>CM025793.1:14584606-20529606 GCA_014635995.1 Sarcophaga peregrina
TCTTTGCTGTTGATTGCTTTGTTTATATAGCTTTTTGTTGTAACGGCTTTTGCTTTTGCTTGTGACGTGTATGTGTTTATGTTTATATAGGAATGCTCTACTCCGCCATTTTGACAAAATGTGAAAAGTGGGTAATGGTGGAGTTGTTGCTTTTGGTTGTGCAGTGTTTTGTTTACTGCGTGTATGTGTTTATGTTTATATAGAAGAATGTTAGTCCACCATTTTGAAAATTTGTTAAGTGTGAGTAGTCCTCTAGTTATTGCATAGTGTGAATAATGCTGTATTGTGGTGGAAAATTATTGTAATTGTGGAAACTGTGTGGTGAGTAGTAATTGCGCTAATGATGGGTGTGGAATATATGTCGTATGGGGATATTGATGGATAATGTGGATGGTGTTTGGAATGGAAATGAATTTTGTACATTTTCGTTAAATTGGGTTGTATTTTAGTAATATTGTAGATATTAGCATTGGATACGATGCTTCTACAGTACTGAGCGAAGAAATAGTATTTTCGGAAAAATAGGGTCAAAAAAAATTTTTTTGGGTAAAAGTGGATATGGAATGGGTAGGACGTGGAGATATAGTGATGTCAATTTGGCGGCCCTAGGTTGAGGGGAAAGTGTTTTTCCCCCTTGCAGTGTCGGCGGGTCATTATCGGACCGGAAGTTGTTCCATGAATTGTAGGTACTGTGGAGACCTATCGAACACCGTTTACCCGAAGTCGATCCGTTTCGGCGTTACGGAGATATGGCTGATCACGTATTTGGTAAGGTGCGGCAATAAATCCACTACTGTTCACTGTTGAATGTTTTGCTTATATAGCTTTTGGTTGTGACGGCTTTTGTTTGTGATTTGTGTGTTGATGTTGATTGCTTTTGTTTAGATGACTTTGTTTTCGTTTGATTATGAATGTTTATGATGACTGCTGTATGGGAGGGCTAGTATTAATAATATTGGAAAATTGGGGTAAAAAATGGAAAGGGGGATGAGGACAGGTATGGATAAGGTATGGGGTGGTGACATAGTGATGTCAATTTGACGGGTCTAGATTGAAGGGAAATGGTTTTTCCTCCTTGGAATGCCAGCGGGTCACATAGGAGGATGAAGTTGCTTCATGAGTTTTAGTCCTCCGAAAGCCCTTTTAGTAACCGTTTACCGCATTAAAATCGGTTAACCCAGAAAGGAGATATGCCATTTTATGTGTTTTGTTTTTCCTAATTATAGCTATTGAAGTACAACTGGTGTTTGGTTTGGAAGCAAAAATCTAAACTAGGTTTACTTTGCTTTCGAAATGCTTTTACGTAGGTTGACGGTCCCGTTGACAAGTACTTACAGCCGTTTACCGCTTCCAGGTAGATGAATGCGTTCAAATGGTATGGGAATAAATGTAGTTTGTTTACTGATATATTGGCCATTTGTTAGAAGTGAATAGGAAGCAGATTTGTCAGTGTAGGAAAATGTATTTGATGGACACTTGAATGGAAAAAGTTTTTCTAGGAGTTATAGCCCGCGATAAATGCTACTAGATGCCGTTTATTTGATGGAAATCGGTTCAGGGGTTAAGGAAATATGGCCATTTTTTCCTTTTGTTTAGAAATTATTCATTTTTTCATAGGTGTGATGTGGGTTAAATATAGCTAAAATGACAATAGGTTTGAAATATTTTTCCAACGAGAAGACTGATGAATGGGGTAAAAAGGTTGTTCTAGGAGTTATAGCCCGCGATAAATACTACTAGATGCCGTTTATTTGATGGAAATCGGTTCAGGGGTTAAGGAAATATGGCCATTTCAATTTTTTAATTTTATTGTTTATGTGCCGTAGGACACCAACAATGGTAGGTTAGAAAGAGAAAAAAATTTTTTAAAAATACTTAACTGTACTTTATTAATAAAAATGAAGTTTATTCTGGTCGTTTGCATTGTTTTCTAATTTTGGTTTTTGTTTTCTGGCCATTTTTTCCTTTTGTTTAGAAATTATTCATTTTTTCATAGGTGTGATGTGGGTTAAATATAGTTAAAATGACAATAGGTTTAAAATATTTTTCCAACGAGAAGACTGATGAATGGGGTAAAAAGGTTGTTCTAGGAGTTATAGCCCGCGATAAATGCTACTAGATGCCGTTTATTTGATGGAAATCGGTTCAGGGGTTAAGGAAATATGGCCATTTCAATTTTTTAATTTTATTGTTTATGTGCCGTAGGACACCAACAATGGTAGGTTAGAAAGAGAAAAAAATTTTTTAAAAATACTTAACTGTAGTTTATTAATAAAAATGAAGTTTATTCTGGTCGTTTGCATTGTTTTCTAATTTGGTTTTTGTTTTCTGGCCATTTTTTCCTTTTGTTTAGAAATTATTCATTTTTTCATAGGTGTGATGTGGGCTAAATATAGTTAAAATGACAATAGGTTTAAAATATTTTTCCAACGAGAAGACTGATGAATGGGGTAAAAAGGTTGTTCTAGGAGTTATAGCCCGCGATAAATGCTACTAGATGCCGTTTATTTGATGGAAATCGGTTCAGGGGTTAAGGAAATATGGCCATTTCAATTTTTTAATTTTATTGTTTATGTGCCGTAGGACACCAACAATGGTAGGTTAGAAAGAGAAAAAAATTTTTTAAAAATACTTAACTGTAGTTTATTAATAAAAATGAAGTTTATTCTGGTCGTTTGCATTGTTTTCTAATTTTGGTTTTTGTTTTTTGGCCATTTTTTCCTTTTGTTTAGAAATTATTCATTTTTTCATAGGTGTGATGTGGGTTAAATATAGTTAAAATGACAATAGGTTTAAAATATTTTTCCAACGAGAAGACTGATGAATGGGGTAAAAAGGTTGTTCTAGGAGTTATAGCCCGCGATAAATACTACTAGATGCCGTTTATTTGATGGAAATCGGTTCAGGGGTTAAGGAAATATGGCCATTTCAATTTTTTAATTTTATTGTTTATGTGCCGTAGGACACCAACAATGGTAGGTTAGAAAGAGAAAAAAATTTTTTAAAAATACTTAACTGTACTTTATTAATAAAAATGAAGTTTATTCTGGTCGTTTGCATTGTTTTCTAATTTTGGTTTTTGTTTTCTGGCCATTTTTTCCTTTTGTTTAGAAATTATTCATTTTTTCATAGGTGTGATGTGGGTTAAATATAGTTAAAATGACAATAGGTTTAAAATATTTTTCCAACGAGAAGACTGATGAATGGGGTAAAAAGGTTGTTCTAGGAGTTATAGCCCGCGACAAATGCTACTAGATGCCGTTTATTTGATGGAAATCGGTTCAGGGGTTAAGGAAATATGGCCATTTCAATTTTTTAATTTTATTGTTTATGTGCCGTAGGACACCAACAATGGTAGGTTAGAAAGAGAAAAAAATTTTTTAAAAATACTTAACTGTACTTTATTAATAAAAATGAAGTTTATTCTGGTCGTTTGCATTGTTTTCTAATTTTGGTTTTTGTTTTTTGGCCATTTTTTCCTTTTGTTTAGAAATTATTCATTTTTTCATAGGTGTGATGTGGGCTTAAATATAGTTAAAATGACAATAGGGTTTGAAATATTTTTCCAACGAGAAGACTGATGAATGGGGTAAAAAGGTTGTTCTAGGAGTTATAGCCCGCGATAAATGCTACTAGATGCCGTTTATTTGATGGAAATCGGTTCAGGGGTTAAGGAAATATGGCCATTTCAATTTTTTAATTTTATTGTTTATGTGCCGTAGGACACCAACAATGGTAGGTTAGAAAGAGAAAAAAATTTTTTAAAAATACTTAACTGTAGTTTATTAATAAAAATGAAGTTTATTCTGGTCGTTTGCATTGTTTTCTAATTTTGGTTTTTGTTTTTTGGCCATTTTTTCCTTTTGTTTAGAAATTATTCATTTTTTCATAGGTGTGATGTGGGTTAAATATAGTTAAAATGACAATAGGTTTAAAATATTTTTCCAACGAGAAGACTGATGAATGGGGTAAAAAGGTTGTTCTAGGAGTTATAGCCCGCGATAAATGCTACTAGATGCCGTTTAGTTGATGGAAATCGGTTCAGGGGTTAAGGAAATATGGCCATTTCAATTTTTTAATTTTATTGTTTATGTGCCGTAGGACACCAACAATGGTAGGTTAGAAAGAGAAAAAAATTTTTTAAAAATACTTAACTGTACTTTATTAATAAAAATGAAGTTTATTCTGGTCGTTTGCATTGTTTTCTAATTTTGGTTTTTGTTTTCTGGCCATTTTTTCCTTTTGTTTAGAAATTATTCATTTTTTCATAGGTGTGATGTGGGCTAAATATAGTTAAAATGACAATGGGTTTGAAATATTTTTCCAACGAGAAGACTGATGAATGGGGTAAAAAGGTTGTTCTAGGAGTTATAGCCCGCGATAAATGCTACTAGATGCCGTTTAGTTGATGGAAATCGGTTCAGGGGTTAAGGAAATATGGCCATTTCAATTTTTTAATTTTATTGTTTATGTGCCGTAGGACACCAACAATGGTAGGTTAGAAAGAGAAAAAAATTTTTTAAAAATACTTAACTGTACGTTTATTAATAAAAATGAAGTTTATTCTGGTCGTTTGCATTGTTTTCTAATTTTGGTTTTTGTTTTTTGGCCATTTTTTCCTTTTGTTTAGAAATTATTCATTTTTTCATAGGTGTGATGTGGGTTAAATATAGTTAAAATGACAATAGGTTTAAAATATTTTTCCAACGAGAAGACTGATGAATGGGGTAAAAAGGTTGTTCTAGGAGTTATAGCCCGCGATAAATGCTACTAGATGCCGTTTATTTGATGGAAATCGGTTCAGGGGTTAAGGAAATATGGCCATTTCAATTTTTTAATTTTATTGTTTATGTGCCGTAGGACACCAACAATGGTAGGTTAGAAAGAGAAAAAAATTTTTTAAAAATACTTAACTGTAGTTTATTAATAAAAATGAAGTTTATTCTGGTCGTTTGCATTGTTTTCTAATTTTGGTTTTTGTTTTCTGGCCATTTTTTCCTTTTGTTTAGAAATTATTCATTTTTTCATAGGTGTGATGTGGGTTAAATATAGTTAAAATGACAATAGGTTTAAAATATTTTTCCAACGAGAAGACTGATGAATGGGGTAAAAAGGTTGTTCTAGGAGTTATAGCCCGCGATAAATGCTACTAGATGCCGTTTAGTTGATGGAAATCGGTTCAGGGGTTAAGGAAATATGGCCATTTCAATTTTTTAATTTTATTGTTTATGTGCCGTAGGACACCAACAATGGTAGGTTAGAAAGAGAAAAAAATTTTTTAAAAATACTTAACTGTAGTTTATTAATAAAAATGAAGTTTATTCTGGTCGTTTGCATTGTTTTCTAATTTTGGTTTTTGTTTTCTGGCCATTTTTTCCTTTTGTTTAGAAATTATTCATTTTTTCATAGGTGTGATGTGGGTTAAATATAGTTAAAATGACAATAGGTTTAAAATATTTTTCCAACGAGAAGACTGATGAATGGGGTAAAAAGGTTGTTCTAGGAGTTATAGCCCGCGACTAAATGCTACTAGATGCCGTTTATTTGATGGAAATCGGTTCAGGGGTTAAGGAAATATGGCCATTTCAATTTTTTAATTTTATTGTTTATGTGCCGTAGGACACCAACAATGGTAGGTTAGAAAGAGAAAAAAATTTTTTAAAAATACTTAACTGTAGTTTATTAATAAAAATGAAGTTTATTCTGGTCGTTTGCATTGTTTTCTAATTTTGGTTTTTGTTTTTCTGCCATTTTTTCCTTTTGTTTAGAAATTATTCATTTTTTCATAGGTGTGATGTGGGTTAAATATAGCTTAAAATGACAATAGGTTTAAAATATTTTTCCAACGAGAAGACTGATGAATGGGGTAAAAAGGTTGTTCTAGGAGTTATAGCCCGCGATAAATAGCTACTAGATGCCGTCTATTTGATGGAAATCGGTTCAGGGGTTAAGGAAATATGGCCATTTCAATTTTTTAATTTTATTGTTTATGTGCCGTAGGACACCAACAATGGTAGGTTAGAAAGAGAAAAAAATTTTTTTAAAAATACTTAACTGTAGCTTTATTAATAAAAATGAAGTTTATTCTGGTCGTTTGCATTGTTTTCTAATTTTGGTTTTTGTTTTCTGGCCATTTTTTCCTTTTGTTTAGAAATTATTCATTTTTTCATAGGTGTGATGTGGGTTAAATATAGTTAAAATGACAATAGGTTTAAATATTTTTCCAACGAGAAGACTGATGAATGGGGTAAAAAGGTTGTTCTAGGAGTTATAGCCCGCGATAAATGCTACTAGATGCCGTTTAGTTGATGGAAATCGGTTCAGGGGTTAAGGAAATATGGCCATTTCAATTTTTTAATTTTATTGTTTATGTGCCGTAGGACACCAACAATGGTAGGTTAGAAAGAGAAAAAATTTTTTAAAAATACTTAACTGTAGTTTATTAATAAAAATGAAGTTTATTCTGGTCGTTTGCATTGTTTTCTAATTTGGTTTTTGTTTTCTGGCCATTTTTTCCTTTTGTTTAGAAATTATTCATTTTTTCATAGGTGTGATGTGGGTTAAATATAGTTAAAATGACAATAGGTTTAAATTTTTTTCCAACGAGAAGACTGATGAATGGGGTAAAAAGGTTGTTCTAGGAGTTATAGCCCGCGACAAATGCTACTAGATGCCGTTTATTTGATGGAAATCGGTTCAGGGGTTAAGGAAATATGGCCATTTCAATTTTTTAATTTTATTGTTTATGTGCCGTAGGACACCAACAATGGTAGGTTAGAAAGAGAAAAAATTTTTTAAAAATACTTAACTGTAGTTTATTAATAAAAATGAAGTTTATTCTGGTCGTTTGCATTGTTTTCTAATTTTGGTTTTTGTTTTTCTGGCCATTTTTTCCTTTTGTTTAGAAATTATTCATTTTTTCATAGGTGTGATGTGGGCTTAAATATAGTTAAAATGACAATAGGTTTAAAATATTTTTCCAACGAGAAGACTGATGAATGGGGTAAAAAGGTTGTTCTAGGAGTTATAGCCCGCGACTAAATGCTACTAGATGCCGTTTATTTGATGGAAATCGGTTCAGGGGTTAAGGAAATATGGCCATTTCAATTTTTTAATTTTATTGTTTATGTGCCGTAGGACACCAACAATGGTAGGTTAGAAAGAGAAAAAAATTTTTTAAAAATACTTAACTGTAGTTTATTAATAAAAATGAAGTTTATTCTGGTCGTTTGCATTGTTTTCTAATTTTGGTTTTTGTTTTTCTGGCCATTTTTTCCTTTTGTTTAGAAATTAATCATTTTTTCATAGGTGTGATGTGGGTTAAATATAGTTAAAATGACAATGGGTTTGAAATATTTTTCCAACGAGAAGACTGATGAATGGGGTAAAAAGGTTGTTCTAGGAGTTATAGCCCGCGATAAATGCTACTAGATGCCGTTTATTTGATGGAAATCGGTTCAGGGGTTAAGGAAATATGGCCATTTCAATTTTTTAATTTTATTGTTTATGTGCCGTAGGACACCAACAATGGTAGGTTAGAAAGAGAAAAAAATTTTTTAAAAATACTTAACTGTAGTTTATTAATAAAAATGAAGTTTATTCTGGTCGTTTGCATTGTTTTCTAATTTTGGTTTTTGTTTTTTAGCCATTTTTTCCTTTTGTTTAGAAATTATTCATTTTTTCATAGGTGTGATGTGGGTTAAATATAGCTGAAATGACAATAGGTTTAAAATATTTTTTAAACGAGAAGACTGATGAATGGGGTGAAAACGTTGTTCTAGGAGTTATAGCCCGCGATAAATACTACTAGATGCCGTTTATTTGATGGAAATCGGTTCAGGGGTTAAGGAAATATGGCCATTTCAATTTTTTAATTTTATTGTTTATGTGCCGTAGGACACCAACAATGGTAGGTTAGAAAGAGAAAAAAATTTTTTAAAAATACTTAACTGTACTTTATTAATAAAAATGAAGTTTATTCTGGTCGTTTGCATTGTTTTCCTAATTTTGGTTTTTGTTTTCTGGCCATTTTTTCCTTTTGTTTAGAAATTATTCATTTTTTCATAGGTGTGATGTGGGCTAAATATAGTTAAAATGACAATGGGTTTGAAATATTTTTCCAACGAGAAGACTGATGAATGGGGTAAAAAGGTTGTTCTAGGAGTTATAGCCCGCGACAAATGCTACTAGATGCCGTTTATTTGATGGAAATCGGTTCAGGGGTTAAGGAAATATGGCCATTTCAATTTTTTAATTTTATTGTTTATGTGCCGTAGGACACCAACAATGGTAGGTTAGAAAGAGAAAAAAATTTTTTAAAAATACTTAACTGTAGTTTATTAATAAAAATGAAGTTTATTCTGGTCGTTTGCATTGTTTTCTAATTTGGTTTTTGTTTTTTGGCCATTTTTTCCTTTTGTTTAGAAATTATTCATTTTTTCATAGGTGTGATGTGGGTTAAATATAGTTAAAATGACAATAGGTTTAAAATATTTTTCCAACGAGAAGACTGATGAATGGGGTAAAAAGGTTGTTCTAGGAGTTATAGCCCGCGACAAATGCTACTAGATGCCGTTTATTTGATGGAAATCGGTTCAGGGGTTAAGGAAATATGGCCATTTCAATTTTTTAATTTTATTGTTTATGTGCCGTAGGACACCAACAATGGTAGGTTAGAAAGAGAAAAAAATTTTTTAAAAATACTTAACTGTAGTTTATTAATAAAAATGAAATTTATTCTGGTCGTTGCATTGTTTTCTAATTTGGTTTTTGTTTTTCTGGCCATTTTTTCCTTTTGTTTAGAAATTATTCATTTTTTCCATAGTGTGTATGTGGGGTTAAAGAAGCTAATAAATGACAATAGGTTTAAATATTTTTTAAACGAGAAGACTGATGAATCGGGTAAAAAGTGTTTAGGAGTTTATAGCGGTTCAGGGTTAAGGAAATATGGCCATTCAATTTTTTTTTATTGTTTAGGTGCCGCAGGAGACCAACATGGTGTTAGTTAGAAAGAGAAAATTTTTTTTAAAAATACTTAACTGTAATCTAATCCATATCCTAATCCAATATATATTATAAATCTTTCTAAATAATCTTTTGAAATTTGGGATTAGATCGGGTTTTGTCCGCAGAAAGAGGTACTATAGTATTTTTTATCTTAAGTGCAAATAGCTATGGAGTGTTCTCCAATTGAGAATACGATGGGGTAAATGACAATAGGTTTAAAATATTTTTTAAACGAGAAGACTGATGAATCGGGTAAAAAGCTTGTTCTAGGAGTTATATCGGTTCAGGGGTTAAGGAAATATGGCCATTTCAATTTTTTAATTTTATTGTTTATGTGCCGTAGGACACCAACAATGGTAGGTTAGAAAGAGAAAAAAATTTTTTAAAAATACTTAACTGTAGTTTATTAATAAAAATGAAGTTTATTCTGGTCGTTTGCATTGTTTTCTAATTTTGGTTTTTGTTTTTTGGCCATTTTTTCCTTTTGTTTAGAAATTATTCATTTTTTCATAGGTGTGATGTGGGTTAAATATAGTTAAAATGACAATAGGTTTAAAATATTTTTCCAACGAGAAGACTGATGAATGGGGTAAAAAGGTTGTTCTAGGAGTTATATCGGTTCAGGGGTTAAGGAAATATGGCCATTTCAATTTTTAATTTTATTGTTTATGTGCCGTAGGACACCAACAATGGTAGGTTAGAAAGAGAAAAAAATTTTTTAAAAATACTTAACTGTAGTTTATTAATAAAAATGAAGTTTATTCTGGTCGTTTGCATTGTTTTCTAATTTTGGTTTTTGTTTTTTGGCCATTTTTTCCTTTTGTTTAGAAATTATTCATTTTTTCATAGGTGTGATGTGGGCTAAATATAGTTAAAATGACAATAGGTTTAAAATATTTTTTAAACGAGAAGACTGATGAATGGGGTAAAAAGGTTGTTCTAGGAGTTATAGCCCGCGATAAATACTACTAGATGCCGTTTATTTGATGGAAATCGGTTCAGGGGTTAAGGAAATATGGCCATTTCAATTTTTTAATTTTATTGTTTGTGTGCCGTAGGACACCAACAATGGTAGGTTAGAAAGAGAAAAAAATTTTTTAAAAATACTTAACTGTAGTTTATTAATAAAAATGAAGTTTATTCTGGTCGTTTGCATTGTTTTCTAATTTTGGTTTTTGTTTTCTGGCCATTTTTTCCTTTTGTTTATAAATATTTTTAAAATTTTGGCCAAATGGGGAAAAAATGGAACAAAGGGGGACAAAATGGTAATAGGTAATTTTTTACTATTAGCTTGGTTAAGTTTCCCAAATAGCTTTTGGAGGTATTCCGTTTCTAAGGTAGAACCAAAAAGGGGCTGAAAACGGGCAAATTGAGTGCAGGTTATCCTAATCCTAATCCTAACATATATTATAAATCTTTCTGTAAGTCTGTTTTTTGTTTGTATGTTAGCCAATCACGCCTGAACGCCTGGGCCGATTTTCTTGAAATTTGGGATATAGTTCGAGCTTTTTTGGGCGAAGATTAATATTTTTATGCATAAATGCTGTATTTTATGTTTTTTAAAAATTTTTAACCAATTGGAGGTGTTCCGTTTATTAAGTTGGACCAAAAAGGCGCAAAGGGGCGAAAAACGGGCAAATTGCATGCATTTATATTTAGGACTTAGAGTATTCAAAAAACTGAGTTGTTTGATAAACCGGTTTCCGAATAATCTGGAAAATTAAATTTTTTAACAAGACGGTTTCGAAACCGGATTTTAATAACCCGCGCAACGCCGGGTACAATCAGCTAGTATTCTGTTTTAGGGAGAAAAAATGGGACAAATGGGAAAAAAATGCTAATAGGTAATTTTTTACGATTTAGCTTGGTTAAGTTTCCCCAATAAGTATTGAAGGTATTCCGTTTCTAAAGTTGAACCAAAAAGCATCCAAAAAGGGAGAAAGGAGCCGAAAACGGGCAAATTGAGTACAGGTTATCCTAATATCCTAATACTAATATATATTATAAATCTTTCTGTAAGTCTGTTTTGGGGAGAGAAAATGGGACAAATGGGGAAAAAATGGTAATAGGTAATTTTTTACGATTTAGCTTGGTTAAGTTTCCCAAATAACTATTCGAAGTATTCCATTTCTAAACTTGAATCAAAAGTGGTCCAAAAAGGCGGAAAGGGGCCGAAAACGGGCAAATTGAATGCAGGTTATCCTAATCCTAATTCTTTTCCTAATATCCGAAGATATATTATAAATCTTTCTGAAAGTTTGTTTTTTTGTTTATTAGCCAATCTCGTCTGAATGCCTAGACCAATTTTCTTGAAATTTGGGATATAGATCGAGCTTTTGTCGGTGCAGGTTATAGGCTATAAATCTTTTAATAATTTTGACCAAAACGGGAGACAAAATAAGACAAAGGGAGTAAAATTAATACTTTTATCCATAAATTCTGTATTTTATCTGTTTTAAAGGTATTTTTTTTACGATTTAGTTTGGTTAAGTTTCCCAAATAGCTATTGGAGGTATTCCGTTTCTAAAGTTGAATCAAAAGGGGTCCAAAAAGGGGGAAAGGGGTCAAAAACGGGCAAATTACGTGCATACCGAATCAGGCCTAAACGCTTGAACCGATTTTCTTGAAATTTGGGATATTGATCGAGCTTTTGTCTTTTAAAAATTTTGAACCAAAGGGAAAAAATGGCGCAAAGGGAGAAAAAAGGGCAAAAATTAGTACTTTATGCGTAAATAATGTATTTTAAGGGTTTTAAAAGTATTTTTTTACGGTTTAGCTTGGTTGAGTTTGCCATATAGCTATTGGAGTTGTTCTGTTTAAAAAGTAGGACCAATAGGAGTCCAGAAAGGGGAAAAGGGACGTAAAACGGGCAAATTGCATGCATTTATATTTAGGACTTAGAGTATTCAAAAAACTGAGTTGTTTGATAAACCGGTTTCCGAATAATTTGAAAAATAACATTTCTTAACAAGACGGTTTCGAAACCGGATTTTAATAACCCGCGCAAAGCCGGGTACAATCTGCTAGTTAATAAATAAAAGAATAATCGAAACCTTAAAAATCTACACATCTGACATATTGAACCAATTTTGGTTAGCAGTAACCAATAAAGGGCAACACTATTCCCAATACGCTCATAAATCTGCTAAGCTACTCATAATTGTACAGTGATATGTATCTATAAGACATTTTTTCCTAATATGAGGGCACAAACGTCAGTGATAATATCTGATGACGTCAAATATTTCGTAACATTCGTCATCCTCTTATTTTCTTTATTCTTCTGAATGAAAGTATCTACATTCATTCTTTGTTCTCATTCATAATTTTGACTTAAGTGAAGCAAGGTGTGGCTTTTAATAAAAGGATTTCTGTATATAGAAAAAGTTACAGATGCATATGCTGTTGATTTTATGATAGGTGTTGCCATCGGAATAATTAAATGATATGCCTTTTTAACTGTGCTATTTTCCGCCGAACTTTAAATAATAATTGAAAGAAAGCTCTAACTCGTAATATAATTTTTTATAGGATCTTTTTTAAATTGAATTTTAAAAGTTGAAATTTATCAACGCAGAATATGTAGCTACAAACCTAATTCTTACGTACTGCTATCGAAAATACATATGTATGTAGATAATTTTTATATTCTATGTTAATGAGAAAAAATAAAAAAGTATTTGTGTTTCTTTTAAGAGTTCAATAAACGTATATAAATATCTTCATTTAATGAATAAACTATTATGTTTTAACTCGTAATTAATATTATCGTAAATAACATAACTCCTACATTGCATTCAAGCATATTATCTCTTAGTAAACAGATGATATTACTATAAAATTATACTAAAATTTGCAACATTTCTTGTTAAGCAATGTTTAGTTTTGATATCTTTGAGTTGTGTGCTGTCAACTAGTTATAAGAGAAATAAACGAAGACATAATATAATGTTTATTTAACCAATTTTGAGTTCTTCAAACTTATATAAACCCTATTAGTTTAAATAATAATGTTAAACAGAATTTATTTCCTATAATTATATGGTGCGTAATAGTTACTGGTGATTAAATGTTATAATTTGTACTTAGCAAAATGATGAAATTATTTATTAGCAACTCATGTCATTTCAAAAGTTGCTTCTGTAACAAAATACAATTTTGAAATGTAAATAAATAAAGGAATATAAACCAAAAAATAAATAATATTTTTGTTTGTTCAAATACATTGAAGTGTTTTCCTTTCTCTACTATTAATTTGTTTTAAGTTGGCAGCACTCGTAATACTTTATGATTAATGAACACAACTCTCACTAACGTAAAACATTTTTTATCAATCAATTTTAAGAGAAGGAAAAAAAGAAAAAACCGATGGATGTGGGTTCAGTTTAAAGATTGGTGGTATTCATTTCGCGTAAATTCACAAAATCTGATTGAGCGACAATATTACGGATATTTAATTAAAAAAAATAAAATATTCATTTGTTTAAATTACTTGATACTAAATTCTGCTCAACGCTAAGGTGTTTTTAAAAAAGAATATAAAGCCTGATGGCTTAAAAATTGTAAAACAAATTCTAATTGGAGACAACATTATAATTGTTTCTGCTAGAAGGAAGGAGAAATATTTGTTTTCCAAAACGTAACAAATGATAATCTTAAATTTAAAGCAAATAAGAATATGGAAAATTTTAATCCGATTGTGAATTAGTGTGCGAGAGTGCGAAATAATGAAGAAAAGAACGAAGAAAAATTGAAAGTAAAATTATAAAAATATTGTTAATTAGTATTGAATAACAAAAAGAAAAAAATTAACAAAGTTTTATAAGATTCTATACCTGAATAATACTTTTTTAACTGAGGTACATTTTTAATCTATTGAAGTAATACTACATACACAATTATAATATGCACATACGCTACAGAAAAAGAAAATAAATGACAAAAGCAAATAATCACAATATAAAACCGAAGGTTGGTTTATCGGTTATTTCACTTGATTTTTCTTTTGCGTTTTTAAGCAACAATAAATACAAATAACATGATCCATGTTATTAAACCGGTATAAATATACTTTTTTGCAGACCTTTGATAAAATAAGAATAATAGCTCCATAAGAAGTAAATTTATCAAAGCTCCCGCAAAGGACTGTAACAGCTCAAATTAAATAAATGTTTTAAAAATTTGATGCCCAACTGACCCAAATTAATTAAAAGTATTTTGAATTAAAAGCACATACACACACTTATGACCTAATGAGCTAACTTAATTTCAAATTGCATATCACATATGACAAAAAAAATTATTTTCAAATAATGTTAACCAGAATCTTTTTATATCATTATATATAGTTTAAAAATCTATATAATATTTGTTTTAAAATTATATCAAACGTGACGTTATGTGACGCATCAGAATTGTTTTCTAGATAACACGATAAATAGTTACAAATCTTACAAATGGCAAACATTTTAAAATGCTTTGGATGCCCAGTGTTTCAGTGGGTAGTGTGTTAAGCTACTAAATAGATGGTTGTGGCTGGTCGACTTCCTCGGTAGACTCTGGTCTGTTACACTACAAGGAGCGTAAGGCATACGTTACCCCGTTCGATATAATTTGTAATTGCTTATATGCTTAAAACTAGTTAAAAAAATGTTCCCTATGATCAGAAATGTACCACAACTTGGTGTATTTTACTACAAATACCAAACCCTTAATTTCACTAAGGAGTACAAACTGTTTTATTTAAAACTGAGCGTCTTAAAAGAATTTTTATTTCGGCTTTAACATTTTGATGCATGTTAAATAAAATAAAGTATTTTAAGATGAATTGTATTTCTAAGACTCACCGAAACGAGGTCGTTTCTGTTTAAAAGAAATATTTTTTTATATTTTACTGATATGTATATTAATAAGGAGTGAAAATCACTTGTGATACTACATATTTTATTGAACTTGATCAACTTGCATATAAGTTATACTTTATACATTCCACGAATCATTAGAAAGAGGACTTATAATTTATAAATATCGAATGATGAAGATAAATAAAATGTGAAAATTATTTAGACTTAACCTTTTTTTCATTATGCTCCAGAAACAAAAACTAAAATAGTGAAGATACAAACATGATTACTTATTGAAAATTTATATATAAAGCTTAAAATTGAAGTAATTTAAAGACTTTTAAATACTAGGTAGTCAGATTGAAAGAGAGGAGACCAATTCAGGGTCCCATGCCAATTGGCATAAACCTAAGCTATCACGTAACCCACCATCTTACTTTCTTTAAGAAGTCTGTATCTCATACAAACTTCCATAACCTCTCCCAGTCCATTTTTCTCAAATCAGTTATGTCAGGTATAGTGTCATCCGCAAAATATTGGGATATCAATCCTACGCAAGCTGGACAATGGCACAAAAAGTGCTCCATCGTATCGATGTCTTCAGCGCACGCCTTCTTTCATCATTTTCCACCACGCCAATACGGCTAAGGTGTACCTGCGGAGTATCGCGCAAGTACGCTCAAGAGCGCGTTCACGTCGCCTTTATTTAATTTTAAAATACTATTTAAAATAATTTTTTTTACAAAAATCCTTGAAGAATAATACATTTTTCTGTTAGACTTTAGAAATAACCTATCATGATAATTCACTAATAAAAACTGAACTTTAATTTACAGTATGTTAACACTTGGTTATTTTTTTTTTATTATTTCAGAACTTATAAAAACTATAAGCAACGTCTAAACTCAGCATTGCTTATTTAAACATGGCCATATATACTGGTCCTGTAATTGCATTTGTAATCAATCCCAATCACAAAATTGTAACATACTTTCATTTTCAAAGGCTCTACAAAGATTATTGCGCACGATAAATAATTCCTCTATCATTGTTTTTTAATTTTTAGTGTTAATATGTAAAATATACTCGTGTAGCCGAAATTATGCGAATTACTTTATATATTTTTTTTCTGTTGCTTAAATAAATAAATGCATTACGAGTTATATAAAACGTATGTATGTACTAAATTCCATCAAGTTGTTGTTAATAACATTATTTAACGTTAATTTTTCGCGTTTAAAGTTTTCGGTATATACATTATTATCCATAAAAGTGAATTATAACATTTATCGAAATAATATACTATTTTAACGTGTAAAATTTGATATAGACAGTAAAATGAATATTACATTGTTCGTTCGAATATCGGATATGTGCATCATAATATATTAGATTTAACTTCATGCTTGAATCTGAGTTTAAATCTAATCTCACAACATTAATAAAAATTATATTACACTTGCGACAAATCACTGCAGCCGTATAAATATATAAAAATGAGATATTTGTTATTAATTACTACTAACACTATATATTCAGACCAGAATTTGTAGCACCATCAATACAAAAATCGAAGAAGTAAGCACTTTAACAATGTTTATGTTATTTACAATAATTTTAAATATGATTTATTTTAAGGTTTTTACACTATAACAAATTTGGATTAAATTCTAATATATATTAGAAAAATGAATTCACCAAAGCAAAATTATAAAGTTCCATCAACAAGCAAAATATCCGTGGATAAGCTATTACGCGTGGGATGTTATGATTTGGAAAAAACTATTGGAAAAGGAAACTTTGCCGTTGTGAAATTAGCTTCAAACATCATTACGAAAACAAAGGTAAGAACAAGTATATTTAATTTATGCAAAGTTTAAGAAAAGTGTTAAAAGTAGATAAATCTATATAATATCTTATAGATCAACTTAAACCCAGTAGGTTTCTCTATATATATATATATATATATATATATCTTTTTTTAATTTGATAAGAAGCATACCATGGTCAAAATGTCCTAATATTAGAAAATAGGTATATACATATGTATGTATATGATATTTATAAAGCGGTATAATTATTTAGAATGTCATACAATTCTTTATATGTGGATAAGTAATTTATACCTCTTCTGTATAAGTTACAGATATCAAACTTACAGGAAAATTTAATACTACATAACTTTCAAAAATAATCTGCTATTTTGCTTTGTACAATTACAATTTTTTTTTTTTCACTAGACCTAATTACCTTTCAACAGGGCTAAGAAGCTTCGTTAGTGACAGCTAATTGCGCCAAGGTACCCCTCAATCGCTTTATTGCAATAATAATGTGACCAATTCGGTCAGAAATAGAAGAAGACTTTTTGGTTGTTTTAGAAGAGTAAATATTTTTTTTGCATACGCTCATTAACATAAATATCGGTACTAATAAAGCCGTTAGTAATGAAAGAAGTGCCTCTTTACCACATGTGCAAATTATTTGTCATACTAAAAATTGTTAAGTGTATTTCGATTTGTTTTTGTACACTTAATTTTTTCTCTTTGTATTAGTAAAGTAGAATTCTTGTGGAAGAAGCTGTGAGGCATCACTCAGCTCAAATACTTTATTGTCCATGCACATATTTCAAAGTTTGCGTATTTTTTATTCATTAATTTTTTTATTCCTTTCAGGCGCTTTTTGAACTTTAAATGTATTTACTCAATTTCTTTGTGATTCCAATTTAGAATAACAACCCGATCTATACTCTCAACGTTTCTGTTTCTTTTCTTTCATCATACTTGCAACAAAGCTTTAGAGGTGGCAGATACGAGAATTTAAACCATCCATCGAGTAGCACCAGAAGGCCAACATAATTTATCGAGAGCATCAGCCATCTAGTTCATGGGTATACCAGTAAGTCCCGGTACCCAGCAGAGAGACCCGATCCGAACCATAGCTTTTTATAGATACCTTAGAAGTACGTACTAGCAATGATTTGCGTCAGACTGACCAACGGCCCTCAAGATAGCAAAAATATTTGCAAAAAGGTGCTACGGTCATCATTAAAAGAGAAGTGCGAGATCTTTATAAAAACCCCAACCCGATGTACCTCCATCTAGCTCCTACCCATCCGTAAAGGTGGGTATACAATTTTGTCCAGTACTCTATCTGGGTAAGAATCTGCAGCCCAGGCAGAAACACTACCTCGGACGCTATACAATCGATGGTTCTATCAAGAAGACATTCTATTTTTCTAGAAATAAAACGTCAAATTAACAGACTATCTCTAAGGCATACGGCACACTACGCCACTTCTTGCCATACTGTTCAAGCGGAGAAAGACAGAGCAAAGCGCCAAGAGCACCCTGAGCACAACTCTTCCTCACTTCGCCTATATTCAAGAAGATAATCTTCTGAATCTAATCGAAGATCCTCTATTAGAAGGACAACCCCCCAACCGTTAGCTTTATCAGAAAATCCACATCATCTGTGTATACCATAACCTTAATGAGGCGTACTTTCTGGGCGTTGTAAATCAACATTTATAACCAGGAGTCCCAGAATCTGAAGAGTAGACCTCCTTGTGGAGTACCCCTGATTGCACGTTTAATATGGAAACATCCGTCTAGGTATAGGACTATGAGTCATTCCATAACTTTGAATAGAGATAAAGAGAGCGAGATCGGTTTATAATCCCGAGGGTTGTCATCAATAGATCTACCCACTGTGGAGATTTAAAAGACTCAAATGTAAAAAAAAAAATAATTTACAAGAACATTCTTGAAATGAATTACTTCCTTTCCTTTTTTATAAAATATTTTAAGTTTTTTTGAATCAGGAATGTCATAGTTTACATATGAAGGAGACGCAATATTTTTTAGTGTGGCAGATATAGCCCCCTATAATTTTAAATTCATATTTTTTCTCCATTTCTGTAGACAGGATCTTGTGCATGAAATACTATCAACTCAAAATTAGGCATTAAAAACGCACTTTCTAGAAATATATAAAATTGAAAGAATTATTCTTAATTTTATTATCAGACGAAATATTTTATTATTGTTAACAATAGCTAACACCTTTTTTCTATTAATTTATTAAGGTTCGCCGGATAAATAATAAATTAATCAATATTGTATTTAAAAAAATTAAAAATATCAGACAGTTATATTTTAATCGTTGCTTCTGTATTATAAAGATTTTGAGCATAGTTTTGTAATAGCTTTAATTCATTACTGTTTTGTAAATTTAATTTTTCGATATCTGTGTTAATGTCTATAACGTGCCCACGCAATGTTGCCATTGAATGTTCGTTTAAATTACCATATTGTATGCACTCTTTAATTTGCTTGATTTTCAATTCCATATTTTTAACTTCTATCCAGGATTGTTGACAAAACTTTTGGAGATTTTTGTTTAGTTGCTTCTTTAGCTGATTAAGTTCCGTAATAGCATGAATTAGTGATTGATTGGTTTCAAGTGTAGATATCATTAAACATATGGTTTTTAAATCACTGTGGGATTCAGAGAAATTATTCCGTTTAATAAGATTGTATTCAAGAAATTTTTGTTGTGTTTTAAGGCGAGTTATTTCCAAAAGCAATGTTGTGGAAGATTTTGATGATTCAGTTGAAATGATCGTTTTAAGTTCTTTATTATCTGATGCCTTCTCTTTATTCGTAACTGTATCCTTTAAAACTTCTATCCATTTCTTGTTTTGATTTATCATAGTTTTGTGTAATTAGCAGAAATGATACGGTGAATTTAATTCCTTAAAAAATTGTTTTAAAATATAGTTGAAATGATGTAGTTTGTAGATTAATGAACCCTTTTATTTAATGAAGAAATGACAAGTTCCGATTATTTGAAAACTATTTTAAAGGTAACTAATAGATACCGTTTATTTGTTTTTATTTTTTATATTTGCATAGTTACGATGAATTCCATGGTAATTTTTTTCTAAATGATTGCTTTTTTGATGTATCTGACTAGTTTACATACCTACATCCATTGTCTGTTTCTTTACTTGTAATTCCTCCGTTTCCCATTCTCCCCTTCCCTACATTCCCATATCCTCTATTTCCTTCCTCCCCTAAGGACAATGTACAATGGGCCAATTTCGACCTCCGGGTACTGTGCTTGTCTTGACAAACAGGTGCACGTCCTCTAACCTAACCTATCCTATCCTATAGAATAACCCTATGATATGTGAAATAAAATATTTTTTAAATGGTTATTTCAGAATGTTAAATATTAGCTTAAAATTTTTGATTACATATTGCTAAATGGCATCGATGTTGCGCTCAATTCATTATCTCTTTCCTCTACGTTTAAGATTCTTTTTTTAATATATGTATATTATGTCCCAAATTTTTTTTATATATATATATTTTATATATGTATATTGATTGTTTGATTCAAGAAGATAATCTTCTGAATCTAATCGAAGATCCTCTATTAGAAGGACAACCCCCCAACCGTTAGCTTTATCAGAAAATCCACATCATCTGTGTATACCATAACCTTAATGAGGCGTACTTTCTGGGCGTTGTAAATCAACATTTATAACCAGGAGTCCCAGAATCTGAAGAGTAGACCTCCTTGTGGAGTACCCCTGATTGCACGTTTAATATGGAAACATCCGTCTAGGTATAGGACTATGAGTCATTCCATAACTTTGAATAGAGATAAAGAGAGCGAGATCGGTTTATAATCCCGAGGGTTGTCATCAATAGATCTACCCACTGTGGAGATTTAAAAGACTCAAATGTAAAAAAAAAAAATAATTTACAAGAACATTCTTGAAATGAATTACTTCCTTTCCTTTTTTATAAAATATTTTAAGTTTTTTTGAATCAGGAATGTCATAGTTTACATATGAAGGAGACGCAATATTTTTTAGTGTGGCAGATATAGCCCCCTATAATTTTAAATTCATATTTTTTCTCCATTTCTGTAGACAGGATCTTGTGCATGAAATACTATCAACTCAAAATTAGGCATTAAAAACGCACTTTCTAGAAATATATAAAATTGAAAGAATTATTCTTAATTTTATTATCAGACGAAATATTTTATTATTGTTAACAATAGCTAACACCTTTTTTCTATTAATTTATTAAGGTTCGCCGGATAAATAATAAATTAATCAATATTGTATTTAAAAAAATTAAAAATATCAGACAGTTATATTTTAATCGTTGCTTCTGTATTATAAAGATTTTGAGCATAGTTTTGTAATAGCTTTAATTCATTACTGTTTTGTAAATTTAATTTTTCGATATCTGTGTTAATGTCTATAACGTGCCCACGCAATGTTGCCATTGAATGTTCGTTTAAATTACCATATTGTATGCACTCTTTAATTTGCTTGATTTTCAATTCCATATTTTTAACTTCTATCCAGGATTGTTGACAAAACTTTTGGAGATTTTTGTTTAGTTGCTTCTTTAGCTGATTAAGTTCCGTAATAGCATGAATTAGTGATTGATTGGTTTCAAGTGTAGATATCATTAAACATATGGTTTTTAAATCACTGTGGGATTCAGAGAAATTATTCCGTTTAATAAGATTGTATTCAAGAAATTTTTGTTGTGTTTTAAGGCGAGTTATTTCCAAAAGCAATGTTGTGGAAGATTTTGATGATTCAGTTGAAATGATCGTTTTAAGTTCTTTATTATCTGATGCCTTCTCTTTATTCGTAACTGTATCCTTTAAAACTTCTATCCATTTCTTGTTTTGATTTATCATAGTTTTGTGTAATTAGCAGAAATGATACGGTGAATTTAATTCCTTAAAAAATTGTTTTAAAATATAGTTGAAATGATGTAGTTTGTAGATTAATGAACCCTTTTATTTAATGAAGAAATGACAAGTTCCGATTATTTGAAAACTATTTTAAAGGTAACTAATAGATACCGTTTATTTGTTTGTATTTTTTATATTTGCATAGTTACGATGAATTCCATGGTAATTTTTTTCTAAATGATTGCTTTTTTGATGTATCTGACTAGTTTACATACCTACATCCATTGTCTGTTTCTTTACTTGTAATTCCTCCGTTTCCCATTCTCCCCTTCCCTACATTCCCATATCCTCTATTTCCTTCCTCCCCTAAGGACAATGTACAATGGGCCAATTTCGACCTCCGGGTACTGTGCTTGTCTTGACAAACAGGTGCACGTCCTCTAACCTAACCTATCCTATCCTATAGAATAACCCTATGATATGTGAAATAAAATATTTTTTAAATGGTTATTTCAGAATGTTAAATATTAGCTTAAAATTTTTGATTACATATTGCTAAATGGCATCGATGTTGCGCTCAATTCATTATCTCTTTCCTCTACGTTTAAGATTCTTTTTTTAATATATGTATATTATGTCCCAAATTTTTTTTATATATATATATTTTATATATGTATATTGATTGTTTGATTTAATACAAAAATAATAATATTATATGAATTAAGGCTACTAAAAAATAAACGATAAAATATTATTTTTTTACTTATTCTCTTTTATTGTAGGTGGCAATAAAAATAATTGACAAAACATGTCTAAATGATGAATATCTTGCCAAGACATATCGGGAAATATCCATTTTAAAAAAACTACGTCACAGACATATAACTCGTTTATACGAAGTTATGCAATCAGAAACAATGATATATTTAGTTACAGAATATGCATCAAATGGTGAAATATTTGATCACTTGGTAGAAAATGGTCGTATGAAAGAACAAGAAGCAGCTAGAGTCTTTACACAGTTAGTGACGGCTGTAGAATATTGTCATTTAAATGGTGTCGTACATCGCGACTTAAAAGCGGAAAATGTACTATTGGACAAAGATATGAATATAAAGTTGGCCGATTTTGGATTTAGCAATCGTTATGAAGAAGGAAGTCCTTTGAAAACATGGTGTGGTTCCCCACCGTATGCAGCTCCAGAGGTTTTCCAAGGCCTAGAATATGATGGTCCCAAGGCTGATATATGGAGTTTAGGTGTTGTTTTGTATGCTTTAGTATGTGGAGCGTTACCTTTCGATGGCAAAACTTTACTGGAACTCAAAAGTCGTGTTGTTACTGGGAAATTTCGCATACCATATTTTATGTCACAAGGTATTTTTATTTGTGTATATTGAGTTTTCCTAATTAATATTTATATATATATTCTTACAGAGTGTGAACATCTTATTCGCAATATGTTGGTAGTTGAACCGGATCGCCGTTATACTTTGAAGCAAATAATTAAACATCGTTGGTTGAGTGAGTGGATTGTCGAAATTGAGCATCAATGTCGGCAAATAATTCAGCCGTATGTAATACAATCAAACTCACTTATGCAAAACTGTGGTTCTAGTATTTGCAATTTGGAATCATCTTATAAATCAAACTCCCAAGCAACATCAGTACCTAATTTAGATTCTGTTGTCATGTCTCATATGTTGCAATTGCCTGGTTTAACTGCTGATAAAATTGCTCAATCTGTTCACGAAAATCGTTTCGATAACATTTATGCTGTTTATTATTTACTTTACGATAAACTGCAAGAAAAACGTAGAGATTGCCAAAAAATCCATCAACATACAAGTAGAAGCAGGTATTAATTGAAATACTAACTTAATTTGTCTGTACAAAGTTCTATTTGCCAAATTATTTACTCCTTTTATTGACATGTTCATATTGTATTTGAAATTATTTGTAATAATATTCATCATTTGCAATTATGTAACGTTCAACATACGAACATACAATGTACATTTAATGCCAAGCCAAAAGCACATCATCTAATTTTTTATTGAATTAAATCTTCATGGGTATTAGAGTAAAACTAATTCGAATTGGAAAAATTTACTATGTCATTAAAATATTTTCGGGAACTTATAATTGCTATTTTTATCTACCTTTATGAACTTGTTATAAAAACAATTCAGTTGGACTTAATTCGGTTTCAAATTAAGTTATCAAAATTAAAAGCATTCGACAGCTGACAACTATTGGCTTTGTTTATAAATAATTTAAAATTGTGAATTTAGAAAATGATTGTTAATATGTATGTATAAAATGTAAATTTTTATTAAATTAAATCTAGTGTTTACATTCATTTGATGGTCGCTTTATATATATATAGTACCCTAACTTATATAGAATTATTAGTTATGGTAGTACTAATAATTAATATTAACAATTATTTTCCAAATTCAAACATATATACCATTATCCAGAAAAAAAACTTCAACTTCAAGTTAAAGAAGCAAATCCTGTAAAAGTTCAAATTATAGAAGTTCGACTGTATTTAGGTATATGTTGCATAAAATAGCTTTATTAAGCACTTAAAATGGGTGTGGTAGCATGGTATAAATTTTAATTTATAAAAATTTAATTCAATAAATTATTTTCCAAAGCTAAGATATATACCTATGTACATATTCTATAGAATACGTTTATTAAACACTCAAAATGTGTGAGGTAACATGGTATAAATTTAATTCAATAATAAATCGGAATGTGTCTATATTTTCATAATAAGAATAGTGGTATATATATTTAATGGCATTACATTAATGTTTATATATGTATATAATAAATAACATTGTATTTTTAGGTCTCGCACTAGCATTACTACAGGTGTAGTTGATCTTTCAGACCATCAGGAAACTTTAGACCGACTAAGTCCATTAAATAATATAGGAGTAGCTCAAAAAGGATTGGAATATATGTGGTCTGACGATTCAGTTAATTTAGAAAAATATGGTGATATCGAGCTTGACTGTTTACAAAGGCAAAATGAGGTAAGTGAATTTTTAATTAATGTATTAACACAAGATATTAGAATGAGTTGTAATAAATATTTGTTAAAGATTTGGTTGACAATAGAATGTTAATTTGGGCATTTCCACAAAAACGTCTACCGTGAACAAAAAATTGAAAGTTATTAAAAATACTTTGTTTTATTATATATGCATTTCGAGATATTCGAGGGCAAAGTCAAACAATCACAAATTTAAATATTTCAGTAGCAATTTTCATTTTAATAAAGTTTTTAAAGATGGACGTTGGTCATTGATTTTTGCTGTCTATAATTTTCTTGAGGTTACAAAGGCTCAAAAAATAATGCAAAAGATGGTATGCAATTACAAATAACAGTCTTTTTTGCTTTGCATTTCAACATATTTCGCTGTCCCGTGCGGGATGCAAAAACATTAAATACAAAAGCATATTCTTTGTCAAAAGTAAGAAAAAAAACTCACTTGAAAATAATACATTTTGTGATCTTGGTACTTGCATAAAATCTGTTCCTGCGACATAGTACAAGTGAAATTTAAAATTTTGAAACTATTTTTTTATAAGTGATATATTTACGTAAATTCATGCAAAAATTATTATTTGAATTATTTTAATCCAGATGAGCAAAAACGACGGCGAGAAAAGTAAAGAGCATATCAATTGGTAAAGAAAAAAGTTGTATAAGACCGTATAAAATTGGAATTAATAAATCAATAAATAAAAAATAGTGCGGAATATTAGGCGTTATGTTCTTACATTTTTCTGCTATGTTTTTAGTGGGAAGTGATTACGAGGGTGGGTTAATAAATTCGAGTTTTTTAAGTTCATGCCTCTTAATTAAGCGAACAACAACTGATTCCTGACAGATGGCACGAGTATATATTCGGGATTAGATAATAGGCGTAAGGTTGGGTACTTGGTAGAGTAGGAAAGTTATTTTTGTATGGTTGCTCAATAAAATCACCTAGTACAGCAAAGCTGTTAGATTCCCGATTATCCGGAAGCCCAGGAGCCATAACGATGTAATTAAACTATTTAATCTTTGTATTTTCATGGAAATATTAAAAATTACAAAAAATTAAATATTACTCAAGAATCGCTCTCAATACGAAGAGGAGGAATGGAATGTAACAACTGTTATTTGAGGAGCTCAGTTATTTATAATAATAGACCAAAGTAGACAATAAAAACAAATGCATACTCTGTTAGTCGATGACTAATTTCATTAAAATATTGCAATAGGTTTCGCTGAAATTGGCGTTTGATTTGTTATTGTCGACACCAGTTTCTGTTTTTGTCCTGTGCGAATGTTTTGGTTTTTTTTTTTGACATTATTTTGAAAACTTGCCTCAAAATCTACCGTGAGCTCTAATTATGAGTTACAATTTCAACAAACGTCAAAATAAAAATCCGTTTATATTTAATTGTTCTTTTTATTTCAAAATTTGTATGGCTGTTACATTCGATATGAAAGAATTTTCTTTTTACAAATATAGCAGTAAGGCTGCATATTATAACAAATATGCTTAATTGTACCTCTAATATCAAATATCAAAATGATTGAGTCTATAGCTTTGTTTTTGTACACTCTTATTTGTTAACACAAACTAAACACTGAGACTGTTCATTGAGTGACTGTATTTTTCACAATATTCTTAATGTATTATGTATTTAAAGAACTACAGTGATAATCAGTCAAACACCACTACTACTTCATCCAATAGCAGTGGTAATACTCGACGACATACTGTGGGACCAGGGGATGTGGCACACGAACAAGCACTTCAAGATCCTCATGTTGTAGCACTGGACTTTAAGTATGAACAGAAAAATAATAAGCAACAAGGAAATAACCCGCCAATTAATTTGCCAATGTTACAAAATCAACCCCTACATTATTTAACCATTAAGGATCAACATCTACTGAAACCTCCGCTTGTTATGAATGCCAGTAAGTATACTATATTTTTATTTTATTTTTCTATTAGTACGCTGATAATTCTGGTTTCTATTTATCAATTGAAAAACGATCAATCTAATATATTTAGTTGTTTGGCTAAATTATTGTTTCATGAGTTTTATAAGTTTCTACGGTACATGGATATATATCAAATCTTTTTGAATTTTTCAATTTCAAGATAAATGTATTTTATTGTAGTAAAATGATATAATATTAATTTTACAATGCGACTTAGCAGCGATGTCTTTTATATCATTTAATATAAATCAACAACTATATGTTTAGTATTCAGATGAGTTGTTTTTTTTTCACTAAATTTGTCATTATGTTAATGATATATTAAACGAGTAATAAAATAAATATATTTAAAGCTGGTTCTTTTAATCGTCGAGCTTCGGATGGTGGTGCAAATTTACCATATTGCTTTACAACTGGACAGCAACAGAGCCATCATCTTCCTCCTGAACGCTATTATATAAATCCTTCAGCCAATAAAATAACAACAGACCATAATGCAACCGAAGCATTATCTGCAGAGGCTAAAACGATTCAAAGTACAAATTCAAACCCAGAAGAAGGGTCTGACGAAATACAAAGGTAAATATTCTCAAATAAAATTCGAAAATTACTTTCTCATTTAACTAAAATTTTCCTATATGTTCTCATCATTTATTTATTATATCGTTTTTACTTATAAACCAATTGTTGCTCAAGATAGTCACCATTGGTTTTTTTTCTCGTCTATTGAAGTAAATTTCTTTAATTAAGGGAATTCTGGCTTCTCAGTTAGTTGGTAATATTCTTAACAGCATGATCCAAGAGGCTGACAAAGTATACTCACTTCTGGCGGAATTTGTTTCAATCAAATCTGTCACATTATTAAACTTGCTTTCAACAGATTTACCCTTAACTTAAGCATGACGCGCCTTGTGTATAAGAAATCAGTACATGTTTGATCCTTTCGTACGGATCCATAAGTCTCACCAGAGTTTTCAATGGAAAGCATGAGAGGAATATCGGATTATAATCCTTTGAGCTAACGTGAATATGTTTATTGGCTTTCGGTATAATCACCCCGACTACATTTTTCCATCCGTCAGGTATAATACACAACCGGAGACATTTTCTATAAATGTTCAGCAGATATTAGTGTACTATATCAGAGCAGAAAAAACACCATTTGGACCAAGGGATTGAATATTCTTGAAGCCGTTAATGGCCTATTTGACCTTATCTGTAGAGATGATTTCCTTCTATTTCGGCATCACGCCAGCATTGCACAGTCTGTTATTCTCAGCTAGCCTTAACGGTATGCTATCAGAATCCACCCAATTGTAAAAGTAAGGTCCCAGTAGAGCCTCTAGCGTTTTTAGTCTATGGGCAGTCCTTGCATCACCCTTCTTTTGAATGAATCTTTAGACAGCAACTTTTGCAGAAACTAAGCCAATTGGTTCTTTTTGGTCACATAATTAAATTTGTTTTTTATCTGTTTTGTAAGAAAATTATTAAAAATTTCAACCGAATATATTATGAAATCGTAATTGTAATACATAAATTCAATAACATCAACTGATGAGCCATCCAAAACTATGACCTTGTCTAAAGAGTACGTTTAACATTATGCTGCAATTTTATATATTCAATAAGATGTGGTTATTGATGGTGACACAATTTTTTTTATTGACTCAGAAATGTTTGAATTTCTTTTGTTATTGCGATTTTAACAATTTGGTATAAGTATAAAAAATTACAAAAAAAAATTATTTTTCTAGGTATATGAAGGTACGTGGGGGTACAAAGCGACATACCGTTGGGTGTACGGATGATCTTTCAACAACACGGCATTCACGGGAACAACATGTAGCTGTAAATTTAACATCTCAAACTCCAACGAGTGTTATAAGTCAAAATACAGCCTGCATAAATAGTGGAACACGAACACGACGTACGGGCTTACTTACAGTAACCGAACGACCTCCGGGTAGGTAATAGAAACATGGCTTATATTAATATATTTTACATCAAGCACACTTCAACTTAATTTAAAGTATGTTTTAATGCAAGATTTCAATCAATACACTTTTTAATAATTGTTCAATGCCAATTTAATTTTTATTAACTTTGATTTTTAATTGAAATATAAATATATGTAAGTGAACGTTTGAAATCTTATCATTTTTTTGATTATTTATCAAAATTTTTATTTATTTTTGATATTATTATTTCTTAAATTTTTTATTTGCAACTTTTATTTTTATTATACATCCGTATCTATAAAAAAATTTCGTCGGCTGCACTTATTAACATCTGAAATGCAAATATGCTACGAATACGTTCGCTGCTTTAATTGTCGTAACATTGTTTTTAACAAATTATCCCATATTAAAAGTAATAAGTCCTGAGCTTATACGTGAGGTAGAATCCCGAATGAATCGTAATTATTTACCGCCGGCTCTGAAAATGAAAAATAATAATTCTAGTTGTTTAAGTCAATCACCTCCTAAATCTTCTGGTGGTCATTCTTATATTAGTACTTATTCTAGTACTTCGGCAATTAGTTCTCCTTACCCTTCACTGGGTACCCCTGGTATATATAATCCATCAACTTTATCATTACCTCTGGCAGTATCTGCCACTTCAGCAGCCGCAACCTACACGAACAGACGCTTATATGGTAAGGCTTGTAAGTTACCACCAGTTCAAGAAGTTGGTAAGTTTTTTGCTTTATTGATATTAAAAACATTTCGTTTTGTTTAATATTAATGTTATAATTTGTTTTTGTTATTGTATTTTTTAAAATATTCATATTTATTTGAAAATTTTTTTTAAAAAAAATTAATTTCCATTTTCCACATAATAAAAATACATTTAGTTAAAAATATATTTAAATAAAATTTGATAATATTCAATTTATTCCCTTAATGTAGGTCGCTATAGTCCTGTGAGGCGGGCATCTGAAGGATCTAAAACACAATTTCAAGGACCACTTCAAGAATGCCAATACCTACAAAAGGGTATAGCACAAAAAAACTTTTTAATAGCACCACCCAGTCATCCAATTTTAGAAAATTCAATTAGTCTACCAGGTAAGAAAATAATAAAAAACAAATAAATAATGATAAGCCAAAAATAGAACTTCCGACTGTAACTGAAAATTAACAATATAAACATTTTGTTTGCGGACATTAAAATTCGGTTGAAGTCGCCGTAGTCCAGTAGGTAGAGTGTTGTCTTATTAGGCGTCAGGTCACGATTCAATGCCCAGATCAGGCATCCCCATCAAAATGAAATACTAAAAATATTTCTTTCGGCGACTTCCTCTCAGCAGATTTCTGGAAGAGACTCAAAACGCAAATAAAACTGTCATGAAAAATTTTTCAAAAAAATCTGTTGCTCTGGTGCCGCCACTTATGTATAAAATTTTGACACGCGCAATGTTATTGGTATAAAAAAATAGATCGTAATGCCGATTGAAGTGCTGTAATAACTAATTATGTATATGTATGCCACTCATAATCTAAATGAAAAATATGATACTTAATCAAGCCGAGACTAATTATTGAGGAATTATAGGTAAAAGCTTGAATATTTTTTAGTTAGGTTTTGTGGAGACAGTTTTAATTAGAGAAAACATAGTAAATAATAATCAGAACATTATTGTAAAAAAATGTGAATGTTATTAAAGAAAGAATATCCAGATTAATTTTATACGTACTTACTTTTTGAAAGCAAGCACGTCATTCATTATAACTTGCCTGCGTTATAGAAATATATTGAATATTAAAAAACAATATTCATTTTCTTTCAAACAAATAATTCGATACCATTAAGACTTTTTAAATATATGAATTATGGAATGCAATAAGTTGATTAAATATATTGAATATTAAAAAACAATATTCATTTTCTTTCAAACAAATAATTCGATACCATTAAGACTTTTTAAATATATGAATTATGGAATGCAATAAGTTGATTAACAACAAATAAGAAGAAACATGTTATATTTTTTCTTAAAAAAAAAATGTTAGAAAATATTTCTATAACCATTTTTTAATTAATTTCATCCAGGTTCTCCCATTCATGGAAAACCCGCACATAATATATTTCGTCGTATAAGTGGTACTCCGTCTTTAGCACATGATATCGAAATATCTGAGGAAGTGTTGAAATCAATTATACCTGTTTTAGATCAACTGGTGAAGGAGCGACGTGTTAACATGGAGTTGGCAAATAAAATTTTATCAACTAGACAAATCCCATCCGATCTAGCGGCACATTTGGGTTTAATGGCACATAGTTCATTTGTAAATAGTGATAAAAGCATAGAACATGGAGGATCTCAGCTACAACAGATGTTCAGTCTTAGCGTATCTCCCTTATCACTGCCAAATTCTGCAAATGCTAGTCAATATCAAATTAGCGGAATTGGGCCCGAAAGTTATTCTAATACAAATAGCGGAAATTTTAATACTGAACTCAAAAATCTAAATCAAAATTCTACAGTTTCACAAGCAGATTGTATGGGAGAAATACACTGGAAGCATCTACTTGGTACTCAATCGTCAGCAGTTAGTACTGGCGGATCTCCCATTAGTTTTTCAGGTTGTAATTCAGAATGTGAATCACCTGTTTTAAACAGTTTTAGTGGTTCAGTTACTCCCAGTTCTTGTGTGCCAAATATACCATTATTTACTGTTAAGAGCATCAGTGGGCAAAACAAAGGTGCATCTTCACCTTTACATCAAATTACTAAAGGTATTTCATATCTCTCAACAGGAGGAGGAGGATCCATTACTCGAGGTACATCTGCAGCTAGTGAAATTGCGAATCAACCTTTAGATTTGTCTATGGATGTTTGCACCTCCGAAGATTCTGAAACGCCACAGGGTTCTTTAACACCACAGAACTGGTTTTTGCCGACTTCATCATACTATGATTTAAAGCCAATAAATTTGTCGCCTTTACAACCCGTCAGAGTAGTTTCCACACCACCAACTTCGCCGAACTTATGCATAATTCAAGAAGAAAATGCTAATGGACAAATGTGTCATACTATATCAACAGGCACCCCATACGCTGGTTGTAGTGGAGGTATCACACCAACTACATATCCTGAATCGATAGAGGAGGACAGCATACCATTTACAGGTCCACAATTGTCACATCCTCAAATATGTCTTACAGATGTCCAAGGAAGTGAAATTACTTTAGTTGCACTTTCAACTGAAAATAGTCGCGACAGTGATTGCGATTCATTAGAACACAGTCCTATACCCTTGATGTCATTACAAGGTTTAATAATTACTGAACCGTCTAGCGATATGCCTTCTATTACAAGGGGAATTGGGCGTAAAACAAGTTTGGAAACAGATTTTAGTTCAACTGTCTCGCAACCTACAAGCTCAACTCAACCAAACGATAGGAGGGGAAGCGATAAGTCGCTAGGATTTTCAGATGATTCGTTAAGCAATGACTCTAATAATCTCTCCCCGTGTCAAGAGCCTTCAGCTTCTTCAGGTTTTAAATCAGATTCACATTCGGAAATTGGGGATCAGACAGAAGGTCATTTGTCTCCAGATTCTATGTGTGATTCACGTCGCATGTCAGAGGAGATGTGTTATGAGGTACCATTACCACAAGAATGTTCAAACTTGGATTCAACACGAATACTACAAATGGTTAAGCAAACTATAGACTCCACAATGCCACCAAAGTGTTTTATTATATACAAGGTCGATGACAGCAGCCTTATAACGTCTTCAAGTACAGGCAATTGGACAGACGCTAAATTAAGCAGTGGTTCTTCATCTACAATTGATTCTTCCTCATATTCTATGGAAGTTTCCACATCTGCAGCTTCAAACTTAAGTTTAGAATATTCGGGTGGCTTGCAAATTGAAGTACAAATATGCGGAGGTCGAAGTAAAGATAATCAGCTAATTGGTAAGGGCATAAAGTTACGGCGGATCTCAGGAGATCAATTCGAGTATGGTAAGTTGTGCCAACAGCTAATAAATCAACTTAGTATGCAACAAGTTATAGTATAAGTATTTTTTTTTTTTGTAATAACACTATTCCACATTGACGGATATTATAAAGATCTTTCACTGATTTGTACAAAGCGTAAAAAACTTAATTTATGTTCTTTCCCATTTAACAGAAATTCATTGCTTGAAGTTTTTATTGTAAGCTTTTAAAGTATTTATTTATTAAAATAAAAAATATATTTAGCGAATATTTCAACAAAATAATAAACGATACACTTGTATATAATTTTGTAACTATAGGTATGTAATTGTAAATATATCCATTTGGAGTATACACATATATTGTAAGAGCCGTGATACATTATCAAAAGTAACCTTAAAGAAGAATGACAGCATGCGAGGGGGATTGACGAAATAAATGAGGGATATTTTTTTTTTATTTTAAACTCCACTGATCTTCCCGCTTTTCATTCTAGTCATAATTCTATTTAACTATGAAAGTGTTATAAAAACTCACCTAGAATAAATGCAAAGATCAAGCATTTTAATTCATTAAAAAATAGTTTTTCTATGGCTGAGTTAATTTTCTTTTGCTATCCTATATTATTTTACATCTTATTGCCATTCTGACGATAATTTAGGCATGTGTTATGTCAAATTGAAAAAATGTCAAACCGACTAAATAAAAGGGTAATAGTGCAGCTGGCAAAGTAAAAAATATTCTCATATCAGCAGCATTCCGAGTGTAATAAAATGATATCGAATTTTTGAAAAAGTTTTAAATCGTGCAGTCAAAGAATCAGAAAAATCCGAAACATTGTATTTACAACACATAACAGCGACTGATTCAAAATTAATAATTTCGAAAAAAATATTTTTAAATCGTATCATATTTCATAATTACATATGAGGAAAATTAATTTACTATAATCTTGTTTTCTTTTAATTCTGTTATTATTTGGAGTAGTGTATCACGGTTTTTTAAAAAGCACAAGGAATATTTTAGAATCATGGATTGTAAGTAGCTTTCTCATACACTACAAAACAGTAATAAAATTTAAGTTTATATATATACTACATATTTGTAAAACAAATTAAACTTTATTAGATGCAATGTCATTCCGAAATATAATAGTATTTGTATATTTTATATTACACACATACACATATGTATAGTGCATGTTATCTAATATAATGTTTAACATTATGAATCCAACTTGTTCAAATCCATTTTATTAAAATCAGATTGATTGATTAGGTATTCTGTATAATATATCATTAAGGGTTCTGAATTAAAAATAAAATGTAATAATAATTATGTGATAATAAAAGCGTATTCGACATATATTACCACTATTCGCTGAATATTTTAGTATGAATTGTGCTGTTCAGAAACATTAGAAGAATTGCTTTATTAACGCTTACATTTGTACTTTTGATAAACAAAGGCTAATATTACCTAGAATGAAATATTCTTATGTTTTAATTCTACATTTAATAATTGTTCATTGTGGTGATTACCATTAATGAGATTTACAAAATTTGTCTATTCGTGTATATACATGTTTCACACTACTTCCTTAGTTATGTATTTATTCTCTTACACCATTCTGGCCAAATTCCAATATTTTGTAATACGTATTAATGTATTTTATTTGAAATGAACTTATTAATAGCTTTCGCTTTTTCGGTATACTTTCAAAAATTGATTCGTTTTATTTGAATTAGTACAACAAGAGCGAAATCTAATAATGTAGTGGGTCAATTATGTATGACAATTAAAATTCGTTTGCAATGTCAGCTGGTGCGTTATAGTAAAGAATTTTTGTTGCCAAAACAAAATTTGAGGAAGTCCTTTGTCTGGTGCAATCTGTAATCCTGAAGTTGTATCATAGTTAACCCTTTAAAACTAAACATTTATAATACGTATGAAATTTGCGTTTTTTTTTTTTTTAAGCGGAAACATTCTTTATGTCATAGGCACATAGTTAGTTCGCATCTTTATATGTCCATCTTAAATTTGTTCAAAATTAGTAGACTTTTTCAAAAAGTGTTGTTTTTACTATAAAGCGTTTGTGCAAAGTTTATATTTTACAATAAGAGTAGTCAATAAAAACGTAAGAGTTCGGATTTTACGTTATTTATATTAACGCGAGTGCACCTTTTAAGTAATATGTTTTCGAACAGTACTCTTTTTTTTAAAGGAAAAAATATTTTCATTACTTCATAATTAATACTATTTAACTAAATTTTTAAATTTAGCAAATATTAATAAAGGTTTTATATGTTCAAATCTATTTTACTTATAATGCCTAGTTAATTAATTTTTAAGACATACAAATATCAAAATTTGCGTTATATTTTATATACGTATTGTCATATTCATGTATATAATCAAATATAATGTAAAATAAATTTCAAAAGGCCGTTTCTACTATTTTAAGGTTATTATCCCATCGATTACCATTACTAATAGTGGTACTTTTGGACTTAAAACTACATATGTACATATATGTACGTATAGAATTTTGAAAAGGAAAAAAAAAAATAATTGTTTTAAATTAATAACAAGAGTTGATAGCAGTTGCGGCCTTTTGATTTTTATGTGATAATATGGGAATATGATTTTAGTAACATTCTTATATTATTAAATTTTAAGACATTAAATAAAGACTGCTGTGATTAATAATATTAATTATAAAATATGTTATATAAATTAATAATTTAAGTTTTAATGTGTCCTAATAAAAACAAAGTTTTTCAAACCCTAATTCAATATGTGAAAAAAATTAATTATTATGGAAATACGTTACGAGTACCTCAAGGATAAGATGATTGGAAATTTGATGAAAAGGTAACAATTATTTTATTTTTGTAAGTTCGCTCTCATCATTTTGAGCACGAATTGCTTATGTTATATTTGGTTAACAATACAACGGAGACAAATAGGCATATTTAAGTGATTGATTTGAATTTAAGATGAAATTTCATTTTATTTAATTTTAAGATAATTTTATTCAATCAACACTTTTTAACTAAACTAGAATGGAATTCATGCTTCAAAGAAGTAACAAAACCATTATCTGTGACTGTCCATTGCTATCTACAATACAATTAGCAATAGAGAATAAAGCCTTAAATGATTCTTCCCCGTTTCAAGTTTAATATTGTAGGCGTTTAATACAAAATTAGTCTACAATTAGCAATTGATCATATGTCAAATAAAAAAGTTGACCGTAGATAAATGTCAATAGATATTGATGATGACACAACATTGCTGACAGGAATTATTATCGGTTTTAAATTCGAAGGTAATTACTTATTATAAATAAAATATAATAATAATAAAAATATAATATAAAATTCATTTTGTTAAAGACTCTGATCTATTTATAAATATGCTCGTTAAAGAAACAGTACATCATTTTCAGAAATTTCAGATGATGATATGCTCGTACTAGAACGGTATACAAAAGGTTAAAGTTAATTATTGAATCATAATGACTATTTGTAAAAGATAGAAGATCCAAAACGATTTAAAAATCTTACAAATAAAAAGTTGATATATATGGTAGAATCTCATCTAATCCTAAGCCTAATAATACTTATGTGGAGTATAAACACACAATGGCAAAATGAATATGCATAATGAAATTTCTCATGGGATGAAACGAAATATAAATATTCTGAAAATTTCAGATTCTCGTGTTTATCCTTTAACCTTTTATAAATTGGTGTTTTAACAGAGTCAACTGGAAAAAATAACCGTAACAGTCATAGATTTTGACTTCCTGTGTCCGGCAGGCAATGCAGAATGAGCAACTACTACGGGTCCGTTTCAATAAGTAACTGAGCAGCAGAGTCCTCACGTACGACGAAACAATTTGCTTTTGCTCCCCGTGCTGCCTTAAGACAGAAGCATGGACACTGTTAAGCGCTAATGTAGCAGCCTTAAAAGTATTCGTGAGTAAAAATCTTTGCAATATCTTCGGTCCAGTGCGAGTTGGAATGATTTCCACGGCCGATCGAAAACTTAGCTGTATGAGCTTCACAACGCCGTAGACGTTGCACAACGTATTAACACTCAGAGGCAATACTAGGTCGTTCGGATGCTAGAGAAAGTTCCGACGAGACTGAAATTTGATGCGGGAACTAGCGGAAATCGGCGTAAATGACGGCCCTCGTCAGTGTTAGAAGGACAAAGTTATGAAAGTGCTGTTATTGATTGGTGTGATCAACTGTTGAAGGATCGAATTCCGTTAATCAGGCTGCTAATGCCCAATTATGTAAATAAGTAAAATTACTAAAACCTCGTGGTGACATATGGGCAGACGGGGTTTAGGGTATTATACACCACATATAAAGATATATTTCTATATATACATATATGATTCTATTTCACTTAATAAATGAAATAACAGAAAGGGAAATAAATTTATGCGATAAAATTTTTAAAACTTATAGTCAGCATGTAATTACTATACCTTTATTTCCTGTTCAGTTCATATATGTATATGTAGTTCTTTGGTAGAAAATGTAGAGATATGTATGTATATAGATTTTAACAAAAACAAAAAAAGAGTTACCGTAATATCTTTTTGGTAACTATTATGGAATAAACATTTACAAATATATTTTTATAAACAATTACAAATTACGTTTACAAACATCTTTTATATACAATTTCTCTAACTGTATTTGTGGTATTTAAGTCTGGCATCTTTATAAAAGCGCCCCCAAGCAACAAAATAAAAACAAAACAAAATATGAAAAGCCACAGCATTTTTTGTGGTACAATAAAATTTAATTTGTTAATCTTCGAACTAGTTTTATACAAGTGCAGGCAGATAGTGTTGGATTTACAAAAATAGCGCGTAAATTATTGTAAATAAATGAAAAAAATTGGGCTAATGAAATGGAAAAAGAAAGAATTTATGAAAATATTTTAATATAATGTAAAAAGAAATAAAACGAAAAGTGTAGAAAGGGTGTTAAATTCTTTGTGTTTCAAAAGACTTGCAGCGGTGTGTTGGTAGCAGCTACGCGAACAAAATTGCAACTTTATTAAAAACTACGCATTTACAATAAAAGGAAGAGTAAAAAGAAAAGAAAAATTGATCGGTCAAGGAAAAATTACTAAAATCAAATTCGCCTACATAATCCATAAATTTATTAAAGAATAACAATTTATAAAAACTAAAAGCTTAATAAATGCTGCAGAACAACATTTAATATCAAATAAAAAAGTATAAAAATCGTGATATTCACTGAAATAGAAATAAAAAGGAAAAGAATTTTTTCAATTGAGTGCAATAAAATTATTTGTGGGTTGAAGAAAATAATAAAGAAAAATTATTAAATATTTATGTTCCATGTTGTTGGTAATTTTTTAAACGTTTTTCTTTGTTCATAATTTTTGGTTTCTTAATTTCTTTTTAACGTAAACTCATTTGAACAAATCCAAAAAAGCTACAGAAAAATAAAATTAAAAACAACGCTTTTGATTTTGTTTTATTTATTTATTTACTTTTTTTCTAAATGTCATGTAAAATTCAATCGAAAAACATGAATTCTCTGGGAAAAACCATCATATCGCATCAAAATCAGAATCAAAGTCAACGTAACGATGTAAGTCATTTCTTTGTATTCCTTTTTCTACATTCTCTTTTTTGTTTCTATATTCATCTTCATTATTATAATTTTTTTCCTATTTAATTTTATACAATTCATTATTTTCTCACATATATATTTATGAATTATTTGTTGCTAAAAAATCAACAGAACACGAACAACAATATGTAATACATACCTACCTATAATATCGTTTAAAATTTATTATTTTTTAATCCTTCTTTGTTCAACAGTTCCAAACGCGTGGCTTGTGAATTTCGTTTTCTCTCTCTCTCTCTCTCTCTCTCTATCTGTTGTATCTACGTTCTATTTCTTTACTTTTGATTTTATTCAATAATACGTTCATTCACACTTTTGCATTGCAATTTTGCAGTACTTTCCTCTTAACAACGAAACAAGTGTAACCAGTCAGTTGTTCATTTTTACTGCAGAATTTAGGAACGCTTTCACCTGTAAAATTGTCGCAAAAAATGGCTTCCAAATAAATTTATTTCATTTAAAATAATTTTTAGAATTTGACATTTTAAAAAGGTATACTCATGTACCATCTATGAGACAGTCATATTATTTTTGTAATCTAACACAGTACCGAACTAGACACAAAATCGAGCCAGGCTATACTACACGTTTTTATTATAAAAATCAGTGACTTCGACTGACGTAGACTTTTGAATTAAACGGTTGACTAATTTCGATTTAAATTTTAATTTTGTTTATATGGCGGAGTAGGTACTTAGTTATGACTATACATTTTTTAAAGTTATTATTTTGATGTCCTTTTTATTAGCAATGTTCTAGTAAACCACTTTCCAATTGCTTAACAAACATACGTAAAGATATAATATTTTCTTTTTATTTTATGCTTGACGTATATACTTCTTATATTATTGTTTACAAAATTACACCCTCTTATTTTTATTATGCTTTTGCATATTGCTATTTACTTTCAATATATCTTAAAAACAATATGCATACTTGAGGACTCTGTTTAGTCAATATTAACAATTATATTAGTTCATTCATTTATTCTATACCATTCAACCTCATCTTTTTCATGAATTCATCCTGTTAAACAGAGCCCACAAATCATTTATTCTCAACACAAAATAAAACAAAAATAACAACAAATAACCATTCATTGGCAATTTTATAAGTTTACTCAACCTTTTTTTTCACTGATGCTATTGTTGTTTATATATGCGAATGTTTATATTAAAAATGAGAACGGAAGAGAGGAATTGAAAAGAGAGATTAAAAACGCAATGCATGGAATCGAAAGTGGTCCCGTTAGCTGCTTTAAAATTTTACTATATATATTCATACACTCACCCACTCACAAGTAAAGTAAATTCACCATCTGATAAAACAAAACCTTGATTTGCTTAATTTTCTGAGCAGCTCTACAAGGATATTATTTTAACGTATGTAAATTTCTTTGTTAAAGTATTTGTTGTTGGATGTCTATTTACTTTAACAAAGGAGAACAAAGAATAATTCTGTTGTATGTTATCGATATGCTTGTACATATGTACGTGGTTTTGTCCCTTAATTATCCTTTGCATAATTTTCACTATTTTCTTTGTTGGCCGCTAAAAACGGTAAGTTTTTCTTTGTTTAGAAAATATTTTGATACCAAAAAAGTGGTGTGTAACCGTAAGAAAGGTCAATAATGTGGTCAATAATTGATCAATTTTTTTGGGAAGGGAATAAATTGATTGGTATCTCTTCCCTAGTTTAAGTGTCTGATTAACAAAGAATATAAAAGATTTGTAGTTTAATTGAAAATCTTTTTGTTTTGCTTTAACGGTCTAGAATTATTAAGATTAGTAATATTCAATAAAAAAAAAAATAATTGGAAATACAGATGAAATTCTATAATTTGAATTTCTATTATTTGCAGTTTATATAAATTGAAACATACCTCGTGGCAACAGCATCTAGATCATTTGTAAATTTACTTCTCAAAGTTGAAGTTTCTATAAATTGAAGTTTTTTTTCTGGATAATGGTGATTCAATTTATAGAAGTTGGAAAACTTAATAAACAAAAGTATACATACTATATATGTTGTTAACCATTCTCTGAATCTAAAAGTCTTATTCCGTTGTTATTCGGTAATTAAATTTTAAAGATGATTTTGGACGATTTCAAATCGGTATATTTTCGATATTTCTTTTTATTTTTCTACCAATTTCATTATTTTATCCTTAGAGTGAGTGGTAATACATGAATTGTTACTGATCGATCAAGTTTACATATGTATGTGTTGGTAATACTTATTTCGTTTAGCACAAACTTATACCTTTAATCTTCATTTTATGGTTGTTATGAAAATCAAAAGTGTTTCGATGTGCGAATATTTTCTATCAACTCAATCACAAAGAGGATAGTTTGATAATACACTGATTGATTTTTCAGTTTATTAACAAAAATCAATTTTCAACTTTTGCGTCACATATGTATGTACATAAATAACAAACTTATTGAAACTACTCGTCTAAAAGTAGAAATATTACATTAAATGTATGTATTTCTGCATACATATTTGGGTTAGTATTGCTCCTAAAATTTGATTAAATTAACGATAAATAATTATCGAAAGAACGTTACCACTCTCATTCTTTGAAAAAATTAACTTAAAACTTTATTATCCCTTCTAATATTAGGATTTATATGTTAAAAATGATAACGTAAACAAATTTAAAACAAAAAATAGATAAATGAATGACTGAATGGCAGATTGAATCAAATATCCAATTACCTAATGCATTTACATATGATTGACACAGACAACGCGAGAGAAAGAAATAAACAAGACTAGGCAGACCATTCAATAAGTGTATAATAAATAATCGATAACAATGACAACAAAAATCTAATTGAAAAAGATACAATAGAGGTGTCACACAAGAGGAACAAAGCTTTGTCGCCCTTTGTTCGTATAAAATGAAAACTGCACAGAAAAAATATAGCAAAAAAAAAGTCATTAAACAACATACCAATCAAAATACAACAAGAAATAATTCGAAAAAAATTAGTTATTTTCTAGTCATGAAATCAACAAATAACTGCAAAATGACAATTAAAAGAAAATTAAGAGATCCCACATTTTTTTTTTCTACAAATTCAATGAATTTGTAAAAATTATTATTGATAACAGAATTCCTATCTAGATTTGTTTCCTAACTTTAAGAAATTCGTTTATATGGTATGTTCTAAACTACGAAATTCCAATCTTGTAGGTGAACTTTTCGTCAAGTTCGGTAAAAATAATTTCTTTGAAACTGTGGGGCGACACATCAAATTGAACTGATGGCATTTATGTATGCATTGGCAATATTTAGCACAACAACAACTAAAAATTATACCTTCAAACTTAATTTATATCTGTTGTCCAGAAGAATAAGGTAGTGGAAATCAAAAGTATTTCGATATTTTTAAAACTTACCTCGACATACAATGTATGTGAATATTATTTACTAACGCTATAACTAAGTAGATGAGTTTGATTCGTTAGTTTGTGTGTAGCAAATTTCCAATAAATAGCCAAGTTCTAAAAGTTCATTTAATAAATAAAGGTAGCTCACGCTCACAAATATGACACGACTGTTTTACTCCTTGAATAATGAAATTTTGTCCGACTTTATCATTCTCTTGTGAAGAGATTGCATTTTAAGAATGTCAACACTTATTTCATATTTTTCAATTAAATTGTACAAATAAAAATGGTCAAATATGAAAAAGAATAGAAAAAATATGGACATGAAAACCGTTCTAAAGATTTATCTCCATTCTTTTCAGAAAACTTCAAATTTTCTAAATTGATTCAAAAATATTTAAGTAATCGCTCCTTTTGTGTGAAACGTTCAAAAAAAGTTTTTGCCAACAGTTTGGAGGGTACGAAGTGTGTATATAAAAAATATTTTTTGGAATTTTGCTTAACTAAATATACAACTTAATAAATATGAAGGTACTTGGGTGTATTTTCAATATTGTACCGTGTTTTTTCAATCATTCATATCTTTATTTTCTTATATGTTTAGTACGAACTTTATAACAATTTATATAGACTAAAATCGTATATAATATAGTAGTCTTCGCAGTCTATATGCTTCTCATATATTCTGTTTCGTTGTTTTTTTTTTTCATTTGTACTATATTGCACAATTTTTATTTAGGGCAAGGTTGGTTTTAATTTTTTTTTATTCAAACTCTTGTGGTGGCCGTTGAGTATTTTTTTCAAATTTATGTCTGATATCAATGTTCTATTTAATAATTCATTTACATTTATGCATTTGTAGATACGTACATATCAATCTTCACATGTACATATACAAATGCATATACATATGTATGTATGTATTGTGAAAGAGGGTTATTGGATTGCTATTTTTTTTGCTTTGTTTTATATGTATGTATGTACCTATGTTTTATTTTAATGCTGTAAAACCTACTTATTAACCCGGAAAACAATGATGTTTTGTTCATTTGTCCATTTATTCATTACTTTAATATGAAATTGAAAAACAAAAATGAATTAAACGCACTTGCATTCATATAATAATAATTATTATCTACCTATTTATTTAATTATATCTAATCATACTTCTTAGGTACATATGTATATAAAATGTTATATTTTGCTGTGTTTTTATTTATTTGGATATCAAAGCAGCAATTGTGAGTGATTTTATAAAGATTGTTTTAATTAAGTTCATAATAGTGTACATATTGTTTTTTATGTCATATGCTTATTTTTTTATACATACATATGTATGTATGAACATGTACATACTGCATACACGTATGTATGTGGAAAAATTTATAAGAAAAATATGTATTTTTTATTTCAATTAATTACATGCGTGCTTCTACCTATACCTATATGCATATAGTGGTGGTCATATAATTAAAACATTCGTATTCATAGTAAATTATTTGTTTTATTTTAAAATCTAGCAGATTGTTTATTTTTTCACCCCTTTCCTCCTTTTTGGACATATTTTTGTCCAACTTTAGAAACGGAACACTTCCAATAGCTATTTGCGAAACTTAACCAAGCGAAATCGTAATAAATTACCTATTACCATTTATTCCTCATTTGTCCCATTTTTTCTCCCCTTTTTGTCAAAATTTTGAAAAAATTTAGAGCCTATAACCTGCACCGACAAAACCCCATTCTATATTCCTAATTCAAAAAAATCTGTCCAGGCGTTCAGGCGTGATTGACTAACAAACAAACAAAAAAACAGACTTGCAGAAAGATTTATGATATATACATACATAACTGGCCATTACAATCCTTCAGTCAGGATTACGATCTAGCTTCTCACACCACTTATGTTGTGTGCGTTAATTTTATTCATATAAATGGCGGGACCTACAGTTTAAAGTCGACTCCGAGAACGACAGATTTTTAAGAAGTTTTTCATGGCAATTTTTACTCTCAGAGTCTTTGCCAGAAATCTACTGAGAGGCAGTCGCCGAAGAAATATTTTTCGTTTTGATGTCTGACCTAGGATACGAACCCGGGCCCTTCGTCTAATAAGTCAATACACTACCTACTAGACCACGGCGACGAATTTATGATATATATTAGGATTAATAAAGAAAAGAAAATTATTTAAATATTATATAAATTTTAAATTCTGTAAAGAAAAAATATTACAAAAATGTTTTATTGGATTGGTCATATAATTAAAACATTTACTGTTTTAATTTTAATTTCAATATTCGTTTGTTTTTTGTACTTACTTTCCATATTTCGTGTTTTTAATAACATTAGCACATCTGTTTGGCAAACTCTCAACTAAATGCCGACAGAGAGATTGAGGAATAGCCTTCCAACAGATTTCAATGTTTTGCCACAATTCATCAGAATTTTTGGGATTTATACCTTCCATCCTCTTCCTCTTCTTAATTAGATTGAGATCAAGGGAAAGGTTAGGTTAGGTTAGAGGACGTGTACTTGTCGGTTAAGACAAGTACAGTACCCGGAGGTCGAACTTGACCCATTGTACAATGTCCTTAGAGAAGGAAGGAAATAGAGGATATAGGATGAAAGAAGGGAATGTTGGTAAAGGGGCGGAGAATGGGAATTGGAGGAATTGCACAGAAAGAAACAGACACAAAACAAAAGAGGGTTAGAGCGCGACTACACTTATGAAGTCCTAGCACCTCTCAACCAACCCAAGCTGCTAATGAATCTGTGGAGAGCCTTGATGTCGGCTCTCGACACAGAACTCAAGTTCTCAAAGAAGGCCCTGCCAAGGGTTCTCAACCTCAACCTACCAAGGGCTGGGCAGTTACAGAGGAGGTGTTCGACAGTCTCCAACTCCTCATCGCAACATACCCTGCAGGGGAAAAGTCCCGTTAAAAAATTTAAGAGATGATAAAAAATAAAACAAATGTGAGATCAAAATAATGTTTTAATTATATGACCACCACTGTATGTACATATCATTTATGCATTTAATTTGCAATTACTTTTTCCAACAGCTCTATTAAGTGAATTTTATTGAGGTATCTATGTATTTGTTTATTTTATTATTTTTAATTTTTTGTACGATATTGTTGCACTCGTTTTAAATATTTTTATATGCAATTTCATTGTTTTCTTGGTTGTAACTGTGTGTGTTCGTTTGTTGCTTTACTTACACTCTCTTTTAGTAATGTAAACATTTTTACTAACCACATTAGTCACGTACACATTGTCTGCCAGGCCTTACAAATTTATTTGAGCAAAAGTAAATCAGTGACAAAATTCTTTGTACTCAATTCCAATATTATTAGGTTTTTTTAAAAAAAACCTTTTAGAACAAAAACCTATGACATATTAAAGTATAAGTCAAAATTAAGCTCACACAATTCAATTATCCTTTTTTAATTTTGCTTCTAATCGAGTGTTTAAATTTGTGTTGAAGAAATCAGTTATATAATGTATGTATATAAACTGGTTTTCTGTAAAATTCTGCCGCTGTAATTTGATGTGGTTTTCTTGGCGAATATAATTTGAATGTAAAATTGCGTGCAGCCTTCATCACAGAGAATATTGAACGTGAAACTACAACGTTGCTGAAAATATGGTTGCAAATATTTACACACACATTCGCACACGTACAATGAACTGTAGCGTTAAAATTTATTTATATAATTTATTGCATTTTAATTTGTCGTTTTCTTGGGCTATCACTTTTTATTTTGTAGTTGTGTTGTCTGTTGTACAAGTTTTAGTTAAAGCTGTAATTTTGTTTTAATTTTTATAATTTTTGGTCAATACTTGTCGTCGTTTCTTGTCGTAGTAGTATTATTGTACCTTCATTTTGGATTTGCTTGCTGAAAAATTTAAATTTTTAATTCCAAGGAAATTTTAATCTCGCAACAAACCCAAATATATTGCATCAACATTTAACTTCAAATAATTTTTTTTTTTTTTTTTTTTTTTGTATTTATCATAAAAACACTTTTTTCATTTATATCTTATTTTCTTGTTGATTTTTATTCTTGGACTTTTTGAAATATATGTATGTAACTGTTATAAAAAGAAACAGCTGCATTGAAAACAAAGAGTGTTGAACGAAAAAGTACGAGACAAATAATTGAAATAAAAAAACAACAAACAGTTCGCGCATTACCAAACAGAGCATTACAGCGCATTTAAGGTTGTTGGAAAGAGAGTAAATAACAAATAAAATGTTTTTTATTTTTTGTTTTTGTCATAAGTGTGAGTGTTCACATCCATATGTACATATGTGTGTTATGAGTGTTTATTAAAACTTTATATTGTTTGGAGTTATTAAACTTTTACTTTTACACAAAGTAAAAATCTTAACAAAGAACAAACACCGTTAAATCTATCTAACGGGTGGTAAAATTCTGCATTTTTAATTTCCTATCTTGAATCGGAATTGGCCTTTGCTCTCTTCAAAAAATAAGATTACATAAGTTACATTATTTTTAAAACATTAGAAGATTAAATTATATGAAGATTAAATTATAAAAAAAAAAAATCATAAATAACGATATTTGTTTAAAAGATGGTATAATTCTGTTTTAAAATTTTCAGTTTTCGGCAATGTGAACAATTCACAAAAGTGAACAACGCCAGTTTTAATTAGTTTACTTTAGCGCCAGTGCACTGTATTCTTGATTTATTCATCCACATTCATTGATTACTTTGTTTTAACGATCTGGCTACTCTGTCTTTTATCTTTTGGCTCCATGACAGCGTTGTCAACTCAATGCTTTTAGTACTGTTTTTAGTGCTTTTTAAAACTTTCGACGCGAAAAATTTTCAAGTTAGTGCCTAGTGCCTTTCTTAATGCTTTTCTTTTCATGTCAGTGACACAAAATCAAAAATTAAAAAAAATATATATATAATTTGTCAAGTGTAGATTATTTAACGTTTCAAAAAGGTATTACTTTGGAATGCAACTCTTTATAAGTTGTTAAAACTAAAAATATTTTTCAAAATTAATAAAAGAAATAAAATAATTATTCGTTTTGATAAATAAATTAATATAAAGTATTAACTCAAATAATATTTTATACTTTTTAAAAAATCATATAATAAAAAAACAAATAAACAAAATAAAAACTCTTCCTTATTATTGCTGGAGTTAACTAAATAATATTAATTTTGGTTTGTAAATTTTTTTACTGATTATATAAATGGTAATAAAATTAAAATAAATATAATTTTTTAGTGGTTTTCTGTCAAAATTACGAGTTTTTTTTAACGAGTTTAGTGCTTTTTGAAAATTTAAAGTTGACAACGCTGCTCCATACAGAGAGAGCTTAAAATAAAATTGTTTGCTACTGCTATATGTTCGAACTCAACACTCTGTCTCTCAAGGAAACGAAAGCACACAGCCAATCAAACACACGTAAACAACGTGCCATTGTCATCATCAATCCATACATATGGTTTTTATTTGAATTTTTCGTTTTTTACGCCATTCTTATTAGGTTTTCTTTTGTATGTATATATAATATATGTATATATTAGATGCGTTTGCTCTTTCATTTCAAAAATAACAATAAAAATATTGGTTTGTTTTCGCAGAGCATTTTTTTAAACCAAGCGAGTGAGTGGCAACTATCTCAGGGCTGTCAGATTTGTTTTGTGGTTTTTTGCCTACTTCAGTGTCTAAAATCGCCAAAATCACTTATTGGTTATTTTAGATTTTGGCAATAAATACATTTTTCTATTTACTATATGCACATACCGAGACTTTATGATTTCCTATCGTGAACTTATATGAAATATATTGTTACATTTATTCAACATTTCTTAAGAGGTTACAAAAGAAGTGCATGCGCTATTTGCATCCATATAGTTTAGTTATTATTTCGACGTCAAACTAAAGTTAAATGTCAGTAGTGGGGTTTAATGGTTTTTTTTCCAATTAACAAAAACAAATTTTTGTAGAAACAAACCTTATCTTTCTCTGTTTACTATTGTAAATAATTTTACCAGTTTATTGAATTATTATTACGTTAGAAACAATTCATAAAATTTTTATTTACTATATAATACATTTTTCCCTACGTAGATTGTCTTAATATTAAATATCTGGGATCTTCATGGATGCTCTCCCTCATTTCTTATTGAGTGAATTTTTTGTTATATTTTTGTTTTTGTTTGTGTGTTTCCTTTGATTTTTTTTTTTGTTTTTATAGTATCAAACACAGTATGAATTTGTTTTTATTTCGTATTTTTCACAATACAATACGAACCAAGCAATCAGTTTAACAGATACATTGGAAAATAAAACATTATCATTTAACTTTGGAACGAACGCACGGAGTATATAGAGGAAAAGGAACAAATAAAATTATTGTGTGAAGAAGAAAATTTTAAAGCCTATTAAATTATAAAAATATAACGTATAATAAAAAAAAATTCTTTAAATTAAACTACTTAGAAAAATTACTGTTAAAAATCATTAAAATGGCAAAAGAGAAGAAGAGAAAGAGAGATACAGTATAGTGCAAGTGTGAGAAATAATAATAAAATAAGTTTAATCAAGATTGTCTATTTTTTTTTAATTGATTGTTAAAATTAAAAACGTAAAAAAACAAAAAAAAAAAAAACTATGAATGTTCGTTTAATCTATAAATAAATTCTTAAGAAAACGTATTTTCTTCAAGTGCTATTAAAAAAGTGTCTTCTCTTTCTAATACGCTGATAGAAAATAGACACTACACAACAAAGAAAAAATTAAAATTGATTTGACTTTATTTTGTCTTCGCTTTTATTTTTATTTTTGTTCAGCTGTTTTCTTCTCTATTAAGCAAGAAAATAAATTTCAGACAAAAATCGTATATGTCTGTTTTTATTAAAGCTACCGTTGTTTACTTTGGACATTGCGTGGTCGTCAACGAATAATTTTTATTTTGAGGGAAAAATTAATAAATTCTTCTGTTCTTGTGCTTGAGATTAAAAAACCAAATAATAAATAATATTAATACGCCATTTAAAGGAAAAAGAAAGGAATTATTTATTAAATTTTTTTACATTATCAAATAATTTGTGTAAAAAACAATAGTAGTAATAAAAATATAATTAAATCACTATCCGATAATTTTTTTTAAATAATTGCATTTGAACGCAGTGGATGTATGTGTGTGTGTGTGTGAGAATCTGTTTGTGTCAAATTTCATTTAAAAAGCAAGATTTACATAAAGTTTTATTAGTGTTTTTAAGTGTTCGCAATTAATATTTTTAAGGTTTAAATTAAAACCTCCCGAAGAGAAAAAACGTCAATGTATAAAGTAATTTCTTTTTAAATATATACGATTAAAACATAAATATAAAACTTTTCTAAAAATAAGAAAATTTAAGTAATAAATATAATAAACATTTATAAGTACATTTTTATTTCCAATTTGAAACTACCAATGCAATACTTTTGGTTTTCGTGATCCATAAATTGTTCCTATTTTTATTTCGTTTCTTATTTTTTATTTAAAACATTTTTATATTATAAAATTAAAACAGTTTCGAGCATAAGAATAGTAATCAGTTTAATTTAAAACCTGAGGAACCCATGTAAGTCGTATAAAGTCTCCTGTCAAAAAAATATTTTGAAGATTTATTAAAACCGTTTTTTTTTTCCAAACTTTATTTTCACATGCAAATAACATAAACAAACCGTACAAGGAGATTCTAGAAATAATAAATAATAAATGATTTGTCATTAGGTACGTTTGAAAACAATATTGATTCCTTAATAAGGTTATTAGAAACATAATAGTAGCACTGTCATTTTAAGCCCAATATCATCAACCATTAATTTTTACGCCTCTGTGATTAACGGCCAAAATTTGGAGTCGCCAATAAGTGCGAAGTCTTGCGATTTAATTACGGTTGAGTATTTGTCTTGAACTCAGTCAGTAAATGGCTTTTGAACAAATTTCGCTTTTTGAAATGCCTTTACATTCTCATCCAAAATATTTTGTGTTTTTTTTATAAATTTTCAACTCAGTGTAGAATATTATAATATGCAATAGAAATATTTAAATTTTGCCAAATGGCCAAGTCTGAATTTCTCCCTTGCCTAAAAACTCAAGACTTGGCAAATCAGATTTTATTCAGCACCCGCAGCACACTGTTCAAAAACAATAAATTTGGCAATCTTGACTTTTAAATTGTTTATAATCCGTTGACGGTATGCTCCTTTTGAGAAGCATTTTGAAAGAAAAATGTCCCAACGGAATATCTTTTAAGGTTATTATATATTTTCTGTTGCCAACTCACAAAAAGTAAGAGTTGTGTTTTCTACATGGCCACTTTGTAGCCCAAACTCTCAATTTAATAAAGCATTTAATAGAGCTATATTTCGTTTTTAATTTATATTGCATTTTATAAAATCAAATTGTTATTTTCCATATACATATATGTATGTAGCAATACATATTTATGTATAAATACATACAGTGCTGTTCAAAAAAATTGATTCAGTGTGATCAAACATCTTTGAAACCAAAATAAATCAAAGAGATGTTACGCTTCAAATTTTTGACATGTAACGATATTATATTCATAACAGAGCATTAAACAAAGTGCGGCTACTTTTTTCATGTATTTCTTTGTTTAAAAAATTTAGATATAAATTTAGGTGGCGATAACCGAGCTCGTACTGTATATATTTTTTTTAAATAGACTCGATAGCATTTTATTTATTTGCTCATTGTTATGCTCTCAACTGTAATAAAATAACGTATGAATTTTACTTTCATTTATTATATTTTTTTTTCTTTTTTCTCTTTTAATAAGCCCTCCATTAATTATATTATATCCTTTATCTTTATAGATTTATTCTACTTTTGTTTTGCCTATATAAAAAACAATACATTCTCTTTATTATTTTAAAGCAAATAGTACTTACATTTTTATATACACATAAATACCTTCCTACTATCTATTATATGATTTTATCCCTATATCGCTACCACTCCAACCACAACTAAAGACTTATTTTATTGTTGGTGTTTAGCTTTAGTTTTGGTTTAATAAATTTTCCGTCATGTTTAAGATTTAATTTATTTTGACGCCTTTTGCACGTTGAAATTTGTTTCGAAACAAATGTGAGAAACTTTTTTGCATTTTCTTTTAAAATTTCTTTCGCTTTTGGACGTAAAAATTTGTTTCAGAAATTTTGTTTTCTTTTATCGCGTCGTTCTGCTGTTTTTGTCAGTTGCAACTTTGTTTGGCATTGTGATTTAGGTTCAAACATAAGACATGAACATTATATGAATATTATATTTGTTATTACATTATAAAATATTATATATTTATGTGTTATTATTTTTTAATATATTTACCTTATTTAAATTATATTCTTTTTAATATTTTTTATTTTTTCAACCTTTTTTTTGATTAATTGTTTGGCGCTAAAATTTTTCTTTTGCTAATGTTTTGATTTCAAACGCAAAATCAACAAAAACTAAAGATATTTTAAATAAGGGAGCTTTATATTAACACCGTTGACTAACTACGAGTCATCTCTTACCCACTTTTTCTCCTAAAAAATATAATTTTTGCCATTTGATGATATCTACGATCTAAAAATAGTTTTTAGTAATATAATGTCAAAAATCAAATTGTCGTTATTGGCCAGTTTTCTGAAAGTTGCCGCGGCAGTCAAGATGTTAACTTCTCTATGCGGAACAAAAAATAAAAGAAAATGTGAAATCAAATACAACTCTGTGTATATACGAATAAGAACAAAGCAAATTTCTGAGTACATGAAATTCTAAAATCACCCCCGCTCGTTTTTCCCCTCTCTCCTATAAACTCAAGAGCGTTGAAATTTGTTTCGAAACAAATTTCAACGTGCAAAAGGCGTCTAATTGTCATAATTTATATCCGATTGCTTTTATTTATCATCATAAGTTTCGTATCCTTTCGTTTCATTTAGTTTGTTCTTTTGGGTTGTCATTTTCATATGGTTTGGTTTGTTTACAAATATCAGAACCATTCACTCTTTTGTTTTATAGTTTGTGTTTTGGTTTAAATTCTTATTATCCATTTACAAATTTCCCTCTCTCTCTCTCTCGTTGGCTCTCAATAGGTACAAGATTTTTGTTTGTGCTCTTTTTAGTAGAATTTTATTTGAACGTCATCAGCTGTTTTCTTCTTCTAAGTTTGTTTTTATTTTTCTGTTTTTAATATTATTTTGTTTTTTTGTCAAATGAATAGATATGTATGTATACATGAGACAAAGAGAATAAAGATAACGCACTCCGATGTTCAAAAAATGTCTGTACTTTCTGTTCACAATCAAACAAACTTGTTTATTTTATTTAGCGCAAATCACTTTTTATTTAAATTTTATATAAAAGTTGTTAATTTTTGTAGTAAATTTACCAAAACTGTTTCTATTTATTTACTAATCCTTTATATATAATACATCTATATATTTATTTTCCATGAAATATATATTAAAATATTTATTTTAATTCGTAAAAATCATGACTGTTTCAAAAATTTCTTATTATTAAATAAATTTATTACAATCGCCTCTCTTCTCTTTTATTTATATTTTAGGAACTGATAAACAGAAATTTTTATATAAAATTGAAATAAAACTCATTTGCCCCATATAAAATGCACATGTTTGTTTGATTGTATTTATGCGAGGGTACCAGTGTGACGTATGTAGTTGCGCAGAACAGAAACTTGTTTGAGCGTCGGCTTGTGTTTATCTTTGTTCTCTTTGTTTCATTATATATGTATATGTACATATGTATAAGAGAGTAGGCTGCTTTTAAATTTTCAATTTTATTTGCTTGTTTTTCTCTCTTCACGGATATCTTGTTTAAGTTGTTTTATTAGTTTTCATGTGTTTTATTGGTTTCTATTTATTTTCAGTTTATTAAGAAAACCTATCAGTAATTCTAATTTTATACGCTGGAAATTGTATATGTATGTACGTATATGTATGGTTCAAATTCAAACATATAAAATTTATATTGTATTTATTAAATTAAGGAGTAGGGGAGGGAATCTTGTTCCGTTGTAAATTTCGAGCTTTACCATTTAAAACATTAAAATTAATTGAATGCTTTAAGAAGACGCAATAACAACTAAAAATTAAAAAATATGAAAGTCGTTTAATGGTTGGTTAGACTATATACATACATACATACATATCTATGTACATACAATAAAAATAAAGTATCGTTTCTGGGAAATTAGTAACCATTCATGATAATTTCCTAGGAATATTATTTGGTGGAAATCTAAAATAAATAAAAATTCAAACAAAAATTCGCTTGGCCACTGTTTTTTGGCGCTAACAGCATTTAGCGTTTACCCCGTTAGCTTCTGGTTTGGCTTGAGGTCATATTTCTAACGTTGCACATTGTTAGTTGTTAAAGTATCAGCAGCTTAAATATATATTACTTTCGTATTTAGTTGCCTCGATTGGCTATTTTTTATTTCGATTCATTGTTAATTTCTCAAGTGTGCTCACAGGACTCATGATCTATATTTTTTTTTTTTTTTTTATCAACATACTTTGTTTAACACGTTCCCTGCCACGTGTACCGTTTTCGGTGCACGCTGAACCTCATTTCTACGCCAAGCTGAACTTTTTAATTTAAAATGTTTATATCCAAAATTTAATTATTAGTAGGACTATTTTATGTAACGTAATGATGTTTAGAGCAATTTTAGTGTGATGTACCGATAACGGTACATGTGGCGTGGTAATTAGTTATCGGACCACTGTTGAAGTTTTATTGAATACGACAGTTGTAAATGCATCGATTTTATATAATACAAGAAACAATAGTTTAATTTCACCTTTTAAATTATAGAAAGTTACTAATTTCACATTTATGTAATACAAACAATGACGTATTTTCTGAAGAAGATGACCATGTCCTACCTTCTAGAAGTACACCATGAGTTGCAAAACTGTAATGGTAGACCAGTAAAAAGATGCAGCCATTCCATGGTATGCAGAAAGTATGAAAAATTATAATAATGCACTCAAACTTGAGTAAAATATATATATTTTTTTAGTACATTGCCCATATGTACCTTATTCTATATGAAATAAATTTAATTTTTTATTGTTATTTTGTGCATTTTGCCCTTTGAATAGTAATAATTTTGAAAATAAAATACATTTTTTCAAAAATAAAAAAGAACATGTATTTTTATAGATTTATAAAAGTAGTTGTCGTGTACCGAAAATGGTACACGTGGCCTAGAAATGACACCTTCTTATAAACAGCTTGGCAGGGAACGTGTTAAACGCCTTAATCTAATGCGATACAATCAAAATTAAGCTGCAGTTGGTACAGATTACAAAGGCGAAATTTCTATTATCCCTACATTGGCAATCTTGTCTTTATTGAGTGTAGCATAAACAAAACCAATTGTTAAAATATTTCGGAAATTAATTGGGTTCAATTCCTTCTAATAATGGGTTTAAGAGATAATTTTGTGGCCAGTAGGGACAATACTTCAAGGCATTCGGCTACTTTGTAATACAAAAAATGTTTTGTGGTCATACTTATGTATTAACAAATAGGCATTGAAAAACACTCCAGTAGTCTTCTCGTTGTAAGTAAAGTTAAAGATCATCAGACAAAACTGTTTTAATTGATGTATTGGTAGTATAACTTTGTCCGGCGCCGCGTTCTGTTTGTCAGTTTTAAAGTCAAGCGTATTCGAGTGAGAGCGTTATATGTATATTAACGAAACAAGTACTATTCTGATATTTGGTACAGATCTCCTGAGAGTGCCACCTAATAGTTTCGCAAGTTCCTTTTGACTGGTTCTGTCTAATTTATCTAATTTTGAACTTTTTACTGACCTGGGTGGTCTTTGTCGTGAGTATCCCTTTTGACTGTATTAGTTTTACAAAAAAAAATTTCACTCTCATTTCATTCATAAAAATAACTGCCTTTTATTCGAATGCACATACATACATACATATGTATTTAGAATACTAACAGCTGTTCAAAAAATTCATTCTCAGTATTTGCCGCATTTATCGGCTATGCTTTCTTTGTCCTACAGAGGAATATTCAAATGATGCTGCTATCTGCTATTTGTATTATCCCCATTGCAGTAGAAATAAATAAAAATAAATGAAATACATCAATTTAATATATTTTCCTCCTTCTCTGAAAGCAACAATAGCGGTTCTGAGTAAATTTAAAAACATAATACATCATAAATTTAAAAAGATGAACAACACGCAAATTTTTGTTTTTGTTTATTTTTTATTATAAATTAAAACTCTTCGCATCTGATTGTATCAACAAGACGAAGGTAACGCAGGCAAACATATGTATGTACCCTGTTTCTGCAAGACGAATGTTTTCAGACGTTCGTTTAGTTGATATGAAAAAATACTCAATTTTGTTCGTGTCTTCTGTAATTTTGTACGTGTAATAAACATACACAGTCAACTAAGACGCATTTAAAATGACAACGACAGATCGACCGCAATTGAACCATAGAGAGCCACTCGTTACTCAATGCTTTTTTTATTTTATTTTATTATTATTTTTTTTTATTATTATTATTGTGTAAATAATGACAACTCAGCCAAAATCAATACTGACTACAGTTAATTTAAGGAATGTAAACTTTTTTACATATGTACATGGTCAGAGAATTAAATAAAATAGTGGCAAGAAAATGAGAACTTGGTAGCGTAATAGGAAAATTATTGTCATATTTATAATTAAAAGAGAAAAAAAGCAATTGCTTATGTAGGGGCATATTCGTCGTATTCATTGCTTTGGTTGATTGGTGATGGTGTCATGAATGAAAAAATTCTGTAAAATTTTGACTTGTTATGAATTATTTGCTTATGTAATTGTGTCGAAGAAATTATTTTAATGTTTAAAATACCAATAATAACAACATGATTACTTCCTCGCCAAAGACTTTGGCTGTTACACTGTTACTGCGAAGTTCAATAAAAATGTCATGAAATTAATTTTTTAAATCTTAAGATTTCAATTGAATCAACAGCCAGCAGTTAAATGTTTAAAAATAGTAAAAATTATTCGACGAATACTAGGAAAAAAAAAATTAAGTTTCATTTTCGATGCCATTTGTAAGCATATGAAGAGATAAGAGCAGCAGTCGCATGTGCGAACGGAAAATCAAGATATTGCGAACCAGGAGGTTTTAGCTAAACCTCCCGCCGAGCATTATCAAGTAGTTATCAGTAAATTTTTCAGTCACAATTTTAACACGGCGATTTTTTCTTGTGCACATATGTTCGAGTTTCTGATATACCGAGGTAAAGTGCTGCTGTTATCATCCATAAGATATTTATTTATTTAGTTTTAGAAGAAAATTATATACCAAATGTTTACAGCACAACATAATCAATGAGTTTCTACTTATAACCTTCAGCTAAATTTGTGTCCATAAAAGTAGTCGCCGTAGTCTAGGTAGTGTGCTGGCTTATTAGACGGGAGACAAAACGAAATATAAAAAAATATTTCTTCGGCGACTTTCTCTCAGCACATTTCTTACGAAGTCTTTGACAGCAAATAAAATTGCCATAAAAAATTTCTAAAAAACCTGACGACTCATGTATAAAATGTTATGGGGCGTGAGAAGCTACGTCTTATTCCTAAAGTAATGACCAATTATGTTTGTATGTATTTATGTTACGTGTACAAAATTTTTTTCAATAAAGCTATTCATTGTTCTACTAATTTCTTAATTATAGCCTTAAGCCGTGTAGAATTGTACACGGAGTCCTCAGTTGATATTTTCTTTGTTGGAATCGATTTTTCCATTGGAACAGTGTTATTTTACAAAGCATCAGCTTGCAACATATGGCTAGTACTTTGTCAAGACGTTTGTTGGTACCTATTACTGTGACTTGCGTGAGTATCACTGGAAGAAAATTAACTAAGTTAGTCTATATATATATCTTTATATGGATATAAATACCCCACACAGAGAAAGTATTCTTTTATATTATTCCTAATGATTTTGTATGAAATTGTGATCAAGTACAAATTTTAAACAACCGAAAAAAAACATTAATACACTTTAAAATAAACTTTTTGTACGATTTATAACTTTTCGAGTTCAATGCCACTTAAAAAAAAAAATAAAACAACAACAACAATAAGAAATTAAACAATTAAAAAGATAATAAAACAATGATAGACACACTGCTCCAATCAACCAGCACTGAGACTGAGTGACTACCATAAATAATCGAAAGTAACTTGTCGTGAGTGACTACTGCCTCACAAATGTCCTTTTTACGTGGTAAATGTCAATGCTCCTATTTTCGTTCTGATTCGTTGTGATATTTTTTTTTTTTTTTTTTTAATTAATGATCTCAGACAACAAAGAAACTTCCCATAGCTTCCACATCTCTCAGATTTGATCCGTGTCCGGAACAAAGAAACGTTTTTAAATGATTTCTTACAAAGAAATTTCTAATCCATTGGTTTGAAAATGTAGTTTTCAACACGTCAAAGACAAATAAAGAACATTTCTCCCGTTCGCAGTATAATAAATACAGTTGTAGAGAGTAGCAGCCAGTTCATTTTTATAAATCTACAAAAAGTTGTGTAATTGAGACGAAATTTGAATTTTTAATGGAAAAAAGTCAAGAAAATGCTTTAAGAAATTATTAGTCTAGTCATATTGACGCCATTTTTATTATTAAGTCTCTTTGACTGCATGAGCTTTCTTGTTGTTATCATATAAAATTTTATATTCAAAGCAATCTGAATCTCAGACTTCATTAATAAATAAAAGCGGAATAATAAACAAAGGATGTGAAAATGGTATTTAAGCGATTAACAGAGTTTTTTTTTTGTGGAATCTGAACGGCTGTTTTTATTGAACAACACTCAATTCTGTTTATATTTTCCAAACAAACAGGCATTCTAAGAATTCGTCTTACAAAACAGAAGCACAAAGTTTAATTCTTGTTGAAATATTTTATATGTTTCATTCTCGTATGAAGCTACCTACCTACTAATAAAGTGGAAATGTCATTCGCAAATATTGTCAAAGTTGTTGTCAAATCCAACTGAATTGAAATCCATCCAATTGTAAATATTCATTTGTCTGTCCTCATAGAAACAATATTCCCCAAGACATGATTGTATCAATTTGTAATAGACCTTGTGGACGTTTTGGGTAAAAACTTGTTAATAAGATGTCACACATTCATGCTTGGAAAACTTCTAAAAAGCCTGCAAACCTATACGCTGAACTTGGTGTCTGCTGTAGAAGTGGTATTATTTTAAATCCAAATTTGTGTTTTATTGTTATTGAGTAATAATGCAGGCTTCTGAGTATTAGTCTTTGCCCAATTTCTATTTGGCAATTGAATTAGAGCATTTTCTATACTGGGTCTCTAAATTTTTATATATTTCCAAAGCGAAATTATACGAAACTTTTATCGAAATCTGCAGTATATTTACTCAATTAGTTCTCTTCAATAATTATATTTCTATAGAAAAAAAATTTAATTAGTTTTCATACATTTTCATTAGGAAACCTTTGAAATTACTCTATTATTTTTTTTTTTTTTTTTCGAATTACATTTGTTTTTCTATTAACATTATTCATTAATTAGCATTAACATTCTCTATGTAAATGTCATACTCAATTTTGATTTTAATTAGAATTGAATTAAATATAATTTACAATCCTGGTGGAAAAGAAAGTTTTACCAGATCATGCCAATGAGTCAGTAGAGGGTCATTCCCATTCATAAGCCTAATACCTTTCTATGGAATTTGAAAATAGATTTTGGAAGCTTATACTCGACGGAAAGAAAAATATAGGGAGACGAACCTTCTTTTCAATTCAAACTGATTTGTGACAATTTAAACTTTTGTTGCATAATTACAAAGTGACTTGAGTTATGCATTAGTCTATCGATAAATAGTCTGAGGATACGAACCGGCATTTTACCAAGTACATACAGCGGTGAGCAGAAGCGAGTGCATGTTCATAATACTGAGTTTCGTCGTCCAAACAAAACAACAAAACCATACAAGCAAATACAAAAAAAAAAATTAATTTTAATTTTTTATTTTATTCTTAACAAATAGCAGTAAAAAACCATGTTATTAGAAATAGCTTGATTTACGCGGTTTGACATGCTTTCTACCAAATTATCAACAACATCTTTCGGAATTCGATTCCATTTCGCATTTATACGATCCCAAAGTTTGTGCATGTTTGTTGGGGCTATTTCGTACTGTCCGAGCAGGATTTTCACGAATGGCCAAAGTTTTTCAATCAAATTAAGGTCGGAACTTTGTGCTGGCCATTCCATCACTTCAAAATTTTATTTCCCACTCCAAATTTTTTTAATTTTTGTGCTGTGTTCTTCGGATCACCATCCTGTTAGAAAACAATTTCTTATTCGGGATAAGCAAATTTGTCCATAAAATTCGGAAGATGGGTTTGCAGAATCTGTAGATAGTCTTTTTTCGCATGATGCCATCTACTAAATATAGAGGGCCAACATGCCACCATATTAAGCATCCCCAACCCATTATATTTTCGCCGCCATGTTTAACAGTTTGCTTCACATGGTACCTTTGAACACGTTCCCCGAGCCTTCGCTTTCGCTGCTTTCCATCTGATTGGAAACGTGTTATCTGGTCTGATGAGTCCTAATCTAACCACTTTCAGTAAGATTGAAAGCAGTACTGTCAGCGCAGTATTGTGAACATACACTCAGTTCTGCTCGCCACTGTATGTACATATATAGATACACACATACACTGTATTAAGGAGAACGAATTAGCAAAACACATACTTGTGCGTAGTAAATAAATCTCAAAAGGAAACGCCTGAGTATTAAATAACAGACAAAAAGTTATAATTTGTAACGCCGAACATTTCAGGATATTTTATATAGGTTGAGTAAGGGACTATATATAAATCGTTTAGTCAACGTAGCGTACCTCTACGCACCAATAATTTCATTCAATTTTTTAACGTATTATGTTAGAAAATTCAATGGATATAGAGAAGAAAACATTGATGTATTTTGTAATAAATCAATGTAGTATCGATATTTGTAAAAAAAAAAATTTAATATCCATCAGCAGTACTTAAACTTTTACGTACGCTTTGTTATGTAGTAAATATTTATTACAGAAAATAATTGTTTTTGAGAATCCTTCCTTTGAAGAATTCAAATTTAATATATATTAAGAAAATTAAATTGAACCTTGTAGTAGGCCAGAAACATATCTTCACTCTCCTCGGACATAATAACTTTAATTTTAGTAAATTATTTTCTATTTTCAACCTTTGGCTCAAACATTTTGATTGCTATCGTTTGTTTTACTTTTTTTTAGCGTCATTAGCATCCTTCCCATCTACTTTTTTAAAAAACAAAAATAATTAATTTAACGAATTTTTCTTTAAAGATTTAAAATATTAATAATTTTAAAATATTCTCCCTCTATACCCATAATAAACATTTTGAATTAAACAATAAATACAAAAGCAAATATAATTAAAAAAAATATATAAATTAATACCAGTCAAACAAACTTTAAACTACTTAGAGCTAACTATTCAAAAAAGGCTTAAAAAGACACTCTTTGGGTCAGTTACGTTTGCTGTAGACAAACACAGCTTGAGTTGGTGAGCTGTTTTAAAGAAAAACGAAACGATAACGCGTATTTAAATGTTTATTCAAAACAATTCGAATTTCGTCGATAATTGTGGCGGTGGCGGCAATGACAGTGCCGGTGGTCTTGATGCCAGTAGAAATGCCATTGTAGATGTAGGAGGTGAGGTAGGCGGTGGTGGCAGCGAAGCTTTGAGTGTTGATGGTGACAGCAGTCTCAGTACCAATGGCAGTGAAGAAGTCGGTAGTCAAGAACTTATAATCCCCTTAAGATCACCGTGTCACCAAAGATGCACTGATGATCATCATTACCACCAACAACAGCAACAACAAATGCCTCAGCAACGTGAAAACAACAATAACGCCAATACGAAAAGAACATTTAACTTAAATCTCGGGTTTAGCAATAACAATAATCGCAAACTCTTAAGTGTGGTTGGTGTAGGAACGGTAGGCGGTAGTGCCAGCAGTGCCGGCGCTGTTATAGGTAATGCCGTTAGTGGTGCAGTCAGTGGTTGTGTGGGTACGGCACAATCGTTTTGGAATTCAGTAGCTTCGAATAATTCAACTTCGTCATCGTCTTCTACCTCTTCGTCGTCATCTTCATCATCTTCAATAACATCGGCTTCACCATCAGCTTTAGCTTCGTCTTCTACTTTATCATCGGATGTAAGTTGTGGTGGTGGTAGCGGTAGCGGTGGTGATTGTAGTACCGTTAGTGATGGTGCAATTGGACTCAATGTGGGTTGTGGGGAAGGACCACCTGGTGTGGTTCAACGTGTTTTTATTAATACAAAACCGAAAAATAAAACTGAATTAATTTTAGCAACAGGAGCCAGTACAAGTGCTAATACGAACGCTATCAACTTCTCGGGTAGTAATATTTTAGGCTTGAACGAACATCATTATAAAACTACAATACAGCAACTGAAGGAGCAGCAGCAACAACAACTAAACGCTTATAAAATGGATGTGGATTCATCGGATGAAAATGGACCTGTAAATATAACCTCAAAAAATAAAAAACAAAAGTTTGTTTTATTAATCATCATCAATCAATTCATCGATAACAAAAAAATGTTTTAAAGTTTTCATTATTCATAAAAACTACATCGACAAGCTTTAGAGTTAAAACCATTGAATATGCATACTTTTTTAAAACAAAAAATAATACCGTTATTTCTCTAATATAACAGATTCGAAAATAAACATTAGATTTTTTCATAATATTTCCTGCATAAAATTGCTCGAAAAAGAAATATATATACATACATATGTATACAAATATAATTATATTCGAGAATTCGATAATTCTATTTACATTATTTCCGTATTAGTTTAGAATTATAATAACTGCAAGGTAAAAGGTAAAAAGCGTCATGTCCTGATTTCAAATTCAATTAATAATACTTACATAAATAAATATTCCAAATTTGAACATGAATGAGTATACTTACTATTATAAATATAAAACATTTGTAATTAAAATTGAAAATTATAAGAAATAAAAACTTTAATTCGAAATTTGATTGTACGCAAAATGTACAACTAAAACTGGTCCGATAAATTACTTTGATGTACTTTACTTGTGTAAACGTATTATGTATTTGAAAATTTGAAAAGGAAAAAATGTGTATAACAAATTCTGGTATAAAAATCACATGGAAAAGCTTGTGTGCTAAATTATAAAGCTTACAAAATATTTCGAAAATTCAAACAAGTTCTTTTAATAAGCCATTTTTGAATATCACCAAACGCAATCTAATTTGAAAATGATCTTGTAACACGATAAAATATGTATATATAAAAAATATATATTAAATTCGAACATGAAGAAATTTATTTAAACGGATAATACCTTTTTTTCATCGTTTTGCCTATAAAACTATACATAAGTGTTTTTAGGAATTAAATTTTGCTTAATATTATATAATATATTATTTATTATTATTATGTATATATTACATAATGCGAATATGAAAAAAGTTCCTTAAGACCTTTCCTTAAGTCGTTTTCAAATACATACGTATGTACATATATTTAAATGTGAAAAATTTTACAGCTAAAAATGTTGCTTATTGATTAGAAAACAATATATTGTACGTATTTATTATATATTCAGAGTATCTGAAGCAAAAATTAAATAAAAATGTGCAACGCAACATCTGGCGACATGTTAACGATTTTTTTTTTTGCTTCTTTTTAATTTTTCATTGATGTCCACATAGCTATTTGCTGTTCAGCAGATACCATATTTTTCATACTCAAAAATATTCGTTTTTAATTACGAAAAAATAATGTTTTTTTTAATTTCCAGCAAACATTCCTCAATACAAACGATAACGATGATGAACTTATTAAACAACTGCCAAAGGAAATTCTTTTACGCATATTTTCATATTTGGATGTGGTTTCATTATGCAGGTGTGCACAAGTAAGTGGGATTATCTAATTTTATTCTGTATTAATTAATTTAATTTTTATTTTATTTTTTTATTCAAAAAGGTCTCTAAATATTGGAATATCTTAGCTTTAGATGGGTCCTGCTGGCAGAAAGTCAATCTATTTGATTTTCAACGTGATATTGAGGTAAACATTTAAATAATTACAATTGTATTTAGAATTTTATTTAATGTTTGTTTAATTTTTATTTCCAGGGTCCTGTCATAGAAAATATATCCCAACGGTGTGGAGGATTTTTAAAATTTCTTTCCCTACGAGGTTGCAAATCTGTGGGAGATCAATCAATAAGGTAAATTAAAAAGCAAACTCTTATGCTATATCCGTCAATGTTTTCAACTGCAACGCTATTATAAACATCGTACAATTAGAACCTTAAATGGTATCCACATACACACATATGTGTACATACATATATACACATAAGTTGATTTAATTTTATTTTAATGTTTATATTTTTATTCCTTTACAGAACTTTAGCCAACCACTGCCACAACATAGAACAGTTGGATTTATCGGAGTGTAATAAAATAACTGATATATCGACCGAATCGATAAGTCGCCATTGTTCAAAATTAGCCTCCATTAATTTAGAATCATGTTCTAATATAACTGATAATAGTTTAAAATATATTTCGGACGGTTGTCCGGTAAGTACAAACAAACAAACAAATAAACTTAAATTTATAATTTTTTTTTGCTTTATTATAATAATGCCATTAAGTTTATATATGATTAATAATTATCATTGATTTTTCTTTTGTTTTCATCGACCCTTTTTCCAATGAAACTGCTAATTTTATGCATTTTCTTTGGCAAAACAGAAAAACAAAACAAATCATTTTTGTCATAGCATAAACAAATCTTCAGTAAGGATGAAAGAAAACAACAAAAATTCCAAATTTGAACAGAAAATAAAGAGAAAGAGAAATAATACGGCATAAAAGAGGGCAAAATTTTTTAATTCTCTTCCGCTAAATGTTTTCTGCTTATATTTTTTGTTACTTACTTTGCTGCGTTAGATATTACGAAAAGTACGTGAATATACATACATATTTACTTTATTTGACATTAGAGCAGAGCTGGTGGTATGCCGTACTTTTAAAATTCAAGTGCTTTTTGCAAAAGCAAAACAAAGTCAAATACATTTGCCATTAATAAACAAATCCTTCGGTCTCGTGTGTTGGCCTAGTTTGCTAAACACTTTTAGTTTTTCTTATTTTTTAATTGAGTTTTGTTGTTCTTCTCTTCTACTTATTTATTTACGTATATTTTTAGTGTGTGAGAGTCAGGGACGTTGTTATATTGGATGTATGAAGATGTACTATTTATAGGGTTGTCAAGGTTTGTCTGTATCCAAGAAGATGTAAATGAAGTATTTTGAATGTAGTTAAAATTTGCTTTACGACTGCGTTATCAAAATTTCGTTGTCTCGGTTGAAATTGAGAATTCTATATTTATTCTCCGGTTTGAATGTATGTTTGTATGTATATTTGCTGATTTAGTAGCATTTGGAAAATATTATCAATTAAAGGTTTTATCATTCTTAAAAAACAACAAGAACAAGAACAAGTTTTCCCTTAGCTTTGATAACAGAATTGGCGATCCATTAAACTTACTAACTTTTTACAAATTTTATTAAGATGTCGAAATGAATTTCAGAATGTTGTTGTTAATAATCCTCTTCCACCGAATTTGGCGATCGTGATGATCACACAAGTGTTCAATAAGATTTAAATCATGCACTTGATTAAATTAAGAAAAAAAATTAAAATCGATCCTTTAAAATTAGTATGTATTAATCAATTATTTACAAATACCATTATTGGTAAATGTATGTACAAACTTTATTACAAATCTGCACTGAAATATTCGTGACATTTTTGATAGTGGGCTATGGCCGATTAAGTTACAACGCCTGGTTAAACTAATATTACACCATATCAATATCTAGTTTAGTTTAAAAGAGTGTAATTTTTTATTTTAAGACCTTATTATATAATTGGCGTCTCTCCGTAATGTAGTCTCAACTGATCGCTTTTCATATTATTCATAGTTAACCGAATCTAACGATAAGAATTTAACATTGTACAATTTCCTTTATTTTAAATATATATAATTAAATTTAAAATAAAAAATAAAAAAATAAAGAATTTTAAAATTAAATTTAAGCAAATGAAACGTTGTTTTCATATTATTCATCATAACGGTGGTCGCCGTTTTTTTTCCACTGGATGATTTAAATCATTTTTTAGGGTCATTGTTTCTCGAAGTCTTCACGCTATAATCTGCCAGCATCGTTTCCTTCAAACACTAGCACTTTTTTCATTTCGTAAAATTCCTCTTCCGTTTTGAGGTAAATTTTAAAGTTGGAGCTCTTTCCTTAGCTAAAGATTTAATTGGGTGTGTTCTTGATTTTTACCTCTTTATATTTTCACCATTTTTTTTTTTTTTATCAAATATCTCAAATTAAGATACATACATAATTGGTCATTACAACCCTTCAGTGAAGATTACGACCAAGCACCAAGCATTTTTATTTACTCTCAGAGTTTTTGTCAAAAATCTGTTGAGTGGAAATCGCCAAAGAAATATTTTTTCATTCTTCTTTTTGAGGTTTGACCGGAGACCTCACGACTGCGGTATCTACATTTATTTAGTTTAAGCATTAATTTTTCCTATTGATATGACTTCGAATAACAATAGAACCGATTTCATGCGGATTTTTACCTTCATTGTGAAATTTTACAACAGTATTGTGAAGTTTAACTATATTTTTATCGCGTTTATGTTCGTCAATTGCAAGTAAAAGAAATGCAAAGAAATGCAAAATTCAAAATACAAAATTCAACGTATATACGTTATTATGCAATTGTCAGAAATGAATGGTGTACACTTTATGTTGATGCTCACATTATATAAAAACAAAATTATTCTTTAACACAGTTCAAACCCTTTTAAAAACAGCAGTTTAGTCCTTTATCCTATCTAATCTGTGTACTCACATACATATGTATGTGTATACCAGAGATTAGCAATGAATCACTTTTCCGCTACTCATAAGCACTCATGCAATTTTGAGTATGAGTAAATCAACAGAATTGAAATTCAACTACTCTGATCAGCGTTAACGCTGGAAATTTTAAAGAAGTCGCACAAAAAGGGGATTTTTGAAAAAAAAAGTCGCACAAAAAGGGTATTTTGGCAGTAAAAAGAAGCAATATTTTTAAAAGAAAAGAAAATGAACTAATACAGATAAAAAAATAAATTTTTATTGGATTTTGTAATATACATTAACAAACATTTCCAATTTTTATAATAGAAATAAATTTTTAGCCAAAAATTAATAAGCCTAAACAAATATTTTATTTTTTTTAAAATTATTGGTCTGTTTTATTTCTAGCTTTAGAATGTATTTCATTAAAATTTATGAACGTTAGGACATTTAAAAGTCAAAAATAAAAAATGCATTTTTAAATTTACAAAAATTCCATTAAATAACGCTTTTTTTTTTTTGCTAACCCATACAAAACAATACTATTATTATAACTAAAAAACATTTCATTAAAAATAACTACAAAATTGAGTATTTTGTAACAAATTAAAAAAAATATAACAAAAAATATAATATATATTACAAAAAAAAACCAAAATTACTAATTTTGTAATAAATTAAAAGATATGAGGTTAATAAGGTACATACATTTCAAATAATCACAGAAACTGATTCATCCGATGATGAAATAATTTCCTCTTTGCATTCCGAAGAACTTATATTATTGTTATCTACCACAAGACTTTCGTTACTAGATGACGGCTGATCTCTTTTATTTTTAACAAAAACCTAACATTTAAAGTTATTACTATTAGTTATACAATTATAATTACAAAACTAATTTATATTTTAGAGTAATCGAAAAAACAATGATGACACGGATCAAAGATCCTTTTTGAATATTTCATGATGTTTTCATATTTCTTACAAAGAAAATATACGAAAATTTGGTATCGCATGAAAGGTATTTGAAAGACGCTTTAAAGTATTTAACAATCTTTTTGATTTTTAATTTTTTTTTTATTAATTTACACAGATCAAAAAATTGTTAACACAGATACCAAAGTATACTCTAGTCTATAGTCTATAATATAGTCTAGTCTATTCTATAGTCTAGTCTAGCCTAAAATTCAAATTTAATAACAAATTTTTAATCTTAGTTCATTCTACTCACTCGCCCATTTTCATATCCTTTATTCTGGTTTTTCTGCAACAACCAATTTTTAGTTTTCAATATTTTGTTATTTTTGTGCTGTTTACAAAAGACAAGCAAGTGCTCAAAGTAAATTAATAAAATAGCGATAAAACGAACGTGTACAATAACCACAGGCAATTTGTTTGTTTGTTATATGGTTTGAGCTGTCAAAAATTTGCAGATTTATTAATGTAAATAAAAAAAGGGGAAAAAAGGGTCAAAAATCTTGAAAAGTGTCAGATTTAGTTCATTTTAGTAAGGGGGCACAAAAAGTAGCGGGGTCGCTGAAAAAGTGTCAAATTGCGACTTTAGTCGCTCAACGGTAACGCTGGTTAGAATATGCTCCGCATCTTCCTCTTCATCTACACAGTTTGGGCATATAGGGCATATATCATGTCCAAATCTGTGCAGGCACTTCCTAAAACATCCATGACCAGTTAGAAACTGGGTCACGTAGTAATTCAGGTCGCAATGTTTGTGCTCCATAGAAGGGACAAAGTGAAATGTCCATCTTTCCTTTAAACTGCTCTCCCATCGTGAATGTCATTTGTGTATGGAAGTCGTTCTTTCCTCCGCTTTGATATCCGCTGTTCGTCCTGGATGCTCGAGACGGCGAAAGTATATCCGCCTCATCTCATCCGCCAATATGTCTATTGGTATTGCCTTTACCAATACCAATACCGCTTCATCAGACACTGTCCTGAAGCCACTTATTCGTCTAATTGCGCTTAGACGATACACCGAGGACAGTATTTATTTATTTTTTTTATTTATTTATACAAAATATTAATTTACATAAAAATTTGGTCCCAGCGTCACTAGACATTATTGGGACAAAATGGCGAAATTTACAGTGTACTTAATAAATAAATATATGTATGTACATCATAATAAATCATTTAATTAGTTTTGTTTTTTCAAATAAATTTATAAAGATAAGAAGAATATATATATACTAGATGGCCCGTGCGAATATTTCGCACCGTTAGTCGTCATTTTTGTAACATAAAATGAAAATAATTTATAGAAATTTTATTAAAAGTATAAAAATATTAGAAATCATAATATATCATGCATATTTACATACATACATACATATGTTTAAATGCTTTGATAATACTTCTTTGAATACAATGTTAGAGGTAATGACATAATCATCGTTAACTTTTTGCCCGTACGAATCCTTAATACGAACAAAAATATCTTTAAACGTACGCACTCGAGAAAAAGCCAGGTATAACTGCCTATGTGTAAAGACCGGCTCTGGTAAATACAATCCTAGCTTTTGAAGGGTTTGGCTTTGTTTATCGTCATAGCAAAAGCAAATTTCACAGGGAATTGTTTTCGTGTTATTCGGAAAGGCACAGTTGGATCAGAAGGTGTAAGGTTGATCGGTGTATGAGTGCAGTTTTATCGGTATGAATAATTTTTGCTCATATGATGTGCTCTCCCAAGTTTGTTACGATTAGCCTGGCACCATTTATTAACCCGTATTACTACACTTCATAAAACAAACAATGCCATGACAATAACGACATTACCAAAATGACTTTTATAACTTTATATATTATTATGTGGAATAGCATTACAATTAAGCGGCCCTGTTTATCGCACTTGATATAACAACTACTGCAAAGTATTGCCAAAACAGCTTTTTACAACTTAATATGCATATTATATATAACTGACTTCGTAATAAACGGCATTATAGTAAATAGCGGTATTGCCAGAATGGATTAATACATACTATTTTATATAGAACTTCATTACTATTAAGCGACCCTGTTTTACCACACTTGAACAAAAACATATAATCATTATGACAACAGTATTATCAAGCAATTCTATATAAAATAGAATTTTTATCAATGAAAATATTAATTTTTCAATTTCTAATTATTTTTCGCAATTAGTGTTAGATATGATCTTTAAAATGAGATATCATTCATTAAATTTGATGCGGTGGTATGGGAGATATTTGCAACCGACAAAAAAAAGTGCTTTAGAAATAATATATATGATTGAAAGAAGAAAGTTTTAAAGGAAAAAGAAAAATAAATCTACAAGAGTGATTCAAGTTTGTTAATAGTATTTGCTTACAAGAATTTTTAAATAATGATATACGAGCGATAGATTTTATATCACGAGACAAATTGTTAAATTTAGTGCCGCCAAGATAATCAATTCTTTGTTTAGTAGTTTCAAGTCTGCATCTAGGAACTCTTAAAAAATCTCTATTTCTTGTATTGAAATGTAATTGATTTTGGGAAAATGTTATGGTATGATTACCAATTCGATTTATACATTTAAAAACAAACAGTAAAACCTGGTATTCATGAAAACCATAAATTGGTAAAATTGTTTTGCTAACATCTTTATACAATGAGTTAGTTGAATACATTAAAGGTAATTTATATACAATTTTCAAGGCTTTATTTTGCAAAATTTGTAAGGATTTCAGTGAGGTGTTGTTCTTGTTGTGAGCATATACAATAACAAGATAGTTCAAACGCGATTCTATCAAAAATCTATATATCGTAAGTTTGGAATCAATATCAAGTTTATTTTTGAGTTTATATAGAATTCCAATTGCAGGAGCTATCTTCATTTTTAGATCATTTATATGAGAGTCCCAAGATAAGTTACTCTGTAAAGTAATACCTAAATACTTTACAGAATGAGATCCATGAACAATTTTCCCATCAATACATGCATACATACATAATTGGCCATTACAACCCTTCAGTCAGGATTACGACCTAGCTTCTCACACCACTTATGTTGTGTGCGTTAATGTTATACATGAGTGGCGGGGCCAACAGTTTTAAAGTCGACTCCGAACGACAGATTTTTGAGAAACTTTTCATGGCAATTTTTACTCTCAGAGTCTTTGCCAGAAATCTGCTGAGAGGAAGTCGCCGAAGAAATATTTTTCGTTTTGATGTCTGACCTGGGATACGAACCCGGGCCTTTCGTCTAATAAGCCAACACACTACCCACTAGACCACGGCGACTTCAATAAAAACATTAAAACTATCCATATTTGCGATATGCGGCCTGAATCGAATGACTTTTGTCTGGGTGGGATTAATCATAAGACGGTTCAAACGTGCAACGCATAGTCCCTCTCAACATTTGTCTTCAAGACACGGTCATATTTATATGGATAAAATAAAGAGACATCATCAGTAAACATGAAAAGTTTTAAATAAATTGAACACAATAATGGTCCTAAACCACTATCCGAGGAAACACCGTAGTCTACGATTCTTATAAAACTTTCCTCATCATTTACGCTATGCTTATGCTATGCTTATGCTTCCTATTCATGAAATATCTCCTAAATAAAAAAAGTTCCAGACCCCGAACAACATAACACACCAATTTCTTAAGCAACATTTTGTGGGTGACTGGGTCAAAAGCCTTTGAAAACTCAAAAAATATCCCTGCAACACCAGAATATCCCTCATCAAGCCCACTACAAATATACTTAACTAGATTTAAAACGTCATCTTCTGTACCACACCCATTCCTGAATCCGAATTGGTAGTTATATAAAAAGTTATTTTCTTCTTAATATATTGAAAGCTTGTCGTATATAATGTTTTCAAAAATTTTATCAATTGTAGTAAGTACAGCAAATGGGCTTATATTTGTCTACAGATATCACATTTGCCTCCTTTGGTACTGGAAAAATTTTATATATTTTCAAAACATCCGGATAAACTGATGTGCTAATCATTCTATTAAAAATATTTGTTAAAACAGGAGATATCTCATTTCCACATTCCCTAACAAACTTAGGAGATATTCTATCCCGGGCTTTTATTTGTCTTAATATTTGAAATAATTTGATTAATAATACGAAGTTCAAAACGAAGCGAAGTTGTATTTAGAGATCTGAACATATTAAAATGATCTCCAGGTTGTATTTCAATTTCCCTTTTCAGTCTAGTCACACTTTCAATAAAATAGTTGTTGAAATAATCCGTTTTAGCCTTATCAGCCATTATCGTATGTCCATGAGGATCATTAAGATTCTTATTTACACTTTTCATCCTCCCAAAAGTATTATTAATAAATCGCCAAGATTTTCTTGGGTCATTACCTGTTCTCAATAAACTTTCAGTATAAAAATTATCTCTATATTTCCTAACAACAAATTTTATTATTCTACTCAATCGTTTTAAACTGATCTCAATAGTCCGGTTATTTCCAGATCTGCGTCTCTTTCTTAAAAGTTTTTCCTTAAGTAATATTACCGCCTGAGTATTTTTGTTTATCCATGACGTGAGTTCAAACCTTGAAGGTTTCTTAGAGTTCGATACAACAATTGAATTTTGTACTATTGTACTATTTATAATATTAAGCAAAGAATTTGTCAATTCATTTGGTCAGATAAGTTTTCATAATCAGTATTCTCCTTGTCGTTCCCACGGAGAGTGCCTCCGACCATATGGGGCAAACATACAGCATTATCGACGTTACTACCGCTGAAATTATCCCCCTCTTGAATGGACCTGGTCCTCTAATATTTGGCATCATCCTCGCCTGTGCTCTCTGCGTTACAGATGCCTTTTCGCCAATGTATTTTACGTGCTCCTTGAAATTCAACCTGTCATTGCCACTGCCAGGTATTTTATCGCCCTCTTTGATTCGGTTTCTATGCCTCTAACGGTCACTTTCATCTTCTCCACTATCTTCCGGCCGCTTATCAAGACGGCTGCCGTTTTATGTGCAGGTAGTATCAAACCTGCCTCATCCAGCCACGCTCTAACATTTCAAATCGCTGTGTTGGTTTTCTCCTCTATTTCTTGTACCGTTTTAGCTACGGAGACTGTGGCAATGTCATCTGAAAATCCTACATTTGTAGTCCCGTTTGTAAATATTGAAATTTGAAAATATTTTGCCTTCTTTGATGCTTTCCCCTTTTTTGTTTTTGTAAATTTCAATAAGAAATGGACACTGGAAACTTTGCAACAATATGTCTGAATCTGGCAGTGTGGATAACTGCATTTCAGTTTATTTTTTTTTTGACAATTGTTTGACTGCAAAACAATATTCTCTTTATCCTAACCTTGTTCAACCGTTAAAGTTTACCCAAAACTAAACTAAAATTATTTATTTGCTGACATCATTAATTTTTCCTTTCAATTTACTACATATTAACTGTTAACAATCTAAAAGTTCTAATAGGCAATTTAATATTCATAGAAGTTTCTTGTTTTCTCTGTGTGTCTCTCTATTATGTTTATGCAATTTAATTCTTTTTATTGTTATTTTTTTCAGAACTTATTAGAAATCAATATATCATGGTGTCATTTAATCACAGAAAATGGTGTCGAAGCTTTAGCACGTGGTTGTGTTTATTTGCGAAAATTTTGCAGCAAAGGTTGTAAGCAGGTGAACGATAATGCCATCTCCTGTTTGGCTAAATATTGTCCAAATTTAATGGTGCTCAATTTACACAGCTGTGAGGTAAGTCTACAGCTCAAATATATATAATGTCCTTATTGTATAATTGATTGCATAAATTACAATTTTTCTATATGTTTATTTTTTTTTTTGTGTCTAGTCTATAACTGATTCATCGATACGGCAAATAGCAAATAATTGTCACAATTTACAAAAACTTTGTGTATCAAAGTGTGCCGAACTAACCGATCTCTCGCTAATGGCTCTCTCGCAAAATAATCCCTATTTGAATACTTTAGAGGTATCCGGTTGTCGTAATTTCACCGATTTGGGATTTCAAGCTCTGGGCAAAAATTGTAAATATCTGGAACGCATGGACTTGGAGGAGTGCAATCAAATAACTGATTTAACTTTAGCCCACTTGGCCACCGGCTGTCCGAGTTTAGAAAAATTAGTAATCATATCATTTAATTTTACTCACATTATCTTACTTATAATGCTTTTCTTGTTTTAGTTTTTATCTCATTGTGAATTGATAACCGACGATGGTATACGGCAACTAGCAGCAGGTAGTTGTGCCGCTGAAAGTTTATCCGTCCTTGAATTGGATAATTGTCCCTTAATTACTGATCGTACATTAGAGCATTTAGTATCTTGTCATAATTTACAAAGAATTGAGCTATTTGACTGCCAATTGATAACAAGAGCAGCAATACGCAAACTAAAGGTAATTATCCATATACATCTCGTTGTACATACTAAGTAGCTAATAATCTGAAGTTTATATTTGTCCTAAGTTAATGTCAAATGCGATAGCAACATGTAGAAGGCCTAAAATGGTTTCCAAACTACCTTTAAGTGTTTTTTCCTTAGAACAGTTGGATATATTTATGCTCGATTAAAATTTTATTTTTGCAATGAGAAACCCTCTCAGTATAGCCCCCAAAGCTTTAGTCAAGGCACTATGGATAAATGGTGTGGTATTGAACACATTTAATTTCCAACCGACTAAAGCAGTTGCTTTTGTTAAAGAGTTCAATTGTTCACAGTATATGAGTACGAATCGGGAGTTAATGCGTAGGGTCGCACATCAGTCCTATCAAACGTAAAGTAAAGCCTTTCGGAAACAGTGCTTATACAACGATTGGATACAACAATGTTTATTTTCTTTTTTATCGACAATCTCTATCGTGGCGTAATTTTAGAATCAAAATTATTCGATGATGGAGCATCAGGACCAGAGGTCAGCAATGAATCGTTTTTCAGCTACTCATAAGCACTCATGCAATTTTGAGTATGAGTGAATCAACAGAATTGAAATTCAACTGCTCTGATTCATTCGTACTCGTTACAACATTGATTTATAAGTATAAGTAGCGATGAGTATGAGTACAACGTTGACATCAAACTCACAACTTTCGAAATATATTTGATTCATACGCCTACTCATTCTGATTCATAAATTTAGAAAAAATACTTATAATAATTAGAAGTAATTCAAGTGGCTCGAATCATTCATCAAAATTTACAGCCTTTGTTGTTGTTGCAGCAAGCAAAGCATACACACAATCTTCTTCATCGTTTTGAATACTCGTTGCTGATCTCTGATCAGGACCGACAATAAAGAGTTTTTAAAATATAAGCTTACAACACAAGCTTGTATTGCACTGTTGAAATCCATTTTTGTAAAGTTCCCTTACATTATAGAGCCAGATAATCAAAAGAGTTCCTAAGGAAGATTTTTAATACCATCTAGCATTACTAAAGCCACCTATGGCGACTGTTTACTTATTATTATTTATAATAATAATAATGCATGCGTACATACATATATAACTGTATGCATAATGTTTTTATTATTTCAATTACTATTGCTATTGTTGTTGTTGAATTAATGTTTTAAAGAAAAGGAATTACTTACTAATGACATTTGAATCACTGCATTTACTGGGTACTTGTTTTTGCTGTTGTTTTCAGTATTTCTTTTCGTTTTCTTAATATTTTGTTTATAAATTTAAAATTGCATTGCGTGGACTGTTGGCAATAAAGAGATATAAAAAATTTAAAGAACAAAGAATTATTATTATTGAATGAACATTTTTGTCTATAGCCACAACAACACCAACGTCTTTTAAAGTAATGACAATATCCTGTGTTTTTTTTTTTTTTTTTTGTTAATTTTCGGGGATATAATGTTTAAATCTGCTTTGCTGACTGAGCGATCGATCGATCGATGGTGCGTAAAAAATTGTTTGTAATAAATTTTGTTAATTACAATAAAATAGAAAAATTCTTTCTTGCTTTGTACTTTTGGTAACCGTAAATCATACTAAATTACCATTACCAGGTTTTCCCTTTTTTGTTATTTTGGGAAATAGTTGGCAAAATATTGTTTGAAATTAATTAAAAACGATAACATTTAATATGAATTCAATGGAAAGCGGAAATTTCACTTCATATTACTATATAGTGTGCTTTTGTTTTTAATAGTGTTTTGCCTTTGAAGTTAAAACTTAACAGCCGAATATTGAGCACATGTTTTGACACTTCACGACAATTATGAAATATGAATCATAATTCGATTATACCAAAACCACCCACCAATACCGCATTAAATTTTTAAGGAAAGAAACTGAAGAATTTCAAACATGCGTTTTAACTAATATAACAGTTCTTCACACGATCCGGAAATATAGCCGAAAATTAGTATAGAAAGTTTTTTACATAAATCGGTTAAAATCAGATAAAAATTGGACCTAGTGTTTGAAAAAGACCTAGTCGTCTGGATAGCAATTGAATCAAGGATTCCAAATCAGTTTTTATTGCGGTCGTGTAACCTATGAGACCGGAGATATGGTCGCAAATTAGTAACGAATAGTATTCGGACCTAGTCGGTCGGTGGATAGCCATAGTCTCAAGAATTCCTTATGGTCGGGCGTTACATAGAACCGGAAATGTAGGCGTCGAAGCTAATTGTAAATACGGATAAAAATTAAATTTTAGTTAAATGGACAAAAATTTTAATAATTCTCATGGAGTTCATATGCATTTATATCTACATATAAAGACAACAAAATGTCGTATTTTTCACAAGTTGTATTTCATAGTTGGATGACTCGAATTTTTTGGCTGGTGACTTGCTTTCTTTTGGTCAATGACATGCTTATTTTTGGACGACTTGCATTTTTCAGCTTTTTATACTTTCGTATGAAAAATTATATCAAAAGAAGTTACATTAAATAAGTGTTGCTTTTGTTATTGGATGCGTGCATGTGTGGTCAAATATATGTACAACAACGGTGAAGTGAAGCTCATTACCAGCGCTGTTAACTCAGTGCTTTTAAAACTTTCGACGCGGAGAATTTTCGAGTTAGTGCTTTTCTTTTCATGTCAGTGACACCAAATCAAAAATTTAAAAAAAAAAAAAAAAAAAACTATAGACTAGACTAAAAACTATTCTAAAAGTCTATAGATTAGACTATAGACTAGATTAAATTTTGGTCTAATTTTCAGTCTAGTCTATAGTTAAATGTCTATACTAATTCGATTAATTAAGACTGTAGTTTTACATGTAAAGGAAAGTTTTTATGTGTAAAAGTTAACGTACATTAAACATAATATTTTTACACGTATAAAATGTAAATGATTTTACCTTCGAAAATGTATCAACTCTTTTCCTTATTATTGATGGAGTTAAATAAATAATATCAATTTTGTTTTAAATGTTTTAGTGCTTTTTTGTCAAAACTGATGTTCTTAGGTCTCCTTCGAGATTCTTGTGTTTGTTTTTTGGTTAAAGCATTTTTCACAAAGTGTAAAGATCTTCCTAAGGTCTTCGCTATATCTCGCAATGATTTACCGTGATTTCTCATGGTTTTAACAACTTTTTTCTCTTCTTCAGAGCAATGATAATTTTCTTCCATTTCCTTTATAATATTTTTCGATTTTTATGTAATTTTATATCAAAATGAAATTATTCTTACCATTTCACATAAGCAAAATTAAAAATCACTCAAAAATTTAATTTACTATTGAAAAAATTATAATTAAGTCGAGTGTATTATTATGATCAACAATTTTTATGGATTATCGGAATTTCGCTTTTTATATTTAAATAAATGCGTTTACCTGTCAAATTTTTCGTATTAAAGATGTAGTCAGATGGAACTATAATAAAAATATTTTTTCGCTGCTTTTTCGAGGATATTTTTACAATTAACGTTTCTTTAATATTTTAGAACAAAGTGTATCTATTATTTTGAGCAGATGTGTATATATTAGGCAACAATCAAAGCAATAATTGAAATTCACACAAGTGCAGCAGAGCAAAGCAAAGCTTAGTTTCAGTTTAGATTTCCTTTACTGAGCTGAGCTGAGCTGAGCTTAGTTTTTTTTTTTTTTTTTTTTTTTTTGTAATAAAGGGGACAACTAAGCTGTATCAGATATTGGGTTATTGTTTTACAATTTCGTTGTAGTTGTGTAGTGGTTGAAATAGTGATGGTTGCTGTTGTTGGCAACATTTTAATGTTCATTTAATTCGTAACATCAACTGTTCATTTATTTCACATGCAGATATTCTGCTCTTTTTAGATTTAAGGTGAAGATGCGCTAAAACCTTGGTAGTGGTAGCTGTGCTGGTGGCAACTATTAAAACATTTGTGTTTTTAGCTTCACTTGTTTCTCTTATTCTTTTGATGTAGTTGCTGTTTTTGCTTAATTTTATATCCACAATTTGGCCCTTTTTGTATACTATGCTAGGCTTTTTTCCGATTTGTGATTTTCTTTCCTTTTCCACAGTTCCGTTTTATGCTGTTTAATGGTTGAATCTGTGGGATTATTTTTATTGTTTTTAACTGTGGAAAAGGAGTGAACCCAGTTGAACTTTGTATGTTGACTTTATGAGTGTAGTATTGAACTTCTGGTTTTGAAATGATTTTTTTTTTTTGCTTTCGTTTTGGTTTCCCTCTTGCTCAAGCGCCATTAAAATTCGTGTACATTTTTTGTAGGTCATTCTTTAGGTTTTTCGAAAATAAGGCTTGTAATTTTGTCATAATTTGTTTTCGTTATAATTTTAATTCATTTTTTTTTTTTTTTTGCCATCCATTAAATTATATTTCTATTTCAAAGATTTTTTAATCCTAAAATAGTGGTGGGAATATTTCTGAAAAAGCAACACAAAACAAGACCATTGACAATAAAATGAAGCTATACAAATTTGCTTCCACACAAAAAATCACACCAAATAATCAAAATAATGTAATAATTTTGTGATTTTGTGTTTTCGTTTTTTCTCTCCGCATTGTTTTCCTCTGGTTTCTAAAACATTTATTTGAGTTGAGATTTTTGTCTTCATTTTTGATTTTCTTTTGTGATAAAAACAACAAAGTTTTGTAGGACAAAATCTTTAATTATGTTTCTTTATTTCTGGGGTACTTTTTATCCTTTATTTTTATTCCTTTAAATCAATTTTTAATTCTCTTGGCAAAATCTAATACTCGCTCTGAAATATAATTTTATTCTATACCAATTATATATATACACATGCATATATATATATATGTACATACATAGGAATTTAATAATTTTTATTTAATAACAACTAATATTTTCTACTTTTTAGCAACATTTACCAAATATAAAAGTTCATGCGTACTTTGCCCCAGTTACACCGCCACCAGTTACAACTGGACAACGACCACGTTACTGTCGATGTTGTGAAATTTTGTGAGATTCGGCCATTGGCTTTGCACGGAAATTGCTGTGCAAAGGCCCCACTGACTGATGTTTGTATATATTTGCGAGCATAATATTGATTATCTTGACGATTGTCATTGCGTCGCTAATGTTACTCTATGTTTTTACCGCAATTTATAAATTTACCATATGAGTTCATTATTTTCCATTATATCTTTTAATTTTATTTTAAAATGAAATATTTTTTTTTTTTATTATTTATTAGATTTAATCATGATATAAGAAATATAGAAGGTAGTTTCATTCTCTCTTTATTTTTTGAAATTCACCATCTGACATGCTTAAGGATTATGACGTTTTCGTTAAAATAATGCTACCATATAAATTTTAAATTTCCCACATTTTCTATGAAAATAATAAATTCAATTCAATTGAAAAATATTTTGAAAAAATTGTATATTAAAGTATTTCTGCTTAAATTGGAATCAAAGGAAATTATACATATACAAATTTATTGTCCGAGGGAGGTTTACATAAGCCAAATGTCGATTTTTTAAAAATTTGGAACATTTAAATTCTAAATTACACATTTGTCATAAATAATTTATTGGGAATATACAACAAAATTATAAATATGGCAACGCTACATACATAGTTTGAGAGAAAATGAAACTTCAAAAAACCTTATTTTAAAAAATAAAGAGAGAATGAAACTACCTTCTATATTTCTTATACCATGGATTTAATTATTTTTATTCAAAATCATAGTAAGAGAATCAAAAAATAACTGAAACACAAAATTCATTTCTACTTCTACCCTGTCTTATTATATCTGGATTGATTAAACTTATTTTACAATTTTTAATCAACTATTCAAGAATATTTTTATTTTTAGAGAATAATTTTAACAAAAAATTTCAATCAAAGCTTTTTATCATCCTATTTATTATAATTAAAAAAAACACAAAAAATTAAAATTTATGTTATACGAGTATACGAATTCGATTGAGTTTAATTAATATAATTTTAAAATTCTGTTTTTATTTATTTTTAATTTGGTAAGAATTATGTTTCAAAAGGCATTTGTCTAAATTAATGGTATATATTAAGCAAATATTTGCCGAGAAAAAACAACATATACGGGCAATTTTAAACAAATATTTGTTTGAATTTTCAAGATTTTGATAAGGTCAGAAAGTCTCAAGTAATATTTTGGTTTAGTATTTGAAAGATTTTTTATAAGCGATTATTCTTTAAAACATCGTAAGTGCGTAGAATTGAATTTTTTATGGTAAATATTTGCCATATGTGTGCCGTTTTGCTGCTAACTTTTCAAATACGAACTATTTCAGGAATATTTGAAATTTCGAACATTATAAAATTGCATAAACTTAATCAAAAAGCCAATAATAAAAAATAAAGTTAATAATTATATAAGAAATTAAAATTGATTACTTTAAGCAAGAGATTTCTTTAATACATTATGTTTTTCTATTATTTGAATTTTAAAAGATCAATTTTAATAATTCAAAAAGACGTATTTCTTAAATTTGTAAAGAAATTTAAATATATTGAATTGTTCAGAAAGTAATTTGTTTTTTTTTTTTTTTTTTTTTTTTTGAAAATGAAAGGCGGTTTTCGTACAATAAACAATTACTTTATTAAATTATATTGAATTTGATAAATTTAACCTGAATCCGATCTCACTTGTTGTTCTTGTTACTCTCCAATTTGCATCAACTAATGCCTTTATCAGCTTCAATCGGCCTTCCCGAATGTCTTCGATATTCAAATTGTTAGATCGAAATTCAGCAAACTAGTTCTAGCACTGGCACCTTCATACACATTGATTAATTTCTTTCTGGCTTGAACAGCATTATAACTCCTTCTACAGTAAAGCCTTCCTATATGAGCTCTCAAAGCATATAAAAATTATACGGCTTAAGTGTGAAGTTGGGGGCAAAAATATACAATTAAATTCCTCCGTCGTGAAAAAACGAAATTACTTTCCGAACAACCCAATACATATAATATATAGTAATTTTCTTATACCTTGGAGTTTAACATTTTTATTTTTTTTTTTTTTTTGAAAACTAACAGATTATGAGTTTTTTTTATTTTCTTGTAAAGTAGAACACAAACTTGTAAAAAGAGAAGTTCCATTAAAGGGGAATATGAAATTTGCAAGTCCTATTTGAGTTTGAAGCCAAATGAGAGATTTAAAAAGTAAGCTCTCCACAATGAATGTATTATTTCAAAAATTACTTTTTTTTCTTTTTTGGTTAAAGTTTATATTTTTTACAAAAATATTAAAATATTCATTATTTTCATCCACTTGTTAGGCATCCCATTTACTAATAAAAAATAGAAAAGAAAAGCTCTTATAAAAATATATATTTTTAAATGTACTCTATATAAAATATATTTGGGTTTAGAGTTAACTGAATAAAAAAAATGTATGCATAGATAAATGTGTACATATATATAATAAAAACAATAAATTATATAAAAATTAAAGAAAAAAAAAACTAATGTTTATAATGATTAAACAAGATTATTATAACATAGTTGTAGAATGTGTGATACAAAGTAAAGAAAAACAAAAAATACAAACAAATGATAAAATGCTTTTAAGAAAAAAAAATATATATATTTATTAATTTTAAAACCACAAAAGAATCAGTAATAAACTAATTACAAGAACAGTTTATTTCATATTTTATTTAAAAACCAATTAAGAAAATATAAGACATTAAAAAACGAAGTTAAACAAAGTTTGAATACAAACATCAAACCCAAAACAGAACATCAACAAATACATGAATATTTTATGCCTAGCATTACTGTAAATGATTTGATAACACACTATTAATAATTTGAAAAAAGTAAAACAAGAAAAATCTAAAAAAACGTATATTTTTTAAAATTTAAGAAAAATTGCAAAAGAAATGTAATAATAAAAGAGGTAAAATTTAACTATATTATATACAATAAAAAATAAATAAAAATGAGATCAATATATTCTATATACATATGTATATACATACAAATCAAAGCAGAGAATAATAAGGAAATAATTTAACAAAGGATTTTTTTAAACAAGCAAAAGATTTAACAAGATACAAAGCGAAAAGTTTGTTACAACATTCAATTTAGAGCAGTTACATTTATTTTAATGCTTTGAGGAGAGGTGTTCATAAGTTATTTTTATTAAAGAATTGATAACACTTAAGAACTTTGAAAGTAATTACTTTCAGCAATAATATAATAAAAAGAATAAACTGATACTCTAAAATTTTTGCAAAGTAAAGTAGTGGTTGATGTGATTCATCTTTCTCTCTGAAGTGTTTTTCAAAAATATAGAAAACAGACAATCAGTTTTCAACAAGTTTTTCATCAAGAAAACTTCATTATAAGTAAGAACATATAGGATGTCAATCCTTTCAGAACTGGCTGTTTGTTGTTAAGACCCAGCAGATATTCTCAGACTGAAATTAGTTCCGTGAATTATTATTTCAACAAGTTCTTCTGTTCGGCCAGACAAATTTGTATCTAGCTTTAATCGAGTAGGTCAGAACAATTTTTTATGGTTTTAAATTATGTGACAGTCGGTCTTGATAATATACATACTTGTATATTGTGATTTATTTATTGAAATATATTTTTTCAGATGATAAAAATAAAACATTTATCGAATAACATATGTACGTACATACATATGTATGTAATTACTAATTTGGAACACTATTAACACGTAAACTACAAAATGACGAATTTTAAGGGCCTGTTACGTTTCAAATGTAATGTTGAATTTCAAAATCATAACTGTAAATAAAATTAACAAACGTATATTGTTGTATGTACATTTAAATTGATTAAAACAGCAGTTGTCTTACTCTTGCTTTATTCCTTAACGTTGTATCTTATCGATAAACATCCTTTGTTATATTTATTTTACATTGTTATTTTAACAAACCCCAATTATATAAGTGTCATGTCCGCCAGTATATATATATATATATATGTTCATAAGAGAAAATATATATATATAAAAATATCTCTTCTGTATGCGATGCAAAATACAACAACAAAAATATGAGAAAGTAAAAACAAAAGGTAACCCTCTACATTAATTACATTAAATTAAAATTACTAAATGAAAAACCGATAACACGAAATATATGTTACAATAAAAGAAATAAGCAAAGAATATTAAAACTTGAAAGAACATAAAATAAATTAACAAAAGAAAATATTTAAAGAACAAAATTATTAATTTCAAACACAATTTTAAAGTCTCACAAAACAGTAGACTTTTAATAATAAAAAAAAGTACATACGTATATAATAAAAACAAAACAAAAATTCAAGAAATGTGCTAATAAAAAACGAACAAAGATATTTAAAAAAAAAACTGATTGTTTTATTTATCTGCAGGGTAGGTAGGTATTTAAGGTTGAAAATACGTTTTTGTCTTTTAATACGCCTACAAAAGTTTGTTAAATCCTCAGCTTGGTTATTTTTACGGTTAAATATTTATCCTTACTTTCTTACTCTGATTTATGTAAATATTTCTCATTTATATTTTTAGAATTTTTTATTTTTTTAACTTTTTTAGTTATTTATGTAGTATTGTTGGTTTTCTACATTGCTTGAAATTATTTTTATACTTAAATTTAATATTTCTATTAATTTGTTTCTTATATTAATTTGCTATTTTTGCTTAATTTCATATTTTTCATTATTATTATTATTTTTTATGTTTTATATCTTATTGATCCTAACTATTATAACTTTTAAAATTAAAATCTTGTTGTGTTATGTTACTTATAATAAATAAAATACACATAGAATACGTTTTTGGCAAAATTATTGGTTTTAATTCTATAGAATTGAAAATTCTTAACAAAATTAATAGATTTTTTAGCTACTCGTTTGAAACCAAATTATTGATCCGGTATTCTATCCTGAATTTGACATTTTTCCATCCTCAAGAAAAGTATTCTCTTTCAATTTGTCAATATTTGATAGCATAGAAGTAGGGCGTGGATTATCAACTCGAAAATCGTTAGGTTTCTTCATAAGGAGATAAATTGGTTTCCAGAGCTTAGGAAAATATCCATTATTGAGACAATTATTAAAAATAATAACTAACATTTTAATGGCTGAAGGGGGCAGTCCTTTTTATTATAAAGTTGGACAGATTATCCACCACAGAAGATTTCTTATCATTTAAAGACACATGGAGTATTTCAGTAATATCCATTCGGTCGGGATTAACAAACAAATTTTCGAGAAATGCGTTTCGAACTGATGTGCGTTATCCGCGTCCTTGTCAAATAATACATCATCAACAATCATCATCGAGAATCCTTTAGAGTTCTTATTACCAACAATGTTGAATACTTCTTTGAAGGCTTTTGGACCCGGTTTTTTTTGTTATCCTATAATTAAACTCGGTTGCCTGATTAATTTCGACCTTAATAATTGTTTTAATTGTCTTATTATTTATAGCATTATTAAATCGGGAGACATATTCATCTAATTCCCCATTAGACATATTTCTGAAATCGGGTGACATTAGATTACGCATTATATGGGAGTGTCATCATAAAATTCTACCCAGTTTGTGTTCCTGAAAGATTTGAAAAACCTTGGAGGTGGCAAAATTAAATAAAAGTCCTGGTATCTGAAATTGAATTTAAGGGGATAGGAATCAGAAAAGCTGGGAAGAGAATTTATCTCAAAATATGGAAGTGTCGCATCGACTAGACTTGTACTAATGAGGAAGTGATCTAGAAATGATGGATCTCCTGGGAAAGATGGATTTACATCACAAATTCTAGTAAGATTATCACCTGAATAGTTTAACCAGGAAATAAAAACAATTAATTAATAAAGTTGTTTTTGTAATGTTTTGTTTATGTGTAATTTCGTAAGTTGCTTTCAATGGTACTTATTTATAAAATAGTACTTTTATTATTACTTATGTGACCCAACTGTGTAGTCTAAACATAAATTGATGTTTTCTCTCCCTCTCTTTTTCTCTCATGCACCAATGTTCAACAACCAACAGTTAAAAAGCAAATTTATTCTCGTTTAGTTTGGTTCGTCTGCTATAAGTTCGTCTAATTTAATATCAAACAATAAAAATAAATTCAACAATTTATCACAAAAACCAGTAAATATTAAAACGATAATGAATTTTTTAAAAGAAAAAAAAAGAAATTTGTTTAAAATTTAAACAATACAACGATTAAACTCCACAGTTAATTTTTGTGTGGTAGCTAGGAAAGAAAAAAGAAAAATATCAGGTGCATGCATATATATGTACGGGTGTGTGTGTTGAGTAAAGCTATGCCCAAGGTTTATTTTTGTATAATTTTGTATCTAAATAGTGATGTTACTTTTATAACCACACATTTTTAATAATTGTTTAATTTTTTTTATACATATTTATTGCTAAATAGGAGAATTTACCTTGAAAAAAAGAATTCTTATTTTCAGTATTTAGTAAAATATCTGTTAAAAGAGAAGAGAGAAAAGAAAAACAATGTAACAGAGGAAATTAAACGAAACTAAGCAGTAGAGAAGAAGAGATAAAGAGATGGGAAAAAATCGATGTTTCGCTCTTATTATTATTATTGTTTTATTTGTTAACGTCAACAATAAGGGGAAAACAGCTGTAATGACAGCTGAGTTGGGTGTTTACGTTTTTGAGAGAGTATTTTTTTTTTTTTAAGTAGAGATGTAAATTTAGATTTTGGAAGTAGTGATAATAGGTATGAGAAAAGTTTTTGTTATTTAACAATTTATCCTCGTACCGTATTGGTATGAATTTTTAAATAGAATGTCTATTAGTGCAGTCATTTAGAATTAACTGTTAAAGAAATAGCATTTGTTAACATGGTTAAAAAGTAGCTTTCGCTTACGTTTAATAAATTAAATCGTATTATTTATTCAGTTTTTTAATTTTCTTTACACAAACCAACAAGTGCAATCAATATGTGTTAACTTTTAATTTTTTTATTTTACCAAGCAAAATATACACAGGCGTAAAAGGTTACACACTGCCACACTAAAAAAGAATCAATAGTGTTATAAAATAAAACATAAAAAATTAAACGAAAAGAGAAAGAATTTGAAAAAATCAAAAACAAAGTAAAGAGTAAGAAAACAGAAAACAGAAAACGAGCAGAACCTTGGAAAAATGAAAGAAATATGGCGTTTAAATACCTGGGGTATGTAAAAAATTTAGAAAAATAAATATATAATTACAGAAATAAGAAATATGTTATATATATACAGGTATATATATATATCAACATATAATTGGACATTACTTATAAGATTATTCAAGCGCCGATTCCACTTCATTGGATATATTTCAAAAAAATATACCAATGATAAGGACTTATAGATAATTAAAAAGCTTCAAAATAATATATAATACTTTGCATTTTATATTTAAAAATATTTTTAAAACGAAAAAGAGAGAACAATATTTACGAATTTGATTTCAAACACATAATTTTTGCTTTGATTACTGATTCCAAACGTCAAGGATTTGCCTGGACGAGATTGACGTGAAATTTTGGTTTATGTTGTTCCATTCTCGCCCAATTCTTTGTTTCAACTGCTGATACAAGATTTGTAGAACTTACGGGTGAGTTCTATCCAAACATGCTCAGCATCAGGGGCCTGTGCTAGTGTTGGGAGTAGTTTTAAACAATTATGAATAGACTACAGTTTCGTAACGTGTGAAGTGTGCTTTGGATGGTTGTCCTTGTAGAAGGAGATATGTATGTCCAATATATTTAACTTATCGGCACTTTGCGATATATTGGAATACATGTATATCTTCCTTTTACTCCTCTAGGAAGTATAGGGCCGCAAATATTGGAATGGATCCATATTCTGTCTATATAATAAATAAACCCTGCTCATGAAACACATTGCCACACCAGTACTGAACCTCTCCAATGCTTGACTACGGACTAAGTGTTGTTTGGCAAAAATTCAGTATTTGGATTACACCGAACGCACTGTTTTCCTCTCATATGTAAGGGCTTCCTGCATAGTTCGCACATAGTACCTGGATAGGTATTCTTTATTTATGAATTAATCTGAAGTGGAAAAATTGACATCTGAATAATCTGATATCTAGTGTCCAATTATGCTTTTGAACCATACAACATAAATATATATATATATATAAATATTTATTTATTAAATTTATAATAATTTAAATAGAAAAGTGTTTTTTGTAAGAAGATTATTATTATTTTAAGATGAACGAAAACATTTTAATTTATTGTTATCAAGTCGTTTAAGTTTTCTAGAATTAATAAAATAAATATCTTAACCACCTATAAATTTTTATACAAACTTTTGGCTAAAATTAATGAAAACTTTTACTTTCCAGTGTATAGTTTATTTATTTTTTGTAAAATGCTTTGTCTACTTTTAATTTTGCTACAATTTATCAATATTTTTGTGATTTTTATTTCTTCCCTTTTCCAAATTTTTGAACGATCAAACACTTCCGGTTTAACTAAGGCAATCGAAACACCTTTGGCATTTGGAATTCATAAACTGACTTCCCTATGCCTATTCCTTTTCTGGCATACCGCTGGGGATATACACAATAGGTAAAGAACGTTCTCTTTTCTATTTCTCTTTACAAAAGTGGGCGGATCATCCACATTACGTATCAGTTCAAAGAGTAACTCTCCCCGCCAATGTCAATGCCGCGTATAACAATGCTTCCTTTAGACTTGATTAGGGGCAGATACGAAAAGGGATTAGACGATAGATTCTAACCCAGATTCGAGGACGTGATATAGTACGTCTGCTTCTGCAGTAAATTATTTTATCGTGTATTTAAGAAAAATTTAACAACCTTAATCTCTTTAGAGTTTAAAGCAGACTGACTTTTTATTTTAATTTATTTTACTTAAATGAAAAAATTACAATATAATAATATAGCCTTTTTACTTAAATATGTGTGAGCGCCCTGGTAGTCTAGTGGGTAGTGTGCTAGACTATTAGCGTGAGGGTCGTGGGTTCGATTCCCACCAGAGACTCTGGTCTGTGACACTACACCGGGCATATGGTCGAAGTTACTCAGCTCGTACATGATTATAATATAATTTGTAATTGTATTGTAATTCTTAAATAAATAAATCAAATAAATACTTACATACATATGTACATGTAGCTTAGAAATTACAATACTTTTTTAATTTTGTTGCCAGCTTTTCAAATGAAGACATTTAATTTTTTATTAATTGATCTCAGAATTTCACCATTCCAGTCATGTTTATCCTGTTTCTTTTTGTGTTTTAATTGCTTAGTGTTTTTATTTTATTTTTGTACATATGTATCTATATATATATATTCTTTGCTTTTTGTTTTCGGTGAAACATAGAGGTAAACATAAAGAAAAAGAAAACGATACAATTTCGACGCAATGAACGCAATTTTTAACAAAGAATGCAATATATATATGTACCTATACGGTAGGAAGCACAACAGCAGAAAAAGAATAAGGAAAAATGCAAACGTTAGTATTCAGAGACGACGCAACGTAGACATTGCAACTACATCACTGCTATCGGCGGTCATTAAGATGAGACTACTGACTGACTGAAAATAATGAACTTAAGTGCAATGAACCGTCGTCATGGACCAGCCAAACTAAACCGTACCCTACCGAATCGAACAATCAGCAATTCGACCCATGATTGTACAGACAACGAACGAGAGTAAAATTAGCAAATAAATAAAACACTCGTAAAAAATGAAACGAAAATATGTGTATATATGTGTGTATGTGTATGGAGCCGATCTAAAATCGAAATGAAAATGATAAAAAAGGAAACCAAACTTAAAATAAAAGTAAAAACAAGTCATAAACCCGAACTTCCACGTGATGTTTTTTTTTTTTGGAGGGGGGATGGTAAGCCGAACAACAGAAGTCATTTAACGTTTAATTTAATTAATTTTTTTTTTTTTTTTTGCTTTTTCTGTATTATAATCACAAATTATAATCTATAAATGAAAGAAATACACATACGCATACACATACACTTACACATAGAGGACGACTAACACTTAAGTTAACTTGTAACAGTATGTGTTTAATTAATACATCCCGAAAACTGGCTGACGGCATTATGGTTCATATATATTTAAGAACGATATTGGCCGGGACAACACACACTGTTAAGAGCGAGCTGTATAGGCCGATTATTACCAATTGCTTTTGGTCTGAATTGAATGATCTGGGTACAAAAGAAGAACGCTATGTGTCATTTAGCTCACTTAATTCATTCGTTCAAATTCACCCTGAACCTTGGAAAATGGAACATTTCGAATGCGCTCCGCAAAGAGAAACTGTAACGGACATTTAAAATATATATTATATTCGACGGGTGTGCCATGATTAATCGTAGTTATGGGCTTGTAACGTACGCATTACTTCTATGTTTCGACACACACGCTAACATACAATGAAACCAAAAGTGGAAACCCTTTTGTAGAATCGTGACGTTTTCACGGCAAATTCATGTCATTTTAGTCATGTTTGCGCTATGAATCAGAAACGAGAGAGCGAAACCATGGCTTGTGTTCTTCGTCTGAATCTCAAATGAAAACCAGAATCACGATTATACCCTATGATATCAAAAAAAATTATTGATTTTATAATCACGTTGTGTCGTATGTACCTATCATAAGTTGTATATATTATCAGCAACAACAATAAGGGACAACAAATATAATACTTTTTAAAAATTAGCATTCCTAACATGGTACGTCAATATTATTTTTTGATTCCATTTTAATGCGATCAGCTGATTTTTGTTATTCAATAACAGCAACAACTAACCAACCCGATAATTATAAAGCCAGATAAACACTCAACGTATGGGAGAGGTTGTGATTGTCAAGATATTCGTAACAATTGTACTTTATTACGAATATGCACACAAAGGTGTAGAGACTCATCATTTTTTTCAAACACAAATTACATCTGAAACATTACGCTATAAACCCAATAGACGGTACACGGCAAATTTTTAAAAATACAGTACATGGATGTACATATGTATGTATATGAAATTGATTATTTTATAGGCAATTTGACTACAAGCAACAATACTGCTGCTTCGTATTTACTCTAATCAAGGTACATATATTCAAATAGGTAATAGCATTTGTACAACAACTCAATTTGCAGTGTTTTTTAATAAAAACAACATGTATTTTCTGTTGTTTTTGTGTGACCGGTTGTGTCAAATGAAATTCGCAGTTAGCCAGAAATGACAAAGGCGAATTCATATAATGACATAAAGTAGTTATTTTATGTCATTATTTCTCTTTTGTTTCTTTTTGTTTATAAAAAAAAAATTTTTTGAAATACGGGCTGATTTGCGTTACCACTAAGGTCGTTATGCTTCATAGGAATACCGGGAAGCATAAGAGCGGATTCTACAATAAAAGTTGTGCCAGAACATCAAGAATATTTGAATAAATTTTAAATTGTGTAGAATACAAGTATAAAAGGAAATAAAAAAAAATTAATAAACAAAAGAATGTATATACAGTGAGTAAAAAAAATGTGTACACTTATTGAAAAAAACTAACAAATTATTCAACAGGATTTTGTCCAAGATGACTTTCTAGAGAATTCGGTTGCCGTAGTCAAAGAATCACAACTCTTTGTGCTTAAAAATGTTGAATTTCATAGTTTCGATGGTTATTTTCTGTATACGTAACCAATAGAGAAATGTTTATAATCAAAATATAGTTCTTAAGCTTTTATTTAATCTTAAGGACAATAAATTTCATTTTATAGTAATTGTTTGTCCAAAAATGTATTCCAGATAGTAAGTGTACAATTTTTTTTTTGCTCACTGTACGTATACAAAACATTTGACAATCTCGCGCACTCAAAAAAGTAGTCAGCTGGGCTAATAACACTACCTTTTGAATATGCCTTGACTCTAATTTTTATTTTTATTCGCAGCAATGAACAATTGTTAAAAAATTTAAACATTTACCTTACGTTTACATATATATATATATATATATATATATATATATATATATATATATATATATATATATATATGTTTATATATATATATATATATGAGCGTCATAACTAAGTAAACAGCACTGAAGTAATTTATTTTCTTAGGATAGCGAGAAAAGTAAATAAGAATAGTCGAATAAAATTCTAAAAATAATAACGTTTATTTATTACTTATGAAATGTTGAAACAAAAACAAAAAATAAAATTATTGTTGTACTTCAAGTGTATTTTTTATAATAGAAATTTTAAAATTATAAACGGTGTTGACTTACTTGTGACGCTCAGTGTATATATATATGTATGTACATTTTTATTTTGTACTGTAATTATGTAAAATAAGACCTTTTAGTTTTTATTGTTTTAATATTCAATTTAATGCGCTAGTTCCGAAAATGGTTTCTTCGGTTTTATTTTTAGGTTTTGACGTATTTTAATTTATACATACAGATATATGTACATACATTTTTTTTTCTTCTCTTATTTCAAGAGCAAAAACTCTTCACCTTGCCAAAAGAGTTTTAAAATAATATTTCTGAAATTTCTAAAGATTTCTAATTTATTAACGTCTGCCTATCTGCCTATAAAATTAAAAAAATAACGAGACAATAGCCGAAGACAAAAATTCGTGTCAATAACTATGTAAGTATATACGTTTGACTTGTAATACGAGTGAGAAGAAAGCAATGGAGAGCAATAACAACAATAAGTGCTGTCTGAATGCGTATATAATAGGGATGGCATTACAAATTTTAAAATTGTTTAAATTTACATCAGAAATTGTACATTTTTCAACTAAGTTGTCGTAAAAGTAAATTTGTATTTTGAAAATAGAACAAACACTAACATTCATTTTGAACTGAAACATACATTTTTTTATTTACACTCTATTTTAAAATAATATTAAATGAAGGCTTTTTTTTGATAAATTACAACTATTGCTATAAGTTTTATTATAAGCTACAAAATGTCATTTGCAGTTGTATAGTATATGCATTACTAAGCATACATATGTACATATATATTTTTCATGTGCTAATATACTTACTTAATTGATTATTACAACACTTTAGACGGGATCACGACCTCGTTTCTTACACCATCTATGCATAAATGGCCGGCCCAACAGTTTAAAGTCGACTCTGTACGACGGATTTTTTGAGAATTTTTTTTTACTCGCAGAGTTTTTGTCAGAAATCTGCTGAGAGGAAATCGTGAAAGCAATGCTTTTTTCATATTTCTTCTTTGTTCGAGATTTTTGAGGCAACACACAACCCTTTAGACTCATGCGATTTCAATACATACATACAGTTTGTCAAAAAAATCTTTGTACATAGAAAAAAATTAAGAAAACTTAGAAAAATTCATTGATTTCTAATATAAATAATCAAAATTTTAAATTTTTTCAAACAGGATTTTATAAACATATGTTTTGTTAATATAATAAATAAAAAACTTTTATAACAATGACAATATACTAATGTAAAATATTAAAAAACAAAACCAAATCAATTTTACTGCTGTCAAAAAAATGTTTGCACACTTGATAAAATATTAAGACTTATGCAATTTTTTTAAAATGTATAGTGCTAATATTTTGTGGGTTCACCTTGAGCTTCAATTAAAGCTTGCAGACGCCTTTTCATGGATTGAATAATCTTCGGAATGTCATATTCTAATGGTATTTTTTCCCACTCTTCTTTGATGAACTTTACCAAATCGTATTTTTTTTTTTTGTGAGCGATCTTTTTTCCTACCTTTTTCTTTAGATGAACCCACAAATTTTCGATAGGGTTAATATCAGGACTTTGGCCAAGAGTATCAATAACTTTGGTGCAGTTGCAAAGGAACCTGGAGTTACATAAATAAGATTTATTTTAAGGATCATTATCTTGATAGTACTTGTGATTAAATTTATTCGGATTAACCGGGTCAATAAAACCAAATTTCCTGAAGCTGGCGGTCAGTTCATTTTATAAAATATCAAGATGTACTATTTTAGTCATTATTTCATCCAAACACCAACTCCCTTGCTGGATATATAGCCGACAGACAGACAGTTTTCCAAACTTTACTGTAGGAATAATATTTTTATTTTCTAGTACTTTCAGAGGCTTACGCCAAACTCTTTGCGGTCCGTCATGATAATAAAGCATTATTTTCGTCTCATTTGAGAAAATAACGTCGTCCCAGTACTCCGGAGGAAGTGGAATGTATTCGGTGGCAAATCTTAATTTCTTTTCGACATTTTGTGCTGACAGCAAGAGTTTTTTCCTAGTCATTCTTGAAGAATATTTGTGTTATTGAAGAACATTTCTGACGATTTCTTGGAAAATACGTAACCCAAAGTCTTTTTAAACTTGAAGAGCTAATCATCTCGCACTGGATTGTGGTCTATCATCCCAATTGCATAAAAATTTTTGAAACTCGTTTCCCTGGCATTTTTTGTATTCAAAAATAAGGACACCTGTTACATAAAAATGATTCCTTCGTTAATAAAACGTTATTTACCCCTTTCACATTCCATCTCATTTGTAAAAAACCCAAAATGCGCAACATTTTTGGGAAAAAACGGCATATTTTTGTAATTTTTTTATTATCTTCATTTAATATGCAAAGATTTTTTTGACACTTTTTAAATTAAGTAAAGTTCTTTTGTTGTTGTTATTATTGTAATGTGTGTTACTATTAGGAAACTATTATTGCCATATAGTCGTAGACAAGTATAGTTATAGAATGAGTGCAAAAATAAAAAAAATATATAAAGATTATGTTGTTGAAATTCTTGAATGAAGATCCAATTTTACATTTTTTTGGTCTGTGCAAAGATTTTTTTGACAAACTGTATATGCCAATATATTTATATGTAGTACTTAAGTACATATTTACAAAATTAAACTAATATTTACTATTTTCTGTAAGGGAGATCAGATCTCGAACATGGTATATTTTTAATATTGAATCCCTTCCGCTCTACTCCATCTTTCAACATATAGGGTTTTATTAATTAAAAATCAAGAAGTCCTAATGTAATTTATATATATGTAACTGAAGTTACCATATTAAAAATAATATATTATACGACAAATTCAAAGATAAATTTAACTTTTAATGTTATGAGTAAGATGATTTGCCCGTTAGGTCTACACCCACTTTATCTCTTTTGAGTTGTAATAACGGTCCTTAGACCGGAAATTTTTCTTAATTGTGCTAAACAAGCCATTTGTGTATCTTAGTACTTTTCGTGTTTGAAAGTGTACCAAAAAAATTGTACAATTGTACCAAGTTTGGTGCGGAATTGTTGTTGCATTATTGTTGTTGTTTAGGTTTTTTGAACTTTTTCTCTTCGCTCTCTCGGGGTTTATAGTATTGTTTTGTATGTATTGTTTCATTTTCTTTTGTTTAAGACATTGACTTTTTATGATTAAAAGCAAGACATTAAACTTTGAAAGTTTGTTTACATTTCTCAACTTAACAATCCAATCAATTTCTGTTTTTCCTTTTTATTCACTTCCTTTCATTCTTTTAATTCGTTTGTGCTCTATAGGTCTTCTGCTTATTACTTGCTACTGTAATCAGTAAATTATGGTTTATCAATCATGTCCATACGTATGTATGTATGTATGTATGCATTTATTCTTTGTTAATGCGTGTTAGTAGCGTAAGAAAAACAAAAACAAAAAAGCAATTGTATTAAAATACAAATTTCAACAATAAACAATTATTATGTATTTTTAAATACGTACTACATATGTATGTATGTATGTATGTACGTCTTTAATAAATTTAATTATCTAAATTTATTTGGTATTGTTTTTAAATCTTTAGCAAACGTTATACTCCTGTTACATTGTATTTAGTTTGACTTGGTTCAAAAATTGATAGCTGATCCAAAAAAAAAAACTGCTTTGCTGATACGTGTGACCAACATATGTATGTATGTACATAAATACATACATATTTGCATACAAAAGAATAAATATGTACATATGTATGTACATATACATATATACATAAATTAAATCTTAAAAGCGGTAACTTTTAATTTCCCCAACTGTTTTTGTTTTGTTTTCGTAATTTTTAAATAACAGTAAAAATTAGAATCCGCTTGAAAGAGAATAATATCGCAAGAACAAATAATAAATGTATACAAAATAATGTACATTTATACATAGATAGATGTATGCATGTAAGACAACAGATACATTCACAAACATTTCAAACAATTTAAAAAGGAAGGATCGACATAACGAGACTTTTTCGATTCAGCTATATTTTTTAATACGTATATATATACGTATGTATGTATGTGTACGCTAAGTTATTGTTTGTGGCAATAACATTTGGAGTCTGAAGCACTTAAGTTGTCCTTTGCTCTTGCTTTGCATATTTTTTTTTTTTTTTAGTTTGAACATCAGACACAATGAACAAAAGTTTTATTATTGTTTCTGTTTCTTTTTGGGTGTTTGATATTACATACAAACAAATGTACATACATATGTACTTCTCTTTTTTAAAGCGCGTTTTTTTTATTTTTTTTATTATCGTTGTTGTTGTATACATATGTTTTCATTTAAATGAAAATAAATGAGTGTACACGTATATGTGTGTTTTTATTTATTATAAATAATAGCAGGTCATAGTAAATTAAATTCTTGAGTAAATTACTTACAATTTGATGTTAATCACAAATAAATTTCTTTTAAAAGTAACAGAAAATACAGTCGAACTTTTATAATTTGTACTTCTAAAGCATACATACATACATACTTTAATTTTCTACAAGTTAAAGCATAGCAACAGCATCTTGGAGAGAAATTCTATCGGGTTTTGCTTCTTTAACTTGAAGTTTCTTTAACTAGCAGTTGGACGTAAGTTAAAAATTAATGTTTTTATTTGTTTACCTCCCCCTAATGGGTTATTCATTCGTTTATTCAAATGTCAGCAGCAACAAAAGAACAAACATTTAGTTAAAATATGATCTAATCTTTTTTAAGCTACGCATGTATGTATGTATGTACATACATACATACATATGCATGTATATAATTATGTACTAGGTATTCTCTTTCTTTAGGCATTCTTTTCTCACTTTTTCTAAATAAGGAAATTGTTTTTCTTTTGTTTCTTTTATTTTATGTAAGGAATCACCAGTTGTAATTGATTTATAAATGTTTAAAAATGTAATAACGGCACACGGTAATGGGTAATAATTTAATTATATACCCATGTATGTACATACATATGTGTATGTATGCATAAATGTTAACCTTATCCTATCAATAGAAAAATAAAAATGGTTAGTTGGGAGACAATATTTCTATACATACATACATATGTAGATTTTGTTCTACCTCTCCTGTTTTACTATAAATAGGTATGTATGTAGGTACACATATTTTCTCATATTATACTTGTATGTACTTGTATAACAACATTACACTCAACACCAAACTAGTCGATACAGGGTTTAATAAATTATTCCAGTAAGTCTTTACAATGCTCATAAGATAGATAGTAAAAATAAATCTATTCATTTTTCTGTGTAGTTAAGGTCTTTGTTATTCGTATTTTGCTATGTATGTATGTACATACAAATGTATGTATAAAGAAAAAGAACTGCGTAGTTAATTTTCTTACAAATGTATACATATATACATACATAAATATCTATAAACATTTGCTCAAATACTTGTATATATACATTATATGTATATATACATACATTAATATATATATTTATCTATGTATAATACTATTTATACGATTATTTATGTTGCCAAACTTGTATTTAAAAACATACATAAATACTAAACATGTGCACATGTATATAATATGTGTGAATATATTTTGCATGTAAACAACATAAATAATGAATTTTTACAGAGAGGGTACCATATCAGATTTTTGAAAACTTACAATATTTACAACAACAAAACGTGCTTAAAATTTTATAAATTTTTATTATTCCCCTATTCGCATTTTTATTTTGAACTAATAAAACAGCTATATATATACACTGAAACTAACAACTGTTTTTCGTAATTTTTTATTTCCTAACAATAAAACGAACATTCAGTAATACAAACATAAATATAATAAATGATCATAAGGAACAGCTGATTTATAAAAACAAACTTTGTAAGTACATATAGTGTTTGAATAATTGTAAGATATTTAGTTATACTGATATGTAGGTATGTAGGTATGTACATCTATGTGTTGATTTCTGTTTGTTTTCACTCTCTTTTTAATTATACCCTTTTCTCCCCCTCTCTTGAATTTAATTTAGGTGCTCACAACAGTGTTGCCATCTTGTGTGTAATTACACATATTGTGTAACTTTACTTTTTGTTCTAACTTTTTCTTTAGTCGCTAATTTTTAATAGTCAATTTGCTAACACTGATTGTTTTGTCAATTTACTGCAATTTCTGGCAAAAACTCTGAGAGTAAATAAAATTCCCATGAAAAGATTGTCAAAAATCAATCATTTGGAGTCAACTTTAAAACTGTAGGCCCCAACACTCATATATAAAATTAACGTACACACATAATTGGTGTGAGAAGCTAGGTCGTAATTCTGACTGAAAGGTTGTAATGATCAATTATGTGAGGCTAATGTTTCATACATATATGTAAATCCATATGTCTTTTTTGTGCTTTAAATAAATGTTGGTAATATTGTATGCATATTATTTTAAGTATATATATATGAATATACTACATATATAATTTTAATGCTTACATAATATATGTATGCAATATTTGTAAAAATAGAATTGTGTGTGTAATTTGTTTTCATATGTGTAATTTCGATGACAGTTGTAAGTCATAAAGCTTTCTCAATTTTTTTGTTTTTAATTTGGTTAGTACACCCAAAAATTTGTGAAAAATGCCAATTTTGGAAAAAAGGGTATTTTATATTATTTTTTAGTTTTTACTGCTTTGTCGTGCCATAGGTTTCATCAGTATATAATACATTTCGAAACATTTTGTATGATTACACAATTTGCAATTATTATCATTCTAAAAGTGGATTATGAATATGATATGCTTCACATATTGATTGAAAAAAAAATATATATGTAGTTCATCTTGCCGTTTGTTATCAGATAAAACGTAAAAAGTACAAAATTGGGACAACGAATGCTGCAATTAAAAACTGGTTGAAATCAACAAATGATCCTACAAAATCATTTTGCATTTGCTGTCATGGCGAAATGAACGTCTAAATTCCAAAATAATGTGACATTGAGCCGTGACATTGCCTTGTTTTATGAAGATTTGGCAACCTTGTTTATATGTACATATTAGTTGTTTGTTTAGCTTTTATTTTATAACAGTTCAGTCTCCCTCTGTTTTGTATTCTCTTTTTGAGCAGTATTGTTAAGTCAGTTATTTTATTTAACTAATTTTACGGTTTTCGTTTTTAAAATATTTTAAATGAAAAAATCATTAATAAAAAAGGAAATGACGTTTTTATATAACATAAAATAGTACAAAAGTATGTATGTTACTTAAATGCATACTAGCTCATTTATAATCCTTATGCTATATACACGCTCAGCAACATTGTCGCGCAACACGTTTAGCTCTCATGTTTCATATATTGTTGCACTGCCGCCAACAATGAACGATACATGTTTGATTTGATAAACACAACAAGTTGCAAGGATTGTATTAACTATTCAAAGAAACTCATAGAAACAGTATTTCCTTAAAATGTTGCATTTAATAACAATATGTATTTGCTTTCTATGTCTCTTGTCCTTATTTGCGTTACAATAAAAGTATTTACTATTGAGCGCGAATGTATGTGTGTACGTGTATGCATGTGTAGCTGTGGACATATACAACTTTTAAAACCTTGCATTATAAGTTAACTTTTTCTCAGCTAGTTGTGGTTGACTCTTAGATTATTTTGAATGGGGCCAACTGACTATTTTAACATGGTGGTGTCATTGGCAGTAGTCAATTGTCCGACTCTGCATAACTTTTCAACTAACTTAAAATCAGTTATATAATAGTCAGTTTAAAGTTAGCTAATTTTCAACTAACTTAAAATCAGTTATATAATAGTTAGTTTAAAGTTAGCTAATTTTTAACTAACTTAAAGTTGGTTATTCAACGATAGCTTAAAGTTGGCTTATTTTTAAGTAACTTAAAGTCAGTTGTTAAAATATAAAAATTTATATAAACTTCGAAAAAACACAACTATTATTGAAAACATTTTAATTTTTTAAGTGTTTTATTTATTTTATATAATAAAAAGAAACAAAATATACACTCGTATAGTTATAAAAAACAAAACAATTAATAACTTCATTTACTTATATAATTAAATTCAAATATATTCTAAATTAATTTTTTCTTATATTTTTAATACATTCTGCGTGAATGTGGCGTTTTTTGAATATTTTCAACGCATTTCTGATGTGTTTTTCTGCATCATCAGACCCAATCGATCGACAAGCATCTATTTAAAATATATGTAATTAGAAAAATACATTTCTTTTTAATGTATTGCTTACCTGTTAAGGCTTGAAAGAAAGCTTTGAAATCTTTTAGCCGCTTTTTTTCATGCACTCCCTCAACATTAACTTCCATGCATACAGTGGTCGAAATAACATCCGTGAGTGTCTTTTGTAAGCGCCCTTTTAATACAGTCTTTATCACATTTACCTGATCAAAAAAATATTGTTATTTGAAAATATTAACACATATAAACGTCTTATTAATGAAAAGTAATATATTTAATACAATTTAAATGTGTCGGCCATCAACGTCACCGTTAATAATATTTTTGTATGTTGCCTTTGTGTGATTTTTATATCAATTTCTAGTTATTATCACATTTTTCTATTTAAAAGGACAATTTTCTACCTGTGAGAATGCTAAAACTTGCAAAACGTATGCTATATTTCTAAAGAATATTTTTTGCCACCATTTGCAATTTTACAGCAGGAAAAGTATTTTTTAATTAATTGCGATATTATTTATTTTTTTTTTCAACGCAGTTGCATTGCTTTTTAGGCTCTAATTTGGTTTAATATTTGAAAGTAACTTTTATAAGAACTTTCAAATTAATAAAAAAAAAAATTAATTACTTTTAACAAGTGTAGTTGACCTATGGTAAATAAGTATTTTCAATATAATGACACCATATACATTGATTGCATAGTTTTTGATAATTAAGGGGAATAAATTTAAAATTACATTTATTTTCAATGTACATATGTATGTGCATACATATCGTTAGTATAATTCGCAAAGACGCTAAGTCCACTTTTTTCCAATATTGAGATTTTAATGCAAAACGGTAACATTATACAAAATACATATTTACCACAACAAAATCGTTATGTCGTTATGTTGTTTAAAGTTGTTGTAATTTTATGTTTTGCAAAAACGCTAAATCCACAAAACTACGAAAAATATTAACATTATTACTTATTAATTAATTAATAATAATAATAATAATTAACATTATTAGTTAATAATATTATTATTATTTTGTAAAAATAATTGTGTTTAAAAATTTTCAAAACTGAAAAGGCTACAATGTTTTTTGTAACACATTTGCGAATTAGAAAGAGTTAATTTTTTTGGAAATCCATACACATATGATCCATACACCTAATGATGGATTACAGTAGGCCGCTACACTTTGTTTTATTTTCTGATAATTAATAATTTGTAGGTGTTTTCTATACATTATATATTAACAACATAATCAGTTAAGTTGAAATACGTATGTGTGCAAATTACGTTATAAGTGTATTTGTGATATTTTTTTTTAAATACACCCAATTCTGTTTTTACACGGTGAGAATAGTTTATGAAAATTTCAACGTGATCTAAAATCTAGTATGGCTCGTTACTATGAGTTATACAAAGATCTGTCCAAAACTAAATCATAACGGCTAATAACAAATGCTAATCCTGATGGAATTGGTAGCTATCCTGAACCAGCGTTACGAAAGCAATCACGAATAGAATTCTGTTATTTTTATCATAGCATTTGATTTTTTTACTTATGAACTTTTGAAGATTTTTAGTTTGTTTAAATAAACTTTAAGAATAGTGAATGTGCCTTTTGTTTATCAACTTGTATTATCTTTTTTTTTTTTTTTTTTTTTTTTTTTTTTTTTGATTTCTTGAACTACAATAATTTTAAGTTTTAGTTAATTTTTTTAGATTTGATTTGCTTTCATTATATGAAATAAAGTAATGCATTAATGCTTATAAAAATGTTATTTAGTTTTTTATAAAGACTTTCGTATCAGTTTTTTTCTACGAATTATTTTGCTTTTACTTTTTCTTTTTTTACAAAGTTGAAGGATATGTAACCAATCCCCGACTTTTCTATGTACTTAATGTCTTTTTTACACAGATTTTTCTGGATCCTATCTACCGTGTAAAAACAAAATTAAATATAATAAAATATAAATAAATATAAAATAATTGTTGTAAATACAAAACAATAATAAAATTATATACACTGAGCGCCAAAAGTGAGTAAACACCACTGAAATAATTAATTTTCTTAGGACAGCGAGAGAAGTAAATGAGAATAGTTAAATAAATTTCCAAAACTAAAAACGTTTATTTATTACTTATAAAATGTTAAAACAACAACAAAAAACAAAATTTTTGTCATGCTACAAGTATATTTTTTATAATAAAAAATTTTAAATTATAGTGGGTGTTGACTCACTTATGGTGCTCACTGTATATACATATTTTAATTACTAAATTATTAATTTTAGTTATTAACACGTTGACAACCGCGGCAATCCTCTGAAAGCTAGCCATAAAACGACAATTTAATTTTTTCACATTAGTGAGTACGAGATAACTTATAATTTGACTCCCTAGAAGGGAACGCAATCTACGAGTTATCCCGTAGTCGGCAGTCAACGCGTTAAAAACTAAAAAACGATATAGCAATATTGCCATATATTACCAGATAAGGTCGAACATATGCACAAAAACAATGTTTATAAACATTTAAAATGTTTAGCTAAACTTTTAAAGAAGAGGAAGAATGTTCGGTAATGTTTACAAAATTGTCGAGATGAGTGATAAAAATTTCTGTGTTAAAATTTATAACAGAGTTCTCTCTGACCTTCTCTTTGGTGGAAAGGGAAAAAAGAAGAATTGGGATTAACATAATATTATGAATGTATTGTGTTTATATTGTGATTTTATTCACATATTTTGTTTATATTTTTATTTTCTATAACTCTGCTGCACTACTGTTGTTATGAAACTATCATATGGTTTTTATTATGGTTTTTTACCTACATTTTCAATACATACATATACTACATGTACATATGGATTCATTTGTGTGTGTTTGGGAAAATAAATATTTGGCTGTGTTTTGTTTTGTTTTTTTTTTTTTTTTAACTAAAGAGAGTCATTTTATACTATGAAAACTGTATACAGTAGTTGCAGAAATAATTGAAACAGATAAGATTATTCAAATTACATTTGAAATTATCTACATTCAAATTTAATTATGAAATATGAAAGATTTAATGGCGTCGGCTTCAACGATTTCTTTAAAGAAAAAAATTTGTCGGTTACCCATTTCGGTATAAATTGATGTCCTTAATGTAACGCGGGTTAGGACGAATAAAAAAAATTATACTGTTATGTCTGATATAAGATCAACTTGTTCTGCCGAATCCGTGATTATTCTGGCTATAAAAGCACTGAAAATTTGGCATAACACTAGATGTGCCCAACATTAATCCGGGGATACTGAACACAGTGCCTGAAAGCGCAGTAATAATCTTATCTAAGTAAGGATGCCTACCAGATGGAAATTTGTGAAGAAAAATTCTACTGCCAATTGTCTGTAATCTTTTGGTTCACATCATTTACTAAATATTGTCTATATCACTTTTTCAGGATCTCCGGTGGTTTTATAGCTCAGTGCTCTTGCGTTTATATCTGAATTGTCGGTTTCAATCAAACTAAATGGCGTCAACTTTTGTGGGACATACATATTCATTGGCTGTGCTGAAGCCACCATTAAAGCATCATACTGAGGTCTGACGAATATTATTGGCAACTACCATAAGATGGGCCATCACAGAAAATTTTTTAGCGTCTCAAACACCATGACTATGCTGACTACATTTGCTTTTTCGAGCATATTTTATCCAATGTGACAACTAAACTACAGTCAAAACATAACATTTTGAGCGAAGAGGAGATGCGAGTAAACATTGAAAAACTAAGTGCATACGCTTCAACACTAAGAATACAGAACAATTAATGTAGAGGTTGAGAATGTTAAATCTTTTACACATAAAAATGCTGACCAGGCTTATGCAACTATTTATTCCCACTTTTCGAATCTTTTTAAAGATTGTTTAGTTTTAAATTGGCAACAATTTTTTGTTTAAGAAGATATTTTGATTTTCGTGTATGTAGTTAGAAAAAGTAAATAGATTATCCAATCGATACATAATTCTTACAATAAATCCATTAGATTGCTTAAAATTGTTTTTACTAAAATAAAAATAACTATAATATCAAAAGTAATGTTAAAATGGCTGTTATACGTAACCCTATATACCTGGCAATTAAAATACATTCGTATGCATATAATGTTATCCATATATTTTTTACCTCTACTGTAATAAAAAATCATTGTTCGTTTGCGATTTTCCTCAAGCTCTCCCAAATATTCGACGCTCAGCTGTTTAGAAAGTCTTGATGGTAGTACACTGTCGAAGTATAGTATAAACGACGCTCTCTAATTATATACACACATACATGCATACATGCATACGTGTTTAGTCGCCATATAATACTCAATACACAATACACAATACAATGTTATATGTATATTGTACTCTGTTCTTTGTTTCATGCATGTTCTTCGCCACACACCTCCTCTTTGGGTACGTCTAGTGTAGTGTACCGTATTGTACGTATAGACTAGTTGGCATGAAATTATTGTTGTTATCATCGGTGCTGATGTTTTTTATTTTTCTGTTTTAGCAGTCAGCAGTTTTTAGTCACAGAGTTTTCAATTTCTTTACGTATTCATCAGTCGTATTTTAGCAACGAGAGTCTTTGCATCGTGTGGATAATAAAGACTACTTTGTTAAAGGAAAGGTACGCGGGTCGCGGGGTAAATATACATACACATTCTGTTATTACTTTTATTTTGAAGTAAAAGAGCAGCAGCTACAATACTTAAAAAGCTTAGAGTGATTGTTTGTGTGTGACTGGCTCTTTGTTTTAATAATAAAAACTATTTGAGTGTGGGTATGTTTATCAATACTTTTTTGTTTTATTTTTGATGTGTAGTTGATGATATACAAAAAGAGGCAAAAGAAGTAACCAAATTAAGTCTATGACTTTACAACTTTTCAATATTAATAAGATAAACAGCAACAAAACCATAATTATTATACAAAAAAAAAAAAAAAAAAAAAAAATAAATAAATAAATAAATTCGAGAAAAAAGTGTAATTGAAATATCGTATCGTTTGGTTTAAGTCATGTTCCCCAATGTTTTGTGAGCCTGTGTTTGTGAGCGTCTGAATAATATAATAAAGAGAAGACAAAAGAAATATTGAAAAACAACAATAACAATGATTTGTGTTGTGAATATAAGGAAATAAAAATTAATAAAATTTCAATATGTGCTTAGCAAATATAAACAAAATACATGTAAATAATACAATTAAAAAATTTATATTCTTAAAAATTTTTCACATTTAAAAACTTGTTTATCGGAGAAATTTGAATTAGTGTGTCCATATTGATAAAAAAAAAATTGATATAAAACAAAATTAAAAAAAAAATATTGTAATTATTAATCCATACAGAAATCTGCCATATATTGAATCATTTGGCCTATATTACATCTACTTATAGTTCCAAAAATATCACACAAATACGTTTAAAGTAAGCAAGTAATTTGGCAAAAATTTTGTTTTCGAAATAAATAAAAATCTATTTCCTGCTGCCTAATGGTATTCGATAATACTTTCCATCAAAAAAAAAACTTTTCTTGTTTTATTTACACCACAGCTAAAGCGAATTAAAATAGCAGGCATTGCTGACAGTCTTAATACTCTATTAACAGACACTTGTGCTACCAGTATAGTTGAGAAGAGAATTTTTAAGTTAAATAAAATAATACAAACAGGAATGACCAATGTTTGGGAGCTTGTAGTGAAACATTAATACAGAATTATTTATTAACAGCAATAGCTGTAGATTTTTTAAATAGTTGGAAAACCTAGACTATTATTATGCGCAGTACTTAATTACAGAATTGTTCATAGTCATTTTATAGTGTTATGTCAAATTAAAGAGAAATTAAAAGTCTCTTCTATTATTGATGTTGCTGCTCTCTGGCTATTTTCTGTTATCTATCTGTTCAATATTATTTTATTCCATTCTATTAAAGTTGTAAATTGTATTTTAATTTTTTTTAATATCATTTAGTCTACAGCGCAATTTTTAAGCAAACAAATCTAAAAAAACGCCATTAGTTAGTGATTGCAATTATTACAACAAATTTACAAATCACCACCAGCGCCTCAATAATTGGAAGATTTCCAATGAATTTAAAGACAATTTTCAACAACATCATCGTTACCGCTTTAGTTAACTATAAAAACAAGTATAATTATAACAGCAATCTAGCGCAAATTATTAACGAGCTTCGACAAACATAAATTAAAAAAAAAAAAAAATTAATAAATAAATAAAAAATCTATAAATGAATTTTGATTAAATACTCGTATTTTAAAACGGCCTCCTCTTGAGTGTGTGACCTCAAAGTTGTTACAATTAAAATTAATAAAAATAAAAAAAAAAACATTATTACAGTGAGAGTGGATAAAGAGAAGAAGAAGAAAAAACAACAAAGAAAAAAAAATAGGAACCCTCAACCTAACATGTAAGTTGTTTTCCTCCATTTTTTTTTTTTTAGTCGGTCTTGTTTGGTTTATTATTAATTTGTTTAAATTTGACACACATTTTCTATTTTGTGTCAAAGAAAACAACACAAAGCAAAATAAAATTCTCCTATCTTGTTATTTTTTCAAAATTTTATTTATTTATTTTTTTCTCAATATGTATGTACGTTCATTTATTTTTATTTTATATACTCACCATACTATGTATATATGTATATGGATGTATATATGTATGTACAAATATACACATTATTATTTTCACATCTGAATACCAATCATGTCGCTATTTATTTAATTCTATTATAATTTTTTGCTTGCAATTTGATGTAACGCGTGTCGTTCTAAATTATTTTAATAATAAACAGTGATGGCTCAAATAATTGACTCTATAAATTGTTATTTATTATTATTATTTTCAAATGTGTGTGTAATTATGTATATTGGAAAGGAGGAAAAATTTCAAGTGTTTTGCTTTCTTAATTTTCTTATAAATAAATAATTAATTGCATTTAGATAAACAATAAATTTTTTGTCGCAACTACTATTTGTTCCATTACTGTGTAGTATGTATGTACATACTGAAAAAGTATTTCTTTTTCTACTTGTTCTTCATTTTTATTTGCTTCAATTCCATTTTTTGAATTGTATATCGCATATCAGTGATGCTCTCAGCTGTTGTTACTTTTTGATTAATTTTACGCTCTCACTCTGTTTTCCTTTCTGTTTTCTTTCACATTTCGTTTTTTGTTTACTTTTTCGATTTGAACTGATCAGTTGTTTTTTGTTTATATTTATATTTTATGTTTAAGATTGTTAGTGTGTACATGCATTATTAACTTATTCTGTTATTTATACTCTCTGTTTTCGTGTCTCTCGTTTGCTCTTGTATTTTATTACTTTTTTGATTTTATTTTTTACGCCTTATGCTTGCTCACCCTACCCCCCACTCACATTTCGGTTAGTATGTTATAATTTTTTTTTTAATCTGCTAGTGCAATGCCTTTTTTGGCTACATATGTATACAAATGAAAGCATTCAAAGTTAGTTTGAATTAGTATTTCTCGTGTAGGCAAATAGTAACTTTAATCCTTTATGTGATGTTTAAAAGTGAAGAAAATCAAAATGTTTATTTATAAAAAAAAAAATCCAAATATAAAAAATTATTATATGCATTATTATATAAAATAAAAACACTTTTTGATTTAATTTAGTGTGTGTTATAGTACCACTCAAAATTAAAGCAAATTTTTTATATCAATTAATTATTTTCTGTAGAAAATATTAACGTCCCATAGGTTGTCTATTTCCAAGTAACTGGCTCAATGGATTTTCATTTCCAAGATGCATAAGGGACACTTTGAAGTCCTGTATTGTGTATAGCTAACGCAATATTAAAGGTTTTTATTATTGAATATTATTCTTTGAGAGTATATTGACCTCCACATTGGCCGTCTATGTCAGTACACTCTCCTTAAACTGATATACATACATACATACCAATCACTTTCTGTTGTTAATTTTTTCCACCTACTATCTCCTTCCTTTTTAAAAAAGCAAATACTGTAAAACAATATCTCTCCTTAAAAATCCTCTCACCTTGAGATGAGTAAAAAGAGAAAAAAGGAAATGTTACCGTAAAGTCGTCGTCATGTGGATACAATGTATTTTAGTGTTTCATAAGAGTTCATTTTAATTTTAATAACGTGGAATATTGTTTAACAATAACGACATACATAGAATGATGAAAAATCTTTCATTCAAAGAAATTAATAAAAGAAATAGAATAAAAAATATGTAATTTTTTTTCTAGCTTCTCTTTTTTAAAAGATACTACATATACACACTGTATAGATAGTATATAATACCCAGTAAACCGTAGCAAAAGGTGATAAACTAGAAAACCGAGTGATATCACTTTTATTTCACTCGAGTTATATCAACTGTAGTATTTAATTTGTTTTTCATTTAATTATTTTTTTTTTTTTTTATTCCTCCAGCAGAAATTCACACATACTCTAGTTTAAAACCCAAATGGAATTTAAAATTTATAACGAACCGATATTCTAAGCCATTTATATAATTATAATAACTCGCGTAACTTAGACATTATTTTTACCATTAATCATTTACCTATAAGTTGGAGTTCTATACTGTTAATTATTTTATGATATTTTAAATAATAAAAAAAGTAAAATATGTACTTCGTTTTTATTAATTTCCTTTCTATATTTTCAATTGCAGAATGTTTAAATTTACACTGACAATGGTTTTTATATAACAACAGATGGCCGAAAATCTGTAGGCCATAGTTTGCAATATTAGACTGTGGTAAGTAAATAGTTAATAACTTTTTTGCACATACAGTGGCTCCATCGCATAATCGGACAAGCATTAGTCTGATATGAAGAATAAAGAATATATTAAAAAAAGAATATATTAAATATATGTTTTCTTTTGCTTATATTTACACTCTTATTACAGACTTTCAGATTAATAAAAAAAAAATAACAACATTTTTAATGATAACGGTAATTTTATAAAGAAAAACGAAAATAACTCAATTTTTTGCGCTCATCGCATAATCGGACTATTTTGCTACACATTTGCCTTCAAAATGTTGAGGTAGCCAAATTTGTCCATTTTACCATCAATGAAATACAAATTGCCCACTCCTGCACTGACATGTAGCCCCAAACCATAACAGACCTTCCTCCATGCTTAGCAATAGCTTTTGCATTTTGAGGATTAAATTCTGCATTTGGTTTACGTCGCACAAACATCTTGCCATCTGAACCATGCAAATTGAATTTTCTCTCGTCAGTGAACAGGACCCCGTAATGAATAAAAACTATCAGGAAAAATATATTTTAAGATATGTATCTTTACACAAAATTACCTTATTCCAAAAATCTCCTATTAAGTATTTGCTTAAAATACTTTTTAGTAAATTTTTTTCTATTGTTTTTATTCTTAGGGCTATTAAATGACTTTTTTCTGGCTACTCTACCTTGGTAGTTATATTTGTGCAATGTATTACGAATAGTATTTAAGCAAACATCTTTTTCGCTGCTGTTTTTTAAAAATATTTTCAGTTCTTAGGCATAGCGAACGATTTTGCTTTTTAGCAGGACAATCATCCCAAGGATACTTCGGGTGTGGCAAAGCTTTGGTTGATTCATAATTGCCACAAACTTATAGCAACCCCTGCACAGAGCCCAGATCTCAACGTAATTGAACATTTTTGGGAAGAATTAGCTAGAAGAGTATACCGACAACAATTTAAAACTTTACATCAGCTTAAGGCGGTTTTACTGGAAACGTGAAGCTCCATAGAACCTGTGGTACGCTACAATTTGGCAAAATCAATTCCAAAACCTTTACAGGTCGTTCTTGAGAACAAAGGATATGCCACAAAGTATTAATTGTTGTCTTTTGTCATTTTTAGCAATGGTGCTCTTATTTGTCCGATTATGCGTTGAGCCCAAAAAATTGAGTTAATTTCCTTTTTCTTTATAAAATTACCGTTATCATTAAAAATGTTTTTTTTTTTTGTTATTAATTTGAAAGTCTGTAATATAGAGAGTAAATAAAAACAAAAAAAACATATATTTAATATATTCTTTTTAAGTTTTAAACCCATACATATCAGACTAATGCCTGTCCGATTATGCGATGGAGCCACTGTACATACGTACATCTCTTGGCCATAGTTTGCAATATTAGACTGTAGTAAGTAAATAGTTAACTTTTTTGCACATATGTATGTATATAAATTGTAGTAAGTTTGCTGGAGAATGCCATTTTAGTATTTCCAGTAATAATAGCTTTTTTAAGAAATTTAAAAATAACGTAAATATAAAAAAATAAAGTGTAACAATTTGCAATCTTTCAAAATCGTTTTCTGTTGTAATTTAACGAAAGTATGCTTACACTGTTTTCCAATAAAGTGCGTATAAATGAGGAATTAACTGTTCCAGTTCATACCACGGTGTAATCAGTGACGAAACGAATTTGACAGGAGCACTATCCAAAACTGAAAGAGACAGCAAATATTACCAAAAAGTATTTCTGTCTCTGTCTGATTCGTTCAGTTTTGTTTATTTATGTTTTGTTAATTTTTAGGGTGGATTTTTATTTTCTATTTTGGTAAAAATTAATGATATTTTTGTAAAATAATAGAATAGTTTTGAAAGGAAATGCATTTTTTTATTGGGGAAACGTAGTACGGAACTAAAGTATTTGGTGACACCTGGCATCGATTGTTAATAACTTAGTATTTAACCAATTGAGAGGTATATTCACAAACTCCTGAAACAAAAAGTTATGAGAATATATTTTGTTATATTTTTCTTTTCCCTTATCTTTTACACACGGAACTTATTTCATTGTGAAGAGAAATTGCTAAGAGTTCGATTAATAATGAAAAAATTACAGAATTTAAACTTTTTCATTCAAGAAATTAATAAATACTGGTAATATACACAAATTCCTGCAAGAAAAAAATTTTATAAGCAATATGTCTTATTTGATCTTCATACAGTTAGCTTCTTACTTACCTTTTGCACAAGAAACTATATTCATTGTGATCAGAAACTAGTCACTTTTCGATTAATATTTAAATATTTACGAATTTTTAAAATTTTCATTGAAGAAATTAAAAAAATATTCTAAATTTTCCCTTTTTAACACAAAACAAATGTTTGTTTACATTTAATTTTTCTGCTTTTTTCCTTCTGTATATCTGTTGCTTCTAACACATTTGGTTCGTAATACTTAAAACAATTTTTTTTTCTCCCTCTAGTCGCGCCAGTGTTTTTATGTTATGAGCACTTTTCAAATGTCATAGCTTTCGTCACTGATTAATTGTGGTTCATACCTATACATATGTATGTACCCAGCCAGCAATTTTGAAAATTTATAATCAAATTCGAGTCTTTTTTGATTCTTCTGCGCGATTAAAAAGCTCGAATATGCGCTCATTTTCTGATCATAAAAGACTCTTTCGTCGGGAGAAAAAATTGACTACGAGCGACTCTTCTTAAAAAGTCACTTAAGAGTCATTTTCTATATTATTTTAGAGTAATTTTCGACACTTTCTGGTCATTTATTAGTCTCATTTACCTTCGTTTATGATACTTTTTCGAGTCGTCTTTCAGTCATCGTTTAATCGCATACGAATCTTTAATGAGTCCTTTTATTGTCGTTTATGAGTCATGTTCGTATTAGTTTGGACTCGTTTTTATGTCATTTATGATTAAAATTTGAGTCATTTATTAGTCGTACTTATAATTCTATTTTCCCTTCAAGTGTTTTTATTAGGTTTACTGAGTCCTACATTTACACTGTAGCGATTTCAAAAATTAGATTCGTATGAACGTTAAGTATGAAAAAAAGAAAGATTATTAAGTTTACATTCGTGGTGTATTTACATCAGGCATCAAAATTTACTTAAAGAAATATTGTTTTTCGTTAAAAAAAAAAAAAAACAAAGAAAAATTTTCAATTTAAAAGAAATTGTACTTTATTTCATAGCTATCTTTTATATATAAAAAAAAAAATTATACATAAAAGCAGTTTTTAATCATTTACTTGAGCAAAATATGATCATAAAATCCGTAATTACAATCACTTTTCAAACCCCTGCATGATCTGTTTTTGATTAATCGTTTTTCAATCTTCAGTATAAGTTGAATATAATAATAAATAGCAGAAATATGTAATAATCACATTTTAAACGTCTGGATGATTAATTTCCGAATGCAATACAATTTTTTGTTATATTTTAAATCGAACTAATTTTACCCATTGACACGAATCATTTGTGAGTTCTTTTTTAATCGTGTAACTGACTAATAAGTTTTTGATCACCAAAAGTACTCTAAAAAGACTCAGCAAGGTGATTTTTATAAAAACAATCTTCCGAATGCTAGCTGGGTATGTATGTATATACTATATGTATGTATGTAGCTACTAGGGTTCAGAAAAATGATTCTTACGCAATTAAACAATCAGTTTCATTTCGAGATTTAGCACCACTAAGAAAGAAATATGCCATATATTGCGGAGTTTTTATTCACAAAAAGCGAAATACAAATCGGGCGGTTAAAGTAGTGTCTAGGATCCTAATAGGGTACATAAATTATAGTTAATTGTCAAAAATTCTAAAAATTCTGAAACTACCATTAAAAAAAAGTCAATAGAATAATGATAATTAATTACTGACTCCAAAAGTCCTGCAAGAAGTATTATAATTGTTCAGAAATTCAAAAAAATGTTTGGCACCAATTGAATATAAAACGATAGAAAAAATATTTGACGTGTGCATTTCAGAAAAGCTAACACAAAAAACTCAAAGGTCCAATTTTTTTTTTTTAATTTTCATTTTAAAATCTATTTCAAAATGGTTAACGGGGTTTCATCCCTGTGTTCTCTATTCGCTCGCTCTCTGTTTATTTTCCGAATTATTTTTCACTTACTCTTTCGATAAAAATAAATCATTTTTCTCAACTGTTCTTTCTCTCATTTTTTGCTGTTGTTTTTGTCAACTCAAATACAATTGCCTGTTATTAGCTTTCTTTTATAACTATGGTTCTCAAGCTCCCACAGTAATATGATGAGAATCGTACTCAATATGCAAATACTTATACACTGTTTTATTTGCATTGTATGTTGTTCTAGTTTGTGTATGCAGGTCAAGACTTTAAACGGAAAGTAATAAATACACACATACATATGTATGTATAGTAATGTACGCATATACAACCTTGTTTCAACATAAATGTTGCTTGGTAACATTAAAATTTATAAAATGTATTTGCGAGTGCTTTTCAAATGTCAGCAACATGTTGATTGTGCAAAACTTTAAATGAAGACGTGTGTGTGTTGTGCTTATTTGTTGCAGTTGGCTACAATATGTTGCGTTTTTTATTTTCATGCATCTACATGCATACATATATAATTTTTTGAACTGGTTTTTCGTATACGTTATTACGAAATTGTTGTTAATTTCAAATAGAAACATAAACAAAAAAGCGTTGAATGCATTTTAATAATAAACCTTGTAATAGAAAATCAAATAAAAATATGACGTCATATTATAAAATTGGCACATAACATACTAACATCGTTTGTGTTTTTAAAAGTAAATTTTTTATGCTTCGGGACAAATAGATTGTTGTTATTGCATTATTCTCTTTTTTCCCCTTGTAAATCGGGGTTAATAGGTCACGTCCCTTTATTTTAATGATTTCAAATTGTTGCATCCATTTCGGGTTCATAAGAGTTTTTAGTGACCAAGAACTAAATATTCGACCTAGTAACCCAGTTTTTTTCATCATTTTTTCATTGCTATTTACATACATACTTTTTAAGAATATAACCATTTTTGACCTTAATTCTTATACTCTTCCTCTTCTGTTCGTTCCCACTCCCTTAATTTCTACAATACATACATATGTAGTTATGTATATATACATATATATATGTATATATTTTTTTTTTTTTTTGACATATGTATGTACATACATATAATAAAAGTAATAGAAGACCCCGACATTTCTTTTTTATTTATTAATATTTTCTTTTAATAGTAAAATGTAACAACAGCAAAAATTGTTTAATTTGTTGTTTTTTTTGTGTTTTTCTAAATGCATTTTTTTGTGGCCCACTTTCAAAGGGGAACATTTATCAGCACTCGTAAACGTACATACATACATAGGTTTTTTTTTTTTTGTTTTGTCTTGAGCAGGAGGTGGTAATCTTCGAAAGATACTTTTGTTCCAACAAAGGCACCATCACCGGTGGCTGCGTACTGCCGGAGGGCTGGTTATCTCGAAAGCTTTATCACATTAAGTAAATTTTCGCCTCCGTTCCTCCAGTGTTCGGAGTTCTAGCATAACTTCAGCCATTTTCTGACTGTACATGTACACAAAGTCTAAAGGCTTTCCTAAATTCTTAGATATTTCTCTCAATGATTTTCCGTAACTTCTTATGGTTTTAACAACTTTTTCCTCTTCTTCAATTCAAATGATAATTTCCTTTGTAATATTTTTTAATTTTATGTTAATTTTATATCAAAATTGAATTATTCTTACCGTTTCACATAAACGCAATGAAAAATCACACAGAAATTTAATTTACTATGGAAAAAATTATAAATACATAAGTCAAGTATATCTATTATTATGATCAACAATTTTTTATCGATTCCCCTGTCAAACTTTTCGTTTTAAAGGTGTTGTCAAATGGAACTATAATAAAAAATAGTTTTCGAGGCCATTTTTACAATAACGTTTCTTTAAAATTTTAGAATAAGGTGTATCTATTATTTTGAGCAGGTGTGTATATGTATATAATACATATGTATATACATACGTATACATATTTATAGGACAAAGGGCTTTGTTGCCAATTTTTCTTATTTGCTTATTAACTTGTAAATTATTTGAAAAAATGAATAAAAATTATTAGAGATTCAAAATAATTTCTCAATTCAATAAAAAATAATAGGAGTTGTTAAAATGTTATGTTCGTGTATTTCCATAATCTACGTGATATACTAATTAATATCGGTGGCATTTGACAAATAACTTATTTAATAATATAATATAAATTTATTCTTTTATTGGCCATTGTTGTCTAAATACCATTTCCATAAATATCGATTATTTAGCGCTCAACAAAACAACTTTGGATTGACAGGATAAAACATTAATGTTTCTCCTCCAGTCGCAGATTCCAGGGAGACTTTATCCTAAGCATGATTTAAGCGTATTGATAAAGTTCGATACTCACAGAGTAGAGCTTAAGACCTTGACGATTTTCTGTTGTATTAGGTTTAGCGTATATTCGATTTATTCTATTTTGAATTGTATTGTATCCATTTTTCATCGCTAGTATATTTCCAGAAAAATGGCATTGCTTCACCGAAGAAATTCAATCAACAATAGCTTGACAGACTATACATGCCGATAAAGATTATAAATATAATACGTAAAAGCTACGTATTAAATATATATATGCATGTCGTAACTAGATTTTTAAAATTCTGTTCATCACTCTACTGGTTCTAGTCCGTTGAATCAATCCAAAATTTTAAACTTTAAACAGGAAATTCCATGCACTCTCATACGTAGCCAATGTCGACGTTCATATTGCAATTAGGTAGTGAAACACTGAAACTCATATTACTGAACTGTCTCGGGCGTGATAAAAACACTGGTTGAGAAATTAACATCAGAATTAAATACTGCGAAGTCACCGTAGTCCAGTAGGTAGCGTGTTGGCTTATTAGACGCGATGGCATGGTTCATTGTTCCCTGGTCCTACATCAAAAACGGCGTCGGCGACTTCCTCTCAGCAGATATCTGGCAAAAACTCTGAAAGTAAATAAAATAGACATGAAAAGTCTGTCGTTCGGAGTAGACTTTAAACTGTATGCCCCCTACTTATGTATATAATTAGTACATCCAACATAAGTTGTGTGAGAAGCTAAGTCGCGGACAAACATTACGAAAACTTATTAATATTCATCAATTTTATGAGACGTCGGTATCTTGGTTCTCGGTTAAATTGCGTACATAGTTTTGGGTGTGACAGCGGATTTTGCACAATCATCTCTTGCTTAGTAGGTTTTAAAAGTCATTATTTTGAATAGTTTTAATTAAAATTATAATCATCTAATTTATGTGTGTGTTTTAATTTTAATTAAAAAAAATTTTTTTTTTCATTTAGTTCTGCAGTTGGAATCGTAAAGGCCTGCCTCTGCGAATTTGATCAGAAGATCTTTTGTATGCATGCTTGATTGGAGAGAAGTGCGCGAGTTTGCTAGTGTGAGCGCAAGAGTAGTGCAAAAGACGAAACAAACAAGTGGACAGAATTATTCTGATTGTCGGTTCTAGAGCGGAAGAGCTGCCTGCGTCATTATGATACCGACATCTGTTACTGGATCACCACCCCCAACGGCAGCTAATCCCCTAGCTGGTAGCAATAATAATAGCACTGGATCTGGTGGTACGGCCAATAACACTATCTTGTTGGGCATAGCTTCTCTAATATTGGAAGGTAGAGCCATAGCTGAAGATGAATATGCAGTGCAAACCTCGTATGCCAACATAAGTTCAGCAATATTGAATGTTAACTCTGGGGAATGTGGGAGACAATCACCCAAACCATCAACGTCAAGAGCTGCATTTGGTGAAAACTACTTTAGCGGTGACTCGTCAAGTGCATTTTCCATCGATTTGGCAAGCTATCAGGCGCGCAAATCTTCTAATTCTCCTGAATTGTCCACATCGTTGATGCGTGACTACTATGGTAGTAGTAGTGATAGTGCTTCGTCGTCGGTGGAGAGTAATCACAGTCGTTGGTCCCAAAAGCTTAGCCAACTAAGACAAGAATCGCCAAATGCACAGCAGCAAGGTTTGGCGGCTAGACAACGGATTGCCGTTGAATGCCCCACAGGCTCAGAGGCTGAATTTGTGGCTTTAGCCATTAATACCGATAAGCACGGCGTTTCTGAGGATAAAAGAAATGTCGGTAACTTTGAAATACTTCGTAGAATGTCTATAAATCAAATGAATTTTTATAATTCTCCCAATTCCGTGAACAATTCCAGTAGTGCTGGCAGCAGTTTAAGTAGCATTGCTGGAGTTGGAGGTGGTGGTTCTAGTGAAAATTTTATGTGCTCTTTACAATCTTTAGCTAGCAATAGATGCTTACGTTCCGGTGGCAATCCGTTATTAGTCAATATAAAATCTTCTCCTCGTTATTCCTATTCTAGAGAAGTATCTATTTCTCCGCGGTTATCCACATCATCAATATCTCAGCACCACTATCACCAGCAACAACATCAAAGGGATACTACGCCATCATCTGGTAGTGAGATACAATCTCCACTAACGACAAATGCCTATTATACTTCGTCAACGTCTCCCAATGTGGGTGTGGGCAGTGGTAATAATAAGGAATATTTATTGCGTAAAACAAATACAACGCAACGCATGGATATACCTTGTAAAAAACATGCAAGCACAAAGAGCCCCCCGACTACTAATCTCAATACCGCTACACCTTTGTTTCATAATTTAAATTCTCATACTTGTAGTCAGAGAGAAACAATACAAAATTCTTTAAATTCTTCTAATACGACGAACGCATCGAATACTGCTGCTCTAGCAATAACAAATAAAAATGGAAGTCGCAATCAAACATGCCCGCAACAGGGTCCACACTGTGATCAGTTCCTTCGAAAAATGGGACTAGCCAAAGGTGACGCCTTAGAAACTGAGGAACACCACTGTGATATGTCGTACGTTAATTTAACGGTAATAAGAAATATAAATAAAATAGGGGAGGATGAAATCCGGTATTAATATAATTTAAATTTCATTTGATTTTAATTCTAGTGCACACGTTGGCGTGCCTATTGTATTAAAATGGAAAATATTTTAGCTCGTGGTGAGCCAATATGCATAGAAGTTTATTTGGGTCCAGTTGGACATAAAGTTTTACTGGAGCAATGGATTATAACGCAGAAAGAAAAGTAAGTTTTATAAAATTGAATAAATTAATCACGTTTAAAAATACATTTACTTTTTCTCTTAAAATCATTTAAAAAATTACTTCTTACTTACTACTTCTGAAAGCATCCAAGTGTTCATGAATTACTCCGTTATTATAAAGTTTTCTCTTTACCTTTGTGTTCACATTGTATTATACATATTTAAATAAAGACTTAATTTTTTAGTTTATCTCGCATCGTGCAAATGTTAAATTATAATCTCTCCTACATATATTGTAATTTTTTTATTTTAACATTTAATTACAACATTTACTTAACTTAAGATTTATAGTTTAAGTTGAGTGTTCTCATTGGTAAACCACATAAAAATTTGTTTATTTTTATTGTTTAACCCAGAAACGAATTAAAGTTAGAGCATAAATTCTCTAAAATATCCAGGGGACAGACAGACACAACCCTTAACGCTTTTCTAATACTCGTGCATGACAATAATCAATGCTAAAAATACAAACTTTGCAATTAAATTAATCTATGAATTAAAGTCCCCGAAGTCTAGTATTTGAAAAAATATTTCTTCGTCGACTTCTTAACTAATTTCCTAATATAATTGCAGGACACTTATTACTTACTCTTTTAGTAAATACTGCACGGGAAATACTATTCTCCTAAGAGTATTAATTATTACTCAAATTGCCCTATTAGTTTTATAGTTATCAGTTGCAATAGTAGTAGACTATAGACCATGACCTTTAACTGCTTCAATTGAAGCAATAACAACTGTTGCTGGAATTGTCAAATGATTTCACAAATATAATTGATAAAAACTCTAAGACCAAATAAAATTGCCATGAATAGTTTCTCAAATAATCTGTGGTTCAACTTTAAACTGTAGGTTCTGATTAACAGAAGAAGAATAGTTACGATATGTGCAACCATTTTCTTGATACATACATCTGTACATACATATGTATATTAGTAATCGGTTCTTTAATTTCCACTAATACTCGGCACATGTACACATAACATAATTAGTCATTATAACCCTTCAGTAAGGATTACTACCTGACTTCTCTCCAATAGATACATATATTTATGTATTTGTATATATAAATAAATTTTTTTTACAGGCAACCACCGCCTACAATGACGCTGCCTTCATTATGTAGTGCCATACGCAGTCAATTGTATTTTTCGCAAATCAGTGCCTGGTGTGATCTAATTAAGAAATCGGACAAGACCGTTTATGAAACCGGACGCATTATCTATACCACACCGTCCACAACGAGTGCAGCTGGCGATTTGGCAACTACAACAGGGACACAACACAATCCAACATCGACGATAACAACAGGAACATCCACTACCTCGACACATAATCCCACCGTCACTGTAACAACGACGTCTTTGGGTGGTAACGGTGGTGGTAGTGGTGGAAATGCTACCCTCAGTGGTGGTGTTGTAATTGTAGGGTGCAATAAAAGACGACCATCATCGCCACGTTTGAATATTTTCTATCGCATAAAACAATACGATAGCACTGCTTGCTTTAATTCAAAACCGAATGTACACAATTTTCCAAATGTCAATATAACGGAAAGTTGTTGTGTATCGGTTTGTTTAAAAAGTCTTCCACGTATGACTGGGGGTATTCCAAAAGTTGGCACATTAACAACACAACAACAACAACAGCAGAATAGTACCCCACTATCGACGGCAAACATAAAATCGTCAACAGAAATTGCTGCCGTGAAGTGTAAAACAATTTTATCAACAAAAGTAACGTTAACAGCAACAAATAATGTTTCCGCAATAGCTATGAAACCAACAACAAATGCCAATAAACCAACAATTTCAATAATGAACTGTGATAAAAATGATAATTTAAACGAACATCATCAAGAACAACAGCGCGACAAAACTTTAAATACCACCTCACGCTGCACCTATTCATCGCCTTGCTCAACCAATAGCAACAAACACCAACCAGTATCATCGCCCTGCTATGACACAGAACGGAACGAAGAGATTGACTTCGAATATGGACTAAATTTTGATTTGAATGCCGGTGGTGATGGCTATGGCTTTGGTGGCATTAGTGTTGTTGATTGTGATAGTTCCAATTCCTCTATTAGTACAAATAATTGTGGAAATCTTTCACATCGGGAAAAGCAACTTCTCAAATATCGCAAACGCATGATGAAACGTGATAAAAAGCAACAACAGCGTAAAACCAATGACGTTTCTATAACCCAACAAATGAAAACTGAACCCTATGATACAATTAACAGAATGGAAGAAGGGCATGACGATGATGATGATGCTGATGATGATGATCATAATCAGCAACAACAGCAAAAATGTAGTAATTACATCGCAGAGATCAGTGAAGATTGTGTTAAACAAAGTGTATCAAAAGGCCAAAGACAATTATTACCAAATAATCCAACCATAATTAACAGCATTCCTTCTACAAATCAACAGGAGCAGCAACAGCAACAGCACCATGTTAAAATGATCTCAACGGGTACGCAGACTGTCAGTAATTCTTGCACGTCGTGCGGTTCGGAAAAGTCAATGATATGTCTAAAATGTAACCCTCTAAAAAATAATACAGATGCTGATACTACGGTGGCTGAGACAACGTCATCGTTTCCCTATGAAGAAATGGATGCTGAGTCGTCATCCTCGTCGTCGACAGCCAGTAGCTTAAGTAGTATTGATATTATACATACACCACGTAATAAGGCCGAATTATTATTACAAGCCATACAACGTACACCGAAGTCAAATAAGAAGCATAAGAACAGATCCAAAGATTCTAAAGACTCAAATCAAATGGCTGCCATAAAACAAGAACAGGAACAACCACAACAACAACTACAACCAACACCCGCTAGCGATAGCAATCATGCACGCAATTCTAATACGATGAGAACTTTAATTAGCACAGCAACTGCACCTAAAACTAACAGTAATTCAGATATGGTAGTGGGTTGTCAATTGTGTAAAAGACAAAAAACACAACATCATTTTAATTCATCTTCCATGATAGAGGACTCAAATCCTGATGAGAATAATTCTTCATCAATACCGAATAGTTCTTTGAATTCTTCATCGTCATCATCATCATCATCTTCCTCTAATATTAGGGATGCTAATGTTAGCAATTCAAGTAATAATAGTAAGGCCTCTACAGACTGTAATGATGATGATGATGATGATGCTTCTAATAATGACGTGGAGGATAAAGATAAGGATGGTGGGAAAATGTTATCATCTGATTCTGTTGATAGTGTATCCTGCGTAAGGAATGAAAATAAAATTGCTAAAGTGACCTCAACAGTATCATCTGATGTTTTCGTTGTTCATGAAACAATGGAAGAAGTAAGTAAAATATTACATATAATATTTATATAGATAATTATTTTAATATATATACATATAATGTATAAATCCAAGTTTCCAATTGCTATTAAATATTGCATTAATTATGTATTAAGAAATAGATATATTATCTCTCCTCTTTTTAGGAATACTTTGAAACCTCCACAAAACTAACGCCTCATATAGATCGCTGTTCTTTAGTAGGTAAAATAAACTATGGTAGTGAAAAGCATCGAAGTACATGTTCTACACCACCCTTCTTAGTTCAGGACCAATTTATGAATTCTTTTCCCAATGAAGACGTATTAATAACGGCCCAATTTAAGACGCCATCGCCAAGAGAACAACAACAAAATATTGGACAAGGAAAGAAAACACAGCAACCACACAAACAGACGCCTAAACCGAATCTTTTACATATCGCGTGTAATTTTAATAAGAACCTAGATGAACCACAAATGTCAAAATCAACGAATGTTGTAATGGCGACGAACATTACACCTTCAATCCACAATCCATTATTATTAAGACGTAGTTTACCAAAAGTAAATCTAACACCCATATTTTGTAATTCATCTTCAATGATGGCAGTAGCTAACACCTCATCGCCCATACCAATTGCCAATGGCGTAAGCAATGTTTCAGCCAGCTCTGCATCTGTTAAATCTGCAGACATTAATATAACAGAGGCATCGCCTACATTTTCATTTGAATCACCTTCAAGTCCAGCATCGCCTTTGACAGTACAAAAATCAAATTCGGCACCCACCTTACCCAATTCAAATTCAAATTCATTGTCACCAAGATTTGTTAAAGCTTCAGCTATATACAAGAGAAGATCGCGTCATTTGTCTGATCGCTCAGATCGTTCTTCATTATGTTCTGATGAACAATTCTCCGATGAAGATGTTGATTCGGGCATGTACAGTCCTTTTGCCACGTCACCTGTCAAGTTGAGAACCCGTTTAGCTGCCGTTTTCGGTCACAAACCTTTACTAGGCAATTTAGAAGAAAGTCTTCTGCAACGTCGACTTGTACCCAAAATCGAAGTAATGGGCTTTAAGTTGCTCCTGGGAGCATCGGGCGGCTTTTGTCCCACCCAATTAACAATACCAGCAGCTGCCTATTTCTACGAACTTAAGGGTGAAACGCTAAGTACACCATATCTGGTATGTTGATATGATAATAAATAGATTAATATAAACATATTTATATATAATTATATTTTGCTTCATTTATTTTAGTGTGAAATACGTTTGCCACGCAAAGGTTACACGGTGCCTCGATGTGGTACAGTGCAAGCTACTTTATTAAATCCCATGGGAATGGTTGTTCGTATGTTTGTTATACCCTATGATATGCGTGATATGCCTTCTATGCATCAGACATTTATACGACAACGTATTTTGGCCGATACTGGCATGCAGGACAGCATTGCGGATGATATTAATCAAAATGTAAATAATATTGTTACTAGTGATGATAACGGTCTTCACAATAAGTCAAAAAGTGCGACAATAAATACGAAGCAATTACCTCAATATCAGCAAATGCAAAAATCACAGCAACAGCGTTCACCTCAATGTAACAATGAAAATCCTTTGGGACATTTTATATCCGCCGACAATATGAAAAGTCTAAGATATTCAATACATTTGAGGTGAGGAGATGAGAAAAGTAAAGGGAATACAAATTTTAACTATCCGTCCTATATCGTATTATGTTTAATCGAAAAGTTCATCATTTTACCAGAATGCTTTATCATTTCATTTTAGATTCCAAACATCACGCTCCGGCCGCTTAATGTTACACACTGATATACGATTATTGATATCACGGCGTACGGATTGCGATACAGCTGCTGCTCATGCTAAAGGCGTATTGGAAGCACCCAATGAACTTATTACAAATACTGTGATGCCAACAAATCCAAAATATAGTGCACGTCAAGATCAAACAAGTAGTAAAATTTAGTAGTTACTAAAAGCTGTATGTGTGCCAATCGATAAGTTTCAACAGCTTCAACAGAAACTACAGCAACGCTGGCAAAGAATATGGGTCTAAATTGATTTAGCCTTAAAAGAAAATATTTTGAAATGTTTTTGATTGTTCTTTTATATTTCTATGGAATTTTCTTCTAAAAAGATTTTAAAAAATTAAAAAAAAATAATAATAAAATATTGCCACCCCCATAACCGTCATTTACGCCCCTATTTGTCTACGTCACTAAAATACCTTTGTTTCTTTGTGTTTGTTTATTTAACTTTTATTTAAATGATCTGTCTTTTCTCTATTAGTTAAAAAATTAAAAATTGTTGTAAATATATATTTTGTTATGGCACCTTGTCAATAGTTTTAATTTTTTATCAAAAAAAAATTAAAAAAAAAAAACTTTGAATCGAATTGAAATTCAAATTATAAACACAATTCTTCTGTTAATATTCCATAAATTCAATACCAAAAAGCTTAAGCTTAAAAACCTTCATTATACGCTTCTTTTGTAATGGCAGCTTTTTTTAAGTTTCAATATGTATACATACATTTTTTTTTTATTTTAATATGTAGTAAAGAATTTAAATATTTTAAAGAAATATTTTTTTTTTTTTTTTATCATACAATATATTTGTTATAGTCTATTTAGTTATATATTTTTTTTTTATCTCTTATAACGTTCGGACTTTGTGCACTTTAAAACAAAAAAAATAAATAAAAAAAAATAAAATAAAATAAAATATTGCAATCTCAACATTAAAAACTTTCCGCCCCGCCAGAATAAATTGATAAATTGTCCTGTTGTAAGTGCTCTCCTTTCCACTTTTCCAATCATTATACCATTTTGTGTTTAGTAAAATGTTTTTATATATAATTATTTATTTTTTATTCCATTAAATTTTTTATTTTACTATTTCGAATTACTACATACGTTTGTACATATATGTTACTATCCTCCCAATTATATTTAAAATCAATGTTTTTTTTTTAATTTTATTGTAAAATTTTTATGAGTTTTTTTTAAATAAGGTTTTATTTTTATTAAATGAATTCATCGTATTAAAAATATTTTTTAATTATTTATTTTTTTATTTTTTTGCCACGCTTTGTTTTCATTAGGTTGATTTTTTTTTTTAATAGTACAAATATTATGTATTTGAAGTAAATGAATTATACCGAACCAAAGCAAACAATTCAACTTTTTTCTTCATTGAAATAAATATACTACTATTCATATTATATTTTTCACCTTCCAATTGTTAAGTTTTTTTTTACTGCATGAATTTGTTAACATTTTCGTAAAGCTTGTAATATAGGCCCGTCATAAATACCTATAAAACGCAAAATTGTACATTCACTTTCATATGTGATTAAGGAATCATAAGGGTACAGATTCAAAATGGCATTAAATGATTCAAACACCGTAGTATATCATTATTCTCCTTCAAAACAACAAATACAAAATATTCTCTATGCACGCTGCGATTAGATGTACAAGTTGAATCAACGGTTGGTCGTCTTCTTTACTCGTTTATCGTTTTTAACCAAATTTACTTAAAAATTGTTATTGTAGCATCGTATTTTTCTTTGGTTCGTTGAAGAGCAAAAAATTTTGATTCACCCATTTGTTTAACCCTTTGACGGACACTGACGTCTATAGACGTCATAACAAGGGCTTCTGGGTGGCACATGACGTGTATACACGTCATAAATTGTATGTAGCCAAATAACAGAGATACAGCAAGTGTCCCACGGGAAGACCTACTAAAATTTTGGTGTCCGTCAAAGGGTTAACATAAGAATTGTTTGTATACATTTATAAAGACTTCAAACCATTCGCATCACGTAGGGGCCGCATTGAACAAAATGCGTAAGAAACAAATTATGTTTATATTTGATGTCGAACAGAGGTCAGCAATGAATCATTTGTTTAAATAAAATAAAAAATAAATTTAATAAATTTAAATATAAGTGAGTCGACAATATTGAAATTTAATAATTCTGATTCATAAATATGTACTCCCTACAACATTGATTTATAAATACAGATTGCAATAAGTATGCGTACAACGTTAACATCAAACTTATACCATACGAAATTGTTTGTTTCATAAACCTACTCATGGTCTGAGAAGAATACTTAATCTTCTAGGCACTCGAAGAAAAAGACAATCAAAAAAGGAGAGAGCAGTGATTATATTAGTGTTCGTACGCGAATCATATTTATTTTGTGATTCGTATATACGTACATATGTTTTGTACATTGAGTTAAGGACTCGAACTAATAACATCATACGTGTTGTTAAGTATAATTAGGATGAGTATGTACTTAAGACTTTGAATAGAGGTTTCACGATATTAAGAAAAGTATTAATGCGTATAATGTAAGAAATTATGAGCATGATTCGATTCTACTCATCTTTTTAAATACTCATTGCTGATCTCTAATGTCGAAGCTGAAGCCGATCAATTTCGTGCTGTTTCCTTTTGACCAATTTGAAATGACATAAAAATTACGAATGATTACACGTTTTTTTAACATTTTTAATGAATACATGGATTTGGCTTAGACGCCTTTTGCATGTTCTTAGTGTTTTGCAAAGTAATTTGACAAATTTTTTATATTTTATTTTATTTTAAACTTTGTTTCCCTTTTGCAGTTTCAAAATTTACTTTGACAAACTCTAAAACTTTGACATCAAACGAAGAAGAAATTAACTTTGCGAGTACATTAAAATGTGAACTTACCCCCGTTCATTTTTCCCTGCTCTCCTACAAACGCAGACATTTCAAAGTATTTTTAACATGTAAAAGGCATCATACTGTACACTGTTTCAATTCTATTGCTATGATGTATATTGTTCAGTTATAATACGGTCCCTATACGTTGTAAAGTTGGATGAAGATCAAAAAGTTTTAATTTTCATTCAACCGACTAAATTATAAGTTAAGTTGGTTAAAAAATCTAAATTTGTGAGGAAGAGGACCAACTTCTTTATTCAACATGTTGTACAACTTATCTGGATAGTGAAAAGTCCGCGTAAGAGGGTTTTTGTTTAAGAGAATGGCAAATTGTTATTTTCTCTTATTAAATTCATGTACGTAGTGTATATTAAATAGACTGTGAATAAGTGAATTGAATGCGGTAATATAGGCCGCCGTGGTCTAGTAGGTAGTGTGCTGGATTATTAGACGTAAATCCAGGGTTCGAGTCCCAGGCGATTTCTTCTCAGCAGATTTCTGGCAAAAACTCTGAGAGTAAATAAAATTGCCATGAAAAGTTTCTCAAAAATCTGTCGTTCGGAGTCGACTTTAAACTGTAGGTCCCGCTGCTTATGTATAAAATTAACACACAACATAAGTGGTGTGGGAAACTAGATCAATAATCCTAACTGAAGGATTGTAATGACCAATTATGTATGTATGTATGAATGTAATGTCGGTTGCTAGGCTTATAACTTGGATTTGCATTGTTCAATTCATATTGTTTACAGTCTTAAAAAGTCAAATAATTTATAACTTTTTAAAATAAAAATTAAATGATGCTTCCTTTTTTATTATTCACTATGGGTTTAATTAAGAAAAAGAAAAATAACTTTTAGACCAAATGAATTAATTTAAAAAGAATATTACATTGCTTTTAATTAAGAACGCTTAAACCAATAACTGTAAAACTTATTTATTAATATTATATTTTTTCTTGTAAATTACGGTTGTGATTAGCATTGAATAAAAATTTAAAGTTCGTACGTCTAACAACCGAAAGAATTCGGTTAGTGACCTTTTTAGTTATTTCAGAAGTTATATTTCAATTCGAACAATAATATTGAGTCACTTTAGTTCGAATTTCTTTGATTAATCGAAAACAACCCCACCTGCTCAGTCCTCAAATATGTATTTTAGGGAAGCCATAAAATTGCTTATTGTCATAATTTTTGTTTTACACTTTAAATTTTGAAAAAAATTGTTGTAAATTGTTGTTTCATAACGCATTGCAGACATAAGACAGTTCTACTAATTGTTTTGAAAAATTCTTTTGTTTAGAAGTACTAATCTTTAAAGCCAAAACGAAGAGATTTGTACAATTAGCGAAAATATTAAATAATTTCTTAAGAGCGCATTTGAAGCAAAAGTAAATTGTTCAGAATTATTTATAAAATTAGCATGTAGACACCTTCATTTATGGCGCAATTATGGATTGCAACCGAACTCCAGTTGAATTGTTACTTACCAAAAAAGTAAATTGAAAGTACGAGTATTTGTGACAACCAACACTTTATAATAATACATCGTTCTATACCCATATTTGTACATAACGAAATTATTATAAATTTTATATTAATTTATTTAAGAGACAAAATGATATTAGAAAGTTTCAATTAGCAGTTAAAATTTATTAACAGTTTTGAGTCAGTAAAAATACAATATTGTTAGTTTACAAATCTATTTGCAATGAAAAAAAAAAAAAGAGGAAAGCAAATCTGTAAAATGGGGCCATTACGTATTCAAAATGTCTTTTTATAGAACATTAAAATTAATATTACAATTTCTACATTGAAGACACGTCTTTTTCATTTGACTAACAATAAACTATTTAATTAAAAAAAAATTGTAAATAAGTCTCCTGTGCTTTTCAGCAATGAAAATAATACACAAATTAATATAAAGAAAATAAAATCATCTAAAATATATCGAAAATAAATAGAAGAATTAAATTAATAAATAATTAATAATTATTTTCATTTTAAGCTAACCTAAACAGCAACAACTCGCAATAAAATTATTAATGTTTCAATTAAATTAATATTATGGTGGTAATATAATTAAAACATTATTTTGATTGCTAAATTGTTCTATTTTTTATCATCTCATAATTTTTTAACGGAACTTTTCCATTGGAATGATAAGTTTGATGTCTTTTACAATTGATTACTTCTTTATTTTCCTTTTCTATTCAGATTTATTGGCAGCTAGGTGCTAAGGGTTATATAATTAAAACATTCGTAATCATAATAAATATGTTGTAATAAATCTGAATAGAAAAGGAAAATAAAGAAGTAATCAATATATATAATTATATGACCACCACTGTATAAATAAATACTATTTTAAACATTCAAATGAAGTACAGTAGTGGTCCAAACAGTTGCAATCGAAGCAGTAATTAATGTAAATCAATTTTCTATTTCATTTTAATAATTGATTTTTAGCATGTTCATAATTTTGTTAATTGCTTTTTTGTATTAGCAATAGGAAATCATTTTCTGATTAGTGACAACGAAAAAGGTACGTTCGCACAAGTGTTGAAATTTCTCTGTTCAAAATATTTACTTTTATACTCCATATGAAAAATAACGATAATCACAATTTTTCTTAGCATTTGTAATTTGATAAAGAATACATTTTTTTTTTTTCTAAATTTGAATTAGAATGACAAATTTTACATGATTATCGTAGCAAAATAATTCACTAAAGCAATCTATATTTTAAAATCAACAAATTTTCGAATACTCAATAATAGAAGAACTCTTACAATAAAAGTATGTGAAGATAGAAAAATCAAAAAAAAGAAAATTTTTCGTGGAATATCTTAAATCTAAACCTAGTAAAAAGTGAAGAGCAGAATATGCTCTCAGACGCCGAAAGTACAAAAAAAAAACAATTAAATGAATACCAATAATATGATCTGATGCGTTAAGGTTGAGTTTTCGTGGACCTGGTAGCAGAATTGGGGGTAGTGCACTAAATTTGCAGTTTCCACTAAATGTTAGTGATAGTGAAAAATTTTGCATTTAGTGGTGAGTTGAAAAATAACAGCCTCACTAAGCAATAGGGGTAGTGGTAAAAGAAAGTTTTTCACTAAAATTAATTTAGTGATAGTGAAAAACCTTTTTTTTACAGCTTAGTGCAAATTATTTTTCTCCACTAACAGGATAGTGGAAAAATATAATCATTCACTAATGTTAATGGAACTCAAATATATACCATTATATTGAATTATGTTATACTTTTTTATTTTTTTTTATTATATTAAAGTAGTAACAAAATTAAAAAACAAAAGGAAATACTAATGTGAAGAAATAAGGAAGTTTCATCAATATAATAAATAACAAATTAAATGCATATTGGAACATGAAAATCTTAGCAATTATTTGCCTTCAACAAAACTAATTTTTCAAAATTAGAATCACATAATATATTTCTGCGAGGAGCGTCTTTTATTCCACTAAATGAAAAGAGTAGCTCAACTGGAGCAGAAGATGGCGATGGGACATTGAATTTTTAAAACATTTGTCTAATTATGTTATATTTTTTAAGACAATACAAATTAGTGTCTGGTTCCAATAGATACGTATCCACTTTATTTTGTATCTCATCTTTTTGTATTTGTATTATAGGTCCTAATATAAATTACATTAAAAATTTTTATAAACATTATTTTTTGACATTTTAGTGCATATAATATAATTAAAGCATTCATATAGTGACTGTTAAAAATTTGCACTATTTTATTGTAGTGCAAAATTATCAATACCACTAATGGTTAGTGGTAGTGGAAAAATTTTCACTACCACTAATTTTTTTAGTGGTAGTTAAAATATGTTTCACCATCACTATTTTATTTTAGTGATAGTTAAAATATGTTTCACTATCACTATAGTGATGAAAAATAGTGAAAAATCAAAATGTTATCACTATAGTGGGATTTAGTGGAAACCTTAGTGCACTAAAATGCACTCTGCCTGGTAGAATAGTGTTAGCACTCCAATATACATATTTTGACAATTTCATGAATTTCAACCAACAGTTTGTATAAAAAATTAATGTTTTTATACTTATTTTAATAATTTATTTTTGTTTTATTATAAAACAAAAATTTTTTAAATGTTTTTCATAAACAGAAAAATAAGAAAAAGCCTCACATGGCGCCGTAGATACCCCCAAGGAGAACCCTGAGTAAATTTAAAGACCTAATATATGAAAATGTTATCCCACGTACTCCATTTAACACGTTTGGAATTGAATATACAAGTTTTGTTTAGTGTTTCCTGGTGGCACCATGACAAAGTTTTCGGTTGACTTTTGTTTGAGGTTTAGCGATTACGTAACCCTCCTAAATACTCTCTTGATGTCATATCGGAACTTCGTGCAAAAGTATTAAGCCTGTGGGAACTTTTTTCAAAATATATTGAAGTACTAAGTACAACACTATATATACATATATATATACAGTGCTTGACAAAACAATGGAAATTTTTTCAAATATTTGTTTATGTTTTCTAATCGGACAAAATTGGAAATTGGAAAAAAAAAAAAATTGGAAATTGCAGTTCATTAATATGCATAAAAATATAAAAAAGCTATATTACTGAAGTGTTGAAGTCTTCCTCCAAAATGATGAATTTTTACAGTTCTTGACTCGAAAGATTCTTTAACAATTTATGAAAGTTCTGATTTGTTATGTCCATATTTATGACATATTGTTTTTTTTTCTTTGTTGAAATTCAGCATTGAAATCGTTTTTTATTAATAAACAGTACAAATACTTTGCGCATTTCTTAAGAATATTTTTAATTTTTTAACCAATTTTGAAAAATTTCCATTGTTTTGTCAAGCACTGTAATTATGTAATTATGTAAATATACATACATACAGTGATTTACAAAACAATGGAAATTTTTCAAAAATTCATTTTTGTGTTCTAATCGGACGAAAATTTAAAAATGTTTTTAAGAAATAGACAAAGACAAATTTATGAAGTTTAATGTTAATGATCACTGTCCAGATGTTGTTTATCGACACACAAATATTTTTAATAATTTTTAAAACTGTCCAAATTTATTTCAATTTATTTTTTATTTTCCAATATTAAAATCGTATATTATTTTTAATTATTAATCTTTTTAATGATAATTTTTAAATCTCCACTTTGGCCATTTTTAGTATTTGAATGTGCAAAAAAAAATTTTTAAATAAATAACGGTAATGATAATGTTTATTATTAATTTTTTTAGATATATTTCGCGCAGAATCATTAAATTATTACCTTGTTTTGTAAAAAGAGTGAATAGTTTTAATTTATTTTCTAAAATTTCGCAATTATAAAGTTTTTTAATATTTTCAAAATACATAAATGTTAATTACAATGCTTTACTGCACAAATATTTTGCCATTTTCTTTCGTCCGTTGTGAACACGTAAGTTAATTTTTGAAAAAAAAAATTGTTTTTTCAAGTACTGTATACATATATATATATATATATATATGTATATATATATATGTATATATATATATATATATGTATATATATATATATATATATATATATATATAGTAAAACAAATATTTGAAAAATATGTGTAAAATTAAACTATAAAAGTAAAAAACTTAAGCGAAAAAAATAAAAAAAACACAAGTAAGGAATTCTAAGAAAGAATATTCGTTATTCTAATTTTTAAACTTTTCAATTAGTGTTTAAACAAACAAATTTTGAAATAATTTCCTGTGTAAGCAAAATTGAAAAATGAAATTCTTTTCTTTGTGAATTAATCTTTTTCTTTATGGTATTGAAAAAGCCAGTTTATTTGAAACTGTATGTGTTTGTTTGTAAAAATCATCATTCGTTATTTCACTAAACTAATTTTGTATATAAAAGTTCTCAACGAATAAATCAACACCAATATCTATTTAATATTTGTTTTATTCCCATATTCTATATTTTATTGTATATATAAGTTGTAATTTGTAGTTGATATTATGTAGTAGATGAAATAATATAGTAGATGAAACGATTAAATCTGAAGCAATAAATTCCAACTTGATTCATAAAAATGGATATTGACCGCCGTTAATGAAAACTAAATTTAAAATTAAACAAAAAAAAAAAAAAAAAAAAAACAAAAATAATAAAAACAAATGCAACTAAATAAAATGTATTTTTTCGCGTTGAAAAATAAAAAAAAACACTTTTATTCATTTAATAAAGCAAAGGAAGTTTCAATGAAAATAGAGTGATTCGTCTACAAGATAGTGACATGACAAGTGAACGATTTTCACTGACGGGGTTTTTGCCAAGGTTGCACTTTTTCAATTAGTATTTGGTCTGGTCAAAGGGAAAATTGATACTACTACACGAAGACTAAAAGTATTTTTGAAACATTTTAGGTTAACCAATTTACGAATATAAATCACTCAGACCTAAGCAGCAAATAACCGACGACTTCTAGTAGAATTCGTGCAGACTAACAAATTTTATGAAGATGTAACAGTGCGTCATATGCTCCCTCCCAGTAGAATATATAAAAATTAGAAATAATCAAACTATTTGTTATGTATTTACAGTGTAAAGCAACTACTACTTTCAAACTACCAAACTTTTCGCAGGCTCTTCCACAAAGTCTCGATATAATTCTGAGTATTTAGGGGATCATTTTGAAAACCGATTTCCTAGTCGCTGAATTTCAACTGTAAAACTTAAAAGCGAATATCAACAGAATACAAAAAAATTGCTATATTCAATGTCAAATAAGTTAAGTAAAATAGTCTATTTAACCTTAAGGGATGTGCTATAATATAGTAGGTATAGGAATTTTAAATTTGATCTCTTTTCTTATTGGTTGTAAATCCACTTTTTCTTATTTATCTTTTGTTTTTCTAAATACATTAATTACTTTTTTTTTTTTTTTTTGTTTTATTATAAACTATAAACAAATTTAAAAATTATTATATAATCAATTATTTTCATTTTATCAAAATTAGGGTACATACATGCATATAATACATACGTATCAGAGAACGGTTTGATTGGTTAATTTTGAATTTTGAATACAATCACAAAAAACATATCTAAAGTCGCTGTGGTCTAGTGGGTAGTGTGTTGGCTTATTAGACAAAAGGCCCGGGTTCGTATCCCAGGTCAGACAACAAAACGAAAAATATTTCTTCGGCGACTTCCTCTCAGCAGATTTCTGGCAAAGACTCTGAGAGTAAAAAATTGCCATGAAAAGCTTCTCAAAAATCTGTCGTTCGGAGTCGACTCTAAACTGTAGGTCCCGCCACTCTTGTATAAAATTAACTCAACCAACATAAGTGGTGTGAGAAGCTAGGTCGTAATCCTGACTGAAGGATTGTAATGGCCAATTATGTATGTATGTAATGTTGACAGTACAAATCAATTCCGTAAAGCAATACAGGTCATGATTCATAAAACGGAGTGTAACGAAAAATGGTGCTTGCATTGCATGCCTTCTACAAATGTAAACGAATACTCCCAAAAGCAACGAATACTTAACGATTGGTATGAATGTGTGTATACGTACATTGCCAAATAAAATAATAAACAAACTGTTTATTTTATGTTTATTTGTTGTAACTATGTACATCGATTCATTCACTCAAAGCAACGAATACTGGACGAATGGTGTGAATGTTTTTAGTTATTTCATGTGGCATTGAATTATTTCGTTGCTTGATGAATAACGCCATAACAAAAAGGAAATGTAAAATAGCAATCAGTAATAAGGAGTGTGATTAAACAAACGACAATGCACATTTTTATTATTGTCGAGTAAAAGCAATGGAAAAGCAATGAATTCACGAATGGTCAGCAAATGTGAATGGTCTCTGTCTGTTCTCTGATACGTATTATAAATTAAGGTTCTATATTGACGTTTACCACGATTCTAACTTAATAATGGATTCAAAGTGGCGAAAATCGAAACGATTTAAATTAGAATATTTTATTTGAAATGAATTAAAGGTTACATATTAAAAATCTAAATTCTCTTAAAGTTTATAGAAAAGGTGATACTTAAATTAAGGGAACATTATATAAAGGAGTCTTCAAAAGGATATCGATACTTAAAACAAGACAGAATAAGATAATATTCAGAAAGTAAAAAACTTAATATCATACAAGGAAGGTTATATAAGCTGTAGGAATAATTTCCGATCGCTTAAACGATTGTATTCTTTGTTGAAATTTGGCTGTGAATTATAGGGAACGATTTGTTTTTACTATAAAGTATCCGAAATTTGTTTACTTATCTGGTGCAAATAATTTTTACCAAACACGATCAATCATGGTATTATCTGGTGGTTTTTGATTCATTGTAGCCATTTGTTGATGATAGTTACGCATTTGATTTGTACGCCTTGGTTGAGCCAAATATTCAAACATACTTTGTAAGTGTTGAGATAACATTTTACCCAAATCACAGGGCATAGGATCAGTCCAGAAGAAGTCATGATTAAGAGCTGTATCAGCATCAATACGTTTCTTAGGATCCAAAGTTAATAATTTATCCAGTAAATCGCAACCATTTGGATCCTTGACGTAAGGCCTTAAACGTTCTTTGACACGTCTCTTTTGATTTTTAGGCAATTCAACAGAGTTGTACAATTCCAATTTCTCAACACCTGGCCAAACATCAGGTGTAAAGGAGCCACAAAGTTGGGATATTAATATTAATTGCTGTTGCTCGGTGTTGCCTTGCATAATAGGTGAACGCGTCCACATTTCAGCCATAATACAACCAGCGCCCCACATATCAACTGGGGGACCATAGTTTCGATCACCGAGTAATAGTTCTGGTGGACGATACCACAAGGTAACAACACGATTTGTATATCGATTTTTGGCTTCATTTTTAGGTATACTAAAGGCACGAGCTAAACCGAAATCGGCTAATTTCAAAACACCATATTTTGTAATTAAAACGTTGGCAGCTTTCATGTCACGATGAAGAATCTATACGAAGAATTTTAAGAATAAAACGATTTACATGAAGTAAAAATTGCAACAAAAAAGGCTGAAACGTTAAAACTAGATACGAATCAAATGAACCAATAAATAATTATTGTATAACATATTTTATACTACACTCATTTGTATTATTCACAACAGGCAGCTTTTATCTCACGATGGTAAATCTATGCGTAGAATTTTAAGAATAAAATAATGTACATGAGGTAAAAATGGCCACAAAGAGGACTGAAGAGTAAAAATTGGATGTGAATTAAGTCAACCCAACATCGCTTTCTATGGTTATTTCATTGAATTAAATAATTTCTCTTCGTAAAGGTTCGATTCTACCTAGGAACCTCAATTTAGAATAAATGAATATCTTTCCGTTTACAATTCATTTCATACATTAGACTGATGGAAGCGAATTTCCTATGTAATAATGGTCTGTGTTTTTCAAATAATAAAAACATATTATTTAATTTACACCATCAACTCGAATATAATGCGGCATGCCTTTAATTAAAATGCATTTTCAGGCCAAGAAAATTTACAGTGTTGTTATAAATTCTGTTGTAATACTGAAGACTATGATTCTTTTTCATAACGAATCATCTACATTTATTTGAATTTCATCAGATGATAACGATTGTAGGGACTATTTTTATAAATTTGGATTTAATTTCTGTGTTCCCTTGTTAAATATTTCTCATGAAGAATTTGTTGTTGCTTACCTTATTACTATGAATATAATATAGACCATTCAGTAGTTGCTGCATGACTTTCTTAATTTCACCCAAACTGAATTTAACATTCATATTCGAAAGCAAACCGGCTAAGTCATGTTCACAAAAATCAAATACTAAATAAAAAGTCGAACGATAACCATTATTGGCTGTAGCTTTTGTGCGACAAATCTCTATTAGGTTGACCACGTTTTCATGTTTCAAAAGTTGCAGGATCCTTATTTCACGCAAAGCTGTAATAGGGAACTAAAATAAAAAAAATAAAAATAAATTATTGACAAACAGCTTTGTACAAAACATCAGAAATACAAACCCCTTCTTTTTCATTGTCCATTAAGACTTTTTTCATGGCCACAAATTTTTTATTCGATTTCTTTTCCCTGGCCTTGAATACTTCACCGAACGTACCCTGGCCAATTTTGGCGACTTTTTCATACTTCGAGGATTCGTCGCAATAGGGAAAATCATAATCTTCAATATATTTTTGTTTATCAAATAAAGACATAGTACGAGACGAACTAGTTGGAGTGCCGGGTTGTGGTGGTCCAACGCGTGGCATCATAGGTTGCTGTTGCATGGTGAGGGTAATTAGCTTACCAATATTTTGAAGTAAATAAAATCTAAAACTTTTTTAAATTTCCGTGTTTGTTGGAACGCTACAGATGGTTTCTGTAGATAAAATAATAACAAACGAATTGTTAGTGCTATTTATTTCAGCAAAAAAAAAAAAAAATTATCCCGATTGACGTGAAAAAGGACTTTCATTCAATGATATTTAGTCATCTATATAATTGCTGGAAATTTTCCCAATCCGTTATACAAATGGTTAACGCAATAACAAAATATTATTTTAAAATGAACATTTGCTTCAAACTAAGCACTGTTTACATGAATTCTTACTAGTTAATTGTTAAATTCGCAAAATTTCTGCAAAATCTTTGAAATTTCTTCTAGAGAAATTGTTTGTCAATAACAAAAATGAGAAAAAACAACAGGTAGATGACAGCCTTTACAGAGCTGTTTTTTGTGTACTGTGTTTGAAAAACTAATTTAAGAAATATGTTGGCAACGCGGCAAATATACAATAGTTTCAGCCAGGGATGGGAAATTGATATTAACATATTGTACTAACTTTCAAAAAAATTGTGCTTTCTCCAGCCCAATTGTACTAAATTCACTCTTTTTTTTTAAAGAATGCAAAAGTTGTTGAGATCTAAATTATAAATCACTATTTACTTACATACATACATAATTGGCCATTACAACCCTTCAGGCAGGATTACGGCCTAGCTTCTCACACCACTCATATTGTGTGCGTTGTTAATTTTATACGTGAGTGACGGGACCGACAGTTTAACGTTGACTCTGAACGACACATTTTTGAGAAACTTTTTGCCAGATATCTGCTGAGGGGAAGTTGACAAAGAAATATTTTATTTCATATTTCGTTTTGATGCCAACACACTGCTTACTAGACTACGGCGAATTCATCACTCTATTTATGATACAATTTTTGCTAGCAAACTTTTTGTTATTTCAAAATTGTAGCAACACGAATTAAATGACTTCAATAAATTCCTTTGTTTGGATTAACCTGGAGACAGTCGAAGAAAACAGCCTAATTCTCCCTTTGGTTTATATTAAATTTTGATAGCAAAATATTATTTCTGCATTTGCAGATGAATAAAGAATGGATGGAATGGAATGTAGAATGTAGAATGAGACAGAATATTTGAGTAATGTAATAAAGTAGGGAATATTTTTAAATAGTGCCAAATAAGTTATTGAAGTGCTATGGTGCAAGGTAAATTCATTATAAACTGTCTCGATATCAATTTAGGATACTCGACCAGCCGAATAGCTGCTCTAGGATAGCTATTCTTCTCCTAGGCAGCTGTCTTTCACTATCAGGTATCGGAGGCAGATGGTCGCTAAGTTCCCTGTTGTAACTCCTATCATTACCACCTACTGCCCATATTTCGTCGACTACTGTTAGTTTAATATAGCGGTGTTTAATCAGTAGAAGTTTTGTCTGTTATGCCGAAGGGGGAATAGGTAGCAAACTACAAAATATTGCTTCATCAGATGTTCGTTATCTGTTCCCACGACAATCGGATCTTTGCTCCACAACCACCTGAAAACGAATCGGCCAAGGAATATTAACACAGCGAGCTGTACCAGCCGAACTTCAGCTGTGTTACCTCCTGGCATTTTTTGTCAACTGACAACTACTTACTTAATTTAGATCAAATGAGATATGTATCTTTATTTAAAATATTAAGAAAACTAAGCGCTTGTTTTAAGAAGTCACCGTGGTCTAGTGGGTAGTGTGCTGGCTTATTAGACAAAAGGCCCGGGTTCGTATCCCAGGTCAGACATCAAAACAAAAAAATATTTCTTCGGCGACTTAGGTTAGGTTAGGTTAGAGGACGTGTACCTGTCGGTCAAGACAAGCACAGTACCCGGAGGTCCAAATTGACCCATTGTACATTGTCCTTAGGGGAGGAAGGAAAAGGAGGATATAGGAAAATAGGGAAGGGGAGGGAGAATAGGAAACAGAGGAACGAAAAACAACAGACACAAAACAACAGAGGTTGAGAGTGCGACTACACTTATGAAGCCCTAGCACCTCTCAACCAGCCCAAGCTGCTAAGGAATCTGTGGAGAGCCTTGATGTCGGCTCTCGACACAGAACTCCAGTTCTCAAAGAAAACCCTGCCAAGGGTCCTCAGCCTCAGCCTACCAAGGGCTGGGCAGTTGCAGAGGAGATGTTCGACAGTCTCCAACTCCTCCTCATCGCAACATACCCTGCAATAGTCCGGCTGGGATCTGTTCCAGATCCCCGTCAGCAACCTAATCTCGCAGTGCCCCGTGATAAAACCGACAACCAACCTTAAGCTGGCCTTAACCAAGCCCAGCAGCCACTCTGTCCTCTTGCTGTCCACAGCAGGCCATAGACGCCTAGAAACAGAACAACCCGATCCGTTCCCCCAACGTCTCTGCTCTTCCCTCCTGACCCATCCATCGATGAGGCCATAGAGGTGACAGACTGGGGGGTCAGGACCAACCGTCAAATCACCACCTGAAAGCGAACCTAACCTAGCGAAGGCATCCGCCGTCTCATTGCCCAGTATTCCGCTGTGACCCGGAACCCAGCATAGACGGATACGGTCCGGTCCAAAACTCCGCAACGACTCTTTGCACTCGCGAACGAGCCGTGATTTGCACCAGACCGACGCAATGGCCCTAAGGGCCATCCGAAGATGGGCCACCAGCTATGGCCTCAATAGCCTTCAGTATTGCGAAAATCTCCGCCTGAAAAACGCTGCAGTCATCATTCAACCTGAAGTGGAATTCAAAACCGAGTTCCTTACAGAAAACCCCAGCACCTGTACATCCACCTAACTTAGACCCATCTGTGAAGATGGGTATACCACTCTACCCCTGGAGTACCCCACCACTCCATTGTGCCCTATCCGGTATGAGTATACTCAAACCAGGTAGGAACATAGCCTCAGGCACAATATAATCAGTGGTTTTTTCCGAAAGTCCGTACCTTCCGTCAGGAAAGACGGTATTCAGAACTCTGGAGTGACCTATCGAGCGCTGTTTCCAACAGCCCGATTCCCTCAGGCGTATGGCACTACGCGCTGCACATCGCTTGACATATAAGTCAAGCGGGGTCAGACAGAGCATAGTATCAAGAGCAGCCTGAGGGCAACTTTTCCTCACTCCAGTGATACTCAAAGAGGCAATCCGCTGAACCTTATCCAAGATTTTCCGTTGAAAACTCTTATCTAAGGCACACCACCAGACAACACAGCCATAAGTAATAACCGGTCTAACAATCGCCAGATATATCCAGCGAATGGCTCTCGGCGGAAGACCCCAGTTCTTACCTATGGAGTTCCTACACTGGTAGAAAGCATTTAGTCCCTTCTTCATTCTTTCCTCGGTGTTTCGTTTCCAATTCAGCTTACTGTCCAGGATAACACCCAAGTACTTGACCTCAGAAGACAACGGAAGCTCCGTACCAGCTAATCTTGGCAACCTGAAGGTTTCAATCTTGTACCTACGCGAGATCAAAAGGAGGTCTGTCTTATTTGGATTTATCCCCAGACCACACTTTGTCGCCCAAGAGGATAAAATTCCAAGAGCAGACTCCATCAGTTCCCCTAGCGTTGGCAAAAATTTACCACCCACAAGAATAGCCACATCGTCGGCATATGCCACATCCTTAAAGCCCCTACTTTCGAGGAGCTTCAGACCAACATTTGCAACCAAGAGCCACAAGAGAGGGGATAGGACACCCTCCTGTGGTGTACCCCTGGTCGCACGCTTGACGACAGAACATCCACCCAGATTTAATCGGATTAGTCTATTACCCAACATGTGGATGATAAACCGCACCAAAAAATCTGGGGCATGTATATCCCTTAGTGAATTCTCAATAAAAGAAGTGGTAACGTTATTGAAGGCCCCCTCTATATCAAGGAAAGCCAACAGTGTGTACTCACCCCTAGCCGTATTCGCCTCAACAAAACCAGTCACTTCGTGAAGAGCGCTCTCAACAGACTTACCCTTAATGTAAGCATGTTGCGACCCACTCAACAGAGACCAGTCAATGTTCGACCTTAAATATAGATCGATAAGTCTCTCCAAAGCTTTCAAGAGAAAGGATGAGAGTGATATCGGTCTATAATCCTTAGGGCCGATGTGACTGGGTTTTCCAGCTTTCGGTATAAACACCACGAGCACATCTTTCCAAACCTCAGGTATATCTCACCACCGGAGACAGTCTCTATACACGTCCACCAGATATTCGTGTAATATATCACCAGCATGCTGAAGCAGAGCCGGAAAGACACCATCCGGACCAGGCGACTTGAACGGCTCAAAGCTACTAATAGCCCATTTGACCTTATCTCTGGTAATGATGTCTTCCAAAACCGGCGTAGTTCCAGCATCACAGAAGGGATCAGCTACACCCAACGGATAGCTTCCTGGATCCTCACAATCGGGAAAATGTGTACTCAATAGAATCTCTAGGGTTTCTTTTCTCGAGGATGTCCACATGCCATCGTTCTTTTGGACGAAGCCTAGGACTTTGGGGTCCTTCGACAACATCCTACGGAAACGAGCCACATCAGAAACATCCTCGATACTACTGCAGAAACTCATCCAGGTGGTTCTCTTTGAGCGCTTTATTGCTCCCTTATATTCATTAAAACTGGATCTATATGCAGACCAGTCCACATCCCTGCCCGACCTCTTAGCCTTATTAAAGAGTCTCCTGGTACAACGGCGGAGCCTCTGGAGTTCCGCATTCCACCAGGCAGGCTGGCTCCTCTTACCCGGGTAAGTGAGAGGTCAAGCATCTCTATAACAAGACAACAAAATATCCGTCAAAGATCCAACTCGATCATTGATGCCAGGAGTGGAGCATCCCCTAAGGGCTCTAAGCTCCCCCTCCACAGCCCTTTCATACCTGATCCAGTCGGTTCTTCTTGGATTTCTAAAAGGCCTGTTAAGGCCCCCAGATAGATTAATACTGAATGATATCATTTGGTGATCAGAAAAAGAACACTCATCTGAAACCCTCCAGTCCCTAATCATAGACCTATCCATGTTAGTGAGCGTAATGTCAATTACCGTCTCTCTAACACGGTTTCTAAACGTTGGCGTGTTGCCAGCGTTACAAATGCTGAGCCTATTAAGAATAATAAAATTCAAAATAGACTCACCTCTAGTATTTATGTCAGCACTGCCCCATTGGGTGTGATGAGCATTGGCATCACAACCCAAGACAAAGTGACATCTTTTCCTCTTTGCATGCTCCACCAGTAGTTCAATTAAGCCACCAGGAGGGGATGCAGCCTCATACGGCATGTACACAGATGCCAGCATCAAATCGATCCCATGGTCATCTCTGTAGGCCACAGTTGTTGCGTCGCCTGTACAAAAGGAAGGAGTGATTAACAAGTCCAAACCACTTCTAGCTAAAATACAGGTCCGTACCTTATCACTTGTTCCAGGAACAAGTAACCTATAGTCAGGATCGCTCAAACCCAGGATCCTATCCCTAAGGATCCAAGGTTCCTGGATAAGAGCGATATCAGCTTCAAGGCGGCGCAGGGTGGTTAATAGGTTGTGTGAGGCGGCTTCGCACTGATGCAAATTAATCTGCACCACTTTTAGCCTCCTCTGGGTCATCTGACACCGACTATGTCCGGATAACGAAATTTCAGACGTGCCAACCCACATAACACTAGCCACTGAAGGGAATCCTGATCAATAGCAATCCTAAGATCGCAGCCTTTCCTACCATTACCAGTCCGGGAGTTGACAACTACCCATGAGCTGGTGTTCAATCCATCATTCTGCTTTCCAATAAGTTTTGGTATGACATTCACCCGCCTAAAGGTAGGCGGGACCCATACCTTTGCTATTGGACGTAGAGGGAGGTCGGATTGAGGGACCACCTCCAACCGAGCACCAGGCCAGAGTTCACCAAGGCGCTTCACTGATTCCACAAGGAACTTTACAGTTCCCCCGTTTTCACAGTTCACTACCTTGATGCCCTTGAACCAACCTATAGAAGATATGCGGGCATTCATGCCATCGCAACTCTCCTCCAAAATGAATTCAATTAACCTTTCTTCAACTAGATTCCACCTTTCAGGAGAGATTTTGCCATCCAAATCCGACCTGTCGATGAAAGCCAGCTGAAGGGAAGGGTTAGTTCCCAGGTCATCCTGTTTCTTAGGACGCTTGGAGCTGGAGGAAGTCTCATCATCAGATCTGCCTCTCTTCATGCGATTCCTCTTGCGAGAAACCTGCAAAGAGGACATATCCACTGAAAAGTGCCCCTCCACCTCCTTCGCCCCCAACCTTACATCCTTCTTCTGTGATAAAGGATTAGCGATATTTACTACCCCCTTTCCTTTATCCATTGTAGAAGGAACACCATCACCCTTTCTCTTCTCCGGAGGTTTGAAAACCCTGGTGTTTTCCTTTGCTCCAGTTGGGAGTAAGGGTGTAGAACCTTCATGCCCCGTGCTTGCTGCTTGAGAGGTAGATGCAATTGGCATCACGCTCCCATCGGCACTCAAGGGATCATCCTCCTTTCCAGAGTCAGCGCCTCGTGAGAGGTCACTGCCCGGGTATTTGGCGACTTCCTCTCAGCAGATTTCTGGCAAAGACTCTGAGAGTAAAAAATGCCATGAAAAGCTTCTCAAAAATCTGTCGTTCGGAGTCGACTTTAAACTGTAGGTCCCGCCACTCATGTATAAAATTAACGTACACAACATAAGTGGTGTGAGAAGCTAGGTCGTAATCCTGAATGAAGGGTTGTAATGGCCAATTATGTATGTAAGCGCTTGTTTTACAGATATTAAATGTGTGGATAATAAATTACCCTCAATACCTGCGTCAACATGTACCTAAGCATATCCATAATAGAATGGAACCCCATCTGATAAATACATCCCTATCAAAATAAATTTAATATAGACGCCATCTGAGGTATCTAAAGGTGACTAAAATATACATACATGCATGTAGTACGCCTATGTTTATTAAATTATTAATTAAATTATGTTCCTGATCAAAATAATTATTAATTAATTCAATTATATAAGTATGATATGTAAGTCTATAAATGTTTCACAAGAAATAAAACTCCAGATTTTTTATTAAATATTTTTTTTATAGTATTTTGGTGTGTATTTTCCTTTATGTTTCATTTAATATGGTATAATGTTTTTTCTTTTACTGATATATTGCATATTTTATTTTTTATTTATTAATTATTAGTTGGATAACCAAATTAAAATTTTAATTGGTTTAAGAATGTATTTTTTATACTCTATTTTCATCACTAAGTTGTTGATATAGAATACGTAAGAAGGGAAAGGGGACGTGAAATTGTATTCTTATACAATAGTTTTATTTTTTATTTTGATTTGGTTTTATAAAACACATTTTTTACTAAATATATTAATAATGGTTTAACTTTAAGATATTTTTTACACAGTTATGTTTTAAAATAAACGAATTTCAGGAATTTTTTTGTTGAAATAAAAAAGCTACAAATTCATCAAAAACCAAAAAACTAAAAAAAAAAATAAAAGAAAACCCATATATTAAGTACTTTTTTTTTTTTTGTTTGTTTTTGTTATTATTACGCTTTGAAATGTATGTTCTATTTACAATGTCGTGTGAAAATCAATTATAATACATTTTTTATTCGAATGTATATTTTATATTTTATAACATCATGTCCTTTTTTTTATACTGTTGCTAAATGTATGCGTATAAGTTTGCTACCATCACTAACTATTACATAATTTATTTATTTATTTTTTTTATTTATAAATTACTTATACGTTTCGTTTAGATATAAAATTAATTCTGTTTATTTTCGGTTTATATTTCTTCATTTCTGAGGGAGGTCCTTTTTCCTTTTTCCATTTTATTTTGTTTTTGTATTTTATAAAAATTATTTTCTATTTATTTTATTCGGTTATATGAGTTTGTTGTTAATTTTTTTTTTTTTTTTTGTTGTTATTGTGCTGCACTGGTTTTAATAAAAAAAAAAATAAATACGAAAAAAAAATAAAAACATTTAAACACAATTTTTGAATTATTTTCTTTAACATATAATTTCAATAAATTTCTGCATCGAAATCGTTACTCTCCGCTTGTTAAATCATTTTCTTTTGAATTGAAAGAAATGAAAAGTGATAAAAAGTTCACTATTTGTACGGGATGAGAATGAATAATAAAGCGTGCGATAATTAAATAATTTTCGACTAAATTCGTTTTATTTCGCTATGATATTACGCGATTATCTCAATAGTATATTTTAATTGAAAAAGGCTCCTTGGTAATTTGTGTGATAGATGCATGACGTTTTGATAATCTTTTGACAACTTTGAGATATGGCGATTTTTGCGCGACATCATTATTAAAAAAGCTTTGCCATCACAATACCGGCTAGAAGCAATAATTTTCTGACATGTTACAATCGTTTGAATATCCTTCGCTGCCATTGGCACGCCTTTAAAGTTCTATTTTTAAATTTTACATTTGACAATACTATCGCTGTCCGATATATTTATATTGGTATCGGTAACGATATTTTAAAGAAAAAAGTTTTCCCGCTAAGCCAAAAAAGTTTAACTTACTGTAGAAATACGGTAAAAACAATTTTTTAGTTTTTCTACTTATTTTTTCAGTCTGAAAATTTTTACTGTACAGATATCTAACAAATAAAATTCAAATGTATATGAAGTTACAAACTACGTACGAAATGATGGTAATTTTTAATTGTTATAGCGGACAATATTGTAAAACTTGCAGTCATCTATACAAACGTATAGAATTTAAGTCCCTAAATATTAATGACCATATTAAAGTCGCCGTAGTCTAGTAGGTAGTGTATTGGCTTGTTAGATGTGAGGCCACGGCTCAAACCCCACGATTAAATCGAAATATGAACTCTGTACAAAACTCTGAGAATAATTAAAAATTGCCATGAAACGTTTTTTAAAAAAATCTGTCGTTCGGAGTCAACTTTAAGCTGTAGGTTTCGCTAAACACGACATAAGTGGTGTGAGAAGCTAGGTCGTAATCATGACTGAAGAATTAATAATAAATGCTTTGCTGCGACTGACTGTACTACCATACACATATGTAGATCGCGAAATACTGTGCTGAGTCAAAATATAAACAATCTCAAGATTTTATGATCATCATTTAAAAAGCGTTAACAAAGGATTGAAGTCGCCGTGGTCTAGTGGATAGTGTGTTGGCTTATTAGACAAAAGGCCCGGGTTCGTATCCCAGGTTAGACATCAAAAACAAAAAATATTTCTTCGGCGACTTCCTCTCAGCAGATTTCTGGCAAAGACTCTGGGAGTAAAAATTGCCATGAAAAGCTTCTCAAAAATCTGTCGTTCGGAGTCGACTTTAAACTGTAGGTCCCGCCACTTATGTATAAAATTAACGCACACAACATAAGTGGTGTGAGAAGCTAGGTCGTAATCCTGACTGAAGGGTTGTAATGGCCAATTATGTATGTAACAAAGGACTATTCTATAAAATATAGCTAAATTTTTCAGACGCATCATGGCTATAGAATGTCTGAATTCTGAATTCTTGCCTAAGATGAAATCTTTGATTCATAGATTTTCAATTTGTACAAAATTTTACAAAATCACTTTTCTTCGCATTTATTATTATGTTTGTAAAAAATATTAAAAAAAAAACAAAAAAAATAATTAAATTAAATTAAAATACATTTTGTTTAAGTTTTGCGTATCTATTTTTAATATTTTTATAACATTTAAATATTTTTATGTGTATGTAAAAATAAAAACACAATTAAAAATTAATTTTTATAAAATACATACATATATTTATGATATACAAAATAATAACAAAGAATGAAAGAAATATAAACTTTTAAATGAAATAGAAATTAATATTAAAAGCCAAAATAAAAAGGACAAACTACACAACTTACAATGAAAAGAGAAAAAAGATATAAAGAGACAGGATTTATAGAACACTAGTTTAATTAACATACATACTTTTAACGTAATATACTTATGGATTTGTGATAAAAACTTATAACTTAAATACTGTATAGTAGTAATAGGGAAGTATACACTAAATATTAAAATTCTAATTTATATACTGTGGCTTAAAATTCTGTGTTGTAGAGATTAATACAAAATAAAAGAAATCGTCATCATTTTTATATTTGATTTTTTTTTTTATTTTACTTAAGATTTTATATTCTGTTCAGCGGTATTGTTTTTAAATGATCGTGTTTATAAAAATTCCGTTTTTTTTTTCAATGACTTTTCTCTTTTTATTTTTTTTTTTTTGAGACTAAAAACTAAGTACAACAGATACATATATTTATAAATTACAAAGTACGTTGTCTTAAAATATTTATAATTTTTATTTTGTTATTATGATTTCAATTGTTTTATTATTGTTAATTCTATGTATCTTCATAAAGGTTTCAAACATTTTGTTTATTTGTAATTGTAAAAAATAATTTAAAATCATATTTCATATTTTTTTTTATTTTTCTTTTATTTATTATTGCATTCTATATATAAAAAATACTGTTTAGTTTTATTTATTTTTTTTGCGAAGAAAATAAAAATACAGACAAATTAATACGTGTGTTTTTATTTGAAAATTTAAAACAAAAATAAACTTAATTAACTTAATATAAAAATGTAAAGAAAATCTTTTAAAAATTTTCTTGCATTATCATGTTATTTTAAGAGTATGTTTAGTGTTTTTAATTTGCGTTTTCTTTTAGATTAAAATTTCTGTTTTTGTGGATTTTTGTCAAAATACTTTGCAAAAAATATTCTTTCAGACAGACTTATGTAGAAACGTAAGCATAAACTGTTCTCTAAACGATTTCTTTATACTATTAGGTTGAGAAGAAAGTAGTAGTGAAAATACAACAAAATATAAAAATTATAAACTAGTATGAATAATGGTTATGAACTGAGAATTTTTTTATCGCTTTTTCAAAATCTGGACGATTATTAGAAAGATGTGGAGCATGTATTTCAAACTGTTTTATTTTAAGAGCTTTGTGATACCAGCAGTTCTTTCATAATGTGCTGTAAAAGACGAAATTATATTTTGAAAATGTTTTAGATTAAATTCCAACACCCAAGCAAAAGATTCAAAATTCCATGGGATTTACTTTGTATTTCGATTTGAAAAGAAAGGCGTTCCAATTTGTATATTTTGTACATAACGTTTTTATCTTTCAAATCGAAATAGACTTAATTTTCTTGGTTTTCATTGTCCCTGCTGCTTATAAGTGAAACTTTATCTACGAAAACGTTTTTCAAAAGAAATAATATAAAACAATCTTTTGTAAAACGGTAAATTCTAATAGGTTAAAAGTGCCAATAAGCGAGTTTGATTGAACAAAACATTTTCAAGTGAATTAACATTTTTGAATTCAAAAACGTATCCATTTCACATCAATAGTTTAATTTACAGTTTAGACAAAAGTTTGTAATCTGAATTTTAGATTTTATTCTTTGAAATTAATTAAAAGTAAATATTGTTTGTTTTTTATATTTTACATTTTTATTAAACATTTAAATAGCGGAATTTGTTTTTAACAATTACTTAACCTTTAGATATTTTTGTTAATACTTGTAGAACAAATTTTAAAAAAGAATTGTATGACATTGATAAGCTTTTAAAGAAATGAACTTATAGCAGCAAAAATCCTATATTCGCTAACCTGAATTTATTATGGTATTGATTATCTTAACAACATTAGAGGAAAAACCATGTTCTCTACGGCCGACTAAAGTTTTCCCAGTTGCAACATAGAGAATATGGGCTAGGCTCACAAACTTGTTGAAATATAAAAAACTCAGTATAGGTTATTTTTAGAACATTTCGTTTACGTAATCAGATAATTATTATTTAACTTTTCTTAAAAAAAAAAATAATTTTTAATTTTTATAGATTAACTTAATTTTAATAATTCCAAATTAAAAAGAAAAAATTAAATTGAAATTAAAAATTCAACTAAAAATAAATAAAATATTTTTAATATATTAAAAGTAACTTAAAGAACTTTTAATAAATGTAAAATATATGTATAAAAAAAAATCCAGTAATTTTTGACATAAGTCTACGTAAATTAAAAAAAAAACTGAGTTTTTTCATTATCTTTTGAACTTCTCCAAACGTGAGAGTATATTTGATGAAATAAAAATGCAGGAATAGTTTTAAGAAGCAGTATGGAAACGAGGAAAAAGAAAAGAGGGCGAAAAAACAGTCGGTGAGTACACACTTTTACATTGGCCTCTTCTCCAAATGCTTCGTTGTCTTACTTTTTATGAAGTGTTCATATAAAACAGGACTACTTAAATTTTTATTTGTATTTTTTATTGTCGAAATTTCCAATTTTTACCTAAAAGTTTTGTAGCACAGAACAGCAAGGCATCCTTCACATATTAAATTTTCGAAAAATTTTAAATTTTGTTAAAATTTGGAACGGGCTTAGTTTCACATTGTCTTTCAGTTTTTTTTTCGATCCTTTTTTTTAAGTGTTCAAAACAGTTTATTTCATATTCCTTTAAAATGATTTTGAGGAATAGAATACATTTAGAAATCTATGGGTTATGAGGTGCAAGATTTATTAAAAAAAATTCTTAAAATTTGTTTTAGTATTGACGTAAGTATTTGAGAATATATATGTGTGCGTGTGTTTGTGAGTGTGTGTTTTTTTTATTATTATTATTATTATTAACTGTCAGTACAAAGTGTATTCAATTATAATGTAAGTTTAGTTTTTTCTATAAAATCTTATCGATTTGTTGTGTGTGTGTATGTATGTGTATATATTTTTTTTATCTTTATCAATAAGTATTAATTTTTTTTTTATATACTAATTAATTAATATCAAGCTTTTTAATTTTATTAGTTTAAAATTTGAATAAAGTTAGAATTTTTTTCTTTTTGTTTTAATATTTATAATTTTTTCTTATAAGCGACGGTTACTTATCTCATATGTTTTAAATTGTGTGTGAGTGAGTAGAGGTGGAGTGTAAAATTTTTTTTTGTTTTTTTTTTTAGTTTTTGTTAGTTTTTTGCCTTTTACAACACAAAAAACTGATTATTCGCTGTTATATTTGAGTTGCTGTTGTGTTTGTTGCTGTTGTTGTTGTTGCAATTGATATCATGAATGTTTATCAGTCAATTCGGCCCAACGCAATTCAAAGAATTTACGCATACCATGGCCAGCTTTACCCACCGGAGAATCGTCCTCATTGAACATTTCGCAATTGTCGAAAATTTGCCGCACATCGATACAAAAATCTTCACGGCATTTGTAGCTGCAAAAAAAAAAATCCCAATTTATTAAGGACTTAATAGTTGCAAAGCTAAATTTACCTTAAATCCTGTAGTCTCTTCTTAATGGTGGACAAATCCATTGGATTTTTTATTATTTTACGATAAGTTGGAAATTGTTTAGTATTTACGGGCAATAAAAAAGGCCAAGAATCTTCATGAAGCTACAAAAAATGTGAATGAATTACGTTTTTAATTAATTTCATTTATGGTGAAGAGTTACGTACCTCCATCTCACTTAAGACCGTCTTACAGACAGCCAATTCTTTCATTAACTTTTTCGTGGCATGTTTCTCTTTCTTTTCCTGTTTCAGTTTTTCCTTGGCCTCTTGCACGGCATGTATATTGAGAGGTGGCGGTGGACCTAAAGCCGCAGTTGAGACTGGCGGCGGTGTCGGCGCTGCAGTTGTTATTAACAGAGAGGATGGCGGTGTAACTGGCGCATGTATTTGGGGTGAAAGTTGAGCCGAGGTGGTATGAAGCTGCAATTGTGGCTGGGATTGAGTTGGAGTCGATGAACGAGATGATGATGCTATGGAGGCGGAATGTTGTGGGGAGGTTGTGGCACTCATTAAACCCATGCCAGGTGTAGGTGATGGTGTCGATATATTCGGCATTAGAGGCATTTGGTTTGGAAGATTTACAGTCATTTGACCTGAGCCGGTTGTTGAGGGTATGGTTGGGACTGCTCCCGCATTAGTTACTGCTGATAAGGGGGGTGGTAATGAAGGTGCTGGGACTGATATCACTGATGGTATGGTAGGCGGTATCAATTGTGCTGTGTTGTGGGAATATGGCAAATGATTACTTTGATTTGCACCCATTTGTAGTGGAGCATTGAGATTGTTGAAATGTGATGGTGGCAAAGTCTGAGACTGAGTCGGTAGAATCCCTGCCACTGATGAAGGCATAATATTGAAATTCGGTGATGAATTTGTTGCAGAAGATGATGGAGGCATACTCATCAACGGAAGATTATTTGTGTTGGTTGCATTAGAGGTTGGTTGTTGCAAAAGACAAGCCGTAGCTGCTGCAGCAGCGGTTGTGGCAGAACTATCCATACTGGTATCGTTAAATTCACCATGTGCGGTGTTTTGTGGACTTAAAGCACCTTGACGATTTATTACTTGATTTTGGAAGCGCGTAGTATCAATAGAATTATTATGATGATCATCGTATGATGTCGAAGCCACAGAATGAGCAGGACTAAATAAATACGAAGCAAAGCAAACAAATTTAATTTCTAATGTCCTCTGAGGTAAAAAGAATTAAAAAAAAAAAAAAACGAAAAGACAGTTACCTCAAAGGTGCAGGCAAAGAAGTCATGGATTCATCGTGAGATGAGTTGTGTATATTGTGATGATCGATTGATGTATTCAGTTGCTCACAACTGGATGAAACATTATGATGCTTTTCTTTACGTTTCGATAGCGAGGTGGAAGAATCACGTTCACGACGAGGCTTACTAGAGGACGAACGTTTTTTTGGTGGCGGCGCTTTAGAAATACAGCCATGACAATACCATTTACCCCGAGGCACTTTCAACAGAGGTGGAATGTAACAGTCAGCATGATAAGCTCGGGGACACAAATCGCAATAGATCATTTTGCCAACAGGGGGTGGACGATGACCACCACAAACAATACATTTACGTTCATTAGTTGCCTTATTAACGCACTCATAGCAGTACCTAAAGAGAAAACAAAATGTTTTTTTTTTTTTTTTTATTTTTCTTAAAAATTCTACATAAAAGAGGTAGAGTATAAATTTGTAAGTGCTTTTAAAGGTGACAACATGAATTTCTTTTGTAAATATTGTACAATAATTTAAAAAGAACAGAAATATTGACTGATTGATTAATTTGATTAATGAATTGGCTGAATAATGAAATGGTTGCCACCAAAACTAAAACAGAAAAGAAATAGCAAAAAGATATAATAACAGAACATAAGGTTAATTGACTTACCAATCGCCATCTGGTATATTCTCCATTTTCGGTTTGAAACAGTAGGTATGATAACCTTTGTCGCAGCCATCACATAGCAAAAGCTTATCCTCATTTTCGCCAGATGTGCAGAACTGGCAATTCTGTAAGGAATTCGAATATTTGGTAGATATTGTAGATGATGTTGATTTCTTACGGCTTCTACCTAATTTTTTAGTATTTGTTGTTGTTGTTGTTTTGGTGGATTTAGAGGAAAAGGATGTGTCTAATGTTGATAATGGTGATGGTGATGGTAGTGTTGGGGACTTTAAAGGGAGTGAAGAATGACAACAAGGACTAGAAGTTTTTTGTTTGCTTTGGTGTAAATTGTTGGTTTTTTTAATCAGTTTTCTATTTTTACTACTGAAAGGTGTAGTTGACAAAAAATCTTTCGACAATATTTCAGATATACGATTAAGAGATAAATTTTGACTAGAATTTTGGTTAACTGGTAAAAGAGTAGGTTTGATTCCATCCATCGATTTTAAGGCATTCTTAAATCTTTGTTTAGGTGTTTGATATTTTAGATTAATTTTTATAGCGGTCGGTGTTGTGGTTTCACAAACCATTAATAATTTATCTTGACCGGCAACATCATTTGAACTTAGGGTATTGTCCTCGTTGGATTCTGAAGGAGTTTGTAAATTTTGTGACGAGTTACTACTAATATTAAGGGATGCAACTGCACCACATGAGTTGTTTTTAGAAGATTTACTTTTGGATTTTTTATGGTGGTGTTTATGCTTATGCTGTTTACCATTGAAATTTTCGCTATACTTATGGGCATTTTTTCTATCTTTCGATTTTTTTTCTTTTTTAGATTTTTTTGACTTTTCCGGTTTTGTTATTGGCAACTTTTAAAACGTTATGAAAATAATTTAAATGATAAATGCAATGCAAGTGACATTTTTAGAAAAGTATGCAAAAAATTTAAAATAAAACCAATTCAAAAATCCAAAATAAGGACGAATGTAAAGGATTAAATAAGGGATCATAAAGAATTGTATTCAAATTTTTTTTTTTTTTATTATTATTAAATTCGATGTACCAGAGCAATTATTTAATGAATGCATAAAATTAATTTTATAATGAATGAGTGAATGAATACGTGATTGGTTATATTAAAAAAATAAATTTTTGTGATAATATATACGTGTGTGTGTGTGTGTGTGGATAAAAAGTGTAAGCGTAATCAAATGATTGCGAAAATTTGTTTCAAATATTATTTAGGGGTATTTGTCAAAAAAGTAAAACATACACCATGACAGTATTGTTGTTAAAGTTACAAGTTATAGTTTAAAATTTCAAAAAACAAAAGTAAAAAAGTTAATATAATAAAAAGCACACAACAAAAATAAAAAACGTAAACAATTTTTTTAGTTTACATATGCATAAAATAAATAATAAATTGTTTTTAACGAAAAATTAAGGAATTTTTTAATTAAGCAATATTTATCAAAATGTGCGTAGTAAATTGGACAACAACAAATATATATTTTTATTTTGAAAAAAAAAAAAAGAAAAAAATCGAAAAAGGTTTAAGAAAAATTAGAATTATTTTTTAAGGTTTACTAATAATCTTTTAAAATTAATTTATTTTCTTAACTAAAAAGCCTTTTTAGGTACACAAATAGTTTTTAGCTGACAAATAAGTAAAAAGAAAGTTCTAAACGCTATTTCAAGCAAACAAAATGACATCTAATGAAATGTATATTTTGGAGAGAGAAAACAAAAAAAACATTTAATTTTTAAAAAGCATCTCCAATTTACTACGAAATTTATTTTTACATTTAATTTCTTTCTAACAAAACAAGAGACATTAGCCGACGTTCTAGTGATGAGAAATGATTAAAAGTTTTTGTGTTTTACAGAATATTTTTCTCAAAATTCCATCATTTTATTAAAAAGAAAATAGAATAAAATAAAAAAAAAAAAAATCATGTTAAGGACAACAACAACAAATTGCATAAAAAATTAAGTTGAAAGATAAAAATAATGTATTTTATAATGTGTTTTATTTAGAGTCGCAAAAATTATATTCGAAAATAAAATGACGCGCATGACAAATGAAATTTCAGAACTGCTTAAAATTTCCTATAAAAATTATTTCAACTAAGAATGTTGTTTTTAAGAGATATGATCAGAGTTTGCTTTTGAAAAGTAGTATTTGGTGTCATTATATCCATACATGTATGTATGTACATATATATGATGGTATGTGGTTATAGGGATCTCTTAAAGCCCAAAACTAACGGCTAGAGGAATAACATAAAATCGGTCATTGATGTCCGTACTCACTTTTAGGTCTCTGCTTATTTGGCTACATAAAGTGGTAATGATTTGACGGTTGTTAACTTTATACTTTTTTGCTTTTTATTTAAATTCTTACTTTATATTCTAAATATATTTTCTTTTTTGAAAATGAAAGCATAGATAAAAACTTTATGCATGTAAGAATGAAAGTGGAACAACACACCTGTTCCACTGTGTCTAAATCAATGCTACAATTTCAGTAAATAAAATCTTTTGAATTATTGTCCACTAGCGCCCTTCCCCTTCCCATTTTTTATTTGTGTTCTTATTAAATATTCTTTAAATAAAATTATTTCTATCACTTAAATTAAAAAAATAAAAATAGTTTTGCAATAAAACCCACACATTGTTAAAAAAAAAACAAAAAAACAAAAAAAAAAAGAGTGAAAGACAGATTCATTCAAAACCAAAACTAATAACAATTAAAATAACAACAACAAATTAAATAATTAAGTGTCATGTTAGAGTTAACACAAAAAACGAGTCATAAAAAAAAATTATACCCAAATAATAAAGAAATAATAAAAAAAAAAAATTAATATTATGAGAGAGAAAAGTAGAAAATGAAATGAATTTGTGAAATAATAATGATAAAAAAAAAAAAAAAGAAAATGTGTGCATGTGTAGTGTTTTAAATGTGAGTTTAATTAACATGTTTTTTTTTTGTTTTTTTTTTTTGTAATCAATCGAAATTAAAGAAAAAATTTATTTATACTTACGGCTTTCATAATACTCTTGTCCCATGCGACACATGATTCTAAAACATACAGAGCCATTGCTAACTGTGCTGTGGTATGAGATCGTGATACAGCATCGCGCCATGACACCAAACCTTTGGGTATGTTTTCGACTTTTTCGTCTTTATCACTCTCACAATTACTGGATGGAGAATCACCACCGGAATTGTTTTCGTTGTTTGCTGAATGTGATTGTGAATTAAGATCCGAGCTATTGTTGTTAGCATTTAATGCAGCTGAAGCATTATTTGCGTTGTTAGCAGCTATAGCCATGGCTCTTTCATTAAATGCTGAAGGATTGAAAGTCTGTTGTTGCTGTTGTTGTAATAAAGCCTGTTGCTGTTGCTGCTGTTGCATCTGCTGATAATAGGCTGCTGCATTGGCTGAGTTTTGTGTTTGAGTATTTTGTTGATTTTGAGCAATAGCGGCTAAATGTGCATCACCAGTTTGAGCACCAAGTGGTGGTTTCAAGTAGCGTCTTTCTATATTAGCTTCCAAGTCAATGATACGTTCCCTTATCATCGGTATGATGCTAACAAAGTCTTCTTCGGTTATATCAGCATCACTTTCCAAATTCAGTTCAGATTCTATTCTCGGTGGCAACTGCCAATGTTTCAATTGCATTGAGGCAGAGGCTATTTTATCTTCCAGCACTTCTAGTTGTTCCAGCAAAGCCATTTCGACCCTTTTCGCTATTTTAGGAGTCCAGTCATTGGGTTTGTCTGGCAACATGTAATCCTTATCATCCGCCCTTGCTTCACCCATGGAATATGGTAGACCCAAAGGAATTTCCTGAGTTAGGAACCGAGTAAGATTCTCCTTTAGTTCTTTTTCTCTTAGACCTGCAGGGTTAAGAGAATTGATTACTTGTTGCAACAATTCCATGGTGTCTATCTTCCACCAGCCATAGCGCATACTGCATTTTACGTAAGAACCCTTAAGTTTCTTAGGAAACCCCTCACGCTTGACTTTCTCCAGCATATGAGATTCTTCTATGGTCATTTGTAATGGTGTGGGGATGTCGTATTGTATAAAATTACTAATATTGGCCAAAGACATTTGTTGCATATTATGCAAGGACGATTGTAAGGCTTCATCCAGTTTTATTTCCAATTTAGGTTTAATATCGTCTCCGAATTCTACTTCACCGTAACTGCTTCCTCCACCGGTATCACAGAGAGAGTCCTTCGGAAAAGGAAAAAATTTCGTTTTATCTTCGTTCTTTACAAGCGATTTTTTATTATCAACTGCGCGCCGGTCTTCTCCCTCAACCTCTCCCTCCTCGTCATCGCATTCCATAGTGTTATTATCTGTACCTTCTTCATCTGCTTCTTCACTTTTCATTGTTGTCGCAGAATGATGACGAGGAGTCTCTAAGGAGTTTTTTGAATTTTGTAATTTCTCTTCAAATTCTTTTAATTTCTTTTCAATCTCAGCCTCATTGAGCCCCGACAGTGAGAGTATGCACTCTGAACTTAGTTTTGTTAAATCAGCCTTACAGTCGTCCATGCTGACGGTGAAATACTGGACATTGTTTGAAATGTCCCAAGGATGACCCTGTATCTGGTAATTGGAGCCACATGTAATGTTGGCATATATTTTTTGAAATTCCTTCAAGTTGGTTGCATTCTGAGGTTCTGTCGTTGTTAATGGCATTTCACGATTAACAATGGAAAACCATTTCACTTCGGGAATTTCGGAAACCATTATTGGTTTGATATCCGTTGGGCCTGATGAAGATACAATTATACAATCGTCTTCTTTTTTATCCTCTAATTTTACAAGATCCGCCGTCGTGGTAGGGTTTAAGTTGCTACCAAGGTTTATAGAGGAGGAGTTTGTGTTGGATGTGGTGGGATTGGATATCATAGAAGTAATGCAATTATTCGAATTCAATTTATTCAAATCTGGTTTATCACAGTTTATAGTTATAGAATTCTGATTAAGATTCGGCGTCGCCATGAGTGCAGTTGATATGGGATTAATAGCGGGTGGTATTTTTATGTCCATATCCATCATAATTTCTTCTTTTTTAGATAGTTGATTGTTTATGTTCACTGGCGGCAAGAGACCGGTAGCATCTGGTTTTTCAACCTTGGCGGTGCCATTATTATCCAGCTGTATGCCGTGTGGCTGTATGGCAACATCGTAGTCATCGTCGTCATCGTCACGCAAATCGACTATTTCTGGTTCTATACGGTTAGTTTCAATTACATCATCATCCGAATCTTCGGCTTGGTTATTTTCTTCAACATTTTGCGTAACAATTGTAGGCGGTAGAACGGAGATTGCTGTTTCTGAGGGACTTACTTCCAACTCTTTCATTTCAATATCCTGATTTCGTGCCATACCATCACATACAGTTTGCATTTCCTCAGAGCTCGTCGGCTCTGGAGACATATTCTGCTTTCTTTCTTCATCTTCTTGTTCCAATATTTCGTTATATTGGAATAAATCATTTTGAGCTGATTCTAAAGCTTCTATAAATATGCCACCAGCCTTTGGTAAGCGCCAATAACGACGCCAGAAACGATCTTGTCCAAAACAGGTAGCTCTCAATTGATTCGTGCTCTTCTCCAGAACTTCTTTACAATTTAAAGAGGCCCTAATTATTTTGTCCAATTTTTTTTGCAGTTCATCCGCAGATAGTCTATTGTCTTCATCTTCTTCCACATTGGTAATTTCAGACTCAATATCGGATAAATCTTCATCCATACCCACATCGGTCGAAGCATCATCATTGAGACCTTTTATGGTTTTCTTAGCTGAAAGTAAAGCATTGATGTCTCCCGATGAAGAACCACCGTTGTGGTAAGACGTCGACGATAACTCATCTAGTTTTGCTATCTTTGTCGGAGTTATGTCTGAAGATGCCAGTAATTTCGATTCATCTAAACTTCCAGGTGGAAGATTTATTAAATCCTTATCAATTAACTTTTGCGTGCCATCTAAATCAACGTCCATAGTCTCTTCTTTGTTAGTATTATTGTTCTGTTCTCCGGTGTTGCCTGAAGTGACTGCATTTGATGGATTACTTTCGCCATGGTTGCCAGAGGCTTCATTCTTTTCCTCATTTGATAATTTTTCTAAACGCTCGGCATCTAATTTTTGTTGGGCAGCCATTGCCTGCATGGCCGCCTCTCTTTCGGCTTGTATTTTCTCATAAGCCTCTATCCTCGACTTGCGCATATGCAGTGCCTTATATTTTCGCACTTTCATATCAGTCATGTATTTCTCTTTACGCATTTGATTACAAGTCTCCAAACTATTGTCGATTTGTTTCAATACGGCCTTATTCATTAGCAAATCGTTGCATAGATGTGCCAATATTTGTGTTTTCTTTGTAGGATTAAGAGCCACAAACGGACGATCTTTCAAGGCCAATGATAGTTTCCAGGTTTCGTTTTCGTGCAACAACTTGTAGTATTCAGCATTCTTACCAGTGTGTACAACATTTTCAGCATCGATTTGGTGATGATCGGGTACTTTACGCTCTCGTTCACGATCCATTACAACACCAAACATTTGCCGTATTTCACCAGTGGCGGTGGCGTACAAATAAATGCGTAAGATTTCCGAAACATTTGAGTTGGTAATGTCAGCATTACGAAGCGATTGTCCGAGTAGAGTGGTATGACGCCCAGGATTTGGTATACCCGGATCTTCTATGGCACATACCAGCAAATGTGTCATCACAGATAAGAGTTCTTCTTCAACTTCAGCGTTACTATCGACGACCAAAGCATCGTGAAGGTTCTGTAGGGTGGGTAGAGATTCCATGTCTGTATGTAAAAGGAATGGTCATAAAATTATTTTTGATTGATTGATTCTAACGTTAACATTTTCTTCTTCACTTACCAAAACCTAAGGTTTCACCAAAGTTGTGTAAAAATTCAAACACCATTAATAGATCGGCCATTGCCTGGCCAGGTAAACGATTGCCTGCTATACGTTCTAAATCAGGTATAGCTTTTAATTGCAATAATTCGGAGTCTTCTTGGGGTTTTCTATTAAAGAAAAAAAAAAAATGGCAAATGATGAAAAATTATTAGTGTCTGTGAGGAATTATTTAGAATTTAAAAATTAAATAACAATTATTTCATATGCAGAGGATTGAATATTTTATATATTGTTGTCTAACAGCACCTCACCTTATTTGTGCTAATATTTCAGCATCTCGTTTGCGAATTGCCAAGCGTTTTTCACGCATAATCAAACGATCTAAAACCATTTGATGTTTTTTCTTTTCGCGTTCCTCGAATTTTCGGCGCAATTCTAATTGCCTTATAAGGGTCATGTGTTGACGTCTACGTTCTCGCTCCATCTCGGCTGCTAACAGCATTTCCTTTTGACGGTTAAGTTCCTATTGAGAGAATTTATAAATTTTTATTAAAATATTTTACACAATTGTTTACGGCTTAATACAGTAAATCTAGTTGTAGGTATTTTTGCTTGTATATACAAACTACTACTCTTCTAAAGTAGGAACAAATCTTTACAAATGTTTTGGTTTGTAGGTTTTAGAAAATATTAAAAAGTAGTCTTGTTTATACCTGTTCTTTAGCTAAAATAGCTTCTTGACGTTTCTTTTCCTTTTCCTAAATTAAAAAATTTTAATAAAACAATATTAAGATTTTTTCGATTTCGGTTTTGGTAATAAGAAGTTGAGCAAAACAGAAGAGTAATTAAAAAACAAAAACCAAAGAACATTTACAACATGAAGTTTAGAAAAGCAAATGGGGTCCAGTCCGTTACATACCTGTTGCTTTTTCAAAATTTCCTCCTGCTTAAGGCGTTCCAATTCTTCTTGTTTCTTTTTACGGGCCTAAAATTTAAAGTTTGGTAATATTCAATATGTGGCTTTTCGACTTTATGATTTCAATTTTATTCACCTCTATGGCTTGTTGATTCTTCAATTCTTTTTCTTTCCGTTGCTGTTCAAGTTTTTCATTCTTTTCTAAACGAGCTTTTTCTTTATTGCGTGCCATTTCCTCTTTTTGTAATTTCTTGGCATCTCTAAGTGCCTGTTGCTGTTTGGCAATTTCTATACGTTGTTCCACATTAAGGGTTTGACGAGTAAAGATTTTTAAATCTTCCAAACGTTTGGCAACATCTTCATCAGTCATGCGTATGTAATCACCGTCATTTGCGTAAGGCGGCGGAGCTGGTTGTAAAAATGAGCCCACAATGGCTCGAGCCGAAAAGCTAAAATTTTCTCTCGTCAATTTTGAGGGATTCTTTTCCAAATGCTAAAGATACAGGATTAAGATAAAGGATCAATCGAAACTCTTACAAGTCCATCATGAGGAAACATCTTCAACACTAATTACTTTATAAACATTGTATAAAGAAAATATAGTTCTACTAAAAAATTGATCTACAAACTCACAGAGAAAACATGTCCCATCGTTTTAAGGGGTATGTTACTACCAGGGGCATAGTAAACAACTTCGCCTTTGATCTGACCAGCTTTTGTCAGACCTCTTATAACAGTTTCACGTTTCCAACCCAAGTCCAGAGGTATTCTTAATTCCGTAACATTTAAAAGATTCGGTTCTTCGCTTTCCGATTCGGAAAGACCACTTTCAGCTGCCACACTCTCCGAGTCTGTAGACACTTCCATTTGGGAGTTGGCTTCTGTTAAGGCTTGACGAATTTTTTCCTTGAAAAGAAAAAAAAATAAATTTTTTAGGCATTACGGTTTACGTAATTAATTATCAAATACATACAATATCCGCGCCTTGTTGCAATAATTGTTGAGCGGATAGCATGGGTTTCATACCCACTGCCCGTGATTGAGCGAGTAGCGAAGCCACTGTGTTCTTTTTCGGTTTTGATACCCCACGCCCTAAATTGCGTGGGCGTCCCTCTTTGAAAGGTGGTTGATTGGTACGTTCATTGCCAACTGTACCGCTAGTCGTTGATGAATTGCTACTACTATTACCTCCAGTATTGGAACTATTAGCTGCTCCACCATTACCACCAATATTAGCACTACCACCAACACCTCCACCGCTACCGCTGCTACCTAAAGCAGCAGTTATGGAACTTAAACTTTGTAAACTATTTGAACCAGTATTGCCAGAGTTATTACCACCACTAATTCCTCCGCTACCCATACCGCTTCCACTACTACTACCCGATAAATCATTACTAGACGATGATGATTTATCCGGTTTCATGGATAAATTAAGTGGGGTATCAAAATCTTCTATAGTAATGGTAGCTCCGGCAATATTCGAATTGGTTAGCGATGCATTGGATACTGAAGAAGCAGCCGGTTTTAAACTGAGATTAACACCCGTGTTAAGATCAGTTGTACCGCTTAAATCATGTATATCTTTATTTTTATTCGATAAATTGTACGCTCCATTCGAGGTAATAGTAGGTGGCAATTTAATGACCTCCACCCGATCCGATGACGAATCGCGGCTGGTGCGACCACTACTGGGACCTGTCAAATCCAAGTGCGGTGTATTCTGCGTAGACGATGTGGCCGTAACGTTTGAGGACTTTGACGTGCTACTCGCTCCTCCCAGGCCGCTCAATGCGGCAATTTGTGCGGCCGTTAAAGTGGGAGGTAAATTGGGTCCTGGGCCAGCATTCGCTGCGGCAGCTATGGCAGCATATTCCATTTCGAGTCTAGCCCGTTTCGCTGGGCTAAGACCTGAAAAGGCAAGCATAGAGAAAGGAGCATTTGTTTTTGAATCTGTTACATTTTTTTGTTGTTGTAGTGATTGTTCATGATCAGAAATGGTCTTTTTACGACCACGTGTAGTAGTACCGGGTATTTTGGGGCCCACGATGGATGATGTGTATTTGATAATTTCCGTATCGGGTGGCAAGCGTACTCCTAGTAAAGATGGATGATCGCTAAAACAAAACAAAACAAAACCAAAAAAAAAAAAAAATTAACCAATTATTGAAGTACAAATTAAAAAATAAAAAAAATTCAATACACTTACCCTAAACCTCCTGTGGGCATAAAATCATTCGCAGATTGTTTATTGCCTCCCACTGTCGACGATGACGTCGATGATGAGGAATTTATGCTTTGAATATTGCCTACGTTTGATGCTGCAGCAGCAGCTGCTGCTGCTGAGTTACTTGCCGCAAAGGCATTCATAGCTGCTTGCATACTCTGCTGTGGTGTCATGCCTATTGTTCCGAATTGAGATAACGAATTCAATGCATTTAAAGAGGCATTATTCTTGTCATCGTTTTTATTTCGTGATGATCCTGAAGAGCTACTTGAACCAATGCTGGCTCCAGTACCACTGCCAGCATTCACCAGAGAACCATGGCTTGTCATAATATTAGAGGAAGAGGAGACATTGTTCGCAGCTGAGTTGCTTACCAAATGATGAGAAGAGGAAGAATTATTTGATGAGGAATTTCGAGATTTTTTTGATGATGCCGATGATGTCGAAGATGAGGGATTTGCAGCAGCTGCAGCGGCTGCCACTTGCATGGCCAATAATTCTTTGTGCAATACTACAGGATCATAAGCCGAACCAGGCGACGGAGGCAATTGTACAGATATTGTAGAAGACGATGATGAGGCTGAGGAGGATTTACCCAGATTTGAAGTGTTCTAAAACAACGATAGTGTTGTGTAATATACAAATTAAATTTTTATGGAAAATTTGATTTAATTCCATGAAACGATAAACTTACTTTATAAGAATTATTCGAGCTGTTATTATTATTATTGCCACTATTATTAGAAGCTGCCCATAGCCGATGATGGCGTTATTGTGGTGCCAGCTCCGACCAAATGCATGCCAGCTAAAGCAGCTGCCGGATTTGAAGCTACTGCGGCAGCAGCTGCTGCCGCATTAATGCTATTGGCAAGTGATTGCTGTTGCTGTTGTTGTAATTGCTGTTGTTGTTGACGTTGTTTCTCTTTGCGTGCCTTACTGCTAGACTTACTGCTAGACGACGATGAACTACCGCCAATAGACGATCCTGTACCACTACCTGAGCCAGAATTTTGTGTTCCCGTACCCGAAGTACCACTAACGCCACCAGCATTACCCCCAGCAGTAGCACCAGTAGTCCCTAGACCTAAGGCGGCAGGACCAAAAGCAGCTGCTAAATCGGGGTGTGGGAAAGGAGATAAGCCAGAGGCTTGCAAACGACTAAAATAGTCTTGAGCAGCTAATTGGGCCATAGACCACCAACCTAAAAGCAATAAGAAAAATATTAAATCAAAGAATTAAAAAGAAAAAGAAAAAAATTATTAACGAAATTAAAAATATGTATAATCTTTCATATTCCAAATGAATTAGATGAATAGTAGTAAATATACATAGTTAGTAGTATTCGTTTGGAAGAAATATATATAAAGATATATATTTTTTTTTTATTACGAAAGATTAGGTTGGATAGGAACATCTTTAATCTGGGGGTGTTTTCTTCAAACATCATCCTATAGAAAACTTATGAGTTTGCTGTTTCACCCCTGGGAAAACCATTGCGATTAAGGGATAGGAATCTGATTTTTACTTTATTTTACTAAATTCATCTAGATTAGTTTATATCTGATCTACTGCACTCTTTAAATATATTGAAACTATTTTAAAAATAATTAAAACTAAAACGTATACTGTACTCAATAACTCACTTGCTGGATGCAAACCAGCCAAACTAGCAGCTTGAGATGCTGCCACTGCCATGGTATTCTGATGATGATGACCTGCAGCTGCTGCTGCGGCAGCTGCAGCCATTGAATAACGATCATTGGCAGCCGCAGCGGCAGCCGTTGGATTAGGCAATAGACCTAAACCAGCTGCAGCAGCAGCATTAAATTGTGCGTTGAATAAGGGATTAGCGGCTGCGGCAGCTGCAGTCGTTGGATCGCGACCCCAATAGGCTGTAAAAGTAAGCAAAACAAGATTCAAATATATTTTTGAAGTGACCCTCAAATATACGTACCAAACAGCGAGGCGGCATCTAGCAAGGCAGCCGGATCATGGGCTCCGCCTGATCCGCCAGCACCAGAATTACCTGAAGATTTGCCACTGTTGCCACCACTACCGCTACTTCCACCCCCTCCCTTGCTATCGTTTTGTTGTCCACCCTCACCCGCATTTTTATCCATGTTCTTCATGAACGTATGGGGGTCGAAGGGTCTATTGTTGCGTTTAATTTTGAAGTTTTTATTTTAAACGGATTTTATTTCAATGAATTTCTTGTTTTTTTTTTTTTTTGTTGTTGCTCTTTTGATCGCCTTTCGTTTTCTTTTTCTTCTTCTTCTGATTGTTCATGTATGTTTAAATAATTTCTAATGGACTTTAACATTTCATTTCGTGTCAATTGATTTAGAGAGTACAACAACAGTACGCGTCTATTACGTCTTGTGTCATCAAAAATAAATGTAACGAACAGACATCCATCCAATCAATCATCAGCCATCATTTGTATATTGTTTACGCTTGTTGTTGTACTCAATATTTGTCAAAAATCTAAAATAAAACAAAGGGAGAGAAAGAGATAAATTAAAACAAACATGCAACATGTATGAAAACAACGTACAACAAATTCAGAGAGGAAATGAAAAGTAAAAAACTGTTATAATATACTCAATTCTAAAAAGTGTTATACACAATAGAGAGTACGAATTTTTTGCGAACTCAATTTTGAGTCGCAGTAAAAAGATAAAACTCTCTGCTAGTTTAGTTGTTTATTTTCAATTTTTGTAAAACATATTCTCTACTTTTGCATGCCATCAAGCATGTAGCGAATAAGTGGTGTGTATATGTAATAAATTTAGTACTTGGCAAAGATATGGATAAATGCCATGTTAAAAAGTAATGTCAAAATATAGAAAAATAATGCTTACACATATAGATACATATGTACAAACAACAATACATTAAAACAGTCAGACAGATGGACAGTTTTCATAATGTTTTTATTTTTTTTTTTTAGTACACAATAACAAAGCGAAAAGCCAAAAACAGATTGACCCTTTTTAGCACCCCCTAAGCTTATTTATTGTGTTTTTCCACAAACGTGAATGGAAAAAAATTGGTCAATTAATTTGCCTAAGGTTTTCTTTTCAATTTTTTTTTATTTAGTTTATTTCTTATTTTATTCATATATGATTGTAGGTATGTATGGTCATTGCTTTATAACAATAAATTATAGAAATTAATCGTAATACCTACCTATTATATTTTGTGATAGATACATACATACATACATATGTATTTATTTAAAAGTTTAGTATTTATTTTGTTATTCTTTCCACATACGCATGAATTGTATTTATTGATTTTAAAATATTACTATTACCTATAAAAGTATATTTATGAAAGTAAGTAAGTAAGTATTCTATTCTTCCCGTTCTGAATGTACAAATTTTGTTGCTTACATAAAATTCAAATAAACCTGAACATTGTGCCAAACATAATCAATAGTTTAAATATAGCAATCTGCAGCAAACCATTTTAAGGAAATCTATTGGTAATTTGCTTATTTTTAGCAATAGTAACTCACTTCAAAATCATATTGGTTGAGCGTTATAGGTATCAAAGAAAATTATTAGACTTATTGGCCATATTGATAATATTTAAGTATTCTCCATAATTATTATAAATTGGAAAATAATTTTTATTTTCCAAATATGTATGTATGCATTACAAACAATACAAATAAGTGTGAAAAACCTAATGATAGCAAATGCCATTACAAAAAAGGAAACAAAATAGCTTTTAACATTAACGTTATTATTTCGTCTTACATATTTTCTTGCAGCAGGATTACCAAAAAGAACATCTTTTGCATTTACAAATCCTTTTAGAATGAGGCCAATCTGTCTGAAGTTTTACGTACTTATGCCACTAGCGAAAACTTTTTTCACAATTATTTGGCACGCTAAAGACAACAACAGTCGCCGGAAAACGCTTTAATAATAAAGCTGCACCTTGTCAAGCTTATATATTCGAATTCCCAGTTGCCAATATAATTGAGTCCTTCTCGGGAAAACGTACCAATATTGTAAGAAGCAAGGACCCACAATCATATTTATACATTGCTTTTGTAATAATTATATTTTACGTTTTTATAGGTACATATATATTGAAGTCGCCGTGGTCTAGTGGGTAGTGTGTTGGCTTATTAGACAAAAGGCCCGGGTTCGAATCCCAGGTCAGACATCAAAACGAAAAATATTTCTTCGGCGACTTCCTCTCAGCAGATTTCTGGCAAAGACTCTGAGTGTAAAAAATTGCCATGAAAAGCTTCTCAAAAATCTGTCGTTCGGAGTCGACTTTAAACTGTAGGTCCCGCCACTCATGTATAAAATTAACGCACACAACATAAATGGTGTGAGAAGCTAGGTCGTAATCCTGACTGAAGGGTTGTAATGGCCAATTATGTATGTATGTATGTAGGTACATATATGATTTAGTTAGAAATAGAATAAAAAATTTTGTATAAAAGTAAATTAATCCATGAAGGTACCACCTACATACCTATCTCTTTAAAAATAGATTGTCTTTTTAAAAATAAAATCTTAACAAAAAAAAAAACAAAAAAGAAAAATAAATACCTAATTCGATGCAAAATTTTCGCGCCAAAAACTTATAGGTACTTCCGCTGTTAATGCGTAATATTTTTGTAAAAAGGGAAAAATAAAGTTCTTTAAATTTTCACAACAAAAATATTTTAACACGAAATGATAAAGTTAATTTGACCTTCAATTTCGTTTAACATTTTATCAATTTTTTTGTTAGTTGCTTTTTTGTTCATTAGGTCGGCCATTGAACTCTTAGATAAAATGCGCACTACAGATTACCAAAGCAAACCAACACAGGTTGAAAAAAGAAAATGAAAAAAACTATTTCTGAATGTCTTAACGGGAATATTTTATTGATACCTACCTATATATATATCATGTAATATACAAATTCTGTTAATAGGTGTGTTTAATTTTTTTAATTGTATTGAATTATTTTTAATATTTCACACATTAATACACTGCATTTCTTCACCTTTTTAATTCATTCATTATATTTTACTTCAGTTGCTTTACTTCTTCTGTTTGGTGTATTTTAAAAAGAGAGAATTCAGGTTTTTTTCTAAAACAAAAAAAATATATATTTCTCTGTAAAGTTGTATTCACGTTTCTTTGAGTTCTTCACTGAGAGAAATAAAATAAATATTAAGATTAAATGAGAGATGCTAACAACGAATTGCACATTAAAATCTCTGTTTTTCTTCAATTTCTTTTGTGCTGTTTTTCTAGATAAATACAACACTAAATGTACTAAAACAACAATAACAACAACTGGCCATTTACGAAATTTTACTACCGATACACATCATTCACACACATGTAAGCTGCTTATACGTATGCATGCATTTATAAAAAGTAACGAATTATCTGGTGTTTGCGGTAAACACACCAGCCAGCATATAGAAGAAACGAGCATACACCTTTTCAGATAAAAACAAAACACAATACAGTAGAAAAAAATTAATTAAAGCAGCGGGCAAAATAAAACAACAGTTCGTTTAAACTGTATATAAAAAAAATGCGATTATGTACACATGTACATACATTGGTATATAGTAACAAATTAAATAAATATTAAAAAAAAAAAAAAAAGATCAATATTATAACAAATTTCCATGAAAAATAATTTCTTTTAAATCTGTTTCTATTTTTTTCGTTTTTATTTATTAGTATGTATTTATTTTTGTTGTAATAGTATTCTTTTTTTCCTATCTTTCATTCATTCATAATTTTTTTTCATTCGTTGGTTTTTTTTTTTTTGCTCAATTCTTCCATTTTTCACATCGATTTTACACACCTCTTTTTCGTATTAAAGTTTTTATTTTTGTATAAATTAAAGTATGATTTAACAGCATATATGTATTATTTGAATTAATTTATTATGTTGTCATAATTGATTGTGATTTTTTTGTTGTTAATCTTTTTTGTATTTATATTCCGAGAATTTTTTATTACTTATTTAGAAATGCGTATATTGTATGTGTTTACTTTAGTACGCCAGCAAAGTATCTGACTGTTACTCAAACTACTGGTATAAACTACTACTACTATACTTACTCACTCGCTGGTCGTATGCTCTCTCGTTTATATCATTTACTCACTGCTCATTCATTTAGGCAAAGGCAAACAGCAAGAGGCAAGTTCATACATACATACATACATAGATACAATATAAAAGAATAAAATAAAGAGTTTTGTTAAACAAGCGAGAGTATATATTTTTTTATATTATTGTTGTTATTGTTATAAAATGAGCCTTTAGATTTCGAGTGGACCAACATAACAAAAAATAACATTTAAATGCGAAGTGATGCTAACGATATTATTTATTTTGAATAAAGAATTTCAATCAGTGTTGCCATTTCTCTTGGTCATGGAAATAGTGACGGAATTACGTATTTTCTATTAAATTTTTTTTTTTTTTTTGATAGGTGTAGCACCCCTTGACTTGAAAATAATATGTTAAGGTATCGTGTTCAAGATCAAAAAAGGGAGCTTTGAGCAGTGTGGGGTTTGCCAACATGGCTATACTCACATAAACCCAGGACTATTATGGGGTCCTCTAGAAATCGATAAATCTATTTTATTATTAATAAATAAATTAGCATAGGTATAAGGAAATTATGCTTTAGGCACAATTTTTATATTAATTTTAAGATGTGGAAATAAAAACGCTTTTTTTTCCACACAAATTAAGGACATAGTGTCAATATGTTGTATTTAACAAAATGCATGCCGTAATTTGGCGCCATTTTTATTTTCAATTAATAAGCATCACTGAATGATACCGTACATCATCAAAGATTCTCTGCTAAGCATTGTGAGTACATTCATTATTCTCTACCCTAGTGAAGAGTAAAAATATTAGAATACCTATAACAACGGCAATAATAAGTAACACGATGGAACGACGGCAAACAGATGGATTTCTGTCTTGTCTGTGTTTGTGTTCTTTAACTCGTAGGTTTTGGTATATGAGATTTGCAATCTTTTATTTGATTTTGTTATTTTCTTCTTGTTTTTGTTAAAAATTCGGTTTATTCGGGTCTTTTTTTTTCAGCATATTACTTTGAAAGGCAAAGAGAGAGTGTACATGAGTGTATGAATTTCGATCAGTTACCAATTCCAATTGAATAATACACACATTATTGATATTACGTGTGTTAGTGCAAGTGTGCGAGTGTAAGTGTGCCTTCGCACAAATTAAGACAGTTAACGTGTTATTATGAAAATTTTAATACCTTTTTTGTTAGTCATTCCTTAATTGTATATTAAACAATGTGTTAAATTTTAATTAATTACTGTTATCAAACGGGGAAAAAGAAGAGAGATAAGAGTTGTAAGTGAAGGAGAATTTTTCGGTGAATTATTTCAAATTTTTGTTTTGCTTTAATACAAATGCATATAAAGAATGGTTTGTGTGGCAATGTTTAAAGTGATGGGTCCCGAAAAGCATTTTCCAAATTTAAAAATTGTTTTTCACGATGACAGATGACAATTATCAGATTCCAAGTACCTATTGTAAGACCATATTTTATATTTAAAGATACATATTTTCTTTTCAGGCAGTTTGAACAAAGTTTCTTTCCTCAGTATTTATTCATTAAAATACTAATATAAACTAGAAACTCAGTCCTGGAGATTATTATAATGTATTTATTTTTTTGTTTCTTTTATAAAGTTTTCTCTTATCCTCACTCCCACTTTGCTTACTTACTACAATTTTTAGTTAATAGGTATGTACATACATATGTTTGTAGGGAAGAGAAAAAATAATATTATAATACAAAATAATAATCAAAGGATTTTTGGTACCTATCTATGTCAAAACATTTTCTGCTTTTAATAATTAGCTAATTTATCTATCTCTCTCTCTCTCTCTCTGATGCTAAAGGAACAGGTTCTTCATCACTGTCATCAAGAGTGTGTGTTAAATAAACAAAGTCACTCAGTTTGAACTGTCAATTAATTTGAAAACCGTTATTGTTTTGTAGCAGAAACACCATTTTTATCTTTTTAAAAGTCCTGAAGCCAACATAAAAAATGCGAAAAACAATATTGGTAAACTCCTAACAGAGAATTGATTTCACGAAGAGAAAAAAATTGGTGACATTTTGATTTATGCCAAAAAAAGAAAAAAGTGTACAGGTCAGGTATGGATGGATGTACATATAAAGAATTTGTAATAATTCTGCTGTACAAACAAAAGATGATGAATTTCTAAACGAAAAAAATCAAATTACACACAATGTTACGGTATAAGCACAAACTTTTTTAAAAATATAAACGAACGTTGTTATACTCATTCTTCACTTTTGTTGTTTTTGTTATATTTTTACTGCTCTTTAAATATAAATCGCTAGCATTTCTATAAATGCAAATAACTCCCCGTGTCTCTGTTATTGTTTTCATTTAGTATGTATGTTAGTCATTTTGACTCTTTATTTGAAATAGTAAATGAGTAGTTCGTTGTCGTAGAAACAGCAACGGCGATTTTTGTTTTTTGTGGTGTGTACTGTATAAAATTTGTTGTCGCATTTAGAGGAGAAGGAAAAAAGAAAAATGAAGAGCAGAATAATGACAACGAATAACAACAACAACAACCGCAGAGAACGAAGTGAATAAGCAATATTAACGATTCAAAACTGAAACCGAAGTAAACGACCGACAAAAAGCGCCTGCCGACCAAAAATAACACAACACAACTAAAACGACTCCAAAACCAATCAACTAAACACAGTCAGAATAAAAACAACAACAATAATAACAACAACAAGAAACATTATAACAATACAACAAAGTATTAAAGATTTATGTATTTAATGTTGTTTATCATTCTTTTTTTTATATTTTATTTTAATAACAATTTTATAGGAGACAGCAACAACAACCACATCAATTGCAATTACAATAACAGAAAAATTTAACTTTTTATAACTCGTTTTTTTTTCCTTCTTTTTGTTACAAAAAAATCAAACATGGGTATAGAAAATGACAGAAAAACCTAAGTAAAAATGAAGAGCAGGTCTTTAAAGGTATTGATTGTATAATTAAGTGAGTATGTACTTATGATTCGATAAAAACAAAAAAATTTATTTGAATTTTTCTAAGCTTTAATCGAATAATAATAGGAATAGACCGAATGGATTATGAATAGAAACCTCATTTATCTCATATTATACAGTCAAACTCGTTTATAACGAATCCTTGGTTATTACGAACATATTTCCAAGTTCCTACGTTTTAATAACAATTTTCATACAAAAAACTTCGTTTATTACGAACTCGTTTATAACGAATTCTCGGTTAAAAGGAACTACTTTAAATGGTCCCAGTAATTAAATTGTATATATTTTACATTTTTTTATAACGAACCCTCAAAAATAACTTGAAGTGTGGCAATAGTCTTTACTTTTATTTAATATGGCAGCATTAAATTATGACTCAGCATCTTCAATCAACTTATAGCTAAAAAGAATTAAAACATATTTTTGGTTTTTAATAAAAAAAAAATACTTTTTGTTATATTTTCTTCCATGACTTCACCCCGTTTATTACGAACTTTGCCAATAACGAACTATTTTTTCTGGTCCCACGGAGTTCGTTATAACCGAGTTTGACTGTATATATATACATTGGGGCCAAAAACGCAAAATTCACTTGGTAACTAAGATGGGTACTGCAATCTGTAAATCGGGCGATAAAAGAATACATTTGAATAAAGAATAATAACAGCTTATGTCAGAAACCATTATTATTTTACTACTTCATCCAATCTGTGGAGCATATAGCAGAAACTTGACATTTTTGCCGAAACTGAGACGTTATTTCAAATATTTTGATACCCGCATCGACTAACCACTTTCCAGTTCGGAAGAGTTTTTGGGGTTTGATCGTTGATCGTCCCGGCTGGAGTCAATGGGGACCATTATTAAAATTTACAGTTATGATCCATTTTATCTCAATACCTAGCCTAATTTTAATATGAAAAATAGAAAAAAATTTAAGGTCGAAAAACTGGGGGTTTCTGTGAAAAAATCGTCGAAATCATCAAGCCCCTTTTATGCTATTCCCATTTGAACGAACCGCGGAGTAGCACATCAAAGATCTCTAAATTTTAGCGTTGTTGAAACAGACCAAAATTTCTGGACAAATATAGTTCAAACGAATACAATATCAGTAAAAATATATTGGACATCAATTACTCCTACATTACTTATTTAGAAATTAACGAGTTAGAGATGTTTTAGGCAATAAAATTAGTTAAAATAATAAATAAAACAAACGTAACGATTAATAATTTAGCAAGACGAAATAAACAAAAGTTATATGCAAAAAAAAATAAAAAAAAATCAAAAGCTACCTTAATTTTTTTGTTTGGCTGATCAGGTCAACAAGTGAGAATCAATTCATCAGGGTGCTTGACACGAATGTACGTCCACTAAGGAAGATGCATGGATACTACGAGTATTTAGAATATTTCACCATCTAGTGGACTAGTTCAAAAAAGAACAGACAATAGAGTAGCAAAGAACCTCTTTTTATCACAGAAAAATCGTTATTTCAAAAATATTATTTCCTCAAGAGCATTTAAACTGGCCTATAACGCAATGGAATACGGGTTAAATTTTCGGCGAATAAATATGTAACTTTGTTGATTCCAACAGAGGTATAGGGTTATCAGCCGCCTGAGATTAAATCCTAAATTTAGTACAGAAACATTCTTCACTAGTAGGTTTAGAATATGTTATCGTATGGGATTGCTTTATACAGGATAATCTCTGGCAAGATTATGAACAAAACTGTTATGGCGATGCCGATATTAATTTTCAATTCGAATAGAAGTTGTACTTAAAATTAAAATCAAAAAAAAAGAAAAAATCTGCGTTAACTTATAAGAATTTAGAATGCATTCGTTTAGAGAGTATATATTGTTGTTGTGTTGCTCCCTTTCAATAAACGGATGATATTCCACATGAACTCACTTATCCAATACGCTCACATTGACTCTGTGTGTCGCGCTAAATGGATGCCTTTATGGTTGGTTGGATGGATGTAAATGTGTATGTGAATAATGAGAGATGTGATTTCGATTTTCGTATTTCTACCCGTAGTATATCACTTAAAGTATCGACCAACCATTCGTATTGTATGTCAGAATGCAGAGGTAGAGAGAGAAAGAAAGATAGGGGGACAGGGGGTGTCTAAGGAAGATGTTGGCGAGAAGGTGAATGGGTATTTGGGTATCTGCATTTATCGATTATGTATCCATCCAATGATTTACATTTTTTTTTTTGTAATTTTTGCTCGTCTTCAGTAAAAGTAGTGTACGTGTTTATTCGTTTGTATTTTCCTTTTCAATCCAACTTTTATTATTGTCGTTTTTGTTAATATTTATTTTTCACCATTTTTTTTTTTTTTTTTATACCAGTTTATGTGTGCGCAACTCGTACTGTTTTACTTTACTTTTTTTTAATTATTTACGTTACCAAATACATATATACATACGTACATACATACATATATACATACTTATAAGTGTTGTATCATAGAATTTCTTCAATAAATTTATTTAAAATGAATGCGTTGTTTTTAGAAAATCTTTACAGAGAACACGAATAATAGGATAGCATTTATGCATGTATGTACATACATACATATGTATATGCGAGAATTTCTTCTCCTATTTCAAATTTTGAATTTGAATGAATTCAAAAATTAAAATCAATTTTAAACGAACAACATGATTGTGGATGCCAAAAGTCGAGTTTGAATTTTTTAACAGGCTTAAAAAGTTCAAAGATTTTCTTGTATTCAGCGACTTTCTTCCTTCAAAACAAACGGAAGCCACTGAATTTTTATATAATTTTACATAAGACATTTTTAATAAATAAATAATAAATCTATTTAAAGAAAAAGAAAATAAACAATATCTTTTCTATTTAAAGTGTTTCACTCTTCTTTTGAATTGTAGCTCGTATATGAAAATAGTACTTTCCGTATACATTGTCTATAAATATGTCTGTATGTAATTGGTCCTCACAACTCTGCAGCCAGGATTATGATCTAGCTTCTCACAGCACTTATGTTGTGCATGTTAATTTTATAAATACATGATTGGCGGAACCTACGGTTTAAAGACAAATTTTTGAATAACTTTTCATGGCAATTTCATTAACTTAATGTTTTTTTTTTCCAGAAATCTGCTGAGAGACAATCACCGAAGAAATATTTTTCATATTTCGTTTTGTTGGAGATGTCTGACCTGGGTTTTGAACTGTGACCTCGCGTCTAATGAGCCAACACAAAAACTGCTAGAATACGGCGAATACGCTTTCCGTATAGCATCATTTTTATTCCTTATAACATTAGGACATAGTTTTTTTAATGCAAAACTGGCGTTAATAATTAGGATAAATGGGCGATTATGATAGAAAAAACGTCACTACGCTACTGGTAATTTGAAGAATTTAAATTGACAATACAATTTGTACATCAGAATAAGGAATTAATAGAAGAAGCAATACATATTACGGCATAAAATGAGTAGAAAGCGTTTCACTAATCCATTAAGGAACAAAATACAGTAGCGAGCACAAAAAATGCAACGTTGGGTAAAATTATCTTTAAGTGCGATAATTTTAAAAAAATGGTGACCAGTTCAAAATATTTCTTTGGGTTATTAATCCCTACAGTTATAGATACCTATTATCAATAACATTATGTAAATATTTTTAATTAATGATATTTTATTTTGTCATTTATTAAAAAGAGTGCGAATTTCATGGGAGCAATAAAAATGCAACAGCATAAATTTTAATGTGTTTATTTAAATTAAATAGTAATTATTACAAAAAAAATCTTAAAATTAATATTTAGTGGCGTAGCCCTTATTTTTTATGACTTCCTGCAACCTAGAAGGCATAGAGTCGACTAAAGCTATTAATGTGTTAATGGAAATTTTCTCCCAATTCACTTTTCAAAATTTCTTCTAATTGCCTCTTATTTGACGGATGTTTCCTCTTAACTTCCCGATCTAATAGCTCCCATAGATTTTCTATGGGGTTTAGATCGGGAGACTGTGATGGCCAATCCAAAACATTGATATCATTGTCGCTTAAAAAGTTTCGAGCTAAGCGACTTGAGTGCTTTGGATCGTTATCCTGTTGGAATATGCTACCAGGAGCCATTTTTTCCCGCAGATGAGGAAGCATGTGTTCTCCAAGGATTTCACAGTACTTCTTGGCGTCCATTTTTCCTTTGATTTGAATTAAGGGACCTACCCCATCACGGGAAAACGCACCTGTAAATACGTGACGTAAAATCAATAATTTTTTTTAAACATATCGTTCCTTACCCCACACCATTATTGATCCACCGCCATGTTTTACGGTTGGAAGTTGATATCTTGGAGAATATCTCTGTCCAGGCGGTCTTCGAACAAAATTTATCCCATCGGAGCCAAACAAATTAAATTTGCTTTCTTCGCTCCACAAGACTTTAGCCCATTGTTCATTTGACCAATCCTTGTAACGTTTTGCAAATTCCAGGCGCTTCTTTTTATTGATTGCACTGATGTGAGGTTTCTTTGCGGGTCGTCTCGCATGCAAATTAGCCTCTTTCAACCTACGGCGAACAGTGTCAACGCCCATAGAGACTCCCATTTGCTCATTTGCGAAATTAGCAACGTCCACTGCGGTCTTTCGTGGATCTTTTTTAACCAGTGCAATCATCTGGCGGTCTTGGCGAGAGATAGTTTTTCGAGGATTACCACTACCTGGTTTCCTTTCCACACTATTTCTCAAGGAAAATCGAGATTTAATCCGACATACGGTTGATTGATTTACACCAAAGAGGTGTCCAACTTCACGCATGGATTTTCCTTCTTCTAAGGCTTTAATGATTGCAGTTTTGCTGTCAGCTGAGAGCTGCTTCTATTACAAAACACATGTTGTATAACTTATTTAAGAAATTTTCAATTATAATTAAATAAATAACTTACTTTAACTATTTTTTTTATTATGTTGCATTTTTTTTGCTCGCTAAAAATTTGCACTTTTTTCACTAATTCAAAAATATTTAACTTTTTAAAGCAGAATTTGGAATAAACTGTGGTTACTTTGAAAACTTATAATTGAAAGAATTAACAGCAAAAGAAAATAGATAAATTAGTTACCGTTATTTCGAAACAGATCTTATTAAAGATCATATGGCACAGTGTTGCATTTTTTGTGCTCGCTACTGTAGCTAGACTCGTGTTCGCCAAAGCCCATGTCGATTGTAAAACAGTTTTATTTTCTGACGAATACAAACTCAATTTTATAAATACATGTGGAATAAGAGGGCTATGAAGACGAAAAGGTAAAATCCTAAGTATATGTTGTAAAGCAATTGTTACACATGGTTAGAGTTGTCAGTAATTTTTTAATAAAAACCTATTATTTCCATGAAACTTTTTTTTTTTTACAAATAAACTTATTTTCTACAAAAGTACAAAAGGTGTTCGGTGCCACTGTTGATCTTTCTTTGCCGAACTAATAATATTGAATTTATTGAAAAAATTTTAAATTTAAATTTGTTGAAAAAACTATTTTACTATATGTAATCACGTCATATGCAGACAAAGAGATGCCACTACAGTGGCGGTGCTAACACGATCGATAACGATCCTAAACATATCTTTAAAAATTTTAAAGAGCGGTTAATAAAAAAGAGGATCGAACTTCTCGAATCGCCTGCTGCGAAGGAATATCGTCTGATTCGAATTCGAATTTAGTTTCTCATCCATGTATGAATGTTTAGAATAAAGAATATTTTTTATACATATTCTTGAACTCCTTTTTATTTAAAACACTGTTTTTATACACTACAAACTTAAAAACTTTATAATTTTTAATGAACAAACAACAACAAAAATTTATATGGTATGTCGCGCAGGATATCATTTGTAATATGAGAAATTAATTTTTTTTTCTTATGATTAAGCCATATGATGGTAGTATCTGGCAACCCTGAAAACAAATGCAACAATCAAATTTTAATGGCTCCAAGTTACATACATATGTATATACAACCAACACACCAAAATTACATCCTTATGCCTTTTTTTATAATTCTTATTGCTCGTGCTTTGCATTGTATTTCTCTTTATCTTGCTCATGCTTGCTCTCTCTACACATTTTATTGAAAAAACAAAAAAAAAAAAACATACTGTTTTTACACGACACCTCCTTACTCCGCCGTAAGTGCATTCAAATAAGTCAGGCTACACGAAGTACTCAAGCACTATACAGAGATATCTCTCACACACTAGCAGAAATGCTTTTTCTGCACCACATGAATATGAAATAAAATAAAGAAGTACAACAACAACAACAACAATAACAGCAAAAGTAAGGAATAAAATAAAGAAACAAATACAATATATATTATTATAATTCCTTTTCTGGCTTTTAACATGGTCAAATGGCAACAACTACATACAATGGCAGCTACAAAAGCAGCAATAATGAGAAAAAAAAAAAAAATTCCAGCCAGAAACTAAAGCACTCGTTTACTTGAGGAGAAGTACTAAGAATACAGGGAATGGAATAATAATAAAAGCAAACAAACAAACAAAAAAAAGAATAAACATCGCGCAGCTACAACTCTTTTTTTCTTTATTTTTTTTTTTGTTCCTTTTTTTTATTGTATTTGTTGTGTTGTCTCCTGTACTTGTGAGTACGTGCTTCTTGTGCATATTGTTCCTAGTATTGCTTCTTCTTTCACAGGCAAAGCATCTTTTAACAACCGAATGTACAACATGTAAGAGAAAATCAAACCGACAACAAACAAACATAAACTGGCGTACGAATTGGGTACGACGACGATGATATCCAAGTGGTGCAAAAGAAATAGAGACAAAAATTTATCTTTTTATTCTCTGTTCGTTTATTCGATTGTTTTTTCTTTTTTTTTCTTTTTTTTTGTTTTTTTGTCAAACAAACAATATAATTTTTCAATATCTACATTATTGTACCGCTGAAATATTCAAAATTGGCATTAAAAGTCAAAAATTACAAAAAAAATTTCAGTATAATTAACAATAAAAGCGACAAATTATAATCTTAGAAATTATACTCTTACATAAACATATAGGATAGGGATTGATTGCATAAGTTTGAAGTTATTTTATAATCATTAATCGGAATTAATTGCAGTATCTGCATGAACATACATACATTTATACATACATGTATGTAGATATACGAGTTTCATAATAAAGTAACACGATAGATATTTTAAAGCAGGTTTGGTCAAATTTTGTTGGTATTCTACCAAATATTCAAGGAATTGGTCTTTCTTATTCTTTCTGAATGGTATTCTGTATAAATAACTATAAAACAATTATGATAAAGGGCAAACAATAAGCAGTTACATACATATTTGCCTGATTTCAACATGAAATATTTCGATTAATTTTTAGGTCAATTTCGTCGATACAATTTATTATTAGGGTGTCCTGGTAGACTATTTGTATAAGGGTCGTGAATCCACTCCCCAACAGGGACTCTGGTCTGTTACACTACATCAAATATAGGGTATACATACGTTACACAGCTCGTAATAATTAATATAATTTGTAATTGTATTCCAGTTAATCCTAATCCTAATATCCTAATCCTAATATATATTATAAATCTTTCTGTAAGTCTGTTTTTTTGTTTTTTTGTTTGTTAGCCAATCACACCTGAACGCCTGGACCGATTTTCTTGAAATTTATGATATAGATCGGGCATTTTTCGGTGCAGGTTATAGGCTATAAATCTTTTCAAAATTTTGACCAAAATGGGAGAAAAAATTATACAAATGGAGAAAAAATGGTAATAGGAATTATTTACGATTTAGCTTCGTTAAGTTTCCCAAATAGCTATTGGAGGTATTCCGTTTCTAAAGTTGAACCAAAATGGGTCCAAAAAGGGGGAAAGGGACCGAAAACGGGCAAATTGAGTGCAGATTATCCTAATCCTAATATACATAGTATATTATAAATCTTTCTGTAAGTCTGTTTTTTTGTTTGTTTGTTAGCCAATCACGTTTGAACGCCTGAACCGATTTTCTTGAAATTTGGGATATACATAGTTCGAGCTTTTTTGGGCGAAAATTAATATTTTTATGCATAAATGCTGTATTTTATGTGTTTTAAAGGTATTTTTTTACGATTTAGCTTGATTAAGTTTCCCAAATAGCTATTGGAGGTATTCCGTTTCTAAAGTTGAACCAAAAGGGATCCAATAAGGGGGAAAGGGGCGAAAAAATAACCCGCGCAACGCCGGGAACAATCTGCTAGTAAATATATATGTATGTACATACATATGTACGTATATAAATCAATAAATTAGTTTTTTCAAAAAATATGTTGACCGAAAACATCAAACGTGGTTAAAACTTTCAATATAGATACATACATATGTATGTAGGTCCTAAAAATTGATTTTTGGATTACGATTACGACCGCAATCAATTATATTTGTACATTTTACTTATTGTGACCTAGTGTGCATAATCTTTGCAAACTTTAACTTTTACTGTACATATTTCAAATTTAGAAAATTTTTAGAAATGTTGCTTTTGAACAATTTCTCATATTTAAACAGTATGTGTTTTAATGAAATTAAAACTAGAAGCAAGTAACTATTTTCTAAATTATACTTGTCTACAACATTTTGGTAATTGATAAACCATTATTATTATTAAATATAAGTCCCTAACTAGCTTCGAAAGATATATTCTTTTTTTTTTTTGCAGCAAATGTTATCTTAACTCCCATTACGTATCTCCAATTCGCGTATTGGAGATAACAGAGCTGTGAAATAAAAGAACTATTGTACCGAATAAGCCCATAATAAATCGGGTAAAATTTCAGAGGGTGCGGTTTTCGAACCTAGTGGGCGGAATAGCCATGGTTTCAGAAATTCTAAAATTTCTTTCGTTACGGTCGAACTGTCCTTGAAACCGAAGACATCGGCTACGAAACTAATTGTTTTCTTGAAATGAGCAATAAAAATTGCTCGCAAGTATGGATCGACCTAAAGAAACCCTGTTTGGGAATTCTCAATACCATGGAATCACACGGTTGCATTCAACACACTAATCTAGTACAATTTTTATTGCGACAAGTTAACGCGCAATAATAAATTGTCCCAATTAAAAGTTTGCATTCACGCAGTTGCCTTATTTTACACAAAATGTATTGTCACAAGTTGGAGCAAAACGATATACGGACAATAATTTCTCTAACCCTGTCACACAATTGTTCTATATTACACCATTACAACTCTGTGAATCAGCTATGATAAACTAAATTTAAATTTGCGTGATTTTTTTCATTTATATCTCCGGAACGCAATCATCAATTTTCCTAAGGCAAATGAAGACCCAGAACTTATCGAATAACCTCTTCACTAGCCGACACTTCAAGGCGGAAAAACTCATTCTAGGTCTCCTCTAACTAGGTCTCCCAATAGGCCCTACCTATTTCATATTAACCCTTACCGCAAACTTTTTCTACCCAATTTTTTCAAAATTATTCATTACTCTACTTTCACTGCACAGCAATCAGCATATTATTCATTATTTCATACTATTCTACCAAAATACCATTAATTTCAATATACATAAATACATACATACATACATATGTATCTATGTATTTATGTACGTATGTATGTACATTAGAGCAACTCACCAAAAAAAAAAAAATGCTAGATGTACCCTCCTAAAAATGAACATTGGTATTTTTTATGACGACATATAAAATTTTTTGGGCTCCAGTTTCGACCGCTCGTGAGCTGGACCATTTTGAAAGAGGGTCTATTTTTGAATGTTTTGTTAATTTGAGCATCTGTTTCCTTACCAACATATACAATATCTATATCATAAGAAAGGTTTTTTAAGGCGCGTCCAACAGTATATACAATTTGTCCAAGGACGATCATCCACGTCCTTTTTTTAAGGATATTCTGTAAAAAAAAAGGTTTTTGAATTTTTTGTTCGGGGGGGTGTTTGCAATAAAAATGCCAAATTAACATTTTTTAATCTTTAGTCGATTTAATTAAATACGGGTCTCAGCTTTTTTTGAAATTCGCATAAGAGAAATGAAAGGGTTTAGAGCATAAAATAATAACTTTTACGTTGTTTTTGTTCTTTGATCTTTTTGTGATTCACGATCATATTTTTCAGTTCACATGCCTTGCCGTCGTTGTCTTGCTATCGATTGCAAATCATTTTGATGAAGTTGATGTTGTTGTTTTAATATTTACTGGTTATACACACATTTTCATATTTTTTTTTTTTGTATTTCTCTTGTATTTAATTTAATTTATTTTTTTTTTTTTGTGAACGTTTTATTTCGTTGTCTTTTTTGTTTTTGTTTGCAATGTTTGTTGTCTTGTGTGTACTCATATGACATGATATTAAAATAATTTCTTATACACAAACATGAACTCCCCATGAATTTAAACACTCCTGCCAATTGGATTTGAAAAAAAAAGGAATAAATTCAATTGAATCGAAAAGCGAATTCATTTCAAAGGTAAAGAAAAGGAAAGGAGTTGGATGACAACACACAATATTAATGAATGCTAGTTGTGATGAGTTATAATATAATGCGACCAGTTTTGGGTGGTTGGTTGCAAGGCAAATATCTGGTACTGCGTGTGCAAGAACGGTAGTATCCATGGATATTGTTCTTGTGTTGTCATTCTATTTATAAATGTATTTTTTTTTTAGTCTTTTCATTTATTTTAAGTTACATGGGCTTGTCACAAAACCTTCTTCACATCTTCCTATTATTCCTCTACTACTCGTACTGCTTCAGTTTCATTAATCAAGATTTTTCAGCTAAAGCGTTGATTTGGTCTCCTGTAGCAGATTTTTTTTTATTAATATTTCATTGAATTATTTTCTTTCATTTTTTGTCTATAATTATTTATATAAATTAAAAAAAACTATTAAATGGAATTGATTCTTCAGTTGATCTTATATACAACACGGTTTTTTAAGTGCCATGCACGCCAAATTTATATGTATGTATGTATAGTATGTATTCCTAAGTTTGTGTTTAGTTATAATGAAGTTTAATAAATTAATTGATTTAAATATATTATTAATAAAAATCTTTACTGTAGAACGAGAGAGTTTGTATACTCTCTTTAGACTTGTTTACCCCGTCGTTTCACCTTTAACATCGATTTTTATCGAGTATGCATAATATATCAATATCAAGGAAAAGATAATAAAAAGCATAAATTGTCAATGAATGACAAGCAAACATCCAAACGTATTAATTATCAGTTACATTAATACTGTATTTCTTGTAATAAATATTCAAAATCCTTAATAAAAACCAAAATAATAAAATAAATAAAAATTAAATATTTTTATTACGCAAAAAATTTATGATAAAAATTCTTCTATCTCTTTATAATAGCCATGAATAAAAAAAAAAATTTCTTCAAAATTAAAAACATATAAATATACAAACATATGTATGTACAGTGCTGTCCAATAAAATAGATTGACCATGATCTAATATCACAACCAAATCTATACTTGCAATTAATTAAAGAAGAGTGATACTTCAAATTTTTGAAATTTAACGGAGGTCAGTAAACAAAGTGCAGTTACTATTTTACATACATACATACATATGTATGTATGTATATGTACTCCTTTGCATAAAAGATTTGAATATACATATGTATGTATGTACATAGTAAACTCCTCGGAGAGTAGGTGAATCAATTTTATTGAACAGCACTGTATATATGTATACATACATAAATACATACAAACATATTTATCCTAACGAAAGTGTTAACGATCAAAAACCGAGCATCATAAAATTTAAGAAATATTAATAAGCAATTGTGTTGCTACTTACCCAATAGGAGAAGACATTAAAACTGGATCTGAAATAAAAATTCACAAAGAAATAAGATTTTGTTGGAAAATAAATTTTGTAAAAATAAATATTCATCTTTGGGAAATTAAATGAGACTTTGGTATATTTTATCTCAATCATTATTTGTCAGTGTTACCACTGAATGCAGGTTTTCTATTACTTCCTATAACTGAGCGCTGTTTTCAGTTCATTTTATGTAAGTAAAATAAAAAGAAACACTAATATGCATGCATACATACATACATATGATGTATAAGACAAAACTCCATACAGTGGAGCCTAAACACACACACACTCACATACACGCAACAACAACAACTTTGATTCACAAAAATTTATGAACAAGGAAGAAAAACGGAAAATTGTTGCAAGAAAAAGAAAAGAGAAGAAAAGAAGAAAAATTAATTCTTAAAAAAAAATAAAAAAATTACAATTTCAAATTCATTTATCTCTCGTAAAAGCCTTTTCTTAAGTATTTCGTGAGTTACTACTGCAACAATAAAAGAAGTATGCATATGAAGTTATTTATACAATGTACGCATATGTACATACATACATGTGTATATCACTATTGTTGTTGTTTTTTATATAATAATTACATATTTTTGTTGGGCGATTTCACAACGTATGCGTAAATTTAGCTATAAAATAAGTCCTGGTGTGTTAAAGAATACACACATTCTTTCATTTTTTGTAGAATTACATTCGCTGTCGTATTTAATTTCAGCTTCTACCACTTACTACCACAACATCAAGAATGTTGTATGTAGTATGTATTATTTTATATTACAATTCATTTACAGAGACATTTTACAGTTATAATTGAATACCCGCGTTCGCCAAAGTGGGTATACATATGTATGTGGAAATGTAACGCTATCGTCTATTCAACAAACTAACAGACGTACATACAAACTCGGTCATACTCATTAAATAGTTACCCGAAGTTTTCACGATCATTTTTTGCTTTCTATCCTTGTAGTTTCTTACTTATTTTTTGAAAATGAATTTTTTTTTGAAAGAATTGAGATCCAGAATTGAAAGTAAAATTGCGTGTATTCAACATCACAGAACGTGTGAACACATTGAAGAGATAATTGAATGTGAAACTTAATGTAAATAAGCCCTACCGCATTCTAAATTCTGACTTTCATGCTCTCCCGCATAATCAGAAGATTTTGTGACATTTTTATCGTACGAAAGCCACTGTAATAATCATAAAAATGACAATGTTCCTTATTACATATACATATATGTACATACACACATACATACATATATATGTATTTTTGGAAAGTGATGCAGTAGAATTAAAAATGCAAAATTTCTTCTCCTACTACTTTCCAAAGTATATCTCTCCCATCCTCCCTCTATCCAATACTTGTTATATGCAGATGTTTGTAAGACAACGTATGTTGTATGTGTGTATGTGTGTATGTGCGCTAGCTATCCTTACAAATAACATTCTTACATAAACGAGAAGAGTTTGTCGTTCTTATTGCTTTTCGTTCTTATTTTCTCAAACAAAAATAAAGTAAAAATTGCGTCGTCCTTTTTTGTTTTATTTTTTATGAATGTAAAGCCAGCCAAACTGAGCTCAAATGAGAATAAATGTAAGCATGTAAATGTAAGAATGTATAAGAGTTATAAAAAGTGTATGTTGAATTTCCTTCAGGTTCTTTTATTTTGTATTTCATGCTCTATTGTTACAAAACATTTTACAATTCTATTGTATGTATGTATGAATGTATGTATGTATGTATACTATATGAGTATGTAACATTTTATACTGTAGATTCAAACTGGAACTGTTATACATGAAATAACAGAATAACAAAACACCTCAACACCATACGCTCAACCATACATTTCTACATTCTCGATTTGTAATAAAAAACAAAAATATAAGTAAAGGAAATATGTGTGTGTGTGTATAACCACACCATTTTCCTCATAATCCTTCAATGTATTTCTTTTCGAAGAGGAGTATAGTGTTTCCAAATGTAAGAACATTCACGTCTATAACAGAAGCAACAACAATTTTTAATGCATATTACAATTTTATCAGTAGAGGACATACAACAACAATAGAGGACATACAGAAACACTACTTTTGTATAGGTGGACTCTTCTCAACACTGTACATACTACATGTTGTGCCCTTAAAGTCTTTCCACCACCTTTAAAAAGCACTCACTCACTCACAATTTCTATAAAAATTTGGAGAAGAAGAGAAAAAGAATAAATATGTTCGGGTTACATAAAAATAGAAAAAAAGAAGATAGGAAAAAAATGTCCATGTCGTTTTGTTTTCATATTTCTTTTTTCACTACAGGAACAATAAGAATAAGGAACAAAAGCTGCTGTTGGCGACATTTATTTTCCCCCTCTTCTCAGCACTGTATATTTACGTAGTAAAATAGTAGTAGTTTTATTTGTATTACTCCCCCTTAATTTTTTCTGTGCTCTCTCTCTCTCTCTCTCTCTCTCTCCATGTCTTTTAATAATCTCGTTCTCTACAGACACACATAAACACACACACACAAAAATTCGAATACACATAAACACATATATACACAAACTCGCATACACACGCCTTACTACAAAGACAATACAAACGAATACACATTTAATATCATTTCTATAATTTATTATATTCTGTATTCGTCGTTGTCGTCATATGCTAGTCGTGTATTCCTTTTTCTTAAAGCTCTTCACCCCCCGTTTTTTGTTTTCCTTTTTCCTCGCTCAGGGCCAGTGCTTTTGTTGCCGTTTTCTATTTGTACATTTCTTTTGTTGTTGTTGCTGTTGTTGTTTTTATTGGTACATGTTCATGTTTTGCTTGTTTATTACTTCTCTTAAGTCCTGTTTAGTTGCAAAAGTGTGCAAGAAAAGATTAAAGGGCCAGCGCAAACTTTAACATTTCATCTTAATTTCCTTTTTTTTTTTGTTTTTGTTTTTATTTGTAGTTGTTTTATAAAATTTTTGTTTGTATTTGAGTTTTTTTTTTTATCGAACGCGATATTTCTCTGTTCAATCAATTGATTTTCTGGGCTTATGCTTCAAATTTATCGATTACAGTGATAAAATGATGATTATAAATATTTACCAACCTTTGATAAACTTTATGAGAGAATGTTTTAAGTATCATGATGATGAATAATTATATCAGTGGAACGAACTATTTTTTTTTTTCTTTTTTCTTTTTTTTTTTACTGGCATTGTACGTTTAGCCAAGATCTTTCAAACCCGCTTCATGTGAATTATTGCCCATGCATGAATTAGTGATACATTCACTGATTGATAGCAAAAATTATTCACATTTGGACATTTCAACTTAATTTTTATTGTTTAAAGTTGAAATAAATACGATAAAAAACACAAACAAAAAATAAAAACAACGGATTTCTTGGTTAAAAATAAAAGCTTTCAATTTATCATTTGGTCACAGACTTTAAAACAAACGTAACTAGGCGATATGGGAACTAAACACATAGTACATACATAGATGGATGGATTGATGGCTGGAAGGATGGATATAAAAGCGAAAATAAACAGAGAGCTTGTCAAATATAAAACAACAGCAAACACAAGACAAAAACAACAAAGAAAAGAAAAAAAACCATTAAAAAGGTTGAATGAAAAAATCATGACTAATAAAACGATGGCATGGCATACATACACATGTACGTATGTATGTATGTATGTACGTTCAATTCATATTTGTTTCGTTAATAAAAAATTATTAAAAATGTTTGTATATAAAAAATAACACATAACACAGAATAATAATATTATTAAAGCATATAAACAAACAAAAAAAAAAAAAAATTCAAATATTTTAAATAGAAAAACAATGTACATACATACATACATACATAGAAATTTAGTGAAATAATAAGTTGAATAATAATAAGTTGTGTGTGTGTATGTACATACACACATGTTTGATTGTTTTCTTGCTTTGTAAACTGCCCGCTCTATCTATGTACATATATTGTTTGCATCGGTCAGAGAGTTGAGCTGTGAGTAGTAAAGCTCAAAATTGGTCTTTTCCATTTCTAAAGGCCTAATTATTATCTTCTAATCCAGTTTCGTTTAACCTTACGAATACACACAATCCCATTTGCCAAAACATAACATGCCAAGTGCATATTTCGTCAAGTTTCCTCAAAGTCAAAGTTTCTTAACAAACGCTCAACACAAAAACTTCCAGTTTTGACTTTGAAATCATTTACGAAAAGTGACGGACTTTTACTGATTTTTATCATTCAATTTTCTTTCGTGGTTCGTGGTTGGCAAGTTATTCGAATTTGATGATTATTAACAGCGTTTCGTAGATTTAAATTGGAAAATAATTTATATTTTTTCCCCCATAATTGACGTTGGAGCATACATTTTAACATTGTTTGAGCACAACCAGTTCCTTTAATTTCCATGTAATTACTGTTTACTACATACATACCCCTCTGGTCTACTATCGCCATACATTCATTGATTCATTCACATACTCACGCTCACTGACTGTCAAACCAAAATTTTCATGGAAAACTCGAGCAAAACTACCGTTATTAATTACTAAATACGGCGTTTACCGTAGATTTTACAACTTATTTGGCATAATTTTATACGTTTTTTTCTTCATTCTTACTATTCACTATTTTACAACACTGAATGTTTATTTCAATGTTTCACTCATTTCACACGTTGCAAGAGCACTGAAGTCACAGTCGAATTAGGGTCGGTCGGTTTTTGAAAGACAAACGATTTCAGACGAACGTTGGTCTTACAAAAACAGGCTTTTAGTGTTGCCTGTTACATGAGGACAGACATCAACTCCAAATCATGACAGAAAACTATGCATATTTTCGAATTCTGTTTGTGGCTAGCATTGTTGTGCACCCATTTCCTCTTTCCCCTACCCCTCGTCTTTTATTTAGAAAACTATGTATTAATTTAATAAATTTCTTTCTTACTTTTTTCCTTCATGCCGTAGTATAAGTTATTTTCTCTGTCTGTCCGTTCGACGGTGCCTTTAACAATGTATTTCTGTTCACAGCAGCTATAGTTTCTTTATTCAATTTGATTAATTATTAATCGCCGTCATCGTTTTAATTTTTATTATTATTTTCTCTTTTTCATATCTCATTTTCAAATAACTTCTATTTCGTACTTTTTTCATGTATACATACTACATATACATACATATATGTATGTATGTACATTTATATATATATATATGTATATATATTTTGTTTTTTTTATCTTATTTTAAAATGTTTCCAATCCAATTAAAATTTTTTTTTTTGGTTTGTTTTTCTAGTTGTTTCAAATGATCATAAATTAAATAAAATGAGTAAGTATAGTGCGTTTATTCGTATTTGAAATCGAATCAATTCAAAAATACAAATTAAAATAAAAAAAACAAAAACAAGAGCAAAAATATTATTTCAGTGTCTTGAGGTTTACTCATTTATTTGAATGTGAATGTAGCCCCCCTCCACCCCCTAAAACCATTCGTTTAATCGCCAGATACATACATACATATCTACATGTTCACGATATCTTTTATTAAATCGTGTTCTTTTTTTATTTCTCTAATAATTATCGATTATTTTTTTGTATTGAAATATATGTATATGTATGTATGTATGTATAGATATTTGTGTACATACATATGTATGTATGTGTTTTTATAGTCGCTACTTTAAGATCAAATCTATTAATAAATCTGTGTATAAAAACAATATTTATTTTGTTTTCATTATTTTAATCAATTTTAAATCAATTGGTGAATTTTATGACTGAATATCTATCTATCTATCCGTGTATGACGTCTTATGAATGATTTCATTAACCGAAGCAATTAGAGCGTACTTTATATTATATTTGTATGATTTTTCTAAATTATTCTTATTCAAATTAATAAAATCACGATCTAAAGCTACATACATATACATATGTAGACATAGATTAGACAAAAGAATTAAAAAATGTAAAATTATTCGATACTTAAAACATACAAAAGATACCATCAACAAATGAATAGGATGCATCGAATTTACCAATCTTTAAATATCATATTAGATGGACAGTTTAAAGCTTATATTCCTACATACCTTCATACCCAGACGCCTTATGTATATGATACCATATGCCTTACCGATGAACAGTTTATGACGTAATTGTTGTTAGTTTTGTGGAGTCCGCTTATGTTCCATTTAAGTTTCTTCAAACTGGACAGTAATGGCAAGATGATCTTTATCCCCAAAGGAAGTAAAACATCTCAAACCAAAGCTAAAGAATTTTTACCCAAAAGATAATAATCGTTTCTACTTAAAGAGACTTGAAAGCATCATTCATTTATGGCTGTATGGGTGCAACCCTCGAACTTGAAGGACCTACCCGAACTGTACAGCTTTCATTAGTTAGACATATAAGAAAATCGCTGCATTTTGTGGTTCCCTTTCTTAATATAGAAGAAGTGCAGTCGATACTACAAGAAGGCCAAAGGTCTCTGGCGGAGATAGTGAAAACATCAGTCCGCCACATACATATACGGCAGCAATATGTGCATCTGACGTATTTGCGAACGTCAGAACAATTAGTAGAAACGAATTCAGACGTACTGTTACCATTCCATTCCTTTTATTCAGGAATAAACAAATGATCTCGCACAGACTTCACGTCATCACCAAAGAATGAACACTCTGTTATCGATACGCAGTATCATCATTATCTTCTTCCTGATTGAGCACCTTCTCTGCCTTTGTTCAGCATTTGGGAATCCGGCACAAGAGGTGACTTGAATAAAATCCTATTCTTTCATAGGCCAAATCAGTCCTAACGGCATTACAATTGAGTTTTATGACCAGAGCAATGGCACCAATGTCCTTTAGGGGATGATCATCTTGATCTTTTTACACACATAGGTACGAACATCAACAATGTTCGGGAAGAGATATTTTGAGATCTAAAATCCGATTGTTTCCTACCAATTCCTTTCTGTTTCGTTTAAATTTGAAGAGTGAGTTTCATTTCAAATATAATTCGAGAAATTATCTTGTGTTTATTGTAATATTTTTACCACTTCAACTTATCGTCGTTGTTGCTGTCTGTGTGTGTCTGCAATATTTCCAGTTGAAAGTCTTTTAAAAGAGAGTCGCATATGAAGTAGAAGTAGGTCTTTTTATTACTTTTTCTGCCTCTTTCTCTACTTTAACGAAAATCAACGAATGTACTACGATTGAACGCAATACAATTTTGTATTAATGATTATTGTTGTTGTTGTTATATGCATTAATGTAATGATGTAATGAATGACCGAATTGTACTGGTATGACCAGCAAAACTTGTAATAATAAACACAAGACAACAGCAACAACATTTTAATATTTTTTCAATATTTATTTCCCTACTTGATGTTTTGTTGTTGCGACTTTACATGTGCACCTAACACGCTCACCTTATGTGATAAGAAAACCTTTCTTAGTTGGGGACACACATTAAAATAATTAAGAGGGGCCAGCTTTAATTCTGTGTAGATCGGAGACATCCAAAAATCCATTGACTCTATCCAGCACTCGCCGATATACAATGTACTACATACATATGTATGTACAAATGTCCCAAGCAAAAGTTTAATGCAGTGTAGAGAGTCTTAAGTGGTCTGTAATGAACGATTGATTGCAATTTTCTTATTTGTTTCGCTCTCCTATAGCCACTCACTCTTTCCTGAGTTGTGTGCACTTCTAAGTGTTGGATAATTCAATGGGCGCCTGCGTGTATGTACATACATATATGTGTGAGTTGAATGCGTGTTGAATTTTGTTTCATTGTCCTCCCCTTCACTTCATTTCTGTTTTTCTTGTTGTTTTTTTCTTCTCCTTGTTGGTTGATACTGTCAAGTATTTTAAAGTTTTTTTTCTGTGTTATTCTTCTTTTTTGTTTGGTTGCGGATACATAAATGTTGATCTGTTTTATTTTTTTAAGCTGCTGCTGCAATTCCATGCATTTTTTTTTTGCTGGTGCTTTAGGATAAAAGAAAAAAAATATCAGATTGTAAAGACGACGTTAACCGAACCAAAAATCCAATCCGATCCGAACAGCAACTGGCCCTTCTAACATACATACATACATACATACATTTAATTATATGTATGTACATATATCGTTCGTTTCATACAGTCAGGTTTTTTGTTTGCTCATCAGTCATTAATTTGGTTTGTCGGGTATACAAACAACATAAATGCGAATCTGGCTATTACTGCATCTTCATAATTGTGTCTGTGTAAACAACACACAGGTGCTTACACAATTTTAGCTTTTATTTTATGATTACCACGATTACGAAAATTGATGTTTTGACAATTCATGCCAGTAAAAATATTTTGACGATATATGCACACGCACTTTCATATTTTATGTGTGTTTTATGTTTAAGTTGATTTTTGGTTGCTTTTCTATTGCTTACGATAGGAACTTTTCAATTGAAACATGAGAAAACAATACTGGTTGTAAAAAACTAGGTAAAAAAAAAGCAACAAGCAACACTAAGAGTTTAAAACTCTTGCTGTCATTACCAATAAGCAATAAATTAAAATGAGATTTCAAATAAAAAGTAAGTTTTTTTCTTTTTCACACTCTAACAAATCTTTTAATTACATTGTACATATATATGTACATATGTACAATCCTGTGTTATTTATTTAAATTATAATTTTATATGTATGCTTTTTATTTATTCGCAACACTGTAAACAGACAAAGAAAACAACACTACACTACTCTGTAAATTTTTTAGCAGCACCACCAAAAGCTTTAAAGAGAAAACAAACAAAAACCACCAAAAAATATAGCATGAACAAGTAATCACCACACCAACAATAACAAAAGGAATATAAAAAAAAAGAAAAATAACTATAACACGGTAGAAGTAGCGCTTACCAACCTTAGTAAAAAACCATATAAAATGAAAACAACAACAACTACAACAACAGCAATAACAATAGTAATAATGGCAAACAAACAAAAAAAAAAAAACTACTTTATTATAAGAGGAGTTTAACTTAAATACAACGGAGAGAGAGAGAGAGAGAGAGAGAGAGAGAATGAAATAGAAAACATAAAATAACTTTAAATACATACTTTAATGTTGAACGTATTTTTTATATGATTAGTTTGCTCAAGGGTACAGCCATATTATACCACATATAAACGGGAAAGAAGCCAAATGGAAATGAAATGGAAACAACAGTAACACAACAGCTACAACAGCGAAAGAAAGAAAAGTACATCCATCCATCCATCCATTCATCCATCCACCAACAACCATACTAATGATGATTACATACGAACATATCGATATGCAATGTATATTAAAACAACAACAACAACAACAACAACAAGCATGATATAAAAGTGGAGGAATCATAGTAATGATAAAAGTAAAGAGAAAAACAAAAAAAAAAAAAGAACATGTCACATATGAACGAATTATAAATAAAACATATACACACATACATATACATATGTACATACATACATTCATACAAACATTGTTATTGTAAAATTTCTGTACCATACTTTTTAAAATATACTCATACATACATATGTACATATATTTGTATAAAAGAGAGAATAGCAAATTGTTGTAGTTATTGCCAAATACTTTACTTACATACACAAACACAAACATATACAGATCCATATGTATTTCTCCTTTATTTTATTGTGTTGTTTTGCCTATCGGTTATATCATACAATTATTGTACAATATTATTAAGTGTTATACATACATACATATGTATGTATATTCGCAGTTATATTTCATTATCAAATATAACATAAAATAACACGATACGACAGACACTAACTGTGTTTTCAATTCTAAACAAATTCAAATTCAATTTAAATATGTCTGTATGTATGTATGTCTGTATATTGTTACAATTATAAAGCGGCAATAGTATTGAAAAAATATACGACGAAGGAGATATTGAAGAAAAGTTTGACATTACTTAATAAATAGTACAACAATAACAACATGAATCGTACAGTAGTAAGAAATTTCATTTATTCTCATTTCCTCATCCACCGTCCCTCCTACAACTACGCAAATATATGCATACGTATGTATGTACATGCATGCATGGATGTCTAACGTTACCACGCTTTCTTATTGTGTTAGAAATAGAAAGACGGCAACCATTCTTTATAACATATGTCCATAAGTATGTATGTATGTGTGTGTGTGTGCATATGGGAATTGTATAATTAACAGCAAAATAAAATAAAAAAAATGAAGAAGTATGTACACACACACACACACACACACATATGTAGATATTTCACAATATCCCTCCTCCTCTTTAATTTACTAAAATTTCTGTATTTTACTGAAACACAAACTCACAAAGTTGTTATTCTTCTAATAATTTTTACTAAAATATTAAAGAATTGTTTCGATTGTTTAACTTACACACACAAAAATAATACAAATATTGTTCTCTTCACATACATACATACATACAAACAGTATATGCACTTAGGTGTAGAGATACAGATATTCATAAGAGAAGAAACATCCGTAAACGAAAGTTTGGCAAAAAAAAAAAAAAAAACAAAATTATGTGAATGTGACAGACAACAATAGTTTTGTGCAGCATACATATAAAAATCTCATTAAATACATACTAATAAGCACTTAAAACGGAATTAAAGCGACCTACGACAATCATTTACATAGTAATTTAATTTCTTCGTGACAAATTTATTGAAAATTGTTCTTTAATTTGATTGCAATAAAATTTTGTAATCAATTTTAATTAATCGATGAAAGATGAACATCTTTTTAATCATCTTACCCTTTCGCTGATCTATGCAGTTATAAGATTTACGCTATTTTTTCCCTAAAACAAAATCAATCAAGGTTTCCTTTTTAAATATATATTCATACATACATATGAAATATATAAATAATGCGGATCAAATTGATAATACTCGAGTTCGAGATTGGCCGAAAAGTCAAACGTTATTAATACGCTTATGAATGAATTTCGTCTTCTTACAACACCTCGGCCTCGGTACCTACTGTATTTATCTCATCAAAAATTCTTAAATAATTTAAAAACATTGATAATTAATAAAATCAGTTGTTGTCACTAGTTTTCAAAATAAATAAATAAAAAATAATTAAAAAAAAAATTGATTAAATACTCTTTAATGTGAAAATAGAAAAACAAAAAACAGAAAATACTATTGTGAATAGATATAAAGCGTGGGAGCTTAAACAAAAAACAGAAAATACTTTTTGTAATTAATATATCTTTGAAATAGAAATAAAAATAAAAAATGATCTAATAGTCATATGAAACATGAAATTTACCTTTTAAAATACGTGTTTAGTTGATTTAATTACAGGAAATATTGTAATTAATTGTATATGTACATATAAATGTATAGTAATTAAAAAGAATAATGAAATTAAATTTTTTTTTATGTATGTATGTATGTATGCATATAAATAAATACATACATACAATATATGCAATTTTTATATTAATTTAAACAATTTCTTGGGCACACAAACATTATAGAAACAAAATTTCAAATTGATTTCTTTTTTAAATTTTTTTCTCAATGAATATGCCTAGATTTTATTTTTAAAAATTTTAATAATTTATCAAAATTTTCCGCTTTTTAATATATTTAATAAATTTTTATTTTGTTTCATTTTTAATAATGTCTTTTAAAAGACATTTAATTTTAAATTGAATATTTCACACACTCCCACCAACGTGTGTGTGTTTGTTTGTTTGTTTTTTTTTTCTTTTGAGTTGGATTTCTTTTTTATTATTTATTACGATAGATTTTGTTATTTTTTTTTAAATACATTTTTTTTTTATTATTTTATTTATTATTTATATTTTCAAATATATTTTTTTTCATCACTGGATAACTTTTTTCATTATAGATATGTATGTATTTGATTTTCTTTTAATTTCTTTAGAATTTGATTTTTCTTCCACATCATACACACACACTTACTTCCACATCATGAGAGTCACATATATTCGAACTCTTTAATTTAATCAGACACTATTTCATGATTTTTTCCCCCCTACTTTCTAAAATAATTCAAAGTAGAGGTGTATCAACGCTATGAGCGACGGCGAAGCAAAAATTAAGCCAGAGTTGAATTACTTTTGCTTTAAATTATTATTATCATCATCATCATCATCATCATCATAATCAACAACAATAACAACAACACCAAACTAACTAAACTTGCAATATATGGTTGTTAACTTCGCTCGCATAGAACAGAAAATTAATGAGAACACTATTTAGGCAGTCATAATTATAATTTTGTCACTGCATGAGAGTATTTCTACTGTTGTACAAGCAGCAAAAAATTTTATAACAAAAAAAAGAAAAACACTTTATAATTATTTAACATACAATATTTCAGAATTTTTAATTATTTTACCAAAATTTCTGTAATTTATTTGTTTTTGAATATTTCTCTCTCTCTCTCTCTCTTAAAACTCTCCTTTTCTCTCGTTTCTTGTTTTTATTTAATTTGTTGTATTTTGTGGTTAAATTCTATTTCAATTTCATTTCTTTCAATATTATGCTCTTTTTAAGCACTCTTGCTCTCTTTCAATTTCAATTTCAATTCACAACATCTCTCATTATAAACACTCGTTTTATTGCACATAAAATTTTACACAAACACTTGCACTTCAACCACGTTATCGTTATAATATACCCACATAACATAGAGCACACAGCAAGCACACAATGGTAATAATGAGAGTATAAGATGAGTATACTCAATATTAAAAGCAAGAAAAAAAACAAAAACAAAAAAATGTTGGAATTTTCGTTTAATAATATTCCTGTGCTTAACGCGACGAATTACCGAACAAAACTAAATTTACAAAATCAGGCATAGAGCAATACAAGTCAAGCAACTGGGAATTTTCTTTGTTCTTGATGTTGTCTTTGCTATGTTTTTTGGTTTTATTTCTCGTAAAACAAAAACCCCATACATTTATGTATGTATGTATACGTATATAAACAGAGTCTGCTCTAACTCACAAAACGCCGGCAGCATTTTCCAAATGCTAGCGACAACTACCAACTCTCATTTACAAACACAAATATACACAGCCATACATCCATGCACACATACATGGATTTACAACAATTGTACATTGGCCACCAGAAGCAGTCATTTAAACAAGAGGAAAAAAAATATTTGCAAAGACACTTCTCCATCATTAATAAACAGCATTGGCAACTCAGCGATTTTCACATAGTTTAAGCGTGTTTTTTACTGTTCTCCACTGCAGAGTAGTGCTATTTTTTCTTAGTGTTATTTTCTTTTGTTTTAAGCGGTTAAGCGTGAACTTCTAACGTATTTATTTATATAAACAGACTCAGATGGATATCAACTGATTATATAAGATGTATGAGCGTTAATTGTCATACATATATTACGCAAGTAATGAATAGAATGTCACTTGAACCATAGGAAAATATAGTCGAAGCACATATTTGCATTAATTTTCTTGGACAAAAGGGACTATCCGATCGTGCAGCTTTATTATTTTTAAGTCTCTCGATTCTTATTCTGATTTCATTAAAGTTGATTTAAGTTTTTTTTTTTTTTTGCGATAAGCTGCTTTAAAAAACAAAAATTTGTCCCACAACTTTAACACAGTTGTTGCCGTTTTCATCCTTTAGGGGGGAAGCAATGCGTTCTCTATCACCAACTTTGTGGTAGAATTTTAGGGATTGCCATTCATACCCTTATATTGATAAATTGAGTCATGTTGTCGTCTAGCTACCTCTTTTTTGCTTTTTTCTTTCCATATCTCTATTTTTCTTTGTGGACCCACGAAATAGTATTTTTCGCAATGGTTTCAGACATCTGGATCCCTAGGAGATGTTAAATTTTGTGTTATCTTTTGGCTGAGAACCTTGAGTTTGACATTTAGACTGCTATCTCTATACATATTTGGTATAGTCTCCCACATTTTGAGTCATTCCTATTGGGGGGCGCTAATCTGCTGTCACAAAGGAAATGATTGCAGTCAATATTTATTCGGGTCGTCCGTTACCGTATACTCGAAGCGTGCATTTGTTCCATTACCAGGAGATGTATTTGTTTGTTCGTATTTTCACAAGGAGGCAGCCACTACTACTATCAAGATTCTGTTGATTTTTTTTTTTTTTTTGTTAAACCAGCACTCAGGGGATGACCCCTACTCATGCAGTGCATTGTGCAGGTTTAGAAAAGGTGGAAAGAGGGAAGATGCGAACAGTAAAGAAACGATTTGCTGCTAGTGACTATAAAATGGCCAATGCTATACCTTCAGCAGACAGTCTACAGCAATCGTCCCCAAGAAACCCGCAGTTTCTCACACCAGTTATGTTGTGTGTGTTAATTTTATACAGAAGTGGCGGGACCTACAGTTTAAAGTCGACTCCGAACGACAGATTTTTTGAGAAACCTTTCAAGAAGAGAAAGAGAAGAAATCGTCGAAAAATTCTTTTTGTATTTTTTTATTTTGATGTCTGGCCAGGGACTCGAACCCTGGCTTTACGTCTAATAAGCCAGCAAACTACCTACTACACCACGACAACGGAGGGACTGAGTTGAAAACAATAACCCTCTTACCGTCAAGATATTCTCCCTGCCTTTAGCATTGAAATTAAGCTTTTCCTGTCCTTTTTAACATTAACGTCATCTAAAACTATCTTAATACATATTAAGATCACAACAGCTTGCTGTCAAGGCGATTGTAAAAGCGTCTTTCGCCCTGGATTGAACGCAAATTAATATAATGGATGTAGAAGAATTACGCTACTAAGCAGATGCAAAAGGACTTGAATGCCCAAAAAATAATATAGACAACCTCAAAATGAATTATAAGGCTTTAGAAAAAAAAAAATATTTTTTATAAAAAAAAAAACGCTTTTTTCACTAATTTCAGCGATACTGAAACTTTAAATTTGACAACGTCGACTGCTGCAAATATCGCTGCTATACAATATAAAAAAAACAGAACAGCAGCGACACTATTTCATACACAAATGCGACTGCAAAATATTTCTTTTTGTATATGCTAGAGGGGGTGAGTACAATAAAAGGAATAGAATCAAATAAAACGTAACAATAATATAAACAATAGCAACAACAACAACTATAAGGATGTTAGTAATACACACAACTCCCAACTTGTCAGTTTCCATAAGTATGTTCGTATGTGTACCTGAATGAAAATGAGAGCTTGTGACGAAAACCCTATATAGAGAGAAACAGAGAGAAGAAAACTTAATAATAATAAATAAAAAAAATACACATTCACAATATATTAGTCGTTCAAGCATAAGTAAAATAAATATGGGGTTGTCCATAGAAGTGCAAACGACAGAATTGAATATCATAGGATTTTTGTGCGAGCGTAAGGTTTAATTTAATTTAGAAATAGCCACAATCTAGTTAGCAAATCTTTTTTTAGAAGAATTAAAAATTAACATTTTTATAACGTTAACACTCATCGCTAGAATTTTGCCCAACACTGTAATCCAAAACTTTAGAATTGATTTATTTCCCAGTGTATAGCGAATAAAAAGAAGAGGAGATGTAAGGCACCATCAAATAAACATGATGTATTCCTTCTGCATGTCACATTGATCAAGTTGACGATTGAGGCGTCGTTGCTAGATACATACACACATACATACATATATCAACATATATGTATACATATTTAACCTCTCTTAAATATTCACATACATACGGGTAATGAACAACAACACAATAATTTTTGTTTGTGTTTTATTCTTATTGGATTTATATATTGAAGTTGTTGTTGCTTTGCTTGTTATTGTTTTTCATGCGTTCATTTGTTGTTTAAATATTTTATAGGGGGGAGAGAGAAACAATGTGTGAGTTGGTTTGTAGGCCCCTCACAATATACATACACACATACATATGTACATACACTCTACATCTAACTCATAAGAGTTCTTCCATTTGTATCCGTTCTTTTTTTTTTTTTTTTGTTGTCTCTACACTTTCGAAATGTGATTGGGATGAGCTGCGTTGTGATGTTGACGGTTTATAGCAGCGTATATGTATATGTGTGTGTGTGTGTATATAAGAGAGAATGAGTTATTTAAGCTACAACCGCCATTCTTTATTTTATTTAGTTTTATTTCTTGGGGCTGCTGCTTTATTATTTGAAGTTCACACCGAATTGTTTTACTTCAGTTCGTACCACTTTCTAAGATGTGTGAGCGTGTTTGTGACAGTGTGGGTATTATTTTTCTTTAATACTCTTGGATGCAATATACGAATGTTAAGACTTATTGTTGCACTCTCCTCAAATAACAAAAGAGATTAAAAAAAAAATGTATAGAAATAAAATATGAAAACAACAACGAAAAAGTATGAGAGAAATTTAAACGTCATTGGCATTGTAAGAAGAGAGGTTTACTTGAGTTGTAGTTATTGGATGATGCTATAGTTGTATGTGGTGCGTACCAATGTTGTTATAATGAATTCCTCTATTTTGTTTGGTATGCTAAAGAACCGTATGGGTGTTTGCAGGATTTTTTAAATGATGTTTTAAATTAAAAATAAAAAGTTTGAACTTCAGAAGAGCACTTTCATTTGTATCGCGATAATATCTTGCAACGAGATCAAGCTACAGTTTCGAGTAGTGATAACAGAATACGGGTTATTACAGAATTCAAAAAAAAAAAAAAAAAAAAAATTCGAATTGTTTAACTTTGTTTCCAAGCCTTGTAATATAATTTTATATCGAAACTATGTCAGTCTGGAGATCAAGCATGGGATCACTCTTGCCTACAGATACTACAACAGTCTCAATAGGCAATTGAGTTGCAGGTACCTTCCTCGTACGACAAAAGCAATACACTACAAGAATTTCATTCTCCCCGTGGCGCAAAAGCATGGACACTATTAAGCACTGATGCAGTATCGATCTTCGGTCGAGTGTGAGTTGGCGACAATTTCCGTTGTGCAACGTAGGAACATCCAGCGGATGCGCTGGCTCGGCCATGTCGTCCGAACGAAGGACGATGCATATGCGAGATGGGTATATCATTTGGGGATGGATTAGTAGCAGAATACATAGGGCAATAATTGGAAATAAATACACTACATTTTAAGATTTAATAATAAGAAAATGAAAACAAAATAACAATGAATTTGAAACTATTTTCGGCTACACTGTTCAATCTAGCTAACTATAATACATTGTTTCTGTTACTCACTACAACTGCATAAACATACATGCCTTTCTTCTCCTCCCTCAAAATGTATATCATTTGAGAGAAATTTGCTCATGGTTAGACAGTTCAGACGTTTCGAACAAACGTTTAGAGATTCTTTTATTGAATGTTGTTGGTTACCTTATTGTCAAGTTTTATTTAAATTTTTATAAGTGATCACATTACGAAAACTATAATTAATGGATTTCTCTTTGCTAGTAATAGCAAAAAAAAATTGAAAGACGCGAGTGTCACAAGTACAATATTATGTCTGCTTTTGTTACCGTCATGTTTATTCACCAAATGGTTGATGCTCTTATGTTACAGTTTATATGCTCTTCATATACTCCCTCCTTTTAGACACAGTCTCACGAGTACAAACATTTGTTTGTGTGTACACATAAGCTCTTTAGACATGACATTTGTATCCTTTACACATTTTTTCTCTGTTAAAATTTCATATTGCTGGCTATCGGTTTTATTTTTTGTTGTTATTATTGTTGATACAAAGTAGTTGTTGTTATGTTATTGATGCTTCATTCCCGTACGCTTCAATTTTACTTGCTTTGCCATTTCCCTAAATGTTATTTTAAGGGTTTCATTTTATTTCTCACTCACTGATTCTCAGTTAGCCAGCTTGTATGTCCAGCTCCGACCATCAGCATTATCCATACAAGTCTAGAGAAACAAAAAATTTATTGTGTTTACGGGTTTGTATAGGTGAGCACATGTATGTACGTGTACAGATGTAGTGTTTAAAAGACCGTAGAAAAATACAGAATTTTAAAAGAATTCGATTAATAAATTTTTTCAATTAAATTATTGCTTCGAAACTTTTTTTCAAAAAATAAAGAAATTAATTAATCTATAATTTGTAAAAGTTGAGCTAAAACTTTTGTTTTATTTAAAAAAAATTTTTGGAATTCATTCTTTGAAATGCCAGGAGTTAGCAAAAAGATGTGATGGATAATATTCGTTTATCTAAAACACAAGTAAACCAGCCCTACGAACCGTGTTTCGTGCATTCAAAAAAATTTGTTGAATACTGTAGCAAATAACATTCAGTATGATACCCTCCCCTCCTCTACCTATGTATGTATGTACATACATGCATACATTTACATACATATGTATGTCCGTACATCTAAAGTGGTGTGCAGTACATACATTTAAAAGAAGAACGGAAACTAAATGAAGGAATTCAACGAACGAACGATCCTACAATGTGTACGAATGTAAAAACGAATACAAACAGAAACTCACACAAGTGATAAAACATACGCGGTATTCATTAAAAGTAACAACAATATTACTGAGGAACAGAAGGGTAGAGTGAGTATCAATACAATAAAATAATATGAGAGAAGACGCAAAAGTAAAGCGGCTACAAAAGTCGCTATCATGGATAGCAAGCATGGATAACAACAGAGATAGATTTCAATAAAAGTGAGTGATTGCGTTATACTCGTATTGCATCAATGCGTATGTGAGTAAGTGAGTATAGAAGGACACACAGGTTTTTTGTTCACTCCATACAAGTGAGCTTTATTACTTTTTTTATTTTGTTTTTTTTGTTTTTTCAATAGAAGTTGAAATCTCTTTAGTTTTTCCTTTTCATATTTCCTAAAATAAGCTTTTATACTCAGTTGTTATCGTTTTTTGTTTATTTGTTTTGTACAATTATCGAAGGTAAAAAGTTGAAAGACGGCATTTTAAAATATTATTGTGGGTACATTAAAAAAAGAGAAAAGTTTTTTTTTTTTTTTTATATAAGAAAAGAACTTTTTATAGATTTATTAAATAAAAAAATAGTTCAAGTAAGGTGATACGATGACTGTCATAATATTATAACAAGGAGTTTTAACATTTTTATTTGTTTCATTTATACTATATAAAAAAAAAAAAAAATAAAAAATGAAATATTACTGTGACCCAACCACACATGCGAAAAGGTTGCGTCCCTGAAAACAGTAAAATGTTTTGATTTATTTTGTACTTGGAGCAATTTGTACAATTAGGTTAAAAATGAAATAATATTCCATTCAGAGTATAAAAACAACGGTTAAAGTTTGGTCAATAATTCACAATTTTTGTAAATGTACGGTACCCCATATTCCTTTATAAAAATACAAATATGAAGGCATTACGTATTTGATCACCATCGATAGGATATAAGACACTTTTTGGGAGTCTTCCTAGATATTTATATTGATTATTAAAGAGAATGGCTGCCTCTACAAAATATTAAAAATAAGGAATTTTATGGTTTTATGATTTAGAATTAAATTTATTGCCGAATTCTTTTATTGAAGTTCCCTTCACTTGATATATCGCTTAAGTATGCCCGGTAGAATATTTAGCTGCTTTAAATAAATTTTATTTGTTACAGAAGAAAGGTCTTATAAGTGTGCTAATTATAAGACCACCACTGTATGTATACATTTGTATTATTATTGTAACAGATTTATGAAAAATAATAAAAAACAAAATTTTTAAATCAAAATCATTTGGCAGGCATCGTGGCTACACTGATGTTTGCACGTGTTTGTAAATATTTTACAAATATTTTATAATATTATATGTACAATTATATGTGGAATAAATATACAGACGTATAAGTATGTAAATTCTCTTAAAGTATTAAATAAAGTACATATTTAAGCAAATACGCACTTTGTGATAAATCAGTTTATATTAAATTAAAGAGTATATGTGTACGTGTTTTAATAATTAATAAATGGATTAATAAATAAACTGTTCAATGTGTGAGAAGAATTTAAAGTAACCGTTGGTCTGTTGAATTCATACAAATAAACAAGAAAAACATACGTTTTTATATCTCTTGAAGTCACATAAAATCTTCCACTCGAAAGCTTATCTTAGAAACAAAAAAATCTGGTTATTTTCGAAATTGGGAACATATTTGTCGAATAAGATAAGATCGAAGAGCATATCTTTTCATACAACCTCTTAGTTCAAAGAAAAATTTGCATTGCTTTCCAGAATTTTAAATTTAAATTGTATTTGGAGAAAATCGTCATAATAAAATAAAATAGAAAAGAAAACACTACTATAGAGAAATATGTACATATGTATGTATATAAATACTATGTTTCTCACACACTCTTCCCACTGTATTGTATTTCGTCAATGTCAGTTTCCAATATTTATTTGGCGACGGTGTAATCGAAAACAAACAAAAAAAATCGTAAAGACTGTAAAAGAGAGAATAAAAGGACAATAGACGAGTAGAAATCAGTTCAGTCCTTTACTTAAATTCTTATAATATTTCCTCTTATGAATGAATATGAAACAAAATCTATCTACAGATAGGCTAAAAACAATTAACTTATGTTCGATTGATTTTTAGCATTTTAAAATGAGAACTTATCAAAAATTAAAAAAAATACTGAAGTATTAGGTGTAAGATATCGCTGTTAAACTGATATAAAAACGATTATCACAACGTTCCGACAGTTGAAATGAACACAGTGCAGGAATTCTGAATTCTATTGCTACTGTATTCATAGCTCAGTTGGACTCTTATAATATTTAAACACTAATTTGAGATCATAAATTGATTGAGTTCGAATGAAATGCATTTTTTAAGACATTTTTTCTTTTAAATTCAACTCTTTATGGCAACCCTAATAATTGGTGTTGTACGAGAGCAGATTTAAATTGGAGTACATATTACTCTGTACTGTGTTTCGTTAGTTCTCTTATTGGTATATTCGCAAGTTTATTTTTCTTTCATTTCTAAAGTTTGCAAAGTTTTATTTGTTATTGTTGTTGTATTATTCCTTTACAAAGTTGGTATTTACAATACCAGTTCTTAAGTCTGTACGTATGTATAAGTACGTACATAAGTATGTATAGAACAACAGTAGAAACTGGATATAACGCCTGCAATTATTAATTAAACTCAAAGAGGAACTAATTTTCATATTTTTGATTTTTGATTTTTGTATTGTGTTTTGACTGTATATGTATATACATATAAATATATAATATACATCTCTTGTTTTGTTGTTGTACTTTTTTAAATGCATATAGTATGTTTCACAAACTTTGTAGCTGTTTTGGTTTGTTATTGTTACCACCGTTTGTAGTCGTTGTCATTTGACAGTGAGTTTTTAGTTGTTGTTTTGGTTTGGATTGGATTGAATGGATTGTTTGTTGGTTGGTTTCTTTTCAAATATTAATAGCTCTTAAGTTGTGAGTTTGTTGGTGATTCTTCATTTCCTCTTTGAAAAAAAAAGGAAAAAAAAAATATTTTGATTTCGCAGCTTTTCTTACACAATCAGAGCGGTTTGTTGATGAAATTTTTTTTATTTTATTTTGTGAAAGCAAATGTTTTATCACACAAGATGTCGGTAGATTTTTGGGTGGGAAATATTTTCAAAACAATTTTTTCTCCGCTTTGTAGTGGAAAATCTTGTTTGTTCCGATTTATTTACAGCTGTAAAAGTCGCCGTGGTCTAGTGGGTAGTGTGTTGGCTTATTAGACGAAAGGCCCGGGTTCGAATCCCAGGTCAGACATCAAAACGAAAAATATTTCTTCGGCGACTTCCTCTCAGCAGCAGATTTCTGGCAAAGACTCTGAGAGTAAAAATTGCCATGAAAAGCTTCTCAAAAATCTGTCGTTCGGAGTCGACTTTAAACTGTAGGTCCCGCCACTCATGGATAAAATTAACGCACACAACATAAGTGGTGTGAGAAGCTAGGTCGTAATCCTGGCTGAAGGGTTGTAATGGCCAATTATGTTATGTAAATGTTGTTGTTATTAATTTCGATTTTCCAAGAATGGCAGAAACCTATTTGTATCGCATTGGTCGCTCCAGTCGCTTTGGTCACTTAGGTATTGCAATCAATTTAATAACGTACGAGGATAGTTTCGATGTGCATCGAATTGAAAAAGAACTTGGAACTGAAATAAAGCCGATACCCAAGGTTATTGACCCTGCTTCGTATGTGGCCAATTTAGCTCTAAATTCTGGAGAGTGTAGGAATAATGATCTTAATAATTAAAATAAAAGGAAAAAAAATTATTGAATTTTCATTTTTGTAAGATTCTTTTATTATATATCTATTTTTTTTTAATAAAAAATAAAATTCATTCTGTACAGTTAATCGGACTTTAAGTTGCCCTCCAGAACCCGCCAACGATTTGAAGCATAAAGAGAAATTCAAACAATGTGAAAAGGAAAAATTAAATTAAATACAAAAACAAAAACAAAGGCTATAAAACAACAACTACTAAAAAAATATACAACATACAACATATTACGTATAATGCTCACTGATGAGTATCAAATGAAGAGGCACAAAATTTTAACAATAATTTCTACAAGACAATTCTAAAGCAAGAATAAATACATACAACATACGAAACGATTTAACCTAAGCACGGAGAATAATATGAAGCCAACGAACACACTCACTCAGACGCTTATATGCATTCAGAAATAGATATTGAACCAAAATAGGAAAATAAAAAGCGAATAGTAGAGTAGTAAGACTTGTATTGGATTACTCCACTTGAAAAACTTTATAGTCAACAAACGAATCTGCAAAAAAAAAAAAAATAACTCCAAATACACATACACATACATAAACACTTTCAAAACCGTGCTCACTTAAAAGCATAACAACCGGAGCCTAACATACCATAAACGAAGAAACATTTTTTTACTAAAGCAGGAAGACCAGACAAGTCAAGTAAACAAAAACACACCAAAAACTCAACGAATCTCACGAAAATTATGATTTTTAAATGCTGCTTACATTAGAAAAAAAATGTTTCTTTTAAATTTTTTTTCTTATTTCGATTAATAATCAAATCACTTATAAACGACAAATATATAAAAAAAAAAAATAATAACTTAAAACGATCTCAACACAGCAGCTACCTATAGGAATAACAATATAAGTTTAGAAATTTTAATTCAAAGACAAAATTCAAATCAGCAAATAATTTTAAACGCTAATACAACACTATGATTTCGGTTATATACATACATACATACATACATACATATGTGCATATATAATTAGTGCTTTTTTTTTTTAATGATTGGAAATGCAATAGCATTTGCCAAGTCGATTTATTCATTTGTGATTATTCTTTCAAGTAAACCGCAAATTAATCTCGGAGCGCCCCAAATCATAGACTTTGTCACTAATGTTGTATGTACATACATATGTATGTATATGGATGAGAAAAAGGATTAAGGATAAAGGAAAAGAAAACTAAATACTTTATAGAAAGTATAATTTAAAGATAAAAAATAAAAATGAAATTAAAAACAGTGTTCACACAAATGTCATTAAACTTTTTCATCCAACTATTCGAGACAAACAAAACATAATAATACTTTATGTATGTATGTACTATATATACATATGTATATAATTATGTATGTATGTATGTAAACTATGAAATTGAAAAGGTTCTAAACATTTTTGCTAAACACCACATGCTCACTAAAGCATTCCCGTTCCGTTGTAGAAATAACATAATTTGATTGGAATTTATTAATTTCCAAATAGATTTTCATATTCTAAATTGGAAATGTTTGTGCATGTCTGTGTCCATTTCACGATGGATGTGAATTACGATTATGGTGAAGCGATTTCTTTATTATTTTTGAGATATTGAAATATTGAAATAATTTAATAAGAATCAACGAACGAATCGCCTCGTCAAACAAACGATAAAAGAATCGCACAAAGAAAATGTGTATCTACTTAAGCAACGAAATAAAATGATTTTTTTCTTTCATTTTTGTTTTCTTTTAGTATTTTCTTTTGGTTTCTACCACAAGTTGAAAATTTTTTTCACACGCCACAGTTTTACAACACATTCGCATGCACAGCCACTCACTCATCCACTGACGAACAGAAAAAAATTTTAAAAATCGTTAATTTTTTTTTTTTTTTTTTTGTATAAAAATACAAGAAAGTCTGCTTGAATAGTAGTGGAGTGGTGTTGTCTTTTCCTTAATGCGTTTTGTGTTTGTGTTCTCTTGTATTTTTATGTTTTTTTGTTTTTGTTTCATTTTGTGTTGTTTGTATTTGTAATATTGTCTTTGTCGTTGTTATATTTGAGTTGTTGGAGTCTCTTTTAGTTTCTCCAAGCTGTGCCATACGCTGTCTGATTGTTTTCGCTGCATTGCCCCCAAAAAAAAAACATTTTTTTTGTTTTGTATTTTGCCATTTGTTGTTGTTACTGTCAAACTTTTTGTTATTGTATGGCATTTACAAACCCGAATAGTCAAAGATTATACAGAGCAGCACACAAATACGTAATATATCGAGGCTATTGGGAAAACGAGTAGCAGCACTCAGAGTAGGGGTAGTAGGAGGGTGCTTGGAAATTATGCGTTTTTTTTCATTTTTTTTTTTTTTTTGGTTATTAAGTGTAAATGTGTAATTAAAAATAAATAATTAAATAAATAAAAAATAACGTCAAATTCATTGATTTCTTGTTAATATCTTTGCAATAACTGTCTATGTGTGTGAGTTTCTGGTAAATCTCGAAATAATCGCCTCTTATGCCCTTATGTATATTTAGACAGACATTATTCCCTACATTTTACATTTTAAACTTAATTTGAAAGCAATTTCGATTGATTTTTTATTTTCATAATTTGCTTGCATTTAATTTATCTAATGCTTACTCTACTTTATATTTTACTTGGTTCGCAGTATTGGCAATACTGAAACTTTAATTTTAAAAAGGAGACAACGGCTGAGGTATATTATGACTGTGTAACAGTGGTTTTTGTATTCATCATTAGACAAATGAACGAACTTATCATACGAGATCTCTCCAAGCAAATAATTTTTGTTATTTGTAGTAAGAACTAAACACATATGCGTTAAGTAATATAGGGAATGAATGATTTTTGATTGAGGTTGACTATGGTTAAGCACTTTTTTTATGTAGAAAATAAACAAAAACAATACGAATTGTGTGTGTGCTCTGGTAGTGTAGTGAGGGTGAGGGTCGTCTTCCAATCAAATTAAATTAAACTTTACAACATTTCAATGGAAATCGTATTCGCACACAAATTACATACATACATGTATGTATGGTATTTACATATCAAATGTTTTTACTGATTATTAATTAACGCTATATGTCCAATTATACCGCAAAAAAAAAAAAAAAAAAAGAATTTTTACTTTTTCCACAACTCATGTAGAACTTTTATATCAAATGTCTTTTACTTTTGGCGTTCTTTGCATTTGCATTTGTTGTGTTAAGTGTTCAATTGCTTTGACGTAAGCCGAACCATTAATATCTATCTCTCTAATGAATGATATGAAAATTAGAAATGGAGTCCGTAATAGATAAATTAGAAATGTATAAAAATTGATTAAACCGTTTAAAATTAAATTATGTTTTGTTTGAAATACAGTAAAAGCAATAATAATAAAAATATTTAACCCACCTAGTAATTAATGCTGATAAATATTGAAGACCATTTCTAACTGGGGTTTTGAACGTATTCGAATGAATCAAGTTTTTAATAGCACGCAACTATCACGTTCGAGTATGTGGAAATTGTTCAATTGCAACATGTTCGTTCGTTGAGTTGGTATGGGTTGTATTATGCACGCGTTTAAACACGGGTATGTAATGAAGATGTGGTTGGTGAGCAAGTAAATTTTGGTTTTATATATTTTTGTAGGCTTTTCTTTTTGATTTTTTTTTTTTTGCGTTCTTTGTTTTTTTTTTTTTCTAAAACGCTCTTTTTAATTAATAATAAAGAAACTTTTTTAAAATATTTATAAAAATTTTGTTAAACTTTAACACTTTTAACACTGCATTCATTCATTTTCTTCATATTACACACATTTTTTCTTTTTCTTTTCGCTTACTTTGCAGCGTCGTCATCCATATTGATTTTTTTCGGCATAACTTTTTCATAGATTTTTCATTCATTTCTTTGGAAAATTCTTTAACAAATCAAATGATTTCCATTGTAATTCTGTTTATAACTCAAAATGAATTTGTATGTAATTAATTGTATTTCGCTTGTTTTTTGTTTATTTCTTTTGCACAATATTTTAAACAATAGTTTTTTATCGTCCATCCATCTCTACTCGTTTTTGCAAAAAGTCTACTTTCCATCCATCTCTATCTAACTACCAGTGTTGAAAAATTCAGTACTTTTTTTTATTTTTTTCAGTACTTTTTCATTTCAAAAATACTTTACTACTTTTTTACTCAAATACTACTTTTTTCATCAAATTCAATTTTTTTTTGTTCGTTCAAAAAATAAATATATTTTTAATAAATAATTCGCACATTTTTTTACCTTTTTCGGTTTTATTAAGTACAAATTAAGTCCCGTTTGTTTAATGTAGGATGTGGTCTGTCTGTCTGCATGGGTAGGTAGTAGAGAAGTACAACAAATTATATTAAGTAGCTTGTTTGTTCAAACCCCAGGCCTAACAAAACGAATACAAAAAATATAACGGGTGTTTATAATATGTACGTAAAAAAAAAATAGGTAAAAAAGTTAGTTGTTAAATAAAAAAACTAGCTTGTCTCCTCATTCGTTCAACCCACCTAACCGCAAGTTCGGACAAAAATCGAAAAGAAAAAAACGTATAAAGAAAAAACAGAAAAAAGTTAATTTTTTTGAAGTGTGGTGAATTTTGTAGTTGTTTGTGGTGAGTTTTTATAAACTTTGGTGAATTTATCCGGGGTGGTGAATAAAATTGAAATTCACTAAAGTGCTGTTATTCAAAATGAGTACAGTATTACCATAAATCTATGTACTGTATATCACGATTTGGACGGTGAGTGTCTAGAATAAGTAATTTCACATCTGTTAGTGGAGGCTTTCACCGTTGTCTGGTTACTGCATTAAAGCAATGTTGCCATTGTGTCATTCTATTTAAATTCTAATTCTAAAAAGGTGTGATGAGTTTAATATGCAGAATTTTGAAAAGCTGATAAATTGTGGGAAATAAAATCTAAATGTTGAAAGTTGACGTTTTTCACTACTACCATAGTTGAACCGTATTATAAGTGTTGAATTGCATCGAGATTAAAAGTAGATTCCGATTCGATTAGTAGTCAATCGTCTACACACAAAATAGCATTTATTTTACAATTTTACAAATCAAAAAAGTCTTTAATTTTATAATTTTAACTAAAAAAAAGCTTAAAAATTATACGTTAACGGATGTGTGGCAAAATAACCTTTACTCTTGATTATTTGTCGAGACAAACGTTGCAAATTATTATCGTTATTCACAAATTGGCCATTGAAAATTTCCTGAGCCAAAGTTTTGACCTTATCACGACCATCCGAACATATAGTCATGGCAGTCAAAAGTTCATAATCAGCCAGCTGTAAGCCAATACAATAAGAACGAGAAGCTCTAGATGCACTAGCAAACATGGCATAAATGTTTGTAACCATATCCGCCAAGCGTCGGGTTTCATTGTGTCGTTCTACAATACTATTACCATAGCGGGTAAACAGAAGGTCAACACACATTTGTAAACGTGCTACAGAATGTTCTATACACATTGCTGCCGGCTCTAAAGTGGGATGAAGGTTTTCTTTTAAGTCCATTTCAGTTTTGGGATTGTCGATACTAGTTCGCTCTAGAAACCTGGAAAATATATGGCCAGGATGAAAGAGGGGATTACGTTGTTTGCGTATACTATCGCTCATCAATGGCTGAAAATGATTAAAAGCCAAAAAAATTAAAAAACTTGAAATGTTTAGATTAAATTATAAATTTACCCCTGCATGCTGTAATCCGGCTAACGCAATATAAGTGCTTAAACCATCTATGGATTCTCCTAAAGTATACAGTTGTGCTGAATTGCGGAAATAATTTTCAGTTAACTGACCAGCATGTAAGGATTTGGGACCAATTATATCCAAAGCAGTGGTACAAATATTATAAAGTTCTTTAAGACCGTGATACTAAAAATAGTTTTTTTTTATATTTATTGAACATTTACTTCCGTCTTAAATTAGTTCATATGTTACTCACTTTTGTAATGGCCGCTTCTAGACCTACATCGGGCGATTTAAATTCATCCAACAAGCCTGTTGTCATATAAATCATGCTCTCTAAGCTATAAATTGATAAACAAGACTTGGCCAAATGGGTTTGTATCGATTCCAGATCCCTGATAGAATAATAACGGAATAAAAAAATTTTTATTTTTCAAGTTTAGCAGGAAGGAAATCTTGCGGAGAACTTACTTTAGAAGTACACCACATTGTCTCTTGTCTATAGAGTGCTGTGAAATTTCGTTCAATATACTTTTCGCCATACCCAAACTAATCATAGAATTACGCAAACGACTGTATTTCAATAAAACATCAGCTACTACATTGCCTTCATGGGCATGACCCAAAATACAACTATCCTTTACACGTACATTTTCCAGCGTTAAGGAATGCATTGCATTGGCTTGGCAGCCCAAGGTTTGATGTCTTTCACCTAATTTAACACCAGGTGTTAAGGAATCTACCAGAAATATGGTAGTCGAACGGCCAGCCTCATTTTGTATATTGGCCTTTTGGGTTTGAGCCACAATTAAAAACAATTGTTCAGCATCCGGGGTTTTGGGTGGAGTGATCACAAAAGATTTGCTGCCATTTAGGAGCCAACTATTATTTTCTATTTCCTGTTGGGCTTTGGTATTAAAGAAATCATCTTCGCTAGCCTCAAATTCATATATAGCTTCCGAGGCTACAAGGGAGCCTGAAAAATGTATACAATTCGTGGAGTTTAAAGAGAATAACATTTTCATTCAAATTTGACTTACCATTTGCTAGTTTGGGTAAGAATCTTTGTTTTTGTTCTGTTGAACCCATTTCCTGTATCACATCGACTATTGAACGGTGACCCAATAAGCTCAATGCAACTTCAGTGGCTTGAGCTTCAGGTTCGGAAGCCATTAAGCTTTCACTAAAACCCCAACCTTTGCCATCAAATTCAAGACCGATATTTGCGCCATACGAACCTAATTGTTTTAAATTATCTGCCAAACCAGCCGGCAGCGCATTTCTAGTACTGGCAGTAAGACTATTAAACTCCTCAGCATAGAAGTTTTTTAAGGGCAGCAATTCATTTTGTAAACGGTGCATATCATCGCGATGTATGACTTCGGGATAGGCAAGCAATTCATTGTCCACTAAGCCTACAAAAAAATTCTTCACCAAAGGCAGCCGGGGAGGCAATTTAGTTGAACATTGCTCTGCCACTTGTTCCTCATTTTCAGAAGCATCGGTTAAGGTAGAAGAGGCTGCTTTGCTTCCAAATGATTTGTGTGTTGAAAGAAGTCTTTTAAACAGATTAAAACTGGTGTTTTTATTTATTTTTAACATTTCCGCAACTATAATTATTATTAATTTTATAATCACGTAATTCTATTGCTTACAAAATGCACACACAGTTTTGCAAAGTCTTCTTCTCGTTGGATTGTACGACTCACAGTTGATTGATAACAGGGGTGACAATTAATCAAACAGCTGTTTTTTGTTTACATGTGTGCCCTCTCAGCTGCTGGTGGAGAGGATGAGCTTTTATTTTCAGTTTTTCAATCATAATCACAATCATTGACGGAAATGTTTGCCGGTGGTTTACTGAAATTTCCAAAAAAACTGAATAATGCCTTTGACTTTAAAAGGTATTATACACAAAGAAACCTATTGGCTCTCACAGAGAGAGGTTTTTTCCAGGATCTTTTTCCAGACACTGCGGGGTAAGCCTTTTATAGTAGTCGCCCCAAAATAACCTCAATCTTATGAAAAATTTTCTTTAAGATCTCAAATGAAGAAATTGTTCGATTCTTCGCCACAGACTCTCTATGCCGGCTTTGATCCTACGGCCGACAGTTTACATGTGGGTAATTTATTAGTCATAATGGGTTTATTACATTGCCAAAGAGCTGGCCATAATCCTATAGCGTTAGTGGGAGGAGCAACTGGGTTAATAGGCGATCCTAGTGGCCGTAAAACAGAAAGATCACAACTGCAAGAGTCTCTAGTTGAACATAATTTACAAGCGATTAAAAAGCAACTGGAGAAAGTATTTCAAAATCATTTGGATTTTTTGTGGGATGATAAAAAACATAAACGGGCTTTGCCACCCTTGAGGTAAGCAAAATTTATTGCTAAAAGGCTATGAAGTTTAATGTTTATTACCTGATATTAGGATAGTTAACAATGCCGATTGGTATAAGAGCCTTAACATCATAGATTTTATAGCCCATACGGGCCGTCACTTTCGATTGGGTCAAATGCTATCGAGATCTTCCGTACAATCTCGTATGGAAGCAGAAGGTGGCATGAGTTTTACAGAGTTTACTTACCAAACCTTTCAAGCATATGATTGGTTACATTTATTGCGCACCTACAATTGTCGTTTCCAATTGGGCGGTTCTGATCAAATGGGAAATTTAATGTCTGGCCACGAACTAATAAGTAGGGCAGAAAAAAAAGAAGTATTTGGTTTAACTCTGCCCATAGTAACTGATGAAGAAGGCGATAAATTTGGCAAATCAGCCGGCAATGCTGTATGGTTAGATGGAGCCAAGACTTCAGCTTTCTCACTCTATCAATTCTTTGTAAGAAGGCCTGACGCAGAAGCAGAGAAATTGTTAAAACTATATACGTTTTTGCCTTTGACAGAAATTGATTTACTAATGAAAGAACACCTCAAAGAGCCGGAAAAAAGAAAGGCACAAACTATATTGGCTGAGGATATTACTCTGCTGGTGCATGGAGGTAACTAAATCTGTTTGTAATTAACATTGTTGATCGCTAACGAATTCTTACTTTTCCTTTATGTACTAAAAGAAAAAGGCTTAAAACAGGCGGAAACTATTACAAATGCTTTGTATAAAGGTAATGTGGAGGGTTTGGCGGAATTGGACCATCATGAAATCAAACAAACTCTGCAAGGTGCTACTTTAGTGGAGATCTTGGCCGAATCTGATATGACTCTTTTGCAAATGGCCATGAAAGCTAAATGTTTTCCCACCGAAGGTAATTTGTATTCGTGCAAATATTACGATCATTTTGAATTTTAATTTAATTTTTAGCTGACGCCATAAGAATTATAACAGCTGGAGGATTTTACATTAACCAAAAAAGATGTCAAAATATAGCGGAATTAATAACTCAAGGTATACATGTGCTGAAAAACGGCCTGACTCTTCTGAGAGTAGGCAAACGTAACTTCTATATAGTAAAGTGGCTAAAGTAATGGTTTGTTGTGTTAATAAATAAGTCTTCTTATTTAATTTTGTTTTAATTTAAATTTCTAACATTTTTTATTTGCGTCTAGGAGCACCACCTCCTGGCCCAGGCTTTTTTCGCCATCTTTTGCTAGCCTCCACAACATGAGCAATTTCCTTTTTAATATTTTTATCATAAAATTTACCGCTCTTAGTGAAGGTTTTATGTTCATTACGCATTTCAGCCAATTTACGATTTTTCTGTTTCATTATATTTTTCTTATTGGCTGATTTCTTTTTACCCGCCTCTGAAAACTGCACCTTTATGAAACGCCCTTGCATCTCTGTGTTGTGTAGTTCAAACGCTCTTTGGAAACTATCTAAGTCATTCATTTCGACGAAAGCAAAACCACCTCTACGTTGTTTAGGTATGCGCACTGATTTCACCGAACCCTTGGTGCTAAACAAATCCTCCAAGTCGCCTTTAGTTGTTTCAAAACTTAAATTGGTCACATACAAAACATAACGATTAATTTTAGCAGCCCCTTTTCTCAACTGCTCCAGTTGGGCTTTTGAAAGACCCCCTTTTTCCGGAGGTGAAGCATTGTCATCCATTGACTCAAGTATACCTCCTTCAACAGCTTTATTTCCATTTGAAATTTCCTCATCTTCTGTTGATTCTTGTTCTTCTTCAATCTCGATTGATGCTTCATCATCATCGCTTTTAACTTTGTCTTCATAGGTGCCATCCATGATTTCCTTTCGCTTGGCATCATCAAAATTTCCTAATAAATCTGCACTGTCATCGTTAACCGGTTGGCGAATTTTGTCAGGCTTTACAAACTCCTCTACGCAATAATCACTATCGGAAGAAGAATCCTGAAAGTGGTGGACAGACAAATTGATGAAAACAAAGTGATTGGGGGGCGAGTGGCCTTTATTTCCGAGTAAGACTTACCATTTTGATTATTATTTATATGTGTGTGCACATAGGTTTAATTAAAAACAGCTTTATCGTCTTCTTTCTGATTTTCGCCAAATTTAAAATGTTTTTTTTTTTAACTTATTTGTTTTACGATTTTATTATAAACAATAAAAGTCACCCTTGTGTTTACATTTCCCTTTCTCTTCCATTTAATGACAACGGAATGCACGTGTGGTACCAAGAGAAATGACAGCTGACAATCGTGTATAACAGTTATTGTCAAAGACAGTTGGTAACGCAAAATTAAATCAATTAATACTACAAAGGTTGGTGTAGTGGTTGTGTGTTCAAAATTTTTTAATTCGCAACATTTTAATTCAATATTTTGTTTTTACAAATAAAAAAAACCCCATAAGAAAAATTTTGCGATTGTTTTGGTGGTTGTTGGATGTGTGTGGCGCGTGCATGCTGCTCGTAATAATTTGCTTGTGTATGGTCCCTTTATTCAAAGGTGGCTAGAGACGCTGGGGAAAACCACGTCCTACCTTCTCCAAATCAACACATCACCCAGCGGGTCCTTAAAATCCCAAAACACCCATCACTTTTTCCTTCTCACCTTCACGCGACAAAATATACTTTTAGTGCGGTGTGTTTCCAATGTGGTGAGTTTTTGTAATATATACTGATTTTAACCGGTGTGATTAAAAATATTGAAATTTACCAAAAATACTGTATTACCATAGCTCACTATACTATCAGAATACATTAACTGGTGTCTGTCTGGAATAAGTAATTTTCATCATTATGTTAATAAGTCAAGATATGTATATAGCATGTTACTGTAACAATATATATTGTTTATAGAGATCTTTTAATTTATTTCGTTCCAAAGCCTAAAGATATGCTAAATATGCTTTGTAATTTTGTGTTAGACAAGTTGGAAATTTTTTCCATGCTGCAATGTTGCATGAAATATTAATGCAAAATTTTTAACTGCGCACTGTAAATTATGCTTTTTTGGCTTAAGCCCAAAAGTACACTTTAACGTCTCTATCAAATTTTTTAAAACTTCATGCAATAAAAACAGAAGAAAATAAAAAAAAAATAAAAAAAATAATCGGCCTTATCATGAGTGCCGTTGTCGTATCCTTTTTGAGTCGAAAATTAATCGTTTGGTTCAAATGGTACCACAGTTGTCGAAAAACGACAAAATACAAAATTTTTTTCAATTCTATTACAATTTTCGGTACCACGAGAGACGTCAATAAATGTCAAATACGACAGAAATCATCGTTAAGCTTTTTGTTAACGACGACTAAACAAATTAATTAAAAAGAATTAAAATAATGGATTTAAACAAAAAGTAGGTGACTATTAATTAAATAAAATATAATACAATCACTAGAAATATTTTTAAATTTTATTAAACATAAATCAAAAATTACAAACACTGAACAGTTCACAAATATGGTAAAACGGTTATATAAATAATTTGGCAAAAGGATATAAAAGCGGGATAAATAAAATTAGCGTAAAGGAAGAGTGGAGCAAAATTTCGGATCAGCTCAATGTTTTAGGACCACCAACGCGTATTAGTGAAGGCTGGATAAAAGTTTGGGCTGATTACAAATTTAAATTAAAAAAATTGGTTTACAACAATTCGAATGCCATGGTACTGGAGTTGGTCCATATAGACAGTTTATATTGCCACCCACGGAAGAAGCTGCTGCCAATTTTTTACAAGTACACTCTATTGTTTACCTGGTCCTTTATTTATTATTTAAGGCTTTAATAAAACGAGAGAATACAGCACAAATCTTAAAAAAGATGCATAGTTAACAACAATACATTTAATTAAATTTTTTACTTACTTGGAGTTTGGCATGGCAAATATGTTTGACTGTTGTCTTAAAAACCTATGCATACTATTTAACTCAGCAGTAGCGTATTCTTCATCATCTTCAGAAGAAGAAAATGTAGCACCACTTAACATTTTATTTTCGTTGAAAATGGTCTTTAATCAAAATAATTCATAATTTGTATTTTGTTATTTCTAACCGTCAACAATTTATTTTTGGACAGTTTGCACACAGAATTTTGAAACAATCTGTGTTTTATCATCTACTACAAAAAATGTCGTTGTCGTAAATTTTAGATGGTACCGAAAAATTCTAAAAACGTCAACGACTACGACAACTGTCGAAAAACGACTTCGACATTCATAACAAGGCTGAATATAAATCGTGTATACAAATTTCTCTTTTCTTAATTATTGATTTAAAGTGAAAAAAAAATAAAATAAATCCACTATCTTTCGAATGTTTGATACTTTGACCAGACATTGCTGTTATCATCCTCATGAACACGCTGCAATGGACAAATTTATGTTTTGCCAGAAACATGGGCGCCAAAATTCTTAAATATTTTGGGGCGAAAGAGACTCATTATGGTTATTTCTTAAATTTCGCTAACCTTAAATTTCTTTCACTCTTTAGTGCGCAGAGTCCCTTATAAGGGACTCTCGAATTTTCTACTGTACCACTTCCAAAAATTTTAATTTCTAAATATTCTAGATGTAAGGCAATTTATCATAAAACGCAACCCAAAACCGAAACTTTTTTATGGAGCTTACGCGTATTAAGCACAGGCACCAAGTATACTTCATTCATTGATTTCAAAAATATCCAATACCCTATCTTGGGACAACTGTCCGAAAGTGTAACGATTACGATGTGAATGATGAGGCAAAACTTCTAAATTCAAAATTGGAAATGTCCATCTCTAAACAGTAAATAAGTAAGTGGCAGGATATTTAAATTCAGTGAAATAAAATAACAAATACTGTGTTGCAGTCTGTGAGTAAACATTTGGCTTCTAGTGGCGTAAGGCGCAGATACACATACAAAACCTGCAAAGGTCTTCAACAGACATATCTGGATATTGAGATTGATATCAATATTAAAAAAATTTTGATTCATCGTTGAAGAAAAACTTGCCTCAAAAACTTAGCAGTGATTGGAGAAAACTAAGAGGAGTAGAATACGTCATCAAATATTTGGAATTTAAAAATCACTTCCATTTATCCAGAAACAAATTGACCTGAGAGACAGAGTATCACTTGTATAATGGGTCAATTTGACCTCCGGGTACTGTACTTGTCTTAATTGACAAGTATGCGTCCTCTAATCTCACCTAGAGTATCGCTTAAACGAAAGTCAATGCGATTCTAAGGCTTAAAAGAAGTCGTGTACTATTTGCTCATTGTGTTCTCTGTATGTTGCGGAATATCAGGACAGAAATCGAACGCAAGCAATCTGTTAAAATGTGAACAGGCGACTCGATCTGACCAATAAATAAGAGCTACCAGATAAAAACTATTTATAAAATAGGCAATTATCAAGTGTATGACATTGTCATCTCCTATTTGATTTCTAGGTTAAGAGAAGATTAAGATCGCGTTTTAACTGTTCTTTTACGATGTAAAAAAAAAAAAAACGTAACCTTGATGAATAGACAGAGCTGCTCTGAAGAGATTCATTTATCGAAGATGCTGATGATGCTCTTTACTCCAGCTGGACGTTTCTGACAACACCTCTTTTCGTTTTATTGTTCCGCCAACAAACTTTGTAGGGTACGCACCAAGCAAGGGTCCATTAAATAATTGTTTAATATTCGCTTTTCATGTGAGTTTGTTGGGAATTAGAAAAAAAAATCTCATTATCTAAATGAATAACGAACTTTTCATTCCATTTCCATTGGCAGGTTCAAGAATGTTTTATTTTTCCTTTATTTCTGAAAAAACTAGAAACTCATTAGAAGTAAAAAAGAATCTCTTATTGGTTGTTGTTGACGTTAATGATATAAATTTGAGAATTAAAAACTAAAAACAGACGAAACAAAATTAGAGAACATTGGCTGGTAACGCCTTTAATTAATTGAAGCCATTAATTACAGATGTCCAGCTGTCAAATATGAATGGGACACCATCATACCATTTCGATTTGTTGGTAATCAATATGGTTTGTGAAAATAAGATATAAATCGCTGAAATGATTTTAATTGAAGATTTTAATTTAAATATTTTAAAATGAAAGAAATTAATAAAAATTAAACATTTTAACGAAATATTTCCCATACACCTCTCTCTCTCTCTCTCTCTCTGGTTGGCAGATGTTGTGTTAAATATTTTCTATAAAAAAATCTTAATTTTGTTTCGAAATAAAATTCATAAATACGAGATGTTGTTGGTTAAAAAAAAAAAACCGTATAAATTCGTGAACGTTGTGGACGTCTTACAGAAATAGGGGGTAAATAAAGGTGATGATAGAAAGTGACCCAATCGGACGCCAATCTTACCACACAGAATTTTCTTTGTGTTTAATTCTACAAATGTCATTACGGTACGAGTATTAACTATTTATGAGATTTAAAAGCCTGAGAGAAATTTCAATACATTTCAATATATTCCAAACTCCATCATGGTTTAGTCTATCGAATGGCATTATTATAGTTAATGAAGCACAAATATAGTAGTGAGGGCTACACTGCAGATTCCTGTTTGTTCTGGCTTTAAAACTTAAGTTACTCTGTTCGAGATTCTTAAGGCAATTCCGCTAATAGCCTGAATTTCTAGTGGTTGCTAGATTGGTTGCAGAGCTAACCCGATGGCGAACAATTGCAATATCAGCACTCTTTCAACCGCTTCTTACTACGTGATCGATTTGGGGTCCATTCTCTAGTCCGAAGAATTTCATTTGAATTTATGGATTCCATTCTGGGGTTATAACAATCCACTTACCGATAGTTTACCATTTTTTGTCTTTCAACTAATTGAATGGGTGCCCATAATTCACCTCATGTTGGTATTGTCAGAGTCGATTGGTACATAATTATCTTATACAATCATAATATCTACGCGGTTTCTGTTAATAATTGCCTTGTCAAAGGAGTTATATTATCCTTCCTTGCTTACAGGGCTAAAGTGTCCGTTGGGGCGTCGTGTTGAATGCAAGTAATATTATGAATGCGAAGCCTGATTGGAGTGTTCTTAATTGGAGTGAAAGTTAATTATTTCAAGTAATAAGCGCTTCTTTGCATTCATTATAAAAGTTTGAGTACCTTAAATGTCAGGTTATTCCCTCACACTTGCCAAGCGTATTTTGCTTATCCTTGGGGACACTAGACTGTACACAGTAACTTCTTTGCTGAGTTGTATTAGGCGTGATAGGGCCAAAATCATCTTAAACGGGTCCTACTGTTAACCCTGGAAGACCTATGCATACATAAAATATTTCGACGCAGAATAGAGTTCGTGAAGTAGCTTGTCTTGTCATAATTCAAGTAATTTTCGTTTATAATACGTTCTGTTACCATTCTTTGCATTGTGATACTGGTGGGGCTGTTATGAACAAAAAGCAAAAAACGTTAAAATAAAATTACAGCTACTCAAGCAACAATTTACGGAAACATTTCATAATAGGATGTCAAAGTAAATGAAACGGTTGTCCATCTTAACGAACAGAGTGAGAGAAATTCAAGACAAGTGATGTGTTGGTTACAAACAAAAACAAAAAAAACAAAAAAATAGCGTTTAAAAATTTTTTTTTTTTTTACAAACAAACGTGTACTACGTCGTATGGTGGTCGGTCACGTTAATGGGCAACGGTAACACGCCAAAAAACCAAACAACAACAAACTGTTATGGTAGAAGTGTTGAGCAAAATGTCTTCTTCGACATGATCACTAATCTACACACACACACACACACACAAACGTGTACCCTATATACACACACGCAATCTCATATAGAAAGTGCAGCAGCAGACCGACCGATCGACCATTAATGAAAATTCTTTATAAACATGTCTTAAACTAAACTAAAATAAGCCAACAACAATGACAATGAATTTAAGCGGGTTGAATTTTGTTATTGTTTTTATATTTGTTTGCAAATACTTACATACATACATACATACATACATACATACAAACGTCTAAAAGCAAAACTTGTTAAATAATTTTGTTTTTTTTGTTTACCTTTAGCTGCGTTCATGCAACAAACAAAAAACAATAGTGGTTTGGCTGTATTGTTATAATATCTTGTTGCTGTTGTTGTTATTGTTGTTGTTGTTGTTGTTAAAATTTAAATGGAAATATAAAGTTGAGCATTGCAATGATGCTTGCAGGAAGAAGCTGGAAGCCACTCACCGACAATTTCTGTTTCCTTCTTTTTTTTTTTTTTCTTTGGTTTTTGTTGCATTTTTTAATGCGAAAAGTGTAAAGAAAACTTCAAGTTAAACAACGTACTTATGTACATATGTATGTACGTATGTATGTATTGCCAGCGGAGCCATAAAAATAATTGTCCTCAGCCTTTATCTTACCCTCGTTGCTGAAGGGTTTTGTCAGGCTAACTTGTTTGTTTTATATTCGGAATCCTTAAAATTTCAACGTAACGTAGAAGAAGTATTTGCATTTTAGTTTTTGGTCAATGTTTTGTTACTCTTCTTCTTGTTGTTGTTGTTGTTGTTGTTGTTTTAAATGTTAAATTGAATGTTTAATCAATTCTTTTGTTTGTTCTTAAAAAACATGCTTGTTTTAGTGTTTGTTTTAAAACAAAATTGATTTTTTATGTTCAAGCAAACGCTACAGAACACTAAAACAATTGGACAATATTTAGTACTCGGACGCGGACGTGGATTGGACATCGCAATAAAATGCAACCAACTGCTGCTTTGACAAGCGAACGTTATCTGATAATATCTCTATACTCGTACATTGGCACAAGTTGAGATGAATAGATATGTTAACGAAATGGTGGAGTATCTTTTGCTGAAGAGTTGTTGAAAATCTTACAGATATTGAAGATGGCCAGATACAGGTTACCCAATGCCAATTTAAATACTATGTAGTTGACTGTAAAAGATCTCAGTTACGAATATAGACAGTAACCTTGTTGTTGAGAAAGCGATCGTCCTTATCAGAACGTTCCTTACTGATTTCTTTGCCTTAGATGCATAGAAGAATTTTTACTGTTTTCAACTTTTAGATAAACTGCATCCTGAATATTTTACTTCCCGAAAGCCTTGATCGTGCACAATCTCTCTTAGATATTTGAAATTTGCAACTGGAAGTTATAAAATGCTTGTTTATGCCAGTGTTATAGGACAAGTTGTCAGCGATTGATTTGAAGAATCAAATTCTGTTTTGGCTATCGTAATCTGAATAATCGCACAATAGAATCAGTTGATCATGAAATTGATGCGATCATATTTCGTGCCTTCAACAAATCCATTTCCGTTTTAGAGGCATTAACATCCAAACTCTGTTTGAATTTAGAGTTCAATGTTGTCGCTTCTTTCACCGGCTTATTTGCACGGTTTCTTGTTCTTAATGCTATAAACACACTAGACGCAGCACAGCAAGCACTACAATCTAAATCTAGCCCAAATGCGTCTATTATGTTTGTAGCATTATTCTTAAAGAAAATGTTCAAGTTAAAGAATTAATAAAAAAGAATTGCGGCATACCCAACTCCAAATCCAATTTAAAATAGAAACTGAATTTGAATCACAATAGCAATGAAATTATCAATAAGGCAGCCTGTATCATGTATATTGACCACACTGGTCCAGTACAGAGCGAATTGAGGAATGAAAATTTGCAACAAAAAAAAGTTTATAAGACACGTATGTGTGTTGGTATAATAATTTCAAGTTCCGCTGATTCTTCGCCAAGCTTCTTAGCCATAAAATGTCCACAACAGCAGTCGCCTTTTTTCCCCCATATGAAAGCACTTGATGAAAAGAAAAGAAAAAAAAAAATGTTCCCTTTTAGAAAATGAAATTGTTTAAAAAGTCAAAAGCCTGTTCACATCAATGCTGGACATATTTAGTGAACGTGGCATCATGTATACTAACCATATGTACGTATGTAGGTACGTACGTACATAGCAAGTATGTACCTTGTTAACTTGGTAAGCTTCATATAAAAACAACTTGCCTAAAACGCTGATCAAAGACTCTATGTAACTTTAAGAAAGTACAACAATAACAAAAAACATAATAAAATAAAATGGAGAGGAAAGAAAATCTGGCATAATATGTGCATACAAACTAACGAGATATACACACGGTAGCCTCAAGTGATGACGACATCTTGGCCATGTTTTATAGGTCTACGCTAGTCTAGAGGCTTATATTTCTTTAACTTTTTTTCAGTTGGCCTTTATGTTGTAGTTGTGTGTCACAGACATGGCTTAATGTTAAATGTTTTAAGCCATGTTTGTTGTTTACGGCTGTCTCCCGTTCATTCCTTTAAGCCAAAGAGAACTTTATTAGCAACGACCATTTCCTACGCAATCGCATCTTCGTTTCTTTATCGAAGAACGTATTGAATTGTATGTTCCAGCTATGTTACTAGATGCCTTAACAACTAACCACACTACAAACGTTATTACTGTTGATATGTACTAGTAAATGTTGTTTTTGTTATTCTGAATTGTTTTTCTTCTTCTTCTTTTTCTTCTTCTTCTTTTTCTTCTGTTTCTACCGTTGATTAAATCAAAACTACAACAACAATTTAAAGAACACCAACTTAAAGAACAACAATAACAAATATATCGTTCCTTTAACTACTTTGTTAAAAAGTTAATAGTCGAAGAGATAAAGCTCGTAATCAGATGAGAGTTGAACAAAAAAAAAAAAAATGTCAACTCAAGTGACGGGGTAGTCTTGATCAGCTTCAGTTAGTAGTTAGTATCGGTTATTAGGCAGTAAGAACATCACTTAAAATGTTCTTGTTTTAATCGTTTCAATTCTATTTTCCAATTATCTTGGTGAAGCGCGAGCGCGAGCGAGAGCGAGAGCGGGGATAGGCTCTTATTACTGTGGATATTATTTTTGTTTCTGAGAGGAGAAAATAACCCAAAAAAGTCATTTCATTTGAAAGTAGAAGATGTTCACTCAAATGGTTTAATTTTGTTTTTCACGAAATTTTTACTAACGATACTAAGGATAATGGTAATGGCATCAACTGCTTTAGAGTTTAACCATTGACAATATCCAAATATGTATATTTACACGTCATTTGGTTTAAGTCTTTCAACGCAAGGCAAGGCTTCAGGATATCTTTACATCGTAGGAGGGAACGCCCAATTTTCGTGCGTAAAAATAACTTCTCTACTTTTGTAACCCCCATATAAATGTTTTAATTTCTTTATCATCAGCAAAATTGAATAAGAAATAGGCCTCTGATCTGCAAGGGCCAGTATATCAGCGTTTGTGAAACGGTCGTAAACATTAACAATTGCCAAGTGCACACATATATTTGACTTGTAAAGCTTCTTTTATTCGCATTTAATCAATTGGCTTGTAATCATTCATGCACTGACTACTTTTCTGCTTCAACATATTATTACTGGCAGCAGCAGTAACAGTAGCAATGACAATAAACTGAGGTATCGTTCAATAATTGTATGTTGAATGGAACGTCTACCACCATCAAAATGCGTACTCGTACGTATTTGCAAACAAAATTGAATCACATGTTGGCGTAACTTGCAATTGGTCTCGTAAAGTAGTAATTTTGTGTATAAAATGACAGAGACCGAAAGGAGAGAATACTACCATTTGTTGTTATTATTGTTATTGTTGTTGTTGTTGGATTTTTATTATTAAATCGAAATGAATTGAAATCGATTCGTAACGTCATCAACATCATCATTGAACGACCAATTGTCGGAATTATTTGTATTTGCATCTGTGTCTGTATTTGTTTGTTTACTTTTGAGTGTAGTTGTTGCAACTGTTTGATTATCATAATTATAATCATTGTGCTAATGATCATCGTCATAATCATGGTGGTTTGGGCAATGTGTTTAAATGTTAATACGAACCAAATATAAAGCGATTCCTTGCACAATCAGACGATTGCATTCAAAGTTTTGTCCTCTTTTGTTTTGTTTTTTTTATTTCTTTTTTCAATTTCTGCTGATAAACGTTTATGTAAAAGAATCAAATGATATGTATTATCATAGCTGAATGTCCCTTAATGAGTTCACAATCTTACAAATATCTAGACACAATGGACACAACACAGCAAACATAATAATATTACAATTGCAGCCTTAGGTAAAGGACAAATAAAACAAATAACAAACAACAACAACAATTCGTTTCGTTCTTTATCAATTTTGAACGTAAAATGCTTTTATCTGCATTATATATCCTACATTGCGTTTTTAAAACATGTTTTTGTAGTATTGACAACACTAATCCTATCAGTGTTAGCAAACAATTGTCCTAATGCTGCTAATAAAAATAGAAATTATGAGGTTTTCTGTCCAGAACACTGTAATATTTTTTTATATCCTTTCCAATTTTTCTGTCAAACTGAATCAGTCGACAATTAAGTTTTTGGAGTCTAATTCAAAAGCATTACTTTTGAATAATTCACTATCACAGTACCGAAGTTTTTAGCATTCCTATTTAGATTCTTTACCATGCATCCTTTAACATTCAGATAAAAACTAAACTAAACTAAAACTAACTTTGAATTGCCTTTATAGGGGGGTATTTTTGTATCCCGCTCCCGCTCTCTATTTTTCTCGCTCTCTCTTTGTCTTTCACAATCAAAATTCCCGATTAAGATCAACCTTAGCTGCCCGTTGTACTGAAGCCGATTACGAGGCCAATGCACACTTTAATCCAGCAATATTTATTATGTGGAAGAGCCAATTGATATTCTTGTGGAATTTGTTGAATTGTAATGAATTCATTCCTTTCATGCAATCAACAGCAATACTTTACCAAAGAAAAAAGTAAAAAGTAAACAAATTGTAAAATTAACAAGACTGTTTTACAGCAGCTTAACTAAGGAGTCAGAGTTTACATCGTTGTTAAGATTATCGTTATGGAGTTGAATTGGGGATTCAAGTTAAGTGATGACAGTTGTGGTGAGTTTTTAATGCGCTTTTAAAACCAATAAATTTATATCATCCACGCAATTATTATTTTAAAATTATCCAATTCCAATACCAAATCCAATCCAATATCTGATGATTGTGATTATTTAACCAAGAGATGTATCAACAATTTAAACTGGGAATTGAATTCAATCACATGCCAGTAATGATAATGATGATGGCGATGAAAATGATAACGATGATTATGAAGGTAACAACTGTGATCAATGCAAAAAGAGAAACATAAAAAACAACAAAACAAAAAATAATTTTTGATTTTATTTGGATCTGTGGGAATGAATTTTACGAAACCAACAGAACTGTTCAATTCAACTGAACAATTCGAAGGTGCAAATAAACGTTTTAAGGTACAAAAAAGGTTTTATAATCAAGAGATCACATCGTGCGTTGTACTCTGAGAATTTGAAGTTAGTATAGCACAACCACTGCCAATGTCATGTTAAGACAATGAAATTTTTGCCAGCAATATTCATATTTGTGTTGCAGCTGAGGGCTGATAATTAAAGCAGTACGAAAATTTTTCAATGGAGTTCCACAAAGATGAAAAAAAGTGATTACAGTTAACACCAGCACACTAGATACATTCTTTTAAACCAACAAAAGTATTTCTCACAACGATTTGATTTCAAATTCATTTGCTTTATATTTTCTTTTCTGAAATTGTATTGTCACGGAATTGAAACTCAAGTGTTAGGCACATAATCTAGGGCTGGAAAAAGGTTCCCATTGTCCTCTACGCTTGTAACAAATTGTTGGAGAAAAATTGGGGCTTGGAACCTATGATGACTCACTAGATATACACAGCGGTGGTCAGGCCTGCGGATACCTAGTTTGGTGGGAATCTCTGGATAGGACGACTAATACAGCGGTTGCAAAGATCTGCCTGCATAATTATTAGTCGTGAATTGTTTTCTGCACCAACGTTGCCACTGGGCATAATTTTGGGTGTCTTTCTGCTTCACCTCTATTATAGGGCTTAGAAGGAGGAGACTAGTATTCGCATCTAGGCCACTGGTCAGTGTCATGAATCTAGTACTGGTTACGCAAGAATCCTTGAATAAGTTTGGACTTTTGATAGCATCAACTAAATAACACCGCGTTAAAACTTTCCATTCCAGACATACTTGTCTGCAAGAATTGACAATTCGATCGCTGATTCAAGCAACAATAGATGGCGGCTTCGGACACGGGCAGAACGGCTTAGAAAATTTGGTCAAAGCTGGATGAAAGACATACGGCAAGCCAGGCGCAAACCAAACACGCACGCTTCACAGTCTGAGTCGCTTCATCAGACGCTCAGGGTGGTTTTGGGATTAGGAAAACTGTTATATCACAAAGAGCCCCAAGTAGCCTAAGTGTGTCTGTCCATCCAAACTTTTTGAATGGACAGTTACCTCTACCTATCTACCTATTTAGTTTTCGTTTTATTTACATTTATTTTCGTTAATATGAACTTCATTTTATTCGTTTGATGTACAAAATTGTTTTTAAACTTGCTTGAAGAAATAAACTCGGAACTTTAAATGAAAAAAATAGAAAAAAATATCTTAAATTGTGGTTGCTATTGTAAACGTTAAACGTTAAACGTAAACGATAAAAACGAAAAGCAAAAATAAAAACGAAGACAAAAAAGAGAGTACAAAACGTTTGCGCTAATAGCAGCAAGCGACAGACGTTAAAAAAGTGAAAAAAAAAGTGAACAAAAAAAGGAACGAAGAAAACTAAAGCCATCAGAACCGATAATTTTGATTTACAACACGCCAGTTATTATTTATAACTTATTTAGTTTTTCTTTTAAGTTGTTTACGTTGTTGTTGTTGTTGTTGTTTTGTGGTCGTGTAACCTGCACATTTTAAATGAAAGCAACTCTTTTTTTTTTTATGGTTAAAAATTATATGATTTTGCTTTTCTATATGGACTCGGAGAGAAATGTTCTCTTGCCTTACGATTCCTTTTTTATTTGATTCTTTGCTTCTGAGGCTTTTTAACGAAAAACATGGTTGAAATCTTTTAACAGTCTAAAGGCATAACAATAACAACTAACGACAAAAACGACAAAAACGACAACAGACACTACAGCCACAAAAAAGTAGGAGGCAGTGGTTGAAAATCAAAAAAAATAAAAAAAATGAAAAAAAAATCAAATAAAAGAAGAGAAGAGAAAAATACAAACCCCAAAAAACCGAGCAGCTTAAACGTTTATTATTACTTTTTTTTTCCTTTAAATTATTCATTGCTTACTTTAGTCAGTGTTAAGCAGTGCTTTAAATGAGTGAATTTCTTAAATTCTTTGTTATACTCATCGTTTAATCAATTCCCTTGGAGATTTCTTCGTATCGGGTACAAGAATTGAGCTCCATTTGTTTGCGTTTCACCAGACAGCAAGCGTTAAGGACAATAATGAATAAAAAGTTTCCATTTCTCGCTAACGTTATGCAAAGTGTATACGCAGCTTTACTGTAATCGAATTTAAAAAAATTTTGTAATAAATGATAAATTAATTCGACAATTCCTTACCTGTAAGTTCTAATCGAATCTACGCTTTAACACATGACATCATTGCTTCGATCGTAGACCAAGTTGTCTGGAGATTAAGGCGGACATGCTTACTAACCATAAATGTGGTAAGCTGGAATTGAGCGAACATTTACGGAACATACGTCCGTTTATAGCATGTAAAAGGCAATGAGAATGATTACCCTACCGGAATATAATTTCAGTAAGCATTTGGATGCTTACATAACATAATTGGCCATTACAACCCTTCAGTCAGGATTACGACCTAGCTTCACACACCACTTATGTTGTGTGCGTTAATTTTATAAATGAGTGGCGGGACCTACAGTTTAAAGTCGACTCCGAACGACAGATTTTTGAGAAGCTTTTCATGGCAATTTTTTACACTCAGAGTCTTTGCCAGAAATCTGCTGAGAAGAAGTCGCCGAAAAAATATTTTTCGTTTTGATGTCTGACCTTGCATGCTTACCGTATGCTAAAAACGGATCTTTATGATCCGTGGACGTTCGATTAATTCTAGCTTAACACACATCTGAAGAGTAAGACGTCTTTAGTAGCGTTCATTTATGGCAACGAGAATAAAACATGATTTTTCCTGGAACTAGAAAATTTTTTTGAAACTATCAAAAAGAAACATTAAAAAATATTCGTTTCTTAACCGCATACAGACAAGAACTCACTACAGCTAATGGGGTCTCCAACATAGCTTAATAGACTCTACAATGGAGTGTGAAATAACGGCACTTGGTGTCCGTTACATACATATTTCTACGTACTCCACATTGTTTACATAATGGACGTCCGTTCGTGGCCAAATAGTCCATACGATAGCACAAATCACTTATTACAAACAGACTACAATGTGTACGTCATCACATATTCTGGTTATGACTCTGAAAAAAAAACTTCTTTTACAGTTCTGCTCTATTATTAACCCACACTGCTACATTGTATTCACTGCAACGCTGTTCTTGATTTGCTAAAAAGGGAGAGAGACAGCGAGGGGAAGAGATAGGAGTGTGAAGAGAAGCGAAACGTCTGATTTCTTAAAATGAAATCGCTTATTTTTCATACAATTATTAGTTTCGTGGCAGTTATTGATGGAAACAAATACCCTGCAGCCCTTTTGCCTTGTATTCTAGGTTTCCAAGGTTTAACTTGTGTTCTTAGCATTTCCATAATAAAGAGCAGACCATCGACCATTTCGATAACCATCCAAACAATCCAACCGACAGTTAAAGTCCATCGGTTGGTGTTACCACGAGCTCAAACCAGTGAAGAGTCCAGGTATAGAATGAACAACGAATACAAAAAAAAAAAAAACAAAAAAAAACACGCCTATTCACGTTTTGATGTTCGTTCTTCCTCGGTCAACTTAATAAATAAATGCCGGTTTGCCTCTTTTTTAATTGGAATATGCAGACATTTTTGCAAAAATTACTTTATTTTTGTTGTTGTTGTTGTTGTTGTTGTTTTCGTTAGTTCTTTATTTCTGACCAGCTTGAAAAAAAAAAACCTAAATAAAAAAAAAGAAACCCAAACAAACATCACCTGTGGATAATATCTTAACTCGGCCTATATCATACAATTCAAATTAGCCAAAAAAGAAACAAAAAACAGAAATCAGAAATCAGCGATTAAAGTCAATATAAAATGGAATATTTTTTAACTCCTTTTGAAATTCATGGCACATAGAAATGGTATTTAATAATGCATTAACGTTGGTAAAAGTGAAAAGTGAAAAAAATGAAAATGATTTCGTTTATTTATGGCTTTATTACCATATCCATATAACAGTATAACAACAATTCGTATCAGTAATTTGAAGCAAAGCATTATTTAATCATACAAGGTATTGCTAAAGAGAGCCGATAGATTTATAATGTCTATGCGATCGGCCGTAGATGCTTTTTGAACATTTGCGTTGTGAATATATTTGTAAATATTATGATCATATTTATCCACGATCATCCTAAGATATGTACGTATTCTCTATACGTTGTTACGCTTACAAGATACTGAATAGCTTCTTAGTTTTCCTCTCCAAAGCAGCTGATCATGATCGCTAATGAGGCATTGCTTTCGTGACCGTAACCGTAGTTAGCCGACTAACCTATATTTATATAAGGGGATGTTTGAAAGGCTCATGTGGAATTTCCATTCCGAAAATCTATAAATTTCTTTAATAAAATAAATCGATATTTAAGCTTAGAGAGACGTATAAGAAGTTGCAGAAACAATCTATACTATAGATTGATTCCTAATTGGTGAACACGGGATGTAATTTAGAAAAATAAAAAAGCTAGAAGGTGGATATGTGATTGATATCTTTGTAAGTCAGCCTCAAAATCTTTAAGGCTTTAGACTAATTCGCTACTCTGCCAAAGTCTATGTACCTACAAATTCGATTCGCTTCTAATGCGTCTAAAGAGGATCTAAAAAAGAAGATCACCCTCCGTAGCTCAAACATAATTTCTGAAGTTGATGAGGCATAAATAGATGCCTTGGCTTTAAGGTTACACTACTTATTATTGTTCCAATTTCTATTTTGAAGATCCAAAAAATAATTATGTGACGATAAGTACACCGCCTGTGTAAGTTTTTTTGCTTCATTTACTTAACAAATTGACGTTGTAAACTGCAATAAATGAATATCAGCTACGTGATGAAATTCTGCAGATAAAGCTAAAACTATGCATTGACTATGATAGTTTGATTATAATAGTTTCTGTTTAAAGTATCTTTTGAAAGGATTAAAAATAAAAAAAAAAACAATCAGATTTTATGCCACTGATGATGATACCACTCATAAATTCCCACAAATTCACCGCAAACAGTTCCAACAATACACACATTCAGATCTGAGAGTGGAGGAGATACACGGCGATAATAAACTAATAAAATCATAAACTGAAATTCACTCACTCTTTGTGAATTTGTTAAGAAGAGATGGTAAAATGAAAAGATTTGAATTAAAACAAAAACAAAAACAAAAAAAAACTGTTTTAAAATGCGGGTGGTCCGGCTCTTAAATACATTTTCCCTTGCAAATGTCACGAAGTCATTTCATACACTCGTGCTGCTATACAAAAGGAAAACCGAATTGAATTCAGAAAATTAAGAAAACTCTCACAAATAGAGAGAGAGAGAGAGATAGAAATATACATGCGGTATTTTGTTTTGTTAAGTAGACTGGCCTACTTAATCTTTGATTAGAGATGATGGACAGTCTGCCATAAATAAAGATTTAAATGAAAATTTATGACACAATATTGTCGAATTGATAGTAATAATACCTGAACAAACAGACAAACAAATGTTTATAACTACATTCTGTTTTATAACTATTCAAGCATATTTGTTGTTACAAAACATTCTTGATCCTTTATCTTTCCTTCAGTTTACAATTCTTTACTCCTTTGTTGTATATGTATACATAGATTTGGTTGATCTTTTTCCTTTTTTATTACGTTTCTTTTCTTCTCCTTTTTTGGGTAGCGAATTAACTAATGGATAATTTGTGAGTTGACAAAATATTGTCCCACTTTGATGTTGCCCGTTCAGGATCTTCTTTCTGTTTATGCTCGCCTTTGTCCGTTGATTTTTTTTGTTTTGGCCAACTGCAGTGTTTGTTTTGATAGATGCGACTCGTATCCTTTTATGTCGGTTTACAAACTGACACTTTTTTGAGGTCATAGATTTTACTCATTACACAAACAGACAAAAAAAAAAAAAACTGACTCTGTTATACTTGAAAGATACGGCATAATTGTTTAGTAAATAATATGTCTGGTAGCCACATTGCCTTTGTATTGCAACAATAAATAAATGTCCTGTCAGGGTTTTTAGAAGAAATGCGATTATAAATCGAATGTGGTTAGATCGATGCACAACAAGAGTTCCAAGCCATTTAAACATACATACATAGATATGTATGTATGTGTTATATGTATGTTATAATATTTTCATAACTTTTAAAGTGAAAAAAGATTTAATATTTTATACTTTCACATCAATCGATACAACCGAAAACCGTTAAAATTGAAAAATGTGACGAGAAGTTTATAAAAAACCGATGCTGATTCCTTAATTGATCGTTACAACCCTTTTAGTCAGGATTACAACCTGGTGTCTCACACCAATTATGTTGTGTGGAGCTACTGTGTAAAGTCGATAAAGACTTTTCGTGATAATTTTTACATACTCTCAGAGTTTTTGCCTGAACATTGCCGAGAAGAAGATGCCTAAGAGATATTTTTCTTTTTCAAATGTCGCTTTGTTCGAGATGTCTGGACTGAGGTGTTTGAATCGCGATAATAAGCCAACACACTACGTACCATGGAGTAACGAGAGTTGACAATTATGATGTTTGGAAAACCCTAAAACAGGCAGAAAAAATGTTATAAGTTTTGTAAGAAATATGCTGAGCGAAAACTGGCAGATAACGTAGAAAAAGTAGGAAATGTACTTAAATAAACATTTATTTTGCATTAAAATAGGAAAATAGGAAAATTTGGAATATTTTTTATTTTCTTTAATTTAAATATTTTGAAAATAATAAAAAATTTAATTATTAATCGAAATGTTTTTATTTTTGTCCACAATGAATAGAATTTCTTGTGCAAAAGGTAAGTACGAAACTAAGTATATGATTATCAAATAATAAATATTTTTGCAGAAACTTGTGTATTTTTTAAATTGTTGAATGAAAAAGTTATAAATCGGCAATATTTTTATTATTAATCGAACTGTTAATAATTTTCCTTTACACTGAAAAGTGTTTCGTATGTTAAAGGTAATTAAAAATAAAAACAACACGTGAATATTCATCTCATTTGGTTAAATAATAAGTTAGTGACGATAGGTGAGAAGTGTCACCAAATACACTAGCACCGAACTACGTTTCCCCAATAAAACGGTTAATCTGCTTTCAACCAAGAACCCGTTTTATGGTCAAAATTATTCTATTCTTCTTCTAAAATATCATCAACTTTTACTAAAATATTCAAAACATTCAAAGGATCTTTGAATAAGAAATAAAATCTATTTCGTTTATATATTTGTGGCCCTTAAAAGGACTTTTGATATAAAATGCTCTATACCGTCTAATGTATATCAAACAAACGTTAACAAACAATCCTTAATCCTTATAAAATAATATCTAGATTAATAAAATACATAAAGAAATAAAAAATAAATCAACAAATGCTGCAAGTTGTGAGCAAAACGAAATCTCTTTTCTTAAATCTTTTTGGCCCTAAGAAGGACCTTTGGCGTAGTGAAGCCGAATTCGGAGCTGGTGTATTCGGTGACTGGACGGTGGACTACTTATACTTTGTAGCACACAGATACTAGATTTTAAAAGCTCAAAGATTAGCTACAACTTCTCAATTATTTTGAGATCCATTTAGGCTGTAAAATTTGACAGTATTACCATTACCGTTGCTAACACATTCGGTTATCATTTTCGATATTTACTCTTACTACTTCCATAACCGTTTTATTGCAAATTCTTCGCAAATTTTTATTTCAAACAAATGCTTTCGTCTTCACAAAAAGTTGACTTAATTTACCAAATAATAGGAACAACGAGTTTGTGGTCATGAAGTGGCAAAAATAACAATGAAAATTTTATTTGAATCTGTATACACAATTTGCCCAAGGATTTGTTGGTTGGTTGGTTCTATAAGTACACTGAGAAAATTTTATAATTTCACAACATATGGGTACATACATACATACATACATACATAAACCTGGTCTACAGAGAACAAAATCTAAGATCACATTCTACAGTATTACTTCGGTACTATTTCGCTGAAAGTCTTTTGAATGCAACAAAAGCTGTCAGCCAGCCACCTTCTCCTTTTATTTTATTTATTTATTGTTATTACTTATAGACTTTAGAACAATAACAAAATGCATTGAAAAAAAAGAAAAAGACAAGCAAACAAACAGAAACACACATAAACAATATCTCTTACATACGATTCTTGTGCTCTGCGCGTTGTAACACATTCTGTTTTGTTTTTACAATTTTCAAATCGTAGCAGCTATTAAAACAACAACAATACAAATACATACAACAATAAAACAATTGTCTGTAAGTTCACGTTCACAAGTTAACAGTGCTTAAAATACAGGAGTTTTTGATGTACGCCCCCCTCCCCCCCGCCTTCTATTTCTGCACTTTTCTCCCCTTGTGATTACATATTTTGAAAAATTTACAATTCATATATGTATATGTATGGGAATGTTTATATATACATACATATATACAAATGTACATACATATATTAATATATTATGTCATGTATTACTCTCTATTGTGATTGTTGTTGTTGTCGTTATTCTTTAGCGTTGTGGTTGTTTTGAAGCATAAATGTTGCCAATTAAATGCCATTTTATTAGTTAATAACGTTCGATTTTGATATTGTATGAGAGTGTACTGTCAGAGAAGGATAATTGCATATTTTATTCATTATTTTAAATTAGAGAAACAAAAAATAAGTAAAAAATAAAAAATAAATACAAATAATAAGAAATTTGTGTGTGTGTGGATTTTGATTTGGTGTAAAATTTTCTAATACCGGATCGAGGCCAGTTACTATACGAATGATTCTAAAAATTATGATAGTACGGGACTGTGCATTTATATGTGAAGCAACTAGATCTAAATCTATGTCTCCGGTTACCGGACCATAATACGCTTTAACAAACGCAGGTATGCGTGATGAGGGAATGAGTGACCTGGGTTAGTAATCAGTTAGTAAGGTTCACGTATTGGTATTTAAATATCTTTTTGGATAGTTAAATGACAATTAAAACAATAATATCAAGGATTACTATATTAAAGGACTCCATATATGTAATGGTATGCTTTATAAGCTGAGAAAGTGGGTGGAAACGTCACATCGACAATTGTGGAGTAATAAAACGATTAAGGGGAATATCAATGGGAAGAGAATCATGAGTAAGGACGAGTGTACTTACGGTACAGTCCGCCTTACATGTACGGTGTGGTGAAGACATCGAAATTGCTTTCTTAAACCCGTGATATAAGAATTTCGACGAAAGTGTCATTCTCGGATCAGGGAGAAATTCATTTACATTTCAATTGTAAACAGCTTTTTCTGGTTTTTCGTATGTTTTACGCTTATTTTATGAATTAAAAGCTTATTAACGAATGTTTACGTACACAATATGTACTGAATTAATCAAAAATAACATGATGATGAGGAAGCGGGCAATCCATTCCAATCTCTTATCCGAACACTTATTTCCAACGTAAACGGAACCTCTTTACCAAAGTTACTGGCATTTGAGCGAAAAAATACTGCTTTACCAGAAATAAATAAGATAATCATACGTACGTATACATACATGTGTGCTAACGTATTGGATTTTCCATCCCTGTTCGGTTAGGTTTTTTTTTGTTTTGTTTTTTGTTTTTTTTTTTTACCTGTACTATATTTATCAATGTTTTATATTTGAGCGTGTATTATTTTGTTGCTGTTGTTATTGTATTTCCATAATTTTATTATTGTTTTACTCGTAATACGATGGTCGTAAATCAAAAAAAGATTAATCGAACATACGTTAAATTGCTTTCAAACATGGCCAAAAACAATAATAAATAAAAACATTTGTTTGTGTTTTTTCTTCTTTCTTTTCCGTTTTATTGTATTTCACAGCTTTTATCGTAAAGTGTAGTAAACGAATGGAAGAGACACTACATTAAGTTTAATAAAGTTAAAGGACGAGTTAAGATATAAACACAATGGCCGCAACATTTGCGGCACAGCAAATGCATTAGCAAAGCGTTAGCAAGACAAATAAGTAATAAACAGTTCATTTGTATCGCATTTATCGTGTCTTTGAAACCTCTAAACGTTCATAAACGTTTATTGGATTGACAACACTCTTTGTCAGATTGCTACCGATAAGAATAGAAATAAACGGAAATGCAACATCGTTGCTTATTATCGTGTTACACTTTACACTCATGTATTCCATTTTTGACAGATTCCTGTACCGCAAATGTCGCGTCTATTCTGTTTACAGCATTACTAGTAAACTGCAGTAATCTCTTTTTACTTTATCTTAAGTCTAATTTTATGAAAAGACAAGGAACAATTAACCGCTGCTGTTTGGTAAATAAATATTGTATTTGCTTTAAATGGTGAATTATATCATAAAGAAAAAATCAATAAATTTAATATTTTTATTTTATTTAAGAATGCTACAAACACTCCCTTCATATCGATTATACCGTTATAGAGACTTTTTACCGTTTATTTTTTTATATTTTTGTTTCTCCATTGGCAGTTGTCATCGATTGTGTCGCGGATTTAAAAACAATATCGACATTAAATAGTGTCGTAAATGTTCGTTTTAAAGATCGGGGGTATATGTACATACATATATACATTCATATATGTATATGCATATGTGTGTGGGTGTGTGTGTGTGTATGGATTTTTATTAAATGTTCATTTTTGTGTTAATTTTTATAGATGCTTGTCGTTGTTAGTGCTGCCGCTGATGCTGCTTATTGTTGATTTCTGTTCAATGGATTTTTTTTCATTGATTTTTTTCTTTTATTACTTTAAAAATATATTTCAATACATACATAATTTCAATCTTGTTAAAAATTATTATTTATTGCTGTTGTTGCTATTGCTCTCTACGTTTCTATGTTTTTTTTTTTATAAACTTATTGACAAAAGAAAAAGTGGGTGACACATCGCATTAAAAGTGATTTAAGGCTCATTTTTCTTAGTGCCACTCGCTCCAAATCTGGCATCTCGAGAATAGTAGATTTCGCTATATCTCCAACAGCATTGATGGAGTATGACGGATACGATTCTAAATATTAGTATTTAAAGGCTTTTAACACCCTTAAAGGCTTTTAATACCGTGTTTGCACGTCTCGTAACTGCTCGTTGTGACGCCAGTATCGTGGGTCAGTATCATATTACATCGTCGTAGTCTAGTTGGTAATTAGTAGAATGGATATAATGGATAAGTTAAAAAAACACAGCATACATACATAAGTGGTGTGAAGAGCCAGGTTGTAATCCTGACTGAAGGTTTCCAGTGATCAATTAAATAAATAAGTAAGTTTAATCGATTATTTATGTTTTTTTTCTCATAAACGAAATTCCTTTAGCGCGGAAGAAAACATACAAAATCCTAATGAAACGTTTCAGTTAGCAATACTCGTATCAGACAGACGTATAAATATGTATGTATGTATTTATAAAATTATACAAAAAATAAACTCAGCAACAACAATTAATTTTTTAAAAATCAGTAACGCTAAAGTAACTGCTGCTAAATGTAAGCGCAGCATATAATAATGACATTTACTAATTGAAAGTGTTGATCGGGAATTTTTTACAAACACAAATACACAAAAAAAAAAAATCTTTTGGAATTGATTATAAAAGAAGCAGTATCACTCACTATTAGTAGCCTAGATATATCAATCCGGTTATGTTCTTAATGGACAAGATCAATAAAATATTTGTTTTTTTTTTTAATGAAATAACTTCGCAGCAATTTTATTGAATTTAATTAAAAGCAATTGTCTATACGAGCAAACAATTAGGCAAACAAATAAACAAACAAATACTAAAACGTTAAATCGTTCGTCAGATCGATCGCAACAGTATTGATTTTGATCAATTCAATTGATTTCCATCAAATGCAACAATTGAATTGAATTTAATTGAAATCAAAGCGTTAATTGATTCACAAAAAAAAAATCTTTGTTGTCATTGTTTTTGTTAACGTTATAGGCTTCAGTTTTTTTTTTTTATAAATTTTCTTAAAAAATGGCGGATTTTAAAGAAACCTTACACGTATACTATGTGGATATGTTGTATGTATGTTATGTTTAAATAAATTGTAGTGTATAAAAAAAATTAATAATTAGGGTGCACGTTCAGATACTAAACGTTGAAACCTGGTTAAGAATTAATTCTTTCACAATTGTCTTCTTTTTTGTATTAACGTTAAGTATGCTGTCAGTTTACGCTTAAAGAAATTGATGTCTATATATAGCTCGCACATATTTGCAACATTCGATCTTTTTTTGAATTTTTTTTTTGACTCATTTAACCACTGTCTTTGAATTATTTTCCTATATTTCATTTTAATTAACAAGATTTTCAAATTAACACAAGTGGAAAAGAACTGGATAAAGTTGTTGCTTATTATGAGGACTCTGAACGCGCTTTAATGGTTGTTCATTTCAAATGGAAAATAATTTCACTTCACTTTATAATAGCCACGGCAGTTTGTACAAAACATTGCAAGATTTCAACGTAATATCCGACTCAAGTGATTTATAATTACAACAGAAAGAAAGAAAAAAATTAAAATAAAATTAAAAAAAAAAAAAATTCAATAAAAAAAATGAAGACAACCATAATAAAACAACATTTATAGCAATTAAAAGCTAATGTTCGCACAATTGTTTCATTTTCAATGCATGCAATCATCATCACCAAGTCAGTTAACATCAGGAGCATTGGCAGTGCTGATGTTGGTGGTGTTGGCCGTTCGGCGAATATAATGGCAGCGAATCATGGGCATATTGTTACTGCTGCCTGACTCAGTTGCCTGTTAAAATGGCTAATAAACGGACAATTATAAATCATTTTAGCGTTTTTTTTTTTTTAATTTTCTTAAAAATGGCGGATTTTAAAGAAACCTTACACGTATGCTATGTGGATATGTATGTATGTATGTATATGTTTAAATAAAATATTGTATGTGTATAAAAAAAAAATTAAATAAATTATGGGTGCCACAGTTTGCAGATACTAAACGTTGAAACCGTGGTTTAAGAAATTAAGTTCTTGAAAACATACACAAATTTCAAAAATACTCGCATTTGTGTAAACTCTTCTTCTCATCTTTATTAGCTATGTGCGTATACATACATATGTCAGAACCCTATAGTCTTTGGTCTTTCGACATGTTCAGGCCAAGGTTAACATTGTTCCTTAATACGCTTAAAGAAATTGATGTCTATATATAGCTCGCACATATTTGCAACATTCGATCTTTTTTTGAATTTTTTTTTTGACTCATTTAACCACTGTCTTTGAATTATTTTCCTATATTTCATTTTAATTAACAAGATTTTCAAATTAACACAAGTGGAAAAGAACTGGATAAAGTTGTTGCTTATTATGAGGACTCTGAACGTGCTTTAATGGTTGCTCATTTTCAAATGGAAAATAATTTCACTTCACTTTAATAACAGCCACGGCAGTTTGTACAAAACATTGCAAGATTTCAACGTAATATCCGACTCAAGTTATTTATAATTACAAAGAAAGAAAGAAAAAAATTAAAATAAAATTAAAAAAAAAAAAAATACTAAAAAAAATGAAGACAACCATAATAAAAACAACAATTTATAGCAATTAAAAGCTAAATGTTCGCACAATTGTTTCATTTTCAATGCATGGCAATCATCATCACCACGTCAGTTAACATCAGGAGCATTGGCAGTGCTGATGTTGGTGGTGTTGGCCGTTCGGCGAATATAATGGCAGCGAATCATGGGCATATTGTTACTGCTGCCTGACTCAGTTGCCTGTTAAAATGGCTAATAAACGGACAATTATAAATCATTTTAGCGTTTTTTTTTTTTTAATTTTCTTAAAAATGGCGGATTTTAAAGAAACCTTACACGTATGCTATGTGGATATGTATGTATGTATGTATATGTTTAAATAAAATATTGTATGTGTATAAAAAAAAAATTAAATAAATTATGGGTGCCACAGTTTGCAGATACTAAACGTTGAAACCGTGGTTTAAGAAATTAAGTTCTTGAAAACATACACAAATTTCAAAAATACTCGCATTTGTGTAAACTCTTCTTCTCATCTTTATTAGCTATGTGCGTATACATATGTCAGAACCCTATAGTCTTTGGTCTTTCGACATGTTCAGGCCAAGGTTAACATTGTTCCTTAATACGCTTAAAGAAATTGATGTCTATATATAGCTCGCACATATTTGCAACATTCGATCTTTTTTTGAATTTTTTTTTGACTCATTTAACCACTGTCTTTGAATTATTTTCCTATATTTCATTTTAATTAACAAGATTTTCAAATTAACACAAGTGGAAAAGAACTGGATAAAGTTGTTGCTTATTATGAGGACTCTGAACGCGCTTTAATGGTTGTTCATTTTCAAATGGAAAATAATTTCACTTCACTTTAATAATAGCCACGGCAGTTTGTACAAAACATTGCAAGATTTCAACGTAATATCCGACTCAAGTTATTTATAATTACAAAGAAAGAAAGAAAAAAATTAAAATAAAATTAAAAAAAAAAAAATTCAATAAAAAAATGAAGACAACCATAATAAAAACAACAATTTATAGCAATTAAAAGCTAAATGTTCGCACAATTGTTTCATTTTCAATGCGTGGCAATCATCATCACCACGTCAGTTAACATCAGGAGCATTGGCAGTGCTGATGTTGGTGGTGTTGGCCGTTCGGCGAATATAATGGCAGCGAATCATGGGCATATTGTTACTGCTGCCTGACTCAGTTGCCTGTTAAAATGGCTAATAAACGGACAATTATAAATCATTTTAGCGTTTTTTTTTTTCTTTGCTTATGTATCTTGAAATGAAATTATTGCTGCTCATCATAATGGTGGTTTGCCACAAATTGTAGTACGGCAAACTTATGATAGAAGTTGACTTGCAATGCAACAAATGAGAAAACGATGACGTTTACAACATTCATTAAGCATTTAGTAGTTATGCGTACGCTTTTAAACATAAAAACATACTTTTATACGCACACATCCACATACTGTGTGCTTGGTACACATACATATGTATAAACAATGGTGGTCTTATAATTAGCGCATCCATCCACCAAAAGGTAAAAGTGGCTGTACTCTCGATGGGGTCATGAGCGGACACACTTATGGCGCAGACAAAGCCCATTTTCATCATTCACCAAAAAGTTTGTGTTGAATATTTTACTTTAAAAAGGATTTTTAAATTATTTTTGTCACATGCCATTTAATGTAACTTATTGACTGTAAACATATAAATTACACATACACACATAATTGGCCATTACAACCCTTCAGTCAGGATTACGACCTAGCTTCTCACACCACTTATGCTGTGTGCGTTAATTTTATACATGAGTGGCGGGACCTACAGTTTAAAGTCGACTCCGAACGACAGATTTTTGAGAAGCTTTTCATGGCAATTTTTTACTCTCAGAGTCTTTGCCAGAAATCTGCTGAGAGGAAGTCGCCGAAGAAATATTTTTTCGTTTTGATGTCTGACCTAGGATACGAACCAGGGCCTTTTGTCTAATAAGCCAACACACTACCCACTAGACCACGGCGACTTCTAAAAAAAAACATATAAATTATCGGCCTGCAATAAGTTGAATCTTCTAAACTCATTTGTCTTTTTCAACCAAATTTATTTATGAAGTGTTATCGTACAAAAAAAAAAAAAAAATTTGATTTTCATTTAACCGACCATTCAACATAAGAATTGTTTGTACACACTTATACATTTGTACAATCAATAGCAACGTGTAAGGGCCGCATAATAATTATAAGTAAATAATGTCGTCAGGAATCATTTCAACAACAATCATTCAGCATAGACTAATGGCAACTAACTTCATTGGTTAATTGGCACAACATTCTCCGATGGTATCAAAAAAATATTCATTTACATTGATAGATTGGTGTGCTAACTATAGGGCCAGGACTGTATATACATGCACATACATAGAGTTATGCCACACTGGTATCCAGACTGTGGTGTACGTATATAAGAATATATGTACCTGTAAGTGAGAAATGACTATGTTCATATGTACTTGACTTAAAATTCCTGATGTATTTGAATGTGGCTGCTCTTTGGAGCCTTTTTTACAATTGTTTATGCTTAAAATTATGCTGCCCATTCATTTTTATTCTTATTTGTGTGAGTTTATATGTGTTGCGGTATGTAAGGATGTATATGTGCGTGTATTTAGTAGGCAATATATTTTCTACAGTGTACATCACCAATTCTATGGAAACTGCAAGAAATTTCATGAATATTTTCTCTCCTCATCTTCATCATCATCATCGCCATAATCATGATAATTTTCGTTTTTTTTGTTACTAAGTATAGGATTAATTAATTGTTTTTGTTCTTTTTTTTTTTAGATTTTAACAACAATAACAAAAAACATCTATCCTAAGTATCCGTAGATAAACATTTAAAATGTTGAACAAAGATATTCTATATCTTAACGATAGAAGTCTAGCAATTGCATCGATTGCTACCGCGTTCCAGTGAAGTGAAGTCTAGAAAGTTTATTTCAGACCATTTGAGTCTTAGTGTATTGAGGATGCGGAGCACATTGCCATTGACTCGAAGCTTGTGGCAAGTCTGTTTTTCTTAGGCAATCTCTTTAAAGTTGTATCACTGATTTGCAATTATAATATTCTAAATTTTATTGATGTGGACATCTAATAGACCCTGAAATACATTTGACCTATGTATACTTACTTATAAGAATCACTCAGCTGCAGAGCAAAAGAGACCATAAGTATTCCCATACAAGGAAATCGTGTATGTTAAGATAAACGCCGTGTCCTCCATACACTCAATTATGTTTTTACACTATCTATTTGCACAATTTTTTTTACACGATTTTGAAATAACACGGTTAAGTTAATATGTAACCTTTTACTGTTTGTATATGTCTTTTTTTTTAAATCATTAGATCAAGGAATTATCTAAAACATATTGTATAAAAGCTTGGTACACTTCAGAACCAAAATCATCAACCCTGATTGTGTATTGGAAGACCATTTGACCTGTATGGGTTAAAGGCGAAAATACTGTTGTAAACCTACTTTGGATGTGACCATCTTGATGAAGGTGATTTTTAAAAGTTGCATTGGAAAATAATCATGGCGGGAGAGAAATACTGCCTTCGATAAGAGCCTGTTTTATAGCTAGTGGCCATCTAATGGCAAATAAATTAGCAGAACATTTTTTGTCAAGTGATAATACAAACGAAACTGCTGTGAAATTTTACCGATGCGAGCAACTGTACAAAGAGATCACTAAAATATGACCTCAACGTTTCATAAATGAATTCGCTGTCAAAATAATTCAATCAGTTGAACATTAAAATTCAGGTGTACTGAGAACATGTTCGAACGAAACCAGTGCAGCACAAAAGACCACACTTGCCATTAGAATTTGTTTTATATGGCGTTCTCTTGAACGTATGTATCGTATAAAAACAGGATTGGTTGTAGTCTAGCAAGTAGTCCCATATCCCGGTTGGAAAAGACCAGAAAGTCTTGTAAATCGTAAAAAGATTTCTGACAGGCGTATAAAATTCCAAAGGACAAGATTCCATAGCAGTGGCAGTGTACGTAACTCCACAAAAAGGAGCAACTGAACTCATGCTTACAATTCACACATGTACGTACGAATTTACAGTAGATAGATGATGTCATGGGTTTGAGGGTGAAGCTGTTGTTTTATCTTTTGGAATCATTTATGGCAATTTTTATTATTTACATAACTGATGAAATTTTCATTTATTTTTTATTATTTTTTCATACAAAAACAATTTTTTTGAAGTGTAGATTTAGCAAAAATACTTTTGTTATACATTGAGTTGCATTGTTTTTGATTTACTTTCGATATTCGAAAGAGTCACAAACAAGAAATGTTGTCGTGAGATTTCTTTTTCATGAATGAATTTGAATTTTGTTTTAAGATCTCGGCATAATTAAATAATAAATCGGCTTACAAAGTTTATTTTCTAGACCTTAGATCTTATGTTGTCTTAACTAGTTAACTCTGTTGCGTTGCTTAAAACCGGATATGAATATTTTATTTAGATTTCACACTCTACTGCAACAAAGGTGATGAAAATTGTATTTCTTGTAGTTATTGTTGTAATTGTTGTTGTTGTTGTTGTTGTAATTTTAAAAGTATGTGTGTTGCTAATATTTTCCCATTCGAAAAATATTTGGAATATTTTTCCACACAAGATTTATTTATAAAATTCATATTTTTATAGTTGCAACATTAACTTGCCTCACGCTCACACTTGAAGCGGTAATTAACAGTAATTATCTCATGACTGTTTCCTAATAAATCGTTGTGATTAAAAAATAATTAAGAAAACAAACAATTTAACAAAACTTAACTTAAATACATTGTACATACATAAATACATACATAACGAACTAACTAACCAACTAAGTGGCTATGTATCTACATACATATATACATACATATATATGTATATACATACATATAAATTGAGAAAAAAAATTGAGAAAAAAAAAGAAAAAACAATGAAAGTAAAACACTCGTAACTATCTTGCAACGCTTATAAAGTACGTGTAGTGCAACAGTGGCAGAAAGTTTAGATTGTAGGCTTGTACGAGTTTATTAAGTTCGTTTTAAAATGTTGCATATAATGCCTAGATATGTATGAGTGATTGCACTACACACACACACACAAACGCATATAAAATTTACAAAACTATTTACAATTAAATTGTTATTAATAAAACAATGTATTCTATTGTTGTTGTTGGTAATTTCCAATACATATAGATATGTATGCGTGTGTGAGTGAGTGTGTGTGAGTGTGATTTATGCAACATTTATTCCAAACAAAATGTAATGCGTGCTTTTAAAATCAATTTGAGAAAATTACTCTTTCGTTTTGCAACATTAAAATCAACAATTTAATTACCGTTACAAATCATTTACAGTTGAAGTCGTAATGACTACAATTTAATGTTTTCAAAAAAGAAATAAAAAAAATTATACTTTTCAAGTGAAGTGAAAAGAGGAGAGAGTGTTGCGAGTGGCGAGTGGCGAGTTTTTAAAACTTCCTTTAGCACTCACTTTATGAATTGAATTACAAAGTTTTGCAGAAAACATCCATTTGACTATTAAAGCGTTTTCCTTGTTGTTGTATATGTATCCTGAAATACCACTGAAAGTGAGTTGTTTTAAAGAAGTCCGATGCCATATAAGTACTTCGACTAATTCATTGTCATTCTGTAGATGGTAGGCGTAATTTATTGTTTGCGATTAGAATTATTACTTTGAAATCTATTTATTGGATTATACGAAAAGTATTCACAGTTATTCGATAAATTTTTTAAACAAACATTTTTAATCATTAATTACTTGCGTACTTCAGGCATTTCTCGGTTAGCTTTATTGGTCCCTGTCGGCAGAAGAGTTGAAACTCAAATAATTTCAATAAAAATTTAATGTAATTCAGCAATATATTAAGTTTGATACTACAAACCTGCATATAGACCCTAATGGAGTGAATGAAAACAATACACAGTTCATTATTGCCTAAAGCAAAAAATCACTAAAAATTATGCCAAGTTTTATAAATCAAGGACCAAAAAAGAATCAAACAGAGCCTATTTCAATCCACTGAAAAGTTATGGGAAGTAGTATAAAAAATAGAGGTTCTAACTCAAAGGTGTGAGTATCAAGAATCTTCATAAAATCATCATGTAGTACAGAACCCATATTCGAATGGATGAACCCAATTGTGTGACAAGATATTATATTAAGTGTAGGTCTACCATACACCATTTCAATGCCATTGAGGTCTTGAATGGAGGGATTCTATTAATATTGCATTAGTTGTCTGACGAGGATGCATTCTCTCCCCATCGATGAGATGCTTCGAACGAGTATAGGTTCTGCTCCCAACGGGTACACTCTTTGACACCCAATTAGTGCCACGGCACATCTTAACGACTAAGCCTATGCTGATGATATTGATCTAATTTACTCGAAGCGAAATGATGTACATTACAAATTGAACAGTTCACAAAAATGTACTACATTTGCGAATCAACGCCAAACAAAAACAAAACGGGTATTGGCATGCCTTTAAAAATTATGGCTTTGCTGGCAACTATCATCTTTCGAGATACTGAGTGAGCAAAACCAGGAAATCCGAGAAATCGCTCTATAGCGACTTGAAAGAGGAAAATAACACCACAACGCTTAACAACCTTTGATTATAATCTTAATGGAAACTATATTCAACTGGACGAAGTCCGGTTCTAGAACTTTCAACACAAGGGAATTCAAGGCAAATTTAACAATTTTTAGTTTAAATGGTTTCCCAGTATAAGAGGATATCTGGAACGCTTTTGTATTAAAGTGCACGTTTAATATCTTGACTATGAAACGTATGGAAGGATAAAGGAAGTTGGGGCAAAGTGCAGTAAAGTATTTGAGAGTTAACTCAAGTATGGTGTGGTTCGAATTCTTCTTGTTCGCCTTTCTTTTGGAAATCATCTGTAAATGTGCCCGATACCATACGTGGCTGTAATAAAGTTATCATTGTGTGAGACCTTACTTACTTAATTGGTCATTCTCACGCGTCCCTTGTTAGGTGCGTTAATTTTATCTATGAGTGCCGGGATCTTCACTTTAATGTCAAAAGTTTTGATGGAAGTCTACTGCGAGAAAGTCGCCGAAAGAAACATTTTTCATATTTCGTTCTTGGTCGAGGTATATGAGCTAGAGGTTGCACTTTGGGCTCGCGGCCAATACACCACCTACTAGACTATGGTGAGAGTTCAATATCACATGACCATTATTAATTACACTGTTGCCAAAAAGAAAATCTTTCATACAATTCTTTTCTTCATTATCTGTCTACACTACTCAATAAACTAAATACTGTCCTGGGACAGGTTATGTACATTGCTCTCGGTTTAGGTGTCCAAATTTTGTCGTGCATATATTTTATAAAGAAAATAATAGTTTAAACTATTTTAAAATGTGCGTTGAACATTCAAAATCAAAAGAAAAGAAACAAAACAAGAAACTATTTTGAAATCCACTTTAACTCATTCAAAGTATGTACTTGTACAATTTGCGGTTAAAGAACGCACGTACGTTGTAGTGAAAATCGCTTTCAATTATAATTTCGCTTAAAAGATAATACGCTTAACCATTAACCATTAACCATCCATTACCATTATCATTATTTACGGTGTACAACTCTTTTGGCCAGCTTTCGATGTTTATTTCTTCTTCTTTTCTTGTCTTTAAGGCCAACTAATCAAGTGATTTTCGAAAATGTAAAAAGAATTGCCTTTTACGCGCCAGAGGCTTATTACCATTTCCATAAACCTGGCAGGCATAGTTAGTTGCTAGTTATTTGCTCTGCATATACAATATACGCTTTTGTTTCGCTTTTGTTGTTTTTTTTTTATTTTTTGCAACTAAAAATCAAATCCGATATTTTAATGCTATTGGTGAATTGAAAACGCCTGCCTCATAAGGCTTATTTATGTACGTACGTACGTACGTTGGTGTGTGCATGTGTGTTGATCTTTTGAGCCATTTTAAAATATTATTATTTTCGTTGCATGTTCAATGGTGCATGCAAGTCACTGAATTTAGAACGTTGTTGGTTGCCTGCAACAATATTTAAAGCTGAACACATCCATTCATGCATGCATGAACTGAACTGGACTATAAAACGTATCTATTTTGGATGGCACATTGCGGCATGTAGACACTATCATCATCATCATCATCATCATCTATGATATAGAAATTTCGTACAATATCTATATTTATTCCAGTAAGGAAGCCTTGCGACATGAAACCTAGCCATGAAAGAAACTCTAATGGCTTGACTTATAAGAGAGAAGGGAAATTTATTTTTAATTTTTTCAAAATGTGCATACTAATATGAAGGCCGAGTTAATCTGTGCTTGTGCAGGCACATTGTTCGGAAAATATACAGCTGAGAACTCCAAAGGCTGTACTTAACGCTGTGGGTGCTGATAGTTTGGTTGCAGAAATGAAAATGATCTCTCAAAATAAAATCAGGCTTAAATAATGTAAAAAACTGGGTTTTTTATAAAAACTTTAGAAGACTCTGATGTTACATTAGAGTCAAACTGTTCATTCTGGCGTGCAATGCAAATTTACCTACCCGTGTTTCGGAAAGAAATGATGACGAAAAAGCCAGTCGGTTTGTTGAATACTTAAAAGCAGTCTTCACCCCATTACATGAGTAACGATGAGATTGATCTGTCTTCTGTAGTTGCTATGCCACCGCAACTTTTTCCAAGAAAGAGAGTTATTGCTCACGTTAATCTTCAAGAAAGCATCTAGATTTGATAAAGTCAGATACAAGATGCTTTTAAAAGTACTCCGTATAGCCGTAAGGATTCCTCTTTTTATTCTCAATATAATTTTACGTCTTGGATATTACCCAGAAAGGTGGAAAGTTGTTTTAGTTAAAATGATACCAAAACTTTGTAAGGATCATAAGAAAGTCGAGTATTACTGCCCTTTAAGCTTGTTATCAAGAGTATCAAAATTATTTTTGAAATTAATCACCGTCCGTTCTGTATTATAAATACTAAAAGGAAGAGGAAGAGAATCGGATTTTTTTTTCTATTTAATATGTTTACATTTATAATTTGATGCCTATTTATTTGTATATGGAAAACGATTTTAAATTTCAATATCAAACGATTTAAAAATAGGATTTATCGCATTTAAATGATTGATTACTAAATCAATATAATTCTTTAACTTACCAAAAGGAAAAAGAAGTTAATGCTTCAATATTATAATATCTTTGTATTTTTGTTTTATTGAATAGGAATTTTTTCAAATAGATATTAAAAAAATATCACACTGACTAAAAATTTAATTTCTCTTGCGAACATTCTTTGTTTGCTTCCTACAATTAGTGGGCTGGCTATTTACTTTAGTAATATGATGTCCTCTTTAGACAAATATTTGGCGACGGCAAAGGCAAAGGCAAAAAGGAAACAAAATGATAAATATGGCTGCGTTTACAAATTAACAGTATCTACATATGTACGTATGCGTATATGCAATCATTTTTGTGTGTAAATTGTCCTGACACCCTTGAAGCCATTAGAACACGATGTAAAGCTGCTTGTCTTACAAAAAAAAAAAAAAAAAACAAAAAAGAACAAATAAAATGAAAAGAAATAAATTATGGCAACGCATAAAACAGTCGTTAAACTGTAAAATAGGGGATGAAATTCAATTCACAACCATGCCAACTCAGCAGTTTTCTAAAGATACGCCGCAAAATTTATGGAGTCTTTTGAATCTATTGAATATAAATGTATGTATGTGTGTATGTCTGTACACCAGGGAGGGGCTAAAAATATCAAAAAGAAAAAAAAACAAAAAAACATAAAAAATGGCACAATACATTAACATAACACACACACATACACATACAAGTATATTTAAAGGACTTGATAGAAAAGGGATACTAAGGAAAATAAGATGATTATTTGACGCATGTGTACGCAATTTTGCCAACCCTTATAAAACGATACAAATGGTATAAACCATACAACGATTTAACACAGATACTCGTACAGCTTTACATGAATACATGGCCTATTCACACGCATATGTATGTGCATACACATCCCCATAAACGAAAGGAAATGTATTTGTGTCTGGGCTATAATAAATGAGAACACACAAATGAGTACATAAATATGCGTGTCTCTAAAGGCCCATCGTCCCAATATCATCCCTTTTGTACGACACACTTTATTATCTCTTATGAGACAAACTTGAGTAAGGACGAGTAATCCCTGGCTAGTTGCCTTATACATATATTTAGGGAGATCAAGTTTAAACACGCACTTACAAGAAAATTGAATTGCTGTGGGAATCGTGCATGGAATTAAGTCAACGTAATTTTATGGCATTCAACGGAAATCGTTTTATTACTGCCTGCCTCACAGTCAGCCATCAAAGCCAGCCAGCCAGCCACCCAATCACTTCACTCATTCCAACACTCCACAAATATAAAGGATTCCTTACGAAAATATGTTTTTACTGTTTCATGAGAGCGTAGATTAGGGCAAATGGGAGTGGGGGTTTTGGCTAATTTTCCTGTTAAGTATGTGGGAGTTTTACTTGTATTACATTTTGTTGGTTTATTTGATAAGGAGGATGGGGAAGGATAACAAACAATTTATAATCATGTATACTTAGTGATTATATGTACTAAATAAACTTGGCAAGAAAATTACTTGACGTCAACGCACGAACGTAGAACAACGATAATAAATGATGAAGAATTTCCACTAAGTAAAATCAGCCCTATGCCAAGAAAGTTCTTTTCACTCAAATATATAAAGATTAGTAAATAGATCTTTTGTGGCATTCAAAATAGCACAAGAAAATATTTGAAAAACTTAATTATCGATAAATAGACACTCAACCTATGTTTAAAAACGTAAGGCAAATCAAAATAGAAACTTTATTTTTTTTTTACAAACATTTACTTAAAATTCACAATATCGTTCAAATATATTAAGGTATCTAGACTTATGTTGAACACTGTATACCATAACACTTTACGACTATCGTTAAAGAATCTGTGTTAAGTAAAAATAAATATTATCAATACGTATGCAAATTTGATCAGTTAAATTTGATGTACCGCCATGCAACTTGAAAGAAAATTTCCATTCAAAACCCTTGTGAATTGTATTTTTGATGCCTTTTCAGAATTTTCTTTTTACACACTTTGCCTAGAATGGGGCAGATTATGTATTTTAAATGAGTTTGTGTGCGTGAACTTAAAAAGCGAGTCTTTTGTGTGTTAACGCGTCGAGAGATTTTTTGGGAAGAGTACAGCGCACATTAAATGAATAAGTGAGTGAATAAGTGCTAAATGGTGGAGGTCTTTAAAAGATTTATTCATTTTACTATCATTTACAGGGTCTTCATAGAGCAGAGAATAAAAGTTTTTTTTTTAAGATAAGCGAATTACGAATAAATGTTGTAAAAAGTGATTTACACGATAGGGCTTACTTATAATGAAATTAAGACCCCCTCCCACCCCACATTCTATTTCATGCCATGAGCAGCTGATAAGTGAACACACAGATAACATCAACAATAACTGACGACAATCAAACACAACTGGGTGAGGTGAGTATCGTAAGTGGGTGCGTCAAAAGTTTTCAAGTTAATTAAAAATCAACTTTTTGCTGTTGTATTGTATTTGTTGTCGTTAATTTAATTTGAATTTGTAAAACGTGCCATAAAATAAATTAATCACAGTGATAAAATTGAATATGAAAGGAATGAATGAAGAACAGCACTTTAAAGACACATAAATAATGTCACACGGCAATGATTAATACAACAATACGAAAGTAATACAACGATAATTTCATAGTTCACAGTCAAAATGAAAATGAAAATATGAAACCAAATATTATGCCATTGACTTTAACTTGGCCTATAAGTTATAATATTTGTTCATTATTCATTCCATGTGTATTAAAATAAATTAATTTCCTATTTTTATATGTTCTATAATTAATTACAGTTTAGAGGTATCACACATGACAATATACATACATACATACATAAGTATGTATGTACATGTGTATGAACATTTGTATGTACATATAATGTCTGAATAGATTCCCGTGGTAACATTAATAAAAATTAAGATGATTGCCTTCAGATGATGATATTATACTCTAAGAGAAGATAAGCCAACATGGATTTTCTGGAATATATTAAATATTATGAATTCAAAATCATTGATCGATTTTTTTCTCTACACTCGATTACAAAAATCGATTGCTTGGCTGAGTTTGTAATGAAGCACTTTAACTACTACACCACTCCATCTCCACAGATATGTTTAGCAAATTAATTTCTTAATAATTCTGTTTAAATATTATAAAAATATTCTTTCCATTTCCTTAATGTGAAAGAAAACGAAACTTATTTAATGCGCACACAACATCGAAACGCTGATTTTTCGTGTCATTGTCCAGCTTTCGTAAGATCAAGATCCCAGTATTTCGAGGATGACACTAACCCAGTAACAACTCGTCTCAGAGGACTGAGCTGGAAGAAGTTAAAGACGTTTATACAAGATACAGACTTCCTACAGAAAGTTAGATGGTATTCCTAACGGTGAGCGTACACTACAGTCTACATGATGGCTTAGATTTATTCTAATTGGCATGACACCTTTGGGTGGTCTGCTCTTATTCAACCTATTTACCTATCTACCGACAATATTTAAATATATTTTTGGTTTGTTGTTGATAATGTGTTTTGGAAGACGTACATAGATACTTAACCAGAAATATAAATTAAAAATGTTAAATACTTTATAACTTTTTTCTGTGCCGATTTTCATGTAGCTATAGAAACATATAAGTCGCAGCGTGGTCTAGTAGTGAGAAGCTAGGTTGTAAACCTGACTAAACGGTTGTAATGGCCAATTAAATTAAGTGAGTAAGTGTAGAAGCTCTTTGATGTATCGTCAAATATCTTGACGAAGTTGTTACTTGGTTGCTGCCCTTTCTTTTATTTATAGTTTTGCAGAAACACAAAACACAAAACAAATGACAAGAAAATAGTGATAATCTTTAGAGTGGCTGTGGTCAGTTTTAGACCTATCATCACAGATATGTGTGGTGGAATGGCATTGTAATTACGAACCACAGCATGTTTACTGTGGCAATTCCTGATCTGATCATAGTGATTTCATTTTTATATGGCTCAAGGCAAACCAATCAAACTTGGCTTTGGTATTGGTAGTGCATCTATTTCACTTGATTTTAAACGTTTAACGTTTTAAATAACTTAAGTGTGAGTCCGTCCACATTTCGTAAGTACTTCAGTAATAGTTTTCTCACCCAATTTTCTCCCAATATGTATGTACATACATATATTTAGTCCATTCTCAATTCTAATATGTATGTACTACATATACTCTGCTTAACTTAAGTTAACTAAACTAATAATTATTTTACACTTATTAACCCCTAATAACTGCCTTTATTAATTCGACATTCACCTCCCCGCCTTCTTTTTATTTGTTTCCTCCTTCCTCGCTAATTTAAATTGAATTAGTGTTTAGCATGGCATTCAAACATATTTTTGTTTCTTGTGGGTAATAATTATTTCCTGTAGAGAAACTAGAGAAAACGATGTTTCTCTTTTCGAAACAATGGCTTTAGAGTGTGTGTATGTATTTACTTTTAGGCATAATTTCCGCTTCCACTACACTCTCCCTCACTTTCTCTCTCCCATTGTGTTATAACTACAAATAAACTAATTATACTCGTCGCTTTAATTTAATTTCATTTCATTTGATGATGATAATGACGTCTGTGTAGTTAGTCGGTATAAGAGTTTTAGCGATGATAATCATTATTTAATAATTAATTCAGTTATTATTACCATTAAATACGATACGACCACATTCAATTTTGTTTTTTTTTTTGTGGTGCGTGTTTAAACCTCCGTAACTGTACCAATTTTCTTTCTTTTTGTGAAAAATGGTTGAATTTTATTTTTTCGGCCTTTTGAAAATGACATGATATTTCCATTAAAGTTGGTTTGTTTATTGTTTTTTTTTTGTTTAATGACGGAGAGAGAGAGTGTTGTTTTAATTTTAGAAATTCCATAAAATAACTAATTAAACTTCAAACACAATTTTTTGAAATTAAAAAAAAAGAAACATACATTTACACACTTTCTTAGCTTCAAAAATAAGGGCCTGGCTAGGAATTTAAAAATAAAATTGCTTTAATTAATTAGACATTTAAAGTTCGGTTAGCCCAGGTAAAAGGAATTTCAAAGTATTTGTTTATTTACTTATTAATTGCAATATAATAACAAATTGTATTTAATTAGTACGAGCTAAATAACATAGCCTTTGGTGGGAATTAAAATCCACAACACTTAAGCTAATAGTCTAGCACACCTTCCAGGACACCCGACTACCAAAATAACTTAAATAGTGAATTTTGAAATCGTATATAAAGTGTGTTCTCTAGCTTGGTAAACGGTCATCTCTCTAATCAATACATACACACATAAAACTATTTTCCTTTGTATGGTTATCCAATAAGCAACGTAAAGCCTTCTATGAAATGCATATATGAACATGATTAAGAATTGATTTCCATTCGTAATCTGATTTCCATAAATTTATATTATTTACGACCAACACTGAATAGATTACCCTCACTTATGCAATGGGCGATGATAGACTTGGGAAAATAGGCTATTGGATCAAATAAAGAAGAAGCAATGTTTTTGTTTAAAGTAGGTCCGGTAAGAATCCGCAGCTGAATTTCTACGATCCCACATCACATCAGTCTGGGAGGAAGAAAGGCATCATGGTTACATTACCGAAAAGTGACGACTTAAGCGGTTGGAGAGTCTCTCATGTCAACTTGAGGATTTGGATTATGCAGCTGATATTTATTAACTCTGGAATAAACCAAAGAAACTAGGAGGCTTTGAAAAATTAGAGCGCAATATTGGACTTGAGAATAATAATTAAGCATTGGCGACACAAGGCCAACCAGTCGAATACGTAGACAGTTTGTACTGTCTAGGCAGTACAGTTACAACAAATAGCGGTGCAGAAACAAACGTAAATAACAGGTTCAATTAAGCGAGAGCGGCATTCAGACGACTTCAGTCAATATGGAGAAGCTCACAAATATTCTGACGAATCAAACACATATTAATCAACGCATGTGTAAAACGTGTATGGAAGTGAAACGGTCCTTCACATCCATCACACAAAAACTACAGATATTTATTAACAAGTGCTAGATATTCTGGGTTAATGACATCTGGAACATGAATCTGTGGAATTTTACCAATGTGGAACCTGTAATAATACAAATACAACGTAGAAAATGCTGATGGATCGCGTATGCTATCGGAAAGAATCCTGATAGTATAACAAGAATGGCAGGGCTCAAGAAGCCGTTGCCGGTCAAGGAAATCTGGAGACGTTCGATACTTCAAGATCTAGGCCAGTGCAGTTCTAAACGGGAAGACTCAAAAATAACAGTACCCAATCGTGTAAGACGGAAATGCTTTGGGGAAACCATATACTCCCATGAGAAATGAAATGTTTGTTGATATCAGATATATGATTATAATTTAATTGTTGTAAAAGGTAACTTTAAAAGTCTTTCACATACTTCACCATGGCAGAAGGTATACGTTTTATGTCTCCATTAAATATTTTTCCACAACTCGCTTTTAATTTTAATTTGTGAATTTATATTTTGTTTTATTATTTAACAGTTTGGTAATTTAAAATGAAAACAAAACAAAAAAAAAAAATACAAAATCAAATAGCAATCTTGTCTATTTCACACCCAATTAAAATTAATCAATTCATTCACTCTTGGCAAAAACTGGTCCTGCTGATTTATATACTATTTTATACGATAATTTTTAATTCAATCATATTGACCCGTCTGCCATTTTAAATGCAGATCAAAAACTATAAATTTACCACACAGATAAAATATGTTATGTTAATAAAATACAGTAAAAAAATAAAAAATAATAATAAAACTTACTATTAACAAAACCAGTTCGCAAACTATAATTAACAAATTTATTTTAAATTTTTATTAAAAAAAAAAAGTGGTAAAATGATGTGGTAAAATAACGGAGATATTGAATAATCAAATCAAATCGAAATAAAAACAAATAAACTTGTCTGTGCTCAATACTCCTCCCATTTTATAATTTTTAATATTTTTTTGCTTTTCTCTTTTAATTTAGTTATTTTAAGGTGGCCCGGCTATTAAAAACCATCAAAATAAGAGCAGTGAATACAAAGCACAAGTCTTTTCCTTTTAAAAATTAAACCATATAATTTATTGAAACAACTTTATTATAATTTATTGATAAAAAAAAAATATTCAAAAAATAAAAAGAAAGAAACATTAAAACTCGTTTTAAGCTTTAGGCCATGTTTTACTTTATTCAAGCAAGAAAAAAAAAAAAAACAAAACAAAGAGAAAAACACAATCATGCTGATCATTTCAATCAGTCGATGCCCGAATAAAATCAAATGATTTGCGGTTTACCATCATGATAGTCCCGTCTCACAGTCAGTGTTGCCAGAAAAGTTTTTGCAATGTAACTATGTCAACTAAGAAGAAAATCCAACTTTTTTCTATGCATTAAAAAAAGTGGCTTATCGTGCGCTCACCACTAGGAATACAAACGATACCTCCTAAAGGAGGTATTTATCTTGTGCAAACTTCCATAACGTCTTCCAGTATATTCATCTGGGATGAGTGATTTTCGGTACAGTGTCATACCCAAAATATTGAAATCTCGAACTTCCGAAAGCTGGGCTATAAAACAAAAAATGCTCCATCGCTAGATGTCTTCATCGTTAACACGGTTCACGTGTACACCTAAGGCGGAGTGTACCGTGGATACGCTCATTAGCGTTCTTAGTTCGTTCCTAATAAATTTTAAAAACTAATGTTTGTCTCCTCATTAGGATTGCCCCAAAGTAATTTCGTAATTCTTCCTACTGTCGCATTTGCCCACAATAGGTGTTGTAACATTTCCGTCCAATTCCTCAGCTCTTGGTCTTTAATGTACTGAAAGGCATTGAGTTATCCGGCTCAATTAGTTCGAATATTTGTTTCCTCATTTTCAAACACTGGATGGCGACTACGCACCCATATAATGGTCTTTGATCCTGAATTCCTGGATGTTATTCCCTTTATTGGCCTTTATTTATCCGACAAAAGATATTTAAATTCCTATACGTCAAGCCGACCAAATCATACATTCCCATATCATACATGTCGTGATTAAAATAATTTTTTGGAACTTGAGCTCAAAATAATAATTTTAATTAAGTTCAGGTTGAAAATTATGTTCTTTTCAGGACATTCATTGTTAAACTGAAAATTAAAAATAATTACTTTCATAAATGAAAAATCCAAACGAAACTTTTCGTAATAATTGTATTTACTTTCAGGGCTTTTGCCAGAAATCTGCTGAGAGAAAGTCGCCGAATAAATGGAAATGTTTGACTCACGTCTAATAAGACAACACCCTAACTACTAAACTACTGCATCGTAAATAATGCACTGTGGAAAAATCCCTACAAGTTTGTCAAAAATTTATTCAATTTCCCATAAGGCTTATGTCTTACAATTGAAAACGTATATACGTAGGGATTCTACTCTATTTCTGGCAACTCTGCTCATAATACGAATTTGAATTGGAATACGAAATAAAAAAAAAAAAACAAATAAATAAATAAAATCGTCGTATAAATATAAAATGAAGTAATAATTATTGTTAATCAAACGATTGGCTTTTAATTAAGGCTATAAATTCTTTGAAAGCTGTCAGTTTCCGCATTTTATGGTTTAAAGAATTTATTTCTGCCTCTGATTATCATCTCTCCACAACTTGGAGTCATAAACATGGCTGATCTTAATTAAAAATCATTTTTAAGATCAATTTCAAAATCAGAAAAAAAATATCAAATTTAAATTAATTTATGGAAGGAGTTAAAAATCTACTGAACATGAATTCAAAAAATTTAATAAGAAAAATTCCTCGTTATCTATAGCCTCTCTTGTAGCGAACATTAAAGCTCACCTCGTTCACCTCTAAAAATATAGACCTTATTTTAAGCAAATGGGTAAATATTTCCTAAAAATATTTAATTACTAACCCATGCCCTGCATTCATAATTTTCCACCACGTCAGTACGGTTTAGGTGTACATGTAAGGCAGAGTAGCCCGTGAGTATCCTCATTAGTGTGTGCAGGTAGCATTTATTTAGTTTTAAAATACTCATAATTCTCTTTCCATTAGGATAGCCTACGGCGACATTATTCTATAAGATCGATGTGACGTTTTCGCCGACTTTCTCAGCTCTTGGTTTATAGTATACTGAAAGACATATCAAAGCTTATGGTATATAATAATTTTCGTTCGCATTCTGAATCACTTCATGATGATTAGCAACCCATATAACGTATCCTGTCCCATGCCTGGAGTAATTGTTTATCGCCTTTTTACACTCCAATATAGTGCTTGACACCGTATTCCGGGATATTATTGCCCTAATTGTCCTTTTTTTGACTGTCCGTAAAGGTATTTATTTGGTATGAAAAACTAACAGTTTTCTAAGGTTTAAATGCATTTCTTAATATTTATGTACAATAAAAAGAAAAAAAGCAATCAATTTAAGAATCATTTTATTTCAGTTACTTTACAACTCGGTAAATAGGCCTTTATTAAAAACCAAAACCCAAAAACAAAGAAAACAAAGACAACAAGAGGCATTAGCCAAAATGTCCATTAATAATTTAAATTAATTTCTTTGGTCATTTAAATTTTATGCAAAATCAGAATTCCTTCAGATTCAAATGATTTTGCATTGGTTCGCTTATTAAATTTGGCCATAAATTTTTATCTTCCGATTAGTTGCCGTTTCTATTATTTGTTCTGTCTCATTTAAAGCGCTTTTGGCCATTTCTATTTCTATTTCCATTTCCATTTAAGTTTTTCAATAAATTTCTATACATAATGGTTCCACCAATGGATGCAGTTGTCATGGCTGTTTTTCCTCTGTAAAAGGCTTTAATGCCAACAAAAAAAACCAAAAAAAAACCAAAAAATAATAAATATTTTTCATTATTCTGTGCTCATTGTGGTGCGCTCATTTTTGTGGACAACAAATAAAAGAAAACAAAATAGAAAAAATATAAAAAAAATAAATAAATTTGTTTTTAAATGAAAATGCAATGAAGTCTTGGTGATTTTTCACAGATTTAAAGGCAAGTCAATTTAGAAAAGAAATATAAGCAGGGGGAAAAAAAAAATAAATAAATAAAAACGTTGCAATGCTGCATAATTATAAGACCCCATTAAATTGGATCAACTTAAAAGCCTTTTGCATTAACCTTCTATGAGCCGGTTGAATTTTTTCTTAGTTCACACTTTTTCACACACGTTGAGGTCCAGTTACAGCTAAGTAATTATTTTTCTTTTTTTATTTTTGCTGGACTGTTATTTTAGATATAAAATATTATTGTCAATCCGTTAAGGACCATTTAGATAATGGGAGCTTGATTTCTAACCGTTACATGTATTCACGCAAAGAAATTTATTTAGAGGAGAAGCCGTAAGTAAAACTCTTTTGAAGCGCAATAAAATCTAAGCACTTTTGAAGCGATTCATTAAAGCCTCGAAAACCACTTCAAAGCCTGGATGATGGCAAACAAGGTTATGTGAAATGGATGTAAGATACTGCAACAAGACGAAAATAATTCTAATCTCAGTCAAGAAAGAGCACCACTGTCATGGCAAAGCAAGAGATCACTTACCTTTCATCATTCGTCCAAAACTAAGTGTGGTTGTCTGAAAAGTTTTAAAGCGCCCAAATGCACGCATGTTTTATCTATGAAAACTTTCAAAATCACGGATTTTATTCTAAAATCATCGCCTTAATTTTTTGCTTATGGGTTAAAATTAAAAAATTTTTAAGACCGAAACTCATTTAAAACTGGCTGGAGAAGATACAAAAAATGAAACGAAAAACGAAAAAATGAAAAAAAAAAATTAACAAAAATCCATCCATATTTAATGGTTCATGCTGATTGTTTTTATTGCCAGTATTTCTTCGTTGTTGTTGTTGTTATTGTTATTATTGTTAGTGTAAGTCTTACAAGCCTTATAATTGCTGCAACAGGATAAATATGAGGCATACAGTATAACAACTGGCATGCCGTGCAACACGGCATGATTAACAAAACGACATAAAAAATTAAAAAAAAACAAAAAATACAAATAAAATAAGTAACAGCAGCAAGCAAACAACAGCAATAGCAACAACATTAATAATAATTTTAACATTTATTTTTTTTGTTGTTATTTGTTATTGTTATTGTTGTTGTTGTTGTGTTCTTAAAGAAGAAGAAAGAAGCCATTTCAACAAAGAACGATCCTTTTTAAAGTCGCCTCTCCATCTCTGTCTGTAGTGTATGTGTATGTGTATGTGTATGTGTGGAAATAATGATGCTCTGGTCTCTAAAGTTTGTTTTGGTGTCGTTTGTTAACTATTGTTATTGCTATTGCTATTGTTGTTGTTGTTGTTATTGTAAGTTACTGTTTGTTGTTTGTTGTTACTGCAAATGAGGCAAAAAATTAAATAATTTAATCTTGTTATTGCTGGAAAATCAAGTTGTTGACTTAAAAATCGAGTCGTGTGAAGATCGTTTTACTTTTGAGTGTCTTATTGCCCTCTTGCCTCTTCAGTTTTGCCCAAGTGCTTCTTCTCTCTTTTACCTGCACTCATCATTTTCATCTTGCTGTGCTTACGAATGCTGCTGCTGATGATGATCATGGCACAGTAGTGGTTGTGGTGGTGGTGGTCGCATTTTATTTTTGCTTGTTGTCGTTGTTATTCTTGTTGCTTCTGTTATTTTTTTGTTGTTGTTGTTGTTGCTGTTGTTATTATTGTCGTTTGTAAGCATCACTTGCATATGCGTGGCGTGTCGCCTCTTGCAACATTATACACAATAAAATGGACAATGCCAACAACAGCAACTGCAACAGCATAATGAAAGAAAATCTTACTACGACTTCTTACCAAGACCAACTTCAATTCTTTTTATTCTTCTTAGGGCCATTATTACAACTTGCCGTTAAATTTGGGCTTAGTTAAAGGTACTTTTAGCTAAACTGTAAACTGTAAATTTACTTTTAACTGAATTTCGTTATTACAACTTACGGATAAAATAAAATTCAAAAAAATGGCACAGCCGAAGCAAATTCGATAAAACTGCTGAATTAAACAAGATTTTTTTTACGGCAGTGGCAACAGTGGATTTCATTTTTTTTTTGTTTGTTTTGTATATGCTCATTTTGTTTAAATTTGAAGTTGCCATATCGAAAATATATAGTATATGATGATGGCAAGTTCAAACATAAAGTGACCTTTAAAATTTAAAGTTTAAATGTTAAAGGTAGGATGATTTTGCCTTTAGGTTACGGTTGCCTTTAACTATCTTATTGGGTACTCATAATAATGAAAAACAATTTATTTGCCCGTTAAAATCCTTCCTTTAGTTAATGGGAAGTTGTAATAATGGCCCTTAGTCTTCTTTAAATGAAATAGAAATGTGATTACAAAAGTAACAAATACATTTTGGCCTCGAAATACACTCTGAGAAAACTTCCGACATCTGACAGGGATACCAACGTCAGATTATCTGTCGGTGCATACACTGTGATCAGAACTGATCAGAGCATTCCGTCTAAAAATTATTATATTTCTATACAGTTTAAAGTCGATAAGATTTATTCAATACTGGCTTCTCCATGCTGACTGTTAATATGCATTTGAAGAAATCGTTTACATCCAGCGATAAAAAACAACAAAACAGAAAAGAAAATAACAAATTCCGAAGCCAATGAGAACAAGACCAATATTCACCGAACATCCTTTAAATATCCTTCGATCCATTAATTTGTAGAATAAGAAAAAACAAAAAAAAAAACATGTGATAAATAACAATAACACCTGTCTGGATAAGGTTTAGAAGTTTACTTTTTAATTCAATACGAGATTACAGTTTGTGAATGCATAAGAAATGAATCGGTCAATCATATTGAAGTTTCTTTCTGACTATAATTAAAAATTAAAGCACTAATACCGCGTTCGACTTGTAATTAGCACACCCAGTAACAAAAATGATTGCCCCATGAATTTGATTTTTGTGATGGCCATATATAATGTAATGTATGTGGCATTAATAACGTTTCTCGGCCGGTGCTTTCTTCTAATGACCGCAATCGTTTTGTGATGTTTTTCATACGGCAGGTGACTGCTATTGATATTCCATTTGCAGAAAAATGTATATTTTCTTAATTCTTGCGCATATTTATTATAATTTTGTAAAACTTAGTTGCAAATTATGATTTTTTATCCAGTTTAATACAAAATATATGTTTTTGTTCTAAGAAGACACAAAAAATGCAATGGAATTAATACGAAACCATTGATTCCAGTTTAATTCTTTTAAATTACTGTGAAAATAATAAAAAAAAAGCATTCTGATATGATGTTGAGAGATGAATAAGGCAAAAGAGTTTACTTATATGGAAATTACTTACTGAACTTCTACTTTAAACATTATTAAAGGGGTTTGAAGAAAATTTATCTTTTATCTTTTAGTTTTTCTTTAGATTTGGAATTGGCTTCAAGATTTGCCATCATTCAAGCATCAGATGTTTCTATCTCTATTGAAACACTTGCTAGCACCGACAGTATTGGAGACAGTGAAACATGACTCTCCGATATTTGTAATACTATTCGAATACGTAACTCTTTCAAGTTTCTTTTGAGTGTATGCGAGAATCCTTTATTGTGTTTATTTGGTTGATGATATTAATGGTGCTCCCGCTGTAATGGTTGCAAAGTGTTCGACGGACACATAAGCAGGCAGGCAGGCTGGCAATAGCAACAACACCATTAAATAATTTAAGATGATGACGACGACAACAAACGACATGGAGACTTCTTATGACTTCATAATCTTAATTAACGTTTTCGTTTTAACAACCAACGTAACGTAACTTAACGAACAGTTTCAATAACAACAACAGCAACAGCAACAGCAACAACAAAAAATTAAAACAACACTAACAAAAACAAAGAGAAGAGAAGATAAAAATGTTCTTGTTTCTCACGGAAGGCAATCAGTGAATTGGAAGTTCAAGTAGTGATCGTGATACCAACGATGATGTTGATGATGATGGCAGTAGTGTTGGTGCTGGTAGTGGTGGTGGTTATGGTTATGGTTGTGACTGTGATTGTAATTTTTTAAGGACCCAACAATCCAGTTTGTTTCGTTCATTTAAGCCCGGCATATCTTAATGTATGGCATCGTAAAAAATTCAATTTTTTTTTTTCTGAACATTTTACGCCATTGCAATGAATACATAAGTGAGTCTAAGGGTATGCTTGTATGTCTCATTTTCAGTTCAGTTCCGAAGAAACCCGAATCCTCGTATGCGATCTTTTGCCGCTGTGCTTTGCTGCTGTTGTTGTCCAGTTAATTGAGCTCTTCTGTTTTATTTTGTCGTTGTCGTTGTTGTTGTTGTTGTTGTTTATAGTTTTTAAAGCCTGTCTCTGTTTGTGTATCCCAATCAAGTCGTCTGTGTTGCTGCGTAAAACTTATTGACTGGCAATGTTAATGGGTGCATACGGATGACCAATACTAATGCTTCTAAAATGTACGAAAGATCTACAGGCACCCATGTTTATATAGCAGCTTATATGTACATATGTATGTACACATATCGGAGGTAGTCAGGTAAAAATCTCGGCATTTATTTGTTTCGTTTCGTTTCGTTACGTTACGTTTTTTTTGTTATTTGCCCTTAAACTTAAATAAACCTTTTCTTCTTCTTTGTATTTTCTCCCCACTTCAAAATTGAATTGAAGTCTAACGTATTGATGTTTGTATTAATGGGTGATTTTAGCACATCTTTCTTTGCATGCGGCTATTTGGACGGGTGTAAATACTTGGTTTATGCTGCAGCCAACAGCTAACATCAACGAGAAGAAGAAGCCACCACATCTTTATAAAAAAAATTTTATTTATTCCAATCGTTTACTACAGGCCTTCATCATTTAGTATATCTCTGTGCCACTCGCCAGTTAGTTGGATTGTTCGTTTTTAACTTGTTATTCGGTATTCTTTCCTTGTGTTTTTTTTTCTCCCTCTCTCTGAACTTTATTTTCAGAATTTTAGGAATCCAGCATGGCCGTTGTTGCATTTAAACCTTTTGGAATAATTGGTTGTCTGCCAAGATGGGTGTATTTGTATTTCACAGTGTTTCATTTTAAATTGCTCTCCAGGTTTGCAGCCGTGTCTTTCATTCTTTTTATTTTTGTTATTTTTTTGTTTTTCAAAATAGATTAGGTTTCTTTGGAAATTAAAGAGCAAAAAAATAAAATAAAAATACATCCCAAATAAAACAGAAAGGCTTGTTTCGTTTTTGTCAATTTCATTGTTGTTGTTGTGATTTAAAAATTTAAATTTCTTAATAAATTTCATGTGTCTTTATAATGACAGAGGTTTCTTTTGTATTTTTTTTTTTTTTTTGGTAAAGATTTAAAATTGTTGCCAGTTATGTGAACAAAATTTTTTGTTTTTGCAAATGTGCATATTTTTGAAATTTCAAATTTGGAATTTTTCTAATCGGAACTTTTTTAGTGTAAATTTGAAGAAAGCTTTCAAATAGTTGATTTTTTTTTCGATTCTAACCGTCAAATGTACTTAAATTTTAAAATTTGTTTTTAGGTGTGGTGCATCTAAATCCAGTCAATTTGACTCCAATATTTGAAATGGAATCTTATGCACGTTAATAATGGTAATGAGAACACACCACACGATTGGATAATTACCAGCATAAAGTTCTGTTTCTAATCCAAGTAATCGACTGATCTTGAGACAAAAACTCAAGAAAAGAAATAAAAAACAAAAACAAAAAAACCAGGGAATTTTTGTAAGTTTTTCTGGAAGTTTATAATTGGATATTGAAGAGAAGGAGCGCCTCCACAATATATTAAAAAGGATTCAACTCAAATGATAATTTCGTTCACCTGTATTAATTACGATATCAAGTAATATTTTGATTTTGTGGATTAAAGTGTAATTTATTGTTAAATTCTTTGTTAAGTTTGTAATTCTTTGAAGTTTCCTTTGCCCAATATATTGCTTAAAAATATTCTAAACAGAATATTAGACTAAATTTTGAAATATATTTTATTTTTATTGGAAGAAGATCGCATAGAATGGTGTGCTAATTCTAAATTCACCACTGTATATTAGAAATATGATCAACATACTAGCTTTTGTAAATAAAGAAAATCATTTGGTGTTTTTTCTATCATACGTGCTTTTAAACAAAAATCGAAAGAAAAATTATTTGTACTCCTAATTATACTATCAGTAGACAAGACAAGTGATTGGAATGTCGCATGAAGATGATTTGAATGATTATCACCCCGTTATGCCAGAGTTAGAGACTTCTTCTGGCTCCCCAATATGTGGGATGTGAAATGAAATTCATATTTTTTGTAGCAATTCTAGAAGATTACTTCGTCAAATGAAATGTTTAAAAACAGGCTAGGAAGTGATTTTGTGTTTTAATGATAATGATAATTGAATTATCATTATTCCTTATACTCTAAATGAATTTGCAAAAAGAACTTAAGAGTGAATACATTGTCCGCATATATCTTAAAACTGTGGCTCAGACTGATTGCGGATATACATATGTATGTACATATGTATATATATATATATATATATATTATATGTAAAATAAATTTATGTACACTCAAAAAATGAAATTTGTTGATATAGGTCATGAAAAGTAAATATTAACAAATATGTATATACTATGCTTACATATATTTAATACTGTTTCTGTAATTCTATCTCTTAATGGGGTTAATTATATACGAGTACTTACAGTTTGTTAGATTTATGGAAGCCACCATTACAAATTGCCCGCATAAATGTTTAATCACTTCTAAACTTGCCCCTTTTAGAGAACAAAGAGAACGCTACCAATGATTCGTATTCTAAAATTAATATTTTAATTTAAAAAAGGAAACCATGTCATCGTGGATGGCATGGCATTAGAAATCTGGCTACAAATTCAATTATAAACACCAGCTTCAAGGGAGTATGGAAACAACCACCACTGACAAATTTTTTGATAATAATTTCGACAAAATAATTCAATTTCCCCAATAAGAACACCAAAAAAGTAAAAGGCAGAGAAGCAGCTCGTAAATTATTCATGGGACATTTAATTTCGCTATTATTTAATACACAAGTGGCATGTCTGTTAAGTTGCCTATTCAAAAAAAAAAGAAAAATAAGAAAAGTAAATAATTTTGAAAACTTCGTTTTAAGAACTATTTGGAAATGTTCGTTATTTGTTTGTTCTTTATGGGTTCGTATGCGTATTTCAGATGTTTCAAATCGTTTTAAATACTCATCTTGTATTTAATAGTTTTCATTAGAACAGTGACTTTAAAAGTGATTTTTTATTGTTTATTTTTGGATTTTATTGTGGCATTTAATTAAATATATTAAATGTATTAAGTATACTAAGCGTTATCGAAAATTTAAAACAACGACTTCTTTAATTTGAGAAAAGGAAATAAATAAGTAAACATGGTAGCCCGCAAATCCCACTCAACAGATATCTGCGAGTAAAGAAAATTGGCACCAATTTTAAGAAAAATATAACACTTCACTGCATGACCGCAGCTGCTTAGACAAGTAAAATTTATTAGCTGGTAACAATAACTTTTGTGAGTTTATGACGACCGGCTGACAGAAATATTTGGGAGCTCACTACTCATAGAATTTCAATTGAATTGCTATTTAATAGAGGAGAAAACTAATTAAAATTGAAAAAGTTAATAAAATATCATTAAAAAAAAAATATCAAAGATCTTTTAAACCTGTTTGATTTGTGTAAAATAAGTAAACATTCCTTTAAACTACAGTCCTCATATGAATATACGGGCTATATTATATATGACAGCAGAGAGCAGAAAAGAGCAAAAGTACTTTTGTTTTAGGGTCGTTAACACAATACTGAACCATTTCATAAAATTACTGATTCTTGTTGTAATTAAACCAATTTTAACAACAACATCACTAGGCAACGGAACGCAACGCAACGCAACGCATTTAATTAAAAATAAAGTACGTTCAACTTTTTAATGAGTTTTTCAATTTTAATTTGAAAGGAATTTTTTTTTGTTCTTGTTTTTTTTTTTAGAAAAATGTTTTTAATGGCTTAAAAAGTTTAACGCGGCCATGTTCGTATACGTATTTTAGGCCACCATATTCTAAAATAAATAAAGAATGAAGCATTCATTGGAAGAAGGGTGGTTTGTTAATTTTGAGAAAAAAAAAACTAAACTAAACTAAACCGTAACTATTTTAAACTTTTAAATACATTCTAAGAACACTATTTACTTTAGCTTGGCCATATAGAAAATCCTGTTTAAATTAATAACGTGATGTCAAACAATGTGTTGATTTTCAATATTTTTCTCATAATTGTCCGCAGTTCTCCTGGTTTTGTTTTCCTAAAACAATGTCTTTCATAGGAAAATTTTTTTGCCAAACGTTTTTTATTTTGTAACCAATTTTGTTGTAATCTATAACTTGGTCATAAAATAAAGTTGTTTTTTATTCTAATCTTTATACTTTTTTATAACATGAGTTTGCGTGCTTAAAGTTTTATCAATTTTTTTTTTCAAGTTAATTTTGTCACTATAATTTCGTTTTGTTTTTTCTGTTTTTTTTTTATTTTTCTTTTCGAAATTTCTACTTTTAAAGGAATTGTTTTTCAATAGACCAATTTAATTACGGTTATTAAAACTTCATTAAAACAACCGAAGGTATGTTTAATTCATTAAACAGTGGGTAGTACATATAACCTTTGGCATGACCAGTTAAATATTTTTAAAACATATAAGGGTGCCATTAAATGCAAAATAATAAACGTTTTGCTTTTTCAGTCTCCTGTAATTTTCATATTAACGTGATTTGTTATTTTTTTTGATTTGTTGGCTATTGATAAGCCAATTATAATACAACTGCCAATTTCAAATGTTGTAAGTCAAATAGCCACAGTCATTGAGCAATGCATACTACTCACACACTACGCATACTATAAAATTTTTATTAAAAATCATTACTTGCCATAAACACAATAGACGCAACACAGCAAAAATAGCAGTTTTGCAATTGCAGCCTCAGGTAAGCTGCAGGTGCATTAATTATTATAAAGACAGCAACGGCAAAGCATAAATGGTAGATATAAAAAATAAACAATTTATTTATTAAATTTTTTTTTATCAATGGTGTCACTAAAACGTTTTATCGCGTTATGTTTCATACATCGCGTATTTAAAACCGCTTTTTCATGTATGTTATAATCAGTGTTGCCAGAAATTTCATGGCCTAAATCGTCAAAATCCGGAGATTTTTGCGTAAAAAATCGTCAAAATCGTCAAGTCACTTTAGAAAATCGTCAAAAAATCGTCAAACACAAGTTTTCATTTTTTTTAGTTTTAACAGTTTTATTTCAAAAAAATAATAAGATTAATTCAGTCTTATTAACTATATTTATTTAAAAACATAACAATGAAATATAAAAGTTTTATAATAGTAAAAAATAATGTTCATATTGAGATCAGAATTCACAAACATATACATATATTTTTAATATACATACATAAAATATAAAAACTAGTTAACATATTTACCAAATACTTATTTTATGCATAAATATCTGATGATAACAATTTAAGCAAATCCGAACTCATCTGTGTGTCATAACAGCTAGACTTTTTAAGTTTTAAATAGTCTTTTGTATAAAGAATGCTTTCTAATGAATCGTTTTGTAAACGATTACGGACTTTGGTTTTATTTAAATTTACCTGACTAAATATTCTTTCAACATTTGCCGAGGAGTGTGGTAAAATCATTATATTGCGAACAAGACTTGTTATAATTGGAAAAGCCAAAGAAGAATCAGAGCGTTTTACTTCCGATATTTTTTTTTCCAAAATTCTGTAAAGTTTGTCCCTTTTCCTTCAAAAATAGTTTTAGAATCTAAAAATTTTAATTCCCTAAACTCTGAATCTATACTTTGTTTATCTTCTTTTAAAAAATTTGGAAAAGCCTTTACAGTATCTAAAATTGAATTGGATTCACCATTTATTATACGTTTGGATTAAATATACTTATGGATTTAAATTCATTTTCAAAATCAAATCATTTAAAAATCTTGTCAATTAATTCAATGTAAAATTGTATGCAATTATTCATTATTTCTTGTACATCACTTTCACAAAGATTTGAATTTGAAAGAATTTCTGCAGCGTAAATACCTATATAAACATTTTTACTATCCTGAAAATTTTTACTATATTTATAATTAATCAAAAAATGTTGCTATTTTTGATAAGATTTGGTTTTAAAAAGTTGCTCATTACAATTTTAAGTAATTTTTCCATCATACAAGGTATGAATTTCATTAGCTTTACTCTGAAAAATTTTTTTTACAATTTTTTTTTTATAAATTTTTATTTATAATACCAAGCATGTATTTTAGAAACGATAAGTAAATTTGATTTGTATGATTTAAATTTTTGAAAATGCTTTTAGCCGTGTCGATTTTGTTAATTTTGACCGCAAAGGAAAATAAATTTTAAGGGGTTCATACACACATAAATCGTAACATACCAAAAAAAAACCAACTCTAAAAATGTAATATTGAAAATAGTTGCCATATTCTTTAATTTTGGTAAAATCGTCATTTTTCAACCTAAAATCATCAAATCGTCATTTTGGTATTTTGAGGGGTAAAAAACGTCAAAATGCAGAGAAATCGTCAATTCTGGCAACAGTGGTTATAATACGTAAAGCTCTAATCCTCTCAATGCCACCACAATACTCTCACAGTTAGCACTCATTTAGTCATTGTACAGGTTTGAATCCATTTCTTGTAAATTCCATTTGCCATGCAATTCGATACCAGATCACGCAGTTTCTAATAAGGAATAAAGCTTCTTCACAATACCGTTCACTAGTAAGTATCTTTAGTAAATCATTAGACAGATACACTGATATTTTTTTTTTTTATAAATAAACAAGTGTATTCTACATAGTTTAAGCATATAAACTTGAAAAATAAATTTTGATTTGAGTAACTTTTGTACTGGGTGTGCGATATGTTAATTCTTTTTATTTGTTACTATATTAGAAGACCTATTTCAGAGATATATTAGCTGTTAGAGTATTGCCAATATGAAAGGAAATGGCAGCATAGTATATGATACAAATGTTGTCATTAAAAAAAAGCAAAACAGAAACAAAAAAAAAACAAAAAAATATACAATAATAAACAATTTCTATTAGAAATGGTAACAGATTGTTGCTTGTCTGCCTCGTAGAAATGTGTGTCCGTACATATTTCATATGTATGTATATGATATTTGCCATTAAGTTGCAAGAACTTTATAAAAATTCTAATTATTATTAGAAATGCTGCTTTCAACCACTCGTTAACACTTTTGTTTACATATGAAATATTTCTCGAACACTTGAGGGGAAACAAAAGTCATAACAATAACAACACAATGGAACATACAGATTAAAATGAAAAACCGCAAATAAAATCAACGAGTATCACAAAAACAAAAAACAAAAATAAGTAGCAGCAGAAGTGAAAGACAATAGTCCAGCGCACAACCAACAATATGCAACAAATATATTAACACCCTCCCTTTAAAGCAAGACAACTGATAGGCATACAGACATAGAGACAGACAGACAACAGCTCTAAACCAACATGGCACTGTAAATCCATACATATGTATGTATATACTATACATAGTACAAGGAGCATTACAGAAGTGTTTTTATAGAAAAAGTTTTCGTAAACCGCTAAGTACTTGTATTGTGTAAAGAAGGGTAACAAATTTATTGTTGTTGTTGATTTGGTCTATTTGGGAAAATAACCCATATGTTAAGTATTACAACAGCGTGTTAACGCTTGTTAACACACTCTCTTCTCCGCGGCAATATCTACAGCCAGCCAGCCAGCCAGCCAACCAACCAACAGTAATGAAATAGTCGGCAATACAATACAATAGAATATTAAGAAAAATCCATTTTGTTGTTCAGATGTTGCATGAACATACAATACATACCACATAATATGCTAACTGACGACATGTGTAATACTCGTTGTACCACCAATAATGCCAATGAAAGCTGGCGGTGGTGGTGGTTACGGAAGTCTGTCCGTCTATTGCAATAATTCTATTCTTTATAGTTCAACTTCGACCATCCGTTATTTTTTTTTTTTTTTTATTGGAAATAGTTTAGCGACGACAGCAGTATAAGTAGATAATCCTATAAGCGGGACAGCAGTATTATGAAGGAAACAATTCTTTCACCAGACCAACCATTAGATTTGATAGGAATTGAAACAAAATAATGAAGAGAAAGCAAACGAATACGGGTTTAACATATAACCACATATGAAACCATTAGTTTAAGTAAAATATTGGATGGGTGTAAAAGTAAATTCTGCATTAGTAGATGAAATATTAACATGGTATTTAGCTGGAGCTGATCAAACAATTTGCACTGCAATCCATCAGAGAGAAAAAGATGAATTATGGTCCCGTGTTGTAATTTTACAACGTTCTAGATCGAAAAAGTTTAAAACTCTCACATGACATTACTGACTTTACTGTAGTTTGGAAATTCAAGAAAGTCCTTAAGTGCCCCTAGTCCTATGAAGGGCCAAAGTATCAGTGATTTCAATGGTATTGTTTGGGCAGATATTTTCGGTCGGAATATGTACTGATAAGACTAGGATTGCTGGTCAACCGATTAAATAAAAAATGTTGAGAAATATTATTAAATATTGCTAATTATTTTAAACCATTCACGATTTCTCATACATCCCGTCAAATCGTCAAATTGGTAAATCAGTTTAGACTGATGCACATTACAAGTCTATTAAATGTAGTTATTGTTGAATTAATCTACAGCTCACTTTATGTTAAAGAGACCTCTTCAATTGAAGAGTCGTATAATATGTAGGTGTTTCACAGTCTATACAGCAGCCAATAGTACTCTCTATAGAATTATTACATTGTATTACCTCATGAGGAGGTCGGCACGCCCTTACAGCCTTGCATAGCTAGCACTTTAGCTGTCGAAGTAGCATAGGTTACACTATGTTTTTAAAAATTAGAACCTCACTGTTGTCATAAACGTGGACATTCTAGCACAATGTCTTTTTCAGTTTCTTTGAGATTTTGTTCATATCTGTGAACTGTCTTTCACAAAAACGACTACAACAATTCAATTTTTAAATACGACTTTTTAAAAATATTCACTCCACCTTATTAACAAAAGAATAAAATAAACATTAAAAAAATTCCCCAGCCTATCAAAAAATATGTAAATTTTCTTTCGTTTCAAGACAAGATTCCAAAATCGTTAAAAACACTTTAAACTGGACTTGTTTCAAACCAATATAAAGGAAGGCCTCTTCATGTTAGTTCTTATTTGGAGAAATGATTTCAACATTAAACCTGACGTCCAAATTAAGTGTTATGGAAATGATTTTTGTTCCTCACCAATATTTGTATAAAAATGTGTTGCTTGGTAGTATAAATAGAGTATTGAAAAGATTTTTATTGCTTAACCAATATTAAATTGCTTTCTTACTCCACATTTTATTCTACTAAATATGCACACAAGTCATTATCATCATTATCGTAATATTCTCTGATAGATTTTGGGTTCTTTTGTGTATGTTTTTATTTTCCTTTCCTTTCTATGAATTTGGTAACATTTGCTTCATTACTGGAGGATATGGTAGTTGCTCTTTTTTTCTGTTTTAAGGACACATCTCTGGGTGTTTAGAAATTTTTTGTGGTTTTTTGGTTGGTCGGTTCGTTTAGATGGTATTCCTCTTGTATGCTTTAGGTATTGTTGGTATATTTTTGTAGCAATAAACTGTTACGACCGACACCAAATGCTGTTTATTGATGGCAAGTGATAAATGTTTTTAATAATAAAAAATAACCGAGAGAAAATTGCTATTTTTATATTGGTAACATGAGTATCAACACCATCCATCCTCAGTTGAATGAATATTTCTGGGCCATTGTTAGCAGCACATATTTAATGGATTTTCTTAATATCAAGTTCTTGGCGGCAAGTCTAGTTAGAGGAGAAGCAGAAAATGCAGAAAAACCAATACAATACAAATGTTACCATTTGATTTCATTTCAATACATTTTCTAGATACTATTCCAATCGAATATATGTAATGTTGAATTTTAGTTTTTCATTTCACAAAAAGGATATTGCTGTTGTATGATGATGTATGACTATGAATGAATGAATTTCGGTTGCTTAATCAAAATGAACGCAAGCAATGCTTATAATTTACTGTCTGCCATTTATCTCTGTTATTTTTTCTTATTCTTCATATGATTGTCAGGCAATATGTTATGTTGATGGCAATTTAAGGTAAAACAATTTCAAGAAATACTCCACGTAAGAAATATTTCTAATTTGGGAAGAGAGAGAAGCGTCACGCAAAGTGAAAAACTAACTCACATTTAATAGCGTTAAGATATATTATCTGAAGCATAATGATATAATTTTTGTGATATTGGGGAGGGTTGTGGCAAACTGTATCTCTTCGAAATATTATTTGTGGCTCTAAATATCTAACATGTATACGTTTACATATGTATGTTTTAAATTGCAGCTCGCGAAAAATTTTAAATTTAAGCAAATGGCTTCTTAAATCAATTAGCTTGGCCATCCCCGGCTAGTGTTTTTTTTCCACAGGAATGAAAACTAGAAAACTAATAATATGGAAACGGGCTGTTCTGCTGTAAAACAGTGGATCCAATGTGTGATGTTGTATATAGCCTAGTAGGGATTCGCGATTGTAAATCTTTCTTCTTCAAACAAAAGTCAGTGCAACTGCACTCGATAACTGAAATGCTGAGCTCAAGAAAATCAAATACCGTGCCATACCTAATAAATTAAAAGATCAACCCATATGCTAAGGATGAACTAGTTTTTAGTGCAACTGGTCGAGTTGCTTACATTGTTCGATAGTGGGTAATTAATGCCTCCTAATCCTTGTGCCAAGGCAAAGGACAATTCAGAAACTCTACCTCAAGTAAACCCGTTAATTTTAATAGTTTTTTTATGGGTGGCGTATACCTCCAAAACAAATGGGTTGGTAAGAGCAAAAATACGCGTTAAGCTCGTGCTACAACTTGATTTGATTACACTGAAATTGTTTGACATCAAACAATAGAAAAAACATCGGCCAAATCATGCCATTTTTCCAAGCTGTTTGCAGATTCAAAACTCCCTTTTGACCAGATGTCAAGCGGTATAATGACGCTGGATGATGAGTTTTAATGATGGCTGCAAAAGGAAACAATGATGGCAGTACTGATAGTATTGGTGGTGGTGATAGTGGTGACTGTATTTTTATAGTGGCTTCTTTAAAAAAAGAACAAAACAAAACAAAATCCTTTTTCTAATATTGTACCCCTAGTAAATAAATTACAAGAACAACTGTTGTTATTAGAACAATTTTTTATTTTCTTTTGTGCTGTTTCACCATTATGGCTGTTTGTTAGTTTTTCTATTGATCTGTCCATCTGTTTTTTCCATACTCATCAGTGTTGGTTCTATATATGTATGTGCATGGATGTATGTATGTGCTTAGGGTTGTTCTATAACTCAATTCATTTTCCTATTATTTGCATGAGTTTCATTAGTTTCTTCGTTTTTTTTTCGATTTTTCTAATGTTTCTTGTCTTTTTAATATCGAATTGACTGAAATAGCGTGTTCGTAAATGAAAATTTATTATTTCGATTCTATTATTGAATATGATTGGCATAATTTCTCTTTATTTATCAACAATACACGATTTACACTGTTTCCGACAAGAAAGAAAGGATAATTTTTTCGAATAATCAAACATAAATCACTAGAGATAATTTATTATAATCAATGGAGAAGGATCGGTAAAAGATGCAAATGATTCATTTGCAACAAAATTAAAAAAAAATATTGTGTAGGATACTGCCATGAAATTAGTTTGAAACCCTATCTATTCGCTAACGGATTTCACAATGCTGAGTGAAACAGATTTAACCAAAAGATATTTATTTATTGATTCAGGCCTAAATACAGTATTAGTTGCATGCCGTTTGATATTACAAACTCTATACAGAAGATAAATTGTGATTTGCATAATGTGTTTCAATAGGCGTTGATTAATGATATTTGCCTCAATCCGAGGAAATCAAAAGCCTTGATAATAGGCAAGGTAAACTAAATGGCCAGTAAAAGTATCTGATGGCTACTATAGATCTCAAGAAATAAAAATTCAACATTATTGGAGCTAGTACCAAGTTCACCATTATTAGCAACTGCAGCTGCTCTACTATCAAAATCCACTCCATCGTCGGCCGTATTGTCCATTTGCAAAGACTGTAATTCTACGCTTTTATAAGAAATTGGTGACCTCACGTATATAGCCTACACCTCCGGCAATTCGATACTCTATCAGAAAGAAAAATGCGATAACGTTGCAAATGATAATAGCTATCACTAACATCAATACGAAACCAAGTTTCCGAATTACAAATTACATCCATTTTGAATCCTTCAAAGATAAATCGAAATTCGTCAATTTTCCTGTCAAGGCTCTGGGCATTTATATGGCATATGTTAAAACCCGATGCTGTTCTAGAAAGTATTCTGACCATGGCATAAAGGTTTTCTCTAGGATGAACTACTGCATTTTCACCAAATTGTGACATCACTGTCAAAGAAAAATATTTGTTTAGCAATGCAAGCGCTAATATGTAGAACAATACAATAATAAATATTGAAAATTACAATATGAGAAATGTTGAAATAGATATTATCTAAGCTATGTATAGCAAATAAAAAGCGAAATATATATTATTAAAACTAAATTAAACATTTTAAATAAGTTCCTAATTTGCCTCTGGTGGCCGAAACATTCCGTGCAGGACTTTGAAATTTTGTTCACTAAGTTCTAATAATAATACACCGCGTTATTTAATGGAAGTCGCCGTGGTCTAGTGGGTAGTGTGAAGGCTTATTAGACAAAAGGCCCGGGTTCGAATCCCAGGTCAGACATCAAAACGAAAAAATATTTCTTCGGCGACTTCCTCTCAGCAGATTTCTGGCAAAGACTCTGAGGGTAAAAATTGCCATGAAAAGCTTCTCAAAAATCTGTCGTTCGGAGTCGACTTTAAACTGTAGGTCCCACCACTCATGTATAAAATTAACGCACACAACATAAGTGGTGTGAGAAGCTAGGTCGTAATCCTGACTGAAGGGTTGTAATGGCCAATTATGTATGTATGTATGTTATTTAATCCAAACAGTTGGTTAATTGAAGTTGCTGTAGTCTACTAGGTAGTGTTTTCGCTAATTATATTAAAAATATATCTTTGGTAAAAACTCTGAGAGTAAATAAAATTGTCATGGAAAGATTTCTCAAAAAATTAGCTATAAACCGGCACTCATGGGTAATATTAACATACACACTACATGGGAGATGTAACAAACTTGAGCTTAATAAGTTAATGACTTCGATTGTTGAGTTGCATCATAATAGTAGGGGACATGGGATCATTTTGAAAGATTTGAATTCATCGCCCGTAGTCTTAAATATACCTTAAGATCTAGTAGATCGATTCTCAAGAGACGTCATAAACGTCGGCTGGTATTTTCTCTAAACACTTGAGAATTGCTTTGACTTTCCCTAAAAATTCGAAGATTTTAGTTATGGAAGCGACGAGCTTGATCACAGTTGGCATTAACGTTTTCACGCAAGTGGAATGTCCTATAAATGCGCTAGAAATGTTGATGACTAGGATATCACACAGACATAATTGTAACCATCTGGACCAGAAGGATCTTAATACAAGCTAAAATTTATAAAAGGCTACTACATGATCGTGCATATTCTTAACAAATATGCCTGAAATTTAATGCAAGTATAGCCCGGGGGTATAAGCTATCCCCAAAAACCATGGCTTTTTCTGCATAAAAATTCTTTCTTAGGATATCCGCAAGTGTTCTACTGGTCTCTGGCCATACTGCATTTTTAGGGCAGTTTACATACTTAACAACACCATAGACTTATCCTTTGATTTGGCTTGACTGTCATTTCTCGTTGAGAATTTTTTGCTTTGCTCAGGTAAATGGTATTCGTAGTTTTGAGTTGCTGTTGTTCAGGGTATCAATATAAATGACCATGAGACTATAGTTTGTAATTTATTTCATTCGGAGGTAATAAGTTCTAAACAATTGAAGCAGATCCTGTAATTTATAAGATTACGTATGGGAAAAAATTAAAATTCGCACAGTACAGTTGCCTTTATAAAATTATATCCGTTTTCAATCAAATTAGGATTTGTTACGTAGATCAATTAAATTAAAATAAGCGTGAGCGACTCAGGACAAAAAATATGTTGTTTTAACGAATTAAAAATAAAATTTCTTTGTCATTGTCCCCAAAATAATTTCATTTGTATTCCTTAAATGAGATTAATGAATTCATGAGGCATTCATTAATTTGCCTTAATAAACTACAAGTAGCTCCTCAAAACCAACTACCTACCAATAACGATAAAATTCGTCGCAAGGAGAAGAGGTGAGGAAAATGCGTTAGTTTATAAAATTTGAAATTTAAAACCTTCCCTAAACTAAAACAAAAAATTCCTCCAGTTTTTATGCGAATTTCTGTTTTTTTTTTTTTTTAATTATAATTAAGTGAAGTTGGTTGAAAACTTTATTATCATTTGATGTCCATCGTAAACCAAAAGAAGAACCGAGAAAAATGAGGTAGACAAAGTAAAATAAAAAATTTATTGGCTATGATATCAGCATATAACCATGGCTATATAAAACTTGATACACATATAAACTTACCATGTTACTCCTTCTACCGCAATTGCCGAAAAGTGGAATACATATGTACGTATGTCTAAACAGTCATGCTGGTTGGCTTAAATTCATGCGAACAAAAGAATGATAAACAGGAATGAATCTTTAAGAAAAAAATGAGGAAAATAAAAAATATAAAAGTAAGCGTATGGCATGGTATCTGTAACTAAATTGATTGTTTCCCTAAAAGATTTAACCCATGTGGCAGCGACATACAACACAGAAAGCCAAATCGAGATTGATTTTAGGTTAGGTTTCATTATTACTCATGCGATATATTATTGTCTTCATACTAATTTTAACGGAAATTGTTCCTCCATCATGCCTCATTTAATTTGGTATGCAGCGCAACACAAGCATTCGGCATTCAATCGATTTGACTTCAATTGAAAAACAATTTGTGGCCTACACCGCATCAGGATTTAAATAAATAAAGATCCTATAATTGAAATTTCCTTTACTCTATAAGAAATAACGTCATATAGATGGGTATGCTAATTATACCACTGTTGTTGGTATTCTGAACCGATAATAATACTAATACAGTGCTATGAGAAATGAGACCACAAAATCGGTTAAGATCTGCCAATACCGTCACGCATAATCATCAAGAAAAAAAGAAAATAGGAAATTCAATATCAGGTATATTGATGGTTTTACGCGCTTACTCACTCACTTGTTGGGCACGCAGCCCTAAACAGCGTTTGTACGTTCACGTTCACGTTCACGTTTTGTAAACATTTTACGATTGCCTGCCATTTTTATTCTTAATAAACTTAAAAAAAAATTTTAGTTGATCGTCTGACCGGCTGTGATTTGATTGTTTGTTCTACTGTTTATGCATGGACCTCCGCCTCTAATGGGCCATACGCGGACAGACATACAGGCAGACGGAGGTACAGCTTAAATGCTACGAGTTTATTAAACTAACTTTAAAAAACTTTGATATTTTTTTCTTGTTACGTTTTAAGCTCAATATGTAACCATATAATCGAAAATAATCTTCTTCGTCTTCATTTTTTTTTGTTTTGTTTTGTTGAAATGCGTATGGCGGAGACAATACAATACATACGTACATATGTTCATACATACATATTGTATTTGAATATTGTTGTTGTTGTTGTTGTTAATATTGTCATACAATAGAGATGGTCAAATGCATGTTGAACATTGATCGTGAATTTGTACGCAACAATCAATACGATTGACTCTACATCATCATCATCATTATCATCATCGGCATTATCATCTTCTTTTTTCTTCGTATTCACGATCGGAAAATAATCAGAAATACAAAAGAAAAGAAGACACTCTCGGCAAAAAGTCTGTTTCTGTATATATTATGGTACATACATATGTATGTACTTATGTATGTATATATATGATGTATAGAGAAGAAGAGCTTAAATTGTCTTGAATAAAATGTTCTTGAAGGAGTTTCTGAAAAAAAAAAACGAAAAAAAAAAATAAATAAAAAATTAAATTGTGATAGAAAGCTGAAATTCAAGAAGGGGAAAACGAAATATTTTAAAATATTTTATAAAATTCATGAGACCGTTTCTTGCTGTTGTTCACAATTTAAAATTTTGTTTTTTTTTCAACTGCCAGTACATACAGTTAGTCAAAAAAGTCTTTGCACAGACCAAAAAAATTTAAAATGTGATCTTCATTCAGAAATTCCAATATCAAAATCTTTACATACTTTTTTATTTTCCAACACATTCTACAACTGTACTTGTTTACGACCATAAGGCACCAATAGTTTTCTAATAGAAACCCACATTACAATAATAATAACAACAAAAGAACTTTAAAGGGGTAAATAACGTTTTAGTAATGAAGGGATCGTTTTTTTATGTAACAAGTGTCCTTATATTTGAATACAAAAAATTCCAGTTTCAAAAAATATTATATAATTGCTCTGATGTGTTCTCCCTAAACATCAGGACTGTATATAATATTATATTCTGTGCTGAAAAAGAAGGAGGACTAGACTTAAAGGGATCCACAGGCAGGCCAAAAAAGGTGATGCACCGAGTTAAGAGAAAAATGATTAGAACCGTGTATGAGGTTCCGCAATCCAGTACGAGATGAATTAGCTCTTCAAGTGCTAAAAGACTTTGGTTTACGTGTTTTCCAAGAAACCATTAGAAATGTTCTTCAAAAACACAAATATTCTTCAAGAATGACTAGGAAAAACCCGTGCTGTCAGTACAAAATGTCGAATAGAGATTAAGATTTGCCACCGAATACATTTTACTACCTCCGGAGTACTCGGACGATGTTATTTTCTCAAATGAGACGAAAATAATGCTTTATTATCATGACGGTCCGCGAAGAGTTTGGCGTAAGCCTCTGAAAGCACTAGAAAATAAAAATCTTATTCCTACAGTAAAGTTTGGAAAGCTGTCTGTAATGGTATCCGGCTGTATATCCAGCACGGGAGTTGGTGTAATCAGGATTTTGGATGAAATAATGACTAAGGAAGTATATCCTGATATTTTTAAAAATGAACTGACCGCCATCATTAAGAAATTTGGTTTTATTGACACGGTTAATCTGAATAAATTTAATTACAGCTACTATCAAGATAATGAACCTTAACATAAAATTAATTTATGTAACCCCAGGTTACTTTACAACTGCGCCAAGGTTATTGATGCTTCTGCTCAAAGTCCTGTTATTAAACCTATCGAAAATTTGTGGGTTCATCTAAAGAAAAAGGTAGGGAAAAGATCGCCTACAAATAAAAACGAATTGGTAAAGTTCATCAAAGAAGAGTGGGAAAAAATACCATTAGAATATGACATTCCGAAGATTATTTAATCCATGAGAAGGCGTCTGTAAGCTTTAATTGAAGCTCAAGGTGGACACACAAAATATTAGCACTATAAATTAAAAAAAAATTGCATAAGTCTTAATATTTTATCAAGTGTGCAAACATTTTTTGAAACCAGTAAAATTGAATTGCTTTTGTTCTTTAATATTTTAAATTAGAATCTTTTCATTATTATAAAAGTTTTTTATTTATTATATTAACAAAACATATGTTTATAAAATCCTGTTTGAAAAAATTGAAAATTTTGATTATTTGTATTAGAAATCAATGAATTTTTCAAAGTTTTCTTAATTTTCCTCTATGTGCAAAGATTTTTTTTTGACAAACTGTGTACTGTGAACGTATGTACGTAGGAACGTACAATATACATATTCGAAAAAAGATAAAATGTTACGTTTCAATCGCTGAATCTTCTGTAATAAAATATATTTGACAGTTTCGATCCTTTTCTCTTAGCCCCAAAAAGGGTATATGTACTGCTTATGTGGTTATTTTGAAGCTTTCAATAAAAATACGACGAGTTTTTTCTGCTTTTTTTCTTTGTTTGGCAAATGTTTTTAGACTGATGAAATTAGAAATTAGACAATTTATTAAAGTTAAGTTCAACTTCTTTTGGAAAGCGTATAAACGTGAAAATCACATTTCAAGAAATAGAAATAGTTTCTACACTGTCCAGTAGAAAAGCAGGTCACCCAATTGCAGCGACTTATTTCTTATTTGTAGAACAAAACTGACTGACATCGTTGTAATTCTTCTGGTATAAACGCCAGTCAACCGCTATCAATTTTCATAATCCTAACGAATTAGTAAACGACGCAATATTTTGGTTATGAGCTGATTATGTTATTCACTTGAACATTGTCTATTAAAGAGGATCAAGAGCTTGACGAAATTCAATTTGAAAAATCCCCTCGAAATCTCAAAACTTCATTAAGGGTGATAATATCACCCTTAAAATACACACAAAATCTTTTATCAAATAAAAGTTGTACCATAAAACACCGAAGCAAGTCTATCCTTTTACGTTTATGATACTCAATGTCAGTCTCATAATTTGCTTTCATGATTTTACTGGGAGTGTATTTTTGTTTTAGTTGTTGTTGTTGCATGTTGTTGTTGTTGCAATTATTATTATTCACAATTGGCGTGCAAAAATCAATTCTCAAAGGATTTGTTAATTTAACAATAAAAAAAGAGTTTAAGGGCTTTAAACCGAGTACATTTCGTATTTGGTCTACGACAATTGCTCCCTTATCTGTTCGTATGAGAACATTCATTTTTGTTTGCCTTTGTCATCTGTTTATTGTTTTTGTAGTTTGATTTATAATTGTGAAAGTTGGAAATGCCAGTATAAGATCATTTAATTTTCCTGCCCTTTTTTTCTATTCATTTATTCGTATGCGTTGCCTTTTGAATTTATTATCCTGTGGGGAGGGACACGATTTGTTTGCTAAATTCGTGTAATTTATGTTAGAAAAAGAAACAAACAAATCTGTGTGATGTTGATAATATATATATACATATATATGTACATACATACATACTTACATATAATGAGGATAAGGAGAGTTAATATTGTTGTATGACGTCGTAGCTGCTGCTTTTGGATTTGTAATTTTATAATCTTTGTTTACACAATAATAATGAAATGACATCACATCGAGTAAGTAAGAGAACTTGAAGTAGGGCAGATTGCTTTAAAAAAGAAATTCGATTTAAAATTGTTTCCTTTATTTTTTGAACTTTTTATTTAATTTGTACTACAAACAGTAGATTACAGTTTCCATTTCCAATTGGTATTGTCAGAATAGTGAGCTATTAAACACTGCATTATGCTCAGAATACGTTCTTTAAGTGGTCTATTCGCATGTGGAACTCCCTTCCTGAAGGGGTCTTTCCTGCATTTTATAATAGGAAAAGATTCAAATCTAATATCCACAAACAATACCACCTCTTTTCTTCTTCCCATAACCGTCTTTTTTCTGCTGTTCATTTGACCAAACATTAAGGAAATTTTCAAAAAGTTTTATTCTTTGGGAAAAGATATATGTAATGTATCTAACGACATCTGGATTGATCCCAATACGAGATAAAAAACTGTCCTTATAACGTAAACCATATCGAAATCCTTGAAATCCAAACCGAAAACAGTAAACGAGAAAAAAAAAGAAAAAATATTTGGCCACAAGTGATTGTTTTTTGTATTTGACCATAAATTACTAAGATTATGTGTGTATGTGTGTGCGTGTGTGTGGTTTACAAATTTGATTTTTATTGTCTCTCTGTGTGTGTGTGTTTCTGTATTACAAACCAAAAACTGTCATGACGAGGCAACTTCTGTTCCCTATTTGTAAACGTCCTTAGAAAACTAAATAAAATCCACAGTACACGCTACTGGCTTCTGTAAGAAATTAGTTTTTGTCTTAGAATTTTTTTTTATTCTTTTTTAGTGTTCTAAACTGTTCTGTGGCCATAATATTTTGGTTTTAAATTTGAATTGTTGTCACTTTTTGTCTTCATTATTTTAAAACCACGCATACATATTTATTTGTTGTTTTTCTTTAATATTGTTTTAGTTTTTTCTTTGACAATTTTGTTGTCTTCTTGTTTCTGGCCAGAATTTTTGTTGAGCACAGTTGCAGATACAGATACAGTGGCATACAATAATCCACAGGATGTGTGCATAATTCATTTGCACACTTGGCAATATGATTAGGTTGTTGTTTTTTTTTTCTTTGGATTTTATTGTTTTAAATTTTATTTGTTTAATTTTTTCTTTTCTTAATTTCCCTTGTAAACAGATCCAAACAAATACTTTCAGATTTTTAGCAAACAGAAAAGAAAATAAATTTGTTCCTAAGACTTGTAATAAGGCATGAATCGATCTGCCGGAAGGCGTTTTTATAGGAATTTATTTTTCTGCTTTTTTTTTTTTTTTGATTAATAGGATTGAAACAACATTTCATTCAAAGATTTTCTTTTCTTCTTTTCCTTTTTTGATGAGTTTGCAAATATTTGGAACGAGCTGAGTTGAAAGATTTAAATTTTGACAGAAAACGACGAATGGTAAATACTCAGGAGACTTTCCAATAGCAGAATTATAGCCGAGGCAGTGTTTTATAGGTCCTATTATTATTATTATTATTACTATAATGAGTTTCTTTTTAGATGGCGCATAATGCTTTACAAAATTCTTTGAATTAACTACGATCTTTATTAACAAACGAGGTATTTTCAGTTTCCTGGCGTGAACACCCAGAGGCTAATGGAATCATGACAGGTTAGGTGCTAATTCTATTCTAATAAAATAAATATTAAAATTTGGCCCGAACCGCTTAGTTCCTCTACAAGTGGATTCATTAACCTATCTTACCTTTGCAAATAAATGGAGTACTTCTGAGGTCATTTGTTTGCCTTTCTATAAAGGGGCTCCAAACTCACGTAGGAATTCAATTTAATTCTCTATGGTGAATGCTTCAGAAAGTGAATCGGCCTTTTTGTCACCATCGATGTCCCCAAGTCCAGGAACCCAGACGAGAGTAATTGTGGTTGGAATCAAAAGTGCACATATTCAGAATAAACAAAGAGCATATCTTTCTTAAAATTTCAACTTCTTCTTGGTTTTTTTTTTTAACAATTTTATCACGCGTAGTCGATATTTCTCCTTTCAGACTGCGGTGGTTAGCAGTTGCTTGTTTGAGAATAGAAAGTATAAGCACATTAGCAAAAGAAAAAAAAAACTATAAATTTATAATGAAATTGTATATTGGCCATAAACAGTAGCAGTTGCGCCATCAGAAAATCACCAGTGTCCCTATTAGTGGCGCAAACAATTACAGAAGTCATTATCTAAACCAACGAAATGAACAACAAAAAATATATATTTAATGTCAGCAAATCAAATACAATTACAAAAAAAAAAACAAAAAACAAAAATTTGAAAAGAATAAAACAATCCCCGATGGCAGATGTGCAACATGATGGCAATAACAATAGTTTTACATGTCTAAACAAAAAAACAAAAACAAAAACATATCCTTTCCAAACCTCGAAATTACAGACACAGATTGTTGCCAAATAATTGTGTTTTTGTGTACTTTAATTCTGCAGCGCTGTGTCTAAATTATAAAAACAGATACACTATTACTATTAATAATATATATTAACAACAACAACAACAACAACAACAACAGCAATAACTTTAACAAGAAACAATCAAAGTAATAACATGAAAAAAAAAAACATACAAATAAGAGCGACAAAACATCTTACTGACATTGTGATAAAATTTTATAGAAAAACTATTAAGATTTTTTATTTTATAACAAAAACAAAAAAACAAATTACATAGAACACAATTCTTAGGGCAACTATAACAACACTTTGTTGCTTTTGTTTTTTTGGATTTTGTGGCACGTCACCATTTATTTTTGTGTGACAAAAAGTTTTATGAAATGACACCCAAAGTAAAATATTCGTAATTTGTGAATTTAATAAACACTCCGGTAGTATATTCAGTTTTGCTTCCAATTATCTTTGGCCGTTAATTAAAATCTTCCCGATTATTTCCCGATATTTTTTTTTTTTTAATAAACCAGCACTCAGGGGATGACGCCTACTCATGCAGTGCATTGTGCAGGTTTCGGAAAAGTGGAAAGAGGGAAGATGCGAACGGCCAGTGCGTGCATATAAGCGGAATAAAATGATTACATTTTCATTTCTTCGTAGATCGGATATCTCAGTTTCTCAAATGTCATATTATATGGAATTGTATTTAAAATATTCACAGTTGTTTTCTTTTAGATGATATTGATTTCTTTTGTTTCGATCGTCGATCATTTATATTATTTGTAAAACTTTAGATGACGACCCTACTTTAATTCATCACTTGCAAAAGAATTATCACATTGCTACTGCTTCAAACTAAACTGTTATTTTGAATAGGAAACTGAAATCGAGATAGCATAGATAGGACTCCGAGGTCCACCTACACCTACATAATGGCTTCGGTGTATGTCAATTGGCGTGAGACCCTTGGTTAGTCTCCTTCAACCTTCAACCTACTTATTTAAATTAACTTGTTCGAAAGAAGTATTGCAGAAGAAGTGCCAACCGAATAACCCGAGAAATTTGCCACTGAATAGTCGTAGAAAATGCAAAGAAAATTCTAATGTTTGCAAAGCCTAATCAGCATTAGAGAAACCACTGGTGAAATCAGTATCGCATTTGGCTTCTGCAATCAAAAATTTATTTGCAACTCCAGCAAAGAGTTGGCAAAGTTCTCTTTGGTGAACATTAATACTTACTTTACTTGGTTCTGAAAATTTCTCATCTTTCTCGGGATCTCAGAATTTATTTCGTTTTAAACTTGACGGTATTCCTGGTTTCTTCGTATCACAAAAGTTACAAAAAACATTCAATCGAAACCAGGCAACGGCCACTGTATTTAATTATTCGATTATATTGTAAAATCAACCAAACTAAACCGATTCGATTGTATTGTTATCGATTTATATTAATTTTTTTTTTTTTTGTCATTTACAAGATCATGAAGTTAAGGTTAAAGTTAATCTCTGCAATTGTCCTGTGTTGGAAATCATTTTAATTTTTATTATTATGCCAATAATGCCATTGGAACAATCCTGGTGGTCCAATGAGGTATTACGGCTTCTTTGAAGTACATATATACTCAGGACTCAGGAAGTCATATTGCCTTTGTTTACAAGACAATGTTTGCAATTACAATTGAAGAGAAAATAAGAAATAAGAACATATAAAAGCAATTAAATGAAGAAGAAAAACTGAAATGTCCTTGTTTTCTTGTTTTTCATAAAACACATACACAAACAAACAATTCAAATGACATTATTCATCTCAAAAAAAAAAGCCGATTAGAAAACTGCAACAAATAGAAGGAGAACTCAAGGACATGAAGAGTTCTAATATTTTAAATCAGACTTGTAGTATAACAAGGATGACACAAAATAATTTCTTAAGATTTAAAAAGAATTTTTTGCTTTCCAAAAATCGTATTTTTGTTCAGTTAGCGCAAGGAAGAGAGAGGAAGAGAGAGAGTAGAGGATTTATTTAATCTGCTTGTAATCGTTTTTCTTAATTTTGATTGACATGTGGATATGAGAGTTTTAGCACAACTCATGCCTTTCTCATGCACTTATTATGCGAGTCATGGATGTTAAAGTTTCTACAAGAGAAACCCATCTCGCTAGGTCTTTAGCAATTCTAATTTTCAAACAGCAGGAGTTCAATTTCTGTTTTCCATGTTTTGTAGGGCTTTTGGCATGTGATTTTATTTCATCATCGCATTAGAGAATATACGCGTTGGAGCTGTAAAAATATCTGAGAATAAATTTCAACGGCAAACTAATTGTGTGGTCTCTGTCTTAATGGATTTCTTCAAATTAATCATCATCACCCTTACCATCCCCACCGCAAGATCTCATAAAAAGGTGTTACAGTGTTAATTTCAATTTGGTATTCAATTCGACAGTGTGGTCTGGGTGTTTATGACGTAGCCTCCGCGAATAAATGAATTAAATGTCAAAATATTATGTCAGTTTGAGATTCTCGCTTCTTTTTATTTTTGTTTTTTGATTTTTATTAATTTATTACATTAAAAAAAAAACAAAAACAAAAACGAAAAAAAAAAAATATTTATAAAATTGTATCAAACTGTTTTCGTATTTCAAATGAAAAAAGTTATCGTTTGGGTTTCTTTTTAAAGGAATCAAAAATGCTTTTTAAAACCAAAAATTATTTATGATTTTATTATTTAATGTGGTCTCAAAAACAAAAGCTATTATGACTTTAAATTCGAAGCCATGTGGTAACAGTAGGGCCATTCGCTTCCATAATTCATTTATGTTGAGCCTACAAAAGAAATATTTTTTAAAATGTTTTGATCAAGATTGCTATGTACACGTCTAATAAGCCAAACAACTGCCTATTACACTACGACGACTTGAAATGATGGTTTTGTCCACTTTTAATGGGGGTATGCTACTGACGTAATCAAATAATATTTGGCTTTTATGATTTAAAGTGTCATTTATTTTTAAATTATTCTATTGAAGTTGCCTTTATTCCATACATTGGTTAAAAGTATACCCTGTGGAATATGATAAGTTTTGAGAAAAATATTTCACTTTTGTTTGTTACTAGAAAATGGTTGTATACACTGGTATGCTAAATAAAAGACCACCACTGTAGATCTTTCTGGCTGTAAGCAATATGGTAAATTTATTCTCTCATCCTTCCTGCAAAATACGAGGTTGTATTTTATTAAAGTTTATTACGATTGTTATGGATTTAATATCGATCAGTTTTCTTCCAACGCATATAGCTTTCCCAAGTCAATATCCCTACTTTTTATGCATATGGCCAGCGATGGAAAAGAAATTTGGATTTTTATTATCTTATTGACTTTCAATAAAAAAATTTTTAATGATAAAGATCATACATTTGAACGACATGAAATTCAGATTACAATTTTCATGCTATTGGGTTTACACGCATATATTTATTAAAAAGAAAATGTAACACATCAATACATACGTTCATGCTAACATCTGTATCTATATATTATTGTATACATATATATATATCTGTCCTTATGTACATATTATTCATTTAACATTCTCATTTACATAAAATCCATAACACCTGTTACCCATTTCACTCGAGTAGTTTTCTTTTTTTAGAGGCAATTCTTTTATGATGAAGGGCTTAAATGGCTTTAATATTTAAAAGAAGGGACAAAAGGAGAAAATAAGAGCCAATCAATAAAATGCATTATTAATGCACACAATGTATGGCTGAATGCTTGCTTGGCTAACTTGGCTAAGTTGGCTGACTTGACTGAACTGTGACTCTAAATATGGAATCATTTTATCACATCATGGGCAACCAACTGTTGTTGTGAGCGCTGTCATACTTAAATTGTCGATATAAGGCATTTAAATATGTATGTTTCTACCTACATATATACATTTATACATATACATATATATATATATGTATGTATGTGACACATGGTTGCATGTTAAAATAGATGGATACTGTCACAAGCAACATTTATTAGTTGTGTTTCTACCATAAGTATTAAAAACGATAAACACATGGAGTATATGGATGGATCTAACTATCCAATGGAACAATCGATCTAACTATCTATGTATTTATCGATTGTAATGCATTGACTGTATTAACATGATATTTTCTTTATGTTTCTTTCTATTTCTTTACATAACAATACATTTCTGTTCCTTTTCTTTTGTTGTTGAATATTTCTTTTACCATTTGTTTTATTATTGTTTTCCAGACTAAATCGAGTTTGTTATTTATTTTTCTTAATCGTGTGGAAATATGGTGATATTTGTTATTGTCAATATAAAGCCGTTTTGTTGGCCAACAACCCAGCTATCTATGTATCTATGTATGTAGCTAGCTGGCCAGTCATCAGCTAAAAGAACCTTTTTAAAGGAATAACACAACTATAGGCAACAACCACTCAGCCAGCCAGTGTAGTACATAGTATTTATGGCTCTCAAAATCAATGGGGGGTAAACAATTAAACGCTTAACAGTCATTTAACAATATTTATAGACCACTAAATAAAAACTACAACAATAGTAAAATAAGAAAAGAAATCGAACAGATACACATACAGATAGAGAATCAGAATCAGATACACGTTTACAATTAGACACAATAATATCAAAGCGGCAAATACAACTTTTATGTTAAAAACATGGACAGCTAAAACAGCCAATAAACCAACCGAAAAGTCGCATCAAATAAAAAATGATACTCTTAGTTAAGATACGCAAAAACAAAAACAAAACAAATGATAATAAATAAAAATAAAGCAAAATTTAAAGCAAATAACAAACAAACAAACAAACATTAACCACGCAATTGATTATAAAAATACATTTTTATGCCTATTATTGGTTTGTTTAAATTGTTGTTGTTTCTAATAGTGTGTTGTGTTGTTTTTTAAGGTAATTTAGCACATTTTAAATATTTGAAAAATTTAATCAAAATGGCTACTTTCCAGTGGACGGCAGAAGCCATAAAATAATTAGTTGCTACGAGTAACAAGCAAAACGATTCGACAAATTGCCAAATTGAATTGAATTGAATTGTTAAAATATTTACTCTACTCGCCGTGGCTGATGCCACAAATAGTAGCAATTAGGTGAAACATTTAAATTAAAAAAGAGACTTTAATTATTGAATATTGCACGTACGCAATTACATATTGTCACTATTGAAAGTTGCGTTTTTTTTTTGTTTCTTTTTATTTTTGAACAGTACAAATTGATAATTCCCCTTATAGAGACATAAATACACGCACATACATATTCACCCCAAAAAATAGAATAATGTTCCATTGATTATTTATTAAAAATTTTGTTTCGATTGAATAAATACAGTGGTGATGTTATAATTAGCACAAGCGTCCATATGACACCATTTCCAGTAACAAAAATTAAATATGTTTTCAATTTATTTATTTCATTCTATCGGATATAGTATATATCGGATATAGTATATATATACAATACTAATATTTTGTATTATTTTCTGAAGGCACTCCTTCTCTTTAATAACGGATAATAATTTTCAGAAAGTCTTTCAAAAGTCTCTGTTGTATGTTGCATGTTAAGTTGGTTGCGTTTAGTCTGCGATGGATTATTTTATGTTAAAATTAATATGTTGTGTTACTCCATAACGAATTTCAACATATCTGACGACATTATGAAGAGATTCCTCTTGGCTTGAACGCAAGGAATAGTCCGTATTTTCAATTAATTTATTAAAACATGGCTTCAACCACATTTGTAGTATATCTTGAGCGGAAGTTAAGGATTCGTCTATTTCTTCGAATGTGTTCAATTCAATTGAATACAATTTGTTGGTCCGGTTGTTGGCCATTATGGTTTTCATGTTCACGATAATGTTAATAATGACGGTGTTGGTGGTTGTGGTTGCGATGGTGGTGGTTTCCTGGAGTTATTTCTTTTTTTCATTTAATCTTTTGTAGTTGTTGTTTGATTTTGATAATGGGCCTTACGATGATTTTTTGTATGATCTCGCGCTTTCTCTCTGTCTCCCTCTTATGTATATTTCTCTGTCTTTCTCTCTTCACAAAATTTTGTGGTTCATGGCGAAGGTGCGTTTCTTACAATAACGATAAACTAAAGATTACGCCATCACGCACACAAAATTAAAACTTTTTACGCATGTTGAATCAATGACGTCACGCAAATTGTGTTCCTATTGGCTAATAATAATGTAAGCTATATTGCAGAGCTGCCAACTACTTTCACGTAGTGCACACATTTTACAGAAGGAATGTTAATTTTCATAAATGAAAAAGACTTGGAAACCTTTAAAATAGCCCAACTACGTTATCTAACGGAAAATCATGCGCAAGGCGTAATCTTGAGTTTATCATTCTTGCGTTTCTTATTCCTTTACGAAATTATAAAAAAGCTGTTTCTGCCAGTCTGTGTAGATTTGTTTGGTTAGTTGGATTTTTGTTTTGATTTCTTTTCATTTATTTTCTTTTGATTTCATGTTATTTAGAGGTGGTTGACGAAACAAAAAAAAAAAAAAATTACATTTTTATGGCTGAAGCCGTAATTGACATTTTGTTTCTGACCAATGAAGACAACAACAGCAACGAGTACGTTAAATATTGGTTATCAAGATATTTTAGGTTTTTTTTTTTTATTTTTTTTTTATTTCATTTTAATAAAGGTTTTAAAGATGTTTCTTTATTAAAGCCATTTTAAACGATATTGTGAATGTGAAATTCCTTTTAATCTAACCCACAAGTTATAATTCCAATTTTAAGATTTATAAAGGGAACAGTTGGTTCAAAGTTTGTTAAAGGTAAGGATATAAAACATGACATGACGTAACACGTCTAAAAATTGTAACACTCAGCTTACTGTCATGGTTACTGATCATCCTGTAAGTTTATCGGTAATAAACAACAACATAATGAAGCTTAGTTATGGATTTGGCATTAGAATTTGCGCTACTTCAAATCGTTCATCCCTATATCTGTCTGTCGGTTATGTCTAACCATTTGAAATGTTATTCTATAATGATGACGATGACGATCAAATAAGATGGAGAACCTTTAACAAAAGGTTTAAATGTTGCATGGAGCGTCACAGAGACGAGGATCAACACAACATGGGGGTTGTGATGGTGTTGTCTTATTGTGCATGCGTTCATGTAGCCTGTCAACAGCCCCGGGATGAAATGATCAAAGTTTGATTATTTAATGAATCTCTTCTTTGTGGTTGTTTGTGTTGAGGTTCTCCATTTATATGTTCTTTTTTATAACCTTTTATATGCTTTACAGCACATATGTATAAAGAAGAACTACAAAGTCATCTGCTTAAAGCTTTAAGTATTTTCTTTTTCATATATTTTTTGTTTGTCTCTTAATGTTTTCGATTTTTGAGTTTTTATTTTCTTTGGTCGCGGCGATTATTTCAACTCAATTCGTTTCAGCCACTGTGCTTTAATTTTGGTTTTCGTTTTTTGTTTTTTTTTTTTAATAACGCGTCTGATCATAAATTTTTAACACGAAAGCAAATGCAGCTGCATTTATTTCTTCAGTCGTTAATGAACTGCTTCAATTTAAAAATTTTGGGATTTCTTTTTTGTGGCTTGGAAATCTTAAATTTGATTTGATTTCGGTTTAAATAACAAAAAAAAAAAAAAAATTCATCTGGAGGGGAAAATATGATTTTTTGTTCTTTTTAATTATAAGATGTAAGTAAGTAATTATTTCCAATAATTACAGTGGTGGTCTTATAATTAGCACACTTATCTGTATCACCTTCTTCCAGTCATACCGATAGATGAAATATTTTTTAACGTCAAATTAATTAATTTTAGATTTTATTTGCAATAATTGCAATTTTCGAAATGTTTTCTATTTTTCTTTTAATTCTTGTGCAAATTTAATATAATTTTGCATAACTTAAGTGTAAAGGAAGATTTTTTTAACCAGTTTAACATAAAATATAAATTTTATCTAAAAAAACACCCACATAGAGATCATTTTAACAAAACACATGGTGTGCTAATCATGTGTAACGATATTTTTGTTTTATCTTTTCAAATAAAAAAATTAAAATTAGTTTCAATCATTGTTATCTCTTATTTACTTGATCATATTAATTCGTCGGTTTGTTATTTTAAGTATCATGTGACCAAAACGAATTAATCCTGTTAAGAATGAAATATTCACCTAAAACTTTTAGGTGAATGGGTGTGCTAATTATACGAAAAACACTGTAGATGATTTTAAATTTATTACCGTTTTTAATAATAATTTTTCCCTGTACTTTTTTAATTATAAATTGATTTCGTCTGATTGGACATACATACATCCAACATACATACGTAGCGAAGTCAACGACTTGCTATGGATTCATGAATTCTACGTCAAACAATATACGAGCTTCTGACAAATAAAAAGGCATTTCAATTTCCGATTTTATCAATTATTATGTTTACTGTCTCATGATCCGATATTTTGTAAGCCACATGAGTTTTTCCCGATTTCTCACATTAATTCCTTCAATTACACTTTCGAATAATGAATATGAATATTTACACCCGCGTTCATCAAGGAATTTAAGGACAATATATCTTGTATACATAGATCTATATTTATGTATATATGTATGTATATGTATGTACTGTATGTACATAGGTATATCTAACTTATTCACTGAACACCATAAGTGAGTCAACACCCACCATATTTTTAAATTTTCTATTATAAAAAATATATTTGTAGCACAACAATAATTTTGTTGTTTGTGTTTGTTTTAATTTTAACATTTTATAAGTAATAAATAAACGTTTTTATTTTTGGAAACTTATTCGACTATTCTCATTTACTAATCTCTCTATCCTAAGGAAATGAATTATTTCAGTTGTGTTTAAACACTTTTGGCATATTTTCTTTGCTAATAGCTTCTCTAAACTTTAGTAGTCACAGGATGTACTTACAGGTCATATCTACGTATCTCCTCAGTTAACTTCATAGATTTGCCGATACAAGTTCCTGGAAATTATTAAGGGACAGACATAGCACAATTGTGCTCTTAAAAACGATCCGAACAATATTTTTAAATGTGCCTCGACACTTACAAAAAACCCGGATTTATGCAAAAGCATCGGGCACTTGTCGCAACCAACTCAGCAAATGTTTTAAGAGTACACAAAGACCACCCAGCTGTAATTTGTTAAAGATCATGTGGTTTAATAACCCACAATCGTAATGTACTGCTGGTCAGTTAGTCAACTGTTCGTCTTTTGATCCCTTCGTCTTTTATTTCTATTATTAATGCTACAACGACAACGACAACGACAACAACAACAATAGCCACAAAACATTATCTCCTTACAATTTAAACTCCATATGATTCCTGGCGTTTTTTTTTTTACTTTTTAGACTTCGAAACAAAGGAAACGTCGGTACTTTTTTTGTTTTGACTCTTGCACCCCCGAATCGTTCCGACCAGTTGAGCCTACAGTTTTTTATAAGAGCCGTTGTTTTATTTCGTTGTGTAATGTTTTGATCACCGCCGACATAATTGTTTTGACAACAACAAACGACCAAAAGAACAACATTACACAACATAAACCAATACATCATTCTCTTACAATAAATTACAAATAAAACAAGAAGAAGAAGAAGAAAAAAATGTAAGAATAAAGTAAAGACAAGAAAAAGGTTTCTTTTCTGTAAAAGGTTGTTCAATTGCTCTGCTTTTATTCCAAATACTATGTGCATATGTATGTATGTATAGATATGTATGTGAGAATAGTTATTGGAAGAGTGGGTGAGAGAGAGAAAGAGAGCGAGAGGGAAAGAGGGAGAAAATGAGATAAATAGTTTACCTACACATACTCCAGACAGTAAGACACATTTACTCGCTCAGTGGGACAAATATTTAATAGTTCTCATCTCATTATTATGATACGACTGCACATGTTATTCTTGAAGTCTTCTGTTCCCGTTTCTGTACAATATTATATTCTGTTCTCTTAGTCGCCGTGGTCTAGTGGGTAGTGTGTTGGCTTATTAGACGAAAGGACCGGGTTCGAATCCCAGGTCAGACATCAAAACGAAAAATATTTCTTCGGCGACTTCCTCTCAGCAGCAGATTTCTGGCAAAGACTCTGAGAGTTAAAATTGCCATGAAAAGCTTCTCAAAAATCTGTCGTTCGGAGCCGACTTTAAACTGTAGGTCCCGCCACTCATGTCTAAAATTAACGCACACAACATAAGTGGTGTGAGAAGCTAGGTCGTAATCCTGACTGAAGGGTTGTAATGGCCAATTATGTATGTATGTATCTCTCTTAGCCACTAAAACAAGGATGCATTAGAAGATCTTTTTATGTATTACATAAGCATGCATCCTGTCATATTGACGTTATACGAGTATAAGTTCATGTGGTCGAGAAAGTACAATTTTTTTTCTTACATCACTGACCTCACATTGCAATTGACTCCTATAATGAGTTTCTAAAAGGATTTAGTTTTAGGTTTTTTTTCATAAACGTGTAAAAGGAAAATAGAGAGGGTGATAACTGATATTATTACTTTGGCCATTATGGACATTGGCTATATCAAGGGTTTGGAGGAGAAAATATTATTTTCCGAAAGAGCCATAAGCTCACTCTTGTTGGTCGACCAGGTTTGTTACCTTTCCATTACTTTTGAATTAATCATTTTGTTCAGGGCATTCTTAATACTACGCCTTCTACCAGGCCAATACAACGAACTAGCGGCCAACTATCGTACCAAACATAATAAAAATTGAAATACAAATCGTACAACCATAGATTTAGGGTCCCATTACAGCCAAAAATGATTTTATATGAGAAAAAGACACAAAGTGCTCCTACCAAATGAGATTCATAGTGATCGCATCATTTGACTCATAGAAATTTATAAAAAAAAAGAGTATCATTTCCTCCGCCATAGTATGTTGGCTTATTAGACATGAGATCTCTCTTTAAATCTCAGGTCAGACATCTCCAACAAAACGAAATATGAAAAATAAATATTTCTCTCGGCAGTCTTCTGGTAAAAACTCTGTCGTTCAGAGTAAACTTTAAACTCTAAGTCTCGCCGCACTTGTATAAAATTAACATACAAACAACACAAATAGTGTGAGAACCAGGTCGTAATCGTGACTGAAGGGTTGTTATGGCCAATAATGTATGCATGAGTATCATTAGCTCATTAGCTTAGTTTGTCCTTTTTCACTTAACTGAATGCCTATAAAATCGATTCTATAAAAATGAGTTGTTAAATGTTGTCTGAGTATGCCATAACCTCACATAGCCTTACGTTTCGGAGTAATAACCAAGAAAAAATTAAATCATTTCCTAAATTCATATTTTGAACTCCATTAATAATAGGCCGAGAATTGTAAAAGTTTTCAATACCTTCAACATATCGATAGTACCCTATCTAACTCAAGCATATTAATTAATCTGTCTGCATACTCTTTTATTTAAATTAAGAGTACATACGAGTATGTATAGTAGTACATACTTATGTATACAAACCAATTTTGGGTGCCTTCAATTGTCAATTGTTATTCTTAATGTGCTTATAATACGATAAATATTATTTTTAATTGCAAAAGTAAGAAAATCTTCATGGTCTTTAGAGATTAAATGAAAATTTTATCGATTAAGTTCAAAAAAAAAAAAAGCTCCACACAGACAGAAAATGTAAAAACAACATACGAGTGTAGCCAGCATTAGGACTAAGGAAATTGTACATAGTTTTCCACCTCCCTAACTGTATTTTGGCCTCTATGATGTTCTATACCAAGGCACCGAGTCGATCAAGTACTTTGCAGTGATGGATGATTATTTATAGTGTATCTGAACCAAATTAAATTGTGTTTCGGTTTCATTAGCTTTGTCTACCTAAAGATTCATAAATTTTAAGCACCTTTTTTGTATTTGAAATAAGAATTTTTATGGAAAAATTTGTCTGGGCCAAATGTTGTTTTAAATCGATTTTTCTTGGTTGCTTAGCCAAAAATTTACTGAATTTTTAAAAGTCAATTCCCTACAGTCAGTAAACTATCAGTATTTGAATATCACATCGTATGAATGATGTAAGAATAAGGATGCCTTAAGCACTTATTTGCATCTTTATTTGTTTCCAATTCTTTTCTTTTAATTTTCACTTACAGAACAAAGAATTTTTTTTTATTACCTTATTGGGAATTTTTTAAAACTAAAAATTTTCCACCTTATTTTCATAATTTACTCTCTAGACTGTCGAAAGCATTTATGACGAATTTCTCATTTTCTAAAATATTTTTTCATTTTTCTTCTTTCCTCATTTGTTCAGTAACATCCATAACTGTGGCCAAAGGCCTATTGAAATGGGTTTAACTTCAGGCTGTCGTTAAATACACTATTATACATGGAACTTTCCATATGCATAAATCCCAATCCACAAGCAAACTCATATTCAATTACATTTTATTTTTATTTTTTATTTTTTATTTCTATTTCTATTGATTTTGCTTGTTTTTGGATTTTCACTTAACGTTTTTCTTCAACTCAAACTTGTGCAAATAATGAACACGTTTTCATACTTCATGGATCCAAAACCGACTAGACCAGACCAAACCAGACGATCGAAGGCAGCTGTTGTTTTTGAGCCCGTGTATAAGGAAGGCAAGAGCAGTTGTTTTTATTGCTAAAAGATCACATGAAACCAAAAGGCAAAAGCCAATTGAGCAATAGAAATTAACGTTTTCAATTTAAAAAGGGCAACAAAAATGGATTTTAAAAATATTCATTATTTTCATTGGATGTGGCAGGAGGAAGAGAAAAAGGAAACAAAATTGTCAAGACATTTAACAATAATTTTTATTTTAATAACAGTTGGAATAATTTAGAGACTTATGTTCTGGTTCCAAAATGACCGTTAATAGTCGATCAAAACCGATCATGCAATGAATGTTGGGTAAAATGTTTAGTAATGTAGCTACACATCTAAAGACCACCCATAGGTGGTTAGATATACAACTTGAACTTGACTTCTCTTTACACGACTACGTCTGCGGCTGACTCTACTATCTCATCGAAACAATAATTGAAACAATTTGGGCAAAATCGTATTTTAATTCGAAAAATGCGAAGAAGCAATCGAATGCAGTTCCCAACAAAAATTTTGAAGCATCTTAACTCAGACCAAAAGTATGGCACATACATACATACATTCATCGCAAATTTAACGTTTCTTTGAAACGAGTGAGATCTTTAAACGGGTTAAACACTGATTATTATAGTTTTTGTGATGCTTTTATCGCATAGTTTGTTTTTAAGAACTCTTTTTATGTCCATTCTCTTCATAAAAGGAATTTTCTTTTAATAATTTCATTAATCAGCGTATTTAATCAACGTTTTTAAAATTTTTAAGATTTAACATAATTTTCTTTGAGTGTTATTCCACAAGCCAATTCAACTGTCATAAGCGTGGCCAAGTGTCTAAACTCTTATTAACTTTAATTATACTTTCAAGTGTAATAAAACTCTTCTATTTAGAATGATTAGCCCCATAATCTGATTGTGATAAAATCTTTGGTGGAAAACCTTAATCATTTTCTGCTTTCAATTCACAATGTTTTTATAACTTCTTCTATCGCTGTATTATTCGTTACCTACGTTACGCTGTAATGGTAAAAGGAAATTATGGCAGGCCGTAATGGCCACCGAATGAATGGCTTTAGAATAATTTACTCTTTTTTTTATTTTTATTATAATGAAATGAAAATAAGCATTAATAAGTGGAGAGAACCTAAAACAAGATCATAAATAATATTGAATATTAAAAAGCTTAATCATATACTTTAAGTGAATGACTAGAATTTCCGTAACTTTTTCATGCAACGTACATTATTAGGGGCAATCACAGTTCATTAAAATATATTTTCATAATTTACTTTGTTTAAGACTAGAGATATACGCGAAAAATTAAAGAGATCAGCGGCAGTGTTCCAATATGATAAATGTTCCATCGATTAGAGGGGCAAAGATTAGACTCAGATTATTATTTAGTTGGAGGCAAGTTCCGCGACAAATGTTAAGACTCTCGCCCAAAATAACCTGCATCTCGCAAAGATGTGCACACGACAGACGGTTACTGTTTACACAAACCAATTTAACCAATTGCCGAAGAGCACTCCTTGTCTCGAACTTATTGATATACAGTGACAAATTACTGCCAACTCTGTGAAAAATACGGCTACAACCATACTTGACTATTGGAAACTTTCCACAGGAAAGCATGCCCAATGATTAGAGTACAAAATTCTGTCAGGTGTTCGGTCTGAAGTGTTGTCTCTTAAAATCAATGAAATAATTGATTCGTATGAGTGAATTAATCGATTACAAGGCTGCTTTCGATATCCTAATTCATTAATGCCATTTCTGAATTTGATATCCCTGCAAACCTGATAAGACTTTGTAGGAACACATTTTCTGACTTAAGGTCGTCTAATAAGAATCTTTTAATACCTAACGAGGCAGAAGTATGTACAGCTAAACGTTTTTATTTAAATTTTGCGGACGATTTTTGGAAATATAGCCAGAATTGTTTCGAGTAAGACTCCAAGCTTTAGTTCTACCGTAATTCGATATCCCATGCTTACATCGTATGTAGAAATCCACTTTGATGGATTGTCTGGTAGTCAATTGCAGCAAGTACAGGACTGTCTGTTTCGGACGTTGTCCATATGATATCATAACAAGAATATGAGATTGCGATAAGTATTTAAAGATTCATTCCACTGGGTGTATTGTTTAGATGATGATGTAACGATGCAGAGGAAAATGTGGAGACTCTAATCATAAAAGGATTCAAATTTACATCACATTGAGTGATCATCTAAGAAAATGAATTTCTATTTCGCCTTCAAAGAGTGCTTTTTTTTTAATTTTTATAGCGTTTCAAACCATGCGATCTGTGATTATCCATAAGAATTTTAGCATAAAAGTATCGTTTAAGACGAAATGACTTTTCATGTTTTCTACTGAGGAAAACACCCAGATGACGATGTTGTTGTATAAGAAACAAAAAGAAAGAAAAGAAAAGCAAATTATAAAAAAGTGCCTTAGTATGATGGGGGCAAGGCAAGAATTCATGTGCTTATTAAATAATTTATTTAAGTACGAAATCATTTAAATTAATGAAAATGTACTTAAAACAACACCTTAATAGCTTTAACCGTTCGTAAACTCAATCAAAATGGTTCGTTGGGTTGGCATTTAATTTTGATCTTTCTGCTGCAAGTACAGAAGTTTGAGATGAAGAGCGAAGGGCAAGGAGAAGTTAAAGGAAGTAATATTAAATCATAAAAAAAAGTTAATTTCAACTCATTTTGTAATAAACAAATTAAAATAATTTACTTTTCATTTTTGTGGCATTTTGCGTGGTTGTTGGTAGTTGGGTGTGTGTCGTGTTGAAGCAATTTACGCATAAAATTTCAATATTAAATGGCCTATATAATGACATATACATACATACATACATACATACATACATACATATGTATATATGTACATACATATGTATACAATAGTATACATTTTAGAGCAATCCAAACCTAATGGATACAGAATTTAACTCATAAAGTTTTATTTTATTTTATTATTACATACATATGTATGCACATATACATATGTATGTATTTTATAAATAAAAAACAAAAATTAAATATTGTGTGTGTGTGTGTGTGTGTAAGTGTCCAGCCTAATGTTTTGGCTTGTGTTCCTCGGGTGCTCCTTAAAAAATGGGTGGAGCTGTTGCGAGCCATTATTTCCATGTTTTTGTCTTTGGTCTCGTATAATTTTGCCATTAATCACACCACATCTTTTGTTTTAACCAAAACTTACCTGGTAGTTGAACACCAATATTCGTGCTTGTTGTTGCTCTTTTTTTAACACTCCAATGAAAAAACAGAAACAAAAACAAAAACAAAAAGAATTTCATTTTAACATAATTATTATATTTTAATTAGATAGCCTCTATAAAAGTTGCTTCTTCTTTATTACTGTTACACTCGCAAATAAAATTTTATTTTGTGGTTGTTCCCAAGCGGTTTTTAAATTTAAAAACTCTTGAAAAGGTTAAAGATTTAATTTTCTTTTGGAAGTTTCGATAATTTTTTTTTTTTATTGTTTCATTGTTGTTGTTGTTGCTGCTGTTATTGTAGTAATGTATTTAAGCGACATAATCAAAGGTTACAAATTAACAAATTGTTTGTGAAATTCTCTTAAAATAGTTTCGTTTGTAAAAAAAAAGTTTTTAAGCACTTTTTAACCAACATCTGTAGCCATAGTGACGGCAACAATACATATTTCATACTCCTTTTATGAATGTATGGATTATGCAAAGTTGACTATTTTTTATAAGATCGCTGTCTTTTTAACACAGCAAATTACTGTAGCATAAAGTGCAAAGTAACGAGACAAACGAAACCTAACGTAATGAAGACGTATGAATTTGAGACTCTGATTTTCATTATTACTAAAGTGATCATTACTAAAGTGATTAAAAGGGTTTTGTACACACACATAATACGATTCTATGAATATTCTTAAGAGAATAATTTGTTTCCATATGCCTCCCATATGTGAGTGCTAAAAACGAAATTCTTTTGCTACCACGGACAACAGGAACCTAATTCATCTGTACTCCAAAATAGGACTGGTACTCACATTTACTTTACTTGGATGTCGGCATAGCTGTTTTGACTGGCGCAATTATAGTCAATTGTTACAGTTTGAAATTGTAATGCTTGTTTGGTTTCCTTAAACAATGAAAACTTTAAAATTTTTCGATTAAATAAATAAAATACTTTATTTTCTAATAAAATTCGGAAGCTTTCAATTATCATGCTCTACTGGCTTCCGCTAATGCTAATCGATGCAAAGTTCAAGGTTCATGCGATTTTTAATCTTTTCAGGAAGTGGTTCCCTTCTCCTCCAATGAAAGTTTTTCTTGAACGTGTCTATTAATTATAATCTTCATCGTGTACTTTCTGGTAAAGATACAAACGCATTTATAACTCAATTTCCAGTAAAAAGCATTTTATTGCGCGATCCATATGCAATAATTATTGAATTTATCTCGTCTTCTAGACATTAGGGATATAGATAAGCACAAATAGGCCTCCGTTATTAGGGTGTATGTACGTGATTGGTGTTTTAAATTTATAATCGCTTCTGTGCCAAAAATGATTTCGGCCGTTAACGGAGTTTAGGATGTCCTTTGAAAAAGTTCATTTTATCGATTTACTAAAAATCATTTGACAGTTTCCATTGCCATTAAAGCGATTATCAAACAGTCAAATCCCCATATAAGGTTGTCAACTAATTAGCAAAATGCCTTAACGATGCATTTAATTAATATCGTCTGAACACATTCAGACTCTTAAAATGAAACGAGAAACGAAAAACGAGAAATAAAATACAAAAAAGAAAAGTAGAAAAAGTAAGAGACAAGAAACTAATTGGCTTAAAAATGCCAAAATATTTTAGGCAAAATCTAAAGGAAAAAATAGAAAATGAAATGAAATGAAAGAAATTGAAGTGAAAGATACAAAACGATACAGAACCAACGAATGCATTTAAAATTGTGCACCCAGCAAGCCAATCTCAAACAGAAACAAAAAAAAATGCAAAGAGATGAAATGGGTAAACAACCAATATTGGCATTAAATAACGATTTGGATCACCTTCTTCTTCTTATTTTTCTTTCCACTTTTTCTTTTTTTAAAGCATAGGACATGTGTCTTAGTATTGTTTTCTGTATTCCAGAAACAAACATTTAAACGAATCGTGAGTAAGAGTTTTTGGTTTTGTCAACAGGCATCAAGACATTTTGAAACAGTCAACCCGCGATTCAGGCACCCTCCATGCGATTGCCACATTTTACTATTGCATCCAAAAATATTCCGATTAAACTCTGATCGTTGCAAGAAAGGTGTTTTTCTAATTCCATTCGTTACGTGCCACGGCTGTGCTTGTAATTAGTACAGCCATTGAAGGAATTAAATAAATTTCGTTTTTAAGTTCAAAGTGTGTAATGAATGCTTTGTTGAAGGCTGTAAGTAAGAGAAAGAATACGATTCTTTTTATTTTTTATTTTTATATGGAACTGCAAATGATTTCAAACAATTGTTCTATAATACATTAGTCTTGTCAGTTTTATAGTTTAGTTGCGATTAAAATATTGCTTGCGGCAACAGAAGCAGCCAATGGTCGGTCGTTCGTTGAGAATGTTTATTGACACACAAGCCCATCAATAATAATCGTTTGTATCACATCGTCTTGAGCTATGGGTGGATTAAATTTAAGGAAGTCAGAAGCTTTTGATGTTCTGGTCATGAGTTCAGTCTGTTCGCTACATTTTTCGTCACATTTTTCAAATTTTGAAAGAAGCATTCAAATGTCAAGATTTCTCAAGATTGCGAGATCTATTTGAGTCTTCTTAACAGCGTACAGCAGTGGACGAAGATACTCATTAATGACGACAGAACATCGAGCCTACAAATAGAATTCGTTCATTCCGCTTTCAAAAGATCTTTCCGTAATACAAAGAGATTCAAATCTAATGTTCACATACCTTACTAAGAAAATGTATACGTCAGACAGACATTTATAAAGGAATTTTTACGTATTTATTTGGTAATGCGCACAGAGATTTTCAAATAGGAAACGTAAAATATCCAGAATCTACAAAGGACAGACATGATTCAATTTTAACATAATTATTATATTTTTACCATTACCATTGCCGTTTAAATATTTTGCGTATTTGGATATGGGCTAGAAGCCTATTTTTTAAAATTTTCCTGTGGCCTGTGAGCTTTTGCATTAAAACTACCACTCCAAACTACCTTCCTGCAGTTAAAATTTGTCTACCTACTACCTATAAACTATCTACTGCGTATAGGTCGGCACAGCACCCTTATCTCCTGTGCCGCAGTTCAATCTGGCATAAAAGGACGCGAAAAGGCGAATGACCTTGTCCGGTAGGGATAGATGTCTACCTCTACAAGAAAATTTTTTTCAAATTGGGTAAAGCAGGATGGAATACAACAAACCGTAGATGGTCAAACGTGCCTTGTTGACGAATTTCAAAACTGCTGTTTCCAAAAGTGGACACCAAGAAAACTAAAGGACTACTAATAGGAATTCTAACAAGACACTGCGCTATTGCGAATTTCGCTGATAAGCTTGGTCTGCCTCACCAGGATTATTGCGGAAACTGTCAGTTAGTCTCATTTTAATTCGTAATTATTGCCGATTAGGCTTGAAGCATATTTTTCGTTTTGAAATAGTATTAGAAGTTTATATTCTGTACATATAATGTAAAATGATTGTGTAGAGAATATCGCGTCTTTAATTGAATTCCTTTACTAACGCACTCCCCTTCCTTTATATATTGAAACAGCTGAAACAATTTTCCATTATTTTATGGAAAACTTCTCAAATTTCTCATTCATAACGAATGTTTGTTTGTAATAAACAAATTAAAATAATTTTACGATAAAATCAATTCATCTGTTGTTTTAACCGTCCTCCCACCCACCTTTCAGCCTTCTACCACACGTAACTCTTAATATGTACATCCAACCAATCAACTCAATTGGTTGGCGCAATTGCTTAAAAGAGTTGGTCGTAATAAAGGCTATTTTATGGTAAAGTAAGGTAAGGTTCGTAATAAAAAAAAACAAAAACAAAAACAAAAAAAAGAAAACACAAACTTCTTTTCATTTTGAAAAGTAATCACACGGAACGAACAAATGTTAAGAGTTAAATAGAGAGGGGAATGGAATCGCCGATAGTGTTAAATAATAGTGTCTGTATGCATATAAGTACTCCTCGAAGGGTAAAAATGCTAAGACAGGCCCAGGTTCTTAATGCTTTTGTACTTTAAAAAGGATGGTTATGGCTGGATAATAATGCACTGCGCTGCCGCAACCGCCACCGCCTCTAGATGTAAACGAATAAAATGATGCAGCAAACGGACATGATTGTAGACGATGCCCATGTGCTTGTCTTAAGGAGTAAAGACAGCAAGAAGATGGAAGAGAAGACGCATCAACGATTGAATGGCTTGGTTGGTCGGTTGGTCGGTTGGTCGGTTGTTCGGTGTCAGTCTGTATGTCTGTATGATTTTAAAAGAGTATGGAGTGTTTGTTTATTGCCGCAGGCCTTAAAAGTGTTGGTTGCACTTTAATAGCCATAATGGCGGGCACGATTTATGTTTCAATTTTGTTAAACTCCTCGTACAAAACAAACCAATTTTTGGCGCAGAGATGATTTCTTATTTCTCGTTATTATTATTATTATTGTTGGTGTTGTTGTTGTTGTTGTTGTTGGTTGATCGTTTATTAAGCGAAACCAACCACAAGCACATCAACACCATTTCGCCTCAACAAGTTTTAAAGTTTTGAGTTAAAATCATATCCACATCTGTATGTAACATGCCTTATCCTCATTCTCATCCTCATACTACAGCATGCGTTCATCGTTCATCGTTCATCGTCAATAACGTGAGTTAAAAATTGTTGTGTGGTTACAATTACAAAATGTTACAACTACATTTACAACAACAAAAACAACAATATGAATAAAATAATAATTTAGAAGAGAATGGAAAAATATTTTACAATTTTCATTATCATTTCGTATTCCATGTGATTTGTTTTTCTTTTTCCCTCACACTCTTGTTACGAATTAAAGAAACCGATGTAAGCAGACAAAGGCAGAGACAGAGATTTAAAAAAATTAAATCATTAAGCCCCCTTACCTCAAGGATTAAAAAATAAACTTGGCTTATATGTTTTTCTAAATAAAAATCTAATCACTTGACAATTAGGCTGCCTACTGAAGTAGACTTCAGAAAGATTGAGGATAGAATCCTTAAATGAATTATTAATTTGGGAAGGTGAAAGAGCCATATTTCATATATTTTTCGAGTTATTATTCATTAAACACATGCAGACGTATACATACATACATACAATTGTCGCAAAATCGCATACGACATGTCGAATGTAAGGAAGAAAGGAAGTAGTACGTAGTCAGAAGTATATAGGATGATATTTCCTTCGGGATGTTCAACGAATTGTAAGCGTGATCAAGAACAACCTCCGCTTTTTGGAGAGCTGTATTATATGGGACAGTACTTGTTCTTGTTTGTTGCTGTCATATTATTAGGCATACAGGGGTAAAACTATCAGAATGGTTAGAAAATGATAAACAGAATCGGGTAAGCTATACTTTTGGAGGTAGTAGTCAATTTAAACAAACCTAACCGAAGTCTTGAGATGCCATTGTTTTAAATATGATGCTTAAAAATTAAATTATCAGATACATTTTATTCCTCATTTCTTTCTCCTTCTCTTTTTTGTTTTTGTGTGTTCTTTAAAGGGGTAACATTCTGTATCTCGTTTGTTCCTTAAACGAAGCAAAATTTCAATTTTTTTTAATACCCATTGCCCCACTCACTGTTGGTCTCTGTAAAGCAAAAAGTGTGATGTGATCGCACTTAAAGGTTAAGACGTTCCTGTCTACGTGAATACGTGTGGTAACGAGAAGCAAAAACAGAAAACAGAAAAAATACGAGATAAAATAATATTACAGGTACTAAAACGTTTAAACCTTATACCATTATTACGTATACAAACTGTGGCGAATACCAGCAGGCAGGAAGAGGTAGGAAGATTATTTTTGCTTACAAAAAAAAAGAATTCAAATTGTTTAACTTGCTTTAAGTTTCTTATTAAAATCATAAAAATTTATATTTATTTCGTCTGTACAATCCATACAATTATGCACCGGGTTTACACTACGTTGAAAGGCGAAAAGTAATACGTGGCAAGTACCTCATAAATTTTTATAATTTAATCTACTTAAACAACTTTCAATGGAGTTTTTTATTTTACAAAACAAAAGAAAAGATAATTTTCTATTGTACCCTATACCCAGTCGAAAGGGTATGGTATGGCAAAATACTATTTTATTCTTATTGATATGCTGTACACTTTGTCAACTTCGTAATGAAATAAAAGAAAGTTGGAAAAGCGAAAATTCCGAAAAGCTTAACTTAAAAAATCTTGTTCTTATCGTATTCTTTTTTCACCTTATCATAAAGAATGAATACAGGACATGGTATAATTAAATGCGATACGTTTTCCCGATTACAGTATAAGCTATCAAAACAAAAATAATTACTTGCGATTAAAATATTGTTTTAATGTCAGTTTAAGTTCTTTTTCTAACTCCTTCAACAATTTCAGTACAATAATCCAAAAGTTGAACTGAATTACATGCAGTGGTGGGTGTCTTATACCTAACGCACCTATCCACCAAAAAGTTTGTGTTGAAAATGTTTCTTAAAAATTATAATTTTTTTTTTCATATCCTCGTACTTTGTAAAACAATTTATTGACTGCAATTAATAAAACCAAGTACATAAGACCCCGCTTAACACTCTTTCAGTACTACGCGATTTCAAATGAAACGACCATGCATCAACCAAAAAGCGGTGCACTATATAGCGACGGTGCATACTATGTATCTTTTTCAAAGCTCTTTTGTTAAGTCTGTCTGTCCAGAATAAAGATTCCAAATTTATTTTTCGAAGTCACAAGCACAGTATGTACATTACTAGGTGTGTACATATGGGCGTAGTAAGTTGCCTCGTTTAACGCTGTTTTGTTTAGCGCTGGAACTTATTGGAACGTATCCCCTCCATTAAGCGGTATCTTATTGTATTTAACTCGTAACATCAACACTAATTATTAAAATTAACTTTCATTCCTTTGAAAAGATCAACAAAAAAAAAAAAAAATTCATGTAATTCGCACACCATATGATTTGTTATTAAAAAAAACCAGCATACTTTATGTTAAACTGGATAACAAATCTTTCTATACACCTAAGTTTCGCAAAATTATAATAAATAAGCACAAAAATGTTAAGATAACATTTCTAAAATTGTAATTACTAGTCAGCTAACAAATTAACGCAGAACTAACAAATGAACGCAAATTAACGCAGAACTTAACCTTATGCAGGAACAATGTTTTTAGGAGTGGTCAATCCAAATTCAATGGATTCGACTCGAATTGCAAGAACAATGTGTGGCGTGTCCAACAAAGCAAGATTTAAATTCACACTATATTTTGCAGAAGTTTTATAACGGAAGGGCCAGCTTCGGCTGAGGGTTCGATCGTAAAGAATGATTCCTTGATGGATCATCATTTAACCAAACATATGTATTCAGTAGATTCATTTGATTACATTCGCTCATGAAAACTGGCATATAAAATGGATTCTATGAGCGATAATTATGATACCGCACGATTAGGTAAAATATTTAGTGGATTAATAAGTTGATATTAAAGAATGACCAGCATATTGCTCTGATTCTAATCCAAAAGAGCTCAAAAATCTAAATCTGCAACGTGTTTCGAGCGGCGGCGAATGCTATACAATGTACAAAATGTTAGAGTCTTCTCGAAAGTCATCGTAAAAGTCGGTTGGTAATGAAAGAAAATCTGTTGTGGCTCCATTAAATATTAAAAAGAACAAATTTTTTTCTTGCACGTTTAACGGGGATATTTATAGACCACGTCTGCTTTGTCTACTTAATTATGTTAAGAAATTGTAAACTTTCCTTACTTATCTACGGCATAAAATGATTAAGAAACCTACATAAGTGTACATAAAACGGATATAGTATGAATTAATTTTCAAACAATTTGCAAAATTTGCTTTTATTTGTCCTCCTTTATTCTCGTTTTTTATTTTTTATTTTTTATTTGCTTTTTTGCTTTTTTGTTTTCTTTTTTCATTATCGGTCTCTGACTTAAAATAATCAATTTTTTTTAATGAATTTTTATGAATTGTTTGTGGTTGCTGCTGCAAACTAAACAAATATTTCCACTTTTCGTCGTATAAGAAAAGGCACGAAATTAATGGAGATTTTTTTCCTAAATTTTCTTTTTCCAAAATTTTGCGGTCGATGCGATGCGATGCGAAATCAGTGAGGGCGTTTGTGTTTTAGACAAACAGGCGGAAAGCTTAAACATTTCAGTCAAAACAAATTGTATGCTTTACAATTGTGGCTTTAAGAGAAAAGAAAAAAAGGGGGAATAAAAAATTGAATAAAATTTTTAAGTTTGAAATTGAGCAGTTCGGCATGTGCACAGACAGACGAACAGATATATGGATGAATGGATGGATGAATGGATGGATGGATCGATGCAAGATTGTAAGACTGAACGCACAGATGTATCAAATGGCTGTTGCTTATACAGACAGACAGATGGAGGGACTGTTTTTCTTTCAATTTTATTTAGCTTTTTCCGTTTTTTTGTTACTTTTAATCGTGTAATCATAATGGTTGGATTACATAGCAGCACGTAAAATAACTTAACCAATATTTAACCTCTATGTTGGCTAAACCAACCGATTGACCATCTATCGTTTAGTTTAGTTTATTTTGGCGGCTGGCTGCACAAGCCAGTGCCTTAGAAGACAATGATCATCGTCGTCATCGTCATCATCATCTGTTTCTTAACTTTTCAACTTGTAAACAATTTGTATTTTATATTGCCTTCGAACACTCGTTTCAATCGATTGTTTATGTTTAAAAGTGTATTTTTTTATATAATTTCCAAAAAGCAAAGCAAAAACATGATATTCTGATGCATCTGCTAGTAAGTAAGTAAATAAGTATATGGTGGTTTCTATTGTTTCGTTTTTAATAATTTTACGTTCGTTTAAAGTATAAATTATATTCTAAGTTGGCTTTCGGAAAGATAATTTGCAATTGTTATTACCGGCCATTATCCAAGATTATTGCAAATTCAATAGACTCTTAAGCATTGAACATGAGATTTGTTATGCGGTATTATGATTAACACTTCAACGTAAAGACTAGAATTTAATTTTAATAATTAAGACTTCATATTTATATTTACGTCAGTAAATGGTCATCTAAATGCAAAAATAATTGTTGGAAACGAGATATATATGTATATGGATTGGCGACTTTCTCTCAACACTCTTCTGGTAAATACAATTGCCGTGAAAAGCTTCTTAAATCTATCGGTCGTAGTCGACGTCATAAATAAAATTAAGACACACAACATGAACGCTGTAAAATACTAGATCGTAATATGGAAACAAGTAAAAGATCGTTTTGCATCTCTGCAAAAAGTTATCGCACTTTACGATTACATTTTTGTTTTGATTCATCGAATTTGATTCGGAGTTTAGATGTTTACGAACCTTTATTCACAACTTTTGCTGAAAGTTTAGATCGGGTGGTATACTTCGCAAAAAGGAAAAGATTCCACTTAGACCATCTTTTAGGTGCGTTGTTAATTCGGAGCACATACGCCACGTAACACGGTAGAGAGTACCAGCTCCACTTCGGCCCTGATTAGCTCATCCACAGTACAGTTTCCAATGATGTCTCTATGAACTTATATAGGAGTTATCTTTGAATGTTCCAAAAGTTCCTAGAGAAAACGTCGGCTTTCATGGTCAAGGACGGACGGTTTAAACTATGTTCGCTTCTTTATTCTATTTATTCTATCTATTTGATTGCATTTAGTCTACTACCAACTCAGCCCTCTGTGTTAATAGGAGGTCAGAGGGAAACCAATTAAGTGGGACAAATAATGCGTTGCTTTTAAGAACTTTATTCTTTTGTAGTTTAACAGCTAATGGAGTAAAGTGCTTTTGCCAGTTACATAATAAACATACGTATGTATGTATGTATGTATGTATGTAGTTCTTTTATTTTTAAACAATTTCTATGCATACACATATTTACCATAGGTATACTTAACTTAAACGCGAATAAATCATTCAATTCCCGTCAATAGCATTCAAATATATAGAAAAAAATATAAAACGAAAATGCGAAACAAAAAAACAATGTTTAACAAAACATGCAAATTTTTCGATTACATACTTATGTTTATAGTTCTGTTAAAAACCACAACGAACTGTTGACAATTTTTAAAAGATTCTTCGTTGACTTAGTCATAAGAAACCGTCCGTTCCGTTCTCTAACCGGCATAATCATAGCATCATGGATACAATAAGGACAATATTTGTTCCCCTTTAATTGTTTGTATGATGATCAGTAAAAAATATAAATGATCAGTTATGCGGCATAGCGCGGAAAAAAATCATTAAAGAAAAATAAAAACTATCTTAAGGGCTTAAGCAATTGGTCCCGTGTCTGTAAAAAAAAAAAAATAGCATCGTAGTTAAACGTCGCATTCAAACATTTGCGTTTCATATGAGTTGAGAGTAAATGATTATCGATGGCCGTTTAGAGTTAGTTGCACATTTTTTCTCGGTTTTCTATTGAATTTTTGTTTTCATTTTAAAGATGGGTTTCTTTTCCTTTCTGTGCTTTGTAGGGCGGAGTCAATAAGCACCATTGATGCCAGGTGCACATCATAATCCAGGTAGGTACCTGCATTTATGAACATTCGTGTTATACCTTACACAGACTAAAGCGCACACTTAATATAAATCGATGTTTCATTACAGTAGTCCAAAGGAATGAGTTCATTTGTTTATATGTTTGTACTTATATTCTTAACTGGCGAATCAGAATTACGATCTAACTTCTCACACTACTTGTGTCAATTCATAAGGGTGGCGGGACCTACAGTTTAAAGTCGACACCAAACGAAACACTTTTCATAAACTTTATATTTACTCTCAGAGTTTTTCCCAGAAATCTCCTGAGTGAACGTCACCGATGAAATATTTTTTCATATATCATTTTATTGGGGATATCTGACTTGGAGTTTGCAACGAGGCCTCATGTCTAATAAGCCTATGCACTACATACTAGACTCCGGCGACTTTATCCGAAGCTAATAAAAGTTTTTCAGAAATTAAGTTCGTATTATTCTGCTTTTGTAACGCTGTAGTATACAACTCATCGCACTCTTGAATTAAGTAGCATGAGTGGGGAATCCAGTATTAGATTATATTATTTGATTGTATTGCTTAAAAGACTATTTTGTTCACCGTTAATTTTCAGAAATCTAATTCCAAGTCGACGCCTAAATTTGTTAATCCTCCATACATTTTTGGTATTTGGAATATTTGGCTTTTGACAATAATATATATGCTGATATTGGGACATTTTTAACTTTTTGTTTTAAATACAACTTATAAAGCTTTTCTTCCATCCTAGTGCACTCAGCTTTCTTGAAGTTGCAACGTTCTGGATCACTTCCTGTTGTGCAAGCGAAATTTTTGAATGCCATAAACCGAAGAGCATTATGCAATTTGCTTAAGCTGTTATAACAATCGAGCCATCGCTATAATGGGTAGTGGCAAATAACGAAAGTGTACTGTACTATATTTAGAAGCTTATAAAGACATTTAATTCAATGAATCGAATAATATATTCGAATTTGTTTGAATACAGAAATGTATGGTTTTTGTTTTATTTTATCATCATTTTTAATTTAAGAAAAATAAGTTAAAATAAAAACACTAAAAGAAGTTAACATGGCTGCCCAAGGAAATATGGATAAAAGATCACTTTTACGCCATCCATGAACGGAAAAGGGGATTTCATTATTTAAAGTTCTGCAAACCTTAACTAAAAGTCAAAAATTAACAATCAAATATAGTAATGGCAACATATTGCTCACATAGGTGTGTGTGTGTGTGTATGCGCCTATACCAGTGTTACCAGATTTTTGGAATTTTAAACCGTCAAAATCAATATCAAAATGTATCAGTTAAAAAATATAACATAAACTAATTCAATAATTCAGTAATTTGTTTGTGTATGTACATACCTTTGGCATAATAGTCGAAAATTGCTTTCGAATGGAGACATCAACATGTTGTTTTATTTCTGAAAATAATTATTTTTAGATTTAAACTTTCAATTTTCATTTTGGAGATTTTAAAAATCGTCAAAATGCTAAGAATACATTGATAACAGCCACAGGGAATACACAGCGCTCTCTCTCTCTCTCTCTCTCTCTCTCTGCTTATTTACACTCAAACACTTGCAGATGTACATGTGCATATAGAATGTACATGCAGATGAAATGAAGTGATCTGTTATTGATCTCGTGTTCCTAAGCTTACGTGTGTTAGTGTGTGTGTGTGTAAAATATGTGCGTGAGTATATTAATTGATGCACAAGTATTTGGGTAAACGAAAGACGGACGAACAAACGAACGATCGAACGAGTGAACGAACACAGACCTAGATGTTTCATTTTACTGCAGGCTTTTGTTTTTGTTTTTGTTTTTTTTAAATAAAGAGTCGTCTGCTTGTGTAAAGCAAACTAAAGACTCTTAACATATGAGAGATGCTGTATAGACAATTATTGCTGTTGATGTTAATGTTGTTATTGCTATCATATGGATGTATGTATGTATGTATGTATGTATGTATGTATGTAGTATGTATGTATGACCACATGGCCAGATCGCATTTTAAATATTCACATATTCACCTTAATTTATGACTTATTTCGAATTGGTTTAGTTTTGGTCTTGCCTTGTTTAATTTCGCTACACAGGCAGTATGTTAAAAGTGTTTCACTTCATATGATACTGTCTGTTGTTGTAAATGTTATTATTATTATTGTTGTTGTTGTTATTATCTATATACCAGGATACTTTATTATTTCTTGCCAAGTTAATTATGTTGGAAACCTTTAAAGATCTCACATCGTTCAGAATGCTCTTTCATTTCAACAAACAAAAACAACAAGAACAACAAAAAAGTGCCTTAAATAAAATAAGACTTTTTATGTACAAAAGCTTTTAAGCAGAATGGTTTTCGAATATTATGGCTGGCATATGTTTATGACTTACGAAGCAATGTTCGGTGAAGGTTGAGGCTCCTTTGAGGCAGTCAGTTTTTAAACTTTAATATTTCTTCTTTACCTTTACCTTTACATACAATACAATTGTCCATCCAGTGAATACAATAATAATAAAAAAAAAAATCGAAAATAAGTAGAGGAACTAATCATCTTTGACATTTTCAAGTTAATTTTCGTTTCGTTTCAGTTTTGTTCGTTTTTCTTTGTTTTTTTTTTTTTTTAATACTTTTAAGATGGAACATTTTTTCTCTCCAGCCCACAGTTTGCAATAGTCGTTTCTTTGTGCGTTTTTTAATTTTTGTTTTGTTTTTTTTTTTGATGCCGTAAAAATACTCCATTAATTGTTTATGCTCTTTCTCTATCCCTCTTTTAAATTGAGTTTTTTTTATTGTTTTGTTGCATATTTGGCTGATTGGCTTTAAAACAGTTGTTGCCTTTTGTGGCATTAATAAATACAAACATGCTCGCATTTATGGACAGTCAGCTATAGCGTTACAGTCAAAAAAAATGCTACCGCCACCAGCAGCAGCAGCAACAAAAATAATTAAATTGTTATATGTACAGATATTCGCTTAATTTTAAGCCCATTTAAAGAAAAATACCGCAAAATTTCAATAATTTTTGTAAATTGTAGTTATTTTGTCTAAAAAGAGATGATCTGCTTACTAGGCTTGTATATTAAATTGTGTATTTGGAATATTTGATAGTATCGGATCTTACATAGCTTAATTGGTTATTACATCCCCCTAGCCACGATTACGACCTATGTAGCCTCCCACACCACTCATATTGTGTGTGTCAATTTTATCCATAAATGGTGGGACCTACAGTTTAAAGTCGATGCCGAACAACACATTTTTTTAAGAACTTTTCATGGCAATTTTATTTACTCTCAGAGTTATTGCCATTGTTCCGAGGAAGTCTATGGAGAAATAATAAAACAATACAATTCTCTCCAAAGCGATTTGCATGTTAAGGAACGACTTATTTTCCTCCGCTTATTCCTTGGCTACTCTAAATAGTAGACCGCCTTTGGCTACTCTAAATAGTAGACCGAATTTGGCTACTTGAATATCAAATTCTTTCATATGAAATTTTATGCAGTGAACGATATATGCTCTGTAACCTTTTGCCAATGGCGTACAAAATAGTTTTTTTTTTACATTAATGGCAATAATGGTTTCCGGACAGAAAATGCGTCACTGTTTTCTTAGCTACGTAAAAGGAAGCAAGCTTTGGAGGAGATGTGAATAATTTTTCTTTAATAATATTTAGTGAAAATTAGTTCGTTATCGATCACACCAATGGAAGTGTTTATAAGAAGACAACACCAGTCTTTTATAGGGAGTTTCACGATATAACCTGGCTTACCATTTACAGACCATTTTTCATAATTCTTTTTCTATGCAACGAAAGCACACTTGATTATTACGTATCACATGTTCTGTTGATCAACTCTTCTCTTCGTAATTATCGCCAAAACTGAAAAATTAAAGAATTTAGAATATCGGATCTACTGTATACATACATACATACACACACACATACATATACATATATGTACATATATTTCTATAATAATTTTTCCATAATTTATTCGAAATGTCGACACATCTACACATTCTCCAATTGCTTAATTTCATTTCCAATTTTCTTAATTTTTAAGAACAAAACAGAGTTCAATTAGCTTGCATAATTAGGTACGCGTCTACTTTGAATGTGTACTTGTGTAATGACGAAGAAAATATTAAATTTACAAGTTTAAAATTTATTCCATAGAGTGTCGGATGCTTAAAGAATGGTTATCTTTTTGTAAAGTGTTAAAAATACATGATTAAACTAATCTACTCAATATTATGATAAGCTTTCGTTGCATAATATCTCCTACAATTGATATTATTCCTTACACTGCCATATTTTATTTTATTCTTCACTTAAATATTGTATTTCAGAAAATATTAAAATAACATGAAAACAAAAACTTATTACCACTTCTAGTCTTCTATACAAAATAAAATAAAAAAAATTCCCTTTATTTAACCCGTGAAACTTCAGTTCGAAAATGGAAAAAGCAAATACACGCTAAAACATGGCCTGGATTTTTCTAATTCTCTTTAGTGCAACATTTTCCTGGTTAATACTGTTGATACTGACTGAGTCACATTGCAAATAATAAATGAATTTTCAAGCAATTCTTTCACCTTAAAAAATTGTTAAATATCAATGCTCGTGCGCACTCATAAATACGTTGCATAATTAATCACAAAAACCCAAACGAACAGAGAACCGGAGAAGAGAAAATCCTCCAGAATCATCCGCCACCAAAAAACGATAATGACCATGTAACTGGCACATTACTCTACGACGGCGAAAATAGAACCTGCACAGATAGGTGCTATGCGAACGGCCAAGAGGCGGACGAAACTAAACAACACATTGCAACGGATGACAAAAACATAAACCGAACATATTTCTAGTCTCGGCCCCAGAAGAATGAAAAAGAACGAAATATGAAGATAAGCCTCAGAAAACAAGATGTACTCGTACACAGAGAATCAAATCAAATGCTGTTGCAAGGATTATTATAATAATGCCAACTACCAAGCGACCAACAACCAACAGCAATGGTCAGCTAACATAACCATGCAGCACAAGCAGCAAAAGCAGCAACATCAATAACAACAATTGCAATAAGAACTACAACTACAACATACGATGCGAAAATGATGATTAATTTCAATAAATGTTTTACAACAATTCTATGGCTTAACCAAAAACAACAAAAACAAGTCAAATCAAATTGAATTGAATTGAACTATGTTGTGCTGTGCTATGCTGTGCTGTGCTGTAGAGAAACTTTGTAAAGACTGTGTAAAGCCATGGACTTTTAGAAAACATTTATTAGGTTGTAGCCTCTGGTCGCAATGCGCCCGAAGGCGGATTATGATAGCCGGGTATAACAACAAATACAAAACAATAAATTGCAAAATAAAAAATGAAGATCTATGCGAGTCTAGAAAAGATGAAAATAAAATCCTTTTTATTTGAAGTACAATTGAATTAAATACAACAACAACAACAACAAAAACAACAACAATGAGAAAAACATTAAACGGGAAAACAACAAAGGAATACACAAAGATTTCCGTGCAAATCATTGGTATCAAATGGTTTCTCTTTTAACTTTTTCTTCATCATTCTTAAGTAGACAAACCGACGCGCACCTAATTATATAACGCTAGTGCAAGACAATTGAACTCTATTTTGTTCTTAAAAATTAAGAAAATTGGAAATGGAATTAAGCAATTGTAGATTGTGGAGATATGTCGACATTTCGAACATTTTATGGATATATATTCCTTAGTCCTTAGACCCGATATCCTAAATTCTTTAGTTTTTTTTTTTAATTTTTGACGACAATTACGAAGGGAAGATTACAACAACAGATAATGTGATACGCCACACTCAAATGTGATTTCGTTGCATAGATAAAGAATTACGAAAGAAGGTCTGTAAATGGCAAGACAGGTTATGATCGTGGAACTACTACTACTGGTGTTGTCTTCTTATAAACATTTCCATTGGATGAATCGATTATGAACTGATTTCCACTAAATCTAATATAATGTGGTAATTATTAGAAAAGTAAAATAATCTCTTCTACTTAAGTATTCGGCTCAAACTAGCTTCTTTTCTCATAGCTAATGAGTAATAAATGAAGTCGCCGTGGTCTAGTGGGTAGTGTGTTGGCATATTAGACAAAAGGCCCGGGTTCGAATCCCAGGTCAGACATCGAAACGAAAAATATTTCTTCGGCGACTTCCTCTCAGCAGCAGATTTCTGGCAAAGACTCTGAGAGTAAAAATTGCCATGAAAAGCTTCTCAAAAATCTGTCGTTCGGAATCGACTTTAAACTGTAGGTCCCGCCACTCATGTATAAAATTAACGTACACAACATAAGTGGTGTGAGAAGCTAGGTCGTAATCCTGACTGAAGGGTTGTAATGGCCAATTATGTATGTATGTAATGAGTAATAAATTATCCTCATTAATTGAAAATAAAAAATATTTTTTACTCCATTGACAAAAGATTACAAGGCATATATCGTTCATATATCAACATCGATTGTATCTTATCCGGTTGAAAAATCTAAAGACTTAATGGGAAAAATGTCGATCAAAACCTTGACTCTTGCTTGGTATAGTTACAGCATTCAAAGTCTGAATAGTTACCACAAAGCAAGTGCATATAGTGTAGTGTACTTGCCTAGACACACCAATTCAAAATAAATTGGCCTTAAAGAGGGCAACATGAATGGATCTTGGATTCATTTTTACATCACGCGCAAGAGCATCATTAGGCAAGAGAATATCCTTTTTAGGTTAGCGAATGGTCACAGTTGTAGTATTTGCTGATGTAGCCTGAAGGTAAGTCTAAACAACAGTGTTTACGGTATAGGATTTGTTGAGCTGCCTAAGTAAGATCGCGAGTAAAGTTTTGTAGTGCCAATAAGCTGATCACTGGGGCACAGCGCTGCAACGCAAAAATCTTAAAGGAATTGAGAAATGAAACTATTGGAATACTGAAGGCAAATTAAAATGTCCTTATCACAAGATATTCCCACGTTCGAAATATTTAGGGGCGTACCTTCCAACACGTAAAAGTTTGACTGACCTATGCCGTCTTTTAACACATTTCTTGAAATGCGATTGTTCTTAGTAACGTACTTATAAATTTAATTGCTAACTTGGTGTTTAATTCTCTCTGATTATCGTTGTACAATAAGGCCTTTAAAGTTAAATACAACGATATGTTCCTTATACACACATTTAAGTTGTACTTTAGCTGCTGTACTGGTTTATTTGGATTAAGTTGAATTGGATTGGTTTACGTTGTGGCAACTTGTCGAAACTGCGATTTTATTGAGCATGAAATTAGTCATTGTTTCAGTGTGTTCAGGAGTAAAAGAAAAAAATAGAAAAGAAAAGCCCATCAAATGACATACTCATATGGGAGAAAGACAAGATAACAACCAAAATAATAAACAACGCGTTTCAATGTGACTGACTATACGAGATGATCTTGCCTTAGTTGTAAGCTGACTATGTAAGTTACTGCAACAAGTAATAGAACAAACCAAACCAAACCAAACCAAACCAATCTCTAAAATAAACTCATGCTTACTACTGCTCTTCCATAACAGTCAGTCAGTTAGTCTCACATTTACAATTTTTTAATACTCTTCGGTCGCAAGAGTTTCGGGTTGCAGGCATTAAAGCTGTTCTTCTTGCTTTTTTTCGTTTTCAATTTGCAGCTTTATTAAGCTTAAATTTTGCATAAAATTGAGTTTGTGAGTTTTTGGTCTGTACGTGTGCATATATATATGCGTTAACTTCATTGACTCAGTCCTCGAATATATTTTGAGGCCAAAACAGTTTTAACAGTAGAAAGAAAAAACAAAAAAACAAAAAAACCAAAAAAAAGGGAATCAAAGCACCGCACATCAAAGCCTATTAGTTTTAGATTACAGCATTGCCTGACTATGATGTCGTTCCTCACCCATGAAAATACTCAGAATCTATCCTGTACAAGTCATCCGTTTACGAGTATCTCTCTTGAAATATCTCGGGTTGTATTGTGATGTTGAAGTTGAAGTACAACAACTGGTGGCTAAATGGCTGGCTATTTGACTGGCTTGTTTTCTTTATACGTATTGAAATTTATTGTATTCTCAACTTCATTTGCAACAAACGAGACCAAAGAAAAAAAAAGTAAAAAAAGGGAAAAAATTGTAAAACACAACGAAAACGCAATTCATTTGCAAATTCCAATGAAACACTGCAAACTGTTCCTTCACCATGTACGAGTGAGTATCTCGTTCTCTTCCCAAGAATTTCAACGATCATTTAATTTCACAATTTAAGTGAAACACTCGTCGCACAATAAGATTCCCAGTCTTATTGCCATTGCTATACCACCACCGCCACAGACCATCACCCATAGCTCTGATTCAAAAGTAAAACGAATCCAACGAATTTTATGAAAAAAAAAAAATGAGCGAAACTCAAGTGAAACAAAATTTTAGCCGCTTAATATACGGCCACAAACTTTTCTTTTCTTTTTGTTCCTTCCTTTGCCTCTAAATCGTCACAAAAAAAAAACGAAAGGAAAGAAAACAACAATCTTTAGAAAACAAATGAAAACGAAAAACGTTTTATTTGTTACTGTAGCTGTAGCTGTTGCTGCTGCAGCGACTGCCACTGCTGCAGCTAGTGTGGTTGCAACTTTAAGTTCAACTTCAGACACGTTTATTAAGTCTTGTGTGTGTTGGTTGTAGACCAGGGTGCTTAAGGATCGTTTGCAAGTTTGAACCACTTTGAAGAGATGCCGCTTAAACGGTTCGAGACCACCCAAGACGTTGACGATTTTGTTCAAAAGATTTCGCTGTTCGCGATCATCATCATCAACGGCTGCAATAACAAAAAACAATTTTTTTGCTTTGGACTCAAGAACAAATACAACGACAAGATCAACTCGTGGTAAAAGATTCAATTGAATACTTTAGTTTATATTGCAGTATGATTGCCTCACTGTCTGCCTGTTTGCCAATAGGACTGAACCGAAGGGGATAGAATGGGAAAGTGAAATAAGTACCGGACATTTGGATTGGTTTGGTACCTTTTTGCATCACACGTTATTAATATCAACTGAAAAAGTTGTCACTCTGGAATGTTACTTCAAATAGAGAAGCATTTATTAGAAAAATCGAAGCGGAATATAACAAATGTCAGGCCAGAGAGTCTATAGGTGATACTCAAAAATTAGTCTCTTTGCATTTATGTTACAATGTGACAATGGGTACTTTGGAAAACCCGTTACACAATTTAACTCTGCTGACTGTTTATTTGGTAACAATAAAAATAAGCCTCTCGACATGATATCTTTGAGGACCAGCGGATGTTTAGCTTAGTCACCGAACAAGCTGATGTTCAACAATATTACAAGAAATAAAACAAGAGCTTCTCAAATGTCTGTTGGACTACTCAAGCTATATGCAAAAGGACAAGGAAGAATTCACCGTGGCTGCCTAGCAACAGGATAAAAGCGTCATTTCTGGAATCAAAGATATCAATAAAGAAGAACTTTAGGTAGACGTGCAATAGCTACTGCAGGAGCTATAGTACTATGGAAAAGGGGGAGTTAAGTCTAGACTTCTTTCCTAGCCTTTGGGTTTTTAGAATTAAATGAAAAGAAACTCTGCCTTTAACTTAATTACGATTTTTTTATTGAAGCCTCTTGCTTCCTTGAAATTCAATCTTTAATTTAAAACTAAAAATGACCGGAAGGTCTTCAATGAACAGAATCAAATTAATTAACTACTCAAATAAAATAAAAACAAAAGAGATTAAATTAACTATTCAGTTGTAATACAAAAAACTTCATTAAAATTAATTAATAAAAAATATGGTTGAAGTCGCTTCAACAGGGAGTATTAAAAACATTTTCTATTCCGCCGATTTTTATGTTTTCTTGATCAACGAATCCATGTAGAAAGGCAATTTTCACATCCGAATTTGGCCACAAGCGCTGATCTTCACTTAAGGTATTGCAAAGTGATATTAATTTCCGGATTTCAAGAATTTTTTTTATTTATTTAAGAATTACAATACAATTACAAATTATATTATAATCATGTACGAGCTGAGTAACTTCGACCATATGCCCGGTGTAGTGTCACAGACTAGAGCCTCTGGTGGGAATCGAACCCACGACCCTCACGCTATATGAGTCTAGCACACTACCCACTAGACTACCAGGGCGCTCGGATTTCAAGAATAGTATATTCCATAGTTTGTCCCCGTACGGTTCTTGAATAAACAGCTTAAATCAATTATTTGCTACTGCTTTCGCAAAAAAGTACTTTTGCATTGTTCTGTATGGCGTCCCTTACAAATTTCCCCAATTTGCCTGTTCTTTCGGGTAAAGAGTTCTCGGTTGCTGGCATGTTTTTTTTTTTTTGTTCTTTTAGGGAGATTATGTTTTGATACGAACCAAAGAATCGAAAAATTCAGAATCCACAATTTTTCGTTTTTTTTAAAAAAGTTTGCGTGAAACAGACAATTGTGTGTGTTGCGTTGTAAATTGCAACAACTAAATGATGGTACATGCAACAACAGCCATAGTATCTAGAAAATCTGAAATGATGATGAAGGAAAAGAAGGAGCAACTGTGCAAAAATAAAATGAAAAAACAGCAAAAACAACAACGTGAAAAAAGTGATTTCATTTTGCCATGGTATAATTGCAACATGAGGTTAAAGGACTCTACCGATAAGTGGGTTGAAGTTGTAATTCGACTTTTTGTTCTTGTTCATGTTGCTGTTGTTATTTTTCATTTATTTACTTTTATTTCTTTTTTTTTTTTATTTTTTTGTGTGCTAATTTTCATGTCCAAAATCATGTTTTAAAATTTTATGTCTTTCTTTCTTGTTTTAATTAAAACCCATAATTGAGTGAAATTGCAAAAGGAGCACAGAGCATCACCAAATTGCTTGAAGACCTCCCTCGTATGTGTCACAGCCTTCGCTTCTTAGCAACTTTTTCCTCAGTTTATCTGAATCACTAGCGTACTTTGTTGTGTAGTTTTTTAGTCGGGTTGAAATATAATGGATTAGGATTTCCTCGAATTTACCAATTCGAACCGAAGAGTTGCTATACTTTATTTCAATACTCTCTGATTCCGAAAACCTTAATCCTATTGATTACTCTCCCACCGATTTAAGCGATCATTTGTTCTAATTTTTTAATTTCCCAAAAGTAAACAAATTGTACGTACGTTTTATATATTTTATGCGACTTCTAAGCAGTGGAAGAAAAAGTTAGGATTGTTACTGTAGTTGTACTTGGAGTTTTTTTATATTTTCAGTATGTATTATTTAAGCTTTTGGCGGCAGTCTAGATTTTAATTCTTTTGAAATCAGAACTTTATGATTGAAATGTGAAAAAAAATTCAAATTACAAAAACAAAAACCAAGCGAACTGCAAAGACAACAACAGAATTTAAACAAGATTTTGATGATTTACGAACATAACTGAAGCAGGAACAGATCAATCAACAGATCAAAATAGAATTCAATTAATAAAAGCAGACCACCTACATGGGAAATTGATAAGCTGCGTTATATTTCCAACATAGAAACAGTGGAAATAATATCTTTGCAAACCATAGTTTAGCGACTTAAGGAAAGAGCTACACCAAGACCTCTTACCATATCAATATGATTTGAAGTAAAATGAGGTATTGAAAGGTTATATTATACGGATAGCTAGTCGTTAACAAATTTGCTTCTGCGACATTCTTTTAATATTGCAAATAACCGTTATACAATGCGTTCTAAACAATCTACAATTCAAAGTCAGCTCCGAAGAGCAAATTTTTTAGGAAACTTTTCATGACAATTTCAGAGTTTTCGGCTAGAAGAAATATTTTTTCAGATTTCGTTTCGTTCGAGATATCTGGAATGGGATTCGAACCCAACCCATCCAGCATAGGAAAACTGATTAAACTATTTAAAGGCACTTTTGCAATACTTTGGAAATCTCGAAAGAAATGATCTATTGAATCTGATCCTGTTTTCATTTATAAATTCAGAACTTGAACGACAGTAATTTTATCGTTCTGTCGGAATTCTGTCAGGGATTTGCGGATTATACTTTGTGTCTTTGTAATACCCAAAACCGATTCGCTTTTAATACTTTTGTCTGCCGTGTCATTGTCAGAACCCACCACCAACCGCAGGACAACATTATCGCTAATAACATAAGAACAATGCAGTTTGGAGAATTGAAACTCCGAACGGTTCTACAATAGTAGAAGAATATTTCTTGTGTGTGTTCTCCTTTCTGTATCTGTTCATTTATACGTAAAATAATCCCAACCTGATCAATTAGAGCTAATTTCTCTGTCTTTTTCTAATGAAAAGATTGCTCCGATTTACTTAAGCGTATAAGTTCACCAGTCTCTAGTGTTTTTAGGCAGCCAACATAACTCATTACAGTCTTCATGGCATTGATACAATTTGTGTGTATTGATAACTGTAGGGTGTTTGTGTTCCTCCGCATCATAACCATTTTTATTTGTATAATTTTTAATGTTTTTAGTTTTTAAACACGAAGCCATAAAATTATGACACAAAAGCTGTCAAATAAGGCTACTGGAGTTTTGCGTGCCTTTTATTAATAAAAACAAACAGAAAAAAAAGGCAAAAATTCAAATGTAAATCTCCAAAAAATTAAAATCTAAAAATAAAAACTAACAAGATTACGTTTCTTACAATTTCAATTTTTCAATTTTAAGCCTTATAATTGTGATTTGGGTAAAATAATCCAGTAAAACCAAAACCAAAAAAACAAAAAAACAAAAAAAAACGGAAAATAAGAAGTGTTTTGTTCTTCTATCAAATCATTTAAATATTGAGTATGAGTGTAACGAATTAATTTCGATAGTTTTTTTTTTTTGTTTTGTTTCTAAATCACAGAAATCTTTTGATGTTGATTAGAAATTGACACTTTAATAGTATTAACGCCATGACTGAAATTTAGTGATCAATTTTGACATCAGAAAAGAAGTTTACACGATTAATACAAAGAAAACGAATACACAGTATTTGGGCAACAATATGGCATAAAATCTCGTGTACCAACACTGTTATAAACGTCATTATTTATTAGATGAGGTAATTCGATGTTTTAGTTAGACAGGAGCGGACTCAAATCTTTTTGCAGGGGGCAAACTTTTTACTCAAAGTTCTATTAGAAGAAATTTTAGAATTGTTTTGTCTTTTTCAGTCTCTTATCGTAAAATTTAATTTTTTATTTAATTTATTGGAATTCATGGGGATACTTTCAAATAAAACCAGAATATTTAAGAAAACATAAATTTACACATATTTGAAGCGTAAAATAAGAAATTTAATATTGTATGATAATATAAAATGGTGGTCTTCTAATTCACACATCCATTCACCGAGTATTTTGTATTGAATAACTAATTCTTAACAGGATTAATTCTTTTACCACATAACTACCACATATAAAATAATTTACTGACTGCAATTAATAAAACGTAAGGGTAAAACATCAACAATATAAAAAAATAAAATAATTTCTGAAACGTTAATTAAATAATTTGGATAAAAGAAAATCTTTCCTTTCCTTCTCACTATTACGAGGCTAAAGGTTTATTATGACCAATTAAAACTAAAAGTATGTGTCTTAAGTCTTTTGTATTTTTATTATTTTATTTTTATTTTTTTTTTTTATTTTATTATTTAAAATCAAGTACTTATATTCAATTAACGATCATTTCTTATCAGTATTAAATAATAAAAAACCAAATATTGTTAAAAATTTTGTTTTTTTTTTTCATATTGTACGGATCTTAAAACAATTTGTTAAAATAAGTATTTACATGCAGTCATAATGCTACTCTACCGCTACACAATAAAATTAAAATGTTTGATTTTTTTTTTTTTTTGTAATGGAAACAACAAAAAAAAGTTGTTATTAAATAATTAAAAAATCAATATTATTAAGATAGAAATACATATCGCTTGATATATAGATACATACATACATACATATGTACATATATATAGATATATATTCAATATATATTAACAAAAAATCTTAAATGGACATGAATACATTGTATAAACAAACAAACATGCATACATACATATGTACAGATGTATATACATATGTATATATTTTTATGCCTGAGTATGGAGCATTTTTTTTTCTCTTTTGGTGTCTGTTTTTAAAACGAGTTAATTTGTTGTTGCTGTAATTGTTTTTTGTTATTGTTGTACACAAAACCGTTGTGTTAAGTGGCCATAATCATGCATGTGTTAATTGATATTTTAAGTCAAGTCAATAAGTAATAAATGTGTTAACACTTCAATTTCATGTATGAGTACCACAAAATGTTAAGCTCCCCTACCTCCTTCCCTCTATCCTAACTTCACGTATTTGTTTTTATGTCATAAAGAAAATTAAACGTTTATCTGTCTGTCTGCCTGTCGAACTCTGTGCATACTCTCTGCAGTGTAATAATAAAGTGTAACAATTTGTTTTTCTTCTTCTTCTTCTTATTTTTCTTCCAAGTTTCTTCACTTACATGGAATCATAAATCTTTAAGAAATAAAATATCTTTACTGTTGTTTGAACAACAACAACAACGCCAGTCAATAGTTTATGTTTAATACGGCTTTTGTTTGCATCCAAATAAACACTGGATGTATTGGCTGCATTAGCTACATCAACTCAAAAATATGATCTTTAAGGCTTGTTGCACTACACTAACACAACTTACATACAACGATAATGTCGATGATAGTTTCTAATGATTTTAACGATTTTTTTTTTTTAATCATTTTTTGTTGTTGTTTGTTTGATTAGATTTCTGTTCAAATATTAAGTTTTCCTTTAAGAGTTTATGTTTGTGTTGATCTTACTATTGCTGTTGCTGTTGCTGTTGCTCTTGTTCAAAGTTTGTTTTTTTGTTTCTTTACAAGACGATAAATTTAACACATCTTTAGAGGCTATTTTCATAAGCGTTTAAAGTATTTCAAACAGCTTAACTTGGTGGTACATTATTAAACCAAGTAGATATTTATATATGTATTTATGATCCATATTTGCTTATTTTTTTCATTTATTTATTTATTGATTTTCAAATTGATAATTTGTTGTTACAACAAGAAGGAGGGAGAGGGGTATTGTTAATAATAAACAAATAAATAAATTGTTAAACAGTTAAATAGAAACAACCGGTAAACAATCGCTAAACATCTGGTTTAGAGCTACAAATATAGAAGACATGCAATCGCAGAAAAACAGCATGTTGCTGGCGGAAATATCATTATGTCCGTAATTTTCATTGGAATTATGTTTTCATATTTAAAATGAATGAATGAAGAAGAATTTTTAGAGAAAGAAAAGAAATTAAAAACAAAGTAAACGTGTAAATATTAAAAAGTATTAAATTTCCCCTTAAACCAGAACTGTTATGTTAATGCTATTTTGTTAGGGCTTGGCTGGCTATTGACAGAAGTCGCAGTTAAATATATTCGGTAATGAATTTTTTTATTGTTTTTTTTTTTTTTGTCAATTGTATCATCATACATACGTATGTAATTGGTCATTATAACTACATGAGTGGTGGGACCTACAGTTTAAAGTCGACTCCGAACAAGAGATTCTTGAAAAAATTTTCATAGAAATTTTATATACTCTTTGCGACCTCCACTCTGCTGAGAGGAAGTCGCCGAACAAATATTTTCATATTTTCGTTTTAATGTCTGACCTGGGATTTGAACTCGGGCCTTACGTCTAATAAGCCAACAAACAGTCTACTAGACTACGGTGACTTCATCCCTAAGGCAAGTTGAATCATAATTTTGTATGAGAAGTTGTATGAAGGGGTGAATAAGTTATAACTAAATAAGCTTATAAGACATCTGCAGAAGTCGAAAATTGTAAAACGATGTGAATTTCAAAACTGGGTATAGGCTGTAACCTATCAGTACCTTAATTTAATATTCATATGTGGTTCAGAATACGATTCTTAAAATTGCTTACAGTTGCGTAAATTAATTCAATTTTGCAAATATTCTCTTTAATTTAGTCCATACCCTCAAAGATTTTACAGTGAGCTATGAAGATAAACTTTGAAATGAGATGTCAACAGAATCATAGAGTTTGGAAATATTAATGGAAAAACGACAACGCTCCATATTACCATAAGACAAATACGTTGACGACGCCATAGTCTAGTAGGCAGTGTGTTAGGTTTTTAGACGTAAGGCCACGTTTCAAACTCCAAGTTAAAAATCCTCTCTGCATATTTCTGGCTAAAACACCGAGGATAAATAAAAAATTGTGATTTCTACCATTCATGTACATGTTCTTCTTCCATTTTCTATACATTTTACAAAACCGAAACGTATTTAAGTTAGTTAAAACACTTCCGAAGGCTTCGCTAGCAGTTGCCAATAACTAAAATACATATTTTTGCTGCGGCAACATAATTTTTATTTATTTTTTTCTTTAACGTTGTAGATCGTTGGCCATAAGCTTTTGATGACTGTTGGGAATGGCTGTTGACACCAGAATTACTACTGTAAAGAAGTTGCCTACACTCAATGAAAGTTAATACGTTATTATAATGTTTTGTTGTTGTTTGGTTGTTGTCCCTTGAATTTCTGTGAATTAATCCAACTGTCTTCATATTGTCATTTTATGCAATATTTTTTATTTGCATTTAAAATAACTACAAAAAAAAAGCAAATGTATACGTAAATATACAAAAGAATAAGAAAGAAATAAAATAAAATGAAGATTCAAAAACAATCTAAAATAACATTTAAACGCCAGATTATAAGCTCACCAGAGCCATTTAATGTAGTAATTTTTGTTTATTTTTGTTTTTTTTTTTGTGCGAATGTCATCTTTTAACAAGAAGAAATTGAAAAATTTATTAGCGCTAAAGTTACACTGGGTTCCAAGAATTTACACACAATTCTCGCGTATTAACTCAACTAATAACAGAAGCGAAAGATACTTTTTTCCCCTGCTTGCCTTGGGTTAATTATTCTCTGCATTTGTTTTTAATGTAAAATATAGAATCGAATAAATTTACTTGTAAAATGCAGGCTCAAGATGTGGTGTAAGATTTCTTTTGGAAAATAATCAATTTCTTCTTTATGGTTACCCATCATGCCAAAGTGTTATTTTATTTGTTATTTGTTTCGTATTTGTTTTTCTTTTTTATTTTCATTTTACTTTTCTCTGTTACAGTTTGCTGACCCTCTCTCCTCTTCTAGTTTCGTTTTTTTTTTCGAAATTTAAGTCTTTAAAATTGAATTTTTCCAACCGCCATACAAAGGTTATAGTTTTAACCTACCATAGCGTGAAATTAATTATGATTTGAGGTAATATTGACAGAATATCTGTAACTTTTCTCACTTCATTTCATTTGGCAAAATATAAAATTGAATTGTACATTTCTTTCAATATTGGTTATTTTTGCTATCATAGTTGTAGTCGCACGTAACCTGTTCACCTCAATTTCAAAAGCTCAATTTTCCGTTTGAAAACAATATTGATTTTACGGATTTTATGTTCAAAGGAAAAAGTTTATTCTGGGCCACAAATCGTACGCACACATATTACGATTACAACTTAATTTTTATGTGGCATCAGTAGAACAACTAAGACTCAAACATACTCGTCCGTATGTAAAGCGATAAAAATAAAGTACAAGTCAGTTTGCTGCTACAAATACGACAGAATGTCGTGCAAATGTCAAAGAAACAAGTCCTTTAAAACCCATAAAAATGGAATTCTGCAATTAAAACAAAAATATTTCCTTAATAGTTTATTTTATTCTTCATTTTCTTTCATTTTACAAAAAGAGAACAGTTTTAGTTTTCTAAGTAAAAGACAGATGCATAGTCAATGGACTGTAAGGTATCCATAATTTGAAAATCAAAAAAAGTGACTGTTTAGTGGTAAATCATTTTAGTTGGAAATATTTTTCAAAATTTATTGAAGGACAGTTATGTAAATATTCTAATCCACAGAGCCAATAAGCCACGAATAGAGTAAAGGGAAATTCAATCAAATAACTTAACAAGAAATGGCACTTTGAATCATAATAGGAAAAAATTCCTTGCCCTGCCTACGCTTAATTGTCCCCAATGTTTAGCAAGGATTTAAATTTTACTTCAGTAGATGCCACACATTGGTCTTTCAATCCGTGTCGAATCGAATAATATTAAGTTTTATAATGTTAACCTTTTTTCTTTATACTTTAGCAAAAGAGAGACAAGCGGTACGATTATTTTCTATGTGTTGCACTACATACATATCGTTGCATAAGTTCGTTGCCTATAGTTTATGCTGAACGATGTTTTTTAAAATTAATATGATGTGTTCCTCCATTACGTATTTCCGAATATCTGACGACATTATGAAGAGATTGTTCTGCGTTACTAGAAGTGTTTCTTGCTCGGGGCTTTCTTTTAATGAACGCAGTTATTTTATGATATTTTTGATACGACAGTATTTTTGGACGATCTAGTTAAGTTCTACCAGCGAGTAAATATTTACAAAATCATGGTGGTCTAATTACTTGCCACGAAATTTTTTAATTTTATTACAAGGAGAAAATTAACTTTAAAAGTTGTTGTTGAAGTTGTCTAGTAGTAGTAATTACTACGTTTTACTCATTACAGCCAATAAATTATTAAAAATAGAATGTGATAAAAAAAATTTTCTTTTAATTCTTTTGAGAATAAAATATTCAAGGCAATCTTTTTGGTGAATGGGTACTCTTAGTATTAGATCACCATTGTATTTCGTATATTTTCAAAAATAATTAAAACTATTATATACAGTTTTATCTCAGGTTAATTTTTATTTCGTTATTAAACAAATACGTTCATACATATGTAGGGAAATGGAATATTGTGCAAATAGCCATGGCATATAAAAAACTTGACGTGAAAGGCTTATTTTAAATATTCTGCTACTACTGGTGATGTTGTTAATAAATAAAACGTTCGAAAAGTATATCAAAAAAAAAAGTTAATTTTTCTATGAATCTTTTGGAATTTCAGAAAAATTTCAGGAAATTGCATTAAAATTTTATATTAGGTACTGATTACTTGAAAATATTTTCTGTAAAGATAGAAATCTTTTATGAGATTTGATCTTGTTTGCCTTTGCAGCTCCATTTGCTCGTTTCAGATGATCAAATAAACAAACCACTGGAATTATTTGTTTAAACATTTGGCCTATAAAACAAAGAAAGTGTCAAATAATGAGTAAATGCCTAAATGATAACGATAATCATCTTTAGAAGTAAAAATTAAAAAAAGCATCACTTTCCCATCATCAGGAACAATAAAGTAAATTGTTAGATGATGTATCGTTGCTGTTAACCATGCAGTTACATATGAATGCACTTTACTCTTTACTCTTTATTTTTTTTTTTTTTTGGGAACACAGTATGTACCGTGATCATTGTCATTGTAAGTGACAGAAGGCAAACAAGATAAAAACAAAACAAAACAGAAGAGAAGAGAAGAATTAACAAAAAAAATAAAAATAAAACGCATTAGATATAAAAAAAAACAAATGAATCGTAAATTATGAACTAAAAATGTTGCCCATGGATTTACTGCTCAAGTCAATAATAAGAAATGAACAGCCCAAACAGCAACAGCTAAGATGCCTACAAGAGTCGCAGTTTATAACAGAAAACCACAGAGAAGAACAAATTGTTAGACGGAAAAAGGAAAAAAGGGACAATGTAGTAAATTTTCTAAAACAATAAATGAAGAAAATAAATGAAAACGATGTATAGAAGAAAAAAAGGGTAAAAAGAAATGTTTTCAGTCGGCAGATTAGAAACTGGCTTAGATGCCGGTTTACAACAGGACATTAGTGTCAAATCAAATGCATTTAAACCACAATATACACAATCGAATGTCATCGTTTAGCGTATGTTGTGTGGTAACTAATGCGTTATTTATGAGTGTGCATGCGCCTGTGTGTGTGTTTGCGTGTGTGTGTGTGTGTGTCATACTGAAGGAGCTAAACCGTGCCGTTCTACCACTACTACAATAATAACAACTACTAACGCTGCTGACTGTTTTGCTGCTGCTGCTGTTGCTGATTCTGCTGTAGTAAATGTAGTATGTGGTAACTATCCATGCCTCATATCAGAAATAATATATATGTGGGTAATTCCACTTTAAAATGATATAATGATGGTATGGTTTCGTTTTAGTAATTTGTAGAGTATAGTTTAACACTTACTGAAACAAAAGACTTAAGAAACGAATTTAAAGTAGTAAGTTTATCTTCATACACATACATAATTGGCCATTACAACCCTTCAGTCAGGATTACGACCTAGCTTCTCACACCACTTATGTTGTGTGCGTTAATTCTATACATGAGTGGCGGGACCTACAGTTTAAAGTCGACTCCGAACGACAGATTTTTGAGAAGCTTTTCATGGCAATTTTAACTCTCAGAGTCTTTGCCAGAAATCTGCTGCTGAGAGGAAGTCGCCGAAGAAATATTTTTTCGTTTTGATGTCTGACCTGGGATTCGAACCCGTGCCTTTTGTCTAATAAGCCAACACACTATCTATCTGAAGTTTATCTTCATTTAAATTAAAAAGACGGAAAACTTATCAAACATATCGAAAGCCAAAGAACTAACCTCCAATCTTTGTATAGAATAACTCTACAAACTGGATTGTTCTCTGAAAATGATTTCAGTAGTAATGGAAAAAGGGATTGATCACCATCAACACGTTCACAGTGGAACGTGTTGGAGAGCAAAGGAATCGATAAAGTTTGGTACGTGGCCTGTCGAGAGAAACAATATAACTTGGCAGTGTCGTCAATTTATCTGTTTAAAGCTAAGGAAATTTATAACAAATAACCGGCAGTTTATCTAGCCTAGGGTCTAGTCAATGAACTCAATTGTAACCGTGTGCAAGAAATGCTAGCGAGTTAGACGCATATTCCAATCTGACCTGTTTGTCTTCAGTAAGCAATCTTCAAATTAAATTTTATTTGTCTTCAGTAAGTAGTCTTCAAATTAAATTTTTTATAAAATAACAACCGATCTTATCGTGTAGCGATGATGAAAGTCTACTTCATTTCTAAAGTGAAATGATCCATACAAAGACACCCGTGCACTTATACACACACCACATACATGTATAAATGAAATCTATTTTCAATGCCACTTTTTGCCACTTCAGTAGAGACCTTTTCGTTAGCCAGATCCATTCATCTTACACGTATTTGAAGTCGAGAAAATAGTCTTTTGTGTTGTTCCTGTTGCGTTGTATGTAACGTGTCACTATCATCGTAGTGACAATAACTTTTAAGCCATTCGTTTGTTATTGTTGGGTATTCCAAGTCAACCACACCAACCGCACCGACCAAATCAACAGCGAACAGTCAGTCTATAGAAGAAAAGGAAGAAGAAGAAAAAGAGAAAAAAGAACAGCAACCTGTTGCTTTGGTGTCATTTTTCATGCATTTGTCACTTGTTGTTATTGTTTGTTTGTTTTCTTCTTAGTGGGGATTTTATTGTTTTGAAATGTTGTTGGCCATTAATTATGGATGTTGGTCATCTTTTATCAGCAGCGGTGGTGGTTTTATTATTATTTTCTTTTTTGTTTTTCTTTTTTCTATTTGAAAATTTAAATTTTCAAATTCTTTCTCCATGAGCATATATGCACGTATGTATGTACATAAGTATGTATGTATGTAAGAGTATGTATGAAAGAGTGGAGATTTAAATTACAGACTTATCATTCTGTAATGGGCTGCTGAGGTTAATTTTCGAAAGAAAGTTAAATGCCGTACTTTTCGTTTCATTATCAGTCGGTAATTTGAGGTGTGTGTGAGGAAATGTTGGTTGGTTTGGGAACACCCAAGTTGAAAAATTTTAATTTTAATTTTAAAGGGAGGAATAAAAATCCATTATCTTAAGTAGCAAAAGATAACATGTCAGAAATTGTTTTAAAACATAAAAAGTAAGAAATTTTCCCTGATACCCGTCGTCGACATACATATGTATATACGATGTATGTATTATGCCTTAAAAATTCATGCTCCCAAGGTGTTAAAAGCTTACCATGGCAACATGTTTTCCAAATATTTACAAAAACAGCGCCTTTTTAATTTCACTTCACTTAACAACAGAAGGAAAAAGAGTCCTTGTAACGTTTGCATACTATATACATACAAACAAACAAACATATACTCCATACACTTCACTCAACGTATTTGCTTATAGAAACATGTTTTTCAATCATTTTGCAAGTTTCGTTGAAATCGGTTTTTATTTTTATTTTTTGTTAATTTCTGAATTCTGTCTGAAAGAATTCTCATGATATTAAAAAGATAGTGTTGCAGCACTATGTTTTTTAATTGGCCAAAAATAAAAACAAAAAAAAAAAACACAAAAAGAAAAAGAAACATACTCACAAAATATTTAGCATACCTTTAATGTAATACAGACCATAAACAGCCCATAGTGCAAATGCTGTATTTTTTGGAATTTTTATTTTTGGTTTAGTTTTCTTGTTGTTTTTGTAATTTTGTGTTGTTGCAAAAAGACTTTAGTTTGGCAGTATCATCAATTTCCATTCAAAGGCTACCAGGGAATCACATCTACACTACCTTGTAGCAGTTTTAAATTATAAAATTCAACGTGTGTGGTCCCAAAATCTTCTTTAAAGCTGTTGTTGCAGCTGAGAAGCTGATGACGACGATGATCATCATCAATTTCACGAAGCCACTACCGCCAAATACCAAATTCAGGCAGAAGCAAAGCTGACGTTGACATTGTTGCCATTTAGGATGCTGATGTTGGCCACAGCCTCCAACATGTTCTCTGCTTTTGAAAACAGTAAAACATTTCAACATAAATGTTGCATGCTTGACCATTAGCAAACGATTTCAGTCAGACGCGATCGTTGACGACGTACGTACGTACATATATACGTAAAGCGAGCAAGTCGAACAACCTCGAACAACATCAGCATCAAAATTGTTCATCTACATAAATTGTTGGCATTTGAAATCCTTGGGCAATAACAACAATTGTACTATTGGCATTTACCACAGCAAATACACCCTTTTCACTTCGCGTTCACTTATTCATCATCATCATCTTCATTTTCTTCGTTGTCGTTGGCTTGGTGGCATGCTATTCTATAGTTTATCACGTTAAGTGAGGATATCAATAATTCCACGAACAATGTCCAATGATTGTTGGTGATCATGTTTAATGTTGACGAGGATTCTTTGTAGTTTTTTTTTCGTGCTTTCCTTAGTTTTTGTTTTTGTTTTTGTTTTCATTGTTCGTTGTTTGTTGTTAGTTAATGCTGTTCAAAATTCTTATGTTTCCTGGGCCTCATAAGACCTTTTATATTTAAAAGTACTGTTGTTGTTATTACTATTTTGGCCAGTTGTGTTGAGTGTATTATTATGTTGCCAAAGCTTCTGGTTGAGTTTCGTTTCAACTTAAATTTTTATTTATTGGTTGGAGCTGCAACAATCTCCACTGATAGCTTCTCTAACAACATACGAACGCATCGCATTGCGTACGAAATCTCACGGAGGTTTCAATTGAAAGGTTCTGCATTATTATTCTTATTATTTTGAATATTTTGTTTATTATTCTTATTAATAAAATGAATTAAATAAATTGAAAATGTTTGCTTACAGAGATTCAATGTAATTTTCAATTGTAAGGTTCACGTACATCCCCAGTTTACATTAATAGTCCACAGATAGAGATAAAAACTTACTCTATTACTCATATTACGTGACAATGATAATTAAAGCGAGTAATAATTCCACTATCTTCTGCTCTTCTCTTTTCTCTTAAATGCTGATCAGTTTAGGTGGCATATGCAGAATATCCGACTATTTAGTTTCAACGAAAAAACATCCTTAAAGTCGGCTTAGTCTAGGAGGCGACTTTTTCTCAGCAGATTTCTCTAAGAGAGTAAATAGCATTCCCATGAACAGTTTCTAGAAAATCTGTTGTCCGAAAGTCGACTTTAAAATGTAGGTCCCGGCATTCATAAATAAAATTTAACACGTAAGCAACATAAGTGGTTTGAGCAACTAGGTCGTAATCCTGAATCAAGGGTTGTAAATAGCCAATTACGTAAGTATGTATGTATAAAATACCACCCTTAATCTTAAGACACTTGTCATTGATTACTACCATAAATTGCAAGTTGTAGTCAGGCTAATCTTTTCTCGGACACTGGACCAAATCTAGGATTATAATAGAATGTCTCTCTCTCTCTCTCTCTGTCTCATTTGATGGTTCCACATTCATTACAAATTCGCGATGGTTGCACCAACATAGTTTGGAATATAGATCGGCCCTCCAAATATTACTATCACAAATAAGTATGACTGTCATAGACTCGGTAGTGCCTTATTCAATATAAAAGACCATAAATTGTAGACAGTGACTTACTTAAGATAATTTTTTTTTTTATTTTTTTCACTACAATGGAATGACTTCTTAATAGATCTCTACTTAATCAATATTGTTTCGAATGTAAATCTGTCGGAGGGTGAACGATTGGAAGGTAAAATTGTTGTAATTGACTTAAATTACGAATAAAACTTTACAAAGAAAATACGGAAAACTCTCCAATGTTGTTGAATAGAGGAGTATAGGCTAACTTTGCATACTCTATATGTAGTTAAAACAGTCACTATCAATTGTATAAGACGTGTAAGACGAGTCTAATAGAGTCAGTCTTCATTTAATAGCTTTTGATTTATTTCTTTACTAACAAGGAAAAACTGCATATTGCCACTCTGAATAGCGAGAATTTCTTAACAAAAATTTTTGTTAAGTGTTTAATATCGTAAAAATTTATGTCATAATCTACATTAATATAGAAAGAAAAAAAAACGTACATATGTACGTACATACATATTTCACTTGAACAATGTTTCCAATTATACAAACATACATATATGTATGTATGTGGATGAGTGTGCATGTGTGTAGATGTGTGTTTACACCTGGTACATTCATCATTCACAACCTTTAAAGGCAAATTTGTTAATGGCATTTCTGTTGATGATAATAGCGATGGTTCGCAACCATTCTGATGCTGACTATCTTTAACTGGTTCATACTTTAACGTCTTCCTAAACATAAAACATAAATACGTTTGAAGCGACGATATTTCAATTACTCATAATTTTTACACATTTTGCTTGATTTGCAACGAACAAAGACTATGTACGAGCATCGCCGTCGTTGTCTCCGATTATGATTTTCACCATTTTCGTAATGATGGAAAATTATTAAAATTCTAACAAGTTTTTCAACAAGAACTATAAACGATTTCCCGGAATATCACATCAAACATTTTTCTTTTCGTTTTTTTTCTTTTCTTTTCGTTTTTTGCAATCATCAATCAACAATCTTTCAGAGACAATTAAAAAACAAAAAAGAAGAAAAAAATAAAACAATTTGTTTTATCATTATTCGTATGAATTATAGAAAAATCGTTTGTAAAGGAAAGAGGCAAAAGGAAAAGAAAAATAATAGAATAGAATAGATGGCCAACAACATTTTCTAGCCATCATAAATGGCCATTAAAACACTTTTATTTGAGTTGATCTAGAAAGAGAAAAGAAAAAAGTAGAAGAAGAAGAAGAAGAAGCAAGCAAATTGAAACTGAAACATTTTATTTTCCAAACGAACTTCTGTAGAAAATTATTTTATTAACTAGACTTGAATACATTCCTTAAACTATGGACCAAATTGCTGAGGTACATGAAAGTTTACAAGTCTTCCTTACAAATCTGGTAACAAATGTAGTAAAGTGAGTGGTGATAGCAATAACAATAACAAAAACAAAAACAAAAACAAATTATGTCATTGATGACGATGATAATCTAATAAATGTAAACAAACAAACAAACATAGATACCAATAAGCAACAACAACTCTTACAAGGCAAGAGACAAAATAAATTGCAATAAAAATGGCACAACTTTATCCACAGCTTTATGCTAACGTTGCCACATGCTTCAACTCAGAATGTTTACCTCATTCGGATTGTATTGTAATGTTTAGAAACTACTACAGCCTGAGTAGCGTAAACGGTCTTCAACGTAAATGATGTGGATTTGATACCAAATTTCAAGTCAAAATAAAAAGAAATCAAAATTAGTAGAGTTGGCGCAACCTATTTCTTCGATTTGTTGGCAACATATCTACAGCAGTAGCAACAACAATATTTAAAATAATTTTCTATTCCTGTATATGCGTCTATTCAAATTGCAATAGATGCGCCACCATTAGTCTGGCTTGAATATCAATTTTTGAAATCTTTTTAGAAGACCATGAATCTCAAAACTATATTAGAAGAATAGTTTATAAGAGGATAGCGAGGGAGAGAGAGAGAGCTGCCAGTAACACACAATTCACGTATTGCTATGGAAAACATATGCAGGCAGTATTCGTTGTACGCATTTGTGTGCGCTGTGTCCAAATTTATTGGCAATTGAATTGTAAATTGCAATATTTACAATAAAAATAGCAAAACGCAGGTACGTAACGTTTTTGTGGTACGCTTATGGCACACGTACTACATATATTTCATAAAGTCAGTAGCTTAAAACCTTTAGTCAGTAAGATGTAACCAACGGATATCTTGCCAGTTTTATATACCTTTGAAAACTATCTCTTGATTGTTCCGTAAAATTTTGATATTTGATCCGAAATCGCACAACCAACTCAGTGAGGCCAATGCCATATGAAGAGAAAACTTTAATAAATCAATCAAAAGTCCTTCTATTTCTCTTAGATTCCGGATACAATAATTCAGACTTATACTCCTCATACTCAGTATACTAAACAAAAGAGCCTTCAGTTTTGCTGTCAAATCTCATTATAAAACTTAATTCAGTACCAGTTAAAGATCTTCAATGAAAAGAACTTTCAAACGCATTTCGGAAATTCCACAATTCTAACAACATCAGAATATGGTAGGTCAAGTAGTAAATCATCTAATTGTTAAAGTCACCCCACCTGTATTGACATGCAGTATAGGAACTACCTGTCCCAAACATCTCGAACAAAACGAAATATAAAAAAATATTTCTGCTGGATAACAACTCTGAGCGTAAATAAAAAATTGCCACGATAGAGTTTTTCAAAAACAAAAACCTGTCGTTCCGAGACGAATTTAAGCTGTAGGTACTTCAACTCATGTAAAAATTTATTGCACACAACGTGGGTGGGTTGAGAAACTAGGTTGTAATCCTGCTTGAAAAAATAAACTTGTAATTATCAATTAAATAGGCAGACTGTCCACAGAAACAGAAATTAGAAAAGATGTTTCGAAATAGTAGAAGCGACCTGTAACCTCTCCGAAGCCCTTCTAATGCTTAATAAAAGAAATTCGAGTGTGAATTTACATTTTTTTTTAACTAAAATCCGGTCCCACAAACAACTTGCCTATATTGTGTGGGGACCTCACAAACCCCAAAGTGTATCATGAAAAATGTCTGCATAACTCGATCTTTTATTGCAAATCAAGGCATAGCGTAAATTAGCCTGCAGCCTTGCATGATCGCTTGCAATTTTTATATCGTATTACTTCAGTGGTATCCTTTTTGTTACTGACCCTCTGTCTATTTTATAAATTCACCTTAAGGGAAGATCTAGTTGGGATTTGTACAATTTAAAGGCTATTCTACTTGAAAAGAAGGCAAATAAATTCTGAAAACATTCACTCAGTATTGTAATTTTATTTAATTAATACAAGTATGCTAAAAACTTGTTTAATATTGTTTCTTTTGCTACTGTGTTAAGAACAATACACGCGGGAATGCTTTGTTTCGACAGTCACAAGGGCTTAGTAGAGAGCAAAGAAAAAATATCTTGACAAACGGCATGAGAGAGTTTAGAACATTAAATCCTAAATCTTGCAACAAGTTTTACTTGATACCCCTTAAATGAATAGGCGACTAACTATTGCGATATGCGAAAAATATGTGTTGCATTTTAGATTAGCTAAACTGTAGAGTGATGCGCTTATACTGTACCTCTCTTGTCTTTCCTAAATATCGTATATATGAACTCACTGTTCTAATAACATTCAACATTGTTTTGGGGCACACGACCTACAGTTAAATGGCACGCGTAGTATCAAGGTCTGTCTCTAAATGGCTGTGTATGTATTTTGTTGTTCTGGCGCATATCTCTGATTAATCTCGAAAGTGTATTTGTTGTTGTTGTCTTTTTGTTTATTATGTTTTAAATGTCACGTCTTTATAATTGTCATCATGATCTCTTAAATGTCATTAAACAATATTATTATTGGTAGTACTTGTTGTTGGAAGTGCAATTATTGTTTTCGTCAAACGTATTTTCTTTTTCTCTTATTTTTTTGTTTTTTGGAATATGTGTGTGTATTTATATGACAATAGCGATCATCTTGATCAGATTTAGTTGTTGCCCTTAGAGACGTTACGTATCTTTCTCATTCATCCTGTGGTGTTACATGTCCATTTTGCTTATCTTGACATTTGACACGATTGACTGACTTTCATTCGTTCAATCGTTATATTTTTATTTTTTTTTTATTGAAATGACAAAATTTTAATAAAGGATCTGAACGCAAGACAATTCTGTTTTAAAGCATTCGTATAATCGTGGCTATAGAAAATGTTTTGTAAAATTCTAAGCTCTTTTAAATGTATATAATTCCTTATAATTTTCTGAATAAGTTCAGCAGTTTGCAAATACATAAGTCCCTATCGAATGTAGTTTCATCGTCCGTGCTTGTCCATGAATGCTGGGAATATTTCAGGAAATTTCAAATCATTCAAAATTAACTCTGATATGAGCTCCAGGAATTGTATTGCTGATGAGCTGGACAGGGCCGGTATGAAGTTAATTCGGATATTACCCACTCGTTTTAGGTGGAAGCTGAATCTCTTTGGCAGCAGGACGGTACGCATGGACAAGAAGAATACTGACCAACTTCTGTTCTCAAATCGCATGCCTATCCATCTCACAATGGCGATTCTTAAGCGCCATTCCGACTAACGATTTCTGCAGGTGATGTGTATCTGAGGAGAAATAGGAGACTGCATTTTATCTGCGTCGTCGACCTACTCTTGCCGCAAAGAGACGGAGGTTTCAGACTTTTCATTTTCTGACATATCAAAATTTATTTCGTAGTCGCGTTGGTTTTTTTAATGGAACACGGGTAGAACAAATGATAGTATTACAGTCGGCCTAAGTGCTAGCCTATGTAGGCTCTCTTCCTTTAAGGGGAATACATACCGCATTAAGTTCACAATACAATTCTTAAATAATTTGTTAATTTATTTTTTTTTTTCGCTAATTTGAAAAGAATGCATTAAATAATATCAGTTCTTGACATTTTGTGATTTTTCACTCATTAATTCATAATTGGCGTGTGCTCAATCTTTTTTCGAAGTGTTACTGCTTACCGTAGTAAGTATTGCTGTGGAAGGCCACAAAAATTAAAAGGTCAACTCACTTTTTGAATAATTTTGAAAATTTCTGTTTATGTTTTCAATTGTTTTAATTGTTGATCATTTTAAATATTTAATCTTTATGATTTTCTGAAATCCGATTAAGATTAAAACAATGGATTAAGGAAATCTCTTGTATTTGTATTTCTATTAAATCAATAAGATGATCGAATGCGGTTCGAATAAAAACAATAAAATCTTGAAATTTCAAATCTTGAAACACAATCTGTTTCGAAGAGAAAGGAAAATCCTTCGAGTAAATGTAGGAAGTCCACAATGTTTGTGTAAATAAGACCAAAACATGGTTTTAAAGCGTAAATAATTATGGTTTTAAAAAGAACAAACTCAAGAGAAATTGCATGAAAATTGCAAAAGGTAACACAACACTCTGTGTGATTAAAACAAAAACAAAAAAAGGTTAAGAGAGAAATTCAATTTGAAATCCTTAAATTCGATTAAACCGCAAAGCATGAAAGACAGACGGATTTCTGTTTTTACATCCTTTTTTAAATAGCTGGGCTTTGTTAAAACGAATACAAACAAAATTGTCTTGTACTGCTCCCACACACATAAATACATACATATACATACATAATCTTGGAAAACCTAGATCAGACTAAGGATAATAAACAAGGATAAATTGCCTACAAAGAAGAAAAAAAAAATGGGCAAAATTTAATGTTTTCAAAACAATTTCAAAACAATTGACCAACTTATGTTTCTGTTTACTTATTGAGTTTAGGCAATGTGCTAAAATCCTATTTAACAAACGAAAATAAAAACAAAGAAATTATATTAGCGGGATACAAAGATAGTCCGATTTTGCGGTTTTGATACACACTGTTGGTGAGTATGGCCTATACAACATAGGCCATTATATTTCATTTTCCTGACACTCACACACAAACAAGGTTTGATTGCTACACAACAATACTAATCCCTCCCAAAAAAAAAAAACAACTAGAAATTTTAAATTTTATCTTAAGACTTCTATTTATTGACCGCAGTAGTTGTGAATTACTGGATTCTGGTTGCACAAATAATATTGTGCTCTTAATGACTTCCTAACTGAATGCTAACCTTGACAGCTGAAATGGACCTTGAATACGTGCTCCTTTATTGTTATGAGAAAAAAATATAAAAAAACGAAACAAGTAAAGATAATTGCTTGGAAGAATATTTTAAATTAAATTATTCTTCAGTGAATGTGTGTGTGTGTGTGTATGAATGTGTGTGCGTTTAGTTCACTTTTGACCCGTTTTTCATTTTCTAATTGTAATTAATGGATATTCGGATCCTTGAACAATTGTTGCCATAAACCTTGATTTTAATTTTTTCCGCTTTCGGTGCAGTAGCTGCTAGACTCCCGAAAACAGATTGACGACGTGTGTCAGCTCTTCAAGGCTTACTTTTTCCAAGTGATAGCCGTTATGTACACTTAATTTATTTGGCTACGTGGGTGGTGCAGTATTTTGCAAATTATAGTTGAATATTTTGTTGCAGATGTTTTTAAAAGACCTTGAACATAGTCTGCAGTACGTTCTAGAAGATTTTCTTATTTTGTTTATTATCTTTCTACCGAATTCTAAAGGCATAAGGGGCCTAATGGACCCAAAAATAGTTTTTCAATTAGTGATTCCACAACTATAAAAATGTATGTTCAACTGAAAATGGGGGATTACTTTTCCACATAAAATCGTTGGTGGTCTTATCATCTTACTATCACTCCCATCAATGCAACCTATTTCCAGTAGCAAAAAAGAAAAATTTGTTTAAAAATAATTTAAGGGCACTTGAATATTCTATGGGGTATACTTAGGCCATGAATAGAATAACGGGAACTTCAATGAAAGCATTTAACAGGAAATTACATTTAATATTATGAGTATAAAAGCAAAAACTTCTTTGGTCACGTAATTAGCGCACCCCCATTAAAGGTGGACTGAATCATCATTTAGGTTTAAATTATTTATAAAATGATGTGGAGGCACTCCCTCCTCGAGCAAGTCTTTCAAGAAGTCTTTGACATTTTGCATATTCTATGTCAAACCAAGTCACTCGAACCACTTTCCACCTGTCTTGACGATTTTTTAGATTTTTATTCAGCTTGGATTGGAATCAAAGCTTTTTTCTGTCCATTATATAATATCACTTTGTTGATCATGTAAATAATACTTTATCCAAACGTGCGGTGTGCTCATTTCATTTCATAAGAATGAACACAAGTTTTCATGAGCAAATCGAGTCAAATGAATTTACACAATACATACATTCATCCATCCATACATAAATGGTTATTACAATCACTGACTTTATACAGATTTCTGAAAATCTTTACATGGCAACTTAATATGTTCTCAGAGTTTTTGCCAGAAATCTACCGTTTTTCCATATTTCGCTTTGTTAAAGGTGTCTGACCTTTGAACAGTGGCCTCACATCTAATAAGCCAACACAATGCCTTCTAGACTACGACGACTTTACGATTCTATACAATATGCTTTGTTAAATGTTGATTTAAAGTACAGAGCGGATTTAAACTTAACCTTGGTGGGCTCCGCATTAAATTAGAGTCAAGTCAATTGAATTTTAATATGTACGCTACTCTCAAAAATATTGTTCTGAATAATGTTAGGATTATCTCTTTAAATTTTTGCGAAGAAGAGACGCTCAGATAGACCATTTTTGATACCATAAATTTACGTAGCGCTACATATCCAACTAAATTGGTTGAGATATTTATCGCTTGACTTTTTTGTGAAGGGGTGTGCTAATTACAAGACCACCTCGACTGTATTATATATAGTTCTACTACAAAAACTCTATATATAGTATTTATAAGTTTCGGTTTAAAAGAAAAAGAAACTCAATCTTAATATATAATATTTTAATTAATAAATATACAACATATCTTTAAATGGGAAATCGTCTTCAGTTTTAAAGCTCAAAAGGCGAATTTTTATTTTTAATTTCGCCTAAAGGTTCTACATTTTTATTTTTTTTTTTTAATATTTCATAAATAACTTGATTAAATTGATTGATTTTATTAAATACGTACGTATATGACAAATTATTTAATTTTGTTAGAGTTATTAATAAAACTATGACCTCCAAATATGAACTTTATAAATTAGCTGATAACTAATGGAATATTACAAAACTTAATCCCCTAGTATTTAATAAAAAATCAACATTTTTCTTAAATTATTATTGTTGTTTTGATAGTTAAGTGATTGACTATCAATTATTAACTGGTTTAAATCGTATTTTAGCTTTTGTTTAAAAAATTATTAATAATTTTATTTGTTTTTGTTTTAATTTTTTATTTTGATTTTCTACAGGAAAACAAAAAAGTTTATTTAAATTAGCACGTGCTATTTTTAAATGTTGACTAAACAGAAATGTTTTAAATTTTTAGCTTTAGCGTGTTTTTTTAACAAAAAAATTTAATTTTTTATTTAATAATTTTTAATCACTTTGAATAATGATTCAAAAATAAATAGGAACTCTTTTCATAATTTGTTAACCATTCTGAGTGGCAACATATACGCGCTGACCGTAAACTTGTTGAAACAAATCAAAATTATTCGAATTTACAAATGTCCACAAAAGTATACATATATGTAATTATGTATGTACATATATATATATATAAATATATAAGATATAAAACAAACCATAAGAAAATAATGAAATCTTTCTGGTGACTCCGTAGCGTAGGTATTTAAAGGGACATACTTTAAGGTCAAGAACTCCATTCAATCCATTTGATATTGCAATTAATTCAATTCCCTGCTGCTTTTTTTAATTTGAAAAAGTATTCTTGTAGGGATGCATATCGGTTCTTTCTCGAAAAACTCTGATACCTTCCGACTCAGTTCGTCCGCCCTTTCTTGTCGCTCTATGAAGCAGTGGCCCGAAACCCAGAAGTTATGAAGCAAACTTAAATTTAACAAGTGTCATGACCTCATTTTAACACTTTAATGGAAATGAAAAAAATTATCTTCTTCGTCTCATTACCAAAAAACAACAGTTATGGTATAAAGAGATTGGAATCTAAATTAATTTTGAATTAATTTCGGGTAAACAAAAATTATACGAAAAACTTTCGTGACACTTCTTAAGAATTTAGTTTGTTTTATGGAGTAATTACCGGCAGTTTGAATTACCGCTTTTTTGTGAAGGTATACGCAGTTAAATATTTTGATGATTAACCAGCATTTTTGTTTAATTACGTTACTGCTTATATTGTGTATTTTATTATAACTATTATGTACTTTGGTCATTATTATTATTATTGTTATTTTTTTTTTTTTTTTAAGAGCAAAAGTAACGCGGTAATATTAATTTAAAGTTTTACAATTTCCTTTCATCATCATCTGCTGCAATGGCTACCGCTACGGTTACGGCTGTAAATATGTCGGGTAAGAGATGAAATGGTTTTTTCAGTCATTTTATTCGCAGAACATGAAATTTAAGATCACAAATTAAAAAGAGATCAAAACAGCTTCTACTATAAATTATAAAAAAAGAGAGAAACACCAGAGGAAAAAATTTAAACGAAAATCACATTAAGGTCGACCGACCATTTTACTGTGAAATGGAAAATATAGATGATGTTCAAAGGAAAAAAAAAGTAATTTATGGTCTTAAAATAAAAGAAATTGAAATAAAATAAAATGTAGAGGGTTATTAACAAAACCCAGCAATAATAGTAAAAAATCTAAATATGTATGTATGTATTATAAAATCGTAACACATAACACCGACACCGACACCGACACCAACACCAATTCAACATCTGTAAATAAATTGAAACAATTTATCACTATGGCACCATAGAATAACAACACACTGCCATATAAAACTCTTTAGGAAAGAAAGATATTAAAGAACAGCATAAAAATAATGAAAGAAACAACAAAAACCAACTAATTTATAGCAAAACCAAGATGGTCGAGAGACCTAAACCTACAGAAATTTGAAATATTGTATACATACATGCATACATATGTACATATAATGAAAGAAATCTTAATTGAAGAAAAAATAGGAATGGGAATAGCATCAGGAACCAATGGAGCATCAACACATTTTGTTTTATTAGATTAAATGGCCAAACTTCTTTAATGCTGAAGGTTATTTACCTATGAATTGTATTCCTCTCTCCCTCTCACTCTCTGTCGCTGTCTCTGTCGCTCTCTCTCTCTCGTTATGTAAAGCCGCGGGTTTTTTTTTTTGTAATGAGATGCTTTGAAAAGATTTTTAAATGAAAAATAAAATAAATTACCAAAGTATGGTTGTGTCTAAATATAATGGAAAATCATCATGATCACCGATTTTATTTTATTTTTGTTTTAGTTTTTTTTTATCAACACAATAGTTTGGCTTACATGTCTGCGTATAATTTCCAAATACGATTAAAATTAAATTAACTGTGGTGCTGGTATTAGCACCACTTATGTATACCACCGACGACCACCATCATTAACAGGCAAACAAACAAAAAAAAAAGAGAGAAGAGAAATTATTTTTCTTTATTGTTTTCATTGCAATACAATACGAACCACACATATAAACGAATGGACGGACCTTAGGACTTATTGTACTGGTCACGCCTTTTATCATCATCTCACAGATACGGTAGACAACAGCATCTCCATCATCATCATCGTTATTGTTAGACGTTGTTGTTTCGGAGCCAAAACAACAATTCAGCGCCTATAAATGAAACCAAAAATTGATTAACTAAACACAGGTTCAGTGAGATTTTAAAATATTAATTTGACCACATTTCTTAGGAAGAAATAAGAAAAAATACAACGGATATGTCACAGTAAAGTCATTAATTGTGATCATGCATTGTGATCAAAAAGAGCTTAGGCCATGAAAGTTTTTAAATTAACAATTTTTCTTTCTTTTTTTTCAGAAGTATTTACTGTGGACAACAAAAGTCTAGCTACCCTAATATATTTTAGTAATTCCATTGATTTTAAGCAATAATAATTTTATTAATTTATATGTATTTTATTATAAAACATTAAAAAAATTGTTAATGTTTTTTAGAGACTAAAAAAAAACAAGGAAAACTTGCTGCTGACTCCACGTTTTTGCATCGTAAAAGTGGAGCTGCCTGCCTACAGAAGAACTGCCTTATATTTAGTTGGATATTCGTTAAGATCAAGCACTCCATTTCGCCAATGTGACATTGAATGTTGTTATTGTTGTGTTTGCCGCCATGCGCTCATAAGGAAATTTTCAGATGACTTTTACTTCAGGATTTAGCGGCTATGTAACTGTTCTTACAAATAATGTCCTAAATACTCTTGGAGTCATATCGGGATTTTGTTCAAGAGTATTATACCTAAGGGGACTTGGACTTGTCAAATCACGTCATTGACTTGTTTGAAGTAATAGCCATTACGAATTCTTAATTCTTAAAAATTTCCTCTTATTCATTATATTCTCAATAATTTCCAAACTTAGCACATTCTCACAATATTCTACTAAAGAGACCGTGCTTAACTATTTCATGCAAATTCTGTGAATGTAACTCTTTATTCTTATTTCTGCATACAAATATTGTGTTATCACCTGACTATTCACGGATGTACTTTATTATGGGGCAAAAAAGAAAATGTAAAACTCGATCTCGAGAAAGGGTTAAGCATTGTACAAGTAGTACAACGCTGGAGAGATTAAATAATGGGCTTCTTTTGTTTGCATTTTGAATACATAATTGCAAATATTTCAAATATTTTCTCTAAAAATTTCTCTTTATTTTTAAAAATTTCTTATTATTTTTACTGACTTTCATTTTTTTTTCTTTTTTGACACTTTCAAGCTATTAATAGATTAAAATTAATGGATTGAAATTTTGTTTTCAGTTCATTGAAATAATCAAGGTAAAACTCGAACAAATAAGGAAAAAAAAAAAAAATAAATAAAAGAAAAACAGCGTAAGTTGATATAAATTTAGTTGTAAAACAATTTTAACTACTTCCACAAATTACGTTTTGGGTTAATGAATTTCTGTTTTAACAAATTAAGAAAACACTTTTATTTAATTAAAAAATAACACAATAAAACAAATCAAGCAAACATTTTAAAACAAACCGCAAAACAAACTAAAAACTTAATAGATTTTAACTTAAATTGCTACAAACGTCATCAATTAACAAAAAAACAAAAAAAAAAAATACGACCAAAATAAATATTAACTATGGAGAAAATTTAAACTGCGCTAAAACGATAAATCAATAATTAAAAAAAAATTCGTAGGAAAGTAGATAGATGCGTAGAAAAAGAAGAGACCAAACAAGAGCCTCATGCCAATTAGCATACATCTAAGAAATCATGTAGCCTTGTTGCTTGCTCACCATTAGGAATGCCGCTTTGCTTTCTATAGGTAGTCTTGTACAAACTTCCTTCACTTCTTCCAGTCCACTCCTTCGTCTCTCTGAGTTACAGTATCGTCCTCGAAATATTGGCATCTCAGGTTTAGGAAAACTTGGGTTATTCAAGCTTATGGTATGTGTTACTCTCGATCTGTCACTTGATCCTATATTCCAAGATGTTATTTGCTCTAATTGTCATTAGATTATCCGTAAAGATATTAAAATTCAAGCTTACCGATTATGCATACACGTATTATGGCCAGATAGCCGGAGGTAAAGTTTAATTTCTTATTCTCTATGTAGAGGCCCAGTCCCGTCGTAGCTCCATGTTTAAAATCATCCGTATAGCACTAGTCCTCACTAGCATTTGTCGCTCGGATCAATTTGACCAAGACTTCCGCACGGCACCACATATTCCTCAATAACACATTCGTTGAACCCTTTGAACGATTCTATTGTTACATAGCCTCTCCATCAATGTCCACCACGCGATATTAATAAATATCGTAACATTTAAGTGCTTTAAAAAAATAAAAATTAAGATATTTCGTACAATATATCATGGCAATGCATAGAAACATCAACAAGTTCATTAACTCTTTAACCTAGGCTTACACTTAAGGGGCCCAAAAGAAGCAATAACCAGCCAACCAAAAAACATGTAAAACAGTCTCCTCTTGTGTTTCTTCGTTTTCATCTTTTGGGGTATCAAGAGGGAGAGAAAAAGGTAGAGTGAGAAAGAGAGGGAGAGGGAGAGCAGAACACGAAAGAATAATCCAATGTAATAAATATACAATATCTATCCTCAAAGCAATTTTATTATTTATATTGTATTTATGATAAATGATGTATAAAGATTTACTTTCATATATACATACATATATACATACATACATACATACATACAATACGTTTAAGTCTACACATATAAACATATAGTAGTTTGGGGATATCAAACCTAGCTCAAGTATAATAATTTCTTTTTTTTTTTTGGCGTTCTATCATACAAACTGAAAATAGCCTTTGGGTTGTTGGAATATTTATTTGGCTGGTACTCATACCGTACATGCCGTACATAGTGTGTGTTCAATAAAAATTTTTGTTTTTTTTTTTCTTTGTTCTTCGATTATAAGTATTCACATACTCGCACATGGCTTGTTTAATAGAGTACTCTTATGTTTTGTTGATTTATCTTGTAAAAATACAAAAAAAAAAACTAAAAAAAATTGCTTTTCCATATTTTTTTAGACCAGAGTTCAAACGTTACAAAATGCCTGTTACAACAAGATTATGTGAAGCATCTTTCAGGACTACGTTAACGGCTAAAATTTTAAAGTATTTTTGTTTAAAAGTGTGCGTCTAGTCTCTCACGCCAATTTGAGGATTTGGATTATGCGGATAGTATTTGTCTACTCTCGCACAACGTCTCCAACATGCAAACAAGGCTAGAAGAGTTAAAAAGATATGAGCGCAATGTTGAACTTCAGATAAATGTCAAGAAGAAGCCAAAACCATCGTAAGCTCTGACAATAACATTCATGTTACGAAGCCAACCAGTCGAATACATACGTAAATAGCATCTGCTATCATTTGTGACAACAAATGGCATCACAGAAACAGGCTTAAATAACAGGCTCAGGCTAAAGCGAGTGCTACAAACGAACTCTATAGTACGGTGGTGAAAGCCTGGTTAGTATCGAACACTATCACGAGAAAACTATAGATATATAGAATGGCTGACCATATTTCGTGGAGAACGCTTGGTTAATGGAGTACTATAGCTTCTAGAAATTAGGTTTGGTGGATCAAAGTGGAAATCACCGTAGTCTAGTAGGTAGTATGTTGCCATGAAAAGTTTCTCAACAATTTTTCAGTTCAGAGTCGATTTTAAACTGTTTGTTCCACCACTCATGTACAAATTTAACACACCGAACATCACGGATGGTGAGAGAAGTAGCTCGTAATCCTCCCTAAAAGCTTGTAATTCAGTAGGTAGTTCGAAGTGATAGCTTTAATTACCAATGGTTAATTGAATATGCATAGCGGCCCGTTGTGATTAATGCCAATTACGGAAGTAAGATACATTCCATAGCCATTCCCACCTAGCTGACATAAACATTTTAAAATAAATTTGAACTTACTCAAGACGAATCTAATTGGCTGTCATATAAGAAAATAGTTATGCTTACATAAAAGTATTGTTTATTGAAGTAGATTATTTTCTTACTATTTTTCTAAACTCTTCAATACATACGTAATGTTTCAAGAATCAAATAATTTGGTGGATTATTTACGAAATCTATGTATCGATACAAGTTCGCTTCTAAAGTCTTTCGTTTTCTCTTTAGCAATTGTTCATGATACGAGTAACATATAATATCCATCCATACATATACTCCATATGCATCTACTTAATTTTTTTTTTTTTATTTTTTTACTATTAAAATTAACACTACAAGTAAGTATTGTTAATATTTAATAAAAATATGTAGTACTTAAATTTCTTGCATTATGAAACAAAAGATTTAATCAATGAACCTTAACTGTCTTGTTCAAGAAAAACATGGAATTACTTTTTAAACAGCCGTAAATCTAGTATCAATTGTAAATGTCTTGTTATAGTGAACAAATGGGATTTTTTCCATCATTTTTTATTTTTCTTTTTTAATTTTTTAGTTTTTTAGTTTTTCCTTGCTGTTGTTATTATGTACATACAGTACAGTATTGTTGGTTGGTATGGTACTCAGCATAACCTGTTCTTGTAAAAAAAAAATACACTTTAAAAGTTAATTATTTGTTGAGAATATTCATAATTTATGAAATGTTCATCCATACATTCAGAGTTATGAACAGAGATGTGCACAACTGCCCATTTGCATATAGCAAGACACGGACGAGTGTAAGACGAGTGAGTGTACACTTTTTATACACTAAAAATTAAACTAACAATCCATGAATGTGTGAGTTCATTTACTATATTATGCACTCTGCAACATGTTTTATGTTGATGTACATGTATATGTATATGTGTATGTATATATGTATGTGCTTAGATGATAAAAACAAATTGTTTTTAATCTGTGTTTTACAGCTTCAATGTGCAGTATAGTATAGTATAGATTTCAATGCATTTTTTTGTTGTTGTGTTTCTGTTTGCTATTGCCTTCGATGCAATTAATTAAGTTGTTTAATTTCTCGTTAAAGTTTTTAACAGCAAACTGAGTAAGAGATGCAAAATAAGTGTCTGTCTGTTTAATTTCTCGTTAAACAAATCAAAACAAAAAAAACAAACAATTTTTTTCTTTTCTTTATTTTAATTAATATTTTTCATTCAACAATATTCGTGTTTCATTTTCTGTTTTATGCGTCCGTTTTAATACAGAAAAGAGAACATGCATACACAGAATGTATTCAATTAATTAATTACGAAATTAATTAATCTATTAAGTTGTGTTTGTTAAATCCTAATTACTTTACTAATTTTAGGTGTTAAAATACAAATGCTTGTGTTAAAAAGAATTGAAATTTTGTTTAATAATCTTAATTTTCAATAAATTAATCCAAATAAATTCGTTTTAAAGTCAATTCATGATTAAGATATCGTTAAGATTTCTTTAAACTTTGTTTTGTAAGGCTTTTGATTGTTTTAATCAATTTGTTTGATTTTTTTTAATGACTCATTAAAATATTGCGTAAGCAAAGCTTTAGCTAGCTGAATGTACACAAGAATTATTTTCGTCAACAACGCGTTGAATCAAGAATTTCACATTGAGTAGACAATAATTTTTTAGACACAAATTATTTATATTCGATCAGAGCTGTGAGACAGAAGTTCTTTGAAATGCAGATGTAATCATAAAACAATTCAGATTTTTGTATACTAATCGCTGAAATCGGTCTCTAAATATTCTTTTGACTTATTAGCATGTAAAATCGTACAGACAGCGTTTGCGATCGAATTGAATATTAGCCGCATAAATCTTCTTAGACCCTTCTACGGTGTACATAATTAATATAATACAAGCAAAAAATGCATGTTTACAAGCTCTACATAATGCTGTAAACACAATAAACACTACAGACCTAACGCTGCAATTCCCCAAAAATTCTGCGAAATATAAGGCGAATTTCTATTATTTTTCAGAGCAAGCAGAGAATCTATGGTCACATTGAGAGTATCTGTGCTATCCTTGAGAGAATTAGTGCTATGACAAAACAATACAATAACCTACATGAAATTTAGTACAAAAAAAAAAAAGAAAAAATCGATTTAGAGGAACCATTAATAGAGAATAACTGAAGTGTTTATTTTTTATTTGTTTTACTTATGCTTTGGCGTTGTTGCCTTTGTTATAATTAACACGTTACCTGCCAAGCTGTTTATGAGAAGGTGTCATTTCTAGGCCACGTGTACCATTTTCGGTACACGATAACTACTTTCATAAATCTATAAAAATACATGTTCTTTTTTTATTTTTGAAAAAATGTATGTTATTATTTCAAAATTATTACTATTCAAAGGGCAAAATGCACAAAATAACAATATAAAATTAAATTTATTTCATATAGAATAATAAGGGACATCAGTATAATGTAGAAACAAGAATATATATTTTACTCAAGTTTGAGTGCATTATTATAATTTTTCATACTTTCTGTATACCATGGAACGGCTGCATACTTTTTACTGGTCTACCATTACAGTTTTATAACTCATGGTGTAATTCTAGAAGGTAGGTCCTACATTTTCTTGTACTATATAAAATCGATGCATTTACAACTGTCGTATTCAATAAGAGTTCAAAAGTGGTCCGATAACTAATTACCACGCCACATGTACCGTTATCGGTACATCACTCTAAAATTGCTCTAAACATCATTATGTTACATAAAATAGTCCTACTAATAATTAAATTTTAAATTAAAAAGTTCAGCTTGGCGTAGAAATGAGGTTTAGCGTGCACCGAAAACGGTGCACGGTGCAATACATAAACGTCATTTTATGTATTGGATGATGTCATATACTATATATGTATGTAAGTATATTTAATATCATGTGGAAATATTATAATTGTCATGAAAATCTTAGTGTATTAGTTTTACTCCATGCACATAATTGCTTTTAGCGGACATAAACATTTTTTAAAGTGAATTGAAACTTAATGAGTTCGCGGACAGACTTACATATATGATTAGTTGCATATGAATGAAATGATTAGATAGATTTCCTACAGAAATATACAACAATAGTCTGATTAACTTAGATTTTGTTGTTGTGATAGCCAGAGTTCATGATAGTTAGTTGTGTGATCGTTAAACAGATACTTCAAGGATAGTAGTAGACTACCAAATCCCATTTTTCAACATTAAAAATGTCATTCGTTTTAAACCAACCGTAACTAAAAGCAGATATTGTCATGTGTAGCCATTTGAATTTGGCTAATTTTCGAAGCATTTTCTTTAAACACACTTGTAAAGGAATTTTTCGCAATTAAAAAGGCCTTGCCTTTGTAATTTGGTAGATAATTGTAAGAAACGCTTTAATTCCTTCGGACATTATGGACATGATCCTCAATATTTTATTATATTGTACTGCTGTCGTGTGTCAGTCATTTATTTCAAGGAAATCTTTTTTGAGTTGGAGTTCTTCACAATTTAATTTTTAACGTTTAATTAGTTCCTGTAACCTTGCAACTGGAAAATATTATCTTTAAAGTAGCAATTCTATTGTATAGAAAAGATATTCAAATGAATAAAGTATACTAAAAAAAAAGCATATTGACTTGACTTCTTTAAAAAAAACATGCTGCTTCTCAAGGTTCATTGTCCGGCATTCCAGAAGTCTGAAACAAATTGCAAAACCCTGTCATAAAAATCAAATGACTGCCACACGACGTTAATGTTTTAAATCAATGTTAAGGTTTTTAAAGCAAAATAGAGAAAGAAATTTGTTTTTTTTTTGTTTTAGGCACAACCTACGCAGTTTTCCTGTGATCAATTATAAACAGAAGTTCCATTACTTAAGAATGAAGAATTGAATCTCTGCATACGAATACCGTGTTTTGGCATTTGCCAGTGGAAACGAACCAATTCAAAGGATCATCGGACAGGAGTACATCTGGCCTATAAGGTATGTAAAATAAAGCTTCCCATTACCATTTTCTAAATAGTAGTTTTTAACTGTCTTTACAGTATCTGGTCAAGAATTTTGTCGCCCAATCATCACTTGAAGAAGACTTAATTAGTTTGCGTAGCACACTCCCTGTAAGCATCGGGGTCAATTTCGGCATCATGCAGCCAGTGGAAACTTTCTCGACCCATCTAATATATAACATTTGACGTTGATTCGTTAGTATGCTGTTCTTTAAAAATATTCCTGTGAATGGTATTTAGGATATACGAAATCGTCTTAAAAACCTCTATTGCCTTCAACTCGACTTGAACCTAATCTCCTTGATTTTACAGGACTCATGCTGCTTGGGAATTGATATTTGATTGCTTCGTAATGACATTGTAATTTGTCTTCATCCGAATTAACGGATATTTCAGACTACCAAGCCACACTTTTTCCTTTGCCGTCGTGTCAATAACAGTATTTCTAAAGGGACGGAATATTTTTTAAGATAATCTTGTGTGAGAAATCGATGTGCTGCAGTTGGAAACTTTCTTAATTGTGATTTAATTTTTAGTATTAAAAAACAATACTTTCGTTTACACTGTGCCCTTTAATGACAATAAAGCGTACTGATATTATTCTTTCTTTTAAAACATCTTGCATGTCTCATTTAATCGTATAGATTATGAGGGTCCTAAACATAAGCCAGTCTGTTTATGTTATGCCCGAAGGAAAATGAGAGTCGCGTTTATAGTGCCTTAAACCACTCGCGTATCTCAACCAGACCCACAAACAGTAAAAAGATCTCAAACATAATGTAAGTCTAGTTAGAACGTATGGTATGAATCACTTCATAACGGAGGAATGTATAGGATAGTGCCTCTCTGGCTACTGTTGCTAGTGTCATACCTTTAGAATTCGGAATGGTATTATCACTGAGGAAAGAGGATGACATTTACATGAATAGAGAATAGAACATAAAGGGAAATGCTGCTGTTTTGAATACAAAAGACTGGAAGTAGTGACAATACCTTACCTACTTACTTAATTTGTATTTGCAATTTAAAGTCGACTTCTAACGACAGATTTTTTGAAGGAGTTTGACCCGTAGTCTTACATCTAATAGACGTAAGACTATAATTGGTAAATCTCTATAATACAGTGCACACGCTCTAATGTGAAGTAATTAAAACTGGCGTTGTTCACTTTTTTAAAACAATTTTTAAACAGAATTATACGATCTTTTAAACAAAAATCATTATTTATGAATTTTTTTTATAATTTAATCTTCGTAAACTTTTTTCACAGTATCTAAATCGCATATGAAGAATAAATATGCAAGCAGATCTACTAACAAATACATACAGTGATGTGAAAAATAATAAGGACAGTGCTCACCCAAACTTACATTACATTTACAACCGAATAAAAAATCGAAAATTCTTTCTTATTTAAACGATTTATTTTTTCTTAAACGGTAGAGAAAAGATTATAAACAAAATTTTTAGTATTTCTACAATAGATTTTAATTTTTTTGTGATTTTTTATGAAGTTATACAGTTTAACGTGTGAAAAAAATAAGGACACTTCATGAAATCTTAAAGCTTTAACTAACTTAGATAAAACTAAATAGATCTTTATACTGAATATTGTTGCATAAAACCTTAATGACATAGCAGTACTTTGTTGGGGATCTTTTGTTATCCAGAACAAAAAAGTAAAGTATATTTTGGATCGAATTCTTCTTCTCCACCATGTAAGAAGACCTATCCATTAAGAATTCAATCCAAAATATACTTTAAAAACGGTCAAACATGGTGGTGGTATCATCACCGTATGAGAGACATTCTCTCGTTATGGTATGAGTTCTCTATATCGTATCCAAAACATAATGAAATCGACTAATTGAACTGAAATTTTGCAAAATGCAATTCTGCCGAATGCCGAAGAAAATATGCCACTCAAATGGGTTTTCCAGCAGGATGATAACCCAAAGCATACGGCAAAGTACACAAAGAAGTGGTTCCAGGACAAAACCCAACAACCAATTTCTTAGAATGGCCAGCACAGTTCCCTGATATGAATCAATAGAAAATTTGTGGAACGAAGTTAAAAGAAGTTGAATAAAAGAAAAAATAAAGACGAACAATTCCAGATAGATACATAAACATTGCGTTAAAGCCCACCTTTACAACACGTTCACTAGTCATACAAAGCGTGAGTAAATTTAATATTTTATCACAAGAATCGCATACGCTTCTACCGAATATCGGCGGTTCTTATATAAACACCCTCACACCGTATTAAAACTGTTCAAAATAATTTATTTTCTCTTAAAATTCAATATAAAATACCTATCTATAGCACTTCCCACAGTAATACAATTAAATTAAATTAAATTAAATATGGCGGTAAATGTTGAAATGTACTTAAGGGCTGTCTTATTGAGTTCTCAATGGCATAGTACCTATGTGTTATTAAAATATTTGATAAAAATAATACACGAAATAAACATCCCTAAACTATGTAAGCAACAGCTGTTAAAAAAAAAAAAAATCAACAACAACACATAAACTCCCCCATTAAGTAAAAACAACCATTCGACACAACCGACGGTGGTTGTTTAAATAAATTCAACGCGTACAGCCATTATTTTGTAAAAAAAGAAAGCAAACAAAACATAGCAATAACAACAACCATATTGAGGAAAACATTTTAACACTGAAAATTTAAAATTATTTGAACGAGTATCCCAATCATACAAAATGTTTCCCCTTAAATGCCACCACACCACTACAATAACAACAACAAAAAGGCTGAACAAAAAAGAAATAAACTGAAATTGAAACTGAAATTGTTTAAAGATAAAAGAGTAAACCATACCTCTTCCAATGGAATGTAAATAAAACGTTTCCAATTTCGAATTTCGAACAATTCGTTGATATCTGTCTGTCTCTCTCTTTTGTCTTTGTTATTCTATCGTTGCTTTCCAAAAACAGGGGAAAATTGCTTCGGAATGACGATAAATTTTCGTTTTGTTTTTTAAGGGGAACACAAGGCTTTTATTTAATGGCTGCCTTCGGTTTTGGTGTCCGTTTGATGTTTGCATTGCTAATAACTCTAGCAGTCTTTGTTTTTCTTTGGTTATGTAAGGCCCTGTAATTGTTTTCCCTTTTTTATGTTTTTTATAAAATGTTTTCGATTATATTTTCCCTCTCTCACTCTCTGTATGCGTTGAACATATTGAAAATTAACTTTTCAAAACTAAATTGATTATTTTAATTCCCTCTACATTTTAATTCTTTTTCTCTCATTCTCTCTCTCTCTCTCTTACACACACTCTATTATTATCTCTGTCTAACTTACTGTCGCTTTATTTTAGGAGTAAAAATAAATAAAAATCATTCCATTGCGAACGCATTTGAGTTTTTTCATGTGCCTGTGCATATTTAAGGTTTCAATTTTATTTGTTTATCATATCGGCTCTCTCCTTCCATTACTCTCTCATCATCACTTTCTGTGTGAATTGTGAATTGGTGAAGAGGATTGTGTTGTCCTTTTAATTTTATTTCTTTTCTTTATTGTGGTCGGTAATTAAAATTGATTTTTTAATTTGGCTGGAGTCTAGAGGTATGGGAATTTATTTTGAGAAAATTAATTCGTTTATTTTGTGGAAAACTTAACAATCATCTGTACTTAGCTGCCTTTTTATATATGTATGTGCGTATGTATGTATGTACGATATGTGAACATACATACATACATAATCTTTGTTGTTGTTGTTGTTTGTATATATTGTTTCAAATTAAATTCGTTTTTTTTTTCCTTTGAAATTTTCAAATGTTTGGTGGCTGATTAAGACACAAAAAAAACAAAACGAACCCGTTCAAGCATAGACGTTTTGTGGCGAAAGTGCACTCGAATGAGTACGTAGTGCGTGTTTCAGACTCTTTTAAATCTATTATAAGAGTACGATCGCTTTCTGGAAGAAATTAGGCGCTGTCTTCGAAAAAAGAAACAAAAAGAAATAATATCCTCTGAATTTATTAAATTTGTACCTATGTTCAGTCAGTATTGTTCAACCGTTGATGTAACATTTAATAGATTGAACCGCGTTCTTGGAATATCGGCTAATTAGAATGCCTTTCGAAATTTTCATACTCTGATGGGTAAAGAGAAATCCTTTACGTCAACGATATATCTTTTTAGATATTCTAATTGTTTTTTAGGTTGCGATGTATGTACATATTGTAATCACACAGGCAGATACCTCTTGGAGCATGTAAATGCGGTGTGTGTCTGATGACAATTCGTAATCATTTAAAGAAAAGTTGAAAACCAACTCAAAGAAGCTCTATGTTTCAATTCCATATTGGTTAAATCGGTAACAGAATATGAGCGTATTAAACATTCCAATTTTGATGTACATTTTCTTTATTTATGTAAATATAACTCTACATTCGATTCAAAGTCAGAAAACACTGACTAGGAATACGTTGTAAAGAAACTGCATTTATTCGATCGGAATGGCTTTCAATTTCTTCGAGGTAAACAGGGATTAAAATATTTCAATATCAAAAACCCCTTAAAACGTAAATTAATTTGTTTTATTGTTTATTCATTAAATTTTATTTTATGGTCGATTGTGGTTAAATGTATTTGTTTTTTGTTTTTATTTTTTTAAATTGAATTTTGAAATTCTTTAAACCTACTTCTCATATCTCTAAGCCAACATCAATAAACAATAAAAAAAAAAAAATGAATAAATAAATAAAATCTAATTTAAGTTCAGTTATTTAACAAAATTTCGGGCGTAATGAGCCATAAAATGTCACTATCATCCGCATCTGCATCATCAGCAATTATTAACCATTAGCCACTAGACATTAACATTACCATTGTCATTATGATCTATAGTATCGGTATATGTATACTATACATACGTATTTACGTCCATACATACATACTATTTAATATCAAATTACTTTTCACTGTGACGCTCCCTTAAAAGTCTTCATAATTTCGCCCGAAATTGTTCAATAATTTAATGCCGCGTCCATATTGACCAATTCTTTGTTTATTTGTTTTTGGGGAAATTAAATTCATTTTAAATGATTTTTTAATCATTTTATTTTTTTTAGGTACCTATGCATTTGTATTTCAGGTTCTGTTTCGTTCAATTCTTTCAAATCGTGCCATTTGTGTCAATTAATTGGCAATTTTTAAATCATAAAATCGGTGCTGTTTTGTTTAAATGATTGGAAATAATTAATTTCAATTAAATGACTTGTTTTTTAATGCATATGTGTTATTATTTTTCTGTCTTTTTCTTTTCTTTTTTTTGCGTAATAATAAATACAAGTTTTCAGTAACCACAGGGAAATAATTCATGATGTTGTTGAAAAAAATTGTTTTTGTTTATATACGTATTCGTTTTGTTAATAAATCAAATCAAATGAAAATAATACAACAACACCTCCTTCAATCCATTATTTCATTAGCAATCTTTTTGATTTATTGAAATAGAACGTTGTACCATTTCTCTAAAAGCACTTTCAATACCAATTGGATACCGCTTTGCAAATACTTACAATCACTATACTAGTCTAGTTCCATTCTAATCCAGCTCTCAAAACACGGATTGATTCCAACAATTAGAAATTCTTATCCTGTTCAGATCAAACATTTTGTGAGTGGCGTTTGGCTGTAAGATTTTGATGCATTCATCGCAGAGTCTAGGCATTGCAATGTCTGCCAACAATTAAAATTTTTATATGAAAGAAATACATTTTCAATGCCTTTTAATTTCTTCGCCAAGATTTAAACGAGAAAATTCGTTTTAATCACTACACTACCAGCACTGTAGTTCTAAACTTTAGAATCTAAAGATATCCGAAAAATGCCAAAAACGCATCTGTGATAATTACAAATATGTATCGGGTCCGACATCTAACGTTTTTTTTCAACTAGTGCTTATTTCGTGAATGGTAACACTTCCGCTGAACGAATATGATTGTGTATAAGCTAAGCATCCAATACGTTTTCGCTTCGCTAAGTGGGCTTGAGATCGACTTACAGAAGATGCCGATTTTGGCAAAAAACATCATCTTTTCAGATGAAGCTCATTTTGATCTTGGCGGGTATGTAATCAAGCAAACTTGTCGCATTTGGGGCACAGAAAACCTGCACGCATACATTGAAAAGCAGACACACCCAAAACGAGTCACTGTTTAGTGCGGATATTGGTCCAGAGGCATAATTGGGCCATTTTTCTTCGAAAATGGGCAAGGAGTGGCCGTTACAGTCAATGGCGATCGTTACCGGGCCGTGTTGAACGATTTTTTGTTCACAAAAATTGAAGAGGAGGATATTGGCAACATTTGGTTTCAACAGAACGGCGCTCCGTGCCACACAGACGAAGCTACACTCGATGTTTTGCGACCTGTTTTTAAAGATCGTATTATCAGCCGCAGAGCTGATGTCGTTTGGCCACCTCGGAGCTGCGATTTGACACCGTTGGACTATTATTTGTGGGGTGCCGTCAAAGATAAGCGTTAGGCCGACAAGCCAGAGACTATTGTCGTTTTAAAGAACAATATTCGTGAAGCCATTGGTGAAATACAGCTACACACAATCGATAATGTGATTAAAAATTGGACCGATCGTGTAGACTACTGCATGGCCTTCCGAGGCAGCCATTTGAATGAAATTATTTTCTATTATTAACCAGAAGGATTGTACATTTAAATAAAAAAAATGAATTTGAGAAAATATTCAGTAGCTTTTTTTAAAGCATTTTCAAAAAACACAAAAAAAATTATTTGGCTGGCCCTTTATAAAATTAACACAAACAACATAAGTGGTATGACAAGCTACGTTGTAATCCTGACTGGAGGGTTGTAATGACCAGTTATGTAAGTACGTATGCAGGTTGCAACATTTTCCTTTTTATCTAATTATTAATGAATTAACATTATGGGTAGATATTTTTCTTTATTTTTTGAGAGAATTTTTTTGTTTTTATCGTTTACGTAAATCAAATAAATATTTTTTTTTTGTTGAATTTTTTTATGCCCATTTTATGGTGATTTTTTAATTGAAATTAAAAATTTCATCGTTTTTTTCGGATTTAGGTACGAATCATTAGTTTTTATAATGATTGATTTTTTTTTTTTTGGAACGGATATGTGACAGATGCGGGACCTGAGTGTACCTAAACGGATTAATTATACATTTATCAATGAATGTTCAATGATAGCAGTCTATCATTCCTCAAATAAAATGAGTAATTTTTTCGTATATCTATGCATTCCGAAGCAGATAGGTGTCCCTTGTTTACATTTATTGAAATCGGTTGTAAAATTTAACATCAAGACATATGATGTACAAGCATACATACATATGTTTCTGGGAAAATTAAAAAAAAACAAATTTAGTAAAAAAAATTAAAAATTTTTACTAAAAAAAAATGTTTTGAAAATTTTATTATTTTTATCTTATGTTTAATAGTTACATACATATGCCCTGAAATATGTAAAAATGTACATACATACATACATATGTATGTATGCGATATACATTCCACACACATTATTCCGATGAAATAAAATAATTTTTTTAATTTCAAACAACTTTTTCTAAATTCAATTTTTTTTTTTTGTTTTTTGCGATTTTATTTAATATTTTCGAAATTTTTAAATTCAATACCTACATAAAATGAATTTCCTTTAAAACAAGATTTAACTTGAATGTATTTTTTAAAGAAATAAATACGAGAAGTAAACATAACAAAAAAAACATAATATCATTAACAAATAAAATAAACTATTACCATTACCATTAAAAAACAAAAAAGTACAGAAATCAAATTCAATATTTCCTTTACTCACCACACACCACACACCACATACCTACTTACTACACCAGACAATAAGAACAAAAACGCCTCAAAGACGCGATTTAACAGGTTTTAGGTGTGTGAACAATCAAAACAAAAAATTTTCTTTATAAAATATTTCAAAATATTCTTAAACAAGACACAGAGATAGATAGAGAATGCTAACAGAGAGAGAGAGAGAGAGAGAGAGAAAATATTTAATAATAGGAAAATAAAATCATCAACATTTATTTATTTTTCATTTTTGTTATTGTTATTGTTGCTGTTGTTGTTGTTGTTGTTGTTGTGGATGTATTACTAAAGTTGTTGATTACTTTGACAGGTCTTGTTGTTTAAATGCATGTATGCATTTGTATATGTACATATGTATGTATAATCAACTAATACGTTTACATTATATGCTACAAAAGCCCATTGAATACAAACAAACAAACAAACAAACTCTTATTAAGTGCACATGCATACGCGCATGCATATGTACATACACTGAATACATATTGGAAGTGTATCGAAGAAAACCGAATGAACCCACCTATTTTTTCTTGGTCTTATTGTGTATAGAAAATCTGTGTAAAATTTAATAAAGAGAGCAGAACAGAGCAAAGCAAAAAGCAAAGCAGAGCAGTAACTATATTTACTTTGTTAAGCAAACACTGCGTCAACAGATTTGACACAACACTGAGCAGAGGCAGTAAAAGAAGAAGATTTACCAGAAGGTATGAAAGAAAGAGAGGAAAAGTTACAAATTTAAATAATTGAGTTGTTCGCTGACACCTTAAACTGAAGTCTTTAGAGGGAAAAGACAATTTAGTTGTTCTAGCAAAAAAGGGGTATATTTTCTCCTTTTTTGCGATGAAGCTTGATTAATAATTTCATTCGTGTTTTCTATAAGTTAAAAGAGTACAACTAGTCGAAATATTATCACACAGAACTCCTCCCTTTTCTTGCTGGCTACGATAAACTGCTTTTCTCGTTCTATCTGTTTATTGAATGAAAGTAGAAACGAGTCCACAGATTTGACAGAATGCCATGAAGCATGATGTGTATTTGTTGTTTATTATTTTTATTTTTGTTTTGTGATGCCTTATACGGGTTGTGTGTGTGTGTGTGTGTTTACTAAAGGGAATTGTTAATTTTCTTGGCTTTTTAATAAAGTTATAAAGAATTTTAACAAGCCCTTCTTATTTCACCACTCTACAGCTATTATTGTGTTATTGTGTGTGTTACTGTTTTCAGTTTTCTGCTTTCATTTCGTTTCATACGTATGGTGGTGGTTGATTTTATGTGTTTCCATCACACAGAGCGAGAGAGAGTTTTCAATTTTTTTTTTCTTTTCATTCTTATGTTACGTACTAGGTACTTGCGCTTTATTAAGGAGATCTTTGTAAATGTCGCTGTTTGGTTGAGCTGTTAAACATCAACATTTGCAAAACGTCTGTCAGAATACAGGTGACATCTGTAAGTGTCACACACATGCAGCTCGAATAAGCGCATAAGAATTCTCAAGAAAAATAAAGAGAAACGTTTTCATTTCTGTTGTTTGTTTTGTATTTCGGATAACAAAAAAATAAAAAATGTGACGATTCCTATTAGAGTATGAGAAAACAAATATTTTTTTCCTTCAAAAAATTGAAAATAAAAAAAAAAAATTAAAACAAGTCAATCAAATTAAAGCATAACGAATAGAGAGGTTCTCATTCTAACACACTCCGTACATTACGAAAAACTCTTTAAAACGCACGAATTCACTAGCAGTGAGTGTGAATGGGAAAGATAGTGTTTTGGTAGTAGCATAATTGAAGTAAAAATAAAAGTGTTTCTTGGTTTTCTGGTTTTTTGTTGTTGTCGTTGTTGCCGTTGTTGCCGTTGTTGTTGTCGTCGTTATAAGCAATGCTGCTGCTTCAGTTGGTTAAGACGTTAAACAACTGTGATTAGTTAATTTACTCGTTGACTTCGACGTGAACGGACGTGTGTGAGCATGAGAGTATAAGAAAAACAAAAAAAACAAAAAAAGAATAAAAAAAAAAGAGAATGAAAGAAAATTTTTAACGAAATAAAAATAATGTAAAATTGAATAAAAAATAGCAAAAAGAGAAAACAAAAATATAAAGTGTTACGAAAATTAAAATAATTTAAATATCTAATTAAAGAAAGTACTAAAAACAAATTGAATTGAAAATAAATAAATTTTATGGAAAAGAAAAAACAAAAAAGATAAATGAATTGGTTGATGAATAGTGTTGTTAAATAACCGTGAGAAAAAGACGAAAAATTTTTATTTTAAGGATTGGTTTTATGCCCAATGGCCTTAGAGGATCGCTGTAGTCCCCGATCAGCACCAACCCCACCAGCCGTCGTTTTACCTCAAACGCCTTACAAACAGGCCTCGTTACACAATTACACCTACGGCTGATCACAACGTCTTGGGTATGAGTTTGACCCAAGCAGATAACTCTACGGTCCTTAATCCAGCTATTATAATGCCTCACACGGTCGCCTCCTTGTATCAGCAACAGCAATTGCAACATTTGCAACAATTGCATCATTTACAACAACTGCATCAGCAACAATTAGTCGCCAATGTATTCCAACATCCGGGCTATGACTTAACCAACCAGGCCCGCTTAAGTGTTTCGCCTGGAGCTCATTCAACTTCATCAACGCCCGCTTCTACACTGACGATTAAGGAAGAGGAGAGTGATTCTATAATGGGTGACAGCTTCATTGGTGATCATGAGCAAGCTCAAGCACTGCTTGCTAGCAATGTGACCGATGATGAGGATGAAGGTGAAATTGATGTGGATAATGACGAGGAGGACGATGAACAGCGCTCCCCACCACCGGCTCATCAGCAGTCTAGTAAGCCCACATTGACTTTTTCAATAAGTAACATCCTAAGCGATCGTATTGGTCACCACCCTCCCCACCAACAGCAACACCACGACGAACACCACGACTCAACTAAGCAGCAGTTGGAAAATACAAAATTGAACAATACCAGCATATTTCGGCCTTTTGATCAGAGTAGAGCAGCCACAGCTACACCCTCGGCCTTTACCAGAGTAGATTTACTTGAATTAAGCCGTCAACAACAGGCTGCAGCTGCAGCCGCCACGGCAGCCATGATGATTGAAAGAGCGAATATACTCAATTGCTTTAATCCTGCGGCATATCCTCGCATTCACGAAGAGATCTTACAGAGTAGAATGCGTCGAACGGGAATATTACCCGCTCCTCCTCAGCCCCTGCCACACCATCAACAGTCCTTAAGTAATAAACATTTGGATCCTCTACTAAACTCACCATCAACTTTAACCACCTCCTCATCCGTATCGCAATCTGCTTTAGGTTCCCTGTGTAAAACGGTCTCACAAATTGGCCAAACGTCCACCTCTTCAACATCACCGCCTGCTCCAAGTACTACACCCTCCTGTTCCTCACAAGCAAGCATATCCTCTCCACCACCCTCTCTGCAAAATTCCTCCACCGCTTCATCTTCTGTAACGGTATTATCGTCAACGGGTTCCTCTTCTAGTTCTTCTTTAAATTCCTCACCCACTGGCCGTAAAAATAATAGCCCCCAGCCTATACCGCCACCGTCGGCTATTAGCAGAGATTCGGGTATGGAAAGTTCCGATGATACGAAATCGGAAACCGGCTCCACCACTAATTCGGAAACGGGTAAAAATGAAATGTGGCCCGCTTGGGTATTTTGTACACGCTACAGTGATCGGCCAAGTTCGGGTAAGTAAGTGGGACGGATTGAATTTTTGTTTCTTATTTTTTTTTGCGCGTATAAAGTTTATAAAAGTAACAAGAATTTAAAAGAGAAGGAATAACAGGAAAATCAATGAGAAAGTAAATTTGAAATCTTAAACGTGACATCAAATAAAAAAAAAGGATTTTTAATTTTATTTTATCAACACAAGAGGAATTTTTAATTAAATTTTCTTTTTCTCTTAATCCTACTATGCACTCATAGAACATCTTTTAAGTCAAATTAAAAAAATAAATATTATTTTCCTGAGTTCTTCAAGATTTTCAAGATAAAAACCAAAATAGAATAAAGGACGAAAATTTTTAATCATTTTAACTAATAGATATGTACGGACATACATAAATAAGTATTTAAATAAATACAATAAATACAATTTAATAATATTTCTATGGAGGTTTTAATACCTTATTTTTTTTTTTAATTTGTTCTATTATTATTAACTATTTTAAATTAATTTCTTTAGGAAAAAAGTTATCTAACTCTCTTTAAAACGAATTTTTTTTTTTTTGAATTACTATTGAGGAGCGTTATTCCTTTAAAATTAAAATGAAATGAAATAAAATAAAAGCAAAAATAAATTTTTAAATAGTTTTAGCAGTTGTAAATATTTTTTTGTTATGCCCTGGATACCCGAGTCCATGGGTATCGATCGAGTATTTTAGTATTTTTTTTAAATTTTTTTCAGTCTTCTGAAAATACTTGTTTACTTACTTAACTGGCGTTTACAACCGTTTTGACAAGATAACAACCAATTTACGTGTGTTAATTTGATCCAAAAGTGGCGTGACCTACAATTAAAAGTCGACTCTGAACGACAGATTTTTCTATTCCGTATAAATATTCTTGCGTCATGTTAAGCAATTGACTGAATAGACCATCTAAATTAGCTTCAATCGTAATAAAGGAAAAATAAGATAAACGCGAAAAAATTAAAACTACAGTACATCTACTCCAAGTACTTTTCCCTCCTGCTCCTCACAAGCTAGCATATCCTCTCCATCATTCCTCTCTGCAAAATTCCACAACCGCTTCTCTTCTGTGAAGGTATTATCGTCAACGGATTCCTCTTCCAGTTCTTCTTTAAATTCCTCACCCAAGACTAAATTGAAAATTGATAACTAAGTGAAATAAACTTCAAACATCTCCCGTATAGAGTAGAAGAGGACTGAAGGTTGCAGAGACAAATTTATTACGACATAAATCCGGGGGTAAGGGGTTGCAATAAAACGCCGTATAATTCGGTGTCTGATCGAATCGAGATCGATACAACTCGATGGGAGAAACAACCTGCCCCAAAAGAAATACGTTAATTTTCTAATCAAATCATTACATACGTATATACATAGTCTTAATTTTATACTGATTAAATTCATTTAATTGTGAATCTATTTAAACAATAAAAGTTCTTCGTAAACGCATTACGTACGACTCCGTACATCATTTACTTGAAGGTCATTCTCTTAACTATTTGAAAATTCTTTTTTTAATTATTATTATTTTTTATTTTAATTCTTTTCAAGACCCATGAGTTAAGGAAATCCCATAAATTTCATTCAATTTTCTTTTTGTCAGCCTACTCCATTAAAAAAGGTCACTCAAAGCAGCAGCGACAAAATTTCTTCGAGAGTGACCTGCTGCTGTGCCTAAAAACTATTTTCGGGAATGAAAATATTATGCCGGCTTGTAAATATTTGATGTCTAGAACTGTCACTTGAAAGAGCGTAACGCATAATTTACACAAACATATGCTCATACACATATACTTACATACACACATACATGTATATGTATGTATATAAGCCTCGAGACATATTGAAAATGATAAAAAAAACAAAAAATAAATTGTTTAAGAAGTACGAGAAAAGAAAAACGAATTTTCATGTTATTCTTTAGCGCTCGCTTTTCTAATGGTAAAAAGCAAGTGTTGATGGAAATCTTTTTGCTGGAAATTGATATGATCGAGTCGAAGACACGTGCTTTCTACAAGACCAAAACAAAAAAGAACAACTGAAAAGGATTACACAATAAAGATTTGAAAATTGTTGGTGTTGACAGTAGAAGAAGTGGAATTTTTTAAGGTTTTTTTAAGTAGTTTTAATGGTTTTTTAATTGTTTAAAATTGAAAGATTTATGCCAACTAATCTGTAATAAATTAAATGAGTTAGACGGAGGCAGATTGAAGTGAATTAAAAAAAAAAGAAGAAAAAAAATAGAATAACAGATTCTATTTTATGTGAGCATGTTTGTGTGGTGCAGTAGCTTTTTAAAACCCAATTATTGCCTCTACTTTTCACAGATTCACACCTGTTAGCTTTAAATATTCGTAAGCAATGAAGGTTCCCTTTTTGCCATTTCGCATAGAAATTATTATAGTTTTCGAATAATTTGCTTCATTAGAAAAATTCATTCATATTTATTCATCATCTGGTAATTAACGTTAAATATACGATTTCATAGAAAATGCTTATAAGCGAGAGAGGGTTTATAATTTCTACACACTGTTTGTTCATAATCGAAATGACAGGTTGTCTGTCAATTGAATACGTTGATGTCGGCTTTTTATTTTATTTCATTTTGTTTTTTGTTTCTTCATATCATTTAATGTTTGTATTTATTTATTTATTTATTTATTTAAATGTTAATTGTCTTTTCCATTCCATTCCATTCCATTCAATTCAATTTCTATAGAGTTTTTAATGCCTTTAAGCATATGCTTCTTAATCAAATATTCAGTTTTACTCTGTGCGATGATTAAAGCTTTTTAATAATTAATATGCTTCGTGTTTCGGACTTCCAATTGACATTGACAGTTTGTCTTCTTTTTGTTTCTTGTATTTTTTTTTTTTTTGAATTATTTTTATTTGATTTTTTTTTCATTTAAAAATTGAAGAAAACACAATTTAATTTTGCGTTTAATTTTTATATTCTTACAGGACCTCGTTATAGACGCCCCAAACAGCCCAAAGATAAAACCAACGATGAAAAGCGACCGCGTACCGCATTTTCCAGTGAACAATTGGTCAGATTAAAAGTGAGTTAATTTAAGAAAAAAAAAAATCATTTTCAATTAAAATTTTTGGAAATTTCTTAAGAACTTTTGTTGCCACCAAAGGCTTATTTTCTTTATTTCTTTTTCTGAGCCCATGATTTCTTTTTTTTTCGAAATTCTACATACGCGTTTTTATAGTAAACGAATGAATTTTATTATTTTATTGTCATATACAGTGGCTTACAGCTAGCTTATTTCGTGTGCCCAATTCTCTACAGCAAATTAATCTCTGTTATGTACTACATATGTTTTTTATGATGACAGATTGGAAGCAAATGTTTTTTTTTTTTGTATTTTAAAAATAAAATTAGTTGAAGTGAAAAATAAAAAGAGACTCGAAAAAGTTCTTAATAAATTTACTAAAGTGCGTATGAAATAAGCTATGAACCTGTTGACATAGGAATAGCAAGCTTACTGTCTATAGGAAGTCTGTATCTTATATGATATTATGAAACCTCCAAAACATTGGCTTATTACAACCGATCAATGACACAAAAAGTACTCCATCCGCATGTCTTGCGTTCATCATTTTTCAATACGGTTCGGGTGAACAGACATGTATAACCGAGTGTCCTGCGAGTAGGCTCATTAGCGTTTATTAAGTAATTTAGGCAGAAAAATAAACGAAAACAGCAAAAGAAAATTCATATTGGCGCCAATTTTGTTATTTTTCGTGCTCTCCAAAATATCCTTGTCCAGCCTATAGACAGTAACAACTCTTATAAGGATACATTTCGATTTTGTTTTCAGAACTTCTAACTCTACAAATCGTGGTCGCCAGATTTTGAGATAAACCATGCCATGGCATCAAATGTCCTATAAAACATATAAAAAGTTTCAATAAATTTAAATATATTTATCTTTCAAAAAAGTCGAAGAGAGACCTTTAGGAGCCCTTAAACCTTATCTGAACAAGAATATGTGTCTGTATGTGTGTACTTATTTATACGTATGTATGTACATGTTAAATTGGTATAAAAGGAAGTAAATTTTAATTAAAACACGCTTTCCCTTGGCAATATTTTAAAAATTGTTGTTTTAAAAATAATTCAATAAACATCCAGAATATATTTTACAAACATTTCCACAAACCATAGGGGCTTCTTTTGGTACTAGAAACAGAATAAATCCTCATAGCGAATCGAAAATTCATATGTGTTGTTTGAAGGATCCTTTTTTCAAATTGTTTTTTGTTTTACGAATATTTTCAAAATATTTTACAAAAAAATTTGTAACACTCAGCAGGCAGTCCTGTTAGAAACGCATCCTGCCTGTAAATTTAAAACCACAACTAAAACGGCAATAAACCTTGGTTAGGCGCTGTTACAAACAAACAATTGCTGAGAAAACAGCAATGAAGAATAGAGGGAAGGAGGAAATTTGTTATGGTCTTGCCTTTAAACCACCTTTAAAGAATTGATTTTTAACACTAAAAAGTAATTTTTTTTTTGTCACTTTTTTGTACTAATTTTATATGTTTTTGTTGTTATTTTATTTTTCATAATTTTTTAGCGTGAATTCAATGAGAATCGCTATTTAACCGAAAGAAGACGACAACAGTTGAGTTCCGAATTGGGTTTAAATGAGGCACAAATTAAAATCTGGTTTCAAAATAAAAGAGCAAAAATTAAAAAATCTTCCGGTTCGAAAAATCCGTTGGCTTTGCAATTAATGGCACAGGGCCTATACAATCATACCACAGTGCCGCTGACAAAGGAGGAGGAAGAATTGGAAATGCGAATGAATGGTCAAATACCATAAAGATAACTTTTAACCGAATAAAATTGTAAAAAATTATTAAAAAGCTAGTGCAATATTTGTGTTAAAAAGAGAAAAGAAAGAAAAAGACTCTGTTGAACTATGAGTGGAGTCTTAATCCTCTACTTAAAACACCCATTCATTATGTGATATTATGATAAAAAAAAAGGAAATAAGAGTGTTTAATCTTAATAAAACTAAAAAAAGAAAAAAAAAAAAACTTAAGAAAAAATATTATAAATAATAAATCTGTTGTAATATAAAGAAAGAAAGGGAAATAAAAACAAAATAAAGGAAGATTAATTTATTAAGAGAAATATGTATTGTATTTAAATTTTAAGAGCATCTGATAAACAAAGTATTATTTTTTAATTTTTAAATAATTTTTATCAATTTCTTGTTTTTCTTTTATCGCTTTCAATTCTCCATAATTTGTCGTATTTAAAGTCTAGCATTTTACTTATTGATCTATTCGATTTATCTGTAGCTTAAGTAATTTAATCTCTTCTAAACTATTTAGAAATAATTTAAAATTTAAATATACATAAATAAACAAAACAAAAACAAAAAAAAAAAAACAAAAAAAAAAAAACAAAAACAAATACAAATACAAATAAATTAAAAAAAAACAAAAAGAAACAAAGCAAATACAAATTAAAATAAATAAATAATAAACACACGACTGTAAATTGTACATTATTTTCTGTAGAATACAATGCCTAAAAATATTTATTTGACTAAAATTCTCTCCTCCTTAAATTCAAATTATATTTACGTTTCATTTTTAGATTTAAAATCCTTAAGTTTCTTTTAGTATTTTAAATCAAATGAAAATGAAAAGGAAAAAAAACACAAATTTTTTAAAAATTTAACATTCAAAGAAAACTAAATGAAAAAAATTAAAATAAATTATTTAAATACCAAATATCAAAAAATAAAGAAAAATTAAAAAATACACACATTGAAATAGCAGTCTTTTAATTAATTACAATCGAAAGTTTGTCGTTTCTTCTGTGAAATGTCTTAAAAAACGTAAACTATAAGCCACTATTATTTAAGCAATAAAAATAAAATGTATTTACGAAATTAAAGGCGTATTGATTGGCTTCCAAAAGATGCTAGATGCACCTAGATAGATGCTATTCAGAGGATTCATATGAAGCATTGTCTGTACACTGTTCTCTATGTCCAGACCAATTGCTAACTTACTTAATTGATGTGTTAATTTTAACCACAAGTGGTGGGACCTGCAGTTTAAAGTCTATCCCGAACGACAGATCTAATTTGTTCTCAGAATTTTTGCCAGAAATGTCTGCTCAGAGCAAGTCACCGAAGAAATATTTTTCATATTTCGTCTTGTAGGAGATGTTTGACCTGGAATTTCCATCGTGGCCTCACGTCTATTAAGCCCAAACTGCGTCTTCAATTTTATTAAACCAAACATAGAGAAAAGTTATTCAACACTTTTCACCAAATGCTATACACTTTAAGATGTGTTGCCAGCGTTGCCAGAAAATTGTCTTAAAAAACTTTTTATTTCTGGGCAAAAAATTTTTTTTTTTTTTATAAATAAATTTGTTTTCTACAAAAGTATCAATATTTTTAAAGGAAACACCGGAGTCCAGTGGCGTCTATTGGTATTTCTTTGCTCCTGTTGCCCGGTACTAATGAAATACTCAATATTTTATTTAAAAATTTAAATATTTGGAGTTATTATTGGATTTTTTGAAATTTTGAACTTTTCGAAAACAATTTTAATGAAAATTTTTTTGCATCTCAAAAAACTTGCAAAAAAAAGGGAAAACTTGGTAAATGGGCAACACTGCGTTTGGCTAATGAAAGCAGTATAAGCAGTATAAACATGTACATCCTGCTTTAAGATCTTTAATTTTTAATTGCTTAGAAATGAAATAATAATGTTGATCGAGATTTCTAATTTACCAATCATATGGCATGCGGCCGATTGTGTTAAAAAGGAAAGGAATTTTCGATATGATTTCGTCGTTATACATATACATACATATATTTGATTATTTTTTATACAATTTATTAAATTTCGTATTCAGTAGTTGAATAATAATAAATATAAAGAAAGAAACTAAAGAAGAAGGAAGCAGGTGACTATAAATTGTTTATTAAACATTTAACGTCATTTGGTAATTTAAATTAATTTAGTTTATATACATAGGTACGTTATAATTTGTTACAAATGAATATCACATTTTATATTATCAAGAAAAAAAAACACATCATTTTGGATATTCATTTAAAAGCCACGCACAGTTCCAGTGATATTTTTATACGAACATTTAAAAATATAAATGATCGATCGTTTAATATAAAAATAAATTCAACATGATTATGTACTCCTTCTACGAAAAAAATTAAAAAAATAAACCATAAATTGTATTTGAAAGATAAATCTCTCTATTTAAGACGATAATCAATGAAGAAATCGTTACCAGACGGACACACATGGCTAGACAATTGAGGAATAAAGTGTTTAATTAACACCTGATTGAGAACTCTTAGCACAGTGTTAACTGTTGCCAGGGCAAATAGAAACTTAAATGGAGATGAATGTCACAAGACTAAGCAACAACAGCAACAACTTTATCATTTTAATAATTTTCAACATATTTGAACATATTGACGACGGTACAAAAATTTTTTTAAACTGGTTGACCTTACTTAATTGATCATTACAACCCTTCAATCAAGATTACGAAATAGGTTCTCACAACATTTATGTTGTGTGTGTGTGTCTGTTAATTTTATCCATGAGTGAAGATTATTTGAGCAACTTAGGAGAAGTCTGATAAGAGAAAATCGCCGAAATAAATATTTTCTTTATATTTTTTGCTCATGTTGTTCGAGATATTTGGACTTGGTTTGGAACCACGGTCTAACGTCTAATAAATCAACGCACTACCTGTTACTCTACGGCGACTGCTTGACCCTCAGGAATTTAAAAACAATTTTTGGTAGGTTGGGTATCATGTCGTAGAACAGCTCGTCAATCAAGAGACTGTCCTGTGTCCCAACTATAATCTAGTGATACTGTTTGTGAATCTGGTTGATATATTCTTCCAAAGCCTGGAGACGATACGTCATAGAGGTGTAATTACCTATAGGCCCAGTGTGTCATTCTTGGAGTGAGACCCCATTTAGAACCTATGACGCCCCTATATATGGACCAACACCTGTGAATCTTTCCTAACTGGTTAAGGGTATAAGATTATTTTTCATTATTTTTGACGTACAAGTTGAGAGTATTTTCGCATCTTCTTCGTTTACGTTTAAGAATATTTACTTTAATTAGGGCATTATACTGTAGGCTATCAGAAAGTCGGACTTGATGACAGTACAGTGGAGAGATCATCATCATCATCATAACGGTGTGTGTGTGTGTGTATGTGAAAGATGTAATTGTGATGGCTTATTTGTGGGATGGATATACATATGTCGGACGTATATCGGTTTGTAAATGTTATTTTTATGGGCCTATTGTTTGCCATCATAAAATTGTTTAAAACTATTACAAACAACCTAACAAAGTTCGTTTTGTTGTATAATAAACAGACAGAGTAAGTGTGTGTTTGTGTGTGAGAGAGACAGAGAAAGATGGAGAAGGAGAGAGTTTACAAATGTTTTGATGATATTTGCATACAAGGCGCCTGCATGTAATATCACATACAAATGAAAACATTTCTATTTATGTATACATACTTGCAACAAGTACATATCTTTGTGCAACATGTAAACAAATAAATGAACAAAAAAAAAACAAACAAAAACAAATAAATAAACACGTTAATAAGCAAACAGTTAAACAAAGAGGAAACAAATCCATAAACAATAGCCTTTAAAACGGATTTACTTCTGACAATTATTTGTAAAGCTTAATGCTTAGCGCCATCACTTAGCACCTGCATTATTGCCAGCCTGTTCGCTCCACCACTTATTTCCTGGTTATGATGAGGCTGCCTTTTCGTTTTCGGGATTTATTAAATAACTTCTCTTGTACTCTCGTTGTTTGTAAATAATGATGTATGCTGATAATAATATCATACAAGAACGTTTTTTGTATACGAAAAAAAAAAAAAGATTCCTTTTTTTTTTAAATATGCACTCGAGGTCAGTTCTTTATTCGGCTGCTTGAAGATGTACGTGTTTATTTAGGCCTCAAAGAAAATATTTTTCTTAAAACTCTTAAAGGGTCAACTGGTGTGGTGTGCTAAGTTGTTCGTTTACTCAAGCGTAGATCTGTGTATTAACACAAATAGATTTTGGATTTCTCAGAGTGTAGTTATTTGGAATGCACTTGAATGTTTTTGAAGTGAACCTTTTTCTTGAGAATAACAAACTTTCTGTCTTAGTACATATGTATGTAAAAAGAACTCTTTATGTTGGAGTTCTTAATCAAGTGTGAGAAACAGCTCGAAATAAATGTAAAAATTTAATTCTGATTAAAAATTCATCGTTAATGAAGTGTGAGTAGAATTCACAATGCGAATATTGAGTGTGATTTACCCAAAAATTATTATGAATTTGTAGTGAAGAGTAATTCATTATTTTCAAATTAAATCAAATAAAAACAAACATTATTTTGCTTAATTGATTTTCGTAAGGTGGTAACCATTTAGAGCAAATCCAAACTATTAAAATGAAAATTTAAAAACAAAAAAATGCTGAAGCCTGGCATAATTTGCGGAAGAATTAGGAATACGTCATGGTTATCACTTTCAACAAATCAATAAACCCAATCATGCTGTTGCTAATGTGAAAAGGTGATTTGCAGAGCAAAAATCTAAAGTGTTTTGGTATTATTCAAATTTACCTCGCGCTATATGTGGTGGATATTTTTTATTTTTTACAAAAGGGTGAGTTCCACTTCCTACATAATTTTTTTGTTTTTCTGATTGTGTTTTTTTTTTTCCAAATTGTTAACCAAAATCATAAATGTAATCGAATTCATGCATATTCAGTAGCATTTTGATTGAAGTGAATCCATAATTGAAAATATTTTTAATATTCCCTGCGATATCGGTAAACGATGTGGTGGGTCTAAGGTTCATTACAATTTAATACCTTGTAAATGATCAATAATGGAAATAAAAAAAGTTAGATTAAAATATAAAAAACGAAATGATTTGTGTAAAATAATCAAAATTTTAATAATCAAAGTTTTATTGATTTTTGTTGTGCGGACGTGTGTAGGTTATAGATTAAAAGCGATTGAAAGGTTTATAACTCCATAATATACCACATACGGTAAGAGGCCCATAAAAAGTAAAAGAAAAACATTAAATTGACGCCACTTGCCTTTGAGTAAACTATTAGAAGAAAAAGAAGATGAGAAACACGATTCATACATACGTTCAATTCACATGAATGCCGTGAATTAGGAAAAAGCAACATTTTAATTTAAAAAAATAACAAAAAAAATAAATAAATCCCCATCGATTTGATTGATTAAGTTAACCAATAGTTATTTTGAATTTTTATTTTCTTTTTTTCAAAATACTTTTTGAATACATATTTTAAAATATTTTAAAACAGTTTTTTTCCTTTCTTATGTTTATAAATTATTTTAAATTATGGCTTTTTTGTTTTTGTTTCACAGAATATTACTAATTTGTCGTTTGACAACAAAATCATTTATGAGCCTGTAAAATAATTACTTTTTTCTTATACAATTTAGTATGTACAAACATGTATATCACGAGCGTTAAATGGAAGCAGAAAAAATAATTATTGAGCCCTTATGAGTCAAGCCATCTTATGGATCTTATTTGCCACCCATGTTAACAATAATTTTTTTCTCTGTTTCCAGATGACAATGATAATTTCAGTACTTTTGTGCGTTGCATAAAAATACTTCGAGTCGGAATATGTAGTTTAATAGTCAAATATTACATTTTTTTTTCCAATATTTAATGTCTCTTTAAATATAAAAAGAAGTCGTGACTGACTGACTGAGTACCCTTCAGTTTTAAAACCACATTTTGAACTACGTATTTCAGAACGGTTAACTTCCTCTTATTGTCCGCTGGATACAATAGCCCATTGAGAGCTCAAACATTTAATGCATATGATATATCGTAATTATGGACATGCTATTATTTTTGGAAAACATAGGCACATTAGAGCCGATTATATGATTCCTTATATTTTTTTAAATGGAACGTTCGATTTCAGTTTTCCAACTAAGGACTTCTGCTCTGAAGAACCCTTGAAGTATACACTGATGGCACAAAGATGAATGGCAGTGTGGGCTGTGGTATTTATACACGGTTTCCGATAATAAATTTTCTTATAGGTTGTCTGAGCACTGTATTGCAGTAGAACAATTTAAGGTGTTCAACTAATGTGCTGTTTATGAATAAGTGGTGCAATGCGAAGATCAACCACAATGGCATTGGAAACAATACTATTCATCCAACTGATAAAGACACGGATTCGGTATGAAGAGGCCTTTAGAGCGTATCGTACTCAGGGAAATCTGATCATCAGAGTATAGTTGGCACACTGGATGGTTTCTCGCCTGATGCGCATTTATCCGATAAAATGCCCGAGGTACCAATAATAACCAGTTTCATCAATTTATAATCCTTCTTGGTAACATGGATTCTTACTTCAGTGGCCTGTGGGAGTTAGTTACAAGAAGGGTGGTTTTAAGCAGCTTTCGTAGAATCGAGATCCCAATAATTATGGGATAATACTATCGAGGACATAACGCCTCTCAGACGAGGCTGGAGACTGGAAGAAGTTACGGAAGTTTGTATAAGATAGTAGGTTTGGTGGTATTGCTAATGGTGGGCATACTTATTATATGCCTACATAATGGTTTAGGTGTATGTCCTTCAACCTACCTACCTACCCTACCTGAGTGAAATAAAATAAAGGACGGAGTTTATTTTTCTTCTTTTTTTGCATATAGTTTCTATCATTATACAGGCAACATTCATACATAATTGAGAGTAGTTTCTGTTTCTAAGGCTATTACAGTGATGTCACACACTTTGGTTGAAAACACTGAATGAGATCACTGAATCATATTCATATATTATTTCTAAAGCACTTTTTTTGTCGGTTGCCAATATCTCCCATACCACCGCATCAAACTTAATGAATGATATCTCATTTTAAAGCTTATATCTAACACTAATGACGAAAAATAATTCGAAATTGGAAAATTAATATTTTCATTGATAAAAATTATATTTTATATAGAATTGCTTGATAATACTGTTGTCATTATGATTATATGTTTTTGTTCAAGTGTGGTAATACAGGGTCGCTTAATAGTAATGCAGTTCTACATAATATACATACATAATTGGCCATTACAACCCTTCAGTCAGGATTACGACCTAGCTTCTCACACCACTTATGTTGTGTGCGTTAATTTTATACATGAGTGGCGGGACCTACATTTTAAAGTCGACTCCGAACGACAGATTTTTGAGAAGCTTTTCATGGCAATTTTAACTCTCAGAGTCTTTGCCAAAAATCTGCTGAGAGGAAGTCGCCGAAGAAATATTTTTCGTTTTGATGTCTGATCTGGGATTCGAACCCGGGCCTTTTATCTAATAAGCCAACACACTACCCACTAGACCACGGCGACTTCTACATAATATAGTATGTATTAAAATCCATTCTGGCTTTACTATAATGCCGTTTATTACTAAGTCAGTTATATATAATATGCATATTAAGTTGTAAAAAGCTGTTTTGGCAATACTTTGCAGTAGTTGTTAGATCAAGTGCGATAAACAGGGTCGCTTAATTGTAATGCTATTCCACATAATAATATATAAAGTTGTAAAAGCCATTTTGGTAATGTCGTTATTGTCATGGCATTGTTTTTTTTATGAAGTGTAGTAATACGGGTTAATAAATGGTGCCAGGCTAATCGTAACAAACTTGGGAGAGCACATCATATGATAAAACTGCACTCATACCCCGAATCAACCTTACACCTTCTTATCAAACTGTGCCTTTCCGAATGACACGAAAACAATTCCCTGTGAAAGTTGCTTCTGCTATGACGATAAACAAAGCGCAAAGTCAAACCCTTCAAAAGGTAGGATTGTATTTACCAGAACCGGTCTTTTCACATGGGCAGTTATTTCTCGAGTACATACGTTTAAAGATATTTCTGTTTGCATTCAGGATTCGTATGGGCAAAAAGTTAACGATGATCATGCGATTACATCTAACATTATATTCAAAGAAGTATTATAAAAGCATTTAAACATATGTATGTATGTATGTATGTAAATATGTATGATATATTATGATTTCTAATATTTTTATACTTTTAATAAAATTTCTATTAATTATTTTCATTTTATGTTACAAAAATGATAACTAACGGTGCGAAATATTCGCACGGGTCATCTAGTCAAATTATAAAACGAATGTAATCGTTTATGTTTTCAAGGATGCTTTGTATTTCGACCATTTCCAATAGTAGGGACACTTAGTTAATAATATTATAAAACATTCCTAACGTGAAGATATTTTTCGTTGCAACCATTAGGTTTATAACACCAGTTTATACAGTTTAGTTTGATGCAGTTTCATTGCGCAAAGTCCACATGTTGCGTTAGATACTTTTGCTGAATGAGTGTCTTCCAATAATGATGAGTGGTTACCGAAATTCTATGTGCCATCGTTAATGATGTCAATAGATCGACAACATTGTATAGGAAAGGGGTATCGCTTATATATGAATTTACTTCTTTAAGTTATTAAAGAACGGGGGAAAAAGGGAAAATATCAAGTTTTTTTTTTAATTTTTTATAGTATTTTTTAAAATATATTTTAAAAATAACATTTTGGTGCCGCAAAATGATCTTGATAATGATGATGATGATGATGATGATGATAACGATAATAAAAAGAAAATTAACAAAAACAATAACAACCATTAAATATTAACATTAAACACTTAAGTAGATTCATTATTACACACGCGTTTTTAAGTGCCATTGTTGGTTCTTACAGTGAGTGCTGCAAAAGTTTCGTTTTAATAAGCCAGCTAGAGTGAGTGCACTGTGGTGATGACGACGATGATGATGATGATAATGATGATGGTGATGATGCTGTTATGTTCTTGCTGGTATTGCTGGTGTTGTCGGTGTCGGTGTCGGTGGTGTAAAAACATCATATTGCCTCATGCCACATAAATCACTTTAAATAACGCAAATATTTTTTTTTTCTTTTTTACTTCAACAACATGGAAAGTAATTCTTGTTGTTGTTGTTGTGGCACACATTATTCGTATGAACAGACTTTTTTGATTCATATTCCCAATGTCAAATTATAAATAAATAGTTAAACATCTAAAGTTATAGGCAACAACAACAAATTGACATTTGGATGTGCAAGAACAAAATAGTTTCTCAAATGAATTGAAAAATTTCGAAAAGAAAAAAATCGAAAAAACAAAAACTATTACAATAAATTTTGGTTTTTCTTTTTGTTTTCTGTTTTTACTTTAATTTACATCAACTAGAAGGTTTACTTACGATTGCGGATTTTAATTGAGTTAAAATTGTTTCCCTTTTTTTTTGAGACTCATTTTATATTTCGATTCTTTGTTGTACGGTTTTGTTTTAATTGCTGGCGACAACACACAATGATAATCACAATCACACTTGAAACTATTTCGGTTGTTTTTCTCCTTCTAAAATGTAATGGATTGTGGCATGAAATAATTGCCCTCACATACCATTGAAATCGTTTCGGTCGAATCTTGTTTAAGAATCATTTCATTTCAATATGAATGAGACAGACGATGATGCAAGTGTGTGGCTCGTTTTCGAATATAAAATATGATTTGGCAATTAGTAAAGAATTTAAAATCACTTTAAACTAAACCGCTTTGATATGTCATTAAATGCAATAAAATTTTACAACAACAACGACAACAAAAAAAATTCCTTCACAAATTATTCAAATTAAACACCACCCTTTAGACGTTAAGTAGAAATCAAAAGCGTACAATTACCATAATATTCCGGGCACATGCATTGCATTTAACATGTGTGAGAGGGCCTCCTGGCTATACTTTAAGAGAAAATCTAAAACTGTGGTTTGAACAATACGTTGTAATTCCTACTAACAGAGACTTAGTCTGCCTATAATCTTTGACAATATCAGGCCAAACATCAGGTACAACTCCTTAGAAAGTTTATTAAACATTCCAAGTCAACCTAAGCAATAGCTTTAAGTGCCTAAAATGAGTATATTTCGTTCCTTTCGTCAAGAAATTTTCTGATAAAATTATTCCATGGAAATTGATGTGTAATGATAGAGTTTAATGCGTCCCGTACAAGAGCTCAAAAGCTGTGTCGTATTACATTTTCCTAAGCGTAGTTCTAGAGAGAAAAAAATGTAGCTTAAATAATAGAAACTTTATTCACTCTTACCGGTGCTGGTAACGTTAGAGGCTAGTTGAATAGGTGTTCGAGAGGATAGACCAGGTCAATACACATAATTGGTCATTACAATCCTTCAGTCCCAATTATGATCTAGCATCTCACACCACTCATGCAGTGTGTATTAATTTGGTTCAAGAGCGGCGGCACTTATATTTTAAAGTCAACTCCGAACGACAGATTTTTACAAAACTTTTCCACGGTAATTTTATTTACTTTCAGGGTTTTTGCCAGAAAGCTGCTGAGAGGTAGGCAACGAAGGAAATTTTTGTCTTCTGTATTTCGTTTTGTTGAAGATGCCAAGGCTCCACCTACTAGACTACAGTGTCTACAGTAAATGAATATGCTCTTATGATGTACTTATTGGAACTCTTGCTCTCAATTATCAATCTCTCAAGTTATTGGAGGGGAATTTTTTTGTTTTCATTTTCATTTAATTAAAAGCTTCCGAAACCACTGTGTCTTGAAAATGTCTTTAAATTAAATTAATTTCGTTTGATAATCGCTTTCATATTTAAAATTGAATTTCACTCGTTGTTTTTCTTGTTGTCTTTCTTTTGTAAAAGTCTGGTGTAAATTGGCAGTTCCTTCATTAAATATTGTGTGGCATTTTGAAGCGTTGACATACAAACAGTTTTGTTAATTGGTTAAAACATGATTTTCTTTTTTGGCTTTAAATCATTTTCGCATACAAAACTTAAGTTTATTTTTTCTTTTTCGTTTTCTTTTTTTTAATACGGAAATTATCTGGTAAAAATTGAAATTAAATGAAACGAATTTTCAAAGCCAAACGAAATGAAAAATTAAATCAACAAGACTGAAATATATTGTGTACCAACAGCAACAGCAACAGCAACAACAATGGGTGAAAAATAGGAAAAAATATATGGAAAATCCTATTTATGGTTTAACACACACACACACACACATCCATTTAGACAGTCGCTCAGCTTGGACCATCTATCTAATAAGGCAGAGACTAAACGACAATTTAAAAGGCTGCAGCCATTATTATTACATTCGTACGATTTGTTTTGAAAAAGAAATTCTTTTTTTCGAAAATTTTCTTTTCTTTTTGCTTTAATGAAATGATTTATTAGGCGTTAAAAATTTTTAATTTTTAATTTTAGTTTTTCTTTCTTTTTAATTTCAATACGTTTTGTTTTGTTTGTTTTTTTTTTCAATTCCTTATGCATGTGCATTTGCTCCAATATGTTTTTGGTGGTGGCGTCTCCTTAATACTTCATTGATGTTGGCAGAGACGATATTGTTGTTGGCTTTTTTTTTCCGAATTTAAACAATAATTCCGATTTGCACAAATTTATTTCATTTTTATTACCGCCAACACGCCAAAATGCCTGCTTCAATTAAATTAAAAATTTATTTGCTTTTACAACGTTAAATGCCTCAACTTGTGGCATGTTATTGAAGTTGTTTTATAATTGCTAGTCGTTTTCAATATAAACACACTCTGAATGAATATAAAATAAAGCAGATTAAATAAAGAAATTCAATATTATTGTAGAAAGTTAGCAAAATTTTATTTGACGAAATTGGAAAATTATGCACTCAATCAAGTCAACAATCTATTGTATAAAAACAAAAAAAAGTTATTAGGCGATGAATTCTACGAAGGTACTCGTTATTGAGGGTAGGCTATCCAACTCTATTGATTCAATGAACCACCGCTTGTGTGTTTCTCTATTCCATTGACCAACTACAACGATACGTGCAGGAGAGTTTAAAGAGTTTTTCTAGAAACCAATTTTTCCAATTTTGAAACAATCTTCCTTAGACGAGTAGTTTTGCGATCCATCGATAATTAACAATTTTATTAAGCAATTGAGGCTTTTCCAAATATCCTAGTTCAGGCTATATTGAAAAATATTTCTGGAACAGTTTGTATTTTGTTTGAAGTACGGAGTCTATTTATTGCATTGTCGATAATGGAGGCCATCTCGACAAGAATGCTTAATAAATTTTTAAAATATTAAGTATTAATATTAAATATAAAAATAAATGTGGTAAATTTTCTCATTTAACGAAAACAAATAAATAAAAAGGGGGGAAACTGTTTGGTGTTAAAGAAACGAACAGAATTTATATAGTATTTAAAAAGGATATAAAATGATAAATGATGGAAAATAATGTTTCAATTTTTAATGCCAATATATGACTAATAATTTGCAATCAAAAATTATTAAAAAACAAACAAAAATTTTACAAATATTTCCCATAAATGTCTTTTGAACCGAAACATATACTCATCATCGGCATTTGCCTTCGGCTACTCATCATTAATTTTAAAATTAATAAATACACTGAGCAAAAAACAAAATTGTTAACAAATACACGATAAGAGGAAAATAATTTTTTCGTTTTTTTAAAGCAAGAGCTACTTGCATTTACAGTTGCTGTAAGATTTTGCGTTAGGTTTTAGAGCATTGTTTACTTTACACGCTCTGGTTTCGCTTAGTGTAAGTTCGCAGTTTCATTCTAATTGCATTAAGAAGGTTCTAAGTCTTATGGATTTTATTTTTGCCATCATTGCTTATCTCAACTGCAATTTCTTTGCTTCGACAAGACTCCTCATCAGTTTCCTAAGAAACGCCTGGTAGTCTGAGTCTTGCTTTGGCTTTGGTTTTGGTTTTGGTTTCGGCGTATGCAATTTGGCCAAAAGTGATTTGTTACTGGCTAATGATTATTTCAATGACACTTGAGCATTATTTATGAACAAACGAATATTGGCTGTCATTTAACATTTTCGCTTAATGATCATCGATCGAGCGTATGGGTGGCAAATCCTTTTCAAATTGCAATTGAGTTGTGCTCATATAAGTTATGATTTTTATTGATTTGAACCAAGTCATATGGAAAAACGATCATGTTGAATAGAAGTTCATTAGCAAATACACTGTGAGAAATGGGGAAGACGAGTATAAAATGTTTGCCTTTTAGACGTTATTTCACTATTTACTAACATGTAACGCCTGTAACAACGGTTTATCATATTTTGTCTTAATGATCATTTAGTTTTTCTTTGTATGTAATGAACAGAAAATTTATAAAGTATTCACCATGATCTTCATCAAATAGGTATGCCGCCTTATTAACATTAATTCAACTGCGGCGAAAAAAGCATTTCAATGTCTTCTTCCATGGTCTTATGGTCTTTTTTTTTGTGTTTCTTACTACCGACGATGTTGATGATGATTGGTTCGTGTGGCAGTTACAGACAGAGTTGCGAATATTATTGCTAAAAATGTCTGTGGCTGACTGACTAGCTCACTGTCTGAATGACTGGCGTACAGATGTACAAAATATGACGGCATTTAATGACAGTGAATGTTAGCTGTAGCTGTGGCAGTGGCAGTTGCAGTTGAAGTTGCATATGTGGCAGCAGCAACAGTTACAAACGATTAGACGCAATTAAATGCAAATTAATTGCGAGAACTATGAAAAACGCACTTGCTTTCGTTTGCAACAATAAAATTAATGGCAGAAGCACATTAAATGAAACGAAATGAAAAATTTCAAAACTAGAATGCCGACAATAACAACCCAGCATTAGCAAAAACGTGCAACATTTCAAACACAATCTTACATACAAACATTCGCAACGCAAAAGCATTAAAATAATAACCACCGCCTGTTTCAACTGGCGATTGATACCTTTAAACCACTTTAGTTTGTCCAACTAGTTACTTCATTCATTACATATGCATGTAGTGTGGTCATAGACAATTGCCGTAATAGCTTTATTTCAATAACGACACACAAACTTATTTGACTAACCTTAAATAGCTGCTGTTGTTACAATATGGTTACAAAGAGGTCCGAATTTATACAGAATCTCTGGCATTTGACAAAGAAAAAAAAACGCCGAAAAAATTATTTCTTTTGACAGTCTTCTCGCAGAATCTCTCATGGATAAAATTAAAACATAAAGCATATGCTAGACTGCAATTCAGTTTTATAATGACCTATAACATGTATTTGCAAAAAGGAGGCATTTTAATTGGTCTGTGAATCCTGACTGAAGGATTTCAGTAAATAAAAGTGCCTTAAGGTTTTGAATGCTCTGTCAATGAATTAGCATTTGCTTAAGATTTTGATACGAGTACCAATGTTTTTTTTTCAAATTTGAAACTTTTAAGAATTCAATAAAATTTATAAAACCATTTTCCAGGTAGGATACCTTCCCTTGTATGGCCGGGATAGTAAATAGTCAAACCGTCTAAATCGTTTTTATTAGGCATATTCATATATGTATGTATGTATGTATGTTGGTATATAAGTATATGCGTGTAGTGGTGAATATGTGCGTGTATTTATTTTTATTGTATTGTTGTTGTTGCTGTTGTTAATATATGCGTTTATAGTGGCAACTTGTGAACTACAACTTCAGTTGCATTTTAACGCATACTTAACAATTTGCTTCTAGTTATTGTTGTTGTTGTTGCTGTTTTTATTTTCTTTTTATCATAATTCAGTCACTAATTTTTCTCTTTCTTTTCATTTGTTACTCTTGGTTTTTCTTTTTCGCCAAATATTTACAACGTCATACATTAATGGACGGTTTTTCTTTCACATACAGGGTGTCAAATAATCAAGCAAACATTACAATTCGTTCAGTTTGTTTAGTTGTTCATTCAGTTTATTCTTCAGTCCGTCATTTGCTTATTTTATCATCTTATTATTTTTAAAAAAATCTTCTTCTATTACAATCGCAATCGCAATCATCATTCGGTAACAAATTCGCACGGTAGCACGTATTGTTCGGTGTGAGGTTCTTTCCATTGCACGTTGTTGCTACTGTTGTTGCCACTTTTGTTGAACACTGTTTATTGATTGTGGTCGTTGGTGTTTTATTTATTTTTTTTCCTTCTTTTAATGCTATTTGTTGGTAAGTTTTTTATTTTTTGTTGAATTGGTTTTATTAGTTTTTGAATTTTTTTTTTAAGTTTTCCTTCATTATGGGCTTTTTATGTTCTTTTTTGTTACTGTTAACGAATGGTTTAATTTTCTTTTGTTTTTTTTTTGTTGTTGTTGCTGTTATTATTTGCTCTTAATTGTTTTTGTTGTTATTTTACATATGTACATATACTATATTCATACATACATACATATATATGTATGTATGTACTCTTCTTTAATGCCATGTTACAATTGTTATTATTTGGTTTGTATATTAATGCCCCCATAGTGTTGCTTTTAATGTATGGCGTGCGAATTTCAACGCTCTTTCAATTGCTCTCGCTGTTTCTGTTTTATTATTATTATTATTGCTGTTATCATCATTTTGTAGTAAAGGAGGTGGAGAAAATGGAGCGCAGGGCTTGATAAATTCATTTTGCAAATTACTAAATAAATATGAAGAAAAACAACACGATTTTAGTTTTTATTTCTTTTTTCTAAAACTGGCTGACACGTTAGCAAAATGGATAAATGAGTTAAGGAACCCATTCCTTCCTGTTTATTTAATAAAATATAATATAATAAATATAATAATAAAATTATTAAATAAAATAAAATTCTTTAAGCATCCGTTTAATATTCAATGTAACTGTGTCAGTCAAAACATATTGAACAAAACTTTAATTGCAATTACCTACATACATATGTATACATATAAGCCTGTAGTTATTTCAAATTTATTTACTAAATTGGTCATTTAAAACCTTTAACCACACTACCCAAGTTGCGTCTGTTAATTTTATCGATTACTGGCGAGACAAACATAGTGGATGCCCTCGTTTATCTCTCCTTGGTAGCGATTTATTCACTCATTTTTATTGCATTACTAGATGGTAGAAGAAGATAGTTCTTTTCATTTGATTTTTCTGTGGTAATAAACGTTGTTGCGAAACGATCTATCTTGGAGTCTATTTTTTTAAACTTTCTTTTGAACTTGTAATAATAATGAGTTTCTAATATTTGATAGTAAAAGCGTTTATCTCTGATTAGATTCTTCTATTTTGGGCATTATTGTTATCAAAGCATTTGGAACTTTTTTTAAGTTTGCTGACGTTTTATTAGACGTGAGGTCGTGTTTCAAACTCTAGTCCAGGCATCTCAAACAAGAAATATATGAAAAAATTTGTCTTGACGACTTCGTCTCATGGAAATTTTTCTCTAAAAACTTAACGTGTGTGATGTGAGAAGCTACGTCATAATCCTGTCCAACGGTTTGTAATGATCAATTGTGTAAATAAGTAAGACCATTTAGACCTTTCTATCTGTGTTTTTATATCTTTACTAAAACCACTGAGGGTAAGTAGCACTCACTAGGTAAATCCCAGCATTAATCTCGATGAGGCTAACATTATCTAACCCATGAAATAGTATTTGTTGAAGACATTATGTTATGGAACGTGAGAAAACGTATCATTGCCTGACTGACACCGTTTATTATTTCAATTCCAAACTCTACAACGGCTTTTGGTAATTGCTTTCTCTGGACACCTGTCCATTGAATCAAGGTGACCAGGCATTGGGATCAGTGTCAGTTACTGTGTCTCCTATTTAGCATAGAGTACGATTAGTGTATTACATTTATGCATTCAATTTGTATTGTGATAATTGTGCTGGTAACCAAGTGCAGTTGTAATTTATTTTCAAGAAATTCTTCATTAATTTTCACAACATGGTTGCTTAAATTTCGTTGAAGAACTGAATGTTGGTTGGTTCCTAAAATAAAATTAAAAATACCGGACTGTCTTTCACAAAGCAAACTTGTGTAGTAGTTTGGATATTTCGTTTGAATGAATCCAGTATATGGTCGACATACATATTATGCTTCCATAAATTTTAAAGAAAACAAATTAATTAAAAACAATGCCATTTGACAGCAAGTAAATTTGTTTTTTATTTTTACTGGCAATCATCATTCTACATTGAAACAGAACAGAACAGAACAGAACAGAATAGAATAGAAATTTAAAATGATCATTAAATGAGCGTCTTCAACAGAAGAGAACTGAAAATAAAGATAATTTTTTACAGCATTTTGAAGAGTTTCTTCTTCATTTAAATTTTTGCCATCTTTTATAAATGACGAGCATTTAAATCAAACTTCATAAAATCTTTATTAATCATAAATCTTGCTGTACTAAAATGCTGCTTGTCGCTCTTCCAACAATGAAAAGGTATTAAAAATGTTTGCTTTGAAATTTGTTTAAAGAAATGTTTTAAAACGTTAAATATTTTGACAGTTTGTTGTCATTATTGGTCATTAAGTTACAATTTAACATCAATTCAACTGCCTCCTGCCGCGTGTGTCCAATCATTTATTCCTTTCATGCATGATTCAGCGATGGTTATAAAATTGAAATGATTTCCATAATTAAGGCCATATTTTCTTACAAAGTTTTATACGTTTGTGTGTCTTTATATATTTTTTCTATAGTTTTGGGACTCCAAAAACATAAATTGAATCCCTCAGAGTTTTACGTTTGTGCAAAGCAGCTGAAGAATATTTCGATAATTATGAAAAATTATTTTTACTTTAAATTAATTAGGGCTACACAGCACAAGGCAACGAGTACTGGGAAATGTGAATAAGCGAACAGTGTTTCTCAATCATTTGGAATACAAGTATACAATAATATTAATTAAAGCCATTATTAAAACACCTTATAATTGGTATATAGCAATATTGGTTGGTGGTATTCATTCATCAAAAAAGAACAAAAAAAAAATGATGATGATGATGATGATGTCCTAACACATCGATCGTTGTTGGTGGTTTCAATGTTGATGTGTTGTTTAATGGCTCCTCTATATAGTTGTATGTATTGTTAGTGTATCTGTTATTCACTATTTGATGCCCCCCCTATTAAAATTGGAAGCAGTAGAAAAACACTCACAGAAATCTAAATAGAAACAGAAACAGTAGCAGTAGCTGGATCAGTTATTTTGTTGCATTTGTTTCAGTTGAAAGCCATTTGTTCTGCAACAGAAATTTCAAGGAATCTGTCTGCCTCGTATACTCTATGGAAATAACTAACAAGACACAGTTGCAGAACAGTAAAATAATGAATTTGTAAACATAAATATGTACGTACATATCAACAGACAGCTTAGAAAGTCAAGAATCGTTTGCCGTTTAGAAATGGAGAATATGTTAACATTATTATGTACAAAAGGTCCCAATAAATGGCGCTTTTATTCAATCGGATTAATCAGATTTTTCTCTACAATCTTGAGTTTTTGATTGAGTATTGAATTTTGTTATCAACACTCTTGTTACATCTGATTTCGATTATAACCTAATGCCAACACTATGCTTATTTAAGTTGATCCACAATAAATTTTGTCAATTTTTTATTAAGCAAATGGCACTTCAGAATATTCGACTCTTTTAAAACTCAGGTTTTGTCATATACTTTCACATTAAAGTGTTCATTTGTTTATGCTGTCCAGCTGGGCATCATGTCTCTACTTATGTTTGTTTCCCTTATCCGCTCCCTCTGTGTGTACATTTGAAAACATTGAACCTGTTACGATCATTAGCCGATATATTAAATGTTGGTTGATAGGTTGGTTGGTTTATTAAAGTTTTAGTTACTCTTGGATAAATTGTTAATATGCTATGAAAATGATTACGATTACGATAACGATCATGATTATTATCATGTTGGTCATTGAAATCGCTGATATTGTAGTGGTAGTAGTAGTGGTAGTAGTAGTAGTAGTACTATCAGTAACAGGAGGTAATAGATCTCGCTTTGATAGCGTCACAGAACTCATTAATAACACGAAATATTTCTACTCAAATCCAATTAACACACAATCAGACGAAGTGGAGAGACCGTCAGACAGACTTTTGGAATTTTAGTGTTAGAGAATACCGACCGCATTTATTAAAAGCAACACAATAAAATTATTTTTTCTTTAAATAGACCACACACCATACACACTAAGTATACGATAATAATTAATGAGCATTGTACTGGTGGCTTTGACTAATTTTAGTTTGAATTCCCATTTCCATTTGTTTGAATTCTTTGTTGTCTCCATAATATTGAGTTTTTTTTTTATTTCTTTGTTACTTTATGGCATTAATTACTGTTTTTATACGACATGGAAACTTAACGTGGGCTCATTAGAATACTTCTTCGAGTAAGAATGCAAAATAAGCGTACGAACGTACAGAGATGGTCTTTCATTTGATCATCATATGACTTGAAATATCATATTTAACATACGCCATGGTTTGCAATTCTTTTAAATAGATCCCTTTTATTGTAATGAGTTGATTCCTGATCTTATTTGTCTGGTCAGTGATAATTTTCTTGGAAATCTGATGTGGTACAGAATTGATTACACATTCGAAAGCGTTTGGCAAATAAAACCTTAACTGAGGCATTTTTCCTTGACCTTGTTTTCATTGAGTTTTGTATTGGATATGATGTATTCACATCCATAAATGGTGTGTAGTGGGTAACATAACAAATCGTGGAATAAACTTAACCATTCTTCTAAAGAAAAATGTAATTAAAACACACTTTTTGAGTGACTACTTGGCATTTATATGAACATTAAATTGAATTAGAAAACTTTGCCTTAATCTCGTGTGATAGTTTTTAATAACAATTTCGAATTTCATCATTTCAATAAAAGAAAACAAATCCAATAAATTAAATCGTAGTTTGCTCATGTAACCGTCACTTGATGTCCTTTATTTTTCAGACGAGCATTTAAAAATTGTTAAATGCGTAACGCATTTCTGGTAGCAATTTATTACCCTCTCTTTCACATCTCGGCTACAAATAACAGAAAACAAACACCCCGCCTATGCGCAGACAAAACAGTTGTTGTGGCTGTTGGTTAAACAAAGTAAAGGATATGAAATAAGACACAACAATTATCCCTTAGCGATGCATTCATTTTCATTGTTGTTGGCGTTATTATAAATTTATTAAGGATTGTAAAGCGTAAGAGAGGTTGAAATTTTCGTCGAATTATTTGGTGGGGTTTGTCAACATCATCATCATCATCATCATCACCATCGTTGTCAGTTATTGTCATCGTAAGTATTATCATCTTTACGGTATACGAATATATTGTATGTTAAATACTATTAGTCACGCATATCAATATCAAGTACTTGATAAACATTGTATACCATCATGACAATTTTAATTTCAAGCTCAGAATGATGTTCATTTTAATATCGGCTGCAATTTTTCTTTTAAATTAATAATTTCAAATGCTATGCAGAGAGAGTGTCCTTGCATCGCGATAAAACAATTAAAAAATTGTTCAATAAAAAATCTTTTCAAATCAAATGTTGACAAAAGTCAATCTTCGTAATTTCAAACAAGAGAACAGAATGCTAGTAATTTAACCATTGATTATCTTTTCGAAACACAAAAACTATTTTAAAATATGTAGTCAAATTGTATATGCGAACATTGGTGTATATTTATTTGATCTGTAATATTCTGGTATGTGCTCAAACCGTTTGTTAACAGAGTAAAGTGAAGAAGGAAATTGCGTTGATCTCAACCTTAATAACTGAAATAGATTTGTTAAATATTTAATACTAATCGTCTTAAAAATTGTTCTATACTCAGATAAATTTCAATCGAATTTTGACAAAAATCAACAGAACGTTCAGCTTTAGGTAAGCAGATGATAGTCCTTTGATAAGGGCAGCAAATGTTTTTTCCGTTCGTTATGGCAGGAATGAAGTATCTGTTAGGTATGCAGTGTTTTTAGTGTTTTTAAAACTCTTCGGTAGATGATATTACAATTGCTACCAATCCCTCTATATCGCAAGCAATATTTTTTTTTTTGTGGTTTAAAACGCTACGAACGACGGATTTCTTTTTTGGATACTTTTGATGACTACTTTATTTACTCACAGACTGCTGAGTGGAAGCCTATGTAATAAGTTACGACTACTTCCATATCGTATACTTTAAGTATTAGTGTTAAGACCATATGTTTTGCTGAATGCTTTTGTCCAGATATGCTATCCAGAGGTTTTTGAATGATTTTTATGCTTTTCTCATAACTTTCAATATTTTACTTCCTCTGTTAAATCTCCGTTGATATTATTATATGAAATATGGTGCGTATAGAGAATTCGAATGCATTTACATCTCTAGTAATAACTTATCTGAGTTAGTTACCCCTTTGGATACCCTTTAGTACCGAGATGATGTGCCATTATTGTTCTTATAATTCAAAATATCTGTTCTTTTAACCTGTTATCAATTCTGTTGCTCAAAATAATGCTTATAAATTAAATCTAAAGTCTTTAAATATTTTAATTTAAAGTAACTTATCGTTATTTTATTTCAATTAATTTAAATTAATTTGTTGTTTTCACACCTATAAAATTTTATTACGAATACGTGCTGATTTAACAAAAAAAAAAAAAAAAAAACTCCTTAAAATATGCAACATATTTTACATATAAACAACAGCACAACATATACTCCATTTTCGAACACTCATACACATATAAAACATAAAAGCAAAATAAACTTTTTCCGAAAATATAATAAAAATCAGACAAAACAAAAATTAAAAAAAAAAAAATAATTTTTAAAGCAAAAAAATAAAAACAAAACGAATAACGATTATCTGGTGAAATGTTAACCTTCTTCTCTACACAAAAAATATTTTTTAAGGGTGGCAAATGCTGAAAATAAGTGAAAACATAAAAAATCGCTGAAAAAATCACGATAAAAAGAACAAAAAAAAAGAAAAAGGAAAAGAAACGAAACGAAAAGCAACGAGTGCTGTAAAATTTCAAATTAAAAACGTGATCTCCGAGTGAATTGAATTTTGATATTGTGCTAACACAGCACTATACACCAGACGAGGAGGCATGTGGATATATCCAGATAGGCATCTCTCCTCCTTACAGCCAAAAAAAATCAAAAACAGAAAAACAGAAAAAACCTACAACTGTAGCTGTAAAACAGTAACAGTAGCAGTAAAAAATGTAGACCCCATTGGCTTTATAAAACTTCAGTGTTTTAAAATGTGGCGATAAAAAACAGAAATAACAACAAAACAACTGTATAACATGAATAAAGTTCACACTCACACACACAGACACACACACACATAGAAAAGCGTTAACTTTAACAGCACATTCGCCGGCCAAAAAAGGAAAATGGAATATAAGGACTATTTAAAGGACGATTCAAAGTGAAAAATTGCGCTCCATGTTAAATCGTTTTAGTGTTTATCTCTCCATTCACGTTTAAGTTATTTTCTTTCTTTTCCCGTCTTTTTTTATTTCGTTTTGGAAATTTTGTTTTTTTATTTCGTTTATTAGTGTTGTGTTTACCCCAGAATTATTCTTTCAACACTTTAAACGCTGGCTGGCTGGATGACTGACTGGCTGAATGGCTGTGTAGGTAGTCTTCTGTTGGAGTGAGATTAAGTTCTTTACAGTTTTTGTGAAAAAGCACGAAAGTGTCTGTTTGTTACAACGGCAATGGCAACTACTACTAAAAAGAAATACAAAGAATTTTCACTGTAAATCCTTTTTGGCGGACGCGGAAGTATGAGGTTTTTTGAAACTTAATTGACGTATTAATGGAGTCTTTTTTTCATACACCAGCACAACAGTCATACAGCCAAAAAACTTAATTTTTTTTTACTACAATTTCTTGTTTTCTTTTCTTTTTTTTTTTGTAGTGTAGTGTAGTAAAATGTACGAGGCTATTAGTTGATTTAAAATTTCCTACTAAAAGATTTTGTACAAGAAATTTACATTTTTGGTTTGTGTACATGAAACAAAGGAGATCCTGAAATGTTTAAATTTGATTTCTAAATTTTGTTATACAATTTCATTTATTTTCAACAATAATTGAAATTGAGTTAGTTGAAGAAATAGATTATTGTCCTTCATCTAAGAGTTATGAAATCTTGGCGACTATGACTCCTGACTATAGGTAAACACTCTATTTGAATCGGCAATGTCAACAATTGTGCCGTCTAAAAGAATATTTGGTTCCAATCGTTAGCACGATTACGTACAACACTCATAGTATGATCATGCCTCATGCCTCATGCTGTGCATTGTGTTATAAGATCGAAGGTATTAAGATTTAAGTATTCTTTTGAAACTAACTTTAATACGATATATTTCTAATTAAAATCAAAAAAAAAAGGAAAGGATCATCTAGTTTTGGTTTGCTTTAATAAAGCGATTAAGAGTTGAAATCAAACAAGCGGAGTGTGGACTCGTATTTAATGTGGTGTACCTGCTGGCATCTTAGAAACAATGAACACAAACTAAAACATATGCCCGCTGGAAAAAGAATGAATAATTAAGACCCCTTAAAGTTGGCATGGGCATTAGCAGATCACGAACCGAGAACCAAATAGAATTGATAGAACGCACAACCATTGTGTGTGGTGATAATACAAGAACTGAAACCAAGAGCCGTCACTATGAATACAAGAAAAATAGTCCATCTAGTTTGCTTATAACGAAACATTGCCTCAAGTCTAAACATTTTATTAGAACAGTATTGGCTTTGGGAAATAATGGAAGTGGTTGATGTCTTGAGTAATCCGTCTAATATTTTACTCTTGATTTTTAGTTCTGAAGTTAAAATTTGTTTACTCCAACACATCTTGCAAATCTGTAGAATGAGAGTATTTTGGGGAAAAAAATACACGGTTTGCTTGAAACAAAAAATAATTTTTCATTTTAAAAATGATGGAATGTATCGTGTCTAGAAAAAAACAAGAAAAAACACAATATTTCCAGACTATAATTATAGATCAGCCCTATGTCCGTCTCGCTGTGACGCACATTTAGAAAAGTGACAAATTTGTCTCAATTAAAAACTATTACAATAGCAAAAGCAACAGCAGCAACGTAAAATAACTCCAAACGGATTAAAATATTGAGAGAGAGAGATTACCTGTCTTCTAACAGCCAACAAACCGATTGATCGACATGAGTAAATGATGGACAGAATGAATGAATGAATGTTTTGGAGTGTCTCTTGGACTGTATAGAGTTGATTGATAAACAAACGATGATCATTTCATTACGTCTCGCATTCATTCCCAATTAAATCGATAAAAATCACAAGCCCATCATTTTCTCTTCTCATTTGTTTCTTTACAATTTCTTTTGTTCATTTAATGTTTTGTTTTTTTATTTTTTTGTTGTTGTGATTTTTTCTTTTAGCGGATCAATATGAGAGTAATTTTTTTAATTTTTTTATTTACCGTGTGATGAAGACTAATTAGACGCGTCAATTCGGCGTGGAGTGGTATTACTTGTAGATCAGTTGACTGATTGGACAGTCATCCTTAGCATGGCTTGATGACAAGACATTAATCCCCTATTTTTATAACACGAACGATTTGTGTATTGAAAATACAAATAAAATTGAGTGTTTTTATATGCCCGAAAATCGTTCGTCTTTCAAAAACAAAAATAATTTTTTTAATTAAAAAAGGTTTTTGATTGTATTCGATTTTTATTTCGGAAACAAGGACAGCAGATTAATTTACTTTAAATTTTGTTTTATTAATAGTCTCCACAGGAAATGATTTACAATTTAAATTTAATGCTTCTTAAAATGGGATATTTACCCTCACCGCAGCTACCCAATATATCATCGGTGGTCAAATCGAAAAGGGCCACACCGCCTAAGCTTCTTACTCTAGCATAACCGGCCTTATTGGCTGCCGTGGCTGGCTCTTCGTAAGACACCCACATACCGTACTCGTCATTCTCATCAGCAGCCCGATAACAATATGAGCCATAACGTTTAGTAGGATCACCGACTTTGTGTAGTGGGGCATCATTTCCTTTTAAATCTTTATTTTTGTGTAATTTTACACAAATCTCAGGCCAGCTTAATAGGCCTGCTGTTTTTGTAAGATTACCTGCTGGAGCAGCTCCTGCAGCGGGAAAGGGTGGATAACCAGTTATACCCGACTCCGTGGTCATAACCCAAGCGCGACCATACGAAGGCACACCCATAACCAATTTTGTGGATTCGCTGGTATGATTCAACCAGTATTGAATCTGATAATCGATATTGAGCTCAGGATCACGTTCGTACAATTCATAGAGAGGGGCGGTATAGTCGGCCACTTTGGGGTCTCTTAGTGGCGTAACATAATCAAACGTAGCCAAAGTAACAAAATCAAAATTCGGCACCAGCTTGGGTATATCCAAGAAAACTGTTTGAATAACAAAAATAATTAAATTGGGCTGCCATATCAATTAATTTCGCATAATTTCCTACTCACCTTCCTCACTAACATGTGGCAACACTGTCATTGTTAGGAGAGCATGTAACGAACTCATACTTTGTCTCAATTCTCCAACAAAAGTCACAAATTGCTCACGATGCTTCTTCTGCTTTTTCATCAACTGGTTTTTTACTTTTGAACCAGCCCTTGAACTTATGCCAGGCCTTACGTATGCCAGTATAAACTTCTTTGGGATGATTTTTAGGAAATTGCCAGGCCAAATCTAAACCATCAAAGCCATAAGTGTTAACAAAACTTTGGGCGCTATTAATGAAGGCATTACGATGTGCAATATTTTCCAGCAACATTAAATACTTATTAGGTTCGCCATTGTCCTGCTCCAAGTCACGATCGCCGCCTACTGAGAGCAAAACCTTTAGGTGGACATGTTTGCGTTTTAGTGCCGTAACGGCGTGATACAAATCAAAATTCAAGCCACGATCTAAAGTTTTTAGCTGAAACGTATCAGAATTGATGCCAGCATAACCGTATATCAAATAATTACAGAATTGCATGGCAGGATCAATATCGAAAATTGTTTGTTGGACTGCAATTGAAATGATATTTTCGTAAATTATTGGAAAAAAAAACAATTCTTGTTCTTTTTTGTTTTTTGTTTCGAGAATTAAGTGGAAATTACCTTCCTTAACGCGACTGGTATCCAAATAACAGATGGTATTTGCCGATTTTACATGATGAAAAGTTAAGATTTGCAAAACTATGCCACAGAACAGCGTTAGAAAAATTACTCGTTCTCATTTTATTCGATGTGAGCTGCTGAAAATATTATTTAAAACTAAGCTCATAGAATATTCGTTTGTTGTACTTACTATAACGTTCTATTAATTAAAAAAATACTTTTCTTTTTATGATAATATTTACTGATAATTTTCTATTTGTAGTCCAAACGAAGTGAAATAAAACACCGAGAATCATTCAAATTATTTATTAAAAAAAAAATCAGTCCAATTCAATTCTTATCAGTGGTTTTGAATTCGTCGAGTTATTTAGTGATCAATGTTCTTATTTTCTCCCTGGTAATGATGTCATTATGGTTTAAAGAGAATCAGTGTCAGTATCAGTATCAGTATTAGTGCTATGGAATAAGAGCACATCAAATCCAAAAAATGATAAGGAATTGAATTACAATAGTTTCACATTATTTTCAAAGGCGTAATTTAAGGGTCCGGACAGAAAACAAAAATTATAAAATGCAATGTATATGTACACACACACATATGTACACTATAATTGGTCAATACAATTGTACAGTCATGAATACGTGTCTTAGCTTCTCACACCACATATGTTGTGTGTGTGTTAATTTTAAATACAAAGTTCAGTCTGATCGACAGATTTTTCAGAAACTTTTCATGGCAATTTTATTTACTCTCAGAGTACTGATGAAAGATAATATCCGAAGAAATATTTTCTCATTTGCCGTTTTGTCGGGGATGTCTGATCTGTGGTTTGAATACGTCGGCTTCAATGGCAACTTACTTGTAATATATAATAGAAATATCCTCTAGGACAACAAATACATATGAAAAGCTTTTAAAGAAATTCAAAAATGTTTCTTCTAAGTCTCCTTTCTTGATCGTATGAATGCAATTGATAAATAATTCAAGGAAGATATTTCAGATAATATAGGATACATACCCTATACCATTGCCCAGCCTTATTATTGATTTCATATTTCCTGCTTGAATCCATTTTTGAATGAATTCTGTTCAAAATTTAACGTACTCAACTAAATACTCTTAGTATTGTTTTTCTGATAATAACGTGTTAATTGTCAATTAATATTAACAGTACCCCCTTTTTTCAAATACACGATGATGATGATGATGGAACATTAATTGTAAGAAAAATAAATAAAAATAGAAAATAATTAACACGCCTATTTATTGTGACTTACCCCCTCCCTCCCTTACCGCATCATGGTATTATTCTTTCATTCTTCCCCATAAAGGGTTAATTATGCCATAAAAGGAAAGAAATTTTTTTTTTACGTTTCTACTTATCGTCTAATATAAGTAGTAACCAGTAAAGTATGATTAAAATAAGGGTATGGGAACGGTGATATTCATTTCCTTTATGAACTGCGTGTTACTTGAACATAAAATGTTAAATATGAACCATTACTTGGGAAAAGTCTGTCTATCTAATAAAAATTACAACAATTTTAACAACTTTAACTTTTGTAGGACTGAAATGGTTTTAACAGAATAAGCGAAATAACTTTGCGGTATCTAAGTGGGTAAGTTCATGGAAAATATAAGAGAGAATATGTGTATTGTGGTAGATTATGAGCGCAAGGGTTGTGGGTTCGTTTCTCACCAGGGATCATCGTTCTGTACGCTATACTCAACATAAACTTATTAATTTCATTACTCTTTGCAATTGCTATATATATTTGTAATTATGTATTCACAAATAATGTCTCTCTCTCTCTCTCGAAGTAACCGACATCTTTGTAGGTTTAAACTTACTATTTAAAATAATAACAGCTTTTGTTGTTCCCTGGATATTTGCTCGCTTATTTAATTGGCCATTAACAACCCGATTAACGGTTTCCGCCCTGCTTTAACACATCCTTGCAGGCGCCTCTGGTTCTTGTGCGCCTTTACCAGTTGAACACACCAATAGATTACAGGATCTACCCGATTTTGTGCTTCCAACGCAGGCAAGGTAATCCTACGCCGACTTTCGCTGCTGAACATTCATGTTATTGATTAGCTCATACTGGTCATTTTTGGATCGCTACATCGATGCATAATATCGTCCATGTTTCAGAGCCATATAGAAGCAAGAGGAGGATGAGTGACTTGTAGAGCATTAATTTGTAGTACAAGGAAGTCTCTAATACAAGTATTGATGGAATAATAAGATTGATTTTGGAGTCGATTTGGTTTCCTTTAGGGAGTGTTTGATCATCTAGAAGAATGGCATTGTGATTGATTACAATGAGCCTAAATGCTGCTCTGAGTAGAAGCTATTCCCTTAGGAAGGTATGTTGGCTGACATAATATTAGTATTTCAAATATTTCTCTAAATCTATAATTTCTCATAAAATATTTCATTTTGTAAGCAAGTTTATATTTAATTCCATATTTAATTAGGATAAGAGAAAAGTACGTATTTGCTCTAAGCAGGTAGACCGGTAACACATCATGAATAGATCACGACGTCCAATAAGATTCTAAAACATATTCATTTCTGCTAGAGCCTCAATATATTTAAAATATCTTTCAACTCAACAACCAGAGAGCAAAAGGCTAAACATTTCAAACATTTCTTCAGCAAATGGCACAGGAACATATGATCTCATATAGGGCTTGGTGGTATTATAGCATCTTAACAATTCGTATAAAGAGTTTATTGTATTAGAAATGAAATGATATTTGGCAATAAATAATTATAATAATAATAATAATAAAAAATGAAATGCAGTCAAATATTGCCAACAACACTAACAAAATACTTGTACATTTTTTTTTTAGTTTCTGGCAATATTTTTGGCCACGAACTCATAACATTACAAGCAAAACTTGGGTAGTGTGACAAGAATTACTTATCGTCCTACTTTTTGGAATGGGTCGCATACTAAGCATAAAATTTAAATATTAAAACCTGGTAGGACACGATGTATTGGGTTTTGCCACTTTGGCTTAAGCAAATTATTGCTGACTGATGTTAATTAAATTGTTGTAAGAATTTTTATGGTCATTGTTTTTGTGTGTTTATTTGTTTGTTTTGTATTTGTACGAGTATTCACACAAGAATCGTTTGTTAAGTAACTTGAAGAATAAAAATAGAAAAGAACAAAAGTGTTTGAATAGAATTTTATTTGAAGTGACATAAAATTTATTTACTTGGATATTTCTATTTCAGTTCAGTCGTTGTAGTTTGATTGGGTTGGTCTCTGGTCTCTGGTCTCTGGTGTTTTTTTTTAGTTTATGGTGATGTCTTTTCAAAGTATCTTGTTTTACATAAAAAGAAACAATTTGTTTTGTTTTTTGATCGTTAGCATGTAGAACACCTTAATTTATAAAGGAAACACACTTACGAAATTGTCACAAACTACTATTTGCAAAATTTTATTTGTTAACATAAAATAGGCTTGTACTTGTTCTAATGGACTACAAAAGTATACTAAAGACCATATTAGTAGTATGAATGATAAATGTTTTCATATGAAGTGTATTAAAATGCCTTCTTAAATTTAGAGACCTAATTTGGAATACATGTTTGATTGAATGTTTTTAGTTTAATTACAATATCAGGCTCCGATGAAAACTAAACTTTTGAAGTGTGAATTTGTTAAAAACTGTTAAACATTTTAGTTTCTTACTTAGATTACTTACTTAATTGGTCATTGCATCTATTCACTCAAGAATATTACCTTGGTTCTCACGCCATTTACATTGTGTGTGTTAATTTTATCCAGAAGTGGCGGTTCAGTGTAAAGTCGAGTTCGAACGATAGGATGTTTTAAGAAACGTATTACAATTTTATTTACTCTCAACATTTTTTATCAGAAGTCACTGAGGAAATACCTTTTTTTCATACTTCGTTTTTAATTTATTTGTACGTGTTTTTTTATCGAAAGCAAAAATTGTATCAATTGGTTGCTCTTGTTGATGCATTCCTATATTAAAAAAATCTTTATTAAATCAGGATAAAGACATCACAAACTGAACACTTTGAGGAATGTCCACCTACATACACAATGTATCAATTTGAATGGATCGCAAGTTGGACTGATTGATTTTAAGATTTTACTGCGATCAATGTGTTAAAATCCAAATACAAGAAATATCACACGTGAGGCTAAAACCGCGTTTACCTGTTTACAGTGATTCGAGTGAGAGCAGTATTTAGAAATTGGACGAAAGTAATTGAATTCCAGTCATAAATTTTAATGATACAATGAAAAAACAAAAAAATTTTATCCAAAGCAATGTATCGCATGTTTATGATCATGACCATCATAATACGTAATGAAGAACGATGATATGTTGCTGCTTATGAATATTCATGCCAACGTCATTGTATGGCTCTTAAGTATGCGCCAGTGTCATTTAAAAAAGATCACACACGAAATCTGAAAAAAATCTGATCTGGCACATTGACATATACAACAACAACAGCAACAACCATGAAAGAAAGAAAGGATTATAAAAACAAACAACAAGAGGTACTAAGTACTTCTTAGGTCTTCATATCAAAGTAATCATAACCCAAAACCACTTTACCTTCCTTCATTGAAAATCTTTTCAACACAGAACACAAGAAAAAACTCGCACGATCATTTTTCCAAAATATAAGACGTCAATGCACAAACTGAATGAGCCTAAAGAGCTGACCCGTAAGTTGAGGCAAGTCGAGTGCAGAAAACTGCAGCCTCTTAATTTGACACATCACCAGATCAAGTGCCAGTTGAAAAACATTTCCATAATTTTATTTTTATTTTTTTATTTTCAACTTGAAAACATCTTACCTTTAGAAGGGATTTCAAATAAAAGCACATTACCTTTGTGGTTGCAAAGATAAACAATAAAATGGACGGACATACAGATGGGCAAATGGCCGGCAGATAATTTAATTTATTAATGAATCAAAATAAAGTGCGATTTGAAATCACATGCAACAAATTTGTTTGCTCCATCACATAAGGTGTCAAGTACACAAATAATTTTTACTCAACAACAATATTTACATAAGGAGTGCGCACAAAAAAAACTGGACTTACACTTTTCATTATAGCAATAAAACTAAGTGGCGTTTTTTCGTTTTATATTTCAATTAAAGTAAATAATATTTGAATTCTTTTGTGCATACAATTATTTTTTGACCAAGGTCTCACAGCATGCAACTTTTTGAGTCACTTTTCTTCCAGACATGTTAGGGTGTTTTAGAAAAATATGTATTATTTTACTTGCTTTGTTTTGGTCGGCAAATCCTTTTTTCTTCCACTTCCACGTTTTCTCTGAATACTCTAGGCTCCTTATATTGTTTTATTCTTACCTTAGAAACTGTTTTTGGTTAACACCTGCGAGCCCAGCAATCGTTTTTTTATAAGCGGCGTGGTTTTAAATTGAAAATTTCAATTATTTTTTTACGACATTCTTGTTGGGCGCGCATTTTCAAAAAACTAATTTTGCTATTGTAATGACATTTAGCGCGCGAATTTTGAAACAGATGACTAACAAAAACAATGTAACGGTATTAATTTTTTTCAATTATGGTTAAAGTTATAAGCTTAAAAATAGGCCCATTTTTTTTTTTGTGCGCACTCCTTATGTAGGTATGTATAAAATTTGCAATAGAAACGGGGGTTGCATGTTGATGACAAATCTTTTTTTTTTGTTATTTAATTGGAAATTTTCATATTTAAAGTGTGCATGTCAGTTGAATGATTATCAGCTGTGTACATTTATGTGTGATGCAAATAGTGAGTTGCCATTAGAGGAAGAGTTACATAATAGCACCGGTATGTTTGCAAATATATAATACAATCCCTTCCATCAAGATCGGAAGCAGTTCAACAAGTAAAGAAAACAGACACAGATGTCGCTTGGGAGTGCCTTAGTCTTTTTTGCCATTATTTTCACAACAAAAATTCGTAGGACTGTCCCATATTCAATATTAAATAAGTATTCATATTCTTTCGATAAAAAAAACATGACTCTGAATTAAAATTTTGTACAAAATTAAATAATTGTAGAATTTATTATGCTACACAAAATTTTTACTACAAATCCAAGAGAAAATAAACCCCAAAACGTTATCAGTAAGCAAAGAAATTGTAATAAAATAATAATGAAAATAAAAAATATGCGTACATATCTCTGTGTCTATGTATGAGAACCTTTTCAAATCTAAATTGATATAAAAATTTGCGTGACTTTATTATTAAAAGCAAAAGAAAAAAGAAAAACATCGACATCAACATCAACATCAACAATAAAAACAAAATTTCTGAAAAGAAATGATATATGCTTCCCCCGTAAAGAGAGTTTTAAAAAATACGCGTCCAAAGTTGCTCTTGTTCTCCAGTTATAGGCCCTCTCGCCAATATGATTTATGCAAAATGTCAAAATTGTCATTATGATACAAAATGTCACATTTGTTACTGTCATTTGTGTTCGTGTTAATTCGGTTGAGGTGTGTGTGTGTGTGTGCGTTTTTATTTTCTGAGTTTTCTTTTCAAAAGATACCGTGTGCAGTAGTAGGTGTGTGTATTGCTTATGGGTGGTATGGCGGTCTTCGAATCTTAAACTCAAAAAAAAAGTATTTTCGGTAGTCGTTAATGAAATTCATAATTTCTTTACCGTCTCTCATTTATTATTAAATAATAATTGTCGTGATAGCGTTTTCAGAATAATTAATGAAAGATTACTTGAATGAAGGATTAAGTTACCCTACAATCAGTAAATGTACTCTGAAGAGAGCTTAATTGAACTAAGCACTTTATGGCGAATTCAATGATTGGCACTTTTCTCATTTTGTGCTCTAGAATGTCACAAAATAATATTAGTAAGGCTTACATAACTGACTCTGCATAAGTTTTAAGTTTATCGTCTGTTAAAATAGGAAAGAGCCTCTTTGAACCTCTCAATATCAAACGAGGTTAAAGACAATGTGATCAGGTCATCGCATGATCTCTTCAATATTTTGCTGGCAAAGATGTTGTAGTTTAGTAGTTAGGGAGTAGGGTATCACACGTGAGGGCGGACATATCGAAAGAAGCGAAATTTAAAAATAAATTTCTTCGACAAAATCCTCTCAACATTAACAAATTGCCATGAAAAAATTTGTCGTTCAGAGTCGACTTTTAACTGTGATTCATTAATATACAGAACATGCTTGTGATCCTAACTAAAATGTTATAATGTGTAAGAGTTAATTACTTAAACAAGCTGGGTGTTCGAAAGCAACGTAAATTAATGCAGCGGCATTTTTATTAACTGAATTACCGTTTTTGAAGAGGATCATTTTTATTTTCATTTAAATTAGGAAATCAAATTCAAAGCCTATGTTGTTGGTTAACAATGTAATTTAAGTGTACGGCAGAATAGGAAGGGAATTCCCTACATGAGAGTCCGCTGCTGTTCAGTATGAGAAATCGTGAAAGAAATAATCATCAGGATTATATTAGGCCCGTTACATTTTCAACGATCCGCAAAAAATTATGTGCGGACTGTTTATCGTCTGACTATCACTTGTTTTGCGCAATAAAAAGGTGAACAATTGGAAGACCGCTTAAAATTACTTGGCGGAAATTCTTCTAAAGATATATTTAAAAGATTTCTCCAGTAGATTGTGAGAAATTTGATTCTCAAATTAACACTTCATAATTTCTTACACACACAAGTTATTGTTTTTTTTTTTAATTTTTCTTTAAACTTCTGTTCTGTTCATAAAAATTTTCCAGTTACACTTGAGTTCAAAGCAAAAAATTCTTCTTTTCAAATGCCGAATTTTCTGCAAAATGCTTGAAAACAAAAACACTGCAAACATTTTTTAAGAAGAAATCATTAAAAATATTTAAAAGAAGAAGAGGCAGAAAAATATTGTTTTCACGCCTTGCAACATCTGCCAGCCAAAATATTAAATGGTTGGATAATGTCCCACCACCATACCAACCATACTAGACGATTGGAAGTCTATAACAGCCAGTAAATTTCTCTTGGTTAAAATAATTCATTAACATAATGAGACCAATACTTTGGAAACAACAAAAATGAGAAACAGATTAAGCAACACTGCGTTGTGGTATTAAGAAGAATGTGTCACACTCTGTTAACTTTGTACCACAGGCAAAAATAAAAACAAAATAAGAATTACAAATATAGGATCTTATTTTGTTTCAAATAATAAATCTTCCAGTCAAAAAGATGGCCCATAAATTTTTATTTTAACCAGGCTTTTATTGCGAATGCTTGGTTGGCATTCACTTTGCATCATGCATTGTTTTTAACTTCTTCGTCATTTTTGTTGACTGTCATGCCAGCGTAAATAGTGAGCAGCGTCAACACCATCATCATTATTATCATCATCGTCATCGCTGTGAGACCATAGAGATTCTCAAAGATTCTGTGTAATAATTAGTCGACTAATAAATTGAGTTTTGCATGACAAACACTGTTCTTAGCTTCTTAACTGTGGCAGCCTTATATGCCGCAAATATTTTATGTTCTCCGCAGTACGGTGTTACTAAACTAGCACTATTATATATGTATATATATATATTTAGTAATTGCGTATACATACACATATACATGTATATGTATATGGACAATTTCGTTGTAATTTATAACCAAAGAATGTATCTTTTCGTCTAGTTTTGCACATTGAAAATGTATCATTGGAATTCTCTCATATGTTCAGTCGATGTAAGTTAACCGGGTATACATGGTATGTACCGCCCCTCAAATGTTATACACATACATTGCGTATATAAATGTATTAAAAGGATTTGATATTATATCTCTTTAAGATTGTTTAAGAAAGATATCAGAAACCTTCGTATATTTATGATAAGAGCAGGGCACTGACAAATCAGAATAAAGATAGTCTCTTCCTCATTCTCAGGCTCATAATTCCTGCAGAATTCATTTGACGGAAAGTCGTATCTTTTGGCAAGCCTACCAAAAGGACAGGGGATCGTAATATTCGCTATTGTGCGATGAATAGACATGTGAGAAGTGAGTGAGTGAGCACTGTCCAGCTAGCCCGAACTGGCCCTGAACTTAAGTCATGAACAATGTAACTTTCAACGATATATCTGTGATCGAAAATTTCTCTGAGAAATCCTTAGCATTCATGGACAAGGACGAACGTTGAAACTAGATTCATTAAGAACTCAGTTCCAGCCTGACTATTCGAGTAAATCAAGAGGTTTTCGGAAAAATTTTCTCTATTAAACAAGCATTGAGCTTGCCTTTTAGTAGAGAATCCAATTAATAATATTAAACTCAAGATAAGTATGAAATACTCGCATGTGTTTAACGAGACTCCTCGTTTATTAACCCAGACTTAATGTCGAAAATAAAATCAAAATATTTTCTCATTACATATTTAAGAATTAAGAACACAGAACAAGACAAGACAGGGCAAGGTAAGGCAGGAAGGGAATCATCATTAATCTCTCCAAAAAAATAAAAATGAAAACACAGATCATACACAAAAAAAAGTAACTTGTCACACGATTTTATGAGAAATTTAACATTTTAACAAAAGACAAGTTTTTGATACGAATTAATAACGAACGAAACAAATTTTATTATAATCCTGACCTTCTTAATCATCAGACGCAGTAAGACTTCATGGCGAAGAAGAACAGACACACACCACCATACCACAGTCGCACTAAAGAAAATTTGTCCTTTACAAAAAGTGTAGGTGTTTTAAGAATTTTTCTTATTTTTTTTCTTTTTTTATTTTAATATTTTAAAAATCCACCAGGGATTACAGTGGATGTTGAGGAAAAAAAAAACTGGGTTTTAGTGGTACTTTACTGATATTTTTTGTTTATTTTTGATTTTGTTGCCATTTGCAGTCAACGATTTGGTCGTATGTGATTTGTTTCATGTTGGTTGTTTTTGTTGGTTGTTGCTGTTGGTCATTTAAAATTATAAATAATGGCATTTGAGGAATATTGATGCTGTATTATTGCAGGCCAAAACAAATCGTAAATTTTCTACTTAAAATCGGTCATTAAGTTGTTGGTTTTATAATAAAGTTGTCACAACACAACACTCACGCATTTGTTAAACAATAACGTGCGTTGTTTTACTTCATTCCTCTCTTTTATTTATTATTTTTTTTCTTTTTTTTTTATAAAAAAATTTTTAATTCAATACTCCAGTGTTTTGTATATTTTATAGTATCCCTCCAATATCGCTCCAATATTGGCACTTACTAAAGCCACCAACCAACCTACAGGCATTAAGTAAAACAAATACATACTCTTTTACAACGTTTAACACACAGCGTTGTCCACACATTATGAAACCTTGACTCTGACTCCGTCACTTGACGGCTTGGCGATCAACGTAGAAACCTGAGATCATGTTGTAAATCTCCATACATATTTTGATTTTTAACAATTTTTAAATTGCTTGCTTGCGATTGAAACGAACGATCGTTTCTTTTATTCTTATTTTCTCGATTAAGACATTTTTGGATTGGATTGGATTGGATTGCTGTGTGGTTTTATTGTCCACCACAAAAATTTTTAATCGCAACTTTATATCTCTTTAAAGTCTTTCCTTTCTTTCATTTTATTGCCCAGAAAAATATGTAAAAATAAAACTGTGAACAGAGATTTGAAGCTTTAGAAAATAAATGCCACCAAAATGAAATCGGCTCATATGACAAGTTTTGCAGTTTCACTTTAATTTTAATTTATTGTGAAATGACTTTGCTGCAAGCCGTAATGAAAAATCGCTAAGCAATGGTTGCATACCAATTGAATGTAAAAAATAATTAAAACCAGAGTATGAAATTGAAAGATTTTTCTAAATTCATTTACAACACGAAGCGTATATCAGAAGCAAACACGTGTGTGAATAATTAGTGCGATAGGCAGCGCGTAATCCTTCATTTGACTTGATTATGGGACATTTTATTTTGTGGGACATTAAAGGAAAATGTTACATAACTTGGGGGCAGTACAACAAATCATCCGGATGCAGCATTTTAGTACCTCATACTAGAATAACAACAACAACAGATTCTTTCAGAGATTGGTGGTCTGTCAGACACAAGGGACATTATACTACCGCACAAATATTGTTCTTTAACCAAATACTTTTACTCATTTAAATGGTCCTTCTCAACTCTTTAGGAAGTATTACGACTCAGCTTTCTGTGCCACCTTGGTTTGGTAACTTAGACCAGCGTTTAGGCCAAACGTGTTACGGCAAGGCACTGAAGTCAGAAGGTGAAAGACAGTCTCCTTCAGCCATTATTCGAAATGTTGATTTATAGGAGGTCAGAGAAGCGCTAAGAATGGTAAATAATGTCCTAATCGAAATGGAACAGAGCGCTCTGGCAACCGAAGCAGCTGACTGCCTGCGTACTCTGTCTTTCAGTCGACAGTGGCATTTGTGTTTGTACGCCGTCCACTAAACATGTAGCTTGTTGAGCAACATCGGCTCCACCACCAGGATACTGCCAGGATGTAATGATTGACCTCCATACAAGATTTTGCCCGCTGTCATTATTTTTACTTTGGCATGAATAGATATAAGAAAGGAGTTGAGTATAATAGGATATCCCACCTTCAAAATTTTTAATTTATATTTCAAAACGTTGGTATATAAGTGGCTGGTCTTTAGTTCCTATAGTTACCGGTAGAAATAAATTGAAGTCATTTTGTTTCTTTTTTCACATTTTTTTTATTTATTTATAATTTTTTTTTTTTAATTTTTTATTATTTTTTGTTTTTGTTTTCGTTTTTCTTTAATTATTTAAATAACTACAGAATTTGTATGAACATTTGTTTACAATGAGTATTGAACTTAAAATAATTAGAAGAGAGGAAACTTAAACTACGACTAGAAATTCAAAAATTTAATGGAGCTTAGAAAATAAATAAAAGATACATACATACACATATTCTATATACATATACTGAATAATAATGTTCAAATATCAAAAATAAAACATTAAAAAAAAAACAATAATAATATTGAAATAGAAAGGAATAAACTATTCATAATTTAATCGTTCTTTTTAAACGTTTCTTTATTTATTTTTATTTATTGTAAAAGAATATCTCTTTTAAACTTGGCAAAAAACATGACTTACATATTTGTTATTTAAATACTAATATTGCTTGTTGTATTCTAAAAATATTATCAATTAAATTATTTTTATTATTATTATTATTATTATTTCATTTTTTTTACAAAAGAAAAACAACAACTTTTCGTTTTAAAAGTATTTACACACTCTTTCTTTAAAGTATAAGGGGGGAGGGGGGATTGGTTTTTTTGTACACTTTTTTTCTTACGAAAATTGTGGTGTTTTATTATTGTTTTGCTTTTAAGAGGACACCGTACTTGCAGCTGGCTGTTGTTGTAAACCATTATTGGTATTGTTGTTATTCATCTTTTCACGTTCCTGTAACTCTTGTAGTTCCTCCTCCTCCCGTGTCAAAGGTATGGTCGAATGATTGTAGAGACCTTGAGCCATGAGCTGCAAAGCCAATGGGTTCTTAACGCCACTAGACTTTTTCAATTTGGCACGTTTATTTTGAAACCAAATTTTGATTTGGGCTTCATTTAAGCCCAATTCTGAGCTTAATTGTTGGCGACGTTTTTCCGTTAAATAACGATTTTCATTAAATTCATGCTAAAATAATAAGATTCATATGTGACCTCATCAAAGAAGGAAACAATAAAAAACTATTACCTTCAGTCTTGCTAATTGTGAACCACTAAATGCTGTACGCGGTCGTTTATCTTCGTTTGTATTTGCAGACGATGTTGAACTGGGTGAGTTGGCCTTTTCTCCTGGACTCCCCGTAGCACTGGCTGACCCTGTCACAGCACTGTTGTTGGTTTTTGGCGTTTTCGGTTTTCTAACACGGGGACCTGTAATTAAAACAAGCAAAAAAGAAGAAAAAACAAAAAAAAAAAACGTCGTAAAACACTGTTAATATTGCTGTATGATGTGTTACAATTACAATTAGAAATAGAAATTGTTAGCAAAAGTCCATAAAAATTCCTGAAAGCAAATAAAACAAACATAATTGCGCAACAATGACTTGACTGGCTTGGTGTGGTCTGGTCTAAGAGCTAGTAAAAGACTTTGGCGAGTTGTTCATTTAATTCATTTACACTACCACTACAACCACCACCACTATCACAACGTATAAGTTTTTTTTGTTTTTTTTTGGTTTGTTTTTCAACTTTTCATTGCAGTTGCTTTAAAAAGTTTGTAAACCGAATAATTTGGAAGATTTATGGTGAGTGAAAAAGTACGAGAAATGCCTAGTAAACACCCATCTTCCCTTAAATGTTTGAAAAGCTAAAATGATTTGAATTCAATTGGAGAGTATTAGGGCAGTAGCATTGAATTTATTCCATATATAGGAAGCTGAGACACAGTTGTCCACAGTTGTGTACCATAACATCATACTCCAATTTAAGGTATGAGTTGCCTTAATCAATAGCCGTATTGTTGCCAGTTAAAGATGTGAACTTTTAAAAAATATTTCTTAATATTAGCTCTCAAGCGAAATGATGTCCTTTCTTAAATGGTCGTTTTATACATGGCTTATATAGAGAGGGAGGGGATATATACGCCTGCATGGAATTAAATAAACTGTAAATATATTTGGAAAATATGGGTCCGCTATATTAAAAAAAAAAAAACAAAACTGACTTCCTTCACCATTGTCCAGCATATTACGATTGTGGACGTAATAACGTGAACTAAGAAATATTTTTAATTTTATTAAGAATTCATCATAAAAACTTATGTACAGGTTACGGGTACTACCCTAATAAATAATTTTCCAACAACAATGATTGTTTAAATAAATCTAAATTCGCTATAACGGGTGCTAAATGATGCCATCGATAACATGTTTACATGTTGATTTGACTTGAATGAATATTTACTTGGATAGCTAGCACGACTACAAAATTGGTAAAGGCAGCCACTGAATGGTAACAACTACATATAGCAACAACAACAATAGCAACAACAACAACAACAACTGCCACAGCAATTAATTCAAATGTTAAAAAGTCAACTTCCGTTTTTAAAATGTCTCTACTGTATACGTTGATATGTCTCACTGTCTGCATTGTATGTGTACTCTGTGCCTCTAAGGCGAGTGTCTATTTCATTTCTAATACACCACAACAGCAGCAGAGACATTACAAAATTATTTATTTGCGAAAAATAATTAAACTTTCAACAATTTGGCAAGTCATTTAACGATGAACAAACATTTTCTTAATGAAATTAAGAGAAGAACGAAAAATCATTACAACGATTTAGAAAGAAAAAATAAAAATAAAAACTGAAATAAAAACGAAAATCAATTGAAAAGAACGCCAAGACTTAGTCAAAGAGACTGTAGGCAGGATATTAAAAGTCCAAATGGCGCTGGCTAGGATATTACGACTTAAGAGAACGGTTTGAAGTTTTTGACTGACTGACTGACTGACTGACTGAATGGCTGAGCAGCAGCTAATGTTATTTAAGAAACAAAAATTTAATTTAAATTTTTCATATACTCACTGTGTACGCATATTATGACGATTAAATTAATTGTTCTGTGGTGTGTCCTATTGTAGCCGTTAAGATTTAAATCTTATGACTGAAAATCGCTATGCATATCAAATTAGTGGGATGCTAGCCAGCTCTTCTTTAACCACTGCCTACTGGATTTTCTTAAAATATTTAAATTTCACTCGTATTTCATATCTTTGGAAAGAATCTTAATGTCAGTCTTGTTGGTTTTTAATTTTTGTTTTGAAGGAAATTTAACTATTTTGGGGTTTACTACTAACGAGCATTCTTTTGGTAGCTTTTTTCTCCATTTTTTTTTCTTTTTTTGAGAAAATTTAAATTTTCCATTCGTTTGAATGTTCATCAACCTTATGTTTTAAATTTATTGCACACTGTTGTGTTTCCAAAATGTATTTTCCAAAACTGTTGTTTGTCATTTAGCACTCAATGGTGGTTGTCTTAAGACATGTCATATGGTTAGCTTCAAAAAGCATCTTTGCCTCCGTTATTGACCACAAGTTCGTGTTTAATTGCTTTTCTGGTTGTGAAAACTACTTTCGGTTTTGTTGAAAGTAAAACTATTTGACAATAAGAAATTCGAAATTGTGTCATTGATTTATGAAATGGTTATTCTTTATTGTCTTTCAGCTAAGCTGAGAAAGAATGCCGTGTAAATTGGTCGGTCACCTTCAAATTTGATAAATGTTTACACTTGTTTCTTTTCTTTTTTTTTTGTTTTAATTTAAAAACAATAAATTTTGTGTGCATCAGTGTCTTTAGTTTAACAGTGTAAATTACAGTTATCTTTGGTAAATTAAAAATTCATGAAAAAGAAATGTTAAAATTGAAAAATAAAATATTTGTATGCATAATCAAATAATCGAACGTATTGTATCGCTTTTGGATACATATTGTTGCAAAGTAGAGCACCAATGAACTTACTGCTGGTGCGGCAGACTTAAGACATACAAATTTTGGAATCATTCGAACAGTGACATTCGGTATTACTCGCGTATTTTTAATCACAATATCGTGATGCCATCATCATATAAGTAGCACAATGATGAATGATGATCGTTCAGTGAATTGAAATCAAAGCTTTATGCTGTCCATTATGTAATATCAACTAATCAACTAATTAGTCCTTTAAATATTGTATTCAGTCGTGCGGTGTGCTATCATTGTCATCAATATCTTGGATAAAAATTAATTTTGCACGACAAGATTTTCTTTTTAGATGGGATGTATGGCACTAGTATTTCAATTTCAGAAATGTGTGTTATTTTTCTATTTTTGTGCACATTTGTTATAATTTTGCGAAACTTAGATGTAAGGGAAGAATTTTTATCCATTTTAACATTAGAAAACACGTAAATGTAATGGAATTAATACGAAATAGTGAGTGAGTGTTTTCGTTTGTGTTTACCATATAAACAGAAGAACGTGTGAAATCGTTCATCTTATAAAAAACTTGGATATATTTCTAATGACGCCGATTCGCTATTAACCTCTCTCTCTCTCTCTTTATCTTCTGGAATCAGTGTTCAACTACTCAAACATTTCGATTAACCAGTGTTTAGCTAACTACGCTCAAAAAATTATGACAATATATTCCATTAAGCCTATTAACTTACCCTTTACAAATTATTAACTTACCCGACTTGTACATTCTCTATTTAAAGAAAATCTTTTAAATTTATCCACACAAATTGATAACATGTACTTACTTCTGCCTGCAAAGAAATTAAAAAATGTTTTTTTTTAAGATTAATTCAATTTTAAATTGATTAAATTAAATTAACACGTTTAAATTCGAAAAATTATAAAAAATATATGGTGATCAATAAATACAAAATAACGACAACAACAACAACACCAAATACACATGTTAAATAAAATTTTACTCCAACAGCAGCAACAACAACGTCAAGAAAAAAGAAAAAAAAAGAATTTTTGATTAAATTCCTTAACAAAACAGAACAGCAGCAATAGTCCGCAGTAAAAAGAAATCTTTGCTGGAATGACGTTTTGAAGAAAAATGAAAAATAATACGTGGAAAAATGTTACGAAAACCCATGCAAACCCAAAGCAGTGAGACAGACTGACAGACAGACAAACTGTATAGTCGAGTAGAATCAATAGAATCTCAAGTGGCAAAACAGACAAAACGCCACCTGACACTACAGCTGCTGAGCATGTTCTGTCTGTCGTCTCTGTCGCTTCTTACGGAAGTGTTGCTAAAGGGCAACATTTGAAAATAACGTTAAGAAAATTAAGCAGCCAGAGATATGCTAGTTGGATAAAAGGTTACAATATTATGAAAGAAAGGGTTTGTTTTAGACGTAGGAATGCTATCTTCGGTCAAAACAAACTTTCTACTTTCATCCCGAACTATGCCGGTAATCAAACGTTGAATTTTTATTGCATTTCTTGACGAACTCTTAGACCACTTGCCGAAGCATTATTTGCAATTTTCCTCATCAATTTGATCCTACAGTTAAAATATGTGTCTCCATCGCCAAGCCTCCGGATGGACGAGACTAAATGATTTCGCTACAATCTAAAGCACATTGACTAGAAAAATAAAATTTCAACACAAGCTTGAAAGAGCTCTGTATGCACTTGTAGAAAAATATGCAGAATAGTCGTAGATCAGTTAGAAGATCAGAGTCTAGTAATAAAGCACTTAAGCATCTCTGAAAACGAGTGGACAGTAATACAAATTAACTATTAACAATTAGAATACCCATGCCCTGTAACATGCTCCGTACCGTCTTTGGCCAGCTCAGCAGCTATGCAATTTCCAACGACATCCCTATTTACCATAATCCATATAAGAGTTACCTTTGTACGATTCGAAATTTCTCTGAGAAGTTTTCGGCAAGGGCGGAAATATTTTGAAAAAACTTTGTAAGGGAGTTAATCGTAGCATGGCTGTTTGAATAAATAAAGTAGTTTTTAGAGAATGCCCAACCATTCAATAAGCCTTGCGCCGCTTTCAAAATTGCCATGACGTCTGTTTGGAAAACACTCAGTGGTCAGGCAGCCTATAAGAAATATCAGAACGCTTAATAAAAGCACCACAGCGCACCCATCTTTAAGTCATCAGTGTAGACTTCAAGTGCCCCATCGGAAACCTCCGGATCCTCTGTCCAGAAGTCACAAGTTGAAATTCTAAAATCAAGTGTTCTATTCAGAAAGTTAAAAGGAAACACATAATCGACTTCAGTGTGTCTATGTCCTACCAGAATAGCAGTATGGCCGCAGTTCACATTGGTAGAGGACTTTACTGCATTGAGTCTTACAACTCAGCTCTCTGTTTCAATCAAATGAGAATATGTATGTAGACATATAATCGTCGCTACTTTACGTTTTTAAATTAGTTGGCATTACTGTTACTTGTTGTAAATCGAGATGAAGTTTCGGATTTTTCCTTTCCTTTTAATATCGATGAAAAGAGGAACAAAAATAACATCACCAACATGACCAACAACAGTTCGATAAAGAAAAAAAAGTGAAATAAATTTAATCGTTGGAAAAATTTGAACAAATCAATTTAAAAGTACAACAACAAGAGCTTTAATTTTAAGGCTTAACAAATTGTAAGCGACAACAACAATAATGACAATAAAATTTAGATAAAAAACACTCAACACACTTGATGTCAAATATACCAGCCAAATGAACACGTGTTTCGTCTCCCAACTCCAAATAAACACCCTCTTTTTATTGGACTCTGAGTACCCTTTCCAAATAATGATGCTTATTCTGTGCGTATTGTGTGTGTGTTTTTTTTTTTTTATCAGGGAATATCAATTTCACACTATTTGTTGGCGACAGAATTTAATGGCGCTCTTAACGTCTTTACGGTGGCATGCAGGCAGGCAGTTCATTCGAGTGAAAAAGAAAACCTTGAACCTGTCATTGAATTCTTGTACCATATTCCTACAATTGCTGTTGTAAACATTTTAAAATTTATTTGCTGAGGAGATATTTTTTCAAGTCCAGTTAAAAACGATATTTTTTTAAGGGATGGTTGGTTACAACATTGCATTATGCCTTGCCTTGCTAAGTGTGAGGAGGAGGAGGAGTGGGGGTAGTAACAGATTGGATAGAAAGGTTAGCAGCAGTAAATAATGTTTTATCTAAACATACCAAAACGTATGTGTTGGACCATAAAAATGTTGCGTACTTTATTTACTTTGAAAGCCACGTTGCCAAGACCACTGCTTAGTGCTTATAAGATTAATGGCATAACAAATTCGCATTTAATTTTAATTGTATTTTAAGTTGTTGCCAATACTTATGTACATACAGGAGACTATGACCATAAACAACACCACCAGCGCATGGAATCCTGCCTTCTGAAACGTCTTACCTTGTGCTCTGTTACCGGCAATAGTGAGTGTAACGAAAGAAGCAACAGGGAACTGTTTTCTTATCATCGGGAAATACACAATTAGACCAGAAGGTGCATTAGATCAGTTTTATCCGAATCAATCGGATAATGTACGGAACCATAGTGAGTTATATTTAACCTTGTATCACTTATCTATGTAGTTTCTGTTTAGTATTGTGACTTTAATTAACATTATAATTGCATTATTATAATTAAAGTCGCCGCAGGTAGTGTGTCGGCTTATTAGATGTGAATCCAATGCCCAGTGTAAACATCTTGAACAAAGCCAAAATATGAAAAAAAAAAATTTTCGCTGTGGACGGGCATGTTTACTTGATGGCCCATATGGCCCATGTGTGACGCAGTGTAAGATTAGTCCCCTTGTCATGATTCGTTAGTGGTGGGTTTGAACCAATCCGAATTTCGAATGAAGCGGTCAGTTCAGTTCAAACATTCTATCATCCAAAAATCGATTATGCCTATATAAAAGTGCAGAACATTCACATAGAAGATTTTCCAGCGATTCCGTTTCCTTCACATCCCGGCAGCTTCTGCAATTGTTCGTTAGTTTTCCTGCTGTTTACTGCTGAACAAAATAATTTTAAAATTCGACAAATACGTACATTGGTTTGTTGAATTCCATGCTGCTATTTCCAATTTGAAAACGTATTCCGCTCTATTGTCTCTTTCTTATATTCGCCCGTCTTTTCGTTTCTTTCTACGCCACAGTGGTCCGGAACCCAGTACAGGCGTGTACGGTGTAGAGGGTCGATGCAACTTTAACGAGGTGGAATCTCAGCACTCTGATTACGTGAGTACGTAGGTATGATTTAGAGGTAGGTTTCTGGTTTCAATCAGCTTAGCCAATAGGAAAAATCTCCGTCTAAAATATGCTGGTCTTGTTAAATAATCTGTATGAGCCGTTCAGTGTCAATTTATCAGAATAGACTCCAGATTGAGTTCCCCTTTTTATTATTCAACAAATCATTCTTCGTGTGTGAGAGTATGAGTTTTGCATGTTCGTCGGAAAAGAAACTCAGGCCCTCAGCTCTTCTAGCTGCCGTGTTTTGAAGGATGATGTCCATTCCAACTTCAGTACTTTCTCGGCAATTTCCTTTCAATAGGCTTCTGAGATTAAATAAAATTGTTCTGATAAGTTTCACAAAAACTCTACCGTTCAGGGTCAACGTTAAACTGCAGCTACCGCTATTCGTGGATAGAATTAGCACTCAGAGCATGGGTGGTGTGAGAAGATAGGTTCGTAATTCTGGCTGAAGGATTGCAATTATCAATTTAGTAATAATTTTAATTGTTGGTAGCTACAACTGAGCAAATGAATTTAGAAATTTTGCAATATTAATATCATATAAGAAAGAATTACTTTCCTTATTATTTTGTTAAAGAGCCTATTATGAGCAAATTTGTAAAGATATTTCCAACAATTTGAAGTTACTGTGTGAAACTTATGAGCAAAAAAATGTTTGTTTTTTTTTTTCAGTGTATTTGCTTTACATGTTCATTTCTTACGTGTAGAAAAACAGAAGTCTAATTAAATTTAAAAGCAGACTCAATCAGTATTCATTTTATGAAAATTCACATGCAATTGTTATTTCTTAATTTCCATGCATGAATGAAACAGTTCAATTGACTCAAACGGATATCGATTACAATGTATCGGTTTCGATTCGATACTCTTGTCTTATCTTGTATTGCACCGTATAGTCTGCCTGTCTAACAGACAGACATTCATTTACAATGCATATACAATGCAAATGCAATGTAATTTTTTTTTTTAAATGTTATATTAAAATATTTGTATTATAATAACAAAAACCACTAATAATAACAATAATAACAAGAATAATAATAATAATAATAATAATAATAAGAATAGATGTACGTTGAAGTATCAACAAAAACAAAAACAAAAATTAAAAATGAAAAATAAATCGTTTGTCTTTCTAAAGCAGCAGACAGAGCCAAACAGACAAACAGAGAGGGTCGAGTGGTTTTATGCACCGACATACAGACAGACAGACAGACAGACAGACAAACAGATCTATTGATAGACTTATAAACAATATATCAGCATTTTGTTGTTGTTGTTGTTGCTTTAATAAACATGTTGGTTGCTGTGTTTATCTTTGATGGCTCAAATGTGACGAGACCCTGTTATATAAAATTTCAATTAAGGTGTGAAATTAATGAAAAAAAAATAAACAGAAAACAGAATACAGAATAAAAAAAAAATAATAATTATCATGGAAAAACTAAAATAAAATGCTTTATTGACACATTTGAATTGCATTGTAATAAGAGTCGTATAGCATTGCGGTTTAGGTCTTAAAATCAAATGAATTGTAGTCGATATTAAAATAGGGCTTCAGACAACAAAGATTTCAAAAACAAAAGCAAAAAATAACTCGAAATCCATAATTCCCTCATTATCGTATTGTTTTCAACAGACAAACATACGTACATACATGTGGGTATCTCAATAGTTCAGTGGCTGTATTTGATGGCTGTGTTTGATGGCTTGCAATAACCATTAATAAAGTTGATTACATATTTATACTGTCTCATTATGGTCATAACTAAAAGTGTTCACAATCTTAAACCATAAAACTTATTTCAGAAGAACACAAGAGACCACAATTTTTTTCTCTATACGTCTGCCTATATGCCACAAAAAGTCTCCGTATTACGTAGAATACTGATATGCACAAAATACGTTAATGAATGTAGTGTAGTTAGTTATTCTTTGGTGAGGAATATTGTCATTCTCTCTTAATTTACAAGTGACATCTTCTTTAAGTTTAACTTATCAGCATCACCTAAGCAAACCTAAGTAGCCTTAAAAGAAATGAAATTCTACTCTATTTGCAACACTTTCCTATGCAACATATTCGTTGCTGAAGTTGTTGTTTACTGTTGTTATTGTTGTTGTTGTTGCCAACTGTCTGGCGACATTGAAGGAAAAATAAAAAGTTAAGATACGCTAAACGTTTTCAATTTCTTATGTTAATATTTTGTTTCATTTTGTCCTCTTCTCCACTTGTCTTTTCTGTTTCATTTCATTTCATTATCTTTTCTGCTTTTGCCTGTTGCGTATAAAATTGATTGTGGTGACAAAACCTATTTACGGTCATTATCGTGTAGCATAAAGACGTGTCTCATACGTACATACGAGTATATGCTGATGTAGTTGCAAATGCACTGCAGCTTGCTCTAATGCCTTACAACACAGCGAATAAAACAACTACTGCGGTGTTACACGTTTCCTGTATTTGCTAAGAATTTTTTATTTTTTAGTTTTTCTTTTTAAATTAAAAAAAAAAAAAAACAACCATGTGATCGATCCCTGCATAAATCCCAATACCTATTCAGAAGATAAGAACTCATCATGTCTGATACTTTTCGTTTCAGAAAATACAATACAATGCAATGAAGAATTTTAACGATTTATCATGACATTCTCTGTAATACATATTGAATACTAGACTACATTGGTAAGTCTCCACCACTCGAGCAGATTTTGGATATTCGCACAGGCTTACAGACTTACCATCGACTCAACGTTTAATTTCGAAATCCTTTTTACTTCAATGTAAGTTTCAGTTCTTCATACAGCTGATAAAAATCAACCATTTCACACCAATGTTGGAGTGAAACAAGATTGCCCTCTATCACCGCAGCTAAACACCATCATGATCGATGAGATCATAAGCAAAGTCTGTTCAGAGAACAGAGGAATACTATGGAATCTCTTACGTCAACTTAATAATTTGGATTATGCAGATGATATTTCTCTACTCTCGCACAAAATCTCCGACATGCAAACAAAGACTTATAGAGATAAATATCAGGAAACCAAATCACTGACCTCATCATACAACAAGGTCTGATATCTAGAAAGTATAGTGACAACAAAAGGCGGTGCAGAAACATACTTAAATAACAAATGACTACAGCCAATACAGAGAAACTCACTAATATCCAGACAAATCAATCCTAGAATATCCAACGCATGTTTAAAATCAACTTTGCTATATGGGAGTGGAGTTTGGTAGGATCTAACACCATCACGCAGAAACTATAGATAAATATTAACAGCTGCCTCAGAACCATATGCAAGATTATCTGGATTAGTTACATCTGCAACATGGATCTGTGAAATCATACCTACAAGGAATCTATTATAACACGAATAAAACGTAGAAAACGCGGATGTATCGGTCATACTATCAAAACGAATCCTGGTAGTATAAGGACGATGACCGTGACCGACCAAGCAACACCATTGATGATATTCCAAGATCTAGGACATTGCAATCTTATATGGGAAGATCCAAGAATAACAGCTGCTAACCGAATAAGATGGAAATGCTTTATGAAAGATACATACATGCTCCCAGGACAGGCAATGAACAATACTTTTTTTGTGCTCCATACAATGTGCGGGTGTACATAAACTTATAAACCAGAACCAATTATTCATCGGCAGAATGTGCCTGCATTCGAAGAGAGGGAGGAGAGTGAGTTTCTAATTTCTCATTTTGTGATCACCTGGATATAATTGTTTGAAAACAAGCTTCTTTAAATATAGCCGTCGATTAAAGATTTAAAATGAATTTTTTCACAAACCGTTTAAAATTTAAATTTATTCATTGCTTTTAACCTCAATTAATATGCCATTCATTCTGATCGATCAATTAAAATTCGAAATGAAGAAGCATTTATTAACAAAAAGACAAAAGACAGGCTAATGATTGCAACTAAATTGCAAATACGACCATAACATGTTAATTAAAATGCTTAAAATGATATTTAAATTACTTTGTATAGAACTAAAACCATTAATTAAAAATAAATAAACATTTCTTTTAAAACATTTTTTCCTCTATCTCTAACTCTCTCGCTCTCAATCCCTCTCTCTCTCTCTCTCTCTCTCTGTCTGATCATTCAATAAAATTGTGTTCAATGAAATAATGTTTAAATCGTTTTGTTACTCTTTTCAAATTGTAAATTGAAAGGCATTAAAATATTCTAACATAAAAGAAAAAAATTGCTTTTAGAATATTTGCTTAAACTCTTTTTTATTCTTATATTTTAAATTATAAGACCACACACATCAACGATACTTATCTGTGTAGATTTTTATTATTGAAATGCAAATGTGTAACTAAATTGATCAACCAATTAAGCCGGGTCTATAAATTGGCTTCAGGCTGTTTAAATGTACTGTAAGTGAGACGTAAAAATAAAAACAGAACAACAATAACCACACATTAATACCATTTGGCACTGATATACCGACTCACGATGAATCGCTATTGAATACAACATTATTTCGAGAATTTAAAACCGTTTTAAGCAGAGATTCCCAAGCGTTGCCTAAGTTATTAAGAAACTAATTTTATCATACTGAGCCAACAATGCTTTGACAATAAAGAACTTTACACATGAAAGTTACTAAAATAATATTACAATTGCTGACAATTGCTGACAATTGCTCTGTTTAGTAAATTTAACTATTTAAGTCTAGGTCTAGTCAAGCAGTCACTCTAATGCGCTCAATATGTCCTATGTGGAAAAAGTCCAGGTACCAGGCTAACCTAAACCTAAACGAACCTAAAAAGAAAGAAACTAATTTGGATTGCCTTCAAAGATGGTAGTAAAACCCGTTGCCGGTACCTCTTCTCTTTCCATCCACGGAGACTGAAGTAACAAGAACTCTGTTGTCATAGACCAAAATCGAGTCATCTACGAAGAGTACAAACTAATTTTTTATATTTTCGAAGCATCGGAAACCATCCATTCGCCAGGTCCTTACTGTATTTTACGAATTTAAGACTCGCTGTCTTTGCAAGCCCCGCCGAGTCTTAAGTAATGATAATTTTTCTGTAGTGCAGGCAATACAATAGCAACAACAACAATAAAAAAAGTATCGTTCGTAATTTAATGTTATTGATACGAGGCGTTTATTTATTTACATACTGTAGGATGGCAGATGGATGGTTAGCTTAACTCCTTTGGTGTATTTTCAAATTGTTGATAATAAGCAAAGACTTTATTATGATTGAATAGTCAAGAAAATAACAATATCAACAACAACAACAACAACAAAAAGAAAATCATAATAATAATTTTCTATTAATTTAGATAGATAGATGTTGTTGTTGTTATTGTTGTCATTGTCATTGTTATTTTTTATTGCTTTTTTTTTGATTATTTGTCTTAATAGTTATTTTAGCATGTTTTAAACGACATGACATGTAAATAATGTTTGGCATAAATGCATGAATGAATGAATGAACGCATGAATGAATGTATGCATGAATGACTGAATGAATGAACAAATAAAAGGCAAACAATTTTTAATGCTGTTTACTGCTTAATTAAATACAAATACAAATACCAATACAAATACAAAAAACACATCCATAACCATAACTACATATGTATGTATGTATATATGTACATAGATACGCACTTTAATGCCAACAGTTTCTAATTTATGAACAGAAAATAAAGCAGCAACAGAAATAATTTTTTTTTTTAAATTTGTATATATGTATGTGTGAATATAAAAGTGTGTTTGTGTGAGCGTCTGTGTGTTCGAGTATTAGTACGTATGAGTGCATATATGCATGTATAATATATAAACGAACATGAATTGAAATTAATTTGAAGTTGAATTCGATTAATACTCTGATATTCATTCCTACATGCACACATACATACATACATAGATACATACATACATATCTGTTCAGTTTGAGAGTCTTAAAAATCAGTAATCACAATATGTACTCTATTCTGTGTGTACGTATATTATGTTTGACATTTATTGAGGAGTGTTGGTTCCCATTCATTCGGCTTTGTTCAGTTCAAGAATGAATATTAAATGATGCTTTAGATGGATGCCTAGTTAATTGCTATGTTTTGTACCCTGCTAGTGAAATAGTGGTTGGGATCGATGGATTTTCAAACTTGTTTTGGTTGTTGTTGTCGTATATTGAACTGAACTACGCACTTTTCATTCGTTCGAAATTTTGTAATTGTTCAGAATGTTTTTAAGTGAATGTCGTCTTTCGTATTAAATTGTATTGTAAACAAACTGTTTACAACACCTACACAAGTACTATGACTGTAACCGCGATCGATTTAAAGAGTGCATTAATGATTATTCGTATTCATTTCTTAGTTTTCAAACACGTGCAATTATTTTGTTTGAAAACAGAGACAGCGAAGTTTCGGAATTAATTGACATAAACAATAGTGACAACAAATACGAAAAAAAAAACAAAAATTAAACGAGAGTTGGTTAATAAGTGCTCAAACGCAAATTTTATGTTGCCATCAATACAATGGAAACATTACAAAAACTGTTAATTTCCTTTTTCCTAACTAAATCATATCGGAGCAAATATTTAAATTGAATGGAAGATAAAATTATGTCCCGTACATACTGTCATTATTGCCAAAGACTTTTTACTATTTTCTTGTTTTTTTTTTTCTTTATGTGGTAGCTTATAACCTTCTTCACTCCATATCACCGCGTTTTATCCGCAAAACTCTTGCAGTGGAATAAATAGTACAAGAATTATTGCCAAAGGCACACGGAAATTTCGCAGAGTATTTTTGGTGGTTATCTAAGGACTTTAATATTTTCTGTGCGTGAAATCTTGATTGTTATCATTTTAATTCGCTTTCGGTCTTCTAATTCGCTTTAAAAATTATTCAATGTAATCGATTCAAAAGCGCTTCAGTAATAGTTATGCGCTTAATTAAATTTTTTACTTTCTTTTAAAGAAAAATAAAAAAACTCTCGAACTGTAGCTTCAAAAATTTTCACATCCATTGAAAACTGAATGGCTTGTAAAGATATTTTCTTCTACATTAATTTCAGCTTTATTGTCACTTTTCACATAAATTCTCAATAGAACAAACTTATTCAGAAAATTTTGAAACGACCATCGTTATAGCATAACAGTTTTATTATATTTTGATGTAATCGACCAATTAAAAGAGAAATAATTTATGCCATAGCTTAACAAAAAAAAGAAAAAAGCCCCAAAACCGAATACAATCACTCAAAGTAATGGCTCATTGGTAAAACCCTGCTTGGTTTTACTCTTTAATTTTGCTTGTCTTCAAAATCACCGCAAATGTCAAATGACAACAACAATAGCAACAATCTAGCATTATTATGATTGACAGCAAGATCTATTGATCGCACATACATACATGCATACATATGTACATACTAGCTCTTAAAAAGATCAATTATATTTTTCTTTTTTTTTTGTTTTCTTTTGCAAAAAAAAGGAAAAACAATTTTTTTTTTATGAAATGCATTGGAAATCAAAGTGATTGACAATAAAAATGTTGATGGAAATTTGTGCACAGTTCAAATAGACGACAGCAGTAATGACAAAACAAACCTGGATAGTGACAATATACAATATACGTGTATATACACGTAGTACATGATCTTGTACGCACAACATGTATGTATGTATTGTTAACAAAATGTTTTGTGAAAAGTTTTTAATTAAAAAAAAAAATGCGATTGAATAGACCAAAAAAAAAAAGAAAAATAAACAAAAAACTCTGTGCTGAAAACTATTTTCTTTTTTAAAGTTTAGTATTCTTAACAAGAGGCCTATTTGTGAACCACTCAAAACTCATTATTTTAAATGGAAAATCGCATGTTCAAGTCAGATCGAATTGGATGCAAAAATGATCTCCTACTTGCACCGTACGAAAGAACTTACTTTTCTTTCGAATACTTCCAAGGCTTAATAATGGAATCAATAAAACGCAACCCAATATTGTGGCTGCAATCTTTAATCAGTCGGTAAAGTTGTATTTCCAACTGCCGATAGATGCGAGATTTTTATCCTTCTATTGTGGGTGGGCAAAAGCCTCCAAATTGACTTCAGAAAACTTAGGTTAGGTTAGGTCGTAGTGGTAGCTCTGATATAACAAAGCTCACTTGAGCACGCATGGCGGCCCGTTGTGATGCCACGGGTGAAACGCAGTCCTTGTACTAACCAAGATCCGCCAAATCAGGGAAATGAGGTAGTTGATCAGCGCAAGGGCTGCACTTCAGAGAACTTAGTTTAGTGTTATTGTTTCTTTTCTTTGAACAAATCGCTAATTTGAATTTCGGTTTTCATGTCTACCATATTACATTACTTTTCGACTCAAGAATATTTACACTAACTGCACTTAGCTAATAATGACACGTTGTGAGTGTCACTCTTATAAGTTATGATGTTATACTACGTATAGAATCACTAGTCAGTAAAACAAAATTGTATCTTAACGAAAATCCTCTCTATAATCGCTTGTATACTGTTTCCCCCAAGAAAATTCGCTTTATGACACATAATATTTAAAGCCCCATTCCACTGATTTCAAATTGCTGAACTAATTCGTTATATCCAACAAAAGATAATGCCAATAGTTCAGTAGTAGAGCAAGTTTACTGTATTGTATGTCCAAAATTCGATAAAAGATTTCGGAAATTATATTACAATTACAATATTTGACTAGCTTGAAAATAATTCAAATTGGTTTAGTTTCGTTTGTTAGGATTATTTCTCTCAGTATTTCGGTAATATGATATGTACTGCAATCACTCATAAAAAAATAACCTCAACATAACGTTAGTAAATCATCTAAAAATGAATTGAATCGAATTGAATCGAATTGAATTGAAGTGAATTGTTACAAACTGCTAAATAAGGTGTGAATTGCTTGTAATCAGATCACACTTGACAAATTATTGCGTTCAATTTATTGGATTCACATTTTCATATTCTTCTTTTTATATGCAATACATCTACCTACATACATATGTACATGTATGTAATGCGTATGCTTGTTTAAAACGCAATGGATTGAAATAAATTCAAAATGTATACAAATGTAAATGTAAAAATAAAAAATAATCTCGTCATGTAAATTCACACACTAATAATAAAGCCTCACAATATTAAGTATATTCCCACTTATTGAGACTGAAACTGAAATTAACAGACAGAGTCTTAATGATCGATCAATGGATGGATCATCATCATCATCATCATCATCATCATTGATTGTGGCATTTGACACTCAAACAAATAGTGTGAGTTGAGTATGAAACTAGTGGTACAGGCCTTTAGACGAGAATATCGATAACAAAAGAAGAAAAAAGAAGCTTTTTTAATAAAATTGTTTGTGTTGTCGACCGAAAAAATGTGGTTTACGAATATACATACGAGTATAATTACTTGAAAGATAAATTACAAATATTTTTCTACTTTAATGTGTTAAAAACGTTAAAACATTTTTGTTTCAACAAATTATAATGCAAAGATAAGGATAAAAATGCCTATTTTTCTATGCAAATGCACATTTATGGCATTGATGGCAAACTATTCGCGATAAATTTTGTTCATTTTCAAATTTGTCAGCAAAAATAAAAAACTGTTTGGTTTTTTTTTTAATAATTTTCGTAACTTGTTTTAACCATAATTGCTGGGTTGTTGGTGATAGGCATACATGCCTCTTTAAAACTAAAATCAATGTGTAAATTGTAAATGATTTCATATGTTGTGTCACCTTAAATTGAATTATGGATTGCAATTGATATTCAATAATTTATCACGTTTACTTTTTTTAGTTATTTTTTTTTTCGAATTTTATTAACATTTATTTAACTGATATTTCACACTCTTTTTTTTTATATAAAACAGGCGTGTATAAGATTTTCGCAGCGTACGCGGATAAAAACAAAAATGTTCCGCATAATACGATAATATTGTGAGTAATCGACTGAATAAATATAAAGAAATTGCCCTGATACAAAGTAAAAAAGATAAAACATCCGCAAAATTAAACATTTAAGAGGCCCGATGATCTATTTGGTAGTGAGCTAAACATCGAGCACCGAGGCCGTGTATTCGATTACCTCCAGAGACTCTGGGTGTTTGTGATTGTCTGATTGTTTGCTTATATATGTTATGTATTTACACACTAACATGTGCGCCCCCAGAGTACAACGTACTTGTACGCGTCATCATACCTTGGCTTCATTTTTATTATTATTGCATTATTTAGAGGGATTTCGTTTCAGTAATTTATATTTTTTTTTTGTTCATTTTTTTATTCCATAAATTTCTAAAACCAAGCATTACTTCTGTTTGCATTTACGAACCTCAATGGGTTAATAATGAAAAATGTGAAAAACAAACAAAAGAATTTTTTCCCATATTAAGGTCTAAACGCCGTTCAATTAACTAATCTTCTTCGTCGTTCGTTGTATTCACTACCCTTACCCTACTCTTTCGTGCTTATGCCCAAAATTTAAGAAAGAAAAAAGCCAAAACCTACAAGAAACAAAAAAAATTACCAAACTTAGTGACCGACCGACCGATCGACATATGCACTCATTATGATTCTATCTGAAGTTATTGTTGTCGTTGTTGTTGTTAAACTTTGATGTCTTAATGAACAAATAAAATGTTTTTATGACTCGGCTGCTACTTTGTGGAATAAAAAGCGGCACAAGTTGATCATCATAATGATGATGATAATGACGATGATGACGTAGATGAAGATGACGATGACGATGACGAAGAATATGACGATGATAAAGCCTTAAAGATTTTTGCGTACGCTAAAACTCTCATATGAAAAAAAAAAACGCAAAAGCAATACACCAAGCCAACAACTTGAGACTTTTCTGTCTGTCGTTTTGAACCGTGGTGGTGGGCCACACTAGCCAACAAAGCGAACATGTAGGAATACCGCCGCCAACATGCATGCATATGAACAAAGAAGACGATAAACTAAAAAGAAGGACGGAAAAGAGGAAAAAAAGGGATCCCAAACAACTTTAAGAAGGGAGGACCACCCAAATAGCTAAAGATGAGCTTACATACACACACTCACTCACACACACACACACACACTCACATGTACATACGCATGTATTTGAATTAAACAAACTTAAGTTTTAGCTCTTTATAGTGTGCATCTTGATCTTGAAAAGATCGTAATGAAAACGAAAGGAGAAAATGACTTTAAAACACAGGGCACACACACACACACACACACACACACTTATTCACCACGCATTCAAATACCATCGAACATTTAGTTCATCTGTCCGTCAGCCAAGCAGCCAGCAACTGGCAATAACAACAGCCAAGTGCCACCGTATGTTAAAGTAAATCAAGCGAAAGAAATTTTAGGAACTGAAGCGAGAACTGAATGCAAGCAGGGTGATCTTTCCCTCTCTCTCTCTCCCTCTCTCTCTCTCTCTTACAATCGGAGTATCGGTAGTAGTAATAGGTTAAGAATATTGACTGAGATTAAGACTCGGATGATGATGACGATAATGATCATCATCATTAACAGGGTTTTGTATTGAAAAAAAAAAAATACTAATTCAACAGATGTTTGATCTTTAAATTAAACTCTCATAATCATAATTGTCATTATCATTATCGTATTTTATCTTAAATCCACAATAATAGTAACAACAACAACATCGGCAACAACAATATAATCAAATCAATATAATCATAAACAACCGCTAAAACAATAACTACAACAAAAATTAAGATTATTATCCATTCTACAGGAACATTTTAAAGGAGGAGGGAGGGCGAGGGTCAAGAGAGAGAGCATTTAAGAAGGCATTTTAAAAATGATTTGCTGATCAATAACTGTCGTGTTTATGACTCAATTAAGTAAACATATGATGCCTTAGACAATGTCGCCGCTGAAATGATGGTTGGTTAGTGGCTGCGGCCACAAACTCCATAAAACGAAACAGACAACAAAAAAACAGTCTTCTCAAACGAACCACACAAACTGGTTGTCAAACTATTGAAACTATGTAATCAATGCGATGCGCAAGCAATCGACCTTTTAACTGAATATCCATACCATGCGATTGTTTGTCGGGCTTAAGGCCGCAGTTAATGCTGTCGGTTGGGTTGTTTTGTTCGTCATGTAAACGCTACCGTTGATTTGATTCTTGTTCCTTATAAATGGCATTAGCGAAAGGAGAAAATGTAACAAATAGCGGCCGATTTATTTCTTCTTCTTTTTCATATGGAAACATTGAAGTCATAATCAAATTTATGTTCGTTAATTCATTATATGGCCGTATTCGCTTAGTATGAATATTGAATTTGAATTGGATATTCACAATTACAGTACATTATCAGGATAAGAAAATTTCTTAACAATTTTTACTTTTTATTTTTACTTTCTGCCTAACTCAAATACATGACAAACAAAGCCTGATGTTTTTTCATAAATTCTATCATTATTGTACAAGTAAACCTCTTATTTTTAATACGATGTTTAAGTACTAAAAATCACAAACATTTCAAGGGTATTTATATTACTGAAATCCGCCAAGGGTATCCAATATCTCAGCTTTACGGTAAAGATGCGTGCCAGTTTTCCCATAAATACCAGCTACCGACGTTCAGATCCATTGCTACTGTCCATGCCTTACCGGCCTATACGGTGGCTTCTATATCAGAGAATGGACACTGGAAATATAAATATCTCAGGCCGATACCTGTAAAAATCTAAGTGGAGACTAAACATTTTACCTTGCCTAGGTAAGGGAAAGTTTATCGCTAATCGTTATTGGTATATGAACATACATAATTGGTCATTACAATCCTTCAGTCAGGGTTACGACCCAACTTCTCACACCACTTATGTTGTGTGCGTTAATTTTACAAATGAGTAGCATGTCGATATCAACAAATATCTTCGCCGCTGGTGTAATGCTATTAGCTTTTAAAAAGCTTTACGAATTTAGAAAAAGTACAACTACTATTCCACGGTTAGAACTGCCTGTTGAAGTCGCCGTAGTCTAGCGGATAGTGTGTTGGCTGGTTAGATCTGATGCCATGGTTCAACCGCTGGCTCAGACACTACGCACATAAAACAGAAAAATAAAAAAATAAAAAAATATCTCCTTTGGCAGCATCCCCTTAGCACTCTGTTGGCAAAAACTGTGAGAGTAAATAAAATTGCTTTGAAAAGTTTCTCAAAAACGAATCTGTCGTTCTGGATAAAATTAATACACGCAACACAAGTGCTGTGAGGAGTTAGAGAGTAATTCTGCTTACTTTAGCAAATTGTCTTAAATTTGGTGTTTTCAATATCTCGTTTTTTACAATGCTACTCTTATAACCATCACTGTATAATTTTTTATCATCCAAAAATACCCTTGTTTTGTTTTGATTTGTACTGTTTCCAAATAAATACCGTCCTAGTCAATATTTTATTATAAAAAAGAAAAATTCGTGATAAAATGAAACATCAACAGCAGCAACAACAATAACTACGTTTCAAAATATTGAATGTATCTGAAGAAACAGAAAGAGAACCTCATTTAATTAATATTTTATTTAAATGTCACACACAAATTGATCTGAACAGTTTCAGATCATTTTCATATTGTTGTTGTCGCGGATGCTGTTTTAGTAGCTGGTGACTTCAGTTTCCATTTCAAATTGACAACTTGAAAGACACTTGGTTAGATGGCTTGATTAAGATGATGACGATGATGATGATGATGATGATGATGATGATGATGACCGATGTGTAAAGCCGTCAGCGTCATCGTCATCGTAGTTGGCGTAGTTGCAGTTGTTGTCGTCGTGTGTGGTAAAGTGAATTTTAAATATGACGCCTTTAAGCAAAGACCATGTGCGAGTAACTTTAATGGCCACAAGTTGCCGTTAAAACAACCACCAACAATAGCAAGAACAATAAGAAGAAAAAACTTTTCAAATTAATGTTCCAAATAATAAAAGCGCTCTCTGTGTACGAATCCAGCACATGCCCTTAATTTCGTTTCGCATTTTAATTTTGCGTTTTTTTTTTTGTTTTGTTTTTTGCTCCCATTGTGACCACATCGAAACGAAAACAAAGAATAATAATAATAACAACAACAACAACAAACAAAGCTTTTAAGTAAAACAAACACATATGGGAACATGATGTTCACACCAAGCGCCCCCCTTTTTGGCACCAGCAACAACTGCCAGCTACAACAACAATAATATTCAATGAAAAAAAAAAAAATTATCAAGAGCATCAATCTTCCATGGATCAAAACATTTTTACACACTAAACCAATAATAATGACTACAACAACAACAACAACAACAACAACGACGACAACAACAAAAACTGTGATAATGTTTTATGATGTGTTTTGTTTTGCATTTAAAAGTCATATGAAAAGTGATGGATCTACACGTTGGATCACTATACGTTTGAAAGCGCGGGCCAAAGTTGAAAAAATTAAGTCATAAAATACTATTCGAAGACTCTATGTGGAGAATATGTTCGTTCAGTTTCACTGAACTGAACTCATATTGAAAATGGAATGGAATTGTAAAGTGTTTAGTTTTGAAATAATTTTTCTAAAAGTGAAGAGTAAAGTTACTGCAGGGAAAGAGCGAGAGAGTTTAAAGCAGGGCATCATTCAATATGTATTGACCATTTACCATTTTATAGTGTAAGATTCTTGCTAATATTTAGTGAAGAACAAATCAGGGTTCGGAATACATTTTGTTGGTTTATTTGTTGTGAAAAATGTCAAAAAATTATTTGTATAACGGGATCATATTTCAACGGCTCTGCCAGACTGATAGACAATCATTGAAGGGTCCCCTAATCAATAAGTACAATGAAAGACAATTTAAATATTAATACAATTAAGGTTAAAGAGGAATAGTACGATGAGAAAGCCAAATGCAACCGAATATGTGATCCTATTAGTTTGGACATGCTTTTCAAAGAAGATTCTGGGTACAGTGGCAATGAATGCTATGCAATTACTACAGTTTTAATCCCTAGTGTACCCTACAATCAAATTATAATGTGTTCTGTCTAGTGTAGTCTACAATCACAATTGTAATGTGGTCTGTCAGGAGTTAACTGTGTTTATAAATCTGCATTATTTAAAAGAGGGTAGATAATTAAGTTAAACGAAAATTATAAATTGATGTCAAAAATTTATCAAGACTGACAAATGTTTCCATATAAGTTATCATTATGGATGGAAATCACTAGCAGAGATAGGGCAGACTGTTCAGAAAAGTACTGCTTTAGCCTATAAGTATTATGAACCATGAAGTGCCAACTTTTTTTGTTACTCTCTTAATGTGTTTATAAAGTGAGAAATTTTATTTTCGTTAAAGTCCCTAGAATGTTAGAAATTTAATTTGTTGTAGCCATAAGGCAATTAACTAACTAAACAACTTAAAATAAATACCAGAGGAAATTAAATGGACGAAAATATAAAATCAAAAAATACAAAACGAAACAAAGAAGTAAACTTTAAGCAACAAAACAGAAACACTCATGGACAAGATTCTCTTATGGCTATAGTGACCGGCACTGTGATTAGTAATCATGATCTTTCAGATAGCCTTCTCAGACACGTGCAAACATTTAAATCATTTTTATTAAAACAAATCAAATTTACATTTGATTTCTGAATAACAAAAAAAATCAAACAAACTTCGTACACAAGATCACTGAACATTTCATTACACTGTACTTGCGATCATTGACGGCGATCTGACCAAACAGTTGAACTTGTCCGTTTTACTAAAAAATAAAATTCAATTCGATATGTTTAGTTGAGAACGGCTGATTATTGTCTTTTTGCAAACGACAAATCGAAGAACGAATTGACCGCTTCCATATGAAATCTTTATAACAAAATCAAATCGAAATAAACACGCGATCAACACACTCTTCAATTTATTTGTAACTCAAATTCAATTGATCAACCAACATCAAATCCAACGACGAGTTGAGTATATGTAGGCATCTACTGTTTCTTAGGAGCTCTTACCCATACACTGAATGCTACTGCTAATCGAACATTTAGAGTTACTTACGACGAGATAGATCACTGGAGGCTATTTATTCACTACGTTTATACATTGAATGTGGAGGACCACACACGTTGCCGGGGTTCACTACAATCATTCATTCAGCATTGATTTGGACAACAATTCTACTTGAAAGAAAATGATCATCAACGGCATCATCATCCTGAAAGTCAAACGTTATTGTTGTCGTCAGTAGCAGTAGCAGCAGCAGCAGCAGCAGCAGCAGCAGCCGTAGCCATAACATCTTCAATTGTGAATGCCAATCATGATGGTTTGTTGTTCATCATCATTTCTCCGATCATTCGACATAATTTTACTCTGTTTTTCCGTTCTTTTGTTCCTAAATCTGCTGCAATAAAATTCTAAATGGAAATCAATGTTAAACAGAAGAAGCACTCCGTTGCCATTTGATAAATTATGAATAATGAATTGTCTTTAACTCCCCTTTCTTTTTCGCCCCTCGTACATACATATGTGTGATCATTGAGTGAATCATTTACCTACCGCACAAGTGTTTAAAGTATCCATGAAATTCGCAATTCGTACGTTTATCTTTGTTTTCCTTTGGAATTTGATTACAATTACACTTGAATTGACTTAACAGCTTAGGATTTATGAGGATGGTAAATAAAAGCAGTTATTAACGCATAAAATTAATACAACAAAATAAAAATAAATACAAAAAATTCGATAAACTAAATAAAAATTCTACCAATTGAACAAAATCTTCAGATCTTTAAAAAGAGATCATCACGGATATCATACACTCATGATGATATTTTAAAACAAAAATTTCAAACAAAGTGTCTTACAGCATGAGTGGTGTGAGAATCTGGGTTGTAATCCTAGTCTAAACGATTGTAATCACTAATTAACGAAGTTAGTAGCCCGGTTTCACATTTATTGGTTTTCAGTTTCACAGGAAATCAAGTCTTCCGATTCCTAACAAAAAAAATTTCAGTATCATGGATCAGAAAGAATATTAGAATGTATTGGCCTGAGAAATGTTAGGAAATAGATAAACACGGATTATAATTATGAAGAAGAAATTAACCGACTGTAGAAGTTACAATTCTGTCCTACGCTTACTATTGTAAGCGCGGATAAAGTCCTATCAGTTAGCACCGATAACCTCAGGCGGATAGGACGTGCAAATATTTAGATTTGCCGAAGCTAATCCGATAGTGAACTCAAGCTTTTAATGTAAAGATTTGGAAACTGGCTTTATTTTTTCTAGTCAAGATAATTTATCGTTAATTGTTTTTGTATTTTATATCACCCTAATTTACGTATTTTTATTTCCTCCTTTTTTCTTTATTTTTTTTTTTTTTTTTGCTAAAACATTGAAAACGATGGAATGAATCCACGTACATATTAGCTTTAGGCAATCAAATTGAATGGATCGATCAATTAGCTAAACGATGCGTGTTAAGCTGCTTTTTTTTTCCTTTGTTTTTCTTCTTGTTTTTTTTTTTTTTTTTGGTGGTAGAAATGAAAACAACAATTAAATAAATTGTATTTTAAATGGTTTCCAATTTTATTATTATTTATTTTTTTATTATTGTGTTAGTCCTTTAGTATGCTCTCAACTGTTTAAGAAAGAAATCTTGGTCAAGAGATTTTTTTTTTTTTTTTGGAAGTCGAAAAATAACAAGCGCAGGCGCCAATGAAATTAAATGTCCTCATTAATGAGTTGCAGCTGATCATAATGATAACCATCGTCATCATGTTGATCATCAATATTATCATAACAATGCCTGTGTAAACATTTTACTGTGTGCCATTGATACTCTTTTCCTCTTTTGTCGTGCGTTTATTGTGTATTATTTCGGTAAACAATTTCGAAATCAGAATGTGGCTGCGTTTATGCGCTTCTATAGCCAGGCGTACGGTAGCCAAAGTCAAGAAAACGAAAACATTAATTTGTAAACACAAAACATCATTTAAAACGATACTCTCTCTCTCTCTCTCTCTCTCTCTCTAAATCAATCGAAAGGTTGGCGGATTGTTGTAGACAGTGGCTACAACAACTACCACTTGTATTACTAGTTTAAGTTCGGGAGATCATTACTACCTGGAAAGTATTTTAAATTTTTATTTCGAAAGTACGACAAATGTGACAAAATACCGCGGAATTTGGGGATCTAACCATCAGCATGAGCACACCTGTTCGCTACTCTATAATAAAAAAAGAAGCGACAGATTAAAAAACACAACAACAACATAAAATATCATATCAAAAATATTTATTTCAAAAATAAAAATAAACAAAAAATAAAAAATAAGTTTCTCTTAACATCTAAAATATCTAAAGAATGATTGTATTTCGTTACAGCGAGAATGCGCAATAACCCAACGAAAATATCTTAAAATTATTGTTATGAAAGCAGATAATGTTATAAATGTGATATGGTCACCTTAACAACCTTTGTCTCAGAATGATGCTATAATAGCAATATCTACCTAAAATGCAATACTATTGAACAGCTACAATACATACATATGTCCTGTACTTTTTCATGATCATTTGCGCAATATTCTGTTCTATCGAAACTTATCTTCTAACATGAGGGAAACAACACGTATTAACCTACTAGAAGCCGGTAGTGAACTCGCATTTCAAATTATAAGACACGATGATGTCAAACATCTCCTTTCATCTAATAACTAGACTCCACACCACTAGACTACGGTAACTGTATTGTCACTGTTGTCGTGTAGAGGTGACGAGGCTATACGATTTCATTCTGATTCTTGCCTTCTTTTTATTTCTGAAAGTTTATTTAAAATCAAAATTAAATAAAAGAATAGTTTGCCATTTGATGCTTGAGTGTTGAATCCTTAATTGTTTTAATGTCTTTGCCAATGAGTTGGTGCCGAATATGGTTGCTCCGGTTTTCACTTTAACAACAGCACTACACCATGCTGTTGTTTTTAATGAAAATTTGTCTCAAAGTTTATATGCCCTTTGCTTTATTATTATTTTTTTAATTTTTTTTGATGTTTGTAGTTGTACTAATTACTTCATTAACTCATTTAGTGAAATTAAGGAATTTCGGTATCAATTTCTTTAAAATATACACCCGGAGTAGCAACGGCAAGAACAAAAAAAGGAAAATTGCAACTGCATTCGACAACATGATCCCAAAGAATGTCATTGTCTCGGTCTCGATTCCAGCCTGTGTCTCTGCTAATTTATTTACAACAACATCATCTGATATTTTCTTATTCGTTCTGGTGACTGAACGAACATGAACATGTTCCATTGCTTAGCCTGACTGACATACATTGTAAAACAAATAACTTTGTCTTCTCTTCTTCGCTGTTTTTTTTTCTTTTCTTTCTTTTGTTTAAAAATAATTCCACATCTTAATGAAATGTGAGAATTACCGAAGGTCGTTGATATTTTTCTCATTCTTTTTTTATTTTTAATTTTTTTTTTAGAATACACATAATCGTATAGAACGTCCAAAGAAATCAAACAAAATCAACACATTGCAATTCATTATATATCTAAGCAAGTATTGCGGGCCTGTTCTTGACAAAAATTGTAGACGAAGGTCAGTAAGTAATCTACAGTACTAGTCTATACTTTAAATTCCTTTATATTTCGCAATTTTATGAAGATCACATAAATAAAAAATTTCTCTCTATATTGGGAATAATCTAAATACAAAAGGGCGCGGGAGGAAGTCTTATCCAGCCTGAAGGGTTGTAATGACCAATAATATATGAATTTATACGACCAATTCTTTACTTGTCTGCCTGTCAAATGTATTTGAACTACGACCAAACTATGGTTCGGATAGGTTGAGGGACAAAAAAGAGTTTTGTAAGCCATCTTCAGGTGGTTACAGGTTATTGGTCATAACAATCGCAAATTCATTTCTTGTCGTCAGCCACTATTTAACATGATTTGAATGCGTTTTTTTTTTTCTATTTGGTTTTAATACAGGCGAAAGCAAATCTCTGCATATTCTATAACCGTTTTAGTCATAAGAAGTATTCTCACATTCGACAAAAAAAAACAAAAAAAAAAAAAATTTTAAAAAAACTTAACAACAGTTTCGATTTCGGAATCCACATTTCTCTCCTTATTTTATCTTTTTTTATCTTTTTTATCTTTTGGATATGTTTGTGTATTTTTTCGTTTTTTCTGTTTTCTTTTTATTGCATTTTTTTATTGTTGTTTCACAAAATTTAATTAAATCAATTCGTTTTTTTTCCTTTCCTTCATGCAATTGGAATACTGGCTACATTTTCCATTTCAATATAAACATTTTGATTTGATTTGGATACACAACAACAACAACAATAACAACAACAAAAAAAACAACAACATCAACAATAGAATAATAAAAGGTTGAGGGGCATTACAAATCAACCCTTACGTTTGAAATCTACTGGAAATCCGTATAAAATTGCTGTTGACATGGTAAAAAGAAGCAACAACATTATCACAACAACAACTACAGCAACAATATTAATATCAATAATATCTCGCAATTTTTGCAATAACAACAATACTAACAACAAACATGTCATTTTATAGTAGAATTTTAATTAAATCCCTGTCTGTCTGTCTGTCTGTCTGTTGTAGAGGACAACGGAAATTTTAAAAAGTTTTGAAATAAAAACGAAATACACTCAAATTGTTTTGTGTTTATTGTAAATCTTGTTATTATTGTTGTTTTTATAGTTAATGTTCCTAAAGAACTTTAGAATTCGATTTAAGGTTTCTAGGATATGATAAGATTTCTTTCGCTCTTTTCTTAAACAGTATCTGATTCATCATTCATTCAGGACTACTGCGGCGGGTACTGCTCCTCATTGGCCTGACATGGGGTATTAAGCCAACAAATTTATACTGGCTTTAGAACTTTGTAATCAAAACAAATCTACTCTGCTTAGCCGCTGTTTGATAGTTGATTTTAGAGTAATTCAATCAATCATCAATCCCGACAGTAACGATAACTGGTGCCCTTAGGGCATTGTTTATTATTATCCGTACTTGGCTACCATCTGTCATATTGACGAAACAAGTTGTTGCTATGCTCATGCCAAAATCTTGGCTCTAAATATACCTATCGACTACACCAGAACCTCCGCGTTAGATCGTCCCTATCAATACCAGATTATTCTAGATCTTTTCAGACTGAGATAATGGCTATTAAAATTTTTGCCATGTGAGTTCGTTCTCAGAGTATATCGTATGATAATATACGCTTAAATGAAAATGTATACCCCACATATAAGATTTTCCTAGCCAAAGAGAAAAATCCACACCTTCATAACACTCTCGGCTTGGTTGTGAAATATCAAGCAGGAGCTATAATAAAATGACGGAAGAGTTAACATTGGTATTATAACGGAACCTTACTAGATCCAAACTAAATGTGCCCGGAGAGGGGGCTGCCAGATTAACCGCACCTAACCTAACCTAGAGTAGGGACACTATGTAGCTTGTATTCCGTTCGTCTTATTAATTCAACACATTCAAAGGCAACTTGTTCTCATCAACCAACCTTACATTTTTCGATTGTCTTCAGATAAAATCCGTTCAAGGTTTTTGAAAAATTTTGTAAATATTTTACAATCTTTTCTCGAACTTTTCAAATATGTTTTATCGCTTAAAAGCAGAAACAAGCTATTACGTGCGCAAGTACACACAAACCTACACAGTGATATTATTTAGTCCCGGTACCTTAACATATGCCAGAGATATTTAAAATCCAATAAAAATAACCACAACAATAATAATAAAAGCCATTCATACATACATACATACATACATATATACGAGTACATCATACAAATGTTTTGTAAAACACTGCCGAAGAAGTTAGAGGTCCCCAAGGTCTTATTAAGTACCAACACTTACTACGTATGATACACACTCATACTCCTGTAATATTAAAATACTTATCGACTGGATCGGAAACCAACTGTGACATGAAAGGAATACACAAACCAAAAAAAACTACCCTTTTTGATATGATACTCCCCCCAATTTCTATTCATCATCTGTTCAGTAAGAATTTTATGAACGAAATTCTGTTGGCAAATAAAACTGGAAGGGTGTATGCGGGTACAGGGCAGGGCAGGGCAGGACAGAGATTTGTCTTACATGAGTTTATCTTATTGTTACACACTGTAATTCGTAATGCTTTGACAAATGGGCTGTTATGGGAAGTCTATTACTGCTTTGGGGGGGTTGACTCTAATATTAAGAGCGGGGGGGTTTATTTTTATTGTTATTTCATTATTATTTTGTTGTAAAATTAATTTTAAGCAACAGATTTTTCATCTTATTTAGTAGGTCTATTGTGGGTAAATGATTGTTTGGATTTTTATTGCCGTCGTTGAGTGCAAATATTTGATTTTATTAGTTTGTTAAGATAGAGTATTTGTTTGGCCAAGATTAACGTCATAATGGCAAAAATTACCATCAGTAATGGAATAAAATTTTTGGTTTAAGAAACATTAAACTTTGATAGGTTTTACTGCCGTAGGCAAACCAGTTGTTATGAGATATGATTTTTGGCGAATTAAAGTTTAGAAGAAAGAATAATATGACTTCTTCCGAGCTTTCACAAGTTAATCACACCAATCGATGTCAGGGCTTGATCGATTTAGTTCTTCTAGTGGAGACAAGCTCGTCCTCTACACCGAGTTCCGCTAACAATCGTATCAAATACCCTTATCGCCAATGCATCCACTTCCATCCCAACGACTTGGTCGAGCCAGCACAACCAAATCCAGCACAACCAAACGCCCCTAACGCTCTCCTAAAGAGCCTATAAAAGGTATGTATTCAGTCCCTTTTCTAAAAATTATCTTCGACTATCGTCTAAACTCTGATGTTATCCACCATCCACCGCCTGCAATATGATTAAATTTGTGCTTGCAAACTTGACCTGATGAATTTTTGGAATTTGGCTGAATTTGATTCTTCTCTCGTCAGGTCCTGTTTCCAGGCAAAGTTCGCTAGTGTAATAGTAATAGTCGCTTTAGAAACACATGCCAAATACGGAAAATCGATTTTGGTTTTCCTCATGATAATTTCAATGTATTTTCGAATTCTTCAACCAGAACTCATATCCTTCCATCAGTGGTAACCAAGAATTAAGATTTCTATCACAAAACTTCAATAAAAGTCCCTACAATTAATTTTTCATAGGCCAGTGAATTGTGAAACCTTCATGGTCAACACCAACACCAACATGAACGCGAACACGAAAACCAACACCAACACCAACATCATCATTTATGGGTTTTATGAGGTGTGTGTTAATAATTTCGTTTAAACGCAAACTGCCCCGTGCAGGACCTCTACTCTTTATTATCTGGCGATCAGTTAGTGTGTTAATCAGTGTATCCACATGAAATTAATTAAATATTCAGTAGTATGGTGTAGTTAAGTGAACCGAAAACCTAAAATAAGTCATAGAAATCAAGTCATTTATGGCTGTATTATGCAGTCTTAAGACATGGAAAGAACAGAAGTGGACTGAAACTCTTTCGTTTCATTTAGTTTCCTTTCGAAGTAGTGCCATGTCAGCGTGTTTAATGTAATTAAAGCATGACATTGCATGGCATGTTTTGTTATTATGTTTTCTAGGATGGCTGCCTAACTGACCAGCCGTTCAACCACATCATAACATAATGTTTTTTGCCAATTTTGTTCATTTTTTTAATTTTTTTCAAGAGCCATCAAACACCTTCATTTCATTTAATCGTTTAATAACTGCAACATTTTTATGGAAGGCGACAACCAACCAACAGCAACAATAACAACATTTTGTAAAAATGAAGAAAGAAACAAAAAAACACAAAAAAGCTGAAAAAAAAATAAAACACGTCACGTGTAGATGAATGTAAAGAGAGAGGTACATAGTATATGAATTAAAACTAAAATGCATCATCTTTATCGTCATAAATGTTCTGTCATTATTTATGTTGTTGCTGCTGTAGTTACCAGCCAGTGTTGTTGCAACTTTGATGAATGTGCCAAACATTATGGCATTACACTGTGCCATTACACTATGGCATTCAAGCAACAACAGCACTAACAACATGTTCGAACACATACACAAATACATGGGCACATAAATAAAACACTCAATATACGATTCATAATAAATGGTGCTACAGACACTGCAAAAGTATATTTAATTTAAGAAAGGTAGGGTGCTGTAATCAGTTACATACAACTAACTTAACTTTTCTATGGACACACTGCCCATACAAACTAACTAGTCTATGGCTATTGATATTATCATGACTATCTGTTCCTAGATAGGCCTCTTTTGTATGTTCATAATATTCTACGATATCTCTCACACAGACTTATCAATGGCTAAATCCTCAGTATGGAATATTCTGTTGTACGAGCCTACACAGGCTTAAAGAACTCCTAACATCAAACTAAATTATGAGACCAAACCAGATTTATGAGCATGGCGTACGAGTTTATTGCTGCAACGACATAAAAACTTAAGCATCAAGATTGATAGATAGAAGAGATTTTCTGGAGTTCATCAAGTTTGAATCTATGTACTCCTTAACGATTCATAGGCATACAAATAATTTTTGTGAACTCTCTTTCTAGCAATTAAGACTATTGGAGACCCAACTGGAAGTTTACAACTAGACAATATGGAATGTTCATTGACAAACAACAAACTCTTCTTTCTTACAATGGCATCTGAAGGAGTCTCGGCTAGAAAAGTGAGAATATGTACGCAATGATGCTATTAAAGCTTCTATAAAAGAACTCTAGAGGTACAAAGCGAACGCTGCTATTGAACCTTCTGTCCCAATGCTTTAGGTTATATAGCTCCATTCAAAAGATTGATCAGAAAACTCTGAAAATTTGTGCTCCCAAGTGATAGACTTCCACTAGGTGCCCAGCGACCTCATTCCTATTTTCATTCAAACACTTTGTCTAAGCAGCTGTCTCGCGAATTCTCCACGTTCCAAGTCGATTAAATATTTTAGTTTAGAAATAGCTCCAGAGCATATATTTGTCCTGCTTATTGTGGCACATCAGATGAGTTGAGTGATGTTTTATGAGCTACGATGGTTGGTAGGGCAGACGACGGTTCAGTTGGCAGGTCCGTTGCATGACTTTTCAACATATTGTTTTGTTGTTGTAGTTGTTCTTAGATTTGTGAATTGAGAATATCCATATGTTACATACATATGGTAAGGAATGGATGGCATGGAATTCACTGTTAGCTAGCAATAGCTGGTAAAGCTACATGATTTTCATACAAGTGCAACGGTATGAAATTGTGTATTAAATAGTAGGTTGTAATTATTGTTATTTTTTTTAATTGTTGTTGCTGTTGTTGTTGTTGTTGTAGTTTGCTTGTTATTCTTGTTGTTGCTATATGTCGTTTACCATTTTAAAATTGAGTTATTTTGCTCCTGGGAACATGCAGTTTATGGATTGGCAAAAAATTCTACAACAAAAAGAAAGCAAAAAATACAGAAACCAAGCCGTAGAAAAAATAGAATTTAACATGAACATTTAATGTTTGTTGTTTCTATTTTTCTTCTCTTTTTTTCTAATGTATGTACTGTAAATAATTATAAATAAAGTTAAAGCAGCATAGCAATAGTGTTGCATGCCACATATTTTTATACACGTTAGTAGGCATACACAAATATAGTGAAAACTCTAAACAACTAATGTACACCAATCGAGCCATCGACTTTTTTTTAATACAATTGTCACTTCCACAAGATGTTGAACAAAACAAAAGAAAAACAGGCAACGGAAGGCAACGGGAGGCGACAAAATGGGGGAGAAACCCCATAAGAGAGGAGGTGTTAGTGGTAATAGCAGCAGCAGCAACAACAACAACAACAAGTGAAAAACATGAACACGTTTGTAAAAATAATTGTTATTTGTGCTGTAAACAGAGTTGTATACCGATTGTTGCAACTTAAATGAGTTATTAGTTATGGCAACATACTAGCAACAACAACAACAACGATACCATCACTTGCTAACAATTGCACAAATAATTGCATTCGTACTCCCATACTTTTATAAACATTTAATTACACATTTCATTCGTATTCATTTAAAATGAAACGCCAGACAATTTTATCTTTTCAAATCAATCTCCTCCCTATTACCTTTCCTCTCCCCACCATTTTTCGCAACATCACATGTTACACAGAAAAATTTTAGTCGACGTTTATAATGAACGCAACTAAAACAGCTGAAATCTAAAACGAAACCAAAGAGTATGATAAGAAGTCGTAACAAAAACTTATAAAAATGGTTACAATTGAATCAAATAAATGAATGATCGAAAAATGTAATTGAATTAGAGAAGGCCAGATTGTTAGAAGATGTCAAGTATTTATAACATAATAATAAAATATATATGTTTTGCAATAAAAACTCTACATCAAAAACTCAGGCATCAAAACGAATTATGAAAAAATATTTCTTCGGCGATTTCCTCTTCGCAGATTTCTGGCAAACCCTCTGAGGGTAAATAAAAATTGCCATGAACCCGTTTCTGTCGTTCGGACTCGACGTTAAATTGTAGGTCCCACACACTCACGTATAAGATTAATGCACACAGCATAAGTGGGGTAAGAAGCTAGGACGTTATACAATAGGTCAATTCGACCTCCGTGTACTGTACTTGTCACATTCTAAGTGTGAATGCTGAAAAGACGGATATATGTTTATTTACCAGAAAGAAGAAGACGACTTATTGTCGTTAGTTTTCTTAACAGGGAATTGACAACAATACTCTTCATTCCATCAACGGTATCGGCGTATCTTTTTCTGTCTTTAGGGGGTTGAGTCAACCGGAGCCACAAATCGTATTATCAGAGAATAATTGGGACACTGGGCAGTGTCTCGCTTGAAGCGTAGTTATCCGACATATCAATATCAACCAATAGCATAAATTTAATACCGGATCGACGCCTTTAAAAATTTGGCGTTACAATTTTTTATTAACTACGCAAGCAAGGCATGAGGGCCTAGGCTGAATAACGGTATTAACTCTTGATTTCGCAAACTGAAACTTAAAATCTTTTTGGTTTGGCAAACGAGAATTATTCAAACTGATCTTCTCACTATGATCTGAAACATCCGCTCTGCATAACATACTCTCCGAAACCAGCTATTCTCCGTCACTTCATAAGCATCTGGTCGCGGTATTCAAACTATAAGGGAGGCCAGTCAGCCTGCCAGCCATATATAGTTATATGGGCATAAATTGTTGCATTCTTCGCATTCACAATCCAAGTTTTCAAAGCTGCCAAGAAAATATATATATGTATGTATATATGTATATATACAAAAAAAAATTAAAATCATAACCGAAGGTACTCTTAGCATATGGATTATACATGATTTTAGTTTTTGTTTTTTTTGTTTTTTTTTTTTTGTTGATAGGTACATATGTTAGGAGACAGTGTAAGATAAGAATACGTACATACACAGTCAGAGTCATTAAGAGGGTAGGTTGAAAGTGTCGGCCTACAGACTATTGCACATTGTGGTGGTGATGCAGTGAAGTAAAAGACTGCATTAAATTATTTGTTTTAAAAACCACATTCCTTTTCAAAATCCGATATGCATAAATAAGCACTGTAAAAAGTTATATTATATATGGTCTTATAATTAACAGATCCATCCACCAAAGAGTAAAGCTCTGATTCACAATCTTGAGACAAAAGTTGAACATAAAAAACTAACTATAAACAGCGATTAGGTATACCCCATATATTTAAAATACATTTCATCTTTTTCTGTTACTAGAAGAATATCGTATAGTCGAATGTGCTTATTATAAGACTACTTTTATTTCTTTAACTCACGCAAGGAATACAGGAGGCAGTATCGATACGTTAAACTCTATATGAATACTCCACCAGTCATACACTTGCCTTAGAAAGTTGATCCAAAATTGAACAACCGAAATTAGAAGACACAAAATCATGTGACTATTAAAATTTCTTATTACAAGAACGAACAAAAACCCCCAAAATAGTCCAAAATAGCCAAAAGATGGCATACAAAATGTTTTACTCTCTTTTCGGGAAGTACTACATGCTAGAAAACATACACAAACATATTGACTGCATTATAAACAGAACGTCGTTCCGGTACTTCCTTTTTGGACAGGAACGCATTCCGGAACTAAAGATGATTCTGATAACGAGAATTGGCTGACGTTTTGAAAAAAAAAAAAAATGAAAATAACAATAACAACAGCAACAGCAACAACATCAGAAACAAAAACAAAAACAAAACAAATGTTAATGAGTTAATTAGTGCTGGCAAAAAGAGAAAATATTGCCTCCATAACGCTGTTGTAGGTCGTTCGCTCCTCTTAAAATGAATGCAAGAAAAATCAAAAATTCCCCTCTTTTTAAAACGATAGCATGCACTCGCATTTATTAAAATCATAACCGAAGGTACTCTTAGCATATGGATTATACATGATTTTAGTTTTTGTTTTTTTTTTGTTTTTTTTTTGTTGATAGGTACATATGTTAGGAGACAGTGTAAGATAAGAATACGTACATACACAGTCAGAGTCATTAAGAGGGTAGGTTGAAAGTGTCGGCCTACAGACTATTGCACATTGTGGTGGTGATGCAGTGAAGTAAAAGACTGCATTAAAGTATTTGTTTTAAAAACCACATTCCTTTTCAAAATCCGATATGCATAAATAAGCACTGTAAAAAGTTATATTATATATGGTCTTATAATTAACAGATCCATCCACCAAAGAGTAAAGCTCTGATTCACAATCTTGAGACAAAAGTTGAACATAAAAAACTAACTATAAACAGCGATTAGGTATACCCCATATATTTAAAATACATTTCATCTTTTTCTGTTACTAGAAGAATATCGTACAGGCGAATGTGCTTATTATAAGACTACTTTTATTTCTTTAACTCACACAAGGAATACAGGAGGCAGTAACAATACGTTAAACTCTATATGAATACTCCACCAGTCATACACTTGCCTTAGAAAGTTGATCCAAAATTGAACAACCGAAATTAGAAGACACAAAATCATGTGACTATTAAAATTTCTTATTACAAGAACGAACAAAAACCTCCAAAATAGTCCAAAATAGCCAAAAGATGGCATACAAAATGTTTTACTCTCTTTTCGGGAAGTACTACATGCTAGAAAACATACACAAACATATTGACTGCATTATAAACAGAACGTCGTTCCGCTACTTCCTTTTTGGACAGGAACGCGTTCCGGAACTAAAGATGATTTCTGATAACGAGAATTGGCTGACGTTTTGAAAAAAAAAAAAAAAATGAAAATAACAATAACAACAGCAACAGCAACAACATCAGAAACAAAAACAAAACAAATGTTAATGAGTTAATTAGTGCTGGCAAAAAGAGAAAATATTGCCTCCATAACGCTGTTGTAGGTCGTTCGCTCCTCTTAAAATGAATGCAAGAAAAATCAAAAATTCCCCTCTTTTTAAAACGATAGCATGCACTCGCATTTATTAAAATCATAACCGAAGGTACTCTTAGCATATGGATTATACATGATTTTAGTTTTTGTTTTTTTTGTTTTTTTTTTTTGTTGATAGGTACATATGTTAGGAGACAGTATAAGATAAGAATACGTACATACACAGTCAGAGTCATTAAGAGGGTAGGTTGAAAGTGTCGGCCTACAGACTATTGCACATTGTGGTGGTGATGCAGTGAAGTAAAAGACTGCATTAAATTATTTGTTTTAAAAACCACATTCCTTTTCAAAATCCGATATGCATAAATAAGCACATGTAAAAAGTTATATGATATATGGTCTTATAATTAACAGATCCATCCACCAAAGTATAAAGCTCTAAGCCACAATCTTGAAACAAAAGTTGAACATAAAAAACTAACTATAAACAACGATTAGGTATACCCCATATATTTAAAATACATTTCATCTTTTTCTGTTACTAGAAGAATATCGTATAGTCGAATGTGCTTATTATAAGACTACTTTTATTTCTTTAGCTCATACGTTAAACTCTATATGAATACTCTACCAGTCATACACTTGCCTTAGAAAGTTGATCCAAAATTGAACAACCGAAGTTAGAAAACACAAAATCATGTGACTATTAAAATTTCTTATTACAAGAACGAACAAAAACCCCCAAAATAGTCCAAAACAGCCAAAAGGTGGCATACAAAATGTTTTACTCTCTTTTCGGGAAGTACTACATGCTAGAAAACAAACACAAACATATTGACTGCATTATAAACAGTGGTGTTGTCGAGCCGGAACGCTCCGGAACGTCGTTCCGGTACTTTCTTTTTGGACAGGAACGCATTCCGGAACTAAAGATGATTCTGATAACGAGAATTGGCTGACGTATTGAAAAAAAAATTAAAAATAATTGCCGATTATTTTTTCTAATTTTTGTCAAATTTTTATATGTATTTTTATAAACAAGGGTCCGGAACGCGTTCCGGTAAAAAAAAAAGAATTAACACAACACCACTGATTATAAATACAATTGGTTAGATCAGATCAGATGGATCAGATCGTCATTTTTTACGACAACGGACATAAATTCATGATGTATACAGTGACTGATAGAGTGAATGAATGAATAAATGAATGTGTAAGTGACTGCATTTCAAAGTCATTAAATAAAGATACCAATAATAACAATATACCACTGCCATCGCTTGCCTTCTTCTTATTCTAACAAAACACACGTTCAAGTAATTAAGTTAAAAAATGTCTTACAGCTGCCATAAATCGAATGAACGTACGATCAAACTCATCCGTGTTTGCATATCAAGTGAAAATGATCTCATGCAAGCCATGACTGACTGACTAAATATTTATTTTGCCACAATCGAAGTAATTTTGGTCACACTTCTTTTAAAGTTTATAGCCTCTATACTCTCTCGCTCGTTCGGTCACTAGTTTAGTTTTATAATCATTAGCCCGTAAAAACATAAAAAGCAACTTTTGTTTTTTCTTTGTTTGTATGTCATTTCAAAAACGTCATAAATTTTTCAAGCCAGCCTCAGCATACATTTGTCCATATTTTAAATTACCCCCCCCCCCCCCCCCTCCATTTATAAATCGTCCGAGTATGTTATCTTGTTTTTGCCTAATTTTATCACAAAAGATTTATCTTTAGTTAATTATGCTCATTTAAATATTAATTTCTCAATTTCTAACTTTAAAAAACCATTACCGCTTAACTCATTCGGTTAATATTTTAGAGGCCTTTTCTGTTCGTTTGCTTCAAAGTGCGTTGCAATGTGTGTGGTCTGGCGTTAGATGTAATAATAGGGTTAAGATTTTCACCTGAAAGTCAATACACATTGGAATTCTAATTAAAATAAACAAAAAATTTTAAATAATTTTGAATAAAATATCAGCCGACAGAAATGTTTAAAATCTATTAACAAAACATTTATTTAGAATCGAGCAATTACTCTGGGCCTTATGATGTTCAACAATTTTTAATTATAAAGAAAAAATATAAATTTTTACTACAAAAACAAAATTGTCAAGAAGGGAAAATAATCTAAGAAAGAGGAAAAAGCAACAACAGATTGTGGTGGAAGATTATTTCTTTATTTATTTTATTTTATTTCCTTCCTGACACAAGGTAATAATTCAGACCATAAACACCTGTAGTCCTTAGACAAGAATATCCTTTATTATGCGATGACCTCTTCAACTTCGTCATGGACAGTGTTCTGCGAAAAACAGGCGTGCAACGTAATGGCACAGTCTTCCACAAATACTGTCCAGTTGGACGCGTACGCCTCAACGACAATGGCATCATAGGGACATGCGGCATATTGGATCCCAAGTTACGGCCGATAACTATACATTCACCCATAATATATTTTCCTAAATCAAACACAATGCATTGCATTAGTAACGGGCCATTCCCTGAGTGTCGGTGTTGGTTATTTTTTCATAGGTTTCTGCATAAGCTTAATAAACTTTTAAAGGCCGTTCATGATTTTTTTTTTTTATTATTTGCAATAATAAAATAAATATTTTCTACAGAGATGCATACATGACATACATACGTACTAACTGTAATGCCAGCCTAATCGCTTACGAACTTTACACCCACTTAAGGTAGTAAAAGTCTTAGGGTATATGACAATATCAAAATGTTAAAATAGCGTTAAAAGCTTCAATTAAATACACACATACATACATACATACATACATATGTAGTAAAGTAAACAAATATAATAAGAATCTTAAAAACATATTCCCATGATCGTGGCCATGACTACGATTATGTTCATTGTCACGATCATTCACATCATTATCGTTCGTCGTTATTTGTCATAATCCTACGGAGTTTATGGGTTTCATTCATACGTTCATTCAGCACACATTTTGGAGGCGTTTGATGGATATTTTATGGTAATTTTGTTAATGGACAATAAAGAATTAAAGTATTGTTGTGTTGATAATGATTACTTTTGCTTTTCTTGTATTTTATTATCTGAAAAAAAATTTCAATTTTCACACCTCGCGACACAGCACAGCTTCTCAAGGGTTTTCTCTCTTATATTTTTTGGTTTTAGTTTAAAAGTAAGTGAATCACTATCAGCAGCAGTTTAAAGCCAAAGTTAGTTGCCTGGTTAGTTGGTTGGTCAATAAAAATTCTTTAACATTTTTTTTTTAATCATCATTTCTACGCTATCTGTGGTATCAAAGTCATGCAATACGACGAGTACAAATGCTAAGAATGAGCAAATGAGTGCATGAACTGCTGCCGTCTCTCTATTTAACTCTGTGTAGCTGTGTTTGCGTTGCTCTTGTTGCTCTTGTTGCAAATATTGTACGACATAAATTAACATCTTGGGTGGTCTGGCTTGATGTTGTTGTCAAATTGTGTGGTCTTTATTAATGCTCTTGTGCAACCAACATACACATACAACAGCTAGTAACAGGAATCTTAACAAAATAATAATAAAGAGCGGGGGAATGGATCTTCTTGCAGATTTCGGATTTAGTGGAGCGATTAAAAGAAGAACAGAGCAGGCGCAAAGTATTTCGTTTATCTTTGGTGTCACACCCTTTCCACAATTGGTATTTTCGGCTCCCTTAATTGTTGACTTATGCTGCCGGTCTTTTTTTCCTTTGCTGTATTCTTCGTGAATTCCTTGTGTTTTACCCCTGTCTTACCACCATCATACTCATTTCAATTATTCTTTTGTCTTCGATTCCAGTGGCTGTCTTTCTTCCTCAGTTGGCAGCTTTTGTTTTCTTTTGTTGCGTTTTAAATATTATTTAACATGACGTATTTGCTATCCGACTGATCTTGTGCCCTTGTTGTACGTATGCCTCAGATTTAGGACGAGTTTTTACCGCGCTTTTAAATTTACATGTCAACTTCATTTTGGTGTCCTTCGCTATCGCCTGACATTATTGCCGTTGTTGATAAGTTTAGGCAGCTTTTGATCTTTAACCGGCTGTTAATTAAAGTCATGTTTTTTTAAATTTTCTTTAGTATAACGCTTGTAATTTATGGAAGTTCAAAAATGTCGAGATCACGTAAGGGGCTTTCTCAAGAAGACGAAGAGTCTAAGTAAAATATTTACGGTGTCTATTTTGAGAATTTAATCTTAATCTAGGCATTGACCTTTGGTTGACGGTAACAGCGATGAAAATATCGATTAATGATATTTATGTGATTACTGTATATGAATAGAATTAAAGGAAATGTTTTGAATCGGAAACCGGAATTTCACGTACAGTGGTGGTCTTGTAATTAGCACACCCATCTATACGAACTTCATTAAGGGTGGACAAAACATTATTTGTGTTTAATTGAATTGAATATTTTATGAACACACTCTTTCTCTTTAATAAGTAGTTATAAAGTGGTAGGAAGACTTTCTAGAACTCTCTGACATCATGCATATTGTATGCTATTCAGTGCCACTCGACAGACTTTTCAAGGATTTCAAGAGCGTTTAAAAAACACGTCTGTCCACTTCGATGACTCAGTCTTGTGTGTCTTTTTACAAGTCTTGAAGATTTTCTTGGTTTTTTAATCAATTTGTGCATGAAAATCCTTCCATGAATTAAGGTTATAAACGAAGCCTTATAATGGTCCTTATCTAATACCATTTATTGGTCCTCTAAATACTTTGCCCAATAGTTCGGTGTATTATTATTACCGATCATTATCTTGCATAAAAATCCATTTTTCATTCAAATTTTCATAAGCGAATGGAATAAACTGAATCTACATAATATGTTTAAATATTCAATACAAACTTTTTGATGGATGGTTGTGCTAAATATAAGACCAACACTGTAGTTTTATATGAGTGTTTACTTTCACCTTACTTTCGATTACTAGATATTTTCTATTTTTTTTGTAATCTTTCATTTATAATTGAAAATTTCAAATATTTTGTTCTTTGTTCTCGTTTTAATTTTCCATCTTAATTAGCAAAAGCAATAATAAACAACAACTACAACAAAAAAAAAACAAAAACAGTCAATAATAACAAATAACCTTAAAACTTAACTTTAATGGACCACCCTACTAAACGCATGTAACTTCAAATACATGGCGACTACTTTGGTGGTCTTTCACCACCACCACCACCACCACCAACAACAACAACAACAACAGCTACAACATCACCATCATCATCACTAAAGCCCAAGAATCAACCGACCGACAATAACTGAAAAACGAAAAAATATATAGAAACGAAGCAAAAAATAAAACAAAAAAAAAAAAAGGCAAGAGTAAAACATTTAAAGCGACTTACTTGACTTACTTTAAAACTTGACACACTGACGACTACAGCCACAGCTTTGACTCTGGGCCAGGAAACGACGACTGCGCATGTGTAAAAGACACTAGCTGGATGGCGTTGGATCAGCATAAAATAACCGTGAGTCATTCTAGCATTCCATAGGTAAGGTTTTCTTTTTTGTTGTTGCTTTTGTTTTCTCATTTTTAATTGTTCCCAGAGAGAAATGTGTAGAGAAACACTTTATGAGTACAAGAGAAAATCTCGTTTATTAAGCAGAGAGTAAGAGTCAACGTATGACTCATGCTAGCAATCGAAGATGGTCCAATGGATGGATATCTCCCAAAGCACTTGCATCCTAATGTGTTCAATATTGAAATTAAATTAAGTTCTCCATAGGCAGAGAGCGAGAGCGAGAGAGAGAGATTTGTATTTGAAACGTTCAACTTACATACTCGTACATGCATATGCTTTGAACTGTGCATATGTTGCATGTTGTCTGTTGTTTGTTGGCTTTCCTTCAGCCATAACGTCTTTCCTATCAACTAAATGTCTCTTGCTTCGGTCTTCCGTCTGTCCGTCTGTCCTGTGTGTCTGTCCTTTCGTATTTATTTCAATTTATCTTTTTGCTCTCTCCGTATAGTCTCCGTATACATATGTATCGTTTTATTGTTTTTGTTTTTTTTTTGTTTCATTTGCAACGGCGTGTGGTCTATCACTCTCTTCTCTCTGCTGTTGATGTTCTGCTGCTCCCAAGTTTAAGACAACATTATTATAGTGGCTGGTTGGCTGTCCGTCCCACCAGAGACAGTTTGTACTTATAGTATCTGGCATAGAAGAAAAAGTTATTGGAATCATGTTTGAAATTCAATCTTTTAAATGTTATTGCCTCGCAATGATTGTGCGAGTCGTTGATTTAGCTATCGTTTCGGCAAATGATTGGAACACATTTTCTTTTAAATGTTAAATATCCAGCGCGTAATATGGCATTAACCCATTAAATATCACAGAAAGCGTACGACACTACCTTTCATATTTTTAAAATTCAACAACATGCTTAACAATGCAGCTCTTGTAGATTAAAGGTGAAATTAATGGCATAAGTATTGAGTTCTTCAGAAACTTAAATGTTAAAGTCGTTGACTATTGTGTCGGAATCGGCTTGAAACTGTAGGTCCCGCCAAAAATGGTTAAACCTAACCCACACAACATACACATGGATGGTATAAAAAGATAGGTCGTTATACTAACTAAAGGGCTAGTTAAGTATTTGAGAAATTTCAATTTCACAATTTCAAACAAAACACTTAAAATATTCTAAATGTGTGCTCATTTGTGAATTGAATTAAAATAAAAAAAATTCTTGAAATTTTTTATAACAGGGGTGACCATATGATGAACACTCTCTTACACCTAAAACTATCTGACCACCTTAAATACTTAAAAAAGATTGGCCACACTATAAAATTTACAATACTTTTGCCCCTGAACTGATGACCACAGCTAAACCGACAGACGAAACAATTTCTTTATATTCTGTTGTGTCCCCTTCGGTTTAGATGAGTACACTTTGGTTTTGGCTGTATTAAGTGATGATGCCTGTTTGTAGATGAGGTTTCAATAAACGGAGCCAAGGCAAAAGAAAGATTTTTTATACGGAAAAAGAAAAATAAAAACCAAAATAAACTGAAACAGAATTACCAATTAGCCTGCCTTCTGTTTGATGACTTAATTAAGCCCAAATGGCGCCTGGCGAGATCTTTTTCTACATTGTGTTTTTAAGAGTCCCACAGAATTTTTATTTTTGTTATTTTATTTTTAAATTTTAATTTTTTTATTTTTATTTTTTTAATTCGAGTGAACCGACACAATGCCAGAGGCAGGGGTTTCAAAAGAATATTGATTTTCCTTTAAGATCGTAATGAGTGATAATTATTTTGTTTAGAATCTCTTTTTGATCATTCAATGTTATAATATTTAAGTATACAAATGCATTGTACATTGTCATTAAAGTTATTATAATTTAATAAAGGTGATAAATCATCACTGAACATTTAATTTAATGATGCGGTTTTATTTTCTTATGAAAAGAAAACGAAACAATAACAACAAACAGACGTCTTCTGTCTGTCTGTCTGTCTGTCTGTCTGTCTGTCCCTGTCTTTGTATTTTAACTTGGAATTGTGCCACAATCACCACTAATTGTGTTGGACCAACATGACAATTGTCACACATAATGACAAACTGTTGTTGTACCACGAATTCTAGTGGTAGTGCAGAGTCCAAACACTGTTTTTAGAGGGAAATGAATCATTTCAATTACAGCGATTTATTGCTTCGAAATGCAATACAATGTGGAATACTTTGCAAATACGTGTGCTTCAGGTACTAACGTATCGGTTCTTGACTCCAATCGAAAGAACTGTATATGGCGTCCACACTATACTTTGAAGGCAGTTAAACATAAAACGGTTGTATAATTGTAGGCAAAGCTTCTATATAGCATGGTTTTGGATCCGATTATAAAGAATGGTGTCTGCACTAATCAACATTTAATCAAACATTTATGCTCTTAATTGAAGTTTCCTTTACTCTATACATGGTTTAAGTATGCTCCACGGAATATTTAACTGCCTTTACAAAAAATATTTAATTTTTGTTGTTTACTGGATAGAGATAGTAGCGATGGGTGTGCTAATTTTATGACCACCACTGTATATGTAATCACCAGAGATTATTGTATTATTGCTAACTCAACTATGTATGTATGTATGTATGTAATACCGATTTGGTGAATTCCCTAAAACACTGAGAAAGTTCACTTTAAAGAAATAAATCAGTCTTCGGTACTTTAGATGCTTATAAAACAACAAATACACCCGATCTTCAAATGAAAAAAGGTAATTGTTTTGTTGTTTTTATAATTTAATTAATTTTTAATTTAATCATGGTTTTTATCGATCTCATTAAGCGACTTATCTTGTGAGACTGTTGTACTCACAATACCATTGAAACATTAAAACAACGACAATTCTTATGTCTAATAATGTAATATTTTTACAAACAATTTTAATGGATAGATACGTACGTGTTGTCATCGAGCAACAATTGCCAAGAGCAGCAGAAAAAAAATCAACCAAAAACCAACTTGAAAATATTGAATTGAATTGAAATGAATTGAATTGAGTTCAATACAATCTCTGAAAGATACGAAAACAAGTGTTTGAAGTTTGGCGCTGAAAAATTATTGAAAAAAAAGAAAGAAAAACATAAAAAAATCTCGAATTAAATTCAATATTTATTATAAGAGAGTTGAAACTACAGACAAACAACGACAACAACAACACAAAATGATTGGTGTCAAGAAGATGAATGGCCTGCTGGTTTGGTTTGGTCAAAGTCACCAACTATTGTTTTCAAAATGACTTTTTTTTTTTTGTTTAATTTATTTATTTTTATTTTACTACTCAATTTAATTTAAAGCCATTTATTGATTGAATGATTGAATATTGCGACCACACAAGTTATACAGCTATGAGCTCCCAAGTATTTTAGCTGATCAACAGAATGTTCATATTGATGATGAATATTTTAGAATTGCAATCTCAGTATTCAATTGATAATTTCTATAAAAAAAACAACATTTTTTTGCTTCTTAATATCTATTCTGTCGTCTTCGAAGCATGTAATACCTATTTGGTTAGAAGGTATAACGACTCCGAAAACTGCATGCAACACCCCATGTCAAGCAAAGGAAAGCAAATACTCACGTAAGTATGCAGATGTAATACAAACCTAATTGACAATAATTTATTCCTTATTCGAGTTTTAGAAGGACCAAACTCTAATCGACTAGGTTGACCATATGGAAAGGAAAACAAAATGCAATTTGAACATAGCACTCAATTGGGTATGGTCATGAAGTTTGAATGTAAACTCGCATAAGATCAAAAAATGTCCCTTTATTAGTCATCGCTTTTTTTGACAAAGAGGTCAGTATTTCCAACCGGGTAATTACTTACATCTCATCCTGTATAGCAAGCTAAAATGGGGACAACATCTGGAAAAATGGAGTAGCAAAGGCCCTCAGGTTCACATGCGGCCTTACTCCAAGAATGACACTCACTGGCTCTAAAAGAGTGTAATTACACCTATGCTAACTTATGCTTCTGTTGTATAGTGGTAGATATCGATGCAGAAGAAATGCAGCATTTGAATTATTCGAAAGGTTCAACGAATGTATTGTTTAGGTATAACTGGAGGCGATATAAATAACTTCGACAAGGGCATTGGAAATAGTGGTCTTCATCCAACAACGCATCAATATAACCTCTCTAATACCAGGTCGAGTTTCTTGGTCAAACGAATCCATGCCAAAGATGACTGTGGGGGCTAGATATTACACGGATGGCTACAAACATGGAGAGGTGGAAGAACCAGGAACCAAACTTTAACTCCGGCTACCAGACCATAAATACGAGTTTTTTAAGTCATAATGGAGTGATTAGAAATGAAGAAGCAAATATTCTATCCAATAGAGACAAAGTATTGTACCATAAACTTCTATAACCCAACACTTTACAGTGCAGTAAATATCAAGAACTGAGAAAGTGGACAGAAACGTTCTATCGGCTATTGTGGTAGAATGGCGATCCTAATAAGGAGAGAACCATGAGTATTTTAAAATTAATAAGGTCGACCCAAATACGCCAATGAGCGTCCTTATGAGACACTTCGTCTTATATATAGACTTGAATCATATTGGCGTGATGGAGAATGATGATTGTATCAGCGATCTTAATATTTTGAGGATAATACTATATCGCAAATAACTCATCTCAGGGGAATGAACTGAAAGAACTTACGGAAATTTATACAAGATACCGACCTCCTAAAAAGGGTAAGATACACAGCAAGCCTACATGATAGCTTACGTGTATGTCAATTGGCATGAGAGCCTTGGTTGGTCTCCTCTTCTTCCATGAGTATATGTGCTGCTATATGCGGTAAACTGACGTGACGGTGAAGCGTAAACCTTGTTTAAAAGAAACTCTGATGAGTATCCAAAGTTTTGAAATTGAGATCTATTCACTCTCCCTTGAAAAGCAGCACCCATTTGCAATTTTTTTGTTTTTTTTTTTAATTAAAATGGTTGTTTTTATACAGGACAGGACAAGAGGCCTTAGGTAAAAAATCGTTTGTCTCCATGCAATCCTTAAAAATCTAATGACAGTACATATCTGCTTTTGTTAGATATGTATGTACCAGACGTAGTGCACAAGACATTCTGTTAGCTTACCCTTCACCAAATGCAATACTGTAGTGTACTCTTTTCTGATTTTACGAGTGCCCTGAAATGTGTATTTCTCATGTATTCAATATATACAACAGCACTCGTTTGCCTGTGAAGTAACGGAACTATGCGTTGTGTTGTAAGAGCATATTTTACTACTGAAGCTACATTTTCAGCATTGCCATATGAATATCAGTAGTTTAAAAAAAGTAGTAGCGTAAAAAAAAACGTTTTTCCGCAGAAATAAAAAGTATAAAAAAGTTACTGGCAATGCTGGCGTCGACGAAGATGTTCGGTTGCCGAGAGCAAAAAAAGAAATGCATGTTGTGACTCTATGAAGAGTCTTCTCTTTTATACTGTTGTACAACGGTTTACGAGTGCAGTTGTTTTTTTGTACTCTATCTTTGCTTCACACTTATTTAGATTTTCAGCTACAATCAATATTCGGTCTTGAGAAAAATGCAACAGTTAGCAATTTTATATGTCTTGTGCACACCTCTAGTACGTACGTATCAATTATTCGAATCATTTCACAAGCAATTAAATTTATTTGAATTTATTTGTATGTCATATTCGTTTAAAATCAAATAAGTTTTTATCAATTTCAAATATTTTTTTGCCCAAACACTCTCGATTAAAAAAAAAAACAAAAAAAACGTCATAAAAGTCAACATTTTTTAATTTTTTTTTTTGGTTTCTTTCTCTGAACATGGTTTGGTAATTTCAAATGCTTGACATGTACTTTTCAAAGATACATGATTTAGATAATTACGTGATTTGAAAATTAAATACAAAAACAAAAAAAACGTCAACAACAACAACAACAACAACGTAAAATAAAACTTGAGTTGCCAATTGTCCAACATTTGGCAGCAACAGCAGCGGCAACAATAATTAGCAGAATATGGCATTTAAAATGTGAAATAAAATGTTCATCGGTTATGGGGTTGTTTTATTTGAGGAAAGACGTTATGTTTTATTTGTTTTTTATTTTTGTAATCAAAATAAAATTTAAACGAAATCATTTACAAAATCTTAAGATTTTTAACCAAAAATGGTTAAAGAGCGTGATGTGTTTCAAAATGAGGGACAACTGAAGATCGTAATTGAAAATATTTTTCACATGCTTTTCAGATAATGTTTCGCGAATAAGTCTAGCAAAGTGATTAAAAAAAGAAATATTTTTATTGCATTAATCCCCCCGGATTAATTGGATGGATATCCAATAGTACGAATTACATTATATCAGGCCTGTTTGTAATTTTAAATCACAGTTTTTTCTGCTTTTTAATTTTGCTTAGCCTACGAATACAGAACAGAATCATATTTTTAAAGATGTGACACTTTAGACAATTAAACATTTTCTGCAAACGCATCTTAATTCGTCCGTTAAAAGGTCTCTTTTTACTTGATTTTTTTTTCTTCTTTTAATTAATTTTAATAATTAATAAAGTTCATATAAAGTCCGTTGAGTGAAAGATTGTAATGGCCGACTGTCTCAGAGTCTTTTATCAAATATCTGCTGAGAGGGAGTCGCCGAAAGAAGTACTTCATATTTCATATTTGGTTTTGTTCAACGTGTCTGGACTGGGATACGAATTAGACTACGGCGACTTCAAGTATTTAGTTACTATTATAACACTAAACCGTATGCCAATACATAAATACAATACAATACATATGTATATCAAAATTACTGCGCGGGATCATGATAGCTAGGTATTGAGAATGTATCTGCTGATGGGAGAATTTTTCAATCATTATCGGTCCCATAGTGCTTATTGAAATGACCCATAAAAGCACCTGCTACTTTCCTTAAATTCTTGTTTTGACAAAAAAGAATTTTAATATGAATAACACAATATACGAGTATGATGATGATATTTTTTATGATGGTGGTCAACTATTTTCCTGAGTATAAACAGTGAACAACAAATACACAAAAAAAGATTATTATTTAGTCAATCAGCAGAATTACCAACATTGACTAACGAACAGAACAGAAGTATGAAACAGAGTGAGCGTCGTCCGTCAATCGGTATCGGCAGGTACAAACTGCAAATCAAAACAAAGCCAAAAGGATTAAGAATTTAAACTCTTATGGGAAGCCAATAAAACGTAAAAGGATTGACAATAAAACAAAAAAAAAAAAAAAGAAAACATCTGCCTGAAGGTCATATATTTTGCAGTTATTTAAGCATGATTGACTTCCTTTTCAAAAAAAGAAAAAACTAAACTAAACTAAAGGGGAATAAGAACAGTCAGTCCAAGCAATTGATACAGCATTGATTGAGTAATAAATATCAAAGCATTTATATTTGCATTTAGAAAAGAAGAAACAAATAATACAAGAAAAAGGAAAAATACAATAAAAGAACACAAAAAGAAATCAAATCAAATCAAAAATATGTTAAAATATACTCTCGTAAAACAGACGTAAATGATAATAATGATCATGATGATGATCATAATGATGATGATGAGCAGTGGTAATACCATTCCCATCATTATTATTATTATTTGTTGTTGTTGTTGTTGTTGCTGCTGGTATTATCATTATTTTATTTCTTTTGTTTGTTAAAACGTTTTTGATTGATTTTGATTTCATTTCATTATTTCAATTTAAATTGTCTTTAATAGTTCGAAATTATTTTTTTTGAACTTATTTTCTGAATTCTTGTGATTTTTCTTTACAATTAAATTTGCGTGTGGCTTATAAATGGTGTTCAATACATAAAATGTATTAAATTTTTTAACCCTCTGGCCGTATAATATTGAAAATTAAACTGTTGTTTACAGCATTGCTTATAGTGGCTAGAATTTTGGTTTCTGGAAAATTACTCTGGCTGATCGACCACAAACGAAATAACAGACGAGTCCAAAAGTAAAAAATACAAAAAAAAATGAAGATCTTTTGTAAATTGTTGTGATTATTAAAGTTACAATACTCGTACAGTGGGGCCCATGATGAATATTTGCGAAATTTTTGTGTTGCTGACAGTTGCACGGAGTTTAATTACTTCATAAGTAAATATTGCAATGACACCATTCACATTCCCAAAATAAAATGGTTTGGTGTCAAGTATAATTTAAAATATTCTCAAGCAAAAATCTCTAAAGCCATAGAAAGAAACATTTTCATGTTAAAACAATCGTAATATACATAATTCGGTAAGAAAAATTTCCAAATAAAAATTTTCAATGTGTTTTTTCTATTGAATACCTTACATACATACATAATTGGTCATTACAACCCTTCAGTTAGGATTATTGACCTAGTTTCTCACACCACTTATGTTATGTGTGTTAATTTTATACATAAGTGGCGGGATCTACAGTTTAAAGTCGACTCCGAGACTTTTCATGGCAGGTTTTATTTACTCTCAGAGTTTTTGTCAGAAATCAGGTGAGAGGAAATCGCCGAAGAAATACTCTTTGTATTTTTGTTTTTGATGTTTGGCCTGGGGCTCGAACCCTGGCTTTAAGTCTAATAAGTCAACACACTACCTACTATACCACGTCGACTTCAAGACCTTACTACAGTGAAATTTTCATTCGATTAACATGACTTGACTTTCTATTTTCCGTTCATCATTTTTAACGTTATCTTCCTTGAAACTATATACTAAACGACTCGTCCATATTATCAGCTACACCCACTGTAGAAATTGCGAATCAATATTTATATTTATTGGTTTTTGATTATACGAGTGTTGTAACGCAATTCACGTGTTTTTGTTTTTTTTTTTCTTAATATTTCAGGAAATATGATGAAGCGTCTAATATTCACAACATTTGTCGGATATTTTGTGGTTTTAATTCTTAAAGTTTCTGTTTTGTGGTTGTTGTCGATTAAAGTGAACCAATATATTTGACAGTTACAATTACAAATAAATGACATTTTCATGGCAAAATACAAAAAAAGTTTTCTTTGATTTTGTTTTTATACACATGTGTGTGCATGTTCAAACCATTGTCGTAGTATCGTGTAGTCAATAGAGATATTTTCAGACCAAGCATGATCATAGCTTCTACATACATATGTATGTATGTATGTATGTATGTATATACATACAAGTATATTCATATGTATTCATACATATATGACAATTGTTTGACATGGGTCAGTTAGCAAATGGCGTTGACAAATAGTTATTGACTAACTACATACCACCACCACTCACTCACTACTCTACTCCACCATACTCTAGCCTGTGGTCAGTACCAAAGCCACTATTGCTACCATCTGTTTCTTTTTTTTTTTTTTGTTTGTTTGTTTATTTTTTATGCTACTACTGTCATCTTTATTAAAAACTTAAAAACATTAATTCAACCATTTTAAATATGTTGTGCACTCATTCATAGCCGTTTGAAATTTTACTCACTAATTGCACTCTTACTTACTTTATGTACATATTTATACATACATACGTACATTTCATGCATGCGTTTGGTCATCTTTAAAGTGCAGTCAGCCATGAATTTTCTTTCATTCGTTATGTTTTTTTTGGTTAAAAGTGCACAAATAAGAACAAAATTAAAAAGACATTAAGAAAGTGGCTCAAAAATAATAATAACAACAACAATAATAATAATAATAATGTGATGCGTAACAACTGCAACTGGAACTGCAACTACAACAACAACAACAATAAGAATAAAATAAACAACAATGTAAATAAACATTAGCAACTAACAAACAATCAACACGAACAGTAACCCTGATGACACATTAACAACAACAACAATAATAACAACAATAGAAAAGTAACTATTACAGGTAAATTCATAACAGACAGACAAAGACAGAGTCTTAAAAGAATGAAAATGATTAATAACAACATTTCATTGTTAAACGTTGACAATTCACTGACTTAAATAACTGTATCACTACCCCACTTGGCCATGAGCAAAACCCCATAAGGAGGACGACGAATAAGAAGTAGAACAAACTGACATTAGACAACCATTAACAACATTTTAAATGTTAAACTCTCTTCACTTCTGTTTGAACATAAGCATTCTTTTACTCCAACTACACGAACGTTTGCCACACTAAAGTATGGAACCTAAATTATTCCAATATGTACATAAAAAAAAACGTAAACAAACATACAAAAGACACAGCAACAATAATAACAACAATAACAACAACAACAGAAACTATAATATTTGTAATAATGAGAATAACAACAATGATGATTATGCTCAGCACAATTCATGTCATTGCCATAGAAAACAAAAAAGAAAAGAAAATCAACAAAAACAAAAACAACAATAATAACATGCTTACATATGAACAGAATAATGGGTTTTACTTAAACAAACAGTGGCAATAACAACAACAACAACAACAACAATAACCACAACATCATTTTAAAGCACGTTAAACAACAAGTGGCTACAAGTGCCAACATCAGTAACAATTCCACAAACAACGGCAACAACGGCAACAACGGCAACAACGGCAACAACGACAACATCAACAACAATAACAACAGCGATGTCAACAACATTATGTTAAAATGTTCCGTTTGTTTTTTATTTTATTCCTCTCCATTCATTTCTTTTTTAATGTCCAATAACACAAATAACCAAAAAAAAGAAAATAATAAATGAAAATAAACATTCAAATAGAAAATAGAAAATGGAAAATAGAAAATAAAAACAGTTAAAATGTCGTCTTTTTAGACATTTGTTGGTTCAATATGCCTCCTCTCTCTCCTAATAGATACCCAGTAGTTCTCTAATTGTTTCAATTGTTGTTTTATTATTAAAACAAAATCAGGTTTCAGGTTCTTCAGGTAATTCTTCTTGATTGCAAATGGTGTAACCTACAATAAAAATGATGAGCAATAAACTTTTGAGATCACAAACAAAAACTAAAGCGAAATTAAAGAGCAACTACAACAACCGATATGCAAAATAATGAAAGCATTAAATAAAAATAATCATCAGAAAATGGATATCGAAATACAACCAGAACTAAAAAAAAATTTGTTATCGAAAAGAATACATTGTAAAGATTTTCTATGTAGAGGGAAAAATTGTGTACGGAAGTGTCCGTAAAAACTATGGTGAAAAATACATAGATACGCATATATGTATGGATTTATGTACATGCTAAATACCTACTATGTATATATATTTCGATATATCATAGAGTTCGACAGTATTCGGTTAGTCATTATTGATGGCCGCCGTTTAATTTCGTTTACTTTTTATGTGACAGATATTTTGTTGTTAGTGAATCAATTACAGTTGTTGTATTGCATTGTTGCTGCTACAATTGTTGTTACTTCTTATACATGGACGCGAACATGAAATGTTTGCTGGTGTGCTAATGCTGATGTCTTAAACATAAAGATTCCTTCACAGGACATATAAAATAAGCCACAAAAGTGTAAATACAGAAGAGAACAAAAAAAAAAAAATAACTTAAATAAGAAGAAAGTAAAATCATAAAAGACTATACATATGTATGTATATCGATAAAGCGATAAAATTTGTTAACCATTTTACTGTAAAAATCGATTGAAACCAAAATATTTGCCTAAAATTTTATTCAATTATGGTATATTTAATGTATATAATAATCGATAAATAAATTAATTAATTAATTGAAAAGTATTAGACGAGTATAATTTTACTAAAAATGTTGTTATCGATAAATAAATAACTTTGAAAACATTTACATATTTTCTCATTCATTTCAATTTAATATTATCGATAACGTTTGCTTTCATTCATTAAAGTTTGTTAAATTTCTCTATGCCTAAAAAATATCATGAAAAAAAAAAGATGAAAAATGTGAAAACCTAGAGGAAAAACGCAAATCAATTATAAAAATAAACACAAAACAATACAATTTAAAAAATTTGATTTTAAAATCGAAATTTATTTCGACAATATCTCCCCACAATGAAGAAAACACAGGCACTCACACAGAACAATCCATCATCGGAGAAATTGATGAGCTCATGACTGAATGAACTCAACTCAACGTACCAACTCAACAACCAACAGCAGTCCTACGACGATGGCTGCGTCTGAGGTTGTATCGTAGTTGTGGCAGTGGCTGTGCAGTCGATAAATGAATGAATGAGCGAATGCATGGATAAAAATATGACTGACTGACTAACTGGCTGGCTGACTGACTGAATGAATGACACATTGTTTTATTTGTTGTTTATGTTGTTGTTGTTGTAGTAATTGTTGATTATTTTTAATTCTTTTTTTTTTTTTTTTGTTTGTTTTGTTGTTGTTTGTATTCCTATATTCTAATGGAATTCGTACACAATCGATACGAACCGACTAATGCAATAAAAATAAATAAAAAATAATCGAAAAAAACAGTGCTTAAAAAGAAAATAAATCATTTATAATGGAAATTTGGTATTTCAATAACAAAAACAAAAAAAAAAAAATAAAAACAGAAGAACAGAAGAAAAACAATCAAACGGATCCAAGCATAAGATAATGATGAGAGCGACCTCAACGATAAATGTGATAAACAATAAATTTTTTTTTATTTTTGAAATCGAATGTCTTGAAGTGGAACACCTAAATTTTAAAGAAGAAGAAGAATATTTTTAATCGCAAAATTCAAATATGTAATGCGATTTATGAAAATGGAAAGAAAAATATTTTCCCAGGCTTGGAACATGATGAATTTCATATATCGATAAAAAAAAAAATAAATAAGAAGATCAATTTAAAAATTAAAAACGGAACTTCAATCATCATTAAGATCATATGTACATACACATATGTATGTATGGAAATATGTAAGTATTTTAATGCATTGCAGTGGTGGCATTAAGCCAACTCCACTTAGAAGCTGTCATCGAAAACCATGTGAGTATACATGCATATGTATGTATATGTATTTCCATATGTACATGTACATGTATGAGCGTTAATACATACTTAAAAACGCTAAAAAGTTGCTCTTCATTCATTTACACATTAGTATCGATAAATTGAAAATTTTCAAAATAAAAATTACACTCTCGCTGCACTAAATATTATTATGTACCACCAACGTGATAATTATTGTAATCATCGTTCATTATAATCGTTCATTCTCTTATCGTTGTAATAACTTTTAACACTGTAAGCCACTACTAAATGTCTTAGGATATGTTTGTTCTGCTTCTGTTGCGTTATTAAACTTTTAAACTAAACTCACCGATTAAATGTATTTCTATTTGACACACATACACATGCAGTTAAACAGCCAACCTAACAGCCAAGTAATTTAGTAATTCCATATACATACATACATACATATGTACTATGTGGTTCACATTAAGAGAGTAATTTTGTTAAAGTTTTTGTCCATCATCAGTACTACATAGTGCCATAGTATTTGTAGTATTTGTACTTTATTTAGGGTTCTTCTATTCTCTTATTTAAAGAGAGAATATAAAGAGTTTGATGTGCTCAGTTCTCAGTGCTGAAGTGTACTTTTCTTTTTGTTTTGATCTTGCTCTGTGTATGGCTGTGCTTGTAGTTGTGAATTTCGAATGTTTTTTGCTTAAGTCTTTTTGAGAGTCATAAATTAACCACTGTACAATTGTTAAATGTTGTTGTTGCTATTATTTTTATTAAAAATGCGATGATTGAGTTCGTTAAACAGAGTACTAAGACGTTGTGTGTACATCGCTATGTTTCTATGTACATGTTTTGCACACATACAAGTATCTTATGCATGCATGTGTGTGTGTGTGTAGTACAATATTTGTTTACTGTCAACTTGGGTGGTCGTTTTATTCAGCTGAGGTTCTTCCAGTTGTAGTTGTTATTGTTTTATTTTTATTGCATTTTATTTTGAAGCCCGGTGTATACGTCACATACGTTTTTATTAAGCTCAGTAATGCATTTTTGTTTTGTTTTCCTTTTTTAATGTTGCTCTTAAACACTCTCTGCCGTTCTCACTCCTGTCTCTCTCTCTCTCTCTCTCTCTGTGTAATCTTTTTTTTTATAAAATTTATACAAAATTTGCCAAACTAAGGGTTTTCCTTTGAGATTGTTTTCGTTAGAGGAAGAGAGAGAAAAAGAGAGAACAGAGTAGAATTAAAGCCATGGTCACGGATTTGTTTTTGTATTAATTACTACACAAGAAAATTTCTCTTCTTTGCTAATCATTTTTTTTTTTCTTGTCAGGTTTTAGACGACACTACTTTTCATTAAACTTTGTTTTTCTTTTTATTAAAGTTTTATTAAATCCTTTACTACTAAAGGTTCTCCTCTTAATTGTTTACATTTTTGTTTTTCACGGCTTACATTTCAACAACTAACATAACAAAAATTCATCTGACAAAATAATAATCAAATCTCCGCACTCTTAAACCAAAAGAAAATTTAAATAAGATCAGAACAATGTTTCCGCAAAGTTGTATCATCTGATAATAGTCGTACTGATTATATGCGTACTTCACTGTAGTGGACATAACACTTGACTACAAACTCTAACAATCCAGGTTCAAACCGCACAAAATTATGATTTACGAAAATGAGAGCCCTTAATCACATTAAATAATCCATTTAGGAAGTATTTTCTAGTCGGTCTAGTCTGGTGGAGTGTGTGCGCTTATTAGACGTAAGAACGGTTCAAATCCCAGGTCAGACATCTTCAACGAAATGATTTAGATATCCAAAACTATTTCTCCGGCATCTTGTAACGTATAGACAGTGATAAATGGAAAAGGAAGGGCCAGAGTGGGGTGCATTTCTATAATAAACTTAGGAGAAATACTCTTCGTTTTACAAATTTGTTTTTGTTTTTTATTAATACAATACCATATAGCAAATTGCTTCATACATATACATTCGTTTTCAAATCATTTTAAATGATCCAATTAAAGGTTGAAATTAGTATATTAGACAGTATTTGTGGTCAACATATGGTTTTTGATAAGTTTAAGGAAACGTTTTTAAATTCTGGCAAAGAAGTTTTTAAAAAATGTGGAGATACAAAAAAGTTTTCAAAGTAAAGAAGACTATTTGGAGTCAATTGTATTCATTATTGCCGAAGAACACCCAAGACGTCAGAAAGTCTAGAGAAATTAATTGAAGCCATAATGGAAGAAACACCACATCTGACAGATGTAAATAAATATTGCGTCCTACACGTTTGTAGAGTAAAAATTGAAGACAATGTGGAGACTGAAGATAACATGAAAACACAACACTCCTCATTACAATACAAAATGATTGACACGACACGATGACACGATGATATGAATATCTCGAAGTGAATATTGTTTTACTGGGTAATGGGGTGGCATAAATGACGTGATATAATTACTTCACATAGATCTTGTAGTGGGCTTCAACGTCAGTTATTTTATATTAGCGCCTTAATAAATTACAAAAAAGACGAGACACCCAATAAATGTGACAAATGGCAACACTAAATAAGGTTATACTCTCTTCTCGCTGTGTAGTTTAAACATTTTTCTCTCAGCACGCTTGCAAAACCATAACAGGTTACAAACATACATATTTGGTCATTGCAATCCTTTAGTCAGGATTGCGACCATAACAGGTTGCCATATAAATTTAAATAAAAAAAGTACACCATTTCCATCAGAATAAAAAAAATTTTAAGATCGTCAACATGTTGTGACACTTGAGTGTTATTAAAGCAACATAACAACTAAAATAATACAGAGTAACGAACATTTTTTAGTAATTTTTCATGAAATTTCCTATTCAAGTGGATTTTAAGATGAACATACAGATTCTTGATCTTAAAGTTATACTTTCAATGTTAAAGTGTTAAGCAAATAAAGAAAAATAAATTGAAGTAATAATAACAAAATTAAAATGATGATCCAAACCAAACCAAATGCCTCTATTTACAAGCACATATTTTATGCTTAGTCATCATGTAACATTTTTATCTACATACATACATATGTACATATGTATCCACTATTAGTTTGACAGGTCTCAGGAAGTATACGAGTATTAACACAAGCGATTACATATTAGAGTATCGATTTAATTAAAATGTCTATAATTTAATGTCTAGCAGGCGTTGCTTTTTCTTGAGTTTTTTTTTTGAGATTGGACGTAAGGTCGTGATTCAAAACCAAGCCCAAATATCTCGAACAAAACAAAATATGAAAAAATATATACATATGTACGTAGCTTAGGCGAACCAATGAGAGGAAGCTGTCGAAAGAGTTTTTTTTCTGTCTTATTTCGTTTTATTCGATATTCGACGTAAGCCAACACACTACCTACTAGACTACGGTGAGCTGCCAATTTGATGGGATTGAAGTCGCTTAATTTCTTAAACGATGATGACAACATTTTCGCCATTTCTGTATTTTTTAATCTGGATTATTGGAGTATGTAGTCCAGTACTATATCCGCTACAATACCTCGAGTTTCTTTCTTAAAACCACGTTTTTAATTTCAATAATAACACAAAAATTATTCCAAAAAATTTTCTGATTTCTGATCAGTTTTCACGTTAGTTCCACGCCTGGTTTTTAAGATGTCGCGAATGTCGAGTGCACACTGTATTTGAAATATTAAAAAAAGACAAACATTTTAAACGTCATTTATAACGTTAACAATACGTATACAATGCGTACCATGACTATCGTATTATAATTTCTTGACTTGCGAGATTGTTTTTCAATTATCAGCAACCACATACGCTCTCTCACAACTAATAAAATACACACAGTCTGACGTTAACAGCCACACACACACACTCATATATAAAATTAATTTTCATATATGTATACGTATACACATACACATACGCACACGCATACACTTGCTTATAAACTCTCAACTTGAAGTTAATATGTCAAATATGGCTGACCACACACGTTGCTAAAGTTTGGTTATTATTGTTGTTGTTATTGTTGTTGTTGTTGTTATAGTTATAAGATCTTGTCTTCTTGAATTTTTACCGATTTATGTTGCCTGATGACGACGAAATCAAAGAAAAAAAAAACAGCAAATCTTTTAATACAAACAAAGAAAAACAAATACAGAGAGCGTGAGCATTAAAAACTTTCAAAGAATATTAATGGAAAAAAAAGAAGAGAAACATAAGCAGAGGAAGAGCAGAAGGAAGAAAAAAAAAACGAAAACTAAACTTTTATTTGAAAAGTGTACACAGTTGTCAAAAAGCCGTCAATGTCAAATCAAACACAACAACAATTCACTTCTTTTGACAGCTTACCTCGCTCTCTCTCACTCTCTCGCATCTCGATGAAAACAAGTACATGCTTACGGACAAACAAGCACAAACACACACACACGCACATAAAAAAATCCCAATAAACAATTGCATGTAGTTTACATAACAGCCTCTTTACACGCAAATTTTTTAATTGAGCTCAACTTTGGTGTTCGCACATAGCACAATAAGGCTTATTCAATTAGCCGTAAATTAGGAAGGACAACCACGCTGTCTCTCTTACTGGAGCAGTTTTATCAGTTTTGGTTTTAATGTTGCTGCTGCTATTTGAATAGCAACTAATCATATGTATGTTTGTATGTATGTACACATATATAATCAGATTGTATTTACAACTTGTTTAAATTTTGCGAGCAATTAAATACTGATTACATAATTTATTATTTTATCGACACTCCGTTTCTTTTAAATTCCAAAAATTATGCCAACACCGTATAATTATAACCGCAGATGAGTTATAAAATTCCCATAAAACATGCTATGATTCGATAGTTTTTCGAGAATACTTCTGTGTTTGGTAACAGAACCAAATATGAGCACTTAATAAATTCTATAAATTACTGCATAATGTTCCTCCTTTACGAAAGGAAAGCTTACAAGTCCCTATTGTTTTGTACTTTCCATCACACTGAATCAAGTCAAGTCAAGTTTGTAGTCAAGAAAGCTTTCATAAGGAAATGTTTGCTGGGTTGTTTACAATGCATAGAGTAATTTCTGAATTTAATTCAACAATCTACGCATGGTTGAAGTCTAATAACAACTACAATTGCTAGACAATTAAAGAGGGAGATCTCAATAAATATTATATTGAGTATATGGACGCACTCTTATTGTCACCACTCCTCACACTTCCATTATTCGGATGCATATCCATACATACACCACATATTTGTGAAGTGGTGTGGAGTTCATTGTCATTTTCTTGCTACAACTGGAGATAATTGAGGTTTGAAATCTTTTACCGTGTTTTGTTTTGTAATTGTGGATCAATATGAATTAACTCTTTAAATTCGTTGTTTTTTTACTATTTTGTTTTCTGTTTTCCTTCAATGTTAATTGGTAAAACGTTGTCAATGGATTTTTTTTGCTCAATATTTAATTTTTCAACTTATGCTGTTAAATGGTGCCTAGAAATTAAAAAAGTGACAAACCGACACCAACACATTGCCCTTTTCACGGCAAGACAAAAACCTTAAAAAAATATTACTGTAGTCGCATTATGATAATGCAGATGTCTTTTGGCTAAGAAAATGCATCACTTGCGTTCTAAGAAAACATGAAGTACCAAAAAACTGGGTTTCTCTTGAAGTTTGGTAGCTGCAGCCACCACTATGTGTATCACCATTGCTTCAACACCCAGTATTTGGCAATATTGTACTGTGGTTGTAATGTTCATCACTATCACATCTTGCTCTTGCGTTATGTACCTTAAGATCAGTTTTTACAGCCACTGTTTGCCCATGTAGCATTAAATACTATGAAACAGGGCAGGTTGCCGGAGCTATAGAATTCTTCTACTTTTGAACTAATATGTTTTCCCACAATCTTAAGAGCGTGTTTTAACATGTTTTAGTTGATCGGTCCTGTACTCACTTGTGTCAGCGTTGGTGTATCTATCAGATTCGCCCCACTTTACAGAGAGTACTTACTATAACACCCCATCAAGTATCTTGCTTCACATTCACGTTTTCCAACAAAAATGATTTCACATCCAGCAACAAAAACAACACTCTATTTTCCGGACTATGGTGACTACTTCAAAGAAGAATATGAGAAAAATATGACCAAGTTACCTAGCTATTGCAGTTCCAACGGAATCTACTACATAAATAGAGGCGATTGATAGTACATATAGAACATAATAATAATAATCGCGATATATTGCCATTTGCTGGCGTTTATACAGTTTATATATTGATGCATTTAATTAAATTATGCAAAGTTATCTTAATAAAAGAATCGTCCTAAACTGTTTTAATTCATACAACTGATCTGTCCGTGATGTATCCGTAGTGGTTCGTTTTACATCAGCCGTATGTTACTAACAGTGAAAGAGTGGTCTGATGTCAATTTAACATTAAAAATCCGAGTAACATTACGGCAACGTACTAAGAACTTACTTATGACGGATGAGTCATTGAATGTTACACACTGTTTAGGCTGTTGTATTCACATTCTAAACATCCTAATAAAAAGGTTGCATGATATTGTGCAACAAATCTGCAGACAACATAACGCGTCACGCATTTCAATCCAAATATAACCTTATACTGATCGCCCATTGCCTTTAATTGTAAAAGTTTGCTTGGTTTGTTTTTGTTTTTTTATTTTTATTTTTTATTTATTTTATTTTTTTAATTTTCCGAACCCGTCGACAAATATGGATATGAAATAACGGATGCATTGTCTAATTTGCAATGGGTGGCAATACGTGGCATGCAATATCTTAATAAAGATGTTGGTCACTCACAGGTATTTTCCATTTTATCCCCACAAGGTATTGACAACTTTAAGCTTAAACGGGCTATTTATGCACACCCATTAGATCATTACCACCAATGAATACTAATTGTAATTGCAACAAATAAGTCACAGCCATACATACATACATATATTCCGGGAATTTTTTAATTTATCATTAGGAAGATGAAAAAAGAAAAATCATCACCACCAGCGCAGATAAAACAAAATGCATTGAATTGAATATTTATTTCTGTTGTTGTAGTTTCTTTTTCATTCTTTTTTTTTATTATTACGATTTACAATTCATTGTTCGATGCTGAAGCAACAGTATCCAGCCATAATCAGTCATAATGGTCGATTATTAATGCCACAAATAATTTCGTTGTTTTTTTAGTAAAATTCGTTTCTTTTTTTGCTTTTATCGGCTACAAATTGTCAATTGATGGCCAGGCAACTAACTGGTCAACCGAACGGTTAGTAATTTTATTATTTACTAACTTATCGACCAAACATATTTGGTTGGAAAACATTTTATTACCATTTATCATCATGGCCAATTGTAGTGGAAAAAGGCATAAACAAACAAACTAACAAACAGACGTAGCCAGCAATTTAATCCTTGGGGTCCTATTGATTGTGTGTACACCGCCCATAAATAAGTGATCATGTCACCATTTTAATAACTCTTCGGGAATTGCTGCTACAGCGACAAACACAACAACTGCCTTCGAAAGCATCCAAAGCACGGCCAAACTCAAATATACTGTACAAACAGTTTGAAAAACGCTACACGCGGAAACCAAAAGCGTAAAGTTGCAACATCATGATAATGTCTCTGGCCAAAAATGTAGAAAACTGAACACACACGCAGCATTTACTGTATCTGCACGTACTCAAACAGTCTTTGTACAGCAAAATGTACACTCTTAAAGATCAAATAGTAATAAAAAAAAAAAAAAATGGAAAAAAAAGAAAAAGAAAAAGAAAAAATGTACTGCATATTGAACAAAACTAAAAACTAAATTGAAAATGAATAGACGACAGACAGACAACAACATCTAACGCTTGCCACCATATGTGGTGATAATACTTGGTAACTACTGCTACCACTGACACTATATACTACTACCACTAAAGCTTCGCCTGCCTAACTTTATATGCCAGCTAATATTTCTTTTGCTCTGGATCCAATGTCTTGGTTTTGTTTTATTTTTTTTTTTTTTATTTTTTGTTTTTTGTTGTTGTTAAAACGGCGGCACTATTTCACATACTCCACTCGACTCGAACTCGCCAGTTTAGCGATTACAAAGGCTGATATTGTCTCATTTTAGCAGCATGTGACAGTTTTATTACTGCCAAGTGTGGTTACTGGTCATCCTAAAAGTGCAACGGCAGCAGCAACAGCTTCAAGACCCGTGCAACATTTTTTGCTCATGCTACAAACCTAGCCTACACACACTATTTACTGTCTTAAAGTGTATGTGTGTGTGTGTGTGTGTGTGTGTGTGTGTGTTTTTTTCTATTACTCTTTTCTAAAGTTATCGTATTTTTTTTTATTTTTTCTCTTTCACTATTACGTTTGACTCTCTGCATCTTCGTCAACCACTTTTCATTGCTACTGACTGCGTGAAGAGTCTTTCTTTTCTTATATGCTGTGCTTACAAAATAAGCGTACAATTTAACTCAACATTCGGGTGGTAACAGTCACTTGGTCCAAAAATAAAAAAATCGTTGAGTGGTTGCGTTCTGTAAGTGTAGCGCTTGTGAGTTCAATTCCCACCTGACACTCTGATCGGCTTATTATCTTTGTTTGTTGACTATAACACTAGCATTTCATTCACAGATCTATATTTAGATCGTCATTCTGAATATGTTAAAATTGGATATACTTTGAAGCGATAGTTCCGTATTGGCTATTATTTATTTATTTTGCACAATATTTAATACCAACGCTGTGGACAAACATGGCTGAGAGTTATCAGTAGATGCTATCAAGATACAGACCGCCGCAGATAACAGATAACAAGAAAAACAATTTTGCAATTGCAGCCAATAAAAAATAAACAATTCACTTATTCCTTATACACTGTACTAGTGCACCTTAAATGTTTTTTACCGTTACATTTCATACGTAGTATCTTTAAAGCCTCTCTTACATGCACCTTATTGCGATGACAGCACCAATCCTCTCAATGTCAGCACAAATTCTCTCACTTGCTGCGTATACAAAGAGAAATTAGCGTAAATGGGAAGCAGCAGCATCGTAGCTTGTTGTCGCGTTGGTTTAAAATAAACGTTTACAAATACAGCCATGTATTCTACTTTTAAGAGATTACTGTGCTGCTTACTGTGCTGCTTTGATTGTGTTTATAGCATAAAGCCATAACCTCTGTGAGGACGACCCAGAGATGTAAAAAAGCATTTTCAGCATAGAAGCCTATCGAACGTACTTAAACGTTTCAATCCTGGCAATCGAGGATAGAATTTAAATTTTTTACACAACATGTAGTCACATACACTACATTATACTCCAGTACACATGTATAGGGTACTTAACATTCATTATCAGTGCATATTTTATTTCCTCGACATAACTCCAGAAATGTGTGTGTGTGTATGTGGGGATTTGTGTCTATATGGAGGAGACATTAAATATGTTAGTAGGTAGTGATACAGTGTTGGAGATGTACACTGTTTAACCGTTTAAGGTTTATGCGATTGTTGTCATTGTCGATGTTATTATTGTTGTCATTGTCGTTGTTATTGCTGTTGTTTTGTTGCTGCTGTTGTTAGTGCAGTTTGATAACTTTAAAACTGAAAAAGTTAGATCACTTAACAGGTGAAATTAATTTTTTGTCACTTCATAAATTTATTTTCCGTTTTTATAAGAAAATAAAAAAAGGAAAACGAAAACGAAAACAAACAGTATTAAAACGAAAGATAGCGATGAAAGGCAGAGGAAAAGAAGACAAGTTTTTATATTGAAAGCGCAGCCGGCGACTGTAATTAGCCACAGTAAGTTTGACTAACAATTTTCCATAGCCAGATATGTTAACAAAGCAGCAATTCGTCAAATGAAAATTATTTTTAGAAGTCACTTTTTATGAAATTCATTTGAAGACAATATTCATTAAATAAAGGAATTTCTTAATTTTGATTTTTGCATTAAAAACGGAATGACGGAAATAGTTTAAAAAAGATTTCCTTTGGGTTTTAGGGTAACATTCAATTTCCAAAATATTTCATTAAAATGTGTACTTAAGTTGCAAGCGTCGGATAGTATATTTGACAACTCAGTTTATTTTAGAATGTTTTACTGTTCCCTCCTTTTTTTCCCTTGTTTACATTTGTTGGCTTTTGCAACCAACTTCACTATTAAACGTCCTGCCAAAATTGCGTTATTTCGGTATGCTGCATACATATTGCATGGCCATGAAGAATTTTTGCAGATAAAAGGCGCTTGCTGCTCTTATTTATAGATGGCTGTAGGAAATAGACCCATCCACTGTAATACCTGGATATGGCGAAACAAACTGACAATAAATAAGTGGCACTTCAAGTAGTTCTCGACAACAGACAAATAGACTTATCGTCAGTAAGGGCATTATACAAATGATCAACCGAACTTTATAACACTCAAACTAATTCAATGTTTAATTGAACCTCTGAAGTCTATCAATTTCAATAAGCATACAATGATGCAGTCCATTGAGAAAGATTGCAGATAGAAACCTCTAATACCGGAAGTGATTCTTCACCACATGCCCACCAATTATGATCGTTGCAAACTTGACATGCTCAGCATCAAACATTTTTGATATTTGTCTGGATAATGTCATAGCAACACTCTCTCTCTCTCTCTCTCTCTCTATCTCATCAGTTCGTGTTTGTAGGCGAATTTTGCTCCTTGTGATCGGACCAGTGAATCTATTATCGAATTCAGAAGAAGGAAAATGTAACCACTTATTGTTATTTTGCTAATGAATTTGAATTTTTCACATATTTTGGGATTCTTAAAAGCTATTTGAGACGCAATTCCCAGCTCTGAGGTTTATTTGTTTGTTTGATTGCCATCGTAAGTATTGACTGAAATTAAGATTTCAATAAAATCGTAACAATTTCGTCTCGGCATGTGTTTACAGTCTAGCATTAAAATCCAAGAGTTAATGGAAAAAAAAATTCTTTTTCGTTGATTGCCTTCCAACTTATCCATCCCTGACTTAACTGACATGGGAGAGAATACCATAAAAAATATTCGTTTCATACTTTCATTGTGCAATAATAAGCAAATAAACACCTTCTCCTGGAATTCATTAAAAAATATTTTTTTTTTCTGTATTTTAGTTTCTGTTTCCATTATTTTCTCCACTCTTTCTTCTCAATAACTCAACCGCTTTCTTCCTTGTGGAAGTTGCCAAAGTTTGGCCAAAGTGATTATCATTTGACGTGACGTGACGTGACGTGATGTGATGTTTTTTGTGAAATATTTATGATGCATTTGGGTCATAAACATGCATTTTCCACCTCTGTACATATGTATGTGCGCTTCCTTCTATGATGGTTTGTTTTTCACATTTTGCGTTGTTTTTCATATGAATACAACAACAATAATAACAATAATAATAAAAAAAAAATAAATAGAAAACGAAAATTAAAATGTGGAATATTTTTTCACTCACTTTGTAACAAAAATTTAATATGATGACGTAGTAGCAGGTAGTATAGTCGTACAATGTTACCGCTGCTGTGTGCTATTCTAGTTGCTTTATTTAGCAACACGTGACTATTGTTGGCTTGGTTTTACAATATTTATAACACGTCAGTGATGGTGTTGTTAGAGGGCGTTCACTTTACAAGGGGGTAGGGGGGTCATTCGTTAACCTGATGTAATTATGTAGTTGTTGTTGTTTTTCTTAAAAAAAAAATAAAATATGTCTTACGGCTTAGACGAACGCAATTACGTTGACTAATTTTAGTTACGAGTTTTGCGCTAACAACAATTTGAAAAACATTTAAATTCAACAATCAAGTTGTTTTAAATAACAACAGTCCTCAAAAATGTGACACAAAAAAACGATGCAAGTGTTGTAATAAAATAAACTTGACAACAATACCGATTGTGAAGAATTTTTTATCTGCCACGTATGAATAACAGAATTTTCGTTATTGGCATTACGTTCTCTTGATTTTGGCGGGAAAATTTTGACCGTAAAGTTGAAAGCTTTGCATAAATATCTCTGTATATAAACAAAGCTAGGAGACTAAGAAAGATTAGGGCGCAATATTGGACTTGAGATAAACATCAAGCCATGCTACAAGACCAATCAGTCGAATACGTAGTCAGCTTCTGGTGTCTAGGCAGTATAATGTCAACAAGTGGTGGCGCCAACACAGGCGTAAATAACAGGTTTAATGAACCGGACGAGGCATTCGGACAACTGAAGTCAGCATAGGGTAGCTCACAAATATTCAGACGTACCAAAAAATCCAAAATATTTCACGCAAGTGTTAAAGGTATTCTTTAACAAGTGCTTCACAATCATATGCAATATTATGACCTAAATATTAGTACTGCTTTGGACGATTGCAATAACTTTCGGTACAATGGTATTGAACGTGTATTTGCGGGGGGTTTTGGAATGGGGATTTTTGTCCCCTGTTCCAATTGAATTAAACACGTCAAAAATAATCACATTATTGTTGAGGGGATGCGCTTGAAAGGAGATAAAATATCTTCTAACTCAAGCGCTGTATAAAGTCTCTTTTGCCTGCACAGGATTTTTCATTTTTTTATATCTCTTGCAATTAGCTTTCGGTAAGTTGAAGAGTTTGGCACATGAAGTATAAAAGTTAAAATATAATGCACCATTTCTTATGTATATAATTAGCACTAAGAAAATAACAATATACCCATTAATTCCAAAATATATTAACAAATCTTTAGACTACATGTATGACAAATAGAGTTAAAAACAACAATAACTCAAAGGTTACCATGGAATTATAAGAAGATTAAAATAAAAAAATCATTTTATTGTCCATTATTTTCTCCACTCTTTCTTCTCAATAACTCAACCGCTTTCTTCCTTGTGGAAGTTGCCAAAGTTTGGCCAAAGTGATTATCATTTGACGTGACGTGACGTGACGTGACGTGATGTGATGTTTTTTGTGAAATATTTATGATGCATTTGGGTCATAAACATGCATTTTCCACCTCTGTACATATGTATGTGCGCTTCCTTCTATGATGGTTTGTTTTTCACATTTTGCGTTGTTTTTCATATGAATACAACAACAATAATAACAATAATAATAAAAAAAAAATAAATAGAAAACGAAAATTAAAATGTGGAATATTTTTTCACTCACTTTGTAACAAAAATTTAATATGATGACGTAGTAGCAGGTAGTATAGTCGTACAATGTTACCGCTGCTGTGTGCTATTCTAGTTGCTTTATTTAGCAACACGTGACTATTGTTGGCTTGGTTTTACAATATTTATAACACGTCAGTGATGGTGTTGTTAGAGGGCGTTCACTTTACAAGGGGGTAGGGGGGTCATTCGTTAACCTGATGTAATTATGTAGTTGTTGTTGTTTTTCTTAAAAAAAAATAAAATATGTCTTACGGCTTAGGACGAACGCAATTACGTTGACTAATTTTTAGTACGAGTTTTGCGCTAACAACAATTTTAAAACATTTAAATTCAACAATCAAGTTGTTTTAAATAACAACAGTCCTCAAAAATGTGACACAAAAAACGATGCAAGTGTTGTAATAAAATAAACTTGACAACAATACCGATTGTGAAGAATTTTTTTTATCTGCCACGTATGAATAACAGAATTTTCGTTATTGGCATTACGTTCTCTTGATTTTGGCGGGAAAATTTTGACCGTAAAGTTGAAAGCTTTGCATAAATATCTCTGTATATAAACCAAAGCTAGAGGACTAAGAAAGATTAGGGCGCAATATTGGACTTGAGATAAACATCAAGCCATGCTACAAGACCAATCAGTCAAATACGTAGTCAGCTTCTGGTGGTCTAGGACAGTATATGTTCAAAACAAGTGGTGGCGCAAACACAGGCGTAAATAACAGGTTTAATGAACCGGACGAGGCATTCGGAAACTGAAGTCACATAGGGTAGCTCAGAAATATTCAGACGTACCAAAAATCCAAAAATACTCACGCAAGTGTTAAAGTATTCTTTAACAAGTGCTTCACAATCATATGCAATATTATGACCTAAATATTAGTACTGCTTTGGACGATTGCAATAACTTTCGGTACAATGGTATTGAACGTGTATTTGCGGGGGGTTTTGGAATGGGGATTTTGTCCCCTATTGCAATTGAATAACACGTCAAAAAATAATCACATTATTGTTTGAGGGGATGCGCTTGGAAGGAGATAAAATATCTTTTAACTCAAGCGCTGTATAAAGTCTCTTTTGCCTGCACAGGATTTTTCATTTTTTATTTCTTTAGTATTCGGTTGGTAGCTGTTGGCAGAAGGAATTAGCCCAGCGTTCTTAGTATAATAAATAACAAAAAATAACAACAACCATAATAAGAATATAAAAAATCGATAACATGTAATGACAAATAGAGTTAAAACACAAACTAAAAGGGTTACACATGGAAGTATTAAAAGTTAAAATAATAATTCCACACTAAACAAAATATTTTCACGTGTAGTGTGCGAATATTAAATTTAGACACTTAAGAAAGGCACTTGCAAGAAGAATTAACAAATATATGTACATATCGGTCCTTTATTGCAATATAGTCATATCTCAAAAAATTAAAAATTTGCAAATTACTTAAGCAAAACTGCTCTTTTAGACCTTCTGTACATGTTGCAATAAAGGAGCGATATGTATGCGTATTGTTCATTTGTTTCTCATTTATTCCCAATATCGACGAAGTTAATTTAATTTTGAGTTAATTTTAAAAGCAAAATACTCTAAGCTATGATAGGATTTTTTTTTTATGTATTGTTGTTCAGCAATTTATTTTTGATTTAATAAATGATTGTGTGTCAACCTGACTTAATTAAGATAATCATTTATTGATTCAAAAAACTAAAAAAAATTGATGGTAGTTATCTTGTACGCTATATATATTTTACGTAGTAATTTCATATTATTTGAATCTCCTTATATAAATATAACATTATTCATAGCGATATTCAGTTATATGCATATGCTCCAATGTAAATACAGTTGCAACCTACATATGACAAGAAGTTAGAACTGAAATTGTATTTATGATCCATGGGTTCATCATGATCAATATAATCTGTTTCACTCACGCCTGCTCTTTTAAATCACACTGATTCTAGTCGTTTGGTGACGACTAAATATCTCCCCCTGACTCTTCGTTTGAACAAAAATTAAGACAAACCATGTGCAAAGCTCATGTGTTGAAAATACGCAAATGTATTACAAACACCGAAATTGTGGCATACCCTTTATTATTTTTTTTCTGTTTTTGTTTTGTTTTTTTATATTTTCACTCGATTTGTTTTTTTGTTAATTTGTATTTATTCTTTGGTATAATTACAAGACTTTTATAATTACCATAAGCATTGTTTTTGTGTTGATCCGATTTGTTCACTCCGTTTTTAATCCACATTTCGTCGTCTGCTTATATGAACAACGTTTCTCAAATTTAATATTTTTTTGTTTTTTTTGTTGTTTTTTGATACTTTTATAATTTTGGGTTACACTTTTGTTGATGTTATGATTAATGAATTAATTTCGTTGAGATTTTATTTCTTCTTTTTCGATTTTGACATCTACATTCGCTTAGAAAGAAACGCGATTATGTTATACGTTGTTCGAGTTCAAACGTTGATAAAGTTATAAAAAAACCATAAAAAATAATCGAAATTATGGAAATAAAAAATAAAACAATAATGAACATAAAAACATACATACATGCATACATACATAAAATCTTTTGCATGTTTTAGACTTCATTTCTCAAATCATTTTGAAGTTTTCAAAATTCAAATTTTATTTTTGGCTGTAGTTAAGACTCGCACCTGGGTGGTCCCTCTCTGTAAATATCAACAATAACAACACCACCACCACCACCACCACCGCCGTCTTAATCATAAAAATTATTTTGAATTAATTTTTAATTAAAAAAGAAAAAAAAACAATTTTTCTTAGATTTTTTTATTTTTAGATCGTAGCTTACACAGTATTGAGTCTCACTCAATCAGACAGTCAGGCAGTCAGCCATTCAGTCGTGCCGTCATTTAGTGTGTCATTAAGTTTCACAAACGATTTGTGTGGTTGGATTGATGACTGATTTGTCTGGGATTTATTAAGATATCGAAGGCGTTTGAAATAAAAAAAAAACATGTTTTTTATGAATACTTACGTACATAAGTACATACATACATACATACATACATACGTATGAATAATAAAATTCCCAAATTAAATAATTAAAAAAAGATTTTTATAACGTTTTACACTTTGATGTGTTTATTAAAATTCAATTTATTTCATTATTAAGGAATTTATCTGAAACTACACCAAAAAACAACATTCAAATCCTATTAAATATAAAATGTAGCAAAAAAAAATGTATTTGTAACTCATAATCTAGGTAATGCGAGCGGAAGGACTGACACCTATATTCGGTGTACTTTACAACAGCAGAAACAGTAGTGATACCCAGCAGTTCCTTATACAGCGGTGATACCCAAATCCATTATCTTACAATAGATTTTGTTAATTGGTATCTCACGTTGTGCCATAAATTGTGGACTTGTACACGCTAGACTGGTTTGAATTGAAACGTCACTGTAGATGAATGTGAATAGTGCAGTAGGCGAATACCGACAACATCGTGTTTCAAGTCCAATCAGTCGAATACATGGTTAGCTTTTGCTATCTATCGATATACCAACTAGGACTTTGCAATCTTACACTAAAAGTTCCAAAAATAACCTTCAAGAGGGGTAGTGGCAAAAATTTCAATGTTAATAATCCATCGCTACCTCAAGAAAGACTATTGTTTATAGCGATCGTCAGTTAGAAAAGTAAGATCATCAGTTAAGCTCTTTCTTATCTAACTCTAGCGTGTTTAATATTTTTGTTGGTGCAAAATTGGCCTCAATTAATAATTGTGCAAATTAATTTTCCTTGTTTTCTATCATCACACTCGAGTGTTTCTAAAGCTATTGGTGCAAAAATGTTACTCAATTAACTCACTTGCTTACTTACTTATTTCATCATTGCAAACCTTTAAGCAGGATTAGGAGGTAGTCACTCACACCATCTACAGCTCAAAGTCGAAACCGAACGAGAGTTTTGATTTTGGTGAAATTTTTCATTGCAATTTAATTTACTCTCTAAGTTTTCCCGGAAGATTGCTAAGAAAAAATGACCGAAGACATCAGATTTTGTTTTATTCGAATTGTCTGAACCAGATGTTGAAGCACGACCTTGTGTCCAATAAACCAACACACTATCTACGGCAACTTTGATTTATTCGAATTCATTTTTTCCTGTTTCTTGTCAATACATTCGACTGTTTCTGAATCAAAGGCAATAAGCAATGATGTTAATAACAGTGTCCCTAAAAATTGTACCATTCTAGCGAAATCAACTATTTCCCGTGCTTACATACATATATTCCTAGGCTATCAACTGTCTCTGTGCGATTCATTTATTCATGTCTATTAAGGGGTATTTATTTGGTGTTTCTCTTCGATATATGTAAAATGTCTGTCTACTTATATCGCTAATTTAATAATGCTTCAATCGATAATATGTTTATTAACATCGTCAGCGTCAGCGTCATCACGACATTGCCGTTGTCGTCAACAATCGCTGCCACAACGTGTTTCTATTATTTGTTGTATCAAGTAAATTGTATCGTTTGCTTTGTTATTGTTTACTTCGTTATTATTACTTCTACTGCAATTGTTGCAGTTTTGTTGCTTTAATAATTAATACGAAAATTATATGTTTAGATTACAGGCTTTTAATTATGATTTAATAATGAACCGTGTACGTAGTGTGTATTGTACTAACAGTTGTTATTAAAGAGCGCATTAAACGCATACATACATAGTATATAGCGAGAAAAGACATTCTCTTTTTGTTTTCTGTTATCCCCCTCCACACTTTAATACGCTGACTGCAACATATACTCCAGCATATGTTTGATACTCAAGTTTAAAGTAATGAATTAAAAATATAACTTTTTGAGCGTAAAAAGTAAACGATAGTAGTTGTTTCAGTTCAAATTTCTAACTAAATCTCGTTGTTTTTAATTCGTCACAATCCTTACATTTAAAGTGACAAATTTGAAGAGAATTGGAAACATTTCATTGCTTTTAAGTTCCGGACTCTGGTATTATTAAATTTTCCAATTGCTTGTTTCATTTCCATTGTAATGAATTTGGTGTATTTATTAATCACGTATGTATGTTGGAGCCAAGAGCTTGCTCTGATTTAGTGATGACACTTACATCCATATATGTACAGTCGTGGTATTGTAAACAAATCGAAACTGTGGAAATGGACGTACTAATTAAATTATTGATCTTTACTTCTCTCTCTGCTAACAGTTTCGTAGGGAATGACCAACATTAATTCCAACGACTTTCAGATGCCTTTTTCATGTTATAAGCGCTAGGAGTCTGCGTCCATTTCAGGATCTGTGTGATCTTGCAGCGAATAATAATGGCGCAAAATACAGATTAAAGAAAGGCAACCAGAAATGTTAAGGCTGAAGTACTAAAATTGTAAAATCCATTGGAAGAGTCCGAGCGTACTCTTCGTATTCTGAGGTAATGGTTTTTCCTTTACCGATTTCTCCGACAGATGAAGCGATGCGTAATCATAATTTCATTCTACTTTACCCGAGACCCATTTCTCAGACCATAAACATATCTGTTCTTGAACAAAATCTTCAGGATATCAAAATCAAATGTTTCATTAACGTCACTTTCATTTGCAAATAATTGTTGTTTTAAATGTTCAATTTGATAAGGGGTGCAATAAAATACATCGATTGCGTTAAAATCATCCCATCGAAAATACGTGGCATAAATTAAAAGGTAAATATATGAACACAGAAAAACAAATATCGCCTATGACAAACAAAACAACACGAAAATTAACAGTTAATCCAAAACGTTTTAAGTCAAATCAAGAAACGCAGAAAAACAATTTCAATCGTTCGAAATGCTCTTAAAAAATCATAAAATGAGTCCTTTTTGAAAAGAAAATGCCATAAGAAAACGTTCGTTTACATATCGCAATAGAAGTTAAAAAATCATTTAGAACACAGTAATTGGGAAGTTACTTTTAGCCTCAAACCTGAGTAGCCACAACCAAAGTAACAGAGAGAGCGCTATTACAGTTAATCGATAAACAGGAGCTATGAACCATTTAACAAGTGTTTGATGAGTTTCTCTTTTTTGTTTCATCCTTTTGTGGCATTTGTTAGCATAATGTCACTCAAATCTTGTTCCATTTTGTTTTTTTTTTATTTTTTTGGCCTTGGTTATAATTTAAAACATGACGTCAATATTTTATTATTATTAATACAACAAAAAAAAAGCAATTTTTTTGTATTCCCTAAAAAAAGAAATTCCTCTAAAACCACTTTATGATGGAAACGAAGCATGCTCGGACAAAGCTTAGCCCTTTAGAAACCGCAAGCAAAAGGAGAGAGAGAGAGAGAGAGAACAACCAGCATAACCTTTAATTTAAAACTGTAAAGTATGGCGTTTCTAACTTTTTTTTTTAATTTTTATTTAAAAAATTTTAATTTATTTTTAATTTCTTGTATGTAAAAATTATATTTTTCTGTTTGCTCGCCTTTTAAAGTTTTTTTTAACGATCATTTCGGTTATTATTTTTGCATTTTTTTTTTGTTTTTGTTTCTTTTATAAGAAAAATTATTCAATTATTCAACAACCACCACTATGTACCAGCAGCAGCATTGTGGTGGGTTCAGAATCATTCATCTTATGGTCTAAGAGTGTTTTTTTGATCCCTTTTATTGTTGTTGTTGTTGTTGTTGTTAAACTATAAACTTGCTCTCGATTAAGCGCCAACAACACAATTATTATTAAGTAACAACAACTGTGAGTATAACAAAAGTGGCTTACAAATCTTTAACGATAACGAATAGGCGTAAGTAAATTTTTAAATATTTTATTTATTTATATTGTTGTCGCTCAGGAAAATGTATAGATCAAAAGGGGATTGTATTCATTTACTCTCCCATCCCTACATATATTGTATGTGCATATATATTATATTTGGTATGAGCTGTAGACAGTGATCCCAACTCTTAGGACACCAAACGCGTGAACAAAAATGAAAAACGGGCTTAAAAGGGTACATTACAATTTAATTTTTTTTTTTTTTTCAAAAAAGCGCAAAAAAGTCTTTTCAGATAAAAACATCACAATTTTTAAACAAAACAATTTATTAATCGATATTATTGCTTTTGAGATCATTTTACGTTCAATTGAATTACGGTACTAGATTAGTTTCAAATAGAATTTGCATTACAATCTTTCAAAGTTGGTCATTGTTAAATACGATTTGTACTTCTTGGTCATCCTCTTCTTCATTCATAAATCAGTTTCTGTATGTTATTGAGACTTGTCTCTCTCAGGTGCCCTATGGAAGCAAATGGTGAATGAATTGCAGTATATAACGATAGCATAGCCTGGCATTTCTTTTCCAATGGTACCACTGCAGGTGTTAAACGAACTAGTACTAGCTAGTACCATATTAATGCTGTTTAAAGGTGCGGACGCTTTTTTATGCTTTTAGGTTTCTGAATGTCTGACCAGGTCATAGTGTTTAGGAGCAATTTGCGTGTTTCAGTAAATACATACTAATTTAGATTCATCTTTACCAAACTTTATCCATTTCTTAAAAAGAGGATTTGTCTTCCAAATTTTACGCACTCCATCGAAACATAGCATAACATTTACATTAAAGCCACATCCAAGAATATTAAATTACGACTTACTTAAAGTTATATGCTCATATATTCATTAATATGCTTTTTTATCAATTTTCAACTTCAAGCAAGGCTTGTGTTTTTCGGTACTTTTGTTGATTTTATTTAAATGACAAAGAAAAAACAAGAAATAAAAGAAAAAAGTTCTGCCGCATTGGCTTACAATTCGACTTATGGAGTTAAAGGAAAAAGGGGCAAAAAGGGTTAAATAAAAATACTGGAAAGCGCTGAAATTGCGCGTTTTTTGTTTAGGGCTAAATTTTTTTTCGCGTTAAAGTACTTCAAAAAAGGGTAAGTGGGCATCACTGGCTGTAGAGAGTATTTTAGAATTGTATTGATTACATTTTTAAAAAAGATTTCTTTAAATAAATAATAAACTAATAATAAATAATAAAACTAATTAGCTCAGATAACTGTATGTTAACTGAATTAGACACAACACGTCAATTACATTCTATTTAGGATATGCAATAAATTCGTTTATGACCAGAATTTTTGTAATTTGGTCGTATGAGGATATTCTTATAAAGTCGGAATCATTTTCAATACATGTACTAAAGCAGATCCAATGGCAAAGCTTTCATCATTAGAAATAGAGTTTAAAAATACAATTAGAAACACTTGTAAGAGTTCAATAATATAAATTTCGTTTTTTTTTTGTTTAATTCGTCACTTATATTTCAAGGATTCCAAGCATTTTAAAAAATCTTATTGACAAAAACATCTTACAGTAACCTTTGCCTAAAGTTATTAAGTGACTCTTGGGAAAGTCTCAAATATTATCATAAATAAATAAGAATAAATCGATAATCCCACTTGTTTCGCACGTTAGCACGTGTTTATCTGGTCTTAGCCAATGAAAAAATTTCAAAAACCGTCGGTTGATTTGCTTTTTTTAGCTCGAATATTGTTGAGTAAAGTACAAAAAAAAATCAAAAAAAAAGGTTGTTTGAAACTTACCAGAGCTGGGACGATCACTGTAACGGGTGCAATAAACCCATGCTGGCCATACAATTGGGCCACTGCCACTAGCACCCGTACCCGTACTAGAACTTGTAGATGCTGTAGTCGTCGTTGTTGTTGTTGTTATTAGAGTTGAGGACTCCTCAGATTTGCCCGTTGAAGACTTACTAATAAAACCATTATTCTCGATGTTATTTGGAAAACCCGGTGATAAGGAAGGTGTCTGAGAAGGTGAAGACGATTTGTGTAAATCGATAGTGTTTGCGGTAGCTGCACCATTGGCACTGCCATAGCTACTGCTTACAGCCGTACTGCTGGAATCATTGCTATTCGAGCAAATAGTAGCCAAAGAAGAAGAAAATGGATGTGTTGAGGGTGAACTGTGCTGATTCAGAGGGTAGTCCACTGTGTCCGCACAAGTGGCAGAGTTGGTCAATTTATTTTTGCTTTTGCGTAATTGAGGCGGCGAATCTAAACTGTTCGATCTGCCAAAATCAGCTTTCAGTATATTGTCTATGCTAAATTTTAAAGCTCTTTCATGAAGGTTATCGTTATTGTCTGGCAGCAAACCGGGTAAATGAGCCTGCATTTGGGTTTGCAATTGATTAAGCGTGGACATGGGTATCACGGGTTTGGCAATATGTTGTTTACTTAGGTCCGTTAATTTGGCTAAGGTATCTGTGGCCATGGTGTATGGATAATGAGTCGTCTGATGAGGTGGAAGTATTTGATGGTGACTTCGCGGAGTTAAAGGTTTATTTTGCTGAGCAGCCGCCGCCGTTAGAGCAGCCGCCGCTGCTGCTTTCAATTGATCGATTTTAGTTAAGGGGTTAAGATGTAGCAGATTTCCCGACGGCACTATTTGTGGTTGTGATAAATTATTTGTACGTAAAGAAAATGCACTGGCTCGTGCCGCAGCCATTAACTGCATTTGATGTTTCATTAATTCTTCAGCATAAAGATGAGATTTCCTTAGGAATTCCTCTTGGAATGGGGAAATATTTGCAGCGGCTGGTGAGGCATTACTGGTGGTTAAGCCAAATGGACCCGGAAATCTTAAAGTCTGTGCCAAAGTGAAAGGGTTTATAGAGGTTTCCACAGGTGAATTTAAGGCCGTTGTTGGTGAATGTTGCATATCTTCGTTGGAGGTATTTGAGTGGGTATCACTGATGTCCAATACTTCATCCTCTTCTTCCAATTCGTGATGGTCACCGGTCGCAGTATTTTCTCGACCCACCGACAATTCACTGCCCAAACTAATGTTATCATCTTCGTTATCAATTCTTTCGACTCTTGTTAACCTTTCTTGCTCCTCTTCTTCCTCCTCATCGCTAACGATTCGTACCAAATCCTGGCTTTCCTCATCTAGGCCACTATTTAGGGCAATATGAGGATTAGACATGGTTTTGTATTGACAACTTTTATAATGTTTGCATAAAATCGCTGATTTATGCTTTAAATTTAAATTTGAAGCACTTTTTTGCAACACCAGACTTAAGTCCGGGTGCATGTTATTGGTCTAAGTAATTAATGCACCACAACAGTAGATTTCAAAAGCACTTTCGATGATTTTTTTTTTTTTTTTTTTTTGGTTTTTGTATTTTTTTTTTTTTTATAATTTAAAGGTTTCTTATTATTTTTTGAATTAATTACACTCGTCTTAAGAACACGTCAGCCGAGTTATAGCTAAAGCCGCCGGTAAATAATAGACGTCATTATTTTTTTTTGTATTTATTTTTAGTTTTCATTAATTCAGTCATAATAAAAGCTGAAAACATTTTTAGCATTTCAGTTTCATTTCAGTTACCAACTTCTCAACACTAAATTAAGAGAAGCACAATCCATTCAAAATGATTTCTTTTGAATGCAATATATTCCACGCACCTATACTAACTAATTTGTTTTGGGCTGCTGTTGCGGATTCAATTTCATAAATACACGTACACGTAGTATAAACGGCGGCACAATTACATTGTTTGTTAATACATGTTGCTTGCTCATACGACAAATAAACAAACAAACAAACAAACAAACAACAATAACAACATAAATATTAACTCAATTTACAGTTTAACGAGTATTATTAAAGAGCTAATATGGTTACCGTAAGCTCTTTAATATTTAAGAGCAATGAGTGTTATAACAATGACAATGACAATAATAATGACGTTTGATGATAATGACAATTACAAAATACATGGTAATAATGGCAGGAACAACAACAATGGTAAACAGTTAAACAATAAACGTCGTGTAGTATAACTAGCAGCCGCTTTACGGTTATAACAACTCAGAACGCGTTAGGTAACTGAAGAGCGAAAATACGAAAAGCCGTACAATACATTTCAAATTGTCTCAACGTTAATGTGTACATAAGCGTTAGACGTTAACGTTGAAATGGGTGTGATTATTTAAAAAGCAGAATTATGAACAGCAAAACAACCAAACATGTTTGACTACATTGCCTTTTGTGTTGTTGTTGTCGTTGTTGTTGTTGTTTAACACAATGCTAAAAAGAGATAAAGAGTTTCCATTTAAGAGCGGTATACATGAACGAGACGAGAATAACCGAATCAAAAGCAACTCAAATACCCTTAAGCATTTTATGCTCTACAAAACAAGAACAACTAAAATCATACTGGCAAATACATCCACATCTATTGTGTTCTCTTTTCCACTCAAGACTCTCCAGTTCAATTAAAATTATTGCAGTTGATTTGACTCTTTTACTCTTACTTTTGCTATAGTCTGCCTTTATTAATACTAATTTGAGTTTCTTTCTGTCGTTGTTCGGCCTTTTATGTGTGTGTTCGTTCTATGGTGAAATAGGTATTTACTCTTGTTTTTGTGTGTTTTTTTTTTATTCTAATATTTACCAATTGCTGAGAGTTTTCAATTGCTTTTATCATTACCCCGTTTTATACATCATTATCGTTATGCTTTGAGTTGTTGTTTGAATTTTGTGTGTATCTTTAATTTCTTAGCACGGTTTGTGAAGGTACATACCTTACAGGGTTGTCAACGTAAGAATTTTTACAGAGGATGGTTTTAGTAATTTTTGAGTTCAGGGAACAATGCAATCACAGCGCTATTTTTCCTTAACTGAGATTCGATTGGAAATAATTAAGTCGAAAATTTTAATTGAACATACATACACACATGCTTAGGAAAATTTATTTTAAAATTAAAAATAAAAATCTATTCTTTAAGCACTGCCAACAAAATTATGTACACAGATACATATGTATGTATGTAGTTACGTAAATATTCGTTATGGGTAGAAAAGTTTTTCATTAAATAAAACACTTAAAATTCGCTTAAATGAAAATGGAATGCACATTTTTATAAATCTTATTACAGAACTGTATTAAATATTTAAAGTTGGTACCATTAACACTTCTGTATGTATGTATGTACGTCTGTTTACGAGAGTATTAAAGCAATACATCAGTTGAGGTTATGTATGTTTAGTGAGCTCATTTCGCATAATACGTACATATCTGTTAATTATATAAGTGCAACAACACGTCGGTTGAGCACAAGTAGGTACTAAATGATTTCGATTCATTTCGTTTCATTCATTCATTTGCTTTACTGTTATTTTCTGTTCTCTTGTTTTCACTTCTCACCACATGTCTGCCATGTTTCTATGCCATAAGTTTACATTGCTTTTCGTTTTTATGCTGGTAGGGCCAAATGTTAATATGTATGTATGTATGTATGTACAATTGTAGTACGAGAGAATGGTGAGTATTAGTCTTGCAGTTAAAGTCCTTATTCTCTTGTATTTTTTTTTTATTTTTGCAAAATTTATTTGTTAAATTAATGGTTTTGGTTGCTGCATACGCATTCAGTGTTTTCTGTTTTTAGTGCTTATGTATATATGCATGACCATGTATATGTATGTATGCATGTATATACATACATATAATTGCATGCGGATACATACACACATACATATGTTTTTTGTAAGTGTTTGACTAAAATGTCTACCTTTTAATTTTGAATAGTGGTGATCAGAGTAAGCAGCAGCTTATGGCGTTTAATATTATCTTTCTGTGCCAATACAGTGGCGTACAAAAGTAAGGGACAAGGGTAAATAAATTTGTAAATATTTAAATTTAAAGATATAATAATAATAAAAAAAAATATTCGGAAAAATTTTTACTGCACAAATTCATTTCGAGATTTTCTTTTAATTCAAGAACTCCCTTTTTATACGGCATCCTTTAATACACATATAGATATGTACATACATGCACAAATACAGCGAGCGTCAAAAGAAACTATACAATAAAACAATATACATACATTTACTTTAATAAATTCTCTTTATTTTTATTTCTTAAATTGTTTCATTGTTAGTTTTTAAAATTGAAACAAAAAAAATTACAAAAAAAATTCGAAATTTTTTCCGGCACTCTCCTTAAGTGATAAAAAATTAGTTTGATGATTGTTAGAATTTTATCTTTGGACGCTCACTGTACATTCGTTCGTAGATATGTATGCTCTTTATTGCATCTGCAGTAATCAACATTCTGATTAAGCATTTAAAACATGTAAAATAAAATAAAATAAAATAAATAAAAACAAAAAAAACTTAGAACAATATACAAACGAAATGAAAATTCATTTAATAATTTATTCTGCAGTCTCTGGTATGTACATCAGGGATGGGAAATTGATCTTAACATATTGTGCTAACTTTCACAAAAAATTGTACTTTTTCCAACCCGATTGTACTAAATTCACTTTTTTTTTCTTTTTTAAACTTTTTTATTAAAAATTAAATAAAAATATAAATGATAATTCATTTTACATATATTTATGTAAATATGTGCGTAAAAAAACATACAAATTAACTAAAAGGTACATAATAGTACATACTTTTGTATAATGGGTAAATTTCAACCTCCGGGTACTGTACTTTTCTTAACCCACAGGTACACGTCCTCTAACCTACATACTTTAATAATTTAATGTAATCTGAACTTGGGATGCATGCATACAAGGTAAAGTTTCTGACTGTGGCCAACATGGCGACCACCAGGACGATCCTTGTCTTGCTGTATTCAAGTTGACACGCAGCCTCCTCGCGGCCCCTCCTGGATGGCATTCTAGCACCCGCTGGATGTTAACTAATGCGTGCAGCGAAGTCCAATCCCCTGGACGTTAAATTTGGGTTGTGCGTAGGGCTTGGAACCCACCACGTAAAAATTTTCTTCCAGTGAAAACCAATATACAGAATTTCAAAAAGATCCCCTTTAAAGTTGACGACCACGGCAAACGTTCAAAGGACAACGATTTAAGAATAGGCACTTGGAACGTCCGCACCCTTCACAGGGTGGGCGCTTCCGCCCAGCTGGCGGATGCCCTCAAGAAATGTAGGACGGACATCACTGCCATACAGGAAATGCGATGGACAGGGCAAGGATGCAAAAGGCTAGCATCTTGCGATGTGTACTACAGCTGCCATGTTGATAAGCACGAATTTGGATGCGGATTTGTGGTTAATAAGAGACTCCGCCACCTTGTCTCTGGGTTCACACCTGTGAACGAAAGAATTGCCACAATCCGCATCAGGGCTAAATTCTACAACATCAGCCTGATTTGTGCTCACGCCCCGACGGAAGATAAGGACGATGTGGTTAAGGATGCCTTCTACGCTAAGCTCGAGGACATATATGATAAGTGCCCGGCCCATGACGCAAAAATTGTCCTCGGAGATTTTAATGCGAAGGTCGGGCGGGAAGGTATCTTTGGCCCCACTGTCGGACAGTTCAGCCTCCACGCGAACACTACCCCCAATGGTATGAGGCTGATCGATTTCGCCGCGGCGCGTAACATGGTAGTATGTAGCACCAGGTTTCAACATCTCGACATCCACAAGGCCACTTGGATGTCCCCCGACCGATCAACATCCAACCAGATCGATCATATTGTGATTGACGGAAGGCATGTATCCAGTGTACTAGATGTGCGCACATTTAGAGGTCCGAACATTGACTCGGACCACTACCTTGTCGCAGCCAAGTTCCGATTGCGCATTAGCGCCTCGAGGATGGCGCGCTCTAGTACATTGCGGAAGCTGGATGTCAGGAAGCTGCGATCACAAGGGACAGTAGAGGCGTTCTCCGCTCAACTCTCGGATAAGCTCCGTCGATCCCCATCTAATCTCAACAACATTGGAGGACTGTGGGCCAACATCTCCCACTCCTTGCGCACTACTGCGGAAACAGTCCTTGGTTTCGAGCGCCCACCACAACGAAACCAATGGTACGATGAGGAGTGCCGCGAGGCAACTGCAGCGAAAAACGCCGCATACAAGAAGACGTTGCAGTCTGCTGCTACGCGAGCCATTGTCGAGAATTACAGAGAGAAGAGAAGGGATGAGAGACGCCTTTTCAGACGCAAGAAAAGGGAGCAGGAAAGGCGTGAGCGTGAGGAAGTCGAGATGTACAGATGTAGGAATGACGCTCGAAAATTCTATCAAAAGGTTAAGCGTCTGACCGAGGGGTATAAGCCCGGAGTGTCTTCCTGCAAGGATGAGAATGGAAACCTGGTTACAGATCCGCAAGGGGTGCTGAGGTTGTGGAGGAAACACTTCTCTACTCTGCTGCAAGGCGATGACGACATCAATACCGCCTCTAGAGATGATGTTCCGGACCCGATCGATGATGACGGCGTGGAGATTCCGCCGCCTAGCCATGAAGAGGTTAAAGTCGCGATTATGCGACTTAAAAACAACAAAGCGGCAGGTCCTGATGGCCTCCCCGCTGAATTGTTTAAGACCGGATGTAATGAGTTGGTAGGGCGCATGCACCAGCTCATCTACAAAATATGGCTAGAGGAAAGTATGCCCAACGATTGGAACCTCAGTGTCCTCTGTCCCGTCCTGAAAAAGGGAGACCCTACAATATGCGCCAACTACAGGGGTATAAGCCTTCTCCCTATCGCATATAAGGTTCTTACAGGCGTATTGTGTGAACGATTGAAGCCACTCGTCAAAACACTGATTGGACCTTATCAGTGCGGCTTCAGACCTGGCAAATCCACCATAGACCAGATCTTCACACTGCGTCAAATCCTGGAAAAGGCCCACGAAAAACAAGTCGACACACACCATCTTTTTGTCGACTATAAGGCTGCCTTCGATAGCCCCATAAGGGATCGTGTTTATGCCGCAATGTCTGAGCTCGGTATACCTGCGAAGCTGATAAGGCTATGCAGAATGACGTTGAGCAATTCCTGCAGCTCCGTCAAGGCGACCCCTTATCATGCGACCTCTTCAACTTCGTCATGGAGAGTGTTCTGCGAAAGGCAGGAGTGCATCGCAATGGCACTATCTTTCAAAAAAGTGTCCAATTGCTTGCGTACGCTGACGACATCGACATTATAGGGCGTACCAAGCGAGATGTTACTGCTGCCTTTAGCGCTATTGAACGGGAGTCTAAGAAGTTGGGTCTGGCAGTAAATGAGGGCAAAACAAAGTATATGCTGTCGACAAGTAGAGACGTGCGGCGTATTGATTCTCAGATTACGGCCGATAACTATACTTTTGATACAGTCAAGGAATTTATTTATCTTGGCTCCGCCGTTACCACCAAAAATGATGTCAGTCTGGAGATTAAACGCAGGATTACTCTTGCCAACAGGTGCTACTATGGTCTCAATAGGCAATTGAGTAGCAGAGACCTCTCTCGTGCGACAAAATTAATACTCTACAAGACGCTCATCTTACCCGTGCTTCTTTATGGCGCAGAGGCATGGACCCTATTAAGAACTGATGCAGCAACCTTGAGGGTATTCGAGAGGAAAGTCCTACGTAAGATCTTCGGTCCTGTGCGAGTTGGCGATGATTTCCGCATCCGATCTAACAGTGAGCTGTATGAGCTCCTCAACGACATAGACGTTGTACAGCGTATTAATATTCAGCGGCTGCGCTGGCTCGGCCATGTCGTTCGAATGGAGGAGGATGCTCCGGCGAAACGGGTATTTGATGCGGGGATCTGCGGAAGTCGGCGTAGAGGACGACCTTGTATCCGTTGGAAGGACCAAGTCGAGGAAGCCCTGTCATCGATTGGTGTGACCAACTGGCGTAGGCGCGCAAGAAGCAGAGGCGCCTGGAAGGATGTATTGCGGCAGGCCGAAATCCGTTAATCGGGTTGTTATGGCCAATTAAGTAAGTAAGTAATCTGAACTTTAAATCCCTATTTATGATACATTTTTTGCTAGCAAACTATTTGTTATTTCAAAATTGTAGTAACACGAATTAAATGATTTCAATAAATTCCTTGTTTGGATTATTTCTTCCTTTGATTTATATAGTGCTTTTCATAATTATAGCACCACCCTAATTTTTTGAATTTCTAAAAAAGTACATTTATAATAACAACATCACAACATTTCATTATGTGTAGTGTTAATATAAAAGAAAATGTAACAGTAAATTTTTCAAATTCGTAGCGTAGTTATTTTCCCTCGTGGCATCACAACGTGCCGCTATGCGTGCTCAAGTGTGCTTTGTGATATAAGAGCTACCACTCCGACCTAACCTAGCGTAGTTTTTACTTCAGTATAAAAATTAAGGTTTTTAGTCTTTGCATAATTATAGCGCCAGTTTCGTTATTGTTAAATGAGAAGCTTTATTTACCAAAAATATTGATACTTAAAACTTAGTAAATATTCGATCTTTCATACTCTTATAAAGAATTTTAATATGTCTCCGTCGATTTTCCCCCACCCTTTGATTATTTTTTTTTTTTAATTTCAAATCTTCAACACTGGTAAATTGTCTGTTATTTGAATACACTCATCTTCAATAATATTCATATCAGGACATAAAGCTGGCCACGATAAAACCGTAATAGATTGCTTGCGAAATCATTCCATTCTCTGTCTGTTGTCATGAATTGTTGGAAAATATATATTTTTTTTCTCTCTACAGCTAAGAACAGTATTGTACTCTGTACTATTCATTGGCGTAAATGGAAACTGAAGTTCAAGGTAGCCACTTAAAGAAATAACACCCCAAACCATGATAGGTCGTCTTATGAGACTACCTACCTCCCCAAAATTTCTTTGGTTCCTTTCTAAGGTCACGCCAGTAGTATCGATAGCCATCTAGTTCATCAAAGTTCTACTTTTTTCATCAGAGAATATGACCTGAAGATAATTTTATATTCATTGTTTGTTATTATTGAAATGATGGTGGTGCTATAATTATGAAAGGCAGATGAAAGTGGAATGGATAATATTCCATTTATAAATTGTATAGTGATGAGACAGAATATTTAAGTAATGTAATAAAGAAGGCAAAATTTTTAAATAGTGCTAAATAAGTGCTTGAGGTGCTATGGTGTGTTTGACTTTGCTAAACTTTGTGCTAAAAAAAAGTACAATTGTATCAACTTTTCCATCCCTGATGTACATACATATGTATGCATGTATGTATATATAGATTTGATAAAATTGAAATTGCAAGGAAGTCTTTCTTTATTCTTCTCCTACAGTACCATAAACCCTCACTCCCCTCTTCTATTCCAAGTTTATTATTTTACTCTTCTTTCCGTTTACGCACGACTACATTTAAATTTATTTTTTTATTAAAAAAACAAAAACCGATTTTATTCTTGTTGCCGGCTAGATTTAAAAGTGAGTGAGTGACAGAGAGAGAGAGAGAGAGATTTAGGAAAACCTTTCATTATATTTGTTGAGATTTTTCTTTTCTAATTGATTGTAGTTTCTCAGTTTTACAACAAAACAAACAAGTCTATGTTTAAAATCAAAAATATTTAATAATTATTTATTTTTATTGCTAAAACATAGTGATAGTGAGTGAGGAACAGAGAGTGAAAGAGTAAGAGAGTAAAAGTAAGATTAAGAGAGAAATTGTAGCTGCTAAGGATTTATAACGAAGGAAACAAGTTTGTGTACTAAATCAGTTTTAATTAATAACTGTTTATAGGTATGTACCATATGTATGTATGTATGTATGTAATTGGTGTTTTAAAAACAAATAATGAGTGAGATATATGATGATAAAGAAGAAGAAGAAAAGATGGAGGAAGAATAATAAGCGTGCTACACACTAATGCTGTTCTTATTTCATAAAAACATGATTATAATCGATTATGCTTTTATTGTTTATTTGTAATATGTATCGTATATGTACATATATATGTGCATACATACATACATACATACGTCACAGGGGTATTATTTGGAGTTAATCTTCGGCTAGAAATTGTTGTTTTCTAAACATACTCAAATACATTTATTTAGTGCGATTTATGTACATAAGTATGTACATATGTAAGTAAGGCTATTAAATGATTAATTTATTTGTAATGCATACATACATACATACATAGATACATATTAATAAAATATAATTTAAATAATAACAGTAGCAATAACACTAAACTACAAACAAACTGTGAATTGGATGAACGATTGCTCGAACGGCAAATCAAAACACAAAACTCCATTTAAACGCTACACTAAACTCCACAACAGTGTACGGCTGTCACAGATACATGTCCTCAATGAGATCGCGAAAGGACATTCTTATCATATGGGTACCAGGACACAGTGACTTTCCCGGTAACGGTAGAGCAGATTAATTAGCCAGACGGGGCATAACCATCGATCTCTCTGACGATTTCACGATGTTGAGTATCCCTTTGAGAACCTGCAAGCTTTTAATTGACAATGTGATCGTCGATTCCGTCAACAGTAAGTGGTAGCGAACATGGGCAGAACAGCGCAGAAAAAAAAGAAAGAATCACGTTCAGTATATGTTGTCGCGGTTACTATGGGGCATTTTATTGTAGACTCGCACGAGAAGCGGATCGGACTGGGACACCTTGCTTAATGATGTCTACAGAAGCAGCAGAGATGAAGAACAGAAGGAGGCTGTTCGACATGTCATATGTACCTACCTTACATTACCAATTTAAATAATACAGCAAAAACCCAGTGGTATGAGGTTTAGGAAAAGGCATCCTGTTCCAAAGAAAGCCCAGAAAGCTGGAACAATTCTATGAGCTGCACTCCAATGGCTTTCTAACTTTTACGTCATTATAAAAGAATCAAATTGTATAAACCAGATTCAGATTAGGCGGACGTGAATGGATACGCCAACGAAGCTACTTTCGTAAAAAGTCTACTAATTCAGAGGCTCAATATTGGAGAAACTTATTCTGTTTAGTCAATCAAAATTCCAGTTCCCATCAAATTCCTGTGACTAATCAGCTGCGCTTAATCTCTTTCCCATGAATCCAACACAGAGTGATGGAAAGAGAGAGAGAGAGAGAAGGAAAAAAAAGGAAAATTGCTGACAAAGTGTTTGATAAAACATTTGTAAGCGCAACACTTAACCAACAAATAAGTTTTCATAATTTGTTTGCCTTTTTTCTGTAGCTGGAAAGGAAACCGTGGATTTAACTCAACAACCCACTCATTCCTTCACTAAAAATTATCAACGTGATGATCACTTAGCGACAACGACAACGACAACGACAACAGCAATACAGTTACAACTGCTTCTTGCAACGGCTTGAAGCGGCTTGAATTGATATTTACAATCACCTGTTTAAAGTTCTTTAAATTGGTTTTTCCTGTAAAAAAAAAATTAAAAAATGAAAATATTGTTGTTGTTATTGTTATTGGATTTTCCACGTTATTTAACAAAATATTTTCTTTTCTCAGCGCCAATAAACTTTGTTCCGACAATACGTCCGTCTGTCTGTCTGTCTGTCTGTCTGTCTGTCTGTCTGTCTGTCTGTCTGTCTCTAAAAGTGGAAAGTTTTGTTTTTCGAGGGTTAAAGTTTAAATCGAAAAGCGAAGGCAAAAAAAAAGAAGGAAAATAAAGACACGAAAAAGAAAATGCTGCTGGCAATAGTTAAGTAAATATCTTAAAGATCTTAAACAATATTGATATTAGCAATCACAACAACAATAACAACAACAACAATAATAATATGTATTATTTTTCACAATTGTTTGTTTTCCCATATTTGTTGTTGTCATTTTTGTTCTCTGCAGTATTGTAGTCCAGCCAATAATTTTTTTTTTTTTTTTATAGAAATTTTATTCATTGAAATTCGTTTTCGTTGTAGCTGGTGTCGGTGTTGTTGTTGTTGTTGTTGTACTATTCGTTTAAATTAGCATAATTGATTTGTACTTTAAACGCCAGCAGATTGTTTAATTTTGATTATTTTACATGATGTTTTTGGACTTTTTTTGTTTTGCTTGTTTTTGCAGACATTTTTCCGATTCGATTTGTATTAAAAATGAGAATAAATCCGATTTTTTTTTTTTAATTTTCGTTGTGTTATTTGAAGTAGAAATATAATGTAAATATAATGCTGTATCATGGTTAAATCATTATTTAGTACCAGTCATCACCTTTTAGGTGAGTTATATCTGTTATAGTGTCATCCCCGAAAGATTGCGATCACAATCTCATCTGGCATTCATTATATTTCAAGTGAGAACAGGAAGAAGTTTGTACAAAATAGAGATTTTCTATAGAAACTATGGTTAGTACGCTTTAATGGTGGTGAGCTCACAGTTAGGTTACTTGATGCCTTAGGTGTATGCCGATAAGCATGAGACACTTGGTTAGTCTCCTCTCTTAATACTAAAGTTTTCTTTGAAAATTTATTGCCTTTTTGAAAACATTCTTGAAATTTAGGCGGAAATCGATTATTATAACGAGATACTTTTAACTTTGAACTTAAGTATGTATGGGGACGGTTTCATTGTTTTGCTCAATCATGCAAAGGCTCTAGCCAGAGCTCAAACTCATGAACACAATATTCATGAATGAAACATTTTGTTTGAAGAGAGAATTATAATACGAATCCAACTAAGACAAGGAAACGAATCAAAAAGAAAGGACCTATAACTTGAAACTTTAAGGGAACTGCAATAGAAATGGAGGAATTACACAACAGGAAGGTGGATGGCAAAACTAATACCAGGGATAGATGAATGGTAGAGTGGTGGAGAGGGAGAATTAAATAATAATATTAAGTAAATACTGTCCGCCGAAGTAGCCGTGGTCTAGTAGGTAGTGTGTTGGCTTATTAGACGTAAAGACGTATTAGACGTAAAGCCAGGGCTCGAGTTCCAGGCCAAACATCAAAATAAAATAGAAAAAGTATTTTTTCGGCGATTTCCTCTCAGCAGATTTCAGGCAAAAACTCTGAGAGTAAATAAAATTGCCATGAAAAGTTTCTCAAAAATCTGTCGTCCGGAGTCGACTTTAAACTGTAGATCCCGGCATTTATATAAAAAATTAACACGCACAACATAAGTAGTTTGAGAAACTAGGTCAATAATCCTGACTGAAGGGTTGTAATGATCAATTATGTAATTATGTATGTAGGTAAATACTGTCCGAACATGGTTATTTCCAGCAATATCTATATTAGAATGGGAGAGCAGAAGAAAAAAACGAAATTGGTCTCGTAACGAAGAAAGCTAACCCGAACAAAGAAATATTGCAGCGGGCCACTGATGAAGATACAAATATTTGAAATCAAAAAGTTTATCAACAGCTTAACTTTCCAATAACGATTTAAATATTGAAAATTATTTTCAATTGATTCAATACGCTACTCCACCCCTTCTACTTCTTCTAGAACTTCAGCACTCCTAGAAATTATACAAAAAGAAATTTCAATGAAATGAAACAAAACAAAATAAAATAGATTTGAATTGAATTAAATTAAACTGCACTGAACTGAACTGAACTGAGAACAGTACAATGAATGCTTTATAATTAACTAATTAATATTGATTAGTTTATAACTAAAAGATAAAGAAGACTAAAATAATCAACAACTTTGTTGCTGTAATTGCTGTACTAACAAACTAATAAATTGAACACCACCACTACATGTAGATACAGATGTACATACATACATACTAAGGTATTCCGCGTAGTGAACTGTCATTAGTATGGAAAATATGTATGGAACTATACATGTATGTATGTATGTATGTATGTATTATAGTTTACAGGGGTCTATAATTAACAGAACAATAAATAAAATACATGCCGACAAGTGGCATTTAATCAGTTTAAAATATCAATCAATACAATCATGCCACAGAAATTTGAAGTTACCAATAGATAGACAGACAGAAAGACAGACAGACAGACAGACCGACAGACAATAACACACACATGATATAAATTGCCGCGACAATCGAGTACACATCGCGCATACAGACAAGAATAAAATTCAATTCAATTGTGCCATTTACGAGTGAGTACACGTTGTCATTGAAAGAGTTTGTAATTTAAATAAATTGTTAATGAGATAGGAAAATGTAAACTGAACTGAAATGAGCCAAAATGTTTACCACCAATTGAACGAATTCATTGGGACCCTATCCTTTATGAATTTACGGGCAAAATTTATTTCCATTTTGTGTTCAAACTCTTTTCAAACTTTGGTTCTTCTAGGCCATGGTAGTGGAATGAATTGACTTCAACCTTCGATTCGATACCTATAAGTTAATTTACAAATGTACCAACGTCTCCAATATGTATAAAGTTTGAACTCTGGATAGGTATAAAATCTACAGCGGGCTAACCAAAATATGAACGAGTACATACATATTTCGTAAACTTTAATTACTTACTTATGTACTTGGTCGTTACAATCGTTTGAACAGGATTCCTACCCTGTTTCTCAATTATGTAGGTCCTACTGCCACCTATTCAGCCCTTTGCCTTAATAAAGGGTCAGCGGGGAATCAATATAATCTTTTAAATAATTCCTTAGTTGGGATGGAACAGACCCAATAACATCTTCCACATTCTCAAAAACATTCGATTGTGTTCGTACTCTAATTAGCTTGTCCATTTACAGATAATCCATAGTAAAAGACTAGGATCTACTAGGACTTCGTATCCCGAATCTATAACAATGAACATACAATAGCCGTCTAAGCTGATACTTAAAAGGTCAGTTTCATTATGTTTTATCATTTTCTACTGACTACTGCTTTTTCGGTTTAAGTAAAGAGCTGACTGTAACACAACGTAGGGTACCAGAAACACACCTCATTATCATTTAAATAATGTGAATATTTTTTGTGTCATTGGAAATTTTGTAAATACAACAGCAACAACAAGAAACGATTACTACTGTCAAATTGTTGACACATGTTTGAAAAGCGGTATCTGGCATATTTAAAGCTAATACCCACAAAATATGGTTCACATAAAATGGGTAAAAATTTATTTTCTTGGTTACAGAATTTCCAAAATGCATGTGCAAAGAAGATTATTTAATTCGATACGACACATATGCATATCTAGATAAGAAAAGGACACGCTCACTGTCTTTAAATAGCACCGTCATACATAGCAAAACTGATGATCTGAGGAGAAAGAAGAGACTGTATTTCTCGTAACGCGTCATTTTTCTCAACTTCTGGCGTCTTTGACTGAGCCCTCTAATATATAATGATTACTGCAATAGTAAGATTTATTGTGTACTCGGGCTGGTATTCTCTAGAGAATGTTTCGATTGCGGTATCACAATGAATCTAAATGCTGGCCTAAGTGGAACCTCTTCCTTACCGAGCCTAAAAGCCTAAGAAAATTTGTTAATTGTTCCATTGGAATACCCAAATATATATGTTGATCAAAGACGACAGTCATTCTTATATTAGAAAATTATTTACTTTATGCTTGAGACCAAATAGGAGAAGATATGTTAACTTAATATTGTTGTGCCTTACCCAATCCAAATGAACCATTTCAGACGTATTGAATGTTCTAATTGCTGTATTAAAAAGGATGTCAACATATCGATTAGTTTTTAATTTGATTGCAATACATATGGGCAAGGATATGTAGACAATAATAACGACAACAACAACAACAACAAAATAAATACAAATTAGTATATTATTGTAAAATAATATGGTGAATAAGAAGCAAAGCAGAAATATGCTATGCTAACTATCTCAACCTACCAACCTACATACATACATATGTATGTATGTATGTATGTATATATTGTATTATATTGTATTGTATTGAAAAGCATTTTATTCAGAAAATAATAAATAAAAACCACAAAAACCTCTACAATATGGTCGGCTATTTAGAGTGACCGACAATGGTTGACAATAACGACAACAACAACAACAACACAAAAAAAAAGATGAAACAAAAAAAAAAAAATAGTTGACATTTGTGACATTTTATTTTAGACTCTGAACTGAGCCTGTTCAACTCGAAAGGCAGTTGCTGCTACACATAATGGTCTATAAAGTTTAGATGACGACGTTTACGATTCGTAATCATGCCAGTCAACTTAAAAAAGTCGCTTCAATAATTCTGGCATAAGGAAGAAAGATATTGTTTGTTGTGATTTGTTACAAACAAAATGTCCTTCTGGTTTTTATTTGTTCGTCATTCTCTTGAAGTGTATTTTTATTCCAGCCTCCTTAGGCTTATTATGTGGTCACAGGCGTAAGTCCTCTTTCTATTGTAAATCTGTTGATTTAAATTTACCACTCTTCAATAAGGCGTATTAGTTTCACTTACATACATACATACATACATACATATGTACGTTAAATTGTTTTACATCCGTAGCATTTAATCCTTGACTTAAGGCCTTGTTTTGTATTTTATTTTTGTTTGTTTGGGTAATTTGGGTTTTTCGAAAACGGCCAATTGGCCTGACAACGTATGACAGGGTGAGTGTCTTAAATGTGTTGTGTTTGCAATTGTATAGAATTCAATTGAATTTGAGCATTTTTCCATGTCCATATCCTCCATCCATCCGTCCATCCGTCCATCCGTCCATCCGCCTATTGCAATGCCATGCTACTTCACTCCACTTTATTCATTCAATTGTTCGACCTTTTTTCCCAAATAGTTTATTCAAGTAGTTACGTGAATATTTTAGTCGATTATTGTTGTTGTTGCGTTTATTGTTTGTTTAGTGAAATCAACTAATTATGGGTAGTTATATGGCAGCCATTTAGTAGTGGTTTAAATAAAAATAAAAAAAAAAAAAATTTATCCAATCCAATCGAGCAACCATTTAACCATTCCATTCATAGTTGTCTTCTTATACAGTTAATCGCAGCTAATTAGAAATAGGAGAGGAACGAAAGGCCATTTAGCTTATCTCTCAATTTATGCTGGAGATAATGGTTTTTTTGGCATCCCTGCCTGTATAAATCATAAAACTTAAATAACTTACTGAGCCGATGCATAGCGTATGTATGTACAGTTAAGGAAAAACTCTACGCACACCGTTGTATATAGTTCCAGTTCCAAAAGTGTCCAGTGACAAAAAGTTGGACTTCTAATGTAGCCATTTAATATTTATTATAATTACCGTTTAATTACGATTGTATATACAACATCTAATCGACTCTTGGAAAGGAAAATTAACTATAGACTGCAAAAAATTGCCGAAAAATTTCACAGTCCTATATACATAATTACAGTATAGTACATACATATATGAAGTATATTTCACAGCAATAAGAAATAGGAAACAGAACACGGAGTCGCATAACTTAATTGATTCTGAAATTCGCAGATATTAAGCGAATACAGAACACCGGCTTTGTTAAAAAATTAAGGATTTTAGCAGTCTTATTTCGAAATCTAAATTTATAATTTTGTTTTTAATCAACTAACCACGGCTATTTTGCGCCACAAGCCTCTACAATACTAAATACATGTGTAATTCTTGTCATTACTGTGGTATACGTAATAATTGTATGTACAAAATGAATATATAAAAAAGAAAACGAAATGCTAAAACAAAAGAAAAATCAAAAAAAAAACCAAAAGAAAACAAAAGTCGTTTAATATGATAAACGCGATCTAAATGACGACAACACATTCATGGTATGTATTCATGTCTCATTGTCAATTGAATTCAGATAATTGAACATTTAAATGGATATTCAATTCAATTCAATTCAATTCAATGCAATTGATTGTGTACAGAACACATTCAAACATACATACATACATAAGTACATATGTAACTGTAGTGTAATACATATGAACATACGTATGTATTTTATGTTTCATTTTACAACACATTACAATGCCAATTTATTGAATCGGTTCTACATTTATTTGTATTTGTATTTCGTTTTTTTTTTTCAATTTGATTCCTTTTAAATTTTGAAGTTTGTTTATTTAAATTTTAGTTAATAATATCATGTTGAGTTAATCCGCAACTGACCTATAGCCAATATTTTTCATATCCAACGTAATTTATGCATTCATTATACGAGTACATCTGTACATAAAAAGATGATTTCAAAAATAAAATGCGAATAGAATTATTGGTATTGAATTATAATCATGACGTAACAATCGTCTTGCAAAAGTTGATTTATTCCACTCTAAACCACCCAAGACCAAAAAAATATATGTATTTTTGTGTGTTGCATTTTTAATTTCCAATTACGTATAGAAAGTTATTTTGAATATAAGAAGAGAATTAATAAATAGCGGCGCATTGAATAAAGATCTAAAATCTTTATTTATCAATCCTGTTACCCATTAACAACCTGATTAACGGATTTCGGTCTGCCTTAACACATCCTTGTAAGCGTTTCTGCTCCTTGTACGTAACGCCAATGGAAGACAATAGAACAAGGTCGTCCTCTATGCGGACTTTGGCTAATTTCCGCATCAAATGCCTGTCCCGTCTCTCGTCATCAAGTGCAACCGATGAATGTTGTTAATACGCTGCACAACATACATGTGTTTGAAGAGTTCATACAGCTCATTATTGAATCGGATGGGGCATCAGCGGTTGAACAACTGCAGAGTATTACTTTTATCGTATGCTAGAGGTCTCTGAGAGCATAGTATCACCTGTTGGCAAAAGTGATCCTAAGCTTCGTCTTCAGACTGACAACATTTTCACTGGTACTGGCGGGGCCAAGATAAACAAATTCACTGACTATATCGTAAGTATAGTTGTCGGCCGTAATCTAGGATCCAATACGGCGCATGTCTCTATACATACATATTTTGATTTGCTCTCATTTAAATAGCGTCAAATTGCGCTAAAGGCAGCTTTACAGTGTACTAAATTTGAGTAGCTTTAATTCGATACTAAACAGGCAAACAATTTTTAGTAGCTCGACCTTAGAACCTTTTACACTTGCTGGTTGTATCTACTTTATTGAGCGTTTAACCAATTTTCAATAAATTCTTTAAAAAATAAATTGAATTAATGATTTCATCAAAACCATATATTTGTTAATAAACTGTTAAAAAAACGAAAATAAGTGACAATAACAATAAGCACCACAACCACCTTTATTTGTATTTTTGTTTTTGTTTTTTTTTTTGTTGCACATTCGAAATTCTCAAATTACAGAGCCATGGCCTAACGACTTAAACGTTTCTACAGACTTTTCTGTGCTCTTTCTGTATTTATTTGTATTACCAATCGCGGCCATAACACCTCAATGCTGCAAATTAACACCACACATATATGTACATATGCTCGAGTGCATATATATATGTACATGTGTGTGTGTGTGTGTATTGTATCAACATCTCTCTCTCTCTCTCTCTCTCTCTTCACTCTTTCTCGATGATATGTATACAAAATGTTTATTATTAAGATTCGTCGTTTAAAGTACTACAATGCAACATGACACCATAACATGACAACAAAATGTGCTCCCGTAAGAGTTTGTTTCAAAGAGTGTACACATATGCATTTGCGAGTGGACGTGTGTGTGCGTGTATTTATCGAAAATTTTGCAAGTTGCTGTTTATAGCGATTACAGATGCATACACCATTTACAACAAGACCAAACGACAACAACACATATGGGGCAGGATGAAGAAACGATATCAAATCCAAACAAAAACAAACAGAAACGAAAAATATTGTCATACGAACTAAATAAACGAACTAAAAATACAACATTGTTACAAATCGACACTGTTGTTGACGACGTTATTGTCATCATCAGGAACAGGAGCAGCAGCAACTGCAATAGCAATAGCAACAGAAACAGCAACATCAACAGTAATAACTAGCAAGAATGAAAACTACATTAAGTAAGTCTCGAATATATATGTAGTAGCCTACTTACACCGGAATGTAATTCTTGGAGAAATTATTCACTAGCTCAATCGATATGAATCGATTGGATTTGGCTCAGTGAATAAGAGATGACGTTTAATTTTTTAATCGCTTCCATTAGATTGCATAAATGGAACATTTTGAGTAAATTGTATTTAACCCTGGTGTAACCCCTGGGTGTAACATTTCGTAAAATATCGTCAAGGATTAGCGTAAACACATGGCTATTTCCAATAATTCTATGGTGAATGTAGGGCATAAATAACCTAAATGTACTCAATTTAAAACTATGATACGTTGATACTGAACGTTTATACAAATTGTCAGGCTTGCCATCTTGGCATCTTGAGTGCTGGACTTAATATTTTGTTATTGCATTTTATCACTTATCTTAACTCAGCGATTTTTCTTAATTATTTCCGAATTTTTTTAACGTTTTCGAACAGTCTTTGTGGAATATATCGGACCTTTTATACTTTCATAATTATGGCAACACTGATTGATGGTCACTTTTATGCTTTTTAATTCCGTATCATTTTCAACAATTTTTTCTTTAATTTTTTTTCTTTTTTTCTGCCTTTGTTATATTCGTAGTTGTAGTTGTAGTTGTATCAATTGGTATCGTTATTATAGAGAATAGTGGCAATTTGTGCAGACTCTTGCAATTTACACACAAATTAAAATCAAAAGAAAAAGTTAAATCATGAAATAGTCGCACGTACATACATGTTTGTTTGTTTGTTTGTATGTACGTCATCAAATGGTAACTTTAACTGGCTTATTTTTTTTTTCCTTTTGTTTCATTTTCCATCGGTACAAAACAAATCGCATAATGCTTTTCTGGTTGTTGCTGTGTTTCATTTCATTTTCTGCAAGCAATTCCAGCACCTTTATGCCAGGATAACGATATGGTAGGTTGGATATTCTGCGTTGTTTAAACGTTTTTGTTTTAAGTGCGACATAAGTGTTAAACTAACAAGTCTCGTTTTTTTTTTTTTCTCCTTCACCAAGTTCCACAATATTGAACAACTACAACAATGATAAAACAGAAACAATAACAAACAAAAAATCACCAACAACGATGCAAATTCAACTCTAATCGACGACAATAGTTGACAGCACGCAATATTGTTCACAAAAACAAATGCAATGGCTTATGACTGGTGCATTCATTACAGGGTTGCCGATTGAAAAATTTTAAGAAATACATATATATGAAAGAGAGAGAGAGAGAGAGAGAGAGAGATAGAGAGATTGCCCATGAGTCCTTCAAATAAAGTAGATATTTAAATAATTTTTTCTTCACTTGCCAACATAAATTTTTATTTCCAGTTTATAACACGGAATGGAGTATCATTATCCATAGAATATAAGCCATCATAAGCCAACATAAGCTTGACAATTGTTATGACAAATACATCCGTCCTTCTTAATATTCTTAAATTTTTGGGGTTATTTACTATACGGCAACTCTAGTGTTAACGTATAATGGCAATGATTATGTTTACCTTTCTTTCAATATCTGCGCAAACTCAAATTGTTTGAGAAATTTTTTGTAAAATTTTTGTAAAATTGATGCTGAGATATTGATACCGCTGTAGTACTAGCTCTAATTGTGTTTTTCTCTCATAACGAGCAAATTTCGTTCAAATTTATATGTTTGTTTAACCAAATGAATTGCCATTGTTGTTAGAATTTTTATTAACTAAGGTCCTATGCACTCGGCGTCAACGTAGAATGGAATTTTCTAATAAGTTCCCCAATTAGGTGTTTTTCTTCAAAATTGACAAATATTTCATAATTATTTAATTCTATTTGAGGCATAGCAATTTTGAAATTTCCATTTCAGTCAGCCTATAGTCGACTGCGGCAAATCATAAGTAATGCAATGTATAAGCGACACATCATCTACAACAGTTTTGTAATTGTAATCCAATGTAAACTGCATCCATATTAATTACGATAAAGCAAGATAAGATAAGTCGCGAATGATAAAATTAACTATTCCCGTGCTGTACAATAAGAATTTACATACTTCACTTGACTACATTTCATACATTGTATTTAATTACATTTGAATTTAAATCCCTTTATGGAATACCCTTTGAAATTGATTTTCGAATGTTTTTTTTTTTTTTTTGTATATTTTTTGTATCGTTCTGTATCTGTTTAACAGTAACAAAAAAAATACAACACAAATGCTTGTTATGGCTGCCGTTTTCTCATCAACACCATTGCTGTGGTCGTCATGGCCGCATCGTCGCCTTCGTCATCGTCATCAGCATCAGCGTCATCACCGTCAGTAGCAACAGTTGCTGCCGTCTAGTTACAATTGCTTGCTGGCTATCGTTACATTGCAGAATGTATTCAGTTTTGTATCTGTATCTGTGTCTGTATTTTGTTTTTGTTTTAGTTGTTGTTGTTGTTGTTGATTTGTTTCTTTTCTTTCCTTTATTTTTCATTTTGGTGTTGACGATGTTTGATTTTTCGATTTTCTTTATATTTTTGGTAATTGAATTTCGTTAAGCTTTCGTTAGAGTGTAAATTGTTCAAAAAAAGCAAAAAAAAAATCTTTTAGACGTTTGGTTACTGGCTTGTTTGTATTAAAAATTCATGGGCTTTTTGGAAAGCCATAAGCCTTAAGAGTAAACAAGTCTACTTGTATACCTGTATGTACGTATGTACATATGTTTGTATGTGTATATTTAATCAAATGAATGTTTGTTAGTTTCTCCGCCTGTCTGTCCATCTAAACGTCTATCTTTCTATCTGATGTTGTAACATGACTTAAAAAACTACCAAGTTTTTGGTTTACTTTATGGACTCTTAAGAGTGTATCACTGGTAGACTGGCCTACTATAGTGTTGGTTGATAAATTTTGATTTAACTTTTGATGCTGCTGCTGCTGTTGCTGCTGTTGCTGCTGCTCCTACTCACCTCACGTTCTTTCGTATATTTTTCGAATTGAGAAAAAAATCAACAATTTTTTGTTGGTTTTGCAGCTTTCAATTCGGGGTGTTAATTATTTAACGGGCATGTGTAAATTGAAATTTTAACAACATAAAATATATTGCACGCGTTATAAAAATTAAATTTGAAATTGTTAACGTTGATTCTTTATTTATTTATTATTGACTTTCAATTATTTCTTGTCTCGTTCTTTTTTATTTTTTTTTTTATTAACAAGTGTTCGTTCGTATCACGTCGAGTCATGAAAATACATATGGTATGTATATACCATCAGATTGCTGGTAAATTTATGTAGATGCGTGATCAGTTTAATTTTTGGAAAAAAATTTATCACACATTCAGCTTTTGCTAATCATGCCATCAATCAAAATTTCCTCATATTCATTTATTTTTTAACTAAAAATAAATAAAATTATTTATTTTTTTTTTTTTTTGCCAACCATCAGATAAATTGAAAAGATTATTTTTAAATTTTTATTTTAATTCGTAGTACATTTATTTTTTGCATACGGGTGTGAATAACGTATGCTTGAGTAATTGATAAATATAACGATTATATCCTAAGCACTTGACCCGAACAATTTAATCAAATTGTGATTTTATGTTATTTTAGGTTTTTGGTTTTGTCAATTTGGAGCCTATTGACAAAAGGAATATTTATAGCCGTAATGGAAATTGTTTGAAGAAAGGACAATAAATGTTTGTACATACAAGATCTTCATGCAATAGAAATTTAATTATATATAGATAGATATTATTATATATTATTTACTGTAGCATTAAAAATTTAAGGAAAAATGTTTATCAAGTTTCCTACCATTTCAATATTTCACATAAAAATAGTGTTCAATGGACCACCAATAATATGAATAGCAATGAAAAGTTCTCGATAAACCTTAGAAATCATTGGATTCGGTATTATTGCTATTCGTTGAAATAAATGCATTTGGTGAGATTCCTTTGCTTGAACTTATTTGGAAACCATATATAAGCATTATACATAATTGGCCATTACAACCCTTCAGTCAGGATTACGACCTAGCTTCTCACACCACTTATGCTGTGTGCGTTAATTTTATACATGAGTGGCGGGACCTACAGTATAAAGTCGACTCCGAACGACAGATTTTTGAGAAGCTTTTCATAGCAATTTTTACTCTCAGAGTCTTTTCCAGAAATCTGCTGAGAGGAAGTCGCCGAAGAAATATTTTTTCGTCTAATATGCCAACACACTACCCACTAGACCACGGCGACTTCTCATTCTAAGCATTATATTCAGCCTTATTCAAATTGTTTCTAAGTACAATCTTTAGCAGCTGGGCTAGCGTGTGACCAGTATACACAGATTTAGAGTTTAACAATTTTTATTATTTTATTGACATTTGCTACAATAGTCTTTCCAGTATCAGAGTTTCTAACACCGTTCACATTTTCGTAAAACAGCCAATGCAAAACCCAATGCCGATTACTTTAATCATATGTATGTATATAAAACAAAATACAGGTGGACTAAAGGAGTAGTGATTGGAAATACTAGCTGTTTTAAGATTTTTGCAGCTCTATGTTTTTTAAAGGTTCTTTTTACTTGATCTATTTACTATACTAGCCCATTAAAGAATTAAAAAGAAATTTGTAAAATAGAATAGTTTTAATTTCTAAATGATGCTTCCCTTCTTAAATCGGCTATCAATCTTTACTGCTTATGCGTGTAAAATACAATTGCATACAGGGGAAGAAGATTATTTATTTCATGAACACAATTTGCATGTGTTGTTTTCTATTCTTTATTTTCTATTTTCTATTTTCTATATTTTTTTCTTTTTTGTTCTACTTGAAAGTTTATTTATCGTAGCAAAATGGTGGCTTGTATTAATGTTTAAACTTTAATGATAACATTTAACTGATAGTAAATATACTGGATTACACACTTTATAGCCTCCATCTTGCATCCTCCTCCATTCATTTCAGTGACTATTTAGTTGAGAGCAGTATGGTATAAATAGTACATCCCAGCCTTTAGCTTTTAGTACTCGTACTAGTGCTCGTATTTATATCTTTTATTACGTCGTTCTCTGCTACTACTATCTGTGTTTGCACAGGTATTCATTTAAATTTATATGTACGAAAGTATTTATCTATTTTATTCATTTCTTTTTTTTTCCCCTGTTTCTCTGTCCTTTTTTTTGTATTTTGGAGTTGGTTTTAATGCTTAGGTTTGGGGGGCTGATTGTTTGGTTGGCTTGAGTGCCTGCCTGCCAGCCTCGATGGCTGGCTGGCTTGTAAACAAACATCAACATCACGCTTTTCCAATTAAAGTTGCAACAAAAAATAAAAAAAATAAAATTAAAATCTTTTCCAGTTTATTTTTTGTTTTGTTTTGTTTTTTTTTTTTTCTTTTCTTTTTTCTGTTTCCAACAACAACTGACTATTTAGAGGGAAAGACACGCAATAATTTTCACACAATTAACTTCATTTGCAAATTTACACACACCATTTACATTGGAGGCATTTTTATATAAAAAAAAAGAAATCTTTTAAATTAACCACAAAATATTGTAATAATAATGAAATAAATACACAAAAAACAATCTACAATCGCTTTGATGAAATATTTTTGATAAAAATATTACAAAGAATTATAATATGTATTTTCATTTTAAATCGCACAAAATCGTTGAGAAAAAAATACCTTTTACATGAACAATTAAATTCAATTAAAACTTTTTTTTTATAAAAAACTTAAATAAAATAATTTATCATTGAAAATCGATCAAACTTCACCCAACCAACTATTCTATTGTGTATATACCTACATACATATGAATATTGTGTTGCAAAATTAAATATTTATTTTACCACATATACAATAACAAAAACAAAAATAATATAATAAAGAAAATTAAAAATATATTTCATATACATACATATGTACATATGTATGTAATATGTATTGTTCGATAGAAAATGTCACGAAAACATATTCTCCTCCTCTGGTTGAACAACAAATCCATAAAATGTTAGACGTAAACTTACATCCGTGTAAACCTTAATGCAGACATGCAAAATGTGTCAAAGTATCACTGATTCCAAATCGGTTTTTGGTTTATTAAAAAACTATTCACAAGACTATTCACTTACACACACATTGCATTAAGAGCAAACGAAAAATTTCAATACCTTATTTGAATTTTCGTATATTTTCATTATAATAACGAAAAAATAATTTTTCCAGAAACCCCCAGAAATAGATTTGTTCCGCACATGTCGAGTATTTTCACGGACATTTTTATGTTCATAGAAAATGCGAAAACCCACAAATACATTTTACAATAACTTAAATATGCATGTCCACAGTAGCTTAAATCGTCAGAGTTATGCTATAAACACAATAGGCGCAACGCACCAAACACAGTAATCTTTCAAAAGTGGAATCGAACGGTGTATATGGAAGCGTTTATTTTAATAGCAGCGCGACAACAAGCAACAATTCTGCTACTTTACATTTAGGCTAATTTCTATTTTTATTCACAGCCATGAGGGGAATAGTGCTAACAGTGAGAATATTTATGCTGACAGTGGAAGAATCAGTGCTGTCACTATAATAATATATAGAAAATAATAAATGAACTCTTTATTTTTTATTCGTTTTGCTTACGCTTTGCCGCTCCGGCCTTTATTATGCCCATGCAACTTACCTAAGACTGCAATTACAACATTGTTCTGCCTGCTGCGTTAAGTCTATTAGGTTTATAGCATTCTACCGGCATTCTTCGAGACGATTCAATTCTGAAGTATGTATTTAATATATTCCTTTCAATGTCACACATTCCTTTATTACATACGACTAGTGATCTTACCTTCTTAAGGATATGCAAGAAGCTTTTAAAGATTATGTGAATAAAGGATCACATAGACTTTTTATATGCACGGGCCCACAAAAATTTACATACGATTAACAAATTTCTGATCCAATTCAAATGCCGACTACAAATTCAAAATGTTGCAATGTTTTAAATTGAAACTAATAAATAGTTCAAACCATTGCACATAAACATTGTCAATGAAAATTAATTCCTTGAAAATTTTCTGAAATTTGTCATTTGTATGTTTACTTTTGTATACGTATTTATAAAAATGTTTATTTATAAAAATATATGCATATTTTATAAAAAAAAAAACAAAAAAACAAAAAACTAGGCAACGCTTGATTTCAGTCATAATTGCCTAATTTTACATGCAAAAACATAAAACTATGTTTTACTCATGTTCGCTGGAAAATAATTAAGTAGAAAGTAAAAGTTACAAAGAGATTATTATAAGGATTATATAAAGGATAATTACTGAGTTAAAGCTAAAAAAATAAAGAAATAAAATGTAGAATAGATAAGAGAAGCAAGGTCCATTAGTCTGGATTTTGTCAACGGTTTGGAATTTCTCGACCCCTCAGCGAGGGATTCGTCAATTTGGAATGTACATCCCAGATATTTAAATATGATCATAGCGCTGTACTGAAGCAATTTCAAAAATTATAAAGTTAAATATAAAAAATTCAGTCTAATTCAATCAAAGGTAAGCATTTAATTATTAGAAGTGCTAATTTGATAGAACAATTAATAAATAGAGCTAGTAGCATTGTAAAAAAGACCAATTAACTAAACTAATATACATTTACATATATGCACCATACGTGGATGTAAAGAAACTTACTTAGTCTTCTGATACTAATGATAACAACTATGATAATGATTATGAAGAGGAAACTGGAATGCAGCAGTTATTTATTGCTTGCCTCACAGTCTATAAACAATGCTGTCTGAACTATGAAACAAGGAGTCGGACTGTCAGACAAAGAAAATGCAAATCTTAAACACTCATTCATTAATGGAAATACATCGTCTCTGTCAATCTTAATGGAAACTTGTTATAAATTTTGTATGACTTTGTGAATATGTAAACGTAATATGTACATTAATGCACAAGTATTCATTCAAATGGAATAAAGCACATTAAAACTTAAGTGATTGATTACAGCATACTGCTGTAATACGCGGTACGTCGGGTTAAAATGATGATAATGATGATGATCATGGTTAAAAAACAATATAACAAAAGATCCTAATAATTCGTGGAAAGCGAGGACAATAAATTCAAACATCTAATTCTCAAAAAATCGATAATAGATCAGTATTTCCATAACCAAGAAGAGAGAGAGAGAGACGTTCACAACAAAGTTAGTTATTTGGAACAATGTTTCAATGTAAAGGCCATTTTGACTGTATACACTACACAGGTCTATTTGCCAACTATCCGCAGAATTTGCAAATTCGACAAATGGTGATCGTCCAGTTTGTCTGTTCCCACTCTTTATTGGCTCACTTGTACATCATATTCAAAATATCAATCAGATAAATACATGAAACATAAAACCCATGAATAATTAAGGAGATCCAGATCCTTTTACCGTTTAAAAGAAGTATAAAATTGGTTTCAGTTGATTGAAGGATGTGCCTATCAAGATTAGAAAAAGAACTATTTGCTGCTCAACTCTTCTGGATCGTCCAAAGATGACTAGAATTGAATATTAAACGTTAGTTTTATCTTATAAGCTTCCTTTATACCAAGCTACTATAATAAGTAATAAAACCAAGTTCTAGCAATGTCTTAAAGAATAATGTATCACAATGTGTCATACAAGAAGTTGTAACATGTTAACGTAATACAGTAAGACCTCGCTTAACGTGGGGGATACGTTCCAATACGTTCGAGCGCTAATCGAAACAGCATTAAACGAGGCAACTTAACACGTACATATAAAATTCAATTGTACATATTCAGTTCAATACATATAAAAAAGCGTTGAAAAAGGTACATAGTATACACCGTCGCTATATAGTATATAACGTCGCTATATAGTGCGCACACAGTGGGTGACAAAACAATGGAAACTTTTTCAAAAATTTATTTATGTGTTCTAATCAGACAAAATTGGAAGTTGGAAAGAAAAAAATTGGAAATTTCAGTTCATTAGTATGCATAAACATATAAAAAAAGCTATATTAGTGAAGGAAGTGTTGAAGCCTTCTCCAAAATGACGAGTGTTTACAGTTCTTGACTCAAAAAATGTTCTAATAATTTTTGAAAGTTCTTCTTTGTTAAGTCCATATTTATCATATATTGGTTCTGTTTTGCTGAAATTCAGCATTGAAATCGTTTTTTATTAATAAACAGCACAAATATTTTGCTAATTTCTTAAGAATATTTTTAATTTTTAGTTCAATTTTAAAAACGTTTCCATTGTTAGTCACCCACTGTACGATTTAATTTGGAAACAGCGTTAAGCGGAGCATCGTTAAGCCGGGTCGGATTACTGTAGTGTGTACTAAAATACTGTGGTTTTAAAAATATTTCCTTTCAATTTGGTGCTTCTAGATAACAAAAGCTTTGTTTAATTTTAGATATGGCAACTCTTTTTTAAAAATTATTATTTCCAGAAAAGTTGGCTAAAAATTCTTTTCCTTCCTGGCAACACTGGTGGTGGTGGCTGGAAAAATTCGTTTGTTGTTCTAAAAACCGAACAAGAAAACAAAACAAACGTTTTTTCGTGTCCGGATGAGATAAAAAAAATTAAGCCCATTGGCGTGCGTGTTGTTTGTTGATGATGATATAGCAGGTTTTCCTTCTGATGATTGGGTTTGGGTGCGTCGGAAGAGAACAAGAACTGGCTGGTAATAGTAGTTGTTGCGTGTGTGTGTTGAGTCTTGCGCTTTTCAACTATTAATGTATTAGCAACACATTCAACGCAATACTAAAGTTCCTTTCCTGGCAACACTGGTGAAAAAAATCGTTTTTCTTTAACTTAATAATTCGCAAATTCTTTTTCCGTTTCCGGTTTAGTTAAGTAAAAATTAAGCCCCGGTTGGTTTAATAGGAATATGGTGTGTGTGTGTGTGTGTGTGTGTGGATTGTGGCTGTGTATTTTGTGGTTGGGTTGATTAGGTTTGTTTCTCTGCTAGTGGTTTGTGTTTGAGGGAGGGAGGAAATGATAAAAAGGGAAGAGAAAAAAATCGTGTGACAACGATAACTTAAATAATAAATATTCTTTACCAACCATTTTTATAACAAGTGCCTTTGTCGCTGTACCTCATTGGTTTTCTAGTTGAGACTCGAACCTTTTTTTTTAATATATTGTGTGAACAATTATTGCCATTTTAATAATTTTTTCCCTATGAGTTTAAAGTAAAACTTAAGAAATAAGTTTAATTTGAATAAATATTTAATTTTTAGTTTGTTTGTATTTTTCTTTTTGTTTAATTTTATTAGATTATTTTTCCTTGCAATTTTTCATCATATATATTGTATTTGGTATTATTTATTATATAAGAATTAGTTTTCTTTATTTGTTTAAATATTATACATCATCATATTGAACATTAATTAATTTGGTTGTTATTAGTTTTTCATTTTTAATTAATTATAGAATTTAACCTTTAGTTGTTTTAAACTTCTTTTGTTTTGCTTTGTTTTTTAATGCATGCAATTATTTATAAATTTATTTTGTTTGCTTTATTTTTTTCTTTTTTTTTGGTTTTGTTTTGTTTTAATTTTAATTTTTATATTTTTTAAGTTAAAATCTTATATTTCTTTAATATATTCATATTTATGGAATTTAGCTGCTTATGGAATAAATAAGTCGTTTTCCTTTATTAATTTACAACAAATTATTTATTTAATAATATATTGTGTTAAATGTATATATTTTCTTTGTTTTATATATATATTTTATTTTTTTAATAATTAATTCACAAATACATCATTTTATGTTTTTAATAAAGAACTTTATTTCACATGCAAATTGTTAAGTATATCATGTACGTTTTTTGGTTTTAAGATTTAGCAGAATAATAGATTAATTAGAAAAGAATTATTATTAAATATACACATAGATTTCTATTATATTAAGTTATTATTAGTTTATATACATTACATATGTTATTAATACTTTTGGTATGTTATTTTACTTTTTTTTTTTTTTTTTTGCATCGAAGTCGTTGGAACATTATTAGTTAGGATGAAAAAAAAAAAAAAAATAAATAAAAAAGGAAGAAACAAATTTTTCATTTCCAATTCAAGATTAATTATAACGATGTAATAGATATCAGTACAAGTATTACACAGCAATTTTATACACTGTAAATTATACGCTTTTGTTTAATTTAAATATTTTATGAAATAATTATGTTTATTTCATATGGACTTCATTTTATCTTAAATTAAATATTTACCCGTATTACTATTTTCTTTTCTTTATGATACACAAAAAATCGATTCTACATAATAAAAATAAAAACAATCAGAAATAATAAATTGCAATATGATTAACGAATTCATTTAAAAATTGAAATGTATAAAATTTCATAGTAGTAGTAGTAGTGCAATAGTAATAAAAAGAATAAGTTTTCAAAAAGTAAACTTAATTAATTTTATTTTTCATAAATAAGAATGTACATATATTAAAAAAAAACTATTTAAAATTTGTAATACACATATTGCATTATGTATTATCTTCTGATCCTCTTTATTAATGAACATTAATTAATTATTACAATCCAATATGCCTTTGTATCAATTACACATATTTATTTCAATATTTCTAGCGTATTATCATTATCAGAGAAAAAAACAATTAAATTTACTAAAAAAAATTATTTAACATTTTGAAAAATGTTAAGAATAAAAACTTCAAAACTTAAACCGATATAATAGGAATGCAACGTAAAATATAAAAAGAAATAATTAATGTTTATAGGATTGATAGGTTTTTTTTAATTGCTGCTAATAAGATATTTAAGGAATCTTGAATTTGAATCTTCAAATAGTTATGAAATGTTAAAGAATCGATTGTATCTATTAATGTCCAGTCAACATCGGAAATAAATTAACTTATGGCGTTGCTAAATAAATTTAAAAAATAAAAGTGAAAAATTATTAATTTGTTAATTAATATGCAAACACCTCAAACTAACAAAAAAAAAAAATCTGCAAATTTTAAATACTTTATTATCGATGGATACACAATAGAATAATCAAATATTGAATAAATATATGTAATCTACAAAAACACTATTAAGTTTAAAATAATTTTATAAAATTATATTAAAGAAAAAAATTTATAATACATATTTATTATTATACATACATATATACATATATTTGCTTATATATTTTTATACGTATATATGTATGATATAATAGTTTTGAAAATATAATATATAATTATTTATACATGATTTTTATTTAAATATTATAACTATAAGCGTAAAATGTATTTGTTTACTCAATCTAATTTTATGTTAAATGCTATTTTATCATAATTTTACAAAGCTTTTGTTTTTCTTTTATTAACAAAGAACATACGTACGTAATCATTTCTAAGTATAAGATATATTTAACATAAAAATGTGATAAAAATAAATATAGCCAAATAAAAAATTCAAATAAATATCAAACATTTAAAACATGAAATAATATAAAATGTTTGAATAAAAATCGTAAAAAACAAAAAAAATAAATAAAATAAAAAAAAAATAAAAAACTTATTTTAGTTATTAATTAAAAATTAAATATTTTTAGACAAATCAAAAAAAAAAAAAAAAATAAATAAAAATTTTAAATAAAATTTTTGTAAACAAAAACGTAATTAAAATGTTTAAATAAAATTAATGAAATTTAAAAAAATACTAATAAAAAAAAATTACAGAATCTTTGCCTAATTCCTAATAAATAGAAATAAACTATGTTGTAGAAGAATATATGTATTAATAAAAAACTTATTTTAGTTATTAATTAAAAATTAAATATTTTTAGACAAATCAAAAAAAAAAAAAAAATAAATAAAAATTAATAAAAAAAACAAAAAAGAATTAAATAAATATAATAATGAACAAATATAATAACATGTATGCGAAATAAAAAAAATTGAAGAAAGAAATAAACACAATACGTAATATTTAAAACAAATAAAATAAATATATAAAATAAACAGATCTTTTAATTTTATTAATAAAATAATAAATCTAAAACAAATAAAAAAAAAAATTACGAAGAAAAATTAAGTTGTATTTAGATCAGTATCAGAAATACAAAATATATTTGTAGTTATTTTAAATCTTATCTGAAGTACTATGAATTTAAGTGAAAAAACAGTATAGAAATTATAAAATAGGAAATAAAAATTAAATACATTAAAATAAATAATATACAAACCATAAAACAAGCGAAACCTATTCATTTACGCCAAGAAATTTTTAAAACTAATAGATCTTGAAAAAAAAAATCCGCCATATTATAATACCTTATGAAAAGTTTATGAAACACATTTTTATACAAATTATGTTGTGTAAACCAAATGTCAAAAAATGTTTGCGAATATGGGAGCCTATAAGCAATATAAGTAGCGTTTAAAAGCAATATGTTAATTTTTTACTAACATTCAGAGCAGACTCTTAATAAACATAATCGTTTTCAACTTTTAAAAAACATATCGAAATTATGGGTGTTGGTTCAATATTGAAATTTTCTTTCTGCTCAACAACAATCCACAATATTACGGAATTATAAAACATCAATTTGTTGTAAATAAGGACATTCTAAATGAAAACTAAATACAAAAAATTAATAAATTTTATCATATTTAGCTGGCAAACTGCCCGACAACGAAAATTCGGTGGCTTCTCATAATGTACACATATATAGCAAATAATGCCTCAGCGTTTTTAAAAAGTTCTAAATTGTTACTACTCCGGCATTGAAAAGATTAAAAGAGAAACGAATCGTTAAAGAAATTTCTGTCCACAAGTCCGTATTTTCTTAGGAATTATCAGCTATTTGATGTTTTGGAATTCAATAATTTATGTTTCTAGAAAAAGAAAAATGCAAACTTCAAAAAATTTTCTTTTTGAGTCAGACACCCCTATTACTAAAAAAAAATGAAAAAATCTTTCTCGATTTCACGATTTTATTTCAAAATCGAGTGAATCTTTAAACATTTAGTTTTCTAATGTATTTAAACAAATGCTCTTTTAATTATCTTTTCAAAATTATAAATACTTTATAATATTATTCTTTAAATTTATATCAAATAAAAAACCCTAACGTAAGTTTTATTCAATAAATGCCAATTAAATAACTTTAAAAACAAAAACAAAAATTAAAAGATCCGTAATGCGAAGAAAATAAAGATCATAAAACTATAAGTTTTCAATTGTTTTATATCAGTTTCTTTAATATTTGTATTTGTTTTTATTATTGAATACATACTTTTATTTTGTTTTATTTTTTTTTTTTTTTATTGTAAAATTAAACTTAATTGTTGGTTGTATTATTTTTTAATTACATTAAAACTAACTATTTACATTAATAATCATAAGATTAATATATATATATATGTATATATATATGTATATATATATGTATATTTATTTATATAAAAAGTAATAATAATTTTTGAGATATTTTCTGTCCAATTATGTGAAGAAAATTAAAAATTAAGAAAACAGTGGGAACCCGTTATAAACCGAGTATAGTACAGCTATACAAAATTGAAAGCTTAAAAAAACTGCTCTTATATTCCTTTCTAGTTGTTATTAGTTAAAACGAATGGTTTCGATAACAATTTACCTCCGCTCAAAGACAGAATATAAAATAAAAAATAAACTAAAAAAATTATTATAATTACTTAAGAGGAAATGGTAACAAATAATAAAAATTTAAATCAGATCTTGAAAATAAGATCTTTTTAATCCGTTAACAATATACAAAAATTATTTATTCATTACAATTTGATTTTCCTTTGTTCTTTTTTACATTTAAATAGAGGAAAAAAAAAAGTTTTCGAAAAACATCTGACAAAACTTTTTTCATGAAAAGTTCAAGGATAGGAGAGAGTTTATTATTTTTACATAATATTTTACTTCAAATATTATTATTATTATTATTATAATTAAAATTATTGTATGTTTATACATTTTGTTTAAGCATAAATGTAAAATTTTTTTAAGTTTTTGCTTCACTTTCATATATTTATATATTAAATATATATAAATATATATATTTATCCGTATTATAGTAATTTTTTATTTTCAATTTTAACATTAAATAATAAAAATTAAATATTACAAAGAAAATCTATTTTTTATAAACTAATTTGTTGTTGTTGTTGTTTTTTTTTTATATCATACATTGCTAACACAAATTTTGTCTCATAAGAACTATTTTATATTTTCTTTGTTTTATCATTCTCATGTTAGTTAATGAGTGTGTGTGTGGGATTGTGAGTGTTTAAAAGATGAGAAGAATGGAGAAGCACAGGTGTAGAAGTATATAAGGAAAACAAAAAAAAAAATAGGCAAATTTAAACAAATTACAAATCGGTTTTCTATTACAAATCTCTTTTTTTTTAGACTCAATTTTTTTCATAATTCACTTTAAAATGCGAAATTTTTCTTTTTTCCTAAATTAAAATACAATTTGAAAAGTTGCATTAAATTCATTTTCATTGCTTTTTGCCAAATATAAAACGGGTATACGAAATTCTTTCTAAACATTTCAATCTTAAGACAGAATTTTCTATAAGTTACTCTACTACTTTAAAGATGTTTAGATTGCATATTCACGTATTCAACTGGTGAATATCACAGATATAGCAATTCATTTATTCTCGAAATCAATTAAGTTTATTGAATATCTTTTACGATTTTTTTTTTTTTTTTTGTAATACATTTGAGTCGAAATGGTTTTTCATGTCAAATGCTTTGAATGAATTTTCATACTTGCAGCTAACAAATGTTATTCCTGAAAACTAAAATAGTTAAACTTGCCTATTTTTTTTTTGGTGTTGTCTCTCCTCGGATGGGGACAAATCAAAAGAAAAAAAAAAACTTCTCTGTTCGGATCACTATATTCATAAAAAAAAAAATAAAATAAATAAATAAATAAAAAAGCGTTTTATTTGTGTTAAAAATTTACAAAAAAAAAAAAAAAAAACCAAAAAAAAAAGAAATATTTGTTTTTTAATTTAAAAAGAAATAAAAAAGAAGACAAGCCCTTGTTTTGTTCGCAGCGCATTTGTCAGCCTTCTTATTATAAGTTTTTTTGTTTTTTTGTTTTTTTTGTTTTTTTCATTTCAATTAACTGGCCGCAGGCTGGCTGGCTAGCTGGCTGGCTGGCTGGCTCATTATTCATTTTGAAGGATGCATATTAATCTAATATGTTTGTTTTTTAGTTTCTTAAAACTGTATCATGTGGAATGGTATTTAGTTATTAGAATAAAATATATTGTTTTCTTTTCTCTTTTTTATTTTTATATTTTTAACTTTTGTTATTGTCTCAAATAGTTCAAACAGCAGCAAATAATTGCTCTATTTTTGTGAAATTGTTCTTCTTTTTATCCTGTTGTTGGCGACTTTTATTAAGTGTTAACAAAGTTTTAGCCACTTCTTTGATATTTACATTAATGATTTGCTGAATATCCATAGACTTAAAGACCCTAAATGGTAGTTATCTTGCCTCGTCTCACCTATTGATTGTCGTGGTGTTATTTGTTGTTTGAATATTATTGGCTGTTAATGTCGTTGTGTTATTATTATTGTTGGTCGAGGATGAACCATTTGCTGAAGAGCTACTATTTGTCGTTGTTCCACTATTTGTGTTGTTGAGATTGACCGACGAAGAATTTTCCATGTTCAGAACATTATTGGCTGATTTTATATCGCTGGCAGAATGGCTGATAGATGATAGCGAAGTAGATGAATTTAAATCTGTTCCCGTTGCAGCTCCTCCTAGTGCAGATGAGACGACGGCGTGAGTGTGTTGCTGTTGTATATGCAAACTGTTATCACTGTTGTTGTTACTGTTTGAATTAAGGGTGGCGGCGGCTGCTGCTATGGATGTTGTTGTTGAAGAGATATTGGAATTAAGTTGTGTAGCTTGTGAAACAACATGCAGCGTTGTGGTAGTCCCCGTACCCGTTGTTGTAATATTTAAATTATTATTACTATTGCCTGCCGTTGAGACGGTAGCCACAGGCACTGTTCGCATATTAGCGAATATGGCTTGATTGTTGGCAATGCGACTACGTAACACAGCATGAGTCATGCCTTGAGGACCAATTTGTACCTGCATTTGGCCAGCATTATTCTTTTGCAATGGTTTAACGTTCAACAAACTTGTATACAACACTCTTTTGTTGTTATCACCTGTAACGGAGCTTACTGAAGTAGCTGACATACCACCACCACCAGTAGTGTTTGTATTGCCGTCTACTTGTGCGGCTCCAATTATATTTAAAATTCTTTCTCTTTTTAATTTTCCTGACTGCTGTAACAATTGTTGTGGCAATAGTTGTTGTTGCTGCATTGTAGTTTTATTTAGTACTACAGTTTGTTGTTGCTGATGTTGCTGTTGCATGCCCTGTTGTTGAGCATTTGTAGTAACAAAATTTAATTTCAAATTTGAATTGTTTGTTTGTTGCAGCTTTTGTGCCGCCGTTTGCAGTTCCGAAGCATTTGTAATTGTAAAGTTGGTCGCAGCACCTCCACTAGAGCTTGTCGTTAAATATATTTTATTGCCCTGTTGTGATGCTTGCGACGTTATTATTGCAGCTGTCGGTTGTAAACTGTAATTGTGATTAGCCGCTATGGCAGCAGCCGTAGTATTATGTTTTTGTTGTTGTAACTGTTGTTGCTGATGTTGTTGCAGATTAACTTCAGAGACTAATAGAGGGAAAGATGGCATTTTTATAACTTTTCCGCCAGGTAATTTTTGTATTTGCGTTTGATTTAGTTGCTGTTGCGTATTATATGTAACAGCCGTTGTAGTAATGGAGTCTTGTCCACTTATTGATACATTGACATTCGTCATATCATCATCTTGAGATTGTTGTTGTTGCTGTTGCAATAATTGTTGCTGTTGTTGTTGTTGTTGTTGCAATAGCTGAGGTTGTTGTTGTTGTACTATTTTTCGTTGTGAAAATTTTCGATTCAATAACAGCTTGTTGATATCTTTAAAAGAAATATTTCATAAAAATGAAGAAAATTAAATATTTATTTTTTAAACAATAAGATTCTTAAAAGTTGCATTCAATAAATAAATAAATAAATAAATAATATGTATTGTATTGTAGTGTAACTTTTGTTAAAAATCTTATAATCCCCCCTTAGGTTTATCATCGTAATATATTTCTTTGTTATTAAAATTATTTTTGCCTCAAAAACATAAGAAAAAAAAAAAATTGCCTAAATATAGATATAACATAATCGATCTTACGATTTAAATTTGAATTTTGTACTAAAGATAATTGCGAAATTATTGTTAAAGGATCCACTAATCATTTTGAATTTCTGTTTCATGAATATCCTCCTAAAGAAGCTAATCTTATTATTAAATCAAGACATACATAACACATACATAATTGGTCATTACAACCCTTTAGTCAGGATTATTGACCTAGTTTCTCACACTACTTATGTTGTGTGTGTTAATTTTATACATAAGTGGCGGGAGCTACAGTTTAAAGTCGACTCCGGACGACAGCTTTTCGAGAAACTTTTCATGGCAATTTTATTTACTTTCAGAGTTTTTGCCAGAAATCTGCTGAGAAGAAATCGCCGAAAAAATACTTTTTGTATTTTATTTTGATATCTGGCCTGGGACTCGAACCCTGACCCTGGCTTTACGTCTAATAAGCCAGCACTCTACCTCCTAGACCACGGCGACTTCATTCAATTAAAAGACCAATAAACTTAATATTAAAAAATACCTGTATTCTCTGGTCCATTAAGCTGTCTCTTTTGAGCTGGTCGACTTGTCCAAACAATTTTGTTGCCAGTCCCCGCTACTGCACAGTCAGCATTTGTCGTTCCCGTTATCATACCGGCTGGTGTTGTTGTGACATTTGTAGAGCCTATTTGACGCCAAACAATTTGTTGTGTAGGCTGTTGCTGCTGCTGTTGCGCCAATTGTTGTACTGCATTGCGATGTGAAGTTGTAACGATTAGCGGCCCTGCGGCCGGAGTTGAAACGCTGCCACCTGTTGCCGAACTTATATGTTGAACGCCGGCTATATTTTGTACTGTCAATTGTTGACCACTACTTGTATTTATTATATTAACACCCTGAGTACTTGAAGTAACCGCAACGGGAGCCTTCTGTAAATAGATCTTTTGTGAGCCGGCCGCAATGACGTCGCCCGACGATGTTGCTGTATAAATCATTTGTCCAGTAGAATTATTTACGGATGAGGCGCCAATTGGCGTTAGAGATGGTTGCCGCATAATTGTGGTAGAGGTGGTAGTTGATGACGTTGGAACATATTGAGCTATAACGGAAGCGTTTGATGTATTCACTAAATCTCTTTGCAATAACAGCTTCTGTTGTTGCTGTTGTAACTGTAATTTACGCTGCTGTTGCTGTTGCAATTGCAGTTGATGTAGTTGTTGTACAGTAACATTACGAATTTGTTGCGTTGTTGGTTGTTGCAAAACTTGAATGGTAGTAAGTTGTTGCTGCTGCTGTGGTGATTGATGTTGTTGTAAAGATGTCTGCTGAGAAGGATTCGATACGTTTGCCGATTGAAGCTGATGTTGTGCTTGCTGTGACAATGTCGCTTCGTTTTGATTAATTGAAATTGCATTTCCAATTACTTGCACTGACGTAGAATGAGTAACCAAATGTTGCTGTTGCTGTTGTTGTTGTTGTTGTTGCAGCGTTTGTTGTAATGGCTGAGTAATAATCATTGGTGTGGCATTAGGTTGCTCTACTTGTATAACCTCCCGTTGAGAATTTAAATTAACAGTATTGACTGAAGTGGTCATAGCTGATGGAGCAATTTGATTCAATTGGGGCTGTGATAATGAAATATTACTTATTGATGCATTAGAACTCGTAACAATGTTATTTTTTGTTTCCGAAATCTCTGTTGGTTCTGATTTGATTACTACAACTTCAGTGTCATCTTCGACTTCTTTTTTGGGATCATCCTTTTTAAAGAAAGTTTCATCGGTAACAACTTGTTTTTCTAAGGGGGAACAGTTGAATGACGAACTACCCACGGGAGCCAACAATGCACACGATTTTTTGCCACCTTTTAATTTTGTAGACCTTTTGCCACCCGTGGATTTATCGCATTTTTTCGTATCATCGATGCCGTCGAGCAGCCCCGCTGCAACTTCAACATCACCATCTACTTCGGCATCTACATTTTCGCCATCTAGAATACCATTCCAAAAGTTTGTAGCTTGGTTAAGTGTTTTAATATCATCTATTTGCACTTCCTGCAGAATATTGTCCAACATATCCGCATCGTCGCCATCTCCAAGTAAATTAATATCATTTAACGAATCACCGCTAAAGTTTAGGTCCAAACAAGCCGCACTGTTATTTGTGTCAGGACTTTTACTACTTCCTCGAACTATATCAGACAAATAAGAATTTTGCAACAGCTGCGTGTCAGCTTCTAAATCTTCGTATTTAAAGGACGAACTTATAAATGCTGAATCTCCCTTATATGAATCCTCTGTCCACAACTTGTCAAATTGCCCAGTCTTTGAATAGTTCTCACCATCTAGAGTTTCTCTTACCATTTCTACCGCTATTGGAGTTTGTTGTGACCAGTCGACTAGAGGCGAGTTCAATTTGAAATCTAAATTCATAGGCCAACTGTTCTCCTCTTTTTCAGTTTCTGTGGGCGTTTTTGGACGAAAATGGAGCCAATCTCTGCGTATTTCAGATAATAATTCATTGCAGATATCTAAGCGTTGCGAAGAAGTTGGTGATAGGCCACCCATCATAGAGAGTTCTTCATCATCATCATCTTGGGGTACATCTTCTATTAAAATATTAACACTATTTAAACCTTCTGAGGTACAAGGGGATATCATTTGTTTCTTCAAATTCTGCACTCTTATTACGTCGGCCATTTGATTGAGATCCAATACTTCTTCAGCGTCAACATAATTGGCAATGCCACATCTTGAAGATGATTGATAATTTCGACTTTTTATTCGTGTTGACTCCTTATCGGCATCGTCATTAACTTCCTTTTTAATTTTGATAAGATTACTTAGTTGAGCCAAATTAACATTTTCTTCATCTTCCATAATATCGGTTGTTGAAGAATTTCCCAATTTCTGAATGCTACTTAAAGGTTCATTAGAATCATCAGCTGAACCAATGGAAGCAGTCGAACATTCTATTAATTCTTGCTTTATAACTCTTGACACAGAATTATCCGCTGTAGCTGTAGATGTTCGAATGATGTTATTTTCATCATTTTCTAAAGCGTTTACTTCGGTTTTTATCACATTAGTTTTGTCACTTAAACTACAACTACTATGTCTACCATTACTAATGTTTTTGTTAACATTATTATTACTGTTGTTGTTAACATTGCCAACAATATCAGTGACTAAGGATGAGGAAGAAAAGGAGGATACAGATGATGAATTATTGTTTACATTACTGAGTTTATTGTAATCTATAGAAGCAGCAGAGCATCGATTATTTGGCCAATTATTAGACATTTTCAAAGGTTGATCATCCTTATTTAGGCCATTAAGTTTCTCCACTTTAATTTCAATCGAGGATGATGATGTAGACGCTGTCACACGGTTTAACAAATTGTTAACACGTCCATTTTGACCAGCATTTCTATCATTTTCAGCCATTGCTAATGATTGCGATAACTTGTACAATAAACGACGAGTAGACATTTCCAAATTTTTCCGTTGCCAAACCGAATTTTTTTTACTACGTTTTGACCTCTCTTTTTGCTGTACTTGTTCACTTCTTCGTCTTCGTTTTCTGGCCATAGTTATACAAGAATGATAATGTTTATCTCGTTCTTTATGTATACCATATTCATTTTCAATTTCATCTTCTGAATATTCGTAATCACAGTCTGTTAATTCCTCTGAATCTTCACCATTCTTCAATGGTTCAGCTTCTATATCGGCCTTGGTATGATTGTGATCTATGACGTCACTTATTTCTTTCTTTATTTTTATGGCGGGTGTATTTGAATTATTTACAGATGTTGTTGCGGATTTATTAGTTGTTGATACTGTTAATGCTCCAGCAAAATTATTTGCTACTACATTTGCTGGCATTACCAGATCAACAACTGTTGGCGGTGAGGCGGGTTTTGTTGAATCTCTAGCAGTCGTTGATATTTCGGAGGTGGATATTGTGCATTCGGTTGTTGGTTTTGTTTCAAGAATTGTATAATCGAGTTGCGACCAAAATTCATCGAAATTTGTTGCCACACGATCGAGTAAAATACGTCCACCTCGACCTATACGCCTTCTAGCAAATCCAATACAACGGGGTCTAAAAATGAACAATGTTGTGTTGTAATTTTCTTTTTTTTCTTAGAAAAATTAATAATTAATTGTATATACCTTGGATGCCTAATAGAGGTGAGTGTGTAACGATATTTAGAGTCACCAAATCCGTAATCCTCTTTAGGTTCCCAAGGCCAGTTACCAGTATGGGATCTCGTCTAAAATATATACAATAATATTCATTTTCAAAGACTAATGTAACGTTGTATAGAACTTACTCTCAAATAATCGCAGCCTTGTTTTCTTCTAAATGCAAATGGAGCCTCTTCCTCGCTCTCTGAGCCCATTTTGTGCGGTAAATCTTCTTCTTCGGTCTCAATATTTGATTCATTTGGCGCTGGCGATGAACTTTGACGATGCAGGTGATGCAGATGGGAAGGCAAATGTGAATGAGCAGAGGTACTGGTAAGACCGCTGCCGACGACACTGCCAACAGTTCCACCTAAAACAGCTCCTGTGGTTGCCGATGTCGGTATGACACCAATACCAGCGAAATACTGCTGTTGCTGTTGTTGATGTTGTTGCTGATGATGCAGCTGTAACTGTTTATCACGAGGTACTTTATGTTTACGCTTTTTATACTGTCGTTTTTCTTTACGACTACCCGAGTTAAGAGCATCTATTTCACAAAAAGAAAGATTACAAAATTTTGTTTTAACAACTCTTTTAGGAACAATTCAAAAGCAAAATGAATATTTAAGGTGTTATATACCCATAGCAAGATTCGCTGAACTCAGGAACTGCGAAGCTGATGAATACAAATGACCACCTGGAGTTGTTACATTACCTGCTGAACCTGGTGTAAGCATATTTGCCGTACCCATCACATTGTTTAGGCCGCCTGCAGATGAAGCCACATTTGGTACCACAGCTGTTGGAGTGGCCCCCGAAGAAGATGAATGATGCGAATATTGATTCGCATACAATGGAGCAAAGGCGGGTCTGTAAAATAAATACATAGGATAATTTTTGTACATATTAAGAAAAGAGTAACAATTAGAGCCAACCTTGCATTTTTTAATGTAGCACTGAGCTCTGAAATTAAAGCTCCGCTAAAATCTTTAAGTTGCACTCGCTTCTCAAAGATTTCTATGGACAAATGCAATTGTTCACGCTTGGTTTTCTCCCGTCTTTTAACCATCTCCAAAACCGTCGTAGCCCTTTGCAAGTCCCGTCTATCATGGAAATGTTATTGAATTTAAGTATGATTGTGTTTGTTCTTTAAATATTTATTGTATACCTTAACTTGAGCATCTTCTCATAAGAAGTCTCATCATTTTTACGATTCTTTCGCGTTTGCATTTTTTCAGTGCGTCTGCGAAAAGCTAAGTACGGATTATTTGATGAAGCTCCCGGTCGATTCTCTGTTTTCACTGATAGTATCAGTGGGTGTTGCTGTTATAATATTGTCAGCATTTGAAAAGAATTTCAAAATTTATGATATATTTTTTATACTAAACAGAATTAAAATAAAGAGTGGCCAATTGTTTACCATTTTCAGGCGCTTGTTCAGCCAATAGTCGTATACGGCTATGCTGATCTCATCGTCCTGTTTGAGCAACGCCTTTGCCTCATTTAGTGTAACCACAGTCTGCCCAGAACTTTTTTCTAAACGGTCCATCATTTGTTCGAATTTTAAAGGCGTCAGATCTAGACGTTTTCGTTGTTGACTAACCCACAACTCATCTTCACTATCCATATCGTATTCTGGTACATCTTGCTCCAAGCCAAGTGCTAAAAATTTTAAAAATAAATAAGCAAAACATCAGAAAAACAGTAATTAAGTTTAATAAATGTTTATTCAATTATATTCTTACGTTGCATATGTATTAACTGACGTGGCATGCGATAATTGGGTGGATAATTTCTATCATAGAAATCTTGATCGGTGGTATAGACTTCTGGTGTTGGTATTATAAGACCCGTACATATTGCTCTTTGTAAGTGATGTTCCTGAAATAATGTTGCATAGAAAATAAATAAGAACGTATTTACATAAGCTAACACTATTAAGTTTAAAAAATTTAATGTAAAATGTGAAGAGTATTTGTATATAATATGGTGTGTGTATTAATATTAAAACAAATCTATTTTTATATTAACATTTAAATCTTTATTTAGACAATATAAAATCATCCGGGTTACCTAAAGTAGTATAAACTGTTTTATTTGAGAACTGCCTAATTTTAAATCACCGTTGCGCTTTATTATTACGACAAATTCTTAATTAACAATTTCATTCGCAATTGATAGAAGCAAGTGGTAAACACTTTACGCCTATACGGTGGATGCCTAAAAACATTTTGACCACATCGCGGAGCCCTAATGTTCTACTTGTTCTAACGCATTCTGATGGCATACGATTATTCTCCTGTTTGCCAAATCTGGTTCCTTAGGAGCATTAAAATGCTGAATCGTAGCTATTAACCTTACGGAAACGTTAAACAATAACTTTCCTAATCGAATTACGATGAGCTGTAAATGGTGGCTAAGCCATCACACGGCCTATACGACCACCCTTCGCCCCAACTTGGGACCTTAAGGATCATAACACAGACAAAAGCGGACACTAGATTCGCACGTTAGCTGTGTGAGTTTTACATTTTAAAATATAGCGCATAAAGTGTTATCTAAGTGGCATGCTTATTACCCTACGTATGTAATCATTGTGTTTAAAACTATATTTTCGTATATCGTTAAAACGTCGCCCAAATCATCACATTTCTGGCATCATACTTTGATCCTCACTTCGGGTTATGCTACAATTTTGGAGGATAGGAAGCAAAATAATTTTGGCTTAGTAAAGCTGATCGAGACAACTGGCGCTCTTAAGATAGCAGACGACCGTTTTTGATATATTATTGTGAATAATATTAAAACTTCTCATAAGCCTCTACAAAGGTATGGTTTATAATGAAAATTTTCTACAAGCATTAATTTTAATATACATACATAAGTATCCCAACTAACAATTTCTGCCTGGCTCAAAAATTACTGCACTAGTGGTCAGTTGCAGTGGCAACTTACTTGTGCAGAAAGGACATTTTTTGCACAATAAAGTATTCGAATTTTAAGAACATATTAACAAATCAGTTTTTTTTTTTTTTTTGTTGACTCGAAAAGTATTAGGCAACTTTCAGCAATCTGTATTTTTAGGTTTAATTACTTTGGAAACATGATTTCTTTTTATACATAAAATGTAAACAACGTTGTGTTTATGTGTAACATAGACACGGATACATTCGAAATTAGGTAAATATTTACAAAAAAAAAAAAAATGTTCAGTACTAATTACTTATTTGACATGAACGTTTAAAAAATAGTTTTTAAATTACATTTAATGTAGAAAAACTCACCGACTCTTCCTCTTTTTCCATACCACTGGGCATTTGTGGCACAGCTCTATTGATGGCCGAATATTCAGGCAAATCGGGCAGCTCCTCAGCCAAATAAATTGGCATTTGTTTGGAGGGATCAAGGGCACGAGCCCTAAACGATAGTTTCGACATTTTCTGCTGCTGTTGTAGTCGTTACTTTTTAAAGTTGATTTAAAACTAAATTTGGCTTTTTTCTTTTTGTTTTGAAATTGCGGGAACTATGTGGTTTAATAATTTATAGTAAGTTGTAGTTGGCTGGTGTATCAGCAAACAGAGGAGGTGTAAACGAGGGACTTATCCTTGTAATAAAATACTTAAATAACGTTGATGGAAATGAAATTGCGGTTTAGCCAATGAACAATAACTCTTCTAAAGAACGTTTTGTAGGGGTTTATCGATGCGTTTATTGTTGTTGAATTTAAAATTCTAGATGTAAAAGCCTCTTCTGAATGCAAAATTAAAACAGCACTGCTGCCTTTACTTCTTATTAAGGATGACGATGTTAATTTGAAATTGAGAAAATTACACCTCTTTCTATTCTTTTTAGAGGTATGATTTAATTCTCCTTTTACTACTGCGACTGTAAGCAGTTGGCTTAAGACCTTAATAAAGTATAGTTTTAGGGCAATATTAAGTAATTCTTGAAGGATATACAGATTTTTTATTATAATCTGTTGTTGTTGTTGTTGTTGTTGTATTAGAGAACCCGTCAAGGTTCTTAACAAGAGCTTAATGCTCTTAGTTTGTTGGACGTCTATACTCCTCGTTGTCGTCGTTGTTCTATTTGCTAGACAATTCAAAAATGAAGACGTTAGCAATTTATTTCCAGGATTTAGTCCTGATTTTGTTTTCTTTGATGCTGATGAATTTATTTTCGTTACTCTTTTTGTTAACGTTGGTGTTGGAGTTACTATTGAAGAGATCAGCAGTGGTACGACAAAGTACCACAGCAATATATTTTGAGTTTTGGAGTCGGCGACAATTTTGTTGTTCGTTTTGTTCTTGTTGTTGTAAATATTATATCCGATGTTGCTGTTATTTTTATATTTATTTATTAATTTGTATTGACAATTACTACAACTACTTTCTTGCAATGGAAGCAACAATAACAAATCGTGTAGGCTATGAGACGACGACATTTTTCAAATTGAAATCGAAAAACTTAAATAAATTTGCATAATTACTATCATGAACATTAGCATTTGTACACATTTCATATTTCAATTCAATAAAGAGAATTACGACAACAATGGCAGCAGCAGCAGCAAAGGCAGTTGATTACTTGCAACATTAAACCGCATTTTTTGTACAAAACATATTCGCATTTATTAATTCTTTTTGTTTTGCTATGATATCCTTCCGTATGCCTCAGTATCCTTCCGTAATATTCACTTTTTCTGTTATCTTTATAAAAATTATCTTATTGGTTTTTTTAATATAATTATTTTAGGTTGATACTTCGACTTTTTCGTGTTTTGTTTTGTTTTGCTTTATTTAATTTTAGGAAATCAACTTTTTAAAGCGATGTTATTGATAATTTTTAAGAATTCACCGTATTTTTTCCCCTTTTCCTTTTGTTTGAAATTAATGACAATTTGCCATGCTACTTATTATCTGTCAAAAATATAGAGAAAAAGAAACATAAAAAATAATGCACGCAAACAACAACAACAATAAGAAAAAAATATATGCACTTTAGTAAACACAAGGGTTGAGCAAAGAGACCGCTAAAGAAATTAAGAGAAATTGGCGGGTTTTCTCTGAAACATTTGAATCGCTATCACATTATATTAATTTTTATATATTAGTTTGTTTTCTTTGTTTTTTAATATTATAAAATTTGTTTATGTTATTTTTTTTTGTTATAATTTTGCGTTTATTATTAATACTATTCGTTTTCAAAGAAGTAAACAAAAACTTGTCAAAAGGCGAAATGACACAAACAAATTTTTACGGCGAATTGCATTTTTTTTTTTCTTCATAGGAAAACACAATGCAAATATGACCATTTGTTTTTCCTTATAGAACAATTTTGTATTAATATTTTACACAATTCATATTTGTATGCATTTCCGTTGTATTTTTTACTAACTTTTAATAAATTTTTACAACATTTAACAGAAGAATTAACGAAAATACTTTTTTAAATATCCGATTTTTCGCAGATAGCGTGGTTGTTATACGCCGTAATGGCGGCCAAATACGAACTAATAACTTCGTTAAATATAATAAAGACAACCAGAATTCAACACAATATATATATTTCTCACTCTAATACCGAAATTTCGTACATATGTTTGCTGGCCTGCTCTCACTCGCGCATAAAACTTACTTTTTTTATTTTCTATTCTCTCATTACTCCGAAACTTCTTTTTTACGCACACACATTCATACTTTTTCCATTGAAAGGCGCGCGCATTTTTCTTCCTTTACTTGACGCTTCTTCTTCTTTTGAATACGAGTAAATAATTCTGTACTATTTTCTACTCTTTCTATTCCTTCTTTCTTTAGCTTATGACAAGAGCGAGAGGTTCATTATTTATTTTACGATTTCATTCGTTTTTTTTTCTTCTACCCAAAATACAACGAACGATAGAAAAAAATTTTTCAATCAAAAAATCGATTGTTCTCATATGAATTCATACTTTTTTCACATGCAATTTTCCGTTTATTTCACTTGTTTTTTTATTATTTTATATGCAAATTATATGGAGAACATCGCAATGTAAACGAATTCACAAATTTCTTTTAATTTTCTATGAATTTTACGTATAAATTCTTTATTTTATTGTGCAACGACACGAGTTTTTCACAGGGACACGTTTTTCACTGTGTGTAATGGCGGCCATATACAGTACGAAAACGAATGTTTGTTCGTACAATGACAAAACAAATTTTTTCGGAGTTGTATAAACTAACTAAATCTGAGGTAATTATTTACACACCCCATATTTGTGAAAAAAACAAATGATTACTTATGCAAAACCTCTTAAAATATTGACAATTTTCTATTTTACTAAAATAACATAAAGTTCTTAGAGATTTATTTTGTTTTTTTACAGACAAAAATAATAATCCAAGCAAATTCTCATTGTTTTGCATTTCATACGTTCGATGTCGAAAAATAATAAACACAGTGTTGCATTAGGCCACTGAATATGATTGCCAAGCTTTAAAATAAATTTAAATGTATGAATTTATGAAATTTCATCTTTTTAAAAATGTTCAGCTTGTGAATTTAGTTATATATTTCATCACTAAAACTTCAAGTATTGTGCTAAAATTACACCTAAACTAAATAGCAATTAATCGGAGAGAAAATAATAATAAAATATATACATTGCATAACTGATTGCGTTACTTTGAAAATTTAGTCTGTGTTCTTTTTAAGATTTTCTGTAGATTATTCTTCTTTGAACAGTCCTCTTGTCTCGTGTGAACAAACACGCAATTTGAATGAGAAAGTTAAATGTATCGACAGTACAGCACAGAGTATACATATTTCATTACTCTTTGCCTCTCTTGCCAATAAACCGATAGTCTTATAAATAAGAATCTCTTCTTGCGAACACAGACTTAGTATAAATAAAATTCAATTAAAAGAGGCCAGTTGGGTTAGGTTGACTTTTACACATATTTAGATCGGCTAGAATTCGTTATTTCGCTATTAAACAAAACAGTTGGCAACAGTTGGTGGTTAAAATGTAGCCGTCAATTAACTGATGTCAGCTTTGATTTAAATATTTTTCATATATATGAAACTGAATGTAAACAAATAAAAAAGTGTGCATATTCAGAATAAACCAAATATTTTTGATATTTTACCTCTTTTGAAAGTTTTGAAAATTTTTTTCGAATATTATTAAAAAAAAGGGAGATGTACTCTCTAAGTTCTCAAAAGAAGTTCTGGACATTTCCTAATATGGATAAACTAAACGAGTTGCGACAAAAGCAAAATGAAAAATTTATAGAGACCCATGGTCTTGATATGGATGTATGTAAATAAATAAATTTATAAAATAAATAATTAAATTTATCATACATCGTTTAGGAGCAACAACGTCTTGAATATTTTTTGGATACTACAGAAGAACGTTTGCTTCTCAAACAATATGAAATCTATTTAAATGACTTTTGTCGACGTTTTGAACCTATGATGCCCAAATGTGTTGTAGGGACTGCTTTCCATTACTTCAAGAGATTCTATTTACATAACTCAGCCATGGACTATCATCCCAAGGAAATATTGTATGTGATTACTTACAGCATTATTTTATTTCTAGTGTATAATTTTACATTTTAGAGCAACAGTTGTGTATTTGGCCTGTAAAGTCGAGGAGTTCAATGTGTCCATTGGTCAATTTGTTAGCAACATTAAGGGCGACCGTAACAAAGCTATGGATATTATTTTGTCCAATGAATTATTGCTTATGCAACATATTAATTACTATTTAACGGTACACAATCCGTACCGACCTATAGAGGGGTTCCTTATTGACATTAAGGTACATAAATATCTAGCTACACAAAAATACCTTAAAACAGTTACTTTAATTATTAATTTAGACTCGTAGCGGTATGACAAACCCTGAGCGTCTGCGTCCCCATATTGATAGTTTTGTTGAGAAAACATTTTTTACAGAAGCCTGCCTATTGTACGCGCCTTCTCAAATTGCTTTGGCAGCCATACTACATGCAGCTGGCCGCGAACAAGAAAATCTGGATAATTATGTCACAGATAGTTTGTTAAATGGTGCAAGAGAAAAGTTACCCGCATTAATCGAAGCAATACGAAGTAAGTTGAAGTTGTTTCGGTATTTTTGCTTTATACCTTTTAACAAATATTTGTTTCCTTAGAAATTCGTTTGATGGTTAAACAATACGAAGTACCACCCAGAGATAAAGTTCAAAGTTATTGAGAAGAAATTGGAAAAATGCCGGAATCAAGAAAATAATCCAGATAGTGAAGTGTAAGTTTAAAAAAAGAAATTTATAATCATTTTGTTTTCTTTGAAAATTAAACATTGTAGCCTACCATATATTAATTTTGTTTATACTTACCATAAGATTATTTAAAGAAACCAAATGACTTTGTTGTAAAATCCTAAGATGGAGTTATCAATCATAATTAAATGAATTTTGTGCCACTAAGAAACTGTTGCAAATGCTATGCTCTATTCAAATAACTTTTCATATGTATGCTTAACAATGTTTATCAAATTGATTTTTTTCCGATCATCTCCGTTGTGACGCAAAGTTTTGAAGGTTATAAAGGTACATGGCTGGAATATACAATGCGTTATCTATTTTAGCATTTCGTCTGCAACGATATTATGTAAAATACGTGATTGTAGATGTATTAAGATCAAGACAAATATACAAAATCTTTCTTTACCTCGTTTGGCGATGGCCGACGTATCTTGACCTGGGTGAAAGTCCTTTGGACTACATTTAACTAATTTATATCTGCTTAAATCAGCTATAAGTTATGAAACCAAATATTCATATCACTCAATAATATTTGAGCTATTTTCTGTCTATATAAATAATATATTTTTAAAGATAAAGGACTTAGTATAAATTTTCAGTCTAGAGCACTTCCTTTTGTCACTTTCTCTTATATAAAAATAGAACCTTGATGTGTGATATGGTTTGAAATTACCAGTATAGAGATCAATTCACATCAATATCTGTATTTTATCAGGGTTTTATTAATAATTCAATTCCATTTTTTATCACTATTAATAATCAGATATTAATTTCTGTATATAAACGATATATTCTTTTTTTTTCAGTTATAAGGAACGCATGCGTAAAATGTATTGCGATGATGATCTAGATGTGGTGGAAGATACCTCCTATCATATAGCAGATTCTAGTGCGGATATGTCCATTTTGAATATGAGCCAATAGTTTAAGAGATATTTTGTTTTGTATTGTTTTTGTTTGTATTAATAAAGAAATTAAAAAAGGAACAAAAATTAATTGATTTTTTCTATTGTCTTTTTTATTTAATTCATTTTGTTTTCACTTACCTTAATCGTATGTATATCATTTGAGTTTTAATAAAACTTTATTTTTATTCATATTTTTGCTTTTCTTTATCATTATGCTCTATGTTTATTCTTAGTAGTTCTTTTTTTTCATTTCTTTAACAATGCTGAGTCAAATACTTATTCATAATTTTTAGTTATTAGTACATATATTTTTTAAGATTTATGATTTTATAATGTATTAAAAAAGATTTATTTTCTATTAATTATTCAAACTTAACAATTTTCTGTCTGCCATTTATAATGTCCATGATTACTACACTTTGTTTTTGCCCATAAGTTTCATTATATATAAATAACCAAAAATTTGAAAGGACATTACGCTTAAAGTAATTATTTAAATTCAAATTATTGTTGAAATTGTTGCACATATTTCGTTACAAATTGTGAAGTTTGTGCATTGGGAATTAATTTTACGTTAATGCATTTGTTTTTTGATGACTTGATTTTAAAATATTTATACTAGCTTCATATATCTTTTATTCTTCATTAATTATCCTTTAAAAATATATCTAAAACTTGAAGTAACGAGTTTTCCAAAATTTTGTATTTTTAATTAAATTTATAATGTTTCGTATGGAATTGCTTGTTATAAAGACGCATGTGATTTTATTTATGTTAAATAAAGAAAGCAAACATTTATCTTAAACATTTAATACTTTTTTATTTTGTATTTCTTTTAATAAAAAATTTGAATAAATAGTTGCACAATCTATAATATTATAATTTATAATACTATTAATTAAATTGAAAATATTTACAATAAACGTTTTTTAACAGGATGTACATTTACATTAAAGATTTGTTAAAAAAATTTAATTTAAGCTTTATAAGCTTAAGCTTTCATAATATCTTCTCAAATATGATGAACCGTAGAAATTTTTAAAATTTCGTATTAAGAATAGAATTATTATGTCGAAAAGAATAATTGTTGCCTTCTATTTTAATAATTTATTTAAATTTATGTAAAGTTTTCGGTAAAATATAAAATTTTTAAACAATTTAGATGAGAAAATTTTAAATATCAAATTCTAGAGAATTTGTATTCATAATACTATTTGTTTTATTATCTAGTCAATAACAAATTTAACGACTATATTATTATATTTATGTTTATTAAAAAATTAAAACAAAAAAATCAATTAAAATGGACTCGATTTTAAAGAAGCTTGTTATACAAATTTTTTAAAGCTTTTTAGATTCTGATGACACTTAATGGCATCTTAAATGATTTGAATTTGCATTAAAATACTTTAATAAAGCTGTTAAAAAATGCAATTAGGTATTACATTTTAAATAATAGAAAACAAAAAATATAAGCATATGTATGTATATATGTTTATAATATATACATAAATCACATATGTGTATATGTATGTATTTCATATTTCACAATTTTTTCATAATATATTTTTTTAATAAATATATTTTTTTACAAATTGTACTTTATGTATTTGTTAATAATGAAATAAAAATGATATTAACAGTATTTTAAAATTATAAAGCTTGATCTTAGTTAGATAACATGTTTTTTTATGTTTTAAAATATTTATTTGATATCTTAGAAAACAATACAAATACAATAAAATATTAAATACTTAATACAATTTTTGTTTATTATTTTAGAATATAATTTGTAGCTGTCCTTTGGTTTTAAGTTCTTATTAATGTTGAAATGCTGCTGTTAGTGATGTTGACTTTAGGGATTTTTAATATTAACATGTTTAAGTTTTATTATATTTTTTTTTTTTTTATAGAAGAAGAAGCTTGAAAATTGGCCAATAAGCTCTGTTTAGTAGAATTAGATAAATTATTAAAGCGACGCTGCTCTTTCGATTAACACGCGATTATCAAAGATCAAAATCAAAGCCTTAAAATTTAGTTGTATGTAGATTTTGTAGCTGTTTTTATTTTTTTTTTATTAATATTTGAACAAATTTGTTTTAATATTTAAAAATGATTTTTACAAATTATGTTGTTTACGTTGTTTAATCACATAAAAAACAATTATTTGTCAAATTCATTTTTAAATATAACGCTTTATATCGTTCTTTTTAAACAATATGAATTATATTTCAAAATAAAATCTTTTCTTTTAACGCAATTCTTTGAAATTCAATTTGATTATATTGGATAAGTTATTTTGGTTGTCATTGGTGCGATTTGGTGGTACATGATGAAAAAATTTGTATCAGACCACTGGTATCGTATGTGAAAAAGCACTTAATTTTAGGAAATTTCTTTCATTGAATTTTTATTTTATTTTATTATTATTATATTTATTATTATTTATTAGATGTGTAAAACAATCGAAAGAAATTTTTTTAAATCATTTTCAAGTGGTATTACATTTTGTAGATTTTAATTGAAATTCAAAGCCAGTGTAGGTGTTTTGCAGCAGAACTAACAAAACGCAGTGCCACTTTTAATGATTTTAACGATGACTTTTTAAAATATTTTAATAAATTTTAAAAAATTATTTTAAATTTTCTTTATAGCTTTGGCGTACTTTTTTCGTTATAGAATATGGTTTCAGAAAATCAAGAAAAATTGTTCAAAATAAGAAAAAAAAAAAAACGAAACGAAACGAAACAATATAAGTAGATGGAAAAATTGTTAGTGTCTTTATAATATGGCTTAAAGAAAAAATAATGTTGTAGAAAACATGCTCTAGAATGTTGTGGTGAGTTTAAAGGCAAATATTTTGTATGTTTGAATGGTAATGTAAACAATTTTTAAAATGGGGTCTGTTTAAGCGGTAAATTTTATTGTTTTTTTTTATATAATTAAAGCTTTTTTTTAAATAAAACTTTAGTTTACGTCGGAACTAGAACATTAGATAAAACAAAAAAAAAAAACGCAAATAAAGTAAAAAATAAAGTATTTATTAATTTTTTTTTTCTGAAATCAAAATAGAAAATTAAATAAAAAAATTAAGACACATGATTAAAGTTTATTTTTTAAACACTTGTTACATTATTTTTGCTTTTTTTTGCATTAGTATTAGTTTACTCCTTTTAGCTTCTTTGCCATGAAGTTCTAGTGCTTTTTAGATTGTGAGGAATGTATGGTTTTCTCTAACGCTAGCCTTAATCAAATATACAAGTTATTGGAAGAACTGAGTTAAATTTTGCAATTTTTTAATCATTTAAATTTGAGTTGGTTACACTGACTGAAGCGATTAGAAGAATTTTGATTTAAAAATTTTTAATGATTTTCGACTCTATTCTACTCTATGCAGTAGTACTAGGACGTTAATATATATTTATACTAAATAAAAATATGACTGTAGATTGTGTTAGAATAGAAAATTTATACAATTTGGCTTGCAATGGCTGTAATGAGTATAAACATTATTTTTTTTTTTTATTTTTATAGATTTTACGTGAATTCGGAAATTTAATCAAACTGAAGGGATACAAACAAATTTTAGAAGTTCTCCAACTGAATTCTAATCCAAATATAACATACATACATGTGTATGTATATGTATATATAATAAATTAATAAAATTCAATATTTAAAATATATATATATACATATATCAAAATGTTCAAGTGCATTTCGGACATAACATAGTTTCAATATTATTTAGTATACAAATTATTGTACATAATTCAACTGTAGCTTTGAAATAAAAAATTTAGGAATGAATTACAAGCGACAGCATGATAATTATATATATAATAATATATTAAAAAGTTTTGTTTAAATTATAACTGTGAAATATATGTTTTTCGATATTATAGAATACAAATGTTTTAAATTCAATTTCGAACATACTGTTTCATATGTCATGAATTTAGAAAATTTTATGTTAACTTAAAAGCTTCGATATACAAAACACTGTGATATCGATTTTATTGTATCGATTACTAAAAAATAACGCTCGGCGATTTTCAAATTTGAAATACAGAATTCTTTTACACTAACGGTCATATTAATTTTTAAAACGGTAAACGTTTGTTTAAATGACATTATATTAGCTTTTATGAAATACTAAAATGTTATTGGATTTTGAAGAATATAAGCGGAAAAACAGCTACCGAACATAAACAGGATTATTTGTCTTTTACTTTTACCATCTTTGTAAATGTTTATAGGCATTAGTTCGAATACTTAATATAATGCGTTGAAACGTTTTTTTTTAACTCATTGGTTTAAAGCCTGTTGAACCAACATGTTATACTCATACAAGCCAAGATATTCAGCATAATTATTGTAAAAATTTTGATTAAATTTATTATTTATTAAAATTTTTGAAGTGACTTCATGCCAGTAGAGGATAGCACTAACGACTAGTCTATTAACTCTTTAACTAGAAAATTATGTGCGTTAGATTTTTAGTTTTCAAGAATAACATGCTACATGAGGACCAAACATTGTTTTTCTCACATTGTGCAGTAAGTGCTATTTTGTGGAGTGTTGTAAAACATCTTTTTTTTAATTTCTAATTTTTAGGTGCATATTTATAATATAATTGCAAAGAATTTTATTGATATATTGACGAAATTATCTACCAACATATAAAACGCAAGATTTAATATTTGTTTCAACGGAAGACAATTGAAAAAAGGATCGAATTGCGAAAGACAAATTACATGCATTAAATAAAAGTTGAAATAAAATTAATATTATCAACAGTAAATATAAAAGGAAAATAGTACACATTTTTATTTATAATAAAAACGAAATTAAAATGTTTTAATGTATGCATATGTACATACATACATATATTATACATGCATACATACATTTATAATATAATAAATAGTAATAAAGGATTTCTTTCACTATTAACATATAAAAATAAGTAAAATTAAATTACTATGTGTATTGAAAATAAAACATCAATTGAAATCAATTTAAATTATATTTATTATTTTTATACATAATTGTTTCCATAATATAAATAAATAAAAAATAAAAAACAGTTATTTTTCTTATTATTTTTTTAAGCCAATAGTTTAATTTTGTTTTATTTGCTTAATTCAATTTACAAATAATAATAATAGTTTCAAATAATTACTATAAAATATGATAAACTTTACTATGTATACGGTATATAATTCTTTTTTAAACTAGAATTTTGCACAAATTCGGTTTTGTTGTAATTTTGCCTTTTTAGTGTCACTTTTTAATTGTTATTTTACAGTCGTTTTTTAAATAAATTGATATGAATTAATGTTTTTACTACAAAATACCAAGTTTTAAACTTTTTTTGTTTAAATTAAAAAAGAAAAAAAAAGAAAAATTGAACATAAAATATTCTTAGGGATGCCAAATAACTGTTATTTGTTATAAATCTTTTTCTTTCCAATTTGATTACAAGCAAAAAATAATGTTTTAATTAATGATGTCATAATTATTATCTAATAATAATAATTATCTAATAATAATGACACTATTATTAGATAATTGTTGTAAACGAATTGAAAAGTTTTTTTCTATTTCATTTGTCATAACTAATCTTATATTATTTATTCTTGTAGCCATTTGAAAATATTTTTATATCTTAACTTTTCGTATTACTCTGGCAAGACTTTTATCTAATTTTATTGGTTTAGTAAAAACAAATTATTTCGAATATCGTTACAACTTACTTAAAAAACTGATTTTCTGTCAACAACCGTTCAAAGTATCCCGAAAATTGACTTTAAATTTTTGATTTAATTTAAATATAATACATATGTATTCCAAAGCAAGAAATATTTTTTTCAGATTTTTAAACACGCTGTTAATTGTTAATAAGTTTCAACACACCGAAAAGAACAGTTTTAGAAAAATAAAAAGATAAAAAATATTTTCTTATTAGATACAGAAAGACTCAAATAATTTTCAAAAATGTGAACGAAAAGAGAATTTATTTTTTTTTAAATTTATATGTAATCATATGTACGTAAGTGTGTTTTGTAGAAATTATAATTTTGTCTTTTCTAAATAAATAAGTTTTACGAGTCCATAAGTTTGTATATATTTCCTTCCTCTCTTTAATGAGCAATTATTATAACCTACATACTTGTAAAATATAAATTTCAAAGCATAAAATTAATTAATAAATTATTCAAAATATATAATTTCTTTAAACACATGCTTTTTGCATATTTTTTTTTTATGGTTAATAATCTAATTAACTAACTACATGCATTTTACTTTTAAAAGCCTCTTGTAATTTAAAAACTTTATTTTAATGATTTAATAACACAATAACTAATAATAATTATGAATTAGTCTTGCTTCTTAAACAAAAATAATTTCACTCATTACCCATTTACTACAAAAGATTCTAGTTTGAATAGAATATTTAAATAATAATGTATTAAATTTCCTATAAATAAAAACAATAAATCTAAATTTTAGTTTTAAATAATAACTTTTAAATAATATTTTCTTAAAAATACTTTATAATATTGTTATCGCGTGAAATTGAAATAAAATTTCGGAATATTTAATATTTTTAAATCGATTGCAGTTAACAGATGCTTCTTAGCAATAGAAAATTTTCTACATAAGAAATATTAATTGAGTTTTATTATCTAAAATTATAAGTTCAGTGAATGGTTTTTCCAACCAAGAGCTTCACCTGCACCGGAAAACGTTTGGAACGTTATTTAACAATTCATTTAGAAATTTTACTTTTCAAAAATAACAATAAGAAAATCAATAAAATAACTTTTGAAAATTACAACTTTTGAAAAGGTTAATTTATAAGCAAAACTTATTTAATTTTTTTTTTTTAACAATGATATTCTCTTCAACAAAGTGATTGTTAAAGTAAAATCTGTTTCTAGACAACAGGAACAAGACGACTGACTAACTAAGCTTTTTTCAAAAGCTTTAAATAGTAAAAATTCTAGGATTCTCTTTTTTCTTGTCTGTGTTGTATTCGAATTGCAGTGCAAATATATTTTACAATTTTCGAAATTTCAGTTATAGTTTCAGTTTTTTAAATCACATTTTTTAAAGTTTTGTTTTCTTTTTAATTTGCATTGTTTAGTTATTGCAAACAATAATATTTTCAAAAAGACTAGTTTACAGAACAGTGGAACAAAATATAAAACCATTTCAAGTGCTGTAATGACTGAACAAGTTTCCAACTTAGTTACAAAATCCTAATTGAACACTGTTCCATGGTTTCTTGTGACTAAGATTCTAATTTCTTCATTTAAAAATATATTTTATTAATTCCGAAATTTTACGTACACAAAACGAAACTGAAAAACAACGAAACAAAAAAAAAAATTGCTTTTAAAAGATTACCAAACTTGTCTTTATAGCATTACAAACTCTACCAACTAACTACTTTCAATTATTTGAAATAGAATATATTTGTATGCGACTAGGTGTGAGTAGAGAGTGTGAATGTTAAGTTAGAAAAAAATACAAAACAAAACAAGGAGAAAGAAATTTATCTATGCACTACAGTAGTAGAGATAACATTAGTTGTAGTTGAAGTTGTATGCTGGAAAAATAATGAGCAGGGATGTAAGTAATGTGTGTTTAGCACTACCAATAATGTTAGTAATGTTCCTATAATGTATGGTATGTTAGATGAAGTGTATAAATTTTTACTAGAATTGCACATATCTTCCTCACAAAAGCACATATGTCCATTGCCTGAACTTTCCATCATGCACACATGATCGACCATAAATAAATTTATTTGTAATTGTGACGTACACATACGCCGAACAACTTCATAAGCTACAATTCGTTTCATTCATTTGTCAGATATTGTCGTATTCAGTAAACAGATGGGTAAGAGAGAGAGAGAGAGTGCGAGAGAGCGAGAGATGGGGGTCCGCCCATTAAATAGTAGTTGTTATAAAGAAATAAAAAGAAAGGAAAAATATTATATTAAAAACTCATTTCTTATCCTACATACATACATACGTATGAATATACATACATACATATGGATATAAGCAGAATTTATTTTAGGATAATTATTTATTTTTAATAATAATTATTATTTTTTTTTCCATAAAACTTACGTGATTTTGAGTGTCGCACCATTTTCACACAGCAGCCGTTGCATGTCATCAAAGGTGGCTGATCTCTTGGCAATGCAGTATAGTTAAAGGGGTCCTTACATCGGGCATCAGTCCAGGAATCGCATTCGTAGCAGTATATAGAACGTGCTGAACGATATTCCATTATAAGTTGCAATAAGTACAAGATTTTATCCAGGCCAGAAAAATAATTTTATTAGTAAATTTGTTTGCTTTTATAATAATTTACAAACTGAACACGCATATTTACTTTTGTATGTACATATGCTTACATAGATATTGTTGTCAAGTAATGCAATTAATAACTCAAAAACTACACTAGCTAAATAAAACACTTAATAAAAATAAAACAACAAAACGAAACCAAAAAAAATCAGATTGAAATTAAAATTTTTGTTAAACATGCTTTTTTTATACAAAAAACAAGCTACAAATTAAATTTAAATATTAAATAAAACACATTCTAATATCCTGTGCATACCAAACACATCATACTCGTATTGAAGTCCAACTATAACAGAGCAAAGCAACTACTAATTTTTGTATAATTCTTCTACATTATAAAAACAAATTGAAATTAAATGAATTGAATTTATTTGAATCAGTAAATATGAAAGTAGTTAAAATTATAAAAAAAAACTTATCGAAAAATAACTAAATATGTATTTCGTTAGGATTATTTTAAATGCGTTTACTTTCAGCGGTAAAAATCGTTAGGCAGGTATTAACTAAATAAGCAAAAACTGTATGTCATCATCAAAACGTTTTTTTTTTCTTCTTAATATCAACAGAATGAAAGCAACGCGCTAAATAAGGGTATGCTGTTGCATCTGACAGTCCTCTATATTTAAGCCTTGAAGGTCTTTAATTTGGACGGTTAGGACAAGTCTGTTGCCAGGCCTATTGAGCTAGACATATCATCACCAATCTTTCTGGACTAAGTCTTCAATAGCGATTATTAAACAATACCATTTTTTTTACCACTGGGAAGGGTGAAAAGAAATCAAATGTAAAAAATATTTGAAAAAATCCAATTGAAAAAAGGTCACTTTAATATTTTTTTCTAGTAGAGTTTAATTTTTCTTCATCTACAGTTAAATTAAGAGTTAAAATTCAATTCTTCTTCGTTGCCCGATTACTCTTCATGCAAGTTGATTTAATTAAAATTAAGCAGGTGTATTGAATAAAATTTCGTTGTTAATTGACAGACGAGATGTGTTCACAAAATGGATAAAGAGCAAAATATGAAAAGAGCACACAAAGAATTACGCTTATCGAACCTACAATGTCATTTATCAATAACAAATTTTACTTTTTCAGAAGAAGTACTAAGAAAAGCTGTCTGGACTTGATATGATATTTTTTAGTTAGTTCTTAAACCTTTTGTTATCACTGCAGATATTTCTAAATTCAAGATACTTATTACAGAAACAAGATTCGCAATAATTTGGGTGTAAAAATATATTCCAAATTTTATTTACAAAAATTTATAAATATCTGTTACTAGAAGAAGAAGATTTCAACGTAAACTAATATAGGAATAATAATATTAAGTAATAATATCTATATAATTCATGCAATTGACTAATTATTTAAGCTAAGAAGGTATTATTGTTTTACTTAAAACTTTGCCCATTTCTTTTGTGTGTAGCCTGACTATCTAACATTATAACAGAATGGATATATGTACATAAATTATTGTCAAAAAATATATGTAGATTATATTGGAAAGATGAAACATCAAGTTAAAATCAGTTGTATATTTTTTAATCCCATTTATTGAAAGTATTTTTCTTTCTACATGTTTAAAGAAATCAAAAAAAAAAAAAAATAAATAAATGTTTGCAAATAAAATTTGTCTAAATCATTCAAACCAGCTTTAGAAAAAGAAATTCTTTAAAGAACACATCAAATATTTGTTTTAAAGGCATAATGAAATTATAATCTTTCATTAATTTTTTGTTTTTTTTTTTGTTCACATTTATGTAATACAATGTAATTAAGGAAAGGGTACACCATTTTTAGCTTCTATTGTATGTTTTTGTTTTTGTTTTTGTTTTAAAATACATTATAGAAGTTTTTAAAAAAACAATGAGTGATAGAAATTGAAAATATGAAATTAACTAAAAATAGGAGGCAGAAGAAAGAAAATTGTATAAAAAAATATTCATACTTTGACATTCAGCTGAGACTTGTGGAACCCAAACGAATAAAATTACTCCAAATAAGGCTGCAACAAGAAGAAAAAGTAAAAAGTGAAGAAAAGACAATGACAAATGGAAAGAAAAACCAAAATAAAACTATGATCCCTCCCCATGAATAGATAAAATACAATTTTTGTAAATTGTATGAAAATGATTTTGTTTTAAGTCAAAACTAAACAACATAAACAAATAACGAGAAATACAAGTTGTTGTAGTAGAATCGAACATTCCAATTTACACTGTCACTTCTATAATAAACTCATATAAGACAAATCTTACTTAAAACAAATATATTTCATTGTATATAAATTTTCTTTTTTATTTCTTACAATGTACATAGTTTAACCTTTAAACTTATAAAGTATTGATTAAATAAAGAAACAGAGGGAGAGAGAGAGAGAGAAAGAGAGAGGCGTAGAGATAGAGATAGATAGAAATAAAATTGAAGAAATTTTATACATTTTGTACAAATTTCGGGACATCTACTTGTATTATATATGTAAAAGTAAATATTGACATTATAATACAGTTGAGCCTCAAAAACTCCTATAACCAATCAATTTTACAGTATGTACTTCATTTTTACTTCCTATTATCATGTGCCATTAATTTGTATACATCTTTATACATACTTTCTTTTTATACTTCTATTAAATCCACACTTTTGGCACCATTTATTTATTATAACTATTTTACTTCCATTTTATCTTTATTTCTTATTTAACTTTATTCGTATTTGACTTTTTTAAATATAATATCATCAATTTTACATTATTGACCAACTCAATTGTTATACCTTGTCTTGTCTTGTTATATTTCCTTTTTATATATTTTTTTTTTTTGACAAAAAAAATATCGATAATTTGATATCGATGCTCCAAAATTTTTTTCGAAAAGTAAATTAACGAAAAATTTTAAAATAAAAATGAAATTAGCACGTATACTAGAATTAAGGTCAGTGTTCATATATACATTAAAAATTAAATAGAAATTTAACAAAACTTAATCTGTATTTTCATGTTTGACATAATCTCTGTAAATAATTTCTATCTCATGTTACGCCTGATTCGATCGACCCGAATAATCAAGATTCAACTGTATTAGTACTACTTTTCGTTCAATAATCAGAACTGAAATCTTAAAATAAAACAAACGTTATTACAAGATTTATTTTGTGACAGAGGGGTTAGTACAACAATCTTTTTAGTTACAAAATTTAAAACCCAAAAAAAAAAAAAAATAAATAAATAAATAAGGAATCAAGAAACGTAAATAACAAACACTTCAAAAAGCTTAAATTACGAAAATAGTTTTCTTTTCAAAAAATGAAAAGATGTCTTCATTTGGGTTATATTTGATTGAAAAACTTACATGGAAAGCAATTGTCAGCATCGATAATTTTTGTTAAGATGCACAAAACTTAAAAAAATAAAAATAATTCAAGACCAATTCAATAAAAAAAAAAACAAGTAATTATTTATATTATTTTATAAACAAAAAATTATATAAATAAATTAAAACAAAAAATAAAGTGATATCATTGAAATGAATTTTGAAATTACAGAAAATAAAACAACTTTTAATTTATTTTTGACCTCTTACACATGATTCTTATCATAATAATAAAATAAAAGTATGTATATATGTATGTATGTATATTGTAATCAGAGGCAAACATTTTTTAATATCTTCACACATAATTTGCAATTACACCGTTTAAATCGTTTAAAAACATAAAAGTCTGTTTAATAATTTAAATCTGTTTTTAAATATAAAAAGCAATGTTTTTGAATAAAATATTAAATATAAAAGCCATTAAAATATTTCATACATGGTAAATAACCCAAGTCACATAGTCAGACTAAAAATTGGACTCATTGCAGCAGTGATAATTATTTATAAGCGAGGATATAATTTTTAAAGTACAAGTGGAATAGAATAGCCCTTGGTCACATAGTTGCACCATCGCTGGATATAGCATCTACCATACCTTCATATGTACATATATTGTTAGACTAAAAAGTGGACTCATAGTATATGTGTATATGTGTGTATATAGTTTATACAAATATTCTTTTTATATGCAGACGTGGTCCTATAATTAGCACACCAAAGAAAGATGAGTTTTTTTTTTTTAAATTATTTAAGGCAGTTAAATACTCTATGGAGTATACATACATATGCGGAGTATAAATAAGCGATGTAATTTAACATGAAATAACATATGTAATTTTGTGGAGGCATTCTTCCTCTTTAATAAACGAATATAAACTACCAGGTTTCTGATATCGTTCATATCTGTCATTCCATGTCTTTGAAGATTATTTTTGTTCAACTTCTGTTCCAGGAACTGGATTGGAATTAGAAGTTTATGGTGGCTATTCTGTAATATCAGGTTATAATTCCCCTAAATACTTTATCCAATTGAGGTTCATAATCCATTCACATTATCATCATTACCTTGCGTAAAAATATATTTTACAAAAGCGAATGGAATGATGAAATGAATTTCCATAATATATGTATTTGGTTAAATGTTACTTTATCAGGGAATCCTTTTTCATTTCAGTTGCAGTCAAATCAGTTGCTCCTGAATAATATTTAGCTTACTTATTAATATGTACATAGATACTAGCAGATTGTACCCGGCGTTCCGCGGGTTATAAAAATAACAATAAATAAAAAACCGGCTTCTTAAAAATGCAATTTTTCAAATTATTGGGAAACGGGTTTATCAAACAACTCAGTTTTTTTAATAATCAAGTCCTAAATATAAATGCATGCAATTTGCCCGTTTTTCGCCCCTTTTCCCCATTTTGGACCCCTTTTGGTCCAACTTTTTAAACAGAACACCTCCAATAGCTATTTGGAAAACTTAACCAAGCTAAATCGTAAAAAATTACCTATTACCATTTTTTCCCATTTTTTCTCGCCTTTTGGTCAAAATTTTGAAAAGATTTTTAACCTATAACCTCCACGGACAAAAGTCCGATCTATATCCCAAATTTCAAGAAAATCGGTCCAGGCGTTCAGGCGTGATTGGCTGACAAACAAAAAAACAGACTTACAGAAAGATTTATAATATATATTAGGGTTAAACAAAAATGCGTAGTTTACGAATTGATTCTGATTGGGGCAATATGTAAGCGTGTGACGAAGTGTTAAAGTTATTAACAAAAAGACACGTTAACTAACAAGGTATTTATTTATTGTTCAAGTCGAATAGTATTTGAAGTGTGCCTAATAATTAAAGATGATGGTAAAGAGATTTTGTGGTTAAAAAAAGAACATATTTTTCAATTAATTTTAAATTAGTAAATAGATAAGTAATTAATATACATTTTTGGTTGTTTTTAACCCATTTACACTTGAGAAGTTATAGCTTTAATTAAAATTTATGTGTCTGTTTAAAATTATGTATTTTTGGAAAATATTTTTATCGCGCTTTATTTTCTACAAATAAAAACAACATATTTATGTATTTTGAAAAACTTAAAAAGAAAAATTTTTTTCTTTTACTGTTGATTAATTCTTAATTCTTCTAATTTTTATTATTTATTGTCTTATAACAATTTTAACTTACCTATGGTTGTTACCAACCATTTATTTGCTTTCAGTGTTTGCCTTGGAGAAAATGCCATTTTAATCGAACTGATTTCTTTGTTCAAAATTTTCTCGTTATGAACACTATTCGTTTGTTAATGAGATTAAAGAAGAAAAATAAAATAACGAATCGTTAATAAATTTTGTTTAATTTTTTCATATTTTTAAATTACAATAAAATTGCGAATTATTTAAAAGCATACCTTGTAGTTTACCTTTTAATATATTTTGTAAAAGATTGATTACAGTTTCCGCTTTCGTTAGTGTCGTGTAAAATAGTGATAGATATTGTGTGTTAAATATTCGCAGGTGGTTAAATGCTATTTATTTACATAAACTGCTTTTGTTATCCTTTTAATGTACTACGTTGTTGGAGTAGCAGTTATCCATATTGTTCTCCTATTGTTTTAATCATTCACACTGGATTCACTTAAAATTAAAAAGTAACAAATATATTTTTTTTTATATTTTATAGAAATTTGGTTAAAAATATACGTATTAAAATAAAACAAAACATTCTAGTGATGTGTAAAAAATAATACGAACAATGAATAAAGCTCTTTAGTCATATTTTTATATCGAATAGAAAACATATCATATGCATTTGACATGGTTTTTATAAAGTAATTATTATTATCAAATTCAGGTAAAATGCATACCATTAATTAATTAATTAAAACAATTTATAAATGCCGGTATTGAATAAAGATAATGTAATTATTCTAATGCATCACTAGGATTGAAATAACAAGAAATACAGATGTTAAGTAGTGGGCCACACTTCAATATTGCATGAAGTAGAAGCGAATCAGTCAGGTTTTAGATGTGATTGCATGGTACCAGAGACTGATTTCGGACTAATATATATACAGAACTCACGCGGAAAGAATGGGTGCTGGAGCTGGTGACAGTGATATAACTATCTTTACCAATGGCTTAAAAATGGAATGTTGAACTGGATCTTTGGTCTATTCCGAAAAACTGACGGTGAGCGGGTCATAAAGATTACCTAACAAAGCCAGCGTATTTCAGACGTAGACTTTTGCTATTAAACAAGCTGAACGCATGGTTGAAACCGAGACAGTCAAGCAGCAATCAAAGCACTGGCATCCCTTCTCGTCTAATTAAAAGGTGTCAGGGTTTACATGGACCCTCTACACAGTATACTTCGGCTCAACACCCGCCTCTATTGGGTTCTAGGTGAACGAACTGTCACGAAGAGATTGGAGATGTCTGATGAGGACATAATAAAGGGGATACATATATGCGACTCTACAAGAATTTCAAATTGGAAAATGCAATATGGAATTCAACATATCGGGAATTTTCCGTATTTTCAAACTGCTGTATCCAGCAGGGGAAAACAAAGAAAACGCGTAAGTGTAATGGAATTAATACGATGCCATGTGATAATAATAATATATGTAAAATGTAAGTTGAATATTATTATTATTGATTTACTAAATTTTGTTAATTACAGTTATTAAATTATTCTAAATAGCATGTGACCACAAAAAAAAATCAGTCCTCTTAAGACTAAAATATTCAACATCAACTTTTTGGTGAATGAGTGTGCTAATTATAAGACTATCACTGTATATTTAAATTCATCAAGTATTAAGAGTATTATAATTAGCAAATTGCATTAGGAACAATAGAAATGTTATTTAAGTTTTTACGACAAAAAATCAAAATGCAATTTTAGATTGTTGCAAAAATATTCATATTGGCCAGAGCAGTGTTTTGCAAAAATTCTTTACACATATACAAACAAAATTTGTATTAATTTTTGTTAAATTTTTAATAATATTGTTAAAAAACGTATGACGTCAATCTTGTCGTTCGAATTTATTATTCATTTATGTTAAAATTTTAATTATTTGAGAAAAATGGTCATAAAATTTCGAACACAAGCTGAAAATTTATTGAATTTTTTCACAGCCTTCGAATAAGATTTAAGAAGGACAGTCTTCAATTAAAAATTGCCTATTTTGATGCACACTTACTTACATACTTATGTAGTCACTTAATGCAAATTAATTATGTTACTATTTGTGATGAGATTAGCGGTCTTTCTATTTTACTTATATCCTGTACACAAAGAGATTTGCGCATAAACGGCATACAAACTATTTTAATCCTTTAAAAACTCAAACTTTATGAATTTTCTCATTAGGATCTCTAATAAAGTGGTTTAAGTAAGGAATACTGAAATGTAACTTTTGCCCATTCTTTATACCATACAAATTGGAACAATTGTTCGGAAATGCATATACATAAAAGAAAAAGAGCAGTTTAAGGGAAGTTTATATACAAAAGCTTTATAAAGAGCTGAATTTCAAGGAAGTTTTTTTTTAAGACCAACACTTACACTCTTCATCCATTACATTATGTTGGGAGTTACGAAAAATAAGTTGTTAAAAGGAAGACAGAGGATGTTGTGTTATTCGGCATTAGATTTGAATTTCTTACAAGTGGCAGAAAAGACCTCTGTCGGCAGTAAGTTCTAGCTTAAGAAGGAATTCTACTTACTATGCAGTCTGTGATCTAGCGGCCAATCGCCAACAAAAGAATGCGTTCTGATAGAAAGACGTATGCTACCTAAGGAAATACGATTTTCGGGAACAGTAGCAATAGAACAGTAAAACACAATCCACAATGCAATGATGCTTCAATAAAGCAATCGACTGGATACCCTACTGTCAGTAATGACTGCCTTCGCCCTCTTACGTACACGGTCGCGACGCCTCAATACTTTGGGGCAGCGATTCCATACATGAGAGTTCTCTTTCATTCTTTTCAAAAAAAGTAAATTTTGATCGATCGTCACTCACTCAAATAAACAGTTAATCGGTTCAATCAATCATTTAAAAAAAAGTGAATTTTGATACATACACCTGTACATATTTAACAGCAAAATTTATATATGTATGTACATACATACACATATATATTGTATTGCAAATAAATTAAAAAAGAAAAAACACTTAAAATATTGTACACATACATATAAGAATGTATGATGTGCCGTATAGTCTCTTGGATTTTTAGGATTTCTTTTTTTCTATACGAAAAGTGACCATAGCAATGTTCACATTGAACTTTGGCAAAATGTCAAAAACGATTTTGCTTGATGTTCAATTCGATGCGATTCTGTTCTAAAAAATTCTCATCGATGTTGCTATATTCGTAGTAGTCGTCATCATCATCATTATCAACAACATCAGCACCCACAATTAGAGTGTAAATCTTAGTGTCTGTCTGTCTGTCTGTTTGTCTACTATACTTTAACAAAACAGTGCAAAATATAGAAAAAAAACTTTTCGAGTATAATAATAGACACAAGTGACAATTTGTATATGCCTGAAGAAACTTGAAAACATCGAAATACATAAGTTTAGATATATTTTATGTACATGTTTTAGCAAAATTATTATGACTTAATTGACATTATACTTAACCCTTAATCGTCGCACCTGATTTATTGTGTGAGAAAGTATGAAATTCGCTGGGGACAAATCGACATTTATTGCTCAACAAAGGTCTATAATATAGCAGCTAGAATTTACATACCGAAAGGAAATTGAAATCGTGAACTAGTTTTTACGGAATTTACTTCGAAAATCTTTATTATAAGAGGCATTCGTATAGCATTACTTAATAAAGTTGTAACAGGTCATTAATAGTTGGGCGTACGTACCATCATTTAGTTAGTCGACAGACAGTCATGCAAGCACTATTTTGATTGTACAGGAGCTATTATATATGTTTGGAACTAAAAAGATATACAAACAGCAGTGGGGTAAACGTGCGGCCCACGTGTTAACAGAAAATTGTTCCTGAAATGAATGTTAACTGGATTATCACTTAATGCTACCTTATAAGGAAGAAATTATGCTACTCTCTCTGATGGCATTAGAATAATGATTTCATTTCAAATCGAGAGTTCTGTCTAATATTTTTAGACAATAACTAAGTTTCGACGAAACACAAACAATATCCGAATTGAAAAAAGTTCGCAGTTCGCTGCAGTTTCAGCTAATCAGCAATTTTCTCATTTCACTTACTTTCTCGGTAAATCTCAATGAGTCACTTTGGTGTCCTTATTATTTTTTGCATCACTGTATATAATAGATGTTTTGATATATGCATATGTATTTATGTATTTGGGGATCCAGATTGCCAGAATAGGGTGTTATTTTACAACGTCCTTAATAATACTACAATATAGTACAGTATCTTGAATTAAACTGTCACATAACTAGAAATTATAATAATAAACCTACAACAATGATGATACATAAATAATAACATTTAAGTCGCTGTAATAAAGGACGATGTTTTAATACAAACAATATTTAAATATGTATATGTATGTATGTATTCTCCACACTATGTATGTCTTTTTTGCACAACAAGATATTTTAATTGACTCTGTAAATTTCAATAATTGGCTCAAGCGATTAAGTGGTTTAAGAACAACCCTAAACAATAATTAACTACAACGTAAATGAAAAATGTTAGAAGAATCTATTAAACAATTAAATTACACATACATATATATGTAGAGGATATATTATGTGCATATCGTCGTCGAAAATCCAAAAGTACGTAACAAACATTTTTCTCATTTTACAGGAAGGAGAAGAAAAAAAAGTTATAAAATAACAACAAGTACTTCATTTGTAGAAACGTTTTGAATTATTGATATAAAAACGTTATTTTTGGTCGCAGAAATCTAAAAATTGCTGGAGATAATATGTCAGATAACCTCACGAATCATCATAATCAATCCTAAAACTCGATTTTGATTTTTTTTCGACGACGATATTATGTACATATGCAAACCACAAGGACTCTCGTTTATTAACTTGTTTACTCTCACTTTGCCAAGTTGAATAAGTATATTAATTGACAATGTTATTTAAATAATTTTATTTATTTAATTGCCTTGTTCGCGTTAATAAATAGACGTGATTGTATTGGTTGGCCATTTTGTTTTTTTTTTTTTATTATTTTTCTTCTTAAGTTATTTGTTGTTTTGTTTTGATTTCCTTGTCCTGTTTAATAGATGCTATTTATTTATTTACCTTCTCTTCCTCTGCGTCTAAACGAGCAAAATATACTATACGCACACTTATTCACTTCTGAAAAAACTTTTTTAAAAACGTTTTTTTTTACTTTTTTAAGATTTTTTAGAGCAAGTGTTTATTTTTTTATTTTTATGAGGACGAATGTCGTCTATTGTTGCGATTGCTGCAGCATTGGTTTTTACATTTCATAATTATCGATTAGTGCAGAAGGTAAACGAATGAGAGAAACACAACAACAACAAATGTAAAATGGATATAGCCCAATTATTATTATTTTTTTTTTTCAAGGAGGTTTTAGCTTTTTTTTATTTATTTTATTGATTTAAAAAATCCGTTTTTAATTTTTTACTGTATTTGCGTGTGGAAAAGGCATATTTTTTTTTATTAATTTGTTTTGTTTCTATTTATTTCCTTGTTTTTTTTTATTAATTTAAATCCAAATGTGTTGTTTTTAAATTTATATATATATATTAATAGTAACTAAATAATTAATTCATTTTATATATTTTATGTATATTATCTCTTTTAATATTCTTTTTATTTCAAGTTGACATTTTTAATATTGAATAAATTGTTTTTTTCGTTCTCTCACTTTCGGTGTTCAGATAAGACTAAAGGGAAAAATTTTCAGACACATACACACACTACTGCTTATATAGTATAAGCGAAAATTTATATTTTTTTTGTTTTTGGCAGGTGGTTGTAATCGAAAAACCCCTATTAACTGCCAGTGTTGAAAAATTCCGTACTTTTGTATTTTTTTAGTACTATTCCATTTCAAAAATACCGCCAAGCTTTTTCAGTACTTTTTCATCAAATTTGTATTTTTTTGTTCGATAAAATTCGCACATTCTTTTTCCGTTTCCGGGTTTATTAAGTAAAAATTAAGTGCCTGCTTGTTTATGTACTGTGGTGGTCTGTCTGTCTAATAGGTGCTACAAGTTAAAGTAGCTTTTAGTATAGGCACCCAACGGCCACTGTTCAACTCCAGGTCAGGCAAAAAAAACCTTGAGGTTTTGTGTGTGTGTTTGTTGTGTTTGTGTGGTGGGTGTATGTGTTGTGTATGTAAAGTGTGTGTGTGTAGTCGGTAGAGAAAAATTGTAAAAAATGATGCAAACAAAAATCAAGGAGCCCCTTGGTCAACCCAGGTCGGACAAAACGAAAACAAAAAATATATGTTTTTTCGCTGCTTTGGAAAAAAAGAAAGCGTAAAAAAATAATTTTTTTCGGTGTGGTGAATTCCTAGGTGTGGTGAGTTTCGGTGTGGTGAGTTTTTACAAAATGTGGTGAATTTCGCTGGTGTGGTGAATAAAATTGAAACTCACCAAACTGCCGTTATTCGAAATGGTACTGTATTACTATAAATACATGTACTGTATATCGTTGATTGGATGGTGCTTGTCTAGAATAAGCAATTTTCAGATCTGTTAGTGGAGGCATGCATTATTACAACAGATTTTATGGAAAGCGAAAAATTTTGCAAATGGCAACGCTGACTGTTTTACTGACTACATTAGATCAGCTGTTTGTTTAGTTACATTAATATGTAGCCAAGTGTGAAACAGCTGGTTAAAGGAACAATATGGAATCGTAATATAGTAAAAACTTTATAAATTTATGATTTTTAATTATTTTCGTCGTACCGTGCTTGTTTTTTCATTGCACATATTTTTATTTTATCAATGCTTTCTTTCTTAAAGTATTGATTCTAACAATGAGTTTTCATCACGTGGAGGAGGATGGGGCAGATAAGGATACTGGCATGCTATTAAATCTTAGTCAAAAATCTACTATTTATGTTGGTAAGTTGAAGGATCTTTTTGTAAATGAATAACAAAAAACTATCAACTATGACAAGTAAAATTCTAGCTGATCAAACTCCTACACCTACTAGGCTTATAAAAAACTGTGAAGAAGTTGGCTTATTTGAGGATTTGCAGAATGTAAATCCTTTTGATGAAACCTTTAGGCGAGCCTGTGAACAGAATGTCCAAAACACTCCAGGGAGTCATTCACATACATTCAATACTGATGAAAATTCCTTACATACACCGCAAATTTTTCCACAGTTTGATACTGCGATTGAAGGTGGTATAGTGGCTGAAGAAGAGTTGTCTAAGCAAACGCTAGATACGCCCATTGATTTGGATGTGGGAACTGTAGAATCCATTTTAGATGTGCCATCATCACGAACAACTTATAGCAAACAGAAAAGTGTTGAACCATGCTCTTCAACAAAATACCGAGCAATTGCGGAAAAACCAGCAGCGGAAAATTTACAACAAAATTCGGGTATAACAATTCTACCCAGTACAGTACAATTTGTTCAGCCACAAGTTATTACAGTAACATTTCCCTCAAGTGAGACGTCGGAAACGAACCGCAATGTCTCTGCCACGCATCCAAAAAAATGTACAACAAAAACTAAACCTTTGATTTTACCTAAGCTATCCACCACTAATATCGCCACTACCAAAGACACCGTTTCTTTTGCACAATCGACCCCTAGCACAGCGAGTAGTGCAAGTTTAACTCCAACCTCACAGCTGCCTATTAAAGAACGCTTAAAAGCGATATTAAATCAATCCAGTAAAACTCGACCAGCTGATTGGTCTGACAAATCATTGTATAGTTCTAAATTGACGAACAAGTATTCAAATATGAAATCCACAATGACACATAAACCTTCAAAGGATGATACTATGGAACGGAGACGAGCAGCATCGACACGTTACCGCCATAAAATGCGTAATGAATATAAAGAGTTGAGGAAACGCAATACAGAATTACAAACTGAAAATGAGAAACTAAAGGAAAAAATTAAATGCTTAGAAATAGAAAATTCAAAACTAAAAACTGCTTCTCTGCAACCAGTATTATGTATGTAATGAAATTAAAATCTTAATATCAAAGAAAAGTAATACTAATAACAAAAATGTTTTTCTTTGCTTAGCTCATCCGACTTTAACTCCCGCCTTAAATGTACCAGCACAAATACAAATACCTGCCTCTACTATACATTTAGTGATGAATATACCTAAACTAGTAGTACCTTGTTGTACAAGTAATGAAAATACTTCTTCCCCACATGTTTTGAAAGCAGACAAAAAACTTTAGCCAATTGGTTTCGTTTTAGGGATATTTTAAAGAATATTGAGTATATATAATATACTATAAATATACACGTATTATGTATATTAAGATACCGCCAACCACAGGAAAGCTCATAGATTGCGTAAAATCAAATCGTCGTTTTTTTGGCCAGTTTTCTGAAAATTGCCGCGGCAGTCGACATGTTAAAAAATGCATATACATATATAATTAAGAAGAGTGCCTTGAATTCTTTATTATGTTTAGCGTTAAAAAGTTTATATAGTAGTAAATAGTATAATATATATGTATGTAGATACATATGCATGTACTTTATGAGATTATTATTATTTATTTTTTGTCTTTTGCATATTGTATGTCATATATTTTTACATTTAGTTTATAAAGATATTTTTGTTAGATTTATTTCTGTAACTCTGTAGCAGTATTGCAACATCCAAATTTGTCTGTTATTACTGCTTTTTCTATTCAAACATAATAAAAGGTTTGAATTGAAAAAATATTTTTTAAATAAATTAGTAAAAATTTTGCTTACAAAAAAATGTGTTCGTTTTAGTTGTGTTGTGTTTTTGTATTTTATTTTTTTTTACCATAATTATTAAGGAATTAAATTCGTGTAAATTAAATTTCGTTAAATTGCGTACTAGAGACGGTGGCGTTACAGAATCCAAGGAGAATTATTATTTATCAGAATTGAAAATCGATTTCGATATGATTCGGTGTAATGAATTCTTCTTCTTCGTTTTGTCTTGTTTCGAACATAAAGAAAAAAACCATTATGCGAAACAGTAGTTAAAAGTTTTTGTTTACACTTTGTTGCTTTTATTTGGAATTTTGGTGACGTATAAATTTTAGTTGTTTGTATTAACAACATTTTAAGCACAATTTTGAATATATATTTAAGTGAGAAATATATTTTTTAACTATTTCTTTCCAGATAAATAATACTCACCACCTCCCATTTCAGTTTATGCATGGTGGGGTTTTAACCAAACGGCCAAGGTAATAAAGAAGAAAATTACTTGGGCATGACAAACACCAGTGTAGCATAGTCCATACAGTATATTTTTCCACTAACAATACTTTTGTGAATTTCAATATTATTAACCATACTGGCTAAATTCACCACACTTCCCAAAAACTCACCACATACATACCGCACTTAAAATTAAATAACGGTTTAATTTACATAGTATATGTATATTTATATATAAATAAAACACCGAAAAGAATATACGAAGAATTATTATAATGATTGATGGATGGACTACTTTCATTTCCTACTTAACAGTAAAATAAATACGTTCCGTTTTCATACTGTTCCAAAGGAATTTTTTGCAGTGTATTTTACGCATGACAGACATACAATGTCTGTCACCCAAAGAATATGCCACTAAATCTACCACCACTACAAACAATCAACCAAACCAACTCTACGGTGTTTCACATTTCTACAAGGTTCCCTATTATTGATTTTCTTTACATTGTGTAAAAGAATTTTTAACAGAGCAACGAAAATTTTCATCATTCTTATTTGCCATAAGCAAATTGAGAAACAAATTATTTTAATTGCAATTATTGCTTAGAGAACAATAGAGAAACGTGAATTATGGGTGATAATGAACAAAAAGCCTTACAATTAATGGCAGATGCCGAAAAAAAATTGTCCCAACAAAAGGGCTTATTCAGTTCTTTATTCGGAAATTCCAATAAAGTTGAAGAGGCCATTGAAAACTATCAAAGAGCTGGGAACATGTTTAAAATGTCTAAGAATTGGACAAAAGCTGGCGAATGTTTCTGCGAGGCAGCCACTCTCCATCAAAGGGCTGGCAGCCGTCATGATGCAGGCACCAATTTTGTTGATGCCTCGAATTGTTATAAGAAAGTAGACATAGACACAGCCGCTCAATGTTTACTAAAAGCGATAGACATATACACTGATATGGGCCGTTTTACTACGGCCGCCAAGCATCATCAGAGTATTGCCGAAATGTATGAGGCCGATCCCAATTCCCTGCCAAAAGCAATTCAACATTATGAGCAAGCCGCTGACTACTTTAAGGGAGAAGAGTCCATTTCATCAGCTAATAAATGCATGCTAAAAGTGGCTCAGTATGCTGCCCAATTGGAAGACTACGATAAAGCCGTAAATATTTATGAGCAAGTCGCTACCTCTTCACTGGAATCATCATTACTTAAACACTGCGCCAAGGAATACTTCTTTAGGGCTGCGCTTTGCCATCTCAGTGTTGATATATTAAACTGTGAGCACGCTTTAGAAAAGTATGTCAATCAGTATCCAGCTTTCCAGGATTCCAGAGAATATAAGCTAGTTAAAACCTTATGTGAACATTTGGAAGAACAGAATATCGAGGGCTTCACCGAGGCTGTTAAAAATTACGACAGCATTTCTCGTTTGGATCAGTGGTATACCACTATACTATTGAGGATTAAAAAAGCCAACGATGAAGATCCCGATTTGCGTTAAACTCTCTCCCAAAATCTACTCTACTTTATCCCAATAAGCAAATGCGAATATCTCTAGACAGAATTATGAATATCTCGAGTGTTAGTAACAAAAATTAAAAAGAAAAAAAAAATTATTAATAAAATAGGCAACATTCCTTTATGAATCCCTTATATCTACTAACTACTATATAAAGATCTCTAAAATAAAAAAACCACACACATTAACTAAAAAATTATTCTAGTATGTAATTGAAGTAAAACAAAAGAAATTGTTTTTTTCTCTTTTTAAATAAAAAAAATGCATTAAAAATATTAATTTAAAATTATTCAATATTATATATTATAACTATAAAGTAAATAAAACAAATTGATAAGAGAGATAAAATTGAATAAAATAAAATTTAAGAAAAAATATTGAAACATAAAAAAAACAACTAATAATATTATATACTATATATAAATGTATTTATATGTAATTAATTAATTAATTCTTCATATGTTTATCATTATATTGTACTACTACTTACCTAAGAGTGAACAAAATATTCCAAGAAAATACAAAACACAACAGAGATTAATGAAAAACAACAACAGAAAAAGGTACATTTAAATAAAGAATGCTTTAGACGCTACTAAATTTCTGAGGGGCGTTTTCCTTGACCTTTGTTGCTGCTGGCTTCCAATGCAGAGTGTGTTGTGTGTTTAGGTTGTTGACTTTAGCGCAAGAAAATCGTCTTGTATGCTGTCCAATTTACGTTCAACGTCATCCAAATAATTGGTAGAGATTTTTTGCATATTATTTAATGGAAGATTATTGGAAGTAATCTGTAAAAATTAGATGACATTTGAAATTCTTAAATATAATTTTACACTGTAATCATGAATGACATCTGATAGGCCAACATTATTTATAATTTAAGAAAATTTTAGATTAAGTTATGTATTTACCGTTTTTAAGTCATTGTTTAATAATTTCTGCTCTTGGCTTAGGCGCTTTATCTCGTGATAATATTTGTAGGACAAAGGCTGGGTTAAAGATGGTTTCAAAGTCTTTTGAGATAATAACTCAATATTCTGATCATGTAATTCCTCTTCTGCGACCATTAACTTCAAATCATTACGCAAACGCTGTAAAAGAAAGACGCACACATATAACATATTTAATACAACAGAGTATTTTATTTAGACGCCTTTTATACTAACTTCCTTTTCAATTTGATTTTGTAAACAATTTAGCTCACGTTCTTTTTGCAATAGGACCTTGCGTTTAGCAGATTCTTGTAAAACGGACACAACCTCTCCTTTCCGTTGGCGTATTTCTTTCTGATATAACAACAGCATTTTTCGTTGGCAATTGACACGTTCTTCTTCACGTTTTAAAGTGTTTGCATAAAATTGTTCAATTTCTTTCAGGCGTTTTGTCTGCTCCTCTTGACGCAAACCATTCTCCAGTTTTCTTAATATTTCTAATTCTTCGAATTCTAATTCACGCATACGTGCATCCAAGGCAGCATGAACTTTGTTTAAGTCTTCAACTTTTTCCTCATATAAATTTAAGCATTTTCGGGGAAATTTTAAAAATTTGGGATATACATTGGGAGGTATTCTTTGGAATTGGGAAAAATATTTTTTAGGGTGTATCTGATCTGGACATTTCTGTAATAATTTATATGCTTTCGATGTTAATTTATTCACACATATGGGATTTTGTTCTCGAAAAAATATTTGTATCACATTCTTATCAGGAAGTCTGATAATAACTTCTTTTTGTAATATATTATAGGCAACCGCTAAAAATATTAAATAGTATAATGGTGCAGATAAAACATTATCCCACAAGCACATCCATTGATTTTCGTCTAACACCTCTGAAAATGAAGTCTTCACTAGGGACCAAGCATATACTGAGGCTGTAATATCCTTTTCTCGATAAAATTCATATAATGTTTTATCAAAATGTTGTAAAATATTGCTACAAATTCCCAAATAGTTGCTCGGCTCCAAAGGATGATACTCGAAATATAATTGAAAATGATTATGTATTAAAGTACTGCAAACTTCAAATGCTGTTACAGGATTCTGCTGAAACATTTTAACAAATGGAAATATAAGACCTGGTACTGTATCACTATGGGCCAGAACTTTACACCATTGACCCAAACAAGACCAACATTTAACAAGAGCCCTTTTCAATGCTGCATTTTTCAATAGTATCCGTCTAGTTTGTAAAGCAACAGTCTGTGGTATTCCCATTTGTATCAGTTCACGATATTGATCTATATTATTCGGCAAATGTAATAACGAAGACCATATAATCGCACGATATTTGGCTGGATAGCAGTTATATTCTCGTAATATCTGTTGCAGGCGTTCTGGTGTAAGCAGTTTCTTTATTTCATTTTGAATACGTAGCCCACAACCAGTGGATGATATTTTAAGCGGTTTAGTTTTATTAAAAGCTTTTCGAAATAATGACATGCACTTTTTTTGCGACTTTGAAATTGCCAACAAATGATATAGAGACCATATACTCAACTCGCCAGACATTTGCGATATACTTAAATATTTCGCATCTGGCGATATTGATAAATATCGCGTTGGCACTGTACTAATCACTAATTTAAACTCTACGTTTTCTTTATCCAGAAGAACTACCATTCTACGATTTGTTAGGCCTACAATAAAGTTATCATTGGGCTTGGATAATATGGCGATTTGCAATAAAACAAAATCTTTTAAGCGATATACAGAACATAATTCAAATGTATAAACATTTAGTGACAATAAAAAATTGTCCCACGTTGCTAAATACAGAAAATAGCTATCATTTTGGTAAGCATAGCATGCTATTGAGCCTTCTACGAAATTTTTGTTACAATATATGGGCATAACTACTGCTTCCGAATTGATTTCGTCCAGAGAAAATTCTGCTGGTATTGTCACTTTAGCTTCCACTTCGTATGATAGTTTTTTATCTCTTAATTTAAGGGGTTGCACAACACGTACAACTTCCAGTGTAACACCTGACCAGATGTGTATGGTATCATTGGTAAAAGCAGTCAAGATATATTCAGAATTTGGTAAATACGAAGCAAATTTCAGAGACATTGTTACTTTATCGAAATCTAAACGATATGAACAAGTATTTGTCGTCAAATCAATTAGAAGAGCGGCAGGTGCATGTACATACAAGGGCAAGATTTTTTGGTTCCAAAGGTTGACCAGGAAAAGATATTTCTTTAATAATTTCCTCAGAAATTTTACTTTGCTGTACCAGTTTCTGATTTTCTGCAAGTCAATAGAAAACATATGTAAAAATTATTCATTATAATTCAAAGAATTGTTTTAATATGAATATGTATATCGTACAAGACGCTTAAATAAAAATTCATCATTCTAATCAAAAATTAAAAAATCTTTTAATTGTTTTTCAGTTTAACAGTGCTTACTTCTCACAAGATTCGATCGTATTTCTTTAATATTCATCCTTCAATCGAGATAAATAGTGTTCTCTCAGTCATTGACTAACTTCGAAACTTTGTTTTTCGATTATGCGTGCCACCCTAATTATTAGGTTGCAGTTGTAACAGGAAGTACATTTACAAGATAACTAACTTACTTTATTAGATCTATGAACTTACCAACATCTAAGACCACCAAGATGCCTTCTTTTGTTCCTACAACGTACTGATTAGACTCTTTAATAGACGCTACAGCGACACTTGGTTTTTTAATAATTTCTGGATGTCGCCAAAATCGTTTGTTACAAAAATCAAAAACAAATATATTGCCCCTAACAAGATAATTAGAACTCTTCAATAGAAATTCAAAGTATACTGCAAAAAGTACCTTCTATCTATGGCCATCATTTGCGTACTTCGCAAATCAAAACAGCAAACGCTTAAAACAATACGTAATAGTTTGTTATTTTCCTTAATTGTATGATGTACCGTTAAAATATTGCTTAAAAATGAGAATTCAAAATAATTATATAGAAAATAATTCGTACGAAAACATTTCTTACCCACTGTTCTGTCCTTTCAAATGAAAGTGGGTCTTGTCCATTTTATCAAATTCCGATGAAAGAAAAACTTCTGTGGATGATGGGAGGTAAGCTTGATAATCCATCTGAACTTTTTCCATTTCGTAGTAATAGTCGTCCACATTATTTTCCATAACAGGTATATTTTTAATTGAATATTTTCTAAATTTTCCCACCACACAAACAAATGCAAACAATTTAAAATACGGCTTATATACGACAGCTGGTTGGCATGACAACTGCGACAAAAATTAAAATAAATTGGCAATACTTTTTAGAACAAAAATATTTAGATCTGATATACCATTCTAACCAAGTACAACAATATTAAAAATGTTTCGACAGGGTTTCTAGTTTGTAGAAGGAAACACAGTATTATTTATTATTGTATTTGTTTGTTTGCATCCTCTTGTATATTAATTTTGTAGTAAATCCTTTATTTAAGTTTAGTTAGTACTGTTTTCATCCCCATTAATTTACACAAGCTTTTTCTTTGAATAAGTTTAAATGTAAGAAAAATTAATCAAAAGTTGATTTATAAATAATTTAAATTTTATTTGCTTATGCATTTACACAGCATTGTTTAATTTCTTTTCTTTTAGATGCGTAATAAATATAGAATTTACTGACATAATGGCAACCCTACGTTCGTTAAGTTTTACGTGTTTCAGTAATCGAGCTTAATTATCCTTAATCTAAACACAAACTACACCGATGGTAAATACAGTCTAATTGATAACGTTGGCAGAGAGAAAACTACGTATTCTAGACATACACCATCCAATTCACACTGTACAGTACATCGGCCTATGGTAATACAGTACCATTTCGAATAACGGCACTTTGGTGAGTTTCGATTTTACTCACCACTACTGATAAATTCACCAAATTTTGTAGAAACTCACCACTACTGAAAACTCACCATAACAAAATTTACCACACTTCAAAAAAGCTATTCTTTTATTTATTATTGCCTCACGCAAACCCAACAACAATGAAGAGAGCGGATTTTACACACAGCAAACAACCACAATTACAACAACCTACACAACCAACCAACCACCTTTCCTTTTTTTGTTCATTCTCCTACCCCTCTCTCACATCTCTTTACACCACGTAAGAAAGACGGACCCCCAACCACACACACTAATAACACACCACCCACCAAACGCAACACACACAAACACCACAATTATTCATCCATCCCATCCACCACACACACGCCATGTTAAAACCCCCAGAGCTTAATTTTTACTTACATAAACCGGAAACGGAAAAAGAATGTGGGAATTAGTTAAAAGAACGTATAATTTTTGAATGAACAATAAAACGAAATCTTCCAATCACCAGTGCTACCAGAAAGGAAAAATATTCTAAAAAAGCAATAGTACTTTTTTGCATCAAATAGTACTTTTGTAGAAGATACACACATAATGAATTGGTCGTATTCTAAAAATGAACGTACGTTCCGTGGACGTTTTTTGGCTTACCGAGGCTAAAGACAAACTCTACTTTTACATTGCATTGAACATGTTGCTAATGCATTATAGTTAAAAAGTGAAAGACAATAAATATGAAATAATAATAAAAAAGTACTGAAAGCATAGCGGGGTTACTGCTGTATTTTTGAAATGAAAAAGTATTTAAAACAGTACCAAACAGTACTTAATTTTTCAACACTGGTAAATAATCCAATAAAACAATGTCTCCCAATTAGAATTAGACTACACACTTAAAAAAAATTAGCATCAAAAACTTCGTTTATAAATAAAACAACAAATAAGATACAAATGCAAAGCTTAAATCGAACATCATGAAAAGGCCAGGCAGGTAAAGTTGCCGCTTTTAAAGTTAGAGTTTTAAATTGAGATTATTTAAAACTTACTACTTGCTACCTAAAGCTTAATTTCCGGCATGAGCATTGTTCTGAAGAATGAAATCAATTAGTGCATATTATCCCTGTACGACTGACTTACCATTAAAACTTTTCCATTTTACTTCAGCAATCGCAATAATTTTTTTTATTCAAATGATAATTTTATTTGTTTTGATTTTACACCTATGAGATTAGAGATTATGAATTTATTATTTAACTTTTTTTTATTTTCCTTTTACTGATTATCATTTATGTATGTAGTATGTATATAAATCTTCATAATTCGTATAACCTTAAAAGGTTTCTTCTTCTGTTGGTATGTAACACTACTAATAAATTTATTATTTTATCATTTACATTACCATTATTAATTAATATATGATGTAAACGTACAACTCCTTAACTCTCTTAGCTACTATCTATCCAATAAATATACATCGTAGCCATAGGACTGACTAACTATATTTAAAACATGCCACCGTATGGAGTATCAAATTGGTTCTCTTTAAGAGCGTAACCGAACATGGTCAAGTAATTGATTATATTACTGATTAAAGTCAAAGTGCAAGCCAACCAAGTAATCTAGTAAAGTAAAAAAGAAATATAGTGACGTAATTAACAGATGAGCGCGTCAGGCAAAGGAAGGAAGGAAGAAAGGAAAGAAGAGTTACTTACAACTCCACTATGAGCCAAGACTATGGGTAAGGCAAAAGCACTCAATACCATGCCGGCTGTTAGGAATAGTGCAAATTCGGTTTTAGGATTTGTTTCACCACCTGGACTGATTCTTTTGCATATCACCATCGGCAAGACGGATAGCACGTAAAACAAAAGTACAAAAAAGGGATAGAAAATTTTTGGTTGAGGCACGGCACAGGCCAAAATAAGGAAGGTCATGCCCAGGCATGTTGTAAATGCACAAATTAATAAACTGAAAGTCAAATAAACAAAACAAAAATATTAACATTTTTAATAAGACAATTTCCTTCCCACAAGCGTATAAAAATACTTACGCTGTAATTTTGTTTACCAAATGGGAAATATATATTACCGCAATATGTAAAGAAATTATTCACAATAAACATCATTACAGTTAACAACTTTAAGTAGATTTTTACCTTTTAATGCTGCCATTTTTTTGTAAATTTTTATAAAAATTTTCTGTCTTTAGTTTCTTTGTAAGATTTTTCTCCTTTGTATTAATCACTATTCAGTAATTTTTTTGCAATAAACAATAATACACTTACTATGATGACAATAGGAATGATTTGTAATCAACACAGGGCGACACAGCGATGAATGGAAAATTATTATGAATTCGAATTTTTTGTTCAGCAACTAAATGTAAAGAACTATTTATTATATTATTAATTTTTGGGATTTTATAACTACGAACGGCCGGGAGAATCGGGTTGCTAGACACCGCTCGGTAGGTCACTTTGGAATTCTGAATGTCGTCTTTCCTGAGGAGAGGTATGGACATTTTGAAAAAGCCACCGACTATGTTTCTGCTTGGTTTGAGATAATCATACCGGATAAGGCACTATGAAATGGTAGGGTACTTCAGGTGCATCTTCGCAGATGAGTGAAAGTTAGGCGGAGGCACAGGTGCTATGATTTTCTGTAAGGATCTTGGTCTAGAACTTTACTTTAGGTCAAAGGGTGACTGTAGCGTGTTTCAGGCAGAGATTGTTGCTATTTTGAAGGCTATCTAGGCGGTAGCTAGTATGCCCATTTCTGTTACGGAATCTTATATGATGTTCGTTGACAGCTAGGCTGCTCTAAGGACCATTATTACATCAGTCTGGTATAAATCACGTTTTATACAGGACTACAAATAGTCTTTAACCCATTCTTTTGATCCAGTCCGAATCCGCCTCTGCTGGGTTCGGGGACATAGCGGTATTAGGTTCACTTTTGGGGGCCTCACTTTTTGAGGGCGATTTGACAGTTGGAACTGATCCTTCAGTCTGCCACTTCTACTATGTCTTTAGCTATAAACGGTGATAGAACAAGTTTGCTGCTCGGCTTAGAAAGAGGAATCTGAAGTTAGTTATTGGTTTCATTAGAGGGCCCTGCGAGATTAGATAGCTGGCAAGTATCTGGAAGAGATCCCAGCCGGGATCTCTATGGACTTTGCATTTGTTTAAAATGATCATAATTAAGAAATTATACGAAAATATACGTACTTTCCATTGAAATTCGCATTATCCCTGTATAATTGATACTTTTTTTTCAATGTTTATTCTTTGTCCTATGCATACATATATATATGTACATATATCTATAGAATAGTATGTACAATACCATCGTTATATTAATTGAAAAATTCTAACTATAACAACCAAAAATTCATTGAATTATTCCCGGGTATAATACAATGCGCATATGCGTTCTTAAAACTAGTTACAGAACAGAATTCATTGATGAAAATTTTGAGAAATGTCCTATCCCAATACCCCCTGAAAGTATGTGTTAAAAATAAAACAGTGCATGCAGTAAAACACAAACAAACAAACATCTAACACTTATATAAAGCAAGAGAAAGCTCTCTTCCGTACATGATGAATAGAGAAAATAGTTCGGAATGAAATTGTTGTTTTTGTTTAGTTTTATTAAGAAGACAACAGAGTTGCTGTGTTTGTTTTTTGGCAAATTGTTGCGCCAGTGTTGATAATGCCACCAAACTGCCACCCTTTGTTTGCATAATAAAATTATGATAAAAAAGAATTGTTCGTTGACAAAGCTTCAGCTGAAAACTACGCTTGCGCCGTTATTTTCGTACGTATACAGCTATATAGATTACATGGTGGTTTTTTAGAACCAGGGGGCCTTATTATGTTTGTTGTTCCAACAACCTTACCTTAAATTTAACAGAATGCGGAGGTGTTATAACATTTTGCGTCACAATTACGAACCACAACTCAAAATAATTTCAAATGCAAAAGTCAGTACAACGGGAACATTGAATGAAAACGCACCGAATCGAATTAAATACAACAATAAAAATTTAAACGCTCGAATGAATAACATTTAAAACCATATAAAATAAAAAAATAGGAAAGCTCATTTAATATTACAGTTGATAAAAAAGAAAAACGAAAACATAAAGCGAAAATTGCCAACAAAGCATAGGATATACAAAGAATTTTTTTTACAAATTAGTAGACTTTTCCAAACGATAAACGAAAACAATTATAGTACAATTAATTTTGTTGTATTTCTGCAATTTACCAAAAAATAAAAAAATCAATAATTTTAAAACAGGCTAATAAGATTTAGTTCACGCTAAAAGGTTAAAGGCATAAAACCAAAAGCTAACAGACACAACCACAGCTGCTGCACAATGACCGGCCATATGGTACATTGATGCACGATTTTAAACAATTGTAAAAATAAAGTCTAAATAAAATAACTTTTCTCGAAAAAAAAAGGAAAAAATCTTTATAAAAATAAAGATTTATTGTCCTGCTAACGAAAAAAAAAAAAAATTGAAAATTAAAATAAAACCTACAATATGTTTGCAGTTGTGGTGGGCGATATCTATATGAAAACACTTGTGGCCATTATTGTTATATTTAATATTCTGGGTCAATGTGAAATGTCAATTTATCCAGGTAAGCAAAAAGAAACTCAATCTAGATAAACTATAAATAAATTATAAATTACAAGCCACTTCAATTACAATCTTAATGGCGTTGAAAATTGCATTTAAGTTTAACTCAAAAACAAACAAAATGGATTTATGGTACCATATTGTATGAAAAAAAAACAAAGGTTATATATGTAGTATATTCGTATATCCTCTTTTTTTCATTGTTAATGATAACAGTGTTGCCACAAAAATATATTTTAACGAAATGTCACTACGCAAATATAGTAATAATCATGAAGACTGCCGCAATTGAAGCAAACTGTTTAAATTTTGTGGAATTTTGATCTTATTCATTCAAATTAGTCAAACCATACGGTCTCCATACCTAATAATCTCACAACAGACAATTAGATATATTTCAAATTATTAAATCATTACCGAGGAATGTTAGGATTATTTTTTGAATAACGAAGATTTAAGGAAATTGGGGAAGTACTAATTTATGGGGCTAAAATTTATGATTTCATGATATGAAGAAATTTGGTAGGTATAATTACGAAAGCTATTTAGACAAATCACGACACAAGTATAAGTTTCAATTGTATTTTTTATTCTTTACTAATTACAATAGTTTCATACTATTTGTAGCAATGGCTCTAGTATAACTGTATAGGGATTTATCAAATTTGAATATCCTAATGCTAAAAAATCTTATTGCAAAAATGCGAATATCGAATGTACTATTTTGTTTACAAAGTTTCATGATTTGATTGTGAAAAATAAAGAAGAATTTCGAATTATTTTGTATAATATCTCTTTAAACACACGTACAAAATAGTGTATATAAACAAGATTAATTTAAATAATATTAAATGGTAACACTAATTACCATTTGTCTCTTTGTATGCAACAATCGTTTTTAATCCATTTCCATTCATAGATTTTTTTTATTTTTCAACTACCTTAACCATTTCCCTTTGTTTAATAAGATTTGTGTGAAACTATGTATGCGCTAATAAAATAATAACAACGACAACAATAATAATAACAACAACATTAGCAAGAAAATTTAAAAAAAAAAAATTTAAACCGTTTTGCTAACGTTTATACGCAAGATTGTATGTAGTTTTGTGTCAATCTTTGCCATTTTGCGCTTAGTACCCGAAACTTTGCGAATCATCTTAATAACGAAGTTCTTGAAAGTAATATAGAATATAATGGTTACAAACAAACGCAGTGAATACAAATGAAAACGACTTGTTGTCGACATTTAGACGACTTCCGCTTTTAACTGATTACCAATTTTCTAACGCACACACACTTATATACATTGAGAAGTTTTCATACTCTTTCAACTTTTACATACACACACATACATACATATTGAGAACTTTTCCACACTCTTCTGGCGTAAACTCAATTAGTAGATAGAGTATCAACCCTATAAGGGTGTACTATAAGGTACGGATGTTGTTATTGTCCATGGGTGAAAATTCAAAGATGGGGAATTTTAGCAAAGCAAGTTGCCATATTTTTCGTTAATTAACTTCTTTTCGCTATACGGGATACGTAAATCACTACATAGTTTTTTTGTTTTAATATTTTTAATAATTTAATGTTAAATATAAAAGAAAAAAATACTAGGGTTTCCTAATTATGCTTATTAAAAAAAAAACGAGATTAATTTACAGTATAATCAAATAAAGTTTAATTGCCAACATATCCTAAATACAGATTGCATTTAAAAACCATTCACTTTAACGATCGTATTCAACATGTTGACGAATAATATATTCAGTTCCCTAGAAAGGTACTACAATTGAAATGAAATATCCTTTGTATTAGACAAAGGGAATATACAAGAGCTGTTCAAAAGTAAAGTGAGTTTCGGCAATTGCTTTTTTTATATTATTTCTTGTATACACGTTATTGTTCGTATATGATTAAACCAACCAAATAAGGACAAGCCGTTAGTTTTCTTGTTTTGGTATGTATGTACATAAAAAAATGTAATGAATAATATTTCAAATATTTCTGCAGAGTTTATATTCGAAAATCTGGTAGCATTATTATCGAAACCATAAACAAACTCGTGCATATACAATCCGAATGTAGTACATGTTCTAGTACATCGGGAATATATTCCTAAAAAGCGAGCAAGTACCTCCACCTACTGCTAGCAATGGTCATGGTGTTGTACTCGTAAGTTACTGAGTACAACGTCCATGTGCTTTTTTGTGATAAGTTTGTGGTTGTTTTATAGCAATTGAGGTGGTAGAAGGGAGCTTATGTGTTTTCGTTTTTTCCTTCCTACGTCACTAAACCTGTATAGTACGCAAAAATTCGTTTTTTCTCAATATATATGTATATTTATATATTATATATATATATGTACATACATATATAACATATATACATATGTATGTATAAAAAACGTTAAATATTAACTGTTGTTCGTAGTATACGTATTTTTCGTATCTTTTAAAGGGGGAAAAGATATTTTCTTGTTCTTCTATAATATATTGACGTATTATCCACTAATACAATAATAATTTTTATTCGTTTTTTTTTATTTTATGTAAAAAGATGAGATATAAAATATAATTAAAAAAAAGGAAAACTAAACAATTAGAGGCTCGTAAATATTAATATACGAAATGTTTTTAAATAGTATCAGTTTTATATTTACATACATACTTCACTGCGTGTCTCGCATATTTGATTTTTAGTAGTGAACCTAAAAATAGATATTACAAAAATAGTTTTATTACCCACTTTTGTATGCTTTTGAATTTTTTGCCTATTTTTGTTACTTTTTAGGAACTTGAATTAATTGTCCTTTAACACGTAGAGGCTTCTAAATGTGAATTTTCCTGTTCGATTATCGTAATTTATAGTTTTTCTCAAAAATAGTTTACGTTTGAGTATGTATTTCATATGTGTTTAACAGATATTTTAAAGGGTAATGCTATTCAGATACATACTCACATACATAGATACATTTTTAAACAGTCTTTACTGCTTTTAGTATTTTCAAACAGTTGAAAATAATTATAATATTACATATGAATTAATTATAATCGGATCTGTATACTCACATAAAAAGAAAATCATTTCTTTAGATTTAGAAACTTCCAGTAATTGGATGTTTGTTTTTTATTGGTGTTCCAGTTGCAAAAGATCCCTATTAAAAAGAATCATCCAGCCCTCACATTTCAAATTTTTTAATCTTCCATTTATGTACATATGTACGTGGTTTACTCTTGGCAAATATTTATCTATCCATTGATCTAGCAAATTATATTTTTTGTTTCACACAAAATAATCCCTTCAGGTATAAAAAATTGTTGCCTGTAATATTTCCAGTTTCGATCCATAGTTCACACGATTGGGCACAATATTTATGATGCGAACATCTATTGTATTATGCAAATGATAAAAAACTTATCATTTTCGTTATTATTCCGGAGTTAACAGCTTTCCATACTGCTATTGTGACATTTTATAATTGGCGTAACCACCATATATTCGTGATTCGAAAGCAGATGTAAAATTTTCGATCAAATGAGTACGTTCTCCCAGATTTGTGTTTGGTCTTTCGGCTAAGATTACAAACTTGTTAAATTCAATTGTTTTAACAGCCTTATCACATTATCTTTATAAATTTCTTTTTTTTCAGGTCTCCGTAGAAGACCAATGCAACAGGCTCCGGCCTCTTTTGAAGTCAATTCGGACTTTTTAGCACAATTAATGGAAGAGAATGCTCGAAGACGTTTACAGCAACAGTTTGAGCAGAATATAGAATTAATTAATATGCAATTGGAGCGACAACGACAGCGAGAAGAACGCTTACGCGAACGTTATCGCCAACAGCAATTGGCTGCTATGGCCGCCGAAAATGAAGACTACGAATATAATATGCGCAAGTTCAAGGAACAAAATCTTAACAATAACAACAACAATTTGCAACAATACGACCAATATGACAATTCAAATTACCGATTTCAGTTACAAGTATCAAACTCTTAATAAACTTGATAGCTCGCGAGAGGGTATTAAATTTGCAGTGCCACCATCCGATCCACGTTATTATGAGACAGATGAGCGCCAAAATGAAGAGGAAGACGATGAAATGGATGGAGACGGCTACAATAATGAGGAAAATCAAATAAGAGAAGATGAAAATGTAAATGATGATGTGGTAGGCGTAGAAGTGGACAAGGAAGAAGATTTGGACTCCAGAGTTTTGGAGGAATATGAAGAATATATCCCCACATAAGGAAGGAGATGACGATAAAGAAAATAATAAGAACCAATTGGCCTCTACTATGGTATTGTCGCCAGGTCAATCAGGCGTATCCTCTCCAGCTAGCGTTAATGCCAACTTCCATAGAATTAAACCACAAACAGCAGCAGCTGCGGCAGCCGCTGGTGTAAATACAGTAAATGTTAAGCAGGCATACAATGGCGGAGCGGTTCCGGCCCGTCAAGATATAACCACACTTATAGATAAACTACAACCGAAACAGGACCAACATCATGAGGGTGACATTAATGAGGGTCATATGGTGATAAGGGAACATTTAGGGATGAAGGGCGAAATGGGCATGTACGTGGTGGCCTTAATAGCGGGGGTTAGTGCTGCAGCAACAGTAGGTTTATTCGTACTGGGAATAGCCTGGTACACGTAAGTTGAAAATAAAATATTATGTTACTAAAAAGCAGGTAAATTGACAATAAATTTTTGTAGATTCCATAATAAAAGTAAGGCAACTGCCGACGTAGACTATCCAGCATATGGCGTTACAGGACCTAATAAGGACATCTCTCCCTCTGGTGATCGTAAACTGGCTCAAAGTGCTCAAATGTACCACTATCAACACCAGAAACAACAAATCATTGCTATGGAAAATCGACAAAATAACGAAGAAAATTGTGAAATGTCGTATGTTGAAAGCGATGATGACAATGAAGAGGGTGATTACACCGTGTACGAATGCCCTGGCTTGGCTCCAGTAAGTCTTATTTCTCTTTTGCATTGTATTTAAACAACTTAATTAATTGTCCACCGTTTTATAATTAACAGACTGGGGAAATGGAAGTTAAGAATCCTTTATTTTTGGACGATACACCAGTAACACCAGCCACCTTAAATCAACTTATTCGACCACTATTTTCGACCCAGCAACCCAAAGTAAAAAAAATAGTCGAGAAGTCACAGCCAACCACAAGTAGTATGGCACCAAACCCCATTAACAGAAACTCCTCTGAATCTACTGCTCCAAATACAACAATCCCAATTGCACCGTCTTCCGAAGATAAAAAACAAAAGAAGAGCAAGAAGTAAGTGCAAGAGTTATCGCTTAAAATGTTTTTCTTCTTTAATTTTTTATTGCAAAACACTGAAAAACATTATCCAAACTTTAGAAATGAAAAGAATAACTTCAACAAGCTGACCTAACCTTAAGGAACAATAAACGAAAATAAAATGAAAAATTTGGTAGTTGAAACAGTTGAGATAAAATCCAACAATTAACTCTTTAACCGTTCAATATTAATTTGATGCCTTTTAAAGTATTTTCTAGTAACGGCGTTACACTGTTAAAAAAAAAAAACTAAAGTTACAGTTTTTTAGAGAACATATTGTACTTCTAGAAAATATGTGTATATTTTTACTTGTTACTATAATAAGCAACGTGTATGAAAAAAAAGAAATCATCTAAGGAAAAGAAGTTAGAACTTGACGTTTTATATTTTTTTATCGTTCTGGGGAGTCATTTTGAAAAATATACTTGACAACAAACAGTTAAAGAGTTACAAAATCTTTCAATCTTTCATCATAGTGATCTATAGAGACCAGAAAAAAAGGAAATACTTGAAAGTTTAGATGTATGAACGTTAAACTGGCAGCTTTCTGCTTAATGAAAAGTTGGAGTTAAAAACCGAAGAAATTTAGAGTTGAACTCTTACAAAAACAAAGAAAGTTAGGCAATGTTAATATTAAAGAATTTAATTCTTTAATGCTACAGAGTAGTTTTTTTTTTTTTAAATAAATTTAAATTATTTACAAATAATATTATTTATAGTTTATATACTTTATAAACTTTTATCAATTTCTTCCTGTAGCTATAAGTAAAATAATAAATATCGTATATAGGGATTAGAGCACTAACCAAATAGTGGATACTCTCTGCTCTGTACAAATCTCAATTAATAAACAGTTTATCCGAGCCTCCTCACCTATTTTCCATTTATTTAAACAAATGAACAATGTAATTGCCTTCATTAAAACTAAATATAAAATAATTATTAACAAACGAAGTGATTAAATATGAATTGGAAACAAAACAGAAACGTGTGAAATTATTATACGCAGCTGAAAGTTTAAGAACAAATTGATAATTGGTATATATAGAGCCTTTAACAGGTACATTTAAGGAATTAGTTTACTTAGTCCTCTCATAAAACCCTTCTCGTAAACAACATTAATAGTACACAAAAGTAATTGACGACTCAAAACTCATAGCTATTCACTGACTTACACGTCTTTTTCGGTGAATATCATTCAATCATTTATTGCATCCAAGGCTGCAGAAACTATAACACGTAACGCTCCCTATACTATATTAACAGTTTTCATTGAGTTTGTCAGTTTAATGTCTGGTTTCCTAAAAAATTTGTATTAAAATGGTATTCGAATAAGTACAGGCGAAAAGAAAATACTGTTTTCGTCATCACGAATGGTTCGAAGTGAATATGTTAAGGTACTGATGTGTTCTATTCGACCAGACGCATAATTGCTGCTCTATATTCTAAACAAAAAACGATGTCAAATAAGAAAGGAAATCGATCTTAGTTTTTAGTCTGACATTGATTTGAAATATTAATTGCCTTCCCATTGAAGCCTACATGCATCAATATTCGATTAATGGAGCTATTTCTGGGTTACTGTGTGTAACAAGGCTCTTAAGTGTTATATAAATCGCATAGCTAACGCGTTGATAGTATTAATAATGCTCTGTTAGATATTGCATATATTTTTTTACAAGAATTTTAGACGATTTATTTCGATTTTTTATATTCCAAACTACTAGTCGGTATTGAGGTAATGCAGGTTGAAACAGTTTAGTTCCTATTTGTATTCATGGTCACATGAAAAATTATTGTACTCATAGGCTAGTTCTAATGGCCTTAAATTAAATACACAATTCGTGAAATAATCTGTTAACGTTTCCGAGATTCTCGTAATATCATTGCTATGTAGACTTTAGGAAACAAATGTAACTTAGGCGTGTATTTTTCTTCTTACTATCGTACAATTCCTTTGTAACCCATCAATACTGTAACCAAAAATTTAGTCTCAATGGAGTATCTTTCAAAATTTTAGAATGCCTTTACAAAAATTATTTACCAAAAACTATTGATTTTTATAAAAAATGACTTTCACAAGCATTCATGATGTAAGCAGAACTTTAAATCAATTTTTTTAAACGCTCTTAAATAGTCGTAAATCATTTAATAAATTATATTTCATTTTTATTTGGGTTTTTACACTATTTTAACCAAAGAATTAAAAATTAATTGAAAAGCAAACAAATAACAACTATTTAATAACTAATAGCATGGGTCCTTTAAGTATTGCTCATTTCAATTAAAAAATACATACAATGTATAAATAAATACATTAAATCTAAACTAGATTAATTCTAACTAAAGCCAAATTAAAAAAAAAAAATAATAAATAAAAACTTTAAAACAAAAGATTTATCCTCTAATTAATCACTTATTTTAACAAGGAAATTTCTTTAAATAAATCTTAACTACTTATTTTAAGTAAAACACTGACTTGTAAATTGAATTTTTTTAGTAAAATTATTATAAACTATTATATGTAAAGAAACATTTTTTTATAAATTTTTTCTAAAACAAAATTTAAATGTTCATATTAATCATATTATTATAAAACTATAAAAATAATTATTTATAGTTATATATTTACTATACACATATATAAAGAAAAACAACAAAAATTTAAAACCAACTTTAAACTTAATTTAATCGCGATATTCCTCCTTTATAAAACCTTTGCATTTCATTTATTAAATGTTTTTAAGATTAAAAAAGGAAAACTTTGCTATTACTTACATATATATCATCTTAAAAAGAATAACTGAAATCAATTATTTTTTTTTTATAAGAAAAAACCAAATGATTACATTATAAATATACATATACACATACATACATATGTACGTACATATACACATACATACATGTATTAAAATAATTTCAAAAGGGATTTGAATTATTTTAATAACATAATTAAAAAATAACAGCATCTGTGTCAATTTTAAAAAAGATTCAATTCCTTTAAGTAACAAATTTTATTGTAAAAATCTTTATTATTGAAAATCTTAATTGTAAAAAATAAAAATTAAAAACATAAATATTAAATTAATTTTAATTATATATATTATACAGTGATTACGTATGAAAATGTGAAAGTAGACAACTGGAGAGCATAATACTTTTGGTCTGTTTTTGGTTTATTTGGTTTTCTTACGGAAATTTCTTTTTTTAATGCAATTTCTGGTTTTAAACTTGAAACCAAATTTTCAGTGTTAAAAAAGAGATACGTAGATAATAGCCCCCCACGAGCACCTCCTCTTAGAATTGATAAGGCGGATTCAGACACCCCAGATACAATAAAACATACATCAACCAAGACCAAGGTCGGCAGCACTTAAGACCTTGTTAGACAAATGTCAAAGTAAATAAACGAAATCCTAAATATATGTATAATGATTTAAAAATATTCCCTTTCAGCAGCGATTTACCGAACCGTTTACAGTTCACCAATTTTCTGATGGAGTTCATGCTTAAGGTGCGATTTAGCGTGATATTAGCTAGTAGTTATAATATAATTGATAATCCAGATGCGAATATAGTGAATATTCTCAAACGACTTGTTAGTCAAATTTTACGAAAAGTGTTGTGGAATATTCTATTGTTCCTTTTACTCGGAAGTCTCAGAAATACGTCTAATCTTGCAGTAATCACTTACTTTTCCATTAAATTTTTCCTTGATTATGATATAGGCTTGGGTATATTACTGTAATAGTATTTGAAAAATAAAAATAAATTGGAAAAAAAATTTTCAAGTTTTGTTCACCACTTGTCTACTTCTACTTTTCGCTAAAATCGATTCATGAAACTATGACTCATTGGAAAAATTCTTATAAAACTAAAAATTAAAACAAACTTTTATTGGAAATAGTGAATTGAACTGATGAACCATTTGAGTTTATTCTTCTTGATAAAATATAGGGAAAAACTGAGAAAATAAAATTCTTCTTTTATTATTAAAATCTAAAATTCAAAGAAAAATTATTCGCAAAAAATTTAACAAAAACCTCTCTAAATAAATTGTTTATCAAAAATAAAAAATGTAATAAATTGTTATAAATTGTGTAGATAAAAACGCTCAAGACAATATCAACAGGTGTTTTAAACAGAAAAAAACCATTTTAAATAAAAAGAAGCTTAAAAATAGTAGAATTTCTAAAGAAGAAAAAATTTAACCGTAAAAAGAATAAATAATTCTAAAAACTTGAAAAGCTGATACGGAAAAACAAACTCAAACTCAGTCTAAACAAAAAAGGTAAAACATTTGTAAAACGTTTAATAATTGTAAATATTTATTAAAAATTTATTTCATATTTTATTTACACCCTAAAGATATATTTTTATTTCATATAAAAATAAAAAAATCTATAAGATTTGAAATCTAAAATGAAATGAATATATATATTTGTAATAAAAAAGAAAAACAATATATAAAATTGGTCGTAAAATAATTGTTGAAAGGTGTAGTAAGAAAATAAAAAAGTAATTTAATTATTTTCTTAATTATAGGAAAAAAAATAATTAAATTAATTTATTAAGAAAATTTTGTTTAACAAAATAAAACCTACAATTTATAAATATTATTACAAAAAATTATATTCACATACAAACATAAATAAATGAATACAACAAATGGATTATTGCATTATACATATTAATATTTGTGCAGAAAATATATATGAAGAAATAAACAAATATGCAAATATATACATATATAGTATATTAAAAAATATATACCTATAATTACATTTATACATATAAATATACATAAAAGTATACACATACAACATACTAATTGTGAAAAAAAATATATTAAAATAATATTAAATATACTAAAACAAAAAGGAAATAAATATACCTATATATAAAAAAAAAACAAACTATGATTTATGTATATACACAAAAAATTACAACAGCAAGAACACAATAAAATCCAAAAATAAATATAAAATTACTAACCAAAAAACTATGAAATGAATGAGATTTTATTTTATTTATTTCGTTAAATTAGTTTTGAATTCAATGAAGATATTCTGAATATCACATGTGGTAGACAAAGCACGGTTTATTTTTAACGGTAATGTTAAAAAAAAGAATTAAAAATAAAAAATGTAAGAATTTTAGAATCACAATATAGGCTTTATATGTATATATATATTTGCCACGGTTTTATAATATTTACATACATACATAATTGGTCATTACAACCCTTCAGTCAGGATTATTGACCTAGTTTCTCACACTACTAATGTTGAGTGTGTTAATTAATAATAAGCCAGCACACTACCTACTAGACCACGGTGATTTTTTATAATATTTACGCTTCTTTTAATAGGTTTCAAGTGTATATTTTCAACACTCTATCCCTAAAATGATTGTAGACTTCAGAATACTTATCTCTGCTATCCTCTCAAAAGATTAGCAGATTTTGGTGGGGCAATTGTTCTATTTTTAAACTATATAGATATTGTCTAATTCGAAATAAACGCCTAAAAAATCGAATATCATTTTTTTCGTATTCTAGAAATAGTTCGAAATCCCTAACTTAACCTTGGTTACACCAATCGATGAGAGGCTCCCTCGATTTATTCTTTCCAACGCATACAAAGTCATCCTCTTCACCGACTTTCGCAGATCCCCGTATCAAATACACCCACATCATCGCCAACTCGTACTGGCATGCTCTTATGCTACAAACACATTCTATAATTTCACAACTGTCGTCTTAGCCAAGCAGCAAGGTAACAACATAAAGTATTAATAAAATAATTTGATTACTGTTGCCACAAAAAAGGTTTTTTGGGTTTTATTGTATGCATTGTGTTATAATAATTTTGTTTTAAAAATCTCTATGCAATACTAAGCTGTTTGTTGTCGCGGGCAAAAATAAAAATTGGTTTAACGACACTTTAGTCGCAACGACGCTTAATTTTTGTATGTGTTTTTAGCCATAGTCACTGTAAAATGCAACTCTGTTGTGGTTATTATACCGAAAATGTAGAACAACAAAATATTATTCTACTTATTTTTTTATGTTGGCAATATGGTATGAAAAGAATCTCAGTGTTAGGAGTGACATTCGGTGAATTTTCCTTTTCGCTAGTGGTACAATAATTCTGTGTGTTTTAATAAATAGAAAATAAATAAATATGATATTTGTTAAACGCGAAAACAATATTTAAGCATATTTATAGCGTTGAAAGTGTTTGCTAAAAGTAATAAATTAATATTACGAGATAAACAAATTTAATTAATCTTCATATTTTTTTTCGGCCCAGCAAATATAGGGGTGAGTTCTCTTTTTCGGTAGTAATTGAGCTCTATTTTTATTGTGTGTGGTAAAAGAAATTTAAAAAAACAAAAAATAATTAAAATAACTAGTAAAAACCCCGCCTTAAATGTTTATCTTAAATAATTTTTAATTTAATTTTAAAATATATGAAAATAAATGGAATTGGTCACCATTTTTGGCCAATAAGTTGTGCACAAGTGAGAGAAATAAAAAAATAACTGAACGAAATGTCAGAGGATATTCGTTGTATAAATTCGCCTTATGAAACAATAACAACAAAAAACAGAAAAATTAATTTCTATTTCTTCTAGTTTTTTTTTTTGCCATTTATACACATAATGTTAGACTAACAAATGTGGTGCGTTCCCCGAGAACGCGTATTAGTCAGTTATTTTTTACAATTACTGGAAAATTTTCTGGCTTGAAGTATCAACAAAGGAACTGCCGACATAATTTTTGAATTCATATGTTTGGTTGTTAGTGCCACACGTTCTTTCTGTTTATATGTGCAATATAAAATTTTTTTCTCTTATTCATGGTCACAAGAAAAGATAAATTTCTTCTCCGTTTGGAGTGAAATATTGCATAAACCTTTTTTACTGTTGTTGCTGGAATAAGGTTAGCTCTATGGCTTGTTTATTTTATCGCTTTGTTTACAATCTCCTGTTAAATACAAGCGTTTAGTTGGCGTCACATTTAAAAAAGGGACATCCTTCAAGGAATATTAGCAAAAGCAGCGTTTTCGCGGAGTTCATTATAACCGGAGTAAGATTTAATTGTTTGTATTTTGTAAAGGAATTCAAAATTTCTTACTTAGTAATTATCTCTTCAAAAATGTGATAAATTTTTGTCTTTTCTTATTGCTTCTCCCACATGGGCATAATATAAAGGAACGAAATATGGTGATGTAATAAAACATATTGTTAATATCTTCCAGTCCGAAACTAAAGAAATCTCCTTCAAGCTCTGTAGTACATATGCAGATAGAAAAACATAGAATAGTATTTATTAAAACCATGCTTAATCTTTAATTAGGTTTTTCCTTTCGTTTATCTAGCACAATTAAATCTAACGTGTCCTAGCTTGTTGCATAATTTGATACAGTGAAACCTTTTGACTATAAACCGCCGACTCGATCCTTTTGAAAAAAAAACATTCGTATTTCATAAGCTTCTGTGCAATCATATTTTTTTTACTGGGCTAGGCCGTGTTCTGATGAATCGGAGTTATTTCTATTTGATTTTTAGTCAATATGAATAATGTTTGGGTCAGCATTTTATTTGCCAAATAGGAAAACAAACGCAACCCACTTTTACGTAACAAAGGCAAATATCATTTAAATTTATGAAGAACTAAACTATTCGCTATGAATGAATATATACATACATATGTATACGTATATATTTTGTTCAAAATCCCAAGATTACAAACCGTATTGGACTAATGCATTTTATATTAAGAACTGAATGTAATGAATATAAATAAAACTACCTATAGGTTTAATGCACGTACACCCGAAAAATAGATGGAAAACAATATGGATGCTTAAATGGATGTTTTCTAACACAATTCGTATTTTTTTGTTTAGCCCAAAGAACGTAATTATGTATTTGTAATTTTAAAATTTTTGTATTTCTATTTTATTTTGATTTCTTGTTTATCTATTAGGAAAAACATACACAGACTTCTGCTACACGATTTGCATATAAAATAAGAAAATAGAAAAAAAAAATTAATAAAAACAATAAACAAAAGTTCCCACTATACAGAAATGGCTTAATCATTTTCGATTTTACTAAACACTATAATAATACTCATTCTCCAACACCAGTGCTACTATTGCACAGCGATCTAATCATTAGGAAAACAATGAGGAGAAGGATTGCATAAATAATACAGTTGATTATTATATTCCAAAATACGATATAGAGTACGTTATGTGGTTGTACATTAATGTAAAATATATAAATATTAATAACAATTAAGATTATTAAGAAGATCAATTTTTTTGTTCAATTTTCGTCCGATTAGTATTTGAAAAAGTTTCAATTGTTTTGTTAAGCACTGCATTTGATCCACAGGTTTATTTATATAGCGTACATACCTTTATTAACATAAACAACATTATTGTTTGCGACGTTTCTGTTTTTAAATATTTGTCGCATTTTTTTTTTTAATACATTCTTCTGCATATGCTATGATGGAGAAAATGCGGTTATTGTATATTTTGAAAGATTTCATAGTAATTGGAAATATTATTGTAAATTAAATGATGTAGCAATTATCATTGTGAGGTTGGCATCACTTTATATGACGATCTCTGTGGATTTGGCTCTATACTTAAAACAGAATTTTATTGTTTTGACTTCCTTATTTACATATTTTGATTACGTGTACTGTAATATTTTACAAAATTTCCGTTTTTGTTAGGTTCAGTTAGACAGGAGGCTATTTAATTAGTGGTAATACTCTTATGAAAATGTTAATGGACTGTTTGGTTCCTAATTTACGTTAAGTGTAGGTCCGGTTGGTAGTTTAGAGGGTTTTAGTAAAAAAAATTTCTAAGCGCTTTCATTTGAGGTTTGCTCCTTATAACGATAGTGCCATGAGTATTTGCCAGAAGCGATTATATTGCAATCTATAACAAGTTCAACTAGTCTTGCTAATTATTATTTCGAGACTTTTAACAAGAACAATATCCTATTGATTCGAACGCCATTTAGCTTAGACAGTAACTGGTTCTTAATAACATGTTTTAACAATTTACGTTAAGTGTAGGTCCGGTTGGTAGTTTAGAGGGTTTTAGTAAAAAAAATTTCTAAGCGCTTTCATTTGAGGTTTGCTCCTTATAACGATAGTGCCATGAGTATTTGCCAGAAGCGATTATATTGCAATCTATAACAAGTTCAACTAGTCTTGCTAATTATTATTTCGAGACTTTTAACAAGAACAATATCCTATTGATTCGAACGCCATTTAGCTTAGACAGTAACTGGCTCTTAATAACATGTTTTAACAACAATAGTTAACATACGATACTACATACATACATACACAATTGGTCATTTCAATCTCTCAGTCTGGATTACGACCTAGCTTCTCATGATACTGCTTACTACATAACAATCTTCAATTTCCCTACAAATTTAAATTCAAAATTATTTTTTCCCTTTTACTTACTACTTGTAAATGACCACTGTCATATTTTCTATTTCCCTATAAATGATAAACCTTTGACTATCTTGTTACCACAATTCTTCTAGTATTTCATATAATATTTGTTTGTGTACTAATGTAATAAAAACGAAGCGTCTTAACATTAAGAACAGACGGCAGACAGCTTAAATGACTGGATGACTATATTACTACGCACGTTTAACTACAAAATTCTGCGTCCTAGTATAAAATAGCATACAGTAGCCTATCAATCTCTCCTCATATTTACATTTCCACCAAGAGGTACACTGCAAAAAAAAAAAATTGTTAACTTATGAAAAATCATATTTTCATATTGGAATTTAACCAATTAAAGACAAGAATTCATTGCCTATTTTCTATTATCTTTCTTTCTTTCTTGTAAAGGGGTAATCTGCTTCTTCTCTGGAATTAGTTACGCGTGATAATTTTTTGTTTCCAAATCTGTCGCAAAGTCTTGACGAGTTGCAGATTTGATTTCAATGACTTTTTATCTTACAAAAATATCTATTTTTTGGAAATGATGGTGATGATTTTTTTTTGATATTTATGGTTGTATATTGGCGAAATATTGGATAAAATGAATTGAGTTAAAAAAAAAAAAAAAATAAAAACAACTTATTTATCCAAAAGCCAGTATTTCAGTCAAACCGCCTTTGTAGAATTAGTTGCGTACAAATATCGCACTAAGTTTTACTGAAATCGGCAATTGAATAGTTGTCGCCATAAACAATTTTCGGAAATTATTTTTGAAATAAGGTTTTTTTTCTATCTGCAGGTTTAATCAGGAGCTATCCGTTTGACCTATTCTCGAAATATAAAATTGGTTTTATTTGAAATTTAGTTTTTACTTTAAATGTGCATGACACTCCCGTACACGACATGACAGAAATGCTCATACATAGTACATTTTTATAATTAAATTTTTTTTAATATTCATATTTTACTGATTTTATTATTGTTGTTTTTGGATTTTTTTAATACATTACTTTCTGCATATTATTTACTTTAAATTCAATTTACTGTATGCAGTACATTGACTGACCACAATAATTATAATTTTTTTTTTTTTGCTTTCTAGATAAAGGCAAGAAAGCTTTCAAAATTGTTCATTTCAATAAAAAAAATACCATATATTCGCTTTACAAAAAAGCAAATATTTTTTTTTTATTTAAATGTACGAAAAAGAATTTATTATATCACTGCTCATGGAACAGCTGCGATGATATGACATCAGTTAGAAGAAAGAAAATATAAATTATTAAAATTATAATTATTCTTGTGTAGTGAATAACAGCGCTACTAAAACAAGAGCACTTTTAAAGTCATGATAATTATAAATTTTGGAAATAGTTATTGGCAATGATAAAATAAACAGTATATTTGACTAGAAAAAAAGGAATTTTTTTTAACAAAAATTGAACCAAACTGTTTATGTATATTAGTTGTTAAATATTTGACGAACCTCTTTAAGGGACAATCCCACAAAATGTAAAATACTGATCGTTTTATATTACATATTATCAGTTATAAATAGAGAGAAATAACAATTGGATCGTACTTAACTTGAGTGTGTTGCATAGTTTTTAATACAATAATTTAATTCATTGGAATATACATACATACTTACATACATATGTATAGTATTCATAATATAAATAACACTATAGTACAATTGAACAACGAAACTGTTCATTTCATTCCAACCTCCTTTTTATAGTGTACGCGTCTACGGCAATAAATTGTGTCTGGTGCTTGATCTTAAATTAGTGTGTAATTAGTGAAGGTTACTGAGGCCGTAATGTTGCGATAAAATCATATGAGATTCCTCGCTCTCTTCATTAATACATACATACATACATAATACATATATACAATATTTGTATATACACAAAATGTTTTCACAAAATATATTGAATGAATATGAAACACAAACAATTTCTTTAAATTGTATTCTTTAGCAAAAACTAAACTAAACGAAATTAGAATACGAAAACGTTTTGGAATGTTTATGATTAATAATATTGAAAACATTTTATTTCTTTTTAAATCTGTAGCAAACATCAGCACGATAGAACTTTATACAACGAATTTAAAAAAAAAAAATTATTTTGAGGCGTTGAACTGAGAAAATTAATGCAAAAAAAAAAAAAATTAGAAATTTAAACAAAAATACTTATTTTCCATGTTTATTGATAGCATAGAGGAAATCGTATACGGAAATATAAAAAAGTAATGAAAAAATGGTTACGAGCTGGTACTTCGTTAGAAATATGTGAATAAATTTTATTCTGTATTAATGTTCACATTTTTTAATTATAATGGATTGGAAGAGGCGAACTTAGCGCTCCCAAAGTAAGCATATCCAAGCGTAAGTGTCATGATGCGTTATTCGGAAATAACCAGAGAATTATCGAATGATAATCTACATTATGTTGAGTTTGGCAGTGGAAGTAGCAGTCATCAGGATGATTGTCCTTTAAATTTAACTCGGGAAGCTTCACCTATGAGTGATATTTCAAATGTTAGTGGCCCTCTGGTGAACCAATCACCCGGTTCAGAATGCAGACGTCATCATCATATACGTTCTAAACAGCGGTATGACGACGATCATTACGATAACATATCTTTGGGGAATAAGAGTAATTTTAGTGGCTTCTATGCGGGTTTGCGCAATTCAAAACGTTTTTCTAACAGCGGTAGCAATAGCAGTGTCAATGGTACTGCTAATGGAGCTGCTACAATAGCTTATGTACGTCAGCGCAAGGATAGTATACAGTCCACCCAAAGCTATCAATTCGATGGAGAATTACCGCATAAGCAGAATATAAGCAAATCATTAAACATAAAGGGCTCAAGACGTAAAAATTCTATCGGCTGTTTGAACGCTTTTTCTTCTTCACCGGACTCGCCAGGCAATTACTATGGTGTCGGGTAAGTCATATTTGAATTTTTATTAAATAAGTTTGTTTTGTTAACTTTATTCCTCTTAAACAGGGGTCCGCCCTCTCTAAAATCAAACAGTCTACCCGGTCATGCTTCTGGCAAAACCTCTTTAGATCCGACTATTTTAAGTGCTTTACGAATACCCGCCGATGAATTAGCCAATCAATTGACCCTCTTGGATTTTCCTGTCTTTGCTGCTATACAACCAGACGAGTTGACGAGTTGTGCCTGGACCAAAAAAGATAAATACACTATTACACCGAATATTGTTGCATTTACTAAGCGATTTAACCACACAAGTTTTTGGATTGTTCAAGAGATTTTAAGTGGTGAACAGCCTAAGCAAAGGGCCGAGGTTTTGGGTCATTTTATAAAAGTAAGATTAAATACTTGAAATTGTGTTAATATTTGAATCTGTATCAATTCCTTTTTATATATCTGTATGTTTTTCTTAAGGTGGCCAAAAAACTTCACGAACTCAATAATCTACACTCTCTATTTGCCATTATTTCGGCAATGCAAAGCGCTAGCATTTATCGTTTAAAGAAAACTTGGTCGTACTTGGCCAAAAAAGATAAACAAAGCTATGAACGTTTGAGCGATATATTTAGTGATCAAAATAATTGGGAAAATTTACGAGCCTATTTGGAAAGTTTACGCTTACCTTGCATACCCTATTTAGGTTTATTTCTTACCGACCTTATATACATCGACTTAGCCTATCCACAAAAAGATGGTATTGAACCCGAATCCAGACGAATACGCATGAATAACATCTTAAGAGTCATAGCCAATTATCAAGAATCAAAGTATACTCATATACAGCCTATAGAAGCAACACAAAAATATTTAACATCCATACGTTATATAGAAGAATTGCAGAATATATTTGAGGAAGAACAATATAAGTAAGATTTATAAGCATTTTAGAAGAGAAGTTTTAATTTTATTAAGATATTTTTTTTTTTTTTGCTTTTTCTAAGAAAATCCTTAAAACTGGAACCGATTTCTCCTTTGGTACCCAGCTCTTCTTCTTGTAGTTCTAAGGAATCGTTTAATGTGGATGCGGTTACTCCCGCTTTAGCCTGTTTAAATCTATCGCCTGCCAAGACCTCAGCATCAGTACGTTTGCCGAACTCATCTGCTGTTAAATTTATACCCGGTCACCGTAAATGTCGCAGTTTAGGCACTAAGTAAGCAAATGCTCTCCTTGTTTTGTTGTTTATCTTATAATAATCTATTCTATAAAATTCACTTTTCCTCATCTATACAATGTCACTTTTATATAATATGTTTTTCTCATCCTTCCTGTTATCGTTTGTAATCTTTATACATACATATATTAAAATAATGAACACCTTAATTGATCACTACCATTTTATTTGATTTAAAAACATTCCCTTAACTCAAATGGAACGTATGCAATTTCCGAATAACATTAACATTTTCATTAAATCATTCAGAATGTAAAAATTGAATTGTCATTTTGTATTTTTATGCATACATACATATGTATATGGATATGTATTCTATATTAAATCGTTGATTTTCTATATTAATTTTGTTGCAAATAATTTTGTTATGCATTGCATTTGTGGGAGCTATATACAATTTTATTTTCCGTTTTGTTTATTTTTCTCTCTCTTCTTTTTTTGTTATTATTGTTCTTTTTTTACTACTATTACCTCCATATCTACATGTATATATATATGTATATGTATATATATAATATATATTTAATGTAGGTTTCGTAGCACCAGTTTGCCTCGAAATTTTTCACAAAAGTGTCATTGCTCACTTATAATGCTAACAAAATCTGGCATTATTGTCAATGCTACTGCAACACATAAACGTTGTCCATGCCATTGTCGGTGAGTTGTTTTCGGTCATCATAGCTTTTTAACATACAACAGATAAATATTTAAAAATTTAAATCAATCACAATGCTTAACTATATTAAATTAGACTCTATATTCTATTCATTTTAATAACAAAACATAAATTTTTTTTAAATGTCGGTTTTTATTTTCGCTTTAACCCTGCACTTTTTATTTTAATATTTGAATGTATTCTAGCCATAATAAATTAATCTCATCCCTATTTTAATGTATAGAATAGTTGAATATTAATAGATCTAATTTGCTAGTGGGTAATTCAGATAATTTTGTTTCACTAGTTTTTAAATATATGCTATATGAAATAGTTAATGCCAAAAAGAAATATTTGTTAAGCTTCAATGTATGTAGTATGTTTATTTTTAAAATGTCGTCCGTGGTCTAGTGGGTAGTGTGTTGGCTTATTAGACAAAAGGCCCGGGTTCGAATCCCAGGTCAGACATCAAAACGAAAAAATATTTCTTCGGCGACTTCCTCTCAGCAGATTTCTGGCAAAGACTCTGAGAGTAAAAATTGCCATGAAAAGCTTCTCAAAAATCTGTCGTTCGGAGTCGACTTTAAACTGTAGGTCCCACCACTCATGTATAATATTAACGCACACAACATAAGTGGTGTGAGAAGCTAGGTCGTAATCCTGACTGAAGGGTTGTAATGGCCAATTATGTATGTATGTATATATTAAATTGAGTAGGCAAATGGAATTGTCATAAATCCAAGATATAGGGGCTGTTCGTAAATGCATTACTGCGCTGCATATTATACGCATAATGCATGTTAATAAATTCAAACCTTGGCAGCAGTAATGCAGATGTACAAATGTTCATAAATGCAACATTAAATCATATTATGCGCAAATAAACACAAAACACTAATCATAAAAATGGCTGATGCTTTGAATGAGTGAGAGAGAGAGAGGGGATGAGAGTTTTAACAGAAATATTTTTTTTTTATTCCTTAAATGTTTTCTATTTTTGCATTTAACAACATTTTCTTATTTGTTTTATCGTCCAGTTCAAAAAACAAATTTATTAATAAAAAAGTTTCCATTTCTGCAGTGATTGTTCGTTCGTAAATGGAAACAAAAATAAATCAGCAAAAAGAAGCATCAGCAATATGTGATTAGCGCAGTAATCCATTTACGAACAGGCGCGCTGTTTACAATATCGATTATTAAGTACAGTCAAACCCGGTTATAACGAACTCCTTGGGACCAGAAAAAATAGTTTGTTATAGGCAAAGTTCGCAATAAACGGGGTGCGGTCATGGACGAAAATATAAAATACAAATAATTTTTTTCATTTATTAAAAACAAAAAGTATTCTTTTTATTAAAAACCAAAAATATGTGTTAGTTCTTTTTATCTAGGAGCTGATTAAAGATACTGAGTTATAATTTAATGCTGCCATATTAAATAAAAGTAAAGACTATTGCCAAAAAAGGTAAAATGTATGAAATTTAATTACTGGGACCATTTAAAGTAGTTCGTTTTAACCGAGAATTCGTTATAAACGAGTTCGTAAAAAACGAAGTTTTTTGTATGAAAATTGTTATTAAAACGTTGGGTCTTGAAAATATGTACGTAATAACCAAGAATTCGTTATAACCGAGTTTGTTATAAACGAGTTTGACTGTATATAAATGTTGGGAATGCCTGCCGCCGAAACGCCTTTACAAAAATTAGTTTACGGTTCTACGAGATCAGTGTACTTTATTTTGCTTCCAATATAAAATATATGCTTAAGTTTACGTTATAGAAAAAACATTTGAACAATTTATGTTACATGATATTGTGCGATGCGCTTGCCCAACCGAATTAAAAAAGTAAATGGTCCATAAGAATAATGTAGATATTTCATGAGAAAATGAATTCAATTTTGTCGGCTAGCGCCTGTAAACTATTGCGCGTTTTACACAAAACAAATATCTTAAGTGGATAAATTGCATTTATGTATCTCGCACATATAATAAAAATCATCTATTGGAAATGTAATAAGGTTCTTTCTCCTACTTATATTTCCAAGGTTTAATATAATTTTATCTGTATTCGTTTTTCTTGTGTTTTGTCGGCCTAAAGTACTTTGTTTCTTAAATAAATTGTAAATAGAACTAAAGACTTTGAAATTATTTCCATTTTTTTAGTTGGCATATTTATAACGAGAGTTAAACTATGTAAACGTTTTTCTTTTATATTTAATGCTTCGTTTGATTAATTTTGTTTAATTTTATTTTAATGTTACGTTGATTTAATTGAACTTTACCCTATTTGCAGCATTTTCGGTAAGTCAAACATATCAAATGATGCTATAGCTGCTCAAAATGGTGCTTGCTATGACGCCCATCGATATGACCACAGTGCTACGAGTCAACCTTTGCAACATCGTCATTTACTTGACGATTCTGTTTTGGAGCAGCCACACTGTGCTGCTGGTACGCCTAATGGCAGTATACACATTAATTTCAGCGATAATTCAGATGTAATATCCTGTCACTTACACGATGTGAACTCATTAAACATACCTACAGATGAAACAAACGCACTGCAAGGTTGCGTTAGACGTAAAACGGTGCAAAAGGAGGGACGGAAACCAGCTGTAGCCTCTTGGCAACGTTATTGGCTGCAAATATGGGCAAATTCTTTAGTGTATTTTCCTCCCAAATCGTTTAAAGGCAGCGAACGAAGTGATTTTAAGCGAGAACCCTGCAAAGTTTGCCCTTTGGAAGGTTGGTTTGCCCAAGTCATTGATAATCCTAAACATAAGAATACATTTGAATTATATCATCGTACATTGGGTACCATCTATAAATTTCGCACCGATAGCTCTCAAACCACTCAGCTATGGTGTAGTACTATTTGTAAATTGTCTCTACAGCAGCATAGAACACCGAAAGCGTTGCCTGTAAACCTAATGTCCTTTGAGTAGGTTATGAATCTATAATTCATATTTAGTACATAGTATTCAGTAATATGTGGACTTAACTCAACTACACTAAAGGGAAATTTTTTAAAGCCGCCCGTAATAATATTTTTTTTCTTAAGCAGTGTAAAAATTTGTCTTTATTTAATTACGCCTTAATAGTCTAAGCTATATAAGTATAACTATACAATTAAAAAGCTTAGTGCCAATAGAAAGTTATCCACTTAAACAAAAGATTATATATAGATATGAGTACATATAACCTCATTAAAGCAATGCAATGCATAGATCAAAAGAATACTCTTTAAATTGCACATCGTTTACTCAGTTAGTAGAGCAACACGTTAAATTATGAAATCTGAAACTAATTTAATCTAAGACTGACAATAATTAAATGAATTCGTTAATATTATTAATAAAAGTAAATTTAACAATTGTGGTGTGATGTGTTTAAATGTAATATCGAAATAAAATTTTATTTCCCATTTTTTAATCGTATAAATTGTAAAATTAGCATTTAAATAAAATCAATATTCATTTCATGCTTAATTTATGTTTTAATATGTATTTTTCTTTACATCGCCTTTAATTATTCATTTATATTGCACCCAATTGCATACGAAATATTTATATACATACGTATTATTAAATCAAAAATGTTTTGTCATAATTTAAGTTTTATTATTTTCATTTACATACATATAAACATTTCATACACATACTTACATGCATATATTTTTTATACATTACAATTTTAATACATATTTAAGCTTTAAAATGTTTGTTACGAATTCTCATTCTCACTTAACTCAAGATAATGAACAGAAATACTATTCTAGTTTTGAAAGCATGTTTGTTAATTTATTATTTTGTAACCTGAAAGAAATCAAAACTTTATTATTTAATATTAAGTTTACACTATAAAGTATATAAAATAGTAAAAAAAAAAGAAATGTAAAAATAAAATAGAACAAGAAAGAAAATTCAACAAAAATAAATGCGTATAAAAAGTTAAACATAACGATCAAGACAATGTTCTTGCCTGTGACTGTGGGTCTACTGCCGTCAAAATGCGGCCACTAGAAACTAGGCCTTAGGATGGATTCAACTTGTTGCAGGCAGACTCTAACTTTTCTCTAGATTGGTTGTTTGGGGAAGTGTACTTGTGGATTCCAAGTTTATATTAGTCTTGAATATAAAGGCATGGAAGCAATGTTATTAATATTATACTTGACACATCTAGATTTGGCCTTTTACGATAATGGTTTCCTCAAAATGTTTGCATGCATATGTGGATTTTGATGCCATCACAGGTAGTCATATAGAGACATTTATGGAGATAGTGAATTATTCAAACCAGGAATGTTGACAACTGTCTCTACTTTTTATGAAAGATTCATTACAAGCAAAAGAGATGTTGAAAATGTAGCGTTTTACATTAAGTGAAGGACCGATAATATCCTGTGGAAGTAATAAATCATTCCATGTGGGAGTTTATTGTAATTGTCATAACGCATGCTGTTATCCAATTTGAACATCTCAAAGGGATAATTTTCTTAACCTCAATGTAAATAATCTAAGATTATGAAATACTTTGGTTTAGGTTTCGGTTTCGGTGTATTATAAAAATTTCGATTAAATTACCATATTTTTTGACGAAAATGTTTTACGAAATTATGCAATACTTTTTATTGTTTGTTTCTTATTTACTCCCGTAGATAATTAACAGACAATCATAAACATTGGCATTATTTGCCCTGTGTCTGATAGACAGAGACGTATTCACTCGTGTGTAGTCTATTTAAATAACTTTGAATCTGTATGTGATTTGAATGAAATTAAAGTTTTGTTGTAGAAATATCAATTGTAGTCGCTGATACTGTTTTAGATTTGGTACAAATATTGTGATAATCAAACAATTTTTATGTGTATACGGTCGTCATTATTGCCCCTACACAGTGTGGTGAATTTTTAATATACATTAAATAAGTGTGGTGAATTTTCGATTTTTCAAGTATCGGTTGTAAGTGCAAGTTGAGTAAATGAATATAACGAAGATTAATTTGAATATTGAATAGTGAGCCAGAAAACTTGTATTTAATAGTAACGAAAGTTATTTGTATATTATTTTTTTTAATAAGACCTTGGCGAGTAAAGTTGTCATTGATATTGAGAAGCGGAAAAAATTTTAAACTTATAAATAAAGGAAATTGGACACTAAAAGGGAAATTAAAACGGATTATTAAAAAAAAAAAGTTGAAAAACTTAATAAAAATGAAAGTGAGTCTTAATAACATGGGATAAAATTCCTAAATATATATATATAAAATAATATTTAAATATTTCAGATTAATGTTTGGGTTTTTATTGCGATTATTGGAATCTACTATTCCACTTTAGTACAGTCTTATACCACCAGCCACACAGAAATGTAAGTATGACTAAATTAATTACATTTTCGAAAAATCTAATGGGAATATAATATAATATATACCACTAAACTTCTACTGCATACATACGTAAAAAATGAATCACATTTAATTTTAATAGTTACGCTAGCATTACAGAATAGATTAAAGGTTGTTCATAATAAAATAAATTGTTGTAGAGATTGTTTCAGTCCTGTTGGAGTCAAACATATTAGATTTTGGAAAAAATTTCATAATTTTTCCCTGCAAATAAAAATTGGTGTTCCAAATCTATAGTGATGTAAAAGAAGAATGGACAATTACTCCGTCCTGGTAGAACAATACTTGATATTGAATTAGTCAATTTATGAAAAGAAACCTTTGTCTGTTAGGGTCTTCATAACTATTCGGTAAGAGTAAATTGAGTTTGTTTATTCTGAACAAATTGCATTTTGTTCGAGTAGATCATTATTGTTGTTATGTTGTCGATTGAGCGGGCATTACAAGTGGACTCTCAAGTAGTGCTCAATTGAACATTTAATTGTTTACACATATAATAAACCACAATAAGGAAATTTTATGGCATTTTCCATGACATAATATAATTTGTCGTTATATAATGTTATTGTATTACCTTTCTCTGTGATCATTTTTAACCGAATTATTAACTGTTTTTTAATTAACATTGATGCTGCATTTCAGTGTCAAACATACCGATTCATTGGATCCAGATAAAGATGGCTTTTGGTCGGAGAAAAAATCATGGAAATCGCGTTGGGTTAAATATTGGTCACCAAAAACTATTTATGTGCCCATATGGAAAAAGGTTTGGTCACCGATTATACAAAAAGAATGGGTGCCACTACCCAATACACCACCCGGCTGGAAGAAATCAAATAGTAATACTAAAATAACGGAGTATATTTAAAATTGAGAATATACTTCACATCCCTAAGTATAATTTAATTTATTTATTTCGTAGTGTTATTCGAACTTGCCACATACTCTCTCTGTTCCAATAAATTAATTAATTGTTTACTTATTTTGTATTTAGTTTTTTTGTATTTATTTATAACTTAAGCATAAATATTCGTAATAATTAAAATAATTTATTATTTAAAATTAAAAAAAAAAACAAAAAAAAGAGAAATTAGAAAATAATTTAAATTGAAATTTTACAATCGGGAGTATGAGAGACAACATGCAGAAGTGAAAGTGTTACAACATTTCAGTGGGGGACAGTGCTGAGATTTGAGAAACTTAACCTATGAGTTTAAATGGATAGCCGAGGAAGGAAATTTTATATGTGAGTAATACTTATATGGAGGGTTTTAAGGCTGGATTAATATTATTTCAAGTATATTTATTAGCATGGCCTATTTGTACGTTTTAAATGTTTGCGTTTGCGTTTGGGTTTTTGTTTTTTATTTTTATCTTAAAGAATTTTACGCTTCTGGAAATGACAATGATTTGGTGGTTTTTTGTTCGTTAGCGGCAGATGGCGAATTTTGTATTTCTGCACTTTGCACTGGTTGCAGTTTGGTGGATTTATTTGCTGCTACATCATCACGTTTCCAAACTACTTTGTTGTTTTTACTATCTTGGCGATCCCAATCATGGCCATGTTCTTCTATATGATGATGATGTTCATGATGATCATCGATGGGGAACCATTCGGATATAATCACTGGTTTCCAAATTTTTTTCCAATCTGGCACCCACACCTCTTTCCAGCCTGGCACCCAAATTTGTTTCCAAGCTTCTTTCCATTCAAGTTTTTTGTCTTCTACCCAGATTTGTTTTTTAGCCGGTTTCCAGATTTTAACCCAAGCTTCCTTCCATTCGAGTTTTTTGTCAGGCACCCAAATTTGTTTCTTCGCTGGTTTCCATATTTGTTTCCAAGCCTCTTTCCATTCCAGTTTTTTACTTTCTACCCAGATTTGTTTTTTGGCTGGTTTCCATATTTGCTTCCAGTCTTCCTTCCACTCCAATTTTTTACTTGGCACCCAGATTTGTTTTTTGGCCGGTTTCCATACCTTCTTCCAGTGGGATTTCCATATCAATTTCTTTTTCCACAAATCATGACTAGTATATTCCCATCCCTCGTGATCTTTACCAAGAAATTTCTCTCCCGGTATACCCACTTTAATCCATTCTGGTGTCCAATATTGTTTCCATTCGGGAACTTGGATTTCTTTCCAGGCAGGTACTTGTATTTCTTTCCAAATGGGTACCCATATTTGTTTCCATGCCGGAACTTGAATATCTTTCCAGGCTGGCACTTGTGTAGGCACCCATACTGGCTTCCAGATCTTCTTCCAGTCAGGCACTTGGATTTCCTTCCAAGCAGGCACTTGTACTTCTTTCCATACTGGCTTCCAGATCTGCTTCCATGCCGGTACTTGTATATCTTTCCAAGCTGGTACCTTTACAGGTACCCATATCGGTTTCCATATTTGCTTCCATTGTGGTATCCAAATTTGCTTCTTAGCTGGTTTCCAAATTTTCTTCCAACCTTCTTTCCAGGTCACCTTTTTCTTCCAATAGCCAGGATTGTGCTCATGGTGATGATGTTCTTCATGATGCACGTGATGAAGATCATGCAGAGCCTCAAAATCAATACGTTGCTGTGCAACTTGGCTGCTGGAAACTTGCGATTCGGCTGTTTGCTGATCAAAAACGTTTTCGTTTTGAGACTCTGTCTTTGAGGAGGCTAGCAGTGGCTGCTGTAGTTGTTGATTACTGGGTAAAGCCTTACTGTTGATTAAAGTGACCAAAAGCAAGACACTTAATGCTGATAACTGTAATGTAAATGGAAAAAAGTGTGAATGTGAGTAAATTTAAAAATGCGTTTATAATTCCTTAAGAGAAAAACTTTATATATGATCTCTGGAATAAATCTGGATGTTGAAGAATAAATAAACGAAATTGAAATTGTTTTCTATTCAATACTAACTAGGGATGCCATACGAGATCGATTTTTGTAAATCCCGATCCCGAATTATCCCGAAAATATTAAAATTAATAATAAAAATATTTTGTTAACAAAATCATTTGTATTCCAATTATGTATATCAGAATTATATATCATTAAAAATAAAATATTAAAACAGCAAGAGAAAACCTAACAAAGAAGCGTAAATTGACAAAAAATAAAAATTATTCATGCTAGGTATGCAAATGCATTAGTTTTAAGAAAACTATTTGGATTCCTACAAAAACGAATTTTGTTGTCAACATACCCTACCGTTGAAAAACACTTCTCGCAATCAACATTTGTTGTTGGTAAAATAGTTCCAAGATAGCTGTATTTACTTCTACCACCTCCTGCTGTAAATAAATCTTTTTCTTTGGACAGTTGAGTATCTAAATCAGTTACCCTTTTAATTCGTGTTATAGGGCTATTCCATTCTTCGATGCCATCAAATTATTTTTATCACTGGAAGGAGGGTATTCCTCATCTGAGATGCTATTATCGAAGTCAAGTGAAATACAATTTTTTTTTCAGAACCCTTTATATGTTCAAAATACATATGAATTCACAATCCCGAAAATCCCAAAAAATCCCGGGACAAGTTTTTAAAAATCCCGGGATTTTGTGAATCCAGAAAATCCCGGGATTTCGGGATTTCCCGATTGGCATCTCTAATACTGACCCACCTTAAGTTGTTTTAAATGTTTAAGGCTAAAAAACAACAAATAATAAACATTACCGTTATAAATATAAATTTTATATCTTAAGCTTTTTGTTTCAAAAATCATTTTTATTGCTTAATTATTCATTAGCGTATGCGTTACAATAACATAAAATTCTGACGTGATGAATGTACCTACATATAATTTTGAGTGAAATGAAAATATATTTTCATAAAAGATCATTGTCTTCATATATACTATGTATTTTAAACATAAATTAATTGCTTCAAAATATACATTCTTCGTTTCCGTTTAAATTTACAACAGATTAAATAGCGTCAGTTTGTTTCTTAAGTCTTTTGTTTTTACAGGGCTACAGTATTATGTAATACCAAAAAGAAAAAAGAAAGAGAAACATTTAATACTGTTAAAAATGATGTGCTTTCAACGCAAATGTATATGTATATATATATATATATATACATACATACGTACATATGTAATTAGTTCATATTGAAAAAGTAGGTCAACGTAATTTCCATAAAAAGTCAGTGGACTTTTAAAATTAAAACCAAATATTTTAAACAAATAAAGAAAGAAGCGCAAAAAACAAAAAAAAATTTTTTCATAAATCAAAAGCATCATTAGCAATATGATTCAACTTAGCTGAGGTAAATTATTACACAATAACATTATATTTAGTTATTTATTTATTATTTGTTTACTTTTTTGTTATTTAGTAAAAATAGAAATGGCAACATCTGAATTTCGTTAATTCGAAGAAGATCTTTAATGCCAGTTATAACGAAATTATAAACACAAGATTTGACGTGTTTGGTGGACCAATATTTAACGGCCTTGAAAATTTCTTTGCAATTTTTCTTTTCTTTATTTAATTAACTGATAATGTAGTATTTTATGTTTCACAAACAATTCATTGCCGTAATAATTATTTATTATTACGACTGGTAGCTAGCTATGCATGACTTATTAGCATTTATTAATTATTTATTTGTGTTCATATTTACGGTCACTTTCAATAAAAATGCAAATACGTATTACAGCTGTATAAAGAATTTAAGGAAATACAAATCAGTTTCCAGGAGCACATGTATTCAGGGTGCGTAGACTCGGAGGTACAATTATTCAGGATGCGGATTGTCTCGAACCCAACATGTAGATTCTAGGACAATGAGAATGAATCTGTGGCGCAATAATGCATCCCAGGAAGAAATATCTGGATGCCTGTAACTTGTACTGGGCAGGGATTTGTGATTGTTAATAACGAGCAGATTCTGAAATCTGTCAGGGCAGTAGGCTAGGCGGAGAGATTGTAGTGGTACTTTATAAAGTTTGAGGGAAATACTATAAATCATATGTGTAATAATGCAGTAATAATAATGCAAAAAGTGTACTAGAAAGTGAGACAAAAGCAATTCCTTTGATTGTTGTCCTTATTATTACCATTTGCTTCAAACAATTCAAAAAATTTTAAATTCAAACTTCAATTCAATAACTTCATAGTCGTACAATTCTTTAAGTTGTATTCAATAAAATGATTAATAATATTCTTCAAAAAATTACAAAGACAAATTGCAAAGAATGTTAAAAAGGATGCAATTGTATGGTAAGTTCAACAGATAACGCTCTATTGCAGGCCGAAGGTTGTAGTGATTTTTGGAAAAACTGCCGCTCTGATACTCGTCCCATAGTCAAAGAATTTTTTTGTTTTTGTATTTCTCCACACGCTCGTTACATAAATAATGTGACATTTTTTATTCATTCGTTAGGTTAAATGTGTTAATTTACTGTAGACATGATGCTCTGGATATTTTATTGTTATTGATAAATAAAATTGCCAAATTTTTGGTAGACAAACTATTGGTTTTTCTTACCATTGAAATTGTATTTTTTTTATCATGTTATAGCCTTGATAGTAAAACTGCTATTTTATTATTCAGTATTTCCTATGAAATAATGAAAAAAATATTAAAATGGAAATGAAAAAAAAAGATCATAAAATATTATGTACATACGACGTTATAACGTAATAATCGATCGTGCTGAAGAGTGGAAGTGTTAATTTATCTCTAACGTTTGAAGAAACATTGAAAGAAAAAACTTAAAACAGAGAAAGTTTACCTTGTCTTGTGTGGAGAAGTGTAAGGAGTTTGATTACAGACCGATCTACGATGGTCTACTCCTTAGAGGATTTATGTTTAAGCTTTTAATTTTAGCACAATTTTATACTTCCTTTCACAGCTGCCTTCGTTTTAAACTCCCTCCTTAAATGTATTGTTAGTATTAATATGGATGGAGAAAAAATGCAGGGGTGTGAATGGCAGCGAATGTGTTAATAATTATGCAAACACGTATTATATTGTGTATATCAGTACAGCAAACGTTATGTGATTCAATTGAATGAATGATTTTTGATAAATGCATTCACCTACATTACTTTTTTGGGGAATTGAATTTACAATTGTTTCCGTTTCAGTTTAACATATTTTGCATGCCAATATATGTATACATGCATAGGTTTAAATGGTCTTTTCTTTTTGAAAACTATTACATCACAACTATCGTTTGGCGATGTCTGGTGATTGTTTTAAATGATTTATATGTTTTGTTGCGGTTTTGAACTTCGAATTCCGGCTAAAATCAAAGGCCTTGGATGAAATGTTATGAAAACAGAATGTTGATAGTTGATTTTAAAGTAAATGTGTTAACTATAACCCACCCACTGCGGTGTTAATTTTCTTGCTACTTGAAACAAAACTAATGGCACTTTATTTATCAAGATTTTTAGGTGGCTTTCTTTAAATAATATTACTTTTTTTTTGGTTATGGTACTTTTATTGCCACTGTCATTTTTTAATATTGCTCTTTTACTAGTATGCAATTTTTTAACTAAATATTAGATTGAGGGGCAGAAAAGAAGTAAGATAATACTTTTAAAATGCATATGTCTAGATATTGGGTCTTTTATGTCGGAAAGTGAGTAATTATTTTATATTTTGCCGGTTGAAAGGTGTACATATACATATACATACAAACATAGTTGGTCATTACAATCCTTTAGTCCGGATTACGACCTAGGTTCCCACTTCATATAAGTTGTGTGTGTTAAATTTCTAAATGGGCGCAAGACCTACAGTTTAAAGTCTACAATTACGACAATTTTATTTACCCTCAGAGTTTTTGCTGAGAGGAGGTTACCGAAGAAATATTTGTTTCATAATTCGTATTGTTCGATATGTCTGACCGGGGATTTGAACCGTGGCTTCACATCAAATAAGCCAACACACTACCTACTAGACTACGGCGACTTAATGATGCTGGACATACAGCATAAAATTTGCGAAATTAATTTTAATTGCACTCGAAAAACGCGAAATAATCTTTAAATTCCCGAATATCGTATATGTATATTAAAAATTTTTGATTTTTTATACATACATACATATATGCATGGATTTAATATGGAGTTTTATTTAAAATAGTTGTTTGATTTTATAAAAAAAAAATACATTTGAATTTAAAAGATCTTGTACAATGCATGCAAAGATGAAAAAATCATTAACTAAACTGAACCAGAATGAATTTGAAAATTAAAATTGAAACCTCTGTAAAAATAAAAGAATAATATATGAGAAAGAATAATATATGAACAGCAAATAATGCCTTTAATGATATTACAATTTGTCATTAATTTCCTGCCAGAGCACATCATTAATTTTTTTTTTTTGTATTTCCTCTTTTGGAGTATGATTGTAAGGCTTTTCCTTAAACATGCATTCATAAAAGATTTTTATCACACTGACATACGCACCATAGATAATGTAATACAATTCATTCAAAGACACTAACAATCATTTGCACACATTACAGTCGCGTTTCAGTTGTCTACTTTCGATTTCATATGGATTTCCTACTTTAGAAAAACATATTTCCATATTTTTCCTAAGCAGAAATATTTCACTTCTTGCATGATAGACATTCATATGCTCTGTAAGTAAAGTTTATGCCTTAAGTCTTTTGTTTTATTAAACGAAATACAATTGGTTTTGATAATGAAAACCGAAACAGAAGGAAGTGATCTAATAAAAGAAAATGTATTCATTATTTATAATGAATTTATTTCTTTTTGTGTGTGTAATTTTACAATAAAAGAAGGAAAAATCCAGAAACTATAGATATGTTAACAAACCTTAGCGATGAAAAATATTTCTTTTTTAATTAAAATTTTCTTTTCAGAAATCCAAATTTATAATAAACAATTAATATATAAACAATTACAAATAGTGCGTTTAGAGACGCTATAAAAATAAAATGATTAAAAATGCACTCCTATTTTCATAAACTATTTAAACAATATTTAGCGATGCATGAAAATGTTTATTCGAATGAATTAGTGTTAAACCACAAATCTTTTTCTTATTTAGTGAACATTTTCAATATATTTTGAGTATTTTGTTTTGTTTCAATCATACCACTAGACTCCGCTGGATCCACATGGTTCCCGGGTCATTTATTTGATTTCTGTTTTACTTAATCCTTGTAAATAATTTCTTTTCTTCACAATTTCAAATTAAATTTCTTAACGCCCGCGTTAATATTAAGAAATATAGTACGTATTGGCGCGCTTTTCAAATCGCGATTGTATATTTTTGTTATTCTTTTTATATTTTAAACCTTAAACTATTTCAATCCTCTGTGAGGAATAAACTGTTAAATAATTGTTAAATACTCCAGTTAAATACTCAAGTTGTTGTCGGTGCTGTTAAATAAATACTTCCAGCTCTACACATACGCACACATTGAGATAAATCACAGACGTAAACGTCAAAGACCATAAAAGACCAAAGAAAAATAATGTAAAATGTTATTAAAACACTAACAAAAAGAAAAGGAAAAAGAAAAGAAGAAAAAAATTTTAAATATAATATACACCAAATGTAAACCAGTAAAGCACACTAAAATGCCAAATAAAATCACAACAACATTTTAAATTGTGTTTTGTTTTTGCTTTATTTAAGAGATCTTTGGTTTTGGCTCAATGAAAACAACAATAACAACAACAAAGAAAAAATAAAAATGCGCCAATAGTTAAAGAAATAAAAAAAAAGTGCATTGAGAGCTTTTTTTCTCCACTTGTTTTACCAAAATACAGTTCCACTATCAACGGCATTCAAACACACTTGCACAATAATCACAACAAAAATAAAATATGCTTGAAACGAAATGAAAAAAAAAATGTTATAAACAGTTACCGGCTTTCAAAATTTGTAAACAAACACTAAAGGTCTCTCTCTCTCTCTGTCAAAATCACTCTCACTTTCTTTCTCTCTCTTGCACATCTCAGAAAAAGAGCTTTTCTTAAACTAACTAAGAGATTAAAGCTTTGCTTATTTTTAGATACATATAAAGTCCTCCACGTGGTACCCTACGAATGTTTCGGTTAAAGGTGACTTGAGAAACACATTGGCCGAAAATAAGTTGTGAGAGTGCAAGTGGCTTGTCTTATCCATCGATCAATACATGTTCATTTTTATCTAAACATGAGGGAATCGTAAACATGTAACACTACATAGAATATGGGTTATAGAGTTTTTTAAATGATGTACAAATAAGGCCCAGTAATATCTCTATATCGTTCTGAATTATCTGACCTTTGGTAATAAATTGTAATATACATATGTATATAAGAAACCCCATAAAATCCTTATCAGTCATCCGACTGTAACTTTTTCTAGGTTTAAGTGTCATCTTCAGTTATGGAAAGTGTGAATGAAAACTGCGGATCTTTTGATATTTTGGGTATGACGATCCAAAACATTAATAACTTAATAACATTAAGAGCCAAAACTACTTACTTACTTTCGTAATTGGCCATTAACAATTCGTTTTTCGGATTTCGAACGCGTCCTTCCAGACGCCTCTACATGCAAGAAGCATGCATTTGTCACTTTGTCGCACCAATCGATAATATTCCTTCCTCCAACGTAGACAAAGTCGTCTTCGTACTGGACCTAAGATCTTACGTAGGACTCTTTTTTGAAGCACGGGGGAAGATGAGCGACTTGTAGTGTGTAAGTTTCCTCGTACGAGAAAGGTCTCTGCTACTCAATTGCCTATTAAGGCTATAATAGCGCCTCCTGGCAAGTGTGATCCTACGCTTGTCCTCCATACTCATACCGTTGGAGGTAGTTTTCGCAGGGAGGCCGAACTGTTCGACAATGGTGGCATTGACATCATCCCGCCTGACCTTCGCAATACAATTTCCTAGGGAGATTTTGGTGTCATGTGTGTGGGAACTTATCTTAATTATGATCAAGATTAGAGTAGAAGAAATCTTTAACCGCATCGTTGTTTTCTTTGTCGGAGCGTGAGCACAAATTAAGCTGATGTTATAGGATTTAACTTTGACGCCGATTGTGGCTATTCCATCGTTCGCAGATTCAAATTCGCGCTTTTCCACATGGCAGCTGTTATAAATATCGCATGATGCAAGCTTTTTGCATATTTGTTCTATCCATCGATTTTCCTGTATGGCAGTGATGTCTGTCCTATATTACATTAGGGCATCCGTCATTTGGGCGGAATCGTCTACCCTGTGGAGGATCCTGATGTTCCATATGGTAACTAACAATATTTCATTCTAGTGTAGGGCATTTTTAATTAAACCTATATGTCACGTTTATATGCCAACTTTGTTTGTCATGATTAAACAACAAAGCTTTCCTATTTACGTTGTTGTAAAATTTTATTAAAAACCAATATCTTTGGTATTCAGAAGAGTAAACAAAGAAAAAAACAAGAAAAAACAATTTTTTTTCTTTGGAAATAAAGAAATTACCGGGTCATATACAACAATAAAATAATAACGTTAACAAATAATGAAAAAAATTAGAGTTGCTTTGTTATGATTTTGTTTTTCTTATAATGTGACTGTTAAATTTTTTTTCCTGTGTCTTTTAATGATTTTGCATATGATCTCATATTTGATTAATACCCTCAATGTAGCTCACCTTAACCAAAGCAATTTTTACCAAAAATAAATCTTTTGGCAGCTTAAGTATAGCGAAAAATTGCATAATGTTGAAATAAAATAAAACAAAATAAAAAAAAAATTATAAAAAAAGATGCAAGTTTGTTTATAATCATTATTATGTTTGAATTTTTGTTTGGTTTACATTAAATTCAATAAAAAATTTAAATAAAGTTTTGCCTGCCCACACACACACATGATTTGTAAAATAAACTTACAAAATACTCGAGTGCTTAGTTAAAAACAAAAAAGACAACAAAAGAAAAAAAAAAAACAGTTTTTAATATGTATTTAATAATTTAATTATAAATAATATATTTTATGGGAATTCTTAAGCAATGTTCGCAAGGTTGTCACGTATATATGCCATCGAAACATTTGTATTATATGTTGGATAAATTTTATCATTTGGGCTATAGCCCTCGGTTAAAAAAAAAATACTAAAAAAATATTAATACGTGTATTTGCCCGTATAGTCAAAGAAGACTTATTTATTCCATAGGCGTTTTTTAATGCTTAACGTTTTGATTAATTATACAATTAATATTCAATTTAAGTTTCAATTTATAATAACAGTAAATAGTTCAATTAAAAAATTATTAAAAAAAATATACATTTTTATTACCAATATTGATGGATTAGTCGATAAAGTCGATAAAAAAAAATGTTGTTCACAGTAATTAATCGGTTTTAGTGTTTTAAATTCGTTTAATGTTTGTGTCATATACCAGCATGCTGATTGAGGACCAAGCAATAAATAATAAATTTTCTGTAAATAAATAAATTTTTCTTAAAAAAATCAAATGAAAATGCCAAGAGAACTGCGTCTATGAAGTTTTTTTGACGTCTCTTCTTGTTTTTCGCCATTATTGAAGATTAATTATAAAATAGCATTCATTTTTGACATTCTCTTAAACAATGACAAAACAAATGCATAGCTTCTCACACCTACTGTCTAGGCTACAGCGACTTCAGAAGAAATTTTCATATTATACTTTGTCCTTTTAACGATGTTATCCTAGTGATTCTTGTTTCTTGATTTCAAATCAATTTAACAATTTATATGAATTTTTAGATTAATAGTAGAATCAGAAAATCATAGATTTGTTTTCAATTTTCATTTTCGATTTTTGTGTACCCTAAAATAATCGATTTGTATCGTTAAAAGCTGATTAAAAAACGTTTACGGAAAATTTTGCAACATGGTACATGTACTATGTAATATGGCCTCAAATGGTAAAACGACATAAACATTCAAATAAGGCAAGTATGCGTGCGTCTTAAGTCTTTTGTTTCCAATGATATTTTCAACACTTTAAAATTGTATCGATAAATCGTCTGAGTTTAAAGAAACTCTTGTTTTGTATTAAATTTTTAAAAAATATTCCGAAAAAAAAACAATTAAATAAATAGGAAGGATTTAACACTTAACAATTATTTGATTAAACTGTAATAGTGGTTCGGTTATAAATTGTCTTTAAAATTAAATGCTGTAACGGAAATTAACTACTTTTGCTTACAAATTATAATTCGATAATTGCTTTTTTTCTTATTATTATGTTGTTATAGTTGTTATTACTATTATTGTGGGCCAGAAATGGTGTGGTCTTACATATCAATAAAATTTTTAAACAATTTTAGCTTCGAAATGTTTATAAAGCAAAGACAACTCGTTGTGCTCTTATTAGGTCTTATTGAAATAGAAAAACAAACAAAATGCAGTAAAAGCTAACAAGAAAATTAAGTGGATTAAATTTTCTCTATCTAAAGAGCAAAATGAAAAGGGGCCTGTTTTTTACTTATACACCGACATACAGTGGCTTATGCGTGCACAACAGAGTCTATATGCATTTATGTATTCAGTACGGGTGTAAAGAGACTTTACTGTTTGCTTAAATGAATTGCTTGAATTCAGGCTGTAAAGCCTGACTTGGTAGTCTGTAGATTTTGGTAATTATAATCAGTTGACAAAGTGGTCAGCATAGTGAACAGGAAGAGTTTTTGTTATTTGTCTTCGTACATTAAGTCACCCGTTGTTGCGTATTATATGTGCACTTACGTACATGTTTATATATGAATGTACACGTTTACAGAGTCGTGTGGTTAGTGCAATCAGGCTCTGGTAAAAATGTCAACTAGAAAACGAAAACTTAAAAACGGAAGTAAACGCAACATCTTATAACACGACTCACTTGTATTTGAAAATGGAAAATGAAACATAAAAAAAAGTTATAAATAATATTAGCCACTTTGGTAGTATAAAGATTTCCATTAATTCCATTGACATTCTTTTACCATTTAACTTAATCAAACAGCAAAAAACAAAACAACGTTGTGGACGAATGAATCTGTAACTTTGGCACAAGATTTTTACAGTCTTTGAGCGACTCAATTGTGTAGATGTGTTATAAATACCACGTTTAAACCACACATATATATATATACATATATATATATATATATATTAAACCAAAATCAAAAGTGTTACACATACATTTATTTACATACACCCTGTTTTTGAGTTTTCGATTACATTTAATTATAAACGATAATATGTGAATAATTTGAATAAAACAACCATTGAAATGGACGATAAAAATATAAAAAGTGAAAACGATAGATTTAGAAAAGACAAATGAAAGCGATAAGGAAAAGCAACCAGTAGCTGCTGTGATGCTATAAATGGCAAAAAAGAATTATGGAATCTATGTCAACATATGTACTGTATGTATGTAGATATATGTATATTGTCTAATAATAATATTTAATAATAATAACTAGAATGGTCACTTTATTGCAAAAAAGTACATACAAACATAATTGGTCGTTACAACCTTTCAGTCAGGATTATTGACCTAGTTTCTCACACTACTTATGTTGTGTGTGTTAATTTTATACATAAGTGGCGGGACCTACAGTTTAAAGTCGACTCCGAACGACAGATTTTTTTTGAGAAACTTTTCATGGCAATTTATTTACTCTCAGAGTTTTTGCCAGAAATCTGCTAAGAAGAAATCGCCGAAAAAATACTTTTTGTATTTTATTTTGATGTCTGGCCTGGGACACGAACCCTGGCTTTACTTCCTAATAAGCCAGCACACTACCTACTAGACCACGGCGACTGTGCAAAAAAGAACAGTTGAGTTTAATATAGACTGAAACTTTTGACATAATTCATAGGAATATTTACTCTTCCCTCTCTATATTGTAAGCAATTATTCTGTAAAGATTCATAAAACATAAACAAACTCAAGCAATGTGCAGAATTATTAAACAGAAAGCGTTACAGAATTAAACAGAAAGCGTGATATTTTATAGGGAACGCTCATGAGTAGCAGAAAACACCAGTGGAGCCAGAGACTTTAGTCATGCATAGGCAATGATGAACACTACATGTGACTTGGTGCCACAGTCAATATAATTAATAACATTTAAGAAGATCGAAGACAGTTATTTAAAATTCCTTGCGGTATAAGATGTGATTAAAGAGATTTATTTTATTTTTTATATTTTTAATTTCAGACTTTAGTAATCCGTATCAAATGTAAAGAATCTTTTTCGGCAGATCCTTAATTAATTGATCAGGTTCCAGTCGAAAATAAACATCAGCAAAATAAAAATGTCCACCACTTATAGTTTTTCTTCAAAAGAAAGAATAAGTAGTCAATTAAATGTGGTAAAAACTAATACCAGGCAATTATGGTCGAATTATAACAACATCTGCATGTAATGCCACCAATTTAACTGCCTAAAGAAGGCAATTGTTCACAAGCGGTTAGCTTTGGGTTTCTGCTGAAGAATTCAACATAAAAGAAACGTTCAATTATTTCAGATTTTTTCCTAATACATAGCAAGAATTAAAATTATATCTTAAAAATATAAGTTGTCAGTGCATATTTTACTTGAATGGGATTTTAGTAACTGGGCTTAATAGTGATTTCAAATCCCTAAAGTAATAATGGAAAATCATGTTTACTTGAAAAAAATTATTTCGCACAATACTTTCGTCAACCTCTCTTTCAAGTCACTAAGGACTTCTGTAATTCTCTGTACTTTTGTTAGCTAAGACCTAATCATGAGAATCTAAGGAATTATCTTAGTTTATTATTCTTTTTTTTATACGAACGAAGACATAGACTCACGTATGTGCAAATATTAGTAAATTAAGTTTCTAAGAACACTTACCATTACAGATTCTGATCTTATATTGATCACAATATGGAATCGCTTTAAAGTTATCTGTTAATACAAGATGTAAAGTTTTTATTTTAAAGTTTTAAATTGAATTGGAATTTTTAATAATATTTATAGTAGTTCACAATGGGAATATACTGTGTTGACTTCTTATCAAATTCAATCCGAATACTTCAGCAGTATATTTTGTGAAAGGAATTATTTACACGGAGTAAAAAAGAGAAGGACAAGATTGTTTCTTTCGTAATCGAATTTTCGTATTTTTGGTTGAAAAGATTTAAAAACTACTTTGAAAACTTTTGCTCACATTGATTATGAATTTTAGCACTTGTGCGTTTTTTTTTTATCATCTAGAGTTGTATTCGGTGATCGTGCACTTTTGATTTATTTATTTTTATTTATTTATTTTTAAAGCCAATAGATACAATATATCCTTACCGGACTAAATACAGCAAATACAATACAGATTAACACTAATTCAACAAGAAGAACATTAACAATTCAGAAATATAGTTAGGGGTTTCTTTAAAACTTCTTTAGACTCCACTACTTATTAGCATTCATTAGAAAGTTTTACAGGCTCGTCTAAAGGAATCATTATTTTCATAATCAGATCTCTAATATAGTAATTCATTGAAATCAGTTCAAATAATAATATTTTGCATATTATAGTTTCGCTGAATAAAAAAATAATTTCTAAAAATGATTAATTTAATTTGCATTTAATAAATGATTGTATAACAAACCGCTTGGTAAAATGAATACATCCTTTCATCGGATGTTGTACTTAAAACAGGATATTGGCATGCGTCTACACCGTGCTTATTTATGTAACAGCTGTTAACAGGTTTAAAAAATACGTATTGAAGTCTGCCATAAATGTTTGGTAGTCATTAGGTACTCGAAATGTAATTTTCTCTGTCATAAAACTCGAAAAAAAAAAGAAAAATAAAACTAAAAAAACACTCTAACACTCTCTCTATTTATTTCACTACGAGACGCCTATACATTGTTACTGTTGTGTTTTAAAATCCATTCAGTGCAGTTAACATTTTTTTGCGGTTAACACACTGGCGCAAACATGTAATCCCGAATTGTGGCAAATTGTAATTAAACTCAAACGAAGTACCAATGCTATAGATGTCGTGGCATTAGGAGGAAATAATGTGCATTTACAATAGATGAGCGATTATACGCTTCCATAGAACTTTTCCTACTCTAAATTCAACATGTAACCGCACCTGGACTAGGACAAACAGGCTACTTCCTTGTTATTAATTACACACACACACATGCACACGAAAAATCATACGAAAAAAAGTTTTACTAGTTTTTGGTCAAATCACATTGTTAAGATTGTATAAAAAGTTTTTTCCTGAGCAAACTAGTGAACGTTAGTACCTTTCCTATGATAAATACATTCCATGCTTTTTTATTTTCTTTGTGCCATATTTTTCCTTTTATTTTGCCTTTATAAAGTTTTTCTCATGGTGCGTTTAAAAATTGGCGTTTTTTTTTTTATAAAAATCAAATTGTTTTTAAAAAAAATTTCAATCTTCACTGATTTCCTATTATTATGCAATTTACATTTACTTGTGACAATATACGCACAATAATCGCCTTTCTTTCAAGTTTTCATTTTCTATTTTTCTTTGTGGCATACTGAGTGTGCGCTATAAAAGAAATTAATCATAAATTATGTTTGTCAATAAGGAAATGTCTAAATTGTAAAACTATAATATGCATACAAACATACATAAATATATAAACAATGTAATAATAAAGCCTTAAGGAAGGATTTTAGTTTAACTCAAATAAGTATGTACATACATATATGCTTAAGTATGTTAGTAAACAAAAGACTTAAGAAACAAGCTTTATTTATAATGCCTGTACATATTGCTCCTTTATTGCAACATAGTCATATCTCAAAAAAACTTGAACTTGGCAAAATGCGATTTCAGTTTTCAAGACATAAGTCCGCTGATCTAATTGCCGCAAACACTTTTTGCTATAACTTCGATTCAACTAGGGATATAAAACTGACTTTTTTTTCAACATATACAGAAGGTCTAAAAGAGCAGTTTTGCTTAAGTAACTACAAATTTTTAATTTTTTGAAATATGACTATGTTGCAATAAAGGAGCGATATGTATGTATGTAAATATATCAGTTAAGCAGCAGCAATAAAGACTACATTAAATTGTTTGTCATTATATTTGCATATGTGTATGTATATGTATGTAATATTTGTATGTATGTATGCGGTAGAAAATTTATTATTGGGATTGACAATTCAATGGAGTCTTAACAACAACAAAAAAAAAAAAAAAATCATAAAGAAAAGAAAATCTGCATTCAATAGGATTTGAATGCGAAAACTAAATGCAATGAAAATTCAAATGGTTGTGGAACAAAACGAAATTTATAATCATATGAAAAAAAAATTCTATTCACTAATTTCTCAAGATAAAAAAATATGTATACTATACTATACACTATACTGTATACTATATATCCACAGTGGTGATCCAATGTAATTAATAAAATCTAGTAAATAAATGGTAACATCAACGACAACTATTAAAATTAACTTTCTTTCCTTTAAAGAGATCAAAAAAATTTCGGGACACGTAATTAATATAGCACATAGATGTACTAATTTCCCAATGAATTGAAAAAATTAATTTCATTCCATTTACGTTTTTACTTAGAAAAAACATATATTTTTGCTAAATACACCGAACTTTCGCTAAATGAGCAAGATTTAAATCAACGCTATACTTTGAATGGAATAAAACACAGATAAGTTGAATACTGGCATGCCCAGCTACCGTATATTATTTTGTGAGTTCGATTATAAAGAACTATTCATTGATTATGTGAACTTGTATATAAAGTGCATTGTTATGCAAGATAATGATAACACACCGCACTATTGGATAATGTGCTTAGTATGGACAACATACAGCCTTGATTCTATTTCAATTCAAAGAATGATCATGTGATACGACTTGAACAAAAAATTATCTTGATAAATATCAGTTACTTTAAGATATTCGTCGAGTAAGCACTTTTTGGTAAGGGTTTTTTTATTGGTTATGAGAAGATAGTGTTAATCTTTTAAATTTTTATATGCTTATGAAGTGCTTTTGACGTTGTTTTCACTACTAAGAGAATTATTTGTTTTTGTACAACCCTCTAATAGAACCTCCTTATTGATTGATCTGCAATTTTCTTGGATTTTAACATCTCCATTTGCGGCATATGATCCTCAAGCTTTGAAGATCATTGAGTTTTCATAAGTATCTCTCTCTCTCTCTCTCTCTTTATGTTCTTCCTTTGCAGTACACCTGGCCAGGGATGGGAAATTAGTTTTAAGAAATTGTACTAGCGTTCACAAAAAATTGTACTTTTTTCAGACCGATTGTACTAAATTCACTTTTTTCTTTTTTCAACTTTTTTTTATTAAAAATTAATAAAAATATAAATGACAATTCATTTAATTGTGTATAGTATTAATGTAAAAGAACAAAAATAATACAAATTTTTTCAAATTGTTAGCGCAGTTTTGACTTCAGTATAAAAATTAAGGTTTTTAGTCTTTGGAAAATTATAGCACCAGTCTCATTTTTCTTCAATAAGAAACTTTATTTACCAAAAATATTTATACTTAAAATAAGGGGGGTTTATTAAAGTAAATATTCGGTCTTTGTTATTCTTATAAAGATTATTTAATATTTCTCCCTCTATTTTCACCCATTCTTCGATCATTTTTAATTTCAAATTTTCCCCACTGGTAAAATGTCGGTTATTTTGAATATAATCTTCGGATAAGAATGGGGAATTCGTTTGGGAAAACGTTTTCAATAATATTCATAATAGGAGAGCACGTTGGCCACGATAAAACCTCAATAGATTGTTTACGGTACCATTCCATCCTCTGTCTGCTGACATGAATTTTGGCTTTGTGCTGTTGTAAAATATATTTTTTCATTATTTACTCTCAAAAAGAGGAGCAAACTACAGCTAAAAACAGTAAAGTACTCTGTACTATACATTCGCGTAGATGGAAACTGAAATTCGAGGCAACCAATTAAAGAAATAACACCCCAGCAATAGACTATCTCCCCAAAATTTGAATTTCTAAGGTCATAACAGTAGTATCGATAGCCATCTGGTCTATCAAAGTTCCACTTTTTTTCATCAGAGAATATGACCTGAAGACAATTCATTTGTTTGTTATTATTGAAATGCTCTGGTGGTGCTATAATTATGAAAAGCACTTTAAAATAGCTAAACTTAACAACTTACTTTAAAACTTAACTATAAAAGAATAAAAAAGTTTATGAGATCTAAATTCTGGCAATTATAATTGAAAAGAGAAATATCAACTAGTTTATGATAGAATTGTTTGCAAGATTAAGCTAAGGTTATGCAATTATGTAAGATTTCGGTTAAATCTTAACAGCGACTTCTTTAATACTTTTTTTTTTTTTGAATAGTGATTACTATATAATTAAAATCTGTTAACATTTTGTATAATAAAAAAATAAAAACTGTGTGGAAAATTGATGTGAAAAGTAAAAAAATATCTTTTAGCTTAAAGTGGATGTTAAAACTACTCCCAAAATCGCCATAATTATTTTAATTTATTTAGTGGTCTGGCAATATGCCATGATAATTTTTTTTTCTCTTTTTTTTAACTTTCCAATACCGCTTTTAGAAAATCTTGAACTTTCGCCATTTTTTTAGCATAAGAATTTCTATAACTTGCCTTGACTTAAGGACGGCTAAAGCATCCAAATTTAATTAGTTAATCTTTTCTTGTAATTTAACCCTAGTAATTTCTCACTAAAAAGTATGTTATTAATGAATTATAATTTTATTTATATAAAAAATTTTTGAATTCAATTACAGGAATTTTAATATAAATACTTTTGCTTAATAATTCAAGCACTTGTGTTTTATTTAAAATCCAAGGAAATTGCTGGCTTGGCTGATTGCCCTCCTAACAGTGGACTTAAAATAATACATGGCTTTTATCAAGCTTTAGTTAAAAATTTACATTCTTGTTCAGACATACTGCTCTAATTAAATCATTTCATCACAACATAATTATGGAATGGCTTAATAATCCTACATCCCAAGTATTTATATATAAATGTACGAATGCTGTTTCCTTTATTTTTCGATTGTCAAATAAATCTTAAGTTTTCATTTTTAAGTCAGTCGGTGATTAAAATGGTTTCATGTAAATTAATTTTGAAACTTTTTTTGTTTTTCTTTTTAACTTTTTAGAGTATATATACATACATACATACATACATATGATTTTTAATAAACAGCAAATTAAAATGTCGTGAAGTCAGACTTTTTGTATTATTTTACTAATGGCATGTTGATAATACAACTCCAGTAGCTATCAATCCAATGTTACAGTAAAGTTTAGCTTAATGCACAAACCTGTGTACTAAACTGGTCTGGACAGCTACAATAGCTTTAACCAAATTGAAGGAGAAAAAAAAAAAAATTAGATGTACATAAATACTTACGTGAAAATGCAGTCTTATTTAGATATTGTATACGCCGTTCATATGTACATAGATACACTTGAAAAATATGTAATAAATGCGGTAGTCGCGTGGCATTGCTCTTGGCCATCGTATAACCATAAAAATCCATCCACAAAGGCTCATGTATGGCTTGGTATAGGTGACCGACCAAAATAGTAACGAGAAAACCAGAAAGGATTTTTTTTTTTTTTTATTTTAATAGACGAATTAAGCAACAATTTTTCAATTATGTAATACACTTCAATACATACCCTGCACACACATGCACACTCATGACATTATGTTATTTTCGTTGTTTGTTTTGGCTAAAACGAATTTGAGACCTGCTTTAACCTAAAAGCTCTAACGGCATCCATCTAATCCAATCATCCAACTATACGAGCAGCGTTTTTGTACAAAGTTTCGAATGGAAAATCTTTACACATGAAATCGTTATGATTTTCATTTCTCTTACGTAGAGAAGGGCGATCTTTCTGTTTGTGGCGTGCGTTAACAATTTCATTTATTTTGATATTTTTTTATGGCCTTACATATGTACATATGTACTATCATTTATCTGCCCACAATGAGCATTTCGTTGCAAGGAGGAAATGCAATATTTAATTACGATTAAATAGGCTTCAGTTTATAATTCAAGTATTTATAGTTTTTATTTTTTTAATTTGAATGAATTTTCTTCCCTTCCAGCAAAATTACTAATCTGAACCGGGAAAAGTTTTATTGCAGATATCATTTCATAACCCAATCTTAAGTCTAATTAAAGACTCTTATACAACAACTAAATAAACATGAATAAATAAAAATAAATCCTTACGATGGCAGCTTTCATTTAATCTGGCATTAAAAATGCCTATCCGCCAACGAATATTGCTTGTGGTTCAGATATTCTTGCACAATCTTCCTTCGTTATACATATATCCTGGCACTTGTTTTAGTTCATGGTCGTAGAAATATAGTTGTCTAATGTTTGCAGATAACGCTTTGAACTGAACTGTTCACCTTTTAAAACTTCCTTCATTATAGTGACAACACAGTGATTCCCAAGCAAATTATTGAACATTTTTTAGAAGCAAAGAAAGTGAAAAATTTTAACATTACCTCCTATTTTTTTAATTAAAGTAATTTTTTTGTTTAGCTTGTGTCTCAAAATCTTTCCATGAATTACATTACATTCAGAGGTTTGTGCCGGCCATTATACAATTATCAACTTTATCTCATCATCGTCATTTAAATTAGTCCAATTTTGTAAAAAAATTTTAATATTTTATATAAAAAAAAATATATTTTTTAATGTTGTGGAGAGTTTGCTCTTTTGTACCTGGCAATGATTTCTATCGTGAATTAAAAACATTTTGGTTTTCGTTTAAAAAGCTTATTTAAACTTTAGACTGAGTGAAAGTTTTACGCTCCAATGTAGTTTTCCTTCAAAAAAAAAATTTTTTTTTAATGTTTTCGAGCGTGAGTTAAGCTTTAAATAAAGAAAGCTAAAAAAGTTATAAAAATTAATTGTTTTACTAAAATATCTTAGATGGCGCTTTATGACATGAAAATAAAAATATTTTAGTTTGTTTGTTTTTTAAATTAATCAAATAGCCATTAAAATGAATGCAAATCAAAATCTATTTAAATTGTTATAGTTTTTGTTTTCAACACTTTTTAAGCATTTTATTTCCCATTACATGCAATTAAATACACATTTCATTCATACAATAATAGAGTAATTAATGTTTTACAATAATTTTTTCTTCAATGCAAAAAAATTTAACTGCACTCGTGTATTGTATTAAAAACACTGTTTTTGTTTGTTTCTAATTTCAAGTCTCTATGGCCGTCTGTCTTTCCGAGGAAGTCATAAAGTTGTTGTATGTTGTAATAAATTTGTTTCAAAGACAAACAACAACACAAATATATTAGCAATGCTAATCTCTGCTCTCATAGAAATTGTAAAGAAAATATTGTTTTATTTAATTGTCTGCTAATGTTAGAAAGAAAAAACTATTTGGAAAAAAAAAATTCAAGAAAATTAGTTTTAAAAATAATTCAGCATAAATGCTTCTCTTGGCAATGGCACTCGTTAGTAACCTCTTACACTATTTCCAATTATAATAAAAATATTAAAAAAAGGTTCTTATCCCATATGCCAGTTATATTAAGCCGAGGTAAGTCTATCGAAAATCACTTACCTTTCCAACTGAAATTTCCGGTAAACACTAACACGCCAGGTTTGATTTACGTTAGGCGGTCTTAAAAAGATAAGATTTCTTTATTCTCTATTTCCTGTATTTCCTACTCAGAATAGCCACTGTCGAATTATGTTAAAAAATATCAGGATTACGACCTAGTTTCTCTCACCACATATGTTGTGTGCGTTAATTTTTATACATGAGTGGTGGTATCTACAGTTTAAAGTCGACTCCGAACGACTGAATTTTGAGAAACTTTTCATGGCAATTTTATTTATTCTAAGAGTTCTTGCCAGAAATCATCTGAGAGGAAGTCGCCTAAGAAATATTTTGTCATATTTCATTTAGTTGGGGATGCCTGACCTTCTTCTTTTCAGAGACCGATAGCCTGCACTGAAGCAGCTTCTCTAATAGATAACCTGCACAATAAAGCATACCAAGCAATTGATATGTGCTAATGGTTGCGATAGCACATTTTGGGCGTTGCAAACACTTAAAAAATATAATCAGTTTGTTTTTAGTACGTAGTTAAGGTACTTCGGCTGGTACTCTGTCCTGATTCAGGGACCTTAATATCCTTGACACTTTTCGAACCAGTTTTCAGTTTCTCCATTATGAGGGCGATTGACATCTCACTAATGTGTTGTCAATGGCTTCAGGTTCTAGGAGTGATATGGCAGAGTTTGCACCTTATTCACCGGAAACCGCAGGAAATACCCATTTTTGAAACAGTAAAAAAACCACAATAAAAAAATAAATTTTCCAATATTATCGTGGGATAACCCATATTAGTTGCGAATTTTTTTTTTTTCTATTCTTTCATAAACTGATCATAAATCAATTATGTGCCTTAGTAGTCGAATGGGGATTTTAAAGTTGTTCAATGTTTTTACTTTAACAACAACACAATGCGGCATCGCATTTAAATGAATATTTGTCAAGCTCAATTAATCTGGTTAAAAGGTTGCTGATGTTATTGTTGTTGTTGGTTTGAAGCATTACCATTGTATTTAAATGTTTGATTTACGAATTGAATAAAAAATCAAATTAAAATTAAAAAATTACGTATAATTTTTTCCTCAATGCTAAAAGTATTATGATCTGCATATGGTGTGTATTAAAGCTGAATGTTATTTTTTTCTTTTTAACTTCTTGTTATTCTTTTAATTTTTTTTAGTTTCAAGCTATGATAACTTCTTCGTGTTTTTAATAAGTTAGAGATTTTGCCGTTTTAAACAAGACTTTTGTCACTTATCATATGTGGCTAAAAACATAAAATTCAAATTATGTCTCGTAATTTATGACTGTGTTAAAAACTCACTGATTTTATATAAATTTGTTATTTGCTGTTTTAATAGGAAAAAAGTGTTTTTTTTTTCACCAACACAAGTTTATGTCTTAAGTCTTTTGTCTAGTAGAAATTTTGAAAATTGTTTGGCTCATAAAAGATGCTCTGAGTCATTTTAAAAATTGTTTACATTTATTGTATCTACCATGACGGAACATATTTATGAATGAAATCAAATGAATGAAATGAAATATTTTCGAATAAATAATCTGGTAAATAAGACAAAATAATGGAAATGATATTCACTTTAATTAATTATAATTTAAACAAGTTTTTATCTTTTATACTGAGTGGAACAAAACTAACGTAACTGAATAATACAAACTTTTGTAAGATAACGTTACACTGTATTTGAGTATGCAACTTCATTTTTGTAAATACACACAGACAGATATTCAATTGCCAAAAAGCAATACAAAATTTGTTGCCAAAGGTAAAATTAGATTAGTAGTGTAGAGAAATTTCATACTTTGTTCGCCTTTAACCTTTGACTGCTGAGGTCAAGGACATCAATTACGATTCAAATATATGACCTCCGGAAACGATAGACGATGAGAAAATTTTCTATATTTTCCTCTTTCTCAACGATAATGAATCTCTCTTCTATGAATGTCTTCATTAAAAAATCAAAAGTGAGTCATAGACATTCGGAAATCCTCTAGTTGGAGATGGTCAGCCATTGTTACCCTTCTTTTAGGTTCTCGGTGATATTCGATACTTCCATTCGAGGGTCTCTCTGTACCTTACTTTTTGTTTTTTTGATTTCGACTTAATGTTAATGATTGACAATTAAATTAAACATTTATTAAATATGTAGTAACAAAGTGCTCAGATCGGGTCGAATGTCACGTTTACTCCAAATTGTATATAAGATTTGTACTTAATTTGCACGTTATTCAAACATTATTTTTTTTTTTTTAGCGATTTTAAAAGTATATAACAAGTGTTGATGCACTGTTAAAAAAATATAACAAATTTATGGTTTCTTATAGTAATCTCTGACCAGCCACCTGCTAAAGGTCTTGTTTACTTAAATAGCGTGAATTATGAATTATTTTTATTATGAATTATTTTTGTTTTTTTGTATTCCTTTTTTTTTTTTTTTTTTTTGTAATTTTAACATGTTTTTGAATGTCGTAATGATAAGCAATTGTAAGGCGTTGTAGTGTTTTAAAAAGTGGAATCTTTGTTTCAATGAGGTATGATGGCATTACGGTATACCAGTGTTTCGGCATTTAAAGGGGTTACTTACTTAATTACTTTGTAACTTTTGTTGAAACAAAACACAAAAAACAAAAACATCGACATTTTAATTTGTTGTTTCATATACGTACGTAGGTATTCAACTTCAATTTGATGAATTGTTAAAAAGAGTTCAATTCGTTATTTACACTGACCTTGTTCGTTTTTTTTTGCTGTTTTGTTAACGTTGATGTATAACGTCTGTTAGTGTACAAGAAATAAAAATAAAATCAAAACAAAAAAAGAAAAGATCTTGGCTTAAATTAATAACAAAAACATTTTTATGTATGTGGGAAAGATGAGTATATTATTTAAATAATAACATTTACCATAGCAACTATTTCTATTAGAATTAATTTGGCATAAAAGAATCTAAATGGTTTAAACACTTTGCTGAAAGTTGTAATTAAGGCCTGTTCACTCAATGGATGTATAACCATGCGAGAAAATTTTAATGTTGCACATCAGCGAAGATTCATACTATGTACTAGAAAAAGTTGGTATAGTATAGTATAGTATAGTATAGTATAGTATAGTAAGTATATATATAGTATGTCTAGTTGTATAGTATAGTATAGTATAGTATAGTATAGTATAGTATAGTATAGTATAGTAGTATAGTTAGTATAGTATTTTATGTATTATGCTTAGTATAGTATAGTATAGTATGAGTATAGTATAGTTCGTAGTATAGTATAGTATAGTAAGTAGATAGATAGTATAGTATATTAGTATAGTTTATAGTATAGTATAGTATAGTATCGTATAGTATAGTATAGTATAGTATAGTATAGTATAGTATAGTATAGTATAGTATAGTATAGTATAGTATAGTATAGTATAGTAGTATAGTATAGTATAGTATAGTACTAGTATAGTATAGTATAGTAGTATAGTATAGTTATAGTATAGTATAGTATAGTATAGTTATAGTTAGTATAGTATAGTATAGTATAGTATAGTATAGTATAGTATAGTATAGTATAGTATAGTATAGTATAGTATAGTATAGTATAGTATAGTATAGTATAGTATAGTATAGTATAGTATAGTATAGTATAGTATAGTATAGTATAGTATAGTATAGTAGTAGTATAGTATTTATAGTATAGTATAGTATAGATATATAGTATAGTATAGTATAGCTAAGTATAGTATATATAGTATAGTATAGTATAGTATAGTATAGTATAGTATAGTAGTATAGTATAGTATAGTATAGTATAGTATAGTATAGTATAGTATAGTATAGTATAGTCTAGTATAGTATAGTATAGTTATAGTATAGTATAGTATAGTATAGTATAGTATAGTATTAATAGTATAGTATAGTATAGTATAGTATAGTATAGTATAGTATAGTCTAGTATAGTATAGTATAGTATAGTATAGTATAGTATAGTATAGTATAGTATAGTATAGTAGTATAGTATTTTTTTTTTTTTTTTTTTTTTTTTTGGCGTGTGAGGTAGGGTTCAAAATGCCTTCGCACTTACAGTGATCGTCATCAGCTGCGTCGAGTGGTGCTTCCACTAAAACAATCCCTCCTCCTTCTGGGATACTCCCTTCCCGGGACGGCTATCTGCATTACTTCGGGAAGGGCCCAGAACGGCGTCCAGTTAAGGACCGTTTTCTACTCTCCCACGTCTGGGTACGCCATATTTGAAGCCAGCTTCATGCTATTGGCTCGTCTTCTCATGTATCATTCCGTTGTATTGCATCAAGGTCAAACTTCTTTCTGCGGAGTACATATTCAACGTATCTTCTCACAGCGTTCCATTTTATCTCACTTTCGAGCATTGCGTTCACAATGGTGTTGGGGTAAATTCACCAATTTGTTCCATCAACATGTTCTTCTCGTCTTGCCATTTAATGCAATGGAAGAATGTATGTTCAACGTCGTCAATCATTTCCTCGCAATAAATACAGCTAGGATTAGTCACCTTGCCCATACGGTACAGGTATTTTCGGAAATAACCATGACCAGAGAGAAACTGGGTCAGAAAATAGTTAGTTTCCCCAAAGGTTCTCCGTATCCATGCCTCTATAGATGGGATAAGTTTATAGGTCCATCTTCCGCATGTTTCCTCGTTCCATCTACTTTGCCATCGCCGTAGTGTTTGAGATCTGAGATCTACGCTACTAATGGGAAGATTTTCCCTCTTCATTCTCCAAGATTTTCTTCGCTCAAATGCCTGCAGGTCAATAGGTATCTCACCGGCGATCACTAGGACTGCGGCGCCCGATACTGTGCGGTAGGCCGAGGCAACTCTTAATGCCGCTGTTCGCTGCACCGCTGCTAATATTTTTCGCTTAGATTTAATCTCCAGCGCATCTCCCCATATCTCGCTTCCGTACAGCAATATCGAGTTCGTCGCCGCCATAATCAATTTTCGTTTGGCTTGTGTTGGTCCGCCAATATTTGCCATTATCCTGCTTAGCATGCCCGTTAGTTTTGCTGCCTTGGTAGCTGCATGCTGTATTTGGGCCCAATAATTAAGTCTGCAGTCGAGTCTTATGCCCAGATATCTAACTGCCCTTTTTGTGACCAGTGATACATCACCTATCTGCATACCAATCTCGAGTGGGATGCGAGCCATTGTCATCAATATGACCTCAGTCTTGTTCTTTGCGAGCTCTAGACCATGATCCTCAAGCCATATCTGAGTCCTTATCATGACTCGATTCAGTTTTCTCCTGGCATCCTCAATGTCGCGCGCTGAAATGACTGACACTATATCATCCGCGTATCCCACGAGGTATGTGTCCTCTGGCATTTCTATACCTAAGATTTCGTCATAGCTCAGGTTCCAGAGATCTGGACCAAGAATAGATCCCTGAGCTGCACCAGACGTGATCTCCACGACCCTTCGGCCATCGGGTGTGTCATATAGAAGCTTGCGATCCTTCAGATAGCTGCGTAATATTCTCAGAAGGTATATAGGAATACGAAATCTTTCTCGTAGTGCCTTAATAATATCCTCCCATCGTAGGCTGTTGAAAGCATTCCTCACATCCAGCGTGGCAAGGACAACAATGCGCTTCGGATAGTGACGTCTGAGCCTTGTCCGTTCAACGCATTCCACTACATCCGCTATGGCACCAAGCGTTGACCTACCTGGTCGGAAGCCATACTGCCTCTCCGATAATCCACCAGCTGTCTCAATGGCCGCTGCCAGTCTGCGCTGGAGAAGTTTCTCCAATAATTTACCGGCACTATCCAGCATATAGAGGGGGCGATATGATGATGGATGTGTCGGGTCTCCTTTTCCCTTGCTGATCAGGGTTAATTTCTGCAGCTTCCATTGCTCAGGGAAGACACCTTGGGCAATGCAGGCATTGTACATTTCCAGGAGTGCATTTGGTCGATTTTCAGCAATTAATTTTATCACCTCGGCCGGTACTCCATCTGGACCGGGAGCCTTGTTTGCTTTGAGACTTTTCGCCGCTGTTATCAATTCTTCATCCGTGAAGGGTATTGGCGTATCAGCTATCGGAGGATCACGTTCCTCACGCAATGGTGGGTGCACGGGGAACAAATTCATCACTATATTGTCGACGGCGTCGCCGTCAAGAAGTGGCACAGCAGAATTTGCGCCCAGCTTTCTGGTCACAATTTTATAAGCTAGGCCCCAGGGATTCATGTTCAGTTCATTACGGAGCTCCTCCCATTTCGCCCTTTTGGCGGCTATAATTGCCTGTTTCAGTGCCCTTCGGGCGCGTTTGAAATTCTCAGCCTCATGTGCTGCATGACCATCTCTTCTAGCCCTAGTGTATCTTCTTCTGCACTGGAGGCAAGTTCGTCTGAGTTCAGCAATTTCAGGTGTCCACCAGTATACAGATTGCCTTCTGGGATGTTGCGATACGCGAGACATTGAGGCGTTGCAACCACGAATTATACGCTGCATAGTTTCGCTAGCCAGAGTAATAGCATCACTACTGGTTCGTGAAAGTGAGGTCTCATCGAATCTCTCCAATAATGCCGCGCTATTGAGACTCGCGACGTTCCATTTTCGCGTTCCCCTGGTCCTGGCTGTTAGGATAAGGTTCGCTCTTTCCGCGATTCGGAAACTAATGTAGTGGTGGTCACTTCCATTGTAGTCTTCAAGAACTTTCCATTCCGCTATTTTTCTGGCCAGATTTTCAGTCACCAAAGTGATGTCTGGCGTGGTATACTCGCATCCAGGCCGCCTGAAGGTTGTGCTGCCAGTATTCATCACTATGAGACCCAACCTTGCCGCCATATCCAGAATGCATCTTCCTCGGGTGTTCGTTGTCCGATCGCCCCATTCAACAGCTTTAGCGTTGAAATCGCCGGCCACTATGAACGGTCCACCAATAGCGAGTACTCTATCCTCGATAAAGCCGATCTTCGTCCTAAATTGCTCCATATCATCGCTAGGAGTGAGGTAGCAGCTCATTATGGTTAGGAATCCGGTTCGAAAATACGTATATCCAGAACCGGCTCCGTGTTCCGTAACTGCAAACCTACGGCCGTCAGGTATCCAAAGTGCGGCCGTGCCTGTTTCGTCCTCAAACCAGGAACCCCTGGCAATCCGACCATATTGCTCGCTGATGATGACTGCATCTATTTGTCTTTCGACAGCTATCTGCCCCAGTAGAGCATCCGCTGTCCGGCTTCTATGCAGATTCGCCTGTAACAATCTCATGATCGTTTGGCCAACGGACATTTCCTAGATCCGGGTAAGTGATCGGTTCCGTCCCTTCTAGCATCCGTGCAGAGGGCGCATTTTGGGGCCGATCTGCATTCTTTCATCTTATGTCCCACCTCTCCGCATTTAATGCACATGTTCCTTCTGTCAGGACCAGAGCAGTTCGCCTGAGAGTGACCTGTTTCGAGGCATCGATAGCATCTTCGAATATCCTCACAAACTCGCATCTTCGCCCGTATCCATCCGACCTTTACATGTCCGACCCTGATAAGTCTCGCCGCACTTTCAGCCGACAGCGTGACGAAAGCTCGAACTTGCTCCCGCACATTTGGGGCAGTAATCCGCGTTTGCAATTGCTCGCTGGGGTCTGCAATCAGTTTCCGAATTGCCGTTTCTACTTCATCTCTGACTGTAAAAGAATCTAAGTCACGTATCTCGATTGTAGCTTTCTGTTTCAATTCCGCGACTGAGGCTGTTTCTTGTACCGTACTTCTCAGTTGTTGAACAAAATCCGGTTTGACTTTTTCACCTCTGCTGAACTCCAAGAGTATGGCACCATTCAGCGTTCGCCGAACTGCTTTTATCCTGTCAGAGTCTTCGGTCGTTATGTTGCCGCGTAAGTTCCTCAAGACGTCGGCATATGTGTGACCTTCTGCAGGCTTAATTACCAGCGCATCTGGTTTTGTTCGCCCCAGTCGGGGTCTATCCATCCTGTCTCGTTTATTTGAAGTTTCCCTCGGCTTTTTCTGAGTACGTTTCTTTGTCACTGTTACCCAGTTTTCCTCCTTCCTTTTAGGGGTCTGTTTCACCTCATCGCTAGGCTCCTTTGCCCTTGCTCTCTTACTGCTCTCTGCACCAACAGGGCTGGTGGCAGTTCGTTTTGGGTTCGCTGTCGTGGGTGTTGGGGCATCTACTAACTGCTGGGTAGCGGTCTTTTTCCGGAGGTTTGAAGTGGTTCTTTCCTCTTCAGCCGCCTTCCAAGTACGTCTGTAATTCAACATAACATCCAGAAGTTCAGCCATTCTGGATATTCCGTTCCTAACGTCAGTACTTGCATTCTTCTGGCGACGCGTAAACACGCTGCATCATATCCAGAGTGTCCCTACACTGGGACATAGCATCCTCCTCCATTTTCCTCATCCTACCGATAAGTTCCAACGTAGGAGAGCTTACCGAGTTAGTATAGTATAGTATAGTATAGTATAGTATAGATAGTATAGTATAGTATAGTATAGTATAGTATATAGTATAGTATAGTATAGTATAGTATAGTTAGTATAGTATAGTATAGTATTATAGTATAGTATAGTATAGTATAGTATAGTATAAGTATAGTATAGTATAGTATAGTATAGTATAGTATAGTATAGTATAGTTAGTATAGTATAGTATAGTATAGTATAGTATAGTATAGTATAGTATAGTATAGTATAGTATAGTATAGTCTAGTATAGTATAGTATAGTATAGTATAGTATAGTATAGTATAGTATAGTATAGTTATAGTATAGTATAGTTATAGTATAGTATAGTATAGTATAGTATAGTATAGTATAGTATAGTATAGTATAGTATAGTATAGTATAGTATAGTATAGTATAGTATAGTATAGTATAGTATAGTATAGTATAGTATAGTATAGTATAGTATAGTATAGTGTATAGTATAGTATAGTATAGTATCGTATAGTATAGTATAGTATAGTATAGTATAGTATAGTATAGTAGTATAGTATAGTATAGTATAGTTATAGTATAGTATAGTATAGTATAGTATAGTATAGTATAGTAAGTATAGTATAGTATAGTATAGTATAGTATAGTATAGTATAGTATAGTAAATATAGTATAGTATAGTAAGTATAGTATAGTATAGTATAGTAAATATAGTATAGTATAGTTATAGTATAGTATAGTATAGTATAGTTATAGTATAGTATAGTATAGTATAGTATAGTATAGTATAGTATAGTATAGTATAGTATAGTATAGTATAATAGTATAGTATAGTATAGTATAGATAGTATAGTATAGTAGTATAGTATAGTATAGTATATAGTATAGTATAGTATAGTTATAGTATAGTATCGTATAGTATAGTATAGTATAGTATAGTATAGTTATAGTATAGTATAGTAAGTATAGTATAGTATAGTATAGTTAGTATAGTATAGTATAGTAATAGTATAGTATAGTATAGTATAGTATAGTATAGTATAGTATAGTATAGTATAGTATAGTATAGTATAGTATAGTATAGTATAGTATAGTATAGTATAGTATAGTATAGTATAGTATAGTATAGTATAGTATAGTATAGTATAGTATAGTATAGCATAGTATAGTATAGTATAGTATAGTATAGTATAGTATAGTCTAGTATAGTATAGTATAGTATAGTATAGTATAGTATAGTATAGTATAGTATAGTACTAGTATAGTATAGTATAGTATAGTATAGTATAGTATAGTATAGTATAGTATAGTATAGTATAGTATAGTATAGTATAGTATAGTATAGTATAGTATAGTATAGTATAGTATAGTATAGTATAGTATAGTATAGTATAGTATAGTATAGTATAGTATAGTATAGTATAGTATAGTATAATATAGTATAGTATAGTATAGTATAATATAGTATAGTATAGTATAGTATAGTATAGTATAGTATAGTATAGTATAGTATAGTATAGTATAGTATAGTATAGTATAGTATAGTATAGTATAGTATAGTATAGTATAGTATAGTATAGTATAGTATAGTATAGTATAGTATAGTATAGTATAGTATAGTATAGTATAGTATAGTATAGTATAGTATAGTATAGTATAGTATAGTATAGTATAGTATAGTATAGTATAGTATAGTAAAAATAAAAATCGGCAAATTTTTAAAATTTTGGCTTATAATAACAAATTGTTCAAAAATTCATTGTAAAATTATTTATTTATTTATTATAATACAATTAAAAATTATATCCAATTATTATGAGCTGAGTAACGTATACCTTATGCTTGCTGTATTGTAACAGAGCAGAGTCCCTGCTCTAAAATTAAATGGATCAATCAAATAAACATTGTTTACATCGATGATGAGTTAGAACTTTATGAGAAAATGATCATCAGAAAATTTTTCGAGATTTGTGGACCTTCATATTCTGCGCATTCGTAAGCTTTGGAAACTTTTTCTCATTTGCAAAACTGCAAAAATGGAGACAGTGAAATAATATTTTTATTGACAAAAGTGGATGAAGTGTTTCTAGAATGGAAAAAGCATTGGTACAACAGAAAAAGAGAACGAACCACGTCGAAATGGTCAGCATATTGTAATATATTGATGCACATTATGTTTGCTGTTGTGATTTAGAAAAACTGCTTTTAAAATTGTGGTTTGAGGGGGTGGTTTTAAAAAATTTGTGTAAATGTATTCATGCATTTTAATTATGAAAAAATAACACACATTTTTATGTTAATTTTAGAAATTTTGTTTTCATCGTTAACCAGTATTTCTCTTTCAAGGCTACCGGTTTTTTTGCTTATTATTAATATATTTTCTACACAATATTGTGTATAATATTTATTTCATATACTTTAGATGTTTCTTTATGGCATATTTATTTATTTATTTTATTTAAAAATTTTGCAAAGTCATTACATAAAGAAAAAAATAAAAAAACACAACATTACGGCGCCTCAAAGGTCCATAAAAACTTCAAAAACCTTAAAAGCAAAAATAAAGAAAAGAAAAAAATTATAACATCGGTGATCCTAATTCATTCAAAACCAAACCAAATTAAATCAAAGCATCCAGGCAATCAGACAGACGTAAATTCAAAAATTAAAAAGAGTTTAATTTTAAATTTCCGATTTAAAAAATTCATTAATAAACGATTTTGAATCGATTGAGTAATTTTTTCTTCTTTTTGCTTAAATGACTCATTTTGTGTTTTTTTTTTTTTTTAATTTAATCAGTATGACTGAAACCAAGGCCTATCTAACTCCAACTAGGTGCCTAACTGTGAGCAATAACAAATAACGTTTACATCTACAATTTTTCTCGATGGCTATATAAAAACATATTATTTACATAAAGTGGAAATGACATCAAAATCAAAAGAAATTTTAATACATAAAATTAATTTAGTTTTTTTAATTGCTTTTATTAATTTCCTATGGAGGTTTGAGGGTTAATTTTTTTGACATTCCACGTGCACTTTAACGAATACAAAATCCCTGTTGTTTTTGCATTGTTGTATTTGTTGTAGAGATGCTCCTACCTATTATAAATATGCCTTGACTGAAACTGTCTAACTTTTGACAGTTTGATCTATTGGTGATGGCAATATTTTAAATTGTAATATATTTTAATTGTAAATATATTTTAATAATAAAATCGATTATGATTATTAAGTAATATTTGTTTTGTTTTTTAATTCCAATTTTTTTTAATAAATTCCAAAGGATTATCTAATAATATTGGCATTAATCTAATTTAGTTTTTTGTTTTTAACATTTTTTTTTTGTCATTTCTACTTGCATTAACAGACGAAGTCCCCCAGACGAAATTTATTGCATAAATTTTCTTTCTCTGCAAGTTTTTGTTTCAGAGTCAGAAAACAAATACAAATACTATGTTGTTCGTTATTTTTTGGGCTACATAATATGTATGTATGTATATATGTATGTACGTTTGTATGTACTTTACTTGCAATGCCAACTTGCAACCAAAATAACAAAATTAAATAAAATAAAAATCTGAAGCAATATGTTACTGTGCTTATTGTTACTTGAACTCGAACTTTTTTGTAAATATTCAAAATTCACAAAAAATGTTTGCATTGTAATATGGCAACAATTGTTGTAGACTTTATGGGGAATGAAACCTAATGTGAAATAATCAAATACCAACCAACCAACAATTATCTGAGATTTTATGAGAGTTTTCAGTATTAGAGCCAGCTTGATCATATAATATCTTACCAGTCTTTCTAATGCGCCTATCCAGATTTGCCAAAATAATTATAAAATATATTATATAGAGTCGAGGGCTTTTGTTGTGTGGAGGCTATACATAGCAATCGTGGTATGTATAATTTTCTTTTTTTTTTTTTGGAATTGTTAAAGTAAGTAAGAGAAATTTAGTTCAATTACTCACATAAGGAATCTTTCTCTTCATTTTATTATTATCATTATTTTTTTGTTTTTGATAATAAAGATTCATATCATTCATGGCAAACATCCTCCTAAATCCATAGCAATTATGGTGCAATCATTTTTACCTTCGTCTTCATTTAATACCCCGTTCCACACACCCCATTCAATACAAAATAAAACTAAGAAATACAAGCAAAAACCGTTGATTGTATAGATGGATAGTGTGTTGGCTGTTTGGCTAGTTGGTCGTTTGGTTGGTGGCTTCAATTCGTATTGTTTTTATAGGAAATTAATGTTGAAGCTGCGAATTGAAAGATGTTACTTGCCATTGGTTTTTTCTGTTGTTGTTGTTGTACATGTAACATAATGTTTCCTTGAGATTATTTATACGAATGTTTTTGTTTTGTTTTTTGTGTGATTTTGAATTTTTGTTTTGTTTTGTTTCTCTCCTTAATATTTTGCAAAAAAACAGAAACAATGATTACAACAACAATAACCGGGAACAACAAACACATTGTATATACTACTTGTTAACGTCTTAACCATTCTGTTGTGTTTGTTTTAATCGTTTTACAAGTGGTTGCTACATGGCCACAGACCAGGCCAAGAGTAGCTTTAAATGCCTATTAAGTGAAGAAGACGATGTCAGTCGGAGTGGTGGTGATGATCGAAACATAAGAAGAGAAAACGTTACCAAAAATAGTTTCAAAAATTTCGGTTTAATATTTATTTGGTTTTTGGCGGGACTTGGTGTTTTTCTTTCATTGAATTACAACATCATGACTCTTGGCAGATGCCTCAAAAGTGTTTCGAAGGCTCTTCATCTTTACGTGTTTTTTTACTTTTTCTGTTTTGGTTTTTGACTGTGTGAAGGGAAGCAGTTATTGGGATATTTTGCCGAAGCAGTTGTTGCTTTTGACACTGGTGTTTCCTGTTTAGATTCGTTATGTTACATAATTTTGTTAATGAAGAAGAGTTTTGTATTTTGAAGTTTCCCATAAAGGAAAAAAATAATGGAAAAAAAAAATTATGTTACCAGTTGCTAGAGTGAATGTGGCAAACAAGTGGGCTTTTATTGTTATTGTTGTTTCTTATTTAACTTCCGTGTCACATCATCATGTTAATTTTCGGACTTTATACGGTGGTAAGGTATAATGAGAAGAAGAGTCGCGGCCATAGAGTTACTGCAGCTAGTATAATTGAAGCGAAATCATGATAAATTAAGATTTTACGTGACTAAACTGTGTAGAAAGCATGTAGTCTCTGTCTTCAAGGAGTTGCTTTATTATGTAAAACAATTAACACTCTCATAAAGGAAAACTATAATAATAATGGGTTAGTAATTGAAAGTGCTGTAAATTTTTTAATTCAAATTTTTACTCGTAAAAGGCTTTTACAAGTTTTTGTTAGAACGTATGGCTCAAGTGAGAGAATAAAGTTTTTCTTGATAAAAATTCAACTTTTGCACTATTGTGAGCTGCTAAGGCGTTGAACTTTTTATCTTTTAATTTGGTAGATCAAAGATAGTTTAACGGAATTAACGTCCCTTTCCCAAGGGGTTGGCACTGCTTAATCTTCATATGTTATCAGCTCAGTGTCCAGTTAGTTTTTTAAGAAAATGTATAATTTTTGTTGTATTTGAACCTACGATGCTTGGCTTTATTGTCAAACACTTTAACTGCTACACCAAGTCTCCTCTATACACATACATATAATGTAATACCGTTTAGATATCATACTGTCGTTATGAATCATGTTTGACCTTTTCTTTATGTGGCCAAAAATTTTTTAAATTGCTTTCGAGTCAAAGGAACATGTACGAGTATAAGAATTATGTGCCAAAGTTAAATGGACTAAAATATTACTCAAAACGTTTTAACACTTGAAAAACATGGCTGTTCCAACAATATTGAGTTAAGGGCGCTTTAAAAACAAACCGTGTGAAGTTGTTTCTATTTTATCTGATTTTCATAAGACAAAAGATTTTTGGGAAGATGACAAAAATGAATTTTTTCTATTCTATACGGTGTGAGAAGCTAGGCCGTAATCTTGACTGAAGGGTTGTAATGGCCAATTATTTATGGAAATAAATATTTTTGACTGAAAATAAAGGAATCATCATTTGAAAAATGAGCAAAAAATTAATGAACAAAGAGATTTTGAACTTGAAAACTGCACTGATAAAAGAGCACATAATAGTGATCTCTTGGCTTAACTAACGTTCAGATTTTTGCGCCAACAATTTAGCGCAACGTTCAGTAGAATGGGATCATTTACAGCTGAACCACATTGTTAACGATGCCATTTAAATTATTTTTTTTGGAAAATATTTAACGACTAAAACGAGGAGAAAGGTGTAACTAATCCATGTCCATTGTGATTTTTTCATGATTAACTATTAAACACATAAGGAAGCAAAATGAAAATTAAAATCCATTCAAAAATTTTATTTTTAAATATTATTTATTTTTTTTCTTTTATTTTATTTTCAAAACAATAAAAATAGTTTAACAATGTCTTTTTGTTGTTTTCTTATACTTATTTTAATGAATTATTTACAAAAATATTCAAGTATTCTCTTTTAAATCTTTCCCTATATGGTAAAAGGATAAGGAAAGAGTAAAAATGACTAATTTGTACAGATTTAAAATTAAAGAAAATAAAAAGAAAATATTTAATAAAGTAAAATACAATCAAAAAATAATGAAACAAAACAAATTAAAAATTTAAAACGTAAGACTTAACAACTAATAACAAAGACAATTAAAATTAAAATTTTAAAATTATAAAAATTTACAAAATGTTTTTTGTGATAAAAATAATGTGGAAAGCGTAAAATGTTTTAAATAGATCGCCAGGCTAAGAGCGCGAGAGGGATAGAGAGAGATAGAGAAACAGAAAAGGTTGGAATTGAAATGTCAAATGAAAACTGTTTGTGGATCCAAAATTATGAAAACATTATTACGTTAGCAAGGCTGGCTATAAATAAATAGTCATAGATATTATTGTTTCAAAATCATTGTCGTTAAGCTAACAACGCTTGTTATTAATTAAATAATATAACTGATAAAATAGTGATATTTGTTGTCAATTGAACGCCGTATACTGTCAATTAAACAAAATATTTTGCCTTAAATATAACGGTTCTTATAAATTTAATAACATCTACTTTCAATTCTTGTCGAATATGCAAATATGAATACGAAATGATTAACGGCAGCCATAGAATAACTTTGAAGCCTTTAGAGAACGACAAAATGTTTTCTAAAATTATACTTTAAACAGGATATTTAATTAAAGCAATGTTGAATGAAAAAGCCTCATTGATTTTGATAATAAAATATTCACAAGTATACTATATATATGTATATATATGTACATAAAATTTTGATTTTACTTCAATTCCAACTGTTATTCCTCTACATCTTCAAATATAAAAAAAAAAAAAAATAACTCAATGTTTACATGCGCTTATGGAACCTATAAAAGGTAATTTCTGCGAAAAAAAAAGTCTCTAATAAGTGTGTAAATGAATGTTCAGTACTGTTTTTAAAAATATTAAAATTTTATCGTGAAATAAAATTTTAATATTTTTGTTTAAGTGTGTTTAAATGAATCTTATTCTTTTGTAATTGTGTGTTCGTAGGTTCCTATAACTGAATATTAACCTATGGTTTAAAGGTATCACCTTAGTCCCAGCCATGGCTAGCTGGTACCCAAACTTTTTCCCATACCGGCTTCCATACCTTTTTCCATTCTTGTACTTTAACCTCCTTCCACACTGGCACTTGAATCGATTTCCATTCATCCTTCCAGGCCTGTTTCTTTTCAGTGGCCCAGACTTGTTTCTTTTCGGTACGCCAAATTTGTACTTTTTCCTCTACCCAGGTTTCCCGTTTCTCTTTAATCCAAATTTGTTTCTTTACTGGTTTCCACACCTGGATCCATTCAACTTTCCATTCGAGTTTTTTGTCGGTACGCCATTCTTGTTTCTTTTCGGTTTTCCACTCTTGTACTTTTTCGGTTTTCCATTCTTGTTTCTTTTCAATTTTCCATTCTTGTACTTTTTCCGTTTTCCATTCTTGTTTCTTTTCGGTTTTCCATTCTTGCTTCTTTTCGGTACGCCAGATTTTTTTCCATACCGGCTTCCAGATGAGTTTTTTACGCCACAAATCATGACTGGTGTATTCCCAACCTTCGTGATCTTTACCAAGATACTTTTCGCCAGGTATGCCCATTTTCACCCATTCGGGTACAAACATTTTTTTCCAGTCCGGCACCTGCACTTCGCGCCATACAGGCACTTGTATTTCTTTCCACACTGGCACCTGTATTTCCTTCCATACGGGTACTTTGATTTCCTTCCATACGGGCACTTGTATCTCTTTCCACACTGGAACTTGTAATGTCTTTCCATACCGGCACTTGCACTTCTTTCCATATAGGTTTGGTAATTTTTTTCCATTCGGGTACCTTAACCTCCTTCCAGGCTGGCACCTCGCGCTCTTCAATATGTGGCTTTTTGACTATTTTCCAATCGGGTACTTTTTCTTCTTTCCATACTGGTACTTTTACCTCCTTCCAAATGGGTACTTGTACCTTTTTCCATTTCGTCTCCCAGGCTTCTTTTTTCACCGTCTTCCAAACCTTCACCCAATCTTCCTTCCACACCAGTTTCTTTTTCCATACGCCCTCTGGAGGATGGGCGTAGGCGAAACTGACTATGACAGCACAGCTGGCACCCAAGAGCTGCCAAAAAGAAAAACAATATAATTATTTAAATATCTAAACAAAAAATCATTTAACAATTAAAAAAAATTTATCATCGACTTTTAATTACTTTTTAATATTAATAAAGTTTCGAATTAACCGGATCTTGTTAATATTTCCACTACCTTATTTAAATTTTTTTTTTTGTTAACAATAAAATTTTGTGATTCACTCCATTTAATTTTTTTTTTTTTTATATTTTTTGTCTGGCTATTATTGAAAATTTCCGTGTGAATTGCATTGAAAATTGTATGTGAATGTGTGTATGAAGATAGATTTAAAACCTAATAAACATTGGCAATAAACATAAATTAACAATTTACAAAAGAAATAATTTATTTATTTGCAAAAACGAAAAAAATTAAAATCATGATATAGTTAGCATCAATAATGTTGCTGAAGTGGAATTAATTATAATAATACATACTGGAGTCGCCATAGCCCATTAGGTGGTGTGTTGGCTCTTTAGGCGAGACTCCATGGTTCAAACTCTAGTGCAGACATCTTGAACAAATCGAAATATGAAATGTTTCTTTCAGCGACATCTCAGTACATTTCTGGCAAAAACTTTCTCAAATTGTTCAAACTTTAAACTGGTGGCACCACCATTAATGGATAAAGTTAACACACACAACAGTGGCGGTATGATAAGCTAGGTCGTAATTATAATAAAATTATATGCGATTTTTAATTTAAGCTTTTTGAATTTAAGCTCTTAAATATTGAACGAATTTCAAAGGCATTTAATTGTTTAGCAACAATGTTGAGACGATTAAACTCTAGATAAAATTTCAGCTAATGATTGAATAAAAAAATTTTAGTAATTTTTCAAAACAATGAAAATTATTTGTTTATTTACAAAATTGATTAACTGACAACAAAATATTATTGAAACAAAAAATGTAATCAAATTAAAAATTATGTGTACTCCTATATTTAGAAAAGTATACTTAAAGACTATTATGTGTGAGAATTTGTTTCATAAACCTGTCGAAAATAATTTTTATGAATATGGCAGATAGAATACAAGGGAATAAGTGAATAAAATGACAAATTTTATAGAGAATGTTATTGTCTAGCAACTTGTAGCTAGAAAATTTGCAAAAACATCTGCTTTTAAAAATTGTTTGTTTCTTAGTTTTTAAAGGGATTGTGACTAAATGGTGCAATACTAATTGTCAAGTATTTTAATGATAGAATCCCTAGCAAAAATAAATGAAACCGGTACACATAATGAGGCATGATTACACTAAACTCCAATCGATATCGCACAAGGAGTTTCTTACATTCTTCACGCATTTTCATGTTATTCTAGTCAGCTTTCTTTCGACGATTTACTTTAATCAATCAACTTCTATACAAAAATTGTCTTTGGCTAGATTATTTGGATAAGATTATTAGGTAATAGTTGAACTTTGCTACAATATTCTTATTATGATTTTTAATTAAAAATTTAATAACCATCATACGCTCTGATGTCTATATAAGAAGCAGGCGTTACCATCAGATACCAAGAACAGGAATAATAACAATTCTTAAGAACTCATTGAGCCATGTCTGTGTATATGATTTTATTTATAAAAGCACAGATAACACAGGTAACAAAAAAAATTCAAAAAACCAGTGGTCATTACATAATCGGTAAATTGTATAACTGCAGAAATACAACATTTTTTGTGCAACATTTTGGCTTCAGAAGAATGCAGAGAGATTTATTCGGGCTATAATTTCTTTAGAAACTAAATTATATTAACGTTGTTGCCTTGAATGTGATCTAATCAGTTATAAGTGGTAAGTTCTAGAAATGTATTTCAAACAAAAGTAGAGAGGTTCGGCAAAACCTAAAAGTATGGACTGGTACCTCAAACATTGCTAGACTAGCACATTATTACATGGCCAATAATAAGAATTATCATATAATCATAACTTGGCTCTGGTTATAAAAACCTGTTATCGGCAAGCATATTCCTTCTTCAGCTTCATAGTTCTTTGAAATGCTGATAAAGTACAATATGATGAAAGGAATACTTATTAAACGACTTCAGTTTTATAGATAATATTATCAATTACGGCTAATATTAATGTTTGGAAATTTTGACAAATAAATCTGCCTGGTCGAAAAGACATTGCCTGAAATTTACTGAACAAATTTTAATAGGCATTGTGATAAAACATTAGTAAAAAACCAAAATTGTATATTAATAGTATACATCAAAATTATAGTATTTCCATTGTAATGCATAGTAGTCACTATAGATCTTCATATGTCCTTTACGTCATCATTAGTAAAGTTAATTCTAAGATTGTTTTATTTTAATCTTACAATTCTTAATAATTCAAAATAATAAAATCTCCGTTTTAGTAATTCCTTAAAAGATTTGTATAGTTTCTTGCACTTATTAATTTGAAGTTTTTATTAAGGTTTTGGAATGTTGTTTCTCTTTGTAATTAATAGTTGTAAACATTTTAGACTGGGGCCATATCTGCAGATTTTCACACACACATTGTTAGTCCTTTAAAATTTTCAATTTAAATTTTTACACATTTTTTTTCTTTTTCAATTTTTTAAATAACATAATTATACACTTAATAGGCAGGCGAATAGTTGCCAAAATTTGTTTAATTTTTTTTTTTGTTTTTTAATATTAAATTAAAAAATTCTTTTTTAATAATTTGTCTCAACTATCGAACATTTCTTGGTATAGCACCCACCAATAAATTTAGGGATCTCATGCTTAAAACTCCCCTTGTTGCCGCGTTAAAAGGCGTTAAACTTTATTTAGCACCAGTAATTGTCTGCCTCTGTTGAGGTCTTCTAATATAACTGCCCACATTTCTCCAACAGCGGATCTATTTATATTTTGGGAAAAGATCATCATCACCAGCTATCCAAATCAAAACTGAATAAAACAGCATAAACGAAACCAAAAAAATTAACCAAAACAAACGCCAACAGCGCTGTTTACTACAACGGTTTGCAGGAGAGTAAGGTTGAGACAAGAGCGTACTTACTCAGTGTTGTAAACTCTAAAATACTCGCACTCTGGTGGTAGTAAAACATTAAATAGTTTGTAGCCAAGAGCAAAAGAAAAAAAAAAACAAACAAAAATGATAATAATAATTGTAAAAAGTTTGGTTTTCGTTTATATTACAATTTAAAAGTAGCTGCTGTTGTATTTTGTAAAATGTTTGGTGCAGTACAGTGGCTATGAACAGTCTTATCGTTCTCTAACAGCCTTCATTATGAGCATTGTAATAAACATAATGATCATTAATGTAATAATATTTTGCTTAGGTGTTGTATGTACATAGTATGTAATGAATAAAAATATGTAAGTTTACAATGTCTGTTAAAAATTAAAGATTCGCTCACTCCCTCCCTTCTCTTTCTTTATTTCACTCTCTCTCTCTCTCTCCCTCTCTGGATTTAAATGACTTAATAACAGACTTGAATCGAGACCTTTTTTAAAAGTTGTAATAAATTTATGAATTGAAAAATAAAAACATAAAAATAAAAATACTAAAAATGTTTGTTTACTTATTTATTAATTAAAATACAATTACAAATTATACTATAAGGAGCTGAGTAATATAGACCTTATGCTCGGTGTAGTATAGCAGACTAGAGCCTCTGGTTGGAATCGAACCCATAACCCTCACGCTAATAGTCTAGTACGCTACCCCTGGTAGTCCTGTGGATCCAGTCCACCCTGTTTGTAAAATTATTGAACAAGAAAGAAAGAAACTGGAAACTGAATAATAAACAACTAATTGTGGAAATGATTTAATCTCACAGTTTCCCAACTTTACATTCAAAATCTGAAAAGTATAGAATTGGTTACAATCTGTTCAGGCGGCAATAAGTCAGATTAGTAATGGCAACGCCATACGATCGTCATGTCAAATCAATTTCATTGAAGAGCAAAGAACAATAATTAAAAAAGGTTTAAAATAAATGGATCATTTAGTTATATTAATTTTATTCAGTTATATATATTATATTTAGTTATATTATTAACATAAATTTCTTGATATTATTATAATTGCCAGCAAACATTGTTAATGTTTTATTGCTAAAGTTTATGATAATGAAATGAGAGAAATATACGCAATAACTAAACTGTCCCAATTAATGTTTTTTGGTTTTTCCATTAAGTACTATGTATAAGAAACAACTCGGAGAGACAAGAATGACTGATTTTAAAATACTATATCATTTTCTCTCTCTCTCTCTCTCTGTCTCTCTCTAAAACATCGTCTCCTCAAGTGTTTTTGGTATCGAACAATTATGAGCTAATTACGAAGCTCGACTTTTGTTTCAACAATATTGTGCTTGTAATTTAATGTAATTTATTTCTGTTTTTTTTTTATTTTGTATCTTTTCTTTTTAATCAAATGATTATTTTATCCATCATTTTTGTGATTATTATAACCGATTTATCTTTATCTTTAACTTTTTTATTATTTTTGTTTTGATATTTGAACATTTTAAATTAAATGCCTAAAGAGTAACGTTTCTTAATGTTATTTAATTGTATCACGTAGATTATGTTGCCATCGTGACATCGATCCAGTTGTTGATTTATTTTTCTACCACGCTAATCCCAATGAAATTGGTTGGTTGACTGGCTGGCTGACTGGTTACTTGGTGCTGTAAGTGATTTAAATCTAATGGCCAGTGTCAGCTTATGGTGTTGCTGGTACTGTAGTAAACATTTCTGGCAGATGTTGGTGTTCTTGCATTGTTGTTTCAAGTAACGTATTATCGATTATTAAACTATTTAAATCGATACCAAGGCTAGTGTATTTATCGAGCAATTTATTTCAAATTTCATACTGTTAATTTTATAATTTGTTATTGAGTTTTATAATTTGTGTTTATTTTATTTTTTATTTTTATTTTTTTGATTTTGAAATTCCATGATTTTTAATTTGAAATTCATTGTGCACTGTTTTCGTTTGGTTTCTTCATTAAGGTTTTGCACTGAATTTGATTTTAATGAAATACAATGTGCGTTTGCGTTTATTTGAGAAGATTTTAAATTTAATTTGCCCATTTATAAACAAGAGCGGTCTGAACGATATTTTAAGTTAAAAAAATAAGATCAACGGTCATTTTGAATTGAAATCAGTCGCATTTTCAATGATTAATAAAGGTTTTACGTTTGGAAACCTATTTATGACCTTAAAAAAGCAATTGTGCATGGATCATCCATTAATGCAATTTAAAATCGGGGAATATGTTGTCACACAATCTCTTAATGTAAGTGAGCTCTTCTTCTGTTTGGCTATAAAAGAAAACTTGGAAAACAACTAGGTATAAGTGTAAATTTATTTCATGCGATTTGGAGTTTATTAGAAGAGTTGTATACATATATTGGCTTATACGTTTGTATATGTGTAACATATATTATACACTGAGCGCCATAAGAGAGCCAACACCCAACACACAACAATAATATAATAAATAGTAATAAATAAACTTTTTTATTTTTGGAAATTTATTCGACTACTGTAATTTACTTTTCTCGCTGAATTATTTCAGTGGTGTTTACTCCCTTTTGGCACTCAGTGCACATATGTATCTGAAACCAAACGTTAAATAACAACAAAAATTGTAACGAAAGCAGGATACAATTAGGAACTACTCTTTAAAATAAAATATTAAAAATAGAAAAAAATTGTTCGTCTTTAACTCTTCTTAATGCTTTATCAATTGCATGAATTTGAGGTGAAGAAGAAAACTATTCAAATTCAAATCTTATCATTTCCAGCAACACATTTTCTATTGAATAATTTAAACCAGGCCTATAAATTTCTTTCCTGGTAAATAGTAATTTTTAAGCACATACATTCATACATAATTTGCCATTTGATTTAAATTTTATGAATTTGTCTAAAAGTCACGCATTTTTTTACGTTTTTCGCTTGTAAAAACGACTAGGTTGCATAATTATTTTTCTTTTTCAATTTCTTTAAAACAAAAAAAAAAAACGATGGCCAAGATGTAGCAAATGAAAACTAATAACTCCGTTCAATGAAAATGAAATTAAAAATTGATTTTAAAAATTGTAAACGATTCACAATATAAAAATAGTCTTGTTGAAGTTGGTACTCTGTGGTGCCACTAACAGTTTAAATTCAAAAGCCACCATACATACGCTATGTATGTCTGTCTGTATACTATACTATTGTAGTTGTGAAGCAGGTTTGCATACATATGTATCGGACAGGCCTTATGAATGGTCAATTGGATGAGTTTATCACATCAACATTTTTAAGATATTTTCTTCTTTTTTGCTGCTCATTCCTGTTGCATACTTTTGCATTTTATTGTGAAGATACAGTCTGTGTCGTTCATACGAAAATGTTATTCAATCATTGAAAATTGCATTGAGCAAAACGATCAGCTAACTTTTACTTCAAGCCAAATTTTTATCGTTTTTTACTGGGATTTTTGTTTTTTAAGAAATTATTAAAATTTAACTTTTTCTTAAACTTTTAGAACTGGTTCGTTTAACTTGGAAAAAGATGAGTCTGGATTTATATATGTATTTATGTGCCTATGCATGTATGTATGCATATAGTATATGAGGTAATAATATGAGCGGTTTTCAATTTTATTTTCTTTTTAAGAAATCAGGCCAGGCCGTCACAATTGTTGTAACTCCTCGATTATATAGCATGAATGCAACAATTTCAAACTGCAGCAATAAAAAAAAAAACAAAAGCACAGAAAAACACAACATTTAAGCTGATTGTGGCACCATGGAGTAGCATCATGACCATTTAGTATGTTAGTGGTGGCTACCATTCATAGCTTCATTGTAGTTATTGAACCCAATATTTCTGTTGTATTTTTGTTGCAAAACTTACTGACCAAGTTTGTTAAATAGAGTAAATTCACTTTTCTTTTCTTTTCTTTTTTTTTGCTTTGGGTTTCTTTTGGTTTCCTTTGTATGGCCTATACCACCACAAGTGGGAACAACAACAACAACAACAATATTTACAATTAAGCTTTAAATTGATACTCGACTGACCTAATTTTGCTTTTAATTTTTTTTTATGCTTGTTGTTGTTTATAAAAAATAAAAAAAAATAAAAAAAAATAAATTAAATAAATTTAATTCATGTTTTGTTGTTGTTGTTTCTTTGTTTTTTTATTATGATTGTGTCATTGTGTAATTAGTTTACAACAACAATAATAAGAGCAATAATAAAAAAGCATTAAAAGTTTTTTACTTCATCATCTCCGTCATCGATTTTTAATTTTTGATTTCAAGTTGAGATTTTCATTCGAAAAAGAAATTAATAAACCTGCAGAGAGACGTCTTATACAATTAATTTGGTTAAAAATCATGCACGCACGCACACCTCAACACCTGCCTCTTGATACTTGTGCACATACCCTGTGCATTTCCACTCCAGTTACTCTAAAATGCTAAAGTTCAATATTATCGTTGATTAGTGTCATTGTTGGTGAGTGAGTGACTGAGTGTTGAGGTAAAATAATCCCAACAAAATTGCACGCACTTAAACAGTTTCCATCTCATTTCATTTCTCATTTATTTATACTACAGTTCTCCTTATGGATGCAGAAATTAAAAGCCATATTTTTGCTTACATAAAAACGGAAAAGGCAACTCTTGTATAAGAAAAAGAAGGCAAAAAAATACCAAAAAATTACAAAAAATCAAGTTTCAGTACCTGAATGACAAGACAGGGTATTATTTTTGAAGGTCGATCGTATAAGCGTTAATACAAGAGAGAGGGCCCATCATTATAATGATTTTTTATTTTCATAGGGGAATAATAAATTTTTTTTTATTAAATCTTTTTATGTAGCCTGCGCAATTAAACCTTAAATGAAAAAGTAAAATGAGAAAATACTTGGAAAATATTTGGGTCAAGCATTAAGGGGAATATTTTGCAATAACAACACTTTACAGTACCAGACACTTAGGTCAGTAATATAAACCACAATGCAAACCATAAAAAAAATTCAATATTTAATATACAATTAATTATTTCACGCAAATTAATTAAAATTCTTACTCTTACAAATCTTAAAAAACAAAAAATTCCAAAAATAAACAACAAGTAAAACAATAACAAGACTAATTTGCAACATAAAAAAATTTTTTTTTTTTAAACTCATTTGTTGTATCATCTTGCGTTTGGCCAGTTGGTCGTCTAAAATCTATACAATGTTTCCTTTTGATTTAGTAATGCCAACTTAAAGTACACAAGACTGTTATAACAACAATGCACGACAACGATGCCAGCAACGACACCAACAACAATATGTTGTTAAAGACAAAAAACAGGCAATAATAACAACAACAAAACACGATCGTATTGCGTCACATGCAATTGCACGTACGGCCTTCATGCGCTAACAAATTACAAGTGACTTGAAAAAAGTACAAAGGCAACACACGCACACACTGTGCACAGTGGTGTGAAAGAAAGAGTCGTTGAAAGAGATATTACGACGATCATTGTCATATCATTTGGTAATTATGAACATCGTTATGATGATTTTAAAAATCATGATGTTGAATTGTCTTTAACAGCACTCACTACGGTACCAACTCAATTATTATAATGAAGACAGACACTAAAGACGATACAATTTGCTCAGTACTGTGAGCATTGTACTGCCACTAAATCTTATAAATTTTCTTAAACAAAATTAAAAATAAAATAAACAAAATTAAAAATATTACATATTAAAAAAAAAAAGAAAAAAAAATATGAATTTAAACAAACAGCAAAAATAAAATAAAAACACTCAAATGTGCACAATGCACCTACGCTTGTGTCAACCTATCTATACTCGAAGTACTTCTGGTACGCTTGCGAAGAGGGAAGAAATGGCACAGGGCCACAACCAGAATATTATTTTCTCCGAGACATTATATTCCAAGCACTTATGGTATTATCAAACCTTTCTGAAGCTATTGATGGAAAATATTGCGAAACTGATGATTTTAATTGCCCAAGAAGGTATTTTCTGTCTGTATTTTCGCATTCAATATAGTGTGCAATTTTGTGCGTATTAAATGCAGTTAACTTTAAAAAAAAAATAAAAAAAAAGCACATGAAATTGTTTTGTTGTATGAGAAACTATGTTGCCTGTCAAGAAAGACTGAATGTCAACGATGATACGACGACGTTCAATCATCAACCAAATGCGTAACGTAAACACAACGCAATCATGTATGAGATAGTAAAACTACTTTAAATGCATTAAAATATTACCAAAAAAAAATATAAAAACTGAAACACTACTGGCTATCACCAGCAATTTGTTTTTATATTGTTTGTTCAATGCACACGGACAATATTTACATTTGTTGATGCGTGATTTTTTTATGACGCCCATAATATGAAGGCGATCTTCAGAAATTTACAATATTGCTGCTGGCGTTAAATGATGCCTAGATATGTACAGTATGTGTGTATACATTTGAAATATCTAAGTAAGATTTTGTATCAATATTTAGATGGTGATAATGCTAAACCCAAGGAAATATTCTTGAACTGGTTAATAGAGAGACGATATTGAAAAAGAAGATGTTCTTGGTTATTAATTAATCGTAATTAAAAGGCAAATATTGGCATTTGAAATGTTTAACTTTTTAAACGAATTGTTTTAATGACATACCACCATAAATGTTGACAGTGATTAGACACACCTTTAACTATAAAGACATCTCTTCGGCTACTTCCTCTCAACAGATTTCTGGCAAAAATTCTGCGAATAAATAAAATTACAATGAAAAGTTTCTGGAAAATTTGTCGTTCGAAGTCGACTTCAAACTGTATGCCCCGCCACTTATGTAGTGTTGTAAGAAGCTTCCTGACTGAATCGTTGTAATTGATCAATTATATACATATCTTTGTACTTACATATATGTATATATTATCTATAAAGATTATCACAAAACCACTTTTTGAATTTCAAATCAACTGATATTAGTGGCAAAATTGTGTTTTATAGTAAAGTAAAGGTGTAAGTGTAGTAAAGATAATGTTTCGTTTTACCACTATAATGGTGTTAGAAAGATATAGGTTATATACCATACATTTTTTTCGATATATTCGGGAATGCGTCAATTATTATTATTAACTGAGAAAAAGAAGAAAAAGTGTATGTAAAGTAAAGAAAATCAGCGAGACCGATTGTTGTAAATTAAAGCTAAAGTTTCATTTCATCTCTCGATCGTTAATATGTCGTATTTCATTAACTTAATAATTAAAATTGAGTTTAACATTAATTTTTAAACTACTTTTCACATGTCAATCTATGTCACATTAGAGGTACGCATTCCATAGAAAGCAATACATTTCAAAGAAAATATTAAGATTTTGTTTAAATAAAACTTAGGATCACTATGTATTCTACTAATTGCACGTTCTTGCGTAATACGAGATGTGTTCAAAAGAAAAGTGAAATTTAAACCTTCAAGTGGTATCTGCAGCTTTTAATTTTTACTTTTCATAAGTATAGTTTCGTTTTGGCTGCATGTACACAATTTCCAATACGTTTACAAGGTTAGAGAAAAATTATTTGTAATGCTTCATGATTTTTCATTAAATATTAATAGTGATTGTACAAGGAGGATTGATTGTTAAGGAGGCTAAGTAGAAGGTGATGAGAAACTTCGATTAGGTTGTCTTATTGAATGACAAAGGCTCTAAAAACATGACGAAATGATGATATGGTAATATTTAATCAACATCAGTGACGTAGGACAATTTTCCATGATGTTTACGAAAAGCACCGACTGGGGCGACTCATTTTTAAAATTTTAATAGGAATATAAAAGTACTTTAATTTTTATAAAAGAAATACTTAAACTCTCCATTCATAATTTTGCGGTTATGTTTGCATTTTGTATTAATGCTAAACCATAATAATAAGTCGTCTTCTTGTTATTGATTATCTCTCGATGTTACGCTCTTTTTTTGCCTCCATAAAATATTTTCTTATGTCCAGAAACAGAAGGAATATGTGCCCATATCAATCGTGTTACCCGTACTATGAACTTAAAAAATGGCATTCTCAACAGACATTTTATTATGAATACCCCTAAAGATTTTTTAATAACTTATCACTATTAAAAAACTACTAAAATATGAGCGATTAACATTTTTAAAAATTAAAAAAAATCAATAATTAAATAATTAATCCGAATATGAAATATAATTTGCACAACATGATCTGAATATTTTTCAAACATACAAAATAAAATTTATTAAATTATCAATTGTATGCAACTCATGTAAAGCGAATATGATCGAATTTGATTGGGTTTAACACAAATAAGCAGACATGATCTATAACAATAGAAATATAATCAGGCAAAATATTAAGAAAATTAATTTCAATGAATTTTAAAATTTTATTGAGAATTCAAACTATACAGTGGTGGTCTTATAATTAGCACACCCATCAACCAATAAAGTTTGTGTTGAACGTTTTATTCTTAAAAGTATTAATTGTTTCGTCACATGCTATTTAAAATAACTTAATGACTTTTATTAATATAATTTAGCAAACAACAACTATTAAAATTAACTATCGTTTTCCAAAAAAATCAAAAAAAAAAAAAAAAATATCGATACATCGATAATTTGCCACACAATATAGTGAATTTAAATAAGATTTCTCCTTCTACTCTATACATTAAAGGTTTGTATAAGAGATTTTTATTCAAGATAATGATGATAATGATAACACATCGCACGATTGGACAGAATATTTAGAATACCGATAAGTTGATATTATAAAATGGCGAATATGGAATAGTATTAGCATTGGAATGTTATACAGCAGAGACTTCTTGAAAGTCTTCATTGAAGTTTATAATTGGTTATCAAAGAGACAAAATATTATAAGGATGTAATGATTTTGTTCAACTTTAATGAGGGCGCTCTAATTACTTGACCAAGGAGCTGTTTTGCTTTGATTATTTAAAGTGTCATTTCTTGTAAAATTATTTTATTGAAGCTCCCTTTACTATAAACAACGCTTAAGTATACCCCATACAATATTTAACTGCCCTTTAATAAATTTTGAAAAAATACTTCATATTTGTATGTTACTAGAAAAAAGTCGTATATATGGGTGTGCTAATTATAAGACCACCACTGTACAGTTGAAAGAAAAATAAGAAATATTTTTGCCTCTTATTTATTTATTTTTTTAATTTTTCGTTTCGATTTTGATTTCAATGATTTATGCGATTTGTTACAGACGCACGTCTTACGGTTCCCTGTTTTTGAAAAAATAAAACCGCAAACAAATTTTGAATTTCGAATTAAAAATGTAGAAAATGTATATAAAAACCAAATAAAAAACTATGAATAAGAAATTAAAAGAAATAAAAAATACGAACAACCCACGAAACAATTCCAAACGACCTTTGCGGTGTAAAGGGAAGGCTGCAAATAACCAGACATTCAACTTTATGCTACTATTACGCGACTATAAATCAGAAACTTTTGCTTTTAGTTTTCGAAGCGTCCGTATGTTGACTGAATTTATTAACATAGCATAACGAAATAAAAACAAAAAGCAAAATAAAATAAAACAAAATAAAAATCAAATCATGATGAATGATTTTAAAATGATTACTATTTTCAGATGATGTTAATGATCATTATTATGTTGGCTACCAAATGTAGTGTGAATGTAATATTCATTAAATGAAATACATGCCTGAATATTGCAACAAAGTACGAGTACGTACTCATTTCAGAGACAAATATTGTGGCAGATTCAATGCTCTTCTTCTTCACTCTGTTTATAGTACAATTTGCTGTTTTTCTGCTTTTTTTTTTAAATAAATTTTCGTTACACCTGGTAGTTAGCATTTTGAGATTTTATTAGCTAAACACAAAATGATGCTGCAATTGGGCATGTCGTCACCATAATTGGTCCGATGGCATGACAAAGAAATCAATTGTTATCTGAACTAAGGCATCAATATTGTTACAAATTCACATTTGTAGGACAACAATAGAAAAAAAAAATATAAAATAAAAAATAGTTGCTCTAAATAGGTCACTCTCAAAGGCACATCCGTAATAAAATATTTGGAAATAAAGTACGTACTGTTTTAGATTGTTATAAAGAGTACTGTTTAAAATAGCATCGTAATATTGTATCATATCATTATCATATCTAATTGGTATTCGTATTCATTTTCAAATACAATATTGTTGTGTTCAAGTATTGCAACACTTAGTTACTGTTGTTAACAGAAATCCTAACACTCTCTCAATAAGAATGACTCGATGGGTGTAACCATAAAAGTAGCACAGAGGAACTGTAGAAAGCTGAAACATTTTAACAAAATTCAGTATCCTTCCCTACAGTGACTGTTACAAGTAAATGGTTCTGTTTCCTCAAGCAAATTTAACGAAATCTATGAAACAACTTTCTCTAAAAATTCCTTGTTTGTCCATTACAGTAGATATTAGATTATTATTAATAGTGTGTGTGTTTAAGGAATAAATCAGGAATAATCAGGCTGCCCATACCAAGTGATGAAAAGGTGTATATAAATTGTCTTACAAATGATAGGAATATATTTTTTTTTTCAACTGTACTTCGTTGTTTCCAAAACAACATAACAACAAAAAAAAAAAAAAAAAAAAACCAAAAATATCAAATAAATAATTTATCACAGACCAAATGTTTATTTTTTTGTTAACTATTTCCTTAACCAGGTACCAGTTGGGACGTCGTTCGCAACCTGTTGGCCCACTATGCGAAAGAAAAGCCGCCACAAGCTAAACTAATCAAATGTAAGCGTTGCAAACACACCATCCAAGTGCAGGTGAGTTTCAAGTCAACTACAGAACAATCAAAATGTTATCAACTGTATGGGTAAAATCCAATTCCAAATTAATACTAGACTGTGAGTGTTTTTATTTTAACCACAAATCCATTCATCTCTGAAAGTCTTCTTCAGTCTACGGCAATTTTATTCAGTCGTCTTCAGTACGACACTCATTATAAAATAATTGTTTGCATTGCATTTTGTTGAAGACAATAGGTCTTTGCAGGTGATGTGTGTGTAATACCGGAAAATATTTTACCAAAAAATATATACACAGCCATCAATAGCGTGAGGAGTGATTCAAGAAAGAAGCGTCAGTTGTGCAGTTGTTATTCAAATACAAAGTATTCGCACATACATACTTAAGGCCACACACAACCACAATCATAATTGCGACCACGTTTACAACACACAATGACTTCAGCGGGATAATAAGGAAATCGCCAAATTATGCAATTGAGTGTCTTTTTCTTTCAGCATTTGAATGTTAAACGAAATGAAAATTTGAAAAATTAATAGGAAAGAAAAGCAGAAAATCTCCCAAACAGCACACTAAAATCTTGCAAAATTTAAACACCTCCAAGCAAAAGGTTATCGCGATTATGATATTGTGTATTAGGAGAAGGAAACTGATTGAATGAAACTTAAGCGACATCGATAAATTGTTGTTGTTGAATGGAGTAGGGCGAAGAGCTACTGTAGGTCAAAGTATACTGTTCAAGGGGTTGTTTGCATTTACTTGGAAACCTGTAGCAACAGAGATGTTTAAGTTTGAACGGATCTCTAGAACACTGGTAGAAGAAATATCATTATATGAGAACCAATGCATTATGTAGCGTTTATTAAAACTAATTTCAAAGTCTTAGACAAATCTACCTGTCGTGGACCACCGGTGGTAGTGCCCCTACCAGCGTGGTTCATTGAACGTCCACAGGCAATTTCTTTTATCTGGCGACGTGGACTACTGGTGGTGTGCAAACATTTACAATTTTTTTTTATCAAACCATACTAGAAGGAGAAAAAGCGCTAATATACGCTATAACAACAATTTATCGTCACGAACACGGAATGAATATAGAAAATGTGCGTCGGGTAGAACGTAGTTAAACTAAATTGGAGGGGAATTAGATAAAACTTCTGTTTGCAGGGTTAATCCTTAACACTGAGAGATATATGCATATACAAAGTGTTACAAATACTTTAGTAAAGTTCATAAATTTTTTTGTGAGCGAGTAGGGAAACCATTATGAAATGCTTAGTTAGTAGTGAACCCATTTTTTATTTTCTATTTCAATATCACATTTTCCTCAATTAATAATGAACTTAATTAACTTCGGAAAACAAATTTAAGAAATTTAAGGTTCGGAAACGTTTTGTTTTATCAACATAATAAAAACCAAAGACAAGAAATGAAATGAGTTCGTTACATTTTTAAATAGTTACTGCAACAGTTAATTAAACTCAACTTGTTAGTAAAACATTAAAGTATGAAACTTGACATACTCTTGCCATAATTATTATTGTAGCAATCAGCAATTAATTGTGCACAAACAAAATCCCCCCCCCTAAAAAAAAAAAACTAAACTAAATACATGGCTTTAACATAGAAATTAAAAAAGGAAAAAAAAACCTTTTTATTTTCATTTGACAAATTAAATTTCCTTCAATTGCTTGTCTTTGAAGCAGAACAACTAAGTGCAATGAAAATATGTATATATTTTTGTAGGTCTACCTAGCAGATAACTTCCTGGTCGAAGAAAAGTCACACTTACATACTTTTCATATGCTGCCAATAAAATAGGGGGGAGTGGGCAACCAACAAAGTTAAAAACCAAAGCATAAACTAAATTTTCAGCAAATTGTGTGTCAATTCACATTCATTATTAATCTATTTTTGTTTTTGTTGGTTTTAATTAACAGCTAAATACTGGTGTGGCATAAGACGCTCATCATTGTAATTTGCACCACTAACATAGATTACTTCACTGAAATCACCCAAATAAGCGAATGAACGAACAGAGATTTATGCCCACGTATTTCACACATGTGGGAAATGTACACACGTACATACATATGTATTGTGAGTTTTTCAATGTGATTTTTCCTGTTTGCCTTGTAATTTAGTTGCAGACATCATGCAACATTACATCTTTGAAAAATTAAAAATTCCAAAAATTTTATTTATTTTATTGCATAACTGGGGCTAAAAAAAGTATGATTCAACTGGTTTATAGACTCAATGGATTAATTGATAAATTATGTGGGAAATCAACTCATTTGACTGACTGAGAAGGAAGTATGATGTCTCTTGGCAAAATCAAGTATATAGAGGACCCTTTAAAGCCTTATCATTTTTTTGCGGTCAATTGTTAATAGTTTTCAAATATTTACAACGTCATTTCCTTTCAGATTCTATTGTATTGCGAAACTCAATTTAATTGAATTGAGCTGGATTGTTCAATATGAACGTATCTTACTATACTCTAATGGTGCCGAAGTAAACATTTTAATGAAGACCCTTCCATTTACTTTTTCTTCCTGCTTATGCTATTCTCCTTAGTCTCTCATTCAATCTGATATAACCTTGAACAAGATAAAATAACTTTTAGGGTTTATCATTGGTTAATTGAAATTTCCCATCTTTTGAACCGGAGGGATATACATTTCTTTACCAAATATTATGGACTCTGTAAATAGGCCTCCAACGATAATAATATAAAAAATCATATAAGTATGTATGTTTGCCATATGTTTTCTATTGATGTCTAATTTTCATTGCTTAGATAGGCTGATTGTTGTGGAATATAACAAAATTCCAGCTGGTAAATGCCGATGTAATGTTTTCGAACTCGTCGTCTATTTCTATTTCCAATTATATGCAAACAGTTCCATTTGCTTAATTAAAATAATTATTATTTCGCAATTAATTATTAAAGTCAGCAGCATACGCACTACTCACAGTCAATATTTTAACGGAATTTTTTTAGGCATTTTCTACAAAAATTGGGACGATTCAATATTATTTTTTTTGGTTTTTTTTTAATACAAACGTAAACAGTTACATATGTATGGTTTACTATGGTTTTGAAGTTTAATTTTATAAATTATGATTAAGCCAACCCTATTGGATATAAACTTAAATTTTGTAGCTAAGAAAAATGTTTCCAGTTTTGCAAGGCTATTTTTGTCTGTTAGGCACAATTGATTTTTATGGATGCTTTTGCACTGGTGTTCCTGGCCTACATTGGAAGTAAATTAATCAATGACCGCGATGATGGTGACGATGTTTATGAAGATGATCAATGATGCTATATAGGCGTTAACTTAACATCTTCATTTTCTCTCAAACTTATTTATTTATTTATCAATGCCGTGTAATAAACAAAAAAAAAAATTAAAATTAATATTTATTACAAACAAAAACACAAAACCAAAGGAAAAAAGATTAATTAACAAAGTCTTTATGCCGCCATAAACTTAGACCAATAAAAATGCTATCGTATATGGGAAACAACATTTTATTGATTTAAAACTATTTAACAATCTTTGTAATTATTTCTAATTGTTAAACACATTATACCTCCCCTCCTATAAATGGTTATACTACATATGCCTATACTCTTAATTTGTAAAATTGTAATTAATCCGTATACAATATGCTTTGTTGGTTTTAGTTTTTCATTAAAATGGTTTGAAGGAAAAAGTACTAAAAATCATAAAGTTTTTATTTCTTTTTTCTTAAATAGCTGAATAAAAACGATTCAAGCTCAGAGTAGAGCTAAAATCTGATAAACTTGCATGATTTTGTTTTTGTTATCTCCATCGTTATAGGCTTCTTATTCTGTTTCTAGCTACTTAAATTTAGGTCGAATATCAGTGAACAACGTTTTTAAGGGATCTCATAACTAGCACACCCATCAACAAAAAAAGTATGTGTTGAATATTTTGTTCTTAAAATAATTAATTTATCGCATACTATTGAAAATAATTTACCGATTATAATTGACAACAGTTATTATATGTATTACAGATACATATTCTGTTAGATACTCATCTACTTATTTATTTTTTACTTTGATGGCCTGTGCCACGACCTATTATAAGTACGTTTATTAAACAACCATGTATTGATAAAGATCATTGAAAATCTTTGAATGTATCCGTATTAAACCATTATGAAACCTCCCATATGAGCTGTTCATATGTATATGGCTCAAGACCTTTCGTCAGTTCAATTCAATTTATTTTAGTCGTGCCGACAATAAAAGAGCGTGAACAAGTTAATATAATTGTCACCGATGCGCTGATGCGTTGTGTTTGTTTTAGACTCTTTTTAATAGACCCAAAAATAAATGCAAACGATTTGGCACGCGTCATAAGTGACAATATTTTTGTTCACGTAAATTTTAAATGTCATTAAAGGGGCGATTAAATAAAAACTTAATTCAAAACGATTTTTTTAAGGAAAATATTGGATATTTACAGTAAAACCAATAAAAATCTTATTAGCATTGTATGATTGTAAATGAAAAATGTTTGGTGTCATAAGAAAGATGAAAAACTTCAATAAAAACTTGTTTTATAAACACTTGAATAAGCAATGTCACATGATGATTGCACATTATGCACGATAACATCAAGTAAATGGAATAGAGAACTGATCTGTGACTTAAAAAGTCTAATTTGCTTTCTTTATGATCTACTCTGGTCAGCATGAATATTAAGCACACTCGCATTATTGCTGGAGTGACTAGTTGGCATTGTACTACTACATACATAGGTTTTTATGATAGCAATCGGGATCATCCGTTTCAACGGTTATAATAGACAAGCATTCAAACGGTGAAGGACGAGAGCATTATTCAATTCCTCTGTCTCATTAAGGAAATTAGAGCGCGGGTAAACTTTGGATGAACTGGTCTATCTGGCTTCTACAAACATTATTATACTCTATGGATATCTCAGAAGTTCACAATGGGGAAACTGATAACCCGGGGAGTTTGCTCTCTGCAAAAATACGGAGAAACAGAGTGAAACTTTTTGAATTTTGAAGTTATCAATTAGTTGAACTAGACTAGAATAATTTATCAAAATAAGAAACTCTCATACTGATACTGGTTTAAAAAGGTTAAACATTTTATTAGAAACAAGCAAATATACATACATATGTGGTAAGTATGTATCATTCTAGAATCAGTTTTATTTTTCTTCGGTTTTAAATGTTATTCTCATTACCCACTAAGTAAATCTTAAAAGCATCATTGGACTCCACTGTTTTAGTTGTCATGTTTTCATCATTATTTACCATTATTTGTATTGATTTTCGGTGACCCTCTTTGAGTAGGCAATAGATCGTTAACCAAAATATTATTTGCATTTCTGCAGGAAAAAGTTTTTTTTTTGCAATTGTAATAAAACAAAAAAAACTTAAAATAACTTACCCAACGCTATAAAAAATCCAAATGCCCAATAGAATGATACTCTGGTTACATCACGATGGACCTCTTTAAATTGTACGATGAGAGCAAATAAATTGAAAAGAATTAAAACAGCGACATTAGCTAGCCACGGCAAAAGTAGTGTGTGACGATTCTAAATGATTGTTAAAAGATGTATACAATATGTGTATGTAGGTATATGTAGATTTATAGCGAATAATAAATAAAAGATCCTGAAATATGTTTTCTTTTAACAATTTTGAAATCCTCGAAAACATTACAACATACGTAAAGAGGTTAAAGTTTAATCTAGACATTAAATACGGGAATTTTTCCTTTAAAGAAATCTATATTCCCTACATTCTTTTTTTGTATATTTTTTATTTTTATTTATTTATTTAAGAATTACAATACAATTACAAATTATATTATATTCATGTACGAGTGTAGTGTCACAGATCAGAGCCTCTGGTGGGAATCGAATCCACGACCCTCACGCTAATAGTCTAGCACACTACCCACTAGACTACCAGGGCGTTCATTGTTTGTATATTTAAATATTCAATTACTTGAGAATACGCAGGGCGATGATAACACTTAGAAGGGCAATGGAAATTCTACTGTTTGTCCAACCGATTCAAATATGGGTGCAATTTTAATCAGCATTTACGGCTAATCTAGGATGACAAATTTTCTCACCAAAATATAAGAGGGACACTGATACAAATCGACTTTTTTGGTAAAACGATACCATTAAACAGACTCGTTGCTACACCAATGGTCCTCTATGGAACCTAAAACTATAGTATGTTTTAAGTTTTCCAAATTTTGACAAATTAACGCAAAAGATTTTGAATGAATTCATCGAAAATCAAATGATCTTTAAAATAGAAATAAAAGATTTCTACACGCATATGAGTACCCAGCAATCAAGGAGTTGTTGGAAATGGGGAAGCAAATAATAAATTTAAAAGATTTAGGGAATTATGCAACAGAAACTCGAGGTCCTAATATTTTATGGATGATATTATGTCAGACATAATTTATCTTAGAGATATCCATAAACTGAAAGAAAATGCCTATGTACAGGATATAATCTTTTTATATACGATGTGGTTGATGACTCTTAATGGTAAGTACAAAACCTCAAATTATTGTTGTGACATAGACAAACAGGCATGAGATCTAAAATTCCTTTGCTTGGTCTTCTCCCATTTAGCCTTCTATTGCACTAACTATCCACATGGATAGATATCCATACAATGTATTAAAACTGTTAAGGATTAATGCTTATGCCGAACAGTTCGATATGCGATTTTCATGAAACAGTATCTACACTCACCTTTAATAGACCATAAGTTAATAAAATCGATGTCATTATTGTTAACGAACTGAGAAGGGTTATTGCGTGATCAGCATCTGTAAAACAAAGAAAAGGAAAATTAAATTTTTACATTGAGCTTCCGCATGATACTTATGGTTAGGTTTCCTAAAGAGATTCCTACTTGTCAAACTCTTTCAACTAATAAAGAAATCTGATTTGAATTTTATTCAAAACTATACAGAAACAACCACTTATGTAAAGTTAGCTACGAAAGTGACATTCATATATATATGTATAGTGAATGTTATGTTAACAGAGACTGTTTAGTTAACTTAATTGAAAAATTCGGAAAAATGAAGAAAGATAATCTTAAATAATCACAAAAATAGAGACAAATTGAAGAGAAAAAGGAAAACATTTTTATGGAGAATAGTGCCATTGCGATGCCCTCCAGCCATCCGCAGAACACTCACCATAACATAGTTGGAGAGGTATCATGTTGGCATGCCATTAGCACCTACAGCTTTATTGTTTTTAAGGGGTAAGTCAAGGATTCTGAAACGGTTTTCCTTACGGTCCGGTGACCTTTGGAATCGGAGATATAGCCGACAAAGCTAATTGCTTTCTTCAAATGAACAAAATTGTCTCACTGCGTTTTTGGTTCGGTGGATGACTTGCAATTTCTGGGCGAAGACTTCTTTTTTGTATGTGATTTGAATTTTTTGTGATGGCTGATTTTGTTCTTGTTTTAGTTGATGACTTGCATTTTTTTCCAATGAACTGAGTTTTTGAAATTTGCCCTCCAGATTTAGTAAAAATATTTGATTTTTCAATTTCATTATTTCCAATAAGCAAATTATTATTTTCATATACAGTGAGCGCCAAAAGTGAGTAAACACTACGGAAATAATTCATTTCCTTAGGATAGCGAAAAAAATAAATGAGAATACTCAAATAAATTTCCAAAAATAAAAACATTTATTTAATACTTATAAAATGTTAAAACAAAAAAAAAAACAAAATTATTGTTGTACTACAAGTATATTTTTTATAATAGAAAATTTAAAATTATATTGAGTGTTGACTCATTTATGACGCTCAGTGTATATATATATATATATATATATATATATTTTTTTTTTTTTGAAAAATTCACAGGTTTAGATTCATCTATCTTTCACTCCAATTTAATCAGTAAACCGTTGAATTCAATTTTCTTTTTTCACTTTTCGAAATTTTTTAATTATGTTAACTTAACAGCCTCTGTTAACATAACTTTCACTGTAAGAAAAAGAATATTAGTTTCATAACTAACTCCCTAAACATAAAGCAACTTAATTACGACATCAAAATACAGGTATTCCTCGACTAACGACCGAGATAGGTTCCTCGTCATCGGTCGTAAGTCGATTAAGTCGAATTTCAAATTTTTTTACTAGTTCTAGCCATTTTTGGGATGATATAAAATTATTTATAAAATGTAAAAAAAAGAAAAACAATGGCAACACCATTATAAAAGAATAATTCAAAATTAACTTCACTCAGTTTTAGGCGTAAACAATTTTCTTGTACTCACTTCCTTGACTATATACACCCCAAATCGTCATTAAATTCAATGCGATATAAATTAAAGCAATCAAAAATCCGATTTTATACAATTTTAAATTCAGACAAAGTAATTTCAAAGTCAATTCTTTCATGATATTTTCTTTATTTTTTTTTTTTGTATTTTGGTTTTTTTTTTTTTTATTAAAAATATTTCAAAAAAACATTATGCGGTCGATATACAATACATATGTATGTCCTAACAAAGAGAAATTTCAAATGAGTTTATAAAGCATTAGAAAAGAAAAAACTAGAGCTTCGTAAGCATGCATACGTAGCATGTCGAACAATTTTACACAAATTTAGTAACTTTAACCCCGCTGCTCAGGGAGATATCTTTTTGCAGGACAAGAATTTCTATAACGCACTATGACTATGTTTGCGTGTTTAGATAGTGTTGTTTTCATGAGTATTATTTCACAAAATTTCCATGCTTTGAATATGTATTATTTTTATATTTTAGATAGAGGTAAATGTGAAGGTAACGTACATACATACATACATATGTAAAAGGAGAGGAAAAACTTGTATTTGCATTACTGTACTACTGTACTATTATTATTGTATTGTTGGTGGAAAATTTTAATATATATTCTTTTACATAGAAAAGCTTACGTTTTTATATATTAAAACAATTTCAAATAATAATACAAAAAAAAACAACTAAAGTAGTGTGCAGTAGGGTTGCTTTGATGGAGTAGAAACTCTAATAGAAATAGAAATTATCAGAAAGATAAAGAGAATGCTGTGCTCTAATTTTTAGTGTTCATACTATAAAAATCATAGCATCTCTCCTTGGGTTTAAATAATAACCCGTTTTGATACCCGTTTAGGAAAGTAGTATATTGACCTCTTAAAATATTCTGGACTATCTAATAGCTTCTGATAGTAGACTCTATAACAGTACTGCTTTGGTGGGAATTAATTAATCGAACTTGTTTTATGTGCTAAAAATGTATTATTTTAACCAAAGTCAAATATGTACAACCTTTTATTACCCAACATAGATACATATGTGTGAAAATTGATTTTCTTTCAGAATATTTTCGATGCGAACGAAAACTATTTCGTCGACGACTTCTGCTTAGCAGATTTCTGACATAAACTCGGAGAATGAATAAAATTGCCATAAAATGTTTCTCAAAAATCTTACGTTCGGAGTCGACTGTATGTTGCGTCACTTATGAATAATATTAACACATCATAAGTGGTATGATAAACTGTTTCGTAATACTGGCTAAAGAGTTTTAATAACCAATTAAATACGTAATTGCTTTTAACCTATTGAATCTATTTCAGTCCTTTTATACAATCGAATTTTGAAAACGACATTTCTTTATTATTTTATCAAGCTGTGAATTTATTGAACGGAATAAATGTGTTATAATTTTTTTTCTTTCAATTTTACACTTTTAGAGCTTTCGTTTCAGTTGCCAACAACTGCTCCTTACGAATTATGTTGGTTGTGTATTGGCGGTTTTGATCTTTCGACTCCAAAACTTTGGTTATAATATTCACGGTCTCTTTTAATGTAGTTTTCTTATCATAGCCATATTGAAATAAACAATAGATGATGTACCAAAATAATATTTGGATTCCTGGAAAACAATATGAAAACTTGATCTATTTTTTATTTCTATTATTTCTTTCAGAACAACTGACCTAAACCGATTACAAAAGCCAAATTCCAGAATAAAGGCTTCTTTTAAGCTAGCCTCAGGACTATTCGCTTGCATTTCACCGAACTGTACAGTGAGTAACATAAGATTGAAAGCAATCAATAGGCCAATGTTGACCAGCCAAGGAAGTAGAAAAACATGACGTTCCTGGAAACACATACTACAGTATTTTACTTCAATATTTTATAGTGCCTCGAAGGGAAAAAACTTACTTCCATTAAACCTTTTAACAAGAGCAGCGACGATAGTAAAGTTACAGCGCACAATAAAGCCAACATGTAATCATAATCTGTAATCAATCCGCAATAAAAGTGAAGAGTTTTAGCCAACTCAAGTAGTAGTATTTGAATACTCACCGCCATTTAGAAAAATGCAGGCCAATACAATTAGATTTGGTATTAAATAGATAAAACCAATAAGAAAACCGATTTTATACAACTTACAACTGCAGCAGAAAACTTTTGCCGACAAACTCTTCATAGCGTCTACCAAATATTAAATTATAATGAGAAATGTTATTGGGGAGTTTTCTAAAATTTTGCAATTTTTATGCTTGTTTTGGGTTAAAGCGAATACAATTGCCTTCTATACATATATGCTAAGTGTTTCTGTTTATGTCAGCTATCTCATACGAATGAAACAATATTCAAAATACGTGGTCTGGGTAAAAAGGCTACAACTAAACACCTCAACCCTCGTATTTGACACAAATATTCACATGTTTGAGGACGTCATAGGCAAATTTAAGTCATATTTTGAATAGAATTTTATCATATTTATTAAATTAAATTTATTATATTTCATTACATACATTAAATCTTTAAATATATAGTAGTCTGCAAATAAAATTGTTACACGATACTTTTACTATTCATTTTTCTTGTTTTGGCCGGTTTTTTTCAATCCTAATAATAATTGCTGACGGATAAAAAATATTCCAGTTTGGGCTAAAACTACTATTTTGCACTATTTTGCGTTTTTTTGGTCTTCTTTCTACCTTAATTGTTTGGCCCTAAAATAACTAAAATAGTGAAAAGGAAAAAACCAATCTTTTTTTTTTTTTAATTAGGAAGTATACTAACCCCTTAACAAATAGGACAGTTGAAATACAAAAATGTATATTATCTTTTACAATCTCAGATTCAAGCTGCTAAATGTATCTTTTAGAAAAATAATGGACACACTCTTATCATACAATTGCAATCTAATAATGGCCAGTTAAAAATATTTCAAACCCTTCTAACCCTGCAATAGTAGTCCAAGTGAGCAAATAATTATCTTGCCACCTTCAGGATGACAATACAAGCCATTGGCATGCTTATGGCTTATATTTATTGCTTTTTCTTTTATACTATCTTATTAAAACTACTGCTTATTAAAAGTCTTACTAAAAACTATAAATTTTTGAATTATTTTCAAAGTCGTGTACGCTTATTTCATTTACATATTTTTTAATGAATCATGATCTATTTTTTGAAATGTAAATAAATTTTTTCCCAGGTCAGACATCAAAAACGAAAAATATTTCTTCGGCGACTTCCTCTCAGCAGATTTCTGGCAAAGACTCTGAGAGTAAAAAATTGCCATGTAAAGCTTCTCAAAAATCTGTCGTTCGGAGTCGACTTTAAACTGTAGGTCCCGCCACTCATGTATAAAATTAACGCACACAACATAAGTGGTGTGAGAAGCTAGGTCGTAATCCTGACTGAAGGGTTGTAATGGCCAATTATGTATGTATGTATGTTATGTAAATAAATTTTTCATAACTGATCTTTTACAGCGTAAAAGCCCGCCAATAATGGAAATGAATTGTTTGTTAAACAAAAAATAATAATAATAAAGAATAAAATAGAAATAAAAAAAAATATATTTTTAAAACCCAAACAAATTGAGTGTGATACGTACAAATTTCATTTGCTCATACAAATTGCGCTCTTATGTTAGCAGTCTGGCTTTTCCCAAGTTATTTTGAATGGTTTAAGTGACGCAATCAATTAAGGTACAGTGGGTATGTGTAGTTTGGAATTAGTAGTTTAGATTAGTAGTTTAGAGTATTTAAACATCCTAATGAACAAATTCACCTAAAGCCAATGTGAAGATGTTATTTACCTACTAAAGTTCTGAATACTCATGCGCAAAGTTCTCATATGACAGCAAGAGAACGGTTACGCTACACGCTAGTCGCTAAACTTCAAACAAAAGTCAACTGAAAAACCTGCTCGTGAGGTGCAATATATGTATATTGGGTCTTTGAATTTTAAATTGACTCCGAATTCTTATTGCGACGTAAAATAAAGAGTCATAAGGAAAACATTAAAAATAATAAATCAAATATAAAAAATATGAATTATTTTTACATATTATTGCTTAAAATTGATGAAATTGCTAAAGTATATTGGAGTATTTAGACTTTTGTTGTCCATTATTTGTGATCACATATATATATTCTGTAAAGTACTGCAGGGTTTTGTCTTCCGTATAAAATCACTACTACTGTGTAGAAGCAGAATAAAACATTTCTTGAAAGTTGTAATCGGTGGTGCATAGCCAGAATCATCATATCATATTCTGTTCAATGGTCAAGTAGAATACAATAAACCACAGAAGGCATTCGTTGTGAGCTATTGAACGCATAATCAATGTGTAGAGTTGTTGAGTCATTTGAAAATTAAAACGTTATTTTTTTATTTTATTAATTTTATGATTTCCTAACGATGTCATAAACGATAGAATTGTTCTGTGATAAGTTATTTCCCGTCCTATTAACCATCGTAGAGTATTTAATGTAAATCTGCCGCTCATTGGCTCTAAATCTTATTGAATTGAAACACTAAATGAAAATATTTTAAATATTTTGTTAACATTTTTGTGCTTCTATTCCACTGTTTGTTGTTTCTACAACATTGTTATCAGTTTACGAGTCTAGGCATAGATTAAAACTCAGCATTTTTACATTTCAATAAAGGAACATTGAGGAATACAATAATAAACAATAATAAAACCAAGAATACAATAAAATTTTCTAAAACAGAATTTTATATAAAAGTCACATTTGGTGCATTCTTTTAATCAGTCAGACTTGAAAATTTATTAAAAAAACATAAACATATATAAAAATATCTGAATAAAAATAATAATAAATATTGAAAAAAATATTGTATATATATTTTAAATTATAAAACCTATTATAAAAATGTCCTACGATAGTCATTCAAAGCAAATATTGCTTATTGCCATTGTCCATATACTGGGTTACATATTGAATCTATTGGGACCAGCTACCAGTGGTATGAAGTAACCTGTTATCATTGTAGCATAATTTATTCTAAAAACTAAACTTAATTACAGTGATACACAGTGACAGTGAGACAGTGATTACTTTGTTTGTTGTTAGTTTGTACATTTTGATGATCGTATTGGCTGGCGTAATGGTAGGAGGTGTGGTTAAGGTAAAAAACAATTTCAAAAACTTATGGAATTTTGGTCTTATTGCAAATTTATTATTTGTTTTTTTTTTTTTTTCTAGCAAAAACATGTTTTAATAGCTCCCTGGTTGATAATGTCTGGTCTCATCCTAGTGGCAACGATTGCTGCATATATATTGAGTTTATTTTTCGAATTCCCTTATCTCATGTATATGGATTACTGTACCTATTCTATAAGTAAGTTTTAATCAATTATAAAAGAGAACAGGTAGTAAGAATTTAAAAAATACGATCATCATGAACATCTTAAAAAATCATGCTCCATCGGATTTACTTTCATTTCATCTGTTCTTTATTAGATTACTCCATACAACTCTGTTGTATATTTTATAGATGACCAGAATATTTCTTAAAATTCTTTTCAAACAGCTGATAATTTATAATATTTGCATAATAATTTATGAATTCATTAAAGTTGGTTGTAGCGAAGACGTTCTCTAGGTAACAAAAGCATCAAATATGACATTCCGTGTTATCAACTATAAACTAAGGAACTAAGGTGTTAATATGCAAACCGATCTCTTGGGCTTTTTTTGTCTTTTGATCTAATTTTGCGGACATGGTGTAATCGGTATCGGCGAGTAGACAAATGCCCAACAAGTATTCTGTTTACATGATCTTACTTACTTACTTTACTTAATTGGCCATAACAACCCGATTAACGGATTTCGGCCTGCCGCAACACATCCTTCCAGGCGCCTCTGCTTCTTGCGCGCCTACGCCAATTGGTCACACCAATCGATGACAGGGCTTCTTCGATTTGGTCCTTCCAACGGATACAAGGTCGTCCTCTTCGCCGACTTCCGCAGATCCCCGCCGGAGCATCCTCCTCCATTCGAACGACATGGCCGAGCCAGCGCAGCCGCTGGATATTAATACGCTGTACAACGTCCATGTCGTTGAGGAGCTCATACAGCTCACTGTTAAATCGGATGCGAAAATCATCGCCAACTCGCACTGGACCGAAGATCTTACGTAAGACTTTTCTCTCGAATACTCTCAAGGCAGCTGCATCAGTTCTTAATATTGTCCATGCTTCTGCGCCATAAAGAAGCACGGGTAGGATGAGCGTCTTGTAGATATTAGTTTCGTCTTGGGAGAGAGGTCTCTGCTACTCAATTGCCTATTGAGACCATAATAGCACCTGTTGGCAAGAGTAATCCTGCGCTTGATCTCCAGACTGACATCATTTTCGGTGGTAACGGCGGAGCCAAGGTAAATGAATTCCTTGACTGTATCAAAAGTATAGTTATCGGCCGTAATTTGTGAATCAATACGCCGCACGGCTCTACTTGTCGATAACATATACTTCGTTTTGCCCTCATTTACTGCCAAACCCATCTTCTTAGACTCCCGTTCAATAGCACTAAAGGCAGCAGTGACATCTCGTTTGGTACGCCCTATGATGTCGATGTCGTCAGCGTACGCAAGCAACTGGACACTTTTTTGAAAAATAGTGCCATTACGATGTACTCCCGCCTTTCGCAGAACACTCTCCATGACGAAGTTGAAGAGGTCGCATGATAAGGGATCGCCTTGTCTGAAACCTCGCACGGTATCGAAAGGTTCGGAGAGGTCCATTCCTACCTTGACGGAGCTGCAGGAATTGCTCAACGTCATTCTGCATAGCCTTATCAGCTTAGCAGGTATACCGAGCTCAGACATTGCGGCAAAAACACGATCCCTTATGGGGCTATCGAAAGCAGCCTTATAATCGACAAAAAGATGGTGTGTGTCGACTTGATTTTCGTGGGTCTTTTCCAGGATTTGGCGTAGTGTGAAGATCTGGTCGATGGTGGACTTGCCAGGTCTGAAGCCGCACTGATAAGATCCAATCAGTGTTTTGACGAGTGGCTTCAGTCGTTCACACAATACGCCTGTAAGAACCTTATATGCGATAGGGAGAAGGCTTATACCCCTGTAGTTGGCGCATATTGTAGGGTCTCCCTTTTTCAGGACGGGACAGAGGACACTGAGGTTCTAATCGTTGGGCATACTTTCCTCTAGCCATATTTTGTAGATGAGCTGGTGCATGCGCCCTACCAACTCATTACATCCGGTCTTAAACAATTCAGCGGGGAGGCCATCAGGACCTGCCGCTTTGTTGTTTTTAAGTCGCATAATCGCGACTTTAACCTCTTCATGGCTAGGCGGCGGAATCTCCACGCCGTCATCATCGATCGGGTCCGGAACATCATCTCTAGAGGCGGTATTGATGTCGTCATCGCCTTGCAGCAGAGTAGAGAAGTGTTTCCTCCACAACCTCAGCACCCCTTGCGGATCTGTAACCAGGTTTCCATTCTCATCCTTGCAGGAAGACACTCCGGGCTTATACCCCTCGGTCAGACGCTTAACCTTTTGATAGAATTTTCGAGCGTCATTCCTACATCTGTACATCTCGACTTCCTCACGCTCACGTCTTTCCTGCTCCCTCTTCTTGCGTCTGAAAAGGCGTCTCTCATCCCTTCTCCTCTCTCTGTAATTTTCGACAATGGCTCGCGTAGCGGCCGACTGCAACGTTTTTCTGTATGCGGCGTATTTCGCTGCAGCTGCCTCGCGACACTCCTCATCGTACCATTGGTTTCGTTGGGGTGGGCGCTCGAAACCAAGGACTGTTTCCGCAGTATTGCGCAAGGAGTGGGAGATGTTGGCCCACAATCCGCCAATGTCGCTGAGATTGGATGGGGAATGACGGAGCTTATCAGAGAGTTGAGCGGAGAACGCCTCAGCTGTCCTTTGTGATCGCAGCTTCTTAACGTCCAGCTTACGCAGTGCACTAGAGCGCGCAGTCCTCGAGGCGCAAATGCGCACTCGGAACTTGGCTGCGACAAGGTAGTGGTCCGAGTCGATGTTTGGACCTCTAAATGTGCGCACATCTAGTACACTGGACACGTGCCTTCCGTCAATCACAATATGATCGATCTGGTTGGATGTTGATCGATCGGGGGACATCCAAGTGGCCTTGTGAATGTCGAGATGCTGAAACCTGGTACTACATACTACCATGTTACGCGCCGCGGCGAAATCGATCAGCCTCATACCATTGGAGGTAGTGTTTGCGTGGAGGCTGAACTGTCCGACAGTGGGGCCAAAGATACCTTCCCGCCCGACCTTCGCATTAAAATCCCCGAGGACGATTTTGGCGTCATGGGCCGGGCACTTATCGTATACGTCCTCGAGTTTAGCATAGAAGGCATCCTTAACCACATCGTCCTTTTCTTCCGTCGGGGCGTGAGCACAAATTAGGCTGATGTTGTAAAATTTTGCCCTGATGCGGATTGTGGCTATTCTTTCGTTCACTGGCGTGAACCCAGAGACAAGGTGACGAAGTCTCTTATTAACCACAAATCCGCATCCGAATTCGTGCTTATCAACATGGCAGCTGTAATACACATCGCAAGATGCTAGCCTTTTGCATCCTTGTCCTATCCATCGCATTTCCTGTATGGCAGTGATGTCCGTCCTACATTTCATAAGGGCATCCGCCAGTTGGGCGGAAGCGCCTGCTCTGTAAAGAGGTGCGGACGTTCCATGTGCCTATTCTCAAATCGTTGTCCTTGAAACGTTTGCCGTGGTCGTCAACTTTAGAGGGGATCTTTTTAGAGGCTATTGTATAGGCTTTCATTGGATTAAATTTTTACGTGGTGGGTTCCAAGCCCTACGCACAACCCGAATTTAACGTCCAGGGGATTGGACCTCGCTGCACGCATTAGTTAACATCTAGCGGGTGCTAGAATGCCATCCAGGAGGGGCCACGAGGAGGCTGCGTGTCAACTTGAATACAGCAAGACAAGGATCGCCCTGGTGGTCGCCATATTGGCCACAGTCAGAAACTTTGCCTTGTTTGCATGCATTCCATCCCTCCCATGATCAGTGCAGCTAAATTAAACACTTCAAAATCTACTATAAATTAATTTAAAAACTGAATTCATTGGATGATACTATAGATGGTAACATGACATTGACAGGGTCAGGAGTTTAATACCACTCCATTTACTACATTCAATGGGATCTCCATTCTTTCTTTAATTCACATGGGAGAAACAGTTCGGGTAATTATTGTCCACATCAGGTGCCTTACAATTCCTCTTTCGTTACGAGTTTAACGGTGGGTTTCGATTTTGATAAATACTTCCGATTAACAGATTTTGGTATAGTCTTGATGCTTGCATGACTTCATTTCATTGCTCTTTAGGCGGATAAGCATAATCATACACAGCATATATCGTTCGAAAACCATTACGATTTTCATTGATACTTCCTAATATACAATACCAGATATAGTATCTACTTTATGATCGTTTGAGAAGGCTTTTTTAGGCTTTAAACAGTCTGTATGTACAACGGGAATTTTTAAAACACTGCACAGCTTTCCATTCTATGGGTCTTATTTTAGAACAGGCGTTTAGCATATTAAATCTATTGCCTTAGTGTCCAACCATAGTTTTTGTATTATTTTTTATTTATTAAATTATTTTTAATTGTTGAATTTGAATTGAATTTTCCTTTTTTCACTTTCAGGCATGCAAATTTTAGTACTATACCCCACCTATACGTATTACATTAAACTGCGTCCGAAATCGTTGAAGGAGAATTCATTGGTAGAAGTTACAGACATGAAAATCAAAAGAAACGACAATGCAATGGTAATACATAACTGTTGATATAAATATGTATGTTATATAGAATATATGTATGTATGAATGAATGTAATTTAGGAAAAATATTTGACTATCATCATATTGGTAGTTGCTTTTATATTAATTTGGTTTGATATTTAATATAAAATAAATTTGTTATTAAAACCCAGATATTATTTCGTGGCCTTTTCTTATCCAGATTGCCCCACATATTTCTGGATATACATATCAATTTAATATACTAAGAATAAAATTTACGAGAACAATATTGATATTTGGGAATCGCATCACGCTGATTATGGATTTTGATAAAGTTCTATAATAAAAAAAAGTTTTCTCAATCTACACAAGTCGCTTGGAATTAATCTTGAACCGTAGTTGATATTCTTTCTGAAGGTTTGCCATTTTCCACACAATATAAATATAAAAAAAAATATTTCTTTTGGTGAATTCCTCTCAGCAATCTTCTTCGAAGTCATCTTTAAACTTTAGGTCTTTCCACTCATGTATAAAATTAACAAACCCAACATGAGTAGTGTGAGAAGCTAGGTCGTAATGACTTAAGGGTTGGAGTAACGAATTAAGTAAGTAAGTGTGAACATGGTAAGCACAAATCAACAAATTTCAGAGCATGATATATTTATTTATGCTCAATATAAATAGTGTGAACAAACAGCGAAAGAAAACCCATCAATTTAAATATACAACACACATTCACATTCTCAGAAAAAGTTTAAAAGTAGCAAGAAATTGCAATTGTGCAAAAAGTGGCTTTTGTTTGTTTTCAATTTGTACAAATTTAAATATTGTACACTGACTCAAACAATATGCCGTACGCCATGCAATTAAAACTATGTGTATTGAATTGTATTTTAAAAACATAACAGTTGGATTTTGTGTCATTTAAAGTCAGTTTTTTTTTTTTCAAGAGATGACCACAAAACAGCTAAATAACGGCGCCAACAAAAGTTTTAAACGTGTATTACAAAAACCAAACTTCAGTCTGTAAATACTAAAAAACTGACTTTCTCAATTTAAAATTATTTAGAAGTATTGAGCTATTATTTGAAACCATAAAGTTTGGTTTAACTTTTTTAAATAAATTTTCGATATTTTATTATTATAGCCGCACAAATTGGAAGCTGCTAAGTTGGCTTTGAAATGTAAAAATAAACTCATGCTGCCTCGTGTACGAACAATTATTTGAGACAGTGTACAATTTACATACATACGAACATACATATGGTATGTACATATTCACATGCATTCAATTAGGTTTATAAAAATTTATAAAATTCAATGAATTTTATATTTACTTCCACTCAGGAGACTACGTCATTACACGTTCATCAGAGTAACATATTTCTCAGTTGTTATTCTAGTTGAGTCATCTGAATGATACTAAATTTCTGTGTACACTGTACATAAATTTAATTCAATTAACGAACACAAAATATTTCACTGATTTTAAATGAAATTTTGTTAAAATGTTTTTTTTTATGCAGTTGGCTACAAAACCCGCTTTCCACCCTAATCAATTTATACAAATCAATTTGTGCACAATGTTTTTTACACAAAACTTTTAGGTAGTTAGGTATAGTTCTATAATATTTATTGCCTTTTATTTAAAGATTAATAAATGAAAAAAAAAAAGAAAAAATGCTAATTGCTGCAAATATTTCATAAGAAAAAAAAACCCCTGATTACATGACATTTCTTCTTATTACAATTTCCTCTCGTGTATGTGAATATTTACACTTTTGAATATTTACATATATAATTGGTCATTATAACCCTTCTGTCAGGATTATTGACCAAGTTTCTCACACTACTTATGTTGGGCGTGCTAAATTTTATACATAAGTGGCGGGATCTACAGTTTAAAGTCGACTCCGAACGACAGATATTTAAAAAAACTTTTCATGACAATTTTATTTACTCTCTGAGTTTTTGCCAGAAATCTGCTGAGAAGAAATCCCCGAAAAATACTTTTTGTATTTTATTTCGATGTCAGGTCCTGGGACACGAACCCTGGCTTTACGGCTAATAAGCCCACTAGACTATGGCGACTTCTTTGGATTATTTAGAACTCTAAACAACTCTATTCCCTTTCTTATAGCTAGGGGTACTGTCCTTTGAACAATTGGTATTTGGGATTCACTATCTAACGCACAATACATATCCAAGTAAAGAAATTTTGACGAATGATTTCCGTTAATTTATTACGTTCTCTTTTAATAAATTTATCTCTCATGGTTTCTCTAATTCTCTTACAAACATTGTGGCCAGCTTCTTAATTGTTATCTCTGTGAGACTCCGTCATACTTTGCATGCACTTTGACACTTTAAAGTAACAGCAAAGTAACAAGTTAATAAATTGTCGCAAACATTACTTTAATGTCTATTGAACAACAAAAAAAAAAAAACAAGTCAAAGTAATCAACGCAAGCTAAATGTTAACGCAGAAGTGACGGATAGAACAAAGTACATAAAAAGTAAGCGTTGTCAGTTGAAAATGTCATAAGTGATATGAAAAATAATATGAAAAAGTTTGGCCCGGAACCCAGTAGAAGCGGGTGTTGAATGTATGCACCTCCTGATCAAAGCGCTTTGATTGTTACTTGGCTGTCCACACATGTAATCAAGTTCGAATCTTAAGAAGTTTAGGTAATCTGTATGACTGGTTCAGTGCCAGCTTACCGGAATCGATGTTATCGGTGAGGATCGTTACTTCATTATCACCAATAACAGTTTCAGCAACCCAGGGAATGTATTCGACCGAAAATACTCTTTGGTACGATGTAGTCACATTTAAAACCCGGTTGATTCGGTTCTACTTCATGCAATTTCGAAGTGTGCTCTGCCGGACATGACCTAAACATATCTGAGAACCTCAGTACAATTATTGCAACCATTTTTTTGATGAAAATGTCTCATGGTTGTGGAGATAGAGATGTAATAAAATGTCCACTTTTAATTAATTTACTTATGCTTTAACGCTGCCGCCCTTAAAAAACTTGAAGCACATGCTGCCTAGCTCAGGTGGAAATTGCAAAAATGCTGTGCACCATTCGGTATGTCGAATATTGGTGTAACACTTTTGATTTTATTTATAAATACTGTATTAAAATTTATCTCTGTGGTCACCTTAATAATCATATCATCATTGCTCAATGTTCTTAAAATTTGTTAATATTACGTTTTTTGTTGTTGTTGTTGTTCTTATAATTTATAAAGCCGTTGTACGCTAGTGTCGTTCTTTAGCCCGTGAAACCTCTAACTTAGTGTTGCGCTTACTTTCATCACTGAATCATTAGATTTCGGTTGCATTGCAATAATAAAAAGTGTCAAGTGTATTATTAATCCTGTTAAAGTTAAATAAAAAAGGAAACAAAAGAAAAAAATTATAAACCATGAAGTGTTGTAGCCGTTCCACACTAGGTGTAGTAATTGGCACTTTAAATATTGTCTGCTACATTGGAGTCAGCATTTATTTGATAATTCTGTTCACAGTTATAAAGGATGATGGGGCTAGTCATAGGGATAACATTTACGAATACCGTCAACGTGAGTTTATATTATATTTTTAGAATACACGACGCGACGTTAGTATTGGGAAATTCATTGATTAAGAAAGCTTAACATGTAGTTGCGATTAATTTTATTTGAGTTAAAACATTGCAGATGTTTGAAGAAAACACGTGTTGATTCATGTTTTTCCCCATTCAAATAACGTGAAATTTCTCGCATGCGATAAATAATAAGGTTATGGGATGACAGAGAATAATAGTTGAAGTGCTCGACTTCAAACTGCGAAGGCGTTAAAAGTATTCTGCAATGCCCTCTTTAAAGGTTTTCAATCACAATCACGATGTAATGTTTATAAAGAATTTGATTTAGGCCATGTTTAATAACTGATTTATCTGGTGAAATGGAATTGTGAAATTTGCATATAATTTTGTCCTACTCTGTAAATTGAATGTATTTTTTAAAACTCAATTAATTAATTCTATTACGATTTGTATATTTCATTTTTCTAGGATCAATGGAAATAACCATTTTAGCGGTGGTTTTAGTGATAATGCTACTAATGATCATTTTGTCGGGTCTACTTATAATGGGCATTGTCAAGGTAAAACAGTACGACTTTCCTCCATAGTTCTTTTTTTTTACTTTTTTATATTTTCAGAGACGTCACAAACTGATGCTACCCTGGCTAATAATTAGCGGTATTGGTTTTGTTTGTAACGTTATCAAATTTTTGTTTTCTTTAGTTAGTGTGCTTTCACAAGGATTTGTGGCCTTTATAGTAGCTCTTTTCCTTGGACTTTTATTAATTGGTAACATTTGATAATTTTTCCTTCTTTTTTATACAATACTTATGTTGGTGTCTTTATGTATAATTTTCTATTTCACAAGGTTTACAAGCCGCAATTTTGTGGGCCATTTACACTTTGTATAGAGATATACGAATGAAAAATGATGATGGAAATGGTCGCGTTATTCGTGAGCCTGAAGTCAGACATGCCCCACAAACAATGTCATACCCCTTACAGCCAGATTCGTATAAACCATTTGACAGCAAGAACGTTAATTAAAAACATTACCATTGCCTTCCTTAAGATTAAGAATAGTTTGTAATATTTTTTAAAATGTATTTTTTTTGCTTTTCTATAAAGAGTTTGTATTCATAATAAAACTTTTCTTCGTTACTTATTTGTTATTTTTGTTTGTTTGTTTGTTTTTTTTTTAACAAAGTTCTATTTTCTAATAAATGATTTTCCGACTACATAAGGTAAAGAACTTGAAGTAGACTCTGCTTCAATAGATAACGAAGACAACATTTAGCAAAAGTTATTATAAGGTACAGCAGAAATAAGTGAGTTTTTAGTATGTAGACGGCAATTTATTGCCATATTGGGAAGAAAATGATGACCAACCATTGGCCAACCAGCCGTCGAATATTACAATTACAAGTAGTACAACTTATTCAAGTTGAGTTTTTGATAAGTTTGGGAACATGTCCAGGCAAAGGCAGCCATTCAATTCCAAAGGCTTTTCGTTCGATTAGACCAAGCTCTGTTTTGCTCAAAACCATGGTACGCATGGTTAACAACAAACTGAAGGGTAAAACATTTGATGAAAGACTGAGTTATAGACAGCATGACTACTTTAAAGGAAGATTAATGAAGGACCGTTCTCACAGTTATCGACTACATAGAGAGATCCCTAAATGACAAGGTATATTCTCTTACACTACGAATTGACATTGAGAAAATCTTCAATAATATTCGAAACTATACAACAATCTAATCCTTAAACGAGTTTCGGATGAACGTAACATAGGATATTGTAAAACAGCGAACATCCCAGAAAGGTATCATTTCACCTCTCATGTAGATCACAACTACTAACACTCTCTACGGTTCTAAAATGGGGCTTTCTTCCAAACACACTACAGAAGCGTAATTAGACCTGCGCTAGTGTGCTGTAGATTGACATGGACATAGAGTAGGACTGAGCCTCCATATATAAGAGTTAAAAATCAAAACCGAAATACCGTCAAATAACAATTAAAGCAAAAAAAACCGGTAATAATGGAATCAAAGAACGTCCTGGCGTGTAAATAAGCGATTAACAATTCTTCCAAGCATAGAACAGTACGCTTTAACTGGGTGCCTAGTCATCAGTTAGTGAATGGAAATGAAGAGTATTACATACCATAGGTTTAGATAATCCAATGCCTTACAGTGCATACTTTGAGGTCTATCCTAATGATGGGAAGAAAACCATGAGTATTTTGAAACATTTTCTTCAATTGGCTTTATAAACTTTGCTAGAGGTTACCATCACATCTTTATAAATAAAACGACATGTAAGAACATGATTCCCTGTTAGAAGTTAATATAGTGAAATATATTGCTTCAATCATATTCCGCCTCTAAAACGTGAATGAGAGAGGGAGGCGCGAATTGTGTTTACCGCGTGAACCTGTTATAAATGAATTGCAGCGCATAACAGTTTTATATACGTTTAATATGAATACTGTAAACAAACAACAAAAAAAAGGACGCTATAACAAGAATCAAAACCAAAAAAAACCCATCAATCTAAAGATATCTATACACATCCACATTCTCAGACAAATTTAAAAATTAATAAGAAATTGCAAATTATACAAAAACTGGCTTTTGTTTGTTTATAATTTCTACAAAATTTACATATACAATGACTCAAACAATTTGCCGTACACCAAGTAATTAATTGAAAGTATTTGTATTTCAAAAACATAACAATTGGATTTGTTGCAAGTAAAGTCAGTTTTTTTGAAGAGATGACCACGAAACCTCTAAATAACAAGCCGAATAAAAATTTTAAAAATGTATTACATGAACAAAAATTAATACTGTAAATACTAAAAAAAACTGGCCTTCTTCATTTAAAATTCATTGCAGTTGTTAAAAATATGCTTCCAATTAACGAATTTGAATTGTCATTGCTTTACGAATAAATTTATTGAGTGATCATTTGAAACCGTAAAGTTTAGTTTAAAATTTTTAAATAAATTTTCGGTATCTTATTATTATAGCAATACAAATAGTAAGTAAGTTGATTTTGAAATGTAAAAATATTCTCATACTCCCTGGTGTACGAACAATTGCTTGAGACAGTGTACAATTTATATAAATACATATGATATATCCATATTCAGATGCATTCAATTGGGTTTATAAAGTTTTACACTTTAAACAATTTTAGAGTGAAAACAAAGCAAATCAAAAAGTACTCACTCTCACTCTCTCTTAATCTCCGATGTCTACATCATTATACATTTAACAGAGAAAGACGTTTCAACGGGATTTGTAAACAGAAAACAAAAACTAAATACTTCGCTGACTTAAACGATATTCTATTAAAAAAAGTTTTTTGCTATCGACTGTAAGTCCACTTTCCACCACAAAACAATCCATACACACCAACTTGTGTACATGAATAGTATACATTGTATACATTTAATTGTGTTACGTAGACAGTTTATTAAGATCTGTAGGGTATCCCCTACGTAATTGCGCATTAAGCTAAGTTTTTATTTTCAAAGGTTTATTAATTTCAAGAAAATGGTACAGCAGAAACATATTGGAGTGGGAATTTTGCTTTTTTTTTTATAAATACTGTATTGAAATATATTAGTTTGGTCACCTTAATAATCATCATAAAATTTCTCAAAGTTTTTAGAATTTATCAACACTTTGTTGTTGTTATTGTTATAGTAATTTATAAACCCTCTACCGTTTTCATTCTGTAGCCAGTGAAACTTGCAACGTAGTATTGCTCATACTTTCGTCATTGAATCATTTGATTTCGGTTGTATTCCGGTATTAAAAAGTGTTGCTGTTATTAACCCCATTAAAATTATTATAAACAAAAGAAAAAATTATAAAAAATGAAGTGTTGTAGCCGTTCCACACTCGGTGTAGTCATCGGCACTTTAAGTATTGTCTGCAATATTGTAGCCACCATTTATTTTATTACTCAGTTCCATTATTTGCAGAACTATGAGGCTAATCAAAGAAATAATATTTCTGAATACCGTTACCGTGAGTCCATATTATAATTTTAGAATACACGTTAGAATTGGAAAATGCATTGCGTAAGAAAGCTTAACATGTAGTTGCGATTGATTTTATTTGAGTTAAAACATTGCATATATTTAAAAACACGTATTGCTTAATTGTTTTCCCCCATTCAAATAACGCGAAATTTTTCACTTCAAAGGATATATTATAAGTTTATTGGGTGGCAGAGAGTAATAGTTGAAGTGCTCGACTTCAAACCGCGAAGGCGGAAAAAATATTCGTCATGTTTCAAATTTATAAAATTTTAATAACTTTAATATTCTCCAAATAATCCCATCTATAAATGTGCTCAAGATTATTAGTCCTATTCAACTAAGACGTAAAGTTTATAAAGTATACGATTCAGGCCATGTTTAATAACTGATTTAATTGAATTGTTAAGAATACATGGTGAAATGGGATTGTGAAATTGGCAAATAATTTTGTCCTACACTCTAAATTTAATGTGTTTTTTAAAACTGAAGTCTGTATTTGGATTTGTTTTTCGTATTTTTCTAGAATCACGTGGAGTTACTATTTTAATGATAGTATTGGTGGTAATGGTACTATTGATGATAATATCAGGATTATTTATAATAGGCATTGTCAAGGTAAAACTGTACAACCTTTCATAATTCTTTTTCTTTTTCAATGTTTTCTTACTTTTTTTATTTTCAGAGACGCTATAAACTAATGCTACCCTGGCTATTTATTAGCGGTATTGGTTTTATTTCACATCTTACCATATTCCTGGTAGTTTTGATTAGAGTTCTTTCACTAGAATTTGTTGGCTTTTTATCACTTCTTTTCCTTGGCACTTTTGTAATTGGTAAAATATTGATAATTTCTTTCATGCAATACTTTTATTGGTTTCTTTATTTATAATTTTCGATCTCTCAAGGTTTACAAGCCTTAATTTGGTGGGCCATTTACACTTTGTGTAGAGATATACGAATGAAAAGTAATGGAAATGTTCGTGTTATTCGTGATTTTGAAGTCAGTAATGCACGTGATACTATGCCCTATCATTCACAGCCTAACTATTATGAACCAAGGGCAATCAGAAGCGATCACTAAAAATATTCCCATTGTCTTCCTTAAAATTAAAAATGTTTTGTAATATATTGTAAAATAAAAATCTATAATCCTGAATTCATTAAAAATTAAATCAATATATTATCCACTGTTTCCACTGAAAGTACTTATGTTTGAAGGGTTTAGCTAAAAAAAATTTTTAATATTCGCTTGCAAAAATTAAGACCGTGACGAATTTTACGGGGTTCAAACATTTTCTTAACAGACTGTGTGCATCTGTATATGAATTTTTATATGCTCTCGGAGCAAACACTACAATGTCTGACTTACAAATTGTTGGTGGGTCTGTATTTGATCAAAGAACAACGAAGTTCTGTTGACCATAATTTTACCTGCAAGCTGAAGATGGCCGTTTATAATTTTTTTTTTCAATTTCAACTCATTTACTTTAATAATGTACTACCAATAGTCACATTCCAAGTACTTTAACTGTTCAAATGCTATGTAGTCTTCTTTTACAAACTTTATTAGACGTCTAACTTCTTCACATTCTTTGAAAGAATATATTATGTTTGGATTTTTGTTAACAGTATTGTCGAAAAATAGCGAAATATTCCGTTTTTCTCTTAACATTTTTCTGTTAAACTGCATTGTTGCCATGTAATACTTTTTAAAATGTATACACACTCTCTTTAAAAATATTCTCAATTACATTCTGGTATTGAACGTTACCCTACCATGAGCGTAGGGAGTAGTATATGCTGGGTTTATGATAGATTTGTCAACACGTCTATATTCAGTTTGGTCATTAGTTCAGTTTCACATACATTAGGTCTACTTTTTCAATTTTTGTAAATTTCTTTTTGGAACTTACGTTACTGTTTTCAATTTTGTGTGGTACATATATTATGAACCACTTTCTATTCCCTTTATTCTCTCCCTTAAAAAACTCGAGACTGGATTTTACTGAAACAAGATCGAAAAGTTTAATAAATTTTTTTCTTTTCTGGTAAAAAAAAAAATAGAAATACTTAAACCGTAAGTAAATCAGAAGCATACATTTTTATAAATTGTGTTAGCTGTAATTAAAATGGGGATGTGTAACAAACTAGAACTCAAGTGCTTTGAGAATTTTCCTGACAGAGTGACTTGGTATAGTAGGGCATTATAAATTTCATCTTAACCAGACATAATTGAGAATAGATGGCTAAACAAATTTTTAGTTTCTATTTTTCTGTTTTTGTTTATAATTTTTGCTAAAGCTTCAACGAGTAGAAGTAACGTATAGATAATTAGCACTCAGTAGTATTTGCAAGCGTTGAACAGAATACACGGAGCGATATACATTATTAAAATTTTATTGTTTGTCATTCTTTTAAAGGAAAAATAATTTTATTTAAAAATAAAATATTATAAAAAATAGAAATGAAGCATTCAGGTTTGGAAATAATTATTGGCAGCTTAAACATCTGCTATTACTTTGGGTTTCTCGTATATGAGCTACTCGATGAAGTTGAAAGTCGACAACAAAAAACTGAATTCACTCAAAGTAAGTCTATTGATATAGGATATTGGGATGGAATAAAACAAAATACTGAATAAGAAAGAAAACAACAAACATTTTTATTTTTGTAATGTTAATAAATAATACACATTCATTCGTTTTTGACTTGGACAAAAATTAATTCTTTAAATAACCTTTTTTATTTCATAATTTTTATTTTTCGAATTATATAAATATGGCCTACATTGTAAACGAAAGAAAAAGTTAAAGACTCTCGGGGTGTACTTATGTATATATTACAAGGCACTTTACGGCAGCCTTAAACGTACATATATACCCCCGTGAATGATTAAAATTAAAAAATTAATAATTTTTCTTATTCATTTTTGTAAATACGAGACGTATACATCTATAAAGATGAAGTCGCCGTAGTCTAGTAGGTAGTGTATTGGCTTATTAGACGTAAAGCCAGGGTTCGAGCCCCAGGCCAGACATCAAAACAATCTGCGATTTCCTCTCAACAGATTTCTGGCAAAAAAAAACTTGCCAAGAAAAGTTTCTCAAAAAAAATCTGTTGTTCGGAGTCGACTTTAAACTGTAGGTCCCGTTACTTATGTATAAAATTAACACACACAATATAAGTGGTGCGAGAAACTAGGCCAATAATCCAGACTGAAGGGTTGAATGACAAATTATGTATTGTATTGGGTTGCTGATTCTCATGATTATAACCTCCTGTCTTTTGGTTTATGGCATTGTAAAAGTAAGTTTATTAAAACGTGTTTATTAAAATACGTTAATGGTTTTAATTTTTTGATATATTAATTAAATAAAAAGATTTTTCGAGCTTGATATTGCAATATTAAATGTGAAGATGTGTAGACGTCTAGGACAAATATAATTGTTACTTATTCCTTGATAATGATATCCGTAGGATATCGAAATATTGCAAGTAAATAAATAACATATGGAAAATTATTGACCTCAAGCTCGAAAAATCTTTTTATTTAATTATAATCGAAAAGTTCGAATAAAACTATTGGATAAATTTTTCATATATTTTTAGAAACGTCATGGTTTAATGAATGGTGCCGTGGTTAATTTGCACTCTCACTGCCATTATCTTATGTTGTATACGTTTTGTTTCGGTCTTTGCTTATGTGCAAGCAGCTATGGATGACAATGGCACGGTTCCGTTTGCAATAAACAATTGCTTAATAATTGGTGTGTATCGGATTGACTAAAAATCGATAAACTTATAAATCATTAATTCTTCTTCTTCTATTTTTAATAGCTGTACATATTTTGTGTTTGTATATAGTGTATCGGTTATATCGGAACATCAGGTATACGAATTTAGGTAATCATGGTCATATCATCTCCCACACTGGCGAAAGTGTTGCCTTTGCCACATCATCAGCGCCGTACAATATAGTGCAAAACAAAATTTAGGCTCATTAACGTTTCATCATTCTTTTTAAAGGAGATGATTATTGATCCAAGAGGACCACATTTACAAATACTCATTATTTTTTAGTTTTTATACTGTATTTAAGTAGTTTCTTAATATATTTCTAAATTAAAAAATTTTAAATATTTTTGTAAATTATATAAAAAAATCTAAATATTATTTATTATTCGTAACCATATTAAAATAGTCATAATTTGTTTTTTTTTTTTTGCTTTTTATACGATAACAATATCATCTTCTTCGTCCGGTAGACGGTATAAACGTCTTGACTCAATTTTATATTTTTGGTATAAAAAATAAATGCCGTGCCACAAGTATAATTGAAAAACTGTAAAAAAAAATAAAAAAAATTAAGAAAAAACTGTTCTCATATTGAAGCAAACACAAGGTACAAACTTACCTAAGGTTATTGAATTAATGGCAATAGCCATAATAAAACTCACATCTCTTTGCCAACTAATCTTCATTTCTTTAAACCATTGATATATGAAATAAAATAGACCTAACGACAGTACGATAATGATTATCAAATTTACCGTTAACCAAGGTATTAATATTGGATGACGTTTCTTTATAAAAGAAAAAGAAAATTAATAATTCCTCGTTAAATCCTATCGATTTAGGAAAATTAAGTGGAAAAACTCACTTCTAAAACGCCTAAAATTAAAAGAATCGATGATAATAAACAGGCAATACTTAGACCCACGGTAAATATGCCAAAGAAATCTAAAACAAAATCAAATTAAATGAAAAATAAAGAATAAATTAAATTCGTAAAAATGTTAATTGTTTATAATATAGGACGTCTTAAAGTGTTTCATGGATGTGTGAGTGAGCGGGAAAACAATAAAATATTTCGCGAGATTGCGGAGTAAATAAAATACAAAGTTATTAGTATAAATAATCGAATTATTATTTATTATGTACAAAAACGTACCTTCGGGTTGGGGGGTGGATCGGATAATGATCTCTTTTCAATTAGATTCTTAACAATTCACAAAAGTATAAGAGCAATTACAGGGGTGGTTTATACACTTTCACAAAACTTAAATCTAAACTTAAAAGTAGGGTGGCCAGCGTGAACAATGGAAGTGATTATTTTAAAGTCAGCGCGACAACAAGAAAAAATTTTGCTGCTTTGCTTTTAGGGCTAATTTCTATTTTAATTTTGAGCAATGAGAGAATTATTGCTCATAGTGAGGGGAGGCACTGCGAGGATTTATCCTGTCAATATAATAACATGCATGAAATAGAGATTTTAAAAACGTAATGTAATAAATAGAATGCGTAAAAATATTATGGTAGCACTATTGATAAAGAATTAATGAACTGATTTTCTTTTATTTGTTTTACTTATGCTTTGCTGGCGTTGTTTTTATTATATTAATACGATTGCAGCTTATGCAAAATTGTTATGCCTGCTGCGTTGCGTTTATTGTGTTTATAGCAATAGAATTTTGACTTTTATTCAATCAATCACTTTGATCGTCCAGATGGACAATTATTTTTATAGGAATTCTGAGAATAATAAAGCCACGACAAAATATTTCTTTTTAAAATAGCAAAGAAAATATATTGAAATACCGAATAATAAAATTATTTGCGGTTAAAGGCACATAAACTGGCAACACTTTTCACTTCACAGTTATTGAATTTTATTTTATAACAATGATTCTCACTAGTCTCATTTTTATTTTGGTGTTCTTCTTTATAATTCTAGCGAAACGAATTTTACTCTCCGTTATTAATTTCATCACTTGAAGCATATGTTTCATATGTTCTCAGTAATAAGACAGTTTTTCTCCATCTTTTTCACTCATTTTCTTCGTGTTTATTTATTTTCATTTGTTTTCTGTTAGGGAAAACTTCAAGAACGTAAACAAACATCAGCTATATCGCAACAGATCGTTTAGTGTCAGCCACTTACCATAGTTCATATCACGTAACCCGTTGATACTGGTGTGAAGTGAAACAATCAAATACAGAGATCCCAAAGCAATAGCCACCTTATCGGGTCCAAAGCCACACAATGTTTTCATTTTTGTGAATCCTAATTGCAATTCGCTGCAGAAAATTTTTGATTGAAATTTTTATAAGGCATAGAGAAGAAATTAATTTCGCAAGTATATTATCAGCTGTCGTTCGAAGAAGTATGTCTGCTTTGGGTATTTTCATTGGTATACTGAAAGCAATATAAATAAACAACACAAAGAATGCTTATTGCGCATTATACATACATGCATATATACATATATGTATGTATGTATGCAGAAGTATACATACGTACATAAGTATGTAAGTAGGTGGGTTGATTTGATTACAATGAACTACAGTGTTTCACAAATCACAAACAACTGATATATTTTAAAGCAAACAAATCTCAACACACTGACTAATGCATCTAGATCAAGAGCAATAACGTTACGGCAGAAATATATCCTCTGTTTTTGTAAGACAAACGTTTTGACACGTTCGTCTATTAAAAAAAAATACAAATTGGTTCTTAAATTGGGTTCTATGACCGAAATGGGATAATGCCTTTCTTCAAGTACAAAAAATATTCCAACAATGATAAATATGTATATGGATTTGCTGTGGGCAGCTGTTTATAATTCAATAAAATAATTTTTAACAAATGAAAATTTCGCGAAAGTCCTATTTATTCAAATTAAAAAACCGCATTTTAAAGTGTGACATAAACAGTTGACAGATAAATATTTCGTATTTGACCTGTTTTGTTCAATGTTTATGTTAACTTAAATTTAATTTGCTTTTAAACACTGTGCAATTGAGTAGAACTGGATTCACTCAAGTTGTGAGAAGAAATTTTTGTCTCTTATTGAGAGAAAAAATATTTTTAACGAACAAGTAAAATTTCGGTTTGATTTCATTTTATATTTTGTTCAGATCAACTTGAACAGAGATGCCTATAGGTTGTATTTTGTGTACAAAGTTTTATTGGCTTACACAAGATATATTTATGTAAACAGGTAGTGGCACCATTTCAACAATTTATTTCGTTTAAAATTCTGTCAAAAACAGAATGTACTTGTTGCTTTTTTTTTCACTTCACTTGCCTGTCAAATTTTATTCGCCTTGCCTATGTCGCCTAGTAAAAATGAGAAATCTTTGGTAAAGGTAACACAAGTACACCTCGAGGTTATATATTGTAAATGCAACTATAAATTGAGTGAAAAGGTAACAGCTGTAATTTTTTGTTTGTTTTTGATTTTTATATTCCGAATAGAAGTCACAAACGTCAAAAACAGCTTGAAATCACGCATCACCACTTGGAGGACACGTGAGATACGGCAGTTCACAGTTCATATGAACAAAATTATGGTCTTATATTATCATTTTGCATTCCGTAAATATTGCAATAAATTTATAACATTCTTATCAGTTATACTACAAAACTTATACAAAATATAATACCTTTTCTATTCACTTCAATTTCTTTCCGGAGGCCTGACGAACACTTTGTTGCGATCATCAGGTTTAACGTTTGCCACAATATGAATATCAAAACCAAACAGGAAATATGAACACCTATTTCATTTTCAATCTATGCAAAGTAAAGCAATTGAAATACATAACCTCAGAAGTGATTGGTTTCACTCATTTTTATTCTTTATGCCAATTAGTAAACTACTTTTACTCTGACGAACACATTGCAGACAGAACGGTGAATGACAAAGTCACAAACAATGTAAATATGTATTGCCCTTATCGTCCATATCCAGAAAACAGCTGAAAAGCTATTGTTGTAAATTGGGGATTAGGTAGTACGCTCACCTATCTTCATTTTTTTGTGTTTTACAATCTTCACTGCCATTTTGCAATACTTCGGTCTCTTGCACTCACCAACAAACACTGTTTGAGGTAAATCTTCAGATCAATGGGAGTAAAAATATTAATAATTTAGAATCCATTCATAAGAAGAAAGTTTATTTGATCATATAATCCCTCAAATTAATAAAAATGCCTTTATTTTTAAATTTGCAAGTCACCGTTCATTTTCGTTACTTTTACTTCGCCTATAACAATAATTTAAAATTTCGTGGACTGGAAAGACATGCATGCTTGGTTTCATTTTGTCTGCATGTGCAGACAATTGGACTGCAATTATAGACTTTAAGGCGCCTTGTTAACAAGCATAAAAAAATGTTAAAATGCAGATTGGTACCCGTATGACTCTCTTGAACGAGGATTGCCGCCAACGAACGAATTGGTTTTCGCAAATATATGTACTTATGTATGTACTTCCAATTGTTCCTTTTAGTTTGTATCAAAAAGATGCTCATAAATATGCTTTAAGGGTGCTTTCTTTTAAAAACATTGTTCGTCATTTTCTCTAATAGACATTGAAAATTTAAAATATCACGAAATTCTTTTATTGTTTTTTTTTTTTTAAATTTCTGATTGCATTTCTAATATACATACACTTCGAACGTATACATACATACATATTTACGTTCATTAATAGGTCACCCGACAACATTTCAACCAAGAATCCTGTCTCCAGCTTACTACGCATATGTTGTAAATAAATACGCATTTTGTTCCCTTTTTCTGTACACTGTGCCAATGGAATTTCTTAAAATAATACAAATTGATATTCAGTTGCCTAGTGAAACGTATCTGTGACGGTTCTTCAATTGAAAAAAATAAAAATCAAAATCAAAATGAAGTTCGTAAACCGCGCTACTTTCGGTATCATAGTGGGAGTTATAAATATTATCTGTGTTCTAATACTCATTGTATATATATTAGGGGCCATAACGCAAATAAGTCAATTATCTGACGAGGGTATTTACAATATTTAAATAAAAATAAATTCTTTTGAAACAATTTGTTTGCAATTGTTGTTATTTTCATAGAAAAACAAAATGAAGCTAAGAAAATGAGATACTCGATTACCATACTTTATATTCTATTGATTGTTTGTATCTTTTCCATATTCATAACGATTTTATTAATCGTGGGCATAATTAAGGTGATTTATTCAATTGAAATAAAAACATACGAATACATTTTATAAAAAACAAAAAACTTAATATTATGTTTCAGAGATGTTATACCTTGATGAGACCCTGGATTTGTGCTGGTATAGCCACCATTATTTATCATATTTTCCGTATAATTATTGCAATCGTTGTGGGTTTTACAACTGACCTACCATTTGGCACCATAATTTTAATTGTACTGTTGGGTCTCTTAGTTGTGGGTAAGTTGTGGAAATTGTTTTTACCTTAATTGTGTATGTGAAAACTTTAGTAAGTACATACTCTTTATAAAAGTAAAATTGTCAGCTTAAGTAACGTGGTTTTGATTCTCTTTTACAAAGCCAAACATCATTAATGGTAATTTATTTACAGGCATTGAAATTCTTATATTTTATCCGATTTATACTCTTTACACCGACATACGAGATGGGGCCAATGAACAGGAGCAAAGAAATCTTAATAATCCAGCTCCAAATCCACCCAGCTACAGTGATTTGGAAAATGGCAATAAAATGTACAATTAAAGGGCACAACAAATGGAACCTATTACTATAATTTTTTTTGTGGATTTATAGTTTCTAATTATTACATTTAAGTGAAAAGTATTTATATGCCTATGCCGCTACATATATTATCCTCAGGAACAAATAGAGTTTTTATTACAATTTCCTCCGAAACTAATTAACACATCCACCAATTTTCTAAGATGACGGACTTTTTTCTGTATTTTTTTTTTTTTTTGTGTTTGTCCACTGCAAACTTATCTTCCTTAGATAAAATCCAATCAATAGAGTTGAATACATCTTATCATTCCTTACTCCTTACACATTCGTCATTGCACATAAACTCGAAATAGACTTTCAACCAGCGGCTTATACCTGACGGTTGTATGGAATATGAACGTCAAAAGAATCTCGTCATCGGCAAAGGATAAGAAGTTCATTAGAGGCCATTAAGAGAAAGTTATAAAATGAAATTCCAGATATAGGATTGTGTTAGCCTTGAATTTAATCCAAAAGCATCCGATTGATGTGATGGCATAGAAAACTAGTATAAATCAAGAGAAAAGCTAACTGTTACAAGCCTTAATGGATTCATTAATTCCATTTTACACGGAATCATCACAATATGTTAGCGATAGTTAGGGCTCTACGGAAACTAGCCTTGGATACAGAACAATCATTTTGTCTGTAGATATCTTTCAGGATGATGGTTAAAACTACTTTCCATGAACTTGAGATGTGCAAGTGCAACATAACTTAACACTGGAGTGTTAGTTACCAGCTAATCGTCATTGAATCTATCGTTTAGCAGAACTCATCTTTTGACATGTTCGACATACACCTGGAATCATTATACACACAGATATGTACCATGTGGTGAATAATCTACTGTTTGCTGTAGCTTTTGAACTAATTGTTTTCAGTTTATATGACCAAAATCAAAATGGTTTTAATTCAATGACCTTCCATTGCAACTATCGAAAAGTGGTGGATGATCCTCGATGATTTATGATGCGAAAGACTCCCATTTACGGCAACGTTAAGTTAAGTTTCGAGTAATGTGGCAAAAAGAAAGTATCTATCAATACCAAACTAAGTCATAAGGAAAGCTTATAAGTTAAATACTTTTTTGTTTGTGGTGGTAGTAAGGCTATCAGAATATTTGTGTATCTCTCCATATAAAATTTTGTCAAAAAATGAATAAAAAATTAATTTTAATGCCTTTATTTTTGATAAAAACAAAAAAAAAAAAGAGTTTTGTCATGCTTACGTATAAAACAACTATTGTGTACAATTAGAATAGACAATACAATAAACAATTTGAATAATAATTTCTTTGAATGTTAAAACAACAAAATATGTGCTTTCTTCTACAAATGATAAGCGTGAGGAATATGAGTTTATAAATCGTAGACAAAATAATAATAAAAAAAATAAATAGGGTTTTTATTCAAACGCTTTCATTATTTGACATCCCTTAGAGAAATGACATCATCGAAGTGATTTAGAAAACTATTCACACAGACGGATAAAATCGATTAAATATCCAAAGAAATGGAAAATTAAATTAAAGATACGGAATAATTTTACAATAATAAACGTATACAAATAACAAAAAATCGGGGATGGCCTAAGGGATAGGCTGTTTTCTTTGAGCGTTACAATGCACGGCCAACAATCAACGAATTACAGCAAGTATCGTGTAGTGCTTTCTTCTCTATGAATATCTCGTATAGTTCATTTTTTAAATCGAAAAGAAAGAAATTTTGAAAGTATAATAACCCATTAGGAGGTCTCATTTTATGCATATATAGTTGAGGCACTTATTTTAAACAAGTGTACTAGAAAATTAATAATATCCGATTATATTAAAGGACAATAAATATTGTGTTTGTTTTTAAGGAAGCAACAGAGAAACAAGAAAAACTTCTATTCCATAAATGGTACATGAATGGGAAAGAGAATGTTATTAGTGTTTTACTATACAAATTACTGCAGACCATATTTAAAACAAACAAAAAATGGAATGAATAAGATTTGGCTTCGTAATTACCATGAGTCTCTTAAAATACCATAAGGTTTTTATTTGACATGGTTTTTGAAAGTGACATCATTAAAGAGATTCCGAAAATAAACCACACAGTGGGACAAAATCGATTATATGCAATCGATCATTGCAAATTGCCAAAGAGATTAACAAAAGACGAAACTGAAATCCACCCCTTTTTGTTTGATAGTGTACCGAAACTGGACACGATTTAAATAAAAAATGCTTCGCAATGAAAAAATACCACAATGTTGCCAAAAATACCTGAAGTGAGAAATGCAAAACCTAAAATAAATAAATACTCACATTATTGTAAATGAATTACATATTTGGATTATTATGTGTGTAAAGATAAATTCGAATTTAACTAGCGAAGGCAAAATCCAAAAGTTTTAACAGAACCAATGTTAAGGTTAACAGAGCAATGTTAAATGTTTAACAGAAGATACAAACAATGGTTATGGAAGAAATCGCTCAAATATACGATATTGGAGAATGGAATATCATTTCTTCCATTTCTTAAAAGTTATTTTGGATTTTTTGAAATCGTATAGCTCCATAACAGTTGTATATTGCCGTATTCTAAGTCTAGTAGCTATTGAGTTGCCTTATTAGATTTGCCTTATAAGCTTTAACCTAACCCAGACATATTGAATTAAACGAATTGAGAAAAAATATTTATTCGGCGACTACCTCCTCTCAGCAGACCTCTGACAGTAACTAAAATTACCAATGAAAAGCTCCTTAAAAATCTATCATTTGGAGTCGACTTTATACTGTGAAGGTTCAGCCGTTCATGGATGAAATTATCATACAGGACAATGGTAGTATGAAAAACTAGGTTGTAATTTTGACTTTGAGGGTAGTAATGACCAAATTAAGTAAGCTAGGAGTACCTCTATAGCCATATAGGTTTTGATTGTTAAAGTCGGTAAATTTGCAACTAAAGTAGACATAAATGTGTATCAACTTCGGTGCTGTGAAAGGTTCCAAACCACTTTTTAAACTTTTAATTCGCAAACGAACTACACCACTTTCCTTTATATTACGCGAGATACAAATTATTTAAGTATTCTATTGGAAAAATACAAGATTACTCTTTACAAAACCTTGTGTACGATTTCAACTCCGAACTTGAGCGACCGCACTTTGTAAAATAATAGTTCGAAAGTCTGTTGGCCAAATTGCATACTACCACTGAAGGCGGCCTGTCAAAATCGACCTACCGAAGATTGTACGATATCAACGAAAAACTTCATGAATTTAACACGCAGCTGCGGAAAATAAATGCATTTTTCTCTTAAACCGAAAAAAATATATTCTTTATCTAATAACATTGCATTTGCACAGTCAGTTAATATGTACCAAATCACCGTAATAGACATGCTTTTCTCAATTCATATTTTTTTTATCTTTTTATTAAATTTATTTTTATTTGTTTGTTTTTATGTTTAGTATTCAGTAGTTTAAATAAATTAGCATTTGGTGTAATTATCGGCGCTTTAATTATTGTAGCATGTGGTTTAAGTATTTTCACCACTTTGAAGTCCTTCTATCATCGTGCTACTTTAACAGCAGAGGGCAAAACGTTATTTATTATAGAAAAAGAAGAAAAAAAATCCATTTGAAGTTCATATATTTGACCTCATATTGCTCCCGGTTATTTAATGGCGGGAATTGTTAAGGTAATGAACGTAACTACTGTAATGAAATATTTATTTTATATCTTATTTTATTTTATCATAGGGAGACCATAGACTAATTAAACCTTGGATTTATTTTACAATAGCTTTTATTATATTCCTGCGTATAGATTTAATATTCGGTCACATTTTGTGGTTTCTTCACTTGGGGATTATGTTCGTGAGTATGTCGCTTTTTATTAATTTATTAAAGATCTGTTCGATAATTTTTGTCGTATTTACTTAATTTCCATTTCACCGATTTTTAGTTGTTTCGCTGGGTGCATTACTTTTGTTTATATGTACTCTACGATTATGTACGTTCGATCCATGAAAATGAACTGATTGGTTCAAATTTCAATCAAGAAGCTCTATACAATTGCGGCAAAAGCGATAACGTGAGGAATAGTACTGACTGAGTAATAGGTAACTCGTATTATTTCGGGATTTTAATTCACTGACTCCGTATAATTTTAGTACGCTTTAGAAGTTGACACTAAAAAAAAGAAAATATTTACGGTTCAATTGAGAAAAAAAAATGGAGAACAGCTGATTGCTATAGAGATATCGTTTTATAAGATGTCTAGGTTTAAATAAAGTAGTGTTGGAGGCTGAAATATAACAAACAAGCGCAAATTAAATAAAGCTGAAACAATCTTGATAAAGAGAAAAGGAAACCTTGCAGATATCCCGTCAGACTGAACGTAAATGAAAATATAATGGAGTACAAATAGATGCTGCGGTAATAAGACAGACTATTCTACTACATCATTTATCAGAATATATCGAATGGCTACCAGCGATATCTACGTTGGACATTTGTTAAAGATTCGTATTTTTAATTTAAATCAGTATCTCAATAAGAAATGATGCTTTATTCGTTCAAACCATTAAATGACATGTGTGTGACGTTAGCTGCTAAAATTATATTCTTTTAGAGCGAATGTTAAGTTAACAAAGACTGTCAAGATTTTTTACCAAATATACTATCCATAAATAGGGCAAAATCGGATAAAAAATTATATTGTGTTGGAAATGGATCTAGTAAACTGGACAGTCATGGTATCAAGGATTCGAAAACATAGATACGGGCAACGAAGCTATCTTTTATTCAAATGCGCAAAAAAAAGGGTCTCTTTATAAAGCGACCAAAATCGAATAGAATAGCCGTGGTATCAAGGATGCCGGAATAATTTTACGTTACGGTCGGGCATTATTTTGGATCATATGAACAAAAAAAAAGTTCCAAAACGCAAACTGTTACAGCTAACTTCACACACGTCTGAGTGTCTGTTTTTGTAAAATCTTACGAAATTTCTAAGTTTTCTGATAAACCGTGTATAAATAATACCCAAATTTCAATAGAACAATGGGAACCCTGTACTGTTAACTGTGCATATAGCCAATTGCAATTGCAACGCATTTTAGTCTTCGTTGTTTGTTAAAGTGTGCGGTCGTTTAGAAGGCTATAATTTCCGTTCTAGTGGTAGCACGTATTTTTTTTACTTCATTTTGATTTTCAAAAAATTCAACTCAAATATTAGAAAATGTAAGTGTTCTTTAAATTTTTAATTAATTTATTGAATTATAATTGCATTTAATAAAAAATAATGGGTTTTCGTTGTTCTACTCTTTGTACCTAATTACATTATTATTCATACGTACTGTTGCAAATCATGAATATTTGTCTCTTGCTCTCTTTTGTTTTTGTAAATTTAATTAGTCTCTTATAAAATTTTAGCCTGTTTAAACTAAAAAATTGCCTTTCATTGATGAATACGATATGCATACATCAATATTGCGCAGTTGCCATCAGGATTGCCAAGTGACAAAATATTTTAAAAATGTAGGGATCGATAGCACACAACTTATTTCTTGTGTTCGTTGGAATCTATTAATTTAGAGCTGGTGGAACTAAAAACAGAAACTTCTTTTTGAAAATTAGAAAAACTAGAATGGTATGACGATTAAACTTTAAGACTCCTGTGAACTCTGTAGAATTAGGCCTGAATTATTTTAAATCATAAGCTATGTTGAATGACGTAAGCGAAACAAAAGTAATCAGAATCACAAACAAAACATTTTTTCAAGAACTAAAAGTACATAATTGCGCATGACTAACCCATATCTTCCACAACAGCAAATTGTATGGATAGGTAAGTTAATAGATTATAGTGGCTGTTTAAGTTTTGAACATGGTAGCTCATTAGATGTTTACGAATATCTTAATCAGAATCGTTACGATGGAAGTGAAGAACGCAGGCAAGCTTAACATATTCATTGTAGAAGTTAACGAAGCAATAGAAAACCCACAGTAAGAAATTTTAAAACAAGAGCAGTTAGAAAGAGTAGGTCTATATAACAGTCAAAGAGGAAGTATTAAATACAATGTCTTGCTTTTGCTGGTGTACTGGCTAGTATCAACCAAAAAATGTTTGTCAGTAGTACGAGTAGTAAATGGTACAGGAACTTTTAAAAGCCATCATCTATAGGATGCATTGACGAAAGTGTTTTTCGTTTTTTGTTTTTACATTTCTTTTAAGATTATAAGTATTGGAATGTTTTGCATTTTAAGTGACGCTATGTGTGTATTAACATACTTTTATCTATTTTAAAATTTTTTTTATTTTTTTTTTTAGTTTTGTCATCAATAAGCGAATTACCATTACTTTGTATAGAGTATAGTCGTATGATACAAGCACTGACACAATATTCCTGGACTTTATCCAACTTTAAATCATATTCGGTCAGACATTTATGGAAAACTCTCAAAATTTAGTACGCAACTGCACATAAAAGATAAACGAATGCATATTTTCTCAAATGCTCTCAAACAATGCTGCATTTTAGTTATAATTCGACAAGGAATTGTTACGGTTCTGAATTGTCCTCGTAAAATACAATCCGAACTAACATTATAGAATCAGTGCCGTCATGAATTTAGCAAAAGTTGGTGTTTTACTAGGATCTTGCCTTATCATAGCGGCTTTTAGTGCAATTTTTTTCATCGCGGCAAAGTTTCATTACGATTTGGCACATGAAACGCCCGAGGGTAAATAAAACCAACAAAATTTCTATGCTTTTTAAATTAAAAATTTTTAAACAACCTGTTGGAATTTGGTTTTCCTCTCTTTGCTTTCCTATTATTTTTCTTCTGAACTATTTAGAAAAAGGTAGGCATGAGGTCTTCCTTGAGATTTCAATTTTTATCTCCTACATAATGTTTGGCATTTCGAGTTTTTATATCGTTTTAACAATTCTATTAATAGTGGGTGTTGTAGAGGTACTTACGATAATATATTCTGTTTTGTTTTGAACTGACTTACTTCACAACTTGCTATTTTAGAAGTATCAGAAGCTTATAATGCTTTGGTTTTATTGCACCGTACTTGGTATGATCTTAGAATGCTTTATAGCATTATCGGGTTTCTACCAACTATTTGGACTTTCAAGTAAGTTTTCCATTTTTCTATTTTTTGTTTTGATTTTCTTCTCATTTTTCTCTTTTAAAATTAAAGTTATACAATTATTTGTATGCATACTTTTGTTCTATATAAAAGACGATTGTAATGGAGCTGGCGGCAATGCGAGTCAACATGTTTGAGTCCACAGCAATTTAGTAGTTAGGTGTACACAATATGGCTTTAATTGTATGATAAATTTTTAAATATAAAAACATATATTGTTAAAATAATTGTAAGCAACAACATTATTAATGTTAATAAAGTTTTATGTGATTTTATTTTGCTGAAGTGTTCAGAAAATTTAAAAAAGAAATTAAACTTTAACTGCAAAAAAGTAATAAAATACGCAACATTACTATTATGATATATTGTCACAATTTCCAAATGGGTTTATAGGTCTATTCTTAATGTCATATTCAATCAAAGCGAGCAGGTTATTAAAAAACAGCGGAAAATTCTGGTAGCATCGATATTATCCCGACAATGAGAATGAGAACACAATGAGAAAAAAGCATTAAAAAAATTTTATACGTCCCATATCCGTTTAAATATTGGAGCTTAAATTTCATAAGCTGTGCACTAGAAATTGAACAAACTAAGTGCATATGTTTCATGTTTGTATCGATTCCAAAACTTGAATACAACCTAAACCGAAAATTTCATATCTAATCAAAGTAGTGACTGCATTGGACAGCATCGTGCCCAAAGCAAACGAAGATAGCACCTTCTGCAGGCGAGGTCATGGTATATGATGTGGTTGATTATCTCTTAAAATAAAAAACAATAACTGAAAAATTTTATACTCACTTATTGGCTAGATATTGATAGATTTGCCCACAACCAAGGGGTACAGTTTTAATACAGAAATGTATTCCCTTTATTAGTCGGGCAAGTCATTGGGATCGCTTTTGTTTCGTATATGATTCCTTTTTTGTTTTTTTTGACAGAGTAAATTTGATTCATTCAATGAATAATTTCATCACTTGTTTGTTTTTATTATTATTACAGTTGCACCCATAATGCCAAAAAGCAAACGTACTTAAGGAAATACGACCTAAGGAATATCGTTATTAGGTGAGACACTTAACAATAAAAGGGGGAAAACGAAAAATCTCTTTGGATTGAACACCACGCAACTGCAGTATGCATTCATTATAGTTCACGTAAAAACTTTCCTTCTTTCTACCTCAACAAATACGGTGTGGCGTGTAACACAACTTCAGTTTGATGTGAGAAAGTGTTTGTGGTGGAACTTGAAGTCTTAAGTTTTTCGTTTTTTCTTTTTTTTCTTCAACGTTAAATATTTAAAACATATAATATTTACAAATAATATATCTAAAACAAGAGAAACAAAGGGGAAAAAATCCCAACAAAACAAAAACAAAAAAAACAAAAAAAATAAAACAAAACCATGAATATACGAGATTGGGGCATTTTAATAGGCGCCACAATTATTTTCGGTTTAAGCCTTATAGCAATAATTATACTAAAAAGTTTTTATGATTTCTCAATATTATCACCAGAGGGTAAATATTTTCATTATTTTTAAAAAAATTTTAATGCAACCTGTAGGATTTTGTTTAAATATTTTCTATTTAAATTAGAACAAGAAAAGAGACGAGGATATAGAAACATTGAGTTAACAATTTTCTACAAAGTTATGATAATTTTGTTTTATAATATTATTGTAACGGCCTTATTAATAGCGGGTATTGTTAAGGTAAGCTTAAATAAATGATACTATGTCCATAAACATAAACATTTTATTTATTCGAAGCTCTTCTCATCTGTTTCAGAATCAACACAAATTAATGAAACCTTGGCTCTATTCCACCGTAGCCAGTGTCCTCTTCGAATGCTTGATAATAGTTTTGGGTTTTTGTTTTGGCTTATTGCTGCTTTTAGTCGGGATTTTAGGTAAGTTTTAACGCAAGCCATTACCAAAGCAAAATTATGGAAATTTGAATTGATTAAAGTGGAAACGAAAGCTCTTCAAAAACCGATACTCACACAGCAGACAACATAGTACTAAAGAACGTTCGATATTTCATAACGAGTCCAGATTTACCCTTACAATTGGCCCCACGATAAAAGCTGAAGACCTGTTTTTGCAAACCAATCATTTACATAATATGATCAAGCCAGCAAACACAAATCACGAATTCCAAACAGATATTTAAAAAATTTTCCTTTCCTCATTCGCTCAAAAGTAGGGCAATTTTCTTTAAACTCGAATCAGGATATATGAATAAAGATTTCCACCCGGTGTTCATAGCTACATACATACTTGGTCATCACAACCCTTCAGTCATGTTTATGGAGCTAGCTTCTCACTCCCCTTACGTTGTGGGTGTTAATTTCATGTATGAGTGGCGGGACCAACAGTTTAAAGTCGACTCCGAACGACAGATGTTAGAGCAATTCTTCATGGCGCTTTTCTTATTTGCTCTCCGAGTTTTGTTGGAAATCTGCTGAGAGGAAGTCACCGAAGAAATATTTTTTCATATTTTCGTTTTGATGTCTGACCTGGGGTTTGAACCGTGGCCTTACACCTAATAAGCCAACACACTACCTACTCGACTACGGTAATTTCCCAGTAATCATCAGCACGCCGAAAGGTTATTGAGATTGTTTTATGAGACAATTTTCAGATCTGTCCACTATACGTCTCAGTTAGCAGAACTAACAATTGGAGCAGCGGGGGCATAGATATCTGAGCCAACGACAGCTTGGTATGTACATTGTACGAGTATGCGTAATCGAAATCTTTCTGTCTCAGATAAAATCCGCTGAATATGATTTCTTTATTTTGATGTTATATTTTGAATTTAATAATTTATTTGAAATTTTTTCTCATTTTCTTCCTTTCTTATTTTTAATTTCAGTTATACAGCTATTTCTGTTTCTATTTATGTACATCCTCTATGATGACATACGCAATGCCAACTTACAAGCTGAGCGGGTCGGTTTACATATCGATCAAAAAAATCCACACAGTTGCGGTAATCCGAATTATGTCTGAATTATAGTATGTATAATGAACCAACCAACCTATATTCGTTTACTTACAATTATTACTGATTATAATATGTGCTTACAACCAGGAACGCTGGAGGAATAACAAAATTTTTGTCGTAAAAACTTATGTAGATTTTCTACTTTTGTAGTTCTATTTATTTAGTTTTAAGTGTTTGAACATAATATAAGTTTTTATTTTTTTATGCACGGCAAGGAAAGAATATTCCTTAAAAGAACCACAAGGGGAAACCAAAGCTTTTCCAAACAATTCGTTCACTAGGCATTTAATTGATTTGAATCCTTGTCCAGTTGCCTTACTCATGTTTGTCCGTCTTCTGTAAGACAGTTGTCTTAGCATTGACTGCAAGAAGATCAAGCATTTAAATTCAATTTTTTCAGAGATCTTGTTGTTTAGTATATGCATATACATATGTATACTTAGTACGTTCGATTTCACTAGTTCCTTGCCTTTTCCGCTCTATCTACAAACGATAATTCTTGCTACACTTAAGGGGTATGGTGCATTAACTACTATTAACGTTTATATAAAATAAACTCTTTCAACGAACTCATAACATGCTGCTCATCACTTACTCGTATATAATTTTCCATCTAGTTTTAACATTTAAAAACGTAACCGTTTTTGTTATAAACTTAGAGCACAGAAGAGCAATTTAAGCGCTAATATTTAATGCTTTATTATCCATACCAGGTGGTTTGTTGTTATTCAGAATCTTAATAGATTTGTATTCTATTTTGGGGGATAAAGGTATTAGAAGGATTTTGTTTACTTGCCTATGTGATCGATCGTATAATATTTTCAGGTCTTGTAAATATTTGAAAAATTATTGAACATCATAATTACAGAAAATGTTTTTGCAACGATTGTAACGCAATTTTCACATTCCATTTGTAATTTATAACTTCAACTTTCTAACAAAAATCTTTCGCTTGGAACCGTGCCTATTTATTAACGCAATAGTACCATTTTTTAATTTTTTTTTTTTATTTTATAATAATAATTCATTTATTTCTGCCTTTCAAGTACTAAAATAAGAGTTATACAACGTTTGAAACTTGCCTAATAATAATTTTATTTTTTATTTAAATTAATTTAATTTAGTATTTATTTTATAAATTTAAATATTCTATTGACAATAAATTAAATATCCTTGAAATATAATACAATACATATGTACATGTATCGATGTATTGTACATACGTCTATATGCATGTTAACGCATGTAAACGCATTCTTTTTTCTAATAATTTTTTTTTGAATATTGTAATTAAATCATTAATAAAATTAGCTTTGTAGAGTCTAAAGATATAATTTAGTTAAAAGCAAAAAAAATTAACACATCGAATCAAAAACAAAAAACAAAAATAAAGAACATTTAATTCAGACTGATTTTTAAGCGTAAACCTATAGCTTTTCATAAATAAAATTTGTTAATACTGCAATAAATCTTTAAATTAAGTACAGGGTCACTAAAATCCATAAAACAAAAAAAAAAAGATTGAAAAGAAAGAACAGTAACAGAAAGTGTGATTCATAAGAAAGCCAAAAATGCTTTTCTTGCCAAAATTATAAGGGGAGTTATGGTGATAATCATGAGAAATATCGATTTTGTTACAATTTTTTTTGCACTAAAAATTTTTAACGCTTTTTTCTTAGATTCAAAATGGATAAAAGTAACGACTTTTTTAAATTAAGAAAAACAAAAACAGATTTATTTAATAACTCTAACGTAACAAAGATATAAATTAAAGTTTTTTCTTTTAAAAGCTACCTGACAACCACGAAGCCAGTACTTTCTGTGAAGCTTATCCGTCCATTAAAAATATTTCCTTTGCATCTCATTGAACGCCTATGAACTTATGTTCATCTTAGAAGATCAATTAAAGAATCTTAATATGATATTACTAAATAATACATTACAACGTAAGAGAAGCGCCAAGTTTTCGATTTTTATTACCACCGGGATTTGCACTAACGCTTCATGTCCCATGTCTTTTGATTCAGATTCTTTTCTTTTTAAAATAGAACTGGCTGAATGAAAGATGCAGGGTGGTCGTCATGATTATTGTGCGTATCCCAGGATACATACATATCTCATGGTAGGAATGATATATATCATTTTATCTGATATTTTACAAATGACAACAACATTTGACACTCGTATTCCGCCAACTATAGGCTAAATCGTTTTGAAGAAGATCGAAATATACCGCTTAATGCGAATCAAAAGTGAATCACTTTATCGCTAGAAATTTAGGAAATAAAAATAAAAACGATATGTGCAGTTTAATGCAAATCATATGTGAATGTTTTTATTTGCTAAAAATTTTACAAGACATATACGAGAATTTAGGGAAAAGGAACAAAGAAAAAACGAGAAAACTGTTTACGACAGATAAGATAGCCGCCGAGTGATGTTATCTAAATATTAGCAGCCTTTTTGCAAGCGAAACACCAAACAATTAGAAAGTTTTGAGGTTCCGAGCAAAATAATGCAATGAGATGTCCGCGGCCTAAAGTGTCAATGTGATTCAGGTTCCTATATATGTATGTATGGCAGAAAATGGCAAAAAAAATGGAATGCTTACGCAAACGTTGGTTCCTCAAAAATTATATCGTATATCTATAGATTCTCTTGGCAATTTTATACGGTCATATAATTGGACTACTCTACACACTCCCTATACATATATAGCATGAACTACGTAATTAATATTCATCTTTGTTACTCTACCTGGGTTAAAATAAAAATGATGTAACTTCACAAATCAAAATTATTATAATGAGAATATTAATTGTGTAATTGTTAGTTATTGTAATAATATTATTAATAATTTATAATAAAAATTTCTTATTTTCTTAAACAAATAACTTTACTGTGTGCATAACTTGTTTGAAACTAAAACTGGTCAGAGGTCTGTAACAACATTAGTCGACAGCAGCATAAGAAATCTATTTTCTCTCATTTCTCTTATTTCTTTCATTTTTTAAGACGCATCTTCAATTTACACCGTTTACTGCAAAGTAGGTGTGTTCGAACATCAATTTCTTTTTGCGATATAAATAAATTAAAAACGGAAACCATGAAATGTATTAGTCACTCAACATTGTGCATTTTTTTAAGTATATTATACCGTTATCCTATAAAGTGCTTTATCAATGTCTGGAGGTTGTGATAAAAGAGAGTAAAAGATCTTGTGTGTGAACATAGATTTTAAAATCTATCTCCCCAGACACAAACCAACCAGTTAACATAGCTCTGTTATGTTATTAACAGAACCCTTTTAAATAATTAATTTTTATGCTGAGAAAGCAAAAAAGGAAAAATTAACTAAACTCCTGGGTAAAATAAGAAAAAAAAAGCAAAAATTAATAAAAATAAGCCTAACTATAAGGCTTATTTATAAGGCACTGTTACAAAATATTGCGTAATAAAAACTATTAAAAACAGATAATCACACATTTCTGAAAGCTATTGTAATCCGATAAATAAATCAATATTGAGGGAAAACAGGACTGAGTGGGCGGATAAAGTAAATTGTTTTTAAAGCATTGTGCGTCCCTTTAACTAACCTAATCGCCAGAACCCTTAATAGAGCGAGTTTTCATAGAAGATTTTGAAATTTTTCCAAATTTCAGATTTTGAAATCCACTGTAACTCCTTTTGTGGGAAAACAGGACTGAGTTGGCGGATAAAGTAAATTGTTTTTGAAGCATTGTAAGTAAATCATTTTTAAAGCATTGTACGTCTCTTTAACTAACATAATCGTCAGAACCTTAACAGAACGAGTTTTGATAGTAGAATTTGAAATTTTCATTGTTAAGGCTACTTGATGACAAAGGGAAGTGGGAATGAGAATTTATGCAATACAATGATCCGAAGCACTCCGCTAGAAGCTTCAAATTATGGTTTCAACAAAATGGGGTGCCTGTAATGGAGTGTCCGTCGCAATCACCGGACTTATACCCCATTGAACACATCTGTGGAGTCCTAAAAAACAAAATCGGCATCTTTAAATCAAAAAATAAACAGGAATTGTGGGAAAAAATTCAGGAGACATGGTATTTAATTCCCCTGACGTCTTTCCAATTCTTGTTGGATCTATGAAAGGTGCTTCAACCAAATATTGAAATATCTGGAAATGATGGTAATGTTTAACAAAATATACATATTTTTAGCATAACATGAAGTGTCCCTATTATTTTTTCCAGGCCTTTCTCAAATAAATGATATTTATTTAAGAATTTTGCAGGACTAGTTATTTATTTTTATTTTATTAGCTAAACTATTTGAATACTTTTAATTCAATGTATACATTTCACAACATTTATGGAAAAATAATTAAAAATATAAGAATATATTGAAAAATTTAAGTGTCCTTATTATTATTTTTTTTTTTAGGGCTTTATTTTATATATATATTTTTTTCTAAGAATGTGGAAGAGCTAGTCATTTATTTTTATTTTATTAGTTAAACTAATATATATATATAATATAAATAATATATATAATATAAATAATATATATATATAATATAAATATTACTTTTGTAATATTTATGGAAAAATAATTAAAATTACAATATATATATATATTGAAAAATTTAAGTGTCCCTATTATTTTTCCCTCCTCTTCGACATAGACGATTTGAAATTCCCATGAAACTCTTTTGTTTTTGTATTTGCTTGTCAAATTGTAATTTATTTTTGCACATGATTCTAGTTTAAAACAAACTTTAAATGATTAAATATAGACTATTACACTACTTGTTAAGTTAAGAATTATAAAGCAAAGGATGCATATACATTTGGATGTATGTCTGCTTTTTTTTTATTTGTTTATATGGCTGTGCCTATATTTTTTGAATTCACGCTGTCATGCTTACCAAAGTATGGTTTTCCTTCAAATAGTAACAAACTATTCCATTATTCCCATAAAGTCTTAATCTCTTAAAAAGAAAACAATTCCTATGTTTGTTTGTTTTCTTTGATAATGACATCATTTTCATCCATATTGTGACTGAACAGTGGAACAAAAGAGACTACATATTTTTTTTAATTTTAAATCAGAAGGCAAATGAAACTGGCAAATGTCCATTGACATAGAAAAATCTGACTGACATTGAACGAACGAGCAGCGTTAATTGTTTCTTAGTAACCCAACTGTTAAAACACTGTTAAAGTGGAGGCGTTTATAGAATATATGCGAATAGATTAAGTCCTCAAGTAATATACATATGTACCACATTCAAATCAAAAATTCATGACCTATTAATATACATATTTAAATATGGAAAGGCATACATTTGGACATCGTTGTAGTGAATACAGATCGATGAATATGTCCATTACAAATGCTAGTAGGAAAATGAACGCAATAATTTTTAAATTGAATCGTAATTAATAATAAGTAGTGGACAGAAAAACTATTGGCTATCATTTAATAAGATTGATATGTAATGGCCAACAATGAGTTTGGCCCTTACGACAAAGCTCTTAATATACACATAGAATGTCAGGTACAGCCCACACGCCATCGACTGAATTTTTTCCAATAGGCATCGTATAAAAGATTAAAAACATACATATTTTAATAATATTTAAAAGAAATAGAATAAATCACGGTAGCTTTTTAACTGACCTTGTGTATTCCGTTTGATTATTTGTGAAAATAATACAATAACCGATGTTACCGAATATCATTTTAAAATAAACAAATTGAAAAAGTCATTAGAAATAGAAAGAATTTTGTAAAGGCGTTTGTTAAGCTCAGCCAAAAAAGAAATCCTTAAAGAAGTTTCACGTATAACCAACCCGTTAAGATAATTTTCATTTATTTACTGCGCAGTTGCAATACGTATTTGCTTTCCATTGCTGGAAAGCCTGTCAAGTAAGAAATGTTTTTACGTTTACTGTGCTCAGTCCTGTGGTAAAATTTAAAAGTAAAGGTTATTGTGAAAAGCAATTTTTAAGTAAAGCGAAATGAAGTGTGTCAGTCTTTCGACATGGGGTATTGGTATTGGCGCCACAATTATTTTCGGTTTTACCCTGATCAGTCTCTATGTTGTAATTATACTCTGCCATTTTAGTCTTTTAAGCGAAGAGGGTAAATACTGCACTTAAAAAATAAATCTTTTGAAACAAGACCACTTTTAACAGGTCATAAATAAATTAAAAAAAAAAAGAAAAATTTATTCTTCTGTTTAGATAAGCAAGAACATGTAGAACTTATCAGCACTTCCATTACACCACTCTATGCTGTATTGGTTGTATGTTTGATGGCCATTATATTATCGAGTTTCTTAATACAGGGTATTGTACAGGTTAAAAAGAAACTACAATCGTTACCATAAATACTGGCTGAAATAAAAACTTACAAATTATTTATATTCTTCAGAGACGTCCGAAGTTGATGAAACCTTGGATTTATGTTGCCATAGCTGGTATTGTGTGTCAGGGTTTGCGTACCATAGTCGGTTTCGTGGTGGAGCTATCAAACGGGTTATCATTTGACGCAGTAGTTGTAAATTTCTTCTTTGGACTTCTGTTATTGGGTAAATAGAATACATCAAGGAAAGTGATAATGACAAATTAAAATCTTTTCTTTGAAATTTCAGGTCTACAATGGGTCACACTTTATACAATTTACCGACTATACAAAAAATTGACATCTGATATGGCAAATGAACCAGAACAGGCTGGTCTCAATAATGCTAACGAGGATAATCCACCCAGCTATAGTGAATTGGAAAGGAACAATCAATTACGCTAAAACCTGCCGCCCCCGTTAAAAGTATATTTTTAAGTTGAAATTGAAATTAAAAATAAATATAAATTACTTATTGTTATTGTAATTGCCAAATATTAAATGTTAAGTTTTCAAATATATTTTTTTTTCTCGAATAAAATTGTACCGAATAACAACACCTAACAAAACTGGCATGCATTTTATCATTCGACCATAAATATGTACAATAATAATAATAATTCTTATAAAATAATTTCAGGCAAATAAAATTAAAGAAAATTGTTGTAAATCCACCATCACTGTTTTTGTATCGAATGAAGTAAAGTTCAAGTAACTCCATTAGATATTTCCCTTCTATAGAGAGAGGACCTATGGCCAAAACACTTGTACAACATTTTCTTTCAAGATTAAATTGAAGAGACAAATTCAATGCAAGATGAATTTCCCATCCAAGCTACCGAACCTTCATTTCTGTCATTGTCTTAATGGAGCACAATTGCTTTCCTTTTGATTAACAGATGGTGTTCTTTACCAGAAAATTTTAATAAAATATGTACATAAATGAACATACATACATATGTATGTATGGACGTATGTACATATGTATTTTTGTTAAATTGTTATTAAATGAAAGAATAAGGTGTCGGAGTTACAATATAATAAGAGTGCCCTGGTAGTCTAGTGGGTAGTGTGCTAGGCTATTAGCGTGGGGGTCGTGGGTTCGATTCCCACCAGAGACTCTGGGCTGTGACACTACGTCGAGCAAATGGTCTAAGTTACTCAGCTCGTATATAATTAGAATATAATTTGTAATTGTATTGTAATTAATAAGTAAATAATACAATATAATAAGGGTCGTTAATTTATCAATCGAGTCAAATTCATAGGAGTGGAGATTAAAGGCCGAATCGCATATGTATCATCCGACAAATCAGTGTGCTGGTTATGCTGTCCTGTTATGTACTTTTGTTATCATTGTTACTTTTCTGACAGATGAAAATTATCAAAGTACAACGCACGACGAATTTCAATTGACTCGGTCTAAAGTGTCACCTGCCTACGAGTGTGACTCACAAAATAATTTTAAAGAAAAATGTTTAGACTTACCTTTAGAATTTCTGATTCGAGGATCTATTCAACACATTAAAAACATTTTAAATGAATCCGTAATCATAATGCATTATACACTAAACATTTCACAAACAATTACATTTCACAGAATACTTTAAATATTTTATCAAATAAACGTTTGGTAACCATTTTGTTAGTAGTTTCAGGCTATTTCCTTTTTTTTTTTTGAGTTTGTTTTCCTTCTGGTTATAATTTTTTTATAATTTCCCTACAATAACTCACCTCCAGGGCGATAAAATGAGAAAGTTTTATAAATAAATTCCAAGTATTCACTATAATTTCACCACATTGTGATTAATTGAAAATAATTGTTTGTTATACCGGCTTTTTAATGCATTTTCTTTGTTTGTTTTTTACATTTCTTTTGATTTATTCATTTACACAGGAAATTGTTTATCGTACGTCAACAACAATAACAACAAGAACGGAATGAGAACAATAAAAATCGCTCTTGAGTTTTTCCTACTTTTGAAGCAAATATGTTCTGGAACAAAAGAGTGAGTGAGTATAAATCAGAATTTTATCCTACGTGTTGCATTGTTTCAGTTTCAGCTTTAAAGGTTTTTTTTGCTTTTTTTTAAGCAATACAGAACAGAGATATCGAGGTTTTATCTACATTCTTTGAATTTCTTTATTCATTTGCCATTTATTTGTTTACCTTAAGCCTTAAGGTAACAATAACAATAAAAAGAAGAAAAAAGTAAACAAAATAAGAAAAAGCCACTGAAAGAATTGAGTGTCTTTTATATCAGGGCAGCCAATTCGTTTTTTTTCATTTTGTATTTTGCTTATATATTAACTATTTAAATCATATTAATGTAATCTTGGTAACCCTGTTATTCACATTTAAATACATTTTTGTTTTGTTTTGTTTTCTTCTGTTTCGTTCTCTTTTATGTTTTGAGTGCATTTAAGCTTTTGAGTTGCAGTACAAATTTTTTCTTCAGTTGACAATTTGAACTATTTGGAGGAGTAGCGTTATTTTCAGTGCTGAATTTACTAATTATTGCGTTGTGATTTTATTAAAAAATAATAATTGTTTGATTAAATAACTAAATCTAAAGCTATCAATTTAAATTACAAACAAAGCGAAATATAAACCGAAACAATGAATCATTTCTGTGGTTTACGATTGTCTACGGTAGGCATGGTGGTGGGATGGTTCACCCTCATTGGTGCTGTCTTTTCCACCATCATTATGATTGTAGCATTTACGCGTATCGACGACATTGTCCAATTGATTGAGGAACAAATCAATGATGGCAATAAAGATTTTAATGTAAAAACTGGTAAGTATTCTTTATAAGCGAAAATCATTTTGAAAATCGATTACAATAATGGAAATTTTCATTCTCTCCGCCGTCATCCATCACAGCTGTTATCATTGCGTTGTGCTTTTATCTCACCACCAGTTTGGCAAGTGTCTTTGCCTCCGCTATGCTGATTGTTGGTACCGTAAAAGTAAGTTCACTTCTCTCGTTTTATGACCATCGGTTTTAACATTATCTTCAACTTTAAACGGGATTGCAATTTGCGATTACACCATTTCCGTTGCACATAAAGAATTAACTGCAGCAAAAGCAAATTTAATAATTTAAATTTTAAACGAGCGTTTTGACCTGACTTTGTTTAGTTTAGTGAAAGGAAATACATATTCACTACCAGTCACAACAGTAATCGAATTTCAAGTCGAATCTAACTAAGCAGGTGAAATAGTGGTTAGTTAAACCCGGATGAACGATCAGGAAGATATTGTTGTATGTTTGGTGGGATTTACAGATGCTTCGTATAGCTTTCTTTTGAATTCGAATTTGATGTCCTAAGAAATGAACAGAGTGAAATGATACTCTAATAATAATGCTCCAATTATTAGTTGAGAATGCTTAGAAACTGATTGGAACCGTCAATAAGCAGACTCCTAATTTTTCACCGTTTATTTCTAGGCAACATCAAAACAAAATATGAAAGGATGACTTCCCATCGACAGTTTTCTGGTAAAAAGTCAGAGTAAATAAAATTTGGCATTAAAAATGTCTCAAAGATCTGTCGTTCGGAGTCGGTTCTGCCACTTATGGATAAAATTAGCATACACAACATAAGTGATGTGAGAAGCTAGGTCATAGTCCTATCTGAACGGTTGTAGTGATCAAGTAAGTCAGTAAATGAACAAAGAAATGTTTTTGGTTTTTGAAGGCCAACACAGTCATATATGCTAGAATCTTTCAACTGATCTTTTTTTAAGTAAATTCTCTAATGTAAATTCTATGTATGTATGTAACATACATAACATAATTGGCCATTACAACCCTTCAGTCAGGATTACGACCTAGCTTCTCACACCACTTATGTTGTGTGCGTTAATTTTATACATGAGTGGCGGGACCTACAGTTTAAAGTCGACTCCGAACGACAGATTTTTGAGAAGCTTTTCATGGCAATTTTTTACTCTCAGAGTCTTTGCCAGAAATCTGCTGAGAGGAAGTCGCCGAAGAAATATTTTTCGTTTTGATGTCTGACCTGGGAATTCTCCAAGTAGTCTTTGGAAATGGTGTAATTTTTATCTGCATTTAATTACATTATTTTTTTTTAATTTTTTATTTTTACTACTTTTTTTCTTGGTTTTCATTTTAGGAACGACATCTGCTATTGACACCATGGCTTATCAATGCTTACATTGTAATATTCTTTAATGTGTTGAATTTCATTTACATGATTTATGTGTCCATTGCCAATAGCCTTCCCATTGGTTCTGTATTAGTGGCGATCTTAACTTCAGGCATAAGTTTGGGTGAGTCATACATTTTAAAATTATCGTACATAATGTATACACGGTTTACTGATTCTCTGTACATAATATATTAAACTTAAAAACCAATTGTTGTTATTATTGTGAATGTATGATAAAATTACACACACGCCAAAAAAAACAAACAAAATAATAAACAGAGTAAATCCCCAGTGACAATTTGTTTATTGAATTTCTTGCATGTTTGTATTTATTTTTATCGGTATAACAGATAATCATATAATTATATTATAAGTAATAAACAAAGAATTAAGTTAACGGTTGCGTTCCTTTTTTTCTTTATAGTTATTCAATGCTGCATTTGGAATGCCATCTATTCGTTATACAAACAGATACGTGAAACCAGAGATCTACAGCAACGCCTATTGCCCACTTCAAATCCATCGTATACCCATTATACGAAAATGCCTTCTTCTAACGTCAATTAATTTTGATGCGAACTTGAATTGCAATGTTGGCTTAGATTTTGGGCTTGTTCTGATTGAAGTTAATTTTGAAAGCGTTTACTTAAATTATATCCTTGTCAATATAATTAATTTATCACTGTTGCCAAAATATTTGTATACTTATATGACATACTTATAACCTTACGAAAATCTATACATACATACATAGTGTGAAATATATTATAATCGTCTATATACATACATATGTAAATGTCATGTACTAAATTTTAATTGATTAATAAAGCAACTATAAATTGTTTAAATCGTAACACTTCTTGATCGTATAATTTAATAATCTTATAAAAAAAAAACACTTGGAATTTTAAATACATTAAAACTGTAAGCGGATGCTGGCAATAAAGCGATATTTTGACAATGAATTTTGTCTAATCTATCTAGTCTAATTTTCTTTTGCAGAGAAGAATTTTGTTAAACGCACTGTAGAGTGCTGTTTTAATTGCAAAAGAGCACTTTCTTATTAATTAAAAAAATATATTTGGATTGGTTATACGGTTTAGTAGATATGAGCGAATTAGAATGACCTTAAAAAATTTCGAGTTTTTTCCAAGGGAAAACAAAAAGTATCTCCGTCTATCTTCGTCTTCCTACTGTACTTCCAAATGAAATATTCTTTAAATATACACCAAAAACTATCCACCGATTACCACCATCGCTGAATGGCTTTTTATTTTTAAAGTTTGAAGACAAGAAGTCGACAGCATGTTTTCACCAATTAAAAACCACTTTTCGCTCTCATTGCCTTCTTCTTTACGTTTAGATTCGGTCTTAGATCAATCATTATGGTAGACGCCAACATATTTCTACAAAGAAGTCAGGATTTGTTTAATTCCTACCTTTATTGTATGTATTCCGTTATGGACAATTAAAACGAGCTAAGGTCAGATTATGCTAAACGTAAATTTTATTTATTTTTTCTTTTTTTCTAAATTCTAAATTGATATACATACACATTGTTTGTTTAAAATTACAACAAATAAAACAGCACAAATGTTTGTTATTTTTTGTAAATCGAGAAGATTTCAATTTTAACGACAACATTTAATTTACGAGGGGAGAGTTTTTTGTTTTTCTTTGTATTGTGTAAACGACATCAATTGCATTCGTTGTTAAAATTACAAAAACAAACTAATTTTACAACATCAACAAATAAAAGATTTATTTTACAATAGCTGAGCTGAGCGCCTGTTATTTACCCAATCCGACCCACATATAATTGGGGTCTATAAACTGGGAACTATGCGCCCATTGGCCATGAGGATTCATGGCCACCAATGAACGTATCTTCTGCGATGGTCGATAAAACCGTATGGCCTTGATCCATTCAGCTGTCTGCTGATCTGTTGCCGCATTGGGCTTTTCCAAATGATACTGTATGTTGCTAAAATTGGGATCACCTTCGAGTAGCTTCTGTTGTTCGGCACTCCACTGATACTGTTCGCTAAAAGTGTACATTTTTCGATAAATCACGAAAAAATTTACCCAAATTAGTCATGGCACCTGTGATACGAATAAGAAGAATATGATCAATGATTTAAAATTTAAATCAAGAGGCATAAATAATACAATTCAATCATAATATATTCCGATTAAAAAGGGTATTTTGTCAAAAATATTAATACGGAATCATAGAAAGGCGCATAATCAGCATAGACACATTAGTGGAATCTGCAGTTCCTATCCTCAGTTATTCACTTCGCCTGTAGCCTTTACTTTAGTTTTCATGGATTAAACGAAGATGTTTGCATAATGTGTCATAGTTTCTTGCCAGAAGAGCTGCGGAATTTAAAGTCAATCAAGCGTTAAAGCGCCAAACCCTCGAAATGCATCACATTGCAATCAGGCTTAAGGTACAATATCGTTATGAAATAAAACGATTATGGTTCTGAAGGAAATAACCATATGCAACTGTATATGGTTAATAAGATGGTTTGGATACCAGGACAGTTAAAATCTCGCTAGCGACTCCGGAGAGACCTATTAACGGAAATTACGAAAGTATATAACCTTGAGGGTACTACTACCCTCAGATAGTATTACTTTATATATTACTTCTTTTAGAGTCTCGCAAAGGCCTTATCAGTTATCTCGGAATAAACAAAAGGTTGTAGACCAGGGTTTTTTTTCATTCTTAGTTAATGTCAATGGGACAAATGAGTCTAATGACGTGGCATCGAGTGTATGTAGACTCAATTACCTAAAACAGCAGACATAATATTTGAACAGTTCAGTTTCTGATAAAAGAAATAAAAATTGGTTCAGTGAAGCAAGGTAATCGTCTTAACTGCGAAAGCTAAATTATATGTAAGTTTAAGGTAGGATTCTACTAATTAATTTAAGCTTTAGATGTATATAATATGACATATGAGGTTTAAATAGAAACTTGAGGCACGTAGTGGGCGCTGAAATGACGGACTGTTTCGCCTGTGAAGCTTTTAGAAGAAAAGAAGATGTGAGACTGTCCCCCAATGGGGAAAATCCTTTTGAGTTATATTTAGCCAACGGATATTCAAACAGTTGTTGTTTTCTTTAATAAAAAAATTCAGTTTTTTTTTCATTTCTTACCTCCACTGACTGCTGGTAAAAAAGGTGTATGACCCACAGACGGTTTGGCACGCTTGTCATGCATTTTACTCATTACCTTGTCCATTAAACTGTTACGATTTATATGTTGATTATCGAGACGATGAGCTGCTGTTGGTGGTGGTGGTGACGGTTCCCTATCGATGTCGGTGTTAGTTTGAGCTGTAAAGTAATTAGCATTGAGTACGTTACTGTCAGCATAATTTAAACTTTCATTTCCGTTTCCGTTGCCTCTCCCTCTACCTCTACCTCTGTCATTTTTGTCAGTGATACGGCTTTCTGTACCATCAATTCCATCATCAATATTTATATTTAAAGCCAAGGTGTCATCTTTGAACGGAAATAAAGTTTCTTTTATAATATTGTCTCTTAAACTAAATGTGTCAGCCGTATTGGTATTGCTACCATCACCATCAGGATTAACATTATCATCATTGGCATTGGCATTGTCATTGTCATTAATAATGTTATTGGCCATCATTGTTGTAAAAGACTTTAATCTTTTTGTTTTTGTTGTTCTTATTGCAGAGAATGGTTGAAAATTTTTAGTTTTAAAATACTTTTCCATAAACAATGGAAGTATTTCGTACCGGATATTTGTTACTGGGTTTTGTTTGTCAACTTTGTTGGTAACTGGTTCTCCATCATTTGAATAGATTTGGTGGATTAAACTATGACGTCGTTCTGGTTGTTGTCTGTCATATTCATATTGATTTTGTTGTTGCTGTTGCTGGCCATTTGGCCAAAATCCTTTACTACCAAAGTCATTTAAATTTTCGAAAGTAATTGCTTTTGATGTCATAGAATTTCCGTTATTTTTATTGCAAAAATAATTGTTGTTGTTGTTGTCGTTGTTACTATCGTCATTGTTGTTGCTGTTGCCAATAGTTTTAAATTTTGCTGCAATTAATGGCAAACGATTATAGTAGAGATGTTTGTCGAACGCTTGCCATACAGCTTCTGTTGTTGTTGATGGTGATGCAGATGCTGCTGCTGCTGCTGCTGCATTATCACTGCGGCCACGTTCATTAACCAACTCATCCGTATAGTCATCAAATATTTGTATCGTTAACGGTTTTATCATTACATCTCCACCAGTACTGCCACCATCACTCCTAACTCGAACTCCAGACACTGGGGATTTGGCATGGCTATCATCACTATGATACTGGCCACCACGCACTTGCAGCACTGTGAGAGATTTAAAATAAAAACATTTGAGGAGTGTATGTTAAACAGAAACCTCATTATCATTTAAAACATAAAATCCATTTAAAAACTCTTCCTTTTTTACACGTGTAATCTTTAAAACAAAATTTAAACAAAAAAAAATGAAAAAGTTTGTGTGTGCTAAGGTTAACAATAGTAAATGATTACGACGGTGATGAGGATGATAATGATGATGTTAAATGAATATTATCATTCCATTTAACACCTTTTTACCCCATTTGTTATATGCACCTTCTTCCAATAGCCGTTTTTAAATATTTTTAATTACATTTATCATCCTCATAGTTATTGTTATTATTATAATGGCATACACAAAGATATGAAAAAAGAAAATTATAACAATAATAATAACAATCATGAAAGACACGAAAAAAACAACGCGTTAATTATGTTAAATCGATTGTCAATTAAGATAAAACATTGATAATGTAAAAGAGAACATGTTTTACATACATTACGTAATAACAATCTAAACTTTACATTGAAATTTCAAATTCCTTCTACACGTAAGGCAAAAGAGAAACTCATTCTTAAGCCACAATTTTAAAACGTATTTAAATTTGCACATGCCAGTCTGCCATTACAGAGTTCAAGACATTCTAATAACCGTAGAGAAGATATCCAAAGTTTATACTTCTTCCCATGTCATGAACTACGTCTGACATAAAATTAGCCAGTTCTTTTGATCTTCAGATCTTTCCTCAGACATTGATTTTTGCCCAGAATAGTTTCCCTATTTGTACTTCGCCACATTTGCAGGCTTTCTAGTGTGTTATTTCTTTTTCCTCTTACAGTTGGGAAGTGGAAAGTGTATAACAAAATCCATGTTTTATTGGAATCAATTGAAAATAAAAGCTGCTTGTTCTCTTATTAAATCTACAATACAAAAACTTAGGTGATCCTATGAACACTTCACTATTTCTATTGTCATATTCCCTATTCCGCTATCAATCATATTTAAAACTTCCATCGAGAAAATGCATGAGCATTCGTAATATCCAGATTGAAGCATTTTTAAAATTCAAAATTCTTTTCTAGGCCTTCTATAATGAATATTTTGCATGTCGATTTGTTTAATGGCAGTAAATGCAAGCAATGCTCTTGGAAAATGTGAAAATGGTGTTATTCGGGTAACGAAAATCTGGCTGGTGATAATCCATCAAAATCTTGGAGATTAAAAGCACATGCATTAGAAGACAACTCTAAGGATTCGAGTTGATATGAGCAAAATAAGCAAATGCCTCATGGAAGATTTTAGGTTTATTGTTCATCATTTAATATTTCGTGAATAAGTATTAACGATCTTTCATATACATACATATATGTATGTGCATAAAAAAATATACTAAAATTCTAATATTCTATTTGCTACAATTAAGATATAACAAGTGAAGATAGTTTTCTGTTTGGGGGCCTGTTTACCAAAAGAAAAGCATTTTAATAAAATTATCCATTAATCGGAATAAAATGAAGGGGCTTTTTCTCTGTTTTCATATATTATAATCGTTTATATTAACACAGTAGCGCAATGATTACCTGAGATGGTCGGAACCGAAAGCGATCTGGATAATCGATTTTATCTGACAGGATCACACTCCTTACTCACAAATTATACAGGATTGAGGATTCAGACAAATCGAATCAGCTTTAATGGAATGAAAAACTTATATTTTACGACTTATCCTGTTAGATACAGTGATGATCAAAAGAATCTGTAAGTCGAATACAGTGTTTGAAGATGTACTTTAAATGATATCAACAATACAGATGACATCTGCCTGTCGGCACTCGGTTTCCATGGCAATAAAACGAAACTACAAAGATTGGCTAAAAAAAAAATTCAACAACGCCTATTGTCCTTTCAAGCACAATATCTAAAAACAGTTGCTTTTGGCTGTCTTTTATATTCTGCGTAAAATATGGGAAAACAACCAAACTATGTTCATTTGATAGCATCTTTAAATCAATATATATGGTCTCCAGCAAACGGCGCTTTAACGAGTGCCATTATCAGATCAAACTGATGCAAAACTAAACGTGTATTCTATACCTATTGGACCAACATAATATCAATGGATAATCAAAACAATACATACATCAGTAGAATCTGAAATATGATGCCGACGGCGATGTCACCAACGGAGATTGAGAGATTGATCTAAATGTGTCTGATGATTGACTAAGATTGAGGGAATTTGAAATTTATTGTTTATGTGGCAATAAATATACAATGGTGGCCTTATTATTAGCACAGCCATCTATAGGATCTTCCTCCAGTGACGAACAAAGTGAATAAAACTGTCAAAATTTATTTAAACGCAGTTAAATATTCTATGGTGTATACTTCTGCTGATGTCTACAGTAAAGGATATTTCAAGAAAAGAATTTAGCATAAAAAGGCAAAATCAGTTGGTTTAAATTCTTTTTAATATGGTGTGAAGGCACTCCTTCTCTTTAGTAATCAATTCTAAACTTCCATGACAGCTTTCAAGAACTCTCTGACATCTTGCATCTTTTTAGTTAATTTATTTTGTTCAACTTGGGTCTCAAGATCTTGCCAGTTAATAGGATTGGAAACAGAGCTTTATGCTAGCCATTATGTAATATCGACTTAGTCCGCTAAACACTTTATCCAATTGTGCGATTTGTTATCATTATCTTGCTTTACAATACCAGTTCATAATAAAGTTCAACATAAAAGTTTTGTAAATGAATACCCTAAAAAAAACCTATTTTATGTATGATCAATTCCTACAAGCAAAGAAAATGTGCCTCATTTTTTTTTTGCCTATACATTGATTTATAGGCATGTATATGCTAAAGCGAAGTCGCCGTGGTCTAGTGGGTAGTGTGTTGGCTTATTAGACAAAAGGCCCGGGTTCGAATCCCAGGTCAGACATCAAAACGAAAAATATTTCTTCGGCGACTTCCTCTCAGCAGATTTCTGGCAAAGACTCTGAGAGTAAAAATTGCCATGAAAAGCTTCTCAAAAATCTGTCGTTCGGAGTCGTCTTTAAACTGTAGGTCCCGCCACTCACGTATAAAATTAACGCACACAACATAAGTGGTGTGAGAAGCTAGGTCGTAGTCCTGACTGAAGGGTTGTAATGGCCAATTATGTATGTATATGCTAAAGCGTATGTATTTATTTATCAATAGAAGAACCATATTTTTCAAATAAATTTAAGGCCTATTTCATAAGTTATAAACATTAAGTAGATCTGTATTTATAAGTGTTTATAAGGACACAGAATCTTAATTTATATTATTTTTTGATCAAATGAAAACTTGTTTTTCTTTTTTTTTTTTTTGTATAAAAGAAAACAAAATCTCCAAAATAATGCCCCATAATAATAAAAAATGGGATATCTGAAACATTACATTGTTTAATATCAGATTTTAATATATTTTTTTTTTTATTTTCATATTGGATTGTAAATATTATTAATCTATTAAGAGATTTTAATTAAATTTTGTAAAATTAAAAATCTTCTAAATCTTTACCTTTTGCCACAAATATCCAGAGATAAATGGTTCCAAAAATGCGTAAATTCCTAATGTAATTCATTTTGTGAAATGACCCAAGCAATATCGGCGTGTACTCGTCATGAAAATTATATTTTTTTTACTTCTTTTTTTAATTTTATTTAATTTCACTTAAAAATATTATTTTAACTGTTAAATAAACCACATTTTATTAAAAAAAAAATAAAAATAAAATGAAATACTTTTGTTTTTAAATTCCCTCCTCTATTTCGATTTTAAATGAAGTCCGAACCGTGTGGTCTAAAGACCGTCAAAACGTCTGAAACTGAACTGTAAGATTTTGTTTAGGAGCAAACGGTTTTTATAACCGAAACACACACAAAAGAAATTAAAGCTTTGGCAAGTGTACTGTCCTCGAGTGTATTACTTCAACAGGATTTGCGTGTGTGTGTGTTCTTGTTATAAATTTTGTTGATGATAAACCGTATAAATACCTGTTGGTTACTTTTTATATGCGTATGTGTAGTGTGTGTGTGTGTGTAGAGCATGAATGAATTTTTAAATGCAACAATTGCAGTCTTTAAAAGGAGTCCTGCGCATAGAATTTTGTAAAATTCAACAAGAAATTTGAAACAAAAAAAACAAAAAAAAAAACGTCAAACGAAAAACGACAGAAAATTCAAATTTAAAAAGGATTTCAAATAATTTATGTTTTTAAGATGAAATCCTGTAGGATGATGAGTAGTTTCATCATTTTTTATTTTGCTCGTCTCTTCATTTGTTGGTTGAGTTGGTTAAGTAACCTGATATGTTTAAAATTAAGTTTTTATTTGTGTGTCCTTTTTTTTATTTTTAATATTTTTTCATTATATTTTATTGTTGTTATTCTCGTTATGGAAGGAAGACTCGTTTTGCTATGACAACTTAGGATCAGGTGTTAAATTTTATTCCATAATTTATCGCCTTTTGAAGTGTTGTCCGTTTATAATTCTTTTCAATAGAAAATAAATGATGTCGCATTTTTTTGTGTGTTACGCTCTCATTTTTTCTTTTTCGATTTAAAATAACAATTAAAATCCATTTTTAATGTCATTATTATGTGCTATTAAAGATTAGATTTCTTTTAAAAGGAACCCTTAAATTATTATACCATGTTTCTAGTTCAAAATTTTTATTTTTTATTTTTTTCTCATAAAACATGTTAAGTTGAGTAATATTTGTTGTACAAGTGCTATTACGTCTCACTAAATGGCGATAGTAAGATAACTCCATTAATTCCATTTATTGATTGCAACATCACAGCACAACAGCCCAGACAAAAATTCGTCATATTTTGCATCTATTCTTGGAAAAGGTATATTGTCAATACGTTTGGGTTTCGTTAATATTATGAAGAGCTTAATCCAGTACTTAAGCCCATTGCGAAATGTGATATCACAATTAATTTTACCCGAGGGTCAATCATTCCCTAGAGGAAACCATCTCGAGTCCAAAATAAATCTTCCTATTGCAGCAATATTGGAGAGCGCGGTCAAAAAAGTCAGAAAAGAGGACAAGAGCAGGACACTGACACATGAGGTGAAAGACAGCCCCTTCCTCCCCCTCAGACCTACAGCTACTGCAGAAGTCATTAGTCGGAATGCCGAGTCATTTAACGTGCTTACGGACGGGAATTAGTCGAGTGACGAGTGACCCTGTAACATGCACGAGATTGACCAACTCTTCAGCAATGCAATTTCTAACGACATGCCCATGTCTGGAACCCATATAAGAATGATCTAAAATTTGTTTGGAAAAACCACACTGCATTCATGAACAAAAACGCTCATTAGAGATTCAATTACAGCCCGGCTATTCGAGTAACTCCAGAAATTTTTAGAGAAAATTTCCACTTAACAAGCATTGCTCGCTTTCAAAACTGCCATGATCGCTGTTTGTAAAACACTTCAGTGATCAGGCAACCTACAATCCTCAACTCCTTCAAGGTCCATGTTAGACAACTTGAAGAAAAAAACGAAATATGAAAAAAAAATTCTGCAGCAACTTCCCCTCAGTAGACTTCTGGCAAAAATGAGAGAGAATAGCTAAAATACGGTATTCCCTCGATTTACGTCTTCTCGATTTCAAAAATTTTGTTCCCTTCAACTTCGATTTGCGTCATAATTCGATTTACGTCATCTTGTTTATAAACAAAATCAGTGAAATTCCCTCTTTAAAAAATTCAATGCATAGAATAAAAATTTAATTATCTTATTTTTATTGTAAAATGTCAATAATCAAATGCATCTGGAAGTCGCCGTAGTCTAGTAGGTAGTGTGTTGGCTTATTAGACGTAAAGCCAGAGTTCGAGCCCCAAGCCAGACATCAAAACAAAATACAAAAAGTATTCCTGCGGCGATTTCCTCTCAGCAGATTTCTGGCAAAAACTCTGAGAGTAAATAAAATTGCCACGAAAAGTTTCTCAAAACAATCTGTCGTTCGGAGTCGACTTAAAACTGTAGACCCCGCCACTTGTGTATCAAATTAACACACACAACATAAGTGGCGTGAGAAACTAGGTTAATAATTATGGATGTAGTATGAGTTATTTGAATTTACGTCGCCTTTTTCCGGAACATTCTACGACGTAAATCGAGGGAATACTGTAAATAAATAGGTATTGGCTAGGACAACAACTCATTTTTGACTTTTAAAATTTTTACGAAATATGTGCCGTGTTAAGCACAGCATAAGTATTGTTACTTTATTATTATTATTGTTAGGATAACCAATTACAACAAAAAAACAATTAAAAGGCAAATTGCTCACTTAACTTTGGAAATCATCCTTAGCCAAGCCATTATAAATAATAAAGGCACTTAACTTAACAGACGTTTATCAGAAAAAGTACAGGGTATTGCTAATAGAACATTTGAACGTGCGGTATGGTGCAGAAAAAATGGGATAAAAGATTATTCATATTGGCCAGAAGATACAATATGAGTGGCATAAAAGGCTACACTTTCGTAACCATAATTAAGTTATAAAACATTTTATCTTTTCATGTAAAGCTAATAATCTTATGACTACAATAGGTGTACGTAAGTTCGTCTTCTTTTTCTTTCTTTTCTAACTAATTCCCCTCTTTGGACTTTTTTTTTAGCACTTTATTGTAGTCAAATGAGATTTTGAAAAAAGAGAGGAAAAAAAATCCGTTGAATCTTATTTTCTTAGTCTTTTGAACAAAAAAAAAAAAACTTTCCTCTACCAGCTACCAACTACACAACTGTCTCTGTAGGAGTACAAGCATGCTATAGAAACTTTTTTGTGTGCTTTTGTGTTTGGCACACATCCATGCTAGAACAGTAGCCAATAGTCAGTCGACATAATTCTTGGCCAGAACGCACAAAAGTTAATTAGATTTGTAACCTTTTGTTAAGTTTATGTAGCAATTGTTCTTCCACCATTCCATTCTAGCTGTTCTCTGTGCTTTTACTTTTTTTAATTTTTATTTGCTACACTTTTGGCTTTTAGCAACACCTTTTATTGTTAACCAACTTCTCACCATCTCACCATCTCTCATCCCCCTGTGTTTGTGTGTTGTTACATAAAGTTTAAGAGCAAACGTTGTGCGTGCTACTGGCCAGAATTCAATTAGTTGCCTTCACTAATAAACATTTACTTTAGAATGTTTCTATCTAAGGCGGCATATAAGTGGGTCGATATTTAACTAGAAATTATACTTCTCATATTTTATAGAACCTTATGGTGTTCTCTTTATTTAACCTGTCTTGTCTTTTACTATTTGTGGGCCAGCACTTTATGTTTTTGGTCCATATAATTATTGTTTATTTGAATATCCTTGTCCTGTATAATGAAAAGATTTTATTTATATTGCTTTCTTCTTTTGTTTTGTTTCAGTTTCATTACATGCATTGGGAATACATATACTCGTAGTAGTCCTGCAATGTAGGAAGGAAATGTTTTTCCATTTTATTACGGTAGGCGTATGTGGAATATTTGACATCAAATTTCTTAACGTGTATACTACGGTGAATGCATAACAAAGCATGTTTATGTGATAACGTGTTCAGTTAATATAATCAAAGCGTTTAATAAATAACAAATACTGGGTGACGTGCATACGCTTAAGAAATAACACGAGCGAAATGCTCTGCTTAACCTGAGATTATTCTTTATAAACCGTTTCTCAAAAATCTATCAAATGTATAAAATGAACACACGCAACATTAGTGATGTAAGAGTTCTGACTGAAGGATGCTAATTTCCAATTATCTATGTCTTTCAGAAGTTACTTCTTATATCATTAAGACATTCAGTAATACTGAATCTCCTATTTTTAATAGTTATGACCTGTTAAGCCTATTATATATATTATATATATATAATATATATATATATATATATATATATAATTGGTCATTAGAAGCCATCAGTCAGGATTATTGACCTAGTTTCTCACACCACTTAATTAATTAATTTAATTTATATATAATTTTATACATAAGTGGCGGGACCTACAGTTTAAAGTCGACTCCGAACGACAGATTTTATGAGAAACTTTTCGTGGCAATTTTATTTACTCTCAGAGTTTTTGCTAGAAATCTGCTGAGAGGAAATCGCCGCAGGAATACTTTTTGTATTTTGTTTTGATGTCTGACCTGGGACTCGGACCATCGCTTTTACGTCTAATGAGCCAACACACTACCTACTAGACTACGGCGACTTCTATACGGCTTCTCCTATTACTTTGTCTAAATCTTGTTACATTTCAAATCATTCGGAGGAATGTACAAATCAACCGAGGGTTAATCGTTGGCCGTGCTTGATGCAATCAAATACATTTCATATGGGAATTAATTACTTTATTCATTTACCTCAGACTCATAGTTACAGTCCCAGTGAAAAAGTAAAATCAGCAAATAGCGATTCCAAGAAGCAGCAATCAGTATCTAAGCAACCTGACACTATAAACATGATTCAAACAGACCACATTCAAGTATATTCGTTTAATATGTACATACATATATGTACACATGTAATGTATCGAAATAAATTTCCAAAAAATGTTAAAAAATTACTAAACATCGATCTGCACGTTTTAAAAGTATACGCAGTAGAATTTCCTGTTTTATTTCACAATTCGACGTTTTGAACGTGCAATTGTTACGATATTAAAAATAATATCGCTTGCGTTCCAATAAACGATTTGCGTTTTATTGCAGTTCAAAACGAAATCCATCCAATCGAATATAAACGTTATGAATGTAATCAAGATTCGAAATTTTATGATTCAACTAAACTGTGCGCACAGCTGTTTTTATTTCAAATTCAAAAAGCGTTTAACGTACATTTTCAAATCAGAAAAGCTTCGTTTGCAAGATTTTCTGTTCGAATTCTCGCTTAATTGTTTCGACATTGTTTCAAAGCCATTTCATACCATAAGTACGGCAATATCGATTATACGACACTCTTGTTTAAGGGTATTTTTTTAAGCTCTCATGCTTAAACTCACGTGCTTTAACAGACCAAACCGTAAGATGGTTAAAAGCATATGTTTGTTGTTGCTTCTCCCTAAAAACAACATGAACTACAACAAAACTTTACACACTAGTTGTGGAGTACGAGTTGTTATTGAAGAGAAAGAAAACAAGAATTTAAACTCACTCGGGCTTAGTGATTAATATTCATACAGCAATAGAATCAGTTGCTTCTTGGCGGCGGTGGTGACTACACGTTTATTTGGAAGTAATAGAGCGTGTTAAGGGAATTGGATATACCGGCATACCAACAAATTAAATGTAATTTGAAAAGAAAAAAAGTATTTTTAAAAAGTATAATCCACAAAACAAGAATAATTAATTTTTATGCAAATTAAGCCGGTACGCTTAAAAAATGAGAATAATTGCAAAAAGAAAATTAAATTTTTATTGAAAAATAATTCAAGTTTTAAAGTTTTAAAGAAATAAAATAAATTCCGGTAGTGCAAGTGAAAAAAAAAACAAAAAAAATAACTTTATAAGCTTCAACCCCTGCGTGTAAGTGTGTGTGTGTGTGTGTGTAATTTTAGGCTGTTTTTTTCAAGGGGTGGTGTTTAACTCTATACTAGTAAAATTCTCTTTAAACATGTTGTCGGATTTGTATCTATTCCTTTACTCTTTCACTCTCTCTCTCTCTCTCTCTCTCTATCTATCTATCTCTCTGTGTGTGTCACTTGTATTCATAAATTGAGGCTTATGTTTTGTGTGTTGTTTTTTCTTTCTTATTGTGTTTGTTGCTTATCGTTCAGTTCCGTGTCGAAGTGCAATCAAAGTTGCTCATTTGTTTTCTTATTATACATTTTGGTAAAAGTAGTTTATGTGTATGTGGATGCATCAAAAGGAACTCATAAACATTAAAGAGTACAAGTGTGTTGATTTTTTATTACAATTTGACGTTAACTCGTAATAACAACAACAACAATAACAACAGCAACACTAACAAGAGACAAGCAACGACAATAATAATAGTAAATAGCCACTCATTCAGGTTGATGACCCATTATTAGTTCTTAATACACACAAGCACTCGTACACATACATACATACATATACACTAAATAATTTATTTGTTTATTATTTTACATTTAGTAACAACTAAATTAGCCTCTAAATATTATGCCAACATAATTGCATTAAATAGTAAGTAACGTATTTAAGTAACGTATGGAAATAATGAAATAGTAAAAATGTTAACTTTAATAAATATGTTTATAGGGGAAGTATAGTAGGAAGAAAGTCAGTGAGTGTATGTGTGTGAGTGTGTGTGCGTGCGTGTGTTAACACTTTACACTCTAATTTACCTGCTGTTGTGCTATTTATTTAGCGATTAAACGTGCTCGATATCAACGGGCTTTTGGTTTTGGTTTTTGGTTTTTTTTTTGGAGGCAATTAATTTGAGTTTCTGCTCAAAGTAAATATTGGCATATGTTTTCTAGTTATTGTTTTTGTTGTTCATTTTTATTTACTCGCTATCAGAGTTAAAAAACAAGTTGATTGATTTCTCAACAGGGGTCCAGGGCCTATTTAAGGGCCTTTTTTTAATACATACATAATTGGCCATTACAACCCTTCGGTCAGGATTACGACCTAGCTTCTCACACCACTTACGTTGTGTGCGTTAATTTTATACGTGAGTGGCGGGACCTACAGTTTAAAGTCGACTCCGAATGACAGATTTTTGAGAAGCTTTTCATGGCAATTTTTACTCTCAGAGTCTTTGCCAGAAATCTGCTGAGAGGAAGTCGCCGAAGAAATATTTTTTCGTTTCGATGTCTTTAATAGGAAAGGATTTTATGATGAACGAAATAAAGTCAAATTTCATTTGCTTTAAACAATTTTCCCACAAAATTAAGGTATTAGTATACTTCCTAAGAGTCTTTTTTCTACTTTTTTTAAGATAAGATATGTAAATGATATGAAATACAAAGATTTTGTTTTTCGATGGTGATAAAGACAGGCGGTGATACGGCAGTCTGAAGCGGGCCATCTAAAACTCTGGCGACCATGACAAAAATCGCAATAGATTGGTACATAAAATATGATACTAACTATAGCCAAAACTAGGATATCTTGAATAGGTCTAAAAATATTAAAACAGCGGCATTTTGAATATATTTTTCTGTTTGCGCCAAGATGTCTATCTTAATTTTGGGGCTCTAAGTAACTAAAACCGTGAAAAAATATGAGAAAATTAGAAATTCTGTCAACTTGATAAATCTTGTTATAAAACTGCTAAAGAAAACAAAAAAAGAATGCTGTTATAAGAAACTGAATTTGTTTTTATGAGTTATGAGTGAAAAATTACGAAGTTAAAAATACCTTTTTTGAAGCATGCAGGTGTTTCTTTCAAAATCCACTTGAATCATAATTTAAAAACAGAATGCGGAAGGTTTTTAGGAATATCTGAAGAAATAAATTTGTTTAAAAATAAATTTTTAAGCCAAACGAAAAAATATTTTGTTTTTAAAAATTATGAATATGTGTAGAGCACTTATTACTTATTAGCTCGGGCCTGACCGTGATTCCACTATCAAATGCTTATGTATTTTTTTTTTTTTTTAATACATTTAAATATTCTGGTTAATTCTCTTGGTAAACATTTCTTTAACCCTCACGTTCCCAGTCCGTTAGCTGATAGTGTTTGTTTATGAATTATTTATTTATTTATGGGTTATTTATTTATGAATTCTTTTTTATGAATTAACCTTCATTTACACACGCATGTCAGAATTTTTTCCGTTTTTATTTCACTATGTTCGCTCTTGTGTTTATCATTTTCTAGATTTTTCTACCAACAAGTGTAGAATTGTAAACTCAATTTTCATTTTTCTTACAAAGATTTCAATTTATAGAATAGATTCATACCTGTTAAGTAATGATTAGTAATCGTAATGATTAGTAATTTGATTACTTTTTTGAAAGTGGTGAAATAATGATTACAACTTCGATTAATTTTGGTTAAAATAGTTAATAATTCATTACTGGCGAATAGTCTAATAATCAAAAAGAATCAAAAGTAATCCGAGACTAATGAAATCTTTGTCAATAACTATTTTAAATTCTTTTTGATTATTTTAAAATAATATAATCAAAACAATTGAAAACAATTTAATTATTTTGGATTACTTTTGAATATTTGAATTGATTGTACTTTTGAATTACTTTTGATTATCAGACTAATCGCCAATAATCCTGACTATTTTTTGATTATATTGTAATCGTAATCAATTAGTAATTCGAAAAAATTGTTCATAGAATTATATAATCATTACGATTATTTTTAAAGAGTAATGTAATTGATTACTAATCGTAATCGAAATTTAACACGTACCTATGAATAGATTAAAATAAATAGAATTTTTCTTGCAATTTTGCATTTCTCCTTTATGATCGATATGTACATACATACATAAAAGCCAACGTTTTTGTCAAGTGTTTGCATTTTGGCTTCAGTTTGGTATTTTAGCTTTTTAGTTATTGTGATTTTTATTATTTCTTTTTTTCATTTTTCATTTACTCTTGCCAAGTGGTTTCAGCCTAAATTTTGACTACTATTGTACTCTATAAGCATATGATGTGGTTGTAAGTGATGTTATGTATTACCAAAGCCAGCATCAGCATCACTTTGCATTTGTTTTTGTGATTGCATTTCTTTTTTTTTTTTCTTTTTTTCTAGGATCTCAGAGTATCCTTAAGTATTGTTACAATTCATGTCCTTGTACGAAAGTATTTTGAAAAGGAAAAAAAACCGAAAAACTATGCTATTTTCATTGTACAATAACAAACAAATGCTGATAGGGATCTTAAATGGTTTTTCAAAAAGAAAAAAATTATTTTTGTTCTTCTTTTCAGAGCAAAAACAAAAGACTTAAACGAATAACAAAAAGAAATCAAGAGCCTAAAACGATACGAAAAGGTACAAAAAAACGCCCAATAGTATTACGCGTCCAGGTGGAGGCAACTTAAACAAGTTTTTCACGAAATCAGTTTTTTCGACCTGGTGAGTTCGATTGTGTTGAAATTTTGTTTGTTTTTTACATCATTTGGCGTTAATCCAAATTATTTGTGAATCATCATTTTTTTCACGCTTCCAATGGAATATCATTTATTAGTGACAACAAAAAATCGTTTCCACAAAAAAAAAAAAAACGCAAAGAACAACAAACCGCAAATATTATGATGCAACCGATTACTAAATGGATGCTGGCTGTATTGTTGTCTGAAATGTTTACAATTTATGTTTAAAATCGATTTTTTTTTTTATTCTATTGTTTTAAACATTTCAAATTAAATTATTAAATAATAAGACATGAAAATATACACAAAAAGTAAAGTAAAGAAAAAATTAAAATCACATCACAAACATCATCTTGAAAAACCAACAATAACAACAGCCATACGGCACAGCATACATAGTATTACCAGCATCACCAATCACATACAATAAACAGAGAAAAACATTGTTTTGCATAAAAACTAGGCTTATAGTACGATAAACTTGTACTACAAACAGCATAATGCAATGCAATTCAACAACAACAACAACAACTACAACGACAACGACAACAACAACCATAATGATAATTATGAGACAAACAATTATCACATTACAAAACGTTTAAGATTTCTATGATACACTCTTCTTCTACTTCTTCCATTTTTTTTCTTTTTTTCTTTTGAATTTCAAACATTATTCTGTATGTGTATAACATATATGTATGTATGTATGTATGTGTATGTACAGTAGTGTTAGCAGTACAAATAATAGCTGTTTAACTAAACACAACAACAGTGGATAGCGACAATAATAGTTAGTTGCTGTTGCAACAAAATGAAATTGAAATCAAACTAAAAAGTACTGTGAACCAGAAGACACAAAGTAATTGTAATCGTAATAGTTGTATGTAATGTTATTATTATTATTATTGTTGTTATTGTTATTGTTGTACTTGAGTGAGTGACTGAGTTAAACGAAGAAAACTTTTATGAATGCATGAATGAATGTACGGTTACTACGAGAATAAAAGAAACAAAAAAAAAAAAAAATAATATCGAATCAAAAGTATTACGATAACCCAGCAATAGTTTTGTGCTTTTATGTGATAAAAAAAAAACGTATCGTATTAAGCCAATCGATTATTATTTCCTCAATAAGATGTCCTCTTTAATGACCTATGAAGGGATTCATTTGCTGCAATAAATATATCCTTAAACAACAAAGTCGAAAAAAAACTCTTAGGGAGTATTCTAAACCCTTAAATAAAATTAAAAAATTTTTAAAATTAAAAGAAAATACAATTAAAAGTGTTACATATTTCGTAAGCATTTTCTAGACATTTTTTGCATACTATTTTACAATCGAATTGAAATTTAAATTGAAACACACGACAATTGATAATTTGTAAGCAAATAGAGAAATTTCATGTTTTTCTTTTTCGTTGTACAATACAATACAACATATTTTATAGAAATTTTATTAAAATTTTTTCACTTTTTACAAGGAATAAAAGGTAAATAATGGCACAAAATGAAAAAAAAAAACTAAAAAAAGTAATAAAAATGGTAACAGCCAGAATAATAAAAAAAAAACACAAAACCATAAAAAAACGTGCCACTTGTTATAAAAAAAAAATATAAAAAATAAAAACACACATATGTGTGTATATACACACATGTACACAATAAAATAATGATAATAACTGTGTATAATGTGAAATTTTCCAATGTGAAATTCAAATGACAAAGTATCCCCCCACAATTTAATAATATTTGAACGTGCATTACTAAATACAATATTGCATGACCTCCCAAAATGTGTGTTGACCTCCCATGTAATTCACTCTACCCTTTAGACACACCAAGCGAATGTTTCACATACATTCAACATTTTTTGCTTTTAACGAGACACTAATAATCTTTCCTTGAGGGCTTATTTTATAAGCCAAATTATTCTGTTCATTTGTATAAGAAAACTTAATCGTTATGAAAAGTTTTCTGCTTAAAAGCTTAAGTTTTCTTATTTCATTTTTTTTTTTTCATCAAAGTCACCGCTTATAAATATCCTTTTTCTTGAAAAACATTGTTTGGCTTCCTGTCCTTTTTTAATGACGGCAATTAGATGAAAACAAAATACACACACACACACACACACCCAATATTACAGTGTGGGAAAAATTAATCAGAATTTAAGTTCTTGGGACAAATAGTCCATACTAGGGATGCCAAACGGGATCGGTTTTTAAAAATCCCGGGATTCGGGATTTTGTAAATCCCGATCCCGAAATCCCGGGATATTTCGGGATAATTCGGGATCCAAAAATCCCGAAAAATCATAGGCTAAATCGAGATTAATAATAAAAATATTTCGTTAACAAAATCATTTGTATTCCAATTATGTATGTATATCAGGATTATATATATACATATACATACATAATTGATCATTACAACGCTTCAGTCAGGATTATTGACCTAGTTTCTCACACTATTTATGTTGTCTGAATTAATATGTATACATAAGTAGTGGGACCTGCTGTCGACTCCGAACGACAGATTTTTGAGAAACTTTTCATGGCAAATATCAGAATTATATGTCATTAAAAATAAAATTTTAAAACAGCAAGACAAAAAGTAACAAAAAAAAGCGTAAAATAACAAAAATAAAAATTGTTTACACATATGCAAATGCATTAGTTTTAAGAAAATTATTTGGATTTCGACAAAAAGATTAAATCATCTAACATGTGATCTGATAGGCTTCAGCGAATTTAGTTGTAAACATACGCTGCCGTACCTGTATGCAGCTTGTAGATATTCACCTCTACTACCTCCTGATGTAAATAAATCTATTTCTTTGGTCAGTTGAGTACTAAATCAGTTACCCTATTAATTCGTTGTATAGAGCTTTTGCATTCTCCAATGGCATCAAATAACTTTTTATCAATGGAATGGAAGTGATTAACGCATTTCGGTCTGCCTCAACAAATTCTTCCAGGCACCTCTGCTTCTTTCACGTCTGCGTCAACTGGTCACATTATACGGTGACAGAGCTTCCTCGATTTGGTCCTTGCACTGCAAACAAATCTGACTTCCTCAAATCTTTGCTTCAAATACCTCTCTCACCTGATCATCCTCTGCTAATCGAACGACATGACCAAGCCAACGTAGTCGGTTGATCTTTATACTCTGCACAACGTTCATGTCGTTAAGGTATTCGTAACAGGCATGCCAGATGGGATCGATTTTTAATAATTTTGGACAGTTGAATATCTAAATCAGTTGCCCTATTAACTCATTTTATACGGATTTTGCATTCTTCGATGCCATCAAATAACTTTTTATCAATGGAAGTGGGGTTTTCCTCATCTGAGAATCTATTATCGAAGTTTAGTGATATAGAATTTTTTTTCCAGGAGCTTTTGTAGGGTCCAAATACATACGAATTCACAATCCCGAAAATCCCGAAAAATCCCGGGATAAGTTTTTAAAAATCCCGGGATTCGGGATTGTGTGAATCCCGAAAATCCCGGGATTTAGAGTTTCGGGATTTCCCGATTGGCATCCCTAGTCCATACGTAGCGTTAGGAACTCATTTATTTACAAATATTTTTCAACAGCTCAGAAAATTATTCGACGAGTATAAAGAATATCGACTAACTGCGCTGTCATGCAATGTGAAATTGAGTAGCGTATCTTACCAAAAATATACGGTTCCCTTGTTTCAATATGGAGCATAGCAACATTCCAGAATATCCATATAATCCACATATTCAGCTGCCTAGTCCTGGAAAAATTATTCACCTTATCATACGATAAGTTCTTGTTAAATCTACGCTTTATATTCAGTCTGCCTTAAAACAAGATTTCCATTCATAATTTTACCACAATTGTGGCCCGAAAAAAAAAGAGACAAATCAATATTAAGGTTTTGTTTCTTGTGTTGGGAGTAGTGGACTGGGTATGGAGTATAAACAAATAAATTTAGAAAACGGAAATTGATTAATACATTGGCCTTTAAAGTTCGTGTCTTAATAATTTTTTTTTTTTTATTTTTTCTTGTTCTTTTAGTTCTAAAAATACAAAATAACATAACAACAGCAAAAATATTTCAGACGTATAATCGATTTAAATGAAAGTGAGTTCACATCAGACTCTATGACCATATATACACATGTACATACATATGTATGTACGTATGTATGTGTGTACATCTATATGTATATACAAACCAAATAATAACATGAAAATGTGCTAATTTTAGCCTACTTTTTAGCCACATAAAACCAGTCACAACAAATTAAAATAAAAATAAAAAAAAAAAATTGAACAAAATTTTCCCATTTAATTTAATTCAATTTACGGCAACAGCACAATTGCATACGCTTAAATTATAATTTAAAAAAACTTCATTTTTATTTATTATTACTGTTGTTGTTGTTATTGTTATTGTTTAGAATATTACTGGACTCTCTTAACCCAAAAGTCACGTTTCTAATCTTCATTTCGAAGTAAATACGTACCATTACAAACGTACATAGGCTATAAGAGTAGACGCATATGTACGTTTGGATTTGTTTTGAGTTCTTGTTCTTCGTTTTTTATTAGGAATAAAACCTTGTTGTTGTGGTTTAAATATAGAAAACCGGGTGAATTGGGTGTATTGTCTTATTTCAATTCATATAAGTATGTATGTATGTTAGTATATATGTACATATATATCTATATACAGTGGTGGTCTTATAATTAGCACACCTATCTGATCCACCCTTTTTTCCAATAACAAGCATTAAAATATTCTATGGAGTATACTTAATTTAAATTCTACGTTCTCTAACTTAAATAGTGACAAAATTTGGTTAAGATGCGCCAATCCGTTCCATTATAGAGAATAATCTACTTAGGATACACATATAGTCGTATGTCGCGTGAAAACTTTGAGAACTCATAACTCAAAACACACTTTTTCGACTTTTAATGTTATAGAACGGAGGCGTTGATATAATATCAACTTGTTGGTCCTTTAATCATCATCATCATTTTCTTCTATAGACATCCATTCACTTTCAAGTTTTCGTACGCACATAGAATCAAATGGTACTCCCTAATATGTTTGGTTAAATGCTATACTGCACACTATGCTATATAGAAGCTGGCTAACGAAGACCACCATGCTAATTATAACACCACCACTGTGCATATTATACGTTATATGTATTTGAAATTCTTTGCTTTATTTTGTTTTTAAAACCTTATTAAATTGTTGCTGCTACCTATTGTTGTTCTCTCCCCATTTTTACACTTCAATTGTAATGGCCTGGTCTATTTGCATGCATTACTTTACAAAAACAAATTTGCACAACAAACACGCAAAAATACATACAACTTACTTGGAATGTACAATACGTACAGTGTGGGATAAAATTATACGTAGGTAAAGGAAAAAGGCGTCGTAGTTTAGTAGACAGTAGGTTGGCTTATTAGACGAGACAACAGTAAATAAAATTTGAAAATTGTACAAGAATTTGTGTACATAAAAAAAGATCTTCTTCTTCTTCGTCATTAAAGTCTGTCCAGTTTTGAAGTTGCCTTCACGGTAGATTTGTTGCAAATCGTAACCTCTTTATATTCATATACATAGAGTAACATTTATTTATGGATTAAATCATGTTCGCCAGATTTGTGATGATTCTCTTCAGATTATATGCAAATTATCTTAACTCCACATTAAATAACTAGTCAACATATATATGTACGTTTTGTTTTTATTATGCACTGTAGTTAAGAGTGCCGGTTGTATTCATACACAGACATACTTAATCTCACTACATTTAGGCACACTTAAGCACCCAACTAACTTTCGCTTTAATTCTGTCCACTAAGCTTTTAGAAAAAAGGAAAATGGGAAACAACAAAAACACGAAATAAAAAAAAAACTAAAAACTCGACAACAATAAATACAACAGAACCAACAAATGTAAACAAAAACTTAGAATTGTTGCTTTTAAAACAGAACTAAATACTCTTTTCAATTCAAAATAAGTAATTGAAAAAAAAAAATGTTAAAAAATGTTAAAAAAGTTAAAAAAAAAGTTACAAAAACAAAAATTCATAAGTATTCATGAAAGAAAATGAAGCAAACATAGTGTAAACCGGCATAAATTACTTCCATTATTTTGTTAAATAATTTATGCTGTTGTTGCTTTTGAATAATTTGTTTGCTTTTTTCCAAATGTTTAATACATACTCATACTCATCTTAGGTCTTAGGTCTTAGGTCGTAGTGGTAGCTCTGATATCACAAAGCTCACTTGAGCACGCATGGCGGCCCGTTGTGATGCCACGGGTGAAACGCAGTCCCTGTACTAACCAAGTTCCGCCAAATCAGGGAAAGGAAGAAGTTGGTCAGCGCAAGGGCTGCACAATAAAAGCACGACTACCCCACACTGGAAAACCAGCCAGAAAATTTGATGAAAGAAGCTATATCCTTGATATCAATAGATGATAGCTCCGTTAAGCTAGCAAGGAATGGGGAGCCAAATAACCTATATCTACTCCTAGCGAGAGACGGGCACTGGCAAAGAAAGTGAACGACGCTCTCCTCTTCCTCAGTGGACCTACATCCACGGCAGAAGTCGTTAAAAGGGAGCCTCATTCTCTCGGCGTGCCTACCCATGATGCAATGACCCGTAAGCACGGCCACTACAGTCGAGATGACATCACGATCGAGACTAAGTAGTTGGTTGGTACGCCTTCCATTCATCCTGGGCCAGGTAAGTCTAGCGGTGGAGCAGGACTCCTCATTTACCCAGGATAGGTTGGCGTCCCGAAGGAACCTCCGCGCAATGGTAAACTTGACCGAGGCAAGTGGCATACCCATCTCAATAGAAGAGGATTCCGGAAGGAGCGCACCAGCTCTGGCGAGCTCGTCGGCCCTACAGTTTCCCGGAATATCACTGTGCCCAGGGACCCACACCAGAGAGACCCTGGTGAAGCGCCCTGAGACTAGGTCGAGACAGCGACGACATTCCCTAACGATCCTAGAGTTGATCACGAACCCTGATAGAGATCTTATCGCAGCCTGACTGTCCGAAAAGATCGAGACACGACTGAAAGGAGCATCGTTAACGAGGATCCATTGCGCGGCCCGGTAGATTGCCATCACCTCCGCCTGAAACACACTGCAGTAGTCCAGCAGACGGAGAGAAATATTCAGGTCCAGTTTCCTAGAATAGACGCCGCTTCCGACCCCAACCTCGAGTTTAGAGCCGTCAGTATATATATCCAGGATATCCGGGGGGACGATCGTATCAGGATTCCAGTCATCCCTACTCGGAATCAGAAAGTGGAAACATCTATCAAGACAATGTTCAGCAGGGAAAAAGTCCATGTTACCAGGGACCACCGGGTCAATCTCCAGAATTGTGGAGTGACCAGAAGGTACAATGTGCCAACGAGAGAGAGCATTAAGTCTAGTCGCAGCAAACTTGGCCACCTGCTTTGCGAGAAGCACAGTAGGTAGCCAGTTTAGCATTGTGAACAAGGCTTTCGTGGGGGTGGTGCGTAGAGCACCAGTTATATGAATGGCGGCAGACCTTCTGACCTTGTCAAGAAGTCTGACGTTGTATTGTCTGTCCAGAGCAGTCCACCAGAACACAGCACCGTATAAGAGGTTGGGTTCGATGACCATGGAATATATCCAACGCATGATCCTTGGGCGAAGACCCCACCTGGTTCCGACCGCCCTACTGCAGCAGTAGGCTGCACATGCCGCCTTACGTGCTCTAGCAGCCAGATTCGCCCTCCAGTTCAGTTTGGGATCAAGGATCAGGCCCAGATATTTAACCTCGGGACTCAACGTGAGTCTGGTCCCCCCTATGCTGGGAAGGGAGAAGGTCGGAATTTTATATTTCCTCGTAAAAAGAATCGTATCGGTCTTAGAGGGGTTAATAGACAGTCCAAAATCCTTACACCAGTCCAACACGATTGACAGCGCCAAGTTCAGCTTGTCCGACAGTGTCTGCGGACAAATTCCCGACGCTGCAATGGCAATGTCGTCAGCGTATGCTATGACCTCATTGCCAGATTGTTCCAGCCCCCTCAGGAGTGAGTTGACTGCAAGATTCCAGAGAAGAGGTGATAGAACACCGCCCTGCGGAGTACCCTTACAAACCATTCTCTGACAATTCGAGGCCCCCACTGTCGAGGTCACTATCCTCGATTTGAGGAGAAGCTCGATGAACCTGACCAGATCCTGTCCCAGGTTCAGAGAACTGAGAGCCCTAACTATGGCGTCCGGGTTGACGTTATTGAATGCGCCCTCAATGTCCAAAAAAATGGACAAAGTGTATTCTTTAACGTGCAAGGACTTCTCCACCCGAGAGATAAGCGAGTGAAGTGCTGTTTCCACTGATTTACCTCTCGTATATGCATGTTGTGAAGTGGACAGAAGCGCTGAATCAATCGAGGCCCTAATATGAACATCGAGGACTCTTTCCAGTGTCTTCAGAAGAAAGGAACACAGACTTATGGGTCTATAATCATTTGCCCCAGTATGGGACGGTTTCCCAGCCTTGGGAATGAAAATCACCCTAGATATTCTCCAGCTCCAAGGGATGTAGAGGAGCCTGAGACTAGCGTTATAGATGGCAAGCAACCAGGGCAGGATTATCTCCTCCCCATGTTGAATGTCACCTGGAATAATACCATCCGGTCCTGGTGACTTGAATGGTTTGAAAGACCTAACAGCCCATTGCACTTGGTCAAGGGTAAGGGACAGTGGGGAATAGTTCCCAGACGGTGGTTCATTAACCTGATAAAAGGCCTGACCACCAAATGTGACACTTCCGGGAAAGTGAGTATCAAGGAGGAGTTCAAGTGTCTCCAAGCTGGACGTAGTCCAACGTCCGTCAAGTCGTCGGATACAGTCAAGTGATTTATGAGTGGAACTTAGAATTCTACGAAGACGGCCCGTTTCGGAAGAGGATTCTATGCTCGCGCAATAGTTCCTCCACGAGGCCCTCTTCGCTCGCCTCACAGCGTATTTAAGTTCCCTCTTTTTGGCCTTGTAGGTAGACCATTCACCTGTCGTCTTCGCCCTGTTAAAGAGCCTACCACAAGATCGGTGTAGATCACCGATCTCTTGGTTCCACCAGGGCGGTTTACGCTTGCCCCTATGGGCAGAGGGTCTGACGGAGGATGTGGCTGCCGCCCTAATAGCGGTTGACAGTGTGTCAGCAGCCCTATCCACGTCGAGACGGGTCGTTATAGTCGGGGGGGCAGAGGGAAGGCTGCAACGCAGTTTCTCTCTAAAAACGGTCCAATTCGTGTTCCTCCTGTTGACCGGAGGGGTCACGAAAGGAGGACACGCGTTCGTGTCAATAGTGAAGGTAATGTATCTATGGTCCGAAAAGGAGCATTCATTAGATACAAACCAGTTCTTAAGGTTAGTAGAGAAATCGGAGCTAACCAGAGTGATGTCCAGCACCTCCTTCCTAATAGAAGTCAGGAAGGTTGGCTCATCACCCCGGTTAGCTATAGCTAGGTTATTACTTATAATAAAATCAAGGAGGCACTCACCCCGTTCGTTGGTACCGGAACTACCCCACATCGTGTGGTGGGAGTTAGCATCTGCTCCGATTATGACCGGAACACCGCGCAGCCTAGCATCCGCTACCAGTCGACCAATGGGATCCTGAGGGGGAGAGAGCCCATAGTCATGAGCCATATAGGATGACGTGATCCAGAAGGTCATCGAGTTAATTTCGACGACCATGGTAACGGTGTCCTTATCACTGAACCTGTGGAGGAGAAGAGCGTTAATACTATTCTTAATCATAACACAAGCCCGAGGCTTACCTGAATTCTGGATATACGCTACGCGATATCCTTTGGTGTTGAGTCCACAAACCCTGCCGTCTACGACCCAGGGTTCTTGGATCAGAATGAGCTCTACATCCTCAGTTGCTAGTCGGAGGAGCAGAGCGGCGGAGGCGGTTTTAGAGTGTTGTAGGTTAATTTGGATGACTCTCAGCATTGACTCGAGAATCAACCATTGTCACATCAGCGTCCTCCTCGTCCGACAACGGGGAGGTAACGCCTGCGTCAATATCGATGCCGTCGAAGAATTCCCCCACCAGCTCAGAATTGGACTTCTTGCTGGAAGAGGAGCGTCGAGAAGAGTGGCTGCTCACACTCCTACATTCGACGTCTTCGGCGGATTCAATGGGTCCAGGGATAGGGTCGGATGGGGTAGGGTCAGATGGGATAGGGTGCTGTAGGAGGGGTTGGGGTGGGTCAGTGTTTACTGGGTTGAGGTCTGTTGGTGGATGAGCAGCAGCGCGAGAATCCGACTTATAGACCCTTAGTTCGATTGAACTAAAACCATATTTTATCACGCCCCCACGGGCAGTAATAAATGGAAGTGACTCCTCATTCAGGATGATCACCACCTCGCGGTAATCACCCCACTGGTCAGACACTTTAGCTACCCTCCAGTTATGGGTAGGCAGGTCGGTGTTACTGGCCTTGAGGATCCTCAAAATGGTTTCCGGGTCCGATGGTCCAGTAGGGATTCTCGCCTTGGATCGGGGGCGGTTAGCAATCTGGTCTGGAGGGACAGCAGCAAGCTTAGCTCCCGGCCAGACTTCCCCAATCCTGCTGATGGCCTCCTTATAAAGCTCCATAGAACGGAGGTCGGAGCACGCCACCAGTTTAATGTGCCCCTGATACCACCCCGCATCAGTGCAGCCAGGTGAAGGGCCAGGGTTGGAGTCCATTACTCCAAGGAAGACGTCTAGGAGCGCGTGTTCCACCAGTCTCCACTTAGTGGGGGCAATGGAACCATCGGGGTGGCTCCGGTCAACAATTGCCCAGGTCAGACCTTCCTTTAACACCTCACTAAGAGGCTTAGAAGGCTTGTTGGGGACAGGGCGTCTGGGTTGCGCCGAGCGCGGTCTTGTAGGCGGGGGGATATTGGGATTGGCCACCTTGGAGCGCTTCGGAGGCTGGAGAGGAGCGTTTAGCTCGGTAGATCTTTGCCTCTTTGGACCCGTTTCTGCCGTGATCGGAGAAGCAGGGGGCGATCATTACGATGGGCCTTAGCCCAGGCAAGCCGTTCCTTCTCATCCTCTGAGAGGAGAGCCGGGTCGGTCGAGCCAAATTTCGCAATGATGCGCATGGCTGATCTGCGAGTTCTATAAGCCCTCACGCTAGCACTCACGGTATTCCTGACACCCGATGGATTGGTGCCAGGGGCATGCGCGCCAGACTTGTCAGTCAATGCCTTAGCGGCAACCGAAGAGTGCGAGGGCATATTCGCAGCCGCCTTAGAGGTAGACGGAGCCTCGGTGGAAGGTGTCCTAACAGGAGGTGTGGCGACACTGGGAGCCGGCTTAACAGCCGGAACCTTGTGTGCCAAGCGGGGTTTTACCGAAGTAATAATACGGGACTTAACTCTCGAAGGGGCAGCTGCATTTTTCACAGGTGCCTGCCTGGAGAGAATTGTGCGTCCACTGGTAGCAGTGGATGCTTTGCGCTCGCCTACTTGAGTTAGCGCTGGTCTATTTGGGTTTGATTTTTCAGAGTTCATTGTAAAAGGGTCCCCACTCAAAGCCGCTATCCTTGCCCGCAAGTGTAGTTACCCATTAGTGGTCCCGTGGTTATCTATGCAAGCAGGGAGGCCACGCGAGGGTTGGCACCAGCCCTTATGGGGACAGGTGCTCAGAGCCAGACCGGGTACTAATCGGGAGTCCTCTCAACCGAACCTACACCACCAACTTAACGGCGACGGACAAGGAACGTACTTTGAGGCCTGCCAGGGTTTTAACGGGACGGGGGCAGCTGTAACCCTAGCCTGGAGCCGTTCACACAGCGGGTTTCACCCCGGTGCTACCGTGCATACACAACTAGGTCCAGAAAGTTACAGCCACCAGCTCAGGGCAATCGAGTCAGAAACGAGTGGGCAGAGAGAAGTCCGAGAAGAAAACGAGTCGTGCCAAGAAAAAAGGGGGGGGGTCAGCCATAGTCACCCCGGCTGAGAGGGGGGTGTTTATTGACTCCCCAGTCTAGATCCGTAGTGTTCCGTTAAAGAGCAGGGCCACCTCTAGCAGGATGTGACGATATCACGCACTAACGGTCCTGATAGGGTAGAGGCTGGAGGCTCCAAGGGAGCTATAATCGCATATCCCTATCCTGCGGAAAAAACCGCTTGACCCCACTCATACTCATACTCATTATCACAATTACCCGTTCTTCTATGTTTAGTTGTTGCTGTTATTTGTTAGTTTAGCCGACTGGTTCGGAATGCGTCTTAGTCCACAAAATATGTTTTGTATTAACAAACACCAATATGAACGACATATAACATGGTTCTGAATCCACGACAGTGAACACAAAGTTATAATCTCATATTCATACTTACTTACTAACTTACTTAATTGATTATTACAACGTTTTCGTCAAGATTACAACCTAGCTACCACAACACCCATATTCCGCGACTTTCTCTCAGTAGTCTTGTTGCAAATTCTCGGAGAGTAAATAAAATTGCAATGAAAAGTTCCTCAAAAATCTGATGTTCGCCACTCACGGAATAAGTCAACACACATAACATAAGTGGTATAGAACCTAGATCGTAATCCTAATTATGGGGTTGTAATAACCAATGAAGTTATTAAGTAAGTAATGTACATATCTCTTGGTTTTTAGAGAAAATATTAGCACAGATAAAAACATCGACATATTATCGGATTAGAGCATTACATTCATGGAAGAACAATTAATTTCGGATTTCTATAATACACCACGCTTTGTGTCCATTGTAGGCATATTCGTGTTATGTACGTGATAAACGATATGATCGATGGAAACAAAAAAAGAAGGCTAACAATGTGAATTTCATTTCATCTTTAAGATATCACACACGGTTTAAAAGAAGACACAATATACTCGCTCCATGTTAACCTTCTGTCTTCAATATTATCCTTAAAATAATATTTTTATTCATTATTTTCATCATAAGGACCTATGTATGGTTTGGTAAATCTAATATGTATGCTCCGTTTAATATTTTTTTAATTTCTAAGTTCAGTTTTAAGCCGATAAGCTTTGTTTGTTCCTTGTTTTTTTTTTTTTGTTTTTTCTTCACGGTAATATCATAATCTTATTATGATTCAGTGATAGTGTTTCCTTTGACCGTAAAATCAAAAAGGAACCCCTGCTTCAATTTAGCTGCTGTCAGGGTTGATTTGATTACAGATAAGAAATGTTGCATGTTAAATTTCAAATGTTCAACAAACGTTACGTACACATGTTGTCATCGTTTATCAAGCGTGAAGAGGAAGAAAGAACGAAAGAAAAAATCGAATTAAATGAAATACTTGATTCAGTTGGTTACCTAAACATGATACTTCTATACTCCCTCCCTTTATCCCCACCCCCCCCCCCCCCCTCTACCACATTTACAGGTACTGTGGATTTCAAATATTCGAAAAAGCACTTGACAACTACTTTACCAGCAACACCACCCACCCAACTTACTCTTTAGCAGCAACAATTTGAACGTTTTTTTTTTGTTCGTTTTATTTTCTGATTAGAAAAACGATGTTCTCATAAGGAAAAGAGAAGAAAAAAAAACTAGCCAAGAGTTAATATTGCGTGTAAGATTGTACTTGAAAAACTAAAATAGCGTGTGATGTGTTTGAATTTCAAAACGTTTTGTCACAACACACCACTATACCTCCGCAAGTTGCTAAGGATGAAATGAAGGTGTCAATTAAACAAATACCAGAGAAGAGGTGGGAGGGGAAAAAGAGCGCGAAATAAAATAATTTCATTTAACATTTCACATAATAATTGGCGTATTTAATTTAAAAAGTCCAACGCACAATTAAGATAAAAAAAAAAAATAGAAAGAAACAAAAACTAATTTAAGACTCAACGAACTACGTATTATCGTTGTGTATAAAGTTGCGCTTGTTTATGAATATAATATCATCACACTACAATTTTTATCAATTAATTATTCATACATCATTCATTTCATATAGAACATAACATTTCATTTTCGTTTTTTTTTTTTCAGATTTAATAACTTAGAGTTTGTATGTGTTTTATTATCATATCATTTGCAGACTGAAAGACTGCATTGGCATCATAGCAAAGGAAATAAAAACCACCACCAAACCGCACGGCTTCCAAATGTGTTTCTAACAAGGACTTGTGCTTCTTGCGATCATCATTAACTTACCCACAGAACACAAAACAAAAAAAAAAATTAAGAAACATAGAAATCAGCTTAAAGGCATCAACATCACCATGTTTTTACCCGTTAAATCAAATCTGTAAGTATCCATATTTCTTTTATTTATTAATAACAATACAATTACAATTTATATCATAATTATTTACGAACTGAGTAATTTTCATCCTTATGATCGGTGTAGTGTACAACAGTCCAGAGTCTCTAATAGTCTAGTACACTGCTTACTACACTATCAGAACACCCGGCGTGCTGGGTGCTGATATGGCCACAAGAAGTATTTTCTTACTGGAATGTAATTTAACCCTATTATGTTTCATCTGAACTCTAGGATTATTCATCCTCTAAGACCACAGAAATCTGCTTCATTTTGTTGAAGCTGTCTGATCTGTCCCCTCATATATGTATATTCAGAATATATTTAAAATTTCTTCTTCATTTTAATTGACTGTGTGTTAGTGTCTCGCCGAATATTCCAGTGCTTGTAAGTACGATTATACGGTATGTAAGTAAGTATGCATGAGTGCGTATTCGATAAAAATGCCCCAAAAGCTGTTTTTATACACACTTTATAATTCACCACCTAGGAGGGTTGTTTTTATATAGTTGTTGTTGTTGGTGTTGTTAGTATCATGCTGTATAGTGGTTAACATTAGTTGTTAACATTTATGTGGTAACACCATACACATATACATACATACATATGTACATAAATACACAAAAACAAAACAAACATATACAAACACAAGCATTTACATTTATGCAAAGAGAATAGAAAAGAAGAAAAAAACTCTATTAGTCAATCACTCTCTTTCAGTCCTTTTAACATTTTTTCTGTAACGTTTTGTTGAACCTTAACCATTTTAGAAACACTACAATGGATAGCCTAGGGTGGAGGTTAGGGTCACAGACTATTTATTCGACTTGATGGCGACTTGATGTCATCATTTATTGAAACTCTAAACGAAAAACGCATAAAAATACTGGCGTTTTGTCGTCTACTATTTCACATCCTTAAAGACATGCATGAATAGATTCCACTATTGTACATACTTTGTTGCTCTTCTCATTGTTGAAAATACCACATATTTATTGTTGTGATTTCATATAATAAAATCACATCGACGGGAAAGTTATTCCCCTTTTTTTGATTTTTTTTTTTGGGAGGGGGGGGGGGGGGGCGGTTGTAGTTGAAGAATTTTAAGCTCATTATTGACAATTTCATTTTGAGAAATAAAATATGTGGGGGAGAAAAGGGAATATTGAAATGCTTCTATGCAATTTGGGTTATACAAATAAAAAAAACAAAAACAACAAAAAGAAATTATAATGCTTAGGGATGGTAGGGTAGTAATATATAGGAATGAGTATGTACAGCAGAAATAAGGTTAATTGGCTCATAAGGCATATATGGGTGTACATAACACATACATATATACGTATTCAATGTATGGGGGAGATTGTTGTATACATACGTGAAGTCATATAAAAAGTTATAAAATTTTCAGTTTTTTAAGCCTTATGAAAGTCAAAGTAAGAAAAAATCGGAATAAAATTTTAATGAAATGAGGAAAAAAAGGTTCGTTTTCTTGTTTTTTTTTTATTGATAGATTGTGACAGTAGCATGGAAATTTTCTTTATTGATAATTCGTACAATCACGGAAACGGACAAATTAAGATTACATCTAACGATATTGAAAGGCACTTTTTGATCACACTATTTATAATATTTGAAACTAATTCTAATCTATCTGCCATTTTGTAAGCCTCAGCATAATTTAAAAGATATCTATGAATGCAATTGAGTGCACAAAATTAATTTTAATTAAGTTGTTGACGCCAAAACGTCACTTAAATGAATTCACATCTGTGAAGGGGGGTATAAATATTGAAAACTGAACTCTCGACCGCCTATTAAACAGATCAGTAATACTCGGTAATGAAATGTTAACATAAACATAAAGTAAATCAACAGAAACCTATAGAAAACACCTGACAGCAAAAATAATCATAATTTTCTAATGATCAGGGTGATTGTGTCTTGGTACACAAAACCATGAATCGAAACTATTAAGTACGGTTGGTAAGTAGAATTCGTCATACAAGAGTTAACTCAAAAGTTATTAGCCACAACATACATACATACATAATTGGCCATTACAACCCTTCAGTCAGGATTACGACCTAGCTTCTCACACCACCTATGTTGTGTGCGTTAATTTTATACATGAGTGGCGGGACCTACAGTTTAAAGTCGACTCCAAACGACAGATTTTTGAGAAGCTTTTCATGGCAATTTTTACTCTCAGAGTCTTTGCCAGAAATCTGCTGAGAGGAAGTCGCCAAAGAAATATTTTTCGTTTTGATGTCTGACCTGGGATTCGAACCCGGGCCTTTCGTCTAATAAGCCAACACACTACCCACTAGACCACGGCAACTTCTACAACAGTATAAATAATATACAGAGTTTATGTGCTTTCATCAGATCTAATCTAGTCAAATCCAATTCTATAGCGATCCTGTAAGAAAATACTTAAAATTTTTAAACTACATAAGAAATGTTTTATTTTTTTGTTCTTTTGTTTAAGATCCACCGATAACACTGCCAATAGTGAAGATGTCACTACCACTAGCAATAATTCAACACAGACACCCAGTGATCTTAGCCCACCAGGACCTAATGAGGAAATATTGCCTCAGGCCCACCATCAGAATCCAGGACATTGTGTCGCATCATTTGCAGCCATTAATCAAATGCGTACAAATTCACAAGTAAGTCTTCGATGATTAACACCAAATCCCAAAAATCATTGCACGAAATCCATAAAATCTACTGCAGAGAGAGAGAGAGAGACATAAATTTACAATTTTTGACTGCATAGTTTATATAAAAAAAGAAAGCTGAGAACAAATATTACATTAAGAGCAATAAATTTAATAAAATAAAAACAAATGGTAAATAAAAATAAATTTAAGACGTGCCAGACAGATAGACGCATTTGGATACTGCCAACAGCAGTACTTTTGAAAAAAAAAAAACCTCTTACAAACTCCATTCCATGCATACGTACATACCATCAACAGCATTATTGACGTACCATAGACAAGAACAAATCAATGGTGATGAGTGGTGGCGAGAAGGAAAAAAAGCCACACTAAAATGTAGGGTTTATTGACTTGTACGAGCATGACTAGGAGTCATGCAATATATACTTACTTACACATCTACATCTATATATATAATGCAGTAAAAAATTCAAATAGAGTTCTGCCTTCACATATGACTAACTGACTGTCTGCCTAACGGTCTTCCTATCTAAAACTCATTCGAAATTGTATGTTCGAAAAACCTAAACTCGTATGTCGTCTGTTTTTTCCTCGTTTCTGCTCTTTTCTTCAAAATTTTATATGAAAATTAAGCACCTACCCCAGGTGTAAGTGTAAGCGGAAAGCAATGCAATAAAGAAGTGTTAGTACAGAAAAAAAAAAATAATCCCATTAGAGTAAAATTCAAAGGTAGACAGGAATTATGAGCAGGAGTTGATGGGGTTTTCATTTGTAAGTGTTGGGAAAAAGGAATTCAACAAAACATGTTAGAGCTTTAAGCGGATTTTAAAACACTTTTTTGTCATAGAACTGAGGAGTGAATGTGTAAAAGTAATTAAAAGGCATTTTAGGGATAAACTACTTATCTTTTTTTTTGAAATTATCAAGGTGTGAATTGTATATGTATTGCAGTCTGTGACTATAGAGAGGTTCATGGAGAAGATCCAATTGTTTCGGAAAGTGTTCTTGATTTAGAGCTAAAGGTTAGGAAGCAGTTGGGTATCGTGCTAGCTACTTGTTGTTTCCGCTTCAGTTGTCCGTAAAGTTAAACTAAACATACTGCAAAGATATTTCCGATTGGTCTATTCACTATTCTTGACTATTCACTAAATGTGGAAACGTTAATGGAATTGTTTCATAGTCCCAACGTTCCTCGGTGGCCGGTATTAGGTAGTTTGAAGAAGAGGAGACCAATCAAGAGTCTCATTCGATTTACGCGCTCACCATTAGAAAGTAATGAAAGTAATTGTGATTAATCGTTTCAGTGGAAGATCTTTACAAAAATTGTAAAATACGATGTGTATCTTCGGAGAAAGATAAATTAAATTATTTAAAAAATAAACTCCAAAATTATTGTTGAGATAAAATGCTTATTTCTTAATCGATTCACATTCGAGACACCCTATACTATAAGTATTTTAAATTATTGTGGTTTGATCGAACTCCGGTAATGACCGCCAATATTTTTTTTGTTTATTTTTCTTTTACCCTAACAATCCCAGTCACATAAAATCAAATTCAATTACGTTAACAGCGTAATTCTGTTTAACAGGTTAATTGCAGCAATTTCAGTGTATTTTAGTATGCCATTGAAATGCAACGTTATACGAGTATTCACCCCAACCTTGGTGAATAAAATCTTTATACACATACATACATACATACATGCATACATACATAACAAGAAAATAAAACAATATTAATCATGATTAAATTTTACACATTCTCTCAATTTCTCTGTGTGTGTGTGTGTGTGTGTGTGTGTTCTATTATTTAATGTATTTCCTTGCAGTTGTGCGATGTTACACTGGAGGTGGGCGGAGAAACCCTACATGCCCATAAGGTAGTTTTAGCCTCAGTATCACCGTATTTCTATGCCATGTTCAATGGTAAGTACAATATAAGTATCCTGGCAATTTGTCTAAAGGACAGAAGAAATTGTTTCCTTTTTTTTTTTACTATTTTATCTTCTGTTTCTTGTGAAGTGAATAAAAAAAAAAAATGAATGAAGTAAATGAGTGAATGAATGAGTAAATGAATGAATGAATATTGCAGATGACATGTTAGAACGTACGCAAGGCATTGTTAGACTGCATGACATTGATGTCATAGCCATAAAGGATTTAATTGACTACATTTATACTGGCGAAATAACCATTACGGAACAGAATGTACAAGTTCTACTGCCGGCTTCCAGTCTACTGCAAATGCATTCGGTTAGAGAAGCGTGTTGCAAGTTTTTGTTGCGTCAATTACATCCTTCAAATTGTTTGGGTATACGAAGTTTTGCTGGTAAGCTAAACCTAATAGAAATTAAAAAAAAAAAAAAAAACAATTGAAAAATGCACAGAACATATCTACTATTGAAGTTATTCGTTTATTTATTTCTTTTTGTAATAGATGCCCATTCCTGCAAGGAATTACATACCAGATCCCACAAGTATGCTTTACAAAACTTTCCAACAAGTCGTTAGCACGGAAGAATTTCTATTGTTGCCCTTTGAAGAGGTACGCGATTTAATTTCCAATAATCTTTTGAATATCTGCTCCGAGGAAAAGGTATTCCATGCGGTTCTGAATTGGATTAAACATGATTTGGCCGAGAGACAAAATCATATAGCTGAGCTAATGAGTCATGTGCGTTTGCCTTTGGTTAGTCGTGATTTCCTAATGACTATTGTGGAGACGGAGCCTTTAATAAGAGACGATTCGCAATGTAAAGAATTATTGTTGGAGGCCATGAAATATCATTTACTGCCGGAACAGAGAAGTTTGATGAGCAGCCAACGTACTTTAGAAAGGCGGCCGGATGGCATGAAGCCGTATGTATTTGCGGTGGGCGGTGGCAGCCTGTTTGCCATACACAATGAGTGTGAGGTTTATAATACGCGTACCAATATGTGGTCTAGCATAGCACCCATGCTATGGCGTCGTTCTAGATCTGGCGTAACGTCTCTACACAAATCCCTGTATGTAGTGGGTGGTTACGATGGCGTGAATGATTTGGCTACGGCCGAGTGTTACAACCCTTCAAATAATAAATGGTCTTATATAACACCCATGGGCACGAAACGTTCCTGTTTGGGTATATGTGCCTTTGACGGTTTAATTTACGTGTGTGGTGGCTATGACGGTGCCTCTTGCCTAAGCAGTACTGAACGTTATGACCCTTTGACTTCAGTGTGGAGTTCTTGTCCTGCCATGAGCACCCGCCGGCGTTATTGCCGCTTGGCTGTACTGGAGAATTGCATTTATTCTTTAGGTGGATTCGATTCTACCAACTATCAGTCTAGCGTGGAACGTTTCGATCCAAGAGTAGGACGCTGGTACCCGGTGCCCAGCATGACCGCCAGACGTAGCAGTTGTGGAGTGGCCTCTTGTGATGGTTTTCTCTATTGCATAGGCGGTAATGATGGCACCATGTGTATGTCTAGTGGCGAACGTTTTAATATAAGACGTAACAGCTGGGAGCCTATAGCAGCCATGCATTCACGTCGTTCCACCCACGAAGTAGTAGAAGTAGAGGGTGCTCTTTATGCTTTGGGAGGCAATGATGGCTCGTCGTCTCTTAATTCGGTAGAACGTTATGATATACGCTTAAATAAATGGACCATCGTGAATTCTATGGTGGCACGACGTAGCTCGGTGGGTGCTGCCGTCTTAGAATGCTTCAATTTAGAGCGTGGCTTGGTCCAGACTACCAATTTATGACCTCCACTTACAGCCATTGCTGAATCATTTGTGAATGCTGCCAATAATTCAACAGCAACAACTACAACAACATCATCAAAAAATTCGTCACCTACCGCCGCAAATAATTCAGCAAACAATGGTGTAACCACTTCAACAACAGTAAACAATACGACGACTTCATCGACAACAGCTTCTACGTCCGCTACCGTTTCATCTGCTACTACGAATAATCCGATTTTACCTGGTAGAGCGGTGAGTGGACGTAGTATGCTAAATGGCGATTTGCTAAATGTTGTCTTGCCTTCTAATTATACTTTAAGCACTTCAGCCCCCTCTTCATCAACATCTACGTTAAGACGTTACCGCGAACGTGAACGTAGCTCAACCAACGAAGCAAGTCCGCGAACGGATCGACCCTCTTCAAGTGATGATAGTAAACCAAATACTGCCTGATATTTATATTATCGTTAAAAGCACATCATAAACAAATACTTTCATTTTATTTACCAAAAATTCTACTGCCTAACTAACTGCCTATACAGTGATTGTGGAAGTGTAAAGGCGAAATGCTATACGAAATATTAAAACCGGTATTCATTTAGGGAATCGCATTGTCATTTTTCATCATCATCAGAAATATCATTCTTAATTATAAGCCACAGACACTCATACAAACATTTACTATCTTAATAGTTTTCAGAGGAATTGATGAATATTCTCCTCTCTCGCTTACATAATATATACATAATATACTTATGAAACAAAACATACATAAAAATCCATTCAATTGCATACCTACTATTTATAAAACAAATAAAAGTGGGAAAAAAACAACATAATTTATATCAAATAAAAATACTTACATACATACATACATACTCGTACATACAACAATTTATGTCAATGACCAATATGAGCTCTTATTAAAAAAAAAACAGAAACAAAAAAATTTACAAAAATACTACAAGAAAATATTAATTATAATGATTACCTTAAAACAAAACTTTAATCGAATCTACCCACACTTAATTATAGTATAAATTTATGCTCTTATGAACAATTTTTTACAGTATTTTATAAAATTAAATCTCTTTACACGACACGACACCGACGTCTCGTATAAAACAATGATGGAGTCATGCAAAACGGAACTGTAATTGCAGCATCATTGAATATTAAATTAAATTTTTAATATAATATAAGCATCTATCTTTAATCAATAAATTTATTGAAATATTAAAGTATTTAAAAATAAAATCAAAATCCAAATGTGTTTGAAAACTTTATAGGCCTTATAATTTTATCCCCCTCACTGTTAATCTGTTATTTCAATATAAGTCGAGTGCGTGCACAATGGCTTAAGTCCGCTGTAGAATACGCACATACATATCGCTCCTTTATTGCAACATAGTCATAGGTTTTCTAGACATAAGTCCTATGATCTAATTGCTGTAAAGACTTTTTGCTATAACTTCGGTTCAGCTTGGGATATAAAAATGAATTTTTTTTTTTTTCAAAATGTACAGAAGGTCTAAAAGAGCCGTTTTGCTTAAGTAACTAGAAATTTTTAATTTTTTGAAATATGACTATGTTGCAATAAAGGAGCGATATGTATCTTTTATTATAGTAAACTAGAAATAAGCAGTATGCTTAAAAGATATCACTACTAAATCAATAACTGCTACGGGCTTTACTTTACTTTGCCACAATGGCCGTCCATGATCAATTACTTCCTTTCAGTATATATCTTTACAATATTTATGGATCGTATTAGCATCAAATGAATTCTGAGGACTAGATAAAGAAAATTAAATTGTACACCTGCGTTGGTTGTCGTTCCCATGTCATCTGTTGCAAGGAACTACCGAATAATACATGACCATTTAAATCTCATCTATGCAGTTATTATTACAAATTAATTCATAACTACAAGAACTACAGACAGAGTCTAAAAGCTTTCTAGTCGTTAATTATTTTAAAGTTTCGAATTTAAATATCGTAATTAGATTAGACACAATGGAGAAAAGTCGCCGTGGTCTAGTAGGGTAGTGTGTTGGCTTATTAGACGAAAGGCCCGGGTTCGAATCCCAGGTCAGACATCAAAACGAAAAATATTTCTTCGGCGACTTCCTCTCAGCAGATTTCTGGCAAAGACTCTGAGAGTAAAAAATTGCCATGAAAAGCTTCTCAAAAATCTGTCGTTCGGAGTCAACTTTAAACTGTAGGTCCCGCCACTCATGTATAAAATTAAGGCACACAACATAAGTGGTGTGAGAAGCGAGGTCGTAATCCTGACTGAAGGGTTGTAATGGCCAATTATGTATGTACAATGGAGAAAAGAAGGCATTCCCATAATACTCACCTTTGTCTTCCTATCACTAGACAACATGCTTGCAGTCGTATGCATTTGCATAGACTCATCTACCTCACCCTAATACATAAGAACGCAAACGGTGCTGAAACTACCAGTAAGAATTCCCACCAGCCCAAGGAGATTCAACCCAATGTGTCAGAATATTCATATAAAATTGTTAGTTTTAATAAGAAAGTATCGGAAGAGGAAACGATAGAGTGGATGGGATATAAGCATCCCCACAAGAATACTTTTTCAAATTGAAGAAGGCAGCATGGAATTGAAGCAGACTGTAGGTGAATATAAAAATCATCCTAAACGATTTCTTCTTCATAGACAATTTACTATACAATTGAGAACAAATTTTAATTGAGTTTTTATTACAAAAGTCCATATATTCAACGAAAATGTCAATGTTAAAAAAGAAACAAACAAAAAAAAAACGACTAATTTAACACTTACATTGTATAATCGTTGTATTGTATTGTATTGTATTGTATTGTACTTGGGGTATGTTTTTTATTGTTGTTTTACAATTATGTTGTAAATTTGTTTATTGTGGTTTTTATTTTTCTTTTTTTTTTTGTATCAAAAAATAGTCTTGAGTCTTGAAGACCTTTGAAGAAGGCTTAAAATTCTTTTTGAGCCGTAAAAGGCACACAATATTTGCTTTGGACAATCCATAGTTTTGATTTGCTAGGCCTAGGGACAACTATTGACAACTAAACCAAACGATTAGCAGTGTGAACAGCAAGATCACCTACTGATTTTTCCGAGGATTTCTTGCTTTCGGGCAATGTTTTTGCGGAACCACGAAACCAACTCTCGCCAACTGCAAAATGTTGGAGAAATAAATTAATTTTAATACCATTTGAAACAAGTGTGAATGAAATCAATTAAAACGAATTTCTTTAAACAGAAATATTTTATTTTTAGTTTAAAAATGATAATAAACAAAAATGAAAAAATATTTTATACTTTAATTGTTCACTATTTCTTATCTTTTCTTTTTTTGTTTAGGTTAACATAATTAAAAAATGCCAATTTCCATACGTGGTGGTTCGGCGGGTTTGATAGACAATTTTATACGAATATAAAACAAAAATCATTCGAAATTTATTAAAATGTATACCAAAACGCACGCCGTCGATTTAAAAAGCATTTTTAAATTCTATTAAAGCTATAAATGTAATTATTTATGAAATCTTAAAACCTAAGAAAGAACTTTTATATCCATCCCTTTTAAGCAGGAGTATAACGTAAGTAAATTGATTAAATGTGGGGCAATTTAAAATAAAAAATGTAAAAAAGAAATAAAAAGAAATAATGGCTGGCTTAAAATCATTTTATAATAAATGTGAAAATCCTATTTAATCATGTATTTGAAAACTATCCAAATCGGCAGCTAAAATATTAGGATAATTTTTTTTTTTTTTTTTTTTCATAAAGAGAAACAAAGATAGAGAACAACATCAAGAGAAGAGAATTAGAAAATTATTTCAATTCATTGAATCGTTTATGTGCTTATAAATGTTTTTACTTAGACGTACATATAAAATGAAACAAGGAAAAAAAAAAGAAAAAGAAAATGCTTAATAAAAGCCAAATTATTGTTCTTAACAGTTATAGGATTTGGTAATTAAAGAGTTTTCCAATACTCTTCCTTCTTTACTTTTCATTTGTTAATTTTGCAACACATGGTGTTCTTAGTTTAGTTATTTTTCTTTTCTTTTCTTAGAGATGTTAAAAAAGTTTATTTACTTTTGTAGACTTTTTCAGTCATATCATCGAAGCCAGAGTCTTGGATGTTCAGCATCAAGCTATCGGCCGAGAGGTAGACCTTGTTCTGTGAGTTGGCAATCTATATTTGAAGGAATAAAGGATATTAATGAAAGTATGTAATATAGTTTAAAGAAAATAAGAAATAATAAAAAAATAAAAAACTTACGGTTCTAGCTATGCTTTGAGCAGCACGCAATTTACGCAATTTCAAATAAGCTGGATTTTGTTTCACTGCAAGACCTAAGTAAACATATCAGTTATGGAATAACCATTTGATTTTAATACAAGTAGAAAGGATATTTTCTGTAAAGGACTAAAAATATTGTAATTAATTAATTAAATCAACTCTTAAATTGTGGCCTCCTCCTATCAACTATCCTCCTAAGAAACTATCAATGGTAAATAATAATGTTATAATAACATGAATAGAGAGATGATGTCTATGTTTGGAGTGTTTTTTTAAATTTTGGAGAATATTTCCCTAGGTTTCGAAAGATATGTTCCGATAATCTGTATGAAACTACCGTTTTCAATGCTTTCTTTCTCCAGACTGCATGAAGACTAGGCACAGATATTCTTCCTACGCCCATATGTAAGTCCTCTTATAGCTTTCTTTTAAGAATAATAATGCCTAGACATAAAGGCAAAATTCCTTAAGTCTATGTTAATTTGTTTTTGAAAAAGGATATCATTTTAGCTGCCTCAGCTTCACCCTCAGCTTGCACAATCTTCTGTTGTTTCTCTTGTTTTGCACGTTCCACAAAGAAGACAGCACGTTGAGCTTCCTGTTGGGCGACTTGTTTGGCTTCAACGGCAGCTGTATATTCTTTACCAAAACTCAATTCGGTTAAGGAAACATCATCCAAAATAATGTTAAAATCACGAGCACGTTCAACCAATTCACGGCGAATCAAAAGGGAAACCTTTAAGCAAATTTCAAATTATTTTCAATGAATAAACAATTCTATTAAAAAAACACTTTCAAAACTTACTTGAGCACGTTGGGTAATCAGTTGTGAAGCATTGAACTTTGCCACTACACTCTTGAGCACCTCATTACAAATAGAGGGCAATACTTTCTCGTCATAATCCAAACCCAAATTACGGTGAACCATGGGCAAACGCATTGAGTCTGGACGCGACAGGACACGCAACGAAATATTATCATTTGCAAATCCTTAGAACCGGTGGGTGATGAAATTTTACGGGGACGAGAACGAATATCATAGATTATGGGGTATTGGAACCACGGAATGCGAAAATGTAAGCCTTCAGAATAAATATCATTTTGTATGCCACCAAGTCTGCTAAAGATAATAGCACGATGACCACCATCGACTGGAATATTTAAAAGCAAATTGCAACATTAAACAACATTGATAACACATACATCACATCACATCACATCAGATCAGATCAGATTGTAATATTCTACAACTACAAATTTAAACTCTACTTTCTACAACAATAACAACAACAAGAATAGTGTAACATAATTCGAAGTGCGGCAGGCATGATTAAGATTATGCAACCTTATCTCCTAGACGTACTTTTTTGTTTTTCGTTTTTTAACAATACAAAATCATTTAGAAACTGAAATATCCGCAAGGAATTCTTATAATTTCTATAAACTTATTCTTGTTGTTGTCATATTAATTGAAATTTTATTTGCAACATCACGTTTTTATTATGAAATTTGCCGACAATGAAATTGTCAAGCACCCAATCAATTTGAGGTTATGTTTTAACATTTATGTTTTCCTCTTAAAAATGTTTCAAAAGGCTTTCTTCATAGCTCAATTTCTGCTTACCGGTATATAACGATTGATTGACACCATAGGCCAAGGCACCTAAACCAGCTAAAACTTTTAAACCAGTAGTCAAACCGGGTGGTCCGCCTTTGCCGAATTTACCAGCCAAATCGTTCAATTTACTTTGAGCCATTTCTAGAATATGATGAGAAAAAAGAAACACTCTTGATTTTTCTTATAACGAAAGAAAAAAAACACAAAATCTTATTACTTTTTTAAATAAATGCTTTAACACACAACTTAATTACACCAGAAGAATTTACAAAAAGCCCGTCCCGTCCTTTGAAAACTATAAAAATGGAATTAAATTGTCCAATAGAGACTCTCTGTACGACACAAAAGAATTCACTTTTAGTACTAAAAAATAATAATGAAAACATTCACGATAGTTCATCGATTGTACACAGCGTTGAAAAATTTAATACTTTTGTACTTTGTATTACGCTTTCAGTACTTTTTTTATTATTATTTTACGTCGTGTGCTTTTTTTCTATTTATTAATTAATGCATTAGCAACACATTCAAGGCTTTTGCCTAGATTAGCCCAACATCCACAGAATATACGTTCGTTATAGAATACGAAAAGCAATAAAAACGCGTGCCGAACCGTATTGCAATATTCTGTAAGCATTTTTATTATCTTCAAACGAACGTGTTTCATTTCGTTCCATCGACGTGACTAAACGGGGCTTTTTACGTTTTATTACATTCCGAATCAGATGTACTTTAGTCGTAATCCTGATTGAAGGATTAATGACCAATTATGTATCTATTACAAAAGTACTATTTAATGAAAGGAAGTACTTTTCCAGTTATATTTTTAAGTACCATTTGTAAAATTCAGTTTTGCAGCACTGGTCATCCCTCAGTGGATTTTTTTAGAACATTTTGTTCTTTCTACCTGACCAACACTGATCCAGTTAGTTGAGTATCAAACTTTTTTCATCCTGGCATCCACATCACCACTCGTGGTTGGAAAAACTCATTTTTGTTCGTTCAGAAAAATAACAAACCGTTTTTACTGATTCGCACATTCCTTTTCCGCTTCCGGTTTATATAAGTAAAAATTAAGACCCTGTTCTTTCAACAGGCGCATGTGAGTGGTGAATGAATGAGTTTGCTTTGTGTGTGTTGGTGTGTGAGTGTTCGTTAGTTTGCTGCTGGTTGGGGGAGAGGGAGGTGGTGGTACGATGAAGGAGTGAGGAAAACGGGAGTTACCAAGATTGTGGTTGTGTGCTTGCTGCCTGCATCCGCTTTTCACTGTCGTTGTAGTTTTGGGTCCACACACAACACGACCGTACCGTGGGAAGGGGAGGGATAAGTTAAAATAAAAAGGTTTATTTTTGAGGTGTGGTGAATTTTGTTGTTGTGGTAAGTTTCCAGTGTGGTGAGTTTTTGCAAAGTGTGGTGAATTTATCAAATGTGGTGAATTTATCAAATGTGGTGAATTTATCAAATGTGGTGAATTTATCAAATGTGGTGAATAAAGTCGAAAATCACCAAAGTGCCGTTATTCGAAATGGTACTGTATTACCATAGACCAATCTAATGTATATTGTAAATTGGACGGTGTATGTCTAGAATAAGTATTTTTCACCTCTGTTAGCGGAGACATTCACCGACAATTCTGGGTGCTATTATGCGCTGTATTACCAACGGTGTGGTTTGTAGTTAGTGAAACACTAAGGGCCATTATTACAACTTACCTTTAAAGTTGGCTATAGTTAAAGGTACCTTTAGCTGAAGTGAACCGCAAAGTTACCTTTAACTTATTTTGGTTATTACAACTTACCGATAAAACAAAATTAACTTTTTCAAAAATATGGCAATGCCGGAGCAAAGTCGATAAAACTGCTTAATTAAACAAGTTTTTTTTTAACGCAGTGCAAAAGGAAAACTTCGTTTTGGTTGTTGTATATGCTAATTTTGTTTAAATTTGAAATTGCCACATCGAAAATAGTATATGATATAGTAAGTTCAAACAGAAAGTGACCTTTAAATATTAAAGGTAGGATGATCTTCCCTTTAGTTTAACGATCACTTCTATCTTATTGGGTACTCGTAATAACGAAAAACAATTTATCTCTCCGTTAAAATCCTCCCTTTTGTTAAAGGTAAGTTATAATAATGGCCCTAAATAAAAAGTAAGATAGTTTGCCATGGTGTCATTCTATTTAAAAATCTAAAAAATTAAAATTAGAAAACGGCCTACAAATAATTAAATTTAATAATTTCTTTCTTTTATACTTTATCCAAAATGCTTGCAAAAAAAAGCTACAAATTGGAAATTCTTTGTTGAAATATTAATAAATTTTTGTGCTTTGTTCGAAGGCATATCGGATCTAAATTTAACATCAGGAAAAATTATTAAATAAGAACTATGAATTAAGATAATGTGCAAATTAAGAACAGATTGTTTTTTGGAACGAATGAACAAAGTTTACAACCACTAGTCAGTGTTGTCAGGAAGAAACCAATTTTATAACCATCTCCTAAAAAATCAACAAAATCAAGCCAGAATTAACTATTAACAGAGGTCGTACGATTGAATGTTTACCTATATTATTAACTGGATCGTCTGATGACACTCAGTAGTATCCAGATTTTCCCAACATAAAGTGCGTCGTGTTATGTCAGTTCGCATCCTAATGGTTCAATTGAAGGATTTTTATTATACATCCTCGTTGCAGTTCGCAAAGAATACAAAGCATAAAAAATAATCAAATTTTCTATGTAGTTTTTTCCAACTCCCTCTTTGATAACTTTCTAAGCCGGACCTTAAGGTAGTCATCGTAAAGTAAAAATGTTGGATTATGAAATGTTTGAAAAACATTTTTATAGCCCCTGTGTGTGTGGGCCTATTTATTGTAGCTTAGCATAATAGTAACGGTAGCTGTTGTACACCGCATTCCATTCTTACATAATAAAAGGCATTCCAATATTTATGACATGACGTTCGTTACAACAATAAATGTAATACGAATGTTGTAAAAACTATATTTTTGTTTAAAAAGAAAGACAAGCTGACAGACAGACAGGCTGTTTTGTTAAACAAATGCAACCCAAAGACATACATACATATGAGTGTGACAACCTGGTCTAATGACAATGATCACATTATAGGCCATAACTGATCAATTCATGGCGTTTTTATTTTTATACTTTGTCGTTGATTTAAAATACCAAAAATATGCAGGCATTAGTAAAACAAATGACATGCGTACGGGTAAAATATTGGAGCAAAAAAAAATGAAAGAAAGAAAAACACCTAGATGAGGTATGCACCATAGGCTTTGCTCAATGGCCAGTTGTTCCAACTAATTTTTTTAAAATTTTTATTTAAAAAGCAAAAAAAAACATACGAACATGTTCCCATTTAAGATTAAAACAAATTTCGACTTACAGGCCAAGAAAAACTAACACTCGCACAGACGTTCACACTCATACTGCATTTGTGGTCGCTCTATAAAGCGACAGGCTGCAAGTAGTATGAAGAATGTGAAGTATAACTCTGTGGAACGCTATGGGTGACAAACAACCCACATAATATTCAAATTAGTTGGTCAACATTAACAACAATAACCATAACGTTACGGTACTACACACACACACACTATGTACAGATGTAACTACATACAAACAGACAATATTAATCGCTCTTTTAGGCAGGCATATTAACACATACTTTCAAATATTACGGAGTCATTTATACATACATTTGAATGGACTTTGATTTCAAAGACAGGAAGGCCAATAGAGAGAGAGAGAGAGAGAGCGGGAGAGCGAGAGAAGAGGGAGATAGAGACAAATTAAATTGTTTAACAAGATTCCGGTTCGATAACAAGTATTTGTTCAAAAAAAACGAAAGATTATAAAATTATAAATACAACAATAATATAACAACAACATAATAAGTAACGAACTAATGCTTAAAACACAATAGACGCAACAATTGCAGCACAGCAATCTCTCAATAACTCGACAATAAGCTACGATGCTGGTACTTCGTATTTAGGCTAATTTTAATTTTTACTAACAGCAATGAGAGAATTAGTGCTAACAAGGAGAGCATATATGTGCTAACATTGAAAAGATTAGCGCTTCCAACACAATAATATACACGGAATAAAGGTAAAAAATAGGCTTGCTGCCATGTAAAACTCAACAATTTAATATGCACATGTGTGCATATATGTATATATGCATATATGTATATATGTATATATATATAAATATGAATTCCATTGAATATCATAGAAAACCCCATACCAACTCCGCTAATTTCGGATATCTTTCACCAGTTCACCAGCATCACTAACACTATTAGCTAAAGGTACCTACAGTTGCCCAATTGCGTTATTCTGACATTCTAATTGCTGCTCAGTTGTTGAACGTAGGGAAAATAGGTCATAATAAATTATTTTTAGACAATTTCACTAAACATTTTGCAAAACGTTAGTATGATATACGGTAAGGATTGGGCACTGGTTTTTCTAATTCATCGTGATTCGAACTTATGTTGTTTATCAACGCTTGCATAGAAAGTTTATTAAACTGATCTTAATATTTAGATAGATGTACAGCTATCCGATGTATTCGATTAGATTTGTTAAGCCATTTAAAGTGTGATCATCTTTGCTGCGTGGGTAACATTACTTGGCTTTCTTGTTCTTCCTTTACCAAACAAAAAAAAAAAAAATAAAAACTCTTATTTCTTTAAGGTTTCATAACTTAATCTTGATAGTTCTAAAAGTATGCAAAAATTAAATTTTTCAAATCGTGTCCTTGACCCAAAACTGACTGAAATTTTTTTTTATTTCTTCTAAAATCAATGATGGTTCGATGATTAGTTGAACGCATGTCATACCTCCGGAATTTCGTAATAACGAACACGCAAAATTCGGCGTTGAACTTTTTTTTTTAATATAATATTAATCTATTGAGATAATATAATAATAATTGAGATAATATTTGAAATCGACACACTGTACGTTGCAAGCTTTAACAGTATTTCGTACGTGTTCCATGACTGTCCTTATTATTAGTAACTGAGTATTGTTGGAGTGTTAATATGGTTTGATGTGTTGGTGTGTTGATGACGATCCAATACGTTATGAGCTCAACTGCAAATTCAACTGTAAATCGGCCTTCATTGCTGGTGTTTAATAACGAACAGAGTACTGTTGCCGCTATTGACGATGATGATGACGGTGATGGTGATGGTGATGGTGATTGTGATGGTGGTGGACATAGAACGAAATTGACTTTTTGAACTTGAGCTTCTTGTTATTTAACTTTTTTCTCCTTTTTCTGCATGCTTATCGTTCTTTATCGGTTCGTGCTTGAATGTTTCCTTGTTTTGTTTTTTGTTTTCTTAATTCATTCTGGCTGTTGACGAAAAAACGAAACGAAAGGATGTTCAATGGCCTCATGATGTGTGGCCTAGAATATTGGATTTCTTCCAGTTGCCAGTTGTTATTATTGTTGTTGCCTTGTAGGTAATATAATAATATTTTTTTTTTTTTTAAGTATTCAATAAGGATGTGAAAATTGATATTGTGACATATTTTGAGTGTTTTTTTTCTTGTTGTTTATAATATTGTAGTTGTTTTTTATAATGTGGTTTAAAAACGTTTTTAGAGTAGAAGGTTAATAACGGTAACGTTATGTTTAAATGCAGTTTTATATAAAAGTACAAGTACATATAAACATATGTATGTATGCATGTATGTGTATACATTTATATCTCTTAGGATAAAAACAAAAGTAAGAGAGGCGTTGCAAAGACACCCATCTTAAACAGAATGTCTTTGTGTAAAAAGATATCGCATAAACAAGTATCAGTCATTATATTTTCCACATAATATCCATGTATTCAAATAATTCGTTTTCCAAAAAGTCACAGTTTGTCTGCTAACATGTACACATAGATAACAAGTATAGGTACTAGTACTGCCTTTGATACTAGTGCTCCTATAATTATAAATGCTACTATTGCTACTATTTCTCCTATGGATACTACAAATCGCATTACTGCAACTATTACTATTACAACTATTTCTAGGGTTATTACTAATATTGTTATTGATATGCTACTATGGTTGTTTATTACTACTATCTTATTGCTATTACTATTTGCTATTCCCCATTCCACTACACTTTTGAAGTTCGAAATTGTCACGTATAGTATAGTATAGTACACAGTACACAGTTTCATGTCCTCATCCGACAACGCTGGTTAAGGAAAGTTGTTCTTAAAGATTTTTATTTTGGTTAATTTTTTGTGGTTGTCGTTTCAGTAGCATACATTTTTTATGACGTTGACAGCATATGGCATATACTTTGTTTACGTGCATACTTTTCTTGCAATTTTTTGTTTTTTTTTTTTGATAAATTCCACAATTTTTGTACTTTAGTGAAGACATAAACAACAACAAAAACAAGCAGAGGTTATTGCTATTTTAAAAATATTCAAACTGAAGTAAGATTTATAACTAAAACAGAATTTTTATACAGAATTCGATAAATAAAGTGTCATTCAAATGTTTCCAATGGAATAGAGAATCGTTGTTAGAAGCAGTTGAGAGTTCTATAAAAAGAAGTCTCTTAAAATTTAATTTTTATAGGCTGTTAGAACTGGGCCAGATCAGTTTATGGAACACCGAAATCCTATGTTAATCACAACTACACTGTTACGATTGAAACCTGGACTGTAATGTAATGTAACTGACATTGATTCTGTGAGGGGTACAGCTTAACATACATACGTATGTGCAGTACATATTACATGTGGGCAATGGATGTTGCCTTGGAAAGCCGTATATGATATTTAAATAATCATTTTGGGTAAACGAGATCAATATCTTGATAATGTTTTATGTTCTCCTTAAATGCGTGTGAATGTCAACAATTCTTTTTACCAAAAATTTTAAATTCGTTAATTTCTTTTGTTCACAATAAAACATCACACATAAGCAAAAATTCATTTATTTTAATAACTCCCATATTGAAACAATTCAAAGATATAAAATATGAATAAAAAATTTTTTTTTTTTACTTTGTAGGAATTTTTAAATGTAACAAATTGTAATAATTCCACAGATTTAGATAAGTAGGTATGGTGTTATTGCACCACTTTCGCTTACAAGCCTTAACGATCATAATCTGCTTTAAATTTGAAAACTCCTAAAATAAAATGAACATTTAACTCTGCAACAGTAATAGATAGATAGATAGAAACTATATATGTAGCTGTGGTGATGGTGGTCAAGACCAAAAACTTTCATTATTCATTATTTAATTTGTTTTTCGGTTTTATTTTTATTGTTGTCGAAGCCATAAATCACAGCCACGAATCAAGCAAACACAACAAATTACGGCACATTGTCATAAATTAAAAACGATATCAAAACACACACTTTCAACTTCCAAAACCATAAATTTCCGACTACAATCCAAGAATCCCAAAATCAACGCACTTCATGGAAAATAAAACATTCCGCATAAAGCCAGGCTTCATTTTGACATTTCGTTACGATTTTTTCTCTTCTGTAAAAAGAAACGATAACAAAAATATAAAAACAAGTGTATCTTTCTTTGTATCATTTAAATCGTAACAAAATAAATTCAGTAGCACAACCCCCCTCTCTCCCCCTTCCCACTCCTCAAACCCTTTTTCACAAAATTAAAATCCATTCATTCTACTCAACCAATGTTCTTCGTTTTGAGATCTTCCATTGAATTTCAAGTATGCGGATGCTTAAAAATAGTTTCTGTTCGTGTATCTACGATTTTGTTTTCTTCTAAATTTTCGTTAACGAATTACAAAAACAATTTAATGTTCACACGCTACTCTCATGTTAAAAAAATTAAATAAATAAAACAATTTTTAGTCACAAAACCTTTCCTAATGGCTTTTCATTTTCATTTTAATTTTTGTAAATTTTTTGTATTCTTTTTTTTTTCGTCTCTTTTATATTTGCCTTCCACACGCACTTTGTTGTGGTTGAGAAAGTCTGGAATTTAAGTTTCTCATTCGTTTTGAAACATCTGTAATGGAAAATATCGAATTCATTTCCAAGAAAATGTTGAAAAAAAAACAAAACAAAACAAACTTCTACAGCGTCAAGAGTTCCGTGGAACCAACATACTTTTCAGTCACACATTCATGAGCCTCTGTTTATTGAGACGCTGCAAGAAATACTTTAGTTCGTTACATCTGATCTCCTTACTATTTAAACCACTTACATATATATATCCGATCGAGAATGGAATACAATTCTCATGTATGGGTCAGTATCTCAAAGTTTATTTTAAGGCTTCTCGACTGCGTACAATAGAGGGCGAAGGTGCCCATTAATGACGATAGGATATCCACGCCAATGAATTCGTTGGAGCACCGTCGCAATGTAGCTTGTGTTCCACTGTTCTAACGCTATTACAATGGATTTTGCGAAATAAGAGGACTTGTTCCCGAGAGTCATGTATTCGTAAGGGACACTCGTCTATTTCGCAGAGCACATAAGTTTGTGATCAATTGACGATCGATTAGTGGATCGCACACTACAATACAGACAGAATTTGTTTTTTAGCAGAACTCTCCGTATGTGGAAATCCCTTTTTGCAGCGATCTTTCCTGTCACTTATAACATAAAGAGATTCAAATCTGGTGTCCATGAGGATACAATGAGCAGGGATATGAATTTTTGTCAATTTGAATGAGTTTCATGACTTTCATGATTTTCTATAACAGAGTGAGTAGACTATAGCGTCAGTCCATCAATAGTTTAGCCAATTTTCAATGGAGCGTACGTAGTATACTTTCAATTCGTTCTCAATCACTCCAAACCGTAAAGCTTTAAGAAATCTTTTATGTTATCTGTCTATTACCATTTTCTACGAGTACCATGAAAAAGTGCTCAAGGAATGGTAAAACAAACAAGAGCAAGAGCAAGAAGTAGATTTATTATGGCCAAACCAAAATGAGATTCTAAACGTAGTTAAATGAGATGAATGACTTGGATAAAAAATATTTGGTTGTGGTGCTACACTTGAGTCAAAAAAGAAAAAAAAAATTAAAATTTAAAGTAACCACTAACAACGTACCGATAAAACAAATTAAACACTTTTTTTGTTTTGCTATTTCAGAGAACCAGAAATTAAAAGCCCTTCAACAAACTAACAAAAAATCTTCTTTTTTATCCATATAAGCCAAGTAAATATGTATGCATGTACATACATCCATATGTACTATGTAAGTGTCTCTCTTAACATTTCATCACTGGCTCACCGTCTCACTGTGTGAATGCCACAACCAGCCACCTCTTTTGACCTGTCTCGTGGCCCGCTTATTCCTATTTGTCCCTGGCTCTGTAACAAAACTTACAAAAATTACAAAAAAAAAAAAAATCAAAATCAAAATCTCTAACAAAAATTGACAAAACCGGTTATTATTTTAACCGAAATAGTTTTGTTTTCTATTTATTGTTGTTGTTGTTGGACAACGGACATATGTAGTTTACTTGCTGTTTAAAAGTCGTCAACGCTTATTCGGTTCATTCTCGCTCACACCAATACTGCAGTCGTATGTATTTGAAATTCAATTAGAAAAATGGCAAAATGGTTTACTGTGGGTCAAATCTTCCAAAATATACGAAAATAAAGTGGTCACTGAACACCTACAAATTCTATCAACATTCTTCATTACTATTGACGTACATATGTATGTACATATGTATTCTGCTATTCGGGTCTAGCCTGAAATCGAAATAAATCCAAAGAATGTGGATTTGTGGGTTGTTAAAATGAAAATGAAAATGAAAAGAAATACATGTAAAGAAAAGAGAACCAAACGCTTGCGAAAGTCCATGTGATGTGCTACGGATTTACGTGGCTAGAATCACTGATCGAATGGTTGTATGGTTCCTATGAAATTTTAATGAATCTAACTTATACAACAAATTAGATACGTAGAATGAGAATATTAATATTCTTTACACTAGTGGTGCTCATTATATTGTAGTCCAAATTAATAGCCAGTTTCATAGCTCAATAGAGCCCCTCAAAATATATATACTATGAAAGTATGCACGTGCTTACTTAATTGCCTATTACAATTCCCTGGTCAGGATAACGAAGTAGTTTCTCACACCATCCGTGTTGCATGTGTTAATATTATCCATATGTGGCGGAACCTAACGCTTAAAGTTGACTTCATATGATTTTATTTGCTCTCCGAGATTTTACCAAGAAGTCACCCAAAGAAATTTTTAATAACTCGTGTATCCATCCCACTGTTGCCAGGTAGTTTTTGTTGGTTTATTTAACTAACATTTTTAAGACGTTGTCATTCCAATAATAGCAACAAATTTTGGATTTCTTTTTCTGTTTTGTTTTGTTTGTGATTATTTTTTTTCCTAAATGTGCCGGTGCAACAATTGTTTAAAAATTGAAGAAAAAAAAATTTTTTTTAAGAAATCATAATTTAAAAAAAAAGTGTTTGAAATTGAAAAATATTTTGAATGCCCAACACAGCGACTCTGTTTTATACAAATCGCATCAAATAACCAGTCAACGTATTGGACAATAATTGCAACAAAACTAAGCGAAACACCCACACATCAAATCAAATCGAAAAAAAAAAACTTTTTTTAATTTCAAAAATACAAAATAGAGCAGTAGCGTTGTGCAGACTGTAATACATACTACAACAATACTACATAACAATCACAGACAGACAGACAGACAGACAGTTCAGAAAACAAGGCAAATGTTTAAATATTTAGTTATTTTGTTCGTATTGTTATTGTTGTTGTTGTTGTAATACACATATAAAAATTCAAAATAATGTCAAAAAAAAAAATTATTTAAATTACAGAAAAAAAATATTATTTTAATTGTTGTTGTTGTTGTTATTGCCGTTTTCCTCTAGCTGTCACTTGTGGTCTCTCTGAACACAATACACAGATACATAAAACAACACAACATAACAGCATACAATAATCTAAAGTACTTTTATGTCACTGTCATTGTAGTTGTGAATTTTTTCAATTATAACAACAACTACAATAAACTATTGCAAACAAACAAAATTTACAAAAGTATAGCGAAACATGGAAATTAAAAATGTAGAACACGTTCCTTTCATGGTGTAGCGCAAAAAAAAAACAAAAAACAAACAACACAACAAATACGACAACAACAACAACAAAAAGTATGTATTTTTATAGTCCTCATGCGTATTGAACACAAAAACGAACACATTTCTGTTGGTGTTGGTGAGTAAGGTAGACTCACTTCCATTTGGCATGAATCATCAGTGAGTTTTGTTATGTTATGTTTCGTTTCGTTTCATTTTATTCTCTTTCAATGCTCTTTTCAACAGACGCGCCTATCTATAGTTTGCAAAGTGCAGGCAGCCCTTAAGTGAAGACTCTGAAAATCGGAGCATAATCCCACAACATTAAAGCAATCAGAACAATTCATGAGCTGCTAGCATCTCTAAACAAAACGAAAAACACTGCCAAAAACACAAAGGCAAACTATCTGTAAATGGACTGACACGAGATTGCAAGATTCTAATCGAAGTCAGAGCACCTAGGATTTTGAATTTGTATGTTAGTCTTGTTTCATCCGTATCCTTATAACGGATGAAAAGTTTTTAACAGTCCTGGATATCCAGTTAAGGAACTACGCTTAAACTACATATATCGGCTTGCCTTGAGATTACTAAAGCTAATTTGGTTGTAAGTATGATATCTTATCCGGCCAGTACAATATCCAATGCCCTTAAAAAAGTAATTAAGTTTGGTGAGAGATAAAGACAGTCGCATGGGGGTGAGGGTTGACAACAGCAGACGTATTTGATGCCTGCCTAGACTTGTACAGCTTTGGTAGGCTTAAATAATTCAATAGCAAGTGCCTGGAAAATAAATTCACAATGATTAGTGAATAAATAATGTGGCTTGCTAGTGTGAGGATGATAAAAGACAGAAGCTGTAGATTTATGGTTCCTCCGGTTTTCGTTTCAATTTGTTAGAGTGATCAACTTTGGCTGCAGAGACAAGTCCCTATTCACTTTCGTATTTTGCCAATCTGTGCAAATCTCAATATCCGTTTGTAGTGATAGAAACCTAGATATCAAAGGCAATATTTTCTATACCAACTAGGCGATCTAATTAAGCATACTAGGCTAAGTTTTTAAATCCCTTACTCCAGAAGTGTTTATGTCACTAAAAACTTTCTTTGCATTTTGCTTTGAATTTGTCACGTTCGTTTGAATGTGATTGAAGAGAAAGAAATTTATTTTTGAATGATTGATAAACAAACCGTTACCTCTCTGTCAGTTTATGTGGTTTTTGTTTGTTTGTTTGTTTTTATTTTGTTTTCGTTTAACAAAACAAATTTCAAATTAATTTAAATAAACCGCTTTGTATTCTTTTTTGTTTGTTTTTTTTTTTAACGGTCATTTACTTGTCTATTGAGAAGAACGTCACACTCTTGCAAAACGTTAGCGAAATCGGACTCTGCTAACGTTCTAACTGCTCTCGTGCAGTTCCTTTTCCTTTTTACGCCACTATACCGCTTTAAATGTGTGTCCAAAGGGACTGAAACCAGCTTCATTGCACGTATTCCTTTAGCGCGTGATATGTCTCTATTCCCTGTAGCTTATAAAGGCGAGCCTTTATATTCTCGCCTATTAGAGAGAAAAGTGTGATGACCACCTTTAAAGTTTAAACTTAAAAAAAAAAAACACCAAAAATTATCAACATACGCACACGCACGTCTCTCATAAACAAACTGTCTTAAATGATAAAATCAGGACTAAGAGATTTTATAAAAATTTCAGAACGAGAGAGCCAAGGAGAAGAGAATTGAGTTTAAGAGAGTGTATGACAGTGGAAAATCGGTAATACTTTTGAATATTTGGAGGACAAAATCGACATCTTGGCAACAGGTTGGGCCCCATTGAAAACTCATTATAAAATAAGACAAATTGAGAAATTTAAGTAGAGTACTCTCTCTCTCTCTCTCTCTCATACACACTTAGAGGTATGAGAGCGCTCTGCTCAGAAATACTTGACGAAAATACAATGGCAGACTGAAATACCTGTTTTCCTTTCAAAAAAATCTTTAAATTTCAGTTCAATTTTCTGTTTGCTATCGTCTCCGTTATTGTTGGTGTGTTTTAAGTGTAATTCTATTGTTTTTTTTGTTATTTTTTCTTTTATTAACTCTATAATGGCCATTATGATTACAAACAAAACAAACAAAAAAAATAATAAAATTAATAATACAAACGAAATGTAATAAATAAAAGGTGTAAGAATAAAAAAATTATTGTAAAGAAGTTACAAGAGGTAAAAATAAAAAAAAAAAAAAATGACAAAAGTAAACATAATAATAATTGTCAACGTAATAATTGCAACAACAACAACAACATTAGCAATAGCAACAACTTAAACTTTACAAAGTATGAAAAGAAAAGACAAGAAAATAAGATGCAAGTGTAGTGTTAAAGAAAAAAGTGCGACAGAGATAGAAATAGATAGAGAAACAGGAAGAGACAATGTCGTGTCAAGAGAACTTATTATCATACTCCACTATGCTAACTACACTAGAGCAACAGACATTAGCAGTGATGTTAATTAAGCGCTTTAGAGGTTAAGACAGAACCGTTATAAAAAACGGATAAATCTGAATACATACATATGTATATAGAATACATATTTATTTATTTATTTTTATAAATAGAATTGCTTTGACTTCTATTAATACGACATTCATGTCATGAAGCTGCATGCCATGAAGCTGCCGACAGTTAACTTTCGAAATTCAAAAATTCACATTATTTTCTAAACACATCGCCGATTTCTTCCACCCTCTCCGTATTAATTTTAAAGTTGGCAACACTTCTTTAGTGCTTCAGTACTTCTCCTCAGTACCGATGTTGATTTTAACGGCTTTGCAGTTGTTAGTGTTGTGGGCATAACTTCCATATTGTCTTGAAAGTGAAACAATATTCAAAAAAACAAAAATAATAAAACAAATACTCGTATACAGCAAATGTGAAATGTGAAAAAGAAACAAAAAAATAAAAGAGCAGAAACAAAACGCCATTAATAAGTTCACAGTTACTTATAATACAACAAACAATCAGCATACATATGTAGAAAATAATAAAAATTTCTTCCATTCATTATGCGTATAAAAATGGTGTCTTCTGAAGATCAAATTTTTTTGTTTTTGGTATTGTTGTTGTTACTATAGTGTTACAGTGGTGAGTTGTGTGATTTTGTCTCTATGCTCGTTGTTGCTCTTATTGCAGTTGTTATTGCATTCGTTTTCAATGTTGAGTTTTAATTAAAGTGTTATTTGTTGTTGTTCATTGCACTTCGGTATTTGTTTTTGTTTTCCTTTCAAAATAAATTCAAGTTTTGTTTGCCATAATTACGGAAGAATACGAAAGAAAGACAACGATAAAAAAACAAAAACAATGAAATTGTAAAAGAGCCAAAACAAAATCAAAATCTTCGTTAATTGATTGCACGTTGAAAATTTACTCATGTACACCAGCTCTTTGCCGTCATCCTCTTTAAATTTATTTTATTTCTTCTGTTTGTTTATTGGCGATTAACTAGGGTTGCCAAGACTAACGATTGTATGTCTTACAAAGATATTCAGAATAAAAATGTACGTAATATCCCATAAGAAAATGAGTGATATGGACGTTTTTTTGCTTACATCCGAGGACTATGCTGTTATGTGAATTGTATTTCGTAAAAGCGCTTTGGTTTTAGGAAATCTTTTAAAAGAATTTATTAAATCCTACTTAGGTGTCATTTATTAGCATAACAGGCAACACTTCCAGTGAGCATACGCACACACATGACAACTTTATTGCCATTAACTAACTATTTTTTTTACCTGTTGTTCTAAGTCTGATAATTAAACAAAAATAAAAAGCAGTTAGTTCTCTGGAAAAAGAGTGTATTACGGACGAAAGGAAGAAAAAAAAATAAAGAGAAGAGAAGCTAAGCGAAGAGATAACAAAATTGAAAGAGCAAGAAATTTTATTTAATTTGAACAACATGAGTGCACTAATCAAAATAGGAATAGAATTTACAATAGCCTCAGAATAGGACAGGATTGCATACTGAATGTGTTTAGTAGAGCCATTGAATGTGTTGTCTTATTCAAAGTACACTAGTATGAAATATTTGGGATGAACATTTCATAATATTAAAGTTATCGTTACACTAATATGCCTTGATCGTCAATCAACTGACTACCAACCGCAGTCCACCAAATCCGAAACTGTAGAAGTCGTTTAACTCCAATAGTTTGGAAAAATATTCTTCTGACTCCACACAACATATACGTAGAAACTTTTTTTTTTGTATGAATAAACATTTACCATCTCTGATTCACCATTTTATGAAAGAGAGCAAGTGTATGTATAAGAGAGAATGATTGTTTAAAAATCTCACAAAGTTTTTTATTTTTGAGAAGACTTAACGCTTTGCAAATAAGAAGAATGACGGTTTAATCAAGATTCACGAATGATGAGACATTTACTGTGCTTTGTATATGGCCTTTACTGTAAATAATACTCTTTTTCTTTTTAAGTGTATGACTCAAAGATAGTTGACTTGCAATAACAGCAATAACATTATTACGATTACCGAACCAAACACACACATGGTTTATTTAGTTTAAGGTAAATGATTCTGTTGTTGTTGTTTTTTATGTTTGTTTTGTTTCTTCCCTTGTTTTCTTTTCTGGGTGCTTTGAATTTAAGAGAGTCTTTTGGCTTTGGTTTTATGTTTTCTCATTAAACGTGTATTGCTAAGAGAGAGAGAGAGAGAGAACAAGTTTGCAAATGTGTCTTTCAGTTTCTTTGTATCTCAGCAAAGACGACGCAAAGAAGTAAAAGGTTTTTCCTTATCAAGCGATACTTTTTCGCTTAGTCTTCATAATGATCTTATGCAGTTCGGTTTAAAAGTGTTGAATTGAGTGACAAAAGAATCGCGTTTTTAACAGTGCAAGTAAAGAAACAGAAAAAAAACGTTAGAAAATATTGAAGTTTTTAAACCATACAGCAAATGGATTATTGTAGACAAACGGAGATACGGGGTTTTCTTTGTAAATTTTTGGCAAAATCTAACGAATAAAAAAAATCGCGTGTTTTATTTAAAAAAAGTAACAACAACATAAACAAAAATGCATACGTTTTACACCAACAATAATAAAAAAAAAATATTTTTTATATGAATAATCATTTCCATTTCATATATAAAGAGAGTGAATTTTGTTTTGGTTTTTAAAAATTGAGAAAAAAAAATTGATCATGATGATGTAAAAAAGATTAAACAAAAAAATTCCTATAAAAAAATTGTAAAGAAGATGCTAAGCAAATAACAAAAATTCATGATAATTATGCAGTTACAAATGATGATGATGATGATGATGACGTTGTTCAACTGTCATATCAGCGCCATAAATATCTTGTAAAAAAAAATACATTTTTTTTATAAAAAAATTTAAAAATTTTATTTTTTCGTGGTTCAAAGTGTTTATGGGTTCCTTGATTTGTTTGTGTATTAATTTTTTAAATAACGAATAAAAAAAATTAAAATTAAATAAGTGTAGCAGCATTCTGGCATTAACCACCACACATCAACGGCAACTTAATAAAAAAGAATTGCAATTAGAAAAATGTATTTAAAAAATTAAAAAAAGAAATTAAATACTCTTCCCAGAATTGTTATAAAAAAAAGATTAAAAATTAAAATTAAAAAAATTACTTTTTTCGTGTATCTACTCAAATAGTGGTCCACAGTCGTCAACAAATTGGATACATTCGCTGAAATGTTTATACACATGCCCCTCTTATCCGTAAGTAAGATTATGATTCTAAACTCTTTTAACCTGATAAATAGGCAATAAAGTGTATTTTGCATTTGTGTATGTAGACCTCTAATTCCAGAATAAAAAAAATATACCTTTTGGGAACAGAAACAATTTATATATTTTTTTAATTTGTTTAGAACACGCTGGATAAGCTACTTTAAAAAGTTAGGGCCACCTTGTGATAATGCTATAAACACACTATTGCACACAATATTGCACGCTTCGCAGCAAACACTGCGATCACTCAAAAATAGAACACATTGGTGTACATAGTGTATGGAAATGATGTTTACTGCGTTGCGTTTATTGTTTTTTAAAGTATAACTCACAGACTTAACTAGATATATTAGCAGAACCAATTTAAATTTACACATATTAAGTGAGTATGAAACACATTCGCTAAAATATGAATACTCTAGGTTTCTTATTCATATTTTGCCAATAAATATAGCCTCAGAAAATCCATGTTGGCGGTTAATAGTTTCATAATAACGGGATATTGTTATTACCATAAATTGGGTTTCAATTAATCTATTGCTTCATCAGTCTTGTATTCCAGAGATCAGCAGTTCTCCGAGTTGTCGGTTCAAGATTCGCGAGAAAATGGCATTTAACGCACCACAAGATCAAAATATGGTAAAAGCGTTATGTAAACTATTTTGTTTCTTTTTAATATTGCTGTGAATTTTTCAAGTACATATATTAAACATTGACATTTGTTTAATGAAGAGTTGTGTTCTTGCAGTAAATCTTTCCATAAAGTTTTATTGCCCAACTGTTTTGAACGTCACTCGACTGATATATTTCCTACTTCTTAAATACTTTGCCTTGCCGTGGTGTGATACATTCTTTCTCTCTCTGTCTCAACTCGAAATATTAAACCATTTTCAAAAATTCGATTTTTAGATATCCACCAGTTTGGTATTGAATTTTAAATCTTTTTGTTCTCGAGTGAAATTAGGTACGTTTTCATAAATTGTATGCCTTCTACCTGATGCCTGTTAAAGGCAATAACAATAGAAGAAAAAAAAAATGTGTTAAAACAAATAAAATACCATGTAAAACGTAACTAGAATTTGATAGAAAGTGTATACAAACAATTCTAAAGGCCGAGTTTCAAAGCAAGTGATCAGTTCTTTTACTTTTTTACATCGATCGTATTCTAGATAATTTTTTAATGTTTTATACGGTTCGCTAGGACTCATGCGACTCTTGGATGGACTACTACTAGTGGCTCTCAATAAAGGCTTTTAATATCAACCATGCATAAGTTTTAAATACGTTTTTAATTCTGGGTCGCGAAATATTTGAAATTTTAAAAATTGACCCAGTCTATCAATTAGCTTGGTCCTACCTGTTGTATACATATGTCGTATGTGTGTTAGTTTGTTCCCTAAGTGGTGGAACCTACAGATTTAAGAAATTGTTCATGGCAATGGTTATTTATTCTCATAGATATTGCCAGAAAATAACTTTTTTCAGATATCGTGTTGTTCGAAGCGTCAGAGCTTAGACTGAGTAAGACAATACACTACCTACTAGACTGCGGCGATTAAAACACGTTTATTTATGTGCATCTTTTCGATGTGACGCCACTAACTATGCATTGATATGTCGGTTATTTTTAAACTTGAAATTATTTGGCACCCACACTTTTTTTTTTTTGCAAAATTTTGGCTGCTAATAAAGCCATCAGACCTAAGATTGTATTACAATTTGAATTTTTTTCGATGACATGTTTGTTTCAATTCAATTGAACATCATTTAAATGGGTTTGATTATTATAGAAGCCAAATTTTTAAACTGTTTTCTTTGTTGTGTTATTTTCAATCATTTTGTCTATTTTCGTATTTCCTGAAGTGGTGTTATACGGGTTTTAATTAAAATATTTTGAATTGCTTTTACAAATCTATTTAAATCTGTATAATGGCGTGTATTTTTCAATAATTAAAGCGATACAGAAACGGGAAAACGTTTATCATTTAAGTTTGTTTGGCTTGGCATGACGGTTTTATCCGAAATGTCCATCAAACATTGATTTTGATTTTAAACGCGTGGTGGTTGCTTGACTGGTGGTTACACAATTATTTTTTTGTTTCTTTTTTTGTTGTGGTTTTTTGTATCATTTTTTTTGGCCAATAAAGTTATCAAAACAAATGTCGCTATGGAGTATAGAATTGCAATGAGCAAATGATAGTGAAACAGATACCATAAAAAATAATCAGGAAGAAAGTCAAAAACGGAAAAATACAAATAAAAGGAATACAAATGGAAATGGAAAAACAATAACGAAAGCATACTGATGATTAAATAAATAATTTAAATCACCTAAAATGACGTAGAAACTTTAACTAAGATTAAACATTTCAACGTTTTTATTTAAAAAAAAAAAAAAAAAACAATCCTGTTTTAAGTTAGTTTTTAGACCAATTGGTTAATTCCTATTCCCTGTTTTCTATATTTTCTATTTCATTCTGAAAATAAATTCTGCAGCAAATAATTACAGTCTCATCATCATTACTTGGCTGTCTGGCATGGCATTGGCTGATGTGAACGTTCATCCTTCTGTCTATTAATTCACTTGCTTGCTACTGTTTGTTGCACATATGGTTGGATTATATATAAATTTTATATTTAAAATACCATCGTTCAAACAACAATACAACAATGAGAATTGTTTTTTTTTTTTTGTTACATTTTATTTTTAGTTGATGATTGACGAAATCATTTGTGTTGATTTTATTCGAAAATGGTTGAAAAATGTGTCAGGAAATAATAAAATGATGATGAATGTTGATTGTCTTTAATAAGGTGTTACTTACATTTTATTATAGATTTTTGTTAAAACAAATCTTTTCTCCAAATAAAGAAAATAATTTATTTTACTAGTCAACATGTTGCTGGTAATTTAATTTCTTTCCTGGCATTATTGTGCTGACTTTTAAGAATATATGGCAGCATATTATTAAAATAGGATTACAAACTATTTCTTCTCAAACTAAACATTTTGTCTGTATTAATATTTTTTTTTTCCACAAATAACGTGACATACAGTTTAATGTTGATTCCGAACGGCAGATTTTTGAGAAACTTTTGACATGTCATTCCTCAGAGTTCTTTGCCAGAACAGAAGGCCGTTGTTTTTTGTTTAGATTCATTTTGCTATTTTCGATTTTTGCTTTTATCCAAAAATTGAAGGCTTTGAAGTGTATTTTCTATAAATCTCCTTATGCCCCTACCCGTACCCATTTTGCAAATCTTTTCATGTTAGATCCTACATATGCGTTTCTTTCCTTTAGTAAGTAATGTCAGTGATTTTACTGAGAACAACATCATCATACGGGCAAGAACGAATGTGTCATTGTACTCTAACCCAAACCTTAAAGACAGCTTTATACTTACTTGTAAACCGAAAACTAAAACGAAAGAAAGAAAACAAAAAACAAAAAAAAGTTATGGAAAAATACATAAAAATAGATTGAAAAAGGCCAAGACGCCAAATGTAATGGTAAGGTATAGAAGAATGGTCGAAATGAGGCTGAGGAATATAGAAAGACAGATAGGGAGAGTGAGAGAGGGAGAGATGGAGAGATGGTAGGAGAGCAAAGAAAGACGAAATATTTTTAGAAGAAAACTAGAAATGGGTGTCTGTTTTTCTCTACTTTTTCTATTCTATTCTATTTTATTTTTTTTTTTTTGCTTTGTGGTAAAATAATTTTGTTTTTGTTGTTTTGAAATTCTACAAACAATAATAACAACAACAACAATAACAGCAACCGATTATTGTAGAGTACATATGCAATTTTAAAAAGTTTTTCATGTAAGTATTCTACAACAGATCGACAAAACTAAGCAACCAACGAATGACTGACTGACTGGTCTATTAGTGCAACAAAACAGCGGCAACAACAACAGCAACAACAATATCAACAAACTGAAACAGCAACAGCAACAGCAATTTTGCTCTCCATGTGCTTCTTGTGTCTAAATTTTTATATTTCTTTAGTTTTTGTGTGTTTGTGTGTGTTAGTCAACATTATTTTGGATTTTTTTTATTTAATAATGTGTGTTTGTGTGTGTGTGTGTTAGTGGTTGCTATTGCTGCTGCTGCTGTTGCTGTTGCCTTTTGAAATGCTGCCTGAGGCAAACTTGTTTACCCAGGTATTGTCAAGTTGATGTTGTTTTCTTCGGTATGTTTGTTGTTGCCTTTTTGCGATTGACTATACAATATCTTTATTGCTCAGAAGAAAATTCCGGTTTTAGTCATGTTTATGGTTGTTATTATTGTTGCTTTATGTTCGCTGTTGGAGTATTATCGTTGGTGTCGTTATTTTGTTTCTTCTTTCGTATTTTTTTTTCTTCTTTCGTATTTTTCTTTCAAGTTGTTATAGAGAAAAAGAATCCAATATGAGATTTTTCTCTTTGCGATTGTTGTTGGTATTTTCCTTGGAAGTTATAGATTCGCATGAGTTTTTATTTTTTTGTTTTCTTTTGTTTTCTTTCCTTTTTCTCTGTTCTGTAGTTTACTGCTGTGTTGTGGCTTGAAAGTCGTTTTTTGTTTTTTAATTTTCTTTTTTGCCTACAACATTCAACATTCATTGTAAGAATTCGAAATGCATACATAGATATTAAAATACAACAACAATAACAACAACATCATAAATTTTCCAAAGCTTAAATCTTGAGAAATTGGAGGAGTAGAAAATAACAACACCAGCAACAATAACTAGTAATGCCACAGAGCAGATGTTAATGGAATAAGAGATGATGATGCCGTTTGTCTCTGTTTCTTTTTGCCGGGGTAGCAGACAAAAAGGACGAAACAAAAAGTCAATACTACAGATAAAAGCAAGAAATGCTAGAAATAAAAGAAGCCTTTGAGGTCTACAAATGTTTTTTTTTTGTTTTTGTTTTTTTTGTTAATACTTGGGTGTACAAAAATTGTTTTCGATGTTGCATGCAGCCTGCATATGTATGTAAATATTATAAAAGAAAAACAAGAAACAACAACGAAACAAACAAAAACTGCTGCTTCGAAGCTATAATCATCGAACCCTAATGATCGAAAGAATTTCACTACAAGGAAGAATGACAAATAATTGAAAGAAAAATAGAAAAAAAGTCTAGTTCAACAGTAAAATTATGCATTTTACTATTGTAAATAATTTTCTTTGTTTAATTTTGAATAAAAATGTTCAAAATTTTACAATTTAAGAAATTATTTAGAAAAGAATTTTTTTTTTTAATATTTTCGTAAAAAGAAATCCTTGAACTAACAACGCAACAATTATGGTATAAGTTTCTTTATACAACTGGCTCGTGACCCTTGTCACTAGTGCCCTCAATACAAAACAAAATTTTATTAGCAATTTGGTTTCTGTTTTGGCTGAAAGGAAGTCAAAAACTATGTTTTACAAACTGAGATATGCTTCAGTTCATAGTGAACTGTTTAAATAAGTTGTCGTAACATGTGTGACCAATATTTTGAAAAAATTCAATGCATAATAGTAGACTAATATTTCTCAACAAATCATAATATTGCCAAAAATCTAAAATTTTAAGCTATACAATCAAAGTTTTCGACTTAGTTAAAATCCTATACTCAAGGCTTTTCCAGTCAGGGCCATATCGAAAATGCTCTTATTTGCCAATGTTTTTATAAAGAATTTTAAAATAAGCGTGAAACTTAACAGCTTAATTGATAAAAAAAAAAATGAAACAACAACAAATTATCATTCACACTGTTACTATAACTATTTATTTATAGTTCAATTATTCATTGATTTTAATTATAATTCAATAAATCATTGAAAGCTCATGGTTAAGGGCCACAGTGGTTTTTCGGTGACAAAATATAAAATTTTTGACAATGAAAATTTGAAGTTTTAAGAACTACTTTCGTGCTTCTACTAGTATTGAATGAAAGATGGAACTTTATTCTCTCGCGCTAATTAATTTCTACTATGAGTTCAATAGAATTTGATTAGTACGGGGACTACACTTGCCCGAGGCATCTACAACGAACCGCTATGCAAGCTCAAGTTAGCTTTTGGTATCAAAGCTACCACTAAAATCTAACCTCATCTCACCTGTCGAAAGGAATTATTAGAACGTAATTTTAAATAAAATATAGACAATAAAGGTTGCGAATTGGGCATTTCTTCATTATACACTCGAATAAAATTAATGTTGTGCATACTTCAAGCAGCCTATTTTGTGCCTTTCAAAAACTGGTCTATAATCACAAAGCAAAAACCAAGAGCTGAGTGATAGGCCGCGGCCGAGGCCGATTCTTGACTTGAGTCTTTAATTTATTCTAGAAGGTATATGTTGATGCATATCAAATTTAACTAATTTTACTTGAACAGGATTTTTATAGGAATACCGTTCCTTCTATTATTTTTTTGTAAGCTAATATATGAAATGGAAATACTGTGACACGTTAAAGAAAATACCACAAGTAGATATACAAGACAAACAGAAACTCCCAAAACTGTTTTGTTGACAAAATATCATTACGGCTCGACAAACAGACATTTCCTTCGATTTCTTTTTGTTTTTTTTTGTTGGTATTTATAAAAATGTTCAATAACAATATTTTTAAAATATTTTTGCTGTTTTTAATAAAAACAATAATAGTGCCTGTAATATTTATTAGTCAAGTCATAAAAATATGCGTCACTTGTGTGTATTGATTTGGCCAATTGCTTAACAAGAAAAATAAAAATAAAATTATAATATTTTTTTGGTTATTCTTTCTTTTTATTTCTGGTTCGTCGTTCATTATGTTTTAATTCGTTAACAATCAATAGTTGTTACTGTCTTTTTTTGTTTTCATTTTTCATTTTTGCTTTTTATTATTATTATGTTTTCTTTTTATTATCAATTTTATGGCCAATGGTATTGAACTAAATAATGTCCACATCGGAACCACCAGTACATATGAAAATATTATTCATTGTAGTACCAGCACCACCACCACCACCGACACTTTGTCCACAAAAATATTAAAAAAAAAAAAATTCAAAAGAAAAAACTATAATGTTACCAACCAAAGTCCAACCAAATCGACTATAAAAAAAAAACTAAAAATCAGAAAACGTATATATTGATCGAATCATGTAACTTTGACTGACTGACTTATGGTTTTAAGTTTTTGTCGCCACTGACTGACTGTTTCTCTGTCGATTCCAAACAAACCAGGCAAATCCAAACCAATCAACTAGCCAGCTAGTCAGCCAACTAAGAAACCAACCCAACTCAACCGTCCAACAAAATAAAACCACAACAAAAAACAAAAAAAAAAACATTGAAACACATAAATCTGATTAAATAAAGATATTTTTGTTATTGTTGTAGTTGTTGTCATTATTGTGACTGTTAAAAAATCTATGAAATATTTGTTGTGTCTAGAAAATGCACACCAGCAATATTAACCAAATTAATAACAAACCAAAATACAAAAAAAAAAATTAGAAAAAAAATTCGAACGAATAATACTATTTAGACAGGCCAATATAAATTTCAGAATCTTAAAATAATTGCTTCTTCAAAGACGACTGGCTGTATATGTAGCTTCCAGTACAAGAATATATCACACACACACACACACACACACACAGGTGTTGTTTAATTGAAAAAGTTAGTTATGGGGATGATGATATTTGCCTACTCTCGCACAAAGTCTTTACCATGCAATCAAGACTAGAAGACTTAGAAAGACTATAGACAGGTGTACATGGTTGCTCTTGGTTCTCTGCTCGTTAAGATCACCTCAAAGTCTCTTACACCACAATAGTCGTATGTTCATATTTCCAGCATGTTTCCACTCCTTTACAAACTGTGTCTTTAGCATCGTATTTGTTTTGATTTCTTTTTTTTTTTGGTTTGGTTTTGGTTTTCTTTTGCATTTATTTTGTCTTTGATTTTTATTATGGTGGGTATAATATTGGGCGTGATTGCGTTTCTTGGCTCTGATGTTGTGGTTGTGTTGTTGTCGCGTTTGTTGTTGTAATTCGGTTGATATTATCGGTTGTTTTAAATCTATGGAATGCAGAAATGGTGGTAATTAATGCAGACTTTGTTTGGTTTGCCAACTAATTTATTAGTAACAATGGCAACAACGACAACAACAACAACAACAACAACAACAAACCTAAACTATACTGCGGTTAAATACATACATATTCACAATTAGAGTTTGTGTTTCTTTTCTGTTTTCAAAGGCAATTTTTATTAGAGTGCGTAGAAAATAGTGGCCAAGAAATTAATAACAAAAAAAAACACAATTTTTTTTTCTGTATCACATTCCATAAAAACACCTTGTGTTTGGAGCCAAATCCAAAAACAATCTGTTTTAAAAAGAAAACAAAAATACAAAACGAATTTTTTTTTTTTTTTTGGTAAATATTGCAAAGGTGAGGCTAGAGTTATTTGGTTGATTGGGAAGCGTGTGTTGTTGTTGTTTGTTTTAGCCAAGTTTGTGAGCAAAAATAGGCGTTTACGAAAACACTCACAAGACAGCAGCATTCCACGTGTATTACTTTATTAATAAATATTTTTTTTTTAATGTAAACAGCAACAACAACAACAATTATTTTGTAAAAATAAATTGTAATTCATTTGCATAACATTGACCCTTTACAACGCACACACTTGGTGCGTAATTCCCATTTATTAAAGTATTGAAAAATTTTTTAAAGAAATTTTATTCATTAAAAAAATAAGAAAGAAATAAACTAGTAATGTAAACAGGTTTTCATTACAAAATCCACATTGAAAAAGAAAAAGAGAGAGAGAGAGATTTATTACTTTATGGTCATAAAAAAATTAAAAAAAAATTTGAAATAAAAAATCAGGTTCAAAGTGCTTGAGTTCTAACATAAGCTGACAGCTTCGCTAACTTTTCCCGAAAGCCATGTGTCGTCTTTGTTGCTATAGTGAGTGAGTGATTCATTTACAATACCAGACGTACGATGCCTCTTAATTTGTATAAAATATGCATAATTTTTAGTCAGGCCTACATAATAAATCTATACCATATCAGTTCAAGTTAATCAGGGATCGAAGTTGTCTAAATTTAATGGAGTAGTTGCTTTTCGTAATTATTTCTAAATTGTCTTCAATAATTTTTCATACAATTTTTAAAAATTCGTAAATAGGTTACATAGGCAGGCATACATGACCCAAAATTCCATTTTAATTTGCCTGAACTGCAAAAATTGCTGCATTTCTTTTGTTGTTTTTACTTTAATGAAACATTGTAGGGCAAATAAGGTCAGCTATGGGACTTTTCTAGACTAGTAAAGTGTTACAAATAGGCTTGCCAACCCGTACTTTATAATAAAGTATTGTATATTATATATTGTATATTGTATTTTTAGAGGTCGCCGCGGTCCTAGTAGGTAGTGTGTTGGCTTATTAGACGAAAGACCCGAGCTCGAATCCCAGGTCAGACACCAAACCAAAATTTGAAAATAATTTTCCGGGAACTTCCGCTCAGCAGATTTCTGTCAAAAACTCTGAGAGTAAAAAATTGCCATGGAATGCTTCTCAAAAAATATGTCGTTCGGAGTCGACACTCATGTATAAAATTAACGCACACAACATAAGTGGTGTGAGAAGCTAGGACGTAGTACAATGGGTCAATTCGACCCATGTCAGAATTGACAAGTACAAGTCCTCTAACCTAACCTAACCTATTGTATATTATTTCTAGTAATTTTACTTCATACTTTATGAGAATAATAATAACGTAAGCGAAAATATTATTGAAATTGAAACAGAAGAAAACTATAAAATCCTATCAAATAAATAACGTCCAATCGTTTTAATAAAAAAGTTTAAGAACTGCTGCTTTAATTCTAAATTGTTTTTAAAGCGTACCCTCACATTTATTTCAGACTAACGTGTGATTATAAATATTTTTTTATTTTCGTTTTTGTTTTTTTTTTTATTTAATTTAGAACGTTACTGATGACGACCTTGTCGTTGTCGCTATTTAAACAGTTGGACGTTTTCCCTCTTTTGTTTCTGCTTTTGTCTTCTCTTCTCATCCTTTCTTTACCAGTTTTCGAGTTTAAATTCTTTATCTTTTCTTCTTCTACACATGTTCGGTCGTTGTTGTCTCAACGCATTGCTGGAGTAGAATATGAAATAGAAAAAAATTCCTTAATAAAGTTTTAAACAATCGTAACAACAATAACAACAAAATATGAGAAACATTTATTATAAATTTTTTTTTTAAGTCCAATTTATCTTATCTATAGACCAGAAATTAAAAAAAAAAACAAAATAAAACAAAAACCGAACGGATGAACGAACATTTTCATTGTTTTTATACTCTTAAATAAATAAAATTATCTGTGAGGAATTATTATTTTTCTTTTCTTTTCCATTTTAACATTAAATAAATACTAGGAAAAACGTTTTGAAACAAAATTCTTAAAAAATAAAACCTTGCGGCTTAAATTTTTGTTGCAAAAAAAGTACCATTTTGTCAGTTTCAACTAACTACACCGCCTGAGGTTCTTTTTTTTAAATTGAATTAAAGAAATGAATCTTTTAATATGTTAAATAGGAAATTTGATTCTTTATAATTTATTTTTTTTTCGATTGTGATGAAGTTCAGCTGTGGTACGGCTATCTAAAGAGGTTCATCATATTTTAGTCTATTTTTTCTACCTTAATTGTTTAATAGAACAAAGTGAATAAAAAAAAAAATATCCCAGTTCGGGCTAAAACTGTCCTAGGAACATTGTCTCAAAATTTGTCTCGAGAAAAACGCATTTAATTTACGTGCAGTGTATGCATTGTACTATTCTGTGTCTTTCTCTTTCTCCTTGTTTTCATATTTTTGGAGGGAGAAAAGGAAGATTTCTGTCTTAATTCTATGGCTCTAAAGTGACTAAAACTGTGAAAAAGTCGGTTTACAAGCCAATCTTGCTGCTGTAACTTCATAAGCGCACATCCATCCATCATTCATATTGTAAGCGTTTTAAAGACTTTTAGGTGGGTCGTTGTAAATGTTTTCACATTGTTACCAGAAGATATTTTATTTGAAACTAAATTTCTGATTTTTTACCTCTACCACTACCTCCACTTCTACTTCTCGTTCTTGTTGTTTTCCTGTATTAAATTTCCGCAACCCACATGCAAGAACTGGATGTAAATTATAAAATGTACATTGTATATCATATGGAATAAGATTCATTATTTTAAGATATTTTAGATATTTTTCTTTTATAAATTTAAAATTCTCTTCCATTACATTCTACACCGTATGTCACGTGAGAATTACTGTGCGAATATGCTCTGATAGAAATAAACCATTAAAAGAATGATGACAAAGAACTGGAAGAAACAAAAAAAAAAAAAGAAACATACTTGAACGCATCCGCATTAAAAACATTAAAACTTTAAACGTTTTTCCTTTTTTAATTTTAATACAAACATAAAGCATGTTAAATGGGTAAAAATCCCTTTTTTTCTAATTTTAGTACCAGTATGTATGGTAGTATGTATTTGTATTCATTAAAAAGAAATATGTTCGTTTGTTGCTGTTATTATATTTAATATACCATTAAAAAAACTTACTTGAACTTGGTTATGATTTCGTAGTGAATTTCCGCTTTTATAACCATTCATCCGTCCATTCGTCAAATCATGTGTCCGTCAGCCCGTTTTAGTCGTTGTGGCATCCCGTTTAATTGTATAAAGTGACGATGAGATGCCATAAATGCCTTTCATTGAATACTTTGCCAAACTTTGTCAAAAGACAGCGGCATTAAAATCTAAAATTATTGTCAAGTCATTAGAGAGAATGACTGCCAGTTTGGAATAATAAGAAGAAAGTTTTATTTTTAAGTTTTATTCGAAAAAGACCTTTAAAAATAAAAATTAAAATTGCATCAAAAATGGATAAAACGTTCATACGGTTTATTAAAAAGTACCAATTAAAAAGTACCAAATAAAAGGTATTCGCGAGTTCGTAATTGGTATACGAGTATTTGTTATATCTTCAGTCCCAAAGACTACCCGACCATATCGAAAACTGTTTTGGAATCTTTGATATCAAGGCTACCGGGGTTCCCACCATTCTATTTTTCATTCTATTTTGATAGATTAATATAGAGCACCTTTTTATCTAATTTGAAAAAAAAACGATTAGCTTCGTAATCCCTATTAATGCAATTCCAAGTGATGCCCGATCGTAACGACAACTGTTTTACAATCCTCGATACGGCGCCTATCCTAGCCACTAGGTTCTGATTTCACCTAATATTCTATTTTTCATTATATTTTGCCAGAAGCTTATGATGGTTATGTTGGTTGAAAAAATCCTGATGTTTTAACTTTTTTTTTTTAAATATTTGTTTTGTTGTAAAATTCAAACGTTTTTATTTAACTATCTTTTAATTTTCTTCGAAATTTTTTTTAAATTTTTGCAATTTTAATTCGAATTTGTTTTTATACTTTTCTAAACTTTTCAGTTATTTTACACAGTCTCTGTTAACTTTACATTCGCTGTATAAGAAGAATATAGCTTTCGTAGCTAACTTCACACACACATATGTAGGAAAAGTATCTCGTTAAGAGAAAATAAATAATTTCCCAAAGGCACATTTAACATGGACTGGCATGTGTAATCGACAGAATTTGTTAAAAAGATAAGACTGACTTGGAGTCTACTTGGAAAAATTTTGTCCTTTTAAGGAAATTTGGTATGAATTGCCAAGAATAGTTTTACAAAGTAATATTCTAACTGTTAATAACAATAACACTATAATTCAGTCGTGTAGTTCGTTTCCCGTCTGTCGCTTCTCCTTTTATTTAAAACAGCTCCAATAGTCATTTCCTTGTAACTCTGAAACTCTTTTTTTTTTTAGTTCACAAGCATTTTTACGCTTACAACTGCAACTGCAACTGTTTTTTTTTTTTTCATTTTATTTTGTTAGTGTAGTGTTTGTGTGTTCATAACAATTTATTAATAAATTTATGCGATATTTTTTTATTGTTGTTGCAGGTGTTGTTATAAATAAAGCTCTGATGGTGTCGTTTTATTAATTTTTCTTTCTACTACTTCTGGTTCCCAAAAGGTGTGTTGCATGTGCATTGCATTTTGCTTTAGCAGCTCTTTTTCAAAGTGTCTTTCTTTCAGGGGCATTTGCCTTCTTCTCGGTTTGAACCATGCATAAAGATGCACTGTAATCCGCAAAAATTAAGACTTCACTTTGAAATTTTTTTTTTGTTGTTGTTGATTTTAAGGCGTTTTCGAGTAGAAAACTAACAACAACAAAAGAAAATATGAAACAGAAGTCATTGCAAAAACCGTCGTTACTGTAGGTTGAAGAAACAAAGAAATAAAATTAAAATTAATATGAAAAACTATAAAGAACTTGTTGCACCAACTTGTTGCTACACGTACATACAGACTTACATATTGTAGTTAACAATTTTTTTCTTTTCTTAAGTCATGTTGACAGGTTTTAAGTTTTTCGAGGGTATTTCCGGTCTTTAATGGCTGTTATTTTGTTTGTTTTTTTTTTTCTGTGTATGTATGTTTTTTTCATTTTCCGAATTTAACTGGTTGAGAATTTAGAATACTGTGTCACCATCCACATGCGGTAGGAAAAGTACGTAGTGCTCAAATAAGAAACCCTTCAAATACCTGATGTAATGTGACCTCCGGCCCCCTGCCTTACGTGGAATTATTTAATTTCAATTTTTATAAGAAACAACAAAGAAAAAATAAGGAATTCTTCAAAATACATCTAAAAACTCTGTTTTGGAAATTTTACACTTCCAAACATTAATTTCGTTAAATAATAACAAAATACAGAATTACAACTACAGCGACAAATTATTTTTACTGGGAACAAAAAAGCTTGTCACAAAAATAATTTTTAAAAGATTTACATACGTTTCTTTGTAATTATTATAGATGTCTTGTTGTTTTTGTTGTTTTTCTTTATGTTTCAATATTATCTCTAATATGCTTTTAACAGAAACATTTTTGCGTATACATTCGAATACACAGTTACAAAGCAAAATCAAACAAAGGAAAATACAATTTTGTCAAAAAATAAAATTATAACCAGAGGGGGGGTGTGCATTGAATATTTTTGAATTAAGGATAGTCTCTCTTAACTTATTTACAAGCGAACATTTCAATTTTTTCCTATAAAATGTTTCAACATGTTCTAAATACAGTTGTGGTCCTAATAATTAGCACATCCATTCACCAAATAGTTCGCGTTGAATATTTTATCCTTAAAAGGATTAATTTCTTTTTTGTCAGATGTAACTTAATGGAAAGTAACTTACTGACTGTATTTATAACATCAACATCAATTATTAAAATTAACTTTTGTTTTAACGAAAAGATCAAAAAATTTTACATGCGCTAATATTTTGTATTTTGTAAATATTTTCTCAGGGCAATGGAAAACAATGTTTCGTATTAATTCATTTACATTTACGAGTTTTCTTAGTAAAAAACATATATTTTATGTTAGATTGGCTAAAAAATCTTACTTTACACTTAAGTATCGCAAAATTACAATAAATTTGCACAAAAATTAAAAAAGTTATTTCTGAAATTGCAAAAATGGCAGAAAACCTCTACAAGTAAGAAAAACACTACTAATAATGAAAATCGTTTAATAATTACTCATGCGAAGAAGAATCATATTGCCCGTTAGAAATACAAATACACGTAATGGAGGAAGACAACATATTACATAATGCTAAAAGAAAGCTACATAATTGTGTATGGAGCGCAACACAACAACACTTTGGTATAAATAATCTTGGTGAATTTAAATTCAATCGATTTGACTTTAATTGAAAGAACAATTGTTTGTTTGTTATAGCAAATTCTTCTGTAGCCTATTCAATTAATTAAATGATTATTTATTTAACCTTAAACATTTACAAATAATTTTTTTTTTTTTGAATCGTTTTTAAAATTCATTCAAAAGTTAAAATTAATAATCTTAATAAATATTTTTTTTTTTACAGACGTTTCGCAACCAAAAAACTCGACAGTTATTAATCATCTGAAAATTAAAAAATATCACAGAGTTACGTCTGTTTATCATGTAGTAAGTTTCGTTAAATAAATTGTAATAATTACCAAAAGAAAAAAACAAAAAACACAAAAACACTGTAACATTTACGTCGTTTAAAAGAAAGAAACTGAAAAAGAAATTGTGGTAAATACATACACATACGTATGTACACTCTACAAAATGTCATTAAATTTTAACAGAAATTCATAACAAAAGATAACAAATTATAGAAAGAGATCTTGAATAGATTCATTTTGATTTTTTGAAAAAAAAAAAAAACGAAAAAAGAAAACCAAACAAAAGTTGAACAAAATGCGAAATCATCCTTGCCAGCAGCATCAACAGCATAAGGAAAATATTGTAAATAATAACATCAACAATAATAATAACAACAATAACACCAACTCTGCTACTAATCGTTATCAATATTGCCTACTTCCGGTCATGGCAGCCACAACTTCATCCAATACAACAGGCTCTAACACTGCCATTTGTAATCACACTGCAACAACCACACCAGTTATTAGCAGCAACAATAACACAAACACGTCTGCCCAAACAACAACACCATTGACTAATGCTACGATAACAAATGACACTTTAACGCTACAAATTAACCCGACTGCAAAAATCTGCAACAAAGCCACAGTGTTTAACGCCACCAAAACAAAACTGTCAACATCATCGTCAACAGCGTCAGCATCATCGTCGTCATCAAACTCTTTATCATCCTCGTCATCAAATATAATGCCAACATCGTCATCATTATCTGGCTCAATAGCAACATGTGCCACATCATTGTCTGCAACACCAACAGTTTCATCATCACAATCAGCATCATTATCATCGTCATCGTCATCGTCAGTAACGGTATCATTAACAGCAGCATCATTACCTCCATCGCCCATGCAGGCAGCTTCAGGAGTGGTAGCGCCAGTAGAAGTTGCATTAACAAAACATAATGACAACGATCTGCAACATTTACAACATCATCATCACCATCATCAGCATCATCATAATGAGCAACTTAATAACAACAAAAACATTAATAATAATAACAGCAATTGTACTATTTTAAACGATTCTAGAAAATCAATTCAGTTCTACAACAAAATCATTTAACAACAACAATAACAACAGTAATCATAATATTAATAATAAAAATTGCAATAATATTAGCGGCAACAATAATTTTACCGAACTAATGCAACGCAATAAACGTTCATCGCCCACCCAGGAATCCAGCAACATGAGCTTCTCTTCCGCCTCGGTGGCTGGTTCCATACAGGTAAGCTTTTATATCACTTGATTAAACAAATTAATAGAGCACATTAACACAAAGTTTTTACGGATAAGTAGTGATAACATACATACGTAAGTACTAGGGATGCCAATCGGGAAATCCCGAAACCCGAAATCCCGGGATTTTCGGGATTCATGAAATCCCGAATCCCGGGATTTTTCGGGTTTGTGAATTCATATATATTTTGAGCCTACAGAAGGTCCTTAAAAAAATTCTATATCACTTGACTTCGGTAATAGCATCTTAGATTAGGAAAACCCAACTTCCAGTGATAAAAAATTATTTGATGCCATCGAAGAATGCAAAAACAACCCTATAAAATGAATTAATAGGGTAACTGATTTAGATACTCAACTGTCCAAAGGAATAGATTTATTTACATCAGGAGGTGGTAGAGGAAAATATTTACAAGCTGCATACAGCTATCTTGGAACTATTTTACCAATAAAAGTTGATTGCGAGAAGTGTTTTTCAACGGCAGGTTATGTTGACAATTAATTCGATCAAGCCTATCAGATCACCTGTCAGATGCTTTAATTATCTCGAAATATCCCGGGATTTCGGGATCGGGATTTACAGAATCCCGAATCCCGGGATTTTTAAAAACCGATCCCGTTTGGCATCCCTAGTAAGTACAGCTAGGGTTTGGAAATATTTTTCATTTTTTACAATTTTTGTTTAATTACACACGAAGATGCATAGGCACACAATTGCTATCCTACATTAGAACGTTAGATATTGGCAAAGTGTTACACTCACAATGGACTTAAAAAATTTAGCCGGTATCCTCGAATCGGCTATATTATATATAATGGAGTGGAAGCATTAGAAGTACTATGTACTATGCTTAATATTCTTCTCTCCATAGGGCAAGCAATTCACACTTTTCAAGAATAAGAGATTATGAGATTGTTTTCTGTGTATTACAAGTATTTTTTTTTTTTTCTTGACAACTTGATAATTTTCTTCTTTTTTCAATACTTTTTCATAAATTAACGTTGTTTTTCCCTTGTATGCAACAACATGTGATTGAAACCTTCTATGGTTTTTGTTTGTCTTCTTTACACTATTCAAAACGTTTTCAATACGTTTTGAGGTCATCAGTGAGGCAACAGTTGCTAGTTTTTTTCTTTAATTATTTATTCTTAACGAGTAACGTCAAATAAATAAAAGAAATCTTATAGTAAAGCAGTACAGAAAGCAATGACTTACACTTAATAATGAAAACAAAATACTGGACATACTAGAATGTAAATACTTTTTTAGTAAAACTTTAAATGATTTTTAAAAGCACTTTTAATGCCAGAAAGACTAGATAGAACCTGCAATACAAACAGCATAATTTGATTGTAATACCTTTAAGCCGTCCAATGCACAACATTTGTTCTAGTTGGCGAATCATCAGACAATAAAGGCTTTGAACAACTACTTCCCTTGAACAATTTAAGTGACATCAAATAGACGTACATAAAGTTAGTGCCGAAAAAAGGTAGCATTATGCACTCTCTGCATGCTAATAACTTATTATTTTTTGTTTTTATTATTTTATTGCTCTCTCTCTCTCTCTCTGCTGACATAACAGCCACCAGTGTTCAAGACAGTGCACTCAAGTCCAATAATGGTGGTTCTAAATTAGTCCATTTAATATATTAATCAATATGTGCACTCTCTGAATGCTAATCAAACATCTGATTCAATAATCTGATCCACCCGGCTTAATAAACACATTCGACCACTTCCGACCATTCCCAGCAGGATTTATAATAGAAAAATGACTGCAACAAAATAGTAGTGCGTGTACAAAGAGCTGATCTGGTGCTTGCCTATGCCAGCTCATTATCTTGGATGCCACGGTGTCGTACGCTAATATCTGGTTCCCAGTCTTGACGCCCGAGGTCCTTGGATTAATCTAGAATTTCTAGAAAGTTCGTTCCCCATATGACTAATCTGTCTATAGTCGAATTCCGAGTTTTTACAGACCAAGTATCCTTTCGAAGAAGCCCAGTCACTTCGTTCATCAAAATAGTCCTGAATTTTAAAATCATTTTGCAAATTTATTAAGTGCACCTTTTATTTTATTTATCCCGCCCCCACTTATAATAATAACGGAATTTCTTTATCACAGAGAATGATATTTTTTTTTGTGTAATGTTTGATCAAAAACAACAGTATTTGGGTTTTTGCAACCATATCCTATGAATTGGTGATGGGCTTTAATCCCCAAATAAAATAAACAGACGGAAAAGACGCACGAAAAACACGGACACACAATTCGTATTCAAAACAAACAAAAAGAAAAAAAGGAATCCCATCCATAAATGTATGAAATAAGTAAAGAAACATAAGAATCGATGACATATTAACAAAGATGAATATAAAATGAAGTCGCCGTGGTCTAGTGGGTAGTGTGTTGGCTTATTAGATAAAAGGCCCGGGTTCGAATCCCAGGTTAGACATCAAAACGAAAAAATATTTCTTCGCGACTTCCTCTCAGCAGCAGATTTTTGGCAAAAACTCTAAGAGTAAATAAAATTGCCATGAAAAGTCTCTCAAAAAATCTGTCGTTTGGAGTCGACTTTAAACTGTAGGTCCCGCCACTCATGTATAAAACTTAACGCATACAACATAAGTGGTGTGAGAAGCTAGGTCGTAATCCTGACTGAAGGATTGTAATGGCCAATCATTGATTTTAAAGGGCAAGCTTTTACTTTTGCTTTCTTAATTCTTTTTTTTTGAAGAAGTCGAGGTATACAGATGTAGGAATGACGCTCGAAAATTCTATCAAAAGGTTAAGCGTCTAACCGAGGGGTATAAGCCCTGAGCGTCTTCCTTCAAGGATGAGAACGGAAATCTGGTTATAGATCCGCAAGGGGTGCTGAGGAAACTCTTCTCTACTCTGCTGCAAGGCGATGACGACATCAATACCGCCTCTAGAGATGATGTTCCGAACCCGATCGATGATGACGGCGTGGAGATCCCACTACCTAGCCATGAAGAGGTTAAAGTCGCGATTATGCGACTTAAAAACAACAAAGCGGCAGGTCCTGATGGCCTCCCCGCTGAATTGTTTAAGACCGGATGTAATGAGTTGGTAGGACGCATGTACCAGCTCATCTACAAAATATGGCTAGAGGAAAGTATGCCCAACGATTGGAACCTCAGTGTCCTCTGTCCTGTCCTGAAAAATGGAGACCCTACGATATGCGTCAACTACAGGGGTATATGCCTTCTCCCTATCACATATAAGGTTCTTACAGGCGTATTGTGTGAACGACTGAAGCCACTCGTCAAAACACTGACTGGACCTTATCAGTGCAGCTTCAGACCTGGCAAGTCCACCATCGACCAGATCTTCACACTACGCCAAATCCAGGAAAAGACCCACGAAAATCATGTCGACACACACCATCTTTTTGTCGACTATAAGGCTGCTGTCGATAGCCCCATAAGGGATCGTGTTTTTGCCGCAATGTCTGAGCTCGGTATACCTGCGAAACTGATAAGGCTATGCCGAATGACGTTGAGCAATTCCAGCAGCTTCATCAAGGTAGGAATGGACCTCTCCGAACCTTTTGATGCCGTGCGAGGTTTCAGACAAGGCGATCCCTTATCTTGCGACCTCTTCAACTTCGTCATGGAGAGTGTTCTGCGAAAGGCGGGAGTGCATTGCAATGGCACTATTTTTCAAAAAAGTGTCCAGTTGCTTGCGTACGTTGACGACATCGACATCATAGGGCGTACCAAACGAGATGTCACTGCTGCCTTTAGTGTTATTGAACGGGAGTCTAAGAAGATGGGGCTGGCAGTAAATGAGGGCAAAACGAAGTATATGTTATCGACAAGTAGAGCCGTGCGGCGTATTGATTCTCAAATTACGGCCGATAACTATACTTTTGATACAGTCAAGGAATTCATTTACCTTGGCTCCGTCGTTACCACCGAGAATGATGTCAGTCTGGAGATCAAGTGCAGGATTACTCTTGCCAACAGGTGCTATTATGCTCTCAATAGGCAATTAAGGCAGAGACCTCTCTCGCAAGACGAAACTAATACTCTACAAGACGTTCATCCTACCCGTGCTTCTTTATGGCGCAGAAGCATGGACCCTATTAAGAACTGATGCAGCTGCCTTGAGAGTATTCGAGAGAAAAGTCCTACGTAAGATCTTCGGTCCAGTGCGAGTTGGCGATGATGTTCGCATCCGATTCAACAGTGAGCTGTATGAGCTCTTCAACGACACGGACGTTGCACAGCGTATCAATATCCAGCGGCTGCGCTGGCTCGGTCATGTCGTTCGAATGGAGGAGGATGCTCCGGCGAGACGAGTATTAGATGCGGGAATCTGCGGAAGTCGGCGAAGAGGACGACCTTGTATCCGTTAGAAGGACCAAATCGAGGAAGCCCTGTCATCGATTGGTGTGACCAATTGGCGTAGTCGCGCAAAAAGCAGAGGCGCCTGGAAGGATGTGTTGCGACAGGCCGAAATCCGCTAATCGGGTTGTTATGGCCAATTAAGTAAGTAATAACAAATTTCTTTCGTTTCTCATTTTGTTCTTTATTATAAATATCGAAAGAACAAGCTGTTTATAATGAGGTTTAACGAAATCAAAGAATTCTTTTTGTTTACTCCATTTTCTTTCAAATGTAAAATGACAACATGATTCTTCTGATTTCTTTACGCTTTTTATTTCAAATTAAATTTTTTTTACAAAAAGAATCCGTAATTCCCGAAAACACAATTGTTGTCGAATTAAAATTTTTGAGAAACTTTCAAATTTTATTTACTCCCAGAAATCTGCTAAGAGGTATTGTTTCGTTACGTTGGAGATAACTAATCTGTGTTTTGACCTAATAAGCCGACGTACTACCTACCAAATATTAATTTTCTAATTACACATTGTGGTAAAAAACAAAAAAAACTTAATTGGACTTTTAGAATCAAATCCTGCTGCAAAGCACGCCGTTTAAAAATATCGAAATTTTCTAAAACTAATGAAAATATTTTAATACGTTTAAACTTTAAAAAATTAAGACTTTTTAAAAAATAAAGTACTTACATATAAGTATGTATATTTACCAAAATTCTTACGTATAATGTAAGAAGAACTCTTTTTAAAGTCTATTCAAAATATTCCAAATATACTGACAATTGCGAAATATTTTCTTAAAATTGTACTAGCATGACGAAATTTTTATTAAATGTTAAGGAATAACCATTACAACAGCACTCTATACTATTATAACATTGCTTATACGATATTAACTGACCCATTTAATGTCGTTCTTCATAGGACAAGTTCACGGTGCAGAGTTTGAAAGTGTACTACAGACGGTTGATAACTCCACAATGTGTTGGCAAAGAAATAGGCATGTTAATCAAATAGGAAGCAAAGTTAAATGTGTGTCACTGAGCAGTATCTCGGAAACTTAATGGCTTTCAAAGCTACATACATACATACATATACGAACCTCAATTAACTTGAATATTTCGAATTTATGCCCAGTACATATATATACTGTTGTTTTTTTATTTCTTTTCATTTTATCTCCATATGTACATACATAACATAACATATCTTCTGATGCTCCCGTTAACTGCTTCTTTTATTTTATTAGTCATGAATTTGAGATGAATTCCTTTTTCATTTAAAATTTTTTTTTTATGTTTTGAACAGATTAAACAATAAGAAATCAAAGAGAAAAAAAGAAATAATACACACAATTGCACATAAAATATCCAACTTTAAATCAAAGTTTTTGGGATGCATTTAAAATTAGTCATCCAACACAGCCACAGCCAGTCGATCGATCGAACGAGACAACATACAGCAGCACAACCCGTAAACGTATCTAGAGGATATCTTAAAGCAAAAAAAGAAAGGAAAATATTAAGAAATATTTAAAAAAATTGAAACAATCCACCAAAACAACCACGGAACAAAAACTTTTTGTGAGTGACTGTGTCATTGTGTCTGTATGTTGCCAGAAAAATAAAACGATTTTTGTCCCAAAATAAACACCGTTAATTGACATAAATTTGGAAAAAAAAACCAAAAACGTTCTCGAAAACTAAATACTCAGCAAGAGTTCATTTTGCATACGAGAAAAAATGCCATTTGTTTTGGCAAAGACGGCCGACCCCTCATCGTGCAATTATGGCTATTAAACACGCAATGAAATCAAATGAAACGGAACCGAACGGAACGAAATACATTCATGCCAAGTTTTTCTGATTGCTTTAAAATGTTAGGGGAAAAAAATGCTAACTTTTAACATTCGAAATAGATTTTGTGTTAATAACTGTAAAAAAATAAATAATAATTTTGAAATTTATTTTAACGGTTTAATAGATCGAAAATAAAAGCCAACAATAGCCAATGGAAAAGAAATCTTAAATACATAATGGCTTAAAAAAAAAAAAACAAATCAGTATTAAGAATGACATTATAATTCTAAAATGGTATTGATTTTTGATTATTTCGACCCTTGTGTCCCCTTTGCGCTATAAAATTAACAGCTTGAACGATTATTATTATTATGGTAATGGCTTAAAACTTTAACCTCTGAATGAATTTTTAGGGAGAATCGGTTTTTTTTTTCTTTCTGATTTTCTCTCTTTGATTGATGATGAGTTTTATTTTGAAGATAATGAAGTTGATTATCATTATGATCATGTTGAGATGTAGATAATTTGTGTTGCGTCATAAATATTTTTAAATTTTAACTTTAGGCTTCCATTTGATTCTTTTTTTTTTTTTATAACAACAACAACAAAACCGATTATTTGTTGATAGAACTTTTCCATTCTAGCACTTTACTAACAAGACTTGCATGATTTATTCAAATGGCCATAGTCGCAGACTGTCGCAATTACCACTGCCTACATGGCACACAGTGACTTTTTTTTGATGGCAAAAAACAGAAATTTTTTTACAAGGCATTTTTCCGATTTTCTTCTAAAGCTGTCAGTCACAGAATAGATGCCGCAGCTTTTTCAAATTTTGACAAAAGCCATTGATGATTGACAGCAACCGTGTTGTTATTGCGGTTAAGAGGCGGCAAATTCAAGAAGTCAGTGTTATGGTCATAGCTTTCGTATCCAACCAGCGATGTTGGTCGGTTTCCCTACACCGAGCATAAGAACCATCATGTTGGTCATCTCGTAATAGTGATAACATAAATTGTAATTGTATTCTAATTAATAGGTAAATAATACTACTAACAAATTAAATTTTGTTTCCATAAAGGTTATCAACTTCTCATTAAAAATCATTTCATATAACATGATTGCAGACATCTTTTGATTTTCTTTCAATGTTCTTCGAACAGTTTAAAAATAAATAAATTCAATGTACCCATTGGAATAAAAATCCTAACCCGTATAATGCATAATAATTGAAGAGCGTTTGAGAGGAACACCATTTCTCTGCTAAAATTTATTGTGATTTTTGTTTTTTCTAACGCTAACAATTTATAAATTGGCCATAGAAATTTAGAAATAAAAGACATCATTTTTTAAATTGTATTCACGCTGATGGTGATGATGATGATGATGATGAACAAAAGAAAGACTTATAAATCATGGTAGTTAAACGAAAACGATTTTTTGTTTAAAAAAAAAAAATTAAAAAAACGAAAACGATTTAAACATAACAAATATGGACAATAATATTATGGTTTATATTTAAAAAAAAAAATAATTCAAAACAGACAACAATAACCGTTCAGTTCATTAACCCAATAGTGGTAGTTTCTGTCTAATAATTATTCAAACTCCGATACCAATAATTTTGATCGTGTTTCTTTGCAATATTTTTTAGACTCATTTTTTAGCTGCTAGGCTTCCAACTACAAGCTCGACACGTTTATTGCTGTAAGAATTGGCAACAACAGCAAAAAAATAAAAATAAAACTAAAGAAACAAACCAAAAAAAAAAAACTAAATTGTATAATTTATTTAAACAATCTATCTATGCGAGTTTTATTATAATATTTTTTATTTATTTTTTGTCTTCTTTTTGTAATTTCCATCATCATGAAATGGAAACAAAAGGAAAAAATATCAGAAAGAAATCGGCATTAAAGATCGATTTAAAACGTACTTCTGTTTTTTTTTTTCTTTATTTCTTACACAATTTTAGAATGTGTAAATAATGGCAACAAAAGAACCTTGAAAAATAATTTACAAAAAAAATACAAAAAAGAAAAAATAAAATCGTAAAAAAGATTAAATCGATTTGATAAATTAACCACACAAATAAATTCAAAACGGAAAAAAAATAACTAAACAGTGGTTAGGAAAGACTCAAAATTCAACTAAGTCCATTAAGCAAATAAATATTAATTTGAGAATCCCCTATGGAAGATAGGCCGGGTGCTGATCCATATGCAGGAGAGGTTAAGTCACTCTTAAGACTTTGTAAACGTTCATTAATGCTCTATTTTATGTCTCCCTCTCTCCCTATCCCTCGTACCATTTTATTACACTCATATCCTCAAACTTATTAGAGAGTAGTAGTATGTTTATGTACCTTCTGGACCACTTGCTCCATACAAATTTGGGAGCATGCCTACGCTACAGCCGGTCATATGAGTTTGTTGATAGGTTTGTAACATGTAATATATGTGACAGTTTTTTTTTTTTATACAAGATGTTCACCTGCATATTAGTAGGTGGTTGTGTGGTCGTTTTTACTTGTATTGCTTTGTTTTGTTTTGAAATCGTTGGACGGACAGAATGAGTGCGTGCACTTTTCCTTGTGATATAGGGTACCGTCAGCTCATGTTCTGCATGATCGTTTTAGGGGTTAGTTTATTGCGCAGTTGTTTTTATTTGTATTGCTTTTGAATTCATTGGAGGGACAGAATGAGTGCGTGTAACATTTTTAAAGTATGTGGTTGACTATCATTTGATAGGTAGGTAGGTAGATATTGTTGACGAAATAGAATAGTTGTATGTGTTGTTCTTGTTGTGTTTTTGTGTTAGAAGGATCTTCAATTTTAAACTGATAAGAAATTCATGTCACGTATTGGTCAGGGTCAAATGTTAAAGAAATAGAAATTGTTGAATTTTTTTTTTTTTTGTGTTAGAAGGATCTTTAATTTTAAACTGATAAGAAATTCATGTCACGTTTAGTCCTTATGATGAACACCTATGCGATCGTTTTAAACTGATAAGAAAGGGTAGGTGCGTTTTGTAATTATGTTTTTATTTTTTTTTTTTTTGTTATTTTATAATTGCGAAGAAATAGAAATATAGGTGTAGGTGTTGTTGTTGTTGTGTTTTTAAGTTAGAAGGGTTTTTAATTTTAATCTAGTTAAAAGGCATGAACATGATCATACATGATCGGTTTCTTGAGATAAGAAATTCTTGTCACGTTTTTATCCCTATGATTCTTTTTTTTTGTTTTTGTGTACAGGATGAACACCTGCGTAATCGTTTTCTTGAGAAAATAAATAATAACATCGTATTCCCAAATAGAAACATGATTGTGCATGTTCAGTTTGTTTGTATTACTTTGCAAACGAATGATTGGACAGAATGAGTGCGTGTAACATTTTTAATGTGTGAGGTTTGCCATCCTTTGATTGAAAGTGAGTAGGTAGGTATTGTCCAAGATTTTGAAAGCATATAGTTGACTATCCTTTGATTGAAAGTGAGTAGGTATTGTTGAAGAAATAGAATAGTTGAACGTGTTGTTGTTGTTGTGTTTTTTGTGTCAGAAGGATCTTTAATTTTAAACTGATAATAAATTCATGTTACGTTTAGTCCTTAGGCTGAACAACTGTGTTTTGTTTTGAAATCGTTGGACGGACAGGGTACCGTAAACTCATGTTGTGTTGTACATGTTGTTGTTGGTGTAATTTTCTGTGTTAGATGGATCTTTAACTTTAAACTGATAATAAATTCATGTTACGTTTAGTTCTTAGGATGAACACCTTTGTGATCGTTTTAAACTGATAAGAAAGGGTAGGTTGGTTGTGTGATTGTTTTTCTATTTTTTTTTTTTTTTTTTTTCGTGTGATTTAATGTTGGAGAAATAGTAAAGGGATGTGTACCTGTGTGATCGTTTTCGTGGGATAATAAGTCTCCGCACGTGTTGTTCAAGATCAAATGTTCAAGAAATATAAATACATGTTGTTGTTGGTATATTTCTGTGTTAGAAGGATAGTGTAGATTGGTTTTGTAAGATTTTTTTTGTTTTTGGACGAAGAGAATGATACCGAGTAACATTTTTAAAGTGTGTAATTGCCCATCCTTTGATTGAAAGTGAGTAGTAGGTAGGTATGTAATGTTGATGAAATAGAATTATACTTATACGTGTTGTTGTCTTTTTTTATGATTTAATGTTGAAAAATAGAAAAGGCATCATGTCTGCTTCTTCTTGTTCTTTTTACTTCTATTGCTCCTGAAATCATTGGACGGACAGAATGAGTGTGTGCACTTTTCCTTATGATATAGGGTACCGTAAACTCATGTTGTCTACTAATACACTGTTATGCTTTTGTTTATTCTTATTTAATTATTTTCGTAAGATTTACTGTTTATTATTCGTGTTGTTGTTGTTGTGTTGTTGTGTTTTGTGTTAATCAGATAAGAATGTTTTTTTTTTTTTTTTTGTTTTTGTATACAAGATATACACATGTATACAAGATGTACACCTGTGTAATCGTTTTCGTGGGATAATAAGTCTTGACACGTGTTGGTCATGATCATGTATTGTTGTACATGTTGTTGTTGATATATTTCTGTGTTAGAAGGATCTTTAATTTTAAACTAATAAGAAATGTTTGGTTGGTTGTATACAGGATGTGTACAGGATGTACACCTACATGTTCGGCTTCTTGAGATAAGAAATTCATGTCACGTATAGGTCACTGTCAAATGTTAAAGATATAGAAATTGTTGTGTTTTTAAGTTAGAAGGGTCTTTAATTTTAAACTGATAAGAAAGGATAGGTTGGTTGTGTGATTGTTTTTCTATTTTTTTTTTTTTCGTGTATGATTTAAAGTTAGAGAAATAGAAATGTTTGTGCATCTGCATGATCGTTTTAAGGGTTAGCTGATTACGTAGTTGTTTTATTTGTATTGCTTTTGGATTCATTGCATGTATGTAGTTAACTATCCTTTGATTGAAAGTGAGTAGATATTGTTGAAGAAAAAGAATAGTTGGGCGTGTTGTTGTTGTTGTGTTTTTTTTTGTGTTAGAAGGATCTTTAATTTTAAACTGATAATAAGTTCATGTTACGTTTAGTCATTAGGCTGAACAACTGTGTGATCGCTTTGAACTGATAAGAAAGGGTAGGTTGGTTGTGTGATGGCTTTTTTATTTTTATGTGATTTAATGTTAAAGAAATAGAAATTGTTGTGTTTTTGTGTTAGAAGGATCTTTAATTTTAAACTGATAATAAATTCATGTTACGTTTCGTCCTTAGGCTGAACAACTGTGTGATGGCTTTGAACTGATAAGAAAGGTTAGGTTGGTTGTGTGATTGCTTTTTTATTTACTTTTTTTGGTGTGATTTAATGTTGTAGGAATAGAAAAGGTATATACACCTGTATGATAGTTTTGCATGTACTCCTGCGTGATCGATTTCTTGAGATAAGAAATTCATGTCACATATTGGTCACGGTCAAATGTTTAAGAAATAGAAATATAGCTGTACATTGTTGTGTTAGAAGGATCTTTAATTTTAAACTGATAAGAAAGTGTTGTAACGTTTTAGGTTTTATGATTTTTTTTTTCTCCAAAAATTAGATGTGAACAAAAGAATTTACAAGGTTTAAGGATTTAATAGAAAATATAGTATTTTTCATTAGGTATTTAAAAAATAAAATTTAGTATAAATAGAGTCCGTTAGTGAAGTAATTTTTCATTACAGTCTAATAACTTTTCCCAAAAAGAAGAAAAAATGCCTTTAAATTTTTTTACCAATGATGATGAAGAAACGCAGTGGTTTACATTACCACCAACACATCCGACAGTAACGATGAGATCATCATCATCAACACCACCACCACCACCCCCTCCATTAATCTCCAGAGTTTCAGATGAATCGACGTCACCACATCCTTCTCCTTCAGGATATAATTTAACATCATCAACACCACCACCACCACCCCCTCCATTAATCTCCAGAGTTTCAGATGAATCGACGTCACCACATCCTTCTCCTTCAGGATATAATTTAATGAATGATGAAAACATCTCTGAAGACGCGAAAGACCTTCGAGACTTATTTAAAGATATACACACGTCGAAGAACAAGAAATTGTTAGAGATGTGGACGAAGACTAAGGAATTCGAGGAGGAGGAAAGGCAATTATCATTGCAAATTTTAAACTTACAAAAAAAGCGGCAAGATATTGTAAATAAGCATAGGAAATATTTATTAAAAAATAAGCATAAAAAAAATAATTCTAATCCATTAGAAATTGTATTTAATAGTAAATATAAATGTAATATTTGCCTAGAAAACAAAAAGGGGCAGACAATTGTTTTCCTAGGTTGTACACATGTTCAGTGTGAGGAGTGTTTTATCCACTGTAACATACAATGTGCAACTTGTAGGGAACCTATGAGACAATTAAATATAATAAATAAGATAGGGGAACGTTATTCTATGAATAACGTTAATCAAGAACAATTATTAAATATAATAAAAAATAAAGTTATCGTCATTACAGATAGTGAAGACGATTATAGTGACAATTAATAAAATAAAAAATTGAAAAGTAAAATAAAGTCTTTTATTATTGAGGGATTTCTTTTTTCAGAATTTTTTTTCTTTTTTAATAAAATAAAAAATTATAAAGTAAAATATAGTCTATTATTATTGAGGGATTTCTTTTTTCAGGTTTTGAATAAAATAAAACATTTTTTTTTCTTTATTTAGGTATTAGCACCCCATACACTGTTTTCATTCGACCATTCGAAATGTTGTCCATGCCTATTTTTTATACTTTTCAGGTTGCCAACATACTCCAGTTACGTTTGAATGTTGATGAGTTTAGTTTTATCTATATCAGAAATCATACGCGAGAATAATTTTAAAAAGTTGTATATTTCCTTCAAAATCATTGCATATTAATCTATTGTTACTGCGTGCTCATGTGTAAAGTTTGCGAATACCCGTTTATGTTGATGGTTTTAATGTTTATATGGTTTGAAGATCGCTCGTAAATATAGGTCCTTCCATCTTTATGGTTATGTATTTCAATACTGATATTTATATCCCTTTTGTGTTTGGGATCTTACTGAAAACAGTAGATGTTGTGTTAAGTTAATTATATTAACTTCTTTTAATGTTTTTTTTTTTTTTTTTTTTTTTTTTTTTTTTTTTTTTTTTTTTTTTGTATTAATTTTGATTTGATTTATATCCGATCACAATCTACTTTATATCTGCTTACGATCTGCTTTAAACCTGATATTGATATACTTTGTATCTTAAAAACAAAAATTGTTTTTCTTTGTTGGTTATTGTTAGCTTGATATATTTTCGTCGTGTACGCTTTTGCCTATTTTATTTTTATTTCATGTCATTGTCATGTTTTAGATAAATATTTTCTACCTCAATGTTTAAATTGTTTATTTTATTAGCTAGATCATCATATATTTGTGCTATATATATATATATATATATATATTATTATTTTCTTTTTTTTTTGGTTACAACATTTTTGTTTTTATAATTATGCCTATGAAAACTTTATTCAACTTTTGTTAATATATATCATCTCTTTCGCTCTTCTAATAAATTATGTTAGATTCTTTAAGCTCTTCAATAATAGACATTATTTCGTTTTGATGATTGTTGTAACCAGCACCTTCCGATGAAAGAAGTAAACGTAGTCTGTCAACTAGTTCATTAGGATCATCCCAATGTAAGTAGTTTGATGTCCGATTATCTAGTAATTTTAGCATTAAGCCGCTACCTTTTGTTAAAATGTTTGTTGTTGTTTCGAATAAATGTTTAATTATTTTTATATATTTGAATGCTCGTGTTCCTTTCACTTGTTCATTAGGCTCATAACGACGTTTATGTGCATTAGTATGAATTAAAATTTCTTTATATTTTTTCAAATCATTTTTAGAATAATGGAGAGGTTTTTTATGAAATACTAGTTCAAATAATCCGGGCGTCATTTTCAATTTCATATTTCCTATCCGCATAGTATTATCTCTATTAAATATTAATTTTTCCTTGCCATATCTCCAACTTCCGTCTGCATCTTGATTAAAGCCATAAACTTTATCTAATTGCTTATTATTAATAAGTGATTGAATATTTTCAAATAATGGACAGTTTTTCGTCAGCTTCAAACGTTGTTTTCTTTTCGAGTTTTCCATACATGTACTTGATACAGGTCTATTATGTCCATAGTTTTCTTCATCATCATTGTCTTCAGTTGACATATATTCATATTGAAAATCGTGATTATCGCCATCATCAATAGCGTTGACTACATCCTTATGCTTATCTTCAAGTCTTTCGATGATTTCATTATCGTCATTTACGTCATCATAATCAACTTTTCCGATGACTTCATTATCACCGTTTGAGTCATCATAATCATCGCCATCATCAATAGTGGTGTCTATATCCTTATGCTTATCTTCAAGTTTTCCGAGGATTTCATTATCACCATTTGCGTCATCATAATCATCGTCATCATCAATAGTGTTGTTAGTATACATATCCTTATGTTTATATTTAAGTCTTCCGACGATTTTTTAAGTGGTTTTGTTATTGGTTGAAAGGTATCTTCTAACAAATAAAGTCTATCTCTTTGATTCAGTTTAATACTTTTAAATTTTTCCTTTAAAACAGTTCTTGTCTTTACAAGATCTTCTAACATTTGGTTATGATAATTTGCAGACATTATAATAATTTTTTTTGTATTAATTTTGATCTGCTTGTTATCTGGTTATGATCTGCTTGCTATCTGCTCACGAACTGCTTTATATCTGGTTACGACCTGCTTTACATCTGGTTATGATCTGCTTGCTATCTGCTCACGACTTGCTTTATATCTGCTTACGATCTGATTTATACCTGATCACGATTTGATGTCTTGTATAGCTAGTACTCCGTATACAGCCTGCTAGTATAGCTAGTACTGCTTATACAGCCTGCTTGTATAGCTAGTACAGCTTATACAGCCTGCTAGTATAGCTAGTACTCCGTATACAGCCTGCTAGTATAGCTAGTACTCCGTATACAAGCAGGCTGTATAAGCAGTACTAGCTATACTAGCAGGCTGTATACGGAGTACTAGCTATACAAGACATCAAATCGTGATCAGGTATAAATCAGATCGTAAGCAGATATAAAGCAAGTCGTGAGCAGATAGCAAGCAGATCATAACCAGATGTAAAGCAGGTCGTAACCAGATATAAAGCAGTTCGTGAGCAGATAGCAAGCAGATCATAACCAGATAACAAGCAGATCAAAATTAATACAAAAAAAATTATTATAATGTCTGCAAATTATCATAACCAAATGTTAGAAGATCTTGTAAAGACAAGAACTGTTTTAAAGGAAAAATTTAAAAGTATTAAACTGAATCAAAGAGATAGACTTTATTTGTTAGAAGATACCTTTCAACCAATAACAAAACCACTTAAAAAATCGTCGGAAGACTTAAATATAAACATAAGGATATGTATACTAACAACACTATTGATGATGACGATGATTATGATGACGCAAATGGTGATAATGAAATCCTCGGAAAACTTGAAGATAAGCATAAGGATATAGACACCACTATTGATGATGGCGATGATTATGATGACTCAAACGGTGATAATGAAGTCATCGGAAAAGTTGATTATGATGACGTAAATGACGATAATGAAATCATCGAAAGACTTGAAGATAAGCATAAGGATGTAGTCAACGCTATTGATGATGGCGATAATCACGATTTTCAATATGAATATATGTCAACTGAAGACAATGATGATGAAGAAAACTATGGACATAATAGACCTGTATCAAGTACATGTATGGAAAACTCGAAAAGAAAACAACGTTTGAAGCTGACGAAAAACTGTCCATTATTTGAAAATATTCAATCACTTATTAATAATAAGCAATTAGATAAAGTTTATGGCTTTAATCAAGATGCAGACGGAAGTTGGAGATATGGCAAGGAAAAATTAATATTTAATAGAGATAATACTATGCGGATAGGAAATATGAAATTGAAAATGACGCCCGGATTATTTGAACTAGTATTTCATAAAAAACCTCTCCATTATTCTAAAAATGATTTGAAAAAATATAAAGAAATTTTAATTCATACTAATGCACATAAACGTCGTTATGAGCCTAATGAACAAGTGAAAGGAACACGAGCATTCAAATATATAAAAATAATTAAACATTTATTCGAAACAACAACAAACATTTTAACAAAAGGTAGCGGCTTAATGCTAAAATTACTAGATAATCGGACATCAAACTACTTACATTGGGATGATCCTAATGAACTAGTTGACAGACTACGTTTACTTCTTTCATCGGAAGGTGCTGGTTACAACAATCATCAAAACGAAATAATGTCTATTATTGAAGAGCTTAAAGAATCTAACATAATTTATTAGAAGAGCGAAAGAGATGATATATATTAACAAAAGTTGAATAAAGTTTTCATAGGCATAATTATAAAAACAAAAATGTTGTAACCAAAAAAAAAAGAAAATAATAATATATATATATATATATATATATAGCACAAATATATGATGATCTAGCTAATAAAATAAACAATTTAAACATTGAGGTAGAAAATATTTATCTAAAACATGACAATGACATGAAATAAAAATAAAATAGGCAAAAGCGTACACGACGAAAATATATCAAGCTAACAATAACCAACAAAGAAAAACAATTTTTGTTTTTAAGATACAAAGTATATCAATATCAGGTTTAAAGCAGATCGTAAGCAGATATAAAGTAGATTGTGATCGGATATAAATCAAATCAAAATTAATACAAAAAAAAAAAAAAAAAAAAAAAAAAAAAAAAAAAAAAAAAAACATTAAAAGAAGTTAATATAATTAACTTAACACAACATCTACTGTTTTCAGTAAGATCCCAAACACAAAAGGGATATAAATATCAGTATTGAAATACATAACCATAAAGATGGAAGGACCTATATTTACGAGCGATCTTCAAACCATATAAACATTAAAACCATCAACATAAACGGGTATTCGCAAACTTTACACATGAGCACGCAGTAACAATAGATTAATATGCAATGATTTTGAAGGAAATATACAACTTTTTAAAATTATTCTCGCGTATGATTTCTGATATAGATAAAACTAAACTCATCAACATTCAAACGTAACTGGAGTATGTTGGCAACCTGAAAAGTATAAAAAATAGGCATGGACAACATTTCGAATGGTCGAATGAAAACAGTGTATGGGGTGCTAATACCTAAATAAAGAAAAAAAAATGTTTTATTTTATTCAAAACCTGAAAAAAGAAATCCCTCAATAATAATAGACTATATTTTACTTTATAATTTTTTATTTTATTAAAAAAGAAAAAAAATTCTGAAAAAAGAAATCCCTCAATAATAAAAGACTTTATTTTACTTTTCAATTTTTTATTTTATTAATTGTCACTATAATCGTCTTCACTATCTGTAATGACGATAACTTTATTTTTTATTATATTTAATAATTGTTCTTGATTAACGTTATTCATAGAATAACGTTCCCCTATCTTATTTATTATATTTAATTGTCTCATAGGTTCCCTACAAGTTGCACATTGTATGTTACAGTGGATAAAACACTCCTCACACTGAACATGTGTACAACCTAGGAAAACAATTGTCTGCCCCTTTTTGTTTTCTAGGCAAATATTACATTTATATTTACTATTAAATACAATTTCTAATGGATTAGAATTATTTTTTTTATGCTTATTTTTTAATAAATATTTCCTATGCTTATTTACAATATCTTGCCGCTTTTTTTGTAAGTTTAAAATTTGCAATGATAATTGCCTTTCCTCCTCCTCGAATTCCTTAGTCTTCGTCCACATCTCTAACAATTTCTTGTTCTTCGACGTGTGTATATCTTTAAATAAGTCTCGAAGGTCTTTCGCGTCTTCAGAGATGTTTTCATCATTCATTAAATTATATCCTGAAGGAGAAGGATGTGGTGACGTCGATTCATCTGAAACTCTGGAGATTAATGGAGGGGGTGGTGGTGGTGGTGTTGATGATGTTAAATTATATCCTGAAGGAGAAGGATGTGGTGACGTCGATTCATCTGAAACTCTGGAGATTAATGGAGGGGGTGGTGGTGGTGGTGTTGATGATGATGATCTCATCGTTACTGTCGGATGTGTTGGTGGTAATGTAAACCACTGCGTTTCTTCATCATCATTGGTAAAAAAATTTAAAGGCATTTTTTCTTCTTTTTGGGAAAAGTTATTAGACTGTAATGAAAAATTACTTCACTAACGGACTCTATTTATACTAAATTTTATTTTTTAAATACCTAATGAAAAATACTATATTTTCTATTAAATCCTTAAACCTTGTAAATTCTTTTGTTCACATCTAATTTTTGGAGAAAAAAAAAATCATAAAACCTAAAACGTTACAACACTTTCTTATCAGTTTAAAATTAAAGATCCTTCTAACACAACAATGTACAGCTATATTTCTATTTCTTAAACATTTGACCGTGACCAATATGTGACATGAATTTCTTATCTCAAGAAATCGATCACGCAGGAGTACATGCAAAACTATCATACAGGTGTATATACCTTTTCTATTCCTACAACATTAAATCACACCAAAAAAAGTAAATAAAAAAGCAATCACACAACCAACCTAACCTTTCTTATCAGTTCAAAGCCATCACACAGTTGTTCAGCCTAAGGACGAAACGTAACATGAATTTATTATCAGTTTAAAATTAAAGATCCTTCTAACACAAAAACACAACAATTTCTATTTCTTTAACATTAAATCACATAAAAATAAAAAAGCCATCACACAACCAACCTACCCTTTCTTATCAGTTCAAAGCGATCACACAGTTGTTCAGCCTAATGACTAAACGTAACATGAACTTATTATCAGTTTAAAATTAAAGATCCTTCTAACACAAAAAAAAACACAACAACAACAACACGCCCAACTATTCTTTTTCTTCAACAATATCTACTCACTTTCAATCAAAGGATAGTTAACTACATACATGCAATGAATCCAAAAGCAATACAAATAAAACAACTACGTAATCAGCTAACCCTTAAAACGATCATGCAGATGCACAAACATTTCTATTTCTCTAACTTTAAATCATACACGAAAAAAAAAAAAATAGAAAAACAATCACACAACCAACCTATCCTTTCTTATCAGTTTAAAATTAAAGACCCTTCTAACTTAAAAACACAACAATTTCTATATCTTTAACATTTGACAGTGACCTATACGTGACATGAATTTCTTATCTCAAGAAGCCGAACATGTAGGTGTACATCCTGTACACATCCTGTATACAACCAACCAAACATTTCTTATTAGTTTAAAATTAAAGATCCTTCTAACACAGAAATATATCAACAACAACATGTACAACAATACATGATCATGACCAACACGTGTCAAGACTTATTATCCCACGAAAACGATTACACAGGTGTACATCTTGTATACATGTGTATATCTTGTATACAAAAACAAAAAAAAAAAAAAAACATTCTTATCTGATTAACACAAAACACAACAACACAACAACAACAACACGAATAATAAACAGTAAATCTTACGAAAATAATTAAATAAGAATAAACAAAAGCATAACAGTGTATTAGTAGACAACATGAGTTTACGGTACCCTATATCATAAGGAAAAGTGCACACACTCATTCTGTCCGTCCAATGATTTCAGGAGCAATAGAAGTAAAAAGAACAAGAAGAAGCAGACATGATGCCTTTTCTATTTTTCAACATTAAATCATAAAAAAAGACAACAACACGTATAAGTATAATTCTATTTCATCAACATTACATACCTACCTACTACTCACTTTCAATCAAAGGATGGGCAATTACACACTTTAAAAATGTTACTCGGTATCATTCTCTTCGTCCAAAAACAAAAAAAATCTTACAAAACCAATCTACACTATCCTTCTAACACAGAAATATACCAACAACAACATGTATTTATATTTCTTGAACATTTGATCTTGAACAACACGTGCGGAGACTTATTATCCCACGAAAACGATCACACAGGTACACATCCCTTTACTATTTCTCCAACATTAAATCACACGAAAAAAAAAAAAAAAAAAATAGAAAAACAATCACACAACCAACCTACCCTTTCTTATCAGTTTAAAACGATCACAAAGGTGTTCATCCTAAGAACTAAACGTAACATGAATTTATTATCAGTTTAAAGTTAAAGATCCATCTAACACAGAAAATTACACCAACAACAACATGTACAACACAACATGAGTTTACGGTACCCTGTCCGTCCAACGATTTCAAAACAAAACACAGTTGTTCAGCCTAAGGACTAAACGTAACATGAATTTATTATCAGTTTAAAATTAAAGATCCTTCTGACACAAAAAACACAACAACAACAACACGTTCAACTATTCTATTTCTTCAACAATACCTACTCACTTTCAATCAAAGGATAGTCAACTATATGCTTTCAAAATCTTGGACAATACCTACCTACTCACTTTCAATCAAAGGATGGCAAACCTCACACATTAAAAATGTTACACGCACTCATTCTGTCCAATCATTCGTTTGCAAAGTAATACAAACAAACTGAACATGCACAATCATGTTTCTATTTGGGAATACGATGTTATTATTTATTTTCTCAAGAAAACGATTACGCAGGTGTTCATCCTGTACACAAAAACAAAAAAAAGAATCATAGGGATAAAAACGTGACAAGAATTTCTTATCTCAAGAAACCGATCATGTATGATCATGTTCATGCCTTTTAACTAGATTAAAATTAAAAACCCTTCTAACTTAAAAACACAACAACAACAACACCTACACCTATATTTCTATTTCTTCGCAATTATAAAATAACAAAAAAAAAAAAAATAAAAACATAATTACAAAACGCACCTACCCTTTCTTATCAGTTTAAAACGATCGCATAGGTGTTCATCATAAGGACTAAACGTGACATGAATTTCTTATCAGTTTAAAATTAAAGATCCTTCTAACACAAAAAAAAAAAAATTCAGCAATTTCTATTTCTTTAACATTTGACCCTGACCAATACGTGACATGAATTTCTTATCAGTTTAAAATTGAAGATCCTTCTAACACAAAAACACAACAAGAACAACACATACAACTATTCTATTTCGTCAACAATATCTACCTACCTACCTATCAAATGATAGTCAACCACATACTTTAAAAATGTTACACGCACTCATTCTGTCCCTCCAATGAATTCAAAAGCAATACAAATAAAAACAACTGCGCAATAAACTAACCCCTAAAACGATCATGCAGAACATGAGCTGACGGTACCCTATATCACAAGGAAAAGTGCACGCACTCATTCTGTCCGTCCAACGATTTCAAAACAAAACAAAGCAATACAAGTAAAAACGACCACACAACCACCTACTAATATGCAGGTGAACATCTTGTATAAAAAAAAAAAACTGTCACATATATTACATGTTACAAACCTATCAACAAACTCATATGACCGGCTGTAGCGTAGGCATGCTCCCAAATTTGTATGGAGCAAGTGGTCCAGAAGGTACATAAACATACTACTGAGAGTAATTGCTTACAGAAAAATATTTTCTAAACATTCCACTTTAATGCGCATTCACGTGCCTACAACTTGTTCTTGTTCCTTTAGTATCTTGGCTATATTTGACAGCGTTAAGCTCTTGGCCATCTTGAGTATGTACAAACTTAACCACCATTCTGGGTAATTAATTAAAAACTGTTAGCGTTATGCTTCGGAAAGCAGCAGTAACAACAACAACACAAAAATGGAAAAAAAAATTATAAAAACTCCAGAAGTATTTCAATTTAACTGCAAACATACAAACAACATACGTTTCCACGTAACGTATCAAATGAGAGCCACAAACAGCAAAAGATAAAAGAAAAACCAGTAGAGGAATATAAAAAATGAAAACTTAACCTCAAACAACTATTAACAGCACCTTTATGTTCATTTCAAATAACTCAAGTGTTTTTTTTTTCAAAAATATTTTTTTTTTGCTTCTTTAAATTGCATGAATGGGAAATTCTAGTTGCAACAAATGGCGGGAATGTTCACATCACTTCAACCTGATAATGAAGATGAAGCAGAAATTTTCTTTTGAACTCATCCTCTTTACGTATCTCTTACGTATCTTTTACTGCAAGATGTTTTTGTTATTGGATTTGTAGAATCATAGAATCACAGAAGCGGATATAAAACATACATGACCGGGCGGCTCTCACAAGCTTTACAAAGTTTAAAAGTCTTAAATATTTCGGTTTTTTTTTGCACTCTTTCTCTTTCTCTCTCTCTCTCTGTTCCTTTCTTTGTAATGGGAATTCCTTAAATGCTTTTAACACAATTAATTTTTAAACCCCTCGACCCTTCTTTTCATCTGTTTAAACACTCCTCAATGATCAAAGGCCTGTAAAGCCGACAATTGTGAGAGAATTACGAATAAAAAAGGTGGCATCTCTATGACGCTTAAATTACTTTGAGGTTATGTTTTGTTAAATACGAGTAAACTATTCAAAACTGGAATTTTTCTTTTCTTGGCTGTCGAGACGCTGTATTTTGAAATGAGCAAATTGGCTAAAAAAGAAAATTAAAAAATAACCGTTTTGTTAAGAAAACACAAATACCAGGCAGTTGATAATTTCTGTCAATTAGCAGTTAAACGATTTCGATAGCGCTCCACCACTTATTAGATATTAATTAACCCGTCTCTAAGGGGCAGCTATGGAATGGAGTAAATGTAGAAAAAAAATCTTAAATAATCCTAGAAAAAAAAACCAACAGAGATATATTTTAACGCCAAATACAATTATAATGACAGGACGCGTTATTCAGACACTGCTGCTAATGCTGTTCTTGCTAGAATTTTATCAATTTAAGTCGATTTTAATTTCCTCGTAAAAAGACAAAAAATAAGTTGCCAAGCCAATGAAGAACACCAAATAGGTTCAATGCAGTTGTCAACATGGCCAGCAATTTTTCAAGGCAATTAGCTTGGCAGATATCAATTAAAATTGCTTTTTTTTTTTTTGTCAATAAAAACTTTAAACGATTTTAAAATTATTTAATTTAAATTGTTTTTTTTTCAGAAAGTATTTTTAACACTATTTTGTAGACTTTAAATATCCCAAAAAAATTATTACTTCCTGCAGTATCTTGTTCTTGATATTGATATTATAAAGAATAGCGACTTTTCCCTATAATACATTGTGCGTTGAATTTTCAATTGCCTATAAACAGATGTGTTCGGCGAGAAAGATGAGTACTAGTCCCTTTATTTCTCTAGTGTAAAATCCATTGTAGTAGCGATAGAATAGTGTTATACAAGTTACATTACGACGATGCTCTAATGAAACAATAGAGTTAGATATCCTACCGTCAATAATTAGAATTTTCGCCTTTTCCTGTACGTGGTTGAGAAGCCTCAAAATAGACTTTGAGGCAGCGGCCCATATACATACATATGTGGTGTAAATAGTAAGGCTGTGATGGAGTGAATTATTTCTTGCACCGTATTTCGAAACGGATTCACTTTAATGCTTCTTCCAACACTCGTAAAATATAACATACAATTTCATAAATATTCAATTATTCGTAAATCGATATTCGTTAATTACTCATATTTTTCATATTTTACATATTCGCATTATTCGTTGCTACTGTGGCATCTTTAAAAACAATTCGAAAATCAAATACAAATCTACTAAATCTGGTTGAAATACTAAAATAGTCGTATGTATAGCACAATTGCTATGTGTAAATATGAATCTTATGCTTTATAAGTTAGCATTACTGTTGCTTATTTTTATTCTTTAATTTTTGAAAATATTTAAGAATTCAACCAAAAAAATGTTTTTCACTTTTTTTCCGGGCACAGAATCCATAAGCGGAAATCGTGGTTCATATTAAAAATAGGTTTCGTTGTTATTGCTATTTTTATTGTCTATAATCTTAACACAATTATTATTAAAAAAAAAATAATTCATTCTATTTTCCTTCTTTTCTTGTTGCCCATGTGTTTGTTAACTGTTGTTTTTGTTTCTCCATTAAAGAAGAAGAAGAAAAAAAAAAATTATTTTTGATTGAGTCAGTCAGTGAGTGAGTATCCAAATACATACGTTCGGTTCAGTTAGTAAACCTTTTAAACTGGGTCAAATTTATCCAAGTGCCAGTTAAATACGAAAACAACAGCAACAAGAATGGAAGAGAAAAAAACCGACGTTTTAATATTTTTAACATCGAGTACTCACTGTCTTCTACTCATAATCTTTATTATGTTTGGATTGTTGTTGTTGTTGTTGTACTTTTATTGGTTTTTGTTGTAACTACAAAAAAAGGCAATTTTTATTTTTATTTTTCGTTGAATACGTAAAGCATTTAAAACGCATAAAATCGTACATGTTTACCTCAATGAAAAAAGGGAGCCAGCCTCATTGATTAATGCTTCGGTTATATGAATTTCTTAGATTTGTACAGTGATGGTCAATGAAATAGCACCTTGAAGATATAAACCAAACGAATTGCTAAAATTATTGTACTTTTTATAGCAAAATATTAAAATATTAATTAATTATTGGATGCAGTTATTTTTGGGTTTCCCCATGTAATATAGCACTGTCCTAGATCTTGAAGTATCGAAAGTCCACAGGAGTTTCCTGACCGGCAACGGCTTCTGCATTCTGTCATCCTTATTATACTATCAGAATTTTTTGTGAATGTATGACCGCTCCCTCTCTATTTTCAATGTTCTATTTATGTGATTATGGGCTCCTCGTTGGTAACCAGATTTCACATCTGTACAGCATAGATGAATTTATGTAATCATTGAGTGCTCTGTGTTTGATTTGTCGGGATATTTGTGAGCTTCTCTATATTGATTTTTGAGTTAGTTGCTGTTGTAAATGAAATATGGAGTAAATTATTGTATGATGCTTTTAGAGGAAAATTTTAAATTTTCTCTACTTTTGTTTATAACTGTTAACGCTTTGCTACTCACAATCACAGTCATGTTCTCAAAGTAGAAACGTGGTCAAAAATGAATTTTAATGTTACACCATTCTTAACCCTAGATTGGTACAAATTTATCGAAATGACCAAATGTACTCTTGTTTTTACATGTTGGTTTTTAAAGGTCTGATCCACAGTGTTTTCATGTTTTAGACAATTTTTTATTGCTGTATGCAGTAGAAGGTTAAGTTTTGTTGATTAAGTTTAGATGATTTATAAATACCTTATGATTGAGACAGTGAAGGCCATAGTGAACTAAATACTGAACCAAAGTGGAAAATGTTTTTGTAATCGTATAAAGTCTAAACTTATGTATATGAATGTAAATGTACATTATCGTAATGGCTTTACTTAGTCACAATTCCAGGGAGCTGCTCTTGAACTTCTTCTAAAAATAAAATAAAATTTTTGACTTTTGAAAATAAAATTCCAATTTAAATTAAATCTGTCTTTAAACCGATACATTCTACACATGCAAATGAACCGATATAAGTATTTACAATAAAATTATTTTCAAAAACACTTCAGAAAACAAAAAGAATTTCTCGTAATTATCGAAATTTGTCGATATTTTTCAATACGGCAAAGTATACGAATTTAGGGTTAATGATTATAATGAAACTCATCATGGTGAGCATGATAATGATGACTGTAATATGTATAATGAATATTATGATGTAACTTATTTACTTATGGAATGTTACGAATACTCGTAAGTTGTAACGCTATCTGAATTGTTAACGAAGCCAACGAATGAGAAAAATTCGTTTCTCAATGAAAGAATTGAAAATTTGATTTGATTTTTGATGACAGTGTTGTAAAATCAAAAATGATAACAATTACAATGAGACTAAAATGATAGCAACAATAAACATATATAATTACGATAAAATATTAAAACAAACAAAAAAAAAATTATTTAGAACACGATAAAAGTATAAAACCAATTCATTTTCATTAAAGCATTTTATTTTAATTAAAATGAAAAAACACACTCAAAATAAATACCAAATCAAATGGAAAAAAGAAGGAATAAAAAAGAGTACGCTTCGCACTTTCTTGTCAATTACCTTTTTTTCCCACCTGCAAACCTAAAACGGAACAAAAATTTTCACTAAATGTGTTCAGACTTAATTGCACTTCAGAGGCATTCGTTTGTCCTAAAACTTGTAACAATGAAAGCGATACTTTCTTACTCTTTCCTTTTACAACCATAAGGCTATGAATGTTCGATTTTTTGACGTTCATTAACCGTAAACATTGATTTTTTACGGTGTTGTTTTTTAAGAGATATTACCACAAGGTCATAAAAGTTATGGCTTAAAGGCTATACAGAGTTTTTCTTTTTTTACAGTTTGGAAAAAATGGGGAAAAAATTTTGTCTAAATTTATGATTCCGGGTTAAAAAGTCACTTCGTTTATATTTTAAATTCAAAAAAGAAAATGAGCACATTCCGAAATTTAATGTTATTTAATGCAATGCTGACAAAAGAAAAAAGGTGGTTAAAGCAATACCTAATTGAACATCAATGGATTTTAAATATGGATTAAAATCACTAGTGAGTTTCAAAGAGATTATTTCATTTGCGGGAACTGGATCATGCATAGAAATTAATATTTTATATGTGTAAGTGCCAAAGTACTCGTTCATCTTTGGCGTAAGCCGCAATTGTCATCTCGCACTTTATCTTTCACCAAACACGCCATCATAATGCTGTTCTGATGTAATTTTTTAAATATTTATCTGTAGATAATGTCTCATCTCGTCGTTGATTTGTTAGTTTAGAAAATCTGTCGATAGGATTCGATTTTAAACTGTAGGTTACATAAACGGCATAATATTGTTTTCCAAAAATTCGAAATCTCTTCACCAGTTTTGCAATACCCAAAGTAAACGAATAGTCTTCCAAACTAAACAAATATTCGATGATTTTTCATATTGAAAGCACGCATATTAGACTAATTCTTACATACATACATAATTGGCCATTACAACCCTTCAGTCAGGATTACGACCTAGCTTCTCACACCACTTATGCTGTGTGCGTTAATTTTTTACATGAGCGGCGGGACCTACAGTTTTAAAGTCGACTCCGAACGACAGATTTTTGAGAAGCTTTTCATGGCAATTTTTACTCTCAGAGTCTTTGCCAGAAATCTGCTGAGAGGAAGTCGCCGAAGAAATATTTTTCGTTTTGATGTCTTACCTAGGATTCGAACCCAGGCCTTTTGTCTAATAAGCCAACACACTACCCACTAGACCACGGCGACTAATTCTTACATTTTTTTAAATATGCCTTCAATGTAAAAATTTTTTTAAATTTTAAACGTCAGTTCTCTCCGTTCTTGTTAGTTTTTTTATTATTTTTCACAATATGACGGTTGTGATTATGTCATGTTTAGAAAATGTGTCGTGCAAAAAAATTGTTCTACTGTCTGGGCTGTCAGTCCACTTTTGTTATTCAATATTCAAACGCTACAACAAAAACAAATACATAAAACATAAAAAATCTGGTTTAGAGAATAAAATAAGTCAATTTAATAAAATATTATTAGGAAAATACATACATACATACATACATACAAATTTTTGTCTATTTAATTTCGTTTAACTTGTTATAATTTTTTGTTTTATTTTAAGAAAAACTGCCGAAAATATTTTCTTGTTAATAATTACCATCAAAGAAGTGAATGTTGTGGTCTAATAAAGCAAGAAGGAAAGGATTGTAAAAAACAAAATTAAGTCCACAGATATAATGAATTCAATTTGCTAGTCAATCCTCAGAGGAATTTTTTTTTTCAGCAAAACATGAAAATGTTTATACCAAAAGAAAAAAAACGTTTTTAGCAAAGGCTGGTGCATGTATGGCAATACATTGTAGGCCATAATTTTTTTCACAAATAAATATTGAATGTCCTGAACCGAAAATTGTCATGACAATAATTTCTATGTTGCTCCGTAACAAAATCGTTTTAAGATCTAAGTAGTCAAGGGTAATTGTATGAAATAGGAGCAAAATTAAAGTGCATAGTACCCTACGCTAAGCATTATGAACTAACTAAACTCATACGAACTAATGGAAATTTAAAGATTCCGTTTTAGCAAAATTTTTCCTTTCGTCTTTTCAATGTTTTATTCAAAATTTAATTTCAAGTTCTAAATTTATATTTAGAACATTAATAGGAAGAAAACATTTTTTAATATTTCTATACAAAATAGATTATTATTGATAAAATTTCTAGAATAAATTTCTATCGAATTGCCTAACAAAAATGTAGAAAAGATTTTTTATAGAAAATTTATCGTGTTATTATATGTATATGCAGAATTCATTGTTGTCTTAACTTTCTTCACAAAATATAAAACTTGTAAAGTTGATAAGTTTCTAAAGATTTTGTGAAAATGTCCTGTAAAAAATGCAAACGTTTAAAAAAAAATTCTTATTCAATTACATTAGCACTCCTAATTAGATGTTACAAATCCAAATGCATATTAAAATTGTGTTGCCACCCGCCACCCATGAACTACTGTAGTGTAACCAAAATAACATTTTTTTTTTGGTTCCATAAGCACAATTTTTTTTTTCATAATTTTTTTTTATCGCCTTTAGATTTATTTTATTTGGGTTTCTTATTATTATTATTGTTTAATGGGTTCGCTTCTTTTTTTCTCTTGATTTGGCTAAAATAAAATTCAAAACGAATTGACTGGCTGTGGTGGTGGACTGGGTCAATTGCTTGATAATGACAGCGCAACAGCCAAAGCCAGTCGATAGTTGAAATGTTATTCTTGTTGTTGTTGTTAAAAGTTAACAACGTAATTCGGTCAAATCAAAACCCAAATAGATTAACTACAACACCAAAAAAAAAAGAAAAAATTAAGCAAAAAAGAATAATCAGAATAACATTGTTAAATAAAAAAATTCAGATCGTGCTAAATTATCATTATTTATCGTTGCCTTAGGGATTCAACTGACAAAGAACAACAACAAATAACCAAAAAAAATTCTTGATTTTGTTTCAGTTGGTCTTTGTATAAATTACTTTCAAACCTAAAAAGAAAAGGGGGAACGCAGAAAATATTTACGTAAATACGCGAGTTAACATTTACAACTTGATTTAGGTTCGAATAAAGTTCTATTTGGGTCCAAGTATCAACTGCACAACTTATATCCATTACATGATACTGTCATAATCCCCCCCGACGTTGATGTCGCAAAATCCAACAGCAAAATTTTTGACTATAAACTTAAATTATGAAACATTTTCAAATAACGTCGATATTTAGCAGTGTACTCCCTTTATTTGTAATGTGTAATCTATCTCCACTTGGTGAACGTAAATCTATCTCCCTGTACACCGTTTGTACAGTGTTTTTGAACTAAATTTTTAATGTCTGTAGATTGTAAACTTTTAAACGGTCATGTTTTAAATGTCAGTTAACCAGAAAAAAAAATTGCTTTTGCTTGGCTGTCCACTACCGTTAAGAGTGAATAAAAACACAAAAAAAAAAACAAACGAAATCTATTGTACTTCCAGTATTGCCAATTCTTTTTTATTTATTTTTTTTTTACTATTTTTCTAATAAATCTAAATTCGTATGTAGAAATTATCCTCCAGCTTTTTGATTATAAACATTTTCTTTCTGTCTTTTTTCTTTCAACTGAAGTGCATGAAATAGAAGTTAAAAGCCGGGTGATTTATGGATCGTTAACGGGGGAAAATTTTTGAAAAAAAGAAACTGTTGCGGCAATTAAAATGAGGGTGTTAAAGCCATAACTTTTTTTCTTTATGTTGATTTTTGCTGGCCAATATTTCGTAAAGCTACAGCTAACCAGTCATTTACATTCAAATATATCGCCATTCTTTCACTTGGTGTAGTTGTTTTTTAGGTTTTTTGCTTTACAGCCATAGATATTCGTATTTGTTTAAGAACGTTGATCAACACTAACTATTCACAGTTATTATAACGACTGCCGGTTATTTGTCATTTCCATTTGGATTATTTATTATTAATGATGACAATTTTATCCACAAAAAATCTTTAGAAAAATTAATAAAAGAGAAAAGATCAGAAATAAATTATAGAAATTGGCTTAAAAAGATAAAAAAGACAAAAACAAAAAATAATGTCGCTAGGAGACATTGGTAGACATTGTTTAGTCTTACACATATTTGGCTAATGGGTTATCAAATATAAGGGATTCAAATCTTCCTATTTTTCTATTGAAATAAATTCAATTTGGCGTCTAGTATCCACAATCCCATTCTCTGGTAAGTATGCCGATTAATCTCTAACTTTGGAAGGTACTTACTTAATTGGTCATTACAATGCTTCAGTCACGGATTACTAGCCGCTCACAACACTTATGTTTTGTGTGCGGGGTGGGACCTACAGAAGGCTGTTGAGAGAAAGTCTTCGAACAAATATTTTTTCATATTTAGTTTTTGGTCGATATGGCTGTTCATTTGATTAAATTAGCCTGGATGCCTAAGAGTTTGAGTACTCGTAGTATATCAATACATAGAATAGACTTTTAGTGGACTTATACACTTATGGAGATTGATATTATTGGGAATAAACTTAAACTCTTTCTTTATAAATGTGATGCCCATACATAAGTATACCGTATCACTTGGCTACTTGCCAACCCTGCAATTTGAGCAAAATTTGTTTGTTTGTTTGTTTTGAACTGTATTTTATAGTTACTTTTATTTAAAACAGTTTGGCTTTCTTGTTGGTTCTATTCAACGTTGTCTTGATTACTTGGCCTATCACTGACGGGGCATCTTTAAGTCACTGAGATTTTTCTTTGTTTTTTCCATTGATCATTACTTTTGGATACGTTTTGAGTATTAAAGCCACGTACGCTCATGCGTATGCTTGACTGGACCCTTAGTCAAAAAGATATTGATAATCAAGTTGGTGTCGTTGTTGTTTTTTATAAAAAGTCTAGTTGATCTCATTTATTGTGTATGTGTGTTCTTTGCCTATTTAAAAGGGCCCCCTATCAATTAAAGTGCTTTAATCTTGCCATGTTCCCTTTGTTGAGAGCTTTAAAAAGACAGTGGCAGTGATTGGAATGGCTTTAGTCCAGAGTTGAGTACCGTGGCTTGTGGTTAAAATATGAAAAATAAGACAAATCACTTGGCTTTACGCAAATTACATTATTGGTGTTATAGAATGAAAGTAGTGAGCGAGTATTACAATTTGATCTGTTCGAGGTCAAGGATAATAATGTGGCCACATTCATGCCTCATGTTCTGTTTTGTATTTTTCCTTTTTTTTTCCTTCTTTATTTTTTGAATTGCATTAAGAATATGTAAATTTTGTTGTTGTGTGTTATTGTTACACTAGGCAAAAGTATTTGTTAAGATTTTTTTCCTTTTGTTTCCTTTCGCAAAAATCTTGTAGCATGTTGAGAGACAGTGTCGTCATCTGGCAAGAAAAAATCTTTTCATGTATCGTTCGTTTTAAATTTCTTATATACTGCAAAACAAATGACAGATTACATGATAGTATTTCAAGGAATTAAATTTATTTCTTCTTCTTTCGTTATTCTTTTGTTTTGTTTTTTTTTTTAATTTTCTTTATAATTTTAAACACGTTGATGTCAATTATATTACTTGAAGCTCTATAGATGCGGGCTGTTTGTCTGAGTTTACTTAAAGAAGAGGATGAGATCTTTGCAGATTCCTTATTTAATTTCTTTATTCTACAAAACCATTTCCATTTGCATGAAAGGTCCACCATGTTATGTTAGAATTTTACCCTGAATTTTCATACAAAGTTGTTATTACTTGTAAATCATCAAGTCAAAATAGAAAAAAATTACATAAAATATTCACATGATAAAATTCATAGCAACGTTGTAAGAGCAGAGCTTTATGGTAATAATAGCATCCAAAAGCAAGAGAAATAATTTCTGTTTTTAAGGGAATATTAATTAACTCTTAAAGAGTGAGTCATTAACAAAACAAACAAATAAAAAATTAATGAAAATAAAATAATATTTTTTAAATTCTATTTTGTATAGTTTTAAAACATCGCCCAACATGAATACATACATACATACATACATACATACATACATACATATGTATGTATTAAATGAATACTAACAATCACAAAAGAAAAGAAAACTGTCTCTAGGTCTAGATTTTAAGCCGCAAACCTTCTAAAAATGCCGTTCGAAAGAAAAAGTCTATAAAACGTATTTTTAAGCCGGCCTTAGTCGGACTAAGAACAAACCGCAAAATTTGCGGGCTATAGACCACTCTCAGAGGAAAATGAAAGACAGAAATTCTTAGTATGGAAAATAACAGCGATAACAAAGTGACTAAATGACTGACTGACTGTCTAATCGAGAGATGAATGAATTCTTGCAAAAAAGAAATGCTTTTTGTTTCTTGTTTGTTGCGACGACTTTTGTTCAATTTTTTTAATTTTGTTTTTGTCTGTTCCAAAGTCAATTCTCTTATAAACATCCTTATGTTTAAGTTTTTAGATTGAAAGTAAAAAAAAAAACAAAAAAAAAACAAAACAAAAAATCTTTTGAAAACTTGTTTCACTATATTGTTTGTTCTTCATGCTGTTGTTGTCTCTTTCGTGTATTTATTTATTTCTTGCTACCACAACAACCCAGCATCAACCATCTTATCAACCAGTCCATACTTTTTTTTTATTGATACGATGGCATTCAGTCCTGTGGAATCAGCAAACCTACAGGAACAACAAAAAAAATGCATTCATAAGAAAACATTGAAAATAATGTCCAAGCAGTTTGACTGTCTTGCTGTCGTTATTATTATTGTTGCTGGTGTTATAAGAAAAACAAAAATTGTTTGGAAAGAACTGAGCAGTGGCTCCCAAATCGCATATTTTCTAAATTGAATTGCAATACAAAATTGTTAAAAATTGTTAAGGAAAGGTCATATATTCTCATAAAAAACAAGAACAAAAAAAGAAACCCACACACAAAAAGAACTTATTTTTGAAGACCCTCCTCTGATCACCAAAAAATGTTTTGTTTTTTGTTTTTCAAAGTCTAATTTCTCAAATTTCACAAGAAATACCACTTAAAGGGTTTTAAAGTAGACCCCTTGTGCAACCATTTGTTCATATAGAAATATATTTTCTTTAAAACTAATTTGCGTGTGTGTGATTATGTTCATTTTAAATGTATATTTAAATTTTATGTACATCTGTATGTAAATTTATATTAAGAGCACATTTTATAATTTATAAATCTAACTTATAAATCTTATAAAATATCCTTCATTGTGGCCATTATAGTCGTAAACACAGTTTAAGAAAAACTGATTTAACGCCTGAAAAAGGACTTAAGTACGGAACAGGTCTGCTATGCATCCCACCTGCTGTCTGTCTTCGCATAGAATTATCCCTTCTGGGGTCTCATCTCTCTCTCTCTCTCTCTTCAGCGTCTAAAACTTTTTGTTTGATTTCGATTTGCAACGCAACATTTTTGTTATGGTTCTGATGCGTTTCTTATTATTATTTTTTTTTTATTATTGTTATTCTGGTGAGATTAGACCGTAATCGAGTGTGGCTTAAATGTGAAGGTCATTGCAAATGCATAAAGGCATGAAAAAGGAAATAATAAAAGGGAATATGTTGTGCTAAGAAACGAACTGCAATTATTGAGATTCTTTTGCAACAATGTGTGATACAATTTTGTTCGGAAGAGATCATTTTTTTCTCCTGATCTACATATATGACAAGGGCGACTCCATGTGGTTCAATGAGTGGATATAAAAGAGGAGAGGATGGTTTATTAAAGATAAACATGCTACAGTTTCAGTTGGCATACTGCGTTAAATATTTAGACTTTTATGTACTTCCATGTCCAGGCTTTAGAACACATATAGGAGAAATAAAAGATAATTGAATACAAAGAGGTGACTTTCCGTTTTTTTAAGCGTCTTTTTGTATCAGAATTGTTTTTTACATAATCATACTCAATCTTCTCCTTTCTTACAGCTACTGAAAGAAGTTTATGTGGCCCAGTCATGTGAAATGGGTAGAGAAGGTATGATTATGATAGTGGTTTTAATTAAAATACACATCGCGGGTCATGATTTGCTTTGGAAAAACTATCCATAACACTTTTCCCTATTTAATAATAATAATTTGTATTTTCCCTGTGAAATCGCTAAATCGCTAGGGTCTAGTCAGTAGTGTGTTATCTTATTAGTCGTGAGGCCGTGTTTCAAATCCCAGCCTGAACATCTCCAACAAAACGAAATATAAAAAAATATTTGTTGGGTAATTTGACAAAAAACTCTCAGAGTAAATAAAATTGACAATGAAATGTTACTCAAAACTATATTGTTCGAAATCGCCTAACTCTTGCTACAGATTTTAATAATGCTGAGCAAGCATAGCCTCTATTTAACTTATCTTATCCTACTTAGCCTACTAATCACAGTTACTAAGCAGCATTAGAATATTGTTTATCTCTTATTTTCACCATTTATGAAATAAAATTGTTATGGAAACGAAGTAGAGGATACAGGAATTTGAGTACATATTAAACAAATACATACTTTGATAATAATAATAAAAAAAAACATCATAATAATACAACAACAATAATAATAATAATAATAATGTAAAAAAGAATTGTTGTAATGCCTGTTGTTGTAATATCATGATCGTGACATTCATTTGGCCGTTTCTTCTGTTTACTATTTATTGTAACGGTCAAATACGGTTCAAAAATCTAAATACCGTATAATCTAATTCAAATTATAACAACAACAATAACAACAATAACAACAGAAAACAAATAAAACCCATTTAATATTGTGTATCATGATATTATTTGCAACTCTCTTGAATAATAATAATAAAAAAAAGAAAAAAAGGTTGCTTTCTTGCCTTGTTTTCTTTATAGATTCTCGTTACCTTTCCTGTCTTTCGCCTTCTGCCGTTTAAAACGTGTCGAACAAAATGAAAACAAAAAATAAGAGGAAAAGAGGTAAAGACAGGGGAAACTAAAGAAAGAAAAACTAAAAAGAAAAATAAAAAGCAATTGCAATAAAATCAAATCATTTCTTCTAAAAGGCCACAAAGCCGTAAAGGGTGAACCATTCCAGTGATTTATATTCATCTACAAGCTTTTAAATTTTTAAAATGAAAATATTAAAAACAATGCAATTGCTTTTGGGTAACGCTCTACAGAGCATACACTAAGAACGCTTTCGTCTGACACTTACTTTCTTTGTTATTTTTACTGCCGAAAGTAAGTTCCCGGAGTAGCCTTTTCAAATAAAAAAAACTCAGTTTAATATTGAGAAAGTTACTCTGTGGCAAAGCGGCACTCATATTTTTTTATAATATTTTATTTTAAAGAATCCAATTTTTAATTTCAAAAATTGTTGTCAGAAGCTGTGTATTTCACCTAACTAAACAACAATGCCGCCTTGTTTGAAACAACATTTGAAGTCAAACTCTTTTCGTCATTAAAAATTATTCTCTGAAAAGCGATGAACTTCTTTAAAGATGAAAAACGAAACGAAACGAAATAAAAACAAATGCATGACTCACGCCACATTTCAGGTTATGCGGCTGTTTCAAATCAAAATCACATTGGATGTCAACATGTTTTAGCAATAGACAGGCGGGAACAGACAGACAGACAGACAGACAACATTTAATATTTGCAATATAATACAACACTACGGGCAACATTTGCGTGCCACATTAAACATTATATTGTCAAATTAAGTCGTGTAAATGAAAATTTAAATTGACTTGAATCACACTCGCCAAACGGACTGAGCCAATTTACTCACTCACTCATTCACTCAGTCAGTCACTCACTCACTTATTCTCATTCGAAAGCTCCTACTTCCTCTGAAAACTGCAAACAAAACGGAAATATTTTGGCAACACATACAAATAACGACTGAGCGACTGACTGTTTGTTTGATATCCTCTAACTTAGACGACAGCCCATGTTACTGCTGCTTTAGTTTTTCCAGCGAAATTTCGAAAAAATTTTTTATTTTCTTTAAAAAACGGCATGTCGTGTTCAAATTTCTAAAAATAATTTCAACGTTTTCTTGTTTGTTTTTTTTTTATTTTTATTTTTATTTTATCTTTTTGAACAGGCTTCTGGTTAAAATTGCTTTTATTTTTCTTTTTGGTTGCATGAATATTATTACGACTACAAACAACATCTTCATGATGACGATGGGTGATGATGATAATTATCCTCAAGCACAATTCATAAAACGGCATACATACTGCAGCCAGCCTGCAAAAATGGCCATAATGCTGGCTAGCTGGCTGGCTGGCTGTCTGTCATCAGCAGATGCTTTTACTACCAATTTCAGCTATTGTTACAGCAGTTGCTATTGTCATTTCTTATTTTTTTTTTTATTTTTATTTTTCTTTCTGTTTTCGTTTTGTTGTTATTATTGAGCTGAGCTTCATATTATAAATTTAGAACAGAAGAAACCGAAAAAATAAAAGCAACAACAGCAGCATAACTTTCTCCTGCATTGAACTGTTTTTTGTTTCGTTATTTTTCTTTCTTTCTTTTTTATGAACTCTGGCTGCCTGCCTCAAATATTCGACATCTCTTGGACATGTCAGTGCATCCAGAGTCAGCAGAACTTAAACCAAAACAGCAACAACAACAGCAACAACAACAGATAAAAACAATTTTAATTTATAAAATAGCCTACTGTGCTTATAATCAGCTCAGCTGAGCTCAGCTCGTATTGTTTATTCTGGTCATGTGTGCCTTTTATTCGGACAGACACGTTTTTGCACTTTTGCTACATTATTTTTTTTAATAACTTTTTAATTTTTACTTTCATGCTCTTTTTTGTTGCTGCTGTTGTTGTTGCTGTTGTTGCTGTTGCGACTTTCCTGCTTCCCAAGATTTTAACGTTAATTAGATTCTAGAGTCTAGACTTAAGGGAAAGCACCTGCCTTTTATAGAATGAAACTGACTGACTTTTTTTTTTTTGTGTGCAGAAATTAAATAAAAACTGCTGACACATTAAATTAAAAACGCATTTTAAAGTTCTTTTTATTAAGGAGCGCTTTATTGGCATTTTAAAGTAAAAATTGAGTATGCAAAATTAAAGCGTGCAAGGACAAATAAAAAATATAGATTTTCATATGAATAAAGGTAGAACTTCAATTGCAACTTTCTTGGGCCCCAAAATTTCCCATTGTAATGCCGATACGGAATTGCCCCGTGACCTGTTACAACGGCTATGACGTTCCTTAGTTGGAATACTGGAGGGTGTAATGCAAATCCTGTGCTACATACATCTACATCAGGCCAGATCAGATCTGTTTGGTGTCTTTACAAGTGGGTTCATTAACCCATCTTACCTTAGCCAATGAATGGAGTTTATGCAAGACCATCTGTTTCCCTCTCTGGAGAACAACGTCAATCTCATATAGGAACTCAATTGTAGTCGCCGTGGTCTAGTGGGTAGTGTGTTGGCTTATTAGACGAAAGGCCCGGGTTCGTATACCAGGTCAGACATCAAAACGAAAAATATTTCTTCGGCGACTTCCTCTCAGCAGATTTCTGGCAAAGACTCTGAGAGTAAAAATTGCCATGAAAAGCTTCTCAAAAATCTGTCGTTCGGAGTCGACTTTAAAAAAACTGTAGGTCCCGCCACTCATGTATAAAATTAACGCACACAACATAAGTGGTGTGAGAAGCTAGGTCGTAATCCTGACTGAAGGGTTGTAATGGCCATTTATGTTATGTATGTAAATATGCTCCAGTATTTTTCAACCTGAAAAGTACGATAATAATCTGGTAGTGCAAAGAACTATCTAATATCCGGTTATTCTGAAAAGATTACACATACGACTTTATTGTAGGATCTGGATACAGGTATCTGAGATGGAAGACTAAGATCGTGAAGTCGATAGGTATATTCAGGGCAATCCTTCCCCCTTTAGCATTGTCACAGCTTCTGTGCTTACAATATGATATCGGATAGAGTGAGAGCCACTCCTTTGATACTAGGGTTAGGAAATTTAGGCACTTTGTATCTCCTTGTGAATAGTATTTACTCTGTTTCGATAGTAATAACAGTGCAGATTCCAGAATTTCCGAAATCCGGTAACTTAGGTTTCGTACAAAAAAGTTTATTTTTCTTTCTTTTTCAGTGTTTGCCATTTCAAATATTTTTTTTTCTTATAAAATAAATAACTTTTGTCATATTTTGAATTAATTTCGCCATCATTTTGTCGTTGAGTGTATGAAAAAAAAATTGTTTAATAATCTGCGAATAATATTTTTTTATTGTAAAAAAAATCAAGATTTCAAACTTAAATCTTTAAATAATTGAATTTTTGATTATAATTGTTGCTGTGTTTGTATAAATCACGGCTCTTTATATGTAAAAAAAAACCAAAAACCAAGCCCCCCTTAGGTTATAGAAAGATAACAAAATTGTTTTTTTTTCACTATTGCTGTTGCTAATATGTATGTACATATGTACTTATGATGGTTATTGTTGTTAATGTTTATTTAATACATATGAATTTTATAAATGATTATTAAAAATATTACTTACAAACAGACCTAGTTTTTTTGTATAACAACTTTTAAAGAAAGGCAAATAAAACGTTAATGATGCTGAAAATGTAATCAATTTTCCCCCTATACTGGATCATATCCTACCTTCCTTGAAATTCTGCAACTGATCTTGTTTTCTGAATCGCCTTTACTCAAGAACCGTTGGTTTTTGATTTTAAATAAAAATATTTGGTAAATGTTTTATTTGTTTTTCTTTTTTGTGATCATCATTACTTTCATAAGCTCCAAACGGTTTAAAGCCGTCTTAAAGTGTTTAAAGTTTTGTAAACATGTTGAAATCAAGAGATGGATGGCGGCTGAATGAATGAATGTGTGGTTGGTTGACTGTGGCTAACTGTCTGAGTTTTTTTCTTCCACTATTCCTTCTTCTTCTGATGCAGAAATTTAACACAGACGCGTTGGTTGGTTGAATATATGATGGTTGGCTTTTGGATTTTGTCGTCGTCGTCGTCGTCGTCGTTTGATTACAAGCCTTGGTATTTATTTTCATTTTAACGCTCTCTTTAAAACAACAACTTATTACCATACATACCATACGGTTTTGTTTATATTTTTTGTTGTAATTGTTGTAGTTGTTATTGCTGTTGCTGTTATTATTTGCTTCATCTATTTGCCATTGGCTATGAAATTTATTTCGCTTATAGCCTGAATGACTGACGTCTCTTGTACCAATGTTGGCGCCACAAAACACTTTCGGGAAGTATGCTTCAATGACTGCTTGACAAACGGACTGCCTGAATGACTGGCTAACTGAGGACGTATGTATGTATGTACACAGCAGTCTGATGTCATATTTCTAATTCAATTCTAACAGAGAACAGAGTTTTAAGTCTCTGTTTCTATTCTATAATTATTAATCAGATTATGACATGAAATTAATTCAATTCACCACATTGAAATCAAGAACGATTTATTATTCTATTCTCTGCTCTCTGCTCTCTGTTTCTGAATTTAATTATCTATTATTGTTAAAACTAAAGAAATAAACTCTTATTGTTTGCTAAAAATCATAAAGTTCCATTTGCTTAAGAGGTTACCAAATACATACGTTAGTTCTTACGACCATACCGTGGGAATAAACTTTCAAAGAATCTCACTTTTGAATATTAAAATGCCCAAAAAATCATCGCTAGGAAATGACAAACATTTAATATGAAAATGTGTGTGATTTAAATCCTTTGAAAATAATTTTCTAATTAAATTTCTTTAAAATGCAATAGTTCGAATCCATTTTTAGATTGCATCTGCTTATTATACAGGAAAGTCCTTCTAATAAAAGTGACTTCTAGAAAATGACAAAAAAAAATAACAATCGCCGCTGGTTTAATTATTTAATTAGGAAGGTTTTTACTAACGTTTAATAAGGTCCAACTTGTTTATCCTTTACATACATATCATTAGATCTACCAAGAGTCTCCTGTCTGTTCACATACACCTAAACCATATGTTTTGTGCTTACCATTAGGAATGTCATCTATTTGCTATAAAAGAGCCTTTATCTTGTACAAACTTCTTAAACTTCTTCGAGTTGTGTCTGGAGCTTACGAAAGCTGGGCAATGACACAAAAAGTTACCCCATCGTTTCGACATCTTCAGCACATGCTCTGCATTCATCAATTTCCAACAGGCCCATACATTTCAGATGTACATGTTAGGCAGATTATTTTTAAAATACTCATGGTTCTGTTCTTATTAGGATCGCCTTAAAGTTGTTTTGTAATTTTTCCTGTGGCGTCATTATTTCAAAATAGCTTGGATTATCCAAGGTTAATTGTACGTAATACTCTGGCTCTATTAGCAAGAATATTCGCTTCCTGGCTTCCAATTATGTACACCATGATGATAAGGAACCCACACAATGAGTACATTTCCATATCTAGAGTAATTGTTAATTGCCTTTTTACACTACAGAACGGTCATATGAATATTCGTAAAGATATATAAAACTCTAGCTAGAGAAACGGTTACTAGTCCCGATCAGGATTATTCCCTGATCGCGCGTACCTCCGCTTAGCCGTCCTATCTCCCATGTTTGAAGCTGTCTGTGTAGCAACTAGTCAAAAATCACCCGTAACATGTTTTTGAATCTTTTGTTTTTCTTTTTTTCAATAATCAAAGAAGTTAATTTGTAAGAGCTTACATTGAATTGGTAGTAAAAACTTTTATTATCGCTAAATTGAAATAACATTTGAGTAACTTCCTTGGATACTAAAGAAAGTGTTGACCTCTTGACCTTAAATAAGTGATAATCGGTATTAACCTCCACCTTCAGTGAATAATTGAAACATTCTTTCAATTTCTTTTGTCACTTAAAATTTGTTTGTTTTGTATTACACATACAACATACATACATACAACATACATACATACATACATACATGTACATATGTATACAATATTAATACACATACATAGAAGGTATAGCTTCTAAATAATATTTTCAAAATATTTTCATTGTATTGTTTGTCTTGTGCAGCACATTTCATACAAAAGTTCATCCGGCTGCTTTTTCGATCGTTGATCGTTGAGTAATCAAATGAATATTTTCAAAATCAAATTATTATTTAACAAATAAAAATCAATCTTACGTGTCAACTCCCTCTTCTCCTCTTTTTATAGTTGTACATCATTTGAAAACCTATTCGAATTTAATAAAATTGAAATAAAAAATATATTTGATCATTTGCTGTGAGGAAAGACATGTTATTACGCAAAAAAAAATTGAAAAAGAAATCTTCGCATCAATTCCGGTATTTGAAAGAAAGACGCGTCATTTACTGCCGCTGTAGCTATCGCTTCAATTGCATTTTTCTTTAGACATTATCATTCGATTCGAATAGAGTGGAGTGGAGTGGAGTGGAGTAGAGTGGAATGGCGGTTGGTCTTGGAGTGGTTAAATAGATTTTTTTTTATAATAAAGATTGTCTGTAACAACAACGGCAGCTTCCCCAAGTCATTGAAAACAACAACATCATTATTAAAATGCTACAATAGCAACAAAAAACAAAAAACAAAAAAAAAGAAGAAACGATGGAGAAGTTGAATTTAAATTTGATTTTCAGGTTTATTGGACTCTGACTTACTTTCGCTGACAGTTGCCCGTGCAATACAATAAAGAGAGGGCAATTTAAATGGCCCCTACAGCGTGAAGGAGGAAAGGATACAATTTCAGGCACTCTATCACTGGTATCGAACACTATAAAATCTCATAAACGCAAAATCATTCTTAATACTCGACACTTTGCTTTTTTGAGGACGATAAATAAAATTCTACCATAACTACTGATTACACATAGTAGTCCCAATTAAGAGAGATCCTTTTATGTTTTCCGCGATCTCATTGAATTCTGTCAGTGACATTAGATTGAAAAAATTCATTCATTTCCTTAACATTATTAACCAATGCATCATTACAACTTTTATCAGGGTCGTTGTGTATACAATCGGGTATTGATCCATGCGTTCATAATTGGTCTGTGCCATAATCAAACGAACTATCTTCCGTCTGTGAATGCTGACGAAAGCCGATTATTACTTGCGGCAAAGAGCTGCCTGCTTTTATCGGTAAGCATGGTAATTCTCTAATACCGTTAGAGCCTTGAATAAAGGAGGTACTTTGAATTTAAAAAGATTTTTTGCATGTGTTTATATAGATTAACATGAAATAAGCACGAGGCTTAAAATCAGAATACATATTTAGAATAGCAGTTGTGCCCTGACATTTGCGTATATTTATAGAAAAAATCCCCAAAATTTTGCATAGGGTTTTCGTATATTCGTTATGAAATCATCTATCATTTATAAAACAGTTAATTTTTCTACGCCACCATTTTTATTTATTGACTACAAAACCCTATAATTTTCAGTTTTGCTATATTATGGCTCTATTGTTAGCTTTTTCTCTTGCCAAAATAAAAGAAAACCGAAGCTTTCTTCGTTTTTTTTTTTGTTGCAGTTAATGACCATTTGTTTTGTAAAAACAGTTCCAAAAATTAAAAAAAAAAAAAATACTGTAAACCAGGCTTAACGAATTTTTAGAAGAAAAAAAAAATGAAATAAATAAAGCAGGCAAAAGTAATAAAACAAATTAAATGTATGATGAGATATATGATGGTTGTTTGAATCCGATGGTTTTTGGTAGATTTTTTTGTTTTGTTTTCAATTTTAAAAGTGCTCTTGAATTTTGATTTTTGTGTAAAACAAAAAGCTGATTTCTATTGTTTAATTGAAAACCTATAGTTATTATGTTTTATTTTTTAAAATTATCTTAAATATACATAAATATGTATGTATGTATGTATGTGTTGCCTGGTCAGGCAATTAAAAAACATTGTAAAGTTAGTGATTTTCATGTAAAGAACAGAAAAACTGATAAAAAAAATGTTATTAATTTATGATTTACTGAATAATGTTACATATTTACCAGACTGTAATTAAATTTAAAGACAAAAACATTTAAAAAGTATGTCTTTTAAAACTATAAAAAACAAACAAAATTTGTTTCCAATTCTGATAGTCAAATGCGTAGCTTGTTAGCGTCAGTCAGTGTGCTGTTTTGATAATAGATGAAATACTGTAAGGGATTAGTGTACCCCTATGGGTCTTTTACGACTTTTTAAAGATAAATTTACTTAAATCTTCTTTTTATTTGTTAAAGATGATATTCGATTGTCTACTATGTAAACAAGGGCGCCTAAAGAGGTCAATCTCAATTTGATTAGTTAGGAGTGTCTGAAATCAAAAATCGAAATGGATTCTCATAACATATGTTACTGGCTATTATCTAAACTAGAATATTTTGTAAAGATCGAAAACAAAATATTGGGACGGAAAAAAGTTAGTAAACATGTCACTCTATTCGTGTATAGACTTTTAAATTTTCATCATAAGCTTCTCCTTTCCTTTTCCCTTCTTGTGCTTACATTGTGGTTGTATTTGTTGTTGTTAAACTTCAACATTTAGAGAAGGCATATTCACTGACAGTGTGATAAATCTGAGTTTTCATTCGTTTTTTTTTATTAAAATTTGTTATCGTAACAATGAGATCGTTAAAGAAACTTTAAATAGAAATTAAAACGATAACAGCACGTTAAAGCGTACTGACTTCACATAAAGATATCTATGCAAGAGAGAGAGAGAGAGACAGAGAAGAAAAACTGATAATTTAGGCATATCGACCAAATACAAGACAAAAAGAAGTTGTTTTGCAATAATTTATTTTTTTAATGGTGGTACATACAATACAACAGCAACAGCAGCAATAGCAACAACAACAACAAATAGTTTTTATTTTTTATTTATTTAAAATTTCTAACACAGTTAATAAATAATTGTATTTCGTTCTGAAATGAGGCACGTCTCAACAACATTGAAGATGAAAAACAAAAATGAGCACAAAATTTGCCACACTTTCTGGCAACATGATGAGTTTGTTTTAAAAATTTAGAAAATATGAGTTGTACCCATTATGTGTGGCACGTTCTTAATAATCGTTGATTCTGTTTGTGTTCTTTCTATTTACAGGACGATATTAGCGATCAATGTGGCTTAACTAAGGCTGGTTTGGAAGAGTACACCATGAGGTCGAATTCATTTTACGACAATCCAGTATTATATCATCATCAAAAGCAATCATCGTATGCCCAATCAGAAGGTTACCACAGTTACGTTTCCAGTTCGGATTCAACATCAGCGACACCCATGCTGGACCGGTATGTACAATAATGCTAAATACTCCAAGTCTGCTTTACAAATTGGTTAGAGTATCTATCTACGTTCCATTAAATCCGGACAATTGAATAAACGTCAGCTTTAGTCAGCAAATTTACTTTTTCCGGTAGTTAAAATTAATTTTCCTGATTAGCTAAAATCATATAGTTCATAGTGATCTTTAATAACTGCAGGAAGTAACTCATAACTCATTTAGACGACGGGACCTTCAATTTAACGTCGACTCCAAACGACATATTTTTTTAAGAAACTTTATCAGAGCAAATTTTATTTACTCTAAAAGTTTTTGCCAGAAAATCGTTTTGATGCCTGACCTGAGATTAGTTACTACTTGGGTTATCATTCAACCCGAGCTTGGCTAATGTAGAGATAAGACAATATTTCTATCTGAAAACTAATCAGGTAGTCGGATTAATTGTAGAGAGTGAAGACGCTCTTGAATTAAAGTTTAATCTAATCTTGTGGCCCTTTAACAATATTGGCTCTGGTGGCAGAGTCCTTAAGGCCAAATTTAGATCATTAGTTTTGGTTTCAACCTTTTGTCAAATAAATTATTCCTTGTGCCTTGTTCCTCAGCCCGCTTTAAGAATGAAAGTTATACATACGTAAACACGATTCTTAAACTGAGGCTTAATTTATTATGATGTTATGATGTTGGTCTTGCAAGCATATATCCATAGTTGGACTGGCTGGCTGTACTGTCTATAGGATGCCTTTTCAAAAAACAAAAAAGAATAAAAAAATAGACGCAAATCTTCTCGATAACATGAGAATAAAGAAATCATAATCAAACATAATCTCCAGTCAGTTTTTTTTTTGTAAAGACTTCAATACTTCGAAACCCCGAAACAAATCGTACCGAGTAATGAAGGCAGTGCATTAAATATTGCATAATCGACAAAACTTTATTCCCTTCCTATACAAATGTCGGAGAATGAAAGAGAGAAAAAGGAAACCGTATTACTTGTCCAGCAGGCAGTATCGCACCTACATGTATTACCTGTACTAGCTTCTGCTTAAATGGTTGGCTCATGTTGTCAATTGCATAAAAATTATGACAGCAACAGTAAGAGCGACATCAGAACACAAATATCGAAATTCCAAAATGACACCTTCTTCTTCTTCTGCTTACATACTATGTATCGTAAATTACCTCCTCTTCTGTGTGAAACCTGTAAGAGGTGTTTTTGTTTGTTTTCCCGCACCAGAATTCAGTTTTTATTTAAGAAACAGAAAAAAAAGTAGAATACGAAACGTGCATCATGATCTATTTTAAGTTTCATCTTACCACCACATCAACACGTTACCACCAATACTAACTGAAAAAGAAACGTAGAAATTTTCTATGTTCTATGTTATACGATATTAGATGCACTCCAACAACAGCAACAATAACAACAAATATTAACACTAAAAATACCTTAAAGTTGTAGTTACGTTTGTTACGCCACAATTTTCTTTAGTACTATCGCATAAGTATGTATGTATGTATGTATGGACTAAATGTATGTGGCATACATGTATAGGCTACGGTTTCATTTTTGCCATTAAAGGCATAAATTAAAATGTAAAACACATGCTATTTATGATTACAGCAATAAAAACTACTTATTTATTATACAGTAGTAATTAGCTAATTAGTAATGATAAATGATAAATAAACTTTAACTTGTAACTGATAATGTCGAATATAAATTACAATCGGCTGAAAATCTGGTGAAGTTTAGTAAAAATTCGAACCCAGCGATTTTACAAGAGTTTTACCCAAAAATCTGTACAAATTTGAAAGATCAGAGCTCAGTTAAAAACTAAGACAAACGTTTTAGAACATCTACAATAATTCACGCTTATTGCTTAATAGCCTAATGGAGCAAATAGCCTAATGACAAAGTCTACTAAGCGTCCGTTGCCTCGGACAAAAACGAAAGTGCAATACTATCTGGTATTGTAGAGTACGATGCAAGAATGCAAACGTAAATTCGTTCTGAACCGATGTCAGATAGTAAGGCTAGATTCTCAATCAGTCTTTAAACTAGGTGATGTCATTGATCGTTACAACTCTTTAGGCACGACTACGACCTAATTTCTCACACCACCCATGTTGTGTGTATTAATTTTATCACAGTTTTTGCCAGACGATTGCTGAGAGGAAGTCGCCGAAGAAATACTTTTTCATGCTTAATTTTGTTGATGTCTTAGTTGGGCTATTATTAAGATTATAAGAATTAGTCTGATTTTTTAACATTAATTTTTCTCTATTAAACTCAGTGGAACTATTTCAATTAGACACAAATGGTTGTGACAAGACCAAATTAAGAACCCACTTCCTAACAATGAGATCTATTTGAGGCTACTGTAGTACAACACACCGCTCCGTAGAAGACATTGTCTTAAAAATAATAAGATAACCATCAATGCATTGCTCTCTATATCCACTACAATTCAACAAATATGTCAACGAACTCGGTTGTGCATGCCCTATTTCGCATCCATGTTGCTCTTTAGTAAACCATTGCTGTATACAAGTGTTAAAAGTAGAAATGATGTTAGTTAAACACAGGAATAGTATTCTCTAACGAATCACTCTCCATCGCAAGCAATCTAAGCTAGCAGCGAACAAGCATGTAACTTTTAGTGGCTGGTAGAATAGCGGACGGGGAGCGGTATTCGTTGTGGCAGTGGTAGTGGTAGCATGGCAGCGCGAGTTCCTTAACTTATGGCAAAACATGAAATCAGTTATGAATGTCACCGACATTGTCTCCATATCTATTCCAGTTTTTCTATCATTTTTTCCTACTTTTTTTCTTCTTTTTCTATTTTCAACTTCTTGTTATTTCTATAAATGTCTACCAAAAGAATGTGGCATAAACTGGCTGCAATTTTTAATTCCAAAACAACAATTTTATTAAGAAAAGCTAGAGCCATCGCGAAACTAAACAAGTAGTTTAGCAGGGTTGTAAGACAAATTCTTAAAGTTGTATGGACTATAATGACAATGCGGCAGCTATATTCAGGCATAAAGAAAGAAGAAAAAAACAACATTGAAGTATAGATACTAATGTTGCAAGAAGTTGATAACGTTGCATTATGATTACGTGTGTGAATCAGTGCCAAATCAGTAGAAATAAAAATAAACGATACGATACGAAACGATAACAACTAACAATGGTTTGTTGTTGGTGACCCTAAAAATAGATCACACTTCTTTTCGTTTGGTAATAATCATAGGAATTCTGTAACCATTGGCTCAATCACACAGGCTTTTAGTGTTAGTGTATAGAACATTCTGGAATTTTGGAATGATTGAAAAAGAAATAGTAGAATGTTCCATAAAGGAAGATATATGTATACGAGGGCAGTGGTTTCAAAGTTTCAAAATTTTAAAAAAGCATCACAAAACAAGAATTATAAACAGCACCTAGTCTAAACAGCATAAGTATAGCTTTACATGACAGAAAAAACGCGACAGAAGAAAAGGAGGAGAAGGTTATTGGTTATCTTCCTCCGGGAATCTTTTTCATAATTACATAATTTGAGCTAAATACTCGAATGCAAAATTCAAATCATCAACAAGTGATTAGATTAACGATGCACATCAAAGTTTTACTTTGAAATTAGAAAGGAATGGTTCACAGTTGAATCATCCTAAATGTAGCCAATTAACAATTTCAAACTGTTCACAATCTGCGAAGATCTACGTGAAATAAAACGGCAATAGTTGGCCAATACTACTCTATTATCCAATGACTCGAGCATAACCAATAGAATCGTTATAATCTTCCAAAAGAAAAAGAAACTTTTGCATTGTCATTTCCCATTAAAGATATCAAGTACAAACAACCTCAAATTTTCGAGGTACACGAGCGACAGTTGTTTCAGGGCGTATAGGTTGGGCAACATACAAGAACTACCATTAGATTGGAAACCAACGTCAAGAAGACATACACACATATATACATAAGTGGTAATACTCCAGGTTTTGAAGGTAAAACTGAATTTCATTTTCAATGATTTTATTAGTATTGCATCGCAACTCATTGTTGAAGTTTGTTTAATCAAAAATAACACTGCAACCACGTCTAAACGAGAATATTCGAATGCCTAATATCTTTTGGAATAATCGTTTTATATTTGAAGAGTATGCTCTTAAAGGAAACAAATATTTGAATAAAAAAATAAGCACACTTCATATTAATGCAACTCACCCACACATCTTGTTCGATTGATATACAATACATACATACATACATACATACAAACATACAATACATCTGAACTCTATTCTGTCTTAAGATAATCTCAAGGTTCCCAATTTGACTCATTACAATATCCACATAAAAAGAGAAACAGAAGTTGTTAAACGGTAGTATTAATAGACCATTTAGGAGTTATTTGACGGGCGCACCATTTTAATAATCAGACTCTCTGTTTCATTAGAAAAAATACCGCTTTATTTTTGTTTCTAAATTGAATACAATTTTTATAGAGTTGACCTTCTGCTGAGGAGGAAAAAGCACTTCAAACAAAAAAAAAAACTAAAAATTGAACACGATCAGAAATATTCAAACGAAACTCTGCTGAAATGTAGGGAAGCGGTTTAGCAAAGTTTATATAGCTGTTGGCTACAAAGCAGAAAAAGCAAAACAAAAAACAAAAACAAAACCAAACATTAAAATTTTATAATAAAACTTATTGTTGTTGTTTTTATTTTAATAAGCGCCAGATCACTAAGGAGTGTGAGGTTTTGAGTGCAGTTGCCTTTTACATAGCATTTAAAATGTCTCACATCATAAGCAAAAAGCAACATTTCAGAGTTCCGCTTTCGTTTTTTGGGGGTTTTGTGAAAATTTGCTTTCAAACATGACATGTTTAATCTTTAATTTTTGATAATTTTATTGTTAATTTTCTAAACAGATTACGTCAGGAAAGTGAATTGCTATCACGTCAGACATCAGCGTCATCATCGCATCACTGGTCACAGAATGATTTGTCTTCAGTGGCAGTATCACCCTCCACTTCGCTTTTATCATCAAGTGGAGCCAGAGATTTAAGCGATTTAAGCAATTGCACACCACAACAGCAAACGCAACAACAAATGCAGCAGCATAATAATAGCTCTGAGAGTACGTCATCCACGGAAACGCTAAAATGGTTGGGTTCTATGAGTGATGTTTCTGAGGTTAGTCATGCCACGGGATTTTCCTCCATATCGGAATCGGGTAAGAATGCCAAACAAATCTCTCATTCTATTTCTTTTCTTATTGCAATTTATTTAATTACATTCATGCTGCGTCTTTCTCTTTCAGTTTCTACATCCCAATTGATAGTGCATAGTTCCCGAGTTTTAACGCCCAAGCGTCATCAAAGTGAAAGTGTTTTATTTCCCACTGAAGAACAAATCCAACAACAACAGCAGCAGCATTTGCTTACACAATCTCATGCTGCAGACTCTCAACATAGCCCTACTCTCAGCAACAACAACAACACTTTTACGCCCAGCCATCGCCACAGTCCCAGTTATCCGCCCATACATCAAACATCACATACTCTCTATCGCCAGCAACACAGCCATCAATTTCATACCGCTTCCCCCGAGTTGTCCAAGTCTTTAAATGAGAAAACCTCGTCGCAAACTACTCTCGCCCATTGTGATAATTCTGGGCAAAAATCGAATATTTCCGTAACAATTTCCAGCAGTGAGGCTTTGGTTACCATTTCGCCTCAGCCGCCACCTGTGCCTGATCCAAAACCCAGCTCAAATGGTTGTAAAGATGGTCCCGTTAAGAGCTCCACCAACCATAATGAGTCTTCCAACCATCCTATAGCCACGTCACGATCTCATCAAGGCTTACCCCGTCAAAATAGTTCCTTAGGCATGGCGGGCAATAAATCAGTTTCTGCCTCAATGGATTCTTTGGCGGACATTAAGCAACCTTATCGCAATAATCATCGTTTGTTTCCTGTTAGCACTTATACGGAGCCGGTTCACAATAATACCTCGCATTTTGTACACCATCCGAAGCCCCAGTATAGTACAGGTCTGCAGAAACCCCAAAAGTCACCGACAGCTGCTTCCACATCCTCGTCATCGTCTTCCAACTCCTCCATAACGGGCAGTCATACAAATTTGCATCAACCCAAATTGGGTTCACCCAATTTTCCTCAGCCTAGCTGGCAGTCGGTAGCAGCTCTAATTAATGATTTTGAGCGCGGCAGCGATCAGCAACAACAACCTCAGAAGTACACATATTTGGATCCAAATAAAACCCATCGTGTGCCTAATCCTGCTTTAAAAGCTTTTCAAAAAAATGCCGTACAATCATACTTCGAAAGACAACAGCACCAACAGCATCAGCAACAACAACAACATGCCCATTCTTTGGACAATCTGTCGCCTAAATCTTATCATCATCATCAATCTGCACCAAGACCAAGTTCTTTACAAAATTCCTCTTCTACGGGGGAAGTGCAAACAGTTTTGCTCAGGAATTCCTTGCCCAGCAATTATAACACTTCGACCAGCCAAAGGCCTTTGTCGCAGGATAAGAATGTTTCCTACAGTCCTGGAAAATCTACAAGCGCATCCAATAAACCGCCTTCACCAGCACCACCACCGCCTCCACCTAGATCACGTTCCATGATGCCTACACTTCTACGAAGGTCTTCTTCTGCTTCCGACTACAGTGAGTTGAGGGATCAGTTCACAACAGCCTCTCAAGAGAAATTGCAGTCGCAATCCATAAAAAATATATCGAACTCGGAAAAATTTTCCTTTAACGATTGTGGTATGCCACCACCGCCTCCACCACCTCGAGGACGTGCCTCAATGCCACCACGCCGTACATCATCGGCAACTGAATATGCTGCTATAAGAGATAAGGTTCTACTACAACAGGCAGCTGCTTTGACACATCAACAGCTGCATCCCCACCAACATATAAGTCTTATGAACAGTAGTTACCATCACCATGCCACACATCATCACCCTCATTCGTCCCTTCATCAACACTACCAAACTGGTTTACCTATGCCGCCAGTGCCACATCAATTGCAAGATGGTTGGGTCCCAGAAAGACCTCCAAAAAATCCAAATTTAAGAGTCCCTTCACCAGATCTGCCACCACCACCACCTGGTTTAGAAAATGATTCCACCATACCCGACGAACCCTTACCACCACCACCGCCAGAAATCTTACAGCGTCAACCAATAGTGGATAATACATTGGACGGAATGCCTCCAAAGCCACCATCTCCGAATCGTCGTAACAGTTTTGCTGGAGCCTCAATAAGAAAATCGAATTTCTTTAACAGAACTGCATCTAGCACAGAGAATTCTCCCACTACACCGGTTTCAAAAGGCCCACCACCTTTGATTCCTCGAAAACCAGCCAGTATTGAGTTATTACAAGTCTCTAGACCTTCACAAGCTTCTCTCAATCAATTGCAACAGGTTAGCACAAAACTACAACCCGAACTGACTCGGGCCACCATAATATCTTCATCCACTCGTAAAAGGACGCATAATTTAGCAGCGTCAACTCCAACTGTTAACTCCATAACAGCAATACAAGAAAATGTCACCAGTTTGACATCGAGACATTCACCAACATGCAACAATTCGCCTTTACACTCGCAAATTTTCACCAAATGCTCACCACCGCCGCCGCCTCTAATGCCCCGTATGCTGCCTACTGTTGGACAACAAACGCCTCAACAACAGCAGCAGCAGCAACTGCAACTGAACACCAGTAGCAAAAACATCAGCAACAACATAAACTCAACAACAGCAGCAGCAAATCAGAAATCAAGGTAAGTGATAAATGCCGACTGTATTGTCTGTCTATGCATTAAGTTAATCATTTTCAATTAAATTTATGCGAACCACTGCTACAGTGCTGGGCTCCTGAATTAAAGAATTATAGAGTCATTAAGTCAAGTCTTGCAAATGCCATGAAATTGTTTACTCCCAGACAGAACATTTCATCATCATCACAATCAAACCAACCAAACCAAAACCGAATTGAAATGAACCTCGTTAATGTGAACTCAGCTGTTCCACCACTCCTCCAATGCAGTTGTCAAATGGACGGTTAGTTGGTTAACTGGTTGGTTGATTACATGTTGCAGGGTTGACATGCTACCAGTGGTTTAAAATGAAATGAAATTGACTTAAAAGCGAAACTGTTGTTAAATCATGTTGTCAATTGCTGTTGTCAAACACTGATGTATGGCACCCATTCCCCACCCACTTAATTTATCCCATTTTTTTTTTTTTTATTCAATTCCATTATTCACTCGCTTACAGCAGTAGTCCATTCATTATGATTTTCTGCGCGATTTGTTTGGCCAATTTGAAAACGAATTCCAAATTTAGAGTCTAACGTGTGTTGAAGTTTCTCAAGTACTGCAATAAAATGCTGCAACTGTAGCACAAGGTATATTTGCGCCTTCAGCCAATATTCCAAATTATAGGACGTATGTCCAATTATTATTCATTTTCACTTGATTGTAAATTCAATCGTCCTTCATACCTTTGCCAATTTATGACACTGTTTCGGCCTTCAATGCGGAACTATCGTGAAGTGAAATATATTGAAGTCAAAGAAATATTGTACGCATGTGGCATCTTCGACAAGACTCGGAGAGGTTAATTTATACCGTGACGGAGCTACAAGAGTTAGTATTTCAGATTTTTACGCATTCTTGAGTTGTTAAAAGATCCATATTCGTAAATCGCAAATCTTTATTTAAATAAATGAAATGTCAAATGGCTATCAGACCACTTAACGGTTTATCCTTTAATTTAAAGAACTCATTAGTTTATGTTTTTACCGACACACGATCCTTTCAAATATGCAATCTGCCAATATCCGTTTACATTCTTGCACAGACATCTCATTACTGTCGCATTTAAAACGACACTTGGTGACCCATTTTTTCCAATATACTGATAAACTTTTATTTTATTAAGAAAGTCTAACTTAATGGACAGAATTTATTGTGGATATTTTGTATTTTTTTTTGTTTTTGCAATTTTTTTTTGTCAATATTTGGAAACTTTCAAAATTCAGTATGGCCACATACAAAACGCCGCTCTTTTTATTTCGCTTCCATTTTATTAAATAAAGTGTAGTAAAGTGACTGTTTTTACTTCGTTTTTTTTTTTTAATAAACATGATTTGTTTGTTGTTGTTGTTGCATGTAATATAAGAAAATTGCAAAAGTGACACCCGCAAACGACCTTTGTGGCACGATTTATGATGCAACTTCTGCACTTAAAACCCATACTCGAACTGAAACTGATACTAAACAAACGCTGCTACAAACTCTGCAAACTCGTACAATTGTATGGAGTACATGCCGAAATGCTTTTTTTTGTATTAGCGAACCAAACAACAACAATAACAAATACTTCATTTTTAAAATCACAACAAAAATAAGAAAAAAATTTCCTCTTTTTTGTAAGAAAATTTGCCCGAAAATTAAATTAAAAACTCAAGACTTGTCGCATTCCTACTCCAGCGTCAGCAATATGTACCGTGAGCTAAAATCTGCCAATAGGCGACGATGACGACAACCGTGTACCAAAAGTCAAAATGATTCACAATATCAAACCATTGAATGGGGAGTAAAATATCCGAAGCTATATAAGCTTTTAGATGTTAAACAGACAGACTTACGAGCAGACAGGCAGACAGACAGACAGGCAAGATATATTGACCAAGATAGTTTCGATGAGCGTGTTTAGGCAGGCCAAATCAAAGCCAACAATATAGCTTACATGCGCAATAAAACCACAACCATTTGAGGCAAATAGACAGGCAACCAGTCACTTTAGAAACTTGCCTCTAAACTATAGGAGAGACCCACAAGACTCATACAGAGCGATGGTAATACATCAGGCGTGTGCCAGCGTTTAAGGTTTTTTTTTATTTTCGTTTTTCTTATGTGTAAGTGTTGACAATACTCCGTTTAATAGACGTATTTTATATGTATATACTACATATACAGACACACAACAAACAGCATTCAAGCTCGTTCACGTGCACGTGGGTCAAAGTGTTGCCACTTCTAATTGTTTACACTCGAATGGATTTCGGCATTTAAGAGATTTCTACAACAAAATCAAAAAGAAAAAAAAAACCTCACAAAATAACATAAAAAAGTAATACAATAGAGTGCAAATCAATAGCAGCGACACAAGACAAGTTAATTGGCGGGGTTTCCTTAATGTTTTAGACCACATTACATATATATTGTTAACTTCACGCTGATGTCATCACATCTGACATTTCTCTTACTGAATTCTACATCGCTTAAGAGTTTTATTTTTCAAGAAACAAAAATAAAATATTTCTCTCATTTCAAGAACAAACGCAAATAAAACTTTCGCTTAGTAAATATTGCGCGCTATTTTCACAGCCTTTATGTATATCAGCATCTATCACGAGCAGCCTACGTGGTAAACCCAAACCACTCGGCCTCCGCGAGACTGCAGGCATTTTCTGAAGCATTCATGGCCAGCTAAGAACTGGGGCACTTAGAAGGTCAGCTCACAATGCTTATTCTCCAATCTGCTGTTATTTTAGGGATAAGTTGAAATGTCAAAATTCTGTTTAAATCGCTCTCCCTTCGTAACTGCCATTTGCACATGGAAGTCGATGGTTTCTCCGCTTTTAGAGCTGCAGTTTGTCCTGGGTTCTCGAGACACAAAAGGCTTAAGTACATTCGTCTAACATCATCCGCCAATAATTTTCTTTGTCTCTGCTATTTTTATTAGCAACATTGTAGTGTACCTAGCTTTATATGTGTACTACGTATAGAAATTGTTTTTCTCAATTTTTGCTAAAAAGGAGAAAAGTCCGATTTAACGAATTTAATTCCTAATGAGATTAAGTTGAGGTTTTTGGGGTTTTTGTTTTGTGTGTTTTCAAAAGATCACAAGAAAAATTAAGCCAAAAACCAAGCCCAAGCCTGTAACGCAAATATTGTCCTACTCTTTTGAATTATGTGTACAGAAAGAGACAGAATTAATATTGTGAACTAAAATTAAATTCAAGAAAATCAAATAGAATGACAAAAATATAGAAAAAATAAAATCAAAATAAAAAATGAACGAAAACACACCCACAAAGTATTTAACCTCCTTTTTTTCGTACGGTTTTAACGATTTCTTGGTATTTTTGTGGTTACAAAATAAATCATTTCGCTTTTTTTTTTTTGTTTTCTCATTTCAATTGACCATAGCTGCCATTCGATCCCTCCTGTAATTGCAAAGTGGAAGAGTGAATCAAAGTCTATTGTGTCGTGTCAGATATAATTTTATTCTCTGCATTTGTTATTTTCTATTAGCCACTGCAAAAACAGATAATTTTCTTAATACACTAGAGCTTTTTTATACCTGGCTACCAAGCAAGACTTTTCCTTTTCATACCTTTAGGGAACATCATAGTGTGATCGTTACATAACATCTTCCTTATCTTCTCTTATTATTTCTTTGCTTTGTTTGAGTTTCAATAATCAGGGTTTCCAACTCAAGGTTGCCATAGATGCAACGTTGTACATATTGGCTTTTTCTATAAGAGAGTATTGTGTATCCTATCAATTCTCAAGAGATGACTCTACCTGATTTTCACCTTCACTTGAAGTTGACCTCTACGCAACGTCAGCGCTCTAACAAGAATATTTACATCTGAAATTTTAGTATTATTGCAACAAATTGTCTTTAGAACCGAAACTCATGAATTAAGTTTGAAAATATTGCAACATTTGAATGTAGAATAAAGTTATTTAACACTTCTCAAAAGCCAAGGTTAGATAATATTTAACCATATACATACGGCAGTGTTTCAACTGTCAATACTTCCTTCACTCTACTCCACTGTGTTCGTTTTCAGTTACTGTTGCGGCGTAACCAACACAAAAAACAGACAGACAGACTGACGGACGAATGGACGGACAGTATCTAAAGATCTCTTAAATAAAATGTTCTCAATGGCATTCAAAGCCTATATTAGTGTCTGTTATGCGGGCATTGGTTGGTGTTTTGGGTGTAGTTGTTGCTATTACTTTTCTAATGCAATTTCAAGTGGCCATTAAAACAAAACTTTGTTGCAAATGCTGGCCTTATTAACGACCATTTAACAACATCAGCCATAAAGAAATAGAATAAAATAAGGTGTGAAATATTTTGAAATATTCAAATAAAAATCCATTAAAAATTTTAACTACTCACTAACGAAATTGAATTATTACAGTTTTTTGTCTCTGCCTATCATATTTAGAATAAAAATTTGAATCATAATTGAAATTAAGAAGAGAAATTGATTAAAGTCACAAACTAAGAAGCAAAAGTTTTACCAATTAATCAGTGTTATTTTCTTATTTTTTTTTTTTATTTATTTTGCTTTTGCTTAAATATTTTGTAGTTTAATTATCATATTAATTAATAATACACGTTTTCTAAAATGTATCTTTTAAATCGAACGTATAAACTTATTTTGTTTTGCAACTAAACCTTTCCAAATTGAAAAACATCCAATCGACTAAAAACCACAACCACTAGTATGGTAGCAAACCTAACAGTTCGATAGTCTTCTCAATTTTTAAGTATACTTTAGGAGATCACATGAAATCATTGTTTTAATTTTTACAAACCGAGCATGCAAAAGACTGTATGGCCTTTAACTCCACAATTAATGTTGCCAGGAAATGAAAAAATTTTGCAACCAACTTCTACAAAACAAATCGGTATAAAAAGATTACTGATTACAATGGCAACACTCGTGGTTCTTCATCCATCCATCCTCTGTTTCAGTGGATTGCTTTTCAATTTAATGGCTCCGCTAACAGAGGTGAAAATTATTTATTCTAGACACACACCGGTGATCTATGGTAATATAATATATCTAATATACATAAGTGCATTTCATTTCAATTTTATTCTCCACAATTTGCAAAAACTCACCAGAACTAACAAATTCACCACATTTCGTAATAAATTAACAAATTTGGAACTTACCACACCAAATGAATTCGCCACATTTCTTAAAAATTCACCACGTTAGAAATACACCACACTTAAAGTGATAATTTTGTGGTCCATCCTATTTAAAGACCGATCAAAAATTTCAACAACACAACCCCGAATTCTCACCCGACGACTTACACCACAACCAGCCAGACAGAAGACACACACAATCTCGTTCAATCAGAAAGATTGAAAAAAAACTTCTTAAACAACTTAAACAACATTTTTGAACGAACAACCAACCGGATATTCACAACCGCCAGTGCTGCCAGAAAAAAATTGGTAATAGAATGTTACAAATAACAAAAAACGGCAACACTGGCTACCTACAATAAAAAAGAAAAAACAGAAAAAACACTCAATTTACTCAAGTTACTCAAACATTTCAGAGTTACATTCATACAAAAAAAAAAGAAGTAGAGACTTTCGTCTGCACTCATTCGTCTACCAGAGAAACAGGGGGTTTAGTTGAGTAACAGCAAACGAACGATTTAGACGCCTGATGAAAGTAGAAGCGCTTTAAACGTTAAAATAGAATAGAAAGAGAGAGTGTTATTGAGAAAAGACCGCTTTGGTTTTGTTAAATTGTTTGTTTATATGAAAAATTCCAAACAAAACAGAGAGTAAACAAGAATGTTCCTTTAGTTTTATTAACAAACCAACCAAAAATAATAACAAATAATTTATTATCGCTTCTAAAAAATAAAATAATCAGACGCGTCTTCATATCAATAAAAGAACCCGAAAAAAGCAAAATATTGAATTGTTGTTGTTTGAATTGCTAAAAAAAAAAGAAGTAAATATAATGAAATTAAAGCGTTAATTTCTGAATTTCAATGTATAAAAAAACAGAAAAAAAAAAACAGTTGCCATACTTACCAATCGGGCAGCAAAAACAACTGTAACAACAAATCCCATAAAGAGTGTTAAACAATTTTACGTGTCAGTGTTTGTTTGGTTAAAATAAATCGTTAAAATAAAACAAAATACACAACAAAACAAGCGAAAACAGAAACAATAACACTTTGTACCTAACAATCAATGCCTTTAAAACTGTTCTTTAATTGACAACATTTAGGTCATTACATTACACACACACACATACACACTTGTACACAGTCTGTCCTGTGGACGACGGTGTGGTAAACGAAATAAGAAAATTAAAAAGGAACGAAAATTCTCATAAACAACAACAGCAACAATACAAAATCACAATATTAACTTCCCAAAGATCAACAAACAAGCATCATTACGAAAACAAAACAAATGATTAAAAACCAATAACAACAACAATATAATAATAACAAAAATAGTGACTGTGACAGTGACAGTGTTTTAAATGACAAAGTTTTATAGAGACAGAGAGAGAGAGAGCGAGAGCAAAACATTGTTCGTTTCTCGTTTCGTGAAGTGAAATTGTTGCGTTAATTGCTTAACAATTTGTTTTGTTTTCTTGTTTCTCTTTTCCTTTTTTTTTTTTTTGTTGTTGTTTCGGAGAGTGCTTTACATCTGTTTGTTGCATGCATATGCGTAAGCGTGTTACAAAACTCGTTTTGGACAACGACTGCATAACTGTTGTTATTGGTGTTGTATACTCCCAAAATACATACATAATAATAACAATAACAAAGAAAAACTCTCTTCATTATTATTGATTGAGTGAGTAAAAGAAGAGAAAAAAAAACACTCAAACATACATACATATTGTCAAGTTGGATTACTCTATTGTGGATACCGTCCATCAGTTCAAAATGGTGTTCGGTGGGAAATTTCGTATCAGAAGGTAAATATAACAAAAACAATTATCATTACAATAACTGTAATTATAATAAATGTACGCATGCATGTACATACATACACATTGTATATTGTATTGTATGTTTACCAATAATGATTAGAGAGAAAGAGATAACATTACAGGGTTGGCAATAGTGACAATGAATTAAACAAAAAAAAAATATCTGGTCGCATTGCATTTGCTTGCAGGATATTGTTTTTGTTTGGTAAAGAAAAATGGCTGCTACTATTTTAACCCTTAGTGCAGCAACAAACCCTTAGTGATTGTTTGATGGATTTTCTAATACCATAATACAACCAATTAAAATTATTTGAACGGGTTAATTTCATAAACCTAATGCAAATTGGTTTTTGTTTTTTGTTTTTTGCAAGTTTAGTAAATATGAAATTAGCAAAATGATAGATCAATTGAAAACAATGATTGTGTGATATAGAATTATAATTTTTGTTTCTTTTGATAAAATTTGTTAATATTTTCATGTCTTCCCAAGTAAGTACCACATAATTTGAGCATTAATAGTTAAAAGCGGGTTAATAAACTTTTGATTGTTTTTTTTATCTTTTTTGTTAGTTTGACGGCTTAGGAAGAGGTTCTTCTTTTTTTTCTGCTTTGGAAAACATTAGAATTCAACAATATTACCCGGTATATGTACACATTCCCCAGCACTGGGTTGTAACATTTCGGTGGTTTTGTTTTTAATGTTTGTTGTGTCAAGATTAAGATAAAAAATGTTTAAAAAAGAAAAAAGAAAAGAAGTAAAGAAAAGAAAAGTTTTCATTTTAAGTGGGTCAAATTTAAGCGTAATAATGATTTAAAGAAAGAACCACAATCAACAAACATTTTCCCCTTAAGTTATGAGTAAATGACTGCACATATCCACATAATTAACTTGAAAATTAATTTACCAGAAGGCAATTTATTTGCTTTTAAAATCCAAAAACAAAACAAAAAAAAAACGTTTTTCATAAAAGATTACTTGAAATGCTTCAAAGTTAAGCTGTTCAGGGTTAATTTGTACATAATATTACAAAAATCGATAAATTATTTACTAATACGCGTCATTGCAATTAAAGCCTTAATGTTTATCAATTTTAATTCGAATTACATCTTAATCTTCAGCAGCCATATTTTTATTCAAAGTTGTAATCAATAAACATCACATCACATTCAGCTTCAGCATCAGCTTCATATTCATATTCAAAGCCTCCATCCCATCCATAAATGGCTTGTATTCTAGTATATAATTGATCATTATTCCTTATGTACTGGCACAGATTACTCAATTTATTTTATTTTATTTTTATTGTTGTAATACGTATAAAATTTCCTTAACAATGAATAAAAAAAAAAAAGAAAAAAAATCTTTTGTTTTGTCGGACTTTATCAGTCTGCCTTTTTTCTCTGTAAAATATTTTCTTTTGAAAAAATAATTAAAAGAAAAGAAAAACAATGTATGCATAATTATTACAATATTACTACGTAGTTTATTTGTTTTTTTATTTATTTATTGAGGGTATTGTGTTATAAATTATACAATTTAATTAATTATTAACTTCCTTAATATTATAACAACAACAAACAAAAGAAAATTAAGAAGCAAAAACAACAACAACAATAACAATTAACTGATAATATTTTAATATTACATTACATACAATACAAACCATACAATACATATGTATGTATGTATATTCATACAATACAATATGCATTTATAAAGATTTTAAGAGAGATAATATTAAAATTCATGATTTTATTACAGTTTTATTGAAGCACCGAATTTTCACTTGGAAAATTTGCTGTTCATCAGCGATGTATCGCTACTTTTAATCATTTATAAAACATATTTCAATACTTTTACGTCACGATTTCTACGATTATCATGATCATGTTGATCTATTTGTATTTTTATTTTTGAAATTTTCTGCCGCATTAATCTGGCATCCTCGCATAGGGCTTCAGTATATTTGAAATGGATATCTTGTCTGTTCTTTGGCAAAGAGTAATTAATTCATTTCGAATACTAAAATCAAATCGAAAATGGTTTACAAGTAAAGCAAATTGTAAACGTTTTAGAAAAAGTTGTCAGTTTAATAAGATAATTTCTATGCCGAACACGTCTGTCTAAGTGTTAGTTTTGGTTGAGGACTTGAAAGATATTACCTAGAACAAAAGAAAAGCATACAAGGGCTGATATACATACAAATATACTGTCTGATTGCACATACATTTCGTGTACAATTAAAAAAAAGAAATGATACTACTACAGCGGCAACAAAAACAAAATAAAATCATCAAAACTTATTTCCAAACATTATAATTAAATTTAAAAATCAAGGTTAATCATTTTTAAATACTCACTCTCTAAACGAAGTACTCCCAAATTATGGAGCGTATAGCATATATAGATAGAGTATAGTTTAATAAATTTTCAAAATTCATTTCAAAACAAAACTTGAAGCTTTTATAATAAGAAGTCACACACCAAAAAAGGTTCAAATTGTAGTTTGCGTATGTTTCTTAAAAATGTTTTGTCCTCTAAAAGGGTGGTATGTTTTATTCTTAATAATTCGCACTTGCCAATGGTGGAGGGCATTGCATTTTATGCCCTATATAAATCGAGAGTGCTGATAATGCCCTGTAAAGCAGATGACTTTTGTTTATTTATAGGGCTACCAGATGAAATTTAAAAAAAATCCAATTTGAAGTTAACTTTTTTCATTATTTTGTTGAGTAACCTTAAGGAAACATTACATTATTAAAGCTACATGGTCAGTAATATAAAAAATTGCATTCAATGTTAGAATAGTAGTAGTAATAAATATTTTTTTTGTTATAAAAAAGCTCTCAAAAAATAAAGTTGAAAAATTAGCGATCTGATAACACCTTTTTCATATTTACATTTTTTATTGAAAACAAATCAAAAGATACAACATATTTTTAGATCCTACCCTTTTTTAATATTTGTGTTACGTTCTTCTCAAATAAAAAATTACATTACAACAGGGTTGGTCAAAACTTTTTTAATGTACCTTGTAAGAGGGTGATATTTTCTTTGTAGAAAAGAAAACAGGGCAAGATCACAAATAACAATAGAGAAATTTTGTTCATTTGAAACCAAAATCAAAAGAATGTCAAAAATCTCAATAAACGCAAAAAATAACGGTATTAAGAAAAATTCTCAATTTTATGCATGAAAAAAAAATTCACTTTATAGAAGGCTGGCGATGTTCACTGTTTAAAGGCTCCAATGTTAAAAATTATCCAGTGTTCGCTCTATCCAGACTCCACTATACATACAATACAAGAAAGAAAAAAAAAACTCTTCTTAAGCAATTTACAACTACAATTTACTCTACGAAAATCGTCTCTCAATATGTATTTAAATGCTTACAAGCATGCATACAAAATATTAAAAAACAAATTTCTGAAAATAATAAGACTTAAGAAATAAGAAAAACTATCACTCCGGTACACGCGTTCGCCTCCAGTCGTCTGACAGCAACAAGTCCTTAAAGTTAAAGTCCTCGTTCTGTTAATAAGTGTGTGTGTTCTCTATGCGAAAATATGTACCCTTAAAGACAATAGAAACTTTAATCCTTGTTGGTGTGATATTTTCATTGCTTTTACATTAATTGTTTGGATTTTTGAATTGAAATAAAATGATTTAAATTGATTTGCAAAAGAGATGTTAAAATTGCTGTGGAAAACCAATTAACGTGCGTTAATTGAACACGTCGAATTTGCGAATGTGATGTGACTCTTATTCTTATTATATTGTATGTCCAACTGGCATGGCAAAAAGTTTCTAATAATAGAAAGAAAGAAATGCTTACTTACACCTGTATTTAGTTATCAATTTCAATTTACTTTTAAATTGAAACAAAGTTAGTTTTTGTTTTTTAACGGAAAAACAAATTAAAAATTCATTTCAAGGCCAAGAGAACCCACAAAAGATACGCGGCAAATTCTTACCTTAAACCAGTTCTAGGAATACTGTACTGTGCAGTGTACACCTTAACTTTCTTATCGTTTAATATTAATGGGCTGCAATTAATACGTATATATGTATGTATATAAAAAAAAACAGCTAAAAACAATCAAAGTTATTGTATTCTTTCGGAAGTTTTTTTTTATTATTGCTTTTAATTTGTGGTATTATTGCGTTATTTAACCTCAAATAAATTTCTCTTCGATTAATTTCGTATATTTTTTTTTTCTATAATACGTTGTTGTTTTCAATTAATTAATACTTGTTTATGTGATTAATAATTAATTTAATTTAACTTGTGTGTTATAAATTATATTCCAATTTTTTTTTTCTTTTACGTTCTTTTGTAATTCGTTGTATAAAGGTTTTGAATGTTAAAACAATTGAAATGTTAATAATTTATTATCATTTTTCATTTGTCTTTAGCAAATTCACACAAAATAGATTTTATGTATAAAGAAATCTATACGGCTTAAAATAATTGAAATTAAAATCAATAAAAATGACGTTGAATTACACAACGAAACTGGTATCCTACATCGATACATATCGCTCCTTTATTGCAACATAGTCATATCTCAAAAAATTGAAAATTTGTAGTTACTTAAGCAAAACTGCTCTTTTAGACCTTCTGTACATGTTGAAAAAAAAATCAGTTTTATATCCCAAGCTGAACCGAAGTTATAGCAAAAAGTGTCTGCGGCAATTAGACTATAGGCCCTATGTCTCGCATTTTGCCAAGTTCAAGTTTTTTTGAGATATGACTATGTTGCAATAAAGGAGCGATATGTATGTATGTATTTTCAAAGCCAGACAGGATGAAGAAGAGGAGGCCAACCAAAAGGGAGGGTTATGGTCTCATATGTATGTATGTGTCTAAACCATCAAATAGGATTGATGTGCGCTCATCATTTCGGCTACCAATCATAATTTCTGTCTGCATGTTCCACAAACTTCCTCTTCTTTAAGTTAGGGCTAGTTAAAGGACTTAATTACAACTCTCCAGTCAGTTTTACAACCTAGTTTTTCACGCTATTTTTGTTTGAGTGTTAATTCTGCACGTGAGTGGCGAAAGCTACTATTTGAAGGCAACCTCGAACGAAAGAGTCAGAGGCAATTTAACTTTGATTGTGTTACAATAAGAAGAGATTTAAATCACACATGAGACTAACCAGGAGAGCAAACCGAGCTTAGTAACCCCGATCTGCAAAGTTTCGATTCGAAGCCAATATAACGACCTTGTGAGGTGAACATGTATTATAAAAGGAAACGCCTGGCTATGCATCAAGTATCAGGCAGGAAGTTGTCATTGCTGACAGTGGGCAGAATCCTGCAGCTTGTTTGGGGAATAGGATTGCGAGAGACATTTTGTGCGACATTGGAATAGTAGGTTAGCATTTGAAAAATTTATACAACTTTCAGGGCGTTAAATTTCAAATTCCTTTTCTTGTTGCGTTTCAAACGCTTAATTGGATATTCTTTTAATTTTGTTTTTATTGTATCTATTAAAATAGGTGTCATTTGCGTATTGTGCTTCTAAAATATAACGAAATTTGCATATTTTTGTTTTGTTTTTTTTTTTGTTTGTTAATTATACATACACACATATACATACATACATGCATATGTATATGTATGGCTTCTTTATTTTAATCAACAAATTCCCACGCTTTTGTGTTTTTGGCTACCAGCAGCTGACATAAAGAACCCAAGCAAGCCTTCAATTATCGAAATCCACAGACTACATGTGCATTTAAAATTCAAAAATAAATTTAAAAAAATAACAGAAGAAATGAATTCAAAACAATTACGTTTTTGATGACTAAATAAACCACACCAACAAGTACATACATATGTATGGATGGATGTATGTATGTATAGAAGGGTATGATTTCAACTGAAATTTATCGTTTAAAAGAAATTAATGAAAAAAATACAAGTTGAACAAATTAAATATTATATTCAACAAACAAACAAACAACCAAACAAAGAACACAATGCCATAATTTTCGAATTAACTATGTAACGGTACCCAGTTTTTTTCTCTTGTTTTTAATTTTTAATAAACATATGACCTCTATAGAGTTCTGGATTTTTGCACGAAAAAACAAATACTTCGCTGCTATAACAATCGGCAATTAATTGCAGAAATGAAGAAATATTTTTTTATCAAATGGCCACTGTTTGGTTAGTGTTTTATTATTATTATTCTTTCCAAAATTAAATAAATTATAAAACTTTGTTGTGTTCTGAATTTTAAAATCTTTAAACGTAACATTTTATGCTTTTTACTTTAATTTAAAAACATTTTTTACGTATTTGAGTGTGTTTACCATTTTTTAGCTTAAGTTTGGAATTCGTTTAATTCTCTTCTTTTTTTTTTTGTGGTGTTTTCTTTCAATATTTTTAACAAAACTTATTGCCCTCGCCCAAGAAAACATTGATATTCTTGAAACGATAAGACTAAAATACACAAAAAAAAAAGTTTCCTTTAAAACATTTCATTGCATACTTTTCTTTCAGTGTAGTGTGTATGTGTAAATATCCCAACCTATAATAATAGCGTACACATATACATACATATGTATGGGTGCTGTTGTGATGGTAACCATAACGGTTAAAAGAATGATGACACACTTTTCAAATGAAATTAAAAACAAAGAGAGCAATGAGATCAATACATTATAACAATAATCAACTATTTACACACACTTACATACATGTATGTACACACTCTATAAATTCATGTAATTACAATACAAAAAAGTGGAACATAAACAAAAAAAAAAACAACAACAACAAAAAAGAAGGAAAAAAACCCTTAAGGAATTTTTTTGTATACACACATGCATACTTCTTATGCATATGTAGGTATGACAGTGATGATAACAGACATTTTTCATCTTCTTTCATCAGAGACAGCGTTACTTTGTGTATATTTTATTGTGGTTAAAAGAAAACCTCTTGTTTTCTTTGTTTTCTGCAATTAATTTCATTAAATTCCTTTAAAGTTCCAGTTTAATATTCTGTTATTAATTTAATGGCACACAATATATGTAGATAGTACATATTAATTATAATTTTATTGTTGTTGTTTTAATAACTTTTAATTTTTTTTATTATAAAACATTGACAATTCTAACCACAACTCACAATATCCATTGTGAGTAATTAATATTTTTTTCTTCTTTTTTTTTACATTATTTTCTCGTGTTAGTAGTACCAAGTACTTGATGCAGGTTTTTTTTTTTTAAAGTTAAAATTAGAATCTGGTTTGTTTATAAATAAAACTGTTGATTAACTAAAGAATAGTATGTATATGTATATTTGCGTGTGTATGTATGTGTATATACTATGTATGTGTATAACAAAAAGCAAAAGTTGTCTAAACAATTACAGACTTTCAAAATTAATTTTTTTTTTATGGGTTTTACAACTTTCAAATATTGATATTGAATTTGCAACAAAACAAAAAGAAACGAAACGAGAAAATGTCGGCTTATGAAACTTTTTAATTTGAAATGAAACAAAGGAGAGTGTTTTTTGTATCTGAAAATCAGTGATTTTGTAACAAATGCATAAACAATAGGATGATATCATGTGTTAGATGTTATTTACATGAGATATCTATATTATTTATACAAAAGATTTTCTAAATCTTTAAAAATGTTTTTTTATTATTACAATTTATTTATTTATTTACTATTTTATTATTTGAATTACCTATACATACGTCGTATCTTACTTCCTTAACTGGCCATTAATAATTTATCGGATTTCGGCATGCTTTAACACATAATTCCAGGCGTCTCTGCTTTTTTGCCCGTTGGCCACATCAATTGAGTATATGGCGTCCTCAATTTTCCCCTGCGAACGTAAACAAGATCGTCCTCTATATTGACTACCGCTAATTAAAGCATCAAATACTCGTCTCGCAGGAACATAATCTCCCATCTGAACGACATGGCCGTGCCAACTGCCGCTACTACACAACGTCCATGTCGTTGAGGAGCTCACTATTAGATCGAATGTGGAAATCATCGCCCTATGATCGCAATGTCATCAGCGTATGCCAGCAACTGGATACTCCCGCCTTTCGCAGAACACTTTTCAGGACGAAGTCGTCGCATGATAAGGTATCGCCTTATCTGAAATATCGCAGGGACAGGTTAACTCCTACCTTAACAGATCTGCAGACCAAGCTCAGACATACATATATTTTATTTTATAAAAAAAAAACAATAATTTCGCTTTCAAAGCCAAATCCAAACCCCATTATAAATAATCGTCATTTTAACTGCAAAAAAAGAGCAACAGGAGTATGATTGCTAAAATTAGTATTTCATGTAATTTTGTTATTAGATTCACATTTGAAAAGAAAACAAAAGCTTTAAAACAACAGTTTTTTTATATTTTTTTTTGTGTCTTTTTTAACACAAAACTGATTTTCTGGGTCACCACAAGTCATTCAAATTAAATTATATTCGAAAAACGACAAAGAAAACACAGAGAGAGAGAGATAATGATCGCGTGAACAACAAATAATACATTTTAAAGTAGAAATGAAATAAAAATAACTCCACATGCCATCCAATAATGGCAAAAAGATTTTAAATGATCACAAAATTTATAGTGCGTTATGTTCCCATCGTGGTGGAACCAAAAATTTAAAGAAAAAATAGGTTTTTTTAACACTAATTGTTCACCCAACAAATAGAACCGTCATGTACATTTTATGTCTTATCTAGTCTAGTATTTTTGTTTTTTTTGTTTTTTTTTTAGGTGTTAAACATGAATTAAATAGATATTTGGGTTGGCAACTTCCGCACACTATTATTAGTAAATTAACTAACAAAAAAAGAAAAAATAAAATAAACATGAGAAGAACAATAAATAGGTAAAGAAAACAAAACATCCGCCTAAAATATACCCTCAAAATAAGCCAAACACACACAGACATTCATTTTCATCATTGTATTACCCAGTTAAATGAAGCTTTGCAGTAATTTTTCATTTTTAAAATTTATTTTGTTCTTTGAGTTTTTGAAAAATAATTTTTAAACTTAAAACAAAAGTTTAAGGTTAACTTAGTTTTAAAGTCTCTTTTTAAATTTCCTGCTTTTGTTTAGCTGTTCAACGCGTAAGGCATGAATGATTGTCACTGAATATCATGCCATAAACACAATAGACGCAACATTTGAAGCACAGCAATTTTGCAATTGCAGCCTCATGCAAGCAATGTGCGCTTTTATTATATTGATATTTATTTGATAAATATTTAATAATTATTGCCACCTGACTATTACCACTTTTTACAGTCTGGATGGTAAAAATGATTGATGACAGTCCCAAGAATAACTGATGGGAAAACAGAAAGTGTTGGTATCGCCCCTTGAATCTGCTGCAATATACTACTCCTCTGCTTAGTTGTTGAAAAGAGAGACACTGAAACCGAATAACAAGTTGAAAACTGACCTTCAGCCTTCTTAAAGGAGAACCAATAGAATTGAAAAATAAAATGACAAGAAAAATATTGTTTAGAAATAGAATATTTCTTTCATTTGAATGGATGAACACTACCAAACCAAGATCACCATGATTCAATCGCGTCACTATGTGTGTGTGTGTGTGTGTATGTAAAAATTTTCTCGATCTGTGTTGTGTCCAATATAAAAGATACACTTTTTGGTTTTTCGGCGATAGTGACTTATATCAACTTTAGAAATCTGTTGTTATTGGTGAGTTGCACCGACAACACTGTGCAATATTTAGTATTTGCACTTAAATCTTTTCGTATATCGAAGAAAAACGTGAAAATATGACGAATTTTCTTCTTCAAGTGTTCTCTGTTATCGGGATACACTCAAGCAACAAACACGGATTGAAGCAACCAAGCACTGACGTACACTGGTGGCTTTCTGTTCATGCATGCATGTAGTATATAGTGTGAGAGTATTAGAATTATTAAGGACCAACAATGCAATCGATGTTCAATGTTTTATATACTATAGACACCTGATTATCGATACACCCGATTATCTGTTGCATGTCACATGCCTCTAAAAATACGAAAAACGTATTATTTCATGATCCATGGATGTCCTTCTTAATATGTACCCCTAGTCCCTACCTTGTACTATGTAAAATTTTTGTTCTTTTCTACTCTGTTTTAGAGTACACTGTTGTCTCAAATTATAAACTAAGAGAGAAAGAGAGTAAACCATTAAAGATATTTTACACAAAGCGGCGTCAATGCCCGGCTAGATTAGTCGGGTAGTGCATAGGACTCTTAATCTCAGGGTCGTGGGTGCGAGCCCCACGTTAGGCGGATATGTACAAGATATATTATCGTTTTTTGTTTTTGTTTTACTTTACATAAATAACTGTAATTTAAGTTTTAATAAAAACAACAACTACAACCATTCCATTTGTGTTGATCCGTTATTTCTTTATTTTATTTTTTAAGATTTTAAATTTTAATACATATGTACGTGGAATTTGAACATATTAGTGGTATACTATGTATATGTTTGTATATGTTTTTGTGTGTGTGTATATATACAGTCAAACCCGGTTATAACGAACTTCGTGGGACCAGAAAAAATAGTTCGTTATAGGCAAAGGTCGTAATAAACGAGGTGAAGTCATAGAAGAAAATATAAAATACAAAGAATTTTTTTCATTTATTAAAAACCAAAAATATATGTTAATTATTTTCATCTAGCAGCTGATTAAAGATACTGAGTTATAATTTAATGCATCCATATTAAATAAAAGTAAAGACTATTGCCACACTTCAAAGTTATTTCTGAGAGTTCGTTATAAGAAAGGTAAAATGTATGAAATTTAATTACTGGGACCATTTAAAGTAGTTCCTTTTAACCGAGAATTCGTTATAAACGACTTCGTAATAAACGAAGTTTTTTGTATGAAAATTGATATTAAAGCGTTGGGACTTGAAAATATGTACGTAATAACCAAGAATTCGTTATAACCGAGTTCATTATAAACGAGTTTGACTGTATGTATATTAGATTTAATAACTATCCAAGTCCAAATGGCAACACAGATCATTTTTCTTAAATGTTAATACACTGTACCAGTAAGTGTAAGTGCCTCTCTCACACGCACTAGCAAATTATACAACTTTTAAAATAACTTACAACAACAACAACAAGAACAACAACAACGGCAATTGTAACAATCTTAAACTAACAACCTGTTGTCCCCCAGTTTTATGTGCATTTAGTGTGTATGTGTGTTTGTAATTGTTTTATTTTTTTATGGCATAACAGACAGACATGTTAGACAAACCACCAGCAAGATCTTAGTTTTTTGGTTTTCTACTCATTTATGCTCTAGTTAAAGAAGAGGAAAAAAAAACGACATCTTAAATGAAACACCTTAAATGGATTTTATTTGATACACACGTACGTACATGTATGTATGTACACATATGTATAATGTATGTACATTCGTAATTATTACCTATTGAGGAGACAATAGTATCTTGTCTCGCATCTTATAGAAATTACCTTGACTTTTATTTTACCTTTTTTTTTCCTGATTGTTTTCTTTCTAAATCATAAACAAAAATGGAAAACACAAGTCAATGATCTTGTTTGAAAATTATTTGAACAGTTTTCATAAATAATTTCCATACAACACTTTGTCTGCTGTCATCCATTATTTCATAAAAATCAATTGAGATGTTAAAACAACAAAGCAACAAAAAAAAATATTCAATTTATTTCTAAACTAACAACAACAGCAACAACAAGTAAAAAGAAATCTGGCGATTTTTTACATATGTATATACAGTGGTGGTCTTATAATTAGCACACTTAGATGGTTATTTTAGTAACAAACAAGGATGACGGGGGTTTTTTTTTTAAATAAAAAAATTAAATATTCTGTGGGGTATACTTCTCCGACATAGAGAGGTAAAGGAACATCAATAACAGAGTTTAACAATAAATGATACTCTTCTTCGTATAAGTAATCGTTTGACGATCTGCGATACTAGTAATGTTTCTTCATCGTGGCTATCTTCTAACGACCGCAGTTGTTTTGTGTTATTTTTAATACGACAATATTATTGGACAATTTTTTGATGCCAGTCACTAGTAAGTACAATTTCAGAATTGTTTAATTTGCATTTTTGTGCATATTTATTCTAATTTATAATAGGATGCGACAAAAAATTAATACTTTTAAGAATAAAATATTCAACAAAAACTATTTAGTGGATGGGTATACTAATTATGAGACCACCACTGTATATATATATATATATATGTATATGCTACATACATATGAATATGCATATGTATACGTATACATATGTATGAGATATGTTTTGTTTTTTCTAATTTTGGTCTAATAGTCTAGACTATAGACTAAGTAAGGTTAACATAAAACATCAAAATGAAATTGAATTTTTTTTTTTTAGCTTTTCAATGTGTTGCCAACTTTAAGTATTAGTGCAAGAAAAAAAAAACACCCAAGAGGCGTTATTTGCTCAAGTCTGTCTGACGGTTTCACGCTGCAATAAAAATTCCTACAAACAAGAAAAGAAAAATTCGAATCAACACTGTTTTCTGACTTTGACTGAAACGGTCATCAATCACTGCGTTTCTTTCGTTTTGTTTTTTTCTGTTTTCCACTGGAAACGGCATATAAAGCATATAAAATTGCATATGTTTGGACGGTTTAAATAATTTTTGTATTGCACCAGCGTAGAGAATGCAAATTAAAATCAAAAGACAAAAAAAAAAAAAAAAAATACGTAAAACGTATAGAGGCCCCTAGAGATTGCATGGCATGGCAGAAACAGCTAAAGGCTGTTTAATAAACGTGCCTAGAACATCAACTCTACTTATTTAAATTATATTTTTATTCTTATTCTCTCATTTTGTTTTCTTTATTTTTATTTTTTTTGTTTTTGTTACTAAATGAGAAATCATTATTCAATTCTAATTGATTGCAACAATAGAGTGGCGTAAACATTATTGGAAAAACAAAGTACGAAAGACCAAAACACAATATTTAGTACTTAAGTTGATTTGTAGTAACAAACGTTTAAAAATCGTTAATTTAGTATGCTTATCTATTCCAATTTATGGGTATTTCACACGGAAATAATTGTGTGTTTGAAAATAATCCGAATGTTATAGTATTTAGGGCCTTATAGTTCGACTGATTGATTTACCAGGCTTCACGTACGATTTTTTTGTGTTTACGGTTGCCAGTTACTAACACATCTGCGCCACATTTCATATTTTAGTCCATTTTATCGTTCAATGTTTTGGTGTTTTCTTTTCTACAAAGAAGATGTCACTCTCTTAATGTAATTTTTTATTTGAGAAGAACGTAACACAAATATTAAAAAGGTTATGCCCTGTGTTTACCACTTATAAAGGAAATGTTGACTACGTTGAAATAAATTCAGTAATTCTTCTTCATCAGATGACGAAGACGAATCTAATAACTGATTTATTTTTTATTTTCGCAAATAAAATAGATGTAGCAATATCCATATTTATGTCTTTTCAAGAAAAAGGTTTTAGATCTAAAAATATGTTGTATCTTTTGATTTGTTTTCAAAAAAAAAAAATGTAAATATTAAAAAGGTGTTAACAGATCGTAAATTTTTCAACTTTATTTTTTGAGAGCTTTTTTTATAAAAAAAAAAAAATATTTTAACACTGTTCTAACATTGACTGCAATTTTTTATACTACTGACCATGTAGTTTTAATAATGTAATGTTTCCTTAAGGTTACTCAACAAAATAATGAAAAAAAATTAACGTCAAATTGGATAACAATACCAGCCGATTTTTTTTAAATTTCATCTGGTAGCCCTATAAATAAACAAAAGTCAGCTGCTTTACAGGGCATTATCAGCACTCTCGATATATACAGGGCATAAAATGCAATGCCCTCCACCACTTGCAAGTGAGAATTATTTAGAATAAAACATACCACCCTTTTAGAGGACAAAACATTTTTAAGAAACAAACGCAAAATTACGTTAATAAAATGCACATTTTTTGGTAGAAAAGAAAACACCATTAGAGTAAGAATAGATGTTAGATTTTTGCCCTTTAAACTACCATATGAATTGTAAAATAAATTAACCGTGTGTAGTTAATATCTAGTTTTGAGGTTCTACACTCAATATTATTTCGCAAAATAAAATATTTTTAGAATAGAAATCCAGTAATGCTAGTGGATTGAAAACGTTGAATTTTCGCAACAATTCTGTTAAATTTACGCCCCATTGGCACATTCCTGCTGTAATTTTTTTTATTCTTTCTCTGTGAGTTTGTAGATGCGTTACTACAATTTACTTTTGTTTGTTGTATGGCCCCTTTTGTATTATTATTGTTGTTGTAGCTAAGTTTTTTTTTTTTTTGTTTTTCGATATGCTTTTAGCTTTCAATCATTCTTCAATATATTCAAGGTCATTAAAATATCATTCGACAATTGCTGAGAATATATGCTAGTATCTGTACACATACATACATACATACATACATATAGATATGTATGTTTGTGCGCAAGTTTTCATTGTAAAATTTATTTATTTGCAATCATTTTTATTTATTTATTGTATTTTCTTTGTATTTTCTTTGTTTTTTTTTTGTTTTTTTTTATTTGCCACTGGAGGTATAAGCCATGTTTTAATATGCAAGTATAAGAAATGGTAAATTCGTTGGGTTTTGAAAAAAATGCGGCAGCTTTTACAGGCCAATAAACAACATCATCATTAACATTATCTTTTAGCATAGACACTACCACACGGGCAGTAGTATAGCTTAGCTAAGCTGATAAACGTTTAGATTGATGGATGGTTGACTGGCTGGCTGATTGGCTTACAATATTGTAGATCTATAGTGTTGATAATAATAAAGATCGTCAGGGGTTTACTTTAAAAAAAATGGATAAAATGGAAAAAAAAAAATGAAAATGTAAAAGAAGCTGAGATCATAATGATCGTCATGGGTTTTCTTTTGAGGTTTTTATTATTGCAACAGCAACCATCGTGTGTGATGATATCGCGGTAATTTGCCTGTTGCCAGTTGCCTGTTTTGCAGCTTTCATATGAATGCATGCATCGCACTGTCTCTCTTCTCTGTTGCGTGCATGTGCAATTTTGCTGGTGTCATTGCCATTTTTAAAGGGTTTCAGCACCACTACTGTTTTTGTAGTAGTGTGGTAGTAATTGCTGTTGTTGTTGTTGCAATTTTTTTTATATTATTTTCTAGATTTCTTTTAAGGTATTGGGTTTGTTTTATTTTCATTCCTCCATTGTTGTTGTTTGTTGTTGTTTTTATTTCATTATCAAATAAACAACAATGTATAAATTACAATTGTACACACACACACACACACACACATTAATAGTCAATCTCCCAGTATGAGTGTTAGCATAAACACAGAGACCTACGAAATAGACTCGACTCGTCTCGTCTCGACTTTGCTCTCTTAATTTCTATTTTTTCTTTTAAGCCTTGAGTTGGCAAAGTTGCCAAACCCCAAAACGGTCAACAAACTGCCAGCCAGACCCTATGCGTCATTTCCTACGAGAATTGTTTTGAGTGTAAAAATTTTGTTTTTTGTTTTTCGTTTTTCGTTTTTTTTTTCTTTTCTGTTCAACACAATTGTTTGAATTGCAAAATAATTGTTTTTATTTTCTTCTTCTTTTTCTCTTTTAGCCTTTGTTTTCAGTTTTCTTGCGTATTTCTTGTGAGCTGCTCGACTTGATTAACCCTTTAGGTATAGGAAATTTCAATTTATATTGAATCTAAGCTAACAGCGCCCCAGACTAATGTTTCGATTTAGACACACACTTTAACTTGAAATAGCTTGAAAAATTTAAATTATTTGAATTTTACACGTAAGGATTTTTAGAAATCTGCCACTTCAAGCATAAGAACTATTCGCATTGAATTTATGTACATATGTATCTCGCAATGAATGAAGTCGCCGTGGTCTAGCGGGTAGTGTGTTGGCTTATTAGACAAAAGGCCCGGGTTCGTATCCCAGGTCAGACATCAAAACGAAAAAATATTTCTTCGGCGACTTCCTCTCAGCAGATTTCTGGCAAAGACTCTGAGAGTAAAAATTGCCATGAAAAGCTTCTCAAAAATTTGTCGTTCGGAGTCGACTTTAAACTGTAGGTCCCGCCACTCATGTATAAAATTAACGCACACAGCATAAGTGGTGTGAGAAGCTAGGTCGTAATCCTGACTGAAGGGTTTTGTAATGGCCAATTATGTATGTATGTATGTATGTATCTCGCAAAAGAAATATTTTCCATTTTGCCATCCATGTACGAGCTTATATTCTATTGTTACTTTCATTGTTATCTCTGGTTAGCAAGGAGTTAAACGCAGGTTGATTACCTATTAAGATTTCCAATGATTTTCCTTTTGTTCGATTTCTTCTTTTTTTTTTCTTTTGTTTTTGTTTTCAAGATCTATAATTTGTTTTTGTTGTCCTCCTTACTATTCTTTGAAGCCATTATTGGAGGAAAATTTATTATTTACCATAAAATTCTAATCCGTACTTCTTTTATGCCATCTATCTTTAACATTTCAAAGCGATTTCCAATTCGTATAGAAAGAATGGCATTTGAGAGCTTAGAAGTTTATTGAACCCAAGCCATTGTTTAAAGCACAGTAAACCTATTACACTTTTTATAAAATGTATGTACTTACATGGGGCATAGTTTTCTTTTTCTTATCGCAATTAATTAAAGTGTTAATCAACCTCTTTTATTGTTTAATTTGTAACAACTTTATGTTTTTTTTTTATGTTTTTTTTTTGTACTCTTATTATTAATGAAAATGATTGTATTTTTGGCAACACGCAAAAATATCATCGCTGTTAATAAAAATCATTGAAAAGACTCATCATATCATCACATATAAACAATTTTTAATTAAAAATTATTAAAACATATAATAACAACAACATCAGAATTAATTAAATAAATTAGGGAAAAGTGGCGCCAAGAGCTTTCAAATAATTGATCTTAATTTACTCAATTTATTTTCTTTCATTTTATTTTTTAATGCATTCATTTAGAAATTAAAAATATTTCAGCAGAATATGTTCAAACAGTCAAATCAAATATTTCAAAGTCTTTATGAAAAGTTATCGAAATAAACATTTAAATTAGAATTTATCAGAAAGCGAACTCATCTTTGAGCTCATGAACTTTGCATAAAATATCTTAGCAGATTAATTAATCATCAATCTCAATTTTTGCTGTTGCAAAATCAAAAATACTTCTTTCATTTTTTTTTTTAATTACGATTCAATTGTATTTGAATTCAAATTGAATTCTCAGTCTAGGCTGAGCACCATCAAATTATTGTAGAATTTCCATTAATTACCGTTTTCAAAAGCCCTTTAAAATAATCTACAACAATCTTCGATGAAAAATTAAAAATTATCTCTCTTACCTACATAGAATACATAGAAGTGGAGAACGGAATAGTCGTTGTAGTATAACGCAACGTAAAGCAATTCAAATTAGTGTCAACAGAATACGTAAAAATATTAATCGTAAATATAAATTATTAAGAGGATTTCCACGTTTTAGCAATACATATATTCAACATTACATATGTATGTGTCAATGTAAAACATAAAATTTAATGTTGCTGGAGAGTAATATGCAGTTGGACATCCATTTATTATACAATTTGATATGAATTTTGTTATGAAGTTCACATATTCACAATGGCGAATGTTGTATGAAAAACATGCGAACAAAATTCGGTATTTTTGTCTTATAAAAACAGAGGATAAGTTTCTTTATTCTGTTTCAGGTTCGAAAACTAATTTAAAAAAAATTGGACAACTCTGTTGTAAACAGTCCTATTTCCCTTTTCCGACGTCTGTGCTTAAGTCTTGTTACCATAAAGCATGCAAAACAAATAAATTCGATACACACATACATACATACATTACATATGTATATCGAAAATTATCATTGGTGTCTAATAAATTGTGGGGCAAATAAAAATTTTCAAAAATAAATTGACCATTAAAAATAGCATTTCATTTCCTCACTCTTTATTTTTTATTTGTTTGCGTCTCAAACTGCGTATAATTAATGTGGCAGAGTGTAACGAAGAAATACATACATATATATACACGTATGTTTACGATACGAGTATACTAGGAATGCCAATCGGGAAATTTTTAAAAACTTGTCCCGGGATTTTCGGGACTGTGAATTCATATGTATTTTGACCATTCAAAAGGTAGTGAAAAAAATTCTATAGCGCTCGATTTCGATAATATAGCATCTCAGATGTGGAAAACCCTACTTCCATTGCTAAAAAGTTATTTGATGCCATCGAAGAATGCCAAAACAACCCTATAAAACGAATTAATCGGGTAACTGATTTTGATACTCAACTGTCCAAAGAAATAGATTTATTTACATCAGGATGTGGTAGAGGTGAATATTTACAAGCTGCATACAGCTATCTTGGAACTATTTTACCAACAAATATTGATTGCGAAAAGTGTTTTTCAACGGCAGGGTATGTTGACAACAAAATTCGTTCAAGCCTATCAGATCACATGATAGATGCTTTAAGCTTTTTGTTGGAATCCAAATAATTTTCTTAAAACTAATGCATTTGCATACCTAGTATGAATAATTTTTATTTTTTTTTTGTTAATTTACGCTTTTTTGTTACTTTTTGTCTTCTTGCTGTTTTTATATTTTATTTTTAATGACATATAATTCTGATATCCATAATTGGAATACAAACATCACGATTTTTCCCGTGATTTTTCGGGATTTTTGGATCCCGAATTATCCCGAAATATCCTGGGATTTCGGGAACGGGATTTAAAAAATCACGAAACCCCGGGATTTTTAAAAATCAATCTCGTTTGGCATCCCTAGAGTATACGTACTAATTTAACATTTAGAAGATTTGTCATTGACCACCAAAAATTCAACGAACAACAACAACAACATAGTGAGAGTCCATGAGAAATTATTAAAATGAGAGAAAAATGGACAAAGATAAGCAAAAAAAAAACAAAGGGCACCCACATACATATTTATAACAAAATATTTTCAATTTTTCACGCAAATAATTTTAGTCGCACTCATCATTTTAACGGGATTGCTTTAATAAAATTATTTGTTTTTTGTTTTATTATTTCCCATATGTATGTTTAAATAAAAGTGTGTACATACATACATGCATGTGAGCGTCTATATTATAATTTGTATATGTATTCACATGTGTTTGTTTGTAGTTCATTTAGAAATTTCAGCAGTTGTTTTGAATTTTGTGTATCATTGACTGGAATCGCGTGTAAATTATCAGCAACAGATCAATGATCATTTGTGAGCCATTCAAACAAAACAATAGAAATTATTCTATTTTTTCGTTTTCGTTTTCTTCATTAATTTTGAGAAAATTTTAATGAAATTTTTCAATACCAAACAACAAAAATAAAGCACAGCACACTCGTTAAGTGGCGTAATGTATTGTTTGTACACATTAGATATGAAAAGAGAAATAATATTACGTATTACAATTGCAAATGTAATAAAATTAAATTTAAAATATTAATAAATACGTTGAATACAAAAAAAAGAAAAAACAAATAAGCAAAATAAATAATAACAATAATAAGAATAATAAAAATAAATAAGAAACAATAAATGTGTGTTCGATTAAGCAGCCCCCTCCCTCTTCAAAAAAAAAAAATCGCTATCAAAATTATACGCGTTTAGTTTGTTGTTATTTTAAATCGTATCGATGGTGATGGTGATTTGGTAGAAGAGTTCCGATTTGATTAGAACATCATGCCAAAACTTATGGATTGTTTCAGTCAGTTAAGGTAAAATTTCTGTGTAAAATTATTTTGAAATATTGCAAATGAAATATGTATGTGCCATCATTTTTAAAAATAGTTTCATAGCAAAAATGTTTTCAAATGAAAAATGTGCGAAATACCACCAGCAATAGTTGTGAGAAAAATTCTAGCAATGCAGAATAGTTATCCTTATAGTCTATTTATCTACGATTTATTATCTGTATTTTATATTCGAGTATTTTTGTTGTATATTCGAGTATATCTCAATGTTCGGTACTGCAAGGATTGCAAATAAAGTTTGAAAAGCTTTAAATGTCATTGTTCTCAAGAATAAACAATATAAACCATTTTCAGCGTACCTTGAGCGGTCTTACCATTCGAATTCGAATTGACTTACCCAAATTATAAATTCTATTTTTCCTTCAAGATTATTACAATATACTGTGGAATATTTAATTAAAATCGATCCAATGCCGCCAATGCACACAATTTAACAAAGACTTTAGCTTTTTTATGCAACATTTCCTCCATAATGTCGTCAATTTCAATTAAAAAAAAGTGTCTTTGAAGTCTTGTAAAGCATCATAATTATTATCATCCCAGTTACTTCTAATAGTTCTTGTTTTAAGCTTCTATTTTATTACGCCAAGTTTCTTGTTTACTTCTCTTGCTCTCCCTTCAATTCAAATGCAATGCAAAGGAATTTGTTGCATTATTAGCAGGTGTTAAGTTAATTTTTCAGTCTCTATCTCTCTTTCGCTCTCTGTCTCTTTGATAAGTTTCAATTTCATGTATTCAATTTCCTTTGTTTCCCTTTCAAAAGTACATATTTACGTATGCACATGTGTGTGTGTGTGTGTTTGATTAATGTAATATTGCATTCCAAAGTGTTGTTTTCTGCTCCTGTTTTCTTTAAATAACTTTTGTATAGAAAGACAAGAAAATATTTTTATTTTATTTCTTCTTTAATATTTAAAATACAAAACCCCAAAGCCACGAAGTTCAAGTTTATCTACGTAAAAATTCCACAACGTTACACATGAGTGCTTTATGTGCATGGACCGCAACGACTCCTGTATACACAAGTATTTTTTATTACAAAAAAAAAATTTTATTTATTTATTTTTTTAATGTTCAACATATTATTTCCCATTGACAGTCGGAGAGCAATAAATAAATTCTTTATCACACATACATACATATGTTTGTTTACATATACATACATAAACGTATACATACATACATATGTATATAGTTGCCTCTTCGCCAGCTTTTGTTCTAATAGTGACACTAATATACACACACACACACCAACATTTAATATACACACGTTCATATATACATATTTGTACTATATACATACATACATATGTATGTACAGATGTATTTATGCGTGACATGTTCTAATAATGTTCATCACGATTTTTAGTTGTTTCTTTAGCTTTAAAAACGTTTTTGTTTACAATTCGACCCAAATTATGGTCTTATTTGCTGACATCATTTGGTTTTCTTTAACCAACCGTTGTTATACACCCTCTGAAAAGAAAAATTTAAATGAAAAAGGAATTTTTCAAAGCGTTAATATTTCGAACAGTTACAGATGTAAAGAAACAAATTTATGTTTTTGACCACTTCTAAGGGAAATTAATGTGGGACAAATTATTTTTAACTTTTTATTAGAAGTGCTTTAATATGCTTTCGATCTTTAACCGAGGAACAGAATAGTCGCTTTAGTATTACGTAACTAGTAGCGCTGCATGATGGTGTTAACAGAATGCATATGTACATACATAGTTGTAGTAGAATTTTTAAATATTGTAGCACAATAAATACGTATGTATGTACATATGTATATACACATATGTATGTATATTCTAAAGAGGGTTTTTTTAAGTTTTTGAAATGTGGTCTGGCAGCATTGTAGGAGAGCTGCGCTGCTACTCACTACATCGTGCACTTCAACTTAATTCTATTCCAGACATTATTATAAATCTACTAGCAGATTGTACCCGGCGTTACGCGGGTTATTTTTTCGCCCCTTTCCCCCTTTTTGGACCCAGTTTAGTTCAACTTTAGAAACAGAATACCTCCAATAGCTATTAGGGAAACTTATCCAAGCTAAATTGTATAAAATTACCTATTACCATTTTTTCACCCTTTGTTTTGATTGGCTATATACTCAAATTACCCGTTTTTGGCCCCTTTCCACCTTTTTGGACCCCTTTTGGTTCAACTTTAGAAACGGAATGCACCTGCTATTTGGGAAACTTAACCAAGTTAAATCATAAAATATTACCTATTACCATTTTCTCCCCATTTGGTCAAAATTTTGAAAAGATTTATAGCCTATAACCTGCACCGACAAAAGCCCGATTTATATCCGAAATTTCAAGAAAATCGGTCCAGGCGCTCAGACGTGATTGGCTAACAAACAAACAAACAAAAAAACAGACTTACAGAAAGATTTATAATATATATTAGGATATTAGGATTGATATTGCCACGTTTAGAATTTTCAAAACCATTGAAATAAATGCAGTCATGGTTTCATATTTGTAATTTCTCATTGAACTACTGAACTTTTCATTTCATATTTTGCCAAAGTAAAAATAATGTTTTAGAAGTTAAGTTTAATTATTTACAGAAAGAGAAAATGATTTCAAATATTTCCAGGGTGTGTGCCCCATGTAATTTGATTAAAATTAATTTCTGTTTTATTTTAATATTTCAAATATGAAAGAAAGTTTCTAAAAAAAAATAGATATCAAGACAAAAACACAATTGTTTTACATTAATTTTGAAAGTACATGCTTTTATTTACAACAATTCGTACGTACACATCCATACATATGTATGTATGTATGTATGTTTACATACATACTCGTACATACTGAGCATAATTTTATACAAAAATCTGATACGAAACTATCAAATGATTTTGTTTCGCTTTTATTTTTTTAAATGTTTTAATCGTGCTTTGGCTTTAAGTGAATTTTTGATTTTAAATGAAAGTCTTTTAAAGTTTTAATAAAAAAAAAACAAAAAAACAACAAAAAAGAAGTATGTATTAAAACTCAAATAAAAAACAAAAGACACTCGCAAAGAAAATATTAAATTTTAAAACAACAAAACCGCACAGTGAAATTATTTGTTAGTATTCACTGTGTGTTAATTATTGTACGTACCGGCATAAAAGTTTTTACAAAAAAAAACAATGTTTAAAGGCCTTTGAGCCATATTATAATTTGCATTTAATTACGACAACTGGTCAGGTTGTTACAATTTTGTTTTGTTTTTGTGTTTTTTTTTTTATCAGTTTTTATAAATCATTAACAAAAAAATTTGTTCAAGGCAAAACAAGACAATTTCGTAATGAGAGAGGGTTTCATTGTTCAAATTTAACAAGAACTTAAAAAACATACATAAGTACATATGTATTCATGTATATGCATAATATAGCCAAAAAAAAAAACATGCCTAAAAACATGTTAAATTATTATACCGTAACGTTAACAAAATTCCGAAACACTTAGTAATCCTTTTTCGCATTTATAAGCAAATTTTATTGCTGTTTTCATTAATCTAAACGTTGTTTTTTGTTTTCATTGCATTTGCTTTGTAAAATGATAACAATTGTGTCTGTGTTAGCTAGTATCGTTAGTTACTTCAATCCATAATTTTTTTTTTTTAATATTTTACCACAGACTGGTTTTTCTTTTATTTTTTTTGTTCCATAAGAAAAAACAAACAACGAAAATCATTAAATAAAAAGAAATCTTTCTCCTTCAATACGTGAATATACGAGTACATATCGCTCCTTTATTGCAACATAGTCATATCTCAAAAAATTAAAAATTTGTAGTTATTTAAGCAAAACTGCTCGTTTAGACCTTCTGTACATGTTGCAAAAAAATCAGTTTATATCCCAATGTGAACCGAAGTTATAGCAAAAAGTGTCTGCGGCAATTAGACTATAGGCCTTATGTCTTGAAAACTTAAATCGCATTCTGCCGAGTTCAAGTTTTTTGAGATATGACTATGTAGCAATAAAGGAGCGATATGCACATATATGTGCGTTCAAATAAAGAAAAACGTTTTCTAATCACATACAAAAAAGAAGAAGAAAGAAAAACAAAAACATTTCAGAGATTCATAGATAGATTTTGTTTTGTTAGTTTTTCTAATCTTTTAAAACAGCCAAGGTCTTTAGAAAGCGAATTAATAGATCAATTGTGCTCGTACATCTTTCATTCGTATGGCTGATGTGATGACCCACATACAATTAATTACTACCTCATCTGAACCAACCATCCATCTCATCTAAACTAATTGTGACGTTTCAAGAAGACATTCCGTATTTAATAGCATTTTTTTGTTTTCAAATAAAATACAAACATTTTACTTGTCTCGATAAGTTTCTATTAAAACTCCAGAAATGAAATTAAAAAAAAAAAAAGTAAAACGTAATACGGAAAAAGAAACGAAACAAAACATCTGTCCATTTAATTTAAGAATTACTAGCCATTTGAATTACTTACTGTTAGTCGTTAACAATTCTTTTCTAATTTTTTTTTTTTAATATTTTACCACAGACTGGTTTTTCTTTTATTTTTTTTGTTCCATAAGAAAAAACAAACAACGAAATCAATTTTTTTTTTCCTTCTTTTTTTAATTGTTTAAATAAAAAGAAATCTTTCTCCTTCAATACGTGAATATACGAGTACATATCGCTCCTTTATTGCAACATAGTCATATCTCAAAAAATTAAAAATTTGTAGTTACTTAAGCAAAACTGCTCGTTTAGACCTTCCGTATATGTTGCAAAAAAATCAGTTTTATATCCCAAGGTGAACCGAAGTTATAGCAAAAAGTGTCTGCGGCAATTAGATCAGCGGACTTATGTCTTGAAAACTTAAATCGCATTCTGCCGAGTTCAAGTTTTTTTGAGATATGACTATGTTGCAATAAAGGAGCGATATGTACATACATGTGCGTTCAAATAAAGAAAAATGTTTTCTAATCACATACAAAAAAGAAGAAGAAGAAAGAAAAACAAAAACATTTCAGAGATTCATAGATAAATTTTGTTTTGTTAGTTTTTCTAATCTTTTAAAACAGCCAAGGTCTTTAGAAAGCGAATTAATAGATCAATTGTACTCGTACATCTTTCATTCGTATGGCTGATGTGATGACCCACATACAATTAATTACTACCTCATCTGAACCAACCATCCATCTCATCTAAACTAATTGTGACGTTTCAAGAAGACATTCCGTATTTAATAGCATTTTTTTTTTTTGTTTTCAAATAAAATACAAACATTTTACTTGTCTCGATAAGTTTCTATTAAAACTCCAGAAATGAAATAAAAAAAAAAAAAGAAAAACGTAATACGGAAAAAGAAACGAAACAAAACATCTGTCCATTTAATTTAAGAATTACTGGCTATTTGAATTACTTACTGTCAGTCGTTAACAATTCTTTTCTAATTTTTTTTTTACTCTTAATTTATAGGCAGATGTTATTGTATTTATTGAATTTCATATTGATACATATTTAAAGAACCGACGCAGATGAATGCCATTTTATCATACTGTCTGCATGCATTGCAGCAACACTTTGTTATTCAGTTCTCTCTCTCTCTCTTTCTCAAAATACAGTGGTGGTCTTATAATTAGCACTTCCGATCATAAAGAATGGTTCCTTCCATTCGCTTATTAAAACTTTCACATATCTGAAGTGATTTTTTATCCACTATAATGATAGAAGATAAATAAATTGGTATTATACAAGAGCCAGTATAAATTTCCGATTTCAATCCAATCCGTAGAACGATCTTGTGGCACAAATTGAATAACAAAAAAATAAAAAATTTTCCAGTTCGGTGGAAAATGGTTCGAGCGGCATGGAATGACATACAACATATAAGATGTTAGAGACGTCTTAAAATTCTTCTTGGCAGTTTATAATTTGTTATTAAGGAGAACGAGTACCGCCACATAATATAAAAAAGATTTAAAAGATTTCTTCCTTTTATGGTTTAAAGTGTCATTTCTAGTAAAATTCTTTTATTGTCGTTCTCTTTACATTCTACATCACTTACTGCGTATGGTCCATAGAATACTTAACTGCGTTTCAGTAAATTTTTAAAAACTTTTTTCATTGTGCTTTGTTACTGGCAAAAGATCGCTTAGATGGATGTGATAATTATAACACCATCACTGTACGTAAAAAGACTGGCTGACATGACCGGCTGTTTTTGTTGTTGCACACACACTGAATATCATAAAATAGAAAACACAGTTGTTTTATCATTATTGGCCTCTAGTCCTTAAAGAGAGAGAGGGTGTCATACAGCCGCAGTTGTTTTACGGACAACAAAAGATTATTTCAACTGTTTCAAAATATGTACATACATATGTATGTATATGTATGTGTGTATGTTGTATGTACCACAAAGAACAGAAAATTAAAGAAAATTCTAAAGAGCTGGGCATTCTCTGGTGACAATGGGTGGTACTCTCCTATATTGTCATAAAATAATGAATTTTATTTCCCTTTTCTGCATGGTAATGGAATGCTTATAGTTATAGAATGCGTTGAATTTGTTTTTAACTCTTGTTCCAATGTTCTCTTTTCGTTTAACTCTAGACGGTTACTCTTCTATTTTGTGCATTAAGGCTACACTTCATTGAATCGACGAACACTTTCACCCTAATTGGTTACTGTTCGTCGAATCGACGAAGCTAATTTACACTTTTTCATATAATTCTTCTATGTATGGCCAAATTTCACTCTTTTTATAAACAATGTTAATTGATTACGAAAGCTTGGAGTAATTAAACGTACTCGAGGCACCCATTTTTTAATCCTGGATGCTCATTTTTGTACAGTAAGGTTACTCTTCGTTGAATAGACGAATTTTTTTTTCGTCTACTGACTGCAAGCTTTTATTATCAAATTACGTTGTTGAAAACTAGAGCGAAATTTGGTCAAACATAAAAGAGATAGATGATAAAGTGTAACTGAGCTTCGTCGATTCGACGAAGAGTAACCGTCCAGGGTTAAGATATTTCTTTTTTTCGTTGTGTATATTTGGTTGACTACTTAAAAAGTTTTCGATAGAAAAATTAAAATACTTTTTTGTCGTTGCTTCTGTGTGCCTCGTATATGCAATACGTTTATGACGGCCGCTTTAAAAGTCGTCATCGCTAACATCACATGGACTTCAAATAAAAAATGATGCTCATGTTCATAAAAAAAATGAAATTTTTTATGGGAACCATTTGGACGCATCTCGAAAGTTTTATTATAGCTGCATTGGTTGATTGAGCAGCATGCCAGCTGGCGGACAACCAACATTTGCTAATCAAACTCATGTCTCCTTGTGTGCGCTACTGTATTCTGTTTGTAATGGAATGTGTTTTCATTTGAATTTGTTTGGCGTCTAACAGGCGTTAGTGATTTATTAAAAAAAAAAAAACCTGCCTATTTTTCGTTTTGCAATAATACTGGTTTTCTCAAAACCATAATAATTCATGAACACGAAAATATAATAATATGTATGTACATACATATGTAACTTACAAATTCCATAATAATGATATACACGACGAGAAGAAAATTAAGGATTACGCATTACTATTATCATTCTTCAAAAAGTGGTGCTAACCATAAATATTTGCACTTTTCGTTATTATTTTATTGGGAATAGGGAACAGATGGAAGATACTACAAACGTGGCCAATCCAGCCATCATAATCAATTTACTATCCCAGAAATTAAAGAGTTACGGACGTAATTGCCTAAAATATCGCTTCTGTTAGATACGCTCGTTGTAGCATGTCTTGAATTTGGTTTTCCACTTCACTCCCATATAAAGTCCAACTCACGCAACTGAAAATACAGAACGATAGAGTTAGTTTACTGATAGAGTCATGAAGCAACAGTTTTTCAATGCTGAATTAGCGAACAAAATTTTCTTCAACACTTAAGCTCATTTCCAATTCCAATTGTCGAATATGGGGCTTTACAGTAACTAGAAGTGATTGTTGTGCTTATTAGAGTTTGAATGTGTCATAACAACGTACAGTAGAAATCCTATAATTTGAACTTCTATTATTTGAATTTTCTATAAGTTGAAGCACAGCAATAGCATCTTGGAGAGAAATTCTATCAGGTTTTGCTTCTTTAACTTGAAGTTTCTATAAGTTGAAGTTTTTTTCTGGATAATGGTGATTCAATTTATAGAAGTTCGACTGTAATTTGCTAAATTACTGATCGTTTTTCTTAGCTAAAATGAACGATTTTGCTTTGGATGGTATATCGTTTTAAGAATCCTCTGTCACGAGCCATACGATATGAGAACTTGTTTAGATAGATAAATATCATAACAAAATTATGCGATTTGAAGACGCTAGATTTGTTTTGTGGTGGAGCTACAGTTTGTCAAAAAAATCTTTGCACATAGAGAAAAATTAAGAAAACTTAGAAAAATTCATTGATTTCTAATATAAATAATCAAAATTTTAAATTTTTTCAAACAGGATTTTATAAACATATGTTTTGTTAATATAATAATTAAAAAAAATTTTATAACAATGAAAATATTCTAATGTAAATTATTAAAAAACAAAACCAACTCAATTTTACTGCTGTCAAAAAAATGTTTGCACACTTGATAAAATATTAAGACTTTTCCAATTTTTTTAAATTTATAGTGCTAATATTTTGTGGGTTCACCTTGAGCTTCAATTAATTCTTGCAGACGCCTTCTCATGGATTGAATAATCTTTAAAATGTCATATTCTAATGGTATTTTTCCCCACTTTTCTTTGATCAACTTTACCAAATCGTTTTTATTTGTGGGCGATCTTTTCCCTACCTTTTTCTTTAGATGAACCCACAAATTTTCGATAGGGTTAATATCAGGACTTTGGGCAAGAGTAACAATAACTTTGGTGCAGTTGTAAAGGAACCTAGAGCTACATGAATAAAATTTTTTTTAAGGATCATTATCTTGATAGTACTTGTGATTAAATTTATTCGGATTAACCGTCTCAATAAAACGAAATTTCTTGAACCTGGCGGTCAGTTCATTTTATAAAATATCAAGATGTACTTTCTGAATCATTATTTCATCCAAACACCAACTACCTTGCTGGATATATAGCCGAATACCATTACAGACAGTTTTCCAAACTTTACTGTAGGAATAAGATTTTTATTTTCTAGTGCTTTCAGAGGCTTATGCCAAACTCTGCGGTCCGTCATGATAATAAAGCATTATTTTCGTCTCATTTGAGAAAATAACATCGTCCCAGTACTCCGGAGGAAGTGAAATGTATTCGGTGGGAAATCTTAATATCTTTTCGACATTTTGTGCTGACAGCAAGAGTTTTTTACGTTATTTACCCCTTTCACATTCCATCTCATTTGTAAAAAACTCAAAATGCGCAACATTTTTGGAAAATAACGGCATATTTTTATAATTTTTTTATTATCTTCATTCAATATGCAAAGATTTTTTTGACACTTCTTAGATTGAGTAATGTTCTTTTGTTGTTCTTATTATTGTAATGTATGTTACTATTAGGAAACTATTGGTACCATATGGTCGTAGATAAGTACAGTTATAGAATGAGTGCAAAAATAAAAAAATATCTAAAGAATTTGTTGTTGAAATTCTTGAATGAAGATCAAATTTTACATTTTTTTGGTCTGTGCAAAGACAAACTGTATGTTAAAGACAATATCTACTCAGATAATATCATAACAGTGGAGCATTGATAACATGGGTATCCATCCAAACATTTACGATTTATAATTGGTGTTTTAAATATTCAACAAACTTAACGTCACTGCTTTAAAGATACGTATGTAAATCCGCCAATCCTCCTCCTCCCATTCTATTTAAGTTATTTTGTTCTTTGGGTATTCGTGCAAATATTTTGTTTTCATTTTTTTATTTCTTTAAATGTTTTTTTTTTATTTTATTTTTCATTTTTCATTTAATCTCTTTAATTGTATTATTTTATAGTGGGCGTATGGCCTATGTACATGACCTATTCAATAATACAACTTTATTATGTGAACGATCACTGCTTCCATTCGCATACACACACACTTACATATTACGTATATGAATGTATGTATATATGTGTGTGTACATAATAAACCAGTTCAAAAGAGAGCATTATTTTGTTATCATTTCGATTATTATTATTATTATTATTTTTATTATTGTTGTAACAAAAGTAAACAAAAGCCATATGACGACAATCTAGTGTAGTTGCCAACTTAAACTGAACTTGAGTTTGTATTTTTTTGATGCGAAAAACATCAAAGGAAATACAATGTAGACACAAACAAACCCAAATACAAATCTACATATGCGTGTATGTATCAATATAGATTAGTATTAATGGGGGTAAAAGTAACGGTATTATTTCATATACATACATCCATGCATACGGCAAAACAAAACAAACCAAAATAAGATGAAACAAAGCAACAAAAATTGTAAATTTGAAAAAAAAATCAATTTAAATTTTTCTTTTTTGAGTTTGTCTGCTGCTCTATTATAAACAAAACTTCATACCATACATGCATACACACATAAAAGTTTGATTAATATGTATGTATGTATAATAGTAATTATTACATCATATGTGTATGTATGTATCGGTTTATACAATAATTTTGTTTTGTTTTTGTGAACATTGAAAATGTAAATGATTTTTTTTTATTTAAAGCATAATAATAATAACGACGATGATGATGATGACTTATTACTACTGTGCGAGTCAAATATAGAGGAAACTTTTATTAACTATAAAAAAAAAAAAAGTAAATTTAATTTATGCTTCCCGAAACGTCTGTTATTGTCTATTAAAATATTAAAAACAAAGGTCTACAAAGCCGTTAAAATTTTACTTAAAAAAAAATTGTTTTTTTTTTCTTGTCTAATTTTACAATTTGTAATTTTATTTTATTTTTCCCCAAACCACAAAACAGTATGAACTCAACAAACATACATAAGAAATATAGACACTATGTTTGTATGTATGTATACACAATCATGCGTTTTATTTCAGTAAATGAACTTCCGTTGTATTGTCAATCAGTACACAGAAAGAAAAAGACTTTTTCAATTCATAAAGAAAATACAAAATTAAAAATACTTTATTGTTTATCTATACATATACATACATATGTAGGTAGGTTGAGAATTCCGTTCTGAACTTCATATCACTGCACCAAGCAGAGTCAGAAATTCCAGAGGCGTTTGTTTGTTTGAGTTCACAGAACAACATATCATCTTTCCAGTACAATAGAAAGAAACATTTTTCAGATACATGTACATCAGCTTGAGATACAAATCGCTAATGTCATCTAATATTTAACAAAATGAAGAAACCTTTTACTACACACGCTCTGTTCTATCTGTAATTCTGGTTCTTATATTCATTAACAATGTTCTTTCTTTGCGATTTATTTTCTTTTGGCCGAGCCCTTTGGAGACGTAGACGAAAAGCCATAATATGTATTAATGACACTCTCACAACCGACAGCAGCCAATATCCCAATGGAGTCGTATGTATAGATTCGATTTTAATACGCAAAAGACCCAATGCTGTTTATTGATACACAAGCGCAACAACAATATTGCCTCATCTAATGTTATGGATTATGGTGTAAATATTAGGGACTCAGACGCTCTTGATGTTCTCGATATAAAAATTCAATATAATATTCGCTTAAAGCAACACGTTTTTCCAATGTCGAAAGAAGCATTCAAGTGCTTCGGTTTTTATCACTTCTGCTCTCTTCACCATTTTCAACACTTATGTCCATCTAAGAAAGGAATGCATGTCTTATGTTTAGGACGAAATTTCAAAGTTTATCTTTTGACTTGTCATCCGTGTACAGGAGGTGGTGAAGGTGAAGGCCAAGAAGGAAGGGAACATCATATATTCTTACAACACACCCGTCTTTCTCGCAGAGCACATCCGTTTGTGGTCAATTGGCCAGCGGATCGTTCACTACATTACAGAACGAATTCGTTCTTTACAGAACTCCCTGCAGAGGTCTCTTCTGTCACTTATAATATAAAAAGAATCAAATCGAATGTCCACAAACAATACTTTCTCTGTCCTGCTTTCCACAACCTATTTTCCTATAGAGGGCATCCCCTGAGTGTTGGACTTAAAAATGGTAAGAAATTAAAAAATAAACACTAAAATAAAGAAAATGTGTGTTAATTTCGACCGTATTTCTGTAGGTATGAGGAACGGTTCCTGTTCTTTAGAAAGAGAGATAGAGAGAGAGAGAGAGAGAGCACAAAAGTAACCCAACAAACCAGTTAATCTTTATTACACTATTTTACTTTGTAATTGTTAAAATCTTTTTTTCTTTTTTATTTTTTGATTGTCAATGATACAATCATTTCGATCACACCTTAAACATGTCCAGAGCATATAAAAAAGAATTTGCAATAAACGAATTGTATGTATTGTTTTGTTAAAAGTTAATTTCATTTCGTATATTACTATGGTAAATAAATAAATAAATCTATGTATGTATGTATGCATATATAGTATGAAAGGCTTTTGTTAAAATATTTTTATTGTTTCGGTTTATTTTTTTTTTTATTTATTTTTTTGTATGGAAAAAGTTTAGTGTTTGTTTTATAATTTATTTATTTTTTTTTAATAATACATATTATTTTATATTCGGTCTCTTATTATTATGTACTATTATTAATAACAATACCAATAACACGATATTATTTAATGTGTATTACGTTAAATGTTTGAAACGTACAATAAAACACTAAACGGACAGTTTGGTTAACATAACAACAACAAAAACAACATTTTATGAATACATAAATGATTAATTATAATATCAAATAACCGAAATCACACATAACAAACAAAAGAGTTGGTCTGCTGTCTGCCATTATCAGCGTGTAAAATATTTAACAAATCAAATTTATATGTACTCCCTCTTAGCATTCATGGCATACATGCATACATGTGTACATACAGTGGCTTCATCGCATAATCGGACAAGCATTATTCTGATATATATGGGCTTAAAACTTGAAAAGAATATATTAAATATACGCTTTTTTTTTGCTTATATTTACACTCTATATTCCAGACTTTCAGATTAATAAAAAAAAATAACAACATTTTTCATTATAACAGGAATTTTATAACGAAAAAGGAAATTAACTCAATTTTTTGCGCTTTTCCACTGCCATTTTTTAAAAATATTTTTAGTTTTTAGGCATAGCGAACGATTTTGCTTTTTCCCAGGACAAGCATCCCAAGCATACTTCGGGTGTTGCAAAGCTTTGGTAGATCCATAATTGCCCCAAACTTATAGAAACCCTTGCACAGAGCCCAGATCTCAACGTAATTGAACATCTTTGAGAAGAATTAGCTAGAAGAGTATACCGACAACAATTTAAAACTTTTAATCAGATTAAGGCGGTTTTACTGGAAGCGTTAATCTTATGGTACGCCACGATTTAGTAAAATCAATTACAAAACGTTTACAAACCATTCTTGAGAACAAAGGATATGCCGCAAAGTATTAACTGTTGACTTTTGTCATTTTTAGCAGAGGTTCTCTTATTTGTCCGATTATGCGTTGAGCGCAAAAAATTGAGTTAATTTCCTTATATAGAGTGTAAATATAAGCAAAAAAAGCATATATTTAATATATTCTTTTTAAGTTTTAAGCCCATATATATCAGCCTAATGCTTGTCCGCTTATGCGAGGGAGCCACTGTATATACATGCATATATACATATATGTAGGTACATACACTACATACAAATATACATATATAGGTATATACATATGTATGGATTTTTTTTTTATTTTTTTTTTGTTATACCGTTATTAGAAAATTGTATGAACAACTGTAAAAACGATATGGCATGCATTCATAAATATGCAAATGTTGGTGGTGGTGTGTGTAATGTGAAGAAGAAATTTTATAATAAATTATTATGAAATTATTTAATATTTACAAAAAAAAAATCAAATTATTAAACACAACATTTAAGACAGAAGAAGTGTACATATTGCCTGAAATTAATTTAGAGCAAACAGAAATAAATTTCATAAATTTTTATAAGAAAACAAAATAAATTTAGAACAATATATATGTACATACATACCTCACTATTTCAAATAAACTAAGTATGTATGTATGTGCCCTATATGCAATCTATTACCCAAGAAAATACAGGATGTTTACATAAATAATGTTTCTGTTCTTTAAAAGTTTTAATTGCAGCTATCGCCACTAAATTAATTTTGTATTTAAAATGATTGAAATTAAGTTTTAAGGGATTCCAGATTTTTAAATATACAAATATACAGACATACATATTCAACATTATATATGTGAAACATAAAATGTAATGTTGCTGGAGACAAATATACATACATACATACATATATATATATATATAGTTGGATATCCATTAATTATACAGTATTTTGCTTGCAAATTCACATAATGTTCTTGCAATATTTTGGAAGTTTTCGAAGAGATTATTTTACAACACTATTCCGTACACATGTTTCCTAGCATCAGCTTCTATTACAACTTGTTTATTCTGTTCAAGGCTCTAAGTACTAAGATTTTATGTTGCTGTGTAAAAACATGTTTATTTTTTTACTCATTTTAATGTTGGAAAAGTTGAAGATATTTGCATAACCGAAACAGTGCAGTTAGTTAGGATCACACGTTTGACGTTAAATATTTAAAAGTTTATTAGAAATCTGTCAAATATGAACACCTTGTATTATCATGTTGAGCATCATCACGTTCTTTGTTTATGGCATTTTTGAAAATACATTTTTACGCACAAAAATTAAAACAAAAAAATTCAAAAAAATATACACACTCCCAGAGTACTTGTACTACAAAACTACTTTAAAAACCATAGACGAGTCAGTTGTCTCATTTAGTAATCAACATAAATTCAACAGTTTCACTTTCGGTTTTTGAAACAAAAACAAAAATCTTTTTAAATTTATTTTGATTTTCAATTGAGGATTTAAATTAAAATGAAATTTCTCAGTTGAATTCGCATCTATGTACATACACATGTATGTACTTAATACATTCATACATGTACAGGGTACACACGTCCAGAAGCATATGTATTGTTATTGTAATATCGGTTTGTGTTTGTTGTTCGCAGTGATTGTTGCCAATGTGATGCGCCGCATGACAAGTGTGCACAGAATGTTAACAAAATAGTGTGTTAGTAGAGCACCACATAAAATAACAATGATGCGTGCGACAGTTAATTAATAAAAAAAAAAAAAAACAAAAAGAAAAAACAATAAAATGAAATTTAATTTTTAATAATAATAATAATAAAAGTAATAAAACAAACAAAAAAAAAACAATCAGTGTAATAAGAAAATATGTGTTGATTGTTTTAATAAAAAAAAACGAACTATTTGATAATACATGGCTCACATAGACACATACATACGTACATATGTATGTACATTAGTATGATAACATTATAAAGCTAGTGAAACTAGCTGAGAGCCATCTGAAAAAAAAAATACCAAAAAAAAAAACACAAATAATTCACTTTCGGGCAGACGGACAGAAAGGCAATAGCAGTATCATTTGCAGTCATCATTATGATCATCGGTTGGAAAAGAAGAAAACAAACCGAAGGAAAAAAATTCAAGTGAATTTTCGATAGTAGCTACTTTTTAAACAAACGCGTCGCGTAGCGTCAGTTGAACTTTTTACTTTCGTTTTCAATATTTGAAATTAAAGTCTGTCTGTGATAAAAACAAAAAAATCACAAATTTCTTTGTCGTAAGACAGGTGCAGGCAGGTGCGTGATAAAACTCTTATTACTGCTGTTTTTTTTTTTTTTTTAAGATAACGATTTTTTTTTTTATTGCATTTTTTTTTTTTCTTCAAACAAACATGCTGATGATGATGATGGAAAAAGTTCAAACATTGGCTGTGTTTTCTTAACAATGTCATCGTTATTTGATTGCAACCTAACAACTACTGCCAATATTGCTACCAATGTTGCTCATGCTGTTACCGTTGCTGACGATAATAATTTGTATGTAATAGTTTAATTTCAATCACTTTCTTTATTGTTTTCTATTTTTTTTTTTCTAATACCCTCTAAAATAATAATAATAATAATGATGATGATGATGATACAATAAAAATAAGATATGTAAATACATAAAGGAAACATTTAAAGTATGCCATTTTAATTAAATTATCTAGCCTTAATTGTAAACTGAGTGTTATACCCCCTCCACCCCAAATTAGCTTTGACATATTAAAGCAGAAAAAATAAAAACAAAAGAGGAGTGCCTTGCCGTTTTAAATCTAGCCTGACTTTTGTAATACATTTTTTTTTTTTTTGTCAATCACACTATTTGAACATGTCAAATACAAACTAACACAATACAAATAAATAAAAAAAAAATAAAATAAAATAGAAATAGTTAACAAAAAAAAAATAACAGTATTTTTGTTGTCTGACATTGTTAACCTCACGTTGCTCAAAATAGCAACACAACCAATCATATAATCGAAACTGTAACACATAAATAAAGAATTATAGCATAATGTTAAGCAGTGCAGTGTTGCCATTGAATGACGAATAAAGTATGTAAAAATATGTTATGTTGAATAAATATTCTAAAAGTATGCTTAGGAACTTGTGGACTGTTATTGATTCGACTCTTTTTGTCATTCGTATGCAACTTGCCAGAACGTACTTAATTCCGGTACTTTTGTATGGGTGTGAAATTTTCGCAAACTGCGATTGTGATGATAAACGTAGACTTAACTTGGCATTTAAGAACATAGCTAGATATGTCTTTCAGAAGGGGCGCCATGATCACATTTCCCATTTGGCTTGCCGGATTCTTAATGTAAAATTTGATAATCCCCTGAAAATTAGATGCCTTATTCTACTTCATAAGATAATTTACACGGGACGGCCGGAATATTTATTTTGTCGAATTAAATTTGCTAGATCCTACCGGGGTAGGAACATTATTCAGCAAAGATTTAGGACTCTTATCTCAGAGACAGTTTCTTATACACACCACTAGTCTTTGGAATTCCCTACGCGTTCAAGTAGGGAATTTTTATTATTTTTTACTATTTGTGATTTATTTTATAGGTCTATATAGGATATATTTTTATTCCGAGTTTTTTTAGACAAATATTTGTAAATGGTAACTTTTTTTTAATATTCTTTTTTTAATATTTTCAACTCACTTATTTACTTACTTTCTTTATATTGTTTAATGTACTATTTTTGTTTCACTATTAATTTTTAAATCTTAATGATTCCTAACATAGCACTGTCACTTATAAGATTCATATCTTGTTGTGCTATGTAAATTATAATAAATAAATAAATAAAAAGTACTCAATTAAAATAGTATTGTACGTAAACGACCTCACATCTATTGTGTGTGGTCCAATAAATTATGAAAACAGAAGTAAATGTTGCTCACAAATTTATTTTGAAATTGTGCTAACATTGGCAACCCCAGTTCAGATTACTATTGTTAGTTTAAGAGCATTGTTATGGAGGCTTTATGTAAAAGAGTACGTATTGTAGTTACATTACTTTCGCAATCATCATATAATCACGTACAATTTGAGCTAATGAACCTTAACCTTTAAAAAAGCGACAATGCTCAAATATTTATTTCAAAATAACGTCATCATTTGACAACTGACATATGCATGTATGTATATAGATCACCACTGATAGACCGGAAACGGATTCGTTAGGATTTTTTTTTTGTTGCAAAACCAAAGGAATAATTTCCAAATCGTTTAAAAAATAAAAATTTAATAATTTAACATGACAAAGACAGTTCGTAAAGGCCAAGTTATTTTATCGGCCAACATATATTTTTTGTATATTTGATGTTTTAAATTAAGGTATACTTGGAAGTGTTCGTCCAAGTGTTTAGCACGACACTTATAATGTCGAAGGCATAATAACCAGATACTCAGTTAACTGTTAACTAAACTAAGCCTAAACAGATTTTAGACAGCACTGTCCAAGTGTGCAGAAAAACTTGAGGTTGTCGTTCCCTCGTTCAGTTCCCGCTAAACCATTAGCTCTATTGAAAATTTATATTGGCAGAGTGTTCGGAAGATGTTAAGACTTCATATTTAATATTTTCATAAATTTTTCCGTTCAAAACCGGCAACATATATTTTAAAATATTTTTCTTGTATATTTTTAATTTCTTTTAATTCGTTATGCACTCACATAAATTGTTTGATTTCCTATTCATTTCCTTGTAGATGTAATTCCAAAGCATCATATTTACCACGTCAGAGTTTGGAGAAGCAGTCAAACTCAGATCCCGATCATGGCAGCTATAAAATGACCCTACACTCCAATGAGGATTTAGTGACTACTACTAAATCCTCTTATGATATATTGGCTCAAACATCAAAATTACCAAATAACTTGCCAGATGTCCTTCCACTGGGAGCTAAATTACAGCCCTGCTTAAATACAAGCTTAAACTCAACACCCTCGCTACGTTATGGTTCCAACAATAATATCTCATCAACCCAAACACAAAGTTCACAACAGAATTCACCGGTGGGTTATAATAGCTACTGCCAGCAACAACAGCACCAGCAGCAGCAACAGCAGCGTTATTCAACACCAGTTTTAAGTTCATTTAATTTGTCTACCAATTTTACAAGATCTCAATCGTTTGATACCAATGCCCATGCCGCCAGTAGTATAAGTCAAAGTCCTACTAAATACATGACCCAATCTTCTTTAGAACTTAAGAAACCCCTCAGCAGTTTGGAGCCTACAATAGAGGAAACAAATTTAAATGAGACATCATCCCCGGTAAAGGACAATTCTTCGATGTCATCGTTAAGTTCTTTAGCCGAAAGTTGTAACAGTCATGAGGATAGAATTCAAACAAACTTGAATTCCAGTAATATTAATAATGCAACTGTCCATATGGAAGCCAGTAATTCCCTATTCCGAGCCGAATTAGTTAATACCACATTTAACAATAATAACAACACAATTAACAGTAATACTAAGAAGTCGGTTATAAGACAAGAATCTTTGAGAGAGAATATTGAAAAGATTACACAATTGCAATCTCAGTTAATGTCGGCTCATATATCCGATAATAATTTCAAGGCCAGTAGTGGCTATAAAACCTCACATATGCCAGTGATTGATATACCAAAAACCTTACCGGAAATGGAGAAAATGGATCAGGAGAAACCCTGTTTAGATTCAGAAAATGAGAAGGCTTTAATATCGTCATTAGGCCCAGCACCCGCAGAGGAAGATTCAAATAAGAAAACACCGAGTTCCTCCAGTAATAATATCGGACTTTTAAAAACACCAACGATTTTAGAAGAAGAGACTAACAATGATACCTCTGTACTCTCCCAACTAGACACCAGCACGGATAGTTTAAAACTAGGTCCAGCGTAGTGAGCTAATATTAAGGGTTAACCCTAGTACAGTGGAGACTGCCTCACAAACCGATGACATTACCGATAACGAACTCAAAAACTTATCTGCAGAAGTTGCAAATACAAAAGAGAACGACACCCCAACACGCACAACCCTACAACCTCGTCAAAGGCTAAGCATAGAAAATGACTGTGAAAAAATGTCTAAGGAATTGGCCAAGCTGTTGCCACCCAATGATGCCCTTATACACATACTATGTCCACCGGGCACTAAAACTATAACCGATTACGTTACAAATCTCTATAACCCCAATGTACCTTTAAGACCCAGTAAACGTGATGTGGGTACTTCGACATTGACGCGTTGCCCGAAAAATAAAGAAGACCAGGAGGCCATGGAAAAGATAACGGTGGAATTGAAATTAAGCGAATTAGAACAGGCAACAGAAAATTGTGATATTTTAAAAAATAAAATGGTAAGTTACAGATAAAACATCATATAAAAATATTATGATTATAACGATTACATTTTTATGTTCTTTTTTTTCTTGCAGGATGATTTAATAAAGCATTTAAATAATAAAGTACACATTTTAACCAAGGAACAATCTTGTATAGAAGAAGAATCTGCCATCAATGATGAACTGGGCAATAGTTTATTGAATAAACTTAGCGATAAGGTTAGACCCATTGAAGCCTCCAAATGCCGTACATATATATCGGACATTGGCCACATAACAGGTCTATTGTTATCATTATCAGAACGTCTGGCCAGAGCGGAAAATAATTTAACCACAATCGATGAAAATAATACAGAAAAAGTAAGCTTTCTTAATGCATACATATACATTATCTTATAACGGTACATGCTAATAATAACTGTACATGTTTTCTGTTTTTCTTTTTGGTATTTGATAGAAATCTCTTGAAAATAAACGTGATCGTTTATTTGAACAATTAACAGAAGCTAAACGTCTTAAGGAAGATATCGACCGTCGTGGCATTAGTGTGGTCAGTTTACTGGAAAAGAATTTAACCTCTGATGAATTTGCCGATTTTGAGTACTTCATTAACATGAAAGCCAAACTAATAACTGATGCTCGTGATATTGCTGATAAAATCAAAATAGACGAAGAGATAATAACAGCTCTAAGTGATACATTAATACAAAGCGATTGTTAAATTGCTACAAGGGGGAGAGAGGAGAGTGAGAGAGAGAAAGAGAGAGTTAAAAATTAAAAAATTAGATTAGACGAGAGTGATGAAAACCAAGCAGGAAATCAAAATGTTTAAATTATTAGAAGGGAAAAAAAAAATACTTAAACAAGTGTGATACAACATACGAAAAGTAATTAATTTAATATAAATAAATACATAGAACTTTAAATATAAGCAAATAAAGTAAACAAAGATTGTAATAATTAACCTTTTTATGAAAACTCACAAACGAATTTCCTTACTTTCATAATTACAATTGAGAGTTTATAGAGAGATTTAAATACACACATCTACACACAGAGGAGAGAGAGAGAGAGAGAGTAATAAAAAAAAAGGTTAATTTTAGTAATATGTATAACCTACTCTATACCATGTAAGCAAACGCACAGATACTTCCTCAAATTGTACTACATATTATTGCCTGGTATGACTTATGGTGCTTTTTTGTTTTTCCATAGTTTAAATATTGTCATATTTTTTTTTTCTTTAAAGAAATTTGTTTTGTTACTAAAAAGAAAGAAAAAAAAAAAACAATACACAACTAATTTTTTTCTTATTCGCTGAATACTTTTTATAATTTGCTTGGCTTATTGATTTTTCAATTTTATTAGTTTCTATTCTCTGTTACTATTTTAAAATTAATTAATTTTGCTTTTCTAAATGAATAAAGAAAAAGAGAAGAGAATATTATCAGTTGTGTTACATACATGTACATGTAATGTTTATGTTAAGAAATAATTACTTTAAATTAATCTTAAGATAATTATAATTTTACTAGATTTACGTTCTAAATATTATACTTCATTTGATTTAAAAATAAAAATCTTTGATGTGTATTTTATATTTAGTTTTAATTAAGCTTTCTATTTAGGCCACACTCCATTTGTGTACGTAATTTAATAATACAATAATTAAATCAAAATAAACGTATTTTACTTATTAAATTAGACTTCAGAAAAAAAAAAAACAAAAAATTATAACAATAAAAAATGAAATTAACAAAATAAATAAAATGTCTCAAGTGTTTAATATCGATTAATCACTACCCATATACTAGGCATTCAAATAAATACGTCCGTCAATGTGATCCCAATTGCGAAAATAAGAAACCATCAGAACAAGCGTTAATGGATGGATTAAATACCAAAAGAAACATAGAAGCCAAACGCAAAAATAACGTGTACAAGTCTATAAAAAAAACCGATACTAGCTTCTCGGCAGTACAGAGGACAATGAGAAAAGAAAATTGTGATATCAAGGGACACAGCACCTTGCTAAACTACGAATATGATTTACATTCGGACAACCACTACAATGGTTATCACCATTTTACTAGCATATCGAGCGAAAACCTTGATTCTCGTATACACAAGATCGTTAAAAAAACGTTTGGAAATTATGAAATTTAAGCGAAAGTGAATATTTTTACTCAATTTTAAATATAATGTACTATATCAGGCTGTAATATTGGAAATAGGTCCAATCCTAATTGACTTCCTATGGTTGTCATAAGAAGAATAGAAAAAGGGCTTGAATTTAATCTTTTTTGAATAATGGTGTAAGTATATCTGTCATTTGTGTATAGAATTAACAAAAACAACATAAGTAATGAGAGAATTTATTTTTCTAAAATTTATTTTGAATTTATGTAAAATAACGTTATTTTAAATTCGTAATAGATTCAACAACTCTGTTTTAGTATTGCTGATTAATTTTCATGGTTAATTACGTTATTGCCAGACCAACGGTAAAAACGGTAAATGAATTTAGCTGTCAAAGACGAATCGACTAGCAAAACAATAAAGCGACAAATGTAATGTAGAACAAAACGACAAATACGTAGAAACAACCATTAATAAATATTTTAATATTCAATGAGTTAAAAACGAAAAACAAGAAAAGACGTACAATTTTCTGGTGTTATCGAATCGCTTAAACAGTAGGAAATCGTCTAGTTCAGCAACAACAATAAAATTAAATTTGTTTTTTTTGCAATTCTGTACTTGATGTTGGGCATTAATTAACCTGTTCCGCAGTGAGATAAATAGAAAACATAAAAATCGTAAGCAAAGCAAATAGAAAAAGAAGAAAATTGTTTTAAACAAAAATAAACTGAAAATCAAATTGGATTGAATTCTTATTTACAAAATTCAACAGACACACAATATACTACATGCTAGGGTGTGTGTGATTGTGTTTTTTTTTTTTTTTGATGTGATAATATTTGAAACACAGACACAAACAACAAAGAATAAAAAACACAAACTTTAAGTAATAGCAATAACAAAACGAAAGTAAAGCAAAAGGCTAAGACAACATTTGTAAAAGTTTCTAAAGGGTGGTGGTGGTGACATACAGGTGGTAGTCACACTTTGTGGGGCAAATAAATGGATGTTTGAAGCGTTGACTTTTTAATCTTGTATACGTGCGTGCGTCCATTTCGCCCCCGCTCAGTTGACCACCTTCGCTTGTTACCATACTATTCGTCGGAGAAGAGATCTTTTTCTAAAGAGATCTTTTATAAGCTTTGATATGTTGAAAAATATCTGTCGTTCGACTACTTTTGTACGTCAAACAACACAAAGTAAGGGTGTCAACACAGCAAGTGCACAAAATCTAACTCTAAACGCTAGCAGCAAGTCTATTATTTACATCAGCTCAGCAGGGTAGTACAACGAGCTCAACAGCACGTTGTCTTCACGCGGTATCCGCTCCTATAATCAACACCAACGTTGTAACGCTAAAACGCAGCAAGTCACAGACTCACTTTACGTAAGCAACACAAAACATCTTATCATCAGCATCATCAACTGCATCTTATTTTATTATATAATTTGAAAACCATAAGAAGCAATGCAACGTTACTATTTGTAGTTGCTCTTTTGCTACTGTTACTGTTACATTTTTTTATTTTGTTTTGTTTTTGTTTATCTCCTGTATAGTTTAATACCACGTCTTACACGTTTACGCACCATGTCAACCGATAGTGCTATGGGAGCTTCTGGTAGTTCGCAAACTAAATCAATTCCATCAAAATACACGAATCGTTTGGCGCAGGAGAAATCTCCATATCTACTGCAACATGCCCATAACCCGGTCGATTGGTATCCCTGGGGCGATGAAGCCATTGCTAAAGCTAGAAATGAAAATAAGTTGATATTTTTGTCTGTGGGTTACTCCACTTGTCATTGGTGCCACGTTATGGAGCATGAATCGTTTGAAAATGAAGAGGTTGCCGCTATCATGAATAAACATTTTGTTAATATTAAGGTGGATCGTGAGGAGAGACCTGACATCGATCGCATCTATATGCAATTTGTATTGATGATGAACGGTAGCGGTGGTTGGCCAATGAGTGTATGGTTAACACCAGACTTGGCACCGATTACCGCCGGCACATACTTTCCACCTCATGATCGGTAAGTTGTTTCTAATATTATTCAAAGCAAATAGATTGGGCAAGCAAATGTAGAGATCTTCTTTTAGGACACCCCTTTTTGTTATCCTAAAGGAACAATGATTGCCAATTCTTAATTTCAGCAAATTCGTCTAGGTCAACAATGTAATGTATTGGTTTGTCAGTGATGTATTGTTTGCGAGGGATAATATCTGTTGTTGTGGCTGTAACAATTTTGCTGCCGTCTCCGGAATTGTTTCATTGTAGGATAGTTAAAAAATTAATAATATCTATTGTGGGTAGCCTTTACTGTGTTTATTTAGCACAGTCTTGTAAACGCAAATTAATGAGATTAGCAGGCTCCGTCTAAAAATTTATAGGTACTTTTTTTTAGTATGATGTATTTATATTTGAAAGACATTTTCCGATAAAAATTAAAAAAATAATATACACATATTATCTTGCCATTGAATAAGACTGTAGGCAATTCCGTTGAATTCCTGCAAAACCGCGGAATAACGCTTAAATTTCCACCGAAATTTGAAACTGCGTTCATTTGCAGCAGCTGTAACAATATTTGAAATATTTTATTTTTCCACTATTGATTTCTTCTTTATTATAATTGTCTAAATATTAATGATAATTGAACTTTATTCCATTGAATGAAAGAATGCTACAGACCCAAAATATATATATACCTAGAATAAAACTGTAACTCATTGAATTCGTCGATCTTGCTTATTAAGACTTCAGATAAAATAATTTACCATATTGTGTTATTTATTACCCACGAAAAAAAAAAATAAATTTTATATGCTTTTAACTTGGTGCCATTAGTTCTCTTACCGACTAGGTAAAATACATGCACTTTGTTTAATATACATACGTATGTGCTGCTTTTAAATACTTATACTAAACAAGCTGATTTCTAATTATTTATGAAATTAGAATTTTCTGCATTTTGTATTCCAGAGAGTGCTACCACTTTTTGACATTAAAATTATAGAACACTCTCAAATATTGAACGAATAATACAATCAATTATTTAGCATGATTTTTTTACAAGAAAATAGATTCGATGGCCTCTTTAAATAGCGCCATACAGTTTAAAAAGTTCTGTCTTTATTAACCAATAACCCTTAAGCGTAGCCGTAATTATTAAAGCCAATTGCGTATTTGTCTTTAACTGCGTATTTCTCTCAATTGCGTTTGATTTTTAATGTAATCTTTGGTACAATCGACATTATCAGATATGAGATACAATTAAAATAAAGAACAGAGTTGAAAAAGAAAAGAATAACGGTTTATTTTTTACCGTATAATGTGTAGAAAAGTTTAAAGTTAGAATTGAAAATTATTTTTGTATGACAATTTAATTGACTCGTTATATTTACATTAAGAATAAAAGGAATAAAATGATTCCATATATTATTGCTATTCTTTCTCTTTGTAGATGGGGAATGCCCTCTTTCAAAACGGTCCTTAAAGCTATAGCGGCTAAATGGATAGCGAATGAAGAACAATTAAAAACAACTGGTCTTGAAGTGATCAGTGCAATTCAGAAATCGCTTAGTGAAAAATCAACAGAGACAGTATTTGAACCGGGCAGTGCTGATGCAAAATTACAAGAAGCCCTTAAGATATTCAGTCAACGTTATGATTCGCAATATGGCGGTTTTGGTAGTCATCCCAAGTTTCCTGAAGTTTCTAGGTTGAATTTTTTATTCCACGCTTATATAGTAACTAAAAATGCCGATGTTTTGGAGATGGCTGTGCAGACGTTGCATCATTTGGGTCGTGGTGGCATACATGATCATGTATTTGGCGGTTTTGCCCGCTATTCTGTTGATCGTAAGTGGCATGTGCCTCACTTTGAGAAAATGCTGTACGATCAGGGCCAACTATTAGCCGCCTATGCCAATGCTTATAAACTTACCAGGGATGAAGAGTTTCATGAATATGCAGATGGAATATTTCGTTATATAACCACAGACTTACAACACCCTGCTGGTGGCTTTTACGCCGGCGAAGATGCCGACTCATTGCCAAAGGCCGATGACGATAAAAAAGTTGAGGGTGCTTTTTATGCCTGGACTTATAAGGAAATCAAGCAAGCTATAGAAGCTAATGCAAGCAAATATGATAATGTCGGTGAGGACATAAAGAAGATCTTTGAAATCTATTGTCATCATTATGATATTAAACCTTTGGGTAACGTAGACCCATCTAGTGATCCACATGGACATTTAAATGCTAAAAATATTTTAATAGTGAGTGGACTCGTTTAATAACACCTGTGAGAAATTCTCTTTAGATCCCCAACAACTAAAGAAAATATTACAAATAACGAATTGCATTCTAAATGAAATAAGACAACAAAGGCCCCGACCTCATTTAGATACAAAAATCATATGTTCCTGGAACGGTTTGGTGCTAACTGGTCTTTGTAAACTGGCCAACTGTGGTAGTGATAAACGCGAAGAATACATGGCTGTGGCTGAAAAATTGGTTAAATTTATGCATTCAAATTTATATGATGACAAGAAGAAATTATTGAAGCGTTCTTGTTATGGCGTAAACACAACTGATGTGACTTTAAAAGAGAGCTTAGAGTAAGTTGCACTTTTCATTTTAAGATGCTTGAGTATACATGTATATTTATATTAAAATATTGTTTTTTAGGGGAGAATGTATTGATGGTTTCTTGGATGATTATGCCTTTCTCATTAAAGGTTTATTGGACTATTATAAAGCTTCATTGGATCCATTTGCTTTACAATGGGCTAAAGAATTACAAGAAATACAGGATAATCTTTTCTGGGATTCACAACATGGTGCTTACTTTTATTCTAAAGCAGATTCACCTAATGTTATCGTACGCTTGAAAGATGGTAAGTTTTATTATTAAAAATTCTTCTTTTTTTATAACATGTCGAATTTGATTCATTTGAATTCATAATCGGTAGGAAAAATAACTAAAACGCGTTAATTATTTTATTACTTTCTTTCAGATCACGATGGCGCCGAACCATGCGGCAATAGTGTAGCCGCACGGAATCTTATTTTACTTTCCCATTATTTTGACGATGAAAGTGATACGCAACGTGCATCCAAGCTTTTCGAGTTTTTCTCCGATCAACAGCCGTTTGGTTATGCTTTACCAGAAATGTTATCAGCTTTAATGTTACATGAGAATGGTCTCGACTTGGTAGCAGTAGTAGGTCCGAATTCTGAAACTACTAAGAAGCTTGTAGAAATTTGTCGTAAGTATTATATTCCCGGAATGATAATTGTTCACGTGAATCCGTTTGAGCCTCAAAAGGCCTACAATCAACGCATCCAGCAAAAATATAAAATGATAAACGATCAACCAACTGTTTATATATGCCACGATAAAGTTTGCCGCATGCCTGTTACAGACCCCGTTAAGTTGGAAGAAAATTTAAACGAGAATTTCTACAGGGGTAGACTTTAAATCGAATAGTTAGATTGCGATATTGCTTTTAGCTGTTTTTATTTTTAATTTTGTTTTAATTTAGCATAGCTCTAGTCTCGAATTAGGTTCGTTCATTTTTAGTATAAAAAAATTATTAGTTTTTATAATTGTTTGTTTTTTTTTTACGAAAGAACTGTATTAAGCTTTAAGCTCTCAATTGAATTGTTAAATTTTGTTGTTTCAAGCTCAAAACCAATATGGCGTAAAACCGAAAATGTCTTCTAGGCATGATTTATTATTATTGTTGGTATATAAATTATAATACTGTATAATAAGCAATAAATAAACGAATCAAATTCACTGTATGTACTTTCAAATATTACAATAAAGTATAATATTTAAATGGGCTTATTCGAATACTTTAATTACATCTTTAAGTAATCTGGATCAATTTCAAAGAATATATGAACTTTGAATTTATGGACTGCTGATTGAATTTTGAAGTCGCCGTAGTCTAGTAGGTAGTTTGTTGGCTTATAAGACGTATAAGCCAGGGTGCGAGTCCCAGGCCAGACATCAAAACAAAATACGAAAAGTATTTTTTCTGCGATTTCCTCTCAGCAGATTTCTGGCAAAAACTCTGAGAGTAAATAAAATTGCCATGAAAAGTTTCTCATAAAATCTGTCTGTTCGGAGTCGACTTTAAACTGTAGGTCCCTCCATAAGTGGTGTGAGAAACTAGGTCAATAATCCTGACTGTTGGGTTCTAATGACCAATTATGTATGTATTATGTATGATGGAATAATTTCAGGTATTTTACTCTTTCTCTCTCTTAATAAAAAAAAAATAATACAAATCATAAATATAATTTCAGATATTTCTTTAATATTTTTTCTTGTTTTAAATTTTATTTTAATTATTTTTTTAATACATTATACAATACATTCAAAGAGTTGGAACTTTTCTTTAAAGAATCTTGAACGTAAAACGTTCTTGAATTGTTAACTTCTATAACTAAAAAAAATTATAATAATATCGTAATATAATGGAATACTATTTATAATGTTTTAGTTTTTTTGATTTTTTATTTGTTGTGTTTTTATAATTTTTTATCGTTTAAATTAAAAACAAAAAAGTTTTTTAACGTATTTAATTAATTCATTTTATAGTTAAAAATAATGAACGTACTTTAACATTTTTAAAATCAATTTAAACAAAATTAAAAAAAAAAAAAATTGAAGCATTTGGTAGGATTAAAAAAGATTTGATAAAACAAACTCTGTTTTTACAAAAATTCAGAAAAAAAAATCACATTTTAAAGTATTTCCAAGGGACGTTAATGATGTGTTGAGGGATTAAGGAAGAGGCATCATGGTAAAAAGGTACTTTTTTTCTCACACTACTTATTTCTTAAATCTTAACACAACGTTAAGTCTGAGGTTTATTTCTTTTGCTTTCAATTTTATTTAATAAGGTTGGCTTTCATATTTTTTGTGTGTGTGTTTTTTTTAATTTCTATGAATATTTCACGAATTAAAAAATGAAAGTAAAATAAAAACTAATTCATTACGAGGTTATTATTTTAATGATTATTATTAATTAAACTGAAAAAGATAATTTTATAATTATAATAATTTAAAATTACACAGAAATTCATTCTTCATCACATTGAGACCCATTTTTTAAAGTTTAACGCATAGGGCATTATTTCTTTTTGTTTAGTTTTTTTTTTTTATATATATTTGTTTTACAATACAATGTATATCTTTAAATTTCAATTTGTTTCTTCTTCTTTTTTAAGATATTGGAGTTTCTTTTTACATGCTTTAAAACAGAACATTTTGAATTTGTTTAAAATTGCAATTATGTATTATACTATTTAAATACAATATATTGTATGTTTGTATGTATGTATGTATGTAGTTAAATTACGAGAAAATATATTATATTAGAATAAATTTGTATAACATTTAGTTCTTGGCTTCATATTTACTTTTCGAATATGTTCATCAAGGCAGTTTAAAATTAATATTAGACATTGTCACATTTTGTTATAGATTTTAAACTTAAACTACAATTAAATATTTATAAGATGTACATATACAAGTTTAATTTGTATATGCTTACACAGATCATCTCTGATATTTTGTTTTAAATAGTCTGCGAAAGTTATTATAGAATTTGATAGTGCTGCAGAATGTGTAAAACAATTTATTTAATTTTGTATTAAAAACTGAAGGCAGTATTATTTGTGCTTCTACTATTATTTCATTTGAAATAAAACAAAATTAGTCCATAAAACACATACAAAACAGAATTACTTTCAGATATTTTGCTGGCAAAGTTATAAAATTCAAATTATATCATCGCACACATTATTGAAAATGATGTATTTTTTATAAATAAAACCAATTAAATAAAGTATGTCTCGTTGAAATCCTATATAATAAATTCTGAAAATAAGTATTAAGTACATGTCCATTATAAATGCTATTTCAATTAATATATCATTGGCCAAACAACAATCTATGGCCAACAACAATATTTATATAAAAGCGTTTATGCCAAACTTTTTTAATTCTTGTAATGAAATGGTAATATTTTAAAAAATGTATTCAATTTTAATTAATTTTTGATGAAATTTGAGATTTTGTAAGAGATTTCTTTTCAGGTTTTTACATGAAGTCCAATTAACAAAAACATAACAATGGAAGAACAAATCTTTACAAGTAAGATGCCTGCAAATCTCTATCACTCATCATCCTACATGGCATGCTATTGTCGTTTAAATTGATCTCTAAAAATTTACAAGCATTTTAAATTGCTATTAAATAACTCGAGAACTTTATCAAAAAAAATTGAAAACCTAATAAAAAGATTATTAATTTGTCTCGTTTTGATTTTATGTCTGAATAAGTTTTAAACAAAATGCATTTTTATTGTTTAGCAATTAACATAGGCCATAATTGATAAATATTTTAAAAAAATTTGTTATTCTTTTCAGTTTTAACTTATTAAATATTTAAGGTTTCTTCTGCAATTTCATTTAGAATTAATTAAAATTGTTGTAATTTAAATCTTTTTCTGTACTTTTGTATTTAGTATTCGATTTATTGGAAGCAATTTCTTTATTGATATCTTCAACACTAAGAAGAGAAATTAAATTAGAACCAGAAATAACTTAAATCGTTAACATTTTGATCTAAAATAATTGAATAGATTTAAACAATTCGAAAAATTGAGCTTTTAGCCGCACAAAATACATTAACTCTGTAACACTTTTGTTTCGCAAACAATATTTAAAGAAATATCAAATGTTTATTTACCTCTACTCTGTTTATTTGTGTGAAACACCTTAACGAAAACTCCAAGTACCCACAATTAAAAAAAAGAATACAAGATACAAACTCACATGTTTGAAACCTTTTAGGTTTCATTAAAAGTCATGGCTTCATCGAATATATCGACCATGGCCTCCATACGTTCGGCATGTTCAAAACGTGCAAAACGGCGTTGACGCTTCGTCGTCGTTAGCCGATGAGAGGGCTTTATGCGGCCCAAACGATGAAAGCGGGTGTCTTCTTCTTCGGTGTCGTATTCCGGTGCTGAAACGGAATCCTCTTCATCGTGTTCCTGCAAACTTTCCGTTAGGTTGCGATGAATTTTAAAGATTTTTGTAGTGCCCGGATCATGCTTACGTATAGTGCGAGATGTGGCGGATACACCACGTTCTGGCTGGATTTTAGTTTTCGAAGAAGTTGTCGAAGACGATGAGGAGGTTATTGAAACAACATTGAAGAGTTCAGCTAATTCAGCGTCAGTACGTTGCTGTTCCTTCAATTTCTTTTTGTACTTGGGTGCATAGTCGAGAATGTATAGAAGACTGTCGAGACGCTGTTGCTCCTCATCCGTAATAAGGCCTGCAACACCGGAATTTGGTAGCGATGACGACAGGCTTGTATTAGTGGGGGTAAGTGAAGTTGGGGTAGAGGGCGGTGCTGGAGGCAAACCGCCGCTTCCTCCTAAAGAACTACTGCCACTACCGCTATTTGCACATATATTCAGCGTTGAATGACCATTTACTGGCGTTCCACCGCCGCCGCCACTACCACCACCACCTCCATGTGATACGGTATAACGGCGGCGGGGTCGTCTGCGTTTAACCAACTTCCACGAATACATGCTGGACTCGAGATCATTGTACATGAGGTCTAGCTCCAAGTCTGTGTGCGACGGAGGTGTTGAACATAAATCCACATTAAATTCTTCATCCGATTTGGCCATTTCGATTGTCTGTCCCATTCATTTTTAACGATATTTGTTTGTAAACATGCGATTTATGCGAGAAAAGCACAACAAACGCACCACAATACGTTACAAGAGAATAGAAAACAGAAATAAATAGAAAGAGAATTAACAAAAAGTTATACATATTTTCTTCAGCTAATTTTGTTCAAAAGACTTGACTGTCTTCTGTTGCAAACATTAAACATGTGTTCCGGTCTTACCTGGAAGAGGTACTCAGCTTCCGAATATTTTTGATCCGTCAAACGGTGGTATTCGGACATATTTTTTTTCTGTTTTTTTAATACATGGACCAGTAACTAAACGAATTATGTTGACTCGCCTGCCTGCACAAGATTAAATTTTTTTGCTTTATTTTTGTTAAAACAACACACAACAAAATAAAAATACAAAAATTTCTACAACTACACGGCTTTGGGCTCTGGCGAGATAGTGTCGATGATATTAGTGAGTGTTTGTGTTTTAATGTGTGCTGGGCCCCTTTTTGTTTTTTGTTATTTTATTTTTTACTTATTTTTTATATTTTTTTTCTTTAAGTATTGAAAAATAATAAACAAACACACTATTTTCGCTATTTTTTTTCTCTTTTTTGTGAATATTGACTCTGCCGCCGCTGTTGATAGTGATGATATATACCAGTGGTATTGTTTTTGTTTTTTTTTTTTTTTCTTCTTCAGCTGGGTAGTGAAAAATGCCGTACGGAAATCGGTGAAAATTCTTCTTTAATAGATGACGGCAAAAAATGTAATATGGAGAAAAATCGTAAAATAACATACAGCCGAAAAAAGTACATGTATTTTATTACGAATTCCTCTTTGCTGTAGTATATTTTGATGGTGTTTTTGTTTTTGCCAAGTGTATTTACCTTTTATTTTTCTTCTGTTTTTTCCGTTCTCTTCACAACAGATACTCACACACTCGCATTAAGGGGAACACATAGTCAACACACATTAGAGTAAAAGAGAAGTGTGTAGAGTGACAGGAACATAGGATGCTGATTCTTCTTAATAACTGCTATGCATATTGAAATAATAACAAAATTGATAAATTTTTATAATAATTTGTTTTTTTTTTTAATTTTATACAAATTTCTACAATATTGAATTATATTTTTATTACAATTACTTTTACTATGCCAGTGTTGAAAAATTTAGTACTTATGTATTTATTTCAGTACTTTTTCATTTCAAAAATAACCCAGTATCCCCACAAAGTTTTCAGTACTTTTTACATTAAATTCGTTTTTGTTCTTTCAAAAAATACATATGTATATATATATATATATATAGATATATATATATATATTAGTTTATAATTCGCACATCCTTCTACCGTTTCCGCGTTGATTAAGTAAAAATTATACCCCGTTTATTTGATATCTGATAGGTAGTTAGGTTACAGTTAGAATGCTTATTAGAAGATCGATGCCCAACAGCCACTGTTCAACCCCAGGTCAGACAAAACGAAAACAAAAACATAACGGCGTGGTGTTAGTAGATGGAAAGAGTAGGTAGGTGTGGTAAGTTTTCGTTAATTAGAGATAGAGGCGACAAAACGAGTGTGGAATGTTGTTGTTTGTTTATAAAAACAACAAGTGTGTGTGTGTGTGTTTGTTTGTTTGCTTGCTGCTGGTTGGGGAAAGAAAAGAAAATTTAATTTTTAAGGTGTTGTGGTGAGTTAGTTTCTAGTGTTGTGAGATTTTACAAAATGCGGTGAATTTATCCTGTGTGGTGAATAAAATCGAAACTCACCAAAATGGCGTTATTCGAAATGGGTATTGTATTACCATAAACACAAGTACTGTATATCGTGATTTGGATGATGTCTGTCTAGAATAAGTAATTTTCACATCTGTTAGTGGAGGCATTCACCGATATGTCTGGTTACTGCATTAAAACAATGTTGCCATTGTATCATTAATTTTATTAAAATTAATTAAAAAAACTGCATACAAATGGTGACCAGATATAAGAATCGAAAATGCTATAGATTTAGAATAATTAAATTAAATTAGTACGTTTAGAACAACGTCGATTAGAATATGTAATTACTTTAAAGACCTTTTAAGTTTTATATGCACTTTAAATAAGCCAGCCCTTTATTCGGAATTGACTAATAAAAAAAACGGTTTATTCCATAAAAGAACTCGTTAATCGATCAGGTTATGTTTTAATATTGTGATTTTTTAATAAACATATGTAACGGTTTTTCTGATTGAACCCGTTTGTTACCATACTTTTTCTTATATAGTGTCGTTACAGCCTTGCCATATCGAGTAATTTTATCTGGCTGCTCACTTCTTTCTTTGGTTTTTTTTTCTTATTTTCATATGTCACGAGAATTTTTGAACTGAATGTTTTTGACATTTCATTGGCCGGGTTTTTTTCATTAAATCTCTTTCACATAGATTTTCGTACGGTCTGGAGTAGTAGGAAGTAAATTTATTAAACTAGTAAAGTGTTAAATAAATCCAAGGGAATCCTATTGAAACGAGTGTTAATTTGTTAAAATAATTATGAGTGCTTTTCCGGGTAGCATTGCCTTTGATGAATATGGCAGGCCTTTTATCATTTTACGTGAACAAGATAAACAAAAGCGTATCACAGGCACAGATGCCATAAAGGTAAAATTTACCTTAAATTAAAAAAAAGAAAAACATTAATAAAATATAAATTGAAAACTAAATGTAATTCGATAAATACAAATTTTAAAGACAAAATTGATGAAAGGCGATTAATTTAATTCAAGAATAATCTTTTGTGCCGGCTTTTTCGTCAAGAAAATTCCAGATGTTCTAAGAAATTCGAATAAAGCTAATAAAATAATTGAATTAGTGGTGTTTAGCAATTGAAGTGATAACAAATAAATAAAATAAGAATTTTTCTTTAAGGATTTTTTAAAGTATCCTTAAAATGTGTAACATTTGGTGTTAAAATCCATGACGTCACTGTACAGTGACAGACCGAATTTTATTGTTCTCCAAACAAAAAGAAAATTATACTTATTTGAGGTTAAAGACGCTTTTTGTGTATGAGTCAGTCAATTGCTTCTCATTAGCTATGACGCGAAATTCATGCCTTTCTGTATTACAAAAATAAATTTGGATTCAGTAATGAATGATGAAGTTTTAAAATTTGAAAAAAAAAAGAAAACAAACAATTTATTTCGTTGAAAATGACTAAAAATTGAATGCGATGGATCATAAATAATGACGCTTTGGCGAGGTTTGGTAATCAAATACAATTATAAGGCACAAGAATTGAACCTCTTAAGAATATTCTTAGAAAGTAATACGGATCAACTTTTATCATTAATCGTGTTTTTCTTTTCGCTTCACCTTTCAGAGTCACATTTTGGCTGCTCGCCAAATTGCCTCCACTATTAAGACATCACTGGGTCCTAAGGGCTTGGATAAAATAATGGTTAGTCCTGATGGTGATGTTACTGTAACCAATGACGGTGCTACTATTATGAAATTGATGGATGTTGAACATGAAATTGGTAAATTGATGGTTCAACTTTCACAGTCACAAGACGATGAAATTGGTGATGGCACCACTGGTGTTGTAGTCTTGGCCGGAGCTTTGCTCGAGCAAGCTGAGGGTCTCATCGATCGTGGCATCCATCCCATACGTATCGCAGATGGTTTTGAATTGGCTGCCCAATGTGCAGTTAAACAATTGGATTCTATTGCCGAACCATTTCCTATTGACCCCAAAAATAAGGAACCCCTTATACAAATTGCTATGACCACTTTGGGCTCAAAGATTGTCAATAAGTGTCATCGTCAAATGGCTGAGATGGCTGTTGATGCCGTTTTAAATGTCGCCGACATTGAAAAAAAGGATGTCAATTTTGAATTGATCAAAATTGAGACTAAAGTTGGTGGCCGTATGGAAGATTCTATGTTGGTCAAGGGTGTTGTGGTAGACAAGACTATGAGCCATGCTCAAATGCCCAAGACTTTGCGCGATGTCAAATTGGCTATACTTACCTGTCCCTTTGAACCACCAAAGCCTAAGACTAAACATAAGTTGGATGTCACCTCTGCTGAAGATTATAAAGCTTTGCGTGAATACGAACAGGAGAAATTTATTGAAATGGTCAAAAAGGTTAAGGATGCAGGAGCTACTTTAGCAATTTGCCAGTGGGGCTTTGATGATGAAGCCAATCACTTGTTGTTACAACACGAATTGCCTGCTGTACGTTGGGTAGGTGGCCCCGAAATCGAATTGATTGCCATTGCTACTGGCGGCCGTATTGTACCTCGTTTTGAGGAATTAACTCCCGAGAAATTGGGTAAAGCCGGTCTTGTGAGAGAAGTTTGTAAGTAAACTAACAGAACTTCGCTCTTAGTAAAGTTATTAATTTGCAATACTTGTCTTATTTAAGCCTTTGGTACCTCTAAAGACAAGATGCTGGTAATCGAGGAATGCCTGAACTCTAAGGCTGTTACAATTTTCTTGCGTGGTGGCAATCAAATGATTGCAGCCGAGGCTAAACGTTCCATTCATGATGCTTTATGTGTTGTTCGTTCTTTGGTTAAGGTAATTAATTACACATCCTTTATTTGTTTAATTCAAAATAAAAACTTTTTATCCGATAACATTGATGGTTCTATCGAAATACGTCTAGTCGTAGATAATGAATAAATTGCACCATGACCGACCACTATAACCTATTATTGAAGCACTCTTCATGAATATGTCCTAATAATTTTGTTTTTTTTTTTTTATTGTTTGATATAGGATTCCCGCATTGTATACGGTGGTGGAGCTGCTGAAATCAGTTGTTCTTTAGCTGTGGCTAAAGAAGCTGACCAACTTTCCACTTTAGAACAGTATGCCTTCCGTTCATTTGCCATTGCCTTGGAAAGTATTCCTTTAGCTTTGGCTGAAAACAGTGGTCTTCATCCCATTGAAACATTGTCGGAGTTAAAGGCCCGTCAAGTTGCTGAAAAATGTCCCAATCTTGGTGTCGACTGTATGTTGACTGGAGATTCTAATATGAAGAACCACAATGTTGTTGAATCTCTAAATTCGAAGAAACAGCAAATTTTATTGGCCACGCAATTGGTTAAAATGATCTTGAAAATTGATGATGTACGTTCCCAAAATCAAGGTGGTGAATATTAAATAAAGCAACCACTACCTAGTAACGAACATTATTTTTTTTTAATTATCAAAACCAAATCATCAAACGCATTAAAAAAAAACTAACACATACCAACAATATTTGTATTCTTCATCTATTATTATTTTTGATTTCCTCAACCATACCCTAGATGCTAACACACACACATTTAATCACTGAATTCAATAAATGAATGAAATTGTATTAAATTCTTTGCTTATCCCAGATTTTGGATCATAACATTTAAATTAAAAAAAAAAAAAAACAAGATCAAATAAAAATGCTTAAAAACATACAATCACGAGTGAGTTTATTTTATTTAAATAATAAATATTCAAAAACTTCACTAAAAACGAATATTTAAAAAGGAGGAAATTAATGGCAAAGAAACTTTAAACTAAAATCTAATTTTGTTTTACTTTATTGACACTAAATTGCACTTTTAATTAAAAAATATACGTAACTCCAGAGTTTTAATAATTTTTCACAATTTGACTCTAAATTTTCTACAACTGTTCATAACCAGGAACTCAGTCTTTTTTCATTGTTGCTCTCAAACTTTCTTGCCATTGATCTTGCTAAGTTGTTTTCTATTGATTTTATCGAAGAACAATAGTCCGGCTGCTCTTTCAACGGATTCTGGTGGGACTTGGAATACCTGCAAGGGTGTATCATCACTAATAACCTGATTGGGCATCACATAGGCCTCCATTTCTAAATGATTATCGTTTGTTTGACCAACTATAACTTTATAAAAGTGTGTAGGTACGGCTACATTGTTATTGCCAATAACTTGATATTTCACATATTTTTTGCCATCGTCCTCTTGGCGTGGTAAGTACAAGGGACCCGTGCACACATAAACATCGGTATAGGTTTGGGTCAATTTACGCACATAAGACTCTAGACGTTCCCAGGAATCTCTGTTAAAACCTTGGCCAACCTGTGGTGCCATATTTGTTAGATAAAAAGTGTCATCGCAATGTTTTTGATGTCGTTTGTGATTGCCGGCAGCAGCCATATGACCTCTATCAAAACCAGAACGGCGATAATCAGAATTTTGAGATTGGAAGAAGGGGTGTATACTCTCATCGGCTTTAAAATCGCATTTGGCACGATCGACTGCTTCATTTTTGGCTATTGATTCAGCGGTTAAATGCTCAAACACCCAAGAAGGCACTCGATTACGACGATCATAGCTTAATACGAAATCCGAGTACGAACGCACTGAATCTAAACTCGGGAAACCGTATTTCATTATTTGTGACACACGCATGGGAGTGGCGGTTAAATTTATATCGTCAACGGTGGCAGGTACTGCAGCGGAAACAGTAGCAAATAATGGAAATCCAGGCTTTTGAGCATGCTAAAAATTTATTGAAAATTAAGTTGGCAAACGTTTTTATCCAAATTTGTTTTTTCATTTGAAAACAAACCTTATGCAAGAGTTTCACTTGTTGTTGCTCATAATGTGGCAGGCTCTGTAAAATTCTTTGTCTTTCATTATAACCGCCATAGTAATATGAACCCAATCCAGTAGCGCTCACAGCCAAAACAGTTGTAACAAATCTCTTATTCATGATTCGCAAAATTTCTGGTTTGAAATTAAGAAAAGTCACAAAACAAAAACCACAAAAACTAAAACAATTCACTTGTGAAAACGTGAGTATAACGGCTTTGCTACAGCTGCCAGGCGTTAATAACATAAAAGTCAACAAATCATCAGCTGATGTGTATAGTAACTCTGTGTTTTAATTTTAATTTTAATTTTTTAAAATATGAATAGTTATCGATAAATATTACCTTTTTTCCTCATTTCAACATACGTTATAATTAAATGTTTTTCATTTCGTAGGAGAAGGAATCTAGTTTTCGAAAAAAAAAGAAAATCTTTTAATTGTTAATAATTTTTGTTAGCCTATAAATCAATAAATAGACCTTAGGTCACAAAAGTTAACAAATTGTTGTTGCTTTAACAAACTATGTAAATAGTTTTTCAAAGATATTCAATTTATTATGCGTACATATGTATGTATGTAAGTAGAACAACAACAATATGGTGTACGCAGGGTAAGATGAAGTATTTCCATTGATCTGTAAATCTCTTTCCAGTATTCCAATACAAAGCACTGAACGAATTGATTCCATCTGTGTTGGAGTCTCAGTTAAAATAAAAAAGATAAAAACAACATTCTCTATTTGAAAATTTAAAGTTTTAACGATGATATACCGATTATCATATTGGCAAACTGCGGATATGTATGTTCCCGAAATTTTTGTTGTCTGAATTTCACTCTTTGAATCTCTTATTTATGACTGGGTATATCCCACGGGAAGATGCATTTTATTAAAGTCTTTACGACTTTAGGACCTAAGACTAGAGTTGAAATGACATGCTTTAGGCTGGTAAATGGATTTATCATCCAGAACGAATTTTTATTTGGTATTTATATAAATATAGCCTAGCTTGAAAAATTCTTACTGAAGTTTTTGCTTCGTTTTAGAATTGATAGAATTGACAAAGAATCATAAGGAACTTTGAGTTGCTTTTTTACAAATCAACTGTCTTGATTACGAAGTGATTGAGGATCTGGTTAAGTATACATGAACAAGAAGTTTAAAGTCCAGTTTACTATGTTTTAATTAGAAATAGAAAATGAATCAAGACTAACAGCATACTCAGTACCTCACTATCTTTGTTTTGCGTTGTCCAGAGTGTGATAAACTTTCTAGGCCCAGCCAGTTTTGATGGACTGATGTAATGTACATTTAGACTGCTTTGTGTGAGCTACAATCGGATATATCTGAGCGGTCTAATTTAGCGAGTTAATTCAGCAAGTTTCCTCTTATATGTACAGTGTATATCATTGTATTGTGATCATTCCTTGACGCTGTTGTTGGTGTAGTATTATATAAACTGCAATATGTATATTTTATAGGTTTTATACGATATTATATGTATGTAAGAATGTATATTTTTTTTTTTTTTTTTTTTTTATTATAACATTTCAGATAGATTTTCTATTATTATTATTATTATCATTAACATTATTATTAATCTTATTTTAATGTTACTTTAATTTCTGTCTAATAAACCAAACCAATTTGAAATCTCTTTGTGTTTTATCATTATTTTTCCCCATTTGAAGTTCGTTTTTTTTTTCGTTTTTCAATCACAATATATTGTTAGAGCCTATAAAATAGTATAAAACTACTTATTAATGTATCTTAGAAATATTATTTATTAATAGTTAATAATTAATTTTAAATTAAAAATTTTATTTAAATTCTGTTTTAGCACGTTTCCTTATTACAATCGACGAAATTACTGAATTCCGTTGAATTGGGTGGTCCTTCACTATACAAATAGGTGACAGGCCAAAGACGAGCGGCCGTAAAGTCACTTAAACTTTGTAAACCGCCAGGACGTGGTGGTTTTTGATATTCATCGGATGTTGAGGCAGAAGTGAAGCTATCGGATGGTTTACGTTTGTCAGAAGGTTTTAGTGGTTTAACACTGAGACCGGAGTGGGTAAGCGTGTGATTACCGGGATAATAACGATCGCTGCATTTACGCCATTGATTTGGTTCATCGCCTACAAAGCACCTACAAAACAAAAAAAAAAAAAAATAATAATTTATAGATCGTGTTGATGGTTTTTTCCGTTTAAAATTATCCAATAATTAAAGATATGCTAACCAGGGATAATCAAAACCTTGTGAGTAACCACAGGGATGATCTACTTTGCAGCAATAGTCCCAAGAACCAATTTCTCCGCCTTCGATCTCACACGAATAGAAGCCCGTTATAAGATTCTTTTCACAGGGACTGCTGCGACGACAAGCTTTACCGGCTACCGTATAATGACGCCAGGCTAAATCTCCTGTAAAAGAGTTAGATAGTGTTATGAAAGTCAACCCAATACCAATACCATTTAAGCAATAATTACCCGGTTCTCTAAATATATCCATGCGCCGATTATTATTAACCCTTGAACCACCAATTGTATTAATCTTATCCCGGCAAGTATAATCGAATGGATTCCAAGCAAAAAGCCAAAAGTCTCTATCATCCGTGTGGGTATAGTGGATATTCAATTTCAATTCAGTTTGGTCACAATCTGACATTTCACAATTGAAAGTTGTCCTTACGAGAACTATAATCGTTAATATGTTTTAAAATAATTATTTTTTAAAAATTTGTATGTACTTGTGAATTCTTTTAAAATCCCTTACCCATAACTGAAAGAATAACATTTAAATGAAGTGGTTTCCCTAAGCCTTATGCATTCCTTCTTGCATTCCAGTTCAGAGGGTACTGTAATAACTTTTTTAATGGCTGCCGGCAACAGTTTAGCCGGAGATCCATAGCCCAAATAACAAACTGCTGAGAAATTCAATTTGAAATAAAAGTTATTTCTTAACAACAAAAAAAAAACAAAAATATTGTCTTACATTTCTTATGCTTTCTCATCGACTATCGGTTGAATTTCACAGCCGTGACCATAACTGGCTCTTTCGAAGATATCAAAGGCATTATCTATTATCAAATGTCTCTCCTTGTCCATAACACGGACGGGCCAATCACTTAGTTGGCAATTGTCAATAACACTGGCATGTCGCTGTTGACCATACCGGAAGGCAAAGGCTCGACAAGTGAATTTGGTAGACTTTATACATTCCATTTCACACTCTCCAACCGATCTCACAGTTAAAGAATCTCTAACAATCGATTTGTAGAATCTAGTAGCATCGATGGCACGGAAAAAACATTCTAAAAAATTTCAATTAATTTAACAAAGTATTTCGCCACGATGCTCAACTTGTCCAAGTTCGCTTTTTATAAAATGAGTATCAAAACTTACGAGTACTTTTAGGATCAGTTAAGGCGGTGGTGCCGGGACTACCACTACCACCTGCTCTTACCGGTCCGTCAATACGCGGTATTTTGCGACAAGCATTAATGTCATCGGCCATTGAATAGATATCGTAATCACGATCAGGTTCAATGTCCACATAGTAATCTAAACGATTTATGGGTCTATCGCAGAGCATACAGTTGTCATGACTACCCGGCGAATAGCGGTAACTATAAGTGTGACATATAAATGCATCCTGTCCCGAGCACAGACGCTCACATTCGGTTAAGGAAGGTGTCGAATACATATGCTTAACGATTTTCTTATGAAGACGAAATCCTTCTGAAGTTTTTGCAGAACATTCTTAAAAAATAAATTTAAAGAAAGAAAAAACAAAAAAGAGTTTTTATTAAGGCTTTCTTTTGTTTTAAAGAAACACATTCCAATACCATCTGGTCCTGGTCTACGTGTCCATTGATGGCGATAATCGTGGCGATCATGAAAACCATCATATTTGTCATAAGAACCATAACTAGAGCCGGAATAGGGCACAACAGCATTACTTTCATGGGGCGGCTGCCCTCCTCTCACGCCATCTATCCGACTGGGAGGAGGTCCTAAATTGGAGTAATCAAAATTTATGGGGTCCTTTGGTCTGTAATGGGAATCTGCCAACCCCCAATAGGCGGTTTGTTTATTGTGACTGCCGCCATAGGAGCCGCCATAGGAACCCCACTCATTGTCGGTGCCTATTAAATATGGCACAAATTTCCCGCCGCTATTCTTTTTATTGTATGATCCAACTGAAGATGGAGGTGGATGATCTCTGTCCAGATAATTGTGTGAAGGTGGAGGCGGCCCAGGACGATAAGAGTCTGAGCCACCTTGCCCATGTGAGTAGTCTGGACCTGGCCTGTAAGCGGGACGATAGCGATCATTTGGTAGTAAAGGTGGTTTTGAAGCATCATAACCCGAACTGCTTGGTATTGATTCCCATCTGGAGGGATGTTGGCTCGGTCTGTAGCGGTCACTGCCATGTGATACATCATACCGATCTATGGGATCCAATGCCGAACCGCTACTGCCATAGCTGCTAGGGGACGAATGTTCATAGTAAGACGATGAACCATGCGATGAAAATTCATAGGAATCACTGTGATGTTCGTACGCTATAGGTCGCGGTCTACCATGAGATTCATATGATGACGGCGGTCCCGAAGGATAATGTTCCAATGATGAACTGCTGCTTGAAGGTCTACTGCCATAATAACTACTGCCACCGCTTGGATGTGTGGGTAAATGAGGATAATTGCTCTCTTTATACGGCTTATCGCTCCAACCCTGGCTGGGCTTATTGTAATGCACTGGTGGAGAGGGAGGTGGGGGCAAAGGTAATTTTGCACTGCATTCTTTACATATATTGTATCTGCAGCTTGGTGGTGCATTACGATCTCTCTCATAATAGTCATAATCCGGATGTCTTAATAAATTCGAATCCCTACGATTAGGGCTGGAATACAAATCAATTTGGGCTAAGGGAATTTCTATCAGTTCACAATCACCTTGTCCATGACCTGAAGGATCCAAGCGATAGTTGAAACCTTCGCAGGTGAAACGTTTCTCACGCCCACACTCACGCATACACTCTTCAACGCGTTCGCATGCTATGGTTCGTCCGCACCCAATGGGGCGCAATACGTTTGCCAGCTAATACTCGTCCTAAAGCATGCTACACCATGCCATTAAGATTTGCCGTATTTTATAGAAAAGAGAAGAACAAAAACAACAGGAAAATTATTACAATAAAATGTTATTGTTATTGATAGTTGTTGTTGTTGTTGTTATTGTTATCTAATGTTTGTTTTAATTATTTAAACCGTGTTTAAAATAAATTAATGTACGCATCAAAGAAGATACATAAACATCTCTGAGTGGCCAATTCTCAGCAGCATTACTATCATGGTGTTGTTGGTTTTATTTGACGCTTTAAATGTGGCTTTTATGGTAATTTAAACGCTTAGTTTCGTTTTGTTTGTTTTATTTTACACAGTAATGTACTTGAAGAAAATTGTTTCTTTTTAATTATGTTTAGATTTAAAAAAAAAAAAATAAAATACTGAAGGTTCAAGGTTTTCTCTTATTTACTGATGATAATAATGATGATGATGATGATGATAATGATGATGATGATGATGATGTGTGAAATTTAAAGATTTACGACTTTTGGAAAAATTGTAAATTTGCATTAGACTTTCCAAAATATTTACTGTACATAAGATTAAGATTAAGTTTTTAAAAGTGACCAGTCTCTTTTGATAGAAGCTTTCAAATGACAATGGCTTTCAAGTCTTAAAATATAAAGAATCTATTAATGGTTGATAGTGTCGTGATTACATCATATTTATAAAGTTTAAATTTTGAATGCGGCTGTAACGTATATAAACGATTCAAACCTGCAGGTCAGACATCTCTGGCAAAAACTCTGAGAGTAAATACAATTAACAATGTACAGTTTCTCAAAAATCTGTCGTTTGGAGTCGACTTTAAACTGTAGGTCCCGCCGCTCATGTATAAAATCAATACACACACCATAAATGACAAGAGAAGCTAGGTCGTAATCCTGGCTGACGCGTTGTAATGACCAATTATGTATGTATTAAAATGTTTTGTAAGAAGATATGATTTTATCATTCATTTAGCAAACTGTGATAACTTCTTCAATTGACTTCTGATAAATAGTTCACTTTCATAAGAATTTTTCAATATTTCTATGCAATTCAATAAAATTAGGCTGAAACAGAGGATTAATAAGTTATTTAAACCTTCACTAAATTCATTAAAGACTCCGTCAACGCATACTAATCGTACTTGTTTTGCTCATTACATATGAGAAGATACACATAAGAAGGCTTATTAAAGGTTATATGTTATTATTTTTTCTTTTATTTAAATTTTTCTCATTTACCTTTAGCATCCTCCACTATTATAATTGTACTGCTTATGCCATGCGCTGAATGTGTGGCATCAACTAAAATGCAAATATTGCAAATTAATAACGCCTGTAGTAGAAAAAACCGCTTCTAAACACAACCGCATCGTTATGTTACAAGTTTAAAACTAAATCAACAGAAATATGCTCCTGTAAACTGGAAAAACTCTAACAATAAAGCCAACAAAATATTTTGGTTTAACAAAACGTTTGAGAATAATCACACATCCACACACACAAATTGAAAATGTTGTTTTGTACTTTATTTTGTACAGGCTTTATTAGTAATAGACAATAAAAAAGCCGGGTCGTAAAAAATAATTTCCATTTAATTTTGAATTGTTGCAGATTCACAAAAAATTAAAATGAAACCAAAAGTGTTGCTAATGTTGATGTTTGTGGCTATATAGCAAGCAGTACTGTCTCATGGATATCATAAATGATTTCGTTGAGGTTTTAGGAGGTTTTTTTTGTATTTTTATTGTAATAATTTATATTTAAAATTACGTAAGCACGCGTACTGATACTTCATGTTGTGGAGGGTGTATAAAAAATAGAAAAAAAAAAATTCTTTTGTTGAATGCTTTTGAATGTCAAATAAATTAAACACTTGATGTCACACGCGGTCACTGAAAAACATGCAAGGCTCCCTTTTAAAAATTTCGATTCTAATTCATGTAGTCTTTATAATTTATTCATCTTTTAGCATCAATTTGATTCGGTTGTTTTTCTCTTTCATATTATAAAACATCGCACATAATTCATCAGAAAATCACTGGCTTGTTTAAATAGATGACATCAAATATAGTCATGATGTTTTTTTTTTTGATATTGTTTTAAAATTATGACAAATATTTTGTTTTTTTTTTTTTGTTGAATGCTCTTTGCTGTTGTTGTTAAAAGATATTAAACAGGGTTTTTAGAACAACACACTTAGTTAAGTTATTATATTTTATTGTACTTGTTGCGTTTCTTTTTTTATATAGACAATATGCCACAGATTGCATGCTTAAAATGCATTTAAAATTTTTATACACAGTTTAGCATGATTTTTATAAAATGATTTTCATTAAACTGTTCTAACGATAATGACGATGTTGTTATCCTTTAATGAGTTTGTCACATTTATAATATTCTACAGCGGCTTGTGTTTATTTGTGTAATTTTTGTTAAGTATATATAGCGTTAATAATTCTAATTTGTTTTCCATACCACGAGCTACTGAACGTTTTCGCTTAGCGTCAACATGATTTTATATTTTCATAACAAAAGCTTTGCCTTTAGTGTTACGAGTAGAAGTGATTTTTTTTTTTTGTTTTTTCTTTGGTGGGTGGAAAAAATTAAGAATGAACATCATTAAATCTCATTATGGCATTTAAACATCATTAACACACAGCAAAATGTTCAGCAGCAGCATTATTATTATTATTGTTAATTCATCTTAGTTTTGTTACAAAAAAAATTTAAAGCTTTTGTTTTTATGAAAACTTCTTCATACATATACCACTAACACACACAGCTGTAATATAAACATAAGCATAATTACAATACAATAACAAAAACACAAAGAAAAAAAGATGAAACCTTTAGAAAATCCTTGTTTTTTTTGTTTTTGTATAACTTAACAAGTATGTGTTTTAAGTCTTTTGTTTATTTTCCCCTCACTGGTTAAATAGTTTTCGTTTTTCATTTTGTGTTGTTGTTATTGTTTATCATCTTCGAAGATGCTTACATATATTGTTGCTGTTATGGTTGTGGTTGTTGTTATTTTATGTTTTTTTTTTTTTTGTTTTAAACATTTTGTTTAGTTTTCTGTGCCTATCAAAATTCAATTCAGAATATCTATCGAAGTTAACCTATTGCAAGACAGGAAATTTATAACAGTTAATGAGGCTTTTTTTCAACCATCTAATGAATGTTGTTGTTGTTGGTTTTTTTTTTTTTTTTTTGGTTAAACATAATTTTCACGATATAAAATTTTTCTTAGAAAAGCTCTTCTTGTTTTGTTTGTTTAAAAATTAAAATTTTTTAAAAAGTTTTCTTTCTAATTCAAATGTTGTTGCAAGCGTATGTAAATGATGCATGTTAGTTAATACATGACATTATTTGTATTATTATTGTAAAGAGTAGTTATGAGTTACTAATAAAAACATTATCAGATACTTAATTATATTATGGCTATAAGTTTTTAAATAGAATTTTGTTTAAAAATTGCGTTAATCCTTAATGGAGAAGTATAAATTAAATAATTTGATTAAAATGACTAATAAGGGAGATTAATAAAATAGTTTTTCGTAAAAAATTCTTTACACATTCAGGACAAGGATATAACTTTTTAATAATTTTAAAGTTCACGGAATGGCATCCTTTCGACTAAACACAAGTTATGGTGTATTTTCAGGTTTATTCTATACAGAAACTTAAGCGGTAATGTCGTCGTAAAACTGTTTTTTTTTTTCAAGGTGACATTTAGGCACCTAATTGTAGATTTAAAGATTTATTAAATGATTTAATAAATATTCAGAAAAATCATAGTAATACTTTTCGAAGTATCCCAGACCTCAGATGTTAAAGTATGTATATGCGTATACATAATGTATGTATCACATTTCTATTCTTTATCTTAGAGTTCGGTCGTCACTTTGTTTCAAAATGCCAGAAAATGTTTGAAAACTACAAGACCCGTGTTATGAGAATCGAATCAAAATTAATTTGTAACCTCTTAACTTTTGTAGTTAATAAATATTTTTTTATAATGATTTAAAATTCATTTTTCCAGCTTTCTTCTTAAGATTTAAATAACATTGAGTGTAATTTTGTTCAATACAGATCGATTTGAACTAAAAAAAAGGGTTCTACATTCATCCATTTCCATATTTATACATATTTATATATATATGTATGTATGTATGTACATATGGGTTTAAATTTAATTGTTAATAATTATTTGTTTTGTACTGAATTTAAATGAAACAAATTGCATTTATAAACATATGTATGTTGTGTAGTGTATTGTTGGCTTTTAAATGTTATTTTCATAATAATTCTATGAATGGCCATTCTTCTTTTGAGTACGAATGAATAGGTGCAGAAATACAAGCTCATACAGAACGTTTAAATTCGCATGACACATGTATTGACAAATAGAGCGAAAATATAGGGTTACTAGTGTCTATAAACAATTTAAATGAATTTCGATTTTATAAAAAAAAAATGTTCTATTAAAATTAAAACAAACCAACCCAAATTACTACATATTCTATTTCCTCATATAAAATACTAAATTGTTATTAATTGTAATTAAAAATTCAGAAAACTTTTGTTTTTAATTTTATTTGAAGGCAATTAAAAGTAAAAAATAAAAATTATTACTATTTAATAAATAAGGTGGCCATGTCAAGGAAAATATGTTTAAAAAATATTGTTATAGCAGACTACTGCTATAATTCTGTTTTTTAAATTCCAATTAAATTATTTCAGCTAAAATTAAAATGTCGTATAGTCAGTAGAATTTAAAGTTCTAAAGAACTCAAGTGTAACTTATTCAAAAGATCCCCATAATTATCAAACAATTATAATGATAAATAGCTTTAGAAACAAAAAAATCGAGTGACATAATCTCTATATGTTAAGAGTATATCATCATGTACATACACTGTTAATTAATTCAGTGGAAGAGATTTTTCCATTAAAAAGCCATCAAAAGAAGTTCACACTGCTCGAATTAAAGTTTCAAAATGAATTCTATTAATTTTTTCCCCTATACTCTATTCTTTTAATCTTTTATTTTTGTTTCGTTTCTACGCGTAAAAACTGTTTTGATTTGTACAACAAAGTATTTCCGTTTACTTCCAAAAAAGGTCAATGGTCTGACATGGCCACAAGTTTATGCGAAAATCTGCTGATTTTAATTCAAATTATTTACTTGAATTTTCCCTTTTCTTCGCAACCATATTAAGTCACGCCACTACACTGGGTAATTTATGTATGTTATTTGGCTGGTATTTTAATTATTTGAAGAAGAATTTGAACATTTTTGAAGATAGCTTTTAACGTAAATAATTGTAGGTGGTGGAAATAATTTATTAAGAATTTTCTAAGAAAATTGCTCAAATTATTCATGACAGTCGAATTTTTGTACTCAAATAGTGGAAATTTTTTAAATGTGCAGGTCATTTCTCTCAAGGTTTATTTTTAGATTCAAATAGAGGTCATTTCAAATGTCATATTTAGGGCCCAGTAAATTCAATGAAAAATTTTGGTTGTTAATAGTTGCCTAGCTTAGCGTTCGATAAGAAAAAATTGAAAAATATATGCTGGACAAAATCTAAAAAGGGCGTACCTTTAGGTTAACTTCTCTGATATCATTCTAAAGTCAAAACGGACTTTTTATGTTCTCTATGCTAACTACGATTAGTTCAGCATATTCGTGAAATATGTACATATATGATGACGGATACTAAATTAAACGATGTCCCAATTTGTTGGTTGTACTTTCTATCAGTGCCTGACAGTCACATGGAAGAATTAGACTTATTCGACGCGAGGTCGCGATTCAAATCCTAGGTCAGACATCTAGAACAAAACGAAATATGAAAAAATATTTCTTTTCTTTGTTTCTCAGAAAAATCTGTCATTCGAAGTCATCTTTAAACTGGAGGTCCCACCTCTCATTCGTAAAAATAGTACACACAACATAATTGGTGTGAGAAGTTAGGTCGCAATCCTGACTGAAAGGTTGTAATGAACAATTAAGAACGTAATTTATGGTAAAAGAGTATAAAGAGCAAATAAACATCAAACTTTGATTTGGCTGAGACATTCCTTATGTAAATATTCTAATCGCAAAATTCACGCTGCAAACCTATAAACCAAACCAACTAAGTAATTAAGAAACTTATAGGGTATTTTGGATTTCCGAGTTCTGGTTATGTCAAAGCAGTCGTCAAAATTGATCTTAAAACAGAACTTGGAATTTTAGTTAAAAATATTTAAATAATACAGAAAGTAGTATTTAAAAAAAGTATTTAAAAACTAAAATCTCTTTGTCATTCTGTTCACAAAATGTCCATAATAACATTCGATTGCTATGAATATTTCAAAATGAAACCACTTATACACTGTATATGTATAAAGTACCAATCCATTGCCAGATATATTTACGTTTGAGAATTCTACAGTTTTGCTTTCATCATAAGTTCAGTGCATATCGACGCCTCCGTTCTATAATATTCTAAGTCGAAAAAGTGTGTTTGGAGTTATGAGCTCTCAAAGTTTTCACGCGACATACGACTATATGTGTATGCTAAGTAGATTTTTCCCTATAACTTCGGAACGGATCGGCGCATCTTGACCAAATTTTGACGGTATTTAAGTTAGAGAACGTAGAATTTAAAAACGTTCTATGTAGGTACACAGGTACCGAGAACAACTTGCTACAATGAGAAGTTGTTTATTTCTTCGATTGCATACAGATATATGTATTTGGGGACTACTAATATTAGTATTGTTAGCAATAAAAAATGGATCAATCAAGTTTAGTGTAGAGAGCATTATTTTTTTTTAAACTTGTATGTCCATTATTGGTAAAAGTTTGAATAAAATTCCATATAAGCTTCGGCAGTCTACAATTGTTGGTGGAGGATATTAGTATGTATTTAGAAATTTATGTAACCAAATTAGTTGATCGTTTTCGGGAGAAAACTACGCAACCATTTTTTGTTTTGTTTATTTTTTCTTTCTTTTTTTTAATTAACGACTAGTCTTTTCTTAATTGTATGTTAATATTAGGTCGCTGTTTGAATTTTGTTTTTAGTTCTTTAACGTCCAAAGCCATCGTTATTATGGTTTCAAGTGTGGTTTATCTTTATGATTTTCATTCTGTTGTAGTTGTTTTAAAACAACAAAATATTCATCAATATTGCTGCATTTGTTGAAGAGAACTTCACGAAATAAGAAACATAACCTTAACATGGACGTTATTCACATTGTTATTGGCTTCGTTGTTGGTTCCGAAGTTGTAAAACGGAAATGCTAAACAACAATATTGTGTTGCACCGCTTAATGCCTGCCTGCCACCTTGATGAACGATTCTTTCAAAATTATTTATTTATCTTCTCTTGTCTGTTTTAATTTTTCTTAAATTTTTTTTCTGTTTGCAAATTGTTTGTTTTTTTACATTTTAGTCTTTAAAAGTGTAAAACACTTGTTTAGACCATTTTCAAAATGTTAATAAATCAAACAAAACGAAACAAAACAAAAAAAACGTTTTTTTTGTTTATAGAGAATTGAATAAAATGTTGCAACATCTCAGTTCATGGAGGTGAATTGGATCTTTATGGTAAATTCACTATAAACGGACAACATTTTGTGTGTTCAAAACAAAATTTTTGATGAATGTTTGCGGCAACAACTATTGATGATGCGAATTTAATGGATGCGGATACATTTCAACATCTTGTAGATTCTATATGTAAATTTTTTTTCTGTTCAACTAACGAATATTTAAAGTCTCAAGGCCTTCTCTGGCGTGATTAGAAACTGAAATAAAATATAAAATATGATTCTCTAAAATGTTCTGAGTTTTACAAGCATATAAGTTCTGTATCGATCTGTTAAATGAACACGTTCTGTATTGTAGAGCCTGCTTTCATAACAAATAAACGATGTGGCCTTCATCATTACCATCGCTTAAAGATTTATTTCTGTTCGATTAATACTGTCTCAACAGTAACTATTTCAATTGTTAATGAAGTTTCGATCTGTATTGTACTACACGTATATGTTGTATTAACGTATTACGTACTTTGGGTCTAAATGCTTGACTTCAGTTTTAGAGCTACTTAGCCCAATCTATCAATATGGACTATATTTGTTTTGTATACGGAAAGTAACTTGGTATAAATGACATCATTTGGTAAAGCAAAACACAAACGTCCTTAGATGAACTTTGAAAAAAAATTAAAATGAGTTGTAAAATACTCTTAATGTCCGGTAGATCAATAAATTAATCGCAAACATTAAATTTGTAATTGAACTCAATATAATCGTTGTGGCTTTGTCAGCCGACCAAAACACCCCCAATGCACCAGGGAAAGTAATTATTGAACATTGGAATACATGAAGATGTAATCCGAATAGAAATTCAGTGGGACTAATGGTGTTTTTCAACAAGAACTGACGCCTGATAAACAGTTTCGTTATATAACTTAACAAAGTAGAAATACCTAAGAACATAACGGTAAAGTAGCTCTACTGAGAAGGTGAGCAATAAAAGGAAACTGACAACTGATATAGATTTCTACGGATCTGAAAAGGTGTATGATATTTACCTTCAAGAGACTATGTCAGACCATAATATATCCTAAACAATAACTAAAATTCTAGTGTAAATAGGAAAAGAGAGAAGGCGCAGAAACAAACAGCAGTTATCTAAATGTAGCGAATAAGAGAGAAAAAGAGAGAAAATATAAAAAGCTACACATTCGGCAGATAATCTACTCACGATTTTCTACATGCTGGTTTTTGCCTTTAAGACGCAATCTTCGGTCATTTAACTTATCAATATCATTTATAGTCCCTCTCCAGCTTCAGAACCTTTTTCGTTCTGTAACAGTTCTATATGGGCCAGAGTAGTCTAAAGGATTTATTCCCTGTTCCGTCAAAGAAAGTTCGCTCTAGGTATTATATCTCTCCCTTCACACGAAAAAGATTCGTCTGTAAGGTTTGATGCCACCGCCCCTAACGCAGAACCATTTTGTTATTAACCCTTATATGGTCAAAAATTAAATATTATTTGAAAGCTATTTCTGTCATACATATGTAGTAGGGATGCCAAACGGGATCGATTTTTAAAAATCCCGGGATTCGGGATTTTGTAAATCCCGATCCCGAAATCCCGGGATATTTTGGGATAATTCGGGATCCAAAAATCCCGAAAAATCACGGGAAAAATCACGATTTTCTCTTAATAATAAAAATATTTTGTTGAAAAAATCATTTATATTCCAATTATATCTCATTCAAAATAAAATATAAAAACAGCAAGACAAAAAATAACAAAAATCGTAAATTAACAAAAATAAAAGTTATTCACACATATAAAGAAAATTATTTGGATTCCAAAAAAAAAGATTAAAGCATCTAACATGTGATCTGATAGGCTTGAACGAATTTTGTTACCAACATAACCTGCCGTTGAAAAAACTTCTCGCAATCAACATTTATTGGTAAAATAGTTCCAAGATAGCTGTATGAAGCTTGTAAATATTCACCTCTACCACCTCCTGATGTAAATAAATCTATTTCTTTGGACAGTTGAGTATCTAAATCAATTACCCTATTAATTCGTTTTATAGGGTTGTTTCTGCATTATTGGTTGCCATCAAATAATTTTTTATCAATGGAGGGTTTTCCTCATCTGAGATGCTGTTATCGAAGTCAAGTGATATAGAATTTTATTTCAGGACCTTTTGTAGGGTCAAAATACATGTGAATTCACAATCCCGAAAATCCCGGGACAAATTTTTAAAAATCCCGGGATTCGGGATTATGTGAATCCCGAACATCGCGGGATTTCGGGTTTCGGGATTTCCCGATTGGCATCCCTAATATGTAGTATGTATGTAATAAAAAATATATGTAAATATGTACAATGATTCGATTTTAAAGCCAATATTTACAATTAAAATCTAAAAGCTGACGAATGTGTCTTACAGTTGGTGCAAATACTTACCTTTCATGGGAACGTTATTATAACCAGGACGATTATTATTGGATTCATATGAACCGGGACGCTCTGGAATTAAGATAAGTATTGATCAGTATGTCACAAAAAAACAAAAAAAGAAAACAGTCTCTGCTTTACTCACTTTTATTGCCGCCTAAATAGTCATCTGGATTAAAATATGTGTTGATTTGTTTGTCATCAGTATAACCGCCAGGACGTGAGGCAACTGTACCGTTACGGCGCATATAATTGCCTCCATTAGGTCCGAAAGTAGAAGGCTTAGCAGTGCCATCTGGGGCATCTGGTCTATTTGTAAAATCCATATAATCGTTTGGACGTAATGATGAGGGCCTGGCTGCTGGTGGTCCATATGGCGCTGGTGAACTGTGAGCACTTTCAGGTCTAGGTTCGTATGAAGGTGAAGAGTCATGCCCATTTTCTGGTCTTGGATAGTACATAGATGTCGAGCTGTCATAGTCCGAAGGCCTTAAGGGATCTCTATCTCTGTTGTCACTGCTATAGTTTGGAGGCCCTTATTGAATCTCTGTGACCATACTCAGACGGTGGTGGATCTCTGTTCATGTTCGTGGGTCTTTGTGAATTGGTAGAATAACCCGAATCTTGGGGTCTCATTGTGGAGGGATTGTAGGATTCTGGTTGACCATAACCATATCCATTGCCATACCCCAAACCAAAGACTGGTTTTGGTGGCCCATGGTGGTTTGTAGAAGGTGAGGGTCTTATATTCTCATCATAAGCAGTTGGACGAAAATGATCATTTACCTCTTGAGCATTGGCCGCATAACCTCCCGGTATGTAAACGTCTTGATTAGGGGCTGGATAATTTGGTTCATACAGCGTGGGATATTTGTATAAAGGATAAATATCTTGTGAGAAATACAAACGATCCCCATTGTGGGAAGAACTACTGGGTGTATTTTGAGTGCTAGGCTCATATGTGGTGGGCGGACCTTGTGTAAAAATAATAGAGGGCTCACCATAGTCCGTGGTAGGTGGAGCATAACGTGTATGATCTTCGTGTATAGTAGTTTGGACTGAGGGTGTTGGCTCCACCAACAGAATTGGTGTGCTTTCTGACGGTCCATTACTTAAAAGCACTGGTACAGTAGGGGGCAAACTAGAACCATAACCATCTATTTGTTCTAGATTGTCTGCTTGGTCCGCATTGCTATCGCTTAGATCGAAACAATTTGTCTTTCTTGTGTACAAATCGAAATCGGGATCGAAAATAACACCATTCGGCCGAGAGCCAACTTTATATTTCTCTTTTGACAGCTGACAAGTGCCATTACCACGACGATGTACACTGTGTGATATGCATTAAAGAAAACAATTATTATGCAACTAACATAGGCTGTTGGGAAACGAATTGATATGTTGATACGTTGCTTTAACTTACCCAAATGATATCGATTGACATTTGTCACCCTCTTGCAAACACTTTTCTTTACACATGCGCAACGAGTTGGTGTCTTCGGTTTTAAACGTTTTCTCAAATGGCATCATCGCCTCCAATGCTACACGTTCAAAACAGTCTGCAATTTTTAAAACGAGAAGGGAAATTAAAACAACTTCAAATATTACTCACTCACATAGAAAGCGAAATAAATATTGTGTAATAAATAATCGCTTAGAGATGAATTATTGCGATTGCACATACTAAAGGAAATTAGGAAATTGTTTAATAGAATTGCATAAACTTTAAAAGGGCTTGGATAATTTGGTTTGTTGTTTCAATGAATTAACTTTCAATTACGCTGTTGTTGTGATTTGTTCAAGATTTATTGTTTTGTTTTTGTTTTAAAAATATATACTGTAGTTAAATACTCGTACATTTAAAGAAAACACAGATCTTTTAGAAAGCAAGCATATGTAGCTCTCAACTTCTATGTAGAATTTTACAAACTTCTTACTGACGAGCATCGATCACAAATCAAAATGTTAGCGTACACCCGTCTTTGTAATCAACTTTTTTATAATTTTCATGCAGCAGGTAGACAGCTCTTCTCCTAATATCGGTGTGAATTTGAATAAACTCAATAGGAGATGTAACATGAAACTTAGTAAGTGAGTGACTAGTAAGTTTTAGAATTAAGCTCAAAAATCTATTGATCTCTAGTTAGACAAATTGATCGGTGTGAGTCACTTTCTTAAGATTAACAATTTTTTATTATCAGAAAGCGAATGTTTTGTTTGTTCACAAAAGTACCTCAAAATTAAAAAAAAATTGTACTTTCTATCAGTGCCTGACAGTCACACGGAAGAATTAGACTCATTCGACGCGAGGTCGCGATTCAAATCCTAGGTCAGACATCTCGAACAAAAGGAAATATGAAAAAATATTTCTTTTTTTTGTTTCTCAAAAAAATCTGCCATTCGAAGTCATCTTTAAACTGGAGGTCCCGCCTCTCATTCGTAAAAATAGTACACACAACATAATTGGTGTGAGAAGTTAGGTCGTAATCCTGACTGAAAGGTTGTAATGAACAATTAAGAACGTAATTTATGGTAAAAGAGTATAAAGAGCAAATAAACATCAAACTTTGATTTGGCTGAGACATTCCTTATGTAAATATTCTAATCGTAAAATTAACGCTGCAAACTTATAAACCAAACCAACTAAGTAATTAAGAAACTTATAGGGTATTTTGGATTTCCGAGTTCTGGTTATGTCAAAGCAGTCGTCAAAATTGGTCTTACAACAGAACTTGGAATTTTAGTTAAAAATATTTAAATAATACAGAAAGTAGTATTTAAAAACCAAAATCTATTTAAAAATAAACTATTAAAGGGATAGTAAAGCATACCAGGTTTAGCAAATTCCCCAAACGAAAGCAATAAATTCATTTAATCTGTGCACACAATGTATGAAGTATATAATCATAAAAAGTGTGACCTTCAGAAGTATTTTATAGGGAATCATTAGCAAAATTTAATAAAGTAAGAATTAATTATAATTCCAGAAACTATAAAAATAAAATTCTGTGGATTAGAATAACAATAAATTGACCTTTAAAAAAGTTCATTCATATTATCCCTATTGTTTGTAATAGAGAATTAATTATAGGAAAAGGTTTTCAAAATACATAATTTATGTTTCAAATTATGACAAAAATCATAACAATTGGTTTTATTAATTAAAATTGCCGTAGAAATGAATAAAATGTAGAAAGAAAGAAAGAAAAAAAAACCAAGTTTAAACAATTGTTATGGTAATTAATAAAAAATAAAAAAACAACAAAAAGGATTTGTTTTACGCGCAACTACATACACATACCTTCAACAATTTCGGTTTGTCTGAATGCTGGTTTTCTTTTCATAAATTCATTGAGAATGTCACATGTTGCCATTTTAATTGTTAATATTAGTTTTGAATTTGTTGTTGTTAAAAAAATATTTTATAGTAAAGTATTATTGTATCTGTTTTGTTTTTGTTTTTATCTTTATTTTTGTTTTTGTTTTTATATGTTTCTGACTTTTAAATGAAGGTAAATACAGATTCAGCTAATGACTATTTATATGAATATATATACATACATATGTATGTATGTGCATAGATTGCTACGATTTAAAATTTTGTATATTTTTATTTATTTTTTTTTTTATTTTATTTTTAAGCCGTCATGCACCAGAAATCGTCTGAAACTATCCAAGTGTCTCTCCTAGTACGTGGACTATGTACATAGTGTACTGATTTTCATGGCTCTTTGTGTTTTTGTTTCTTTTTTTCAATTGTAAAAAAAAAAATCAAAACAAAATTGTAGGCAACACTATGAGTCTTTTGCTGACTTTTATCTATTTTGTTACAGATTTACACGGATTATCACCACATGCTTATTTAGTTTAAAGATACATACCCTCAATAGGTAATAATTTGTAAACTTTAATGTGACAATTTAAATAGTATTTCCCAATTTCTAATTCAAACAAATTTTAAATATTTCGAAAATATTAACATTTTAACTGTTTCTATTCATTGATACAAATTGGCAAATTTAGGCAAAGGCATCAGAAATTATTATATTAATAAAGGTTAGACGAGTCCGTAGTAATTTTTATATGCTATAGAGATGCATAAAAAGCCGCTGTCCAAAATTCAAAAAAAGAAAAACTATAGCCTTGGGAAGTATAAAGTTTGTACAGGAGGTGGGCAGAGTGAAAAGGTTGATAGAGATCTGATATATGTATGTAAAGGAATTATAAGTTGTGCTCAAAACAAGTTGCCAGTAGAGATTTTGTAAGTATTCATATGTATTCCCATTGCCTCGGTTAATTTCGATATTGTCCACTGGTTTTACATGGAGGGTCAATCCCGTTAGCAACAGTAGAGTAAGTGCAACAGTGCAAGACTCTGGTGGGCACGTATTGATAGAAAAAGGACTGACTTATGTTTACTATCCTTAAATTGTGTGGCCATCCATCGCACAATGCCGATTTTTATCGTGGTCATGTCGGAAGACTCGACATTCCGATTAATGATTTCTTCAAGAGCTGTGGGTCTGAGGAGGAGGAAGAGACTGTCTTTCAACTCATGTGTCAGTACCCTGCTTTTGTCATAAAGAGATAGAGGTTTCTGATTCGATGCCCCCTTTATGACATAGTATGTTACCTAGAAGTAAAGCAAATTGATAGATTCTAACTTCCACCAATCTTAAATCTAGTCTGGGGCTTGTTTCAATATCTTTCATTGAGTATTCATGAAAAGTATAACAGCACTTTTTCTAGTAATATAAACATAAATATTGTTGTAATATTAAACACACTCATACATTATCACCACATGGGTTATGAAATATAATCTATGACCCGTTATTGTGTATTGCGAATTTTAAATCCGTTCAGATTTCACTAATGTATCGTCAGATAGACCATTGCACCGTTGTTACAGCGCTATGAGAACACGGAATATTTTTAAAGCACTTAAATTCCTTGGATTTAGTCACAAGCATTTAGTCCGATGCATAAAACTAAATTAAGCTAGAAATATTAATGACCGTCAACGGTCGGGCCGTACATGGACTTGTACGCTAGCTTATAAAACCAAAATAACTCAACACTGGCAACGAAATAATTTACCAGCATTTATCTCCTCTGTAGAAAGCTTCTCTGTCAGTTCTCATTTGAACTGTAAACTTCCAATTGAGGAAAAGCTGGCTACTGTTGATGACTGGCCAGTCCAATTTATGGCGTATTTGAAAGTACGATGTAGTTTAGTAGATAGTCTATTGGCTTTTTAGACCTGAGGCTGTGGTTCAAAAAATATTTCTTCTGCCATTTCTTCAAGCTTATTTCTAGCAAAAAATCTGATAAAATTGGCATGAAAACTTTCTCAAAAAAAAACTTATGTTTCGCGTCGACTTGAAAGGGTAGGATTTGTCAGTCATGTATGAATTTAATACACACGTAATTGGCGGGGTGAGAAGTTAAGTGTAATCCTGACTAAAGTGTTTTAATGACCAATTAAGTAAGACATACATTTCGAAAAATTATTTGCTTTTTATATAAAATATTGTGTTTAATATTATGAGGTGTTAAAGTATATGTAACAACATTTATGTCTCTATTAAACTATTGGTAAAAATGAGTTTGTTTTTTATGTAAAAAAAATGAGAATAAAATTTTATGCTTTCGTTTATGTTTGAGTTGTATTTTAATTAAGTACTAGCAGATTGTACCCGGCGTTGCGCGGGTTATTTTTTCACCCCTTTTCTCCTTTTTGGACCCATTTTGGTCCAACGGTATACCAAAAGGAAACGGAATACCACCAACAGCTATTTGGGAAACTTAATCAAGCTAAGTCGGAAAAAATTTCCTATTACCATTTTTTCTTCCTTCGTCCCATTTTTCACCCCTTTTAGCCAAAATTTTCAAAAGATTTATAGCCCATAACCTGTGCCGACAAAAGCTCCTTCTATATCCAAAATTTCAAGAAAATCGGTCCAGGCGTTCAAGGGTGATTGGCTAACAAACAAACAAAAAAACAGACTTACAGAAAGATTTATAATATATATTAGGATTGCGCAAAACGATTAATCCTTGGCGTCCCATTAATTATTGTTTTAAACGCGAATGTGTCTGTCCATTTAGATTTATACGGTAGCAATACAGTAATCCCTCGATTTACACCGCAGTTGGTCCCAAAAAAGTTAGATTTAGAAGTTAGTTTAGTTGACAGACCCCCGAAGAAAAAGGTTCCACTTACGCCAGCATTTAGACCTATTGAAATACCATAATTTACTCTACCCGGTGGTCAAGCACTCCATTGAATAAGTTAGTTTAGGTGACAGACCCTCGAAGAAAAAGTTTCCAGCAGGGGGTCAACCATTCCCTACAATATTGAAGTTAGAGGGAACAAAAAATTTGACGACGTAAATCGAAACAACGTTAATCGATGTGACGTAAATCGAAGGATTACTGTGTATTAATAATTTCGGTGTATGGATTACATGAGGCAGTTTAAAGCTTTTATTAAATTTAGTTTGCATAGATCAAATTTTAAATGATTTCAGAAACGATTTCTTATTTTTAAATAAAATATTTAAAAATATTTTATGTATGCATGTGCATACATATGTACATACATGCATATATGTTTTCTTAATAATAATTCAATTGTTTATTCTCACTTACCATTTCTAGCTGATACCAATTGATTATCCACTGTTAGTGCTGTTATCCTTTGGCAAAAAAATCCACTTAGTATTAAAGTCCACAATAATTTATGACCAAAGCTTAATTTCCAACGTATCATATTGTAAAAATATTTGTTAATTTCTTGTTTTCAAATACTTTTTAAGTGATCCTTATATTTTATATTATTTATTTGCAATTATTTCATAAGTTTGATTTATTGAAATTTTCTTATTAACTTATTTTTAAAATTTTTGTTTAACAATTAAAAGTGGTTGAAACCGAATGGCCAACCGTTGTTCATGAAATTCAATTTGAAAGTGTTAATTTAGAATAATTTCGATTGCGCAAAAATATTTTTTTTGGCTAATCCGTTTACACACTTCCGTCAAATTGTACTGAAATAAAGAAACAAATTCTAACAACTTTTCACCTCAAAATTAAAATTAAAAAAGAATTAAAAAAAGAAAATAATTACTTGAGAAAGAAAAATAAAAAATAAATTTCACTATTTGAATTAAAAACTACAAATACACAAAAAAAAAAAGAAACAATAATAATATCTAAAGTCTCTGTGGGAGTCTGATGTGTGTAAGTTAGTTAGTTAGTAAGGTAAGCTAAACCGACTCTTCAGAATAAAAGCAAACACAAAAGAAAACAAATTTCAAGAGAAAGAACCCATGAATAACGACTGGAATAAAAAGAAATGCTTGAGTGATTTTAAACTAAAACTAAAAGAAAAAACAAATGAACTCGAATTGTATACAACATAGAGCTTAATAACCTTATCTTCACTTAAGGAATGGTTGGCCTCCCATCGTTTTTGGCCTAAACTCTAAAATCTTGCCGAAAAAAAAACACTAAACAGTCAATAACCTATTCAGTTAAGCTGAAAAATTGCAAAAAGTTTTAAAATTCTCAGCTTAAAACCAAAATATTTTAAATGAAACGCTTACAACGTAAGCCGAATAGATAAAAAATAGTCTTTAACTGATTTGCATTTGTCATGCTAGGTTTTAAATGGTAGCTGGTAGTTGGTCTTTATCTTTTCTCATGGGGTTACGCTTGAGGTTAAATATGATTTATGGCTTAATTTAGTTTTTTTGTTTTTTTTTTTTTGGCAAATGTAATATTGCCAGCAATTGTTGAAAACATTTTAATTAAAACATTTTTACCTAAAAATAAAACAAAACAATCAACCCACCCCTCAACGTAGAACCTTCATAAAATTCTTGTTCATCAATCCGTAAATTTTGCTTAAAAACTATTGCACTTGACCAGTAAGTGACTTAAACGGCTAATATTTATATTTAAATATTGTATACGTAATATAAATTATTGTGTAGCTTTAGCTGCTATTAAATTGTTTTAATAGAGTTTTAATTAATTATTTATGAACAATTCACCGATTATGACTAAAACTGACTGATGTCATTAAGTTAAAATCTTCAAAATGAGTCAGAAACAAATGAGTTTTTAGACGGTAACGATTGTCTGTTTTTTTTTTTTTTTGGAAGCACAAGACAAAATTATTTATGAATTTCCAATAATTAATTTCAATTAAACAAATTTAAAACTCAGAAAAAAATTATTTTAATATTAATTTAAAAACTTCTTGAAAATAATTCAAGACATTTATTTGGAAAGAAATATGGAAATATGTACGTACAAATACAAGTTTCTTAAATTCTATTGGAGAATATATAAAACTTAGCCAATTTCAATCTTTGCTTTCAAAACGATCTCAAATCGTATTATTTACTAACTTAACTAGTCATCACAACCCTTCAGTTAGGATTACGACCTATATAGCTTCTCATACCACCCTTATTGTGCGTTGTAATTTTATACATGATGTCGACAATGAGCGACTGAGTTATGAGAAACTTTTCATGACTTTTATTATTTACTCTGGGGTTTTTTAAATTTCGTTTTGTTAGCTTTAATCATGGCCTTACCATTAATAAGCCAACATACTACCTGGTAGACTAGGGCGATTTTTAATTATTAATCTCTCTTTAGAGCTATTTACAACTGCCAATTAAGTTGAACTAGCAATGATCCATATTAGAGGATATAAACACCGTACCGCATAATTTTGGCGGAACTGTTAACAACATCGGATAACTCAAGGGTATAGTCGCCTAAGCAGCTCGTAATGAAACGACAACGAGCAATACATTATATATATCCATGAAATGATATCTCCATTTGACAACAACCGACTAGTCGACTCAAAATAGTTGTGCTCAGAAATATTTAATTCGTAATCACATACACATAATAAATGACACTAGCAAAGACTACAAACGATCGATTATTCGGCGCCAAATCTCGAATAAAACGAAAAAAATATGTCTTAGCAGATTTCTGTGCGTAAACTTAAGAGTGAATCAAAGGTCACCATATTTTTGATAGGATAGGATTGATAGGCTTTGAGTAAGGTTAGTTTTCCCACAAAGCAAATATAATGGCAAGTAGGTGGAAATACTTGGAATACTTCACGTTTGTTATTTTATCGCTGACGGACACAATGAAAGCGGTTCTTGGGGGCTTATCTCTAAGGAAATAATAGGATTTCGTAGTATTGCTGGACTATACAAACACTTGTAAATTATATCTTAATAAGGAGGTAAACTCCACTTTTGAGAGCAAATAGACAGAATTATTGGGGACTTTTCTCTTTCGAAATGTCATTATTCAATTTCCATCAATTTTCCTAGGGGTAGTCGCTAATGTTACTCTAGTCTTATACCACGTACCTATAAAGGGTAATTTTTCATTGTAATTATAATTATATGACCTCTGAATTGATTTACACATACATACACACGTACATAATTGATCACTACAACCATTCGGTCATGATTAGAACTTAGTTCCTCACATCACATACATATGTTGTGCGTGTTAAATTTAAAATCAAACCGCTGATTTTTGAGAATATTTCACATGGCAATTTTATTTACTCACAGAATTGTTTGTCAGAAATCTACTGAGAGGAAGTTGCCAAAAGAAATATTTTTTTATATTTCGTTTTGTTCCAGATGTCTAACCAGGGTTTTCTACGTTATCTCATGTCTGATAAGCCAACCACTACCTACGACGCTACGATGACTTGAACTTCTTTTACTCCGCAGAATTTCAGACCAGATATGACTGTTAATAAATGATCTTTCAAATACTAACATTTGGGCTCTCAATAGCCATCACTTGAAATCAATATGAAAATTTTCAAACTTATTTATGTATATGTATGTGAGTAATGATTAAATGTTTGTACATATATATGTGTGTGCAAACTCGAAGAGAAGAAAGCTTGTATTTTTACTTGCTTAATGACATAAACTATAAATTAGCAGTTGTTGCATGATTGTGATCATATCATTAAGATTTGAAAGAACAAACAGAAGCATTTATTTCTTGTAAGAATTTAATAACAATTGCCATTAGTTAGTTGCCTTTTCTCTTAATATTTCTAGTAATAAATCAAATTTATGGAAAAAATGTTCGTACATATATTTTTTGGTTTCTATTTTGTAATTTAATTGAAATAAATTTTTGCTTCGTTAGCTCATGAATAAACAGATAAAAACCACTAGATTTAGGCCAACATTTCTTTAAGGTTTCATGACGAAAACTTTAAAATACGTCAACCGCCTGAAAGTTTCGAATTTTTTTTTTCCTATGAATTAAATTTGAATTTCAAAATTAAGCAAAAAATAACGGATTATTCTTGTTTTATTCACTAATGAATTGCTGTTGTCAGAGTTTTTTTCATTTCATGCAATTAATGAATTCACAACTTCCGTTCGAACCCAGGTGATCTCTTTAGTTTTCTTAATTTTTTTTTTCATTTTTTTATTTTTATCCACATAGTATTATATTTAGAACTTTATTTTGAATGATTTAGTATTTTTATTTCGGTTTCTTTTTGTTTTATTTTTTTCGTTCGTTTTTTTTTTTTTTGTATAATTTTTTCTCTCTTTTTGTTTTACTCTAATTTTTATTTCTGTAATAATATGCTGATGTTGGAAAGGTGAAAGAAAGACTAAGACTTTCTATTTTTGTTGATGAATCTTATTTCATTTGTTATTATGTTTGTTATAATATTTGTTTCGATCATTCATTAATTTTACTTTTTAATTTTAATCATTCAATTTCGTTAGATTTTTTCGCATGCGAACTGAAAATCGTTTTCTATCTTCACACTCAACCGTTTAAATTGTGAATAACTCTACTCAAATAACCATAATAAATAAATAAATTCAGAAAAAAAAAATATTCTAAATACTTAGTGGAATGATGATGATGATGATGGTGAGAGATTGTGAGTGTGTGTTCCCTTTTGAGTTAAAAAATCAAATGAAATTATTCTGTTTTTTTTTTCTTTTCTATTTTATTTCTATATTTTTATTTTTGTAACTCACCATCACCATCAACATCAACATCATCATCGCCATCATCAACATTATGCTCATCGTTATCATGATAATGGCAGTCATCGTCATCGACTACGAGTCTTCAGAAATTGAGTATAAATTTTTCAATTCCATTTTTTAGCTATAACTCCACAGGCACAGTGGGATAAAATGGGTCTCTTACCTTCCCTATACTAAAAATTTATGAAAAAAAAATTTTACAACGAAGAAAAGAAATTGGAATATAAAATTTATTTCTTTATGAATACAATTACAATTTATATCAGAATTATTATTCAGTTAATGATTTCTGCAGGAGCTATGGGCCTGAAGTGGAAAAGAGGACTCTATTTCACTTTATGAGTTAGTCCTAGCTCTTTTCATGAAGTGATGGATGTTTCTGGCCTCTCATTTCCTGACATCTTTAACCGAGCTTTCTAATATAAAAATTGCTGTAATAGCAAGATTTATTTTGAGCTTGGCATGGTTTATTCTAGGGAATGGTTGATCCCCTACCTAACTAACTTATTCTACGGAATGCTTGACCATCGGGTAGAGTAAATAGTGGTATTACAATAGGTCTAAATGCTGGTGTAAGTGGAACCTTTTTTTTCTTGGGGGGTCTGCCAACTAAACTAACCAAATCTAACTAAGACCTTTTGATCAATGTAGTCACTATCCTCGCACTAAAAGTCTAGTTAACTACACAGTTTTGCGAAATTTTGTTTCAGTTCTATAAAATTTTGACAAAGACACAGAACTGCTCTTTATTTTTCATGTAGCTACAAAACTCACTCATCAACATAATAAAGTCATCTGACTGTGATACTCATAAATTATATGATATACATAATTGGCCATTACAACGCTTCAGTCAGGATTACGACCTAGCTTCTCACACCACTTATGTTGTGTGCGTTAAGTTTTATACATGAGTGGCGGGACCTACAGTTTAAAGTCGACGTCAAACGACAGATTTTTTGAGAGACTTTTCATGGCAATTTTATTTACTCTTAGAGTTTTTGCCAAAAATCTGCTGCTGAGAGGAAGTCGCCGAAGAAATATTTTTCGTTTTGATGTCTGCCCTGGGATTTGAACCCGGGCCTTTCGTCTAATAAGCCAACACACTACCCACTAGACTACGGCGACGTCTAGATGAAACTAAAGACAGGCTATTTTAAAATCCCTAGCTCCGAAAAATCATGCCAAGCCCACTGTTTTTAATTATTTTGCTAGTTAGAAAGAAGTGTTGGGGGAATAAATTTTTACACTTTTTTCATAACATTTTCTCTGTTTATTATTTTCCACTATTTAGATTTTTACTCAGGTGAGAGAGAAGTAACAAACAGCAATAGCAGCAGCAACAACAACAACAACAAGAATATTGGTAACAATAAAGTATTTCACCAACAAGCTCTAACGAAACTCAATAGTCGGCCCTGCAATCACTACGAAAAAAAAAAAAACAAAAAATTGACAATAGACAGACAGTAACAACACCATGATCATTGTCATCCTCAACATGATCAGCAAAAAGTAAGCGACTTAGGCAGCAGTTGAACTAAAAATTCCTACGAAATTTTCGAGTCTGTAATTCATTCATTCACTCAAAAACCATTCAATTGGATTGTATGAATTTTTGTTGTTGTTTTCGTTTTTTCTGTATATTTCGGTATTCATTAGATTAGTTTATTGTATTGCAATTGTTTGATACTATGTTGTTGTTGTTTTTATTTGTGTCTTTTTTTTTAAGTAGATTTTGAACTTTATATGGAGTTCAATATAGCACATAGGGCCGATTTTTTTGTTTGAATACGATGGTGTCTTTATTTTTGGTAATTATAGTGTGGAAAGTAGTAATATTGTTAAAACTACTAATTTTTATAAATAAAAAAAAAAACAATAATCTATAATACAATATAAAAAAGTTGAAATAATTTTAATTATGTTGACATAAATTAAAAAAAGTTTGAAACTATGAAGATTACAGTTGACAAAGTTATACTATCAAGTCAAAGCTGATTATATATTATAGCTTTAAATATTATGTAGTCGTAGAAAATGCGTTACTATATTGCAATAAAGAACTTGAGTCTATAGAACACCAAGTGTGTAGATTTAATTACGAAATAATTCTCAAACATTCTTTAATCGGCCTCTATCTTTTGAAGAAATTTATTATTTTCAAACTCAGAAACGTAATACTTTATGAAACTATTGAGACTAGCATCACACATATCGCTCCTTTATTGCAACATAGTCATATCTCAAAAAATCTTGAACTTGGCAAAATGCGATTTAAGTTTTCAAGACATAAGTCCTATGATGTAATTGCCGCAAACATTTTTTGCTATAACTTCGGTTCAGCTTGGGATATAAAACTGATTTTTTTTGAACATGTACAGAAGGTCTAAAAGAGCAGTTTTGCTTAAGTAACTACAAATTTTTAATTTTTTGAGATATGACTATGTTGCAATAAAGGAGCGATATGTATGTAGTATCAGAAATCGTGAATACCTTTCTCATGTGAGATGAAATAGAATATAGAAACAAAAACTATAACAATGAGTTCGAAATAATAATTTTTTAATTGTTATTCTTTTTGTTTTTTACACTTTTTGTGATAGTCTTAAAAGTACAACAACATCTGAATTTAAAAGAATTAAATCGTCGTCCCTTTGGAACATAGATTTTCCAACATTTTGTTATTCTTGAACGAGAATCTCTTCTAAGTTGCTGTATATTCATTATCAAAGAAGTTTCAGCAAATGACATTTCCTGGTAGTTCCATGATCTCAGTCATATGTACATTTTCTTATAATAATTGTAGTGCTGTTTTAAAAATTTCGTAATAATGCACCGTTCAGAGCATAAATACTAGAAGGTACTACATACTAGAGATCAGCAATGAATCGTTTTTCCGCTACTCATAAGCACTCATGCAATTTTGAGTATTTCAACAGAATTGAAATTCAACTACTCTGATTCCTTCGTACTCGCTACAACATTGATTTGTAAGCCCAGGTTACAATGAGTATGAGTACGAAGCTGACATCAAACTCACAACATTCGAAGTATGTTCGATTCATATGCCTACTCATTCTGATTCATAAATTTAGAAAAATACTTATAATATTCATAAGTGATTCGAGTGGCTCGAACCATTCATCAAAAGTTACAGCCTTTGTTGTTGTTGCATATACAAACAAAGAAGAAAGGAAAGACAAAGACAACAAGCAAAGCATACACACAAACTTCTTGCTGAGTATACAAGTGTTCGTACGCGAATCATACTTATTTTGTGCTTCGTGTAAATGTTAAGTAGTGACGAGTTGAAGTGAATAACATCATGCGAATTGTTAAGTATGAATACGACGAGTACTTTCAGCTTTGAGTATGAGTAGTATGAGTATCATATTAAAATAAGTATGAATAAGTATCAGAAATTATAAGTATGACTCGAATCTACTAATCGTTTTGAATACTCGCTGCTGATTTCTGCTACATACGTGTGGTAATGTTCGATTGCAAGCTTTCTTCTTGTACATTGATTATTGGTCTAATGAATGTGAGAAATAAATTGCTCTTCGCGAATTTAATCACATATCAATTCACTGCTTCAAGTATATGTATGTTTATTTATCACATGTATTCTTTAAATTTATAACTTGAATTTTAATTTTGTTTCTTCGTTTTCTTTTTAAGTTTCAATTGTAATGTTTTCCTTTTTTTTCTGTTTATAAGTATATTTATTTAGCATTGTGCATGCAATTAATGTTCATTAAATAATTATTGCATTTTTCCTCCGTGTCGATGTCTTTGGCTGATATAATTTTTTGTTGTTGTTGTTGTTGTTGTTTTCGTATTTTTTTTATTAACTAATTATGAGTAGAGTAGTAAAGAAACTTTAAATTAATGTAACACAGGCATGCATGCGTTTTATGCCTTCTGTGCATATGTAGGCATGTACAGTGGTGGTCTTATAATTGGAACATCCACCCAACAAAAGGTTTTTATTGAATATTCTATTCTTAAAATGATTCATTTTTTGGTCACATGTTATTTGAAATAATCTTACGGGCTAACTACAGCACAAGTATACCCCAGAGAGAGCATTAACTGACCTTAGTTAATTTTGAAAACTTATTGCATCTTTGTTATTGGAAAAAGGTCTTATAGAGGAGTGTCCTAACTATAAGACCACAGCTGTATGTGGTATAACTCTAACATTTTTTTTAATTTAATTTTTTTAGTTTTTCATATTTACACAATTATAATCATGCTACACAATGCGAGTTTTTGAAAATTTTCCCAATTTGAAAACGGCATTAAACAAACACTTACACATCGTTATTGTTGTGTTTGTTGCTGTTTGTTACCACTCGAGTGTTTTTTGTTTGCTTTTTGGTTTGATTCTTGCTAATTATGTTTGTTTACTTGGTTTTGTTCATATGAATGCACTGTTTGCGTTGCCGCATAATGGATAAGAAGTTACGGGCCAGTTGAGAATGTAAAAGATATTGGGTAGGAGTAGAAAAAAGAAAATTCATTTCATATTTTTCAAAAGATGCCAGAACATGTCAGAATTATTGCTGCGTTTTATTAAAATATTTTTTCGCTATATACATGTAATTAAATCGTGAGACGAATTTTAAAGCAAAGAAAATGTTCTATGTCCTTACATAATGTTTCAAACATGCTTAAATAGTTGATTTTTTTTATAATTACCAGTTGAAATATTGCCATTTCAGAATTGGTATTTTAAGGAAGCAATTGTGTTGCTTTTTTTGTGTCTGATGCCAATTTCATATTATATTTCGTATTCAAATACTGAATATAAGTATTACAATTCAACCAAGTATTATGATATAATGATATAAGCTCACGTGTTTTTTTATCATCTTTTTTATCACTTTCTTGCTATAGCGCAATTTTTAAATACGTAGAACATTGTAATGAACAGGTAAATTTCAAACTTTGTTTAGTAAGTTATTTTTTTATATTCATGTATTTGTTCATAAGCCTTCGACAATAGACATTAGGGGCTACCTGAATGTTAGACAATCCAAACACTCTTTTGCGATCATAGCAAATATCAGATCTGATTTACGGCAGATACGGCTCAAAGTCAAAATCCACTTTAAAAAAGGTAAATATATTATTCAATGTTCTATAATATTATCAAAACGTTATTAATTTTTATAAATTTCTGGAGTTCTTTATAGTGTTGGTTATTTTGAGTTTTGAATATTCGGTAATAATAATTTAAATTTGTTCCATATTTTGTAAGAAAAAAAAAAACAAGATTACTTCAATACAAGCGCTTTTGTTCATAATTTTTCTAACATGGTTTAAAATAAATCAAAAGACTTAAGACACAAACTCATGATTTACGATAACAAAATTAATTGCTGCTATCGTTAGTTCAAAATGTTTTCAAATGTAATTTATTTACTAAAGCATAAATTTAATCCACCGTTTAGCTAAGCATAATAAAAAAAAACCCAAGACATGTTCTTATCTCCAGCAATTTATTTTATGAAAGCAACAGTCTTAAGATATAATTAAAAATAAAACTTTAGAAAATTACACGCAAATTAAAAACATTTACATTTTTTATTTAAAAGTAAATTAAAAATTATAAATCATACAAGTGTTTAGGTGTGTGCTTAAGAGAGAAACCTGAAAAGCAATAAAAAAAAGTGAGATGAGATGGAATTTCATTTGAAAAAGTGTTTTTATAAATATTCTTTTTATTTCCTGATATTATTCCTGGTAATATGCAGTAGCATGAAACTCATCGTGGCATAATTATAATCCTCTCATAAATTCTTATGAAACGATTTATAATCCCTTTAAAATTAAGCTCAAGGTAACTAGGTAATGAATATACCCAATAAATCATGTTTTTTTTTTCATTTTATTTGTGTCATCATTATACACAACTTCGTATTGTTTACCTACAAAACGTTTCTGTTTTTCTAATAAATAAAATGGACACACAAATTGTAACGAATATGCGAGTATGCGAATATTTAATTAAATTTTAATTTTCATATATTCACTCGTAAAGTAATCATTTAATTTTGTTAATTTTTTTTTACATTGTTTTTTTTTTTTGTTTTTGTGATATGAACTCACTTACCGTGTTGTGGCGTGTAATAATGCCTTGTAATACTGATTCAAATAGAGGGAAATTGCATAAGAAGTTTACTTTTCATCGATCTACATTTCAAATTCATTTATTGAACTCAAACATTTCATGATATGCTGTGTGAATATCAATTAATTTTGAATTGTGTTAAAGAAAAAAAACCATACATAAAAATGGCAATGAATTAAATACAAAGTACATAATCCAAGATGGAATGATAAGTACTCCAGCAAAAAATAAATTAAATAAAATCGATCAAAATCAATTGTCGAAAATACCCAAATGTATGGCAGTGGTAACAGACATGTTTTGTACTTCTTTAAGCTGTTGTAACTCACATGAAAAAAAAAATTGTTTTTTTTATTTGTTGTAGGAAATAAATAAACAAATAATACGAAACATGTTGACCAAATCACGTTTCAAAAAACGAAACAAAAAAAGAACACAAAAAAGTTTTATTTCCTTTTTTTCCAACATAACTTATTTTAAAATTTTATTATATTTTTTTTTTTGTTAATAATTTCTTTTTGTGGGATCTATAATACCCTACAGATGACAATATTATTTTATATTAAAATCTATTTCTTCCCTGTTGTTGCTTCAAATAAACGCCTAATAATTTTAAAGATCTAATGATTACATCGACGAACTTTGTTGCCCTCACTTCGAATACAAAATCAGTTCTAAGTACTTTACTCACACCATATACGTATGTGGGAACAGGACGTACCACAAGAGGTAGCAACACTTACTGAATACAACACTGACACGATGACAGACTATTAGACGGTTAGCAAATAAGTTTAAGTTTAAGTTAGATGAGAGACTCGTAGTTTGGACGCCGTGAGAGCATCAACTCTCTTTTAGTTATAAATAAATATTAATTACTCTAATAATTATAAAGTGTTCTATTTATAAAAGGCAAAACTACACGTATGTTGTGTGTGTTAATTTTAATCCATAAGAAGGAGCTTCTACAGCTCAAAGTTGGGCCTCAGAGACAGATTTTTACGAACAACACTTCATGGGAAATTTTATTTACTCTCCGAAAGAAATATTTATTCACATTTCCATAGCAATACTTCCTTACTTTCTATAAAAAGTCTACATCTTGTACAAGCTTCATTAAGTTCTTTCAGTCCATTCCTCTAGAGAATAATAATTATATGAAAATTGTTTTTCTTCATGTCACTATTAAAGTGGTCCAAAACTAATAACACGCTTATGACTCGATAAACAAGCCTTTAGTTGAAAACAAAATAAATATACGAATACGATGTATCTCTTTGCCAAAATAAGTTCATTGTGAATAAATGAAGTATAGCACCTCTTTTATTCGTTATTTGTCTTTCATTTAGTTTTCATATCAAATATTTATATTAGTTACTATTTATAATAAAAATAACAACAACAAAAAATTATAACATTTATTAAAATTCTGGTTGTGATATTTTCCCTGTGTGTAGTTTATTTTTTATATTTTTGTTAACATTTAGTACCCAATTTTTTATGACAATTTATTATGACCAGATCGTGTTATAGCGATTAACATATGAAAAATCTATCCAAGCAAGCCATATAAAACAAAGTGTAGGTGAAATTTATGCAAGTTTCACAAAAAAAAAAAGAGGAAAAAATGGAAAAAATAATGCATTTGATAACGTTCATAAATATATGCAAAATACGAGTATAAAACATGAGTAGATTGAAAGCTTTTCTTGTGTAACGTAACGTAAGTACTCTCCAATGAGCGGTTTGAATATGGGTTTGGGAATTTTTTTTATGTTCAATGTGATTCCTGTACATGTTCTATAATTTATTTATTTGTAATTGAAGTAAGTATTCAGGCAATGCGGTGGCAAACTCCTGGTGGAATTCCAAAGAGAACTCCAATGCCGAGTCCTCCGACCTGGGTATATGTTCTGAAGTTTATTTTACGGATAGTACCTCCGCAACTGTCATATCTGTGGCGTAATTAACCTTGGCATTCCTGCCGCCATTGAATATTTAATATTTTTATAATTTGTATATGCCTCCCCGGCATAAATGTTTGTCTACCGTCAGGTGACCAGTAGATATTCTGAATAGGTTCATGATCTCATAAGGCTCTGCGATATCTGCCATTAATATAGCGCAGATCTAGATTAGTGTGGGATTTGATCCATGCGAATGCGGTATAAGTCCCCAAGAACGTTTGTCCTCATAGGCCGATAATTTGAATTGGACCTGATACCACCTTGCGTTATGAATGCGCTGTGTTTATCTTTTGAATGTCGGTTTGGCAGTGTCCGAACCTAATTTCAGTCACCGTAGCCTGAAAGGTAGTGTGTGTCTGAAATAAACTCTGAGAATAAAATATAATTGGCATGAAGAACTTCTCAAAAATTGATCGTTCAGAGTCGACTTTAAACCGTAAGTCCCTTCACTCATGCTTAAACTTGTGTGGTGTGTGGCGTGGGCTAATCTTCTGCGGATAAATGTTTTTCTCAACTTTAAAGCTTCTCTAGTATCCATACAGGTAATCTATTTTACAAAATACTGGAAACTAGAAGAATAGTTATTGCATTTGATGACTTTTGTTGTTGCAACAGTTTAGAAGATGATGAAACTAAAGTCTTTACATTGATAAAGACAAAAAATTGATAGTTCTATGCTATACTCTATAATGCACGCAGTTAATTTTGAGATAGTATTTATGAGACACTACTCACAGAGTTATAATGCTTTCAACTCAATTTCATATTTTACTGTATTGAATTACTCCTCAGATACGTAATCTTGAACATTTTTTAAATTAATAAAAATCAAGAATGAGATTCTGCTTCAGATTGAGGAAAAGGAAAAAAAATCGATGAATTTTACATTGCAATACATTTGTTTGGGTTTTTAGTTTATTAATCCACTTTTTTTTAGCCATGGCCGCAATAATAAAGCAAATAATTCAAATGGTTTCCGAATATATTCGAACAACAACATGTAAAAACCTCACTGTTCTGGATTGTTAAACGGTTTACTGAAATGATGTAAAACTACTTCGATCCTTTTATACGTAATTTTGTAATTATATATTCACACATACAGTGCTAATTCACTTTTAAAATTGTTACTAAATCTTGTAAAAACTACAATAACAATTAATAATAAAAAAAATAATATGTATATTTAATATACACACATACATACGTATTTAAGAAATATTTATTTAAATTATTGTATAGAAATTTTTCGATATTATTGCTAAGCATTAGATGATGATAGATGAATATAATAAAAAAAAAAGATGATAAAAACATATGCCTGAGTTTAAACTCAGTTAAAAAACCATGAAAATTGTCAACATTTTTAAAATTCAATTTCAATAACAAAAGAAATTTTACAAAATTATTATAAAATTAATCTTCTTTAAACAATTAACTTTACCCAAAAAAAAACAAAAACAAAAAAAAAATAGAAAACCTAATACATTTTTATGCAAATATTATAAAGGAAAAGACAAAACAGCAACAATGTTAACACAATAATGTTTTTTATGAACTCTTTATAGCTTGATTATGATGATAAAATAAAATTTTTAAAATATGCACGGCATAGCAAGTGCTGTGTTTGTGTCTTAAGTCTTTTGTTTATTTCACTTACCGTAAAAACAATCTGTATGATCATCACATCTTTACATTTTATTGTTTTTAAAATACTTTTTTGTTGTGTTTTGTTTGGGGGTTATTCGCTTCAGTTCAAAAATTATATATAATCGGGATATCCAACCTTGACCGAAATACAATACTCCATATTTCGATTGTAATAAAAAAAAGAAAAAACATACTGAACTTGTTTAGACCAAAACATTTGGGTTAATTATGTGGCAGCTGTAATAACAGCTTACAGAGAAAAAAAAGTTAAAATTTTACATATGCGGTATAGCAGAGTTCATAGCGATGGCAATTGAACGAATTGAGTGAGTCAATGAGTAAAGTGAATGGTGGCATATGCTTGAAGTATATACGATTATGCAACATATATTTGCTGTATGTTTAATACATTAGAGTCTGCAAAATGCAATCTTTCAATTTTTATTTGGTAGTTAAAGTTAAAATGATACTACGCTGCAAAAAATGTCCCCAAAATGATTAGAAAAATTGATTCCGTTGAGTGGAACGCTGAAATTCTTTCTTCTGCATTTTTGATTTTAGAATTCTTAAATTTTAAGAGTACTTTAAAATAAATTGTATTTAAAGCTTTCAAAAATGATCGGACATATGTGTAGCATTCAATTTGTAAGACCATTTCTTTCTTTTTCTAGAGAAGACCTGATAGACAAGAATTAGTTTCGTTGTTTACGTCTTGGCCTGAATCTGTACTGAGAATTAAGAAGAAATGTCGCCTGCTGTACAAACGGTTGGTACAAGAGAACATATTGATAAACTTTTTCAAAATGTTGTAGGGTATTTAACTGAACTAAAATTAACATTATGTTGCATGTAAAAGCAATCGTTGGTGTTACTCTGTTACATATTCGCTTCATTTGGACGACCTTGAAGAGAGTTTTGTTTCCCAAGTAATAAAATCAAAAACGAGAAACCGAAAATATACAATATGAGAAAAATTGTATCATTTGCTCAAAAAAGTGAGAGGTTTTTCATAAACTTTAATGCGGAACAATCAACAATAATACGAATATTTCAAAAATGTAGTGAATTGTGTATGAAATTGACAAATTCAGGCTATAATACATTCCTGCACTCAGTAGAGTGTAGCGATGCATAAAAATTGCAATACAATTATTGCAAACGAACATGCTCGACTGCCTTTGTTACAGTCACCAAATTTTTAGTGACTGACAATCAACTCGTTCGAAAAAAAGAAAAATGAAAAGTACCAGCATTATGTAAAAAACTAAATTAAATTATTGCAACATTTCCAAAAATTATTCTTTCGTTTAAAAGCTTTCAGTTTTATAGTATTTTGTTTTTTAATATTACACCCTGATTACCAAAACTGTTTTATTCATGGTATATTTTTAGAAGTGGACATACCTCCAAACGGTAATCATCATAAAATAATTGTTTGCATTCAAATACGGTTAATATGGCATGTCTGAGATTTTTAATTTTCAAATTAGTTGGTCAGTAGGCAATTTGTATTGTTTGAAGAGTTACATTTTATTAACTTTTATAAACCTTCTAATCACACTCACAATCCTTTAATTGTTATATTAAATATGTATGTATGTATATACAAACCTTCAAACCTTCAAAAGTTCAAATATTTGCAATACAGAAAAAAAAAAAATGCTTTAGTTATTGTTACGGCACAGTAGTTTGAAAAGCCATGTGTTTGTTAGAAAAAATATTATTTTTTCATGAGGTTTCGTTATACTTCACCGCAAAATTGTGTGTTTTAAAAGCCTTCACAAAGATTTTGGTTATATCGTTGTGTTTGTTGTGTAGCAAAGGAACAAAATAACAAAATAATTGTGGAACATAAATTATCAATACTTTATTTAGTAGCCGTACCTGGCTAACACTGGAAGTTCTGGCGAAATAAAAATAACTCGATGATGGGACTGAACGTTACAGGCGCATGGAGCTCTAGAAGATATGGTCATGCCAAAATTTGGAATGCAGTTGATATATGATAACTTATACCGCTTTCGGTTTTATAACGAAGATGCCGGAAGTATACTGTATTTTTAATTTTTAAAAATTTCTTATAATATTTCTAATTATAGAGGTTGTTCATAAATTAATAAAATCAGTGTGCTGTAGTAGATCCTCCTTAAGTTAATCAATGTACATTTTAATGATAAATTTGTCTTAAACATCTATAACTTAGTGTAGCTAGTAGTACTACTACAAACCATTACAACAACTATACTCTACATAAAAACCGAAAAATGACTTTCATTTTGCATTTATTTTGTTTTTTCTTAAATAAATAAATAAACAGTTTGGCGGTTATTCGTGTCGATAAAAATACTAAAACTGAATTGAAGATAACAAAAGGAAAAAAAAAAATAGACAGACAGACAGACAGGCGGCTAAATAATAAATTAAAAACTTCCCGATTAAAAAACTTAAGGATTTACTGTTATTGTTTTTGTTTTTGTTTTTGTATTCATTATATCTACTCTACGTCCAGTTGTTAATACAAACGATATTCAAATCTATACTAAGTTGCCTTTACGATTATGCTCAGACAACTTACACATAGAAAAATAAAATCCGTAAATAAGTATAATTACACACACATACACACACACACACACACATGTATATATATTTTATAAAAAAAAATCTACTTTTACTTTTATTTAATAAAAAAAAAAGAAAAATGTTATTTCTATATATAAATAAATTTTTTTTCAACTTCTTATTAATTTATTTTCATTTATTTTTGGCTTATAACCGAACCAACTGGATATGTGAAGTGTTTGATTTCGTTTTAGACAACTTTGTTACACTGCACTAATTTTGTTGTTGTTGTTGTTGTTCGGTATGACATAATTTGAATATCATTGACACCAGCGCCGCCAACAGGCAGTGTTATTAGCGCATAGCATATAACGTGCAGTCACCTTTTGTAATTCTTCCAGTCCCGTTTTATGTTAGTCCCGGCTTAATTCTTGTAGGCTCGTACAAAGTGGATGGCATACAACACGCAACTCGTTTTAGTTTTTCTTCGTCTGTCTGCCTATATCAAATATTTTCTGTAATACTCTGTTACTGTCTACTTTTTGTTTTATTTAATTGTTGTTGTTGTTGTTGTTGTCTTGTTGATTGTGCAATAATTTCGGGTGGTTTTTCCTTAAATGTTGAAGAAAAAAATGCAAAAAACAAAAAAAACCAAAAAAATCTTATGAAAATCTATTTAAAAAGAAAAAATCTTAAAAATGTTTATTTTGATTGCTGCTAAAACTATTTGGTATGACGTGTTCACAATTTTACAGTTAAAAGAAAGTAGTTGACGGTCATAGAAAACAGAGGCGCCTCTAGAGTGCCCTTTTGAGGCCATTAGAAAAGTCACAGTGAGATCATTTATTAAAAACGTAAGAAACGTTTTAAGCTGGAAATCTCTATAAAAAAAAATTACGTACATTCGCCAGGCTAAAAAAACGTTGAATGCTTCACATACATATGAGGAGGGCCTTTGGTTCAATAAATATGCTTAATTGGTAAATTGATATTTGAGAAAACTAAAGGATAAAGGAAAGGATAGGGTAATTGGGTAATTAATAGAATTTCTTAAATGCCAATCTTCAGTGCAGTCTTTATTTTACCAACCTTTTTGCAAATTCCCGAAATTTTTACACAAAGTGCAACTCTTGTTTCACCGTATTTATATTGCTTTCTCTCATCTTAACTTTTCTGTTCTCGTCCATAAGTCTTTGGCTTAGGAATTATAATTCTATTTTAATTGTTAGTAGGAAAATTGAACTAAATTTTCACTGAAATCCCCTATAAAAGAAATAATTAGTGCAAAGTCTTTAAAAGTTTCCATTACTAAAAGTAGCCTTAGCACAATATTTAGTGTGTAGGTTGGCTTATTGGATGTGGGGCCATTGTTCTGATTCTACGCCACACATTTCGAACGAAATATGCAATAATATTGCTTCGGTGACTTTCTCTCAGTTGTTTTCCGACAAAACAAAAAAATTCGGAAATAAATAAAATTGCCCTGAAAAGTTTCTGAAAATCATCTTAAAAAACCCCATAAACTCAAGGCCTTGTAATTCTACCTCCTCTAAATCTAATGAGTGTATGCCAGGTTTTTTTTTTCTTTTTAGCAATTTAATCTATTGCATCACATTTAAAAAGTTACAATTGTTTTGTGCTTCAAAACTAAATAATCAGAGTGCAAGTAAAAAGCTATTGTAACAAAAAAAAAAACAGAAAAAACGAGAAAAAAAGAAGAAAAATGAAAATTTCAGCAACTGTTGATTGTTGCTTTCAGGAAATCTTATATTCATAGCGAGTCGTTCGCTCAGTAGTTCAGCCAGGCATTTAGTCAGATATTCATTCATACGATTTTCTTCTTTTTTTTTCATTTATTTTTTTGTAGTATAAATTTATAAACATATGGGTTAGTAGTATAGTTTGTCTTACAAACAAACAAAAAAGAAAAAGTATTTTTAAATTTTTTTATTTTCTGTTACAGCACTTAAAGCGTTACACTGCAAGTCCCGGTGGCCCCCATATAAATAATTTCGTGTTTTATTAACAAAATCAAATGTGGTTCGTTTATATGGTATTCTCTAATAAATTTTAAAATATTTGTTTCCATTTATTTATTATTTTTTTTGTTTTTTTTTTTTGCCATAAATTGTAAATTGCCTAAATGCCGTAATTATAGTAAAAGAGCATTATTTTCTTTGAAACATTTCTTTTCTTTTCTTGTGTATTTTTAAATTTTTCCAATGTTTGATAATACATACTCACATATGTATGTATGTATGTATATGGTGGTGTATAATTAATCATGCTATTTGTTTAATTATTTTTTTGTTGTTGTTGTTGTTGTTGTTTTATTAATTTTTAAATAATTAGATATTATTTTTTCACTTTTGTTGTGCATAAAATTGTTACAAGTATCGTATTATGTGAATAAAAGAAAATTGATTTTAATTAAAAAATATGTTTCTTGTGTAATTTGAACCAGGTAAATTGTTATTGAATTAATGGAATGAATTAATTTTAAACGAATATTAACCTGTTGTTATGTGCCGAACTTTATTAATAAAACAAAGTTATGAGAATTAAACAACTTTGAACAGCATTAAGATGTGCATATGTAAAAAAGGAATACAAAGCTCAACTGGGGAAAGAAGAAAAAAATTACTGTTTACGAAACCGATCTTGATAGACTCCCAATCAAAATCGCTAAAGGCGGCAGTAACATCTTACTTGACATGCCTTATGATGGCAATGTTGCCAACGCACGCATGCACTTGGCTGAGCTACAGGAGTTGCTCACCGTCCTCTTGCATAGCTTTATCAACTCTCCAGGAACTCGAAGCTCCGACCGAACTGAGACATTGCGACAACAAAAGATTCTTACTTTCATATTCTTTGCATAAGTTTACTTTGTTTTTGTGGAATGTTTAAGAAAACTATTCCTAATTGTTAAGTTCTTCATTTCCCATACTCAAATCCGGATCTTATTCTTTGCGAATTTTAAAGCTGTTATGATCACTAATAAATATCATTTTGTTTTTGTTGTATTCACAAAATTATTTTATGATTTAAAAAGGAGAATTGGCCCACTGTGCATGGTTTATTTATTAGATTAACAAATCTAAAATCAAACTATTTTCTTTATAAAATATGAAATGCCAATACGAGTATTTTTGCTATTTGTGTATACAATCGTATAATTCACATAATTTTTGGCAATCACCAGGAAGACGTTCATTTAAAATTTTTAGTTTCTTTTTTTTTTTTTTGTTTAATTTAAAAAAAGTCAAAGATAACCGACTTATTTTCAACACCGAAGACACCTGATGCCATTTAAAGACACACTTTTGAAAACACTTTAGTGTTAAGCAACACAAATTGAAGTTTTCGTAAAAATAACTTGATTTACTTGCAGCTCAACTTATCAAAAAGTTTTTCAAACAAAGCCAAAAAAAAAAAAAAATATGAAAAACATATGAATTTTCGTTAAAATTGCTACTCTTTTGTAAATTTTCAGTTTTTTTTTTTTTTTATACAAAAATGACATTTTTTCAGTGAACTATGTTGTAATATGTACATATGTATGTATGTAATATGTATTCTTCTCCTCTTTATCGTTTTTAGATATTAAAATGTAATACGTACACGAGAAAATACAAATTAAATCATTCACTTTTTCACAAGAGATACAAATGAACTTTACAGATATTATTATTATTAAATATACATACATACATACATATGCATATACATAGATACATACGCAATATATATTTTCTTAATTTTTTGTTTTGTTTTTTTTTTTTTTTTTGAATGAATGAATGAATAAAAGAAAATTATTTTTGTTGTTGCAATAATTTAATAATTTGACCAAAAGTCAAAAGTTAAAAAAAAAACTATAAAATTGTTTATAAATTATTATTATTATTGTTGTTGTTTTTCATTTTAAACTCGCCTCACTGGCTATACTGACTAACTATTTACTGCCTGCTTAACAATGTATTGTGTTTGTCGCCAAATAATTTTACAAAATTCCAAACAATTGTGTGTGTGTGTGTGTGTAGGTTAATGTTGTTATAATTATGCATTGTTTTAATAGTTTTAATTTAATAATATTTTTGGGAATAATAATTCGTTGTCTTTTAATAACAAATGAAACAAACAATAAATTATTTGTGCAACTATGAATTATTTTTTAATATATTTTTTTGTTTTCAATTAAAATGGATATAATATTAAAAAATATTGCTTGCAAAAATATTTTTGCAAAATGTTTTACAAACTTTTTTTTATTATTTTTTTAATCATTTTTTTTCTCAGAAATAAATTACACACTACGCAAATCAAAATCGTTTAAGAAGCAATTCAAATACAGTGTTTTGTAGCGTTTCAAAATTGATAATTAAATCGTTATGAATTAAATCGATAAGAGAAAGAGAATGAAAGTTAAGAGTAGGAATTAATAAATGAGAAGTACAATACTATAACGTAAGGACTTGAGGGAAATGTCTGAGAAAGAATCTAAGTTAACATTTAAGGATCTAAACTAGCATTCAATGCATAACGTAATATTTTGTAATACAGTGCGCGCTTGATTATTTTAATCTACAATTATTACAACATCTCGATTTTCGTAACAGGCAATTTTTTTACGATGACCTTAAGTAAGTGCAACTTATTTTAAAAACGAGTGTCTCAATACATAAAAAGAAATACGTATTTACTGAATTAATAAGTTCGACCATCAACAAGTTAAAACCTTAATTTTAATAATTATTTTCAGTAATTATTTTCAACAACAAATGTGGCCTGCTTTTTGTCGCATTGTACGTAATTTAATTCAGGATTTCTTTATTAAAATTTAACAAAGACACCAACACGCAATTGTAAAAAATATTTATTTACAAAAAAAATACACACACACACACACACTCACCAAAAACAAAAACAAAAACAAAATCGGCAACATGTTGGTTGAAATTTAAAATTTTTTTTTTTGATAAGAGTGTGTGTGAGTGAAAACATCTCTTTATGTCGTTGGATTATGTTTTGAAACTGCAATTTGTGACTGTGGCCAAAACCTAAACTCTCAGCCATACAAAGTAACAGAGAAGCAACCACAAAATCAACCCCTTTTTCAAGTATACATCGTTTGTATGTGCATGTGTATGTGCATGTGCATGTATTGCCTGGACTATTATTGCAATATACATACAATGCTTTACTCTCCTTCGTTTTGTATGATTAGCAGTTTTATGTTGTCGGTCTCCATACTGTTAACTTTGTCTGTTTGTCCGTCCAACGGTGGTTATGTTAGTTACTATTTATTTGTTGTTGATGTTTGATTTTCTTGTACTCTGTTTTATTTTTATATTGTTTTTGGTTTTATTTTCGCTTTTTAATGTTAATAAGTGTTGACGAAGCTTCTGTAGTTTATGCTCTCTGTACACTCACTTTGTGGCCTCAGCGTTTTACTAAATTTTTAAGTTTTTGTTTCTTTTCGTATATTTTTTGTTTTTCCATTAGTAGTGGTCTTCATATATAAAAACGATCTGCAAGCCATGTTAAGTTATCAGTTTAAATTTTGGCATTGTGTATTATAAACTTAACTTTTAATAAAAAAGAAAATATTCGAAAGCTTTTAATATTCCTTATTCAGTAGGAAACAAATCTCAAAACGAATAATCCTTTAAGATAAATCGATAATTGAGTAAATTTTTTGCATAAAAACTTTATAACTAAACAATACCACCAGATAATCAAATATGACCGCCTTTAAAGTATTTGTAAGTGTTGTTAACAGAAAAAAATTGAAATTAGAAAAGAAATTAAAAGTGATTTTTGCATAAAAAAAAAATCAAAAATTAAAAAGAAATTATTATCGGGCCATAAATATCAATATACATATGTATACAAGACAGTTTTATACCATCCACAGTGTTATTTAATTAAAATAAGAGTCTTTGATCGACTGTATATTAATTGTAAACCAGTTAGAACAAGCCGAACGTTATTGAATTCTAATGTAATTTCAATGGACGTATGTGTAAAATATCGTGGGAATATATTGCAAACATGCCAATAAAATCTAATTAGAGAATAACTCTTATAAACGATTAAGAATTTTTTCTCAAAAAAAAAAAAAGGAAAATGTGTATGACATTGAAATAATAACAGACAATATAAGAAATATGCTTTCTTTCAGTCAATATTCTAGAATTATTTGCATATTAAAATAAAAATAAACAAAGATCTGTCACAATCAAGTTAAAGCAGTGCAAATCAATAATGTTAAATATTTTAGTCACGCTTACAGGTTCTAAGAAAGAAGAAAATGTTTGGATTGTATGGTTTTGTAAAGAAAAGACTTAGGAAACTAATGGTGCTTATTATTATTATTAAATTGGAAAATAAAAAATTTTATCATTTTGTTCTTTTCAACGTGAATTTGAACTTGAAAATATTGTTTTTTTTTTTTAGTTCGTTTATCAAATAAAGTCCGGATGGCTTGTTAGGGAATTTAAAAGAAAGTGTTAGAAAGAGTTTTTTAATTTGTTAACAAATCTTAAGCCATACAATTTTATAAGGGCAGAACTTAGGAAAGACTTAAGGCACGAAATTTACCATTTCCCCATATCCATAATAATATGAGGACAAATTATTATCCAATGTTCTTAGGCTTGCTTAGCAATTTTTTAACATAAGACTTCATGTTATTTTTTTTTTTTTTTTATTTGAAACTCATTACATATTTGTGAATAATTACTTTATTAATGTATCAAAAATCGCGAAACAATTTAGACTAATATTGATCCTTCAAGCACTTAAGACACAAGCTTATTGACAATTAGAAGGTTTTTTTACCGAAAGTTCTTAAAACCTCACCAAAAGCAAAATGATAATGTTTTAATTAACAAAGGCTTGGTGTAATAAGTCCAAGATTAACTCTTTTGTACTTAAGCCTACGACAAAATATTGTTTAGGTTTAATACCGGTTAGAACATAATTTGAAACGTAAAACTTAAAAGTTTTGAAAACTTTAAAACATTTTTCAATATCAAAAGCAAAATTTTTAAGGCTAAACCACTGCTTGTTTCAACAAACAAAATAATAAATTCAATTAAATTTTTAATATTTAAGGTACTCTTGGCTGCCATGCTTGCCGTGGCCTATGCTGCACCAAATCCCGGATTTTTTGGCAAACAGTAAGTCTATGTTTTTTTTTTCTTTCTTAAAATAAATTTAATCAAAACATTTTTAACATTATTTTCTTTAAATTTACTCACACAATTTCTCAAATACCGGTAAATGGTCTATTATATCTATGTATATGTATGTACAGAGGTATTATACTTCATAACCACAATAAACAATATAACAAGAAATAACAAAAACAACAACACATTTTTTCTGATATGTTTTCATAATAAAACAAGTAACAAGAGCGATAGAAAAAATAAAACAAATATTTAAAGTGAATGTATCCTTATTCCATTACCTTTCTTTCCTACTTTTTTATTTCTTTTTATGAGATTTTCCAATTCATTCATAAAATTACAAAATAATGCACTATGTGTGTTGACGGTTCAAAAACAAAACGGAATTTTTATTTTATATAAACTAATCATTTAGACATTGCTTAGTGTATCGTAGTATATCTTCATTAAATACGCTCTCTAAGCTTCTTTGGTTTAAAATTTCAATATTAGCAATAACAATTTCACTAATTTCTGTAATTAATTACTTATAACTCTTAAACTAAAATCTACCCATAGTGCAGTAACTTTATTTTGTCTTGATTTGTTTTTTATGCATGCAATTAAATTGCAATTTTATAAGAAATTGTACTCAATAGACAATTTTGTTTTAAAAATTTCTCAATTAAAAAAAGGTGTACTTTAACGAAATATATTTACACTATTTTGCAATACATATTGTTAAAAATTAAATTTCGCTAACGATATAAACATTTACTTAAAATATAGTGATTATAAAATCATAAAAATAAATTACTAGTGAAGGCAAAAGTAAAAGAAGGTGAACCCAATTCACTATTTGGAGCAATAAACTTGATTACGTATTCATCAAAAATCTAAAAATCTCACACAATATTACTTTTCTTCATTCTATTGCTCTGAGGTGTATTAATTCCCCTAGTATATTTTCATCCCATTTTGAAGACCATTACTGTGAGGCTACTATATGAGTAAATAAGAGACAACAATATACACGGTTTTTGCCCCTTTCCAAACAAAGAAATTAGTTCGTAAAGTCTCATTAAACTGTTCAAACAAAATGGAATCCATTTTAAAATGCTTACGGTTTAAATCTGTATATTTTTATCTACCATTCAGAGTCTATTCTAAATTTATGAAAGTTGAGTCCATCAGGCTACGTAACAACTCACTGTATTTAGTCTAATTTGAACATCAAACTACTCGTGTTACTATGATAATGAAATGGCAAGTGATTGTGGTAGTTATATATGTACATATGTACATATATGATCGATTGGTTCAAGATATCATTTATATGTTACTGTTGGAAATTTTAAGTGTGGCAGATATAGAATAGAAACATAAGTATTTGACTGTCATCTCTTGTAGTATCTGCAAGTATAAATTTTTTAAAATTACCGAAAACATTTACGAAACAATTCAACATCTTCTTTGGAGCTCTATCTCGTTTTAAGCGAACGTAGGTAGAAATAATTTCTCGAAATATGAGCATCGCAAGACTTGTTGCAACAGTTTCTCTCTTAACTTTACAAAGATATGAATCAATTTTGTATTGAACAACAACATAAACCGAATATAGCTCATCCATTCCATCTGATATAATATACATATACTCGTATACATATGTATATATAGTGTACAGGATATTATAATAATTTTATGACATGACAATTATTGTCATGTCGTTTGCAAAACGGAAAAATGGAAAATATTCATCAGCAATTTATTTCGAAGCATTTGATTTGATTTTCTTTAAATGAATTGTTATGACTGACTGAGTCATTGTCATTCATACGTTCGTTTTGTTTGGTGTTTGCTTCATTGATTATATCGCTGGTGGTTTGTCAGTTGGCACAACGGCATCTTGCAGGCAGTTGTCACCAACATTGATTTGACTGCCGCTGTGAGGTGAATGCAATTTGTAGACATTTCTCAATCTAATAATTACGACGGAATACTAAATTTATAATTAACGGCCTCGTCGCTATTCAAGCCTGTTATTAATAAGACTAGACTTGAAAATTGAATACAGAAAAGAAAAAAAAATGAAATGAAATAAAATAACAAACGACATCAAGTTCAAAATACAAAATACTTTTCACTTTCGTTAATGCATACTTAATCACAATAATTAGCTGGAACAACAACATACCATTACATTAAAATTACTTCACAATTCACTTGATTTTATAACGCAACCAGCCCACATATCATCATAGTGCTGCTATCGATCCAAATCATTTTAAATTTATTTCATTTAAATGCCAATAATTTTCTTTTTGTTTTTCGTTTTTGCATTAAACAGTGAACATCACACTATTCACGTGCCATACAATGTACACACTATCCACCATCATCACATTAAGAAGGTACCCATTTATAAGGAAATCGTTAAGGAGGTGCCTGTTGTTAAGGAGGTGGTTAAAGAAGTACCAGTTGTTAAGGAGGTTCATGTTCCCGTTATTAAGGAAGTCCATGTGCCAGTTTACAAAGAAGTCCATGTACCAGTTCATGTTCATCACGAGGAACACCATGAACATGATTCACATGGTTGGTCTGGTTCATCAGGATCATCTGGATGGTATTAAATTAGTTAATCGTTAATTTTATTTTGTACTTAGTAGTATAGGTTATTTGTTTTAATTTGTAATTTCACCTTGTTTACAAAATAGTTAATAAGTTGATTTCAAACTATCTGTATACATTGTTATCTTTATTACTTCGCAATTGAGTGTAAATATTTCTATAAAACCCATTGCATTACTTTGTTTTTTCTAATTTCATTCATTTCACACATTTAAATCAATAAAAAAAATTACTTGAAAAATTGATAAAAAAAAATGTCTAAGGCTTCCTAGTCATTCATTGCTATATGTAGAGCCAAATTATTTCGCAGCATAAGTTCGGATAACCCAATGCCTTTCTGCGCATCAACGACCAAGCGCGAGAATATGGACAATTGTGAAATAATGACACATTAGAACGAATTACAAAAACACTTTGAGAATATAGAATAAGGGCGACCTGAACAAATTAATGGGCGTATTCATGGAGCATTCTACATTACATGTACACCTGATACAGATTTTATACAGAAAGTAAGATGGTATTCCTAATGGTGAGTGCACAATAAACCTTAATGATGGTTTAGGTGTATGTCAATTGGCGTGAGACCCTTGGTTGGTCTGCTCTTCTTTAACGTATCTAGGTAGATACCTAAAAAGAAAATTCACTCTGTGATTCAGAAGTTAAAGGCCAGCAGAATTCAATGAAATCCATGGAAAATTGGAAATAAGTTGATGAAATTTAGCAAATATATATTCATGTCATCTGCACTGAAGGTAGCTTTACCGAACAATAGCAAATCTTTGATAAAAATTCAAATATTTGTATGAACAGAGAAGAACAAAGTTGTTATTTGTAATTTCAGATGGCAACGAATAGATAAACTTTACGAAAAGATAAATAACCATTACGAATACATACAGTGGACGGCAAAAGTCTAGATACCCCGATATATGTAAGCAATAATTTGTAAAAATAATTGATATTATTTTTATTATTTTATTAATTTATGTCTATTTGATAATAGAACAGAAATATTATTTATGTTTGTCACAAACCAATAGCGAAGTAAGGAAAACTTTCTGCTGACTCCATATTTTTTTACCGCAAAAGTGTAGGTGTTCTCAAGAAGAATTCAGAGTTAATTTGATATTAAACGGCCCAATATATTAAAATATATTATATTTATTTATTAGGATATTCCTTAAGGTCAAGCACCGCCTTTAACAAATTTGCCATTGAGTACACCACTTTTTTTGTGATTTCTGTTAACATTTGCCGCCATTCGCTAATGTCCAAGTTTTTCAATTGACTTTTGTTTGAGCCTTAGCAACTAAATACTATCTTGGAGTCACATCGGAACTTTGTAGCAATATGATTGGTTTCTAGACAGCAAAAGGAATGCTTAATTGGAAAAATTTGATTAATAAAACATACATAAACATAGATGTACATATATAGCATATGGCATATTACTTTTGGCATATTCCTTGATGACAAGTTTTTTATTTAATAATTACTATTGAAACTAGTTTCCAGCAATCATACATATTTAAATAATCATATTATTAACCCACACTTTAAAATAATTTTCTAATGTTTATTGCATAGTATATAATTTAATATTGTTGTTGCATTTAAATATTAATAAATTACTTTATTTTTCTGGTCTTGTTTTCTTAATTTCATTGAATACTTGTTCTAAAAGCAGCTTATATTGGCACTGATAATAAAAAAAACAAATTATTACTCCGCACCCTTTTATTAAGCAACCACAATAAATCATGCTGTTACAACTTTTAAATTTTAGTTCAAAGAAAACAAAACAAATAAAAAAAAGGCAATTAGAAACTGTTCAATATTATTACCACTACTTTTGTTTTTTCTTTTATTTTTCGTTTATTAATAATTTTATTAAGAACTTAATTACAAACATAAATTTAAATAAAAACCATGCTTTCCGGCTATAAAATAAAAAATGCTGAAATACATCAACAATAAAATATCAATCAACAATCAATAACCAGATCAACTACATGTCTAATTGAAACACTAAAGATATGATTTAAAAATTTAATTACAAAAAAAAAAGGAAAAAACAAAAAAAAGTTCTGCAATTTAGTGAGTTTTGTTAGATTCCTCATGCTACTGTCGTTACTGACTACAACATTACATATGGTATGCATACAGACATGGACACAAATGGTGGACTTGACCTTCAAATGCTTTAAACACACATACACACTCACTCTGTATGGCTCAACGCCGCCAACGTTATGTTAAAGGAATGTTTTAATTTCTGGTTCTTTTTGCTTAAGAAAACGAAAAACTTTAGAAAAAAAAATACTAAATCAACTTTCACTTTTCTATGTGACAAGCCAACAAACAACAACAACAACAATGTTAATAAATATGTAAAGAAAAATAATATTTGTCCACTTTATATTAGAAACGTGTGGTCATGGCAATATTTAACGTTGGGTCTACATTAGCGGCAATAACAGCAGGTTCCGCATTTTAAGTTTGTCAGTCTTTTTATCGAGTGTTTGTAGACTTCCCAACGATAAAAAAAAACCAAAAAAAAAAAAAACAATAAATCACAGGGTGTGTTATTTGAAAAATTTTACAGAAGTTCATAAATAGTTATTGAAATGTTTTGTTCTTCAAATGGATGAATGTATACTGGATACTTGTATACTCATATAAACTTGCAAGATTATTTTTGTTATTAAATAATTAAGTATTTTTAAATGATTCATTTGTTAATAATTATTCAATTATGAAATCGAAAATATAAGCGTATAAACGTTAATTCGTTGTTGCCCTTTTGAAAGGAAAAGTCAAAAGTGTATGTGTCTGGTAACAAATTGTTTATTTGTTTAAAAAATTTGTTAATAATTGAAACGAATTAATAAGAAAACCAAAATGTAACATTTGAAATGTTCGTTTCCTAAGTCTTTTATATTTATAGTTGCTTAATATAAACTTTTAGTTTGTTTCTTAAGTCTTTTGTTTTCAACAACAAAAGATTACAAGTAGATGGATTATGATAAATGTATCTATCTGTGTAATTGTTTTTCTATTATTATTATTTGGTGGTTTTTGCCTCTAATGAAAAAAAAAATGAGAATAAAAACTTAAATTACTTCTAAGGAATAAACAAAACATCAAAAACTCGGTAAATAGGCATTTATTAGAAAAAAAAATCAATTTTCAAGGCATACAACAATTTAATTAAAAATTTTCATCAAATGCCTGTAGCACAATAAATAGAAAATTATTTAAGAAGATGGATGTCCTGGTAGTTTAGTGGGTAGTATACTAGACTATTAGAATAAGCGTCGTAGTTCGGCTCTGGTCTGTTATAGTACACCATGTATAAGATCTATGTTACTCCCGTACATAACACATACTTAATTGATCATTACAACAACGGTTATATATAAATTTTTTTTCTCCATTCGTATGCATTTCTGCTTCAATTTCTTTGACTTACACTATGATAATTAAATTCCTAATGGCAAACCGCAGCAGTTACAAACAATAAAAATAGAGATATAGTACATAGAACAAAACATTCCATCGATAGGCTTTTAATTCAATAAATTCACGCCAATCGTAAAAATAAAAAAAATATTCATTATATTGCAGGACAGGGGCTATTTTCGTCGACCGATATTTATGATTATGACTATGACTTGGTTATGCGTCCATGTAATGATAAAAGTTATACTTATTTCACAAATACAATGCTAATACGCATCTTTCTTAAGCTTTTTATTTTAGTTCTTTACATATTTAATAGCATTACGTGGATAAATGTTTTTTAACAATTTTTTTTTTTTATCCAACCAGTTCCTTGTTTTAATAGTTTTTGGGTTTTGATTTAAAGATTCCAAACACAGCAAGCATTTGTAATTTGATGAACAATATATCAGAGAAAACACAAATAGACATTGAGAAATCGGCCTCTGCATGGGAGTTGTATATCATTTTGGACGAAATTTCATAAAATTTTTACCATTTTAAGCAATAAGAAACCTTGCAGGACACTTATACCCCGTTTTAACTTTTGCCTCCTTTCCTAAGATACAAAATTTTATTATCTTATCCCACCATCATTCGATTTGAGTCTTTGTGGTTTATAATATAATGAACACAATATAGACATATTTCTTCTTAGAAAGAATTTTACTAGAAAGGAAATATAAAATTTTTGATAAAAATATATGATGTGCGTGTCATATTTCTAAAGTTAATATTTCAGGAATAGAAATTTCCAGGAAATATTGTATTTGGACAAACATCACTTGTAGATATGTTACCTAAATACTTCTAAAGGATGTTGTATGTCATTTTTGTGTGCTTGGCTCTTTCTATAATTACTTTTCTAGCTTTTACTTTCAGAACATTAAAACATTTTGAAGATTTTTAGTTTTTTTTTCAGCATTTGTGGCCTTTTTTTAACCAACAACAATCTTTATTTTTAATTAAATTAAATTTTTCTTTTTTTTTTTCATAAATTTTCTAAATTTTTTATGTTTTTCTTTTCATTTTTCATAAATTTATTTGAATTATTTTATTAAGAATAAGAATTTTTGAGATTTCGTTGAAAATACAAAAAAATAGAAGACTAAACATGAAATATGAAATGAATCCATCATCATGAAACAACAGCACACAGTTGAGTTAAGGTGATGGAAAGAAAAGTTGTTACAAAGCGATAGCGGCAGTGATAGAAATAGTGTGGGAGGAAGGAAAGGGAAGCCTGAAGCTAAACGCGTTAAGATTTTTTTACAAAAACTTTTACATTTAGTTACAGTAGGGGAAATTAGGACAGGTATGAGGACTAACACCGGCTGGGTATTGGCGTTCAGTCCAGCCGGGTAGTGGTGGAGCTGGAGCAGCAGCACCGCCAGCGTTAACATCGCAGAAGGGATAGTTGGGACAGGAATGAGGATTTACACCGGCTGGGAATTTATCACCGCCTGCAGCTGGAGCTGGAGCGCCCCACTGTGGTTGAGGCTGCCAAGAGGGAGCAGGAGCACCCCATTGTGGTTGTGGTTGTTGCCAAGAAGGTTGCGGTTGTTGCCAAGAGGGTTGTGGTTGCCAAGGTTGTTGCCATTTGTTGGGATTATGCAAACGGGCATTATCACAGATTGGAAAACCGGGACAGTCCTGAGGATTTACACCAGCTGGAAATTGAGCCGCTGGATGTTGGGGCTTAGCCCATGCCAAAGCCACTAACGATAATAAGGCCTTTAAATAAACAACAACAACAACAAAAAAAATACACATGCACTTGTTAAAAACATATCCTTTTGAAAGTAATCCTTTAATCATCATCTTCCAAGTCCAACTCTATTTCATTCAAGTAAAGTAATCCACACTCACCAACTTGGTAAACATTTTGTAGTTGTAGTTTTTGTTAAAAGAAAATGTATTTTAATCCTAAAGGAAATGCAATAAAAGGCACCAATTGAACTATATTCCAAATAAACTTCCAATTGGTGTTGTTAATGTAAGTAGACTGTGGTTGATTCTAAACTACTCCAGCATACTTATATACGAAAATGCAAAGCAAAAATCAAAATCGAAATTCAACATTTTTTTTTTCTAAGCAACGGCTACAATACAAATATTGTTGTTATTGTTTGTTTTGTTAATATTGTTGTTATTGTTTATAGAGCACAAATAAGATTAGAACAAACACCTTTTATTACCAGACACCCTGAGACACTCGCTCTCGCTCTCTCGCTCTCTCACTCTCACTCTCTGAGCTATCCATAGCCATTTAAAATTACAATATTATTGCAATATTTTTAAACCACAATAATTTTTGTTATTATTGTTATTGTCTGGTTGCAAATATAATACAAGATTATAACAAAGAATTATTTTATATTGTATTGTGTATGTATTAAATAGTTTTTTTTTTTTTTTTTTGCTTTATATTTATTGTTGGTGCTGTAAGAGTAAACTTAAAGTTTGTTAAAGACTGATCGCATTTTTCTGTTGATCCAATAACATGATAATAAACGTAGATTTCCACGAGTCAAGAAAGCCAAGTCAAGTAAAAATATTATTTTATAAGACTTTTTTAAATACAACAGCAACAAAAAAAAAAAAAAGTAGAGACCCCCACCTTTCAACCCACATACATACATACATACATACATACATACATATGTACATAAAAAATAAAAGAAAAAATTTAAACGAAAAATAAAAAAAAAATTACAAATAGTTACTGTTACATATTGCCCTGATTGCAAATGTATGTAAGTGTGTAATACATGTCTATGTAGTAATGATATCGAAATAATTGAAATTGAATGACTTACAAATACCAGTGGAATGAGTAGAACTAGTAGCTTAAAGAGTATGAGTAGCGAGAATGTGGAAAAAATTGCATTGGCAATGGACTCCTAACGTCAGTGTTTAACAACATCACCAGCCACCACTTTCGTTGATTTACTTTTTAAATATGTAGTTCTATGTGTTTTTTTCTTTTCTGTTTTTATTTTTTGTTTCATTATTATTGAACTGAAAAAAGTTTCTTTCTCAAGTCTTTCGTTATGGTCATACCATAAACCGGTTTTGTAATGGCCTGTCAAACAACTAGATTTTTAAAAATGACGTCAAGGAAATACGATTTTTTCATGTTTTGTTTTCATTTTATAAGGATTTGCCATTAAAATAATTTTATTTCTTGGAAAGCAAGTGTAAATATTTAAAAGAATATAAACATTATCATCAAAATATCGAAAGTGACAAGAAAATTTAAAGTAAATTTTATTAATTTCATATTGTATGTTGAAAGACATATGTATGTATATAGCATATGTAGCGGAGATCAGCAATAAGTATTCAAAACCGATGAGTAGGTTCGAGTCATACTTATAATTTCAGATACTTATACGCATTCATACTTATTTTGATATCAGACTCATACTACTCATACTCAAAGCTGGAAGTCCCCGTCGTATTCATACTTAACAATACGCACGATGTTATTGACTACAACTCGTCTCTACTTAACATGTACACGAAGCACAGAATAAGTATGATTCGCGTACGAACACTACTATGCTCACAAGAAGATTGTGTGTATGCTTGTTGTTTGCTTGTTGTCTTTGTCTTTCCTTTATTCTTTGTTTGTATACGAACTAACAACAAAGGCTGTAAATTTTGATGAATGATTCGAGCCACTCGAATGACTTATAAGTATTATAAATATTTTTCTAAATTTATGAATCAGAATGAGTAGGCGTATGAATCAAACATATTTCAACGTTGTATTCATACTCATTGCTACTTATACTTATAAGTCAATGTTGTAGCGAGTACGAATGAATCAAACTAGTTGAATTTCAATTCTGTTTGATTCATTCATACTCAAAATTGCATGAGTGCTTATGAGTAGTGGAAAAATGATTCATTGCTGATCTCTAATATGTAGTAAACTTAATGTCTTAGTTAATTGGCCATTAACAAACCGCTTATTGCAGATTTCGGCCTGCTCTAATACATCCTACTAAGCGCCTCTACTTATTGTATGTCTTCACCTTAATTTGCACCTTCCAACGTAGACAAAGTCTTCCTTAACGTCGGTTTCTGTTAATCGCCTCCTCAAATACTAGCCTCATCGGAATATCCACTTCCATCTGAACGACATGACGCAGCCGCTGTGTATTAATGCGATGCACAACGTTCATATCGTTGAGAAGTTCATATAGCTCCTTATTAGATCTAATGAGTAAATCATCGCCAACATGGCCATAAAATCCTATGTAGTACTTTTCTTTGTAATTTGCACAAGGCTTCTGCATCCGTACTTAATAATGTCCATGCTTCTGTGCCATGACGGGAAGTATCAGAGGAGCAGAGAAGTCTCTGCTAATCAGTTACCCATTTAGACTATAATATGTAGCACATGTTGACAAGAGTGATCCTATGCTTAATGTCCAGACTGACATCATTTTTATTGATAATAGCGCATTAACAAGATCGAAACTATCTGGGGTCCAAAAAGCCAATACGTAGATAAAGGTATTTAGTAAAAGATATTATAAATATTCTTCTATTGTCATTGCTTATCTTTCATTAACTCTAGATCCCAATATTTTGAGGATGATTCTATAAATATTTCATAAATAAAACAATTCACGTTTATATGCTAAACACAAATTCCTGTCTCTGAGATGAAGGCCGGACGAAGACAAGGATGTTTGTAAGTAAACTTGAGTGCACAACAAACGCCCTTGCTAGCTTAGGTCTTCTCCTTCAAGCCATTCTCCTAAGAATCTTTGCAAATTTAATGAAGACTTAGTTTCTGAAGGCAATGAGGAACAATAATGGGTAAAAAACATGTGTGGTTTGGTAGTTGATTATTAGGAAGTTATGCGGAAAAGATAGACATAGAAGAAATGAAATTATACACAAACTAGGTTATGAGAGTGACTAAATCCTGGCTGGAAACCTTTAATCTAGATTTGAAGACAGAGAGAGAGAGAAACATTGAAGTCTGCATATGTACATGCGCAAGCATCTTCTCTCGAATGATGCTAAGCCTAAGGTAACTTAGGCAGAGTTAAAGATATCACTGTCAAGTGCTGATCGAATTTTCCTTTTGCATCTTTAGTTTCATTTCAACTTCTCACATTTAGAACTTAAAATATTTAAATTAATTAAATTGTTGTGCATAATTTTCTCTCTTATTAAGTTGTGCCCTATAAAAGTGGAGGAGACAAAGAATATTCTACTGAATCCTGTTAGAAACCCCTATATTTTCTAAGGCTTGTATTGAAAAACGTTTTCTTCTAATTAATATTGTATTGTGGCGGAACACATTAAGGTTTATAAAAATACTAAATATTTTCTATGAGAGTTTGTAATTTTTGTTAAAATATTTTAATTGATTTGTTAAAAGACTTTTTTTGTTTTCTTTATTTATTGATCCGAAAATAATTAAATCAATTTAATTTTTAATAAATTTAATGTTTTATTAATTCCAACAAATACTCTCTATTAGTTTCAACTTAAGTTTTCGTTTTTTATTTGCATTACTCGACATTCTTTTAAGATTACTTACTACTCTTATAGTCTTATGTTCGAGCTGATACTACATATAGAGTACCAAACTATGTACGTATGTTTTAATCACAATATGGTTGGTAAATGGTTAATGTTTTCGTTACTGATGGTGATGGTGGTGGTGGTGGTGGTGGTGGTGTTCCCTTATATAGAAATCTGTTTGGTTCTGTTCTGTTTTATTTTGTTTTAATCTTGTTGGCATTAATTATTGGGTCTTTAAGTGCATATTCATACGAGTAATATGATTATTGTCCGCCGAACGAACGTATGTACATATATTATTAACCGGAAGGCAATATATAAGGTGTGCTGTGCCATTATAATTCATATACTTAAGACGGTGAAATAAAATAAATGGAGCTTGCTTGCTTAAAGTCTAGTTCTAGTTAAATGGAGCTCTTTTCAAAAGTACTCTGTACTTAAGTTAATATTTTTCTTTTTTTTTTGTTAATATGTGTGTGTTAATAATTGCATGCATATGCCAGCAAACCATATTTACACATTTTTAATATTTAAAGATTTTTATGAAACAAATTCATTTACAGACATCATAAAACAATTGTTATAGACTTCAAATTGTTACTGGTTTATTTAAGAAATATCGATTCTCTACGAAGTATTTTAAAAGACATCAAAAGTTGAGTTGAGTTGCGTGACTTTCTATTGATTAAATACACAATAAAAGTGAATCAAATATGGTCTACTAGTAGACCCTTTAGCATTCAAGCCTTTATCATATACGATTTAAATCTTTTATCTTTATTGCCAATAAGGATATTATGAATCGAGGAAATTAGATAATACAGATTGGAGGGACATTAACAAATGTATTTAAAAAACGGTGCTGGCTCAGCCCAAGGAAACCCTGTCATCCATTGACATGACCAATTGGCGAAAGTGCGTAAGAAGAGGTACCAAGAAGAATGGAATAAGGGATCAGAAACAGAAACATCTGAAATGCATTTGTATGACAATGCGATTCGTGTGTAAAACCAATTTCCATTAAAAATTCAAAAAAACAATGCCATTACAGCACTCTTCTTAGAGAAACAAAATTCCAGATTTACATTATGCGAATGATGAATATTTCATGGCAATTTTATTTCACCTTCAGAATTTTTTCCAGAAGACTAAAGAAAGGCTGAGAGAAAGTTGTCGAAGGAAAATGTTTCCAATTTTCCTCTCCCCGGTGAAAGCTTTCCTACTAGTAGACTACGTTTTAATATGTACTACATGCTACAAGCCTTCGAAACTATCTTTAGATATTGTATTTCAAAAAAGTTATTTCTCTGTTAATATTTTAAATTTTCAGTTTATTTGAAATGTTTTCATTTATATGAAAACGTCATGCATGTGTCTTAAGTCTTTTGTGTTATTCTTTCAAAGGTTTGCTGGACTCGTTGTGTCATTCATTAACAGTAAATTTATGCATTTTTACCGTTTGTTTTTATTAATTGTAATTATTATTTTCATTTTATAGACAACAGTATTTATGTGTACGTAAATATTATTATGAATTTATTCAAAATAATTATACAAGAATTTATTGAAACATTTATTCCAAGCATTCATTTCATATTCTATAGGGAATGCCAGAAGAATTTTATTTTATTTTAGTCGTTACTCTTATTGTTGTTGCTTTCTTTGAGTAAATAAATGACGGTCAGTTCAAACTGCTCTCACTTCTTTGAAAATTATTTAATTCATACAACTGCATACATACATACATATATATGTATACATACATACATATGTATATTCGTTAGTTAAGTTATTATTGGATTTCATATCATTTTTCAAAAGCTCTTTTTATCGTTTTCAAGTGTTAATTATGGCCCAATAAAACTTAAACTAATTGCATTAACAGTTTGTCTTACTACCCCCTTTAATATGTAGTCTCGATTCTTAATTTCTGTTCAAATGACTTACAAAATAAACTTAAAATTTGTATTAAAAAACGCTTTTTTCCTTTTTATTTTTGTTAAATTCAATAATTTATTAAATTTTATGATTATTATACAGACAATTTTTTTTTTTTTATCGCTGTCTGACATGTTCCACTGTCTCAGTGAGTCATTTTTATGTTGTGCTTAACACTTTGTTTAGCTGACAATTAATTGTCATTAAAATTTGTTACAATTTTACGGCTGCTTGTTTTTACGACTATAATATACTGTCGATTCTATGTGATATTGGAAATGTCGTTAAAGTTCTTCTAGCACTGAGTGATTACAATTTGCATAAATCTTTACACACAGAGACAAACAAATAGTCTCGTACCTGGCAAGAATCATTCGCTCGTTCGATCATTCGTTTTGTTAGTTGTTGTACGATTTGTATCCTTTCTGATTGACGTAATATTTGGAGTGTTAACCAACATGTCTTTCTCAAGATATCTGGCTTACATTGTGTGTTCCAAATCTGGTTTAAGGTAAGGCCCACCCACAATCACCAAAAATGTTTTGTATATTTTGTGTAATTAATGTTAAATAATCTGTATGGTGGTCATAAATAAAATAAAGAATTTAGTATTCTAAAACAGGCATAAATGACTACGAGTTGACTTAAACATTTACTCTTAATACACATCTACTACAGGCTTATGTATAAAGATATGTGACGTTTTACGAATTAATACGTAAAATCGTGAATATTGCAAAAAGAACGTAAAAAAAACATCAAAACAGTTTAATTTGGTCTTTTTTTAAATTCATATTTTGAAAATTAAATTAAATTTGTTGTTACAATAAATAGAAAAATTATTATTCTCGCATTATTTAGTTTAAACATAAAATTCTTACCGCCAGTATAACCCTCACCAACACAACCACGATCTAAAATGAATCGTGCTCTATGCATTATCATGCAGTAGACCTGGTGCTAAAATCGTGGTCAGGTCGTTGCGGTCAGTGTTGTGAACACGCTTAACAATTGTGGTCAAGTTTGGTAATGTTTTAAGATAAAAAATAAAGCAGAAGCGTTTCAGGCAGGTTTAAAAACATAAGAAAATGGGGGCAATTAACAAACAAAATCTATAGCACTAGGGGTTATAGGTTCGAAATGGCGCCTCACTTCATGAATGATACACTGACTCTACAAGAGCTTAATTAGACCTATTCTAACTTGTGCGTCAGTAGTGTGATGGATAACGATTAAGAGAAGAATGCAACATTAAAATAACGAATGCATCATTTAGGCATAAGTGGTGCGATACAAACATCATCCATAAGGGCATTGAAAACAGTACTCTTTATTCAACTGATAGTTAGTCAATATGAGGCGACCTTTACAGTGTATCGTCTTCACGGTTTCGGGAGATGGATCAAGAACAGTTATCCGGCAGGATGCCCAACATTATCAATAACAGCTAATTGCATCAGTTTAATACCAGATCGGCTCTCTCTGTCATTGCTACACGGATGGCACTAGGTATGGAGATAGGACAGGACTGGGCCTCTATGTGTATTATATAAAACCAGAAACCAAACTTTGGCTCCAGCTTCCGGACCATAATTCGGCTTTTCAAGCGCAGATACGGGCGATCAGAGAATGTCTGATCATTTCGTAAGCCAGAGACTTAAATATCTTTACGAATATTCATATGACAATAACAGCAATAAGATACAGCAATATTGGATAAATAACGGTCTGTAAAAAGGTGATTAACAATTACTCTAGGCATGAAACGGTACACATTATATGGGGATGAGCAAGTATACATTCTTGTTAATAGAGTCAGTATCTTGGACAACCCATGTCTTTCAGGACAGAGACAGGCAGAGAAAGTGGTCGGAAACGTCACATCGACTAATGTGGAATAATAACACATTAGGACGAATTACAAAAACACTTTGGGAAGATTCTAGTGAGCAGAGAACCATAAGTATTTTATAATGGGTATACTCACGGAACATTCTATCTTACGTGTATACATGAACCGCATGGGCTTAGTGGAAAAGGATAAATGCAGGCCGTGCGGTAAAGATATCGAAGCGATGGGACACTTCTTGTGTCGTTTCCTAGCTTTCGTAAGCTCGAGATCCCAATATTTTGGGGATGACAGTATACCAGACATAACTTGTCTTAGAGGGGTGGACTGGAAAAAATTAAGGAACTTTGTTGTTTCGTAGACTAACTAGGTTCAGATGTGCAAAAATTATTAAAATTTATGTTAATCTATATGCAGCACCCCTTTAATGTAATTTCCTCTTCAACAGCCTCTGTTTTAACCACACGTTCCAATTTCATACAGTCCCATATCTCATTGGACAACCAGCGAGCAGTGTATTTAACCAAAAATGTTGACGAAAATAGGCGGTGGTGTGGTTTTTCATTTCGTTATTTCTTCCATTAAAGTGTGGCAACTTATAGAAACTGATTTGGTTTATTTTTTCGTTTTTGATTTTTTTGTTTTGTACTACTGCATGCATTTGTAGTTTGTTGAAAAGTAAACCTACACGAACTATTTTATGCTGCAAATCAAGCATAGAAATAACAAAACATACCATATCCAATGCTTTTTTCCATCTACTTTAAGAAATAAAAATACAATCAAATGAAAATGCCCCAATCTCAACGACTGACAAATCCATCTCGTGAGCAGAGTGCATAAAGTGAAAGAGTAAATTCATTTCAGTTAAAAAATAATAAACATTATTTGTTTAGTTTTTTGAATTTAATCTGTTAAGGTTTAAAAATTCTTATTTTTATCTACACTCCTTTCGGGTAAAAAAACTTTTTTCATACATTGTCAAAACCTTGCGCACTATTCGATTGAAGGTATACTGCGATTAACAGTCAGGAAAGCCCTATACTGTCAATAGGCTCGCTTAAAGCGAGCAATCGCTCGTAGGCATTTATTTATGTTTATGTATATCAGAATAATCTTATTCATCCAACTAAGTGTCCGGACACAGGATCAGCTGATCTTGTTAGTTAATAATTTGTCTCAATAGCAATTTCTAAGAAAGTCCCGATCAAAAAACACCGCATATCGTCTCAAAATTTCTCTCTCCATAATGTCGTAATGCGGAAATTTGTTATGGAGGAACACCACATATTAATTTAAACAAAAATCATCAGTCGCAGAATAATGGCAACCAAGTTGAATGGTTGACGCAACACAAATCTATGCTTATCACAAAACAATCTTGCAGCTCGTCTCTCTTTTACTGGCATATAAAGAATATAGAATCCACGCTATACTTTGAAGGCAATTAAGCATAAGGAACTTGTGCAATAGAAGGAATAGCGTCGTAATTTAAAAAAAATTTTACACTGCCAGATGACTGTACATATGTATGTATGTTAGGTTAGGTTAGGTTAGGTTAGAGGACGTGCACCTGTCGGTCAAGACAAGCACAGTACCCGGAGGTCGAAATTGATCCATTGTACATTGTCCTTAGGGGAGGAAGGAAAAGGAGGATATAGGAAAATAGGGAAGGGGAGGGAGAATGGGAAACGGAGAAACAAAAAACAACAGACACAAAACAACAGAGGTTGAGAGTGCGACTACACTTATGAAGCCCTAGCACCTCTCAACCAGCCCAAGCTGCTAATGAATCTCTGGAGAGCCTTGATGTCGGCTCTCGACACAGAACTCAAGTTCTCAAAGAAGGCCCTGCCAAGGGTCCTCAACCTCAACCTACCAAGGGCTGGGCAATTGCAGAGGAGATGTTCGACAGTCTCCAACTCCTCCTCATCGCAACATACCCTGCAATAGTCCGGCTGGGATCTGTTCCAGATCTCCGTCAGCGACCTAATCTCGCAGTGCCCCGTGATAAAACCGACAACCAACCTTAAGCTGGCCTTAACCAAGCCCAGCAGCCACTCTGTCCTCTTGCTGCCCACAGCAGGCCATAGACGCCTAGAAACAGAACAACCCGATCCGTTCCCCCAACGTCTCTGCTCTTCCCTCCTGACCCATCCATCGATGAGGCCATAGAGGTGACAGACTGGGGGGTCAGGACCAACCGTCAAATCGCCAACCGAAAGCGAACCTAACCTAGCGAAGGCATCTGCCGTCTCATTGCTCAGTATTCCGCTGTGACCCGGAACCCAGCATAGACGGATACGGTCCGGTCCAAAACTCCTCAACGACTCTTTGCACTCACGAACGAGCCGTGATTTGCACCAGACCGACGCAATGGCCCTAAGGGCAGCCTGACTGTCAACAAAGATCGTGTAAGTTTCCGAATCCGAAGATGGGCCACCAGCTATGGCCTCAATAGCCTTCAGTATTGCAAAAATCTCCGCCTGAAAAACGCTGCCGTCATCATTCAACCTGAAGTGGAGTTCAAAACCGAGTTCCTTACAGAAAACCCCAGCACCTGTACATCCACCTAACTTAGACTCATCTGTGAAGATGGGTATACCACTCTGCCCCTGGAGTACCCCACCACTCCATTGTGCCCTATCCGGTATGAGTATACTCAAACCAGGTAGGAACATAGCCTCAGGCACAATATAATCAGTGGCTTTTTCCGAAAGTCCGTACCTTCCGTCAGGAAAGACGGTATTCAGAACTCTGGAGTGACTTATCGAGCGCTGTTTTCAACAGCCCGATTCCCTCAGGCGTATGGCACTACGCGCTGCACACCGCTTGACATATAAGTCAAGCGGGGTCAGACAGAGCATAGTATCAAGAGCAGCCTGAAGGCAACTTTTCCTCACTCCAGTGATACTCAAAGAGGCAATCCGCTGAACCTTATCCAAGATTTTCCGTTGAAAACTCTTATCTAAGGCACACCACCAGACAACACAGCCATAAGTAATAACCGGTCTAACAATCGCCAGATATATCCAGCGAATGGCTCTCGGCGGAAGACCCCAGTTCTTACCTATGGAGTTCCTACACTGGTAGAAAGCATTTAGTCCCTTCTTCATTCTTTCCTCGGTGTTTCGTTTCCAGTTCAGCTTACTGTCCAGGATAACACCCAAGTACTTGACCTCAGAAGACAACGGAAGCTCCCTACCAGCTAATCTTGGCAACCTGAAGGTTTCAATCTTGTACCTACGCGAGAACAAAACGAGGTCCGTCTTATTTGGATTTATCCCCAGACCACACTTTGTCGCCCAAGAGGATAAAATTCCAAGTGCAGACTCCATCAGTTCCCCCAGCGTTGGCAAAAATTAACCACCCACAAGAATAGCCTCATCGTCGGCATATGCCACAACCTTAAAGCCCCTACTTTCGAGGAGAATCAGATCAACATTTGCAACCAAGAGCCACAAAAGAGGGGATAGGACACCCCCCTGTGGTGTACCCCTGGTCGCACGCTTGACGACAGAACATCCACCCAGATTTGATCGGATTAGTCTGTTACCCAACATGTGGGTGATAAACCGCACCAGAAAATCTGGGGCATGTATATCCCTTAGTGAATTCTCAATAGAAGAAGTGGTAACGTTATTGAAGGCCCCCTCTATATCAAGGAAGGCCGACAGTGTGTACTCATCCCTAGCCATATTCGCCTCAACAAAACCAGTCACTTCATGAAGAGCGCTCTCAACAGACTTACCCTTAATGTAAGCATGTTGCGACCCACTCAACAGAGACCGGTCAATCCTTAAATATAGATCGATAAGTCTCTCCAAAGCTTTCAAGAGAAAGGATGAGAGTGATATCGGTCTATAATCCTTAGGGCCGATGTGACTGGGTTTACCAGCTTTCGGTATAAACACCACGAGCACATCTTTCCAACCCTCAGGTATATCACACCACCGGAGACAGTCTCTATACACGTCCACCAGATATTCGTGTAATATATCACCAGCATGCTGAAGCAGAGCCGGAAAGACACCATCCGGACCAGGCGACATAAACGGCTCAAAGCTACTAATAGCCCATTTGACCTTATCTCTGGTAATGATGTCTTCCAAAACCGGCGTAATTCCAGCATCACAGAAGGGATCAGCTACACCCAACGGATAGCTTCCTGGATCCTCACAATCGGGAAAATGAGTACTCAATAGAACCTCTAGGGTTTCTTTTCTCGAGGATGTCCACATGCCATCGTTCTTTTGGACGAAGCCTAGGACTTTGGGGTCCTTCGACAACATCCTACGGAAACGAACCACATCAGAAACATCCTCGATACTACTGCAGAAACTCATCCAGGTGGTGTATGTATGTATGTAAATCGTTTTCACGCAAAACGGAATTGTCGAAAAAAAAAAAACAGTACATATTTAGTTTTTTTTATTATAAAAACAATGAAACTCTTTTTACTATAACTTATCATTTGTTTTAAAAATTCTCGTAGCGGAAAACGATATGGTTCTTTTAAGTCACTGAAATCTGACAGATATTACATAAAATAGGCGCTTATTCGAATATTTCTTCATTATGGATTAAAGACTCACATGCTTAAAATGAAAATTATATACAACACTTAATACTTATTTATTTACAACTTGTTGGTGTTGGTCTTGTCTTGTCTTGCAGATTGGTGATGGCTTTGAATCAAGTCTAGCTAGCCTTGATCAATGGTCCGGAAAATATGTATTTATAAACGTTTTTGTAACATTCATAAACCACTAGCAATACAATACAATTGCATTTATGATATTCTAATAAAAACTAAAACAAAAATCAAAATAAAAATCAAAATAAACACAACATAAATAACAACAATAAAAACAAATAACTTCTAATATTGTATGTATGTATTTATGTTTTGTAGCTCGATTGACTACATGCAAATACGTTGGTATGTATTTCTTTTTCTCGATGTTTTTGTAACTTCTCCATGTGTTGCTGGAGGTAGCGGCGTTGGTTAGCAACATGACTGGCTTAAAATGTTTGATTTGCCATGCTGTTTGGCGTAATGGCGATCAGTGTAACAAATGTCCATGTCCACGACAACAACAACAATTAGCAAAAATAGAATCACGTTTCTTTCGCATTGACTTTTGATCCTTATATGGGTAGGACGACTTTATTTTTAATGATGAAATACTACTGCATGCATTACAGTATTCGTTTTCTAAAAAATATTTCTTTATTAAAGTTTTTTGTTTTTATTATTTCAAATTTAATTACAATTTTGACAAACCTCTCTTGCAAGTTTATCGAAAAATAATTGCTATTCAATTAAAAATATTATATTAAGGGGTTCTTTTTAGTTTTTCATTTTAACAATTTAAATGTTAATATTAATAGATTAATTTTCAAAATTACAACATATGGGAACTACAAAAAAAAAAAAAACATCCTTAAATTCAAGAAAATAAAATTCATAATAAGAACAAGAAAAAACTAAATTATGTTATGTGATAATAAAGAAGAATTATAAACAAAACTAACTAAATATGACAAAATCGTTTAAAAAAAGAGTATGTTAATTAAATTCAATATATATAGTGTATATATTCTATTATAACTTCATGGTTTCATTTCATTCATTGTTTAATATGTTCATTTCTCTCCATGTCTCATATTCTCATGGTGATGTATCATCTATGGCCGAATCAGACTTTTCTAATTGTTTAAATAATTCATCGAACGATTTATTATTTGGTTTTTGGGGCTCTTCATTCAGTTTACCAGTATTGGGTAAATATTTAGTCTCTTTTTTTAAATCTTCATCGTCATCAGTGGTAGATGATGGCGATGAAGGTTCAGCAAGAGCATTATTTTGTTTATCCGTGTTATCAGAAGCAATGACTGGCTTTGTAGAGGGCGGCACAGCTTTAGAAAGTTCATCATCTGAAAAAAAAGAAATTAGAATAAAACGATCTCTAATTATACAAATAGAAAATAGAATGTTTAAATTGACGATGGGTTTACTTAAAGTTAACGAAATAAACGGTACAGGAAGATCTGCAAATCGCTTCTGAATTGAAAAGAAGAAGAAGAACTTATTTTTATTAACAAAAATGGAGTTAATACAAAAACCAAACTTGAAGTTCAGGTAGGTTTTACTGTGAGATTGCCATGGAATCAACCACAACTAGTGACTACAAATACAAGATCCAATCATGTCCATAAGAATTATTCCCGCTAAAGGCTAAAACGCTTGTGAAAACTAACTACACTTCTTCTTACTTCATTTTATATTAAAATTCAAATTCAATAAAAGCACTCATTTCGCGGTAGGATATACGTTACACTTATTACGCTGTAATTAAGTATGCCGACGCAGAGAGATCATATTAAATGAAAAATATTTTCTTTGCACTTACACACGTCTCCTTAAGCTATTTTTTTTTTATTTTATGCCATTGCATTCAATAATATTAGCGACGTTCACATTAATTGAATTGATTTTCCTTTGCTTTTTAAAATGAATTCCTATTGAACTCTATACACCGGGCAATACCGCAGTGATTCGACAAAATGTAAATAAATTGAGAAATAAATATTAAAATATTAATGATATGTGGTCATTACAAACATATACAACATATGTATGTACGTATGAATGCAAAATAAAAAAATGAGTGCTTGTTTCTATAATTGGAAAAGAGAAAAGACAAAACAACAACAAAAAAAAGGAATTTATTTACCAGAATCTTCTTTATCATCTTCCGAATCAGATGAATCACTAACATTTACGGCTGAGGCAGTTAAAGCCGCCAAACGTGGCGCAACTGGCCTGGCTTTACGTGCTTGATTTAAGGTATTACAAAATGCACACCGAAAGGTTGTATATTCGAAATCTTCCTTAAGAGCCATACCTTAAAAAAAGAGTAAATTTAGTCCATAAGGAATTAAAGTCAATTTGAATCATATTTAAATACCGTTATGTGAGTAACATTCTTTGCAAATCATTGCAAAACGATCTTGTGGTCCATCGCCAATCAAAACGTCAACAATACGATCAAATACCCCTTTCTCTTGTTGGTTAACTATTGGAAAGGGTGTACGACGCCTAAGTTGTTGATTATTATTACCAATACCAGCCACTTGTGCTCCCAATGCTGTAGGACGTGGACTATTTAGTTGGGTTGTTAAACGGGGTGTAGTAGCAGTTGAGCCCAATGCTGCACTACTGATGCGTGTCTGCGGGGTTGAAATTAAGGCCAATTGATTAGATCGTTGGCTTGAGTTTTGTGCTGTCGAAGAGCGATTCAGTAAAGGTTGACTCAATTTACTGGGGGTTGATGGGGTTAAAGCTAGAAAAAATTTATTTGAAAATGAATCCTAATGTCTGCATTTTATTTTTCTTACCAAATGTTGTTTTACTAGGTTTATCGGCAAAACGCGCCAGGAGATTCACCGCCACCTTATAGGTTTCTTTATCCATTACTTGTTCTAAGATTTTCTTCTTTTCTGCCCTTAAGGCTGTTAGTTTTTTCGAGTTTTTATTTAATTTACGTTGGAAATACCAAGTGAATAAATAACGTAGTAGTATGATACTAAAAATAAAAATTTAATTTATGAGCTGAAAGCAATATTTATTGTACGCTCTAATTACAGTCAAATACAAATGGGCCACCTGCCGAAAAGTGTTCAACCACGCTAAATACGAGAAGGACTGTGTTTCATTAGATCAATACCAAGTTACACATTATTGATAGTGATTTGCCTAAAGATGCGCAAGCTTTGTTGAGAAGTTCGTTTACGGCTACCGTATAGTTCGAATTTGGAACCGAAATTTTATTGGTGCAAACTTCAAATGGATGTTCTTTAACTACGCTAAGCAAAGTCTTCGCTTTTATATAAAAATAATGGATTTTCTACTTTTCTACTCTTCTTCAAAATATTAATTCAAATCGGTCATTCTTTTTAATTAACTTTTCTAACTGGCGTTTTTTACTTTTGAAATCTGTTATTGCAATATATTGAAAAACATATAGAAGATTATCGAAAAACCGCTGCCTATAAATATCATTACTTTTCGCTATTATGCTTTAACTACCAAAAATCATTATCAGCTTATCTCCGAAATAAAGGTGGGTGATTATCTACAAATTATAAATCAAAATTCCATTAAATGTGTTCGTCTCAGTTTAGAACATACATTCATATTTCATTGCAATTGCGAAAACATAAATATCAACTGTAAAGTGTACGAGTACATAACAATGGGCTGGTGCTTGAATTGAATACTTTCCTCTGTTTGAGGCGATAAAGAAATTGCATTTTTTATACCGTAGCACTTTTAAGGCCCCCTACGCTCTGCTTTTACTTCGTCATGCTATGCTGTGGAAATAATTTTTCCAATCTTTTTTCTCAAAGACCGGTTTTTCATTTTGCTTTTACTTTTACTTACATGATAGGGAACAATAAAAGGGGTATGAAATACATGATCTGTTTCTGCCATGTTTGCGGAAAGTAAATGAAATAAAAGGCGACGAAAGCGATCACATAAGCGCCTATGGAGACAGCCAGAAAATTGCCAACAATGCGCTTCTTTTGCTCCTGGGTATTGACAGTGTAGGTCTCCAATGTGTCGATCTTTTCTTGTAGGGCTTCCAATACCTCCTGGGTAGATTTTTCTTTCTATAAAAATCATAACAACAAGATATAAATAAAATACGTGATAAAAGTCCAAGACTTATTTATTAACTCACTCTGAATTTTGCCAAGATAATACCCATCCTTATTTAAGTTAATCACGTTCCCTTGCTCTCTCTCTCTCTCTCTCTCACCGTACAAGAGCGTATGTGTGTGTTTGTTGTTTAGTTTACTATTGAGTGACTACCAGATGAATACGCCGACTGACTGTCTCACTGATTGCGTTGCGTTGGTTTTATGTTTACGTGGGTATCTCCTATCCCGTTTACTGTCTTCTGCAATTGTTTTTATCGTTGCTGGTTGCTGGTTATTTGTTGTTTTCCTTTCCCTTTCTTTAGCAGTAACAAATATTATCAATCCGTTTGTTCCTTCAATTTTTTATAATATAAAATTGTATTAATTTAATTGAAATTTCATTTGTTTTTATGTTAATTTCTCTACATTTTTATTATGCATTATTTGACTGTTTTGCCCCCATCCGCGTGAGTGTGTGTTTTCTATAACTTTTGCTTTGGGTTTTGTTATAATTCTTCTATGATGACGATATTTTTGGAAATATTTTTAGCTCTCTGTAGGAATTTTATTATTCAAAAGCCGCAGCTACGGCAATTTACAACAACAATAATAATAATGAAATATAGCAACAAACAAAAACGTCAATGCATTGACATCAGCTAGCGCCGTTAAAAACAAAATTTGTAAATGACTTTGAAGTATGATAGAAAATCGGATAACAACTCTAAGTTTTTAATACGGTACGTTCAGTGATAATAAACAAACATCACCATAACGGTAATTTAATTCTAAAAAGATTTTTATTTACAAACCTGGTTTAAGCAAAGGAAAATATTTGTTTTACCTCCGAATCGCCATCGTGAACATGGTAAGTCTTGACCTCTTCTTCTGGCACAGCGAAAGTTGAGTTGCCAATCTTTTAACGAGTGGTGCTAGGATATTTCCATATATCCAATGAGGAGGCGTTTGGTGTTATTAAATCACTTTACATTTAAGCTTAAATATCGATTGGACAAGTCATAATGGATTACCTAATATTTAGAGTTGTATCGCTTAACATCAGCAACTAAAAATCCTATTGAAAGAAACACAGACAAGTCTTAAACAAAAGAAGTTGTCAACATTAAAAGAAACCAAATCATAATTCGAATCGATTTTCTATTCCAGTACTAAAATCAACAGGATTTCTTTCCTGTGCTCTTTCGATATCACTTGAGTCTAGGCTCTTTGTAAATAATTCTAATCTGGTAAAGTCAAACATTTTTTTATATTTATTATTAATGATCTTTTTCCTATGAACCACACCTGATCATCTCTCTCCCTCTCTGAAAAATTGATCAAGTATAAATTATTTATTTCATTGCTACGATATTACATCAGTTGCGTTACAAAAATTAATTTCCATTCAATAGAGGACCTAAAATCTTCTACGCTAAATAGATGGTCGAGTTAAAAAATAAATAATAATCGTGTTTATAAACAAACGGTATTAGAAAGCAAATAGACATGTCTTATCATATAATTATTGCACATGTTCGTTGTTATATTAATAAAAAAAAAAAATAATAATAATATAAGATAACAAAACCATTCAAAATACTTCATTCACAATTTATTAATCAACCATATTTAAACGCCATATTTTTTCACACGCCAATAGCACGTTTTTCGATTTATTTTCTTTCAAATATAAAATATAATTTTACACCACCTTAAGTACGTTGAATTCATTAAGCAAATTCACACGATAAAAATTCTGCACACGGTTAAAAAAAACCTTGCATACAATATTACCAACAAACAATTAATGAAAATTACTATACTTTTTCATTATAAGGTTTATATCGTTAACTTAAAATCTAATCTAATAATATTCGTTATTAACGGGTTAGCATTAAGACTACTCTTCATCTTTTATACAGTTTTCCACTAGATCCCTTAAATTTGGATTTTCCATGGCAGCAGCTATTCTTTCTTTGTCATTTATCTGCTTATTTACTAGAAATTAAAAGGGATTCATTTTAAAAAGATATTAGAATTTATATATTAACATATACACACTTTCATCTTCCGTATTGTGGGTGCCCTTTTTAATGAAAATATCTAATTTAATATCGTGAGGCAGACTTCTTTCAACCTTAACACGAATGCATAGACCAATTAATGTAGCCAAGGAACAATGAGGCACAGTGGGATTAAATTCAATCCGTACCTAAACAGGAAGAAAAAGTGATTTTTTTAATTTCACATTAAATATTAAGAAAGAAAATGTTACATAAAAACTACCAAACGATATGACGAAATTTAATTTATAAAATTAACAAAACATCAGACACATTGGTAGTTCACTGGACAATGCTTATGAGCAACTGCTTCTCATGCCCCTCAGCCTTAATTAACTCTGATTATGGCATTACTTCTGAAGTATGGAACATACAAAGTGTAATACAATGTTTTCTCCTAGTCGGAAAAACTGTTCAATATTTTTTAATTTTTAGCCGTAGATATTATAATTCATTTAAAATCAATACTTTCCTAGATCTATTTGACCTATAACACTGTTTTTAACGAAGGCCTTAAGCAGATCGGATAAGTAAGAAACTATTACGTTTAGGAAATATTTCTGAAAACCTTTTCATTACCTTCGAAACAAATATAATAGTCAACGGGGACCATATGGTACTCTTCAACGTTTAAATTTAAAAATGTTTCTCATAAGAAAAAAAAGTACAAAAACACTCACAACTGAAACATTAGATTTTGTGGGTGGCATTACAAATATACCATCTTCATATATCACATTTAAGTCTTCCAATGTAGCAGGCTTCTCGGGATCCCGTATGGTTCTTAAGCAGTCTGCAAAAGGCAAAAAAAGAATAACATTTTTAGAGCCTGAAATAAAATAGAGGGTGTAGCAATTAAACTCACCATAAATAGTCTCTTGTAAATCGTTAGCATTTTTATAGCCCAATTCCTGCAATAGAGCATCCTCCCCAATAGCAATTGCCTCGTCACCTCCTGAACCGCTTAATGACATTTGTGAAGTTTTACGCACTAAATGTGCATCGACCGAGTTCGAGTTGGCTGCTGTTGAGTCTGATTCTGATAATTTACGTTTAATAAAAGACAACATTTTCTGGCGTTTGTGTGTGTATGTGTATGTGTATGGTAGATATGCTTTTGTATATTGTGTGATAATATTGTGATGTACAAGAGGTTTTCCTTATCTCGGCCTAAATACACAGGAGCTTTTGATTTCTGTACGATTTCTCTTAATAGATTATTTTCTTTGCACAAAAACTATTTTAACATTGAATTTTAAGGAATTTAATATGAGTTTTAGGAATTATGTAATGTTAGTAACACAAATTTTATTTTAGTAGGCAAACATAAAATTTTAATGCAAATTTCTTAATTATATTTTAAAATAATGGAAATATTTGTCGTTCTTTTTTTTTTCTTACTTAACTTTTTTTTTTATAAGACCACTCAGCTGTTTAGTATTTTGATTTGCAAACAGTGTTGTCAAACGAACAAATTTTTCCCAAAACCAAGATATTTTTTTCTTTTGAAATGGGAAAATACAAAAGAGTATATTTGGGGCTGGGGATTTATAGGGTCTAAACAAGTTACTTTTCGGATTTTCATATACTAAAAAATATAATGAAAAATAAAAACTATAAATTATTAATAATAAAATAGTATAATAAATATATAAAATAATATGTAAATAATATCAATATAATATAAAATAAAAATATCAACTGAAATAAGGTTGTTCGTAGTGATTTTTGGGAATAAATTTTGAAGTTGAGAATTTAGAAATTGGGGACAAAACTTGGAAACAGTCCGACAACACTTGGGTTGAAAAAGGTCGTCTATTACTTGAAAAACCACATAAAATTTTTTTCGTGGCAACACTGGCGATGAGTTTTGTGGACAATGGTGAATTTATCTTATAAACCTCCCTCAAGAGATGTCAACATTACAGAAATGCCGATACTGCCGTAGTTGTGCAGAATTGTGTGTTCTATGTCTGAAATAAATAAATTTCATTCCGGTATCGTAAATAAATTCTGGGGTTGAGTATTTCTAAAATGGGAATTAAACTTTAATACGATCTAACACATTACAGAAATGCCGATACTGCCGTAGTTGTGCAGAATTGTGTGTTCTATGTCTGAAATAAATAAATTTCATTCCGGTATCGTAAATAAATTCTGGGGTTGAGTATTTCTAAAATGGGAATTAAACTTTAATACGATCTAACACTATTATTTTGTGCTGACCACAAGGTAGTGCAAGTAATAATTAAATTGTAGATACATAGTATTAAAACATATGTATCTAGAGTTGATGAGGTGCAGTCCTTTTACTTAAAGATAATGCAGTATAATGAGATATTCGTTGAAATTTAAATTAAGTCTTCTACAAAAATAAGTTTTAAAACAATTTTCAGTAAAAATCCTTAAAAGAACTTAGCATTTACTAACAGTGTTAGATATATCGCCGCCAAATATAATACATAATCTACAGTTCGGGTCATTGACCTTCAGTCAGGATCATTGACCTCTGGTCGCTATTATTTAATTTTAAGATACTCATGGTTTTCTTCTCAAAGTATTTTTTTAATTCTACCTACTGTTTTATATGCCGCAATAATCAATGTGATGTTTCTACTCACTTTCTCAGTTTGGCCCTTAATGCTTTGGACGGCATTGGGTTTTACAAACTTATGGTATCAAAAAATACTCTGGCTTATTACCCAGAATAATCGCTTCCACATTTCCAATCACTCGATAATAACTAGGAATCCATATAATCCGTACCGTTGCATGTAAGTGTTTAATTTATAGTACATAAAATATTTCTCCTATACATGCCTACTTATTTCGAAAGCACAGAATATTTTCTTTTATAGGGTATTCTGTAATTCTATAACACCTAACGGTCACTTTACGTTGCTACTCAATGATTATTTGTTGAGTGCTTGTTGTTGTTTTTGCTGTGCCTTATCAATAATTCAAAAAGACAAAGTGGAAAATTGTGCGGTTTTTGTTTTTGTTGTTTTTTTTTTTCAAATGTCAAATAATATTCACACCATTAATTAGCACAAGTGTAATCTAGACAAATTTCTTTAGCTAATTTAGGTTTGTTTGTCGTATCAAAATAATATTTCATTTCTAAACGAAAATAAAAGACAAAACAAAAAACTTTATCTAATCATAAGAGTGTAAAATAATAAAATAAATAAATAAATTTCAAAAAATAAACAAACAAACAAAACAAGGAGAACAATTCAGAATCTGATTAAAAAGTAGCAACCACAACAACAAGTGGTTTCTTAACAATTTAAAATAATAAAACAACAACATCAGCAATTGTACTATGTGTCTGAACACACAAAGCTTAGCAGTTGTTCAACTCGTTTATACTTGCAGTCAGTCAGTTAGTCAACACAGTTCTATTGAACGTAGAGGTAGAACGGTATTCAATATTATCAGTCAATAAAAAGTGAGTCAAATAAAAGTGTTTTAATTAAAAATTCAAATTCAATAACAAAAAGGAGAATAATTTGTTTTGCATTGAAAAAAAAAAGAAGAAAATCAACGAAATGACAGCTTTAAATACCAGCGAATTATTATTCGAAGAGAAAACATTGTATCAGCCATCTTTAGAGGAACTAAAACAAGGTAAGAATAGTTGGGAAAAGATTGTTTATCTAATCAGCTGTTTTAATTGTGAGAATAATAAACAAAAAGAATAAGAGATGATACAAAAAAAAATTTCTAAATATACGCTTGGATAAAATGAACACATGCCAGTGTTACCAGACGGTTTTACGAAAAACAACGGTTATTATTTAAAAAAAAAAAATTATTTGCCGAAAGTCCAAAATTGTTTTTATTTAAATATAATCCTTTTTCATAGAAAGATTGAGAAAAAAGAGAAACTTGAAAATACAACGAATTTCCTCGGTGTTACTCGATCAAAAATTACCTCGATTTGCATCTCTAGTTCATTTAAAATGATATTTCTTTATCACCATGTTGTATCTTATTTAGTAATTTGATTGTAGTTCGACTTTACACTCCCTGTTGCATGACAGAGAGCATCGGGTGTATTCTATTCTTTCTTAATTTAATTTACCCTTATGCTATGTATTAACATTTACGATTGTTGTCCAAAGAGAGTATAATTAACGTAAACGATAATACAGTTCAATTGTCTATTATTTTACGTTACAAAGGCATTAAGGCGTTATTGTTTAAGTTTAAATCGATAGAAATGCAATGGATTTCTCTTTGAGTGAAAATTCATTTTCATATTTTATTAGATTAGCTAACATCGTTAACATTTTAATATTTTATTCGTTTTTATTTCCAGTAATCCAGTCCAGCTTGCTTAAAAATTTTGAAAACGTAAACGTTGAAGTAACACAATGTCCCAATTTAACAGAATCACCTTACAATCTAATGGATTCGGGTAAATTATTTAAATAATCATTTTTACTTAATGAATGTGTACATGTGTTATGACAATTAATTGTGTATGTATGTACATTACATGTAGGTCTTGGGGGCTCTCCTTTGCTGCTAGAATCTGGTGGTCCACCGTATCTATTGCCACTGGTACAACGCGATAAACTATATAATGTGAAAGAACTCTGTCAAAAAGCCATGGGTGGTAAGGGTAAAATACTGGCCGGTAAGCAAAATCAAATATAAAAATCAAATTCTTTCAAAAGGAAGAAAGGAAGTATTAAAATGGAAATCTATTATGCTTGCAGTTGGTGCTGGCGCCGGTCCCTACCCTCTACGCAATTCCAATTGTGAGGGTATCTACAATATGAGCATATCAGTTGACGGTGAAATCAACAACGGTAGCTATACCGCTAAAGTTTCTGGCAAAGATGAGTCTTGTGTCCTTGAGCCAATACCCAATTCTGAACCCAGATGTGCTTTATTGCTTAACCTCTTTGTGTGTCGTGGCGAACCAGGTCAAGTGATCAAGATTTCTTGCAAAAAACGTACGGGCCAAATGAATTTTATTGAATGTATTCGCTTGGGACTGCTGGAGAAATACCAGGATAACTGTGTCGGTACGTATGTAGGTGCACACATCTGAATTCAATTATAGTTGTGGTTGCAAGTTGCTGAAAACTTAATTAATGCGTACTTGTGTGTATCCTTAGGTATGGGCGGTCTGTTTCTAATTAAACGCGGCAAAGTTCATCAGCATGTGATGCGTGATTTTAGCAAAACTCCCATTCATACGGAAGAAGAATTGAATCAGTGGCTAAAATTTTTTGAAATGCCGGCCACTCTGAATGCAGTAGGCACCTTGATTACCCATGAAAATGTAAGTGATTCAACGAGAATTGATTATAATAGCTTAAAAGACTACGTGACGACCGCTGTATGTTGGTTTATTAGACATGAGGCGACTTTTGGGGCGACTTAATCTCAGCAGATTTCTGGCAAAAACTCTGAGAGCAAACAAAATTGTCTTGAAAAGTTTCTCAAAAAATCTGTCGTTCGGAGTCGACTTTAAACTGTGTTGGTGACTTGCGATGGACTACCCTGGACACGAAACTTTCCTAAAGACAGAAATCGATACGGGTAAATGGGAGTGGATGGAAAGACGGGTACGGGGTAGAGAAATGCCTGGATTCAGGGTTGTTTAGCTTTGCATAGACCACAATATTGTCTACAGTGGATCTAAGAATCCCCATTATCACTAATAGAATGTTAGGGGGGGGGATTTCCTTTCACAAAAAAAAAAAACAAGAAAATAAATTCAAATATTAGCTGTTAAATAACTGTCCCCGGACATTTTTTTTCGTTTTGTTTTATGAAGTCAATAAAATATATTCCATCTATGTGTGTATGCCTTTTATGAGCTCAGCTTTTATTACAGAAGAATACATTTTTATTTACACAACAAATCTTATTTGATTTCCTTCTTTTTCTTTTTCTCTTTCGGATGTGTGTGTGTACAACAGGATTTAGATTTACGTCTGCAGCACTTCCATTCATTCTCCACCAGCAATTGGGGTGGTCACTATCATTATGATACAACACCTGAGACTGTCGAATACGAAGCCTATTTAAATGTAGCGGAACGTGTAGTGCGTGTGGATAAGCCCAAGGAAACCCATAAATTTGGCAGGGATTAAAATAAGTGCTTCAAATTCAAATTTTTATTATTATTACACGGCAACAACAGCAACAACAGCAACAATAGCAACAAGAACAATAACATCAATGGCAATGGGAGCAGTCTTCTATTCCTATTGTACTTATGTTCGTATGTAAACACATGCATGTATATGTACATATGTATGTTTCTGTTTGTATATGTATAGATATGTATGAATATTTGTATGGGAATGTTATGTGAAAATAAATTTTTTTTATTTTTTATACCACGAGTTTTTATCTTCTTATTTTTTATTCTGCGCTTCTCTGTTGCCTTTTATAGGAGGATATGATTGTGTTATAAACTGCTTTTAATGCAGATAATAACTAGTCATTTATTAAATGAGGCCGCAGAGCTAAAAAGGAAATAAAAAACAAAACCAAAAAAAAAACAAAAACAGAAACAAACCGTATTTTATTACAATGAAACTCTCTTTCTCTCTCTCTCTCTCTCTCACTCTCACTATCATCATTTCTTCCTTTTTCACAAAGCTATTAAAACTATAATATTTGTTGTTATGATGCACATAATAACTAGCATGTATTTATTAACGCTTGCACTTACACACAAACAAACATACGTTCGCTCTCCTGCTTTTCAAACGCTGCTCGTATTAGGGTGTGGTCTCTGCTTTCTATGAGTTTCATTTCAACACATTTAATTTTCTCTTTCTAGCCTTAAATCTCCAAAAAAAAAAAAAAAATTCGCTACTCTGCCTCTATCTTTCTCTTTCTCTCAATACATTCCACGGCTTTTGAAACACCAATCAACTTGTAGCTTTAAATGCCTCTCTTGTTTTATACGGAGACCTCTCTAATAATAGTGAAGAGATTCCTCTTATGGCGCATATTCTCATTTTACTTACACTCTCCGCTTTTTTTTTTTCAAAATGTTTGTTTGTTTCATAGTATATGCAGAGAGATTTCATTTTTATTTTGCCTCCAATTTATTTGTTTTTGTATTTGGTTTTTGGTATGTGGGGAGTGTTTTTCTTTCCTTCAAGTCAGCCATTATTTTCTTAAGTTAATATTCTCTGCAATTGTAACTACAACTGTTTGTGTGGATGTGTGTGCGTATGCGTCAAATAAAAGTATTTTTTTTTTTAAACAGACACATCGTGAACAGAGTAATAATTGCCATAACGTTGTTGTTGTTGTTGTTGTTATTATTTATACTTTATTAAAGATACTGTTATTGTTACGAGGATACAGCCAAATAAACAGTAATACCTAGATCTTACTAACGCTTGGAGCATCTTTACAAAATTATTTGGTATTATTTACAAAACATTATTATTGATTATTATAGCCATTATCCTCAATAGAAATAAATTCACAAAAAATAAAAATGGGGTGGAAAAATTACAAACAAAACTTGAGTTGCTCTATAGAGGCTTCACTTTACAACTGTAGCTTTTTCTCCATTTTTTGTTTCGATTATTTTTTGTTTTGCCAGTGCTGCTTGCTATCCATAAACGTTTTCGTTTATTATGTTTCTTTATCTCTCTCTCTCTCTCTCTCTCCTTCTACATAATAAAGATACAGATCTGTGATAAGTAAGTATGTTTGGCTGTATTTCAGTACTTGTGTGTGTATGTATGTATGTATGTACATATATGTATACGCAAATGTATAAATAAGAAAAAATATTCTTTTATACGTTTTGCCATACAATGGCCATTTGTGTGTGTATGTATATGGTTTAGTTTGTATTGTATGTAGTAGGGGGGAATAAAGTCATTAAAAATGCTTAAAATGTATAATAATTTCTCATATTAAGTCACTAAATGATTACATGGCTGCTTGGTTGGTTGGCTATTGCCAGAGATATCTCATATAAATTTGACTGTGAATGCAAGCGCAGACATAAGGATTATAATAGAGTAACGAAGGCAAATGTAAAATACATATGTATGCATGTATGTACACACAGATATGGATAAAGAAATTTAAATAATTTCTTATAAAGTTCAACTTTCTTAAAATCATTGAAATTGTTTGTTTTTTTTTATAAAGATTTTTAAATACAAATACATAACCCACTACTATGTCTTTTGTTTTTTTTGTCTTGAGCCGGAGGTGGTAAATCTTCTAAAGATACTTTTGTTCCGACAAAAGCATGCACGATTCACCATCCTTGGTGCCTACACACATCAACCACTCTCCCCCCGCGGGACTGCCGTAAGGTATTACTTCGCGGGGGGCTGGTTAGCTCGAAAACTTTAACACGTTATCTCAAATTTCGCCTTCGTTCCTCCAACTTTCGGTAGTACTATCATTACTACCGCCATTTTCTGGGTGTATTGGCTCCATAGCGTCCTAGAATTCAACAGCTCCTCCATGAGCCGGTTTGGTCCTAATCTATTTTCTCCGGGCCATCTAAACCTGGGGCAGCATGTTAGAATATGCTCTGCATCTTCCTCTTCGTCTACACAGTTTGGGCATATAGGGGAAATATCATGTCCAAATCTGTGCAGGTACTTCCTAAAACATCCATGACCAGTTAGGAACTGGGTCACGTAATAATTCAATTCGCAATGTTTGTTTTCCATCCAAGGGGTTATAGAAGGGACAAGCTGAAATATCCATCTTCCCTTTAAACTGATCTCCCATCGTGACTGCCATTTGTGCATGGAAGTCATTCTTTCCTCCGCTTTTATAGCCGCTTCCTGTCCTGAAAGTAATTGTTCAGAATCTCCATTAAGTATGGCGGCGTACCCATGTTAAAAGGGCTCTCATAATCCGCCCCCAATTCGCTGAGTTGAACGCGTATTTAACGTCAAGTGTGACAACCGCGCAGTATTCCTTGGTGCCAAATCTCCATCTTTCGCCCTCTATTGCATCTCTTGCAATGTCGACTACCCTCCTGATCGCGTCAACAGTGGACCGTCCTTTCCTAAATCCGTATTGCAGGTCCGAGAGAGCTCCTCCTGCCTCGGCACGCGTCAGTAGTCGGTTGTATTTTATCCTCTCCAGTATTTTTCCCATTGTGTCAAGTAGACAGATGGGCTGACATAACGATGGTTCCCCTGGTGGTTTACCAGGTTTTGGAATGAGAACCAATTTCTGCTTCTTCCGTCTACGTGGAAAAACACCCTCGACGAAGCACTTGTGGAACACCTTGGCGAACATATCAGGTCTGAACCGGATAGCCGCCTTAAGTGCCCTATCCGGGATTCCATCTGGCCCCGGTGTTTTCCTATCTCCTATTCCATTGCATGCTGCGAGTACCTCCTCTCTTGTTACCTCAGGAATGGTATGATTGGCTTCCGTATCCCTACTTATGAAAGTGTAGGGCTGGCCTCGTGGGAATAATGTACTAATAATTCCCCGTAGAAAAACTGGACAGCCTAGTTTAGGCTGTTGCTGAGCGCCGATTCTCTTGCAGACGACTCTGTAAGCCGTCCCAAAAGGATTTACGTCAGCTTCTTGGCATATCCGCTTAAAGGATAGTTTCTTGCTCCTTTTAATGGCTCTTCTAAGTTGATGCCTAAGATCCTCATATGAAGCCCGTTCGGCTTCCCATGTCGCTCTTCCTCTTGTACGCTGGGCCCTTCTTCTCGCTCTAAAGCATGGCGACCGCAGATTTCGAATTTCGTCATTCCACCAGTAGCAGGGGGAGCGTCCCCTACACACAGTCCTCCTAGGCATAGCAGCATCACATGCAGTGTTGAGCATTTGGCATATATCGCTCACTAATTCCTCGGCCGTGCTGCCAGTCGTATGAAAAGACGACAACAGCAATCTATACGTCTCCTCGTCAAAGCGGGTGTCCTTCCATTTAGGTCCCGTAAATTTCGCCAATCCATCTCCTCTCGTGTTGCGCCCAGTAACCGTCATCACGATTGCCTGATGGTCACTATTCGTGAAGTCCTCAGTTAGTTTCCACGCGGTCCGCGAAACAAGACTATTGCTCACAAACGATAAATCTATTATCGAGCTCGATCCAGCTCTCCTAAATGTGCTTCCTCTTCCATCATTCATCAGCGCCACAGGAAGGGAAGCGACCGTTTCCTGGTGTTAGTATATCTACTACCCCATTCGGTCGCCCAAGCATTAAAATCTCCTGCAATAATGAAGGGAGTATTCAGGAATTCCTCCATTGACCATCTCGGCGGGGGGGGGGGGGGGGGCGTAACAGCTAAAGACGAAAACTCCCTTTATCCTGGCCATAACGAAACCAATGTCCCGCGCATAAGTTTGCTAACCCACTATGTACATATGTATGTACGTAAGTATGTATGGATATGTGCATAAAATTGTAGGCGCTTAATTTTTTCATTGTCAGCAATTATTGCAAATGAAATTCGGTAGTCGGCAGAGCTTTTTTTTATAAATTGTTATAAAGACGAATTCTAAACCAACAAAAATTTGTTTAACCGTTGACAAGAGGAAGTAATGGAATATCAGAATGTATAGGAATCTTAATGGATTTTAATTATTTTTCTATAAATGCGCCAGAGCCAGTTTTGGTGGATAGGAACCATACGATTCCCAGATAATCCCATCAAAGACAGAAAAACATTTTTCTAAGCTTCAGAGTATGCCATGACAACCCTTGCTTGTTGGGCAATTGGAACAGTGTTTCCTTAGTGTGTTCATTTCATTGTCACAGTTTGGCTAGCTTTGGCAGTTACTATGTATTTAATTGGTGATTACAAGGATTAATCGGTTTTACGACCTAAGCTTGCCACACCACTCATGTTGTGTCTGTTATTTCTATCCATGGGTGGCGGGAATTACAGTTTAATGTCGACTCCGAATGACAGTTTTTTTAAGAAACATTTTATGGCAATATTGCTTTACTTTCTTAATGTCAAGCCACCCGGCTTGAGTTTTTACTAAAAAAATAGTCCCACTCGTTAGACAAAACTTACACTTAATTTAAGTTCTTTAAAAACTAAATTGCATCGTTTGAATGCCTTCTAGATAGAGTGTGATTGAAACGAACGCAGATCAATAGAGGTCATCAATAGGATGATTTCCTTTTCAACAACTCATTAAACACGTTCTTAGATAAATAGATAGTTTTCTGATTTAATCACTGTCAAACAGTTAATTTTAATCGTTTAAAATGTAACACATACATATGTACATATGTACATACATACATACATATGTATGTATTTATAAAATATAGCACAACCACAAAATACTTTTTATTTCTTTATAAATTTTATTTTCATTTTAAAAGTCACAGGGTCAAGATGCATTATCTGCACACATGCCATAATAGGCCTCATATTAGGATAGAACGTGTTCAAATTCTGTTCAAAAAAACTCTTTATTATGGAACACCCACAATGCATGAACAAAAAAAAAAAAAAAGAGACAATTTTCCTTCGTACACATTAATGGATTGTCACATCGCATCACACTGTTAGTGACGCTTATGATGGTGGTGATTGAGTAAAAATGCATGTGCATGAACATGAATAAATACATGGTAAATGAAAAGTGATTGAATTAGACGGCAATTAATTAAACAATTAATTAACGAGAACGAGAAAGGGGACACAATTTATACCTAAATGTGAACACAAGCAAATCATTTTAAATGGTCTTGTGGTCACAGCATCAATAGGCAAACAACAATAAAGTATTCAATGCATTGCAAATTTAACACTCACACACACACACACACACACGATATAAACTCATTGTACAGTAATCCCTCCATTTACGATTACTCATACGTACTATAAAGGTGTATTTCTTAAAATTCGCATTTATTCTTAGAAAAAATTTAAAAAACAATACAATCCATTAAAAATTAAATTTTAATCATCGATCGACGATATCGTCGATGACGAAAATGGAGGGATTACTGTAACTCCCTTTCTCTCTCTCACCTTGTCTCTAATACTTGGGCATATTTTTTTTCTTTTTTTGTTATTATTTTGGCTCCTGTCTTTAAATGAATTGTAAAGGCCGGCCATGCAATTTAAAAGGTTTTTATTGATTATTATTGTTGTCATCAAAATTGTTGGGGTGTGTTGGTGTTAATAAAGCAAAAAAAAAAGAAAAAAAAGAAGCAAAAAGAAGAGATACATATTTGTTACTCTATTTTTTTCTCCCAATTTTTGCAAATTTTCAATTCATTTCAAATGTTTGCCGAATCGTTTACATTTTATTACCAACTAAATGAGATTATAGGTGATAGCGAGAGTGTATATATGTATGTATGTACATGTGTGTGTGTTTTTGGCTCTAAAATAATATTGTCTTAATATTGGTTCAATTAATCGGAATGCCAGTAATTACACTCAAAGAAACACGACAATCATCGATATTGTATTGTAAAGAATGGCAACCACATTTGTGTTTTAAAATGGTTTCAATATCCTTGATTGTATTGTGTTGTTTTTTTATTGGAAAATCAGATCCTTTTATATAGAAACGTTAATTTTAATTGTGTTTTACAGTATTTTACATCCTGCTGGGTTATTGTTTCAATAAGGCATTAAATGTGGTTAAAAACCAGGCTGAAATAATCAAACAACTGGCCAAATGGGAAAAATGGAGAAAATTGAAATTGAATTTTGAAAAATAAAAAATAAAAAATAAACAATGTTTTGTCCAATGCATACATACTTCAGAAATGTATTGGTTTCCAAAGGAAAGTATATTTTCTTGTTGTTTCTCTGTCGTATTACAAAAAGTTTTAAGGAGTAGCATCGACATCATAATGTTGCTGTTGATTAAAAACCGCCACTCACTCACTCAAACAACACATACTGTGATGAATTTTATTTTCATCACAGCAATTTCGTTGAGCCGATCAGGCGGCAGTAGACAGCTATTCCATTGACACACAATAATGACGGAGCAGCATTGAACATTTTTTCTCTGTTAAAAATAAACACACTGTGTTTTTTGTTTTTTTATTGTTTTTTGTTGAAACCTTCTGCCATTTTTTTTTTCTAACGGATTAATGACACACACCTACATAAACAAGTTACTGTCATTTGCACCGTACCAACCATGGAATGTTCATGGAGTTGTGTTGAAAGAAAAAGAAAATCTTGTTACCAGCAGTTTGCAGTTTACGATGCAACATTAACAAGAGACTGTTGGGTTGTATAACCCTTGCATAATATCCTTGCTTTACAATAACACACGAAAAAAAGATGACAATGAATAGAAAACAGAAGGAAAAGGATATTTGATGTGGCAATTACAACATAAGACATTTCTTTTCCAATGCTAGAGAACGTTTTGTAGCGTCAATTACCTGGTATTTCCTTTAAAAAGTCACTTTATTGTTTTCTTTTGCAAATTTATTGATTTGTATTGTTGTTGTTGGCTTTTGTTCGGTAAGACGAGATAAAAAGCAGAGGAAGGAGGTAAATCTTTAGCAATTTACAACCTAGTTAAAGGAAACGAAAGAGTTTCTGCGGAAGGATAGCCAATAAACCCCATCAGTGCCTTTTGTATGTGGTTAAGAAAGAAAATAAAAAAATAAAAAATAAAAATCTAAAAGGAAACAAAACTGATATTCGCTAAAACATGTTACAAACTGTTTGCGTAAGTTTGTGTAAAACTGCGTAAAAAACGTCAAGGTTAAGTACGTTTCTTTTTTCATCTTTTAATTTTTTTTAAAAAATAATTACGAAATTATACAATTTCTATAATTCTTTTCTTCAATTCTCAGTACTCCGGTTAGCAAAAGTATCCTTCCTTCTCCTTAACTCATTACTATAGTAAACAAAGGGGTGATGGCTGGCTAATATGAGTGGTGTTCACATTGTCTCCTGGTTTTGGACTGGAAACCATGTCCCCCTAACCTCTACTGTGTAGAAAAATAACTTAAAATATTTATGTTTCATAAAGTTTAAAAAAACCAATTTCTTCTGAGATGTTCTCGAGCTGTTGTGAAAGAACTTCGGAGTTGTTACACAGTCCTCCTAAACTCCTGACCTGAAAGCTTAAAATAATTTCTGGCAAATTACGACCGTTGGAATGAGACGTTTCTAGTGCCATCGTGTTGAGCGGTAGATGCTAAGTATTTACTGTTCAACTAGGCAAATTAGAATATTTAACATCCATGCCTTCGTTCTTTCTAAAGACAACCTACGTCGTTTTGACTTTTCGCCCATAAAATGTTTTAAGTTGACACCTCTTTTCTCAATTTAACTACAAAATTGAACGGAATACCTGTTTTCTGGACCAAATACATTCTTTAATTCTTCAAAAATTTATAAACATTTTCAAATTCAGACAACATCAGTGTAAACACCCATTTCTTCTTCCTCTTTTTTTTTGTTTTTTGCTCTTAATCTTTATTGATTTAAAGAAGAAATGAGAGAGATTTCTCAGTATAATCTATTGGCTTTAGAGACCCGATTGTACAGCAAAAGGTCGTTCTAATCTTTCGAATTCTTAAAACAAATAAACAAACATTAGAAGACAACCAAAGAATTGCGGGGTGGATAAAGCAAAAGAAAAAAGGTGGGGAGATTAAGAAAGTTAAGAAAGAGTGTAAAATTGAAGGCAATTTGATATGATGAATGAATGGAATTTGAACTCTTTAAACACAGATAATCTCATTAACATATGAGGCTAGGGAATGAAGCGCATAAAATTAACCCTTTATCATATTTAAAACAAGGCCAACCTTTTTCTTTCTGATCTTTTGTGTAAGGAATGCGAATTTAAGCCTTTCATTTGCCAAATTAAATTTAAGAAGTCATGTAAACGAAAGGCTTAAGCAATTAGTTGTGCTTCCTTTTAACACGCTCATACACACGACACAGTCATCAGCCATCGAATACTCACTCCTGGTCGTAAACTTTATTTCCATTCATTACTCTCACCCGCCCACCATTTTCGTTGATCTTTTTGACTCGTTTTGATCATTATTTTGCAAATTACAATCCAACGAATCATTTGCATACGTATCAACGGAGTGTGTCTGTGTAAGTTTCACTATCCTATTCGATTGCAAACCCTTTGGCGAGAACCATAAAAACATGATAGCCTTGTTAATAGTGTTTGGCTACTTGTCACTGGTCAAATACAATTGTTGTGACTATTGTACGATGCGGCGATGTTGCCGTCCGGTCGACAAAGCACACAACGTACCAAACATACAATATAACAATTAATCCTTTTAGTTCTGAAGCCTAATTCCACATCCTTAGTCTTTGCTTCAGACGCACGATGCATATCCACACCTCGATGCAAAAATTTGTTTTTGAAAAGGCTTCACAACGAATGCCATGACAATTTTGCGTTGCCAGGCATTCAAATATACTTTCAATGACACCATTTAAAACAATTAAGAAGTCAAAGCGATTTTCTGCTTGATCCTTAATAAGGATATTTAGCCAGAAAAGTCAAGTTAAATTCAATTTGAGAGCCACATTCTAAAAACTCAGTTTTTTTATATGAAATGTTTGTCCACAGAGAGAATTCGCTGAACCTTATTTTTATTCAAACCGTATAATTATAAAAAATCCATTAGATTTTGTTCCAGTTTCCGTTCGTAAAATGGTTCTTTAAGGGAAAGATGGGCCCCAGCTGTATGATCAGACGATTTTTTTTTTATTACAAATTAACAAATTTTAATAAATTTTTGTGCAAATAATTGCCTGATTTCATACTCAAATTTCTTGAACAGATGTTCCTGATCATTTATAGAAAATAATTGAGAGTCGGGTGCCCTAGCAGTCTAGTGGGTAGTGTGCTAGACTAGCAGCGGGTTCGATTCCCTTCAGAGATTTTGGTCTGCTACACTATACCGAATATATGGTCTACGTTACTTAGCTCGTAATAGTTGTGATATAAATTGTATTCTAATAAATAAATAAGTAGAGAGTAATGATAGAGACTGATAAAATTTGTTTTTTTTTTATTCGAGAGCATTCTTAAAATTTAAGCACGGCATCTGTAAAATAAAAATTTATAGCAACAACGACGATATGGAAGACTAATAACATTTAAATAGAAAGAGTAATAATATCGGAAAACATAAAAACGTTTAGTATTTTATGAAGGTTTATAAAGATTATGTTGAAAATTTTCATTTTTAAACCGATAATAGGTATGTATACAATACAATAATACAATTAAAAATGATCATAAAATATTTTACAATTCCAATGAAGAATACCTAAACTCTGACAACACTACCTTTACATACCACTGTGTTTGTTTACTGTACCCTGTGTTGTTAGTTTCTATTTTTTTTTTTTAATTTTAAAAGATCTTAAGATAATATGTAATATTCGCGGTTTTAGCTGTAACTGATTTTACTAAAGAAGTAAAAGAAGAATTTTAAAGAATTCATATTCTCTTACAAGAGTGAGAGAAGGCAAAAAAAGAGAAATACGAAACAGCTTTCCTCTTTGCGTACTGTTGTTTCTTTGTGATATTCACACTAAAGAGTGTAATCATCGTGTCTTTTTTATTACAAGAGATATGACAGAGAGAGAGAGAGAGAGAGAGGAAAATAAATTAAAAATTCAATACACACAATTTTGGCATAGAAGTGTGAATATTTTCGTGGGCATTTAATAAAGCTGCGTCAAAAGGAACATTGAAAACATTATGACTCTGTGATATTTTTTCTACGTTTGCCTGAACAACACAACTACACATGATTATTCTTTTAAAACAACAATAACAATAACAAGAACATGGGATTTTTATTTACCAACGAAGTGCAATAAAAAAATCTTGTAAAAGTGGAAGGTCAATTGGGCGCGTACATTAGAAATTAATGATCATTGGAATTTTGTCGGCTTAACATGTTTGTAATTTACTGTGTTGAATTTTTTCTCCTCTTGCCTCTTAATCTAGAAGCAACATTTGCTTTCTTGTTCTTCTTGTTTTTCTTTTTAATTCCTTATGATTTTGTATCTGTATTCGTATGGTTGCTGCCGTTTGGTTTGTTTGGTTGTCAAACTTTGCATGAATGTTTGAACATAATTTGCATGAAGGAGTTAAATTGTGTAAATGGTCGGGAGAATTTTAAAAAAGTATGAATTTTTTTTTCTTTAATTGAAATCAAACCGAATGCCGTCAAATTTATGCGAAAGGAATTGTAACACTTCGTTTCGGTTTCGAAAATTGAAACAATAAAAAAAAAATTCCACAAATTCAGTTTAATTAACAGGCTGGTGTTAAAATATATTTAAAAGTGAAGATTACAGGTTATAGTACATTTGAAAATTAGAGTGAATTAGTCAATTTCGTTAATTTATAGAAACAAAAAAAAAAAAAACAAAAATCCCATAAACAAGGTGAATATTTCCCTGTAAATGGAGTGAAATGCTATCAGTTAAATATGCATCACTTTGATTGATAGATAATCATTTTACGGTCCTTTACTCTACTAGCATATGTATATTGGCAAAGAAAAAAAGAAATGGAACACAGTTAATTTTCGAAATTTTGTGGCATATTTTTCATTATAAAGTATTATTTGCCAGGGGGTGCAAAACGAGGCAGTCATTTGGCGGCCGGGATAGATAACCAAGTGCTGTTCCAACAAAACCTTTTCATGATTATCAAGAGTTAACCAAAATTTGCATCAATTTGTGGTGATTTTATAATAACTTTTTTCGCTTATGGTTGTGAAAGTTAATCTACTTTACTTCTTAGGTTTGTGTTGCACTACATATCCCACTACATAGCCTGTGGCAGATACTGGCTTTCTGTATTGGTAACGACATTATTTAGGGATTTATCATCGCATGAGAAATTATTAGACGATTTGGTTTGTGCTTTGTTCTAATAACCGCTGTAGCTTCTAATAAAGAACGTAAATGTAATTGAATTAATACGAAATTATTCCAAAAAATATAAAGAAACCGTATTAACATAGAAATTTCAATTGACATTGAAAATAAACTATGAACACTTTATTAACTGTGTCGTCGTAACAACATCCTTCCGACAAAGAATTCTTATCCTCTAAAAGGCGTTTAAATTGATGTTTCACAACATTTCCGAAGACGACAAAAAGTACCTTCAAAAAACACTTGAAAACTCTAATTAAAAAACAATGGAAATATCGAAATAAATAAAAGCGAAGAAGGTATAGAACGAAATGTCAGTGGCACTTAAAAACCACCAGCCAACAATCACCACTGCCTGTACTACTGCTATTACTACTGGGAGAACGAATTACAACCAGAAGATCAAAGTGACGTCAAGATGACATAATTGTCGACACTTAACAGTTGCTGCGGTTTTGTTTTATGGTCTGGATGTGTGCGTGTCTCTCCTGTCTTTAGAATCATATCATCACCATGATTTTGTGTAACCACATCTACTTGTAATACATTTAACATTAACATTAACATAAACATACATCCATACAATTAAATATTCATTCATGATATTTATCTGTATCAGCAGCTGAATCGGTATCGACATCAATATCAGCATTAGTATCGATATTTGAGTCTTGTTTTCATATAAAAAAAAAACACCGCCGCCTATTTGGCACTGCTAATTGACTCTTAAGTACCCTCTAGTCAATGGCAGCGGGATGGTCTCCCCCTCAAATGTTTTTTAATTGTTAGAATATAAAACACTTTAAATTGGTTTCTGGTATATTAATGGCCATTCCATTCAGATATTAAAACACGATCGTTCGTTCGTTCACTCAATCACTCAATCATTTTCTTAAATACACTCTCCCCCTCATACACAAACAAAATTTCAACACATACAAGTACAATACGTCCCCTTAATGGTGGTAATGAAAACGGAAAATTTAAATTTTTTGTTTGTTTTAATTTTTTAAGGAAGTAATTGAAATAAAAATGTTTTGTCACTTTTGTTATTTCCCTAAGAGCACATAGAGAGAGAGAGAGAGAGGTGAAAGAGAGTAAGAAAAAGAGGTTTTCAACTGATGATTGTTTAATAACAAATTAGTAGCGCAGTCACCGGTCTGCAGATTTACGAAAAACCGCTTTTGATGTTTGTTTTCTTAAAAGTTTCAAGTGGTCACTGCAATACCGTCTAAAAACAGTACATATCCTGGAGAAAATTGTGTTTTGTTTGCTATAATTAGTCGATGAAATATTACAGATGTTGTACGTATTTCAATAAGCAACTGAATGAAGAATATAAAAGGAGCCAACAATTACTGAACTTCAAAGTGTGTGGGGATGCATATTAGTTATTAGTAGATCTATGTCCACTGGCAGGTAGAGTGTTGGTTCAAACCCCAGCACGGACAACTCGAACAAAACGAAACATAAAGAAATATTTTTGCGGTCACATCCTCTCAGCAGTTTTCAGGCAATAACTTTGATAGCGAATAAAACTGTCATGAAAAGTTTCTTAAAAAAATCTGTCAATCGAAGTGGAAACTAGATCCTAATCCTGATGGCCAATTAAGTAAATAAGTATTTAGATCATCTGAACAGAAGGGACGTGACCATACCTGCCGGATGAGAATACAGCACAATGTTCATTGAGGAGAGTTGTAGTTATTCACACCACTCATGTTGTGTGAATTAATTTTTATCCAATGACAGTCTCCTGGCTAGCTGGCTTATTCGTCTTTATCGAGAAAATTTTACGAGTTTTCTCTCTACTGTTGTCCACTTCCGAACAAAGCTTTTTTAATTGTATTACTTTTTCTACCTTACAACTTATAGTTTCGGTAGTTTGGTGGACATTGTGCTAGTCCTCATCAAAAAAAAAAAAAAAAAGAGTTGTGCTTCAAGTCTGTTACACTACGTAGATCGTAAGGACTCTGTCCCTCTGGCCTTAACGATCTCTGTGTAATTGTATTGTAATTGTATTAAATAACTTCTATATTTCCATTTACAATTCGAATTCAAAAACTCATTCATTTTATAAAAAAAAAAAATGTTTCCCCATTGAAATTCAATCGATTGTAGTATGTAGTATAGAAACCATAACACTCTGTCCATTATGTATTTCGAAAATAATCCTCAGGAAGAAAATTTGCTATCGAAATCGACTTAGAGGTGGAGGGGAGAGATGGAGAAGATGATAAATGACCAGTAATTTATATTTAAAAGTCTTTGTTTTGTTGCGCTATTCAAATGGTGGTAAAAAATGGTGGCGCTGCTTATTATCGAACGTTGTTAGCCGGTTGGTCTTTGCGCTGGTTGCCTTCAATAAAATGCCTCTAATAAAATGTAATATTGTTGTTACTGCCTTGTTGCTGTTTTGTTATTGTTGTTGGCCTCCATTTAACAATTGATGCATGTCGACAGTTAATAAAATTGAAGGCAGCTTCTCTTAATGAAAATAAAATGATTTCAGCCATCACATCAGCTTGTGTGGTTTAAATACGCTTTTAATATATGGGGTTTGAGATTGTGTAGTGCGACGACTGACTACTACCAATAAAATACACAGTGACACAGTGATACCGACTAAGTGAGAATTAGTGCAGAAAAATTAATGAATTGTGTTTCAATTACTATTGCCATTTTGAGAAACATTTGGAGAACTCTTCTTCTAGAAATACACAATGTCAAAATGGGAATAGAATTGTCAAGACTTTAATAAGAATACGTACATATGTACTTCTGAACCAAATTATATCGAAATAAACTGGAGCTCGTCAGGATGGATGTTCGATATTTGTACGTTTTATTTAAAAGCGGAAGGTCACATATAGCATATATCGGAACGTAAATTTTGCATCAAATCAAAACATTTTAGCCATGGAATACAGAAATTAAAAATCTTTCAATAAATGTTATGTACATATCTGGTACGTGGTTTCATTATTTAAATTTCCACATTTTTATGCAAACCGCCATTGCTGCTGTTTAATTTAATTATATTCACTTTCTTTGGTCAAGTAGAAGATTTAACAAATCGACTTCTGTCTTCACATCTGTCATAAAAATGGTCCATTATCTCCTCCGTTTACCCATAAAGCCTGAAATTATCTAAGATATATCTGTTCCGTCTACTTGTCCTGTATCTAGAGGGGCCATGCAGAATAAGTTTCATCCCTGTAGGATTCAATCTTGCCCATAAGACTTGTTCTGTATCTCCATGTAAGGTTTAGATGGAAATTGAACCCTATTAACGGTTTCACAGACTTGTGTAATGATACTTCTCCTACTGAAGCTGAGCCTGATCTTGCCAAAGTACCTACTATATTACGCTGGAGTTAATAACTTTTTGGCAAGGGAGCGTGGCTCTTCTACAAAAGAAGATTTAAAGAATCGACTACCTAACCATTTCTGCCTACACGTCTAAAAACAAGCACAGCGGCATAAAAAATAGTCCATTATTTCCTCCGCTTACCAATAAAGCCTGTAGATATCTAAGATATCCCTGTTTAATATACTTGTCTCGCATCTAAAGGGACCATGCTTCGTCAGTAGTCCTATAAAAGCTCTTATCCCCCGTCTTTCCATGCCCAGAATAAGTTTCGTCCATGTAGGATTCTTGTTCTACATCCCCATGTAAGGTTTGGGTGGGAATTGAACCCCATTGCAAGTCTCACAGACTTATCCAATAAAACTTCTCCTTCTAAAGCTGCGTCTGATCTTGCCAATTGTAGTATCCCGAGAAGGGATACGATCGAGTAAATAAGTTTGTGGCAAGGTAGCGCGGATGCTCTACAAAAGAGGAAGAATACACAGCTTGAACTAACCGCATTCGGCGTTGGTATGGACTTTGTGATCTAGATATTGTTGACATCATTATTGTTGCTTTTCTAATGTTCATGGTGTGAGACAGCGTTGCCAGAAGCTTTGAGAAGAAAATCATCATATGCAGATAAAAAAAATCATCATTTTTTAATATGTACAAAATTTTATTTAAAAGTTATTACTGAAATAAATATGTTAACATACATATGTATTGAAATTATTATTGTTTAAAGCATTTATGAAGAAACGTGTACTTATGTTTATGTGGTGACAAATCACACATTCACCAACCAGCAAGTAGAAAACTTAAAAAAAAAACACACAACTGATTTCATTAGAACAATAATTGTATGTATTGATATATAAGAAAGCTTAAAAAAATATAATTCAAATTAAAAAGTACATGTACTTTAAAAAACAAAATTATTAAGAACTATTACTACAATACAGGTATTCCCCGACTTACGAACGAGATAGGATCCTGGGGTTCAGTCGTAAGTCAAACTTCATACAAATAAATTTAAGAAAAAAAATTACATACTGTACTACTAATCTTGAGGGTCCGGAGAAATGAAACTACCCAAAATTTATACTTATATTTATTTATATATATAAAATTTATATTTTAGGGATTCCCATCAACTACATATTTGTCTTCTTTAAGTATTTTCTAAGAATAAAATTGGAAAAAAATGGTCGTAAGTTCGAATAGTCGAATCTTAAGTCGGGGACTATCTACATAGGGTTTCATATTTTTAATTTGTACTTCGCACGAATATAACAGATAGACAGAGATGCCCTTTAAGGTCTTCATTTCCAAAACAATGATGCATTTTTATGCACATGCATAAATGTGTTTGTTAGAAGGCAATAATTGTAAAGTAAATAAAAGCAACCAAAAATAAGCTGAGACAAGACTTAACTTCACTATGTAGTACAATTATAACGAAAATTGTACTCACTTCAAATATAAAAATCATAATTTTTATAAATTAAAAATCATAATTTAAGAAAAAAAATCCTCAAATCATATTTTGGTTGTTGAAAAATTATCAAAATGTGATAAAATCATCGTTCTGGCAACGCTGGTGTGAGATATAAGAGCCCGATATGATTAGGCGGTACTTACTAGGGCAAGAGCTGTAAAAAGTGTACTTAAAAATGTACTTAGACGACAAGATGTATTCTCTAGCAGAAACGTAGGCTGGTAGATCAATACGATATTATCTAGTTGCTAGTTTGGGTTCATGTAACATCTATGTGAGGAACAAAAAAGGATTTTTGGTTTCATAAGATAATAAAATCATAAGATAAGAAATGCTCAAATGAACCACTGTACCTCTATTATGGATTTTTATTACACCAACTTTCTTCACCTCTCCTCCCCGCTCCAGACGTCGTTTAAAACCAACGAATAAATCACCCCTTAATACATATTTACAGCGCATGTTTTGTAGCACACGTAGAATTCATGGCAATGGAGGAAATGGAGTCAGAAGGGCATTATTTTATTATACCAACAAATACAAAATAAATGAGAATCAACATTTTTTTCATCAGGGTCACACTCTCCGGTAGTTTTTGAATCTCAAATTGGGGAAAAAGTGGCAAAATGAAAGAAAAATTCACTTATCGACCGTAGAATTTCACGGCATTGTCGGACATTGGACTTTAAGTGAAACACTATTTACAGAGAAATTCATTTCAACTGCAAATACTGCAGAAAAACAAATTGTTGTTGTAGTCGGCTTAAATGCATTACAGGCAGCTGTTGTGGTGGTGGCAGTGGTAGTTCCCTACAACTTTAAAATTTTTTTAGTGCGGTTTGACTTGCAATGCTCTGTTGCAATGGGACTGGACTGTGTGTGTATCCATGCTAGTAGTCTTTGCTTTTTCTGAAGAAAAGGGAAGAGAAAAAAATAATTTCAAAGATTTTAGCCAACACTTTAACAGTATCACAGTGTTTATGGTCAAGAATCATAGTGGTAAAGTAATTGGAAAAGAAAAACTGAGTGTTTTGAAACAGAAACCAACGTGTTTAAGGATTCAAATGATTGATTGACTGTCTAGCAGTCTATTTGGCGCGTTAATTGCCGTCATAAATCTGGCAAATATGTTGGAATTTAAAACAATTGATTTTGAGGTTTTACTTTATGCTCGGATTCTAAAAAATCATCTCACTTTACTGCTGTTTTTTTTTTGCTATTGATTTAAAAAAGAAAAAATGACAGCACATAAGTCGCGGTTCCTTTTTTTACCTAATTTTTAAAGCCAAAAAGGCGAACTCGACGGAACGGTCGATTATAGTTTTTCCTTTCTTTCTTTTCTCTTCATTTTTTATTTTTCGAACTTTCATTTCACAAATAATTTACAGTCATAAAAATGTTTAGTTTTTGACAAAAATTTCAAAAAAAAAAAGAAAAAAAAAAAACCAAGGAAAACATATCCTAAAAAACAATGTCGATTTTGGAACAATGAACATTGGCAAAAAACTGCATCGGTTCTTCCAGTTCTAGTTTCACTAGAGTTCAGTTTTTAAGATCACCTTCGCAGAAATACTTGCTTGGTCTGGCCTTCATATTCATTAAATATCGTCATAAAGAGATTGACTCTCAGTGGGTTTTTAAAGGAATTAAAACTAAAAAAAGGAATCTTTCCTTAAAATTTTGTTTTAAAATAATGAAAAGAAATTATAAAAAAGATTTCTATCGAAATTCTTTCGATTTCTTTCTCTTTTTTATATCTTCTTGTGATTCATTGTCAATCAGATATACAAATGTTGTAGAAAATTAAAATTTTGTCAACAAAGTGTTCTTTTGCTTCCCTTTTTTTTGACAAAAACTAATGTCAGTCACAGTATTTCTTTTGGTTTTTGGATTGCGTTTGTATTTTTTTTTTACGCGTTTTCACGTGTTTTAACGATCTAAACTGAGCTGATCAATAGATCGGAATATTATTTGATTTGATGATTTCTTTTATGTATGTAAACTCTTCTCAAAATTGTACAACGTGTATTAAAAAAAAAAACCGCTTCTCTAGACGAATGAATTTGGTCCCTTTAAGGTATTGGAATTCTTTGCTTGCTTTGAAGATTCTTATTAATAAGGCTCGATAATATGTATAATTTGCATGGTTGGTTACTTTAAAGGGCCTTAAAACGTTAAGAAAGAATGCATATGTATGTTCAATTTAAAGGAAATGAAAACTAAAGTTTCACTCAAAGGATGCAGTAGTGCAAGGTATTGAACCGGAGAAAACAGATTATGAGTGACTAAAGTAGAATATTAGATTTGAATTTGTTTTTCTATTCAGGAAGAAAAGAAAGTCTTATCTTTTACATGGAAATAGCGCGTGTAAGGAACGTAATACGAATACCAGCATTAAAATATTCTTTTAAGAAAACCCAAATATGTTCTTTGATAGAATGAAATAGCAGTCACCATAGTCTAGTAGGTTCAATTAGTCGAGTGAGTCCATTGGTCAAACCCAAGTTCAGGCATTTCGAACGTTTCTCTCAGCAGTCTTCTACCAAAAACTCTCGATAGTAAATAGAAAATACCATGAAAAATTTCTCATTTAAGTTTGCAATTAATTAATAAGTAAATAAATAAATAAAAATGAATTCATTAAAATTGGCCAACTTTTGGGCAATAGAAATCGTGAGCAAGATCACACATACACCAAAAGTAACGTAACTGAAGGTTTAAAAACCTGAGGCTTATGCATCCACTTTATAATTGAGATCTCTACTTGACTATTGTACAAATTTTTCTTGTGGCCCCCAAAATGTTCTTAACATTGAAAAAATGTTTCACATTGAAATGTTGACTTTTGTTATAATTTTGTGTAAAGCTTTAACGGCGATACTGCATATACTAGGAAGAGACTATTGTCTGTCCAGGAGGGAAAGTATAATGTAATGTGATAAAAAGAATAGTTTGCAGTTTGAATCTTTCAGGATAAATGAGGCTCTACTCTTTACATAATCATATTTGTATTGTTTATGTGTTTTTTTTAGTTTTAATTCTGTAAAAATCTGTAAATAGGCCATTAATGGTTTTAATTACAAATATTTACTCAGAATCCTCTATTTATTACCACAAAATCACATAAGTTTGTATTGTTTTTATATTTTTTTAGTATTTTTGTATTTTTTTTTTTGTATTTTTTTTTGACAGACCCCAATAAATACTTTTAAAGATGATGATCAATTAGACGCTCTGTAGTTTCATTAGCACCATTTTATGGAACTATTAAAATACCAAATACACACAGGAAACATCATGGGAATAAAAAAAACTGAAACTGAAACGGAAGATTAAATAAAAAAAATGAAAATAATTTTGAGTTAAAATAACTCATCAATCGTTTGATTGTTTCAAACCAAATGATTTTTAATAACGGGCGGCATATAAAATACTTTTTTTTTCCTTGAAAGCAACAAAAACAATGTGTGAAATAAGCATGAGGAGAATATTTTCATTTCTCAGTTTGAATTTTTTTTTTTTTTTTGCTTTTATTGAGTCTGTGCTGCAATTGATTTTGAAATTTTCGAAATGAATTTCTTTTCTTTTTTTTTTTTTATTAAATTTGATGGCATTTGATGTGAAAGATGATGAGAGTAGCAAACTTAGTGCCTATGTATAATAATAGCAGCAACAATAACAATAATAGTAATAAAACGATATTTTAACGATTTATTAACAAAACTATTGTACGTACATACATACATACATGTTAAACATACGTACATACATTATTATTGACTATCTTAAACCAAAGACACTCTACATAAGGCAGTTTAAGTTGTTCATGATGGGCATTTTGTCACACTGGCAGTATTGTAATAAAGCAAAAGAATTTTTGATTTTTTGGACTAGAAGATGACTACGCCCTCGTCATGTCCATTGCGTTGAGGCTAGATCAAGAGTTTTGTTCGGTAGGTGCGCACATCTCAGTACATCTCAGTGATGTTTTAAATTGCAAAGCTATGCAACTTTCATGAAGAGAGATCTATTTATTTTATTAAATCACCTTTACCCGGTGGAAAAAAGGGTTTTGCTGTTACACTATCCATCCAAATTCAAAAATTGTTGAGATTCATCTAGCCAACTTTGCAAATACCATTAGGTCTTCTTTTCAAGCGAAGTTCGCCACTTATGATCTGCAATAGACGGCATATTCTATAGTTTTTAGACTGTCCACAACATACATACGTACATATGTATGTATTTTCGTATTCTTTTTTAATTTTCATTGGCATATGTATGTATGATGGGTGTGTGCATGTGGCAAGTAGAGTAATTATTTTGTTGTGATTGTAAAATTAATTTTTCATTCGTTTTTTTTATATTTTATTTTTCAATTATTGTTTCACAAAGAAACTTTTTGTGAACGTAGCAGACAACGGATGCAGTAAAAGAAGCGCGGCAAGTTAAAGAGCATTGCGTTTGCAAAGAGGAAAGGAATTCATTTGATGTCAGAGTTTATGACACGTGAAATGGTGGTGAATTTGTTTTGTTAATCGTAAATTAGCACCTGAATGAAAAGAAGCAAATAAACCAAGAAGAACAACAAAAAAGACTTCTCATAATGATGGTTCTTTAACAGAAGTAAGTCTTCATTCGCCAACCACCGGGTCCCACAGTTTAGCCCCACAGTTTATGAAGATTTGCTTTTCGGTTTCCATGTTTTATGACATCATTTTATGGCACGGATGAGTCGTATTTATAACAAAATAATGTTGATTAAATTCCAATTTTATGGTTTTATTACTGATGAGCCGTTTATAAAAAATTTTTTTTTCTTTCTGGAATTGACTCGTAAAGACTGTGTTTAGGCTAAACAAATGTTGACCAGGCATCACTTAGATTTGTTAAATAAATCGATAATGATATAAAATTTCACTGTTGTTGTTGTTGCTCTTTTATTGGCCTCAAAACCGAGTTGTAGTGCCGACAGACTACAACTGTCATATTTTTTGATGTTCGTTTTCTTAATACATAAATGGGTTAAAAAAAACGCATAATGGAGTTAAAAATTTTAAAAATAATAAGAAACAAATTAATGTTCAGAAATGCTCAGAAAGAGAATGTGGAAAAGATTTCGATCAGGCTTCGAACCTACCTTAGCGTTTGTAAGGAGGGACTTTCTGAATGAAATGGCAAGGAAAACAGTTGAAGTTTTTGAAAATCTTTAATCACTGTTATCACTCTGTTACAAGCTTCTTAATCTACAAAAGAAAATGTGCTCTATCGAATAAATAGTTTATGATTTTTCATTTAACGTCCTATTTGTCAATAAAATAGTTTTGATATTCACTCAACATTACTGAATAGGTATGTCAGTGTGAAACTAGTATTTAGGTCGTAATCCTAACAATTGAGTAAGTTTTGAAGATTTCTTGAAATTATTATGAAAAGACTTTAACTTCGCTAAATGCGGTCAATATGGCCATCCAGAAACAAAAGTTTGTTCCTTTCTTTCAATTCCCTCTTTATTTGAGCAACTTAAAATTAAACGCTAATGCGTTCATTATGTAGTTTACTAATGGTTTCGGTAACGGTTTCTATCCCTCTCTCTCTCTCTCTCTGTCTCTCTTCTCATTTTTCTCCCCCAATTTTACTTGGTGAAGACGTAATAAATTTTGTTGTATGATGGTGTCATATTTGAACAAAATACATACTTCGACCCAACAAGGACCAGTAGCCAGCAAACAGAGTCAGTTAGTTACCCTTACAAACTGGCAGTAACAGGCTCGCGGTCAGTTTGTGTAGTACACCAGTCAAGACGAATTGATGGTAGTGGTCGTAGCGGTGGTTAGCATAATTTGCGTATATGCGTATGTGATTCGATATCAAATTAATTGTTATGTTATGGAAATTTGTCGTCGTTACCATTGCTTGCAATCGGCATCTGATGAGATGGCGATCAAAATATTTAGAAAAGGAGACTATGAACAGATAATATGTATATGTGTTTGTATTTGTATTTATATATGATACGAACACACTGCTGCTGACATCATTGACAAATTGTCGTTTTAATAACGTTTTATATTCTGTCCTTGTTATCGTTGCCATTTTCAGTTTATATTATCAGTTGTTGTTATAAAACATTTATCGTCTATTAATAAACATTCATTGTCAATTTGACTCAGCAGCCATTCACTTTCGTTCCAATTTGTCCTTTTCTTCATCTCTTGTTTTCATTTCATTTGCAATTCCAAATTAGAATCCGATTATCGTATTCATATGGGAGTCGGTGTCGGAGTCAGAGTCGGTATCCTCATAATTGTTGATGATTAGTAATGCTTTGTAGCCATGTGTGTATTATATATCCATGTATCTTGTACTGGTAGTTGTTGTTGTTGTTGTAGTAGTAGTAGTAGTAGATTATATAACAATTGCCATTATCTTTAAATGCCGTAGCTGAAAGATGTGTATCTGCAAAATTTATGTTTTTCTCTGACTGTTGGTCTATCTGTCTGTCCACTTGTATTGACTGCTGCTAGAATTGCGCGTGTTTGTGTGTGATATTTATATTTTTTGTTTTTGCTTTACAAAGCATTTTATTCATCGATTCATTATGATTACTCACATGGTTATTGTTTTTTTATTATTGTTATTGTTGTAGCTTTTAATATCTTATGTAATATATTTTGGTGGAAGAAAGAAAGGTTGTGAAAATCTTTTATTTGCTGTTCCTTTGTGAAATTTGTTTTTATGATTTATTAACCTTGGAAATGGTTGAGAAAACAGTAAAAGACTTTTTAAGTTCTTGTATTATTTTAAAATATTTCGGAATATTTGGAAATTTCATTCAAGCCCTTACCGATCATAGCAAGATTAAAAAAAATACTAACTTTAAATTGGTGTTATGGAATTGGCAATCGCAACAATATTTTGTACATACATCAACAAAATTGATAACAGCAATGCTCGAATATGATTGAGGTCATCAATCAATTTCAATTCCAATTTCGGCTATTACGCTCAAGTAATTTTTACATAACAATACGCCATTATCAGAAAATCCAATGAAAGAATAATTAAAGTTGTGTTTAAAGCATCAAATATGGTACAAAAATCCATTTGGGACCTATTGAAAAATGGTTGGCATAAAAATGCAATTTTCTATGTTCGAATTTTCAGCTGCAAATACGGTGAAAACTGGACAATACTAAGCACAAAGCCTCCTAGTCGACACGCGAATAGGCGTATAATTGGTTGGCAGACTAAGATCGACGGTGAGAAAATATTTAAATTCGTAACCAAGAAGCAATTCCAGGCTACGGCGATCTGTATGCATATGTAAGTATGTGTATGTTTATATGTATGTATGTACATATAATATAATATAATAAATAATATAGTTGGTCGAATATTCGTCCACAATTGAAGCTTCTGTAATTTGCGACTAATCGAAGTGACCTGCAAAATCAATAATCAACAAGTTTGAAAACAAAAGGAGTATATTTGATTTGAATAGGAACATTTTCAAAATAAGCGACAATTTCCAATAAAACATACAAATGAATTGTTTTCTTTTTAGGATTTTACAATGATTTTATGGTACAATTTAAAATTCAATAAACATTTCTTCTGGCTCAACTTTAAACGCAAACATTTTTTAAAGTACGTTGCGTACACATTAAGCGATGCTACAAGTATACAATAACTTAATTATTCCTAAAGAAATATTAGCGAAAATAAAATAACTTTTCTTCGACCATTTTTCTCTATCAAAAATTATCAGCAATTATCTTTTGAATCCCTTCCTTCCCAATCTAATACTGTTCTACTGTAATTGACTAACTTGACATACTCAACCATTATTTCATACGAAAAGCACTTGTGCTTTAGTGAATAATTTTGTCATTGGTAATAAAAACAAAATTAAAGCGTTGCAGAGAAATGCTTGCAATATTTATAAGCGTATAAAACCAAAAAAAAGGGGTGCTTCTTCACGCGATTAACCCGACTAACTTTTTTAACATACGCAGCATTAGCAGCAGCAATAATATCAGGGGCAGAACAACAATGAAACAATGAAAAACAATATCATCATAACACTGTTGATTATACGATTATAGTGCTACTACTACTACTATTAACAGCGTAACAAGATCAGGGGAGACCAAACAAGTTCCCATCAGTTCTCTTTATTACATCCGAAATAAGAAATAAAATATAAATCGCGAGTGGCCATAAAAACTATTACTTAGTACTTCATTTACTGCAATTATAAGGTTTAAAATGCCATTTCTACCTCTATAATTATGTCAAAACCTGTGACAATCGATTTTAATTTGAGTGTTTTCATTGAGGCACATTTTTTTTATCAACGAAAAGAATAGCTGGCTGTACCCAGAGGGATTACTTTCTGTACTATAAATACGCATAAGTTCCCAGAGCTTTAGAATACAATTGCTCTGTTATTAATAAAAAGTTGGCCCTCAAATTTGACTTGTCCACCTTAGTCGGAGTTGGATGTACATTTAATTGACTTTTCAGGACGCTGCTGGTTCCTGTGCTGGCCATAAAAACTATTGGAATGGATTCGACAAAAACAACGATATTTTAATCATTTTCATAGAATAAATATTGACTGCTCTTAAGGCTGGCCATCTCTGGTCTACTGTCAGGCTGGAGAATAAAAAAAAAATATGTTTTGACAACTTTAAGGCATTATAAAAAATGGTTAGTTGTTCATTTATTTTTTGTTGCTGCCCTTGTTGTCGTCGTTGTTGTTGTTGCTGTTGTTATTGTATTTGTATTTAACACAAGTGGTAACATTTTATTACGAAATAATAAAGATACCCGTTGAAATTATTAAAAAGAGAAATACAACAACAAAGCCAAAAACCAAATTAACAAAACAATACAAAGTTTTGCTAAATAAGGGTTTGATGATCAAGCAATATGTATGTGTATGTATGTATGTATGTATGTATATGCTGTTCTCAAATCTCTGGGGAAAGTCAAAAGGAGATTGAGTAAATTTTAACACAATAATTCTCTTCAAACCTTTTTGAAGTTGCTGTAGTTGTTGTTGTCATTGTTGTTGCTAATATTTTGACAATATGAAGTTACAATTTTTGAAGATGATTAATAAAAAACTATGTATGTAGCAATGTATAGTAGATTAAACTTGCTATTGTCGTTGTTGTTGTTGTTTTTATATTTTTTGATTTTGGTGTTGGGTGTTGTTGTGCTCGTAAAAGAAGGTGTTAATAACAGTGGGATGTTTGTTTTCTTGTTTTTGTTGTTGATTTTATACAACTTTTTTACGGTTAACATGTGTTTTTATTCTCTTTTTCGTCATTGTTTTGCTTTCTGTTAAGCTTTCAATTACTTGAGATTATCAACTTTGTATACCACCACCATCATCATCACCACCTGGTAAAACCAGGGAGAAAATGTAAGAATGATTGTGAGTGAGTGTGTTTATTTCGTTTGTCATTATTTTGTTGGGCTACAGGTCTTCGAGGTCATAATTAATCATAAGGGATTATAAGTGTTTTTATCGTCAAGGGTTGTTGCTGATTTGCAACATATTTGTGCCTTTTGTTAGGATAGATATGTACGTACATATGTAGGTAGATGGGCCAGAGACAAAAGGAGGAAAAAATTAACTTGTTAATTGGAAAATTATGCGTAATTGTTTGTTTATTATTAATTTGTTAAATCTGGCGGACTTTTTTTTATGTTTTTTGTTTTCTTTTCTATTCACCCCGATTTATTTTAATTTAGCAAAAGAAGTTTACAATTTTTTGCCTATTTTATAAAATTAACATAATTTTATTGTACGTTATAAACAAAAGTAAATTAATAAATGTTCTATTAGTGAAGGTATTATGTCGGGATGTAAGGAAAACGTAATTATTATTTCTCACACCACTTATGTTGGGTGTGATAATTATATTCAGGAGTGGCGGGACCTGAATTTTTTCATGGCAAAAATTCTGAGAGGAAGTTGTCGTAGAAATATTTCTTTGATATGTCGTTTAGTTTGAGACGTCTAACCAGCGGTTTGAACCGTAGCCTCAAGTCTAGTAAGCCAATACTCTACCTACTAAAGTTTAATTTTAGTAAAACTGAAGGAAGATAAAAAGTGAACATTGCTGAGAGATATCAAAACTATGTCTTGAAGTATTTTGCACGATTGTCAAAACCAAAGATTTGTGACTTGTAGCGTAAAAGGCACCCTTTAACAATTAAAAATTAAAGTAAGACAGGAAAAAGTTACAGTCACAGTTACAAACAAAACGAAATAAAAACAATGAAAAGATTAATCGCAACAACGTTTAACTTGTCCAATTGTTTTGCCAATTAAAACGAAATTTAACTCTTTAAGAGGGTAAAAAATACCGAAACAAACATCCCTTCTTCCCATCATTAGAAACTTATTAAACGAAAAACTGATCAAATAATAACAGTGTTAAATTGATATCATAATGACTTTTACAGCCACTATTTCAATGACAACAGATGTGTACACCTTTGGTGGCATCGTTCCTCTTTCCGTTTTTTTTTTTTTTGTGTTGTCTTCCTTTTATTAAAAAACAGTAATAATTTCGTTATCCTTTATGGAAATAAATTGCCATGACAAAAATGATTAAATTTGAAAATGTCTTCCATAGGCGTATAGTTTTATTCCAAAAAATTAATTGCTTATCACTTGAAAGGCAATTCAAGCAGCGATTTACAACATGCGGACTGGTGTGAGGGTGGCACACTTTCACACAATCATTTAATGTCATTTGCAATTGAATGCCAGTTTGCATTGTTCGTACTTTTTGCTAAAGACGTGTGTTAATCACAAACATCTATTATCTGTCTAAACAACACAAGAAACATAGTAAAAGCGATTATTAACCTTGATTCGATATCCAACTGCAGGATGATAGCCTATTACAGAACACAACAGGAAAGGTTTTCTTCAATAAACATGGCTCTGGACACACTGACTATAGTTTGCTCACAAAATAATGTAGAGAATCGAGAAGATCAGCAAGAGAGTGTGCAAATAATAACAAAAATGTAGTAACAGCAGCGTTTTTTCTACCAGAAATATAAAAATTTACATTTTTATATAAAAAAATTCATTCCATGATACCCTTTTAGAGATCTTTGTCTCTCTTCACATAGAGAAAGAAACTGAAAGTAGCATAGAATCTGAATGCACAAGAACCTTCGAAACAGCAAACACCTAATTAGAAGGTGCTGGTATTAACAGTACGGGTTCGTAATTAAAACTTTGATCTCAAGGTGACATCATGCGATATAGTACCTCGTGCACTATTCTAAATCAATTAGAAATTGGTTAATGGAGAAAATGAAAGGAAAGTGCAAGCAAACAAACGAGAAAGTACAGCTGAGATAATTCCATAAAAACCTAAACATTCAGGATGAATGCCGAATGCTTAATCGTTTCCGTATCCCCCTCGACTCAACATAAAACCTTACAGATGTACGGCTGAGATCTGTCTCGGATTCCTGTCAACTACCTTACAATATCCCAGTCACCAATATCACGTTTGGCTTATTGAGATCCAGCAGCGGATTAGTTCTATCACCGTCTTATATCAGCGTATCTACTCCATCTCTTTGCGGTTATTGGGCCATAATACAAGTTTTCAAACCGAGAAACGTGCAGTCAGGGAATGTATTATCGGCTCTAGCTAGAATTTAGTAAACTTGACAGAGAAAGGATTTAAATATCTTCACTAATATTCATTAGCCGATTAGGGCAAGAACATTCAGAGATAGGGGATCACGAAATGTTCTAGAATATAAAAAAGGAATGAAATGGTACGCATTATATGAATATCTAATCATCGAAGACTGATCAGAAGCCCAAATTTAGAAAAGCACCCGAAAAGTCGCATCGACAAATCGAACAAATCCGATAAGGAGAAAACCTTATTTTAATATTTTAAGACTGGATAAGGCTGGCTTGAGTGCACTAGTCGGCATATTTACGGAATACTCCGCGTTATATGAAATATTCCATCGTCTTGGTGTGATGGAAAATGATGTATGCAAGGCATATCAATCTCGTCTCAGAGAAAAAGGTATGCCGATTGGCATGACTGCGTTGTATAGTCTTTCAGGCTTTTTTTAATTTAAATGCTTCTTTAAGAATCTTTTAATTTCACCATTGAAACTATTCTTAAATTGGATGAAGTTTACAAAGTTTTCGCCGTCCACATTTGTCACAGTTGATTTGATCCAATCTCGAAACACGTGCTAAGCCGTCGGTTGTGCTCTTCTCTTTGTCAGCAATCTTATGCTACGTAAAAGTTTAAATATTTTATAATTTTATCTTTGTCCTTTTTTAAAAATGATGATCTACAGATGCATACAATACATTTTAAAACGTTTTCCATTTAAAATACCTGCAATTTGTAAGTCATTGTAAGTGCATATATAGTAATCGATTTGGGAAAAATACACAAATTTTAATGGCATTTTAAAAATCGTTGTAAATGAAATATTAACTGGGTTTATGGTGGGATTCTGCAAGATAGACCAGGTAAACATTTAGCCGAAAATGCTAATTTAGCGTTTTTTAATAGTCTCTTAAGAGTCTGTTTTTTGTTTGTTTATTTAAAATCAAAGTATTCAATAATTTAATCTTTTTGGTTTCTTTGTTTATTGTTGTTTATTAAATTGAATTTTTAAAATTTTGATTATTTTCTTTACTTAAAACTAAAACATAACTAAACATATACAATTAATATATTTATCAAAAGAACAAAAAAAAAAAAAACAAAATTATTATTTACAATTAAACACACGCATAAATAAATAGTTCTTATCAAAAAACAAAAAAAAAAAGATTTTGTACAAGTTTTTCTGAATCTTTTTCTCTTTTTTTTTTACTAATTTTTGTTAGCACCACAATCACATTTTTTTTTTTTGTCTGTTTGTTTAACAACTGCAAACAGTCTATCTATCTTTCAATCCATTTAAGTTTCAGTCTTGTAAGGCTTAAATAGTTTAGGCTTAGGCTCTGAAGGTAGAACGGTTTGGCCTGGCGGCGGTGACAACGAAGAGGCAGGACGTTTAATAGAGCTGGTGTGACTGGCGGTGCTGGTGGCCATTAAAAGTCCTGTATCATTCGAGCTGTTGCTGTTGCTAAAGTGGTGTAGCACGGAACAGTTTTCAGTTTGGGCAGATTGAAGTAAAGGCAATGAAATTGGCTGCTGGACACTGTTGCGCAGAGGACTTAAACTACGATCGAAAACTTTGGTGTGATCCGAACCAGCGGGACTTAGGGACAAAGTGGAAGAATGCGGCGAAGAGGATGATTGTAAATCCAACGGTGGTGTTTGAGTTTTGGTGACATAGCCAGTACTTGGGGGCATGGTACCCATTATAGTGGGATAAGCAGCAGCAGCAGCGGCAGCCGCCATAGGATTGGCGCTCATGTGTGGTGGCATTGCGTGGGCCAAATGATGTGCGGCAGGTTGAGGTCTTGGAGGTATATGATACGGATTGTAGCGATATTGCCCATAAGGATTGTGACCATGTACTGGCATGGAGGGCATAGCAGTAGCTAGCATGGGATTGGCAGCTGCGGCAGGGTAAGGAGGATAAGGCATACCCACACTATTAGCGGCGGCTTGCAAAATAGAAGCAGCAAAAGCGGGATCTGAATAAACGGCAGCATATGGCCAGGCTACGGCTAATGCGTTGGCGTTTATCCTTCATGCGTCGATTTTGAAACCATACTTTAATTGTGGACTCGGGCAAGCCCAATTGGGCAGCCAATTCACAACGACGCGGCCGTGATACATAGTTTTCCTTATAGAACTCTTTCTCCAGACGCGCCAATTGATCACGGGTAAAAGCAGTACGATAACGGCGTACTGAGGGATCTGCTGGTATTTCACAATTATTACTACGACTGCCATTCAAAGAAGTATCCGGACTGGATAAACATTCTAAAATAAACAGATAATAATTGCTGAATTTAATAAATTTCCTTCTCTATTGCTCTTTTGTAAAACTTACCATTGGGCGAAGGTGGCGGAGTTTGTGGCTTCCCATATTGGCCAGTCATTAAATCCACAACAATCGGTTTTTGTTCATGATTATCGTGATGTATACTGTGTTGGTTTTCCAATGAATAAGAACGGTAGCCTTGCATTTTGTTTCAACTTTTCACAATTTTTAAATAAACGCTCTTTTAAAATCCTCTTTTATTAATAAAGAAACACTATTTTTCACAATTTATGTGACAACACATGCATGCACTATTTGAACACAATCTTTAAATTTGTATTCTCGCGTTAAAATTTTTGTTGATGATGCCTGTTGTAAAGCTACAACTCAAGTGTATGTTATTTGGTCACCCCTGGATGCTTTTATACGCATCTTTACGGAGTGAGAGGTTAAATAAGAAGTTAAAGGCGTGTGCTCTCTTTAAGGGAGAGTAACTAATACACTTTTATGCCTTATCTCTGTCACTCTAATTGTACATACACAGCTGTTGCACCCACTAACTGTTCGTAGCAAGAGTAAATTTGTGTGTAAACAAAACATAACAAAACAACCAATGGCCAACAACAATTACAGCTATTTATAGAGCTGTTTGCAAGCAAGTAAGGATGCTCTTCGTCATCCTCTTAGTTTTTTTTTTAAGGCTCTCTCGTTTAGTTAGTTGTTCAGAAATTGAGAGAACAATGTTACTTGCTACAAGAGAGAGAAGTGAGCAGGTTGAAACTAATAGAGTTGTTGCTGCTGCTGCTGCTGCTGTTGCTGTTTCTCAATTATTTTCTACTAAACGCAGATGATAATGTGGCAATGACAGCGATTACGATGTTAGAACAATGACTATAAAACAAGACCTCTTCCTCCCTAATAATAAAGGTTTTCAAAACAAAACAATCTCTGAAAAACAACAACAACAACAATAAAAACGTACGTACGTACATACTACACCCATATATGTATGTATATACACAGCAACAACAACTTAATAATTGAGTTATTATAACAATCTTGGGTACACACATACATACATACATACACATACAAATGTATATATCATACATTTTGTTCGGTGGTTTGGTTTATTTTAAAAACTTTAATTTCTTATTCATAAGGTCTTTATAGCATACGATACGATACGATACGATACGATACTACTAAAAAATGAATCGTTTGAAGATTAACAAACAATTTAAGAATTCGTTGTATTGGTATTGACTTTATGTCCTTTTCTCCCACTTCCTCTCCATAAATGCTGATCAACTCAGCCATTATTATGGTTTTTTTTTTTTTTTAGAAGAGTATCAAATTTAATGTGAATTTGTGTGTGTTCTAAAGGAAATTTTTAGTATTAAGAAAAATGCAGCCAATTATATTGCATTTTATTGTCATATTAGTGAGGCCAAATAAATATACATACTTAATTTGAATACATACTTAAAGAATGCTTATTTTATATTGTTTTCTCTATTAATGCTTAATTTTTGATATTCCCAAATTTGTTTGGATATGTTTATGTATTATACAATTTTGAAACATAAAAATAATTTTAAATAAAAAAATAAAACAAGTATAACGAAAAAGAAGAAAATTATTTTGGAAACAACAATGTAATGTTCACAAAATAATTAATGATAAGATAAAAAAAAAATAGAATTTAATACTTAAAAAACGCATAATAAAAAAATACATTTTAAATTAAACTTTTTTATATATTTGAACGCTTTTAAAGTTACTCTCTTTAGCATGTCACTACTAAGCATCTATCCAGCACTGCATTACTAACACTGGTGCGGATTAATATTATTTCATTCTCCATTAGTAATATCCCAGAATACATTGCATTACTGGGATATTTGGTTGAAAATGTTTTACGACTCAACATACAGTTAAAATCGAGACTCTGAGCTTACTTATCAAAAATCCTAATATATTTTCATTTAAACGAAGATATTACGAGTCGAGAATATCCACATAAGTTGAGAATGATTAACATAATCGTTTATTCTGAAAGTGATCTTTCTATGTTTGCCCCTGTTAATTTGTCACATATTTTTACTAATTAACCGACTACGGTCAATGTAAAACGTCCCTACATCATTACAGATGATTCTTCGTGCCTGATAGTATGTTTTGTGTATTTTAAATCATTTCCGAAGACATTAAACATTTTTAATTCATTACTTCAAGTTTCAATCAATATGGAGTGTTGGAGTGTTGTTGTTGCTGAATATTTTTTCTTCGACACGTATAACTATTTTTTTATAGCCTTACGACCTTAAAGTTTATTTTCTGCCGGTCCGTACTAATATTTTTTCACTGTATTCCGTCTACCATATTCGATCTTATTTGCGAGGATGTTAAAAAAGAATCATCTCTACTCATTCGTCTACACATTTCTTTTTAAATTACAACAGAGTTCTCAGATTTTTGGTAATACTCTAAAGGTTTGATAACTTTCGTCTGCGATAACGGTAGTCTTAGTCTGAGAACGAGGTCTAGTTAATAACAGCAAATTGTAGCTGTAACATTTTCAATAGCCAACATGTTGACTGACTTATTACACGTAAACCCGTGGTTTAATTTCTGGCTCAGACATCTCGCACAAAAGGAAATGTGAAGAAATATTTCTTTCGCAAAAATGCTGAGAGTAAAATGAAATTGCCACGAAAAGTTTCTCAAAAATCTGTGATTTTGATACACACAATACATGATCTAGTATCCAGAAACTACATTGTAATCGTGACTAGAGGGTTGTAATGATGAATTAAATAAGAACTTAATTATTCGGTATCGTGAAACAAATTAATTACATTCATCGCACAATAATTATACTATGTGACCGTGCTTCAATCATTGTATTCCTTGAATTCATTTTAATTTTTTGGGAAGAAACTTCTTCAAATAATTCCTCCGTAAACGTCTTAAATTGAGATTTTGCGATTGGAATTGCCATTAAGGAACCTCCGCAGTATGTTCTTTCTCTTTTCAACGCTTTTATGCGCTCGAAAAACTTGGGCATTAATAATCAAACAAAACAGAAACGCCTATTCTTTTAACAATAAATAATAGCTGTAACTATAAATCTTTACTATGAAATGCTGCTTTTGAATTCAACAAAATTCCACTAATTGTCGCCGTTAAAATTTTTGTACAATTTTGTACAAAAAAAAACCGCTTAGAACGCAATGTGAACGAATAAAACTGAAATGAGAGCAAAACGGGATCAAAATTAACGAAAAACCTAAGACGAAGGGATTCAAGGACTTTCCTCTGAAACTGTTGGGTTAAACGGTAAATTAAATCAGTTAAAACCAACACACACACACACAGACACACAGCAAGACTTATTGTGGCATTCGAAATAAAAAGGACACACAGTAAAAGCTGTTGTAATGTCAGTGTTGACAACAAATTATGAATACAACACGGTAATAAATATTTTTAAATTCCTAATTCTCGTCTCCGTCTGCTTTATTCCTTCTTGCTGAAATCGAGCAAATTAATTCAGCAGCCAAAAGTTAACATTTACGCGTACAGTGATGTGCAATAAAATAGTTCATTAGTGTTAAAAAAAATTAACTAAAGTGTAATTTGAAAACTAAATTCTCAAATGAATGGGGAATGTTCGCTTATATTAAACGCATCACAATTAAATTATTGCCGGTATGGAAACTATAATGAAAAAACCGTTGACAATAGACTACGTAGATCTATGCACAAAGAAAAATTCAAAGGTTTAGCTTCGTCTTTCTTTATTGTACTAAATCGAAATCTGAATGAGATATTGAAAGCACTGCTATTTTATTTGTCATTACTGCTTGTCTGTTCCTGCTGTTGGTCAGGTATGAACAGCATTTATTTGCTGTGCACGTTAAATTTGACAATTTTAAAAGGGATATAGCGGAACGACGAGTTAAGGGACCAGAAGTGTTTACGACAACCTTAATGGCAAGGCTTGGTATCATAAATGAAGAACAGTAAACAAAGAGCCGCAAATTCCCGCAGAAATTTGAAAAAAAGTGTTTTCATGGGTCAATAGAAACGGATTGATGTGGCAAAAGCGAAAGGGAAAGCGAAAGGGATTAAAAGTTATTGTCCATTGTATTAATCTGTTTCTCATAAGCAGGGCCTATTATTAGTTAATTTACGTTTGTTGTTATTACTGTTGTCGTTGTTGCAGTTGAATTTTCGAAAAACCCCGAATAGTTGTTAGATTTTATTGCAGCATCTTAGACAATCGATGACACCAACAATGTCATATTCTTGAGCATTCTTGTAGATAAAGATGGATATTTTTGCTCTACATTGTCTGCATGATTTCCATTTTTAAAATTTAGGGCAAAAGCGTTTTTAGGAATCTCTTTGTTACACTTTACAGTTCAATTGTCTACAATTTTGGAAAGAGTGAAACAGAAAGGGACAAGGAATAGAAACCTCAATTCATTTAATACGGCTGTTACTCAAATTCCAAAGATTGTCTGCTTAACGTAATCGGTTCGGTTCTTTAATTCATCATCCTTCATTTTTCGTTGGATTTTCATTTCATTTTGTTTCGTTCTGTTGTGTTTTGTATTTGAATTTTATGACCAGATTCGAAGGATTTACATTGTCAGGGTCTCGTAATAGACTTTTGTGACATTCGTTCATTCGTTTTATTTATTTCGCAATTATTATTTCTTTTAGTTTAGTTCTGCTCTAATTTTACGTTAACCTCTTCGATTACCTATTCAATTTTACACATGCACATTCATACAGATTTTGCTTAAGAGGACTATTGTTTGAAAGCAAAATTTTTATGTCTACCTTTGAGGACTATTGTTTGAAAGCAAAATTTTCCTTAAAAACATTAATTACCTTGTGTTGATCTGTGTGTTTAATTTTTGACCGTTTAAGATTTCAGGTTAAGCCCTATAATTTTAGGTCAATATTTCTGATTTAAACGAATATCGTTAAAGATTTACCGCATTAACACAATTCGAACTATAATTTCAAACTATAATTTCGAATATTTTTATAAATTTTCAGAACTAGACTCGTGGGCCCTTTGTTATTTCTCTTATGAGATTTATTCTATTCATTGTAGGAGGAGTGCAAGAAGTAAACGAAGTAAACTATCAAGTTTATCGAACCCAAACTACCGTCATTGTCAAATTTGTAATCTACTCGCCAGAATATGAAAATGTGGTGATCGTTCATATTATTTTTTTCAATTTTTCGTAAACGGATGAAAAACATCTAATTGTGCAAAAAAAAAGCAAAAAAAAAATTATTCGATTAAATTTTATTCTTCACTTTGTCTACAGAGGCAGCACTGCCACTCAACATTACTTATTATTATTGAATGTTTTTTTGAATTCGATTAGCAGTAAAATCGATTATCAATTTCGTTCCAATTTTAGAATTTGTATGTGTTTAATAAAACACTATGAGTGGATTAAAAAACGAAACGGAAAAATTGTTCGTGTAATCAACGGGTAACCTAACCTGTCACAAAAAGTAAATCCACCACACTTCCTTCTTATTCTCTCTCTCTCTCTCACTCTCTCTCACTCTTTATCTTTCTTTTTTTTTTGTCCTTACGAGCATTTTAAATGGAGTAGCGGTCATAAACACAACAACAAAATGTATATCATCTAATTATTTGTTATGTTTTGTTTCTTTTTAAGATTTTTTTTTTGTTTTTTTTGTTGTTTTTTTTATTATTTACAAAACATGTACGCTTCTTTGTTTGCATTGTCTATTAGACTGCGACTTTGTATGTGTGTATGTGACCAGTAATAATCACGCACTAAATAATACTCAACACAAGCCAAGACCAATATTTTTAGAACGAAACTCAACGGTTATGATGGTTCTGCAGTGAGTATAGCCGTAACTTGGTTTACAAAGAAGAGCCATTATTTTTTTGTTCGCGCAAAAATTGTTTCTAAAAATTAGAACAAACTGTGTTTTGCTTTTCTTTATTGGTTTTTGGATTTTTGGATTTTTTGTTTTTTTTTATTGTGTCACATCAGGTTTCTAGGTAATGGCGAGAGACAAAGAAAATGGAAATATGAAATTTTAACGTTTTATTATTTTGCCTTAAAATTAAAAATCGTTCAGATTGTTGTGTTTGTTTCTTTTTTGGGCGTTCAAAGGAAAACAAAAAATGCTCTCGTTATATTAGGAAACTGGGTCAGTTTTTTGTTGGCTTTAATTTTATGATTTTAATGGCACTGTTAGGCCAGCCAGATCTAATTACACGCCATGTACATAAGTAAGTATATTGTACATCTATATGCTTGCTGTTATAGCAAAAACGTAAATGTTTTATGACATTTTTATAACGTTCAAGTCCAGTTTCGTTACGGTGTTCATTCCGCGAATGCTGCTCTAAAAATATGAATATTTTTTGAAACAATTTTTATTGAAATCTCTTGTTTGTTTGTTTTGTGGCTTCAAAAGTATGGAGATCTGTTCTTCCCGGAATTTGCCCTGGTGTGCGGGAACCAAAACTATATCATCAAACTAGATCAAGTTTTTTTGTTGAAGTTCTATTGTTTCATGGAATTATATATGTTTTTAAACATAAAAAGATTCATAAATTTTTTTTGTCGCTATTGGCAAAAACCGGCTTGATTTTTTTTTTAATTTATTTATTTTTTCTTTAAATTCTTGTAATTTTTCTCAAAATATGTACATATGTGTGTATGTATTTACATAAATATGTATGAATGTATGAAATAAAATAAGGAAAAAAATGCCTGTTGACAATTTTGATTGATGCTTTAAATAAATTTTATTATTTCCAGAAAAATTAAACGCGCCCTTGTCATTTTAAATGCAATTATTAAACGCAAGGATTGTTTATTTCAAGAGCTTCACATCACATTTTTAGAAGCCTCTAATTTACTTTTAAATTTTCACAATTTTCATTAAAATTCTACATGTATTCGTGGCTGGATAAGAATTTTACATCGATTTCTGGTTGTAAAAGTAGGGCAGTAATAGTTGTTTGTAGCACTTTCTTTGTAGAATTTAATTTAATTTCTTTTCTCCATTTTATTGGCATACATACATACATAATTGGCCATTACAACCCTTCAGTCAGGATTACGACCTAGCTTCTCACACCACTTATGTTGTGTGCGTTAATTTTATACATGAGTGGCGGGACCTACAGTTTAAAGTCGACTCCGAACGACAGATTTTTGAGAAGCTTTTCATGACAATTTTTACTCTCAGAGTCTTTGCCAGAAATCTGCTGAGAGGAAGTCGCCGAAGAAATATTTTTTCGTTTTGATGTCTGACCTGGGATTCGAACCTGGGCCTTTTGTCTAATAAGCCAACACACTACCCACTAGACCATGGCGACTTCTATTTTATTGGCATATAAAAGTTATTATCGAATGACCGCCTTAAATAAAATGGGGGAAAGAATATTCCAAATTTGTTTACTTTAAATGCAAAATCATTGATTTAATTCTCTCCTGAAATGTTTTACACTCCCAAAGATGTTTAGTGTTTTTATCCTTAGTCGGTTTATCCGATAGAATAAATAGCAGTCACTAAGCATTGTGTTTTATTTTTCAATAAAATCCCGAAACACAGTCTGGTTGAGCTTTTAATGTTCATCATGAGAATTTCCTGAGCTTAAGTTTCCCAGATTTTTGTTCGTTCGTTCGTTAATTTCTGACAGCGTTCGACATTAATGTATGAATTATTGGCCGATAGTTGCGGTGTCGAGCCAGTGAATACGTTTCTTTTGACTGGATCTGCCATAAATCATTAGAACTATGCCAGCACAGGATATAAATAGGAAAAACAGTGTAGTCAGATAGACGCTAGCAGAAGGATATAGCTCTCTCAGTTTCTTTCACACTGTTACCATACTGTAAATGGCATCAAAACGTGGATATCTCTGAAAGCGGGCAAACCAAAAGTCGGGAGATCTGATAAACGTATAATATAGATAAGAGAGGGAGAGAGAGAGAGAGTGCATCAAAATAGAGTACCTATGTTAACGCTATGAAACATTCCTGTTAGACTCCTGCATACCACGAAAAACACAGCCAACTAAGGCTCTGGATAAAGATATCAGTTGAATAAGAATGCCGAAATCTCTATTACAAATTGCAAAGAGCGCGCATAAGACCAAAGTGCCTGGCAATCACATTGTTCGGCAAGACAAGGCCTAAACTACTTTAAGTAAGTAAGTAAGTAAGAGTTAACAAATACCTCATGTTTTGAAATCTAAGTTTAAAATGAATTAATGTTATTGTACTAAAACTCCAATTTTAATTTCCGATAACGACTTTAATAATTTGTAGCTTCGTTTCACAAATTAGGAGAGGAAATCATGTGACAATTTTACTCTGAATGAAATCAACAAGAAACCCAAATTAACACATAATATTTTTTCATTTAGTAATGCATGACAAACAAGAAAACAATACACAAAAATTTAAAAAGATTAAATAGAAACTGGTCTAAAGGTATGTACATATGATGTATGTATGTATGTATGTATGCTACTACATACAGTAGGCAACAAAAGAAAATTTTTTACATAAGACATTCAAGAACTACTAAAAAATCAGAAAAAATAAAGAAAAAGGAATGTTAATTTGTTACAATTGATTCAAGCAAGCACTGTACGTTGTATAGACCAGCCAGCCCCTGTTGACAAATAAAGACAAACCACCGTATGTATATCCATCCATACATATTATACACTGACATAATAATCAGGCCTGCAAATGGAACGATCAAGGGGCTGCAGAGGTAAGGAAATCTCTAAATTTTAATTCATATACGTAAACATACTCAAATACACACCTACGTACACATATATGTACATATGTGTATGTACATACATACATATATTGAATGTGTATTGTTGTAAACTCAATTGCCGTTCTCAGTTTGTAGCGTAACAACTCAATTTGTTTTTGAAAGTATTGTGTTGCAGTGCCAATGTTCGGCTACCCTGTTGTTTTGTTGGTCCGACAGAAAGAACGCGGTTTCGGTTTTTTGACAAATTTGTTCTGCTTGCAGTAACAGGAGTAATAAACCAAAATATTATGAAAACTCCTGCTGTCTCAGCCAACCTGCTGGTTTCCACGATTTGATTTTCTGTGGTCGATTGTTTTGCCGTGTACAAGAGACCAAAACGCAAAGCGAGTAAATCGGCTGTGTGGTGATGCTACTGCTACTATTTCTTGTGGATTTCCAGCAGTGCTAGTGCTGGAAATTTTAAAATGTATCTCTTCATTTTTGCTGCTTTTCGGTTGGATCTTGCTGGGCATGTCAAAATATTCCCGCTCACTACCTTACCTTTCTTGTATTCTTCTTGTTGGTCCTAGATTTGTCACACAATTTGCGATGCTATCACAGTGGTCTGGCCAATTTTGTTATGTTTAAAGATTTTTCCTTCAGTGGGGGTCTTTGGAGAGGACTAAAAGATTGATGTTGCCGAAATTTGTGGTTATTTTCGCATCGGATATTTTTAAATATTTACCACGAATGATTCCGTTACGTTTGCAAATCAGAACGAAAACGATGACAAAACATTCGAACAGCACCAAGAAAGGTATTAACCACCACGCCAAGTCAACACATACAACCATCCCTATAGATCCGATTCAAGAGACTATACTAACAGCATAATCAAGCCTCGTCATATGGTAACTACAATATTATTTGGAGAGATGGAGGAAGAAATCATGGGCGATGTCGTATTCATAGCTGAGAAAAATATGTATTACACACTACTCCAGAAGTCTACTCCATCGCTTCCTGATCCAATAATAGAAGTGATGGGAATATCTATAAGGCTAAAGAAATGCATCTGGAAATTCTAAATGTGTACGTACTTCAGTGAACAATAGGAGGAAACCATTATCAAAATTGAACACTTATCAACAGAAATCAGCAAAACAACCAACAAACATCAATAGATAAAATGGATAACATACTTTAACTCGTACTCAAAGAAACTAAATTCAAAACTCCATCGGACGCACTATAGTCTGTTGAATTTGGAAACTGTTGACCACTATCGCTAGGGAATGTGCGGTACACTTCTGCAGGCAGCTTATAAAAAAACTCCAGGCAACAGCTTAAATCAAGACACACGGGCCGTTCTCGATGGCATTGGGGAAAGATAGCCAGAGTCAAACCTTTCAAGACGTTTGGACCTCTAGCATTCCTAACTACTATCCTAAACAGATCTGTTGCTCAGCCGGTAAATCCGGACATACGAAAAGCAGCCAAAATTATTGGAATCCTTTAATCAGATAAACAAGGAGAAATGGGCAAGTCGTGTCGACCGATATCACTCCTGGTTCGCTACGGCAATCGCCAATGCGCAGAAGGTACAACATCAGCTTGTGGTAGACTCGAGAATTAGTAGTTATGCGTTAAATAGAGTCATAAATTCAGGTAAACCTGATATGGCCTACCAGAAAAGATTGCTTTGGGCCAATGCGCAACATGCAGGCAAGAATCTCACGACGCAATATACACCTGTCACCAGTGGCTAATCCACACATTTGGAAATAGTCAGGAAAATAAAGCGGAGTTATTACACAACAACCGTATTGAACGATATTGCATGCCAGTAATTTATTTGTAATTTGTCCGTGGAGGTTATAGGCTATAAAACTTTTCAAAATTTTGAGCAAAAGGGGAGAAAAAATGGGACAAATGGGGAAAAAATGGTAATAGGTAATTTTTTACGATTTAGCTTGGTTAAGTTTCCCAAATGATTGTTGGTTTGTTCGTTAGCCAAGTGACGCCTGGACCAATTTTCTTGAAATTTGGGATATAGATCGGACTTTTGTCGGTGCAGGTTATAGGCTATAAATATTTTTAAAATTTTGACCAAAAGGGGAGAAAAAATAGGACAAAAGGGGGAAAAATGGTAATAGGTAATTTTTTACGATTAGCTTGGTTAAGTTTCCCAAATAGCTCTTAGAGGTATTCCGTTTCTAAAGTAGAACCAAAAAGGGTCCAAATTGGGGGAAAGGGGCTGAAAACGGGCAAATTGAGTACAGGTTAATCCTAATCCTAATATATATTATAAATCTCTCTGTAAGTCTGTTTTTTATTTTTGTTTGTTTGTTAGCCAATGACGCCTGAACGCCTTTTCGAGCTTTCTTGGGCGAAAATTAATACTTTTATGCATAAATGCTGTATTTTATGTGTTTTAAAGGTATATTTTTGCGATTTAGCTTGGTTAAGTTTTCCAAATAGCTATTGAAGGTGGTCCGTTTCTAAAGTTGAAAAGGGGTCCAAAAAGGGGAGAAAGGGACCAAAAACGGGCAAATTAAGTGCATACCGAATCACGCATGAACGCTTGAACCGATTTTCTTGAAATTTGGGATACTGATCGAGCTTTTGTCGGCGCGGGTTATAGGCTATAAATCTTTTAAAAATTTTGAACCAAAGGGAAAAAAAATGGCGCAAAGGGAGAAAAAAAGGGCAAAAATTAGTACTTTATGCATAAATACTGTATTTTATATGTAGGTTTTAAAAGTATTTTTTTACGATTTAGCTTGGTTAAGTTTCCCAAATAGCTATTGGAGTTGTTCTGTTTAAAAAGTTGGACCAAAAGGGGTCCAGAAAGGGGAAAAGGGACGAAAAACGGGCAAATTGCATGCATTTATATTTAGGACTTAGAGTATTCAAAAAACTGGGTTATTTGCTAAACCGGTTTCCGAATAATTTGAAAAATTGCATTTTTTAAGAAACCGGTTTCGAAACCTATAAACAGTAAATAAAAATATTTATTGATATTTTTATAACCCGCGCAACGCCGGGTACAATCTGCTAGTATATACCTAAATTAAGCAAACATGAAATACATTCTTTGGGCAGATTAAATTGTTTTAGCGTCATTCAAACTCAAATATCTGGTATATCTAGAGCTGTAATCTGACTATATTCAATCTGGAATGCTGACTGAGACCGACACTGCACCAACTGTGTCTCAACTGTTGCCAGCCTGCTATAGAAATTGATAGTTGTGCGACCAAAGTCTAGGTTAAATAGGAAAAACTTTCAAAGTGGCGAACTGGAACAGCATGAGCGACTGTAAGCATTTAATGCAGAGGCTTGAATTCAAAGTGATTTAATCGCATGCTTATCAGCATTATTACTCACCATTATTTATGAGTTTAGCATGTTTCGCATAGAGACCTTTATTAAAAACAGAATTGCTTTGTCATTGTTCAGAATTATGGCATAGTTGCTTAGTATAACCCTTCTTGATGAACTGATCTATCTGGCACCTACTGATGTTAACAGGTTTTATAAGTTCGATAGAACTTCTTCGTTGCATAACCGGTTTAGTAGCTTTATGAGCTATTAGCTCTGTTTTCGACAGTCTCCGTTGGCTCTAAAGAAATTGGGTTCATGAGACTTACCTGCTAGTAACATTTATGTGTGCTGCCTTAGTAATGACGTACTACAAAATATTTTTTTCACAATTCGATCTGCCCAAAACGTAATACCTGAGCAAAGTACTATTCAAGCCTCATAAATACATCATTTACCTTTTAAACACTATAAGTAGGACTTTAACAACCTAATTAGGGCTGATATAATTTGCCGCAATTAATTTGTTTTACAATATTTATGAACTGCACATTCTAAATATCTTTTCACATCTTTTTTTCGTTACAAATAAATTTTTTACTTCCGCCACACTGAACGTACCACTTTTTAGTGACAGTGATCTGGCCACCTTCATAGACAGTGTTGCATAAAAAGTCGCATTTTCATAAACTACAACCCCGTCAATATTTACGTGTCACCAGAAAGTGTTCTGGTTGGAATTTTTAATTAAAACTTTTGCAAAATAATAAGATTTATTAATTTTTTGTTACGATTACAAAAATGGTAGACGAGTGTACCAAAAAAACTTTAAGCAGCCTGCCACTGCTACAAACTCGGGCCGGTCCACGAGATAAAGACATTTGGGTGCAGCGTTTAAAAGAGGAATACCAGGCTCTGATTAAAGTGGGAAATATGAAAAGCTTTTAATTCCTTAAAATTTATTTTCTATTGAATTTGTTTCGTTTTTGCAGTATGTACAAAATAATAAAGAATCGGGTACAGATTGGTTCCGTTTGGAATCGAATAAGGAAGGTACCAAATGGTTTGGCAAATGCTGGTATATGCACAACCTACTTAAATATGAATTCGATGTGGAATTTGATGTATGCATTCTATAAGTAAATTTTAAAATGAATATATTCACTACAATTAATTACGTTTTATTTAAATAGATACCGGTCACGTATCCAGCAACAGCACCTGAAATAGCCCTGCCAGAACTAGATGGCAAGACGGCGAAAATGTATCGCGGTGGTAAAATCTGTTTAACTGATCACTTTAAGCCTTTATGGGCGAGAAATGTTCCGAAATTCGGTATAGCCCATGCTATGGCGTTAGGGGTAAGTTTATATTAGAAAAAAAAAATAGTTTTGGTTCCTTTTTTATATTCGTAATTAAACTAGTTATTATGCTATTATTTGTCAATTATCGTCAATTGATTGACACAGACTTCTGCAAGTGTTATTGATCACTAAATTCATTAAACTTATAGGCTGGTTTGAGTGTTATTCTGCAGAAGTCATGCTTTAAATAAGAATTCCATTTCCTGATTGTCAAAATCGGCAAATGAAGACTTGGTTACATTATTCTAAGGCATTGCTTCCTGTGGTATTACCATAATCCACTATGTGTGCTTCAGTTTTACAACTAGCTATGGTATGATGCCATTTCGTCTTCTTTTTATATGCACATTGATTAGATTGGTTTTAAACAGAGAAATAAAAGCTCATTTACTTTGCTTCTGGACAATAGAAATAAACTACAAATACTATCCAAGCTAACTACTGGTTAAGGGTTTTTGCTTTTATAGAAAACAAAAAAAACAGCAAGTATGGGGCATTATTCAACTATGCCGAATGCTTATGGGTTATAATTATAATGATTTCAATTTTTCTTGGGAATCGAAACATGGCTTTAGTGACATTAAGATTATCATAATAGAATTAGCGGAACCAAAATTGGACGCGATTCGCTGGAAAGACTATGTTAAGACTATGAGCCCTATTCCATCTTATTTTTCTTCTTTTTCGTATGTATTCTTCTTTAAGTGGATTCAAAGGCTTTTAAAGAATTTTTAAGACGCCGAAACCAATAAAGATCATAACAAATTTAAAGATTTTTTGATACTAAATCTTATTTCCTAAACTTTACGTACCAAAATTATCTTTTATACAAATATAATTGATATTTCTCACTACCCCTTACATTGACTATTTGATGTAAATTGCTTATTTAGGATCTTATTTGTTAAGCTACTCTACTGTATTTATTTAATGGACGTAATAGTTTACATTTATTAAGTAATCAGTATTGTACCGTTTAAATAATGTTTAAAATTTATAATTCTTTAAATTATTTGTTTCTTTTTAGTTGGCCCCTTGGTTGGCGGTGGAAATACCCGATCTAATAGAAAAAGGCATTATTACCTACAAAGAAAAGTAGACAATAAAAATTATGAAGTTCCGTAACGCATACACAATATTATTTTAGAAAATCTATTCTGGGTTAATTTGCTTTTGTTTCTTTTTATTTCACATTCAATTGTTGGTGTTATTTTTTTTACCGTAAATTTTTTTCTTTAAATTGGTAAAATTTAAGAAATAAGAATTGATCAAAAAATATATAAAAATTTTGTATACAATTTTAAAGTTGAAATATAAAAGAATTATTTTGTAAAAAAGATTATAAGAGAAGGCTTTTTATAATTAATCTTACTTTTTTGTTTGTTTTTTGTTTTAGAATAGTAAGAAAATAATAAAACTTAACAAATAGTTTTAAAAAATAGCATTTGGAAAAAACAAAAACAATTTCTTTTATTAAAAAACAAATTAAACAATTTTTCTTTTTTTAATTTAAACTTCAGTGCGTGGCAGTTTAGTTAAATTTTTATAATTAATAAACAAACATGAATTATTAATTATTAGTAATAAATAAAAACCAAAAATGTTTCCATTTAAGTGTAAAAGGTAGAAATCGTATTGAAAAAGAAAAACAAATTAAATATTATTCTTCATTACCTTAAAAATATAGTACATATACACATACATGTATGTATGTATGTTGTATTGGATATTATAATCGAAATTAATTTTTGCTTGAGTATTTTATTAAAATATTTTCTTATTATGGCATGTGTATTGTATATAACCGTAAAACTGTTAATAATTTAATTCAATTGAGATTAATGTGGATTGGAAAATTAGCAACAAAAAAAAAAAAACAAAGAAAATAATAATAATAATAATGGGATTTTATTCCATTTGGTATTTTACTTAAAATTTAATTAAATTATTTTATTTGTAGCTGTTTTTGGTTTTAGTTTTAAAAAGTGCATTGAAATCCTTTATTATTTTGTTTTTATTAATTTGTCACAGATTTAAAGCAAATAATATATTTTTTAAAATTAATTAACAAAAGGAAGAAAAAAAAAATAATATGAAGTTGTGATATAAAATGTTTATGTATTAAATGAGACAAAATCAAGGCAAATGGATCGCTAAATAATAAGGGATAGAAAATAATTATTCAACATTCGATTTTTTATTCTTTTTTTTTTCAACTAATTTAAGAAATTAGTATATTAGCTCAAAAAAAAAAAAAAAATTGAATAAAATAATGGAAAGAAAAGAAAAAACAATTATCCGAAATCGTTTCATTAGCGTTGTTGTGTTATGTAAGAAATTGTCAAAAAAATGTGTGCGTCCCAAAAGGTAAAAAGAGAAATATCCGCTGCAATAATGAAATCTGTAAAAAAAAAAAAATGATAATAATATACAAACATATATATTCATTTACAATAATTAACAATTGCTACTAGTACTGGGACACACTATAATAAATATAAAATAAAAACTGAACTCGTGCCTGATTATAGTGAGTAATTTTATTGGTAAATACGTTGCGAATGGGGCTAAGGGTACCTATAGGAGACCGATCTCTACATAAACGATCGTCAATGAATTATTAATATTTGAATATTAATTTAACATTTGAAGTTACTAATCTGTTAATAAATTTTGTTTTTTTGGAAAGATAGAAAGTAACCACAAAGCTAGTAAAATAAAACGAGGATTCGCTTAAAATTATGAAAACAAAAAAATAAAGATAGGTTCTCTACACTATATGAAAACAAAATTTTTATGTTGTCCCACTGTTACTATGAACAGAACTATGCTTACCTTCATTAAATTCACTGCTGTGGGGCTGATGGAGAAGGATGTTGTTGCTGCTGCTGCTGCTGTTGCTGTTGTTGTTGTTGTTGATTTGTTGTCTGTTTCCAATTATCATTCCAAATGGAACTTAAACCTCCAAATAAATTAAACATGGGCATATTGTCGTTATTAGCCGTATTTGCTGAAGCAGTCAATGTACTATTAAATGTTGCAGACAAAGTTGACGAGGTTGGTGTACAATTTGAATTTGGTTGATGACTATTCATGCCAGTTGTTAGAGAAAAATTTTGTTCTAAACCCGGCGGTGGTCGAACTAAACCACCCGTCGATGTCGAAGTGGAGGGCGATGTTAAGCTCCACGCTGAATTCGGTGCAGGAGTCTGATTGAAAATAGACGAATTATTAGCATTAGCTGTAGTAGATGAATTGCCTAAAATTGGACCCCATAAGGAAGAAGAAGACCAATTGCTGTTTAAAGTATTAGAGTTTAGAAATTGCTGCTGTTGTTGCTGCAAGTGTTGTTGTTCCAACAGTTGATGTTGCAATACTAATAACTGAGCTTGAATATCTTGCTGTTGTTGGTGAAGTGACGATGGCATTTGTGCTGACAAAGATGGCGTCAAATCATTATAGCCAAAATTAGAATTCAAAGGATAAAACGACGATGTAACTGATGATGATGGTAAAGTATTAGTTGTTGTTGGGTTAACATTTATTGGCCTGGGCAATTGCATTGTTATGGCACTGTGTAATGGTTCCCAAACCGGTGTGGACGATGGTGATTTTCTTGAGCCAATAGGACCTAAGTCTGTTGTAGGATTTTTGGGTCTCTTTGGGGTTAAGGCAGCAACAATTTCGGAATTTTCCAAGCCTGTTGCATTAGAATTTGACAAAAAATCGCTAAATAATGACTCTTGTTGCATGAGATCATTGCCAGAAGAAATATTTTCCTGCTGTTTGGCTTTTGCATACAATTGTGGCTTAGGTTTTTGTAAAACATCACTAAATGATACCTGGTTAGTAGTACCACAGTCCCATGGAGATAAAATGTCAACATGTGATTTTGCGCTTTCGATTTTTGAGCCAGTTAACGTTAGCGATGTGGGTGAAGATGAAGAAGAGGATGCTAACGGGAACATACTATTTACATTGTTAATATTACTGTTCAACTTTAATGAATTTGAGGCCTTGACTTTGGCTTTACGTTCATGGCGTTTGGCTGTGGTGTTGTGGTTAGATGAACACGTCGAAGATGTTGAAGATGAACATGAAGAACTGGTAGCATCTGAAGTAGTTGGTGAAGAACTTTGCGCCGATTGCTTACGCCTTTCTCTACCAGGAGTTTTACCAATCTTACGACCATTTGTCGTTGTTTCTTTAGGAGAATTTTGATTCTTATCCGATACCGTAGTAGCACTGTTATCAAAGTATGCCTCTTGACTGGTCAGATCTAAAGATTTTCTCTGCTTTACAGATGAGGTACTTGCGTCCACGAAGTTGTTTGCGGAAATGTTAGACTTGCTGTGGAGTTTTGGTGAACTCTTATCTTTCTTCACTTCCTTATCGTTATTTTCTTCTGCTTTTTTCTTGTTCTCTTCTTCTGTTTTTTCCACCGTTTTATTGATTACTTTATCGTTTGCCTTTGTCCTTTTGTATGTTTGCGATTTTTTCAAATCATTATCCATTTTATCAATTAAAGACTTTTCCGTTAACCTTGATTTAGCCGTTTTCATTTCATTGCCTGCTGGTTGAACGACAGCATTGCCATTTGTTTGATCACCGGCCGCTTTGACATTCTTAGTATTGTTTACTGCAGTCTTTTTTGAATTCTTAGATCCAAATGTCCAACTAACCATATCAGCTAAAGACATGGTTTTTCTACCACCCATTAAAGCAGTTTTGGCTTCGCCATTTAACGTTTTGCTTGAGTTTTTAACGTTTCGTCTTTTTAAATTCATCATTGTGTTGCTGCTAACGCTGTCAAACTTTTCAACTGTCGATGTCTTTGATTTACCGGCTTTAGTGTTGAATTCATTAGCTTGTGAAGGACTTTCATTCGTTTGCACTGTGGAGCGCATGGCAATATTGCGCAAATTAAATGTAGGATGTACAGTGCCTTTTTCTCGTGCTTCGTACAAAGCTGATTGATTATAAATAATGTTGCCATAGTCGATATGTACGGCAATAAGAACTAAGAAGAACGTTATTAAGAGCATAATAATAGCAGCATTGCGTATTTTTTGCTCCCAGAGTGGACGTGGTAAGAGACGAGAACATTGTTCAAAGCCATTTGAAGGCATTTGTGCCACAAGGATGTAATTTACTTGGTATGTAAGATTTGTTTTAAGCGTTAGTGGCCTAGATACACGAGTTGCTGTAAAGTCTGTCTGGTATGAAATTTCAATCTTTCTCGAAGAGTTCGCCTTCAATTCGAAGCTGTCACAATCGGTAACTTGAAAACCGTACCCCTTACAGGGTTGATTACCAATCAAAAAACTATCGATTCTAATAGGCAATTCACCAGAATTGCGAGCTGTAAAAACTCGTCGTGAAATAACCTAAAAATATGAAATATAGACCATATTGTTAAGATGAGTTACGATTAATAAAGGAGGTAGAAACAAGTACTAATATCTTCAACGAAAGAAAAAAACTTTTAAAGTTAATTTATGTGGAAATAATATTTACCTGTGGCTGAACATAATGATCCATTTGAGTGTCTTTGATACGTTCATTCACAACAGGACAAGCAGATGCCAGATGCTGTTCCGTTATTTCAAAAAGTAAAGGCGTTTTTGAGCCAGGCTTACGGTTTCCCAAACGAAATTGCGATTGCAATGCTTTGGCAGCTAATCCAAACACCTTCGTACAACGTTAAATTATTTCGAATATGCAATACCGTACACTGTGAGCATGCAAAATCGGCCTGAAATCTAATCGGTATTGTTATGCTGGAGAGGGCTGGTATAAGAATAGGTTTTTTTGGTGGAGCGTTGGCCAATGAGAAGAAGGGCATATCTCCTAAATAACAACCTGGTATCATGTCCACCACTTCCAGAGGTAAATATATTTTAGTGTACATAGCATAGAACGAGTTCGACAATCTGTAGTCGATTAAAATGGGCTCATCGGACGGATTTGAAATTTTCACATGATGTATAATGGACTTATTTACTTCCACAGCGGGTAGCACCTGACGGCTGTTTACTAGTTGGGGCCATTCTAATTCTATCATCAGATTTAATTGAAAATTTTGCATTTCTTTGGTCGTCATAGTAAATACGATATTTTGAAAATAATTTTTAAAATGTCTATAGAGCTCAATGCGACGTCTTAGTTCAACTTCATCGAATACCGGTATATCCGAGGACAAATTTAGGATATCGGGTAAATTACCGAATACTAAAGATTCATCGTTTTGTTGTATGTAACAACGCGAACCGCACAAAGCAGAGGGTTCAAAGTATATGCGGCCTATAGTTGTAACTGTTTGGGGCGCAATTTTAGACCCCGTGCGGCTCTTATCCTCAAATCTCAAGCCTGGATTCGTAAAGTTTATCGATTTAACGTGTATAGAATGTTTAAATGTAGACCGTATACTCAGCTCTGAGGAGCACAATTTACCCTTAAATAAACCAAAAAAAAAAAAAAATCATTTCAATATACACATATCCATATGTAGATTGTTTAAACTTACCGGAAAACAATTAATAAAATGTAACTTTTCCTGATCCACTTCAAGTCTGCCAAGTGCAGTCGTAAACTTAATGTCTACAGTTATATTCTCATACTCAGTGGATATTCTAAAATGGGCTGCACTATGTTCAGTAACGTAGGATTGTATGTTCGCCTCGTAAACGGCAATATCACCCTCTTCCAGCAGAGAGGTAATTCCTATAATTCGCTTTTTCCAAATCCACACCAATATCGCTATTTTCTTTCACTTCACTAGCTCGTATACAGCCATGATAGAAAACATGATAGTATACACCTTGTGGCCTTTTAACACCAATATTACTTAAATGGATTGGTATAGAGTTGCGATTCTGTAATATAATGAAACCATTTCTGGACACTTCCTTTAGGAGTACGGAACCTAAATGTAATTCTTTGGTATAAACGGATGTATTATGGTGCCATATCGTTTGAGTTTGTGTGGTTACAAACAAACGTGCTGTACTTATAACAATTGGTATTTGAAAATTTGTTATATTCGTAAAAACATAAATGACAGTCTTATAATTTTTTAGATCTTTCAGATCTTGTTCACTTTGCTGTTCGCTTTTATCTTTCTGTTGTTCGTTAACTAGCGCAGTAGACACAAACAAATCGATTGAATGTCCAGGTCTTAAAATTGTACCCATTTCAAATGATGACAATTGCAAGCTTAGCTTAACGCTGTCACTGCTGCTACTGGTTACATTGAAAATGACAATGGGAATTTGAAAATCATTACGCAGCTTTAAGAGTCTATTGTCTAAGGAATTCGTAGCGATAGTATTATCGATACCATCTTCTTCAACTTCTTCTAGTCTTTTGTTCGCTTTTTCAGGGGTATCGATCAAAAACAATGTTTTATTAGCATTATAATGTAAATTGCCTTTAAATATGTCAGCTCTTAATATTAGATCGATGTGATATGTATATGAAGTTTTATTTTTTAAAATTAATTCCAATTTTTCATTTAAGCGTACGACTGCATCGGTCATATCATTCGGTATTAACTCAATAGTCGTGTTATTTTGAAAGTATACTCCGCTAAGGTAAGTCAGCGATTCGAATTCCAGCTCATTAACATCTAATTGACTTTCGGAATGTTTTAAAAATAATTTCTGTCTGAAAACCTTCATATCTGCCATTTCAACCGACAATTGGCCAAACTCTAGCAGAGGATTCACAGCATACACGCCATATTTGGGTAATATTTCGAATTCTACTGGTATGACTAAAATTTGCTTCTTCATTCTTACTATTCGAGTCGTTGGTATTAAACGATGGTTCTGCGATTTTAATGCGTATAAAGGCGGAATAATTACCAGGTGTATGTCCCTGGAACCTTATGCGGATTACCGGCTTTGTTGTGAAAGGGGGAATTTCCCAAAGACCCTTGGGGCCTTCATTATCGCCACTTGGTAATTCTAATTGAAAATGACCACCGCTGCTGTACACCTAAAAAATTAAATAAAAAAAATAAAAACCATTAGATTCTCTATGTACTATATATTTATCGCCCAAAAGTAAAGTTTAATGATTTAATTTACACGATAAGTACATATACATATGTATGTATGTATGTATGTATGTAGGTATTTTCATATGTACTACAAGGCTACCACAGTTTTAAATTGTTCTCTTAAAAATGAGTTGTTGAATTAATAATACATATTTAAATAAATATATTTATTGATTTGTCTATTAAGATATGTATGTACGTACATCCATACATATGTATACTACACCTAAAGCATGTGAAACTTTTATGAGCATAATTTAATTATTATATATTAAGAGTAGAATTTACAAACGAGTTAAATAGATTGCTGAAGATATTGAATAAAAAAAACAAAAATAAAACCAAAATAATATAAGACACATACATACATATGCGAATGTATTAACATAACTTTATCTATGATGGTTTGCAGATTATGCCTATCTGCAAGGTAATAAATAAATTGTATATTTTCGAAAGAAATTGTTTATAACATAACAATAGTTTCTTGCACATAAAATTCTAATAAAACTACAATAATGGTTAGTAAAATGATTTAATGCAAATCAAATTCGAAATTCAAATCTATTGTCAAGGTCAAGGTAAAAAGTGTGATAAAATAAATTATTTAATCCAGAAATAAATAACAACTACGTTTAATAATATTTACTACAAATATTAAAAAAAAACAAACGTAAGCATTTGAAATGTATAAATAAAATATTGCGTTGTTGCGTTGTTTTAAATAGTTTATCCCTGTTGAACATTCATATTTAACACGCATTTTAAATTACTTTAAACATGTTTAAACCACATCTACGACCACATGCTATAATCACAGACAGACTGTCAGGCCAACGAGATAGTTAGATTAGACCTGTTTTTAACACAAATCTCATATTTACTACATATAATACAAACACTTTCCTGTTATTCATATACATTTATATATAATTGTATTGTATTATTTAATAAATTGCATTTTATTTCGGTATATTCTCACTTTTTGATTACATATGTACGTATGTACATAATAAAATGATTTTTGGAATCCTGAAGGCAAAACTTTTTTTTTTTTTCTTTTTTGTAATTTTAAACGCTTTTCAATTCAATCAATCTCTTCCAAAAAACTTTGATAATATCGGAAGGAACTGCTTACTATATTTTGATCTCAAAACAGTTTTTGATTAATGCCTGTTACCATTCCAGTACTAAATAGTCATCGTAATTTTAAGTTTAATGACATCTATTGAAATGTTCTTAAGGGAAGTACATGTATGCATACACACAAACATACATATATTCATAAAAGGATACTATAACTTTAAAAATAACACAGAGAACCATTAGACAGATCTCATTTATTGTTCAGTTTGTTAAACAAACTTTGGAAGTTTTGTCGATAATTTTGAATTTTGACAACACAACACACTCACCTCTAGTACTTGTAAAGCCTTTTGATGCGGATTATACATATGGATTTCGGGCATAAGTGTTGCATTTAGTGGAGCCCTTATGCCTACTAACGGTTTCAGACGGTACGGGCATTCTCGACCTTCACCTCGGACCATTAATTGAATTTTACCGAATGACGTGTGTATGTGTAAACTTGTGCTTATAGCACCCTCTTCTCTTGGCAAAAACACTACCTTAAATGTAGTATTTCCATTGGGAGGCACCATACTGGCTTCGAAAAAACTACTGGTAAATGCTGGCGTACCGCATGACACTGAACTTAAGTAAACACTACGATTACTGTTGTGATTGACCAGCGTCACAGTTTGTGAGCGCACTGTACCCTACTGACCAAATGCCAAAATCCAGTTGTGGCGGCTCAAAACGGATACTATTTTGTAGTTCAAGAGACAAATCTTCGCTTAATTCAGAATTTCCATTTAGTTCTTTGAGTGAAGCTGCTGACTGTGAGGCCCCCAAATGGGATTCAGACATTAAATTGCCGCTTTCCGAAATATCGTGTTCGTTAGCAAAACCGCACATACTCGTTGTCACTATCGCCAAAACCAGCAATGTCAACCACAAACGATGATAAGCATACATCGTTCTAATATTGGCAAACTATTCCTATTTTAGACAAGACAAATTTATATATGAACTCCACTTTTGCAGTGCCTGCCTTCTTTTCCTGTTTATCAATCTTTTACTTCTCAAAGTTAACGCCAGAATTGTGCAAAGATCAAAACGAGAACAAACAAAAAAAGAACGCACAATAAATGTGGCGTGAACAGAACAGAGCAGCGTTTCCTTGTTTCCTTCTTGTTGTACGTGTGTTTTGTCTGCTTGCTTTCCTTGATGCTGCTCGTAGTAGTATTCTTTGGTATTAGTGTTGTTCTTGCTTGTAGTTGTTGTTGCTATTGTGATAATCAATGTCTGATTATTTCTATTCTCACTTAGTATTTTACTTCTTTCGACTCTTTTTTTTTTCTCTTTCAATTCTTTGGGTTTTTGTTTTATTTTCGTTTACAATTTGCAGTTTATTTCTCTTTTAATTTATTCGTTTTATTAAATTTTTTTTAGTTTTTATTATTACAACACTATTACAATATTTTTTTCGCAGTTTATTTTGCATAATGTTCTGTTTTGTTTAAACAAATAATCTTTTTTTTACCGTAATAAAAGTCAATTTTTTACGTCTGTATAAAAAAACACTCGTTCAATGCGAGTTGCCAAGTTCCAATATGTGTGGTAAATCACAAATTGTTTACATTAAAATCAACAAAACTACCAAATTTAGAAATTAATTTACTTTAATATAAACATAAATATATTTAGTTATATGTATATATTTAAATAAATATAATTACAATATATTTAAAACTATCGTGTTATTTAGAGAAAGATGTAAATTAAATGCTGAAGTTGATTATTTGCACATACAGAAGAAACATGAAATCTTTTATAGCAATTGTTAAAATGTAATAATTTATCAGATTACAATATTTAATCACATACGGTATTATTGTTAAAGAAAAAATCCCTGTTCGTTTTTAATTTTTGCAAGCTTAAAAATATTTCTAATATTTGTTTCATTGTATTTGATATAAAAATATATTGTATCTAAAGAAAATGCCTTTATCCCTTTATTTTAGACTGTAATACAAAATTTGAAAATATAGCAGCTTTTAATTAATTACTTTTGTGTATATATGTTCAAGAAACGTCCCTTATTTAACTAAACCGGTATTTGGGTATAATAATTATATACATAGACTTGGCAGCTCTTTTATAGTTTTGACAGTTCTAAAGTCGCAATTTTGTCTATCTTCTTCTAACTCTCATTCGCATAACTTAGAGCATAGCATGCCATTTCGTTTCTGTTGCTCACTAAGCCAAATCAGCTGACCTTGTTTATATTTTTAATAATCATTTCCATGTGTTCAACTTACAATGTGAAATAGTAGCAACAAATAGGGGAAAATATATTTTTGGGAATTCAGGGATGAACGAATGACTAGCATAGCTATGTTAAAACAATAAATAAGGTTTTAAAATACTTTAAAGCAATTTTTCAGAGTATAGCAATAAATAATTTTTTAAAATGGTTAATTTTAGCATACATCGCAACATTTTGAAGTTTTTTTACTTGATCAATAGCTGACTAAATAGTCGACGCTTTTTATTCGGAAGCATCAAAGTTAAAAAATATGATAATTATAATCGATTCATAAGTGCTCTAAAGGAGCCGAGGTAATGAGAAGGTTTGAAATAATGGAAAACAATCAGACAGACATCAAAATAAAATACAAAAAGTATTTTTTCGGCTGATTTCTTCTCAGCAGATTTTTGGCAAAAACTCTGAGAGTAAATAAAATTGCCACTGAAAAGTTTCTCAAAGAATATGTCGTTCGGAGTCGACTTTAAACTGTAGGTCCCATCACTTATGTATAAAATTAACACACACAACATAAGTAGTAGTGAGAAACTAGGTCAATAATCCTGACTGAACGGTTGTAATGACCAATTATGTATGTAAGAGTATCTTAAGGTTTATCAGGGCAACATGATTGATGGAGTGTAATCTGTGATGAGTACAACAAATCGTCTATTACGGTACTCTGTTTCCTCTGCTCAACAATTAATAAATTTTGTTCCATTTTTTTACTTCCATTTTGTTAAAACTATCAATCGAAGCACAGAAAATATCGTTGTATTTTGTGATAAATCGATATAATATTTGTGCTTCTCTGCGATCGAAAAATATCTAATGTTTTTGAGTATTATTTATTTTATATACAAATTAGAATATAATTATTAAAAGCTGATTTACGTAGAGCTTATGCTCGATGTAGTGTAACAGACCAGAGTCTCTGGTCGAACCCACTACTCTCACACTAATAGTCTAGCACACTATCCACTAGACTATCTAGGCATCCTGTTTTCGAGCAGCAATACAAATAGTGTTGTAGCATTGCGTGTAGTGTTAAGGAAGTGACAATTTTTAATGTTATTAAAACCGTTACTCTCGCATACATACATACATACATACATATGTATGTGTTCCTTTTGTTTTTAAATAAATAAAACGAATTAAATTTTTTTTTTATTTTTCTGTATTTGTTTTTTTTTTTGTTTTCTTCTTTTTTATTTAGCAAATTATTGCAGTATAAGAAATTATACGTACATATATAATTTTTTTTTTGTATTTGTTGTTCTTGTTGTTGTTGTTTCATTGATTAATTAATTATACATTAAGCTACATACAATACACATTGAATGTTGGTTGGTTGGTTGTTTGTTTATTTGTTTGTTTTTCTATTCATTTTCATTTTTATTTGTGGTTGTTGTCGTTTTTTGTTTATTTATGCTAATGCGTTTGTTTTTATTAATAATTTTATAAATTATTTTATCCTTAATTATTTAATTATATTAGGTTTTTGTTTTTGTTTTTTTTTTTAATTTATCATTGTATTTGGTGGTTGTGTTTGCAAGTGATTTCATTTTTGTTTTATTATTATTTCTTTTTTTAAATTAAATTATTTAAATATATAAATTTTTTTTTATAATTGTTTCTAATTGATTTAAACAAATTAAAATATACATACTATATGTATACATATATCTTGATTTATTTCTTTTTTTTTATTTCCTCTTTTTTCAATTAATAGTTGTTTTTATTTTAAGTATCTGATCTGGGGTACAAATTTTGTTTTTTAATAATTCATAAGCTGGTGCATTAAGAATTCATTAGAAAAAAATCGATTTAGAAAAAATCTCTTTTCGAATAATTATTTTAAACAAATGCTGAACAGACCTTTTCATTTTTGTATTTATTTGTAATATTAAAAAGTTTCGTTAAAAAATAATTAAAATTTTTATATGAAATTAAGAAGAAAGTCCATGTTGTTTAAGGATTTCATTGTAGAATAAATGTATTTCTTATAGGTTTTGAACTAGAAATGGTCACGACCGTTACTTGTTTTTATATCTGTAAGAATGTAGAAAAGTATACAAGTATACATTATAGTTTCGCTTTTAAGTATTATTTTAACGTTTTAAATGCATCGCTGTAGAAAATACTTTCGCAGCCTTAAGTGGTGAGCGCTTTGAGAAGCCCAAACATTGAAAAGGCAATTCGATGATGGAATAACATCTTGAGGACACATTTAGAGTCTTATAAAGCGTATTGAAAATATTCTGAAACAAATTGTTTGCACCTATTACCCATATGGAATATTTTTTTTTTAGCAATAATATTCAAAATTAAACATTCATTTTAGTTTAGAAATGAATAAATTAACATGTAGGCTGTGTTAGTTACAATGAATGGCAATATAAAAATTAAAAAATTAAAAAATCAAAACAATTGTTTTATGTACTAATATTGTCAATAAGAAATATCTATATCATATGCATAAAATAATAGAAACGAAATGGGTTTTAGCTTCGGTAAAACATATATGAAAATAAGGAAACACCTGTTACAGAGAATATAAAAAGAACGTAGTTTAGCTATGAGAACACATTTCGTATTTGAAAAAAAAAATGGTCACATCTAGTAGGAAATATAAAAAGTATACAGTTTTTATTATAACGCCCGTTACTTTGTTCAAATATAAAAATGAGAGCAAGGGAAATTTTTAGTTTATTTTTAAAAAAATATTTTTAAAGTTTTTTGATAATTTTCTAAGGATTTGATTTCATTAAATAAGTGATTATAGATGTAAGGCCAAAGAAACAGGAAATCATCTTCTATTCTATATGTAAACAGATATTATAATTATGTATGCATTTATTTAATTATTTATTTATGTAATTAATTTATTTATCTATAGTTTCTCTTTTTAGTTTAATTAGGCCAGATAGCTGTTGTTTTTTTTTTTTTTTTGTTATTATTTCCTTTAAAAGTTTAATTTTTTTGTTTTTTGCATTTTATTTTTCGCTATAAAAAATTCGTTTTTTTTTACATGTACTATATATATATATATATATATATATGTATGTATATATATATAGATACTGTTAATTGTTTACATTTATTTATAAATAATAATAATATAATATTTTTTTTTGTTTTTTTGTTTTTTTAATCGTTTACTGTTTATGTTTTCATCAGTTTGCTTTTTTAATAATAGACTTAGTTTTGTTTTTGTTGTTGCTTTTTTTTTATTTTAAATATATATTATAACTACACTACAACATTTAATAATAATATGCATCTCATTCCATTTTAATATACTATATATGTACATATGTGTATATGTTGTATATACATACATACTTATATAGAGGCTATATATAAAGTTGTGTTTTTTTCTTCTTTTACTTTTTCTTTATAAATTTTCAACTTAAATTATGCTAATAATTCTGTTCTTTTTAATTTTTAATATAACTTTTTGTATTTTTTTTTTTTATTGCACATACATACATATGTACATGTGCATATGTATGTATGCCTTTATTTGGTAGAAAAATTTGCAAAATTACGAATTTAGTTGTTTTAGTTGTTGTTCTTAATTTCATGAAAAATAAATTAAAAAAAATTAAAAACATTTTTTTTTCTATTTAAAAAATATTTTCATTTGAACTAAAAAATATGTTCACTTTACTCTTTTAAATATTTATTTATTTATTTATTCATTATTTTTTTATTTTTATTTTTATTCAAAAAAATGTTGTATTAAATATTGACAGTCACAGGCTTTTTTCATTACTTAAGTGTGAAGCATTAATGCTTGATTTATTTTCTATTTAAAGTTATTTATTATTATTTTTTTATTTTTATGTATATATATATAATCTTTGTTTTAATTTTTTTTTTTAGAAATTTAGCTACAATATTGACTTTTATTCTTTTCTTTATTATTTCCTAAAACTATAGTGTTTGGTTGTTGGATGTTTTCGTGTTATTTTCAAGCTGCGATCAAGTGATTAGAGGCATTACAAACAAACCAAAAATTTTAAAATGTTTGTGTTAGAAACAATTTAAACACTTTGCAATAGAATTCTTTAAAATCTTAAGTCATAACTGAAAAGGGAAGCTATGTACATACATATCTGCATATGTATATGTATATACGGTTGAATTTCTGATCGCATGTTGAAAAGCATAATTTTTAAATTTGTGTACCCAACACTAATCTTATGTAAGCAGTAAACCTGCATTACAGAGAAGAGTTTTGCATACAACCGCTTTAAGGATTGTGGCTGTAGACTCACACATTAAACATAACAACTGCAAACGTTTCCCTATAAAATAAAACTGTCATGCTGATACTCATTCAACTGAGTTGCAACACAAAAAGGAGTACATAAAATGAAATATCAGTTTACCAACAACTTTTGTTTACGGAAGATGGCCATACATACATACATACATACATAACTAAATAGCTTCCGTTTTCAGTTCTAACACATGCTTTTAAAGACCTATGTTTGTGTATTTGTAATTTTCTTATGTATTTTTATAAATTTTTGTAAAAAAAATTTTCATGTTCGAGGTGCTTTTGCTAAGAAACCGATTTACAAATATCATCTGTTTTTGTTGACCAAAAATGAAAATCTCATTGAAAGCAAAATTGATTATCAATTTCGTTTTAATATTTAAATTTGTGAATGTGTTAGTATGTATTAAAAAAAAAAAACTGGGAGTGTGTTAAACATTGATCGTGAAATTCCCGGCGTAGCGAAGCATCCCTACAATGTTTTCAACTGAAGCGTGATGATATTTTGAATTTCGAAGACAACAAAGGATTCAAAAACCCTGTGATATGTTCTGATATGTTTGTATTTTATTTTCAGGATTCTGTTTGCCTTTGAAAGATCTGTTAAACAATGTTGCCAATCTCATTGCATTCATACGAGTATTGTACAGTAATGCCGACTATGTACAGAGTCTGTGTCCGCATGTGTTTTAATGAGTATTTTTTTTTTGTTTTCCTTCTGTGTGTTTGAGTATTTTGTTGTTGTTGCTGTTGTTGTTTTATAAATTATTATATTTTTGTTTAGTTTAGTTTTTCTTTTTTTCTTACAAATTAAAGTTTCATTTTATAAAATTTGTTTCTTTTCATTTTTTTTTTATAATTTTTAATTTTTAATTTTTGTTTTTGTTTAAAAGCATTTTTTTACAAACAATTTATTATTATTATTAAGTGTTATTACTAATTTATATTATTAATTTAATTTTGTGTGTGTGAAAATATCAAACTGTTGTTGTTTTTTTTTTTTGTTTTTGTTTTTGTTTTTGTTCGTTCTAGGCATTATAGATTTCTATAAAAGAAAAGTAAAAATCATAAAATAATGATTGAGAAATGAAATGAAAAAAAAACAAAACGAATAAATAATAATAATAATAATAAAATACATACATTTTGTTTCGTTTTTGTTTTATGGTTTAATTTAAATATTAAGTTATTTGAAACGTCGTTTGGACGTTTCAAAGTAGGCCTGTTTCAACATTGTGTGCCGTCCCCAATGTATTGGGATCAAAGTTCATTTTCAACTCTCCGGCTAGGACGATTTCTGATATGCAGCCAACAATACCGCTCGTATATCTTCGGCGAGTAAAGTAACTGGCATCAGGCATGCCACCTGAAAATATTCAAAAATACAAATTCTATGCAATAAAATTGAAATGCAATAAGTAATAAAATGCAATAAAATGATCGTAAATTGATTTAACAAATTAAATATACTGTACATATGTATATTGTTCAAATAAATAAAGAAAAAAAAAAACAGAAACCAGCAAACAAACAAACAAAAACTTACCAACGTATAATCCGGTATCAGTGTTCAATTGACGTAATTTACCCGGTGACCTTGATGAAGGACTCTTACGGCCATCCACTTCTAAATAACCCTCTTGAGAATCTCTGTTAAAGTAGGAGACGTAAATAAATATTCAATTCACATAAAATTAAATCATACCTTATGGCTCTGACACGATGCCAAAGGCCATCACTAACTTTGGTGGCATTGAATCGTATATTCACCTCACCGGAACCCAAATTATAACGAAAGTGTAAATATCTATTGGAGAAAAACAAAACCAAAAAAGAAAATAAAAAGTGAAATCAAAATTAAATTCAATTAAATGTGGAAAAAAAGAAATTTATATAAAAACTCACCCCTCTTCTATGCCTAGCGATAGATAGTCATCGCTATCACGGTCAGAGGAACCCACACGGCCAGTCCATAATATGACACCATTTTCTGATCTCGTTTTTATTCTTAAATTCAAATCGATATTATAACTGATAATTTGATTCATAGTCTCGGCATCATTGTAATGGAAATAACTGTCCTGGCCAGCAAAGCAGGCACCAAAATTCTTACGTACCCCTATAAGATGATGATTTTCACTGGAGGGCAAATCAAATTTGCCCAAAAGACTCCAATCTGTGTGGGTTTGTGTAGCATCCGAGGCCAAAAGTGTTTGTTTTTTAGGGATTTCGTTAAATTTTTCGATTGAATCATCGCTATTCTCCTCGTTGTTATCTTGTTGGGATTGTTGATGGTGTTGGTTCAATTCGTGCTCTTCACTGTAGTCATATTCCGTTATAATTAATTTAGGTTGCTTGGGCTTATAGGGTCCCTTAGTGTTGGCCATTATGCGCTTCATATCCTGAGCCAATTGTTTACGCTGGTAATCCTCAGTACCATCGCTGGAATCGAATAGACGTTCGTCCATAACAAAGGTTTCGGTTGCTTCGTTATCAATGCTCGAAGGCGTTGGCGTATCAGAATCGGGTGTCATGTCATAATCCTCCTCGTCTTCGGAATTGCTAGTTTCTAAATGGAGCGCTTGTTCTTTAAGCCTTTCCCTTGAACTGCGCTCTAAATCTTGCCATTGTTCGACTAAAGCATCGGGGTCATCAAAGGTCAATATATCACTGCCCGTTTGGGTTTGAAAACTTTCATAATGTGTGGGCAAACGACTCAACTTATGCAGGGGTTTATCCTGTATGGGGGTTTTATGATGCGGATCCGGTTTGTTGTTGTTCACTCGTTGGTGACTGTGGTGGATATATTTTTTGCTTAAGATTCTTGTAACAGAAGCTGCAGCTGCAGCTGGAGTTGCAGTTGTCGTTGACGTTGTCGTTGTACTGGTGGTAGTGCGAGGAGTGCGTGTTATTGGGGTTACAACGGGTTTAGGCGCCGTATTATGCTTTCGTTTTCGTTGTACTTTTAAAGATATTTGTGATGGCGACTGTTGTTGTTTCAAGAGCTTTTGCTGTCTAATTTCTTCGGCCTGTTGTTGCTGTTCATGCATGGCTTTAATATCCCGAAATATTATATCATCCTCAATCTCATCTAAATCATCATCTTCATTTTCTTCTTCGTCATCTACATCGGCGGTATCTGTTGGCTCATCACGCAATTCGTCATCGATGTAGATGGTGGCAATAGCCTTATTATTTTCGTTAACGCTTAAGTCAATGCCATCACCATCACCATCACTATCACTATTATCATCATCATTATCGTCATCGACATTGTCGTTATCAGTGTCATCGTCCCCGTTCTCCTCCTTTTCATCATTATCGTATTTGGCATCTGTATTAACTTTGTCTATGATTTGTTGCAATAATTCCGGTGCAATCTCATCGAATTCTATACTCGGCTGATGATGATGCTGCACATTTTTGGATTTCTGCCAATTTAATGTTGTTGGCTCTGATGTTATTAATGATTTTGTTATTGTTGTTGTTGGTGCTGGTGATGTTTCTGTCGTAATAGTTGTTGTTGTTTTTTCGGGTTGTTAATTTCGGTTTCTGTTGCTGTTGTTTATGCCACATCATATGCTGCTGCTTCTTAAACTTTCGATGACTTAAACCAGCCTTCTGGTGCTGTTGCAATTTGTAGTTGTTGTTTGTAGCCATTATAGCTGTTCCGGGCATTGAAATCATTATGCTGAGGTATGACAATACCACCACCACCACCAACTGTAGGACCTTTTCTGCTACTACTTTTAGGCCATCATTGTTAAAGCCTTATTTTTCTGTAATTCTTCTATTGATACTTCAGCCTCTTTATTGCATTGGGCATTATAGACACTACAACGGCACTCGTAGCTCTCCATTTGGGGGACACATTCAGCCAGAGGACCACAAGGTCTTGCCACACAGGCATGCGGACAATTGCCGATGTTCGAGCCACCTAAAGCCTCTGAGACAATTGCCAATGAATGGCCATTTATTTCAATCTGATCCAAAAAACAAAAACAAAAAAAAAACAAAAAAAACCCACATAAAGTTAAACCAACAATTCGTTTTTTAAAGCTCCTTGCACAAGTGTATGGTGTATGTGTATGTGTATGTGTATGTTTGTATGTTTGTGTATGTATTTGTTGCAGTCTGAGTTTGTGTATGGACGTGTGAATGTCAAAGTGTTCGAAATACTACTTACACGTTGTATGCAACCCATAAAAAAGGGTTTATTTTTCAAATCCATGGGTAATTTGTCAACATGATTTACGCCACCCACAAACAGATTTTCTGGCAACGAAAGGTGCCAAAAACCATTTGAAGAGATCGTCATCACTTCCGGCAATTGGTCAATCTGTGCAATCAACAACAACAAAAACAAAAACCAAAAATGTGAACATTTTTAAGAAAAATTTTATTATCCATGACAACCAACCACACGACTATTTTAATATTCTTAAAGGCACTACGAATATTTATAAATCTAGAGGAGGCCTATTTACACAAAAATGCTAAAAATAAAGTGAATCTGGTCTAGGGCTAATAATACGATAAGAGCTACTACCTTTACTAAGGGTTGCGGCAGTAGACACGACAGACATTTCAGAAAGGCTGAGAGAGAGAGAGACTGTGTCTCATCCAAAGGGAAGTACATAATCAGCCTTTGTTACATATTTTCTAATGCCTGGTGTGGCCCATTATATACTTTAATAGAAGGCGAAACTAGCAACAACTAGCCAATCTTGAAAATGTGAAAATGTATTGTAAAAGCTTGCCTAGAGATTTAGAATCAATGAGCCAGAAAGGATGAGAGGCTGATGTATAGTGTCTTTCATAAGGTGTTCAATGTATATTAAAAATATTGGGTTGCGAACAGTGTGTTACAATGAAGTGTGGATAATACCAATATCATCTTCTCCAACTTACTAGAGTATGGATGTGGGAACGATTACTAGTATATTCTATCCTTCAGTAAATGAACGGGGATGTGAATTTTACTTCTTTGTGCTCTGGACTCTTTTATTAGAAGGACAAAGTCCGTACTCAACTGGATGCGTTGCCTGAACTAACATGATTAACATGGCTGGCCAGTGTGTGCATAAAAAGGTAACTTGGATCTGAATATTACACGGAAATTTGTTTTTATACGGAATTGATGGACGAGTACGGAATTGGACGAGACCATAAAAGCAATTGTGATTTCACTATAAATTAACTATAGGGGGTTAGTTTAGACGTAAAAGTTTTTAGTAAAATTTGAAATACTTACTTTCAACACTGCTAAACGAGCTGTGCGTGAGACCTTAATGGTATGCCATTGGCCTATGGTTAAAGGATATTGGCTCCTTAAAAGACAAAAAAAAAAGAGGAGAAAAGAAAAGAGAATTCATTTTAAAAAGAATTCATCGTGAGAATAATATTAAACTCACCTTACTACCGCTGGACCGCTTCCCAAATCGAAAGTAAACTCCACAAAACCATTATTTAAAGCCAAAGCTACAAAATCTCCAGTGATGTTTAGGACCCGAATATAAAACTAAACCGTCTGCCAATTCCGGTTTCAAAATAACCTTTGAAAATTTGTATTAAAATAATTCAATGATCGGTTATGTATTGCAAAACAATGATCGATTACCTTTAACTCCAGCCATATTAAAGCACTATCGTCCAAAGGAGCATAGCGTAGAAATGATGAACCATTAAAGGCAGGCACCTTGAAATTCAATTGGAAAAAATCTTACGTTTGAAGAATATTTCATTTAGTTTTGGATCTACAAAAATACCTGCAAGTCCATCCGTATTTCACATAAATCGCCCACAAAACCTATGGGACATAAGCAGATGGCGCCCTGGTCCGAAGGTAAACATTTGCCACCATGCTGACAAGGATATTTAAAGCATTTGTCGGTAATGCAGTCCTCTGTTGGTAAAAGAAAATTTATGAAAGTTTAAAGAATTTAAAAAGAGATGCCAGCCAGTAGAAGAAACAACGATAACTTACGTATATCGAAACCTTTAGTTACATCACCTAACGGATGTTCTTCAAATTTATAGTCATGCTCATTGGCCACAAAACGTCGTATGCAGCCTAAGTAGCCCGTGGTCAAAGGTAAACGATTTGCCAAACCGGTTATGTTGCCAGTGCCGCCCAAAAACACCGGCTCTCGGAATGTTATACGTGAAAAGAGGCCCTTTTTGTACGGAAGGCAATAAGTTTCGTATTAAAAAGAAAGTTTCAAATTATTTTCAATTAATCGGAATTAAGTACTTACGTTTGATCTGCCTTGGACTTTAGTACCGTGATTTAGTACCAGCCAAGCATCCCATCGATGACGATATATAATCACAGAATTCCATTCATTTAATAGTATTGTTTCTCTAGAGCGAACACTACCAGCGCCACTGCCACAATCGAACCTTTAATCAAAATTAAGAATGTTTTAATGTTTCCATATTTTTGATCGTGAACTAATAAACAAAATAGTACCAAAAAAGTACTAATAAAGTGGGAGAGAGGTGTGTTGATTTTGATTTGGGGATAAACAAACACAAGGTATCACCGAGTTGAATATTTTTATACTCACCAAAATTCCACAAAGCCCTTATTTAATAAGAGGGCCATAAAATCGCCCGTTAAGTCATCACGTTCGCCGCTTAATAAAATTATACCATCAAATGATTCGGGACGGAATTCTATGCGTAACTGTACGTGTTTGTAAGCTCCTCGTAAGGCAGGAAAAGCCAGCCAAGAATGTTTTGAAAATTTCGGTACACGTACCTTCAGATCTGGATGACAAAACGAAAAGGGGGAGAAAAGAATATCAAAGGATGTCCATTCGATATCTCTAAAGCACGTTTGAATGCTTGCTTACCTTCATTACAATTATTGCCAGTTTTACCGAAAGGACACAAACATCTTGAGGAGCCGTCGGTATTATCGCAAAGACCTTCTAGGCCGCACTCTAAATTACAAATTCTGTTGAGCATCATTGACAAAGAAACAGAGAAGAGAAGAGTGTTAATGAGTAGAGTAGGGGAGGTTTATAATGATAAATTATAGGGCAAAAGGTTAAAATTCTTTTATGATTTTCGATTGTGACCTGTATTGTGTTAATTTGTGAGATTGCGTTAAGCTTATAGAGCAGCTTACTTTACAAAACTGAACTGACATTAAATGGATGGAATAAGAAGAATGGGTTTGTGTAAGTCCATATAGAATTGAGTGTTTAATCTGCATGAGAAATTACAAAATTATTAAAATGGTTCAGAAAAAATAAATAAAAAGATTGACTTGTGGACTAAGCCTGCGACGATCTGTATGTGTCTCGTTGACATGGTGATTGGAAACATGTAAAATGCTTTCCGTTTACTTAGGATAACTCTTATAGAGATACTTCATGTAACTCTCGGTACATGGCATTTGGTTGAGAACACCGCATTGCATAATGAGATCGTTCTGGCTACACAAATATGTATAACACCTACCGATCAATATTATAGACAAATTGGTTTTTAAGAGCCCTTATTTTCGATTTTGATTATTTTAAGTCGCGCCCAGGTATCATATTTAACATTCAATACTCACGTATTTGTTTCGGATGAACTTATAAAATATGATATGTTGTTTGATATATTGTTATCATTATTATTATTATTATTGTTGTTGTTGTTGTTGTTGCTGCTGCTGCTGCTGGTAGTAGTGGTACCATTTAAGGCACCATATTGAACAGCAATATTAAATTGTTGTAAAGATTGTGCAGTAGTGGCAGTTTGTTGTTGTTGTTGTTGTTGATGTTGTTGCTGCTGTTGCTGATATTGTAAACTGATCATTATTAAATAATTGTTGTGCCGATTGATGCAGCTGTTGCTGCTGCTGTTGCATTTGTTTTTGTTTTTGTTTCTGCATTTGTTTATGTTGCAATTGTTGCTGGTGTTGGTGCTTTTGTTGTTGTTGCTGTTGCTGTTGCTGATATGTTAAATGCTTAAGTGGCCTTAAATTCAATTGATTATTATTGACGTCATCATAGATTGACCTGTCCTGTTTGCCGTAATAATCATTAACCAAATTCTGGTCCTCTTCCTCCTCCTCCTTCTCCACACCCTGCTGTTGCTCTGTTGTGATTTTTCTTGTTGTTGCTGCTGCTGCTGCTGTTGCTGGTGTAGTTGTAGACTTCGAGGCAGTAGTGTTAGTGTTGGTGTTGGTGTTAGTACTGGTGGTTATCGTCATTGTCGTTGCTGTTGTAGATGTTGTGGTAGCGGTTGATAGTTGTCGGTAACGATGCAACAACAGATTTAATGGTTTCGCGGTTGTCATTGACACTAAGCGTTGCTTGTGTTGGAACTGCTGTTCACTACTTGTCTCACGCTCCAACGCTGCTGCATTACCGCCTATAATAATAATTGGCATCCATGGAGCCACTACTCTCATTCGATATGTAATAATCATTAGGCCTTTCGCGCAGTGACTCTAAATCATCGTTAATGTAATTGGAATCGTCGTTTAAATCATCCTCCTCCTCCTCCCCTGATTCTAGGGATAGCGAAGCTGAGGCCGACCCTAAGGAGGATTTAAGTGAAGATGAAGGGCCCATATAAACAGAGTTTAAATTATTATCGTCACTATTATCCTGAGCCAATTTGGCGCTGAAAGAGGCCCCTTTTTGGTATAAAACATCCTCATCAGATTTGCTGTGGCCATCTCCACTGCCCGTAGAGTTGATCACTAAAACAAAAATACCCCAAAGAAAAGAAATCAGAAATAAAAAATGAAATACAAGGAAATTTACATAATAAGAAAAGAAAAACAAAAACCAAAAACAAAAACAAAATGAAGATAAACAATTAAATTGTTGTCGTTGTTCTCTCGGGTACAGTGAATGAGAGTTTGAAGGTACGTACCTTGACAGCTGTAACCGTTTTTATTGAGTTCATAACCTTCGATGCAATCGCATTCGTACATTCCGTCATGGATTTCGTAACACAATTGTTCGCAGGGACTGGTATGACCACAGTGTCCTAGAAATAAAAGGATAAAAGAGACAAAAACAACAATAATCATACAATCATAATACAATGCATAAAACAAAAGCCAACAACACACAATCGTTTGTGAATAACAAAATGAATGAATGACTGAACGAATGAATGAATGATTGAGTGAGTGAGTGAGTGAAGGTTTGTTTGTTTGTTATGAATGTTTAAGCACAAGTAAGTGAAATAATATGACAATTTTACAACTACAATAACAACAACAACAATAATAACAAACAAAAAACACAAAAACATATAATATACATACGTATGTATGTATGTATGTATGTATGCATGTATGAATGTATGTACGTATGTGTGTCACAATGGTTGTGTGGTGTATTTGCATTATTTTTATATGAACCGTGATGTATATACATACGTATGCATGTATGTATTCAGTTTGTAAAGACTATGACAGTAAAGAACGAAAGTATTCTTATGCAAAACAATTCCATTGTAACACACACACACACACACAGAGTGCAATACAGATGCACCGATTAGGCCACTTATAGGACATTAGTTTGCTTCGTGAATTTAAAGAATTTGAATGTCACATGGGTTCAGTTAGCATGGACCGGTTTCTCAAGACTTCTCAAGGCATTGTGAATGCAAGTGTTTTACAAAAATGATTATTTAGTTGCAGAGGCGTCAAAAAGATTTTCTCATTACATATTGGATAAAAAATAGTGAAATCCGTAGAGCGTGTTAATAGGCATGTTTGTAGCGCTCCAAAACTTCTATTCAGGAAGGGCGTAAGTGCTTGAAATACGCGTATATTGTAAACCAATTAACGGAGCGTTTTAAAATAATGGATTTTTTCATCTTAAGCTTGACGTTTAACTCGCACTGTAACGGCAATACTTTGGTAAAGGAAATTCTGCAATTTAAAGGCGAAATAAAATTGCATGCAAATCTACAATATTTCTTCACATGCACATTTATAAACATGAATATCATATGCATATAAGTACATACATATGTACATACATATATACATACATACATATGTATGTATGTATGTAAAAATCTGTATTGTATGTGTATTGTATTGTATGCATTTGAATGCATATTTAATCAAAACACAGCAAAAAAAAAAACAAAAAAATGTCATGAATGCCAACTGAAAGTATCAAAAGCGATTTATTTGACATTTTTTTTGTTTTGTTTTCCATCCCTTACATTTATTTTTTTATTATTGCTCTGTTGTTATTGCCCGTTTTATTGTAGGACAGGAGAACATGTAGAAGAAGAAAAATGTATCTTTTTTTCCAAAACATTTAAAATCGAAATCTAAAATTGAATAAGTACGGTTTCCATAAATTACCTTCAAGGCTGAATCGATTTAAATGCAACTTCAAATTAAATGCAACAAAACGCAACAAAGAAAAAGAAATGAAAGGCAAACGCACAGAGAATAAACTGGACGATGAATTGTTCTCTATACAGCAACTTTCAGCTCTAAATTATTGTAAACTTTACAATATAAAGACATAAAATTTCAGTTCACCACACACTCTGTCATAGTTCAGGGAAAAATTGACCAATCCTTGCAAATATTCGTTCAAAAATTGAATTGAATTCAGCGAGCAGAGACAACAAACACTATGTAAACTGATTGCCAATGCTGGGAATTAATTAATCTATTAAAGTAATATTTTAAAAGAGATATCGAAAACATAAAAGTGGCCAAGTGGCCACTTACAACCCTTCAGTCAGGATTATTGACCTAGTTTCTCACACCACTTATGTTGTGTGTGTTAATTTATACATAAGTGGCGGAACCTACAGTTTAAAGTCGACTCCGAACGACAGATTTTTTGAGAAACTTTTCATGGCAATTTTATTTACTCTCAGCTGAGTTTTTGCCAAAAATCTGCTGAGAAGAAATCGCCAAAGAAATACTTTTTGTATTTTATTTTGATGTCTCGCCTGGGATTCGAACCCTGGCTTTACGTCTAATAAGCCAGCACACTACCTACTAGACCACGGCGAAGACGTTGCCATAAATTTCATTAATTATTAATTATATGTATAAAAAAAATGTTTTATAAAATTTAAAAAGTTTATTTTCTATACTATATTTTTAGTCTTTACTGTACCTATACCACATACATACAATATTACAAGCAGAAAAACATTAAATTTAATCATGGTTGCGGTTCTCATTTGTATGTGTGATGATACCTTCCGATAAAGCATACGCTCCCATCAGAATGAAAGAAAGAAAGAGAAAAAAAAGTAACGGTAAGAAACGGATAAAATAAAATTTTGTTTCATTTCAATTTTGTTGTTGTTGGTAAAAAATTTTTTATTCAATTTTATTTGCTTGTGTGTGTGTGTGTGTTTCTTCTTCAAAAATATCAGCTAATTTAAAAGATTTTTTTTTTGTTTTTGTTTTTGTTTTAGTAGAGCATGTAAATGTACAAGTTGTTTGCGTGTTTATATGTATGTGTGTTGAGTTTTCTTTTTTTTTAATTTTTCATTGCTGCAAAAATATTACAACACGTACGTGTTGGTGTTCGCAGTTGAGCCCTCGTCATTGCTGTTTGCCAAATAGTCATGTTCGTAATATTATTACAAGCACATACAACATCATAAACAAATAACATAACGGCGTTGTTGATTTTAATGTTGTCTAAGAGGTTTATGAGTATTTGTCACGCCTTTAATATTCGGAACATATTTGTATGAGTAGTTTCTCCTCAAAACGAAATGAGAATTTATGGCAAAAAAAAAGAAGAGATTTCGTAGTGATTTTATAACTTAAAACTGATCGGCTTCAAAGTAAGTAAACAAGTGAAATAAATTCCGGCCAACCACTTATAATCAAAGTATAAATCCTGATTTTTACGCAAAATTCGATGATTTTTGTTAATTTTATTCCTGTTAAGACTCGTTTAATATCTGATCTGAGTATATCTGATGTACATTAAACTTGGATCAGAGGAGTTTTCGAAATGCCTTTAAAAGTTTGGAAATTTTTGAGGCATTTACTTGCTCTACTATTGTAATTGAAATGGGTTGAATGAAAAGAGCGTCAATTGTGTAATGCAACCTGGTGTAATGCAACTTTCTTTCACTGTTTAGAATGAAAAGAAACAATACCTTCAAATCTTTATGACTTGACGGGCTAATTATTGTAAACAAGTTATTACCGATTTTATGTCTAACCGCATTGTGTATCTCACATTTGGCGTCGACTTTCTCAGAATAAAAATGGGCATAGATTAGTCTCTAGTGTAAACGCAATCTTGGATACTGTCCGTTCTAATTTTCATTTATAAACATCAGGAATGAGGTCTAATGTGATGCATAATTAAGCTCAAAAGACATGCGACTGAATAACAAACTTGATCCAGTATTTATATCAGAGTTATTTCATACACACACACACATACTTAAATGAATATTTGTAAAGAAATCAAGATGGTGGAAAGCGGTTTTGAATTTTTCAATGGTTTTCAATTCGTTTCCATTACTTATACAGCTCATGCGGTCTTTTGTATTCAATTAAATCATTATTCTACAAATTCAAGCAACAGCAACAGCTTGTGTCATTTTGAACATTTAAGAGCTCAAATTAAGTTCAAAACGCTTGAATATCATGAATTTGAAGTGTCCTCTACAGCATACATGTACATACATATACATATGTATGTATGTATGTATGGTGGTAAATGATGGTAGCATGTAAGTGGATATGTGATGCTTAATAGCACTCTAACGTTTCCTAATCACATAATTGATGGTTATCGATAAATTAACTCCCATTGATTATTGAGTATACGTAGTACGTACGTAGATTGAGAAAAACAAATAAACAATAACTGTCAGTTGCACAACATAATTGACAAAATACCAAACAATCTATGTACATATGTATGTGTGTGTGGAGCAAAATAATAAGTATCACATACATACACACAGGCTTTAACAGTTAGAGAGAATTTAATGAGTTTTATTTAAAAGTTTTTTTTTTTTTTGGTTTTGAGGAAAAAACGTTTTTTTTTTAATTCAAATCAACTAAATTTAACGTATTTTAATTACAACAATTAAAAACATAATAATTGTCAACATAATTTTAGTCCTAACTGTAAATACATACACACTTCGTATTATAAAAGGCCCCATGCATTGTGTGGGTTTGTGAAGGATTCACAGTGGAGGAGTAGATTAATGAACAAAACCAGCCAACGATTATAAGTAAATAATACTTGAGAAGGCTATAGAACTTCTCTCAGTCACACACACACACACACACAAACACTTCTCCACAATTCTGTCTCTTACAGAATAAAAATAATATTTTAAGTTTTTCCGTTATAACGCTTAAGCGTCAATTTCCTGTTTGTATAAATGCTTCAGAGGCAAACGGACAGGCAAACGAACAAAAAAAAAAAACAAACAAACAAACACAATAAACAAAAACAACAAAAGTAAAATTCAATTACCTTGAAAAGCAGCCTCCATTGTAATTTCCGCTTCGGCACTTTTGGCTGTAGCCAAAATAGTCACCAGAATAAAACCACGCATCAGCATATTATCCTTTGTTTTTATCATTTTCGTATACGTTTACGTACAGGTTTGTCTATTTTGGTGTTGTTGTTGTTGCTATTGTTGTTGTTCCTTCGATGTCGTTTTTATTATTGCTATGTCTGAAGACAACTTCTATTTACAAGTGAGTTTTCTTGCTCTCTTTCTCTCTCTCTCTGTTGTTGTAAAATGGTGTATAAGGATATTAACGATATTTACGTTGAATTATTGTTGTTGTTGCTGTTGCTGTTATTAACACCGCTGGTAGTGTGTGTGGGGGATTTTACGTGTTCATAAAGTTGCACAGTGAGTTGGCGTTGTGGTAGTGTAGTGGTAGTAGTAGTAATAGTAGCAGCACAGTAGTGTAGTAGTATTAGTATTGATATGAATGTTTAATGTTGAGTAGTATAATAGTAAAATGAAAATGGAAACGAAACGTGTGTATAAGAGAATGACTGGCTCGTTATGCTTTTTGCAACAGGATCTCTGATGATTGATGTTTTTCGTTGTTGTAAACAAAGGCAGTATGTGGATGTAAAGACAAGATTAAAATATAAAGTGTGGATGATGTGGATGATGAGTTGATATGAGTGAGTATGAGTGTAACAGAATGTGTTAGATTTAATAAACAACGTTGATGCTGTTGTGTTTTGTTTTGTTTTGTTTGGTTTTGTTTGTACTTCAATACTCTTTTTATTCGTTTTCCTTATTACACTTGCTCTCTTCTTCTTCTTCTTCTTCTTCTTAATTTTCTATGTAAAAGAGTATAAATTTGTTTTGTTGTGTAATTTTAATGATGATAGTGCAGCAGTCGTCATATATTTTCATCTGCTGCTGATTATGTTCTCATGTATTGCTCTCTTGTTAACATTAAAGCTTAGGTTAGGCAATACAATTCTGTGTATGCTCTTTGTGTACTTCTTAAAACGGAATTAACGATGAAACGAAATGCAAACTCAAATGCAAAAGAAAAACGAGTTTTACAAAATCCACAAATTCGTCCTTAAAGGCAAAATGATCATCTGGAAAAAAACATTAAAAAAAAAAACAAAAAATTTAATAAAATTATGGGAAGCAATGTTAGAATTAAGTGCACACATAAATATTGAATATTAAATTTCTTATACTGATAAGCAATGAATGCGTCATTTTTTGCTTTTTTTGCGTTTTTTTCTTTCACAGAGTCACAGTAAAACGTGTACTTATCGTTTAAGTTCAATTCGTAGGCGTTTAGGTTTTAAATCCAAACAATTTTCAAGTGCCCGACTACAATTAATTTTTTTGTCGTATGTTGTCAAAGTTGTTTAGTAATAAATCCGTATTAAATGTGCCCCAAATTTGATTGAGTATGACAAAATCATAATAACATGAGAATGCAATCAAACGTTCATTATTCATGTTTTACAAGTTAAAAATACCATAAAATATCTAACATGTACATATGTATGTATGCATGTTTATTTATTTATTTACAACAAGATATTATCTTATTTAATAGTGCTGCTAAGGATATAGGCATAAAATATTACAAAGATAATAACCTTAAAAATAAATTAACATAATAAAAATTAATAAAAACAAAATTTATAATAATATTAAAAAAAAATGTGATTGATTAATTACGTTTGTACATTATTGTTCATTTAAAAATTTAATTATTGCAGTCTTGAAATGCTTTGCATTGTTCGGGAGCTCATTCCAGAGACGAATTCCATTGATGTAAAAGTGTCTCTCAGATATCCGTTTATGGTATCTAACGCTATTAATTTTCAAGCCTCTATTAGACCTTGAAAAAACTAATCTATTAAACAAATAATGGGGTTTCCTAAGATAGATGATTTTATGTAAGTATACCAGAGTACGGCACTTCAACAAATTCTCAAAAGATGTATTATAAATTTGATATGAGAACTCGGATATCCTACTGTACCTTGTACGACCATAAACATATCTAGCAATACTGTTATAAGTGACCTTTAGCCTGTTCCTACTCATCGAGTCACAACTAGAAAACAGTTCACATCCATACAATAAAGTGGGGATGAGATATGTTTTCGCTAGCAGCATTAGAATATTAAACGGAGTAAAATATTGCGCTAGATAAATATTTCGCAACAAGGCAACCGTTTTACCACAGATAGCATTTATATGGTTGGACCAGTTAAGACTGTTGTCAAAGACAACTCCAAGATTCTTAACACTATGTACAGTTTCAATAGCAGTATTATTAATCCTTAATTGTGTAAGCTGTGCCGTACAGTTTACCTTGCCTATTATCAAAGCCTTTGATTTCCTCGGATTGAGGCAAAGACCATTAATCGACGCCCATTGAAACACATTATGCAAATCACAATTTATCCTTCGTATACAATCTGTAATATCAGACGGCATGCAACTAATGTACAGCTGGAAATCATCTGCGTACATTTGTACATTGCAAAACCTCAACTTTTTTGGCAGGTCGTTTGAGTAAATTGAATATAAAAGTGAACCAAGTATCGAGCCCTGTGGGACACCTCTAGATGTTAAAATACTGCCTAATACAGTATCATTATGATACACAAATTGACTCCTATCCCGTAGATACGAAGACATTAGCTTGACAGCAGTATCCGAGAAATGGCACATGTGTATTTACATGCACACACGCAGACACATATTATTGAAATTATACAGTGAAGATGATGAATTTAGAAGCAGACTTAAACCGTAAAACAATCAAATCCTCATTGAAGTTAATTTTCATTTTGAAGTGCTCTAACTCTCTAACTCTCTCTCTCTCTCTCTCACTCTCTGTGTTCATACCCTTTTCATAACAAATATTAATCTTTCTCTATCTATTAAATTAATTTTAAACCCCCTTTATTTAGTTTATTTTTTTTTTTTTAATTTTTTGTATTTGTGCTGTTGCACTGCTTATGTGTTTAAAAATAGAAAAATCTTGACCGATCATTTCCATCTTGTAATTTTGTTTAATGTTTTCTTGTTGTTATTGTTATTAAGATTTTTAACGAGAATTTCATTTAAATTTTCATAATTTACACAATTGGAGACGAATATTTTTGTGAAATACAAAAAGTCCATAGGACGACATTAGAAGAGCAGAAAAGTTAATGTGTTGAATTAATGCATGCAAAAGCTTTGTTAGTTAAATGTCATTACATACATACATACATATACATACATATTATTGTATTAGTAGTATAAGTATGTACATACATATACTAAAAATATAAACTGGAGCACAAAGATGGCATTTGATAATGTTTGAAGAGAATTGGAATGATTTGAAAGAGAAATCGTATTTTTCATATTGAAACAGAATTTCAGAAATCAGTTTTAGGTAAAAGACACGAATTACTTTAAATGTGCGCAATCCTGGTGGAATTAATTTAAGTAATGCCTCCATATTAGCTTCCATCTGGAGTATATTTTACATATACATACATATGTACATATATCTTCGTTCAATATTTTCCATGCACTTACTTTTAGGTCATTTTTAATGCGACGATCAAATCAATTATTTTTATTATTAAATCTAATGAAAAACACAGAGAGTGGGTTTTTAATGCTACAAAGAAAACCTATTATTATAGAAACGGTGCAGAACACGGGTGCACTTACGCATACATATGTATGTGTGTATACATACATACATATGTACACATGCACGCACATAAGCTCAAATGAATATTTCACATTTCACTGTTATAGGTTTGCTCTAATTTTTTTTTATTTTTGTCTTTGCTGTTGTAATTTTTTTCTAGTTTCGTTCGCGTGTTCATTTTTCTATTTAAATTAATATTGATTTTTCGTGTTTGTTTGTTGTTGTTGTCGTTGTTGTTGTTGTTTTTATTATATTCCATTGCATGTAAGTTTATACCTTAACGGGCATTAACAACAGAAACGAAATCAAAAAGAAAAACAAAAACAAAAACGACGGCAACCATAACAAAATAAATGCAAATATTTCGTTATTGTTTGTTTTTGTTTTGTGCTTGATGTTTGTCCTTAATAACACATATTCACTGAGAGCAGTGTAGTGGGTGTAGTAATTGATGGTATTAGAGCCCGATCAGTGTTGCCATTGTTTATGGTGCTACATAATTTAAAATACCAAATACATGTATAGCAATCCATTGCCAAAATTTAATTGTTTTAATTTCAATTAAAAAAAAATCCTTCTGCTGCTAACAGAGAAACACTGAATAGTAGCTGACACTTGTATATGTGCACACCCAGTGTCATATTAATGCCGATATGCATATTAATGTGTGTGTAGGAGTCTAACTGTTGATTAGTTGGAAGCGCAAATATTTGTTATGCATTTTTTTTTTATATTGAGATTTATGCGTGCATTAAAGTTCCTTAGATGCATGGTGGAGACAGCGAGAGAGAGAGAGAGAGAGATTTAAGTCAACGTGTACTCATTTTTATGGAAAACAAGCATACATACTTATATAGTACAGGTGCCTTAGTGCGTACGTGAGTTTTCACTGGATTTGTATTTGTTTTTTAAAACATATTTCAATAATTATTAGCTGTTGTCGTTGTCTTGTCAGTCTTCAGACTTCATTGTAATTTTATTTTATTATTTATTATTATTTATTTTATTTTATTGGGCAATTCACACGACTTTGTATCGTGTATGTTGTATTGAACACATGGTTGCTTGTGAACGCTCAATACTATGCTGTATTGTGTATTTCATATTCCAATTATAACTTTTTGGCATTCAAGCAATTTGATAGCGCGAAACCAATACAACTTTTGAAAAACATATGAAAAAAATGTGTTAAGTGTATCGGATTTTTACATGAAAATTATCAACAACAAGTATACACTGTTGTATAATCGTCCAACAATACAATGAATACAACGATACAACGGCTTGTGTGAATTGACCAAATTTGTATATGCATGTGTATGTATGCATGGATAAGTGTAGGAATAGTAAATTACGCTGTCGGGCGATGTGATTATGTATAAATCAAATACGGGTGCATTTGATGGTGGAACTTGCCGCTTGAGACGACTCTTCTTTCACTGTTGATATGAGCAACAAGTAAATTAATTTTTAGTTAAATTCTTCTACAGTCTTTTAAAACTCGGAGCAACTAGTGCTAAAACAAACTGAAATTCTTTTAGAATTAAGCTTAAAAACAGAATACTGGTTAAAAACGACGTACATCGTTTGATACTGGAATTGAAGTGCATAACTGACGTCAGCAGAGCTTTTAAAAATTTTCTTGTTTTCGTAATAAAATTCAAAGTTTATGAAAGTTATTGAAATGAATTTATAATTTATGAAAACAGAAGTGGTTGACGTGCGAAATAAGTGACCAGAATAAGCAGATCAGATAAAAATCAAAAAACGAAGCGAACTTTAATTTTATTTCGTTCAATGTGAATATGTTCTCTGTGCGTATGAGTAATTAAAATCGAATATTCGATATTCTGACGCTTATGTTCCTATGTAACTTGTTTATGAATAATAACGGTTTGATTGATGACTATTTCAACGACATATCGACACCTCCATTCTCTAACATTCTACGTCGAAAAAGTATGTTTTGAGTTATGAGCTCTCATAGTTTCTAAGTATTGTAAGTAGATTTTTCCCTATAACTTCGGAACGGATCTTTACCGAAATTTGACAGTATTTAAGTTAGAGAACGTAGAATTTAAAAATTCAAGAACATTAAAAGCGTTCTAAGTACACTTAGACATATTGACATAAGGTTTCAGAAAGATCGTCTTCACTGACTGCTGTAACACATAGATTCGTAGTGTTTGTGTGGGTGTTTTTATTTGTTTTTCAATCAGTATTTTTTTTTTTTTTGTTTTATAATAGGGTACTACTGTTTACAATATTTCTCTGGAACATATTTTTAAAATCTAAATAATTAATTTGAGGTTATATTGTAATTATTGGCTGTAGTAGATGTTTAAATAAATATTTAAACGTACTTTAAGATGCATCCGTAACTTACTATTCTAATTGCGATAAAAAAAATCCATAAAAGAAAATAAAATGTTTAAGCTTTTAATGAATAAGAAGAAGCAATACACATACATACATATGTATCTATGTAGTTAATTTGAATTAAAATAATTTTTAGAAATTCATTTACCTACATATCTATATAATGATCTTATGTACATATATGCATATGTATGTATGTGTAAAAAATACGAAAAACAATAATATTTTTACAAATATACATATTTACATGCACAGAAAGAAAGATTCAGTATGTAATGGGGTTTTTGTTTAAGAATTTTATTTTTGATTTCATTTCACTCTTTTATTTTTTTTAAATTCTTTAATTTTTCCTTTAAACAGAAATTCCTAAATTTCCGGCTTTTTGTTTGAAGGAAATTAAAAATTTCTTTCAAAATTTATGCATATGTGGAGACATTCATCTCAAGTTCATTTAAGTCAATCAATCTCCCTTTCTCTCCCGCTTTCTCTCTCACTCTCTCTCTCTCTCTCTAAATAAATTCATAAACAAAACACAAAAATATAGAGAACGAAAACAAAAAAAAAAAAAAGGATTTGATTTTAAAAAATTTCAATTCAATGCACAATTTTTTTAGCACACACTCTCCTATACATACAAACATACAATGTATGAATGTATGTAATATCAAGTGTAATACGATTTGATTGCACACAAACAAACTCATAGGCACACTACCACAGATGAATCATTGAGAAAGAAATCCACACACCACCACTATTACAGAAATCAAGGTAAGTTTGTTATTTTTCTATCTACGCTCTCTTGCTCTCTTGCATAAATCCATTTAATATATGCGAGTATAAATATGTGTGTATGTATGTGTATTCATATGTAGGTAAACATTTCACTGAAATTATCTTCCTCTATACGGTGGCATATGTTATATGCTCTATTAAAACTACAGTTAAAGTTTTGTGTGTGTATAGTATGTATGTATGTGTATACATACATATGTATGTGAATGCATAGTTGTCAGTGTATATGAATTCGTGATGTCAAAAAGTTTCACTCGACAAGAATAAGAAGGTTTTTTTTTATGCTTAAAGTAGAGAATATGAAGTATTTAGTATGACTTAAATAAAACTAAATAATAACAACAACAACAACAACTACAGTAGCAACAATAACAAAAATATAAACTTCTGTTGTATTAAAATATAAAGACACCCACATACACATACATATGTATGTATGTACATATGCTTACTGCACAAACAATCCATACAAACTAGACAATTTTTTGAAAAGAATAGCAAACAAAATAAAAGAGAGAAAGAAAGAAAGAAAAACTTTGATAAAGCGTAGGGAATACAAAACACATACTCCTTTACACATACTTAGACAATTTCAGGCAGTGATGCCAACAGTTATTCCATTCAAATTGATGACTTCTTTGCTTTCAATTCAGTCTCAGAGTTCCGAAAGAGAGACTCAAATATGTTTCGGCAACAGTTCTTCTCACTTGCCTACGTGCTCAATAATAAATATACTGTGTTAATACGAGTATATACTTGTAGTTCTATCTCTTCTTAAGTTCCAAAATAAATAAATAAATGGCAACATGGTTATTGATAAGAAATATCCCCAACAAGATATAAAATTTGCCTACGGTTACCAGAGGAGGTACAAACGAATATAGAATATGTGATCTGGGCTAGTGATAACTTATAAAAATGGAAATAAAAGGATTTGAATATCTTCACTAATAATAAAAGGCCGATGAGGACACTAACACCACTGATAGAGGATCAAAGACTGTCTTGGACTATAAGAAGGCAATTAACAATTTCTCTAGGGATGGCACGGTAGACATTGCATGGAAAACTTGTTAATCTGGCTAATAGAGTTTGACATAAACTTGAATAAGCCTTTGATGCCTTTTACATGCAACCAAAACCCCAAATCCAATCGCACTGTTGAAGAAATATGTAAAGATATTCTGTATACGGGAGGAAAACCATGAGTTTACCAACAGTTTATACTCGGTGACTTGAGTACCCGAACCGTATAGAACTGGTAACAATAATGACCGCAGAGCATGTGTTGAAAACATCGAAACGATGGCATCGTACTTGTGCTATACCAGAGGAGTAGATGAAAAATTTTATACGAAATACAAGGAGTCCATAGAGAGTCTTGCTAATTGACTAGGCCGTACGCCGATAAGCATTTGGTTGAAACCTTTTAAATGATTTCATTCAAAAAAGGACAACTGTCGAGTTCTTGACATAAAATTGTTTCTCAATACTGCAATACGAATAACGAATAAAACGACGAAAATAAACACTTTTGTGTTGCTACAATTTTCGCATGATTAATATGTCATATTATTAGGTTAGCAACATTGTTTCTTTATATTATAAAGCCAAATAAAAGATAGACTAGAGTTGCATGAATGATGGAAAGAAAAACGACAAATGAAAGGAGCAGTATAAGTCAGCAGTGGAAAAACCGGCAACAACAACAACAACAACGACAACAATTAAAAAATAAAAAAATATACAATATAAAATGCGAAAGGAAAAGAAATAAATACGAAAGACAAACATATTGAAAATAATTGCAAAGCAGAATGGCAAACAAGGAAGTTTGTCATGCCGTACGTTTCTCCTTATTTGCTGGTTGTAGGCTTTGCTGTTGTCTGTAATGGGACTCTTTTAAACTGGCCTAAAGTTAAATTTTTGTTATCTAAGGCTTAGGAAGAAGAAAAAGCAGAAGCACAAGGCGACGTCGATTTGAAAGGTAATTTAAAATATTTTTTCCATGACCTGATTAGAGGACGACAATTTCTCTTTCGGCATGATTTTGTACGTTTTTCTAATACCCAAAAAATATTTGTTTTTTGTTTTCTTGTTGAATTTTAAATATTTTTACAAATTGTGTGATGAAAGAAAAAAAGAAATTCTGTTTTTTAGGATTTTAAGCAATGCGGGCTTTTATACTAAAAAGTGTGCCTCTTACAAGGAAGTAAATAAAAATTATTTATTTTTTTTTCTATTGTTGCTAAAAAAAAATTCGAATGTTTTAAAATTAAAAACAAGTATAAGGCATTGGAAAAATTACATACTGATTTAAGGGAAAAATTAAAGGCTATTTCAGTATAAACTTGAAAAATGAATGCCAACAAAAATGTGGGTGAACGTGCAAAGAACAGGTGTATGTAGCTGTTCAGGCTTATTAATATTATTAACTTAATTATGAATTCTTATAACAAAATTCTAGTTTTAATTTTAATTGATTATGATATTTTCTAACTGAAAACTGTTTTACTGAGTTAATGTCAATCTTTTTATAATTTCTTGCAATGCAGCCACATTTTAACTCTTCTATGGTTCTAAACAGTGTACAACACAAGTAATGTACACTTTATTGCCAAACCGTTACAACCGTTCAGTGTTCTTAACTTCTCATATCAACTCACATCAACTCATGAAAAGAGGCTCCACACTTCTACTAGTAATTAGTTATACATAACATACATAATTGGTCATTACAATCCTTCAGTTAGGATTATTGACCTAGTTTCTCACACTACTTATGTTGTGTGTGTTAATTTTATACATAATTGGCGGGACCTACAGATTAAAGTCGACTCCGAACGACAGATTTTTGAGAAACTTTACATGGCAATTTTATTTACTCTCAGCAGAGTTTTAGCCAGAAATCTGCTGAGAGGAAATCGCCGAAGAAACTTTTTGTATTTTATTTTGATGTCTGGCCTGGGACTCGAGCCCTGGCTTTACGTACTAATAAGCCAGCACACTATCTACTAGACCACGGCGACTTCAAATTATATGTACATACATAGTATATGAGGTCTGTAAAAACTTGCTTTTCTTAATATTTAAATATGTAGTAAATTTATAAAATTATTCAAGAAAAAAAAAAATACATTCTGTTTTACAAATAATAATATGTACTAGCAGTCAGTCTTTTATTATTGTATCGCACTGTATGTTGTTAAAGCAACAAATTAAAATGAAAGCTCATACGCACCCACACACACACACACACACACTAGTTTTTATACAATCAAAACTCTCATGTTGTTTAATTTTATTGATAATAATTCTGACATCAAAGATGACATTGATGGATAAGGTCGCTTATAATGTTACACACACGCAAGAATAGAGGAAAAAAATCGAAGGAAAAAATTGCCGACATGTTTGAATACGTTTCTAGATGCTCTACACTACCACAATGTTAGATTTAAAAAGCCGGTTTTTGTTATAACACTTATACGGTACCTCGGCACCTTTGCTAGTATTACCACCATATACACTCGCATACATATAAAAAAGAAGAAACCGCATACAACAATACTAAGCACACACACACAAGAAAAGAAAGCAAAGGAAAGGAAAGAGAAATAGAAGTAGAGAAAGAAAAAACTTGAACAAGAACCAACCACTACATACTACAAAGTCTACTTAATAATGAACTGTGTATTCAAGTGCTGACACTACAAATCACTGAACTTTGTCATTTAACATTAGGAACGACAAAAAATGAAGAAAAAGAAACAACCTTTTCTTTATCTCGCTCTCGCTCTCGCCCTCTCTCTCTCACTCGTAGTATATTTTAATTAAAAATTTTTTTTTGTTTAGCTTTAACATTTATTAACAGCGAAAATGAAAATGAGTATGAAAATGATGTCATCATTTAAGTTTAATTAAAATAAATACCGATTCCTTTTTTTGTTGTTGTTGTTGTTGTTGCTTTTTTGTGTTTTTTTTTTTTTTGTTTTTTCTTTGTAAAACTACTTACTTAATGGTTTCGTAATTTGTTTTTAATACTTTTAATTGCAATTAAACTTCGACTAAAATTAATGTAATAATTACACTCTAAAATACCGATTAAAATTGTATTCGCTCTCTCTCTCTCTCTCACTCTCACTCTCTCGTGGCTGCTCAAAAACTAAGAAAAAAACAAAGCAATACAACAAAAAGTTAGAGTATGAGAACGGCAGCATTGTCAACTCAGTGCTTTTAGCACTGTTTTTAGTGCTTTTCAAAACTTTCGTCGTGAAAAATTTTCGAGTTTGTGCCTAGTGCTTTCCTTTTCATGTCAGTGACACCAAATTAAAAATTAAAAAAAAAAAAAAAACTATAGACTAGACTAAAAATTAGTCTATAAACTATTCTAAAAGTCTACAAATTAGACTATGGACTAGACAAATTTTTGGTCTAACTTTTAGTCTAGTCTATAGTTAAATGTATATACATACTAATTCGATATATTATGACTGTTGTTTTACATGTAAATGAAAGTTTTCATGTGTGAAAGTTAACGTACATTAAACATAATTTTTTTAGACGTATAAAATGTAAATGATTTTACCTCCGAAAATGTATCAACTAGAGATGCCAATCGGGAAATTCCGAAACCCGAAATCCGGAATTTTCGAGATTCACAAAATCCCGAACCCCGGGATTTTCGAGATTCATAAAATCCCGAATCCCGGGATTTTTAAAAACTGGTCCCGGAATTTTTCGGGATTTTCGGGATTGTGAATTCATATGTATTTTAAACCTATAAAGGGTTCTGAAAAAAAAATTGTATATCACTTGACTTCGATAATAGCATCTCAGATGAGGAATACCCTCCTTCCAGTGATAAAAATAATTTAATGGCATCGAAGAATGGAATAGACCTATAACACGAATTAAAAGGGTAACTGATTTAGATACTCAACTGTCCAAAGAAAAAGATTTATTTACATCAGGAAGTGGTAGAGGTAAATACAGTTATCTTGGAACTATTTTACCAACAACAAATGTTGATTGCGAGAAGTGTTTTTCAACGGTAAGGTATGTTGACAACAAAATTCGTTTAAGACTATCAGATCACATGTTAGGCGCTTAAATCTTTTTGTTGGAATCCAAATAGTTTTCTTAAAACTAATGCATTTGCATACCTAGTATGAATAATTTTTATTTTCTTGTTAAATTACGCTTCTTTGTTAGGTTTTGTCTTGCTGTTTTAATATTTTATTTTTAATGATATACATAATTGGAATACAAATGATTTTGTTAACAAAATATTTTTATTATTAAGAGAAAATTGAGATTTTTCCCGTGATTTTTCGGGATTTTTGGATCCCGAATTATTCCGAATTATCCCGAAATATCCCGGGATTTCGGGATCGGGATTTACAAAATTCCGAATCCCGGGATTTTTAAAAATCGATCCCGTTTGGCATCCCTAGTATCAACTCTTTTCCTTATTACTGCTGGAGTTAAATAAATAATATTAAGTTTGGTTTGTACATTTTTTTAGTGATTATATAAAATGGTGATAAAAAATAAAAAAAAATATTATAATGTTTTAGTGCTTTTTTGTCAAAATTACGCGTTTTTTTTAACGAGTTTAGTGCTTTTTGAAAATTTATAGTTGAAAACACAGAAGAACGACTCTCATACGCCTTTAATTAAAACAGCGACTATTAGTAATATCTACTCACTCACTCACCCATACATACATACATAAACGCGTTTGTAGTTTTTCTATATGAAGTCCATTCATTCTCCTACGGTTTGATAATAAAGAATCGTAATAATTTTGTATATCGTTTAATAAGTATGCATGAGTTTATGTAATGTTATGTCAGGTATTTAATGGTTGCCTTTAGAAGTATGTATTAGGGATGCGGTTTTATTCAAATTATCATGTAAATGTGTGGATATGAAAAGCAAGAGAACGCGGCTTTACTATAAATTTATGGTTTTGTTAACTTTGAGTACTTACGATATTTTCATTTTGCTGAAACAATAACAGAGGAAAACTTGTTATGATCTTTTCTCACATTTAACACAATCATTAGTGTGAGTGAGCTCTTTAAGTAGAGAAAGGGAAAATATATTTTCAGTATTTGTATTGTTAACAGCTATGACAGTGGTCTATTATGGCAGTGGTCTATTAGGGCAGTGGTCTATTATGGCAGTGGTCTGTTTAACAGAGATGCGTACGTTGATTTACACATCACGAAGAGTTATATATTTAAATAAAATTGAATTCTATTTTCTTATGTCTTTTTTCGGCAAACATAAAACATTAATTTAAACTTCAGAACATCCTTTTCACAGTTCAAAGTCTGTTTTTTTAATTATAAAGAAGTCAATTGTAATGCGGGTTCCTAGTGGTTGTAATTATTCTCTAATTGGTTTTCGAATTTATTTAGAAAAATCCTGGAAAAATATTGCAACACACACTACTGTATGTGAATTCCATGTGAAATAGAATCGAAAAAAATGAACATAATTTCAACACGCAACAGCCATTACAACATTAATGTCGAAGCCACGAATTCCTTTGCCATAAATTATAGCTTAAATGCCTACGTACATACATATGTACATGGATACATGGTATTAAAATTAATAACTTGTCTGTGGAAATAGTTGGGAAATTTCTAGAATTAGTTTCCAACAGTAACAACAACGCAATGAAATACCAAAGCAGTTATTGAACTTCTCGTTATTGTTCGCTTCTGCTTACTCCTTTGAAAATAATCGAGCGATGAATTGCAAAATTACAAGTTTATGAGAGATAACACACTTACATATGTACGTACATATAAAGCTAATAGAGAAGTTGGAGACATAAAAAAGTTTATTTTTTTTTTAATTAAAGAAAAAAGTGTTTAAAATTTGTTTTTTGTCTTAATTTAAAAAAAAAAACCGATACTTTTTTGCTTATCACTACTGTTAACATAATCAAACATTTGTTATATTAATTTACATATGTATGCATACTACGTTATGTATGTATGTATGTATGTAGATGCTTACATACACACATTCACATGTTGTGACTTCATTTTCTTTTTTTTTTTCGAATACTTTCTCACAGAAATGAGTTCTCATTTTCTCAATAAGCAAACAGTGTACGTGTGTATGTATGTGTGTGTGTTTGTGTGAAAGTACGTATGATATGAAATTATAGTGCCATAAAAAAAGAACATCAGTAGTGGCAACATCAACAGCAATGACGACAACTACAACTACATATGAAGACAATAATAAAAATCAATAAAAATTTTAAATTCTAAACACGCGATTTAAGTCAGTAAGTTATTGTTGTAGCTTTTCTCTCTCTCTCTGTCTCTCTCCTCTCTCTTCCTCTCTTTTTGCCTAAAAATAAAAGCAAGAGCAACTAAAATAAAATTTACGAATAACTACCATGAGTATGAAATGCAAAAGAAAAAAATATAACGGAAAAACAAGGAAAGAAATGAAATAAAGAATAGAGAAGCTCTACGTGGTCTTTGCTGTATGTGTTGGTAACAGTGTTGTCAATTGTATGAAGTCGTCGTAGTCTAGTAGATATTGTATTGCTTATTAAACGAAAGGGCCGAGTTCAAATCCCAGGTCAAACATCAAAACGAAAATATAAAAATATTACTTTGGCGGCTTCCTCTCAGCAGATTTCTTGCAAAAACTCTGAGAGTAAATAAAATTGCGATGAAAAGCTTTCAAAGTCGACTTTAAACTGTAGGTCCCCCCTCTCAGGTCTAAAATTAACGCACACAACATAAGTGGTGTGAGAAGCTAGGTCGTAATTCTGAGTGAAGAGTTATAATGGCCAATTATGTATGTATAGTATGTTGTTAATTGTAGAAAATAAAATCATAAACTGTAGATAACTTTAAATAGAAAGCGATAGTGTAAGTTATATTAAAATATATTTTATTTTAATTCCGTTTAATTTTAATTTTTAATTTCTTCTGAATACAATTAAAAAGAAATTGTAATAACCTTTAATTCAGCAAGAACGAGAAACAAAATGCTGAAACAAAACGCTAAGAATGCTAAGAAACGCTATTATGTGCATACAGTCGCTGTTTATATGATTATGAAATTGGAAAGAAGCAAATCTGCATAAATTTTCACAAAAATAATAATGAAGCTCAGCATTTTTAGTGGAAAAAAGCCTGCAACTCGTTTGACTGAAACTAATAAAGTAATTGAGCATATGGTTGGTCATTATCATCATTATGCATAATCGCATTATAGTGGATATTAATTTAGATGGGAACAATTTTGAAAATTGAAAACACAACGCTTATAGAACAGCTTTCAAAATGAAATGCTTGTGTTAGGGCTTTAAAGGAAAAATTAAAGCGAATACACAATCAAAAATATTTCAAATAATTACCCACCCACTCATATAAAAATTATTGAAAAATCTAAACGAATTTGTTTAGAATTTAATTCGTATTATTCAGTATGTCTGTACAGTTTAATATCAAAAAAATTCAATTAAGCTAATTATTGATGTCAATTAATTTTAAATTGAAATTTTGTTTGTATTTACTTTTTTTCTTTTTATATTAGCAATTCAACTTGAAAACCATATACGCATGTGTATATACATATTTCACGATTTATATCAATTTATTTCTTTTACGCGTATCGTACGTATGTTAATTGTACATTTCTATTTAATTCATGTATAACTCTGAAATCAAAAATTGATTTTCAATCTAACTTTATAAAAAAAAAAATATTCAATTTCGTTACATTTATTGTTAATTTTTATAATACATTATAAAAATTATTTTTAGATTTATTAAAACAAAAACTACCACTACTATGGACCATTATAAAAAAATTTAAACTGAAGCAGACAAAATTCAACACTTTTCCTCACAAATATTTTTATTAAAAAAGGAGATGAATTTTATTGTTCTTCTATATTACCGAATTTCTCTTTTTTTTTTTATTAGGAAGTGTTATTAAATTTTATATTTTAATTTTATAGAAAATCTGAAAAACAACATTTCTAATTATATTAATGTGATCTTAATTAAATTTCCTCGAGTGTACGAATGAAAAGAGGGGAGTATAACGTTTTATTTGTATGAAAATAAATTGCTCTCTGACATACAAGCACACACAGAAGCACGCAAAGCAGGCACTCTTCAAAAAAAAACCTCAAAAACCAACTTCTGATACTCTTGTTAGTTACACAAACACACACACGCACGCACGCACACATACACAACACAAACAAACGCTTTGATGAAATGGGTTTTTGATAAAAAAAAAGCAAAAACAACAGCAACTACTTGCGTTACCCACAAACATTCTGCTAAAAACAAAAAGGAACCACTTACGAAGCAAAAACTCACTCTTACACACACACATGCATAATACATATACAGCATGCTGTATGCCGAATGCTACTTTCCAAAGAGAGTGAGAAACAGAGAGACGGAGAGGAGCAAAATTGGGACTAAAAGAAAAATAAAACAAAATTTTAAGGAAATATAGACGGCGGAGCATATATAACGACATAGTGATGAAATAAAAAATAAATATAAAATAACAACAACAAAAACAATAACTGGAAAAAAACAACAACTGTTTTTAAGAAAAAAAAACAAAACAAGCAAACCTGGAGAACATTTTTAAGGTAAATAGAGCACAACAAATTTACTATTACATGAGAGTGTAGAAGAAAAAGTAAAATTGTAAGCCATTTTCTATTAATAAATATTTGCTGCCAACACATGCACACATACACATGCACGCATACACATGCATATGCTGATTCACTTGCTTAAAAACTCTAAATGGCCCTTCAATAACAACGACAAAAAATAAAGCCTACTTTAGCGCTTGAAAAATTTTTCGACCTTTTTTTTTAATATCAATAAAGAAAAAAAGCAGCGAGTATTTTTAAAGAAACACTTTGATGTGATCAAAGCATTTCCTTAAAGAATAGGCAACAAATAGAAAAACAGACTCAATAGCGCTGGTATTCGGGTTCTCTTAATTAAAAGGATTGGAACCACATGGCATAATAAAGCAGTTGCGCCCCTAACAATTCAGCTAAGTTTAGAGTAAAAGTTTAATGCAACTAAGGCGTAATAAATAGAAAGCCTTTGGCTTTAGTATTCAACTTTACAGTTCTGCAAAACGATTAAGCTGTTTAACGGAGATGAAATCTCTCTCGATTAACATGAGTAGATTAATTAATTTTACATACAATTTAATGAATGTATGTAATTAATGTAAATCAACGACAAATTTCATTTATTGTAAGTGATATTTTATTTTTTTAGTTTTTGTATTTTAAGTTTAAGTTTATAACTGTAGATGAATTTAAGTTTTGTTTAACGGCATTCTTTAGAAAAATAAAAATTACAGGAAACGTATACGCTATGTGCCTATGTATGTGCATATGTATGTATATGTAGGTAAATGTAGTTGTTGTATAACGCATAAACATCATTGCAAATTAAAAAAAGAATTTTAAGGAAACAATTTAGGAATCGTGTAGAAAGTATTTAATGAAAATGAAATTTGTTAAACAAAATAAAATTCAATAAAATCTATCATATCTCTCTGACTCTCTCTCTCTCTCTCTCTCTCACTCTTTCTCGCTCAATTGTTTCTTAACTATGTGTGTATATTCAGAGAATAGTAAAATTCCAAGGCCATTTTTTAATGGTCTATTGAAAAATGTCTTTTTATTCATGCGTAATTAAATGAACGATTTAAACATTTGGAGCAGATGACTCATTAACTAACGGTATTTTAATGACTTAACAAGTGCATGTGTACGCTTTAGACACTCAACAATCTCCCCTAACCTCCTCTTGTCTCATATTGCCACCAATAAAGATGAATATGTACCATGAGGTTCCACATTTTTTTTCTATCTTTTATTATAAAGTACTTTACCAGCCGCTTTAAGTGGGATGACAGAAGTTGAACAGTGAGAAAGAGAGAGAGAAATTATGATTGTGTATGATTGTATGTGGGTTAAATTGAGAAGTCACCTAAACCAAAAATCTTTACAGATTTTTCAATTATTTTTAGAATTTGTCATTTCTGATAATTTTTCTGATTTTCTCACAGATCACAAATGATTCCACGTCGAAATATGTACATCCCAATAATTTCTTAATATATGCACACACTACGCATGCAAGGATATTTGATTTATCTTGTCCTAAAACAATTCCATTAACTTGTCACTCTCTGTAACGTAATGTTTTCTCTCTCCCTCTCTCTCTCTGTCTTCTCTCCTCCGACATCTTGTAATTGCTCCCGTCATTCAGCGTAAATTTATCGCACTAATTAATGTTGCAATTGCAATGCATTTTGACAACAACTACAAAACTACAGTATATACATAGATATGTACATATACATATGCGAGTGCAAGTGTGTCTGTATGTGTAGTAGTTCGTTGTGTTATAAACATTCTTTTTTTTTTTTTAATAGAAATTAAAAAAGAATCTGATTGCGGTTTGCGATATTTTTTACAATGTCATTGCAAAAAATGCATAAGTGAAAGAGTGGAATAGAGAGAGAGAGAGAGAGATAGAGTGCGTGAGAGAGTGGAAAAGCATCATTAAAAGTCATAAACAAAATTATTATTTTTTGAATATGTGCTTTGGTAAGTGAAAAGTGTTTTAGACAAATTAAAAACTGAAATCAGGTCTAAACAATTAAACAAATGACAACAAGAATTAAGAATTATTTCATCATCACAATATTGTAGTATAAACACAAGACGAATGACTTGAATCGAGCACAAATAGGATATTATGGAATAGAATAGAATTGAATATGAATACAAATGCAATAATCAATCGCGAATCATTATTTTCGCCTTTCTTGGAATTTAATTTTATCTATTACAAAACAATTTTAATTATTTTGAATTTTGAATCTTTCAAATTTTAAGACTTTTGTTTTTCTTCAAATTGCTACCTTTAGAGAACAATACAACTGAAAAGTTTATTTAAGAAGAAGAAAAAGCTTATTAAGTGAGAACTACGTATATACATATGTATATGAAAGATCCTAACAATACTGTACAATTATGCTATAGCATGAGCACCACAACAATTGGATAGTACAACATTTGTACATATTAAGTTGAATAGATTGGAAGTACATATCATTATTGTTTTACAATCGCACAAATATTTTAATCAATGGATTAGACTTGACATAGGCTCTAGGGTGGCATGGCGATGCATTCGGCTAGTCCACACACGTATATATGGCCATACGTTCTAGTAATACTCAAAATCCTCCCGAATTTAAGATCAAGGAATTATTAGCTTTTTCTGCTTGTAACTATCGATTATGGCAGAAGCAAATATCGATTTTTTAAATGTCGTTTTACCACCTATCGGTACTCTTAGAGGACTACTTATATTTCAATCGTTAAGGTACAATTGCTGCGTGTAATATACACCTAACGCTACATACTTAAAATGTGAATCTTTTTTTATTTTTGCCTTCTCCCAAAATCATTCTGTATGTCTATATATCCTGTCCTTTTAAGGACGTTTTAAACAACAACAACAACAGTCATCGTACAAAAAGTAAAACATTAAAAATAAGCTTTTATTCAATAGAGCCGTTCTATATTGGAGGGTAAATAGAGCATAAACATTACGTACTTAAAATAAAGAGTTTAAGTGCAGAATGAAAGCATATTTTAAGGCTTTTAACAGAAAAAAGGTCTACTTTAGGGTTATAGTCGCACAAAAAGGATGAATAGAAAGAAAAAAAATCAACAAAAGAGAACTTTAAGAGCTTAAAATATCGTATGAAATGTCTCAGAAAACAACAACAACACACATACTGATGCATATGTATCCACATACACAGTGTCTAATTCACATTCATAATAAGAATCTATTTCTATTTCTGCCATTTCTTTTCTATGTTCTTATGTTGTTTTTTTTTCGCTTTTTTTTTCTATAAATATCGCGCCAATTTTCTATTAACCCACATAAGTTTTTGTTGCTATTATTGCTTTCAAAATTCAATTTTAACGATTTTTTTTTTTATTTCTTAAAGCGAATATATGTATGTATGTGCACACACACACTCATACACTTTGTATGTCTCAAACAATTACATCTACAAACGTTATTGTCGATCAAATCAGGCTATCGGATACCCTAAACAAAAATAATCTGCTTTAAATATGAACAGCGATCGAGGACAGTTAGTATTAATACATACACAGGCGTTAAATATCCCTATATTCTAGAGGCTCTCTTTAGTTTTAATTCCGGAAACCTAATTAATATAAGAAGAGTAGTGATGTCTTCAATACCGACATAACTATGCTTATTTAGGTGCGTATGTATGTATGCATGTACATGCACTAAAAAACAATCGCTAATATGGAATATGTACACACTTTCAAATACATTCATTTCTGATTGTCTTATTTTTTGTTGTTATTCTTCTTCGTTTGATGATTTCATTGTATTTTCGCTCTACTACGTTTTTATTCACCATTTCCTAAAATAGATATAGCCTATAACCGTTGTTTCCCCTTACATTTCACTTTATATTTCTTATTGTCATTTTATTTTATTTTACTTTGTCATTCCATTTTATTTAATACAAACAACACAAACACACCAATAAAATCTATTCAGGTGCGTATTTTACAAATATTTTCTCTCGTCTCACTACACAAGAAGTGAATGCAAAGCGTAAAACGGCAAATATTGTTGAAAAGAAAACAAGAAAACTTGTACTCTAATTTAAAACACAAAACAAATACAAATACAAAACCACATGAACGTAAAAAAACTACACACACACACACACCTGTACATGTACACATACACATGTACAGTAGCAGCTGAGGGTGCAGCAGGAATAAGCAAGCAGTTGTCATAGTAAAGTCCAAAATAGCGGTGGTAGTAGTATAACATTTAGAAACAATAAACAAAGAAAAACAAACAGAAGACGAAGAAGACTAAAATCAAAAAGAAAAATAACAAAAAAAAAAAAAGACTCACAGACACAAATAAACCATCAAACCAGTTTCGAGAAAAAAGAAACAGAAAAAGTAGTCAAAGTTTAACGGTATTACAAAACCATAGCACGAATAAAAAGAAGAGAAAGGAGAGTAAATTACAAACAAACAAACAAAAAATAGAGAGAAAACGAAAAAATTCCAAGCAAACACACAAGAAATAAATTGATAAAGTGGGTGGGTGTGGGTGTGGGTGTCGTTGTCTAAGTCGCCGTTTATTATAATGATGCCAACTGTGGATTTAATTTCTTGGCACAAAGTTTAAGGAATTTTCTTCATTTAATTAAACGAAAATCTGCAAGAAAAAAATCATCAAAATCGAAGAAAACAAATCGATGTTAACGCTTTTGATAGAAGAAAATGTTTTTAAGTTTCAATAAATTCGTTTTGAACCGAAAGGGTGTTAGTTTAGATCATGAATGATAAAGTTTTTGCTTTAGGACAGACCTCCTGTAAGACAAGGTCCTCAGATTGGTTCAAACATTGGAATCATGCCTTCAGTTCATACATTCTAATCATGTGGACCCTCTACCTCTATAGTGCTCGACATTTACAATTATAGCCTAGCTGATGTCGTTCTCTAAAAATATATGCACCGATAATGACGCTAGCCGACAATATGCATCAAGTAGTGGCTGTTTCCGAAAGCAATGGACGCTTTGTTTGTTCACATAATCTTTTATCCTGAAATAGGTGTCATTCGCTGAAGATGTTCCCAACATCAATACGTCGAACACACTTCATTGTCTATGGTCATTCTTCTTCTTTTCCAAGGCCAGTTGAATTTTGTACGGGAGTATGCCCATGTCTTGACACGAAATTTTACAAAATTTATGAACTACTGCATCGGATTCCCCTCGGCACTCTCGCGAACAGCGGTGATGTTTTCATCGACGTGTTGATATTCGTCAATGGTTTATTGAACCGGTGAACTCGAATTTCGATTATAGCCATCACGAAATGCACACAGTGCGCGGTACGTTGATCGAACCGAACAAATAATTTAATTGTTTGATGTTGTTGATGAATCGTAATCAATTTAAGAAAAGTACCTTCTATAAGACAGAAGTTATCAACCTTCAATGTCCCCTTGCTGAGTTCTGTAAAAACAAGGCATTTTCTAGTTAATTCATTGTAAATGCTCTGTTAATACATTAAATTTTTCAGTGTACAGTGTACATTTACATGCTATTATAGGCGGATTGTAAGCGTAATTTTTTCACAAAGGTTTTGAATACAACCAAAATTTACATGTTAAAGCCGTGGAAGGTATATTTATCGATTAGTAATCATTTGAATTAAAAATCATCAGTATGTCATTGTTAAGCGGATTATTTTTATGGTTTGTTTGATAAACTTTTGTAAATATTATTTGCTAAACAGTTGGCATCTCCTTAATTGTCAATTTACCCGTATGCACTCATACACAAACATATTTGTACGTGTTAAAGAAAGCATTCTCTCTCTCCGACTTGAATTTGGCAAAATTTTGTAAAACTGTTAACGGTATTCCTTAAGTTTACGATATTCCTATTTTTATACTCTCTCTCTCTCTCTCTCAATCTCTCTCTCTTTTCTCTCTTTGGTTCTCTTTCGTTAACTCTATCTACCTTTGGTTCTCCTTTAAGCTCCATATTATTTTGCTTCAGAAATTATTTTAGAAAACCCACACAATCAAAACACACACACACAGCCACACACATATTATAAAGCAAAAGAATTTGTAACTTTTTGATAAATTTTTACAAAAATTTTTTAGCATTTGCTTTAGTAAAAATATTTTCTTTTCTTTTTTTTTTTTTGAAATATTTTACTCACACTTCTTTTCTTCCTTTTATATTACTTTTTTGTTGTTGTTGTAAACAAATTTTTTTTTAATTTTTTTTTTTGTATATAATTTTTTTTCTTTTATTTCCTTTTATTCACATTTTCGTTGTCCAATGGTAAAAAAAGTTGTATTTGAAATAAGAAAAATATTTGGAACATTTAAAAAATATTTTCGATTTAAAGAACTCTTTATTTTTCACTTATTTTTAAACTTTTTACGCTTTAATTGAAGATTTTCCTTCCAAATTAGAATTATAAATTATTTGCAACATTTTTATTATTTTATGTAATTTTCTTGGGATTTTTCTTTATTATCCCCATTAGAAGATTTCGCTATTCCTTAAATTCACTTTTTTTTCTTTCCAATTTTACGGTTATATATTTTTTTCTTCAAACAGTTGTTGTTATTGGTTTTATATATATATATATGATTGTAGTTGTTGTTGTTGTTTCTTTTAAAATTATTAAAAACGTTGAATTGCGTGTTACGGTATTCACTAATTGACGGGCGAAAAACGAATAACAGTTGTTTTACCAGAACAGAACACTTTTCTAAAGGCATAAATCGTCGAAGGAAAACATTATTTACCATATTTTACACTTATGTACATATATTCTCTATTTTCAACGGTACTAATCTAAAAGAGAGAGAGAGAGTTATCTTTAACATATAACGGTTATTTCGAACTTTCCTTTTAAACACATGTATACAATAACATGATTAGAGCATTCAAAGGCTGTTGAACAGAGTAGCCAACGTTCGATATTAAAAAACTCAAATAAATGAAGAAGGGAAAGCATATTTTAGAATAAAAAAAATATTATATTAATTGAAAATTTCTTTATTTTTAAAAATGTACCTTCGGAAAATATTTTAATAATGGATTATTTAATAAATTTGTTTTATTTTAATGTCTTATCTATGGAAAAGTAAAAATCCAAAGAGAAATCTTAATATTTTTTTTAATTTGAAAGAAATGTAATCCTATTTCTAAGAAAGTAATAAAAACCTGTTTTGAAAATATTATTTGTTGAAAGTTTTATCGAAAAAAATTTGTTCTCATTGGACAAACAAATGAATCGCATTTGTCAACATTGACAAAATTACTACAGGAAATACTGACAGAGAGGTGGAAAGTGACGATGTAGAAAAATGTACTCAGATGTACTAACATTAATTTATTTGTTATTGTTTATTAAGTCTGTTACCTTAGTTACCGTTATACGTTGTATTGTATTTATATGCTTAATAAACTTGTATGAGTAATAGCTCCAAAGAGAAATAATTCAAATTATGTAATTCAAATTAAAAAATAAATAAATGTAAGCAAATTATTTTACAAAAATTGTACTTAATGGTTATTTGGTATTTTATTCATCTATTTGCCTTTGTAAAAATCGAATTTTTTATAATAAATTTAATTAAAGGGTTACCATGTAAAGGTAACAGCTGATATTAATCAACATTATTTTCTAAAATAGAAAACGTGTCTGTATTCCTAGGGGGTGGAGATAGAAAAAGAGAGAGAGAGAGAGAGAGTAAGCAAATGTTATTTAATATAACAGTAAGACAGTAACATTTAAAACGAATTTAGTTTTTAAGGTAATGTTCATAAAGAATTTGATGATCATCGACCCAGAAATGTTTTGAAAAATAGTTCAATTAGATTTATCTAGATGACATATAAATCATAAACACACAAATTACCATTGGAAACTTATTAAAATAAGTCAAATAAGTAATTTCTATAGATAGATCCATATCTATTAATTATATTATCTTATGTTTTAAACAATATAATAATGTACACACGTATACAGAATTTTTTATATAGAATTTTCTACAAAAAATATTAATATTTAACGATATAAACATTTTTAATAGAAAGTCGATAGATTCAAACATTGTTTTATAAGATATTAAATCTTCATAAAGAATAAAAATTTCTATGTATGCATACGTATACAGATAATATTATTTATATAAAATTTATAATCTACATATGTGCTAATTTCGATTTGAATATTATTTTTATTTTTAATTAACAATCGATAGGTATTTATGTACGTACATATGCATGTATATATAGTTTGTATATTGAAAAGAAAAAATTTATCCTGAATAAATTTATTTATTTATTTATTTAAGAATTATAATACAATTACAAATTATATTATAATCATATACAAGCTGAGTAACTTCGACCATATGCCCGGTGTAGTGTCACAGACCAGAGCCTCTGGTGGGAATCGAACCCACGGCCCTCACGCTAATAGTCTAGCACACTACTCACTAGACTACCAGGGCGCTCATCGTGAATAAATAAAATGTATAAACATATGTAAGAAAATTGATTGCATTCCTTAAAAAAATCTCACTGACATCCATAATTTTCCTGTAATTATTGCTATTTAATTATGTATGTATGTATCCAAAATTGTTCAATTCGTAATATTTCAATTAGTGTATTGTTTTTCCTCCATCAAATATTTATTTGTTCCAATTTATTGTTTATCGAAATATTTACTCTGCTGCAACATTCAATTGAAGGTATTTAACTGACATCATCATCGTCCAATCAATAATTTCATAAAGTAAAAAGAGGGATAAATGCCACACAGTAATTGCTTAATAAATATTAAAACAACGCACTAAAAGTTGAATTGTATGTTTTTAAATAAAAATTACTATGGCAACTCCTTGAACACCCGCAGAAACACACACACACACACACAAAACAAACAAACACCCCCCGCACACAAACATAATACAGTGCATGAGAACTTGTATCCGTAAAAAGAAAATATTTAAAAAATTATATTGAGTAGTAAGTAGACTTAAAACATAAAAAATAACCGAAAAGAAAACAAACAATAAAAAAGGTAAACATTTTAATATGAATAAATAAATAAATGGAAATGCGCATGTTTTTACACATTTTCGAGTGATTTCAAGTGTAAGTGGATGTTACAAAATATTTTTTTTTTCATACTTCTCGCTTTGACCGCACTAACAAATTTTACACACTGCATATGAAAAGGCGAAACTAATAAAACAACCACTACTACTGTAGCAATTAAACATAAACAGCCAAACATTCAGTTTTATGGGGGAGAGAGAGAGAGAGAGAGAGAGAGAGAAGAAAAATATCGAATATGAGATGATCTTAAATGGCACGTCATACGATACGTATGAGTAATTTTTTTTTTACATATGTATGTATGTAAAACGAAGTGTAGTAAAAGAACTACCGAACGGTGCCGGTTAATAAAAATTTAATACAACAATAGTAAAAGGAAGAAAAAACTATAGTTTATATGTATATGTATGTATGTATGTATGTGTCCTGTTTGCTTAAATTACAAGCAAAGGTCGCACAAAAGGCATATAAATACAACACGCAATACTTGCAACTTAAAAGGGGGTGTTTAAAGTTGACTACTCTTCCCATAATGTCAGTTACTCTTTTATTCTCTCGCAAAAAACAAAAAAAATTAGAAAAAATGTATGAAACCCCAACAATACATAACATTTAATGCGAAACGTTAAGGGAATCTTGTTTGTTTTACCTGCGCTTCTTTTTTATGACTCTATTTGGATGGGTTTGTTATTGTTGTTTCATGTTATTTTCTTTGTTATTGTTGTTTGTCCTTCATTGCTTGTAGCTGGGCCTGTAAAGTATTGTTTTTGTTTTTTTTTTTTGAGAGAAAAAAAGTTGGAAAGAACAGTAGAAAGAAAATTGCAGTTAATTTGGCATTTTATGTGACAAATCAATGAAGCATATTTGGTTTTATGTGTACATCAATGAATTGTTTACAGTGCGTTTGTTAATAATTTGTTTGTTTTTACTATACTAGTATGAACAATTTTATGGCAAATAAATTAGAGGAGCTTTAACACGTTAAGTGAAATTATTAAAACAAATAAGCGAGAATTTTATTGAAATCACTAAAATTCAATAAAATTTCATTTCAACAAAAGGTTTCTCTTTTTTTAGTATTAAAAAAAAACTAATTCAACATCAGTGTGTTAATCATATGAATTGTTACATATTACATAAGTATATACGTACATACATATTCATACATACTACATATATACAGAATACCAAATTCCTTTTCTCCCTTACATCTATCTTTAAATATCCCCTGTTAGGAGTTAAACAAATTGTTTTTCTCTTGAATGTTTTTATAAAAAAATATATGAAATGCCGAAGCCAATCTTATCATGCAATTATTTATTAAATAAAATTTTAAACATAAATTACCCCTGTAGCCCACTGTATGAGCAATTGCTTAAAAACAACAATTTTTAAACTCAACGCACATGTTCCTTTTGTCTGACTTCATCTCGCTCTCATCATCATTCAATTATTCATTTTGAAATTCTATTGTTTGTTCTTTTTTAATATTTTTCCCGTCTTGTTTTCTAAAGTCCCTCTATTTTTCTATGCACACCTGGTAAAAACAAAAAAAAACTCTTCAGAAAAACAAAGAAAACATACAACTCAACTTTTAGTAACGGTATATACTCTCATGGATACTAAACTCTTGCAAATATAAGTGGGGAGTAATATAAGAGCACGTATGTATGTATGTATGGACAAGTGTTGTGTATGCGTATATGTGTGTGCTCAAAGCATGTGTTGTTATTGTTTTAATTGTTTAATACAAAAGAAAAAAAAAAGAAAAGTGTGAGAATGAGTGCCCTTTTATATAGAAGACCAATTTGTAATTATAAACGTTTTTCATTTCATTTCGGTTTTACTTCGTGTGTGTGTGTGTGTGTGTGTGTGTGTATGTTATTATTGTTGTTGCTGTTGCTGTTGCTGTTTTTAGTAAAATGAACCTTTGTCTGTTTGTCTGCTTGAGTGGTTATCCTACCCTTTGTGCTTTTCTTTTTTTTACTCATGCCACAACCACATACACAGATACATTTGGGGGTCATTGTTTATACTTTTGGGAAAGATTTTATTTTCTTCACTTATACTCCTTCTTTTAGTGTCTTCATTTATAAATATACATACATACACATACATACATACATACATACATATATTTATATAGATAAAATAAAATTTTTTTGAAGCCACTCAATGTCTGGTTACGACATTTGTTTATAAAAATTTACATGAGTAGTGAGGAAAAATGCTTTCTTTGAATGTTATGAACAATATACGTAACAAATATTACAATATTACAACAAATATTGTTTTTTCTCCTACCTAATAATTCATTTTGTCTGTATTGTTCGTATTTATTCGTCTGCCTGTTTTTTTTTTTTTGAAGTTTTTGGTTGTGTGTGCTGAAATGTGTGCGTTAAGCCAAAAGAAAAAAAGAAAAAAAAAATAGCAAGTATTTGTGTTTAGTTGCAAAAATGTTGTTTTTGTTGTTGTACATTTACAACTGATGACGATGTTGTTGTTGACATTACACAAGTGAATTTCTATGTTCCATTTGAAATGTACGTTTTGTAGCCAAATAAAAACAAATGAGGCATTAATTTACTGCGCCACTTACCTGTCTCACATATACATCTAAACATATCCACATACACATACACATCTATACGAACGAGTACTTAATAAATAAATATTTGTTTATCACTTGTTTTTTTTATACACATACAAACATATGTAAATGAATACATACACACACACACACACACATATATATAAATGTACGATGGAGAATTGTTTCTAATTCCAATTCCCATTTTATATAAGAGTTTAGCTTTGGTATTTCTAACCTGTTCGTTTTGTTGCTTTTGTTGTATACAGAGCAACGGCGTATTCCATTTGAATAAACGACAATTGGAGACCAAAGACTGAACTACATAAGAGCATATGAAACATTGTAATAATCCTTTAGATTTTTTTTTTGTTTTTGTTATTGTTTTTGTGCTTAGACGAAATGTTATCGTTTATTTGTTTTTTGATTATTTTCTATGGTTTTATTTCAGAAGTAATTCTGAATTGAAAAACAAATTAATAATCGGATAATGACGTGAATTAAATATGTACATAGTAAAAATATTATCGATAGAAAATATGTATGTATATCGATAACTTCGTAAAGTTTGTAACTTAAAACTATAAAACTTAAACGATACTCATCGAATCTAAATTTGAAAAAAAAAACATTTGTACATTTTTTAATACGCTGGTGATATAATTTACAAAGTTAAATAAAGAGCACCTCGTTAACTAACAAATTATCGACTGAATAGATTACATAAGACGTTTGTCAAGTCTACTTTTTGATCATGTGTATTCATTCTACAGACAAACATTTTTCCGTGCATCATTTTAGTGCGAATAATTACAGAATTTTGATGAAAGAATTGTAAGAATAAAATTTTTTAAATAATATACCATTAGTTTATTGGGGTTTACTATGCATGAATAGATAATTTTTTTATTTTAAGCTGTTATCATGTATCATTATTTGGTATAAATAAAGCGATTTTTTCAATTTAACATTAAAAATCCATTGATGTAAAATACTAATGCCAAGCCGTTGATATGATTGTTACAATTACAATCAATTTTACTTTCACCACCCAAAAATAAACACAAACAATCGTCTTCTTGTGGCCAATTTGAAACAGTTACCAAATTGTGCCAATTTAAAAATTCCACATATCCGAAGAGGCCACAGATGACATCTGTAATGGAACAAAAAGGAAAAAAAAAACCATTAAAGTATTACACAAAACAAACACACATACACACACACACAAATGATTTTTAAAGGACAGCAAATTGTAACAAACTTAAAATAGAAGTTTAAAAAAGTGAAATTATAAATAAAATCTAACAATTTAATTTATTAATTCCTTCTTGATATTGTTGTTGTTGTTGTTAATGTACTCACTTTGCTCCAAATATAAATCCCGATAAACATCTGGTATATTAAGATGACGTATAACATTTTGTTCACGATAAACTTGAGTACATTTCTGACTGGCCAAAATTTCATAAGCTTGCGGTGAACCCAATGTTGGAGCACAGATGTGGTGCATAAAAACGTATAAAAGTAAAATTCTAAATATCAAAATTGCAATTAGAAATATGTACATACATACATACATACATACATACATAAGTATGTATTGTGAAATATTAATTAAAATAAAAATAAAAATTTAAATAAAAGAACTTTCCATAACAAAGTCATTAAAAACATTTTAACGAGATTTAATCTGAAAACGTTAAACGTTTTGTACGAATAGAATTGTAATTCCAATTTAAATGGGAGGATAAACTCTAAAATACTATGAAAGACAACGTTAACGAGAAATATAAAGCTGAAAGCAGCCAGAGACCTAGTGGTTAACCTTGACTATCTAGCAGAATACTGCTGCAAGCATATCGACCGTAGTCATCTCTTGTAATATTCATAAATAATACTTACTGATGCATACGTTGATAACCATATGTCGGCATATCGGTAACCATAAGGTCAATGCAAAATGTTGGCATATAACAAGTGGAATTCAATGAGGCTATAAGGGCTAAACATTCGTCCGATTGAGTCATATTGGGATTACCAATGCCTACCAATTCTCCATAGTTCTTAATCAACGACTTGTATTCGAAATGAGTATCGATGTGGCGTTCCTTGAGTACAGGCGCAATTAATAAAACATTTTTCTGGAAAACATTTTCCAAAACTAATGAAAAAGAAAATTTTAATTTTAATTCAAGTAGAGAAAATTCATAAATTTTAATTAATTTCCGATTCTTACTTATTTTATGCACATTTTCAAAATCTGCCATCTCAGTTTGGCGTATAATTTTGTTAAATTTGAATAGAACGTGATAGAAGACCTGCTGCTCAAAACGATTGGACTCATAATAACGTTGTTTTTCTACAAAATTTTGTCAGCAGCAGCATTACAATGAAATTATTTGATTTAGATTTTAATGAAATAATAAAAAAAACCAAACTCACGTTTTATTAAAAACTCGCTTAATAAGGCGGCAAATTGTACATTCACCTTTAAATCGTTGCTATACTCCAGTTTTGTTAGGATTTTCATGATACTCTGCACCAGAAATCCCTTTGAAATGGTTTTCTGTGTTATTTTGTTGGCTCTGGCCAATCCAATTGTGCCCATAATTGTGATCAATAAAATCAGGCAATAAAATGTTTGTTTCGAAGACAACAACATCTTGCCTGTGGTTCTGCCTCTGGACTGTTACGTGTTGTCGTTCTGACTCCTCCATTATAACTTGCCTTATAAATGCTGGTTCTTTTATTCACCCATGTATGGAGATGTGTGCCTGTGTGCATGTATCACTGTAGTATTTGGAATGCTGTGTGACGGTGTGACGACAGTGTATTTGACTCATGCAAATCAATTTGATTTATTTTCTTCTAAATCCTGATAAATTATAACAGTTTGTCCATTTAATGCAATGAAATCTTTAAATCAATTTTCAATGAATAAAAATAGATTGAAAACAGAAAAACATTATAAGAATACGAAATACATGTAAGTTAGGTTAGGTTAGATTAGGTTGTATGGGTAACTCGCAAAAGGAATTCCAGATTTTTTTGTTTTAATACTCTGGTTTTCAAAAATTTTACTTAGGAATGTAAGATTATGCGAGAACTACTTGTCGAGTTATGATCATATCTATTATTATAGAATATTAGACATCCATCCAGAAATCATTGTCGTTGAGAGGCACAACTTATAAGGACGTGCTGTCGAACGAAACAGGGAATACCTTTGAACTACTAACAATGGTTGTGTTCCACGGGATTGTCTCATTGCAATGCAATTATACCTATTGCATCTTTCAGAAAGTTTCTTCTCCAATCTAGACCCTAGATAAGAAAGCGTACTGTCATCGATGATGTCTTGCCAACTTTACCAAATACACTACAACTCCTGGCCATTGATACTTACATATGTGTCCTTCTATTCTACCAGCTTACAGCTCTTAGAACATTTTCATATAACACATCGCAGTTCTCCTTGTATCAACCATTTGCCATTATCTTTTGAAATAAGTGGATTTTGATGATACTCACTAGCCTGTTCGTAAATGAAAATAAGAACCCTTAGATTTCTTTTTGGCAAGTGGTTCTTTATGGACCATCGACATTTTATTTAATTAACCTTTTCAAAGTTATATGCACTTTGGATTTTCTAGGTATAACTACAAGATTTATATACACAGCCAAATGTGAACTTGAAAATAAAAAAATATTATTTTGATCGTCAACTATTAGCGACCATTTTAACAAAATGTAAATATTTTTCGCTGATTTATTTATTAATGTACTTGACTGGCAATTACAACATAGCTAGGATCACTATATAGCTATTCACTCTACCCAAATTTTGAGTACTAATTTTATCCATGTGTGGCTTAGACAGATTTAGAAAGCTTGTCAAGACAATTTCATTTGCAGAAAACTCCTAAGAGTTGGTAACCGAAAGAAAGATCTATTTTTTGATGACGTCATACTTTTGGTGTAAACACACTAGTCTTCCGTCAATAAGCCTCGAACTCACCACATCTACTTTAATGTACCCAGAAATCTTTAATGAATTCACAAAATTATTTTTTAACGCCAAATAAAATTATTTTATTTTTACTTTTACGACTGTATTACAGACTCATGTATATAGTCATTTTAACTTATATCGTAAGTAATAAGCTATTCCTTATGATTTTTAAAATATTGACGAACGTTGGCAACCTTATCTTTTGATTTTTTGCTGGTCAAGCTTATGGGTTAAGTGTGTGGCAAATGTGCTTGTGATTATCTAAGTCAACGTTTAGTCTGGCAGCACTGTGCGTGACTTAACAAAGAAATTTGTTTTCTTCATTTTGCTTTTTCTCAAATGCTCACAAAAAATTATCGACTTTGATACAAAAGTATTACTAAAAAAATCTATTTTAATTAATAACAATTAAAATTAAACAAATAGTTTAACTAGTAACATACACAACCAAATACAACAGATGTGCTAATTTGTAAACGGAATCAAAATAATTTTTAAAGTGTTTCTTTTTTCGCCTCAAGTGTCTGAAAAATAAAGAAGAGAGAGAAAAAATTAAAAGAAAAAAAAGAGTGACAATTTCATACACAAGTTTGTAAATTTTCCAAGACTTTATGCAAAACTTTAAAGAACAAAAGCATTTGAATTAATATTAAAAACAAAAAAAAAAACAGGTGATTGATCCAATACCCTAGCACAGGGAAGTTTAAAGCCTAGTTTTGGTTTATATCGAGTGGTATAAAACTTCTGGAACCCCCCCTCACTCCGCTACATTTGCTTTCTCACTCTCTCTCTCTCTCTCTGTCTGTCTTGGTGTCTGTCACTCTTTTGCCCCTTGTCTTTTACGCAGTCAACAAAAGAAGACAAATTTTTTACAAGCATTTGCCATGTCTGAAAACAAAGATGAGATATTGGCCAATTTTCAGGTGAGTCTCCTCATTTAAGAAGTGTATTCGAAGAATTCGGTTTTCAAAAGCATTTGTTTGTTCATTATTCTGCAGAGCATTACAGGCATAGATGATGTGGGCGAAGCCTTTTCTCATTTGGAAGAGTGCGACTGGGATTTTATGGTTGGTAGTCAATTAATAATTAATTAAAAATTTTATTCTAAATTTATTCCTTTTTAGGCTGCTATACAACGTGTCATTCCTCAAGATGATCCTATACTAGATAGATCCGTCATGCCATCGTTGCCATCATTGCCTACTATAATAGAAAGAAATACTTTAAATAATTTTACGACTGCTCCTGGGCCGTCATCCAGAAACTGTACACGTCGATTGAGAAATGTCTCCACAAATAATTTGAGCAGCAGTGCAGCAGAAAGTGCTTTCGTAGCAGGTATGTTAAATCAAATTTTGTCTTAATTTAAAAATTATTCTCATACGCTACACATACTACTGAAAATATTCGCTTTATAATCCATGAAATTAATTCCAAACAATTCCAATGTTTCATTAATTGAATTATAATTTCTTTGTGTACATACTATTTGTATTCATTGAAGTGTACGAATATTTTAAAGATATTCTCCGAATATTTCATGAAATCATTACAAAGGCTTAGTTACAAAAAGGATTTAAAAATTTTCTGACTAATTTCTCATAATAAAATGTAATACTACCTGTACGTAGCTTTTTCGAACGAAATTCATCGCTATGGATAATCAGTATTGCAGTATTGCCTACTGTACTAACATCCATTTAGCATGTCTACGGCGTTGTGAATGGTGCTCGGTAGTCTTTAATTGAATAGGTTGCAAATCATTTTAGCTATAATTAGTAGGTAGAATTGCTAAGGACAGCATTGAATCGACAAATTAGGATTATCCGTATGCACATTGTGACATTGAACAGTGCTGATCACGTCTACTACGTTTAACGTTAACTCCAAATTATTATTTAGTCGCACTCCTTGTGCGCTTTTTAAATTAGATTGAACATTTTGTCCCTGTAAAATTTTTTTTATTACATACATTCAATTCAGAATCGTACTTTTCTGGGCTATTAAGTCCAATTAAACTGTACCTAATTATTATCGTTATAACTATATTTCTATTATTGATAAATTTCATTTAAAACAAGAAAAATTTTTTATTTCTACATTTTAGTTGCATCGACATCATCTGATGCTGATATTATCGATCTCACCTCTGATATGGATATTGCTGAAAATAGAACAACAAATACATCATCGTCGACAACATTATTGTCAACAGCAAGAAATATTTCGTTTAATATACACTTTGAACAACAAATTTATGATATACGACTGCCCTCCACAGCTACGGTTGGTAAGTAATAATTAAAAAAGAAAAGGAAAAATCAGTTTGTTGTTTTAAACGGGGGGTTTTGTTTTGTTTTTGTTAATATTACCACAGAACAATTGAAAAAGAAAGTTTACGATGTAACGGGAGTACCGATATGTCGTCAAGCTATACGCGGCTGGCCGCCTGCTAAACTACATGATGCTCAAATACCCACAACTCAGTTATCTAGCTTAGGTTTGTCAGCTGAAAATGAATTGATTCTAATTGATTTAACTGAAGAAGGTTATATGGATTATGAAAAGTATGTAGATTGTTGAAAAAAATTTTGAAATTAAAAAATAATTGTTTTATAACTCTTTTCTTAAAGTCCTGAAGTCACTAGGCGTTTAGAGCAAACCTTTGTACTTACTATTGTTCTACAACCTAGTGGTGTTCGACATGAATTAAACTTTTCTGGACGAACTACTGTCGAAGATGTGAAACAAAAAGTCTATTATGTTACCGAAATTCCGGTAAGACACCAAGAATGGACAGGTTGGCCACATGGTTGTGAGAACCAAACAACTTTAGCGGTATGTTTTAGAAAATTTTCCAAATACAAATATAAAAATATGTATGTATACTTTGAAAATTGTTTATTTAGCAATCTGGCATACAATTGAATCATAATTTCATATTGAATAATGCAGCTGATAGACTACGCAATAATACAAATAATTCATCCTCAACTACAAGAAGCTCCAAGTACGTACTAGTAGTCATAATGTCATTCAAAATTTTCATTTTCGGAGAGTTCATAAATATTTATTGATATTTTTGCAGTGCTATTGGTCTAGATACAGACAGTTCAGCTGATGAATTTGAAGATGCTTCAGATTTTATTCCATGCGAAGAATTTTTCACTGATCCTCCACCACTACAATCGACCACAAGACATTTAAGTAAGTCCAAAATCGAAATTACGCACTCAATTTCAAATCTTAATTGTTTTTTTTTTATATTTTTCTTACTTTCTTTTTATTAGTCCCCAATAATACGGAAAGTGAAACTACAGGCTCATATCAATTTGTTGAAGCCTATAGGGCTCGTTTCGGGGAACCCTATCCTTTGTTCTTTACGGGCAGTCTAGAAGACGCTCTTAAAGAGGCCTGTCACAAACCAGCCAGAGAAGTAGTTTGAAATAATTACACTTGAAATCTCTGTCAATATTAATATTTTTGTGTTTTTATTTTTCTTACAGCGCAAACTATTGGCTATTTATTTGCATCATGGCGACAGTATTTTAACAAATGTTTTCTGTGATCAATTAATGAAACACGAAAGCATTTTACAAACATTTGCTGAAAATTTTATTGTCTATGGCTGGGATTTAACCCATGAGAGCAATAAACATTTGTAGGTTCTTAAACTAAATTCCGTTAAAAAATATTGTTCCTTTTCCACTAACTCATATAAATTATGTAGGTTTCTATCGTCAGTTACTGGTTGCATTAGCAATACGGCCTCCGTAACAATACGTAACATTTCTAAAGACAAATTACCTTCCATTCTGGTAATTGGAAAGAGTCGCTTATCTGGACGTACATCATGTGAAGTTTTATCTGTGATTCATGGTAAGTTTTGTGTTGTTCTTTTTGAGAGTTAAAAGTACTTTTCGGTTGTACAAAAATTTTACAGGCCAAGTGGGCTTAGATGATTTATTATCACGTTTGTTGGAATCGGTGGAGATGTATAATGAACATTTACAAGTTGAAATAGCCGAAGAAGATGCTCGTGCCGCACGCGATCAAATTAAAGCCGACCAAGATATGGCTTATGAAGCAACATTGCAGGCCGATATTGCTAAAGAGGCTGCCAAACGACAAAGAGAAGCCTTATTGGCTGCTGAACGTGAACGTTTAGAAACTGCTAAAGCCGCAGAAGATGCTAGACGTGAATCTATAAGATTAGCAGTAAATTGAAAGCGTTGATTAGCTTAATCATTTAATTTAAATTGTTTCTTTTTTTAGGCTGAGCAATTATTACCCAAAGAACCAGCTGAATGGGAATCAAATGTTTCCAAAATACGTATTCGTAAACCTACTGGAGACTTTTTAGTACGCAAATTTTACGCTAATAACACTCTACAAGTACGTTATTGAACCTTATATGATTGATACAGTAGTAAAACGAAATCCATTATTATTCCATTAAGTTGAAGCATTGACATCAGTTTTTTTTTTTCTTTCAATACTTAGTTACAGTATTTACATGATGGTTTTACTTTGCATAATATTATAAGTTTTAAGAAACAACAACCATTATTTACCAAATATGACATATTTTCTCTTCGTAACCATTTTCGACTTGCACCTAAATAATCATTAGAGAGGGGCAATCTTAAAAATCGAAATTTTTCTGTTAGCAGATTACAAATTTAATTAGTGATGTTAGAAATAATGGATTTCTTTCTGCTAAAATTTGTATTTTAGTTTCTTAACTTTAAATATAAATTTTTATTTTTACAGGATTTATTAAATTTTGTTACTTCGAAAGGTTTCATTATCGATGAATATAAATTAATTTCAAGTTGGCCACGTAGAGATTTAACCTCAATGGATCCCCAACAAACCTTACTAGCGTTGAAATTGTATCCCCAGGAAACAGTCATATTAGAAGAACGATGATTAAAATTCTAAACTAATTAAAAATTAGCATATATTAAGCCTCCTCTCCAAAAACTACATATACATATACTTCTATTTAAAAAGAAAAAATAAAACAAAAAAGAAATGAAATGAAATAAAACAAAATAAATGAACAAATGAGCAAATAATCGACATGAACAACTCTCATACATCATAAAAGAAACTTAAAAAGAAAACAAACAAACAAACTCTCATTCATTCTTTATAGTTGCTTACTAAATTATTTTTTATTTTCAATATTGTTATTAGAAACAATATGTTGAAAACAAATTGAAGAAGAAGAAAGAAATTATTATTAAATTATTATACTTTATGTATTCCTCCCCCACCCCCTTTTTAAAGAAATAAAATTATTACATTACCAACAACGCCAAAAACCACTTGAAAAATATGAATTTCAAAATAAGAAATAAAAATAAAAGCGAACAGAGAAAAAGGAAATCTTCAATAAAACTAAATCATGTAATTAAAGAAACAACAATACAAAATATTTCTTTTTGGTAAGAGAACTAGCGATGCATTATTGTACTACAATAAAATTATGGATAAATAAAAAACAAACAAACAAATACTAATAATAATAAAAAAAAAAATCTTAAATGTAAAATATAAACCCTTCTTATTAAATAAAATAAAAAATCATGATTCTATTACTGTATTCTGAAAAATGGAATGTGTAACAACTTTTATGTGAAATTAAAAGTTAATAAAGGTTTGTTCTATCTTTTAATTTTAATTTATTTAATAATACTTTACACAATTATTTTTAACTTTATGTTTTGTTTTGTTTTGTTTTTAATGTACAAAAAGAAAATTTAATTTTTAAAACAATACGAAACAATTTTACAAAGTTTCAAGTTTTAAACTTGAAATGCATTATTATTTTTTTTTTTCTTTGTTTTTGTTAAATACAGGATAACAACAAATTACATTTACATAAAAATATTTATAATTATATATATATATGTATATAATTAAATCTGAACATAAAAACAGTAACGAGTAGCACTTAGTTTATTTCATTTTGTATAGGCGAAACAGAATGGGTTAAAATACAAATATTCTTCGTTAATTACTTAGAAAGTATCCTGTTGTGGCTCCTTTTAAAGGAACCTCCTATACAGATTGAAAACTTTTATTTGAGCCATTATGGACTTTGAGCATAAAAAGAAATGAGTATGAGTATACATATGATAACATAATAATTAATTACTAAAATTATTTTCTATTTACGAGTACATATGTATTAATTTATTTTAGCTTTAAGTTTATTAAACGTATCCTCTATGGGCGCTAAAGCTACAATAACAATTAAAGCCACCACAAATAATATCAAGACCACTGTGTAAACTCCTAGCAAACCCTTGCGGAAACCAGCATACTGGAAATAAATAAAAAAAAAAATGTTAAGATTCAAATGAAATAAAATAAATAAAAGATCATATAAAATATTACACTTACCGGAGCATCCATTTTACGTTCAGTTTTCATATTGTTACGCATACCATGATGATGACCCATGTTGCCCATTTGAAAATCATTAACACGTTTCATATGTCGCTTATCCGAGGCACAGCCTGTTATCTGCATACATAAAATAATCTATATTAGTGACTAGCATACAAAAGTTCTTCACTATAGAACAGAGAAGGGGAAATTAGTAACTAATGATTTTATGTAAAATTTAGTTACTCTATTTGGAACAAAAACAAATCAAATTTTATAATTTACAAAATCGAATTGTTAACGGCGATATAAGGGGCTGACTGTAGTTGACATTGTATTTACAAAATCGATTGAGGGACATGAGTTATAACTAAGACCGGATAAATACGTTACATAATTATATACAAAATTGTTTTAGTTTAATTAAATAATAAAAAGGAAACAAACTCATGCAGTTCATATTATAAAAATTTAATAAAAAAAAAGCAAAAAAAAATTACAAATTTCTTTAATCCAGAAAAACGAAAACCGAAATCAAAAAAGTTTATAATATTTTTGCCGAAAAATAAAATACACCCAGTTCAAGCAGAACAGTGTTGTTTGGCTATATTACACGAATTAGGTTCTGCTCTTTTTCATAGATTTATCACGGAGAAAAATCTGTCGTGTTTGAACTGAGTACTTATAATTTTCCAACGTATACTCACTGAAAATATTAAATGCACTATAACATGGAAGGCTACATAAGCCACTAGAATCCAATCCAACCAATCAGGTAGTTGGGCTTTAGCCAATTTTACAGAGAAGAATATGGTAACAACTGTAAAGAAAATATAAATTGTTCATTTCAATATTATTTTCAACTGTTCAAAACTGCAAAACTTACTGGCTAGTAAATGAGCTAAATTGCCACCCAGCCAATGCGCCCAATTGAAGAAGGGGCGATTTTTCGAATTTGGTGCCGGTCGGAATAAGGCACCAATAGGTTGTATAAAACACAGGACAGAGGTAATTGTACCCAATGTGGCATGCGGATTTGGTTCACCTGACCAGCCTTTAATTTGTACGAATATTATAACAAAGGCAGCCACGGTTAAGCTCCAAGTGGTAACCATGCAAATACGATGCCACTGAGAAAAAAAAAGTTTTTGTAGAATATTTTAAAATGGAAGAATACTTTCTACATATTTACGTAATTTATACAGATTCTTTAATATTATACTTACAGCAAACCATTGATCCTTGCCGCACGTTTGACTGCCCACCCAAGTTTGTTTGAAATAGCGGGCCAGTATAATACCCAAAGAAGTTGTACCAATCCAGGCAACAATCATAAAACTACCATGTAATCTTAGCAGCAAAGTAGAAGCAGCACCAAGTGTTTGTAGTTCAGCCAAATTTATTGACTTGTCTGAAGGTATGCGACCAATATCATGATAACCAACTCCGTTTTCTAAATACCAAACAAAAAGATAATGTTTTGAAATGAAATCTCAAAGGAATAGCTCTCCCGATTATTATCAACTATACCTACCCTTTAAGGATTTACCGGCTGCCAATAGAAGGTAATAAGGTTTATTTTCCAAATCAAAAACTCTGTCACCTACTTTCGTAATCGGATCACGTTCTACTTTGCAGTAAATAACACCATTTATAACTGAACCCTCAATCAAGCGGGCAGTATTTTGGGGCTAAAATGAGAATAACTTGCATCATTACAAAAATCAATTCATGAAATCAATTTCAATAAAACCTACCACTCCTAAACGCGTAACACCATAGCCAGGTTTCTTACCGGACGTTAAGGAACTGTACATGTTAACCTGGCCATTTTGTGGGACACATTCAATAACCAAATCATCACCCATCTGATTGTCATCAGAAAGCCCCAAAGCAACATAAGCCGCATTTGCTAAATAATATAAGAGAACCACACATTTTTAAATGAACTGTGATAAGTATTAATTTCTAAATAGCTTACCGGCTTTGGATTTCAATTCAAACTCATATATTCCGCCTCTCACTTTAACAGCCGATACGAAATCACATGATTTACTATCCACACAACCGTCTTTATTGCCAAAACAATTTTTAGCGGTACCACATTCGGTATAAAAGGGATCTTCGGCTTGTGGTGCCGGCGGTGGGGGTACATATTCCGGCACATATGGTGGACGTGTAGTGGGTGCAAAAGAAGGTCTGGGCGTGGTTGGTCCCTGTGGTGCTATTTCACGTTTCACAACACGCACCGGAGACGAAGGTAATCCAACCCAAAATGTGTCATAGGCTTGAGCAATTGTTGAGCTGTAATAAAAAGAGAAATAAATAAATAAGGAAAGAAAAGGTTTGCTTGTATAATATTATATGTATTTCCTTGAGGAAGAAAATCATCCAGGTCGTCGAAACTATTCGTAATAAAAAGGGCTATCCTGCACTACTTATCATCTCCGTTGATTACTATGCATCACATTTTACATGGCATCTGCTTTAGCCGATGAATATTGGGCATGTTGGAATAACCTGTACATTACAAGTTTAACAAGAACAACTTGGTGAGTTTCCCCAAATTTCGTTTGGAGTGAAGATTGGAGATGTGATAACTTTTTTGATATTTTCAATACATATATGTATGTATGTATGTAATATGTGAACTATGATATGCCCATGTAAAATGAATTAAATTTTCAAGTATCTTGAAAGACCTAATCGTAAAGCTGATATATACGTGGTTCATTAGCGGTAAGCTGGCGCAAGAGGAATTCATTATCTTGTTTCACTATAAAAAAAACACTCATTCTACAGTACAAATGTCTCCTTCTGAGTGTTGGTCTTCATTTTTAGAGAATAAAATTTAAGTGAACAATAATAAATACCATTTCCCAGACATGCTATTTGAAAAGTATTATTTTATTAAAAAAATATTTGAAAATATTAGAAGTGCACCATTTTAAAAAGATTTAAGTTTAAAATTGACAAAATATTTAATCAAAGTAATAAAATATTTGCAATTATAAAAAATATAAAATGTTGCGCCATTAAAAGTACGATTTAATCAACTTTCATTTCAAAAAGTTTTAAAAAAAGTAAGTTCGTGTTTATATCTATTACTGGGAACTTACTTAAAAACAATTTCACCTTCAAAATCCTACGGGTGATTGCCATTCCAAACTGATGTCGGTTTTTGGCACAGTGCTGGTATGAGTTACCGAATTTTTAACAGAATTTTCACAATTCATTAACTGGGAAAGACCATCTTCGGAGGGATTAAATTGTCCAATCTTAAATAAATTGAGAGAAATGTTTAATAAATAAATTTATTTCGGAAAAAAAACAATGAATTTCGAAAACTTACAATTTGATTTGGTGGATTACTATTGCGCGCTTGTATCATAAAGCCACCAAACGCCAAACCACTAGGTACACCGGTGATATCAATACGCATTGTTTGACCCTGACCTATGGTGGCTGCTGATGTTTCTATTCGAAATGGTGGTACAGCATTTGAGGGCAATATGCCGCCACCGTGAAAAGGCAACATTGTGTCACATATCGTTTCCGGTGCACCCTGTGGTAATGTTAAGCTCTGTGGCAGCCACAGTGTTAAATTAAGTAAAGCAATAAAAACGGTGAAAATAAATGAATTTCTTTTGTGACTGTTGTAATTGAGTTTGGCCATTATAATGATTTTAAAGACGAAAAAAAAATATAAAATTCACTTTTCGCTATGACATGTACGTTTAACTGAAAAGAGAAATGAAAAGAAATTTTAAAAATAAATTCAAATAAATATAAAATTTGTTAGCAATAAATAAAATAAAATCTTACGATAGTTTCATTAAAATATTAAAACTGCAGTGCATGCATGTTTTTTTCTAATCGTATTTTAATTTTTTAGTTGTTCAAATTGATTAAATAATTGAGTACTGTTTTATCATACATATTATCGTTTGTATATGTACATATGTATGTACGCATGAGTACTTTGTCTTTTCTTTATTATCAGTTACAGTTTCTATGTAAAGATTTTCTTGTGAATTGGAATGGAAGTCAAGAACGCAATAAAAAGACTTAATACTAGTGGCATGACAAAAAAAAAATACAGAAGGCACGCATGCTCAAATGTTCGTCTGTATATAATAGACTTTTTCGTGTATAAACGCTTTAATTACATGGCATAACTAATTGTATGTGAGATATTAGCAAAGACTGCTCAAAGACCGTGGGTCTCAAGATACAATATGCACTTAGTTTTTGGTTTTGATATTTTATTTCTTGTTTTGAAATTGAAAGAAAAACTTAAGAATTGTTGAAAGAAAATAAAAAAAGGAACAAAGTTTACACCCTTTCAAAAATGTTAGTACGAGTATTCTAGAAAGCTAACAAAATCTATTAAGTATCATTATTAAATCTTAAGACCCATATTGTTGAAAGAGACTGAATAGACAGCAGTGATTGAGGCAAAGCAATTTCGTTCCAACTATGTTCACGGCATTTCAGTACTCGTAAAGAAGTCTTGTCAGAAAATCTAGCAAATACTTCGTCATGACATGACTTTTCTCAAACATTTTTTTAGTTTTTAAGTATTTAAACATAGCACATCCTCATCATTGATAGCAATCAATTATGTTGCATTAATACTGAGTTCAATTTTTCGCCTATAATACTACACGTAATTAACAGAAATGGATAAAGATCATGTATTTGATACTACAGATATTATGGAATTACAATGGTACTGTAAAATCTACGGTAATAAGCGGTTTCACATCTCAAAAATATATCCACAGCTCCGCTTAGGCATATCTATTGGCTGTTAAGAAGAAAACTAGTATTTCTGATTTAATTCTTGATTTTCCAGTTCTTGGAGAACCCTTGAATTCCAACAAACTCAATATAAAACCATCTCGCAGAAAAGTTTCCGACCTCATGCTTGTAGCTCTTATAATGGTGAGATCAGTAAATACAGATTCGGTGAATGAATTGACAAATAAGCTGTCGGTGCCAAAGTATGGGCTTGTATTGTGTATAAATCTTGTGAACTAAAAATTCGTGCAATGATAAATGATTAGCGTCAGCGATCTTTGCAAAACAAAAACAATTGTGAAATAATTTTTATCATATTCAGCAGTAAAACAGAAAATATTTTTTATTAAACTAGTTTAATGATGACAAACGTACCTAACATTTACAAATGAAACAAAATAAAAGAAAAACCATTTAATAATGATTGTAGTTCCACTTGAAAGAGGAACAGAAAAAAAATGTATGTGTCCTAATGGCAACATTGATAATTAGCGACAACATTCATTATCAGGAAAACATTTCTTTTTTCTTTTCAAAATAATGTTTTGCCACTTCATACTGTGCATATTTGCTAAATTTAGTTGTGTTACAATAATACAATACAAGTTGGTGTTACTGGTACCAAAAGTTTTGTCAAATGCAGCAGACGTCCAAGAAAATATAACAAATTAAACGGGGATGGAGGAAAAATTTTTAGACTGCTTCAGTAACCAAACTTCACTGTTCATTATCAAAAATGTTTAAACAAAAATGTTTTACATCATTTAGCTTTTTAAATAATGAAAACGAATCACCAAAAATGGAGAGCGACTAGTGGTAAATGATTCATTAACACTTTTTGTTTGTGGTTTTTTTATGCATTAACAGTTGACAGACACAGTTCCTTCCTTTAATGCCGCAAAAAAAAAAAAAAAGTTTAATGATCTTAAAACATAAAATGCGAGATCAATCAGAGAGAAAGAGATAGAGAGAGTGACAGGGTTTTCCCTATTTTCTGATTCAATTTTTTGTTCACGCAACCAAAGTGCACATTTTTTTCAAGAACAGAAGAAATGAATCACTCTTTTGTAGACAGTAAACTCATGTGAATTTATCTTAAAAAAATTACAATATGTACCCGGAAAACACCATCATTAATATGTATTCAATTCATGCAATATCAAGGTTACAATCAAAAACTTAATAAAACATTAACTTAGTTTGCTACAACCAACTTACACGTTCACTTTTTTAGAGCTTTAACCTCTCCAACAATTATAACATGATTCAAGTTAAAAAATACAAGTTTTAATGCGCTTCTAACGCAGATACAATATAATAGCATTCGTATCCGTTAGAGTCAAATCGAAATATTTTAATTGATTTGAATTCAAAATAAAATATGAAAATAAACATCTGATAAAGTTTGTAGAAAGTACTTTTCAAAACACAGGTATAAAGTATACTAAGAGAGAACTTTAACTGCAGGTTAGCGTGTAGTTTATCGTTCACAGACAAGTTCACTCGGTGACGCATATGTGAGATAAGCCCCCTTGTCGTAATCGGTTAGTGGTGGACTTGAACCACTCCGAGCTTCAGTTCCCATAGTGGCACGTTCGCGGTGTCTCATTACAATGCCTGTTAGAATGCAAACCCTTCTTGTTGTCGAACTTAAGTACTACTCTGGTGCAGCCGCTGTCTACTGCTGAGCTGTATATATCTCAATAGAATATTAAAAGTGTTGAGATCAATCACAGCATAATAAAGTACTATATCTAGTTAAATTAACTTACAAACCAGTTAACTTCTTAACACAGTGTAAAGAATACAACGGAGGTACAATGTAGACTCCCTAGTCTTTGCACTACTATATACTACAGAAATAGCAGAAGAAATGTCAGACTTGCAACTCGTTTTTCTGTTTTGAATCGTTCTCTCGCTCAGTATTTTTGATTTACTATCATTCATCATGCAGTACCTGCTGTTTAAATTGATTAAGATATAATGCTTGTTTGAATCTAATACCTAGACGCCTTGCAACGTCACTTGCTTAGCTTGTTTTTAGGCGATACTAGGCAGATTTTCTGATATTGAATAGAATTTAATAATTGAAATTATCTTTCATTGTAGTTATTTTCCCAATTCCAATATAACAAGTTCTTATTAAAAACGGTGAAAGGCACAGTATTTATGTTGTTTGTTTTTGTTTTAATTCTCACAGTATTGAGAATCGATTCAATCGAAAACAATTCAATTCAATTATAATCTCATTGTTATAGCGATGATTAATATCGTAACTTGAAAATATTTCACTTGGCAAAATAAATAAAATTCTTCTTTGTATACAATATATACATTGGATGTATGTACGTGTATGCATGTACATGCCCCCTGCGAATTTTGTAGGAAATCGTTAAGAAAATCAGGTTTTTTTAGATAAATTATTTAACACAAAAAAAAAGAAAAAAAATTCATATTATTTAACACCTACTTGAAGAGAAAAAAATAAAATATTCTTACATTTATTAATTTTGCTTTAATAAAAATATTCTTAAAAATATAAATGTATGTGTATAAAAATGTTAACATTTCTTATTGTTAATTTTTATTGTTTTTTTTTTTTTATTTTAGAAAGAGAATAAACATACGACTTCGTAAATAATAGTAACAATAATAATAATTACTATTACTAGACTATTTCAAGTTCAAATATTAAATCGAAGGAAAAAAAAATCGAATTTTTAAAGATCAATGTAATATTTGTTTTTTTTTTTTAGTTTAGTTTTGTATAACGAATGAATAACGTAATGTTTTACGTTATTGCGTACATATGTATGTATGTATGTACATACTATATACATACATATGTACGTATATATACCAAAAGTAAATGTAGAGTATTTATGAAAGTACCCGTGCATGATGTGGTACAAAGAAAAAGGAATTGTTTGAAATTGTTTGAAATTGTTTTGAATTTCGGTTAAAGCTGTTTTATCCACAATACACGGATGGATATACATACATATGTATGTCTTAAATCCATCTTTTAAAACAATTGTTTTTAATTCATTAACAGAAAGAAGAAAGAAAAAAGAAACGCAATTTATGAATTAATTTGTACAATAATAAAGAAGGCAATGAATGAGTGAATATGATTAAAGACATAAAACTTATTTTCAAATATCTGTAGCAAATAATTTTTCGTAATGATTGAAGTTTCTAAATTTAGCTTAAATAAGGTCATACTTTAAAGATATTTTCGAAAATAAAACAGTACAACAAGTTCATTTGTCATGTAGTTCAGCGAACTATCTAATGTATTAAGCATATGGTACGAGGTGAGAATAGGATAAGTTTATACTCCAAACTAAATTATCCACTGAGTTGTATACTAAGCAAATGACTATAATAGTTTTGAACAGAACTTGCACCATAATCCATTTAGACAAGTATTCCACCAGGTTTGATCTATAAAATAAATATGATGGTAAAACTTTATATTTCTATTGCGCTTATCGAAGGTAGTCTATTTGACAAATACTTTGTTTCCAAATATTACAAAATAATCCTTTTCACCCGCATTTACGATAACAGGATGGGTTTACAATACCGAAATAAATAACATTACAAGAAAACTTCTGCCTACGTTGCGTATAGTAAAAATAAAACTAATAGTATTCAAGTTGCTTCAAACATTATACAAATATTATGTTTTTCAGAATGTTTACCTTGAAGTTTAAATTAAAAAAAAAATTCAAAATTCAAACGTTTCTTAACGAATTTTTTTTTTTTTTTTTGTTATTTAATTGACAAGTTAACTGAGAAATGCTAATGAATTGTAATTATTTGAAGTAAGAAATGTACAACAAATTGAATTTAAAGTTCCAATAGTTTGCTTACATTTTATAATTTTAGGGGTGTTAGCCTATAAAATATTTCATTTTATTTGTGTATGTACATTTATTTACTTTTATTTTTAATTTTAATTTTACGTTTTTAAAAAACCTTGAAAATAAATGAATAAATTTTTTTTATTTTGCTAAAGCATTCAGTTGTCTTGACATTGTTAACAATTGTTTGTTGTTATTGTTTTATTATTATTTTTTTTTTTTTTATATTAAAACAAAAAATAATTGAGATTTATTTTAATGATATAATTAAACTTCCGTTTCTAGATTTTTGAATTAGTCTAAGTCAAAAAACTATCTATTTTTTTTTTCTTTTTTACCAGTTGAGTTTAAATTTCAATTTTATCTTTGCTTTTCGAAAATTTAGCATTCATTTATTTATTATTATAAATTTTTAAATTTCTTTTGTCTCTTTTAAGAATTATTGGTAGAGAAATTACAAAAAAAAAAAAAATACTTCAAAAGTGAAATTATAAAAAGAAATTAATTTTTTTTCCAATTTAAAAAAAAAGGTTTCTTTAATTACATCACTCTCATTCAATAAATATAAATTAAACAATTGAAAACGAAAATAATCAAAAATTTTAATTTCTTTTGTTATTAATATTCATAAACCAGCTTGAAGACCAAAAATAGTTTGGAATGTGCTCAAGCGCTGGAACGTGAAGTTTGACAAAGTATTTTACAAGTTTTTTTTTTTTTTTTTGAAATCACAACAACAAACAACGGTTCTTAAAGTACAGTAAAAAAACGTATTTAATTTTCAAAAAAAAAAACACGCAACAGCAGACAAATACTAGTAGCTCAGAAACATTTGTTGGTAGGGAGTGAAAATATTAGAAATATTTTTTCTAATATTGGTTGATGAATTAAAAAAAATTAAAAATCTATTGTTTATGGACATTATAGTAATTAATTTATTTTTTCTCTTCATCTTAGTTAATTAACAAATTGTCATTGACATTTTGCATTTAAGTTAAGAATTTTTAATGTATGGGGTTCCTTAACGTAGTGATAGCGTTTTTTGTTTAGGATTTCTAAGCAATTGCAATTACAAATGGGTGCACACTATCATCGAACAAAAACGTTTAATCCAAATTGCGGTACATTTTCAAACGACCACTCAACCTAATGAATACGACATCTCCAATAAATAAGAAAGTTAAGTTTTTATGACCCTCCTGAAGTTTTACTTACAATAGGTAAATATGCCTGAGATATAAATTTTTTATTTAAAGTTCTAGAGTGGCTTTGATTTTTTTTTGTTTTACTTTTTCAAATGAATTTGACTTCATAAAAAGACTTTCAAAATTTCATTTTATTAATTATTATACGTAATCTTTAAATACAATATAAAAATTATATTGTCAATAAGATAACAATTAAAAAATTAAAATTATTAAATTGCCAGATTAATATTGATTCAAGTGCGATAACTAAATGACCCCAAATTGGATTGAAATGTAAAATCCTTTGAATTCAAACAAAATAAGTATATATTTTTTATTGATACGTCGTATTAGTAATTTATTAAATAATTTACTTTTCGTACTTTTTATTCACAATTTGTTACCCATTTTACAAATCAAACACAAAATATGCGTCATTCTTTTGTTTCATTGTGGAAAAAACGAATTTTTATTGAATAAGAACGAAACTGGTTTTAAGCTTTGAACGGTTAATGTGGGTAAAACCCTACTATCAATGACTATGAACACAAATCATAAATTATTTATTTTTTATTAGTTCTCTTTAAGATAGACGCAGTTTCAGCTAATAGTGTTTTGTTAAAAACTAACTTAAAAACGCAAATCATAAAGAAACAATTGAACAAACATACTATTATTATGTTGCGGTCAGTGTGACCACTTCTTTGGGATTCTTTTTTCCTTTTTTTTTTTTTGAATTTGAAATGACTACAATCGCCTTTTTCATGTTTCATTTTCATTATAGGGACACGCAAACAGGAAATTGTTCTTTAAAGAAATAGGTTAATAGGTTAGGTGCCTTTTGCAGGTGTGGTCAATTTTCTTGTAAACGGAGTATTATTATCAATAAACGTAGGTTAATGTAATTGTAAAATCCTAATAATTTTTTAACTTTTATAGAGAGTGTTATGAAAAAATGTCAGATTTAATGGACCGAATAAAAATCTGTATTATTTAGTTATGAATGAAAAATGTTTACACAAGTTAGAAATGCCAATAAAAAGTTTTGTATTGCAGAAATACAATTTTGACATGACTTAAATAAGTCTGGTTATAAAATAATTTTGCTTGTACTAATTCCTCACGATATAATAAATTGTGGTAGTATTAGCCAAATGTTCACGGAACGTAATGAAGCGAACGTTCATTTCTACGAAAAACTTCATGTGAATCGGCCGCGATATATATAAATCCCTGAATTTGGACCTATGTCGTCACCAATGGAATAGTCTGAAGGAAGCAATCTCTTTTAAGGCGCCAGTTTCAGCCGATAAAAGATAAATTGTTATTCATCAGGATAATGCTCGACCATATACATATGTTTAAAAAAGTTCGCCTTAGGCTCCTATAGGTAGAGAGAAGGCTCTTATGTATTCATCATATTATAATTCCGATCTAAAACCAAGAGATTAAGAAGGTTCAAAAACATTTTTATTAGACTTTATTTTCGCTTTGCCTCTCTTTGAATTTCTAAATTACTAAATTCGTGCGTTATGACTGTATATTTGTCGGTAGACTGAAAGAGCAGAACAGTAATAGCAATTCAATGACTTTTATCCTTTTTTTTTTTTGTTGTTATTCAAATAATGGTAATTTGCATAAACTTATCTCTTAGCAGCGAGCGAAGTATTATAACCTCTAGAGTGATCGAGAACGACCTTTTGCATTGATATTAAAAATATATTTTAAAGTTTTAAAGCCTTATAAAACCACACTTTACAGATAAAAATTTTTTATGTGAGAATAATTTTTGGTCACTCGAAAGACCTTATATTGAAAATGTTTTTTGTCAGTAATTTTTTATAATTTTTTATACATTTTTTTTTTTTTTGTTAAGGTTACTACAGTGCTAATGTTGGCTTAGACGGACGATTAGATTGGCCAAGTGCGTTCGTTCTTTCTTTTTTTTTCGTGGTTGTAGCTTTGAAAACTTGTCATTGTGGCAATAAATGTAAAATATTTGACCCAGTTAAGATCCATAATTACTACAGTCAACGTAGTTTTGGCTGACTGCTTGCTTTGCTACCCATTGCATTTGAATATAAAAAAATATCGAACATCTACATACATACATACATATGTATGTACACCGCACTATAAATATTTACATTTATTGAATTTATTTATGTTTTTTAGCTTTTTAAGTAAATTCTATTATTTATTAAATGCAATTGTTATTGTTGCAAAATGTAGTAGCTATTGTTCTTCAAAATACTATACTTTAGAATATAAATTTCATAAACCGAAATTTTCGAGTATGTTTGATGCCAAATTGTTTTATTTATGATAACAAGATTTTATAAAAATTATTTCATATACGTACATATATACTATGTACATACATTTATGTCTTAAATTTTTCCATTTCTGAATATTTTTAAAGTCTTTTCAGGTCTCTCAGAAAAGTTTTCAACTTTTAATGAATTATTTTTAAAATTTCATAAGAGATTTTTAATGAATATAATTATGGCCCCTTTCTATATATAAATCTCATCGTCTTAAATTTCGTATTTTTAGCATATTTATGAGAATAAACAAAAACTTAACGATCAAATGTCATTTCAACCTTTGAACAGTTTAAGGTGAATGAACTTTAAGCAAAAAATTAACAGCATCTTTATTTTTAAATAAATTTTTTTGTTATGGATTAAGGCATTTCTTTTACATTTAAAGGTTTCAACACATTAATACACATAAAAAATAATTAAAAGAAGAAGAAATAAATAAAAGAGTAACACAGTCATTTACTGCATAATGATTTAAATGCATTTTGCAATTTGAATTTGAACATCGTTGCTATTATTAATTACATTTAAAGTATTGCCATTAAATTGCAATGAAAAGTTTCCCATAAATCTGTCGTTCGGAGTCGACTTTAAACTGTAAGTTCCGCCACTCATGTGCTAAATTAATACACACAACATAAGTGGTGTTGGGAAGCTAGACCGTAGTCCTGACTGAAGGGTTGTAATGGCCAATTATGTACGTATTTTAATGGCGCGCTAAGATATCAAAGGACTGCGACCAAATAGCCGATTGTCTTGCCCTCTCTCCATATCGAGGTTTCCAACAATGCATCCCTCAAACATGTTGCCTTTACGGACCTAAAGCTAACATTAGACAAACGTTCGCGGAACGCAACGAAACGTAAGTTCCTTTATTGTATACCAAAATAATGAAAATAAAAATCGAATGTACGTTCCATTAAGTTTCGTAAAGGTTCAAATAATTCTACCTTTAAGTCAGTGTTCGGTGTCAGTATGAAAAACTCCATGCAACACATATTGCAAGTATGTATGCCCCCAGGTGTTTTAAAAATAGGTGAAGTAAAAATAGACTTAAATTGTTGATTTTCAAATGTTTAACCGTATTTTGGATCAATAAAGTGTTTTAAAATTAGTATTTGTTTTATATATTATTTAAGTCAATACATAATTACAAACGCAAACATTTTATTAATTTCTTTAACATTTAATGAGGCAGACAGTCAATATAATAATAAACGGGTTTACCCTCCTTTTTTTTGTTATCTAAGTATATACAAAGGGCATTTATTAACCAAGTGTAAAAGCAAAAGCTAAATAATAGCCGATAATTCAATACCTGTACAGACATACATAGATACTCTTAAATCTTAGAGTATAAACATTTCAAGAGCTGTCTACTATCGATAACATCTCAATAATACCTGATTAATACCTGTGTTATTACAAATAACAATTGTGTAATAAAAAAAAAACGGTTAGCTTCTTTCTTATTTATAGATAACGACAATCGGCAATGTTTTCCCGGTATAATAGTCAAAAGTCAAGAAACTAGATGTTTAAGACATGAAATATGTTCAGTAAAGTTTGATCTCATGTGCATTTTTCAGAAATTTTGGTTAGAGCGGCAATAGTTCTGAACAACTTAACCACATATTATTTACATTTTTTTAATTCTCCAAGCCAAACCATTATCAGTGTAGTTATTAAAATGCGTTTAGTTTTCTTAACGTGGTCTAGTAGGCAGTGTGTTGACTTATTAAGGACCTTGTCTCGATTTCTGATTGAGATTTTCTCTCAACAGTCTTCTGGCAAAAAATTAAAAAGAAAATTAACAATTACATTGAAAACTTTATCAAATCCATGGTTCGGAGTCGATATTAAACTGTAGGTCCCGCCAGTCGGGTATAAAATTACCGGGGGGTTGTAATTTGTGTTGTTAAGTATGCATGTATATAATTTCTTATATAAACGGCAACGAGAATGTTTAAAGTCTCTTATAAAATTATAATTTTTACCTAACACTGAAAATAAATTTTCCCGCTTTCTTACTTTATAATTTTAATATGTTTTATAATAAAAAGTTTATTATTTTTGTTTAAATAATAAAATTCTCATATGAGCATTATTGTTAATAATTGTTTAATAAGTCAATTTGTATGTACAGTGTAGCGAATATTAGAATTTGTTTTTTTTTTTTAATAGAAACTCATAAAACTTTAACGTTAACAGCATATTAAAAATTCATTTGGTATTAAAGTATTCAGTGTCAATTTTGTTTTGTTTTTTTTTCGAGTTATAAAAACCAGTTTTTTAAACAGTTGTTGTTATTGGTACTATTGCCTTCAGCATCAACCACAACCTATAAGATACCAATTAATTAATATTATTAACATCGGTTTCATTTAATACTCTTATACTGGAAGTTTTGCAACATTTTGTTGGTCAGAGTTGCTTGTCGCACTTGCAATTTAGTGAACAATACTTAGACTTTTTGACTGTTGGTTCTATAACAATATTTGATAAACTATGTATGTACAGATAGATGTTCATACATACATAATAAATAATTTATAGTTGATCTATATACACCAAGTAGGCAACTAGAGTAGAATTTTAAATTTGTTATAATTAGTAGATGATTTATATAAGATTTTAATAGCAATTTAAAAGTCATTAATTCAAAAAAAATATATATGAATGGGTATTGAAGCCTTTAGAGGATTATTTAAAAGTTCTAAACAAACAAAAATTCAAATTTATAGACAAGTTTCCAGTACGAAAAAAATGTATCCTTATTTTATTACAATAATTCGGATACTATTTATGGCTTGTATTTAACAATTTCTGAGCTTAATCCCTTAATAAATTATTTTGTAACGGGCAACAATACATATTTTTAACATATTTTCGATATAATGAAAGATTTTATTACAGATGCAATAGTTGGCAGGTGTTCGCTTTATACGTCCAATCATAGTGTTGCAGTCAAAATTAAATTGTATATAAAATAATAAAATTAATTATCAGAAAATTTTATTAATGAATCAGTAAAAAAATCGTAATAAAGAGCTGACATCATTGAGAGTCGAGTATTGCTGAATAAGAAAAACAAACTAAAAATCAACATCAATGAAGAAACGCAATAACCAGTTTTACGGTATTTTCTTACGATTTATTTTATTTTATTTGTTTTTTTTTGTCTTTCAAAATTATCTCACTAAACTTCTCAGAGCGTGATGAGATAGATGATGATTTGTTATTATTTTTTTTTTTCATATGGATGCCATTGAGTTGGTAATAAGTGTGTGTGTGTGTGTGTGTGTGTGTGTGTCGATTGCTCGGCCGTTGGTTAAGAAATTGGCGGTGCAGCGGGTCTATAAGAGAAATATTTCGAATTGTTTTTCTTTAAAAATAAACTTGATTTGAAATGTGTCTCGTTCCAAACGTTTGTTATTGTGTTTCTTGTTGTGACAGGTTTTCACTTTTTTGTGTTTTGAGCCATGTGCAATGGCAGCAATAATTGTAAATCCAAACATTTATACTACTTTATTATAAAGAAAAATGGCAAAAAATGCCAAGTATTTTATAGTTGTTTGATTCGTGAGCCTGTGGCAGACACATTGAAACCAAGAAAACACTTTCTTTTAAAGAGGTAAGGTGCGTAAACGAAATTTATAATCAACGTAATGCGCAAGTTTAACACACAATAGCATTTATAAAGACAAAAACAAGTTTCTCATTTTTTGTTTTTTTTTTTTGCATTCAAATTTAAATATTTTTAATCTGTGCTAATTTTTAATTTAAAACATATTTTTTATTCATACAGCACCTGACACTCACTTTTATACTTAAAGAAATATGTACATATATGTATATATTTATATATTAATTTATTTAATTAATATTCAAATAGAATTTGTTTTCCTAATTGTTTTCTTTTATAATTTCTATTTATAACACCCGTTTCACGTTTTTATGTTTTTCCGTTAAGTCACAACCGTTGCTAACACCAGACCGCACTCAACTGAACAATGTTGGTAATACTTGTAATGTTTTAACCTAATGTTGGTTGGTTAGTTGGTTGCGTCTTAGGAGCGGAGTGTTGGATTGTGCTATTAAGCAGCTCATGTATGTATGTAGTAGTGGCTTACTCATATCAGAGATGGTAATGTTGATATGATAGTAATTTGTTAATGCTACGTCATATCAATTTTGAGTGCTTTCGAGTATAATAGTCCTGAAGTGTTTTTTTTTTTTTACAAAAATAATGTTGGGTGTGAGATAGTTTATTACAATTTAAAAAAATATCTGGGAATAGAATTATGATTGGCATATTTCTTATCTAAAATGAACAATTTATTTATTTTACTAATATTTATTACTAGTCAGCTAGGTCTTGCCGTAGCTATTATTTTTCTATTAATTGCTTAAATGTTTACTGTTCCATTTAAATTAAATCATAATAAAATCTAAATTTCCAACTCTGGTTGATACTAACTCACACAAGGAAGAATCGGTAACTCTCTTCTTTTATTTTTTTTTTTGTTGGATTGTGTTTGTTACTTTTATAGACTAGCGAGTAACTGCTGACAAATTATTATTTTTTGTTGTTGTAAAGAGTTTCCTTTTTGTTTAGTACGTTCCCATTTAATGTTGTTTGTCCAGTTTTTTTACATACAATTTACATTGATTGTTGTTATTGTTTAATCACGTTTTTATGGTTGCTGTTTTTGTTTTTCTGTCAATTTCGTTTTCATTTAAAATAATTTTTTCTCACAACCACATGTTTGTTATGTTTCCACAGTTTTTACATTTCATTCTTACGCATGCATATGTAGATATAGATACAATGGTATTAAAACATAATGATTTGCATTTTTAATACAGATACTGGCTTAGACTGAGTCATACAACAGGTGGAATGGTGTGTAGGTTAACTTCAGTTATAAAATAGTTGCTCTTCGTATCGATGTATTTAAAAATAACGATTTATTTGTCTTTAAATTATGTTAACATTTACATTTTCAATACTGGATTAATAATGTTATTTAATGTTGTTATTATTACAATTTAACTAAACATTTAGCACACTTCAGGGCTTTTATTTCAACTAAATTTAAACTTATTAATCTTTTTCTACGTCATTTTATGATTAAAAATGTAAATATCATCGATAAACAATTAAGAACCAGACTAAATTTTATTATTTAAAAATTGATTGATAATATTTGATGATATTACAAAAAAAAATGATCATTCAAAAAATAGAAAGCAATTAGATCCGTCTACAGAGTATTATCATATTCTAGTGTGTAGCAAAAATGAATCCAGTACTGTTTGGATATGCGATGAGCTTAACATACAATTCTATTCAATGGTATTTTAATTCTCCTTCAAAACAAAAATTTCATATAACGAGATTTCATCTACGAATCTTTACTGGGGTTACATGGGTTAATTGCGACAACAGACGTGCGACCACAGACGTGGTTGCTCAACATACTCATATATAATAGTAGCGTTACGTGTGTGAAAATTTTATTTATATGGGATCTAATATATTTTAAATTCAGAACTTGTGTATTTAATTATTATTATGATTTTAAATAATTTCATTTAACGATTGTATAGTATTTATTTAACAGCACTTGTACGTTGCGTTCGCATGAAATACATAATTTTGATTTCAAACATTTAAAAAACGACCGTTATTATAAATATCCGGTCGCTAATTGCTTAAATCTTTCAGAGCTTACAACTCTGTTTAATCAAAATAAAAAGTAAACTTGGTAATACTTTTTAAAAATGTATGACTGCACTGTTCTTTTTTGACATTAGTTAGTGAAGAAAAAAAAACATCTGACTCGTGAGAAAATTTTGCTTTACGTATTATTAATTAATTAAATAAAAAAAATTTACGGTTTATTAAAAGCACAAAATGTTCAACAAATTTATAATAGGGCTTTTGGCCTTATGTTCACTACAATATTTAACGTTAGGTGAAATGATACAAGATGAAATATTAGTAAGAAATGATTCAATCAAACTGCTTGGAATGTTCTAATTAAATTTGTTTTTTAAGGATGAGGTTTCTGGTTTATACACCATTGAGGGCAAAGTCTATCCTCCAGAAATTCAAATGGGCATGAGCTACAACCCGAATGCGGCCAATTCAAACAACAATAATAAATGGCAGACGGAAACGCACTTGACAATTAATGGTGGCGAATACAAAGGTTTCATTAGAGAAGATGGCTCTTTTGTCATTAGCTCAGTTCCTTCTGGCAGCTATGTGGTAGAAGTACATAATGCTGACTATTTCTACGAACCCATACGCGTTGAAATCAATCCTAAGGGTAAATTTCGTGCGCGCAAGTTGAACTACGTGCAACCAGCTCAGATATTACAAGTGCCATATCCTTTGAAATTGAAGGCTTTGACCAGATTTAAATATTTCCAAACCCGCGAGCAGTGGAAGGTAAATGTTTTCAAATTGTCTCTCGATGCGATAATAACTTTAATTTTTACTTCAAAGATCACCGATTTCCTATTCAGTCCAATGGTTTTAATGATGGTCTTGCCTTTGTTATTAATGCTTGTTTTACCGAAAATGATCAATGACCCCGAGACTAAAAAGGAATTAGAAAACATACAATTCCCGAAAATGAATAACGAAATGCCGGAGATAAGTGAAATGTTTACTTCACTATTTAGTGGTGCTGCTAAACAACCAGAAAAAGAAAAGAAATCTTCGTCATCTAATAAGCAGACCAAAAAGCGTAACTAGTCATAATAGTTGAATATTTACGAAACATATATTTCTTTTTTTAATAAAACTTAAACGTACTAAATTGGTTAAAATAATCAAAATAACAAATTCAATTGAAAATCATTTCAAAAACCCAACAGTTTCCCTCCTCTTGGGGCCAACACGACTTTCTTCTAATTTTAAAGCCTTCATTAAAGCATTGTTCAAGTGATCACCGGCTGACATGCCTAGCTTTAGACAATTGTACATTGTGTCCTTGTGCAGCGAACCACCACCAACTGTATGTGTATGAGATACATAGCCTACGAAAAAGAAAATTTATATTTAAGGTATAAACAAAATAGAGGTTATAATACTTTTGGCATTTCTTTTGGAAACCGCCACTACAAGACTTGCTGTACTGCATTCTTCTTCTTCAGCCGAAGGATCCACTAAACAACAATCACCAATTTTACATACAGTCACTAATATAGGGATATTTTCTATTTGTATGCGTGTACAATCATAAGGATCATCACTTATGATCAGTTCGGCCTCACCAGCATCTAATAAAGCTGCTGTTACTCTTGGAATTTTGCAATTGAATATGGCCGCCTTGGCTGCCAAAGACACAGCATCGAATAAATTACCGCCACATTCTAAAATCTTCAAATTTTGTTAAAATTTTTCATCATTAGATAATTACCTAACTACTTACCAATATGTCTACATAAAGCTTCCAACATTGTTGACCCGGCAATATACATAAGGGCTTTAAATCAAAGGCTAATGGAGACTCATATGCGTTAGCTAAAGTGTCTGATAATTCTAAAGCCAATTCTTCACCACCTCTACCCTCAAATTCCGGTGTAGCATTCGCAGAACTGAAATAAAAGATGTTAATGAGTTCGATTATTTTAGAAAGCTTACTTATATTAGAAGAATTTTCGTACGTACCAGTCCACAAAAAAATCAATTTTGCCTTGATTTGGAAACAATGTGGAAGGTTTGTCTATTTCACACTTAACACCCACTAGTATGTCTGTATTGGCCAGTCGCAATCTTGCCGAACCGCTAGCATTGTTAACCACTTCACATTCTAACTCCATTGGTCGATAATCTCGGCGTGATCGGCCATCACATCGGAAATCTTCCTGTTATAACAAAACTGGAAATGAATAAATTAACTTGAATAGAATATAAATACCTCAACACCATGTAAAATAAATGTTTTCTCAGCTTCACTAAGGGCTATGTTAGCCATGTTTAAATAAATGTATAACTGCTTTAAAAATATTAAACAATTTTATTTTAAAAACTTCAAAATAAGGTTATGTTTACTTTGACATAAACAAAACATGTCAAAGTCAATGAGAGACTGCCAGACTGCATATAATGTTAGAATGGCCAGATCGGTAACGCCTTTAAAAAGATTTTAAAATAATTTCAATTTAAGGAGATTTGAAAAAATAATAATTTCGATTTTTAGTTTGAAGATAAGATATTTATTAGCTAATGCTTAAGAATTCATTAGAGGATAGAATTAATATTCTTCTTTTGTATAATTTCATTTATTTCATTAGCTATTTATTGGTGACTCTGACAAATGACTTGCATAGGGATATCATTTCATTAGGAATTACAAAGCATAATAAGAACCACAGCTAATCAGTATAGAAAGCAGTGACATTTGAAAAATGCTTATAATATAAGAGCATAGGCCAAACTAGAGGGAGAAAAAAAATGTTAAAAGTATATGTGAAGCAAGTGTGTTAGAAGCAACAGATATACATAGTGAAAAGTGGCGGATAAAGTGGAAAAATTAAATGTAAACAAACATTTATTTTGTGTTAAAAAAGGGAAAATTTAAGATATTTTTTAATTTCTTCAATGAAAATTTTAAAAATTCGTAATTATTTAATTATTAATTGAAATTTGTATTGTTTTTGGTCGCAATGAATATAGTTTCTTGTGAAAAAGGTATGTAAGAAACTACATATATTTAGATCAAATAAGTCATATTGCTCATAAAATTTTTTTCTTGCAGAACTTTGTGTATATTAGCCGTATTTATTAATTTCTTGAATGAAAAATTTAAAATTCCGTAATTTTTTTATTATTAATCGAACTCTTAGCAATTTCTCTTCACAATGAAACAAATTTCAAGTGTAAAAGATAAGTAAAAAGAAAAATATAACACAATATATTCTCATAACTTTTTGTTTCAGTAGTTTATGAATATACCTTTCAATTGGTTAAATACTAAGTTAGTGACGATCAATGAATGGTGACACCAAATACACTAGTTCTGTATTACGTTTCCCCAATAAAACAGATCATTTGCTTTGCAAACTATTCTGTTATTCTACAAAAATATCATCAATTTCTACCAAAATAGAAAATAAATACCCACCCTAAAAATTAACAAACATAAATAAACAAAACAGAGAAAATTAGACAGAGACAGAAATACTTTTTGGTAATATTTGTTGTCTCTTTCAAATTTGGCCTATGCTCCTGTCAAATTCGATTCGTTTCTGTGTTTCTGTGATAAGAACAGGCAAAAAACATTCAAGTCATTTTGCAAGAAATTTAGGAATAGTGCAAATTTTTTCTATTAATTTTATAAAATATCTGATTTAATCAATATATACTAAAATGGTTTTCGGTAACAATTGGATGGATGCTGCCCACAGCACTGGTGTAAGTAATAACATAATTACAAGTTCTCAAAAAATATTTTTAATTGTAAATCTCCAAATTATAGACCACCATCATGGCTGTGGAATTTGATGGCGGTGTTGTGATTGGTGCCGATTCTCGTACCAGTACCGGCGTTTATGTGGCCAACAGGGTTACTGACAAATTAACTCGCATTACGGATAAGATTTATTGTTGTCGCAGTGGATCCGCTGCAGATACACAAGCTATTGCCGACATTGTGGCGTACTCTTTAAACTACCACGAGAATCAAACTGGCGAAGAACCTTTAGTTGCCGAAGCAGCTTCAGAATTCCGTAATTATTGTTACAACTATAGAGATTCATTGGTGGCTGGTATTATTGTAGCCGGCTGGGATAAAAAGAATGGTGGTCAGGTATATTCCATTCCCTTGGGTGGCATGTTAAAACGTGAGCCCGTCACTATCGGTGGTTCCGGTTCGAGTTATATTTATGGCTTTGTTCGTGAATTCTTTAAGCCCAATATGAAGAAGGATGAATGTATTGAATTTGTAAAGAAGGGTAAGGGCTGAAAAATTTTACACAACAATAAACGTTTATTTTCGGAGCTTTCTAGTTTCTGTGTATCTTATAAGATTTTTATTGCTTAAAGAGTTATTTTTTGTCCTACTATTATTTAGTTTATTCATTTCTTGTAAAATTTAAAATAAAAAATTTTGTTTGCATTTTTTAGCTGTGGGTCATGCCATCTACCACGACGGCAGTTCTGGCGGTGTAATACGTATCGGTATTATTAATGAAGATGGTATTGAACGTAAAATTTTCTATAACACGATCGCTGGAGAGCCAGTTGTTGTTGGAGAATAAAAAAGCTGCGTATATTTCTATTAATTTGCGTAAAATGCTACTTTAAACAATTATAATAAAGGTAAATAATTTTGTACAAAAGAAAATTGAACTCCAGTAATATATTCTAATAGTGGCTTTTGATTGCACATGATATTAAGTATTTAATTGATTTGAATTTTAGGGGAAATAATTTCTTTTTTTCTGATTAAGTTCCCGTGGAACATATTTCATAACTATTTCCACGTGTCTTATGGAACAAGGCATCCGAAATAGTAACAAGCTGTTCCTGGCTAACGAGTTGCTGTTTATGTTTCATATTGTTATTTTACAGGCAATGATTTTTAGACCAGGTTTTTGCTAACTCCTAAGCCCTTAAGTTGTAAATATTTAGCCGAAAGAAAATAAATATCCTTCAAGTGTCTGGTTAAAGTTGTGACCCTTACACTTTACAGTCTGTTCTATTGATAAATTCATGTATTTTAAATTATAAACATTTTTTTTATTAAGAATATAAAAAATATGTTTGGGTTTAGTAAAAATCTTAATCGAAAAAATCTTAGAAATAAATTATTAACAATATCACTCTTTACCTTGTGTTCACAGGCTTGCAATTACTTTGCTAAGGACTAATAATACTTTATGTTTTATTATAAAAAAATTACTTAAAAACTATCAGGCATAATATTCTATTCCTCCAGCAGTAGTAGTAGTAGTAGTTGTTGATTAAAAAAAGGAGAAACTAACAGTCACCTTTTGTACCAGTCAATGGTAAACACCTCTCCTTTTCTTCGTGTTGTTGAGACTGTTCGACGTCTAAACTTTCTTGTTGTTTAGCTAAACGTTTTTCTTTTATATGTTTGCGGTAACGGTAGAAAATTTCTGGTGTCCAGACAACAATAACCAAGAGTAGCAAACCATTTTGAGCATGCAAACATAAGACATAGGAGTTAGTAGCATCTCTAACCCATCCCAATAATTGGCCCACGGTTATAACCAAAACACCTTTAGAAATCATATTTAAACCCAAACCACCAGGTAATTTTTCTGGTCTAACATGACCCGATATAGTTAAATTGTTATTTAAAACTGTAGCCGATTTAGTCATACCAGAAAAGATAGACATTACCAATATGCTGGTTAAGTCAACAGATTCGGCCATTGCTAAAACAAAAAAAAAAAAAATTGGTATTTATTAAGAAGTTTTTAATATAAATAAAATTTACCTGCTCTGGATATTAATAGACCCACAGTACCCAATAAAAATATAACACGATAAGGTATTTTCAATTTATCTGTTATGCAGGGTAACAATAAACGGCCAATGATATCGGCACCAGCCATTACAGACATACAACTAGCCGTTGTATGCTTCGAGAAACCCACGGAATACTAAAAGGAAAACGTTTATAAATTGAATAATTTTGTAGTGTTTAAAAAATTTAATTTCTTAATGTTACCTCAAGGAAACTGGGAAATATCATATTGAAATTAATGGCGGCAGTATAAACTAAGGCCATGCCTACAATTAAATTCCAAAATACAGGATCTTTTAACAATTCCAAATCCATGGCCTCGACCCAACGTTGGCAAATTTTTGTGCAAAATTTGTCCCTTTTATTATCCACTTTTTCCGTACATTCTTGATACACTTTACTATTTTTATTTAATAGCGCACGTTCTAAGCATTTATTCTTTTCATCATGAGTGTCAGCATTATGGGCATTAACGATTTTTATTTCCATGACGGAATTTTCATTTTTCACATCTTTGTTGTGGTTTGACAAAATAAGTTTTAAATGTTGACCAAAACAGCTGTACGGAAACCATAGTGTTCTAAAAATATTCTAACCACATGGGGCATAAAAACTTGACCCAAACCAGTGCCAGCCATTGAAACTCCCACAGCTCTTCCACGTTTAGAGGAAAAATATGAATTGATGACCATAAATGTAGAGGGTGCTAATAAACCCAAACCAAAACCCACCTGAATTGAAAACAAATTAAATAAAAATGCAAAGGTATAAGACGTTTTGATCAAGATCAAAATAAAACTTACAAAAAAACCATAGCCTATCATAAAGTGCCAACCTTGACTAGCAAAGGAACATAACATAAGACCGAATGATACCAATACGCAACCAATGGCAGCCACATTGCGGGGCTTAAAACTTTTTATAGCTGGACCTATGAAGAGGCCGGAAAAATTCATAGTCAAACTATTAAGATTTGTTATCAAAGCCGCTGTAAATGTTTCTTGATGCATTTCTTTCAGTTGGGAGACAAAAAGCAAACCAAATACCGACAATATAGATTGATTTGTCATCTAGATAAATAGAAATTGTTTAATTAACAAAAGGCTACGATTTTTTATGCCTGTTTTTTAAATAAAAAAAAAAGGAAACTCACATTAATTAAGGCTACTGCCGCAACTACAACCCAACCCCAGCCGCCATCAGGCACTATGGTTTCAGTAGTATCCATTTTATAGAGTGTGCTTTTGTAAACTGTAAAATAGAAAAATGTGTTTAAATTAATATTTAATTTTCATTAATACTACTGACACGAATGGAAAAGAAATTTGAGAAGTTATGAAGCTTTCGTTGTTTTCTTATCTAAAAAGAATAATCAGTGTGTTTGTTTTATAAGATTTACTACTCCTACATGCCTTTTAGTTTTATTATTTAAAGGTAATAAAAACAGGTGTCACCCCTAAGGTAAAATTTATATTTGACATGTGAAAAAATTAATCCTTTTAAAAACTTGGAACAATTTGTATTTGTTACACGTTGTTGTCTTTATTAATCGAAAAATTACTTTAAAAAACAATGTTTATGGAAACATTTCTTTTTCTAATAAAGCAAGTTGTTTTTAATGCTATTGTCCAAATCCAAGATTACTAAAAAGATGCAATACTACATGTAATTAAAAAATTAAAGATGTTTGAAAGAATATTTTAGTTCTTAATTTCTAAATTACATTGATTTCAAATATTTTGAATCGACTACTCTTTTAATAAGCATGCAAAACTATCAAAATTATAGATTTTAAAAATAGAACACATCAACTGTTTGTATGTATGTACATAGTACATACTTATTTAAAAAATTAAATATATGTTCGCCATAAATATCTCTTTTCGTTTTCTTGGCCAATTGTAAATGCGTCGTTGGGAATTAATTTGTATTCTCCATCTTATCATTTGCTATAAAACTGACAGGGTGGTTAGTCTGCAATGCCTTCTTTGTCTTGCTTCTTTAAGAATAAATTTTATAGGGCACTTAATTTGGAATTTATAAATTCTCAAAACTTATCCAAATCGAAGGAATAGAATATACTTTCTCGTTTTTCTGTGATAAAAGAATTCTATAATTTCGTTCAATGTTTGGAAGTCGATGTAAAGCGAACTAAGTTTCCGGAAATAGTTTACAGTGTAACAAAAGACCATCATGCAATCTATTAACAGCAAAATTATGCGATTGATATTCTATAGAAGATGTATCAGAAAACAGTTGAATTATGTGGAGAGAATCAATTGCGATTAACTAGACGACCTAGCATCCATTGTCATTAAATGAATCAATAGGGTTAACGTTTAGTGCGATTTATTTTTATCTTATGCGGACGGACATCCAAGAGTTATTAATGCTTGAACTCAAAAGTAGGGAAGGAAGGTTCTGGTTACTGGCACTTTCCTGCTCAACGTAGATAAACATAACATAATATTAATTGACACAGTACGTTGAAAATAAACCATAAAAATTTTGTTTTGATAAAATATCATAAAAAAATAATTAACTTCAATATAAAAAACTGCTTCGTCTGTACAGATAAGTAATCATATTCGACGGTTTTGCATAATACTATGGAAAGAGACATCTTCTTAACTAAATTCTTCTTTCCTGTAATATTTCCTTAAACGTACAGCCTTATTTTATGATACTTTGTTGCTTAAATTTAACCGAAATCCATAATTAAATATTATAGAGAAGATGATGATGATGTCCATATTTGAATGCGATATAATATAAACAGTAAAGATTATAAGTATTTATACAAATTACTACACATGGATACATATATGTACATATATGAAAGATATATATTTAAGTAATGTAAATGAGTATATGGAAATATATGTATATACATAGATATATGTATGTATATAAAATAAACAAAAAACCGAATGTCGCAACGTTTGCACTTTGTGCGCACAAAGAACGAAAGACAGACTATAACCACACGCTCTTGTAAATAATAGTAAACAAGTAAACAGAATTTTAGACTAGTATTATTAGATTATCATTAAAATAAGGAATTCTTTTACTTTCTACGTAAATATAATAGAGGACTCAATAATTTGCGCTTGAAATGTTATGATAAACAAATTAATAAAAAAAAATATATAACCATTTAAGAAATTTACTTACGTAGTCAAAATTTAAGAAAAGAATTTACTCAAAGTATAATTGTTTTTTGTACTAGCAGTAAGCGTTTTTTGTTTTCTTTTTTACAAAACAAAGTAATCCACTTTCTACATTATAAATTTTTAACAAAACATTAATGTTGCAATGTTTCAATAAGGGAATAATTTACATCAAACAAAATCTAAACTCTGACTACTACCTCTTCCCACAGCACACTAAATAAATGAGCATGAAAGAAAAAATGTGTTGCCAAAATAGTAATTCACCACATTAGTAAGAGACAGCTGTTTGTGTGGTGAAGTATATTATCAGTTCAAGGTAGATTTATATACGGTAGCTCCAAGTCAACAGCTGATGAGGTTTAAAATGTCAAAATGTTGTTGTTTTTTAGTGTTTGTTGTAACCATTTTTATAAATTTTTTAACATTTTTCTTTCTATTGTTATTCGTCAGTCAGTGATGAATACTCTTGGTTAGCTGTTTTTGACATTATATAAGTATATTCATCACTGACTGACGAATAACAATAGAAAGAAAAATAAACATACTTTTGACAAATAAAGCACAGAATAAGAAAATAAGAAATTTATTACCAAACCAAAACACTAAAAAAACAACAACATTTTGACATTTTAAACCTCATCAGCTGTAGAGTTACAGTTAGCTGTTATATTAATCTACTTTGTATCAGTTATTATAAAAGATATGTGTGTGAAAATAAGATACCTTAGTTACAGCAAAATAAAACAAGAAGTGCTGCCATACTTTTATTTTTGCTTCCATCTATGATAAATAAGATTTAACGAAAACTATTTTTCTTGTTTCTTGCTTACATCTATCTTCACACAAATAATACTTATTAGTTATCAAATATTATATTAATTTCCAGTCAAGCATTTGTTTTAAAAGAAAATGACGAACGACGGCTGGATATAGCTTGTGACAGTAAGATTTTTCTCCGATCCTAATAAAATACGCCATTGGGTATACAAAAGCGACAAAACTCACATAAAGCGACTTATCTACCTACTCCTTTTAGCTTTATCCGATTAAAAATTCAAAAGAATTCAGAACACGCAGGATAGTAAATAAATGTTGCCAAAAAAATTTCATATTAGTCAAAATTGCTACAAATTCAATAAATTTAGATAATTTATTATAAAATATTTTTAATATTATAATGATTAATAAAATTTAAATTATGAACTATTTTTAGTATAATGTACATACACTATATATGAAATAAAATCCATTTAAATCACCTATCCACATTTCATAATTACAAGTAAATAAATAATCTTTTGTTCTCATATCGCCTATATTTTTGTCTTTATTATTGTGTTCAATCCATTAATCGCTTAAGTTCAAAATTCAATAAACCAGTTTTAAATCCAGTTCGAGCTGCCTTTAAAATTGTTTCATATCGATTAAAGAAGCAATACACCATCTGACATTTATAAAGACCGATGATAATGATGTAAAGAGGAGAAATTAACCTCTTTGCCCCTTAGCTAGTTGCATAGGCGAAGCTTACAAGTAGACAACTCTTGGCAAATGTAACCACCCAGACCCATATAGCAGAATATGACCGTTATCAATAGAAAAACTAATAAAATTTGTAATAATATATTATTTTTAGAATATAAAAAACATTTTAAAATGTTTTCATTGGTTGGAATAAAATTGAAAAATCAAAACAAAACAATCATCTGCTTTCAGTAGACAAAGTCGAAGGCTTATTTTTAATTTTCAGAAACCAGTTTGAGCCTGTTTTAAAACATGAATCTGTTTATTTCATTTTCCCCTGCGTTATCAGTACAATTAATTTATTATATATAATTCTGTTCATTTCGGTTTGGTCTGTTTCAAATGGAGGGAGAAAACGGGTGGAGAGAGTACGAGGTTGGTGATATATCTGTACGTAGAAAGACTTTAATGATGACTCTTAAAATTTTTTTACGCTTTCAAAAATGTCACGTTAAACAACTATGCTGAAAAACATTCCGGTTTTAACTAGCACTTCATGGAATTTTCAAATTGCTATGTTTTTAATGGAATTTTTTCATTCTCATAATGAAATTTTGTTTTTTTTTTTTTTATAAATTTGTTAGGGATCACAAAAGGTTAACAAGAGTTTAATTAATACTGGTAAAAATTCTAGTATTGGACAATACTTTGTTATGAAAGTAATCATAACTTTGGACAGCTAAATATATAGACCATTTAATTGAAATTTTTACTAATTTTTAAATTATTTCTCTTGGTTAGTATTTTTTATATGGTTCAGAAAGATATGTTTTCAAAAGATGAAATATCGGGGATTTATTGGTGGGGATTCCTGCAGAAATTTTTTTTATTTTTTTTAATAAAATATTTTACAGGTCAAATGTTATTATTTATAATACGTATCTTTTCAATGGGAATCCCTATTTCGATTAAGAGAAAAATCTGTGAATTTTAGAAAACTCATTTTTATAGAAACATTAAAATCGAACAAATGAGATATATAATTTGTAAACTAGGCTGAATCGAAATGATTAACAAATTTTTTCTAAATATGTGGTCGATATTATGAAAAAGTCTTATTTCTTAATATCTAACTGGATTTTATTGTATAGCAACAAAAACAAACAAATAAATTTTCCACGAAACTAATAAAAAAGTTTGGCTCCTAAAATCCGTATATGTTATAAAGTCCTTTCAGATTATGCTATCGAGAACTCGCAACTAATTGTAAAAACATAATACATATATATGTATATATTGTAAAACGTTCAACGTGTCTTACATCTTTCGAAAAAATCTCATTCGCCTTTTTTCCTTTTTTCATATACCGGGAAATACCTATAAAGCTGCTGTTCGAGAACAATCGCCAGCAGAATTTCAAAGGAATTCGTCTACTTTAAAAATTAATTGCAATAAAATATATAAATAAATACTAAAACAGAATAAAATTGTAATAAAGTTTCCGGATTTTTTCTACTATTTTGATTGTAACTTTCTCGTTCAAATTGGCATGCACATGTATCAATATGCCAGACATTTTTTAAGGATATCCACTCATATCGATTCTAATGGTTGGACACCACCGCTCCCCAATGACGTGTTTAAACCTAACCTTAAAAGTACAATAAAATAAATTTTTATTTCTAGGAAACTTAAACTTTTACAAGTTTTTATTTTTATAAATGCGATATTCCTTAAGGCAAATCTAATTTTCCGCAATTTTCGTTTTTTCATCAATCTAAAATCTAAAAGATTCTCTATGATGCGGAAATATATATACCTTAGTTTTTAGTAAGATTTTAAATAAAAAAAAAACAAAATTTGATTGTCATATTTTACATATTCACTCACTCACTTTTTTTAAATTTATTGTAGCTTTCACCAAAGTAAAGTTTTTAAATTTATTTCTTATTGTTATTATTATAATATATCTTTTTTATTTATATTTTGATTAAGCAATTTGTTTTCTCTTTACACTCACTGTATGTAGAAATTTGTTGTAAATAAATTTAAAAAATTGTTTTTAACAAAATAATTAAGTTTGATAGATAAGAAGAATGTTTATAATTCGAATGCTTAATGCAAGACAGACAAACTAATTCTAAAGCTAAACCAGACCAAGCTGTTGAATTTATAGAACGCAAAAGAACGTCTATTTTGAGAATAATCTCACCGCCACCGAACGAACGTACGTTCGTTTTTAAAATACGAAAGCAATAAAAAATGGCTTGCCGATACGTAAATAATTTCGGTAAGCATTTTCATTGTCCTTCAAACGAACGTATGTTACATTACGGTTCCATCGACGCGAATGGCTAAACGGGACTTTTAATTTTGTTACGTTCCCAATCAGCTGTTATTGTCCTGTAATGTATTAAATATAGTCTAGTTAGTACATGTGCTGGCTTACTAGACGTGAGCCCAAGATTCACAAAAACTAACGCAGGCTCTTCATCAAAACGAAATGAGAAAATATATTTATCCGGTGACTTCCTTCTTTAAAAAATTTTTAGACTAGTAAAGTTTCTCAAAAAAACTTGTCGTTCGGAGTCGACATTAAACAATAAAGTCTCCCTCTCATGGCACACATAAAATAAGTGGTCTAATCCGTTATAATGACCAATTATCTTTTATGATGTATCTTTTACAAAAGTACTATTTGATTCAAAAAAGTACTTTTTCAGTTATAATTCAGTAGCATTAAAAAATTTCAGTTTTGCAGCACTGGACTGTCATATCAGTATGTTTTTTAGAATATCTTTTCCATTCTGGCAACACCATTGCAGTGAGTGAGTACCAGTATTTCTTCTATCTGGCAACGCTGGCGGTTCCAAAAATTCGTTTTTGTTCGTTCAAAAACAAACGTTTTTAATTCGCACATTCTTTTTCCGTTTCCGGTTTATATAAATAAAAGTTAAGCCGTGTTTGCTTTAACAAAGGACGAATTGATGGATTGATTGATGGCGATGGCGTCGTGGTGTTCTTTCTGTCTATAAGCTGGTTTGGTGTGATGTTTGGTGTTTGTTTGTGTGTGTGTGCGGCTACTCCTCGGTTTTCATGTGTGGTAGGTAGGTGATGTGGGTGTTGTGAGAGGGGACGGAATGAAGGGGGTGTTGTTGTTGTTATTGTAATTGTTGTGGTTGTTGCTAGCCTTGTCCATTTCCGTTGTTGTTGGATTTAATCATTCATGTACGACGGATTCAAATTTTGAATGAATTTTGTTGTGGTGAGTTCCAATGTGGTGAGTTTTTACAAAGTGTGGTGAATTTATCCGATATGGTGAATAACATAGAAACTCACCAAAGTGCCGTTATTCGAAATTGTACTGTATTACCATATACCAATGTACTGTATGTTATGATTTGGTCGGTGTATGTCTAGAATAAGTAATTTTCACCTCTTTTAGCCGAGGCCTTAACCGACATGTCTGGTTACTAACCATTATGTACTGGCATCACCAATTGTGTGGTTTGTGTTTTGATTAAGAGTAATTAATCTCAATTAATGAAACAGTGAATCATTAACGATGTAGTGTGCCATTACAACTCTAAAAAAACAAAATTTAAAATATTGTGTAGTAATGAATTCAAAGGCAGAGTTTGTGGAAATAAAAAATTATAGGGTATGAAAACTGATATTTTTCTTTTCGACTTAAGGATGGGTCTAACTAATTTAAAGATTTTTTGTAATATAAATATAAATGCAAAAAAACTACATACAATTTCTTTCAAAAATTGGTAATTAATTTTTTTTAATTTCTGGCAACCATTATTGGAGACTAAAACACGTTGCCAACCATTTGTTAAAAAACAATTTCTCTTCATTAGCTTTCATATACATATCTGCCTATACACAAAACTCGATTCGAAATCCGCTGTCTTGATATATACCTCGTAATTCTGTTTGTCAAATTCTGACGTGTGTATAATTTACTCAATTTGTTGTCATTCGTAAATTTCTTATTAAACGGGGTGCAAAGCATTGCGGAAAAAAAACGAAAGCAAAAAGAAATGCTAAAATATTAAACGAATTTTTTTGTATCAAATTAATTAGTTCAAAGTTAAGAAAAAAAGTAAAATATTTTTAAGAAATCAATTAGTGCTTTTAAGTTCTAATTAAAAAGAGAGAGTGTTTAAAAATATATAAATTCTGTGTAGGTTTTCTTAGCTTTAATGAGTGAAGGAAAATAGCGGAAAGGAAAAAAAAAAAATAAGAATAAATGTGTCTCGCCTGAGTGAAAAATATAATGAGAGAGTATTTTCAGTGAGTGTTAAGAGTTTGTGAGAAAGTGTTTGTGAAAAAGGCAGAGCAAATAAGAAAATAAGACAGTAATTCTAGGCAAAAATTTTGATAAAAGCCAAATATTTAATGTAAAATTACGATTAAAAACATATAAAAATGGTTACAAACGGTACAACAAATGCTACTAATTCGAATAATACGGTAAATAAAAAAAATAATGCAAGTGACCCTGTTTTGGATTCCATCAATCCAGATACAAACACTAACACAACAACGTTGGCTCACACCAGCGCCATTACCACCCACACTATAAGCGGCAGTAGAAACTACAACAACTCCAACAGCAACAGCAACATCAATGACAATAACTTTACTACTACCAGCAAAGACGACACCACCACCACCACCACCACCACCATAATTACCAGTGATACTTTAAATAAAGTTATCGATGACGTTACTAATAATGACGTTCATAATGTTAATAATGAAGTTTTGTGTATCATCGGTAGTGATGTGGAGGTCAAAAATGTTGCTGCCGTTGTTATGTCTGACAATGTGACGCAGCAGAATACACAATTATTACCGAAACCCTCGCCATCACCACAAGTTATTATAATACCAAGAACAACAAATCCGGCTTCCACGGTGGCTACGAACGCCGCCAAGAAAATTAGAAGGGCATTTTCTATGCCGCGAAATCCTTTTCGTTGGACGCATAAAATGAAAACATCTGGTGCTAGAGACACTAACCAAAACTCCAACTATACCGGCGAACACAAGACCGGAAGAACCCAAGACTCTGGTGGAGGCGGAGGTGGTATGAATTTTTCTGCCATCAGCAAATCCTACACTTTATCCTCGTGTGTAGGTGGCAAAAGAGAAAGAGCTGAAAGTTTTCTATCCCTTAATAGTAATGATGGTAATAATGATGGCTCTCGTGCCAACACCAACGACAAGACCCACAATAATACCTCTATCAGCTCTACTAACGCCGCCATTGGGAGCAAAGATACACAAAGTCAATCATGCATGATGCCTTTGAAAAAACAAGAAGAAGAACAACAAGAATCGAAGGATTTTACGAAAAGCTCAAATAAAAAATTTACAACAAAATCAAACACAATTCATGGTGTTTCAAGTCTTTCCTCACCAAATGCTGCTTCTGCCACATTGGCAAATGGTGGTGCATCATTATCATCTACGATGCCGGCTGGAATCAGTAACAGTAATAACAATAACAACAACAATAATAATCGTATCTTTAGACGTTCATCATTTCGCAAATTTTTAAATCGTATTGCTCAGCATGTCACAGCATCGGTAAGTTTATTTATTTATTTATTTTTTTTTTGCCTTGTTTAACAAATGTTAGTAGTTCCTAGAATATATGTACATATGATAGTGTGTAAGAGAGTGTATAAAAAGCTTTAAGGACGAGATTAGCTATTACAAGAAAGACAAATTATATAAAATTTAATTTCTTGTAGAATAAAAAGCAATATCTTTAGTCTGCACGTACAGTTAGTTCGAATTGCAAACATTGTACAGCTTATGAAAAATGTCAAGGCTCTTCTATACGGTATTTTGCGTTTGCCCAGCACAGATATTAATTCTGTTTGTATTAGCGAACAGAACGTGTTCATCAAAGCGAAAAAAACAACGCGAAGACTCGCTTGTCATATTCATTCATCGAAAGCCTTCTTAAGAGCTATGGATATGAGGTATAAGTTGTATTTCGGCGAATACCAGGAAGTGATTGGATAGTATAGCGGCACAGTGTTTTACTTTAACAAACATGCTGCAGACGCTTAAACTCGTTACGAGTGCAACATATACTTGTCATTGAGTACAATATAAAATAGCTGTTTACCATCATTATGGGTCTGTAAAAATCCATTTTTGGGTAGTCTTTTCCTAGCTTAACTATGAACGTCGCTCTATTACAGATGTTCTATATTCCGAAGAATAATATAATATTTCCATTTCTTATCAGTTCCATTTCATTTCACAGTAATGAACTAAAAAAGTGTGGCCAGAAATCAGTTTGATTATATGGGCGTAACAAATTAATATTCAAAATAGAATTAATTTATTTCGTTATAGGAAACACATCCAAATAAATGTTTATTTTTTCTTCGCAAAATCCTTAATCTTGAAATTTGTTTTATATAATTAATGTCATTCCCAATTTAATTTAAAAAAAAATTTCATTTGTTGTTCTAAAATATAATTTTCAAGATATTCTTGTACCATTAAATGAACAAACCGTGTACAAATCGTTTTGTACTTATGTTTGACCCCAAAAGCGCCATAAAAGAAATACAACGACTAACGTCGAAGAAGACAAACATTCAATACAAAAAGGAAGAGAAAGATTTCCTCTAAACATATCTTTTCTTATTAGAAAACCCCACAGTACAATAGACGAAAAAAAGGCGTTACACAATGAAAATAACAAGACCAACAAAATTCAACTACTTATGGGCTTTTGAAGTTCTTTTTGTTTGTAGTTGTATGAACAGACGTTGTTCAATTTTTAAAAGTAATCAGGTGTGACCTTAAATATCAATTTTTTTTTTTTTCGTTTAGTTGTTGCTATTATTGTTAAAAGGAATCAGGATTTTTAGGTTAACATCACAATCTTGTACAAATAAATGTCATCATTTATAAACGATATTTTATCAATAAAATGTTTAAAATATTGAATAGAGTAAGACGTAGATATTGTGACTTTGTTTTCTTCTTTCGAACAGGATGTGAAGAGTAACCGCTTATGTTTTGAACATAATTTCGATACTTAACTATAAAATTTAATATACTTACATACTTATGTATGTACATACATACATATGTATACTTTTTCGTAACGGATTATTGTAGGTAAAAAAGTTTATTTTCTTTTCTAATCAATTGAATAATTGATTTTGGCGTCATATGGATTCCTGATTTTTAAGTAATTCGTCAATTTGACAAGACAGTTATCAAACAAGCCCTCTAACATCGCTCAACTATATACGTCAAGTTCACTCTATAATGCAGCACTGATCCTTCAGATGGACATTAAGTGCGGTTAATTTGTTGTTTTTTAATTCTTTTTTTCGTAAAGTGCAGACTTGAATGAAATTATCTTATTTTGTGATGCGTAATGTGATGGTGTAATGTAAAAAAAAAACAGATGTAAATTTTAAACATTTTTTTTTAATTTTTAAAAAACTTAAAATGATTATAATAATATTTTATATCGTATATACTATGTATTATTTGAATTACACATTTTAATGGGCAGAATCGAATTGCAGTAATAATTGCTAACCATTTTAGAGCTCATCGATCTTCAGGTCTTTAACTATTTGGTATTTAAATTGTTTTCCACTACTGGTGCTCTTCGTATTTTGAGTGATAAAGAGAAAGACACAAAGAAATAAAGAAAGAAAGATTGTTATCATTTTAACAGCCTCCAATTATATTCCCATTAAATGTTATCATTTTTTGTTGTATTTATTGCTTTTTCTTCTCTTTGTTGTCTTGTTTTTCATCTTATTCTATCTAATTTTTGATGTCGTCGTTGTGTCTCACCATAAGAAAGTCATTTTGATTTTTTCTTCCATGATTTTTAACTGAATACTTGCATACCTACGGCTGTGAGGAGATTTTCTTTGTTTAATTGTTTTACCCTCTCACCCCGTAACACTTTCTTATTTGACTTGCAATATTAGCAAAAGTAGCTGTTTTTTAGTGTTACAATGTGTGTTATTGTCTGTTTTGTTTGTGGTTATTTTCAAGTATTAGTAGTTTCTCTTTTCTTTGAGGACGAAAACAATAAAAGGGTGAGGGAGAAAGTTGAGTATATGTGTTTGTTTATGAACCTATTGCAGGGATGGAAAATGAAATTTTCATACAATTATTATACGTTTAGTATTTTAGTTTTTCTTATTGGATTTAAAAGTAATTTATTTCATTTTCATTCATAGCTAGGCTCTTAAATAAATAAAAATAAATATTTATAAAAATAAACATTCAAAAATATCATTTTAAAAACGGAATATTAAAACGATCAAAAAATACTATGATACGATTCTTCTGTCTCTGCTCTGTTGTCGTATGATCTCACATCCAGTAATTTATCAAAGAACATAATGAAATGAACAACAACACAAAAAGTAATAGTTTTCAAACTTTTCAAAATATTTTCAACTTAATATAAACAGTTTCAGTTTTCACTTTTGCTTTTGAGTTTTCGTTTTGTTTTGTGCCACATTCTATGGTTTTAAAATGTGGTTAATGCAATACTTGTAAAAATAATAGAAGAATAAAAATTCGAAAGATATCAAAAAAAAAAAAAGAATTTTGATTTTTCCCGCTTAGAAATGATTTTTCCCAGATAGTAAAGTCAGTACAATGTATAACAAAGATTTGTAGATAAATTGTTTGATCAGTATTTATGATAAATTTCCTTTCGCACAACCACTTTGTCCAAGAAGCTGTCTATAGCCCCCTGTCATAAAAATAAAGAGGTATTTTTCTATTACTCTTAGCTGAAAAAGTTTGCTAATTCTACTTCGTGAACGGTCTATTTTTGTTTTTTGTCTAGGAAAATAAAAAGAAAGTTATTGCAATTTAAAGTATGTAAATAAAGTTTAGTGTCATTATGTGTACATTTATGTATGTACACACATATGTACGCACATACGTCTGACAATAATGATTATATTATGATGGTGATGAACTGAATCGTTTTTTTTGGTTGGTTTTTATTTTTATTACATTAAACTGAAAATAAATAGCCAAAAGTATTAAAAAAAGAAATTATTTATTAATGTTTTTCTTTATATTTCTTTTGTTTATTACTCGTACATGATGTACAAAATGTTTATGCAGAAAAATGAAAGCGGGTCTTAAGTGTTGTAAATAGTCTATGTTTATTTAATAATTACGAGTATTACTCATTCGACTACATTTTATTTTTTGTTATATGAACAAATACTCAAACTGGCTGACTGACAAATACAAGAAATACGGTACATATTAAAACAATACATATTGTTAAAAAAGAAAATATGTTGTTAAATAATAAAAAAAATAAAGAAAATTTCGTAAAAATACATGCTAATATTTAACTCTTTTACGACTTCATATTTAGTTTAACAAAATTATGTACATACATACATATGTATGTTTTATTTTTGCTGTTATTTTCCTTTTTGTTATCATCGTTTTACTCAAAATGCAAAAGCCAGGAGCAATATTACTACAAGTACCACGATACAATTGTGTGTCCTTTCCTTTATTTTTGTTTTTGTTGTTCCATTTCCCTTTTTTATTTTGTCTGGCTCTTTGCACCCTCCTTACATGTATTGATTACACGTGTGGGCGTGCGAGTTTGTGTGGTTGCATGAGTTTGGATACGATCATTTTTGTAAGTATGCATTGCTGCATTCATTTCTTTATCAATAATTTACACAATAGCAATAAAAGCTAAACAAAATAAAGATGAAGAACAACAAAGCTAATATCAGTAAAAATGTATTGTATCATCTGAAAATAACGTCAGCAATAACAAAGAATAGCAAAACAAAATCAAAAGGAGTCAACATCAACAACAACGAAAAACAAAAAAACATCACAATGTAGAATGGTGAAATCCAAATAATCATCCAGCAATGTTGCCAATATCAAACGATTAATATTGGTTAAAAGCTTTCTATAATTTAAAACGATATATTTGTACGTATGCTTTTTTAATATTAAAATGTATAAATACATATGTATGTATTTGCGAATAGAATAGTAATTCTATTTTGAAATGTTGGAAGTACCTAAACTGTACTTTGGTACTTAAGGAAAATGATTTGTTTTTTTCGAGATCAACCATCCTTATTGAATAAATAGTAAGATAACGGTTCCTCCTAATGAAATGTTACATACATACATACATATGTATGCATAAGTATGTGTGAACACGTCCTGTATATTTTTTAACATTGAATACATAAAATTTCTATTGTACAAACAAAAATGATTTTGCTTTATTATTATTACTTTGTTGTTATAATTGTTATATTATTATGTCACAAATCAAATGACTTTCTGATGAATCATCGTGCTAATAATGTTGATCATCATCATTATAGACATTATTATTATAATAAGCGAGTGTATAGGCAATATCTGTTATTTTTATTTTTTATCATCTCCTTATTTGCTTTTTCTTCATTTAGAATAAAGAATGACTTGATTAAGACTAGAAAAAACATTTAAAAATTCAATAAACGTAAATAAAACTGTACAGATTGATTAAGTTGTCAGCGTATAAAATTATTTAAATATTTTATTAGTTATTAATATTATACCTAATGACTAATTAATAAGAAATTATCCAATACATACATACATATGTATTTATAAATAAACAAAACTTAGAGATTACTTACCAGCAAGACTTTGCATATGGAAATGAGGCATTAGAATCCAGTGAACCAAAGCATGTGGGTACAACAGTTAATGGTTTTAAACAGTCAGTGACCTATCAAAAGTTTTGCTAATATAATATGAAATTTTCGGATTAATCAATTTAAATGTTTATTTAACGTAATCTATTATATTATTTAAGAAATTTAGTGACAAATTAAAGTGTCAATTTAAAAAAATCCGTCTTAATTTACATATAGTATATGTATGTTTACATTATTAAAAGCAATTCAAATAGTTCTATAAAGTTTCTGCTTTCACACGTTTTAGATGTGTGTTGATGAATTAGTTTTGCAGTCTGTAACCCAACTTTTTGTTGATTGCATTCGTATGTACATGTGTAGATATGCGTTCATATGAATGTAAATATTTATAAAAAGAGCTACATTTTACAATTCGTTATCGTTTTAATATATGTATGTATGTACTATATTGTATTTAAATATCGCTTTTTATACAAGGACTTGACATTGGTCTGTTTAAATTTGTATTTTATCATTCAGTTAGAATTGTATTTGTAGTCACAATCAGTTCCACCAAGGCTTAAAATGTTAGAAGTAGATAAAAAATAGGGTGTTCAAGACATTATTTCCTTCTTGAAGCAACACTTAGCGAATTTTCACTGTTATGAAGAGAACTATATAAGTTTAACATACTTTTAGTGGTTTTGTAGGTTTTTAAAATTTGAACACCTCAAAATTACCGTTTCTTAAGTGTAATCTTTACTTAATTATCGTGCAGCATCCGCATTGGTGAGAGAAATAAAAAAAATCACTTTTCATAAACTAATAAATCTCGTGGTGATTTTCTATATATTTAAAAGATTTTGGTTTTAACTGTTTTTTTTTTTTACTTTTTGTATTACGCCTTTTCCGTTTGCCTATTACCTCATAAAATAATCATGTGTTATGTTATTGCTTGTATTTTTTTTAATTATTTTTCGAAACGATACAAATAATAAATACAATCAGATCGGCATGTTTGCGTATTTGCGAATATTTTTTTCTATTTTCTGTTTTTATTTTGTGCTATAGTTTCCACTGCCATTGCCAAATATTATAGATGGTGTGGTGTTTTTGTTTTCTTTTGTATTTCTTGTTTTTTTTTTTTTTTGTCTTTATTTTTGTTTTAATTGTATAGTGTATATTGGCTAGACAACCTTTCGAAAACGTCATCGTACTAGTAGCTATAGATGTAGCAGCGAAGTACATGACGTTTTTGTAGCTGCTTTAGAAAACAGTGGAACTATTTCTTAAGCGTTGCTTATATTTTCATCAAAACGTTAGATTTCCCGAAATTCTTTAAAACTTTAAATATTATATAATCGGTGGTAAATATAAACCTACTTGTGTATTTGTATAACTTTTAAAAGATTTAATGAGAATAATTCTACTCAGTTAAAAACGGACTTTTCTTTGCGAACATATTGCAGATAAGCCATAAGGCATTTTATAAAAATACATCTTTGTTTCTCTAATTATGTTGCACACTGTCCACATACATACATACATATGTATGTATGTATGTGTTCAATTTTCACAAAATTTCAAATTTTGCTAATGATTTGCTGCCAGTGACTCAAATATGTGAACGTTTTTTTTTTCAACATTGTATATCACTGTTATTACTCTTTTTTTGAACTTCTCTGAATTCTTAAATGTGGCAGTTTTATTTTGTTCCTTTTTTTTCTTGCAATTCACGTTTGAATAAATATATTGCAACAAATTCAAATGAAATTATTATTTTTTATTTACTCTAAAAGTCTATTAAGATTATATTTGGCTGTAGAGGCCAATATTTTATTTATAAGTAATAACGTCATGTTTTTATTTCACGTCACCAAAAAAGAAAGAAAATCAATGAATTGTTTTTAATAGAGCAAAAATAAAAATAATGTATAAAATTGGGTCTAGAGATATTTAAAATGCACTCTCTTGCATGAGGATGAATAAGAAATTTTAAATTAAATGCAATATTAATGATATTCACATCATATCGGTGAAATCGTGCTGTAAATAAATTTTGTATTTCATTTTTGTATATTGTATTTTGCATATCGTCATCATTTGTTGTTGTTGGTTCCAATATCTATGCTATGCTAGAGTGTGTTTTTATGTGGTAGTTTTGTTTTTGTTTATATGGCGGCTCTGTTTTTGTGCTGTCACTGCCAATTACAACCACTTTGGGTCGAACTCTTGAAATACTTGTTATGCAGGAAACACACATAGTTTCTCTTCTCTTTCATTGAATAAATATAGGATAATTTGTTGTTGTTGTGCTTTTTCCCCATTATATTCCCCATTTAAATTATTTTCTCTTAGCTGTAGTTATTGTTGCATTGATTTATTTGCCATGAAGTGTGTTGAATGTGTGCTCTTTTTTGATTTAAGTGATGATAATTAACGTTGATATTGTTTCTGTTGTTTTACTTTTTGCCTTTGCCTTTGTTTTTGTGTTTTTTTTTTTGTTGATTTTTTTATTAAGCTTTTTTATTTTGTTTGTGTTAGTGTTTATTATGGCAGTGACTTCCGCAGCTTAAAGACAAAAAAGAAAAAAAAAATAAATTTACATGTGTATTCATTTTTTCATTCATTCATTCATTCGTTCATTCATGCTATCATAAGTATGTATATTTGTGTGTGCTTTGTATTTGTAAACATATGTTTGAACATACTCTCACATACAACATTTGGTTGCCTACAATAAATAGACAACACAAACATATAACACTGCAGAGTATATGATATGTTGCACATAATCTTTTAACGTCTGGTTTACTTATGTAAAAAAATCAATCAAAATTGCCAAAATGCAATAGGTATTTAAAGTTTGTAAGAATATAACATACATACATACATAATTGGTCAATGCAACCCTTCAGTCTGGATTATTGACCTAGTTTCTCACACCACTTATGTTGTGTGTGCTATTTTTTATACATAAAGTCGACTCTTTTGTATTTTGTTTTGATCTAGATGTGTAGATGAGTAAGAATGTCTGCTATTCATTCGTAGCCTAGTGATGTCATTATCACTATGTTATAGGTCAATTCTTTGTGTTTATGAGCAATTGCTTCACTTAATTAATCTTTTAGAGCCTGATCATTGCGCAGTTCCTCCCTTCGTTAATCCCAACAAATACACACTAAAGTCTTGCTGGAATACAATCCCAATTTGACCACTGTCACTTCTACTGTCTTTCCTGTACTTGCATTCATATCTTCTGGTAAACAATTTAATATGGTTCTTAAAATTATGTATGCATAACTATTCTTTTTCTATCCAGCCTATTGAAGAGGCACAATCTTTCTTTATCAGGTTTGGTGATTTTTCTATTCTGAATATTAAAGAAACGAATGCCGCAACACTAGGAGGAATGCCACAACTGTTAATAGAATACACAGTCCACAGCGTTAATTTTGCACAGGACAATTTTTATATTTAGTAAACAACAACAAATTCTTTTGGCATTTACTTCGAAATCAAATGGATAGAAATTGTGGATAGCAGGTATGATGTTTATAAAAAAAAATCATTCTTTATATGAAAGAAAGCTTAAAGCTTTCACTGAAACTTCTCTGTAACGTCAAAATTTGGATCATTGGTACGTTGCGCTCACAATTCTGACTGAACCTGGACATCCCCATTACACCATATAGTTCGTTTTTTAACCTTAAAAATCTTAAAATATAAATTGCCTGTCTTTGAATGCCAACAACTAAATTCAGTATAAACGCACATACCCTGATTTCGTAGAACGGGTATAATGCACAAGCTAATTTAGTTATTAGTTACGGTTGCTATTTGAAATATCACAATATAAAATAAAGATTTTACAGCTGAAGGTGAGGCATTTATTTATTAGATTTAAAACCAAATCGTTCAAAAGTAATATATGTAGTCAATATCATGGGTGCTTCTAGTGAAAAGCCCCTCACTAAACTAACCAAGTTCATGTAGTAGAGATTAATAGGACAATGTTTATGGTTATTTTGTTTTGATAATTATCGGTGTTAAAGCCTTTTAATAAGAAAAGCAAACCAGGAATACGAAATACGTAAAAAAAATTTAAAAAAAGTTTTATTTTATTTCGGTTGTTCGTCTTTATTAAAAGAATTATTTTAATAGCTTTTGAAATAGTGATCCGTCAAAATTGGTAAATTTTTCTCTCATAATAACAGTGGACAGAGAAACTAATCCGTTAGAAATATGTATAAAAGCTCTTAATTAAAGGTAATACCCTTCATAGTTAATAGTACAGTAATCAAAAATTATGTCAATACATTTAATCGTAGTTCAAATTGGTTTTTTATCTCGGTTCTAACATTGAGATGATTGGGCTTTGTTGCAATCTAAATCCATATATCCTTGTTGATTTGATGGAGTTCTTCAAAGTCTGTCATTCAGAGTAGACTTTAAAAAGTAGGTCTCGTCACATAAAGTGAGGTCATGATCCTTACTGAGGGGTTGTAATGACCAATTATGTATGTAATAGATCGGAATTTGTTTAATGTTAAAATTTTATAATTGTGGTATGTATGTTATGTGTGTGGTATTCTAAGTAGCCAAATTCGTCTTGTCGTCTTACAATTTCACAAAGACTTAAGTGTACTTGTACTAGGTAACAAAAAGTCGGATGATGCATGATGATGAGCACTTGATGGGATGATGACATCGCCGTACCCACAAAAAAAAAATCGTAACTATGCCAAATCCAAATATTTTTAAAGACAATAAAAAAAGAAAAAAAACCAAATCATTGGATCTCATCGCAGTGTGTACTTTTGAAATTTATGGCAAATTTCATTGTTGTTATTTTTAAATTGTAGTTGTTACTGTGTTTTATTCATTCATTCAATTCCACTCAATTAGTTTCATCTCAATTGAATTCACCTTGAAAATTCATTTTGAATCCGAAACTAAACTAAAAAACAGAAAATTTGTCGCAATAATGCGAAATAAATTTTATTTCACCACTAGTAGAACGACAAAATGGCATATAAACAATAAAATATGAACTGAAGTTAAATAAAAAATAGAAAAATATAGCGCAAAATAAGACGGTTAAGCCTCTCGTAGTTGTAAATGTAAAAAATAAATATTTTATTTTTGTTGGAATTTACAGGAAGACGAAATGAGTCAAATGTGGCATTAGAAATTTAATTTCAACAAGTGTTCGTTAATTAAAACAATACACATTCTATAATTTTACAATTTTTTTTTAAATTAATAATATTTGAGATAATAGATATATTTAATATCTTCCTTTCAAATTGACTATCTTAGTAGCTGTAGTGTTTTTAGTGTACTGGGCGGGACGCCCTCTCTTTCGGTCCTATGAGGAAAAACCTAAAGTTTTCAATAAGTTTTAGAGGTAAAAATGTCTTTGTCACCAAGAGAATTACACGCAATAGATTAGAACAATGGAACAATCGTGAAGGCTTAAGAAAACTTTCAATAAACCTCTTCAAAAATACGGTCGATTGTAAAAGCTACACTGGTGCATATTCCTATAATCGCACTTAATGTTTTTCTGTTTTTTTTGTTATATCTTTGTTGTTCTCATCCAAAAGCAAAATTTAACTTTTTATTTATTTATTTTATTTTATTTTAATAGATTATGACCAGACTTTTAAATTGCTTAAATACATAATTCAACTCTTGAACTCGTGTTGCTTGCTAGCTTGTTTTTTATCTTAGAATGCCTGAAAAGGTATACGTTTTCTACAATATTATTTTTGTTTTGAACAACAAAACTAACAGTCTAAACAAAACAACAAAAATCTTTAATAATTTACACCCAGTGGCAATGAACTAATTTTCGCATTAATTTTTAGACTCGTTATGAATTTCGTATACCTTTTGTCCAACTCACACCATTAGGGAAAATTTAAATTTTATTCGGTGCTAATTTCGGGGTTCAAGTTAAATGATACTTAATTACGCCGTTTTTGTCTTAAGTATCGTATTTTAAACATAAAATTAGGCAACGATATTCCAAGTAGGCATAAATAAACCCACTTCCATTAATTTTTTAAAAATTAAACTTTTTTGGGAATTTATTAATAAAAAAAAAAACAATACATTTTATATGTATATTTACGTACATACTATATGCATTTTCAAACTCTTAATATTATATTTCCAATTCATAGTTACAAAATACCGCAAAACTTGACTAAAAAATAATTTGTCTTGGTTTTTCTCCCCTTTACAGTGAGCAAAACAAACAAACAAAAAAAAAAAAATACAATTGCATGATAAAATATTTAATTTTCTTGTAGTGTAGCATAATATTGTTTAGTGTTATAAATCACTAAAGTTCAAATGTTAATTAAAAACATATTTTTAAATAAAATAAAAAATAATAACAATAACAAAAGCTTAATTTATACATAAAATATTTCATGAAACATACATAAACAATGCAGAGGAAATATTATTTCGTTAAAATAATGTTAAAGCATGGCAATAAAATTATATTGAAATAATTTTTAGGTCATGTAAAAATTTGTTAAGTCGGTATTAAGAAAATAAGGAATTTGAAAATAGCGTAATAAGCGCATTATTTCACATAAGATGTATTTATGCTGGTAAGGGACCACAACTTCCAAACACAAAAGAATTTTAAAGAAATATAGCGGTGGCCCTGTAGCGGTTGAATACTGGAAGTCGCTGTATTCTCTGTTGGTTTCTTACTCGAGAGCACGCGAATTCAAACTTCAAACCTCAGACCTAGAGTTGTGAAAAAAAATATTTTTGTCGGCAATGTTTCCTCCGCAGACTTCTGGCAAAAAAAATTGCTCTGAAATTCTTCTTAAATCTGTCTTTCAGAGTCGACATTTAGGCTGTACGTAGGTAAAGTAAACACACATGACATTGGTAGTATGAGAATAAAGGTTTGTAATGGCTCATGAAGTAAAGCGTCTGCCGTGCGCCCCCGATTCAATGTTAAACAAGTATTTTTGTGATAAGCTATGGTACTTACGTATCATTCGACAGATAGCTTGTATGACTGTTACCTGTGCTTAACAAAATTATATCTCTAGGTGAATGTGTAGAATACCGAATGTAATCTGATTCAATTAAAACTCAAACATCATGGTGAAAATGTAAATAAAACAAATAGTAACAGATTCATAGAATTGAATTGGATTGGACATATTCTACGTAACCTTCATAACGACATACTACGTGCTGTAAGAGAACGGATTTCGCAATTTAGGTCATATCGCTTTTTTATTGCAACATAGTCATATCTCAAAAAAACTTGAACTCGGCAGAATGCGATTTAAGTTTTCAAGGCATAAGTCCTATGATCTAATTGCAGCAAACACTTTTTGCTATAACTTCGGTTCAGCTGGGGATATAAAACTGATTTTTTTTTCAATATGTCCAGAAGGCCTAAAAGAGCAGTTTTGCTTAAGTAACTACAAATTTTTAATTTTTTGAGATATGACTATGTTGCAATAAAGGAGCGATATGTATGTATTTATATACTTAAACACACTATTATATACTTAAACACACTATTAATCAAAAATGAAACTTAATCTTCGGAAAATAATTTTTTCTTCAATCTAATGTTTAAAATCATTAATCAGTGCATATTCTTATTATTTATAATTAAAATAAAGATTGTAAGTTTAGATGTAACAGAAATTGGAGAAATTTGTTTGTTTCATATTGGCAGCAATTAATTGAATTATTGGTAACTCTTGGTAACATTTCATCAAAATATCTTCATAATTGACTTATTAAGACTATGCCTTTCAATTCTTTAGCTTTTGTTTGTATACATTTATTTGATATATTTTTAAAAAACATTTTCTTATTTGTGCAAATAATCACACATTTTGTTCAAATGTTTACTCTCACATTACTTTACATATTTCATTTTTCATTATTTAGTTATTTATTTACTTATTTATTATATGATTGTATACGTATGTATATACCTATCATGTCATTCGATTTGATTAGATTTGATTTGATATTTATTGCTTCTATTTAAATCTTTAATAATTTCCTGATAATATATTTATTTAAATTATAAACGTTTTATTATGAAACAAAAAAAGAAAAAATAAACACATGCTGCATTTACAGTATGCAACGAAAGCCAATAATTTTATGAAAATATGAACAAAATTTAATTTTGTTTTCAAAATGCATTTAAATAGTACTTATGTTAGTTATTTATTAAAGTTTAAAAGTTAATTCATAATATAAAACTACGATCAATTTAATTATCTTTTTAACTTATGTTTGTATACCCATTCCTATTATACATATCGCTCCTTTATTGCAACATAGTCATATCTCCAAAAAATTTAAACTTGTCAAAATGTTATTAAAGTTTTCAAGACTTATGTCCTATGATCTAATTGCCGCAAACACTTTTTGCTATAATTTCGGTTTAGCTTGAGATATAAAACTGATTTTTTTTCAACATTTTTAATTTTTTGAGATATGACTATGTTGCAATAAAGGAGCGATATGTATATTTACTGACGTGTCCTGCAGTTAGATGGCAATATCAAAAAATAGAGTCCGTATGTGAAAAAAACAGAAATCAAAATTGTGAAGTTGTGGAAAAATATTCATGGCATTTTTATATACAAAATATCCATTCAATGCATTGTAGTCGAATAGAAAAAAACAAAAAAGTATAGTGAGATTATTTATTAAATTTTTTTCCCGTTCTATACACTGATCAGACATGAAGGTTGAACTCAAGCATACCAAGAAAAAGTGATGATTTGTTGAATCAGTTTGGAAATATGCAACCATTTATTCGACAAGTTTTGCACCTGCGAAAACTAATTGCTTGGGAACTTTTGCTCATTCGAAACAAACCAATTATTGATAGTATAAATCCGGATTAATAAACAGTTTAAACCAAAGACACAATTCATAATAGGTGAATCCTTCCTAATCTCAAAAAGCACACAGAAAAACGTTAATGATTAGCATAAGCTTTTCGTTTGACAATGGCATAAACAAACCAATTTTCATAATCATTCTCTGTGATTCGTGTTTTTTGCTTTCAATCTAGTGAAATTTATTTAACTTTTCTTCTTACCCAGATGTTTGCAAATGCTTCTAAATGACGTTTGTACAATGTTTAGATTGTGATGAACAGTGAATTTTTTTCATTTCCGATAATTGTCCTTAGAAAATTAGCTGGACTGAATTGAAGGAACTAAACTTTATTTATGTTTGTAACTACTTGCGTTGTATAATCATTGCTGGTGTCCGTTCAGAACAGCTTAAAGATATTTTACTGGAAATATATAAAATATAAATGATGGAAGTCATCTAAATTAATAACAATAAATTAGTTAAAATTATTAATTATTGTTCTAGTCATCAGTTTTATCTTGACAAATTTTTGTTTATAATAAAATAAGTCTAAAAAATGTATAGAATTTTGACCATCCAATAAGACAATTCATCATAATTTATTAAAAAAAAGAAATTCTAAACATTATAAACGACGAGATAAAAGCAGTGGTGTTGTGCTTATTTTTTTTACCGGAACGCGTATGTATAATTATATAGACAGGCCTGGGTAGGCCGCCGCTCTGCGCGGTCTCATGTCCCAAATTTAACGACAGGGGTGATTTTCCATGATAATCCTGGCGGCGGCGTTTTTTTTTAGGTTCCATGTCCCAAATTTGACGACGAGGGGGAGGGAGATATTCCCTAAGTTCCGGATCGCGTTCCTGTCCAAAAAGGAAGTACCGGAACGACTTTCCGACTTGACAACACCACTGGATAAAAGGACTTACATATACTACATATGTATGACCTTATACGCACCGCTAAATTTTCAAATGTAATTATCTGGTCGTATGAAGTCACCGTGGTCTAGTAGGTAGTGTACTGCCCTATTAGGCGTAAAGCCAGGGTTCGAGTCCCAGGCCAGATCCAGGCCAGGCCAGTATTTTTTCGGTGACTTCCTATCAGCAGATTTCTGGCAAAAACTCTGAGTGTAAATAAAACTGCCATGAAAAGTTTCTCAAAAATCTGTCGTTCGGAATCGACTTTAAACTGTAGGTTCCGCCACTTATGTATAAAAAAATTAACACACACAACATAAGTGGTGTGAGAAACTAGGTCAATAATCCTGACTGAAGGGTTGTAATGACCAATTATGTATGTATGTAGGTATGTAATTATCTGGTCGTATACCTATAATAAAGACAAATGTATGCTAACTTTATGTTAAAAATAAATAAATTATTAAAATAATTTCATAGTTTAGATTAAATGTTAATTTAATTTTTTCTCTGACTATTTTATACGTCCTAACAAGTCACTACGTTACAATTTTCATACAATGCTTCACTATTGCGAATATGTATAGTTTGTCTGCCTCTGTCTATATTGAGATTTGATGGAATTGGACGAGTTTGTTTGTGCGCTTGGCTTTTTTGGGTTTTTCAACGCTTTAACTTTTACGTCATTTTGCTTGATTCTTTATTAATTTATTTAATTTATTTAATTAAAAGTAAATGAATGTAGGAATTAATAAGAAAAAAGGAACTGGCTGCAAATCTTCGTCAATTATATCCATTTGATTGTTCTTCTAATTCAGATTCACATATCATATTTGTTTGGTTCGAGTTAACAAATGTAGAGACAGACATAATAATTAACTTATTAAATGGTTATTCAACATATGCATCACCTTCTCTTTCATTTTCTCTTAATCATAGCGTTTTTTTTTGTCTATTATGTATGATACGATTAATCAAAAAAAAACTCCATCTCTGAAAAGCCAAAGTTTACTGAGGTTTTGTTTTCAACGTTATAAAATCGTCACTAGTATCTTTAACAAGTTCCTAAGCTATCTATCTAACTATCATTTGCACAAAAATGATAGTTTTTCTATCAGCAATTTACATATTTTGGAGAAAGTTTTCAACAACATGTGACAATTCATTTCTTATATTTTACTTTTGATAAGGCCGGTACAACTTTTAAATCTATTTTCTCCTAGAAAATTTACTGCTGCACATGATTTGATTACTTATAAATTTTCTTTCAATATTTCGCCAAAATTTGTTGGCGATGATTTGAAGAGAGAGGAGTAAAAAGAAACACTAAATTGGGTAACTTTTAATTTTATTTTCTGTTTTTGTCTATTTTTTCGACTTTAATTGTTTAACAAAGTTATTAATTGTTGACGAATTAAAAATATCTTAGTTAGGAACATTGTTCCAAAATTCGCCAGATCTGAAAAGTGATTTCGAGAAAAACGATCACCTGGACGCGTTGTATTTACTATTTTACATTTTGCTCCTTCTTTCTTTGGTATCGTTTGAGGGAAAAAATTGATTTTTTGAAAATTAGGAAATATACTAACCCCTTAAGTATGCGAAAAAGCTATGCAACAGATGTATTATAAATGACGGAATTAAAAAGGCTTATATAAAGATCGTATTTATTTCATTTTTTTTTTTGTTTTAGTTAATGGGAATATCACTAATAATAAATTGTCTTCTTCTTTTATTATTTTATTTTATGAAAAAAAAAAAAAAAAATTAAAAAAACCTATAAAACAAAAATATTATTTGAAAAAAGTCAACAATATCGGAGAAAACGAATTTAATTGATATTGTGCCTTTTTATACTGGATGCTGGCGTAGAAAAAAGGTACTTTTATTTTATTTTTCGTCACTAATATTTTGTAGATTTCATTGTTATATTACAAGTACGTACTGTTTATTTGCTCGTTTATTTTTCATTTATTAACATCATCACTTTGTTGGAAAGAAAAAAATATTGAAAAATTACTAGAAAAGTCAAATATATATGAGAGATATATATATATATGTATGTTTACATATTTCTAACGCTTTAATTTTTATTGATTTGTGATTTTTTGCCTCAACCTACAATCTTATTACTAGTTTTGATTTGTTTCCTTTTTAACGCCTACACTAGTTTTGAATAACAATACGGATTATATTTTCTATTTTCCCATTTTTACTCAAAAAAAGATGGCTAGATTATTTGACAAACAACAGATAGCCGCCATAAATCACATTTAAAACTTGGCGCGAATTTCAAAAAGGGAAACAAAAATATTTTGTGGGTTTTAAACGTCAAACGTTATGATAAGTTTTAATACAAAACATAAAACCTCTTTCTATATTCTACGATATATACTAATTACACCTTACTTTAATAAATATAAGGAATTTCTATAGCATGTTAAATTTAACAATGTTATTGAATCTGATTACAAAGTTTATTTAACACGTTCCCTGCCAAGCCGTTTATGAGAAGGTGTCATTTCAAAGCCACGTGTACCATTTTCGGTACACGACAACTACTTTTTTAAATCTATAAAAATACATGTTCTTTTTTTTATTTTTGAAAAAATGTATTTTATTTTCAAAATTATTACTATTCAAAGGGTAAAATGCACAAAATAACAATAAAAAATTAAATTTATTTCATATAGAATAAGGTACATATGGGCAATGTACTAAAAAAATATATATTTTACTCAAGTTTGAGTACATTATTATAATTTTTCATACTTTCTACATACCATGGAATGGCTGAATCTTTTTACTGGTCTACAATTACAGTTTTGCAACTCATGGTGTACTTCTAGAAGGTAGGACATGGTCATCTTCTTCAGAAAATCCGCCATTGTTTGTATTACATAAATGTGAAATTTATAACTTTCTATATTTTAAAAGGTGAAATTAAACTATTGTTTCTTGTATTATATAAAATCGACGCATTTACAACTGTCGTATTCAATAAAAGTTCAAAAGTGGTCCCGTAACTAATGACCACGCCTCGTGTACCGTTATCGGTACATCACTCTAAAATTGCTCTAAACATCATTACGTTACATAAAATAGTCCTACTAATAATTAAATTTTGGATATAAACATTTTAAATTAAAAAGTTCAGCTTGGCGTAGAAATGAGGTTCAGCGTGCACCGAAAACGGTACACGTGGCAGGGAACGTGTTAAATATAAACGTAGAAAATTTGAATTTATTTTCAATCTCCTTTCAAATTGCTACCTCTCGGCGAAAGCATTTTTTGATATATTCTAGAGCTGTTCAAGATTTTAGTTTTTATCTACTTAAAAGCAGCAAATTTTAGAAGTTTTTAGGGACTATTTGGTAGCAAGGAAAGAAAAAAGTCTCAGTGACCCAATGACTATTGAATTGGCGGCTGAGATAATGACAAAAATGCCAATCTGAATCTGATCCCTGAATATAAGCGTTGTAGCGCTGTTAAAGTCATGAATTGTTTTTCAAGGCATCACCCAAACTTCACCTAAATACTAGTTTGATTCACACTTTGCTAAGGCAAAAAAAAAAAAAAAAATTGGCTCGTCAGGGATGATCAAGCTCTCAATATAAACATTGTGCTTTTCTTTGTTAATTACCCATGTTTATAAGAACGTGGTTCTTACACATTATGAATGCATTCATACAGAATGATGTTTTAAAGGCTTTTGCAAATAATAATTTTGAGAAAAAATTATCGATTTCTTTTTAAAACTAATGGTCACACCTCTTCCATACCATTTCCCTCTCATAAATGTTTCTTTAATTCTAAAAATGTCTATGTTTACGCATGATGGAAGAGAAATGTGATGCGTCTCAACTAATTATGGAATTGGAAAACCAGAAATATTGATTCAATGTGATTTATTTAATATTTATAGTATTTTATTTTTAAACTGCAATTTAGTTTTCAATCGTATTACGTACATTATTACGCAGTTAATTTTGCAAGCAAAAATTTTTTTGTTTGTAATTGGTCTGTAGAAAACAAACAAACCAAATAAAAACAAAAACGTTTGAGTATTTTTTTTTTATTTCGCTATAAAATATGAGATAAGAAAATTTTGTAATCGAAATACTAATTACAATTATTATGTATGTGTATGACTACATACTATACAATAATTTCTTTTATAAATTATAATTTCAGGTTTTTTTTCTAGAATTGTTTTCTAAAATATTTTTTATATTTTCAGACGAATAAACCAAATGGCAGCACATTAGCAAATGCAACGGGAGCAACCACAAATGGTCATAGCATATCAACAACTGCAGATCGTGTGCCACCCATTAGTGGTTATCAATGGCCAAATGATCAAACGCCAGGTGTTATGGGTCTTAAAAATCATGGCAACACTTGCTTCATGAATGCCGTTTTACAGTGTCTCAGTCACACGGATATATTGGCTGAATATTTTGTTTTGGATCAATATAAGGTAAAAACTTAAATTGAAATTATTTGAAAAAATCTTTGTTGGACTGCTGTTTGTTTTATTTCTTTATATTGTATGTATTTATGTTGAAGAATGTGTTTTTAATTAATTTTGCTTTTATAGGCTGATTTAAAGCGCCGCAATAAAATCAACTCACGAAAGTTTGGTACCAAAGGTGAATTAACTGAACAATTAGCAAATGTACTAAAGGCCTTGTGGACGTGTAAAAATGAAAGCGATCATAGCACCAGTTTTAAGGTAAAACTATATCAATTACAATAAGCGAAATAATATAGTAATTTGAATTATTCTATATATTTTAAAAAGGCTGTTGTTGATCGTTATGGCTCACAATTTCGTAGTTCTACTCAACATGATGCTCAAGAATTTTTATTTTGGCTATTAGATAAGGTTCACGAAGATTTAAATACCGCCACAAAGAGACGTTACAAAAGTGTCAAGGTAAGTAAAAGGCTTTTAATTCGTTATTTTATTTTCGCCGTAGTCTAGTAGGTAGTGTGCTGGCTTATTAGACTTAAAGCCAGGGTTCGAGTCCCAGGCCAGACATCAAAATAAAATACAAAATGTATTTTTTCGGCGATTTCTTCTCAGCAGATTTCTTGGAAAAAATCTGAGATTAAATAAAATTGCCATGAAAAGTTTCTCAAAAATCTGTCGTTCGGAGTCGACTTTAAACTGTAGGTCACGCCACTTATGTATAAATTAACACGGTCATTGTTACCATTAAAACTTGGAGTACCTAAAAATGCTAAAAAGAACACTGTAAATGATTTCAATGGGTTTCTAGATTTGTTTGTTTAATAATCGCTATAAAAGTGCGTTAGTTAATTAAAAACGTAGTTTTTGTGTAACTGATTAAACGTATTTTTGTGTTTAAATGAAATTTTATATCACACTCATTAGTATTGGAGTATTTTTTTATTTTTTTTTTTTTTACCAAAACTTATGTCCTACATTAATGTTAATTCAAATGAATTTTGATTATTCCAAAAATTTGAACAAAAAAAATTCATCATGCCCACAAGTATGAATAGGAAAGATTTTAGATAAAGTTATGTTGTCGTTAAAAAGCAATAATTCTCTAGAATCCTCTCTTTGAAACGTGAAACGTATGACGGTTCCAGAGACTATTGGTGTGAGCTCTAAGCTCCAAAGTGACTATTGCTATCATCTGCAGAACGTTTAATAGGATTAGCAGTTGAAAAGAGAAAGTAGGTCATCAAGTAAAGCAAAATAAATTTAACTAGATTTTAATTTATATTTGGCATTATTATTATTAAAGTTAATTGAGGTAATATTATAGTTATACAATAAACAGTTACGTCGCCACTGCATTTAAGAAATTTGTATAAGGAATTTAAATGTTTTCCTAAGTGTTCTATTTAATTTGTAATAAAAATTTGACGTTCATTCTCCCCGCCTTTAAATACATTACAATGATAATAACAAACATATGTATGTATATGTTGAATGTTATATTTAATCATCTGTATTATGCAAATAAAACATTATTTTAAAATTTTTTATTAGAATATTAAATATTAAGAAAACAAATTTGATTATTCCTATATTGCTGCTGCAATTAGAAAACAAAAGGGAGCCAATAGCTTTTTTTATTTCGAGATAATTGTATTGCGCTTTTTAATACCCTCACCCTATCTCTTTATCTAAGAAATTGCTCACAACGTTGTGCAATTTTCCGGGTTGTTCTCTTTGATACCCCTGCCTTCAGGTACCGATAGTTTAGTTTGCTGTATTACGTAAAGTGATTTGTTAATAATTTGCACTTGCATTTTTTTTTTTAATATAATTTTTTGTTCAATTTGAGAAGTATTTGCTTTTCTTGCTCGTTAATTTTTATTTTAAATTGTTTTATTATTATTGGTTGCCAAGATGATAAGATAAAAGAATTTACGTCATCGCCCTTATATTAAGAAAAACAGAGTTTTTTTTTGTTCATTGTAAATTGTTATAAAATTTAAATAAACATTAAAGTACTTTATGTCTTTAATGGAAATGTTTAAGAAAGAGTCTTGATGAAATGTTAGATCATGCACAGTTTAATTTTAATTATGGTATAATTACTCTATTGAATATAGAAGAATTTTTTATTTTGCAAAAATTATTAAAGCAGTGATAGAACTTTGAACATTGATTGAATTATTTTATTTAAAAATACGTAGACCTAAAGGTGATTTTATGTTAAAACATTACCCATAATAATAACCTTATTTTATTTACCAAAATTATTTATTATAATAATTAAATAATTAAACTACGTTTGTTTTAGAACAACTATGGCCGTCCAGACGAAGTAATTGCTGCCGAAACTCTGGCTAATCATATACGCTGCAATAATTCCTTTGTACAGGCCGTATTTCAAGCACAATTTCGTTCATCACTTACCTGTCCACGCTGTAAAAAGCAATCCAATACCTTCGATCCATTCCATTGTATATCAGTTCAATTACCGCAACTAACACAGCAGACAATCTTTGTTACGGTTGTATATTTAACACGACAGCCGCGACAAGTACGTATGGGTTTAAAGGTCACTGCCGGCTCGCCTATAATAGCCCTTAGGGAGCAATTACATAAAGATACGGGCATACCGAATGAACGCATGGTTCTAGTTGATTTGCAAAAAGAAGGATTTATGCGTGTCTTCTATGATACACAACCAGTGAGTACTTTACAGGGTATTGAAACAATATATTGTATAGAAGTACCCCTGGAAAAAGATGCTAAAAAAGATGCTCAAACGAATGTGAATAGCCCACAATCAGCTGATTTATTGGTTTTGGTGGCGAATGTTAGGAAAACAAAAGTGGATAATAAATTCAATTTAGAACGTTTTGGTGCTCCCTTCTGCTTGCAGATACCGAGAGATTGTTTCTATTTGGAATTGCAGAAAAAAGTTATTAAAAGAAATGTCAGTATTATTAAAGCCAGAAGTATTTTCTTATAACACTCCTCTTAACGAAATGTTCCAAATACGCCTACAAGATCCCTCAGCCGATCCAGACACCTTCATAGAACAAGTGGAACATCCTCTTCTAACAGAAATGATTGATTTAGCATTGTCGGTTTTGTCAACCGACGCGGGTCCTGCACACATAAAACTGCTGTTAGAATGGCCAGAGCCAGAAAAATACTTTTCTGATATCACCGACCATGTAGTGGAACACGAAAGTGTACCGCGTCTGTTAGCCAATAAGAACAATGATACTGCCGCTTTGACGTTGGAACAATGTCTGGAACATTATACCAAAGCTGAAACATTAAGTGCGGAAGATGCCTGGCGTTGTCCCTCATTGCCAGGAATATTTGCCGGTTGTGAAAACTTTGGGTTTATGGTCGTTACCCGACTATCTTAGTGGTCCATTTTAAACGTTTTCGCCAACATCACGGCAAAGGCGCTAATGCTGCTAAATTAACTACAATGGTTAAATTTCCTTTACACTCCTTCGATATGTCTCCTCATCTGGCCAGAGGACTGAATGAAAACAAAGGCACTACGACTAACAATTCTTTAAACGGAGCAGGTAGTGGTGGTTCATCGTTTAACCGTCCAAGCCCTTGGCGTAAGTCAAGACCTGGTGATTCACGTTCTTCCACATTGAGTTCACGCGAGAATCGAGAAACTCGTTACGACCTCTATGCAGTATGCTATCATCAAGGCGATACTTTAGAAACTGGTCATTATACAGCCGCCTGTAAAAATCCTTACGATCACCAATGGTACAAATTCGATGATCAACGTGTTACGAAAGTACGCAGTGATGCTTTGCCTGATGAAATTGTTAATAATGAGGCTTATATGTTGTTCTATCAGCGTAGAACTTCGGAAAATGCTGAATATTCAGGCTCAAGCTCGAACTCCAGTGATCATTGGGTTTCACGTATTGCACCAGCTCAAGCAGCGTCGTGTTCAACAGCGACAGCTGTTCAGCAGAACAATGTAGAGAAAGCTATAAAATCTCAAGTAGTGAATGAAAATCCAGTAATCATTGAATCACTCGAAACCGAAGTACAGAAATCTGATCCGAAAGAAATACATAAAATAATGCAAGGAAAACCTGAATCTGTAGTGGAAGAGAAATTTGGTGAGTTTAATATTATTTTACTATTGTTTCACAATTTATTTACTTCTTTATATTTTAGCTCACCCTGATAAAGATCAGCAAACCCCATTGCTACTACCAACACTTGCTACAACATCAACCAATGCTCAATTAAGTACTAATCAAAGTAATTTAGATGCTTTGGAGAAACTATTGGACTATGCTGATGCTGATGTCGATATTGTCAACCCAGAATCTGAGGATTTGGGAAAATTAGAAAAACTTGACATTAAAGAAAACAAAGATCAGAACAAGGAAATACTTACTAAAAACGAAAAACTTAACATAGAAGAGAACTATTCTAAACATTGCGTAGATAGAGAGATTACAAGTGTTAAGCTGGATTCCAATCAGACAGCGCCAATAAATGGATTTGAACAAAACGACGTGTCCAAATTGAAACTGACAACGACGAATGGAGATACGACTAGCCATGTTAACAAACAAAAGACTCCTACTTCTTCTGTTGCCTCATCTTTATCCTCTCTTTCCTCGCAATCTCATGAACCCAGTTCTTTGACAATGTCTAAACATGCTGCCAATAATTTACAAAATAAATTCAATGGACTTTTACAATCCAACGCCGTCGTAGATGTTGCTACAGCTGCAACAAATGAGAATGAAAAAATGCTCTCCTCTAGCCTTAAGAGTAATAGCAGCAGTATTATAAGTTCTGCTTTAGCAGGACACTACTCCACTTATCGCCAACCTTGGCATGGGAGCCGTTCTAGTGTTTCCGCTGTTGAACCTTCAACAGCATCAGGTACTCAGCAACACCCTTCGCTCCATCTAAGACATTCCTTCTCGACCGCTTCGAATTATCGTTTACGAGAGTGTGGAGATACTTTATCTTCGGTGTTACGGAATTCGGTTAATACTTGCAGTAAAGACACCTTGATATTTTTGGATCAACAACAACATCATCATCATCATCATGGCAGTCATCGCCGCCATCATCACCACAGTTTAATGGAAGACGATGATGATTCAACATTTATGGGCAGTCGATCGCTATGGGTAAGTGAAAACAATTTTCTATTCTAAATTCAGTATATAGTTGAAGAGATTTTTCATAAAAATTAATATAAATTTTTATTATTTTTCTTTCAGATATCCCCCGTGACGCCGCATAAACTTATAACTGTATCGCCTAAAAATTGAGATACAATTTAAGCAAAATCTTATTTAACTTTTAAATAAAACTCAATTAATTGTAAAAAAAAAGAAAAAATTTATTGTAATTTTAAGACGACAGACTCAATATGAGAATTACTTTATAAATATTACTTTAAAAAACAATTTAACACTAATATATATATATGCATATATATGTATATACGTACATGAACACTCATTAGTATGTATTTTCAGACATTTATATCAAAAAGAAAAATATGTATACATTATATAAATTAAATACACATTTTTTTACGTAAATAATTATTAAATAATTATTAGTATATATAAGGACAAGAGAACAAAATAGAAATAAATTATCAAATGATTATTAATAAGATATGATCGGTGATGAAGCGAAATATTTCTGAATATTAATGTTTATCGAATGTGTTAAAATATTTATTAAAAAAAAAAAAGAAATTAAGCAAAAATACAATAGAAATTTATACGATTTTTACAAGAATTTAAAACCACAAACAAACAAGTCTTAGCATATAAAATGTAAGTTCAACAAAAAAAAAAAAAAATTATTTATGTAATATTAAAGCTAAAAATAAAATCATATATACCATAAACAATTAAGTATTGTAATGATAAAAAGAAAGCATTTTCCAAGTTAATTCTTATAAATAGAATGAGAAAGAGAAGAAAAAAGAAATTTATAAAATCTAAAACCTATTCATAAAGTATTAAAATATTTGTAAGAAGAAATCAATATTTAAATTATGAAAATAGAAAACGTACGTAACTGTTGTTTGTTAGTGGATTTTTTCAAAATTATTTAAAATACAAAGTAATAACATAGCAAAAAAAGGAATAAAAAAATAAAACGAATTACAGGATTGAACACATTGAATGTGTGTTGTGTGTGGAATTTTTTTAATGTTTAAATTTGAAAAATAAAACATTATTTTATAGTATTTAAATATTATTATTGAAAAACAAAAACAGAAACAAAAAAAATCAATTATAAACAAAGGATTGAAAGAAATTATATGAAAAGCAAATATAAACAGTACAATGATGAGTAATTGTAATTAAATTATTAAAAAAAAATTAATGAATGAAGTAAAAGAAAAAAAAATGATAATAAATATCTTTTTATTTTATCCATCAGATTATTATTAAATTGTATCCTATCTTTTGCATACGTATCCGATTTCTTCTTTATAGTTTAAAGAGTTTTTAGAATCGTACAGAAATTAATTCAAATTGTTTTCCGGAAATATTTTCTGCAGAATCCTATAGGATGAGTTCTTTCGTTCATTCATTAAGCAACAAGTCTTTCTCTGTTCGAAATATATCTATGTCGGCCTAGAGTGTAATCAGACAGCTTTGTGTGAGAATTGACTAGGCATTATAAGGTTGCGTACGCTATATATTCTATAATTCAAAAGAAATTCTATTCTAGGAGATTAAGTATAGTCTCCACTTTAAAAAAATGCCATGAGTTTAGAACGATCCAACAGTGAAGCGTAATAATTGCTAAATAGTTGTGCTACTGGATTGAACTGGATCCTTTTTTTGTAAATCATTCTATACTTCTTTACGAGTAAATTAAAAATTCTAAATGAATTACTTAAAACGACAGTCTATTTCCATTTTCGAATTCTTGAATCTTGCAGAGTTGTCAGTAATTTGATTTTTTGTCTTGTAGGTTACTTCGTTAATAGATTGCGATTCTTATTTAGACTTAGATACATACATATATGGCTCGACAAAGGACTGAAACTGAACCCTAATTATGTTGCCAGTTGGGAAAATATATTTTTTTATACGTAACATTTTAAATAATCGAAACATTACCTTCAGTATTCAATAAGTTCAAGACTAAATCGACAATTCCGCGTTGTGTCTGCCAAATATCTCATCCAAACGTAATTCCATCTCCAGACTATTGTACGCTTGGAATTGTAGTAAGTTTAATTAATCCACTGCCGTGTCTTCTTTTTACATATCGCTTATCTTAAGGCGGTTATTTATATGAAAATATATTTTAATGCTATAAGGTATGCAGTAGTACTACGTTTTTAAAATAAATAAATAGAGTTGCCATTTTCGAATACATATAAAAAAAGATGAATACAATGGCTAAAAATCGAAAAATGCAGTGGCACAACTGACTATGATTTAAAATTTTTTGTTTAATTCTCTCTTCAAATTACAGAAAGATTAGAGCACTTATATAAGCAACTATAACTTTGAAACAAACATTTGTTTTTTTCATTTTTAAATTTCAAACATCATTGTTCAATTAAATTTACAACAATATTCGAAGTTACGAAGCTCTAGTAGATTATATTTGAAAGGATGTAGAGCTCTCCAAAGTGTTTTAAAATTTGCAATTATTAAACAAAAAAACAAAACGAAAATCATTTATTTTGAAAATGTAGAATTTTTAATCTGATATAGAAATAATATCTTGTATACGTTTTGATAATAAAGCATAAAACTCTTTTTATTATATTCATAAGAAGCAAAACATTTAACATTAATCGAAACTAATAATGTAAAGTTTATAAATTGTGAAACGTTAAATACATAAATGTGTTGTACATTTGAGGGAAATTACATATTTAAGATTTATTAAAATCCAAAAACAACAAATAAAACAAAAGATATATAAAACTATTCTGCATAGATTTTAAATTTTTTCTAACCATATACCCTCTTCAATAAGGTAAAATACGAATAGGATGCATTTAATAAAGCCTGAAACAGTTCCAAAGTCATTAAATACATATTGCCAACTTTAATCTAAAATGTAAAAATGACAATCACTCCATCCATTAGATAATATAAACTACTTATGATTATGCTTACCGAACAAGGTTTCTGAGTTCTTAGTATTAGAAGTTGTATATTCTTCTGTACCGGTATTTTAAAAGTGAACCATTCAGTTTCGTAAGCAGCAGCAGCTATTTCCAAATGCTGAAAAGCGTATGTGCATGTATGTATGATAGAAAATTAAATTAAATCATAATGAAATGGTTAACATAATTGTTATTTCCATAATTGATTCTTCAGAGAATGCCATAAACATAAACATTCACTGAAATAATGTTTTTCTTATTTACTCACCTGCTCTTTTAGTTCATTTGCATACCAATATAAGGCCAATATTTGAGCAAATATCATGTTTATGTAGGCGCATACAATTACAGTTTGCACCATGGAGTCCACCTTTTTTTAGTACAATTTTTAAATTATTGCATTGAATATTATAAATTACAACGAATTTGTCTATTATGTTTTCTTTTACTCGTATATTTATGTTTTATCTCTGATATTTGCTTTCTCGTAAATCCTGAATGAGCGACTGGTTAAAGCAGATCATGCTAATGATCAGTTACTTGTACAAGTATCACAACTAGCGAAAAATTTCTCAACTTCTCTTATGATTTTTTATAGGATACAAAGACTGTGAACTTTTGAATTATATTTGAAATTTCTACCAGAGAATACAGGTGTTACTTTATACCTTTGCAATATCCCAAAATGTTACACACAATAACTGTAATGATCCCAATGATGAAAGGACCATAAGACCATAGCCATAAGCTATTTATCAATATTGCTTGGAAGACAAAACCCATATCGGCTAGCCGAAACAGAAAATTTCTGTACCCATTCCCAAAACTAGTCTATTTTAAGGGGGTATGACTAAGTAGTTTTAGAAGAATACTGAGAATATGAAGCGAGAAATTATTTGAGAATTTTAGAGAACTTATAGGGAAAAAGTTGTAATTCAAGAGCTTAAAAAGTTTAACATCCTTTTCAAACAAGAGAGCTTGGCTAATACCAACAACTCTTTCTAGAAAGATTACAACTTGTACCCGAGGTTAGAGAACTTGAGTGAAATACCTACTTTATTGACCATAACAATCCTTCTGTCTAGATTTTGGCCCAGGTCCTCGCACCACCCATGAGTCGACTCCAAAAAACAGACATAAGAAGCAGAAATTTTAAATTTTTTCTCCATTAGCCATTCATGCTTTAAAACAAATAAGGATCCAGGAATGGCTAGAAGTAAATACCTCTGCTCTCAAAAACTAGACGTGAACATTCTCACACTATTTCCAAGAGTATCGTAAGCTAAGGCCACAATACTCATTATGAGTTGTAGTAAAGAGGATAAAGTTGAAATTCCAACCATGTTAACTAGAAAATCAAAGTTTAAATGCACTTACAATTATTAAAAGAAACAATAGAGCACACAGTAGAGCGCCAAAGGCTATAAATTCCAGTAGGAAAATAAATGTGGTCAAGCGATTCACGGTCTCAATGTAGCTGCACAAAATATAATGAAATTAAAGAAAAATCAGCCATCTCACTCTCTCTCTCTCACTCGCTCTCTATTTCTACGTAAAAACAGTTACTTACTCAATAATTTCCTTTTGAAATTTAATATATTGTATTACTTGCCGCTCAATCTGCTCGGGATGATTATTGAAACGGTGTAGACTCCTCAAACGATGCTGTAGTGTTTTACACAAAACAATGCCGAACATTATGAACGTTACTATCAGGGTGGTATAGGGTATATACATACAGCAGCCCATAGGAGTTATAACCATTTGAAAGACATACCACAGCTCATAGAACGGTGACTCGTACTCATTAACGCCGGGAATCATGCTGCCAAAGGGTAACACTTAAGAAGTAAATTAATACATGGAAATAAATTTAAGCCCAGATTTTAAAGTCTAACCTTTGTCTACAGCAAATAATGGATATAGTGCAAATCCAATACATGTCATTAGACCCAAAAATAAATTACCCTTAGACATAGCTTTCCCCATCGAATTTACTTCGTTCAATAGATTATCAATGTAAGGATCATCAATAGCCTAGAAATATCAAAACAAAAAAAAAAAAAAAAAAAGAAAAGAAAAACGATTAATTAAAGGAATTGAAGCGACGATTTGAAAAATCTCTCACCATTAAGTCGTAAAAATGTTTTACCAATACCGCAATTAAATGTTCATACTTCTCTCGGTCGTAAATCAAAATATATGCTCTTATGATGGTATTAAACCATAGGACCAACATATACGAGTTACGTATAATAGCATCAATGCCCTCATGGGTCATAAACATGTAGTAGAATTGGGTGAATACTAAAAATGTAGCCGGAGTCAAACACACATAACGGCGCCAATTTTGGTCATACAGAAGAGACCAAAATTTTAAAATTTTCACATTCATGTAAATCAATTGAATATCCTCGAACATTTCGTTCCAAAATACTTTTTCTTTTCTTTTTACAATTTAATAGAGAAATTCTTCGCAAGACTATTGAATTTTGTGGAAATTCATTGGGAATTTATAGTGATTTCTGTCAATGACGTTTGATTATTTCTTAAAATTATAAAACAATAGGCCTTGTCCAAGACAATTAGATGATTTAGCAATTTTAATGGATAGATTAGAATAGATTTCGTTAAATAACACAAGTTAGTTAAACGTTATAAATAATTATAGTGCTTTTTTTACGGCCAACAGTCAGTTAGTGGGCCTCTGCTCAAGGAGTAGAGAACATTGTGGTGGAGCAGAAAATTAGAAAAATTGGTTGTGAAAAGGAACGTGAAATAGCTTGTGTGTGTATGAACATATTATCAATAAAGTTTAATTGTACACTTCGTCAAAACCAAGAAAAATTTCTGCATGCAAATGGAGAACGCATACTCTCGATAACATGCTGGCCGATTTACTAACTATACAATCTGCTATGTTACGTAAAAGATAAGTTCTAAATAAAATTATGTATATCTTAGCCAGTCTGCAAAAAAACTACATACATAATTAATTGGTCATTACAACGCTTCAGCCTGGATTACTGACCTAGTTTCTCACACCACTTATGTTGTGTGTGCTAATTTTTTTATACATCAGTGGCGGGACCTACAGTTTAAAGTCGACTCAGGACGACAGATTTTTTTTTTTTTTTTTTGAGAAACTTTTCATGGCACGTTTATTTTACTCTCCGAGTTTTTGCCAGAAATCTGCTGAGAGCAAATCGACGAAGAAATACTTTTTGTATTTTGTTTTGATGTCTGGCCTGGAGCTCGAACTCTGACTTTACGTCTAATAAACCAACACACTACCTTCTAGACTACAGCGACTTCAGTCGTGCAAAAAACCTAACCATTTGAATAATTCATAAAAACAATAAGCGATTAATTTAATATCCTTACACAAGAAAGTTTATACTGCTTTATTTGCTTTCTATTTGAAGACCCTACTGTTTTATATGAACAACATTACCCTCGAAATTATCGGTTTATAATGAGACAGCTGCTTAAAGTTGTCTGGAATTTGTGAATTGATGACTAAATACAAAATAGGTTGAGTAAATAGTTAAGAGATTAGATGAATGCTTGTTTCGATCATGAAAAGATGAAAATCGTACATCTCTACGCAATTCAATCCATGAGCGACAGACTACCACAGAATACAGGGAAAAATTTTAAAACAATTTTTTTTCTTTTTAATTGCAAGAATCACCAAATTATAATTCAAATTTTCTTAGGATTAGATTTGGGAAATTGTGTCAAAGGTTAAGAGTTTTATTGATACATTCATTGTACTTCCAAATATGAATTGTTTCTTATGAGCGCTTAATGTTAATCAAATGCGAAAGAAAAAAAGCTCAATTTGGGAAAGGAAAAAGAAAGTGTGATCAAAGAATTTATGTATTTAGACAAAACCACTCAAAACTAAAAGCCCTCTGCTCTCATTCACAGAAGAAATCACTCAAATTCAAAAGCAAAAGCACAAAAACAACATACTCAATTTCATTTTGTTTTCGTTTGTTTGTTTGTTTGTCTGTTTGTTTTTCAATAGCAATATGCGGCCATGGCATTGGAAATAAAAATAAACTGTGATGTGAAATGAAGTGAAGTGTTGTAAAATGCTGTTTTTAAGTGTTTTTTAACATAAATTTCTTCAGGCATTTCTTTTTCTGCTTGGGTTGCTTGAGTTGTTTTAATGATCTTGGTCATGTTCCTCTTCTCGAAAGGTAACAAGCTAAGAGCGATGGCTTTTCATAATCAGTTCTTTTGCAACAATACAACTGTTTGGTAATAAAAACAAGGCTCTTAAAAAGTGTTAAAAATTAAACAATAAAAAACCAAAAAAAAAAAAAAAAGAATCGTTAAAAATAGAAACAAGAATGATATAAAAAAACGGTGAAATTTTTACAACAACAGCAAAGAAAAGAAGAGAAAAAGATACACTCTTATTACATTTAAACGTTAATTTAAACAAAATTTATAGAAACTAACAATATTGTGGATTAAAGAGAAAACTCAACGGGAATTAAAACAAATATGGATTATCGTTTAATGCTGGTAGGTGGTGTTAATAATTTTAAAACAATAAATAATAATTGCCAAAAGAAGAAACAAAAAAAAAATATTTAATAAACAGATAACGTTTTCCAAAATAATTTTATTAGCACAAAAAAAATATGTACAATGAAAAGGAAATTGGTTGGGTCTTTCGATTTCTATGTACAAAGATTAACTAAAAGCATGTTTGTGTCTTAAGTCTTTTGTTTTCTATATGTCAATTATTGCATATTTTTGTATGCATATATAGTATGTATGTAAAATTTCTCAAATCAGAGTAATTAAATTAAAAAAAAGTAAAATTCTAGTACATTTACATTTGAAAGTTTGTATCCATAGTCTTTTAGATTTACTATGCAAGGGATTTTCTACTTATTTAGTAAAATTTAATACTTTGATACTATTGATTTAAAAAAAAAAAACGTTAACATAATTAGTATATGTGATCCTAATAATACATTATATAATATGCCAATGGTAAGAGATAAATTAAAAGATATTACTTTCTTAATCACCTATAATTTCCCAACTAATATCACCCTAACGGTGAATTAAGTTTAATCGAATTTTGAAAATTAAATAGCGTAGAATCATATCATAAGTTCACAGAATCTTAAAGAGGAAATTAACTTCATTATATGTGATATAGTACTTGATTTCCATCATTTTAACAACACATAATTGTATCCTTCCTTATACAGCAGTTATCCGTTATCCGTTATTGAAAATTGAAAATTTTCGATATGCAATACGATTATTTGTCATTACAATTGTTTTAAAAATATTTTGTTTCCCAAAATGCAACTTTATTTGAGTTAATCTCATGGTTGTGATTTTCATTTTGTTCTTATTTTTCATAAACTTTGCTGCAACAAGAAAAAGTGCAACAGCAACTGGTTTCTATGGTTGTGTGTTATGAAAACTGTATTCATTTTTTTCCAGAGTTGTTGCTCTCGTTGTTTTGCTTATTTGTTATTATGATTTTTTTTTTTTTTTTGTATATTTCTAACATTTACCGTTAATTCTGTTTCATGATTTAATTTTTTTCTTCTACATCTTTTGAAAAAGCAAAATGTAGTCATAAACACTATGAAATGATTTGCTTGTTTTCACACCAGTAGCTGTTATTTATTTTTTTCGCTTTTGTTATATGTATGTATACATATATGTATGTATGTATGTACATATGAACACAATTGAAATATGTTAATGAATTCTTAGTTCTATTTAATAAAGAGAAAATAACAATGAAATCAACAACACAAAATAAAGAAATTTTATTTACCGTGAACTGTTTTATGGTGCCAGGGGGAATGTCTTCTCTTTATTTTTATTTATTTAGTTTATGTTTTCAATTCATGAAAAAAATGTATGACATCAAATTACAAACAACTTTCCCGTTAAAACAAAAAAAAAAAAACAAACAAAAAAAAAATATATAAAAAATGTTAATAAGCAAAAATAGCACAAAAATTATATGCAGAACATATTTAATGTTTTTAGCACCATAACCTAAATACATGCATACATACATACATACGTACATACCTATGTACTCATATTCGAAAAGCGAAATATTTTTAATAGCAATTGAAATATTTATGTATAGACATGTAGTGTGAGATAAACATTTTTTTCAAAAAATCGATGGCAACCACTTTCGTGACAAGAACACTATGGCACAGAATGTGAAACCAAAGATCGCTCATTATCACAGTACTAGCTTTCTTAGCAAAGAATATCCAACCATGTCATATGCTTGAATGTTATCCTGGATTGCAAACTGAAATTTACACAGCATCTGAAGATAGCCATTCTAAATTATGTCTCACTCCAAAAATGACTTTCTGGCTTTGCAGAAGCGTAATCAGACTTAGTCTAACTTGGAAATGCTATATTTGAATAAATAAATAGAACCAAAGGATGCATAAATGATGCAATGAGAACATTGCCCGTAAGGACATCAGAAATAAAACCAAAGCCACAAATTGAATCACATTGCAACATGGATGCCTCTAAACTTGAAGATAGAAAGCGACTGCGTCTCGATGTAAACAAAACAAAACAAACTAAACCAAACTATTTTTCCGGTTTCATTCAAATGGAGATACATGCTATTTGGAAATATGTATATGATCTAGGCCAGTGCTTATTTAGTAAACTTGACAATACAGAGAATTGAAAATCTTTACTAATTGTCTAATGCCAATTAGGGTAAAAACATTTAGATATAGGAGATCAAGAACTCTCCTGGAATGTAAGATGTAATAATAAAATGAACTAGTTAATAGAGTCTGAGCATTACTTCACATGACAGTAATATGGCTAGTTCAAAACTTTTTATATCATTAACCAACTTTCGTAACTTGAGATCCCAAGATTTTTGGATATACACCATACCAGACGTAACTCTTTCCTGCCTTCTTTACGGCTCAGCTGTATGGCGATAGGCATAAGGCCCTTAGTTGGTATCCTACCATTCAACCTCATATCTTATTTACATTGTAAAATCTTCTTAACGAAGATATAATTTTCTGTAAATAATTGTAATGCAATGAATTGAGCACATTTTTGATTAAACAATCTTTACAACCAATAGATATCCTTAAATATTGATTACATGCATGGCCTGTAGCTTCATACAAATTAAAAAACTGAATCTAAATGGATTGCTACAATTATTAATTAGTTGTATTTATTTTTGTTTAAAGTCAACATACATACTTTACATACATCTTTCAACATTTGTACACTATACTGAAATATTTGAATAAAACGCATTTGAAACATTATGTCGTGACTTAATTAAATTGCTACTGGAGAAATTAAATATTTTTTATCTTGTGTTGTTTTTTTTTTTTCATTTTATATTAAAAGTTTTATTGTTTGTTTTGTTGTTGTTTGTTGCATATAAAATGTATTTCTCACTATAACAATAACGGTATAATCATATACATAGATACAAATTTAATTGACAATCACCTAAAAGAATGTGGATTTTTTGACCCAGTTTCATGGCATACAATCAATCGTCGCCGGTCAATCTGGCCTGTTCTTATGTTATGGTGTTCTGGTTATACGATCAACAATAATGGCAGCAACTAGTTTTCTACCATTTAGTTTTTGTTCTTTTTTATTTTTTAATTTTTTTTTTTTTTTATAAAATATAGAAAATATGGTTATTTAAGTATGCAAAGCTTCTTCATTAGTTTGTAGCTGCGTCAATTCAAATTGAAATTACTCATCTGGATATTAATTAAAATTTAATAGGCCGAAAACAAATTTTCAAAAAAGAGTTAAGTTGAGCTAATTGAATAAAAAAATTTACGAAAAAGTTACGAATTTTTTGATTTTAGAAATTTAAAATAAAATTTTTCTTAATTTAAACCGAAATAAGCAGTGATCAAAAGCAAAAATAGAAATGATTGGTCAGTCATAAATTAGGAAGAAAGAGAAATTTCTGTTTACTTTTTAACTCCCACCTGTCTGCTGTTATAAACACAGTAAACGAACTACGAAATATAACTCGTTTATTGTCTTTTTAGGGCTAATTTTAAAAATATACAAAAATTATAAGAAAAGAAACAACCGACCAACAGACCGACCAACAGACCAACCAACCAACCAACGGACCATCACTTTTCATTTCATTTTAAGATCAACAATTTAATTTAATTTTTTATATAAAGAGGTGAAATGAAATGAATTTACAAATTTCTCTTTTGTTTTTAATAAATTCGCAGTGGCCTTTCAATGTTATAGGCCAGAGAGTGTTTGCTTTTTATTTAGTAATGAAACAAAGACACCTGTAGATAGGTGTCGAAAGCAGACGTTGCTTTTTTGCTTCCAATAGAAAGAAATAACTTGTATTAGAATACACATTTGCTTAAATACATACATACATACATATATAAGATTCATTAAATTGTTGAAAACCATCTAATATACTGTTATTACACAAATCGTGTAAAAGATCATCAATCATTCATTGCACCCACAGCTCAACATTATTGCCTTCTACTTATCTTTACTGAATTTAGACGGCCATACCAGCAACATCAAGCACTGAAAAATTCCGAAACAATTTCAACTAATGAAGTCTGATATCGATGAAAAATCTAAAATATTCGACTTAGTTTTAGTTATTGGAGTTTTGTAAAATTTTAAGTCTATGAATCAGAAACAATTTTTAAGCTTGAGTACAGCCAAACTTAATCTTAAGCCATTCACTGGATGTTTACTGGTACGTATAATACACAAGAAATTTATCATCATCAAGAGCGATTGATATCACCATCAAGACTGATTAAACGGTGCGATCCATAATGTTTCATTTTAAATTTCGGATTAAAATAATCCGATCAAGTTCATACAATTATACTAAATGGCAAGTTAGCTAATGTATAATCATACATGTATGTGGAGAGGGGACTGCTTTCGAACTCTCATCGTAATGCTATAACCATAATCGTACATCTAAAAACGATTGGATTAGGGGTCTATTATCAGAAAAACTGCTACCTCCGTCGTAATGGATGGCTATAAGATGCTGTTATTTTTGTGATCACCAACAACTGTTCGATTTTGCACAGTGAGTAGTACAATTATAACTATATATGAAGCAACTATAAATGATGATGTATTCAGAAGTATGTAAAATTGTATACGATATTTCAATTATTAAAAAATATATTTTTTCTTATCTCACATAGATTCATAAAGGCTTAGAGTAAAAAAAAAAACAATTTCCCTTAAAGCCCAAGAGATATTTTTATTTTTCTAATTAAATTCATAGAAATCAATAATGTTATTTAAATAAAATGATTAATTAACAAATACTTTAAATTCCAAAAACAAAAAACAAAAAAAAAAAATGGAAGAAGTGAAAGTAAAAACAAAATTTCTTGAGATGATTTAAATATTTTCATTTGATTTCAGATCGCTTTCGTGTCTCTTAATGTTTATTGTTAATTATTTTATAATAATGAAAAAAAGTAACACTGAAATGTAAAAAAATAAAAATTTTAAAAGTCATTTCAGACTTTTTTTTATAACGACTTCATTTTCATACAAGTCTGACTATTTATTTAAGAAACTTTCGCTATTTATTTACGTTATCGTGCGGGCTATCGAAAAAGGTACTTGAAAAAACTACAACAACGTAGGATAGAGGTGATTATTAAAAATATGGACAATTCCTAGCATATGACTCGTGCTAAAACTATCGAAAATAGTTCTGAAGATATTAAACGAATATAAAAACAAATAAATTTCCGTAGAATTAATTTGCCGAAAAAATAAGCAATGAAAAGATGTTAATACACTCATAAAAGCTCTAACAAAAATCGCTTGGTTTTTTTATTTTGTATCATTAGAAAGATCTCAATAAGTGATGATTCATGTTGGCATTAGCGGTAAAAGTTAATCTCCATAATTGGGTCTGTTTCCCTATTAGACTGACTGTCCAGGTCTACAGCATTGATGTGAAATTGTTCATAATATAATATTAATTACCGAGTGATGTGTCCGGGTTGACTCTCCCATCAGACCCTCCCATATCTATCAAACACCTGTTTACCGATATGAAGTAGTTTTATACGCATATAAAATGTTCTTCACAAATCACCCACAATGCTTCAAGGAAAACGAACAAGATAGATTCTAAAATATCTAAGGGAATTAAGACTCACGTTGAACATATTCATTACATAACCGAAAAAAAGTTCCATCAGATTCTCAATAGACAGACATGATTTTTATGTAGAAGCACGGAGAAAATGTGCACGAATCAATTTAATGCAATATGTAAAGGGCCGCCCAGACGCACGGTGTGACCAATTTTACTATTCGCTAAATAGGCGTATAATCCATAAAGTTTGTAATAATTTTCTGTAGTAAAGCTTCCATAAGATTGAAACAATCAAATTCCCATTCGATTTAATTACTTCTAGCTATTATGTAAATTGTTTTATTTTTACTTTCCGCTTGCTATCCTGTTAAGTTCAACAAATAAATATCTTCCTCTTTTATTTCATACAATTACAGAAAATACTCTCATTTATCCTGCTTTCCTTGCTAGTAGCTGGTCAAAGCCAAAATGATTTGGGTGAAGAACCACCAGAGGGCTATTATGCTTTTGTGGAATCACCCAATGCCATACCTCCTAAAGTACGACCACCGCCTTATACGCATGTGAATATCGATTGTAAAAATGTTGGCAACGGCAAAAAATCAGTCAGTGTCGGTTAACAACATCTGTGGTGATTTGAATAAGGGCCAAATACCAAAAAATCCGTTAAGACAAAATGTTCTAGGAGAACCTTATCCTTTGTAAGTTAACAACGATAAAAACTCTTAACAAAAACTTTAAATTGTATGTTTTTTTATTTGCTTTATTTTCTTTTTTATTTTTAGTGAATTGATACGCAATCATACATTAAAATTCTTGTCGAAAACATTACCAGTCTTAAAAGCAGACGATACTCTGCCTAAAGTGACACAAATAATACGGGACGATCCTGTGGAGAACTTGGACAGCAATAATATCGATCGTCATTATGCTGTTAGAACGAAACGTGAGGCTGTTACTTCAAAGGTAGAACCTAAACCAGAATCACATAACTATGGCTATTTCGATCCTGCTATTGATGAAGAAGAGCGTTCACAAAAGCAAAGGGAAACTGAAGAACGCAAGCCCCGCAAATTTTGTGATGGCGGAGGACTGTAAGTAGATTCGGTCTCGATTTGAGATATTTGACTAAAATGTATTTAGGAGTACAGAAATGTTCTAATATTATACCAATGCCTTTTCCAGATTCTGCACTATCTACAAGGCTATACAAGGTGATACAACTACACCTCAAGCGGCTCCGTTAACAGCAGAACGTCGTGAGGAGAATGGTCCCATACGTTATGAGGGACCACCTACTCCCTGCCCAGCTAAAGTTGAATATGCTACTCCCGTTTTTGCGAAGAACTATCAAGGCTCTTGGCGTTATGTAGTACAAATACCATATGAAGGCTATTTCACGCAGACTGTTGAGGTAACTCGCTGCATACAGGCTCGTTGTCATTATTTGGACGGTGGTTGCTTGTCCTCCCCACGGTGGGTTAGTCTTTTAGTAGCCGAAATTTTCTACCCCTAATGCTGAGGATACTGTACCTCAGGCTTCTACGACAACACAAGCCCCATCAGTGCAAGATTTTCAAGCTTACCAGCAATATTTACAAAAACGTGCTGGTGTAGCCACAGCTTCCGATGCCACCAGTCATGGCAATGTCAATGTTTCAGGTGATTTTAACCAACATTGTGACGGTCATGACGAAATCGGTTGTTTCCAAGTACGATTGTACTACGATTGGTTCCTCATTCCCGGTTCTTGTAAATGTTGGCGTCCCGACTACTTTGCCAAATATGTACGCAGAAAGTCCGTAGCCGATTTGTAAGATAATGTGGTCCCAAAAGAAGAATTATAATAGAAAATTACATATTGAGTGCATAATAATAAATAAGCCAATTCCTTGCTTCATTTCAAATGCTATTAATGAATTCATTTTATAAATTCGGTAGTTTTAGTACATGTTTAGTCTTAAGTTTCCTTTTTTAATTTTTTTTTTTTTTTTCTAATTTCGTCTAATGAAATTTACATTCTTAGAATCCTAAATTTTTATAGGAAATCATGTGAATCATATAAATATACAGAGAAGGATTCTTAAGAGTCTAAATTTCGTAAAAATTTAATCATTTTCAGTGTTTTTAAAATATGTATGTAGTTTTTATAATTTTGAATATTCTTTATGATAAACTAAGTGATTGAAAAAAAAAATTATGATTTGTTTTAATTTCAATTATATTTAATAAACTATTAATTTAGCATTTAATTTATTATTAACATCTATATATTTATTGCCTTTCGACTGAGTACTATTATTTGTTTTAATATTTTTCTATTAGTTTAAAATACTATTATACTCGAAATACTTAAAAGGAAATGGTTTATATACATACATATACTGTATGTATAATAACAGTAAATAGAAGCAAATGCTTACTTACATAATAAAACATTATATTTTTAATATAAAACCAAAAACAATATTTGTTTACAATGTTAGGGTTATTCAAGTAATGTTTTATTCGTTCTATTCCGAATTAATCAAATCCAGAGATTGAATAATTCAAAATCATTTTAATATTTTCATTTTATTGTGGTCGAATAAAAACTCGGATCAAAAATAATTATTCAGTGGAGTTAGTATGATTTCCGCCAGGTTAAATATCCACTATTTGTTGCCGCATTGAAGGCGATTCCATTATGCCTATGCAATCGATCAACAAAATTATTCACCCTCACAATCCTTACAAATATTGGTAAACTTACTTGAAAGCCAAGAAAAAACAATATCTGTATGTGTTTTTTTTAAATTAAAACTATATGATTCGAACATAATAATAATAATAATAATTATTATTACAGTTATTCGGTTTTTATTTTTTCAGTTTTGATTTCAGTTCGTTTTTTATTTAAAAAGAAATCCACCAAACCACATTTTTTAAATAAAAACATAATATATTTTTTAATAAAAAAAATATATATATTAACAGAGTGATATGACAAACATGTTCGACTGAGAAATTAGCAGTCAACTACTAGTATTATGTCTTAAGCTTAACTTTGGGCGATGCAAAGCATAAACCACGATACAACCTTCTTGTTAAAGCCCAATAAGCAATTGAGCTAAGCATCTCAAACTCATTCGTGATAATAAACAAAACCAAACCAACAAAAAACAAAATTGGTTTAGTTCATGGAAAGCAAATAAGCAGAACGCACGTCATACTATACTGTTCCAGCCCGTAACAATAACGAAATACGTAAAAATTAAACAGCAAATAACAGAATTTATACGCTAATAAAAAAAAGGAAAGAACCTTTAGAACTAGATAACCAGTCAATAAATTGAAAACAGCAAAATAAAAACTAGAAAATGTTAATGCATTAAAGCCAAAATCGATCTTAGAAACAGAACAGACAATGGTCAAATGTTAAAAGAATCTAAAGACCACTAAAGAATTGTTAATCATCTCCCAGCAGCCATCAGGACCTGTTTTCATAAGAATTTCTGAATTTTTTTCATTCTCAATAATAATAATTTAAACAATTTTTAATGTATACACGTGTTAAATATGCATATAGAATTGCAAATTACATAAAAAAAAGGAAATAGTTTAAAAAAGGAAAATTTATTAACGCTTGATTACACAATTAATCGTGTAAAAAAATTCCAATAAATAAATAAATAAATATTATGTATTTAATAAAGCGGTTATAGTAACAAGAAGTGGAAGAACTAAAGCGTAAAGGAAAAAAAAACCAAAAAAAACTTCTTTTTTACGATATACAACAACACCATACAGCATCAGTATAAGAAGAAACTACAATAACAACAACAACAAGGCAGTTATTTTTAGTTGCTCAAGTGGTGTTGTGGAGTGCATAAAACACAAATCAGGTTTGTATCTTAAGTCTCTTGTTTTGTATACAATTTTTTGTAGGAACAAACGTGTTTAGTTTAAATGTTTCTAGCCAGTGTATGAATATACGAGTACATGCAAGTGAATATGTATAACCTTTTGTTGTTGTAATATTTTTAAATATATAATTTTTTTTTGCTTGTGCTTTTGGCTGGCCATTGTTTAAATGGAATTTACAAGTGCGTTTGCCTCTGCTGAAGTAAATAATTAACAAGCATAACTGAAATATTTGCGGTTAAGATTACAGAAAATCAGTAAAAGAGCATCCCTTTTCATTGGAAAAAAAGCCTAACCATATGTATGTTGTAGTAGAAAATTAAAACAAATTAAATTTTTTAATAATTCATTAAAAAGAAATCAAGTACATCATGTCTTACTTCTATTGTTTGTTATGTATTTAAGAAAATATTAATAAGCACTAAAGGCTAATAGAATGGATAATTCAGTTTAATTTTAAATACTTTATGTACCTGAGTAGTAGAAATACATTTTAAATCGAATATAAATTTGATAAATATATTCTTAACATGAAAAACTACATTACGCTGCGGTATCAGCATTTTACATCACCGAATTGCTAATTAGGGCTATACTATATTGATATATGTATGCATGTATGTACATATGTATAACTAGCATATAGCCTTAACATCACATTTGATTTTTTGTAGTCTTTTGATACAATTAAGCAACGGCTTTTTTTATTGTACGTTAAGTACGACTTTAAATCTGTTGCAGATGAGATAGCAAGGGTAGATTGTCTATTGAATATAATTTGGCGGCATATTGACTCTTTTGATACATTGACCAAATAATTGATTCAACATTGATTAAAAATTATGATTAAAGCAGGGGCAAGGTGGTATATTAAGTTAGCGCGCTACGACATCAAAGATCTTTCTCCCCCACAATATAGATCTTCACAAGCTAGCTCTAAAAAATCTATCTACTCATTTTATTTAATGCACTGAAGTTCTGATGACTTCGAGAATAAAGACGCTGTTAATATACATAGCACCTGTGATCCTGGAATATACATAAAATAGTCTCGGTTAAAATCACCCTTGTCTGAGCTGGCTAATCTAAAGTTAATTGGCTTACATATGTAGATCAATAGGTATTTGTAACTTTGAGAGTATTGGAATCCTATTATGCAGGATCATTTCTTGAATGAATGATTACCACATTGTAGTTGAAATCTTAAATAAATTTATTTTTATTTTTTATGTTAATTTTTCAGTCATCTTAGCTTCTATTTTGTGCCTGATATTTATTTGCGTGGGAGTATGGCATACATTTTATCAATACAATAATATAAATTATAAGTTATACGGTGGTGGCAGTAATCTTTTTTACTATTTTTTTTTTTTTTTTTTTTCTTTCATCAGGCCGATGTATTCATGTATTCAGTTTTAAATAAAGTTTACTTTTGTTGCATTAAAAACAGTTGTTAATTTAATATGAAAATATTAAAACAATGCATTATTATTTACGTAAGACATATAGTGTGAGAAACACGAATGGAGAATTGATTAATTTAAAATGGATGTGCATTTTTAGAAATTTCTCAAATTTGTTTTATTTATTATTTATTTACTAATATTTATTTAATTATTTTATTCATCAGTTACTTATTACGTATTCATTTATAATTTTGTTCATTACGTTATTTATTATTCTATTCATTATTTTATTTATTTTGAAACATGTTGAAACAAATTTAATTAGCAACAGTTAGCAGAAGGAGAGCAACATTAGCGGTTCATTTATAGACCACAATATAAATTAATTTGTTAATTCTAATAATTTATTTCTAAAATGTTATAAAATATATTTTATTTCTTTTACTTATTTAAACTTTTCCTTTTCTATTCACTGACTATCTGAATAATTTCAGTTATACTCTGCGCTTTAAAATTAAACACTAATTTAAAGGTGTTACTGACCGCGGAAAAACCAAGAACTAACAGTCAGTTCGCTTTAGACAACCGTACTTAACTTAAGAATGCTTCGTCCAGGCGAAACGAATGTTATCATGGGTGTGCTAAACAATAGTCAAACGATCAATATACAAAATAATACTGGACAAGGTGGGGGCAGTAGCAATGCATTTGATGCTTTACCCAAACCTTTTGTGCAATCTATGAAAACCCTTTTTGATATATTGGACGACCAGCAAACAGGGTATGTAAAGTTTTTAGATATAGAAAAAGGTTGGCAAGATGATGGCAGCAAAGGGTTACCTAGAGGTGTTATAGAATCTTTACGTAAAGTAACTCCAACTAATGGTTTGTTAACTTTCGAACGTTTTTGTGCAGGACTCAAGTTATGTCTGTTAAGAAATCAGAATCAAGTACACATGCAAACTGAAAATAATCACATTAAAACCAATTCAAATAGTACTACTGGCATCACGGCTGGAGTATGGAAAAGCAAGCCAGTCATAAAAGTAACCAGACCTCCTTCTGCACCAGCTTTAGATATAGCTAATCCAGTGTCTACCAATCTTTGGTCAGTTAATATAAGGCCTCATAATATTTCTTCAGCTCATAGAGCATTAAGTATGCCCCAATTAAGCCCTGATTCAGAGGGAGAATTGACAACATCCTCTAATACCATTAGATCACCATATAATTCTCCACCACCGCCGCCCAAACCTCCTCGAGCCTCTGCTATAAACAACAACAATGTAAATAAAGGCATTTTAAGTGCCACCAATAAGGCTGAAATAAGACATGCTTTGCAAAATTGGCAAATGGGTGTTATGCGTAATGAAATGGATTTAAAAGATAAGCAGTCCAATAATAATTTTTTGCAACAATGCAGTTACAGGGGCAGTGCCGATGGCGGTTCTTCTTCGGCCACGGATAGTGGAAATTTTACAAGTATGCCCATAAAGAAGACCACCACTAAAAGGAGAGAGCCTAGAAGACATACTCTGCAAAATGGTATAGATTATAACATGTTGAAACGCCTTAAACAATATGAAGAAGAAAGAGAAGTTTTGCTCTTGGGCTTAAATTCTGTAGAAAAGGCCCGTGAATGGTATATGAAGCAAATAGTTGGTGTGCAAGAGAAAATTAAATATTTAGGACGTATGGGATCCTCAAATTCGGTAAAAAAATATATCAACTTTTTGAGTTTTACAAACCGATCTATTAATTCTGGACTTTTTCTGTAGGAACAATGGTCTGAGGTGCAACAGGAGCGGTTAAACTTCCAAAGGGCCCGTGTTTTGGAAGTCAATAGAAGTTTATCAGCTTTAGCAGAATGTTGGGAGCGGGGAGGGTTTCCCTTTCATTTTAATCTAGCTATAAGAACACCCTCAAAGACGAGTATTACTCGCAACAGTATTAATGCTACCACTACGGTTTCAGATAGATTACGCCAACAAAATCGTTTATTAGCCAATGAAGGACATTTAAAAAGCGAACGTATAACGATGTTAGAAAGAGAAAAACAAACTCTGCTAGCAGAACTATACGAATTGAAACAACGTTCTGGCTTAACTCGACACACAAATAATTATCTCAACGTTTTAAGTCAATCGTCGCCTGGATGCAGTTCATCATCGGGGGGCTTAGTAGATGCAGATGTTGTTTACTAATTTACTAATAATGTGTGCAAATAAGACTATAACTATAAAAAGTGTTCGATAGTAGACCACTTTAATTAATAACGAAATATTATTAAAATACACATATTTTAGAAAAAAATTGTAGAATGTACATAACTTTTCACTGAAGTGGAATAAAACAAGCTATTCATAAGATATAAATTACGTTCAAAATATACAACACCATGCAGCTTACATCGGAAGTTCGACTTACGAAATAAGACCTCAATATATAGCCACAATTTTGTATGTAGCACGGAATGTTGTAATGGACCCCTTTTTAAAACTATTTTTTATATTAAATTTATTTATATGTATATACATATATGTGTGTACTTTGGTGGGGTAAGGCAATAATATATAGCGATGGTATCTGTAGTTAATGACATCCGGATGCGAAATGGACTGTTAATAAAGGCTTTGCTTTGAGAAATAACTTTTATTAAAAGCATGTTTATTTTATAAATGAATATTCACTTCCAATGATTTAATCAATACAAAATATTAAAAACGTTTACTTTAATGCACAGTTCTTTTATGAGCATATTAATGTATATTAATTTTACTCTGGATTTGGAAACCGTCTCATATATTTGTTCAATTGTTTATAATTTAAATTATTGCCCGGCGTTACAATGCCCTGATTAATAGTTTCTTTAGCGGTTGCCTTGCGGTCCATATAGACTTTGTAACATTTTTTGAATTGTGAAATTTCTTTTGAACAGAACTTTTCCACAAATTCGTTATCCTTAAGACAGGCAAATAACACAGTCATTTCTTGAAGACAAGCTACATCAGAACCAGAGTCAGCTTTGCCACTAACTGAGTTTTTTAAACGTAAAGGTAAGATTTCCTGAAATGGTACAGCGGCCTCATTTTGAGGAGCACGAGCTTTATGTTTAGCGGCATAAACGCAAGTTGGCACACGCATTCTAAGCTCTTCTACTAAAACGAATTACTATATTGATTTAAAAAGTCAGATAAACATATCACTCTTCTTTCAATATTTACCTCTTTTTAGAAAATAATTTCTTTAATCTCTGCTGAGCGTTTTCCAAAAACGTTATGAAAGTCCGAGAGTCAGCTGTTCTGTACTTTATTTAACAGACGAAATAGTGTTGTTAAACGATAAACTTGAAACATAAGCACTGTTGCCAAGTTTTTTATGACTTCAAGTTTCAAATAATAATTAAAAGAAATATAAACAAAAATCAAAAAATAGTTCAAATTTTACATTTGAATTTCGAACGCAAGCAAAAATTAATACTTAAAAAAAATTGGTTTCAACTCACAAACACCAAAAGTACATAATAAAAGATGTGTTGCACAGTGTAATGTTTTAGTACTTCACTGCTTTCTTAAGTGTTGTGACAATGTATACAAAAGATTTTTGTTTTGTTTTTGTTTTGTTCTAAACAATTTTGACAGAAAATATAAAATTTTGTATTCAATTTCTGAAAAAGAAATCGCTAAAGCGGAAAAAATAACTAATTTTAGGTAGTTCATAGTTTTTTTCTTTCTCTTTTATATTAAGTTTTGCAATTAAAATTTAAGTTTATTTAGTTGAAAAGAAAAATTCTGTTTTCATCCGTTATATTACTTAGACGCGTAATAGAAGGAACTTACCAATTTACCTACACAATGGCAACACTGAGTGAGACTCATCCCTGTTTCACACCCCAATTTATGTATGATGGGTCCGCTAGTGGACTTGAACATTATTTATTCAAGACACTCACCTGTTAATTCACTTCTGATGGTACAGTCTGATACATACATATATGTGAATTTTAACTATCAACACACCAGACAGCTTGCAAAAAAACTCACCTCAATGTATAAATAAACTCACCATATCGAATAAATTATTCACCGCACTCCCCAGAGATTCACCACACATTCGTCGCCATCAGATCAAATTGCAACACACACAAAGTGATGCAGTGATGCAACCAATCCACCCACAGTCTTTGTGCCTCCTCGACAAACGATGCACAACACAAGGACCCCATCACCACACACCCAAAATTCGTTCATACACGGATACGGAAAAAGAATGTACGAATTAATTTTATTTAGCGTTTGTTTTTGAACGAACAAAACGGATTTTTCCAACCACTAGTGTTGCCAGAGAGAAGAAAATTTACAATCAATTACTGAAATCACTAAAATGTGAAAAATTATATAAATATTTTCATTTATAGTTTTACCATTTTTCAGAGTTAAATTATGTTTCTTTAGTTTGCTATAATTAATTAAATTACGTTTTTTGGCAACAAAAAATAACCAAAACCAGACAAATTTACACATTGAACAACAAATAACAGGTTTTGGTTAGAAATAAAAAGTCCGGCAACACTGGTTCTAAATAAAAAGCAAATAAGAGACAAAATAATATAAATAAAGAAAGAAACTGAGTTTGCACCATTTTTCTTTACTTAAAAAAGTTAAATCAAAATAACAAGTTTTTAAAACGCATAAAAATGAGTGAAGCGGGCAGCAATAATGTCACAGATTCTACAAGTATGGTCACTGATGCAGCAGTCAGTGGAGCAGCAGCCGCAGGTGCATCAATTTCTGCAGCTCTTGCGAACAATGCCAGTGCTTGCACAGCTAATAATGCAGTAGTAGCAACTAATTACACACCAGCTACATCTAAGCGTCAATTATCCAGATTTCATCCATATCATGGTGCTAATATTATTCTGTGTGACGACAATACAGTGGCTTTTCGCAAAGCCAGCTTTGCGGATGCCGTTACTTTTTCGGAGAAGCCCTTACAAATGGGTGAAATATTCCTAGTGGAAATTGAAAAGAATGAACGAGGATGGTCTGGTCATATGCGATTAGGTCTCACGCAGTTGGTGCCAGATGTGTTGGGCACAATGGAGGACGGTTTACCCCAATTCGCTTTACCCGATTTAGCAAATTTGGGTACTTGTTGGATTTATCCTATATCTAAGTTTGAATCTCATACCTTGGCACCACGTTCAAATCCCGTAGATTTTGGTGGAGGTGGTGTTGCCGTTGGCGCCAGTACTTCCAGTAATTCAGCTATTGGTTCTGGAGAACCAGGAACAGATGCTTCAACAAGTGACGGTCATTCAAGCTCAAGTTCATCCAACTCAAACAAAAGTAAGTTCCAATGTCGTTCACATATGTATGCATAAATACCGATCTAATTTTCAATAAATGTCTGATCGAATGAACCTAAAAGGTTCAATTATAGGTGATTCCATGTATGTGCGTACTCCTAGAGGCATGATACCGAAACGTTTATTGCGGCCCTCTGTAGCCGATGTAAATGGAAGCGGTGATTGTAATCCTGGTATTTTACTAACAGACAAAGGTTCTCGCATAGGAGTGGTATTTGTTCCCACCGAATATGATGATACTAAAGGCGAAATGCATTTCATAATTAATGGCGTAGATCAGGGACCCTGTACTAAAGACATACCCCTGGACAATGCTCCTTTGCATGTGGTAATAGACGTTTATGGCACAACAAAACAAATACGAATTATCCAACTGTATGGTAGTAAGTGAAAATACAATTTTAAAATTGTTTTCCAAAAACTGTTCAAAATAACATGTTCTTTCGATTATCGCAATATCAAAAATTTGTTGGCTGTGTTTATTAATTTAAGAAAATTTTTTTTATTTCCAGTCGTTTCTCTACAAAATGCTTGTCGCGATGCAATTTTACTAAATATAAAACCGCATAATATTGCAAAATTACCATTGCCAGAACGCTTAAAGAATTTCCTGAGGGGTCAAGACTAAGTGTGGTAACTGTCGTATTAAAAATATAATAAAACAATTGTTATAAAAATATTTAATTATAGTAAAATAAACACAAATTTATAAAATTAATCTTATAACTAAAACTTTTCAAAGTTGAAAAAAATTGCCTACCTTTCTTCTTTACCATCTCTTTGAAACTAGTAAAATATAAATTAAAACATTCTTAATTCGTTTTTCTAAATATCCAATAATAATTTATTTATTTATTTTTCACTTCGCACAATATGTAAAATTTTACTATTTTTAAGGTAAAAAATATGAAAATTTTGTATTTATTGAATTCCAATTTTATTTTTTTTTTATTTTTATATATAAATATTATTTTATAAGAAACAAAAACTTTTATATTAGAAAAAAATCAAAACACGTAAATACCAAGATAATATATTCTTTCAAAATTAATTAATACATTTCTTTACTATACAGAATTAAAACTTTATTGTAAATAATATTTAAAAAGAATTGCAACTGGCCGATTTGTTACGTAGCAGAAAAAAAAACACTAAAACCTTAAGGAAAATTGATCATTTATTTTATTTGTTATAAAAATAAACATGTTATAATTGAAAAGAATTTACCGATATTATGAAATAACATTTATAACAAAAATTAAAATGCTAGTGCTCTTGCCCTAAAAAACAAATGTTGTAAACGTCGTAGAGTAAGTAAGGTTATGGGGGGGGGATTGCAGGTTAAAATAGTAAGAAGAATTATTATGAATGTTATTGAAATAATAATAATTATTAATATTTAAGATAAAAACAATTTTATTCCAAATCAAAAGAAAAATGAAAAACATTGTATTCAATAATTATTAATAATAATATAATATATACATACATTCTCTTTTTTATAATATATATATATATTTTTTATCTAAATATTTTCTTTAAACATTAATTTATTAAATAATTTTTATAAATTGTACATTCTATTTATATTTTTTAAGTATAGTAAGTATATTTTCATTTTCTTTAAAAAAAAAAAAATATAATAGACTCACTCACATGTATTTCATTTAAAAATAATTTATTTCAAACTGAGTTTTTTAATTCATATTGAATCAAGAGGATTTCGTTCGTAACCGATATTTAGTTGAAATTCGCAGCAGATGTGGTGAGTACATTTAATTTTTTTTTATTCAAAATATTAAAAATAAGTATTTGAAAAAAATTAACTTTCAAAAGAATTTTGTAAGTCGACGAGCGATTAAAAAAAGCAATTGCCTCCTGTGAGGATTGAACTCACGACCCCTGGTTTACAAGACCAGTGCTCTGCCACTGAGCTAAAGAGGCTTACACCATCCTGTTGGGCTAATATCTAATATTAATTGTATAGAGGAAAAATGAACTAAACGAGGGAATTAAATCAGCTGACCGATAACCTAACAAAACAATGATGTCGTCACTGCTGTCACCAATGCATGTGTTTCTAGTATAATTGGAGTGCAGTATACTTTTTTTTAAACAATTTGCAGCCAATGTGTTGTACTTATCTTAAGTAAATTTCATTTTCATTGAATTTTTTATAGTTTCTTGTAAATTAAACATTTATCTTAAAAGGATATTAACTTTTCTTTTATTTCTTGAATATAAATCGTATATATGTACGTGCGTCTATCATTAAACTCTAGTGTAGGTAGGTATATGAAATATTTAAAAGAATTATGAAACAATTGCAATTTATTGAATCATTAATTAATATGTTTTTTATTCAGCTCCTTTCAGTTTATTTGGCACCACGATTTTCAGCCAATTTTTCTCTGAAAATTGTTTTCAGTTCCTCAGCACCCTCTTCGTTTGTGTCCTTGTAGTAGGGTAATTCGGCTAAGCGTTTTATCCAAGCCAACAATTTCGGAAATTTAAACTCGTCGATGGGAGCCACTTCATTAACCGAAGTTATGGTAGCAACACAACAAAAATCAGCTATAGTCAACTCATCTCCACATACATAGGGATGGTCCTTTAAAAATTGCTCCATTATTTCCCAACATTTTTGTATATAGGCAATTTTATCCACGGAGCAATCAGTGGAACCATAATACAAAATTGGCTCATATAAGAAACGTAAACGGGCAAACAAGTGACCAGAATCAAAGTGCAAACGGGCATCAACTTCAGCTCGTTTGGTCAAATCCTTGGGATATAATTGATCATTCTTGGCGTATTTTTCCACCAAATAGCTACAGATGGCATGAGAATCATAGACAATAGCATCACCATCTACTAAAGTGGGTATGGTGTGTTGTGGATTCATTTTAATGAACTCGGGTGTTAAATGTTCACCCTTCAGGAGATTAATGGGCCTTGAAAAGAAAATGTATTAATACCATGGTATGAGTTATGAAGATTTATTTTTAGAAAACTTACTTGTATTCTAATTCCAAACCAATCTCCTTTGCCGTCAACATAACAGCTCTCGAGGGTGGACTCAAGGTGGCCATAAATAAAATCGGTTTAGTCATTATGAATTGTTATTATCTGAATAAGAAAAAAATATATATTTTGAATATTTTTTTATTTTATTTCACTCATAATAAAATAATACGAGTATGTGAAGGTGTCCCAGTTTAATTGCAATTGATCCATTCAACTTTAAGTACCTTATCATCTACCTAATGTTGAAAACGTATTTTATTGGCGCTCCATTTAACTATTCTTAATTAAAGTGAATAATTGAACAATAGCTAATAATTTAATAAAATCTGTTAGTATTCATTAGTCAGTCGACTTATGTAGATATTATTATTAAAGCCTAAAGGTACACAAAATTCGTATTGTGAAACAAAAGTTTTCTAAATAAATTTTGCGTATAGACAACAACTTTTATTAACTAATTTAATTGCTAAGGGAAGAGGAAAAACAATAAGTTACATACGTTGTTTGACTACAATAAAAAAAAAATTAAATAAATTGATAAATATGTACTATCATACAAAGCCTAACATGTAAAAGGTGTATTAAATATATCAAATACATTATTTATTTGCTATCTGGGAACGTACACATATAAATATTGTATTAATAATAAAACTGCTTTGCTTTTGCTTAATATTATTCTATTACAGTGGAGAGCATAAACTTTTTCTTGATATAGTTACTACTATTAAGTAAAACTATTATGTTATAGTGTTGAATAGACTTGTTTTTAATCTAAACAAGTCTGCTGAAAATAGAAGTTAATTCCTTATCAGATTATCATTAGTAACGTGTTATTTAATTAACTGTTGTTTATTTGTTCTAAGACAATAATAAAAGCAATTTTTTTGGGAAAACAAATTGTTGACGTTTTTTTTCTTATCCTTCAGTTACGAGTATATCTAGGCCAAAGTTATACTATAGAAATTAACGGTTCTACGATTTGTGTACATAAATTGTGAATTACGTTCGTAGATCTTTTTAAAATTGTCGTAAAGTACATCAGTCTATCAACCCATGGTACAACTTATTATTAAAGCTCACTAGTCTTAAATCATAAATCATTCCAAATATTTATAAAAATTGTAAACAGTCGACCAAAAATATAAATTATTTTAATTTTTATTTACATATAGAAAAAACAAAAAAAAAAAAAAAAACAATTTAGAATTTTTCTATGAATTTTTATATTGTCTTTCACTGTAATGTATAGAATACACTTGTTTAATTTTTCACACACTTCGTTTTTTGTAAAATTCGCAGTAGAACGTGAACAAAACAAAAGGAAAAAAAAAAAATCAAACCGGCTGATGATATCGCCTTTATAATTTAAACCTATCATATCAGGTTCAACAAATAAAAATAAAATTATAGTTTAGAAATAAATGTACGTATGTACATACGTATATGGAAATGTATATAATACATATGCGTGTATAAATATTAAATTTGTTTACCGTATATTGTTGTATTAGAAGAGTGGTTTTACCTTTGTGTTTATGCAATTAAGAAAATTAAAAGTGCAACAACAATATTTATTACTTAATTAAACCACCTTATGATGATACAAACGTTGACAGAGAACTAAATTCTAATTTTTATTTTCAAATTGTGTATCTGCACGCTCTTGCTTGTTTAGTAGTTCTCGTTCATTTGTTATTGACGTTAAAGCAATCAAATGATAAGCTTTGGCTTATCTAAAATTTACTTGAGTAAGAACTCAAGTACCTATTGAAAGCTCTCGTATTCCGCACAATAAAAATATTGGAACGATATTCGAATTGAGGAATGATATTGAAAAAAGCTTGTTTTTGTTATTATTTTTAACTGCTAATTCCGTTTAAATTCTAAAATATTTCTGATCGTTGAAAATTCGGTCAATAAAAAAGAAGCTTTTGAATTCTTTTCTCGTTATATGGTTAAAAATGTGTATACAAGAAGACAATCTTTTAAAAACTTTTACGCCTTTCGAACTAAAGTGCCAAAGAGGTCTTTTAAAACAGATCGCAGAAATGCCTAAATACTAGTGTTATTAGCAAGAGTTACTCCACTATGATCTGTTGCCCTGCAGTCGAATCTATACCGTCAAGATCAAGGCACATCTATATCTATCGTTTAGGCTATGTATTCTTGAATAAGTCACAACTCCTCTGTTCATATTGATAGATTGCATATCGTCGTGGAAAATCCAAAAGTACGTAACAAACATTTATCTAATTTTACAGGAGAAGCAAAAAAAGTTATAAAATAACAAGTACTGCATATGTAGAAACATTTTGAATTATTGATATAAAAACGTTGTTTTTTGGTATAAAAAATCTAAAAATTGGTAGAGATATGTTAGATATCCATACGAATCATAATAATCAAAAACTCGATTTTGATTGTTTTGATGATACGTACATTTGGATTTTCGACGACGATATACAAGTCTTTACTTTTTTATGTTTTGTTTAAAATATTAGGTGTATAATTGTTTGTTTTTTTTTTATTAATTTGAGTACAATTTCCAAATAAATTTAATATTGAAAAAGTATGGTAAATAATACGTAAAAAACTACGAAAAAGTTAAACAAAAAATTTTTTTAACCTGAATTCGGGTTTTTAACTTGGGATTTAGTTTGTATTGTTGCATTCCTTGTTTTTTTTTTTTTTTTTTTTGTTTTTGTTTAATCAATCAAAAATCATAATTAAAATAAAATATATGGAATATTTTAACGGTATTTAAACTTATTAAAGAAATATAATAAATATACTATACGATATAATAATATACGGAATTAATATTCAAAGTTAGACTTTGAGAAAAAGAGATTTTTCATTTTGATTTCTTAAATGAAGCAATTATTAATTATAATTGTGAAATAAATCAAGATCAAGAGGGAAAGAAATTAAATGATTGTAAGAGCTATGTATAGAATACGAAATAGTACAAAGCATAGTTAAATATAGTTTTTATATAGTTATTGGTTAAGCATATACATATAATTGTAATAGAATATTTAAATATGTTACTGATCCACCATGCTTCGTTTAATGGCCTCCTGTAAGTCATCATCAAAAGTTTCGGGTTTTGAATAATCAGCTACGAATTTTTCTGGGAGTTTAGCACCATTTTCAGTTGTTTTGTCAGCTGTATTATTATTGACTGTTAATTTATTTTGTACTTTCGTTAAATTATCAGATTTCGTTAATGAGTATTTTGGTTTTTGTTTAGCATTATTTAAGTTAGAGGCTGTTGAGTTATTAAAATCATCGTTTATCTCACAGAAAGCATCAAATTTAGCGAAATCATTGTCATTAAATGGTAAGGGAGATTTGTTGGATTTGTTGTTGTTCTTATTTAAATTGGTTTCTTTTAATGTGATACTGCTAGAATCTTTTGTTAGGTTAGAATTTCTAAAGAAATCATCTTCAAAATTGTTGTCATTAAAAACACCAAACATGTCAGAAACTTGTTGCTGATTTAAATTATCACCAAAAGCATCGAATACTGTAGATGTTGTAGTATTTTTGCTGGCAAAAGCATCGAAGGCATCCAGTGAACTAGTGGATTTGGTAGTATTTTTCACTTTATTCGAATTAGAATCAATACTTTTGTTATTAGATCCAATTTCAAAGATATCACTAAATGCATCTAAGAAGGGATCTGGCTTTGGTGTACAAGATTTCTTACTTGAGTCCAGTGTAGAGGTAGACGACTTTGGTTTTGAAAATGTGTCAAAATCAGGAAAATTATCGAATAAACTTGATGGTGTAGTAGTTGAGGCATTCAATGGAATGGGTGTATTGCTTTTCGATTTAAGCGAACCTTGTTCTTTAATTTGATCTGTTAAACCACCGGACGTAGTAACAGCCGAAGATGTAGATGAGTATTGTGAAGGCACTGGACTTGGATTTGAATGTATGGTAAAAGATTCAAATTGATTTAAGAACTCATTGCTAACAGTTGAACTTGATTTGGTCGCACTTAAAGCGTTATTCGAATTACTTGTTTGAAATGAGTCATTTACATTATTGTTGTCTACATCCAGAACTGCTTTTAATTTGTCTTCTAGAATGAAATTTTTAAAATGATAAAAAATTAGTTTGAATTATTTTTTAACCATTATTACGCACCTTCTGCAACTCCTCCTGCTACCACGTCATCTTTAAATACCTTATCTGGATCTGTTGGAAATTCATCGTCATCATCATCAAAAGGATCCTTTATATTGAAAGGATCTTCATAACGATAGTCCTTAAAGGGGTCATCTTTAAAATCTGTGGGTCCAGTTATAATCGAAGATGTTGATTTTATAGTACTAAAATGATCACTTTCACTTTCCGATTTCATTGTTGTTATGGTGCCAAACGCATCGAATACAGTTGATGTATTCGAGGTGGCCGTTATCGCTAAGGATTTCGAGGCAGCCAGCTGCTGTGGTGTAGTGGAACGTGTTAAGTGGTTATTTGTGTTTGAGGTTGACGAAGTGCTATTATCGACAACGGTAGTCAGGGTGGAAATGCTTGCATTTGTCTTACTATATAAGTCTGTTAAAGCGTCTTTATTTAATGTTGTATTCAAGCCTAACAAGGATGCAGCGCTTTGACTGAGGGCAGGTGTATTTTTGTTTGTGGATGGTAATGTGAAATTATCAAATAATGTAGCATTTGTTGTGGATAATGATGTTACGGATGACGTTGTTGTTGACGTTGTTGCTGTCTTTACTAACTTATTAACATTGTTTGGCGTTTGTGTTTTTGCAGGTATTATGGGTGCAAATGGTGGAGGTAAAGTGGGAGCCTACAGATCGTTTAAGGGATGGTAAATTAAAAAAAAAAAAAAAATACAGAAAATGAATTAAAAAAAAATATTTAACAAAAATTGTTCAAACTTAAAAAATTATAAATTATAAATATATCAAATAAACAAACAAAAAACTTTAACGCTATCCCCTAAAGCTAATTATGTTAATGAATGATCAGTTTATGCGATAAAATCGGAATAAAAATTATAATTTAAGGTCCTAACAATATTGACCATTAAAAATGTGATAGAACTGTAAAGACGCGATACAAACATATGGGGAAGTATGTGAATAAAAACAAGATTTGAAATTATACATTTAATATTATTACTTATTTCTTTTTATTCATTTATTATTCGTATTTCTTTCTTTTTTTAATTATCTTTACATACTTCAAAACTGAGATTGCTACAAAGTTATTGTTGATTATTATTCAATTTTAATACACTCTTACAGCCATGACTTTAAATCAAAAAATATAATTGCAAAACATAATTATCAATGAAAAACCAATAAACAATTTAACAAAACACTTGTTATCTGTATTAAACAATTTAGAAGTATGTATCGGAGTATAATAATGCTAACGCGCATAAGATTGTATTTACTGTATATGAGTTTCCTTCTTTATTGCTTGTCCTAACGTTGTTGTGCTCATGGCTGTAATTTTTCTTGTTTTAGCATTTAATTTGATTTAAATATGTTTTCATAAATATGAGATAACGAGAATTACTTTTTTTTTTTGTATACTGATTGGTTAATGTTTTTTCTTTTTTTTTTCGTTTGTTTATATAAGTATGTATGCAATATTCTTCGACATGACATTTATGTGCAGCATTATATTTTGGAGAATATAAAAATCATATAGAGAAATTCAAATTAAAATGCCTAGATACTTGAATGTATTCGTATCGAACGAATAAAGAAAGGAATGCCTAATATAGTGAAACTATTAGCATGTTATTTTTGACATGCATGCTTTTAGATTAAAAGAGGTAATTGAAAAACGAATTTAAAATTTAAAGACGTGGAAAAAATATTCAACAAATTTGAAATTACTCTCAAATTAAAAATATTTAGAAAAGAAATAGAGAAATCCAGTTATAAAAAAGCGAAAATAGTCCCAAAACAAATATTGGACGGCTTTTAAATGGCTTAAAAAATAATGTTTATTTAAAATTTATGTTTGAAATAGATTTAGAAATACTATGAAATGCAATTGAAAATTCCCTATATGATTAGACAATTAACACATTTGCTAACTATGTTTGTTTTATTTACTATTAAATGATTAATATACATATTATCAATTGGTCAAGATGTATGTACGTGTATATGGATGTATTTATACATATTTTGTTATATCATATAAATATGAAAAAATTAGTGATATTTATGAATTAGTAATATTTATCTAAACAATTAACGCTTTGATTATTAATTTTCATATATTTTTTATCAGAATTCTTGAACATATTTAAGATTAAACAGGAGGTGAATATTGAAAAGTCGGTTATTTTATAACAATTCAGATAGAGAAATAAAATACTAATTAAAAAAAAAACCTGTTTTATGGTTTATATTGGCTAGAGCAAAAACTTCAATTTGCAACAAAATTTTAAGGATTATTATTAAAATTTGTTTGCAGCTCTTTTTTATTTTTTAAACAATTTTTAAAGAGGGTGCTGTGGCTTTTTAAATTATAAACTATTATTTAATTAATAACGAACATTTTTTATTCATAGATGTTAAGGTACACGAAGAAACATTTTAAGCGAAGAAATGTTTAATAAATGGTAATTTTGTGTCTTTGTTTAATATATTAATTATTATTAGTAAAAGTTTTTATTTTATAAATCATATGTATTATTATTGTTATTGTAGATATTTATAGATGTTCAATTAATAAACGCTTTAATTTATATTTAATAATTATTCGCTAAATATTGTTAAGTCACTTTGAAATGTATTTTTAGAAAAATAGCGTAATAAAGGAATGGAACAAAAGTTAGAGTTTTTTCTTTTTTGGCTATATGGACTGTTGGAAGAAATCCCAGCAATAAAAGCCCAAAGAACGTGATTTAGAATTCGATTAATATCATAAGATCATGAAATTTAAAATTGATGGAGACCCTTTCAGACATTTTTTATTGAAAGTCTTAATAAGTTCTAATAAAACTAAACAAAATCTTAATGAGGACAAAGTAGATTTTTGTGGAACACGATTTTTCAACATAAAAATATTTGAAAGTGATATTCATTGAAATTTGTTTTGAAAAATCTTAGCAAAAGCCGAAGAATTAAGCAAAACGAACAGCATTTATATGCTCTATGCTGGATTTGATAATATTAAAAGTAAGTTTTCAAATCTTAAGCTAACTATAGTTAATGGTTTAATTACTGATATTATTTTAAGCCAAAGTTAGAACATGGTTATTATATGATAATAAATATTTTGTTAATTCAATTAATTACATTAATTACATAATATTACTGTTGGTATTTAAATTTTGTTATAAACGAAATTATGAAAAAAAAAACATTTAAACATTTTAAGTTTTTTTAGTAAACGTGAATGCTTGCATGGGTATTATCGGTGTTAGTTTCTTTTTTTTCCTTATTTATTACTTTTTATATTTCTGATGCAATTATATATATATTAAACATATATATTTATATATTAAATATATATATATATTATATATATATATATATATTATGTATATAGAATAGTGTTAAAGGGTTAAATGTATTACGATAGTATGATGTTCACTGAAAATAGATTTGTTTGTAGAAAAAAAAATGTTAAAAGCATACAGTTAGTATGGTTTGTTTTGTTTTTCAGATTAGAACAACAAACTTTGTTAGCCATAACAAATTAATAAAAATAAAAAAAAAATTGGAAAGTATAATTTTGTTAATAAAAAAAAAAGTTAAATGAGGTTTTTATAATTAAATAAAAACTACAGTTTTGTTAGATGTTTATTAGTCAACAACTTAAAAACCAAAAATTATATTTCTGTTAATAAAATTAAAGTAAAAATTAAACAATTGCAAAACTACAACAGTGAAAAAAATGAATAACAATTATTGTGAAAAAGTAATACTTAAAATATTTTTATGACAAACAAAAAAAAAAAAAAAAAAAAAATAATAAAAAAGCGGTGTGCATGCATTACCACCGATCCCAACGTACTGTATAATTACCAACCTTATTGTCAAAATCGGCAAAGTCAGCAAAACCTCCAGAATTTGTGGAAGCACCAAAGGCATCAGGTTGCGCCGGACGATTAGGAGCCTTCAAATAAAATAGTAGAAATTTAAATAGAACATGTTTCGGAATTGTTATATTTAACAAACCTGTAAAGGCCTGGGTGGTGCTGGTCTTGGTGGTGGTACTTTCGATTTTTTGGGTGGTAAAGCTGGACTAGGTGACTCTGGTCTGGGTGGTGGTGCTGATTTCGAACTGACGGCGGTTGCAGTTGTACTTTGTGTATTGGTACTCAAAATTTGACCCTGACCAGTAGGTGCATGTAATGCTGCAAATGGGTCGCTATCAAAATTGTCTTTCACAGGCTGTAAACGAGCAAAAATGAAATTAATTCACATATTAATTCATTTTATTTTTTTTTTTTTTCCTTTCTTAACTCACCTCGGTTTTGTTGCTAGCAAATGTATCACCACTAAAATTTGAAGGGCTGCTGAAGGCATCAAAGTTGGCATCGAATCCTGTGTTAAAGCTATCATCGAAGCCACCTTTTGCTGTTGCTGTTGCAGTTGTTGTACAACCACCAAATGGATCGCTTTCAAAACCATTTGTTGTAAAACCGTTACTTTTATTTGAAGTCGTCTTATTATCGTTAAATGGATCATCTTTTATTTCAATTTCTTTTTGTAAAGTTTTGCGTGCCTCATCAAAATCTGGTTCAATTTTCAGTTGATATTCTGAAATTAACTCAGCATTTTCAGATTCGATTGCAGCACGACATAGTAACAAAGCATCGGTCATTTGACGTTGAGTCTCCATCAATTGTGTGACCATAGAACGAATCTAAATATTAAATATATTAACATAAATTATCGTTTTTTTTCAACTTTCTTTTCTAAATTATACTTACTGAACTAATTTGCAGTTGAGTATTTTGTAAATGATTGGTGAGTTTTTGAAGTTCTCTATTATTTTCATCGTATTCTTTTTGTAAAGAGTTCTCTTCGTCTTTAAGTTTTTGTAATTCAGAACGTTTTGCATTTAATTCACCTTCTTGTTCATTAATCGTCTCCTCCTGCTTCTGACATTGTTCGCGAATTTTGTTCACCTACAAGATAGAGAAAAAAAAACCCAAAAAACACATACGATACATTAAAGATAACAGACTGAAAAAGTATAATATTAAGCAAAAATACATAAACTTATGACTTTTTATTTTGGGGACGCATGCAAATGCTATAAGAAATATGTGTACTTGATTTTCAATTTCGTTCAATTTTATTTGATGTTAAATAACTTTGATAGAACAAATATTAAACGAATCTTTACATAATGCTTAAATAAAATATACGCAACGAATAACACAAACTAATTTATAAAAAATAATTAATAACAACACAACAAATAATTAATAATGGTACAAATGCTTAAGGGCAAACAACGAAACCAACCTGATTTCTCTTGTGGGATATTTCTAGATTTATACTTTCTAAGGACATCTCGTATTCAGAGCTCTTTTGTATCAAATGAATTTCGTTTTGATTTGGGGATTTTGTACACATGGTTTTGTGAAATTAGGGTTCATGTATATTTTTGTTTAGTATCATATTAAATTCAGTTATGATATGATAACAAATTGTGGCCAATAATATAAAAAGAAACACGTGTTTTAGTGTTTAAATGGTGCAAACCCATAAAAATAAATTTTAAATTAAAAAAATAAAAATAAATTAATATTTAGCATAATCAAAACGAAAAAGGAAAAGTCCAAACTGTACAAATATGATAACATTATTAATAACTACTTGTATTTAATACTGTTGAAATATATACGTCTTTCGAAATTGCATATCTTGATAAAAATCACATACCTGAGCTTTAAGATCATCCAAACGTTTTTGGGCTTCGCCACGTTGATTTTCTAATTGCTTTAAGGTGGCAGATAATGTATCCAATTCACTCTGAAAATTAAAAATATTCATATTATACAGTATTAATTATCATTCAATTTGCTCACCTGCAAGCTACGAACTTCACCATTTTTAATACGTATATCAGCCTCTTTTTGAGCTATTTCAGTTTCCAAAGCTCTTCGCTCTTTAGCTAATTCTTCGATCTCTTTCGATATCATTTCTAATTCAGGGTTAGTGTAAGTTGGTTTAGGTTCCTAATAGTGGACATTTGATAAAATAAATTACCCCAAATTTAACTGAAATTATTTACCTGCACATCAACACCAGACACAATGCCACGCATAGATGGTGGTACCATATTGGCTGTTAGAACCTGAGGTGGATCTATACCTTTTTGTTTGCGTTCCACCATCCACATGGCCAGTGCAAATTGTTCTAAAGTTAATTTCCCCGACTGATTTGTGTCACAAAGAGCCCTACAATTAAAAATATTACGCATTTTTATATACCGTTGTTGAACAGAAACTTACCAAATATGAGCCAACATCTTTTGTGGTACCCCAGACTGTAAGAAAACATTTTTCACCTCCAAGCCAGACACCAAACCATCTTTATCCCGATCGGCTTCCCGAAACATTACTTCAAAGCGTTTCTGATCTTCGATCGTTACAACCCAGTCAGCATTGGCAGTTACAGAAGGTGGAGCACCAATTGGTATAAGAGGATCAGTGGAAATAAGTGGAGCCACACTGGCCGGGCCACCAACTGGGGGAACACGTTGCATTGGCGGTGGTACCGTAACAGGTAAGGGGATAGCTGGTGGTGGTGCAATATCTTTTGGAAAATTAGCCACAAAACCACCATCACCAAAACCATCACTTGATGGTGCTCGTGGTGCAGCAGGAACTGCTGGAGGTGGTGGCATTGCAGGTGGTCCGGGTTTTGGTGGTGCTCCCATTCCTGGTTTTCTTAACTCTGGAGGTAGAACATCGGGAACTGTACGTTTCTCCAAGGTTTTGTACACTAAGTGCATGGCTACTATGAATTCATGTTTGTCCAGATTTCCATCCTTATCCTGATCTGCTAAATCCCAGATTTTACCCAAGGTTTCCATTGGTAATTTGGATTCCAATAAAACTCCTTTCACTTTGTTGCCAGGCAACATACCTCCTACAGGTTTTAAAGACTCAAACAGCTGTTCGTACTTAAGCCGATCGATGACACTAATTGACCAATCTCCTGGAACAGGAGCACCAGCAACTATAGGTGCAGCCGGTACGCGAGGTGGCACAATCTTTGGAAGATCACCCTAATAAAAATAACATAGGGAAAAATTCCATATATTTTAACTTTAGAGGTCTACAAATCTATTTCAACGTACCACTTTTGGTGGTCTTTCTGTATCCATATAAATATTATTCATATTATAAACATGACCATGCTGAGCCAATGACACCAATTTTAACGCCACATAAAATCCTGGCTTATCCAAGTAACCCTTTCCATTGGGATCTGACAAATCCCAAACTCGGCTCAAAACCACGTCACTGAGGCCTGATTTTTTAAGAAACTTTGCAGCAGCCATTGCTTCTATGGTGCCCGCACCCTTAGGATCCATCTTTATAAAAACAAAAATAACAACACTGCATTAATTTCATGTAATTAATTACTGAAGTCTTAAAATCGGTTGCCTCTCCCATAAGAGATATATAATTATTACGAAACCATCCCACTCTTGACGACTCCAAATTACCTGTTTATAGTAGGCCTCGTAAATCGCTCCATGCTTACCACACAATTTCGCAAAATCTATATTCATTTTGTTACACAAGAAAAAAAAGTTCCACCCTTTTTACTCCTTCACTCTTTTTCTCTTTATCAATTCTTCCACAGTTATTTTAGAGAATTTTCATAAATTTTCACATTCGATTCACAGTATATCTGGTTTTTAAATGGTAAAGGAAAAATGTATTTTTATTATCAGAAAATCGATAAACCATAGAAAACTTCTGACAGTTGAATCGATTTTACCCCAAACAAAAAATAAAAAATGAGAAAGAAAACAACTACAAAACGAAATAACTGTGGTGAGTTTATCAAAATTGATATTTTTTCTTGACACTCGAAGACGACACCCTTAATTTTATTTCTTGTATTTTTTTCTACGCTATCACTCTCCTACATTAACAAATTAAACACCAATTAAATTTATAAGCTAAAATTATTAATATTTAATTTTTTAGTTTTCTTTTTAACGACTAATATTTCTGTTAAATAATTCCAGCACAGAGAGAGATTAGCAAACTTATAAATTCAATTAGTCGCCGTGTATATATGACAGTATGAAACTGTCAAAGGAGTTTCACTATACAGAGAGGGCTATTCAAAATTGCACTTTTGTGTAACGTTGCCAAATGTTTTTTAAAGAAAGTGGTAGTTTCATAAATCATATAAATATTTTAACGAAAATGTGAGAATATAAAAAATTAAGGTCGTTAAATTTAATATTTCTCTAATAAATTTTCTTCTATCTTCTGTTGTCAAATACATTGGTAAAAACTTTTAGATGTTGCAACGATGTTGATACCAGATGTATAAAGTGGTGCCTTACAAATAAGATTGAAGATTGAGAAAGTATCCTTTTTAGTGATCTGGAAGTACATTCTTCCCTTGAAGTGCTACGATTTAGAGTACTATTAACGTATTTTCTACTTACCTGTCATCGTTTTTTGTTGTCTAGGTCTGTGAAGAAATCGTTTGACGTTAGAATGCTTGATTCTTAGAACATTAATTAGTTGCGTTATAATTTAGCGATGTTGATTAATCTTAGAAAATCTCTATTGTTATGCATTTCTTTTGAAAAAGATTGAACTCAATTCAATGTACTGTTCTAACCCAGCATCAAAAGTTCAATTAGTCTGGTGGCATAAAACGTTACATAAATCTCAGCTGTCATATATATCACATGTGTTGCTGAGAGTATATCCCCCTGTTTTCTTAAAGAAGAAGGAGTAGATAAAAGATAAACAACAAAGTTCTTCGCGATTTTTTAGCGTATATAAACAAAAAAAAAAAAAAAGAAAAACCTTTAGGTGCAGAAAATTTTTTGCGGTTTTTACCAGTTGTCTATGAAAAAGAAAACTAAATCAAATTTAATCGCTATTAAATTAAACAAGGAGAGTGGAACTCTTTTGGATAATTGTGCAATGAAGCTAAATGAGCCCGTCAGTGAGAATAGTCCTGTTGTAACTCCTTTAAAAATATCCTCCGCTGTATTGGGTCAGAAGTTATCCAAGGTGGAGTCTGCAGAAAAAAGTGAATTATTAGAAAACGGTGCAAACGATGAAGATTTTGATAATTTTCCAGACGACGACGAAGATGAAGATTCATTGAAGGATGATGATATTGCGCTGACGGGTTTTATGAAGGAAACAAAAATGGAAATAAAATTGGTGGATATAGCAAATACGGTAGGTGTTGGTGGAGGTAACGTAGGTAGCGGTGGTGGAGTTACAGGCAGCGGAGTGACTGCAGTAGGTGTTGATATTGATACGGCCGAAACAGAAGAGGAATCGTCTACGGCTGGCAAAAAGAAAGGTGTTACGTAAGAAACGTTCTATTAACTGGGAAGAAGCTGAAAGGGTACGTAGTATGAAAAAAAACCGATTAATTGGCTTCTCTTTTACACAATATACCTATATTTTTTTACCGCATGCCTTTTGTTAGCATTTTATTCGGCCATTCTGTTTTTTTGCTTGTTAGTTTTTTACGTTGATTTTTTCCTTTCATTTTTTGGTACATATTTTTTCCACCACTCTAACCTGATATTCATATTAACCCTACAACGCACGTAGTAAAACTATATCTAACCGCCATTTTTTAATAGTTTCAATATTAACCGAAAATAAAACAAACGATCTTGAAACTAAATGTTATTTTGAATTTTTATTTTATATATTTTAAAACCTTACTTCATTCTTTGCACTGAAAACTGCATTTTAGATTTAAAAAAGAAATTCTTTATTTTTAAATAAAGTTGAATGGTTTTCAGCTCAAATTACATAGCGTTCTATTCGATAAGTTGTTTGTTGACATTTTGAAGGCAAGTCCAATTCAATTGTGAATCGTTCGTCAACAAAATTATAGAACTTAAACAGAAGAGGTTGTTGAACGATGTTCCTAATATCTACTATTGAGAGCACACTTTAATTTGTAATTTGTTTTTTTTAATCTGCAATTTACCGTTCTGTTCATATTTACCATCACATTTTGTATTTATTTTATTTTATTTTATTAATTTTAAAATTGATTTTTATTATTTGTAAGACTTGAGATTTTATTTACTAAATTTATTGGAATACTTTATAAATATTCTGTGTCCATTATTAATAATTAAGTTGCAATATTTAAAAACGTTTACAATTATTACTAATTATTATTACTTTTTCTCCGCTTTTCTGTTTTTAAGTCGATTTTTATATTTTAAAATTAAAGTGCTATTGGTGTTTTTTTCTGCTTAAGCAACATTTGGTATTATAGATTAGAACAATTTCTAAATGAAAATTTTCCAATGTAAACTTTGTTCTCTACACTAGAGTCTGTTAGTAGAAGTTATTAAACCGAAAGTGGATTATGTGGAGAATAAAGCAGTCGATGCCAAAAGTATTAAATCAAAACGTATGGCTTGGTTACATGTAACCAAACAGTAAGTGTTTCCCAATAATTTTACTCAAGCACACGATTAATTCCATTCCATATTTAACATGAAAAAAAGGTTTAATTCATTAAATTTTCGCCATCGATCTTTGGAGCAAATACAAGTGCAGTGGCGTAGTATGAAAAATTTAGCTAAAAAGGAATATCAACAGAAACATCCAAAATCCAATACTCAATTGGAGGGTCTGCAAATGTTAGAATTCATGGAGGAAATGCAAAAAGAACCTATAATGGGTGGTACACGTAGTCAAACACGAAATTCAACAATACAAAACTCAATCAAAAAAGAAATTACTGATGATGTTGAGGATGAGGAAGAAGATACTCCTTTGGCGGCTTTGCCGAATGCTATATTGAATCATAGCAACAGTGAAGACACACAACCTACATCTACTTTAGCATTACCATCACCTCCCACTTCAGCCGAGTCACAACATACTGAATTTCAACAGCAATTGGAAGAACTGAATAACGTGCGTATGAAAAAGAAAAAATCTTTACCAAAATTGAAACAAAAGCTCACAAAATGCAAGAGTCCTTTATTGAGCTCGAAACTACAAGAGAAATCAATTTCTGGTGGTGGTATCGGCCTAAAGATTAAAAGGCAAAAATGTGAGACGTCAACTTCGTCCTCTTCCTTAACGGATGTCTCAACTACTGGCCTGATGCTAACGTCCACATCGAATACAAATTTTCATGCTGCGGATACAAAGCCAAATAACAACAATGCAATTTCTTTGACAACGTCTAACTTGACTACACCACCTCCCTCTCCACCATCTTGTTTAGATGATAAATACAAAAAGCAATTATTCGATTTAATTAAACGAACCCGTTTAGCCGAAATAGATTTCGCTCGCAAAGAACATGAGCAAAAATTGCGCTACGAACAACAAGAACAGGAACTCAAATTGCGTTATATGTCCGAAATACATGAACAGCGAATGCGTTTTGCACTGCAAGAACACGAGGCTCGTATGATGGTCTATAGCCATGCTAATAGGCAGGCTGCAACTGTAAAAGAAAATCCAGAAACCAACTCTATATAAAATGCTGCTATACAGCATACGGTCGATATGAAGAATAGATAAAAAGTACGCCAATAATGAAAAAATATGAAATATAGTAACAATAATAACAATGATAATACATAGATTAATAATGTATTAAATATTATGCATTTATTATTTTATCACTTTTCTTATTTCAATACGGTTGTATTATTTATTTTAAAAAATATCAATCAAATAAAAAGTTTTTTTTCTTTTTGTTTCCTTTTTTATATACTTATTAAGATAGCTGTAGTTTTACACAAGCAGCTGCATATAAAACCTATAAAATATTCAGTATTATTAAGTCGTTGTAAAATTTTCTAATACATAATTTATATAAAACAATATGTAACATTAATCTGAGCTATAAGTTCTTCTAAATTTTTAGTTTTAATCGTTAATACATAATAATTAACTTAAGAGAAAAGCTAAACATGCAGACATTTTATTATTTTTATTGGATGCGCAATAAAATATTAAAAATTTTAATATTTAATAATAATAATAGTACAATAAACAAATGGAATTTTATTTAATAAATTCAACAGGTTTCGACTTTATTCAATGAAAAAGTCTAAAAAGATTTTAGTTTGAAAGTTATATTCTATAAGGATGTCTCACTTCTTGAATAATTTCATATTTGAATTGAATGTTTTTGCTTAGTTTGATGTCTGTATCTAATATTTTTAGACAGTTTTTTTTGCGAATATTACTTTCTAAAATCAAGGAAATTTACTCACACAAGTGTCACACAACAATCAATTTTCCAATTATTTGATTTCAGAAATCGTTAATCTCTGAAATATATAAATTTTTTATGAAATATAAACGATATTTTAACAGCTTTATTTTCATTTATGAGGAAGAGATAAAGATAAAAGAGCTTTCATGGTATAAAGAATATACCATGGAGCTTTTCATCAAAACTTTGAAATGAAATCTCCAATAAATATAAGAAAAGCAATATTTTGTGGGTTAGGTTATTTTATAGGAAATATTTTATATTTGTGCACAAAATAAAACTTAGACGTTAGTTTATAATGTAGAAAAAAAGAGATCCACCATTTTTCAAAAATTATAGCTTTGTATAAGATCATTTGAATTTAAATTTCTGCCTTAAAATTTACTTCTTTAATGAGCTCAATTTCATTCGAGATCCATGTTAAAAGAATTGAAATTTACTACTAAACTAATTCTAAGAAAATCACATTTCGACAAGTTGTGGATATTTTTGGTTTTTATAATCATTCAGCATAGTTCAGAAATTTAAATGCATGATTCAGAAGTAAATATGAAACTACCAGATCTTATAGTCCCTGTTGTAGTGGACATTAACAAAATAGCATTTGAAGCTGTATTACTGTAACCCGGCGATTTTGTGTAAAGATATGAATTTTCTCCAAAGATTGGAGTAAAAACACTGTCAGGAATCTATTAAATGGATACGGGCCTGATAAATTTCTTTGGTTCGGTTTTTGAGAAATCCTCGCCAATATTTAAAAAAACTTTATATTTTTAGTTCTCTTTGGTAATTTCACTGCGTTAATGTACTTTGGCTGTTTGTAAGAATTTTGACGTCAAGTGAGTAAAAATGCACCGTACCAAAAACTAATAAATGAATAAAGTTTCTATGGTTCTATCTCTGTTATCTAAAGTAAATAGAAACAATAAAAACCTTAAAAGACACCAATCGACGAAATTACTCAGATACATATATCCACGTTTATGCTGAAATTCAGTTCAAAATACATTTTATCATTCATAATATGAAGACTTTCTAATAATATAATAAACTTTCATTCAAATGGATTGTTCAGTTCACTTTAGAGAAATAAACTCTTACTTACTAAAATACCCCCTATTTTGAAATACATTCTTAATTTTACTGAATTATTTTTGTTTCTCATCATTCTACTGTATTTTCGTTTATTTTTAGTCATAGAAATTGATTTACGTTCCAGAAAGCTTTACTAGAGCGCACGAAACATGATGATGCGCAGTAACGATTTTTCCGGCATAAAATTAAAGAAGTTCTTTTGAATATGTACATAAAGTGAGTAAGTATTCAACAACAAGTGCTATTTGAAGTATTGACCTTAAAGTATAAAATACTAAAACGGATTTCGAAGTTTAAATATAAATAATAATATAAAGAAACAAAAAAAAAAAAAAAACGAATGAATAATCCACGTTGTTGAAAAATACAAGTAACAACGGATAAAACAATAAATCGGCTAAAACGTATCCGATGGTATTTATTTCTACCTTTAATGTGAATTTAATTTTTACCGCGAAATTTTCAAGTGGGATTTGAATGAGTGTTAAATACTACAATTTATGAATGAAATCATTTTTTACGTTTTTTAATTTAAACGTAAAAAAGATAAATATTGTTACGGCTATATTGAAAATATTTATATACTATACAGATATACTGCAGATAGGGTATACATATATAAATAAATTATTTTATGTCCACTACTATGTCTCTCATTATCTGGTGAGGAAGCAACAGACTATTAAAAATAAATAATATTAATATCTGAAATTTAAAAAGCTTTCCAATGTTATTTAAATTGAATTTATTAAAATTAATTAGTAAAATCTTAAAAATAAACCATTGCAACTATAAATTTAAGGTACGATGAGCGCCATAAGTGAGTCAACACCCACTATAATTATAAAGTTTCTATTATAAAAAAATATACTTGTAGCACAACAATAATTTTGTTTTTTGTTTTAACATTTTATAAGTAATAAATAAAAATTTTTATTTTTGGAAATTTATTCGACTATTCTCATTTACATTTCTCGCTGTCCTAAGAAAATGAATTATTTCATTGGTGTTTACCCACTTTTGGCACACAGTGTATATACATAAATAAATTAAAAGACATAAATAGTATGAAACTAAGACCAAAATGAGTAGTGTGGGTAGGATAATATTCAAATAGTGCTCTTTAAGCTAGCACGTCCTCTATTTTTAACTAACTTAATCGCTGATAGTTCAGCTAAATTTGGTAATATTTATTAGTATATATGTTATTATTATTATTATTCCTCTTCGTTTGTTGCTTTGTTTCAGTTTCAACAAAGTTATTCAAGCTAAGCAGTGATTGAAATGCCTTAAGTTTATAAATTCGATTTTTTATGTTTTCTACTTATATATACAATAAACTTCTATTTTCAGTTAACTTAGATATAAAAGAAGTAGGAAACAGATTAAAGTGATCCTCCCAATCAAGTTCTAATTGTTATAGGCGAGTTATATTGATATGTGTGGCTAGATTTAGTAATAAAGGTACGCTGCTTCCTTTTGATAAGCAGATTCTTAAACAGTTAATAATATTTGAATCTCTTTGAATTTTACTAAATTTACTGCAAAACTTTTCTGACAATTTGGATCCATATGTCGTCCTTTCTCGTTTTTTTGTATTTGACAGTGAATACTTTTCTGAGATACAATCTTAATACGTTAAAAGCTTTAATGTTCTCGTGGAATTGTGCGTATGCTAATGGACTTTAGTTTTAATATAAGATGATGGTTAAGATTTAAACTGATGAAAGTATATTCGTTTAATAAAAAAAGGCGCGTGGATAATATATTTAAAATTTGTTATGATATCAAGCAAGTTTTTGTATTTCATTCTGTTTTGTCCGATATCAAATATGATTAAATTTACGCAAGAGATTATTGTATTAATTAATACATGATATAATAGATATAAATATGATATAATTATCTATTATATCAATCTATACCGGTTATCGTCGAATGTCGCAAGTGGGTCATTGTTCCATCGATATCATACTCGATTTTCAGAAAGGACTCAACTCCTAATTTGGGTGATAAGTTAGTAGGTAAAAAACACATAATTTACATCTGATGCACTTATCTTGCAGAAGCCTCTCTGTTTTGTATTGTTTCAAATTTAATATCCATAGAAATTGCTATTTCTTAAGCTCTGCCTACAATCAATTTTAGTTTTTCTAAAAAAAGTTACTTCTTTATACTAAAGTATACTCTATAAGGATTTAAACAAAAACCAAAGGCAAATGTTAATTACAGATTTCATTAAGAAGTCTCGCCAATGTAAAATCGTTCCTAATCCATCTAACACCGAAACAGAATCGCATTAAGTATTATCGAGTGATGAAAGTGACATCATACCAATCACTAAGGTACATATCCTTTGACGGTGATAACAGTACATAATTAAATTTTTGGTTAAATGTTTTAAATATTCATATTTCTGGTTTCTGTATGTAAAATAAATAAATAACATATTCATATACAGGAGTACACTTTTATATATTTGTATTTAAATGAATAGGAAGCTACTTTCATGTTTTTCCAAATAAACATACATATGTATGTGCTATTTTCTTATATTTTACGTTGAAATAAATGACTGAATTATGCCTATTTTAGTTTGTTTTCGATTTACACGGTTTTACATAGTGAAATCTATGATTTCGGTTTACACGGTTTTTTAAAGAACCGGGGGATGGGTGCATCTCAAAATAGTGCCCTACTTATGAACTCAACCATTTCTTTGTGCAAGTAGCTATCCACACTATTCATATGTTAAATAATCTCTTCCAATATATTTTCCTAATTCGTACACAATATGGTGCCTGGAAAAGAGTCCACAGTGGAGTGTTTATGATTCATATAGAGTATATAAATATAATAGCCGTAATCATTACTTTTAATTGAAATTTAATCCTTGATAGTACTTATTATTAAACTTTTTCTCTAATCAAATGAAAGTTTATTTAATTAATAGTTAAGAAAAGGAAAATTTGAATTTCTATACTCGTTTCTTTGATTCACTCAAACATACGTACGTAAGTTTCGTGTTATTATAAAGAAAATGTCAAGAATATGGTATGATTAAAAGAATAGTAATCTAAAAAAGGACTGTAATAAGAGAACTGACAAGAGAACTTTGTGCATTTGTAACACTTGTAATAATACTACTTTTATTTAGTTTGTTTTTCTTATAGAATGAAAAAATGCGGTTAGCAAGATAACATAAACCTTATACTTTATGCGTAGGAGGGCGGATGTCGTCCTGTATTTTTATGCCGTATGAAATGTTAATTTAATTTTTTTTTTCTTTAAATATCACCAGCAACATATTTGAAATATTTTTGGAAACTAATTTTTAGCCTGATTTTAACTGCACGAAGTGTGATTGCGATTTAATGTGTAAATATATGCTTATATATTGGGCTGTTATATACATATGTACACACATTTTATTTTTCAATAACTACGCATTACATCCTTGCTACTGGCTATCAATTGTACGAATATTTATTTAAAAGAATGCCAAACATTGAAGTATGTATGCATAAAAATAAACACAATATTATATATGTATGTTTTTTATATGAATCTAATAAAAAGCGAAGTTTTTTAACACGTAATATTTAATATAAAGTGTAGAAATAGAGAAAGAATTTCATGTACTTGAAAAGTAAATTTTTTAATTTAATTACATACTTTACTTGATTGTACAATATCAAAAGAAAACAAGTGCCTACAAGTGTCCAACTTTGGCCCGTAGCAAAGATCTCTCATACCAACAGGAAGACAGGCCAGACCAGACCAGACCAGATATAGCGGTACTGACTCATAGACTAACTCACTATGATGAAAATGCTTAAATCTGTAAAACTTGACTAAAAGATTGTTATAAAACTGAAGTTAGTCTTAATAAAGACTGTAATTTGATAAAAATGCGTAACCTGATAGTCCAGTGAGGGTAGCCTGCTAGACTATTAGCGTGAGGGTTATGGGTTCGATTCCCACCACAATTTTTGAAAAAAACAATTTTAAATTTAATCCCTTTATGCACACTTACAATTATATTTACTCGTACAAAACAACCAAACACCAGGCGACAATTAACAGTAATACCTGCTCTTTAAAGTAGCAAGCAAAATGTAATATTTCTTGTAACATTGAAATTAAAAAAAGAATTATGAAAATAATAATGATTCAATTCCATTGACTGTGATATTGTGAGTATGACTTCTAATAACAATTACTTCATAAAGGGACCAGATAATAATCTGTTTTTTTTTCTTTGTATTTTTTTCACATGGGGTGCTGCAGGAACACGTGCTATTTTAATTTATACAATAAACACATTTTCATACAAATGCTTGCAGAGTTCTAAGTATTTTTGTAGAATTAAGTCAACGACAAAAAGAAAAAAGTTTCTATTCATTTTGTTTTGAAATATCTGCAGCAATTGTAGCTGGTGGATGGATGTAGGTCACATTGTCACAAAGTTTTAAATTCTGTCTTGAGCTACAAATTTAGTGGAGGTTGTAGTAGAGTGGTCATATTGTTTGTACAACAGCATTATTTTATTTGGTTTTTTAGCTACTTGTTGCCAAGTCTAATAATAAAATAAGTTTTTCATTGTCGGATAATCGGATAATAGTATTATAAAGGAAACGCTTGTTCGTGGGCCTTATCCTCGAACTTTTTTTTAATAAATTTCTAGATAATAAAGAGAACTTTCTATATCGTACCCGATCCACAAATCTTAAGCATACATTCATACATACATATATCCTCAACTATATAAGGAAGTAGTGTTTGTGTATATTTATTTGAATACGTTTACAATTGAAGAGAGAGGGTAAATTCATACGATGTAAAGATCGAGATTTAACAAACTAGAAACTGAAGAAGTTAAAATATGGGATAGTATGTGACAAATTCTGCTATTTGATCGATAAAACAATGAAAATAAAATCGCTAACGAATTGCTGAAAAGCCTAAAGTTGTAGTCATATTCCCAAACACAAGTTAAAGAGATAAGGTTGTTACGAAACATAAATAGTAGAGTTGGTGCTTAAACGGAGCCTTGTGACTTCTTTTACAAACTCTAAGGTAAACTCGGCTTAAGGCGCACTCGTGGAGTATGTTCACTTAGAAATTATATAGGTTTGATAGAAGCGTATCGTGCCGCCATTTTTAGGCGTTTAGAGAGTACTGACCAAAGGGGTGTTATTTTTCAGGATTATTAACCTCATATTAACTTCGACATCACTTTTAAAACGTTTAGACCGACGCATTGTACTTTGAGATTATTGTAGAGCTATTGTTATAAAGTACAGCTGGAAGAAAATCTATAATTGAAATAAAATACATTTTGCATAAACAATTAACGAACGGAAATAATCAAATCGCGCAATTTTATTCGTTTGCAAAAGGTGAATAGGTTCGGGTATCCGGTCTCTGGTCAATACACTTGCCATAGTGAAAGACAATGAAATTGGTTTTCATATCTTACAATATAATGTCATGGTATTATTTTTAAACTGTCGTGCTTTAGGAGTTCGTACATAAAATTATTTGCGATTTTATAGTGCTAGTAATACAACCATAGCTATGCTATGTTGACTTACAGGAATTCTCTTTTTTCTATGTCATAAGATGTAGACCATACATAAATTGTTAAATATTTGAATGAAATATTTATTTTTAACTAGTGTTATGACTGTTTTTCTATTATAAATAAAAACACACACAGGAACAAAAAGTATTTCCAACATACTTTTTTCTATTGAATATGGTGACTCTCTATGTAGGTTGAAAACTATTTCTACTGCTTAACACCTCTATGCCACAATATGTATTGTGTTGGGAAAATGTAAGAATGAATAAAAAAATCTAAAGAATTTTGCAGGGATTACATTGAATTAAGAAGTTAAGGTGGGAAAATACAATACAAAATACAAAAATACAGCCGACAAATGTTTAAAAATATTATTGACTTAGTTTAGAAATTATAATACTTAAGTGCCGGTCAATTGTGTAGTATACGTATGTATGTATATGTATGTAATTGAGAAAAATAATCTATAATTTAAAGTTAAATTATGAGTTGAGAATACATTTACGCTTCTATCACCTGAACCTCTACGCACTCGTATACTGCTAGATTCATTTTCAACTAAAAAATATAAGACATTCAGCCTCTCAAAAGTTACGCTACTCGGAGGATGAGGAAAATGCCATCATGTTACATTTGTACGGATGCGATGCCATTATCCACTATAAAACTTGCTACATTAAACAATGACAACTTATTAAAATGAAATGTTGAATTTAACTGTCACTTTGAACATTCAATCGTATATCTAAGTAGCTTGATAGACATAGATGTGAATGTCTTTGGAAGTGAAGTAATACAACAAATACTTTCATTGAATTAAAAAGTTAAAGTTACCTATTTATAACACTTATTTTCAACATCTGGATATTTTTGCTTTTATCAGCATTTAAATGTGTCGCATGGATAGAAATTTCCCAATAGATTCGGTTAATGATAATTAGAACATACGTAAATAGCACAATGAAATTCAAGTAAATATGCTTTTCTTTCCTTCAATAGGGAGTCAAAAATTTTAAAGTAAAATTAATAAATATCTATTGTGGTATTGCGAAAACCATAATTTGAGAGCTTTTAACAAAGTTTAATTAAGCTAATAGGCCATATATAATTTCTATCAAAAATCAGCTTTATAATTCTAGAAACATATATTTAGGAAGCAATATTTCTTTAGAATGCACCATCTCAGCAGGTTTCTAGCAAAACTTTGAAAGTAAATAATTGCCATGAAAATAGTTTTTCAAATTTGAAATTTGGGATTGACGTTAAATTGTAGATTCGTTCACTCATATGACTCTTATAATGAGTTTAAATGGCTAACACTGTTTGTACAATCTTAAAATTTTGTTATCTTCCCCACCCCTTCAGCTTTTGGTCCACTTGAAGAATATAAGAAATAAATACTTGCTGGGTTATGTTCAATAATAACAAACAATTTCCGTTGCTTATCGATTTCTTTAAGAATATATTAAAAGAAATATTTTTTATTCCATAAAAAATGAAAACAATCCCAGTATTTTATTATTAAATAGGATTAAACAAAAGAGAAAAAATGTTAACACATGTTCTATATATTTGTTAAAAGAGTTTCATTCCTTTACAATATACATATACCAACGATATGGTTTTTATTTTTACTTAAAATATGGTTTTAGAAAGAATTTTCTTTTGTTGTTTTCAAATAAGCAAGTTTTATAAGAATTTTAGCAATAAGCCAATATAAATAACTTCAGTTTAAATGCACAATCGAGTCGGAAATAAAAATACATAATAAATCCGAATAGAAATATTGAATGATTACAGTTTGTAATGTGTTGGACAGGTACGTTGGACTTGAACTGGCACATACGTAATATACATACACATATAGTTGTCGGGAACAGGCCCTTTAATTTCATTCGACATATTCCGTTGTAGTATTGCTACCCTAATATATCAATAAAGTTTTATAGCATACTGCAAGTATTAAATGCTTTGACTCTTTAATGTAAGCACCGAGCGAAATAAGGGAGTACCCTCTGCCGCTGAACAAAATTCTTGGTTTTAAGTATTTGAAAAGAGAACATTGAAAGTGAAGAATTGATATTGAAGAATTGGTATACGGATCAAAAATATATACAATGTTTGCCTATGTTCGGAACGATGGAATCACTACCAATGCGTGTAACGGAAAAAAATGTTTGTAGCTTTTATAAGGACTTTTGCCAAGAGATTCTTTCACATTTAAAATGTCTGCCTGAAATATTAATTTTTCTCTCTATAGATTATACTGTTCTCACATCACTATCATAAACGTATGTACGTGTTCTTTGAGGTATTCATAGAGATATTTATACTCCATAGAAATATTAATATTCGGTAAAGGGTTTCCTAACGCAACAAGATTTAGAATAATCTCCGTACTCTCTGTAGTAATGATGAAGAAACGAAGCAATAACAACATAGCAGCTTGATCACAAAACCGGTGGGCGATAAAATGTCTGCTTTTAATACCGGTTACATCTCTTTCGTCACATGTCCGACTCTATGAACATTAAGTTGTACTACACTTGTACACTGTATTTAATACAATATCGCTAATCATATCACTTTTCACTATCCTCTGTTTAACAATAAACTTCTCAACATGGTTTTTTCAAAATTTTATTTAAAAAAAAAAAAAAAAAACTAAACTAAATTAAAAATAAAACAAAGAAAATAATAAAACCTTTATTAATGTTACGCTTTGTGTAAGGAACAAGCTCTTGTGGACTGGTACAATTTTAGTTTCGTTTGTTTCCTCTTAAGTATAGCGTTTATCTATATCGGAAGTAAATATTGTGGAATCAAAAGTTTTGAATATCTTGGTTATGAGAAGGAAACGGCATTTCCTTGTTTTAGAGTTTTGATTCAAGCACTAAGCACTACAAGTTGAAATAATTTTTACTTGAATATGAAACAATCTTCCTGGAGCGAAATTCGGAACAACGTAAGTAGATTCACATCAAATGCCTACAAACGTTACTCTTTTTCCCTCTCTGGAGATCAATTTTTCAAGTTAAAATTTTTTGTATTAAATGAATGTTATTATTTTTAATTTATTTTAAAAAAACTAAATTTGTTGTGTTTTCTCTTTTGCTCTTTATCATGTCTCCAGTTTATCGTATGACTTCCTTTTCATATTCCTGACGAACAATGTCGAAACCAATAGAGTATAGGTATACTCTATAATCTTTGGTCAAATTTAATTTGTCGTTTAACACTCACACACTGTAACAAATTGTTCAAAAGTTAACCAACATCTATTTTGCTAATACATTTCAAAAAACCAATCAAAAGAAAAGAAATTATAAAAAGCAAAAAAAAAACCCAGACAATATCCATTCGAAAATGTGATAAAAAAATAAACTGAAATAAAATTTCTTAAATTCGCCACAGTCACTGTTCGAGAAAGCAAATACATCCATGTATTCACGTTGCCAGTGAGTATTTATATGTATATGTATATATACAAACATATCAGCATTCAAATTCCATTGTATTGTATGCATTATGTATGAAATAGGTCTACGTATTTGATACGTGATTCAAGTGTGATATATCATAAAGGGAATTAAAGGATACTTTTAAAACCTAAACCTAAAACTAGTTATTTCAAAATGAATTAATTAATTGAATCTGTACAGATACAGAAACGCTTTCTGATATTTTGCTTCAGAGGACTTGGATGGAACTCTTTTGTTCTCCCTTCGTATGAAAGTAGACTCGCTCTTATACCTTATACCTACACTGAAAAGTCGGAGAATTATGTTAAGTGTCTCTTTCCTTCTGGGTTTAATACGTGGAGATGTCTACTCTGATTATTTGTTACGTAAAATTAATTTTAATGGTTCAATTAGACCTTCTCGTAATTTTAATTTATTTAATATATAATTTCATCGCTCTGTCTATGCCAATAACTACTCTTTTCGTCAAATAAGCCTAATGTTTAATAGCCTTTATCATCTAATTGATCTATCCGAAAGTAATTATTCTTTAAAGAGTTGAATTGAATATTAATTATATATATTGTTTGTAAATTTAAATTTAGTCTGTAAGGAACACTATCCATAGACATAAATAAATAAATGAAAACATAATTTTTTAAACAAGCAATAGATGATCAATATAAATTCTTTCTTTCTGTCTTCGAATTCCGGCTAATCAACGGCCTAATAGTTGAACTATTTGCTACTGATGGTATAGAGTTAGCATGATGAGTTTGCCAACTTTTATGTAAAATATGGCATGAAAGTTTGCTGTCTTGAACCTTATATATATATTAAAAATGAAAGTTTAAAATAAGGAGTTATATGAAGGTCCTCTAAAGTCTCACGTTATAACCTGTATATATAAAAATATAAAAATTATACATAGTTTGAGTTATATAACTAAAAGAATTAAATCCTTAGGTACTTCTTTGTATTAGGTAATCATAATTTGATAATAAGATTGCCATAAAAGGTTTCTCATAAAAAATCTCTTGTTCGGAATCGACTTTAAACTGTGAGAAGTTAGGTCGTAATCCTTAATGAAGGGTTGTAATGACAAACTATGTGTGTATGTATGTGTAATTTGATACTACTTACCAATATAATTACGTCCTTGTAATGACACAAATTTCCATTGATGATGAAGAAGAAAGCTTTAAAAGCGCTGGCTTATAAGTTACGGATGTCTTTACTTTATCAGAAATCTTTGTGTTGTTGTTACAATAAAATAGCTCACTCCAAGTCATATTTGCGTGGCGATCTGAGTGCGTAAATTGGAATAGTCAGCTGCTATTAATGAGCTACTTTGCTCTATGGCTGTACGTTATCAAGAAGACTTTATGAGACAAACAATTCAAATTTTTTTTTCAAAAATAATAAATGCGGTAATAGTTTTTATATGATTCGTTCGTATTTGGGTAGGGGCGCTGAAGACTTCAACATTACGCGTAAACTATTTCATGTCGATTATTGGGTACGTCCACCTTTAATTACTATTCCAATAAAAATGAAGACGAAATAAAGTAAATAAAAATACAAATAAATGCATGATATGACGCCGATTGTCTGACCAATCCACTCTATTCTATAAATTTCAATAAAACTCTTACAAATAAAAAAAAAAAACAAAAACACAAAAAAAAAAGAATATATTTAAACAAAATTCGGATACAAGAATGAAATAAAAGGAAATGAAAAAAATTATAATAAATAAATAAAGAAGTAGACAGACAAAGTCCTACACAAAAATTACAAGGAAATCCAATCAAAAGTTAAAAGAGCGTCAAAGTGTGAACAACTAAAAAACTAAAGAAACAAAAATCAAGAAAGTATCTCTTTTTTTCTTTAAAAGTATGTATATCTTTTAAATATTGCACAATGGAGGCATAAAAGTGTTTGGTTTAGTTTTAAGTATTTTTTTTACTTTTTATATTACTTTTTTTTAATAACAGAAATAAATAAGAAAGTGATAAAGTTAACAACAATTTAAAGAAAATTTATGAAATTTAAAATTAAAAAAAAATTAAAATTTAATTAATAATGTTAAACACAAATTAAATTATAGATAACCAATATAATATTTATAATATTAGTGGTACCTTGTACAAAGTAAAAAGTCGGGCTTTTTAAAATAGGGATTTTCTAAAATAAAAATTCGTTACTAAAGTCAACAACCAAATACAAAATAATAAAATATTTCAAAAAATAATACAATGAGAAAAATAAAAGAATAATATTCAAGCAATGTTTTTAATTAAAAAAATTAATCAGCATAGGCTCTGTGCCTTTCTAGAAAGAAAGAATCCATGAAAACGCAACAGACGCCTTATCCAGAAGATATGTCGTGATTTTTTAGTACGACAATAACTAATAATTGGAACTTTACTAAAATATTAGCATCTAATTTGCTACTTTGCGAAAAATACATTTAAAATAAGAAATTTCAAAAAGTAATCTAATTTTTAAATTATTACATTCAATACTCGAAAAACAACGGCAAAATAAAGCACTCATACATATAAATACATTGGTATGTGATAATAAATCAAATTAGAATCAATAGTTTCTACCAACTTTTCTTTTGTTGCACTATATTTTCCGATTTTATTTTACATATAATATTTAATCAGTGGTTTAAATAAATAAGAAAGATCGGTAGCTTTTAGCGTTCCAATGCGTTTCTCTTTATTAATAAAATTTCTTTCAGTGAATGTTTCTTATAAAATTATAAATTAATTCAAAGCATTGCGTGTTAAAAATTATAAAAAAGGAAAAAAAATTAATAAAAACAAAAAAGAAAATGTTTTAATGAAGTGCTAAAGTGCATAAAAATGTTTTTAACGCAATTGAATTCAATTCTTTAACGAACAAATTATTTTGTTCATTCAACTTTTATTCGTAAACAAAGAACACAAATTTAAATGCTAGCCAGCAGAAAAATAAATATAATCAAAAGAAAAAATAATAATAATAATTAAAAAATTGCACATTTTTAAGGCAAATAATTAAGTATTGACAATTATGCTGCTTTTATTTTGCACTCATTCCATATTATTTTATGTGGGTTTGATTAATTATAATGATTTCGCCAAGAGTCTGCACGCCGACAACTGTCAAGATTTGCATCGCGTAGTTTGTGTAGCTCAATGTTTGGAGAAGAGCACTACTCAAAAAGCAGGGTTAATTCTTAATGGTTCAGGCTTTGACAAGAACGAGGTGAGTACATTTACATATATTAATGCTAGTTTAGTTTAAACAATGTATAGAAACCATTTTCCTTCCTTGCATATGCATCAGAGATCAGCAACGAGTATTCCAAACGATGAGTAGATTCAAATCATACTTATAGTTTCTGATACTTATACGCATTCATACTCATACTCAAAGTTGGAAGTACTCGTCGTATTCATACTTAACAATACGCATGATGTTATTGACTTTGACTCGTCTCTACTTAACATTTACACGAAGCACAAAATAAGTATGATTCGCGTACGAACACTACTATACTCACATGAATATTGTGTGTATGCTTTGCTTGTTGTCTTTGTCTTTCCTTTGTTCTTTGTTTGTATATGCAACAACAACAAAGGCTGTCCATTTAGATGAATGATTCGAGCCATTCGAATCACTTATAAGTATTATAAGTATTTTTCTAAATTTATGAATCAGAATGAGTAGACGTATGAATTAAACATATTTCGAATGTTGTGAGTTTGATGGCAACGTTAGTACTCATACTCATTGCTACTTATACTTATAAATCAATGTTGTACCGAGTACGAATGAATCAGAGTAGTTGAATTTCAATTCTGTTGATTCACTCATACTCAAAATTGGATGAGTGCTTATAAGTAGCGGAAAAACGATTCATTGCTGATCTCTGATATGCATGTATGTATTTGTGATTTAACTACATTTTTTTCTAAACGCTTACGATTTCCCTTACGAACCTTCCCTCTATCTAATCACAAAACTAAGAGAATTCTCATTGCATAAGAAGATTAAAGATAAAGATGTATATTTTTTCATTTATGTGGACATTAACATGTTCAAAAATTTATATATTTTTTCTTGTAGCGTTTGCAGAAGTTACATACCCACATATATAAAGAATATTTCCAAAGTGATCTAAAGTAATAAAATAAAAACGATTAAATTTTTGGTCATATATATATATATGTAACATATATATATTATAATATATATATATATATACTGCCATTAATTAATTAGTTAATAAATCGCTTTCTTTGGAAGCCCTGACATTTTATGCCCCAAAATCAATAGCATCTTTCAATTCAAAAGTATTGTATTTAAATACACTGTAAGTATGAATGACGTTGTACTGTCGCGATTTAATATGGATTCTATCGAAGGCGGATAACCAAGAAATTCTTTTTTCTCAGAATTAGATTTCTTTTTCCTCTGTAGAAATAAAATTTTTATGATTTTCTTTGTTATTTTCAGCTCTTCCAAACATGTGGAGTTGAATGCACAAAATCAAATCAAATAAGTCTAAGGGATAAGGATGCTAACAATAATGTGCTGCTCCCAAAACAAATTCATGAAAATTATATTTTAAAGTTAATTTGTCGCAACGATAGCAGTTTAAACTTTCGGATTGACTTGCATATGAAGAAGAACAAAAACTATCAAATATCAAAAGCAAAAGCAATGGCATATACCCCTGTATCATCTGCAGGAAAGTACAATTATTAACTCTGGGATAGAAGAAAATAATGTAACTGAATATGGATATGGGAGTACAATATTTTTAATTGAAGTTCATCTGGCCAAAAATGCCGAAATTTTTTATGTATATTTGGTAAGTTTGTTATAGCAAATGATAATGATAAATAGAAAGATAAGTCAAAATGCTGCTCATAAAACGCTCTGTTACAAATACTCCTCCTCATATACGGTCGTCATGAGTTTGTTGTTCCCTATCCATTATTCATTTCAGTCAATTGGCACTCTTATTTATTTTTTTAAAATTCAAATACGAGAACAGTAGAATGGCTAATTTGTTTTTCTCGCCTGGATACCATCAGCATTATTAACATAGTAACGCCAATCCAATGAACCAAATCTACATTATTAGTTTTAGAGAAGGATGTTAATTTATATTTCCTTCAGATAAAATGAAATGAAATGGATGGGCTTATTTACTTTGATATTTGCTTATCAACAAAATTATTAAATAACCTTAGAATGCATGAAAAGAAAACAAAACTACATACACCCTTAATGTACTCGAACCGAAAATAAACTGGTTACCAATGTATCAATAGGATCTTTATTTTTTTATAATCTCTTAAGCATTACCGAAATATGTATAAGCATTCGAAAAAATGCAAATTTGCCATCCATAAAATGTTCGTATGTATGTATACGCAGATTATTATTTTTCTTTTAATGTAATGAAAACTTATTAATTTTAATTGATTTCATTTACAATACTTTTGGAAAAAAACAGAGCCTGATTTGTTCAATACCTCGTCTCTATTGACAAAAAACTGGGCTATAATTTTTACAAGCTTCTATTTAATATAAGAATTCATAGCCAAGCTGTCCGAGCTTTAGGCGCGTTACTGTCGATCTGAGTGAGCGAACATTGTTCTGATGGAACATGGTAGTTGTGACCAATTCTGGATGCTTATAGGTGATTTCTTCAGTTGTTAATACCGCCAATGTCCGTTTAGTCAGCTTTGGGTACATGATTCAACTATTATTCGCTCGAAATATTCTTACCTTGCCATATCATTCACGTTCAGTGGCCGCCAAACATCCACATGCGACCTAAATCATATCTTTCAAAGTATTTTATTTTTGTTTTAAGAATATTTTTCTCTGTTTTTTTTTTCTTTCCCTTTTAGTCGGATGACAATTTCTTCACAATCGATACTTTGCTTGCGAATACAACTTATAATGTATCCGTGACGATGGTTCATTCGAATAATAAATTTTCGGTTATAGCTCGACAACTACAATTTACAACATTACGTCGTGGCTATACGCCGGAAAATGTAACTGAAATTAAAGTTACAAATTTCATGGAAGATAAATGGAATCCAATGTTTTTGACTGCAACTTTAACGTGGAAACCAGCAGCAGGTAAATATTAAAAATAAAGAACTCAAACAATTTGATTGTGTTAAATATAATTGTAGTTTAATATTTCATAACATGCATATATAAATATAAATTGTTTTTAATTTGTTTTCGTTTGCTTTCTGATTGTCGACAGACCTTACCTGTCATTACGATGTTATTTCTTTTGCGCCAGAAAGAGCAGAATTTCAACCTTTAGAAATACGGGATGTAAGTATATATATTTACTTGTGTTTGTACATTAAAGCATGTACATATGTATGTAAGAATGTTTCATTTTTAATTCCCACAAATTACGCATGATTTAATTTTAATAATGTTTTATAAAAATATTATGAAAAAATGTTTGGCCAAAAAATTTTATTAAATTTTATGTGAATTTTGTATACATACAAAGTTCGCAAAGTTAGGTTTCCGCACCCATTCCTACTTTTGTCGTTTTATTTACAAATTATGTACTATTTATAAATATTATAATTCAAATAACATGTGAATTTAAGAAGAAATTTCATGGTATTTGATATATGTGCACGTATGGCCACTTATGTTATTATGATTATTATGAAAAATATTCCTATTTTTTACGAAATTAAAACTCCATTCCATATGTATATTAAATTAAGGCTTAAAGCTGATCAAAAATCTAAATTATAAATCGTAATGAAAGATAAATAATTTAATATCAGAAACATAGAAATGCTCTGTCCATACTGTTGGTCAGGACCACTAGAGCCTTCCGATAAGTCTCAATATCTATCTATTCTATTTTTTGCTTGTTACTGATTGGTTTCGTGACAATAACGTCAGTATTAGACACTCACAAGTCGAATTATCTGGCCTTAAAGATATTGTGAATCTATCGGATGATTTAAAAAGTGGACTTAATAAGCAAACTGTACAAAATAATCCTGTGTTGTTGCAAACTTTAAAGGGTTCAGTATGATGCAAAAGTTGAGAGCCAGTGGAATATTATCGCGTCCATGCTTAACTGTCGGAAAATTATGATTCGTATTACAAATTACGATTGTTATTTTTGTTTAGTTGAAATATGTGATCTTCTTTATAATATAGGAGTACACCTGTTTTAACTCAGTGTGAAAACTTAAAACTTGTTTGTAAATTCCGTGTGTATTAGCTTCTTGTATTTGCCATATAAAAGAGAAAGGACATTCTCACCACTTTCCTAAACAATATTAGGGGATCAATTTTTTATAATGATTTTAATTGGTTTTGTTTAGGTTTCCTGTTGTTTATTTTCACGATTTTTAAATTTTTGCCTAATATTTTTATTTAAAGAGCAAAGTAGCTGAATGGCTAGCTCATCAATTTCTTAACATAATATGGCTTAAGAGGTTTAAAAGGGTATCCAATGTAATGATATGTATTTGTGTTCTAGTGTTACATCAATCAATTTTTAGATAATGTGTTTAAATTACAGGTATAAATCCAGTTTTTATAACTCTATATATCAAAGACAAATTAAAGAAAAAACTGTTCTAAATTACAGTAGAGTACAGTAAAAGCAAATTTATAGTCATGTTTTGCCTGTGGAGTAATTTTCCCAGTTTCATTAGGACAAGATAAAGTGTCAAGATTACAAATACAAATTTATTGTTAAAGATATGTTTAAATATGTTTGTTTTATTTATAAAAATAATTTGAATTAAGAGTATTTACACGAAAAATAAAACGCTTTTAAGTTCATCACAGTTTATAAACGAATCAAATTAGTAGCCATGTTTTTTAAAACCGCCACCGCCACCGCCATAGCCACCACCACCGCCGCTACCAAAGCCACCGCCACCTCCATAACCACCGCCACCACCATAACCACCTCCTAAACCATGACCACCGCCACCACCGCCTCCACTACCGAAACCGCCGCCGCCACCTCTTCCTCCACCTAAGCCTCCACCATGGCCACCAGAAGAACCACCACCGGGTCCGAATCCTCCGGAACCACCATGGCCACCACCAAGTCCATTTCCACTGCCACCACCTAGGCCAGAACCACCACCTAGTCCAGAGCCACCACCTAATCCAGAGCCACCTCCATGTCCACCACCTAGGCCAGAGCCACCGCCATGTCCACCACCGAGCCCATTGCCACCGCCGCTTCCATGTGATAGAGAGTTACCGCCACCAGGACCGAAACCACCACTACCACCTCCAACACCAGAACCAGAACCTAGTCCGCCACCACCACCTCTTCCACCACCTAGTCCGCTACCGGAGCCACCTCCTGGGCCAAATCCTCCTCCAGAACCACCATGGCCTCCACCAGGACCAAAGCCACCACTTGCGCCGCCATGTCCTCCAGGACCTCCACCGCCTCCGCCTCCACCTAAGCCAGAACCAGAGCCAAATCCACCACCGCCGCCTCCACCTTTACCGCCGCCTCCTCCTAGGCCACCTCCAGGACCAAAACCGCCTGAGCCTCCGTGACCACCTCCAGGACCAATGCCGCCTCCACCATGGCCCCCATCAGGACCACCACCTCCTCCACCACCACCAGGGCCAAAGCCTCCACCACCTCCGCCACCTCCTCCACCACCTCCTCCACCGCCTCCTCCACCATAAGTCGCTACTTTGCTGCCATATGGTAAGCAGTTAACTGTGCAGTTTATCACTGCCAAGGCAACTAATGTCACCTGCAATAAACCATACACACCACGTTAAATTTGTCTCAAATAGATGTTTCGATTCTCCAACAACTGTTGTTTATACGTACCAAAATTTTATTCATTGCTGCTTTATTTTAATGTGTCTCTTCTAAAAAGTTTCTATGACTTGACTTGTCTATTTTTTTCTAATTACTAATAAAATCTGTATTGAAATATTCCCTTTTTATAGCATCGATTTAATACGACATTCGTTTATTATCGTTTATAAATATGTCTGTCGGTGGGCACCTTCTTTTCACACATGTATTAAATGCCACATGCGGAAAATCTATCATGTACGAATAAGTATTTATTAAATAAAAAAAATCAATAAACAATAATAAGAAATAACATCTAACATCAAACATTCAAACATTTATAGTGTATTAATAGATTTAATAATATTTTATTATAAAATACAATCTTAATGTCGTAAACAATATTGAGGCATCTTTTGCAACATTTGAACAGGCTTCATAGCATGGTGTTGTTATTTTGCGGAGCTTTAAAACATTTCGTTAAAAATTTACTGAAATTTAAACGCGATAATAGGAGAGCATTACGACTGGATTTTTATTATAGTCCATTATTAGTCCCTAATGATTATCGCATCCTATCTATCTCACTTGGTTTAATATAAAAATATTACCTTGCCAAGAAAATAAGAGAAAATGAGAATTCCTCACAACTTCCGTATTTGTCTTTCATAGTACCGGACAGAACTATTATTGGATCCCTAAAATCGATATTTGTGTAACCAGTACGTTAATAATTTTTAAAATACTACATACTTCAGTGGTAATTATACATCTCTTGTAAGAAACACCCTATAATTTGACTGTAATTCTATATACAGTGTATGTATGCATGTTCAACCATTTTATATTTTAATCTTTATAAATTTATATACGTACATACATATAGTACTAAATTTATTTTTTATTATTATTAAACAATTTTTTGCAACAATTGTATCAATACATACTACTTTTATATAGAATTATAATTTTTTTTCTTTATATTTTTGATTGTTTTTACATTTTAATTACGTTTTGATTTTCTTAGAATCTTGAAAAGATAATTAATACCGGGTTAAGGTTTATAGTACTAAGATTACATGCGCTTAAACAATATACCCATACATTGGATTTACCAAACGTTTCTGGTGTCTGTGTAGTTTATTAAAAAGTTTTACGTGATTGCGGTTTTAGACCAGCGGCCATTCGCTAATGACTCTTATAATTAGTGTTCCTTAACGTATTTTTTACCCTACTTTAGGTTTGACAATAAATTCTCTACTATCGATAACTGTATTTTATTTATATTTATTGTAATTAGAAAATCATTTAACAATTTTACTAGAAATTTAGACAATATTGTAGCATGATAATGATGGTAGTTTGCGTCATTGTTTCTTCGTACATTAATTTATATTTCAGATCCGCAAAATAAAATGTTGCTGTTTTCAAAGTTTATAAATTTCCTAGGAACCTGTTAAGAAATCATTGATTAACTGGTTGCTTGCAAGTATCATATAGAACAATAAACTTTGCATACCTTACATTACTTAATTAAACAAAATTAATACACATTTGGATTATTTAATAATTTATGTACTATAAATAAATAAATGAAACTATAAACGATTAAAAATAATTCAAAAATAAGTCGAATTGAAAATAGATGATTATTTATTTGTTTAATAATTAAAAACAAAAACATTAAATAAAAATATTTTAACAAAAATTAAAAGAAATTAACTAAATTTGCCAATTATGGTTTATTTAGGTTTGTCAAGTGTAATAAATGCACGTTTTGGAGTTATTTTCTCTTCAACAATTAAATATTTCGGGAATTTAACATGCTTCATAAATAGCATGCGAAGAGTATATATATTGTATTCGAAATGTTGAAAATATGTATTTAATTAACATCTTAGTTCGATTTACTTACTAACTTAATTGACCTAGCTTCCCACACCATATTGTATGTGTTCATTCTATTCATGAGTGGTGCAGGTGGAGAAGCACCATATTTTTTAAGAAACTTTAGGACAGTTTTATTTTATTTTTCATATTTCTTCGATATTTGTTCGAGATGTATGGACTGGGGTTTGAATCATAGAATCATGCCTAATAAGATGACACACCACCTAGCAGACTGCGGCATGCTACCTACTTCTACAGAATATTTTCACTTTAACAATAAAATATGCTTTTTAATTGATTATAGAGAACTTTTGGGTGCAATTTTATTATTATTACTGTATTCAAAACCTAAAACGATTCTATTCAGATCAAATGAACAAAAAATTAAATCTAGCATTTATAAACTAATCAAATAGGTTTAAGTTCTTTTTATAAATTAATCAACATTCTTAATCATGTTTCAAATTGGCTATCATTCGCCCAGTTGTATTGAGTTTTAAACTAATTTCAATAATGATTATTAATTATATTTAAAGTCTCCCTTAATTTTTCGTACGGCGTCCATCAAAAAACAATTCTGAGTCTACGGGCTCGTAATCGTCTAATTATTTTTTTTTTTTTTACAAATTTATGCACGTTTTGTCTTAAGCGATGTTTTGTTTTTAGATTTAATTTTCTATTTCAATGCTTTATTAGGTTTATTAGAACCGAAAAACTTTGGAGATGTATTGCATTTAAGATGCTACAATTTTAAAAGATACACTAATTAATTTGCGATATTTTTAAACGTAATTAATAAAAAGAAAAGGTTTCATTATCATGAATCATACTAATTTATATATTAAATAGGAAGAATAATTAAATTACTAAAGTTTTATTTCTTAATACGGACTAAGTACTCCCCCACTTTGTGTTGGAGGAAATTATGTTTACCAGCAGAAATTTTCAACAAAAGAATTTGGAATATGTCTGTATCAGTGTTTTGTGTTTAATCTCTATTGGTAACAGACAATATACATATAGAAACCAGCTTTTTTTATTAAAGAATTTAATTTAAAATTTGTACATCTCTTCCGCTACTTTATTGATTATAACTCACACGGAAAATATTAAAAAACTTGTATAATTTAAAAACGGTATATTACTCGTCTAAAAATAATCGTATTTCCAAATTTTAGTTTTTCATTATTTTCAAAAGTTTAAATTTTCGTGTTTCCTTAGTTTACTTCAAAATAGCTCTCTGGCTGAGATATTCTTTGTTTCTTAAATTAGAAAATAAATTGAAATTTCATTTGAACCAATAAGTGTCAATTTTATTAGAAGCGGTTATTAGACGTTGAAATATTAATATCATTCATGCAGTCTAAAATATACTTTCTCTTTAATACTTTCTCTTTTACTTGTCAAAATCAAATTATACCAATGTAATATAAAATAGTTTACAGATAATAGTATAGAGATTTAAAACTCTGCTTATATTACTTATTAATTTAGAAAATAAAAAGCAATTAAAAAATTAATGTTTGTGAGATTTTTATATTTATTTTTTCCGATATTTTATTGTTTTTATTTTCTTTATTTAAAGAAAACCTTTTTCAAAATAAATTTATTTAATTGATGTACGACCTGCCAAAAATATTTTATATCACAATAAATTAAATGAAATAATTTATGCAAATAGAAATAGACATTAAAATAATAAATAAAAATATAAAAAATTATAAAACAAAACTGATTACAAAATATAAAACATGCACGACTTTGAAATTTAAACAATTGAGAAAATTAAACAAAAAAATAAATAAATAATGATAAAATTTTTGTTAAATATTTATTTGTTTTTATATTGAAACATTTTACAACGTAGTAATTTTAAAACTATTTTCTGTGGATTATAATTTATTTTGGTTATTATGGTCATTTCTTAATGGTATTTTATTTATTTATTCTCTTGTGGATTTCTTAAATTGTACTATAAATAGTACTTTCATAATTTATTACAATTTGTAAAACAATATATTCATTTATTATCAATGTCTTTTTCAGCCTCGGCAGCTATACGAGTACACAATGGAAAATTTAACTTTTTCATCGGAATATAGAGTCGGTATACGAGCCATAAATACTAAAAATATGCTTGAAAGTGGATTATTTTGGTTAGCATTTAAAGCTCCTTCTTGTATTGAATGGCATAATTATAATTTTAACATTTGTGGTAAGTTTGTGCAATTTAAAATTATTCAAATTTAAGCGAATTAAAATCATATAAATATTAAAGGCTAAACTCTATTTGTTGTTGTTTTTTTCGATTCAATCTATAAATCTCTAATAGAAAATATAAATGGAGAAAATAAGAACAACTCACAATAAATTGATGAGCTGTTTCAGCAAGACAAACGATTTTACCCGTTTGTATGTTTATATGGAAAACAAAAAAAAAAAATTCTCAAGAGAGTGTTGAACCTTATTTCCATATTTTGCTTATGGTTTGTGGAAAAGATTAATTTTTTTATATTGGGGTACCTAGCCTATGGCGGTCCACTGTATATCAAGTGCTCTTATGGAGTGAAATTAAACTCAATTAAAAGTTAAACTCAATTGAATTGAATTTAGCAGGAGGTCTACTATTTTACGCCTCATAGTTCTGAAATCTACGGATTTACCTGAAATACACTGGAGTTTGACATATTAGGAGATACATAATCTCGCAGTAATAAAAGTTTAAACCTCTTTTCCAACAAAATTCATATTACAATTTGTGTTACCAGCGTAATTGCAGAGGCGGATACATTCATGAAAATGTAATAAATAATCATCTGAATAAATTTTAAATCCTAAATATCGCATACAGATTCCTAAGGGCAGAATTAAGTTGTTGATATGTAATAAACTATTTATTGAAACTATTTTAGGCCAATATACCATCTAAATTTAATTAAATACTTTCTGGTAGTAAAATTTGCGGAATCAGCTAACAAGATAAAGAACAGCAAGTGATTAATGTTCACCAATACCCATCATTATTTCGGTTAAACGATTTACAATCTGCTTGAGTGAAATTTTGCAATTATAACTGCAATTAAATTGTAACTAAATTCAAATATCAAACCTTAATTGTAATAAAAAATGCCTTACTCTTAAACCTAATTGTACAGAGGAGTTTAAGATTTTTATAAATACTTAAAAAACATACATTTTATCACATAATATTTCTGAGTACAAAGATTTTTCCCATTAAAAAATTTAATACACCTTTTCTAATTTTATACTAAAGATAATTTAAATAGATAGATATTTTTAATTTTAACACAAAGCACCAGCCGCTCCCCAGGGATTGCAAATTGATCAAATGTTTGAAGATAAAAATATTTATGCACTTAACATAAGTTGGTTGCCGCCCACTCATTTGCCAGACAATTACACGCTGCGTATCCATGATGGGGAAACAAAAATTTATCATTTAAAAAAGGTAAGTGGTTAATTAGGTTACATGAATGATTTGGTATTTGATTTGAATATTAAAATCATAGTTTTCATACTCACAGGCTTTATTTGTATGTATTCGTATTCAATATAAAGGGGATTTCTATTGAATTGTAACAAATTTATTTGGGATTAATTTCAACTGCTATTGTAAACAACCTCAACATCTTAATCGTATTGTGCTTATTTGGCAAAATAAAAAAAGTCAAGATATTTTAATCTGTAGAATAATAATCCGTGGAATGCGTTTTATTAATTGCTTACCAACAATTAATATGAATAAATTTCTCCAAATGTAGATAATTGATATAAAGCGATAATAGTAAACACAAAAAAATAATAATTAATAGATGATGGGAAATAATAGGTTGTATTAGTAGATAAGACCCACGTTTAACGTGAAACAATCTCTGCGAATATATGTATTTTTGCTAGGCTGACAGTCTTGCAAAAGGTGCTCATGTGATCTGGCATGACATGAAGTTTGTCAGCGCAAAGGCTGCACACCAGCAGAGTTATATTTTATATTCTCTTTCATGATTGTCTTATTGATACAGAGTGGTATAGAAGCATAGTCATAATGTGAATTGAAAGAAAGATTATGAACTTTTTCGTTTCTGAATCATAAGAAAATCAAACTATTCCTAAAGATGACTATGACAACTCACGCCAAAATTAATGGTCAGAAAAATGTTACTGTTTGCATGAAGAAAGTGGTCTACAGTAAAAATCTTAATTTAACCATAAGCCGCTCTTGTTAATAATATGCCATCCACATCATAACGGTTTGCTTATGTATACATACGTATGTATCTATTTTATAGCTCCCACCTGACGCTAGGAACCAACCTGTCTATGATCATTTTCTTAACGAAAAATTCTCTTCAATGGAAATTGTTGTTCGATAAGAGAATCATCGAAGTTATATACTCATACTTACATATACATAAGCATGTACAATAAGTACATTTAACAATAACTTCAATTTTTATTTTATTTTATTTTTACGAAACAATTCCAGATACATATTTTGTCCCTGGGATTTGAAAAGATTTATAAGACAGAAAAATGTCTGTCTTTAAACTGTCGAATTTTGTATATTTGTTTGTAATTTCCACATGTCTTTTGGTATTCGGTTTTGAGGCCTCTATTAAAAATTGTGTGCGAATTACAAAACTCGTTTCAAGGGCTTTGGCAATACTCATTAAAAATGATAAAAAGATGCTGTTTAACGTTGTAAAACAATTCGTACATCCCAATAGCATTATTCTTAACACATTATCATTGTATTTAGCTAATGCCAAACAAATACGGTTTCATTTAATCTTCTTTGTTTACTTTCAGGATGTTCATAATGTTCTTATACCGCGCATCACACTTCATGGAGTGTTTTATGAGGTGAGTCTAACAGCATCAACACCCGGAGGACATGCGACAACTTCTTATAGAAATATAACAAAAACCATAATACATGTACCAGGTGAGGCGAATAATAAATGTTTCGTTCAAAATCTCAATTATATGCTATAGTGTATATATACTACATACATATGTACATACAGTAGATATTCATACATACATACATATACTTTAAAAACCTAAATACATTTGGAATTTGTAAAATTTTGTTACCAACATCAAAAAAAAACTTTCGTTTTAGAGAAACAAATTTGAGTGAAAATATTTTCATAATTTATATGGAAGTACGAGTACACATGTACGTAAACATTGTATCACAATGTATCTGTATCTTTCAAAACGCTCAAGTGTAATTCATACAGCTGGTGTCAGAAGCTTATTTCATTTACATTAAAAATTTTTATTGGACTAACTCGCACGACAAAATTTCTTTTACTCATATATGATGTGAGATTCAAATAGCTGGTGTCAGGTCCTTAGAAATATTATTTTTCTCTGTAGTGGACATCGTTATCCCCGCAATAAATTTTGTTAATTTTAGAAAATAATTTTATGAGTGAGAAGGAAAGATTGCTTAAACCTTAAGAGCAGTGCAACTGAAAATTATGATAAATTCATTGAGTGTCAAAAAATACGCAAATTATTTGCAACGTAAATTTTGTTTTGACCTTACTACATAAGCAGTAATATTCAACGGGGATTGTCTCTTCAAAGTTGTGTACAGTGTTGCAAACGACATATTACACACCTATATGGTTTTCTTTCGTTGTGCTTTCTTGAAAAGTGGTTTCTTGTTTTCTTTTCTAATTAGCAGACTGTGACTGTTTCATTCTGGATTTAACAATCTCACGCAGTGCTTGTGTACGATTGTATGTAGTCAATTGCACTTACATTGGTATTTTGTAAAACCGACAATATTCTTGAGTTAAAAGAAAAAAAAACCAAAAGCATAAAAAGAAGTAAATTCTTAATATTCATTATTCATATTATTTTATAATTGGTTTTGTATTTGTTGTAGAAAAGAATCCTTTTGTAAAATTGATTGCGAGTATATTAGCACCCATTTTGTGTGTTGCCGTTTTATCTCTGACGTTGTACATAATTCATCATCGTCGGGTGAAACTGAAACGTTATCGAAAGGAGAGAAGTAAATACTCTCAGGTAACATTTTCGAATTTTCTCTTCGTTCTAGAATTTAAATTTCATATTTTTTAATTTCTTTTAGGAACTTGAAAAGAAATCCCGTTTTGACCCAAAGGAAAACTTTAATTTGACTACTAATGTTAAGCAGACTTCCTACGCCTGTCAGGTTGATTTGGATGAATTAACACTGTTCAATGATGACATGGAAATTGATCGTAAAAACCTGACTCTTTACGAGGTATTGGGTGAAGGTGCATTTGGTCTGGTTAAACGCGGCGTATATAAGGATGACAAAGAGGGCATTATACAGGAAGTGGCTGTCAAAATGTTGAAAGGTATTTAATCATTATTGAGTACAATATAATTATGGAGAATAAGTCATTTACTATTTATAGACCATCCTTCAGCTGACGAAATACGTGCTTTCGGTCTTGAAATCGAAGTTATGAAGTCAGTAAAAAAACATCCGAATATTGTAAGCATGATAGGACATTGTACCCGTCTTAGCACAGAAATGATGTTGTTGACCGAGTACTGCAGTTATGGTAACTTACTAAACTTTTTAAGGTGATTACTTTTTTAAATTTAAAGAAACAAGTTACAAAACAATTGGTAGAAGTTTTGATGTCTGACTTGTGGTTTGAATAAACCAACAAACTACCTACTAGACAGCCCCTGCGCTGACTAACTTCTTCCTTTTCCTTGATTTTGGTGGAACTTGCTTAGTACAGGGAATGCATTCACCCGTGGCATCACAACGGTCTGCTATGCATGTTCAAATGAACTTTGTGATATCAGAGCCACCACTCCGACCTAACCTAACCTATTAGACCTCGGCGACTTCTGTATATTCTTAGAAGTTTATACTTTATACCGGTCAGGTTGTTGGATGTTTCAGTAGTATTGAGTAGGCCAAACGAACGGAAAGTTTTTCAGAGAGATAGCAGACAAGAAGAAGAAAATCCGCAACACAATCCAAACTTGCCAATTTAGATAAAACGCGATTTGAATTAAAATCATAATAAAATTTATAGTTCATATTCGATGAAATATATGATCAAAAAAAAAAAAAAGCAACGCCAGTACTCGTACTCGCTGAATATTCGTCTGCAGCTTCTCTTATAAAATCGTATTTAAGTAAGTAGCAAATCATATTTTTCAAACGATATCACATCTCAATTCAGTCGGAAACAACACCGCTGATGGCAAACTAACCTCGAGGTTAATAGTTAGTGACCGTCAACAATGACCTTAGTTCAGCTTCTACAGATCCTGATAGGTGCGATATTGTTTCGAGCTTCGCTACTCATTAGAACTTTTTAACTCAATATATCTAAACCAGACTCTAATTCAATTTGTATATACATATGTAGGATTTGTACCAAACGATTTCTTCTCTTTCTCTTCTTGAAAAGTTTCTCAAAAATCTGTCGTTCGGAGCCGACTTTTAACTGTTGGTCGTCCCGCCACTTCTGTATAAAATTAACACACACAACATAAGTTGTGTGAGAAACTGCGGGCTTCTTGGGGACGATTGCTGTAGACTGTCTAATGGTGAAGGTATAGCACTGGCCATTTTATAGTCACTCGTTTCCTTACCGTTCACATCTTCCCTCTTGCACAATGCACTGCATGAGTAGGGGTCATCCGCTGAGTGCAGGGTTAATAAAAAAAAAGTTATGTCATTATTAAATGTACCTCTAAGACTTCAAAGATGTCGTCTTCCATTGTATTATGTATGATCTTATTTGAGACATATTTGTATTAATAAAAATATCTATATTTTATCAATTTATCATGTATTCGTTGTTTATAAATGTATAAAGCAACCATTTCCATAAAACATGCAAACTAATACGTAAGAATTATTTTCTATTTAACAGAGATGAATGGCGTTTTCTACATGAATTGCAACGACGGAAACAAATTCTTACCAAATGTTTTGTGGACATTGAATTGCCGCAAATTACCGAACCATATAATAAAACGAAGGAAAGTAATAATAAAGAAAATATACCAACAACTCCCATTTCGCCTGATCATAAACAAATCGTGGGGGTAATACAAGTCAAAAACAATTCAGAACTCACGTATAGTCTCGCCACAAAATTTAATAGTTTCAAACACACCAGCAATGAAGAGTATGATCCTGCAAATGATAATTATATAACAAAAAAATTTAAAGAAAAACTTAAAGCAGCTAAAATGGATATTAAAAGTTTAAAGTTTTTCATTAGCAATAGCAGTGATAATATGAAGAACATTGACAGTACAATTGAGAATAACGCCCAACATATAGGTAATTTAAATACAGAAATAAGAAAAATAGAAACAAGTAGTAGTGCGCCTATTTCAGGAATTCTATCCCCGGTAGCTGAAAATAAATCTTATGATTATCATAGTTGCTGTACGAATTCATGCAAAAATGATGTTAATATGATTATAACTAATGCTGTTGATGCAGCAGCTACATCAACAAACTGTGATACAAAACCGTTAGATTTTATGCTAAAAGACCAACAAAATAAAGACACTCAAGTAAAAACACCTCAATGTACAGCAATTGAAGTTAAGAGCTGTAATTGTAAATTACTTCATCATCAACAACAACAGTTAATTAAGAATAAAAATACATTTAATACTGTCGTAGAAAACTTAGCATATTTTAAATCCTATAGTTCAAGCATGCTCCACGAAAACTTAAAAGGCACTTTAGCAACGCCAACAACAACAATAACAAATCTAAAAACTGCTGCATCTGCTACAAGTAACATTCAAAATCAGTACTCAGTGAACAATATTAATGATTATAACAGACTACCTTTAGCATGTGGCGATTTGCTACATATAGCACGTCAAGTGGCTGTGGGTATGGTAAGATACATATTTTTTTACTTAAATTTTGGAAATTTTAATTTTTTGGTTTTATTTTTTCTTAAAATTGATAGGAGTTCTTAGCTAAAAGTAAGGTGGTACACCGCGATTTAGCAGCACGCAATATATTGGTAACAAGAGACAGAACGGTAAAAATTTCGGACTTTGGGTATGTATGTATGGGTTAAATTATGGTGAAATTAAAAATTATATTTCTGTTAAATGTTTCATGCCGAATACATAGTCTAGCGGGATACATCCGGTCAGTTGTTTTTCAATTCAAGGAATCTATTCGCTTAATAGTAACTATCGTTCCAACCCATAATGCCACAGACATTGTGTGGTGTGCTGATTGCAGGTTGCACTTCATATCGGTCAACTTATTACACTGATGTGGAAAAATTCTTAAGGAGCCCCACTTAAAGATTTGATGGAATTGTATGGAACCTATTTATTATTACAGCACAATCTCTGGGATGTTAAGAACGACAATCAGTCTGTTGACATCAAATACACAATATTTTTACACATACAGTACTTTGTCCTTTCCAACTGTACAGTTAATCTAAAATCAAATCCTAAATTTTCGATTCTAATAAGTAGTCAGATTACACTCAGTCTAGAATGTAAGCTTTACTTCATATAGACTCCTTTCTAAGCTTTAATCCTGACCTTTCCAACATACTTTTTACTTATGAACTATTTGGAAGCATAATTACGGCTTTTCGCATTACAAAACAACTAAACGCTTATGACGATTCCGCAACACATTGCAAACTTGATCAATTAGAAAAATAATGTATGAAAGCAATTAATTTTAATTAATAATTTTTTTCAGTTTAAGTCGAGATGTGTATCAGGAAAATATGTATAAGAAAACTGGAAATGGCAAATTACCCATAAAATGGTTGGCACTAGAATCTATGACCCACCAGGTGTATACAACACAGAGTGATGTGTAAGTATTTAGGAAAATAAAGTATTTTAAACATATCAACCCGTGCCACAAGACAGCAGTGTCCTGTTGAAACGTAACTGTATTTTTCTTAATATTCCATTAATATGTATTTGTATTTTTAATTTCCTAGTTGGTCCTATGGAATTTTATTGTATGAAATTGTTACATTAGGCGCTACACCCTATCCGTCGATACCCACAAATAATCTACTGGAACTACTTAAACGTGGTTATCGCATGGAAAAACCAAAAAACTGCGGGCAAGAGTTGTAAGTAAAAATATTCTAACAAGTTTCGAAAGTAAATTTTTAAAATAAATCCTTTATGTTTATACACATATCTGTACGTATGTGAGTATGTATGTTTAATTTACATTTTAATTAAATAAATTTATTAGTTTGTACATTGTTTTCAATCTAAAGTAAAAAAAAAAAAACATATGATTTAAGATATATATCCACTAACATGTATACATACATACTATATACCTATATACTATATAGGTATATACTATATAGGTATATAGTATATAGGTATATAGTATATATGGTATATATTTAGTGTACTAAGGTTTCCACTGAATTCCACTATAGTGACAACATTTTGATTTTCCACTATTTTTTTTTATCACTGTAGTGATAGTTAAACATATTTTAACTACCGCTAAAAAAGTAGTGATAGTGGAAAAATTTTCAGTTAAAATATGATTCACTACCACTAAAAAATTAGTGGTGGTGAAAATTTTTCCACTACCACTACCCATTACTGGTAGTAAAAATTTTGCCCTACAATAAAATAGTCCAAATTTTTAACAGTCACTACATGAATGCTTTAATTATATTACATATATGCACTAAAATCTCAAAAAATAGTGTTTATAAAATTATAAAAATTTTAATTAAAATAACATGTTTTTTTAATGTAATTTATATTAGGATCTATAATACAAATACAAAAAGATGAGATACAAAATGAAGTGGATATATATCCATTGTATCCAGACACAAATTTACATTGTCTTAAAAAAAATAACATAATTAGACAAATGTTTTTAAAATTTAATGTCCCACTGCCATCTTCTGCTCTAGTAGAACAACTCTTTTTCATTTAGTTGAATGGTAGACGCTTCTCGCAGAAATAAATTAAGTGACTCTAATTTCGTTGAAGGCAAATTATTGCAAAGGTTTTTATGTACCAATATATATTTAATTTGATTTATTATATAAATATTTTGATGAAACTTCCTTATTTTTTCACATTACTATTTCCTTTTGTTTTTTAATTTTGTTACTACTTTAATATAATAAAAAAAAATAATAAAAATAAAAAAGTATAACATAATTCAATATGTATTTGAGTTTCATTAACATTAGTGAATGATTATATTTTTCCACTATCCTGTAAGTGGAGAAAAATAATTTGCACTGACCTGTAAAAAAAAGGTTTTTCACTGTCACTAAATTAATTTTAGTGAAAAACTTTCTTGTAACGCTACCACTATTGCTTAGTGAGGCTGTTATTTTTCAACTCACCACTAAATAGCTATTAGTGATAGTAAAAAATTTTGCACTATCACTAACATTTAGTGGAAACTGCAAATTTAGTGCACTACCCCCAACTCTGCTATATACTTATTGTATATACAGTGGGTCCCGGCCCGGGTTCGTATCCCAGGTCAGACATCAAAACGAAAAAATATTTCTTCGGCGACTTCCTCTCAGCAGATTTCTGGCAAAGACTCTGAGAGTAAAAATTGCCATGAAAAGCTTCTCAGAAATCTGTCGTTCGGAGTCGACTTTAAACTGTAGGTCCCGCCACTCATGTATAAAATTAACGCACACAACATAAGTGATGTGAGAAGCTAGGTTGTAATCCTGACTGAAGGGTTGTAATGGCCAATTATGTATGTATATACAGTGGGTAGACACATATATATACTCTATATAAAAAATAAAAATCTCTCAAATATATGTATTATTTACTGTTTTTACACGGTAGATACGTTCCAGACATAAACGTGTAAAAAAAGACATGAAGTACATACAAAAGAAGGGAATTGGTCTCTTTGTAAAAAAAAATTTAGAAACAAAATAATTCGTAAGAAAAAACTGTTACGAGAGTCTTTATAAAAAAGTAAATAAAATTTTTATAAGCATTAATGCATATTTTATTTCATAAAATGAAAAGCGATTCAAATCTTATAAAAAAGGTAACATAAATTTAGTTCAGGAAGTCAAAAAAATAATATGAGTTGATAAACAAATGCTACATTCATCAATTCTTAAAGGTAATTTAAACATACTAAAAATCATCAAAAGTTCATAAATAAAAAATTAAAAGCAGTCAATGTTATGACAACAATAAGAGAATTCTATTTGCTATCAATCATAGGATGTTATACGTGATCGCTTACGTAGGGTTGATTCAGAATAGTTACCAACTCCAACAAGATTAGCATTTTCAGTTTCCGATTGGACAGCACTACGTTTAATAACAAAATCAGTTATTAGACGTTGTAATGTAGTATTGGACAGCTCTTTGTATAACTTATAGTAACGAGCCATACAAAATTTCACATCACGTTGAAATTTTCATAACTTTCCTCAACCGTGCTATATCAAATTTCACCGTGTAAAAATAGAATTTATTTTATTTTCTAGACCGTGTTATTACAAAACTGTGTAAAAAAAGGAGCGTGTAAAAATAGAATTGGGTATATATATGTATGTATGTACATACATATGTATATTCGTCATATACAGCGGCATTCAATTTAAAATAAAAAAAAAATTTTGTAAATTCTCTTAAATACTTATGAAGTACATAATCTATTAAAATGCATTTAGTTTATTTAAATCCCTTAAAGGTTTAAAACTAAAAGTGAAGTGTTTTTATTTAATTTATGTTATTGAATCTAAATCATTTTATATTTAATAAATTCATTTTATGTATTATAGCTACAGTTTGATGCGCTCCTGCTGGAATGAACAACCAAATGCGAGACCAACATTTACTGAAATTGTTCAGAAAATTGATGTTATGCTGAAGAACTTTAGTATTCAAACCGATGACATTTCTTCAGTTTCTGACAAAATGGATAAATTAAAAGAATTGCATTATTTAAGACAACACGAAAGGTGGGCATATGATAACTTATAAACTTATATTGAAACTAAGTTGAAAAGGGATTGTAGCTTAAATATAGCATAAATATCTTTCTGTTGCTTTGCTTTGTTTTTTTTTTTTCTTGTTTTTATTTCATAAAATATCCTTCGTTGGCAATATTTAAATTTTGCTGAAATATTTGCGAATAAATATAAACATTAATTGTTAATATAATTATTATTGCTTAAATTAAATTGATTTATGCTATTGTACATACAACATTCCTTTTTCTTTACAGCTCCGTTCAACATCTTTCAAGTGACAATTCATATTTAACACCTGTACATCAATAGCTTAGATAACGTACAAACAAACTGAGTAGCTGAGTAAAAGTGATTTTTAAAAAAATTCCTTTTTAGATTTAAAATTCCTTAAGAGAAACTGTTACATTAATTAATATCATAAATACTTTTGCATACCGGTCAATGTGTATTCTTAATGTTTAAGTAAAGCTATTTGCATAATTGAAAGAATATTTTATAAAAAAAAAAACCTTTTTACAGTACAGTTACCCTGATGACATTCGTACTTTCTGTTTATCTAAAAATATATGTATGTATGTTTAACTGAAGAACTGTTAACTTAAGCTTATTGGTTTACTATCTGTGCAGTCTAGTTCTATGTTTTAAATATTTTTATTGTTTTTATATTATTTATTATGAGACGTGTTATCTCGAAATTAAGACTTAAAATATTGCTAATCCTTTTATAAGAGAAGCTCTTGAAAAAAATTGCGATGTTTAAAAATCAAAATATCAAATTGTTTTAAATCGCAAAGAATTCATACAAATACAAAGGTTTGATTTTTTCATCATCAGATACTATAAATTCATATATTTACAGGTATAGGTTTGAATACTCATACGTATGTTTAACTAATCTTTTAAACTAAACTGGCTTAACTCTGAAGTTATGTAGATAGACAAAACCAAACTACATAATTAAAAATTCACACATTTACATAAATGTGTTCGTTGTTTATTGTTTTATAAATTTTATACAAAACTTTCTAAATACAGAAAGCTTTTTTTTAAAACGTATGGTATGTTAGAAAACCATGATCTTTTACAATAGACATGCTTTTGCTTTGAATTGTTGTTGAACTGTATTCGAGTTCATTCATTATCGGTCTTCAAATTACTGAAACCGTACGAGATTTAATACAATTTCACAAAGAAGAGCATCAATCCAAGCGCTTAAAAGCATATTGCAAACAGTATTGAGCTTAATACTCACCCTTGTTTAACACCAAGATTCACTTCTGGATGCAAGAATATTTTTTTGATAGCATCTACATGAGAGATATATTTGTATTACAATAATTTTCAAAAATAAAGAAGAAAAATTAAGAAGTCTGTATAAATGTCTTTAAAAGCAAGTCCAACTGTTTTGATAACACCGACCCAAAAAACATACATATGTATTAATATGTAATTCAAAAAGGCGATATTTATTTCATGTGTTTTCAGTTCATCATAACAATATTATTTTTATTTACATTATATTAACAAAACTTTCGACTTTCCATAAATGGAAATTATAATCAAAAAATATTTAAAAATTCAAAAGAAGAAGGAAATTAATGCCTCGTTTGGTGGCGTTTAAAGGCCAAGATAAGTTGGAAAACTTTAAAAGAATGAAATCAAATAATAAATTATATTAAATTATAATCTAAGGCCTATTATAGTCTAGACCCAATATGCTACGAGCCTGAAAAAAAAACATATAAAAAAATTATATGCGAATTTCAAATAAACTGTAAACTTACTGTAATAAAAGCTGAGTTAAATGATCTTTGGAACTTGTGTTTCACATCTTCGGTTTGCTGCAGCATAAATTGTAACTGAACGGCTTCATCCATACGATTCTTTAAAAACTCCCAAGTGTTTGTGTGTTGTGGCGAGTTATCTTGCATCATATATAATTCGGTCATTTTCATAATTGTCGCCAAGCCAATGCGCCTAGTATACCATCCGATCTAAAAACCGAATATGGGAAATAATAAATAATGGTTACAGCTAACTTCGCGTAGTTGTGTAACTTTAGCTTTCAGTTGTTGAAATTCTTTTATTACCCTAAATATGCAATACATATTCTTTATGAAATAAAATTCTAAAAAATTTTGAACTCTAAATATTATTGATTTGAATATTATTCATGTTGATTGACCTTAGAGATGATTAATAAACTTGAAATTAAATATTTATCTGTTTATAGGACAAATAGCTCCCTCTATCATCATAGTGAAAATCAGACGTACTGCATTTTGTACTCCTTATAATATGTATAGCCAGTTTTAAAAAACATGAGATTCTTTAATTTTCTATTTTAATTTTAAAGAACCATTTGAGTACCATAGTTCTTAATACTCACATCTACGGAACGATCGCCTGAGTAATAACAAATATCGTCGACTAGAGTTAGCACTTGGGCTAGCGCTGTTGATGCGTTTTGCGGCAACGCTATTAAGGCCAAGGCCTGTGGCCATTGAGCTTTATAAGGCGCTATCATTTCCAAACGTAATCTAACAAAACGCACCAAAAATTCCAGTGGATCACTTATTTCTTTTTCACCATTATTCGTTTCCTCTTGGAGCATTTTCAACAGCGCCTCATTACACTTGCCATTGAAATGGGACACCAATTCAAAGCCGCCCTCGGGAAACATTCCATGCGCTACACTGGGAAACCCAACTTGTTCAGCGCCCTGTACAATAGCATTGCGAGTCCAACCTAAAGTAGGAACATGTTGTAAAGCAGCCTCTAAAATTTGTGTACGCATAGCATCCGCTTTGGCATTTTTTGCATCATCTTCTTGTTGCTTTTTAGATTTTTCTCTCTCTTCAAATTCCTTTTCGCGTTGCTCCTCTTTAGCTCTGAATTGATCGAGTGTCGTACCAGCAGTATCATCTTTTGTTGATTTTGTGCAAAAATTTCGGTGGTGACGTAATTGTGTTTGAAGACGACTACAGATATTTAAGGTCGTTGGCGGTGAATGCGTCGTTTTTGTTGTCTGTTTATAAGTTTCATTATTATGATTTATCTGTTGACTGCTACTGTTGACTTGTGTTAAATAACGGCAAGCGAAGTGATGACTTAGATTTACATCTAAAACAAAGAAAAACAAAGGAATAAAATATTTCATGTTAGTTTTATTTATCTACATATACATACATTTGTTTTTTTTTTCTATGTATAATGAAATTAACACGATTATTTTTAATATTCATTTCAAAAGAAAAAAATGAAAAAGTTTCATATATTTCTCACCTATCTGTTAATTATTGTATCTACGGTTTGAATTTGTGGCTTTTTTTTTTGCATTAGGGGCAATTCAGTAGGACGCTTGGATTTACCAACTTGATGGGTACACCTATTTTGCAAATAAATTTATAGTTTATCAAATCGAATCTAATCTCAATCCTATATTTTCCTAAATATATTCGTTGATTCAAAAACAAAAATTTTTTCTTACAAGCTGTATATCCACTTAAAAAATAGCTTGATAATCAAATTCAGACGAATAATAAAAATTAACAGATACGTTACGTATAGAAAAAAAAAAACAAACAAACAAACAATAAGAGTCTCCCTAAAGAAATGAAAATTAAAAATAAACGCAAACTTGAAAGATCCTAAAGAGATCACCATTGTCAACCCTGACCTGTCCGTTGTTGTTATTTCCATTAAACCCATTATTAATTGAAATACAAAAACATAAACTTTGATTTAAATTAATATTTATTCACAACATTACATTACATCAAGATTAACTGTTTTTGAACTGCTGAGAATTTTCCAAACATTCACTGGCTCTCGATAATAAACTACGCATTAAATCGAATGTGCATAGATTTTGATTTAAAATATTTATTTGCTTTCCACGATCCAATTCTAAGTTCAATTTCGTTTCTCTGTCATTAGCCACATTAATATCCAGCAAATTTATTTGATTCAATCGCGGTCGTTCCACGCCTTGTTCCACGTTATGCAGTTCGGCTTTAAAATGGGCAATTGACAAATCCAGAGCCTTTCGCAATAACTGCAAATACTTTTCATCTATTTCTCGAGCGAAATCCCAAAAACCGGTACGATTGTACAAATCCTTGAGGGCAAAATAACGTATGGCATTGAGAGAAGAAATGATTTTATCGGAATTTTCTAAAAGATCAGTTTCGACACCATGGGGTAAATGCCATATGTTTTGCATAAACAAAGAACGGAAATGAGTATCACGAAAAGCTAAAGGCAATTCGGTTTGCATTTTCAGTGCTTCTGCCACCAAGTCCTTATAGAGCGTGGCCAAATAGCCAGCAATGCCATGATGTCGAACGGATTTCATAAGATTTTTTAGTATAGCATATTTGCCGTCATCTTCGAAACTCAATATGTATAGACGTAAAACCTTAAGTCCTAATTGACGTAACTGAGTGTGAGCAGAATAGCCCACTAGATTGCAAAGTGTAATGCAGAATGACTTATGCACATCCAAATCCAGAGATAAAACCGAAATTTTATAATGCTTAAGATTTTGAAGAAGTTTCTGCATAAGCAACACTGCTTTTTCATGCAAGGCCGGCTCATCTTGCAATAGAAGCTGATATACCAAATATAAACCAGACTCCATCAAATACAAAGGGTGATATACCTTAGGCACAACGTTTAGATCTATGCCCTCCTTAATCACCATATAATAGTAAATGGCCAAACTTTCTAAGGGTAGCTTTTCGTTAATCATAAAAATATTCGAAGAACTAAGTTCAAAGACACCTTTCGTTTCATCTAAACGTCTTTGACAACGAGATCTAGGTTCAACAAACGATAATAGAAATAAAGGATCGCCGATGCATTTTGTAACACCCTTTGTAAGCGACGTGGCACATTGTAAGGAATAAGTGTTCGTTTTCTTTTGGTTATCGTTTGAAAGGTCGAGCAGAGACAGCGGTTTTCCTAATAGTCCCACTAGGAAGCAGCATAAGACATTACGTTTGGTTATGCCTACAGGATGAAATATTTCCTGGTCACTACGAGGTAAAGAGCAAATTGTCTCTATTAAAGGATCGTAGAATAGACCCACCGTAATATAGTGCATTAAAAGGGCCTGTATTTGATTATCTTGTTCCAACAAACGTTTTTGCTTGTCATCGTAGCCTTCTTTCAAATAGTCTGGCACAGGTAATCCTTCTAAACGTGAACATATGGAATTCAAACTCCACTCCAGTGCTCGGGGTTTCTGATCGCCATGACGTAATAGAACAATTTGAAGAGCTCTTAACGCCGATGTGAAGACATATTCACATTTATTTTCTTCTATTAATTCCAGCAGTTCTAATAACAGTTCTTCCATCGGGGCATGAGCTGCTACCAGTTTAAACAGTTCCTCGACACAACCATATAACGCCATATTTTGATGGTAAGATTTATCGTTGAGATTTTCCAGGACTACTTCATGGTATAAATCCATAGCTATTTTGGGTAGACATTGAACGTTGCGTGGCGCCTCTTTGTTACTGGTAAACAACAGAGCAACACCTTCATACTGCTCTTCCTTGATCAGCTGTTTAACTAAGAGCTTTAGATTCTCAGCAGAGCACTCCTCTACAACCGGCTTTGCTAAATTACTCATGATTTCCAAAGAAACTATAAATTTCCTTCGACTTTTTTGCAATGCGCCTTCTTTTACCAAGTGAATTAAATATTTTTTAATTTATAATAGTAATAATTTCAATTTAAAAGCAAAATTTATCGCACTTAAAAATTTTTATGGCCACACGCAACTTTGCTTTAGCCGAATGTCAAAATGTAAAAAAAAACAATAATAATTCACACTCATGTACTCATACACACACGCAATGCGCTCTCTTTTAACTCAACATCAGCATGAAAGGAACTTTCGTAATAGAATTGTCAAAATTCTTTTTAGAATATTGTGAAATAACTCAAGTCCTATGACTTATTAAATAAATTTAAATAATTTATAACGAAACTTACTTCTATTACTTAGAAATTTTTGTAATTTAATAAATCTATTTAAAGAGCTAAAATTTGCCATTATTTTCGTTCAAAAATTGTACAATTTAAAATCTATATTTATGACTTCTCTATCACTAGAGTAAATAGAAACTAATAAGAGTTTGACAGTTATTTATGAGTTTTTTATTAGAAATTGAAAAAGAAAACAAAACTAGCAAGAGTAATAGAGAACAACTATAAAGAGTTGCTTTGAAAATATACATAGTTGTAATTTATAGCAGTATCCATTCAAAAAATAAATAACAGGTTTCGAATGCGATGAGAATTAAAAATCCGTTAAGATTTTAAATTTAATAAGAAAAGCTTACGTATATAGAAATTTAAAAAAAAATATTTATTGCATAAAGGATTTTGGAAATAGATCAAAAAGCTAGTGAAAAATACTGCAAAAAATGAAAAACCAGTAATAACTATTGAGATACTAATCTGCTTAGTGTAATGCGCAAATTGTTCACCTATTTTATAATAAAACGTAATTTAATTAATTTTTTCTAATAGATAAAATATGGGAAACATATATATATATTTGTTTACTGTAGACAACTACTTTTTCTTATTTCGAAAAAACGCCGTTTTAGCAATAAACACCTACCTTGACTTATTTCTTATTGAAGAAATTAACGCTATTTTAGCAATATCATTTGCTAAACAGTCTGGTATCACTTCAGTAAAATTCTTATTACACAGAAATGACATTTCTCTCTTTGATTCATATTCAGTCGTTTCTCGACTGGCGTCGCGGTGTAAATTTTTTAAAGTGGACGGTTGAACGAAAATAACGGAGTGATATGAGGCATATTAATTTTTCAAAAAGAGGTGAAATTTTTATAGAAATTTAGCAAAGAATTGTAGTACAATTAATAAATGTGTGTTCTGATCCGCCTATTTATTCACTTTCTTTAATAAAACACCATTTATAATTTTTTGATTTCAACAAATTCAGTCAAGTGTAAAAAATATTGTGTTTTTCTCTATAAATTTCTTTTTTGGTGTTCTTATTTTAACTCTCATTTTTCGTTTGTTCTATTTTGCACATCAACAAAAACGAAGAATTATGAATAGAGAAGAGAACAAATGGAGAAAGAGGGTGGATAAAAAATTGTAGGAAAATTCAAATGATGAAAATTTATTAAAAGAATAATAATGTTATTTAATCAATTAAAAATTAATTATGAAATAAAATTAAGTGAAGATGTTAATTTAATTTAAGAAATGGTAAAGTAAAAGCCTTGAAAATAAAAATTTTGTTTGCATGAGGAAAAAAGTGCTGTGTCTGTGTTAACTGGTCTGTGTTTTTTAATCAGGCGGGCGGCGGCTGCATTGAAAAACGACTTCATTTCGTTACAATAGTTGAAGCAAAAGAAAAAATCTAAAAGTTGTCTGCTTCCACTAACACAGCTACGTGAGCTAAAGAGTTGACCAAGATTCGTTAACATCTTTCTTTTTGATATCCAACCAGCTAAAATAAAATCCAACAAAAATCCTGTTTTTTAACCTTAGAAATAATAAACAAGAAGAAAACAACACTAACAATAATAAAAAGAGAATTCAAAAAGAAAACAAACATACATATACGCCGAAATAATATACTCAATAAATAACAACGATATTAAGAGCATCATAAAGATACTTCATTATCATCGACAGCAATACACATAAGCCAAACGAATGATCATTGATAAATCATCATAATTAACAAGCAGTCAATATCATAATCGCGTTTAATATCATCCGCATTATTATTAACTTTAACTTTAGACTTTCCCCTGTTTTTGTTAAAGTGAATCGAAGAAGAAAAAAAAGCTAAACGGCTCCAAAATGTCGACACGTTCTCAGTTAACGAAGGATTTAAATGGTAAGTTAAAAAAGGTATTTTTTGTTGTTTTTTCGATAAACAAATTGGTACCAGATTTTGTCAAATTATATAAATTTTTTAATGAAATAAAAAATAAATTTACAGGAGTCTTAAATTTGTAGTAGTATACGTGCTGCGTTTGTTCCATCTCATTTATTATTGTTATTATATCTCTTTGTCTTTTCTTTTCTTTCATATTATTTAACTTTTCTTATCGTTCCTCCTTCTACTTTTGTTTTCTTTTTTGTTTTATTCGCAGCCACTTTGGTGTTGTTGCTTTATATTTTATCCTTGTGTATCTATTTATGTAGTTTTTGTTTATATCTCTATACGAGTGAGTAATATTTTGTTTTCAAATTTCCCCTCCTTCACACATACTGATTTTGAGTATGTGATTGCACATGTATGCGTCATGCAATAACATTTTTTGCTTTATTTTTAGTGTGACTTTATTAATTTCTGTAATCGTTGTAATGAATGCACTCTTTGTCGTTTAAACTCTTCTAATTACGTTATCGTTTTTAGGGATATTAGTTAAGAATAATCGACAAGGGTAGGGAAATTGCATTCATAATGGCAATTTTTGTAGTAGTAAAGCGGCTATTATACACACGACTTCTGTAATAGTCGCTAATGAAACTGGAAGGAATAACAAAGAATTAATGAAACGTGTTGACAATTAAAATAATGCATTAATGTGTAAGTTTTATTGGTTTTTTTTATTGATTTTTTAATTGAACAATGTAAACAGATCTTACCTAGAGATTTACCGAATAATGTTTTTGTAGCGTATGGTATCTGCTTTATGTTGCTAAAAAGGATAATTTTGGAATAATTCGAAGACAATAATTAAATTTGTGTTAAATATTTATAAATTTAAGAGACAGTGGTTAAAGCTACACAGCGATTATAGAAATATTTTCGTATTGATTTTCATATTTTTTAAACCCAAACATGCAGAATACTATTAATCAACATCATAATCAGGAACGAGCATCATACGCATGCACGCCATTCCTTGCAAAAGAGTGTAAAAAAATAATAAGACTATAGTATAGATGCTCTGTGATAACGCTATGTTTCTTAATGAAATGAAGATATATATTTTTAAGTTACCTTATTTTAAAGATCGTTCATAATTAATTTTATATATCGAAATATTATTGTTAAGAAAGAAGATTTTGTTTATTCTACTTAAAGTGACAGGTTTGCACTATTTTGTACCGTTTATACATTGTATCCTCTTATAAAAATCCACGTCTTTATTAGGGAAAAATTATGCCAATCGAATATCACGGGTTTCTCTTTCTCTTCTGTTGGTCATAGTACTCAATAAAATAACTGATGAAGAACTGGTTGCACAAAAAAAAAAAATGGTTATGGATTTCCCAAACCATATATTCGATAATGTTTTCTTTTTAATATACAATTTCAAAAATTTAACTTTATACTTTCAATAGAGTATCCTTTTGTAAAATATTTTAAAAATATTGTTTTTTATACAAAAAAAAATTTTTATTACCTAATCAAAATAAATTAAAGAAATTATTACCTGAGTTAATTTTTAATTTATGAGTAAATTTTGATTTTTATATAATTTTCCAATAAACCCCGCTAATAAATTATTTAAACTAAAACATTTTCACAACTACAACAAAAATTGAGGTCAATAGAGCGCATCGATAAATAAACGGGAAAAATTATATAAAAACTTAAAACAAAAAAATATGTGAATAAATAAAATACGGAGGAGAACCAATAACCAAGACTAATAATAAATTTCATTTATGCTTGTGCTTCAACTAGCAGCAATAAGCTTCGCTCGTCGTCACCATTTAACAACAATGTTATACTTTTAGATTTAATGATTTTTTTGTATTTTATATTCTTTGAACGCACATGTATTTCAATACATATTTTTTATTTTGTTATTTATGGATGCAATCACTTGTTTATTTTCCGTATTGCAGTAAATGCAGCCAGTCAGCAAACATTTAGAGAATAAATGAAACTCAGAATTAATGATGCAGAATTTGTAGTATGTATGTCTATCCCCCAGTCTGTCACCTTTAAAGATTTACCGCCTTGTATTCTAACGGTATTCACTAATTCATTGAGTTAACATTACAGCAATCAAGAGTAACTTTTATTAAAATGAAAAATAAATTAATACCCGCAGAAATTTACCAACCTCTTGACCATTTGTTCTGTTTTTATTATACAAAATTACTCACTTTGTTCGTTTTTTTTTTTTAATTAAAAATGAAATTGATATGTTTATTAAAATTAGAAAATTCACTCATGAAGTATTATTGCATGTATATTTTTTTGTTTACCACATGAAAATTAATATTTCAAACTATGGAGCAATGACAATATGCGTTTGCTTAGGTTAATGGAAAAAGAGATTATATGAAAAAGATAGGTCGCATTTCAAATATCTATAATCAAACGTTATAATCGTTTCACTCAAAAATAACAAATTTCTTATTTTACTCCTAATAATTCAAATATAAGATTTAAGAAAAAGTTTTTATTTAATGATTCTGTATCTTTAGGCAGAATTAGTTTTTCATTTATTTTCGACTACATTACATACATATGTACACATATTTTAAAATTTTTTTCTTTCTTTATCACAAAAAATTGTTTTTCTTTAATTATCCTTAAAACGGAAATGATTTCTGTTTGTTTTTATTTTAATTGAGTGCAACAGAGTTATGAATCGTCATCCAACATTATAATCCTCATCATAATCATCGTTTTATATCAGATTATTATTAAAACAATAGAAATTATTTCCAGTCACCTCAGCATTTAATAACACCTACTGCTTGCTGTATAAGACATCGTAAATTATTGAAATGATTTACATACCTATATGAATGTATGTCATATATGTATGTATATATGTTTACACGCACACACACATATATAAAGTCTTGGATTGTTGTCCTCTTGCTTGTCGGGATATTTGCAAAAGAGTGTTTTGTTTTTCAATTCTGCTCTTTATTGCATTCGTTTAAAATATTTTATTAATTCACTCTTTGTTGTTTCTGTCCTCAAAAGTTCATTGCAAGCAGAGTAAGTTTGTTTGATTGAGTTTGTGTCATGATAAACTTTTGAAATATTGTCAACTTTTTTTTTACTGTCTATGATTTTTTTTTTTTTTTTTTTTGAGGATTGTTTCTGTAAATGTTTATATTTGTTTTTGTAATTGAACGTATAGTTTGGCACGAACACATACAAATCGTATATCCTATACATACAAACATATGAACATATATGAAAAAAATAGAAGTACAAATAATGAAAAAAGGAATGAACTTTCATGTGTATAACTACATTTCTAAATGCATGTACATATATGGAATGTGTATGGGTGTGAGTGAGTATGCTTAGTCAAGAACATTAAATGATAACAATTTTATATCTACTCTTCATCTCAGTTACTATACTCTCATTATATATGTATATATGTACTTGATGACAATAACAGAGAATATGTACTTACATATTTGAGTAATGTTGCTGTGACTACAACATTACTTTATAATTTTTTTGTTTTGTTTCCCGCATGTCATAGTGTGTCTCTGTGTTTTGAAAAAAGTGCAATAACCTTGTTCTTATTACTTATTCATGACACTTTTTTTATTATCATCATTATTGTTATTAATATTGTTGTTGTCATCATTGTTATTATTATTGTTGTTGTTATCATTGCTTGCGTCATATGCTGGAAAACAATGTAAAAAAAGAGATTTTTGATTGAACTTTTACAGTGTGTTGTAGAAGAATTCAAACATCACTATTGTGTTATATGTACATACATATGTATATATTCTATTTACATATATGGTTTGTTGCCTTTTGTCAAATATGTATTCAATTGATTAAATTTTAATTTTATATTTTTTAGCTTAATGGTGTAACCTTACTTATCAAAGTTAAGTTAAATTTATTTTTATCGTTAAATTTCACAAACGGAGAATAGCAGATGTATGTATGTATATAGGAAGAACGGTGGAGAGTAATTAAATGATTCGGATGCTTTAAAGCAATACCGCTCCTGATTTTGGAAAATTCCTCCTTAAAATTATGCTTTCATTTATCAATATTATCATATGTTTGTGTGTACTATTCATTATTATTAAATACATTTAGTGTAAATTACTTACTTTTAAAGGTTTTCTCTTACTCTCTCTTAAGTTATATCAGTTATGAAAGGGTTAATAAAGGCATTGTTGCCATTTGTAAGAGCATTTTGAATGAATACTTCGTGTGACTGATAAACTCTGTTAACTTTTTAACTGTTCTCTCTTGCTCGAGTCGTGATGTTGTTATCAAATATGAAAGGCAATTTCACACATACACATGAAATATTTGTACATATTTATTTATACTATCGTATATGGAGAGCTTTTTTTCTAATAATTTAACTTCTTAAGTCATTTTTATGTATAACTTTTTGTTGTATTCTACCTTATGTCTATTAAAATAAAATGTTTGACTGATAACAGCTAATACAAATAGAAAAATCGTACTTGAAGCTGTACATAGTGCACTAACCATTGAAAAGTTGTTGATTTTGTGCCTGGAGAGCACTTTAGTCATTGATTGCATTTAAACGTTAGCGTACATACAATTTTTTTGATCGTTGTTCTTTTAAACTACAATCATAATTTCTTTCTTATTTTTTTGTGATTAAAAATGAAAAGAAAAAGAAATTGCTTTTAATTATTTTGCGTATAAATTCATTAAAAAATAAATACATAATTATAGAAAAAGAAATTCGTTTTTGTATCGATGTTCATACATACACATGTACGTGTTAAAAGTGTGAAACATTTTTAAATGCTTTACCAAGCGCAATAACAGCAACACAACACAACACAACAAACAAATAAAATGTATACAAAAGAATTGATGAATCATATTAGCGATTATTTACGCCGCATAATTGAGTTACAAGTGTTGGATGTAACAAAAACTAAAGACAGAGGTAAAAAACAACACAACAACAACATCAATTATTATTATTATACATTTGTGTAGGCATGACTTTGAGCGTACGTGTATATATACAATGTTACTGTATTGTTTTTGCTTATGTTTTTATTACGATAAGTAATGTAAACTATCTCAAACCACACACACACACACAGACGCTCACACACACATTGTAAATCAATTAAAGAAATTATTTAAATTAAAATTAAAATTTTACTTTTTTATTCTCTTCAAGATTACATGCTTATCACTCTTGTTTTTGTTTTCGTTTTAATGAGAAAACAATTTCCATACTCTTTATTTTTATTTCTGCATGTGTACGTGACTCATTTAAATATTTGTTTTGTTACTTATTTTGTTTGTTTGTTTCTTTTTTATTATTTATTTGCAATTTTTGTTTATTTCCAAATAATTAATATTTACTTACTTTGTGAAATTATTAAATTTAGTTAAAAATGGATTTAGTTTAATTTCAGTCTTCCATTTAATAGTATTCAAGCTAACCACACCTACATACATATGTAGATATCTGTATATACATTCATATTGTTATCGATTGTGCCTATAAATATTATTTAGAGTATTGTATAGTTATTTGTACAGAGGAGTTAAGAAAGTTTAATAGACAGATATGTTTTGTAAATAACTCAGATATTTGCAGATTTTTTTTAATATTTTATGATGAATTCAATGAATACTTATGCTATTAGTTTGACTCCAGTTGTGAAAAACTTTTCGAAAGGCTTTTAAATAGATAGATACTATTCCTGAAGAATATTTTCATCATTTGAGAAGATAACTGAACTGTAACGTTCTCAATTAGTTTTATTTTTATATGTATGTGTATGTATGTATTTAGTATTTCTTATCAGTCAGTTTCTTAGAAAGAGTAAATATTGTTTCGTATTTATTTCGTTTGAAAAATTTGCAATCAAATGGAATAAATAAATATCAAAGATAAATATTTCAATAACACTCATATACAAAAAAATAATAACAATCTTGAATGCGAACCTGCTGAAATGTGTTTGATATTTAGGAGTCTACGATTAATTAACATACTTTATTAATTCTATATCTGTTTATGACCATTTTGTATGTATTGTTTCATTATTTTCAAGACTAACGCTGTTTCGTGACTATACTAACCCAATACGTTATAGAAGTTGGTGCATGCTAACATCTACAGTCAATAGGCTTTCCATAGATAAAAATCATCATAATAAATTAGAAATAATAATTTGATTTGTTTATTTTTTTTTTTTATTTCAGCAAATTCTAACTTTATCATAGTGTGTATTTAATTTGTTTTTCTTTTTTAATTCAATGGTATTAAAACTAAATGTTATTAAATAAATATTTAATGAAAAAATCTTTGCCAAAATTGTTATTTTAGTGGTCTTCTGCTTGTAGATATACTGGTAGAGCTTGTAATTATTATGTTTATTACATTGCAAGTTGTTGTTATTATTTGCTGGTATAGATTTTTGACACAATTTCACCATTAATTTGACGCCAAAAAGGAAAATGTGTGTAAAATTTTCGTTTTTAATGCGAAACTTGTTTTTCATATTCACCTAACGATAGCAACAACAAGAACAGCCACAACCAACGCATGATTATGTACATAGTTTGATATATTGTAGTTTTAATGGTGTTTTTGTCGTTGTGGCTGTTTCTGTCATTGTTGCTTTCGAAAATAATAAACGTATCTAATGTACCTTACAGAGAGTATAAACAATTATACATATACACGCGTACATTTGATATATTTAGACTACAATTTTATTACACACTTTACTTGATGATTCGCTCTTCATTCTTCGTACTTCTTTACCATCCCTCTGCTATAAAGATTTTTTTCTATGTATTTTTTCGCTATTAAAGTGAAAAATTCTTGTTTGTAAATTTTTGCATGTGTTAAGTGAAAATAATTCATATGTATATAGACGTATGTATGTATGTATATGGGTCATTTTACAATGGAATGACCGGTGGACAAACAAATGGCATAAATTTTGAATGTACTTTTATATATTATATAAATTATACTTTTATATGTAAAATTTATAAAATAAAAAAACAACTCAATATATGTAACATTGCCAAAAGTTATCCTGAAAAGAAACGTGGAAACAAGGTAGGTAGGTAGAAGTGGCTTGCCCCCCATTGGAGGCTTACAGGGCCCATTGTGATACCACAGTTTTTCATTCTCCCCTATTCCAGAAACCACTTGGTGCTTCCGATGGAGCGACTCAGACCGCCAATATCCATGCATGACAGTTCATCTAGGTCCTCTATGTAGTAGGCACCCAGATGACTCTTTCTCCTCTGACCAAGAGCCGGGCTTGTGTTCAGTAGGTGAAGAATAGTTTCATCAGCTTTCTCATCTCCACAACTTCTGCAGTAATCATTCGTGAGGTGTCCAAGACCTATACGCATTGTATGCGTTCCTATAATACAATGCCCTGTAATAACCCCGATAACAGCACTGGGCCTGCTTCTTTGTAGTTTAAGCAGAGTCGCCGTGCGCCTCCTATCCAGCCTTGGCCAGACTTTTTGCGCCGTTCTGCCCTTATCCGAATCTGCCCACCTACTGTTGACAAGGTCCATAAGTTAGAATAATACGTTACAAAGGAAATCAAAGGTATTGGTGAAAAACAAAATAATTTTATTATCAGATTAATAATTTTAAATAATTTAAACTCTGACTAGTCAAGATGCAGTACATACTTGAATAGTAATAAAATGAGAAATGACCCACACTCTACTCTGTTTAATCTCTGCTTAAATTCAAAAGAAAAAAAATAATAAATACGGCTAAGATATAAACACATCACCTAGCCTAGTTAGTTTACTTTTTTATTTCATTTTATATTTTATTATGATTTTATTCTCTTGTTGTTTTAGTTGTTGTAGTTTCCACTTTTCGACGAATAAGTGTAATTAGGTCGCCTAAAGATTTGTAACACATTATTTTTCTCTTCTTTTTTATTTTTCTTTTATTTTTTTATAAATTCTTTTTATGTTGATACACAAAATAAAACATATTTTTTCCTAATTATAAATTAAACTTTTTTCTTTAAGCTCTGATTTTGGTGAAGAAAAAAATTTGCACGCCTAAATTGTCCATTGTAAAGCATTTACAATGAAAGCTCTAAGAAAGGTTAACAAGTTAAAGACAAAAATAAAACATTTTAAAGGTTTCAAATTTCTCTAAACTAGATTTTCATTATTTTGATTTTTTTTTTTTTTTTCAATTCCAAAAAAATTGTTTATTTGTCATCAATTTTCTTATATTTTCTAAATGTAGTAACTTAAGAGACCGTAGACAGTAAATATCTTTGTTTTTGCTTGGCCTATTTTATACATTAATTGACTTTTGGTTAACCTAAACCAATTACTTATTAAAATATTTAAAGTGCTCATAAAAATATGATTTTGAATAATTACTTTTGTTTTACTTAATTTCTCTCTTTTAAAAGTCAGCTTAAATTTAATATATAAAAGTAATGAGTCTTTTGAAATGAATTTAAAAGAGCGATGAGAGGTTGCAATGAAACGCAACAAGTAAGTGATGGACACAAAGTTATAGATGCTACATGATACGTAGATCACATAGAATAATATGTGGTCATGATTCATTGATAAAATTGATAAAATTTTGAATAATTGTTTCAAAAGAAAGCACATGGTTGGAGTAGTCCAATTAAATGTTATATTAACTCTTCGTCTTACATAATTTAGAATTTATAATATTGGTCAAATGTGATGGCCATAGTTTAATATTAGTACAATTTCTTATGATGCCATCGTTTAATCGAGTATTCCAATTTGTTATGTCATCAATCGATTCGCATCTCGATATTTTTCTAATTCTAAGAATCGAAAGCAACCCATATATCACTGTAAAGAAGGAAACATTTACTTGGATCTTCAATGAATACAAATTTTCTGACATTGTATTTAAATACAATGAATATTTTTAAACAATTATTTCTAAAAACACATTTAAATGAGTCATAATTCTTTCCATTATATTCATATCAAAATTATAAATAAAGAAAAGCACACAACAAAACATCCAATGAAAAGTGACTGATGTTATGAGTATCGGGTGTAATTATTATAAATAAAGCATATTAAAGGCAATTAACAATTTTAAAGCTGTTGTAAATCTTAAAATTTTACTTCCTACATTAAAAAATAGATTATGATTCCTCTTTTATTTATAAGCTTTTCATACTTGTATTATATTGATAATGAGCAATCAAACTGTAGTTGATATCAGTTTATTTATAATAGATGTCATTATAAGAACTTATTAATGTTATTAGAATTAGCATTTGTACAATTAGCAAATTTGCGAGACCTGTATCGTCAAGTTCCTGGCAGTTTTTAACGATTAATGCCAAATTGAAAGAGAGGCCATCATTTGTAAGGATTGTGTTCCTTAAAAAAAAGTTATAAATTATTACAATTATTCCGATTATTAAAATGAAATGTGGTAGGTAAGTTACTAGTGTTAGAAGGGGGAAAAGGTTGTTTTATCAATTGTACAATTAAACTGTTCCAATTTTCCAAATTAGATATTCTCGCAAACTTACTTACGTAAACTATGCAAATGAACTTTTACGAGAGTGTAATAACGGTCAATTGCACCGTGAACGTTATTAGGAGGTAACGTTCCTTTCAAGCTACACTTTTCTACGCTCAATAGTCCCAACAATGATGAGAAAGTAAAAATTTCGGTATCACAGTGTATACATACATACATACATACATAATTGGTCATTACAACCCTTCAGTCAGGATTATTGACCTAGTTTCTCACACTACTTATGTTGTGTGTGTTAATTTTATACATAAGTGGCGGGACCTACAGCTTAAAGTCGACTTCGAACAACAGATTTTTGAGAAACTTTTCATGGCAATTTTATTTACTCTCAGTGTTTTTGCCAGAAATCTGCTGAGAGGAAGTCGCCGAAGAAATACCTTTTTGTATTTTGTTTTGATGTCTGGCCTGGGACTCGAACCCTGGCTTTACGTCTAATAAGCCAGCACACTACCTACTAGACCACTTCACATTGTATTCGCTGGTTTAATTTTGAATAAGAAGATACACAATGTTACATAAGGGTAATTGACTGCCTAGGTGCTAAAAATTACAAAAAGAACCAATGAAATAACCCTGATGACTTCTAAATATAAAAGTGCTCGTTATAGGTTGAACGAGTAAATCTAAACAAAGATCGCAGAACCAATTTCCATTTACAGTTCGACATGTCTCTGTAGCGTATTATGATCGGTGCAAACAGATGAACAAGTTACATATTTATGCAAATAAATAGTAAAAATCGTAACAACGTTCTTTTGAGATACAATTGTATATTATTCTCTATATTGTTTTATAAATTTACAGAAGAGCCATCGTCCTACACAAGGTATTTGCTTAAATGATCTCTAACGATTATAAAATGAAAAAGTCTATGGTTGGAATAAAAGTTGTTGTCTTTTACGGTTTAACCACGAATTTTAGTTTGAAAACTTGCATACATACGTACATATGTAAGTATGTATCTCGTTATATTGCGAATTCATATTTGTTCAGAGTAAATATATTTTTCTGTGGTTTTGTTTGTAGAAATGACAATTTTGACATGATGTTTTGTTTATTTGAAAAATATAATCTATTGTCTGTCATGTCGTCATAGAAACGTATACAAAAAAAGAAAGAAAAATATTTACATACCGCTAACACTAGATGAATGGCATCAACTAGAACTTTAGGAAGAATTGAAAAAAAAGAATATTGATCTCCATTTACACCCATAGGAATTAAAAATTTATTGAACTCCATAGAAAACAAACTAACAACGAATCTTTATGTTCATGACCTGTTCCGTTTAAGCTGATACATTTTTTTTCTTTACCAAAACGTTTGTTCATGGACATTTGGTTAGTGGTGTTGGTGGTAGTGATAGTAGTTCATACAGTGAGTTCTTATTGTTCATTCGTTTGTCTGCATTTTCCGATTAGAGTATGTGATACACATCCATATGTAGGATTTACTGTTCTGGTATATTGCCTACCAAATGTCTATGAAAATATGGGTCACACTTGTGTTTAAACAAAGTCTGCTTAATCTTTTACAAATTGTGTTTTTTTTTTTTTCAACAAATAATGTTCTGTTTTTTATCTATTATGGTTGATGACAATTCTATTATAAGTTCAGAGCCGATGATGTTTTTTATTTTGTTCGAAATAGTATCAGCAGTTCTATTATATACAGGATATTATGAGAGAGTTCATTGTCCTGTTAAAAAAAGAAGGAAGAAAATTTTAAGAATTTAGGATTGTCGTTTGTCGTAAAAATCTTTTTATTACTATAATGTCTAAATGTTAGGTTCAGAAAAAGAAAATGAAAAATTCAAAAACCGTAATTTATAACATTAACGTGACCTGATAAATAGTTGATGTTTCTTGACTTTTAACGAGAAAAAATGTTGTTAGTATTGTGCCGAAAATTTATAAAAGAAATAATTTGTAAAAGTGGTCAACTCACTCGAGTTAAAGTTTACAAAAATAAAATTTCAACTTTCCATAATCTTATCGGCTACATTTTAAAAAACATCAAATATCGGAATTTAAAAATTTTGTGGACATTTTTTGTTGTGCTCTAGGGAACTTGGAGAACTTTCACCCTTTACTTTAAAAGTTCGCAATAACATGAAATGAAATAAGTCAAACCTAATAAATAATTACTTAAGCAAGTGAAAAATTTTTTTAATTATTAATACTCAAGTTCCCAACATTCATTCCGGTTTTAAACACTCCAATGTACTAGAAAATGGTAAGCCTATACCTAATGCATTTTATCTGGTAACAAATGATGGCCTATAAATTCAAAAAGAAAAACGAATCGGCAGAATGAATAATGTATTCGGCATAGAGTAAGATTACTGTCAGTCGTTTCCAATGTTTTCATCTTCCGTTAAAAGTTAAAATATGAACTTAGTACATTAATCTATTTGGCGTACAATAAGTTAGTGGTTCTAGATAACTTTATGTTAAACACGACGGATGTAGGTACTTTGATTTATCCTGTTCCGAAAGGAAAAGAAACCTTAAAACAAGGCAAGGGACGAATAAGATAAATACTCTATCGTAGAAATCGAAAACCATTCGTACAAGTGTATTACATAATCAAAGAGAAGTTGTATTGAACTCAATAATTTGGGAATATTACAAAAATAATCGAAGAAATCGATTTTACATGCTTTTTATAAAACATGAGTTCTCTATAATGTTGATGGATTTTAAAACATTATTTTTAAAACACCTATGCACAAGTGCATAGGCTTAGCAGAAGGAAAAACTTGACAAGTTTTTATCAGACTTTTCCTAGTTTACCACAACTCTACTTAGAAGAAAAAAGAAAGAAAACGAATAGAAACTTGTTCTAAAATTAGGTCAACATATAGTAAAGGATAAAAAAATACAATAAAGCGAATAAAAAAATTGCCACATTTACACAGTGGACTCGAATAAATTAAAAGCTCTAACAAAAAAGTAGATTTCGCTTGGAAAACTTATGGCAATAAGTATGTACTTGACTAGGCCGTATTAAGAACTTGTAGGCGTGTACGAAAATTCTTGACAAATTGATAGAGATATTGCATTTCTCAAGTGATTATGGTCTATACAGTTCATCCTAAATAGTAATAAGTAAATGTGCTAAATTGTCTTGTCCTTTTCGATAGTGAATCCATATACATACTACAACCATACACACATATAGTACATATCTATATATACATAAATCTGTACGTTTGTAAGCACGAGTATGCATCTTTGTTTACATTTTGTATAAAGTAGAACTGGGTTAAAATTTAAATGAATACAAATTCAATTCAAATTCAAATAAAACAAATTCATGGCAAACGTACGTTGCGGTCATCAATATGTGTCGATGTGTACGGATGTACATATGTATGTATGTGTATGCATATGTTTGAGAAGACAGAATGAGGAACAAAGAAATTTACTGTTTATACCTATTTGTTTGCTTTTTGATTATGTTCTTTCACAATTTTTATTTTATTTAGCGTACAATATGCGATACAATAAAAATCCATTTAAGTTATTCAAAGAAAAGAAACATTTTTGCGTTCTTTTCTTATTCAAAGGAAGAAGAAAACCGATTGGGCGGTGGATTTTGCTTGCGAAAAAGTAAAATTTATTTAAATTTATTTTTTAAAGATTTTTAAATACATGTATCCAAATATTTAGGGCAATCATTTTAAAAAATCAAGGTAATATTTTATATGAAGAAATAGAGGCCTATTATTTTATCTATCCACTTATTACAGGTGTGTATATACATACATACATTGTATGTAAATGTAGAAAAACTTAATCCATTATTCCATCATGAATCATTGAATACTTTAATTAGCAATACATACATATGCATTGTTTTGTTCTTTATCAGTTTAAAAAATCTGAATCCAATAGAATTAATCACAAAAGACTAGAATAGGCGGTAATCACTTGGTGACAGATCGAAACTATAAGGTGAAAGTAATATACATTCATATGTACATATATGACCGGAGTTCTCTCCCAATGACCAAAGTTGACCGTGTGTAGGCAACAATTGATGATAGTAGCTTTGGTTGGATTCAGCAGAGGATGGTAAAATTGAATTTAGTTTAAGAGTTTTATTTTGCGTTAACTCGTCTCGTTTGCTTCATTAACTTAAAGTATTTTACTTTACTATATACTCGATTATAGTTAAACATTGTTTTTATTTGTTTTAAACATTTGGAACTATGACTTGAGATTTTTTTTTTTCAATTACTTGTGGAAATAATGGACTGATGATAAATTTTGATACTTGTTGTTAAGTAATGAGATTTTTTTTTTCAATTACTTGTGGAAATAATGGACTGATGATAAATTTTGATACTTGTTGTTAAGTAATGCAAAATATCCTATTATAGGACTCTTGGTTTTGTTGGTATACAAACACTTTAACACTACTGTATGTTATTTTTTGTTTAAATTTTATTCTTAATGATAAATACCGTCGTTCTGTCATTTTATTTTATTAAAATAACAATAAACAAATTAAAATAATCACTATAAAACCAACCAAGATACAATGTATACAACAGCATTCAATTGTACTTCCGTTTTATTTATTGAAAAAAAAAAAAGAAAAAAAACATAATATAACAATAATAATACTTATGTCATGGATTTAATTTATATTTCCATTTCAAAATGTCCCCTCTTCGAAAAATGCAATCCATCCAAACGACAATATAGTCACATAGCAGTAGGCATGGTGGAAGCATGTATTTAAATTCATTGCATCCACTGACTCTTGTCGTACTTATGACATTACCAACGACTAGATAGATATCTATGTGGAAATAGCTAACCTACAAATACTGGAATTAATAACTAATGATAATGTTGATTGTAAATACACACAATAGGTCATAGTTTAATATGATTTTAATTTTCTATTTGTTAATTTTGTATTGTAATGCAATAAAATTTCAATTTAATTTCCGCTAACCAAAATACAAAAACCATTGGCAGAGTTGTTTGCAATGTACCATATTTAAATGTAACATACTAAGTTTGCTTATGGTCTTGCTCACAGTTTCGTCAATTGTCGTGGCTTAAAAAATTAGAGATTATTACTTAGAGAAGGTCGTAGAGAAAATAGGTATTGATACTTTGAAGTTGACTGCTATTTGGTAATACAACGCCATAATCAAGCGTCAATCTCTAATAGATTATCCGACAATATACATACATGTTATTTATTTATTTTCATCTTCTATATAATCCGGAATAATAAGTGTTATGTTTAAGGCATAATATAAAATCAACGTTTTTCTTTTAACATCTTGTTTAGATATTGGTTTGTTCACTAAGCCACTTTTAAATATTTTACCTGCTTTTACTTTGTTTACTCCTCAATCTTGTCGTTTAAAATAATAAATTACTGATTTAACGTTTAATTTTGTACATTTATAGCGTATCACGTCTGGAATATAAAAATATGCATTGCAATATGATTTATTATCAAGGATTATTATTAAAAACAGGCAAAAAATATATCAGAGAAACATTTGAATTGAATTTAAATGTACATATGTTTTGATATTCAGTTTTAGAATATAAGCATGTTAATGTGTATGTACACACTTATAATCTAAAATTGTCCTAAAACGTGTTCTATTGGAATTGAATGAAATTCATTTGCCCTCAAGTTTAGATGTCTACGTATCTATGGCAGAAAAATCAAGAAACCCCTTACAAAAAACGGCATTGCAAAATTCAGAATATTTCTTGCTTTTATTTGCCTTTTTTTTTATTAATAAGAGTACAAGCATATGAAATTCACAGAAATTCTTTTTTTTTTTTATATCATTTATTTTATCACAGCATTGTTTTATGTATGAAAATCACTATCATATAATAATCACTGGCATTTCCACAAATGTTATTTATTTGAATTTATTTATTTAAACTTTTTATACTTGAATATTATTAAATTGTTCTCTTTTTATATTATTTTTTATTATTTTATATTTAAATCAAAATGATATTGATTCGATTACCGTTGTTTCTTGTATCTTTACAGAGAGTGTTAAATCGGTGTTGGGTCGTCATACAAAAATCTTAGTGAAATATATGGTTAAATTGGAGACAAAAAATGACAAAACAGAAAACAGAGTATTGGTAGGTATTATTAAATAATACTGCATCAGTTTATTGTAAATTAATTTTGTTTTTTTTTTTAATTGAAACTATAGAACTCCACATACTTATTTCATTTCAAATAAGCTAATTTCTATATTGGTTTGATACATATACCCTTTTTTCGAATTTAAAGTAGTCTTTCTGAAATATAATATACTTGCACCGATGATTTCTTTTCCGCATTAATTGTTGAACACATTTCGCACAACCAATTTTTCTTAGTTGGTCTTAGGGATATCGAATTAACCGCTGTAGTCTATTCAAAATATATTTTTTAGAATGTTTATGCACAGTGTGCAGTTTTTGTTACAAAAAATTTTTTTTTTTATTCTAACAATTTGACTGTTTCCAGAACAAAATTTGTTCTAAAAAAATAGGACAAATTTAACTCTTCTACCGTAACGCTCTATCACCGTCCACTGTAAATTATTACCGTGTTTGTAAGGGTATAAAATTCTTAACTCATATATTCTTAGCTAATTTGTTTAGCAATTACTAAATCATGTGTTAAATGCCGTAATCTTCCGTAGCAACAAGAACGACTACAAGCATGCAACATGAAACACCAATTCATTAGCAATTAAAGGAAGACTATTTAAGTTAATATATGTATATGTATGTATGCATATACCCTGTTGTGCATAGGATCCTAAACACCATTTTACCAGTACATAATAGTATTAGTACAATATTTATAAGTATTTGTATGGAAAAGAATACAAAAGAATAAAGGAATTCAGGTGTTAAATGACGACAAGAAGGAAGAAAACGTAGAAACATTTCTTTTTTTTTTTCACCAAAATATACAATTTTATTTTACAAACAAAAAAAAAAAAAATAACCGTAAAAATATCATATTACAACAATTGGCTTTATTTATTTAAAGTTATTTTATGTTTTACAAAAGGGAATACAAAAAAACTGCATATACTAATTAAACCAGTCAACTGTACCCTCTATCAGATTATAGATGTTCATGCTACTTATGTATATACATTAGGGTGGCCCCAAAATAAAAATTGCGAATGTTCTTAAAATTTTTGTCCTGGAATGAATATTTGGTGAGCTGGATCAAAAGATAAAAATGTCCTTTTTTGAGGTTTTTTTAATTATTTTCATATTTCTTCAAATTTTTTTTTTTTAAATTTCAGATAACCTATTGAAGGCGTCTCTTAAAGACCTTTCATATGATACCAAATTTATATATAGTTCCTTTGGAAGAAATATGAAAAAATTCAAAAAACCTCAAAAAAAGACCTTTTTATCCTTTGATCCAGCTCACCAAATATTAACTCCAGGACAAAAATTTTGAGAACCGTAGTCTTAGAATGAATCAAACTTTCATTTTAGTCGGGAACATCTATACCTTATTTTTTATCCATATAAACGGGGCCACCCTATATATATACATACATATATACCAAGAGTTTTATTCATATGTATATGTTAGGTGTAGTAAAAAGAAATCCATTATGTTATATAGTCTGATTTATTAATTTGCAATACACATTGCATAAGATCGACTCTTGACCTTGAGGTAAAAATATATTGATTACCTAACTCGATATTGTTTGAAAAACAGCAAGCCAGACGACATGTTACATATTGTAACAACTAAAACCGATCAGTTTTGTATTATGATCCCAAAAATATACCATGGCTCTGGAGTAATCGCAAATATAAATCAAATAATTTAAATAATTCGAGTCCGCCACATAAGTAACGATTATCCCTAGAACTAAATGCCGTAGACACTGCAATTGGAGAGCACGAAAAGAAAAATTCGATGGTTCGCATATGGTTTAAATGCAAAGTGGTAGAAATGCGAATAGCGGATACAGGAAACAGTCAGCACGATTGGGGTTGTAATGGCCGAAATAATGCGCCACGTTACATCTTAAGAAGAAGTTCCATGTTGTTGCGCTACTATACTAACAAAGGAAGGACCCATTTTTATAACTAAACAGAATCATAGCAAATAAAAGAGAGTAATGTTAAATAAAAGAGAAATAGTGGATTTATTTTCACCTTTTTTTTTAAGCTGCATAACTATTATAAGACGCAATCTTACTTAAAGTTAGTAATGAATAAGGTGAGAAGTATATAGAAAAAAATATTTTTTTAATAATAGTTGGAGCTGGTTCGAACCGGTATATACGAATTATAAACTATTTTCCAATTAACTCAATTTCTTCTTCTTTTTCTTTCTATTTTTTTTTTATTTAAGTCTATTTATCCCACATTCATTTTAAGGTTCATACAGTACTAAATGATTGAATTAAAAAATATTAAGGCATCGTCATTTACAGTATCTTTTCAACTATTCAAAATAAATTTTCTTCCTTTTGGATTGTTAACATTCTATTCAAGCCAACTCATTCACTGAATGCAAGTGTGATTTTACTTTTAATTTTCTTCCATTTTTAATAATTAACAAATGCAACTTTTTCAAAATGTCTATTGTTCCAACAAGAATTTCGTTTAAAAAGGAAACAATAGGCAGCAAACAATAAAACTGGCGGTCGTTTTTCTTGTTTTGCCGATACAAGAATTTTTTAACTTGCATTTAAACTTAATGCTTTTAACGTGTGCGAAATGATACAATATTTCCCGTAATGTTTAAAATGTTGCAAAACTTTTTGAATTCCTTCATCTCGTTGTTTTTAGAATATTGTACAGAAATTTTTCAAAGTATTGAAGAAATTAATTATAATATTGTATAATAATAATAATATAATTTTATTGTTTTAAAGAAATTAAAAAAAAATAAGATTTAAAGATCTTTTTCCTTTCCATGCCGTTTTAGAACGTCGAGTATAACAGATTCTGCATCCGAGCGTTTAGCTTCTTCGTCGCTTTTCTACTCTTATGGAATAAATTGTTTTCATCTATGACCAAAAAAAAAAAAAACCACAATGTGTCCATGCCTGAGTATCTCCCTATACAATATATGTGTGTATGGGCAGACAGACCAGCAAACTATAAAAATGTAGTAGTAAAGAGGGTGTAAATATTTATGAATATGATCATATTTCATGCAGTAAATTATTTACAACACACATGCTGAAATTTTAAAACTGCATGCAACAGTAGATTGATAAAATATAATTCGCCTCTAAACATTAATATTTTTTTTCCCTTCTTCTTCTTTCCAAATGGTGTTAATTACACAGATTCACCTACAGACTCAAACAAATGTAGATATGCGCTCGCATACATGTTTAAACATTTTGTAGCCTGTAAATAAGATGAATAGATGTTGAGTTGCAAAAATGAATAGAATCATGATCAATTGAACATGAACATGAACACTCGATACTTTAAAACACCTCCACCGCCACCACGCAATTGCGAAACGTAATGTATTGCGTGCCTCTTGAAGACTCTTTTTTATTTTTACTTCGATTTTGAAATCATTAACTATTGCATATTTTTATTTTAATTTTTTTTTTCTACATTCGCTTCATTTTCAATTAAGTTATAGAAATTGATTAATTCGTTAGCGTTATAGTTTTTTTCACGAACATATTTCAAATGAAATAAATTAAAATAAACCGAATTTTAAAAGTAATTTATAAATGAAAATTCAATATTTGTTTCAGTACGAAAAGTGTTTAGTTAAGTATTAATGTAAGGTATGTAGTGGCCAAGTATTTCTATCTTAAGTGTGCGTTTGTACGGTATACTTTTAACATTTTTGAAAAGTTCACAACTTTATAAATGGTGGTCACAAGTCTTTTATTATACAATGACAGCATATATTGTTACATACGATTAGATTGCTGAAAACAGTGAACAAAAAATCGTTTACGTCTATCATAAATCAGATAAAAAAATTTGTCTATCTTGCCAAAACGGAATCCAGGCCCATTTTTAAGGAATCACAAACAAATTGATACTCACGCAACGCTCTGTAGATAAAACCATATTGGTAAACCTAAAAGGAATACTTCTCAGCATGCTATTATAAGAGGAAGTCGCCGAAGAAATATTTTTTCATATTTTCATTTTGATGTCTAACATGGGATTTGAACTCGGGCCTTACGACTAATAAGTCAACACACTGCATACACAAGACAAGCCAAACATGGTTAGCTGCTGTTGTTACTAGGCCGCTGAGCAACGCAGCTTAGTCACACCCATTTTATAGACTTCATTTACATATTGAAACATCTTACATCAAGCTTGATTATTTATTATATTGACATTCATGCGTATAGAATTTTTTAAATGGTAATCAAAGCATAAAATGTTCTGCAATCGCAATGAATGACAGATTTGATCAGATTCAACCATCATATCTTGGTTGTAATTTACAACATACGGTCAATTTCCAATCAAAAAAAGAATCCATGTTCCAATATGTCATGCACCAGCTCGTCCCTAACCAAATTTGCCTAAAGATTATTAAATTAATTTAACACTAATCTTTAAGTAACAATCACACACACCTCTTAGAAGAAATTGCTCAACAAACAATCTTTGAATTTGCCTGATGAAAATGTTCTTTTTTTAAATTATTTAGAGCAAAGTAATGCCTATTTATTATGTTACTAATAGCCACTTTGGCTTAAAATGCCGTTTGTGTGCTTCAGTTAAATTGGGTCAATTGTAATAAATTCTCTTTTATTTTTAGAATATTAACAAACTCTATAAGAATTTAGGGAATTTGTTTATTTAAAGACAATTTAAATAAGTTTCCGTTTTCTTTTCTCCGTTTACTTACAGGTCTTTACACCAGTGCGTATATATTTGCTTATTGCAAAAGTTCCCACAAAGGTTAGTATCGTATTTAAAGAAACAGTAGTTTGTGTTTATTGTGGCTATATTGCATAGTATGATAATAATTTATTTATATTTTTTTCAGATTGAATGCCATTTCCATTATCTGGACATACAAGCGGTAGAAAGTAAAAAACCAACACATTTTTCCATTGTGACCAACGATCGTCCATATAATTTTGCGACAACAGGTGATGCAGGCAATTTTAGTTCGGTATGTATGCCTATAAATTTGAATGAATTTATTTTGCTCTAAAACTTTTTAATATAATGTATTACGTATTTTTTTAATTTTTATTTATTTATTTATTTATTTTTTTTTTGCAGAACGCAGATGTGATTCTAACCGATTTAGCATCGGCTATAAAACAAATATTTCCAACAGTTCCTTTAAAGTATATTATAAGGAAGGTGAGTTTTAAACTTTTAGAGTTTATAAATTTTTAGTATGTTTTCTGCGTATAACTTTGCGTGAAAGAAAATGTTTTAAATTGATGGTTAACGTCTCAGAATGACAGAAGTTTTCTTTTAAATAATTTGTTTTTGTTATGTTGTAAAACAGCAGAAAATTATGTGCAGACAAAAAAATAATTGCTAGAGTTTTCCACTTTAAGCCAATGTACACTTACATTTTTCTAAACATAAAGTCAGTCTACATCTTACGCACTTGGTATGAGTAGACTTGTTAGCATAATATATTTACATGCATAATAATTCTTCTTCTTTTTGTACTTGTATGTACTATATTTACTATTGGCATAAAGACCTACATTTATTTAATTCTTACATAAATAATGTGTCTCAGCATTATTACGTATGAGCATATGTGTACGCGCTATTATTTTAAGCTGGTTAATAAATATAATTTAAATAAATAAAAATGATTTATTTTCCCTTGTATTAATGACGGATTTTGGTGCAATAATTACATTTTTATAATATTTCTTGTAATATATGATGACTTATTTAATAAAGCCCTGGGACTCAGCCAAATAGTAAAAAATGCGTAGACTAGAAAATTTATTCCTATAGATCTATATCCGATTATGATCTTTAATAAACCGTTTAAAATAAATCTGTTCTGTTCGTCAGACAGAGATCCACGGCTATTTTGCCTTGAATGAAGCCATGAATTTCTCTATCAATGCGACCGACTCTAAGAGGACGGACTCCTCTAATGTCGAGCATTGGATTGTAATTTGAAGAATACAAAATATAGAAGGAATTGGGACAAATTCTTGTCGGATATTTTTTAGATCCTCCAGCTGATTTCTTATTGGTTTTAACGATTTTCTTTTGTAGATGATTCTGGACATAAGGCTGTAATATGATTTATGATGAACGAGCATATTTTTCTTTAGTTTTTAAAATTAACCGCTCTTCCCTTCTTCTATAATAAAGTAACCAATTTTCAAAATTTATTTTAAAACAGTATAATATAACTAAAATTATAAAATATAACTAATTTTAATTCAGCAATATTATAAAATTAGAAATTATCTACAAATTGTTTGCATTACACCATTTATTCAAAATTTATCACAACTGTAGTGGTATTTTGGTATGTATTTGCTTTTGTACAATATATTTAAGTAAACCACGAACATTAATGCTGCATGACATTTCGCGTGACATAAAATTGTTTTCTCTGGTTAAGTACTTAACAAATCTTATACAAATGCGATGAACTCCGTAAATAAGTAGTGCTTACAAATTGCTTCTGCATATAAACATGCACCTTTAGACGAAATCGTGATTATACCAAACAATGCAGCAAGTATGTTATAATACTACAATATCATATTAGTCTGTTGAGTTGACTTTAAACTAAGCTACAATACAGTGATTAATAGCAAGTTGAATTTGAATCACCTCTGATAAGAAAATTGAAGACATAATTAAAATGATTTCTTTAGATCAAATATGCAAGTTTTGCTCAGTAACATATTGCAATTTAAAAGATAATTCCATTAAAAAGTCTCTACACTTTTATAAGAAAACAGCAAATTTATTTACCATACAAAGAAAGGAACAGGTGATGTACTTAAAGAAAACGTTCGAACAATGATTCCATGCTTATTCTCACAGAACACAATTCCTCTTCTAGCAGTCAAGATAAACATCTTCTTGGCTATTGCTTTCACCATTCGTTCCAACTGCTGCAAGGACAACATCGACTATACCCGGAAAAAACTTTCAGGCCGAAAATTGTGGCTTAATTACAGTTTGTGATGATTTATGGCCAGTTTTGACTTGATGTAGATAGGTATTGTCGTCATTTTGAATCGTCAATCGCAAAATCAGTCTTAAGTGCCAATCTTATGTTTTTCATAATACTAACACTAGTTGGCGTCCAAATTAATCGAATCTCATTCATAGATTAGGAGATATACATACATACATGTTTAGATTCTTTTTACTACATATAATATCTGTATGTAATTATCTCAATTCTGTACGTAAGTATCTCAATTCTAATTTTATTAAGTTCCCTAAAGACTAATGTTATAATTTATATACATATATATCAGAGATCAGCAATGAATCGTTTTTCCGCTACTCATCAGCAATCATACAATTTTGAGTCTGAATGAATCAACAGAATTGAAATTCAACTACTCTGATTCATTCGTACTCGCTACAACATTGATTTATAAGTATAAGTAGCAATGAGTATGAGTACAACGTTGACATTAAACTCACAATAGTCGAAATATGTCTGATTCATAAATTTAGAAAAATACTTATAATGCTTATAAGTGATTCGAGTGGCTCGAATCATTCATTCAACATTACAGCCTTTGTTGTTGTTGCATATACAAACAAAGGAAAGGCAAAGACAACAAGCAAAGCATACACACAATCTTCATATGAGTATAGTAGTGTTCGTACGCGAATCATACTTATTTTGTGCTTCATGTAAATGTTAAGTAGAGACGAGTTGAAGTCAATAATATCACGCGTATTGTTAAGTATGAATACGACGAGTACTTCCAACTTTGAGTATGAGTAGTAAGAGTATCATATTAAAATAAGCATGAATGCGTATAAGTATCAGAAATTATAAGTATGACTTGAATCTACTCATCGTTTTGAATACTCGTTGCTGATCTCTGATACATATCGATATAATCGTTTTCGATTCCAACTTCATTCCAGCCTTTATACATTTCTTAAAATTCTGTAAAATATTACTATTATGGCAGACGTTTTTGTTGTTTTCATACAAACTACAACTTTTATTTACTTTGAAAAAAAAAAAAAGAAATTAACAAAAAAAAAAGCATTTCATAGGTCAGTAACTTCTCAAGTTGCCATTTAGCAATGTTTAGCGCAGACAAAAGATGCCAAAAGTAATTAAAAACTTTTTAACAATGTTATAGTGTGGTCGACGCTGTTTTTTTTATTTGTTTTTTTTTTTTCATGCACTTGAATAATCCAAATACACGAAAACACAATACAAAACAGTTATTGTTTTTATTTAAAATCTTTGTTTTTATTTGTATTATTTTCTTTTGTTACAGATTGATATACAACCACCGGAAAGAGAAACAATATTTTCAGAAGAATTTCGACCCTCAGATCCCCGCAATGTTGGACCATGTGGTGGTTTTAGTACACAATATGCCTGCATGTGTGATTTTCATGGTGTCCCATATAGAGAAGAGGTTGCCTGGGACATTGACACAATTTATTTGTCACACGATACGAGAATTTTAAATTTGCGTGATTTCGATCATTTAGAACCAAAGTAAGCCAAAGTATTTTAGTGTTAAAATTTGTATTTAACTTTTTTTTTATTTTTTGTAGAGACTTAATGGCCATTGTATCGGCTTTGGAATACAACACATTTTTTCGTGGCTTAAAAGCTTCTCATATGCGTTTATCAAATGAAACATTGGAACGTATATTACACGTGCTCAAGCGTTCTATGTGGCTCGAAGAGTTACATTTGGAAGCCCTATGTTTAAGGTGAGTTTTCTTTTTGAGTGAAATATACTTATATATTCTGTATATTCTACCTACATTTTAACATTTGGGTTCAACAGGAAACGGTATCCCATTTAAATAATTATCAACAATATTTTGATATTCCGTCTGATATAAATTTACCTACGAGGACTCAATATTCTATAACGGAATAGCATCATTATTCAGTATTACATAAAAAATAACATAAGTTCAAAAATGTGTTTCTAATGTATCTTCAAAAATATACTTTAGTTGAATTTTGTTTGCATAACAGAACTTCAACAACTTCGTCCAAAATTTAATTAATGCCAAATAGATTAAGCTTGTGCTATATTTATATGTTGAAATTACTGTCAAAATGGCAACAATGAGAAAAATTGTTTGCAAAGTAAACCATCAAACTCACTCAAAAGCATATTTATTTCTACTATGTCAGTCGGTATTACCTCATCAACCAATAGAAATCAATCTCAAAAAGAACGGCGTTACCAAATTTATTCATAATACTAGGGCAAAATTATCATTAAAATTATCATATCATCAATTAATAATGAGTTTTCGAGTCTTTTAATAATATTTTAAACAATACTATACTATAACCCCAAATCTTTTCAGATCTGATTTTCTTCATAAATTGGCTGTCTCTGTGATTACAAACAATAATCCTGCAATACGAACTATTGATTTGAGTCATAATATAATTGAGGATAAAGGTAAATTATTTTATTTTAACTCATATGTACGATATGTAGTTTGCTTAATATAAGGTAAAACAAAATTGTAATTATGTATAACATAATTGTAATACTGAGTAGTCCATTACTAACTTAAATATAAATATAATTTTGATCCTTTTCCGTCCGTTTTGACTTTATTAAAAATATTTAACTTCCTTGCTTTTTTCTTTTTTTTCGTATGTTTACCTTTTTATTTTTATTAAAATTTTTTCCACTTTAAAACGTAAAGGTGCAAGTTCATTATGCGCCCTACTTGGAAATATTGTTCAAGGTTTGATTAACTACAAAACAAACAAAATTTTAAAATAATAATTAAAAACTAAATACAAAACAAACAATAGCAATGACTTTAAATGTTCAAAAAGTTTTTCTTTCTCATACAATTTATTTAATTTCAATGCTTATTTTTATATGCTTTTTACTCATACAACATCGGTGTTAATTTTTCTCACAACTCAGAATTCTTCATATTCAAAACTAAAATGTAAATGCATATATACATAGTACATACACCTGTACATGTATTAGCTTAAAACCTATTTAACAAAGATTCAAATATTTGATTTACAAAATTTTCTTAATTTGGAGAAATATTGGGTATATTTGGAATTTAATTTATGTTTTTATTTTAATTCGTTTAAAAATATATATCGATGTTTTCACTTTCGTTATTTTTTAATACAAGATAAGAATATACTGTTTCATCATAATGAAATGGATGGTGATTTAAAAATAATCTGATAACTTAATGATAAAAAAAAATAATCCAGTATACGAAATTAGTTTTAATCATCAGTTGTCTAATTATATGCTAGCTTCGAAAACAAATTCCATATTAGTATTTAAGTACATATGTTGGTGTTTATGGGACATAATATTAGAAAATTTGAGGACCTTTGGTGTATAAATATTTCGAGATGTTTATTTTCATAATAACTATTAAAACTTCAATATAATTTGAAAGAAAAATCTGTTTTATTTTAATGTGTCTCTTACCGACATTAAAACGGGTTAAATTAGTATAAAGTACCCAATTATACAATTTTATTTCTCATTTACCATCTTAATGTTTTTTCATTGATCTTAATGTTTTGCATGGCCAAACCAGATAATTTCATTTAAACGAATTTAATGATTTTGTTGAATTGTTTTTATTTTTATGCATATTGCAAAAATAAAGCAAAGACCTCATTATTAAAGCTTGTTTGAGTGTCTTCCATTCGCATTAGTTAAATATAAAGGATAGTAATTAATTTTTCTATAAATAATGTTTACAGGTGCAATACATTTGGCAGGACCGATAGCTAAAGTGTCAAAAGGTTTATGCAAATTAGCATTAGCTCATTGTGGCCTTACCTCTAAGGGTGTTAATCAAATGTCACATTCCCTATCGCTCAATCAAAGCATTTCAAATTCTTTAACTTATTTAGATTTAAGTGGTAACAGTCTTAAAGATGATATAACAGTAAGTATTGAATGAATTTTAAAATGTATTTAATCTTTTATTATTCGTGCAATATACATTCCTAACATTTATTTAATTTTGCAGAATTTACATAATTTTTTAGCACAACCAAATGTTTTAGAATATTTAGATCTCTCTTCGACTGATATAACTTTAGAGAATGTAAGCATAAGTTTGTACTTTGATTTTTGGTCTTAAATGCAACTAAAACTTCTCAATGTTCTGTACTGTTTTTTATAGTTATTTGGTGCCCTTTTACGTGGTTGTGCAACGCATTTAGCTCATCTTAATGTCTCATATAATTCGTTTAGCACAAAAAAAGGCAAAGAGATACCACCTTCGTTCAAGCAATTCTTTACCAGTACTTTAAGTTTAAAACATTTAAATATAGCCGGTTGTAAACTGCCAATGGAAGCATTAAAGTAAGTACTCTTAAAAACTTTGTCGAATATTTTAGGTAAAAAAAAGGTTGCAATGAAAAGCAGTTTACGGACAGGAAAATACTAAATTTGTTTGAAATTTGTAAAGAAAATAGAAAATTAGTTAAATTATGAAGTAATACAAAGCTTTTAATATTTTTTTTTCCAATAAATTTTAATATGTTTATGTAGTTTCAAAACTCTTAATCTTAAATGAAATTATTACTTCAAAATTATTTTTTTATATAGCGATTCATAATTTATTGTATAATTCTAGAAATTTACTACTTGGCTTAGCATGCAACGAATCAACAGCTGGGCTGTACTTAGATTTAAGTAGTAATGTCTTAGGTGCCCAGGGTGCCCATGTTTTAGAATCATGCATACATGGTGTTCGCGTTTTACAAAGCTTAGATATAAGTGACAATAGTAAGTACAGCTATTTTCAATTTATTTTTTGTCAATTAAGATATAATAATTATTTCGTTTTTTTTATTTTTTAGATTTAGATGTTGAATTAGCTCCCGTTTTAACTGCTATCTCGAAAAATCCCTCGATACGCACATTAAATATGTGCCGTAGTTTAACTGGCATGAAACTGAAACATGTACCCACTGTTATGGATGCTTTAGTCAACCTAATACAAAAGGACGACTTCCCTTTGGCCGAATTAGTTTTATCCGAAAATAAGCTTAAAAATGATATACACGATTTTATAAATGCTTTGGGCAGTAATCAAAGTTTACAAAAATTGGATATATCTGGCAATTATATGGGCGACGTTGGTGCTCGCCTGTTGGCCAAGGCTTTACAAATCAATAATAAATTACGTACCATTTATTTGGATAAAAACAATATCACCCTACAGGGTTATGCTGATATTGTTTATGCTCTTGAAAATAATTACACCATGCGTAACATACCATTTCCGGTTTTTGATATAGCACCACATTTAAAAAATCATCCCGATAAAACCGATACTATAATGCGCAAAATGCAGGAGCTTTTGCAACGTAATGGTACTGGCCTAAAACGGACTGGTGGCCAAGGTTTTCGCTTACAACACGGCTTTATGCTTTCATCTACTCACCAGTTGGTCGACAAACTTGTGGCTGAAACGCAAGATACTATTTCGATAGCTAAGAGCAGTAGTGATTCATCATCATCGTCAGCTGTTCAGCGCCTTATAGAAGATGCTGAAAATTGCAAACAATTAATGCCAAAATTACAGGAATCGGTTCGCTGTGAAACACATCCAGTAGAAGTCAAACTGACACGCATTGCCAGTGATTTAAGCTATACCATTCAAAGTTATTTAGAAGAAACATTAGAGACAATGATACGTACAGGTGTAGAACAATGTCCTAAAACGTTGGGCAATCAGGTTGTTATACAGGATCTGCGTAAAGTTTTAGGAGAACGTTTAACTGTACCAGAAGATTTTCTACAAAACTGTTTGCTTAACAATGCTGGGAGTGAAATTATGAATAAAGTAAGGTAAGAATCATTGAAAGAAAATATTAAAATATTTAAAATTAAATATAACATCAACATTTTAACTTTACATAAAAGAAATGTTTAGAGAATTTTTTTTATTACCCAAATATGTATCACAATTTAATACCACAAAAAATTTGGAATTTGATAAAACAAGAATGTTTTCAAGGAACTTTTAAAATTTTAAATCATTCGTATTATTATTCGAAGTTTTCATTAGGCATCATTATATAATTAAAGATAAATGTTTATTTATGACTGGATTTTATCTCCTCTATATTAAAGTATAAACACATAGCAAGATATTTTATCTAATTAAACTATTCCAAATGACCATGATATTGTTCTAACTCAATAAACAAACTAGTTCACATGTAAGTGATATATAATATTTTTTTGTTTTTGTACTTATAAAATATTTTATTTATTTTTTCTCAAAACAAATGAAAAACCGCCTAGATAGGTAGCTAGGGCTTCTCATGAAAAATGTTTGTATGTGTTATTAATCTAATAACGTTTCATTCAATAATTATATAGTCTGTTGTACTCTTTTTAAAATTTTCGTCTCTCTTATGAATTGTTTATCAATAAAAAATACGCGTCAAAATGATTCATACAAGTTATAAATCGATTGAAACATTTTGTTGAAAGAGAATTGAGGAGAAAGTACAATACATTAAATTTTATTCACAAACTTTTTTGTATACATATACTATCTGTTATTAGCTTGAATATATTGTACATACATTGTATATTGTATACCCTAGCCATATTTGATAAATAAATTTCATAACTACTGACGACGAAAAGTATATTGTGTGAGAGTGAAACGAAAGGGGTAGGGGGGTTTTGTGTTTTTAATTCTCCTACAATTGTGGCTCTCTAATTGATAAGATAATAAATGAATACGAGAAATACGTTGCATATAGTATTGTGTATTAGAGATCCGTAAAAGAGTTTATTCTCCGTTCAAAAGTTTGTTTAATTATATACTTATATTTAGGAACAATTATATCTCTAATATTTATTTTGTATTGTATTTCATATATTTTATAAATACTACACTTAAAAATTAAAAATTCAAATAAATTTAGCGGTTATTCTGTAGAGTCCGTTTCTAAAGCCATAATTAAAGTTTCTTTTATTTAAAAACGATCACCTAGAGTAACTTTAACAGGTGAAACGTTCTATAGTAGAATATAAGATAACATTCAAGTTTTAGATGGATACAACGCACAGTAAGATATCTATGTTTCTTAAATTAGTACATATCGTTGGTACCGGAGCTTTCTGTAGTTATTTTTAATACAAAGACAAAATCTTAAAATTTTGTGGAAATAAAAAAAAAATGATTCTTTTAAAATCTGCTGAGAGTTTTAAAGATTTGAAAACAACGTTAAAATAAATATGGGCTCTCAGCATTAAACAATATCAAACAAATGAACGAAAAAGCAAAACAGAAATGTTTTCCTTGTGTATATAATATATATACATACATACATATATACATATTAGTATTTTTACTTTTAAGCTAAAGTGTGGCTGTGCATACGAACACTAAACAACGCATAAATTTGCACAAGCAGTCTTAAAATATAAAACAAACCTAAATGGCATCGTTTATAAGACGCTATACAAGATTCTTTTGTTAATTACACGAAAATCTTTAATTTATTATTAGTAACGTAAAATGGGCCGTGTTAGTAAAGTACTTTGTTGTTGTTTTGGTTCTTCCACCTATGAAATTGCTCCCGAGAACGATGATAATAATTTTGTTATATTAAAATGTAACAACAAAATCAAAAATGAACAAAAGGAGAAGTTATTGCAACTCCAAGATTTACAAGTTATCGAAATTAAGCCAAAATTGCAACAAGAAAATGGCGATATACAAAAACAAAATCAGAACTCTGAGGAACTTCTGAAATTCCAAAAGCCGAGTGGAAATTTAACTAATTTTAATAATAATGATACAAATACACTGAACGAAAATTGTGGAATAAAACCAAACGAAAATAATAATTTTCAAAAGTTTTTTCAATTTAATAAGAACGATAATAGTGATGATGTGAATGGTGATAAGCATTGTCAAATCAAGTTTAGGTTAAAAAAGTAAATATCCTTTTATTCATTTAATTTCTGTAATTGTATTAATTGCATTCTTAGAAATATGTTTTAAATGAATCACGTCTCTTTCTCATGTGTTAATTTATAAATTCCAGTGAAATTGAACAATCATTGGCTGCTGCCATTTCTGATCGCGCTACAGATGAAGTTCTGGAGGCTTTAACTCGTTATCGTCGCGGCTTAGGAATTGCTGATTCACCTTCAGTTATGCTGGATGAACCGCAAACTCCTGATATTGTACGTAGTCAATCAAGTCATGTAAGTAATTAAACAAACTAGTATTAATAATCTTTGTAAACATTAAATTTATTTAATTTAAAATTTCTAGAATTTTTCCGCATTTTTGTCATTTTATATAGTTTTTTTTTTTACAAACAAATGAGAGACCTAAATGAATACAATATGTTTTCAAGTATAGTTTTTGATATTTTAAAGAAGCATTAAGTCCAATATAATTATGAATTATTATATATTTTTATTATAGACATATTTTACTATATATCCGTATGTTTATTTATTATCCTTTTTACGTAAGTAAACATTTCTTAATTTGTATTATTATTTATTTGTTCTTATCATTTGCATGATACAATTTGTTTCTTATCAGTATCAACAATAAACAAATTAATTTTATTTTCTGTTCATATTTTTAATAGTAAACTTTGTAATGAAAATCTTCAATACAAACGCGTACACAATAGGCATTCTAACAAGTATTTCATGTTTTTATTTTGAACTGTTTAATTGCTCTTCTGATGTTGTTACTTATTTAAGGTGATACATTTTCATTGTTAACGTGTACTTTAGATGCAAATTTGTATAAATTTAATATAAAAATAACATTTATAAATATGTTTACCTATATATTTAACTAATTGAAATTGTGAAAATACTTTCAAAATCTTTACAAAATACTTCCTCTTCAATTTCTTTTATTGAATCGAAACAAAATCAATCGTTAAAGTTGCAAATTCTTTTTATATCCAATCTACCCATAGAACGCACATTTAAGTAGTTAATTTGCATATTTATAGTTAATAATCCGGTTTTTTAGTTTTTTCACTGTATACAAGAAATAAATATTTAAGCTATTTCTATAAATAAAGTACATTATTGATTCATACAGATCAAACTTGAATTTGGGCTGAATAGATCCGATAAGAAGAAATTTTTGGAAATGATCACTTTAAGCTGAACTATGATAGGTAGAAATAAAATGTTAAATGTTTGGTATTTACACCGTATGAACAAATAAATGTCTGAATATACAAACAGGGCTTTAAATCATTTCAACTGCTACCTAAATAAAATTTTACGTCATTCTTATTTTGAGAGGAAACTATTACTTACCGCTTTAGACATACAATATTTATGTTAAAGGCTTTATACTGATCTAAACAATAATACTGTTTAAATCATTTCAATGCTTGAAAGCGAACATGTATGTCAAACATACATTTTATGTGCCTGGTACTTTTTTCAAATTAACTAAAAAACTGCTTCATGTATTACTTTAATGCTAAATGGTACCTTATAATTAAAAGAGTACTTTTTTGGTTTTATACATTACAATTTATAAATATAATTTACATAGTACGAGCGTCCCTGTGCAGTCTAGTGGATAGTGTTGCTAGACTATTAACCTGGGGGTTGTTTGTTCGATTCCCACTAAGGCTCTAGTCGGTTACAGTACATCGTGTATAAAATTTGGGGCACGTATGCTTTTAAAATTATTTAAATAATGACTACAGAGACAGCTCTATTATTATTAGAATCATTTTAGATATAATAGAATCAAACAATCAAATTAATTATTTAGTACTATGATGTATATATTTAAGATTTCATACAAAATTTCACAGAATTTAATTTAAAAAACAAAAACTTTATATTGATTTTTTTCTTTCAGGATACTGATGGTTTGATTATTCGACCAGGTCGTGGTTCCATACTTCCCAAACTAGGAATAGAATCACCCACTGTAAGTGTTGATTTAAAACCGCCAAAATGGTTGCAATAATTACGTATTTATAAACGTTTTACAATATAAACATATACATATATAAACGTAAAATAACGTCTTACATACATTAAAAATAGCATTCACATTACATTATTTACATTTCATACAACATATCCATTCATTATATACTTCTTAGAGAGCTATTGCCATTTAGAGTCATGGACAAAATTATAAAAACTCTATATACCTACTACACTTAGAAGAAAACAAATTTTCAATCGGAAATATGTAAATTAACTTATCAAAAAAAAAAAGAAGAAAAAAAAAACAGAAAACAATTAAACAAAGATTTGAACAAAATTCAATATTTTGAATGCACTTAGTGAATTTAAATGTTGTTTTTAATGATTTACATACTTATTACTTATCTATATATATACATATATTGTTACGTTTAAGTTTTTTTTAATAACCAAACAAAATACGAAACAAACATATTCATTTATTTATGTGTCTTTCCCCTTCTCTTTTCACAACGAAAAACAAAATTTACAAATAAAAAATCTCATTAATCATCCGCTACATAAAATCAAAATTATTTTAAACAAAATTACAATTTGAACACTAAAAACGTTAAAAAAAATACAAATCAATTTATAAATTCTGAATAATATAAAAAAATATATACAGAAATTGGAATATCTCAACCTTGTAAGTAGTTTGTCTTGGTAAACAAAATCAAAGCATCATTATCAATTCCTCAATATTTTTTCTTACAATTTTTATATACAATATGTGTACTTGTCTTTATTGAATCAGTGTTATTTTAAGTCATTGACAAAATTTTAAAATAAACTTAAAATATTTCCAAAATTGTTTTAAACATCAATACCAGTGACCTAAAATAACTTTTTAAATGTCTTTAATTTATTTATTATTTTCCTTAGGATAGATACATGCTTGATTGATACAATGTGATTTATTTGTTTTGTTTTGTTTTGTTTGCTTTATTTATTTATTATTACTTTTTTCCGTTTGCAAGCAAATCCCTACAATGTAATGGCATTTTATTTAATTTTAATTCATGATACATTCTAGAATAATGCACTATTTTTAAAGTATTTCTTATTTAAAATCCCAGTTATTTACAGTTCTACAATAAAAAGCAACATTTCATTTACAAATCAATTTAAATTGATAAAAATATGATTTTCAAAAATTATGCTCTTGCTTCCCGTTTCTTTTTCTATTGGAAGAATTTTAAAATAATGTATGTTACATTTGGATGCGTGACTCCGCAATTATTTGGATTTTTATTATTATTATTATTTATTCCTTTTTTAATTTCATCCTGCATTGTATTAGCCCCATGTATCTTATTTATTCATTCTACACAGCGATAACGTTTTAATCAAACAGCATGAACTTTTCATATATCATAAATTCTTTCTATCCCTTTTATAAATACCATTGAGAAACAACGTTTTAATTACTTTAAAATGTATACAAATTTAGGCTACACCACATATGCCCACCAAAAGACGTTCGATAGCACAACGAAAGGTGCGACCACAATCGGTAGTGGAGAATTTGAGTTTGGGCCACATACCCGATTTATTGGAATCACCATCGTCCCATCGTTCCACATCGCAGATGTCACGACGAGATTCATCGGTAAATGGTGATAATGGTACGGGAGACAGCAGAATGGCTTTAGATGATGGAGGCGGCGATGAATGTTGTGACTCGATAACTGAATTGCCAAGCGCTTCCTTTCAACTTCAACATCTAGTCAAAGGCCGACCGAAGCGGGCAAAAACTCGGGCACCCACCCGGCCACTGGTGGGTATGGAGAGTGGCGGAACTAAAGAAATTGGTGAGGGTCTAGATCAATTCTTTCGACCTGGTTCGGTAACTCCAACAACCCTTACACCCTTAGTATCACCCACATCAGAGGAATGCAGCTCGCTGTCATTTGTCGATAGTCCGACAATGAGTCGTAATGGTAACGATCATATGACCTCGGAAGAAACAACACCTATCTTAGAAGAACGTAAACCCATTAAATTGGAACGCAATTCTCCTTTATTGAGGGGTGCTGCATGGGCTACACGCTCCAGATCTACCGATAATTTAGAAAAGTACTCGCCCTTGGTAGGCCGAAAATCACCATTAGTTAAAATGCGTACAGAAAGCGGTGGAGCTACGGATGGTATGGATTCGTTGCCCACTCCTGCAGAAAGACTATTGAAAGTTTCCTCTGGACGAGAAGACAAAACCCGTTCGCCCAGCACAGATTCTATAAAAAGTCACACTGAGTCATCAAGCGTTATTGTTAAAAACGGCAATGGTATTTTACGTACACCTATAGTATTGCAAAAACCAAGACCCTGGTCAGTGGTGGGTAACGAACCAAAACAGACACAAGTTTCTAACGTCACACATATGGGATCAGAGTCAACTAAAACCACACCAGAGAAATTGGATGAAGGTAGTTGTTGATGCATTCACATTATAAAAAGCCATTAGTATTAAGTTTTTATTATTTGTAAATAAATTCTAGAAGTTGAAGTTGTGCCCTTTGGTCAAAGTGGTGGTTCAATAGTTGGTATAAGTCCAGGAATAGCTATAGCTCAAGGTGGTTCTGGTGGTGGTAGTATAGTAGGCATAACACCTGGTAGGTTTTTTACTAACACGTATTAATTATAAATTTTATTGGACACAAAGAGGTTGACGCTTATTTTATTTTTTCAGGGGCTGCTCTGGAGAAAAAATCTGTTAGAGAACTTGCAGCTGGACTCAACCGTTTAGGTAAGATGACGTTACGTCTTCTATTTTAATACGTATTTGGTATGAAAACATTTAAGTACGCAGTTTTATGTTTTCTTTAGCTATAGAAAAAATACAGACTGTTAACGCGATTTAAGGTTTAGATTTTTTTTAAATATGTGTTTTTCTGTAGACAATTGTTTTAAATAAAAATCTTTTGAATATTTTGTTTTTATACATTACTGGGGCTTATAATTGTTGCCTTTACCATTATAATGATTGCACATAAACCCATACATTTTATGTTATAAAGCCGAAATTAATTTTTGTATGTCAAAGGCTAACCTAGAAACACTATTTTTTTTATTAGAAATTAGTAATTTTGTGTATTTAATTAAAATTATTTTTAGTAGAAATTATATGAGATCGAATAACACATTTTACTAGAATATAAATACACAAAGAATAAATATATACACATATTTTTTTTAATATTTTTAATATTTTTTACACAATAAGTTTACATTTCTTTTTTGTTTTGTTTCTTTTTTTTTAATTTTTATTTGTTTATTTAAAACACACTCTCAACATTAGATTTACCTTTAAAACCTCAAGTATTACCGCGATCGTTACTAACATCGTCCTCATCATCGGCCATATCTAAAATTAACGTCAACAACAACAATAGCATAACTAGTAATAAGACCACCTCCTCATTGACATCATCCAGCACTTCCTCTGCCTTATCGTCGTCGTCGACTCTTATGTCATCTTCGTACACGTCGACGTCAACAACGGTGAATGAGACTCATTCAAAAATTGTCACCACAAGTAGTGTGAACAGTGAAACCAATGAGACCATTAGTAAAACAATTATAACCGAAAATGGTACACCAAATGAATTTTTAAATATACGCAATAGCAAGAACTCCAGTCTGGGCGATTTTTTACACAATGAAAAAAGAAACGATAACGCTGATAACATAATGTCTTCTTCAACGCCAGCAGTAACGGCAGGATCAGTTGGTTTTAAACGTATTGCTGGTAAAGAGATATCAACAATGTTTGAGGTTTGATAATTTAAATCCTTATCAAAAGCTATATAATACAACAAACAAAGTTCGCATACATTGAAATGGGCTTCTCATAATGCTTATTTCTAATTTTTGCATTAATGTAGACATTAAACATGTCAAACAACGGGAAATTCATTTTATTATCATACATTTTGGCTTTTTCCGATTATAAAATGTTCTGCCACATAATATGTCTTGTCTTCCCTTTAACCAGCAAACAATATAATTTCTTTTATTTATTTTTTATTATTTTTTTTTTTGTTCATTTTATGTTTTTATAATTAGTATTTTTAAGTATAATGTTATGTTTTTCATCTTCTTTTTTTTTCAACATATTCTTTTGAATTTACGATCTTAAATTTACACACTACATTTGAATTTGTAATTTAATTAAATTTTATTATACATAAAAAATATATTCTGTATTGTTGTGTTAATTGTTGTTTTTATTTTTAATTATATGATTTATATTATTATACGTATATGTGATTTTATGTTTAACTAGAAATTAATTAAAGTTATTAACAAATTTGCTGCATGTCATGTTGTCTAATTATAATTTCAACAACCTAGTGTTTTGGCGATTTTTTATTAAATCTTGTTTACTGCTTAGTAAACAACATTAATTTAAGCTTTATTTTATATAAACAATATTTGATATATCTCTTTTTATAGGAGACATTAGTTGAAGGCTTACAACGATCCTCTCTACGACGGACTTTTAGAGATACACAATATACCAAAGAGGATGTCGTTGATTTATAAAAAATTACAAAAATGCAAATTCCCTTAAAATAAAATAGAAATTAAAATAAAACTTATTTAATTTAAACACAAAATTTTCTTTACCCTTAAATGTGCAATTTCTTATTAATTTTTTACATTGTTTTTTAATATTTTCTACTGAAAAGGCAACAAGTTTTATGAGAAGTAAAAGTATTCCAATTTTTTGTAAATTTTTTTTTTTTATGAAATGTATTAAAACAGAAACAAAATATTAACATTACGAAACTAATAATAAACATACAAAAAAACATATTTTTATACTATAATTTATACCTTTTAGCCCATATATTTCTTGTCTTGTATCCTTTAATATTCAACAAAATAATATTTATATGTATACACATTTATCAGTATGTATATTGTTTTAAAGTCTATAAACATATTTTCAATTATTAATAATTAAAACAATAAGAATAAAAACAAAGAGAAATAATTATACAATATAAGCAAATAATTTTTATTGAAAAAAAAAAACAAACGCATTTGTCTATATTTTTTAATATTTTCTATAAATAATTTCTATTAAGTGCCAATACATAAAATATTTTCCTTTCAATTTTTTTTTTTTTTATTATAAAATATTAACTTAAATTAAATATAGATATATGCTGAACACCTTTCTCTCGGAATTAAATGTAGAAAATCGGCAATGATAACAAAATCATTTATTTTCAACTTAATTTATGTAGTACTTCCATTTATAATCATAGTTTAAATATTATTATTTATATTAATATTGCGTATTAATATTAAATACAACATTTATACATATTAATTCTTATGCGGTGTTTTTTACCTGTCGAAAGAGGAAAATCTAAAGTGAATATATATAAATTTGAGATAGAACACTTTAAATCCATGATCAAAAACATTTTTTATTTTATAGTAGATGTTTTCTTATTAGTTTTCAAGATATGAAATTTAAATTTATTTTTCTGACCTTAAACCTATTAAAACTTCACCTCCTTACGTCTTATCATTTAGCAACTGTAACTTTACTTCAAAGAATATCTACATTGGTTGTTCTCCACTTTTCTAACCTCTTCTTTTGTTATGTGAATCGTGTTATTCTTCCCACATTGTTTAACTATAACGATAAACTAGTTAATTGAGTCTAATTTCTTTTCTGACAGCAATATTAGTTCTACTTCATAACCTTACTGTTTAACAGGATGATAAAATGAACAATTGGATCCACACTCCATAAAGTAAACCATATTCATATACTACTCTACCAAGTAGTATGCCAATATTGAGCGCAGAGCATTAAAAACAAAATGGAAGTCTTGCTGCAACAAGACGTGGTCACCAAAAATAAGGATTTTCGTAATACACATTCAATTCGATCATTCACAACAAATATCAATTTTATCAAAGCCTCTTTCCTAAGATAACTAAGGATATGGCTGAGAATCCATTAACAAAGCTTAGCTTTAATTAAACACCTTGTGTTCTATTCGTTAAATAAGAGAAATTTCTCGCCAAAGGCAGCTCTTCCCATTTTATAATAACAATTGATAATTTCTTGGATTTTCAAAGTTTCTTAATAAGTAAAACCGTTTATATGCTTATAATCTGACCTGAAATTTATCAAACTTTATACATACATTTGCACAAATTACTAGTTACGAAAGCCATGCCATACATTTTCGGTTGTAAATGTTTGAAGTCGATCTTTCTATTTAATTACTCAGCAAAATATTTGAAAGCAAGTTTAAAGCACTTACATAGAAATATTTTATCAACTTTAATTTATTTTCATATTTTTCATTTCATTACATGGTAGTAAAAGTAGATTTTGCAATTATTAAAATAAAATATTTAAAACACCAATTGAAAATCATAAAGAAAACTTAGTCTTTTTCTATTTTGTAGCACAATAACATTAAGAAAATCAAGTAATTTAGTAAAGAAAACTAAACGTATTTTTACTTTATATGAATGTTTTCTAGCATATGTATCGAAAGTATTTAGAAAAACGACTTTATACAAATTTCAAATACAAAATACAAACTAAATATATACAGTTTAGGACAGCATTAATAATAAAAATGTAACTTAAAACTGCCCCCACCATTTGTGAACAAAAAGTAAGTTCTTAAAGCAAATCTCAAGAGATTGCAATTTTCGAAAAGAAATAATAAATACTTACATCGACACGATACCATTTATTTAAACGATGTTAAAATAACTAAACAACACAGCACACTCCCAAATAATACTTACACGAAGGAAATGTAACGATTTTGAATTCAAACAAAAGTGAAAAAATAAATTAAAGAAAAACATTTCAAGTGGTTTTATTACATGGAATGATTTACTTATATAAAGTTAGATTCTAGTTTATAATGAGTTTGAGAATGGGTTACATTAACATTACACTGGGAGTGTAATTTCTGGATTTGTGACTTTCAACTTGAACCTTGAAAATAGTTACATTCTGTGGTAAAGTATAACAGTAATTAGAATTTGAAGAGCAAGAAAGGGGATAAAATTAAGCTATTGACTTTGGTTCTTGCATCAAACACGATTTAATTAAATTAGCATTGCGTCTGATCTATTTTACAATATTGTTATGTGGAATGGACTCTATATCGCCAACAAGCAATAATAGTTGTTGTATTTCGATTGGTTGGTACATTTCTAATATTATTTGGTGAAACTGCCACGGACCGAACCTAGTGATTAATAACCTACATAGAAACGAAATACTTATGAACTTTTCCTCAAAACAGTAAAAACGATGAATATTTTGTATTTCTTTCAAGGTTAGGTTAGGTTAGAGGACGTGCACCTGTCGGTCAAGACAAGCACAGTACCCGGAGGTCGAAATTTACCCTTTGCACATTGTCCTTAGGAGAGGAAGGAAATAGAGGATATAGGAATGTAGGTAGGGGGAGGGAGAATGGGAAACGGAGGAATTACACATAAAGAAACAGACACAAAACAAAAGAGGGTGAGAGTGCGACTACACTTATGAAGCCCTAGCACCTCTCAACCAGCCCAAGCTGCTAATGAATCTGTGGAGAGCATTGATGTCGGCTCTCGACATAGAACTCAAGCTCTCAAAGAAAACCCTGCCAAGGATCCTTAACCTCAACCTACCAAGGGCTGGGCAGTTGCAGAGGAGATGTTCGACAGTCTCTAACCCCTAATACATACCCTGCAATAGTCCGGCTGGGATCAGTTCCAGATCCCCGTCAGCGACCTAATCTCGCAGTACCCCGTGATAAAACCGACAACCAACCTTAAGCTGGCCTTAACCAAGTCCAGCAGCCTCTCTGTCCTCTTGCTGTCCACAGCAGGTCATAGACCCCTAGAAACAGAACAACCCGATCCGTTCCCCCAACGCCTCTGCTCTTCCCTCCTGACCCATCCATCGATGAGGCCATAGAGGTGGCTGACTGGGGGGTCAGGACGCTGCAGTCATTATTCAACCTGAGGTGGAGTTCAAGACCGAGTTCCCTACAGAAAACCCCAGCACCTGTACATCCATCTGTGAAGATGGGTATACCACTCTGCCCCTGGAGTACCCCACCATTCCATTGTGCCCTATCCAGTATAAGTATTCTCAAACCAGGTAAGAACATAGCCTCAGGCACAATATAATCAGTGGCTTTTTCCGAAAGTCCGTACCTTCCGTCAGGAAAGACGGTATTCAATACTCTGGAGTGACCTATCGAGCGCTGTTTCTCACAACCCGATTCCCTCAGGCGTATGGCACTATGTGCTGCACGCCGCTTGACATATAAGTCAGAACATCCACCCAGATTTGATCGGATTAGTCTGTTACCTAACAAGTGGGTGATAAACCGCACCAGAAAATCTAGGGCATGTATGACCCTTAGTGAATTCTCAATAGAAGAAGTGGCAACGTTATTGAAGACCCCCTCTATATCAAGGAAAGCCGACAGTGTGTACTCACCCCTAGCCAAATTCGCCTCAACAAAACCAGTCACTTCATAAAGAGCGCTCTCAACAGACTTATCCTTAATGTAAGCATGTTGCGACCCACTCAACAAAGACCGGTCAATGTTTGACCTTAAATATAGATCGATAAGTGTCTGCAAAGCTTTCAAAAGAAAGGATGAGAGTGATATCGGTCTATAATCCTTAGGACCGATGTGACTGGGTTTACCAGCCTTTGGTATAAATACCACGAGCACATCTTTCCAACCCTCAGGTATATCACACCACCGGAGACAGTCTCTATACACGTCCACCAGATATTCGTGTAATATATCACCAGCATGCTGAAGCAGAGCCGGAAAGATACCAGACGGAACTTGAACGGCCCAAAGCTACTAATAGCCCATTTGACCTTATCCCTGGTAATGATATCCTCGAAAACCGGCACAATGCCAGCATCACAGAAGGAATCAGCTGGATCCTCACAATCGGGAAAATGAGTACTCAATAGAACCTCTAGGGTTTCTTTTCTCGAGGATGTCCACATGCCGATCGTTCTTTTGGACGAAGCCTAGGACTTTGGGGTCCTTCGAGAAGCATCCTACGGAAACGATCCACATCAGCAACATCCTCGATACTAGTGCAGAAACTCATCCAGGTGGTTCTCTTTGAGCGCTTTATTGCCCCCTTATATGCATTAAAACTGGATCTATATGCAGATCAGTCAACATCCCTGCCCGACCTCTTAGCCTTATTAAAGAGCCTCCTAGTACAACAGCGGAGTCTCTGGAGTTCTGTATTCCACCAGGCAGGCTGGCTCCTCTTACCCGGGTAAGTGAGAGGGCAAGCATCTCTATAACAAGACAACAAAATATCCGTCAAAGGTCCAACTCGATCATTGATGCCAGGAGTGAAGCAGTCCCCGAAGGGCTGTAAGCTCCCCCTCCAGAGCCCTTTCATACCTGATCCAGTCGGTTCTTCTTGGATTTCTAAAAGGCCTGTTAAGGCCCCTAGATAGATTAGTACTGAAGGAACCGATATCCTGATATCAAAAAAAAGAACACTCATCTGAAACCCTCCAGTCCCTAATAATGGACCTATCCATGTGAGTGAGCGTAATGTCAATCACCGTCTCCCTAACACGGTTTCTAAACGTTGGCGTGTTACCAACGTTACAAATCTTGAGCCTATTAAGAATAATAAAATTCAAAATAGACTCACCCCTGGTATTTACGTCAGCACTGCCCCATTGGGAGTGATGAGCATTGGCATCACAACCCAAGACAATGCGACATCTTTTCCTCTTCGTATGCTCCACCAGTAGTTCAATGAAGTCATCAGGAGGGGATGCAGCCTCATACGGCCTGTACACATATGACAGCATCAAATCGATCCCATGGTCATCTCTGTAGGTCACAGTTGTTACGTCACCTGTACAAAAGGAAGGAGTGATTAACAAGTCCAAACCACTTCCAGCCAAAATACAGGTCCTTACCTTATCACTTGCTCCAGGAACAAGTAACCTATAGTCAGGATCGCTCAAACCCATAATCCTATCCCTAAGGACCCAGGGTTCCTGGATAAGTGCGATGTCACCTTCAAGGTGGCGGAGGGTGGTTAACAGGTTGTATGAGGCGGCTTCGCAGTGATGCAAATTAATCTGCACCACTTTTAGACTCCTCTGGGTTACCTGACACGGATGACGGAATTTTAGACGTGCCAACCCACATAACACTACACCACCCCTTGCCCTTAGCCACTGAAGGGAATTCTGATCAATAGCGATCCTAAGATCGCAGCCTTTCCTGCCGTTAGCCAGTCAGGGAGTTGACAACTACCCACTGAGCTGGTATTCAATCCATCATTCCGCTTTCCAATAAGTTTTGGTATGATACTCACCCGCCTAAAGGTAGGCGGGACCCATACCGTCGCTATTGGACGTAGAGGGAGGTCGGATTGAGGGACCACCTCCAAGCGAGCACCAGGCCAGAGTTCACCAAGGCGCTTCACTGATTCCACAAGGAACTTTACAGTTCCCCCGTTTTCACAGTTCACTACCTTGATGCCCTTGGACCAACCTATGGAAGATATGCGGGCATTCCTTCCATCACAACTCTCCTCCAACATAAATTCAATGAGCCTTTCTTCAACTAGAGTCTACCTTTCAGGAGAGATTTTGCCATCCAAATCCGACCTGTCGATGAAAACCAGCTGAAGGGAAGGGTTAGTTCCCAGGTCACTTTGTTTCTTAGGACGCTTGGAGCGCCTCCTTCGTCCCCAACCTTACATCCTTCTTCTGTGATAAAGGATCAGCGATATTTACTACCCCCTTTCCTTTATCCATCACCCTTTCTCTTCTCCGGAGGTTTGAAAGCCCTGGTGTTTTCCTTTGCTCCAGTTGGGAGGAAGGGTGTATAACCTTCATGCCCCTTGCTTGCGGCTTGAGAGGTAGAAGCAATTGGCACCACGCTCTCATCGGCACTCAAGGGACCATCCTTCTTTCCAGAGTCAGGGCCTCGTGAGAGGCCACTGCCCGGGTATTTGGACTAATACCGCGAAACAGTGCCTCTGTGTCGAGTCAGCATCCTCTGCTCCTTGACAGAGAGCGAATCCATACCACAGCTTGCGAATCTCCTCAAGACCGTGCAAGCCTTGTGGTATGACTTCCTCTCATAAATTTCTTTCAAAGTTCTATTAATTATCTTAACACAAAAAAATCTATTTACAACTAAAAAAACATTTGTGACTGTCTGGCTACTCTACATGTTATTTACCATGCACAAAAGTAAAACAATATTCACTACGGCATTTTGACAGTCTAAGAGCTAGCAACCTATTGTGAATGTATTTATTTAAAAAGAAGTGGAAGAACGCTGTTTTTTTTTATCAAAACTTGTGCTTTATTTAACAAAAATAAACATATTTATATAAAATATTCCAAAAAACTGTACAACAATGGTAAAATTAACTCCTGAACTAATAAATCAATCAATGCAATTTATAAATCCGTGCCGGGAACGAGAATTGGATTTACGCGGCTACAAGATACCACAAATCGAAAACCTCGGAGCCACGCTAGACCAATTTGATACAATAGATTTGTCCGACAACGATCTCAGAAAATTGGATGGCCTGCCTTATCTGCCCAGACTTAAGTGTTTACTGCTTAACAACAATCGTATACTCAGAATCGGTGATGACCTCCACGAGTGTGTACCCAATCTGAATTCTATTATATTGACCGGTAATAATTTGCAAGAACTGGGAGACCTGGAACCTTTGGCTCAATTAGCACAGCTACATACTTTGTGTCTGCTCATGAATCCAGTATCCACTAAATCCTACTATAGAGAATATATGGCTTACAAATTACCCCACTTGCGTTTATTGGATTTTAGAAAAATCAAGCAAAAGGATCGAAAAGCTGCTCATGAGTTCTTCCGTTCAAAGCAAGGCAAAGAAATGCTTAAAGATATAGCCAAGAAGTCTAAACTAAGTGCTGCAGCTGCTGCCCATGCTGAAGCGACGGGTAAGGCTGAGGGTGGTAACTCAGGCCGATTTGCTAATCCCGAAGACTTGCAACGGATAAGAGATGCCATTAAGCGAGCGAGTTCACTGCAGGAGGTTGAACGTTTATCACAAATATTACAAAGTGGTCAGATACCAGATAATTTTAGTTTAGAACAAAACGGTTCAACCCAAAATGGCATCGATAATAACACATCTTTAACGCAAACAGTAGCTATGGAACATTAAGTATCATAAACGTGTTTAATTTCCTCCATTTTTATTACTTTCTTTCCCTGTCTGCGTATAAAAACCCAGGAAAACATAGAGCCAAGATAGAGAAATAAATCGTAAACTGAAGTTGTTTTAAAATAATCATTTATTTTATTTACTCCAAATTTTTCATAGAAAAATAAAGATGTTTTTTTCAAAAGATAATTTAATTTAAAATTATTGATTGACAATATGGACTATAAAAATAGGTCTCATTAAGAAAGCCTAAACAAGTGTATCATACAGTAAATGTTTAAAGAAAAAACAAAAAGTAATGTGTGTATGTATCTTGTATGTATAAATTTATGAAAAATTTGGTTATTTTGTTGCATTTAGTTAAAATTCTTTGTTTGTGTTGCTTAAGGAATCTTTCGTATTGATAACATTGAACAAAACAAGAAACAGTAATCTATTTATATTAACTATATATATATAATATATATATACATATATTCTACTACTTTTGGTTGTAAATTGCTTTAATATTTTTATTTAGTTGGGTTGTTTATTAACATATTTAATGTTGCAGACCTTTAGCTTCCATTATAGCATCATAGTGCAAACCCGTATAGAATATGATCCACGTTACTAGGAAACCAGCAAAAGATGTCATAAATCCTTCTTTAATCAATTCCCAAGCACCACCGTAAGCTTCTTCGTCAATATTTTGAAAATTAATGGCATATATATAAACAACACCACAACTGATGCCAGCAAATCTGAAGTGAGAAGGGAATTTGTAAAAGTGATTTAATTTATTTTAGATAGTTTTTATAACAAAAATACTCACAATACTAAACCTAAAAAACCTTTCAGTGGCACAATACCCCAAATAACACCTAATATAATACCAAAAATTTGACGTGACCAATAGACAACATCCAAGAATTCGTCCTAAAATAAAAATTATAAATTAATAATTATGAACTTAATTCAGTTATAACATAGGGAATTAATTTTATGAGCGAATATTTATTATAAGATGAAAAACTAATTCAAGGTCCAATGGATTTTATGATATGTAAATTAATTCTCAAAAATGATGTATTACAATGTTCCAACAAATTGTGTAAGAAACCAATGTTGAAAGTTGTTATATAGATTAGTGACAAGATTTTTACAAACAGAACTTCTTTCTCTAAGCCTGAATACATGTATTATAATACTAATCTATATAAAAAAAAATAATCGGATGGACGTACTGCAAACTGTACCAAGAAATTCCTTTTTCACTGTGACTAGAAAATACAAACCTTTTGATTGCGTATCGAACAATTAATGACTTAATTTACTACCTATTGCTGTAGAATTTTCGAACTATTATGCAAAACCTCTTGATAGGAAGGCTAATTCGAAACTAATACAGCGACTGCAGAGATCCGCCTGTATTATCATCAGTGGTGCCTTGCGCACTACCTACACCTACGTCGGTACTGGAGATAATTTTGGCCGACTTTCCACTTGACCTTTTCTGTACGGGAGTGAGTAAACGTCTCTGGGCGACTGGACACTAGCACGACTTGGATACCGCCCACGAAAAGATCCTGAGGGAAGTTGGGGGTGTCGGGAGCAGTGACTACATGACACCGCGGTACGACTTCACGAAGAGATTCAAAACATCGGTTCCGGACAACGGGGTCTGGAAGGGTAGTGTGACTCAATTGTTAAGGGACTCCGTACAAATCTACACCGATGGTTCGAGACTGAAAGGAGCTGTTGGCAGTGGAATTTTTTCGGAATCGGTTGAAATAGCCCAGTCTATAAGACTGTCAGTCCACTGCAGTGTCTTTCAGGCGAAGGTGGTGGGAGTACAGGCTGCGGCGAGAATTATTGGGGACGGAAGCATCTCCGAGCGGAACGTTACAATACTCTCGGATAGCCAGGCGGCTATCAAGGCTCTAAGTTCTAACGTAATGAACTCCAAGACGGTGTACGGCTGTCGCAAATACCTTGACAAAATAGCGGGGCACAGTGGTATTCAGGGTAACTGCAGAGCTGATGAAGAACTTGCCAGGCGAGGCACGACCATCGAACTCTCCGATGAGTTCTCGAATCTGGGCATCCCTATGAGAAACTGCAAGCTTGTAATTGATAATGCGATCGTCTATTCCGTCAACGACAGGTGGACGGCCTCGGACACGGGTAGAACGGCTCATAAAATCTGGCCAAGGCTGGATGAGGGGCGCACAATAGTCTACTTAAACTCCAAAGAGGCGTGCTCAGAGTAGTTGTCGCTGTCATTACGGGGCATTGCATTATGGGCACACATGGCGAGGCGCCCGTGGTCACCTTGCTAACGACTTCTGCAGAAGCTGCAAAGATGAGGAAGAGGCTGTCTCTCAACTACTGGGTACATGCCCGGCTCTTTGTCAAAGGATCCTGTCGAGGATTGACATTGGCTCCGAATGGTTTCGAGACTAAGGGATAGTGAATAACTGTGGTAGCACAATGGGCCCAATGCGGCCTAAGAGAGTCCATCTAAGAATTTTTCTTGGATGGGCGGCCACCTCTACCTACCTACCTATGCAGGAACAGCTTGGTTAACATCATTACATCCGAAAGTTTTTGATGTTTGTCAAACTTTTTTTATCGTTCCCCACTCAGCACCCTTATTACTTTCGATTTCATACGCCATTATATTTAATAAACATTACGCGCCACAAAATAATTTAGAGCTCCCGCACGTTTTTCACAATTCTTTCATTCTCATAAGATTATATGCTCACCTTATCAGGCCACTCAGATTTTGCTGTTAAGGCTCTATTGCAAATCTCCTTAATGGAAGATGTCTTGGCACTGCCGCTGCTACTGTGCTGTATAGTATTCGTTCTAGTTGACATTTCAACTTTGCTGATTTAATGTTAACTTAGAAAATATAAATAAAAGTTTTAAAATAAATACAAAAACTAATTAAATGCAATTTCACTCTATACAAGATAAAACCACGAAAAATGACAAGAACCTTGACGTGTGATTCAGTGTTGAAAAATTTAGTACTTTTGTATTATTTCAGTACTTTTTCATTTCAAGCTCTTTCAGTACTTTTCTGATCAAACTCGTTTTTGTTCGTTGAAAAAATTAATAATGTTTAAAAAAATTCACACATCATTCTTTTTCCGTTTCTGGGTTTATTAAATAAAAATTAAGTTACGTTGTTAATAATGTATGGAGTGGTCTGTCTGTCTAGTAGGAGTTACAAAAAAAAGTAAAATAGAGAGCCGCCCCCCCCCCCCCCCCCAACGGCCACTGTTCAACCCCCAGGTGAGAGACAAAACGTAAATAAAATAAACATAACGCGTATATGTAAAGAAAAAAAAGAGACCCGGGTGGTTCTCTCCGACGAAATAAAAAAAAGAGGGGAAGCTGTGCTGGGCTGTGGGTGGGTTTCCCAAGTTGGAAAGAAAAAAAATTATTTCATTTTTTTGTGCATTTTGGTAATATGGTGAGTTTCTTCTAAGTGTGGTGAATTTTGACCAAATGTGGTGAATATATATCCGGTGTGGTGAATAAAAATCAAAATTCACCAAAGTGCCGTTATTCGAAACGGGTACTGTATTATCATAAATACATATAATGTATGTCGGGAGTTGGACGCTGCGTGTCTAGAATAAATAATTTTTACATTGGTTAGTAGAGACATTCACCGATCTATCTGATTATTTTGCATTAAAACAATATTGCCATTGTGCATTCCATTAAAATTCTAAATCGAACAGGATTTTTCCTGAATTCATCACAGTTTTCTTTTTTCAGATTTAGTTTTTCCTGCCACTTTCAATTTCGAAACACACTGCTTACTTTTTTATCATTATATTCAGATTTTATAGTTGTAACGAGGACATGTTTTACTATTCCATTCCGAACGTAAGAAAATTTTATATTTTTATAAAACTACTATTGTGGATGAAAAAGGTACTCTTTCAGTACTATTTTAAAATGTGAATTTTGCAACACTGGTGTGATTAGTACTAGAAAAAGAGATGATAACATTGCGATTTTTAGATCGTGAAAAACGTTGTAATTGTCGCACATTTACGTTTAACATTATTCATTCTACCATATGTGTTATATTAACATTACGGTATATAAAACAGAAAAAGACGGAGATGTTATTAACGCCCTTAACAACTGGGTGCCTCAGATATTACTTCTTGTCCAATTACAACACACCTTGTTAGTTTATTTACCCTTTTGACATACTGAAAGGCAAGTGAAGTGAAGAAAGAAGACAAGAAAAAACACAACATTACGTCAAAACAACTATAGTTTTTTCTTAAGCAGCCAAAAAAATTGTATAAATTTAAGTGATTAATTGCGAGTGAAAAAGTAGTTAAAATCAATTTCAATAATACACAAATTTAGTACGTTTTATTGTCAACAAAACTGCCTCCATACTGTGTTGTTTACCATTTGAATTTGAGGAAATAAGTTGTTAAAAGTGTCGTGTATTGAGTGCTGAGTAATGGCAGAATCAATAGTCCAAGATTGGCTTGCTGATTTTGAACGTGTACAGGGTCAACCTTCAGAGGTTAAAGATTTTGCCAATGAACATGACAGCGATTCGGAAATAGCGGAAGCTATTTTTACAATATTACACGATCGACAAAGGCATGAATCATTGGTCCGTCATATATGTCAACAGTTGTTGGGCTTTTATCGAAGTAAAGAAAAGACTTTACAGAAGTTTCCACTACAATTCATACCTGTTCTAATCTATACGTACCTGCATGCAGTGGCTGTTGGCGACAAAAAGGGTGTACGCAGTTTGGAAACTCTTTTAATCTGCATTTACAATGGTGAAGTGTCTACGGAAGAGGGGGGTGAACGAGTGGTACAATTTCGCATGCCCATATTGGCCCAAGCATCCGTGTACCACGAGGAGAAGAATCTACCACTGACAGACCTACGCCGTTGGGAAGAGAATTGTAATCGTGAGGTTAAATGGGGTCCACATCAACGTATTGAGGCAATCACTGCTCAGAATCGTTTAAGAATAATGACTGCATTGTTATTTTGTTACAATCAACAAGTCAGTTTGACACAAAAGTCAGCTCTTATTCACTTATGTCGCGTTGCATCACAATTGGTGACGGAAGGATTTAATACCAAAACAAGTCATGCTCATAGAATTTCATATGGGTGAGTACAGTAATTTAGGTTAATCCAATAATTGATTGCTTTTGGTACACTACGTACATAAGATACACCTAATTTGATAAATGCAAATAATAAAAATGAAATACAAATTATATTTTGATTGAAGATGAAATCCTTTTTAAAGTACTGCTTATCACCTTTAAAACATCAATTACTTACAACTCTACAAGTTGTAATCAATTTTTTTTATGCTTAATGATATTAATCGAAACGTATCCTATATTAAGTTACATATGTATCTGCGTTCAAACAGATGACTTAACTGTTCAGAAATTGAAAAAAATTGTATAACAATGATTTTGTCTTTGTTTTCAGTTCTGATCCATCTCTTATGCCCAAATCAATGACACCACGCATTCCATTATCTTCATCATTCCTTGTGGAATTGGTACATGCAATTTATTTTGCAATGTTCAATGGTTTTGGTACTGTAGCCATTCAGACTCTGGAAGATATACATAACAGAGCATGCTTTGAAATGTACACCGAATTGATTTTGGTTACCAGTGCGGTGCGTAATTCTTTGCATGCCAATCCCTCAGGCCAACCAAGTGATGGTCCTATGGGCTTAAGTGTAGCTCTGACACCATCCACCAATACCGTAACCACCGCTGTTTCAAAATCAATGATAACGAATGCATCTTTCCGCACGAAAAAGTTGCCCGATGATATACCCATACAAATTAAAGATTTAACAATGCCTCAGGCACCCCCTATGGCCCAACATCAATTGGCCAGTCTAACAGAAGAAACTGCCGAACAAATGCAAAATGCTAAAGAAGGCAAAGAGCCTGGACAACAGGGTTCGAGAAATTCTATTATTCGTCCTAGTATGGAAAGCATCAAGGCGCACGCTCACAAAGCCTTAATGGGGGGGTTGAAAAAATCCAAAGGTAAAGAGAAGGATAAAGATAAAGACGCTAATGAGTCAATTACAAACGCTCATCAAACGAATGGTAATACGCCATCAAATAGCGTAGAGAGCAACAAACCACCGCAACGAAAATTAGACAAACATATGCAGCGCAATTCCCTTATGCAATTACAAATGGAGAGTTCATCATCAGAATTTGAAAAGAGCCCTGGCCCTGTAAAGGGCAAAACATATGAATCGTTAGATCTGGAAATGCTGCCTATGCAATCGTTATTGACTAACGAAAGTGGCAGCGGTAGCTTTAGCGTCGACAGTGAATTAAATGGTGGTGCCCTCGTTACAGGTTCTAATTTGAGCGGTGGTCTAGGTGGAGGAGGCGGCGGTATTATAGGAGGTGGTCTAACCAATAATAGCAATAATAATAGTACAACTACAACCACCTCTTTAACAAGCAGTGACCTGTTAACTACAAAAAGTTTCGATTCCAGTATTGAATTGCCACCACTTAGTGCAACGCCAGGTATTGTGGGGGTTAAAACGAACGATACAATTGTGGATTAGTATTTTTCTAAGGCTTCCAGTGCCCTAGGCTACTTATATTATGGTTAAATTCTGTTACATACATACATATATGTTCACTTGTTTGATAATACAAAAATTTCTTTCTTATTTTTGATCATTGGCATAACACACCTTTAGCTAAAATCAATTCTTCTGAGGCTAAACGCTTTCCGATTTTGGAGGTACTACATAGGTAGTGTGTTTACAATTTTATTTAATACTTTTGTTTTATTTATTTTCTACTTTTGTTTTTATTTCTTTGCCCTCTAAGATATTTTTAGTTCTGGTGTGTCAATGAATCATTGTATTTTTATTTTGCATTTGTTTAAATTAGTAATTAAAAAGAACAAAAAAATAATAATAATAATACTTGTTGCTAAAATGAAACTGTTGAACTTAATTAAAAACAAAAACAATACTAACTACACTAATGGACTCAAAACAATACTAGTTGTGTCATAAATAAATACAAACAACTTGTGGGTTTTGTTCTTTTGTGTGTATACATATAAAAGGATTATAATTTTTAGCTTTCCTCTGTTTTGTTTAATCTTAAGACTATGTGTCCAAATTCAAATAAATTTTGTCATTATTTTTTTGTGTTGTTTCCAATACGGAGGTGAAGGATACAAATATACAATATCTGTAAAGCCGGATTTAATATTTTTAACCTACAACTTTGTTATTTAGGTGTAATTTTAAAAATCTTTTATCATACTTTAATTTTTTACCTTTATTATTATTGCGTTGTAAAAAAGGATTAATATATGATTATAACTAAGGTTCTTTAGTATAACTCTCACTGAAAATGCAAAAATATAAATAATTATTTAATTAAATTTAAAAAAATACACTTTCATAAACAATACAATTAGGAGTTACCTTATTTAGTATTTTAATGTTGTTTTTTATTATATGAATATTTTTTTAATTATTTAAGTCAATTTAATTTTAACTAATTGTACTAGTATTTGTTACTGTTTTTTCATTAAAAGAAAAATAGCACTAATTATAATTTAATTTAGGTATAACTCTAAAGCCCATAAAATTCTTTTTTTGCTAAAAAAAAAATAAAAAAAACAAATATTTCAACTAAGAAATTATTTATTTTGTATATAAATCCATTGTAAACCTTTAAACTATATTTAAAATTATTTTTAAATTTAATTTTAAAAATGTAGCTATGCAATAACTTAGTAACTGGTTGGGTTTTTTTTTAAATTTGAATTTTTTTTACTTGATTGATTAAAATTAAATGCATACATATTTCGAAATAATTGGTCAAGAATTGTTTGATACTAATAAAAAATTGGTTCGCAGATGCTATTAATTTATTTTTAAAACAGACAACAACATACCCTATAAAAATTATTAAACCAAATTTATGGTATGTATAAAAATATTTAATCTAAAACAGACTTATGAACATAATAAATGTATTTATTGAACGTTAATTAAAATTAAACAAAAGAAAAATAAAACTTATGTTATTATCAATTAAAGATAAACGAAAAAAATTAACTATTACATATAAACGATAAAGAATCACTATATGTATATATATTTAATTAAAACAATACAAATTATAATAAATATTTGAAAATGTTTGAGTGAAGCATTATAAATATATTCAAAGTTCTCATTGTTGTTTTCCTTTTCTATCCTTGATATAAAACCGAAATATATAAAACTGAACAAGCTTTAAGACAAGAAACATGTCAAAAATATTAATTTTCAATCAACGTAATAAATAATCTGCGTATAATTTATAACTTTTTAAATTTACCCTGTAAAAATATTCGCGGAACATCAATGCCTTCCTTAATATTTAAGGTACGCCGATGTACATAACAATTGCTAAGAATTTCAAAATGATTTGCTTTAAATAGTTTAGCCAATTCGTGTTCAGCAAAATAATAACTGCGGGTACCGTCCTGGCGCATATAAAAATTTTCGGCAATTTTGTGACCCGATTTGAATCTTAACTGGGCCATGTCATAACGACCATAGTCACGAAATAGAACAATACCGCTGGGCTTTAACAGTTTATGCAGATTTTTAACGACAGCATCGAATTTTTCTGGTGTTATTGCAGATAAAACAAATATCATGGAAATTATATCTAAACTATTGGCTGGTATATGTTGATGTACAGAGTCTGTTGTAATATCACATTGGAAAGCTTTAATTTTCGTCTCATCATATTTGTTATGGGAACGAACAAAATCTACAGCTCTTGGTGAGAAATCACAGGCATAAAAATAGTTATTTGTTTGACCCAATGATTCTAGTTCCTCCATAAGAGGATATACAAAATTTCCCACACCACAACCAACCTCTAGAATTTTACGACAGCCTTGATGATCGTTCAAAGTTTCGCCTTCTTGGATTAACTCTTGGAATTCTCGTGTTGTCCATCTTCGATCTTTAAAAAATCTCGTTTCATTGCGTTTGTAAAAGAGATCCCAATGCTTTTGAGCTTGAACCTCTAATTGGTGTGCTTTAAATTCTGTTATTAAACGTTTGTTTTGTTCCTCCAATTTTTGTTTCTCATCATCGGTTAAAGATTTCTCACAGGTAGTAAAAATATCCTCTATTAATTTATCGTCGTTATCAACTAAATCCATAATTTTATTAAAAAATTGTTTTAATTTTTTTTGGTTTCTTAATTCACGCTGTTAGTGATGTAGATTTTTAGATTTGTTACGGTTTTATTTTAACCCATAGTGCTGCCATACCAAGAGCTTTCTTCTCAATTTCTAACAAACTCACAATTTTTCACTAACCGCTCACAAATTTAATTAATTATTTAATTTAATTAATTATTAATAATAATTTAATTAATTCTTGTACAAAATATGCTCTTCTAAGGTTCTAGATTTGTTGACTCGTGATAGTATATCTGAAACGTAAATGAAAAATAATTTTGTTGATGGTTTATTTGGTGTAACTGCGGCCAACTTCATATGTAAACAACCGGAATTTGTCAACAAATTTTTTCATTCCTTTTTTATTGGATGGATTTTGTTAATGCAACAAACTGTTGCTTGTTTGAATATTTTTATTAAGGTTTCCTATTACCTGCCAACTTTGTTTATTAATTTGTAAACATAAACAAAAGATTGACCAATAAAATAGGACTTGCGCTGTATTTTGGCAATAAGTTAAAAGTAAGTTAACAAAAGAAGAAACTTAAAAAATTCAAGTCATTGCTCGAGGAGACGTTTAAGGAAAAACATCGTTTAAAGTTTCTGGTACCAGAGTAGCACGGGTTGAAGTGTCTGTGAGAAAAGGTATGTATATGTAAAGAGGAAGACCTGACAGCATTTTGTTTTTTGTAATATTTAATATGAATTTATATATCTCTGTGCATTTTGTTTTTAGGAATTACATGGAAGAATTTAAAACCATAACACCTACTACTTCGGTAGTAAGACTATCAGCTTGTTTGGAGAAAATCTTTAAGAATATAGTTGAATACCGGGAAAAGAAGGTAGCGGAACACAATATTAAGGAAATTGAATTCCTTAAATCACAATGTAAAGCCGAAAATATCCAATTGGGTTTGATGAGCTGTCAGACATTTGTACGTTTGGTTGAGCATGGCGCATTAGATCCCACGAATGTTCTGACAATGTTAATATCCATGTTGCCGAATTCAAAGTAAGTACTCAAAACAAGTGCTAAACGCTTGTAATAAATTATTGTGTGTGTGTGTGTGTTCGAAAGTCCATTCAAACGCAAATAAATAAAAATTTGAAAAAAAAATTGTAGATTCGACGATAAAAATCAACACAAATCACATTCACATTTCCTTTAACACCCTGCTCTTTTCTATTTTATACAGAATTAACGGTTTCATTTTTAATTGTCGAATACTATTTGAGAGTTCCTTTTACAATTTTTGTTTTCGTATTTTGTTCTTTCTTTCTGCACTATGTCTTCATATTTATTGAAAGTTTTATAGAGAAGTGTTTGCCTTTTTATTGGTGTGGTTTTTGCATGTTTAAAACAAGAACACGAGGTACTTCCTACCTCGGTCATGATTTATAGCATGAGTTTTAGTGTTTAACTACTTCACATACCTTGACCAACAACGGTCGTTGGCGTTTTTGAATTTAATTGCCTTGTGTACGCTCTATTTACACCAACAGATTCGTAAGTAGGTCATTAAACATAATTTATTAACGATTGCGAATTTTTTTTTATACAATTTTCGTATAAAACTATATTATTATATGAGGCAAAAAGATATTAAATATACAAAACGTAAGAAGTTATTGGTTTGATAAAATTAGTGTATTTTCGAATTCCCGAATAATTCAATAATTTACAGGTTTCCAGCCCCACGTACAACGTAGCAAGTTTGAATATCGTCACTTTTTGAAAAAGATTAGGATTCAATCAACAAAGTTCCATGCAATTCATACAATACATATATGTTTATAGAGGGTGTTGTCTTGCTTTTACGTTTAGATGTATGTTTTTTAAAAATACCCTACATTGTCCTTTAAAGGAATGAACAGTTTAATATAAGTTGTAGTAAAAAGGTAAAATATTTTTTTTCTGAAAATAATTTCATGTTGGGAGAAAACTGTCCACCGATTTTGCAATATTCTGTTGAAGTGAAGGTTTCACTAAAAAATATTCACCTTAGGCAAAAACAGATGTTGCGTAAGAAGATTTAGAACTTGAACCGATTTCACCCGGCAGTAGCGATACGATTATAAAAATATGCTACAGAAAATTATTTTATTATGTTTTTTTGCCATACCTTAGCTTGTCTTCTTTTTAAGATACTATAATTATACATCATTACTTAAGTGCCCAAAGTATTCCTAAGTATTGAAATTCTATAATTTAATTTTATTTTTTTGTCTATGGCAGTGCAACTGAATAATTAGATTATTTCGTTTTAAAAATCATATGTTAATTGAACTTTCACTTCAGGCTATAAAATTATTACGTTTGTATAGTTTTAGAAAAAAACCTGCCATTAAAAATTCTCGTGTATATTTTTTATTTGCTTTTTAGACGTTTCGTATGCGTTTTTCTCATTATTATGCAATTAGATTTAGATTTCTTCCCTTTTTATTGCCGCTTCTTTCTTTCTTCCTGCACAATTTATAAACTATTAAGTTTGCTGTCAAGGACTAGTGTGCTAAAGGAAGTTTCGTTTTTTCAGTCTATTGTGAATAATAACTAGGAGAGTCCTTCAAAATAGTTGGACAAAAAAAAACATCAAGTTCATTGCTAAAGAACGAATATCGAAAAAGAAACAGAAAAAAATTTTAACAGAGAAAGATTTATAAAAAAAATTGCATTCATAAAAACCGCAGTGGCATATTAACGTCCATAATAAAAACCGCAAACAAATCAAAAACCCTTAACTCATATTTTGTAAATGTTCCGCCCTTTCTTTCGACTGCATTTGGGTTTGAATGTTTGTTTTAATATTTTTTCTAAATAGATTGCTATTTCTATTTCTTTTGTTGGCTTTAACGTTTTTATATAGTTTAACTTGTAATTTCCATAATTTTCAGTAGACGGTTTTGATAATATTATCTCGGGTTGTAAAAATGTAATAATAATAAATACTTTTTAAAGTTTCTACAAATTTATTCTTTTTGATTCCATAAAATTGCTGGTTTCAATGAATTTCTCTTAGCATATCCAATTTCGTGTAAAAGTTTATAAAACCCTTTAGACTTTATTAATCTTGATACATTTTGTATGGAATTTACTATAAAAGATGCAAAGAATGGAAAAATTAAAAAAAATCAGAATTTGATTTAGTATACAAAATTCAATTCGACAATGGGATTCATTGAACCATGTCACAACTTTATTAACAGTTGTTAATTGCTTTTCATTGGGGAGCACAAAACAAATCGTCCCTCTAATTTTGGGATATTCCGTTAAGGCATTTGATTTTCTGTTCTGATAAAGATTTTTCTTCAACCCACCTGCCTACATACCCAATGTCTTCTTTAATTCCATTTTCTTGCATTAAAATCAGAAGGGGTAATAAAACGTGCAGAAAAAACTTTGCATGTTACAGAAAGAAATATTTTATTAATTTACACATGAAATTAGCAGAATTTTTATCAATTTACAATGGAAAAACTAGGATTGTTTTTTTTTTCGTGACAGAAAATTAGTTGAGCAATACTTCCGTTGGGCATAAAATAAAGTTACAAACGTGTTCGATGATAGGGGGAAGTCGAATATGTAGGAGAATATATTAGGCAATTAATCAAAATAATTGCAACTTCTTGGCGTTTTATTGTACGTTATATTTTTGTAATTAAATACTATTTTTGGATTAATTAATGTTCGTTATTAAAAACAATATTCAATTCTTCAGTCCAGTACAATATACTACCATTACTGAAGCTGTTGTTAGCCTACTGCTGTTAAGTTTAAAGCGTAAGGCGGCAACTTTGAAAGAAAATGAACGTTTTCAATCACAATTTGGTCTCAAAACTCAACAACATCCCATGATAACATTGCTGCAAAATTCCGTGGTAAATATGAATGATGTAGCCAATAAAATGAACGGCATTTGTAATCATCATGATAAGCAGTAAGTATATTTTGGATCTCTTTACAAATGTTCTGATTTAATTTTTTCTTTTTTCATAGAATAAAAGATCACAGCATTGAGTATTTAAGGCCAGTTTATTTATATATACTTTGCAATCCTCATACATTACCTGATTCGAAAACGATATGGACAGGCTTATTAAATTTGAGTAAATACAATATGGAAGCGAAGACACTAATGCAAGAAATTCTATCTTGGAGCAAAATAACCACTTCACAGAATTGTCTATTTACCAGTACTTTGTTGATTGAGGCCATTGAACATTTCTTGTACCAAAAAGATTTCAAACAATCTATAGAATTAAGCGTTTTTCAGATCTTGGTTATCAATCATATGGTGAAATTCGGCATAGATCCACGTCCTAGCTTACAATGTATATTAAAAGTGTTGCATGCCACCAAGGATCATGCGCAAAGTCATTACAATGTTATGCTAATACTTTTATCAGAATGTTTACATTTGCTGACGCCGAGCTATTTGCCTGATTTAATGCGTATTTTAGCTTTCATAGTGGTGCAGGAAAACTGTGGGCATCAATACATTCTGAACATGTGTCTTGATGGTATCATCCAGTGGATGTCTCAGACTGCATTTATACCCGCAGATGGTCTGTCCATAGCTCATCAAATTGTACGTAAAATCTTAGAAGTAATTAAGGGTACCGTGAAAGCCAAGCCGATACAAACGAAAGATTTCGAACCAGTAGGCCTTCGAAATTTACATCCAGATATCGCCTTAGCCTTCGATTTGGCTAAACTTGTGGAATCGTTTGATGAACCGGAAACAAGAGATATTTTTACTTTTGTCGATATACTCAATGTTAAGGCGAAAAGTATATTTTGTCAACGTTTACATTTATTCCTAAGAGCTTTGTTTCTATCTCGGGAGCCTTCTGTGGACTGCTGGTTCAAGATCTATGAAGTGATATTGGATATTATTAAGGTTAACCACAATATTGCCTATGATTTCCTAATGACGTATATATTCAAGTTGGCAAGTGAACATAATCCGGAACTGCAAATGGAATTGTTAAGAGGTTTGTCCAGTTTTGCCGTTTCTAAGGTACATATTTTCAATTGAAAAGATATTTAAACATTTTTATTAATGATACTTACAATAAAGGATAATATACCTATGATATTGAATACCATACGTAATTTGTGTGCTGATAATACAACGTTCTGTATGGATTTATATTTGCGTCTGTGGCGAGTTGAGTCGCGTACTTATCCATTTCTAATCAAACTTCTTTCGCTGCCTTTTAAAGAAGGGAATGATAAACAATGGGAATTTGAAATTGCAAAAACTTATACAATACGCGAAATATGTTATGAGAAGTAAGAGCATAATTTCGGCATTTTATCCTTAAGTTAATTAATAGTTTGTTTTCCTTAATAGGCCCACCCAACACGGTTCAGATTTGGTATCTCATCTTTCTGATACACTTAATACTTGTACCGATGATGCTGGAGATTTGGCAACATCATTGGCGTTGGATGCTATTGTAACGCTATGCGATAGTCACACTGTAAATATAACATCAACTTGGCGAGTTTTAAGTAATAAGTTTCGTCATGAAAAACGTCCAAGAGCTCTAAAATCATTGTATAAATTTTTTGCTCATGTGCCTCTATTACAAACACCCACTTTAGAGTTTGAACAGCTGGTGGATGAAGCTTTAGATCAATTATGGCTGACTATAAGTCGTTTAGATACAGACCCAGAAATGATTCGTGAGGCATTGTCAGCTTTAAAGCATTATGAGATTGGTACTTTATTGACACTGAAGCATATACCACCACAATTTAGGCAAGATTTACTTGTAGCGAGAGAATATACTGGTCCTGATGGTAGAGAAGTAGTAGATTTGCAACAAGAAATGATACCTGGCGAAGTGTGGGTGCAATTGTTACAAAAGATACGTCCCGAATGCGGTTCAGCGGCTGCCGATTTGATTGCTCATTTTATATATGCTGAAATAAATAGTTTTCGTGGTGGGATCTATCGTCTACCCGAAGGCCGAGCAGAGCCACGCAAACTCCAAGGCCTACATACACCAAGTCCCTTAAGAGCTGTTATTAGTTATCTTGTAAGTCAATCACGTTATGGCGATCATATAGCCGAGCCTATAGCTATAACTAATGCTTTAAGAGCTATATCGAAAAAGTTCCCGAAGCCTATACCTCCTTTGGATTGGAGTTTTCTGCATAGTTTTTTCCATTTATCCTTTGATACTAGAAAATATTGCATTTTAATCGCTAAAAACCAGTTATTGCACTCAGGCACAGCACGTCGTTTACTGGAAAATTTCCTCGCTGAATTCGAGCCAAATTGTTTTGAAGAAGATTTGCTTTTGCTATTCTCCTTACTGCCTGAAATATCAAATGGTGTTAGCTTGACTATATTAAAGGCTTTTGCTGAGAAAATAGCTTTATATTGTTTCAAAGAATCCCAATTGGCTGGTTTTAATGAAGGCTGTCTATTTGAGAAATTTATGGACAGTGTCAAATATATATTCACGGGCAAATGTGAAGTACCAGAAGTGTTGGACATTTTCACTTTGATTGTTGAACGGTATATGGATGCAATGGATATAGATTCGCGTCTATTTGAACGTTATACCGAAGTTGTATCTGTTTTGCCCCAGAATGCTATTGAAGGTTTAACATCACCTGCAAATTGGTGGGAGACACCCATAGGTAAATTGAAAAAGGCTACTATTATCAGATCATATTTGGTGTTGTACAATACTCAACTAAACAATCCACTAAAATGGTTTAACCCAATAATCGATGCTTATGCCACACGCAAGGAAGAGCAATTATTTTTCTTTAGGCACTTATCCTCCACCTTGTACGCGTTTAATAATGATGAACAGTCCTGCAATTGGATAATGGAAATGTTTATACAAATACAAGCACTTTTGGCTGAATCCTCAAATAAGGAAAAACTAGATAAGGCATTATATCTATTGGACATATTCATTTTAGCGGTTGATGTGTTGTCTGGTTGTGCCGTGCTCTTGGGGAATCTAGATATAGTGGCGACTCAACGTTCAGAGAGGAATCAAATTTTCCCTGAAAGTTTGCAATTCTTAAGCGATCATGTCTTCTGGAAAGACCAGGAAGCAAAGGTGAGTGCTTATGGAACTGTTTCAAATATTGTCATTTAAATTTCTTCTTTATTTTTATGTAGATTTACGAGTTCCTTTATAATCTATACAAAAACAATTCGATACCGGATGCATACGCTGCCATTTTCAAAGATTCAATTATTTGTTCTCGCAATAAATCTTATTTTGACGCCAAAGGCATTTGGACAAAATATGTTGGCATGCGTAAATAATTTATATAATTTTAAACAATTGAAAATCAATTAACCAATTATATATTTCATTAAAATAGTAAAATTATTCTTTATTTTATATTCTCAATAATAGAATCAATATTTTCTGTTTGTTCTGTAAGTCTCGAAAAGCAACATTTTCAAAATACCACTTAAAGGATGAATTATTTACAATAAAATTAATTATAAAAGAATAATAAAAAAAAGAACGCTTGAAATTAAAATTCAATTATTATTTAAAGACAAAAAAGTAGACATCGTATCGATAATGTCATGTTTAAAACTAACTCAACTAATAGTACGGGGATAAATTAAAACTCTTACAACTACAAACTGTTATAAAAAATCTATCGGTAAAATTATAAATGGTTTTTATAAATAAATTTTTAAAAATAAAAAACAATATTTCACAATTTACATTTAATGCATTTTTGAGTAAACGATTATATACATACATATGTATGTATGTATGTATGTATATAGATGATGTACTATATGTATATACTATTTATTTTTTTTAATTTCAGTTTATATTATTTTATATATTAAAAAACTATAAATTAGTTGCAGTACTATGATTTTTACCGATAATATAAATATAACTTTTACTTAACGCTGCCATTGCTAGTTGTAGATATTGATGATGTTTCTGCTATTTGTACACTTGTATCATCAATAGAAGACGTCATTGGTTCCTTGCTTGTTAAATCTGATGTAATTTCTTTTACGATAACTTCGTCCGGGACATAATTTGAAGTTTCAAATTTATCATTGGGTTTGGCATTTTCATTGTCATTTGCGCTATCGTTTCGCGACTGCAGCAATTTTTCAATTTCTTTATTTACCGACACATCTATTTTTAGGTTGGCCGTTTCTGGCGATTTGTCAATGTTCTCAAGAGATTCTTTAACGTCGGATTCTGAAGGTGTCCGTTCGTTAGGGTTATCAATTCCATTTTGTGTTTTCTCTTCCACATTATCATTTTCTTCTTCAATAATTTCTGACGGTTTTGTGGTAGCTTCACTTTCTGTCTCTTTATTCTCTTCATTTAATTTATTATTTTTTAAATCATTTACATCTTCAATTAGTTCTGTTTTATCAACACTTTTGACTTCCGCAATTGAAACATTTCTCTTATAATCCTTACCATCTCTATTCTCATTATCGTCAATAACACTGGTTTCTGCACTTTGTTCTTTTTCTACTTCCCGATTAGGATCATTTGATGCCTTTTCTTTAATTTCGTTCGACTCATTTGATGCTGCACTTTCGTTCTCTAATGTTTTGTTCGCTCCTGTGGGATTGTTAACATTTTCCTCTTCCAAAAATAATTCAACCTCTACAGTTTCTTTATCTGATTCTACCAATAATTTTAGTAGCTTTTCCTTTTCCATCTCAGCGTTTTGTTTTTGATTAGTATCTTCTTCTACTTTCTGCTTCTCTTTAACTTTCGCCTCTAGCATAGATTTTGCAAATGGAAACTCATCCTCAGCCTTTTGTAATTCAACTAAACATTTCATTTTTAATTTTAAATCATTGCGTTTTAATTCTTCTAATCGTTCACGTTCCATTAGGGCTTTTTGCTTTAGGAGTGTAGGATTTGGTTTGCTGGTTAGCTTTTTGCGTGGCTGCTTCTTATGTCCTGAAGAATCCGACCCAGGTGAATTTAAATTTACCTCCTGAATATCAACCTCCAACATACTAGCCAGAAAACTTTGAGCCATTGACATTAGATCTACATTGTCTTCGGTTTGACCAGATATCGGCGCTAAAGTCGGTGTTAATACCGGTTGAGAGACATCAGCGCGTTTGGAAGCTATTGAAGCAGGTGGTATTACCGGTTTAACTTTAACATCGGAGTTTGGCGAATTTGGGCAGGATTGTATATACTTTATAGGCGCCTGCAAAGTTGTTTTTGTTCTAGATGATATAGAAGAGGCAGTGGGTTCCTCATCGTCTGAATCCAACGTAATTAAATCAGTTTTAGGTTCAACAATTTCAATTTCATTATCCTCATCATCACTGGCTTGTTTATCTACAACAAAAAATAAAAGTTACATTAAAAAAGAATGAACTAAAAATTAAATTAATTAATAATCTTTTTCTTTTGTGTTTAAATCGGTTTGCTTCACAAATTTTCAATTAAATACGAAACATTTTTTTATGTTATAGTTTTTCTTAATTTTTTATTTATTTTATTTTATATGAGAAATATTCATTACATATTTCAAACATATCTTGCATGACACGCTCAGATGGGTGATGGTAATCCTAAGTAGTACATAATTTTTAATAATAATATAGTAAATATATATATATATATGTATATATATATACATATATATATATATGTATGTATAATATAGTAGTGAAATGCTTAAATTTTTAAAAGATCAGTAGAGTTACGATTACGTATAATTTAATTTTAAATAATTTATATAAATTCTTAAAACTAATCTAAAAACTTCATGTCATCAATGGGCAAATTTTTGCAATACTGTTCCATTTTGGTATTTTCCATAATTTGGCCATTTTCACGTTTCCAACGATAATAGCTAAACTTCGCTAATTGCCAGCGTAATTTCGTCGATTTAACATCGCCTAAAGCATAGTTGAAAATAAAAATAATAAAAAAAAAATCATTATTATTGTTTGTTTAAATGAAAATAAAAAAAAAAAAAAATATCAAGAAGGTAATTTACGTTTAAAATCTTTTAGTTTTTCATTGATTTCTTGCCAATAATTGTCACGTATCATGATATCATTATAATCATCATGTTTTGTATTCCAGATCGCAGGATATTCATTAACTAGTACTACTAGTTCTTTTAAGAATTCTTTATCATCTGGCATATCCTGCAGTTTTACAGAATTTTTCTCTTTTTTAATTTCCGTTTCATTATCTTCAGATTCCTGTTCGGTTTCTTCATCTTCTTCCAATTCAAAGCAATCCTCGAAAAGACCATTATTTTCATTTCGTAATTCATGTTCGTCAATTTTGTAAAGAAAATATAGTTTTGCTAAATATTTTGAATACTTCAATTCCAAATTCGAGCGATCATCGATAGATTTAATCGTTTTCAAACGAAATGTTTTATACATTTCATATAAATGTTGCCAACGGTCTCTTATTTGCTCGCCACTAACGTCTAAAGAGAACATAAAAAATTGAAAAATTAAAAAAAAAAAAATTCTAAATTCTAAATTTAAATTTTATTCACTTACTAGGCATATGATTTTCTAATTGGCTCCATACAGCTTTTCTGGTTTCTTCGTCGATTTTATCTGCTTCGGGATCCATAGACTTGCGCCATATTACAGGATTACTTTTAACAAAAGTTATAATTTTTAGATCTAAGGGTTCAACTTCTACCGGCTTGACTGCTGGTTGAAAACTGTATAAATTACGTTCACTTTTGTCTTTGTTTTGCGGTTTTTCAACATAATCGTCTTTGCCTTGTTGGTTCAGCGTTTGTTCAATAGCATCAAGACTATTACGATCGAAGGTATCACCGTCATCTTCACCACAATCAACCGATACCCACTGATCTTCGGGCAAGTCGCGATTAGCTAAAAATGCCATGGCCTTATCAAAGTGCCCATTGAAACGCTTTCCTTCCGCTATACGTTTTTCAATACGTACAAACCGTTTGCGTATATTTTTCCAGCGTAACTTTATCTGCTCTTTATTGTCGAAATGTGATGCTATAGTTCGCCATTGTTTGCGTGTTACTTCGAAATTACCATAGTCCGGATGTCTTGTACACCATATAGAGGGATATTGTGAAACGAGACGTGTCAACTTACGATCATAGGCATAGCTTTCTTCATTTTTCTTCATTGATTCTTCTGTACCCTGCAAAAAACTATCGTTGTAATCCCTTGCAGGTCTAGATCTACTGAAACTTTCATCGTCGTCATTGTCAAAATAACTTTCATCGGGTTCCTCGTTTTCCTCATTTTCTTGGTTATAACTGGTGGGTAGCGGAGAGTCATCACCGCCTTCCAACCAATGGCCCTTTAAGCCTTTCGGTTCTTCCAGTAAGCTGTCTTCACCTTCGAGGTCATCATCTAAATCATCCGATTTTCCTTGTCCCAATGGGAACAATGGCGGTAAGGGGGATTTGGCACCATCTTCGCCTTCTTTTAAATTCGCATGTAAACTCTTACGGTATTCATACACCTGATTATGAAAACTATTTGTGCCAGTATTAAACAAATCCACATCATCCAATTGACCATAACAAACGTAATCGACAGCTTCAAGTACAAAAGAAATTTCAAAATAAATGTGATTAAACAAAAATAAAATTATGAGTTTAATTTCATTGCCTTCAGTCATTTTTTTTTTGCTGTTGTTTGTTTTTTTTTTTTTTTTTGTTGTTGTTGTTTAATTAAAATACTTCATTTCTATAAATGAAAACACATGGACTCAAATAAAGGTTTCATTTCATCTTTTCAGGCACATAAGAAGGAAGTGTCACAAAAAATAACATTCCACTTTAAGTTTCTCTTGCTAGAGTCCATGATGTCTTCAATGATTCGCTTATTAAGCCGGAAGTCAATGAAATAGAAACTCATAGTTTTACTTTGTATTTCTAGGATACTTACATTCCGGTTATACATATCTTATTCAAATCTTTTCTTCACAAAACACTTTTTTTTTATTTTTTTTTTTTTATTTTTGAAAAGCCCTTAATTTAAGTCCATGTGTTGGAGAAAACACAAAAAAAAAAAAAAAAAAAAAATGGCTCAGACAATGATTTTCCTTTTAACTTTTTTTTTTTCACAAATTTAACAACAAACTCTAAATAAAGTTTTCTAACTACTCAAAACAAGAATAAAAATCTAATAAATATTCTGTCATCAAATCTGATCTTTTGAATTCAAAGATTTTAGCTATAATTCTACTGTCTACTGGGCATACCCTTTATAGGTGCTAATATGGACTGATATTTAGAGAATATAGAATGTATACTTATTCAATGAAAATAATTAAATAAAATAGAAAATATTTTCAACTAACCTGCCGCCAGTTGACCATTTTCCAAGCAATCAGCATCGTTGCCAAAACCAAGTGTACGCATGTCACCTAAACATTTATCTTGCAAACTTTTAAAGCGTCCAATTGCATAAGTCAATAAGTAGGATAAATGAATATACAGTTCTTTGACTTCTAGAAAATTTCTGGCTTGTTTATAGGCATTCGAATTGGTGAGTGTTTGCACTTTATTTGTAAGATGGGTGCAAATCTCCATGGCATTGAAGACTTGATCTTGCAAACCGGAGCGTGCTTGACCAACGGGATTATCGGGAAAGACGTGGCGTACCATCACCGGACGTATTGGTCCTGCTGGTGTAGTTTGTTGATGTTGTTGCGCTGAATGAGGTTGTGGAGTACTAGGTATTTGACCATTGAGAACTTGAATTTGTGCGCCATTGTGATTGACCGGATTGATGCTAGTTGAACCGATTATATTACTGTGATAACGTATTACTTGAGGCGACTGCGTCTGTTGCACACTGATATTATAAGGATGTGGCGTTATTTGAACTGCACGAGAAGCAATAGTTTGTGGTACAACTCTTTGTGGCTGTGGACTAGTCATTTGTTGCCAATTATTAGGAGATGGCGAAACATTCGGTGGCGGACCTTGCCGTTTAACTTGTATAAGTTTTCCATTTGGTAAACGGAAAGTTTCTTGCTGTGCTGCTGAGTTCAAGTCAATGCGATAACCATTAATGGTGTGGTAAACAGGGGTACCATTACCACCTGGATTAGGTGTGCGTGGTCCTATAATAGTACGTCTAACAACGGGCGGAGGACCAACTGGTCTTAACTTTACAGCGGTATTACGTAACACTAGAGGAGGTGGTACAGAACTTTTAGGCGCTGAGGACATAGCGCTATAACCACCAGGGGGCTGTTGTATAGACATTATTTTCGGTGTACTAGCCGACGGAACGTTAAGCGAACGATTCGTTTTCGACGAAACTGTAATTTGACAATCCGGCTCCAGCATGCTTAATAAATCAGGAGTACAGACTACCTCATCATTATTTTTTGCACGTTTCGCTGGATTTATTTGTTGTGGCGAATGTGTTGCAGGATGTTTTATTGGTTTCTTAGCCGAATTCGAACTACCATGGCTACGTTTTGAAGCTATTGAATCTAAACTTTCCACAGAATCCGACATATTGCCGCATTTTGCTTTAGCTAAACGGCAACATTTGCTTCGATCTTTCGATAAATATTGCTTTATTTCAGCTTCACTTAAATTCATAGCGTAAATTTCTCTAGAACCAAAAAAATAAAAAAAAATAAATAAAAATAAAAGATTTAAATAATTTCGTTACAGTTATTTACGTCTACTTACTTCTTTTGCTGCTCTATATAATTCATAAGAGCCCAGTGCTGTGCCCTCAACGGCCATAAAATTTTTGGAGCACAGCTGAAGCAATTCCAATTTTCGTTTTGTTCTATGTCAGCCACTACACCTCTAGATAGATTCTTGACAATGCAAGATTTACAAAAAACATACGGGCAACTGGAACAGCAATAAACTTCTCCGCCTTGTCCGCACCAACGGCAATATAATTCGGAACCATCTTCGCCTTTACTAAACTCACCGCTGTTATAGAAATCATGACATTTATTACAATGCGTCACACGCAGAATGGGATGCATCTTTATGCCGTTCTCCTGCACAGGTGCTGTACCGATATGAACTTTACACACGGTGCAGTGTGTTTTACGATCACGAACAACATCAACAGTTGGATAGGCTTTTAAATAAAACCGCCTTTCCTCTTCCGTAACGCTTGGATCGAATTCATATTGCGTTGCTTTAAATAGAGATGAGCAAAAAACTTTATGTTTTTGTTGCACAAAAAAAAAAAAAACAAAACACAAAAAGCAAACCATTTTAGTAAATTTAAAAATTTAGAAAATTAAGAACCAAAAATTAAATTGTATTTGCCAAACGTTTCTTTTTTTTTATTCTTTAATAAATTGTATATATCGTCGTCGAAAATCCAAAAGTACGTATCATCAAAAAATCAAAATCCAGATTTTGATTGATTCTGATTCTTGAGGTTATCTAACATATCTTACCAATTATTAGATTTTTGCGAACAAAAATAACGTTTTTATATCAATAATTCAAAATGTTTCTACATATGTAGAAGTACACTAATACCCCGGTTTGCGTCGCTAAAAGGGCCTGAAGAAACGCGACGCAAACCGAAACGACGCAAAACGAAGCACGATTTTCCATTCATTTATATTGATTTTCATTTAAATGGTTCCGAGATTGATAATTTTAGCCGAAAAAAATAGATTTTTCAATAAAAAATATTTAATTTACTAACGACCTACAACTTGCAACCATCAGACAACATAAATACATATCGCTCCTTTATTGCAACATTGTCATATCTCAAAAAATTAGAAATTTGTAGTTACTTAAGCAAAACTGCTCTTTTAGACCTTCTGTGTATGTTGAAAAAAAAAAAATCAGTTTTATATCCCAAGCTGAACCGAAGTTATAGCAAAATGTATTTGCAGCAATTATATCATGTCTTGAAAACTTAAATCGCATTTTGCAAAGTTAAAGTTTTTTTGAGATATGACTATGTTGCAATAAAGGAGCGATATGTATGATGTATTTACATTAGACTTAAACGAGAAATCCCCTTTTTCTGTTTTAGCTTTGTACAAACATTTTCATATTAACGACGCAAACTGGAACAAAAACGACGCAACTTCGAAGTCACAGAAATATTAAAAAGACACAACCTCGAATTTGCACCAGATTTAAACGGGAATTCCCCTTTTTCTTTTTAGATTTGTACAAACATTTTCGTATTAACGACACAAATCGAAGCAGTAACGACGCAACTTCGAAACATGCGACGCAAACTGAAACAAAAACGACGCAACTTCGAAATCATAGAAATTTTAAAAAAAACGCAACTTCGAAGCAGACGCAGAACTAGGCGACGCAAACCTGTGGTATTAGTGTACTTGTTATTTTATAACTTTTTAGCTTCTCCTGTAAAATTAGAAAAATGTTACGTACTTTTGGATTTTCGACGACGATATATAATATACATACATACATACATACGTATGTATGTACCATGGTATGTACGTATTATTTGTTACTGTTTTAATGTGATTTTCAAATGTTTCATTAAAATATTATACAAAAGAGAATAGAAATAGTTGTTTGATATTAAGTTCTAAAGAGAAAATAATTATTGTAATAATAAGTTTGATTAATAATTGCATCTAAATTTTCTGTGGCACTGTTCAAACATTATTCACATTTTTTTTTCAGGTCGATTTAATTATTTTGAACTGCTACTCATCAGTCTTCAGCACGTATGTACATCTTAAACATTTCTGACATTAAGAACTAAAATTTCATCTTTCATAACTATCTGTTAGCCTTCGTTTTTTTCCTTTTTAATTTCTTGTAATAAAAATGGAATCAATGGAATGGAGTTTTACAAATTTCTCCAACTATACTTTTAAATTCCTGGAATTTGAAATGTTCTCATAGCTTTGGCGACCGTTGAAGTTGAATAAAAAGGAAACTAAATAACTTATAATTTTAAACATTTTAAATTTAGTCGTCCTCCTGATCAGATTAAAACTTTCATTTTTAGAATATATTTCATGTATTTTAATCGAAATTATCAAACTGAAATTATTTCATTATTAATTAATTGAATTTAAGAATAATAATAATAGGGACATAATCGGTTTTTACCGTTATAGTTAAGTTAAAGAAAACTTTAGGAGGGAAACTTTCATATTACGAACCAGAACATATCCATACACAAAGTTTCGATTATTTATAAAAAGCTTCTTAAATTTCAGAAACTAACAAGCTTAAAAGCTCTCGCACAGATCTTTGTGTACTATAACAAAGCTTTATTTAAGGGCCGATATGTGCCATGTATGCGCCATCTTAAAAAGCTCTCTTAACCATTATTTAATGTTTGGATTATTGCTACTTATATCGTAAGTAATCGTTAAGTTCAGATACAACCCTGAAACGAATGGTAAATGTCGTGGCTACATATTAAAAAAATCAACTCGATACGGTTTGACAAAAACTACGAAGCGAACATTTTCATTTTTGTTTCTTTGTATATTTATGAAAATATGTAGCATTAAGGCATATAAAAATTATATATGTATAAACTATATATTTAATATAGAAATATATTACTTAAAATTGGCGGGCTTTTGTTAAAATGACAAAACAAAATTAAAATATACAACCAACTATAAGCTCATTGTATCAGAAAAAAAAAACTACATACAGCCAGGCACTTACCTTTGCTGGTATCGGCCACATTTGACGGCGATGGCATAGCGGCAGACACCGCCGCATTTGCTGTAATATAAGTAGCGGAGCTGCCTCCACTGGACTCCATGTTGAAGCTAAATATACAATTTTTTCCTCTTAATATAATACAAATTAAATAATATTGTTGTTATTTAGTTTCACTGCAAACACGCTTAATACATATATTTTTTGTTGTAATCTTTTTTCTTCGCCTTTGTCAAATGTGAAAAATACCGTTTATTGCTTTACACTCTTTTATCTTTCTTTCTTTTTTTCTATATTTAGTTATACACAACACTGTTTCATTTAATTGTTGACATTTTGTTAAGAAATTCAGTTAAACTTTTTAATTATTTCAATTTTTACACAACAATTTTCCCCATAAAATTTTTCTCTGGCTCTACTACACTTTGTTGGAAAAACGTTGTATGTGTGTGTCTGATATGCAAAAAAAAAAGTATTTTTTTTTTCTTCTACAGCCAATCGACAATATGGCGGCTTGGTTCGGTTTTGTTCGTGTTGTTTAATAGGTATAGTTTCGTGTGAGAGGAAAAGAGCTGTCAGTGTCGCTATGAAATGAAAGAGCAAGCATGTGTTATAATGTCAATTTGGTTGTCAAACGTGTTGTCGCCATTTTGACTTTAGAGGCATAGGTATAGTAGTTCCAAAAATAGGGCGCAGATTGCAGAACCACTATCAACTAACATTATTTTCCAATAATAGTATCCAATCCAACGGTATTAAGACAAAAAGCAGAGTCAACAATGACTTTGAGCCAGTAATGATAACTCGAAAGCGTTCTATACATAAGCCTAACAAAAATAAAGAAAATTTTGCAAAATAAACTAAGCTTTATTCGTTGTGGAGTTGAGTTATGTTTGAAATGCAAGTAGGGTTGTAGCACTTGGCATTAGACACATTTGTTTTGCCCTGTTTTTTCTATATCTGCCGAAAGAAAATGATCCCTAGCTAGGTCACATCCAACTTTCTGTTAAAACTATCTTTCTTTTTAGTAATAGATATCAAATTTCGTATCCTTAAAGAAAAAAGTTAGCAACGCTTATCAATTCGCCCTGGTTTTGTGTGTAAGGCCTGCGACGTAATAGAGTAAACGAAAATTCAATTTAGTTGTAGCTATTTTGACTTCGGAAATACAGATTAAAGTGTTTGCAAATAGAGTGGAGCCGAAACATTTTAGATATTTCTAGCGTAATTATATGTAGATAAAAATCGGTGTAATTAAGAGTTTTTCTCTAAAGGCTAACAAAATCAGAGAAGTAGAGAACTATGTATACGGTTTACGTGGTATAAGTTAGAGAACACTGGGTTCTATTTCTTTATTATAAAGAAGTTTGCTACCACTTTGGAGATTAAACTCAACTATTGTATTAAAGACAGTTGAATCTCTTTTACTCTTTTACTTTTACTACTGTATACTTATGATACGTCATAAGAATTTAAATTATTGTAGAAGAAAATGACTAATAAAATATTACGAATACTAAATAAGGAAAATCTGGCATCCTTTATAGAAATTGTTTAAATATTAGACGCAATATCAAGACGTTACAAAGTAAACATTGAACGTTCAAAAAGTATTTTATAATACTGATCCGTTTAAACAAAGCTTGCCCGAAAATACAGATTATTTTATACATTGATTGTTCGACTTACATGGCCACGGATTTTTTATTCCAAAGGAAAAAATGAATCAAACAATCTGGCAGCATTTAATCAATTTTAAACAAATAATCCCTAAGGAAAAAACATAACAATTCAACTGATAGTCAAAGTATTAACGTAAGACAATAGTTGGCCGGAAGTCGGCGTAGTCTAGTAGGTAGTGTATTGGCTTATTAGACCAAGGTCAAATCCCACGTCAGACATCAAAACGAAAATATGAAAATATTTCTCTCGGCGACTTCCTTTCTGCAGAGTTCTGGCAAAAACTCTGAGAGTAAATAAAAAATGCTATGAAAAGCTTCTCAAAAATCTGTCGTTCGGAGTCGGCTTTAAACTGTAGGTCCCGCCACTCATGTATAAAATTAACGCACACAAAATAAGTGGCGTGAGAAGCTAGGTCGTAATCCTAACTGGGGGTTTTAATGACCAATTATGTATGTACGTAATAGTTGGCGTTAGAACTTATTAGCGTTAAGCACATAAGAAAACAAATTTTTCAACTTTGCTGTTTTTTGATTAGACAGGGCCTTTCTTTATTCATTATTGTATTTAAAGGTTAATGCCAAACGTCATAGAATTATTTTGATAGTGGCAACCCTCTCAATTTTGAAAGTAAACAAACACCACAAACAAAAACAAAAATGTTCTGCTTTACAAATTACCAGTAAAAATTTTGCATTTTTGTACTTCTTCCCACAGCTCGGTTTTGAAATTGTGAAATCTTTGGATATTTTACAAAATAGTTTTAATTATCCAAAAAATATTGTAAATATCCTAAAAAATAATGTCCTCAACACAAAGTGATTATTTTTATGGATGGGACTTGCTGTACAAGACAATTGAAAATGTTGTGAACAAAAAGGATGACTTGCTTATCGCCTTAGCAGCATTTTGTTTTAACGAAACACTCCCAGTTTAGATGCATCGGTATTGGAGATGATGTAAGTAGAATTCAAATTTCTTCTTCCATTGATTAATTAAAGAATTTAATTATATGAAGCCAAAAGATCAACAACTCTGATAAAGATAAGACTTTTTGTATATATGAACAGTGAACTCACAACAAACGTGAATATTTAGAAACACGGAAACTTTTTCGTTACTTTGATTATTTTAAAACGTGAATATAAGTTGAAAGCTCTAAAACGTTAATTTAGATTTTCAAGGAATTTCTTTTATTCATATTGAATCCTACTATGCCATTTACAATAAATAGTTTATAAATTTTGGGAATCCCCTTATAAAACTAATCACCTCTTTGTTGGGCATTAGTTTACCAATCGGAAAAGTGAACAAAATCGAAAACATGAACACTTCACTTTTCTGCGAGTTCACTGTACTGAAAATATTAAGATTTTACTGAAAATCCCAAACCGATTTATGCTTTTATAGTTATATTCTCAACTTTTTTAACATTGTATTTCACAATGGAGTCAACATTTGCTTTCCAAAGGTTTCTTTTAATGTAATTGTATTCCAAATTTTGCTATTTTTTAATTTTATTCAATCGAATCAATTTAGAAAACTTTACCCGAGGAGGAAGCACAAAGTGGTACCGAATTAATACCTGACAACTGGAATGATGATGAAAATAATTATGCTCTACGCTATACAAATAACAAACAATTATATATTCTATTGGGCATAAGAACTGAGGGCTCTTTAATCATAACCCTTTTGGACGTAAAAACACGTAAAGTTTCTAATATAGGCTTGGATCCAGAGGAGTTAGTAAAGGCTACTAAAGGTACGATAACGAAAATGATACCAACTGCTACACAACTGGTGGAGAGATATCGTAAAGAGCTGTTGGAACCAGTACGTAACGTACAAAAAACATGAAAATACAATTTAAAAATATTTAAAATGTGTTGCAGGTATTTGCTGGTACCAGCAAGGCCGCATCTACTCAAACCAGTGGCAACCCAGGAAATCCTTCATCTTCTTCAGGACCAGATAGTTTGCGTATTGGTGAACCAAGACGTCCACCTTTTGGGTATAAATTAATTTATTAATATTTACAAATACACATTGTTATTTTAATTCCCTAGAATATATCGTCCTGAAGGAGGTTTGCCTGATGTTGGGCGTGGCGATTTAGATCCATTGGGTCGTGGTGGTCCCGGTAATCTCTTTCCATTTCCTTCACATCCTGAATTTCATATTGGACCCGGTGGAAGTTTTGGGCCAGGCGCCCAACCTCGCTTTGATCCTTTTGCACCACCTGAACGCGGTATAAGACCAAATCCAAATCCCGATCATTTACCACCACCCGGTTTTGGTGGTGATTATTATATGTAAACTGATCTTTGCAAAGAGGACGTTTTTATAAAAAGAGAAAAAAATAGAATAACGTATACAATACAAACCTATTTCATGTCATTAAATCTGTAAATTATTATAAAATAAATTGGTTTAGGTTTTCCACACAGCACATAAAAGTTTATTTAATTATGAACCATTTTAAACTTTATTAGAAATAAATTTATAATGATTTTCTGATCCAAATTTCGCTTACAATATATTATTAAAAGACAAAATTACTTAAGATACATAAGATATTCTTATATTTATATAATTAGTCTTTCTTTATAGGGCATTCTTAATGATAACAGACTCTACGTAAATTATCTGTATGTCTTATGAGAGTAGCAGATAAGACTTTCTAGATTGGTTATTTGAATAGGTTATTGGCCATTTATTTAAATTTATCAAATTTATACCAAATATTTTACGAACAAGCACGTGTATGTCTTAGAGTGCTAATAATCATAAAGGGACCAAAATCTACCAAGATTGAATTAGCTGACATCCGCTGTCGTACGTATCGCGTAATCAATTTCAACATTTCGTGAGGTATAACATCATGTGTTCGATGTCAATGGCTAGGAGATTAGAACCAGTCCTTAGCTAACTTATCAGGTTTTCGTAATTGCTCGCTTAACCATACACCCGAGGAAAATAGGACGAATAAATGACTCGCCATCTTATTTGGAGGAATGCTGAGTGTCTCTTCTTTTCAGGATGTAGTATGTCGTGTAAACGCTACCCAATATCATAATTTTTTTATATATATAAGGAAAATAAAATGTGTTTTGTTTCTATAAAATAAACTTTATTTACGAGTATTTTTCATCTTATCTAAAGGGAAGATAATATTATTAATTTGCAGAGAAAACATATGGTATCCATATTTTAGTGTATAGTATATTTTTATATTTTCAAAATGTATTAAAATTTAGAAGAAAAAAAAATATATTTATAAACCTTGATTAGATAAATATAAGCCTATTAACTAGTATGTATATGCAACGTCAATTAAGATTATATTATAATTTAATCAAATGTTTTCGTTTCTTACTAACGGTTTAGAAAATTTCAAATGATTATTATAAATTCTATTCATTCGATTTAAGCAATTGAAAATTACAGAAGCATTAAAAACAAATGTGACATACAAACTTGTGGCAGTATAAAGTATTAAGGCATATAAAATTAATTAAAAAACTTCTTAAAAGAAACTATTTTAACTTATGAATTAAAAAAGAACATTTTGAAATAGAAATTATTATTTATGAATATTTAATGCTAAACCTAAAACCCTTTGGGAAAATTTTAAGTTAAAGGAAGATAATTAAAATTTAAATTTTTGTTTGATTTTTGCAATTTTGTTTGCTGGTAAATAATGACTTCTTTTTTATATAAACTTTTATATTATTTCTCAGTTATAATGACTTAAATTAAACTTATTTTAAAGTATTGATTGGAATTCAAGAAAAATTTAGTTTTTCTTGTTTGTTATTTTTTTTTTTTGTTTATTTTTATTAGTAAATGTGTATTTAATAAAATTTATGATATTTTATACATTGAAATAATGATGTTTATAAAAATTAATGGCGTTTTATACAATTTGCTTTTAACAATTTCTCTTTAGAATATTATTAAAAATAATAAAAATATTTTGTTTTCATTAATTGATAGAATAATCTCTTGCTTTAAATAGTATTTTTAAGAAGATACTAACAAAAGTAATGTGTTCTTTGTTATTTTTTTAACTATAGTTTAAAAATAGTTTAAAGATTTTGAAATAAAATTTGAAGGAGATTTTTACTCATTTTCAAAAATATTTAAATATATATTTCCTTTGATTTTATGTTTGCAATTATCAATCCCATTCGCCAATATACATGCTACGTGGCGTTGGTATATAACCTCGTGTTGGTAATGGTAAACGACCATAAATATGATTATAGGGTGACTCTACAATATCGGCATCTAGAGTGATGAATAATAAAATATTTTACATTAATTTTTGTACAGAAATAAATTATTAACAATTTTAATTAAAAACTATTTTATAAAAAAACGTCCAAATGTCCATTAAAAGTTAAATATTTGATTATGAATATGAAAATTGTTTCCTTAAGGCCTGTTATGGTTCTTCTACAAATGTAAAGGTTAATTAAAACACGTAAATATGAAAATTTAACTTTTATTTGGAAATTTCGATTTCTTTTTTTTAAATCCGTAATCATTTTGTGCGAGGTGTGTTTAAAAGATAAGTATGTGATAAATAGAATATCTTCTATGGCTGCCACATCCATAATTTATTGGACAAGAACAAAATCAGCATTATACTACAGCTCCATGATAACAAAGGTTATTACCAGCATGAAAACTGTATAGGGAATAGAAGAAAATAGGATAATAGACAGGACATAATTAATGAATCCTGAGTGTATGGTTTTTCAATTGAAACTTAAGTCCAAACATTCTCATGGAATAAGTTTGGTAAAATATTAAACAAGGGTCTTATCATTATCATATTATCTTAAATAGGGCGAGGGCTGGATTTCACGGTTAACATATTATTAGCTCGTGATTGGTTTTATGATTAAAAACTACTATTTCATACATCAGTTGTTAATAGTAATTGAATTTGGAGAGATAATTTATAACCCTAAGGTCAGGTTAGGATAGCTGCATTATGCATAGTTCACTTAGGTTCTTTGTAATATCATTTAGCCTATAATACCAAACGAGTCTAATCTCAATCATATTGTCAATATTATAACTTTAGATATTTATAGTCGAATCAATTGAATTCCCAAGAATCCTCTCAAAGTGCCGGATCTTCACATTTTCATATTTATTACAGCTTCTTTTAGATAGATTTGGTTTGTCTCAATATGTGTGGAATTACTTTTAACTACCCTTAAGGAATGAGTGCAGTTTGCTTATTCTTCAGGAGAAAAGCTTTTCTGTAGGACTCTTTAGGATTCTTTTGTTCAACCGGGTTTTACCTATGTTGTGACCTTTTATGTGTCCAGGTAAGGACCCTAGAATTCCCTTACGCATTGCTACAAATAAAAGTTCTTCTTATTTTGAACAAACTTCGTAACCTTCGTGTCCTACCCAAAGTGACCTATAATTTTAGAGCTTGTAAGAATATAAATTAAAGAAAAGAGAATAAAAAAGAAAAACTTATTAAACGTGTAAAAAATTAAACCTTTACCAGATAAACTTCTTATTTAATACCGTTCCAAAGGTCTTAAGTAAAAGTGCCTGGAGTATGTTAATACGTATGTTAAAGAATGATAGGGAATAAAAGCTTTTAAAAACATATTTACAGCAGATAATTATAGGAAAACAAAAGAAAAAACAAAAAAAAAAAAAGACAGTAACCCTCAAACTTCTAAGTACTACTTGATAAAAACCTCTTTATGTAAGTATTTGTTTTTGTTGTTTTTCAAACCTATATTTAACAGAAAGAAATGTTCGTTTGGTTTCGTATTGTATCGTTTCAGTTCTGCAGGATGACTCTTCAGTAATCGAGTATATGTATCTTCTTCATGCTTAAACTTCTGGGTTTACGTGGCTTCAAATAACCATAAATTGATTCCATGTCACTAAAGTCATTGCGACTAGATGGACGTCCTATCCGTTGTGTTATTTGTTGTTGTTGATGTTGATGATGATGCTCCATTTGTTTTTGGTGTAGTAGAGTATTATCACTCGGTGTAATCAGTTGGGTCTTATACTGATGACTGACGGTATTCGTGTGCATTGAAGTCTTGTTGTTCGTATTTGTCGCTAACGCGGTAGCTGTCGTTGTGTTTGTCGTTATTGGTGAAGGCATTTGATTCGATTCTTCCGTTTTATAAAGATTATTATTTATTTTCGTATTCTGTCTTGTAGTAATGTTTAATGGATTATTATTTTGATCTAGAATTTGTTGCTGTTGTTGTTGTTGGATCTGATTATTTAATTTTGATTTCGTTATAGCTTTGAGATTCATACGTTTAGCACCTCTCCAAAGAGGAGGTGGTATGAGAGGTCTTATGGTATCATGATCCGAACGTTCTGAGATTTTACTTGAATTCTTCTGTTGTTCATTTGTTAAGGTCAATAGATTATCTTTTGAATTTAAATGAAAGTCGTTATGGTTCTTAACATGATCATAAATATTCGTTGTTGAAGGAGCCTTGGTTATGCGTTTTCTGCCGCCATATAAATAAATTGGCCCCTCTTCGTGTGGCTGTTCGAAAAAACTTTCTGTACTCTGAGACTTGTTGCGCATTGTTAATAAATTTGTTTTGGTATCATTAAGGGTCGAATTCAAGTGTTGTCTTGTGTGCGAATCTTGGACATGGGATTCTTTTCGTTTAGGCGTTGGTGATCTAATCTGTCTTAATCTGGCCTTATCTACATAGTCGTCCGTTAAAGGTTGTTGCGTTTCCTTTGAAGAATATTTATGTCTAACTGCAAACCCATTGAACTTGGCAGTTGCTTTGGGTTTTTGCAATTGTTTCTTGTAGTCCATTTGGGTTAAGGTAAAATTCTCAATATCGAAGTCTTGATCTAAATTGAAATCGTTTTGGTCATAGGCAGCATCATAATATCCGTCCGGTTTACGATTTGCATATTTTGCATAGTGACTATAGTCATCGGAAGGTTCAGTTTGTTCCCATTCCTCCCGTCCTAGTAATGAAACATCGCTGTCACTACACCATTTGACTACACCGCGTTTTAAGACGTTACTGTAGCCAGTTTTGGCACCACTTAAGCGTTGATGTTGCCTCAGTTGCTGTTGGCTAAGACTACGGGGAGGCCTTTTAGGTGTTGGTACGCCAAAGAGTGGCGCCAAGGTATAACAGCTCACACAATTACAATTGTTATCCGGTTGAGCAGTAGTCGAAGACGATCTACGTGATACTCTGAAGTGTTTGTTGTGTGATCTTTGGTTAAAATCATCAAAGTCGCCTATTTCATGAGTTTTATAACGGCACTCTGCCGTCTTATGGCGTGTAGCAGAATGTGGAGTGTGTAATAGACAACCATAAGAGCCATGATGATGGCGCCTATGTTGATGATGGTGGTTAAAATGAGAGTGATGATGATGCTGATGGCCATTCTTAGTATTATGGCCGTGATTATGATGTGTAGATGTGTGGTGGCTGTTGGTAGGGGTGGAATGATTTACATTTAAATTTCTTGTCTGTCCGTAAATGTTCTCACTTGGGTTTGTTTGTGTTTTTATGGAAGGATTTGTGTTAAATGTCAAATTAGTGCTTAGTTGTATGGAAGTTGAGGGTGCAAGGCCATTAGCAATTGCTGGTATTGATTGTGTGGCTGCTGGCAAGAGATTGCTAGAATTTGAAAGAGGACTAGTGATAGCAGTAGCTGTAGTAGAGGAAGAGCTATTAACAATATGATGCTGTTGTTGTTGTTTTTGTTGCTGTTGTACTAGCATTTGTTGTGGTTGTAGGTGCTCTTGGTAATTGGGTGCAAAATAGTTATAAAGAGAGCTACTAGCATTAGTGCTAGGATAATAAGCTGTAGAAGCCTGGTTATGTTGTTGTTGCTGTTGTTGTTGCAAGTCTGTATTATTATGAAAGTTCGTAGCAGTCGCTGTTGTTGCAGCAGTCGTCAACGTCGTATTATGATTATAAATACCTATGCCGCTTTCGTAGCTGCGTGTTTGCCACATTTGTTGTGCTGCTGCAGCTGCTGCTGCATGCTGTACATGGTGATGGTGCATTGGATGTTGTTGCTGTTGTTGCTGCTGCTGGGCTACAGCATGGGCAGCTACAGCTGCCATCATTTGTTGTTGTTGTAGGTGCTGAGGATGCATGTGTGGCGGTGCTGGTGCATGCATTATCGGATGCATTGGCATCATAATGGAATTCTTCTTTTGGTTTGTCAATGTGTTCATATGCTGTTGCTGCTGTTGAGTTGCTGCACCATTCTGTAGTGCGGCATGTTCCTTAGCCGTCTTTGATGATGATTTTACAAAGTTTGGAACGCGTGCTCGAAGCCCACAATAGTAAGGATCATCTGTAAAGGATAGCAAACATTTATTAAAAATATATACAAATATACATAATTATAATTGATTCTCTATAAAAGTGAAAGAAAACAATAACAAAAAAAAAAAAGAAAGAGAAAATAATTTAAAGTATTTGCTTAGTCCAAAGAAACTTTTTCTAATTTTGTATAGACTTTTTTTAAACATTTCGTCTTATAATTCAAAAACAAGACTTTGCATACGCATTATCGAATTTATAACAATTTTATAAAAGCAATTATCATCAGGCAGTATTTTAAAATGTTCAAATGTTGAAATATTTTCCAATAGGAGTTTCTTGTATTACACCAAGCAAATGGTTAGAGTTACGCTATTTTCTCCCATTGCGTAACTCTAACAAATGGTTAGAGTTTACGCTATTTTCACCAATTGTTTGCGCAGCCTAACCGTCCCTTTAGATAAGGATTGCTAAGCTCTTTAATATGTGAATGTTCGGTAATCTATGCCAATTAAATTGAAGGTTCAGTCTACTGGTAGCAGCACTGCCTTGAAATACGATAGTTTAAGCATCATACTTTGTCAGCATACTGACTGAATGCCGTATATAAAATGTTGGTATATGGTCATCTTTTTATTTCATTATTTTTTGTTTTTTTGGAAATAATGATTTGACTATACTAACTGAAAGTGCGCCAATACCATTCACTTTTATTGTGACTCTTAAACAAACACTCCCATTACTATAATATAATCAGTCGTTCATATTTGCGTTTTCATTATTGTGCTGTTTATTGGTATTGGCCTCTCGATGGCTGAACTGTACTAATGGTCAGACATGAGATATAAATTACATCTGAAAACATAAACATGCAAAGCTTTCCGTTTTTTTTAATAAATATGTAACTCAGTTTTACATAAAATGAAAAACATGTTTTATATTATAAAAGCAAAGAGTCTTGTATCTTTTGGACATTTATTCAATTCAAAAACCTATTTTTGGATACATACAAATATTTTTATTGTTATGTAAAGTATGTGCTTTGAAGAATTTTGCCAATTGATTGATCAGATTTCATATTTACAACATACATAAATATCCGAGACAGCAAAGACTGGGCGGAAAACCGGATGAGGTAAAATTTCCTAATCATTAATTCAAACACAGATTTTAACTAAGTTTGCAATATGTGGTTCGGTGTTTACGGCCAATGTTGATTACCAACAAGTCATTTGTATTCGTTACAGGTTTTCTATCATTATTTGTATCAATTTTATCAGCTTATAAATTATGGTATCGTACTATCAAATATTCTTGGCGTTGATTCATCTAGTTTATTAAGCTTTAAGTACGATTTTTTACGCGTTTCATTCATTCAAGTATTGAAAGTAGTTATTCGATAAAAAAAATTGTATTATTTTTATAAGGACTCGGGTGCAATAATTGAGGGTCTCCGAATGACATTGCAGGTTCTTTTGAAAGTTGACTGGATGTTTTTTATCATTCTTCGTGAAAACAACGTGAGCAAATGCTGTCATCGAATTACACTCTTTCTAAAATTGAAGAATTCCGCTTAAACGATTCTTTGTTGGTGCAACGTTCTAGATTTACGGAACAAATAAATCTTTATTGTATAAACCATTGTACTATATCATCGAATAACTTTTTTAAATAAATAAAAATAAATGATAGTCATTTACATACTCGCCAATAGACCACATAATTTATTAAATACACAAACCATCTGTAAAAGATTTCTCATCTGTTGTGAATACTACATTATTAAGTAAGTATTACCTATTTGGAACTTCATTTAAAATTGCTTAAAAACAATAGTTTATATAATACAATATTTATATAAAATAATATATTACAATATTTTGTTTTAAATATATTATAATAACTAAAGGGAAACTTTGACAAAAGCTTACCATATTTCTTATTGTCTTTGCCTTTATCTGATTTACCACGTGACAGTTTTATACGTGTATCTACTTCGATGTCATCATAATCAGGCTGAAAAGGAAAAGAAAATGAAAAAAAAAACAAAATAAATCAGTGAATAAAATCATATAATTAAAGTTGTTTGGGTTAATTTATTCCGGTTTTTGTCATGAATTTTTTTGGGGTTTTTGTTAATCAAAAACTATTTTTTTTTCAAATTAATTATATATTAATAAAATAATTAATAATAATTTAATAAAAAACAGTGAACATGTTGAATACACAGCAATTATGAAAAGCAAATGAATTGAATGCAACTTTAATACTCGTGGTAAAATAGGCTGGCTAAATTTAAGTGTGTGATAAATTTCCATTAGAAGCCGATTTACAGAATTAGCAACCCATTTTGGTGAATTTTGTATTGTAGCAAAGACCGTTTACGATTGTGTTGGGTACGTAAATAGCAGGTTCTTTAAAAACACCCAAATTTAAATTCCACAATCTATTTAAAAATATCCTGCATATGTGAGAGACAATACAAATTCAAATGAGCTAAATATGGACAAACTATACTTAAGAAGAAATAAAAAAAAAACTGTTAAGTATGGGCGAAAATTGTATATTTGTACACAGATGTCGGTACATACATACTACATAACATACAGAATTGGTCATTAGAACCCATCAGTCAGGATTATTGACCTAGTTTCTCACACCACTTATGTTGTGTGTGTTAATTTTATACATAAGTGGCTGGATCTACAGTTTAAAGTAGACTCCGAACTACAGATTTTATGAGAAACCTTTCATGGCAATTTTATTTACTCTCAGAGTTCTTGCCAGAAATCTGCTGAGAGGAAATCGCCGAAAAAATACTTTTTGTATTTTGTTTTGACGTCTGACCGTCGGTAACACTTTTTAAATGAAATTTGAACACAGTAAATGGTGCAACCCATGTGTTCGTTATATATTTGAATAGTATTCCTATAGACATATATGGATAACTAATATATGAGGCGTTTATATAGTGGTACTCAAACGTTTCTTGTTATTGAAAGCCATGTTTCAGAATTTACGCAACCCATAAAATGAAAAATTTTACGCAATTTCACGGAATTCTTCTTGAAATTATGTATATGTGTTTATGTTTCCGTTACGAATATAATGTAAAAGCCTTCGGAACTTTTCCATTTGCGCGCAGAAAAGCTTTCAAGAATGCAATATCACAGACAAATTCTGTTTGTGGAAATGAATTGAAAATAAAAAAAAAAAACTTAAGCAACACACTTTTTTTTACAATTTTAATGCGGGTCGTAGCAGCATAACATAAAACAATAATTTTGTAACATAATCGGTATAATAGTATAATTTTTTTACAGTATATAATATTTATATAATAATAATTTCAATATTATAATAATTATAATAATTACAAAAACAAAAAACAAAATAGAAACACAAGAAATGATTTCAAAATAAACAACATTCTTTGCATATTAATTACACGCGATTTAATAATATTGTAGCAAGTTATGATATTTTTTTTCCTATAATTTTGATTTAACCCCCACCCTCCATTGTATGGTGTAATGTGCAAACAACCTGCATACTTTTCAAGAAATATACTTAAGAAATTATAGTTTCTTGCTATTTTTTATGGTTTTGTTTTTTCAAAGTATGTATTTCTTGTTTTAATTGCACAGTAGATGGTGGTGTTTGCTTGTACGATGTACGCGCAGAAAAAACATGGCATAAGCACCAATTGCATTAGTTATACTGACTGTTCCATTAGATTTACCAATTCATTGCTCAATGAAGCTCGAATTTGTTGTAAAAAATATTCGTTTTTTTTGTTCATTATTACTGAATTATATTGTTTTTTTGTTTTTGTTTTTGTTTTTTTTCGTAAAACAGTTCTTTTTCATTTGTTATACAGGCTTTACGTGAGTTTTTAAAACAAGTGTTTCTTGTACAAGTGTTTCTTGGTTTTTATTTCATATCGCCTTTGGGTAAACAAATGCCAACCAACATTTCAAATGATTTCGTCGGATTTATTAGTTCGTTTCGGTATAATTTTTCTGATTATTTCGCCTTTTCTGCCTCTAATTTATCTGATATTTAATAACTGCAATGTTGTAAAGTTTTAGTTGAACAGTTTGTTGTTTCTTTTTTTCTTGAAAAATTAAACATAGTCGAATCTGTTTATTTGTTTGGTTAGTTAAAAGGGAATAAAACTCGCATACAATGGACAAATGGAAAATTTCGTTTTTATTATTCAATTTGTGAACCGCGTTATATTTTGAAATTAAATTTTATTAAGTTAAGGCTATGGTGAACATTTTTCGCGTATATAATTCTTTTTTATTTATAATCCTTTAATATAAATAAATATTAGCTTATGTCTTAATTTTTTAAGACATATTTAACAGTTAAACTGCTGTGTTTCAGCAGTCTTTTGTTTATATTCAATAAGTTTATATTTACCTAAATTATAAGTTTTAGAGTTTTTTGTTTTAAGTACGTATATAATTTATATTTACATATGTGCATATACATATGTACATTGTACATACATACATATGTATATAATATATGTAACCACTTACCTTAGGTATATCATGTCCGTAAACATTATCTCTTGGTGGCAATTTCGGTGGCTTTTCGCTACGTTTATGAGCCAATTGTTGCGATTGCATTATCAATTGTTCTCGGGTGGCAGCAACATGACCACTACCATTCATGCCGGCTACCATACCATTATTCAAATGTTGTAGAACGTTATTGTTGCCATTACCATTGGTAGCTATACCGCTGCTGTTACCATTATTATTACCTGTCATACTTTGAGATTGTTGCTGTTGCAATAGTTGTTGTTGCTGTTGTAGAGACATCATACTACTTATAGCACTAGCACCAAAACCAGAGCTACCCGAACTACCGCCACTGCCATTACCCGCAACACTATAGGGATCTTCATCTGGTATGGGTATTCTAGGACGATTTTTAATGTCCACAATAGGACGTTGCACTGAAAGAAAACAGGAACATAAACACATAGTAAAACATATTAAGTAAAGGCAATACTACTTCTGAAAAATAAATCAATAATATTCTGTTGTATTCGTTTGCTGTTGTTACTGTTACTATTACTATTGGTGATAAGCGTTGTTGAAAATTGTGCGTTTTTTGTTACCATTTTCCACTCTTGAAATGGATATTTTTATTCAATTTTTAAATTTTTTTTTGTTTTTTTTTGTTATTTGCTTTTAACTTTAAATCTGCACTTATTGTTTTCAATTATTCATTGAAATATGATTGCGGTCTAAGCTTTACTTTATCGTTTTTATGTAAATTCACTTTTTTGTAGATTTTATTGTTGTAGTTTTTGTAAGATTCTGTTTTGTTCTGCTATGTTCTGTTCTATTTTGTTATTATTGACACAACAATTGTCGGTTTTAATTCAAAGCCAAAATGTTACAATTCATGTTCAAACATAAAATGACATTTGAAAATGAAAGCCTTGAATTCTGTAAAAGATATTAAACATCTAATGCAACGAAATTTATTCATATACATAAAAGAAAAACAAAAAATAAAAAATCCTATAACATATACATACATATGTACATATATTTACAGAATTTTGTTCGATATTTGACAAGGAATCATTGCGTATTTTCGTTTTCTTCTTATGCTTAACATATGATTTATAATTTTACAAACATTTTCACTATTTCTCCGGTTAGCTGACATTTTTCGCAATTTCTTAAAGCTTCGTTTTATCGCAAATATAATTTATTTTCTTTCCTATTACCATTTCCTTTTAAACTTTAAATTCTAAAAACTATTCACCAAAGTTAGTATATAGCTCTATCGATCTGTTTGCGCACTAAATCAATGTGACTTGAGTTTCATTAAAAGAAATAGTAAACTTGCCATAAAAAATGTGCTGAGTCCTTAGAATTTTCTAAATTTAAATTAATTTTATGGGCCATATGGTGTACGCATGGCTTGTGAAATTAGCTTTCATTTGTAGAGAAATGTAAAATTAAGATTATCGAAGTACTAGGAAATAAGTTTTATTTTTATTTAACTTGTACGATACACACAAGCATTCCGATGACCTTAACTTTATTTCCGAATCAATCAATTTAACCAATCCATAATTATTCATAGAAGTATTCATTGAAGTTAATACAACATAATTGTTGTACACAAGTCTACACTATTCATGTTCAATGTTTTTTAGATATTGTTTTAAAGTTCTAATCGATAGCATCTTCTTGTTCTTCTTCTTTCGAAAACAATAACAATATGTTCTACGACCTTGTACTTGTTTTTCATTGTTTTAGAAACAGAATAGAAAAAAAAAATCATTTCCAAATAATAATACACATATAGTAAAACAAAACAAACAAAACAAACAAATTAAAAACTCTTTTACATACAAACAACACATTATAATAATACATACATACATATGTATGTACGAGTATATATCGTATAACTATGACGCGATAAATGCCATATATTCAAGTGTGCAACACAGCAAACAAAAACAAAAAATATTAAAACAAATATTTTATCACAAATCACTTGAAGGGGTAAACAAAACAAAAAAAAAAACAACAACAAAGGAACAAACTACAACAATTACATGCAACATAGATTGACGGTAGCAACAAGACAACACAATACTCGTATAATAGCTGCGTTTGAAAGTCAATGTGATGCGATGCTATTATTTAAATTTTCCAGAGTATTGAGTGTTACAATGTAGACTTACCTGGTGGCAATTTGGATTTGAGCATATCCATTGCAACAACATTTACAATTAAAACCCATATGGGACACTCTAATATGTCACTTTCTGATTTGACAAAAGCCACCGCAGATAAACATTGTGTTTCCAAGCGACGACGATCTGGATAGGCTCGCCTTAATTCACGATTAACATTTGATTGAAATTTTTTCATATCAAAGAGCTAAAGACGATAAACAAATTAAAACGTATATAATTATTCAAATTAAACAAATGTAATTACGTATAAATCTACAATAATTAATGTTGATTCGACTTACTTTGACTATTTTTTCACTTTCTAAGGCCTGATTTGGTAATTTCAATATATCACCACCAATGGACGTTTCCTCATTTTGATTGCTGGCTGTGCTTTTGATGTAAACATTACTTTTGGCATAACGTCGTATCAATATATTACCAGCGTCATCCATTTTAATTTTAACGCCCTATAAATATTCGAAAAATAAAAAAATTATTTACGAATGAATTAAATACAATTATAATAAAAATATGAACATAATTATCATTATCATCAGTGACATGTAACAATAAATCATAAGAAGAATTATACAAACAAAATAAATAAATAAATATCCTTCGATTATCAATTGTAAACTTTGAAAGCGCCTTGTGTGATAAGTAATAAATCCGATATAATGTATAGTGAAATTTTGTTTTATTTTTATCTAGCAGTGATATTTTATAAATGGTGTGAGTGTACAAGTAGTTAATGTGGACACGCAATACAATACAATATGTCAATAACCCAGAATCGATTAAAAATTATATTAATAGCGACTATCGTTATGTTTTGAAATAATAATTTACATAAATGACAATATATATATGCAATGTATTCAATTGCTTACAATTGCAATGCATACAATTGCAACCTTGTTATTACGTGCAAAGTAGCTTAGACCTTATGATCGGTGTGGTGTAACAGACCAGAGTCTTCGGTGGAAATTGAATAGTCTAGCGCACTACCAATTACACTACCAGGATAACCACAACAAATTGTTATTATATGTTAATGGCGGCAGGTTGAAGACCGAGCAGTGTGAAGACCAACCTAGTGGATCATGACCACTGGCATAGATGGTACATACTTCTTTATCTTTTTCCAGTTCACCGTTCTAAGGCAAGTTATATCTGGTATATTGTCACCCGTAAAATTTTGTGATTTCTCATCATATCACCATTATGTGTCATCTGTATACATAAGTGTACAATGAAATAATGGCGTGGTCATCGTGGTCATGATATAATTTATTAATTGTTTGTATTAGTAATATTGCAATCATTATAATGAATAATTAAATTAATATGAATAATAAAGTTAATATGCCATAACATAATTAAATTAATATGCTATAAACTTTTGTTAAATGAAAGTAATAAAAAAATATTTCATGGTATATCATATACGTGATTTGTCAGGAAGTACCTTTAACGATCTACTATGTTAAATCAATTACATTACATATGGGATCCAACACCTTTGACCAAATTTTAGCATTCATAGCACTCAAACGAATTCAATGCATTAACATTTTTTCCGAAGCATAAGAGCTCGAATTTACAAGGAGTTTTTGTCAGAATATAGCCCTGAACTAATTGATGCCTTAGAAGTTTCAAAATTAATGAAATTTAACAGTTCCTTGACTGTTAACACAATTAAATTTACAATTTTATTCAAATATTTTATGTCAAAAGCTATTTTAATGTAATTTACCAAATCATATCCAATGCAGCCACGTACCACAGTGGGTGATAAATATTTAAAATTGTCTCTTTTTGAAAAAAGTCGAACTGAATTGCAAATTGTGATAAAACCTGAAGAAATGTATTTACACTTTTAACTGATTTACGAGTTTCGTTCACTTTGTATATTTGATCTTTTGATCTTAATTGCTTAAACATGTCTTCATTATATTGAAAAATTATTTTTCCAATTTTCTTTTAAATTCTTGCAGACTTAATCAGGCAATTCTTTGAAATAAAATATTTGCAAAACGATTTATCACATGAAATATTATACAAACGAAACCAAATAACATTGAACTGTGTAACCGCGACTGTAGCGGCGTGTATTTCACATTCTTTTTTCAAATGTCACTGACTTTTTAAGCTGACTGGCCATAGCTGTAAATTGGTGTGAGTAAGTATTAGAAGGTGTCATTTTAATTTTTTTGATTGTTGGTATTCTCCATGATTTTAATGATCTTCATTTTTAATTTTTGCATGATAAATATTGTATCCTTTAACAACATTGCACCTCTTAAATGATTTATTTATTTAAAAACAAATTTTATCACAAACCAGCCTGTAACTATATTTCTTTTAAGCGCATATTGGTGTTCTTTGGTTTCATCATCTCCGAAATGAGCGATATTTATTTAGTTTTATGATTTAAATATTACCAGCAGATAACCTACATGGCATAATGTTCCAATAAGGAGTATTAGTGGAAAAACTTTTTAATTAATACAGATGCAAAAAATAGTATTCATATTGAATACATTTAAATTTACTTTAAAAATGAGGGAATATGCATATATTTTACACATTCGTAGTAGAGCCATACTAAGAAAAATGTTTGAAGTGTTTTGGTACTTTATTGAGATTAATAGTTTTTATCTCTTTAATCGTTTTTTATATAAATGGTTTATTAATTTTTTTTAGTATAGAGGGTGCGGTGATCGTCTAGAGAGCAGTTTGTTAGACTATTAGCGTGAGGGTCGAGGGTTCGATATCCATCAGAGGCCCTTGTCTGTGACAGTACACAGAGCTTGACCATATATCGACGCCTCCATTCTATAACGTTCTAAGTGTACTTAGAATTCAAATTAAGTTCAAAGTAAAATATCAATTATTCCATGGCAATGTTCTGTATATGTTCGGTCAAAGAAGGCACGGCTAATAACTGCTATGTTTATCTCCAACGTTTGTATGAAATCTTTAGTAAGCAAAATTTGTTTCCTAAAAGTCGACATTGGCAAAAACAAATTCAGAATATGGAATCAAATGTCCGATCTTAATATTTCACAATTACAAAGTTTCTCGGAAATTTATTTTTCAATATTCTTATTTGTAGTTTTCATTTACTAACCTGGCCAATATGTTTTTTTAATTCTTCCGTTTTTTGATCACGCATCGGATTATCAAAGCCACATAAACCAATTCTGCAAAAGATAAAAAAGATAAAAAAGAAAACTTTAATTAAAAAACTGTTTCGAAAAGAATAAATCATTAAAAAGATTTCAGTTTTCAGTCATCATTTTATTTTTCTTATGAATCATAAACTTTGAGATTTCCTTATAAAAAAGATTTTTTTGCTTTTGATTTAAACATTTTATGATCGCTTGTATGCCTTTTAACCTCAGCCCACACAATTAAAAAAATTTGACAATAAATTTACAAATAAAAGCTCCCTAAATATAGTGTGTGTGTGTGTTTGTATATATTCTGTTGATTTATGTCTGTTATTAGACATTTAAGTGGCTGACATGAACTATATTTTGCATAAGAATGTTCGGATTTTTATGGTATTAATTTATTAAGAATAAAAGCTTAACTGATTTTCAGCAACAATAGCAAATAGCTACTACAATAAAATTGCATTAAACATACATATAATAATTGCTTAGAAAATGCCAACAAACCCAAAAAATTTTATGGTAAAAATGTTGAAATGAAAACCACGCCATACGACTTATTTTACGCTTATGTTGTTGGGGGCATATGAGTAACAGGCACACCATATGCCTCTTAAAATAGCATTTTAACATGTAACATTTAAGTTTTCAGTAAAAAAAAATGTATAATAATAATAAAAAAACCTTTGAAACCATTTACCGAAAACAGGTATTAGATACTCGTACGAACAATTCTTTGAAAATAATGTATGTATTCAGTCTCTAACAAAACATGAATAAAAAACAGTCATGATATTTAAGTTTTTTAAATTAAAACAACAAAAAAATCTAGTTTTGAGTTTGTACCCTCTTTGACTAGCATATAATAATGCATATAAAGTTATGAAAGGATTTTTTACCTTTGGTAGGGTATATAAGTACGTCGTAAATTTGATTCACATTAGTATTGACTTATTCCAATGTCAAGTATCAAAATGGTCCTGTTAGACAGTTTGATATAGTTTAGGTTTCTTGAGCGATTCAAATTTCTGCTTAGTCATGCGCCTTATGAGTAAATTAATCACAAGCAATGATGAGGGAGCAGTTGTGTTATTTTAATACAAGTTACAGAATTCTGTATGCTTTTTGTGATGAATAAAAGGCACATAACCTTAAGGTAATACTCTTTATGGTCATAAAACTTTCTGATAACACTCTGCTAAATGGCTCATAACTTCATAATAATAATCCATATACACATTTTAAACGATATATGTATACATGTACATATACATATGTATTATTTCTGTAAACAAAGTTTAATTGATTAGCAAGTAAATTCAATAAGTTAAGGATTATCGTGTGGCAAACATCAGTTATGCCAAGAAACTGTATACAGGTGTCTCATTTGTATAGAAAAGAAAATGCAGAGTCCAGTTCTCTAGACTCCCTCTCATAGTCATTTAATTTTTGAAGTTCCTTATATACGAACTCTTTATTGACTCTGATCGTATTGAAATTCGTCATATTGGAAACTTATCGCATAGTTTTCTGTTTTTACAATAACTATAAAGTTTTCCTCCTTATTAATCTTACTCCCAAAATTGGTCATTACAATTCTTTAGTCAGGTTTGCGATCTAGTTTCTCACACCACCCAAATAGTGTGTGTTAATTTTTAAGTTAATTTTATCGGTAAGTGGCGGGACCTACACTTTCAAGTCGACTCCGAGCGACAGATTTTTGAGAAACTTTTCATTTCAATTTTATTTACGCTCAGAAATTTTACCAGATACATATATGCTGATAGAAGAAGTCCAAAAGAAATATTTTTTTTCATAATTCGTTTTGTGCGCGACGTATAGAGTTTGAAGCATGGACTCTAGTAGACTACGGCTACTTGTCTAGAATACTATATATTGATGAGTTTCATTAAATCTTGACGTAAATTCTAAAAACTAATAATTTAATTGAATATTTGTTATAAGCTTAAGATTGATTGGTTGAATTAAATGTGGAAACCACAAAAATGTTGTTCATTATATACAGACTTTATTTAAGCACACAATATATTTTTTACAACAATTTGCTTTTACATATACAAACATTTATGTGTATATATGGAGAATATTCTTTTCACTACCTCTTATATAGTAAAGCATATACATATAAACATTGTAATCAAAAATGCATCTGCGAATACAAAAACAAAATTAGGATGTCGAAGACAAAAACATTAAGTAAAAATTTTGTGTTTTTTTTTCTCAAATGAATTAAAAAAAAAATCGAAACAGTGGATGACCTTGCCACCGTTGCACTCGCATAATCCTCTTTATTTTACATAAATACAATGTACATATGTATGTATGTTTGTATGTATGTGACTACATTAAGTAAGCGTATCTCTATACTTGATATTCGTTTTGTTTTTGTGTTATTTTTCTTTCGGTTTCGGTTCTTTTTTAGCGTTAAACTAGTCAGCAGTATTAAATAATGAAGTTATGGTGTGGTTTGCAGCAGGTTTCTGCTTCGCTGATTGTTTTGTATTTTTTTTATTGTTTTTTTTTTTTATTTTTTTATTTTAATTTTTTATATTTCGTTTTGCTCAACAACTTTTGTTTTAATGTTTTCTGTTAATATTTCTTTATATATTTTACCGTTTCTTTTTTCATCTTGTGGTACTTATGAGAAGTTATTTTTAGAAAAAAAATCATTAAGTGAACATTAAAAGTAAAAGTGAATTTTCAGATGGTTGGCCAACAGCACTGGTGAACTTAAGTAGTGTAGGAAAAAAAGGAAAACATAAAATAAAAAAATAAAATTTTAATCGTTTCTTTTATTTAAGAAAAATAAGATATAAAGAACGGAAATAAAAAAAATTTTCGAAAAATTTTAATTTTTGAATTTTTATTATTGCAAGCCTTAACAGAGGTAGGTTAAATAGATAGGATACTGTTAGTCCTTGCGTGATACTTAATATTTCGTTAACGAAATATAGCCACATGGGTCTTGGCTAATAAGAAATTACACAACCTATTAGACTACGACGACTTCTAGAAGTAGCCGTAGTAGTAGGAGTATTGCAAAATTAAATTAGAACACTGATAGAAACATAGCTTTTCCTGGCATATCTAGTCCTCCAGATTATTTATCACAAATAAATTAATATTCTTTCTCCATAAAAACAACTGCTTTCATTTGAATTCTGAATTAGGACATCATAAATATTAGTGTGAGTTTACTTACTTATTTTAACTTTTTAGTTTTTTTCTCTAGGGAATAAAATATTCCCATTTCTTTACAAAAAAAAACAAAATACAAGACGTTCCTTTTAATACAAAGTTCAGCGTGAAAAAACTGAAAATAATGTATCAAAACAAAATAAAATAAAATAAAAAAATAAAGAATACAAACTGTATTCTATTTGACTATTTGTTTTGTTTTGTGTTAAATTATCGGTTAACCTATATTTCCATGTCCTAAAAGGTATAATTTATTAGCCAACTTTAAAAGCTTAAAGTTGGGTTACAAACGAATAACCAACCTTGGCACTCCTTGAATTGTGGTTTGAAAGGTGCTTTTGTCTGTACACCTTAAGTGGCGGCAACAGAAGTTTCTTTGTTTTGAATTCAAACTGAATTGGCAAAATGCAAATAAATTAAATGTTAAAAATTCTATTAAGTTTCTATTTCGTGTTCTATTTCTATGACTGTTCGCTACATTTGTTTATTTAAACTATTTATCAACAATTGACAATATGTCAGACAAGATTTAAGATTTGTTTGTTAAGCTAATGAAATAACAAGAAAAAAAATACTCTTTAATTTTTTTATTTTTAGTAATAAAATCATGATTTATTGTGTAACAATTTCGTTATGATTTTATTTTTGTCTTTATATGACACCCACAGGGCTTTTGTTCCCATAAAGAAAATAATTTTTTTCTAATATATTCAAATGCATTCGCTCGGAGTAAATGGCGCCATTAAGAAGGATACTCATACATTGTTTGTTTGCGTAAAGGCAATAGAAGTTTTAATATTTTTTTCGAATACAATGTTTAAAACATTAAGCAAAAGAGGGGAGAATAACGCGTTTATGTCATTTGTTTTCGTTTTCGTTTTTATTTTTCCTTAAGAGTATTAAAATTTTCAATATTACTTAATAGAATACCTTAGTGGGTGTGACAATTTATATCCTTAAAGTAATTTTAAAAGAAAAAAGAAATTGCACGAGAGTTTTTGTCACAAACGAAATTAAAAAATAAGTTTTGTTTAATTAGAATTTACTTTAAGATATAATTTTTAAACGCTTTAAAAAAATGCAATCATAAATAGCGTTTAATCGAAATGAATAATAAAATTAAAAAATTTAAATGATTCATGCTTGCTTGTATCTTAAGTCTTTTGTTTTTCGAATTCAACAAGATTCCTTAATGATAATCAAATTAATTTTCATTAAATATTAACATTTAATTTAATGCGTATCTAATTAATAGTCATGTCTTTAGCGAAATTTGCATTTTATTGCAATCAGAAATCTCTGCGAACAATGTGCAACATGACATCACTGGCGTAAAAAATATCAAAAGAAGCAAAAGAATTCCTTTTCTTTTCTTTAAAAAATTCTTTTAAACATAAATTATCTCAACACCAAAGGTCTTTTTTATAGTGTTCAGGACTAACCATCCTACAGAAAAGAAATAAAAGAATTGAAAATATCTGTCGTCCCTTTTTCTTTTTGTTTTGTTTTGTTTTGTTTTCCTGCCCCCATAGAGTGCGTGAGTGTTGCTGACAGTTTTAATTAATAGACACTTTAAAGTCTATACCAGTAGCGAGCATTCATAGTCAAGTTGTAAGAATGGGTTCGAGTTACATTTATGTGTGTATGTGTGTGTTTCAGTGTATAAATAATGTGTGATTGTTAATCATTTGATTGTTTCGGTTAATCGTTGGGCCATTTATATCATGTTTATTGATATTGTCAAACACTAATTAAATGACAAACTACACTTTTGTTGTGTGATTTTTTCTTTTGTTGTGGTATAGCACAGTGGTTTGTAATTGATTCAATTAAAATAAAAACCCTATGGCATTAAACTTCTAAACTTATATTAGAAAGACGGTCGTCATGAGTATAAATTTCTTATAATAAGATTGTTTCATAAGTCATTTACATTAGAAAAATAAACAGACAATCAACTTTTAATATAATTTTGAGTATGACTCTTTTTCTTGTTGATTTTTCTTCCACAATACGTATTAAGCAAATTTTTATTATAGTCCATTATTTTCTTAACAAGTGCATATTCGACATAAAAGATTAGTTTTTTTTTTTTTTTTATTAACCTTTGGTCAAAAACCCTATAGAAATTTTCAAATTTACATTTTAGCACCTGATTATTAAATTCATTTGTATTTTAAATGGCTCATTTACGTTATGATTATTGTTTTTTTTCTTGTGTTTTGCAGCAGTATTTACAGGTTGATCTTTTACAACCAGCACTTGTTACAAATTTCCGTCGAAATCTTCAAAACGTAAGAAAAAAAATTTTTTTTGGAACTATAGAGTTTAAGATAATGATTACAATGACCTCGTCACGTTTGACTTTCGCTATTTAAAAATATTCAAACCGTCAGTATAATAGCATCAGCAACAACAGCTATAGTCGCAGCAACATTTTACTGCCAATACAATAGAAGAGCAACAGCACTGCACAAAAAAAGAAAAACAAAACCGATCATATCATTTATGTTTCATCTCTAAATATTAAAGACGAGCTGGCAGCAAATTCTGTGGCAGCTTGTTTAGTTTACTTTAGTATTGATCGAATGTCTGAATAACTAAACACAACTGGTGTGCTGGTTCGTTGGTTGATTATTGGTGAATAAGTGCACTTTACATTATGACTTGGCATGTTGGAATAGTTTAAAACAAATCAACAATAAAAACTGAAACTTCTCTAGATAAAGAACAATCAAAAGACGATCCTAAAGCCATCACCATCATAGTCATCGGCTGTGACTTTTAAGCGTGTCGTCTTCTTTTTCGTCTTTTGCTCCTTCAAATACATGCTTGTAAATACATGATTTGCATTTCATTTCATCAAAATGGCAAAAAATGCAAAAAAAGGAAACAAAAACAAAAACAGTCTCTATTATAGCGAAAACACAAGAAGCTCTTCTCAGTTTTTTGTTTTTTATTTGGTACATAGTTACCAAATCAAAATGGGTAAGTCAGTCAGTCATGTTCGTTAAAATTTATTTTTTTTTATTCAGTTTTTCTAAATTAAAATAGGGATTGTTTGAATATAATTTTTTTTTTTGTTATTTTTCTTCAAAAAAAATATAATAAAAAAAAAAACATAAAGTTGTGACATTTTTTTTAAAGTTGATATCTCGAAATACAAGATGTAAACGTGCTGTGCTACAAAAAAACGATATAAATTGTCTTGTCCTGTGTGTACGTTTTCGGTTTCTTTTGTTTGAAATGTGAACATTAAAAAGTTCAAATAATATACGATACAAGATAAAAATAAGTTTTATTCTCTAGTTAAGAACACATTACAACACAAAGCCAAATAGCTACTGATTTAAAATAGAGAACGTCTTTGAGATCTGAACATCACAAATTTGTAAGAAATCTTTTCTTTTGTTGTAACAAATATTTGTTGACTCTTTAAATAATACAATGCGATTGCAATTGAAAGCTATCGCTTGAAAATTTCCTCAGTTTTTTTATGTGACATTAAAGACTTTAATTAATAAATTTAGAATCATCATATTCTGATAGAATATGTAGCGTATTTTTTGATAAACTGTAGCTTCCATTAAATGAAATTTTTTACTGTCTCACACAGAAACAGGTAATATATAGTTGGTGTAGGCCTTGTTCAGACTTTCCTGATCTATTGACCATAGCCAATAACTTTTGGGGATTATTTTCTTTTGACTGTCAAATTTATTGGAATATAGATTATAATTAAAATTTTGGTTTCAGGAAAGCAATGAGAGTTATACAAACAAATTTTTCTTCTTAAGTGGTGCGTTGTAGTGACCAATTATGAATATGCATATGTATGTAGCGTATGTCGCCGTCATTTACTAATTAGTTTTTCACGTTGATATCCCCATATTTGAATGCTTTTTATATTATCGAAGGTTTTGATACTTAAGGATCAGTAGAAATCAATTAATTAGGCAACGGTGTGACTTAGAATCCTTAAAGATAATATAATATATTTCGCTGGACTAATCATACTACAAACTTTTATACTCTATTAAACAATTACATGAACACCTAATCTTAAGTATTGAAAAAAGGTTGTAATATTTGGGGCTTTAATTTATAATATACAGCAGACGTCATTGGATACGATATAAATATACTTATATATGAAGTTCATTAGGCAATAGTCTTCAATTTTTCATTTCCAAAACTGATTTTTATTGTTTCAACGCATTACACATTAACTTTTATACTTCTGCTGAAGTATTGTTTCATTCGTTGTATACTTAGTACGTATAATTTTTATTTTCAATAAAAGCAATATTTTCTATATTTTCAATAATAAATTGAGAAAATCTATAATGTTTGAAAATTCAATCATATGAGTTCAGGTTAAATTCCCTTTATCTGCAATTCTATTTGTTGTTCTTCTTAATGACCTATTCTCCTTAACTACCAAAATCTTTCTGTTTTTTTTTTTTAGTGTTAACGTTGTTTACTGTGTTTAATAACGAAAAAAAAACAACTCAAATTCTCATATGATCACATATGTAATATGTATATAAAATGAGGAAAAAAAACTTCAACAAATTTGATCTATATTATTGCTTTGTCATAGAATAATTAACAAGATAAACTTTGTGTTCATTTTGTTTATTTTTGTTTTAATGTTGTTTTTGTTTTTTAATTTAAATGTTAAGACTTTTAAGTTTTTTTGTTCGCATTGATATTTTTTTTTGTTGGTATTTGGTATTTGTATTATAAAATTATAAAACTATAAATGTATATGGCATTTTCAATAAATTTAAGTGGTTTTTTATTTGGAATTTTTATTTTTATACGACCAGTTTACTGAGAGTGATGATCATCGTCATCATCATAATAAGAAACATCACAATGATGGTTACTATTTGACTTTAAATTATTAACCATGATTTTGTTTTATTTTTGTGGTTGTTATTTTTAAGTTTAAGCATAAATAATTAGCTGTATTTAGTTATATCAGATGTAGCAGTTACACAAAAAAAATAGTTTTATTTCTAGGTCAAGGGTGAGAAATTAAAAAGATAAAACAATAACATTTAGTCGAGTTAATTTTCTTAATTAATAAAGATGTTTATGTTTCAAACAAAACCAAAAAAATTTAATGGAAAAAAATAAAGGAAAATTATTAAAACTTACCTCATGCCATCGAAACCATCATCTGAACCATTTATGGTTAATACTGGTGCCCGGGCATAGGCTTTGGCCACACGACGATTGCGTTCAAAGACAATAACTTTCGCCCAAATTTCATCATCGATTTGGGTCCATTTGTCTAAGACTTCTTGTATGTGTTCCTGGTAAAATGAAACCAAAAAAAAAAAGTTTTGTTTAACAATTAGAAAAGTTTTTGTCTTAGATTTGTGTTGTTCTTCTTAATTGAAGTTTTACACAATTTTAATTCATTAAATTTAATATTAAATACAATCTTTTTATTTTAACATTTACTATGTTTCTTTAATATCAAAAAAGAAGAGAAAAAATAGAAAAATATAGGGATCGTGGTATCAGAGACGTTATATCTAAGTAGAGTAGAGCAATATTTGTATGCATCTGGCATAGGTTTCTGGGCGAGATATGACAAATTTTATTTTATATGACAAAAAAATGTAGGACGGGGGAATGGCAAATTGTTTACTGAACGACAAAAGCTGAGTGAGCTAGACTTTACTTATGCGACTTTAAAAATGTTTTTTTAATTGGAAAATCTTTTGTGAAATACGTTTTATTGAGACCTGTGTTCCGCATACACGTACATATTTTAAGTAGGAGGTCTTGATGGCAAATATTTTATATACATGGGATAAAGTGGGATTCGTACTTTAATTAAAAATTATAAAATTTCTTTCCTATAAATAAAATAAAATTTTTTAAATAAAATTTTAAAATTTTTCGTATTTTGTTTCTACAAAAATAAAGCGCTACCAATTCTCTCAGTTCTCCTTTTTAGCTATTAAGTGAACGGCCTTGCAAAATTATACCTCTGTATAATTTTGTTGTTGTTATTGTTACTATTTTAATTTTTTTTTTTAATTTTGTTGTCTTCCATTAGATTGCTATTATTATCTTTTGTACACCAGTCTAATAGTCTCCAACTATTATTTTACATTCATTTTAATGTCTATCGCGTAAAACGAGATTGTTTTTATTTCATTTTATTTTTTAATATTAAAAGCATATGTATGCATGTGTATAGAGATATGGATGTGTGTGTGTGTGTGTGTATACATATTTATGTAAATCTAAAATATATATGTATATAAAACGTTATATATTTTTCTATTGCTTTAAGGCTGTTTGCAAAATGCAAATTATCGGCAGAAACCGAATCAAAAATAAAAAGATTGTATAACGTCTAGGCAAAAAAATGTTGACGAAAACATCGATTGTATTTTTGAATTTATTAAAAAATTTAAGGAATTCTTTGGGGGTGGATTTAAAAGAAAAATAAATGAAATGCAGGCGACTTGATGTTTTGATAATTTCGAATAGAAACTTCAGACGCAAAAGGCATATTAGGTGTTATTCAAATAAAAAGTATGCATTTTTTTTTATCTAATTACTTAATATAATGATAGTATTGCAAAGTTAAATATATTTTTGTCACAAAGCGATATCAATTTATGTTTAAAATGGCTGTTGCAGAATAAAACAAATTTTTTTTTTTAACTCTAACACTAACTCTAAGTAGAGTAGTGTTTCTGGACATTAGATTAGCATCTTTTTATATTATAAGTGGCAGGAAGGTAGTTCCACATATCAATGGTCCTGCTTAAGAACGAATTCTGTCTCTAATGCAGTGTACGATCCACTGATCAATCGATCACAAACTCTATAAGAAAGACGAGTGTTACGCAAGAATATGAGATCGAGAACAAGTTTCTTTATCTCGCTCGAACAAAATCCACTGTATTAGCTGTGAATGAAACATAAGCCATGTTGGATACCCTAGTGTTGTTCACGAACACCTTTGCCCTCTATTGTACGCGGTTGAGAATCTTCAAAATAGGCTTTGAGGTATCGACCCACTCATGAGAGTATAGGTGTAAAATCTATTATTTTACTTTTTTCTTTGCTGTTGTTTGAGAAACTTTTAATCATCCCTTTTTTTCTAGATTTGTAATTTTTACCCTTGTGTTACAGTTCGGTACATTATTGTCTTGTATTAATTTCATAATTTTCCATTCAAAATCCAAAGGAAAAGAAGATGCCTCCAAGTATAGTGACAAAGTTAATAAAAAAAGGAATGCCCGTAAATATCTTTTGATGACAGTTGAAAAAACTTAATATTCAGTGGAATCGCAGTTAAATGATTTCAGCGTTCTTAGTTGCTTTATGAATTTGTAAATAAATTTACTTTTCAAGTCCAATACAAAAGACTTAAGAAACGAACGTCATTTGGTGCATGTAAATAATATTTTATTATCATATTTTAGTCCATTCTATTAGCCAATTAAAACAAGTCTTGGCAATTTGTTTTATATTTCAAATAAATTTTAAACCTGTTGATTTCATACAAGAAGCACTGTCTCTTAAAGATTCTTTGTTTTTAATTCAAACAAAAAATAATAAAATTTGAAAACTTGTTAACCTTTTGAGTGTAGACGAAAACTACATTTAACATTTTTATACAAACATTTTAAACATTTCAAAACAAACAAATTTTATGATTTTATATTTAATTTTGTATTTTAAGTAGGTTTCAGTGGAATATTTAACGTTTATAGTAAGTAAACATGTAAATAACATGTTCTAGGTAATATCGTGTGTGTGCAGGTTAACCTGTCTTGAAATTAATTTTTTTAATGTAAAAAGGAACCACTTTTAATTTCATTGTAAAATAAAAATTAAAAGAAACCATGAATTTATTAAAACCTGTTCAGATGTATGATTAAAGTTTTTAAACAGTTTTAAAGACACTAAATCTAAATTAAATTCATATACAAAACATATAAAAAATAGTTTCTACAAAGATATGAAAATACAGAATTTCTGCTGTAAAATCTGTATACTATAGCAGTTAAGTTTTATAATTCTGTGCAGCACGTTTTGAAAAATATCAATTAATAGACTTCAAATAGGCGAAAGTATCATACTATATCATAGCAAAAGTTTTAAAGTGTATTGCGAAGTATTTCTTACCAATATTATGTTAGAATAAAACCTCAGTTTACTGTACGCATTTCATAACAAATAACAATGGAACGGGGAACGATATTCATAATATCACTACTCGAATTTAAGGCAAGCACAGACATAGGTGAGAAATGTTTGAAATGATTTTTTAAAACTCAGTAGGTAAGCATTTTAATGTAGCCAAATTAATCTGCTGAGATACAAGCAATTCCAGTCAACTTGACATGATAACTTTAAAATTATTTTATTGACAAGTTTTTTTTTTTTTTGTTGTTTTCTTTTGCGTATTACAAAATTGTTTAAGAAGACGAAAAAAATCTCTTGTAATCGGCTGCTGCCGCTGCTGTTGGTGATGGGGAATAAAGAAGAATAAAAATTATTGACAAATGTTACACAACATTTTTAACAAATCTAAGCAAAAGCAGAAAAGCAAAAACATCACAAAATAAAAAACGTGTAATAAATGTCAACATTTTTTGTAGTCAACGTTTTGTGAGTTTTACGCTGATTTTCTTGCAAGAGGCTCATCTGCCTCAGCAACAAAAGCGTGCTGGGTAAAAGAAAATACAATAACTACGAGAAGTAAATGTAGAAAAAAGAAACAAAAAAATCACTAAGTATTGCAAATTTCAAAGAGTAAATAAAACTCATGTACTGGCTTGGCTACAAGTCATAAAAATCGTGACTTTAAAAGTTCAACAACATTTTTGTAAAACTTATGAAAATTTTTTAAGCATACTAGAATCCACCAACTTACCTACCCAATATACATACAAACATTTTGTTTCTATAACCATTAATATTTTTGAAAAATAAAAACTTTTTTGAATTTAATAACAGAACTCAACAGCAACCAACAATATTTAACACTTTAAACAAAAAGTGTTAAATTGTTTAAGAAAAAAAAAACAAAAAAAAAATTGTTTTTTTTGTTGTTGTTATTCTGTTTTAATCTTTAAATTCAGTACAATTGATCTAATAACGTGCTTAGTATTACAAAAGCACTTGCAGCAACAGCAACAGCAACAGCAACAACAACAACAACAACAATAATATTAGCAAATATTTTATTGTTTAAATTGGCGTCATTTAATAAAACGGATGTTTATGTTTAACAAATTAATTATTTTAGAAATTGCGTTAACGTTTCCATTAACAAAATGACGTTTAGATAGTCTCTGCTATTGTTATTGTGATTGTTATTATTGTTACTATGTTTATTTGTAATTTCATTTTCATTGTAGTTGGTATTCTTTATTTAATGTTATTTAATGATGCTTAAATACCGTTACAAGTGACTAAACTTTAGTTTAAAAGTGTTTAACTAAAAAACAGAAAATTGAACGCAAATGAAAAATTTATGCCGGTCAAGACCGATTTTATGATTCTCTATTATAAGAAAAAAAAAAAACGATAAGAAATTTGATTCGTTTTTTATAATAAGAAACCAATTTAAGCTTTTAAAACATTATCAACTCACACTCACTAAAATATGTATAGAAATGGAATGATCATTTCATTAATTTATTACTTATTATTATAGAAGATTTACCATTTGATCAAACACAGTCTTTAGGAAACACATTTCTCTTTGGCAGTTCTTAGCAATTGGTGCAGATGCAGCAGCAAGAAATTGTTAATTTTTCCAATAGATCTCTTGAGAAATCAATAATCTTCACTTTTCAGTGTTCAAACAACTTATTGGGAATCATTTAATATAATTAAAATTCATCAACATTTAAAACCTACAAAATGGAAGGAATGTAATTAAGACTGATTTTTACGAAATAATTTCATTTCATTTGACAATCCTTTAGTTTCTTAATGTTCATTGTTTTTTAGAAAATAAAATATTAAAATGAGACATATCTTGTTTGACATCCACAAGAATAAGGAAACAGGTTTGTTACTTAAGTCTTTTGTATGATTTCTTATTCTTTTTGTTTTTTCACAACAAATTCACACTCTTTTTGTTTTATTTTGTTATAATTTTGTTATTCTTTTGTTTAGATTTTATAATTTTCTTTGTATTTACAATTATATATACACACACACACATACACACACACAATCAAACAGTTAGTGCAGGTTTAAGTGTTAATTTTGTATTGTATTTCTGCTATAAATGCTCCCACAAATAGAGGAAAGCAAAAACAATGACAAAATTTAGTCACTATTACAGGGATTGGACTTTCCTGCGAAACAAAAAAGAAGAAAAAAACAAAAAAAAAAAAAAAGGAAAAACAATTGTCTGCACAAATCTTTTAAAAGCATGGCAAATTTTGTTTCTGTTTGGTATAAGTATGTATTACAGAAAACAAAAACACCAAAAATAACAAAAACAAAACTATAATACTAAAGCAATTATTGCTTAATCTTAAGGTTTTTATGCTTTCAGTTTTTTTTTTTTTGACTTCTTTTGTGTCTCTTTTTCTTTAGCTTGAAAGCATTATAGCGGTAACCCGTAAAAAACAACGTTCAGATAAGAAATAAAAAAAAGAGTGAATAAAATTCGTATTCGAAACAAAAGTCTGAAAGGAAAAACGTTAAAAACCATTTTCTATTAAGAAATGTTAAATTGTCATGGGAAAAGCCCTAAATAATGATACCGAAAAACAAAAAACCATTAAACCAAATTCCCTTAAAGACAAAAGAAATAAAATTTAAAATGAAATTGAAATTGAAATCGCTACAAACTAAGAAAATCGCTACTTTTAAACCAAAGGCCAAATGACAATTTATCTAAAGATTGTAAAGATTATGAGAAATTTTACGAAATTTTATGTGAAACTGTATGTGTGTATTTGTATGTATGTATTTGTTAGAAGAGAGAAAAAATAATATAATATATTCCTATTGTTTTTGGTGTGACTTTATTGGCGAGTAAAATAAGTGAACATGGAGCAATAGTTTATGTTTAAATCAATATTTATTATTTATGTACATACTTAATTGCTTATAACAACCCTTTAGCCAGATTTACAACCTATGTAGCTTCTTACAGCAGCTTTATCTAAGGTTTGGAAACTTTTCGCGGCTGAAAGAAACGTTTTATTCATTCTTATTCACATCCGCGGAATCCCGTCTAATAGGTCAAAATAAGCATTATTATAGTTTGAAGTTTCAAAGTTTATAAAAAGTACGGCAATCTTTAATAGGGTTTGGTTCACTTATACGGACCTGTTGACCCGTTAAATGAAGTTTATTACGCTAAGGTTTGGATCGCAAACCGCCAATACTCTCAAACGAAAATCGGAGAAGCATTACAGGCTTGGTGTTACAGTGGCTTTCAATAGTATTGCTATGCTTAGATGGAGTCAATCTAAACATAATTTTATGCAATGTAGCCTAGATTATATTGTAATAGTTTTTTTTCTTGTTCTTCATAGTATTGTGTAGGGCAATGCTGTTTATTTAAAAAGTAATGGTGTTATGATATAATCTTTCAGATGAAGTGCGAAAACAAAGCATAAGGTTATCTCTGCCTTTTGCTTAATTTGAGAGCCTTGTTTTTGACTAATCGTTATTCTATTGGTTGAAATTTATCTCTATAAATTGACAAACCATTATTGGACACAAAATGTTACAGCAATAAAACTTTTCATGTCTTCTCATATTCAAAGTTAAGTTAGTTCTTTCAGTTAGATTACATACACAATCTAAAATGAAATGAATTTATTTAAAAATGCATAGTAAAATGCATCTATTTCAGTGAGAAATGGCAACTATTTTTAATAGCAATCATCGCTATTAAGTTTTGAATTCGCTTAAATATCCATTTACTCTAAACGAACATCTAAAGTATAAATCATGACAGGCTAATTGTAATTTACCAAAACTGGTCTATTTTAATACACACAGAGTTTTGACGTTAAACGCCAACTCTTATGAAAAAAGCAACAACAAATAAAAAGTCACTTACATCAACCAGCAGCCAACAGACAACAACCGCAAACACTAGTAATTTAAAGGAGACCAGCAACTATATAAGACCAAAGTTTGTAAGCAAATGGTATATAAAAAAAAACAACTTTCGTTTATTGCAAAATAAAAAATAAAAAAAAAAAACAGCAACAACCAGATTTGCTACTTTGCCACAGCTTAGCACAGAAAAAAAGCCTGTTTAGTTTGAAAGGAAAAGCAACAAAACTTTATAAACAAAAATTAAATCTGGAAAATAGTTTAAAGTTTTGATTTATAAAATTTAAAAAACTAGAGTTTAATGAAAAACTATTTAATAACGTAGATAATTTCATATATAAACTGAAGGAATACGGTTCTAAATCTCAGAGAAGGCGAATTTTCAAGAATTTATTGACTATAAAACTGCCCTCAGAGAGTATAACATCAACAACATCATAATATCAAAGGAAAGTTTCTTACGACTACACCGCGATACATACTCATACAGTGTGTTATCTTCCAAGCAAATCTATTCTCTAAACTTTTCCTAATAGACATATAGCAAACGAAGTATATGGTACTTGCGACGTATCGGATCCCAGATTACGGCCAGTAACTAGGTTTTCGATGTTCTCAGTGAAATTTATTTATCTTGGCTCCGATGTCACCAAGAAAAATGATGTTAGTATGGGGATCAAGCGTTGAATCACTCTTACCAACAGATGCTATTATGGTCTCAATAGGCAATTGGTTGGCAGCTGGCGAAGGTGTGCAAAAAGCAGAAGGGCCTGGAAGGTTGTGTTAGAGCAGATCAAAATCCGTTAAATGGCTTACGATAACTTACGAATGGCCAATTAAAACTTAAGTAAAAATATTTATTTGCAATAAAATATAGACGTGTTGCCTTGTTTGAAAGAGAATCTATATTATTCATGATTTTGTTTTATTTCTAAAAATAGTGAAATCATTTTCACATTCATTGAAACTATAATATAAAATTATCTCATACAATTTGTTGCATTTGTCATCTTATTATTTATTGTTGGTTATTATTATTAATTGACAAATACTCTTACTTTCTTCGTTGATTGATGATAATGATGTCATATTTATTGTCTATACAAGTAATTTATTTCATTTTGTTTAATTTCTTTTCTTTACATCTCTTCATATGCCCATACGAATGAAATCAATTTTTAATGGCAGCATATTTGAAAATTATATTATTTTTATATTACAAATGAAACACATACATAAATACATATCTACAATATGTAATTATAGTTGAAAATTGTGTTTAAAAAAAAAAATGAAAGTTTAAATATAAAAATTTTTAAAAAGAAATTTAGATAAACATTTTTAAATTTCATTGTGAAAATAATCATAAAAAGAAAAATTTATGACCACATAATGACTTGTAAAATTAAAAAAATTAAGAAATAGAAAAAATAAAAAACAAAAATAATGCTGACAATTAGAAAATTAGGAAAACTTTAGTAAACCTTTCCAACGTAATTAATACCAATGGTTAGTAATGAAATTATTTTAAAGGTAAAGAAAAAACCCTTTCCATGTCGGCATTTTCAAACTGTACTACTCTCAACACAGAGCACACTTTAAATCTTATAATATTTCTAACTGGCCACCTTATCATTTTACCTTATTTACGTAATTGGTCATTACAACGCTTTAGGCAGAACTAGTATGTGGCTTCTCACACCATTCATGTTGTGTGTGTTAAATTTATACATGAATGGTGGAAGTCGATTCCGAAGGACATATGTTTTTAAAAAACTTTTCATTCAAATTTAATTTACTCCCACAGCTTTTACCAAAAGTTTTATGAGAAGCTATCGCCAACGAAATATTTTTTCATACATATCTTCCGACAAGTCTGAGTTAGGGGTTGATTAGGTAGTAACCTGGTACAACTTTTACGTCCCTGAGAAAATTAGTGAAACACAAAGTATCTTGCCTTGGTTTATTGTTTTTATTATAGAGCAATGTTAAATGATTTTGTGCAGTATTTAAAGTAAGTTATCAGACAGTATTTTAAATATTTTTTTAATTTTTTTTTTTTAATTTAAGCTTTAAATGAGAATACTTTTTTTAAATTTTTTGGGCATTCATACCATATTGTATTGTACCATATTGTATGTAATTTTTGTTCAAATTTTGCATGAAGGTAGTTTCTAGCTTAAAACCATTTGCAATAAGTGCCAATAAAAATTTAAAAGACGTTTATTTTTGAATTCAATGTTGATAAAAAAAATGTTTATTTTATTTTTTTTTTTTTTTGTTTAAATTTTAACCTCCATGACTTTTAGTTTTGTTTTGAAGCCAGTTTTATTTCATTTTCTTGATTCGCATAAAACAAATATTTATTTATTATTTTTTTTTTTATCAATTTAGTAGTATTTCTTGATATTTGTTCAACAATTTTTCAATTTATGTTTAGTTAAAGCAGTGGAAGTTTTGTGGCAGAGTTTTATGAGTGTGTGTTTTGTTTGTTAATTATGAATTAAAAGAAAAAGTAAAAACAAAAGCAAAAGCAAATAAATAAAAACGATTTTGGCAATTTTTCATACGCATGGACTGAAGAAATGAATAAATGAGTGAATGAACGATTGTAACCAACGTTTTTTGTTTTAACTCAATACGCGATTGTTGTTATTTTAAGTAGAAAATTTTAACGTCAACTTGTATGTTGTCGTTAGGTTTTTTAATTGGAAACTTAACGGTAATTAATGCAATTGACCTAAACCATACTTTGATATATTGACAGCAACACTAACAGCGACGACGACATTTATTATAAAATTGTTGGTGTTTGTTTGCCTTCCTTTTAGTTTTTTGTTTTAGCTTTTCATAATAGTCGATGTTTATTTGGGTCTTCATAAAATATTCAAAGATATTATGGTGTTGGTAGCGGTGGTGGCAGTGGTGGTCATTCGTTTTTTCATTTGTAAGTGTATTTTTATATTAAGAAGGTCTTCTTGCATTTTTCTTTTTATTTTATTATTTTTTTTTGGATTTCAAGAATACTTGAACAGAAATTTAATGTACAATTAAATGGGTCAATGATTTACCAAAAAAAAAAACAATTATTTTTGTTTGTTTTAATTTCCTTACAAAACACAAAAGGAATTTAATAATATTCGTTGTTTTACACATTTTTTTGTGAAATTAATCGGGACACCTTGTAAGCCCTTAATATGATTAAATGAATAAAATATCAAGTTTGTTGCTTAAGTCTTTTGATTTTTATTTATACAATTTTGATATCATGCAGATTTCTTATTATTTTTTTTTTGTTTTTTTTTTGTTTTTTAATATTAAAATATATGACAGTCATTAAGATAACATCGCATATTCGTATGATTTTAATTGTTTGTTATCAATCTTTATAATGATTAACTCTGTATCGTGTTGGTTTAAGTTTACATGTTATTTGGCTTTGAATAAAGTTATATTACTCAAGGCATTAATTCTAATCGGTTTCGTTCTTAATCAGAATGACATAAAATACCTTTTTATCTTGACTATTGCCATTGCAGTTGTAAACATTTCTTATTAGTTTTTGTTGCATAATTACGTTGCAAGAGTTGAAGATTATTTTTAGTATTGAAAAAGAGAATCGCTAAACTTTATATAAAACCATAAGTTAAATATTACAGTTCATTGGGGCGTTAGTTTAGTTATAGTCGAATACATTGTTATTCGAGTGATTAATTTATTTGATAGTATGCCTGAATCATATGTGGTACAATATAAATTGTTAAAGACTTTTATACCAAAACGACAATTTAAATGAAAAAGATGTAGGGAACTTTAAATTTAATATTGGTGTCATTAATTTGATATTAAAATTGATGCACAATTTTGAATGTCTTGCCGGAAGGAATTAGATTTTATTCTCTCGATTTAAATCGAATTTTTTCGAGGGATTACACTATATGGGTTGTTATAGATGCCATCCCATCAGGAGAATTCATGGTAAACTCATGGGTACCGCAAGATTCTGTTCTATATCCAACTCTATTGCTTTTTTTCATTAAGGATTTTCTTTCTTTTTCTCTAGCGAGACAAAGGGAATTGTTCTTTTTCACAGAGCTCATCTGTTTCTGATTGATTGATATTATTTTTTGGGCGAATTGTTGTTGGTATTTTTAATTATTTGTTTTGCTTATAATTTATTCTTCTATTTAAAATAAATTGAACTTACTTTGTATAGTTTTTCTTTTTGATACCAAACATCTTCTTCCTCTTCCTGTGGACTAAATGTCTGATCCAAATTTAGATCATCTCTAGAACGTGAGAGTATTTTTCTTCTGGAAACCATTGTGCTAAAATATACGAAAACAAAATTTTTGAATAAATTAAACATATTTTTTAAAAGTAAGAAACAAACATAAAAAAATCTGTAAGAAGTAATACACTTTCTAATTTTCAAAACAGTTTCTGGTTATGACAGACTTGAAAAATGGAAGAACTAATACGCTTGAGGAATTAATAGAAATTGAAAAACATATCCAATGACTATAGATAAAGTGCCGCTTTATGTTTGAATAAAACTGCTGCCCTTGAAAACGGAAATGTAAGTGAAAAAGTGATAAAAAAATCTATTGCCGGAAAGAATGTGTGTCGCAACAAGGCGGTCATATCAATTTTCTCTTAACATTTAACACTAAAAAATCCGAAATAAAAGAAATCTAAAGGCTTTATGGTTAAAATAATGTGAGAATGAAATCAAATGATTTTCTACACGCGGAAAGCTTATTTAAAAACACATGCTTTAACCGTCAAAGATTGTAAGAATTTTATTTAGTTTCAAGTAAATTGAACAAAACTTCTGTTCACGTCAGTTTTTTTTTACTGTTTTAAGTAGGTTTACATTTTCAGGAATTTTAAGTTTCTTGAAAAGAAGTCTTTGCATTCTTACATTCAATTGTTAAATAAATATGCGTTAAAGAACAAAGAAACGACGCTTTTTGGTTTCTCCTGTTGCATTATGCTGATGATGCATTATGGTGATGATGACTATTTCAAAAAAAGGACAAATAAATGACAATTTATTTTTGAAAAACAAAAAACACAACATATTTTCTTTTGCAAGCAGATGATGAGTAATAACATCAAAATGATGGAAATGATGTTAAATAAATAAAAATTAAATTTTTATTTACATTTGTATGAGTTTTACGAAAAAGTTAAAATAGCACCACTCCCATTACTTCCACGAATTGTTAAGAAATCTTAAAAGTGTGTTCATTATACCAAGCTATTATTGAGCATTTTCATATGTAATTAAAAATTTATAAATTTAATAAAAAAAAATATTTAAAACTATAATTTTGATCATAAAAAATACAGACTTGGGATAGAGTTATTAACCTGTGGTTTCATATTTTTCCGATGGAACCATACGATATCTAGTGCTTTCTAAGCTCAATTGTAATATAATTAAAATTTTTCTAAAGCAAATATCTTTGAATTAATAAGCGTCTTTTTCTATGTTTTATACAGTAACTAACTCTAGCAGTTGGAGTGGCAAATATAAATTCTGTAAAGGTAGAAGAATTAACCTCACCATATTGTACTTATAACTTCCACGCAAATTATCTGAGAATAATATGCAATAAAATTTTATCTCATAAGGCTATACAACCCTACATTTGCATACATCTACAACATTTGCAAGCTATTTAGCAGTTCATGTTATATAATGGGGGGCGCTCTCTCTCTTTACAACCTTACACGTTTAAAGGTAATTGATTTGATTCTCATTCGAATAATGAAACGTCAAATGAAAGTACACAAATGTGCCGATAGCTATACTATCGACATTGTCAACGAATCTATCTATATTGACTCTGCTTTTCAAATCCCAGAATAATGACAGTTTGGAAATAATGCAGAGGATATTTCTTGCCAACAGGTGTTATTAAGTGACGAAAACTTGCTCATTGTCCTCATGTTTCTCCTATAGCTCGAAAGATTGGATATTGTTATCCACCGATGCAGCAACCTGGAAGGTAGTCGAGAGAAAAATACTACGCAAGATATTCTAGGCTTTACTCAGCGCATTAACATTTAGTGGGTATACTTGCTTGGATATGTCGTTCGAATGGATGAGAATGTTCCGTATCGACGGTAACGGAGATATTTGTTGGATTGGAAGGACCAAATTAGAGGTGAACCTGCTATCCATTGGTGTAACAAAAGTAGGAAGTATTGAGGAAGGCAGAAAAGGATTGTTAATAGCACTTAACTAAGAAACTAGGGTTCCTATATTTTACTCCCCTTGTTCTACAAAGTATATACTGATTGGGTCGTGATGTCTATGGTCAAAAATGTTGGTCCTTAACTGTGTGTCATAGGCATTGACTTCTTGGTGAATTACTTTAAAATGTTAAAATACTTCAAAACATGTGACTAGAAGGTATGCTATATAGTAGAGGTAAATAAAACGTCATAACACAAAAAAGTCTGTATTGAGATTCCTCAGCTGTGCACATAAGAGTTTACATTTTCGCATTACAGCTCAGTCATAATGTGACCAGTTTTTTTAATCTAATTTGTAAACATTTAAATGTAGAATGTACACTTAATATTCATTTCTTTTAAGTAGAGCTTGTTTATCTCGTTAATATTTGATTCTCTTAGGGTAGTCCTGAGAGAATTTCATTCTTCATACCAATTTAATGTAAATCAATGCCACTCACATATTTTAGAAGATTTCTTTTCGAATGTATCTGTATTTTTTACATTCAATATTAAACAATTTAGTTATTGAAATAAAAAGCTAAACAAAAGACTTAAGAAACAAACTTTTTTTACTTCTTCGATTAAAGATTGTTTACATCACATACATACTAGGGATCGATTTTTAAAAATCCCGGGATTCGGGATTTTGTAAATCACGATCCAAAAATCCCGAAAAATCGCGGGTTTCTCTTAATAATAAAAATATTTCGTTAACAAAATCATTTGTATTCCAATTATGTAAGTATAATCAGAATTATATACAAGACAAAAAGTAACAAAAAAGCGTAAAAAATCAAAAATAAAAATTATTAATACATATGCAAATGCATTAGCTTTAAGCAAATTTTTTGGATTCCAACACAAAGAATAAAGCATCTAACATGTGTTGTGATAGGCATGAACGAATTTTGTTATCAACATACGCTGCCGTTGAAAAACACTTCTCGCAATCAATATTTGTTGGTAAAATAGTTCCAAGTTAGCTGTATGCAGCTTGTAAATATTCACCTCTACCATCTCCTGATGTAAATAAATCTATTTCTTTGGATAGTTGAGTATCTATATCATTTATCCCTATTAATTCGTTTTATAGAGCTTTTGCATTCTTCGATGGCATCAAATAACTTTGTATCAATGGAAGTGGGGTTTTCCTCATCTGAGAAGCTATTATCGAAGTCAAGTGATATAGAATTTGTTTTTCAGGACCTTTTGTAGGAAAATCCCGATTGCCATCCCTAATACATACGTATGTATGTATTAACAAGGAAATCATAGCTTGCATTTTAAATATTGTAAAATACACGCCAATTTCTTTATAATCTTCTGAAAATTTGTCAATCTTTAGTTTTTTTTTATTCAAATCTATTTTATGGCGTAAATATTTTAGGTAATTTAGTCGACAACACGCTCATAATTTTCAATGATAAAAATCTGAAATAAAACAACCCGTAAAAATATTCGTTTGTATTTGACAATTCTTGCCATATCACGAGTACATACGTGCCAAATCACCTGTTAATATAGACTAATGGCTTAAAAACCGTAATGCCATATGGATTTGTTGTTGTTATTATTACTATATTCAGTTACACATACGAATACATCTTCAGTATAATTAGTATACATACGATATGAATGTGAGTGAGTACTGTGTAATAGGTTAAGTTTTTTTTTGTTTTTCTTACTGTGAGAGAAAATATTGTTGAAACAAAAACAGAGAAAAGACGAAGAAAAATGTAAAGATAAAAGAAATATTAACTTTCAAACATATATACATATATGTATGTACGTTAGTTGCATAATAAATACCTGTGATATGTTTTGGCTTAAATATATAAATATTTGTATTGTTTTTGCTGGTTTTGTTTTTGCCTTGTCTCTATGGGTTGTTGCCTTCATTTTATGTATTATTATTATTGTTGTTGTTGGTTATTTTCGCTGTCATTTCTTTGCTTTACAAAATATTTTTACAGTGTTTATATGTGGTTTTGTATGTGTGTGGTTTTGTTGAAATAAGCAAGTGATTGAGTCTTTAAAGGCAACCAAATAGAGACAGAGACAGACGACAAACAGTCAGACCTGCAACTCAATGAGTTATTTTTAAGACGGTAAAAATGAATAACTGTTCTTCGAATAAAAGAGAATATGAAGTAAAATTTGACATTTATTACGATGCCCAACTCGTAGTAAAAGAATGAAATGCTACTGAATGCTATTGAATGTTTTTATTTTCTTATTCTCCACGCAGAATAATTTTATTTGTTTTGTTCTTGGCTTACAGTTCATGATCAAATTGAACCAAAAAACATTAAAAGTTTTTAATTATTCTTCAGTAATTATATATAGCAAAATTATATTTGCTTAATATCGTTTCAATTTTTTTAGTCAAGCTCTTTTTCTAAACATTAACAATACAAAAGTCTTCAAAGTGCATCTGTCAATCGAATGATGAAATGAGAGAGATTCTTATATATTTTTTTTCGAATCATGTCCTTTGATTTAAAAAAGACATATATTAATTTTTATTTTAAAAAACTGCAGACAAAAAACTTAAATTCTTAACATAAATTTAAAAAAATCGAATTTATTTTGACTTTAATGCACATTAATCCACAAAACTTAAGAGACATATGGTAAAGCGTTAACATTTTCAAGTATCTTTAATAAACTGATATATGCCGCTCAGTAAGCGATGTTGAGTCTATTGTTATGCTACATTGTAAACACAAGGCAATGTTTGCTGGGATGTTATATATAGACTTTACAGTCGTAATGACATAAAAGAACAAATATTCTTTCGTCAGTGCTTTAACAAGAAAATATCAAAATGTCATATCAGAATGACACTTTAATTAATTAACAATGTAATAATAATTCAAAAAGTGTAGTAAAAATCATAACACATTAAAAGTCCTTTACTTGTAAGCCTTCACTGCTAAAGACTCATCAACCTAATAATAATTGCATTTCTATATACGTAAGTGATATAAGATCTTAAGAGTAAACCAATGAATTTCTATCAAATGCAATTCAACCATTGAACGACAAGCTAATCAGACGTGCAACTGACAACACCCAAGAGAATGATGAGTATATCATACAGTCGCATTTAACCTGGCCTATGATGTTGTGTTGGCCTGGTAATATGGTGTTTGAGTTGTGTTTTGAATAAATAAAAGATAAACACTAGTAATGTGAATTGAAATTGATTCATAGTTTTGGATAGTTTTTTAAATTTTTGTATAATTTTTCTGTTTAGTTTTGTTTTATATTCTGTTCATCATTCATCTGGTAACTACAGTTTGTGTGGGAATAACACTATCATTTGGAAATAGTTTTACAACTAATTTGAATATAAAGTTTTCTGTTGTCGCTGGTTTTTTTTTTGGTATTTTGAGACTCTTAGCAAATATCAATAAAACTATTTCGTACGAAAAGGCCTAAGTATAATGCTATTGATATGCTACATATAATGTGTTGAGTTATTTCGTTCAAATTATTTTAATTTTTTGCTTATTTTATGTAATAGTTTATAAATAATAGTTATAATAACGCATAAATAGTTTTATAGAAAGTTTAACATTATAATTCCAAAACAATTATCACATTATGTTGTAATATTCGAATTGTTATAAAAATGTTATTTGAAAATATAAAAATTATTAAAATAAATTTATACTGTATGCTTAATGGAGGACATTTATGTTTTGCGGTATAAAACATTGATTGATTTTTAATGCCGTAAAAATTACCGTCAGAAATTTCCAAAAAATATGTTTTTGTTTTTTTTTTTGTAATCAATTTGGTAATATTATTTGTACTCATACACATACTACATATATCATACATATTGAATTTGCACAATTCGAATCTACATACTGCAAAATATTGTAAATTTTTTGTTGTAAATAATTTTCAAATCGCAATGTGTTTAACAATTAGTGGTGAGTTTGAATAATGAATAGTTCTGTAGAAAAGTAAAGAATTTGTGAAATTTATTTCCACTGAAAACCTATTTGTCTACAAAATTATAAATTCTTCTTTACTTATTTTTATTAATTGTTGTCTGTCTATTGGTTTTCTTTGTTTTTGTTTTTTAATTTATGCCACTTTATTTAGTTTTTTATTTTTATTTTTAACTGGGTAACAACACGATGTGTGTCGTTATTGTCACATTAAATGCTAAAGAATTTTTATGAATGAGTTAAACGAATATACTGTTTGCGTTTTCTAAACAAAAATAGAAATTCTTTTACTTGACAAACAAAAAGAAAAAGAAACAGAGTAGAATTAAAACCTTTTCTTTTACGTGGAAAGACAAAAATCAATCATAAAGGCTGGTTAGTTGAGGCACAAGAAGTCTTTTAGGGGAAGTGATTATTATGACAAGCACATAATAAACATTAAATAAAATTAAAAAAGAAAATAAAGGAAAAAAAATTTTAGTATAATAAGTTTTTCAACAATCGTCTTGCATTGAAAAAGCAACAGCAACAATAACAATGATTTTAACAACAATACAAAATAATTCCCGCTCTTTACAAGAAATAAACGTTAATTTTTAGCTTTTTTTGTTTGTAATCAACATAGAGCTAAATGCATACATATTGTATGTACACACAGACATATTGTATATACACAAAGACTATTTTTAATGTACAAAATGTGTGTATGTAGATATATACACTAAATACTCAGGCCAAGAAGAACGGCTTCAACATACATATGTATGTATGTACATTGTACAAATAGGCCTTTCGATGAAATTATTGAAGTGCTTAGAAGGGTAGGATCTTGCAAGTATGAAATCAATTTCGGTATTATTTTCGAAACATAGAAAACAAATACTCTTATAATAATCTTATAATGAAATTATAAAGTGAACATGACCAGACAATGGGAACATAAAGATTACCTATTTTATTTTGGATTTCAGCCTCGTATGGTTCCGAGTTAAGTTATTAACTCTATGAATGCATAGAATCCATTTAAGCATTAGTATGATGTCCGTAGGGACTTGTTGCTTTAGAGCAATCAAAAACCCGACTATCGAACCATACTACGGTCTTTCCAGCGGAGGTACTTGAGGTAAGAGAATATATGTTCTGGATAGAAATACCTTCACTGATACTTCGGTGACAACTAAGACAACATTATACAAGTATACGAGATCAGGCGTTGTCCTAGGCATGGAACATATGCATTATATGCGCACCACGTAGTCATCGGAATACCTGAATACCTGTACGATAGAGCTGAAGCAGAGCAAGTGGGAAACGTTGAATTAACCTTTATGGGCAGTTACACGATAGAACGTATTACAAAGAAAAGCTCGGGCTAAGGGACTAACTATGAGTACTTTAAGTCTGATTAAGAGCGCCCTGAATGTAGTAATGAGAGTACTCACGGAATAATTCGATATAAATATATGAACATCTGTAGCGTTTTAATGTAATGGAAAATCTAGAATCAAAATAATGAAAGACTTTCTATATCATAACCTAGTCTTCGTAATATTACACCAGATATAACTCGTCTCAGAGCAGTGTATATAGAAAGTAAGGTTGGTATACATTAATGGTGAGTACTACTGATGTCATAGGTGTAAGCCAACAGGTTTGCGACCGACCCTTGGTTGATATCCACTCCTTTAATCTACCTATCTAGTTATTTGCATTTCATTCATTGTAAATTCAGATCTGTTGTAGCAGATGTATCTGTATACTTTTGGAAATAAATCCTTGCTATCGATGATCTAATTGTTGATCTGTTTGGTTTTATTTTGTTTTTAACGAAAAATAGTTCGTTCCGTTCTTTGATGTCGTCTAACCAGACCCGAGTGTTTAACAAACAAATTAAAGAAAGAAATGCAACTAAAATAAACTGAAAGCTCTGTATATTTTCATACATTCGCTTACACGTAGTTTATAGTCAAAGAAACCTGTACTGGTAGTCTAAAATACAAACACACTTTTAATATACTACATAGCAAAACAGTTTAAGAAAAATTTAATACTTTTTATTTATTATTTATTTTTTTATTTTAATTTTCAACGTAAAGAAAGATTTGTTGTTTGTTATTTTTATTGTATATTTGCGGTCAATCACCTGTACGTGTCAGTGATTGCAATGATATCAAATGTAAAGAAATTAAAAACTGTTTTGTTGCTTATTTCTTTTCAAATTTCATTTTAATTCATTTCATATTTATTTTATTTGCTGTATAATTATATTACAATTAATAATGTAAATAAAAATTAAATGTTTTAAACGAATTATAAAACAAATGAATTTTTATTAATTAATGCTTAGGTATGACTTGAAGTTAAACATATAATAAGAGAATCAAATGAAACAAAATTTAACAAAATCGTTCAACAAAATGTCAATGCTTTTTATGTTGTTGTTGTTTTTTTGTTAAATCGTGACTCTCGTCATCTAAATTAATAGACAGAAAAGAAAAAAAATCAGACAACCTACATCCATATCGATTTGTAAATGAGTTTTGTTTTAATAATACTTACGAATTACAAACAATTTTAGTTTGGAGACAGACATGAAAAGTTTGACGAATATATTATTCGACTGTGTTTCTATTACAAAACAAAGGGTTTCTTTTAATTTTTTAGACAAAATCCATGTTACCCTAGCTATTAGAATCACGTTTATTTTGTCTCACAGTTTTGTGTTTTAAATGTTTCCTGTCGCATGTTTTCATGTAAATCGACCACCTAAACAGTAGTCAACTAAGGTGGTCTATAATTAAAAACTTATTCAAATAGAAATGCCTTATTCCTATCGCCTAACGTAAATAAAAGTTTCCATATTTAAACGGAGAAAAATTCCCTTGATAAGATGTATTGAATTCGTCAATTCTTTAAAACTTGTGGAATTTTAAAATATGATCTCAATTCTGCATAAGTGTTAATATGGTTTCCGGTTCTATTTTATTACACAACATAACGAACAAAATCTAATAAAAGTCTTATATCGTAAACATTACTTTGACATAATTATCTCAATTCTGGAAAAGATTTATTAACATTTATTAACATTTACTAAAGCCATATTCTAAGTACCATTTTGAATTATGATTTTATTATAATAATTCACAAATTTTACTCGCATTAAATAATAATTCTTTAGAAAACGAAACTGGGAACAGAAAAACTATGGTTATTTATGACAATGTTTTTTAGTTTTTGTTTGTCGTTTAAAAAAGCACGATTTTCACACAACAACAATAACGGCAATAATGAAAAAAGTGTATGTTTTTACATCAGAAGCATTGTGTCATAAAATAAAAAAAAATAAAATAAAAGAGACGGAAAATAAAAATAAGAATCGTGGTTTATTTGTACAAATTTTTAGCAAAATAAAATTTTCGAGAGTTAAAACGTGATTTTCGGTAATAAATAGACAAAACAATAATGAGAAACAAACAATGTTTACAATAATTTGTTTAATAAATACATTAAAATGTCTATATCAATTAAATAATATCAGTATAGGATAGCATCTCACCTCTTTCCTTTCGTTAGTTATGTTTACATTAGGGATGCCAATCGGGAAATCCCGGGATTTAATCCGGGATTCATAAAATCCCGAATACCGGAATTTTTAAAAACTTCGGGATTGTGAATTCATATATATTTTGACCCTACAAAAGGTCCTGAAAAAAAATTCTATATCACTTGACTTCGATAATACCATCTCAGATGAGGAAAACCCTACTTCCTTGGATAAAAATTTGTTTGATGGCATCGAAGAATGCAAAAACCCTATAAAGCGGATTAAAAGGGTAAGTGATTTAGATACTCAACTGTCCAAAGAAATAGATTTATTTACATCAGGAGGTGGTAGAGGTGAATATTTACAAGCTGCATACATCTATCTTGGAACTATTTTACCAACAAATATTGATTGCGAGAAGTGTTTTTCAACGGCAGGTTATCATGACAACAAAATTCGTTTATGCATATCAGAACACATGTTAGATGCTTTAATCTTTTTGTTGGAATCCAAATAATTTTCTTAAAACTAATGCATTTGCATATGTATTAATAATTTTTATTTTTGTTAATTTACGCTTTTTTGTCTTGTCATTTTGTCTTGCTGTTTTTATATTTTATTTTTAATGATATATAATTCTGATATAATTGGAATATAAATGATTTTTTCAACAAAATATTTTTATTATTAAGAGAAAATCGCGATTTTTCCCGTGATTTTTGGATCCCGAAATATCCCGGGATTTTTAAAAATCGATCCCGTTTGGCTTCCCTAGGTTACATGGCTTGGTAGAGATTTCAATTCAAAAGGCTTTAGAAACAGAGTCTTTTAAGAGTTTGTCATTGAAAGCTAAAGAGAGATGCAAAATGAGATCATAAACCATCACAAATGTATATTTGTTTGTAGGTAATTATTTTTGAAATATTACTAAAATACTATCATGAAATAATAACGAATGAAAGAGTAAAAATTAATGGCTTTTCAAAAAGTTAAACTACACAAACAAATGAAACTTTTGTGTTTAGAAAATCAGATATATACATTTTACTATGTGTTAAAACAAAAAGTTCTATTTTCTCATATAAAACCAGTTTGGGTTTTAAAGGACATCGTCGTCTGCTGTAGCGGGAATTCTTTTCGATCTAGAACCTCTTGAATGCTATTATTTACTAACGCATGTCTCTCAATCTTTTTGTTTTGGTTAAACAATTCAAAAGTTAAGCATTCTCATTGATTTACCTTTTTGACTTGCTTGTTTTCTAAGTTTTTGTTTGGTTACAGGTTAAAAGCCTCAATTAAAAAGAAATTTTCTCTTTGGTAACGCATGTTACATTTCATATAAAAAATTACAAAAAAAAAAAAACTGTTTGAAAACTCTTTTATTTTTGGTCAGCAGCAATACAATTGTCCAATAGGTTTTCTTTGTGGCCATGTGAAATATTAATTTTCGTTTTTTGCTTTTCTTTCGAACATGTCTGTATTGGTTCGTATTGTATATGGCTAAAATACTGTTACAAATTAAAACGCAAGTAAGTAAGTAATTGAAGCATAACATTTTTAGTTTTGTTTCTACATTTTCATTTTATTACTTGTTTGCTTGTTTATTTTATTTTTATTTACTTTTTTGTTTTTGTTTTTCTTAAATAGATAGAGGCTTGTATAATAAAAATAAAAATAGCATTTAATTGTGAATTGAAGACGTTCATTTGGAAAATTGAAAACGAAAGTAAATTGTAACATTTTCACTTGGTAATTTATAGAAAGAAGAAAAGCAAGACGAAGAAGAAGAAGAAGAAGGCGAACAAGAAAAAAGCAGAGGTTTCTTTTCACCTGGCCACTTAAGAGGCAACAGGTAGCCATTAGTGATGTTGGTATAATCTACTCGGTTAACTGCCAGTAGATATTACGTTTTAAACGCAATATTTTGCATACATTTTTCTGCGCTGTTTGTTGATTTTTGGCTATTCGTTCAGCTATTTAAAATAGTTGCGTTGTATCCATGTTCGGCTTGAAATAGATTCAAGTTGTTTTGTTTTTTGATTTTTTTAGTTTAAATGCGGAAAATATTTGTTTAATCAATAAACTTTAATACAAAAAAATTAAAAAACAACACAAAATTAATGAAATTGTAGTTTCTGCAAATAGGGAAACAATATTCCAAAACTAATGGGAAATTTTATTGTAATCTAAATGCTACTTACACAGGGATGTATTACCACAACTCTATATGGATTTTTTAAAATAAAACGAAATTAATTTATAAAGTCTATAAAGTAAAGAAATAATCAATAAATGGTAGCTAAAACAAGGTAATATTTCGGGTAAGTGAAGAAAATTGTTTATGTAATCTCAAATGAAAATTATAAAAACGTTTACTACTATATTCATAAAAATTATTTTTGATTTATAGAGAGTTTTTGAAACAAATTTATATAATTTATGTTTTGTAAACCTTTCATTTTCTCACAAACTATGTATGTAGCGTTGCCATATTTATAATTTTGTTGTATATTCCCAATAAATTATTTATGACAAATGTGTAATTTAGAATTTATATGTTCCAAATTTTTAAAAAATCGGCATTAGGCTTATGTAAACCTCCCTCGGACAATAAATTTTTATATGTATAATTACCTTTGATTCCAATTTAAGCAGAAATACATTAATATACAATTTTTTTCAAAATATTTTTCAACTGAATTGAATTTATTATTTTCATAGAAAATGTGGGAAATTTAAAATTTATATGGTAGCATTATTTTAACGAAAATTTCATAATCCTTAAGCATGTCAGATGGTGAATTTCAAAAAATAAAGAGAGAATGAAACTACCTTCTATATTTCTGATACCATGTCTTAAATAAATCGAAAATAATTACTATCTAGGCATTCAATTAACATTTCTAGTAATGTTTCTAAAGAAACCGTCTCCATAAGTTACCCAAATATTTTATTCTATTTTCAATTCGATTGTCATTTGTTGTCAATGCCTTTCTGAGAATTTTGTTCGACCTTTAAAATATGCTGTAGAATGTTTTGAAATTTCACAATCGTTTGTTATACTTTTCTTTTTATTTTATTATACATTTTACATCTTAAAACAAATTAAAGTTCGTTTCCTAAATTGTTTGTTTTTCTTTTTTCACTATGAATTTTCTGTTAGGTTGTATACGTAATTTTTGTTGGAACTAAAAAACCTTTTGTTTTCGAAGTAATAATAGAGATGAAATGGAAATGAAATTTAAGTTTTCCTTAATGAAAATTTATTCACAGTCAAGTGAAGCATTGTACGCTGCGAAGTTATTCACGATTGTTTTAATCAAATTAAACCTTGAAATTTTGCATTTAATTTTTTTTCCTTTCTTCAAACGAATACATTTCAAAAGAAATGCGTGTCAAATACGCATTTACGAACAAAATTATAACGCTTTAAAATGCTGTGTATTTGAATTTCTGTTTAGTATACATATGTATATTTTTATTTACTCGTAATTTCGGTTTATTTATCTTATCTTGGGTTGTATATGATGGACTGGCAACATCTAAATATTTTTGTGTTCAAGTGTCTAAATATTTTCGTATATATTCGTATAAGTTATGCTTTATAATGATTTTTGAAATAATTTTTAATGCTTTTATGGGAAGAAAATATATTTCATTTTTAACAAAAACATAGAAAACGTTTACAAAATCAAAAAATGATTGATTATACCTCGTTTTTGTTAAGTTTTAAGTCTTTTGTTATTTTTGTAGTAGTTGTTGTTGTTGTTGTTTTTTTTTTTTTTTGCATTAATTATCCATTTGATATTGCATCATTAAGTAGGTTTTATTTCTTAAATATTATTTTTCTTTTTGTGAATTAAGCTCATAACAAATGCATTTTTTTTTATTAATGTTAACGTATGTGCAAGTGTTTGTTTAAAAATTTTTAAACAAAAAACATTTCCTAAAAATGTAAATTTTACTTTACATCCAATCACTGTAACTGTTTTATGCCTTTAGGGCCGAGTTTTAGGTTTTTTTTTTTGTTTTTTTTAATGTTATATAAAGAAAACGAATGATCAGAGTGAAAAGTATTAAATCTTTTTGTTTAATTATTTATATATCTTCTTCTTTTTGTTTCTCTTCTTTTTATTTTTTGTTTATTTTTGTGTGTAAGAAAATAAAAATCAAAAAACAGTTCATAACTTCCTATACTTTTTAAAAAGTGTTGATTTGTTGTATAGCTGTTGGTGTTTCATAAAAAAAACGTGCTGCTGCTTCTGCTGCTGCTATTGTTTTCCTCCATTAATGAAAATTTCTTAATTAATTTGCATAAAAAAATTTTCTTTTGTTTGTAAACCTTAACCTCTCGATTGTTGGTTGTATTTCTATGAAATTTGATGTATGCTTGCATGCATATGCTACCTCATGTTGTATAATAGGGTCTTCTACAGTTATAATGGTTTTTTTTTTGATTTTTGTTTAAGTATTTAAACACTTTCATGCTTCGACTAAAGGCGATTATATCAATAAGAAATTTTTAAATTTGATTAAACGTCGGCATTTAGAAATAATCAGAAATAATAGCTCTGATCAACCGAGCCATACAAATTAATACAATACTTTTTAAGTGTTGTTTCTAAACTTTTCTGATTTAAATTTAACCATAAGTTGTCATTAAACGTAAATGAAAAGTAAAAACTTAACAAAACACTTAAGAATATAAGCAAATAAAACAACCTTAGAAGAGTTCATCTTCCTCCAAACCGGCTCTACTGCACAATGGTTAGTATTACTATGCGAAAGGTAAATTTGATCAGGGTAAGGTTTGCAGATCTGGACATTTTTAAGGCGCTTGATATCGCTTTGCTCTACTTTGAATTTGAATTCTATCTACAATATACCCCCAACGAAAATTCTTAATGAATAGCAGAGACTTCAGGGTGTACAATTCTAATTGAATTCCAAGTAGATTGATATTACAAAAAACACGGTGATCTAATGAAATAACATTACTTGCGTTCGATAACAGCATCTCCTTTTCGCTAGTTGATCACTGGAGACAATGAAAGGAGAATTATTTTAAATCAATTCATAAAAATTATTCAAATTTATTAAATAATGCTGTAAATATTCCTTGAAAAAGTTCTCTCTGTAAATTTTATAATTATTAATTTACAGATTTGTTTAATTGCTAAAAACAAAATAACACAAATATTAGTGGATTTTTTACATTTTCAAATGTTTTGCGTGTTTATCGTTTATACGACCTCCAATTAGTAATTTGCAAAATTTTTGTTTTTCGTTTTTTTTTTTTATTTAAGGTTTGCATTTTGCATTTTTCTGCAATTGTTTGTTGTTTTTCTCTTTGCTACAAACATTTTCCTCTAGCATTTATGTATGTTTATTGCATAATTTCTTATTTTTTTTTTGTTTTGTTTTACTATTTTAACTGTTGCTGTAGCTGTAGCTGTTATTGTTGTAGGTATGTAGGTGCCTGGGTACGAAATTTGTTATTTTTTCCGCTTATTTAGCCATTTTGCTAATTACTAAGGAAGCCATACAATACTGTGAAGAGTCATACCTTAAAAACTGAATTAATAATTTGGCGAGATGAAAAGGCTTAAAAAACAGAACGTTCATTTAAGGAAATAAAAATAATTTTCTTTGCCACATAGATGTGGAAAAGTTACCATCAATTATTTTAAAAAATTTTTTTAAAAAAATTCTGCTTATTTTTTCGATTTTGTTTTTAATTGCATATTTTGTTTTCGTTAAGTTTGTTTTCCTTTACAGCTCTGACCACCTGTCATTGTGTACTTGAAAGGCACATTTGTTTACAACAGCGGAAAATATTTGTTTTGTGTTTTTTCTATTTTGCATATAAAATACCAAAAGAGAAAAATATAATGCCGAACAATTTAAATTAATTTTTTGTTATTTGATGTTTGTTTTACCTACAACAACTTACTGTCCATTATGTATTTTCTTTTTCTATTTGTTCCTTTGTAGCATAAAATACACAATGGCCACGCATTTAGAATTTTATTTCTTGTAAGTTTTGTTTTTCTATTTTTCTAGCCACTTAACTGTTTAATAGTGTTTTCTGAAGTTTCATACAAAATATCAGTCTGTTAGAATTCTAATTAAAAATAACAATGAGTCGATTATGGCAGTTAAAGAGGAGTTGGTTTGGTGCACAAAGAGTAGCAACAGTAGCAGCAGCAATAGTCTATCGTCATCGTCATTGTTAGAATTTGGCCGTGTTGTTTGAATAATCATTACAGACTATTTAAAGTTTTCATTTCGGTAGTATTACATCGCAAGGAAACAATGTTATCATGTGATATTAATCTTTCTAAAAGCATGTAGTGGCTGTTTAGTTTAAATTCAAGTTGTATGCAAAATAGTAAGAACTTTTAAGCTTTTATCAGATCTACTTTAGTTTTAATTTAATACTCGTAATACATTCATAAAACACCACCCACACTTTAGCCAACTAAAGCTAAAAATTTCAAATGGTAAAAATTTTTAAGACATGATTAAAAGAAGAAAAAAAAATTTAATTCTTGTCTTAAATTACTTTACATAATAAAAAAGTTATATAAATAAGTTAAAAAAAAATCTGGAATAAATACTCTTATAACTTTTAAAAATACGAAATATTCTAGAATTTTTAATATTCTCTGAATAATTTTAATCCAGATTTTGTTTAACCGTTAAGTTTAATTAATTACTGATTTATTTTTAGCAGAGCTTCTTCGTTCAATAATTAAACAAACCCGATTTCTGGGAAACCCCAGTTCAGTGTATATAACCAGTTATAGGAAAATATTTCATTTTTTAAATAATTTTATAAAAAAAAACAAAATACGGAAATAATGATATTTTAAAACATATTTCAAAAGAAATAAAAATTGTTACCTAGGGACGTTGAAATGTATGGTTTAAGAACAGGTATATCTTTAAAGCATTGTTCTAAAGAGCAACACAAAGGCTGTATTACGTCCACATGTACAGTGTTGGTCTTATAATGAGCATATCTATTCCCCAAAAGTTTTTATCGAATATTTTATGCTTAAAAGAACCAATTTTATGTGTCTAACTGACTGTAATCAGTCAATAATTATTATAAACAGCTTTTGTGTTTTCTTCTTAAACCTATAAAACAATTTACGAGACTTATAATTAGCATTACATGGTTTCGTATTAATTCCATTACATTTACGTGTCCACTTATATAAAATATATTTTTTATGTTAATCTGGGTAAAAATCTTCCATTTACTCTCTACATTGCTAGAAATTTAACTGTCCTTAAATAAAGATCGCATAGATTGTTGATTATGCTATTTTTAAGACCACCATTGTAAATTAATTGGAAATTTACTTAGCAACTACAAAAAGATGATATCACACATGATTTTTTATGGATGAAATATAAAATATACCACTGGAGGCTTCTATTCGCATAATATTGCAAATGAACCAGTTTTTTTTAATGAACAATAAAACGAAAAGCATTAAAAGCAAAGCAGTGCAATGCAATGTCAAGATTATAGGTGAATAATTGTAAAAATTGTAAAAATGCCTTCTGTAGCCTAAAATATTGTATGAAAAACAGATTTTAATGTTTTTTTAATTGTTTTTATGGATACATGTACAAACAGAAAGACAGAAAACTATAAAATAAAATTCTTTTAAACTTTCTATTGTTAAAGAACGAACTTAAGTTCATTTTCTTTATCGTTTTTTTAAACAAATATTGGCAAACATTTTAAGAAAATAAATAAGCCATATGTGTGTATCAATGAAAATTAAATTAAAAAACTATTAAAATATGTATAAGCAAACCTTAAAATATTTTAAATATTTGTTTAGTAAATGAAATACACAAAAAAAAAAAAGAAATACAAATAAATTAAATTGAATAATAAAGGTTGACAAAATCGCCAACATCATCATGAATTTTATGAATAATAATACTATTTATTATTGTCTTTTTTTATTATTTATAACTTACGCTATAATTTGTACAAAATCAACCAGCCAGTAGTAGCTGAAATCGTATGTGAAAATTTGTAATTTGCCACCTACATACATTCAATTTCTGAATGCATCCTCAACTAACTGAACAGTCTCAACTAGAAGCGTCATCAGCTATGAAAACAAAACCTTTTAAAATTGATGCGAAAAAAAAGCAAAAAACAGAAACAGAAAATCATTTAAAAATGAAGCATCATCTGTAGAGATCAGTTGTAAAATACTTGAATACCATAAGCAAGGCGTGTGTGAACCAGCGATGATGCACCTTTTTTTGTTGTCTTTTATTTTTCTTGCCTTTTTTAGTAGCAGTCTGTCTTTCACTGGTTAACGAAATCACATTTTTGTAAAATACTAAAGCCTTCCTTTCAAAGTGTTGATATTCCGTCTACACCTTCTTCCAAACGAAAAAAATAAAATAAAAAATCAACTTTTAAGGCAGTTTTATTCACACTACTACCTTAAGTTTTTGCTCATCTTTTCAGATTTTTTCTTTTTTAATTTAAAGTTACAATTGTCACAGACACCTACTGTCTGTATTGCTAGCGAAGTTAATTTTTTGTTTTTGTTTTTCTTTGTTTTTATGAATGATTACAACAGTAAAGACATTGTATTACTTAATGGTTTATTAGTGATGCGCTATTGCTTTGTTAAGTAATACGTGAATGATATTAAAAAAAATATTCTGAGGGTTAGAAAACAGAATATGTGTTTAGGAATAAAATAAAAATCAATTCATTAATGATTTTTGTCTCTAATTTTTATAAAAACAATCAACATTTAGAAGACCTTTAAAATGTTGAAAGCAATTTTATTCTCAAAGTGATGTTGAATCAATAAAACAAGAGAAAACTTTTCCATTGAAAAACTTAGGGCAGTAATTGTAAAAACATTTCTATTCTGTTAATATTTGGTAAATAAATGTCTTTAAATTAAATGCGAAATAAGGTTTGGAATTTGAAAGCAGTTTCGAAGAAATTTTTAATTGAGTTGAAATGTAATACAATTAAATATTTTTAACCATTGGATTAAAATATGTTCCATTGTAGAGAGGACTCAGCCGATACCTTCCTAGAAAAGAGACTAACCCTTGAGCAGCCCGTTAGAAGGCGGTAGAACATACAGTCAACGAGTGGCAAAATAGAAGGCAGAGTTTTCATGCTATCGTTTACAAAAACCAAGTATCATGAAGTCTCTGTCGTCTAGTAGATAGTATGTTGGCTTATTAGACGTGAGGTTGTGGTTCAAACCGCAGCTTTGGCATATCAAAGCGAAATATGTTTACAATATTTCATCGCCATTTTTCCTCTTACTCACGGCGTGAAAGATCCAAGTATCAGAACAGCCCATCTTTTGATAGTACTAAAATCGAAGATGAAGAACTAACAACAACATTAGAATCATAGGTTGTTATTGATACGGAACAGGAACAAGGAAAGCTGATCACTCGGTGGAGTGAACCCATATTTTATCGTAAATTAGTACATCAGTTTGATATATTTTGATTTTTTTAAATAAAATTAATTTCATAATACATATCGCATTTACACAAGGAAGTTTAATTTCTTAATTTTGCTATTTTATGTTTTTAAATCATCATTTAAAAACGTGTATTTTGTTTATAATTTTATTAAAAAAAAAAAATAAAAACTTAAGCGAATTTCTATTTTTTTTTTTTTGATTTTATCAAGGTTAAACAAAAATTTGTTTGTATTTGTGTCAAAGTTTATAAAACAGTTTTATAAACAGCGAAAGAGAGAGGGAGAGAGAGTGAGAGAGAGATGAATGGAAGGGAGAACGAGAGGGAAAAAATGGTGGATTGACTAACGTTTCTACAAAATAAAACAAACAAAAAATAGGGTTTGTCTCTTAAGTCTTTCGTCTGAGATGCTCTTTCTCTATTTAAATAAAAACGAAACTCATAGCAGTCTTGTCTATGGGTTTTAAATACAATTTTTGAATTTTTTGGCTATTTTTCGTTTTTGTTTTTATTTTTTTTTTTATTATTTTATACATACATTATTTATTCATTTGTACGTTTCGTTATTTGACGTTTATTTATGTGTGTTAATAAGTCATGATTTAACTATTGATTTTTTTATTATATCGTATATATATTTATATAGACTTTTTATGACATATAATTTAAGGTTTTTAGCTTGTTTGTTCGCTTGGGTTTTCTGCTTTTTTTCTTTGAAATTATAATAGAAGTCTGGTTTGAAAGAAAAAGACAAAAAAAAAAAAAAAATATGATAAAACTCAAAAATTCATAATGGGGACACAAATTTCTTGTATGTATATTTTTCAAAGGTTTCCTATGCTAATGCTTCAACTAATAAATGAATTGAAATTAATATTAATTTTTGCAAATGGAAAAAACTTTAGAGTTTCTAGAATTTGAAATATGTAAGTGGTTGGTATATCGAGAATTTTGTTTTGTTAATTAAAGTTATTCTCATATGACGCAAAACTTTAGATATGAAACTCATTAACGCCGTAATTTCTAGAATAAGCCTTTAAGCCATAACTAATATAATAAAGACCTGTTTTTCTCAAATCTAAGTTTTTAAATATTGTTCGTTCTATCGATTTAATTATTTGACAATATAAAGAACTTAAATAAATTATTAAAGACTAAGGCGATCTAAAGAGCATTGATTTGATTCAATAAATCCGGATGTGGAGACGATTATCAAGGAAAAATCCAAAATCATATGTTTAAAGTATATTTGATACGCATTTATAGTATTTTCTACTCTTCTGTTTTCAGTTAGCAAGAGTGCATAATATTTGATTATCAACAATGCATATTGCCTTATATTGAAATCGTATTTTAAGCCCAATAAAAATTAAATAGACTTAGTGTTGTTTCTTCTGTAAACCATACAACTAAATCATCACTTTGCTACACGTCTCCTGTTTACAAAAACTTGATTGTTCCCTATATACTACCGAATAAATCTAATGAAAGCATTGTGGGAACTCTTAACCTTAAAACATTTAAAATCGTCAATGTTGTCGAACTTCCACGATACATGTTCACAGAGAGCGCTGTTTTCAGGCAACGACGATGTATTACGAAAGTATCATCCAAAAACCTGCCAATGGGACGAATGTGAGTGGCTGAAAAAATTTGTTTAATGAAAATGAAAAAAAATAAACTCCTATTAGGCGGCGTGCAAATGAAAATATAGTCTTTATAAGGAAAGTATTGAAGAAGAGGATATTTGGTAATAGATCAAAGTTAAATAGATTAACCGTTCTATATCCTACTTTTGCCTTCTGTTCTGGTGATATGTTTGTTGAGAGTTTGGCCTTCAATTTTTTCAGATTTAACGTCTATGGCTTAGTTTCTGTGTGACAAATTCAAATATATACTTCATACTTGTAAATCCGAAACAATAATTTACGTTTAATAACAAATTGAGAGAGAGAGAGAGACAATTATTTCCATTGAGTATTTTTTATATCAAATATGCCTGACTTTTGTTCTCAATTCAAACTAAATTTTTTTTTTTATAAGCGTATAAAATGAAAACTTTATTTTCAATTTATAATTTCATAATGTAAATGCATATATAAAGTGAAATATTCAAGTCGACTTGTGTTTGAACTGTTTTATGAAGCTAAAAATGAAAGTAACATTTCCTATTGGCGATAATATACGATTTAAACAAAAAACTTACACTAGGAAATTAAAAAAAAAATGAAGAAGAAAAATTAAACTTTTAGGAAATTATGTTTTTTTAATTCAACAACAACTCACCTCTTGTTTTTATTAATTTTGAAGGCTTTAATTTTAAGTATGCGAAAGATTTAAGCGGGTGAAAATTATCCAAATAAAGAGTAATTTTATGTTAAACTTTTTTTTATTTTTATATTTCAAAAAATTTAACTATAAAAAGAAAAAATAATTTATTTTTAATAACTTTAAATAGATATGAAAACAATTTACGGTTAATGTTTTTACTTCTTTCTTTTTTGTTATGCTTTTTATAATTTTTTATTTTACAATTTTCAATACTTTAATACGAATTGCTTAATAGCGTTTAAATATTGCATGGGAATATTTATTAAAAGCCGTATATATGATTTTTTTGTTATAAAAAATCAGGTTTAGTTTTTACTTTTTTTTAACATTTTTGTAGACTGTTTGAACAACAGCAACAACAACAGCATGATGTATAATAGCAACAGGCAGAAATGAATTTAATTTCACTTTTTAAAACAGTTGCGTTTAGTTAAGAATTGCAACGATTTTTCTTTTTCAATATTTTCATAGTTTCTTTAAACAACAACAATTTTAGTTTAAATTTACATAGGCAGGTGGTTTTATTTATTATTTCCTTTAAAAAGAATAATGGAATAATGGCAATAAATATTTATTTGAAATTATTTTATTTTATTTATATGAAACTATTTAAAGTTTTATTATTTTGAGACAAATTTTTGCTTACTTTTTTATTTAATTTTATTTTTTAATTTTATTTTAATTATTATATTTGTTTTGGTTTTTTTTTTTTTTGTTGGATATTTCTATATTCGTTATATTTATTTGTATTATTTATTAATGATTTGTTTTCAATTTATAAAAAACATTTTGTGTTTTCTTTTTTAATTTTTTTCTTCTTATTTTATTCAAACTTTGTGCATATAATTTAAAAAAAAAAAAACAATAACAACAATAACAGAGAAATAATTATGAAATTTAATTTGTCACTAACACAACAACCAAAAAGAAAAAGAAACTCAACGACTTTCGTTGCCTTCTTCAACAGCAAACGCACTCAATGACTTACGCGACTCAACTAAATTCATGGCTTAAACCGTTTTAGCCGCTCACCGTTGTTTTTTGTTTTGTTTTGTTTTTGTTTTTCTTTTTTTATTTCTTTAAACTCAACTTTACTTCACTTTATTTTACTTTTGCTTTAACACCAGCCAGTCAGCCAGCCAGCAACAATCTTGCCATACACACGCCAATGACTACTAACGAGTGTGTGTGTGTGTGTTTGTACGGCTTAGCTACGTACTCTTAAATATTGTTGTTAAGTTGTTGTATTTGGCCATATCGTTTATATTGTACGTTCGTTTAACTGTCTTGGCTGGTTTATTGTTCGATTGTTGTGTTTTAGTATGCGTATGTTTGTGTGTGTTTGTGTTAATGTTTTGTTATACCGTTGTTGGTAGGTGGCGGGTACGTCTAGTTTTTATTATTTTTTATTTCTTTTTATTTTTCTCTTTTGTTTTTTCTTTTTCTTTAATGATATTTTGCTATAAGATTTCTTTTTTTTGATTTTTTTGTCTTCATTTCTTAATGTGGCTTAAATAAAAGCTTACATATCTCACTGATTTTTTTTTTTTTGTTTGTAATAAAAGCTTGTAATGTTTGCTCTTTATTTCATATATTTATTGATTTTTTTTAAGAGAAAAAAAATCTCTTAAATATTTCATTTATTTTATCACGTTTGTAGTACGCCTCAATGTACGCCTCAATAGATGTGTGAACTTTTGTTGAAATTTTTGCTAATTTTCATGGTCATTCATAATTTAATTCAAAATTATTTAATATTGGCTATGATTTAATAAATTTATTATTATTTTTATTTTTGTATGTAGTTGATTAACTGCAATTGTTGCTATTATGGCTCAGAGGAGTGGTTGGAAATGTTAAGTAATAGTTGGTGGGAGCTATAAATAAATACTTTTTCTTAGAAATTAATTTGGGTCTCCTATTTATTATGGGTTTTGCTTAAAAGCTTTTGAAAAGAAAGAAAAGCAGTGGAGTTGGTATGTTTTAAATGTTGGTTTCAAATGTTAGTAATTGAGATGTTCTTATTATCTAATATCTGTATAGATGGAATATATTGCAACAATTGAACTTTATAATTCTATTGTTATAAGATATTTAAATCATATGCACACGTCACACTCAATACGGGTTACCCTTTCAACTTAATTCATTCCTGCCACTTTTCAAGTTAGAAGAACACAATAATTAAATTAAAATTAAAAAGACGTATAAATACCTCAGGCCATAATAGAAACTTATAACAAAACAAACATGAAGGCATCAGCTATTAACAGCAAAAATATTCAGCCAGCGCGTTGCTGGTATGAAATAATCACCATTAAATAAATATTGACTTCAAAAAAGTATTCTTATTGAGACAGATTATTTTCCATATGTTTGTTTTGTTGAAATTGTCTATGAGATTAATTGAAGTGGCCAGCCATTATTGATTAATAAATTTTGTTAGCGTAGAAAAACAAAAACGCAAAATAAATTGACTTATTTTTTTCTCTGAATCTCTGAATATTTATACAAGTAATTGGGTTTGTTGCTTAAGTCTTTTGTTTATACACATGCTTATGGGCAGGGTAATGCCCGTTAATGGCATAAGAATTTACAATCAAATTAATATTATTATTGTTTTGTAAATGTTCAAATTTATTACAGATTGTTTTGTGTACTTTTAAAATATTTAAAATAATTTGCCATTTAATTATTCAAAGTAATTAATAAACCTTTTCGAAAATTATGTCTCTTACTTGACAACCTGTAATTATAACGTTTCAAATAAAAGGTGTTGAAAATAGTGTCTCTCGTATTTGTCCCTGGGCTAATTTTAATTTGATTAGTAAAGTTTAAACAATTTTAAATACGTTTACTAATTTTTTAGTACACATTTGGGTATTTTTCCTTCATTTTTTTATATTTTATATTTCTTGTAAAAAGTTGTCTCATTGACCACAGTAAGTGACCGTCAACCATTACAGCGTATACCTCTAGGTGTTGTTGACTTTTTGGTTTTATTTTTGGTTTTTTTTATTAATTTTTTTTTATTTTATAAAACCACATTTAACGTAATTACAAAAGTGTATTTTGTAATCATATTTTAGTAATGAGAAAAAAAAGAAACAAGAAACAATATTAATGAAAAAAAGGAGAATCGCTTTCTATAAAAAATTAGTAATTAAACTTAAAAATATGTATGCTTATAGGTAGTTAGTAATGGCCTTTATTGGAGGCATATTATGGACAATATAATGAATGGTATTTCATTTGGGCATTGATTGCTGTAGTTAAAAATTAAAAAAATAAATTAAATTGTATAAATTTTAATTTTTAAAACAGTTCGTTTTCTAAATCCAACGAACCACATTCTATCAATAAAAAAAAATAAGTGAAGAATCACAAAATTTAGGAAAAAGAAATAATCTGCAAGTGCTCTTACAAAATCTTGCTCAAAAACTTTGAATATCTTTTATTTGGAAATCTCAATTTATTGTATATGTGGCCTTAGATAGTAGATGCAGTGGCTGATTTTATGCAATAAGTATAGTTAAAATATAAGGCATTATAAGTAGATGTGGATCAATTGGAAATGATACATAGAAGAAGGGCATACCCTATGTGCTAGAATGGTCAACAAAATCATGAAACGTTCCATATATTTTAGGTATCTCGTTGGACTAGTGAGTAGAATTCTTATTGAAGAATGTAGAGATTGTTGGTACAATTTTCAGTAGAAAATATGAAACATTTCTTAAAAATTTTAGATTAACAAGAAAATATTGTGAAGGAATAGCAAATAATTTAAGATAAATTTTACTTACACTAATTCATCTTTCGACCTTCCTATAACACTTACTTTCTGGAAAACAACACAATTTAATGCGTGATTGATGGACATCCACTGAGTGTTGGTCTTAGTTAAGAATTGGAGAATTTATTCAGTACAGTTAAGACATACTCTTTCAAGTCAATTATCTTGTTTTCAAAATTTTAGTGTCATTTTAGAATTATGCTTCTTTCAATGAAACTCTTTTCGCTAATAAAATAAAACTGGATCAAACAGGCTTCTCTAAAGCGAAGTTATAATCCACGAAGGCAACCCCCTGTTCAGACATCTCCAACAAAACGAAAATTGAAAATGGAGTTAACAGGTCAACTTTAACCCGTAGTGAATTGCAAATACAACAGGATTGAAATTGAATCGTTTAAAAATGTTAAATATGTAAATGTATATCTATATTAGAATTTAAAAGTTTTTGTGAACTTCTCAATTGTTATTGTCCATGCAAATATTGTAAATATTTAAAATACCTCTTTATAATCTACTTCATAAATTGTTAAACTGGTTGACTTGTTAAAATTTGACATCAACTCAGAGCAATTGATTTTCATTTAAACTGTAACGAATATTTCAATAACTTTTAATCATTAAATCATAGTTATTGTACCTTTTATTTTTTTTATCGATTGATTAAAAAAAAAAAAACTTGTCCAACTACTCTTTACACGGTGCATTGGCGCTGTAAATAATGTTAGAATTCTAGATTTTTTAATTGCATTTTTATGCAAATCATATAACAGTTTTTGTTCCATTTTTAATTAAAAATATACATTATATTGATAAAAAAAAACTTTTAATTAAAGAATTTCAAAATAAAAGAAAAAAAAAAACAAACAAAAGATTCCGAAAACTGCCCACAGTTTTTATTACATTCATACTTTTTCATACATACATACATGAGTTGTTTTATGTTCCTAAAACGCAAAATATTTGAAATTTAAAAATAAAAATTAAAATTAAAAATTTTTAATTTTTAATAAAGCTTTGACCTTCAGATAGAAAGTCATTAGTATACATACGTCAGAGAAAGATGGCACAGAATTAAACGAAAACGAATTAAAAACCATAAATAAAATGCAAAAGAACAGTTACTTTCAAAGCAAAATACAATTGAAAACACAGAAAAGAAGAAAAAAAAAGGAACACACACACATGATTAACGATTAAAAGATGAGTTGTTTAATTTGTCCGGGGGTATGAAATCGATATGGATGAAGTTAATCACGTAGAACTGAAGAAAACATTATTGATTATTTAACAAAAGAGTTGCCATATATATATACATATACGAGTATGTGTATAAAAATATACTTTCTTCAAATAAATGAGATCAATAACTAAACTGATTATCACTTTATATTGCAGAGTAATAGAAAATTTTCAAATTAATTGCATGATGAGAACCTCTAACACTATAATTACGGATTTTAATGTATAGGACGAAAACAAAACAGTTAAGAATCAAACATTTTTGGTTCGATTAACCCAGCAAAAGGGAAAAAACTAAAAACAGAGGCCCAAGTGCAAAATGCTTGGCCTATTAGGACCATAAGAAAACTGCCAATATAACTACCATCATAAGGCTTAAGCGAAGTTTGAGAGAGTTGATTGATTAATTAAAAAATTGTATATGTTTTCATATGACAGAAGACTGAAACAACAAATATTATATTTCATACATTTTTGTGTATCGTTTGTTTTTATTACAATATTTAGTAACGCATATGGTATGTGTCTTATTTCTGATAATTTGTAATAGGTTTTAAATAATAAAGAGAAATCCCCAAAGTAACTGTAACATTTACGTGATTTGCATATAAAAACTTTTAATAAATTGCTAATAAAAAAATCTTTCACAAAATGCCAACACGATATTTTCTACCACTGACAATCCACAATTTGTCAATAATGATGTAATTTTTCTAAAGAAATTTTATATGAAGTGTAGAGAATTCTAAGTGGAAATAAGCTATGGAAAAGAATACATTATGAGATACGTATTTAGTTATTGAAATACGACAATTTAAAAATGAAACTTTAATCGTTAATTTAATTTAATTTAATTTTTGTAATTGGTTTCCGCAAAATATTTTTCTAAAAGAGAGGATCTTTAGCCTTTCAAACAACTGCGACTGCCAAGTATGGTGTCGTATTCTTCCTATTCAACACTGTGCATGGTGTCATGGCCATCTATTACTGGTTATTTCATTTCCTTTCTTTCTATTGACTACTTCAAAGCTTTTTTGAGTTATTGTGCTCGTATACCCATAAGAACTGGGTGGGAGTATCGTTTTTCGCGATTAAATATAATTTTTTTGTTTTTTTTAATAACTGAAAAGTGTAAAGGATTCTTTACTGATTAGTTTCATTAATCAAACTAATGAAATTTTGCAATTCATCATGTACATAAGTAAAGTTGTATCCGGTGAAGAATTAAGATGAATATGTAGATGGATCAACTTAAATCAACTGCAATATTTTGAAATATTATAATCACAAAATTTACATCTTTCGTGAACTAAGACTTGCCGCAATCATTTATCAAATTCAAACTAAACTTCACCGTCATGCCTCTAAGTGAAATTCTATAAAATTTTAAATCATTTTAGAATAAAAATTCAATAATTTTATTGAAGAATATTTCTCGATAAAATTAAGCTTCACAGCCATTGCCAAAAGATTCTTTTACTAGTTTAAACAAAGAATCTAAAAATTTCTTGAATTAAAGAAAAATGTTCTTTTATTTTGGACATTTTGAAAAATTCTTAAAAACTTAAAATGATTAGAATGTTACAATTGAGCTTTAAATCGCATGGTTTTCATTATTAATCAATGTCAAATTTTATTTCAATATCAATATTACTGTGGTACTTTGGTATTAACAGGCTTAATATGCTTTATAGAAAGGGAGGTCTTGGTATGTCAACGTGTTTATTAAAGTTGACTGCAAAAAATATCCAATTACCACTTGATGTGGCTAGAAATCAAACAGAAATTGCAGAGAAAAAGGTAAAAACTTAAGAATTATACAACTAGTAAAACATAATATTTATTTTGCTTAAAATATAAAAATTTTTCTGTGAACAAAACACCAATTATTTGTAGACAAAAAACGAGACAATTTATAAAAGGTCTCAAATCAAATCATTGTCCGGCACATTTGATCTTGTTATCTCAAGACATTTAATAAAACGACCGTAAAACAAACCATTCATATAAAACGGTTTGGTTAACGAGTATTAGACTATGATTACAAAGAGTAAGAAACAGAAAGAAATACATTTACGGACCATTTTATAATTAAATTTATAAAAGGAGAAAAAATTAATTTTCTACGATGATCTGGCACAATTTTATTAAATTATAACAGAAATTACAACAAAAACAGCAACAAACATCACAATTTAAACATGATATTCGCAGTTTTATTGATGAAGAATTGAAGGTTGAAAACCTAAGGCTTTCATTACATGCTGCTGACTTTTAAAACTAAACTTTAAATGTACAACAACTACAACAATTCTCTTGAGTATTGGAACATTCGTTTGAATTTGTACTTTGGCGTTGATTATTTTAATAATACACATTAAAATAAGGCGTTTATTTTTATTATAATTTATTTTTTCCTTTTTTTCTTCTTTGGTTTTTCGAAAGTATCAAAAAAATAAACGACTAAAGCAACGAACTTGATTTGCAATTTAAGCATTTAACATTGTTTTGCATTTTGTTATTTTCTTTTCCAAAAAAAAAAGGAAAAAAAAAAACAAAAAACATTGAAATTTATTGTTCTCATAAAAGTGATACGCAAATATAGAGCAATATAAACGAGGGTCGTCGTAATAAAATATTTTTTTCTATGTATAACAGGCCAAAGGCTCATAAAAATAAACTTGAACCGTTTTATATGACATTCTGTTAGACTTTTATATAAATTCTGATACCAGGGCTGCATTAAAAGGTTAGCTAGTGGTAGCACATTCGATGGCCAGTTTTTACTAAGGTCGGCCTTTTGACAACTACATACGTAACACTTTGCATTCAAATTATCGTATCGAGTACAACTATAATGTTTAAGTTAAATTAATACAACGCTAAAATTGAATTGAATGCAACTACTCGAAATATTTACAATAATTTTTGCGTGCAAGCTATCAGTAATGATAACTAGTGAAGATTTCCAATTGAAGAAGAAGATAATGTAAATTGCTAGGATGTACAATTCAGATAATAATAATTCGTATTATGAAATTAAATAAAAATAAAAAAAAAATTATCAAATCACTTTCAGTGAAACATAATAACAATATTACAGTTTGAGTGAATTGAATAAATATTATATTCCAACCAATTCATCGAATTTATACTTTTTCCAGACCGAATACTTATGCTTGCACTGTGTGCCAATTTTTAGTTGTTTTTCTTCTTCTCTTTATTTTATTAAAACTCTATCCTCTTCTCTTTCTTGTTTGACCCTATTACATAACACACAGTTTATTATCCTGCTCTTTTACTTTTATTTTTCGTTATTGCCCTATTGGCTTTGAAAATAAACACAAGAAAACAAGAGGAAAAAAAAAAATACACAAGAAACGAATTTTTAAGAAAGTAGGTCAGTACAGTGTAATAAACTTTCCTTAACCGCATAACGAGACACAAAACCAGTCTTTTGCTTCTTTTATGGCTACAAAAAAAACCTTTTCTTGCTAATGCCTGCCAACATAATTTATAGGAGGATTTTTTTTTTCTCAAAAAGAAAAAAAAAGCAGAGAAGGGAAGAGTAAGACGATAACGAGCAATAAAAATAGAAGCGATTGTTTTGTATGAATACCTGCAATATGAAGAAACTCCTTTAAGGCATACTACAATAACTTCAAGAACAAGTTCCATAAATATTCGTCATTATCATCTTTGGTGAACTGCAACAACAATTGCACTTGTAAGCATTTGTAACGAAAGAGCTCTACAACAGCTGTTGGCAACAATTAAGAAGACGACGTCATACAATCGCTGGCATTCGCACAGAAAGTTTCTGGTGGCTGATGGCAAAGAAAAGCCTTTAGCCAGACAATGCTTTCGTATCACATAAACATTTGAGTCTTAAGGAATTTAATCAGACTTACAGAATTAAAATAAACCTGATATTTCCTTTTCTGTTTCTTATTTCCTTTTCTCTTTCTGATTATTGCATAGCAGAGTAATATACACTTTCGATTTCGAAGAAAATTTCGTATTTAAGCGGCAAAGAGAATTAATCATGACCTATCTTAAGGCAATTTATTTTTATTTTGTTAAGAATGGGCTTAAATTATTCCAATGAAAAGAATTGCATCAGTTTGTGATTGTTTAAGTTCGTATTGTTTAAGCATGGATACCAGTAAAAAGATTTTATAGATGACTGGAGATGTTAAATGAAATTCGATGTATGCGTCCTATTGTAATTTGCCCAAAAAACCTCATGGATCGAAGATCAACCTTTAAAGCACCGAAGAATCAGAATAAAATCAATCCATATTGGATCGAATGGTATTTTGTAGCGCCTTGTTAAGGGCCAGGATTGAATTGCCATAAGTTGGCTCAAACGATGATTAACCTAGAGGTTAAGAGGAAGATTTTGCTCTAGGTATCATAGGTAAAGAAATGGCATAGTTAGTTTAATTTCTCATTTAGACTTGTACTTACAAAAATTAAATGATTTCAAGGAAGTATTTAACAGCAAACTTTCAGCTTTGGCTAATAAAAGAAATTTTTATTTTACTCCTGTCAAGCTTTTTGTCAATTATTGAATTCGACAAATAAAATTTTATACCTTTGATTAACCTTGTCCTTGTAAGTATGCATCATAGTTAACCTCTCGGATATAAGATTTCACTGAACGAGAAGAGAATGCTAATCAGATTCACAAAATAATGAAATATTTCGATTGGAATTAATGACGGACTGATAGAATTACATTTATTCCTTTTTTTTGTTTACTTTTGTTTTCGGTCTGTATTTTTTAAGTGGTAAGTTTTCGCACAACCCCTTATCAACTATGTTCGAATATTATAAATCCGCGCATGTGCCTTAAGTCTTCTGTATTATTTAAGCCCATTTTTTTCTTCTTATTGCTCTTAATTCTTTAAATATTTTACATTTAAAGATTTATTTGGTTTATCACGTGTCGATCATTGTTTTTTATTTTATTTTAATATTTTTCAGCTGCAAAAATCCATTTTTTTTTATTTGGTTTCGGTTTTTGAATTTAAATAAAACAGTGTTTCGCATACATTGAATGCGATTCATGTGTGTTTGAAACCGCACACTTGTTGAACCAGTTTATTGAGTTTAAAATGTAACAAAATCTGCAAAATTTATTAACAAAAGAAAAAATATTTATCGTTCAGATGACTTTGAAGTTGACACTTAATTTGTGTGTATGAAACGATTCAATTCAATTAAAATATTAAAAAGTGTGACAGATTATCAGAAGCGGATTAAGACCCCATTACCTATACTGGGAGAAAAATGTGGTATACAATATTCGATTAGTATATGTTTGATTAATATTAGTAAAAAATACGAATTGGGAAAAGTTTGATATACGATACGATTCTAGCCGTTAGATTGATGTCACCAGAAGAAACGGTATCTGGAGGAATGAAGATAATTCACCTCGTTATACATCTTAATTCATTTGAGATTACAATAAACTGAGAATACGCTACAGTTGTCAGACTCATTTACGATTTCTGAAACATGTTTTGTGTAGAGAGAGTTGTTTGAGAGTGCATTTGAAACCTTAATCACTAGTGTAAATGGGGAGCATGTCTTGCAGTACAATGTATTTTTTGGGTTGGCATGGAAACCATACTATATTAGATTCTTCTTAATATCAATGTATTACCATTTTCTTAGCACTAACGGGTCAATTAAAATTTAAAAATTTATCTTTCTTGAACATACATATGTTCACACTTGTATACTCTTACTGTCTTGCTTTAATTTTTTTAAGTGTATTAAACTCGTGCAACTTCTACTGGGTTTTCAATTGTTTATTTACTGGCTATAAATACATACTTTATTATTACCAAATAATCTTACAGAGAAGAACAAATTAAATTGGTTTAAAAAACTAAGAAGGTAACAGGATGTTAAAAGAAATTATCAACGGAAAAAATTTATGCAAAATACAAAATCAAAACATGTACTAATAACCGATCAACACCATATTGTTGTCTTGCGTATAAAATAGACTTCCTGACAAGAAGTAAAATGTTTGAATAGAGAAAAAGAAATACAAAACTTCAATCGGAAAAGGCCGAATATGCCAAAACCCTATACATATTTTAAATACAAATGAAAAAGGCGATACAGCTTTTTTGCTTTTTCGAACAATTTTTAAAAACTAGACAGTCAAAATATTTTCCCACTTTACTTTCAGTAGAGATAGTTACATATAAAGTTCAACATCTGCATAGTTCTGCTGCATCCATAAAGGCAAATGAAACTCTAAGCACACAGGTCTCTGACAACTTTGCACCAAAAATTCTGAGAGCAAACTATAATTACCTTGAAAAGTTTTTCAAAAATCAATCGCTCGAATTCGGTGTTAAACCATTACTTATAGCTATAAATTAACGCATATAATTCGAGTGGTATGAAGAACTATGTTCTAATTCTGAGTATTAAGCTTTATGTCTGCTAGACTTCTTTGTGTTTTCCACAACTCTTTGATCTTTAGACATACCGCATAAACGGTACATTTCTGCAATTTGTAGGCGTCTGATTTCAGGATAATATTTTGTTACTGAAATTTCGGATAATCGGTAATAATACAGAGTCCTCGTTTGAAACGATATGTTTGCCTGGTGTTAAGGGACGATTGTACCTACTTAAAGCGGCTCTATTCCTTAATGTATCTTTTCTAAAAAGTAGAGGCTAATGTATAGGCCACTAAGAACGAAAAATCTTAAAAATAAATCGAAAACAAAAAAAAAGAAATTATCATTGTCGTCATTAGCACCGAATTTAATTTAGTAAACCTGTCAATATTTTTCAAACGATTATTTTTTTTTCTTTTTTTTTTTTTTGAAGCTATTTTTGATGAAATATTTCATGTTTTTACTTGTTGTGTTTGTAATTTGCAAAATTTAAAATTTTATTTTCGTCTTTAATTTGTTTGATTAGTTTAACCTTTTAAAGTGTGTGTGTGTGTGTGTGTCTTTTTTTCTTCTTTTCTTCGTATTTTTGCTTTTATCAGTCTGTGTGCAGAGAAAAATGATAATTAAAGTGCCTGTTTTCAAATAAAAATTTATAAACTGGTATTATTTTTTTAAGTATTGTTTTTTAACTTGACATTTAATAAATCACATTGAAATTTTTCAAAATTATTGCGGATAAAATACAAAAAACTAGAAACAAAACTACAAAAGATGAAAGGCAAGAAACCAAAAACTCAATTTAATGACGACAATGGAAGAAAACAAGAAACTGCCAAAGTGGTGTTTTGTGGTGTTGCTGGTAACTTTTCTAAAATAAAAAAAACATAAATAAATTGCATTTAGGATTAACACAACCTTTAAAGTTGTGTTGTTTTCTATTTTTGTTGTAATCAAAGAAGTTGGCCACTCCAAAAACCATGATAAATAGCTACTGTTATCTGTCTATGTATTAACATACATACACACGTATATGTACAAAAAAAAATAAATAAAAACGTAAACAGTGAAATAAGCACATACACACGTCAACACTAAAAGATCATTAAATGAAAAATCAAATTGCACAATGGCATGAAACAAATTAAAAATTTAAAAATTTCGAATAATTTTTGAAATAAAATAATTATTTGCCACAACCCACTGTGCAATAGGATTATAATTTAAAATTTCCTAAAATATTGCTATTCATGAACATTTCGAACTACACATGCATACATTTTAAATAATTAATCATTTGACTAAAAGTTCTTTGGAATTGTGCCACATTTAGGGACATACTTCAAGACATCAAAAACCAGAAAATTGTTTTTTTTTGTTTTCAATTAAAGCAGATGAAACCGAATCTGTGTGACACAACAAAAAACACAAAATAAAAAAAAACCGACACTATAAGAATCAACTCAATGCTGTGGTTGAACTTTACCATATTCGCAGTGGAACCTTATCTTGATTTTTTGGTAGGCAGTATATATAAACGTTTTTATTTTCAAGGTTGTTAAAACAAAACAAAAAAAAAAAAAACAACAAAAGAATTAATAGTACTTAGTTCTTTAGTATGTGAAGACAAAGGAAAATAACTCATTTACAGTTTTCAGTATAAAAAAAACGACGACTAAACTAGTTGTCTAACCAAAGATGTACACTAGGCCTCTTTCATTGGCATACATTTGAGCTATTATTCCGACAAAGGATGATATTGTCTATGTTAGCTATCAAACCGGAATGATAGCTTACGTTGCCAAGGGCTTTTAGGTTTCCATGTAAACATATTCGCCATAGGCATAAATCATTTCGGAATTCGTTGCTTAAATAATATAGTATTTTTTTTTTTTTTGAAAATGGGAAATCTGTATCAGATTTTATTCTGTAATCCACTACACAATCGATTACGTGCACTACGACTAAGTAGTTGTCGAAAATACAGATCAACCCCGATCATATTGCATATTAATTTCGGAGAATATGCCATTGAATTTTCAGTGCCGGGCTTATTAATCCTATTTGGGTGACGTTGAAATATTTACTCCATCCATACGCAAATATATGTGCTCACTTTTGGTCTTATTATATTCGATATCAAATGCAATTGAGTTGCTTAGTTACTTGAATCCTAGTAGCAATATAAACATTAAATTTACATTGTGACGATAAGGAAATACTTTCTTTGAATGTCATGTTGCAATATTGATTGATAATATCATCATAATTTTAATGAATTTTGTGATTGTACATACCAAAATGATTGTAGTGTTACTATGAACATTTCTGTCTATTACATTAAATTTTGTTCCACTTCTTAAAACACTTTAAGGTACATAAATGAATTATATAATCTATATTATAATTTATTAAACCGTATGAATTCAAAAGTTTTACGGAATCCTTTTATTTGTAAATGATTGAACAAACAATAAATTGCAAATGACAAGTGAAAGGATATAAATGAAGGTTATACATACACCGTATAATGTAATTCAAAAGAGATATTGATTGAATTAAAATCCAATAAACACACCCACCTTATAAGAAAAAATGTACTAAAATCATATCTGCTGTAGACTTATAGCTCAACCCTAAAGTAGATTAAACGTGAAAAATGATTTTAAAAAGACATAAAGCACTAGAGTCATGAAAAATGAACAAAAAACAATAAAAAATCATTAAATTTCTATTGTTTGTTTTTATTTATTTAAAATTAATATTTAATTTGCAATTAAATATTACAAAACAACAACAATTTGTTTTACTTTATTACCAAAAAACTAAGAAACATAAAATTGCATAGAAAAGTTTTGTAACACAGCAGCAGCAAATCAACGGAAAATACTTAAAAAGTTTAAATAATTTTCTACGATTGCCATACATTTTGCAGCAGTTCTGTCTGTCTGTCTGTTTATTAAATGCTCTACAATTCAACAATTCTATGTATGAACAAACGATTGTTTTTGTGTCCCTGTGTCATTGCTTTTGTTTTTCTCAAATTATTTTTTTTTTTTTTTGCAATTTTGTTAACAAAATATTGTTAAGCGAACATATAAAATCGAACATAAAAGGAAATCAAATGAAATTGTGTAGTGCAGCTGCATTTAAACTGTAACAGAACTTCTCTAACACGAGTCATTCATTCATTCATTCATTCATTGTATTTAAGTTTTCAAATAAATTTTATGTTTTTTTCTTCTTTCTTTTATATTTTAAAGATATGATTGCCCAGGTACACATACTCATGTATACATTCATACAATTTATTTTCATTCTGAATGACAAACCATATACATACATACATAGGTGTGTACATACATACGTATGTAGCATACTGTGAACGGGAGTAGGTTTTTGTTTCTCGTTCAAACATAAAAACGTATGCAATTGCAGGAAAACATTCAGAAACGAAAATGTTTACAAAACACGACAGGAAAACATTTAATTTGTGTTTTGTAATCGTTAGCGTTTAAGCCAAGAAATAGAATTCTATTACCAATCGAAACAGTAAAGAAAAATGGACTTTGAAATCCATAAAAAATATTGCGAGTTTTCTTGGTACATGAGTAATAAGTCAGGTTTGTGTCTCAAGTCTTTTGTTTTGTTTATTAATCTCTGGCAGCAGAAAATACACGAATATTATGAAAGTATTATCTAATACCACCACAATTAGGTCTTCACTGCAATCAATAAAATAATTTAATCGATCAATAAAAATAACATCAGCGATGTAATTAACCAATATTACATGGCAACTGAGAATATCTTACTCGAGTAATCAATCGTCATTACTGCAGAATTTCTCTCACTACTTCAGAGTAGTAGTATGGGGACTGCTGTTCAAACCTTAGATTTAAAATACATACATATTTCAACTATGGAAACTTTTAACGTTGCTAATGCAATATAAAGAATACAATGGAGAATATTACATGGGTCTTTAGTAGGTGGAGGGATATATGGACGCCTCCGTTCTATAACATTCTAAGTCGAAAAAGTGTGTTTTGAGTTATGAGCTCTCAAAGTTTTCGCGCGCCATAAGACTATATGTGTATTCTAAGGAGATTTTTCCCTATAACTTCGGAACGGATGGGCGCATCTTAACCAAATTTTGACAGTATTTAAGTAAGAGAACGGAGAATTTAAAAACGTTCTAAGTATCATATCATAGGCATCGATATTATGTATGTATTTGCAGCAAAAGTTCCCGTATTCTTTACCTGTAAGTAAGTAGAGGTGGCTGTGCACCCAAGAAAGGCGACATAGAGCATATGATTCTCCAGTCCTGGAACCACTCGGAGCTTCTGATGAAGTGACCACACATGTGTATGGTATCTATTGACTTAATATTTATAATTAACGAATAAATATTCTTATACTTTATGCATAAGCTTATGTTTTAGTTTTAATAAAACCAAATAGAAACTACATATGAATGTATGTAAGCACTGTGTGTAACACATACAATAATATGCAGTAATTGCAACGAATATGCATTTTAACAAAAAAAAAAAGAGAAAAAAAGGTTCTGTATTAAAAGACAAAAAGAAGGGTTTAAATTAATGGCATCTCACTCCCCATGTATTGCATTGTTAAGTAACACACATACACACTCATACAAATCGTAGCCGAACCTTTTTTTTTTGATATTCTTTTCAATACTAGAGCATTGCAATTCAATTGGTAGTCGGAGATGGTGGCAACATGTAGTGTTAAACGCGTCGTTATTGCAGACAGAAAAGAAAAAAGGTAAACGCGAAAACATAACATGATTAACCATAAACCACAGGCTTACTTGTATTATTTTACACAACACCACTGTAAGCAAATTAATGTGGTATTGGTGGCAAAAGTGTTAGTGGTAGTGTGTGGCATTAGTTATTAGCGAAAAGCAAAACAAATTTTGTTATTTACCGCACGTAACCTTGACGCATAATTCATTTGAATTGAAATAAAAAAAAAAATATTTGATTTTGTTGCTTGTTCGATTTTCTCTTCAACTGGGAAAGAATTTCAAATTTACGAACTGAAAATTTTCTGTTTCAAATAAATACTGGGTATGCAATAATAACTCATTCATTCATTGGGTTCTTTCTGTGTTGAATCTTTATTATTTTTTTTTTTTTGTATTTTCTTTTAAAAGTCTTTCAATGCGTTACACATAATCATTAATGCCTTTTAAAGTGGAGCACTTACGGTAGTTATTCATTTCTTTTCCTTTAAGCCAGTTACATCGCAATAAATATGTTCCCATACACACTATATTGGTCAAATTGGTTTAGTTATTGTGTGACAGAGATGTTAAGGAATTCAAACATTTAGAAAAATATTATAAATACAGAAGATGAAAATTTCTAATTCAAAAATAGTGTTTTACATTGTAATAGTGTGATTAAAGAACAAGAAGGATGCCATTATTGTATTATAATTAGAAAAAATACATATAATAATTTAATGTTGCAATATAACTTTAAAAAATTAAAATAATTCGACATTTCATTCCTTTAAGCAGCTGATTTTATATAAAGAAATTGTAAATCAAATAAACTGCATTTGATTATGAATAAGAAATGCTACTCAAAAACAGTGCCAACAATAATAGCAACAATCAAAATAATAATCTTGTATTATGTACTATTGACTGTTTGAATGTATGCCGAGAATATCTGGTCTGATAAACTATAAATTTGATACCTTTTCATATTGACCCATTCAGAGGTAGACAACACACACATATACACACACACTCCCACATACCCATTCAATAAAAAAAACGCATTCAAGTAGGAAAAACTGACTGGGCATTCAACAACATACCACAGTAACAGAGACTGAAACCGAATACAAATCAGAAGCAATTGATTAAAACTGTGACTATGACTGCGAGTGAGACTATGGCTGATGCTGATGCAAAGGTATACTATAGTATAAAATCTTTTATTACACATACAATATTTGAAAATGATTTGATTTCTACTCCCTTCCTCTATCTTATCGAGCTGATCTTACAATTAGTTTTTGGTGCATTTTCCTCTCTTTTTCGTTTTACGTTTGCATTTCATGGTTTTCAAATTCTTTGGCTTACAAACTGTCAGTAAGTCTGTAAAATACACACTGTGAGCCAGTGTGTGCCATACCGTTGGACTTTTTCTGTTCGATTCACAGTAACATTAGTGGGTGCAATTTATTTTTATTGTTTTCTTGTTTATTTTTAATATTTTTTTTTTTTAATTTTTTAATTTTTTTGTTTCTTTCCTTTAACTGGGGGTATTTCTTTCGATATGAATTTTTTGAAAGGGATTTTTGTAATTTACCTTTCAATTTTGTTAGTATTGTTGTTGCTGTTGTTGTTATTTGTTATTGTTTATTGAATTGTAATTAAAACCATTCGCTGTTAACATGGCTCATATTTGTTTGTTTTGTATTTTGGAATAGACAAAAATGTAAAAGTATCACGGTTGCTTTCGGGGCATCTATAGGGGCTTATTACCAATAAACAAAAATAACAAAAACGAAAACAAAAACAAAAATTTGTTACGATAACGTTCACACTTGCTGTAATGGATGATGAATGTAGTTTAAATTCCCCACACAAGGAATTTCGAATAGCGGATTAGTTGTTTGAAGTTTTTTTTTCGATATTTTTTTATTTTTAAGATAAAACAAAACCTTAGTTCAAAAGTAATGTGTACGTTGTTTTTGTTGTTGTTGTTATAAACTATATAATTAAATGGGGTCATACCGAAAGAATATAAAAAAAAAAACAATTTTTAAACCATGGGAAACATAATGAAACTTAATGATAGACCATAACTGGATTATGGCTTATGGATCTCAACCTTAACATAACTGTCCAAACAGGAACCAAGTGATTTGGATATTTTATAGAGTGCATAGGTTAGGTTAGGTTAGGTTAGAGGACGTGCACCTGTCGGTCAAGACAAGCACAGTACCCGGAGGTCGAAATTGACCCATTGTACATTGTCCTTAGGGGAGGAAGGAAAAGGAGGATATTGGAAAATAGGGAAGAGGAGGGAGAATGGGAAACGGAGGAACGAAAAACAACAGACACAAAACAACAGAGGTTGAGAGTGCGACTACAATTATGAAGCCCTAGCACCTCTCAACCAGCCCAAGCTGCTAATGAATCTGTGGAGAGCCTTAATGTCGGCTCTCGACACAGAACTCAAGTTCTCAAAGAAGGCCCTGACAAGGGTCCTCAACCTCAACCTACCAAGGGCTGGGCAGCTGCAGAGGAGATGTTCGAGAGTCTCCAACTCCTCCTCATCGCAACATACCTTGCAATAGTCCGGCTGGGATCTGTTCCAGATCCCCGTCAGCGACCTAATCTCGCAGTGCCCCGTGATAAAACCGACAACCAACCTTAAGCTGGCCTTAACCATAGAGTGCATAACGACTAGTTCTATATTTAAAACTTACCTCTTATCCTCATTTTGCTTCAGGATCTTGTCCCTTTAACTGCTTAACTAATCCAGACTTTTTAAATTTCTTCGAATACAGTTCATATTTTGTAAACATTTCAGTTCACTTATTGATTAAGTGGAATATATTCCTGTGGAATATAAAAACTACGAAAGCATTAACAATTGTAGACACCCTTTAATAATATCAAGTGAATGTTGATGAAATGATATCAACATGAAGTAGAAATTCATAAGATCATAAGAATTTTGTGAGTTTTAAATTCATATTAAAATACTTCGGTGGTTGGGTGTTCTATGCTCCTGTGAGGCTGATTATATTGCTGAGTTTAATTGATAAGTTCATTCACTAAAAGCTAACAACTCTATTAATAATAATTTTATATTTTTATTTTTAAATATTCAAAAATGATATTATGAAAAGCATTTAAAATCCCTTTTTATATCCTCTCATTCGTGTTAACCTCACATAAAAAGAATTCGTTACGTAATAAGACAAGCATTTTATAAGTCGTTTATGGTAATTGATAATTGATTACTTTCGAATTTTATTTAAAGATGTTACAAATTTTTATATCATAATTTGTAAAAGGAATTCGTTATGTTGTTATACTCATATTTAACAACAACAAACGCAGTTTATTTCTCAATTTTTGTTTTGTTTTTATTGTTTTTTATAACTGAATCAATAAATGTGAACAAATGAATCAATTCCAACTTCTTTAGACACGTTATTTAAAAAGCCACGATTTTCATTACAACAAAGTTAAGAAGAAATCATTTCTGAAATGCTACAATGAAAATCCTATGGCTGTTGTTTCTAAATTTCATTTGATTTGTTTGGTTTTTAAGGTTTCTTTATTTGGTATCGTAAGTGAGTATCCATTAAGTTGTGGGTTTTCTAAATTTGTTTTTGATTTGCTTGTGGTTTTATTAAAGCAGAATTTTTTTTACCAGCACTTAAAGAAGGTGAGATGAGGGTGTAATCATACACGAACTGAAATTTTCATACCTCAAATGAATTTTTAAAGAATTGATAAATTTAAGATTTAAATGGATATAGGGAAGAAAAATTTAAATAATAAAGCTTTAAACGCGTGCCATAAAGTATTGTTTTACGTTTAGTACAAGGACATTTTCAATTTTTTTTTTAATTTTTCGTAAATCTTCATTGAGTTGAAAAATTACTGTCTTTCGTTCTTGCATTATTAATGATATATTTGAGGTATATTGAAAATGTATGAATACATTCTATTTTTTTTTTTCTTAGGATTCCTAAACTAACCATTCTTATTAATTTACTTTACACAAAGCATTCTTTCATTCATTATAGAGAAAAAGCATCACATAGTCACTGTAATCATTTTAAAATCAGAGAAATAAAGAACTTATTGCACTTAAAATGCAAGCTGAAATGTTTGCCACCTTTTTAAACACGTGTTCTTCTGTTACAATTACACTCATGCTGCTCAATAAATAAGAGTTGTGCAACAGCAACTTAGAGACAATAAAAAAAAAAAAATTGCGGATGCTTTGAATATGAGACAATATGTAAACCAGATTGAAAGCAGCTGCCTTTAAAGCAGAGAAATCTATGTTTTTTTAGTTTCTTTCAGTTTTCTCTCTAAATATTTATCTTTTACATTAATTTACTATTTTCGACTATTTTTAATTTTGATTAATTTTTTTTCTTAATTAAATAACTCAAAAACAATTTATAGAGAGTAATTGTATTGAAAATTTCTGTTGATTTCAAATGGTTATAGAAAATTTTATTTTTTTTTCATTTTCTCTATTTTCGTTTAATTAACTCAGTTCATGTGTTTTATTTTGGTTGGTGCTAATTATTATTTGTTTTCTTTCTACCTTATCTTATGGTTTAATTTGTAATGTTTAACTAAAGGCCTTATCTTATGTCTTGTTAGAGATTGCCTTTCATTCCCCATTGTTGATGTCGTTATTTATTACACTCGTTACCGGCTTTTTAGAAAAATGCGGTCAAAAAGCCATTTAGAAGGCAGTGTTCGTTCATATTCGAATTATATAAATAAAATTAAAGAAATAAAAAATATATAATAAACCATTGGCTAATAATAAAAAAAAAATTCCCAAAATAAAGAAATAATTTTTACAAAATGTACTCAAAAACTCAAAATCGTTTCTTTCTTTATTTTTTCTTAGTTTATTTTACTTTTCTGTATTGTAGTATTTCTGTTTCTGTAAAAGATTAAATAGTTTTTATTATTTCGATGGTTTTTAATTGAAATCTTTTAACACAAAAATATTTAACAACTCAAGGTCATTTACTAGAGCAAAAGGTGCGTGTTAACCCAAAATTAATAAAAAAAAACAACAACAAACTCGACTATGATCTTAATCAGATTTATTGTGATTTACGTAGTATAATTAAACAGTTTTTAAGCCTTTTTATTATTACCCTCCCTTATTTTGTTTGTTAATAAAATCATTGTTTTAAACTTAATAATAAGTGCACATGTGTCTTAAGTCTTTTGTTTGATTCTGTTATGACATATGAGAGTGAACTACATTAGAGTCATGAAAAGTGTGGTGCGTAATCCGTTACTTATGAGTAGTTAATCCGTTTTTTTTTTAGTTTTGTATTGCTTTAACTTTCATTTGCCATAATAACTCGTATAATTATGAAAGGATGTTGCCAGAATGGTCTTAGGCTGGGACGTGCAAATTAAAGACCGACTTTAAATGCTGATTATGAAATGGAAGTTTTGGAATGTAGTAGAAGTAAAACCCGTTGCATCCCTATGTGGAAAATATTGAGAAATATTATTTACGAATTTTTGAAATCTTTAATGTATTAATTAATAACGCTTATAATTTCGGCCACAGTTTTAAGAGTTCTCTAAGCTATTTGAATTCAAATTGTGAATGATTTATCTCCCGAAAACAAATTTTACTTTCCCTAAATTCTTCAATGCTTTCGTACTAGAAACTGAAAAGGTGGGTTTTAAAAAACTTTAAAAAGATTTGTAATGAATCTCAATTGGCTAGCCTCCGAATCATCTTAAACATTATCTCTAGGAAATTCTGCATTTTTTAAGTTATTTCGCAAACTTTAAAAAATTATAAATTTATTGAATGCGAGCCTATTATCAGCAATATTTTTCAAGAAAAGTACTTTGAGCAAATTTTAAAATAAATTCAGAATACATAATTTTTAATAAAAATAATTTAAAATAAAACGGGTTCTGTGCATTTTATAATTTTAATAAATATAATATCTGCAATAAAATATATTTAGACAAACACATACACACCCAGACTCGATTATATCTACATACACCCAACTCTTTTTTTACACGGTAGATACGTTCCTCAGAAGTCCGTGTAAAAAAAGATGCGTTTCCTATAGTAAAATGGGGGATACGTTCCATGCCATCTGAAAACCGTGTAAGATGAAATAAAGAACTATTGTTATATGTTCATATAGCACTTTATGGAGAATTAAAACTTAAAATATATAATTCATAGAGGTGAAAAATTGGTAGAGCAAGCAAAAAACAAAAGAATTCTGTTAATCCAGATTTAAGAACAGAAAAATTAGAATAGAAATAAAGAAAAAATATTTAAATAACTACATAATTATTCGTCGCTACTAAATTATCCAATGGAGAATTTCGTCCGGTAATAAAGTTTTGAACTGTCGGACTACATTCCGAAAGGTCTTGCTCCGTCGACTTTTTTATTAAAATTTCTTTTATAGAAAGTTTAACTTTTGGTTTTTTAAGTTCTTTATACCCATTAATACAATTATTAATATCTCGTTCGAATTTCAAGGCACGTTCCATATTAGAATAATTTTTAAGAAATGATTCAGTATACTTTTACCAAATGTTAGTAAGTCATCAATTAAACTAGCACTTAGTTGACATATTTCGGTATCCTCGTCGTTATTGGGGATTTTGAAATTTTTTACAAACATTTTTTTTCCAACCGTGTAACTTCAAATCCGTATAAAAAGAAACCGTGTAAAAAAAGAGTTGGGTGTACATACATATGTTGACATTTCTATATTGCTTGTGCAAAAACAAATAATAAAAAACAAAATAATTTTTTTTTTAATAATATTGTTTATAAAAAAAAGAAGAAAAATATATACCAGTTACACCCAATTTGGCACAAAATGCAGATAAAATGAAAAAAAGAAATCAAAATAATGCAAAAAGAATTACAAAATGCTGTTGCTGTATTAGCGAAAGAAACACAAAAACAAAAAAAAAAAAACAAATATGAAAAAAGTAAGTCAAGTTAAATAAACTTTACAAAGCAAAATAAAAACAAAAACAAGTTGAAAATCAGGCTTTAAGTTATAAACAAAAGCAAAAGAAATACAAAAACAAAAACTACAACGACTGCGAAAGGCAACAAAAATTTAACATAAACAACCAACAATAAGTAGTTGACTGCATTTTTTTTTTGTAGTTGTTGTTGTAATCTTTTGACCAACGGCACTTAAAGCTGTCACAAAAATCTAGCAAACACACGCACACACCCATACACACATAGTCTCTCATGCAATTATAAAACGAGCTATAATGAAAAGCAGCTGTACAGAATAAATGCATACGAACTGTTATTAAAAGCTGACTTGGTGTTTCCGAACGAACACCAACGAAAGCGAGAGTTTATTTAAACTTGTTGTTGGTTGTTTAGTAAAGTTTGTTTCTTTGTTTTCTAATAAACAGAGAAATCTCTTTCATAAAAACTTTTAAGCGAGTGTTTAAGTTTACAAATTGTTGTTTACGGAGCATGATAATGATTTCTCTTCACTACCATATGCCATTAAAGAGAATTGTTTTTATATTAAAATCATTGAGTATACTTTTAGGCTTGCTAGAAAAGAAAACTAGTGCTGTTGTTAAATAACCTACACTATGGGCGTCTGATTATTAAAATATTTTATTTCATTAAGTGTACTAAAATTACAACGCTTATAAGTTTGTAGGCATCATTTGGATTGAATTTGTTTTTTTTTATTTCTTTTTTTTTTGTTTTCTAATTTGTTTCTTGATGTTAATGTGTCTTTCAGTAGATTCTTTATGTTAGATGTGGAAGCTTTTTTACATAGTCCTTCCAAATCGGTGCTCTGTCTCGGCTTCATAATTATCAATAATAATTGATAATAATCGGGGTTAAAAGTTTTCTATATTTTTCGGGGCTTCCTATACATTATGATATTACAAGTATGGCGTAGCCTATACAAAAACAGATACTCCAGAGCTCAAATACAGAGTTAAGAAATTATTTATTTTATTATAATTTTTTTTTTATATATTCTATTATTTTATTGGAACTGATTTAATTTTACTTTGTTATTATAAAAATATAAATACACCACAATCTTCACTTTAACTGTGCTGATTTTTTTTAATTGTTACTCAACGATATTTTTTATAGGACAGCGTTACAAATTTTTATTTGCCCCAAACAACTCAAGCAAACAACACATTATAGAGAAGATATTATGATTTATTTTCGCTTCAGTTTGAAAATACTTTTATTCATATTAATTTACAATGAAATAAAAGAAATCAATTGCTCCAGAATACCACCTTGGTTTATATACGAATGAGCATCTATATTACGTGGAAATAAATCGTGCAGTGAGTTTTTCTAAAATAATGAATCAATTGTGGTTTTATTTTTTAATCAGTAAAATAAATTGAAATAATTTTTCTTGTTAGTTTTCTAATTATAAAGCCAGAGCGAAATGTTTAAAACTGGGCATGACAACGAATTCGACACAAACCGATGCAGCACACCTTGTATCATCCTTAAAAAGGATTTATGGTAAGTCGGACAGCTAATAAGTGTTTTAGGTGATTCATATTTTTTTTTTTTTTACTGTTGTTAGGCGATTTACCCGACTTCTGGATTTTTGGCAATGAAAATGAAAATAAACACCTCAACAGTTTGCTCTTTATTAGGATGTGTTTCAAATTCGATTTATCGTTGGGCATCTATAAAAAAGAAAATTGTTCCACAAAATTGGGATATTTTTGTAAATGCAGTTTTAATGGTGCAACATTATTTTATAGAAATGGAACGATTGAGCAAATTTCCAAAAATAACGTTCAAAAATTTTGTGATCCTCATGAGGTCATCTATGATGACGTTTTCAGCAACTGTATGATAAATTTAAATAAAACACAGCGTTACGTAACACAAAAAAATGTAAAATAAAAACTAAAACAGAAGACAAATTAAAACAATAAGGTTAGAATTTCGAAGAACACAAGTTCAACCTTTCTGGAGTCAACATTAGCCTCAGTAATATATTCAAAGGAAGAAGTTGAGTATTTTGATTTGTAGAACTGCACTTGTAATCTGTATGACCATTAACACAAACAATATTATCAATCAATTGCAGTTTAAAATTGCTTTCCGAGTAAGATTTGTACAAAATGCATAGGCCAACACATCCTTGGCAATGTAGAACATCCATACAATTTAATTTATTCTATATGGGATGGATCTACTTTGCAAGTAACTACATTCTCTTTGCCTCGCTTTGATATCTTTTGATTAAAGCGAAGAGTCTTAATATTAGCGAGACACTCACAACTGACACATAGACAATCTTCCAAAATGGATGCATGAACTGGCGTCATTTAAATAAAATTATTGCCGCATCGCTGTTGTTGCTGATTAAAAAGCGTGTGAAATCTGTAGCCATTGCTAGTTACTTTTTTTTTTGTAATTTCTATGGCCTATGAAGCGAATCATTCACAACCAGTCAGCCTTGGCATGTCCTTATGGCGACAAAGAGACAAATAAATCAGAGATCACATATTTACTTAAGAAATTATTCTTATTCTTATTATTTTATTTGAGTTATTGTGATATAACTTTGTAATTATAAATAAATATAAATATAATTACTATACATTTACTTAATTGTTATTCAACCATTATTTTTATAGGGCAGCATTACAAATATTTAGTTGCCACCTTCTTCTCAAGCAAGCAGCACATGCAATTTTTAAGATTTATTAAAAAAAATATTATGATTTATTTTCGCATTAATTTGAAATTGTTTTTAGTTATTTTACTTTACAATGAATTAAAAGTAATCAATTGCTCTAGAATACCACCCTGGTTTATATACGATGAGCATCTATATTACGTGGAAATAAATACAGACGTGAGATTTTTTTCTAAAATAATAATTGGAAAAATCAAATTCAAAAATAATTATTCCTTAATAGTTTACAAATCGAGATGCAGAAGCAAAATGTTTACATTTAAACATGATAATGACAATGACACGGGCAAATGTAAAAACTCTAATGCCAGCCTTGAAGAAGATATATGGTGAGTTGAGTATTTTTCTATCCTTTCACGAATTCAATAATAATTTTTAATTCCCTTTCTTTACATTTGTCAGCCGATTTGCCCGTTTTCTGGGCATATAGGAATGAAGTCTTGAATGAGGTCTTTGAGAATTCTAAGAATATGAGCTCGTGTTTTAAGCTGAAATCTTCTGATGCCATCTATACACAAGAAGATTGTTCCACAAAATTGGGAGTTTTATGCAAATGCAGTTTTATTGATGCAACATTATTTTATAGAAATGGAACGATTGAGAAAATTGCCCAAAAATAAAGTTCAACAATTTTGCGATCCCCACGCCATTGTCTACAATGATATTATAAGCAATTGTGTGATAAGTTTATGATCAAATTCTTCAAATCTTCAAGAACAAACAACCGTGTGATTATTGTTAATAGGTGGCACAAATAATTCTTAATTTATTTTTTCAAGTTTCCTTCATAATATAAGATTAATTTGTTTATAGATTCGAAGAATAAATTGCTTAAATTTTTAGATACTTATAATGTTGAATTTGAAGTTTTTCGCTACATGCCTACATAATTCTTTATTCCTTTACAGTTGATAACAATACTTGTCATCTATATTTCTTGGGCCATATTAAGGCGTTGCATGGAATTTTGTACAGTCAAGCGAAAAGTAAGAAAAGTAAGGTAGGTAAGAATCTAAATAATGCGTACCGTTCCATGCCTGACAAAATTGTTAATCACCTCCAGAAAGGCTTTTATTCCGTATTCCTGGACATCATTGTCCCAATTGTCATTTGGCTATCCGTGAAGATAGTTAGTGTTTTGGCTTATTAAACGAAAGGCCCGAGTTCAAATCGCAGGTCGGATATCAAAACGAAAATATGAAAATGATTTTTGGGTTACTTCCTCTCAGCAGATTTCAGGCTGACTTTAAACTGTAGGTCCCGTCAATCCCGTCAATCCTGGTCGTAATCCTGACTGAAGCGTTGTAATGGCCAATTATGTATATGTATGTATGTATGAAAATATTTATGATTACTAGCCCAGATCATACATTCCGCAATCGTGTGTACAACTGCTTAAAAAACACAATTATGGTCCAGTTGCCTGACGAAAAGTTTGATTTCTGGTGCTTCTATGGAGAAGCCTAGTTTCGTCCTATTTCCATGTTTAGAGCGCCATATGTGTTGTAACTAGTCCCCGTTGACATTTGTGACACTGACCCGTTTAAGCATGAGAGTCGCTCTGGTGTTAGAGTGAAGCAATTGGATCGATATATTTTTCATCCTGTCGGATAACTGAGCGTTTAGCGAGAGACCGTCCAATGTCCCAACTATACTCTATATTATAATACGATTTCGGGCTCTGGTTGACTCATCCTTCTCCCAATATATGAAGACGATACGCCGTAAGGACTAAATCCCATTGAATTGTATGGTCCTTGTGGGTGATGTATTCATTGCACCACTTATCAGTAAGAGTTGTCCTTTTTAAGCCATATAAGTTTAAATTTAGTTTTTTAGTTCATTTAAAAAAGAAAAGAAATTCTCGAATGAATAAAATTTATTGAAACTTTTATTTTCAATTTGATTTTAAAACTCCCAGTGTGATGAAATCTTTTTAAAGTGAAATTAATTCTTAGTACCACATTTGTTCGTTCTACTTATTTTTGGTGGCCTTATTTAATGGGTCAAATACAAATACAAACCAAAGTTAAATAAAAAAAAATTAATTAACTTAAAAATCAATTAACTTAACATTATAAGCCATAAAACAGCTCATATTACAATACATATATAGAGATTTTTTTCCTTCATGTTATCAACACATGTTTTCTCTCTTTTAACGTATTTTACGACTGGAACAGTTTCTTTTTTTTATTTTATTTCATGCACTTTATTTTTGAAAATATTAAAGTTTTTTCCTGTGTTTCGTTTTCATTGCAACAAAAGTAAATTTTTTTTAACCGAAAAATAAAATTAAAAAAAACTTTTCTTTTTTTTCATGATTTTTTTATTATTTTATTTTTAAAACGAGTACCGCAATAATATTGGTGTTAAAAAATAAAGGCTTACGACCGTTATAATATCAGATAGATGGCTAGAATGGTCAGATGTTTGGTTGATCGGTCAAAGAATATTTTTCGAAAAATTGTTTAAAGTTTAGTCATGCGCATAATACTTTATAGTTTTCATTTCGTTTTTGTTTAATTTGTTTTGTTTTTTTTTTTCTTTTTAATTTATTTTTTTTTATTCATTTTAAAAGTGCATATTTTTGTGTGTCCGTCCGTCAAATTGTCTTTATTTATCAATCATATTCGGATTACAATGTAAAGATTTAAACAATAAAACACAATTTGCGAATGCATTCAAAGAAATGCATACATATGTACTTAAAAACAACAACAACAACAACAGTAATAATAAAAGCTAAATCAACAATAAAAATAGTGTTAAAAAATACATACATATCTGTTTATATATGATTTACCGTTTTTAACAATTTTTTTTTGGCTTAATGCCATCGTCCATGTATTGCCTGTTCAATGTGTCATTGAACTTAAGAAAGATTATGGAACATTATGGAGTTGTTACTAAAGCATCGGAGCAATATTGAGAAACTATACTCTTTATTCTATTAACCAGGGAAATAACTTTTGTTCAACTCATATCACAGTAGGCACTTTTTCTTCACAATTAATAAGTAGTATCATTACGCCTTCATCCCCATTGCAGAAGTACTTTGTATATCACGATATAATTCGCCATACCCAATTAACTGGTTATGTTCTATCATATTATTTTTACTGTAGGATGGATCAAGTGGTCGCAATGTGGTAGATAGTGTATTGCCCAAATAGGCAAAGTCTCATAAAGTCAAACTTCAGATCTAAAAACCCCAAAAAAAAAACAAAAAAAATATGAAGAAATAATTCTATTGGGATTCTCCCCTCACAGATCTTCTTGCAAGAATGCGAAGGTTAAATAATATTGCCATCAGCCTTAATATTGTCGGTTCAAATCTGTTGATGCAGGCCGCGACTTTTCAATTAAAAAGGTTCTAAAATTGAATTGAAAACGTTCCTTCACTAGAATTATTGTCAAAACCACCCAACTAACGACGATCATACTAAGAACATCTTTTTGGTTAGGAAAAGTTAGGCAAAATAAACAACAACAAAATATATTTTTCTTTCTACAACGAATGAACAAATTGTTAACGGTTTATGTGCCTGTAATCAAAAGTTTACCAATCAATATTCATATAGCCTTGTCAGATCTATATGTAGATCCTGCAACTTTATTTTAGCTTCAACTGTTTCATGATTTAACTTGGTTTTATACATCAGATTCAATTTAATTGAATTTTTTTCATTTCATTTTATTTTGTGCACTTAAAACGAAAAAAAAATCTTCTTCGACTTACTACCCCATATACGATACAATTACTTGAAATTTTTTTTAATAAAATTAATGTGTTGCACGAAATTTATTAACAAATTAACAAAGAATTCTTCAGTTAATATATAAAATAAGTTACAAAAAAAAAATAAATAAATGCCAATCAACGACTCTATAGATTTTATTTTGTAAATAAACTTCTAACAATAGTTACGCTATGCATGCATCAAATGACGAATGGTGTGTTAAAAATTGGCCACCGAATGAAATCATAATAAAGAATTATTTTTGAAATATAGTTTTGTAAAATTCTATGCCGTGTGCTCTTAAACGTTAGAATTAAGATATTACACATCTGAGTAGAGCGTATGTAAAGCCTGGATAATTAATTCAATCAATGCCAATGTCGAATATCCACGGCATCCAAGGGCCTAAAAATATTTTAATAATATTTTAGTAATATTTTATTATAACAATGTTCGGCTATATTTTGCAAAGACGTTTAAAACCGACTAATAAAAGATATTGTCTTATTACCATTGGAATTCGTTTTTGTTTAGAGAAGCATAGAAGAAATGAAAAAAAGTCACAGCTGATGATGGTCAATACTTTGGGTTTTGTTAAACCAATGTTTCTCATTAAACGTCAAAATTTCCCACAAATTCGGCAATTTTAAGTTTTACATTGAGACGTTAGTGGTACATTAGCTTGTAATTTGATAAATAGATATCCCTGCACAGGGATATTTTTTTAAGTATTTCTCTTATACCGAATTGATATTTTTTAATTTAAGCATTTGGCACACAGTGGAGCGCTCTATAAACTAAGTAGCATAGTTTTTCCCCTAACTTAGTTTAGTTTAAAGATAATGTGATCATATGGAATATCATAAGATGCTTAGACCGTATTACAATTTATTAATAATTGCCATTGATTTATATGAGATTAATAATTAAATTATAGAAATAGAATAATAAAATAACACATTTAAACCACAACGATCTATAAAAAAAACAAAAATGCACCCATAATTTATGTATGATGTCATTCCTATTAACCCATTTCGATTAAATTGACTATAACTCTCCTTGAAATTACGGTAACTTAGCAAGCAATGCTTTTTCAATTTTCAAAACGATTTCCTTTGTTAAACGATTCAGCGATTCTAACTCAGTATTCCTTGAACAATTCGATTCGATTCTATTTCATTTTGGTAGGTCATTGTAGATTTCAAGAACAAACAAAAAAAAATTCTACCTCTTAATAGGGTTAATTACCGTTTAAAATACTAAGAGAAAATCTTATTCATATAATCATTAGAATATTACAGAATATACCCAGTATTTATTCTCGGTTTCACTATGAAACATATGGCGCTAAAGATGAGAGTCTTTTTTATTTTTTTAACAACGATTTTATATCACAGCAATATAACCCTTGGCCAAGGCAATCGTAAATGGGTCCAAATCGATAATCGATTATTTCGCATAGATCCCGATGGCCGGGTATTAACGAAGAAATCCAATAGATTATTATTTTTTATTTTGTATTTTTGTTTTCAGTATTCTTGGGAAATGGCTGTCAAGGAATGTAAAATGGAACACACACACTTAATACGTCCCGAAACTAATTACGATTATACACAATTAAAGGGCGCCATTAAACGAAATTTTGGTAAGTACACTGGCAAAGTATTACGCAAAGGGATTCATTTAAAGAAAATTCACTTCGTTTAAATTCCTGCAGGCAATTATTCGGCCTTTTGGACCAGTGGTAAAGTGAAGTACACCTCGCCATTTGATTCACTGGGCTTGGGCAGAAGCAAAGTCAATCAAAAGAAATGCAATAAATTCGATAACACCACGTTGTTTAAATATCAACCAGATGACTGTAACAAATTGTATGGTTTTATATGCGAAAGGTCTCTACTCAATGGATTTTCACAATTTAAGGATAATCTGAATGAGTATCATATACAGCCACTTAAACATGTAAAATAAGAATTCTAGATACATATGTATGTACATATACTTTACTTATACTTTTGCTTTGTTGATAACCTTTGTAGTTCAATTGCCTGGAGTCGCATAATGAATGTTCGAAACGCGACATGTCCTTAACACCGTTTGACGATTATCACAATCGTAAAATGTTACGAGAATACATATTTTTCAATTATGGTTTGTTTTTAATCAATATGTAACACTCTTTGAGCTATTTTTATTATAATTTTTATTTTTTCTTTTGTAATCCCTTAACGTTATAGGCCCAACATATCAGTTTTGGTTGAATAATTGCTCCATGATGGGTCAAAATAATCAGAATGGAAATCAGCAAACAAAGTTAGGTTTCATATGTGAACGAACGATATTACAGTCAAAACTGAGTACCAGACATTTGATTTTGATTGTTTTCCTATCGCTAACTACTACTGGTGCTATATTTGTGTATATAATTGGTCGCTGTTGTTGTCGCAAGAGAGAGAAGAACTACATACTGGAATTTGAAAATCCTAAAGACTTTTATGACACCGAAATGAAGTGAAATTCTCTCTCATTTTATCTCTTCATTTTATTATTACATTTGATTATTTTAATATTATTATAATATTATGTACATCTATTATATATGCATATAAAATATACATACATACATACATATGTATTTTATTTATATATTTAAAATCCATTGTCGTTTAATTGCTTATATTCAAATGCCGGACAGATTGATTATTATTAAAGTGAATGTGGTTTGAGGCTTAGAGGATATAATAATAAATACACTCTTGGTATTGATATTAATAAATAGCAATTGTTTGTTTAAACACTTTTAAACGTTGGAACTAAATTTATCATGCAGTAATCAAGGACATCATCATACTCAGTGGAATGTGGATCACAATATAGTTGAACTTTGTCTTTGGTTATGTGCTCAATGATACCATTTCTATGGAATAAAGTTGCACCATTAAAACTGGATTTACATACAAAACCCAACTTAGTGGAACACTTTTCTGGTCCCCACATACCAGCAAAAGAGCCCAGTTTCAGGCACATGTTGCGCGTTGCATCATAGTGTATTAAGGGTGCGTTTTCATAAACCCATAAGAAGGGAAAGTCCCCTAAAAGAAAATATTATTTTCTAAATAAAATGAAGCAAATAACTGACTCACCATACTTTTCCTTTAACGCTGGCATTAGCTCAACAGCATCTTCTAGTGTCGTTTCCACAATCATGCCCAGTTGTATGCATTTTGCTCTGGCATAGTTACCATCAAACTAACAAAAAACAAAAAGCGAATGGTTTTTATTTATTTACAAATGGCAAGGTATGCCCACTGATTAACCACAATGTATTTTTAATTTGAGAAAAACTTACTGTGTGATATATTGAGACATAGTAAAGATATTTATCATGTATAAACCAGGGTGTTACTCCAGTACAATTGATTTCTTTTATTTCATTGTAAAGCACAAGAAATAAATATATTTTTAATATAAATTGCAAACAAATCATCATTTCAAAATACTCTCTGAACAAAATACTACAAATTCATTTGCTGTTTGCTTGATATGTTTGTGGCAACTAAATTTACGTTATTGACGCGGCTGCTATATGAGATAAAATAATAAAGCGCTGAAAAACAAGTGAATAATACAACAAAACATTGTGGGGGATAACTGAAAATGTTTGTATGTATGCATTTTTAATATATTCGAGAGATTTTTTTTTAATATATTCCCTGGAGAAGGACATTCTCATTTAAGACACCGAATAATTCTCTCTTCTGCTTTATTAACCTAATTTCTGCAATCACCAGGGCTCTATGCATTTAAATAAATAAAGATGTGATATGTTTCACAATTTGTCCTAGTTCCGTTCGAACAACGACGTTCAAAGTGTTCAATGAACTTTTTCGTTTCCTAGTCGCTGCGAAAAAATGTTTAGTTGTGACCGCTATAAGATTTATCAGATCCCTTTACGTATAATTTTATTTCTATAACTTTCCCCAGCGAAGAGGAACATTACTTTCTACAGTAAGTCTGCATTTTTTAAAAGCTTCCTTTTGAGTTACTTTCTCTGATATTAGTTATGTCTGGTATAGTGTCATCTCCAAAATATTGTGATTTCGATTTTATAAAACCGGGCCAATGACAAAAAATGTGTTCCACTGCATGCCTTCAAATTTCAAGTGAGTACGCTCGTTAGCAAAATTAGTAGATCCCAGCTAAAGTTTTGATATTCGTTTTAGTATTTGAAATAAACAAAACAAAAAAATTCATTTGAACATCCACTTTTCCTACAATATACACTTTGGCCCAATTTTTGCTTTCCAAGAAGAGGTCATTCATTAAATGTCTGGACATGGCCAAGCCCTAAAAGAAAACATTTCTTAGTAAAGTTTTGACATGAACTCGTTTCTTTAAAATCATTTTCCTTCTTTTGTTTGAAAAACAAGAAAATCCAAATCAATTTTAAGCACGTAAAGTCATTTCATTTTACTCAAGTACAATGAGTAGTACTGTGTAACGAGGAAAGAGAAAATTAAAATAAAATTCCAAAAAAAAAAAAAAAAAATTCGAAAACTAGAGCATATCATAATAGAAAGAGGAAAAATTTATTTGCAATATCATTCAGTTATAAATACGTATACATATGTATGTATCTTTATATGTATGTATGTTTATATGTATGTACAATTTACACTCAATCATAGATATTTGCATACATACTGTCAATAACATCACAAACGATTTTTTTTTTCAAATGCTTTCGACTCCGTATGCAAATATTTCTTTATTGTGCAGCATTTAAAATATAACTGGCAGAAAAATTAAACGTATTTACCATACATAACATGTATATCTACACCGAGAGAAAATGAAACATTTACTGTTTATTTACTGTTCTATTAACTACAAGAGCGATAGCTGAATTGAAGTCGCCGTGGTCTAGTGGGTAGTGTGTTGGCTTATTAGACGAAAGGCCCGGGTTCGTATCCCAGGTCAGACATCAAAACGAAAAATATTTCTTCGGCGACTTCCTCTCAGCAGATTTCTGGCAAAGACTCTGAGAGTAAAAATTGCCATGAAAAGCTTCTCAAAAATCTGTCGTTCGGAATCGACTTTAAACTGTAGGTCCCGCCACTCATGTATAAAATTAACGCACACAACATAAGTGGTGTGAGAAGCTAGGCCGTAATCCTGACTGAAGGGTTGTAATGGCCAATTATGTATGATAGCTGAATTGCAAACATTTATCGATTGTTGAAGTTAAATGACTTCCAGTCTGTACATTATTTTTACTCTGCAAGGTTGGATTGTCCAGAATGCCTTTTTTGTCTCGTCGCCTACGAAATATTAGAAAAAAATCCAAATCCAGAAAAAATCATATGGAACTTAAAGCGTTGTGTTGCTGCTAATTTGTAACGAAATCATGCGAAAAGTTTTTTGTTGCCCTGAGTCAAGTGCTATTATTCTCTAAAGTCATTAATTAACCTGCATTTTAGTTGGCAGTTTCACTTCTTATTTGCTAAACATTCGGCAACCAATGTCTCAACTAAAATCTTTTCTCCGAACCTAAGCCTAGCCTTAAAGCTAAATCATTTTGTGCTCTCTCGGTTATAAATTATTCTGTTAAGTACTTAGTATACTTCCTAATTTTCAGGAAATCGAAAAAACAAAATATTTCAACGCGTCCAGATGCGAACAAATTAAAAGCATCTTCCTCGGAATTACTTTTTCAGTCTGGCTACCATGATTTTCCGCTATTTTGTTATTTTAATCTTTTTCAAAATATTCTAGTTTAGGCCATTTAGTCAGTAATGTATCGTAAAAGAATTCTTTTTGCATTCGCCAGATTCTGAGAAGGCCTATTTCAGGATACCGGATACCGGATTTCAGCATAATTGAAATTTTTTTTATAAATAATCAAATGTCCTCTTTAGAATAGATTAATTTGTTTAAATAAATTTATCTTCAAAAAATATAGTCGTAGAAAGACTCTTTAGAAAGTATGATAACCCCTTCAGATATTCTCTCCGATTTGTTTGTTTCACACTGATTTGATAGGTTGTAAGTTTTCTGTTGTTTATAATGTGCATAACAAAATAACTGGCCTAAATGTGCACCATTGTTTCCACATAAAACACATGAACTTTATTGAAACGAACAATTTTTTCGAAAATTTCTGTCACTGTAATTTGATCGTTTAACAACCAACCCCTCCCCTATGTTGACTGTATCAATAGTCTGAAAGCGATTATAAAAAATTCCCAGTCTTTATTTCATAAAATGTTCACACATTAGGAAAAAATGACTTACAATACTAGCTTATATAGTGAAAAGGGGGGAAAATAAAGAGGGCTGGCAAGTAGTTGCAACAATTGTTAACAAAATGTAATGAAATAATGAAATATTTCTTTGTGAATATTTCTTTCTCATTGTTTGTCTGGCAGCAGCAGCGTTGTGAAGACTTAAAAGGCAATTTCTAACACAATTCTTTTAAAATTTTATTGTTGCATACGACATGTATCATCCATCGTCATCATCACTGTAGGCCATAAGGAGTAGGAGACATCTATGTATTTTGTTAAGAATTATCCAACAAAAACAATATCGCATAGTATGCTGCTAGTAATGGTAGTAGCATAGTGGTAGTAGTAGTAGCAGTAGTAGGAGTTAATGAAACATAGCAATGGATCGATTATGTCTCCCATTAACTAAGGCAACAAAAGGGCTTCTTCTTTTAGCTTTAGAAATTTGTCATGTTATTTTTATGCCAGAATTGATTTTAAAGCCATGTATTTAAACATGATTATGCATGTTAAACGATTTCATAAGTATAAATTACTAAAACCAGGCAAAAAAGTAGCAGAATAAGAAAAAAATCATGACAGTTTTTTCAGCATATTTTAGCATTATTTTGCGCATGTTTTTGTTTTTCTATAAGATTTCTTTGAGTTGTTGTGTATATGACTTAACAATTTTTGACGTTATTTTACTTAGAAACCGTTATTTAGTTGACTTTTTAAAATAAATAAATGGACCTTCATTCTTAAGAAACGTACTGCACAGTGGTTTTAGATGCAACAAAATTCCAAAGCAATCATTAAAATAAAAATTAAAGTGACTTTGCACCGTCTGTAATCAAAATTCTGCTACGGATTGAAAAAAGAATTGATCAAACGGAGAGCCACTTGGTCAGTTTTGTCGATAACCGATGAAAGTTATAGAATGAGGGAATTATATAAATGTTTACAGTTTAATTTTTTATAGCTTCTGGATCACTTGCAACAACTTACTCACTAGAAATCTAACTTGCCGACGGTTGCAAAATGAGACTTTTTGTTGTTAGGCCAAGTTTGGGATCCCTACAGGAATTATCATGGATTAGGTTAGGTTTTAACGATACAACATAAGTCAAGCCCATTTACTAGGTGGTGGTACCCCAATAGCTTCAAACACTATCTTGCAGTGTTAGATGCGGAGGAGGGTTATCCCACTCAAGTTCAAGTCATTTGAATAAATAAACAATTTAAGTCCACTGTGCAATTGAATGTGAATTGCCAAAAAGAAATTCCTTCTTGCAACTGAATAAATAACACACAGTCACAAGTCAACAGCCGCATAATGTGGTTAAAGTCTCGTGCCACAAAATACCCAACCAACAACAGCCGCATTTAACATGTCATAATAGCAACTGAAACAACAACAATAACAACAACACCAATAGCAAAAGCAATAGATGTTTCTATTTTCGTTTTATTTTGTCCTTTTTTGTTTATAGAATAACAACAATAATGACAATAAACAAAATCAATAAGAGAGAGAGACAGAAAATAGAGGCAAAAATTATCTCCACATAGCAGACGAACGAACATGGACTAACAACCGATAAGGCCATTTTAACATGTTTTGGCCTTTTGGTGTTTTGGATAACAAAAAAAAACAAAACAAAAACAAAAGTTAAGCAGACATCATGGTAAACGAATCGAGTCAAGTCAAGACATACTACTCATATAGTCGTATAGACGACGTATAACGTTACGTTACATGGTTGGTACGTTAAAGTCTTTCAAAATTTTTTTTTTTTTTTGGAAGTTCTGTTCTTTATAGAGCGTTTACATCTTCTTAGGCAAAGAATCAAAAACAAAAAAAAAAATAGGAATACAAATTAGAAAAAAATAATAATGTGAACCAAAACTATTGACAATAAATTTTATGCAGAGTTAATAAGTTTTCCACTGTTGGTTACCACGTCAGTAACATTGTCATCATCGTCATCATCATTAACATCATCATCATTATTATGTTGGTACGTACGTTAGTCTTAGAAGAGCCAGAGTAGGAGACACGTTTAAGAACTTTGCAATGACTTTGACAATTAAAAAAAGACCCCCAGTAAAAACTAAAAAGCTCCGTTATTTACCAAAACAAAACATGGTTAAGCGAATATTTTTTTCATTTTTTTTTTTTTGACAAAAATTGCTTAACGTGGACCCCAACCAAAAAAAAAAAAAAAAGAAAAGGAGGAAGACGAACTCAACTATGCTGCTCACTGAACAAGGTCAAAGTTAGAAACCTAAATGCTTCAGTATTTTTCTTTTAGTTTCTGCTTTTAGTTACTCTTGATTAAAGAAGAAGGCAGTAAGGGCTTTAAAATGCTTTACAAGACACTCATCAACATTATCTTGGTTGTTTTTCAAATTCTTTTCAAAATGGTTTCCTTGAAAATGGTTCAGTTTTAACATGATTTTCATGTCTATACTCAAAGATTGTAATATTATGACTGGCTGTAGGTCAATAAGATAAATTAACCCTTATGCATTGCTATGACAAAGTAGACACCACTGTTGAGGAAGTCCAAAACTATTCTTTTCAATTTAATGCTTAGTATGTTGGTCATGTGCTCCTTTTATTAAAAATTAAATTCTCTAAAGCTAGTTCAGCAACAAGTTGGTATCATGTTGCTAATATAATACGATCCGATGTCGACAAATCGTAAGACGAGGATGAACCAATAATTTTTCCAAGGTTTGCTAATGATTTGCGGCCGTATTGCACAAGTAAAATAAAAGAGACAAACGATTCTAATGCAGTGCTTTCCAGATCATAAAGTACGCATTCCTTCCATAGTGTTTTGAGCCCTTCAATAGACTCGGTTGGCGAGAATGACACTGCAATCGCATTACAAATTTAAGCATAACCTCATTTTAAATCCAATTAGTATAGTTTAAACCTCAGCATGACCATACGATATACGGAAACAAATTCCTACGGCGACCTACTTTCAGCAAATTTCTGGCAAAAACTCTGAGAGTAAATAAAATTGTCTTGAAAACTTGTCAAAAATCTGTCTTTCGGAGACGATTTTAAAGTGTTGGTCCCGATACTCATAGATGGTAGGAGAAGCTAGTAATCATGAATTGCATAAGTCAGCGACATAAGAAAGGTAGCAGACATGGTTATTAATCTCTAACAACGTTTAAGCTAAGATACACTTGTAATAGAAAAATCTGCTGACTACAGCAGCGTCTGTAATTTCGAGTGTAGAATCAGCTTTATTACCCTGTATTAACCGAAACATCTACCCAGGGCAACAATGTTGCTGATGGCCATAAATCCATTTGTGAATTCCTTATCATGAATATTTCCTTCAATTTTATTTTATTTATTTAATTGTGTACACTGTCACAGTTATTGAAATTCATAAAATGTATCCTTTGAGAAACACAAAGTCAAAGTTACAGCATATACTCGTTATCATTTGTTTTTGTTTTCCTTTGTATTAATTTAACAATCATGACATGACATGTTCTATTCTATCCTTTATTGTTTTCTTCTTGATCAGTGCTCCCCATTTAGGTATTCCTGCGTGGGTTCAAAATTATTGTGCGTGTGTCTTTTGACTGTTGTGTTGTCGTGAAGATTTACTTCTGTCATTCGCACATAATTTAGTAACCCTAATCAATTGTTAACAAGACCTAAAACTATTGTCAGCAAATAGAGAAACGAACAAATTTTATTGAATTGACAACATTCCAATAAACAGTGTTGCCTTTATAAAATAAAAATAAAAAAATAAGTCCAACATTTATTTTATTGTGAGTATGTAAAGTGCTTTACTGTGAGTAAATATTTATGGACACTTCCTTAAAAGAAATCGTTTTCTTTTATATGGTATGAAACCAATTTAAATAATTTATTAATCATATTCGAATTAAGCATTCCCTACATAAACTATTGCTTACTATGCACGTGCATGTTTTCGAATTCCTCACAATCGGTTCAGAATTTAAAAAGTAGGTACCAAATGCAAATTGCTTTTGGACCTTCACTGAATGATCACTAGCTAATCAATCTACTAATAAGATAGAATTGGAAAAGAAAGGTAGTTAATCTATTGCAATTCTACGTGCACAATATTGTTCAAGGAACATTGGTAGTTTTAAATATCAGTCCAACTGGGAAATATTTTTGCTTATCCTTTCAATTAATGCAAAGTCATTATGCGTTTGAGCAATACTTTACGCAGATATTTAACTTCTAACCAACGATGCATTCAACTTTCCCGAACAAAGTTCAATTTTCCCAGTTTGTTACAATTATATCTTGTTATACGTCTTGTTATCAATGCAATATCTAAGAAAAGCTATAATATTAACACCGTAAAATAGATAAAAATTACAGTAAAATCTCGATAATGATTAACTTAAAACAGAAACTGTATATTAGTGTTACAGTAGAATCACTACAATAAAATTCCCATTTAAACGAAAAATTCAATTATTTACTCTGCACTGTAGTTGCTTACGCATTTGCGTCTTACACCACTCTTAACAGTTAATGTTAATAGCTATTGTTGTTGTTGCTCCGAATGAGAGCGGTGTTGTTGAGGGCAATAGTAATGATATTGATATTGTTGGTGGCGGTGCCAGTGGTGATGCTTACCATTGCACTCTCATATGGTGTTGAAAGTTACAACTTTATGAAGATTGACACCGAACTGAAGTAATAAGAAGTAAAAGAGTCTCTTAAAGGCTTTTTATTATGGCCCATAAATGTTTTAACCGCATGTTCTTGGCAGTATCATTCTTTTAATTCTTTTCTTTTTTCTTCTTCTTCTCCTTCTCCTTATTCTAGAGTGCCAATAAAATAACGGCAAATGGTTTCTCTTCCTTTTCTTTAATGCATGCGTATAAATTTCATTTTTATTGAAAATGATTTTCGGTTTTTTGTACAGACTTTATTTATTTGTTGTTATTGTTGTTGTATTTTAATGTTTGTATGATTCAAAATTTATTTTTATGGCTGTTAATATGTCAGAATTTATTTTCATATTTTGTTATTTTTTTCTCTATAGCAATTGGATCATAAAATGATTTGTTTGCTCTGTTAGTGGGTCAATAACTTGTGGGCTTGTAAACCATATTTTGAAAAATAAAACTCGATCACTGGGGTAAATGTGTTAAAAATTTAAAAAACCTTGTGCTGCTGATGTTAAAGATTATTTTTATTTTTGGATTTGTATTGTATCAGCTTCCTGACATTATAGTCCAAGTCGAATTCTTACCAACAAAAGTCACCTCCAATGAGAACAGCACTCTGTCACACGGTAAAATAAATGTGAATTTTTTTCTGCTACGATATTAGCCGTTTTTGTGTTCTTGAGTATTGAATATAGATTCCTGGGGAACTTTTTATTGTTATAAGTCGGATTAAGTATCAAAGCTTTTATAATAAAATATCACAAAGAAATGACCTAGAAATTTTCCTTGTTCTGACACTTATCTGTCAGTAATTGGTCACTCGTTATAACAATCAAGCAATTTGTAAATTTTGAATTGAAATATGAAGAATGGCACTTAAGTAGTATCCTCAAGGAAAACCTACATACATATGTATATGTACATACATACATATATAGGTATTATTGAGAGCAGAAACGGAAATGAAATAACAATAATATTGCAAGAAGAATATTTGTCATAGAAATCCGTATATTTCTTTAAATATCTGCAATAATTGATGCCGTATTTATATGTTTTAATTGGCTCTTAGAAGACAAAGAAAGAAAAAACCGAAAATGAATTTCGTTGACAGACAAGTTGTCAATAAATTGTGCTTTAAATTTTATTGGAAAACAAAAACAAACAAAAAAAACATCTTTTTCTTCCAATATTTTTTAAACCAACACTAAATTTAACTTCTGCTATCATCTTCTTAAAAATAAAAACAACAATAAAGAAAAAAAAAACGTAAAATAAAACCAAACGACTACATAACAAGGCAAGCAGGCACAGAAATATAAAATTAAAATGCTAATAAATAAGGGCCCGAACATTTTTGCATGTACGCACGCGTCTTAAACAAATTAATATCCGGGGACCTTTTCAAACGCAATTTCTGTCATCACCTCAATAAATGCACAAACACAGATACAGAATCCCAGAGCCACTCAAACGATACGCTCGAATTGACTTTAAACACTTAAATTGCCACTGCGACTTGGATTTAGCCGTTGTACTACTTGCAAGCATGCAAGACCACATGTGGCTTCATTTGACTCAAAAAAAAAAAGGGAAAATTATGAGCCCAGTTGAAACAAAACAAAAACAAAAAGAAAACATGGCACTGCAATAGTAAAAATGTTAGAAAATGTTGTTAAAATGTTATCAAAACGATTAAATTTTGAAATGAAAAACCTTTTAAACCAAAAACCTTCTCAACTGCCACCGACTAATAATAGGCTTATACTGGCACATTACTCCTCTCTACTTGCTCTTCCAAGGCATCAACGAAAAATAGGTTCGTTTTTGTTGTTGTTGTTGTTTATTGGCGTATATTTATAACAAGCTTTACACAAATATCATAAAGTGGTTGCCCATGTGTGGGATGCAGTACCAAATCAGTTTTTCTTTTGTTTTTCCAAGTGTGATCAGACGTAGTACAACATTTTCTGTGGCTAAGACATCACCAATGCAACACACATCACATCACGCTGAAAGACACGCAAAAATCAAAAAATAAAGGCGTCCAGTACACATTAAAGGAGAGTCTAGAAAAACACAAAACAGAAAACCCTTCAAAACTTTACAGCCTTAACAGATGCAATAGGCCATTGAAAATATGTTTACATAGACACTACACTTAAATGTAAGAGTTATGCACCTGTTCCATCCGTTAGAAACTATGGAAATATAAATTGAGTAGTTGTATTACTTTTAAAATTTTTAGTCCGTTTTCCTTTTTACATCAATAAAAACGAAATATAATAAGAAATATTTCTTCGGCGACTTCCTCTCAGCAGCTGTTTGGCAAAAACTCTGAAACTAAATAAAAATGTCATGAGAAGTTTTTCAAAAATCTATCGTTTGAAGTAGATTTTTAGCTTGAAGATTCCGCCGCTCATTGATAAAATTAACACGTCCAACATGAGTGGTGTAAGAAGCTAGGTTGTAATTCTAACTATGGGATTGTAAGGACCAATTAAGTAATTAAATGTTCCTAAATCTTTTAGTACTTTTAGTATTCTGATTGGTTTTTGCAAAAACTAACAGTACTAACTGACTAGCATATATGTACATAACAGTAGAGTCCTATGGATTCCACTTAACCCATTTACAGGTTGGTTGCAACTTTTTTCCAGGATAAACACTGAATATTGTATTGTAAGTGAATAGTTTGAATTTATTGAGTACATTTTTAAAGCTAAGCTTGACGTTGATTTTTTCTCTTTAATTTTCAATTCTCGTCCCAACTTCATCATCAGATGAAAAGGATGAAAAAGAGAGGAAAAAATTAAGCACAATCTAGGCATGCATATGCAAAATTTTTGATGACGGTGATGAACAGGAAAAACCCAGTAGCGTGTCCTTTAAAGGGAGTACTAAGAAAAGGAGAATTTTTTAGTTTACATTTTAACAAATAAATTTTTTTTTTTTTTTAATTGCATACCACACACTGCAGAGAAATGTATCCAAAATTGATTTCATTCATATTCTTTCTCAAAAAATCTCTCCATATGTCCCCAGAAAAATGGGGAAAGGTCATGGTTCATGATGGTCAATACTTTTAAATAAATTTTGAATTTTACTCAAAATTTTAAGAAAAATAAATGTAAAAAATTTGATAATTTTTTGTTAAAGTTTTGTTCAAAAATTGCTTAAAAATTTTTGGGTAAACGTCACTGCAATAATGTATTTATGTTGCATGCAACACCCAATACTGTTTTGTTGCCACATATGCAAAAATGGAGAAAAATCTGTGCACACAGTGTGTTGCACCAGTATGAGGCAAGCAATGTTAAGTAAAGTAAAGCGCTTACAAGGCAATTATTGCTATTTTATGAAACTGACCAAGTCGTAGTTTAAGACTGATTGACAAATAAATTTAGATGCATGCGTGTCGATAGAATTCTCTCTCAAAACACATTTGCATTGTCCATATTTTTTCAAAAAGAAACGAGCATTTTTTCCTCTACTTTTTTTTACTCATTTTTATTTTATATTTTAAAGTCTTCTGTGGCTGTCGTTTTACAGGCACCACAACGTCAAGGTATTCCTTTAAATATTCAGTTGAGCTGTATGATACATCGACCGAATGGTTGCCTGGATGGTTGGCAGGCTGTGTATGTTTAAAATGGATTGACTAACTTGCCGGTTTGACTGACTAGTTTAACTAAATGATGATATCTTTGCAAGACTTTGTTTAAAACGTAAAGAAAATGAAAAAGGAAAACCGGTGGGTGCTTATTTAAAACCCTATGAGAGAGGAAAGTGATCTTGTTTTTGTTTTCTATAACCATAAATAAGAACATTTCGACTAATGGCTGCTTACCGTATCCACATCTATCTTGCTATAGAAAAATACGTTTTTTTGTTTTTGTTTTGAATTCTTTTTTTTCAAATTGTTTTCCTTTTATTCTAATGAGTTTTCCATTTCACTTTATTAGTTTTGTTTCTAAGTGAAACGTAATGCAAACGGCTGCCAGGCTGCAAGCCTCTCAGTTTCCCAGCCTTACAATTGTCATTTTCCAAACTAATTAAAGGCCAACTTTTTTTGCTATTCAAGCATATCAAATTGAGTAGAGAAAAAAATATTTAAATTCCATTCAATTCAGATTATGCAGATGTTTATGGCAATCGATACAAAGTACCAGTTGGGTTTTAAATAACAAGGAAGTTAAGAAAACTCTTTCAATTTCTATTGGAGTCAAAAGCCAGAAGGTGCTTATTTAGTAGCATTTTTTCTCTTCCATTTTTTTTTCTCTCATGGATCGTCAAACAAACCATTGGTGAAATGTCTTGGCATTTGATGTCATTAGATTATGTAATTTCCTTGTAGAGAATGTCACTTCGAAGTGATCTGGTTAGTAAATCAATGTCATTCGGATTGTATATGTGTGTACATTTGTTTTATTATAATTGTTTGAATTTTTCATTAAGGAATTATAATTTTAATCGTTCTAAATGTTTTAATCCTGCCAAGTAAAGGACTTTAATATTCAAAAAAATGAATTATCGCAAAGTAGTGTGAAGATGTTTTCCAAATATTCGCCGAAATTTTAAAGTTCATATTGTTGTCTTGTCTGTTTGACGGAGCTATCATCCATTGATGTCAAGGATATAGCCTCGTTTATTGAACTTTCTGGCTGGTTCTCCAGCGTGGGGTAGTCGTGCTTTGAATATGCAGCCCTTGCGCTGACCAACTTCGCTCTTCTTGGCTCGGAGGAACTTAGTCAGTAGAGGGACTGTGTTCACCTGTGGCGTCACAACGGGCCGCTATGCGTGCTCAAGTGAGCTTTTACTATAAAGCTACCACACTAAACTAACCTAACCTATTGTTGCTTAAATCGGCCCCTAAATTTGGAAATGTACTGATTGTTTATTCTACAATTGTTCATTTAAATTGAAGAATTTTTAAAATGCTTAAAGAGGCCTAAATTGAAAAAGGCATTTTGATAAGTGAAATGTAACTACAAAACTTTTTTTTCTTAGTTCATTTAAAGATAAATAGGCCCCTAAATTGCTTCGCGATATATTTTGTTAGTTTTTATAAAAATTTTATTCGAACTTAAATTTTAGTGATTTTTTCAAACTTCTGTAAATAAACTTAAACGATCCTGTACAGATCAAATGAAAAGTTTGTTTCATTCATTTGTTTTATATTACATAAATAGGAATATAAATCAGATCAAAATCGTTGAAAATTTAAAGTCTATTCGTGACAATTAGGAATACATATTTCAATAAAAACCTGAAACTTAAATTCCTTTCAAGTTCAATTGAGGATATGAATAAAAACCAAAGGCTTGACGAATCTTCAACGTAAACATCGATAACCAGACCAAATGACTAAAGTAAATCGATAAACTACCATGTCGTATAGAATTTATTGACTTCTTGGTGCCTGAACTAAAATGAAATTACTTGTTTAAAACTAGAAGAAATAAAATTAAACATGTCCGTCAAGTTTCCATTCCTTTAAACGCCCTGCCCTTCAATAAAGCTGATTTTTAATCAAGAAAATAAGAATATTTTAAATTAATAATGATGAATAATGAGTGCACTAAGCCAAGTGCATCGATCAATCAACTTTAAGACAAGTGAGGCCAATGCATGGAACAAGTACTATCCACATACTGTCCTGCAGTGTATCCTGTAATGCCTACTTAATTTTCGTTTACAATACCTCCATGTAATTATCTCTTTCCTATTGTCTATTGTTTATTGTAAAGTAACATTTTATAATTGCACACATGAATATGAACAATCTTAGCAAATACGACACCGTAAAATTTGGTACAAATGTCTTAAACGTGATGGTAGCCGGTAATAGTTTTTATTTTACAGAAACATAGATTTTTAATTAAAAACAAATGTTATTCATTTTCTTTGATCACAATATAAATACACTCTCGAAAAGGAGAATAAATAAAATGCGTACAATTTATTGTTTTTGTTTTATTTCAGAACTATTCGAATAATCTTGATAAAGTATTCGACAGCAGTTTATTACGATCACAGACTGCTATTATATAAAATGTGTGTATAGTGGCATTATTTTAGATCTTGACTGAAACATGCAAAATAGACCAACGCTAAAAGCAATATTGCAACATACAACAAGAACAACAACACACTTATGCAGTGAACGACAACAATAAATTTAGGAACTTGAAAACGTGGTTTATATCGCCTGCTTAAGCTCTTTTTGTTTTTTCTTTTTTTTTTTTTGGTTAAGAACCATGAAAACCACGCGTCTGGTTCCTTTTCGTCGACGTCAATGTTTCGGTTTGTATGTTCGATTTCAAACGAAAGTGAAACTGCAACCAAAAAAATAAACGAAATTTTGATACTCAGTTTAACAAGGGCAAACCACTCGTATATGGAACAAATCAGCCAAATGTTGCAGGCGAAAAATAAAATAAAATAAAAAATTGGATAAATATAGAAAAGAAAGAAAACGCCAACAACAAATCGATTGATCGTTTACATGACACTTTTTTCGGTGGACTTCAAGACAGACAAGAATGACAGAGACAGAGTTCTCTCAACCAAGGCAATTGATTCAGTGAACGAAATCCTTAAGGTGTACAAAAGCGACTACGAAATAGGCTACGTCGGTGAAGATTTTAATTTTTAAGTATTTCAAATGTAAAGAATAAATACTGCTTGCACCATCAATATGTATTGATTGAATTAAAAAAAAATAAACTTAAACTAAATAGTATTAAATGAAATTAGTTAGTATTCTCTCCGAAGGCATGGAAACAAATGTGTTTAGTTACAGTTTTACAAGCAATAAAACCTACTCCATAACAATACATTTAAATACAAATAATTGTTGCTACGATTGCAATAGTCTCTTAGCAATAAGGCATTTGAATTATTTTACTTTTAAGCACTTTGAATATCCTTGAAATAATTGCATCAAAAAATATCCCACTCTGGTAGCTTCTGACACCCCTACAGTTGACTTCAAACGAAAGATTATTTTGAAACTTTTATTTGAAATTTCATTTATTCTAAAATTTTCTGCCACAAATCTGCTGGGAGAAAGTCGTCTTAATACTTCCTTTTGTTGCAGTAAAGTGACCTAGGGTTCGAACCGTGGTCTCACATCTAATAAGCCAACACACCGCCAACTAGATTACGGCGAGCTTTTAATCTAACCTAATCCAACCTAGCAGAATTTCCATTTTTGAAATCTATTTATTAAAGCATAAAAATGTAATGTAGTGGGGCATAATTTCACCATCATACAGACATTGCTCTCCCTTGTGGCCTTTGCAAGTCCTACGTGTTTTACTCTACTTAAATTTAAACTTTTTTCAATCGAAAATATATGATCGAAGTTCTAAGATAAATATTGTGAGAACAATACAATACACAAAACAAATCTGCTTTACTTTACAGAACTGTTTCAGGACTGAATAAAGCCATTCAAATCAATTCAATATTTTGAAGTTTTGTTGCTTTTGCATGGAAACATCAAAATTAAACTGAACAGAATAGCAAAGAAAATAGTATCGCATCGAAGCTTATCGTACAGAATGAACCGAATAAACGTGACAATGTTTTGAACGCGTGTTATTCTTGCTGTTCTCTTGATTGCTTTTGTTGTTGCTGATCGCTTAGAACCTAATGAGAGTGACAAGTAATGGTTTGTCATACGACGTGTCTGTAAATGTAAATGTCATTGTAGTTTTTGTTTTTGTTTTTATTGCCGTTTGTGTGTGTGTGTATCGTTATTTGTTTCAATTCCAAAGAACTTAATGTTTCTTTTGTTGTTTTCATGTTTTAAATTTTTGTTTTTTTAATTTTATTAGTTCACGAACAAAACAAACAAACAAACAAAGAAACAAATAAAATCGCATTTAGAACTCAAAACTCAGTATCAAATAATTGTAGAACGGCCACTGCCCCTGTTTTGTGAATCCAGTTTATCAGCGATTGGGTTTGTCTCGTTACACAAATTCGTTACAAATGAAAATGAAATGAAAAGCGTTCTTATTTCTTTTTTTTTTTTAGTTTTTGTTTTAGTGGTGGTTGTTGTGACGTTTGCTATTGCTTTATTCAAAAAATACAATTTCCAATTTATTTACTGACAATCTTATAATGCAAATGGGTGGAGGTCTGTATCAGTGTTGTTTGTTATAATTTTTTGGTTTGCCCACTAAAGGACTGACACTAGCTGGTTATTTGACTGCCTTGCCTGTTGACAACAATAATTATTTCTTACAGATCCAATCAAGTTGAAAGACTAACAATTGATTCTAATTGAAAATGAGAATAAGAGACAAATTTCCATGTCAAGGTTGCAAAAGTTGAAGGATATACATTAGAATTTCTGTTTGTTTTGAATATACAACAATTTCTAATTTTAACTCAAATACGAACCAAAAATAAACGTGAAAAGTGTTGTTCTGTTTCTGGGCTACAAATTTAGCCAGCAAAATATCCCAACTCAAATGGCGGGGCATTTGAGTACACGGAATTTCTGAGCATGCTGAACGCTTGACTAGAGAATTGAACGTCCAATGTTGAATTTGTAGGATGAACACTTTTCTGTGATAAATTTTTCCAGACAGTATTAAGAAATGCCTTATTCCCTTACTTATTTACCTAATTAGCCATAATAATCCTTCAGTCAGGATTACAGTCTAGTTTCTCAGTCAATCCATATTGTGTGTGTTAATTTCATCCATAAATCGGTCAAAATTCGACAAAACATAAAAAGAGGTGGTTTTCGAACCTAGTGGATTGGATAGCTATTCTATCAAGCATTCCATAACAGGTTTCCTTAGGGTCTAACTTTACTCAAAGCCGAAGAATTAGGCGACGAAGCTAACTTTTTTTCAAATTAGTAAAATCGAAAAACTTCTGCATCTACATATATTCCCCACCCTGATTCACCTAATTAAGAAATCTCCTTGCAATTACTCAGTAAAATTCTATAGAATCAATACGATTAAATGTGTTAAACCGCCATAATTTGAATTAATTTTAGGCTGAAACTAAATGAAATTCATATAAAAAACGTACAAAATGTACTTACCCTTCTTCTTTTTTTCTTCTTGGGATATCTTAATAAAAGAAGAAAAAACATCATCAAATAACTTCCGGTCGTATTTGGACCATACAGTCGCAACTGAATTAAATGAAGAAAAAAAAGAAGAAAGAAGGAAAAAACAATGCGTCATAATTTGGTACGAAAAAAAAAACAAATTTTGTCTGAATTTTATTTTTGACGGCATTTATACGAAAAGTTCACTACTTTTCCATTAATAGCCAGTAGAAACAGCCGCTAGACCACATTCTTTAATTTTCTTAATAATTTAAATTCAATTTCTTGTTGTTATTGTAGCAGTTCAAAGATTATACATGACGTCGATACAAGGTAACAAGAAAAAAAAAGCTAAAGATCAGGTATAAAAAATATTTGCAAGGTCGGCGGCTAAATAAGGTTGATATTTTAAATCATTTACTTCGTCATTCATGCATTCATTCACTCATTCTTGGCTCAGTTTGTTGCTGTGTTTTTTTTTTTTTTTTAATCTGGAAGCCAGCCAGCCAACAACAAATAAATTTCACATGATGTTTAAATAAATGGAATTCCCTGCAACAAAAAGTTGAAACAGCAACATTTTTTTTTTCGGGTTTTTAAATTAACTTCAGTTTATTAAAACACTGCCGAGTTAACATGAAACGTAAGATGACTTTTAAAATTTCATACAACAATACAAGAAGTATATTTTATATCCTAAACTATTCAAATATTAAAAATAACAGCCCTTTGCCGCTCTACTTTCAATATGTATTTCAATTGATTTTAGGGTTTGAAGCTAAAGACAAAAGACTTAAGAAACAAGCGTTAAAATCATTAGGGCAATACAATACAACTAAAATGTTAACAATTCCATAATAGGCCTCTGAACAAAAGGAAAGTCTATTATATTGGGATACATTTACAGACAAAGAGAATGAAAGTCTCCTGCTGATAGAACAGGTTTGGTACTTGACTTCTAGAGCATCAATTTCTATAAAACTTATGCAGAATAGGTTTCAATTTAAATGGTGAACGGTAAAAACTGTGGTAATCTTAAAATTAAAATAAAGGACATCAAGTTAAGGCAAAAAAGTACGAAGTTGACACACTGCAGAGCTAATGAAAAATGTTAAGAAATTCAAATAAATAGAAGCCGTGCAACCCATATTGCAAACAATTATTTGGATTTGTTGTATCACAAAGATCTCATCATTGGGAATCTGCACCGAGCACAATCGAATGTAAATCAATAATAATTTGTTTGTTTTGTATTAGATTTGTTCAAATGATACACAAATGTTTTTACACTTTCATCACTAGCAATAAAGTGCTATTATCTGAGCAATAACACTCAAATTTTTAATTATTTTCTGTCAAATTGTGTTTTTAAAATCGTTTTTATTTCAATGACAAGGAATGCATATTTGGTGCTGGTTTTTTTTATTTTTTACTAAATACGAGTTCTGTTCAGTTCAGATTTTTTTTTTGTTTATAATTTATTTAAAAAACTCTTATTTGTTATAAAAATCTGTTATAATAACTGTAAATTGAACAGGTTTTTCTCTGTCTTTTGTTTAAATTAACAAATAATAATAATAAAAATAATAAAAAGATAGAAATTAAATATGTATACATTTTCAATGATTATTTGTTGTCAACTCCAAACAATTATTTTTTTATTTTCTGCAACACGCTAATGTTTTTAATTTTATGCATAAAAATATTTGATTGAAGTTTCAGTTTTTTTTTTTTTGTATTCGAATCTTGAAAGGTCAAGTGCTTAAATAAAAACAAAACATGTTCTACTCGTGTTTTGTGCGTTTACAAAAGTTTTTGTTTAAAATTTTGCAAAATTTTAATATCTTCATCTTCATCAGATTGCAGATTGTCGTCATCATTACGTTTATCATAATTGTCTGTCTATCTACCTACTTAACAGTTTAAATTAAAATTTGTTTTTAATTGTCTTATAATTATCTACTTTTACTTGTTACTAATTTAATTAAAGAACCCTGTAATTATAAAAAAAACTTGTTTATTTTAATATACATACACATACATATATATAAATATATTTTATATATTAATAAACAGAATTATTCTTCTTTTTCAAATTGTATAATATTCGAATATAAATATCTGTTAATTCGAAAACAAAATTATAAAAAATAATAATGCTATGAGCGACACTCAATTGTATATTTTTATTTTTCATATCTAAGTGTCGTAATCGTTTGGTTCACCAGCAAATCACACTTTAAATATTGTTTTCAACACTTACTTTAATATGCAAGGACACTTTTATAATTTTTAAAAATATTTGCAATATTACTTTGCAAATGATAACAACAAAAAAAAACTAGAGCAACAGCTTATCTCAATGTCAGACAGGTCGTATATGTACGTATTCAGAAATTTATATTAGAATCTAAAGAATTTATTATTAAAATTCAATAGCACAGTCTACCATAGTATTGTAATTTTACAAGTATCACGACCAACCTATACTCCCAATGGGACAATAAAGGATGTTTAAGTTATTCACATTGTATCGTCTTTACATTGAACATACTATGCTGTTCATGGTATTAAGAATAAAATCCTTCCTTAAAAAGCCGAATTAAAACGGATTTTAGTTTGAAATTCTTCTTCTTCATCACTGTTTACATCACAACCCTCCTATCGTTGTTAGCCTGAATTAGAATATTATACCAAACGCCTCGATCGCGCGTTTCTCTTTCTCAAATTTTTCATACTGAGTGAAAATTGTGTGAAATTGTGAAATCGTCTCTAACTTGATGGAGTCTCGATGGTTCTTTTTTGCGCTTTTCTCGTATACATTCATATCCACTACATGTTCAAGCCTACATAAGCGTTGTACTTTAATACAGCTCATGATTTATTCGATTTCTATACTCATCGTTAGATTTACGAGTTTAAGGGCTGAGTTTTTAAAAGTCAAATATAAAATCGTTTTCGCTGTTTGCCTTAAAGACTTTGAATTACTGCTAAGCTGTCTGCAAAGATATCAATTTCCTTTGAGTCCACCTGCAATGGCACTGATTTTCGCTTTAAATACAGAACAACGGGCGTATAACTTAATGAACCTCGAAGTTTTAAGATATTACTGATAAATTATTAGGCCTATCATCAGATATACATACATAAGTATATACATGCCCACTTGCCTCCTTCTGTCACACTCCATAAATTGAAATATTTTTTTAATTTTTATATCTTAAAAGCAAAAACAAAATCACTTTTGCTTTCCTTTAAAAACTCTAAACCTATACACTTTTCTAATCCTCGAACATCCATTAAATTTGCAAACCATTGGCTCATTAATCTCATTCAATACAGGCAGGCAAGCTGGCAGGCAGGCGAAGAAATATAATTTTAAACTCATTATAATGTGTTCTGAAATGTACAATAAAAAGGGAAATTCACTGTTTTCAGTCTACTACTCTATTTAATATTTTACAACATCATAAATCTTTAGTCATAAAAGGAACTGCAACCTACACTTCTATTTTTGGTTTCATGCGTTTTAGGCAACTGATGGCGCGTTATTGAAAATAAAAAAAGAGAAAAATTGAAAAGGCAAAAGCAAAAGTTTACTTATGGAAGGAAATCTTTTGTTAAATGATTTAGAATTGTGTCGCAGACACACCACATATGCTTGCCTATACTATAAATTCGTAAAGTATTTAAAGCATCTTTATAATTCACACTTTGCAAATATTTCATTAATCAGTAGCGCGAGAGAGGGAAAATAACTTAAGTGACCAAGGGATTATAATAATGGCAGATCACAACATTGGGTGGAGTTCTAATTTATGATTGTCCCCATAACTTGCTGCAGACTTTAAGGGCTCACTATGTGACACAATAGAAGAAGACCACATTGGTTTCAACCTGTATTTAAGTTCACAGGTTGATTAATGACTCATTATAATTGAGTTTTTTTAATTATAAATGTTTTATTTACTAGTAAATAAAAACTAATATAAAGGGAAATTATTTCTCTTTTATAAAGAGAATATATTTAATTATTTACTAAATTTCAATTCTGTTATATCCATTGTATAATTTCTACTTTCATTTATAATTAAAGAAAAATATATATGTATGTCTCCTGAAGAGAGAAATAATCTCTAAGACTGCCAATCAATCTTCGGAATCGACTTTAAGCTGTCGGCTCCCCACTTACGGATAAAATTAACACACACGACATAAGTGGTGTGAGAAACTAGATCGTAATCCTGACTGAAAGGTTGTAATGACGAATTATGCATTTTTATTATTTATAACCTATTTAGGGATTATATACCAGAAAAAAATATTTAATACTTAGACACACAAATACAAAAAAAATTTATTTAAAGCAAGTTATGGAAAATTATTAATTATTAGAAGATCTTCTCCATATTTTTAAATATTTTTTAAACGTTTTACTGCTTTCTTGATTCTCGTTTAAATTTATTTATTTCAATTTTTATATGCAGAAATTAACTCGTTAACTCTTCTTGTACTTCTTGTTTTTATTCAATTTTTTGTTTCTATTGTTGTTAAAACATAAATTAAAAATGATTTATTAACTTGAATTTATTCTACAACAATAGAGATGACAACACAAACCACCACCAGCGTTAAAAAAATATACTTATTTTGTTTCATGAATTGAATAAGTAGACGTCGAAGTAGAAGCAGTAGAATTAAAGTGATTAAAATTGATCAGTAAGGATGCATTTTGATTTATTATAGAGAGGACTAAACAACGCCGGATTAAATCGTAATTAAAAAATTTATTGTACTTTAAAATTTATAAAGAAAAGGGCTGGATTGATTGGAAGAAAATTCATAACTTGGAAAGTTACTGGTACATATGGGTTTAAAGCAAAATCTATTTTGACTGCTACTTCCAAACAATAGCCTGCCATAACTGCAAAGTATAGATAATGTTAAAATACACTTATGTATGTACTTATAAATCTTTAAAACTTATCACAAAATTGATCTTGTTACTCATACGCCTCGTCTACAATATACATATGTACGTAACAGAATATAATTTATTCTCTCTAAAGAAAAAAAACATGATGACATAAAACCCGATAAGCCCTTTTTGTTGTAAATATTAGGTTGTGGTAACAAGTGGAAACGAAAAAAAAAACAAAACAAAAATTAAAAGCAGAAAATAAAATTTTAAAATTTTGTTTACAGTTGCTAAATTTTTAATAATTTAAAAAAAAAACTTAAATTTTATAAGAAAAGGAAACGATGTAAATGATTTGTTAAGGATAAATTTTCCTTGTTTCTGGTTTTTTTTCTTTTGCTTTTTGTAATGTTTTAAAGCCACCACCAAATTTTACAAAAATGTTACTGATCGCCGTTTTAAAAGCATTAGAAGCCCTTTCATGTTTAAGAAGTTGTTGAGGTATTAGTTGTGGTTGTTTTTTTGGTTTTTGGCTTCTTAAGTTGTTGCTGTTGGTTAAAGTGGCAAGTGTCTGTAGTGATAATGCTGGTATGATTTGTCTTCGTCTTTGTTAAAATCCATTAATAGTACAAATAATTCTTGTTCAAGGACAAAATTATAATGTACATGGTATGTACATACGAATCTGCTGTATTGCTGTTTTCAACAAAATAAATCTCCACACAAAAAACTACAATAATAAATACAGCCATTCATTCATACTTATTTGATAAGGAATAATAAGTGACACTCAACATGCACCTCCATGTCTTATACTGCGACATACTCCCATATTCCCATCCATGTCTTATGTGGTGTATTGAAATGTTAAATATTGTGTCCAGATTTTATACGTAAACACATGTGCAACAACGTGTTGCAGCAGTGCCAAGTAGAAGGAAAAAACCAACAAAGTTTTTTTATTGTTACTGCTGGTCAAGAAGTAGTAAATAGCCAACAGCCAAACATAACCACGCACTAGAAAAAATATTTACGATCTTATGCGTAGGGAATAAGGTAAAGATGCTTCCATTTATCCTCCAAACAAAGTAAAAAAATACAAAAAAAACGAAAAGATGACAAATGTTTATTGGTTTTGATTTTGAATTCTATCTGCTAAGGTGGCAATAGTTCGCGCCAACAAAACAATTATTTATTGTGGCTGGCCACTTGTTTCTTTTTTTAGGGGACTGATTAAGATGCCAAAATATTGAAAACAAGCTAAAGATTATAAATTTAAGGGCTACACAACTATTATAATTTATAATTCGCTTTGAGTACCCAACAAACATTTAGTTTTAGTTCTCACAACTAATCTTAATAGTACCGGAGCGTGTATTTTAAATTCTAATACAAACAATATAATCCAAGCAGTAACAAAATAATACAATGATGCTATTCCACGCCGTTGATATGCCTTTAGTCCGTTAAGCCTTTTGAAAAGCGGTTAAAGGTTTTACAGCACATATTCTACATACTGAACTACATAAAACCAATCACAGCAATGAATATTTTTTATCCTGAACCCCTAAGTTCAACTAAAATCTGGCAGTAGAATTTCCATAAGTAAATAAAAGCGTCGACAAATGTACTTCCAGTACCTACTATTTTACTGTAAAATCCTTCAGTTAGGATAACGACCTAGCACAAAATCTTCCCCACTCAGGTCACTACTTCCCAGAGTCTCAGTGGTATGATCAAAACATTTCTACTCGTATTGAGATGGAGGTAAAGCATTGTCCTCCTTCTTGCCGGTGGGATGGATTTAAAATTTTATTTTAGAACAGAGAAAAAGGTTATCTGGTTTACCAACTTTCATCAAACCAATGCTCAAGACGGCTCTAACAACTGCAGTATGCATATATAGAAATATGGTGGACATGAATTTCGTTCCATGGAAGTGTTTTAATGATCTACAAATGAGCTGACGCAGTATCGATTTTCATAAAAATGATAAGTCCGAATTCTGCATATTTCTCGCGATAAGATTTTCTGTTTCAAACAAGCATATTGAAAATGATTTTAATAGACCGAAGTAGCTATCTTCTCATAAAAGCAAGAGATTACATCTTTGTTTTGTTATTTTCACATTATTTTTAGGCTAAGTGATATTATTTGAGTTCATAGGAGTTTATCGTAAATTTCATCTAGAATTTCGGTACAAAATTTATATGTTTTATAAAGCTTTTTATATAAAACTGCTTAGTTCTTATGAAAAATTAACAATTTAGTATTCTTTATAAAACAAATAAAAATTTTAAATTGCTGATTTCTTTAAAAATAATACAATTCCAATGAATTTGAACTATATTGTTTGTGTTTTTATAAAAAAGAACAAAAAAAATAGACTCTTGGGCGCCTTTAAAGATCCCAAGAGGGGATAAACTTTATAAAAAAAATTATCAAACTTATACTTCATACATGGACATAAAGTCTTTTTAAATTATGCAATAAATTGTATTTACTTATTTATTTATTTAATAATTAATAAGAATACAATTACAAATTATATTATAATTATCAAGAGCTGAGCAACTTAGACTACGTCATCGCTGTAATGCAACAGATCAGAGAATTCACACGCTAATAATACCCACTGGTATGCCAGGGCACCCATAGAAGATAAAAAATTCTTTCAATCGGTATACAATTTAAAAATGTTGGACGTTTGGCAATATTTCATTAAAAATATTACTCTTTACAAAAGTTTAACACGTAGACTTAATTTACAAATTAACAAAACAAATTGTGTCACAAAAACTCTATCCATTGGCAAACGTAAAGTGGGATAATGAACTTATTTGTAATAACACCAGACAGATCTGGCCCGACATGGATTTATGTTGAATAGAATTTTCATTGAACCTGGCAACCTAACCATATAAGGAACTTCTTAGCAGTGATAACGAGACACTGAGACTGGGAATATCTAATAATGACTTCTGCAGAAGCTGCAACGAGGTGGAAAAAGAGGAGATCACAGCTCATCCTCTCTGTCTTTGTCCGGCACTCGGGAACCTAAAAAGTAGAAGTAGTAGACATCCATAAACTTACTTTCTATTGTTTACCCCTATTCATTTCGAGTAATGACTATTGAAGGTGTAAATAAATGACCAATGATGACCTTTCAAAACGCTGCGCACATTATTTAAAATACAAAAAAGTTGTAAATAAGATACGCGATCTATTATAAAAGCCGCATATTTATCTAATACACAATTATTATTAAAAGCCTTTAAAAATGCAAATTTCTTTAAAAAAAAATTATCAAAAAAGATTTGTTGACTTCTTTTCTTAAGTTTGTTTCAATTGACGTAAAACTCTAAAATGAAAAAAAAATTTAAATCAACTGAGTTTGAAATTTAAAACGAAAAAAATATTTTAAGTTTGAAACATAAGAAAAAAATACAAATTTTGATTTGAAACTTGTTAGCCAAGGTTATCTATACTTATCTTGTCGGACCCGCACGTTTCTACACAAGTTCTTTATGCCGATTAAAAGAAGAAAAAATTTTATATTCAAAGAGAAACAAATTATTCTCATTCTTCTGAGTTTTATGCTTAATTTGCATACCCGGCTAGTTAGTTATTCAAATTGCGAATAATTCATTTAGAACCACTTGATCTTTTTTCTTTCTTGTTCTTTTCTAAAGAATAACTAACTATTTCAAAATGATTCCATTAAGAGTAACTTATTCGTATCATTTCGAATAGAATTTAAAAAGCAAATGTCTTGTTACCCGCATTACTATTCAAAACAATTTTTTAAATTTTGCCAAAAGCTAATCAAATAGCCACCAGACACAGCCTTATAATAACTAAAGCTATAGTGTGTATTCGCTAAAACGCGAACGAAATATATTTCCTTTGAAGGTGTAATAAAGTACTTTAGTACGTTGTGTACACCCTTTTCTAAACGGCTCAAACATTAATTTTTAATTGTTTTTGTAAAGTTTCATTTAATTAACAATGTATTGGTGAAATATTAGAAATTAAAAAGACAAGTTTTCGCGTTCAAACACGTTCAAAGGCAACGGTGACAATCAGTTAATTAGTTTTATTATTTATTTATACACATACACACACACACACACACACAGATACAAATTATGTGGACCAGTCTTCTAATCTGGTGTGTTAGGCATGAGCAAACTGCGTGCTACTTTCATAGAATTTAGAAGAAAACCAACTACAAGAAATATAATATTTAAAGAGTGTTAAAAACAATCAAAATTAATAGAATTAATAGACCATTTATGTTGAAAAGAAAGAAAAAGAAAAACTGGATTTAGATTTTAACTGCTCGTTTTGTGACGTTTATTGGCATTCCTAAGCTGACAGAATTGTTAACGCTTAACAAATCAATCATACTTCAAGATGGTAGCATGGCAATTAAAGATTTTGTAAAAAATGTTTCACTCATATTTATGAAATAAAAAATTTTGGCGCCAAGTGGAAGAAATATGACATTTATTGTCATCTTTTTACGCATACATCACAAGCCATCCGTACAACTAATAACAGTTATTCATCCCAGCTATTAACAATCGTTCAGGACGATATCATGAGCGATGTCTCCTCGTAGAGAGTGAAATGTATAGATTGGTGCCTCTATCGACAACTCAACTTTTACTCTCGCATAAACTCCCCAACACAGTGCACAATGTTGAACTTGAGATAAATATCAAGAAAACAAAAGCGATGAGAATTTTCTGTCTTAAAAGTTAACATTATGCTACAACACTAACAAGTCGAATACTTAGATAATTTTTGCTATCTAGTCAGTAATAGCCATAACAAATGTCAGCGCAGAAACAGACGTAAATAATAAGCTCAATAACGCGAAAGCGGCATTCGGATGACTCGGATAATCAATATGGAGAACCTCACAACTATCCATACGAACCAAGCTCAGAATATTCAGTGGATGGTTCAAAATAACTTTATTGTACGAAAGTAAAATCAGATTAGTATTGAACACTATCATCAAAAAAACTACAGGTACTCATCAAAAAGTGCCTCAGGATCGTTTACAAAAGATATTGTGGCTTAATAACATTGTACCTTACAGACGACGGATCCATAATAATGCAAATAAAACATAGGAAATTAAGATGGATAGGCCATACTATCTGAAAGAATTCTAATAGTATAACAAGAATTTTAGGCTATTTATAAAGGTCTAATCAGTTTTATTTACCTGTGTATGAGTAGTCGTCGAAGTGTAAGCAAGGGAATAACTCACTCCTCTTATTTGACAAGATTATTCTTGGACTAAAATGGAATAAAATAATTCATATTTGATCTGACATTTGACTTGTTTTTTTACTACACCTTTACTACTCATCAATAACACAAATTTAATTTTTAATAAACTCTCGTATATTCAAATTATCTTCAACAAAAAGAAAATCTATTTCAATATTTCATGATTTTTTCAATTTTATTTCTCGTAAATTAAAATCTAATTTCAACAGTAATTCAATGATTTGCCAATTAATAAGTAATTGAAGATCAAAAAAGAACACCCCGCATTAAAAGCAATTGGATTCAACATTCAAGTACATGTACAAAGACATTTTTAAAAATAATATGGAAATGAAACAAAGACTTCAAAACAAAATATATTTTCAAGAGTTTCACTTCATCAACTATACAACGGCTTCTGAAGTAGGCCTGCACGTGAGACTGACAGATCGCCAGTTTTTGTTTTGTTTTTATTTAAATGTTATTACCATTTTTTGTTTTTGCGCTTCAATGATCATTAATTAATTGGAAGAGAGAAACATTAAAGTTCGTCAATTAAAATTTTTTAAATATTTCAAACAATTTGATTGCTAAAGTAGTTTCCTAATCATCAGGTGTTTTACCCATCAAATGGTAGCAAAACTAATGAACAGAGTCCACTCACTCAATTATTATATTTACCCCAGGTAAAGTGTACGAGTACAAATGATTCGCTATGTTTGATGCCTTTTACGGAAGTAATTAAAATTATTGCAGAAAATTATTCATTCAATATATTTTTGTTTCTTTTTGTTGTTGTTGTTGTTGTTCTGTACAGTCATTGATAAACAAATTTATTAAATTATTTTGAAACTGTTAAAGATCTCACCGGGTGATCCTTCTAACGAATTGTTTCTGTTTGGGCGGTTTTTGAAACATAAAGGCTGAGGTCCGATACAATAATTTTCATCCATAAGCTGGTCAAGATAATTGTTTATCCGACAGAGTATTGCACGCTTCCCTTCTATTAGAAGTTATTGCTTTCGGTGTTGGTTGTCACTTCTCTCGTTTTATACCGCACTTTTTCGGGGATTGTAATATTCGGGTTGTTATATGTAGATGTTATTCCATCCGATGAATTCAGCTGAAACTCAGTTGTACTATCCATTCAATCGTCAATATAATATTTTATTATCAAAGTACTAGATCAACTAGATCAATCTTTTTTATGAGATGATAAATAGAAGGAAGGAATGTTATTCAATGAATTTCATAAAATATCTTCAGAAGCGACTGTCGTTGTTGCACCAAGCCATCTCTTAAGTTTAATAAAAAAACTTTCATCATCTCCTATTATTTGTGATTTAATTTTTTAATTTTTCTTCTTCAAGTTACTGCAAACACAAAAAGAACTCCCTTATTGACAGAGTCTATTTCGTACGCCCTAAAATAATAAAAATATATCCGCATGGGTGTTTACTTGCTATTAAAAAATTTAAATTCATTTTCAAATGAAATAAGCAAATGCTTTAGTTTTAATTCTTTTTTCGTTTTATTAATTCTTCTTTAATAATTTGTTTGTTTTTTTTTTTGCTTTTTTGTTTTTAGTTGAAAAACAAGTCCCTGTTGTTAAAAATTGTTTTTCTATTATAGATCAATTGATTAATTAGTATATTGCTATATAATGACACCCACCTTTGGTTAATTGAATTAATTTTTCAATTTCATATGAGCAGCTTAAATAAATCGAAAAAAAAGTTATTTTTAGAAAAATTAATGACTTTCGATTAATTTTTATATGTGATCTTTGAAATTTTATGGCAGTAATATGATCCATGAGTCTGATAACAGAAAAAATTTGTTTTGCATTCTTTTATAAAATGGTTTAATTCTTTACAGATACGGTAAAAATCAATTTTTTATTATTTAATCTTAAGCAGGAAGATTAGAATAGAGTGGTAATGAAGCAGTAAGAAAAAGTACAGTAGGTTGTTCATACAACGAAATGAGATTTCGTAAACTGGTTTTAAAATTTTCTGAAATATTTTGCTGCAAGCATGTAAGAGGCAAGCATATATAAGCCAATAGGTTTTGAAAAAAGATTCTTAAATGTTTCCTTATTGGTATCAGTATTAAACACAGTCGAATCATATTAATAGTTTATATCCCAGATAATGATAAAATGAAGACAATTTCGTATAGTTTCTGTCGTTCGGAATCGACATTAAGCTTTAAGTGCTGCCATGCATGGATAACCTTGTAGCTCTGGTCGTGTCGGAAACCTGGAAATATTCATCCAGTTTTCAAGAGAATAAGTATATATAAGTATGTAATTTCAAGTATCTTAAGATAATACAGTGCCTAAATAGAATCTTTAAAAGGCTTACTTAAGGAATTTACAAAAATTCAATCCATAGACATTACATTGTTTACCCTATGAAATATTTCTAATTGTTTTCCTTAGATAATCAAGAGCATTATTTAAGCGATAATAGAACTTTAAAAATTGGTTGAAAGATTATTTTAAATTAAAATTAACTTATCAATGAAATTAATGAAAAATCAAAATGATTAAAGTCCTCAAACTTGCAAACAAAAGTTATTTTGTATCCACTTCTGTTTATATATATAAGAAGAACGGCCAGCAAATAATATTTTCATAATCAAACATAAACTTAAAAAATATATATTAAAAGCGTTCAGCCGCAATACATGAATCGATCGAGGTCAATTGAAGGAATTTCATACGAAACGCCCTAATAAAATATTTCAACTTTTACTTTTGTTTGTCCTTAAAGCCCAAAACAAAAGATTTCATTTCGTTTTTATTTGATTTCATTTTCAATAGTTTTCATAAATTTACGGAAGTTTGGTTAATTGTTAACATATACATTCTTACTTACACATTATTGATATGATTTTAAACAATTTTTATCAATAGAAAAATAATACAATAATGATTGTAACGAATTTGAAATCAGAAATCAGTCAACATAAACGTTAAACTGACTTTTACAAGGCAAATACCTCAAATATTATTTGTGCGTTGAAATTTATTGTTCAGAATATTTGTTATGATTGTCACAACGCCTTAGAAATTCCAAATTATCAAATGACCCTTAAGTGCCGTGATTCAGAATATGAATTCATTTGAAATAGCCAGTATGACTGGACATAAATGAAATGCCAGAAGAAACAAAGAAAAAAAGCACTGATGATTTCTTTAATTTCAATATAATTTTAATTCATGTTTTAGTTATTGTTGTAGTTTTTTATTTTTTTTATATTAAAATCAATTTAATTTAATTCATACGCTCAATCAGTAGAGTCAATGTACGACTGAATTGGTTATTGTAAATACTTTTTTTTTTATACACAAGAACCTTGTCAATGATGATTTAAAATTTTAGACACTTTTAATAATACTAAGATTTATTTTTAATACAATAAAAACACATTGTTTAGTGACCACAAACTTATAAATTATAAAAAAAAAATACTTTTTCAATATAATATATACTCTACACTGTACACTTGCCAATTGATTTGCGGTTGATATTGTAATACCAGTGGAGTGATATAGAAAAAAAAATATTTCAAGTTATACGGGATGAAATGTAATTGTACTTTCTCGAACTAAAAAGGAAATAAAATTTTCAAATAGATCGTATAAAATTGTATTATTATGACCTTTGTATACATCACACATTGATCACATTGGGAAAAAGGCTTTACAATCTACAGTATACACATCACAAAATGTAACAAATTTTCTTTTGCATAAAGGCATACCGCAGTTTTCTCCCTCAAGGCTTGATCGATCAACTCATAAAGCCTGATCGGAACTTTATTTAGGCGTTAGAAAGAGTTTCCAAAACGTATCTCAATTTCATACAAATTCATGACAAATTTGTCTCAGCGTGTAAGTAAGTTAGTCACAATGTTATGAAATCACTGAAATTTAGTGGAGAATCTGACTTTATAGTAAATATATCACAGGAATAGAGAAATAATCAGTTTCCGCTGGGTGACAGTTTCAATCAAGTGCTTGTAGCTGCACCAGTCTATAAAGTTTACTACTGAATTGTCTACTTGTCATGTAAAATTTCTGAATCTTACTCTTGACGTTATATCGAACGCAATCAAGTCCATTTTGCCATATTCCTACTTAGAGAAATATCACTCATTCATTCATTTCGTGCAAAGTTATTTAGTTCCTCTCCAATTCCTTGAAGAGATTAAATTTTGTATTCCACGTTTTTAATTTTTGGCTTTCGTATCAAGTAGAGTTAATTGCAGGCTTACTTTGGGCAATCGGTATACATGCGAAAAAGATGAGTTTATCCTTTAGCCTTAACTGCCGTACTTCAGAAATTCTTCAATGAAGGAAGTTTTTAGAAATTTTCTCTTTGAATTTTTATTTCTTTTTATATTGTAACTGTCAAGTGAATGAAGAGGAGCTTTAGAGGAACCTTTGTTAAATCGCTTAAAGCTTGCGGTGTAATTTAAATTAAAATATAATTTCCAAATTCTCATTATATTGTAATGAGCAATCAGTGAAGATGTAAAAAAGAAACACCACGTTAACGTTCACGAATAGAAAATCTATTACGTTTTTAACAAAAATAGAAACAACAACAAATGCGAGGAGAATTATCATCATTAAGAAAAGCATATGTAAAGTTTGTTGTTATTGCTGTTGTTTGTATTTGTTTTTATTTTCATGTTCAAATGACCTTTAAGAGTTTCCGCTTTTGATTTTTTGTCCATTGTTGCTATTGTTATTCAGTTTATTGATTAGCCAGGCAATTTTTGTCCAATTCATGCGTAATAATCGTATTTTATTACCAAAAAATATTTTTTTTTTCGAATTTTTTAAAATTTATTTTTAACTTCTGTTGGAAACGTGATCTGATGGAGTTATTATCCGTTTGTATGTATGTATATACGCATATACATGTGTATGAAGCCTAGTACGGAAATTTTTGTTTATTTTTGTTGGGAATACCTATTATTTTATTTAAATTAGTTTTCATTTAATAAATAGCAGTTTTTTGGTTTATTGTCTTAATGTGAAGGTGTGAAAATTTTTGTTTTTGTTATTGTTTTTTCTAATTTTATTAATATTGTTAAAAATAAAATAATAAAATTCGATTGTCAAGTTGAATGACATTTATGCTATGGTTTAGATACATACATACATACATATTTTCCCAGAAAAATAAATACAAACAAACAAAAAAAAACTATATCCACAAATATAGGCCACCTCTTAATAAGGTTTTTTTTTTGTTTTTTTGTTATTTTTGAATGTCAATAGAAACATAGTGTACCTAATAAAACATTATATTTCTACTCACGTAGTAAACAATGTTTTTCAGTAAGTACATCCCTGTTTATGTAAATGATTTCAAAAAGAGAAAACATTACAAACAAATGAAGTCTTTCCTTTATTTTATTACTGCCATTTTCCTGTCTCCTCCTTTTTAACTCATGGGTGTATTTTCTAATGCTAGTACTTAAAGTATTCGAATTGAAATGTCCCCTCATTTGCTCACTCAAAAGGTTGTTGTTGGTTTTGGTTTTTGTTTTTATTTTTTTTTTTAGCAATTTACCGACGTCGTGCTTTGCAAAGTGTGCACTGTCCAAATGGATTTGTTTTCAGTTTCTTTGATTGTTTGTATGTATGAAATATCGTTGTGGCTACTCATTTTTTAAATACATACATACAAACGTATTATAAGTGAAGAGCTATAAACAGTTACAGAGATCTTTGAATGTTTTTGCTACTCGTTCACTTGTTTTACTTTAATGATGATGAGTAATTTGCTTTAGTATTATTGAACCCGCAAAAAAAATAAATAAAAAATTACAAATACATATAATACTTGTACTTGTTATTGTTGGGGTTTTTTTGCTTTTATGTTTTGTATGTGTATTTTTTATTTTAATTACTAAATTTTTAGTACCGTTGCTGTTATCGTTCTGTTTTTTTTTTTATAATAATTTTAATTTGGTGAACTTTTGAAACTTTACGTTTCGTTCGTGTTTATTTTTTGTTTGCTTTGCTTTCTGCACACCCTGTCTCACCAAACAAATCACTTTTCTATATTATATAGGCAGACATACATACATAAATAAGCATGCATGTATTCATAAGAGTTTGTTTAGATTTGTGTAAGTAATTATGAATGTAATTGTTTTTGTATTTGTATTCGTGTTTGTTTTATTGTTTAATATTTGTTATTGTTAAACGTTTAAAACAGTTGTTATTGTAATCATGTTTTTCTTATGTCTTATTTCTAAACAAAAAGGGAGCTACAAATTAATTTTCAGTTTAAGTTATTATTCTTGTTGTTATTGTTTTTATAAAGCAAGGCCATTTCGTACAACGTTCGTTCACTGTCGTTAAATATTGCAATACTTTCTGTATGTTTGCCTGCCATTTTTGTTTGAAAAATTTAAATTGTTACTACAAGCATAGTAAACAATAATTATTGTACATACTAGAGGTGTGCACAAGACATATAAAATCGCACACTATTGCATTTTGCTCAAGACTGAATATTGATTGTAGCTGCAAATATAAATGAGTGTGAAGCAAAGATAGAGTACAAAAAAACAACTGCACTCGTAAACCATTGTACAACAGTATAAAAGAGAGTTGTGTGAAGAGTGCAACAAAAATATTGTACTCATATTCATAATGTCACAACGTGCATTTCTTTTTTCAGTAAATGTTTTTCTCTTTAAAAAACAAAACAGTTTGAAGAGAGATTGTTGTTGTAAAGTTTATGGCGAAAGCAAAGAATGTATAGAAACACTTACATTTGTACGCATATTTTTCAACGAATACACTACTGATATTCATACGACAATACTGAAAATTTAGCTTCAGTAGTGAAATATGCAAACGAGTGCTGTTGTATACATTGAATAAATAAGAAATGCACATTTCAATGCACTCGTAAAATCAAGAGCAACAGAAAAGAGTACACTACAATATTGCATTCGGTGAAGGGTAAGCTAGCAGATTGTCTTGTGCACACCTCTAGTACATACGTTTTGTTGGTGCATTAGTATTTTTGTTTTGTTTGTGTTTGTTTTCGTTTTCTTTTTTTTTTTTTTCTTAAGATATTCAATGTAAATGCTACCGAAGATTCGAATCATATTTATGACATTCACATTTTGCAGTTTTTTAAAAGAAATATATTTATAAGTTATATTTACAAAAGCAAATCGATTAATAGATTATTTTTATTGAAATTATATTAAATAATTATTTCCTGTTATTGTGTATTTCTCCCTATTTTGTGTAAGCTTAAGTGCACACAGCATAAAATGTGGTCAAAATCATAACCTATTGGTAACTGAACTTAAAAATGAAATATTGTCTTGCCATCACGAAGATGGAATAGGAGTGGTTAGTCCGAAAATTCTGTTTTTCTTTGCACTGCTGGATATTTACATAAATTAGAATTGTTTTAATCAAGTCAGAGAGGCTGGTGGGAAGCTGCATAATAGGATCAAAAGCAGGTTATCGCATTAATATTTTTTCTCTTAGGCTGAATTCAAAACATTTGGCTGCTTTCATCACAGGTAAAAGGTATATTCTAGTTGGTTATATACACATATTAACAGTAGTTTGGTTAAGAGGTCTTACTTACTTGTTCGATTTGCCTGACCTGGCAAATCACGGTCTGAAGTCTAATAAGCCAACACACCACCTACTAGACTACGGCGATTTATAATTTATAATAGAACACCCCAAGATTTTATGAAACTGAACTGGCCCGCGCAAATAGTAGAAATAAATCGATACTGAGATCTGCTTCTCTTCTTTTGGTATACAAAATTACACACATACCAGGGTCCCTTTTATAATTACGATTTACCGAAGCTAGCTGTTTACGATTGATCCTTCGTAAAAACTTTTAATTGCGGTGCAACATAGGCTAGCCTAATATAAAGTTCAATCACACATAATTTTCTTTGTGAACATCCGGAAAGTACAATAATTTTTTCCTGGCTTTATAGTAATTTTCTTTGTATAGCAAGTGACAAACTGACCTTGAATAAGTTTAACCATTTTAAACCATGACATGCGACAAACAGTGTCAAAAACATTAAAAAAATTTAAAAATTACTTTAATTAACAATTAGTCGGTAAACAAATAAAAAACGAAAAACACAAGAGAATTAGATCTTGAAGCGGGTAACAGAACTAATCTAACACTTGCAGAACCTGTAATGATTTCATTTTTATTCTTCTTCTTCTTTTTTTTAATTTTATTTAATATTTTATGTGCGTAACAATTGCTTGAACAAATTTAAATGAAACAAACAAACAAAATGCGGATCTATATACAATTGTAGTGTCAGAATTGTAGTAACGAATATGTTGTGCGGGTATGTCGGTGGAATTGTTTTCCCACAATTATTTAAGTTTTTCTGTCTTGTCTGATCTTTTTTTTTTAATACAAAAAATGATTAATTTCGAAAAAAAAAAATTTAGTTTTTCAAAAGAATTCAAACAAACACTAGTAAAAAATTAAGCATGTAAAACAAGTAGGAAGTATAAGAAATTTAATAAAAAAGAAAACAAAGAATTTTAAATTATAAGTAAACTGTGTATGGACCACAACAACAGCAACAAGTTACCAAATAGATTTCTTTTATAATTTTTTGGGATTTTTTGAAAGTAATAGCATTTAACCAAATAGTGTGTCTGTGATTCATTCAATTATCTTTTAAAGTTCAAATTTATCGTTATTTGTTGTATTTCTTCAAAATGTCAATGGCCGGCCTTTAAATATTTTTTATTTTTGCCTCTAAATTAAATGAAAACATTTAAAAATTAACAAATTAAAATTAATTTTTTGTTTTCTAAACAGTTACTTAATAATAAACATTTGCGTCTGTATACTAGTATATTGTCCATCAATGGCATTTAATATGTCGTTTCGGCCTGAACAACTTGTACGAAATTTATTCTAAAAATAAAGAAAAGTTTGCATAAAAAAAAATTCCAGGGTTTTGAAATTACATACGTACACCCATATCTTGTATCTTGACCTACGAATATCTGTTATGTTGGTAAGCCCTTAGCGAGACTCAAGAATTCTGAAGGAAGTGAAAACTTTTGAGAACACTAATTAAATGGATGATCATTCCTAATAGAAAAAACGGGAAAAGTGGCTACTAGGCCATTAAAATGTCTTCCAGGCGAAGGTATTGGCCATAGAGGTTACGGTATTGATTCTTGAAAAGAACAATATCTGCGAAAGCAATGCAAGCATACTTTTTACTAGTCAGGTGCCCCTGGTGGCACTCAGGAAACTAAGTTTCTACATAATAACTTTCCTCTATGAATACAACTGAATTGAACAGATGTACATAGGAAATCCCATTTAAAACATATGGGAAGTATAGCTGGCCATTGCATTCTGGACAGTCGTACTAAACTTATTACCCTTTAGTTAGCTAGCTAATAACTTCTTCAGTAGTTTCAGAGACAAAATAGTGTAATAAATAACTATTTATCTAAAGGGTACATGCCCATCTAGTTCATCCTAGTGATGATCTATTGATAACAGACATTGGAAAGCTAACCGATTTTATCATAAAATACTTACATTTCTAAGATTAGAACAAAAAATGTTTATCACTTGATTAGCCTCGGAAAAGATATTGTTGTGGACCTAGTATATTTCTTTAAACATTAATGGCTATACAACGAATTCAATATAATATTATAAGGAAGGTCTATAAATTATGAATAAATTTGGGGAAAACACGCAAATAAAAATCTAAAACATCCCAAACTAATAAATTCTTATTTCACAGTCAGATTCAAAAAATTTTTAAAATACCAACAGCAACAACAACATCAATAAAACCATTCAAATAAATGCCACAATTAGAACAGCAGCAGAAGCAGAAGCACATAAAAAAATTAAGAAAAAAAAATGATGTAAGACCACATCGTCAATATAAAATAAAATAAAATAAGATGCGTCATCATAGATTTGTATGTATGAAGAACGTATATGTATCCACACGAGTATATTGTATTATAATGTTTAAATTAATTTTTATTATTCTTTTATGTTTTGTTTTATTTTTTGACAAAAATATTTATTTAAACAAATTAAAGCACAAAACCCAAATAAAAAAAACAAAAACAAAAAACAAACATTTGAAATAGAGTAGAAGGAACTTATCTCAAGAAACTTATTTTATTGCAACAACACTAGCCAACAGAGAATAATAAAGAAGAAAAAAATATAACAACAATAAATAAAAATTATTAAAATAAATAAAAAAAAAATTAAGAAAAACAATCCAAACACTCTTGATTATGCTCTAAAATTTTAACTTGAAATATTATTTTTAACAATGTGTGTGTGCGTGTGTATAAATATACGTACGTGACAAATAGAGAGATAGAGAGAAATAAAACCAATTAGAGTTGTACACACACACATTAATAATCAAAAGTTCTGTTTAGCACGTGAGCAAAAACACACAATACTTGTAGCAATTGCAAAGAGATAGAGAGATAGACAAAACCAGAAAGAAAACAAATTAAAACTTATTCTCCAGTTAATTCCACTTTAAAAGCTTTAATATTTACAAAATAAAGATTATTTATTTATTTATATAGTTTTTTCTACAGAGAGTAACGATACAAAAGTTTCAATATAAACAATTTAGCAGTTTTTACGGAAAAATATGCGTAGAAAAGGTAAAAATGTATGCTTGGCAATTAAACAGAATTAAATGAACTACAAAATGTGAAATATAATGGAAGCTTTAAGAATATTTATTGCTGTCAACGTAAAAACGAAAAACGTCTTACTGCAGAATATTTCTTTCAATAAAAACGACAACCTAAGTCAAACGCTTCAAAATGTCATTAATATTTGTAATCCTGACATTGCCTACTTATTTACCCAATTTGTCATTACAATATTTTAGACAAGATTACGATCAAGCTCCAATTTTATTGCTCTCAGAGCTTTTCGCCTTTCCGGCACACCCAAGTCGCATCACATTGTGTTCACATTAGAAAGCTGATACTGCCTCTCGTCCAGAAAGTCAAAGTACTATTCAGTTAGAATCTGAATGCTATGAAAATAGCAATATTTTCGTCTCATTTCTCCAATATCCACCTAATTATCAGTAATTGGCCTTGCCATAATTGAAACTCGATCAATTTTATTTTGTCCAGAATTAGTACATAATTAATAAATTACAGTGGCATTTTAGCGTTTTTTTTTTTTTTGTCACATTTATTACACTTATTTTCAAACACTGCGAAAACTTTGAGTAATGTGAAGCTCTTTTGAAACAGAGAGTAAATTCAAGTTTTATTTACTGTTAAGTAAGAAAGTCTTGTTTGAATGTGTGTTCAAATGTGATTTTTATGTGTGTGTGTAAGAGAATTGAAATTAAAATTGTAAGAAATAGTAGCAGAAGAAGAAGGCGAAAAAGAAGAATCAAAAACAAAAAATGCCATGGCCGTTTGCTAGAGTTTAACCATTAAAGCTTTTCATTTCATCTAACCTCCGCCTCTTTGCCTCCTTTGAATGTTTTTAATCAACAATTCTTCGTTTATTCTTGGTAAAGTGCAAAAGTTTTGTTGTGTTTTTGATTGTGGTGGTGGTGGTGGTGGTTATTATTGAGATTTTGTTTGTGTCTTATTTTGTTTTCAATTTGTGCATATTGTTCATTGAATGTGGATCTGCTGCTGCTGTGGATTGCTGCGGTTTGCTGCTAATATTGGTGGTGGTAACTTGTGTTGATCAACACCGTTACATGTTTAGTTGACTTTAGCACCTTAAGGTGAGCGGTATCCTAAGCGCGCCACTCTCAGAACTTGTGAATTTAATTTTGGAACAACAAAAAAATTATTCTTTTAAACGGTTTTTTAAACTACAAATGGAAACGAAAGTAATTGAAGAAATTAAACAAAAGCTTTGCATTTAAATAAAAAGCATAAAGCATTACAATTTATTTACATAAACTAAGAAAAAAATAAACAAATAAGTGAAACGAAATACAAAAAAAGTGTTCCCAATGTAAGGTGTTGAGTGCCAGAAACAGTTAAAATTTAAAAAGAAAAACAAAAGACTTAAGAAACAAACCCACAATAAAATTACCCAACATACGGAAAATAAAACGTAAAATTAACAATAATTGATTGTGTGTGTTTGTTTAATATCACTAACCAAACTTAATTAACAAAAAGAAAAAAATTAAATTAAAAATCAAATTTTTTAAACTAAAACTCAACGAAAAAAAGTGATTTTCATTATTCACCAAAACTAACAAACAGCAGCAATAAGAGGATTTATAACAAACAATTTCTAAATCAAAAGGTAAGTGTTTTAACTGTTTCGTAAATAATTTTAAAAAACAATTAATTTTGTTGTTATTGTTGCTGAAATAAAAAAAAACGTACAGAATGTCATTTACTGGCTATTGTATTTCTATTTCTAAACAGCCTTGACTTTTAAAATAAATTATTTTTTTTTTTGTTGTTGTTTTATATTAAATAGAAAAAAAATAATAAGAAGCTAAAAAGAAACGTTTTAAAGCAATAATAAATTCTTTTGCAAAAAGACAGAGTCACTTGTTAATACGATAATTGCAATTTCTGTTTTTTATTATTATTTGTTCGCTTTCAATAAATTTATCTTTCAATACCGATTTCTATTTATAAAAAAAAACCCAAATAACAACAAATTAAATGCTTAATATTTTTGTAATGAATTGCAAATGATTCCATTAAAAAAATAATTGCTTTAGAATACAACTGTCAATTATACAGTCAATGTCGTAGAGTATTAAACAATAACAAATTAAATTAAATTATTTAATAATTGGCAAATAAACATTATTATTAAATTAAAATACAATTTTTTACCGTAATTGTTTGTAAAATTTTATTTATTTTTTTTCCATGTTTTATTAACAATATTTAAATATTTGATTAAATATTTACGAAAAATTTGGTTTCTAAATAATTTTTATTTGGTCTGACAAAATTTGTGAAACGTTAACTCTTATGATAAATATTTCCTCGTCATGTCAGGTCTCATGTTTCGTTTGTTTTTTACCAATGAATGCTCCTTTAAATCAATTATCAATTATCTTCGGTTCAAATCTACTAAGATCTTCTAGCATAATGTTTATCTCCCTCATTATGATTTCACCAAACACATGCGTTTCGTTGGTGTCAGGATATTTCATTCTTACATTGCTTCTTTCGAACCGGCCTTCACACACGGATTCGCGGATTTCGAGTTTGGATTAATTTGTCATTGATAAAATGCTTCTGATTTATTGCGCAATACTTTGAACAATCAAAATTTTGGAAAGTCTCATGTGTATCACAATTTATATGCTTTTTACTGACTCATACTGCTTATCCCATTCGTTTGGCAAGTTCTTTTTCAGTTATAAAAATTCAAGGACTAATATCTTAAAATCATCTATTGCTAGTACTAGTAGGATGGGTTGCAAGCTCAATACAGCTGACACTTGATTCAATATTTGCGAAGCATATAAAATTGTACATACGTTTTGTTCAATAAGTTTAATCAGTGGAAAATTGTTATATTATTCACTGAATACGCACTGGCAAACTTCATTTACGTGCAGAGCGCCTTCAACAATGTACATTCAGGTGAAGTTGTCAGGGCTTCCAAGTACACGCAATATGACTGACTGTGCAGTGAAGCACTCTACAAGGAGCTGTTAGGAATATCCTTGTGAGAGATATGCATGTGACATGGCTATGGTAGTATCAGGTTTCGATTCGCCTTTTTTTCCTTAATGTATAATCAGGCTTTAAAAATAATACTAAAATGGTGCTCATAAAACGGAACTTTTACACCTAACATCTATACAAGGGCGTAATATATCTTTTAATTTTAGCCTCATTTACTGAAATCCTTTATGGCAACGTCCAGCCCCGTTTATTTAATTTCCGAACTGTAACTGAGCATAAATGTTTTGATTACCCCAGTTAATCGGAGTATTCTCCGTTCTTTGTATAAGTAGGCTAAAGGAGCTATAAGTTTCCTCGAATAGTTTAGTTTAACATTGTGCTATTGCGGCTTTCACAGGTAAGTATCATCTTAAAAAGACTGCCGATAGATTAGACGTTGCATGGTTCTGCAGTGGTTCTTGCCAATTTTGTTTCTGTTATCTTTCCAAATAAGGAATTTTGAAATATCATGATGGTCGGCTTGGTTTCCTATGGGGACTATTTGATTTTAAGATTGGATATTTGCCTCCCTTACCTTACCTATGCAGTAATGTGGAAGTGATAATATTATAAAGCACCTGGCGTACAAAGTTAAAAACTTTTTTTTGCCATCGTTTAATTACAGCTCCTTTAAGATCTCATTTCCTATTTCATGTTATTTTCATGTTAAATGTTCAATTTTTCATAAATAATAACCATGAACTTTAAAAGTAAGGCTGGTTCAAACAAAAGAGCTAAGCAACAAACTTGGTGTTGCTTATTTTCAAAATCCCACACAAACAAACACCTCAGGCAATAAAGCCACACTGACTCAAGAATTTCTGAATGAATTACAATTATTATTGTTAGAAAACCATTAATTTTAACATTAGAAAACATGTTTAAGAAAACAGAATATACAGAATATTCCACAGAAATTATAAATCATTCTGGCTGGCTGGTAGATCAATAATCATCAATAATACTGGAAATTATTTAAAAAAAAAAGAATGAAAAAAAAACAGTTTTTTTTTAATTAAAAACCAGCAAGAAATTAAAAGCATTTAAGCAGAAATTGTGTCATTCCCTGGTAATTGGGTCAAATATCTGTTTTGTTATTATAATTTAAATAAATAAACAAATGAACTCAACTAAATAATCAAGAAGGAAAGGAAATACAGAATGAAAGAAAGAAACGAAATGAAGGAATTAAAAATATTAAAAAAAAATAATGTTTAAATAAAAAAAAAAAATATAAGAAAATAATTAAGAAGGCGGTTTGAACGTTTCTCTTAAAACCAGAAACAAACTTTCTTAATTTTTTCCCCTTAAATTACTTGGGAATGTTTTCAAAACATGTTCCAAAAATTGATGACTACCGTTTTGACCAAGTTTAACCCGCAAATGCTTAATTAGCAATCTACACTTATAAAGAATTCATTTTTTTAAATTCCCAAAAAGGAGAACAAAGGATCGTAAAATTATTATGATATTTTAAGTCATGTAAGCAAGGTCATGATTTAGAAAACAAACATGAAACTAAGCTAAATACATACAAATTACAGATGCAACTAAAAGATGCAATCAAAAAACGAAACGTTAAAGTTTTAAAAAACCTGCTTTCAGACACCACAATATCAATAGCAGCTCAACTCCATAAATGAAGTGAGAAATTTATATGAAAGCTCCCAAACAACCGAAAACGCTTATCCCATTGGAACAGATTATCATAAGACTTGTTAAACAAAACTTTTATTATGTATATATTTTGAAAGCAAAAATTATAATGATCTAATAAAAGATTTAATAAGCAAACAGTTAAATATCTCTCTTTCAATTCAAAAGACTTAAGAAACAAACACGCAAATTTTATTAGACATCCTTTTTACAATTTTTTTGGTTCTACAAACGTTCTTTTTTTTCCATGTATTTATCTTTTACCTTTCAACACCTCATGTAGGGTAAATAAAATAAACTATGCTTTTTTTTCCATACTTTTTTTTTATTTATTTTATCTTTCATCCCAGAAAATAATAAGAAAAAACTAAGGCAAAGACCCCGTTAAATATACAAATAAAAAATTATTTTAAATATTCAAACAGAACACAAAAGTGACGAAGAAAGACATAAACGTGTATGCTTTCGGACTTTCTTTGAACGTAAAAACCGTTTTGTTAGTGGTTCCCATCAAAAAAAAAAGAAAAAAAACCGAGAAAGAATTGAGTGTGTCAGCGATGTTCTTTTTCTTATTTTGTTGTGTTGTATTGTTAACATCGTGTTAATCGTTTCAAATATCTGTACTGATGGTTATCTGTTAAAAGAAAGCAAAACAAAAAAACACTGCAACAGGCCAAGACACATTATTTAGAACGATTAAATGTACGGCTTAACATCAAGCGAAATATTTAAAACATTTAACACGTTGATAAAAGCTTACATTTTTTAAAGATGAAGTAACAGGTGAATCATTTAAAGTTTAAATTAAATTAAAATATTAAATATATTTAAATAAACCTTAGCTGGTCTACTACTTTCTGGCCTGCAACGTTCTTTTTATTTTTATTATTCATATTTTACAATTTTTTTTCAATTTTGTCTAAATTCAATCAATTTTTATTACATGTTAACCCTGAAATCATTTTAACTGGTCTTGCTATTAACAAGTCAAAGCTTTACGATTAATTTTTAATTTTAATTTTACCTTCTTAAGCTGTTCAACATGTGTTAAATTAAATTTTATTTTTTATTTTTCTTAATATGCAGACATACAAACGATAATTAATTTAATATTGTGTAGTAATATACACCAGAACAAATACATCTGTATGCATATACATATAAATCTATAAAACAAAGCAGTTTTAATGACATTTCAAAATATTTCTAAAATAAAATTAATTAATTATTCATTTTGAATTAAGCAAACAACAAAAAAAAAACAAGAACAAAATAATATTTTCTTTAATGCTGGTGGTAGTGCTTCAAAAAAATTCTCACAGTTCTTAAGCTAATAAATTAGCAGCAACAACAACAGCAACAATCACATAGAATTTAAAGGTTAAAATTTTATTGAATTTAAAAAAAATCAAAATAAAAAGAGGGAAAATAAATTCTAAACAAAATAAATTAAAATTAATATTTTATATTTACAAACGAAAGTCTTAAGACACCAAATACAAATTCTAATTGAAGTTTGACTTGTTCGTATAGAAGAGCAATTGATGTGCATTGAGGTTGCTGGGAACAACAGATTCTGAGTGTCCAGATTCTATGGTATTTTTAAAGCTATATTATATAAAGAATTTAAAATACATTGATTACAGGTCTATAACGGTTTTGTATTCCATAAAACCGTAGATAACATCAGCTTTTAAAGGTTTATATATATAAAGAGAGTTCTATTTCAAACAAAACGAAATGATAATAATAGGTATGGAATAGAATGGTATAGAGGAGAGAAGAGACCAACCAAGGGTCCCATATATGCCTGGCATAGAGACGTCTAGTCTTGCCCAATAATTACTAGTAAACGTCATACATTCCTTGGTTGTGCGTATGTCTGCTTGAATACTCTAATGTTGATCAGGTAGCTGGAGGCATAGTTTGGTTTCGGGTTCCTCTGTATAGGCGCAATATTTGAAGCCATACGTGTAGCAACTAGTCCCCACTGTCAAATAATATTAAGAATAAATAACCTTAAATAATTAAAACCGCATTAAATGCTAATGGATACTCTAAACAAAACATTTTTTTTTATAAAATAATCAATTTAACATTTTAAGTTAGGATAGGATATGTTTAAATTAAAAATTCATGTTTTGTTTTTAAGTTTTTTAATATGAATTTCCATAAAATTATAATTTCATTACATAACTTTTATTTTATTAAAAATTATGCATAAAAAATGTTTAAATACAACTTATAAACTCACAAAAAACCCACGACAAACGCCATATAAAAATTGTAAAAGTAAAAAATAAATAAGAAAATGAAGCGGTGACAACTAACACACCCCAAAATAAAACAAAAGCAATAAAAAAATCTAATTTAAATAAAAACAATACATTTGCAAACATTTTTCTACCCTTACCCGCCCGTATAATATTAGCAGTAGGGGCTATAGCTTAAGTGAAAAAAAAATTACATGAAAATGAGTCAAACTGCATAAAACCAAACTTAGATTAAAAATATGAATACCGACCGCTATAAATAAATCGAAAACAAGAAAAACAAAAAAAAAAAGCTGCTGCACCATCCAGAGTCTAAAAATGGGAGCAAGAAAATGAAAACGAAAGCGTAAATGAAATGAAGCAACTAAAATTGCAACGAAAAGTAAGTCAGTACAACAGCAATAAGAAAAAAAATAAAAATAAGAAACTAAAACAAGAAATTTGAAATTTGTTGCAAATATTGACATGTTTAAAATATACAAATACAAATACAACAGCAACAGCAACAACAACAATCATTAATGCCGCAATATGTTGCAACAACCAGCACAGGCAGTAACAAGTTTATTATTTTTTTTTTTTTGTTTTGTTTTTCCTTAGATGTAATAGAGAAAGAAAAACAGACATAATAGTGAAAACCAAGAAAAAAATTAAAAAAAAATAAAACAAAAACAAAAGCACATGTAAATTATTATTTAAAACGAAACGAAAAAAGTAACTAAAAATAAAAACAAAAATTAAAAAAAGAAACAAAACATTATGGCAGCATGAAATTCTCCAAAAAACAAAACAAAAACAAAAAAAACTAGGAAAAATTATATGAATGCACTGGTTTTCAGTGTACGTACACATTTTAGTGCACCAAAACACTCAATGACATTCATTTAATTGCAGACAAATTATAACGATTATTTGGTAGTAAAAACACCTGCAGTTTCGTAAAGATTTTGACCATATTCAGCAAATAAAAGTTTAAGACTTTTAAATTGTTCTTAAGCGAGTGTGTCTATGATTAAATAATAAAGTGAAATGGCTACTCTATGTATGGTAAAACATTGAGTGCTCTTAAGCATATATTCCTTAAGCAAAGATGGTGGCTTACAGTTTTCTTCTTTCATTTTTAATCCATTGTGACGCAGTAGTGCAGAGACAGTCAGTGACAGTTTTTTTAAAATTTTTTTCTGCTGCTTTTTCTAATCAAAAAAAGTATTTTTTTTTTTTTGAGCAATTAAAAAATTTTTGAACGCCAATGTCTTTGTTTCGTTATATGCTTACAATGGTTTAGGTTGGGTTTTCTTTTTAGTAATTAATTGATTCAAAAAAAGAAAAAGATCCTCAAGCAGTTGTTGGCATAATATATTGGCAAAATTTGTTAGTTAAAACTAGGGGAGAAATAAACACAAAACCCATAAAAAAAATACTTAACTTCCGCTAAAAGTTTGTTTAGAGTTTTTTGATTTCATTATAATTTTTCATCGTTCAAACCAAAAATATGATTTCAAATAAACTTAAAAATTATGTGAAATTGTAAAGAATTTTTTAAGATACCACTGGATGTATTTTTGTAACTGACAGCTGAAACGTTTGCAAATTAAAAAAAAAACTCATATCCGTAACAAAATTACTTATTTTAGAGAAAAAAAAAACAAATCAAAATAATTGCCAATAAGAATGTTTGATGTTCCTACATGTACATGTAAATCCAAAGAGAATAATAAACTGCCTTCTGATTTCTTACAATATTTTGTGGTAAAATCCAATAAAATCAATGATACATTTTATGATAAAAGACAAAATATTCACTAAGTATTCGTTATGTTCAACCTAAGTATGGGTGTGACAAGTTCGTCACCATTAACCCACTTTTATTATTAATACCTCTTGAGTGCAAGTAAATCAAAAAAAAAAAAAAAAAACAAAGAATTTAATCATCATGTCTATTTGTTTAATGATACAAATATATTCCCTGCCAATCAGCCAGCGCATATAGAATATACCAACAAACAAATTGACTCAAATCAAATACAAAATATTTTTATTACAGAATAAATATCCAGTAATGGCATACATACATGTGTAATATTGTGAATAATAACAAGACAAAAAAGAAAACAAAAACTAAAAATAATCTGCATAAAATTCTTCTGATTGCATTAGTCACTTTTAAGAGTTTTGATGGTTATTGGGATTTCCTTCTGTTTAAAAAAGAACTGCCTTCAAATGATGTGGAAATTTTTTTTGTTTGTTTGTTTAATTACTTAAATAAATTATTCAAATGATTGTTGCCTGTTGTTATTGTTATTGATGTTATAAATAAATACTGTTTAATAGGATTAAACATTAAACACAACACTTAATGGCTCTTTATTATGCAAAAGTCCATCAAAAACAAAAGACTTTAACAGTAAAGGCATATTGTAGTGTAACAAAAAAAGAAGATTTTTTTGCTGAAGTTTTTTAATTAATTCAATATTGTTACAAAATCTTTTGCTGCCGTTTCTTCAGAAATCCAATAAATAAATAAATTTAACAATTTAATTGCTCTGCACACAATACACTTAACAGCCCAGCTGGAACTGAAGTGTCAATGACTTTAAAAGCTTATCTTTAACGGCAGTTAAAAGATTCATCTGATAAAGTTGTAAAATTTGATACACAATTAAAGTATATTTTGCGATGGTTTACTTAAGGTGTATGTCTTTGTTTTATATTTAGTTCATAAATAAAAACTTTATCAATATTAAAAAAAAACAAAACTGTATTTGATCATAGAATTAATTAAATTACATGTTTTTTTCCTGCTTATTTCATTATTTAAATATTACTTAATACTGGTACATCATCAACAAATCTATCACGTTTGTTTGGTGTACAGATTTAACTGACATTTTGATTTTCAACAGCGCCAGCAAAATACATCACATTTAGTAGTAGACTGGCAGCTGCCATTTAATTGCAGTTGCAAGATTTCTCAACCAACTTACTGGCTAGCTGATTGACTAACTGGTCGGCTGGCTATCCGCTTGATTGCTTACTCTTTGATGGTGAATTCTGGCAACTACAACATATTGTGGCATCAAGCTTTTCCGATTAAAACACCATAGAAAAGAAATAACTAAAAAGAAAAAAAACAAATCAAACAAAACAATTATTATTATGACCCGTTCTAATTCAACTTGTTCAAATAAACAGATGCTTAAGTTTTTCTATCAAATTGATCAATAACAATAATAATAATACGTATAATGTATGTGTAAAATATTGTTATAAATTTTCAAATATTTATGATTTAACGTGATGATTTCTAGCATTTAATATTTTAATTATTGTTTATTTTTTTTAACAAAATCTACTGTTTTGTTTTATTTTAATTTCATTACAAAACGTAAAAACGGTTTTTGTTTTCACAGAAAATTTTCATTGTAGCGTGTGCCTGTTAAATTAATTAATGCTTAAAATTATAATTTATATGGCTATTAAATACATTTATTTTTTTTATTTAATTTGTTTTTTTTTCTCTCTCCCTCTCTGTTTATTTTCAGTGTATGTATTATAAAGCAAACAACCAGACAGTAAAAGGTATAAACTAGTGCCTTTTTTCCTTTAAATGTAAGAAATGAAAATGAAATTAAAAAAAAAAAATTACAAACCCCAAAAAGTTACTTTTATAACATTTTAAAATGCTATAATTAACCATAAATTAAGTTTATTTTAGTTTTTTTCTTTCTATTGTAAAGGCTTACTATGCGTTTTTGTATTTATTTTTCCACTCTCTCATTCATTTTAAACTAAATTCGGTTTTAAAGCACATCAACATTTACGATTTCCTATTTGTGATAACGTTTCTTATTTCTTTTCTTTCATCTTTTTTTCTCTTGCTTTCAAAAACATCTTTTTTATACACAATTATTTTTGTATTTCTATTTATTATTCACAATTATAAGAGTCGTATACCATGATAGACCCAGCCAGCCAGCCAGCATTTTAATGTGTTTAATTTTTAGTTGGTAAGATGAAAAGTAAAATCTCTTTACACCACGGTTTCAGTCAGAGTAGCTAAAATAACAATAACAATTTCGTTTTTATTTTCTAAATGTAGGCTAAAAATTATTGTAAACTGTTTATAGCATTAGATGATTAGATAATATGTTGTCATATGGTTGATCAACTAAAAGTGAAGCTGTTGTGTTATAATTGTAACAGGTTTGCTTCTTAAGTCTTTTGATTTGTTATAAAACTAAAGCTATTGACAATGTGTGTTCATCAGCAATTTCTTATTTTAGTTAAAAGAAATTTAATTAATGCAATTAAATAATAAAAAAAAAACAATTTTCTTCAGTACATAGGCCTTCTAGATAACTGATCAAGCAAACATGATTAATTTTATATGGAATTTTATCTTTAACACTCTCAAACTAAATTAAATCATCGAATATTAATTGTATGCTTTCTTAATTCTCAATCCATTATTAACTTTCTGCTAAGAGCGAAAAAAACTGGATACCAAGTTTGACTCAATTTATAATCCTTACATTAAATTTGATATGGATTTGGTTCTTAATCCCATACTATTTATAGTTTCACCTGAATAAAAATCTGAATGCCGTTTTCTGGGTTTCCTGGTGTAAAACATTATCATAAAAGGATCAGTATCTGCTTCAAGTATTTGCATCGAAATAGTCGATAGATACATTCAGTTTAACTATACCCAAGATATTGACATAACCAAAGCTTCTGTAGTCCCATGCTCTTGTTAAGGATGGTAAACAATGCTCTTCATGATTCAGTTCTAATGGCACCTGTTATCATAACCACCAACATTATAATAATTCGATCCCCTTAGAATAGAGTTGGTTTTATTATAAAGTTGTATAACCAGTATATATTTTTAGGGTTCAGGCCTATCGCTCGCTTGCAACAAAAAAGGGAAGTAGACTTAGCGGTTCTGTTTTCAAGTTTCAGTAGAGTTAGCTGTCCAATATGATCCCAAGATATCTATCCCGTTGTTACTAGGGTTACTTTGTATCTTCTTGTGAATAGTACTGACACTGTGTTGATTGGGTTTACTCCCAATCCACAATCGTTGCAGCATTTATAAATTCGTATATATTTTTGTGTTTCAATTCAAAGTACACGACAGACATTAAGTTTTTCTTATAAAAAATGGAGCATAATTTTCCTAAAGCGATTTAAATTAATGAGGTCGCCGTGGTCTAGTAGGTAATGTGCTGGCTTATTAGACGTAAAGCCCAGGGTTCGAGTCCCAGGCCAGACATCAAAATAAAATACAAAAAGTATTTTTTCGGCGATTTCTTCTCAGCAGATTTCTGGCAAAAACTCTGAGAGTAAAAATAAAATTGCCATGAAAAGTTTTTCAAAATCTGTCGTTCGGAGTCGACTTTAAACTGTAGGTCCCGCCACTTATGTATAAAAAAAATTAACCCACACAACATAAGTAGTGTGAGAAACTAGGTTAATAATCCTGACTGAAGGGTTGTAATGACCAATTATGTATATGATTTAAATTAATCAAAAAGAATTTCAATTAAAAATTTTATTTCCAAAACTGGTCAGTTGATCTTTGCTACCTTTAGTTTTTATTTGTTTTTTTGTTTTTTTTTTTTTGATAATGTTTGTTCGTTAAATTATAATTTTAAATCTTACTACTATTCACTATGTATGCTTAATTTAATCGTTTATAAATATTTAATTAAATTATTAAACAAATTTAATAAACTAAAGATCATATATTTGTGTTTTTTTCTTTATTGTCTTCATGAAATCAATACACACCTTAACCAGTTCTGATGCTTAAAGCATACAAAAGAAGACAAGAATTTTTTTTTTTTTTTAATTTTAAATTTCAATTTAAATAATTGGTTGTATGTTTTTAATTTTTTTTAGAGTGAGATCTTTTATAAACAACAAAAAAAAAAAAAAAAGAAGAAAAAAAATCTAAGATAAGGCCAACAAGTTAATTAAATTTAATGTATTTACGTACAATACGATGTGATCATCATCATCATCTTGCCATAAAATCAAATTCATTGTCGTTTATAAACAATTTTGCTTGCTTTAAACCAAAAATTTTTAAGCGTGTGTTATTTGAGTAGAATTTCGTTTTTTAGTCTTTTCGTTTTTGATTTTTTTGGGTTTTTTTCTACATTAATTTTTTTTTTTTTTTGACAAAATGTCTGTGAATTGTTTCTAACAGTCGTTTTGTTATGACAACTGCTTGTGTGTGGGTCTATGGAGTGACGTGTTTCTCTCAATCGTAGTCACCATCTTCATCATTATTATCATACTTATGATTATAATTCTTTTCTACTTGTTTTATCAAATTCCTGTTGTCAAAATCTTGTATGTTTTGTTTTGTTTTTTTTTATAAATTATTTATTCTTTTATTTCTATAAAAATCTAAAATCTTTTGTTTCCTTTAACTCTTTAAAATTCGCAAATTGTTCCTGGAAATAATTTATGCTTTATTTATTAAGGTTTTTTATTCTCTTTTATCATAAAAATTAAACTTTTTCAATCAAGGGGTGAAATTTTAATCAAAGAACCGGAAATAGTTTAAAAAAGTTTCAAGAAAAAATGTTAAGAAATTGAATTCAAAGCTAAACTTTAATATCAATAAATATGCAGCTGCTGTTACAAAATTCTATGTCACAACAGACTATCATATAAAAAGACTATTTCTTAAAAATATCCAAAAAAAATTAGTGTTTGCCTATTAGCAACAAAAACTTATTTAAGGAAAAACGTATTTTTTGTGTCCTACTAAATTTTAGTTTTATTTAATTTTTTTCTGTCCATTTCAATTTCCGATTACTGTTTTTCTAAAGATCCTTGAACTTAAAAACACACAAAAAAAAAACCCCCCACCAACCATACGAAACCATTCCATTGTAATCGATTGCGAAAATATTTCAAGACTCTGTAAGACTTAATAAATAAGAAAATAAAAAGAAAAAAATGTTAAAATAAACGAACAAGAAAATTTCTTATACGAATACGTATGTATCTATGCATGAATGTATCTACTATGTACACCTTTAACGATTTAATAACCACCAAACGACCTTGCCATACATGGTAAGGTGCGTATATCGTACGCTTGTCGAAAAGTTACACACAACAAATACCGCTACCTCGACTCTACCCTACTCTACTTTATAACTACAATACTATACTATAAGCGATTATTTCTTGCGGTAACATTTTAGTTTAGTTAGTTGGCAGTGGCAGTGTTACTGGTACTTTTTTGTACCTTTAACCATTTGTGAATAAATTCTTTTTCTTTTTTGTTGTTTTTTTTTTTTGCACAGTAGATTTGTTTACCTTATATCTTGGGCTTAAAAGTGCTATTGAATGAAGTTGGGGCAGAAGAAAAAGAAGAAAAAAAATATCAAAGTTGTGAATGAGTGACTGACTGACTGACTAGTGGCACTTCTATTGAACATATTGCTGTAGTGAGTAACACAAGCACACATATTGTTTTTTGATCACTTACTAAACAAATGACCTTGAAAGACTTGCTTACATAAGTAATTGCAATCAAAGCAAAAAAAAAGTAAAGAAAAATTAACAACAAAAAAAACAGCATTATGTACTGAAGAAATCCATTATAACAAATGAAATGAAATTATAATTAAAAAAAAAAATTACTTAAACTTTGTAGTGCCATTATTAACTTTAGTTGCTGTTCAATAAAACCCCTATACAGTGGTTAAAAACTAATTAGAAACAGGGATTTTATTCAGTCCATAATAATGTTTTCTTCAAATTTCATTCATAAACTACAATTATTGTGTAGTAAAGTTTATTTCTTAAGTCTTTAGTTCTTTACATTAAGAAAGTACTTTAAATTGACTTCTGAGTGGAAACTAAATTCCTCAATTGCAGGCCTATTAATAGTCAAATGTTTTAAGCCTATTATATTATTATAAACAGGATGTAAATTTATTTCATGGATTAGCGAAAAAAGAAGATATTTAAACGGGACACTTTAATAGAAAATAGAGTCATTGCGATGTATTCCCTTGTACCTGGGCGAAGCTTCAGCAGTTGCTTGACACGAAGATGGTATGTATTGAGTTGTCTTTCATGGATCTTCTGGAGCATTTAATGTAATAATCGATGGTGAACATGTCTGTTCCGAACCCGCACTGATAAGGTGCAATCATTGTTTTGATGAGTAGAATCAGTCGCTGACACAATAAGCTCGTATGAACCTCTTATGCGATAGGGAAAACCATAGTAACCGTAACGTCATATGCTTATGCATGAAAGCTATTATTATTAGAGGCCTAAATATTGTAATTAATGAAAATTTAAGCTAGAAAAAATACCTAGTCCACTGAAAGTTAAATATATATGTATGTACATATGTATATGTACAAATATATACTGCTTTACAGTGCATCCGTTTCCTTTAAAAATATATTCCAGTTTGATTTAAAATTAACTTTTTTCACTGAAACACAGTTCTATTTAATTGTCGCCAGCTGTAAAATAAATGTTTTCTGTTAAACATTACACGCTTCAATATGTATGCCTATACGTGTGATTTTTTATATATTTTTTTTTTTCGTTCGTAGTTCTGCTTCTGCTTCTTCTTCTTTTTTTTTTTTTTTGTTACTAAAACACATGCATGAGTAGAAGTAAAACAACTTCATGCTTCATTGCAATGGATTGCGGAAGATTGAAAACAGAATCTTAATTCAGTTGTTGTTCTTGTTGTTGTATTTTGGTTTTTATTGTTTTTCTGTTGGGTTTTAAAATAATAAAAAAATATATAAAAATTAAAGTAGTTTTTAAGGTCGAAAATTGTAGACAAAGGGATAAAGATGAGTTTGATGAGTTAGTGTGGTTGTTTTTTAGTGCTCAAACTATTAAAATAAATGCAATTTGTTTTTATTTATTAATTTAAGCAATACAACATATAAATTAGTTTAGTTTCATTTAAATTTATTTCTTTGCATGCTATTAATTTCCTCGATATATAAAATACTACCATTTTTTTCTATAAATTTGTTTTCATTATTGTTGTCTTTTCTTTTTCTTTTTTTTTTTCTCAGCCAAAGAAATTTTATTAATTTATTTTTTTATATATAGCTCAGTATTACATTATAGCAGTGGTCAACAGGTGTTAAAAATTATTTATTGTGTTAGTTTTTATTGAATATTTACATTAAATAAACAGTAGCAGCTAATTTATATTCACATGCTAAAAAGGAAAGCCTTAAATAAAAATTATGAAATTATATTTAATCCCTTAATACTTACTACTAAATTTATAAAGATTATATAGAAGTTTCATACTAAGAGGAAATATCCAGAACATATTTGTAGAATTTATAATTGAAATCTTAACTCAATTATCGTTAAAAATTAATTCAAATTATTTGGAGCGTTTGAATTGTATGGAGTACACAATCTTTATAAATTTAGAGGCTATTTGCATACAAAGTTTACACAAACGGACGACATGATAAAAGATACGTCAAGCTCTAAAATAAGATATCTTCACATACTGAAGTCGTGTATATGATCTAAGCTATATCGGGCTTCAATAAATCTGTTCAATGCCATCGTCCTCTGTCTATTCCATGCTTAGACATCCAACTGCTTCTGTATCCATCTGTAAAACGCACTTCTAGCTTGGACGTCTCCTACTACGACTCCTTTTTAGATTCCCATTTATTGCATTACGGTTCTTAAAGTTACATTCAAATCCCGCAATTTATTAGCAGCCGTTACAACCTTATGTCAAATGCATTAAAAATTCATACATTTCAATGAGCATGAGATTGTCGGTTTGTCTCCTCTACATAAACCTGCCTACCTACCTAAGCTTTATTTTAATGATGCATTGAAACATCAACATAATCAATATTTCATGTAGTTAAAAATTCTAAAAATTAAAAAGACTTTATTGTAGAATCTAAATCTTAGATTGTTAATACAGATGTTTAGATCAATTTACACAAATTTGTTTGAAAAAAAAAAACAAAAACAAAAGACTTAGGCTACAATCTTGAACTAATTTTTTGTACATGTTTAAACAGGCGCCAGAGTCAGTGATTAATTATAAATGAATAATTTAAATAAATTTAAACGATTTAAGATCAACAACGATTGAATGTAATTTTTAAGCACCAAATTTTATAATTATTGAAAATAATTTGATTTGATTTAAAAAAATTTATTGTTCAGTGAAATTATTTTAAACAAATATTTTAAAAATATCTTTTGAATCATTTTATTTTATAAGCAATTCTATTTGGCCTTTTAGAATTTCTTATATACTATATATGTACACATACGAGCATGTATACATGCATGCTTGATGTTAAAAAAAAACAATTTTTGACTTTTTAATAACTTGATTTCACTTAAAACTCAAAATTTAAATTTGAATATGAAAAAAAAAAAAAATAAACTTGTTCTTATTTGCGTAAATCTTCAGTGATTTGCATAATATTATAATAAATATATCATTACCGGAGATTTGTTTATGGTTAAACTTGTTCTTTAAATGGCCTTTGTGATACCGACTAAAACCGAATATTTGCTAAATAAGCATCGCGTGAAATTGGGCTTTAAACAAATTAAAAAATTCAAATTCTATCGAATATCTATATCATAAAAAGTAAGAGTTAATTGCTAAAAGAATGAAACACCAAACACCATATGGTTAACTCTCTCATATAGTGTAAGGTTTCGGCCGAAACTAAATATTTAGCACCGTAACGGCAATGAAATCTTAATCGAAATATAATTTTTGTATAAAAAAAGAAATTTAAAAAACAAATTCACTTAAATGATTAATAATTGAAAGCATTGGCCTTTGACTATTGTACTAAAATGCGAAACATAATAATATTTCATATGGCTGCTGTATTAAATGTTACATTATTTACTAAGTGTTACTACACCCATTACAAGTTTATGTATTTTTAAATATCGTTGATCCTCTGTGTTTCATTTAAAGTTTGTTTGATTCCTTTAGTCAATCAATATCAATTGATTAAATTTTAATTCTTTTTAACCATTTTGCACTTGGTGTTTTGAGCCTAATACTTTAATCGTGTTTAAACTGCACTACCACGTTTATATCTTAACTTTCGAAATGTTTTCTATTGTTTTTCTTTTCCTTGCCTATTTTTTCTCTAAGCAAAATTTTTATTGCATTGAGAGAATCCATTGGATATGAATATAATTTGAGTGTAAAGGATGCTGCATATTTACGTTGATGACGTTTATAGTGTCATAATAAATGTTACTAGACGAACTCTAACAAAAAAAAAATACAAAAAACGATTTTAATTTATTAACTCTTGTTACTACTTCTCATACATGCCAGTCATAAATAATACGATTTGTTTATATTGAAAACTAATGAAAGAAAAAATATGATGAAAAAATTGAAAAAATAAAATGCAGAATCATATGTTGTAATGAAATAATATTTTACTACTCATTTGTAATAGGTTCAGTACGGTACGCTACGTCTCTGTATGAACAAAGCTACATATAAAATGAAAATTGTAAATCAATAAAAAAGATTCATTCATGTATACATACATATATATATATATACATAAATAAATATGTATATATGTATGAATAATGTATGTGGTATATGTTGTAGTTGTTACATGCTGTGATTGATGGTGATTTGTAAAAATAATTGCATTGAATAATTGCCATAATTATGAAATATTTTAACATATAAAATTGAATTTAAAAAAAAAAAAAACTTATTTTATTTTATTTTTACTTTTGTGTAAACAATTAAATGTTTAACTAATAAGAAAAATATTTAAGTAACCGGATTTAGTTAAATGTACACACAAAATTTAAAGATTTTTGCTAAATTTTACATTTTCAAATAAGTTTTTTGTTTGGACTCGTTTAATTTAATTTACTTTTTTTTTTGCAAAAAAAAACAAAAACAATCATTCGAACCGGTATGTGGTGTTTGTTTATAAATGCAAAACGTTTTTCTACCACCACCACAAGAATTTTTATTGTACTTTTATAATTTTATTTAATAATAATAACAATTTAACAGATACAGGTAGCAACCGTTATTTGGCTATACTGCTATACTGCCATACTCAAAACCCAACCCCGTTTTCAGACAGAAACAGAAAAAAATCCGTCTTGTCTTACTACTACAATTCATACTCGGAGCAGTAACAGACTCGTTCCGGTACCACTAAACACCAAGTCTTTTACTTAAACCGTCTCTCATTCCCATCAGTTGTCATTCTACATACATACACACATGCATACATGCAATACATATGTACATGTGTATGTGTATTGTTTGTCTTATTTCAGAACATTTTTTATTATATTGTACTATATGTATGTATGTATGTATGTGTTGTATAAAAGATTTGTTTTTTTTATAATTTAATCTTAAATTTTTATTCATTATTTTTTTTTTTTTATTTTATGATTTTAGCGTACTTTCAAGGTTGTTTTAACAGCAGAAAACCAGATTATTGTTTTATAGAGTGTTCTGTATTTTTTTGTTTTTATTATTTTTTTGCTTTTATTAATCTAAAAAATTAAAATTAACACCATATTGCCAGTGCTGTTGTAGTCGCAAATGGTTTCATTTGTCTGTGCACAAGCAAGTATTTTAAAATTTCGAAATCATTTTTGAATTATTAATAACAAATTATTTGTCTGTGATAATGCCTTTTACGCCAGTATTAGAGAGGAAACATTTCAAAATTGTATTCAATACCATAATCATACATTATGAAAGTCCTTGAATAGTTTTAAGCTTTGAAAAGGTCAATTTTTGTGATTGAAAGTGGTTTTTGGTTTTTAATCAATATTTTATTTGTTTTATTTCATACCCTTTTCCTTTGCTCTAATCTATTCTGATCTACTGAGGTGGGGAACAACTGAAAAGTCTGTACATTTAAAGGTCCTTACTTACTTGACTTAATTCGTCTTTACAAACCCTCAAACAGGGTTACGAGTCTTAGTTTCTCTTAAAATGGGTATTTTATCCATAAGCGGCAGAGCCTACAGTTTAAAGTTAATTTTAATAGTTTTTGCCCCCCTAAATAATTCACCTATTAAAGTTAAAGCTTTTTCTTGTCCCTAAAATACTTTGTTAGCGTCTCTCCTTTTTTGTCTGGAAATTTCTGAGATTTTTTTTCTAGGATTTAATCGTTTCTACGTCTATCGTCTTCCTATTTATGTAGCTATTCATGAAAAATCTTTGTTTATTAGAATAAATCCAACATAGAATTCGTCATAACTTAATCTATTCATATGTTGTATTGTTGTATTATTATCGTTGTTGTTAGTGTTCTTATTAAATTATTTATTTAAAATAAAAAATTTTTATTCAAGGTAATAAAACGAAAAGTGTAATTTTTATTGGCAAATATTATAATTAACAAAAAAACAACAAAAAAAAAACAAATCTTATAATTTTAATAAACAAATGAACTCATAAACTATTCATGATTCATATTCAAAACTAATAATAGTTCGCATTCAGGCGGACTTTACAAATTTTTTGAAAGTATGTCAGCAAAATGTTAAAATCTAAAAAATATATAAAATTATTATTAACAACATAATAATTGAGTTATTGACTAATTGTTTAAATTTATAATCATGTTGTTGTTCCTTTTATTTTTTTTTTTATTTATTTTTTAATGAAATTTGAACGGGATGTAGTTGATAGATAGAATATTGGTTTTTAAGAATTAAAAATCTCAAAACAAAAGTGTGCCATATTTGGTTGGGGTTTTACGTTCTCTTATTGTATTGTGGTCGATAAATCATTAGAATGTGTGTGGTATCAGCCACAGCTTAAGGTTATTTTAAGCTGGATATATTAGTATTAAAAATGAATTTAATAGGCTTTCCCTTCTTGAATGTCAGTAAAGCATTGAAAGTGTTTTAATTAAATACGGCATATAACTGAAAGTCATACGGCGCTAAAATGCTGAGATAAAACAAATTGTTTAATAGTTCTATGATTACTTGAATCAGTTTTGATACTGTAGACACTGACAAGAAATGATTTAGTTTAATTGACTTTACCAATACACTCTGGAAATCTAATTATCATAGAAAATATCAATGATATAAAGAAAATCATGGTAAATGAAACTAAATATTGTACAAATTTTCAGCTGAAGCAGAATCAAAAAATCAGTGATGAATTTAAGTCGACATACTTTAATGCTTATGCACCGATAACGAATTGAACGAAAGTGATTAGATAACCAAGCCCCAGGTATTATGGCAGAGAATCTTCTACTATGAAATTCTACATTCTTGCGGTTAGCCTTGGCTAATAGTATAAGAGTTGTGCTATATTAGCGCAATGCGTAATCAAGGTTCTAAAGTTTCAAGGTTCAAGTTTTTTTTACAATAGACACGATAATTTTGAATTTCAATACAAATGTTTAGTATAGATCGAATCAGACTGTAGAGAAAGAAGGCAAAATATGCGTTTAATAATTATATTAAAAATTTTATTGAATTTTACTGTGCTTCATATGTTTTCGCCTATGATTGCACATTCTGATGATTTTCATTATATTTCAATGGCATTGTTCGATTAATAAGAGGTATCTTGTAAAAAAAATCGTTTGTTCAAAAATAAAAATTAACTGGAATTAACTGGTTGAGTACACTAAACCTTCCTTAAACTCAGTGACTATCGCACCAATATTTCTTAACACATGTCGACTGTATGCCTAAAATTTATGATGAAAATTTATTGTATCAAGTTACAGAAGTTTCTAAAATATTATTTTTGTATGTGATATATGTAGATACAATAAAAATTCCTTAAAGTCAAGTATTTATTTTTTATACAATTAAATTTTCTTAATTTACAAACGTGAGTTCATTTATGCCAATTTATATTTTAATTTTGTTTTTTTTTTTTTTTCTTATTTTCTTATTTCATTTAACAAATAGTGGGCAGTTGGAGTTTGATTTTGTTTTAATTTATTTAGACTGGCTTATTTGTTTGGTTACAATTAAAGACACCCAAAACAAAAACAAACAAAAATCTTAATTGTCTGTGATACCAAGTGGTTTTATAAGCTGTTACCAAAAATGGTCTAAAAACCAAAAAAAAAATTTAAAAAAAACTACTGATTAATATTCCAATTTTGGGTTAATGAACTGAATGTTGTTTTCATTTTGTTTTCTTTTTTTTCGGATTTGTTTCACTTTTCGCATGAGTTATTTGTTAAATATAGAAAAAGGAAAACGATATCGTAAAATAAAATTTAAAATTAAATTGAAAATAAGAAAGCATAAGAATATAATTGTCAACTATACAAAAGTATTGTGCAAGTATTTATAGGAGGATTATTCGAAAAATGGCTTAAATAAAACAGTAACTAAAAGTTTACAAAATAAAAATTATTTTAAATATTTGTTCGTTATTCAGTAATTCTTTATTTAAAACAAAGCACAGAAGTTTAAATGCAATTTCGGAAGAAAACTATTTCCTCTTCTTTCATCTTTTTTTGAATAATTCATATCAGCTAAAAACCATTTATTATAACAAACAAATTGCTAATTAAAAAAAAAACTGTTTTTGCAATCTTTCTTTTTAAGAATTTCTTTTTGTTTTGGTTAAACCACTGAATAAATTCATTAAGAAATCATTTTAATATAGAAAAATCAGTGAAAAAATGCAATAAAATAAAATTAAATATATAAACAAATAAAATAAATAAAATAATTAAATTTAGAAAATGAAAAAAATAGAAAAAGACGTTAAAACCAAAATGAAAATCAATGTCACATTAACCTGAGTTGCATACAAAATTCTTATACATACAATTAATAACAGTAGCAAATGTATTAGTGAGGACAGACACATACACACACATTCACTAGCACGCATAATCCTAAAATAAATGAAAACATATAGGCAAGGGGCAAGAGCTAAGAGACAAGAGACATCGTCTTAGACATGGTTACGGTTATGGAATAGAAAATACGTAGAAGCAAATGCAAGCAAACTAAAATACAAAAAATTCAAGAGCGAACACTCATATACCATACATACATACACACAGTGGTGATATTATAAATAGCACACCCGTCTACACGATCTTTTTCTTGTTACGAGATGATTTTTTTTTTGTTTTGAAAATATATTAAAGAACAGTTAATCATTAAGTGGGGTAACCTAAAGCAATCATAACGTAATAATGGAATAAAATATTCAACACAAACTTTGTGGTGGATGTGAGTTGAGTGCTATTTATAACACCTCCACTGTACATTACGAGACTATAATAGCCAAGTACTGTGTGCTTTAATTACGAGTTGGATTTTACGATTTTTTATCCATTTTGTTTTTTATATTGTCCAGCTTAAAAATCGATACAAAAAATAAATAAATACAAAATAAAAAAGCAAAAGAATTAAAAACTTATAAAATATAAAGAAATCGTGAGTTGAATTTAAGAAATTCAAAATTTTAACTGATGTTAATTCTATTCTATTTGATTAAAAAAGAATCGTATCAATATATGTAACGTCTTTGTAACGGCGTATGGAAAATATGTGTCAAGAGTGAAAATTCTAATAACAAAAAATATACGTAAACAAAAGAAATCCAACAATTGAAGGAGAGAATTACAATTACTTTTGTTCGCCATATAATAGCACGATAAACACGATAGATTTTTTGATTTTCTGTTTGTTTTTTAATGCCAAAGTAAAAAAATGTTTGTCTCTTGTGCACTCTTCACTGGTCTAAATCATGTAAGAATGTAAAAATAATTTAATTTCATTTAAATGATCCATTAGATTGTTTTAAAAATCAATGAGATGCATTACAATTTCTAGCAACGATTAATTTGAAATCATTTTTAAGTACGTGGCCTCTCTAAGAACACACTTAAAACGTGTTGCAATGTTTAAAGTTGGTGTACATATTTGTTGTAGGAATGGAAATATTAAAATTTTACTTTCTATTTTATTGGTTTGCATTTGAAAGGTGTGTAAGAAAATTTCTAATTAAAAACAAAAACAAAACATTTTGAAACACTAACTACTCAAAAAGATATGAATGTATTTGTAAATTGGTAAGAACAATAATGTTCATCCAATTGAAGTCCTGCGGTGTTAAGAGTGTATAAAACCAAAAAGCGATACGGATTCTTATAAAATCGTTACTAGCTATAGCCTGAATTTAGTATATTTTGCTATTCGCTTATTACTGTGGCATTTCTTATTACTTTCTTAATAAGTTTTCTGGAAACTTTTGAAAAATTATTGCCTAGCGTGACTCGCTAACAAACGTAGGCTTAAGGAGAGGACATTGCTGTAATTTAATTGGAATTGAAATATTTTTGTTTTCTATTTATTTAAAGAAACTATTGAGAATTTTAATTGTAAACTTTATTATGTTTTCTTCTTTTTTGTTTGCGTTTAGGTGGAGTTCTACGCTCCTATTACGTGCACAAAATTAAAATTTAAGCCAAAAATAAATTTGTAATCGAACACCAAAAATTTATGAGCATGACTTTTATGACTCTTTTAAAAACTATAATTTTACATTTTCTTAAAGAAGAATTGCATAAAAATCAATAAAAAAAAAGAAATGATCACAAGAAAACCTGAAAATATTTCTAAAGTTAAAAATGCATTCTTAAGAAGACACAGAAATTTAAACCAAAAAAAAAAAGAAAATAATGAAAACTTGAAACGAATTTTAAGTAAAGTTTAGAAGAATTTTTATTATTGAAACACACATAAAAATGTTTTAATAATTTTATTAAAATTAAAAAATTTATTTCATAATAAAATCCAAATCAATCGTTTGAAATTACAAAATTATTTATTTTTAGAATTAATAATTATTTATAATGTTCTTTCTTTTAGGCCTGATTAGTCTTAAAACATGATATTTACAAAACAAGAAAAAAACAAAATTTATTTTTTTTTTTGGTTAATAGGATATAATAAAGCTGAAATAAAACAAACTTTTTAAAAATAAAAGACAGAATTATCATCACTAATCGTCGAATCTTATTTTGTTTTTCTCACCCTTTCTCGCTCTCTCATTTCCTGCATTATTAGAGTCAAAAAGTAAAAAGATTTTTGCTATTAAAATAAATTTTATAATTTATTCTTTATTTTCTTTTCTATTTCAGTTTGCTTTGCTCTTAAGAGAAAAAAAAAATAAATTAATCGCTCAAAAATGATTTCTCGTCGTAAAATTATTTCACGCTCTTTGGATAATTTGGATGCCATAGGTCCAAACACAGAAGAGGAAGAGGATGTTTGGTACGATAAAGAAAAACTATTCCACGATCATATAGAAGAGGTCATGGCCAAATGGGAGCAAATCGATGATGAAATATGGGCGAAAATAATTGTATTCGAAAAAAACCGCCGTGTAGCCAAGGCCTATGCTAGATCATCGGTTTTATCGATCAACGGTTCCAAACAAGGTTTTGATGGCGTAAGGTAAGTTCGAAGAAAAAAAACCGTTTAAAAAGAAATTTTATTTAAATTTTATAACTGTGTTATCGGAAACTGTACAGAAATGTCACAAAGTTGTTGTCCAAAATTCTTTTATACTTGATGATGGACAGGGATACATATTCTGGCATTGTATACAATATTGTCTCATATGAATATTACTTTACAAATACTACTGTGGAGGATATTTATTACTTTGTTTAACCTCATTCTTAAATCAATTAAAAAGAAACAATTTCAATTGACTTAAATGGCATCATTAACGTGCTATTTTATTATTTAATTTAATCATTAAAATCTCTAAACTAAATGACAATAAAAAATACTTACAAAAATACCAAACCATACCATATCATACCATAAAAATGTACGAGTACACACTATTTTTACCATTGCCACGTTATATTGGACTAAATTTTTATAGTTTACAAACGATAGATCATGTATAATTTATAAGATCTATGTATGTACATATATATATACGTACTTTTAAAGTCTTTTATAATACTTTTTACCAAAAAGCTCTCAGATATTGTTAGAGTATTAAAGTTCATTAGGAAATGATGGAAAAACTAAAATTTTACTATCAGTATAGAGGTGGCCATATGTCCGCCTCCAATAAGAATTTGTGGTTTACCGAACTCAATCTTTAATTTTGTATTTACTAGTATTTTCAAAAGATTAATTGATTTTTTTTACATATTTTGATTCTATTTTCAGAATTGGTTTGAATGGTTTCGACAATCCTATGCGTGATTCAGAAATAAAAGTCATAAAAAAGTCCATTGGAGATGGTTTTAAAATCAAAATGGATGATATTGGTAATGTTTTCGTTAAACGTTACGGTAAAAGTGGAGTTTACGTACACAATACGAGTGCTACAAATGAGGAAACTGTTATTGGTGGTGATATTTTACAATTGCCAAATATGACTTTGCCCACAGGAACATCAGCAAAAGTAAGTTATACCGTTGCATATTATAAATACTGATTGAATTTGCACTTTTTATTTCAATACATGTAGTTTCGTTTGTTACTATTATCGTAGAAAAGATATAACAATTTTTACTAAATCTACTAAAATAATTTAATTTATCTTCTTGTGTATTAGCTTTTCGACATGCGTAAATTTACAACGAATATAAATCGTGAATTTTCCCGCCCTTATCCGGAATCATCACGTTTAGAACGTCAATGCCTATCTGCCATATCTTTGGTTAAGTCCAATAATAATCTAATCAATTGTCCACTTTGGATTCTGGTCATAAATGTTGTAGCCATCGATATGCTTAAGAATCGTATGCAAACACTGCCAAAATCCATTGATGCCATGTGTACACGCCAATCATTAATAAATACCAGCAGCCATGCACAGGGCAGTGAGGATCCTTATTCGACAATTGAAAGTCAAGTTGGTCTAATCTATCCAACACCAGCAGCCTCAGATGATTCGAATAATTCAACGAATTCATCTAGTAAAGGTAGACGCAGTGTATACAACATGCAGAATTATATTGAAGAGGGTCCCTATATGCCAAAGGTGAGAGCAATAAAATAAAAAAAAATGAATAAGAAATTATAACCATTAGAGAGAATTATAGTGTTTTAAATAAATGTTCTACTATTTTTTAATTCCGTTTTTTTCATATTTAACGACTCTTTTAGCCCGACTACGACATCTATAATCAAGCTGTACCCATATTGACCAGTAAAAAGAATAAATCGTCGCAAGATCGTAAAAAACAAGATGATCCTTATTACTGTGGTCTTTTGGCGCGCATACCCAATTTCATTAAGACTACCAAGCCCAGTGACAATAACAACAAAAAGATGAGTAAAAAAGAAGCTAAAATTGTGCGTAAAATTTCAGCTTCGCAACAGCAATTAATACCCATGCCCTTACAAGCGGCCCATCCTATCCCCATAGCTACATTTCATCAACAATATCCACCCATGCATGCCTATTACCCCTATAAGCTCTATTCCCAAAATCACCGTCTATCACAGTCACAGCTATCACTGTGGGATTCGCGTAGTCTAATTAGTGCACATGGTGAGTATCTTCTATTTGTACTAAAAACAGAACTTTTCTTATTTGTCTTCTTCTACTCCTTTACAGAATAAGCAACTTACTTTTCCGCAGTTGTTCTTTTTTTGGGTCCTGGAAAACGTTTGACTTATTTATTGTCAGAATTTTTTTATTTAATTTTATTTTATTATTGAAAAAGATGTTGAAAGCTCAAACAGTGTTTTTTTCCTTTTTTGTGATTTTAGGTTTTTATATTTTATATTAATTAATTATGCAAAAAGACCTTTAAAACTAGGCTTTTTCAAGCGAACAGTACCCCTAAACCACTTAAGTAAGAAAGAAAACAATGAAAATACTCGTCATTATTAATTATTGAACTTTATATCTTAAATAAATATAAAAATTGTTTAAGTCATACAATAAATATTATTATTCTAAATATAATCTTAAGAAATTTTCTATTTTGCCATAGACTTTTTTTCATATTATTAATTAATTAATTAATTAATTTTTTTAAGACTGAAACATGTCATTTTTTCAATATTTATGGGTCAAAATATAGAAAAAATATTGTAATTGCGTAACTACTCTATATACGAATTATTATAGTGTGTAAATAAATATTTTTAAAAACTTTTTAAAAAATATTATCGAATTATGTAAATATATTATAATAAGTATGATATAATTTTATATAAATACTTACTTTATATTAAAAATTTTCTTTTTGTTTTAATTTTTAAGCAGAGAGTATCATCAAATAAATAAATAAATAGATAAATAAATAATGCATAACTATTTATGACAAAATAAAAATAAAAAAAAGTTAAATTGAAAACTTATATATATTATTTTTTTTTTGCCATTTGTTAAAAACAAATGTTATTTGCTAGCCTTAACAACCCGTTTGGTGTATTTCGGTCAGCCTTAGCCCTTTCTTTCAGGCTCCTCTTATGCTGCATATTACATTGTGGTGCATATTAATAGCAAGAATCATTTTACGCTTGATCGCAAGGTAAATAAAATTGTTGACAAGGTTAACAACCAACCGTAGCCTTAGATCCAATATGTTACACGATTCTACAGGGCGACAACATATAAATTGTTTATAATTTTGATGGGAAGTTGATGAAGTGCTTGTCAGCTAACAAGCATGACCTCCAAATGTACTAAGGTACATTAAACGAACTGCAGGAGTGCCCCAATATCATACAGCGTTACTTAATTAGCTTCTCTACTAGCAAATATTCCCTTATATTCGACAAAGAAGTGGTTGAGGCCTCGTTTTCATATTATACATAAAAGCCCTTCTCCCTGGCAACACAGCAGTTGTTCACAACACAATATGCTCATAGAAAGCCTTATTATTCTTTCATATATGAATTCTTCCAAATTGTGGTGAATTTATCCGGTGTGGTGAATAAAATTGAAACTCACCAAAGTGCCGATATCCGTAATGTGTACTGCATTACCATAAATGTATGTAATGTTCACAGTGATATGGACGGTCCCTGCCTAGAATAAGTAATTCTCACATCTGTTAGTGGAGGCATTCACCGATATGTCTAGTTACTCCATTAACATAATGTTGCCATTCATTGTGTTATTATTTCAAATTCTAAAAATTAAAAAAACTTGGGTGAGTTGCTTTATGTAAACGTCAATTAAGTTACATTTGAAATTTTAAGCAACACTTTATTATTGTCTTACATATGGCACAGAGTTGTTATTTATGATTAAAAAAAAAAAGTTTAATTAAATTTATAAAAAATATTCGTCATATAACACGGTAACACATTAATAAATTTTTTTTATTTAATATTTTCACTATTTAGTTGAATATTGTTATGACTATAGTTTATTGTAAATAAGACACGTTATTTAGGTTTTAAACTATTACTAATTATTATTAAATTTATTTTATATTAATAAAGGTACAAAGTTTTAATTTATGTTAAAAGATCAATTTCCTACAACTGTAGCAGCGAAAACGACGCGAGGTATTAGATTCTGTTTTCTTTTTCTTCTGCATTCTAAAGTGTTGCCAGATTCACTCCGTTCACTAGCTGACAGACTAGGGGCTGCCACATCCACTCCCTCTCCAGTGACTAAGTCAGGAACTGCTGGGAACGATGCACTTTCTTCAGTGATAATTCCAGTATCATCATTGATTGAAGTTTCTACCTGTCGTGATGTGATATGCTGCTTGGACTTGGAGTCTTGAGATTTTTGGTGTTGAGAATTGTCTTGTTGAGTATTATTGATAATAAAGGCTGGTTTCAATCGCTCGACGCTGACGTTTACATCTTTATCTTTTATTTTAATGGTATATAACCGGTCGGATAAACGTTGAACTACCTCATAAGGTCCTGTGTAGGGCGTCTGAAGTGGTTCTCGGACTGAATCGGTGCGAAGAAATACATGAGTGCAGTCGTCAATATTTTTCAAAACAAACATTTTGCTTTTGTTATGATGAGCTGTTGGTATTGGTCGTAGAAGACTAAAATGATTGCGAAGTTTTTTAAGAAATTCATCAGGATTATCAGTAGTATCGTTAGTATTTTCAAAAAATTCATTTGGTAAACGTAATGGACCTCCATATAATAAATCCGATGGAGAAGCTTGAATATCCTCTTTGAATGAGGTTCTTAAACCAAGTAGTACTGTTGGCAGTATGTCAATCCATGAAGTATTAGGATGGCACATAAGAGCTGTTTTAAATGTTCTATGCCATCGTTCGACCATACCATTTGATTGCGGGTGGTATGCAGTAGTTCGAGCTCGTTTACATCCAATGAAATTAGTCAAAGATTTGAATAGGGCTGATTCAAACTGCGTACCTTGGTCCGTAGTTATTGTCTTTGGACATCCGAATCTTGAAATCCAATGAGTCCAGAAAGCAGTTGCAACGGTTTGAGCAGACATGTCTTTCAAGGGGACTGATTCTGGCCATCTCGAAAACCTGTCGATCATAGTAAGGCAGTATCTAAAACCCTGTACAAGTGGCATTATTACAATATCTAAGTGGACGTGGTCAAATCGATTATCAGGTACATCTATCTTGTTCGGCGTAAGACGATTATGTTTAGTTATCTTTGCTCTTTGACACAATAAACAAGTACGAACCCAACTGATAACTTGCTTTTTCATATTAGGCCAAACATATTTCTTTCGGATCTCTTGAAGTGTAGTTTTACCACCTGGATGTGATAGATTATGTATAGAGTTGAAAACTTGTTGGCGTAGTTCATTAGGAACGTAAGGTCGTACATAACCTGTCGAAATGTCGCAATAGATTGATGAAGAATCGAAGTGGACTATTTGAAGTTTTAGCGAACTGTTACCTTCCAGTAAGGTTTTCAATTCGTCGTCTGTTTCTTGTGATGATTGCAGTTCCTCATATGATATTGTTGATGGCATCGAAATTGCGTTTAAACGAGACAAAGCATCAGCAACAGTATTCTTGGACCCAGACAAATGAACTATCTCTGTTGTAAATTGCGATATGAAATCTAAATGTCTCAATTGGCGGGGGGAAGCTTTCTCTGGCTTCTGTGAAAATGCATAAACCAGCGGTCGGTGATCAGTTTTTATTACGAAATGACGAGCCTCCAACATATGACGGAAATGTTTAATGGCATCGTAAATTGCAAGTAACTCCCTGTCATATGTGCTGTAATTGCTTTCCGTCTTTGACAACTTTCTGGAGAAAAACCCCAGCGGTTTCCATATACCATCAAAATTTTGCTCGAGAACCGCTCCGATAGCTGTATCAGAAGCGTCCGTAATGAGTGCAAGTTTGGAGTTTGGAGCAGTATGCGCTAGCATAGTAGCCTCACTTATACTCCTTTTACACGCTTCGAAAGCATTTTCGGCTTCTGGTGTCCAAGGTATTTTTCTCTTATCATTTTTCTTGGAGTTTGTGAGAAAATTGTTAAGCGGTGCTTGTAATTGAGCTGCATGTGGTATGCACCGACGGTAATAATTAATGACACCTAGAAATCTTCGTAGCTCACAAATCGTTTCGGGTTTAGCGTAATTTTCAATAGCGGTGACACGATCTTTGGGAGGTCTACAACCACTACTATTGATAGTGTAACCCAAAAACTCTACCTCTTGTTGGCCAAAATTACATTTTTTAACATTGATTGTTAAGCCATGTTGACTAAGACGATCAAAAACTAATCGCAAGTGGCGGTTATGCTCTTCGATGGAACTTGACATTATGATAATATCGTCGATGTAACAATAAACAAAGTCTAAGCCTCTTAGAACTGAGTCCATGAACCTTTGGAACGTTTGCGTGGCGTTTCGCAATCCAAACGGCATATACAAAAATTCTATTAAACCAAACGGAGTGCAAAGAGCTGTTTTCTCTATATCCTCTTCGACCATCGGTATTTGGTAATAGGCTCTTACTAGATCTAAGGTAGTAAAAATGGACTTACCATATAGTCTTTCAGCAAAATCGTTGATGTTAGCTATTGGATAACGATCCGGAACTGTTTGAGCGTTTAATTTTCGATAGTCGCCACATGCACGCCAACCACCCGTTTTCTTCGCTACAATGTGTATAGGACTAGCCCATTGGCTTTTAGATATACGACATATACCTTGCTCCAACAAAAAATCTACTTCTGCTTTTGCGGCTGCCAATTTGTCTCCAGATAATCTACGTGGGCGATCTGCTACAGGTTTACCAGTGGTTTCAATATGATGTGCGACGGTTGGATCTCCTGTGACCTTTCGGGTTAAAGTTGTTGTTGTAATACTGACATACTCTTGGAGTAAGGCTGCAAATGGTGTGCTTGAAGAAATTGTCGAAATATTAAAATCTTTCGTTTTACGAATTTTACCATTATTGGAAAGTTTTGTTGTACCATCTACTAGTCGTTTGCTCTTGAGGTCAATTAACAAATTATAATGAATTAAAAAATCAGCACCAATTATGGATGATTGAACGTCAGCAATAATAAATAGCCACTTAAACTCACGACGTAACCCTAGGTCTAGTTTAATAACCGAATGACCATAGGTTGTGATTTCACTCTGATTCGCTGCCAAAAGTTTAACTTTCGAGGGGAAAAGTTTCGCATTGACTAATGATGGGGGTATAACTGAGACCACCGATCCTGAGTCAATTAAAAAATAAGATTTTGTTGAGTTATCATATATGTGTAAACGATTTTCCGAAATTATTCCATTATTGCTGTCGCTGTCGCCAATTGAGTTGATTGACGACAGCTCAATTAGTTTTCCGAATTGTTGTTATAATGCACGCAATTTGGTTTACAACGCTTAGCATTTTTTCCAAATTTTGCGTGGAACCAACAAAGTTGTGATTCGGAGGAATCCTGACCCGATTGTAAACGACTTCGAGATCTTGAACGATTGCGACGATTATCATTGTGATTTGATTGCATTTTCATCTTATCAATCTTATCCGATAAAATATTTATTGATTTAATAAGATCAGCCATTGAAGGATTAATAGCATTTACCGAAAGTTGCTTTTCACCACTTGAGGTACTGTGTGATATAGCACTTACCATATTGTTGTTTGCCTCTAGCATTTTATCGGCTGTTTTTGCTAATTTGTCCAAATCGTCTTGTTCCCATACACTTAAAAGTGGACGAATCGATTCTGGCATCTGTCCAATAAAAAGTGTACGGATTATTGCTTCGTTGCATTTACCAGGCGCTAGACGTTTCATGTGTGCTAGGACTTCAGATGGTTTCATACCCACGGTTTCTCCACCTTGTAATAAGCGGCGTAATTTGGATTCAGGTGACTCAGCAAATTTTGAAATTAATCTTTCCCTGAGTGTATTGAATTTGTCGTTTGCGGGCGGATTGGTAATTAAATCCTCAACAGATAAAAGTATATCGTCCTCAAGACGAACCGAAACAAAATCAAATTTGTCAGTATCTGATGTAATGTCACACAAGGCAAAAGACCTTTCAACCTGAGCAAACCAAAGGTGTGGATTATGCTTATTGAATTTGGGTATATGCACCTTTTGTAGATTTGATCTCGCTGTTTCATTTGGCTGCTCACGTTGCTCCCGTAATGAATTCACCTCTCGTTGAAGCTCCTTCATTTGTGCAATAATGATATCCATTTCAGACATTTCGGAACTTGAAGTCTCACAAAATTCAATTTCGTCACTGCTAGATGAAGTTTTTTCTGGTGAAACAGTTTGCTTACTTCTCAAGTTGTATTTGTTTGAATGCATGAGCAGGATTGTGCCTGTTCGTTGAAAAAAAAATTGATCGCAGCGTTGAAAAACGTTAAAATTTCAAATAATCTGCGACTGCGCTGCTTCCACGAAAAATGTGTTTCATGAGAACTTCACAAATTTGGTATTTGCTGCAATTTGTTCAGAACACGGGGTCACCAATATAGTTTATTGTAAATAAGACACGTTATTTAGGTTTTAAACTATTACTAATTATTATTAAATTTATTTTATATTAATAAAGGTACAAAGTTTTAATTTATGTTAAAAGATCAATTTCCTACAACTGTAGCAGCGAAAACGACGCGAGGTATTAGATTCTGTTTTCTTTTTCTTCTGCATTCTAAAGTGTTGCCAGATTCACTCCGTTCACTAGCTGACAGACTAGGGGCTGCCACATGACTACATACATTTTCTATTTATAATTTTCAAATCTGCAGCAATTTACTGATACACACGGTTGATTATAATGATTAAAGAGTAACCTCTAAAACAACTACCCTTTTATACAACACAGAGACGCAAACATTTTCAAATATAATTAATTGTCAGACAAAAACGTTCACTTCAGTTGATCTTATTGTTGAATTATTCTCTTTTACTTTTGCCAAATGGAAAGTTTATGCTTTGGAGCGTGAAAATAATTTAAAGTGTTTTACAAATCAACATTAATTAGTTAAGTTCGAATGCTAATCATTCAATCGATAAACAGCGATGGATCGCTTTGTTACACGGGCCCCAACATGGCAGACCTTGAATTACTCTTCAATGGCGGCACAATCCTTATCAGAAAATAAAATGGTCTTAACAAAAAGGACACCATCAAAGGCAAAGAATAAACGCCCTTTGCAACCCAAACAATTGAGTGAAATAACAACACAAGCATATGATTTTGGTAAACGATTAGACAATTTGTCTGCTTCCAATCAAGTCGTCAATGCCGAAAGTATAAATGGGAATAGCAATGATAGCGGTTTAAGCAGCGCTTCAAGTATTTCGCCCCGGCATATTGAAGATGAAAATTTTACTGTGCGACAGGATGCCACCAACAATAGTCTCCGCAATAATTTACTACTCACACCCACAAAAAATCACTTGGGTAAGTTGATTTTTTTTAAATGCCAATAAAGTTACATTTGAAATTTCTTTCTCATTCAATTCTGACTTGTCTCATTTGATTTCGACTACTCTAGATAATATAAACATAATAGTTTAGTATTGTTATCCTTTTGTTTTGTATAAATTAATGTGGCTTATTATAAAATGTGTACTAAATTTGTTGTATTTACGGGTTAGTACTAAAAAATATATAAAATTATTGTTTATGGCAATAGTACGTTGATAATAAATTAATAAAGGCAATGCCTTTTTTTTTCTTGTAAACACACATGAACAGTGTTGTCAACTAAGTAGCAGTATTTTTGGATGATTTTTAGAACTGCTCATACATATTCGTCTTGTTTTAAGTGTTTTATTTTAATTTTTCTGAGATGTCGAATAAAGAATGGTGTACTTAATGCATTATAATTTAAAATATTCTGTCGTACTTAAATCCATATATCGTTCACCTCTCTCTCAACTTCAAGGTTGACAATGCTAAAGAGCAATTCTGGAAACAATTCAAAAAGAGAGTGAGAGATTAAGAGTATTTATTGAACGTTGAGCTGTCACTTTTCCAAGTGTCAATGAACACCAGAAAAGAAAACGAAAAATTATTGAATTGTGTTTTTTTTTTTTTCTCTGTTCCTATAATAATAATAATAAGAAAACAAATAAATAGACGCGCCAATTTTTATCCCTTAATTTAATTGTATTGTTAAATAGGAAAATTAGCTGATTATATTGACTGTCCAGTGGAAAAAGAAAATGATACTTGTATGACTATAACACGCACACCAACTTCTCGACAAAAGACAGAGGAATCTGGTCAAAATCCCGAAGTTGTAAATGAGGTGCCAGCAGCTATAGACAACCACGTACAAAAGCAGAGCAACATGATTATGGCACGTATACAAAGAGATCTAAATAGTCCCTCAGCATCTGCAAGGTTGAAGGCGATTAAAGCTCTCAGGTAGATTTGTAAATAGATCTTTTATGTTAATAACTTTTTTTTATAATAAAAGAAAATTTTTAATATTTTCCCTCATAGATCTCCTACAAAGTCAGCGTATTCACATTTCGATGTACCAGAGGCAGAACAAAGTTTACGTATACCAGAACCACCTAGTCTTCAAGAAATTATGCGCAATATTGTAGTATACGTTGAAGTACGTTCGGGGGAAGATAATCGTTCTGCTGGCGTACGTAAAGTTATAGAAGCCCTGGGTGCACGCGTTAATTTAAGTCTATTACGGTTAGTTGTTGCTGTGATATATAAAACTTAGTACAATTATGACTTAATATACTTTCCTTCAGTGATACGACCCATGTGATCTTTAAAGATGGCCTTTTGTCTACTTTTAAAAAAGCTAAAAACTGGGGTATACCTATAGTTTCTATACTTTGGATTGAAGCTTGCAAAAATGAAGGTCGTATCTGTGATCCACAAGATTATCCAATATCAAATTTAGATCGTTACGAGAATCCAGAATTATATTCTAAAATGAAGGTAAGTTTTTTTTTTTTTTATTATTCTAATCGGACTATAAATTAATTTATTTAACTCACATTTACTATTTGTCATTGCAATTAATTTCTTTCCACTGCTGTTGTAGGCATTTCCTATTAGTTTGTGGTAAAACGAACTCAAGCAGTTGTTTATGTAGTATATGTAAGTGTTTTTTTTAGTTAACACAAGCATATAGAATTTCTTATTTTAATTTTTGTCTAAATATTGTTTATATTTATACTACCCTTGTATGGTTTTTTTAAAATTTATAATTAACTGTTGGTGAATAATGTTGAGCTCACCGTACTATAAATGGTTGACTTATTAGTCGGAGATGTGTATTAAAATCTCAATTATCTCTTCTAGTTAACAAGGGTTATCTTTTGGGCAAATCAGTAGCTTAAAAAATGTCCAAGAGAAAGCTTTTCAAATTCACCTTTCAGAGTTAACATTAAATTGTAAGTCTTGCCATTCACAAATAAAATTAAAATAAAGGGTTATAATAACTAATATTGTATGAATAATCTTTCAAAGGGCAAAGTGAAAGTACGGTCAGTTTCAATTTAATATGCATCTATGCCACTTTACAATCAGCTTAGGTTAGAGGACGTATACTTGTCAATTGAGACAAGTACAGTACCCGGAGGTCGAATTGACCCATTGTACTGAACGTCCTTAAAATGGAAAGATAATCCAATTAGCATAAGTAAAAATAATTGACTTGTAACACATTGTTATCAAAAGAAACTATTTTCAAATCGAATTAAATAGCTTTTAAACAGTGATAATTACTTCACAAATGGCATGTCACAGGATATTCCTCCTTATAATACAATCTTTAATGTGGTGCTATCGTTTAAAATAAAATTCTATCTATATAATCGGATAGTATTTAACCAGTAAATTTTTATATTATTTCATAAATAATCTGTATTGATCATCTTCATTTTAATTCCCAGATTCGTTTTTATGTTCCATCAAGAGCATTCAATATGTTATCACATCACCACCAACTATCATCTAAAAGGCACTTCTTATTAGTATTTAGAAATCTAGACAAAAAAATGTGTTTGAAATTTCCTCGACCAAAATTATTCTTTACAGATAGGAGTGATTGATAATCTCTTAATACCATGTTTCTACTGTAAGTTGGAGGCTCAGTACATCTCAATTAAGCCCTTGGTTCTTCAGTCATGTTAACTTCAATGTATAGAGTCTGTGATTATCATGATGGAATTCTATTTCATCCTTTTGGGCCAATACTTTCCTGTTTTTGCCGTTTGCTTCTTTAGACATTTTAATTGTTGATTATATTAGAGTTTGGAAAGCAGTGCATAACAGTTAATCTCAATCCTAATAAAATGTATAACAACACATTGCTGATAGTCGATTCCAGTTTTGTAACCTCATGCGCCGTCTAATTGCATTTCATAAGTTATTTAAAGCTGAAAATACATTTCTTGCTGTTACATCATTTGTTAAGTGCAATGTTTAATTCCTATGTAATCCAAACACAATCATCCAGCATGCTTTAAATGGATTTTTGTTATGATTTGGATTTGTTGATCCGAAATACTATGGAGATGAATTAATCTAGACTGTTCTATGTCTTCTACAAAAACAAAAAATGTCGTATAATATTTGTTGATAATATTTGTTGAGAAGTAGCGTAAACTTTAATTTTCCTTTTTCTCTTAACATCTACCGCGTTGCTTACGCTGTATACCCAAATCTGCTTAGCCATATTGTTAGGTTTAACATTACTTTTCTTATTGTGAACGTACCTTTAGCTATTTCAATTACATGTAACTTGCAACAAGTCTTAGGTTGAATCTGGCATTTAATCGTATAATTTTCTTGGAAAATCTAATATTGAATAAATTAATTATACAAATTAGTGTCTGGATGTTAGTATGGAATGATATTTTTAGCAATAATTTTATAAGAAATTAATAAATAAACTTGTTATTTGAATATTTAGAAAGAACTAATTTCTTAAATTAGAATTTAAAATAACTATTGGATTTCTTGTAAGTTTTCTTGGTTTTTGCAGTCAAATTATTTTCTCAGTTCGCCGCTAGTAGTGGAACAAGATTGTGTATTATAAATTTTAATTTTTCGCTACATTTAAAGCAAAATTAAAATACCACTTGTCATCTAAGACTTCAACTATTGAAGTGCCAATCAACTTTAAGGTTGTTTAAAAAAATATGGCGATAAAAATGGCATGAAATTCTAATGAAAATGCCTTCATCTGATAAGCGCTTTTCAAACGCTCAACACCAATGTGTTTTGCTTTTTAAAAATAATAATCGTGGTGTGTACGAATGTGTATGAATAAATAACAATATTAGGTAGCTAAAATCATATCATAAATTTTGTTACTCATAACACTTGAAACGATTAACCATGACAAATTATTGTCTGTAAAAAATGTTAAGCATTTGTAGCATAAATTTATGACACAGTCTCTGCAGGAATATTAAAAAATGTTCAAAAATTAAATCTTTGCAAAATCTTAAGTAAACAACAGCAACCTTTTAAAAGCAAAAAAATGCTGAAGCATGCCTAGAATTGCACGTATTCTTTATCATTAACATTTTAGCCCTCTGAAAATGTTGAATATTGTAAATGTTATGACTGACGAATGACAGAGTTTTCGTCTTAAACAACTACAATTTTTATCAGATAATTTATCACAGTTGTAATTGTTTTTTTTTCCTATATACATATGACGACTCTATTTGTTTTGCTCCAATGAAAACACAATTTTCTTTCAAATATTTTTATTACGTGATGTGACTACCTGGCCGATTAATATTTAAACTTTTTTTTGTTTATGAATTTGGAAACTATTGTATTGTATCCACACAGAATGAGATAAGTTCCGACCATACATTTAAGTGAATGTCAGACAATTTGGTAGTTTTCAGAAATATTTTTCTTTTTTGTTTTAATTGTTTTACATTCACTATTTAATTTCATTAGCAATTCATGTATGCGAGTATGTTTATATGTAGATAAGTTTTCTGAAATTAATTCCGCATTAATTTTTTTTTGTTTCTTTTGTGGCAAGAATATTTTTAACCGGAAGTAAAGATTGATTGATTGATTAAAGATCCTTTCTCTTTAAGAGGAAAACAAAAACAAATAATAATAATTAAATAAGTAGTATTTCATTTGTTAAACATAAAATATTTTATTTTATTATTTAGATTTTCAAAATCTAATTCTTTTAAACTCTCACTATACATTATACATGGATTTACAATAGTTACATTATGTTACTACAACAAAATATAATTTAAAAACGAGGTATTATCTTAATATTAAACATTAATTATTTTGTGTTTTTGGACAATAAATTATGAGATTAAGATTTTCAACAGAATGAAAATGATTAAAATTAAAAGGTTTTCCATTTGCAGTCCTTTTCGTAAAAAGTTTTAGCATTCAATGCGTCGTTATATAAGTACTGTTTGGATTTAAATTAATGCGTAATGATCAGAGCTATTGTGTTAGATTCTTTAAAAAAAAAAAAAACGTATTCTTTTATTTAAATATAATTATTCAAAAACAAATGTTTTTTTTTTTTTTTTTTATAAAATATTTGTGCCTTCAAGCTGTACGTAGGTACTCATGTACATACACTGTTAAAATTATATACAATTCAAATAAATCTGTAATAAAAAGAATGATTGTTTTCTTTACATGTTATTAAAAAATATTTGTTTGTAATTTTAAATTTTTAAATTATTGATTATTTTCTTGATATTATCCTAAAATTTTATCACCCTTATGGAATTCGTTTAACATCTTATGTTTAGTTAATTTGTTATTGTATTGTAAGTTTTATTAAAATAGTTTGTTAGGTTTTCATTTTTTTATATCACCATAAAAATTAGTGTTTGTTTGTTGTTCCTTCTTACTTTCCTTATACCGAGTTGTAAGTGGTAAATTTTAGAAAAATATTACTTCAGCACAAGTCTTTCCAACAACAAGTAACTTTTCTAGGAATGTGATGGCAAAGTTGTAAAAAATTGTATTGTAACACATTTTTAATATAGTGCTTAATTTGTGTGAAACATCACGATAATGTAACCTCCAGACACATCATTATTAGGAAGCCAGCAACTGTACCCCAAGTTGCTATTGTACCATTGCCACTGGCATGAGCCTCTGGCAAAATATCATCAGCTACTATATAAATCATAGCGCCGGCAGCGAATGATAAGGCATATGGTAAGATAAGACTAGCAAATGTTACCGCTACAGCACCCAAAATACCAAAAATAGGTTCGACCATTCCGGACAACTGGCCGTACCATAGGGCCCGACAAACACTAAAACCAGCAGCATGTAGTGGCAAACTAACGGCTAGACCTTCGGGGAAATTTTGTATACCTATGCCAATTGCCAAATTGCGAGCACTTTCGAAAGTCGATGAATTGGTGGTGCCTACCGCACCAAAACTAACGCCCACTGCTAAACCTTCGGGTATATTGTGTACAGTGATGGCTACCACTAATAACATTACACGTTTCCATTGTGCCAACGCATTTTCGGACTTTAATCTTTCCGCGTCCGCCACATAAGTGTGGTTAATGCGTTCGACATCAATGCTGGGCTTTTTACGGCGTCTCGGCTCATTGTGGCTATGTTGCACACTTAAGCAATCTGAAAAACTGTCCATACTTTTGGCGGAATCCATGGTACCACTATTTTGACTGTGTTTAATATCATCCATCGCTATATCGGCTTTATCTTTATTAGTCTGCGTCATTTGTATCATCATGTTGGTGGAATTCAAACCCAAGTAGGACATTAGCTTATCACAACCATATACGAATATAGCACCCAGTAGAAAACCACCAGATACCGGCAGGAAAGCATATATACCATATAAATGTGATGTTTCTGCCATTTCAATAGCGGGTGCCAGTAGAGACCAAAATGAGGCTGCAATCATAACACCAGCGGCAAAACCCAAAGCTGCATCCAAGGATTTTCGCTGATTTCCTCGGAGAAAAACTACACATGCTGCGCCGGCTGCTGTTAAGCCCCATGTTAGTAGAGTGCCCAAAAGAGCTTGTGTTACAGGACCATAACCGGCAATCATTTCTCGCAGCTATTAATGTTTATGTTTTTATAAATGAGTTTCTGATAACGTTTATCTAAAAGTGTTAAATATCGCGCAAAATTACGATGACAGTTAAAAGTTTATCTGGAATGTATAAGAATATAAAACAGTTTTCTTTATCGTGTCTTCAAGATGATGAGCTTTTTTTTTATTATTTTTATTTCAACAGCAGCAGACAAGTTATTTAAAAGAATGTTTTCTTGGCTGGGGAGATGTTATTTTATTTTAATATGCTGAAAAGAAGAATTACAGAAAATTTAAAAAAAAAAAAAAGGCGAGAAAAATTGTTTAAATTTTATTTTGAAATTTTTGATTAATCACAACAGTATGATGTAGTTCCATCGACATTTTCAAATACGATTGTGAATAGTAAGTAATCAAAATGCAAAACTGTTTAAAAAACAAAGAAGAATTCAAATGACATTAGAGTATGAAAATATTTTCAAAAATTAATTGTTTTTGTAGATAATGCTTCTAAAGTTCTTAACCAATTCTTAAACCCTGTGACTGAAAGTAAATGTAATGAGCACCATCTATTAACGTATTTTCTTCTTTTTTTTTTAATTCAGAAGGGATAAATAAATTGTAATTTATAATTAAGCATTGTACGCACAGTGAATGGGTCGTTATGTTCAAACATAAATTATTAGCACCATTATCTAGCATTCAATTATAAATGCATTTAAAGCAATTGTATCTCGAATAAAATATGATAAATGATGATTGTTGACGAAAGAGAAAATATATTTAAAAGTAATTTATTAAGTACAAGTTTTATTTTATCAATTGCTATATGATGAGATATTAAAAGTTTATCGACTTCTTGTAATTAAAAAATTTAATAACCGTTTTACATTAATTGCATTGATGTCTGATATAATAAACCACATGATGACAAACGTGCACGTGCAGCAACATATTATTCAGCATATTGTAAATATGTACTACGTGATTTAACGGTTAATGGGATATCTTTCAAAATTTTGAGATTGTAAATTCAGCTGCTTAATGGCTTTCAAAAGAACTTTTGATTACCTCAGTTATTGAAGTTTACTGAAAACAAAGCGAATTTATTTCTTCGGTATTTGTTTCCTTTCTCAATTCCAGTGTGTAAGGACTGATCTTAAAGAACTTTTAAAGATTTTTAACCATCGCAATTATTTATTTTTTTGTTATCTCGCATTTTAAAAGGGTATCTATCGCATAAATATAAATGTAAAAAAGAAACATTGTGTGAAAACAACAAAAGTACTTAGTAAATAATTATGCCTTTAAGGTAATGCATTAAAATTTCGATCAACCTTTGTTCCGCTTTCCCTGGATTGAAATGAACTTTTGTGTAGGATAATTATAAATATCAATGAAATAAAAAGTTCATCATGTTTTACATGATAGAGAGAAGCATAAACAATTTCAATTAATCCAAAATAATTTTATTTTCAAACAAAACAAAAACGAATTAAGAGAATCAATTGAAGATGTCAATTATGAGTTTCGTTTAATGCAATAACAACAAAATGGAATACTCTCTCTTTGGCTTTGGCTCATAAAGAAAACAAAAGCGACGCCAATTAATTATTATCAATTCAAATATGTATTGAAATTTAAGTACGATTAGGTTTACTTTAGCTGCTGTCTCGTTGTTTTTTTCTTTTTTATGATCTCTTTGTGTATCTTTACGCCCTTTCTATATGTAGTAGCCAAGGTAACAAAACATTCTTTTCAATATCTTGTTTTTGAATGGCTAAATAATTGATGAATTGTTTATTTATTGCTTTACCTTTATTTATAATTGAAATGAAATGAAAAAAAAAAACGAATATTACTGCCACGTTCAACTAAATCTTCTTCGTAAACGTTTGTTTCACAGACAGATTATTATTATTATTATTAAATTCAATCTGTATGTACAATATAAATATAGCAACTATCGCATAATTTAGAACAGAATTTAAAAAACAAAACACTATTTGTAATAGAAGACAAAATATTATGATTTTAATCTGTATGCGTTGTGTGTATAGTTTGTTTTGTAAATTTTTGTTTTTATAACGCAATATTGTAGATGCAAAAAATCTGCTTAAACGTTTTTAAAACCATTCAAACTATTTTATAATAATCTTCGTTTTTTTTTGTTTTGTTTGCACTTTTGTTTTTAGTTTTGATTAAACAAACTTCTTTTAATTTGTTTTATTTTGAATCTTCGTTTTTTGTTTTTTTTTTTTATTTAGTTATTTACGTTTACTCTCTCTCTCTATATTATGAACTTTTCCATGCAGGCATCATCTCATCATCGTTATTGTATTTATTTTTTTTTCCTTTTTTTCTTTCTATTTTTGTCACGATTTAACCAAAAGCGGTTTTAATTGGTAGAGCTGAATGAATTTCGTTGTTTATTATGCTGATGTTCTTTTAATTTAACATAACCACCACACCACCGTTCACAATTGCGATTCACTCCACAACAAACTATCGAAGAAACTCTACGTTACTTGACTACTTGGCGTAATACGTTAGCTGCGAGTAGTTAGTACTGTCAGAATTTGTATGGGGAATTGTGTAGCTCTTTTATACTTAATTTTATTTTTTGAATATTCCCTCTTTCACACTCTCTTTCTCTCTCTCTCTCTCTCTCTCTTTCGCATTCAGTCATTGTTTATTATACTCAACTTTCAGTCCCCATACATACGCAATACGTTTCCTATAACTTCCGTTCTTATCAGGGAGCTGCTGACATATTTTTCTCTCTTATCTTATGCTCTCTTTCCCTGTTACTCATTGGGAAATTTATACTTATTGTTGGTATTTTTATGGGGAGTTTTTGGCGCACTGTAAACACAGTCAGTGTTGTATTTTATTTATAAACTTATTTAAACAGTCAGGTACATACATCTATATGTACATATGTATGTTGTGTGTGTGTGTTAGTTTTTAAGGGAAATTAAAAAAAAAACAAAAAAATGTATTTTAAAGATAATCTTAATGAATTGCTTAGATAAAGAAAATGCGAAACTCGATATTAAAGCAAAAATTACGATAATTTTGGCACGTAGTACCATTGTAAACATTTCATTAAGTAAACTTTTCATCCTGCACCAAATATTTAAAATGTTTCGTTCTATAATACCTGAGATTTTCGACATTTTTATCGGTCGGTTAGGAATCGAAAAAGTCTCATTTATAACCCATTTAGTTAATTTACATATCGTATCGTTTTATTAATTTTAGTCATATTCAAAGATATAGTCCACTAAGTGGAGTAAAAAGTCTGCCCGATACATTTAACTGGATTTCAATTCAGTGATAAAAACTAATGAATTCATTTAGTTGAACATCGTAATTTATTTGACTAAAAAGAAATTTCACTTAACTGCCCTTTAGGTCCTTTTCATTCTGAATTTGAAATAGCAAATTCGTTTTTAGATAGGTGCGAAGAAAAGGCTCCTGCAATTTTGTTTTCTTTGTTTTTTTTTTTCACCCAATTCCATAAACTCAACAAGCTCTCAGACGATTGTAGCTTATTAGAACGAATATGAATGAATTTGTACTTCTAAGTGAATGCTGATTGTTATTATTGTTGTTTTCTATATTTTCTAGCGTATCAAATCAATGCAACCGGACTCAGAGTGCAATAAGCGAGTACGCACTAATAAAGCTGGTGGCGGCACAACACCTAAGGATTCCACGCCCACCCAGAAGACTGGTACACATAAAAAGACTTCCACCTTTATTGGTGGTACTCCTACTAGTTCAACGAATAAAAAGAAGACTGATATTAGCCAATTTTTTAAGAAATTAGAAAAATTCACACCCAATTCTTTTGCTCAATACGGTGGTGGTGACGGCAGCAATGGCACAATGCCAGAATCACCAGCAACATTGTTATTGAATCGCATTGATTCCGAGTGTTATACTCCTCTGGACCTATTTAAAAAAACTACAACGAGAAGAGAATCAAACCTCAATTATGATAATCATAAAGCATCGAATTCTTCGCCTAGAATGAAAAGGTACGTAAAAAAGGCTTTAGATTTCATTCAAGACGACACAGCCAATAATAGCATAATTGCTGAAACTGCGGAAACAAATAATGGCGCTGGTTTAAATAAAGAAGAAAGCGTAAATACGAAACGTAGACGCAGCAATGTAATTACAAAAGAACAATCGATTATTGAAACCGAATCAGGTCTTTCAGTCTTACCATCGTCTACGAACAAAAATAAACCACAAAGACGACACAGTCTTATGCCTGTTAGTGAAATAGAAACTGCTACAGACTTTATGAAAGCTATGGCGATTTCTATTACACCTAGCAGAGCTACAAGACGCCGTAGTTCTTTGCACACTGCCCAAAGACATGACTATGGAGAACTCGAACAAATTAAACAATGTTATTGAGCCCATTACGGAAGAATCAAATACTCAAGAAATTCCCTCGATATCCGAAAATCTTTTAAAATCGGTGGGTAAACGCAGAACATTATACACAGTGGCCACAATGGATCAAACCGATTGTATTGAAATGGAAGCAAATAAAGACATAGAAAATAAATCCACACACACAAAATCCACTCGTCGGCGTACTATTTATGCCAGTAAGACCATGGAAACATCAGAAATGCAAATTGATAATAAAATTAATAACGGTTTTAATGTTACGACCAGACGTCGAACGTGTTATAGTGTCAAGGCCATAGAACAAACAACTGAAATTACAGAATCACCAGCAACTCCAAAAACTCCAGTCCGAAAAACTATTATTTTAGGTAAAGAAAAGCATCTAAATGACGCGGACTTAAATACAACGCCAGCAGCAACCAAAAAAGTTAACTCGTCTAATCGTCGTAGAACGTTATTTAATAAAACCACAGAAAAACCAAACGACGCTAATGCAGATGTTGATAAGACTATAGCCCTGTCTGTAGATTCCAATACGGACGGTACAACAGACGCTAATTTCAATGAGGACGAGCAGAGTGCTTCGTCCATGCTTGTAGACGAGAAACCCAAGGAAGCAAAAGTAGTTGTCATACCAGTCGCTGATGCTACAACAGGTAAATTGCTAGAAGAAAGCGAAAAGTGCGCCGAACCTTTAATTTTCAGTTCCACACGATTGCCCGGAAATAGAAGACGCACTTTGTTTGATGTTTCAATGGATATTATAACACAACGTTTACAATGCATTAATCAATTCGCTAGGCGATCATTGGCACCACCCACACCATTGAGTGAAGTGGTGACTAACACCACTGAAAATGTTGTCAACGCTGGTGTACATTTAACAAATTCATCATCTCCGTCTACGACCTCTTATACGTCTCTAACGACGACGTCATCTTCCACCCTAGTTGAAAGCAAAACTAATAAAGACATGGAGACAGATACTATAACTGCCGTCGTAACACCTAAAGACAACGAGCCAAGTGTTGCAAATTCGAACGTAGTTACACTACAGTCAACTGATGTTAAAAAGAAACGCAAATTGTTTATGCCCAATGAATTGCTATCAACTCCACCACCGGCATCTGCAACTTCACATGAAACGACAGATGCTTGTGTCGACGTTGTTACAGTTAAAGGCAAGCAGACTAATCCTGTTGCTACCTCAAAGGCAAATGATATTAAAAAAAAGCGTAAACTCTTTATGCCAAACGAATTGTTATTGACTCCACCACCAGCACCTGCATCCACATCGACGTTAAAAAATTGCAGTACGAAGAAATTAATATCCGAAGCAGATCAGTTAACAGCTCTAACAAACAATGCTTTAGCCAAATCAGCTACTAAACGGCGTCGCACTTTAATGCCTATATCACAGCCTCAACCTACAATAGTAACACAAAAATCTGCTCCGAACAACAGCTCAAAAGAAGTAAAAAAACGTCGCAGTACTCTAGATTTTGAAGAAATTCAAAATATTAAGACAAAAATTTCAGAAGTCTATGTTGATAATGCAGAAACAACGTCTTCATCCTCTGGTACAGATAAGGAATTCTTCGACGCACAACAGGAACTTAAACCGAAGAAAGCACCTGTTTTAGTCTATACCAATATGCATCATCAGCAAATTGATGTTATACATGAGGTTGGTACTTCTACTTCTACATCCCCATCCCCATCTACAACTACACCCACTTTTATTTAAAAATATTTTTATTATACATACATATATACATATATTGTTGTTATTGTTGTTAACTATTTTCCACAAAGTTTCACTATATTTTCTTCAAAATTTTCCAAAGTTTTTGTGTTCTTTTTTTTTTTCATTCCAACATGTCCGAAGGCAATACAATTGTTTATTAAATAATAACACATTTTGTTGTATATTCTTTTATTTGTAATTTATTTCCGTTTATTATTTTAGTTTAGTTTAGTAGTTTAGCTGAACATTACTTTCATATTTTTAATTTCATTTTTAAACTCTCTCGCTTTCATCTGAATTCTTTACTTAAGCATTTAAATCGTTTGCATTGAATAAGTATTTTTCTTTTTTTTTTAAATCTATTAAATATTTTGAATAAATAGAAGTAAATTGTTTTAAATCGTTGGGTTGGTTATAAAGTAAAATTTAATTTGTTTCATTCAAAACGAAAAATTTAATACATAGTGAAATGGTTGCGTAAAATAGAAATTCACAATGTTTTCAATTTGACAAATATACATGTCATCGAGTGTACTTAACTTAAATACTCTTCTTAATATTTGAAAACCTCAATTAATCGTACGCATTTTAATGAGTTAATGTTTGTTTAAGAACTAATTCAATTTGGCTAACAAGATAATTTACTTAAAAACGATCTAATACTATATGTGTTGACCACAAATTATCTTCTAAAAGAAAGTTAATTCATAAAACCCATTAAATTCAAAACCCACATTTATTCAAATGCCCACAGCGATGTACAATGGGCTTGAGATCTGGGGAGGATGTAAAACCGTTTACATATTTTTTATATATTTTGTAGACATGTGTATAGAATTAAAATCCGTTTTCAACAAAGAACTCAGTGCTTAGAATCGTTATCTTGGCCCCGTGACGATACTAGATAATTCAGCAAATGTGTACTAACCTATCCGGATAAAACCACCATCTCCGCTGTTGTGTCCCTTGCGAAAAAGAACAAGGGCGCATGCATGCCCTATTTTTTTTTTTCGTTTTCGAGTTGACTTATCAGGATATGGATTCACTTGAAAGAACTTTTTAAACACAATAATTTCCCTTTTGTCCCATTTATGTAAATTAATAAGTATTTATTATTTTCTAGTTTAGTTTTATAACATAAACAAGAGAATGGTTTGAAAGAGTAGCTACTGCTACACATTAGGTTTGCTTATATTTGTTGCGTGCCTAAAAGTATATTTTGTTTTATTTTGTTGATAATCCAAACGAATTTTGTAACATTGTCTAGATTTCAACGTACATACATACACAATATATTTTAATTGTTGTTTTTTTTTTTTTTTTTGTTGTTATTTTAAAGGCCATAAACCAATTGGGGTTTTTTACCCTTGAAACTTCAGTAACTGACACCACCACCCATTTAGTTAGCCTCGAGCCAAGAAGAACATTGAATTTATTGAGAGCTTTATGCCGTGGTTTATGGATTTTGGAGTACAATTGGATTTCTGACTCTTTAAATGCTAATAAATGGCTACCAGAAGAAACTTATGAACTTAAAAATTTTTCAAGAGCTATCGAGGTAAAAACAACATCTATTTTGTATATAAATATGATGCAACTTTACTTAAAACCTTTTGAATATCTCTATAGATCAACCGTTCAGAGCGTCAAGCGTTTGGTAACAAGTTTAAATGCGAACTTTTTCGTAAAATTGGTGACTTTTATATTGCATCACAATGTTATCCGATTACAAAAGAAAATATGCGAGAATTGATTGTATTGTGCGGTGGTCGTGTGGTAAATAATCGTCAAAAGGCTCGTTATATTATAGGTGATTCCAATCAAAATTTACCAGAAAAATTGTATTTGACCCCATATTGGGTTCTTGATAGTATAACGAAAATGCAATTAATGAAAATTAATAAATATATACATCCGCTGGATAATGATAAACCACAAATTGCCATACCATCCAGCCAGCAGCAATTAACAGAGGAAAAGGAACAGCAAAGTGTGAATGTTTATTCAGATTAGTATAAAATTACTCTTTTTAATTTTAATCGATATAAATAAGTACTGTCAAATATTTTTATAGTTAATGTTGTTTTATATTATTTTATCATTATTTTCTTTCATATTGGTTTAATTATTGTATTATCCACCTAGTATATTGTTTATTTTTATACATATGTATGCCTGAAATTTACAATTTTTAAATTAAATTAATAAAAAAAAATCAATTTCGTACTACAATTCTAATTTGTCTGTATTGTATAGAGGAGGAGGTGTAAGTATTCATGTTGAAGGGCTAGTAAAACACCCATTAAAAATACAGACGATGAAAAACTTCCATAATATGGTCACTGTAGTCCGTATATAGTGCTGAGCTAATTTTCACATAGGTCGCGAAAGGATTTTTATAAAAGTATGTATCTTTTTAAGTGTGGACATATACGCTATATCTAAAACAAAACTGCTCGATTGTAGATATTTCGATGCATCGCAATTGATACGTATTTGTAGAGTCGATTTATCGGCGGTCCATTCTCTAAGTGTTAAGACAAGATACAAAAATGTAGGCTGGTAATGAAAAGCCATTTATTATGGCAAGATCAAGCGAACGCAGTCCTCGTGCCGAATTCGGTATAAGCCGGCGCAAAGCAGAACAAAACGGTATTTGATCCCGGACTGGACTTTACAACGCTTTATTCGGGACTCAGTAAAAATTAGGAGAACGATAAAACTCTTACCCATTAGCAGCTACACAATCATCACACATCAAATCAAATAAAAAGCCAAACCTTTTTGTTTATACTTTAATCTTGCATCTTTATTGACACGAGCCTACAATAGCGAAATAGTTTATTAAAAATAATTTGTTCTGTTCATGAATTGTGTAAACGTGCGTCTCGTTTTCGATCTCTGCTGAAGTGTTATCGTTCATCACTGTGATGTTGGTTGTGTAAAACAATTTTTGGTATTTCACCTTTATAAAATTCTGTAGATTATAGGATAGTATTTTGTACTTAAGTTGTGTATTAGTTTATTTCTCTGTAAAAAAAAAAAATTATTTTGTACTCTCGTTAACACGATGGAAACAAGTTTAAAGTCCATCGCATAAATGCAGGTTCCTTTTAAAAGCACAGCTCAAGAAAACAACCAAGCGTCAATCAAATATAAAAAAACGAATAAAAAAAAACCAAAACAAAAAAAGGCAACGAAAATAAAACCACTTATAAATAATAAAAAAAAAAAAATTATACGCACACATACTGTGTTTCTAGTAATTTGTGGGAAAAATCATCACCATCATCCATCACTTTGATGATATGGTGGACGACTGTGGACTGAGGTGTTTCAGGTTTCAATACATGAGATGATTAAATACAATTTTTGTTTATTTTAGGAGAGTATATAAATAGTGAAAAATGTATTTAATTCTTGTTTCGTTTTTCTTTTCTTAGTGTTTCTAATACACATTTTATATGTTGTGTGTAGTAGGTAGTAGTAGTAGTATGTATGTATGTAATATTTTAAGATGTTTTTTTGTTTTTTGTTTTGTTTTTTATAGATAAATTTTATATAATAATAATAATTGTAAAAATTGGAAATTTTATAAAGTTTTTTAGTTTTTGTTTTTATTTCCGAAGATGGAATGAATTCCAACATAAGATAATTCATAAAAAATATATTTTTTATATAGTAATTATTACAAATAATAATAAAATTATATAGTAATTAAATACAAAATAAAAAGAAATAATAAAAAAAAAAAAATTTAAATGCTTGAACGCTGTTGTGCTTAAAAGTATTGGGATGAATATATAGATTGACCTCTCTCGTTTGCTGTTTTTAAAATAGAGAAAACAGCAGCATTCGTTTCCTGCGAAACTCTTTACGATGGAAGCAGTTAAATTTTTCTTTAACCATTAAAATTAACTTATGCTGGAACATCTTTACATTGTTTTTGTTTGTTGTGGTACGTCTATTACAGTTGTTAATAGTGATATTGCTGCTACTGGATGATGTTGGAAGTAGTTCAGTGGAAAAGATGCAATTTTTTATTGATTGATTATGGTTTAATTGTTGATGGGAGTGAAGCAGCTACTTCTTGCCCTTGGTGGCTTTTTCGGCGGCCTTGGTGACCTTGCCACCGGAGGCATCCTTGAAGTTGACGGCCTTGATGACACCGACAGCGACGGTTTGTCTCATATCACGTACGGCGAAACGACCCAATGGGGGGAATTCTTGGAAGGCTTCAACGCACAAAGGCTTGGAGGGGACCAAGTTGACGATGGCAGCATCACCAGACTTGATGAATTTGGGGTTTTCTTCGGTGGTCTTACCGGAACGACGATCGACCTTCTCCTTGATTTCAGCGAATTTGCAAGCAATGTGAGCGGTGTGACAATCCAAGACGGGGGTATAACCGTTGGAGATTTGACCAGGGTGGTTCAAGACAATAACTTGAGCGGTGAAGTCAGCAGCACCCTTGGGGGGAGCAGCCTTGGAATCACCAGCGACGTAACCACGACGCAATTCCTTGACAGAGACGTTCTTAACGTTGAAACCAACGTTGTCACCGGGTACGGCTTCAACGAGAGCTTCGTGGTGCATTTCAACGGACTTGACTTCAGTGGTGATGTTAGCGGGGGCGAAAACAACAACGGTACCGGGTTTCAAGACACCAGTTTCGACACGACCGACGGGTACTGTGCCGATACCACCGATTTTGTAAACATCCTGCAAGGGTAAACGCAAGGGCTTCTCGGTGGGACGGGTAGGGGGCAAGATAGCGTCCAAGGCGTCGATGAGGGTCTTACCTTCAGCGTTACCTTCTTTACGTTCGATCTTCCATCCCTTGAACCAGGGCATGTTGGTGGAAGCTTCCAACATGTTATCACCGTGCCAGCCGGAGATGGGAACGAAAGCAACAGCAGCGGGATTGTAACCAATCTTCTTGATGTATGAAGAGACTTCCTTCTTAATTTCTTCATAACGGGCTTCGCTGTATGGTGGTTCAGAAGAATCCATCTTGTTGACACCAACGATCAATTGTTTGACACCCAAGGTGAAGGCCAACAAAGCGTGTTCGCGAGTTTGACCGTTCTTGGAGATACCGGCTTCGAATTCACCAGTACCAGCAGCAACAATCAATACGGCACAATCAGCTTGAGAGGTACCAGTGATCATGTTCTTGATGAAATCTCTGTGACCAGGGGCATCAATGATGGTAACATAGTATTTGGAGGTTTCGAATTTCCACAAAGCAATATCAATGGTGATACCACGTTCACGTTCGGCCTTCAATTTATCCAAAACCCAGGCGTACTTGAAGGAACCTTTACCCATTTCTTGGGCTTCCTTTTCGAATTTTTCAATGGTACGCTTGTCGATACCACCGCATTTGTAGATCAAATGACCAGTGGTGGTGGACTTGCCAGAATCGACGTGACCAATGACGACAATGTTAATATGGACCTTTTCCTTACCCATGGCTGTTGTATTGGTTTAAGAGCTGTGTTTGGTTTGTATGTCATGTTTTTGGTGGCCATTAAGATAAGGTTTTTATTTTTTTGTTTAGCAAACATACAGGTAGGAATGTACAAGCAGGTTGATTGGTTGGTGGTGGTGGCAAACAAAAATACATGAAATGGAAAAAATTGTTGGAAGGAAAACACAAATTTGTTAGCATTTTGGTTAAAACAAAAATCTAATATGAAAGGAATTATAAAATTTTTATTTTTTGGTATTTAAAATAAAAAAAAAAAATAATGGAAAAAAGCACTTTCTTTTAAAGCTAAAGGGCTTTGTTTAGTTAACACAAAAGGAGTTAACCTCAAAAAAAAAAATCTTTTTTTTTAATGCAAAAACGTGACTGAACAAGAAAAAAAATATGTACGTATGTATGTATGTATGTATATATTAAATATTATTCCTAATGTTGATTGAAATAGTAAATCATGCATTTTTAAGTTAAAAAGACATTTTTCCATATTTAATTAAAGTTTTTGACAATTCTCCACGAGTATTTTTTTTTTTTCTATATCAGTGGATTTGGTATTTGGTTTTCCTCATTGCTATTAGTCAGTAGCAGAACTAGACATTTTAGTCATCATTAAAAAAAAAAAAAAATACCCAGAAAAATTGTCAACTATTACAAACAATTAAAAAAAAAAATACAAAAAAGTTGAACAATTTTTATATTTGGCAAAAAGTGTAGAAGTGCAGGGGGACGACGATTTCATTTTGTAGATGAGTAAGCGATCTAATATAACACTAAAGAGAAATTTCCAGAACTTGTGAAATTCTATGCGAAAGATCTGGCACACATATACACAAACGTTTTCTTTTTTTTAGTGACGTATTCAATTAAAATTGCAAAAAAGAAAAAAAATTGTCCTATTTTATCACAATATATATATACATACATATTTATGTATACATATATTTGATAATTGTAGAAAGAGTATGTACCGGCTTTTGATTTTAGTGCTTTGCAAACACAATGTGTACTAAAAATGGCGTTCGTTTAATGTTCGTGTAAAAAAAAAAAAAACAGCTAACTATATTTGACACCTAGAAACACGATGAGGCGAAAAGTCGCCATCTTGAAATAAGCGAAACGTGTTTCTAAAGAGAAAGGTGGAATGGAATAGAAAGAAGCAGACATTTTTATGGCATCTTTTTTTTCACCAATTTAGCGAGACTTACTAAACTGTTGCCATGTGGTGGTTTATAATCGATAACCCAAGCATGGCAAAATTAACGCAATATATTGATTCATTTTTCTTTTATCATTTCAAAGAAATTTAATTCCACTCAAACATTTTTCTATTATTCCCACACCCGCAAACAAATATGGCGACAATGCGAACGCTCTTAATTAACCTTATGACGCCATTTTGAATGTATTATTAAGGGAAGAAAAATTATCTGCATTTCTGGGAAACTAATTCTCCATTCACCATAAGGAAACTAATACCGGATTTTCTCTTACAGAAGTTTTTTTCTTGTCCACAATTTAATATAGTTTCACCATCTTATTTATTTAATTCACTAGCTATTTTCTACATTCTGTAGCAGCAATATGTTGTTTCAAGACAACACAAAGTGGGCGCGGCTAATCAATATCACATTTTCTAAAATTTATAAGAACAATTTTTAATAATAATGATTTATTATTTTAACCATATTGAAAAACTTTTTTGTTTTAAAATAGAATTGCGTTCCATAAAAAAAAAAAAAAGAAAAACTTCAGCAATGTAATAATGCCACGTGTTTTTAATTTTCTTTTTTCTATTCTTAAAGTCTACATTTTTTTTTTTCATACACTTTGTATTTTCTTTATTCATATTTTTATTGCAAAATTGCAACTGCATCTTTTCCGTTTAACAAATTAAAATTATTTGTTTACTTCACACTCTTTAGCCAAGAAAAATTGTTCAATTTTCTTTATCTTTTGCACTTTTTTTTTTTAAAACACTTCATCTTTTTATTGAAAACTTACTTTTTAATAAATTGAACCGAGAAATCAAAAGTCTATGCTAATCCGGCAAAAGACCTGAACAAAGTGAACGAGAAAGTGAACGTTAGCGAACGATACACCTCGGCGCCGGATACCAGCAAACATGACGTGGCACAATATAGGGTTGCTCTAATACGTATCAAACTACCATATCAACTCTATTTTCAAAAAATTGTATTAGGCAATACCAACCAAACCACTATAAACTATAATTTAAAGGTAGTCCTTCAAATTTATCAATAACGGTTTAGGAAACTTAGTAATTTAGCGAATTTTAAACGAGTTTGAGAATGTTTTCTCTTCTTCAGGAGGCTTATTGATATTAAAATAGGAATATATAATAAGGCATTACCATGTTCAAATACCAGTGTGATATTATAATTAACAATTGTCTTTGTTTAGCAATATACAATACTCCCAATTTCGAATAGAGGTATAAGTACTATAAAATTCAACTCTGTAGCATATTCTAGAGTTTATAATGCACGTGGTTGATAATGCCGTGTGTAATGCAGTTTTCACACTTTACTCTTTTTTAATGTTTATTGTATTTCAATGATTTTAATTATGTTACTTATTTTTTCTTAGCTAATTTTTTTATTTATGAATAGCCAGTTTCAGTTATCATTGCAAACCAATTACTACCATCGAATAGGGAGGGTGAGAGAGTTGCAACATGTAAATATAGTTGCCCGAATCCTCACTTATCAAGTTTAACTAGAGTCAACTAAATTTTTAGGAAAGGAGAGACGATATAGACTTGACCGTGCTGTCAGTTTATTCTCTTTTTATACATTATCATGTAGAATAAGAGTGGTGTGTTTCTAACATGGTGAATTTTTGAGAAATGTGATTAATTTATTCGGTTTGGTGAGTTTTCAGGGTAATAATTTTTTGCAAAATGTTGTGAGCTTGCCAGGTGTGGTGAATTCAATTAAAATGCACCAAAGCGGCATTATTCTAAACGCATTATCATAGATCATTGTATATCAGTGGTGAATTAACCAGCGTGTGTCTAGCATAAGCAATTTTTAAATCTATTGACCAAGCTGTATTGGACTGTATTACCAACAGTGTGGTTAGTGTTTGGATTAAGTATAATTTATCTCGATTAGTGGAATACTGAATAAAAGAAGTACAGAAGTTAGTTACTAATTCTTTTATTTGCTGGCAACATAGGTCACAAATGTCGCACTAATAGAGGTGAAATTTATAATTTCCAGATACAAATCGCACAATTAACCGGTGCTATTACGGCAGATACCGGCATATACCGCGTAATTTTATGCAACGATTTTTGTGGTGAATTCACATTAACCAACACTCACCGCAAAAATTTATCGAAACACACCACACCTTAAAACGAACCACAATACGAAAAATATTTTGCCCGAGACCACGGGGAGTTCGACGAAGGGTGGGCCTGCTGGTAAAAGATCCGCACGTCCATATAGGGTAGAAATTATTTTTATGTATACAACCCCATCACGGAAAAGAAGTATACGAATTATAAAGGGGGGGGGGGTGGTTATTTGGACAATCAAAATTTTTCTTCAACCCACCACCTCACGATTGGCAGCAAACTTGTTTGTCAGACAGAGTTGTCAGATTGACAACTTTTGTTTACATTTTCTTTTGACGCGTTCTCACAACAATTAGCTTTTACGTGCATACTTTGTAACAAATCATCTGTTAAGTTTTCGCCAATTCTCAAAGGAATAAATTCATTAAATTTTGATTTTATATGAAAAAGAAATTTCTTATTGAAAGTAGTTATCAATAAATAGATTTAAAGTGCTTAAAGCTACTGCATCTGTTATGGCAACATATTCCAATCCTCATTGGTTACTGTGCCATATTCGAAACTCTTTTATATCCACTGATGACACGGGCATGTGTGAAACTGTTATGGTCAGCGATGATTTGCCTAAACATTATTTACGAAAATACCAGGGTAATGGCATATCTCGCAGTACGCACCTACAGCAACAGCAAAGACGTTCAGTCGTGGAGGGGCAACAGCAGCAGCATACACAGCAGCAGCGACGAAATTATGATCGTCCTTTGCAAGAAGTCGATTTCATTTGTTATCCTGGTCTCGATCAAAGTGATGATGAAGATGTCGATCTGACAGCACAATCGTTCGATATACAAATGTATCCAGAGGTAGGAGCACATCGTTTTCGTTCAAATACCGATCAGAAATTGGAGAAAATGGATATTGCCCGTCGCCGAGCTGCCAAAACGAAATGTGTCAACTATGACGAGGAAATTGTGTACCCCGAGCGTAATGAATTGTTTGTAGGTAAAGTGATTACTACAAATAATAGTGCGGCGGTACAAAGAGACAATTTTAAAAGCAAATTGGCAATACAATTGACTGAGTATGTACAAAATAAATTTCAAGAATTTGCGAAATATGATGGGACATCTCAGCCGGGTGTTCAAACAAAACGCATCAATGTATTTCTGAGTATGTTGCCTGAGAAGGAGAGAAATTATCCAATAAAAATTTGTGTGCTTTCGCATGCTAAGATATCTGATGTAAGTAGAGTCGAGTCAAGGCGAATTAAAAGAGAGAAAAAAAAAAAATTATTCCAACAGAAAAGTATTTTATTTTATTATTATAAAGCAGCAGCATATCAGATAGAATTCATTATATAGTTTTTAATCTTTGCCTTTTAATATCATTTTAATAGGTGATTGGCTTAGTATGTTATAAAGCAACAATTGAATTCCCGGATCTTCCTCTTAAATCTATAGGACATTATGGTTTATATATGACTGAAGATAATGATGACTTGGCTGAATTTCCTCCATTGGATCATAGAGAACCCTGTTCGAAATTTGGTTTTTCACACTTAACATTGGCTGAAATAAGACCCATGGCAGACGTAACACGCATAGATTTCGGGCACGGTGGTGCCCCCACCAAATCAATGACTTCGGAAGAGGAAAAATCTAGATTAGCTTCTATGGCTTTGCATTCGCTTAATTGCTCAGGAGTTGGTGCAGATGGTTTCCATAGCCCTGAGGGTAAAGATGATATAGATGGTGCTAATAATACCTTTTCTGCTGAAGGTTGTGTAGATGATTTGGAAGAACGTATTTTAAGTCAAGATGATATGTTAGAGGCTCCTGTCTATCGTACTTATAACTTAAATATTATCGATAAGAAATTCTTTAAAACGGAAGTATCCCTTGGCATTTCGGGTGAACGTATTGAAATTGATCAACAGAAAAATGCAAAATTTTGGACAAAACAACGTGCAGTCACTTATCCTATCGATGCTGTGGCCCATTGTGAAATTGTCGAAAAACGTACTATGAAAGCAGTTTTACGTATTTGGCTAAAAACTTCATCGGCTATTAATGCAGCTATGTTAAGCGACAATAAAAATTCCTTATCTATGCCTGCTCACTCACCCACTAGTCCTGGCCATTATCCTCACTTTTCATCACCCTTTAATTTTTTAAGTAGTTCAAGCGGTGGTTTATCATCTTCACAACAAATGCGTTTTAAACATTACGATTTCGAAACAACCATCCCAATGGCAGAGCAGATATATAAGAAACTCAGTTGTATATTGGAAATGTGTTCATCTGATGTTCGTCGCGAATTTCTGCAAGTAAAACAACGAAAACTGGAAAAGAGTCAAGCAAAAAAGCATCTCAAATTGTAGTATCTACATTTCTATATAAAATGTTATAGATTTTTACTCTACACTTGCTCGGCTGGTCAGTGTAATGTCAGAAACCTATTTAATCGCTATCGTCGCAATGAGGAGAAGCACTTGTCCAGTGCTTTGCAAATAAATTAAACTTAAGTTTTGTTCTACAGTTTTATACACTAAAAATTAACGATATTCAATATAGTATTGTAAGGTTTATTATTAAATTTTATTTACTATTGTTTAAGATTAACCGTACGTACATAAATTTAAATTAAGTTAGATTTTTTAACGATAAGTTTTCCATATACAACCATAAGACTTTTTCTTACTAAACTCAATGTTAAATAAACAAATTAAACAAAGGATTGTAAAATTAAAATAAATTGTACATCGCGAGACAGACAAGTTAAGGGTGTTCAATATTGAAATTTTTAAGTCAATTTTTTCAGAAATGTTTATTTCATATATGCTTTACTGAAAGAATAAGGGATGCCTAGATATTCAATTTCATTTTATATTATATTTAATATCTACCGCCATTTGTCCCCTATTTCCGTTTCGAAAACACAACTCTTTAGAATTGACTCGGAGACATGACCGGTTGGTGAGAATAAATCAGTGTGTGATAAAGCTCTCAATACTATCAGATAACTACAATTCTGTATTCCATGTAGAGTATTAGTTTCCTGTTTAAATTCGTTCGTTTGATCAATTGTAGGTCTTTCCAGTCTGCTCAAATACTACTATAAGGAATTTTTTGAATTCTTCTGAAACGAAATATAAACACAATCCATTCATTAAAGTTGATTCTATTTTTTCAAATATTTAATTTTGAAATTAAATTTGAATAAAAATAACGATTTTACACCTCCCATATTTAACTTTTTTTCTCTGTGTATCAAAACATCTGACGTTTATTTCTATTTTTTTTTTCAGCATTCAACCGCTATTTGCATGTTCGCATTCGCATTCGCACGTCTGGTAACCCAAAACAAAAACATTAAAATTTTTCCGTGCTATTGTATGGGAAGACGTCAGTCTGTGAAATAAAAATTTTAGAATTGTTACAAATCAGAGAAATAAACAATTTAAATTAAAATAAGGAAGATAAAATAAGTGAAGAAATATGTTAGAAAATGAAGCTGATCACTTGAAGACGCAACTGACAGTGGCACGTAATGAAATAAATAAATTAAGGTAGTTTTGTTCCCTTTCCCTTTTGCCTGTCATATAAGCAAACCGATTGATTTTCACTCATACCGGTATTGCATTTTCCAGGCAGCAGGTACGAAATCTACAGCATAAACAACGCAAGGATATTGATGGCATTGCTCGTATATTGAAAAACTATCGCTGTGAAGGCTGTCGACAGTTGGAAAATAATCATAATCGAAATCAAAATCAAAATGATACAACAACTACCAATTCCTCCACGACCTTGACCATCAGAAATCCAGCCGATATAACAGATGTAAAAGCCTCCACCACAACGGCAACAACAGCAATAGTGGCGGCAACATCTATATTATGTTCAGGCGAGCAGAACCCACATAAAGTATGTATAATAATAGTAATAAAAACACTTCAACTAACCCACACACACATATATATATATATATATATTCATACATACATACACGGAGAGGCACCCATACACAGTGTGGTGCACTTATGCCGCACCATTTAATTTTAAAAGATGCGCGCACATTTATTTTTAGATCAACAGTAGTCCTTGGAAAAAATAAAATTTATATTTACCAACATCATAACATAATTTATGGCTCCTCTTTTGTATTTGCATTGTTTAGGAAACTTTTCCTGCCATTGGCATTATACGCACATGTTTCCCAGAAAAACGTGCTGTACCACGTCAATCAAGTGTGGGTGGACGTCTGCGTGGAGTTATTGAATTAAATTCTGATTTATTTACGAATCCCGAACATGCCCTGGAAGGTTTGGAAGAATATTCGCACATGTGGGTGATTTATCATTTCCACAAGAATACGTCACATCCGAAAGCTAAGGTGGCACCACCCCGTTTGGGTGGTGAACGAGTAGGTGTTTTTGCTACACGCTCACCCCATCGTCCATGTCCCATTGGTTTGTCGTTGGTGGATATTGAAAGAATTGAATCATCTCGTATAAGTTTCTATGGCACCGATATGGTAGATGGTACACCGGTATTGGATATTAAACCGTATATACCTTTCTATGATTCACCGATAACAATGGAAACAGGTAGTTGTCATAACGTTTTCAATTTAACACTTTAGCAATTCAAAATAAAATTCTGTTAAATTTTTTGTTTCACTTATTAGTAGCGGAGTAGTTGGAAGTCATTCGCATAAAGAGTCTGTTGATGTAGATGTTCTTTTGAATAAGATCCTACAGAACAGCTTACAAAATTTAAGATATTAATAACAAGAATTCTTTTTGTATATTCATTTTATTTTCAAAGTTTTAAGGTTTTAAAAATCCTGACAAACACATATTATCAAAAGATTTAAAATACCACAGTCTTACGGCAAAATTTGTATGTTCCATACATTATAATGAATCCCTATCCCTTATCTAAAGATATACAATAATAAAATCAACAACATAATAACGTTTACAATAATGATTATAAAAAGAAAAGTCCTGCAGTGCCTGTGTATTTCAATTGGCAAGCGTTCTACATTGTTACATTGCATACATCTTCATAGAGATCGTTGTTTCTAGGCTACGATTGATGGAAAATCTAATAGACATAAGGTGCAAAAAAAGTAAATTCATTATTTTCCTAATAGAACAACATGAACTTCCACTATGGAATCGAAATCTGTATGTAATTCACCCGGTAAAGTCATGAGCAAATTGAATCGGATAATTGACCATCCGGAAGGTTTTCTGGTGTTCATGGAGCTGACATTTTTATGAAGTTATAATGCATATATTTTATAGTCCGGACCTGACTGTGGCAAATAATTTTATGAGTGAAAACATGGAATCAAATTAATTCAAATATTTTGCTAATAGGAATGAGGGTTTTATGATATTGTCATGATGGATTTTTTTTTGTTTTGAGGAAACGCAGTTATTCTAACTATACTGAGTAAAGCTTTTAATTCCATGGGGAAATAATAGATTTTTGACTATTAAAAGAGTTGCAATTCAGTATTAATGGAGCGGTTTTCAATTATGTTAACAAATTTTAAAATGAATAAATTTTAAATTGTTAGTTAATAATCTTAATGTTGTATTTCCATCTTTAGGACGTACTTCAACTGGTCCATGTGAGCCATCTTCCGATTTTTACAACTTTCGACAGGAACCGGATGGTGAAGAATCTGAAATGGAGCTGATGGGTGCCACATCTTTAGCACAAACTCCGGTTAACTTTACGCCATACTCCATCCCACCACCACAAGCTGTCAAAGTACCTTCTTGGGTACAGGCACCACCCCGCTTGAAAGTGGTTTTCAATGAACGTGCTGAGTCACAAATCCAATCTTTAAATGTACAAAAACAATGCATTGTTGATATACTAGAAGCAGATCCACGTTCTGTTTATTTGCGTACAAAGTATAATTCACAAATTTTCACATTTCAATTGAGTGAAGTAACAGTAACTTGCAAATTTGACGATAAGAATTCGTTGGTGACCGTCTTACAAATACGGGCTACCGAACACTTACAAGATGATAACAATGACATTCTCTCCCCACATTCTTATGGTGAGGGCAATGAATAAGTGGAAGGAGAAATCAAAAGATGTTTTAACTTCGATGATAAGATATGATGTAAAGTGATGTTTGCTAGAGTTCTAAAAGATATTTTAAGAAGTTTTGCTGTTAAGTTAGAATCACATACAATATGTGTATGCATTTATAATATAAAGACAAAATGTATAGTTTAAATATTTATTTCTTTATAATGTTTTATGTTGCAAACATATAAACAAAAAAAAAAAACATTGTTTTAAACAAATACACAAAGAAAATATATTAATGATGTATTATCTATATGATATGATAATGAAAAAAAAAGACAAATTGTTTTAATCTATTCAAGTCCCTGTGAGCAGGGATTTAGTGAAAAGAATATGCTCACAGTTTGATCTGCTTGTCGTACAAGGCGACTAAAAGATCTCGACAAAGGTATTTTTAAAACAATTTTACTTACAATAATATTTGGTATTTTTTGTTTTTAATTTTAGAACTATAAAAATTAGTTTTTATAAAAAACAAAATTATTAAAATTGCATTGATAAGAAAAATGTCATCAATTAATAGTTTAACTTGGGAAGAATTTAAGAAAGAATCTTTAGAGCTGCTCGATATATCAAAACAATTTAATGATACCTGGAGCTGGGTAGTAAAAGTAAGTTTTATAATTTTGTTTACAATTTGAATATAATTTAAATTTTTAATTTAGAAACCCGATATTGAAGGTCAATCCTTTCTTAAATACGCTAAAAAGATTGCTCATCCTTTAAGCAAAGAAGAATTAATTGAAATAGAATACCATATTGTTTATTCAATATCATATCAAGTGCCAATTCTATATTTTTGCGCTTATAAAAGTGGTATGTTGGCTATTATCTCTCCATTATCGTTGCAAATAATATGAAAATGTGTTTAAAATTGTTTGTAGATGGTAAACCTTTTAATTTAGAAGAGATTTGGCATCTTTTTCATATTGATAAGGACGTCACAATTCAAAGGGAGGATATGTTATCCATTCTGACACAAATGGATCATCCGATTTTCTTTCGTCCTTTCTATTGTTTACATCCCTGCCGTACTTCGGAAATTTTAGCTGCAACACCAAAAAGCCGTAATCGAATTTTAACATTTATTAGTGTAATGGGTCCATATTTACATTTAAATTTGGATAACAACTATGGCTTACATTATAAGAATGTAGAAAACGTGTAATAATAATATCATATTATCAAATAATAAATGATGAAGACGATTAAAGATATCCTTACAATGTACTACTTACTATATAGGTCATTTCGAAGTGGAAAACAAGTACCAAAAGCACCTGGCGGATGGCTCCTATTAATTCAGATTGTGTAAGTAGGTCAAGAGGAGTAGAGAAGGATTGTATAAGAAAGAAGATTTAAAGCGAATATATGATATTCAAATTCGGTCAAATATAGATACTGGCAGGCGACTAAGTGAAACGAATCACCAATGTAGGTTTTCCCTTCTGAAACTAATGGTTTGTGGTTTCTGTCAGTCTCTAGGGGAAAATAATATAGATAATAGTGATTTTTTATATCTAAATTAAAGGCAGCCCACCCAGCTTCTGTTGAGGAAGTTTTTTTAATATGTCCATAGACATGTACATTATAAAAGTATGCATCTTACATACATGCATACATAATTGGTCATTACAAACCTTCAGTCAGGATTATAGACCTAGTTTCTCACACTACATATGTTGTGTGTGTTAATTTTTATACATAAGTGGCTGGACCAACAGTTTAAAGTCGGCTCCGAACGACAGATTTTTGAGAAACTTTTCATGGCAATTTTATTTGCTCTCAGAGTTTTTGCTAGAAATCTGCTGTGAGGAAATCGCCGTAAAAATACTTTTTGTATTTTATTTTGATGTTTGGCCTGGGACTCGAACCCTGGCTTTACGTCTAATAAGCCAGCACACTACCTACTAGACGACGGCGACTACCACACTATGCATCTTGTTATTACTTAATCTAGGAGGGTTTTTCAAACGAGAATAATTGCTTTTAAATATTTTGAATAAGTTAACTGGAATTTTTCTCACTTTCCTACTTTCTGCCCTTTTTCCTATCCCCTCTATTATCTTTCCTTTTTAAGGACGTTGTACAATGGGTCAATTCGACCTCCGGGTACTGTACTTGTCTCAGTCGACAAGTATATGTCCTCTAACCTAACCTAATCTAATTGGTACTTAACTGTTTAAGTGTTAATAAAACTCTGTTCGTGTTTTACCACTGAATTTATGCATGGTCTTGATTTATTCTTCAAATATTTGTTTGTTTTACATTTAAATTTTTATTTATTCATATAATTTGTTTTTTTTTTTCTTTATTATTCAATATGTTTACTATTATACTTTGTAGTAAAGTGCTTAGTTATTATAATTTGTTTGTATGTATGTATATTATAAATAATAATTCTAATCGTATTTATTAGTTTAGTTTTAATAGATAAATGTGTTTTTTTTTTTGTTATTTTTTTAACTAAATAACTTAAGATATGGCTAAATTTTGTCTAATATTATTGAAATAAAATTTTTTCAAACAATTAGTATAGAATTCATCAGTACATTTCTAATTAATTTCCTTGTTTTAGCAGAGATTTCTAAATTTCAAATTGGTTGAATTTGATACTAAATTTATGTAATTATTTAATTTTTATTTACTTATGTTTATAATTATAATTAGTGTTAACTCCTACTGTGGTTTTTACTACCTCACAATCGTGTACAATACATTCACGATCATGAAATATATGTATTTTACAAATTTTTTATATATTTTTTATACTTTTGTGTTTTTTTTTTTGTTAAATAAAAATCAAAAAAAAAGAAAAAGAAAAATTCAACAAAAATTTTGCATACATACATACATATATGTATGCACATATACACTAAATGATACTGACATCTGAGTATAATGAGATTAAAAAAAAAAAAAAGAAATACAGATTAAAGCTATAGGAAATATTAATTTACTTTCTTAAACATTTGATTTTCATAGTTATAATACGATATATACCCATACATATATTGGTATTTAATTTAACTTCTTAGTGTATTGTCTAGAACTACATAAGTTTTCCTATTTTATTTTTAAATATTTATTTCACTAGTATTTACAATTAAAGAATTCTTTTAAAGCTGCACCATTTCCTTGTTTTGTGATATAAAATAATCGAATCGATTTATTTATTATTTCATTTATACAATATACATACACTTTATCCCTTATATAGTAGAAACATTTCTCAGTTTTTGTAAGGCCAAATACTTTCAAACAAATGAAAATTTGTATGTTTCTATTCAAAAACAATACAAGTTTCCAATCGTGTCAAATTGTTTCTCTTACAGGAACAGGGGAATTATGTTTTAACACTACTTACATAATATGTTGTCTATACATATGTACATACATATAAGCCTGCCAGTACATATATACAAAATATATAATATTAAACATAAAATATGATTTAGTATAATACACATAAAACTAAAATTAAAAGTAATTTATTGTTAGCACTTTAATCAAAATTAGTTTTAATTTTCATTTCCAAGTTAAAAACAAAATCATTCTAAACATTGTAAAATTTCCAAAATTCAGACGATTTTAATAAATACAAAATATTCAAATTAAACTTTCTCAGCTACAATATTCAGGACTATTTAATTATTGAAATGCCAAGTTAATGTGTTTATATGTTGGAAATTGTAAGTTCTAATAATTTTTTTTTTGGGAAAGTAAGGTTCATAAATAAATTTTTGTTAAATATTGCAAAAGCTTAAAAGTACTTATCATTTTCCATTCCCTCACTGCCCTAGTTTCGAAGTTTTTCGTAAAGCAATAATGACTTTAAATTATCTCTAAGAATTTGGAATAACGTACTTTCATGTCGCTTTATAGTTGATAGCTTAATTACAGAGATTAAAGACTATAAAAATAAGCCTATTTATTAAGCAGGATAAATTAAAAGGCTTACCTTGGTAGCCGTTGTTGTGAAGGCTGTTATTGCCTGGGGCCACAGATATATGCATACATTATGCCATTTAGTGGATAAAATATTCCATAATAGCTGTTAATGAGTATTAAGTTTATTTTTAATTATTCAATCAATTGAAATTTCTATGTACTATTCACTACAAACTTTAAGACGCTCACTACTATTATGGTCTCAGTCTTTTTTAAAGATCAATAGCCTAAATAGTGTATTTTATCAGTGGTAATATGAATTGAGGATATATTCAAGTAATAAGTATGCTTTCCAAACCATGAAAAGAAAGCTTGTGGAATTATTAATAGTTAATAACTACTCTGCTAGTTATCAGTAATTTATTTTTGCTTATTGAATTCTTCAATTTGCTTTAATGGACTTGACAGTTATTTCCTATTGCCACAGATATTTAGAGCAGCTCTGTAACGTAAAGTTTATTCATTAACAAATTTAAAATGTTTTCCAAATGATAAGATTACGATATTCTATATCTATGAACATTTCACACGGACTTGTAAATAATTTCGTACGAAAGCGAATGTTGTTGTTAGTAATTAGTCTGTCTTAAAACCTAAAAATTCCACATTAAATAATCTTTTTTTTTCTTCTAATTTATATACTACATATTAACATAGTTTAAATAAATTAATCTTTTGGTTTTTATTAGCTAAACTACTCTCCTTTGCCACAATATTTATTCATTTATTTATTTATATAGATATCTGTACATACATATATATTTTATTTTCTATTTCCTTTTTTTGTTTTTTAATATAGTATTTGTATATAATATTTTTTTATTTAAAATTTAGTTGTATATGTATGTATGTATGTATGTATATATATTTTAATATTCTTTATATTGTATATAGATTTTAAATAAGTATTCTTATTTCATTATCATTTTTTATTTTTCTTTTGTTAATATGTTAACTTTAGCTTTGTCTTAAATATTTTCATATTTAATTTGGTTGGTTTTGTTTCTGCGTATAAATATGTATGTTAGTTCAAAAAAATATTTTTTTTTAAATAAAAAATTCATTTGTTTAACATGCTGTATCTGTTTGGTCTCGTTTGAGTTACAATTTTGTAATAATTTTTATTTTAATTTTTTTTTTATTGGACATTAATTAATTAAGCTATTTATTTATATATAAACTCTACTAAATTTGAAGTAAAAAATATTACTTTAAAAAGATATTTAATATTAAAGCATCTAGTATTGGCAAAACTTATTTATGATGTGCAAATAAAACAGAATTTATTTTAAAGTGGAAATAAATTAAAAAAAAAAAAACAAAAACAATAACAAAGACGAAATTATTTTCAAATCGAAAATAATTTTAATTTCTGTTAAAATTAATGGAATTATTCGAATTTTAAAATAAAAAAAATTAAAAAAAAAAAAAAATAACAAATGTTATTATTTATGTTTTGTATGTTTTCTACTTTATTTGGAAGTTGAATCTAAAAATATTTAAATTAAAAATATCAACGACTAGCTTTTATATTATAAAGTTTAATAATAATTGTGTATAAAATTCAAGATTTTTGTTTGTTTTCTAAGCCTTACACATTAAATACTTGTATATTATTAAATAAAATTCGCTATTAAATACTATCGTCTAACAATATAAGCTTTAACAAATTGTATTTAAATAAAAAGACTAGACATTTATTAAAAAAAAATGAAATTAAAAAAAAAAAACATTTTGAATATATTTTTTTGCCAAATGTTTTGATATTAAAAAATTCTGTAATAAACTGCTTAAACTAGTTAAATTCTTCTTTTTTACTTTTAAATAATTTAATTTCGACTAATAAAATTAATCTAATTACTAATTTATTTTAAATTTATTAATAAATTATAGTTTTAGTATGTATATATATTAAAAAATTTTTTTTTTGACTATTTTTGCTATTCGTAGTAGTTAGTTGTTGTTGTTGTTGTAATAAAGCTATTAAGTGTTTTGGACGGTGGTTTCTGTAAAATGTGTGGGAGTTGCGTTAGATGTTGTATTAAAATGTTCTTGCCTCATTATGGAACTGGTTGAAACGCTGCGCCTAAATCAGCTACACAGCATATTAAAGAAACCTTTACCCTTTTCGGAGCGTGGTGCCATCAGCATGGGTACTTGGTTTTTATGCGTGACTTTAATCTGTAATAAAAGATGAATACGCATTTAAATTTGCAGTTTAACTTACAATTTTTAAATATGGGCCAAAAAAAAAAGGAAAATTTTTGAAAGTTGAACTTAAGTACATATCGCTCCTTTATTGCAACATAGTCATATCTCAAAAAAACTTGAACTTGGCAAAATGCGATTAAAGTTTTCAAAACATAAGTACTATGGTCTAATTGCCGCAAACACTTTTTGCTATAACTTCGGTTCAGCTTGGGATATAAAATTGATTTTTTGTCAACATGTACAGAAGGTCTAAAAGAGCAGTTTTGCTTAAGTAACTACAAATTTTTAATTTTTTGAGATATGACTATGTTGCAATAAAGGAGCGATATGCTGTTTTACTCACCGTACAGGGTTGTTGCATCCATGGCTCGCCATCAATTTGCATGGGAAACGTCTTACGCGTTTTGATAATCACTTCACAGCATTGGGCCAAACGTCGTCCGGAAGCCCTTAGACCTGTACGTACTTGACCCATATGTAAGCAATTTTCTAGGCCTATGACTTCTATTAAACGATCACCAAAATCTAAAATAGAATTCCTTTATCAATTTTCTGTTACAATCATCCAAAAGTTATTTGGCCATTAAAAAGAACTTACCCTGGGTAGCCACTGATAGATCCACTGAATTGAAACTTGTAGCTGAAAGTTCTTTATCGGAGGCTTTTAATTTTTTACCCTTACGAAAGGGTCCAGCACTTTTGCGTATGCGTTTTTGTGACAAATGTTCACCCCATAAATTTGAGCCGCCATGTGTATAGGGAATGTTAAGTAAGGCTACACCCTGTAATTGTGGTCCATTGGCTAAATCCAACGAAACGCCATCACACTAATTAATAAAAAGGATATGAGAGCAAATTTTTTGATAAATTTGTAAAACTATTTATACTCGCATAATGCACGATTGATTATGACTTGAATGGATTATATTGTGTTGGCATTTTAGCGGAATTGATTATGCAAAATCACGAATTTACATTGTAAAATATGTACAGAAGTATGCGTGTACATGACTTAAATTGTTACACATAATGTTTGCAACAATTTATTGAGTAAATTTTCGATAATGCATGCACACAGCCACGCACGCACGCACGCATTGAGACTCTCACGTGCCTACATACTGTCGGCATAGTATGTGCATGTACATACATACATACATTCATACTGTTGCCTTTGTATGGATTGTTATATGTAAATGGACTTGGTTATGTTTCTATCTATGTGTATGTATGCTAGTGTAGCCTATAATTCAATTTTAAATTAAACACCAACAATAACAAGCAAGAATAGATATTTTCAAAGCAATAAATTACATGTTTACAGTTATTAGCAACTAATTAGAAATAATTTACTTTACATTACTTTATATATAGCACTGGCTTAGAAAATAACGGATAAGCCATTACAAATGTTCGAAACATTTGACCGGAAAATTATGGCTGGCAGACGATACTTTTAAAGCATATTTAAATATTACGTATTTTTTATGGTCAAATCAATTCAACTTTGCATGTGAAATATTGGCTATTGGTAGTGCCGTTCAAGTTTGATGGGATAAAATTAAATTAAATGGGATGAGGATTGTTCGTAAAAAATATTGGCTTCCGCTTCAGAAGAAAACTTTAAAACTAGGTGTATAAAAGCAACAAAAAAAAAGAAACGTTGTCTTAACGACATAGATGAATTCAGTTTTAAGAACTTATTTTGGACTGAATTAAACTAGAATATTTCAACATCTCAACATTACTTTTTTACGTCCAACAAGGAACGGTAAGTTCTTGGATTCTTAGCATACATATGCATGTGTCCTACCTAGCCTCACCTTAACCTTATCTATGCTTAATATGAATATTTAATTTTATTGATTTTACATTTGGATCTTAAGTTTTTCAACAAAATGAAAAAAGGAATCAAATTATTCTGTGTTACTAAGTTTTCTAACAAAAATAAACTGCATATTTTTAAATACGTTTAGTGTGTGATAGCATGAGTAAGAAAAGCGTTTCGTAATAGAGAGAAAGAATATTTGTGAATATTTTTTGAAATTTTCGTTTCGAGTTTTATTGTGAATTTTTACATTCATTGACACGTTTTCATACTTACAACAATTTCAATATGTTCGTGTAGATTTTTGCAAGATGCGGCAAATGTTTCCGATGTTGCATATTCAAAATACCAGAGTTTATTTTTCATGCGACTATTAAATTTATGCGGATTCTTTTCACGTTCCAAATGAAATTTAACACAAATTGCGGCATCCTAAAAAAGTAGAGAAAGATAATGAAAAAATGTGAAAAAAATATGAATAAGTTACGTCAAAAAGTACTTTTTCTTACATATACAAGAAGAAGAAGGCATTTTTTTTGAAAGTAAGTGAAAGTAACCTTGGAAAAAAAAATTAATAAATTTTCTTTGAATAGATTTGGAATCTTCAATTAAAGGGCGGTAGTAGTAGAGTTTTCTCAAAGTGATAAAAACAAAACAAAACCGAAAAAAATAAAAAAAAAGTTTATGAAATTTTATCTGCCTTCTAATAATTCGGCGAGTGTTAATAAAGTGATGAATAAAATTGCGTTGCACAGCGAAAAAACATTGTTGAGTGGGGGGGGGGGCAATAAATTATCGATGAAATATGCTGCTAAAACATTAAAACAAAAATTATCACACTTCAACATCAAGCGGAGAGGTAGGTTTAGAGGGAGTAATAAGTATTTGATATCCTGCTTGTTATTCACTATATACAAACATACATACATACATTCATTCATTCATTTATTCATTTATTCCTAATAATAATATTCTAGAAGGAAACTGACGTTATTTAATTTTGCCATAAATTAGGAAAGTTAATATTCGTTAAAATTATGATTTCTTTATATGGTAGGTGGTCGGAGTAGGGTGGAGAGTATAATTAAACAATAAAAAGAAGAAGAGACAGAAGAAGAAAATGTTTTCTTACATTTTTATGGCAATGCAAACGTTTGAAATATGTTTTAATAAAATTTATTAGAAAAATTATTAATGGTAGAAGGCAAATACAAAATAAATTAATGATAATGATAAAAAAAAAACTTCAATAAAATTTAAAATAATAATTCCCAAACCCTTTAAGCAGCAATATTTACAATTTAGTTTTTATCTTCTAAACTGTGTAGAATTAAACTATTATTATATGTTTATGCTTGAAGGGCTTAAGGATTATAATTAGTAAATATTTGCCATTAAATGTGTTTTCATTCATAAAAAAGCCAACGAATGAAATACATACAGTTTGATAGCCGTTAGCCGTTGTCAGACTATGTTGCATGTCCTCAAGACTGATTGAAAGCCTTCAGAAGAAGTAATTTTTGTAACGAAATAACGATTACGAACGATTAAAACTGAATCCATTATGATAACCAAAAGCGTAAATAAGCGTATGTTAACCAAAGCTGCAGTAGAATATCAATTTGATACCTTGCTTTTTATATCGCCTCAGATTATCACGAAGGACTAGTATCGCACATAAGGAATAAATTCGAATTTTCTGAGTATTGTCCGAAAAATGCACATCAGCGAACCAAGTGATACCAATTCCTCTCCCAAACAACGCTTGTTCACATGTTGCAATATTATTTAAAAACTACATATTTCGAAAATAGTAGCTGAGGACTTTAACCGCACTCGAACTTTGGTTTAATTCTCTCAGGGTGGCTCGACGGTCTAGTAGGCATTGTGCTAAACTTCAAATGCCGAGATCTCGGCTATAATTCTCACCAGCAATCTTGGGTTTTTTGTGATTGCCCGGTTGTTAACATTAATTGATTAAATAAGTATGATTAACCACAATAGAAAAAGAAACTGAGAATTCTTTTGTAATACAATTCTCGAGAAAAAAGTGACGATAGATTTCCACTGGTCATTTAATAGAATTTGTCAGAAAAATTATCCATCGCTCGCTTTATATAAATTTACGCGCCATTTCACAAGCGTTTATATATTAAGGCTATTTACATAGATTGTATTTAATTAAGTGTTCTTTGCTTTCCCACCGAATCCACTGTACTTCATCAGTAATTATGTTCAACGCATTCAATTTAATTCTGTTGTTCAGCAACCACAACAACCATAACAATAATAGAAAATAAGTATTGTATAACCTGCTACTTTTTATACAATTTCTCTTAATTTTCTTTTCTGTTTTTTGTTTTTTTGGTTTTTGTTTTGTTAATGTTTCTATTTTGCCGTAACGTAAATGTCACTCTTTTCACTACATATTCAAGCCTTCACAAGCCCACTGGCCCGCCCAACCTTAAGCCTTGTACACATCAATGCGGCCTGCTGTATTACTTCTTAGAAGTGAATAATGTTTGTAATTCAGGATTCTTTTCTATTTTGAATAGACTCTCTCATTGTCTTTATGTTTTTTCGTACATTCCAAATACAACAAACTTTTGTATTACCAATAAAAAAATATAAGTAGGTATACATATGTAGATGTACTCTCAGTCATATAGAGAAGCGTATTTGTATGTGTATCTGTGTATTGAAAAAGGAAATAGTTTTGGAGTTTGGAGACAATAGTTGTGTTCCCTTCGAACTTCAATGCAGGAGTATTCCAGTATTTCATTCTATTTGTAATCCTATTTCTTATTTTCTTTAGTGACATTCAGTATTGCGATTCTAATCCTCAAGTTACTTTTTATCAGATGGCAGTAATACTTTGCTAATCATATTCCTTCAACTGTGGACCAAGCACAAGCGGTCGCTACCAAAACCATATGGGTTGTAAGCCTGACATTAATCAAATGTCAAGATCTGTTATTATTCTTTAGTTTTAGTCTTTCCAATGCAATACCTTATATTCTGATCTTTTTGAAATTCCTATAACTCTTAAAGAGTCACCCTTTATTGTATTTTCCAATTTATATCAATGGTTTGATTTTATTTAAGGCCAAGTGGGTGTTTATTTCGGTTTTCATACATTAAATACATGTATCATGTATGTATATGCAATAACAGAATACCATCACCCTGTACGTGCCAAAACATCTATGAGTATCTTGGCCCAGTGCTTATAACAACCATAAGCGTGTGTTATACACACAAATTCCAATACAGCACACGTCCGTAGTTTTATTTAAAGTCTCCACTTTGAGCCTCTTTTTCTATTTGTTCCCTTTATGTCAATGCCTACGAAGAGCGAGAGAGAGAGAGAGAGAGTGTGTGAAAGGAAGTAAGAGTTAGAGTCCAAATCAGTGACAGTGACAGCGAATATGAGTGTGAGTGAGTGTGAGAAGATTGCGTACATATGTATGGCGTATTAACATTTATCCATTTAAAATTATGTATTGTCAGCGTATGTTTTTGTGTGCCATCCAGACGTTCATACACATTGAATCTTGGCCAACAAAATATCATTTTATAGATTCATAGCCACTGCCATAACCATAGCCTCTGAGTATTTAATGTCACAACTTGACATTAAGTGCAAACATGGGATTTCCATTTGCTTTCGAAACACATTCCTCCCTCTCTATCTGCCTCTAACATTACAATAGTAGAAGTATAAAATATTTGCTGAAATTTATTGTGGCAGCCAGTTTTTGGTAGCTGTAGCAGCTGGAATTATACACGTTTCATATTGGGAGATTTTTCTGTGTCTTTAATTCAAGTTCTTTTTGTTTTCGGTTATTTACTTAGAGGTCACTCACTGGATGACAAGTGGGAGTACATACACACTTATGCAACATATTTTACAAATGTCAACGACATGAGCCCAAACATTAAGTGTTTTAAGCAAATGTGTGCATGCAATTGAAGCTTTGGTCAGTCAATAATAAATATCATATGGTAACGGTAGTTTTTACCTGTAAATATTATCATTTATGGATGTTCCATCTACGCAGTACTTTTTGTTTTTGGTAACACATGACCGTTTGTCGTCCAATACTCGCATGAAATATTGTATTCACTACAGGTCCTCCATGATTATTTGCACCTATTTCAACAGATCATAATGGGTAGGAATTTCGGATATGCAGAATCGTCTTTCAAGTACTCGTATGACACTCAGTTTACTTATAGCCTAACCACACTCGACTATTTCCTTTTATTGAAAGTATTCTGTGCATGTCCGACTCTGAATTCAAAAAAAAATGAAGTAAATTTGAATATCTGTCTGATAATCACAAATTAAATTCTTTTTTTCTTTGGGTTTTTTTTTGTTTTATGTTTTACTTTATACAACTTTTCTCCCCGAAAACCCCAAAAGAAATTCGTATACAATTTTAACCAATTTGTTTCAGATGTAAATCAGTGTCAGTTCGCAGATAAAAATTATAATAGGCCTCGCCTTGCCTCGTATAGTTGCCACAGTTTGGTTGTTACATTAAATATTCAAGTTAACACGGCTTACACAGCGTTTCGTTAACTGAAACACATGCTTATTTGTTTTTTGTTTAGATTTTGTGTGCATGTATGTATTTGTAAACGTTTATCTCTATGAATTTATAAGAGAATAAGTGTGTTACAATGTGTATGATTGTGTGTATGTTATGCTCTTCAGTATAAATGGCGTTGTATGTCTTCTACCACAGACTCTGTTGCCTTTGTACTGTACTCTCATACTCTTTAAGGAATTTCTGATGCTCAAAAATCCACACATTTACGCACTGTATACGCATTAGCTTTTGTTTTTGGATTTAATAAATTTTTATTCCATGGTAAATAATAGAACAACAATAACAATAACAAACAAAGACAACAATAACGTTATAAAGAAACATTTCTTGGGATTTTATTTTTATTGAAGTGTTTTATGTGAACGTAAAAGACAGGGAGAAAGAACGAGAGAAAGTAAATGGTGAAGAGTTTATATAGTATGTACATGCATACGTATGTATGTATGTAGTATATACTAAAGCACAATTTTACAAATACTATAAGAGCATCGAGTTTGTTTATCTTCTTACAAGTAAATGGGGAAAATACAGTGGATATCAGTTAATTAGTTTAGGCTTATATAACGTTTAAGGCTACAATTTTAACTTTTCCGTTTAGACAACAATAGGCTATTATGTGGAGACCATTAGAAATATTACAATTCCAGTGGCACAATGATATGACGTTATTCCATCTATCTAGCAAAGCAGGAATGGCGGGATTGCTGATGAATCGAACTCTGTTCTGAAGTAAAGCGTATTCCAGTATAAAATAGCTTCAATAAATAATATTTTTTTACTACATGACGTTGCTCGGTCACCATGGAATAATACAATTTTATCGCTGGTTGCTTCAGGTGCACAAAAAGTACTTATTACAGCGTTCAAGATGTATTTCGGTCTCAAAACCGTTTTTTAACACTTCTTAGCTTTAGTTCATGTGGCTTGTAAGCGATTTTAAATTGCTTTTTTAGTGATTCGTAGAGATTTTTCAGGTTCTACTTGAACTAATACCTCCCATTAATCGTAATAGAACTTTAGGTTGAGATTTTTGATATTCCATGGCAAAAGCACAAACGATCCCGCTTACGTTGAAATCGATAGATTTATTTGTTTTTGATACTACGACTATTGTCAGTCCGATTAAATGGCAAATGCTTTCGCTTCAGAATGCTATATTAGTTAGTAAAGAAATAGTTTACTTCTTATTATTTGCCCTTGGCTGCAGGCTTTATAAAATACGTTCCTTTTATGGCATTTAAGGCTTGCATGTAGGATATCTTTTAGACTGAATTGTATGCTTAATACTTAAATGCGTGTGTCATTTTAGGCTTATTTGGTATTTTCTATTATACAATATTTTATAATAAAACAAAACAAAATAAATTTTAAATTAAACCCTGCTCTTCTTTTTATTGTTTTTCTTTTTTTGTTGTGTTGTGTTGTGTTTCTTTTTGGGTAATCCTTTGCGTATAGATCTTAAGATACACTCTCAAACTGAAGATCTGCATTATAAAAGCGTTTTTATTACGATTCTATTTTATTTTTTCTAAAACTGGGGTACTAAGTGTTTGTTAAAGATTTTAATTTAAATTTAATTGTTTTGTAATAAAAAATAAACCCAAAAAACGAAATAATTAAAGAGAGACAGAAGAAGAATATTTTTTATTGCTGTGGTTGGTTGTTGGTAGTGTTCTTTGCCATTTCTTTTCTCCTGTAATTTGTTAATTAATTATTCAATAGTGTTAAAGCGTAAACTTTATCAGCTCAAGTAATTTATTTATTTCTTCTCTTCTCTTAGTGCGCTTTTCTTCTTCGTTTAAATAGTAGACAAAATTTATTTTGTGTTGATTACTAAATTGGGAATTTGTTTCAGAGGGAAAGATGCTTGTAAAACGTTTGTTTGTTTGTTCGTTTGTTACTGTTTATTGTCGAAGTGGGTTTCCTTTTAAACAGGTCCAGGGAAACATAAATTCAACCACATTTATAATTTACCACCAGATTACCAGCTTTTGTATAAAGTACTTGTAGTCGTTTAAAGGTGTCGTTTTTTTTTAGTGTTATTTTATTGGCAAAAACTTTTCAAATGACTGCGTGCTTATTAGATTTTAATGAAGGAGAGAGAACACCCCTTCCCAATTAACAAAAATGTATTAAAATTTACTAAATAGGCCCTTATTGAGTAAAAGAAACTGATTTGTGTTACAAAAAAATATTTCACACCAAACGATTTTCTTTATTGTCTTATTTTGAATAAAATTTGTACGTGTTTCATGGAATTTTTAACAAGAATTCCTCAAGATGGTGAATAGAAGATTTAGATTTATGAGAGAACATTATTTCTCTTAACACTCTCTGAAATAATTACAATAATACTTTGGAATACTTTAATAATCTACTTAACTTACTTAATTGGTCATTATAACCCCTCCCCCATGTTGTGCGTGTTAATTTTTATCAATGAGTAGTGGGTGGTGAACCACAGGTTGTTTGTGAAACTCTTCATGACAATTTTCTTTTAATTTTTTTATATTTCGCTTTGTTGGAAATATCTGAAAGCTGGGGTTTGAACCGTGGCCTCACGTCCAATAAACCAACACACTACCTACTAGACTACGATTAAACTTATTTCGGCAGTCTATATATCAATTTAAACAATTTTTACGAGTGAATTGATCTTAATGGGTTTAGTCTCTCTACATCCTAATCTTTATAGTTTTCGTACTAAAAATTGAGAAAAAAAAATGTTGTAAGGACCATTTGCTTTAAGAATTAATTATACACTTTTCTTAATTGTACAGTCAGTTTCCATTCTTTCTTTTAAGTTAAAAAGGATAATAAAAATAATAATAAACGTGTAACTTACCACGCCCACTGAAAAATAATTATTGATGATGTTGTAGGGTACAGTGCAGTCCTTTTCCGCTTGACTTTTTAATGGTTTTTGTATGGGAATGTTGAATGCTTTCGCTTCGGATGTTGATGTAGGTGTTGGAGTGGGCGAGCGTGGCTCATAAGTGCAGGGATAGTCGTCTCCATAAAGATTCATTGTTGCTGTTGTTGTAGTTGGTGTTGCTAGCTGTTTTGGTACGGTTGTATTAATAGCTGTTGTTGCTGATGTTGTAATGTATTCTTCATTTTCTGATATAACAAATGCATCATTTTTATTACCATTCCTTTGCAATTTTATATCTGCTACATTATCATATTGTTGTCGTTGTTGTTGTTGTTGTTGCTGTTGCTGTTGTTCCTGTTGAATTTGAATTAAAGTTTTATCATATGCTTGTCTGTTTGCTGCTGCTCCTGTTGTATTGTCATTCAATGATAATCTACAATTTAAATTTCTATTTATTTTGTCTTCACCATTATCACCATCACCATCACCATCGCCATAACCATACTGATGATTATCGTTATCATCTGGAGCAGTAGCCGTAGCAACAGTAGCAGCAGCATCGGCAGCATCAGTAGCAGTAATTTTATAATAAACTTCGTTAGCATTTGTAGTATCGTTGTGTTGTAGACATGCATCATTTGTTAAATTGCTTTTCTTTTCGCCTGAAATTATTTCATCATTCATTTCAGTTTCCATATCCTTAGATTTCTTTTGCTCCTGTTGTTGCTTTGCCAGTCTTAGAGGACTTTGCGAGCTACTGCAGGAAGATGTTGGACTACTGCAACAATAACTAATCATCGTATCCTGTCTCATGTTACGTTGTAAACGTTTAATTTCAAATGTTGACATTGATATGCTTTTTGTTGTCTTACATGTTGTCGCTGTTGTTGTTGATGATGCTGTTGACGTTGCAGTCATTGAAGATGTCATCGTTGTTCGACATGTTGTCGTATTTAGCTTTTGTTTCCCTTCAATCTTCGTTCCATTTGGTGCTTCGTTAAGTGGTGTCTGCGGTAATGAATTGTCATCATCATCATCGACATCGACATCGTTATTATCGTTATTGTTGTTAGTAAAATTATCTGTTTCGGTGTGATGACAAAGATTCGTATTACAGCTACTGCTACGTTGTATTTCCTCATATTTTTCCATGAATGACTTTTCTACCACAACACTTTGGGACAATTCGAACACCTTCTGCATGTTCGAGTGCAAAGTGACCTGTTGTTGAAAGAATAGATAAAGGAAATGACATTGAAATATTTTGTAAATAATTGCTAAATGGCTGTCAACGATTTGAAATATGAAAATAATGAAATGGGAGAATAATGCAATAATACATTAAAGATTAAACATTTTTTGAGTTCTTGAATTATTTTGAACACGATGGGACGTTTACTTATAAAGTAAAAGGATAGATAGGAAAGGAAGATCAATAGATGGATACTTGCGATTGTTATTTACGTTTTTAATATGCTCACAACTAAGGTTCTCGATACACACATAGCTATCAGATTTACCAGAAATGTACGATAGAACCAAAAGGCTTTTTTAGTTTCGGCATTATTAACACATTAAGCAGTGGAACTGAATGCCACAAAAACTTGTATGGATTTCACTATTGACTATAAGATGACTGAATCCGATTTCGATTCTAGTTTGATGACAAACATACCAAAAAATTTTCTCTTGTGACAATGCTCTCATACCCCTGGAGAACGTTAGCCAAGTATTAAAAAAAGTCCTACGTGAGATCTTTCATTCAGTGCTAGTTGGCGATGATTTTCGCATCCGATCTAATAATGAGCCGTATTAAATCCTCAACGAAATGAATGTTGTACAGCACATTAACATCCAACGGCTTGTCTATGGCGTTGGGATGGAAGAGGGTATTCTGGTTAGACCGATAGTTGATTAGGACTGAAATGAGGGAACACTGTCTTTGATTGATAGGGCCAACTGGGGAAGGTGCGCAAGAAGCAGAAGCGCCTGAAAGGATGTGTTAAAGAAGGTTTAAATTGGATAAACTGGTTGTTAATGGTCATTTAAGTAAGTAAGTAACAGGTGTTAATCGTTTACGATTTCAGTATTTGCATTGCATAGAGTAAAAACTATAAAAAAATGACTAGCCATTCTAAACAGGACTGTACAAATTGCCTTTAATTGTCTCATGTTTATTTAGGAGCGATAAAATCTAATCTACTGTTTTTCTATCTCTTCAATGTTTAATTGAACAGAAACAATTCAAATATTTGCATTTTCCCCCTTTTTTTCTGATTTTTTTCTGTGTTATTTTATTTTGGCCTTCGGGTTGAGTATGACAACATTTTTAAGTCAATTAAATCCGCGATGAGAGCGATGAGAGACGTGGGTATTGAAATAAAAATAAAACAAATAAATTAACCCTTTTCGTAGTTAAATATTAGGAAAAGGAATTTTTTTTATTCATTTCAGGCTTTTGGCAATTAAAATTGAAATTTAATTATTCAAATTGTTTACAGAAATTTTTATAGGGATTGTGTGTTTAAGACACTCCAATAATATTTAATTTTTCTTTTCTTGTTTTCTTATTGTAAATTAAACCAAAAAAAGTTCTCCAAATAATTATTTCGTTTTAATATCTCGTAGTTAATTTAAATTGCTTTTCAATTTATAATTTTCTTTTAGGCAGCGGGTCGAATTTGGGTATGATCTTTTAAATATTTATTTTCTTTATTTTATTCTAGGCTTAAATTAATTTCAAAAATTCACCAATGCTTCTCTAAAGACAAATTCCCTTTAGACATGCTGTCTGTCTGGCTGTCTGTCTTAAATTAATTTTAAATTCATTACAATAGAAAAAACGAAAAAAGCAATGAAAAATGAATTGGAAAAATAAAGAAGAGTTTACCAAACTTACTTTAGGCTTTGGCAGCTCTTCATACATGGGATTATTTGTCACTTCAATACTCCATCTATCTAGCATAACAACACTGGAACGTTTTATTTTATCCATTAGTTTTGGTATATTCTCACCCTCATAGCCGCCACCCCAGCGTAGGCAACGTGCCAAATCATTGCCAGTACCCAGTGGTATAACACCAATTGCTGGCTGCGAGGCAAACTCAATTGAGTCTATAATGGTATTGCACAGAAAATTAGACAAAAAATATTTACTTTTTTCATTCAACTTACCCATAGCTTCCAGGACCCAGCCCACTGTACCGTCGCCGCCACAACAGATGACTTTAAAATTGGGTAGATCCTTAAATAATGTCAGACCTTAAAATATAATTATATACATATTTTTTTTTTATTATATAGGTTTACGAAAATAAGTTAAAAGATAGCAAAAGAAAGCTAAGCTCGAAAGTCTCGGTTGCGTTTAGCAGATCCGTGTAAATATAAAGTTTCTAAAATTGCTGTTTCATCTGAGTTTAGCAATAGATGAGTTATTTAGTGAAATATAATTGTCGTTATACGATTCTTTTTACTCATCTTTCTAGCAATATCTGCGTGGATTCAGTGGCATGTCTCGAAGTCGAAAAAACATCACCATCATTTTCACCCATATCCCACGTTGATATTAATGAACACTTTAACCATATGAAACTGACACTGATACTGATGTTGGTACAGAATTCGACAAAGTTTAGGAAAGTGAAACTTTATTGAATAACGACTATTGCATTTCGTTCAATGACTATTGTAAGCGAAAATAAAAAACAGATGTTTACCCGGCCTATACATATAAAAAGAATAAGGGAAAGTAATATTTTTGATTTGACCTAGAAGATCGCTTTAAATTTTATAACTAACCATTTATTTATGGCAAAATCTACTATAAATCCACCAGTTTTCTACTTCAATCACCGTTTTTCCTTTTCATTTTCTTCTCTTTAATAAGCCAGCAAATTGTTTGCAAAATTTGCAATTAAAAGAATAAATAACAGTTGGAAGGATGGAAAATGAATTTTAATTAAATATTTTCTGTTTTCGTTTGCACAATATTTTGGAGTTTTTAACGATTCAGTTTATATTTGATTCTGTCGTATGATGAAGACAAATTAAAATCACTTATACGCCGCCATGTGTGTCTTTTTTTTATTATGAAAAGCAGAGTGTAAATAAAAAACGGAAGGACAAATCGAGACACATACATACGCCCATGCATAAGGGCATAGAGTCATGAATTTGTTATATACAGCTGGTAGTCGAGTAATAAGTAATGGAAAGTAATTTTCTGCTTTTTTTTTACAACGATGTATAGCTATACTTTAAAAATTCGTTATAGTAACTGTAGGATAGGTAGTGTGACGGAGAGCTTAAAGGAGAGCTTAATCTACGGGTTAGACTGAAATTACCGGATTCCGATCTACATGCTGCCGATCGATTATTGACACTTGAAGTCTGCAATGCCGAGAACGTACAAATGTAACCTCCGAAATACTATTTCAGCAAATATTCCAAAGACTAGAAATAACGCGTATCTAGAATCTCAAATATTTCGAAACAAATGGGAAAGAAAATCTATTCTCTACTTTGATTCCATGTCTAAACGCATTTATTTCTAAAGGTATATAGGGCCACGTAAAGTTGTTAGAAAAATGTTTTCAAAGAATCGGACTGAATTTTTTCCCTAAATACCGTCTACAATAGTGGTTTTGAGGATTCCAGCCTAAGTTAGCTTCTGTAATGTACCCATTGATTTCGAGGGGGTATTAGACTTTAATGGAGTGTTTTGCGTAGTAATATTTTCAATGGGTGCATTTCAAAAGATTTCTAATATATACTTATTCAGCAAAGACTTTGGTTGATAAATGGCTGAATTGTGTTCCAATGATTCTTAGAATCATTCTTTAATAAATTTATCTATGATTTGTTTCGCTATAATAAATTTATCGATGATTTCTATTTTTTACAGGAAATTTGCCGATGACTTGCTTTTGCGACAGTAAACTTATTGACGATTTGTATTTATAATAGTATATTTATCGATGATTTGCATTTTTAATAGTAAATTTGCCGATGACTTGCATTTTCCAAAGTAAATTTATCGATTTGTGTATTTTCTACTGTAAATTTGTTGATGATTTGCATTTTCTACAGTTAACTTGGGCATGACTTGCATTTTCTACAGTAAATATATCGATCACATGCATACTTTACATTTCTTTTGTTGATTGTCATATTCGATATGGTATGCAGCTTTTATTACCTTTTACTATTTAATTGTTACTCACTGTTTGTTTACAGTCAAATTAGTACCAAAACTTTTAATTAAAATAAATTCTTTTATTTCTATTTCTTTCTCACTCTTTCTCTCTCTCTCTCTCTTTTATTCTTAAATTAACATGTTTATATGGATGTCAGAGTTTAAATATCGCAAACAAATATTTCAACTTTTAACACTCCTACACACACATATCAACTCATACCAGAGTACAGTTGCAAAAGGATATGAAGATGTGAACAATGGAAGGGAGAGAGAGAGAGAGAGAGAATGAGAGAGTAATACTAATTTCATGTATTTATAAGGCATACATTAGTAGTTAAAATTAGAAACTCAATTTCAAGTTTCATTACAAATGTTTGCTTGAGAAAATCAAATATTCCCATTAGCATTATTTCTCCCAGTTCCTTAGTTCTCTTAAAAGCAAACAAATTAAGTAAAATGGGAGAGAGAGAAAGAGGGAGGGGAGAGGTAAATAAATAATATTTTAAAATAGCCATTATAAGTTTACTCACCTTCTTTTGGGCCGCCCTTTGATAAGTCATAGACCTGACGTGGGTTTAGCATGTATTGGAATTTTCTCAAAATCCGGTCACCTTGACGGCCGCCACTCTTGGGATTAACAAACACCAACAGTGGACAACTGATATCGTTGGGTGGGGTAAGCTGAAAATGTGTGGCCTGTTGTTGTGTTGATTGTGATGAAGAAGATTTCTGCTTTAGTTTCGTTTTCGAAATTTTCGATTTTTTTCGCATTTTTTTCGCATTTTTTTTTTACAAACATTTACATTCACAAGCACATTTATTTACAAATAATGTTATATATATATACAGCGTAATTAAGCATACAATTTTCATCAGACGGTTTTCAATCATTATCAAAAATTTTATTTTTGTTTTTAATGGCGTGGAGTTTTTTTTATTTTTTTTTGTTAGTTATTGTTGGTTAAATTCATTACACGATTTTAATGATGATGGTCAAATTTGAATATTGGTTTGGTTTATGGGTTAATAAAAACAAACAAAATAAAAAACAATTACATCGTAATGAGGAAAAATAAATAAAAAATAAAACATGGAGAAAAGTAATATAAACAGTTTTGATTAGCATTCTATCATAGTTAGTAGAGCAAAAAGTTTAATTTGTTGTTGTGGTGTTTGGTTTATGATTTTAGAAATTTAAAATAATTTCTTTTCAAGTGTTAAGTGATTAATTTGTTAACGTAAAGGTAGTTTACCTTTACGCATAGTAACATAATAAAGTTTATTTTATTGATTATAGTCTTGAATAGGTATCGGATTAATAACAAAGCAACAGCATATTGGATATTTAACTCAAAAGTTGAGACTAAACAAAAGCTATCGTATTTTTTATATGTATGTGATTTAGGTCTGTAATAGCTTGTATATTTTGTTTGTCTCAGAGAGCGTGAAATGGTTTATGAGCTTGTGAAATGAATGTCTTATTGCATAGAGATTGTTGTCAAAACTCAAGACGAATTTGCACAATCATTGAGCATTACCATACAATACAATAAGACGGCGATGATTAAACACAGAAAATTTTTGTGTTTTTAGATGCCCTAGAAAGTAATCTTTCATGCCAACTTAATATAGGGCGCCATTAGGTAGCAGCAGATAATTGCCATTGTCACAAAATAAATGGCATTAGAATGTATTGTAATTAGGATAGCACTTGTTCAAGTGGTATTATCAATTTTCAAAAATGAAAATTTCCATAACTGGATGGAATGTTTATTTCAATTGATTGAAGGGAATCAATTAAATTATGTTATGATACCTTAAAGCACTTTATATGTATGTGATTATTATTGTTCTTAAACTTAATATGTTATATACAATATTTAAAGACCTATCTGGTATTTTTTTTATATATATGTATACGTGTTTTATATGGTATTTTTTGTATTGCATTGTATTAATTTATAAAACATTTTACCTTATTTGCTTGATTCACCGAACGCTGGCGATCCAAAACGGCTGGGCAGATGGCTGTGGGCGGTACTATCAATTCAGCAAATTCACCCAACGAACATTCCTTTTTCACCGACGAGGCACAACGGTTATGGAGCTGAAAAGTTAAATGGATATCAAAGTAGGTGGCAAAAGTCAATGCAATAATTGGAATTTTATGTGGGTTTCTTATGTTTCTGTCTGACTAATCATTGTGCATTTTATTATAAAGAATTTTTATTTTTAACTCGTAAAAGTTGTAAAGACATCTTGAACATTTTCGAACACGTGCAGCGTAATTGTTAATTAGTTTTAGACTCTTCGGGGACGACATTAAATCGTTAAGCACATTTTCCTAAGAAGTTTGCTTGTTAAAATTTAAAAAGAAATTTCTTATTTTTGTTCCTGATTAGAGGTTCATTTAGTCACTTATAAGCATCTTAAAAATTCAATAGCTTATCATCTTAAGTTCTATACTACTTACTCTCTTAATGCTCTCAAAAAATATTGTTTGCTTTTGTTTAGTCCCTTTCTTTCTATTGTATTAAGTATAATCTTATATGATTTGGTTTAGCGAATTGTTACTTGAATTCTTTTGCTTTAACAATAATGCTATTTTGTTTAAAAATATTATTAAATAAATAGTAAAAAAAAAGAAAAAACAAGAACAAATTATGGGAAAAACTTTACGAATTTTCTACAAAAAGGAAAAGCAAACGCATTAAGTCCTCCAAATAAAAGATACAAAAAAAAAATAAAAATAACGACAATAAAACTGAATAGAAAACTATACAGAATGGAATAATAAAATTAAGAACAGCATGTCTCTCGACTATTGTTAATAACAAAAAAAAAAAAAAAACAAAAATAACAATAACAAATAGACAGTAATACAAAACAAAATTCTTTACAAAATGTGTCGTCCTTTTTTATAAATTGCAACAAAATGGTATTAATCAAATAGGGAACGAAAAATAAGTATTGAAATCACAAAAAAATAAAGCCAAAGAAACAGGAAAAAAACGGAAAGATTTTCTGTCAAAAACAGTTTGGAAGCTGCTTGATATTGCTTCGTAAATGAAATAAAACTAAAGTCGGTTAGAAGAAGTATGGCAAACATTGTTGTTCTATTTTAAGAACTTGTTACGAAAATACGTGACAATTTTCAATTGTCAACTTATGCGGAAATAATGACAATAAAATACAAGGAAAAAAATTCTCTCTCTCTCTCTTTTCTTTAGAAGCTTATGAAAACAAAACTGAATGAAATACACTTGTAAAAAGCATGTAAAAAAATATATTTTTGTAATAATAAAAAAGTACAAAAAAGTACTTCTATTCATTCGCAAAATAACGTTCGTAACATACATACGTAGCAAAAATAAAATAAATAAATGTAAATAATAAGGGGGATTCTTGAACACTTCTTTCCTACATTTAAAAAATGTGTCCGTTCCTTGGTGCACCACATTGAATTTTTATGACAAGAATATCAAGAGCACCTGACTTCCTAGTGTCCTGGTATTTATGTGTGCCACCTATAACTGCAGATGAGACACTAATATTGCTTCACTTGTGTGCCAATTAAGAGCATTGCGGTTTTCTTACTTTTAAATCAACCCTATTTATACGACCTAATTTAAAGATTGACTCAATCTCCAAAGGACTTGATCTCTCTTTACAAGAATATGAATTCGAAATATTTCCAACATTTGCCAAAGTGAAAATAAGAAAAAGTGTTTGTGATAGAATTATAATAAATACTTGGATTTTGTATGCCTTTTATTTGCCTATATGCTGCTCTGTATTTAGTTTTCAGTAGTGCTCCATATACATACATATGTATACTTATGTATGCATGTCTATTTAAAGATAAATAGGAATTATAAAAAAAATTATTACAACTAGAGTTGTTCTACTGAATCATTGTTTTGTTGAAGAATCTTTTCCTTAAACCTTTATTGTTTCTAAAGATGACAGAGAGAGAGAGAGAGAGAGAGAGAAAAAGAAAGAGACTTACCATCATGTGACACCAACGACATGTACGTCCTGTTATGCCATGATATGCTTTAATACGTTTCCGACATTTTGTACAGCGTCCATAACAATTGCCTTCCACCCAATGATGCAACAGATCACTACCGCCCTTGACCTTTTTCGATTTCACATAAGTGGTTATGCAAGATTTTGGGGCATGTTGTACGCAACGCTCATGTACTGTATACTTGCATACTGCCATTAAGGATATAAAATAAAGAAAGACAGAAAGACAAATACAAACAAATTTATTTATTAATCATGTAAGAATTATAAAATATTTCATCCGAAGATGAGCAAGATTTCAATCCTTTTCCATTTTCACTCAATCACAGTCCGACTGGCTGGAATGCGTTACATTGGGCATGTTGAGTGGACATGTTAAGGGATTAAAATGTTTTCTTCACACAAAATTGTTTTATAAATACTTGACACAAAAACTGAACAAAGCTTTGCTTTAATGTTTGCTCATAGAGCATTACAGGAACATTTTTAAAATGCCTACTTTAAACAAATTCTGTACATAACCAAAAAAAAAAAAAGAAATAACTTTTTCAACATGATTTTCCATTTTAAGTCCACACACACACACATCCATACACATATAAAATTCCAAACCTTAACTCGCATGAATATAAAAGTCTTTGTGAGAACTTTGTTTCAACACTTTTGAATTATTTTTTAAAAATGTTTAAAATAAAATGTTTGTTTTATACTTACATACACAGCAGAGACCTTTTTTGCCTAAACCGACCAACATATTTAGGCAAAGATTACAATATGCCGGCTTCTTAAAGTGTTTCAAACGCCACACATGAATGCCATCCTCCTTTAGAGCAGTACTATCGACACCTGGTTTGAAAAAGGAACGGGAAAAAAGAAGAATAAGAGTGAAGGGTGAGGTGAGGCAATCATAAAAAGAAAATTGAAAAATTGGAAAATTTTCATGTGAGTAGCTGAGAAGCAAAAAAAAAAAAGTACAAGAGTACAACAAAGAAAATATAAAACTGGCAAATGATACTGTCAACAGCCATCACCATCGTCGTTTTCACCATCATCATCATCATCATCACTAGCAGTACTAAGCACAATTTTATTTAAACATCAAAGTACACTCAGTACAACATACCTACGTACATATGACTACACCTTCCTTTGAGTACTTAACTTTACTTTCAAATAAAAATTAGATTTCGCTATGTAATGTTCGCAGAAGGTTTTTTTTTTCTCATTTTCTCTGTACTCATACGTTTTTTTTTATTCAATTTTAAGCTAGAATAACATCTTGTCATATGCATAAAGTGTGACATTTTCTCAAAAGTTAGAAAAAAAAAATGAAACAAAAATGAACGTAAATGGCAGAATATAAAATAATGTGATCAACGTGAAGAAAAGAAGAACACATTTTACTTGGCATAATGAAACTTAAATCGATCAAAGTGGTATTCAATATAACCTACTCTGATATACATACATATGTACGTCGATTCTTGATTCAAACATATCAATTGTGTTCGGTGCAGACCTTTTGCAAACGTCTAGGCTAGTCTAGGCTAATTTCAAGAGTTCCTAAGTAAATTTCGTAATTCAGTTTTGATTTCATTTAACGCTGATCCTACAATTTTGTATTATAACTCTATTTAGTGATATAATATCGATAGTGATGTAACATCGATAACTATGGCATGGATACTCTAAAAATTAAGCTACAAAAGTTCTATTTCTCCGTACTTGGAATAATATGTATTTTAAACTGCAGCAGGAAATGCTTTACTTTAGTTGACCTATTTCTTATTTATTCATCCATTTGCAATTGAAAGTTCTCATGTATGGATCAATGCTTTGACACGTATTTTAACGCAGTTCTATTAAAGGATAGCCTGATGTTGCTTGTTAGTGGGAGTCGAGTGTAAGAGTCTGTGAATCCATTGGATTAGTGTTACCATATGTCTCCTCTGGACATTATGTTCATACAATAAAATGATTGCTTTGGTTTATCCATTTTTGTGTTTTATTCGTTTTGCACGGAGATCAGTGGCATTACACGGAAAATTGCTTCAGCTTTATAGCCACCCAACATGTAAACAGATTTCAACCACATGTTTATACACGCAACAATATCCTCTATTGCACAACCTACTCTGTCCGATCCATCAAAATTCGTTGCTAAATAAGAAGTAAGGGATATCCCCGAGTGTGCGTCGCATAAATATTAAAAATAGGCCTTTTTCCATTCCTTAAAACCTTGCATATTAAAGTTGTTCTTTTAAGACTGTGTGCTTCAAAGTTAAAGCATTTTCTTGAGATAGAGGAGCATAAAAATTAATGTCGCCTACATTAGCCATATCAGAGTGCGAGATTACCTCTATTACTCTCTCAAAATTTAACTTCTCAACATTAAAGTGAAGTAAACGCCGTAAGTGCTCAAAGGAGAAATGGGAAAGTCAAAATGTCTAGTACTTCATATGATGACACTGGCTTCTGCTGTTACTGTTGTGTCGGTTGGTTGGTTGATTGGTTGGTGTTGGTGATGATTCAAAGTACATATTTCCGGTTTCTCACTATTTCCTGCCGTTTATCATAATGATTATGAGAGCAAAGAGTTGAAGATTGCGTTGATGATGATGATGATGATGATGTCACATACGCAGCTGTAAAAACTGTTTAACGTGTAGGTGTTTAGACATACAGCAGCCTACTTTAACAGCTGTAAAGTGAGTTAACACTCGTAATTTTTATTTTTAATTTCGTATCTTTCTTGTCTATTTTTGTTTTTGTTTTCCATTTAAGTTTTATTCTAGGTATAGTTTGTCTACTCACTCACCTAATAGTACCAGTAAAGGTATAGTTGTCATGCCGCCACGTTGCCATTCTTCCAAGGAAACAGTGCCATCGGCGTCATAGTCAATTTCAACCATCATATCTTGTAAAATCTGCAAAAAAAAACAAGAACAGAACAGGAGATAGCAGCAAGTGTGTAAGTAAAGATGGCAGAGACAAATATAGAGAAAATGTAATAAAATTGTGATTAAAAAATAAATAAAAAATAAATCAAAAATAAATAACGAAATAGACAAGTACATAGTAATAGTCAATCATATTTTTTTCCTCTAGGGTAGAATAGGGTATACATATGTATGTTCGTACATATGTCCCAGAGTGTTTCTGTCTTTATGGAAGTTTGACAATATTAGTCCGCGTATAGTTTATAGCAAATGTAGTAGTTTGTAAGGAAATGACATGTTCTAAATTAGATTTTCGCCAACACTTTCTCACATCGATGAGGGTTGTCTCATAACTCACAAAAGATGTTAAGATCGTTAAGGTACAAAAAAAAAATTATTTTTATTTAAAAGATTGAGAATTTTACAAGAAAAATATCTATTTTATGTATGTTATACTAGAATTTGAACTGATAACCGTTGGTCCTAAGCTGTACATCAGGTTACCATGAGATTCTAACATCCAACAAATCATGTCTAACACCTCCACTGCTATCTACTCAACCTGAGATCTCCAATAGCAGATGCTTTTTATGGTTCTCTGAGTTGGTGACTAGTTCGCGAGATGGCTGTGAATATTTGCAGCGTACATTCTTTGATTGGTTCTTCTCAAAACGGACGGAATCAGATTGCTATCTGTATTGATGGATCTAAATTGAAGATAAAGTATACTACATCAGAGGAATGGACAAGAGGATTTGTCTTAAGATCGAAGTACATTCCATTTGCAGAATCTATAGGGTACATGCAATCTTTACAAATAAGAATGCAAATTAGAAGGTTTTGAGCGGAGCCTTTAAAACAACTCTTCCAAATTAGCAAATCTTGTTACAGATTGGTTCTCAGCAAGTTTAACTTTAGTTTGGATAGTCCAACACCTTCTTGTATAGGAGTTAATGTGGTTCTTTTATCCTACGTCCATAGTATTAGATCGGCTCTACACTTTGTCGAATTTAAAATAATTCATCTTTCACAAGGTTGCAGTTTTAACGTGTAGAATTATTTTGGACCAAAGGGACGATAAGCTACAAACATTTACGCGAATCATTCTCCGGGGGACAAAATGTTTTACCGTTGCTATGGCAACCCTTTTTTACTTTTCTTGCTATAAATCTTTATAAAGTCTTGTTATTTTAGAATTTATTTTTTTCTCAATTTTATTTTTTATTTTAACATGACATGGATGATTTTCAAACAGAATCAAATCGTTGAATAATTTAAACATTAATTTCGTTGGAGGTTGACTGACTCTCTACCTCTATCGCTACCACATATAAAACCTGCTGCTTGCTGCTAGCACCACTAATGAATCTTTTGCAAAGAGAGAGAGAGAAAGAAAATCACTTTAAGAGGTTTACTTTTTGGTAGCATAACACTTGCGAATTTTACAAAAAATCTTGATAGTCAAGTACTCCTGCAACAACTTCATAAGTGTGTTTATTCTATAAGAGAGCACAAAAAAAATTTTTCTTAAAAAGATGAGAAAAAAAGGAAAATTACCGTTAAAATATTTACTGCTACTCAAAATCTCATGATATTTATCATGTTTGTCTACCGCGTAAAGAAAGTATTCTTATGGTTACATTTCTTAAGATAGTCAAAGTTCTTGATTCGTGGGTAGTGTGGGTAGTGGTAGTTGTTAAATTTAAAAGGTGGATAAGTGTGTATATATGTATGTATATGTGAATTGTAATGTGTATGTGTAAATAAGTTTCCAGCTCAACATGTGTGATGATTGTTCGGATGACTTTGTACTGAATTGGTTTTAATATCTTTATGTGCTGATGAAATGCTTTAAAAAATGTATGTTTCTACCTGTGTTCGTAAATAATGATCTGATTCGAAAATATTGACAATTTATTTGTGTTCATTTTCATTTTCATTTTAATTTTTTTCTTTTTCTTCATTTTCTTACAAGCACAAATACAGGAAAACATAAAAAATAAACCCATCCAGTGCATACATTGATACACTGAGAACTATTTTATTGAATTTTTAGTATAATATATCCGTTTAGTCAGAAATAAGGTTACATAAGTCTCTAGAAACTGTAGTAAGCGGCTAGTTTGATTAACAATTCGCTTACTATTTCAATAAAATGGCAACGATTGATAAGTAGTCTCAACTCGAGTACCGATAGAAACATAAGAGAATGATAAAGTTTTTTTACTATGTACGCATTTGAGCTAACCTATATACAATATTGAATATATTGAAGAGTAAATGCTTTTAACACAACTAAAACACAAATGATTTAATGGCTTTCATAATAAATTAATAACATTTTTATATATTTCGGATTCATTAATTAGCTCTTTAAAAAATAGAAAAAAATTTTTTTTTAGTATTTGGAAGTGTTTTGAATAAATTTAATACCCGCTTAGGAAAATTTCGTTAACATAAGTCTTTTTTTTTTGCTGTTTATTAAAAATTTCCTTGAGTGTACGAATGTACGTTTATGTTTTGAAGTTATGACATGACTTCAGAGTTTTTAATTTATTTCCTTGTCTCATACTTAACTGTCTGTTCTGTTGGTCTGTATGTTGTAAATTGTAGCGGAATATTATACAACCAACGACCGTAAGAGTTCAATTAATCAATGTTATTTGTATTTGGGAAATCTTATGCAAATATTGAAATTAAATGAAATAAAATGAAAAAGTAAAAAAAAATATATAAAACTGATAAATGAATCACTGGCACAACAGTAAAGCAAGAGATAAAATGGCTGAAAAACTATTAAATCCCAAAAATAAAGCAGCAAACGTCAAAAAAGAAAGCGAACAAGTCGAGGATATGGATTTTATTTCACTTTTAAAATTTAATTGTCTACTTGCTAAAGAAAAAAGAATAAAAAATTACGAAAGAGGGCAAGCCTATATAAGGAAATCTTCAAAGGCACCTGGATTGACCTTAAAAAAGTCAGGCATTAATTACCAAAACAGTATTAGAAAAGCAAAGAAAAAAAAATTGATTTGCGCCTTCATTTTGTTGTGACTTGAATTTAAAAAGAAAATAAAAAAGTTATCATTTTCCGAAAAAAAACGTGGAAATACAAAAACAGGTAAAACTAATTAACTCAACTTATCTTTACTTCACTTGACTGGCATTTGATGTCAAAAGAATTGAAAAAAGAGGCAGGAGATGAATTCTTCTTTGCTCGCAGTAACTTCAGAAACAAAATTTTAATTTGAAAAACATTTCAGCTTTTTTAAAGAAAGACTAGAGCTTAGTTTTATGAGAATTAAAGTTTATGCTGTGGTAAATAAAAATTATTGCAATATTTGTCTACAGACATAAACAATTGAATTAATAAGTGTATTTAATTAATTTTATGTTTACAGGCCTATTTATGGAGATAATTGATTGCCAACAAAATGATTTCCAATAAAACAGAGCAATTTTTTTAACTATAATCTTTTCGAGCAATGAAATTTTGTCTATTTAAATCAGTTTTTTTTTTGTTTTGAAGAAATTTAAAAAAACTCAAATAATACTTTATGAAAGAACACAAAAAAATATGCACCCATATACATATGTGCGTAATTTAATACAATATTCTCTTTTTAGTTAACCCAACTTGACCCACTTATTTAACCTTTTCTATTCACCTTTTGAAACTCTCTCTGTCTTAATGAAAAATTAAATATTTGTTCACCGTCCTGGGCCAGCCCCCCCAAAAAAAGAGGCATAAATGGCAAATGAAAAGATGTAATTTAATATGTCATTTGAAGTATGCGCCCCTTTTTAAAATGTTTGTAATGATTATGCTAAAGAGTAGAAAATCTTAATTTTTTTTTTTTTGAAGACTTACCGGCCTTAATTCACTGACATCCCAACCCAAATATTCGGCCACAGCCATCATTTGATTAACGATAGCATCCATTTCAGCCGTATCCAGGACACCATTGCCATCCGTATCGTATAAACGAAACATGACTAAGGACAAGAGTACATTGAAATACGAAAAAAGATTAGTAAAAGAAACATAAGAAAATCATACATTATTTTTAAATATACTTTAAGAAATCCTTTTCCGGTATTTTATTTAAAATACATATGTATATGTGATCGCGTTGTCTTGTCTTTTTCATTTCATGTTTTAAATAAATTTATTGATTTTTTTTTATAATTTCAGTAGCAGTAGTTGTTGTTGCTGTTGTTACAGTTTCTTTCTACTTACATTCTAATTTGTCTTCTGGCCGTCCCGCTTCCAACAATGATAAATAACAGACCACATCCTTAAGTGGCACCTTCAGTGTCAAGGGATCAAAATGTGAAAGTTTGCGTGTTAATAATTTAATATCCGCTAAAATTAGAAAATAAAATACAATTAAAAATTTTATACCACATCTATGAAATACATACATACATATGTACATATACATACAACCATAATAAACACACACACACACACACACACATTTCCATACGAACATACATATTTTGTATTATAAGTGCAATTAATTTATTATTATGTATTATGATTATTATTAATATTATAATAGTTTGTAAGAAACTTATACTCAATAAAAGTACTCACTCACTCATGATAATATTGTTCATAAACATTATGGTATTAGAAATAGAAACAGTCGAAGGCAGCTAATTAGTATGATAAATCGAAAGCGTTTATTTTAAGGTTTTTGTAGTCGTACGAGTGTACGATCATCATTATTTCCCCTTAAATGAGGGATTTGTTTTATTGATATTAAAATTTAAAATTTGTTTGTGCTATTCAACTAATCATAACTGTTTATACTTGTATGTTGTATGGAAAATTAATCAATATAATGAAATAAGTTATCAAATATTTATTTTCATGCACTGTGTTATTAAAAAGTATGAATTTTAATTGCTGGTGTGCACATTCGACCATATACCACACATAAATACATATGTATGTGTATATATATGTATGTATACATACTTTCTTAATTATATACAATCATACATTTATACTGATATCATGATATCCTAGTTTATTAGAAATTTATTGCTGCTGCAATCATAATACTTATCAAGTTGAAAGGAACAATTGTTCTTAAAATTTTTATGAATTAAGATTAACCGCATAAAATTGTGTCAGGTGGCGGACAGCTGTTATTGGCATCCTATACTCTAATTGGAAAGCAACGCATATAACGAACAATTGTTCTTAAAATTTTTATGAATTAAGATTGACCGCATAAAATTGTGTCAGGTGGCGGACAGCTGTTATTGGCATCCTATACTCTAATTGGAAAGAAACGCATATATGTATAATGAATGTAACAAAGCAAATCGAAGTTTTGGCTAATAATATCACTTCATTCGAATCAATCAATAAAATCATGATTATTTATAAAGAAAATTAAGAGTTATGGTTATGGAGTTTAACATGATAGAGCACGAGATGCGATACTTAAACATGTACATTGTCTGTTTGTTTATATTTCAAAATGAAATGTGTAGATAATGAAACTTTAAGACTTTAATTAGTCAAGTTTGTTAACCAATCTAACGAATCGAACAACTTCTTCTTCACTGTTGAATATTACATTTAAAATTTATACGTATTTGTTAATGTTAATGTCATAATAAATCTTCTTCTTCCTCTTCTGACCTTCTTCTGAATAAATAAAACAAACAAAACCGCACGTGGAAGATTCAAATGGAGAAGAGAGTTTCATTCTGTAAGAAAAACAGCCACTTTAGAAAAGTTGAATAAACAAAACTTTTTCGTCTTCATGTTATTACTGCCAAAAGTATAATAACTTTTAATAAAAAGAAAGACAACACACAAAATACTACTACGTTGTATCTGAAGTTAAATAAATAGAATGAAATAAAATAGAAATAAAATCACTACTTGTAGAAGCTAAAAACATAAAATTTCATAAGGGAATGGCGGCTGGCGGTTCTCGGAAATTTGCTTGAAAGTTTTCAAAGGCTGTTGGTAAACGAGAATGCACTTTGGTTTATAAAATTAAAGCTGGAAAAACTTTTTCAAAAGGGTTAAGCCATAAAAGAAAAAGAACAGAACAGAACAGAACAGTTTACTTTGTCAGTGGATTAACTGTATTCATCGTATCCTTTGTGTGCTCGTGATATTTTACTTTCGTTTTGCAATTATAATTTTAAACTTCTCTGGTAAGAACAATTACGATTATTATAATTCCAGACATCTTTTTTTACTGTCGAGGAAATTGTAAATGACAAAAGTCTGAATCGGACTTAACAATCTGTTTTAGATTTACAGAAATGTGGTACGTATGAGTAATACACGAGAGAATAATTTAATATTAATCATGTTCTCTCACATTCTTTATCTTCATTGTTTTTGGTTATTCCTCAACACAAATTAAAAATTCGATACATTGACAAAACATGGCGTGGTTTGCATCTTTAATACCTTTAACGGATTTGGGTAGTGAAGTGGGTTTTCTACGTTTTTTTCTCTGTTTAAATGCCAACATTTGAGAAATTAAAATTCCATAAAGACGGCCAAACATTTGTTTGCTGACATTTTAGCTTCTCAAATATTTATTTGAATTTAATTTATCAATTTTACGCATTCAAATATTTACAAATTGAAATTTTTCACTTTAAATCCATTGTCATGTGATAGGGAAAGAATAACATTTTGTCAATAAGACAAACGAAAGGAGGTGGTTGTAGGAAATTGAACTTACAAATAAAATCTGAAAATAATATTCAATGAATCAATGAAAAATTTGTACTTGGTGTCTAAATCAAATTCTTTTGAAGCACTTTAAACCAGTCCATACCATCCATGTCATTTTCAGTAATACTCAGGATCCAAGTTGTGCGGTGGGATTAACTGTGCTTTTGATTGATAGTACCTATTTACTTATACGTTGTCCCAGCACTTATATAATTTATTTGGAAATTTCTTATAGTCCCGAAAGTATTGGTCACATCCTATAATGATAACATTCTGCATATATTTAATAGTAATAAAATATTCTTTAAGCGTAATATTAAGCCAAAGATAACACCACCCAAACCAATACATTGAATACCCCGCTATCTCTTACACACTGAGCTATATCTATCAATATGTGTATGTACATCTATAAGAGTTAATAAGAGTTCGTTGGTTTGTTCGTTTCAAATATATTTTCTGGTAGGCAAAGCCCCGTAAAATTTAAAATTTTAATAATAAAAGCTGGGTGGTTTTTCATTTTACTTTGGGTCGATGCCACGGCTTCCAAAACATCCTCAAAGTATTTGTATTAGTTTTGTCAGGTCTGCTATGCATACATACATACATACATACATAATTTCGTTACAACTCTTCAGTCAGGATTATTGACCTAGTTTCTCACACAACTTATGTTGTGTGCTTTAATGTCATTCATGATTGGCGGGACCTACAGTCGACTCCGAACGACAGATTTATGAGAAACTTTTCATGGTAATTTTATTTACTCTCAGAGTTTTTGCCAGAAATCTGCTGTGAGGAAATAGCCGAAAAAATACCTTTTGTATTTTATTTTGATGTCTGGCCTGGGGTTCGAACCCAGGCTTTGCGTCTAATAAGCCAGCATAGTACCTACTAGACCACGGCGACTATGAATCCCTTTAAGCCGCAGTTTATTAAAGTTTCAACAGTTTATAGTTATATGTGAGAAGCTAGGCCGTAATGCTGACTGAAGGGTTGTAATGGCCAATTATGTACTATATAAGTATACTAATAGGAGTGATGTCTACATTTTAAAATAGCAATTCCAGTCACTTTCAAGAAAATTAATTGACAACAGTGGTTTTTGCAACTAACATCCATTTCCCGCAGAAAGGGAAGGAAACATTTAAATTAAAGTGAATGAAAATTTAATTTTAATTGAATAAAAAAATAATTATAAGAATTGCGAACCCAATCGGGTATAAGTAGCAGCATATAATATGTAAATGTAACATTACAAATAATATAAACACGTACGTGTGGTTTCATGTATGTTGTATTAGTTAGAAAAAAAAGAATATTAATACAAAAACAATAATAGAATACAAGTTTATATGTTTGTGTTTAAGTATGTGATAGAGAATGTATGTAAGAATAGAGAAATTGTATTTTTCTTAACTGTCGGTTTCAAATAGCACAGTTCGGTTTAAATAATTAGTAATAATGCTTAGACAATTTTAAGTAGTAATGAAACGATTTAAAAATTTTGTTTTCGTTTCTAATTACTTCAGCTCAACTGTTGTTTAGACGATGTAATTTATATGATAATGTGTTACTCTTTTTTTCTCCTTTTTTTGTTTTTGTTTTTTTTTGCTATTTTGTGGTATGTTTATCTTATATTTGCATGTGTACGAGGCAAATGTTGTAAATTCAACACATCGAAATATTAAACGTTAATATAATGCGTGTTAAAAATCAAACACTTTAACTATGAAACAGACAAAACATGCCTGGAGATAGAATCTCAAATAAAATAGAAAAAAAAAACGAAACAAGAAAAACAAAATAATATTTCTTTTACTGCGACGAATTGTTTTTGAGCTTGCGGCAAAAGATTTAATAAATATTGACTATGTAATGCATGCAGCATGAAATTATTAAGAAAATAAATTAAAAAAAGGGATACAAAATGTAATAGAAACACTGGTTTATAGCATATCAAAAGAAAATATAAAAGATTGTGTTGGAATTCCAAAATGAAATGAAATTTTCAATGCATGACAGCATATAAAATGAATACCAAGTTTAAATGCTAACAGATATCGCAGATAAGCTCGATATATGTGAATGCCACATGGGTTAATGCCATGAAATTTAAATGACGGAATTACCATAACAAAAGTTCTATTAAATACCAATGAATTCCAACCAGTTTTGAAACGGAGAATTTATTAAATACGAGAGAGAATACTGAATTGTGATGATTAGGAAGTAAAATAATAATTTAAAATGAAAGAAAGAGTAGCCATAATGGAATAATGGATACTAAAATGTTGTGCATGTTTTATTACGTGCGAGAGTTGGACCTCTTTGGCTTGCATTATTATCTCAATCCTTAGCCGTAGATTAATAGTACGCAATCTATTATAACGTTTTAAATTCATAATTCCTCTTACCATCCTCGTATTTTGAAAATCCATTTCAATCAGCGAAATTATTTTAATTTTATTGTCTAACTGTTCAATTACTGATGATGATTAAACTTTATGCGGCAACCATAACCAATAACCATAAATCAAATTTAATTATAAATGTTAGTGGTTTGTTATCATTTTTTTTTATTATTATAACCATATCCATATACCAAATTAAAAGTGATGGAATTTTAAGCATTAACCAAAATGAATTGATTATTAAGGCATTATGAATAGGTTAGGTTAGGTTAGGTTAGAGGACCACAGTACTCGGTGGTCGAATTGACCCCATTGTACTACGTCCTAGCTGCTCACACCACTTATCTTGTGTGCGTTAATTTTATACATGAGTGGCGGGACCTACAGTTTTAAAGTCGACTCCGAACGACACATTTTTTTTTTGAGAAGCATTCCATTGCAATTTTTTTACTCTCAGAGTTTTTGCCAGAAATCTGCTGAGAGGAAGTCACCGAAAAAATATTTTCAAATTTTCGTTTTGATGTCCGACTCGGGATTCGAACTCGGGTTCCTTCGTATAATAAGCCAACACACCACCCACTAGACCACAGGCATTATGAATAAAATTGTTAAAAATTAAATACTATATGTACTCGCTTTCTTAATACATTCAGTAGGTTAGATAAGATGGCAGGCCGCCTTAAAGGAAGAGGTCCCACTTAGGATACCGTAAGCCGAAAACAACAAAAATAAAACGAAATAAAGAAGAAATGAAATGCATTCCTATTCAGTTGTGACTTTTTTTTAAGTTGTTTTCTTTTTTTTTTTTTTGCTATTCTCATTGACTATGTGCAATTGCCATAATTCCCTGTTTAAGTATCAGAGCAAATCGTAATTGACAATAAACGAACGAATTCTGTAACAGCCACTTAAAGAAATTTTTCCTGAACTCAATGTTGACAAGTACTACTATGGGCGAGTATACATATCCATAAGTGTTCGAGTATGTGCCAGTGATAGAGAGAATTTTAATTGAAATTGTAACAGGAAGTAAGAAATTTGTCTTAAACGCGTATGGAGACGTTAACGTTTCAGTTTAATTTGATACGAATAAAATTAGAGGCCTTTTAATAATATAGGGTTGACAACTTTATTAAGTTTGGCTGGTAAGTTTTTAATACAGCGTCTATAAGACATATGTTAAGTTACGGAAGCCTCTCATTAGGTTCGTTGAATTACCCTTTGAAAGGTCAACCATTCGTAATTTATAATTTGCGTGTAATAATTGAGTTCTTTTGATACACCTGACAAGTTTTCGCCTGCAATATAGCAAGGTTCACAACAGAATAATAATTTTAATAACTTAAACTGCATTTTGGAATTCTTGGAATAGTAATTGAACGAAATTCAATGGATGATAAATAAATTATTTTTCTGTTTTATTTTCGAACCCAAGTCGTTATTGAAATATAGAAAATATTTTACGTTCCTGTACATTCTGATTTAGAGTCGGAAGTTAATTCAGGGAAGATATTTGTAAAAAAAAACAATTAACATTAATTCAATCATAAAATTTTAAAATATTTTGGTCTTTTCATTTTTAAAGTAAAAAACATAACAGAAGTTTGCTTGCAAAAAAATGCTTGTAATTCATTTAAATATTCCAACAACAACAATTTACTGTGTACAAATATTAACAAGAAAACTATTTTCACTTGAATATTTCTTAAAACATTTTGCTGTTGTTTTTATTAAAGAAAAAAAATAATAATAATAAAAAACGAAAATAAAATAAAAGAAAAATAACTAAAGTATACCCTAAAGAAGCAATTTTCATGCACAACATGTTGCATATTTCTATGGGCAAGAACAAGAACAAGAACAGCACAGCACAGCATAGCACACAATGCAATACAAAATATGTATGTATGTACAATATATGTATGTATGCATGCTACAATACATTTGTATTGCAGTCTTTGAAAATTCTGAATAAACGTAATGTAAGGGTAAATTAAAGGGAAATTAATTTAATGCTTAAAAACAATATATTTAATGGTTGCAATAATAAGTGGCATTAACAATTCAACAATAACAATAGCTTACTGTACTGTATGTGCTCTTCTATTTTACTGATGCACTTATAAGGATGAAATCAGAAAACGATAATATTATTTACGGCACTGGTAATTGCCCAGAAGTCTAAGAAGGCAAACGAGGTTTCTATTGTCTATGATAACAGATCTCATTAACAACATGTTGTTGTTAAAGATGCAACAAAATATTTTTTCTAAATTATAGTTAAATTACAGATGTAATATAAATACCATGTTTAAGAAAAATCATTAGGAATTTAGCATTTTGAATTTATTACAAGAATTTTATTAATTGCATGCAGAGCTTCTAGTTAATTTAATTGTAATGAAAAAAAAAGAATAAATTGAAATTGAATATTGAATACTGTAATTAAAAAAGTCGTTGTAAGTAAAGTATAGATGTAAGGCCTCGGTTCAAACCCCAGATCAGAAATGAAAACAAAAATATGAAAAAATATTTTTTCCGCGACTTCATCTCAGCAGATTTCTGGCAAAAACTTTGAGAGTAAATAAAATTGCCATGAAATTGCCTTTAGGCTGTAGGTCCCGCCACTAATGTATTAAATTAACACACACACAACATAAGTGGTGTGAGAAGCAATATCTGCTAATTGTATGCCTTCAATTGTCAGTTTAAAGTGGACTTCAAACGACAGATTTTTCGGAAACTTTTTATTTACTCTCAGATTTTTTGTCCTGTCGAAGATATTTTTTCATATTTCGTTTTTTTTTTAGATATCTAGGCTGTGGTTTGAATCACGGCCTCACGTCTAATAAGCGAACACCTTACGTACTAGATTACGGCGACATTCAATAGTTTTTTTCCTTAATGGAAAGAAAAAACAAAAATTGTTTTGTTATCGTTTTTCTATAACAGAATAATGAATCCTTAAAATTCATTTCATAATTCAATTAATTCAACACAAACAAAAGACACAATTTATTTTGGACCATCATCAATGAGTGAGTGAGTGGATGGATGGATGATGAATGAATGACCGAATGAATGAACAAAATGGTACTAAACCATACAAAAACAAATCAAATGTGTTTTATTTCCAACACCACATACACACAAACACGCACCCACATCTGTGCAAAAGCACACCCAAACACAATGCTCACGTTATAAACATTTCAATTCAGTGCATAAGGTTTAATGTAAGTCGTGCGGATTGCAGGGGAATCGTTTTACATAGTTTGAGTTAAGAAAGGAGAAGAGACGAGACGGGACGAGGAGATGTTCAACACTTCCACTTACCATCTATTTTGCAATTAACGGAATTGTTACTCTTTTTGGATGAGTTGCGTGACATTTGGGAATGATTGGTTTGTGAATGTGATGGACTTGAGTCTGTGGAACGTCGAGTATTTGTTGTGGCGGCACCACTAATTCCAATGCCAGCAACATTGCTGGCACTTGCATTTTGTGGAGTATTTGCGTTGTTAATATCGCCTCCTATTGCTATAGATCCTCCTGTGGTCGTTATTGTTGTTGGTACTGCTGTAGTAGTTTGAAAGGCTGCCATGGGACTGGGTGTAACGGTAACCATTGGATGAACACAGCCTGTGTGTATATAAGTGATACGACATGATGCAACATGAAAAGGCACAAAGAAACAAAATACAAATATAGACTTGAACGCACACAAAACATGTACATATGTATGTATGTATGTATGTATGTATGTATGTATGTATGTAGATAGGTATGTATATAGTGGTATTTTGTAAATTAATAAAATGAAAAAAAATTGCTCCCAAAGAAATAAAACATGAGATAAAGAAATAGAAACAGAAAAAAAATATGGAAATGAGGTTTTACTGGGTATTGAAATTGTAAGCCAATTAAAAAACCAAAAACAACACAAAATATTACATAAAACAAATTAAACGAAACAAAAAAGAAGATAAAGCGAGAGAGACAGAGAGAGAGAGAGAGAGAGAGAGTGATTGAGAGCGAAGGAGGAGAGATATATACATATACAAATAGGAAGTAGCCTTTACTAAAGTCATAAAACCAGTTGGGTTTTTTATTTCTTTGGTGAATTTCTCGTTACTCATTAAAATAAAACAATAAAAGCTCTAATGAAACCAATGCCACCATCATCTCCCACACCTTCTCCCTCTACACCATTCTCTCTGTACTACCTTTTTCTCTGGGAACTTACCTGTTTTGCTGGCATCATGTGTCAAGTGGCCACTTAACGAATGCAGTTTATCGGTGATGCCGTGATGTAATTTATCCACAAAACTGCTGCGTGTATTTGTGGCGGATGATGTTGAATCACCACCCATCACCGAGGAGTTTATCAGTGATGGGGCTATTTCAACAATATTATTGATATTTGGTATGGAGCCTAAAGGGATAATACAGAGATACAGAAACGAATAAATTCAAATGGTTTTGTTAAAGGATTTTGTGCAAGAGAAATTGATTTTATTTCACCCAGTTTAAGAGTTATTTCACTTTAAATATGAAAAATTCTTGTTGGATGTTTTTGATTTTTCATTACAACTTAATAATGCGGGATTTTGGCGAATTGAAAATGATCAAATTATGATGAAAATACAAAAAAAAAGAAGAAAGATTAGTCCAGTGTGAGTGGCACAGCAACAATTTCATAAATAGTTTGCAAATGGTTTTAAAACAAGTGATTCGTCAAAATTGTCTTTGGACTTGCCAACTTGTCTCTCGGATTCTCTTTATTTATGCGGCAACACCAAACATTTTGAAATCTGCTGGTAAAAGGTCACCAGTTTATCAGTGATTAAGCATGTCTGTGACCGTATGACGTGTTCCAGCAGCACTATTTGAGTTCCGTTCCATTCCATTCATATACTATCAGTTGCGCTATACTTACCTTTTACTAGTGAAATGATCCCTGTTTTCATTTCCCCTTTAGTTGTTTTTTATTTTTATTTGTGTTATTCTTGAAATGGCAGATTTTCTTATATTCTCCTCCTCCTGAGTTTCGATTTCTTTAGTTTGTTCAATCATTTTTGGTTTTTGTTATTGTAGTTTTTGTGTGTTTTTTTTTTTCATTTTTTACCTTTTGTGTGAGCTGTAACTGGAGCACAAGCTGCTGTACTACTGATGGCTGCCATTTGATTGAGTGTCTTGCCTTGCAGTGGAGGAGCATTGTTAACATTGGCCTTAAGGAATGATACAAATAGATGTTGGGCCAATTCCGTTGGGGTCTCACAGTCAAGGAAGGCATCAAGAAAACGACGAAATCCATCGTAATCAATGTCCTTGAAACGAGAAAGATGGGAAAAAAGAAAGATGAAATCGTACAATCAAAATGTTCAACAAAAAAAAAAAAGGAAGAACATGATGAAAATATTTTACAAAGTAAGAGTAATGAGAGAGAGAGAGAGAGAGAGAGAGAAGGATAGGAATGAAGTATTTAAAGATGCACAAATATTTCGAATTGGGAAAAAAACTGAAATAAATATTTAAATAGGAATTGGAAAAGAAAAGGATTTTGCTTTTCCTTTTTATAAAAACTATGAATAAAATCAAGAATTTAAAATTGAGAGAGGAAGAGAGGAGAGAGATATTAAATAGCATAACAGTTTGCACCTTAAATCAACCCATGGGAACCAAGCATTCATTTATGTATTTTAAGAACCCAACAATTTAGTTCCAGAGTTTAAGTACTCAGGCACTGAAGCAGAAGAAATTTAATTTTGTTTAGGTTGGGTATTGAGTAATGGGTTTTAAAAAACCCAAACCAAATTGCTGATCAATTTGCGAATAAGACAATCTCGCTACTGTTATTCCAGGCTATATATGACCAATGTATTGGCAACTACATTAGAATTCCACGACTTTTCCTCTACATAAACTTACCCATTGGAGATACAATGAAACCTTAGTTGTATTCCTATGAATTGCAAGTAAGCATGTACTTCAAGCTGCAAAAAACTGGAGGCTTCTTTTAAATTCCATAAAAATGGAAAGTTAAGCGTTCCCTAAAATGAGATTTTAAAGTGCAAAACTATGAAAGAACAAATCTTTTTTTTTTCATTGTGGCGGACTGCAGTCCTTTTTATGAATTTAAAAAACAAAAAATCTTCACTTTGAGTTCTTCGAGACTAATATTATTCAGGACACCGCCCATGTCAATGCAGATCAATAGTGCAAATAGTAGGGTGTTTATTAAGGCCGAAAAGACTTAAAACCTCTTAAAATTGAAGCTATAATTTTTCCCAATGTTTTTTATACTCGTATATAGTCTTGATTTATTACAAATCACAACATTTTTTTAAATGTTAGAAATTTAATTTGAAGACCTTAAAAAATTGTTTCCCTGAAAAGTGTTATGAAATTGCTGGGATATTAATTTAATTTCTATGTCATCATTTTGAAAAATCTCTAATACAAATTACTGTGTTTCGTATGCAGAGTAATAAAATTAAAAAACAGAGAAAATTTCAAAAATTTTATTTCAAATAGAATTTCCATAGAAACGGTAAAAAATTGTTTTACGGAAATAAAAGCGATACATTATTTGGAGATATTTTAACAACATTATTACAGTCAGCCAGTCAGTCAGTCGGTCTGTATTTTATAACACAGGGGATTAAAAGTGCTCTAGTGTAGGAGTGAGAGAAAGGCGGAAATAAAATCTAACGCATAAATCGATAAATAACTTGTTGTACAACGCAGAGTCTAAACTTGTGAAGTTGGAAACTTGTTGGCTTTTTTTATGGTGCATAGCTTTGGTACATTTCCAGATTAAAAGGTAAAAAGAAAATAGAGAATTGGTATGTAGATAGGTAGAGATGACTGTCGACCCAAGAATACGGATGGACATACTAAGGTCACATAAGACCCATTGTGAAACCACAATTTTTCCTTTTCTTAGTCTTGGAACAGATCATAGTTTCTGATGAAGCAGCACAGATTCTAAATGTTAATGCGAGACAGTTCCTCTAAATCATCCACATAGAAGGCAACGTGATGCCTTTTTTCCTTTCATATAATTTGGGTATGTTGCTAGTAGCAGAATAACAGTTTGAATCTCTTCCTCATTTCGGTATGTTCTACAAAAGCATAATGCACCTTGTATACGTGTCATTATGCTATGCCCTGCCATGACCCCTAATCACATGAGATAAAGCGGAGCACAAAATTATCTTCAACGCTAACATAGATGTAGTAAGGCACAGTATCAGGTTCAAGTCAGTTGTTCTATTGAGAGATACCCACCACGGATATTAGGAATCTGTAGCTCAAGATAAGTATAAGCCACTGTTTTGTAGATCCAGTGAGCCATCCCAGTTACTATCTTCGATTTTTTGGTTTTCTTGAATTAGAAACGTTACATTTTCAAACCATTTTAAATACATTTGAAGTCTTTGGTAATCTTTTGATATTTGGCCCTACATCGTGTATATTCTTAAACATTCGCTTTAGTAACAGAAAGCTTATCCTAATGAGGAAAATATTTAATTCACGTTTAAAAGAAATTACTTTTTCCATGAAACTTAAACGTAATTAATTTTTATTTGCAATTTCATCGATTATCAAAACAATTTTTCGTATTTACGGCTTATTTAATTAATTACATATAATTTATTGAAGATTGAAATTTTTAACAAATTGCTGTCAGTATTTATTACGATTTAATTGTCGATAACGCAAAATAAAAATAAACTCATCATACATATATCATTACAGAGAGAATTAAAAAAAATGTGAAAAAATATGCAAAAGTGCCATTTAAATTGTTTCATTTTTAAATACTTATTTGCATTTCTTCTATACCAGTAACGGTTTATTTATCAGGTATATTTCACTCTTATTTATTGTAAAAAAAAAAATGAATTGTTGTGGTCTATAAATTAAAGTAGGAGGAAATGTGATTCTGAACCCAATCGATTTAGAATAAATTTTGAGAACTGAAGTGGGATATTGAACTAGTTCGATATTCATTTTATGTGTACACATCAGAGATCAGTAAAGAATCGTTTTATTACTACTCAGAAGCACTCATGAAATAAGTGAATAAACATTATTGTAATTTAACTATGTACACTGATTCATTTGTATACATTTGTGTACTTTATAAGTACAGTATAAGTATAAAGACATCAAACTCATACATTTCCCTTATTAGCCTTTTCAAACTATAAGGACTTTTTTTATCATAATTTTTATGGAGAATCATTTGCCAAAGGAGCTGGGATTAGAATTTCAAACTGCCAGTATAGAGGTGAGCTCCAGTCGTTATTCTCATCATACACTCAGATGGAAATTTTTTTCTTTGGCTTTTGTTTTAATTTTGTCAACAAAAGGAAATTATATTCTCTTCTAACTAGCAAAGATTATATAACAGTTGATATGACGACATGTGAGCAGCATTTCTTCTAAAAAATTTTCACATTTTAATTTTAAAATTTGAAAATTTTGTATTGCAAAATAATTGTAGAAAAAAATGATGTTCTCAGGTATGAGTAACTAATACCAGCATCAGTTCAGTTCAGAAACAAATTTAAGAAAATTTAAAAGAATTTGGAAAAGGAATAAAAAAAATAACTTACGAATGGAAAAATAAAATAATTGCCAATATATATACAGGAGTATATACTGAATGTATGTATGAGACATTTTACAATGTACTACACCAACGTAAAAACTTGAGATATGTTTAGTAGGCCAACAGACTCCGTTTTCTAGGATTGAGGTGGCCCTAGATGTTACACACGTTGGGTAATAACAGCAATGTGGTCAATAATAACGGCAAACAATAGTCAATTATTAACACGATTCTTGTCCGTAATGTCAAACTTTGTACAAAACATTGGCTTCATTGCGAGAAGTTTTGCTTTAAATGGATTTTAATGTACGAAAAAGGGACGATAGAAAAGGTAAAGATTGACCAGGTTATCTAAAAATGTGATCAAAATTGACTAAGGCCTAGACTCTTTGCTAGTCGTAAAGTTGTCTCAGTCTACTGTTGGCTTATTAAACGAGAGGCAACGGTTAAAATGTATCAACAAACTTATGATTGACAAGTCCTGGTATTTGTTTTGACCGAACTTTGTATTTCGATTTAGGCCTTCAGCAATTCTTTTCGCGTATAGTCCATACGTTATTAGATAGTGAAGAGAAGAGCATGATATTTATAAGAGAGTTCTTGTTTCTGTTTATGGTACTTTATCTACTTTTCTAATATGTTATCGTGGCAACACAACTTAAACGCTTTTCCGGGAGTTTTTCTTTAAAGAGAATTTTTAAAGTCAAATTCCGTTTATGCATAATAACCAAATATGTATGCATGTTTGAAATAAATGCTCTAATGTCCTTATTTATTACAATATTATTCTTATAGAATATTCTAAAAAATTATTTGGTGTCATTAACTTAAAACGAAAGAAAAAAAAATATTGTCAGTGTTTTCCTCTCTCATTATTTCCTTTGTTTACACATTTGGCATACTTTTAGGCTCTCAAAAAACTACAATATAATGCATACATTTACGCTTAATACAATACATATTTTATAACATATTTCAAGCATAAAATAATAAATAATTATATTTTATTTATTTATTTATTGTTGTCGTCGTTGCTGTTGTTTATTTTGTGTATATATCTTGACATGTTGTATTTCATTAAGTTTCCTATTTAGCACGACTCCATTCCCCACCATCCTCATCTCATTCATATTTTTTTAGTTTTTCATTTTCTATATGCTTTTGATATGCTGGGGTGTTTTATGGCATAATTAATGATGATGACAGTAGATGGTGCAAGAGAAATGGATGTGTAAGACGAGCTACTCAGCTACGCTACTGACTGAGTCTTGTTAATAGAAACTAAGAAATTTTATATAAAATAACGGCCTTACAATACAGTAACAATAAACATAAAACAAATATATCAACAACAATATCCAAAATGATATTATGTAAAACAACAACAACAACAACAACAACAAGCAATAAATAGACTCAAATTTACAATTAAAATAAGAAACTACCCAAGTAAAGTCTTAATAAACGCAAAAAGAAGGAAAGGAAGTGTTTGGTGAGGTGGGGTGGGGTAGTGGGAGAAGCAGAGAATATGATAAAATTAAAATTCTTGGAAATATGTGCGTATGGATAACGCAGCTACTGAAACAAACACACAAAGTAAAAAGTAAAAATTAATGATGATCTCCTTTTTCTTTTTTATGGAAAAATATATTGTATTGCATTATTGTTATTCGTTGTCGTTGCTTTAATAAGAATATTAAATGCCATACAGTTTAAAAAAAGTAATCATAGGAAGAAAGTAATGGAAAAACATATCATTTATTTTTGTTTTTTTTTTAGAATATGAGGGCTGTTGAAAAATTAACTAAACAATGATACCAAATAATATTATTTTTCGATACAAAAAAAAAAAAAAAAGGAATCCTATGAGTATAATTTATTGGAACACGCAAGAATATACCAAAACTCCTTCATTATTTCATGCCTTTCAGCAATTGTACTAAGAATGCTTCTCATTTTTTACGCTAACGAAAGGATTCAAATAATTTCGAGTATCCTGTTCTAAAGTAAATCGTACTCCAGTAAAGGTACTCTAGTTCGGAAGGCATGGTATACTTGCGTTTAACAATAGCGTCCTTGAAGTAATGCCTTCAATTTGTCACTTTCGAAATTTTCTTCTTTCTGTCACATGTCACATATAATAATCGATGAAAACATCAGTTTTCTATCGATATATGCAGTCGGTGGTCGGTGGTCGGTGAGGTCACCGTGGTCTAGTAGGTAGCGTGCTAGCTTTTTAGACGTAAAGACAGGGTTCGAGTCCCAAGCCAGACATCAAAATAAAATACAAAAAGTATTTTTTCGGCGATTTCTGGCAAAAACTCTGAGAGTAAATAAAATTGCCATGAAAAGTTTCTCAACAATCTGTCGTTCGGAGTCGACTTTAAACTGTAGGTCCCGCCACTTATATATAACATTCACACATACAACATAAGTAGTGTGAGAAACTAGGTCAATAATCCTGACTGAAGGGATACACAATGACCAATTATGTATGTATATAGCAGTCGGTCAGATGATTTCTCTTTAAATGCTGAGGCTATTGTTGACATAAAAGAAGAAAACAGAATTCTTTATGGTTTACCATATGGTTTACCCTATTATTAGAGACACAAACCATATGTGAATACCACATTTTTAACATATACACACATCGGATATAAAAACGGATTTCAAAAGGAAATCGATTGATGGCAAACGTACCTGTGTGGGAGTAGCTGGAGAAAGAACCTTATTTTGTAAGATTAGAATTATAGTTGTTGATAGGGACCGAAAAAGAGAAAAGTGTCAATAAGTTTATGAGATTGTTGGGCAATGTTGGGCTTTGTTTGAAATCTTTTCTATCGAGTCCATATTGCTCTGCTCCTTAGCTTTAGATCTTGCGTATGCAAAGATAGTCCCTAGAAACAGAACTGTGGCTAATGTTCGACTGGAATGATTGACTCAAAGGCTGGATTGCATGTCTTTAACTTGTAATATTTCGAAAGATATAAAAAAAAACTGAACTTCCTATCTTGTGTATCAGCTTAGAATGTTTAACTAGTTTCTAAATTTTTGTAATTTTATTTCTGTTTTTCTGGTTGTATTTTGCCGTAATTTAGAAAAAAATGTTTTCAATTTATAGAGTCTGGCATGTTGTGAGTGTGGTGCAAAAACAGTAGACAAATGAGGCAACATTTTTATGTTAAAATAGCAACAACAGTGAAACCATTACACAGGTTACATAACGAAACAGCTTAATTGGCATTTTTTTAAAAGCCACAACTGGTATGTGTGGTTCTCCTCCAAAGAACATAAACTTGTCACACAAATACACACACACACACTTACGTCTATGAGTATATACATGCATGTATGCGTATGTATGTATCAAAATTCAAAAGATACTTTATTTTAAAGGTACTTTTGTTTTTGACCTCTAGTTTTACTTTTTACTTGCTAATGTCAATATCAGTGTAGGTTTTTATGTACATACATAAACATATATGTATGGATAAACGTGTGAAATAGTATGTATATTTGTAGAGTGGTGCGTATATATGGGGTTTTGCTAACCATACAACCATAAAACAGTCTACTAAAGTAATACGAAGGAAACATAAAACAGTAGAGACTCAAAAAGAGACAGAGAGAACTAAAAAAATAAGTTTTTTTTCTATAAATACGTTGCTGAAAGGGGATAGAAATTATTTCTAGCAGGCAACACTATTCTTACATAATTGATCATTACAACCCATCCTTTAGTCAGGATTACGACATAGTTTCTCACAGCAACCGACACTATATTCTATGATATTGCAAATGTCTGTAATTAATGTGAGACAGTGAATAGCAAATATCACAACAAACTAGACGAGAAACGACGAGAAAAGGTAGTTTAACTCCTTCAATTTAAAGAAGCTTGTCCTGAAGATGAATCTTCGAGTTAACTATAAGACACATGGATGGTTTGAATGTTGCTAAAGTGATAAAATGTGTTTGGCACGACCACAAGACTGCTATCAATTACAATTTGTTGAATTTTCGAGCATCAAATTGATTACTTTGAAATAAGAGAAATGTGGAACAGAAACGTACGGCTGACATATGTATGTTCATACAAAATATTCAGTTCTATTGACATTCCTTATGTTGCTATGCCCGTAAAATCACCCTTTTAGCAAGAAATCTTGAATAATTAGAAATAACAAGAACCGCCTTGGTTAGATTCTAAAGGACGTAAAAAATGTTGGCAAAAAACTGGGTATACGATGGGCAATAGAATCTACTTTGAGATCGTCTACGCCCGGGAGATCCCCTGTTTTTATCGAGGCGGCAAACGAATTTACCGGGGGGCTCTAGATGTGATTAAAAAAACTAGAAATATTGTGTTCATATTTAAATTATTAAAATAAACATTAGTTCAGGGCGCAAATGTCACCTCTTAGGTCCTTTTTAATTTCATTTCTTTCTGTCGATTTAATATTTCTTTTAACATAACAAATGAATATTTATTATCCTTATAACTTTATGCATACATATATACATATGTATGTATATAGCCTTACACACATACACAAGACTATTACATATTTACATTATACTGCTACAAAAACTGTTCAGGAAGGACTTTTGCAGTTAGATTTTAAAAACATATGGGACATTGTACTTACAAAAATGTGAATTATTGTTCAATTTTTTTTTTGAACTAATTTTTTTGTCAACTAATTTTACACAAATTCTTCTTGTCCTTTTTTTCTATTTATTAAAAGGAATTGCTTTGAATTTTTATAGTAAAATCACCCATACGCACATACATGTATTTCATATGTTCTGCATAGAATGTATGTATGTATATATGTATGTATGTATATATGTATGTATGTATGTATGGAATAAGTGTACATGTATTGCATGAATATTTAAATAGGAAACATACAACAATAATTTACATATCAGTTGAGTTGTGTTATGTTGTGTTCCAGACGATATTTTTGTAATTATTTTAAATAAATTGTCAAAAGTTACAATGAAATCAGTAAAATAAATAGGAAACGGGGAAAATCATTAAAGCATACAACAAACAGTTACCCCACTACCTATTAAGTGGAGCCATGGAGAAGAATACACAATACACATCGACAGGAACATCGAAGAAGCAAATCTAGGTTCGCCTTTTGATTTTAAATAGCTTTTACACTAGCATACATCGCTTGTAAACACAATTTGATGAGAGAGAGAGAGAGTTTTATTATTTACAGTTTCCAGACAAATGTCAAACATTTTTTATATTCATCAGGCCAATTTTGCGTTATAACACGAGTTCATATATAATTGCTCTCGAATGTAAGACAACAAAGCTACAAGAGAGGACGTAGAAGACTGACAACCGCTATAAACCTCCGAATGTTATACTGTTAGAAATTTCTTTGAATTTCCCTGAAACAATTCCTGAGGTGTAGTTTTTAGTCGTGTAGGCCCTTTTGTCGGTAGGCAAAAGGCAAGTGTTTTCCAGACGATATCACCATATACTCAAACCTACTAACAATAAATGCATAAACACAGCGTATATCGAGCAAACCTTATATTTCCTCAAAGGCAAAGAGAATCATTATCGTTCGTGAATATATGTAGCAAGTTGTAAGGGTAATGTTGTACCTCAAAAACTCAGCGAGATTGCGTACACTAGGGATACCACTGAGGTTTAATTCGTTTGAATAACTGATTGCAATACCAGAGTTAGTAACTACTGACTCAAAACCGTGTATGCCTTTCACAATTTTTATTTTGTAAGAAAGAGTGAGATGAATAGCAGTCACGACAGATCTGCAGATTACTGTATTTACAATGGAGATGGTTTTAGTAAGTATGTCGTATAGCCACTAATATTGGGAATTTAAGCGGTGCTAATACCAAACTAATACAAAACAAACACAATGAACGACTTCAAGGATATGTATTGTCACCATCACAGTGGTGTTAACCTATAGTACATTTAAAAGTAATAAAAAAACTTGGCATACCGACCTTGAACATTATGGAGTACCCATAACATTCATTCAAATTTGTTTCCTTTTGGAGAAAAGAAAAAGAGAAACAATTTCACGTGTATCATGTTACTTAAAATGTATTTGGTATTTGGTACTCATGCATATTTTTAGAATATTTTTTCCTTCTTCTTCTTCTTCATTTTTACAATTTAATTACGCGGTGGAATTTATTTGATGGAATATCTCACAAAATTAATTCACATATACTTTGGAGATGAAAGAAAAAACAAGAAATATTTAAACAAATAACGTCGAATGTAAATATATTGCTATTAAATTATTTAATTTTAATAATTAAAAATTCGAAGAAAATGCTTTTGAACACAACAGGTTGATTTAAGGATTTTTTTTTTTCAATTTATAATAAAAAAATGAAATTATTTAAATTCATTATCCTTGAAAGTATTCGAAATATTTTAAAAATATTTGCAACTTTTTTGAATTTGAATAAATTTTTTATTTTAACACAATTGTATACAATCCGGTGTGTTTCACTATTTCCACACGAATGGAGTGTTGGAATTCGAGCATAGTGTGCCTATGTAAGTCCCATTGATGCGCAATGAAAGGAGGATTAGCAGTTGCAATGTGAAGGTAGTCCATGAACTACTTTGCATCGGATCTTTGTCTTAAATTCCTATCTGCTTTTAGTTCATTAAATAGTACAGGGACCAAATCGTACTGTGTAACATGCTGCTTACTACGCTTGAACTTATTTATGACGGCGGCATAAGGGTATTTGCATTAGCGGACGAAATGCAACAAGAAGAATATATACATAGACCCCAAACAAACCATAAGTTGTAGAAACTGCATCCTTCTTTAATAAAAAAGGGGACCAGCCCATACATGAGGGTTGTTTTCCGTTCCCGTGACCATGAGAATCCAGGATGTAATCTTGACTAAGAGGTTGCAATGGTCAATAATATATACTTGTAAGATCGACGACAGGTGGCACTTAACTAAATATAAAGATAAAACAAACATTCTCCTTCCTTTCTTAGGCCAAATAAATGTATAACAAATAAATTTTAAGTAGAATTAAAGGAAACAATCTCCTAAAAATATTGAATTTATTTTTTATACAAAAAAAAAAGATTCTATATTTTGTAATATTTATTTTTCAATAATATTTTTTATTTTCTTTTGTTTTTTAATCTAAACAAATGCCAAACAATAATTATTGCGCCAAAGTGCATATTTATGCATGAAAAGAAATAAAAATTGTTTCAAAACCCAATTTCCTAGAGAAACTAAAACATTTCAAGTAAGCAGAACAGATAATGAGAGAGACTTATGTAGTGAGAGAGAGAGAGAGAGAGAGAAAGAGAGAGAGGCTGAGAGTGAAAAAAGGATTTCAATTTAAATTGGAAAATAATGCATAACTTTAGGCGCAATATTTGCTTTCTGCTGAACAAACGATTATAGAAATCATGTTCTGTGTTCAGCATTGAAATTATGCAGAAAATTTGTTTAACAAATGAGTTTCTTACTTTTCGCTCTCGGTCTCTCTCTCTCTCCTTTTCACCCTCTATCTCTCTCTCTCTCTCTCTCTCTTTCGCAATGCAAATAAATGCATCAGTAGTAGTGATTTATTATTGAGTTGAAAGCGGCAAATGTGTTAGTGCTGTTGTTTAATATAGGAATTGAATTTTTATTTTTTGTTTTTACTGAGGCAAATGAAATAAAACTTTTTGGTGAAACTTTAAATTGCTGGCATTTATTGTCGGAAAGTTACGTTTTGGATTGGTTTTACAGGAAAGCGTTAACGAATTAGAGTGGTTTATAGCATCTACGGTTTGAAAAGATGAAATTGAACAGAAAAGTTTGAAGAAAAGTACTATTGAAAAAAAGGACTTTACAATTGGAATTCTATAAAATGTATTACAAGAAATGTTTAGAAATAATTGGAAATATAATTACTTTCTAAATTTTTACTTAATCGAACATTACAATCCATTAGTCAGGATTAAAACCAAGGTCAAGTTTCAGTTAGATGATAGGTTAAATTTTTTAAGATCAAGAGTAAATCAAATCAATGCCAAATACCCTGTTCTGAAGTGAAGCCTGAGATCGCTTGCAATCAATTGAAATACGGTCAGCTAAGGTTACGTAAAGTGGCGAAGAGCTCACACTTAGGCCAGCATTAGGGGCATTGTAATAACGCAACCATTTCTACACAGGTGTGAAATTAAACGAGGCCACACATAGAGAACAGAAAAAAGGTCTAGCTTTAGCGTATAATTTAGTATATCGAATGATTGTAACGGTCAAAGTAGCAGAGAATAATGTGAAGAGTGTGAGAATGAATGAGTGGCCGTGTACCAGCGCGTTTCCAATAAAACACTTTAATTTTTTTAACACATGATTTCAATATTTAATTATTTATTTGGCAATATTTGTTGATTTGTTTTTGTTGTCTATGTATTCCAGTGAATATTAAAACAATTAAATTTTTTATAATATTATTATTGAATGTGGTTTTGATTTCAAATGTTAATTATTTACTGGCATAAAACAATTATTGAACGAACCATTATGTGTGGGTGTGTGTAATTTGTGTGGCATTTCCTTCCGTTAGGTTTTATTCTTTTTAATTGCATTCGACCAAATGATTTTTGACCAAAATAGCCAAAGGCCATCTTCTTTTTTATGTGTTAAATTGCATAAATTCATAATTAAAATCTAAAATATGTAGCAATTATTGAAATTTGCAAATAATTGAAATTTAATAATAAAAATATGTAAAACTGGAAAAAATCCAGAAAGCCAGGGAGAAAGAGAGAAGTATTGGAATATTGATATTGGAGAAACAATAAATGTAATTAAAATAATACTTTTAATTTAAGTGTATTGTAATAAAGTTTTTTTTTTTGTCTGATCAATAATTTGTTTTATTTGTATGCATGCATGTGTAATATTGTAGGTATGTAAAGAGAAAACAATAGTGGTTCAATTACAAATACAGAAAGCAAAAAAATTTGGATAGCTTTAGGCCTTAAAATATGGCAAACGACTAACAGAAATTCCTTTAAATTATACACACAAAAAACTCAATGCGATAATATACGCTATGGCTTTAATTACTATTTACAATACCCTTATCACAAATTTTATTGCGACAATAACAAATAAAGCTCTTTTAAACACAACAAATAATTTTTGTTAAATACATAAATACTTGAGAATAATAAATGAAAGATATTCTACTCAGAGTTACATATTTTTGCCATTACACAATGAATAATCAACATACAGAAAGGAATTGTATTAAATTTGCTAATACATATGTACATAATTCGTCATTACAACCCTTCAGTCTGGATTATTTACCTAGTTTCTCGCACCACTTATGTTGTGTGTGTTAATTTTATCTATAAGTGGCAGGACCTACAGTTTAAAATCGACTCCGAACGACAGATTTTTTTTTACTCTCAGAGTTTTTATCAGAAATCAATTTTGCTAAACGTTCTGTTAATTACAATGCCTCAGGGATTTCTTTGATTGCCGGCCAAATTCAGTTGCCTTTTGCAATTGAAAAAGGGCCAAGGCTGGTCGATCTGGCTAAAGCTGTTGTACATATGTAGCGAGCAAGGAAACTAAAGTTTAAGTGGCCTATCAGCTTTTTGAGCAACGTAAGTATCTGGTAAACTTTAGACAGGAAGCGTGGCGTAGACAGTCAATTAAAGGTTAATAGGAGATTTTTTGCTTCATAATAACAAAACAAAAAGACATAAGCTATTTTGAATATATTTTTCAAAACATCAAGATGAACAGCCTTTATATTGAAGTCGCCGTGAGACCACGGTTCGAATACTAGGTTAGAAAAAAAAAAAAATATGAAAAGCAGATTTCGGGCAAAAATTTTGGGATTAAATAAAATTGCCGTGAAAAGTTTCTCAAAAAATCTGTCGTTTGGAGTCGACTTTAAACTGTAGGTCCTGCCACTTATGTGGAAAATTAACACACACAACATAAGTGGTGTGAGAAACAAAGTCGTAATCCTCACTGAAGGATTGTAATGTTCAATAAAAGTTGTATTGCACTTTGACGAAGTATCCGTCTACCGAAACCACTGTGTGATTTGGAAGGCATTAGTAACATAAGTAAGTTCCATTTTGTAGCCCGACTTTGGTGTTTTTTCCAGATTCATTAATCGTATTTGTCAATTGAAGCAGTTCTTAGGATCGACTACGTTAGGGACATAACGTAGGAAAAACAGAGAAAAAGAAGAATTTCTCTTCTTCGATTTCTATTTTTTCTTTTGTTGATTGAAAACTAAATTTTTTTTTGAAATTACTTAATATTTTAAAATTTTTCTATTGTGTATATGGTGTTTTTTTCTGAATTTAATTTGTTATGGAAAGATTTCCTTTTAATGTAAAGCAAACAATTCATCAAATTGTTAATTCCGCACAATTTAATGTGAACAAATAGCGTGTCAAAAAAAAAAAAAATCGATTTTCATAACAAAATGGCCAGTCATTAGGAAAATTTTAGGGGGAATATCGCATTTGTACAATTCAAGAAAATTATGTTTTTAAAATGAATAATCAGAGCATTCTTGGTAAGAAAGAAAAAACGAATAAAAAAAAATAAAAGTATTGAATATAACTTACCCCATCTGGATTTAATTTTGGCGAGGCATGTGGCGAACAAAATTCCAGCAAAACATCCTGCAATTTACGTGTCGAATCTGTTTCAAATAAAATCAAAAGAAGAAAGTTTCATGAAATGAGAGTACACACAGCAAGTAAATTAGTGTGTAAATTTTAAATCAATGCACATACAATGGGATTTAATTAACAATTAAACTAATTAAAAACAATAACAAAAACAACAATAAAACTAAAAAAAAAAAAAATCGAAAGGAAGAGTGAAAAAAAGGAAAACTTTTCACTTCAATTTCTGCTTTCACTCTTGCTGAAGAGCACACTTAAGAATTCCTATAAAAAGTGTAGGTATCACTGAAACGAATGGCGCCACTAAATGTGGCAAGTGGCAAAAAGGAGAAACAAAAAAAAACTACACGTATAATCTTCTTTTCGCCAACGTCTTTTCTGCCGGCTTGTTGGTTGGTGTGTTTGTTTATGTTTTTCCTTTATTTTTATTTTTTTTGTGTTCTGAAAAACATTTATTTTTATGAACTGAAATTAAACCATCACTAACTCCTAGTAGTGCAAGTGAAAAGGAAAGGGAATAGAAGGGTTAGTTTGAGATTTCCTCTTTTCGCTATCCCTCTCTTTCTCTCTCTCTCTCTCTCTCAAAATAAACGATTTTATGGCGTGTAATCATAAAATGCTACTTTCGCTCGTGTCTATAAATTCAAGAAAATATTTTTTTTTTAATTTTCTCTTCATTTTTTTTTAAAGAAAATATTATCAAAAGGGGTTGGCGGTTTGGTTTACGCCAAACGAAAGCTGGGCTATAATCTGCGAGAAAACAGAAAGAAAAAACACTGTATTTGACCTTAATGGCAATGCATTTACCAAGAAAGTATATTTTATACACTCACTCACATCTGTTATTGTGTGGTGCATTAGGAAGTAAAATTGAAAACGTGGAATTTTCGTCTAGAAGTCTAAGCACCTATGCGATCAGAATAAGTTTCTTTAAATTTAGCCACGCCTATCGCCCAATTTTTCGTTTTTGCTGCAATGGCAGTCTACTTTCTAAAATGCATATTTTAAGCTACAAATACAACGTCTGTTGAAGCAATATATTCGTACCCTTCCACAAAATTTATGAGATTGTTCAACGATAATGGAAATCGGCGGTTATTTTTTGAATAGAATAGTCTTTCACCTTTCATTTGATACCAATAGTAGTAGAAGGAGAGGTAAATAGACACATACATATATAATTGGTCATTACAACCCTTCAGTCAGGATTATTTACCAAGTTTCTCACGCTACTTATGTTGTGTGTGTTAATTTAATACATGAGTGGCGGGGCCTATAGTTTAAAGTCGACTCTGAACGACAGATTTTTGAGAAACTTTTCATGGCAATTTTATTTACTTTCGGAGTTTTTGCCAGAAATCTGCTGTGAGGAAATCGCCGAAAAAATACTTTTTGTATATTATTTTGATGTCTGGCCTGGGACTCGAACCCAGGCTTTTCGTCTAGTAAGCCAGCACACTACCTACTAGACCACGGCGACCTCGAGATAAATAGAAGTAAATAAAAAGTTTTTTCATGGAAGACTGTAAACCTGAGCTTATTTTTCTATACATGAAAAGTTTCTTAAAAATCTGTCGTACGGAGTCGATTTAAAATTGTGGGATAAGTCACTGATGCATAAAAATTAACACGCACAAGATAAGTGGTGTCAGAAACTGGGTCGTAATCTTGATTGGAGAGTTGTAATAACCTATTGAGCGAGAAAGTACTTGAAGGACATAAGACCTTAAGGGACATATCACAACCTGAAAACAACACTTTTGACAATTCTGTGACAAAAAGCACACATCTTGTGTAAGGATTGATGTTATTTGAACGATTCAGAATGATCGCTTTTATATATACCTTTTATGTGTTATAAAATAAAGTAAAAATGAAAAACAAGTCAATTAAAAAATAAAATTATTTTGCTGCACAACTCACATGAGGCCAACTCCTGTAGCTGTAGAAATTCTCTGGGTGACAATTTATCCCATTTGTGTACTATTGTGGCGGACATTTTTGCTGAAATGAAATAAGCAAAAGGATTGGGTTTTTTTTTTTAAATAAAATTATTATTAATTATAAACAATAAATGTGTAAATATTTATAATAAATTGTCAATAATAAATGCAAAGCCATCAATAAATAAACAAACACTCTCGAGTAATGGAAATGAGATGTGAAAATTGTCACTTGTTTAAACATTAAATTAAAGGCTCTTAGTTAAGCAAGAAAACAGCAACAAAATACAAACTCCAGTCTAACCATAAGCGTGTAAAATCATTAATCAAATATAATTGAAGGCCTAAAGAACGAACAGTAACAAAAACAAACAAAATTAAAAAGCAAAAATGACAAATGAAACCAACCATCATTGGAAGACAAAAAGCCAATTAAAAATGGAACGAAAAAAAAAAAGAAAACTTTAAGACCAAATTCACTAGACAGACAAACACCAATACCAACACCAACACCAACACCAAGGCGAACACGAACACGAACACACTTACAAACAAAATGTCAAATAAAATAATAAAACAAAATAAAAGAGGAAAATGTCAAATTAAAAATAGACATAAATTTTACGGCCATCAGAATGTAGAAGAAGCAGAATAAGAAGGAGAAGAAGTAACGTAAAGTAAAGTAAAATACAAAATAATACCGTAATTCAATGTAAGGACTACAAGGACAGTCATACAGACATACCGACATACCGACTATATAAATGTGATGACACGTACTTAAAGAGAGATATAGAGAGCTAGCGGGCATAATAAGCTTATGGAAGCCTTACATACAATAATATGCATCCGTTTATGTGACTATATATGTGTGTGTGTGTGTGTGTGTGTGTGTGTGTATGTATTTGTATGTATGAATGTATATGGTTTGCAGAGAAGAAGAATTTTGTGACATGTATGTAAATTAGTGTAAATAGGGAGTGGTATTGCCTCTATACTCGTAGAGGTCTCTGTATGACAACAACAAATAATGCATTAAAATCAGCATAAACGTCAACCTCACCATCAACAATAACAACAGCAATCCCGTGAATCTAATGATTTATACCCACGGGTTTGGTGACGAATCCTATAAATAATTTCCAAAGAAAATCAATAAAAGGACACGGAAATGGGAATTTTAAAATTACCATACACTTGTGATAATAAATACAGGGCAAGTGAATTGTTGTGAATTTTATTAGTTTGTTCGTTTACATCATAATTTCTTATTACATATTCAATTCATGTTTTTTGTGTTGTTTTAATAATCTTAACTATTCACTTAAGCTAATGCGAATAAACTTACTCAATACTTTGCTGGCTCTGAAAGCGTATTTCAACTTATTTTGATCTTGTTTACATATCTTACGTTTCTGAGCATATTCTGCATATGCTAGTAGTATTAGAGTATATCATTGCATATTTTACTTTAATGATGTACTATTTTTTGGAAGTATATACGATGGCCGTCCTTGGAATAAATAAATTTTAAGGCAGCCACACGATAAGCACAGCCACTTTACAAACTGTCTGTGTCTCAATTCAATGAATCAATTCCAATGTACACTTTTGAATGTGTTTTAAATATTTGGTACTTTTTCTCTTCCCTTGAAGTACTTGTTGCAAAAGGTGTAGATTACTGATTGCACTGACAGTGACATTTTGAATGTTACTGGATATGGCTGCCTTGAATCTATTCCCATATTTTCATAAAGTTAACTTTAATTAAAATTAATTATTTTCGAAAAATCAGCCCCCTTTAGAGGTCATTATGTTTGACGTTCTTAATTGACTTGCCAGCATCAGTGAAAATTAGAAAAAAATTACAAAAAAAGTGCCATCATGGCCACACAACAGAATTTGCTCGTATGGCTGCTATTACCACTCTAATGTTGATAATGCTGCTGCTGGCTGATGAGCTCTGTGATTGGAAAAATACTTGGATTACGATGGTGTCTAATACGCACGCCCCCTCATCCAGTCTGATCATTAGTGTTTCCATTTCCATTTCGATTTTCATATTTGTTCTATAGAAGCAGGTATTTTTGTTTGTTTTTTGTTGTTGTCGTTAGCTTTTGTTTTTCCCCATATTGTGACGTTCTAAATATAAATTGAATTCTTTTTGTTTCTTATTTATTTATTTTGTTATTTTATATGCCACTAAATTAAATAATTCTAATGGGTATTAGACAAAAATAAAAGAAATATTCAAATATAGATTAAAAAACAAAAAAACAAAAACAAAAACGCATACACAAGAAAAAACGAAACGAACAAACAAACATACAAATGTGCTGGACAAACGTAGACAGATCATATGATTTAAATTTAGTGTGATAAAATATTGTATAAAATGTACAGTGCGAATTAAAAGTTAATTAGAAGGTGATTTATATTTTTTTTTTTTTTGTTTGTGGAAAATACAATTGAAAACATATTCACAAAGTCACAAGAGATGGTATTCGTTTTAGATATGTACGTATGAAGTCGCCGTAGTCTAGTAGGTAGTGTGTTGGCTTATTAGAGGTAAAGTCAGGGTTTGAGCCCCAGACCAGACATTAAAACAAAATACAAAAAGTATTTCTTCGGCGATTTTCTCTCAACAGATTTCTAGCAAAAACTCTAAGAGTAAAAAAAAAACCTGCCATGAAAAGTTTCTCTAAAAAAGGTGCCGCCAATTATGCATAAAATTAACACACACACAACATAAGTGGTGGGAGAAACTAGGTCAATAATCCGGACTGAAGGGATATATAATGACCAAGTATGTATGTATGTACGTATGATTTGTGTATTTATTAAATTTCGTTTTCCCATATATGTACATATGTATACTAGCCGTTGAATTAAATACAACGGGGTAAACAACAACAACCAAATAGCGGAAAGTTTAGTTTAAAGAGTGTAGTAATATTATATTGTGATCGTGTCATAGTCTAGCTACTAGACTATGTTTTAGTTTATAAGACAAGAGTCCATAGTTCAAGGACTGTCTCAGATATCTCGAAAATAATGAAATATGAAAAATATTTCTTCGGGACTTTGCCTCAACAATCTTCTGCTAAAAACTTGGAGAGTAAAAAAATTGCCACGAAAAGTGCAATGGAGTGGCAGCCCTTCGTTGTAAATAGGGCAATTGGGTATCAAATTTTTTCTTTTGCCAGGTACATCATCTTTATATGTAAATATTTCAGATTGTTCCCAATTAGATGCATTTCACATGGTGCAATAGAATATATAAAAATGCAATTTTGTGGTAACTCTATTATGATAGCGGATTTAGTTTCTAGATAATGTATAGATGAAAATAGGACTAAAGAAAGAAAAAAAGAAATGATCCTCCACTTATTGGCGGCATATTTGTTTCCCAATTTAAAAAAATGTTTTAATATTTTATTGTTTTTATTTATAAAACTACAAACTACAACTACTACAAAACGCGAACTAGCACGAAAAAAGCTGAGACTCGTATTTAATTAAATCGTTTAAAGATTAAAATATGTTAATTTGGCATTATTATTACAAACAACCCCGAACAACAGACTCAAAACACGTTTTTTTTTTCAGAGAATATCCTTAAAAAAAGTACATGGATTATCGTCCTGGGAAAAATTGTATATACTGTTGGATGTGCCTTAAAAAAACCTGTCTTATGATATAGATATTGTTTATGTTGGTAAGGAAACAGATCCTCAAATTAACAAAACATTCAAAAATAGACCCTTTTTCAAAATGGTCCAGCTCACGAGAGCTCGAAGCTGGAGCCGAAATATTTTAAATGTTGTCTTAAAAAAGTCCAAGGTTCATTTATAGAGGGGTACATCGAGTAAGAATTTCGCTTCCATACAACTTGAGCCGCTCTAATGGACATGGGTGGCATGAGCAGCTAGATCGTAGCTTCGTAATGACGAATTAAGTAAACTTTGTTTTCAATGTTATTTATTGCATTGTAATTACATACATACATAATTGGCCATTACAACCCTTCAGTCAGGATTACGACCTAGCTTCACACACCACTTATGTTGTGTGTGTTAATTTTATACATGAGTGGCGGGACCTACAGTTTAAAGTCGACTCCGAACGACAGATTTTTGAGAAGCTTTTCATGGCAATTTTTTACTCTCAGAGTCTTTGCCAGAAATCTGCTGAGAGGAAGTCGCCGCATGTAATTAGTTGCAACTTATTGTTTCAAATTAATTAAGTTATCGTATATTTTTAACGATGTGTTACTTTTTAATAAAAAAAAAATTTAATTTTAATGTTTGTTTTTTATTTTCAGGGCAAAAATATTAAAAGCAACCTAAACTGCTAACGAATACAATACCAATCCAATATAAACTTTAACAAACAGAAAAGGAAAAACAAAAAACAAAAAGTTAAAAAACATTTACTTAAGCTAATTAATAAATAAATATATGTATGTATGCATGCATGTATTTGTAGTTGTAGTTGTACATATGCATGTAAAAATACATGAATATTTGTAACTGTACTTGTTGAATACAAGTGAAAGCGGGAACAACTATAGCGGCGGCCGTAGAACAGCAACAGTGGCCATAGCATGCCGAATGCCAAATATTCCAAAACTTTTACAGGATAAAGTATGCATGGGTGTGCTTGTATTTGTGTTTAATAGGAAATATGATTGTGGGAGTGAGAGAGAGCAGAGAGAGAGTAAGATTATATGAATACAAAAACTCTATTGGGAATGCTCTCGGTATTCACATTATACAGTCAAATATTAATAATTTTGTGCATGGGTTTGTGTGTATGGGTTTGTCTGTATACGTACGGATTTAGATTGTATTTGTTTATATAAAAGGGTATTTTTCTGTTTACATGTATTTATGTGCTTTCATGGGCTGTGTGTGTGTATGGGTGTGTGTGTTTGTGCGTTTATAGCGTATTAGTGTAAATAGCAAAATATGTACTTTGTTTAACAATGACATTATGGCAGTCAGGACACTTGAGGTCACTTGAGAAAAAAGAAAGAAAAAAACAAAAACAAAAACAGAAAAATTCTACGACTGTATATCTATGGGTGCGGGTTTGTGTTTGCATATGTGTTTGTAGAGGTTGGCTCTATCTAATGGAGATGATGTTGTCTAATGACGATGATGTTAGCTCTGGCTGTAAACGATAATGATGATGGTGATGACGATGACGATGACAATGTTATGTATGTGCTTTTCACAAAAAAAACGGAAAAGAGACAAGAAAAAAAATTATTTTCTAATGACGACAACACACTGGGGTATTTAAGCCATAAAACCGAAAATGGTTAATGGTTTAACCCAGTCGTAATACGCAATAAATTCTTCTTTAAAAAAAAATAAAGAATTTGTGTAACCGAAATATAGTATGTATGTATGTATGTAGGAGTGTATACGTAAAGCATAAATTATTAAAATTTTCTTCATCGTCTTTTCTCATATTTTGCTTGGCTGCCCTTAATTTACTATGTTTATGATGTCATGTTAAAGTGCAGTGAACCGAGAACAACGAAAGTGCTTTTTCACTATTTGAGAAGGAGTAGGACAGGATATTTTTGAAATTCTCAAGAAAGCTATTGTATTCCTATGGGAGAGTAAAGATTAACTCAGTCTAGAATAAAGCCTAAAAATTATTTTCTAATTTTAATGTTATTGAAGTCAAGCTTATTCCAATGATCGAAACAAATTGTATAAGAAGGTTGAAGCAAAATTATTCAATATTTTTGCTTTTTCCAAAATAGATTTTAACTGGGTTTGCAACACAACATATTTCAAAACTGATTGCATATTCCGGACGTTAATTAACATTTTAATTTTTGTAATTATGTTGTTACTTATTTTTAATTAAAAAAAAATTCCCAATGCAATTACGGGTTTTCTGCAGTATGTGCGTATGTGTATGTGTATGTCTGTGTAAATTGTTTTTATAACTTTTCCATAAAATTCCATTAAAATTTGCATAGTTTCCTTTATAAAATGTCATTCAGAATGCGGCAAACTTTTGGCATTTGGAATCACAACTTTTTTTTTTGTTTTGTTACAGGAACGCATTAATTCGCTAGCAATTTAAATCGCGAAAGGAAAAAGAAAAGCTTTTCGTCATTAATTCTTGGCTTAAATACGCAAAAATATTACAATTGCTTATTCCTAATAATTTTTCTACTTTTGCATTCTGTTTTGTTTTAATTTTTTTGTTATTTTTGAAAATTATTCCTTTTTTCGTGTGTGTTTCGGGTTTTTCTCTGTACGAGCCTGTTAATAGTCTTGTTCGCTGATAGTTTGCCGGTCGATTCATACGCTCGCTTTTAATAGCAGAACATAAATTGTATTCAATTGCTGCAGCGATGCGTTTATTAAAATAAGAAAGGAATCTGTTGTATAACAATAAAATTAAATGGAATGGAATAGTACAGAAAAAGAAGTTAGTATTCAAATGGTAGACATCCATGAAGACTTGGTAAGATCCCTTATAATTTTAAACATTTTGAAATAAAAATTCAAAATTCATCGTGTATTCTATACACACTTAAATTCCCAACACTTACGTTACATTAGACTATCGGCACAGATCTACGGATCACGCTGGCTAATCATTTCCACACATGTACCTTGAATGTCGAAATGCAATCATTTCGCTAATCATGTGTCTTAAGAAAAGAAGAGGCTTCGGTATCCTGCTAGTGAACCAAAAGCATTTGCATTACTAAAGTTGGCGATTCAATCGAAAAATTTAACAAGAAAAAAGCGGCAGATTTGCTAAAAACTGGATACCTTGTAAGCCGTACTGAATGTGTTAATTAATAAATATTCAAATTCATGAGTGAATTGAATTTTGTACTCCAATAAACATGTTGGGTGTGTGATATCTACAATGTTAAAAGCATAAAAAAAATTATAAAAACGACTACGTTTTTCAGCTTTAAAATGTAGTATTCAAACACAAATGCCTTGTCTTCTGCAGACGATTGGGGTTTTTTCTCATCTACGCAACAAATTGGCCACTCCAAAAACGAAGCTAGTACTACGAAACATGTTAATACTGTCCTAAATAATAGACGATGTCTAGGCATAAAGATGGTGACTACGTTTGGGGAAAATGTTCTGATAATGATTTTTCGTGTATATTTTTATAGTGAAGCCGTGGTGCATAAGTACTTCTTCTGTTTATTACAAAAAGGTACTTTTTCAATACAATGTAAATTTTTTCTTTAGTGCCACTTACTTAAGAAATGTAATAATTTTTGAATTACAAAATTGTAAAGAAAGAAAAAAGTACTAAACGGCTAGGGTTACTAATCTAGCATTAACGTACACTTCTTTGTAGTTTCAACTCAAGTAGAGTACCACAATGGAATAGAGAATACCGGCAAAAAAAAAAAAAAAAGAAAAAATAATAATAAACACAGTCTACAACAGCGTTTGAGTTGGAAAACTTTTACATTTTAAACCACGTACGACATGGACTTTTGCCACCACGACTCCTATTGCTGTTCTTGCTGCTCCAACTGCTGTCCTAAGCCAATAGAATGAACAGTTTCAAGTCAATAGCAGATACGCTCTATACCCTCTCAATAAGAACTTTTTTTAAAACAAGTTATGTCGAGCTGACACATGTGTCGGGCAAGGAATCTCTAATAGTTGCTACAAAATGACTTTAAAAGTGAGAGAAACACAAAAACCAAAAATAAAAATGGGAAAAGAGAAAAATAATAGAAAAAGGGAGCAAAAACATGAATGAAAACAATGGAGAAATTAAAACTTAAAGAATAGAGAAGAAGGAGAAGCAAAACTATTTATTGTTTGACATTTTAAACTGATAAAATGTTGTCATGCTGACACCAAAGAAAAAAATCCCTCCCCCAACCCAAATGCGCAAAAAAAAAATTGTGTAAATGCAATTCACTGGTTCAAGCGTTTTTCGCCTTAGAGAGAGAGAAATATGTGGGAAGTGGGTGGGTGTTAAAACAAAAGAAACGCGTTTGGTTTCAAATTTAAATGGTTCGAATTAAATGCGAATAAAAAAAAAAATTTACATAAAAAATATCAAGAAAAAACAAATTTCACAGCACCTCGGGAGTGTTGGTAAGTAATTTAAATACAACAGCGCTATATAGAATGGTCTTTCACAATGCAGAATAATTTAAATGAAGGCAGTTTTTTTTTTGATGGAACAAAATGGTGAAGAGCTTTTTCTGTTTTCTAGCCTTGTGTCTAGTCAATGTTAGCATTATAATTGTAAAGAGTGTCTCAGCAAATGCAAACAATTTGAACGAATCGAAATATTTCTATTGTATGGTATTTACAGCTCTTCGATAAATATAAGAATGTTAAGAGCAAAGGTTCTATCATTCTGGGTTATTTTCCACTTTCTTTCTTTACGAACTTGTTAGTTCTATATAACCTCTCCTACGGCTGCATTGTGGATTCCATTCCATTGCAGTGTCATCAGGTTCTTCTTCGGAATGTAAAACTTATCCACTGTTTCGCTTGAACTTCATTCTGGATTGGAATTTATAGAGACAGCGATCATAACCACTCATTCGATAGTGTTTTGAGCCTGAAAATTTAAAGATTTTTGCATTGCCAGAAAGCTCTTTGTCTATGTTTTTTTAGTTCCATTAAAAATATGCTGCAACTTCTACTACTGCTACACTCTATATTCGATTGGAAATTGAATATGAAGAGGCAAACGGTAGCTATGAGGTGATTTATTTGAGTTACATTGTCAACCTTGTTTATGTTTAACAATTTCAACGACACCATCGAAATAATACTCATCCATACGCCTTTCTGCCCGACTATTGACAGAATCAGTGACCATATTATAAGCTGACATGTTCCTAGCTGGCCTGCAAAAGTTGAGAATTTGTGTGAGTGTTCTATTATTGTGCCACGTCTGGCCAATTAATCCGTTCTGCATTTACCCTACATATCATGGTGTCACGCTGTACCCATATGCTGTATGCAGTTGTACACCGTTTTGAAGTTTATTACGTTGAAACTCAGTGCCCTCATGTATTCCATTTAGTTTCAAAATTTCACCCTTGTCGTATTGTCTGACTATGACTATGACGCCTACTGTGTATATATGTGTGCATTTCTGTCTGATGAATCGAAGAGAAAGGCTCGCTTACTTATGACGGAGATATATCGAACCTATCAAGATAAAATGATATCAAATCAGGTGATATGGGCTAGATTAAACTGGAGATCATTTGTTGATCGTTATATGCTGGACCGAGGATTGAAATAATCATATATTTAAAAGACATTCTGTAAAGGAAGCCTATAATTGAGTGTGTATGCAATACAAAGGCATACCGAATGACTTAATCCCGCTTGCAATTTTAAAATTTTTCAAAAGAACCCGTCGTCCTGTCTTGCATTTTTTGATGTAATTTCGCCAAAATAAAAAAAAGGAAAATGAAAAATAATTTTTTTTTTCATTTTTAGTTTAGATTTTAATTTTTCAATTTCTCTTAAAGAACGGATATCAACTTTTCTTTTCATTTTACACAAATACAGAAGCAAGATAAGAAAAAAAAATAAAAAGAAAACACTGACTTGACATTTAAAATTGATGGCTTAAATTTGCGACGTCATCCTTAACTCCGTATGTATGTAGTATGCCTGTGTGTGTGTGTGTGTGTGGGTATGTGTGTCTCTTTCTCTCTTATAGACGGTTATATGGACGTGTAATATTGTAATAGGGAAATAGAGTGAATGAAGTGCATGGAAATAAGTTTGACAATGTACGAGTATTTCAATTTATAATTCATTACGGATTACAAAACTGCTGCCGCTGCTGCTATTGTTGGTAAAAGTAAAAAAAAGGAATTGAAAAAAAGTTAAAATTCAAATAAATAGAAGAAGAGTGGAAATTTGAAGCCATTATAGGGAAATCTTTAAAGTAAATAATCCTAAAGGTTAAAAATGTGAATAGAAAACTTTTTAATTGCAGCTGTCACAAGTTGAACAAAAAGAAACAAAAAGACAGAAACCAGAGATTGAGAGTTTGTTAGTTAAAGCCTTTTAAATTATGAAAATTAAAAAGAAAATTACAGTTTCATTACCTTTATGGCATAAAATACCATCATTTTTATTATAATTGCTGGCAATTTTCCTTATTTTTTTTTTCTTTGCAAACAATAACAGCCATTGAACACGTTTTGGATATTTATTTTCTTTTTTCTATTTATTTTAATTTTTTTTTTTTCATTTTTAGTTGTCAGTCCTTTATTACAACAGACGAACTGTTGTAACGTTACACAGAAAAAAAAAAAAACGGAAAAGAAGATGGGGCGCCATAAATCTTTGGTAAGCCAAAATTCGTGATAACTTGGACTTTTGTGGCCTAAACGCCTACGAATGCATAACTATCACATGAAATTTCTGACAAATAAATTTAGAAAATTGAAAAATAAATTAAAAAATTTTCTTTTCAATTAACGTCTACAACAGAATAAAACAGAAATAAAATTGAAAAAAAAGAGAGTTAAACGAAGAAAGTACTTTTTCAGGGCACATAAAATATCTCAAAAGAATTTTTTTTCATAACGTATTGTTATCGATAAATAGCATCGTTTACAATTTTGAAGTGAAATAATTTAAAAGAGAGCTGGACGTTAATTTATATAAATTCTTTAGATACATTTTAAGCTATGTTTCCTTTTAGCAATAACGTCAAAGGAAAAAGTACCTTTTCATACATAAAACTCATAACAGCAATACAATATGGAAATAAAACAAATCTTCTTACTATTTAAACCGCTCGTATCTGACCGAGAATGTAATCTAACTCTCAGTAGCGTATTTTGAGGCTTCTCGATCGCGTACAGGAGAGGCCAAGGTACTCATTAATCAATACTGATTCATTGGAGCATAGTTGTAATCTGGCTTGCATTTCATTTTGCTATTGCGAAATATGGGGACTTGTTTCTGACAATTATGCAATTGTATGCATTACTAATCTTTCTTGCAGAGCATTGCACAGATAGGCAGAATACGTTCTTTAGTCGGACTATCCACATATATTGAACAGCCTTCATGCAAAGGAGTTTTCTGCCACTAATCATATAAAAAGATTCATGTCTAATGTCCACATACACTACTCCCTCCCTGTACCCTTTTTTCACATAACTTATTTTCCTAATTCCAACACAATGTACTGCACGTGTAGGGGCCATACCCTGAGTGTTGTTGGTCGTATAAAAAAGACTACATTAAGTTGAGATGGAATCTCCGAACTTCTTCGATACAAATTTAACTTTTCCAATTTCACTTCTCTCTCTCTCTCTCTATCTCTCGCGATGTCTTCTGCTTTTTATATCGAAGTTTTATAAAAAAACAAATTCTTGTTAATAATTTAAAAACTTGTTTTTATTTTGTATCGAGTTTTTGTTTTTCACTGTTTTATTTTGTTTAATACTCGTGATATGATTTGACAGCTAATTTTCTGCCTGTCATCAATGTTTTTGCAAAAGGCATGCAGATGAGCAAAACAAACGTCCCTATTACTTGGCCTTTGTCTTTAAATGGTGCAATGAAAAGCACTGGAATATGGAGGAGAAGTTGACAGGTAGTTGGTCTCTATGTATTATACTCTATTAGAATGATTTTAAATATGTTTTCACAACACTGAACTACACAACTACTACTATTACTAGTTCTAATTTCGTAGCTGCTGCTACTGCTGGTTTTCATATACTTACAGTCGTATACACAGATGCACATGAAAAATAATCATGAAGGGCACTTATGTAGTGTATGGGATAGGTTAGACAAAAAAAAAGGGAGGAAAGAAGGAAAACAAATAAAAAAAAGGCACATCATTATTCGTCAAAACTGTAATCCAATTTATTAAAGAACAACAATGACAGGCAGGATAGCAGCCAACATTAAAAATAGAACGAAAATATTCTAAAAAAAAAACAGAGGCAAATTAACAAACAGGCAAGATAAAATCGATTTTAATAGAGCATAATTTCCTTTTCCCTGTTTGCGTTATTTAAATTGTTGGCTAGTTTGCTGTAGCTCATTATGGATAATCCTTTGCCAATAATACCGAACAGTTAAAGAAACTTTGTTTGCGATTAGTTAGTTAGTTAGTTGCTCAACTGTCTTGGCTTTAAATCCATTTTTCTTAAGTTTGATTAGCATTTCATTGATGATAATTGGAGACAATCATATTTCAATGTATTATTCCTTAAGGGACCAGCCTTTTTGTACGCAGTGTAATTTTGCCATGACCATTTTCGTAATCATTTTGTCAAACTTAATCTAAAACACTGTTTTTATTCGCATCTTGTGGACAAAAGTTTTACCAAGTTTTTCTATTTTTTTTTGTGTTCTTTGTTTCCCTTTTTGGAAATTTAATTTTTCGCCCCATTGAATTGATTTTCAAATTGGAGTTTTAGGACTCTTTGTAGCTGAACAAATATTTGTTTTCAGTCGTGTTGACTTAATGAACATTAAGGATAATTAAACAATTAATGTCCTTAATTTCGAACAAAATAAATTATTTAATTGACTTTTGTTGCTGTTATTGCTATTGGTATTTTCATTTGGGATAATCAAACAACCCGCAGCAGCTGTCGTATAGAAAGCAAATGAATTCGATAATAGAATATCTAAAATCGAAATGCGAAGGGATGTTTACCTTCTAACATTCTGTGAAAACAGATTTTTAAATGAAAAATTCCAGTAACAAAAACCACAACAACTGACCAAATTTTATGTTAAGAAAATGACACTTAAAATCAGACTTTTTTCTCACATAATTATCCCATGAGCCTAAACCTTGAAGAGCTATGAAATTGTTGGCATAACTAATAGGCAAATTTTGTTACAAACGTAAGGACTATGTACCAGCCACTTATAATTGTAAGTGTAGTGGCTAGTAGAAGTACCAACACAATTATTGTATGGTACGATGATGGAAAAAATAAGAAGAACACAATTCATGGCTTTGAAATACGAGTACAATAGAGCTACACGCATATTTCAAATAACTGTCAAATGTCAGCGTTAAGCTTGATAAACGTCAGTTGATGACAGCAGCAAGAAGAAAAAGAAGAAGAAGAAGAGAAATAAGCGGAAATAAGAAGCAGAAAAATATGTCACACAAAAGAAAACAAATATTTGCCATTGAAAAGGGTCACCAACCAAATGAGATGGGTTACAATAGGCACAAGTACATTAGGGTTAAGCCGTTGAAGCAAAATATTGGCGATTAAATTTCTTAAAAAAAAGGGAAAACGAAATGAAAACAGGTAAAGAGAAAGCGAAAAAAGGGGAAGAGGTCAATAAAAAAAACAAAAAAGAAAAAGCCATGTAATTGGCTGATTATTATTTCCGAAATAAAATGAAAAAAGGAAATTTGGAAAAGATATAAGAAAAGTATGCTTAATTAACCTTTAAGGGAATGGCATTCATTGATTTTAAACAAATTCTGTGAATATAGAAAAATCATAACTAAGCGCACTTCCCACTTCCATAATCAAAAGGTGTTTAAAGGTCCCCTTAGTGGGTATTTACAGTTAAATGCAGCCTAAAAAGACAAGGATTTAGTTTGTACGGTTTTTGTAGTATTTTACAAACAAAAGGCGAATCATTATTTTAATGACTCAACCAATGATGACAATGATGTTGACATAAAATGAAAAGCGTAGAGCAGTAAATATAACAAAAAAAAAAAAAAAAAGGAAAAAACAGAGTAAAAATTGATAGACAGTTGAGCAGTTGGTTGGATGAACGAAATTGTAAGAAGGAAAATGAAAATCGAAGTCGTTCCTTTATATTTATCGACAGATAATCGACTGTTGCCTGTGATTGTATCGTACTTTTTCAACACTCACTTTATATTTGTAATGATAACAAGAAGTAAATTATAGAAATTATATAAGCTTTTTGGTACTTTACAAAATATAAATAAAGTATTTAAGTCGGCGACGCTAAAGTACTTTACTCTAGCAGTATGACCAGCGTTCGTTTTGTTTAATTTGTTGACTACGTTTTTTTTAATAAATCATTTTAAAATTATTAAAAATTTTGTTCCTTTATTTTCTTTGTCCACTCTGTCTCTCTCTCTTTCCACCTACTATACTTGTACTTGGACTCATAGTACAAGTACAAACCGCAATGAATGACAATGAATTGTTCAACATGTCAAGTTTTTAATACCATTTTTCTCTATTTGTCACACCCTCCCCCTCTGGGTGACTCTTTTTTACGACTTTAATTTCCAGCGTCATCTTTCACTTCGCTTGTATTCTCCAAGGCGATGGTTGTCGCAAGCATATGCTAGAATTTATTTCTCATTTTTAAATAATTTCATGCATGATTATATCCTCGTATAAAAGTGTGAATTTTTTTTGTTTTGTGAGTGTGTATATGTAAATAAATTAAGTAAATTAAAGAGGGAATAACAAGTTTAATAAGAACTTTAAGTACTTTTGCGATCAATTGGAAATCAAGCCATTTTGGAATATGTCAGCATTATTCATCAATCGATACAAAAGGTAGCGACCAAGGCAAGTTTACTCTTTTTGTTTTTTTTTATGCCCCACTCTTAGAATATGGCCTCTGCTTTGGCTGTTTGTTGTGCTGTGTTTAGAGCAATATATTGTGGCAGGGGGATGGCCTAGTATTTATGGACAATGACTTCTGCTAGAAAAAGCTGTCCAAAAATGAATTCTCTCTGTAATCCATTGTGCAGTTCACTAGACAAAGGATCGCAAACAAAATCCGTGCTCAATATTTAATAAAACAAACGTTGAAATTTAAGGAGCACAGACAGAGATTTAGGCAAAATTGAAGTGTCGACATAACTTCAATATTTCCCAAGCAATTCAATTTGGTTTAATCACTCTGCAATAACTATCCACCGCGAGTGGATTTTATTTTCGCTACCGTCCCCTTTGATGTCATTACAAAATGTTTCTTAGGCTTCATTATATATTTGAAAATGAATAAATTCGTTTTCTTTATCTCATTTATTATCACACTCTTTCTCTTTTACTCTGTTCTTGTACTCGATTCTCCTCCATGTTTCCTATAAGTGAGTCTATCTCCTTTGCCTAAGCTTCTTTAGGCCGTTTAATGATGACCAATGTTTTTATTTTCGATTTTCGTTTGTTCTTGTATTCAATCTGAAGAAAACATCATTTATATGTTCTGCATCTATAATTTTCTTAATTTATGTTTTAAAAATCCTTTGTACGTGAGTGGACTTTTAATGCTCTTCTCCACATTCTCCACACTCTTACCACATACACAAAGGCAGTTACGCCAGGGTGCAGGCAAATTTCTAGTAAAAATCAATAGTCATGTCGAATGAAACGAAAGCACAAAATGTAGGGAAACTAAAGGAAGAGAAAAATAGTTTTTTTTTTTGATTTTAAGCCTATGTATAGAGGAATAAATTGTAGAAATTGCTGTTGTTAAGGCGTAAAGAATTTAATGCTACAAACATTTGTTTATATTTTCTCCTGAAGGCCTAATCCGAAATATTTGAACAACCATTGGGTTCATCTAAGTTTTTTAATTCAATTATTTCCGAAAGGATGCCCAACATGTCAACCAATTGCATTACCCGATCACATCCGGATTGACTTTCTTTATCTAACTGGTCTATGTCACAGTTGACTGTGGGGACCAAACTTTTCTGGGACTGTACCAGTCATAACTCATTTCAGGAGTGGACTGCAAGAAGTTAAGAAAGTTTATACAAGATATAGCCTTCCTATAGAAAGTAAAGCGGCATTCCTAATAGCAATCGTACAACAAGTCTGCATAATGGCCTCCTACCTGATTTAATTTCTCGTTTAAATAAGTTTTGTAATGAATTTAGTCTGCGTTAACAGTTCTTTGATTGACAGACAATGTCCGTTAATTGTTTGCCTCATACTGGCTGGCCAGAGCTTGTACTGATTATTGTCGTCTAGACTCTGGACTCTGTTCTGTTCCATACCCTCATCTCGACATGTATTTGCATTTCGTTAACATTTTATAATTCCATCGTTTGTTCTTTTTTTATTTTATTTTCCATTTGTTAATATTTATTTATTTCATTACCATTGCCGTCGACACTGTCACAGTCACAGTCACAGCTACAGCCGCAACCATCAACACCAACACCAACACCATTATGACAATTTGTGTCAAGTTCTGGCATTGGTTTGTCACTCCATTCGAACGAACTACGGCGTAATAGTCCACTGGCTATTCCTTTTTTTTTTCTGTTTTTGTTTTTGTCTTACACATGTGCAAATATTTCTTTCCGAGTTGTTTATTTAGGACCAAAAACTGTTGAATGACCTCATAAACTGATGTCTGATATCCCGAGTCGCGTTTACAGTGTGTGAGTGCTTGTGTGTGTGTGTGTGTGATAATTTACGATAAAGAGTCCTTAAGCGTTCTGTATTGTATTGTATTTAAAGACTTTCGTATTTGATTTTATTTTTTCATTTTCCCTACAGAAACGTCTATAAAATATGAATTTTTGCATATTTTTGATGCCGAATAAGAACTACCAAGGAAAGGACAAAAAAAACCAACAAATTACGAAATAAATGTAATTTTCATTGAGTTGATGGCTTTAAAAATAAATTAGAGTAAGTGGCAGCAACACATTTTTGAAAAGAGTTGCTACATTTGGAGAGTCGCTTTTAATAAAACGTTTTTTTTTATTTATCAAAGTCCGAGCTCGATTATAACAACTGCCAATTCCCACTACTCACTAGACCATGGGGATAAGTATTAAAATATGTGGCTAAAATGAACAGAAGTTACATTTTGTATAAACCAAAAAATGGTGAGAGTTCTGTGGGACTCAACCACATCAATCACAGTGATTAGATTATGATATTGGAGTTAACGTGTAGAGATATAAAAATAAGTATGAATGCGTAAAAGTATCAGAAATTATGAATATGATTCGATTCTAGTCATATTTTTGAATACTCATTACTGATCTCTGAACACGACTAGAACTCGTTGGTATAACTTTTGAAAATGTGAAATAAAACAGACCACCAGAGAAGGGTTAACCACTACCATTGATTAAAAAATTCATATTTATTATTTAAATTAAAAAAAAAAAACAAAATTAAAAACTAAAAACTTTATTTTCACTTACTTTTGTTTGTTTTTTAATTTGATTTTTCGCTGATAAATCTGAAAATATATGTAGAAGAAGAAGAAGATGATGATGAAGAGAATGTAATAAATTACAATAACAATCATTAAATTAAACATTTCATTATTCAATTATTTTGTTTTTTTGTTTTGTTTTTGAAAGATAAAATGGAAAAATAAAATTGAATCTCTTTATAAATGTTTGTTGTTGTTGTTGGTGTTGTTGGTATTTTAAAATTCCACTTGTCCAAACGTGACACATTTAAAATTAATCAAATCAAGAGCTTCCAAACGAAAACAAAGAAAAACAAAGGCTAAAAAAAAGCAGAAAAGAAAATTGGAAATAAAATGTGAATCAAATAAAATAACACGAGCATAAAATCTGCATTTTTCCATTTTCTATTGTTTTTGTTTTTGTTCCATTAATTTTATTTCCATTTTTTATTATTTATTTACATTTTGTTTATAGATACACAAACAATATCCATAAAAAATATTGCAAAAACAAAAAAAGGATCGGAAAAAATTGGAGTATTTTTCTACAAAACTGATTACGACGTCTATAAAAATAAATACAAATCATATGTTATGTTATTTGTTATTGTCTTTTTTATTTGCCTCATTTTATTTTATTTATAGTTTCTTAATAAAAATCTATAAAAATCCAAATAATAGCAATTCAAAATACAAAAAAAAAAAAAAATATTTCGAACGTAAAGTTGTGAAAATATTACAGATTGACTGACTAACTAACTGATTGACTAAAGGAACGAAGAGGAAAAAAACATTTAAATAGGGAAGGAATTGAAAATAGCTTTCATTCACATTCCTTTCAGCAATGAATGCTATTTTAAAAGAACCTTCCTGGGTCAAGACAAAGATAACAAGGACTAGTGGAATACTTACGTAACTGATCCTTACAATACGTTAAGTATACCAATAAAAATAATAAGTATTGTTACGAAAATGAAAAATCTTGATACAGGCATTGTTGTTGTTTACATTACCCAAAGGATTGTGCGAATATTAAAGAATTTTAATAAAAACTAATTACTGTTTTAGGGGTTTGTTTCGTTTTCAATCTAGTTAAAGGTGATATCGATTCTGAGTTTTTGCTTTGTAACCTGAATTTCAGCATTCCAGCAAGATTTTCACGGAAATATCGTCCTCTTTCTTTAGATGTCTATAGAACGAAACTATGGCTGTAATTTTCCTTTTCGTAGATTATGTTACGACTTTTAACTTACATTATGACTTTAATAGATTTTAATTGTAGTGTTTGTAATATAAAACGTAGCTTGTATGCTGGCATTAATTTATAAATTATTGTATAAAAACGTATTTCTGTTCTTGTCTTAGATAGTTCCGTTTTATTGTTATCTTATTTAGCTTCTGATTAAGTTCTGTAGCTGCTTTATGTTCTCGTTGCCATAACATTTCGCTTCCCCGCTACGGTCCGGACTGTAGTGTGTACGTATCCCTACATAATGGGGACGAGGCCTCCGCCTTCGGATGAGGGTGGGTTAGTGTGAGGCCGGGACGTTCGATTTTAGGACTATATCAACACTTTTTCATATGTTCATCAAAATAAAATGCACGAATAGTAGAGGATATCCTCAGATTTTTTTGGATTTACAGCGAACTTTTTCAGTGATTGCACAATCGCAAGGATCTGTTCTATCGCCAACACTATTTCTTAGTTTAATTAAAGATCTTCTTTATTTAACTTTCAACCCTATCTGGTCTTTTGCAATCACTGAATGGGATCATACGGAAAGTATTGATTTTAGCGAACAAAAAATGCAATGCTATTGAATCATCTGTAGTTTAGGGTGACGTAAATATTAGGACGTCCGAAGCTCTTAAGGTTGTGGTCATGTTCGCTGAAACCGGGACATTTTTCCAGTGCGAAAAGACCGTCTTAAGAAATACTTAAGTCCATTTAATCTCCTTACTATTTACACCATTTCTATCTGATCGATAATGTAATGCAACTCTCATGTATGCGTCAGTGCCTCAAACTCTATATTTAGGCTTCTTGGCAGCGTACAGAAGAGGGCAAAGCTACTCGTTAATGATGATGTCCTACTATCTCTCTCAACTCTACTGATGCTTTGAAGCACCATCGCAATTTGACATGTATTTCACTGTTTTATTGCTCTTATAAGGGATTTTATTCCCCAAAAGCCTACCTATCTTTGAATCTTACACTTTATTGCAGACGGAATTCATTCTTTAGTCCCACTCCCTTCATGTAGCGGTCTTTCCTGACACCTATTATCTAAAAAGATTCAAATCTAATATCCACAAACATTATTCCCTCTGTTCCCTTACCCATAACCTATTTTCTTAATTCCAAGAGAATGCGTGGCATAGGTAGGGGTCATCCCCTGAGTGTTGGTCTTGTAAATATAAAAAATTTGATTTTAAAGTATGGAGAGGAGAAAGGAATATTAAACAATTTTCTAAATGCATTGTAAATAAATTTCTAGCGTGACGCCCTATCCTTATAAGTTCTTCGTTATGTTTCGTTGTTTTCCTAATTTATTATTTACTAAGCTTTAACTAAATCCTTTACTATGTGGCCCTGGCTTTGGCTGTAATTGTGACTGGGGTTGTGGTTGTATTGGAAAATCATCCTAGTAGTAGATATGGTTTACACAAAATAAATAAATAAATAAATGAAAAATCTAAATTCTTTTTAAGTAAAATTTATTTTCTTTTGGGTAAGCAAAACAGGATTTCCACATAATATCCTTTACTGTCCACCAAAAAAAAAGAGAAAAAAAAAGTTTAAAATATATGCCAAAGCCAAGAGGAGAATATTTTTATTTTTATGGTTAAAATATTTAAACTTAAGCCATAATGAAAAGGGGCGCAAACAGGATATTAAGCTGGTGTATGTTTTGGCTTTATGTGATGACAACAGAAAATCCTTTTTAGCCAACCATATGGCATACATGGATGGCATATCTTTGAATACGTAATAAAATTCTTTTCTCTTCTCTTTTAATTTCATATTTAGATCACCTTAAATCTCAAGAGGTACATATGTATGTATGTATGTATGTTGTTTGTGCATATTGTTCCGTGAAAGAATAAAAAAAAAAACGAAGATTAAATTGACATGGCATGATATCCCTCCTTTTAATTTTGTCGTTATTGTTGTTGTTTTCTAATTTTCCAGAAGTTTTTTTGTGTTGTGTTGTCCTGGCATTCGTCATAAAAACCAATAAACTTTTACACATAAAGTCCTTGTGTTATGTTCTCTGTGCTGTCCTATATTTTTTTTGTTTTTTGTTCTGCCAGTTTAAACATAATGGGCCTTGATCTCCTGCCTACATTCTTCTGCTACTTGCGTTTGAGCTGAGGGAGGGCGATGGTTTACTAACATGAAGTGAGATTTATAGTCTGATATTTGCTCAAAATCTTATTATTTTTTTATGTGTGTTTTCTCTAGTTTTTATTGTTGTTTTAAGGGACTTGGCAAATAATTGTCTCGCTGTCTTTCCCATACTCTCGCTCTCAATCTCGCTGGTTCTCCCTTCCTTTGTGTATTGTTTGTGTAGCTGTCATAAAATTTTATTATTATATTTGACGTTTATTTTATGACAATTTTTTGAATTTGATAACATTGTAATGCGGCTTAGAATGGGAAAAGTTTATGAAATTAGAAAATAATTCAAAAAGTTTAAGAATTTAGTACGGGGACATGCATAACATAAAAACGCGGAAATGTTGCTATTGGGGCAATGTAAATTAATTAAAATTGTTATTTGCCATCATTGGGCTGTTTAACATAATAAAAGTGATAAGACCTGTAGTCAGAGTGCTCTGGATCGATGGATATAAATGAAGCCACTTCAATGGAAAGCACAGTACAGTGGTCAGGCAGCCTGTAACAAAGTTTAATATTAGAACCTCTAAAAAGCATCTTTAAACCATTAATGTAGACTTCAAAGGTGCCATCGGGAAATTCTGAATCTTCTGTCCAGAAGTCCCTGGCTTTTTATGATTCCAAATTGTATTTAAACTCAAAACTGTATTTAAAGAAAAATTTTGTTTGCTTTCCCATTAGAGGCTTTTTTTTTATATATTTCCCCATTAGGTATGCGGGCGAGCCTCTTCTATACGTCGGTGACTTTTTGAATAAAACATACATAGTTTTGAACAAAGCCTTCGTTGGCATTATATTCCTTTTATTGAATGTTTTATCCACCTCAGTTTGTTAGCTAAGTTAATAATATGCACATGATCTTCTTATAGATCAGTTATGACTTAAAGACAAGTCGCCTCAAATCCTTTAGCGTCGTCTGTTTATTCGTACATGACTTATGTATGTATACTGCGTATACAGTCAATTCTTCTAGAACGCAGAGCTGAAATTGCGACAACCCTCCTATGTACGTACATAGAATTGTATGCATGCATGTGTATGGTCAATGAATTAATCTGAAACATATGTAAACTTCAGATGTTCTAGTAGCACATGGTTCTCTTCGTAGATAAAATAGATTATTTTGTGTGAAAATGAAAACATTTGTTTACAGACGCAAATTGTACAGCAGCTGGATTGGGGTGGTTTCATGTATGGATTGTATGGATCTCGTAAAAAAAAAATCGGTTTCCATTGTAAACAAATCAAATCAAATTGCGACAAACACATCAACTGATCTGTTGGATTATATGTTCTCTTTTGTTTTTTTGATTTGTTCTTGTAATCATTCGTAATCATGCGGGTAATTTTGTGTTTATCTTTTTTTGTTGTTGTTGCTTTTCTTTTAAATTTCGAAAACAATTGTTGTTTATTTTTTTATTTGTTGTTTTATTTCGATCGCGCTAAACGAATAATTGTCTAAGGGTAGACTAGCATTGTGTGTGGAGGGAGGAAGGGAGGTTAATAAAATGTTTTTTTTTTTTTTTTGTTTACAAGTGAATTAAATGAAGAAAAATATAAAACCTGGGAATCATTATTTATTTACTTAAATGTAATAAATCAGTTGTTATCGTCGGTCTTAGGTAAGTATTTCTTTTTGTTTGTTCATTGTGAAGAAAATTTTCTAAATTTGTACACTTTTATGCACTCACCTCACTGTGCATACAAAAGTAATATCCTCTTGCGGATTATAAGATTAGCTAGCAGCACATCACTTATGTGCAATCATGGTTTTTAAATGAATTTTTTTTATCTTTAAACACCTTAAGTGCTTAACACAACTCCTCTTGAACGTCTTAAAATTTTTTCTCGATAATATCAGCGAATAAATGTTTATTCTTCTTCTACAGCAACTGTTCTAAATACAATTACGCACATTTGCTCTATCTCGTCTCATCTCTCTCTCTCTCTCTCTCGTAATATAAAATGTATTTGATCTTCACCTTTGGCGTTGTTGCTTTGCCCGGCATTAACGTCAGCAATTTCAAAATCAAAATAAAAAATAAAAAAAAAAAAAATAAAACAAAACGAAAAAAATTTTGATTTTCAAATCCGTGTAATGAAAATGCATGAAACGTTGTGTATTGTAGAGCAGCAGCGTTTTATTATGATGTAAAGGCAGGTAATGGTTTCACTCAACACACTAAACGAATTGATGTTGCTTGCCTTGCTATTTTTATTTTATGTTGTTGTTGTTATTGATATTGTTGTTGCCTATAAATATAGGCTCTATTCTTCCAAAATATCCATCTGCTGTATTATATATGTACATATGTATGTATATAATGAATGCCATAAAGTGTATCTTTTAATATAATAATACAAATAATAAATGAAACAAGAAAATGGCAAAAGAAACCAAAAAAAAGAAACAAAAAGACGAAATAATAATAATAAAAAAAAAAAGAAAATATGACTCCTCTACATGATTAACATTTCCTCAATGGGAAGGCAGATGCTTTACAAAGTAATCGAGTCAACAACAATTCAAATGCTGACACTGTCCAAATCCATTAAAGTCATTAAGTCAGTCGAATAGCCTCGTCAGTACTGAAAGAACCCAGCAAAAATGTGTTAATGTGTGTGTTTTGTACATTTTTAAGACAATACGATTAAACTTATTGTAAAACATGAAAAGAGGAAGAAAAATATCGTATATAATGTGGAGTAAGGTTGGTTTCTACATACATACATAATTAGTCATTACAACCCTTCAGTCAGGATTATTAACCTAGTTTCTCACACTACTTATGTTGCGTGTGTTAATTTTATACGTATGTAAGTGGCTGGATCTACAGTTTAAAGTAGACTCCGAACGACAGATTTTTGAGAAGCTTTTCATGGCAATTTTTACTCTCAGAGTTTTTGCCAGAAATTTGCTGTGAGGAAATCGCCGAAAAAATACTTTTTGTATTTTATTTTGATGTCTGGCCTGGGACTCGAACCCTGACTTTATGTCTAATAAGCCAGCTTTATGTCTAATAAGCAAGACCACGGCGACTACCACACTATGCATCTTGTTATTACTTAATCTAGGAGGGTTTTTCAAACGAGAATAATTTCTTTTAAATATTTTGAAGTTAACTGGAACTTTTGTCACTTTCCTACTTTCACTCCTTTTTCCTATCCCCTCTATTATCTTTCCTTTTTAAGGGCGTTGTACAATGGGTCAATTCAACCTCCGGGTACTGTATTTGTCAGGTTTCTAACTAGGCTAAAATGGAAGGCACATTGTGGCAATACACTTCATTCAATTAAATAACTGACAATGTACACTAAAAGGTGTCTCTACACCAAGCTTTCCCGAGTCAATATCCTCATGTCTAACTTTAAGGCGCTCATAATGATTTCAAAAAAAAAATTTGTTTTCATTACTAGAGTCATCAGATATTCGACGGCGGGTATTTTTTACTGCAAATTTATTGATGACTTGCATATTTTGCAGTGAGATTGCAAATGACTTGCGTATTCTGCAGTATAATTGTCGATGACTTGTATTTTCTGCACAAAATTTGTCGATAACTTGCATTTTCAGCAATAAATTTTTCGATGACTTGCATATTTTACGGTAATATTGTCGATATTGAGGTACCCCTTGTTCACAGAGTAGTTTCTAATTGCTCTGGTTTTCAATATTTTCCCCCATTCAGATAATGTCCAAAGGCTTGTCTGTGATTAAAATTCTATCGCATTTTGTTACAACCAAAGGGCCTTACAAAAATTGTGTAGATTTTTCGATATTTTCGAAACTGGGTGCATTAGTTCGAAAAGTATTTCTTTGTATTTTGCTGAAGTAACGGAAATATCTTGTAAAATAACAGTAATTTTCTAAAAATAATATAAATTTACAATTCAGTTGGCTTGTTGTAACCGTTTCGTTTCTTAGTCATTCTCATATAGGAGAAACAAAATTCCTGTACATCCAACATGATAATGAATGATAATGATTCGCTTGACGTCAGCATTTAATGAAAAAGAAAAAGAAAAAAAATTACGATGATGAGCACAAGAATAACAACAGCATTGACGACGACTGATGATGATGATGATGATGACGATGAGAATGAATGGACGGATGAATAGATGAAATGGTTGATGTTTTTAATGCCAGATGATGATGAACATGTACATACGTTTAGATGTAAAGTTCTTATTTGTTTTTCCAGATTTTGTTTCAATGAAAATCAAAAATTTTGATTTTTGTTGTTGTTGTTGTTTTTTTTTCTTTTTTCTTAACATTCTCAAAGACTTGTAAAGGAGCACAACAGAAAAGTAACAACGTACATACAGAAAGCAAACGGATGTACAGACAAATTTTTTTATTGAAAATTATCAACACAGGGTGTCCGGAAAAATATAATTGTTTCTTCTTCTTTGTTGTTTTTGTTTTTTTTCTTTTTTTTTTTTTGTTAGAGGAAGACAAGTCTGAAATGGTGAACGAGGAGCGGCCCTCGCTGCTGTTAAAAAAGAAAAATTTTATTGTAATGGAATTTGAATTCATTTTGTTAAACAAAGTAAGAGGTCGGGCAATGGAACCTAATGTTGAAAGGAAGGTAAATAGTTATTTAACTTTTATTAGGGTAGAGAAAAAGTATCCCCTATCTTATCGGAGGCGATTACACTAATTTCTTTGAAATCCAAAGAATACATATTTGAATTGCAATATTCTGGTAAAGTTTTCTGTTGAACACCATTCTTGACTTATTGCTCAATTACGTTTCTGATTTATTACTACTATTGCCGTGCAAAGATGCACGTACAAACTCTTTATTGTACTACTCTTTCTAGTTATATGGGATATACCGAAAGTGTCTTCTGCAAGCAAAATTCTGAATGCTGTTTGGTGTCAACCGTCGCCGTGGTCTAGTAGGTAAAAGCCAGGGTTCGAGTCCCAGGCCAGACATCAAAATAAAATATAAAAAGTATTTTTTCTGCAATTTCCTCTCAGCAGATTTCTGGCAAAAACTCTGAGAGTAAATATAATTGCCATGAAAAGTTTTTCAAAAATCTGGCGTTTGGAGTCGACTTTAAACTGTAGGTCGCGCCACTTAAGTATAAAATTAACACACACAACATAAGTAGTGTGAGAAACTAGGTCAATAATCCTGACTGAAGTGTTGTAATGACCAATTATGTCATGTATGTTCGGTGTCAACAAGGAAAATATCCTGCCAAGCAGCCCTGTTATACATCTAGGCGTTTGCTTCTGAGATGCATTATTGTTTCGCCGGTCTCATGTAAGCTTTGATGGTCGTCCAAAGAGTAATGTAATGATTGAAGCACAAATTCAGTTAAATCTTATCAACCTCATGGACATCATAGTTTTTTTTCTTCTTTTCTTGAAGCCTACATATTTTCGTTAGATTTTATTTTTACTTAAATTATGTTTTTTTTTATTACTGTGACTAACATTTGGCTGACAATGTGTGAATCTTTATCAAAAGCCTCTAATAAAAACGTTTATTTTTCATTCTGAAATAAATTCAAATTTAATAGTCAGTCTAAGGCCATAATAACCATCACAGGTGTGAAAACGACATGCAAAAAAAAAAACGAAAAATAATGTTTCACGCACTTATTCATACAATTTAAACATAATGATTATGAAAACACAAAAAAAAACAAAAACATACTCAATTAGTGACACATTATTTCGGAACGATTGAATCATTCCGTCAACTAAATTCTCATATACAGTAGTTTTCCAATTTAACGACCATTTATTTCGACGAACATCGCTTTTAACGAACAGCCCTGACACAATATAGGTTCGTTATATCAGAAAATGATTGTAGTTTTAAATTCACTAGTCAGTGAACTTACTGCCACAAAATCCACAGGGTAAAAAAAAATGTTTTTCTGTTTATTAGACACTGAAGTTATTGAAGACAACTGAAGATATGTGCAAAACACGTCCATATGTATATACTAGGGATGCCAATCGGGAAATCCTGAAACCCAAAATCCCGGGATTTTCGGGATTAACAAAATATCCTGAAAAAAATTCTACATCACTTGACTTCGATAAATGCATCTCAGATGAGAAAAACCCCACTTCCAGTCATAAAAAATTATTTGATGGCATCGCAGAATGCAAAAGCCCTATAAAACAAATTAAAAGAGTAACTGATTTAGATACTCAGGTGTCCAAAGAAATAGTTTTATTTACATTAGGAGGTGGTAGAGGTGAATATTTCTATTTTGAAACTATTTTACCAACAAATGTTGATTGCGAGAAGTGTTATTCAACGGCAGCGTATGTTGACAACAAAATTTATTCAAGCCTATTAGATCACATGTTAGATGCTTTAATATTTTTGTTGGAATTTTTATTTTTGTTAATTTACGCTTTTTTGTTACATTTTGTCCTCCTGTTTTTATATTTTATTTTTAATGACATATAATTCTGATATAATTGGAATATAAATGATTTTTTCAACAAAATATTTTTATTATTAAGAGAAAATCGCAATTTTTCGCGTGATTTTTCGGGATTTTTGGATCCCGAATTATCCCGAAATATTCGGGGATTTTTAAAAATCGATCCCGTTTGGCATCCCTGGTATATACTATATGTTCTCTGGTGTAAGTTTTGAATGTTTAGCAATTAAATACCCTTTAAAGGCGTATTTAAAAATCTTGACCCAAAACAAAAGCAAATGTTCTGGCATTTTTGTTTAAAGTTTTCTATTGTGGTTAATTTAACAAATAAAAAAATTACTTTCCTTAGAAAACCTTTGGCGTTTAAAGTTTTACGAGATCACTTGCAAAAGTATTTGAATATTTATTTGAAATGCTCGAAAAGATAATAAACGAACCAAAAAGTATCATGACGCCAAAATCACATTTCAATACATACTCAAATAATCTTTTTATGTTATCTGTATGGTGTACTGGTGAGAACTTTTGGATGTGTGTGTGTGTGTATGTGTGTGTGAATTTTCTATAAAATAATAATGCGTTTTTATTTTAAGACACAAGCTTAAATGCAAATCTTTTATGACAGCATTCATGTATTTGTTAAAGTTTTTATTTACACAACTTTATCTCTCCTCTCTCCTCTCTCTTCTCTCAATCTCATTCTTTCTCTTGCCGAGTTGAAATGCATAAAGTTTAGTTGAGCATAAATTATGTATTGAAAAAAAAGAACAAAGAAAAAAAAAATACAACAGAAATAAGAACACACGCATACATTTACAATTTTTATGTGTTCTATGCATGCATGCTTGCATGTTTACAATTTGATATGAAAGCAACAACACTTGCATGCGATTAGTGTGAGCAAATGTTTAAGAGAATATTCTTACAAGTATGGCTGACTTGCATTCGTTTGTTACAAATTGTTATTAGCTGTTGTTGTTGTTGTCTCTTTGGGATTTTTTTTCTTTGTTTTCTCTCTCTCTCTCTCTCTCTTTGCTCTTAACGTTGCTTTGTGTCTCACTGTTTTTGGCTTAAGGAATATTTTATAAGTATGGTTTTTTCTTTTAATCACATGTTTTCGCACAGTTGCCGTTATATTCAAATATCAAAAACAACAATATGTATGTACATATGTATGTGAGAAAGAAAATGTATATTTCTATCACCTCTCATAGTGTGAGTGTATAGTGTATGGTATGTATGTATGCAGTTGTTATTATTTATTTATGCTGCATTTACTTTTATTCAACACTTTCTTGTGTATGATAAATAAATACATACAAAACAACACATACAGCAGCAGCTGCAGCAGCAGTTGCAATATCAGCATCAACAACAATTGCCAGGCTTGGGCGTTTGGTATTCTTATACCTGATGGTTGTTTGTACTTTTTTTTTGATTATTTTTTCATTTGGTTTGTGGTCTTTTTATGTAAATTTTGCGTGTGTGTGTGTATAACTAAATTATGCAAGAAAATCTCGCACAAACGAAAGTAAGGAGTAATGTGAGCTAAAAGACAGCTGAACTGGTGTACATTTTATTCATGAACCAAAAAGTATCTTATTTGCTTTAAAAAAAATGAAAAAAAAATATTAAAAGAAAAAAACTTGATAAAACAATACGAGATAAAAATGTATTTTATTTCAGAAAATTAAGATAAGAAATGGTGGTAAAAACGAAAAAAAAAATTAAAACAATGTCACTCATTCATGCCTCATGTCATACAGAATTTAAATTGTTACTCTTTTTGTGTGTGTGAGTGTGTGAGAGAGTATGTGTGTCCATTTTGTAATTATTATTTTTAAATTTATTAACTATTATCATTCGCATAGTATAGGAGGAGAGCAACGAGAAAAACGTGATACAAAAAGTAAACATCTGATAACGAATAAAAAAATAAAAAAAAACGCTAAGCGGAGAATGTAAGAGTTTTGAAAATTTTTTTATTCAAACATTTCATTACAATTCAAGATTATTTAATTATTTTAAGGTTGTATTTTTTTATGAGATTTTATTGCTTAATGCAGTAGGATAGGGAGAGGAGTAGATAGAAATTCTATCACTGTGTAAAGGAACGAATTATTTCGTCAAGAAACCGAGCCGAGATAATGTTAGGCCAATCCCTAAGAAGGGTGAGGCTAATAACCCTGAAAACTACCGCCCAATAGCAGTTTGTTCTGCTCTTTCAAAGGTGATGGAGAACATGATTAATCACCAGCTTGTGAGGTATCAGTACGGTTTCCGTAAAAAGCGCTCTACTGGTGACCTTTTGGCTTTACTCTCTGAAAGGTGGAATGGTTCCATTCACCGCTTTGGTGAGGCCAAGGTTGTTGCTCTGGATATCTTAAAGGCGTTTGATAGGGTCTGGCATGAGGCTCTGGTATCGAAGTTAATTGCTTTTGGTGTCGGCAGTCACTTCTCTTGATTTATATCGAGCTTTCTCAAAGATCGCACTATTAGAGTTGTTATAGATGGCGTCTTTTCCGACGAGTTCAGTATAAATTCAAGGGTACCGCAGGGCTCTGTTCTTTCTCCTACTCTTTTTCTTATTTTTCTCAATGATCTTCTATCTATTACTTCGAATCCTATTTACTCTTTTGCGGATGACAGCAACATTTGTCATTCATATTCATTTGATCGGTGGCCGAGCCTTTTGGAGATTGGGGCAAGGAGGTCGAACATGAATGACGCACTCACAGGTAACCTGATAGCAATCTCTGAGTGGGGCCGCGCGAATAGGGTCGAAGGAAGCATTCAAGTGTCTTGGTTTTTTGAAATGGTGCAGGAAATACTTCACTCCATCCGACCTTCTTACTATTTACAGGACCTTTATCCGACCCCGGATGGAGTACAACTCTCATGTACGGGCCGGTGCTCCAAAGTCTATTTTGAAGCTTCTCGATCGCGTACAGGAGAGCGCCGAAGGTGCTTATTAATGACAGTAGGGTATCCAACTCTATTGATTCGTTGGAGCATCGTCGCAATGTGGCGTGTGTTTCACTGTTCTATCGGGACTATAATGGGAGGTGTTCTCGAGAGATAAGGGGCTTGGTTCCCGATAACCACATATTTTTACGTGGTACTCGGGCTTCCCACAGAGCACATCCTTTTGTGGTTGATTGTCCAGTGAACCGCACAATGCATTACAGGGAGAATTCATTTTTTGTCCGCACTGCTCGCTTGTGGAATGATCTTCTTGCGAGAGTTTTTCCCGTCAATTACAATATTGGTGAGTTTAAATCGAATGTCCATAAGCACTACTCCCTCTTCCCTCCTTCCTATAACCTATTTTCCTAAACCTGCACAATGCACTGCATGAATAGGGGCCATCCCCTGAGTGTTGGTTTTTATTAAAAAAAAAAAAGGAAATATTTCCAAAGATTGTGTTTTTTTTTCTTTTGATTTAAAAAAATTTGTATTTTTTATTTTATTTTTAAAAGCCATTCAAATTACTGGCTGTTGACAGTAAAATGTTCGTGTCATTAATTGTTTTTTTTTTTTTTTTGTTTTAAATGCTGCGTGAACATTAAACACTTACGTTTTTTTATATCCTGAAAACAATTTTTAAATTGTGGACATGCCATGACATATTCTAGCTTTTCTTCTATTCAACTGAATTGAAGTGAATTTTAATGGCAAATAAAAATACAATTTAATACCGCAAACGAAATGGGTCAAGAGAACTTAACATTCTAAACAGTGATAAACGTTCTCTAATAAAAACATACAGTGGTGGTCACATAATTAAAACATTAGTTTTGATGTCTAATTTGTTCTACTTTTTTCTCTCTTTTATCTTTTTTGATTTCTCTTACAATCGATTGCTTCTTTATTTTCCTTTTCTATTCAGATTTATTGCAACATATTTACTATGATTACGAATATTTTAATTATACGACCACCACTGTAAATGCTGGTGGTATTTTCTTTTTAATACAAAGAAACTTTGAACCGAGAAACTCATATTGGACTTTAAATCGCCGTATTTTATAATTTTTGTTTTTCTCCGCAGCTGAAAATGATCAGCTTTGGAAATAGCCAAGCCTCGTCCAATTCGTTGACTTTTCATAGTTCTTGATAGATCAAGCACAATGAATAACGGTTTAATCATCATCATTTAAGCTAAACATTTTACAACAACATAAGGCAGAAGGGATTTTGCATAACACAGTCACAGTCACAGTCACTATCAATTAAAAAGCTTTGACAATGTAATTATTAAAATCAGTTGAGATATCATCTACTAGGTGATGATTCGCTACGGCGAGTATCATCTACTTCAGACTTATATTGTCAAGCAATTGCTCCCGAGCGGTTGTCTTTAGTCAGTAGGAGACGGAATGCAATAGATCAGGATCATTTCAAGTGAATCACATTGCCAGTGTTTGGTTGGGCGATTGATTTGTATACTTTTATTGTTCAGTTTGTGTATTCATTACCATTTGCATTAAAAAGAAAGGAATACAAATAAACATAAGTGTGAGAGCTGAGATTATTCTATTCGTTATTTAAATAATTTTAAAACATTTTACCTTTTAGGAACGCTGTTATCCTTTAGTTCCTGCACGAGTTTTTTAAAATTTCATTTAAAATGTCATAAACCAACGTTAATAGAGTGCGGAGCGGGTAGCCTGTAAAAGAATGAGGGGGAAATTATTATCTTTTAAAGTTTTTAATTAAATTGAATTTGTAAATTTCATTTTGAATAAATTTTATGATGATAATGCTGACAATAACAATGATAATGATAATGAAACCCGAAATTATTTAAAAAAAACTTTTTAACATCACATTATAACATTAAAAAGTTTTACTTCGTCTTTTGTGTTACGTAAATAGGAAAGTAAATCAAATGTTTATTTAAGATAACACGCTCACGCTCTTGTTAGTTCTTTAAATAACAACAAAAACAACATAAAGTGAGGTAAACCAAAAGTATTTTTAATTAGGTTTAAAAAAGTAATTTTTTTTATTGTTGTTGTTGTTGTATATCCACAACTTTTAGCCTAAAGAATGGATCATCTTACTTATACTGTTGACAGAGTAAGAAGAAGAAAATATAAAATTAAAACGAATATTTCTATCGTTGAAAAAAGTTTCTTTCAAAAACCAAAACCAGAAATAAAGCGTTCCTCTAAGGGTTAACTAGAATTAAATTTGCCTTATTGGGTTCAACGCATTTATTATTTTCAATTTATGTAAACCTGTTTAGCTCATCTCAACACTAACTACTTCCGCTCTCTCTCTTTTTTTCTCTGTCACTTCCTCAACTGTCATCGGCAATAAGAAAAACTCACAAGTATTTGTAACTGAAACTTGAATCCTTTTCATCATTCATTTTCTTACTCGTGCTATCTTTCCGTTAAAATTGTTATTACTTTACAGCAGACAGACGAATTCTGTTATTGTTGTTTTCGTTGTTACTCGTATTATTGATGATGTAAAACATGAGTATGAGTACATGAACACAACGTACACTTTTTATCACTGTAAAGTACTCAATATGTAAACACAAGTAAAAGTAAAAAGTAACGGACGGCCATTTATGCATGGATGCTTTGGCATGTTTGTGCATGTTTGTAACTGTAAAGGTACATACATTTGTAGATGTGTATGTATGTATATATAAAACTGTTGTGTTGGTGTATGTATAGGCAAACAAATGCCAAGTGTATGATGGCATGTATTGCTGTCATGATAATTGTTTTGTATGTTAAAATTCTACTAGGGTTCTAGTGGTTGTTGTCGTTGCTGTTATTATTGCTGTTTCTGTTATTGTAGGTACATACACATATACTGAGTACGACAACAGCATTCAACAAGTGTTTTTGCTGTCATTACCAGGAAAAACAATAAGAAAAGAAATGAAACGAAACGAAAAGAAAAGAAAAAATAAGAAATTTTAAAACATATACAAACCAACACACATACGCAAAAATCTGTATAAATGTGGATGAACACGAGTATACATACGAATATACAAGGAAAGGCAGAAGATAATAACAATAAGTTTACAAAACAATACAAAAACAAAACAATGACTAGCAACACAGTAAAGAGTACAACAGCAAGCAAAAGGAATTCTTCTCAATAAAAGCATTACAACAATATGAAATGAAAAGAGCAAACGAGAGAGAGAGAGAGAGTGAACAAGAGAGTAAGTAAAGTCAATAAATTAGAATGGGAAAGCATGGCATTTAAATAATTTTTTAATTTTCTGTTTTTGCAATAAATAAACAATAATAATAACAACAACAACGACAAAATAATAAAATGATATAAACACAACCATACAAGGCAAATACGTATACAAAGGATAAAATGGAAAATCGTTTGTAATTATTTTTGACTGCAATTATGCAAAAATATGACAGATTAGAAGACCAAATGAAGGGAAGAAAGGCGGTAATTTAAGAGAATATATAAAGGAAGCAATTTAAGGCAACCAATAAGAAAATTAAAGAAAAAGAGTTTTTTTTAATTCAAAACCATCATTATTAACGATGTTTGTTCTCCAAATATTTTCTTTATATAATGATATGGACACAATAACTAGAACTTATGACAGCAAAAATACAGCAATTTTTCAACAAGAATTTGCTTTGAAGCTTTTACTATAATCACTTTCAAATGTATTTGTTGCATTACATTTATTGTGGTCATAGCATAACATTAGTAAAACATAAGAGAAGTTAAGCAACTATTACACGATCAAAGTTCACCATCAAACACTGTCTGATGATGGAAACTATCGTGTTTGCAAATTTGGCCTGATGAATAATCAAAAATTTTTGTTTGCCATCAACTGAATGAATGAAAATATTCTCCCCTATTAGGTATGTGTTTGTAGGCAAAGTTCGGCTTTGTTATATTCGTTTAACAAACAACGGACGTATGATTAATATTCAATAAATGCGTCGTGATTAAATATTAATCATACGCCCATTGTTTGTTAAGCGATAAATGCATGATTAAATATTAGTCATACGTCCATGCGTTCATATTTATAACACAAGCAATCGAATATTGAAAAGGAAAACAATTTCATACTCTCAATACGCACTCCAATATTAATGTTTCTGCCAGAATATATATTTAACGGAAGAATAATTTAATAAAATATTATTTTAAAATAAACAAATACTAGATGACCCGTGCGAATATTTCGCACCGTTAATTGTCATTTTTGTAACATAAAATGAAAATAATTAATAGAAATTTTATTAAAAGTATAAAAATATTAGAAATCATATCATCATACATATTTACATACATAAATACATGTCGCTCCTTTATTGCTACATAGATATATTTCAAAAAAACGTGAACTTGGCAAAATGCGATTTAAGTTTTCAAGACATAAGTCCGATAGTCTAATTATCGCAAACACTTTTTGCTATAAATTCGGTTCAGCTTGGGATATAAAACTGATTTTTTTTTCAACATATACAGAAGGTCTAAAAGAGCAGTTTTGCTTAAGTAACTACAAATTTTTAATTTCTTGAGATCTGACTATGTTGCAATAAAGGAGCGATATGTTTAAATGCTTTTCTAATACTTCTTTGAATACAATGTTAGAGGTAATGACATGATCATCGTTAACTTTTTGCCCGTACGAATCCGTAATACAAACAAAAATGGATCTTTAAACGTATGCACTCGAGAAAAAGCCACGCATAACTGCCCATATGAAAAGACCGGTTCTGGTAAATACAATCCTAACTTTTCAAGGGTTTGACCTTGTGCTTTGTTTATTGTCATAGCAAAAGCAACTTTCACAGGGAATTGTTTTCATGTCATTTGGAAAGGCACAGTTAGATCAGAAGGTGTAAGGTTGATTCGGGGTATGAGTACAGTTTTATCGGCATAAATAATTTTTGCTGATATGATGTGGTCTCCCAAGTTTGTTGCGATTAGCCTGGTACCATTTATTAACCCCTATTTAACATTAAGATTTCTGATTAACATTATAATTGTATTTGTCTTTTCAAATGCACGTTAATTATATTCATACGTTGCACGTTATTTTTATTCTTGTTCTTAAATATCAGCTGACACCATATATATGTATATATTAAAAGACACCGTATTACTACACTTTATAAAACAAACAATGCCATGACAATAACGACATTACCAAAATGGCTTTTACAACTTTATATATTATTATGTGGAATAGCATTACAATTAAGCGACCCTGTTTATTGCACTTGATCTAACAACTATGAACTGCATTACTATTAAACGTCCCTGTATTAGCACACTTAAACAAAAACATATAATCATAATGACAACAGTATTATCATGCAGTTCTATATAAAATATAATTTTTATCAATGAAAATATTAATTTTTCAATTTCTAATTATTTTTTGCCATTAGTATTAGATATAAGCTTGAAAATGAGATATCATTCATTAAATTTAATGCGGTAGTATTGGAGATATTTGCAACCGACAAAAAAAGTACTTTAGAAATAATATATGATGATAATTACAAATAATTCGAATTTATTTTATTTAAAAACATTTTCGAAATTCTTTTTTCTCTCTTTTTTAACGAGTTTCAAGCAAAAATTTGTCACATTGAGTCGATGTTGTGATCCTAGCGACATTGAGACATCCACAATAAACAAGGATAATTATTCGAAAATAATTGTTTTTTTTATTCAAATATCTAAAAAGCCAAACAAAAACTATTATAAAGTTTGTTTTTAACTGGTAATTTAAAAAGTGAGTATTAACTGTGGAACTGTGTTTATTTGGCTTTTGTAAAACAAAAGTATGTTGTAATCAAAGGACAATAAAAAAATAATATCATTACGATGGCTTTCATAATATTACAAGAGTCTTAAATTACTTTTTTATTTTTGATGTGTAAGCCACAAGAGATTACAAGAGCTTTTCCCTTTTAGGTAAACAGGCAGGTCATGGTTATATTGTTTATTTCAGAGAGAGAGAGTGGGGGAGAGGGAAATAAAATAATTTATTGACAATTTCTGTTTTTTTTTTCTCGTAAAAAGTAAACAAATTTATGGCATGTTTTTGTAGCAACAAATTTATTTTCATTAATAATTTCAATTATTAAGATAAAATAATAACGGTTAAAAAACACTCACACACATAATTAATAACAACTCACGTGTCATGTATTTAAAGATATACGCAATCCCGCCAAACCCATTTAACTGGTAACCCATTAAATAACAAAAAAAAAACTCATTTTCTCTTCTGGTTCTATGTATCAATAAAATCAAACAAAAAAAAAAACCCTAAAAACAAAACAAAAGGGTGAAATACAATAAAAGATAAAATTTGTTTACCGAAAACCTTTTCAAATTTCATAATAACACTCGAATTTAGTCTTTTCGGTTTAACGATATAATATTTGCCCTTAACTGTTGTTTAATGGTGAGTGGCTGTGATTACGGCACACCTATAATCATCATAAAATTGAGTATTTAATTATTGGTTTACTGTTATATGATAATAAATAAAACGACAAGGACAACACAAGAGATGCAGCAGATACGAGAGTACGAGAGGGTGATTGGTGTACACAATATAAAAACGTGAGTTTAAGTAAACACGTAATAATGCCACACACAGCTTAAATACTCATTAACAGTTTAACAGCACGAATATCATCAGAAATTAATAATCCAATCATAAAAGAAAAAAATAAAAATAAAAACAAAATTGAAGAGGTAAACAGGGAAAGAGAAAACGAAAACGAAACGAAAACGAATATCGAAAATGAAAATTTGTTTTATTGAAAGCAATTAAGTTGATTGATTTCAAGGATCTATAAAAATAAGTGGCTAAGGCGAATGAAGTTTGCTGCTTATGAAAATAAAAGGTTTTAAAATATTGTTAAGAAAAAACAAAAACAATAACAACTTAAAACTTATTGTTGGAGATTTGAGTCAAATAAAATCGAAAAGATCTTTTTTTTTGCTTTTCAGGAAGCAATATCTTCCCACAGTTTTTTTTTTAGCGATGGATCGTTCTTTATTTCGATCGGCAGGCAGCAATGTTTCCAAAAAAAAAAAAACAGCAACAACAAAATAAAATCATGCCCAAGCAAATCCATCAAATAAAAGAATGTACGCATACACACACATGCACACACGTTCACAAATAAAATAAACTGCCAACAACCACGTGTAACGATACCGAAAAAGAACAGAACAGTATAGATGAGATGAGATGGGGAACAGAGCATTGCAGAGATTTAGTGAAATAGAAACGCACATACATACACACACACAATAACAATACATAAAAAAAAACAAACAAAAAAGTAATCAATAAATCTTGTTTACACGTTTTATTCTTCGCATTTATTACTGTTATTTTAAGATGGTCGTTTTTATGTTTCAAAATATTTTCCAAGTGATTTAATTATAAACCGCTCTCAGTCTCCTTCTTCTCACTCTCTCTCTCTCTCTCTCTGTTTTTCTTTGTAAATGACAAAAAAATAAAAAACAACCGAAATTAAAAGGGAATTTTCATAGCATAGCATTGAAAAAGCTTACGACTTATTAACCGTTAAGCAGTTTTTGTTTACATTTTTTGTTTTTGTTTTTGTTTTCATTTCACTTCTTAAAGTTTCTCTTCCACAATATTTTCTGTGGTTATATTCTGTCCTCCTATTTGAATTGGAGAGTTTAGGGCAGCCAAGAGAAATGATAACGGTAATAAAGCACAACAGCCAACAAGAATAACCAGCAATTACTTACAATTAAATTTCTAGTCGTTATTTCAATACAAGTGATGGCCGCTCTGTTTAATAATATTTCACTGGAACTCATTTGCATTCATATTGTGAGAGCAATTCTTTTGTTATTGTTATTCTGGTTATTATTTGCTGTTGTTGTGGTTGTTTTTTTTTTTTTTCTTTGTTATCATATTTACTCTCAAGTCATATTGTTTTATCATTTGATTTGATTTGAATTCTTCTGCTTTTTTTTTAATTTTAATTTTTTTGACCTTTTTTTTTGGCTTTCTATTATTTTTTTTTTTGTTTGTTTTGTATGTAGTAGTTGTTGTTGATTCCGTTATCTTCTTTGTTTTTTTTTTTTATCATTTGTTTTGTTTGTTCGCTGTCTACCCCCCCTTTTGGCGTTAGAGCAATGAATCTGCAGTACATTCTATTTGTTTGTGTCGTAAATTTATTATAATTTTGTGTTGTGACGTTTAGGTTGTTCTGAGTACCTGAATTAATTCCAATAATTTTTTTTCTTCTTCTTCTTTTTTAGAGGTTAAAACTAGAGGAGAATTATTTTGTTCATTTGCAATTAAGGGTAATAAGCAGGCATCGCCCCAAAAAGAACATGATAAAAATTTGAATGTATTTTTTGTGAGAGACATGTTTATAACCCAGAGGAAAATTGTTAGTAATATTTTCAAGTGTAACCGAAGAATATGTTTATGTTGTCGAAAATTGCTAAGGACTTCGTATTTAACTTGATAAATATTCTTCCAGAAATGGAGATCATTTCTCATTGTTATTAGTGAATCTCATTAGAAAATAAATAATGAATCATACTGTAATTTTTCTTTGGGTGTATAATTAATATACAAAAAAAAACGCCACTTCATTGAAAAGGGCCAAGCAACTGAATGCATTTAATGCAAAAAATTTTATTTTAGCAAAGAAAGATCAGCTTAACTGAAGAAGACAGCAAAGTAGAGCTCATGAAAACCCTTTCAAATGTATGGTCTCTATCTACTCTATATATCCAATAAACTTTAAGTGAGTCACTTAATAGACGAAAGGCCCGGGTTCGAATCCCAGGTCAGACATCAAAACGAAAAATATTTCTTCGGCGACTTCCTCTCAGCAGATTTCTGACAAAGACTCTGAGAGTAAAAATTGCCATGAAATACTTCTCAAAAATCTGTCGTTCGGAGTCGACTTTAAGCTGTAGGTCCCGCCATTTATATGAATAAAATTAACGCACACAACATAAGTGGTGTGAGAAGCTAGGTCGTAATCTTGACTGAAGGGTTATAATGGCCAATTATGTTATGTATATATGAGTCACTCAATAACAAATGCGTCATTAGGTTACAATTTAATTGATCTCCTCCTAAAGTGCTAAAGTGCATGAACAAATAAAAAATGTTGTCTACGGCAGAAAAAGTAATACGTTTTGTTCATTTTGAGAATCTAGCGAGATTATGTGTGTTTAAGAGGCACTTCCATCCTGCTAAACCGGACTATTCTGAATAATTAAAGTGCAAAGAATGGTGAAAGTGAAATGGATTTTTATGTTTTTTGATGAAAAATAAATCGCATGCCATTTAACACAGGCTTGAATTAATATTAAAAATGTTGTTTATGGTTTTGGGCAATTTGGGTTTTCTAATTGTAACAAAAAAAAACCAAAACATTCTCAAAGGGCAAACCACAAAGTCGGTCGATAAACCACAATATTGGTCGACAATTCAAACAACGTTTTCAGCAAAGTCCCAATGCGATTAATTTAAGTACGCTTTTCATTGATTTCTTTTCAGAATGGATTTGTTTTTTCCCGTACAGAAATTATTGATATTTTCTGATTACCTTAAATGATAATAACAATTGCTTTTGGTCTTTACATCAATTATGAAAACATCTGACTTTCGAAGACGACATTAAATTCTTTGATAAAAACTAACATACACGACATTAGTGGTGAGAGAAGCTAGGTCGTAACCCTTATAATTAAGTAAATAAGTCTATAAGAACTACTGCATATCGCTTTTCAACCATCGTCAGCTACTACACTAACTTTGAAAATTTCGCTTATTTAAATGAAGCAACAGGTAATTTTTATTTTTATTTTTATTTTCTTGTTTAATTACTCAATAAAAAATTTAGAAAAAAAACAAAGAAAATTTTAAAAGTTTATAAAACAAAAAAAAAAATTAAAAAAAAACAAGCAACAAGAACATGAACGTGAACATCGAAAATAATTTTTATTTTCCTTTAAACAACAACAACAACAACAAAAAATAAAACCCCCATTTGAAACGAAATGTTTGTTTTTACAGTGAATGAAATTTTGGAAAAATGATGTAGGGAGCATAGAAGGACAGGGGTGGGGGTGTGAAAGTGTGAAAGGAATAAAAAAAAATGTTTGTTTTGCTTAATTAATCGCAGTGTTTTGTTTTCCACAAAATTGCGTAAAAATCGACAAGAAAAATAAATAAAATAAAAATTAAAAAAAAAAAACAACAAAACAATCAACAATCAACAATAAAAACAACAATCAATGTTAATAAACAATAATAAAGTTTTTGAAATAAAAATCGTGTTTTTCTTTTTTTAACAGGCAAGTTTACAAAACAAAAAGGTGGTAATGGTGAGGCATTTTACATTGAAAATATTGTTGTTGTGGACAAAAGGAGAGTATCCTTAATGAAATACGTACAATGGGTGACACATCGCTAAGATATCGAAATCCAGCTCGGGATAAATGAATTAAGCAGGCAAATTACGAAAACCAGCAACAAAAAAAGAAAAACTTTGTAATTTATTCTCTTTTTTTGAATGGCAAATCAGTCACAAGCGCCCATTACTTTGCATTGCCTGCCCTAACGACTCTTCAAATTAATTTTTAAATCTATTCCAAATAAATGAATTTTTTTTTTTACCTTAAATGATAATCACCAATACGTACATATATTGACAATATTTGTTGTTATTGCTGTTGTGGCAGGTTGGTTTTTGAATTTGTTGTTGTTATTGTTATTGCAGTATACGCACACACACACACACACACACACAAATTTATTGCATTCGTTGATGACGTTGCCACTGACTGACTGGCTGACTGACTGGCTGACCGACTGATGCGAATAGTGTTGTTGCGGAAGCAAATGATGTGGATGACGATGATGACAATAATGACTAAACTGGATCAACAACAAACTGTCTAGTATACTATATTTGAATATGTTCACAAAATATTGACAATATTGTTTGAATGTAGTGTGCTGGTGCTGGTGCTGGTGATGGCGGTGTTGGTGTTGGTGTTGGTGGACAGCAGATTTCGATTTGGTATGATCCGAAAAAAAAAAAAATATTTTTTTTTTGATGACAGCCAATCAAGATATTTTATTTTTTATTTCGAATTTGTTTATTAGTTTTTAAATTATTGATAATTTTAAATTAATTAAACCGCATGTACATACATATGTAGAGTAAATTAAATTAAAATTTTTTTTTTTCCCAAATTAATAAATATTATGTTTGTATGGATGTATGTTTGTATGTACAGTCATTAAGAAGAAGGCAGATTAAACAAATTGTTTTTATGTTTGAAAATTCTTCGTTTTTTCTTATTTGTTTTTGTGTTTTTCTATTTATTTTTTTTTTTTAATTTTTATTTTTATATTATTTTAATTCTTTTCTTTTCATTTCTTTTTTTTATCGAAATATTGAAACCACCCACTCAAGAGAAAACTCTTAGAGACACTTAATGATTTTGTTAGAAAAAAAAACCAATATATATTCGCTTTTTTTTATTTATAATTTTAAACAAACAATGTTTGTATATAATTTCTTTTATTTTTTTAAAGAGCAGGAAAAAAATTATTAACCACCAAGAAAACATTAATTTTCAAAACAAAATATCTTTTTTTTTATAGTTTTTTCATTATTCTTTTAAAGCTTTTTATTTTTTTTATTAGTAATACATATGGACATACTTATGTGTATAAAATATATTTCATATATATAATTATTATTTTATTTTATTCTTTATTTATTTATTTAATAAATTAATAATTTATTTTCTTATTATAAAATATTTCTTTTTGTTTTGTTTTGCAATGATCATATAAAAATATTTTCTGTTTTCTTTTCTTTATTGGAAATTCGTCTCGTTTACGTGTATAATTCTTTTTAAAATAATTTGCGGTTTTAATTTATTTACAATTCATGAATTTATTTCTTAATTTTATTACAAATTTCCATTATTTTGTTATTGTGTTACTTGTTCGGTTATATTTTTTCCTTTTTCCTTTTCCAAAACAACGTATTTTAACACCGCCTGCTGCTTTGCTACTGATTTGTTGTCAAGTATTGTATACGCTTTTATAAGTTCTTAACGTTTCTTTTAACAGAGCACTCTTGTTATGCTAAACTTAATACACTCGTTCGCTCGCACTCTCTCTCTTTCAATGTATTTTAGCTTTAATAAACAAGAGAGCTTTATTTTGAAGAGAGCATATTATAACGGTAATATTATAACTAAACACAACAAAAACAACAACTTTACCATTATAAAAATATATAGACAAAACAAACAAAATTTAAAGTCAGTCTGTTTCAATAAAATAATTCTAAGGTGGCCAGTTTAAATTTGTTTCTTATTTTTTATTTTTTATTACAATATTTAATATCCAATATGGGAAAACTGCGAACAAATACAATTTAATTAGATCAGCTTAAAGGGATCTGAAAACTTACTTACTTAATTGGTCATTAACAACTCGTTTGTCGGATATTAACCTTCTGGAACACATCCATCAAGGCGCCTCTAATTCTAAAACGCATTTCCCTGTTTAGTCAGGGAGTCAGGGAGTTACGCCGAGTTACGCTAATTCCCGTATTAAGTACTCGCCTCCATTCGTATGACATGGCCGAGCCAGCGCAGATGCTACATGTTAAATTGTTGTTACAGGTTTGCAGATCTCATACAACCAATTATTGGAACGGACTTTGTTTCAATGCCTAATAGTGTCCATGCTAAGCGACTCGTAGCGTAATTTTATTAAATTTTTAAAGACGGGCTCAAATTCTGTTTTTCAAAAATTTCTTCTTAAATTCTCTTCTGTTTTTTTTTTTTTAATGAAATTTCCAATTTTCAATTAAAAGAAAAACACACAAAAAAATACACTTTAAAATAGCAACAACAACTATAGAAACAAGGACAGTAAAATATTAAATCATTCAAATACAACGAAACCATATTCCCTGTTTTATGTTTAACGCTCTAAATTTGATCATCATCATCATCAACATCAGCAACATAAACCATAACCATCAGCAGCAGCAGCAGAACAGCCAACAATTGTTGAAAAAAAAAGAAAACATCGCTGATAATGATGATGATGATGATGATGATGAGTATAAGAAACATTATCATCATTATCATCATCATCATCATCATGTGTCAGTGGTTGATTAAATGGCATCAACTTTATTCAATCATTCACACTCACTCATTCGTTCATTCGTTCATTCATTTGACTTTATAAAAATAACCGAAACATAATGAAACTCATGCACACACACACATACACAAAAACACATTTCTATACATCACTCGCTCTTACAGAGCGCCTGGAAACCAACGTTGGATAGTCAGTAAGTGTAACAGGGCCTCGATATGGTCCTGTGGAAAATTCCCAATGGGAAATATCGACAACAGGTGGGAAAGCTTTGTGAAATGTACCGTTAATGGGGTACATTTCCTCAGCTGTTATCTTCCCCCTAGCCTATCAATAGAAGACTTTAGATGCAGAATAGATGACATCGTTAATGAAGCGAGGAACCTGAGGCCTGTGGTAATTGCCGGGGACTTCAATGCTTGGGCAGTGGAGTGGGGCTCGGCTTATACGAACCCAAGAGGAGAATGCCTACTTGACGCATTTGCAACGTTAGAGGTTGTTTTACTTAATAGTGGTGACAAGGACACATTTTCGAGGAATGGACGCTGCTCTAAAATTGATCTGACATTCGTCAGCGACTCCCTGGCGACCTTATCTACCTGGATGGTGTCTGACACCTATACACATAGCGACCACCAGGCTATTATTACTGAGATCCGGGAACGCTCTACGGAACGTAACGTTCCTCCAGCACCGCCGAATCCTCTTTGGAAAGACTCCACTTTTGATAGGGAAACTTTTGTCCTCACATTGGAGGACACTCGGTTGTCCGGGAATGCGAATGACAAGGCGACGGAATTAATGCGCTCCATAGCGGAGGCTTGCAACGCATCTATGGCAAGGAGGCGTCACCTGCCTAGGAAAAAGCACGTATATTGGTGGAACGCGGATATAGCAGATTTAAGGCGTGAATGTAACCGCGCACGGCGGTTGTTCCAAAGAGCCAGAGGCCGTGCAGAATTTGCGGAACTACGGGAAAGATATAGAAGATGTAGAACCAGCCTTAATGGAGCAATTGCGCATAGCAAGAGAAGGTGCTACAGGGAAATGTGCGCCGATGTGGACGAGAATCCCTGGGGAACTGGATACAAGGTGGTGATGAGAAAGCTGAACTGCTTCCGACCACCAGCAACGACAGATGCGGCTAAGCTGCAACCAATTGTCGCGGAGCTTTTTCCGCGCAAGGCCGAAATCACATACTCCGTGCGAGATATGCGGTCACCTGAGGAAATCCCACGAGTTAGCAGGCAAGAATTGGAAGCAGTCTGTGTGGACATGAAACTCAATAAAGCACCGGGGATCGACGGGATCCCAAACATTGCGCTTAAGGAGGCCATTAAAAGTAACACTGAGCTGTTTAGACAAGTGTTTGACGCTTGTATTCAGGAAAGGACATTCCCTAGGATATGGAAAAGGCAGAGACTGGTTCTCATTCCAAAGGGTAACAACGCGCATGATGCATCGGGATACCGCCCGCTCTGTATGATTGACACAGCTGGGAAACTTTTGGAGAGGATAATTTGTAGGAGACTGGAAGCATTCTTGGGAGAAGACGGCTTGTCGGATCGCCAATTTGGTTTCCGGAAAGCCCGGTCCACGATAGATGCAATAGAGATGGCTATGACAATAGCAAAGGATGCTATCAGCGGTGAGCGCTGGCTTAATGGCGACAAGGAGTACTGCGCTATCATCACCCTGGATGTCAAAAACGCATTCAACTCTGCGGATTGGGATACCACTTTAGTAGCCCTAGATGGGAAGGATACACCGAATTACTTGATGGAGCTTATTAGAGACTACTTTAAGGATAGAGTGCTCTTATATGACACAGATGTTGGCAGGAGGTCATATACGGTATCGGCGGGGGTCCCGCAAGGTTCCGTGCTGGGCCCAATACTATGGAATGTCATGTATGATGGTGTACTTAGGCTTAGACTCCCTAGAGGTACACAAATCATTGGTTTTGCGGATGATATTGCCCTGGTGATAAGAGGAAAACATTTGGATGAATTGGTGAGAACGTGTAACACTGCGGTTGGCATAGTCAGGAGCTGGATCACGGGAATAGGTCTCAAACTTGCTGATCACAAGACGAATGTGCTACTTATAAGCAGTAGGAAGAGGATGGAGTTTATTACAATAACGGTAGGTGATCAGCGCATAACATCAAAACAGGCGATTAAATATCTGGGAGTAATGATTGATAACAGGCTTACGTTTAGGGAACACTTGACGTACATCGGCGAAAAGTGCGCGGCGACAACAAATGCACTTGCTCGAATAATGCCTAACCTAGGAGGCCCAAAACAAGAGAGGAGGCGGTTACTGATGAAGGTTGTGACATCAGTCGCTATATATGCAGCCCCTATATGGGCCGGGGCCATGGATAAGAGGACCTATAGAGCAGGAATGGAAGGAGCCTACAGGAGATCAGCTCTCAGGGTAATTTCTGCCTTCCGCACGGTGTCTACTGATGCAGCGTTCGTGATTGCGGGGATGATGCCCCTGAAGCTAGTAGTAGATTTAGAAAGGAGGAAACGTGACACGAGGAGGGGATTGGATCTTTCCAACCCAGGTCAGTTAGTGGATGATGCTATGGATAGATGGCAGCAGGATTGGTCCAATTCCACTAAGGGAAGATGGACCCACAGACTCTTACCGAGCATAGGCGTATGGACAAAAAGAAGACACGGTCAGGTGAACTTCCACCTGACTCAGTTGCTAACGGGCCATGGTTGTTATAGGGCTTATCTCTATAAGTTTGGTCACGACGTAGATGAGGCATGCCCAGAATGCCGTGATGAAAGGGAGACGGCGGAGCATGTTTTCTTTAATTGCCCGCGATATTCTGCTCAACGAAATTGCCTGGAGAGATCAATAGGATTCCAGGTAACGCCCGAGAATATAGTAAACCTGATGTTAATCTCAAGTGACAATTGGAACGCAGTATGTGTTTTCGCACGGAATGTATTGACGCAGCAAAGATTGGCTGAGAGAGCAAGATCAGCGGAATTTGAAGGCAGCATTCGCTGAATCACCACCCCCCCGAAGTAATACTTGATTGTGGTCCCGGGGGGGGCGAAAGGTTGAAAGTGTGTGATGAGGTTGGTTTTTTAGTACGTATGCGCTTAGCAAGCCGAGAGTAAGTCTTGCGGCGAATCGTGCACTTTGGTAGGCCGGGCTACCAAGGTCTTTCGAAGATTTTCCAACCTTAGCTCGCATAGCTAAAAAAAAAAAAAAAATACATCACTCAAATATGATTTCAATGTTGAAACAAAAAAAGAGTGTGTGTGTGTGTGTTTGTCTGCATGATTAAAAATAAAACAATTTTTAAAATTCATGTGCATTGATAACAGAAAGACGCACCGAAAAGAAAAACAAACAGAGAGAGAGAGAGAAGAGAGTATGAGATTTATAGACTGTGGCAGACTACTATATAATGCGTGAAAATAGAAGAAGCATTGTTTAAGCCAAGGCCAAGGAACTTTTCAAAACAGAGAAAACTCTTGGAAAAGCCCAGAATAGACAAGATCAGAAAAAATATAAAAGTTTTGTTCATTCTTTACTTTGATTAACTTATCAGGGAGCAAGTTTGGTCAATAAAATGATCAAAGCCTTGAAGTTAAGCACAATTTCTGGTAAGCCACTGATGCTTCGGTTTAACTGTGTTTCGGTCACCATATTTGCGGGATTTTGTTTTCCTACAACGACTGCATCTAAAGATAGCCGGCATGTTCATCGATAGGCGCTTACAGATGTAAAGTTTGCACAGATGAATGACTTTAGAACAATGCTTGGACGATTTTGGATTTGAAGAAGACAAAATAGTCTCACTTAACTTAAATGATCACGATACACATGATACACGCCATCTAGTGTAAACCAATCGTACTTATACAAAGCAAATTGGAGATAATCAATGAGAATACATTTCCATATTGACTGTTCAAACACACACATTAGAGAGTAGAGTACACTTACGAGTATGTGAATGTATTTTAACAGTTTTTATGCTGTTGTTTTATGTGTACAGAGTGTATATGTATGTACATACATTATATTGAAAACTTTTGCTCTAAAATATGTAACAGCATGAGAGTGTGTGTGTGTATCCGAAACTGTATAGCCATGTGACAATCAAGCAATTAATCACAACCAAAATAATGGCGTCAAATAAATGGCGACAAACATAAGCACACATGCATACACACATACATATATACATTCGTACATTCATTGTTATTGTATTTCTAATATTAATACTACCATAAACCATATACCTACACACACAGACACACACACAAATAGACGATGTACAACATTTGATTGAGTTGAGTCGGATCGATACAAAAACTAACGTCGTGAATGTATTTGTTTTACTATTGACCGGAAAATGGTTAAAAAATAAAGAAGAACAAATATAGAGACATGAATGGACATGAAATATAAAGTAAAAAATGGAATTGAAGAGTTAAAGATTACAATAAAATAAATGCATATAGATAAATACATATGTATGTACATTAGAGCGACTCAAGTTGTATGGAAGCGAAATTCGTGCTCGATGTACCCCTCTAAAACTGAACCTTGGACTTTTTTAAGACAGCATTTCAAATATTTCGGCTCCAGGTTCGACCTCTCGTGAGCTGGACCATTTTGAAAAAGGGTCTATTTTCGAATGTTTTGTTAATTTATGGATCTGTTTCCTTACCAACATATACAATATCTATATCATCAGAAAGGTTTTTTTAAGCCGCGTCCAACTGTGTATACAATTTTTCCAAGGACGATCACTCATGTCCGTTTTTTAAGGATATTCTGTAAAAAAAATGGTTTTTGAGTTTTTTGTTCGGGGTTCTTCGTAAGAGGAATGCCAAATTAACATATTTTAATCTTTAGACAATTTAATTAAATACGGGTCACAGCTCTTTTTGAAATTCGCTCAATTTCGCGTTTTGAAAAAAATGTAATGGAGTGGCAATCCTTCGTTGTAAATTGGTCAATTGGGTATCAAATTTTTTCTTTTGCCAGGTACATAATCTTTATATGAAAATAATTTAGATTTTTGCAAATTATATGCATTTTACAGGGTGCATAAAAATGCAATTTTGTGGTAACTCTAATTTGATAGCGAAATTGGTTTCTAGATCATGTATGGATTTAGACAGGACTAAATAAAAAAAATAAGAAATGATCCATGACTTTTTGGCGGCATATTTGTTTCCCAATTTAAAAAATGTTAAAATATTTCATTGATTTTATTTACAAAACTACAACTACTACAACTACTACAAAACGCGAACTACCTCGAATTTCAAAAAAAGCTGTGACCCGTATTTAATTAAATCGTCTAAAGATTAAAATATGTTAATTTGGCGTTTTTATTACAAACAACCCCGAACAACAGACTCAAAAACCGTTTTTTTTTTCAGAGAATATCCTTAAAAAAAGTACATGGATTATCGTCCTGGGAAAAATTGTATATACTGTTGGATGTGCCTTAAAAAAACCTGTCTTATGATATAGATATTGTTTATGTTGGTAAGGAAACAGATCCTCAAATTAACAAAACATTCAAAAATAGACCCTTTTTCAAAATGGTCCAGCTCACGAGAGCTCGAAGCTGGAGACGAAATATTTGAAAAGTTGTCTTAAAAAAGTCCAAGGTTCAGTTTTAGAGGGGTACATCGAGCAGTTTTTTTGGTGAGTCGCTCTAATGTACATATACGTATGTATGTATGTTTGTGGATGTGTGTTTGTATGAAAATAATACTTTAAATCGTTGTATAAATTTTTTGCTGTGCATGTGCATGTGCATGTGTATTTATCTTGAGGGGATTTTTTTTTTTGCATTCATTTTAATGCCAACGTTTGTTTATGTTTCATTTTTTTTTTTTCAGTTACTCCTCTTTGCTCTGTATTTCAAAACGGAAAAGGAAATAAAATTTTAAAAGCTACGTAACGTAACGTAACGATTATAACTGACCTACAGCAGTATGAAATTGGTCTGAAAACACATCAATATCGGAAGAAAACAGAAAAAGATTTTAAAAATGATTTGGAATTAAATTTTTAAAGATCTTCATACATCTGGAGGACTTTATGCATTTAATAAAAGTGAAATGAATTCTTATGGCAATGATTGAGGGACGAGGCGATCACTTCGTATGATAGCATCCTTGTCTTCAACCTGTTGTAAATGTCCTCGCAATCGAATTTAGGCAATTCTCTTATTAAAACCAATTTGTTTGCCTACTGTTGTGTCTTGCGCCACTATTTTTTTTTTTTTTTTTTTGTTATGAAAAACGAAAAGAAAGCATTTCGCTTCTGACTTTATTAATGATTTGGTCACATACCGTTCAGAAGAAACAAAAACAAGAAATTGTGTGGACTACTGACAGTTTTGTCTACGGCCTGTGTTTAGTTAGTGGAAAGCGAAAACTTTTATTAAAAAACTTTTAAAATTAAGTGTACGAGTATTTGTGTATGAGTATCTTGTTGGGTGTTTTAGTTTCCAAAAAAGCAAGTTTTTCTTTTAAATTTTGAAACCCATGTCTGGCTTGCTTTTAATATAATTAAACTCGTGTTTGTTTAAGCATACCAAACAAAGGCAGAGACACGCAGTATTAATATGCCTTATCAATTCAAGTTATTGAACTTATAATGGATTTTGTTTTTGATTTTCTTTTTCCTTTTCTAGTTCTTTTTTTTTGTTTTTATTTTTTGTTCATTTTTTAATAACATGAATATGAATATTAAAATCAAAATCAAAATCAAATTACAAATTGTCTAAACTTTATTGAAAACATAATAATGTTTTGAACAACAAAACAAAAAAAGAAAATGGCAAGCAATCTATTTGGCATTAATAATCTCAAAATGTGTGTGTAAAAAGGCCAGAACATTATGCATATTATGTATATCACGGCGTATGCTTAATATTAAATAACAATTTAAATATTGCTCATACGTCGTATGATACAGCAGCTATTACAGTAGCTGTTATCAGCAGTGACTGACAATTTGGTTTATACATACATACATACATAATTGGCCATTACAACCCATCAGTCAGGATTACGACCTAGCTTCTCATACCACTTATGTTGTGTGCGTTAATTTTATACATGAGTGGCGGGACATACAGCTTAAAGTCGACTCCGAACGACAGATTTTTGAGAAGCTTTTCATGGCAATTTTTACTCTCAGAGTCTTTGCCAGAAATCTGCTGAGAGGAGGTCGCCGAAGAAATATTTTTCGTTTTGATTTCTGACCTGGGATTCGAACCCGGGCCTTTTGTCTAATAAGCCAACTACCCACTAGACCACGGCGACTTCTATTTGGTTTATTATAACCATCATTAAATAAAATGTATATTTGGAATTCATCTCGTATAACTCGTAGAGTTTTGACAACAGGCTTGTTATTGAAACTATTGGCCGCGGAGAAGGACTACTTCTTGTTCCACTCCCTTTATCTGCGAACAAAGGATGCATTGTAAATTGATTGATTGTATTGCGATCGTTACTTTGTGCTGTTTTTCATGTGTGGGGGCGAGTCTTGCCTAATTCAGCTGCCCTGTAGTTTTCAATTAATAGTTGGCCGTGTAGTGCAATATGCTGGATTCCATGCAAATGTGAGATTTGTTTCTCTTGCTTAAAACCGATCGTTCACCATTTATTTTAATATCATTCGTAGCAGGACATAGATCAGAAACTGCCATGAGCAGTTGCATAACAATTTGCCAAATTTTTTTTGTCCATTTAACATAAGCTAAACGAAATAGAGATGCCTTAACTACGCCAGAGATTTAATTTTCTTTCCCTCACTTTCTGTTTCATTGCTTTTTTGTTTTTCTAATTAAAATTCATACACAAACATAAATACAAACGTATTGTGTTTTATTACCCATCCGCCAAGACTCCTAAGAAACTGCTTTCGTTTTTCTCTTATTTTTATTTTTCCTATGTTTGCATACGGACTTTAAAAGAAACAGCGTTGCATTGTTACTGTTGATGATGTTGTTATTGTTGCTGCTGTTTAACAATTTCATTTTAAAACTACGATGTGATGATGTGAGTGAAAAATATTCCATGCGAGAGCATAAATCTCAATAAGGAAACCGAAGATTAAACAAAAAACACACAAAATAATCAAAATACTCGTATACAGTAAAACAATTAATTTTAAGTACACCCCTTACACATCCATCTAGCTCTTTAGTACACACATATTATTACAACACATCAAGTCATGTGCTCTTCATAACAATGCGAATGTAATGTTTTTCTTTGGAATGTATGGTGTACTCAAACTTAATTGGTGCACTGTGTAATGCATAAACACATAAACGGAGAGAGTAAATATGAAAATCGTTAAGCAGAAGCCTGCGAGTAAAATTAAACAAGGAAAAAAAAACAATATTTGCCTGGTTGTAAGATAGACAATGAGAGACTAAATATTGTTAAACATATGTAAAGAGTTTCGAATAGAAATTTATGATTAATTTTTTCCTTAGAGGACGTGTGCGTGTGTGTAGGTCTGTGTATAGCAAAAAAAAAAAAAAAATTCATAATCAATGCAAAGCAAATCAACAATACTAATAAGAAATGTAAAAGGAAAATAAAAATGCGGCATAAAAAATCTAAAATAGTCACACTCATTCGCCCTTTAGTTGTTTGTAGAGCCCAACAATACTAGTCGTGAAGTCTTATTGCCATAGACAACATTGTTTGCTATGTGAAGAGTTTAAGGTTCTTTGTATGTATGTGTAGTGGGTTTCATAAAGCTCATATTATGAGCGTATGCTAACCTCATAAAGCTAGAATTAGGCAAACGTTCACGGAACGTAACGTAATCGTTTCGGTAATCACTCTCATTGCTTTTCATATCCTAAAATGTACGTAAATCCTGTTACGTTATGCGAATGTTTGAGTAATCCTGGCAAAACTTTTATTCGACGCCCTTAAATAGACACGAAAAAAACAAAACCAAACCAAACCAACAAGCTCTCATGATTTTTTCCACTCAAATGATTCAATTTTTTTTTTTTGTTTAATTTTTTTTCCGTTCTATTGTTTTTTTAGAACCACTTTATGCAATATTTTAACAAATCCAAAACAATTTATTTTCAAATCTCCAATAACAACAAATACAAATTGAAAGGTTTTCTCAATAAATACTTTATGTTTTCGATAGATTATAATATGTACACACCGTCTAAGCATAAGTTGGCTGATGCCAATTTAGTGTAATGCAGATAGACTTTATGAGCTTTGTTTAATTAGATTTAACAAATCAAAATCAAAATATTCCAGGGAATCCATTCAAATTCAAATAACACTGCACAGTAATAACTAACGGCTATAAAATTATTTCAGCAATGCCGTCAATTCAATTTCGATTACAAATTTCACGGGTTTTTATTGAATATGAGAATAGGAGAATAACTTGAAAAATTTTAAACTTTAATTAGTGAAGGGCCTGCATACGTTACTAACAATTGGAACACAATCAACAGAGAAATTAAAAGTAAAATTAATAATTTCATCAAGTTCTTCAAGTTCAGAAACTCTTATTAATCCTCCTTTTGTTCTCCCTATTCTTTTAAACACCGAAATTATGACGTGATAACTTTTATTGAAACATCAAATTTCACTTATTTTCACAAATTCCAAACTAAATGGGGGAGGGGTCATATTCGAAATCAAACAGAAATGAAAAAGAAAACTAAAGAAAATCTGAATAGTTTTTTGCCTGATTGTGCTATAATACGATTATTTTCCATTTTTATATAGTGAGTGATAAAAGTACATTTATTTTGGTACTTTTTGTTTCTTTAGGGAACAAATTTTCAAGATTGTAAAACTTTTCTGACTTCTAATTTTGCTGCTGGACAAAATCTTAAGGACTTTGAACTCAAAATTTCTTTGAAATAGTAACTTTTTATCAATAAATTTTAATTTTCTATAGCAATACATACCGTATAGTGCGGCGAATACACGGGTAAGTTAAATATTATTCAGTATACCGACATTAACAGATGCCAGAACAGGTTTCATATCATGCAAATGATCAAAAAAGCAATGATAAAAGGAGTAAAAACAGGGGAAGAAATGAAAAAAATATTAAAGAAGAAACAAGAGAATGAAGAATGCGGGGAAAAGATAGGAGAGAAAAGAAAAATAATAGAAAGTGTCCTAAAAGAAGCCTAACCGACCGCTTCAACACGTCTAAGTACTACTCGGCAGAATCCAATAAAGAACCTAGAACGGTAACAGTCTCTACAAACTTTCAAAAGCCTTGTAGGGGATCCCCAATCAGCACAGCAATCAACCATTTTCGATAAATGGTTTGGTTTTATGATTTTTTGATTGTATTCGACAAAAACCGTAGAAAAGCTGTCAAGTTTGTGGTCTGCAAAATAACAATTCACAACTTATTTAAAATTAAATTAATTTTTGTACCCACTGTACATACATACCGTTGGTCTCATGTAGAAAGGCCCTAACTCACACTTTGTTTTTTTTTGGTGATTCCAATGGGTATTTGCCGTAAATGCATTGGAATCACAAAAAAATCAATTTCGAAAAAAGTGTGAATTAGGGCCTTTCTACATGAGGCCAACGATACATACATACATACATACATATGTATGTACTTATATCCTCTTTATGACATTTTCTCTCTCTCTCTCTCTCACACACATATTTATTTATCGATCAAATGTATAAAATTATTGACAGAGAAAAAGAATTTTAACCGAGTTAATGTAGTAAAAAGAATGTAAACAACTCATCATATTCATATATAAGCTCGCTCTCTCTCTCCCTCTCTCTCTCTCGCTCTCCCTCTTACACACTTTAAGGGCATTGAACATTGTTTTAAACAAAATTAGAAAACCATGCATGAATGCCACCATACACATATAAATGTATGAATGAGTACGACGTTATAAGTATGTATGTATGTGTGTGTGTGTGTGTGTGTGTTAAGACTATGTTCCATTATTTCTTTCTTCCTTTTTTTTTGACTACGAAATATTTTGAAGAAAAACATGAAAAATGAAAAGAATAAGAGGCTTACAACAACAACAACAACAAAAACATAGTTAAACAGTAAACCAATGACGAGGTTAATATCCTTAAAGGCCAAATACCAACGAAAAGATAACAAAATAGCAAAAACAAGACAACGAAAAAACAAAGGAAGAAGACAAAATTCAAGGCAATAACACATTATCGTCATAACCACACACACACACACACAACAAGAACAACAGAAAATAAAGTCAAAAACCAAAACTTTAAGACCTCTCAGTGACACACACATAAAAAGGAAAAAGAAAAACAATGACAACGACAACGGCAACGGCAACGATAACATTAACGTTAAAGTAAATCAAAATACGGAAAGAATAGTTACAACAACCACAAAAATAAGCAAACAACAGCAAAATGATGCTGATGTTGATGTTGATTTCTTTAGCTCTCTCTCTCTATCTTCCTCTCTATTTCTCTCTCTCTCTCTTACTGTACTTATTAAATAAGAGCATGAACAAAAACAAAAACGAAAACAAAAAGAAAAAAGAAATACAATATAAAATACAGATTTTGAATGTCAATACATGAGGATTAAATTTCTTACATATACACACACACACACACACACACACGCAAGTACGTACTCACAATTATAGTCTTCAAACCTCTTAAAGTCTTAAACGAATTAGGCCCGTTCTCTTTGATGGATATTCAAGAGCAGTAATGTTAAATCAACTTCCTTATACAAGCACACGGACGCAGTATTATTTTGTAAACAGATGTTCATTGTATGTTATTGGAAATGAAACTTAAACAATAACAACAACAACAACAACATGATGTTTAAGCAAACAGCTGTTGGTTGCTACAAATTAAGAGAGTCCCAGCGTCTGTTACATTTTAAAAGAGCATTCTTTGTGTTTAATGAGCAGAGAAAAATGTTACTTACCCCTTGTTTTAAATGACTGACGTCATTTGTACAACAGCATGTGTGCTATAGCACAAACAAACAAACAAACATTAGAGAAAATTCTTATACAGTGGGCAGTTGAATTGATCGGATTTTAATTTCATTTGTTGGAATAATTTAAAAAATCCTTTCCAATAAATAGACAACAATTTAGAATAAAAATTATAACATAAATAAACAGAGTAAAGGGTATAGTAAATATACATTCATTATTCTACCAACCAAAGACTGTGCTACATATAAATCAAATGACACCATCACAGCAAACACAGTAATTTCTCAAGAATAGAATACTAGTACATAGGTGTACATGGAAATGTTTATTTTAGAAGTAATGCTGGTGCTAGGCATTCAGCAATGAAAGCATTTGTTCACATTTAATATTGGGGTTCTATATGAATAAGACTGAATAAATTCTGCCTTCTGGAGTATAACTCAAAAATTTCGTTTTTTTTTTTCTTAGTTGCATCTTTAAGTGGCCCACTGTTATTATGATGTCATAGAAATGTTAATAAAATTGTTTCTCTGTTTAGCTACACTTTGTTATGCTCTTCTGTAAGTAAAACTCTCTCTCTCTCTCTCCTGTGATTTTATATTTTTAATATGTACACACTTACATGCATACATACACATACATACATACGTTTGTATGTATTTATACCAACAATCATCTCTCTTTTAAAATGAAATGCACTCTTATTATTGAAGTTCAAAACATGATTAAAATTTTATAAGAGTATGAGTGGATTTCTTCTCCTTATTCCATATACATTTTTCTGTTTGTTTGTTTGTTTTTGTAAAACGTGTGAAATTGTTTTAGAAAGTTATATACGTTACCAACACTAATACTAAACTAAACTTGTTGTTGTTGTTGTTGTTGTCTCACCAACAATTGTTGCTGACGTCATAACATTTTATTCTATTTTACGTTTTACGTTTTATTTTTATTTCAATTTTTCTTTTCCTTAAACAAATTCATAATATAGAGCGTGTAAGTATTTGAATGTCCGTATGCATTGAAGTGTAAAGTTTTGCTTTTTATAACCTCTTTCACAGTCGATGTTGGATGTGAGTAAGTGGACTGGGGGTTATATTGCGTTTGTGCTCTGATGTAAATAATAGATCTGGAATTAATAAACTTTAACTCTGAAAATTGTACCCACAAATTCCCATAATTCTTTAGTATTAAACGTACCCCCATTACATGTCTTGATCCGGTGTCGTGAAAACTGCTTCTGAAGCCTAATTCACGACGTATTGTGTTGTGACATTTGATGCCAGTAAAGCCCCCAAAGAAAGTTTGGTCCTCAAACTTTTGTTAACACGAAATAACCATGTTAACCCGCATACCACATTGTAATTTTAGTAAATACAACACAGAATTACACGAACATTACCACATGGTGGCATCTGCTTTTTGATAGCCATTGCTTTCACCTTGTCATGTGATGCAACTATATCACAAAAAAAATCGCGTGGGTGAACTCCAAACCGATCTTGTTACCATGTATGTTATACAAATACATCATCACTGTAAATCGAATCAACTAGAAAGCGTAATAGAAAGAGCAATTGTAGATGTGAAGCAGCAGCTTCATAGCTTGTTGAAGCCTCTGAAGTAATCATTTCCATATACACCCATACATTCTGTATTTGCTTGCTGTGTTCCGTCTGTGCTGTGTTTAAAGCATCTGCAAACAAGACGACAGCCGCCGGATAAAGCTTAAATAAGGCGATTTAAAATATATTTAAGCTTTGGATATTAAATTCCAGTAGCTCTGCTTATATTTCAGGCTTATATTGAACCCAGAGAGAAATTTGACTTGATCTCGCAACATATTCGATGATAACCGATCGCCGCAGTGCATAAATCAGAAAGAATGCCTTCTTTGCTTCGTATAAAAATGAAAATTAAAAAAATATTCCTTCAATAATGCTCTTTCACAGTGTTGTTGGCTTATTGAGTGTTTAAAATATTTTTTATTATTTTTTGTACTCTTCATTGTTTTCCATCCACATCATTTCATGAATGACATGTCATTGTTCTTGTTTCTTATTGTTGTTGCTATTGTTTTTTTTTTTTATTGCTGTTGTTGTTTTTGTAAGCAATTATTATTTATTTCTTTTGTTTCTTCTGTTTTTTTTTTTATAATACGATTTCTCTCCATCTCTCTCTTTTCTATCTCTCTTAATCTGTTTTCCTTACGTCTTTGGCTTAAGGACTGACTCAAAGGTTAGTTGCCACACATACATATTGTATTTTGTATGTGTATTTGGAGAGTAATTGAGATTGCTTATGTTTGTGTTGTTGTTTATATGCTTCAAGAACTTTGCCTAATGAGACAGCTATGACAAGTTGTAGTTGTAGTTGTAGTTGCAATAGTAGTAGAATGTAGTAGCCAATAAAAATTAATACAACAAAAAAGATTAAACATCACGCACACACAAAACACAAAAGGTGCTTACGTAAAGAGAGTGAGAAAAATGACAACAGAGTGAGTGTATATGAGGCAAATACAGCGAAATAGCTTTAGTTTATAGAAAATACAGTGCGTATCAATTGTAATGCAATTAATGAATATTTATTGAAAGAAAAAAATTTGAAAGAAAATAATTCTTAATGAAATTGAAATTTATAATAAAAAACAAATTAATCTTTGAAATTTTCTAAAAAATATTTTTTGGGGTCCAGTCTGTCCACAACAATATGTACTGTCAGAGATCAGAGAAAGAAAGCAAAATACTTCCCAATGATCAATGCAAGATTTGCTTCTATTCTACAACAGAACGTGGTGTTTCTATACATCCTGGTATACGTAAATTTGTAATTCATTTAATCGCCATTGAAGGCGAGTGCCTAAGTGACAGATCTCTATTCACACCTTGTGCAAAACCTATGTACATACATACATACATACATATACATGGCATCGGTATTGAAGCCTTGTTTATTTAACAGGGATCATAACATTTCTATTGTTACCCAATGTAAGTGCATAAAGATTTCATTTTAACTTAAAACAAATTAAAGTACCAGATAAAATACTTCTACACATACATACATACATATATGCATACATAACAACACACTCATAACCCTATGTGCACAAACATACACTAAAACAAACATACATTATACAGTAAAATCTCTTTAAAGAGTATTAAGAAAGACTCTCCGTTTAATACTCGCATATTTAAAGCATGAAACCTTAAAAGTACAAGAACAACAACTAAAATAAATTCAATTTTAAGCTTTAAATTCTTTAAGGATGTTTTCAGGTCACCAAACAGGATGTTCTTCGTCAAGAAGCAGAACAAGTATAACAAGTTGTAGATGACATAATCGTCGCGACTTAAGACTTTAATTACCATCCAAAACAAAGACGTTGAGAGCGAGAGAGAGAGAGAGAGAGCAAAGAGAACAGCAACAGTGTTTAGTTCATAAAGTTACATTTAAATTCATTTTCACAAACACAAACCCACATACGTTCATATATACTCATACACACTTATAAATTAATAACATTAGGTCACAATATCCACTTGCCAATAATCTCACTACACACACTCATACCGTTCTCTTTCGCTCTTTGGTCTTATCCAGTGACCACAGAAAAACTATGAAGTTATAGAAAACCAAAGTAAAGGAAAGAAAGATAATGGGCGGGGAGATCCGTTAGAAGTGTGGGCACATACAACAAAAGTGTAGTGTGGCCCCAGTAGAGCCATCATGATGGAATAGGGTAGCAAACGGTCGACTTATTTTATTTCTTTTTGTTTATTTTTTTCTTAGAGTTCTAGCAGAACAACAAGCAAGTCGCTCTCTTTCACGTATACGTGCTTGTGATTGTTTCTATTTTAAAACATACAATACACATACATACATACATACATACATACATGTACGTGGTATTTAGGAATATAAACTCAATAAATTTTTTGTCTTCAAAGTACATGAGAGTATGGGTGTATGGGTGTATGAGTGTATGTATGCACGCTAATTCTGTTGTAATAGAGTCCTGTTGTAAGTGAACTTTTCATTCATGTAGCAATTACTCAAGGTCATGTTGTTACATTGACATTTTCTTTCTCTTGCTTCTCTCCATGCTTTTTATTATTTTTTATATTATAAGTTACGTTCGTTCGTCCGTTCGTTAATACATACATACGCTGGCAACCATTTAAAATAATTTTTGACTTTTCCTTGTTTCTTATGCTCTCTACTTTCGTAGCCCATAATTTTTTTAATCAAATTATAGAAAACAGAAATAGCAGGTAATTATTTGCCAGCAAATGTAACACCATTTTGGAAATAGAAGCAGCAGCAGCAGTTCAAAGAGAAAAAAAAAATATAAAATTCAAGGAATAATGAATAGCGCACACGATAGGCAATGCATAGGCAAAATAAAGGTGAGATTTTGAATATTTTATTACATTCATTCCATAGAATGTCAGAGAGAGACAGCCAGCCTGCAAATTTAATAACAAATTTTCAATATTTGAGTAGCAATAACATCAACAACAATAACGTGGAAAGGAAATATTAGACTGACAAAGGCATCGGCCAAAGATCAAAGAAATTCTCAGATTTAACGAGAATTTTGTAAATAAACGAATTCGTAGTTATATTCGAAATGCTTAATTAAGTTAGCTATACTTTCTTACAATAAAATTCCAAAGAGAAAACATTATTATATTCAGGGGAAACGAAATACAAAAAAAAAATTTACTTAAATCAACTTAAAGAAGAAGTATTTGCGAACAATCGTTTTGATGTTTAAGCAAATGATAAACGAATCGAGCAAAATTATGCTCATTCGGTTTCGTTAGGTTAGTTAGCAAATTTAGTCAAAAGTTCACTTGGACATCATTGTGATATGTACTCTGAAAATTCTACCTTCTTCATCCTGTTCCACAAATATTCCATGTAAGGATCCTGAAGGTTAACTAGCGTAAACAATACTTCGGACAAATCCACTCCTAGATGACACCAAAACATATGTGAGACAGCCACGTTTCCCTCAACTACTTAAAGCGACGTACAACAGTTCAGAGTCAGATATTCACACGGCAAAGTATGCGAAGGAATCTTCATCTCATCTCATTATAACATACTTACATAGTATATAAACATATGTACGTCCAGTCACAGCAATATGCAGATGCCATAATGTGACAGCATTAGGTCTCCTGTATTTCGTTTTTCCTTTTGCGAAAAACTTTAAGACAGGAAATGACAGGCAAATGACAAATAGAATGGGACATCCTTAAGACATCCTTAAACACAGCATAACAGTGCATCGATGCCTTTTCTTTATTATCCGGTTAATGATCGTTTCAAACGTATCATGCAATCTGCGTTGGCCTGGTTCAATTGGTATCAACAGTAGCTGAATACAGACCACTGCCAATGTGCTATTGATAATAAGGTTAGGCACTTATTTCCATATATCATCGTAATGGTTCCTTTAACTCCTCGTATGGCAGCCAATAGTTTATGCACGTACTTCTTGAGTTTGACAAATAATTTTTATTGATTGAGTTTTGGAGGACAGTTGAACTTCCCTAAAATTATGCTGATGCTCCCACCCATGCCTTAACATGAATCAATTAGACACGATTTTCTAAAAACGTTTAGTTTTTCTAATTCCAAATGAAGTTATTTGTAGCATTCGACAAATTAAACCATTTCAATTGCTTTTATTTGCAATCTAAGGAAAATAAAAAAGAAAACGAAACAGAAATAAAAACAATTTTCTTTTCGTTGAACATTAAATGGCCCAAAAGTGTCATAAAATTTATGGTTTAACAACAAAATATTGGATTTAAACGTTATTTTTTTAGTCTTAAGTGGCACTTACAAAACATTGTTAAAAAATGCAAAAAAAAATGGTCAAACTGATGATCAGAATTCGAAAATAATCAAAAAAAAAAAAAAATTCAAGTAATTTTTATTTTCCCTTCAGCCAATATCTGTGCTTCGCATGGAGATTCATAAATTGACACTTGCACTCACACACAGGCAACCGAATACGGTGGCATATTGCAACTCTAAGCGATGCTTAAACGTTTAAGAAAACAAAAAATAAGTGTGAACGTAATAAAACGCCATGAAATGTCCTTAAAAGTAGAAAAAATGAAACTGGAATTTCTTTCAATATATTTTTACAGGCTTTTTTTCGTTTTTCGTTTTTCGCTTTTTTTTCAGTTCTGATTCTGTTTTCCTTACAGCCATCGAACAGAAAAAATCCATTTAAATGACCACAATTTGATACTTCCGCTCAAAATGTCACACGAATTGTACACACTTACACAAACACTAACACAAAAAAAAAACATCACAGCTTTAATAGCAACAAAAATAAACAGAGAGGCAAATACAGAAACAAAAAAAAAACAAAAAATGGGAGAGTATAAGAAGGACAAACAATGTCAAGCATAGTCGACCACAAACAGAATGGTTGGCTGCAGAAGTTTGTACAGCACACAGTGTAGGTGTTTGTAAATACATTTACCAGAGCCAGAGAGAAAAGAGTATGTATTGGCCCCACAGCCTTACTAAATATTATTAAAACGGAAAAAAACCAGATTTTTCAATGTGTTAATAAAAATGACCGTGGACAAATGTATACGGCGTTGTTGCTGGTTTTTTTTCTGTTTTTTTTTTGTTTTTGTAACATTGTTTGAGTGTATAAGTGTATGTAAAGCTGCCAATTTAAGTGTTCTTTTTCGTTTCGGGATATTTGTAAATATTGAATTTCTGTTTGTGTGTGTGTGTGTGTGTGCGTGTGTATTTTTGTACGACAGTATGCATTTCATTAAGTAAAATGTCATTTAGTAAAGACCGCAAATTACACCCGAAGAAAAATTATCAATCATTATAAGAAAAATATAAAATTTTTCGTGTAAATTTTTTTGTAAAATTTGAAAATTTAAATTTTTCGGTTTTGATTTTTTTATTATTACACACATACATACATATGTATGTATATGTACATATTTATTATATTATTAAACGAAATAAGCGTACATTTATATTAAAAAAAAAAACTTTTTTAAATTTAATTTTTAATTTTTGACTATCACAATTACTTCGAGTGTATTTCTTACTTTTTAACATTGTTAGCTTTGATTGTGTGTGTATACATTAGTGTATGTAAATGTAAATGTAAAGGAAAAAGTAGCAGTTTTCCCTCATATTTCACATAAAACTGCCCGAGGAGAAATGTGGGTGGGTATGTGTGTGTATGTGTAAATATAAGCGTGAGTATAATTTTAATACTCCCATTAAACACTCTCTTCCTCTTCGACAAATATGTACACATACAGGCAAGTTCAAACATTTTTATGAAAGCTGCTCACATAAAGCAGAAGCTATAACAACAACAAGAACAACAACAAAATCGAAAAAACAAAAGAAAATGTATTAGAAAAATAGCCAAAAAGGGGAAGGAGAAAGAAACAAAACAAAAGAGAAAATGAAAATAATTATTATAATGTAACGGAACGTTTTTAATTTATTTCTCATGATGCTTAAATGAAGTCATTCATGTTCTGGTTTTACTACACAGTCAGAGTCATTAAACCAAAAGACGCTGGATGCTGGCTGCTAGTAGCGTTTATTGTTATTGACTGACTGACTCTCTTTTACGTTTCCCTTTAATGTTGTTGTTTTTTTAGTTTGTTTTGTTTGTTTTTCTTCGTTTAGCATTAAAATGCTTTTAGTTGAATCAAATACTTGGCATACTTTTAGGCATAAGACATTAATAATTTTAATAACCATTGCAGCAGCAGCTACAGCTAATAATGCAGTCACATTGTGTTCAAATTATTGTTTGTAACAATTTCGGATAATGCTTTCTTTAGTTTTCTTTTGTAAATTTTTGTTTGACCAAAATTATTTACAGCAGCACAAACAAGAACAAAATCGAAACTAAAATAAAACAAGCTTTAAAACCCACTATTTATGTTATAACGTTCGAAGCAATTTCAAAATTCGTCCGTTCGTTAAATTATTTAGGTGCTTAGGGTAGGGTATCATATGTACGTTTCGTACATATCATTATTGTCGTTTGATTTTTAAATGGGCTTGCTTTCCATATTTCATTCTTTCCCTTTTCCGTGACTTTTTGTTTAAATCTATGAATTTTTTAATTAAAAATATGTAAACCCAAGCCACAACAATAGATACGAACGTATAAATTGCCACAAACTAAGCATACATAAGTTCTTTGATTCAAATAGTCCCTTGAATGATTGTTTGGCCCCTCAAGTCTTTATTACCGTTAGTTGCTTAGTCATTAATGCATGCTTTTTCAATAATGTTTTCTTGCTTCTAATCCGTTACTTCTGTTTTATAATTTTTATTTCTGCTTTTTGCATTTGTAATGATCATTAACATCAACCTACGAGTGAAATGATCATGAACAACCGATTTCATTGCACTTTTTCCAATTTTTGTTTTGTTTTTGTGTTTTTTTTTTCTTTTTTAACTACAAAGAATGACTCTCAATGGAGTTACTCTCTTAACAAAGTTCCACTCTTGGTGACTTCAAACCAAAGCAAACACACAACCTCAAACCTGAGGTTCCAACCAACAATTGGCATGAAAGCTCCCCACACTTGAACAAATAATGCATGAACACAAGATAAGACATCACTGATCATTTGAAGACTTTTTTGTTTGCTTTTAAACAACAACAGCAAAGATGGTTGTTTTTGCAGTTTAAATACACCGTCAGAAAACAAAAAACAAAACAAAAACAAGAAAAAAAATAAGTTAAAGAAACACTTTTGCTTTCCATCGAACTTCAGTTCTTTTCAGTTGATCGCAACGAAGAGACGGCGGCTTAACTATTGAACGGACCGGATTACGAAACGATATTCTGTTTGTTTGAGGGAAAATTGCAAAAAAGAGAAAAAAAATAAATTTTTTCTTTTTTTTTAAATGAAATTTTTTAACGGTCGTTTTTGCTGTAAATAAAATTGAAGAAAAGTTTTCTTGATTATTGAAAAGGAAAAATTATAAAAATTTTTCAAAACAAAATTAATTCCAACGTAAGAAATGAATGAAATGTAATTGAAAAATAAAAAAAACAACAAATATTATTAAATTAAAAGATAATTAATTTATTATGTTATTTAATTATAATATTAATAATAATAAAACATACTAAATAATAACAAAAATACGGTAAAAAATTAATTGAAATTCAATTAAAGAAATAATGATCGAGAAAGTGAAAGAAGAAATTTATTTAAAAAAAATAATAATTTGGAAAATTAAAACAATTGGATTGGACTGGATTTTAACCCAAAACCCTTTAATGGAATAATATGTATTATAAATAAATTAAAAATAAAATAAATTAAATTAAATACGTATAAAAAATCATAAAAAAATATTTATAAAATGTTTAAAATCGTTTCTTTTTTAAATTAATTTTTTAAATTATTAGAGCTTAAAGTTTATCTTCAAAGCAGAAAAACATAAATCTAAATCTTAAAATACAAAAAGGAAAAATAAAATCCTATTCGAAATAAATTTTAAATGAGTTTATAAAATAACTAAAAATTAAAAGTTATTTAAAACCCAGTTCTTAGAAATTCGCCTTGAACAAAAAATTATATTTTGCCGAAAGCAAATATTTTGTTAGCGCAAGGGCATTGGGATGTCCCTTAACACCTACCACTTAAAAAGCATAACGTCGACAATAAAAATCATTGAAATATCACTCAACCCTATCGCTTGGGAAATAGTGGAACTCAATCAACAAAAAGTTCATCATTACGATACCTAATGCATGCTGGCTTGCTTTAATTCACCAATTACCTGCTTAGTGGAACCCCTTGGCTGAAATAAACAAACATTTAGAACCTTAAAAACAATTTAAAAGAGAACGCAGGCATTCCAGAACAAATGTCATACAAGACTCCATTAGCCAAATGGAAATACCAATTAATGGCTAGTGAAAGTTTATGGAACCTAACGTAATGTACTTTCGTTTTTGCAACAAATAATAAGAGCGAACGACGAGTGGCTAGAGCCAAAACCCATTCATATAGCTCAAGACATACTTAAGCAGGCACTTAAGACGTAGAGTAAAATTAAATTATGAGAAGAAGAAAAAGTTATTAAAAATTTGTAGTTCCTGTGCTGAAATAATGGCCTCAACTTTGGGATTAGGTACTTCACAATCTAAACACACGATCGCCAAGCTGAGAAATAGGATTTTGCATAACAGCACTCTATACATTGAACATCGCTACTGGAAATTATTTTTGCATAGAACCACAATTTGCAATCCGGAAAGCTAAACTTCATTGACATCAAGGTAAAGTTCTGTATTTGCCTTATCCGAAAAAGCCTAGAGTATGGAACCAAACATGATGTCGTGCTATTCCATGTCGTATTGACCTCCATCGTCCACATATTGCAGGACTATTTAAAATCCATTTTACAGATAGTGATTAGAAACCATAATAAAAATACACGCGTTACGCCCATAATCAGATAAAGCCTCGTCTGAACGTTTGTTGGTTTGATTGATGCAGAAGGTTTTGACGCGAATACACCACACTTTAGATCAGTGATCAAGAAAAAGCTTTGATTTATTCTTACACTCGAAAAGTTTACAAAGAAAAAGTGGGAAGCTGTTAAATATAACGAAGACCGATACGTTATTCCACCAACATTTTCCAATAAAACATTTAAAATTTTCATTTAGAAGTTTCCCAACCATGGAAACGAATTTTTTAAGTATTATTATGATTTTTTAATGGTGCTTCAGTCAGTGGCGTACCTAGGGGGTACGGTGGGTGCGGTCCCCAACGGGCGGCACATACCTTGGGGCGGCATGAAACGAATAAAAGAAAGTGGTGCGCTATTTAGAAAGAAAAGGAAGAGAAGGGAGGAAATACAGACTAAAAATACTGGAGCACTACTCAAATATATCTCCCATAAGTCTACTTTTAGTTTTTTTAGTATTGTTGCCTCAAATACGGGCTAAGAAGCAGTCCTCGAAGGCTGAAAAACATTATCCAATGTTGTTGAAGAGGAAAGACCTGCTTCACACACTGACGAAGAAGTAGAAAGTTCATCAAGTTCTGATGAAGAATCTGCTGCACATAATTTTGGATTATAAAAATTGACGACAATATAAGAGTATTTCTGGTACGTCAAGGTCCTTTTGCAATTCAAAATTTGGATTCCGACTTCAGCGAAGGAGTAAAACGTCCTAATAATACCATCGAAGTCAAAGGTGAAACAAGAAAACTGAGTCAGGACTGGTTTTTTCAAATTTTGCCTAATGGCGAAAAGCTCTTCAGATCATTTATGGTATATTCACCATCGAAGCAAAGTATTTATTGAACGCTTCGGTCCGTTGCATGGCCTTGTAAGAAAATATTATTGTATAATAACGTGTAACCTACTAAATGAAGAATTTGAATGTCAAATAAATGACTTGATTGACATTGATAAAGAACAGTTCCATGTTGAAAGAAAAAGGATTCAGGTTTTTATGACTGTACCTACAGTAAAAGAAGAGGCAAAACTTTGGAAAAACGGGGAGAAGGGCCATCTTGATCCGCTAAAATTTCTTCAGCAGTATAGGTGGGAAAATTCCCTTCCCAACATTGTAATTTTGTGAAGAATTTTTTTAATAATTTTAATCAGTGTCGCTAGTGGCGAAAGAAGCTTCTCAAAATTGAAGTTGATAAAAAATTATCTTCATTCTACAATGAGTCAATTAAGACTACAAAATCTTGCAATATTGTCAATAGAACAAGAAATTAAAAATAATATAAATTTTGAGAGCATTATACACAATTTTTTTTAGTATGAAAGCTAGAAGAGTTGATATTATAAAAATATGTTTACGAGTGCATATAAATATGTCTAAAAATATTTAATCTGTGTATTAATTAGTATTGATTAAATAACTTAATAATTTATTTATGTGGGCTTAAGTTAAGAAAACCACTATTTGATTGTCTTATAATAGAAAGAGCGGCAAACTGGAGATCGCCCCGGGCGGCAAAAGTTCTAGGTACGCCGCTGGCTTCAGTCACAAGTAAAAGTACTAATTTTTTCAAGTACGTGTTTTTAAACAAATTTTCCAAAAAAAAAAAAAAGAATTTGTACTTGTTGTAAAAATAATACTTTGTTAAAGGAACTTAAAAATTTGCATATTAAAAAAGTACTTTCTGCTAACAAAAAAAGTACCAAATTTTTTAATGATTTTTTTAATGATTTTTAAAAGAATTTATCCTAAGCTGGGTTAATGGATGATGGTATGGAATGGAATATTTTAAATTAATTCCTTAAATTGAGTAATTTAATGGTCAGAGTGACTGAGCAATTGAACAATGAATTGGTTTGAGTGTATTTATGCTATGAAATCAATATCAGACTGCAATAAAAACCATAAAATAAGCAAAAAAAAAAAATAATTAAAAAAAGTGAAAACTTGTAGAGAAATATTTTATAAAAACAACAAATTAAACCAGAAACTGAAAACCGAAGACCGAAAAACATATATTTTAACACATCAAATGAACTTGAGTTTGTAAACTTAAAAACCATGCTACACTGCTATTCACTACATAAAAAAACGACCAACCGACCGACCGAAAGACCACCACCAACAAACACCACTGCAAACAAGTAAAGAAGTATTAAAAACAACTACAACAACGACATAAAAAAAAAATTATAAAAACAAAATTTTTGCAATAAAAATAAAAATAAAAATAAAATTCAAAATATTGGTCAACCGAACAGAAAAAAAAATTCATAAAAAAAACAAACAAAAGAAGAAGAGACATGGAGAGAAGAGAAGATCCAGTGTAGAAAGAGGCTGGACTCACAAATAAGTAAAATAAATGCATATTAAAACTAAAAACAAAACGAAAACGAAAACAACAATGAAAAGACGGTCCAGCACTTAGAAGTGAGTGCCAGTGTTTTGTTTCTGAGCAAAGAATGCATACGTACATACATACATACATAGTACATACCCATAGATTTACAAGCAAGTGCTATAAAACACTGTGATGCTGCATCTCCATTAAAATATGATGACATTGATTGTATTTTGAAAAAGAAAAAAAACTACAGAGCGACCAGAGAGTGAGAGTGAGAGAGAGCCAATTTGAACACTAAACAAAGCAATATTTCGTATTTTTTTATCGCAGTTATGACCCCAAATTACAACAAAAACAATAACAATCATAACATAAAAAATAAAGAAAAAAAAATATTCAATTACATCCGTTTTATTACGCATCTTCTGTGAACAGTTAAAAAATGAACATAAAAAAAACGAAAGAAATTATTTTTTAACAATAACAACAACACATTGAATACATACTAAAACCCATAATAATAATAACAATAAGAAAAAACTACGTAAAATAAAGTAAACAATAACAACAACTACAGCAATATACAAAAAAAAAAAGGCATTTAAAGAAGAAGAAAAAAAATTGCATAATATGCCAGTCAACAAGCCAACCAGCCAGCCAGCCAACCAGCCAGCCAGCAAACCAACCAGATAGTCATTGAATAAATTGATCGTGTTAATAATGATGAAGACGACAATAATATGACGATGATAATGACGTTGATATTAATGTTTAAAATCATTATGACGTTGAGCATCTTCTACAAAGTTAATGAACAACATTTAAAGAGAAAACATCACTAAGGGCCATTATTACAACTTGCCGTTAACTAAAGGGAGGATTTTAACGGAGAGATAAATTGTTTTTATTCTTTCGAGTATCCAATAAGATAGAAGTGATCGTTAAGGTAAAGGGAAGATCATACTACCTTTAACATTTACATACACTATTTTCGATATGGCAATTTCAACAAAGTCCGCTTGTTGTTTTTATTTAAGCGTTTAATTGAGCAGTTTTATCGACTTTGCTCCGGTACTGCCACATTTTCAAAAAATTTAATTTTTTGTTTTATCTGTAAGTTGTAATAACGAAAATAATTTAAAGGAAACTTTGCCGTCCAGTTTAGCTAAAGGTACCTTTAACTAACGCCAACTTTAACGAGCAGTTGTAATAATGGCCCTAAAAGTATTTGAAGAAAAAGAGAAACAACGGGAAAAAAATGTGAAGAATTTTAACGAAAAAATATTACGAAATAGGGAAAATTACTCGCCAAAGGTGATTATGCTAGCAACTCAATGCTTATGCTATGAAAACTCAAATATTTTTGATTCCAAACAAATTGTAAACAAATAAACGGTGTTCCTATTGAATGGAAAGAAATCCTGGAACATGCATGGAATAGACAACTATTAAAGTCTATTAATGCCAGTGAAGAAGTGTTCAACCAATTTGTTAAAAGGTCCTATGATGGCAAAAAGACCTATCATTACAACCCTTAAGAGTACATGAGTGGCGGGATCTACAGTTTAAAGTCGGCCCCGAAGGACAAATATTTAAGGAATTTGATAAATAAAGAAACTAAAAATATAAATTCATGTTAGCCAGTTCATCCGACTACAGTGCGAGCACGAATATTGCAACAACTCGATAGAAATTTGTTACCTTACAGTCTTTATATGTCCAACAAAGATTTTTTTTTGTTGAATTTGCTTTTTTCCTTTTGTATTTCTTGTACGGGAATGCATTTTCAAAAAATATTCCTACTTACTCCGTTTTACTGCTTCTTCATAACACGCCTATGTTGAAAGATGGAAGACATTTTCGATTATTGCAATTTTTTGGTAATTGCGACAGTCTAGATTTTCTTCACATTCCGCTTATGTTTTAATTTAAACTTAAAGAAAGGTTTAAGTAAACTAAAATATTATAAAACAAAAAATTAAAAGGAAAATTATTTAAAAACAAAATAAAAAAATATTTTTAATTTAATTCAATTTAAAAAACTAAGCAAAAAAAAAATCATTTCTTAACTACAAAATAAAACGAAAAATTAAATTAAAACGAATTAAATTGGAAAAAATTCAAATGTTTTTACATTCTAATTAAAAAATATTACATTTAATTTTTACTTTAACAAATTAATATTTAAAAGGAAAAAAAATTTTTAAATCAAAATAAAATCAAATTTACAAAAATATTAAAAAAAAAATATTTTTCTATTAAAAATTTCAGGTTGTTAAATAGAAAATAATTTTTCACAAGCTTTTCTGTGTGTGTGTGTGTTTGTGTGTGTATATGTGTAATGAAAAATTAATTAAAAATCAATAATCCATGTAAAGTTTAACAACAATTTCACCCTTAAAGGTAAGTGTGCATGACAATGCTTTTAAAATAATAAAAATTTATTATGATTTTATATTAAATTAATAGGTTTTAAATAAATAGAATTTATATAAAAGAAAATACACTGTAGTATGCTTGTAGATATGTATCTCCCTAATCTAATAGAAGATATAAAATTAAAATAAAAAAATAAACTTAATTTCTATAATAATTTCTTTACTTTTTCATTTAAGTTTGCTTTAAAATTCCAGTTTCCCATTAAATGGCAAATTATAATATTTTTTTATTGTTTTATAAATATGAAGTGAATAATTTCCCTTTACTTTATAGTTTTATTAATACTTTTTAATTAAATTTTTTTCTTCACTATTTTAATGATATTTTTTATATCTTTAAGAAAACAAATAAAAATTCATTTGATTATTGACCGCAAACACCCACATTATTGTGTTGATTTGTTTTTGAATTTAAAATCACAATCAAACAGTCATGCTTTTAACAAAAAAAACCACAAAAAAGTCAAATCAAATAAAATAAAATAAAATTGCATTCAACACAATAAATTGTTGAGGCAGTAGTTTAACCCATAATAAACCCAAAAAAAAATGAAAACAGTTAACAATTTAAATTGTAATTGACATGCTTTTAAAACATTTCCAGTGGCAAAAGAATAAAATTTGAATTCAATCAAATAACTTAACCTGCTCTTCAGCATTTGGTGAATGCTTCTCTACCCTATTGGTCCTATTCAGTTTACTCAGACAGTGTTTTTCAGTTATTCAGACAGTGCCATTAAGTTATGTTAAGGAGGAAACTATAAGCTCTTCGATTTCGATGGATTAGTATCGTTCGTGGTCCTCAGCTACCATGAGTTCTTATTAGACAGTCGTGAGTAATGTCTTCTGCATACGCTATGGGCTTTAAACTTGTCATAAAGAGACTTAGGTTTCTGAATTCTCATTTTCTGACATAATTTAAATATTACTGCATTAGCAAAAATTATTTTAAATTCGGACTGATTTCCTTTAAGGAATGGTTGACTTCCGGGGGTGCTCTTCCTTTGGGGGGATCCGCCACCTATTCTAACCTAACCTAACCTATCCTCTATTTAAATTATAAACTCCAGTTTTCTTTCAACGTTCTCTGTGGAAATGTTTTCTTTGATTTAAGACCAAAAATTTCTTGAACAATTTATTGCTACATACATGGCATCATTTAGATCTTGTTACTCTAATTTCTTTCAAGACAGAGTATTTTTATTTTTAATGTTTGTATCCTTTAGAGGGTTAATTTTTATTGTCTTTTCATTTTTTTACAACTTCACGAAATCTTTATTAAACAATATGTTGGCATTTTTTTATCTGTGTTTTTTTCTCAAACGCTTTTGTATTTATTTTTACTTTATTTTCTTTTCATTAAAATTTTTTTTTTTTTGTTAAATAAGCCGGTTGTTACCTAATTTTGTTTTGTTTTTTTTAATATTTTATGCATAATTGTATTATTTATTTTAAAAATTTGTTTTTTTTTTTTCTAACTTAATGTTTATGATGAAAAAATTGTTTTGTTATAAAAAAGCGACTGATTGATTAAATTTTTTATAGCAATTTTATTTATTCTCAGAGTTTTTGCCAGAAGATTTGGGGGGAGGAAGCCGTTGAACCGGGTTTAACCACAGCTCCACGTTTAATAAGCCTACTAGCCTACAACGACTTCAAGCTCTATTTTTATGATTAAAGAGCAAGAAATGCCTACAAATTGTATCGCTTCTTTAAAATAAAATTGAACGTATTATCTCTGTAGCAAAAAATTGCTAACGAAAATACCATTCCTCTGTCGACAGTTTTCTGGTCAAAAATTCAGAGCATAAATAAAATTGTCCGATATAGTATAACTATATTCCAGTCGTTCATAGACTACGACCGTTCATCAGTTAGCAGAGCCCAGTTATCGTTATGATGTAGAGTAACAAAACAAAATTGAAATGATTTTTGGCAAAACCACTTAAAATATTATAGCAACAACAATAAGAACAACCACAAGCTACCACATTTTAACCATAACAACAAACCAAAAAATTTTAACCAAAAAATATGCAGTTTTGCCGTCTTTCTGTTTTTTTCTTTAACAAACAAACAAACAAAATCATGAATAACAAGAACACCAAAAAAATAAAAACAAAATAAAAAATAATAAATTAAACAAAAATAAAAAAAAAAAAGAATGTGTGTGTATATATTTTAAAAGTCTACATTTTAAAGCGAATTGAATGAAGCCAATAATAAAAAAATAAAAGCAAACCAAAAAAAATCTACAAAAAGTGTATTAAACTTCTTGGAAGTGAAAGGGCGTCGAACCGGAATTTAAAGAACTCGTTTAAATCAAAAAACGTAAAAAAATACAAAAAAAAATTTTTAAAAATTGTTTCTTTTTTGGTAATTTTAGAGCGATAAATATTAAGAAAATAAAATAGAAATAAAATTATAGAAATCAAAAAAAAAAAAAAAGAAAAAATATTCGAAATTCTAATTAATTTACTACACAGCCGCCAAGTGTTTTAACATTTCAAAACTAGATTTTCAAGACAATTCTAAAAAAAATTTGTTTGTTATTTAAGCCTATGATAACATTAACAATAATAACAATAATAATAATATTATTATTATTAAATTTAGTTGTATTCCAGCAGTTGAGTTTAGATTGTTAATAATTAAAGATATAATAAGCAAGACTAAGTGACTGGACTGGCTGACTAGACTATGCTACTGTGTGTATACTAGAGGTGTACAGAAGACATATTGGATTTTTCTCAAGACCGAATATTGATTGTAGCTGCAAATATGAATAAGTGTGAACCAAAGATAGAGTACAAAAAAAAAAAACAACTGCACTCGTAAACCATTGTACAACAGTATAAAAGAGAGTTGTGCGAAGAGTGCAACAAAAATATTGTACTCATATTCATAATGTCACAACGTGCACTTCTTTTTTCAGTAAATGGGAAAGAAAAAATGTTTTTCTTTTCAAATATATACATTAACATAGCAGTTTGAAGAGAGATTATTGTTGTAAGGTTTATGGCGTAAGCAAAGTATATAGAGAAACACTTATGTACGCATATTTTTCAACGTATACACTACTGAAATACTGAAAATTTGGCATCAGTAGTGGAATATGCTATTACAACACAAAGCATAGTTCCCTTACTTCACTGGCAAACGAGTGTTCTTGTATATATTGAATAACTGAGAAATACTCATTTCAATGCACTCGTAATATCAAGAGCAACAGAAAAGAGTACACTACAGTATTGCTTTCGGTGAAGGGTAAGTTAGCAGAATGTCTTTACACCTCTAGTGTATACAATAGAAGAATAGGCCTTTTTCTTTTATTCTTTTTTTTTTGTTGTAAAATCAATTATTAATTCACAACTTGTTAATTCTTTAATTAATTAATAAATTAACATGTAGCGAAAGCAAAAAAAAAAGATTGTCTTAATAAATCTCTCTCACATGTAAAAAGCGAAAAAAAACTTTCAATTCTAAAATACTCAATGTTGTGATTCCTAATGTTTTTATTTTTATTTTTATTTTTTATATAATAACGATTATAAACAATCGATGAAAAGAAACCTCATATGTAGTCCAACTTGAAATTTGTCTGTTCACGGAGGAAAGCTTAACAGCTTAAGTTAAAAACGTTAATTTTTAACAGAGCCAATGTAAAGTTAACAGAGCCAAACTATGGGTTTAACAGAGGTTACACAAAATTATCCTGGAAATAATCATCCAAATATGCGAAATCGGAACATGGAATATTTATACCATTACTGCACCTGAGTGCAACAGCTTGCCTGGTACTTCGCGAATGGTTTTGAAAATTGAAAAACTTTGCTGCAGGCATCTTACTATATACAAATCGTAGCTTAAGATGTCTATAATGTCCCATGTCTTTATCCTCATCAATACAGTTTGCGCATATAAAGAGCCTATGGTGACCAAATCCATGGAGGAATTTTCTGAAGCATAAACGAGTGGTTAGGATCTTGGTCACGTAGTGGTTCAGCTACTAATGTTTGTTCTCCAACCAAAGGGTTTTATTGAAAATAAGATAAAATATCCATCTTCTCTTTAAACCGTTCTCTCATCGTGACTGACATTTGTTCATAGAAGTCCGTCGTTCTTTCGCTTTATAACAGCAGGTTGAGCTGGGTTCTCGAGATGGCGAAAGTATTTACTCCCTGTTATCCACACGAAGAATGTTTCCAACCATATTGGGCAGTGTACATACAAATATACATTAAACTGTGGGTATGGATCAGAGATCAGCAACGAGTATTCAAAACGATGAGTAGATTCGAGTCGCTTAAAATTTCTGATACTTATACGCATTCATACATAATTGGTCATTACAACCCTTCAGTCAGGATTATTAATCTAGTTTCTCACACTACTTATGTTGTGTGTGTAAATTTTATATATAAGTGCCGGGACCTACAGTTTAAAGTCGACTTCGAACGACAGATTTTTGAGAAACTTTTCGTGGCATTTTATTTTTACTCTCAGAGTTTTTGCCAGAAATCTGCTGAGAAGAAATCGCCGAAAAATACTTTTTTATTTTATTTTGATGTCTGGCCGGGGACTCGAAACCTGGCTTTACGTCTAATAAGCTAGCAAACTACCTACTAGGCTAAGCATTCATACTTATTTTAATATGATACTCACACTACTCATACTCAAAGTTGGAAGTACTCGTCGTACTCATACTTAACAATACGCACGATGTTATTGACTTCGACTCGTCTCTACTTAACATTTACACGAAGCACAAAATAAGTATGATTCGCTTACGAGCACTGCAATACTCACAAGAAAATAGTGTGTATGCTTTGCTTGTTGTTTTTGTCTTTCCTTTCTTCTTTGTTTGTATATGCAACAACAACAAAGGCTGTAAATTTTGATGAATGATTCGAATCACTTATAAGTATTATAAGTATTTTTCTAAATTTATGAATCAGAATGAGTAGGTGTATGAATCAAACATATTTCGAATGTTGTGAGTTTGATGCGCTCATACTCATTGTAACCTGTACTCATTGTACCTGTAAATCAATGTTGTAGCGAGTACGAATGAATCAGAGTAGTTGAATTTCAATTCTGTTGATTCACTCATACTCAAAATTGCATGAGTACTTATGAGTAGCGGAAAAACGATTCAATGCTGATTTCTGGTATGGATATACTTTTTTTTCAAATTCTTAGAACTTGGTCAATGGGCCTGCATAAAAATAGTTTTTTCATAATCACTTCACAGTCTCTGTTTTATTTGCTATTCATGCTCGTTTTCATTTCAAAATGTTGTTGCGAAAAACTATTCCAAGAAATCTCGTCAAAAATAAAAAATCAATGAAAAATACAAAAACGCAACACAAATAGGAAGGAAATATATGCTGAATGATGTTGTAAAACATTTTCTTTTCCTTTTTTGTTTGTTTTTCTTCTTTTAAGGTCAATTGCATGTTTATTTTTGTTTTCATTTAAAATAAAATAAAAAATTATTTTAATTCATTTGGTTTTATAAAAATTTAAAAATAAAAATTATAAAAAATATTTCATGTTTTATTTTTAATTTTTATTTTTATTATTGTGTTTAATTGCATTTCATTTGTTTGTAACACAATAAATTCGCAGTGATTTGGGGAAATAAAAATGAAATTTTAATAAAAAAAAAAGGAAAAAACATTTTTAATATTTATTTAACACGCTTGTTTATTGGCCATTGAATGCTTCAACAAAATGTAATTTATTCTTGTTCCATCTTTATGTATTAAATATATATATGTATGTATGTATGCATAGGAATATATCATGTATATCAGTGCTTATAATTGATTTTAAATAAAAATTTAAAAACAAAAACTATAAGCAAAAAGAAAAAAGAAAGAAAAATTATTTCAATACGAAGTTTTCATTTGTATTTGATAGGAAAATAATTTCATTGCAGGCAAATAGTCAAAAAAAAAAAAATATTAACATTAGGGAGTATTCATCTTAGAAATAACAATCAGCACTTTATACTACGTTGCTAAAATTATTAATACCACAATCAATTCTATCAACCCAGAGTAAACCATACCGACTTCAAAATAAAGCATCCTGTTGCAGAAGTCGTCGTAATCTAGTAGATAGTGTGTTGGCTTATTAGACGTAAGGCCACGGTTCAAAACGAAAATATTAAAAAAATATATTTCTTCAGCATCTAACTCTCAACAGATTTCTGACAATAACTCTGAGAATAAATAAAATTGAAAAGTTTCTCAAACAAATATGTCGTTCGAAGTCAACTTTAAATTATGCATTCCGTCAATCTTGGATAAAAATTAATACACACAACGTAAGTGGTGTTAGAAACTAGGTTGTAATCCTGAATAAAAGATTGTAGTGATCAACTCTGTAAGTTCTTACACCACTCATAAAGGTTTTTTACCTTTAACAAGATAATACGTTCACTTTAATTTTAAAAGGTGATACAATTTGTAAGCATTTCTGGTCCTTTAATCATAAAAACAACTTGCCTTTGTATTTATGGCTTAATTTGTTATCTTTATGAGTATCATACTTGTTTCTTGATAGATAGTTTTTGTTGTATTATTGTTGTTCTTAAATAAACAAACATTTAAACATGGTTAATTTGTTTGTTGAGCACAATAAAACATACAACTTAAACGATTATTTATTCAACGTCAATTTTAATAAACCCGTAGAGAATTATGGGAAGAGAGAAGTTTCAACAGAAGTACAATGAAAAAGTTCTTAAGGCCTTATTTCTATGCTACATACATACATAAATAGACGATTAATTGATTAATAAACATTTAACAACACAATAAAACAACACAATAAATGAAACAATAACTCATTTTCAAATGACCTCTTATTTGTTTGGTTCATTTCTGTAGAATAATTGACGCCTTAAATTCAGAGATGAATTATTTTGAATTAAAAAAATTTAATTTTTAATTATTAATTTAGAATTTTCAATGCCAGTTAACAAATTTAAACAGTTTGGATTTATTCTTTAAAATTCATATTTTTAATACAATGCTTAATGTTTAAATGTTTCTCCTTTTTTAAAAAATCAATCTTAATTAAGGATTATTGATGATTATTGCTATTGTTTTTGATTCTTTCGTTTTTCAACGAATTTCATTTAACATTTTCGATTTTCAGCAACATCATTCACAAATCATTGTTTTCAGCCACACTTCACACATTTTTTGTTTAATTGGATTTAGACACAAGCTCGCTGTGTATGTGCGAAGTGAAATAAAAATAAACAAATTCTACGTCATCGCCATTATATTAAGGAAACAAAAAATATTGGTAAAGAGAAAAATTAAAAAAGGAAATGAAAGTGGATCTATTACTATATAGTAATTGCAATAGAGTAGATAAAGGTCTGCATTTGTTGGCATCAGAGGTCATGAAAGGGGGTTAGATTGTCACGGAGTACCTGTAATGAGGGCAGTCGAATTTCAAGCGATCAGTAGGTCTAAAACTACAGGAATACATTACATTTCTTACATAATTGGCCAATCCTTTATTATGTTATGTGCATTAATTTTATCCATGACGGTGGAGGTCCTACAGTTTAAAGTGGACTCCAAGCGACAGATTATTAAGAAGATTTTCTGGGAATTTTAATTTACTCTCAGATTACACCAGAAATCTGTTTCTTATTCTTTTACTGTCAATAGAAATCACACAGAAATGTTGTTTATTTTTACAATAGGAAGCCTATTCAATTCTCTTATAATTTATTCCCCTACCCAATAACATTGGGAACGCTGTTTTCCGTTCAAACATTAAAGAATATTTGTTTAAATATTTTGATTTATTTTCATGGTTGTTGTTGTTGTTGTTGTTGCGTTTTTAAGCCAAAAGTGTACTTGTGTATTCAATATTATGTAATACACAGCAGAAATATACCCGTAATTTTAATAATTATTTTTAAGCAAAAATTACAAGAACAAATACACTCGCAAAAATAAAGATTGTAAATACACAAGCAAACTCTACATTTTCTGACACCGTGATTAAGCTCCCCTAACATAAGACGCGGGAAGTTTTTCTCTAGGGAATATTTGACACCCAGGTAGAATTCTTTGTAGGTCTCTTTCTTTAGGGGGTTCCCTCATCCTACCTAACCTAAATTAAATTATTTTTCACAAACGGTTTCAATCTACCCCATTTGCTGCGTATTGCTCTACAGTAGAATTCAGTTTTTTCTTCTTCGCATAATTCTAGTGCTCTATTGATATTTCTTTGATCAAGAATCAACATTTGCATTGCCTACCGGTGCAAGTATTTTATGGAAAGCTTTTCGTATGTTTTTAAGAGGTTGTTGATAATGGATAGTGACATCTATCGTCTGATATTTTCATGTACTCAGAAACGTTAAAATTTTTCAAAAATATTAAATTTTTGATTTTCTCTTTTCAGTATCTGCAATAGTTGTTACATCTCTGATTTTATGAGTGTATATGAATATTTATTAATTCATTCATTAATTTTTTTTTTTTTTTGTTAATATTTAACGAACAAATAAATCCCATTTGAATATTTCGCAAAATCACAAAAACTTTCGCTCTCACTTGACGTAATTTTTTTTGTTATTTTTTTTCTTCTTTTTTTTCGTTTTTAATCCCGTGTTGATGCTGAAATAAAATGTACAAATAAATAAATACTCTCGTATTTACGTATTTAATTATTAATTCACTCACACTTCACTACAAAATTATGAAAAAAAAAATGAAAAAAAAGTACTGAAAACGTGAACATTCATGCCATTTTATGCTGGTTGACAGGCATTCAAGTTCGCAATTCACGTGTTAAATAATCAACGACAACAATAAAAAATATAACGAAATTATTGCAAAACAACACATTACTGAAATACCTCAATGTGTCTCTGTATGTAGACAATCAGAACAACTGCAATATAATAATTAACAGGAGTAATTGAATATCCTGGCTATTGTGCTGATGATGATCATGTAAATTTATTGAAATTTAAAACAGGACAAACACATTCTTTTTGAGGTCCTTAAATCATTATTATTAAAAGAGAGGAGACCAACCAATAGACATTCAACTAAGCCATAATGTAGGCTTGTTGTGCGCTCTCCTGTAGGAATAACACCTTATTCTCAAAAAGAAATCTGTATCTTGTATAAACTTCCTTAGCTTTTTCCCGTCCACTCTTGTGATACGTGTTATGTCTGATATAGTGTCATCCACAAAATTCTGGAGTCTCGATCTTACGAAAGCTGGGCAATGATATTGTTTCCACCACATCAATACGGTTCAAGTGTACATGTAAAGCGGAGTGTCCCGCGATCTCGTTCTTTAACGTGCTAAGGTCACCCGTTTATAAATTCAAAATACTTATGATTCTCTACTTATTAGGAATGCCCCAATGCAATTTCGTAATTCATCCTAGTGCGTCATCTACTCTACAATAGTCGTTGATATGTTTCCGCCCACTTTCTGAGATTGGCCTTTAATGCTCTCCACTCACTCTGGCTACGAACCCATATAAAACGTAATTCTCCATGCCTAATAAAGTAATTATTAATTGCCTTCCTACCCCATTTAACTATCCGTAAATATATTTAAATTCCTATATGTTAAGCTTACTTAAGTGATCGCTAATCCAGATCATATATTCGCAGATCAGGCATGTACCTCGGGTTAAATAATCGAATTATTATTATTATAATTGAATAAGACATAATTTTTAAGACATGGTCTTACTTTACGCCTCATATGTGCTCATAGCTGTAATGGATTTTACATTGAGAAGCATTTTTAGTGGCAAAGCACTTGTAAAGTGTTGAAAGTTGAAAATATTTTCCAAGTTCATTTTGATAGATGGAGTGTTAAATACACCAATAAGTGTGGAGACAAATTATTACCATGTAAATGTGATAAATTTTAATAATAATGGCTACAAAGTCACAAATAATAATAATAGATACAGTCAAACAAAACATTCAAGGCCAAATGTCAAAGTCAAAGCCAGTGTTGAAATTTTAAAGACAAAAAACTAAAAAAAATGCTTTTAAAACTTAAACAAACCTCAAAATGTTACAATCTTCCTTTACATGAAGACACAAAAGAACGGTGGAGCGAGCAATGATAATTTTGTTTTACTTTCAGAGTTTTCTGCCAAAAATCTGCTGCGAGTAAGTCGTTTGAATCATGGCCTCACTTCTAACAGGGAAACACTCTACCCTTTAGACTATGTCAACTTCATACCAGTAAATCACTACTAAAATTAAAGCACAAATATCTTGCAGCATATTGCATAATGACTTTTATTCTGTACGAAATATTATATGCATACTCTGAAGTCGCCGTGGTCTAAACGAAATATGGAAAAATATTTATTCGCCGACTACTCTCAGCAGATTTCTGCCAAAAACTCTGAGAGTTCGGAGTTGATTTTAAACTTTATGTTCCGTCATTCATGTATAAAATTAACGCACACAACATTAGTGGTGTGGGAAGCTAGGTCGTAGCCCTGACTGAAGGGTTGTAATGACCAATGGCCATGACCATGTATGCACGATGTAAGATGTAATTTGATTAGAAAATATAATTTTGCCATTAAAAAAACGCAAAAATATGCTTAAAAAGTTATAAAGAAAATTATTTTTAATTTTTATTTTTTATTTAAAATTTTATATAATTTTGTAGTTTTTTTTTTTTTTTATAACACACTGTACAAAAATAAATTCCCATTTCTTTAATAAAAATCGTGTTTATTTAACAATCCATTCATTATACCCGTCGTAATCAAACAAAAAATGATTTCATCTGTCATAATCCTAAAGCAAAGCCAGCTTAATATGGCCACCCATACACAGAAAATTAAATGCCAAAAGAAAAACCAACAACAACATGAGCAACAAAACAAATGTAAATCGTTTCGTTGACAATCATTTGTGAGCCAGCCAGGGATGGATGATTTTATTGATTCCCTTTATTATGATAAATAGTTTCCATTCACTTTGACAAGCCAAAAAAAAAAATTAAACAAAATAAAATCATTCAATAGATTTGTTGATTTAAACAATAACAATAACAACAAAAAAACAGCTAAAAATAATATTTTATTAATAGTTAAACAATCTAAATTCAAATTGATTTTCATATCAAAAGAAAAAAAAAATATGAAAATCACACACAGTATATCAGATTGATGAATTCAAATTGGCAATAAATTGTTGCAAAATTATTCGTTGTTATTGTTTTTTTTTTAAAGGAATTTTAATTTCGTTTATTCAAATTGTTATTTACCATACTATTGCTTAATGTTTTTATTTAAAATGCAATACTTTTTTACAAAATAACGCTTTTCTCAACCAAAAATCACAAAAACCTGTCAAGTCCCAAAGAGTTTTAATTCGGCCAGTATTTCCAAAGAACTGCTGAAATAAAACTTAATGACTTACGTAACTGACCATTAACAACCCGATTAACGGATTTCGGCGTGCTTTAACACATTCCTCCTGGCGCCTTTGCTCCTGGCGCTCCTAAGCCAGTTGATCATATTCGTCGATCTGGTACTTCCAACGCAAACAAGGTCATCCTCTTCGCCGACTTTTGCAAATCTCCGCATCATATACACGTCCCGCCACGGCATCCTCATCAATTCGTATGACATGGCCTAGCCAGCGCAGCTGCTGGATTTTAATACGCTATACAACATCCATGTTGTTGAGGAGCTCATACAGCTCGCTGTTGGATCGGATGCGGAAATTATCGTCAACTAACACTGGACTGCACACAAACAAATTAAATTTCCTGACTGTGGTCAACCTGGCCCTTCAGGACAATCCTTGTCTTGCTGTATTCAAATAGACATACAGCCTCAAAGCGGCCAAATCTGTGTGGCATAGTAGCACCACCTAGATGTTAAATAATCCCTGCAGCGAAGTGCAATCCCCTGGACTTTAAATTTGGTTTGAGCGTTGGTTTTATTATCCAGTGATTACCAAAACACAAGCCTCTATGAAGATCTCCTTACAAAAACGAAATAAAAGCATTTTTGAAATGCCAACTTAAGGGTAATAAGCTGAATATGTATGTCTAAAGATTATATTACAAATACAAAGTCAAAGTTTTGTTTATTTTGATTTTTATATTCTCTCCAATAGAAATATTATTATTTTGTGATTACTTGCATATTTTATTTTTTTGTTTTCATTAAATCCGTATGTGCGATTTAAAAATTTAATTTTTAATAGTAATAGTACGAGTGTATCAGTACCACCAATATCTTCAACTGCCGTGAGAGATATAAAGACAACTAATACACTCCCCCCTCCCCCATCCAACACCACATAATCTGCATAAAAATACGAGTGTTTTTTGGGATAAAAAATCCCATCATAATTTCCGGCTTACAAGTGGAAACAAAATTTTTCAGCATTTATGCTCTTATTCAGTGTGTGTGTGTGTTTTTTTTTGTGTTTGTTTTTGTTTTCTTAACCTGATTTAATTTTATAATTTTTCTTTGTTGTTGTTAACATTATTGGTAATGGTTATCATCGGTTTGGATTTGTTATTGGCTCTACTAGTAATATTATATTTTTTTTGTTTTTTTCTTTTTGAAAATTGGGTTATTCACTCACTCATTCACTCACTCATCCACTCACTCATCCACTCTCTTATTTTGTTTCGTGTGCTCTTAAACAAAAAGTTCAATGACATTGAAATGTTTTCGATTTCATTTTTACAAGTATTTTGAGCTGATGCTGTTATTATTATTATTATTATGGCTGTGTTGTAGTTGTTTTTGTTTTTGTTTTTTTTTTTCAATAATTTGACATGATTTGATCGTTTATTGTTGCTTTTTAAGTGGATTTTTAAACTTGACCTACAAGGAAAGTGGTTTATATTTTATCGTATTCTGTTATTGGTTTATTACAACTTTAAAATAAATAAATATTATTTAATGCAATAAAAAAAAAAATTAACAAAATAAAAAGCAATATAAACCTCCTTAATAGCCGGATATGCAAATTAATCGTATATTGACCTTTACCCGTTATTTTTAAAATTAATTGAACCCGATATCATAGCGTAGTGGTCCACATCTACCGAACACATCACAACTGCAATTAAATAAACTACAGTAACGGGCTTGCCTTTGGAAATGGAAAATTATCCTATAAGTACAGGCTTTGTCGTGAGATTCTATTCGCCATAATCTAGAAGGTAACGTGTTAGCTTATTAGGCAGATCAGACATCTGGAATTAAACGACTTCCTCTCAGCAACTTTCTGGCTAAAACTCTGAGGGTCAATACAATTGCCATGCAAAGTTTCGCATAAATCTATCGTTCGGAGTCGGCTTTAAACTGTAGGTTCTCCTGCCACTCACGTATAAATTAACAGACACAACGTAAGTAGTGTGAGAAGCTAGGTAGTAATCCTAACTGAAGGGTTGTAATGACCAGTTATGTGTTTGCTGCGATATTCATGAGGTGCATCGTATTCTCGCAAGTCGGTGTACTATTAGTGCTCTCCTTAATTTTCTCTTAAACAGTACCAGTAAACTCTATCGATTTTTCGAAATTATACGCAACAACATACTTTTTTAAGAGAGGGTCTACCTATATTGGACAGAAGCAGGGTATTCGGTGACAGAGTGAAATACTGGAAAACCTCACCAAATTCTTTACGCTATTAAAGGATGTGTTCAATTCAACTTGGGCATGAATTACTTAGGAAGGAACATAGTAATAGTATCTGACAGTGAGGACTGTCAACCTCAGCACTTAGCTTCTACGAGGTTGCCAAGAAATATAGTAGGATACATAGTTGAATCCTCTAGGCAGGCCGGGAACATAGATCATGTGAGAATTTGCGGCAATGAAAAGGCAATCAGATCACGAACAGAGTAGTTTCTATGCTTCTATGATGTGGTTAGCATCTTTCTGAGTAGTTGGAAGAGAGGAGGTGTTGCATCCAATACATACTCAGGAAAAAGAAATATGAATGGATTCAGGCACCCTTTTCATATCAAAACGATTTGACACAATCTAAACATTAATTGGGTAATTACAATGAGATGTAGCCAGAGAATAGTAAACAGAATTTTATCGGGAGTTTTGATTCAAGGAACACACGTTTTAGAATAGACACATATGTAGGTATGCGGCATTAATGCCTCTAGGACACACCTGGGTCAAGTACTAGGCAACAGACTATCCTCACCAATGCCAAGCAGCACAGTGAAGTTTAACAGGGCATTGGGATTGCAAGGGCGCAGTACAATTAATCGTCTGGGCGACTTATTCCACTAATATATGCATTTAATATATAAAACAGGCCCCAGCGCATTATGCTGCAACGGGCCTAAATTTTGCTGTTTTTATTTTTGTTTTCGTTTTATTGATAAAAATAAATTTTTTTTAAAACAATAATTTATGGCAAGGCCGTCTTCTTAATGTTAAGACCCAGACAAGGCTAATTTTAAACATTTTAAACCATATTCCATACCATACCATACCATACATAATAGCAGAAGAATTCTCAAGAATGCTAGAAAATGTATGTAAAACCAGTTGTAAACGATTGACATCTTCGTAAACAAATATTTAAGCAAACAAAACAGAACAAAACAAAAAAAGGAAATATTTTTAAATGCTTAAATCAAGAATAAATTATTTTTTATTTTATAACCTTAAAAGTCTTTGAATTTCATCTTTTTTTTTTTTTTGTTGATCCAACATCGGCTGAATATAAATCGTTAACGGTTTATTCTAATTAAAATGAACGGTTATTTTTGTTGTTTTCTGTCTACAACAACAATGTAAAATCAACAACAGTTAATCTCGATAATAAATTGTAAATAGGGGACACTCAGACGAGGTTGAGCAAAGTACTAATTGACGGACTGAGTAGTATTCGTTTGGCTACTGATTTTTATTATCTTCGCTACTGTGTGTGCTTTTTTTTTTATTCCATTCTGTTTCTGTTTTTGTTGTTGGCTGTGTGTAACACAGTAGAGTAAAGAATAAGGGGAAACAGTTTTTTGCCATCGGTCTGCCCATAGTTCTTACGTACGTCGTAAGCGTAAAAAAACCTGCCACGAAAAGTTTCTCAAAAAAAATATGTCGTTCGGAGTCGACTTTAAACAGTAGGTCTCGCCACTCATGTAAAAAGTTAACACACACAACATGAGTGGTGTGAGAAACTAGGTCAATAATCCTGACTGAAGGGTTGTAATGACCAATTATGTATGTATGTATACTTTTGGATAGCTGTTGGATTCAGAAGTCTTTTGCCCAGACTTTAGTAGAGTTTTTCGGGTTTTTCCTTTATGATTTTCACTTTGTGAGCTGATCTTCTGTATTCTTTTCTCTGCCCGATTGTCGTGTTCGTCTGCACTTGCATCCCTACGAAGTATTTTATTCGCACATGTCATGAAATTAGTGACAATAACGCCAAAGGTGCTTGTCATAATGTTCTCAGGTCTAGATCAAAATTCAAAATAATTTTCTAATTGAGCAGTCACATGGCAAGACATGCAGCTTCGTTCCACTAAGTCAACACCATTATTTATTTTGAAGAAAGCCATGGCTTTTGGAAGATGCTATTAATTATAAGGGACTCCCTTTAAACGGGTGCCAGCTTTACAATTTCCACCGAATAGCTTTCCATAGCATTTTCATACTCTAGAAATGGAATTTTCCATATGGCAAGCTTTCAATACTTACACTCTATTCTACCATAGCGCATCAAAAAGTCCATTTAGACCAGCTTTATATCTCTCACTTTGTTTTAATTAAGTTTTAAAAGAAAATTAATATTAATTTTATTTTGTTTTTTTTTAAATATACTTTCAAATTTTTTTGAATTTTTTTCGGAAATATTCGCAAATTAGAATTTTAAATTTTTATGGTTTTTTAATAACATAATTACTAAACAATAAATAAATAAAATCAAAATAAAAAATTATTAATTCTTGTTTCTTTTTTTTCTATTATTACAGAATAAATGGATTGGTGGTGATACTTTTCGGTAAGAATTTTAAGAATTTCTTTGAAAAAAATATCTTTTTTTTCGTTTAAATTTATTAAATGTTTTTAATTAATGATTTTAACAAAAGAATTGTTTAATGAAATATAAAAGCAAATTATAGGAATTGATTAAATTATGTTTTGTTTCCTTTCTTTTTTTGTATTTTGTAGATTGTAGATAATTATTGTATTTAATTATTTATTTAATTTCGTTTTTCTGTCTTGTTTTATTAATTTGTATAATTATTTTATATTGGCTTTAAGAGTGATAAACAAGCACATTTATGTTGACAGATCTATGATTATATTTTATTAAATTTAATTTTCAATTTTATTCATTTATTATTATTTTTTTTTTAATTTTTAAAACATTAGACACCCACCTTTATTGCAAAAAAAAATTAAATTTTAAGAATGAAAACATGCACGTGCATAATTCATGCAATGACTGCCACATTTCAAAGGCAAAATAATCTAAAAGTTTTCAAAAAATTGATGAAAACCATTTAAATTTTATTTTATTTTTTTTTCCAAAGCTTAAAACTTTTCTAACCAATAAAATAAAAGGTTATGACTCTGTACTTGGCGTTACTTGAAAAGTTCTATATTTTATGATCTTCTGAAACAAACAATATATAACAGATGTCTTGTAAAGCAAACAATTTACAATATCCCTTGTCTCGCCTATAGACCTTACCCCCCGACATCTAAAATTCAGAACATAGCCAATGGAATACTAAAGTATATACAAAGTTTGGTTAAATTCGTTCCGCGGTTTAAAAAAAATGGTATTTCTCTCATATATCACCGTACGTCACCGTAATAGAAAAAGAAACTTTCATTGTTTAAACAAATTCATCTTAAAAAATAATAATAATTGTCAAAAGTTAACGCCTAAGCCATTTTCCACTTTAAAAACTAAATTTAGATACTTTTAACCCCATAATTTTGTGTTGCATCAGTCACGTTAATCTTTTTTATTGATTACATACCTACGTACCTATATACATTTAAAGTAATATTTACTTTTTTTCAATTTTATTAATTTATTTTTAATTTTGGCCTGTAACCAAATATTAAACAAACAAAATACAAAACAGAGGCCATGCTTATTAAACCTTACAAAACAAACAATAGACTTCTGAATCGCCTTAAATCTGTCATTAAAATTCTATTGCAAAATTAAATTTATGTTGGCACAGCGCAAGAATTTAATTTTGTTTTCATTCGCCTATGATCGTTAGTTAACGCTTAAAACCTTTATTAAAACTTTTTGTCAAGTCAATATACAATAAATGGAAGAAACACTTTTAAATCAATGTGTCGTCGTCAGATGGCCTTTCAATACCCACCAAGCAAATCAAAACATTCGCATTCACATTCACTCATTGACTTGGCATCATGACATAAAAGAAGCTAAGATGATTATCACATAGAGATTCTATAGAAAAGATTTATTTGCAGCCAACGAGTGAACAAAAAACAAACAAAAATTACAATAACCCTTTAGCCTCGACCAGAAAGAAGACACAAAACGTTTCTTTAAGCATAGCAAAACAAAAGACTTAAGACACATACTTGATTCTTTATAACAAATAATTGCGAAAATTTTATCATTTTTCTTCTTCTTCTTTTTGCAATAGTTGAAAAAATTTATTTTTTCAAAAAAAAAAGGAGGACAAACGTGATTTAAAATAAGTAACTGCTTGTTAAGTTAAATTACGAAAAAAAAACAAAAAAACAAAACAATATTTTTTTAAAATTTAAAAAATTTTTTGTATGATTTTTAACAAACAAAATCAATTTTTTACTAGAGATTTTATGAGCGTACCTATCCACAGCAATTTTTATATTTAGAAAAGTAAAATTTTATTTAAATGCAGGTTAAATTTCAAGAGTTGCTTGAAACAATTTTGTCGATATGCGTTTCTAGCCACCATGGAGTGAAAAGATGAAAAAGCACATCGAAAATGACACAGTAGGACGAGTCTACTGAATGTGAACCATGAGTATTTTTAAACTGAATAGGGCGAACTGAGCATGCTAGTGGGCGTAGTCACTGTCCACTTTAGCTCACATAAGCACCTGAAACGTATTGTCATGGTGGAAAATGACAAATGCAGGAAATGGGGTAAAGATACAGACTTCCTAATAGTAATGTAGTATTCCTAATGATGAGCGCATAATAAGGCTACATTGCTTAGGCCATGTGTCGTTTGATTTGTCTCCTCTCCTCTCCTTTAACCTACCTGCCTACGTACCTACCTAAAACAATTTTAAAAAGACTTATTGAACTTATACTGTAAATTTATTGGAACAATATAACATAAATTTTTTCAATGTATGGGCCGCAACACTCCAACTTCAGAAGTCTAGTTATGAAGCGAAACGTAATTCCATTGGACAATTCTGCAATCTAATCTTATCGCATGGAGCCTAAGATCTGGTCTACAAGATCTGGCAGACAAGGAAATCATAATTTTTGTAATAAATTTTTACTGAAAATAAAAAATTTGGCCAAGTAATGTTTTAAAACCAAAAGTATTTCTTTTTAAAGTGCTTAAGCACCATTTCGGACATTCAAAATCGTTATTTAACTCTCTCGAACATATTGTGGCAACTCCTTAAACAAAAGCATTTTAATACTAATTATAAACAAAACAAAACATCATATCCGTTAAACTCTCTGTCTCAAATCCACAATTAAGTGCTAAGTTATATAAAATTTCTCGGACGCCTTTGTAAAGTCATAATTTAAACACAAAATAGGTTGCCAACTAATAAATTTCCGGTATTTAAATGACTATTTGCAAATATTGTAAAACAGAGATGTGAACTATTGCTCTCAGTTTTTGTTTTTATTTCAAATTTTTATAAACCTATGGATAATGTTTTAATGGCTATTTAATCCATACCACAAAGGGGAGTGGAAATGAAAAATATCTTATAAAATTTTAAATATTTTAAACAAATTTGTTACACCATTAATGAATGTTTTTTTAATGGTTTAATTACTTTTTTCTTAAAAAAAAAAACTATAAACTTACAAATATAGACTGTATGTGTACAAGTCTGGGAAAGTATCAATCCGACAATTAAACAATTTTTTCTCTTTATTTTCCTGTTAATTTTTTTTCGCAAAAGTGCTTTTTTTATTGACTTTTAAATCGTAATTTCCTTTTATTTTGTTCAAAAGAATTAACTGGGTTAACTAAACACTTTATAATGATAATCTAATCATCATAAAAAAAATCAAAAATTAACGATTTTCTGTGTTAATTAAACTATCTCATACCCTATCTTACACAACAACATTGTAGTGATTTTGGAATGAATTTATATTGTGACCTCCAAGACAGTTATCCTTCGATTACGAAAGGATTATTTCTGTGCACTAGAATATCTTAGTGTACGATGCTCAATCCGAAGCAAACGATGTTGGTAATGTAAATACGTCTAATAATTCTATTAGACTACGCAGACTTCAAAGAGACAGTTCAGTTAAATTTTATGGCCATGAGCTGAAAAATAATGTTCTATTCCTGTTCAGGTCTATAGATGCGGTACACATCTCTGTTGCATTATTTTCGTAGTTTTAATGCATCCATCTTATAATGCAGATAGAGCACTTTCTAGTTACTCCGTATTTGCGGCAAACGACAAATAGAACAACATACATACGTACTTAATTGGTCATTACAATCCTTTAGTCAGGATTATGATCTAGTTTCTCGCACCACTTATGCTGTGTACATTAATTTTTATACATTAGCGGCAGAACCTACAGTTTAAAGTCGACTTTGAACGACAGAGTTTTGCCAGAAATCTGGTGAGAGGAAGTTGCCGAAGAAACAGTTTTTCCTATTTCGTTTAGTTGAAGATACCTGACCTGGGGTTTCAACCGAGGCCCCACATCTAATAAGCCAACATACTAGCTACTATAAAATGCAAATTATTGAAATATGTTGCCAAATGTGATGTCAGGTCAGTAACTAACTCTACTAAATAATAATTTCAATTTGATAAAAAACAAAATAAATTAAACGAATTACTTTTTACTACATCTTCTATAAATAAATAGACGGGTCAAGCTCTATATTTTATAAAGTTACAGTACAATTTCAAAACTAGTACATATTAATTAAAATAAAATTAAAAAAATTAAAAAAATAATAAATCTATGTGAAGTTTATGTAACGACATGTAAACAAAAATGTATGTCACTTGGCAAATGAACGTCAAGAGTAGTAGTAATAAATTATTTTTGTTTCTTTTTGTTTTGTTTTTTATTTTTTAACAATAAAAATAAATTAATTTAAAACAATTCGTCAAGACTAAACAAATTTTAACACAATATGATAATGTAAAGCGGATCTTTAATGTTTTTTTTTTTTTTTATGTGTTACTCTCATTATTATCATTATCATCAGCATTATTGTAATACTTTCAATTGTAAACCTAAATTTGCCAAAATAAAATTTCATATATTTTTTTGCTGAAAACAAAAACATATTAACCAGAAATATAATTTGTTAACAACAATAGAAATAAAATTAGTACGTACAAAAAAACAATACAATACCGCACATAATACAGGATCATTATAATGAAAATTATTACAGCCTGGTAATAAATCTCTAAAAGATGCATTACTGTAAAGCAGAAGCAGCGTAAGCGACCTAACCAAACGATGATGGCTCGAAGCATTTAATAAATTATAAACAACTACAAAGAAATAAAAAAAAATTAATGCTAATAATAAAAGTATCCGACACTCGTACATACATACCAATTCGCATCGTAATAAATCTGTGTCGTTTTTATTACCCTTTAAACAAAAATGTTTGCGAATTTATGAAAAAATCTCTTTTTTTATTTCAAATTCGTTTATAAAAGCCAAGCAATAAACCATAAACAATTAAACAACGTATTACAAATACGGCCTATTTTGATTGGCATGCATGGAGTCATGACACAAACATTCGGAAACAAACAAAAAATTACGAAAACCTTAAAGGTCAGCCATTTGCGGCCCACTTAATGTCCTATATCAGTCTATTTTTAAGGCGTTTCCTCTATTCGTTACCAACCTCAATTATTAACAAAACTTAACTTTTTGTAATAAAAAGTTAAAAGAAACAATGTAACCAGAAAATGCTTTTACAGATAGAAAAAACAAACTGTTATAAGAAAATCCAAAAAAATAAAGAATTCTATGGTTTTTGAAATGTCAAAATGATGCTGAACCAACACATCTGTGGTGCTTATAATGGCGTTTGATGAATAAAGTCTTGTGGTATTCAATGCAGCTTAATTTATAACAGATTAGGGTATACAAATCAAAGCTTCGTTAGAAAAAAGTAGCAAAAGTCATCATCCTATCGGTATATGCTATAATTTTTGCAAAAAAAAAAATAGAAAATACGTGTCCATAGGATAGGCTCAGCTAGAATTTAAGGGTACATTTACCTATGACGAACCGAAAGTTAGCAAATATTAATGCCTTAGGTGCTCGCCTAGGAACAACCATTCCATTAAGAATATCACTGCAATTGGTAATTAAACGTATAATATTTATAAAGAACTTTTATGAAGAGCTGAAAGACGTGAGACAGTGGTTCAAATCCCCAACCCAAACGATTTCGTACAAAACGAAATATGAGAAAATATTTCTTAAAAATATGTCTTTCGGAGTCGACTTAAAACTGTAGATCCGGCCACTCATGTATAAAATAAACGCACACAACATATGTACATAAATGGTGTTAGAAGCTAGGTCGTAATCCTGACCGAAGGGTTGCAATGACCAATTACATATCAATTACATTTATGTATATGTGTGTATGACATTAATTCTCATTTGAGAGACTTCAGTCAAAGATGATAGAAAATTTGAAAGCAAGAACATTTGCCTCTTTATAGCAAGATCCAGACACTGACAACCAAAGTGAACGATAGTCTAGTTCCTGCTGCTTACATCCGCATTTCCTGTAGAAATAATTTCAGACACTATCATATCTTCCAGTAAACAGCAAGAGCCATTGTAGTGGGTTGGAGTCCAAAAAGCCACTAGCCCCCTATTTATCAAGATCAGATCAAAGCAATGAGCCTCCGTGCAGCTCATGCAACCAACTTAAGCTGATATTTCTTCAAAAGAAGACCGAAAAATATAAGAGTTACCTTTTAATGGTTCAATTTCCCTGAGATACATCCAGGTTTTATTTGAAAAAGCTATTATGCGCCATGTGTGATCATTGCAAATTATTCGTAAATCGATTATTTTTTCAAATATCTAACCCGATGTTTTTAATCATTCGCAAACCGGGTTTTTCATATTCTTTTTTTTGTTTTTTTTTTTGCAAATTTACAAAAATATTCCAAAAAACTTAAAAAAATATTTTCCCTGAAGTCATCATTTACACATCTAAACAGCTAAACAGCCAGCCATCAATCTATTCGTTCGTTTAGATATTTAAATAAGTAAACGTTGCCGTACGTACAGCGGTGACATTATAATTAGCACACAATTACAGCAATAAACAAATATGATATATTTCTTAAAAATTTATTTCAGGGCAGCTGAATATTCTAAAATTTCTTGGCTTTCTTCTAATAACCGCACTTGTTTTGTGTTATTTTTGATACGACAGTATTATTGGAATAAAAATTTCAACACAATGCTTTTGGTGGATCGGTGTACTAATTATAAGACCACCTACTGTACATATTTACATGCAACAACTTCTTCATATTCCGTATGCGTGACATTTTGTAATAATTTTTGGTTGAAAATCATTCATTATTTAGTCAAGTCAAGTGATTCATCAGTTCACACATCAAATGCTGATATTTTTTCTCTCTTTTTTAAGAAAAAAATGTTTGTTTTTATTTTTTAAGGTGTTGCTAATTGTGTTAGAGGCTTTATTATTATGTAATAATTTATTATTTATTGTTATTGTTTTTTATGTTAAAAAAAATATAAAATTAATGTGGGATTTTTTTTTTTTTGCGGTTGCGGTTGCGTTTTTTCCCCTTTTGAGGTTTTTAAAATATTTTTTGTTAATTTTTTAAATGCGTTTCCATGTTTTTAAGCATTTGAAATGTAAAGATCAACTGATGTTCGATTACAAAATAGGTAATAAAACGCCTCAATATTTTCCAGTGTTTACACGCAATTTACAAACAATTTACATGGAATTTTTCATGCAATTATTCGACACAGCTCACGTTTATTGGTAGTTTGTTTAAGTTTTCCGGTTTTGTTTTATAAGCAAGCTACTGCGGCTAATGTCAAAATTCTTGATGATGAATCAAAAGAAGATTCCCTTTCGGTTTTATTTCGCTGATGCTAAGGGGTTAGTATACTTCCAAATTTCAAAAAAAAAAAACGGTTTCCCTTTTCCTCTGTTTTTCAATTTTAAACATTTCAAATTTATTCAAGAATAATAACCATTCCAAATCATTATTGGCCTTCCATTTTTGTTTTTTTTTTTTGTTTCTTAAAATATTTTTATTGTTGTAATTTTCTCTCTCTCTCTCTCTCTCTCTCACCCCTTTATCTTTGTCTGTGACTGTGTATATAACAATAATTGTGTTTGACTTTGTTTTGTTTTATTCGAACGTTTGTTATTTTGAAGTGTCCATTTAAATTTTACGCATGATTCGGTTCCTTTTTGTACATTTTCTTCGTTTTTGTTTTTGTTGTTGTTTTATTTTTACAAACAAGAACAACAACAACAAGCAACAAGAATTGCTAATATTTACTCAACATGAACAAGTCATGTTTTATTAAATCATTGTTGCCACAAAATCGATGCTATTGTGGCAATACTACATACACACATCAACAATCGATAGCAGCAGCAGCAGCAGCAACACCTTATTTTTCGTCATTTGAAATGAAGCGATGAACGATTTTTAAGTCTTACAATTCCTTGACCAAAAAAAAAAAAAACATTAAATTAAATAAAATAAAATAACAACATCAACAGCAACAACAACAACAACAAAGGAAAAAGAACAATTCGTATACAATTTAAAATTATTTCTATTACAACATCCACAACCTTAGAATCGTAAATACCTCAGAGGCATTAAATTAAACGAAAATTACAAAAAAAAAAATTCAATTCAATTCAATTGAATGGAAACCAAATCATTGAATTTTTATTGGCCATAATTGTGTGTTTTTGGCCTATTCTAATTCTTTCTTAACCAGTAGTGGTATTAAATTAATTTATTAACATTTAGAAAGAAGAAGAAAAAAAGTAGTCTACAAAGCCACAATTACACAATCCGGCCAGTAGAATTGAGTAAAACTGTAGTGAACTTAAACGGTTAGTAAAGCACTTAGTCAGTGAGTTAAAGCCAAGTTAATAACAATATTCGCCAGCAGCAAATTGCCAGCATTAAACAGTAGACGAACAATAATAGTCAGCAGCTGCAGCAACGACAACACACCACAATCACAAGAAGAGCAAATCTAACGACAAATGCTTTTTAATTTTTGGTCTAAAAAACTGGCTGCCAGGCATGAACACTCACGCCTTTCAGTCAAACACACAAACGGCCAGTCAGTCAGTCAGTCAGTCGCTCTGTTGCCTCTGTCGTTGAGTAAACTAAATGTTAGACCATTAAATACAGCCAACATGTATGCCATGGTCAAACTGAACAGTTAAAGTCTCCAATAAAGTAGTAACAGTACAAATACTAATCAACTCTTAACACACCCATCCCCCTATCCCCACAATCCTCCGTATTTTTCTTCTGTCCTCATTGACTTTAAACATCAGTTTCTTATGTTTTTTTTGCTCAAAAAAAGCCGAGTCATAATGAAACTTGCACCACTAAAATTGCATTCAAGTATCACAAGCCAAAGAAGAAGAAAAAGGAAAATAATCGAAAATACTCGTAAAATGAAAAATCGATATGAAAAATCTATCGAACGAAACATGAACGTTCAAAGATTTGAATCAATTTAATGAAAACACGTTTTGCTTTTTTGCTGGCCATTTTAAAACACTTAAAACCAGGCATACGAGACTAACAACTGCATGCAACGAAATCTGGCTAAAAAGTAAAGTAAACATTTATTTAAACTGGTACTTCTATTTAAAGCAATTATTAATTTAAAATAAAAAGTACATTTTAAAAAAGGTACTTTTAGAAAATTTCGAATGAAAAATAAATAAAAAACCCAATGCTGTGGTTGGCATTAATAAGTACTAAATTTAAGCAGAAAGAAACTTCTAGTGGCACTAACGATAACATACTTTGAAAGGGTACAAATTTCAAGAAAAAAAAAACAAAAGAATTAAAAATAAAATAAAGTACTTTTTATGTACTTTCTAATGACAGTAAAACGGCCATTGGATTCGCTCTGACATCTTCGCTGTCATGATCTGACGCTTGGGAATCTGAGATTTATTATTGTTGGACATCCAGAATTTAGTGGCAGAACTGCCGAACTAGCCAAAGGCAATTTGAGGAAACTTCACATCTTTATAAGACTCTCGGAATTGTTGGGAGATAACATTTAGGAACTATAATTATGGCAAAATATGTATGCATGTGTGTGTAGTATCGGTGTTACAATGAGACCTTACAGGACCCTAGTATGCTGCCAGCACAAACTAACCTAACTTAACTTAGGTACTTTCTCTTACTAAAGTACTAATTGTAATATTATATTGTAACAACAACAACAACAATAAAAACATAATTTTTTTATTAAGTACCTTCAATAAAATCATACATAGAGTATCACTTTAAAACTTCATTTTAAGTTCTACGTAATAGTCTCTGAGTTAAAACAACATTTCCTTTTTGCCAATTCCATACAATTTTTCCCCCTTTTAACTGACAGGCCATCTTTGTATCCCACTGTAGTCAAATGGAATTCAGTAGCTGAATCCATAATTGTCGATTTCTTTAAGTGGCCTACAAAAACGTCAAGCAACCTGCTGTGTACAATTATTTTGAATTTACAAAAGCATCTTCACTTATTCATTCATTCATTCATTCATTCATCGATTCATTGATTCACTTGTTTAATGAATAATTGTCACAATAAATAGTGATATTCACACGAACAATGATTAAGTGAATGAAAGGTATGAAAGAAGAAATGAATAATTGGATGTTTTCGCCTGCTGGTTTAGGCTAAAATTTACTAATACATGGTAACTGTTTGTTTAACTTTAAAATACATCTCAGAGGATGTTTGAAGATGTGTTGGAATTCTGGAATATAAATTAAAAATGTTAGTATGTTCACTATTTTTCAAATGATCCGCAAAGTTTATTACAGCGTAAACGATCAGAACCAATGCACTGAGGGGATTAGCAAGCTTATTATTAGAAATAACGAAGCGTGCCCAGGTCAGACATCAAAACGAAAAATATTTCTTTGGCGACTTCCTCTCAGCAGATTTCTGGCAAAGACTCTGAGAGTAAAAATTGCCATGAAAAGCTTCTCAAAAATCTGTCGTTCGGAGTCGACTTTAAAACTGTAGGTCCCGCCACTCATGTATAAAATTAACGCACACAACATAAGTGGTGTGAGAAGCTAGGTCGTAATCCTGACTGAAGGGTTGTAATGGCCAATTATGTATGTGTATGAAGCGTGCCCTTGAAATGTAAAATATGATGCTTTAATAATATTCATTAAGGAGAGAAATATTCTGTTAAAATCAAATAAGCAAATAAGCTTTAATATGGAATACACTTTAAGAATTAATATTAAAATGCCTTTTAAGTTTAAAAAACCATAAAAATCTACTCTTCATTTTCATGAGACTCACAGAAAGAAATATGCTGAAGCATATTTTGGCTTAAAATTATTATAAAAGCATTTTCTTATGAAATTTTATTTGTTTAATAGAAAGATTTTTGATTTTTCGTTGCATAAAACATATTAAATATGCCAACAATTTGTGGTAAATTTTGTAATTTTCATTACTTAAACGGATATTGTTGATCAGAGACCACAAAAAAAACTGAATAATGATTGAAGGCAATTATTTGAAAAGAAAATATGGGACGCATAATGAAATGGAAACTGTGATTTTTTTCTAGGAAAGATATGCTACAACCGTTACAACAATATCTTTAACATTTAACGGGTTAAATTTAAGATGCATTAAATTTATATATGTATTCTTATTTACCTTACTTCTAAAAAAAAAACCCACCAGAAAACATACACTAAACTTTTTTAATTTTATTTGTTTTTTTTTTTTTTTTTGTTACAGCAACAATCGACATAAAAAACATTCTCAAAACAAAAAACAACCTTCAACACCCACACTTTTTCAAACAACAATAAATAGTCACCAACATACGATACATTTTCAAAGAATCAACAACAGTCCCAACAATCCAACAGCCCAACAGCCCAACAACCAATTAATCTTCCTCATCATTTTCCGAACCCTAACTTGAACACAGCAAATGACGTCCGAAAATATTTAAACATTTCCTTTATTTGCCTGTCCCCGTTTTGTATTTCCTTTAAAAATCCGTTTTTGGAAGGAGAAACTATTTCTTTATGGTTTATTTCTGACCTGTCTGTGGCAACAATAACGTCATCAATTTTGCCTTAAACAGGGCACAGTAAAAACAAGCCCACGTAAATAATGCCCATTTACCATAAAACACCCTCAACGGGAAATTCAATTGCGACTGAAATTGATAATCATACCTCAGAGGCAGCTAAAGTGAAGAGGACACGTGAGCAGGCCTATTTCAATTCTTATGATTTTGATGCAATCGAGGTATTGCCTTACGCTAATGACGATGATGAAGATGATGATGATCATCATAAAAATAATTACAAAAAAGAATTAGTACAACAAAAACAACAACAGCAACAGCAAGAGGCAACAAATACAACGAGACTTGCATTTAGTCATCATCATCACCATCAACAGCAGCATCAGGAACAGCATCAGTATCCGCATCAGCAACATCATGTTCATAACAAGCAACAGTCCATTAACATGCAACCAGCATTGAGTCATAGTTTAAGTAACGCCAGTACAAGTAGTGACAGTTTTATTGACGATGCTTGTCACCATCAACATCAACAACAGCAAATAGTCATCAACAACATAAACTTCAATACCAAATATAAGCCAACCGCATACTTACAACGTATTGCAGGCCTATTTCAGTCTAAAACTGGTAAAACTCTGGAACACAATTTAGACAGAATTTCAATAGAAGCCGGCCACAGCAATAAGAAGCAATACTCAACTACTGAAGGGCATCTGTGTGATAGTGTTGGCGTTGGTATTGCACAACAGTCAGTCTCTAATACCACCACTGCCTCTAGAGATCGAGACCGGGATAGAGATGCACCATACGATTATGTCATGGATGCAACACGTGCCGCTAAAGGTGATAATAATAAGGCTGTTAATAATAGTTCAGACACAGTAGCAAAAGTAACAGCTGTGGATGCTTTATGTGCAAGTATGCCAAGTGGAGGCAATGCTGTAGGTCATAGTGCTGCTAGTGGTGGTAATTTCTTGTTACCGCGGCCATTTCTCAAATATCAAAGGTAGGTAGCATGGTCTCTTCAAATGAATATATTTCATTGTAAAAATATATAAAAATATAGTAAAATGCACACGTCAATATGCTGAAATAAGCAGTAAAAAGCAGAAAAACAAACATTGTTTTAAGATATGCAAAAACTGCATGTAAAAATATGTTGATATGTCGGTTTGGACTAAATAAGCAAAAATATGCCGTAAAAAATTGTATTTCATCTTAGAAGGTAACTTGCTATGTACAAAACTTTTTTAAAAACTCTATCAAAACGCAATAAAAAAAAAGAGTAATTACCGGTAATATGTACTGTACCAAGGCCATCTTAACGTTGACCCCCTCTTTGCAATGTATGCAGACACCGTTCGTTTGATCATTAATTAGAAGTTTAAACACCGTATTCAGCTGGTTGTACAGTAAGTTAACGGTCAAAATGTTTAACGTTTTGCTGTAATTAAAAAAATTATTTTGATTTCGCAATTATTTATTTGTTGCGATTTTTTTTTTTTTTGCATTCGTTTTGTAATTTTGGTCAGTTTAAGAAAAAAAAATCCAATTATTTGGGAAATTAATGAAATCATAATTTTTTTTTTTTTTGCCATGTTAATGTTATATTGAATGTAATTTGCTTTAATATTAATTTTTTTATTTTTTTTTTTTTTTTTGTTAATTACTTATTGTTTTGGCTTTAAGTATTTTTGCCCAAATTTTCCGAAAACCAAAAATACGAATTTCGTAATCAAGATTTCAATGTCCTTCAAAACAAATTTGAAAATTCAAAAAAAAAAAAAAAGAAAACCATGTCAGCCTTCATTTGGCCATTAGAGCTGCTTAAGAGGTTTCACCTTAATTTCTTAAAATAATTACAAAAAAATTTTCAACATTTTTTTATTCTTTAGATTTATTTAATTGATTTCTATCGTTTTTCTTTGTAAATTACTTCAAGCGGGTAATATTATCCAAAGTTTAAGGGGGGGTAAGTGTCTTTTAGCGACTTTGTCTTTACTGTTTTTCTCAGAGATAAATTTATTTAAAAATTTATACATGATGTCCGATGGTATTATAATCTAACAACTACGATTTCAAAAGTAAGGAGTTTTTAGTAAGAAGTTTTAGTAAAGTAAAGTAACTAAATCCAATTCAAATCAAGTTCTGAAGTTAAATGTATCGCAATTTCAACAAAATAAAGAGTGACACTTTATAATAATATATTTTTGCATCTGTATTAATGCGTTTAACATGCAATTTCTCTCTCTCTCTCTCTCTCTATCTCTCTCTATGTCAAAACAATTCCTTACCTTTCAGGGTATGTATCCAAAATTATGTATGCGCTTTAGTGTTCTAATATTAATAAACTACTCACTTTTCTTGTTCATTTATGATGAAACGATGAAACCTGTACTCTCTTGATTTGTTAGCATTTGTTTGTGTAGTGTGACTCCATTCACACTCGCCTATTTTTACTTCTCGTTCCTATTTTATTTGAATTTATTCTCCTCATTTATTTACCGTTGATCGTCCTAACGAAAGATAGCCGAATTTCAAACAATTTATAGCCGATTAAAGAAAATCGTAATAAAACTTTCCTTCTCTCTCCTCAATTTCTTTCTATTTTAAATAATGAGATTTTTCCTGCAGTTTTATTTGTGTATATGTATGTGTGTGTGCGTAATATTTGCATACGGATATTCTTTTTTTTTTTTTTTTGTTCAATAAAACACGAAACATAATTTTATATATAATATATATATATACACTACTACTACTACTACTACTCATGGTTGACATTCAAAATCCTCTCTATGGTATGCAAGGTCATCATGCAAGTGAATTGAGTTTAAATTTTTTATGAAAAAGAAGAAAAAACAACACACACACACACGCAATGATTGTATTAAAAAGTGAATGAGTGAATGTTACTCTCCTTATACACTGTATGTGATGTGTGTGTTGCGTGTGTTTATTTAGACTAATTTTGCATTCCATAAACGTGTTGCCATATCAATAATTTTGGTTGATTGTATTATCGTTCTGGTTATTGGTGGTTGTTGTTGCAAATGATATTTTAGCCATTATTTAAATTATTTTTATTTATTTTATTTCGGGTTTTTCTTTACTGTCTCTCTATATATGTTGAGCACCTTTTATAAAAAAGTTTTTTTTGTTTATTGTATTTTGCATTTTTTTTTTTAGTTTGTTAAGGTTTATTGACTGTGTCGTCTTTGTTTTTCAATATTATTTTATAAATAAATCTCATTTAAATTTTTTATGGCTAAACGCCAAAGAGACGTGATTAAATTATTGTCAAATATTATAAAAGTGTTGTAAAAACAAAAATGAACTGTTATTAGCAGATAGTTTATAATAAAAAAAATTAAAAATAGTAAAAAAAAAGCAAAGATTGTATGAAAAGATGTACTATTTTCTTCAATTTGCATTCCACGATTATTTTCCTTTCAAATGTTATTACTAAATAGGGCCCTAATTACCAAACAAAGAAGTCAATATTACATCGAATGTATAGTTAGGAGAAAAAATAGAAATATTAGTACAATCCGTAAAAAATTACTTTACATTATCCAGTAAATGAGACAAAAAACGATCATGAATGGCAACAGGTTTCATATGATGACAGAGGATTTGTAACGAATCCCATTGCAATATAAACCAGATCGATGAATATTTTTTACATTGGTTGGTGGTGTCCAAAATTACTTTGAAAAAATCTTGGCCACAAAGATTTTGTAGTTCTTTTGATAGGAAAGGCACAGTGTTAGTATTATCGGAATACATCATACGATACATCTAATTTCCATCAAATTTGTACACCCGATGCACGGCAATTCAAACTTGTAATATATGGTCTTTGAAGAAATAAAAAAAACATAATTTACCTTTCAAAACAGATAATTTGGTGTACTAACAAGTAAGAACTGACACTACGCTAAATCTTTCTTTATTTTTAACCTCATTATTCCTTTAAAAATGCCAGAACTTGGCAGTAATTATACTAAAAACTGACAATTTTGTTTTATCTTCTGAAAATATCTTCGATGCATAAAAATTTGTTCTAAAACTGGTATTTAAAGAGATTTTTTTTGAATATTTTTAAGCAAACATTTTCAAAATTCTATGCATCGTAGTAAAAATCTCGTAATTTTCACTCTTGCCATTGTCATTGTTGTTGTTGTTGTTGTTGTTGTTGTTGTTGTTGCTGTCATTTATGACAATGTATTGGCCTGTATTACTACTACATATTTGACGATGACCATTAAGACCATCGTTAACCACAATGAAAAAAAAACTGCCCAGAATTATGAATGATTGAATGAATGATTGAATGACTGGCTGAATGAACAGCACACACGCATACATATACATGAAATAGCAAAACAAACAATAAAAACAACTACAACATGGACGACCACGATTTATGTCAATAACACTGAATCATGCAATTCATTGGATGGCATTTCAAAGTTACAGCAATAACAACAACAACAACAATAAAATTCAAATTGAATATCGCAAAAACAAAAAAAAAAAAAAAAGATAAAAAATCATTGAAGCTTTGCATGCATTAAACGATAAAGAATTTTGCAATGAATTGCAATTGCTGTTGCTGTTGCTGTTGCTATTGGTGTTGCTTATTTTGATTTGCAAAGAAAAAATACTTCCGGAGGATATGCAAGAGATGCCATCATCATCATATTGCATGTATGCCTGTATGCATGTACGTGTATACATACATGAACATAAATTCGTTCGTAACAACTACATACATAGGCCTACACAAAATGTGGTTAAGGCCTTTAATTTACATCTGCTATTTGCAACGTAATGTTGCAAGGCAGTCAAGATGCAAGTCATAAATGGAAAATTTTAAACAAACCATTTGTACAGTAAAGTATCGCTATATTAACAAAAAATATGTTTGGAAGAATTATTTAATAAGTTTCAGTTTATTTGCCATAACGAGAATCCATCGTATGTTTATTATTGTTTCTCTTGTGTTTTTGTTTCGATTTTTTTTTGTTTTTTTTGTTTTTTTTTAATTTCTCAAGTGCGTGATGGTGTCACATAAACTATAAATGAAATGCAAAACAATTAATAAATTTTAGTAATTTTATTTATTCAAGTTTAGGTCTACCTCTTCTTCTTTGTTATTGTTGTTGTTCTTCTTCTTTTTCTTTTTTCGTCATATGATAATTCATTCATAATTTTACGTTTTTGGCAAAGTTCAAGTTTTTTTTTAACATTTTATTATCGTATTGCGTTTACTTGGTTGGTTGGTTGGCTCTTTTTTTTTTTTTGTCAAAATGTTTTAGAAATGTTTGCAGTCAAATTTATACAGACAAGTTAGACCGGCGCCTATTGGCGGGTAACCTTCACCTCTTTATGATGCCACATAAATTCTGTTATTCACCGTCAGTGTTTATTTTTATTTTTTTTATGATTTTTTTTTATTGTCAGTTAAAGCCAATCAATTGTAATTTTTTTCTCTTGTCTTGTTGAAACAAATATTACAACAGCATACTCACATATTCTTATTAAATTAAACGTAAGACATTGAAAACATTAAGGCAGCCAAAAAACAAATACTCGTAGAAGCCAAAAACTAAGAAAGTGTGTTAAATATAATATAATAAAAGGAGGCCTATTTATTAAATTAGAAATATTTGAAGAAATGAAGAAGGATATCTTCATTTTTATACATTTAAACTCCTTTGACAGTCCTAATTATAGAATTTATAAATTATTCGCACACTAGAAACGAACTTTTTATTTAAAAAAAAAAAACGAATGTTTATTTATATTATTTAATAAGTCTTTAGTCCGGATTACGACCTACGTTCTCACACCACCCATGTTGTGTGTGTTAATTTTATTCCTTAGAAGGGGAATACAGATTTTTATTGCAATTTTATTTATTCCCAAAGGAAGTCGCCGAAACACATTTTTTTTAATTCGTCAGTGGGTTGAACCTCGGGCTTGCATCTAATAACCCAACACACTTTATCCGCTACGTTTTATTGTAAACTCTACAGTTTGTGTTTCATGGACTACAATCTATTAAAATTGATTGATTGTACGTTTCCTTGCTTTTAAACCGACCAGACTGTGAGAAATTGCTAAGTCGTTATGGTTGCCAATAGGGAATGTGTGATCATCAGGATCAATGTTGAAGTATTTATTTGTGAGATTGCAATGACCCTAATCTAATCCGATAAACGATTTGTTACTGGCCAATTATGTAAGTAAGCAAGTGAATAAGTTGTAAACTACTCTATTGATTTATTTTTGATTAAATTTCAAAAATTAAAACAAAAACTATCCGAATATAAAATCTTTTTATTTTTCCATAAATAATTGAAAGAAAAAAAAAACTTTTATTACAATACTTGTATGGCCTTATTTCATTACAAATGCAATTATTGCCACATTGATTTTGTGTCTAATGTCTAGACCAAGTTTAGTTTGCCCTTAATGTCTTAATTCGTTCGCTTCAAAAATATTTAAAGAAACAACAAAAAACAAAAACACCAAAAACTTCAGCATGAAAATCAATTCCAATCGGAAAATCAATCAACGGTGAAGTATAATGGAATGAAAATGAAAAAATGAAATGAAATGTACGGCTGATAGATTTTGTGCAAATGGAAAACACCGGCACAACGCCAGCAACAACAGCAACAATACAAACAACAATTACAGCATAATGTTGCAATTTTCTCAAAAAAAAATCTTAATTTTGTTATTGTTGTTGCTGGTGCTCTTGCTGTTAAATTAACACGAAATCATAGATAATATTTGTAATTGAAAAAATAAACACCGACCAACAAGCCGATTGCATGTAATGAAATGACTGGTAATTTGGTCGGTTGAGTAACTGAATGACTGACTGACGGACTGACGGTTTCTAAGGTCTCTGTCATCAAGACCGCCTTGATGTACTCAATAGCCTATAAATATAAAAATTTTAATCCAAAATAAAAAACGATACAAAATATTCTATGACTTTTAAGTTTTCTACAGCAGTTTAATGAAAGAAATGACATTTTCCAACGACTTACGCGGGTTTACCAAAAACAAATTTTCTTTCATTTCATTGTACAGGTTGGTACATTTGGCATTAAATGCAAAAAAGAGCGCTTTTTATGAGAAGATTCTTATCTTTTGATACGCTACCTAATAGTACTTTTAAATCAGGTTCTATTCCTCTAAATGATTAACCGGCTGAAAGATTTTCAGTGACAAGACAAGATTTAAAAACGGGGGCTTAATTTGGCACATTAAATTATGCTGTAGTGAAAAAACAAAAATAAAAATTAAAATTAAAACTGCAGTTCACATATGTATGTAAAAACATCACCAGCTATCTGGATTTTAACTCCGAAGGTTATACTCCAGCTAAGGTTTAAACTACAGTGGAACTTCTATAAAGTGCATCACCATTATCCAGAAAAAAACTTCAACTTATAGATACTTCAAGTTAAAAAAGCAAAACCTAATAGAATTTCTTTCCAATATGCTGTTGCTGTGCTTCAACTTATAGAAAATTCAAGTAAAAGAAGTTCAAGTTATAGAAGTTCGACTGTACTAGTATAGATTGTTCGTGCCGTTGTTACTATTGTTGCATTCTGTGTTGCATGCAATTAAACACATGAACGACTACTTAAGCTACTCTTGACTAATGTAAGTACAATCAATGGTGTACAGTAGTGGTCTTATAATTAGCACACCCATTCAGCGACAAGTTTGTGATAAATTTAAAATAACTTACTGACTGCAATTAATAAAAAAAACCTAGTATTCTAAATGTAAATTTTAAAAAATATTTAGTTTTTGTTACCGGAAAGGGGTCATATAGATGAGTGTGCTATTTATAAAACCATCACTGTAGGCATATTTATCACAAGACTGTAGATCTGTGTAATATTATATCTAAAAAAGATGTCATGTATAATGATTTTTATACATGTTTGTGCGAATTTTATTGTTTTTTTTTTATTTGCTAATCTTATTGATTTAAAGCTATCGACTGAAATCATTTGTCCGTGTTATCATTGACTTTCGGAGGTGTTAAAATACTCCAGCGGACTAATGAAGTCTAGATTCTATGAATTGAATTTTCTTTTGTATGTCACATGCCATGCCCTAAAAAATCTGTTCCCTATTATTTCTTTTTGACCCTTACTAATTCCTTCCTAATTTAATTGATCATTAGAACTCTTTAGTCAGGACTATGACCTAGCTTCTTACACCACCCATGTTGTGTATATTAATTTTAATAATTTAACTTTAATACAATATTTTCCGTTTCATTTGTTTGAAAGCAAAATTTTTAGTAATATTTTTTTTTTTTTTTTGATTTTTCTTAAAATTGATTTCCTTTTGGAAATGGTGTAAATTTTAAGCGTTCACCTTTTGTTTCCCTTTCGAAAATAAATTGTTTCTGTGAAAATATTACAACCGTTCTAATCGTGTTTTAAAAACGACCATTGAGATAAGGAAAAAGAAGATGAAGAAGAAGAGAAAGGGAAAGAGTAGGAAAAAAGAGAAGAAAAAAAGAGGTTGTAAGCAGAAGCAACATCATCATAATCTGTCTTAATTAAGACAAATGTTGCACGATAATGACATTAAACATGCAACCAATTTATGTTTTTTCATTCTTAGTTCCACCATTCTGTACTATAGAACGAGTGTGTATGTACACTCTAAATAAAGGATGAATGAATGCAACGTCTACAGTATAATCACACAATTCTTGATTTACAATTGGACCGAAAGAAATCGTCTAGTAAATTTTGTTCGAATAAAATAAATACACTTGGAAATAAAATAAGTACATACACTTTTAAATTTCCCACCTTATTAGCCATCAAACAACACTAAATTGATGGTTTGATTGTTGGTAATTTTCACAATACGGTCAAAACCTCAAAATCAATTATTTGGGCAACTACACACTATTAAATTTCGTTTCATTACTTCAGAAGTTTGGAGAAGTAATGTTACACCGCTTTAGAGTAATTTCGGTAACAAACCTGTATACGTGGAATGCAGTACAAGCTAACTCGCAAGATATTCCACCGTTCACCATAAAGTTCTAGGGGTCCATATTTTAACTGTAACGCTTACATAATTGGACATTGGCAACCCGTTTATCGGACGTCCTACTTTAATATATGCTTTCACCTATGCTTCTTGCACTCCTTCGCCAATTAGTCATACAAATCGATGACAGGTCTTCCTCAATTTGGTCCTTCCAAAGTAGACAAGGTCGTCCTTCGATTTGAATTAGTTTTACTTGTGGTCTACTTCTCGCTCTCTGTCGCTGAATCTTGGTTTACCACTGCCGTCTGTCTGCACGGATCAATGAATATTATTTGATTTTCTGGTGGTTTTTTGTAACGAATTTTCCACAAAACATTTGAAACGCAATGCGAAAAATAACAATACCAACAGAAACCATAAACAACAACAAAGACTGCGACAAAAACAAAAGCGAAACACTGTTAGCCAATTTCCTTTAGCTAGACTGGTTCACAAATCTAACCTACATATTGTGATCTGGTTTTTGTTTTCTGCTATTATTGTCGTTTCTGTTGTTGTAGATGTTGTTGTTGTTGTTGACTCTGATGATGTTGAAACCACTTTCGTTTTATTGAGCAGTAACGTTAAGGAAAAGCAGAGCAAAATGAAAATCAATTGAAAAGAAAATCAATTGAATCTCTAAAGAAAGAAAATATTTATTTCGGTGCCTGACTAATCTTTTTTTCTTTAACTTTCCTTTTTAGCACAACATTGACGCAAACAGGAGTAGCAGCATCAGCAACGGCATCAGCAGCAGCATCAGCAGGAATATCAACAGCGACTTCAAAAATAAATTCAATGCCATTGGCGACACAAAATATCAAAAATAGCACAGGAATAAAGCAGCAACAACAACAACAAGTTATTGAAGTCCATAGTCCAGATGAGGCACATCAAGGCAACTCCAATATGGCGAATGTTAAAGAAAGCGAGGGTGTCGGTGTCGATATTGGTGTTGGTGTTGGTGTTGGTATTGCAACAGCAGCTTTAAGGCTTAATAAAACCTCTTTGACTTCTTCTTTAAATTCTTCGATGAATTTTGAAGAATTACAGGAGGACGAGGAGGAGGAGGGAGAGTCAAAACAGCATCCAAAGCAAGCCAATCAGTTACAAGAGGAACCTAAAGTTTTACCAAAGACTTCGATTATAAATCCCCTCAAAATCTCCGCCTAGAGCTTCATCGCATCAATCGCATTACTCAACCGATAAAAGTGCGTCTTCGGGTTATTACAGTTCCAATATGTGTTCGACTTATTCCATGGAAGAGCATATTTATAGTGAACCCACCTTGGATCTAAAGAAACTGAAACACCAGCCATTAAAAGAAAATCACAATGAAACACAAAAACCACTGACAGTTTCCTCTGCAACAACACTAAAAGCCACAACATTAAACCGACAGCAGCACCAACAGCAACAACACCAACAGCAGCAGCAGTTACACTTAAAACCACAGCAGCATACCAGCAGTTTAGCTTTAGAGCCGTTTAGTGTCATGCGTACTCTGGACTGTAGTAGACGTTATCGTTTTGCGGACAATGTTGACGATTTAAACTGCTCACCACACACCCATACTTTAGCCTGTAAACACAAATCTCCAGCTTTTAATGAAAATCTCAAAATATTAGAGTCCAGCATAGAGAATTTGGATCGGCATTTGAAAACATTTCCCAATCTGAACAGTCCCCAGGAAGGATATTCAACTCAACCAGATAAACAACGCCATTTACCCACTATACAGGAGGCTTTCGATAGTTTAAAAAAACCTTCTTGGCCTCCTGAGGATCGTAGTGATGATTCGTTAATGGATATCGATTTAGATTCTTTTCTTTTGGACAAGGACAAGACAAATCACGAGAAGCCACTTGACAAGGGTTTGGATAATTCCACATTCCTACCAGAGGATCAAGAAGAAAACCATTATAAATGTGCCAAATATATAAATTCCTGTCCAGAAGATGCTTATCGTGTGGAAAGCGATATCTTGGCTCCAGCCCACAGTTCAACTTCTGGTCAATCGGCGGCCGTGTCCGTCGGACTTGTATCCCAAACGATATGAAGAACAATTGCACTTTGAAAATACCCGCGAATTATTGGAGGATGTAAGAGACAAGATACGTTTATTAAGTCAAACCCAAGAAGGAGTGAGTACACCCCAGCAGACATTAAACAGACCTAAACAGGAAGATTACATACCCCAAGAATTGCACACCATGATAAATACGCTTAAACGGGAACTGGAGTTGTATTTGGCACGCATGAACCAGCACAGTGAGCTGGAAATACGTCAACTCTGCTCGGGCCTGGTAAAGAATCAACACATAGTCAAAATGAAAAATGCTTTCGAAAGAAGACGATCCCTAACCGAAACTAATGATGTCTATGCCACCTATGAAGCTATACAAGACGGCATTGTGGTTAGTAATCAGGGCATTCCCATTAGTATAAGACAGCAAATAACCTCCATAAGATGTAGCAGTGATCCGAATTTTAAAATGAAACGCAAATCCATAACAGAAGTATTTCCCATGGCCGAGTGTTATGTGGAGTCGATACAGCCTGGAGAGGAGGAATTACCCACCACCACCGCCACCACACAGTTACAAAAGAATCTTTCATTTCACAAACCCGTGCTGGAACAGCTCAGTTCTGGCAGTAATGCTACGACAAAAAACAAAACGACCTCTAGTGGCGATAACTCAGATTCAAATGATAAGGAATCCATATTGGATTGGCATCGTAAGAAGCCCAGTATCTGGGAAATGTATTACGGCACGAACCGTATACAACAATCATTGTTGGGTGTAAAGAAAAATGGAATGATGCTGACCACTACAGCTACCACTTCACCCTCCACCATGTGCTATGTAAGTACAATAATTAAATCAATTTAACATAGACTTAATTAAAAGAATTAAGAATTTAATTTGCAAAAAAACAAACAAAAAAATTAAAACAATTGCATACTTTGCCATTAAGTCCAATGCAGTGTTGCAATTTGTTGCTGTTTGCTGTTGTGGTTAAGCAATACAGCTGCTGCCACAAATTAAATGTTTTTAGTTGGTCACTGACTGGTTACTGGTCAGCTTCTTACATGTAATTCATGGCCATTTAAATTTTGGCGTAAACTTGTTTCTATAGACATGCAACACCAACTAACGGTATTGGTGATTGGCTATAATTTTAAAGGTAATTTCCTATTAGCCTACATGACCAAATCAATGTAAAAATAAATTTGCAATTAAATTCGCCAACAGAACCAAAGAACAAAACGACACCAAAACAAATTATTCGCAAAAACTAAATTAATTTTCAGAAAAACTACGAATTAACCGCATATAATATGTACAGTGTAACAAATTATGTACAAAAAATAAATTAAAAACAAAAAGAGAAACAAAAAATTAAAAGCAGTATTATGCTATGAAGTCGCCGTAGTCTAGTAGGTAGTGTGTTGGCTTTATTAGACGTAAGACCCGACTTCACGTCCCAGATCAGACATCAAAACGAAAATATGAAAATATTTCTTCGGTGACTTCCTCTCAGCAGATTTCTGGCAAAAACCTTGAGCGTAAATAAAATTGCCATGAAAAGCTTCTCAAAACTCTATCTTTCGGAGTCCACTTTAAACTCTAGCTCCCGCCACTCATGTATAAAATTACTGCAGACAACATAAATGGTGTGAGAAGCTAAGTCATCATCCTGACTGAAGGGTAGCAATGACCAATTATGTCATGTATGTATGTTATGCTATAAACACAATAGACGCAACAGTAGCGACACAGTCATTTTTTAATTTACGTCTCAGGCAAGAAGCATAGATAGCATTGACAGTGTTACTGCAAGTATTAATTCTCTCATTACCAAAAGTAAATATAGAAATTAGCCTAAAGACGAAATAGCAGCATCAATGCTTGCTGACGCGCCGCTTTACACAATAATCATTTCCATATATACCCATGTATTCAATTTTAGACAAATTGCCGTGCTACAAATGCTACATCTAATGTATTTGTAGCATTACTAAACTGCTAAACTCTATTCGACGATTATACGTTACGCTGATTATTATTAGCATGTCGTGTTGCATTTTTAATTCGCTAAATTTCCATCTACATTATGTTCTTTGTCGGATGCAGACTGTTCGTGATCGGTAAGACTGCGTAAAATTAAGGGATACTGTACTGGGCAAAGCAAATGGGTCCAAACAACCACAAATAAAGGCTTCGAAAATTTCCACATTAAATCTATTGGTCACACCAAAAGCATTTTATTTATTTTTTTATTATCATTTGTTTGCTTTCTGCATGATTTTTACTATCGTTTGTCCATTTCAACTTCTCATTAGCGCAGTTGGATTACAAAATCTGTTTATTTTTCGATTAACATGAATGCACTTGCAGTTAGCGCGATTACCATATCGTCGCGTCGAATATATAAAAATGATTTGGAAATTTTAAGGCCTTCCTCCTCTGGGTGTTAAAATGACAATAATTTTTAATAAATACGTTTTAATATGATTTTTAAATTAGTTTTCGTTTAGAAGCCTATACATATTCACTGTTATTGAAAATTGAAATGATCTTTGAACCCGTTTTCCAAACCAATTTTAAAGTTCCTCCAATAAGTGTTCAAATAACATGGTCACGAATTTAAAATGATTGCAAAAATTTTCTTTTCCTTTTTTTAAGTCGTCTATTGAACGCTCAGATTTTAATATTTTTTTTTTTTTGTAGGACCTGTTAAAACTAAATATTTAGCATATCATCGAGTCATACAAACATGAATAGCGTAATTTATTTGACTTGCTATTCAAGTACGAAATTGAAAAAGAAAGAAAAAGAGATATTTGAAGACGTTGCAACAGGTTTTAACTTTATTTTGACTGCAACATTAACTTTGTTGCACAAACACAACATCGAGAAAGAAAGAAAGAGAGGAATAAACTTTAAATGCCATTTGGAGAAATTAATTTTCTTATTGTAATCATTATCAACAAATAAAAAAATATTGGTGGTGAGAAAAGTTAATTTCATCAATTTAGTCAAGATTACGATATATATTACTATGTTGTTTAAGCTAATTTCATCCATGACTAGCAACACCTACAGTTTAAAGTGGACTCCGAATGAAAGATTTTTGAGAAAACTGTCGAGAGGAAATCGCCGTACAATATTGCTAGACTCTGCTAGACACACACGTATACATTGTAGACTAACAAAAAGTTTTAAGTCATAATTTGTCAAATGAAATTTATATTTGTTTGCCTTTATTATGGAATAACCCATATGTTTTCACATAAATTGTGGCAGAAACGACCAAACATGTCTATCTGCTGCTTGTTTAACAATTTCACTTCCGCCAACACCTTCTTCGTCATCAACATCAACCACTACAAGTGACTGATAAACTCATCTTCGATTTCAGTCAACAGTAAGAGGGAGAGTACAATAGGGAGAAAAGTGAGAAAGAGAAAGGGAACAAAAACGTTAAATAAGTTTTTAATTGCCAATCTGGTTTCTTTCACTAAAAGACAACGTTGATCACATTAATGATTATGACGTTGCCTGGCTGATTGATTTCAAAGTTTGCCTGATTAACCCAATGACCACTATTTGATAAACAAATGAGGGAATACTACTTCTCTCTTACCCCTCTCACACATCATTTCTAAATGAATTTTGAATTGAAACGAAAGCTTAGCTTATTAAATTGAAAATAAATGATAAACGATCTATTATATGATCGTTCGATTGTATGTATGTCTACCAATAATATTCCATAAAAAGATGTTTTTTTTTTAAAGAGAAACTTATGATGATTAAACATTAAATAACTGGTCAATTATTTTTTTATTTCATTTTATTTTATGGCATGAAACGTTTTGTGAGGTCACAGGTAGGAGTAAAGGATTTTATTTACATTTCATGCTTAAATAACTACTAATTAGAAAATTGTTGTTGTTGCTAAGGAAGTATGGAATTACAGACAGTTATGGACTGCTACAGACCATTTTTTTATTTTAAGAAATTTAATTGTCGATAATCGACCGGTACAAACACTAATAACTTTGGCTATAATCAGTCTGCTATTGTATTTTTCTCGTAAATAATCAATCATTTTATAAAGAAGTGGCAACAATAAGTAAATGCCACAATCGGTAATCACATTTGACAAGCAACTACAGCAGCAACAACAATACCAATACCACACAATGAATACGAATGAAATTGAACATGAAAAGCAATCAATAAAACATATATTTATTATTACTATTGTGCTATTGTTGGTATTGTTGTTGCTGGTATTGTTATTGTTGTTGTAGTTCTTGCAATAAGAACAACAATAATTCTAAAATCAAAAAAAAAAAAGAGTAAAAAAAAATTCCAACAATTTATGTATACAAAACACTTTACAAGCACAGTAACAACAATAATATCAACTACTATTACAACAACAGCAACAACAAATCAATGCAACATGATGTGCAACATTAAAATGATAAACAAACACATGTTTTAGTTGGCATTCCTGCCAGCAAATGCAATCGATGATATGTGTTTGCCAGAGGCTTAAAGGAATGCAATTGACAGTATACAGACCTAATAATTGAAACAAAATATTCCTTAAGATTACAATTCGATTGTTAATATTGAAAGAAAAAAATTTAAAGTCGGTGTATAATATCGTACACACATCCAACTCACAACATAAACATACGACATAGACAACAAAAATTTTAAATTATTTGCCATACTTCCACATCTGTTTCGTTTGGGGCTAATACTGATTAACTTCTTCAATTTAGCTGAAGCACATCGATTGCTCATTTAAGATTATATCGTCCGTGTTCTATAGATTTCACCAGGCAAAGAATAGTGGAAATACAGCTGATTCGACCACATCTTGAGGTAAAGCCCAAGATTATACAATCAAGATTGGAAGTTAAGAAGATCTCCATGTACCGTGAAACCGTAATGGAAGTTATTTTACAAGCCTTTTATAGTAGAATCATATTAAATCTGGTCTATTTTTAATAGAATCATATTTTTTTTTTAAACTGAGGGCCAATGTATTTGTGTGAGTATTTTTTCATAATTTTACAGTTTTCAAACACTGCCTGAGGTCATAATTTTTTATTTCTAGAATAGTATTAGAATCCATTTTCTAAATAACGATGATGCTACTGTAAGTAATGCTACTAGTGCTGCTGCCGCCGCTACTGCTACTAGCGATGAGCAAGATGAGGCATCCATTCAACAATGATCATTTCATTTATCATTTCGATTTTATTCATTGATAGCAAACAAAATGTTCGTTCATTCATTGATTCATTCATCGAAATTGTTTTTTCTCTCTAGATTTTCATCATAAATGTAGGTCGTTTATGAGTGAAACCATATATAAACTGAAGATACAGCGAAAAAACGAACAAAATTCGTGATGGCATAACATAATAGTAACATATGTTTAAACTTTAAAGCAACCGCATCACATTTTAAACGGCTTAATGTCCGTGCATATGTACATACATACATATGCCTGTATATGTTTAATGCATTTTTAAAATGCTTATTTTGTGTCATTCAGTAGCTTTTTTTTCTTTCGTATACGAGTCGGGGGTGTTTTTTTATGGCGAATTTATGGAAAAAAAATTGTTTTTGTTGTTTGTATAACTAAATATAGAATTAGAATAGTTTAAGCGACTGTTTGAAAAAAAAAACAAATATTTTTAACGATTGTTCAAAGCCACTAAAAATTAATGAAAAAAAAAAAACAAATAAAAAATTTTATTTACAATGAGTATTTTACAATTTAATTTTTGTAGTTTTTCAAATCGAAAAAAAAATTAAACTTTATATTTGAGCTTGAGCTACCAAAATCGGTCATAATGCGGCCAAGGATAAAATTAATAAAATAAAAAAAATATTAAAAATACGAAAAAAAACATACTACATATAAATAAAATTTTTAACGATATATTCCAATATGTGCTAAAAATAAAAATGAAAAAAAAAAAAAACAAAAATCGGCCAGTAGTTATTGCGGTTGCTAATTTGTTTGTAAGACAGACGACTAGTACAAGTTCTACGACTTCCACTACCACTCTACGTAATGTGTGTGCTAGTATTGCTGCTATTACTTAGGCTTTATCTACGATTACTGGTTAAATAAAATCCAAAAAAAAAAAAAAACGAAAATTAATTTCAAAAAAGTCTAAAACTCGTATTGGTTTGCAAAAGACCACAGTTTTTAAATGACAAACACATAAAGAAATATAAAATACTGAAAATTACAATAATTCCTCTGCATGAGAATTAAAAAAAATTAAACTTCAACTTAATGGCAATTCGATTATTTTTTACAATTAGGGAAAATGTTTTGCATTTGGAAAAAATCATCAATTAAATATTTTTCAATAAAATGCAAATTATTTCCATTTTAACGAGTACTTTTTTATTGATTTCGATTTGCCCAATTAAATAAGCATAAAACAAACCAACATTGCCCACCAGTAGTACTTTTGCTGAATTTATGCAATATTCTACTCTTGGTTTGTAGCTGTCTTAACATTGAGCATTGTTGGTATATTTCTTTATACGAACATTTATGTCTCTATTATTATTTTGTTACCAGAATTTATTTCTGGTTGGTGGTATTTGTTGCCACAAGATTTCGGTTTAATTTTTTGTGATTATAATTTGATATACTTTTACAGAAAAGAAAGTTTACGTTTCTTTTCATTTATTCTCCTGCGGCATCTTAAAAAAAGTTCTCTTATATGCTTAATTCCTTCCAGTAACAGTAGAGAGTAACAGAGACTTAGGAGGTGTTGTTATTGTTTATGTTGATTACTAAATTAGTAAGGGAGTCTTCTTCTCGTTATACAGTTTCCTAAGGGAAATTATTAACAACAACCGTTATTATGTTTGTTTACAATTTATTACAATAACAATTTCTAATTTAAACAGAGCTTAGTATACCAAAGCTTATGAATAGAATGGCTGTTTTGGATTTTTGCGGGTCGCCAATATTTTTTTTTTTTTGATTTTGTAAATATCAGCCAGTAATTGTTTTTATTTCTGGGTTTGGCCATTTTGTTAATGTTTTTTATGTATTTCCATTGTTTAGCGTTTGATAGGCGTTTGATTTAGTATATAATTTTGAAATTATGACATTTTTATTAATTTATTTATTTTCATTCAACCAATATTGCAAAAAACAAAAAAAGGAAAAAAAGTCAGTTTTTTTTTTGGCTAAGAAAGGTTTCAGGTTACACTTGCATTATGTATTTAATTTATATTCTATGTTTTGCTTCTTTTTTGACATGTATTAGGAAATGTTTGGGTGGCTAATAATGGAAAAGAATTTGTTACCAGATCACAGCATCTAGGCATCTAATGACACAAAAAATACGAACTATTATAGTCATCAGAGATAAAATTCCGCTTCCTTACTTAAGGACTTTACTGTGGTGAACTCATTGAATAGGCCTCTATCTATAAAAGTGTTCATTTTTATCATAATAATGGAAATTGTATGAAATGAGGTTTCTTTAATAGGAATACTAAGAAAATATTCGTAGCATTTAGCTATGTAAACCACACACCACCCATGTTGTATGTGGTAATTTTAGAACACAATAAACTCCAAACCAGCGTGGCCTATTGTTATACATACTAATTAGCTTATTCTCAAATTGCTATTTAAAGGTTTAATACAATTCAATTGAAATGAATCATACTGATGAATGGTTTAACAATCAATATATGATCAAATAGTCGTACCTACGTCCAAAAGAAATTAAAAAGACAGAATTTATGAGAATAAAAATTCATTAATAAACAATAAATTAAAAAAAAAAGAAAACATTCTGATTGAAAAATATTATTGAATAAAAAAAATTCTTAGCAAGTGGTAGCGGCAAGAACCACGTAGTGTTAGCGGCAAAAATTATACAAAAATTATGCAATTTCCGGTTTTTAAAAACTCAATTTCGGACATAAGCAGCATATTAAATAGAAAAATATTTTAATAAAATAAAATAATTAATTAATTAATAAAAGAAATGTTAAAAAAAACAAACAAAGTAAGAAAGAAAACGAAATAAATAAATTTCTGTTATTAAAAGATAAACAAACAATGAGAGTCATTACTCCTACTCAACAAGTGTTAAAAAAATCGAAAGGAAAATTTCTGCATCACATTTTATGTCACAAAACAATTGCAAACTTTAAATACATATAAGCTATGCCTGCCTGTGGGTACTACCGTCCTAGTTCGTCTGTCCTGCATTCCCTGTAGACACCATCACGTATCAACAATTTTATGTTTATATTTTAAATTTGTTGTTATTGTTGTTGTTTCGCTTGATGACATTCAGGTTGTCATCGTTTGTTGTCACAATTGTTTTGGTATTTTACACGCCATTATAACATTATATGGCATTGTTATTGTTGTTGTTGTTGCTGTTGATGTTTTTTTACAATAAAACTCAATACCACCTCAGTGACCAATATGACCCCCAAAGCGTATCAAATTATGTGTCTTTGATTTCAAGAAATCGTTTGCGTTTGAAAATTTAATTGAATGTACCGTCGCCGTCCACAATATTTGAAGGCTGCATCGTCTATGGTTTCTAGAGGGTTAAACTGAGGCTTCTTTTTTTTTTTTTTCTTTGTATACAATACACAGTGGTGATTATTATGTAATTATCATTATGGCTTGTGAATTATAAACAGATATTGAAAATTACAAGCGATTAAAAGGTCAGTCAGCCAATGTTAGAAAAATTTTTCAATTCTTCTTCAAATAATCTTTATTGTGGGCTTATTCTTTAACCAAAATACTAGGCTAAATTAGATGGGATCCCATTTGACGTTTAAATATTTCAAATTGACGCCTGGTATGGATACAGCAGAAACTTTAGGTAAATTTAAATCATACAGTTCTGAGTAACCTGAACAATACTGCGACAATATTTTACTGTGCTTAGATTATCTTCCATTTCGCGTCATTCCATAAAATGCATTTTCAATTTTCACTGTTAATATAGTCCTTGTGGCTCAGAAACTTGATGTGAATGTCATTCATTACATTTACTTAGTTGACAGACCTACCGTTTGCCTCTTACGATTCTTTAGCAGTTTTTTCCCCCTTTCGTGGAACGTTGCAACCCACAATATGTCTCACCTTTCACGATTAATGATACGATGGGTTTCTTGTCTTTCCTCCCAGAGTTGTCGTTCTTTTTTCTTTGTTTCGGAAGTATAATGAGCTGTTATTAGAGTTTCAATGACACTCATCCGATGCCCTATGTCTAGTGGGTGTTGAGAAAGCTTCCGCGTGTAAATATTACAGTCACCATGAAACTCACTAAAAAGGACGCCTTAAGCATTATAATCAGAATTCAGACTCTTTTTATTTTTGCAACACAGGCTAACAATTTGCCTCCTCAAATATTTGTGATGACTAAAACCACTCCAATTGAAATAGATGGGAAAAACAAAAAAAAAACTAATTGTTATCAATATTGGCAACAAAGTATTAAAAAACGTTAACGTATTTTCAATAGATCGTGCAAAATAATTACAAGAAATAATTTTAGACATTTTAATCGCAAAACCGACAGTCAGACAGCAGCAGGCAGTAACCCAGATTCATATGTCCAAAGTTTTCATACATGAAAACTTTGAAACAGAGACACAACAAATTTGTTAATAATAAATTGTGTGAGTAGTAAATTATGTTATTTAAACAGATTTTTGGTTTAAATGAATAGAATGCAGCCCCTGTTTATAGTGGTTAAACTTGAGTGCCCAAAAGTGGCAACAAGTTAAAGACAAATTATGTACAACAGCAGCAACATGAGAAACAGCCACAACTACAGCCACATCACAATTGCACTAGACATCACAATTCACTCTAGAGTTTGTCAGAGTCCGCCGCAACTTTTTTTTTTTTTGTGATACAAAACGGAGGGAGTGTACGCATTAAGCGTAACTGCTGGAGGCATAATACCATAAATCTCGGCACCACCACTACTCTTTATGAGTAACCCAGTTTTTGATTTGATTTTTCTTGTTTCGGTTGTTGTTGTTTTTTGATGTTGTTGTAAAAACATGTGCATTTTAACAGAAATATTGTATACAACATATGACTGTTGCTGTTGTTGCCACCAATTGTACCGTAATATTGAAATAGACTAGTTTGTTTAACATTAGACACTGGCTTGTTTGTTGTGGTTGAAGCGTTTCGTAATTATTGTCATCGTCAGCGCCATGATGTGCTATATGGTTTTTATCATCATCAAAACCAACAACTAGAAATTGGTTTCCAAGTTTTTAATTGCCCTGTGGGTGTTCTATTGACCCCTTTAAGACTTCGTATGATAGTTGCAATGTTGTAGTCAAATCCTATACTGATCCTCATCCATTAATATTTGATTCTCTATATTTCTATGTGAGTACCATCAGAGCGGTGATACCGCTCCTGGGTCTTACAATGTAATTGTTGCACCATTCAGCTAACAGTGATCAATCTTTTGCGCCAAAGTCATGTAGTAGATGGGAAATGTGTGCAACCGACAAGACAAATAAAGTTAATTTCCCCTCTACATAATAATTCTTCTTTTATTTTCTAGTTTTCCCTATGTTTCACAGAGAAGCAGTATCATCTCGTCTCATCTTTTCCATTCCATTTTCGATTTTCCTGAATAAATGAAGGCCAAAAATCAATGCAAATGCACAATCTGGCTGAATTTCAAGTATATTTTATTTAGTGATCTGAACAAACACAAATTTTTGAACTCGTACATATCTTCAGCACTGGTCCAGACCTTTTAAGTGTTTCATATAATGCCAGTATTTTTCCATTTTGCTAAAACGCTGCTCTTATCCCCAAAACGGTCTGCACAAATTCAAATCTAATGTCCAGGGACACAACTGCCTTTTTCCCCTACCATAGCCTAACATTACATCCCTAGACGGTTTGTCATGTTAGAAGACAATAACGGATGACAAAAACAAGCTTAGAAGCCAACCAAACGAACCTTATCTCACATTCCTTATGATATCCTCACGAAATATTGTCTGTTCCGTTTACGACATCCTTATGTTTGTATTCATAAATACTTTGTCTGGGGATTTCTGGTTGAATGTGTGTGTGTGTGTTTATATTGAAACTTGTTTAGCTACTGGCCTTTTAAAAATGTGGTATTCGTTGGAATTTTTATGGCTGTAATTGACTTAAGGATGCAGTTGCTGGCATCCCGTATAGTGAGTTGCTTGTTGCAACTCGTTTATTACAGTAATATTTACATTTTTGTACAAATTTTTGTTGGTATTGTTGTTGTTAAGATGTAATTGAACGTCCTTAAAGGTCATCTCATTAGCCGCATTACAACGAACAGCAACAGCAACAACCACAAGATGTTGCACCGGTTTTTTTCATTTAATTTTCAGCTTAAGAATTCAACAAAACACAATAACAACTATTTGTTGTCATTCTTAAAATATAATAATGCTGAGTGGCAACTCCACAAAATAATAAAAAAGAAACAATAACAAAAACAAAAAGAATCTAGTCTATTAGCTTACAACACATGCACACTTTATATAAAGATAAAGCTTCAGATATACGCGTTTTTTTTTTTTTTTGATACGTTTTAGACCTGCCAGTCACACCATGCACCATGCACGCAGCATATAACTGCAGGAGGAATTTATTTTAATTAAAATTTTTTACGAAATAACCTGAGGTTAAGAAAAGAATTGATATGGAAAAAATAGTCTTAAAAAACTTTACTTTAAAAGCCTTCTTTAAAAGAAAAAACATGTTTCCACTACTGCAAGTGATGGTTTGTTTAGGCAAATGTTGGTACAACAGTTTCGTTTTTTCTTTTTTTTCTTCTTGTTTTGATTATTTTGACTCACATGTATCATGTTGCATAAATAATACGATCTTTTTTATTGTTATTCTTTTATTATTGTTGTTATTCTTGTTCTGCTGTTAACTTGTCTCAAATTTTTGCTTTTTTTTGTTTTTTTTTTTGTATTTTTGGATTGTTTGTTGATTATAAACGGGTAGTTGCGTATATCGGTCGCTATGTTAAGGTCACCTGAATCTTTCTTAAATTCCAAAAGCAACAAACAACAACAACAACAAGAAGTCACTTTTAGTTTACATATGTATGTTAAGTTTTCTTAAAGCAATTTGAAAGTGTTAAGAAATTATTGGGTGTTATAAAAAGTATCGATGATTTCCATTGGGCATTTGCAAACAATGTGAACAAATGGTCGTCTGACGATAAAAGGTTTTGGCCAATTCAAACTTCAAATGACGATAGTTTTTGGAGCGCCATAAATAATGTGTGCGTAGCATTGCAACCATCATTGGCATCATTGGAACCATCATTGATCAAGATAATGCCATTTACAGCATTTTCAAGAGATCATAGAAGTTTAGGCCCCCACAGAGACTAACTTGTGCTAACCTTAAACGCATTCTACATCATGAGATATTTAGACTCTATAACTGTATCGAGTTCAACTATTTTCAAGTGCCTATTCCATTAATCCAATATCTTTTAGAGTATAAGATTAGCCACAATAAAGGCAACGTCAACGTCGTTTGCGTACGTAAATTTGGTGTGTTTGGTTTTTGTGTAGTTACTACTACCTTTGTCTAACGGGGAGGATTCAGGCGGTCCTACTACAGCTAGCTACAGAAAATATTTATAAGTTAAACTCATGCAAAGCAGAAATATGAAATTTATTCTATTTAATTTTGTATAAAAAATATTTAAAAAGTTTTGTTTATCGTCAGGTTTTGCTGATGTACAAGCTGTTTTGTTGATATTTAAACAACTAACAGGAACCATTCAATGGATTTACATACAAATATACAGTCACTCACAGCCTATTTGATGCAGTCACTAATTTAAAAAAAAAATTTAAATATATACAAACAAAAATTTATAAAAGAAAAAATTTGCACTTTATATGAAAAAAATGTATGTTATTGTTAAAATGAGGAAAAAACTAAAACAAAAAATTGCACTGTTTAAAACATATCAACAAAATAATTTATATTTACGTTAAAATCAGCTCACAGCTTAAATGATGTAGTGTGTTTATCAGTTTTATAAGAGTAAAATATGGCAACTTTATTATACATTTTTGATGTTGATCATTGATAGCCACCATTTTAAAGTGTTATTTAAAAAGAAAAGTTTTAAATTAAAATATTTTTCCGTTTTTTTTCAACATGGGAAAACGAACTTCGATTGAAAAGCGAGAAGATGTAATTCGACATTTCAAGGAGGGGAAAAGTCAAAGAAAAATTGCAGAAATTGTTGCATTAAGTCCTTCAACTGTCCAGCACATCATTGAAAGGTATCGTCACGAAAATAGAATTGAAAACAAGAGTAGATCTGCACCCAATAAGATATTTAATGAGACAGATAAGCGCTGGATCCTAAGACAAGTAAAGGAAAAACCAGATCTTAGTGCTCCAAAGTTGGCAGTTGAAGCTGAAAAGTACTTGGGTAAGTCATGCAGTCCAGAAACTATTCGGAGAATTTTACGAGAAGCGGATTTCCATGGTCGAACTGCCCGAAACAAGCCATTGATAAATGCTACAAATAGAAAACGTAGAATAGAGTTTTGTCGAGAACATTTAAACAAAGATATTTCATTTTGGAAGACCGTTATTTTTGCTGACGAAAGCAAGTTTAATCTCTTCAGATCAGATGGTAAGTCATACGTGTGGAGAAAACCAAATACCGCCCTAAATCCACGGAGGCGGCAGCGTAATGGTATGGGGCTGCATGTCATATTCAGGAGTGGGAAATTTGACTTTTATTGAAGGAAACATGGACAAAAATATGTATCTGGATCTACTTAAGGATAATCTTCTACAAAGTGCGGAGAAACTTGAAATTAGGGATTCGTTTAGGTATTACCAAGATAACGATCCCAAGCATACATCTGGTATTGTGAAGAGTTGGCTTATCTGGAACTGCCCCCATGTTGTGCAAACGCCTGCACAGAGCCCAGATCTTAATGTTATAGAGAACCTGTGGTCAGTGCTTGAAAGAAATATTCGAAATCACAACATTTCAAATGCTTCCGATCTAAAACGTGCGTTACTTGAGGAATGGGGCAAAATTAGCCCAGATTATACAAAATCATTGGTCGAATCTATGAAATCTCGATTAAAAGCAGTTCTACATCAAAAAGGATATCCCACTAAATATTAGTTCTAATTTTAAGTGCAAAAAAAAAATACTTTTTATTTTTTAAGAAGACTGAAAATTGAGTACATCATTTAAGCTGTGAGTTCTAAAGTGTAGAAGAATTTTTTGATTTTGTTATATTTTTTTCAAGAAGAATTATTTTTTTGTTATTTTTGTTTTAATAAACTTTATTTCAATAATATTATTTATATGTGTGTTCTTTTTTTTTGCTATTCGCAGTAATATTCGGAATATTTCTGATTTTTCTTAAATTCTATGACTGCATCAAATAGGCTGTGAGTGACTGTATGTATTTAAGTATCGCATAAAAACTATAGTTATCATCATACATCAATTCGGAATATAATTCCGTCTAATATAAACGATAACGAGATAAAAGAGAATTTAACTTTCCTTTATTACATGATAACACCACCTATCGTTTGAATTCCTAAGCACAACATATTTCAGGAGTGATGAAAAAGTCAGAGAGGGAAAATATATTATGCGTATATGCAAATCTCTACAACAAATCTTTACCACATTTTAGTGGTTTTCCTAAATTTAATTACTTCATTACATCACACAGAGTGCGAAAGGAAAACAACAAAAATGTAAACGAAAACAGTAACTGTAATTATAACAAATTTATTCTCTTTATCAAGAGGTGAACTGTTATTACATTTGGGTTTTATTTAGAGAGCATTTTTAAAGTGAACTCTTTTGATTCTTAACAATGTGGTGAGAGATTGTTTGTTTTGCTTAAAAATATGTACGTTAAAAACAACGGAAGGAACTTCAAGGGAATTAGATTAGAGTTGCCATTGAAAAATAAAGTAAAACGCTTTAATAAAATAATGTAAGTAATACGACATTTTATAGATTGATTTCTTTGCATTAAGGAGATATTGTATTTAATTGTGATAAAAAATTTATTTCGTAAATTTCCATAATCCTTAATCAGAATGCTTCATAATTTTGATCTGGTATTTTCTTTCTTTCATATTATATTTTGCATTAAGTACATAAGTATGTACATATGTATGTGTGTGCATTATAATATAAAATTAAAATCAATGTTTTTAACGGAATTATTATGCACATACATATAATATGTATATATTTATAAATTATTAATTTAAAAAAATTTCAATTTTCCTTTTTAATCCCAAACTTCTATTCCTTCATGCAAATTATTTTCAATAATAAACAATTATTTTTGTATAAAAATTAGGCCATATTTTGTCGAAATAGATACGTACATACATACATATGTAGTACATACAAATTGTCCGCAAAAAAAAAATAAAAACAAAATACAAAAACAAAAGAAAACACTCGATTAAACAATGAAAACGAAAAGGAAAATCGAATAGAAAAAAAATCACAATAACATCGGCTTATATTATGTAATTAAAATTAACAATACATTCGAAAAAAAAAACATCATAGAAAATGCCAACAACAACAACAACAAACAAAAGTATAAAACAAAAACAAAACCACAACAATAAGTAAGCAAGTTATGATCGATCAAGATCGACTACATAACAATCTTGTAATCCCCATTCCACATGCTGTTTATTAAGCTACAAAAGAAATCTTGTAGAACTAAATTTCATATGTTAAGCAAGGAAGAAAGTTCAAGTAATCGGCACATTTACTACAGAAAATGCAAGTCATCGATAAATTTACTCTATCAAATGCAAGTCATTGCCAAATTTGCTACAAAAGATGCAACTCATAGACAAATTTACTGTAAAATAAGCAAGTCATTGACAAATTTCTTGGAGAAACTACAATTCATTGACAACTTCTATAGGAAATGAAAGTACACGACGAATTTACTATGGAAAATGCATGTCATGCATCTAGTACTAACAAAGTTGTAAACAGGATAGAATAAATGTCTTCAAAGCTGTAAAATAGACAACATCCAGGAAAACTGTTCGGAGTCAGTCAGTGCAGCCCTTGCGCTGACCAACTTCTTCCTTTTCCCTGATTTTGGTGGAACTAGGTTAATACAGGTACTACGTTCACTCATAGCATCACAACGGGCCGCTATGCGTGCTTAAGTGAGCTTTGTGATATCAGAGCTACCACTCCGACTTAACCTAACCTAAGTGCATATACAAAGTCCACGGCCTATGTATGTATGCCAGGCGTAGGGTATAAAAATGTAAACAAACCTCAAAAAATGCAACGCAATAAAGTCTGGTACGAGTATTTGTATAGTTTCGTTTTATTTTCTTTAGCTTTATTTTGTTTTCTTTTGTTTTTCGTTTTGTTTATGTTTCTACTTTTGTGGTTTTCAATTGTTTTTCTTTTTTTTTTCTTGTTTTCTTTTCACACATACCGGTGGGGAGTACTTATGTTTCGTTGTTGTTATATTTTTGTTGGAATTTTTCTCATTGCTACTGAGTTGAGGAGAATTGTGCAGAATGCGTTTAAAATTCATTGAAGTATTCAGTGAAAAATTAATTTTTTTTTTTTCGCTTAATTTTCTTTTTGTCTATTTTGTTTTATTGGTGGTCGAAATATGGTATTGTTTTTAATTGAATATTATCAACAAAAACAAAAATAAAAAACGATAAAAAGAAAACTGAAAAATTTTCATTTTGATGGCGGGAAATGTTATGCACTGGAAAGAAAAGATAGCAGGAGATAACAGAGTTGTAATATGATGTATGTAATATGTAGTGCATCATTTGGACTCAACAATGTTAGATAACCTTAATAACAAGGGATAGCCAGAACTCCTTTGTTCCTATGAAACGAGATTATATATACTAACTGAAAAAATCCTAAAATGGACGCACTTATAGTCAAGAAGAAAACCTGCGTGTTAATTTAATGAATTCAGTAACACAACGTTTGCTTACCGCAGCTTATTTTGAAAATGTTCCATCAAGTTCTACAATAGCGAAATGTTTTCTGCGGTTCCAAATTCCCGATATGAACCAAAACAGCTCAAATACGATAAATTCAAAGCTTTATGATACAAAGACAATAGGCGCGACATTTAAGACAGCAATTTTCCAATTGCCGCCAAGCAGGCAAACTGCATGTACATTAAAGGACAGCAGTGGGGATGCAAATGTGTTTATAGCATTAAACTATGAGGATTATTGAATTAAATCTTTCTTTTGCGTAATGAATGAATGTCTTTAAGTCCCCCAGAAAATGTTATAAAATTCTCGCTTGTATTAAGAAGACCTTTCTAATATACCCACCTTACCGGGTAGTATGATTGTTAAAATATTATTTAATGGCTGTGCCTTAATAAATATTTCTTTTTCAGTTTTATAAAATGCAAGCTCTTAGTGAGTGGGTGGTGGGTTGGGTCGAAAAGAATTGGGTTTCAAAAAAAATAACAAAAAATTTGAGCTCTACATGCCATACATACAGCTGTAACCCATTTTAGTAGAGAGAACAAACAAACAAACAATGATAAATACTAAATAAATAAATCGACAAATAAATGGTCAATAACCAGTAAATTTTTAAAACAAATTTCGCAAAAAGAAAAACAAACTTCCCCAAATATTTTTTGTTTGTCATTATTGCCACACTTTTGATTGTGTTTACTTTGACCGTTTTTTTTTTGTTGTTGTTGTTGTTGTTTTCCTAACCAAATAACTATCAAGATATTTTTACATATTTTTGTTAATTTAATAACAATGAAAACAATAGAAAAAAAAATCAACTTCAATAAACATCAGTTTTAAATAGATTAAGAAAACAACAACAACAACTCTAAATAGGCAAAAACCATAAGAATACGAAAATAATTCCAAAAAAAAAGTTGAGGTTTTGAGAGAAGGTTGTAAAAATTTTAAAAAAGTTACTGGGTTTTCCACTTTTTTTTTTATTATATTGATGGTGGATTATCTATCAATGGTTGGGTTGGTTGGTAATTTAAACTCTAATGAAAACATATTTCAGTCGTTTATACTTAGTGTCCAAGCAAGGATTTGTTTTTCCAAAATACTGAGAAGAAAAGGATTTTACAAGTTAAACGAAATACAAATGGTAAGTTTCATAAGATAGGTACATACTAGAGGGGTGTGCACAAGGCATATAAAATTGCACAGTATTGCATTTTCCTCTAGACCGAATATTGATTGTAGCTGCAAATATAAATAAGTGTGAACCAAAGATAGAGTACACAAAAAATAACTGCACTCGTGAACCATTGTACGACAGTATAAAAGAGAGTTGTGTAAAGAGTGCAACAAAAATATTGTACTCTTCATAGAGTCACTACATGCATTTCTTTTTTTTTTTTTGCTCTCGGCAACCGAACATCTTCGTCGACGCCAGCATTGCCAGTAACTTTTGTGGATGACGGAACTTAGTATTGTGAACATGCACTCACTTCTGCTCGCCACTGTACATAAACAACTTTAATTAAAATACGGGGTTTGTGTCTTTAATAACTCATGTAAGACATGTTGGATTCGTTCTTCTTCAAATAGCCATGAAAAGAAGTCAAAAATAAAAAGCTGAAAAATTTCTATTTTAAGATTGCTATTGATTAACAATATTTTGTGCGATTTATTTAAAGTGATCATTGGTTCGGAATTCACAACCAGACATGAATCTTTAATATTATATTACAACAACACTCGGCCACATGTTGCAAGTGAAGTCAGAAACGTTTTTAGAAAATAGTGTTCGAACCGTTTTGTCTCATCTTATTTCACCGATCAATGCAGAATGCTCTCACTTTCATATACATCGCTTATTCTGAATCCTGTTTTTCAAAATTGGTTGCCAATATTCTTGGCTGCAAAAGGTTCATTTGACACAGCATCAGTGAACTCACGCAGACTGCATTGAGGCGCCTGACAAGTGTCTCACAAAGAAGAAAGTATTTTTTGTGAAAGAAACTACAAACTGAGGAGCAGTTAGGACAGCATTACTTAGTGTTATCCTAAAGGAAACCTTTAAAGATGTGGAACCCAAGGATGTAGCCGTCCCATATGGTCACGGTATGTGGGTTCTATAAAATGCCCTCACCTGTATTCAAAAAAGATATGATAGGAGGTTACTAGATGGCAATTCGATCTTCCCGAATGGTCTGAGGAGCGAAATACAGACAGTCTATGGGAACTAAAATACTCAAGCGAAGTGCATATTATAGAAATGTCTCCACGGTTGTTTAGAATAGGTTCTGTATTAAACTATTCTGGATTTCAGTGCGCCATTAAATTGATGAAATGTCAACTGAGGACCCCTCGAAGTGTAAAGATTTGCCGCATAAATTAAACAGAATCGATGGGTCCTAAAAAATAGAGAAGATAGCAGAATCTCTGGATTACTATAATTAAGCCCGGACAGTTCTAAAATAGAATCGATCCTGAGCCCGTTCAGAGACTATAACAGCATTTCTAACTGGGCATTGTGATATAAACGCAAGGACTAGTTTGTGAGACGCAGACATCAGGGTTGCAGACTCAGGTTATTGACCCAAGCGATTATTGTACAACAGATTATATTATGCTCTCTTTTCTCTTTTGACTTATCTTATATCTCTCTCTTTTTCTCTAAAAATATTTAAGAGGTTAAGTTAAGTGATTCTGTATGACATCACAATATGCAAGCAAAGAGGACTGCTAATTTCGTAATGATAATACATATTTGTTTGACTGTGCAATCATGCTATGGAATGTTTTCCGTTCAAAATTGTAATAAAAATGCCGGCTTTTGTGCCTTTAAATTAAACATTTAAATTTGTGAGGTTACGGTAATTGTTATTTTAATACTTTACAATAATAACCGAGTGGTATTTGAATAATCATCATTGGGTTGTCAATACGAAACCACTTGAAATTGTTGTTGAATTCGCGCGAAAGAAAAACAGCATAATTTTGACATCACGATGAATACAACAATTTAAATAGAAATTATTTCAACAACTTACAAATAACAATAATAATGATGCCGACAATATTAACGACAAAAAACCAGACAACATTTTGTAAAAATGTTGTTATTGTAATGCAAAGCGTATAAACGGCTTTACAATTGTAAATTATAAGGGCAACACAGCAAGAGCGTAATAAAATATTGGGGGATACAATAAATGCTTGATTGATCTTTGCTTAAATTCATAAATACGATTGAAAAACAACAATAAAAAGAAAAAAAATTTTAAAATTGTTAAAACAAAAGTTGAAAACAAGTCAAATGCAAAATAGAAAAGAAGAAGAGACAGTAAGGCTATAAATTAGGCGGAAGTAATTTGTTTAAATAATAATCAACAAAAAGAAAGCCATGAAATTTTAAAAAAGGTAGTAAATGTTCGGTAAATTCGAAAACTTGTTTAAAATTGGCATGTATCCTATACAACTTGCGCGATTGCAGCTAAAGATCGTTTTGAGATATTTTTCTAGCCTTTTTTCGCACATTTTTTCTTTAACTGAGAAATTGCGATAGTAATTCACAGACCCGAGCACATCTACAAAACTGCCAGGACCTTAAAATTTTGTTCTAACCTTGCCAATGGTCCATAAACACTCTCTCCAGATACTCCTTCATTTGTCCTTAAATTTGTGTTCAGGGATTTTATGGTAAAATCTATCAAGTTAAAGCTCACACGAGTTCAAGCCTTTATTTATTTACTACAAGGAATATTCCATCAACAATTAGAACAACTGCAATTTGAATTAAATTTGCTTTTAACGACAGCAGTGTTATTGGAAATTAAAAATAAGCCGTTTAATGTCAATGTCTTGCTAAATTCCCCAAAGAAAAAAAAACCAAGTCCATGCGTGTGAAGAATAATAAATTATTAAATTAATAAAAATTTGATAAAAAAAAGGTGTTAAAAAACACAAACAACTTAAAAATGTTGTAATTTTACGTGCTAACGATATAAAATGTTTGTTTAAAACTCTGTTCACATAATCATTTTAATTGTTACTATGCTAATATAAAATACTAACTATAATTTTAATTTAATTTAATTTTTTTTTCTTTCTTTCTTTTTTGCCTTAGTTTTGCAATTCAATCTTCGTTTGTGTTGAATGATATTGACACAAACGTAAACGATGTTTTATTTTATTTTTTTTTTTTTATAAATTTTATTTTTGCATAATAATCAAGGTCAGCAAATAATTTTTAATGTTGCCAAAAAACCAAAAATAAATAAAAATAAAAAAAAACAAAAACAAAATTTAAAAGGCAAAATAAAAAATTATAATAAAGTCTTGATAAGCCTTCCCTCGTTGTTATGTGACATGCATGTGTTAAACGTAATTATAGCAAAAATATCGTCAAAATATCGATATTATTATAGTATTAAATTAAAATAAACAATTTTAGTGTTTAATTGAATATTTAACAAACAAAAATAGCCACCGTTTAATCTATAAATACGAGTAGTGTATTGTTGAAAATAGGAAACACAAACAGGAACTGTGGAGATAAGATGGCTTTGAGTTTAAATTAAGAATGCGACTCAATAACGTTGTCTTTTGCAGAATGCCATAAATGTATGATGACATTTTCAAGTCCTCTTACCATTGACTTGTAATTTGTGTGTCTTCTAGAATCATAGAAATCTTCCTCTAATTTTTCCAATTTCCATTTATTAAACAACTAAACATATTAGCATTATTAATCAAAATATCAGATGATGTAGAAAAAAATTTAATTGCAGACCTACTTGTTAAATATGCGCCATTTTCCTCCATAATTTTTTTTTTTTTTGCCATTTTAAATGTTGAAGCCATTAGGAAAAAAACCTGGACCAAACAATTTTTACAAGTTTCTTCTTAAACAAAAGGCCTTACATTATCCTTATAAAATAAAATGCCTCTTCTATTGATTAAAGTAATTTTAAGGCGACTTGCCCCAATCCAACAAACTTCTTTCCCAAGAAGCCTACTTAAATCCGTTAAAGACCACGTACTAGAGCAAACAACATTTCAAATCATACACGTTGCGTTTGATTGAAGAGTTGAGATATAAAAAAATCAAAACACAACATCGCCCAATCGAGTGACACATGCAGCAAAAGAGAGTAAAAGCAGAGTGCTTTTATGTTGTTAACAGAGATAAACAAAAGAAGAATTTTCTTTCATTTTCACTAATAAAGTGGTTAGTTTATGTGCGAAGTCAGCTAAAAATAGAAAGTGAAAATACTTGTTTAACAGCTTTTCTTGAAGCATCAACAAAGAGCATTTCGATGCAAAACTGATATGCCAAATACAAAAACCAAACGATAACCAAATCAGACATTTAAAATTGCAGAAATTTTACAATAAACGAAAAACAAAACACCACACACTATAAACAAAATACATACATATGTACATACTTCTATCATGACAAGAGAAAATGCCATAGCAGAAGTAAGTGTTGGAAAAAAAACAACAACAATTAAAAAAAAAAAAGACAAGGTGTTGATAATATGTTTGTTGACTATAGCACATGATTATGTTTTGTTGTAGTTTTGTTGTTGTTTTTGTTACTTTTTTGAGTAACAAAAAAAATTTCAAGGTTATGGCAAGCAACTAAAACAAAAGCTCATAAACGCACAAAACAAAGTCACAAAAGCACAGAAAAATGTGTGATGAACATAATGATGAATAACTTTAAAGACAACAATAACAACAACAACAACAACAAAAATATTTTCGTTTATTATTACAATAATAATGAACACGATGATGATAATGGTAATGATGATGATGATGAATGTTTGACAGACAGTCGGATCGTACCCCTACCGATAAACCTTCCGCCAACTTAATAAATATGCATAGAAGAAGGCATATTAACGTTTCAGAAATACCTGTAATGAATGAGTTTTGGGGAGCAGTTTTGTTGATTGTTACTTTTGTTTTGTTACCGTATTTTATGGAATTTAAAAAAAAAAAAAAAAACACAACAACAATAACGAAATAAATTGAGGAGTAGGTCAGGTACACTGTAATTGTTTTAATACAAAATGCAGTTTAATTTCATTTTGTATTATTTTGTTTTGTTTTTATTTTATTTTACGACTGGCCTTAAAATCATAGAAACTTTATAACATTAATTGTATTTTTGTTTTTTGTTTTTTTTTTAAATTTACAAATCTTAAATGGACATTGTTTTTAATGTGCTCGCTCCCTTGTGAAGGTCATTCATGTAAAGATAACTGTTTAATTATCACAAACAGTATTACAAACACAATTTACGAGTAAAAGTAAACCCACACGGCAGGAGGAGGAGTTTTACCAATTAATTTTCATGCATCAAGCACTCAATCATCAATGAACCGAACCGAAATAACATTCTTTAAGAAAAATCGAGAGAAAAAAAATACGTAAAAAAGCGTTTGAATTTGAAATTTGTTGTTTCGTTTGATATTTGTATTCCAGCAGTTTTAGAAGATTCGATTATTTTGTAAAAATAAAATGTGAAATGCATCTTTCGTTGACAGAGTTTCAATTGTTTGACGCCTCATTACCATCAATTTTTTAATAAATGCCAGATTTCGCTGATTACATTTCGATAACTTTAATTTAAACATGTGCATAGAATAATTAAAATCTTTAATTGCAACAATCCTCAAAGACGTAAATTATGATAAAAGGATAGGGATAAAATAATCTTATGGATTAAATTCCTGTGAATGACTGGTGAAACGCAACAAATGTATTTCAGATGTTGGCTGAGGTTGGTAATGGAAACTAAGTCACCTGTGGCGATCTTATGAAAAATAGTCGTGGTCGATTCAGCAAGGATGGACTCAATCTGATAGTGACTGCGATTGAAAAGTGGGTCAACGTCAGAAGGTAATGATCGTGGTCGGATTACGATAAACAGATTCAACTGACCTAACAATCCTAGTATATATTTTTTCTTTTTTTATCAACAGCGATGAGGGTTTCTGAGTAAAGCAAATGAAACTTTTTTTACTTTGTTGTAGTCGTATTAGCCCTAGTCTATCCAATTACAGATTCTTTTATGCGCTGAAAACTAGCTCCGTAATATGGTTTTCCTCAAAAGACAAGTTATTTCTTTATGTTTTACAATATAAAATATTGTCTTATTATAATAATTAAAAATAAGAAACCACGTTAAATCATGCTTTTGTTATTCGGTTACAAATTCTATACAAAAGAATAACATTATGGTATAAAATATTTAAATTTTTACTTTCATATTATGTTTTTTATACATAGTATGTACATAAATAAGTATATCTCACGAATAACAATACAATTCCATTAAAAATTTGTTGAATTTAACAGATTGTATTTCTTTTTTAACAGGCCATGAATACATAATTGATGCGAAAAATTTAAATCATATCGTATCTTACAAATTATATCGAGTCTAATATATTGAATTTAATTAAATTAAAAGTGATTTGTATTAAAGAGCTTTGTATCTTTTAATTTTTAAATAATTTACAGCCAACTGAGTTCGATTAAAAATGACCTCACGAAAGTTAAAGCTGAGAGACGTTGAAAGTGGATTCTGCGTATTTGAAATGCTGCATTGAAGTCACCCCAACCTAGTAGGTAGTGCGTTGGCTTCTCAAACAAAACGCAATATGAGATGGAGGCTTTCTCTCAGCGGAGAGTAAATAAAATTGTTTTGAAAAGTTTCTCAAGAATATGTTTAAAATTAACACAGACACCATAAGTGGTGTAAAATATTGTAATGAAGAATTAAGCTAAGTAAAGAAATTATCCATTACGGTGATAAGAATCGCAAAAAAATTCTATCTAAAATCTAATCAGATAATCAAATCATGCTCCGTATTAGATTATTATTAAAAGCTATTGAATTTCGGCCATCCAATCATAAGGAACCTAACGGTTCTCACGTATGGCTATGCCAATTTAAAACAATTTAGAAAATATCATTTTGAGCCGGTTTATTGCATTCGAATGATAGTCCTTGCACTAAGCATTTCGGATGATATTGAAACTGTGCTCTTACTTCGCGAAAGGGTATGCATAAATGACATGATTTTTCGTTTATAGCCTCAAAAAATATAAAATTCTGAAAGAAACCAATTAAATGTTAAATAATTTTTCTTCTTTTTTAATTTAAAATTAAAACATTTATTGATTTATATTGTCTAATTGAAAAAAAAAAGAATAAAAATAAACAAAAAAAATATACATAATAAAAGGTTAAAAATCCAAAGTTATAATATCTCAATAATCAATATATCAATAGTATGACCCCTAATATTTAAATAAAACGTTTGTATTTCCATACAAAGTTCAAGTTTACAGTTTAAATTTACATTAATTATAATGGATTACAATACATTTTGTAATAACAATGGAGGAAGAAGCAGCAAGACATTATTTTTATTAATTTATTAATTTATTGTGTTGTTGTTTCTTTATAGCCCTCATCACGTCCGGAATCTGATTTCACTTTAGATCTGCCCCGTGCCGAACAGTTGCGCATTAAAATGGAAAAAGAAAAGAAATTCCGCCAAAGATGTCGTGTAATAACAACATTTTTAAGTTTAGTCTTCTTTCTATTAACGGTTATGGTCGTAAGTCTGGTACTAACCCGTGGCAAACGTATGTTTGGCAGTATGATTTAAAAAAGTAAATAAAAAAAAACAAACAAATCCCGACTCTTAATTTTAAATTAAAAGCTAATTGTTTTTCGAACCCTTGAGGGGATATTTAACTTTAGTTTACATTATAATAATTTAAGTAGAATATTAATTTAATTTAAAAAAAAAAAAATTAAATAAATAAAATTAAATAAAAATAAAATAAAGAATTAAAAAACGTTAGGTTTTTGGTCTAGAACAAGTGCCGTAACTAATTTAATTTTTTCCTCTACATGCATTAAAACAAAAAAATTATATTTTTCATAAAGCAAAAACAAAAAAGAAAGAAATCAATTCTTATGCAATCAATCAATCAATCTATTATTATTCTATTGCATCTAGTGAGTGTGTTTATATAATGGCAGCAGTATTGTTAATAAATTATTTTGTGATCTTAGTTTTTTAAGTTTTTCTTTGTTCACTTTCATTTCTTCATGTTTTTATTGTATATGTTTTAACTATTATATTATAATTTTAATTGTAATTGCTTATAAATAAATAAATAAATAAATGTTTAAAAGTGTAGTGCATAAAATGTGTATGTATGTATGTATGTTTGTATAAATGTTAATAATCTGTAGATTTTTTTTTAATAATTAATTAATGTTAAACGCAATAAAAGAAAACTTATATAGTCTTTATAAATATATTTAGAAAAAAAAGACAATAATTAATTTAGAAAACAAAAAACCTTTTTTTTCATTATTATATCAAATTCAACAGTTTGATTACCTATCTTTGATTTCGAAAATGGCAGCCAGATTAGTAAGAACAAAACAAATACAGTCGAACTTCTATAATTTGAACTTCTATTACTTGAATTTTCTATAAGTTGAAGCACAGCAACAGTATCTTGGAGAGAAATTCTATCAGGTTCTGGATAATGGTGATTCAGTTTATAAAAGTTCGGCTGTATTGTAATTTGGGACTGTCATACTAGCAAGATGAATAGTTTTTAATGATTACCCTTGTAATCTTTTTTACAAGGATCATTCACGACTAAATCGTCTTTAGTATTCATTCCCTACAGAAAATGAATGTAATGAAATGAAATGTACAACTGTGTAATTTGTGATTTCTCGACAGAAGAGACGAAAATGCTTAGTTCTGACAACCATATTGCAATTATTGTCGCAATATGCCTTGGACCTCGTGCTACGATAAGAATATAAAGGTATCTCCGGTAATGATTGAACGCATACAGTGAAGGTCTAATTAATTAGCACATTCATCTATGCGACTATTTCCAGTAACAAACAGAAATAAAATATTATTTTCAAAACTTACTTAAGGACAGTTAAATATTATATGGGGTATAATAGATAAGTGATGTACAAAGTTTAGGGAACTTCAATAAAAAAATTTAACAATAAATTACACTCTTGAGTTATAAAAGCAAAAATATCGTTAGTCAAGTAATTACAAAATCACAATTTCGACTAGCTTTGATTAATTACACTCGGTAAGTTATTGTATCTTTTAAGAATTAAATGGGCAACACAGACTTTTTGGTGGATTGTTGTGCTAATTATAATCTGTACAACCACTGACAACAATCAGATTTCAAAACTATCCCTATTAGACTTTAAAATCACTGATATCCTAACAATTGTCTGTGATCAAACTACACATATATAAGTTATACAGATTTTCTCAGGACATTACCACAATATAATAATAACATAGACTTGTTTTCAATGTGAAAAGGGTTTAAATATAATAAAATGAAATTTATTAAAGTCTTTTCTTGTTGCTATTGTTTTTTATCAAATCAATTGCTTTAGTTTTAAGCATAATCAATACTTGAAGTATTATTTGAACAAATAGTACTAGAAAATAAATTTTATTTAAAATATCACATATTAATTGTTGGCTTTAGATAAATTAACTAAACGATAGAATCCCGCAACTGCCTAATCATACTTCGCTTTGTTAATTTTCATTGTCCATCTCACAGACAAGCAATATGTTTTAGTACCGTTTGACACTTCATCCAAATCAACATGTTTTTGTTTACAAATTTCTCCTGCTCTCACTCTCTATCTCTCACTCGCGCTCGCAAAAGAGCATAAACAGATGACGAATAATTATTCTAATATTAAAAACAAATGTAACGCGAAAATAATGAAATCTGAAAAAATGCAATAAAACTATATATTCGTTGGCGAAGAGAAAAGAAATTTTTATTAATTATTGTTTCAAAAAAAAAAGGTACTTAAAATATTAAATGATAAAATTTATTAAAATCTCATCGAGACAGCAACGGCATAAAACCAATAAATGGCGGTGTTGGTATCACATACAACTGGACAGAAAAAATTAATTTATTTTCTAGTCGTTGCAGTATTTGCATTTATACTGATTAAAAATGTAGAGGCAACAACAAATGCAGATAATATTAGCAATAGGAATAAAGACGATAATAGCAAAAAACCGTTTGAAAACCATACACATTTGGAACAACAAAAAACCTTTAAAAAGGAATTAAAAGTTAATCTCACAGATTTGGATTTGGAACCGATAACAGAACCCATAGATGATGATGATCATACGGAAAAGCTAATTGTCATTGATGCGAATTCAGTTATTGAAACTGAAAGTAAAGCTATCGTACAGCCAATAACACCTCAAAACCAAACACCTGTTGCCTCGAAGGTTAAGGAAGAAAAGACGACTGATCGTCCTCCCATAGCAATACCCACTAAATTATCAACTACAGTCGTAGAAAAACCTAAACACCATGAAGAGGAAAAATATTTAACGAAAGGTGAAGATGATATTTCAGATTCTTTGAAAACTGGCTTTTATTTCTTTCTGATCCTAAGCTCGGGTGCTATTTTCTTTATAATGTTTAAGATTTATAGGTAAGTTTCAATTATTTAATATTATGTAATAAATAAATTTATGAATAATGTCTTTTTTCCAGATTACGTTTGTCACGAGCTGAACGTAGATACGGTGTCCAAGGTGATCGCACAACTCAAGAACTTACGCCTCTACCCACATCCATCGAAGACGGTCATAGTGATGATGAAGATCAAACTGTTTTCGAAGTTCAACGTCAAAATATTCGAATATTATGAGTATTTTTGACTTGAGCCCTATAATTTACTCAACGATTGTTACTACTGCTATGAATTGTCTGCCCTTCAAGTGTGCATAAATTTTTTTTAATTTTATTCACTAATGCTCATGTTAGTGTTATGGAGCCAGCCAGTATGTGTTTATTACTAAGAACCTTGCCTAAAATACCTGTAATCATTTAAATCAAATATATATTTTTATAGTTCTTTTCATTTTGATAAAGTTTCTATGCTACTCTTTAAGAGAACTATTTAAATTTTGTTTAAAAACCAATATCCATCAAATATTGAAAATATTATTTGGTGAAATTATAAAATAAATTATTTTTGTTGTAATAAAGAGTTTGTGATACTAATTAAAAAATGTAATTCAGTTTATTATTTAATTAAGTCATTATTGGCTAAGTTCTGTAGAGTAGAAGAAATTCTATTTTCTTATGGGACAATCAGTGACAATCAAATTATTGAAGTTACTAAAATTTAATATTGCAGAGATTACGCATGGAGTTTTTATTTATGAGAGCCATGGGTAGCTAGGAGTTTATTCAACTTTCTTATAATTTTTCCTTTCTAATTTTATTTCCTATTTCAGCTCCCTTCTCTTCTTATTTCCTTTTCTTCTCATTAAAGGGCCACAATGAACCCAATCGTTTCTGGGTGAAGGCATGGAATTATTAACATAATGAAGTGTCACCCTTTCTAACCTACCCTGTGCATGGTATTGACTACATTTCTTTATAAATCTTCATTAATATCGCGATTGGGAAGATTTGACAAAGAATTATCTAGTATAACTATTAAGGTCATATAAAGAATACAATCGCTTACACTTGAGGTCCATTCCAAATAGAGTTGTTGGTTGCAATATTCATTTACATTTACGTTGTTGTTCGCACTGGTCATTAACGTTTACAACCCATTTCTTTTAATAGCGAATAATGTTGTTGTAAAAAAAAAACTACTGTTGTAAGATAATTGTCCGAGTTTTATTCCAACATGCGAACTGCCCTGTCTGACCTAACCTAGTAATTGAACAAAAGCCCCATATATTAAACTTATTCAGACGACAAATTATTTTCATTCTAATAGTGGAGGATGTTTTTCAAAGTTAGGTGTAACTTTCAATGAGTTCAGTTTAAATAAAATAGTACTTACGAAGTATTTCCGGTTTTTATGGTTTTGTACAAATAACACTCACACATTTATATGCATTCAACAATTTTCTTTTTCTATTGATATACTAATGCATCGAGAGCACAACACTGCGTACACCACGCACTAAAATTCAAATTTTTCACTATTTATGGCTAAAACTTTTAATTTATTGAGAAATTTTTCACCATTGAGGAAAAAAATATGACTATGACCGTGTTCGCGCATTTAAAATAAACTTTTAACGGATTCTTAAAAAGGGCTGCCAATACTACTGTTGATTTATTGTGACCAAAGTTTCGAGTTGTATTATAAGGTATTATTTTTTAGTTTAAATATGATTTTTTATTTAATGTTTAATTAAACTTATGTGATATCGTTTTCAATTTTAATTTTACAACTACTTTTTATTGTTATATTTATTCATTAATTTCTTTAATTTGATTTATTCTGAACATTGTTTTGATTAATTAATACCATTTTTAAGCAACGCTGTTATTGAAAAGAAAAAAAAGAGCAAAACCGAAGCAACATTTGTGAAAATTTTTTAGTACGAAAAAGATACGTGAAAACTATATTGGACTTTTATTTTATGAAAATAAATATAATAAACATTGAAATTATCAACTAATTTCATTTAAAACGAAATTTTTAGTTACTTATTAGAACAATTATAATAAAAAGGTAAAACGTAAGACGATGTATAAAGTTTAAAAAGGAATATGTTTGTACCACAGTTTAATACATTTTTAGTTTGTGGTTATGTCAATATATTTTCGTTTAGAAGAAACACAAAGAAAACCAAAACAAAGTTATCTAAAAATAAGAACAATAATTGTTTTAAATAAATAAATAAATATGTGAAAAAGGAATTTATTAAGACAAATATAACAAGCTTAATTATATTAATAATTACAATACCATTACAGAAACCTGAAGCAAAAATAGAAAATCTCATATATTGAGAAATCATAGCGATGTATTTTTTGTTGCAATTAAGCAAGTTTGAAAGCGAGAAAAACATTACGACTGAACAGGCTATATTTAGTCATTGTCAGCTAGAGGAGTGCAGCTATAGTAATGAAACAAGGTTAAATGCAAATGTCAGTCAAATAGAATGAAATATATTACAAATTTCTTAGGGTTTTAATTTTGCTTTTTAATTATTACTTATTAAAACCACTAAGAGTTTTACGTATTTATTATCACAATACTGGGCATTAGTTTAATTCTAATTTGGAAAAAAACCGTATTTATATCGCTTGGTTATCTTCTGTTTTGTTTGCACAGCCATTTAACTAACTTCCTGTTTCTTCTTTTTTAAATCCATGTTTTTTTTTTCTTTGTTTATTGTGAAATGCTTAAATTAAAACTTTCTCAAATTTCGTTTGCAAATTAATTTTTTATTTTTTGTTTTTTGTTTTTCCTCAATGTTTTGCCATATGTTTTTGTTTTATATACATACATTCAACTACATAACTACATACATAAGTACGTATAACAGTAAATCCCCTCTTGGTCCTTTGTTTTCGTAGTCACTTAAAAAATGGAGTTTTTTTTTCTTATCAGGGTCTTTTCGTTATTTTAATTATTGTTGTAATTGTATACACCAGTAAAAAGATAAATAACCTTCACTTTTACCAAATTATTATTACCTATCTGTTGTTAAGTTTATTTAACGTTATGGTGGTGTTGAATTTATATTCAGATTTATGAATTATTGTTAATGATGTGATTTTTGTTTTGTGGGTGTAATAGATTCCATGTTGCAACTTACTTGTTTACTGAGCCGCTTCAGATGGCGAAGCGAATAAAAAAAAAAAATGTCCTGTACCCTTACTATGGAAACTTGAATGAATTTAGGATTTGTTGAAGAGGCCTGCAACTCAATATATTTTTTATCCTTTAGCCTCAGTTTTATTTAGTAAAATTAAAAACATTCATTTTCTAACATAAATCAGCCAAAAGAAAATATGATCTGAAAGATAAACTGATGGAGGAGGAAGACACTGAGGAATTATTTATAGCTATTACAATTTTTGTTTTTGTCTTTGTTCCAATCCTCGAGAGAATGAAACTGAATATTCCTTATGAGGGAATAAAAACGAAATATATTTTCTTGATTTCTTCCTTTTAATTACGATGTTTTCTTTTTATTTTCATATAGAATTTTTTTTTTATGATTTTTATTTTTAGCAATTTCCACCTTTTGATACATCGAGAAGAATTGATTACATCAAGAATTGCTCATTTGTTTTACTTTTGTAAATTTTTAATTAAAATAAACAGTAAAAATACGGACCACAAAAGCATTAAAAAGATCGAGACCAACAACACCACCGCTATCACTTGAAACGCGAAAGGAGCCTCTACCTCCTGCAGCCACTTCAAATCAGTCCACAAGAGCAGCAAAATACATTAGAACAAATACATCAGCGACCGTTTATACGACCACCACAATTGCAACAAAATCGAAACAAAAAATGCAGCGTCAAGGTTCCCATGGAACGTCGGCACAGAAGCATACAAATCTTGATGAAATATGGACAGATTTGGAGCAGGGCATTAAACAAGTATTTCAACAGGAACAATCCCTAACAACTGAGCGGTATATGCAGTTGTACACGTATGTATACAACTATTGTACCAGCGTAAATACTATACAAAACAACAACAATCGTTCGAATAAAATGGGTGGTGCCCAACTGGTGGGCAAGAAATTGTACGAGAGACTCAAGGACTTTCTCAAAGAATATTTGAGTGATTTGTTAAACAACTTTAAAGCCATTGAGGGCGAAGAAGTCTTACTGGATCACTATACGAAACAATGGGTCCTGTATCAGTTTTCCAGTACGGTTTTAAATGGCATTTGTTCCTATTTGAATAGGCATTGGGTGAAAAGAGAATACGAAGAGGGCCAAAAAGGTATCTACGAAATCTATCGTCTGGCATTAGTCACCTGGAAGGAACAACTTTTCAAGGTACTTAACGAGCCAGTTACGAATGCTGTCCTCAAATCCATCGACGAAGAACGCAGAGGTAAATCAATAAAACGTTCATTGGTTCGCGATGTTATCAACTGTTATGTTGAATTGGGCTTTGACGAAGAAGACGAAATGGATTCGAAAGATAATAAAAAACAAAAGCTCTCCGTTTACCGGGATCATTTCGAGAAGCAATTCTTAGAAGAATCTGCTGCTTTCTACAAACACGAGTCAGAGGCGTTTCTCAGTAGCAACACAGTTCCCGAATACTTGAAGCATGTGGAGAAGCGGTTAGATGAGGAACGCAAACGTGTTAATAGTTCAGATTTTGATTCGGTTCTAACGTCGTATTTGCACGTCAGTACTTTAGAAAAGTTGGTTGGAACATGCGAAGTGGTGAGTTCAAAAAAAAAAAAGAAAAAGAAAAACAAATATTTTACTCTTTAAATGATATTCACCGTATGTATGTATGTAGATCTGTTTAAAAAAAAATATCGGAAATGAGGTATAGCTTTTGTATGTTTCTTTTGTTTTCTTTAGGTTCTCATTGAAAATCATTTAGACATATTCCGTTCTGAATTTCAAAATCTTTTAAACGCCGACAAGAATGCCGATTTAAAGCGTATGTACGCCTTAGTTGCTCGTACGCCCCGTAACCTCAACGAGCTGAAGACCATACTGGAAGAACATATTTTACAACAAGGCTTACAAGCCATCGAGAAATGTGGTAATACAGAGGCAGCCAATGACCCGAAAATTTATGTTCAGACCATTTTGGAAGTGCACAAAAAATACAATGCTCTCGTGTTGACAGCATTTAATAATGACAACGGTTTTGTTGCTGCCCTTGACAAAGCCTGCGGAAAGTTCATTAATTCCAATGTGGTAACACAGGCTAACAGTGCAAATAAATCGCCAGAATTGTTGGCTAAATATTGTGACATTCTGTTAAAGAAATCTTCCAAGAATCCGGAGGAAAAGGAACTGGAGGATAATTTAAATCAAGTTATGGTTGTCTTTAAATACATTGAAGATAAGGATGTTTTCCAAAAGTTCTATTCAAAAATGTTGGCGAAACGTTTGGTTAATCACACCTCAGCTTCAGATGATGCTGAAGCCGTTATGATATCAAAACTTAAACAGACCTGTGGCTATGAGTACACCATCAAATTGCAACGCATGTTCCAAGATATCGGTCTATCGAAGGATCTTAACAATAATTTCAAACAACATTTACAAATGAAAAATATACCAATGGAAATCGATTTCAGTATTGAGGTTCTATCGTCCGGCTCTTGGCCCTTTAATCAAAGTAGTAGTTTTTCCTTGCCAACGGAACTGGAAAAAGCCGTACAACATTTCAATACATTTTACGCTGCACGACATTCGGGCCGTAAACTGAATTGGCTGTATCACATGTGCAAGGGTGAATTAGTAACAAATTGCTTCCGCAGCAGATATACCCTGCAAGCCAGTACATTCCAAATGGCTGTACTGTTGCAATTCAACGATCAGACATGTTATTCTGTAAAGCAATTGCTGGAAAATACACAAATACAACAAGAAAATCTAATACAGGTAAATAGTTAATTAACTCTACTCATCTCATATCATATATAAACGAATATAAAATAATTCTCATTTGAAAATTTGTTTGGTATCATTCCCAAAGGTTCTACAAATTTTACTCAAAGCAAAACTCTTAACCTGCACTGATGATGAAAACTCTTTAACGCCCAACTCCATGATGGAATTATATTTGGACTATAAGAACAAAAAATTACGTATCAATATCAATCAACCTTTGAAGACTGAACTTAAGGTCGAGCAGGAGGCCGTACATAAACACATTGAAGAAGATCGCAAGCTACTCATACAAGCCGCCATTGTACGCATCATGAAAATGCGTCGAAGATTAAATCACACTCAACTCATTACCGAAGTACTCAATCAATTGTCATCTCGTTTTAAGCCTAAGGTGCCAGTGATTAAAAAGTGTATTGACATATTGATCGAAAAGGAATATTTAGAGAGAATGGAAGGACAAAAAGACACTTACAGCTATTTGGCGTAAATCTCCATTCATACATACTACATTCTTTCTATTTTTCTGTATAACGAATGTTTTATCTTTTCTTGACTGTCTGTCTGTTCTGTCCATGTCTATCTAACTCCTCTGTAGTACTACCCCACGTTACGATAATAATTTCTTAAATATCGTTTGTTAAATGTAAAAACAAAAAAATACAAGAAGAAGGGACAAGAATATTGCGTTTTGTTTACTTTGAATTGCTTCGTCATCCTCTAACAATACATCTAATCTACTGTACTATCTATCATACTCGTATTTACTTTCCCTATTTGATTTGATCTGAATTTAACATTTAAATATCGCTTTATTGTTGTTGTTGGTCTCATCTTTAAACAAATTGTTGTAAAGAAAAATTTTCTCTCTTTTGTGATTTGAAACAGAATTTTTTTTTTTTATACAAAAAATTATAAACTTTATGAATCATTTTCTTCTTCTTTTTTTTTAACATTACGATGTAACAACTCAAGTGCAATCGTAGACTTTCTTAAGGCATTATGAAAATTGTAGAAACTGAATTTATACAATAGTTTCAAAATGATTGACTTGTTGCCACAGCACATTTTAAGATGAACAAAAAAAAAATATTAACTTAATATCGTTTTGAAAAGTTTTATAGTTCCAATGCCATTTTATCATAATAATTTTCATTTTCTTTTTCAAACAAACTCAAGCGAAATTTGCTCGTCAAAAGCAAAGAAAAAGAGAGATCTCCCGAAGAAAATTCCTTTTAATTTAACCACTTGTTTGTGTGTGTATGTGTGTGTTTGTATGTGTATGGGAGGTCCGTAACTCATAAATCTTTTCTTCTTTTTTTACTAGCGCTTGATGCTTAGTTAGACATTATATTCTCTACGTTTTTTTTTTTCATGCAGCTTTGTAATGAAAGAGAAATTAATATTTTTTTTTTTTATTAATAATAATTTTTATATTTAAGTTAATTTAAATAAATAAAAGAAATGATTGTATTCTAAATAAAACATTTTGATTATTAGAACAAATAGTGGCTTTAATTAATAAATGTTTTTCTTGAAATTGTCTAATTTGTTCTAATTATTTTGCATAAATTATTAATTTGTTTATTATAATTATTTTTTAATTAAACTTAAAAAATATGATAAATAAAAAAAAACCATATGATGATGTATGTATGTGTTATAAATTAAGCAAATATTAAATACAAATTGATAACGAAATAAGATATTTAAATTTTGAACACGCGTAAACCAAGAAGAAAATCATAAGTGTGATTTTGTAATTAAGAAGAAAAATAAAATTACATTTAAATAACAACAATATTTAAACAAACTCAGCATATATAGTACCCATATTTCAAAACAAATAAATAGGCATAGAATAAAAATATGCATTAAAAACAAAAAGAAAAAGTAAAATAAAATAAAAATCATATTCAAAATAATAATATTACATGTGTGTGTGTGTGTGTCTCTATGTGATTTATTAGATTTCATTGTTCAAAGTTAAACATAAGTTTGTTGTACCAAAAGAGTCCGTTTAGAACAAGTGAAGTAAGACAAGTGCATAAGATCTTTTTATCATTACATATTATATTTTTTTGTATCTAGGCTATGAAAAGTATATAAAAACACCAAATGACTCTCTTGATAATTTGACAAAAAATTCTCTTTGTTTCCAAGTTAAAAGGAAAATAAATACTGCATAGAATTCGCAAGTTTTCTATTATAAAACTTTGATTTATCCATCCATTTATAATTTTGTTGATACCCAAACGTACACATCTTAACATACAGAGAACAAACAAAAGAAGATTCTCGAATTATAGACTAATTTCGAAACGGTTGTAATAGAATAAAAGCATCACAAATATATCTTCATTTATTATTGCAACACTCTGGAAATGCGTTGAGAGTATTTGACAACCAGATTATACGAAAACCAAATTTTTAATTTCAAATAAAACATATAAATAGATTACTTTTATTCATAAGTTTTTAATAATACAATACATTTAAAAAATATAATTTTTTTAAGATAATTACTCATTTGCATTTCATTTTTATTAGACAGTTTGCTCGGACAATGTCAAAATATAATTCTTAACAGTGTACCAATCCATCAGTCTGCGATAACAGATATTAAGGAATTTAACAAATTAAAAGCAAAGGAATATCTATAAATGAACACAAATAAAAACTAGGGAAAAAATTCTAAATATTTACATGAGATCTTGGCGGACATAAATCGGAGAATCTTAATTAATATTTTTAACTAAACAAATTTGTAACAGAACAATTTTATGTAGCAATAATTGAAATAACAATATTTATGAAAATAATTGATTCTTATCAAAATAAATGTTGCCTAAAAACAAATGATTTTGCTCTGCGTTATATTCCATATATTCGGTATATAGCATATGTGGGATTTTGCGGCCCCATATTAATAATAGCTAATGGTGATTATTTAAAAATTATAATAATAAAAAAAAAAACATGAAATCGCATTTACAAATACGAAATAAAATTAATATAAAAGAAAAAATATAATAATACTAAGGAGAAAATATTATATTTGAAGAACACTGAACAAATAAACAAACGAATTAAAAACTAATCAGTCTTCATCTTCCAAAATGATGGTTTTCGTTTGAAAACGCATACGTTTAGTATTTTTTATAATACCATTGGTGAGAAGATTTTTACCCTGTTTCGGACAGGGTAATTCTTGCCATAGACGTTTTAATTTAACCACAGCTATAGCATTGAAATCGAAAGGTTTTGGCACTATATTTTGATTGTCTATTTTATGCAGTTTTATAGTTGGAATCTTCAAAGCCATATTATTATTGTTTGTACTAGTTGAGGGAGTAGCGTTGCTAGAACTTGATAAAGATGTGGATTCCATAGGCATAGCTGAGTCGTCTCTTACAACAAGGGAGGAACAACCGCGTTTTTGAAGGCAAGATTTCAAATTTATGTTGTGAGCAGAATTTTGGGAAATATCAGAGTCATTAGATATTTTTCTGTAACAAAACAAAATTTACATAATGAAACACTTTCTTTTATTGTTGCTTCAATTCTAGGTGACTAACCTTTTTGGATAAGTATATTTATTGATGGTAGGCGGTGGAGCTGGGCACATTTTATCTGGCTCCTCCGGATGACAGCCATAGTCTAACGCCATTCAGCCAGTTTTCATAACGTTCCGGTTGGAAACGTTTAACAAAGGTTTCCATTGAGATCTTTACCATATCCTTGCGGCAGTGGCATATACTCGCTCGTTTGCCATACTCGATCCATCTTTTTGAGGCAAAATTAGTGGACTCTGCCCCATTGAAGCCATGATTAAAACCTGCATGATAGCCATAAGGAAATGTTATCATGATCTCTCCTGCCTCTTGGGTTATACGATTAAATGGTATCTTGTTCTGTCGCAAAACATGCGGACTTATTAAAGTCATTTTATGACGCAAATGTGCGTTACAATTTTGATAATTTTCATAGAAAATACGATTTGCTAACTTTTCCAGTCTACGGCCATAAGCGGGCGGTATAGCATACCATGTTTTGGGTGCACCAAAATGTAAATAATTTATGGAATACAAATCCATATCTTCCGTATGCCACGCGAATGAACTTTTCCACATGCCAAAGTACAAATAGGCTGTATTTACCCCATCGATTTCTATGCCATAATCTTTGTTTACATAATTCAATATGGTATCCAGCCTATCAATATTCCAAACATCCAAATCCCTGTCGCTTAAAGAACCTTTAACATCGGCCGCGTATAGGGGTGCTATGTAGGTAACATTTTTCCAATATTTGCGTTCCAAATCGTCATAATCAAAATGCTTGGGTGTCTGATAACGTTCGGATTCGGCCAGTTCTTTGAACTGTCGTAAAGTCATTGATCTCTTCATAACATTTATTTGCTGGTATTCGCCTTGTTTACTTCAAAATCAAACATCAAATATAATGTCGCATCCAATCATATAAAGAGGGAAAATATACTCACCCTGATACCACCTGGCATATAGGAGCTGGTATAGTCATGTTTATTTGATCAATATTATATCCTGACTTTCTTGGCTGCCACTCGGGTGGGGGTTTTATTTTTGCCAGACCGGCCAAGTGGGCTCCTCTCGATTCCATATATTCAATGTAGTTTGAAAAATCTTTGAATTCCTCATAACTAGGACGAAATGTCATAATACGTGGCGTTTTATTACGATCATCATCTAAATCAATAGACATCTTTTTGTATTCAATTAATTAAACCAATTGTATTTCTGTTTGACCAGTTTATTTTTATTTTGACATGTAAAATCCTTTCTTTCTTTTTTCAACTTTGTTTGACAGCTGTTTTCGACAGGGTTGCCAAGTCTTCTACTTTGTTTTAGTTCAATATAATTCGAACAAAGCAATTGGGAAAGATATGAGCAATAATGGTAATTTATTTAATAATCATTGAAAGTAATCCATAAACAATCTCAATTGATGAACAATTTTTAATGGCAAATTAGTAATTAATTGGATGGAATGGAATTGTAGCCAATTTCAAAGAAAAACTTTAAATCAATCGAATATTTATTCCATGTAAAAATAAAAAAAAAAAGTTTTATTTTATATGTCTTCTTCAACGTAGTTTAAATTACTTTAAAATTATTTACAAAATTGGAACATGATTTACAATTTCGAAACAATATCGTTGTCCAGAAAGAAATCTTGCTGTAAATTGTGTGCATTGGAAGGATCACAAGCGTATTGTTTCAAATCGCGAATGCCAGAAGCTAGATAAAACATCTTCATCGATATAGAATTGGCCAGTTGGAGCCTGTGGCGGAGCTTTAGACAAAATAGCATAAGCAGCATCTGCCATAATATCAGGTTTACGAGCGTATTTCGAACTTTCGGGACCATTTAGCATTTCAATAGCTGCTGTATGTATAGCCGTTTGGGGCCATAAGGCGTTGACAGCTACAAGCTGATCTTTGAACTCTTCAGACATACCCAAAACACACATGGACATGCCATATTTGGCTATGGTATAGGCAACATGGTTGCTAAACCAATGGGCTTTCATGCTTAGAGGGGGGGATATATTCAGTATGTGGGCATGTTTACTTTTCAACAAATAGGGCAGGCATAATTTCGACCTTTTTAAGGTGGGAAAAGAAAAATTGTTTAATATAAATATTCAAAAGACAAACTAATGTCATACTCACACTAAGAAAGTTCCCCGAGTATTAATGTTATGCATGAGATCATAACGTTTCATATCTGTGTCCAAAGTTCCAGTCAATGAAATTGCGCTAGCATTGTTTACCAATATATCGATGCCACCGAATTTATCAACAGCCGCTTTAACAGCTGCCTTCACTTGATCTTCATTACGCACATCAACTATGCAAGCCAAAGCTTTACCGCCAGCCTTTTCGACTGATATCATGAAATAATAATAAACGCTCTTTTTTTATACCATTAAAGAGTAAATTATGTAAAACTTACTTTCCTCCGCAGCTGTGTAAATGGTACCTGCCAATTTGGGATGGGGATCGGCTGTTTTAGCTGCTATAACCACATTGGCTCCATCACGGGCTGCTTTCAAGGCTATAGCCTTACCAATGCCTCTGGAGGCACCCGTAATGAATAGTGTCTTTCCCTTCAAACTACCGTTATTTTGCATTATTTTATTTTGTTATGTTAAAACCTTTCTCAAGTTAAATTATATACCGATTGACTTTCCTACAGTTATTAATTAAAAAAATCTTGGATCAATGTCCATACACAAAAAATAGCGAAATTGATAAGATTTCTATGTTTGTTGTAAGCAGTGTTGAAAAATTTAGTACTTTTCAATTTTTTTTAGTACTTTTTCATTTCAAAAACACCGCAGTACCATCACCAATCTTTTAATACTATTTTCATCAAACTTGTTTTAGTTCGTTCAAAAAATAAATATATATTTTATAAATAATTCGCACATTCTTTTTCCGTTTCCGGGTTTATTAAATAAGAATTAACCCGCGTTTGCTTAATGTAGTATGTGGTCAATCTGTCTAATAAGTAATTAGCTAGTTACAATACAAACAAGTTAACTTGTAACGGTCACTGTTCAAACCCAGGTCAGATAAAACGAAAACTGCGTAATTGGGTGTAGGTAAAATGAAGGTGAAAAGGAGTGTAGAGTAGAGTTGTTTGTGAGCAACCAAAGAGGAGGGGGTTCAATTCCTAGTTTCGGACAAAAAAAATGGAAGAAGGAGAAGAAGCAAAATTTATTTAATTAAATTTTTTCAAGTGCTTTTTTTGCAGTTGTGAGTTTCTAGTGTGGTGAGTTTTTAGAAAATGTGGTGAATTTATACGTCGTGGTGAATAAAATCGACGTATGGTGAGTTTCTAGTATGGTGAGTCTTCCAAATTGTGGTGAATTTATCCGCTGTGGTGAATAAAATCGAAACTCACCAAAGTGCCGTTGTTCGAAACTAGTACTGTGTTACCACAAATACATGTACTGTATATCGTGTTTTGACTGTGTATGTCTAGAATAAATCATTTTCACATACGTTAGTGCAGGCATTCACCGATATGTCTTGTTAAAACAATGTTGCCATTGCGTCATTTATTTCAAATCATAAAAAATTACAATTAAATTATTTTGTAAATGAATTTTTGAATAATTCTTTTCTTTGCAAATTGGAAATTCTTTGTTTTTGTAAAATAAAAAAATATAGAAATCGTTTCTAAGGAAAAATTATTAAAGAATTCATATTAAATTTTTCAGAAGTCGGTCACAGATTTTTCGTTTCCTGGTAATTTAAATTTCAAAACATTCAGTACAATTTTATTTTACAATTTTATGGTTGGCGCTTTTCATATGTTATGAATGTGGTTAGTTAGGTTAATAATAATGGTAAAGAAAGGAAGAAGCCCCGATTAGCCAGCGGATAAACTAACTAACAACGTATGTAATTTAGATTACGAATGAATGAACTCGTTGTTTTACGTCGACATTTTTGACTAAACCTTACGTTTCAAATCAACTGTTTTTGTTTTGTATATTTGCGAAACATGTATTCTTTATTATTTTTTATTCCATTCCGTACGTAAAGTATAAATGAATATAATTTTATAAAACTACCATTTGATGCAAAAAAGTACTCTTTCAGTATAGTTCAGTACTATTTCAAAATTACAATTACTATGCAACACTGGTTGTAAACAAAAATAAAACAAATAGTTATGAAGGTTGGCAATACTAGTAGCATACCGCCTCTGTTTTAACAATAAAATAAACTTGGCATTATTGTTTGTTTTATATTCCAATGTCATTTATATTGTGACAGCCGTGACTGGTGGATTTTTGTTAGTAAAAATTGTTTAAAGCCGCAAAATATTTTCGCAATTTTGTGTTAAAAACTCCAGATAAAGTTCTAATAAGTATATTTAAAAGATGTCTCGCGGTAGTTCAGCTGGTTTTGATAGACATATTACTATTTTCTCCCCAGAGGGTAGATTATACCAAGTTGGTAAGTATCTCGAAAGGTTATTTACGAATCATGTCTTCTCAAAGAACCTCACGTATCCCGGTTTATACTTCTAACAAAATGATTGCGCCAGATTTGGCTGTACCAGTGTTTCCGTGAATATGCGTTATGGATTTCACTACGATTTGTGTTTTCTAATTGTCAGGACATCTTTTGTTACAGAATATGCTTTCAAGTCCATTAACCAGGAAGGCATTACTTCAGTAGCAATCAAAGGTGTTGATTGTGCTGTAGTAGCTACACAGAAAAAGGTTACCGAGAAGTTAATAGATCCCTCTACTGTAACTCATTTGTTTAGGATAACTAAAAATATTGGGTGTTGTATGACAGGGCGCATTGGTAAGTACTATACCCACTCCAAAAAATTATTCGATACGGGGTTAATGTAAATTCACTTCTTTTAGCTGATAGCCGTTCCCAAGTTCAAAAGGCAAGGTACGAAGCCGCCAATTGGCGTTATAAATTCGGCTATGACATGCCAGTGGATGTTTTGTGTCGCCGTATGGCCGATATTAATCAAGTCTATACACAAAACGCTGAAATGCGTCCCTTGGGTTGCAGTAAGTTTTGCAAAATTTTTATATATAATGTCCATCGTAATTTTTTTCATCACTTTACTTTTTAGGCATGGTTTTGATAGCTTTTGATGATGAAAATGGTCCTTGTGTGTATAAAACCGATCCAGCTGGTTATTATTGCGGTTACCGTGCTGTTTCGGTTGGTGTTAAGCAAATCGAGGCCAATAGTTATTTGGAAAAGAAGTACAAAACCAACTTAAATGAAGAGAAAACCATTCAAATGGCCATTACCTGCTTATCAAATGTTTTGGCCGTGGATTTCAAACCAAATGGCATTGAAATCGGAATTGTAACAAAAGACAAACCAGAGTTCACCATACTCAGTGAGAAGGAAATTGAGGATCATTTAACTAAAATTGCCGAAAAAGATTAATTTCAAATCAAACTAGCATTTTAAATGCTTCGTAATCGTTTCTTTGAAAATAAAATTTCTATTACTCTTAAGAATTTCTAAGCTCTGTTAAAAAGGTAGAGGACTTCTTTTTACAAATGGATTTTTTTAAAGGAATTTATATTTTACTTTATTCATTTTTCTAACAAGGATAAAAATAACAACTTAATCTACAATAATATCAATTCTTATTCTAACATAAAAAAAATAACTTCTCCCATATATTAATTATAATACTTATAAACAACATTTAATCACTTTTTTGTGTAAACCTTGCCTCCGTAGCGGGCGACAAATGCATTAACGTCAAACTTTCGCTTGCATCCCTGGTAGTTCATATAACGTATTTTTCCAAATATGTTACGCTCTGCCCATCCCTGATCGTGTATGCCACCTATAGACCACATACAACCTGTGAAAGGAGCGAACATTAAGCATTTTAGGTGAGAAGGTACCAATTCTTAATCTTACCCACATAACCGTTGGGATCTCTGCCATCGAGGCTATATTTATCGTTAAGTAATATGGCATATTCCAAAGCCTGCTCGGGCGACTCGGTCCATTCCTAATATCTTTTTAGCCCAATACATACGCAAAAAACCATGCATTTTGCCTTCTTTAACCAGTTGTATTTGAGCTGAATTCCATAAATCGTCATGTGTCCGAGATTGTTCAAATTCCTCGAGACTATAGCATGGAGAACGTTTGTCTTTTCGGTGATCATTAAGAGTTTTAAATGCCCATTCGTGCAAGCCTTTGAGATTATCGTAGTTTCTATTGTAATAACAAAAATTATCAGCTAATTCGCGTCTTACAATAGCCTCTTCACAAAATGCTTCAACCGATTCTTTAAATTTCGACCTGTACTCTCTAACCTCTAAAACGCAACGTTGCACGGAGATTTGCCCAAAGTGAAACCAAGGTGATAAGCCAGATAAAGCGTTTAGAGTAGGATCATTGCGCTTTTCATGAAATAGTTTTAAACGTTTGCTACAAAATTCCTCCAATTGCTTGCAGGCCGCTTTATAACCTGGTTCGATATTGGGTACTTCGTCTATCGACAAATCACACTCTAAGGAATCATAAGCGGATTTCCAATCTATTTTATTCTTACGCTCTTTTTCAAGCTGTATTTTATGTTTTATTACTGGAGGAAATTCAGTTAAAAACTCTTCTAATTTGGAATTAATTTTATTTCGTATAGTACGGGCCCCATATTCCTGTTTATCAGATGCTATCCAAACAGGTACCACATTATGAGCATCCACCTGAATGAAAGGCACATTCTTAAGTAGTTTTTCTTTAACGTCTTCTATCCATTGCTGAGGTACACGCAAAGGAGAAAAATCGCATACTATAGCTGCTCCATCATGGGCTTCAACATATTCAGGTAAACGTTCTTTAGCAGGTCCCATTAACAATTCAAAGTGTATGTTTAAGTCTTTACATTCTTGAGCAACTTCTTCTAGACCCTTGAGCAAGAATTTATAATGGCGTATGGTGCTGTCAAGGAATTTCGGTACCAAACAAAATGCCACAACCAAAGGCAATTCAAGTTTCAGAGCCAAACGTTGGGCATATAGAAAAGCCCAATTATCTTGAACACGCATATCACGGGACATCCAATAAATCACAGGCCCCAAGCACCCCTCACGAACTTCAATTGCGGTGCTTAAAATGCGTACGCGCTTTTTAATAAATGGAAAATCCCTGACACTAGCGGCGCATTTTAAACGTTTCTCCTGCAGAGATTCTATGAAATTTAAATGATGGGGTTCTTTTAAAGTTGAAAACGAATCTGCATCTGAAGTTTTTAATTTTTTAGATGATGTCGCCGTTTTTGAGAACTTTTGAGGGGCACGCTTCATACTGAAAAACCTTGGGATGATGAAATTAAAAACGATTGTATTGTGTAGGACTTTTTGCCATTGAGTTTAAACTTTACCTTCTATTTATAATATAATGTGTGTGGTAAATACACGATATGTTGTGGCAGAAAATCGTAAAATTATTTCTCATTCAAAATTATAAAAATAAAGAAAAAATTGTATGATTTAACGTAATATTGAATTGAAATTGAATGCCTAAATAATGTGGAATATTGCAATGTAAACAGAGTTGCATTGTTTATGTTTTGGAAAGTAAACAAACTGGAATGTTTCAAACAAATGCAGGGTGAGGATAAACCATGCGAAAATGTTTCATTTACACAATTGGTTTAGAATTCGGATTAAAAGTTTCAATTCTATATATTTGAATAGGTTTGAAAATTCACAAGATTTATTACTTGTGGATAAAAACGAAATTCGTCACTGCGCTGCCCCGCTATGTTCAAAAATGGAAATAAAATTAAATTCCTGCCAACGGTGGTGGCTAGAAAAATTTGTTTTTGTTCGTTAAAAAAAAATAAACGTTCTTTAATAATTCGCATATTCTTTTTCGATTTCCGGTTTATATAAGTAAAAATTAAATATTTAAAATAAAAATAGCCTTTATAATTTCTTTTTGGGGAATGTGGTGAATTTTGTTGTTGTGGTGAGTTTGCAATGTGTTGAATAAACTTGAAACTCACCAAAGTGCAGTTATTAAAAACGGTCTTGTATTACCATAGATCAATGCACTGTATATTGTGAATTGAACGGCGTATGTCTAGAGTAATTAACTTTCACATCTGTTAGCAGAGTCATTCACCGAAATGTCTGGCTACCATTTTTCACTGCATTATCAATGGTGTGGTTTGTGTTTGAATTAAGGAGGTTTAATCTCCATTAGTGAAACACTAATTAACACGTTCCCTGCCACGTGTACCGTTTTCGGTGCACGCTGAACCTCATTTCTACGCCAAGCTGAACTTTTTAATTTAAAATGTTTAAATCCAAAATTTAATTATTAGTAGGACTATTTTATGTAACGTAATGATGTTTAGAGCTATTTTAGAGTGATGTACCGATAACGGTACACGCGACGTGGTCATTAGTTATGCGACGACTTTTGAACTTTTATTGAATACGACAGTTGTAAATGCGTCGATTTTATATAATACAAGAAATAATAGTTTAATTTCACCTTTTAAAATATAGAAAGTTATTAATTTCACATTTATGTAATACAAACAATGACGGATTTTCTGAAGAAGATGACCATGTCCTACCTTCTAGAAGTACACCATGAGTTGCAAAACTGTAATGGTAGACTAGTAAAAAGATTCAGCCATTCCATGGTATGCAGGAAGTATGAAAAATTATAATAATGTACTCAAACTTGAGTAAAATATATATTTTTTTAGTACATTGCCCATATGTACCTTATTCTATATGAAATAAATTTAATTTTTTATTGTTATTTTGTGCATTTTGCCCTTTGAATAGTAATAATTTTTAAAATAAAATAGATTTTTTCAAAAATAAAAAAAGAACATGTATTTTTATAGATTTATAAAAGTAGTTGTCGTGTACCGAAAATGGTACACGTGGCCTAGAAATGACACCTTTTCATAAACGGCTTGGCAGGGAACGTGTTAACATACATGATCAACAGCGGTGGAATGAAGCATTTGCGAACACACTCTAGTCCTCATTTATGTGCTTTCTCTTCCTGAATGTGTTATACGAATGAGATTGAAACTTTTTAATTTTATAAATCGTTTATATTATCGAGTTTCAACCCGATAATTCTCGCTTGTAGTCGAATAAGATCACTTTGACCGCTTTACCACATTACATCATCTACCTTTGTTAACAAACCTTTGTTGTTCGCATTACATATTAAATATGAAACAATCATTTCGTTAATATTTTAGTTTTGTATATATTTTTTTTCCAACTGTTTATACATAATTCTAATAATATATGTTCTGGTTTTATTTTATCAATTTAATTACACATTCTTCATTATTTTAAATTTTCTTAAGTTTATATAGTTTTTGTTTTGTTTCTGGAATAAATTAAAGGGATTTTCTATTTTCTATTTTGTTTTTTGTTTTTTATTTTATTTTTTTATTAATAATTTGTTTCGTTTTGTTTAATTTCTGTTCTAGTTGTTGGATAAATATCATTTAGTATGTCTGTATGTATATGTAAATATTTCATTGAGAATTTCTTTTCCTTTGATATATTTTATGTAGGTTTGTAAGATTTCTTTTTGGTTTTTATAATTTGTTATAAAGAATCATTTCCGAATCATTTTCGGGATATAGTATATTGTATTGTATATAGTACAAGGTGTTCTTGAAGAAAGAAAATATAGTATATGCATGTATAGAGATATAGATAGTATTTTAAATAATGTAATTAAGATTTTCCAAAAATTTTCCTATGGTTGTATAGTCGTAATAATAGTAATAATAATATAAAAATCCAATCTGTTAAGAAAGTTTACATAGTGACGTTTTTGAATATTATTTAGGAGAAAAGAAACTGTTCCAATTGAACGCTTTATATGATATACACACATAATTGAAATAACTAAAATATTAATTAATGCAGTGTACAGATACACACGTTTTATTTATAAAATGAATTCCTAAAAAGTGCTGGTTTACATTGTATAAATTTCATTTCTAAAATCTTCTTAAATAAAAGCTAAGGACAGAAAACTAAACAGCAAAACTTTAGTTAAATATTATTAAACTATACGATAATAAATGATAAACTGCATTAAAAAAAACAAAAGAAACATTAAAACTGCTTACAAAACAATAAATAAAATTATCACAATTAATAAAACCGTCGATAGAATTAGTATAGCAGCCCATTGACGTTTATCTAGAACAAAGAATTATTTTAATAAAATATGTTAATATCAAAGAAAAAAAAAATTACAATAACTAATTAAGAAAATTTATTGTCTCCTCTCAATCGATAAATTATGATCTCTCTTATGGCTTTGCAATAAAATAAGTTGGATGGAGGCATATAGAGATGTCGAATAGAGTCGAATGTAAGAATTGATGATACAGTTCAGCTGATTGACTTTACTGGTGCGATTGACTTTACTTGTTGGTTTTTAATTAAGAAACGTCGCGCTACAGTCCAGAAGACCTTACACTCCTTTAGGTTAAGAAACTTTTGCTATGAATTTTAAACTAAGTAATACTGTCGTTATCCTGTTCTATTTATCGAGTATCTAAAGAAGAACTAAAATAAGTGCCCGTAGTTGTAAGACGATAAATTTCTTTACTTCGTCTGGCTTATCTCTTCCAGATTTTTCGGTGGGATTACTTCTTTGATTCGTATACAGTAAGAATGGGGACTAAGGCCTACTCCTAACCTCTTTTCCTATAGGTTTAAAGTGTACAAATAATTCATTTCTAATTCTGTTTAGTTATTCTAAATGATATTCTTTCTTAAAGTTATACTATAGATTGCATACGAGCAGTTTATTCTGATTGTTCCGTACATAAGTGTACAATAATTCAGAAAAAGATAAGAAGAGAAACTTCTTTACCTTATAAAATGGATTACAGTTAATATGAAGTCAAAGTCGTCTAAGCATGAAAGCAAAGCTTTTTATTGTTTTTCAGTCGTAAACTCATTCTAAAAATCGTTCCAGTGTTTTAACAACTTACCATTATTCATATGTAAAACTTTAGCCATTTTTTTCATAGTAGAATCTAATTTGGACTCGGTTGTTTCAAACTCATTACCAAAGTCATCCAACATGCTAAAATAAATATTATTTAAAGATGAATGTGCTGTGACATGTATATAAAAAGGAATGAGAAAATAAAAATGTACTCACACTGCCTGTTCATCTAATTCTACGCCTATTTGACGCGATACAGTCTTCAAAGTTCCTATCGAATCACTTATCATATCTAGCTGTTCATCCTGGCCCTGAATCATACGCTGCTGCACTGACACTGTCTCGCCGACAAATCTATGCGACGGACTATCCAGAGTATTATAATGACCCGGACTGTCTAATGCATTCTCTAGTTTCGAGTATTTTGCACCACTGTGACGTACCGCTGCCATGGTGCCAGCCAATGTGTTTGCTACACTATTACCGCCACTAACACTAACGCCACCGTTGTTAGTAACACCGTTCAATAACGAATGTGTTGCTGTATTGGGACAATCGACTAAATGTGTGCGATCGCTAATATTATGATGATGCTGATGTTGATAATTATGAATATTCGTTGAATTATGTTCGTTTTCTAGATTACGTTCGTGCTGTTGCTGTTGATTGTGTTCATCCAAAAGAGGTTGATGTGCTGTTATGTCCCTGTCTCGAGCACGATTCAGGCTCATCTTCTCTTTCATCTGTTTGACTTCATCGCGTGTGTTGTCGATGAAGTGCCTGCGACTTGATAATTCCCTGTTATCAATGCGAAATTTATTTGGATTCTTTTCTACTATACGTTCGATGATAAACGGAAAAAAAGAGATCGTAGATAGTTAAGGCTAACCAAAAAGGAGTACTTAATTTATATACATATTAGAAAAAAAAAAATTCAGATAAAATATAATAATAATAATAATAATAATAATATAAAAAAAAAAAATATGAATGTTCGAAAAAAAAGTAGATGCAAAATCTAAGATTTATTTTTATAACTGTGGAATATCATTAGCTTTTTCACCATAATATTCAGGAAAATAATTATATTTAAAAAAAAAGAGAGAAATATTAAATACGGTGAATTTTGAATTGAATATTTTGAATGGAAATTTGGAAAAGGACACACACAGTAACACACATTTTATAATTATTTCCAATACCTATAAATTGTAAAAAAAAAGAACAAAAACATTTAGGATAACGATATTTTTTGTATTTTTAATATTATGGTTCCTTTTTTAAATCTTTAAATAGTTATCTCTTAAATTAATGTTTTTTGCTTAGGTTACTGGAAAATTATCAAAGCAGAATGAATAACCAAAACAAAAGATACAAAATCGAGAAAAATAAAACATAAGAAATATGCGAAACATGCGAAAATAGGAACACAAAATTACTGTTATGATGAAAAACATATGAAAATTGATTTTTCACATGTGTATGTAATATTTTTCATTCGTTTAAGCTATTTTTGGAAATGGCATTCAACTCTTAGTCAGCAACATGCAAAATTTCTGTTATCAGCTATTAAGAAGCTAAAATAACAATAATGATTAGACATATTATGTTATTGTTTGCTTTGTAAAAAGGATATTAATTGTGTCCTCTAAATCTTCCAAGTCCCATTCAATGCTACGCAATGAATTCCTCAATTCATTTGTGGTCCACTCAGCTTCAGCACTGTTACAATTTTCTCCAAGCTCACGCCAACGCAAATATAAGCCACGAGTTTTATTTAAAGCTTTAAAAACTTCACTATAAAAATTATTAAACAAAATAGAACACAATTTATGTAGTTATGTACATATTTCAATTATTTTTACACAATTTTAAATGTTCTATTTAAATTTTAATTTAACACATACTCTTTCACCACAAAAAAGGGATCCTCCAACGACATGACCAACTATTTTATTTTCAATTTCTAGACGTTCTCCTTTTGTTTCGTTAATATTTTAATGATTTTGAAAATAATTTTTAAAATATTGACAGTTTTCATGGATTTTCCTTATCGTACTATTGTTGTATTTTAATTGTATTTTTGTTTTTCCTTATAGGAGTATGGTTACCAAATGTCTGTCATTTAAAGGTACTAAATTTGAATAAAAAAAAACAACCCCCCTTTAAATTTGACAGACTGATTGGCTTTGGTTCTCCGTTTCGTTGTAAACAACAGTGAAAATGGGGAGTAGTGACATATATTTTTGTTTAGGGAGTTTTTTTTTCTCTCTCTCTCACTTTTTTAAGACGAACGAAGAAGACAATTGCAATACAATACACTATTAAGCTATTTTCTTTAGGATATTTACAATTTAAACTACACATTTTCTGTATTTGAGTTCACTACTATATTTGTTTTAATAAAAATATAAATTATATATTTTTTACTTTAATTTAATTCGTTTAGTTTTTTTTTTTGTATTTTTTAGTTTTTGCAATACATTTTTAATGTCATGTCGCTTAAATTCTCTCATAGACTAAAAATACCGTTGGTTTCCTATTCTCAAAATAACTTTTTCATCGTTTTTTTTTTTTTTAAATAGAATGGTCAGACCACAACAATACAGACTGCAAAACTCTCGCTCTCTCTACTTCCTGTTACTTCACCAAACAAAAACCAACAGACAACAACGCAAGTCGCATTAATAAGATGCAAATAAAAACAGCATTTTATTTATATTAAAAAATAAAACAAAAATTATAAATAGGCACAATTTCAAGAAAAATATGGAGACGTGATACTGTAATTTGTCCAATTGTTTTTTGTTTGCAAATACTAATAATTGTTTTATAGTCGAGACATTTTCAATCTCCGAACTCAAATCACAAACGTCTGCCAGGCATTATTCTTCCTGGTGGATGAAAGTCAACCGATGTAATAGAATAAAAAGAAAAAAATAATAATAAAACGATCCATCTAAGCACTGTTGTCAACTGTGGACGCACAAACTAAGTGGAAACCCCTTTATACACTTATTAACATAGAATCTGTTCCGGTGAAAAATTCATCGTTTTGTTCGATAACTTGTAGACATTTTCTCAGAGAAACTTTCATCTGGGTATGTATGTATATGGTCATAAAGCAGGGGCAATATATTTAGCTTTGGGACAAAATTTTCAATTTTAGATAGGACCAGGTTGTAATAATTTAGATAATAGAATGAACACATAAGCTTCTCTTAATCAAGCTCCTGAAGCATCAATTCTTTTTCGATAGGCCTCCTGGCAGGTGTTCCCTATCAACATCATCAATTCTGACCAAATTCTTTTCGTTTCTCAAAGGAACATAAGACTATCACAAAGCGCATCTACGGCAATTTTATTATACTTTAGCCTTGTTTTAGTTTCCCTAAACCAGATAAGTAAGTTATTGCTTTACTGGAGCAAGTCTTCAAGTTATAGATTTTGTGAATTCGAATCAAACGTAATGTGGAAGAACTTCTTCGATCGAGTTCTACTTTTTAGTAAGAGGGGACGTTATGAGACTTTCCTATGATGTTCTCCTTTATTTTATCGGACAAAAGCTTAGAGAAATTTTGTTTAATAATTTGTTTGTTTGGTTTATGAAATATAAAGAAAAAAAATGCCATTTATGGTATAAAAACGCTACAAGTTGTCACTTAATTATTACTCTGCCTTTTTTAACAATCACAAACTGAAGATAAAATGGAAAATTTCTGGAGACAGTGAACAAGTTTACTCTCAGGATTTCATATCTAATTCTTTTTTACTTTTTCATTGAAATTTGACTTTATTATTGCTTACAATTAAATATTTACCTTCTTATTTATTAATAACTTGGGAAATGTGATGCCAGTCCTACAGCACAGCAATGCCAATTGCCACAAATATTAAGTTCACTGTAAATGTCTTTAAACAACGCTTTACCGTTTTATTTCTTAGTTGAAAGCATTTAATTTTAATTATATTAAATTTATTTTATTTACGTTTTTAATGTTTTTTTATTTATATTCGCGTCTGCGTGAAAAACCGGAATTTTAATGAGAATTTCCCTTCAATAAAACAATTTTCTCAAATGTTTGTGCAAAAAACAAAAACAAAAAATAAAAAACAAGGAATACGATGATCAGCTGTTTAGTAGTGATTTTAAAAATAGAGTTGCCAGGAAGTATGAAGATATTAAAATAACCGATTAATCAGGTATTTAAATTATAAATTTATATAGTTTAACAAAAATTAAATTTATTAAAACTAAAGTTAAAGTTTCCACAATGCCACACATGCATTTCGTAAGGTTGGTCCACTCCATGTGTATTGGTCGTGGAAAATACTGATGGTGATATTTATACATATTATAACCTAAGTTTTTAAAGTGATTGAAGGTATATACGGATATAGTTCCTGTAGTAGGTAGTGTGTTGGCTTATTGGACGAAAAGACCGGGTTCGTATCCCAGGTCAGACATCAAAACGAAATAGGAAAAAAGAGCTTCTCAAAAATCTGTCGTTCGGAGTCGACTTTAGACTGTAGGTCCCGCCACTCATGTATAAAATTAACGCACACAACATAAGCGGTGTGAGAAGCTAAGACGAAATCCTGACAGAAGGGTTGTAATGATCAATTATGTACGTACATATGTAATAGAATCCATTGGTTGTCCGATTATTGTACCATTCACAACTCTACAGTCAGGATTACGACCTAGCTTCACACGCCTCTTATATTGTGTGCGTTAGTTTTATACATGAGTGGCGGGACCTACAGTATAAAGTCGACTCCGAACGACAGATTTTTGAGAAGCTCTTCCATTGTAATTGCAATTTTGTTAACTTTCAGAGTTTTTGTCAGATATCTGAATTTTTCATAATTTCATTTTGATGTCTGACTTGGGGTTTGAACTCGGGCCTTACGTCTAATAAGCCGACACACTACCTCTGAGAAATATTATGACTGCTGAATCATGGGGTTCGATTTTTATATATTATATTTAATGCATTGCAATATAAAATTATATTGTAATTAAGAAACCTACTTCGCGAGATGTTAATTATTAATTTAGTTTTTATTGAAACTTCGTATAAAAATTGTAGTAATTCATTTCCCCTGCCTTAAGGTATTAACAAAAGTATTCTCTTCTGCGTTAAGTGTGTGTACGAGCGTAAAACTTCAAGTTTTAGAGATAACATAGTGCTATTGTTTGAGCCATAATCGATAATGCCTACAGAAAAAAGTTCAACTGCTTTTTTTTTTATCAATAAAAATAAAAGAGTAGACATATTTTAGTAATCGCAACATTTTAGGACCTGATAATAAAAATTAGTCTTCCAATTGAAATCGTTTGAAACACAAGATATTCGTATAAAAAAGAAGAATTTTAATTTTAATTTGTTATTATAAGAAATGTTGCAAGATGATGCGGTACGCAATTTACAATTCGACAGTGAGATACGCGTTGCTCAACAAAGCCATACGGAACCTAGAGGTTGGTTTGAAGTTAAAAAATTAAAATAAAATGAAAAAATAAAATAAAATAAATGAATCACAACGTTAAATGTATGTACATATATGTATAACTGATGATAAGAAGATTTAAAAGTCAACTAAAAAAATAAAATAAAATAAATAAACTAAATAAACTTAAGTAACTGACTATAAACAAAGAACTTTTAAAAAATTGTCAGGAAAAAACATAAAAATTAAGAACTCTTTCCAATACATCTGTGCTTGAAAATAAATTCAAATTTTATTTCCGATTGCTAGGAAAAGAAAAGGTTTTGCGCCGACAAGTGATCAAATGATATTTTTGATTAAAATTATTGAGGTTTTATATTTCACATTAGTTTTGTTTTATTATATATTTATGTGTGTACATATGTATGTATGCGAATAATAAATATTTAAACGATATCTTATCATGTTTTATTTATTATTGTTAAGACGATTTGTAATTTGCTTTTATTTTATTTTTTCGCCTATTAAAATACGAATACAACAATTACTTACAAAAATATTGTATTTCTAATGCATTAAATTACTATCGATGATAAAATTTAATGAGGTGAACTAATACTGGCTGTAAATAAAGTATGTAACAAATCACAAAATTCAATGTTATTTTTATATCGTTACTATTGACTGACTTAAAAAAGAACGATCAATTTAGCAGGACCAGGATAAAAACGATATTCTTTTCCTAAATTACTTAGAGGAATGAAGATTTTTTTTTGTTTAGTTTTATTAAGTGTAGTCCTATTAAGTGAGTAGTAAGCTATTTAATATTTGGAAATAGCACCATTTGTCCTATCTGAATGAAAACATTTTTTGTTTATAAAGCAGCCTATTGACCAAGTCCGCGTGTTTCATCACGCTTAATTTAGTATCTTAATTATTCATATCGTTTTAATGCACTTAATTAATTTTCCATCAAATATTACAGTTTTGGATGGGCCCACTAGCATTACGTCACAACCCAGAGGTAAATAATATTCTTTGAAATTTTCATTGAAATAATAATAAAAAAAAACCTTAAATTTTTTTCAGTGTCCCAACGTATACCTTTGCCAGTGTCCACAGTTGAACAGAGTGTAAGAGGTGGAGCTACTTTTTTACCTTTATCAGGTTATAGTTTTCTCGTGGACTTACCCTCAGTACATATAGAACAAACATTTGAGTTAAACGAGTGTAAGTTATCAAGTCTCCACTTAAAATTTTTAGAGATCTTTATACACTGTTTATTAAAGCTCTTACATCTGTTACATCGGAAAATCGCTTTGTTGTACGTTCCCCTTTGGGTGATGCGATATACGCAGCCTCTGAGTCATCAACGGAACGTAATCGTTTGGTATGGGGCGCTTCACGACCTTTTCAGATGCATTTAATCGATAAGACTTATCAGGAAGCTATGGTGTTTCACAAAAAACTCTCTTTGGGTTTCATGTGTTGTCAACCGAAAAGTTTAGAAATTTGGATACCGCCAGGCAATATATTGGGTCGTATTGTGGAATCGCCTGCCATAACAGCGCCACAATTTTTCATAGAAGACGGTGCCACCAATTCGCCTATATTTTGTATAGAGGGTCCTTCTAATTCTGGCATATGCTGTTTTTGTTTGCCTAAAGAAGCATATTTTAAGGTAAGTTTGTTGCTTAGATGACTGTTTCACGAAATTTCATGAAATTTTACTAAAAACAATTATTATTTAAGATTCATTCAGGGCGGTGACTTAAGAGCGTCCATTGATCGCAAATGGCTATCTGGCAAGTCACAATACACGACAAACATCTATTTTAGTGATTCAAAACTAACGGCCAAGGAACGTGCATTAATCTTGGGTGCTGCCTTTTTACTGGTATAATTTTTAGTTTTCCCTTATGTACATAGTTTGAAGTTCTAAATTTCGTTTCTCTTTACAGGAATACATGTATTTTCAGAGTCGTTTTTAGCTGTGACAATTACAGAATTCGAAATTCAACAGAAAAATCGTATAATGGATATTCAATTTATAGATTTATGATGATTTAAAAATGGCCTGAGCCCTTACTATCATTCCGATGAGGTCTAGATCTTCCTTGCACATTTAAAATTTTCCTTTTTCATACATAGAATGTAAATAACGCATGTTCTTGTGAATTTAAAAATATTTAATAAAATAAGTAAAAACTCTAAACCGCTGTATGTATTAACGTTCTGTTAAGTTAAAAAAAAAGGAAATTAAATTAAATAAAAAATTCTCTTTCAAAATTTTATTTTCAAAAACATTTTATTTTATTTTTTGTTTGTTATTTCAAACATTCAATAATAATCTTTTTTAGTTGGTTTTTTTTTTTTTTTTGTTTTTTTTGTAAGATTGTGGAGACTTTTATCTCCACATTACACATGCACGCAATTACAAATAATGTAATTTATATTTTTATTTTGTTTAATTATTTATACATATAATATGTATGTATGTATATATTTTTTAAAATATAATTTTTTTTTGATCTATTACTAAAAAACTTTTATTTATTTTAATTTTTTTTTTGAGAAATACATTTAATATTTGTTGTTTCTTGTTAATTATTTACATATATGAATATATTTTTTATTTTATATTTGTATTAATATACTAATTTTATACATATGTTTGTATATATATGTATAAAGATTTCGATATATTAAATAAACTTAAACTATAGTTTCTATGACAGTTGTTTTAATAATTTTTTTTTATTATATATGTATATACTATATATATATATATATATATATATATTTTTTTGTTTTTTGATTAATAATCATTTTTGTACAACATATAATTTTTGTTTTATTTTTGTTATATTAGTTTGCCTAAAATAAAAACACTTAATATAAACTAAAATTTTAACTAAATGTAAAAATAATTATTAAAAAATTCCTTTAAAAAAATCATCATTAGTATTACAATCGAACTAAAAAAAAGAAAAAAAAAAATATTAAAATATAATTTATAGAGTCTCGTAGTCTCGTTGGTTTAATTTGCGTTTTTGTTATTCTTATTTTTTTCTTTTGTTTTCTTTTGTTTTGTTTCATTAAAAATAATTAAATAAAACAGTGTTTAAATTAAATTATAACAAATAAATTTAGAACCCAGGAAGAACATTGATTTTAAATTAATTTTATACATATTTTTGTAATGCCTTTAAAAGGCTTATTTTATTTTTTTTTTTGAGAAATACATTTAATATTTGTTGTTTCTTGTTAATTATTTACATATATGAATATATTTTTTATTTTATATTTGTATTAATATACTAATTTTATACATATGTTTGTATATATATGTATAAAGATTTCGATATATTAAATAAACTTAAACTATAGTTTCTATGACAGTTGTTTTAATAATTTTTTTTATTATATATGTATATACTATATATATATTTTTTTTTTGTTTTGTTTTTTGATTAATAATCATTTTTGTACAACATATAATTTTTGCTTTATTTTTGTTATATTAGTTTGCCTAAAATAAAAACACTTAATATAAACTAAAATTTTAACTAAATGTAAAAATAATTATTAAAAAATTCCTTAAAAAAATCATCATTAGTATTACAATCAAACTAAAAAAAAGAAAAAAAAATATTAAAATATAATTTATAGAGTCTCGTAGTCTCGTTGGTTTAATTTGCGTTTTTGTTATTCTTATTTTTTTTTTTCTTTTGTTTTGTTTCATTAAAAATAATTAAATAAAACAGTGTTTAAATTAAATTATAACAAATAAATTTAGAACCCAGGAAGAACATTGATTTTAAATTAATTTTATACATATTTTTGTAATGCCTTTAAAAGGCTTATTTTATTTTTTTTTGTTTATTTATTTATTTTTATTATTTCTTTTCAATAAAAAGCATAATAATCATTTAGGTTTTATTAAACATATAAAATCTATATTTTTTATATTTATTTTTACTAATTTCAGTTTCAATAAAAAATAAACTTTATATATATGTATATATATTTATATTTTATATACATATATATGTGTATATATAAAAACAGAACCACAGTTTTATTTTACTAGAAAAGTTTACAATTTAATTTTGTTTGTATGTGTTTTTATTTTTCTGTATTTTTCAAAATGTTTGTTGCCTTTTTCAATATGATATTTGAATATTTCCTCATTTGGTTCGATAGTTTCTATATTTAATAAGATTATATATGTATGTATGTTTGTTTAGCTTGATATTGATATATTGAAGGGGGTTTTTTTTTCATTTTTTTTTTTTGAAAACCAGAAAATTGCTTTAAACCGTTGTTACAGCAAAATGTTAAACGGAATTTTCTTTATTTTATAAAACAAAATATTTTAGCTTTCAGCATTATTATAAAATAGAAATATATATTCCGTACGATATGTAGTTTTCTAAAGGATATGATGAAAGTTTCATCGATTTGATTTTGGGATTTTTCATTATTTGGTCCTGAGGATTTTAAGATTTTGTATCAAAACTACAGTTTAAAGCAACTTTCTTTTTAGGTATATGAAGGCTATATAGTGTATAAATATAATTTTACTGTAACATCCACCTCACAATTTTAAAGTTTGGTAAATTTAAATATTTGCTATGATTTCAAATATTTTCGAAGATTTATATTCAAATCAATACAAACAGTCGTTAACAAAGTTTTGTAATCAAATTTGTTCTGCTTTCAGATCACAATCTAAACATATAACGAAACAATTATGTTTCGAAAGAAGATTTTATTCGAATCCCAACACATTCGCCCCACAATTTTAAAGCACATTCTCCGTTTTAGAATTAAGTTACGAAGGATAGAATAATTGCTGTATGACGATTAATGTTAAAGATTTCTTTGACGAAATATAAACACAATCCTGTGTTTAGTTGTAAATTCAAAATTCATCTTTAAAGAAAAAAATACATAAATAAAACGTCTTTTGTCTATCTAGACAATTACTGTCAATTATTTCAGAAATTATGGAGAAAGCGAATTTTAAAAATATGTTATCAAATTTTAAAACTAATAATTCTGTCCCAATTTTATTTCAATCAAATTTCGAAGATCTTTTTGAAATATTTCAAATATGTCATCAATTTAAAAATGTATCTTCTCATTTACAAATGATTTATTAATGGGAAAATCTGTTTTCAAATCTAAACAAAAATTTATCCCAGTTTAGCAAGGTGGATTGCTCAAAGGAATAGCCACTAGTGACTAATGACAACTTTTTTTTTTTTTTGCAAATCAACAATTTGTTAGAAATTTGTTTTTGTTGTTGTTTTTGTTTTTAATAATAATAATAATATTAATAATATTTTTTATTAATGATTTGAATTCGGTGGGGGTATATTGTTGATATTGTAGTGAAGCTTATAAGATGATTCATTTAAATTGAAAATTTTAAATCTTTCTCGTTTATCGAGTACCTGTTGATAGTGTTGATTATGATGATAACAGGGATTATCGTATGATAATGCTAGCTGTTGTGGCCAGGTTATTAGATCCATTATTCATCTATCTGTATAATTAAAGAGATAATGTCAGTTTGTTGGGCTCGATGTTGATGTTGTGTTCAAGTTCGTATTAATTGTTAAATCGGTTCTTAAACGTTTCTCTTGTTGCTGCTGCTGTTGCAGTTGCTGTTGTTGATCCTGATACTCTTTATCACTGTCCTCACCATTGCTAAAGGAACCCGGTAAACGTCTTTTGAGATTATTATTTAAGGACAAGGCAAAACTTTCGTCTTCAGAAGTGGAATTGGTTCGACGAGGTGTATTGGCTGCACTATTGTTATCTAAAGAAGCTATGGCTGTGGCTGCTGCTCTTTCGGCTGCCGTAAAACCATCTTCGGAGGCGCTGTCTTGCGATACTAAGCCCGTATTTGAATTTTCGCCAGATGGTGTGGTATAGCTACCCAGTTTAGAAGAGGGATCTTTGTCGATTAACTTCTGTGCCAATACTCTCAAAGATATTAAGGAATTCTCACAGTCGCTGGTATCAATTTCGGTAAGACTTATGCCGGCTCTTTCAATTTCTGCGTAGGTACCGAAAGGTAATTTCTGCAGACATTCTAGTTTTTGAACATGTGTCTTGGAGCGTAAGTGCTTGGCCAAATGACCATGTATGCGGAAGGCTATTTTGCAGTCAGTACACTCAAAGGGTCGTGGATTTGACCTAGTTGGCACGCCAAAAGTCGAAGTCATTATCACCTTATTTTTGTGGCCATCTGAACGTTCATGCTTTTGTAGATGACCCTGAGTACGAAATGAGACAGCGCAGGGATCACATTTATATTTGCGTTCCATATAATGTATATTCATGTGCAACACCAGCTGTGACTGTTTCTGAAAAGTCTTCGAGCATATCGAACACACCGGACGACCATCGGCGTTTGTGATTTGAGGGCACACGCGGATGTACTGGCAATATTTCGTTGTTGTTTGTAGTAAAACCATCTTCGCCTACAATTACATGTGCGAGTGGGTTGATTGGAAGAAGAATTACTAGACTGTGTACTGGTACTGGTGCTACCGCCCGATAGAACTCCCGAGAAATCGGTAGTGCCAGGTTGTAAAATTGCCGCCGGCAGATTTGCATTGTGGGAAGGTTTTTCTTCCGTTTTAGTAAGCGACTTCTTGGCAGGTGGTTCTTCATCAGTTTCCTCACTTTCATCGGATGATTTTAAAGGCGGCTTTGCCAAGGGCTGTGATCATCTCCCCAGGTGTTGTAACCGCTGGAGTTACGGCTACTTCGGCTTTAGATTTGGTTTCCTTTGGTTCCACAATTTCAATTTTGGGTAATTGCACAGGAGTAGTTACATCTTTTTTAATGGCATTGGTAGGTAGGGGTTCATTATTGATGGAGCAGCTAGTTATCACAGTAGTCACAGATAAGGAAACCGCGGTAACTGCTTCCATGGTAGCCTGACTTACTACCGAGCTGCTTGCTGCTGTAGTTGTGGTGGTGGTCCTGGATGGAGATATTGTGATATTGGGATTAACAGTCATGCCACGACTTAGCTGAGTCTGTTTGATTTTATAGTATTGTAATGTTTGCTCTCGCCGATAGTCGTACAGCATCATATCCTCGTTTAATTTGTGATGATTTTCTTCGTAATTGTCGTTATGATTGCGTCCAACTTTGGAAGAAACCGATATCATGGTTTTCAAAAAGCCAGACTCATTATTGTTAACACCAAATATGACATCCCTAATTTGAGCCTGCGTTTGTAACGGTCCTGCCGAAGAAGATGGCGTTGGTAGCACCGCTTGGGAGCTGTTAATAGTCTTTGTTTCCATAGCTCTGGGTTTTGTCAAGTCTATGGGTGTTGATTCAAAATTAGCTGTACTTGTGCTACTTAAATTGTACTTGTGCTCTTTGGGATTCGAGTAATATTGCTCTTGCTTGTGATAATCAAATGGCGGTTTAGGTGATGTATAGGATATCACTCTTCTTATTGCGGCGACGGGTGTGACAGTTGTGCTGGCAATTATAGTGGAGGTATTTGTTATGCCTGTTATTTGGCTACTGGCTATGGAAGTTTCCAAACTTTGAGTGTGTATGGGTGGGGTCATTGATAGCGTAAGCAAACATCTGGCTGCTTCATGTTCCAAGTGAGATTTATTATCATCGGCGGCTGATGTGACCGTCGTCATGTTCAAACTTTGAGTGACACTCGATTTAACCGAATCAGATTCATTGCTACTTTCAGTCTCATTGTCTGTAGAATCACCACCATCTGAATCGGACTCTCCATTCCCCATCGAAGAATTTCTATCGCCTGCTGAAGTGGAGGATTGTTGATCAAATTCCATATCTGGCTCTAGGAAATCACTATCGGCTGGCATTGGGCCTGGATTCAGCCCAAGTTCTATGCATTTCTTATAGTGGGTCTTGGACTGCATGTGCTTGGTGAGATTGCCTTTGGTTTTAAAGCTGAAATTACAATGTTTGCAGGTGTAAGGACGAACATCTGTATGAGTGCGTATGTGTTTCTTGAGCATGGACGGTTTCTTACAACGTATGCCACATTCCAAGCAGACATATTTTCCACGTCCTCTGCCTCTTACGTAAATATAATTCTCATGAGATTCATAACCACCTTCTAAAACTTGAGTAGAAGTAGTAGTAGTAGATGAAGCAGCAGTAGTTGTATTTGTGGTATCCTTAGAAGAATACGCAGTCTCCGCACTGGCTAATTTCGAATTATCTTTAGTAGCAGTAGGTGATGATGCTTCCTTTAGAGCAATAGGCTTCAATTGATGATGATAGAATTTATCTTGTGTACTAATGAAGGGTGTCATTACGGTTTGCTGAGCAGCTACCAATTTGTAGGATAATTTTTTATCTTGGGCTATTGTAAAGACAATTAATTTTTGGCGGGAATCATAAAGCGATATTACTTCTTTGGGTTTCAATCGCAAGGGATGAGGATTATTTTCAGCACACTGTTGCCACATGCTGTACATGGAAAGCTTATGCATATCTTGTACATACGAGGGTTGTGGACAATTGAGGGTACAGTAGAAAGTTTTTGTGGTTGACTTCAAGCCTAAATACGTATAGGAGTTACCATTTAAATAGAGTTGTACACAATCTTTAGACGGTCTTGGTGTTTCGGGTGATATCAAGGGAAGGGTATTGGCGGTCGGTGTTATGCCATGATGTCTTTTAGGCGTAAACGTTCCGGGTCTTAAAGGCAGGCTGGTGGGTCTTAGGAATTTTGATTTGGTTTTCACTTCTAAGACTGTAGAGTCGTTTTCCGTTGAGACCATCATAACATTTGTATCCACATGAAGAGGTGAAAGTGCTGAACTCGAAATCGTACCAACAGGAGATAAAGATTTAGTAGTATTCGAGGGTTGTTGTATAATCAACTGTTCGCGTGACATTTTATCCAAATTAAAATGGCGAGTCTCACTTTCGCTGTTGTTCGAATTTTTCCGAGGACTCAAGTTATCTGCCATACGCATAAAGTTAAACGATTTTATAGATTTCGAAGATTCAGTAACTGTAGTAACTGTTGTTTTGTTAGCAGGTTGCGTGTTGCTGTTGCCAGTACCACTGGTTGCAGGCCAATTGCGGACGTTGCGCATATTAGTCGAAGGTGGGGCACGATTAAATTCACTCGGTACATTTTGTACACCACCAAATGCTGTTGTACTGCTGCTGTTAGTGGTAGTCATATTCATGGGACTTGTGGATTGTTTCCGTATAGGACTCGATGTTCTCGAACCCATTTGATTTGGATTTTGTGGCAAACTTAAGAGATGTTGTTGCTGCTGTTGCGGTTGACTAGGTTTCGTAGGCGGTGCTAATGGCAGCTGCGGCTGTAAACTGTTCGGTCCTGGCATACCCGGTACATTAGGTATGACCTTCTCGGTTAAGCCCAAAGTTAAAGGATTGAAAGCTGTTATTTGATTTATGGGCGGAAATTGAAAATGTTGTGGTGCATTAGAGGAGGAGGAGCCCAAGCCTAAACTCAATTTGGGTGTCAGTTGATGGTTACCACCTGGTAGTATTGTTAACGGTAATTTATTTTCTTTTTTGGGTGAAACCTCTTGGAAACTGCCACCTGATAATAGGGGGGTACGTATCATTTTTGGGCTTTTGTCCACATCATCACATTCCGACAGAGGGATCATGCAACCACCTGAAGAAGTAAAACGTTTAAGACGTTCCTCTCTTTTCGACAATTCCTGGGCGTTCAATAACTGCATGTCGCCGCCGCTGGTAAGCGGCGACCGTTTAGATGAGGATGATGATTTAACGTTCAAATCAAACTTCATGCGTTTGCTAGCTGTTGGATCGCTTACGTTGTTATTGTGATTGAACAATCCATCATGATCGTGCATTTTTGTTATTATAACTTCCTCGGATTTGGACTTTGATTCGTTGCTGGAATAGTCCACCAAGGGGGTCTTTCCCAATAATGGCCCCGGTGATGGTAAAGGAGCATCTACAAAACGCAAGGGTATTTCATTCACTGTCAATTGAGTTTTGGTTTGAGATGTGACAGTCAGCGTGGTCGCAGAGGTGGCCGATGTTAATGCCAAACTTGAATTGGTGGCTGTGGAACTGGGTTGGGTTGAAGTAGCTGAGGTCGTAGTTGTAGAAGTACTCTTTGTTGACTTGGCTACGGAAGCACTTAAACGATTTAAAACCAAATTACTAGGCTTTGTTTGCAATTGTGACCAGGCCAACCTAACCAAAGATAGAGGATTTTTCGATAGCATCTTCAAATCGGGCATATTTAAAGAAACAGAGTTCGAACGGAAATATTTATGGGATGGTGAAGAAGCTGGTGAATTAGCACTGCTATTACTGCCTTGACAATAAGTACTATTGTGCAGCTGAAGATCCTCGGCAGTGCGAAATTCCATGGAACACAATGGGCATATGTAGACGGCATCTTCGCCACTGCCTTTGGGCACTGCCAAACCACGAGCATTTAGCAAAAGGTTCTTGATAATCGAGTTATTGGGTGGATATTTTCCTGCGGATGTAGAAGGCTGGGACTGTGGTTGTGGCGTACTGGAATTTGAATTTGACGAATTGGAGGCGTCATTTACCGCTATGCAGGGTTGTTCTATTGAATGACGTTTTCTAGGTGTGGCTGGCGGTGGTGCTTGCGGCAAAGGTCCTGGTGGTGGCCTTTCTTCTATTGGTTTGCTTTTTGATGATAGATTTAAAGGTACATTCGTAATTGTTGAATTGTGTACTGGAACAGATGGAGAGGAAGAAGTTATTGTGTGCTGGGCAGGAGTATTCGTTACCATAGAACGATACTGTTGGTATAACACTTGATTAGTGGGTGTGGTGGGAGTGGCAACTTGCAAAGTTGTAGTCGCTTGTGGGACAGTTTGTTGTATAATGAGTTTGTTGTTCATCAAGTGCTTGGAAATGCCATTTAAAGGTAAGGTACTCTCTTCAAGATTAGCTTTTTCGTTTGCGTAAAGAGTTCTTTGCTTGTTTAATTGTAATTGATGTTGCTGATGTTGCTGTTGTTGCTGTTGCTGCTGTTGCTGCTGCTGCTGCTGCTGTTGATACATATATTGTTGATGTTGCTGTTGCTGTTGCTGCAATTGCTGCTGTTGCTGTTGTAATTGTTTTTGTACTATAGCCTGTGCCAATTTGGCATTAGTGGCCGATTCACTTGGCGGTGCTCCATGTCGTACTCTGTAAAGTTTGGCTACCGCCAGCTGCATTTGTTGAACTGCCGGTGTTATTGTTGTTCGTGGTAAAGCTTCGCGAACGATTAAGCGTTTTGGGATATTTTTTTTGCAACAACAATTCCTTGTTCTCCACAATGGCTTCATTTTGCGATATGATCTTGTTTATATGTTCATGCAGTTTTTCTTTGTTCTACAAAAATATAAGATTGCATACATAGAATATGTAATTGGGATTAGAATAATAAGAACTTATGTGATCGAGAGAGCATTTTTTTAACTTACCAGATTGCCTGAATTAGCCGTAGTTTGTAAAAGGTTGCTGGTATTTGTGTTGGAGACCATATGTGTTGAACGTTGACTTATTTGAACATTTGAACTTTGTTCTGCAGATTCTTTGTTGGCTTTATTATTGTTGTTATTAATGTTAGAAGTGGTTATTGGAGGCTCAAAGGCTGAAGCTGCTGAAGCTGCCGATGCTGCACTGGCCAGAAAATGTAGTGGATTTGGTTGGATGGTACAATTTGAAGATGCAATTGGTTTTGGATGATGTACAATGGTACGTGTTGTATTTGAAGTCATCGAATTGGCGTTACTGGCATTCGAATTGTTCTTTGAATGGGTCTGGCCTGCTAGCGAGGGTGACGGTTGAGATGAGTGTGGCGATTGCGCTGGTGGTACTATGCTTGATGCAATTGCATTGGAATGTTGTTGTTGCTGCTGCTGCTGTTGTTGTTGCTGCTGTTGTTGTTGCTGTTGTTGTTGCAATTGCAATTGTTGCTGTTGTATTTGTTGCTGTTGTATCTGTAATTGATGATGAAATTGCTGTTGTTGTTGCGGTGTCATCAAGTGTAATGGAGCAAAGACAGGACTATAAAAAGCTTGGGGTCCAGGCATATGAGCGGATGGATGCAGTAATGCTCCAGTTCCTCCTGGTGACTGACTTATATAATAGGCTGCTGCCAAAGGCAGCTGTAAAGCATTAGAATGCGGCGATGCTAATAAATGGTGGGTGGCCTGTGTTTGCAGCTGATGTATGTGCTGTTGTTGCTGCAATTGCTGTAATTGGTGGCTGTTAATGTGGTTGTTTAATTTCATTTGGGTACTAGGCGATAACGAGGGGTGGTGGGATGTTAATAGTGGAGGAGTTTGTTGTGTTGGCAGGTGTACAATTGAAGGTGCAAACATTTTACATTCGTTAACGGCAACTACATGTTGTTGTTGTTGTTGCTGCTGTTGGTTTATAGTGGGAGTTGTTGATTCGGATAGTTTTTGTATGCTAACCGACTCTTTTTTGGTTGTTGCAGAAGCCGTTAATGTAGTAGGGTTTCCTCCTACACTGCCCTCTCCTTTTATAGCTCCAGCCACTGCTGCTGCTGCTGCTGCTGCTGCCGCCGCCGCTTCTTTTGGTGTGGCATATAGGGCAGCATTATGGAATTTTGGTTTATAGGGCTTGTAATCCAAGGCGATATTTTGACTGGTCGTTGAAGTACTACTGTTTGTAGCCATTATTGCAGTAGCGGGCGGCAGTGTACCAGCAGCTGGTGAACCCAGTGGTAATTGTTGAATCTGTTGTTGTAAGGGTTGCTGTAAATATGTAGTTTTCCCTGTAATTGCTGTTGTCAAGGCAGGTGAGGTTGATGACATAGGCGATGCCGTGGTAGTGGCAGTTAATAATGTTTGAGATGGTAGCTGCTGATGCTGATACTGGTGTGTATTAACAATATCTTCCGTTGGAGTACTACTACGACTTAACTAAAATTATAAATGGATAAATATTACGAATAATTAATGCTTTTCGTTGCTGATTCTAAAAGTTATCATTACCATTTCAGAACTGCTGTTGCTTAATTCTGGATCTCCATCTTGATCGGAGAGACCATCATCAGCATCTGGTGGTACTTCAATACCTTTTTGACGGGCAGCATGCGAACGAGATCTAAAGGAATAAGAAAAAGTGTTTGTTTTACGATCATTTTAACGCTGACAAACGAAAGAAACCTACCGGCAATGTTTATATAAATTACTTTTCGTTTTAAAGGCTATGCCACAGATATCACAAGGATAAGGACGTTCGTTGGTGTGGGCGCGTATATGTTTTTGCAGCACCGACGGTTTTGTACAGCTTAAATTGCAATATGGACAAATATAACAACGCCCACTCCCACTACCACTACCACTCCCGCCAGTAGTAGTAGTAGTAGTAGTAGCAGATGTTGCCGTTGTGGCGGCAATCGATACCGTAACGTGATTCAAATTGTTTATATTACTGTTGTTGCTGCTGCTGTTGCTGTTAACAATTTCTGTTGCAACAGATTGCTGTTGCTGTTGTTGTAGCTGTTGCTGTTGCTGTTGTGCCAACTGCAGTAAAACTTGATTTTGTAAATTTTTATTGTTATTGTTTGAAAGCTGTTCATTTTTGGAATTTCTAGCATTTGGAGTTGAGTGAGTGGTGATGGGAGTGGTATCGGTGGTTTTGGTAGTGGTAGTGGTGGCATCATTCTTATTTATAACGTTACCATTTTTAAAATGATCTTCTTGTAAAGTTGATGCACTGCTGGTGCAGTGAATGGCAGTTAAATTTTCTTGCTGTGACATAGTACTAGAGGAGGATACGGCCACCGTTAGATTTGATGCAGATGGCTGTTGTGGTTGTGGGGCTGGCGGTGGCGGTGGCGATGAAACTGATGAACTGGCCGATGACAAAGAAGTGCTACGCACTTTTTCCGCTTCCTGTGCAGCATCATTTTCTGTTGTACTCGCTAATCTTTTGAACTTTTTATGCAAATATTTTGAATTATTCCAATTTATTGAAGGCGAAGAAGATGAATAAACGGTTGAATTATCAGCTGATATTGGCTGTTGTTGCAGTTGCTGCTGTTGCTTATCACTCTGGCTGTTACTGTTTTTTTCCATACGTTCTTGTTTTTGTTGTTGATCTATTATATTAATGCTACTGATATTATTACTATTACTGCTACTACTACTACTACTACTACTATTATTGATACTAATGCTACAATTTACATGGTTATCACTTGTTGTATTTGCATTTGAACTATTAATGTTGTTGTTGTTGTTGTTATTATTGTTATTGCTGTTGTTTTTACTACTGCTGCTGCTGCTACTAGTTAAAGAGCTATTATGTTTAAATGTTGTTGCTGTTTCCGCAATGACAGTTTGTTCTGTGTGTGGTGCTACATTGATGGTTGATTTTGTTGAAACAGGCAGCAGGAGCAGCAGCAGCGGTAACAGTTACTGTACTGGTGGTGGCAGGTATAGTTTTAACACTTTGTTTGGCATCCTTTTCCAAAATTATCTTTTTGATTGATTCTTTCTGCTGTTGTTGCTGCTGCTGTTGCTGAAGATTTGTGTCACATTTAGCATTTTGTTGTTGCTGTTGTAATTGTTTTGCTGCTGCTTTAGCTTGTTTCGCTGTTAATTTCTTTTGTTGTGTGGCCGTTGTAGTTGCGGCTGTTGTTTCCACCATTTGAGTTTCACTTGTCTTTTCTAGTTCACGATATGTTTGTTTTTTATTTGTTATTGTAGATGCTACTGCAGCACTTGTACTTGTTTTAATTGGTTGCTGATGGTTATTTTGCAATTTTGTTTTATTATAATATTTAGTATTTGTTGTTGTTGTTGTTTGAGTAGTTGTTGTAGCTTCCATATTGCTCAAATTACTCAAGAGATCCTGATCCTTCGGTTGTTGTTGTAGATCGAGCTGTAAATCTGCTGTACCACCGGGATCATCTAAAATTAAAAGAAATAAAAATAAATTAATTAAAGAAAAGGAAACTAAATTGGTTTATTAGTAAAGATTTAAAATATTTTTAAGACTTTTTAATTAATCTAATTGCCAATAAGTTACTATGTCGTTGGTCAAAAAAGCTAATGTGCCCGAATCGGAATGTAATACTTAAACGTACCAATTAGAAATGCTTACGAACCCATGGCATACATTATGAAAGGAACTCTTAATTGATCTATCCTAACTCGGAACGAACAAGACAGTGCCAAAGGATTTAGATATCAAGGATATTGATGTCTACCATTACTTAATTAGAATCGTTGATTATCTGAACATACGGTCCGTAAATAGGCCTATTATTTGATAATACAAGCAAGTTTTAGCAAAAAGATTTATTTTTAAAATTTATCTATAAGATTGCATACATCTACATACATCTACAAATTCAATCATCAGTATTATCTAATCGGTTTAAAAATTTAATCATAAAATTACATTAGTATAGACATATGTATGAAAAATTTTTAAAATCCTCCCGAAGTGTTTAAAATAAATATATCTTGACTACCACACGTAATAAAAACCATAAAGAAGGTATAATTTTAAAATGTTATCATTATTTTATAGCTGCTAAATATAGAGATTAGAAAAAAAAAAAACGAATATTTTTTTATCAAGCGCCGATACGAATAAATTCACACTTTATTTAACTAAAATAAACATCTTCTTCTTTCTGTTCTTGTGCTGTGGCCGCAGCAAATTATTTTATAAACGAAACTATCAGGGTTTTTTCATTTTTCACATATATTTAGCATGACATTTTATAAAATCTTATCTCAACAAAATTTTGTGGTACGTACAACTATGTATTAAAAAGAATTAATCAAGAAAAAGAGGCAAAAAAAAAAAAAAAATCTCGAAATTCCACATATAAATACTAATTAAAACGATTTGTCAAAAACTCTTTATAATGGAACAAGTTAGAGATAGAAGTGAATAATTTTTTTTTTAGACGGTAATAGCAAAACAAAATTCATGCTACACTAGATATACTTCATATTTGATCATTACATCCCTTCAGTCAGGATTGCGATCTAGCGAGTGTGTGTTACATTACATTACACATGCATGAGTGACGGCATCTGCAGTTTAAAGTCGACTCCAAACGATAGACTCTGCTAAGGCTGCACTAGACATTCCCATAAAATGTCATGTAAAGTTCTCAATGTGTTTACGCTCTTGAGGGAATCTCTGTTTCTATTTGTTTCCAACAAACAGGTCAACAGTTATTTAATCCTAATCCTAATATATATTATAAATCTTCCTGTAAGTCTGTTTTTTTTTTTGTGTGTTTGTGAGCTAATCACGCCTGAACATCTAGACCGATTTTCTTGAAATTTGGGATATAGATCGAGCTGTTGACGGTGCAGGTTATAGGCTACAAATCTTTTCAAAAGGAGGAAAAATGGGCAAAAATTAATACTTTAATGCATAAATGCTGTAATTTATGTGTTTTAAAGGTATTTTTTTACGATTTAGTATGGTTAAGTTTCCCAAATAGCTATTGGAGGTGCTCCGTTTCTAAAGTTGAACCAAAGGGGTCCAAGAAGAGAGAAAGGGGCCAAAAACGGGCAAATTAAGTGCATACCGTATCACACCTGAACGCTTGAACCGATTTTCTTGAAATTTGGGATACTGATCGAGCTTTTGTCGGCGCGGGTTATAGGCTATAAATCTTTTAAAAATTTTGAGCCAAAGGGAAAAAAAATGGCGCAAAGGGAGAAAAAAAGGGCAAAAATTAGTACTTTATGCATAAATACTGTATTTTATATGTAGGTTTTAAAAGTATTTTTTTACGATTTAGCTTGGTTAAGTTTCCCAAATAGCTATTGGAGTTGTTCTGTTTAAAAAGTTGGACCAAAAGGGGTCAAGAAAGGGGAAAAGGGACGAAAAACGGGCAAATTGCATGCATTTATATTTAGGACTTAGAGTATTCAAAAAACTGGGTTATTTGCTAAACCGGTTTTCGAATAATTTGAAAAATTGCATTTTTTAAGAAACCGGTTTTTTATTTATTGTTATTTTTATAACTCGCGCAACGCCGGGTACAATCTGCTAGTGATCTATAAAGTCCACAACAGTGCTACCAAATTGACCAATACTTTAATAATGATACGCTCAATTAAAATTTGATTCGGGTATATACAAATAATTCCGAATATATTTCATAATAATAAAAACACAAGCAAGTAGTTTTTGTTTGAGATAAAGATTTCTAGAATTTATGATAATTTTTGGCAAAATCTGAATAATAAGCATTGAAAAGACAAAGAAACATAACTGAAAACATAAAAAAACAACAACGACAACGACAATAACAATAAGAACAACAGCAACAAGTCTAAAATAATTGATATAATAAATATTCATATAACATATGCATAAATGTACTATATGTACATACATACATACAATATAAATACATACATACATAAATGTATGAATAATTAAAGTGTTTTATGAGTTGAGCTTATCTAGAATTTTTGTCATGTTCTTTTTTTCGCTTTTCATTTCGCTTGGTTTTATTAGAAAAGTTTATTTGCACAATTAATTTATACACTCGAAAAAAAAAAAATAAATAAATAATTAATAGCTTAGTGAAGTGAATATCAACATTTTTGAAAAAAAAAAGTTTTTGTTGTTTGTATTTAAAGCATGTATTAAAACTACATAACAGATCATTTAAATGCTTCGTTCATAGGGCGTTTAATCAATGGCATCAAATTCCTATTCATACATACATATGTACAGTAGCGAGCACAAAAAATGCAACGTTGGGTAAAATTATCTTTAAGTGCGATAATTTAAAAAAAATGGTGACCAGTTCAAAATATTTCTTTGGGTTATTAATCCCTACAGTTATAGATACCTATTATCAATAACATTATGTAAATATTTTTAATTAATGATATATTATTTTGTCATTTATTAAAAAGAGTGCGAATTTCTTGGGAGCAATAAAAATGCAACAGCATAAATTTTAATTGTTCTTACAAAAAAAATCTTAAAATTAATATTTAGTGGCGTAGCCCTTATTTTCTATGACTTCTTGCAACCTAGAAGGCATAGAGTCGACTAAAGCTATTAATGTGTTAATGGATATTTTCTCCCATTCACTTTTCAAAATTTCTTCTAATTGCCTCTTATTTGACGGATGTTTCCTCTTAACTTCCCGATCTAATATCTTATAGATTTTCTATGGGGTTTAGATCGGGAGACTGTGATGGCCAATCCAAAACATTGACATCATTGTCGCTTAAAACGTTTCGAGCTAAGCGACTTGAGTGTTTTGGATCGTTATCCTGTTGGAATATGCTACCAGGAGGCATTTTTTCCCGCAGATGAGGAAGCATGTGTTCTCCAAGGATTTCACAGTACTTCTTGGCGTCCATTTTTCCTTCGATTTGAGTTAAGGGACCTACCCCATTACGGGAAAACGCACCTGTAAATACGTGACGTAAAATCAATAATTTTCTTTAAACATATCGTTCCATACTCCACACCATTATTGATCCACCGCCATGTTTTACGGTTGGAAGTTGATATCTTGGAGAATATCTCTGTCCAGGCGGTCTTCGAACAAAATTTATCCCATCGGAGCCAAACAAATTAAATTTGCTTTCATCGCTCCACAAGACTTTAGCCCATTGTTCATTTGACCAATCCTTGTAACGTTTTGCAAATTCCAGGCGCTTCTTTTTATTGATTGCACTGATGAAAGGTTTCTTTGCGGGTATTCTCACATGCAAATTAGCCTTTTTCAACCTACGGCGAACAGTGTAAACGCCTATAGAGACTCCCATTTACTCATTTGCGAAATTAGCAACGTCCACTGCGGTCTTTCGTGGATCTTTTTTAACCAGTGCAATCATCTGGCAGTCTTGGCGAGAGGTAGTTTTTCGAGGATTACCACTACCTGGTTTCCTTACCACGCTATTTCTCAAGGAAAATCGAGATTTAATCCGACATACGGTTCATTGATTTACACCAAAGAGGTGTCCAACTTCACGCATGGATTTTCCTTCTGCTAAGACTTTAATGATTGCAGTTTTGCTGTCAGCTGAGAGTTGCTTCTATTACAAAACACATGTTGTATAACTTATTTAAGAAATTTTCAATTATAATTAAATAAATAACTTACTTTAACTATTTTTTTATTATGTTGCATTTTTTTTGCTCGCTAAAAATTTGCACTTTTTTCACTAATTCAAAAATATTTAACTTTTTAAAGCAGAATTTGGAATAAACTGTGGTTACTTTGAAAACTTATAATTGAAAGAATTAACAGCAAAAGAAAATAGATAAATTAGTTACCGATATTTTGAAACAGAACTTATTAAAGATCATATGGCACAGTGTTGCATTTTTTGTGCTCGCTACTGTATATATTAGAAAAGCTCATGATTGCCTACATATTTAAGGGGTTTCCTATTGTGTTTAAACAGCTATGGACATTAAATTAGCACAAAAACCATTTATAGTTTGATTATGATTTTTTTTTCCCATCTCCATTGTTTTTATATTTTCTAAAATTTCATTTGAATTTAAATTTTACTTTAAATTTTACTTCGAGTGTATAATTTTCTATCAGTTTATTTCTCGTTATTTTGTTTTTTTTTTTGTTTTTTTGCACTCGTATTCCAACTAGAGAGTAGTGTTGTGTATAATGATTGCATTAATAATAGTTTCTCCTTGCCTCTTCCTCTTCCTCTTTTTACCCATAAGCCAATACACTCTATCAAATATCTTTATGAGTGTACGTAAATCACTTGCTTATATTCATTCAGACAGTTTTTCCCTGCTTGTTGTTGTTAATGATAAAGCTAAAAATATTATTTAAATTTTTATTTGAATAGGGTTTTGTTAATGACCGCGTATTATAAGCGTACGTAGTATGTACATACAGTTGTATGGAAATATGTCGAATTTTAATTGAGATAAGTGTTTATGTGTGTTTGTGTGTGTGTGTGTGTGTACAAATGAGACTTTTAACTGAAGGTGTTGTGTTGTGTTGGTTGCCATGTCTCAGACAACGTCTCAATTGTGTTTTGTTGTTGCTACTTGTTTAGTTATCTTTTTATTTTTTATTTTTTTCTAGTTGCAGTTGTTGTCGTTGTCGTTGTCGTTGTTGCCTTTATAATTTGCGAGGTGTTTTTTTCATGAATTTTATTTCTTTTTTTTTTTTTGTATTAACAATTATCGCTTTATTGCTGCATTACTTCTTGCTGACGTCAGTTGAAAATACTTGACAATTTTTTTTTTATTTTTTATTTTATATTTTATTATGATTGTTGTTGTTGTAGCTGTTGTTCTTTGCTTTGTTTTGTTTTGTTTTTTATTATTATTATTATAGAAATATTACAATATTTTTGATTTGATATGGTTGTCAGTGTATTAAATTTAAGCTGATAATGAAATAATTAAACAATATTGTGTTATAAAAACAAAAAACAACAAAAAAAAGGAAATATTTTGCTAAAAAAAAAGAAGGAATTTTTGTACGAACGAAACAGCACAATACAGTCGTGGTCGTCAACGTCAGTGTGGCTATGCATACAAGTGGTAATGCGTTTGCAATAGTGTAAACGTGTGTATTTGTGGAGTATTCCCTTCCTCTCTCTCTCTCTCTCTCTCTCACTCTCTTGCTCTTTCTCTTTATCTGGTAACAATTAGTAATTTGTTTATTTATTTTTGATATCATTTAATATTATCTGTCCACATAAACTACAGTGTGTGTAATAAATAAACGAATGTGGTTTTCAGATAAAAAACAGAAAAAACAGAAAAAGAGTCAAGTATTTGCCTTCAAGCAAAAAAAAAAGAAGTGATAACGATAATAAAAGGAATGGGACGGACACGTATAACGTATTGTAAATAAAATATTTTTTATATTCTTTTTCTTTTTTTTTTGTTGACATACATATTTAAAGTAAATCTTGTTACTGCTAATAAATAAACACCGGTTGATAGCAAAATTTCCGTCAATTACGCATGCGATCGATATCTACGTACGTACTTATAGATGATGATTGTATGTATGTATGTATGTACATACATACGTACGTATGTAATTGCATATGTATAATGTTTCATTATTTTGAAAAAAGATTTGATTTGACAATCAAATAAGCTTTTAACCCTAGAAAGTAAAAGTGAATGGAAAAGACATACATATGTATGTAGGTATGTATAAAGTGTAGTAAAAATATTTCCTTTATTTTCTTGTTTATAGCCCATTTACACTACAGCCAAATCTAGTAGATTAGATTTCAAATCTTCTTCAAAATCTAGATCGTTTACACTGGAATTATTTGACAGTAGCGAGATTTCATTTTAATAACAAAAACAGCTGACTGAAATTTAAAAGAAAACAATAATATTTCCAAAACTTAGTTTAATACCAAAAAAAAAATAAAAATATAGGACATACATTTAAAAAAATATTGCAAATGCATTAGTATTAGATGTAAGCATATGCAAAATAGGTAATAATAAAAATATTAATCCGCAGGTTAGTCACGAGTCATTCTGGGAGGAAGATGTTCATTATTTTGTTTATTTTTAACCCTTATCCTGTACTTCAAAAATATAACACATTTTATTTTTTTACATTCATTACATACAACATTGGTCTGAGAATGCTTTCTGCAAATACATTTTTGACATTCGGTACATTTATTTGCATATTTGGTGCTTTTAGAACGATTTGGACAAAAGTAACAAATTCAAAAACACAACGAATAATATATTTACACTACTTATTCTCTGTTTTGGGTTTGTTGTTAGTTATGAAGTTGTCAAGACACACAAAATTGTTACTAAGCTCGTAACACATGCGGAAGTTGATTATGTTGCATTGAGCAATTTTGACCCAAAAGTACCATTTGCGTAAGTTTTTTTACATACGCTTTGTGAAAAGCTTTACAAAGATTATGTTTTAAATTGTAATAGCATTCACTAAATTATAATTGTACAAAAGTTGAGTATTTAAAGAATAAATGAGGAATAAAAACTATTCGGGCAATTTTGACCCATTAATACAGGGTAAGGGTTAATTTATTTTTATTTTGTTTGTTTTTATTTTCAATTCAAATGTCATTTTTTTCCTGCGCAGCGTTGTATTTTTAAGTACTATTTGGCAAAACACATAGTTGCATTCCAATTTTTACTAGATTTTGCCGAAATCTACTAAATAAGTAGATTTTGTTTTGTATGGGAAATCTAGTTAAAATCAACTAGATTTGGCTCGAAATCCCATAAGTACTAGATTTCGCTGTAGTGTAAATGGGCTATTAATTATTTGTATAGAAATTTCATTTAGAACACAGTAAATTTTAGATTTCATTTGTTTTATGGACTGCGATAAATAAATGCCATGAGTGAGATAGGCAATTGTTGATAAACTTATAGACGTTAGGTCTCGCAAATTCTGATGGTCAAATTGTTGTACTGCTTCAGAATTTTGAAAAATAAAGAAGGAAATCAAATTTGACAGGAGGTGTGCACGAAAAAAGTAGCAAATGTATGTACATATGTATGTGCATAAACGGCACATAAACGGTTTTTTTAAGTTAACGGCCTATTTGTCATTTAATAATATTAGACCGAGCGAAGCTGCCTTTTACGCACTTAAAAAAATAAAAGAGGAATAAAATTCAGAATTTGTGACTTTTAATTGATTTTAATTAGATTCGATTAAATTCCGCTTTTATTTTTTAACATTTAAATATCAAATATTTTTCTTGAAAATTCATTGTTTCAAGTGATAAAATCATACTCAAATTACAGCGTTACGAGAGTTGACAATAAAGTTTCAAAATTTTATTGAAATTTTTATTTTAATATCAATGAGAATATCTTCGATCTCGTTAATAGACAGAACTCAGTGTTGCCAGCGATTGTATATCAAAACGCGCATAAAAAATTAAAAAACGGGTAAAAACGCGTATTTTTTGAGTTTAAAAAGGGTAAAAATGCACTACAGTTTTTTAGTAAGAAAAATCGTTTATAAAACTAATATTTTATAATTTTCTTCTATTTGATAAGTTAATATTATGGTTAAACTAATAAAATATAATAAAAGAAAACAATTCATATAAATATGTCAGTATAGTTTATAAAATTAACATTTATAATTTAAAAAATTTTAAGTATGTGGGTGTACAACCCTTATACAAAATTCCTTATTAAAAAGGTTACTTAAATCTTTGGCAAATATTTTCCTGATATCATCTACATTTTCATCCTCCCCAAACCACGTTTGGCCGCAATAGTTTTGTTTTAATAAATATTTTTGCAGACCTCGGAAGGTATTGCATAATTATTACAGCAGAAATTGAGTCTAGGTAGTCCATATTTTATGTGTAAAATCGAATTAACCGAGTATAATGATAGTCGGTTTGAAATTTTATTCTTTGATAAATTCATGGAGCTATATCCCTCAACCTCTGCGTTAGAGCAAGGAAAATTTAATACTCGAAGAACAAACTGTGCTAATACTAAAAATGTTTTTTCTTCTAACGAGTTTTTAAATTGACTAACCTCCAAAAAAGATCTCTTCTAGTTTTGCTTTCCCAATTAAATTAAATTTTCTAAACAAGTTTCTATTGTTGATGATGTATTTACATCATTTATAAAGTTGCTTATAAATTCTATTAACTGATCTTTATTTATATTACTTAACAAATTTTCGACAATGAATGAGGAAGCTTTTTGTAAAATTTTTGCTAGGAAGTCTAGCTCTAATTTCATAAATAAGGTTTTTAGTGAAAAGAACACATTTTTGTTTAATAAAATTTTTTTCGGTTTCTGTTTTTGGTATTCATTGGAGGCCTTTTCAAAACTATAACCAATGTATTATATTTAGTATCTATATCACCTTCTATATAATAAAAATTTTCTCAATTTATTATCAATTTGTTAGTCAGCTTTTTTAGCAATCTTTACAAATCTTATACAACCTAACGTGGTCTGCATTTTTTGCTTCAAATGCTAAATTGAACCTCTCCCAAAAAGGAACTTAAATACGTGAGATATACAAAATTGTTATTATTATTATCATATATCCTTAAGTGAAACATACCCACTGTCCTTAAGAATATTAAAATGTGTTTAAAGTTCCAGCCACATATTCAAAATACATTTAACCGCCCTTTCAATTGATATCGTGTTCTAAATTTTACGCTTAAAAAAAATTTGGACATTTTTCTTTGTAGTTTCAATATAAAGGCTATTAAAAATCAACCAAAAGCACTGAAAGCACTGTAATGAAATTTGAAAAGCACCATAATAGTGCCTCTCCGTAAAAAGGCACTAGAAGAAAAAATTTACGCGTACGACGTTTCATAAAGCACCATAAATAGTGCGAAAAGCACTAAGTTGGCAACACTGACAGCACTACTGAACCATAAACAACTACATACACACATACATACATACATACAGTATGTAACTGTTAATAATAAAAGAATAAACTTGTCAGCACTCTTATGTCAATGCAAAACCGTTGTAAATTGTTTTTTTTTTACAATGTTAATTACAAGCTTAGAAAACAAATTCCAGAAGTGATCAAAAATTTTAAATGCGGCGGCACTAATAAATTTTATTTTGCGAGTACTTCTTATTCCAAATAAAATTGATTTTATTGTTAATTTATAACAAAAATAAAAGGAATACTAATAATAATTATAATAATAATGATGATCAAAGTACAAAAGTACAACAACCAGATTATATTTATTGTATACTATGCATGCCATGCATGCATGTGGGTATGTATGTATGTATGTATGTACGCAATAAAATTATTATTATCGCAAACAGCAATTTTGTTGAATTATTGAAAGTTTATTTAAACATTGTGTGTGTGTGTCTAAAAATTAATTTTTTCTGTACGTTTATTGTGTATAAAATTAAATTCAATTAAATTGAAAATAAACTTGAAATCATAAAAAAAAAATTTTATTTTTAGCTTCTCACTTAAATACCACAAAAATTGCCTTTTATTTGCATAAAAATATGTTCGTCAAAAAAATAAAAAAACAAACGAACAAACGAACAACAACAACGTTTAAAAGATTTTTTGTTTTTGTTTTGTTTTGCTTTTTCTTTGCACTTGTTTTAGAGTACACAGTAGACAGACATAACATAACCTGTTTCTGGTTTATTTCGTATTGGCAGCGATTTTATTTAAGTGGCTGTTATTGTTGTGTTTTGGGAGTCTCTTTCTATTTTTTCTGTTTTTTTTTTGTAAACCGGCATCAATCATTCATCGTTAAACAACAACAATAACAACAATAAAATAATAATAACATTAGCACATGCTTTAATAATAAACAATAAGAGCCCACGAACACCATCATCATCATCTGTGTTATAGTATGTATAGCTAATCGCACAACACAACAGTCATTAAGCAGAATAAGAACAACAACAATTTGGTTATAGGTACCTAGTAATCACTCACAGAAAGCAACAACAATTGTATGAAGGTGTTCCGTAAATGTCTACGTCATCATCGTCTTTTGTGGAGAGCAAAAAAAAATTCAAAACCGGTTTCAGTTGGCGATTTTAGCCAATGAGTGTTAATTACACAAACAAACAAAAGTAAACACACATTTCTGATTAATTTTGTTACGTTTTTAGTTTTCGTTTTACTTTTTTTTCTTTTTTTTTTTTTGCAAATTTAAATAATTTTTAAAATTATTTCCATTGATTTAATTAAATTTTGTGTCGGTATGTATCACTTTATTTGATTACTTATCACTAAATGAACACACGCACTTGAGAAAAACACACACACCCAAAACACAAACACTAACACTAACACACAGCTAAAATTGTAAAATAATTAATAAAAGTTATTAAAATCATCATTTACTGTATTAATACAGTAAACATTAATTAAAATAATTCAAAATTTATTTATTAATTAAAACTATGCATGCATGCATACGTGTGTTGTGTGTGTATGTAGTAGCGCACTAAATGAAATTAAATACACGGCAAAAATGCAACACAATTATATTTTTGAATACAAGGCGCGTTAATAACAATCTTTGCTTGCTTATTTGCTTATATTGTAGGCGAGTGTGTTTCTTTCGTTTTATTATTATTTCATACGTAAGAGAAAAAAAAAGAGAGAAGAAAAAAAAACACAAAGAACGAGGAATCACTGTCAAACGCTGTCTACTACCATATGACTTCACATGCGAATGAAACGCGACTAGACGTACCAAAGAAATTCATTCAATTTCCAAGTAAATTTCAACAAAAAAAAAAGAAAAAAAGAATAATAATAAAAGACCAAAAACAACAAATAAAACAGATTCATACAAACACATGCAGCATACACACACACACACAAATAACACAGAAGGCGAACAACAGGCAGGCAGGCAAGCAAGCAAACAAATCAAAACAAAAACGAAAAAATAAAAATAAAAAGAGCACTAACAGCTTAAATGTACGTCGTATCCATACTACACAAGTGCTGCTACTACTACTACTACTAAACACAAGCCATACTAAACGTCTCTCTCTCTCTCGTTCTCTCGCCCGCGCAATACGTAAAGTATTTAGTACATATCGACAATATAGCAAGAGCAATAACAATAACAAAACAATAATCATAATAAAAAAGAAATAAAAGTGAACAAAAAGCCAAAGGCAGCAACAACTTAATGCAAAATATACAAACATACATACAAACATACATACTAATATGTAAATAAAGAAAAATAAAGCAAAAACAAAAAATAAAAAAAAAATATTTGCACGAAATTTCAAACAACACTCGCACACATATTCACACACACTCTCTTTATTCTCTCTTTTTTTTTAATAGGTTCCATGCATGCGTCGTGTATTCATCAAGAGTAAGAAGAGTAAATCGAAGAAAATAAGAGGACAAGAGCAAAAAACGAAAAAAAAAAAATTAAAACAACAACAATGTTAAGATTAATCAGTAGCAACTCACAATACAAAGTGTGTGAGCACAATAATACAAACACTATGTAACGGTAATAAACGAATTGCAAAAATGCCCTGCTAATCGGCTGTTTAATGATAAAAGCGGCAGAATTTACATTCAAGTTTACATTGTATTCATATGAACGGTGTTACCTACATATGTACACAGATGTAGAGAATAAAAAATTTTCTATTTTATTAAAAATGTATTATGACCTGATCATTATTAAATGGGCAAAGGGGATTATTTTAAAATCTCTAATAATATAATCAATCGAGTTTCCTTCCATTTACCAATAAAAAAAAAACAAAAGAAGAGACAAACGAATTGACAAGTCGTAAATGTCCACTTTAGCACACTACAATTTGAACTTCGTTATCGATGTTGTTATTATTATTGCTGTATTGCTTGCTATAAAACGTCAAGCAATACAATATAAAAGAATTCAAAACGTAGTTTTACTAAACGCGAAATACGCGGTATTGAAATATTCACACACATACACATACATACATGCATACATACATAAGCACAAAATAATAATAAAATCAAGCATATAATTAAACAAGTGTCTTTTACTGACTCTGTATGTGTGTGTATGTGTTAGTGTATGTATTCCAAGCAGACACAACAGCAATGGTATTCCCATTATTATAGTAGTGGGGAGTTGGTAGAGGTAAATGAAGAAGAAGAAAAAAAAACACAACACAATACAAACAATATTAAAATTAAACAAAAACAACAACAATAACAACAATGAGACTACCACCAAACACGACTATCAATAGCGAATACCAAATGATACACATCACGACGAAACAGCCTGCCTAAGCAGCCCAGCTAGCTATACAGCACAACATTAAACGAAACTTATTAAAAGGCGAACACCACAAATTTCGCACTTACTCATACTCCCTCAGAGACTACAGTCAGCCAGTCAGTGAATGAGTAAGTGAGTGAGCAAGTGAGCGAGTGAATGACTACAATGAAAATGAAAACACACGACTTTTACATACACAAAAAACAACAAGAACGAGAACTACAGAAATACCGAGAAAATATAAACAAAAACAAAAATAAAAACTTTGAATAATTTGCCAAGAACAAAAACAAAAATAACAACAAAAGCAACGTTTTAAAAAAGCTGACTAACAAGTAAAACTGTTGAAGGTTCGGGGAGCACCATACAATACAATACTAAACGACGATGGCAACGACAACGACAAAGGCAACGAAGGCAGCACAACATCGTTGTATGATGATGATTTAAGTAAATAACCCACAGTAACAACAACAATTAAATACTGTACGTAATAAAATGAAAAAAAAAAAAAGATAGACACACACACACTACAAAGAGAGACAAGAGGAGCAACAACTGTGTAAATAAATATTGAAAACAACAACAACAACGCCAACAACATCAACAACTGTATGCCATATCAAGTTCTTGAGTTTGTCTCTAGTGCTTGTGATTCTTTTTTAGACAGTCATTGATAATAATATGGTTATTTAATACAATACTCATGCATAAACACACACTCACACGCACACACATATAAATACTTAAAAAAATGTTAATGTATATATGCATGTGTGCATAGTTTAATATACAACACCATTATTATCTTGATTATTATCATGATAATCATAAAAATAATAATAAAAAATGAAGAAGAAGAAGAAAAAAAATCAAGAAAACACTACTCGGTCATATTTTATCGTTCATACTTGTTTTTGTTTCTGTTTTTTCTTGTTCATTTAGCTGCTGCGTCATTTTATAGCCCGAGAAAATAAAAACACAAAAAAATATTATCAAATGAATAACAATAAATATCATATGTATGTACGTATGTATGTATGTATGTACGGATGTCTATAAAAAAAAAAAATTGTAAGAGTATCATCATCATACAAACAAATCAAACTTTACCAGCCAGCCATTTAATTATTTAACCGCAAATACTGCTGTAGCAATCGTTTACTGGCTTGCTTACTCACTCACTCAGTCGTGCTTATATTAAATTAAAGTTTTTTTCTCTCTCTCTCTCTCTCTATTCTAGTTTCATTTGTAGAGGAATAAAATTTTGTTGTTTTCTTGTTGTTGTTCAGTTTCCCTCTTCGATGTATGGGTGTGTTTGTGTGTGCGAACACATATAAACGAAAAAGAAAGAAAAAAAAAACAGCAACAACAGTAAACGTCAATTCATGTCAATTCACAAGAAATGAGGAAACCCTCTTCGCGCATCAACATGTATCGTAACGTAACGTATTTAGTTTGTTTTTCAGTACATATTTGTTTTTGTTTTTTTAGTTTTTTTTTTTCTATTTTTTCATTGTATGTACATTTGGCGTTATTGAATACTCGTGCTTGTGCTTTTTTAAATTGTTTTTAGTTTGTGTATGTTTTGGTTTGTTTTGTTTATGATACGTTTGTGTATAATTAGACTGACCATATTGGTAAAAGTAGAAAAATAAACATAGTCAGAAAAGTAATCGATTATGAATTTAACTATATAGGTACGTACATATGTATGTATGTACGTATGTATAGAGAAAAAGAAAATGTAAATAAAATTTACATAATATGGCTTATAAATCATTTCAAAATGATAAATAAAATGCATATGTACAATGTACATACCTGTTTATGTACCTATTTATATTAGGATGTAGATGGTAGAACCTATTAAGTCTGTCATTAGGATGATATTTCTTTAATTCCTATACAAATGAGGTGTTATTGTAAATTTTTCCTTAATCGTTAGAGTCTGCAATAGTACCTTTAAGATATTGTCAAATCATTGTTTATATTGGTCACCTTAATTTTCTTATTCCCTTACACACCCACTCGCTTCAGTGTAATATTTTAAAAGTGTGTGGCTACGAACAAAAGAATTTTTTTGATTACTCCGTTTGAAATAGTGTTGCACATGTATGTATGTACAGATGTATAGTGTTAACAATTTGAGAATCTGTGAAATAATTTCCAAGAATTTTAATTTGTTTTATTTACATATGTATGTACGTATATACGTATGTACGGCTGAATTCTAATGAAACAAATAAACAAACATTATTAATAATAAATAAATGCAAACAAATTCAATTGTATTAAGTGTAATAGAATACGAAATAAAAAAAACAAGAAAAACAATTGTTAACGGCATACGTACATATGTATGTATGTACGTACGTACAAATAAAGTCTCTACGGTGAGTGAGAGAGAGAGATAGAGAGCGTGGCAAAGATTGGTTGAGTAATAGGAGAGAGAGGATAGCTGTGTAATGTGTGCTAAATTTAACAAAGTCAGCAGATTGTTTACCAACTGAGGAGGTGGGTGGCGGCGAAAAAAAGGGTGCAGAAATAGGAGTAAAAGCAAAGTAAATTCAGTATGTAAATTAATAAAGTGACCAGACGATCATTAGATCAGAGTTTCAAAATGGCTATAATAGTTACTAACGTAAGAAATACGATAATAAGAGAGTGTGTGAGAGAGAGAGGGAGAGAGAGAGGAGAGGAAATGGAAGAAAAATGATGTCATTTTTTAAAGGAAATTGAAAGCAACAGAATGTTGTGGAAGGTAGATAGTGCGGTTTTGTTAAAATTCTATAAGAAAAAAAAAAAACGAAATGCAATAAAATGAAAAACAAGTGCATAAATAAATTAATAAATAGAAAAAAAAGATTAATTAAATATAAATGGCAAGTCCAAATGGCTTATTAAAATAGGCACAAAAGTGTTTTCAAAGATCAAATGCAACAAATTGGTGTACAAGTCAATCCCTTCAGAATTTTCCAATATCTACTAACTGCTGTGTAAAGCAGCAAAAAATATAAATTTAAAGTGAAAATACCTATTGAAATAAATTAATTTGTTTATTATTAATAAATAATTACGTTCATACAAATGTAAATATTAATATGTAGGTACGTACCTATAAATCTAATAATAATAAATAATATTTTTTTTCTTGTCTGCAAAACCAAAGAAATCATGGCGTCAGCACAATAAAAAAAAACGAATATGTATGTGTTTGTGTAGTATATTTGTGTGTGCATATGCATGTATGTAAATATGCGTATACATAATTTTAATGTGTATTACAAAACGTTAACACTCGGTTTTCATAAAAAAACAAAAATAAAAACAAAACCAAAGCAAACTAAAATGCATGCCTCATCACCCACTCACTCACTATACTCGTATGGACATAGTACTTCCTCTAACACAATAATTAAATGAAAACTTTACTCACATTTTGTTTTTTGCTAGTTTGTTTGTTTGTAAGAAGGCAACAGGCATTATTATTACTATGCATGTGTGTGCGTGTGTGTCTGTGTATAAATAAAAATTATTGTTGCTTTTGTCGCTGAATGATTGAATATTTTCATATAGCTCAGTACGTACTGACAAACATGGCCAGCCAGCCACGTACTATTTAGAGGAATGCCTGCTTGCCTGCCTGGCTGGCTGATTGACACATAGCCCGACCAACAAGTTGCGTTTCATTGTGTTTTACGGCTATCACTTTTATTCTAACCCCCCCCTCCACCACTCGCCCTTAGCACTCGGCATATACATACATACGTATAATCGTTCTTTTATATTCTAATGTAATGTGTTTTCGTGTCGCCAGTGAGTCGTGCTTTGTCAAGTGCATGATGTGTTAACATTGGTATTCATTATTATTATTGTTATTATTATTGTTGTTATTATTTATATTCACATTCACATTCACGTACACATTTACTATATTGTTATTGTGTTTTGTTTATTATTGTTGGATGTTTTATTAAATAATTCAACAATACTTGAAAGAAATATCTCAACAAACTGAATAATTTACGAATGTTTTGAAAAATTTTGTTCTAAAAGAACCTAAATTAAGAAAATCCAATACAAAACTGAGTTGATTGTGAGTGAGTGAGTGATGGTTTTAATTTTTTTTTTTTCATAATGAAATATTATGAGGCCAAATTATACAAAAAAAAAACAATAACAAGAACAAGAATTAAAGACAGAACGAGAAAAGAGTGAAATGTAGCGGTAAAAGGACATGCATATTGGATTCTACACTTGAAGAAATAGTTTGGTAAGTAGGTACATGCAAATAATTTCTAAAAAAAAATTTGTAAACAAAAAAATAAAATATTTGACATGAAATGTAAGATTTTATCTAGTGTTGTTGGATGAATTATCTCGTCCCTGAGTTAATCGATTATTAGGTTATCGTTTGTCTAGGCCTTTATTATCTACTGCCATATTGACGCCTCCATTCTATAAGTACACTTAGAACATTTTTTTTGTTCTTGAATATTTAAATTCTGGGTTTTCTAACTTAAATACTGTCAAAATTTGGTTAAGATGCGCCAATCCGTTCCGATGTTATAGGGAAAATCTAATTGGAAAAAACTTTAAGAGCTCATAACTCCAAACACTCTTTTTCAACTTAAAACGTTATAGAACGGTCTAGAAAATGAATGCTTGAGGAAATTCTAATTAAAATCATGGCACTTAAGGCAATCTCCTATAATTCTATTGTGTATTACTCTCCTCTTGAATGAATCTAGGCTAGTGTAGTTGATTTGATTATTATCTTTGGGCATTGCCATTTATTGATTATATATCTAGGCTTAGTGGAGGTTAATATTTCCCAATCTCCAATCCTATCATGGTCCCAGTTTTAGTTGGCTTATAACATTTTCTGGGTGTGGCAACTACCCTTCCGGGAATGCATCCATTTTGTTGTGTTCTACAAATATGTACATATTCGGTCGGGAATACTTTTGTTTCAGCTTTCATGATTCCACACGGCTTAATTTCTATGCAACACTGCTTACAAAATGGTTGAGTATCATCCATACATTTTCAATAGTATTTGTAAAATAGTTTTTTCACTTTAGCAGGCAGGTTTTTTAAAATTTTTTTTTCTGTTTTTTTTTTATTATTTTTCATATACATACAGACATGGATGTAAGTAGGTAGAGGTGACTATTCACCAAACTGCTAATGTCAATGCTTGATAGTTTCTCTAGATCATCCATGTAGTAGGCACACAGATATTAATCATCAATCATATATATTATTTCTCAAGTACTTTTTTTTTTGTCGGTTGCAAATATCTCCCATACCACCGAATCAAATTTAATGAATGATATCTCATTTGAAAGCTTCTATCTAACACTAATGGCAAAAAATAATTAGAAATTGAAAAATTAATATTTTCATTGATAAAAATTATATTTTGTATAGAACTGCATGATAATACTGTTGTCATTATGATTATATGTTTTTGTTCAAGTGTGGTAACACAGGGTCTAATACAATATAGTATGTATTAAAATCCATTCTGGCAATACCGCTATTTACTATAATGCCGTTTATTACTAAGTCAATGATATATAATATGCATATTAAGGTGTGAAAAGCCATTTTGGCAATACTTTGCAGTAGTTGTTAGATCAAGTGCAATAAACAGGGTCGCCTAATTGTAATGCTATTCCACATAATAACATATAAAGTTGTAAAAGCGATTTTGGTAATGTCGTTATTGTCATGGCATTGTTTGTTTTATGAAATGTGGTAATACGGTGTCTTTTAATATATACATATATATAGTGTCAGCTGATATTTAAGAACAAGAATAAAAATAACGTGCAACGTATGAATATAAATAACGTGCATTTGAAAAGACAAATACAATTACAATGTTATTCAGAAATCTTAATGCTAAACAGGAGTTAATAAATGGTACCAGGCTAATCGTAATAAACTTGGGAGAGCACATCATATCAGCAAAAATTATTTTTACCGATAAAACTGTACTCATACCCCGAATCAACCTTACACCTTCTGATCCAACTGTGCCTTTCCGAATGACACGAAAACAATTCCCAGTGAAAGTTGCTTTTCCTATGACGATAAACAAAGCACAAGGTCAAACCCTTCAAAAGGTAGGATTGTATTTACCAGAACCGGTCTTTTCACATGGGCAGTTATACGTGGCTTAAGGATTCGTACGGGCAAAAAGTTAACGATGATCATGTTCTTACCTCTAACATTGTATTCAAAGAAGTATTATAAAAGCATTTAAACATGCATGTTTGTATGTATGTAAACTTTTAATAAAATTAATTAATTTATTAATTATTTTCATCTTCATCATGTTACAAAAAAAAATGACAACTAACGGTGCGAAATATTCGCACGGGTCATCTAGTCTTTCTCTAATTTTTCATAAAAGGAATATTCGTAATTAACATGTTAATTGTTGTAAACGACAACTAGATTTTTTGCCAATAGTAAGTACGAGATAACTAGTACTAGTTTGGCTTCCTAGAAGAGAACGCAATCTACGGGTTATCTCGTAGACGGCAGTTAATGTGTTAATATAGAAAACGATGGAAATAGAATCAAAACAGTAACAAGCAATATTGTAAACAAAAATCACTTGAAATGTGTTTTAAAATTCCACTTGCAATGACTAAGAAAATGTCATAGATTGTATGGGTTTAAGTGTAGGAAATTAATAAATTTCTTCGCTGCTACATACGTATGAAATTGTTATAAAACGTTTGTATAAATTTAATGATTCTCTCATTTTCAAATAATTTTCTTTAATAAATTATAACAGGAAATTCCCAAAATCTGACGTCAAAACCTCAAAACAAAATAATTTTCTTGAGAAAGAAGAAAAAAAAAAATCAAAAATATTTTCTTCAAAAATAAAAACAAAAAAAAAACACACAAAAACAAAAATATTAAGACAAATAAAATAATTATTTTTATAATTTATTATACGATACAACAACAAAAACAAATTAAAAAAAAAAAAAACTTGATTAGATAGAATCCAATGCGATACGAGAATAAATTTGTATAAACGTGCCACACCACCAGCTAAAATAAAATTCACAAAATTTAAACAAAAACACTACAAAACGTCAAATTGCAACTAAAAATAAATAAAAAAAATAAATAATTTCTAAAGCGTAAACAACAATATTATACAACAACAGAAATATAAATTTAAACGATTTTTAAGTGGGTGTAGGAGGGCCATCATAATAGGTTTTGAAAAATATTCTCGTATTCTAGGTTTTTTCTTTCTTTCTTTCTTTCTTTGTTTCTTTTTTTTTGCCAAATTTCAAACAGAAATAAATAAATTAAATTTTTTTTTTGAATGAAACAGGCAGGCAGACAGACAGACAGACAGGCAAACGTATTAGAAATGAAATAATTTTTAGGCAAAAAAATTCTTAAGGTGAACGAAAACTGAAAACATTTGAAATATGTAAACGTTTGCAGGCCAAATAAACGTTTGTTTAACGAATTTCTTTACAAAATATTTCAATTTTCCTTTTTCAATTGCAAATTTTCAATTTATTTTGAAAATTTTCAACAAAATGTTGAAATTCGACAAAAAAAAAAGAAACAAAAATTCAAAATTGTTTTTATATTCTTAGAGGCAAGCATTTGATGATTTTGGCACTGTTTTTATTTTTTTTTTTCATTTTATTTTATTATTGGTGTTCTTGTATTTTATTTTTAGTATTTTGCGAAATTTTAGCGCATTTGAGATACAAAAAAACATAAAAAAAAAAGAAAAATAAAGAAAATTAGAAACAAAATTGAATTTATTTTTGTATTTTTGTCTACGTAAAAATATAAGCAATTTGAGAATCTTTACGTTTCTATTTTTTATTAATTAATTGCACTGTTAAAAGGCGAGTATTTAAAAAGTTTTTAAAAATAAAATAAAACGACAAAAAAAAACATATAAAAAAAAAGAAAGAAAACTAAACTAGACAATTGCATTTTGAGATAATTTTTTTTCACTTGTGGCAATACCATCAAAAATTTATTGAAATCTAGCCGCTATAAACTATTCGATAGTGTGTTGGCTTATTTGATGTGGGGCCATGGTTCAACCTCGGGCTCAGACATCTTGACCAAAACGAATTATAAAAAAAAAATATTTTTTCGTTGAGTCTTCTCTGAGAAACTTTGAGAGTAAATCTAAAAAATAGATCCCCCCATTTATCGATAATATTAACATTTATTGCATTTACGTTAACATTTTTGGCAAATCGAATATTTCATTGGTGTTATAAGACTGGATATCCTTTTAGGTAATGGAAGGTTAGTTTTTGTATTTTTATATGCCTTTCTGAATCATTGGTGAACGCAGTGTAATCCATAATTTTTCGAAAATGCTTTTGAAAGTACAATGCCTCGGCTGGCCATGTAGTAGCCTATACGATCGGTCCAATTTATAAGCACATTATCGATTGTGTGCAGCTGTATTTCGCCAATGGCTTCATGAATATTGTTCTTGAAACCTTCAATTGTCTTTGGCTTGTCGGCGTAACACTTATCTTTGACGGCACCCCACAAATAATAGTCCAACGGTGTCAAATCGCAGCTCCGAGGTGGTCAAACGACATCAGCTCTAATGCGATCTTAAAAAACATGGCGCAAAACATTGAGTGTAGCTTCGGCTGTGTGGCACGTAGCGCCATCCTGTTAAAACTAAATGTTGCCAATATCCTCCTCTTCAATTTTGTGAACAAAAATTCGTTCAACATGGCTCGATAACGATTGCCATTGACTGTAACGGCTACTCCTTGCTCATTTTCGAAGAAAAATGGTCCAATTAAGCCCCTGAACCAAAATAGTGATTCGTTTTGGGTGCGTCGGCTTTTCTATGTATGCGTGCGGGTTTTCTGTGGCCCAAATGCCAATTTTTTGCCAAAATCTACATCTTCTGTAAGTCAATCGTAGCCCCACTTAGCGAAGCGAAAACGTGTATACACAACCATATTCGTTCAGCGAAAGGATTAAACTAATTATCTGTCGAATCAGACATAAGCTAAGTGTTACCATTCACGAAATAAGCACTAGTTGAAAAAAAAACGACCCAACATTTCTTTTTATAATAATATCGTGATTAAAAAATAAAAACAAGCACACTAAATACATAAATAAAACGGTTTTTTATAATTGCATCGCCATCTAATAATTTTTCGCCGTGTAAAACGACTGTCCAAAACAATGCAACTGTGGTGCAACTTTATTTGGCAGACATTTGCTTACAATTCGTTCATCACTCAGTTCGTGTGTGTGTATTTATTTTGCTTTACACACAGCCAACTTCACACACACATTTAAAATTATAAACCGTTACACATTAATTGTTTTTGGGGTTATTTTAACCTCTTTGTACTTTTGAAAAACGATTTTAAATTGAATGTGTTTGTGGGGTTGTACTTTTCAATTGAGCTTACGACAGAAATCTTCTCAATATGTATGTATGTATGTGCATATGTCTGTATGTAGTATAATGGAATTTCTTATAAGCACACACACACACACACACATGAGTTTTTTTTTCCAACGATATGACGCAGTAGGGGGTCAAATCAATTTAGAAAAATATTACACACTGAAACACTCACGAATAAAAAAAAAGCAAAAGAGGGAGAACAAAATGAAAAAATATGAGCAAAAATAAAAACAAAAACAAAATAAATTAAATTAAAATGGCATCATTTTTTTCTTTTTCCTTTTTTTTTTACATACGTATGTATGTATATGTATGTACAAACAAATAAATATGGCTTAGCAGAAGAAATAAAAAAAAAAAACAAAATTCAAAAGTTCATAAAATATGTACGTATGGAGGGAGGGCAAAGAAACACAAACAAAAAAAACAGAAACAGAATGTTAATACCTATGTATGTATGTATGTATGTGTAAGAATATGTGTGTTTACGTATGTAAATAAACATACAAAGCGTGGGTTAAACGTGTTTAGCCGCTGTGTAAGGTTAGGTAGGGGTATCCCTCACAACACTCATATGCATACACTGACATACAATGTATGTTGTAGTCTCTGTCTCTCTCTCTCTGGTTAATAAAAATAAAAACAAGACAACAAAAAAAAAAAAAAAAAATTAAAAACATCAGAATTAAACGATAAACAGGAAAATTTATGAAGAGTAAGTAAGTTTTTGGGCATTACAACTCTCCAGGGAACCCGTTATTTCTACAATACATTGTGTGTGCTAAGTTGTTTGTGTGCGTGCATGTGTTAAGTTTTTATTGCCATGCCTATGACTGACTGTGAGCAAAAGGTATTTCCTCACGAAATTTTATTTATTTTCAACAATATTGTTATTGTTGGTATTGTTGTTGTTTTTTATATGTATTTCAGTTATAAAAACCATAGAGCGCCTCTTTAGCTGTGTTTTCTTCATCGTTTTCATTTTCTGTTTCTGCTTTTGTTTTACTTAAAATTATTTGTGTGTGTATGTGTGTGTGTGTATGAATGTTTAATTATCAACATGACCTTCTTATCGTTGTTTTGGTTTTTGTTGTTATTGTTGTTGTAACAACATATTGTGCATTTTAATTGATAATCTTCTTTTATGGTTTGTTTTTGGTTTTGTTTTTCGGATTTCTTTTACGTTCTCGTCTCTGTATTTTACATTCATTGTCTGCTTTCAAGAGGATTCTTCTTTTAACGTTTTTTAACGCTTTTCCACAAAATGATTTCAAGTGTTTCGCTCACTTATGCTCGCAACCTTTAAAGAGAAACAGTTTTTTTTTTTTTTGTTTTTTTTTTTTCTAAAAATACTTGTAATCGTAGTGATGGCGATGGTTGTTGTTGTTGTTAAAAGGGAAATGTTTCTTCTTCATCTGAACTCCTATTTAAAATACAATAGAATGCTGACGTACGTACTGTTTTAAAGTCGTAAAATCAAGCAGGTATCCTGGCGCCGTTTTAATGACTTGGACATTCAACAAGTTCTCATTCTCATTGTTGTTGCTATTGTTGTTATTCTTTGTAAACATATTTAGGTATACATACATACATACATACACATCTATATGAAGATACAGTGTCCGATAGAATGATGGCAATAATAGTGAAATTGAGTTTAATACTGTGTTCAGACAGGCATTTCTATTGAGTTAATATTCGTTTATTTGTGTACAATATTTTATGTGTTCAGACACATATTATTCGCAATATGACAGCTGGTAAACAAAGCAGCTGTTTGTTTCAACAACATTATTTTTATTTTGGTTCTAAAAAACAGTTTATGAAAAAATGGAAAACAACTCAACATTGGAAAAGGTCTTAGGTTAGGTTAGGTTAGGTTAGAGGACGTGTACTTGTCAATTCTGACAAGTACAGTACTCGGTGGTCGAATTGACCCATTGTACTACGTCCTAGCTTATCACACCACTTATGTTGTGTGCGTTAATTTTATACATGAGTGGCGGGACCTACAGTTTAAAGTCGACTCCGAACGACACATTTTTTGAGAAGCATCCCATGGCAATTTTTTTTACTTTCAGAGTTTTTGCCAGAAATCTGCTGAGAGGAAGTCACCGAAAAACTATTCTCAAATTTTCGTTTTGATGTCTGACCTGGGATTCGAACTCGGGTCTTTCGGAAAAGGTATTACTAGTGTGTAACAGACACCTCGATCGGTTGCTCTCAGAAGGAGGAGGAAGAAAAATTTGGTAGTTCTGAAAAGTTTGCAGAAAATTAAGATCGCCATTTGTTTGTCGTTGTTGACATTTGAGTTGTCAAATATCAATTGAAAGTATTCGGAAAATTGTTATATGCTCACTGACAGTGCTGTTTTTCGAATTTAACTCAAATATTATAACAATTTGCGTCTTTACTGAGCGCTAAATAATTGAAATTTTATAAGAAATGTGACCTCAATAACGGCGTTTATTGCGATTTACGCAATAAAAGTGCCTTTCTAAACATAATATCCTTATTATCCTTAAAGAGTGTAAACAATTTTATCAAATTAAATTAATTAAATTAAATTGTTATGTTGTTGTAATTAAATTAAATTGTAAATGGTATGTTGTTTATCAAATTAAATTAATTAAATTAAATTGTCATCCTTATTAAGAAAATTGCAAATAAATTCATTAATAATTGCACTGAAATAGTTTTCTATCAACTTTAAGTGTAAAAAATTCTGTTACTTCACTTTTTTCACCAACTGTAAACTCAACTCAACAATACATACACTTTTCTCTCTCTCTCTCTCTCTCTCTCTCTGACTCTCTTTCGTTCTTCCTATTTCCATTTGTTTTCATATCAGCCATTAGTGTTGTTCAAGCAGAGTACAACTGTGTGTGAGAGCATGAATGTGTGACAGCATGTTTGTGTTTGTGTATGAAACTCAAGTGGTTTTCCGTTTAAAGTGACGTATTCATAAATTGTTCGTTTAGTTATTATTATTACTGTTGTTTGTGTTGTTGTTGTTAGTTTTCTTTAACTTGTAGGGTATTCCTCTATCTATTGTTATGCGTGAAGTTTTTATCACTCTTGAGGGTTATTGTTTGTTTTGCATGAGTGTTGCTGCCTGTTATTTTTAATACAATGCGATACGATACGATACGATATGATACTATACTGTGCGTGTGTTACAGTATAAAAAAATTCTTAAGAAATATTTAAAAAAATTCTCAGAATAAATATTTATTTTTATATTCTTTCTATTTTCTTCTTCTTTTTAAATTTTTCGTTTTAATCATTAATAATACAAATGACGAGTATGTTTAAAATATGATTACAAGTGGATGTGAAACTTACTTAATTATTTGTTGTGGGTTAAAATAAATCACAAACATTGAATATTCCATCATTAATTAGGTTTTGTTTATATTTTCTGTAATATTTCTTCTTTCCAATTCACTTGCATTTGTTATTTCTTTATAATTCACTTTTGTTTTATAATTATTAAAAATTAAATTAAACTCTAAACATTTTCAATTTTTAATTTTTTTATTTTGTGTTTTTTTCTTCTTCTTTTTCTTTCTATATTAATTTATTGAAACCAACACTTATTAACTAATGCGCTTTGTTTGCTATTTTTTTTATTGATTTATTCATTTATTTATTATAAACAATAAATATTGTATTTATTTTTTATTGTTTTATTAAAACAAAAACAAAATGAATCAATAAAACAACGTTTAATTTCTTTAATTTATAATTATACGAGCATGAGCTAAACCATCGTACACCGTATTTTAATTATAAAAAATTTTAAAAATAACGTCAAAAAAATAAAACGATATGAGCCACAGCGTTTCTATTAAAAAAAAAAAAAAAACGCGTCTATAAACGTTTCTATTCCAACACACAGTGCCACTCAAAAGACGATCAACAACTGTTTGCTGGGCTACCGTAACAGTATTTGTTACCGAGAGGAGCTCACTCTCGTATACACTTGCGCTCTGTTCTCATACTCTCTATCCATACACATTTAGTGCCAGCAATCAACAACAATGACAGCATACCACCAACCCATACACGCGCATACATTTTAAGTGTCGTGTTTGTATGTAGTACACCGCTAAAGCCAATACGACTCCGATTAAATAAAATGATCAGTCGTCGTTGTTGTTGTTGTTGTTGTCGTTGTCGTCGTCGCCGTTGTTGTCTGTTGAAAACAAACAACTAAACAATCGACCAACAGGTCTGCAATTAAGAAGAAGAGAAAAAAAAAAACAAAAACAATAACAATAACCAACTAAAGAGCCAGCCAGCCAGCCAGTCCGTCGTTCAGTCATTCAAGCTGAACAAAATAAACAAATATTCTTACACATACTCATACTAGCACACACAATTTAAATTAAACGGAATAAACAATAATAAAATTGATATTAAAAACGGGCTGCCATTGTGTTCAAAAATCTGTATTAACGCACTACAACATACCTTAAAATTCAATATCGATGAGAAAACAGTGTAGATGATACGATAGTTTTTATAGATTTAATAGATCTAAACAATCAATATGAAACTGTTGAATGATAGGAATTGTTTTGTAGAGACACCGCAAGTTATGCGATAAAGTATGCGAAAAAAATCGAGAATAAATTCGCTGCTGATTGAGTTTTTAGATTGTTTTTTAGTGTCATCCTATAAACACAATAAACGCAACGCAACAAACACAGTGTTGCCTTTAAAATAATTTCCGTATACATAGGTACACCCATGAATTCTATTTTTAAGAGATTTTTGTATTTGCATCAGATCAGTTACTTCGATAAACCTTCGACATTTTACTTGTTCCAGTCCTAAAGTATGTGCTATTGGTACGGAGGAGCTATACAAAGCATCATTGTAGTGCTGATTAGTATTTTAAATTGAATATTGAGTTGAATATGAAAAAAAAGCTTAAGGTAATTATTTCAATCATTTTAGTACAAAATTCCCTGAAGAAGACGAACTAAATTCAAAATTCCCTGATGCCGCCTGATATTTAAAACAGTTTATCGCCCCTATTGAAATTAAATTGTAGTTTGAGCTACAAATACGTATGATTTGCTTAATCTAACAACTTTTTAAGTATTTTATTAACAAAAAATTCTTTTAAAATTTTCAATATGGCAACCCTACTCATAAATCACTCTCATTTTTGTAGTTTCGTTTCGAATTTATTGTTTTTTTTTATTTTTTTTGATCAGACTATTTAACTTAACAATCGCTACATAAAAAAAAAAAACTAACAACCAACAGGCCAATAAATAAAAAATTTATTTAATTTTCATTCTTTTTTTTATTTATTTTAAGACTACAAAACAATTGCCAACTGACAGATGGACAGACACATGTGCATACACCGTAGCCAGGCTGTGCTCTAGACATTTAATAGTCATAGTTTGTGTGATTTTTTTTGCTTTTTTTGCTTTACGTTTATTCGTGTAGTCATTTAATCATTAGTCAGTGAGTGAGATTTTTAAAGTCTTCAACGGTATTTACGGGGTAGTAATTAATTTATTATTTTCAATACAAAAAAAAAAAAGAAACAAACAAAACAAAACAATTTCTGATAGTGGGCCACATAGTCTGTTTTGGTATTTTTCTTAATTTGATATACGAAATGCTTGTAATAATCGTTGAAGAAGCTTGTCTAATTTCTGTTTTCTATTCTTCTCTCACTCTCATTGCGGCTCTCTTTGTCACTCTCTTTCTGTATCGCTGATATGATACGTACGTGTGTGATGGAAACCAGAGAAAATATTTTCTTATTGTGATGCTTGCTGTTAAACATTGTTTTTGTAATATTGTGTGAGTGCGTGAGTGTGTTTAGTTTTTCGTTTAACAGTTTCTTAGTTTAGTTTACGCACTCATCTGTGTATACAAACCACCACTACCACTACCAACACCAATCCAGTTGCATGTATAGACTTAATAACCATATTGTAACTGAACTTGGGCGACATGTTGTAGACAATGTGTTGTCGCCTTCTTTTGGTTACATGTGACGACGACGGTATGAAGCCGTATGGACGGACCTGTTCACATGCATACATGCAAACATATTTATAAATTGTTGTTCTTTTACATATTTTGTTGTTGTTTTGTTATTTTTTTAAAGAAGTCTCAACGATGTATGGATGGATGGATGTATGATAGAGTTGCTGTTGTTTGAAGAGTTTGGATTAAAGGTTCAATTAGTCGTGACTTAACCATAACCATATAAATCAGCTGTTTTAACCAACTTTATGAACATCACTGTTTTCGATTATAGATGGCTTACCATAATGCCATAGTCATAACGATAACCATATGCACCAATTGAACTTTGGTTTTTTGCCATAACCATAAGCAGTTGTTTGCTGAATTTAATTACATGTAGACACATTTTTTGTTTTTGTTTACTTTTGTACTTTTGTAAAATACATACAGTATCGGACAAAACATTTGCAACTACTATAGCGATTTTATAATTAGCTCAAATAAAAGACACGGGGTAATCAAATTGTAATTTTTATATTTTACTTACAAGACAAAAGGAACCTCATCTGCGATATTCAATAAAAATTATTTTAATTTCTTCTATAGATAGACATTTTTAAAACTTAAAAGAAAAATAGTCACTACTTCTGTAAGACAAAACAATTGCAACTTAAAAATATTTCACGGTAAAATATTTTTTTGCCTAACATTTCGTAGCGGAATCCTTACTATCTATTATGGTTTTGCATCTTCGTGGCATCGACTCTATTAAATGATTAATAGTAGCCTGTGGAATAGCATACCGCGCATTTTTAATTCGATAAAGGAACTCGTTAGCATTTTGGACGTTATTGTGATCAATCCGCTGTTTTACAATTGACGAGAGATTTTCTATTGTGTTCAGGACCAATGAATGAGGTGGCCGCTCCATAAGATTAATATTTTTTGCCTAAACCAAGTTTCTACTACCTTAGAAGTGTGTTTCAGATCATTGTCTTGTTGAAACGTCCAATGTAAAGGCATTATTTACCAATCAGCATATGGCAATATAATCTGTTCAAAGATGTTTTTGTACGACCTTTATCCATTATTCCATCAATATGATCAAGTGGGCCCAGACCATTGGTAGAAAAACATCCCCAGGGCATGATACGACCGCCTCTATGTTTGACGGGCCTTACACAAAATTCTTTTTGTACTCCTTTTCCTTTTGGTCGCCTAACTCGAGTTATGCCATCACTAGCGATTATTTGAATTTTGATTCGTCACTGAAAAGAACGTTTTTCCATTGGTTTACTGGACAGTAATCAAAATTCAATATTATCGCTCGAGTTAAGCGACCAAAAGGAAAAGGAGTAAAAAAAGAATTTTGTGTAAGGCCCATCAAACATGGAGGCGGTCGTGTCATGGCCTGTATGTGCAATTAACGTAAACAGCTGTTTATGGCCATGGCAGGACTGGTTGCTGCTAATAGTAAATTTACGATTATGGATTATGTTACGATTACAGCGTTATGGTAAAGTCACGACTAATTGAACCTTTAATTTGTTTTGTTTTTATTTATATTTTTATGAGTGTGTTGCATGTATATGTTTGTGTGTACAAAGAGTATATTGTGGATGTAGTTGTATCAAACATATGCATTACGGGAATTCCTTCCATTCATCCTAGTTTCTGTTTGTCCTTTCTCTAATGTTTTTGTCCAGAACTATTTAATATTTGTGCAATTCACACGACTTTGTATCGTTGTATGTTGTATTGAATACACTTGGTTGCTTGTGAACCCGCAATGCTATACTGTATTGTGTATTTCGTATTCCAAACGTATTTTTTTTTTGCATTCACACAATTTGATAGCAGGAAACCAATACAACTTTTGAAAAACCTATGTATGCATGAAAATACAAGCATACACTGTTGTATAATCGTCCAACAGTACACTCAATACAACGATACAACAACGGGTTGTGTGAATTGATCAATTGTTTTAATTTGATTTCAATTATAATTTGATTTTTTGGTTTGTTATTATTTAACCATTCAAGCCCACTGTTCACTGCCATCATCGTGTGGTGTAGCCTGAGCATAATTTTTGATTTCATCGTGTTGCTTTTCTGCAGTCATTTTTCCGTATCGTTTCGTTTCTTCTTACGGAATTGTTGTGTCATGTGTAATGTCATCGAACCATTTTTTTTTCTTTTTTGTTATTCTCCTCTCTTCTCTCTTCACCATCCATACTTACCTAATCGATGTTTTCCATTATTGTTTTGAATTGTTTTTTTTTTGTTATTATTGAATGATAAAGAGACTTGATGTGTGTGTGTGTGTGTATCATTTTATGGTCATCTCTTGTGTTTGTATCCCTCATTCCTTGTCCCCCCACTCTCTATCTGTTAAATTCAATTTTTTGCCGGTTTATTTCTTTTCTCTTCTTCTTGTTATTTTTTTCTCTCTAGTCATGACTTTGGCTTAATGCTGATGATGTTGATGCTGTTATTGGTGCTGTTGTTGTTGTTTATGATAATTTCTGCCTTCATTATCATGTTGTTGTTGTTTATTAATGTCATTAATAGTGATGAAGTTGTTGTTTGTTAGTGTTATTGCAGACTTAAGCTACACGCGGCGGGCACAGAAATTGAAACTGGTTTTCTTTTCTTGTTTTCTTTTTGTTTTGTCTTAAAAAATTGATTCATGAATGCAACAACAATACAAACAAACAAACAAAACAACAAACAACAGCAATTGTTGTTGATGGAAAAAAAAGTTGCTACCATTGTGACCGTCATCGTGTATCGTGTAATAAACCATTAATGGGTGATCGGCATGGAAGGGAGGGGAGGGGGTTTGCTGGGTGTTTATGTTTAGTTTTTTCTACAACCGCTGTATGTTAGGCGTTGTATTAGCGGGTGATTGTTGTTTGAAATTGAGAATATTTGTGTGTGTGTGTGTGTATGTGTGTAAAGTGTATCACTGTTGAGCACGATCTTGTGTTTGTTTGGTGTTGTTTTTTTTTTTTGTTTTGTTGATATTTTTATACCATTTATGTAGATAGATATGTCGTCACTTTGTCGGTGCTTAAATATTGGGCCTGTTCATGTTGATTTCGTGTTTTTAGTTCCTTTTTTTTATTGTTTTTATCAAGGAGTTTAAATTACGTGAGTAAATTTTTTAACAAATGGTTTTTTTTTTAAATCAAATATACGCTTACGCTGATCCTAATCCGTTTTAAATCGAGTTTATCAATGTTTTTAATGCGTTATTCGATTACACAATCAATTATCAGTGAATTCTTTCTTTTAAAGCGATTTTAAGCGATTTTAATTTATTAATTTCCTTGTTCGTTTATTTTTTATAAATCTACCACATTTTTGCTTCTTTTTACCCACTGTATCTGTTTACTTGGCGTCAAGACAGTTTTTTTTTTTTTGATCTTTTTATTCAACATTTTATTTTTAAATCAACGAAATGCCCGCAAATGATCACCACTGATCACAATTTCAAATTTCATTTCGAACAATAGCAGAACAGAAAAGGCACCAGCAACGTCACATACATACACACACACATCCACATACCCATGCACACGATAAAAATATGTTTAAAAAAAAAACAAATAACACTTGCTTTATAAATAAATAAGAAAAAAACACTCGATCTAGTAACAACACTGGCAGCAATAATAAAAAAACAAAAATAAAACGAATGAACAAAAGAAAAAATAAAAATAAAAACAAAAACAAAATTGAGGGAATCTCGCCTTTGTGGCGACTTTATCATCATACGAGTGAGTATAAATCAAACACACGAAACCAATCTACATATATAGGTACATACATACATACATATAAATGCCTTGCTATACAATAACTAGATTCTTGTTGTTGGTGTTGTTATTATTATTATTTTTATTAACACATTCTCTTTGTCTACATATGTACACACATACATACATCCATTCAAATGTACAATAATATGTGAATAAGTTACTATATGCTGTGTGTAGCAGAGGAAAATGAAGAAGAAAAGAATCATAATAATTATAGTAACAACAATAACAATAACAACAACAACAACAACAGCAACATAAACAATCAAAACGAAGAGATATGTTTTTTTTTTGTTTCGTATAACAGAAGATCGCTCAGACTTACGTCGCCACTAAAGAGTAGAAATAAGAAAAAAAAAAAGAAGAAGAAGAAAATGAGAATTGTTGTTATTTGTGTACACAACTGGCAAAAGACTACAAAAAAAAAAAAAGATGTTTAAACGGACGTGTTTTGCTCACACATGCACACGTACATACACATGCATACATACATAAATGCAAGTTATAAGTCAGTTTGCCAGTCAGCCAGCCACCGGTCCTTTTGGTTTGATGTGCACAGACACACACACACACACATACATTCATACATTCATATGCACAAGACACTTGCATGCATTCGTCTTTGCATTCAATTGAGTTGAATGTCTGTTTATTTAGCATTTATATCTCTCTTTCTGTCCATCTGTCTGTCTCTATTACCCCGAGTTTATCTAATAATTTTATACGTGCTGTTGTTTTTGTTCTAGTTGTTGTTCTTTTGCTTTATAATTTGTACGTGCAGATGTACTCTTTAGCATCGTTTGTGTTTTTGGATGACTATATGCATGCGTGTATGTGTGTGTGTGTGTGTGACAACATTCATAGTATAATTATTATGATATGCTTGAGTTTTATGTAGTAGTTTACTAAGATATAGGGTTTCCCATACGAATTATGTATTTAAACGCTAGAGGAAGTATTATCAAATTGGAATTAACTAGAGGGTTAATTCCCAAATTTTTTTCTGAATTAAAAAATATTTCTGCGTTTGATTTGTTTTAAAAGTAAATGAAATTTAAAAAAAGTAGTTTTTTTTTTGTCAAATCAGGTTTTATATGTTGGAAATATAATAAAAATTAATTTTTGGACTTCCCTGAATTAATCAAAATTCAAAAAGAAAACAAATTAAAGGGAATAAATGAGCATTGCACTTAAACTGTCTACAGGCGGTCTTGGGCACTAGAGGGTTAATAATATTTTAATTGGAATTTCAACGCATTTCAATTATATCAAAATTCTAATTTTTGTTTTGCCCTATATGTACAAAAATTATAATTTGTATAAGAACGCTACTATTAATATTATTTAAAAGATTAATTTAAATTAATTTAAATTACATAATTTAATAACTAAAAGTTGCTATTTAATTACTTTCGGATGAAATTATCTTTTAATTTTATACACCAAATTAATTAATAAAGAAAAATAAATTAAATTCTAGAAAAAAAAAAGTGTCAAAACCCCAGGCACTACAATAAAGAAAAAGAATGTCTTTTATTGCTTATAAACACGGCAACACTGTTTAAGTGGAAGTGAGAGAGAGAGAGAGTAAAATACATGCAAATGCTTGCCTTTGTGTGTGTAAAATTTTATTCAAGTGTTTTAAGGATGCGTTAATTCTTTACAAAACAACAGCAATACATAACACACGATATTTAAATAGATTTCGTACAGAAATTCTTAAACATACACATTCCGATTACTAACAACAATAATAAAAAGACTACAAACAACAGCAGCAACAGCAGCAACAACAGATATGGCGCTCTCTATTTAACGGTTATAGCAAACACACAAACATGAAACGAAATGAAATGAAAAATCAAATCAAACAACGACGACACAACAATTTTGCTAAAAATAAAACAAAATTTGTGAAAGAACAATAACAACTACTCCCCATATCCGCACAATTGAACAGAATCGCAAATAGACGAAGACAATCATCGGTTGACGATTGTAATTGTTCGTATGGTTTGATCAAAATCTGACGTATTTTTCATTTTGCATACATACATCCATACACAGATAATTAGCCAGAGTCAGAGTTGCTGTATCATCGTTTCAAATTGTATTAAGAAAACAAAAAATGGCTTTTTTGTTTTTGTTTGTTTTTTTTAATGTTTTTTTTTTGTATTTTTCTTTGATGAAAATATCATTGAAATGTTATATTTTAATTTGGTTTTATTATAATTATTGTTGTTGTTTTCTAATTGTTTTTTTTGTTTTTTTCATTTATTTGCTTGATTTTTTTAAAATAATACAATTTGCTTGGCAAAGTGCTGCTAATAATTATGGTAGTTTACAGTTATGTTTAATGGATTGCCAGATAGCTTTTCAAACAGTTGATCAGGTTTAAATCCATGCAGCTTAGCTAAGTACTTAATTAGGAATTTGTTTTTAAGAGTTTGTCTAAGCTTTTCAAAGGTTTTTGTCATCATAGTCTAGTAGGCAGTGTGATTAAAACCTTACTTAGTACAGTCATCTCGAACAAAACGAAATAAACCCACGTAGTCGTCTGGCACAAACTCTGAGAATAAAAAATATAATTGCCATGAAAAGTTTCCCAAACATTGTCAAAAACTTATTGGATTGGAGTCAACTTTAAACTGGAGGTTCTTTCTTTAATGGATAAAATTAACACACACAATATTTGGTGGTGTATGAGAAACTAGGTCGTAATCTTGACTTGAAGGGTTGTATTGGTCTTTTAAGGAAGGTAAGTTTAAACGCCGGTTAATTTGCATCACGCACTGCTAAAAATATCTTATTTTGTTAGAGAAAATGTGTCTTGTATTGAAGATTTAGAGATTCCCTGGCAATCTCAGCAGTCTCAGAGTCTATCTGACGCCACATTATGGCATATCTTGCAATTGTTTCTGTTCAGCTTAGCTAAGTGGTCGAAGTGATAGTGCAAAGGAGCCTCTAGATGAATAAAATTTCGAAATGCTAAACTGGCTGGCAAAATCTGTGGGGTGTTTTGGGTCAATGTTTGTTTTTTTCTTTTGATTTTTTTAATTGAAATTCATCTGTTAAATAACCAACCATCTGATGAGGAATAAATTGACAGAAAATCACTCTTTATTTGCGTTTTTCTTTTTGTTTTTTTTTTTTTTTTTGCTTTTGGCAATGATATGCTAATGAAATAAACAAATAAAAATAAAAAAACAAATTAAATAAGAAAAGGATTTTAAAAAATATTTTCGAAAAATTTAAATTTAATGATTTAAAGCCAAAAATACGAAAGAAAAACAAATAAATTCAACGAAATTATTTGATTTGATTTTTTGTTTGTTTGTTTGTTTATAATTCTTATTTATTTTTTGTTTCAAATGACGAAATTTAAATTTTTTTTCTTTGTTTTTATATTTATTTTTGCACAATATATGTAGTATTGAAAATGACGTGTTTTGGTAGCTATTTTTTGTTTTTTTTTTTTAATTAAAATGGCAATATTTGCCAAAACATTGAAGAAGTAAGGGAGGAGTGGATTAGGGTAGTTAATGATGATAAGCGTTTTAGAAATATTGCCTGATATTCATTGAGAAATGAAATAATACGCTGATACGCAGAGCAGGGGAAAGGTGCCAGTATCACCTATCACCCCCCCTCTATTTTATGATTTACGATATTTTTGTTATCTTTTTTCCCATTAAACCAGATAACATGTTACTGTTGGAATTGTAAAACTCAAGTTTCTTTGATTATACATTTTTCTTCTTATTAATTTTTATACGTACGTGCATACATAAAAATATAATAATTTCTATGTACATACGTAAATAACAGCGAAGCTATACTGAGTTTTTCCTTCCGTTAAAAGGCTAATATACTTAACTTCAAAATGCCATTTTATTTCACGGCAACAACTTTTTTCAACCCGCTGTTCACGATTTAACAAAAACCATTTGCTTGAGGTCGCTCAAATTTTAACTCAATATTCCTAAAACGAGCTGTTTTTATCCGTCAATAAATAAACATTTTTTTTTGAAGAATTAAGCTAGAAAATGTAGACCAAAACAGAAAAAAGTGCCCCTTTTTCAAAATATCCTAGATCAGGCTAGGCAAGCCAGTAACAGATTTTCTAAGAATCAATTTTGATTCTTGTTTTCTGACCTTACTAACTCATCAAATCCTGGTCCATCTATTTTCTGGAGTACCATGTAACGGTAAACAATTGAGTGTCCACGTTAACATATAAAAAATTAAAGATTCATGTGCGTAAAAAGAACTCTCAAATCCTTTTACATTCTAAACGTACTACATACCTCTCAGTTTTTCACGAGCATTTTCCAGCGCCAATTTGCGTGAATTCACTGTGGTTTCTGAAAATAAAAAAGAAAAAAATTCGAAAGTTAATGAAAATGAAATTTTTATTTGAAAATTTTCATACTTTTTGGATGTTTCATTCGCGTATTCATGTTCATAATTTATAATAAAAAAATCTGTCCAAAAAGAATTTGTTAGAATTTGTTGTGAAAACTTTTGCTGTGTGAATATTTTTTTTTGAAAAGAATTTAAGCGGGGGCATCGCATCACATATTTTTGCTTGCTTGTAGTGTTGTAGTGTGGTGCTGCCCACTCATTGACTTTGACATTTAAATTGTGTTAGAAAAACATACAAACACACAGACGCCAATAGACAGACAGACAGACAGACGAAATTAATTTTTCTTCAAAATTTAAAAAGAATTCCCATTAAAATGTGTTCAAACGTGTAGTTAGTATACATACACACACACACGCACATACTACGCCTAAACAGACATACGTCATCACAAAGTAATTTCTTAAACAAAATCGAAGAAAAAAATTGTAGAAAAATAGAAATTTTTATGGAGTTTTAAATGTTAATATCCGCTATGCTTCGCTACCCTCATGGTAATGAAATACAGAAACTAAACATAATTTGACTTCTGAAATCATCTCCAATGCAAACACAGTGCCACACGTCCAATCGTTTTTAAAAATCCTTTTTTCAGTTGCCTTTTCAAGCGCTTGTGAAGGCATTTCAACATGCATTTGACGGGAAGCGTCCCAAAGCGTCCTATTTAACGCCATATGCGGACAGAGTTTAACGCATTCCCAATATTAATTTTATTTCAGCGGGTATCGCATTCCACTTCCAGATACTTAGTTACTTACTTAATTGGCCATAACAACCCGATTAACAGATTTGGGCCTGCCGCAATACATCCTTCCAGGCGCCTCTGCTTCTTGCGCGCCTACGCCAGTTGGTCACACCAATCGATGACAGGGCTTCCTTGACTTGGTCCTTCCAACGGATACAAGGTCGGTCTCTACGCCGACTTCCGCAGATCCCCGCATCAAATACCCGTTTCGCCGGAGCATCCTCCTCCATTCGAACGACATGGCCGAGCCAGCGCAGCTGCTGGATATTAATACGCTGCACAACGTCTATGTCGTTGAGGAGCTCATACAGCTCACTGTTAGATCGGATGCGGAAATTATCGCCAACTCGCACAGGACCGAAGATCTTACGCAGGACTTTCTTCTCGAATACCCTCAAGGCTGCTGCATCAGTTCTTAGTAGGGTCCATGCCTCTGCGCCATAAAGAAGCACGGGTAAGATGAGCGTCTTGTAGAGTATTAATTTTGTCGCACGAGAAAGGTCTCTGCTACTCAATTGCCTATTGAGACCATAATAGCACCTGTTGGCAAGAGTAATCCTGCGTTTAATCTCCAGACTGACATCATTTTTGGTGGTAACGGCGGAGCCAAGATAGATAAATTCCTTGACTGTATCAAAAGTATAGTTATCGGCCGTAATCTGAGAATCAATACGCCGCACGTCTCTACTTGTCGACAACATATACTTTGTTTTGCCCTCATTTACTGCCAGACCCAACTTCTTAGACTCAATTTCACTTTCCACTTTCAATTTCCACTTCTAGATAACGGCCGACAACTACGTATACTTTCAATGTTGTTAGTGAATTTATTTACCTTGGCTCCGCCGTCTTGGAGATCAAACGTATGATCACTTTTGCCACAAAAATATGCATTTCTTCGGTGACTTCCTCTTAGAAGTCACCTGCCAAAAAACTCTGAGAAGTTAAGCAACAAATTGCCGTGAAAAGTTTTTCAAAATTTGTCGTTCGAAATCAGCTTTAAAACCTAAGTTTCGCAAAATAAAAAAAGTTAACACATACAGCATGTGTAGTGTGATGAGACAATTAGTCCCATAATAGATTTGGAGGACACATTATCTGGATTATCCCTTGAATTTAAATGGGACAACAATCGAATCGATAAATTCTTATTTTCCGTTACACTTTTTTTTTAACACAAAAAATATTTTCGGTAGAGCCATACATTGTAATGATAAAAATGCATCACAACATCTCTAATACTTGCCGCCTCTTCTTCAAATTTTGCTGTCTAATCATGCTTATTCCGAGTACAGTATATCGAATATGACGCACCAACTTTTAATTTTAATTTACGTAGACAGTTTTAAATACTTTGACGTGTTTGTCATCGATTGATTAAAGAAGTGCAACTTCTCCTAGCATATGGTAAGGTTTTGATTTTCACTTAAAACCCCTTGAAAGTTGGTCAGGTCAATATGTTTTTCAATTCGGGAGTTTTTAGAACATTCCCTCGCCGTTTTTTTTTTTCTTTTGTCATCGAATTTTATTTCTTTCTTATAAACTACTTTGCCAAGTCCTCTGGTTGTTGGGGAGAATGTAAGGAAAACGAAAACGATGTCGAGTCTCAAAGTTACTTTGTTTTTCGTTCGTCCTTTACGTTAAGAGTTTGTCAAAGTAAAGTTTGAATGTCTAAAAGCAAAACAAAGTTTCACAATGAAATTGTTCGTTGTAGCTTAACAAAATACTTTGCAAAGTACTTTCTTTGAGTGTGTCCAAGGCAAGAGTTGTTTATTTTGCATACCCACCCTACCCTTTCAAGCATTTTTGTTTGTTTCGTTGTTCTGTGTTCCCGCTCTGCTAAAAATAGCTTAAAAACTCATTTAATTTTCCGTTTTCTTTTTATTTTTTATTGTTGTTTTTCGTACATTGTTTTTGGTTGCTTTTGGTTTTTGTTTTTGGCAAAAGACTATAAAATTTTGCCAGGGAATTTCCAATAGAAATAGAAATTCTTGTTTCTTGTTGTTTCGTTTTCGTTTTATTTTTGAATTTTAATTTCATTTTCTTTTCAATTTATTGGCATTCTGGTTTTTGTGAAAAACAAATTCTGAAATTCTTGAAATTCTCGAAATTCTGAAATCATTTTCATATTTGCTCTATGGACTTGATTTAAAGCGTAAAAAATAATTCCAATATAAAAGCAAAAGTGCTTTTTTGAATTCAAGTTCAAAAATAATTTCTGTTTTTCAATTTAAAACACAATAAAAATCGAGTTTAATTTGGGAAATTCAAAAAAAAAAAAAAAACTTTAAAACACTTGTCGGCACCAGAGATCAGCAAAGAGTATTCAAAAAGATGACTAGAATCGAATCGAATCATACTCGGCACCAACATCAATCAATGGTCGTTAACAAGAGCATAAAAATGCATTCAGTTGCTTGCTTGCCAGCTTTGAAGGAAGAAGGTTGAGGTTCAGGTATGAATTATACACCCAAAGAAATATTACAGTAGGGTTTACTAATATTCAAAGCGATTCACTACTAATAACAATGAGAAATAATCTCATCAGTTGAGTGATAAGTTTTTAGGGAGTTGGCGTTGTACCTTTTTGCCTTTTGTGTTTTATTAAATATTAGGTTACATTTGAAAATATTACGGACAATTTACCTCTGGGTTATACACATGTTTCTCACACATTAATCACATTCTCCTTGTGCCGACGTCTGCTCATACTTTCTGATACGCTGACAGCATTCATAATTATTTTTTGATAACATCCAACGAACCTCTTACTACTCTTACTCAAAGTTTGAAGTCCTTGTCATATTCATACTTAACAACACCGTATGTATGATGCGTTATTGATTTCAACACTCTATAACTCAAAACAACACCACAACTATACACGAAGCATAAAATACGTATGAATCGGGTACGAACACTAAAACATTTACTAGAAGGTTGTATGTTTGCTCTGATTGCTGATCTCTCCGTTTTTGCTTATGCGTTTGTTTTCTTTTGTTGTAAATGGAATAACAAATAAGGCTGTAACTCGAATGAATTTGAAATAGTTTTCAATCTAGTTTATGGTTGGGGGAACGGATCGGGTTGATCTGTTTCTAGGCGTCTATGGCCTGCTGTGGACAGCAAGAGGACAGAGTGGCTGCTGGGCTTGGTTAAGGCCAGCTTAAGGTTGGTTGTCGGTTTTATCACTGGGCACTGGGAGATTTGGTCGCAGCCGGACTATTGCAGTTGGAGACTGTCGAACATCTTCTCTGCAACTGCCCAGCCCTTGGTAGGTTGAGGTTGAGGACCCTTGGCAGGGCCTTCTTTGAGAACTTGAGTTCTGTGTCGAGAGCCGACATCAAGGCTCTCCACAGGTTCATTAGCTGCTTGGGCTGGTTGAGAGGTGCTAGGGCTTCATAAGTGTAGTCGCACTCTCAACCTCTATTGTTTTGTGTCTGTTTCTTTTCATTCCTCCGTTTCCCATTCTCCCTCCCCTTCCCTACATTCCTATATTCTCCATTTACTTCCTCCCCTAAGGACAATGTTCAATGGGTCAGTTTCAACTTTCGGGTACTGTGCTTGGCTTGACCGACAGGTGCACGTCCTCTAACCTAACCTAACCTAACCTATGGTTTGGCTTATGAATCCAACATATTTCGAATTGTATGAGTTTGATTGTAATGTCTACTTATAAATTAACGTTGTAGTGGTGAGTGTGAATGAATGTCGACTCAATTATATTCAAAAATTTCATGCGAGTGATTATATGAGTAGCGCAAAAACGATTAATTGCTAATCTCTGGTCCATAATAATGATGATGACAATGATGATGACCATGCTGATGAAATAAACTTGTTGTTGCATTTAAACAACTGTTCCTCTCCTCAATACGACACCACACCACAATGTATTCCAAAGATTCAGATTTCCGCTTTTATGTTTTGAGAACATTTTTTGTTGTTATTTTTTTTATTTTTTTGTTTTCCAATGCCAGATTGTTTATTTGTTTGTTCGTTTGTTTTGAAAAAGTGTAGGGTTTCTAAGCCATTGCAACTAAGTTTTGTAAGATATGCTCACACAGACATCATAAGATTCTTGTCATGCAATGACTGGTAGGTTGGTTGGTTAGTTGGTTCACTAAATGCCAGATTGACTTGGCATTAGTATTTGTCATGATTAGGCATTTACAACAAGATCGTGCACTTAAACTTAAAGGGAATACATGTACGGAAACTCGGACTTGTTGTGCCGAAAGCCAGGCATTCAGTTTAAGAGTCACTTTTGGAGGAAGTTTAATTTTTTTTTATATTATAAAACGCATCCAGGTGTGCTCAATTTAAAGGACAACATTTGTTTTACCTGGCAACCATGATTTAGCAAAAACCCCATGATAAACTGCTCCAATGTCGGTTTTGTGCAATGCTTTTAGGACGAGTGAGTTTACTTACTAATTCTGCGATATTTTATAAGAAAATAAATCGTATGAACAAATCATATCATCATATATTATTTCTAAAGTACTTTTTTTTGTCGGTTGCAAATATCTCCCATACCACCGCATCAAATTTAATGAATGATATCCCATTTTAAAGCTTATATCTAACACTAATGGCGAAAAATAATTAGAAATTGAGAAATTAATATTTTCATTGATAAAAATTATATTTTATATGGAACTGCATGATAATACTATTGTCATTATGATTATATGTTTTTGTTCAAGTGTGGTAATACAGGATCGCTTAATAGTAATGCAGTTCTATATAATATAGTATGTATTTACACCCATTTTGGCAATATCGCTATTTACTATAATGCCGTTTATTACTAAATCAGTCAAAGATGCTTTTGCTATGACGATAAACAAAGCACAAGGTCAAACCCTTCAAAAGGTAGGGTCGTATTTACCAGAACCGGTCTTTTCACATGGGCAGTTATACGTGGCTTTTTCTCGAGTGCCTACGTTTAAAGATCCATTTTTGTTTGTATGAAGGATTCGTACGGGCAAAAAGTTAACGATAATCATGTCATTACCTCTAACATTGTATTCAAAGAAGTATTATAAAAGCATTTAAACATATGTTTGTATGTATGTAAACTTTTAATAAAATTTCTAATAATTATTTTCATCTTCATCATGTTACAAAAAAATTTACAACTAACGGTGCGAAATATTCGCACGGGTCATCTAGTTTTTCTTGAATTCTTTTCATAAAAACAAATTGTTTTTGTAGAGTATTCTGAGTTCGGTTTATAGCAGGTCTTTTTTTTTTTGTGGTTTCTTCTTTGAAATCTCACCAAAACAATAGCAACAAACACAATGTTGGTCTTGGTTTTTGAACATTTCCTTTAATTTGCTTTTTTTTTCTTGGTTTTTTCAACGTCATACCGTCTTTGTTATTCTTAAAATTGTTTTCTTATGCTTAAGAAAAACAAAAAACGAAGAAAACAACCAAAAAATATTAATCATGACGCCTATAAATCGTTGCTTAACTGTTGCTTTAAGTCAAAAAGACTTCCATTTGGTTAGACTTGTGTGTAGACGTACGTACGTATGGACGTATGGCTATAGCTAGTCAGCCAGCCAGACTGGTCTTTATTGATGGTGGTTGTTCCATTCATATGAAATGCAATGCAATGCATGGCTCTTACAATGTTTGTATGCATACGTATGAGAGAACATGTTTTAAGCCGGGCTTAGTGCTGCAAATCTGTTACAATGGCTTTAAAAGGCATTTTTTTTTCTTATTAGGTCTTATGGTTTTTTGAAATCAAATTTTATGAGGAGCAGGTGTTCGTTCGTTTTATTTATTCGGCAAACATTCGTTAAAACTGACAGACGGACAAACAGATAGACGAACAGACAGACAGACAGACACAGTGTAATAAATAATTTTCAAGTTTTTCTTTTTAATTTTTGTTTTTTGTTTGTTTTTATCACAATAAATTTCGAAATAAATTGAAATAAATAAAAGGAAAAAAACGAACAAAAACAAGGAAGATCAAGGGAATATACCCTGGAGCTGGATCAGTGAAATTTCGATATGGAATCGATAACAACCGGATGGCAATTAGAAGAAATGGTGCTCGTCACAGCAACCAAACGATTAAAGATTACTCCGCGTATAGAACCGATGAATGATGGAGCTAACATAATAGGCAATGAAGTAGTTTACATGAGATAAATTTGAAATATGCAAGGCTTTGCGGTCCATATATTAAGAAGACTAAGAGCTTGTTATGTCTGGCGGATAGTAAACTATGTAAATACGTTGAAAATATTCTTGTTAGACACTCGATTAATTGATATATTTGAGCTGCATTGCTGCGGCATATAACAACGAAAATTTGAATGTGAAAGTGAATGTCAACTGTAATCACCCACTGAAATCACACCCACTGAAATTACAAAAGCAGCATGAATCTGTAATTGTTAAGGCAGCCGCAGATTTTTAGAAGCTACATCGATTGCTCATCAATTTTGCATTGCACTAGGGCGTATGATTATTACAATTTCGTGGATATACAATTACGGACATAAAGTATACGCCTCAGCAAACAAAAAAATGTTTAAAAAACTCAAAAGTTCAAATAATTTTGAACTTTACAATGCCTATGGCAGGATTATAGCGTATTTTTCTGATGTTTTAAGTCAAATTTAAACAAAATTTATTGGTGTAAAGCGTTTGTCAAGTATTTTATTAAACATTCAGCCAAGATTGACCGAAAACCATTTTATTTTCTGAAGGCGTTCTTTAAGAAAATTTCTTTTGATACAAATATTGTTTGTTTGCACAAATTGTTTGCACAAACGCATGTCTAAAGTGGGAAAATGCTTAAATAATATTAAAATTGTCCCTTATTTGGTCAGATGTTTGTAAAAAATAATCATTTTTTCAAGAAAATCCCGTAAATCTTCTCTATTTGAATAGCCGCACAAGCGGCTTGTCAAACAATATATTTTCTTGTGTATTTACATTCAAATTAATGAATTTTAATCTTTTACTAGGTTCAGCTAAAGTTTCTAAACATTTAATATAAATTAACCCATGGATTTGTACAAATAATGTTTGTGCAAACGTTTGTGCAAACCCAATATATTCAAAATTTTGTAATTTCCCTTGAATTTTAAAAAGAATCTGCGAACAACCTTAATAGGCCCTGCCAGTACTAACAGAGGGTTAAAAAATTAAACAAAACTACATCAAACAGCAATAACAACAACAACAATACATTTCACAAAGACTCAAAGTAAACAATAATACCCTGTCAGAGTGTAATAAAATGCACTGGATTGCACATGTTTTCGTTTTCTTTTCCCCCCTTTACACTCTTTACCATCCAGCATATACTGGCAGCAGTTATTGATGTTTTGCAATAAAGAAACTCACCTACACGATGACTACTCTCAGGGCTAAACATTAAAAGAGCCTAAGAAATTTAGGAGGGAAAAGAGGGGGAGTAGTAGTGTGCATGAAAATGCAAAACTAAGCAATTTCGTGTTAGTCGGGTGTGTTTGTGTGTTTATGTGTACGTTATGTTTTTCTTTTGTTTTATTTTAAACAACTGGGAAAGGTTGAAAGAGAGAGATTGAGATGGAGAGGAGAGGAGAGGTGACTCAAGTTTTGTAGTTATTATGAAGTCATACATACTACTACGTACATACATACATACATTGTATAGAAATAAATATCTCTCACTCTCTCTCTCTCTCATCCTCTTTCTCTGACTGTTTATGTTAGTGCTTGGCTTATGTGTATATAAGTGTGAATGTTGTTTGTCGTAATTGCTTGGGTTGCAACACGTAGAGTTGCTGTTTTCATTTTTTTTTCTTTTGATTTTTTGTTTAATTGGGGGAAGCCGTTTCGTTTAGTCTGTATTTTGTGTAGTCGTTGTTGTTGTTGTTGTTGTTGTCACTGTTTCTGGTTTTAGTTCGTGGTTTTGATTTTCAGTCCAACAAATGTGTGTGTGCATGTGCATGTGTGCAGTACAAATGTCTGTTATGTTTGGCGTATAACGTTGGAGTTTACATATGTTTGCAAAGCTTTTATGCACAGAATATAAGCACGCGTATATACATCCATACATACATACAAATATGGAGATGTGTATGTTACGCTACATGTTGAATGGTTTATAATTTGCAGCTGTTTTGTGAATTTTTTTCTTTTATTTTGAATTTTTGTTTTTGATAACTTTGTAAGTGTGTCTATGTGTGTGTGTGTGTGTGTTTTTAATGAAATATTTTTCAAAACCGGTATGGAAAACTCTGAAATGAACATGGGTACCCCCACTGCAGAGTATGTATATATGTATGCGTATAAAGATATAACGTGACTACTAAGGAAAGTGCTTGTATTTGTGATCACACAATGTTCATCAAACATATTACAGTTAAAGTGTTGGGGGTGGCGGAAAAAGCCGAAATTAATTGAATTAAATTTATCGGTAATGTTATGTTAAAAAAAAAAAAATTCAAATTTTAAAAACTTGTTGAATGTATGCAGAACGGCATCATTAGTTTACTTTAAATCGTATCGAATCGAATTTAAATAATTTTTAATTTATTAAAAACAAAAAAAAAAAAAAATGTTTTATTTGACAAAACAACAACTAAGATTGTGATGAATGCTCGTTTAAACAAGGTGTGTTGTGTTATGTTGTGGTATTTTCTTTTACTAAAATTATGGAAAAATGTTGTGTGACACTTGCCTGTTATGAATTTTTAAATTCCTTCAATTCGAACGCTTTGTATCATCATTCATCCATTTCACGTACTACGTTATCAATACTAAAATGAATTCGAAAATTACTCTCTTTTTGGGTTTTTTGTTCGCTTTTTTTTTTTTTTTGTAATAAAAAAGGAATTCCTTGCTCTCTTAATAATCATTACTTGTGCTCTTATGTATGAGGTGAACAGCAGTGATGCCAACTTAGCCCTTTTCGGGCTAGATTTAGCCCTTTTTGAAGTACCTTTAACGCGAAAAAAAATTTTTAGCCCTAAACTAAAAAACGCGCAATTTCAGCGCTTTTCAGTATTTTTGTTTAGCCCTTTTAGCCCGTTTTTCCTTTAACTCTGTATGGCAATATTATCTTATGTTTCTCTGGGAATGTCGAATTGTAAGCCAATGTAGCAGAATTTTTTTCTTCTATTTCTTGTTTTCATCTTAGTCATTTACATAGTTGTTCTGTGATTTACACAGAATTATCAAAAGTACCGTGAAAAACAAGCTTTACTGAAAGTTTAAAATTGTTTTACCTAATTATTAGGTATTGATAAAAAACATATTAATCAGTATATGAGTTTATAACTTTAAGTAGGTCAGAATTTGATAATATTGGATGTATCTTTAATATAAATGTTATGCTATGTTTAGATGGAGCGCTATACCCAAAGATATTGTAAAATTTTGGAGACAGATCCCCTTTTCAAGGAATGGATAAAGCCTTGTAAAGATGAATCTAAAGCAGTATGTATTTACTACATAATTGATCATTACAACCCTGCAGTCAGGATTATTGACCTAGTTTCACACACCACTTATGTTTAAAGTCGACTCCGAACGACAGATTTTTGAGAAACTTTTTATAGAAATTTTTACTCTCAGAGTCTTTGCCTGAAATCTGCTGATTTTGATTTCATGTCTGGCGTGGGGCTCGAACCTTGGCTTTACGTCTAATAAGCCAACACACTACCTATTAGACTACGGCGTATTTACTGCAAAACGCAAATCGCCACTAAACACTACGACCTGGTCAGACATTCAGAAACGAAAAAGCATCCGAACCTTTAAACAGCATTAATATAGTACAACTACAAATTTGTTTTACACCTGCAGTGGTATCCGTGGAAAAGAAATGTTAGGCTGTGCAATCGCTATAGATTGCAATCCATTCAGCGTTTGCTTCCATAGACCACTTGATAGAAACAAGTGTCAATGCTATATAGAAGGTGATTTATTGAATGAAGAAGAGGATAACCAAGAAGTACAAATCGTATTTAACAATGACCAACTTTGAAAGATTGTAATGCAAATTCTATTTGAAATTAATCTAGTACCTTAATTCTATTGAATGTAAAATGATCTCAAAAATTGTAAAAATTGGGGTTTTTTACCTGAAAAGACTTTTTTAATTTTAGCCCCCTTTTTGCGCTTTTTTGAAAAAATTGAAATTGTATTGTACTAACAACGTAATTTTTTTAATTTAGCCCGTTTTAGCCCGTTTTTCACTTTTTTTCACGCGTTTGGTGTCCTAAGAGTTGGCATCACTGGTGAACAGTGCAGACAGAAGCATTTGAAAAGAAGAGTTTCAATAAATTTTACTCTTAAATTTCGTTCGTCGTCGTACAATGTCAAATCAAACAACAAAATAAACGGAATTCTTTGAAAGAAAGAAAACAACAACAACAACAACGTTTTGTAATACTTTTTAAGCTTTTTTTGTTATTATTATTGCCGTTGTTTTGTTGGTGTTGTTGTTGTTTTTTTCTTCTTTTTTTTGTACAAAAAATTGAAAACAAACAAAAACAAAATGACGCAGTTTTCAGACTCTATTACATTTCAATAAAAGAGAGTAATCAACTGAGAGAGAGAAAGAGGGAATTCCCTTGTTAAATACAAAAACAACACTTACTATTCTATACAGTTTGTACAATACAGTGTACAGTACATGCATATCTACATACGTACGTATCAACAATTTAACTTTGCATGCATGTTTGTATGTGTGTATGGAAGAGTTTATAAGTATGTATGTATGTGTGTATAAATATTTGTAAAGTGTTTTTTTTCTTTCTAGTACATGTTATTGTTGTTTTTGTTGTTATTTTTATTAAATAATTTTATTCTCAATTTGATTTGTAACGTCATTTTTTGTTCTTTCGTTCATTTCGTTTCGTTTCGTTTTTGTTTTTGTTTTGCTTATTGCTTTAAATCATTTTTTTTTTGTTATTGTTGCTGCTGTTGCTGTTGTTGCTGTTTTCGTTTATTGGGGTTTAATTCAAATGTTTTTTTTTTGTTTTTTTGTTGGTCATTATCATTTTTGCATAAGTGTGTGTGTGCCTGTGTCTTTAAAATAATCTGGTTGCGTAGCTAAACGAGCATGAAAAATATTTACGTGTGCCTTGTGCTTGCTGTCTCTACTCTCCCTTCCCGTTTCGTGTGCTTGTGTGTGTGTCTGTGTGTGTGCTGTATTTTATTTGTTTTTGTTTTTGTTTTCTAGCGATTTATTTACAATAATATTGGGTGAGTAACAACAGATTGATACAGACTGTATACGTGTGTGTGTGTGTGTGTGTGGGTATGTGTGACAGTGGCGTGGTGGAGTGCGTGCAAAAACGTGGATCCCATTTCATTTTGATTTAAATTTCTTTTTTTTTGTTTTTTTTGATTTTATTTTATTATTGTTGTTGGCATTTCTGTTGCTGTGCTTCTTTCGTTTTTGGGTTGCTGATTTGTGGTATTTTTAACACATTTTTTTTTTTTTTTTTATTTGGTATTTCGCTTCATTTATTATAACAGAGACAGGGGAAGAGAGCGAAAGAGACACAGAGAGAGAGACTAATTTGATGATTTATTCTCAGACAGAATGGGGGTCAAAAGTTTTTCCTTAAAATTAAAATTAAACAAAAATCGCTTTATTTTAATTGATTTGATGAAACTTGTGAGGTTTATCGACAAAAAATGTTTGACGTTCAGTCAGTGGATTTTTTACAGGGTACTCTTTGTTTTTTTTTTTTACTAGCAAATGTGCTTTACGGACATCGGCTTTTCTGTTGGTTAATTCGGTACTCTGTCCATAAAATGCTCCCCATTCAAAACGGATGAGTTGCCAACCATTTTTCATTGTCTTTTAAGATGCATGGGTGTGCAGATGCGCGTTCAACCATGGCATCACAACGGGCCGTTATGGGTGCTCAAGTGAGATTTGTGATATCAGAGCTACCATTCTGATCTAACTTAACTTAAGAAGCTTGCGTTTTGTCCAAAATAGTCAGAGATTTTTAATTAATTATCTTTTCAATTTAATTTATCCGGCATTTGATATGTAAGCAGGTAAACCTGGTCTACTGTAGCAAGGCTTTGGATTTAAGGATTAAACATAGCGTCACACACGGTGAATATGGATTGAATTAAGTGAGGCCTTCTGGAGAGGCTAGGAGTATACTGAAAGTTTTACAAGCCTGTAATAAAAGACTTTACGATGATAACGGTAAAAGCTCACAGCATTTATGGAATTGTTCGAAAGCAGTTGATGACCAGTCTATAGCGATTATAGATTTTACAACTTTAGAACTTCCGTTCGGTGTATAACAAGGCTAAGGTTCGTTGGCAGAGAAAAGGTACCAGAGATTAGCTACATGCCTTGAATTATAATTGAATCACACGCACATTGCATAACTGTCGCATGAATTCTGCCGGTGCAGTAATTTTAGGGTCGCTTCTTTATAGCTCTCTTAAAGCTATAAAGGAAACACTTTATGAATCTGGCCATTACTGATAGCGTTTTTCTAGCATACACTTTGTCTGTTGTTGTTCTTTGGATCTTTCCGTAGCTAATTTTGTTAATCAATCAGAGGGATTTCATAGAAATCGTATCATCCGTTTTACGTTTCAATTCAAATTCCAAAATTTTAAAGACGAAACATTATTAGTCAGTCGTCGATTGTCGTCGAATATATTGAAACAAAGAAAGTTTTTCAAAATTCAAAATTGTTTTGTGATGATAAGATTGAAATTCTATTTTCAAAATACGATTCAATAATCGCGCAAATAATTCGTTCAACATTTAAACACGCTCGATAAAAAAACAAAAACGCTCTTATCATACAACAATACAACAAAGAAAACAAAAAAATTTAGAAAATAAAATAAAAATAAAATTATAAATAAGAGAGAGAGAGTAAGGGGGGGGGGGGCGGGTGTGGGGGGTAATAATATTATTTAACACACTCAATTATTATTATTTTGTTATTCACTTTCAACCAGAAATTGTGACGCTGTTTGACAGTAATTTTGTGAAATTGGCTGGCGTTTGTTTCATGAAATTTTTTTTGGCCTTATCTGCTGGCTGCTATCTTAACTTGTCTTCTTCTTCTTCTTTTTTTGTGTGGCGAATGTGTGTACGAAACGATAACACAAGGAAAAAAAAATTGAATTTTAAAACAAATTCAGTTCAAGTTCAAGATTATTTTTGTTTTTAAATTTCTTTTCTTTTTTACTTCTTGGTTTTTTCTTTTTTTTTTTGTTTAATTGGATTTTAAGCATTTAGATCCTACCGTCCTTTTTTCGACAAGAGATTAATTTACGATTTTAATCGAATGAATCTTTTTTTTATATGATCAGGACATTTTTGTGTAGTCGGATAGATAGTGTAATGTTTTCTAAGACGTTAGGCTATGCTTCAAAACCTGGGGATGTCGAGCAAAAACTCAATTAAAAATAATATTTGATCTTCGACTATCTCTGTCAGCAGATTTTTGCCAAAATCTTCGAGACTAAAATATAATTGACATGACAAGTTTCTTGAGTTGGTGAACGGGCTCATCCATGTCGTTCGGATGGTAGAGAATCAAATTGAAGTAGCCTTCTCAAGTCACGCAATAAACAGATGCCTACCGAAATCATCTAAACGACTTGTTAATGGCCAATTAAGAAATTAACTGTGTTAAGATCATTTTTTAATGATTCTAATATTTTACTAAATACGCCTCCAAACCAGAATAAAAAAAAATCGTAAAAAATATTGAATTATAATGAAATTTTAAGCATAATTAGCCTCTTTCCATATGTATGTACGTAGACCTACATTGTATATTGGCATTTAAAAAAATTAAAATGAAACAAAAAAAATTTCAATTTCATTTTAAATGACGTGACATGATGATGTGAATTCATGAATAATATTTCTGGTCTGCATTTGATATTTTTCCTATTTTTTTTTTAATATTTTTTAAGGTGTGATGGAAAACAATTCTGTTTTTAATCGTCAATGATCGTGGGAGAGAGAATATTTCCATTTAAGCCCACATTCATTCGAGACTAAACAACGTTACGTTGTAATAAAAAACAGTTTGTGTGTGTGTGTGTGTGAAAAATTTAAACAAAATATTGTAAAATTTTGTAATCATTTGTAAAGTAATACAGTAGGAGCTCGCTTAACGTTGCTCCGCGTAACGCTGTTTCAGTAATACGCAATAGTATTGGGATTTCCCTAAATCGCTTACTGTATTCATACTTGCTGTATATCTGTGCAAATGAAACAGGGCAGGCATCAACCAAAAGCGGTATATACTGCGTATCTATTTCAACGCTCTTTTGTTAGCCTGTCCAGAATAAAGATTTAAACTGTATTTTATATGCACGTATTAAGTTGCACCGTTTAACGCTGTTTCGCTTAGCGCTAGAACTTATTGGAACTTATTGAACCCCCGCGTTAAGCGAGGTCTTACTGTATTTGAAAACATATTTAATTTATTAATTACATTGATTTTTATTTTTGTAATTCAATTGAATATCAATTGAAATTTCTTGAAATCTCTTTCTAGTAAAACTCAACATAAAAATTTTAATAAATTCCTCTTTCTCTTTCTTCACTTAATATTTCTCTTCAAAAAAAACCGAAATTTTACAATTTGGAATCCCCCTTTTCCTTCCGCCCCCCCCCCCCCCCAAAAAAAAAAAAACAGAAATTTTTTAATTTCTTAGCCTTGGCATCACACACAAAAAGTTGAAAATTCTTCGCGAACATTTTAAATTTTATTTACACGTGCATGCGTATCAACGCCTGATAATTGTGCAATGCTTTCACGGTTTTTTTCCTTCTTCATCGGCTCTAGCAAGTCTGTGTATGACTCTGTTTGTCTGTCTGTCTGTCTGTTTGTCTGACTTCCCTATAATTTTCGGGATTGCTGTGTGATTATAACAAAGTAAAGCAGAAATAAAAACAAAAAAAACGGAAAGGAAAAAAAGCGAAAATCCATGCATAAAACTATAAACAGCACTATGGGCTACGAAAACCAAAAAAAAAAAAAAAATCAGGATACTATTGTACACACATTTAGAGAACACAGCCTCATCTGTGTCTCTTGCTTGCATGCTAAGCTGCTGTCCATTAGCTGATGCAATGTCTGTTCAGTTTATTAGCTATTCCGTTCCTAGAATACCCTGGTAAGCATATGATGTGAATGCCATGCATCTCTGACATTGTATTGCGAACATTTTGTGGCCGTCAATTATTATTTTTGAAATTTTTTCAATTTCTATTTCCCATAGTGCAATTTTGCACAAAACTTCTTAAAAAAAGCAAAAAATAATCTTTTGAAATCATTTAGTTTACCAAGCCATAGTGATGCCCTTAAAGATCTCATAAGAATAATAATAAAAATTGTGTATGTATGTGCGTGTGTGTGTGTGTGTGTGTGTGAAAAAAAACAGTAAAATATTGTTGGGCCACATGCAGCAGCAAAAACAAAAAAATGCGGCCATTGGCTTTTTGCAAACACTGAGTTCGAAACATCACTACCACAAAACAAAACAAACGAGAAAAGAAGAGAAAAACAAGAATAAAGTCTTGCTCTACTCACTCGCACAATGTGTTGTTAATACGCTATGCGTCGTTGAACAACAAGTAGATGTGAGACAGACATTGCAATTGTGTGTGTGTGGATGTGTGTGTGTGTTGTGGCTGTTGCAACAAACAAACTTCAGAAGCGTGTATTTGTATGGGTGTGTGTGTGTTTTTTTTTTTTTTTGATACAAGGAAACGAATAATAACAATAATTACGTATGCAGAGGCCCTACTACATGACGACAGTGATGATGTTATGCCTCCATTCTGTTGGTCTTCACAAATTGCTTTGCGTTGCGTTGCGTTACGTTACGTTGCGTTTCGTTGAGGACAAGATTTTGCAACAAAACATTGCGTCTAAAGCAGAAGAAAAGAGAAGAAATTCGTAGAAAATGTGTTTTTAAAACAAAAGAAGTAACAACGACAACAACATCGGCAACATTTTGACGTCTGGATGTCTGGCGACGGCGGCGTTTTCAAAGCAAGTTAAAAAGCTTGTACACATTTTTTCTTGTTCTTGAATGTTTTTTAATCGTCAGTGTCATACAGAGATTTGAACATTTGCCGGCCATTCTTTTCTTTCCTCTCTTTAACGTTTTAAATTGAGTGTTACCAACCAACAAAAAGTCGGTGTGAGGCTATTATAGATGCTTTATTTAGTTTTTTTTTGTTTGTTTGTTAATAAAACAGACAGAATGAGGGCGCGAGAGAGCAGATAAATAATAAAAGTTTATTGTGAATATTTATTTCATTAAAATTACATTTCACTTCCATTATTCTTATTGTATGGAAGGAGGAGAAAAAGGAAAAACGTTTTTCGTATTGTTTCTGTTGAAAGCAAAAAAAAAGAAAAAATCGAGGGAGTAGTGTAAAAATAAAACTTCCTTTTTCTTTTTTCGAATGTATTCCATGAAATTAAAAATAATTTATTTCGTGTGTTAAAATTTTCATTTTTTTTTTCTTCCTGCGTGTTAAAGTTAAAAATAAAATAACAAGAACAAGCATTTTGTGACGTACTTTTGTACTGAAACAAAAAAATAAAAAGAAAAATAAAAACTCATAAACCCTGTTAAAACAGTAAGAACAACAACGACAACAACAACAACAACGACAACAAGGACAACAATGAAGAATTATCAGAAACACATGCGGCAAGTTTACGGTTTTAGGTCTATTTTTATACCCACAAATAGCAGTAAAGCGAGAGAACAAAAAAGAAAAACAGATTGACAATGGGAAAGAGCGAAAGAGAGAGAGAGAGCGAGCGAGAGAATGAAGGAAGAAAATGACAGAAATGTACAACAGGTTGATTGTTATAATGCCCTACGAAGCATCATCTTTTGAGAAGTTCTCTTAGTCAAACACTGTCTCTCTGTGATTTGTTATCGAGTCTCGATTTGTATGGCAAATGGAGTTTGAAGGAATTCATAGTCATTGTGCGTGTGTTTGAAAGAAGCCATCGACGAAATATTTTTGTTTCTATTTGAAGCACGACCAAATGTCTCATTAATTTCCATTTTCGTGTAGAATAGTTGGAATAAAAAAGAAAGGAACGAACTAAACTTGATGAATCAAACTTGATGTGTGGGAACTCTGTCCAAGGATTTGATTTTCAAAGTTTATTGGTTGCGAAGTACTAATGTGAACACTTACTGTGGCGTAGAGTGAAAACAGAAAACTTGTCTACGATTTACAAAATGTTACGAAATAATAAAGAAACAGATAAGGAGAGAGAGAGACACAGAAAGAGAGAGAAAGAGGGAGAGAAAGAGTGAGAAAAGGGCATTAGGGAAACTTTTGTTGATTCCATAAATATTTAAGGCTTAAAGTAACTCAAGGACAAACAGCACACGAACACAATACACACGAGACACACACGTATGAGGAGCCTACGTTCACAAAGCATAGAGTGAGAGAGAGAGAGAGAGAGAGTGAGAGAGAGAGAGAGAAATTATCATAGATAGAGAGTTTGAGAGTGGGAATGAGAGTGTCTTTTTGGGTAAGGATATAACAGTTAAGAATTTATGAAGATAACAAAAATAAATTCCTATACAACAACAACAACAACAATAACCATGACAATAAACAACAGTTAGACCTTCGTTTTACTATAAAAAGAAAAGGAAAAAACAATAACAAAAACAATAACAAAATCCCTTAAAAGCAATATTTTCTCAAAAAGAAAAAAATAATCTTCAACTCCTTGCCTTCAGTAAACAAGCATAAGGTGAAGAAGAAAATGTAAACGCGTGTGTGTGTGTGTCCAAAGAATTGTCGGTCGTGTGGTTTTATTGTGTTTTTATTGCACTGCCTTTATTTGTTTGCCTTTAAAGTGCCAATAAGATTGAGAGTGAGCGAGAGAGAGAGCAAGTGAGAGAAGGTGAATTCTGGAAAAAGGGTTTCATCGTTTTACTAAACAAGTCTTATGACCGTATGTGTAAGAGCTGTATTGCTTAAGGACATCCCTGTCTAGTAGTAATTTAATTTAATTTAATTTTAATAATTAATGTTCTATGCTTGCGTTATTATTATTTGTAATAAAAAACAAAAACAAAGAAAATAAGCAAAAAAAAAATAAGAAAATTATTAATTTTGTAGAAAAATAAATTTGAAAACATTTGCAAACAGATTTCTAAAGTGAAATCACTCATACACTGTACTGCAATACACATACGCACACAATAATTTTTCTTTCTTGTCCTAAACGACGTCAATATTGAACTCTTTCAGCAGAGGTTATCAAATTATCGTTCAAGTGTTTCAATATGAAAACAAAAAAAAAAAAATTTTAAATAAAAAGAAAAATTATTTCTTTAATAAAATAACGAACGATACGACATAAGAATAGTTTGTTGTATTTAAAAAATTATTGTGGTCCAATTAAGTTTTTTTTTTTTTGTTTCATTTGTTAATATTTTTTTCTTTTAACAGAAATACGCTTATTTGTTATCAAATATGCATATTTATTATTATAACATTAAGAACCAAGAAAAATATAAAAAAAAATCTCTTATTAAATTTCAATTTTAAAACTCAATTTTTTTTATTTGAATTTTTTATTTGAATTTTACAAACAAATTGAAAAATATTAAATTAAATAGCTTTTGAACGTGCGTAATAATTTATTTTTGGCAAACAAAAAAAAAAAATAATAAAAAATTAATTCCATTGAATTTTATTTCTTTCCAATAAAAATGGCAATCGAAACACACCCCCTTTCCCAAAAATAGAAACAAAAAAAAAAATCGAAACCATGGATGTTCTGTGGATTATTTAATATGTGGATGGGAAATTGGGCTATTAACTTTTATTTGATTTTTTGGGTATGTTTTTTATCGTTTATTTATGACTACCAGAAATATAAAAATCTGCACACTTTTTTTTAATTAAAAGCAAACAAGATTCATAACCATGAAAAAGTAAAATTGCTTTGAAAAAAAGTAACAGCAATTTACTGCTCTAATCAACAGCTGTTGACGTGTTCAATCTTTTTATGTACATATGTATATGGCACCAGACCCCTTAATCGAATATTTATGTACTTAAGCTGTTAACTATAAATCAATCAAATTTTCTTTCTTTCTTTTTTATCTTATTTCTTTAATATTTTATACAATATTTTCGATATTCATTGAAAATAAATTTTGTTTCGTTTCATTTCATTTTCCCATTTTTTTGTTTGTTTTTTAAATAAAAAATTTCTACACTTTGGTAACTCTTAAGGAAAGTGTTATAAAAGCTCCTCACAAAACTCTCTTTCCTCTACATTACATTACGTTACTTTGCATTGTAACAGGAACAATGTATGTACATACCCACCACACCAATACAATCTTTACATTCGTATAAAAACAATAACAAATACAGTGTACATACACACTCCTTTTGGTCTTTTATCAGGAATTTACCCTGCCAGCAATTTTGTAGTCGACTACGAAAGTAATCCACTTTTAGATAACTTTTTTAGACTAACTATAAGCTGACTATAATGTAATGCAGAACTCACCCAAATACGAAACGTTTATTTACTATTGAGAGCTTCTTGTTTGTGAGATTTGTTTTCTCTCTGTTCTCTCCTTTACCAGATCAGACTTTCTATGAGTTTGTTTTTAGACTAATTATAAGCTAACTACAATGTAATGCAGAATTTCCCCCATAATTTAAAATGTTCATGCTATTTCTGATAATATTGTTTTTTCGATTGCACCTTTTTCTGAACTACTTTTAGATTAACTAATAGTTAATTGAAATGTTATGCAGAATTTATTCAAAATGAACCCGTTATTTTTTTTTTTTTATTCTCTTTTTTTACATTTTGAATTCTTTTACATTGTGAAATTGAAATCAGTTCTGTGCGTGCTTTTAAGTGCTAGTGCTAGTTCTAAAAATTATATAATTTTTATTGTTTAAAATGAGTGGTTCAAGTTGAAGAAATTTATAAAGACTTTTTAAAAAAGAAAAAAATAAATTTTTAATTAAATTAAAAACTAATAGTCCAGATAATTGTAATTGAATGTAAGTATTAATTTAATTGTACATATTATAATTAGTAAATAATGTATTTGTAGATAACAAGGGAAACAATTGTTGCCAAGGATGTTCAAATATTAAAGAACTTAAGTAAGTAAATTCATATTAAACACATTTAAATTTTATTAAATATATTACTTAAGTAATAAGAATATATATATTCTTTTTTTTTTTGATCAGGTAAATGTGATAAAGACTTTATTAAAAGGGAGTTTACAAAAGACACTCACGGATGTTACTTCGACCACTGTATGCATGGAAGTTAATGTTGAGGGAGTGCATGGAAAAAAGCGGCTAAAAGATTTCCAAGCTTTCTTTCAAGCCTTAACAGGTAAGCAATACATTAAAAAGAAATGTATTTTTCTAATTACATATATTTTAAATAGATGCTTGTCGATCGATTGGGTCAGATGATGCAGAAAAATCAGAAATGCGTTGAAAATATTCTAAAAACGCCAAATTCACTCAGAATGTATTAAAAATAAAAGAAAAAATTAATTTAGAATATATTTGAATTTAATTATAAGTAAATGTAGTTATTAATTGTTTTGTTTTTGATAAGTATATACATATACATTTATAGTTAAAGCTGGATTATAACTATTTTAAATGAAGTTCATAATTGTTTTGTTTTTTATAACCATACGAGTGCATATTTTGTTTCTTTTTATTATATAAAATAAATAAAACACTTAAAAAATTATAATGTGTTCAATAATAGTTATGTTTTTTTTCGAAGTTTATATAAATTTTTATATTTTAACAACTGACTTTAAGCTACTTAAAAATTAGTCAACTTTAAGCTATCTTTAAGTAACCAACTTTAAGTTAGTTAAAAATTAGCTAACTTCAAACTAACTATTATATAACTGATTTTAAGTTAGTTGAAAAGTTATGCAGAGTCGGACAATTGACTACTGCCAATGACACCACCATGTTAAAATAGTCAGTTGGCCCCATTCAAAATAATCTAAGAGTCAACCACAACTAGCTGAGAAAAAGTTAACTTATAATACATTAAAAGTTAGTTGAGTTTCCGGCAGGGTACGTTTACACACACGAAGTAATATAACAAACGAATGGTAATTTTAAGTTCGTTATTGTTAAGGTTTTATTGTGCGTTTCCTTGTGCTCTTTTAAATGCTTTTCAAATGTTGCTGTAATACTGTTGTGTTCTGTTTGATTTGAGAGAGCGGAGAAGGTAAATGAGTTCATAAACTTGTAAGTTTTTTGTGAGAGTGCTATAAAATTGCGTGAGTGTGTGTGTATATGAATGACTGGATGTCTGCTTAATAATTGTGTTGTCGTTACTTATACGCAGCAATGGCTGGGTTAGTTGCCTGACTGACTGTTTATTTTATACACACTTACACAGGCACACACATACAAATGTCTGTAAGTATTATTGTTGTTTGTTTGTATATACATAATATGCCCCCATTAAAGCAAATATTTGAAACACTTTTTTTATACACAAACATTCATACATACAATGTGTGTGTGTCGAAAAACAAAAAAAACTTAGAAAAATTGAAACCGGTATGACGTGTTTAATAATGATTTTGGGTGTTATATCCACATGTTTTTTGTTATTGTTGTTGTTATTGTTGTTTTTGTTAATGCAAAAATATCTGTTGTTGTTTTCGTTATTGTTTTTTTGTTTTTTGTCTTTTTCTTTTAATAACCATATGGTGAGTTTATATTATCGTCTGCCATAACATGTTTACTTTAGTTCTATAGCTCCCCCCTGCCTCTCCATCTCTCTCTCTCTCTCTCGCTTTCTCGTATTCTTTTATTATCCGTATTAAGCAAATGAGAGCATATTAATGTTTTTATGCAAATGTTGGAGGCTCGGGTGGCATACTGACTGACTACTAGATTGGTATTGGTTTGTGTGTTGATTTTTTTTTTTGCGCGTTTCTTGTTTTCTTTGTATTTTTTTGATACGAAACACTTGCACGACTTTGTGTCGCCACTTTTATTGATAAAAAAAACAAAAAAAAAAACTTGGTTTTATTTGTTGCTTTTGTTATGGTTAAGCTTTAATATTGTTTGTTTTTCTTTTTGATTTTTAATAGAGAGTTCAATTCAATTATGGTGAGGCACTCTCGCTCTCTCTCTCTCTCTTTCTCTCTCTCTCTCTCTAGTGTATATGATATTAATAATGGGGTTTTTATGATTTATTTGCTGAGATATGTTGTTGTTATTATTATTGTGTGTGATGAAATTTTGTGTTGAGTACTCTGTTGCTGTACTAATATCAACAGGCTGGCTCGCTCCGTTACTGTTGCTCTAAATGAGGAATTTTCAATGAAAAATTGTTGCGTTTACATAAAATTTGTGTCGCTTAGTTTGGCTTTCTTTTGAATTTTGTTCAAAAAGTAATTTTTATTTCGTTAAAATTAATTTCTATTACTTTCCAAGGAATTTAAAGGAAAGGAATGTTTTATTAAGAATTCAATTTTTAATTATTTTTTGTTTGTTTTTTAGATAATAATCAAACCAACCAACCATCTACTAAGGCGGACAGTGAACTGTTTTGTTAGCAAGACTTGTGGAGACGTTTTCCAAAGTAACGGTACTTTTCTATGTTCGTTTTATCGACAGTTTAATAATTATTTTACGACAGAATATCATCAATCATTTAGAAAATTGTTGCTTGTCCATTATTTAAGGCTCATCTTTTGTCATTGCTCACCATTTATGTCTATATTGCCGTTTTGTTTTCTTATTTTGGTTCTTAACCTTGCAAATTCAATTGTTTTATCAAACAAAAAATTCACAAAAACAGTTAAACGGTCCTTAAAAACATAGAAAAATGACAAATTAAATGTGATTTAGAAAAAAAAGAAATATGCTCCCATTTATTTTAGTTTTATTTCTTATTAGTTGTTCTCTGCTTTACAAAAACCAAAAGAAAATCATCCTTAATTCTTGGCAATTTATATCGCATATACCACATTTATACATAAATGTAGTGCCTATTTGTACGTTTTTTTTTTTTTTTGCCTTGAGCCGGAGGTGGTAAATCTTCTAAAGATACTTTTGTTTCGACAAAAGCATGCACGATTCACCATCCTTGGTGCCTACGTACTAAAACCCACCCCCTACACACATCAACCATTCTCCCCCCGCGGGACTGCCGTAAGGTATTACTTCACGGGGGGCTGGTTAGCTCGAAAGCTTTATCACATCATCTCAAATTTCGCCTTCGTTCCTCCAACCTTCGGAGTACTATCATTACTTCGGCATTTTCATGGCTGTATTGGCTCCATAAGCGTCCTAGAATTCACAGCGCCTCCATTAGCCTGTTTGGTCTCTAATCTATTTCTCCGCTATCTAAAACTGGGGCAGCAATGTTAGAATATGCTCCGCATCTTCCTCTTCATCTACATCAGTTTGACATATATGGAAGTATCATGTCTAAATCTGTGCAGGTACTTCCTACACAAAATCCATGACAGTTAGGACTGGTCACGTATAATTCACCTCGCAATATTTGTTCTCCATCCAAGGGGTTATGAGGGACAAGCTGAATGTCCATCGTTCCCTTTAAACTGCTCTACCATCGTGACTACCATTTGTGCATGGAAGTAATTCTTCCTCCGCTGTTTATAGCCGCTGTCCGTCCTCGACTCTCAAGACACGAAGTATATGCTCCTCATCTCTTCCGCCAATATGTCCTATGGTATTGTCTGCCAATAACAAAATACAGCTTTCATCAACACTGTCCACTTATCCGTCTAATCGCGCTTAGACGATACACCGAGGATAGTATTCTCCTTGTCGACCCCACGGAGAGTGCCTCCGACCATATGGGGCAAGCATATAGCATTATCGACGTTACTACCGCTGAAATTATCCTCCTCTTGAGTGGACCTGGTCCTCCAATATTTGGCATCATCCTCGCCAGTGCTCCCTGCGTTACAGATGCCTTTTCGCCGATGTATTTTACGTGCTCCTTGAAGTTCAACCTGTCGTCAATGCCTATTGTACGTGAATGTAATTGTGTGTGTGTGTGTGTGGGTGTGTATGTTATTTTTGATATTTACTGTTCAAATGCCACTCTCTTTCATTCTTTATTTGTTTTTCCGTTATTATTAAGGCATTTAGGCAACGGTATGGCAGGGCATGCTATGGCATGGCATAGAAAACCGTATTCGGTTTGTTTCTAAGCAACCTTATTTAAATAAAAATAACAACAACGTCATTATGCCTAAATTCATCTCTGCTGTATACAACTCCCTCTCTAAGCATTAAGTAACACCAACACCACCACCACCAACACAACAAAACAAAAGTTTTTATTTATAAAAAAAAACTTGTCGTCGTCATTCCTGTGTTGCTTCGTATTATCTCGTATTATCTTACGGTTGTTGTTTGTTTCGTTGTTTTTTCTCAACTTTCTACGTTTTTTACTTTTGATCCTTATACTGTTGTTGTTGTTGTTGTTGTTATTGTTGTCGGCTTTTGTTAAACTTGATACTGTTTATGCTTCTTTGGCAGGTCAAAGCAATACAGCAACAGTTTCTATGTTTTATAACATTGAAGAGAGGAATAGAGGAAGAGACAGAGATGGAGATGGAGAGTGGAGTAGTTGTTATTAAAAACACAATGAAAACTACAGCGTTTCAACTTTAATTTCAATTAAAAATGGTAAGAGATTTTTTATTTAATTTTATTTTAATACATATTAATTGTTATTCGCTTTTCTTATTGTTTTAAAATATCCTTTTAAATAGGAAAAGTTTATAAATTCTCTTGCTTGCTTGTTGTTAACGAATGATTAAATGCTTTGAAGAACTTCAACCAAGTAAAACAAAAAATTTAACCGGAATTAGTAAAAGTCACAAAAAACTGAGTAAGAAAACAACGAATATTTTCTAACATTATTCTAGAAGGGGAGTTTATGGATGTCATTCGAAATTTAATTAAATCAGAAGACTTGTTTGTTTTCTTCTTAAAATTAATGTAGGGCTGTTAGAAAGAATGCTCAATTTTTTTATTATTTGTGTGCAGGACAGTGAGTTCTGTGATACATAAGTTTGTTGACCGAGTCCGACTCTTTTCTAAGGGGTAATACTGGCATAATTTCCAAATCGAAATAAATCCATTGAATAAACGTTCTAACGATAAAACGTGGAAAAACATTCTTTTAAAGATTGTGTCCTTATAAATTTTGTACGTTTTAATGGCACTTTGGTCTCCACGAATGTAAAATATGCTCATCTCACTCGGAGGGGGACATTAAACAGAGTCCTCTCTAAACGATCTCTTTCGGCCAGAATTCTCATGAAACTTAAGCCTAATCGTTAATATCCATTTGAATCTTTCCTCACAGACTGGCGATGATACTCGTGGGGATGTGAAAGAAACTCGTAAACGAGAAACCCTATGCAATAAATTTGTTTTCTAAACATTCAAAGAAATTAATTAAAAATTTTATGTAAGAAAGAATGAAAGAGAGAGAGAGAGAGAGGAAGAAATTTTATTAAATTATAAAGAAATTTCGTAGAATTACTTGCTAGCACACGCACATGCACATGCAATACAAATACAAATACAAATAAAAAGCTTCAAAAGATTAATTTCTACAAAAGCAACGAGAGGATTTCCCAAGCTGTTAAGAAAATTTCTCTTTTATATTCCTTACCGACCACCAACCCACACAAATTAAAAAAAAAAAAAAAACATTTGAGACACTGTGTGCGTGTGCGTGTGTTATACAGTCTAATAAGTAACTATGGTAACAAGTATGTACTCTCTTTAAAGGTCTTCCTCTTTTTCCCACTTTCTCTGTCTCTCTCTATCTTTCTCTCTCTACTTACACATAGACTTACGGTATGTATGCCTGTGTGTATGTACATTCGAACATAATAGGACTCAAAGTTATACTTGGAAATTAAGAGCAATAAGGCCATAAGGAGGAATATTCGTAAACACAAGCTCTCACAGTGTTTTACGGCACACATTAATACACACACACACATACACAAACGCAGAATATATTTAAGATAACTTTAATGAGAGCATAAAAATAAGCATAAAATACGAAAATAAAAACAAAAACAAATAAAAATGAAGAAAGACAACACAAGACTACCCTTCTACTCACTCACTCTCATCACATCTTTTCAAGAAGGCAATAACGAAAAACAACAAAAACCAGAGAGAGAGAGAAAGAAAACGTTTTTCATTATGGAGGATATTTCTGCTTTAAGTTGTAAAATCAAAGGAAGAAAAACAGACAAAAAAAAACTGGAAAAAACTCTGTGATGTTGAATCAAGTTGCTCAAGAGCATGAACAACAACAACAAACGGCATGATTACACCCTACACCCTACACCGCATGCCACAAAACCTCAATAATTTAGTATCAATTTACAAAGCAAGTGCATGAGCACCTTTCGGTATAAACATGTAAGAGAGAGAGAGAGAGAGAGAGAGTACTTGCCAATTGAAATGTCATAGTAGTAGTGTATCTAATAGTCGTATTTAACTGCTGCCATTTTCGTTTTTGTCCCCCCCCCCCCCTTTTTTTAATCTATTTTTTCAACATTAAAACGAAACTTGAAGAGATTCTTTGCCAAGCAAAGGAACAAAACAGAGCAGAAAGAAAGTTATACCAACACTACCACATACACATACACGTGTGCACACCCACCATTCACCCACTACCACTACTACTGGCGGCATAAAAAGTTGTTCTACGTGATAATGCAATGCACATAAAAAAAAAATTTGAAACAAAAAATTTGAAAAAAAGAAAAGAAAAGATGTGCTGTTGTTGTAGTTGGTATTTACAAATACAAATACAACAATTGACTCACAATAACAACAAAAACCACAAGAAAGAAGAAAACAAAAAAAGTAGAAAACTAATGCATGCACTTTGGATTCCTTTTTCTTTTTTTTTTTTAAATGCTTTCATTTTCTCTTTCTCTTTCTCATTCTTTCTCTCTTGAGAATGTGTTTTTGTAGATGTTTGTTGTTGTTGATGATAAACACACTCTCAAAGATGTTTACAAAACAAATAAATTTTCACAAAGGAATTACAGTGGTTCAGAAAACATTCTCAACTTTTATTTGAAATTTTCAAATCAACATAAGAAATAGGCCCACAATTACAAAAAAAAAAAATTTTTTTTTTTCTTATCAATAAAAATGTGAATGATCGGTGATGACTTAAAAAATCAACTGAAAATTCTTTTCAAATTCAATTCATTTTAAGAAATGAACCCCACTGTGCGTTTATTAATACTCACACACACACATTCACTTCCCTAATAGACAATCTGATTAAGAACGAACAAAAAGTAAATCCTGCTCACCACTCACCCACCACTTACCTACCACTCACCACTTTGCGAATATTAAGTTCGGTTTTCTTCTCTCAGCATACAACATACGAAAACATACTTTTGTTTCTCTCTCTGTGTATGTGTGCGTGTGTGTGTGGGTATTTCTTTTTATAGCTCTCGGCTTTGCTGTTACAATTTATGCCCTTTTCTTCCCTTTTTCTTTCCTTTTTCTTTTTCTTTTTGTTTGTATTTATTTGTTATTGTTTGTTGTTGTGGTTGTCATCTATTCTCTAACACAGTCATCAGTCGGTTGCCCATTGTAAGCAGAGCAGCCGAGCAAGAACAAGTACAAGAATAACAAGAAGAAGAAGAAAAATTGAATGATTCAGTGTTTTCAAGTCAAGTCAAGTCGTGTCAAGGCATTCAAGCTCTTTTTGAATGCACAGCACCATCAGCGTCTATTTGTCGCTGTGCGTTTGTGTTTGTCTTTGTGTGTATGTTTGTCTGTCTATTTGTAGTCTTCGTAAATTGTTGGTTTGACTCGACTTGTTGGTTGGATAGTGAAGTGAGTAGCATTACTGGTGGGTTGATAAATGTTACAAAACATATTACAACAACAACGGCAATCGTAGCAACAGCAGCAGCAGCAGCAGCAAAGCCATTTGTTGAATTTTTACCATTCATTGCCTGCCTGCCTGCCTGCCTTACCTCTTCTCTAAGCACTCACTCAGCAGGGTATTGTTTCCATAGCAGAGTTTCATGAGAGGCTTGTTGCTGTCTGCTGTACTACAAATGCTGAAGACTTGTTAACTTTCTGTTATTATACATACTATGATGTATGTACGTGTGCATGTATGTATGCACGTGTGCATGTATGCATGTATGTATGTATATGTATTTGTAATTTTTATTTGTAAATTTCATCTAAAATACATATATGTGATGTAGGTATGTAGGTATGCATGATTTTATTGTTTGTACTGCTGCCTATACCAACTAAATTTGGTGTTGTTCGTTGATAATGTTTGTTTTTCTTGATTGTTGTTGTTATTGTACAACAAACAATAAAACACCACTTTAAGTGGGGGTTTTCTAAACATAAAGTGGAAAACACCAACATCACATGGTGGTTTGTTTTTACACATGCATACACAGTCATACACTGAGATCTTTAAACATGTCATGTGCATACGTTTACGTGTACGTGCTTAACAACTCATACAGAGAGATGTGTGTATGCATTAGGGATACCAATCGGGAAATTCCGAATCTCGAAATCTCGAAATTTTTGGGATTCTCAAAATCCTGAAACCAGGGATTTTTAAAACTTTTCCTGGGATTTTGAATTCATATGTATTTTGACCCTAAAAAAGGTCCTGAAAAAAAATTCTATATCACTTGACTTCGATAATAGCTCCTCAGATGAGGAAAACCCCACTTCCATTGATAAAAAGTTAATTGATGCCATTGGAAAATGCAAAAGCTCTATAAAATAGGGTAACAGATTTAGATAGTCAACTGTCCAAAGAAATAGATTGATTTTCATCAGGAGGTAGTAGAGGTGAATATTTACAAGCTGGATACTGCTATCTTGGAACTATTTTACCACCAAATGTTGATTGCGAGAAGTGTTGTTCACCAACAGCGAATGTTGACAACAAACCTCGTTCAAGCCTATCAGATTACAATGTTAGATGCTTTAATCTTTTTGTTGGAATCCAAATAATTTTTCATTTTTGTTAATTTATGCTTTTTTGTTGCTTTTTGTATTGCTTTTTTATAATTTATTTTAAATGACATCGGGATTTACAAAATCCCGAATCCCGGGATTTTTAAAAATCGATCTCGTTTAGCATCCCTAGTATGAATGTATGTATGGGTTTAATCATAAACAGATTTGTGGATGGATTCGTGCAAATTCAAGTATGTAAGTATGTGTGTGTGAGAGGGTTTTCGTTTATTTTTTCTTTCTTTTCAGAACATTTCTTGTTACTTCTCTTTGTAAAGTATTTTAAAGTGCGTATATAGTATATGTATGTGTGTGTGTGTGTGTGCGTGAGATAGTGTGTGGTTGCACGTGTTTGCCTTTTGTATTTGCACGTTCAATTATTGTTTGTTGATATTGTTGCTGACTTTTTACATTCTTTTTCTTCTTAATTTTTTTTTCATTTCGAAATTTGTTGTTGTTGTTGTTGTTGTTAAAATAAAAAAATAAAATAAATCTTGTAACATTTTTAAAGTTTTTGTTAAAAGAACAAAAAAAATTTGTTTTTTTCTTTAGAAAACCTGAAAAACTTGAAAAACTCATTCACAACATTTCGTTTCATAAAGTTCTTTGAAAAACATGAAAATGAAGCTGCTGATGCTGATGCCGATGCCGATGCTGTAAAATTGTTGTGTTTTGTTGTTTCACTTAAAGAAAGTTTTTTTTTGTTGTTGTTTTTTAATGTTTTCCCTTTTTATGTCTGTAGATGTGTGTGTTCAGTTGAGTTGTAAGTGCAAATTATAAAAACAAAACAAAAAATAAAAGAAAAACATTCATATTTACATACAAAAACAATATTTTAAATCCTTCTTACTAAAAAAACAAAAAGGAAAAGTATGTACATAGTATATATACATGTGTGTGTGTGTGTGTGTCTATGCAAGAGAGTAAAAAAGAGAGAAGGCGAGTGAGAGAGAAAGAACAATGGAAAGTTACATAGAACCCCTATTTTTGGTTTTAAAAAGTACAAAAACAATAATACTCTGACACACATTTACATTCATTCTCCTCAGCTCCTTTGAATGAATGAATGAATGAAAATAAGCCATAAATTCTCGTTATTTTCATATTTCATTTTTACCACCTACCCTACCCTCCCCTCCCCCCCCACCACACCGTCCATAACAACGCTCTTTATGATGCCCTTTGCAACAAATAACATGTCAGGAAAGAGAGAGAAAAAACAAAAAGTGAATAAAATCAACAAAAGCAACAACAACAACAGCAACAATAGCAGCAACAACAACAACAATCATAAAACTTGTACACAAAAGTTTTTCTTCTCTGTTGTTATTTTGTTGAAATGCATGTGCGTGTGTGTGGGTGTGGGTGTGTTTATGTGGGTGTTTGACTAAAAACTGTGGTAAACTAGGATAACGGTAAAAGCATAGAGAGAGAGAGAGAGAGAGTGAGAGAGAGTAAGTAATAAGAGAAATAAAAAAGAAAGAAAACCCATAAAATATTTCAATTTCTTTCTTTCTTTCCTTTGCGTATTGTTGAGTTGGTCGGTCGGTTGGTTGGTTGGTTTTGTTTCGTGTTTATGGGTTTGTTTATGTATATTTACACACAGGGAAAGATTTAAAAACAATAAAGGCAACAAAACAATCTCCCCTCTCTTCTCTGTCTGTGCCAGTATCTATCTGCTCAATGCTTTAATATTTAAAGGACTTGAGAGATCATAAAAAAGAGATAAAAATGATAAAAAAAAAAAAAATAACAAAGGAGAGTAGAGAGTAAGCAAGTGAGTGTGTGAGTGAGTGCATGAATGAAGAAGACAACGAATGTAAAGGAATTTTGGATGAGTGTGAGTGAGTGGCGGCTGGGCTGGCTTAAGTAAAGCAAACAGTTCAGTTGAAAACAGTGAAAACAAAAAGTAATCAAATTGAGAATAACGATGACATTGTTTTTTGTTTTTGTTTTGTTTCATTCTCATTTTTTTTTAGCTTATTAGAGGCGAATGTATGTGCGTGTGTGTGTGTGTGTGGTGATATTAAAACTGTTTACATTTACACAAAGACGTTTAGGGAACAGTGAAATCAGGGAAAACCATTATTCATTAAAAGAATGTGTGTGTGTGTGTAAACAGTAAAAGAAAAATTATTTTTCAAAACTGAAACTGTTGAAAGAAATTTGTTGTTCGATTAAATTTAAATTCGATTTAAACAATATTTTTCATATTAAAAAGATGTAGGATAACTTTTATTGTAGACTGTGTTGTGTACGCCTTAAAACAGGCAGTATTTTCGTTTTATTGCTTTTGAAAATTTCTTTTTAAATGAAATTCAATTTTGAATTCTAACCTTTGACCTTAATTTGTTCTCCTTTTATTTTATTGTCTTCCATTCTAAAATTAATTTTCATTCGTAACGGTTATTAATAAATACCATGAACGGTATTTAAGACCCTTCAATGGCGTTGCATGGTTTTATTTTTACAAAAACAAAACAAATTTAAAGAAAAATCATTCACTTACACTACACACACACACACACACATATACTGTCATGAACTTTTGCTTAAACCAACAACAACAACAACAACGAAAACAGAACTATTTAACGGTAAAAATAAAGATGGGCGAAGAGAAAAAAGGGAAAAAATATACTTTAACAGTGTGTGTGTGTGTGTGTGTGGGCTTGTTTTAAGCTAAAGGGTGGCTTAGTGGTATTGGTGAGGTAGACGACATTAAAAGAAGAGCGAAATGAATTTCGCATACAATAAAAACAACAAAACAAAAATAAAACAAAAATGGGTTCATGACGCCAAGAATTGCAAGTTCGTTCTATGGCATTAATATGGTGGTGGTTGTACTTGCTGTTGCTGTTGTAACACAGAGAGCAAGACAACATCAACAACAAAAACATATCAAAAGTTCATTTAACATCATTGTAAGGGGTAGAGAGAGGGATAGAGAGAGAGAGAGAGAGAGTGTGTGTAAGCAAAGTTCAGTTTGCAATCTAGACTTCTAAAGAGGCGGAAAAGTGAGAGGAAAAAATAAAACACAGAGGATTTAACGGCATTTATCATTTTTGTTTATTTATCATAAAGTTAACTCCTCTGTGTGTGTGTGTATGTGTGTGGGTTGTGGGAGTTGCTGATGATGATGATGATGATGACGATTTTACTCTTTAACTTTGTGTTGTTGTTACATTTTGTTTTCGTTTATTTTTCTTGTTTCTTCTTTTTTTGTAAAAAAATATCGTGAATTCAGGTTGGGTTAAAGAAAAAAAATATTTACGAGTATAAAAGTGTTTGTTTTTTCTTCTTCTTACGTTTATGAATGTATGTGTGTGTGTGTGTGTTTGTATGCAAGGCAAAACGTAAAAGTAAAATTTATAGAATTTCCTCTTTCACTTTGTTTTTCTGTACAAAATAAAACGAACATCAACAGCAGTGCTGGCACAAGTGTTGTTTACAAGGGTACAAAATAATAAATACAAATCCATACACATACACACACACACACTTATGTACACATACATACGTACCGAATGTATTATGAATGTATATGTGTGTGTGTATTCTTTTTATGGGTTTAATATGAAACGTTGTATGGCTTACAAAAAAAAATTAAAAAGAAAAAAAAATTAAAAAGAGAAAAACAATAACAAAGAAAGAGCAGAGCATGATGGCAGATTATTTATTTACATGAACACATGTACAGACGCACACACACTCACACATACATTTACCATACACACTTCAAGTTGTTTTGCTTAAATTGTTGTCGAGATGTTGTTTTCAGTTGCTTAAAATGCACGTTCAAACATTACGTAAGGGAATCCCCAACATTTTTTTTTTTGTTTTTGTTTGTTTGTTTGTTTTTTTTTCTCTTTTTTTTCTTTTTTTCTTTTGGTATGAAATAGAAACATACGCACACACATATGTACATACATAATATGTGTACATACATGGCTTAGTGAATATAACATTGAAAGCAATAGCAGCAACAATAACAAAAAAAAAAAAGAAAAAATTGTAAAATTTATTGCTTTTGTATGAGCAATGTAAACAGGTTTGAGTGGGTGAGTTGGGTGGGTTAGTGAGTGAGTGATTGAGCGAGTGAGCGAATGTATGGTGTTTGCTTAACCAACAACAACAATATCACAATAGCTGTAGTTTAGTAGAGTTTTTCTTTTTCTTTTCGAATTGCAATTACAAAGGCAATCTAAAATGCCTAATAAAGTTACAGAGTCTGTCTAAATTGACATCGATATCGAAGCTTTGTCCTATAAAATATAATTTCAATCGCATTTGAACTCAAGAAGTAGTTCAGTTCTACTGTGTTTATGTCCTTCCAAATGGTTGGGCATCAATTTTCTACTTGCCATTCAACAAATCTAGCTTCATGGTAAAAATTGTGATCAGTTTTCATTCTATGGATTCCCATAGTTTGCTTCAGGAAATTATCCTACAGCAGTATAGGGGATTAAAGTATTGATATGATCGGATTGGTATGATTAAGTCCATAAAGCCAATATGGAAGTTCTTATGTCCTCTGCTTATATCGTTTAACAGACCTTAAGGGATCAGCAATACTGCCAGGAAATTTTTTTTTTTCGAACGTCCCCGGCCTCTCATTAACCCACCTTCACCCGAACGCGGAGGGCTCGTCCCCCATTACGTAGGGACACGTACACACTACAGTCCGGACTGTAGCGGGTAAAGGGAAAAGTTATGGCAACGAGAACATAAAACAGCTACAGAACTTAATCACAAGCTGAATAAGGTAACAATAAAACGGAACAATCTAAGACAAGAAGGAAAATACATTTTTAAACAATAATTTATAAACTAAAGCCAGTATACAAGCCACACTTTACATTACAAACGCTACAATTAAAATCTATAAAATCATAATGCATGTTAAAATCGTAACATAATCTACGAAAAGGAAAATTACATGCATAATTCGTTCTATAGAAATCTAAAGAAAGAGGACAATAGTGCCGTGAAAATCTTGCTGGAATGCTGAAATTCAGGTTACAAAGCAAGAACTCAGAATCGATATCACCTTTAACCAGATTAAAAACAAAACAAACCCCTAAAACAGCCCTTCTACCTTCCAAAGTTGGAAGTTTTATCAAAGCTAATCTATCCTCATACGAAGGAAGCCCATTGCCATAATCTCATCCTAAACCACGTAAAGAGAATAGTAAAAACTGCCGCTGCACAGACTCAATTGAATCACTATGACAACGATAGTATGGATTCCAAATAACAGACTCATACTCCAAAATAGGCCTAACAAGTGAAATGTACAGTAGTTTTGTTATATAAGGATCAATGAATTCCCTAGCCCATCTTTTCACAAAACCAAGAACATCCCGAGCCTTGCCAATCATCAAACTAATATGATCAATAAAAGACAATCTAATATCCAATAATACTCCCAAATCAAGAAATGAAGGCACAATTTCCAAAGGGCAAGAATTAATCACATAAGTGGACGAGATTACACCACCACGAGAGAAAACCATGCATTTCCAATTTTTCTCAAATTAAGATCCATTAAATTTATCCTGCACCAAGTAACAAACAAATCAATATTTCGCTGAAGAACAGCCTGGCCATGATCATCATCAAACGTATAAAATGATTTAACGTCGTCAGCATACATCAGAATATTACAATCAGAAAGAGCAGAAGGAAGATCATTCAGAAATAATAAAAACAGTAAAGGACCCAAATGGCTACCCTGCGGAACACCAGAAGTGACATAAACAGTCTTAGACAATAAATTCGTAAACAATACCCTCTGAGTCCTAAGGGAGAGGTAGGAGTCTAGCCAACGATGAATAGTATCAGGAATACCGATTAGCGAAAGTTTAAGAAGCAAAATTCTATGATCAACCCTATCAAAAACTTTACTGAAATCAGTATAAATTGCATCAGTCCTAAATTAAAGAATAATCTTCCTAGAAACCGCTTTTTAGTAATACCGGAACATGAAATGAAAAGGAAGTGAGTTCCTATTAGACAATGCTAAGATTTTTTTGGATACTGCTCAATACGAAGGGTCTTGTACAATTAAAAAGAAGAAATCTCTTCCATATCGTAGCAGGCTTGGTAATTGATTTGCTTAAATGTTCTTTTTTATTCTAAAAGCTTTAATTTAATTCCGCTTTAGACGAGTGAAATGTTACATCCATCATATGTACCTCGGATAAGAGGATGGCCTTTTATCACATTTAGAGAGATGTCCAGCAGTCCTTAATAAGGACTTGTATAGCTGCGTGGATAGCAGAATATTCTCTATAAGTCTATAACGTATGTACAGTAGCGAGCACAAAAAATGCAACACTGTGCCATATGATCTTTAATAAGATCTGTTTCAAAATAACGGGAACTATTATCTATTTTCTTTTGCTCTTACTTCTTTCAATTATAAGTTTTCAAAAGTAACCACAAGTTTATTCCAAATTCTTCTTAAATAGGTTTATACAACATGTGTTTTGTAATAGAAGCAGCTCTCAGCTGACAGCAAAACTGCAATCATTAAAGCCTTAGAAGAAGGAAAATCCATGCGTGAAGTTGGACACCTCTTTGGTGTAAATCAGTCAACCGTATGTCGGATTAAATCTCGATTTTCCTTGAGGAATAGTGTGGAAAGGAAACCAGGTAGTGGTAATCCTCGAAAAACTACCTCTCGCCAAGACCGCCAGCTGATTGCACTGGTTAAAAAAGATCCACGAAAGACCGTAGTGGACGTTGCTAATTTCGCAAATGACCAAATGGGAGTCTCTATAGGCGTTCACACTGTTCGCCGTAGGTTGAAAGAGGCTAATTTGCATGCGAGACGACCCGCAAAGAAACCTCTCATCAGTGCAATCATTAAAAAGAGAAGCGCCTGGAATTTGCAAAACGTTACAAGGATTGGTCAAATGAACAATGGGCTAAAGTCTTGTGGAGCGATGAAAGCAAATTTAATTTGTTTGGCTCCGATGGGATAAATTTTGTTCGAAGACCGCCTGGGCAGAGATATTCTCCAAGATATCAACTTCCAACCGTAAAACATGGCGGTGGATCAATAATGGTGTGGGGTATGGAACGATATGTTTAAAAAAAATTATTGATTTACGTCACGTATTTACATGTGCGTTTTCCCGTGATGGGGTAGGTCCCTTAACTCAAATCGAAGGAAAAATGGACGCCAACACATGCTTCCTCATCTGCGGGAAAAAATGCCTCCTGGTACCATATTCCAACAGGATAACGATCCAAAGCACTCAAGTCGCTTAGCTCGAAACGTTTTAAACGACAATGATGTCAATGTTTTGGATTGGCCATCACAGTCTCACGATCTAAACCCCATAGAAAATCTATGGGAGCTATTAGATCGGGAAGTTAAGAGGAAACATCCGTCAAATAAGAGGCAATTAGAAGAAATTTTGAAAAGTGAATGGGAGAAAATATCCATTAACACACACATTAATAGCTTTAGTCGACTCTATGCCTTCTAGGTTGCAAGAAGTCATAAAAAATAAGGGCTACGCCACTAAATATTAATTTTAAGATTTTTTTTTTTGTAAGAATTACTATTTAATTTAAATAAACACATTAAAATATATGCTGTTGCATTTTTATTGCTCCCATGAAATTCGCACTCTTTTTAATAAATGACAAAATAATATATCATTAATTAAAAATATTTACATAATGTTATTGATAACAGAAATAGTTTGAACTGGTCACCATTTTTTTTTTAAATTATCGCACTTAAAGATAATTTTAACCAACGTTGCATTTTTTGTGCTCGCTACTGTATATAAGCGGCGTGTGTTTAGAAAGACTTTAGTTAGCTTACGTGCCATTCTAAAGGATGTCCAGACGAAATTTGAGTGGCTATCAAACAATACGGATGGATTTCTTTCTCACTATCGGCGCATTACATATTTGTTTTGGTATTCGCAAAACTGTAATGTTAGCAAAGCTCGTATCGTTTTAATTCAAAAATACAGGCCGAAGACTAAGTTTTCTTTTCATTTAGCGTTTAATTCGTTTATTTTCTTTGTTTTTTAATTCGCAATACAATTTCAATATCCGAAAAGAGGACGTCTCAGTAGAGTACGTCACAAATATTAAAAAAGTTCTTAAAAAATTGTTGGAAAATAAATTCAATTTTTTACTTACTTCCTCTGCTGCTACCCTTGCGTCTGGCCATTTTGTTTTGAGTGTTTTCCGTTTTTGTTTTGGATTACTCGTACAAGTTGAAAAATATTTAATCAGAGAGAAAAAAAAATGAGGATTTTTCCTTCCTTTTTGTGTTTTTTTTTCTTTATTCTTTAAATAATCTCCGTTTCCTTATGATTTTGCTTTCAAAAAAACAAACGCCAGCGAAAGAGAAAGTTTCGTTTTGTTATCGATAACTTAATTGCTTCTTGTTTGCTGGTTGCTCTCTTAATTTCATTTCATTTCGTCTAAACGATTAGAGAGAGTGAAGCCTTTAAGATGACGACACCACACACTCTGCGGCCAGTGTAGTAATAGTAGTAGACGACAGACATAACTGCATAAAGTAAAAAAACTTGTTTGATTTGTTTTATCAAACAAATCCTTGTTAATGATGATGTTTTCTCTCTCTCTCTCTCTCTCTGTGTGTGTGTGTGTTTGTGAGTTTGTGTTTCTCTGGTTTAAAACAATCAAGGGAGCAAATCATTTAAATTTCTTGTTTGAATGGTTTTGATAAGGATTTTCGTTTCTCTTAAAGTGTTGTTGCTGTTGTTGTTGGTAATACTCCATCATGGTGTTGTTGTTTTTCGTAAAATGTTTGTAAATATTTTTTTTTTTATTACATTTTTTTTATAAAAGATAAGTTAGTTAGTGGTGGCGGTTTAAAATAAAAATCTGCTGCTGATATGTGTTTGATTTCAGTTTTTTTTTTTTAATTTTTTATTTTCCTTCCTTCAATAAATGCTGAAAAAATTTTTCATTTTCTTTTCATTATTTTGTTTTGTTTTTTTTTTTATCACATTTTCTGTTGGTTTATTATTATAAAATATGCAAAAATTTCCAAAATTAAACCCACTCTTTGTGGCTGTCTCTTGTATTTCTTTCTGTTCATTACATTTCCATTGCACTACATTGTTACTGGTCTTACATTGTTACTGTAAATAATGGGCGCTCTCTATGCGATTATGAACTCTCTTTTCTCTTTCAATACTTTTTTTGTGTTTTTTTTTTTGTTTGTTTTCAAAATCCAAGACTCCTACTCACTCTCTCTCTCTCTCTCTCGCTCTCTGTCTCTTGATTTTTATAACAAAGTCTACTTTTGTTGTATTTCCATAGTGCGTGTATGTGTGTTGGGGCAACTAACTACAAAGGCATTTCCGTTAGTAAATTTTCTCTTCTCCCCGCTTTCTATATCACTTTGAAAACAAACGAAACACAAACAAACCACATTGCTTTGCTCTAAATTACAATAATTTTCTGTAAAAGAGTGTGAGTCTGTGTGTGTGTGTGTATGTGTTGTTTTTTGTTTTTGTTTTTGTCACAAGGGATATCCCCAAATATAAAAATCAAACAAAAACGAAATGAAATATGCTTACTTAACGAGCAAGCTCTACGTACTGTTGTTACACACACATTTTCGTTTCGGCATCAACCAACAAACAGGTCTTCTCTTTGTTGTTTTTGTTGTTGTGGCTTTTTTTATTGTTGTTGTTGGTCTTACTGTTCTCTTAATGCAAAACAAGGTGGCTTACATATTTCTTCTCCCATACATACTTTGTTCGTTCGGTAGCCTTTCGCACTCTACTACTACATGCCTGCCATTCCTTTACTTTTTGTGTTTGTGTTGTTGTTGTTTTTTTTTTTTTTGTTTTATTTGTTCATACTCTTGTTTTTATTTTATTTTTTAAATTTTACTGCTCATAGGCTGATGATAACAACAGAGAGGGCGAGAGGTTATTTGGTTTTAAGTGACCTGAGGATTTGTGGTTGAAGGGTGTGTGCGTGTGTGTGTCTGTAAGAGTGTGTTTAGAATTTTCTTTTTGAGGTTACCATCATTCATTTCATTTAGTTTAGTTTACAAGTAAAGGATTCTTTTGATTCCTTTTGTTTTGTAACAGTTTACGTGTGTGTGCCTATGAGTTTTGTCTTTTAGTATGCAAAAGGGGAATAAATTCTCATTTAAAACTCACTTCTTAGCCAATAGATGAAACAAAAATTCAATGATAATAAAACTTTCTTTACAATTTTCAATCAATTTATCAAAATAATATAAAAAAAATTGAATTTTTTTTAATTTTTCTTAAACATTTTCTTCTTCTTTTTTTCCGTTTGACTTCAAAACAATTTGCAACCGCCCAAATTTATTACATTTTTTCTCTTTCTCTTTTATTTATTTTTTTAATTTTCTTTTAATTACTTTTCTTCTTCTTTCTTTTACTTTTTTCCTTTTGCAATGGAAATTTTCTTTTTTTTTTTTAATTTTTCTCTCTTCTTAAGACAAAAAAAAAAACCACTTTTCTCATCAACAAATACTAACACTTTTACACTTTCTTTCTCATGTATTTTCTTCTTTGATTTTTCTTTATTAAACAAAAACAAAATAGTCACATTTTTTTTTTTAAATTTTTATTAAAGAAAACATTTTAATTTTTTTTTTTTATAAAAAAAAACACGTTATTTTATTTCGTAAATAATTTATCCGCACGTACGTCCAACTCAAACAACGACTAGCGACGAACAAACCAGTGTGTTTGGCAATTTACAAACGTTTAGTGAGTGAGTGTAGTTTAGCGGTGCTCTTAAATTGTTTTCAAAAGAAAATGTATGTGCGTGTGTGTGTGCATGTGTTCATAAAAATGGTACTCTTTCGTTTGGAGACTCTTAATTAAATTTAACTTACACGCACACACAGACACAGACTTAAAAGAGAGGGGGAATAGAAGCATCTCTTAAATGTATTATTTGGTGATATGTAAGAGAGGGAAAGAGAGCGATTCTTTATAAAAGTTGGTGGTGTGTCGTTGGTTGAATAAATGAAAATTTGTTGGTTCGGAAAACTTCTAACCTCCACTACTTCACCACGTTCATAATTCACACATGCTTTTTTCGTTTCCGGTTTTAATAAATAAAAATTAAGAAAGAGCTTCCGTTACGTTGAAGAAAAATTTGCCTGGTTTGTGTCTGAAATGAATGTGATGAAAAAATAGGTGCGAACGGCCTGTCCGACATTGTAATTCTCATCCTCGTGGTTGAATTGATTCATTAGTGCTCAAATATTTTTAATGTGAGGTGTTAGTTTTTTAAGACATTATGATAAATGGTGAGTTTTGTGAATTATGGATGTGGGGAACAAAATTGAAATTCACCGCATATACAGTTACCAATATGTCAGTATTACCATATTGTCACCATATTATCAGTGGTGAAATATGGGGTTTGTATCTGGAATAAGCAAATTTCACCTGAACTAGCAGAGCCATTGAATTAAGAAATCCACAACAAATGCGTATTGAATTATAGCGTATAGAAGATATCTAGGGTGTACTTGTGCTTGTCTTCATTCAATTTGAAAATTAATATCGAAGCCACTACCGCTTTTTGTGAAATACATTGACTTTATTAGAGATTTTATGTGATGGACGTTATTTTGAATGCATTTCTGCAAATATAAAATGATGTTGCTTATAAAGCGAATACATACAATATTTCTGTAAAATAGGCCTCATTTCATAAAAAAGAAAAATCTCCAAATCAAAATTTCCGCTTCTTTAGATTTCTTTGAATTGTTTTTCTATTACCCATTACCATAAGGGAATAGAGAATCATTTTTTTTTTGCTTTTGCCTTCTATACGATGAGTAAACAAATAAAACTTTTCAAACATTTTCAAGTTACAAATCCCTTAAAGGTGAAGGTTTCATAAGAAAATCCAAAATAATTTTATTACGACTCATGATTTCATCTGTTTCTGTGGGTGTTTACAATTTTATTTTTTCATTGTTTCATACTAAATAAATAGGCCTCCTCTTTTAATTGGTTTTTATTACATTTCTATACATTTTCTTGCCATGCTTTTCCTTTTCATTTCATTTGATTTCTGTTCAGTTTGTTTTTTTTTTGTAGACAGCTTTAGGGGGTCTGGCATTTAATTAAAAATTAAAAACAAAAACAGAAACAAAAATGAAAATGAAAAGACTCATCACGGCTGCTCAATCTAGAGGGAGTGAGTGTGGGTGTGTATGTGTGAAAGAGAGAGAAAGAGATAGAAAGAGAGAGAGAGAGTTTGGGCATGAAAGCATATTTTTTTAAAATACTTTTAACAGCTTTTCTGCCATATTTCTATTGTTGTTTCCTTTTCTTTTTTTAGTCCTATTGTCGTCCTGTTACTGTAGTTGTTCTTGGCTTTCGTAGCGCTTGTTAAAGCCATTTTGTTTTGTTTAACATTTTTTTTTTATTGGCTTCAATTTGTTGACTGTCAAAGCCAACTAATTTGTCTTCTTTTAAGCCATTTTTTTGTTGTTGTTTTGTTCGTTAATAAAATTGTTTTTATTTCGTTGACTAGGCTGATTACAAATGACGACAGATTCTTTTTATTCGTTTCGCCTCAGGACCTACCTACCTACATTAGTATCGTAGGTATATTTTGTTAAATAAGCTCATTTGGAAGACAAATTTAAAATCATTGGATCGGATATTTAACAGATTTTCATGAGCGTGTTGATCAATGATCGAATGAGTTGTCACAAGTACTTAATAATTAAAGCATAGTTTTAGGCGTTTCGCATTTTTTAAAAAATATTCCGCGCATCATTGCAAATGATGGGGCAACATTCTTCGTAAACCAATTATTCCAATTGGATTGGTAGTCTAAAGAGTTTTTTATTTGCTTTACTTTGACGCTCTGGCTGTTTACAAAGTTGACGCTTCGCAAATTCTGCGTCCAATGTGTTTATAGCATTACAACTCATTGTCAATTTGCCTTTCGATTCATAAAACCTCTACGAAGAACTTTATATTGAATGGAGCTTTTATCCTCAGGGCTAGAAAAATTCTGCTGCAAAATAAGGGCAATCCTTTGCTATTAATTCGAAGTATTTAAAGCAGGATGTCCCATAAGTCGACTTGTATTGATTGCCAGAATTTCTGCCTGATTTATTAGATTTTTTTTCAATGATTTTTGCAATCATTCATCTTATGAACGATTTCTTGTGGTTGTTATTGTAGCCAGTTGTTGCAATTTTTCTTTCTGCCGTTTTTTTTTTTTTCAATATTCTTCTAACGATTGCCTAGCAAATGCAATAAAAAAATTTGTCTGCAAATCAAATGTTGTCTAGTTTTCTTCACTTGTAATTTTTTTCCGTCTTACTTTTTTATTTTGCTGTTCATAAGTACGGCTTTTAAGATGAAAAATTAATAAAAATTTAGAGAATAAGGGACGGTCTCTGGTTAAAATTAAATGTTTGCCAACAAAACAAGAAGCAAAAGTTATTCCAAGTGGACTCTATTAAATTGAAACGACGTAAATTTTATGACATTATGGTGCCGTATTAAATCAGTTCAGCTCAGGTTAAATACAGTTAATGCTGCTGCTAAACATACAAGCTTTATGGGAATTCAAGCCAATTGGAGATGGCAGTCAGGGAATTAATGTTGGCCTCTGTGTGTGTATTAAAGTAGCTCTTGAATAAATAAAGTGATTTTATTTTTATTTTTTTCTTTCGTAATTGAAAAGGTGATGCAAAATATGTTGAAAGAACGGTTATTAGGGTTGTCAAGAATATTTTAATTCTGTTCTTCAGCGAAATATTGATTTGTTTGTTACTTGATGCAGTATAAATTTAATGGATCTTAATTTGAGAAAAATTGGAAATGCATGGTTTTCTCTCGTGGTGCTGTAATCTCGTCCACTTATGTGATTAATTCTTGCCCTTTGGAAATTGTGCCTTCATTTCTTGATTTGGGAGTATTATTGGATATTAGATTGTCTTTTACTGATCATATTAGTTTGATGATTGGCAAGGCTTGGGATGTTCTTGGTTTTGTGAAAAGATGGGTTAGGGAATTGATTGATCCTTATATAACAAACCTACTGTACATTTCACTTGTTAGGCCTATTTTGGAGTATGAGTCTGTTATTTGGAATCCATACTATCGTTGTCATAGTGATTCGATCAGGTCTGTGCAGAGGCAGTTTTTATTATTCTGTTTACGTGGTTTAGGATGGGATTATGCCAATGGGCTTCCTTCGTATGAGGATAGATTAGCTTTGATAAAACTTCCAACTTTGGAACGTATAAGGGCTGTTTTAGGGGTTTGTTTTGTTTTTAATCTGGTTAAAGGTGATATCGATTCTGAGTTCTTGCTTTGTAACCTGAATTTCAGTATTCCTGCAAGATTTTCACGGCACTATCGTCCTCTTTATTTAGATTTCTATAGAACGAATTATGCATGTAATTTTCCTTTTCGTAGATTATGTTACGATTTTAACATGCATTATGATTTTATAGATTTTAATTGTAGTGTTTGTAATGTAAAGTGTGGCTTGTATACTGGCATTAGCTTAAAAATTATTGTTTAAAAATGTATTTTCCTTTTGTCCTTAGATTGTTCCGTTTTATTGTTACCTTATTCAGCTTGTGATTAAGTTCTGTAGCTGTTTTATGTTCTCGTTGCCATAACTTTTCTTTTACCCGCTACAGTCCGGACTGTAGTGTGTACGTGTCCCTACGTAATGGGGACGAGCCCTCCGCGTTCGGTTGAGGGTGGGTTAGTAAGAGGCCGGGGACGTTCGAATAGGAGTTTATAGTTGAAACAGATGTCGCTGTGATCTAGCAGGTGGTGTGTTGATATATTAGACATGAGGCTTCGGTTCAAACCCCAGGTCAGGCAACTCCAAATAAATGAAATATGAAAATATATCTTCGTCGACTTCCAATAAAAGCCAATAAAATTGCCATGAAAAGTTTCTCAAAAATCTGTTGTTCGGAGTCGACTTTAAACTGTAAGTCCCACCACGCATACACACAACATAAGTGGTGTGAGAAGCTAGGTCGTAATCCAATGATCAATTATGTGTGTATGTATAATTGAAACAAACGATTAAATTTGAAGCTCTCAGGAACTTGAGTTTTCAAATTTAGTTTCACGTGAAACTATTTGTTTTTCTCGAAAACTATTAAATTCTAGCCTCATAGCGCACCCACACACACACTTTGCAGGCTGATCTGCCTGTTCATTGCCACAAATATTCACATGACTTGAGATGCAGCAGAGGGTGATCCTGTTCCTTTGGACTAGATTGCCCGGATGGTGGTTTCATGTCCTCCTACCATATTTCACTCTGGCATCGAATATTTTCTCTTTTACATTTTTTCATCTCATTGAGAATAACAAAATACATGATGCCGTGCTAATTACGTGTCTTACAATTTTTTTTTAAAGTTAATTTAAATCATTGTTTTTGTTTTTACCATTTTATTTATTTACATACATACATACATAATTGGCCATTACAACTCTTCAGTCAGGATTACAACCTAGCTTCTCACACCACTTATGTTGTGTGCGTTAATTTTATATATGAGTGGCGGGACCTACAGTTTTAAAGTCGACTCCGAACGACAGATTTTTGAGAAGCTTTTCATGGCAATTTTTACTCTCAGAGTCTTTGCCAGAAATCTGCTGAGAAGAAATCGCCGAAAAAATAATTTATCGTTTTGATGTCTGACCTGGGATACGAACCCGGGCCTTTTGTCTAATAAGCCAACACACTACCCACTAGGCCACGGCGACTTCATTTATTTGGTTTTATTAATAAAGCAGATCGTAAGAATAGAATGAACGTGCTAACTATATGACCACCACTGTATTTCGAAATTATTTTCAGTAGTTTCGTTAGAAGGAAATTGAAAAAAAAAAGTTTAGAAACAATACAACTAACAAAATTAAATATCCTCAGAATACACTGGCAACAATGATTAACAAAGTCTGGCTGGCATTGTCTGGCTTTAATAAAATCTTTTAAAATATTTTTATTTTGATTTTAGGTTTTGTTTTTATATGTCCTTCTCTTAAGACTCTTGTCGACAATCAATACCAATCATACAATATTTTATCCATGAATTACAAGATTTCTTTAAGAAAGTTTTTCTATTCCTTTGTTGGTTTTGGCAAAAAACTAAACCAAAACGAAAAAATCTACAAGAAAAGCGAATTATTTTAATGCGTTTATAGATTGGATTTTATTTATCTTTTGCAGACAAACATTAAATGGCCAATAATAAGTAAATCTAAACCATCTCCTGAAAACAAACAAACAAATAAAGAGACAGACGCTCACATAGAGAGACAATCAAAGAATCGAATCGTTGGCTAAGAGTATGGGATTAAATTGGATTGACAAGCTCTATATCGCACATGTAAAACAGAGGATCAGCATTGAAGCGATTTTAAGCTACTCATAAGTACTTATGAAATTTTGATCTGGTATTCTGATACATTCATACTCACTATAACGTTGATTTATAACTACAGCTTGTGATGAGTACAACGTACAATGTTGACAGTAAACTCCCAAACCATTCGAAATATGTTTGTTTCATAAGAGTTTACTCATTTAGATTTATAACTTAAGAAAAATACTATTTATAATATGTACTTAGAAGTGATTCGAGTGACTTCGAATTGCTAAATTCGTTGAAATGTGTATAGCCAACGAGGATATTTATGTAGTTGACTGGTCATTACACCTCTTTGACGAGAGACAACGGTTCAAATCTTGGCTTAAGCATATCAAACAAATTGAAAAATGATTCTTCCCTTCCCCGACTTTCCTTTCAACGGATTTCTGGCAAAAACTCAGAGAATAAATTAAAATTGCCATTAAGAAAATTCTCTATCTTCGTTGTCTATTAAAATTCTTCAAATAAATTCATACTCTTATGATTTCGTACGTAAATCTATCACTTTCTAAGCAAATTGCTTAAGAAAATTCATTAAATTCACTACAATTTAACAAAAAAAACAAAAAAAAAACTTTTCTGTTGCGTATCTTGCTGCTGATGTAGATTGATGGGTACATTAGTGTTCTGTCTGAGGCTTCGAAAGGAAAAAAATCGAATTGTTGAACTCATAAAAATTATAATTTATTGCCGATTGTTGCTGTTAATGTTTTTTGGTGGCGGAAAAACAAATTCAATTTCAAATAACATATTGATGGGCCAGCAAACTGAAAAGTGTTTTAATTCTTTTCATATGTTATTCTTTTCAAGAAATAAAAATTAATTTCTTTTTCTTTTTTTTTGGTTCCATTTTGATAGTTTTCTTTAACATAAAAATAATTAGTAATTGTATTGTATAATCGATTGCTTTACTTTCTTTCATTCATTCGAAAACTGCCAGCAGTTGCAGCGCTTCAATTTTGGTTTAAAACTTGTTTCAAAAAGAAAAAAATTGTTTTTGAACTCCCATTTCTCTCACGTAGTTGTCTAGAATCTTGTCATTCATTACAACTTATTGTTGAGGTGAATATGGAAGTCATAGCAAACTCACAGTGGACCGAATATCCTGCGGCGCGCCAGCAAGCGTCAATGGTGTTGCTGTGTGGAGAATTAGTGCCTGCAATGAGAGGATTTCTGGCGTCAATACAACAATACATATAATAACATAACATAACTGTTAATTACAACACTTCAGTCAGGATTAGAACCTAGTATCTCACGCCATCCATATTGTGTGTGGTAATTTCACCCAATTGGTTGCGGAACCTATAGTTTATAGAAGATTTTCATTTTATTTAACTCTTAAAGTTTTTTGCCCGAAAGAATTCTTTTTTCATATTAAGTTTTGTTTGAGTCAGTAGTTGAACGAGGGGCTCTCATTTAATAAGAATAACCCACTACTAAATAGACTAAGAGGACTTGTGATAACGAATTACCAAAATCTTGCAAACTAATCAGGTTGTTTGAATTTCGCTTTTGCAAAAAAAAAAAAAAAAATTAGGTCGTACAAGGTCCAGCAGTTGACGCCAGGCTCTAATTGAAGAAAGTGCCTCTTAAATCCAATAAATAAATGCTGGTCACGATAAATGAGTAGCCCAACCCATTAGCACAGATGTGTTGAGATTTCTTTTATAATTTTTTGCAATAATTTCAAATTTGTTATCCAGTGTTGTGTATTTAGAAATAAAAACACTTGTTGCATGTACCTACAATATTGTTATGGCCAACGTTTTCATTTTTTAAACATCTGGACCAAATACTTACAATAAACACGCTTACAAGTGCTTGGCATGTGGGGAATGCCAAATTGTTGCTTCATTCATAAAAATATTTCCGTAATTACGGACATGCGCAAAGCGGAAATTGAGTGAATTTGCTGGAGAGCAATCACTTCGTGTTGCCCTATCGAAGTGTATCTGTGTCGTTAAGAGGATTTTTTCTTTCTTTTTTTTTTGGCTAAAATTGTGGCAAAAATTTCAGTCTTAATTAAAAAACGTGCGGAAATGGTTAAATTCGTAACCGGGTTACAAAGTTAAATACAAAATGAATTTTATTTCAAAGAATACGACGTAAAAAAAATCTTACTTTCTTCAAACAATTTTCACAAAAAAAGAAACTTTAAAATTATAAAAAAAAATATTTTAATTGTTTTTTAAATTAGTATTAAATATGGTTTAAAGAAATTTAAATTAAATATAAAAAAAAGAAAAATTATAAAAAGCAGGAAAACTGCATTCATAATATTCGCATTTAGCTAAGGAAGTGTTTGAAGTGTTGAATATATGTATGTACCTGCCTGCAGTTTTATTTAAAAAATTTAAATAACTTTTTAATTCAAATTAAAACAAAAAGGTATTGAAACTGTTTACAAAATATTGTTTACAATTTAATTTTTAAGTGTTGAAAAAAAAAAAACGATTTTCAGTTTTTAATTTATTGCCCATGAGATACATGAGATTTTGCCGGTAAATTTTAGGGAAATTGGAAAATATTTTAAAACGTAAATACACAGTAGCCGGTTGAGAATTTTAATTAAATTTTGAAATAATAATTTATAAAATACAACAACAACAATAAATAAAAATGAGTCATATCATTGGTTTAGTTCAGTTTTATTTTATTGAATTAATTAAAATGAAATTTAAATTTCTTTATAAAACTTTTGGAAAACAAAGTGGTTTTTCCGCAATTCAATTGATTTCAATTGTATTGTAAAAATTTATTTAAACAACTCCCAACAAGATACATACATATGTCTGAAGATAAATTCGAAATTTAAAACTCAAAATTTCTTCAAAATAAAGTTAATATTAAAGTTAACAGAGCATTAAAACTCAATATTTTTATCAGAGCCAATGTTAACGTTAACAGAGCAATGTTAAGTGTTACAGGGCTCCGGCTTAGATCCATTTGTACCATTTGGCGCGTGGAAAGTAAACAGTCCACCACAAACACTGTTGAATTGCGTTAAACACCCAAAAAGTATATCTGGGGTTGAGAACTAGCTTCTGTAAGCATTACTAGTATTAGTGTAGTTATGTAGGTAGATGGGTTAGAGGACAAGTATGGCTATAGTAGGCAATACTTTCACTCGGATGCCGTGATAACCCTTATAGAAAAAATTAAGAGGACAAAAGCTAAAGAAGGATATTAGGGAGACAAAGACTGTCTTCCGACTGAGAGTTCATGGCATTTAATAATCCTCAACCTGAGGTATTTAACCTTCTTCTATAAAGAATCATACAAGGACAGGAAGATGTTCTATCGTCTTAGCTAGGGTCATTAAATTGCATGTCCTATCGATCTGCTTGGCTCTGTCGATCAGTTCTTACAAAACTTGATTTAGCCGACAAGTCAAGCAATAGTAACGAGTTTTTTCCATTTGCGTAAACATAGAATTAGCCGAACGAACCTTCGTTTATAGCATAGGAAAACAATGGAAATGCTTACCGAAATTATATTACATTTGGGCAAATGTTCTCCTGGCTCTTCTCGCCTGCAAGAAACGAACGTATGTACTTTACATTAAGTTCCATGTACGTTAGGCTAATTCCAGCATATAACATTACCTTCACTCCATTTATATTTCCATTGTTAATAGCTATTGGCCAATAAGCCTTATTTAAGTTCTTATAGTGAGGTTAAGAACATACTTAAAGACTTTCATCTTTACTTAGTTGCAGCACCCTTTTGCTCCACTGTATTGCTCCTCTTAGTCATTTTTAATTGTTTTCCTGCATCTGAAAATAAAAATAATTCTGATGATGATTACTTTGTAAAAATATTTTCCAAATTGGCAATTAAAATTATTTGTTGTTGTTGTTTCTGGAATGTCTTATTATTGGAAAAAATTTTAACAAATATTGTTGCAATAACAATTTCGTTTTGCTTACAAATTAAAATAAACAAACAAACGTCTTGTTAAACAAAAAAGGTTTTTTTTCATTTCTTTTTTTGGAAAGCAAAACCATTTGTTGCCAACCTCATCATCATTTGATTGGCGAATTAATTTATGAAAAAAAAAACAGAAAAAATTAAAAACAAAAGAATTTTTTTCTAAACAAAAATATTTTACGCTGTTTTATATCAATTAGTTGATTGGAGCGTATAGTAAATATGATAAAAATTTCACAAAAATTCATAAAAATGAAAATATTCTCACAGAAAATATGAAATGAAATGAATTTTTCCTGTTAAAACCAAAGAAAAAAAATTTATTTTAATTAAAAAAGAATGGAAATTTAATTGTCACAACTAAATTCTAATTCTGGCAACAAATTTATTTTTATTTCAGTTTGTTCAACAAACCATAACGGCATATACAATACATGGGACTTTCGTGGAAATTCTGAACGGGCGCTTTAGAAAACGGGTAAGTGACAGTGACAACACGAATAATAAACAAATGCTGGGAAATCAATAGAAATCTGTATAAAATTATTTAAAAAAACACACTTCCATATCGACGCCTCCATTCTATAACGTTCTAAGTGTAACTTACTTCTTACATTTTTAAATTCCACGTTCTCTAACTTAAATACTGTCAAAATTTGGTTAAGATACGCCCATACGTTCCTATATACGCATATAGTCTTACGGCGCTTGAAAACTTTGAGAGCTCATAACTTAAAACACACTTTGTCGACTTAGAATGTTATAGAACGGAGGCGTCGATATATAGATACACTGTACACTAATAATATTTATTAAAATGTGAACAACGAGTCAATGTTTGTTGTTCTTATTTACTTAATTGGCCAATAACAACCCGATTAACGGATTTCGGCATGGCTTAACACTTCCTTCCAGGCGTCTTTGTTTCTTGCGCGCCAACGCCAGTTGTTCACACCAATCGATGACAGGGCTTCCTTGATTTGGGCCTGCTAACGCAAACAAAGTCGTTCTCTTCTGTCTACTCGGCGCATCCTCCTCCATTCGAACGACAAGTCCAAGACGAATACATAACAACCTCTTGCTCAGACAGATTATTTAGATTTCCAGAGAAACAATTTAATCGAGACTGAAAGGAAAATTTTCATTATTTTCTTGTATTTTACTTACCTTACTTACTTAATTGGCCATTAACAATCCGAATACCGGATTTCGAACTGCTTTAACTCATTCTTCTAGGCGCCTCTGCTTCTTGTGTGCTTTGGTCAGTTTTTTAGTTGGCCAGTTGGCCTTTCTTGACGGATGGTCCTTCCAACGCAGACTAAGTCGGCTTATACATCAACTTACGTCATGTCCTTCAGCCTTCCGGGTGTTTCTGCTTCTTACGAGCTTTGGCCAGTCGGTCACAGACAAGACAGAACTTTCTGGATAGATGGTTCTTCCAACGCAGACTAAGCCGGTTTCTGAGCCAACTAATCCTTCAATCAAATTACCCGTTCCACTCGAGGACCCCTTTTATATCTAAACGATATAGGCAATCCAGCGTAACTGTTGGATATTAATTCGCTGCACAACGTCCATGTCACTGAGAAGCTCATTCAAGCAGAAATTATTGCCATCTCACGTCGAACTTTTCTCTCAAATGGTGTCAAGGCTACTGTATGAGCTCTTAAAAGTGTCCATACTTTTACGCCTTAAAAAAACCACGGGAAGATTAACCGACTTGTAGACGAATGCTCTGTCGTACGAAAGAGGTCTCTGCTCTACTCAATTACCTGTTGCGACCGTAGTAGTACCTGTTGGCAACAGTAATTCTTTGCTAGATCTGCCAGTATTTTACTGAACGTATACTTTAGAAAAGAGAAAGAGAGAGAGAGCTCGAGTTTGGAGCCGAAGCTTAGAAGAAAGGACATTAAGCGACCAGAAGTCTACGGAATAAGTAGTAGCAGTCGTTGTGCCTAGAGTAAAATATTCATTTTGTTTGTAAAAGTTTTTACTCTGCAAGCTTGTAAGCGGATATGGGCTTATGATCAATTTTAACTTGGTCCATAAACAAAACCAAAAACCAACGTACTTATGTATGCCCTTGTAGTTGGCCTGTAAGTGGTTTCACAGTAACCCATAATTTAAATATCTCGGGGGTATTACTTATCTAGCGTTTTTTCTTTTGAATTTTTGTGTTTGTATTGCAGCTTCTATTAAATTAATGTTTCAAATAAGAAGCCAACAATCTCTGCTTTTCATCTGCCATATTTCCTAGGGGATTTAAGTAAGTAAAAAAAAAAAAGAATTTCGAAAATATTGTCATTAAATCTGCTGTAAGTGACTACAGGAAATAAGGAAGACATTTCCTCGTCATTTCCTATTACATTTCTGGCTATGTGAGGCATTAATTTATTCTCTCTGGCCATTCTCACTTAGGCCATCGTTTTTAAATGGCAGCCGGAAACGAAATTCTTAACATTTTCCCTGTTTACATAGTAGCGTTGTAACGGATTTCTAATAATTTTCCTATTTTTGCTTTTTTTTATTTTCGTTCTTATTTGGTTTTTAATATTCCATGATTGTTTTCAATGTTTCCATTTAAATGAAAACCAAAAAATAAACAAAACAGGATGAAAAAAAATTTTTGTTTTTTTTTTGTTTTTGTTTTTATTTAAAATCTTCCATTTTCAAAATGGTTTTTTTTTATTTCGATGTGGGTGTATATGTAAATGGTGTGTGTGTGTGTATTGCAATTGTTTGTTTGTATTTGTTTTCTGTTTTCATCCTGTAATTACTTATGTATGCCCACTAAGAAATAGAGCCCCTCAATAGACCATCAACGAATGAACAATTGTTTCCCATTCAGTTCGCTTTATTGGCCCTCAACTTAAAAATTGGCAAATTTTTTTCTCTTTAAAGAATGAATGAATGAATGAACGTTTTAATAAATTGCAGGAGGTAGACAAGCAGGTGTTGCGTTTATTTTGATACAATTTATGTCTGCGTTAAATGAGTGTTAAGTGTAAATTGGCAAATACTTGAAGTATTTCGAGTTCATTAATTATTGACAAATGAGAGTGTTAATTACAGGGTCAAACGCGACATTAATAATCTCATCATAAAAGAATTGGAAACGAATTTTTGGCCATTTAAAGTTATAAGCCTTGGACGTGTTAACGTGCCGTTTTTCCTTTCAATTATTTCATTTGACCTTTGTTGTGTATGTCTAGAAATAAATTCATGTTTTTTGTTTTGTAATTTATCCAGCCCAACCCAATTTTCATTTACCATATCATCATACCCTACCTATAGCACTACGGGTTATGGATACTGTCAGTAAATTTATTTATCTTGGATCCGATAAAGCGTAGAATCACTTTTGCCAATAGGTTTTAGTATGGTCTCAATTGGCAATTGAGCAGCAGAGAGCTCTCCAATATGACAAGAATAATACTCTTCACAACGCCGCTCATTCTCCCATGCTTCCTTACAATGTAGAAGGATGAACACCATTAAGCCTCGATGCAGCAGCCTTAAAAGTATTCGAGAGAAAAGTTTGAAATTCCCCATGTAGTTTTCTTTTTTTATCTTGGTTAAAATTTAAAGACTAGACTCTTTTGCCTTTACAAAATCGAAATCAGCCGAGTTGATATTGAGACTCAAGGAACATATTTGCCACATTCAAACATACTGTCCTCGTGGTGTTTTCACGCATAATATTGTCGATGATGCACCAATGAGCTTTAATCAATCGAATAAATAGGATATGGATAATAGAAAATGGGGGTTGCCGTGGTCTAGTAGGTAGTATGCTGGCTTATTAGACGTAAAGCCAGGGTTCGAGTCCCAGGCCAGACATTAGGTCCTGCCACTTATCTATGAAATTAACACACACACAGCCTAAGTAGTGTGAGAAACTCCGGGCTTCTTGGGGGCGATTGCTGTAGACTGTATAATAGTGAAGGTATGGCACTGGCTATTTTATATTCACCTATCAGCAACTCGTTTCCTTGCCATTCTCATCTTCCTTCTTTCCACTTTTCCTAAAAAACCTGCATAATGCACTGCATGAGAAGGGATCATCCCCTGAGTGCTGGTTTTATAAAAAAAAATATTATTCTTAGCGAATAATACGTGGTATTGTTGCCGTATGGCGGTGTAACAATACTGTGACCATATGATCAATCTATATATGATAGCCCTTTAATGGTGCTCCCGATCTTGTCGTTTGGTGTTAGTAAGGATACACTCTCTGGTCTAGTAGTTGATACGTTATTTCCTTCTGAGATCCGTTAACAAGGGTTTGATTATTTATCCGCCTGATTATAGAATCTATATGTTGGCCTTGATTCTATCCCCATTTTGACTAAGTGTTTTTTACCTACAGTGTCCTCCAGTTACGTTTTTTCAAACGAAAGTCTGTTGTGTAACTCAAACGAAAGTTCAGATCTATACCTTCCCACTGCACAAAAAGGTTTTGGCGCTTATTAGGGCCTTAGCCGCTTGCTTTCCTCTGGCAAGCTCATTAGCCTCCTTAGTGGCATAAATTGCTTCTGATGATATAAAATTCAGCTTGAGGATGACGCTATTTTCCTTGGTTAGCTGATTGAGCTTGCTGAGCTTATTCTCTTGTTAACCTTCTGTGCTGTTTGTATTTCTTGTCGAGAAATGCATATCATTTGGTTAACTCGCATTGATAAAATTTATAGATTATGTTAGGTTTCTTTGTAATCCTAATAATAAAGTAGTGACTTCTGTAGTCGTAATTGATAGCGTATGCTATTCTAATTTGAATGTATTTTATATTGTTGTTGTTGTTGTTGTCATGCTAAGAAAATAAACAAATCAAAATAGAAAAACAAATAAATAAACTCCAAATAGAAGAATATATTCCAGAATAATAACGAAGAAGAGGAAGAGACAATACTACAATGAAATTGAATCCTTGATACTGAAACTTGATATATTTACCACACAATCAAAATACGTCAAAACAAAAACCAAAAAAGAAATAAAAATAAAAATTAAAAGGAAAACAAAAAATAACATTCATTGGTGGAGGAGATTTATTGAAAACATGCTAAGGATTGGTCCTCTTCTTCTTCATCTCCATAACTGACCTTTCGTGAGCACGGGCCTGAAAATCTATTGAAATTAATGAAGAGATTATGACGCCATAACAACTGCAGGAGGCCATTAACAGCAGTTTGTTGTTTTTGAGAAAGTTTTGGGCTCAAAATAAAGTAAGGAATCCATTAATGGGTACTATTTTTAGAATGTTGAAACATAAAAAAAAAACAAAAAAACAAGAAAAATGGAAAAAAATGTCTACGTACTTAAGGTTGAAATTGCGCTACAATAACACTAAATGACTATTAACAACCCGATGCCTCTACTCCTTGCGCACATACGCAAGCTAGTCACACCAATCGATGACAGGACTTCCTCGATCTACTCCTTCCAAAGCAAGCAAGTTCGTACTTCTGCAAATCTCCGCATTAAATAACTGTCACGCCAAAGTATCTTCCTCCTTTTGAACGACATGGCCTAGCCAGCGCAGCCGCTAAATGTTAATACGCTGCCCATCGTCAATGTCGTTGAGGAGCTCATACAGCTCAACGCATTTTGTAGAGCATTAGTTTTTTCGTAGGAGAGAGGCCTCTGCTACTGAATTGCCAATTGAGACCATAGTGGCAACTGTTGTCAAGATCTCCAGACTGACATAATTTGCGGCGATAATGGCTTAGCCAAGACATGTAAATTCCTTGTTTATATCGAAAGTATAGTTACCGGCCGTAATCTGAGATCCAATATGCCGCATATCCCTACTTGTCGATCCAGGACTTTATTTAATTTTGAAATTCATCATGGAAATCCAAGGAAGGAAATTACAATCCTGTCCTATACTGCTGTGACTGTCCTTCATCTAAATATAGTTCTCCCATGATGTCGCTCAATCCTGTTGCCCTGACAAACTCAAGAGTGCTGTTCGGTGTCAATAAGGATAACTTCCTGACTAGTACTTGATACCCATTGAAGTGTTTTCTTTCGGTATATATCTACACCGCACACCATATAATCTTCCAATTCTGAAGAAGTATTCTTTGTATGTTCAATGTTCGATTATTATTACTCTCAGCCTGCTTCCGGCTAGTCTGATGTAGGATTTAAATCTCATTTTATTTTAATTAACAACAAGACTTTAGAATGCCTCAAAATCAATTGGTTCGAGAATTTCACAAAGTAGATCCCTAAAAATATCTCTTCGCATGCTACAACAAGGTCCTGGCCCTATCAGTAATATCGCCTTGCAATCTTGACTTCCTTGTCTTTGATCTGAATTCATACATGATATCGGATATCTTACGTTGCGTATATCGTTTGTCCAGCTAATCCCAAATGATTTTCTTCTTACTGTACGTATATTTATGTGCTGTACTGTACTCTCAATTTTTCAAATTTATTTGTTTTGGTTAAAAAAGAAACAAACAACGGAGACGTTTACAATATTTTTTAATAATTTAATTTGAATAAATAACTCTTGCTATTGTGGCTAAAAGAATACACATTTCTTTTGTTATTTATTAACGCAAGGCAACACAAAAAAAAAAATGAAAGAAAATTTAAATTTGAAATAAATTGGTTGCCCATTAATATTGTCGGTACTCGTGGTTATATTAATAGAAAAGAACTCTTCTTCCCTGCCTTTTTCCCTGTCTTTTGCTCTTGTGAACTTTATAGAAGTAATGAAAGAAAAGTTTTCTTTTGTTTTTATTGGCGGTCGCCAGGAAATTTTCAAGAAAATGAAAATATTTCCTTAGGTAATGCATCGAACCGAATTGATTGTTGCTGGTGAACCTTAATTTCGGTTATGTTGTTACTTTCTTCGACATTTGCAGTGTAGCCCACTATCAACTAAGCCATCGGGGCTTTTAAAGCGATTAAAGCGATTTTTTCACAACGAATTTTAACAATTTAAACTAAAAGGTAATAAAAACGACTAACTGAAGGAAAAACTTTTGTTTTGTTAAGGCAAGTTCTCGGAATACGTTAACAGTGAATATAATTTAGAAAAAAAAAATGAAAATGATAAAGTGCCAAACAACAAAGTTATACTGCCACTCCATCCCTATATATCTGTATTTATTGTTTATTTATTCAAAAGTTTCTCCAAAACTATTATCTGCAAAGAGAGATACAAAAAAGAAATAAAAAAATTGCGATAGCCCGGAGTTGCAAAAAATATTTTCAATTTCAACACTTAATAACAAAAGTTAAGGCAATGTTAGTATTTTACTTTGCTTTCTTATTTATTTCTTTAATTAAATTCAATTTACTTTAAATTTAGCATTTTTATAAAGCGAAACCGTCAATTTTCTTCCAATTCTACAGTTTACGTTCTAATCTCGTAAGATATAGCGTCGTTATTCCCAAATTAGTTCTTCTTTAGTTTGTAAATATTCAAAAAAAAAAAATTATTCTAAACTCGATGTGGATGATTGAAAGAGACTTAATATTTTTGTTAGAGAATGTAAACCTATGAGGTGAGGACATTTAGTTTCTTGGCACTCATGCTATAAACATGCCGAAGGTAAGACAACAGTATTAAAGTTTAAGCAAAACAAATAAAAAATTAAGAAGTTCATTAATTCTTAGTTAATGGTGCCACTAAAATGTATTTGCGCGTTTTTAATACTTATATTGTATGTATCGCGTCCTTAAAACCTCTTTTTCGTGCATGTTATTGTATTGACAGCACTAATCTTCTCATTGCCAGGACAATACAGTGGCAGGAACTAATTCTCTCATTGCTGCAAATAAAAATATAAATTAGCCTATCAGCGACGCAGAAACATTGTCGCTTTTTGCCGTGTTCATATGTACTCTATGCACACCTACATATTTATTCCATTTTTGACAGATTGCTGTGCTTGCTTACGCGTATTGCGTCCGTTATGTTTGCATATGAATTCAATTTCAACTGCAAAATGAATGCAGTATTTTAAATTAAAATTTAAAAGAAAAAAAATTATATTCCTATACAGCCTTACCGCTGGAAATTTTTAAGAAGTCGCACAAAAAGGGGATTTTTGAAAAAAAAGTCGCACAAAAAGGGGATTTTTGAAAAAAAAGTCGCACAAAAAGGGTATTTTGGCGTAGTCTAGTCTATAGTCTAGTCTATAGTCTAGTCTATAGTCTAGTCTATAGTCTAGTCTATAGTCTAGTCTATAGTCTAGTCTATAGTCTAGTCTAATAGGTCTAGTCTATAGTCTAGTCTATAGTCTAGTCTATAGTCTAGTCTATAGTCTAGTCTATAGTCTCGTCTATAGTCTAGTCTATAGTCTAGTCTATAGTCTAGTCTATAGTCTAGTCTATAGTCTAGTCTATAGTCTAGTCTATAGTCTAGTCTATAGTCTAGTCTATAGTCTAGTCTATAGTCTAGTCTATAGTCTAGTCTATAGTCTAGTCTAGTCTAGTATAGTCTATAGTCTAGTCTAGTCTATAGTCTAGTCTAGTCTATAGTCTAGTCTAGTCTATAGTCTATAGTCTAGTCTAGTCTAGTCTATAGTCTATAGTCTATAGTCTAGTCTAGTCTATAGTCTAGTCTAGTCTATAGTCTAGTCTAGTCTATAGTCTAGTCTAGTCTATAGTCTAGTCTAGTCTATAGTCTAGTCTAGTCTAGTCTATAGTCTAGTCTAGTCTATAGTCTAGTCTAGTCTATAGTCTAGTCTAGTCTATAGTCTAGTCTATAGTCTAGTCTATAGTCTAGTCTAGTCTATAGTCTAGTCTAGTCTATAGTCTAGTCTATAGTCTAGTCTATAGTCTAGTCTAGTCTATAGTCTAGTCTAGTCTATAGTCTAGTCTAGTCTATAGTCTAGTCTAGTCTATAGTCTAGTCTAGTCTATAGTCTAGTCTAGTCTAGTCTAGTCTAGTCTAGTCTAGTCTAGTCTATAGTCTAGTCTAGTCTATAGTCTAGTCTAGTCTATAGTCTAGTCTATAGTCTAGTCTAGTCTAGTCTATAGTCTAGTCTAGTCTAGTCTATAGTCTAGTCTAGTCTAGTCTATAGTCTAGTCTAGTCTAGTCTAGTCTAGTCTAGTCTAGTCTAGTCTAGTCTAGTCTATAGTCTAGTCTATAGTCTAGTCTATAGTCTAGTCTATAGTCTAGTCTATAGTCTACTCTAGTCTAGTCTACTCTAGTCTAGTCTAGTCTACTCTAGTCTAGTCTAGTCTACTCTAGTCTAGTCTAGTCTAGTCTAGTCTAGTCTAGTCTAGTCTATAGTCTACTCTAGTCTAGTCTAGTCTATAGTCTAGTCTATAGTCTAGTCTATAGTCTAGTCTATAGTCTAGAAAAATTACTTTTTAAAAAATGGGAGAAAAGGGTAAAGATCTTTAAAAGTGTCAGATTTAGTTTGTTTTAGTAAGGGGGCACAAAAAGTGGCGAGGTTGCTGAAAATGTGTCAAATTGCGACTTTAGTCGCTCAACGGTAACGCTGTTCCTATATCCTTGTAATTTTACCATACGTCTTGAATGTTGTAATGAAATAAATGTTAAAAATACAAAAGCAAAAAAAAAAAACTAATTAAACATGAGAAATGTTGTGTTTTCGCTCTCTCATACATGCGAGTATTATTACCCATTACAAGGCCTAACTACCACAATGCAAATTAATGTAAACTCGTGTGTGCAACTCATGTACAACTCAATTGTGTATTCGTGTGCGTCTACATTCGTGTAGGAAAATGTACGAGTATAGAATTATTTCTTGTATTGGTTATTTAAATAAATTTGATCACATAAATAACAACAACAACAACAATAATGATTTGCAAGAATTTTACAAAAGTAATAAAGCGTTCATATACGTGGCTCACACACACCCATTCTATTAACTTATCAAGTTTTCAACTCTCCTACTACCGTTTAATCCTGTTTGCTATGTATCTCTCTCTCTCTCTCTCTCTCTCTCACTCACTCTCACTGTCTTATACAACTTTAAGAATGACATGATTTGTTTACATTTTTGTTTTTGTTGCTTTGCTTTGAAGAGAAACTGAAAAGAACATCGAATTTCAAATAAAAGAAAGTGACTACTTGAAGAGAGAGTATGAACAACAGCATGACTTGTCATCATATTTCAATGAGAAAATGACATTAACAAGGGCAAGTATTATGGCATGGAAAATTAAAAACAAAATTCGAAAAAGGCAAAATAGCCTGATGATGGTTTCTTATTATTGGTTTCGTACAAGAGCAAGTAGGAGTGTCGGCAAGGCGTGCGGGGGTTTGGTTTTTATTTTATTTTAATTTTGAATTCAAAGAAAAATCTATGTGACCTTGGTGACTGCTTTTAATTTCCTTATTTTCTGTGTAACTGTGGTTTTTATGTTTTTCATTTTTTACAGTGCACCACAGTACGAGCGTTGCTCACCACATGCTTTAAGAATTAACAAAAGAAAAAAAAAATAGAAGAAGAAGAAGGAAAACAGAATTAAATATGAAATCTAAGAAATGCGAATGCGGTACTTAAAGTTTTCGTTACAATTTTAATAACATTTTATAAAGAGACTTCTTTTTTATATTTCTGCCAAATAAAGTGCATTTTTACACCCTACCACCCTAACCTACCACCAACAGTAGTAGTAAGTAAGAGGTAACCTTTCGTTTAGTTTATTATCAAAGTCTTTAGAAACCAGTTAGCTTAAGACGAAATTGAGTTCATCAAGAGTTCTTAGTTGTTCTTGGCAATCCTGTTGATTGTAAACTAGTAACACTTGTGGCCTAAAAATTCCAAATCTTTGTCAAATTATTGAACGAAAATCCTTCTGTAACTGGCTCCATCTCCATTTGCTATAATTTGATCCAAAACTCGTTATCAACGATAAATTTCTGAGCAGGTAGCTTAAAAGTTAGCGAATAGAATAGAATTTTACTCATAAAATCTATCTGAAAATCAATTAGAGAAGTATAGGGTATCCTACAGTGTGACATAAACGGTTCAATCGTTTTTTTTTTTTTTTTTTGTAAAGTATTATGCAAGTGGGTAACAACGAAATAAAAATGATTGTAAAACATAATTTAACATCAGAAAATGTCAAATCTAACTGTTAACTTAAGTATGTGTCATTTCACATTAAAGTAAGACAAATTTTATAAGGAAGACAAAAAAAGCGTCTATGCGTTAGCTAAAACCCAGACTAAATTTAAAAGGAAATTCCATTCGCAATTTTATTGTAAAATATTGGCACAATAAACAATTCCAAGTCTTTTAAGTTTTTTGTTTGTTTTGTGATCAAAAACGGAATGCTCCATATATATAAAAAAATACAAAAAAATACAAAATACGACTGTCTGTTTCCCTGTAATGAAAACTTTTAATTTTATGACCCAATTTTCTTTTTCAACTTTTTCTTATTTGTTGTTGTTGTTGTTGCTGTTGATATTGTATTTTATTATTGTTAATACTTGCCACTGGCATTGCCATTATAATTGCTGGCGCTGTTTCTCATCTCCTGCTGTTGCTTGATCTTCATTTGTCCTGTCATTCCGTTCATTCATTCTTCTATTCCGACGTGCAACAACTTTAAACATAAAAACCTTCTGTGCTATCATAACATGGCTAAATTTTTTGATGCCGCAATACATGCTATCTGTTCATACATTTGAAGGAAAAAAAGAAATACCAAATAAAAGTAAAAATAAAAGTTTAAATTCTACTTTAAACGCAGTAGTAAACACAACAAAAGCAAGAAAGTGATGAAATAAAACGCGAATTGCGAATAGCACATGAAATCACATCATTGGGGGTGCGCTTCACCAGTGGCTTGTCAGTCATAAACTGGAGGGAAAAAAGTTTTAATGGCATCGTTATAATCATCATCACAATCATTAATAATAATAATAATGGAGGAAGTAAAAGTTTAAAATCAATGGAGGGCATTGCAATGCACTCGTATTTTTTTAACTTTTTTTTAGGCTTAAACTTCTTGGTTTACTTCTTTTGTTTTTGATCAACTTTTTATGGATATTAATTCCAATTGCATAAATTTTATATTTTCTTTCTTTGTGTTTGTTCTTCTGGGTAACTTTATAAATTTTATGTTTTTTTAGTACATTAAAGATATTTCAAACACATTCCTGAGAATTTAATTATTTCAGTTACTCAGCTACGGATATTCATGTTACATGGTCTAAATGGCAGTATCTAATACAGGCCACAAGATGACTCTTGTATTTCTGAATCTAAGGGGCTGAAACCAAAGCAAATGTGTGTATGTGGCATGCTTACTTCACTTCCTTATCATATTCCATGAAATTTTTATGTGAGTTTACTTTGCTCTCTTGTTTGCTATCTCATTCTCCATCATCGTTATGTTGACTTGCATTTCTTGTGTGTTTATTTTACTTAGAATTTCTTCCCCAAAAATATCATCTGTTCTTCTCCAGAATAATAGTTTCATTGCTACCGCATAGTTGTTATCCATTTTACCGCAATTCATCTAATTGCCCTACACATTTCCTATTACATTTCATTTATGGTGTGATTCCGTAATTAAATTCTTGGGTATGTACATGATGATGAGATGATGAATTTAAGAGGAAGGCAGGCATGTGCATGGATGAATGGAAAGAACTGGCATTCAGTTTCATTTAATATTTGAACATTATCCACAACTTTCCACCACATTGCTCTGTTGAATGCTTTGCGTAGACTTTAATTAAATGTATTAGAAAGAGCGTAATTCGGATTATTAAACTTCTTGTTCAAATACTAAAATATTAAGCCAAATAGTGCATTTGAAATCTTACGAAAATTGTGGTTTTTATTTCAAAAATTATCTTTCAGAAATTCTTTGCCTTTCTTGAGAATTTTTAAAACTGGTTTTTCTTTTTGGGATTTGATGTGTTTATATGTGTGTATTGAAACCAAATTTAGTACAGTCAATCCCGGTTATAATGAACTCCGTGGGACCAGAAAAAATAGTTCGTTTTAGGAAAAGTTCGTAATAAACGGGGTGAAGTCATAGAAGAAAATATTAAAAACAAAAAGTATTTTTTTTTTTTGATTAAAAACCAAATTATGTTTTAATTCTTTTTATCTATCAGCTGATTAAAGATGCTGAGTTATAATGTAATGCTGCCATATTAAATAAAAGTAAAGACTATTGCCATACATCAAAGCTATTTCGTTATAAAAAAGGTAAAATATATGATATTTAATTACTAGGACCATATAAAGTAGTTCCTTTTAACCGAGAATTCGTTATAAACGAGTTCGTAATAAACGAAGTATTTTTTGGATGAAAATTGTTATCAAAATGTTGGGACTTCAAAATATGTACGTAATAATCAAGAATTCGTTATCAACCGAGTTCGTTATAAACGAGTTTGACTGTATTTTTTTTTTTGCTTTTGATTTATGAAAGTTCCGCAATTTTTGGGAACGTACTTCTGGTGGCAGATTCTAAGGAATAAGCTTATTACACACCAAATGATGGTGCACAGATTATTAAGTACCAATTTTCTTGAAATTGAAATCTTCTTTTCTTTTTATTTATGCTTCATTAATATATAAAATTTCCTTTTAAAATACTTTTGCCTATGGCTGCTCTTCCAAAGAGTATTTACTAGTATCCCTTTTCTTTTTTTCCAATTCCACTTTCATTTTAAATCATGTTTGTTTTGTAAATCTTGTTGAAATTTAAAACGGCCATTAAACATTTTCCTCGCTTTTTCCATACCTAAACGTAACCTTTTCTAATATTTTTTTTTTATTTATTTGCATATTAAAAACATTTATTTCAACATCCCTTCTTCACTGTTCGTAGAAATATATTTTGAAGCTGGTTTATTTTGTAATGTTTTAATGTTTTCTTATGATTTCTTCTGGATACTGATGTTTTGCTTTTACATCGTTTAACATTAAACCTATAAATAAAAGCTACAAAAACAAAACAATAGAGTAAACAAACCTGTTTACAAATTATCGTACTGCTTAATATAACAACAAACATCAGCATAAAAAATGGCAAACAAGTAAAGAAAAATATACCAACAACACTATAATAATAAACGTAAACAATGATGTTTACATTTAAAGAGGTTTCGGGAAGTCATGAACGTTCGTCTTCAAAAACATTTTTCAGACTGTTTACTTTGCCATACAAAAGGCAAGTTAAAGCACGCAATTGAGTTAGTAAAATTCAGTCAGTCATGTGTGAAGACGTGGTGTGTTTCAAGAGAGTAATCATGGTTCGGTACAAAGATCTGTTTGCTTTCATTGTAAAATATAAATTATTCATGAGCAAAACAACGGCATACATAGGCCGTCAACATACTGTGTTTTACGAAAAAGAAAAAAATTCCTATTTTTAGCTCAAAGGAACCATAGACTGTCAATCACTTTGTGAGTTTTTTTTGTTTGTTTTAAAAGAAACTTTAATGAATTTTTTATTGAAATCATACTTTTAGGTGTTTTCATATTAGGTTATCATAAGGGTATGCTATAGGGCGTTTTTAAATTATAGGCTTTTTTTCAAACAAACAATTTTTTTTATGTTATCTTTGGAAAAAATCAAAATTTTTTATGTTGTGTAGTGTACTTTTGTCTCAAAAATGTGTCACTCATTCACTTTGAGTTGTTACTGTCATCAAACAAAATTTATTTAAACATCTCTCGATGGTTTGGCTTTCATAGCAACTTCTCATGCAATATCACCAGCACACCCTTCAGTATTGTTCCGACACTCCTCCGTTTGTAAGCAACTACAAAAAACACTTGAGAAAATTCCTTTATTTTGTAACACAATTTTATTCAAGTGGCACTTGTTGGTTTAGCATCAGCGTAAATATTGCGTTTGTCAAGGTACTCATTGTATTTAATATGATTTTTATTTGTGGCGATACTTGCGTGTGACTTGAGCGACCCACAATTCTGATCCTAATCAGAATTCCAACACAATCTAAAAAAAAACAACATTAACGTGTGCGTGGCAAGAAAAATGAAATGAAAGTCTTTAGTTTTTTACCCTATTTTTTCATCTTTGAATTTTAAAATATCAGCACGAGAGAAGAGAATAAAACATGTTTTAAAACTCTTTCATGTTCTTTTTTTTTCCCAATTCTTGACACAAGCAAGTATTAAACGGACGGTAAGGAGGAGATGATTTTCAAATTTATTGTACGTTGTATGTGTTAAAAGAGTTAAATTAATTTCATTTGTTTTAACAATTTCATTAAATTTTAAAAAACTAAAATTAGAAATTGAAAGTTTAAAAAAGAAAGTGAAATTAAAAATTTAAAAAATGCTTTAAATTTTTGTTATTGTATACAAAACCTTACAAGCTGTAGAGCCTTTACATATGCTTTTTGATTATTTATTTATTACTGTCTTAAATTGCTTACATGCTTACAACATCTATTGTGATATTTTTGTAAAAATAAAAAGAAAGTGTCAGAGAGGAAAGGGAGATAGAGAGAGAAAGAACATATCGATTAAAGAAAATCGAAGTCTGAATAAGATCCTCTTGCTAAGTTCCTTCTATTCTGAATCCCTTTACCGAGACGTTGATAGTGGATTTTTTACTACACCTACTATATTATCCAGCGTTTATTTATTTTTTATTTTTCTATTTCGAAAATAAAAAAAATGTTTCCAAGTGCGCTTAAGTATACTACAGGAAGAGTTTTATTGTCATTTATTTGATTTTTAATATTTTTTGCTTCTTCACAATCCATAAACAAATAAATAACAAGGGAGTTTAAGTTTGATGCATACTTTAGGGGGTTATTTAAAAGTTAATACATGTGCATACTTGTAAGAGCGTATGGGTGGGTTCTTATTGAATAGATTTCAAGGTTATCAACTCATATCATAACCAGTGACTGGAATTTATTATAAAATAATGAAAATTTAATGTGGATGCCATACATCAGCAAAGACTTTTCATCAGGATGTTTTGCCTTTAACGAAAATTAAAATATTGCGAAATGAAATGCGAAGCATCACAGGAGGGGGGTGGGAAAAACAAATATAAATCGATTTTTTTATTTCAATTTGAAGAGAATGTACATATAACAGAATATGTTAAGCAGATTATTGCTTTTTAGTATTACCTTAAAGTATGCTACAGAATTTTCTCTCATTCATTTACTCACATATGTACCTATTAACCCGAGTGAGAGAGTGAATGATTGAAGGAATGAACGAATGACACAATTAAAAACAACATAGTCAATCAACTGAAATGGCATCCAGCTACACAGAAAGCAATGATGCAGAAATATTTCAATGTGAACTTTTTCCAAAAAATAAAAAAACCTCCGAGAATATATAAATATTTGACATTCAATGTCGCCTTAGAATTTGAAAAGAGATGGCGGAGGGATGGGTGGCTATAAAACTTTAGGAAAATTCGAATGTCAGTAGATGTATCATAGTTAAAGGGAAAACAAAAATTTTTAAATGTTAAAATAAATAAGAATATCGATGGAATGTGCATTGCTAAACAAATATTATGATTAAAGACTAGGTATTTCTTAAAGTATAAAAAGAGAATAAGATTCTCAATTACATTTTACTAGCATCATTGTCAGCATAATTTAAAGAAAGATGTTCAAGCGAAATTACTCTGTTTAACACTTAACACCATATACTGGTAATCTTTATACAGGGAAGGATTTATAGCAAGATAGAGGAAAATTTACGAGGCAAACAGCCAGGCTTTTGGTCAACAGGTCCAAGTCAACACTCTACGCATTATATTAGAACAACGATCGCTTGAATAACCTACTCTCATGTACTTACTTTTCGTCGATTTTAAAGCCTTCGATACCGTCAGACGAACTGCCGCCATTGAGAAAAAGGAGTAGTAATGAAGTCATGTAGAAGGATCCAGAACTCTCAGTTCTGTATATCGCCAGTATAAGTAAAACAAGAATGCCCTCTCTCACTTCAGCTAGGGGACTGTCACCCTGACTCCATAAGTTGAATTCCACTTTTCTTTTATTTACTTTCAATTCATATCCTACGCTCCAGCGTTCTTTATAATTTTACATTCCTGCACCTTCAGAATCTTAATATAATAAAATCGTGTTTGGATATGTGTGTGTGTATGTTGCTTTTTTAATGGCCAAATTTTATTTTCCCTTTTACAACAATCTGTTTTGTGGGCATTTCTCGAACTTACTCTTTTCGATTTACGTTTCCATTTTAAATGATGTGTTATTCTGGCAACCATTACAGAATTTAATGTGGACAACAACAACAATTATTTTTATTTGCATATTAAAAGGATTTTTTTCCCCTTTTTCTAAATCCATTCCCTGTAAATTAATTCACTTTCATAGGTAAACAACCAGTTTAAAATGGTTTACGTAGAATACTTTGAAGTAAACAATATTATTTCTGCTTTTACTTTTTTACTTGTTTATTTTTCTCCTTACAGAAAGAAAGAGGGAGAGAGAGAGAGGAATAGGTAGAGAAAACTTCCTTTGCGAGAGTATTTTGCACATTGCACACACACAGTCACATATATTGTACATACATACATACGTACATATGTATGTGTGCACGTTATTAACTATTAAATAAAATTGACTTAAAAAGGGAAAGTTTATTTATACTGAAACGAATTTAGGGAGTAAGAGGAGAAAGGGTGATAGAGAGAGAGAATATTTTACTGGGCATACATGTAGTCTTGTCATAAATATTTCATTTACTCTGTACTTGGTTTATGCTACCTCGGTACGATGTTTCACATCGACTGACTGCATATAGAATTTTAATTGTAAACCTGTGTAAATAACTTTTCCTAAATATGTGTGCTAAAAAATTTCTTTTAATAGAATGTTAAAGTTGTAATTAAATAAATATGTATGTATGTATGTATGTATGTATGTATGTATGTACTGCAATAAGTATGCATCAGCATTAAAAATACAGTAAAGAAGAATTTGTACATCATATTTAAATGGATATAATGGGTGATTTTATAATGTATTTGGATTATTTAGGAAAATTATGAATTAAAAACTTTTAAATAAGACTGATAAATGATTGCTTGCCATTCATTTTTGTTTTGCAAAATTATACGATGTTTTTGTTACTCTCAATGAGTGTGTGTTTATTTATGTTCGTTTCGCTATACCCAACGATTTTCATACGAGAGTAACTAGTTCAGAGGATATTTTCTTAAACAAACTATCATCATTAAACCACTGTAGAGAACTGAATGAGATGAAGAGTAAAATAAACAAATTTTGTTTTTTATTTCTTTTTTGATACACATGCAGTGAGGCGTTAATCGTTTAAATATGATTGCAAATTCAACAGAAATAACTACTACTTAACCACACGCACCGTAAACATACATATGTATGTATATGTAAGTATGTATTTATGTATGTATGTTTGAATGTAAGTAAGTAAATGAATAACTATAATTTAATTCATTTTGCTAATTGTGGTCCTACCATTCTTTCTCCAAATAATTTGTATTTCTTTGACAATTGAAATGGACACGTATCAAATGGACATACAATTAAATGTGTCTGTCGCCTTCTATGTTGGTTTTCATGTTGTTTCTGCTTCTGTTGTAAAGATAAGTTAAATAATAGCTGTTTCGTATTTATTTCATTCCTCATTGTTGCTTATTGTATACGGTGATTATATGCAAGTATCAGAGATCAGCAATGAGTACTCAAAAAGATAAGAAAATTCGAATTATACTCATAATTTCTGATACTTCAAGCCTTCATACTTATTTTAATATTATAGAATGTCCTCTACTCATATTTAAAGTTGGAAATACTCATATTCATCATCATATTCATACTTAACAACACATATGATGCTGTTAATTTCGACTCGTCATAAGTCAACATATACACGAGGCACAAAGTAAGTATGAATCGTATACGAACACTGTTTGCTCTGCTTGCTGCTCTGTCTTTTTTTGCTTATGTGTGTTCTTTCTTTATTTGTAAATGAAACACATAATCAAAATTTTATCAGTCAACATATACACGAGGCACAAAGTAAGTATGAATCGTATACGAACACTGTTTGCTCTGCTTGCTGCTCTGTCTTTTTTTGCTTATGTGTCTTCTTTCTTTATTTGTAAATGAAACACATAATCAAAATTTTATCAGTGCTTATGAGTGATTTGTGTTAGTGAGCATCGAGTATTCAATAAGTATGATTCGCGTTCAAACACTACTATACACACAACAAGACTGTGTGTATACTTTGTTTGTTGTCGTTGTATTTTCTTTCTTCTTTGTTTGCATATGCAACAATAACAAAGGCTGTAAATTTTGAAGAATGATTCAAGCCACTCGGATCACTTATAAGTATTTTTCCAAATTTATGAATCAGAATGAGTAGGCGTATGAATCAAACACATTTCGAATGTTGTGAGTTTGATGTCAACTTTGTACTCATACTCATTGCAATCTGTACTTATAAATTAATGTTGTAGCGAGTACGAATGAATCAGAGTTGTTTAATTTCAATTCTGTTAATTCACTCATACTCAAAGTTGCATGAGTACATATGAGTAGCGGAAAAAACGATTCATTGCTGATCTGTGGTTAATACATAGATTGCATAGCCACTTTCTGACGTATGAGTAATTTTAATACACATAACACTATATCACGTATACGCTCCTTCATGGAATAAATCGGATGAAGTCTTTGATATATCACACATAATTTGTACCCCCCACATTTTATCAAATAACCCGTGGTAGAACGAAATTTTTTTTTCCATGTAAAAAGTAAGTTTAAAGTCGACTCCGAACGACAGATTTTTCAGAAGCTTTTCATGGCAATTTTTACTCTCAGAGTTTTTGCCAGAAATCTGCTGAGAGGAAGTCGCCGAAGAAATATTTTTCGTTTTAATGTCTGACCTGGGATTCGAACCCGGGCCTTTTGTCTAATAAGCCAACACACTACTCACTAAACCATGGCGACTTGTGTGTTACCATGTACATTACAAAAATTCAATTCGAATTACGACCTAGTTTCTCCTACCAACTATGTATGTGTGGATAGTATGTGGTTCATGGTCGCATAATATCTGTTGTAAGAGGGCACATTATGACAGCATTATGAAGTGTTTTTATCTTAAAAAATATCAAAAAGATTAATTTGTATTTACCAAACAATTTTAAAAAAAGGCCTACAAACTGACTTCAAAATAAAAAATAATTGTTTCTCTTACTGTTTAAACAAAACAATTTGGAAATTTTTTTTAACATTTTATTGTAAACAAAAGAAAAGCACGTACATACGTATCAAAAAAAAAAAAAAAAATAAATTGCCTGCTGTTTGCTACTGCTGCCTAACTATACAATAAAATTCTTGTACGGAATTGTTAAACAAATTACCTCCACAATTTCGTTTTTTAAGAACTCAACCTTCAATTATTCTGCTGGCCTACACTCGTAATTAATGATTGCGATACAAAAGCAACGCGCATATTTACAAACAGAATTTCAATAAAGTACCGAAAGAACAAATAAATACAACAAAAGTAGTTTAATTTTTTATTTTTCTTTCTTCTTCTTTCTGTTATTAAATATTTATTCATCGTTATTAATTATTTAAAAATTATTCAGATTGCTACAGACAGTAGCAACAGAACTTTTTTTTTATTGCCGAAACGATACTCACAGCAATTATACTGTAGATTGAGATCTACTTTTGGAGAGGAATATCAGATATCAGCATTGATTCGGTTTTTCGCTACTCATAAGCATATAAGTGAGTCAACAATGCACAATACATAATTGGTCATTACAACCCTTCAATCTAGATTATTGACCTGGTTTCTCACACCACTTATGTTGTTTGTGTTAATTTTACAAATAAGTGGCGGAATCTATATTTTAGAGTCGACTTCGAACGGCAGATTTTTTCGAGAAATTTTTCATGGCAGTTTTTTTTTACTCTCAGAGTTTTTCCCAGAAATCTGCTGAGTGGAAATCGTCGAAGAAAAACTTTTTGTATTTTGTTTTGATGTCTGGCCTGGGGCTCGAACCCAGGCTTACGTGTAATAAACCAACACACTACCTACTAGATTACGGCGACTACGGTGAGTCAGCAATATCGAAATTTAACTATGTACTCTGATTCATTAATACTCACTACAACTTTGATTTATAGCTACAGGTTCCAATGAGTATGCGTACAACATTGACATCACTCTCATACCATTCGAAATTGTTTGATTCATAAGCCTACTTGTAGATTAGATTCATAACTTACTAAAAATACTTAGAAATGATTCGAGTTACAGCCTTAGTTGTTAAGTATTTACAACAAAAAAAGGAAAGGCAGCAAACAGAGCAAACACTCAATCTTCTGTGTTATGGAGTGTCTAAATCAATAACATCATACGTGTTGTTAAGTATGAGTAGAGGAGGTTCTATGACACATATTAAAATAATTATGAATTCGTATAGGTATCAGAAATTATGAGTATGATTCGATTCTACACTTCTTTTTTAACACTCATTGTTTATATCTGATTCAAACCATTTACATATCGCTCCTTTATTGCAAGATAGTCATATCACAAAAAATTAAAAATTTGTAGTTACTTAAGCAAAACTGCTTTTTTAGACCTTTTGTACATGTTGGAAAAAAAATCAGTTTTATATCCCAAGCTGAACCGAAGTTATAGTAAAAAGTGTTAGCGGCAATTAGATCATAGGACTTATGTCTTGAAAACTTAAATCGCATTTTGCCAAGTTCAAGTTTTTTTGAGATATGACTATGTTGCAATAAAGGAGCGATATGTACATATAGTATTGAAAATATTTCATTTGCTTTTTTAATTTCCATAAAAATTTATTTTTTCTCCCTCTTGTTTATTATTTAAAAAAACAAACTGAATGAAAAAATAAAGAAATCATTGGAAAATTTATGATTATCATTGCAAAGAACAAAAAAAAAAAATATAATTTTGAGTGGTCGCAAACTGTTGCTCACATACATATTTGATTTGCGGTTGAAATATAAAATGTCTACAGAAATTATAAAGGTCAACTGCTATATACATAAATGGGTCAATTTATGCCATAAATTTGGCGAACAATAAGCCATAAATCAAATGTAAAGAAAAATTTTTTGATTTATTTCACAGTGATTTAATCTTTATACACCCTGTGAAATGAAAAAGGTCATCATTTAAAACAGAAGGTGGTCCTAAATTTTTAAATGCACTGTCGACTGGTGGTTTACTGGTCAGTGAAAAATTATATTTTGATTGAGATTGTTTTACAAATAATTTCTTTAACGAAGCAAGACTGCTTCTTTATCTCTGTTCTAGCCATGATTACGTCGACTATGACGGAAAAGGTGATTGAAATTCTGGTGGTTAAGTACGTAGTATTAATGGTTCTAAATTCGCCGTAGTCTAGTGATGGCTTGTTAGAAGTGAGACTATGGTTTTAACCCTAGGCCTGGGCATTGCTACCAAAACGCAATATGAAAAATTATTGGTTCGGCAACCTGCAGTCTTCTGGAAAGTAAATAAAATTGCTAATGAAAAGTTACTCAAAAATTTGTAGTTTGTAGCCGAAGAATAATACACACACCATTGGTGATGATAGAACCTAGGTTGTTATCCAGACTGATAGGTTGTATTGACCAATTGATAATACCGTGCAGTTTTGATTTTCATGATGCTTAAATATTTTTGACGATTGTGTGTACTGAATGCTATTGTTCGAGAATATGCTAAACAAATCGTATTTCATTTTGAAACACATTTAGCCATGAGCCTTGTGTTAAATTCATTCTTCAATAAACTATCATAGGAGTAGCATAACACATGAAGGAATCTGTTTAACACTGAATGTGCTCACAGGTGGCTTTTAATTCACCTGCCAATTAAGTTTGATTTGTGGGCATTAGTCGGCATAAACGAGTGATAAACACATAACACAGTCTAACTACCAACCACAATTAGTCAGTATTTTGTGATAAGACGTCAGTCGGACTTCGAATGAATTCAACAATATTGAGTGGGTCAAATGCTTAAATTCGTTAAGCTATGGATTTTGTTTTTTTTCTTTCTTTTATTTCGTTTTGTTCTTGCCTGTGGCAACACAAAATCACAATCTGATTTTATGAGTTTCTTAATTGGAAATATTTCTCTGTCGTCATTGTTTTTTTCGTTGGTAGCAGCATTAGGTGATTTAAAAACTTAAATTATTTTTCCAAAACTTCTAGAGAAAAAAAATCCATAAAATTCTGTAGAAAGGAATACCAACAATTAAATTAAATTTCACAGAATTTATATGAAAACGAAGTAGAGGAATTATAAAAAATATTTAATTTGTAATTTCATACGAAATAGAAATTTTCAATCGAATTGATTTCATTTCTTAATTGTTTGGTGGGTTAAAATGAAATTAATCTCAAAGGACTGAAATTAAATGAGAATATACAAGAAATTGTTACAATTTTTGATTGTTAAACCGTTTGTGGTTATATTTTCCAAGAACATTTGATTCCACGATAATGTGGTATAATTTTGAAAATCAAACGGCCATCAAAGGGATATTAATTTCAGAATCACTTTCTTTACAAATTATAATCAAATTCAGATTTTGTTTTCTGGAAACACTATTCGCCTTCAAGAACATTCATCAGACTGTTTACTCTGCCATATAAAAGGCAAGTCAAAGCAGGCGACTGAGTTAGTAATGAAGTTTATCCAGTCTTCGGTGAAGATGAGGTGTGTTTGGAGAGAGTAATCGCGGTTTGATGATCTGCGTTACAAAGATCTGTCGAATAATTGCTCAGTAATTGTTATTGTTTATGCAAAGATTAAGAAAGAAAAGCAATTGTTGTTGTTTACATAAAGTTGCGAACGGTGGTACACAGAATTGTGCAAATAATAAATAATTTTAATTAAAACTAATCACAAATTTCTTTTTATTTTATTTGCAATCTACGCGCCTATATTTTAAACGTTTTTGAAAGGTAAAAACCTAACAATACCACTATTTGTTACACCCTCTGACCTGAGGTCGCCGTCATTATGGGCTGCAAAACATACATACATTATTACATAATTGGTCATTGCAACCCTTCAGTTAGTATTACAGCCTAGTTTCTCACACCACTCATATTGTGTGCGTTAGTTTTATACGTGAGTGACAGACCTACAGTTTAACATCGACTCAGAACGACAGATTTTTGAGAAACTTTTTCATGGCAGGTTTATTTTATTTATTCTCAGAGTTTTGGATAGAATTCTATTGAGAGGAAATCGCCGAAGAAATATTTTTTATTTTCATACTTCGTTTTGATGCCTGACCTGGGATACGAACCCGGACTTTACGTCTAATAAGCCAACACACAAACTACTAGACTAAGGCGACTGCAAAATCAATAACAAAATCTACCTACGGAATGATTATACTTGTTATGGTTTCTCGTATTTCTCGTATTTGTATTTATTTTTTTTCCACGTTTTTTTGCGAAAGAGTTTTTAAAACTTTTCCTAAACTTTATTGAAAATTTTCCTATTATTCAGAGTTCAGTAGAAAAGAGGGTAAAACTAATTCAGTAAATAAAACTTTTGTAAACTGCACAGAAAAAAAAAATAATACAATTTTGTGGAAAAAAACCAAAAAAAAAAACAAAACTAAGAAAAAAAATACAATAAAAATTTGCATAGAAATGTTGCAACAGAATGAAGTCAGTATTTGAACTTTAATTTATTTAACCTCACTCAGCCTGGGCATAATATTTTTACTGCAAGAAAAAAAAGAAGAAATTTGGAATCTTGATATTTGGTTTGCAGTCACTGACTGCTTTATCTCTGCTGGGGGATTGGAATCTTTTATGACCAGTTGATTAAACTTTGATAATGATGGAAGTTAATTACTTGCGAGGACTTAAGACAGCTCTTAAAAATATAATTAAGCTAATAAAGGTTCGGTCGACCCAATTTAATAGTTGTCTTAATCCCTGTCTTTGTTGTGATAAATCAAAGGAGATGTTTTTCATCAAGATTTTCTTTCATTGTGCGTTTTCCTGCAATATTATCAATTAGTTTAAGCAAATAACCCCCCATAAATCTTTGAATTATTTTCTTGATTTAATATGGCATTACTTAACTTATGTGTGAAATGGCAGTAGAAGCATCTTACTGTTGACAAAGCTCAGTAGTTGATTTTAATTTTTATGAGCTTAAAACAACGTTGCAATGGTTTCTTATGAAACTGAAATAAATCTGACGATTTTGAAGCCTAAAACAAAGGGACTATTTCAGTTTCAGAAGAAACAAAAAAAGGAAAAATCAACGTCTTTGTTAACTTAACAACCGTTTTTATAGACTCTGTTGTCAGCACAGTAACTCCTTGGTTTTGTTGAACAAAGAACCGAGAATGGATTTTTTTTTTGGTTAAAATTAAGCGTTATTTGATTGCACATAAAACAAAAGCAAAAAAAAAAAATGACAAATAATAAAAGTAGTTTGGCGCTATAAATAAAGATTTAAACCGAATTAAGCAGCCACAAAAAAGAAAAAAAAAATGAAATAAAATAAAAATGTAAAGCAAATAAAATACAAAAGAAAACCAAATAAAAACAATAACAAGTGAAAAGAAGCTTAAAAAACAAATCAAAATTAAGTCAGAACAACTTGAAAAGATAAAATTTTCATGAAAAATCATTTCAGAACGAGAAAATAATGAAACAATCTGTTGTCACACAAAGAAGCTGCGAGTTTTAGTCAACACTTTATTGGGTTTATTATGGTATTTATGGCAAGTTTAGCTCAATGCATTTAAATACCCCAAAAAAAATAAATACGATTAGAAATATTAGGAATTAGTTTCCAGCAGCAGTGTAGCATAGTACACTGGTTACGATCATTTTAACGTACAGCCTGATATCATTATCAGGCATGTTTGCCGCATTAAAAAAATTTTTATAAAATTCTATTGATTACTTTATAATGACGTGTGATTAATTATTCATTAAAAAAGTGTCTCAAATAAGTAAAACAATTAAAAATCTTTTGTTTTCATTTGTTTCCTAACATGCTCTTAATGCTGTCATTTACGTTTAGGGCGGCTACAAGCTCTTCTAAGAAAGAATAATGCATTCTTAAGATAAAACTGCCTCTGTCTTTAGTTTATAAACGCTGTGTATTACATAATCATGTGTTTGTGGCCATAGTCTCTGTCCAATTATTTCATAAACAAAAAACCTGTGTTTTTTTGTGTGGGTTTTAGATGGTAAATAAGTTTTTTTTTTTGGTATATTCATAGCCTGCTTAGTTTGTATAGTTTCGTTTTACAATGCTTAGACATTTACTTTGGCAATTATAATCCCCGCAACTGCTCTGCTCTATAATATATTTTTGGTTCTTCTGTTTTCATTTGAATTCTGTTTTTGCTTTCGGTTGGAAAGTGTAACAACAACAATTGAAGCAAAATTATCCTTTTTATATTCAACTAACCAACCAACCGTTCATTCATTCATTAATTCACTCAAACATCCATTCATATCTAAGTGTAATCAAATTAATAGGAATTATTATAAACAACGACAAGTTGTTCTGATTGTTGAACATGTTTCAGACAATTATTGCTATTCCTGAAACAAACTAAAGCAGTAGCAGCAAGTCATAGTAAATGGTAAGTACATTTCTATTTTATTAACATAAAATCTAGTGAATATCTCTCTGTAACTCACAATGCAACTTTAATTTCATCAGATCCTGATGTAGAGTCAAATCTACAATGTATCCTGTAAGTGGTGCTTTAAATGCATTTAACATACAACATTTTATTTCCCAATGCAGTTGAATCCAAGTATAATTGCACAGAATTCTTTCTTAATTTAATTCGTTGTTTAATTAAATATGAAATGAAAACAATTTTTATAGTGAAATCCATATTATTATCCCTTCTATATTTTCACTTCTTTGAAAATGAATGGATATCTCCATCATCACAAAATTTTTTTATTTTTTGCTTTTTGATTTTTAAATAGAAATACAGTGGGAGCCTGATTATCGCAACTTGAAAAATGCAGTTTGTTGCAATTTCCGAAATCGATAATTATTTTTTATATTATATTATATATACACTTCAAAGTAATAATCAGTTGAGTGGCAACCTCCTCAATGGATCTTTTAAGGCTCATTTTTATGGTATATGGTTAGTATGTATCAGCAATCACGAACGCATTCTATTAATCCTCATCTTATGTGGCCAAGTGCTGAGATCTCTGCTGCACAAATCGTCATGAGGTGTTGCCAATCTCTTCTATGGAAATGTATAGATTAATGCCAATCACATGTGTGGCTTCTATGTCACATTACTTTCGGAGATACCCGACATTTCTCTAGGGATCTATCTAATGGCCACTTTACTGGCGGTAAATATATGTTTATTACTAATATAATATATGCATATGTATCCTGATACCGGACTCTTCAACTGCAAACTTTATGGCCATTATTATTGCCTACATTATTTCAGTCCCACAGTATGTTTTTCCAACTGACTTTATTTTTGGGAGTTCTACTGTTTCTTTTTCCAGGAACGTGATAGAAAATATATCCGCATGGGTAAATGAAAACTTTTTGTTTATTCTTAATAATAATTCTATTATATTTTATGAAGTACTGCTTAAAATGAATGCATTTTCCTATGAAAAAAGTTTTTTTTTCTAGTCTTTGTTATAAAAAATTGGCAGAAAAAAATTTTTTTTTGGTTCTGCTTACAAATTCTGGGTGTTAGTGGCTTGGAAAGTTTTATGGGGAAAAAAATTACAACAAAAAAAAAACTAGAAAGTTTACAGTACAGTACGGCGCAGTATGGAATCAGGAATTTATAGGAATAATTAGTTTGTGAAGTGAAAGCCTGTGTTTGTTGGCTATATCAAGAGAGCTTGAGGTTCCTGGTATCGAAAGTGTTGATCTCAAACCTCTGTCTGTCCCTGAGTCCGGCTGTATGATGACTTTACTTCAATGATACAGGAGTTTCAAACTTTAAAGCACCGATATTCTCCTATCATGATAGTATTTAGCAAATAATTGCTTTTTTTTGTCTTTTTGCGTGTAAGGCTATTAAATTTTTCCCATGTTTCCTGTCTCATTATTTTTGAATAATAAACATTTGTTGAGAAATTAAAAAATAATAATGAAAATAATTATAAATACATATCGACGCCTCCGTTCTATAACATTCTAAGTTGAAAAAGTGTGTTTTGAGTTATGAGCTGTTAAAGTTTTCACGCGACATACGACTATATGTGTATTCTAAGTCGATTTTTCCCTATCGCTTCGGAACGGATGGGCGGATCTTAACCAAATTTTGACAGTATTTAAGTTAGAGAAAGTAGAATTTAAAAATGCATAAACATTATAAACGTTCTAAGTACACTTAGACCATTATAGAAGGGAGGCAGCGATATGTAATTTTTTTTAATAAAAACTGTAAATCAATTTTTGATTTTGAATTTTTCATTTCATTTTAGCTGCAGTCTTCCATCACTTTCGATAAATTCCAGCAACAACAGGTATTAAGGGTAAGTTGCTATGAAACCGTGCTACTAATTGAACAGGCTAGATGCATTTAATTGAAATGCAATTTATTTTCGACATTTTTCACCTTCATTTGAAAGGCAATTAATTGAATGAATATTTCATTTAAATATTTATATCATTAAGTATGAAAATATTACTGAATGCTTTTCCTTTTATCAATTAAAAGATGTAACAAAAGAAAAAATATATTTTTGATTTTTCATACATGGTACATAATTTTTACATAATTGGTCATTACAACCCTTCAGTCAAGATTCTAGACCTAGTTTCTCACACTACTTATGTTGTATGTGTTAATTTTTATACATAAGTGGCGGGACCTACAACTTATAGCCGACTCCGAACGACAGATTTTTTGAGAAACTTTTCATGACAATTTTATTTACTCTCAGAGTTTTTGCCCCGAAATCTGCTTAGAAGAAATCGCCGAAAAAATACTTTCTGTATTTTATTTTGTTGTCTGGCCTGGGACTCGAACCCTGGCTTTACGTCTAATAAGCCAGCACACTACCTACTAGACCACGGAGACTTCAAAAGAAAGAAATTAAAGTGTGGGAAATGTGATTGATTGTTGCGTAATTAACTTCAATGAAAATCAATTTCAATAATTTCCCAAAATGTTGTATAATTAAGAGATTTAAAGGCATTTAATTACTTATTGTTTTAAGGCTATGTTACTGTTGTTGTGTTCTGTTTTCTTTAACGTTTGAATTTAATTACCGAAAAATATTGTTTATTAACTTGCACGTAATTCATTGGAAAATTTGCTTCTATTTTAGTTTTGTTTTTCTTTTTAATGGTCCATAAAATATTCAAAAGTGAAATACAAGAAGATTTTGTTTTTATTACGGCAGTCAACATCAATAAATAAATTTTATAACATTTTCTATTAAAGACTTCAAGAATTAATGCAAATAAAATACGTACATACACCTTAAATGCTCCTTTTAAAGATTATTTATTGAAATTTTATTACGGTTTTTTATGGCTGTTTTAGGTCGGTTTGGAAATCTAAAGAAAATCGAAAATGTTAATGAACCCTCCTCAAAACGGATACACTTTTAACACATTATTTTGACATGCAATCAACAAACACCATTTAAAAACATTTCAAATGTTAAATATTCAACACAACCCTACTCAAAACTTGGTTTTCACGTTTTAACGAAAGAAGAATTTTCTTTAAATCCTAACACACATCGTAGATACGAAACTCAAAAGAACCTTACTAAGGCACTGGAAAATATTAGCATCACCAACGACATGTGGTTAAAAGTCAATCATTTGTTAAGGATGTTCTTCAATGACAAACCGAAAACGCCTCCGGACCTTGTTAATCGAAGGGACAGCTAGAGACATGCTTCTTTAAGTAACGGATTTTCGTTTTATTAAGTCAAATGTTTTGCTTAACAATGAAAACAATAAGCTTTTCTCTTAGATTAGAGTATTAAAAAAAAAAAAATCGAAAATATGGTCAAACCGGTTTAATGGTTATCGATTTTCGATTACACCAACAAGGGAACAATTTTTTGAAAAAGTCGAAAGAAAGCAGTTGCTTATTTTAGGTTTTATTGCTACAAAATATTTATTTTTCTTTCTATATAATCTTAAATCATCCTACAAAAAGGGTCCGCCAAATACCTTTTTTTTTTTGAAAATGCTTAAAAAGAAAAAAACTACTGAATATTTTCACAATTTTTTATTTTTATTTGAAAGTACAATCCTTCCGGTTAATAATGGAAAATGTCTTCATTAAAGTTCGGTCCAATTTTTAAGCACATTACCGATTGTGTGCAGCTGTATTTCACCAATGGCTTCACGAATATTGTCCTTTAAAGCGTCAATTGTCCCTGTCTTGTGGGCGTAATACTTATTTTTAACGGCACCCACAAATAATATTCTAACGGCGGCAAATCGCAACTCTGAAGTGGCCAAACGACATCAGCTCTGCGGCGGATAATGCGATTTTTTTTTGCTAAAGTCGGCATCTTCTGTAAGTCGATGCAGGCTCACTTAGCGAAGAGAAAACGCGTATACATAACCATATTCGTTCAGCGGAAGGATAAAACTAATTATCTTTGATAATTCACGAAATAAGCACAATAAATGGCGGACCCGATATATACTACATACGTATGTATTTGTAGTTCATATTAAATTGTGCATATCCTGTGACATTTACAAACAGTAAGACCAAAGCTTACCGTTTATCCTTTTTCAAACGTTTAATGGTGTGTTTCTGATCTGTTGGAAAGACGATGGATTTATTCTTTACACTCCTGTGGTTGCAAGCTGCGGCATTTTCGTATTTGCATGGGAATTTTATTGCTTGGCATTGAATAAATTCAATTGACTTCAATTGCAATGCAATGCAAAGTAATTTGTCGTTCAAGTGCAACATGGAATGTACATATTTGTTCATAATGTGGGGGTAATAATAAAACCCAATTGTTAAACGTTTGGGTGTGGATTTAGAAACGAAAAAAAAGTGGAATTCTTAAGAATTTCAAGACAAGTTTTTATTATTTGGTTTCCCGTGTTAAATTCAAATTTCTAGTGCCAAACCAACCTGTAATCAAAAATAAAAGAGCATTAACAAGGTTTTGAATTGGTGTTCAATAGTCTTTAATGCGGTTAACAGGCAAAAGCCTTATTTGAATAAGAATGTCTAAGCAAATCTACATAAAAAAGAAAGAAAAGAAAAAATTGCCATAAATAAACTTACAAATGCTTATGGCGGCCGAACCATAGGGACCTTGACTTTCAATTTGAATTATTTTTGCTTTAAAATAATTTTTTTTTACAGGAGAACCAATAACCAATAAATTTCGCATACATTAAATTTAAATGAGAATTTCCTATTAAAATAAATAGTTAAATAGGGGATTCATGCATGGGTCTCTTCTACACAATTTGCTTAAATGGGTTTTGAATAAAATTATGAAAAATTATAGTAATTTTGTTTTAAATTATAAAACTTATAACTGTGAGACCAAGTCGCTCTTTGTCTGAAAATACAAAATTAAAAAAAAAAAATTATATTTTGTAATTTTCTGCATTTCTTTAGGAGAATAAATCTAAAAACAAAATGTTCCAAGATAAAAGCATTAAAAATAATGTGAAACATAAATTTTTCCACTTTTGATGGGTGTGGTGATAACAACACAATATTTGTCAAGTTATGTTGACTGCAAACTGTTTTTGTTGCGTTCCGCATATGGCAACGGCTTATGGAAATTTATCGTTAGCACAGTATTTGTTTAAATAAATTTTTTAATATTTTCATAAAAGCAGAAGACGCAAGTATTTTATTTGCATAATATTTACAATTTTTCTTTTTTTTTTCGTTTCGTTTCGTTTTTAGTACCATACATGTTACTTAAGCATCTATATCTCATGGTTTAAAATTATAACCGATTTGTTGTCATGACGACTAAATAAAAAAGAAAGAAAAAAGAAACACAAATAGAATCCATACAGTATGTACACTGCGGTTCATCAGGATAGAACCAACACATTTTCAAATGAAACACATTTTTAAGTGAAAAGTGTGTATAAATTGCAAATAAAAATAAAATAAAAAATTTAGTTTTGCAGAAAGTAAGCATTCACTGCTTAAAATAGCATGACGAACTGTTTATTTACTTGCATTAACTTCTGCTAAACGCTTAATTTTTAAAGTAGAAAGGGATAAATTTGAGGCAATTCGAAGAATTTTTCGCTTGTCCTATTGTGTTAGAGCTGTGTAAGTACATCCTTTATAATTTTTATTATATCCTTCACGATGTTTTATGTAATCCATTACCACATTATCAAACAGTCTTCTAATGCGGATGGTTGCCTGATGTAGTTATGGAGTGGTGGGGTACTCCAGGGGCAGAGTGGTATACCCATCTTCACAGATGGGTCTAAGTTAGGTGGATGTACAGGTGCTGGGGTTTTCTGTAAGGAACTCGGTTTTGAACTCCACTTCAGGTTGAATGATGACTGCAGCATATTTCAGGCGGAGATTTTCGCAATACTGAAGGCTATTGAGGCCATAGCTGGTGGCCCATCTTCGGATTCGAAATCTTACACGATCTTCGTTGGCAGTCAGGCTGCCCTTAGGGCCATTGCGTCGGTCTGGTGCAAATCACGGCTCGTTCGCGAATGCAAAGAGTCGTTGAGGAGTTTTGGACCGTACCGTATCCGTCTATGCTGGGTTCCGGGTCACAGCGGACTACTGGGCAATGAGACGGCGGATGCCTTCGCTAGGTTAGATTCGCTTTCAGGTGGCGATTTGACGGTTGGTCCTGACCCCCCAGTCTGTCACCTCTATGGCCTCATCGATGGATGGATCAGGAGGGAAGAGCAGAGACGTTGGGGGAACGGATCGGATTGTTCTGTTTCTAGGCGTCTATGGCCTGCTGTGGACAGCAAGAAGACAGAGTGGCTGCTGGGCTTGGTTAAGGCCAGCTTAAGGTTGGTTGTCGGTTTTATCACGGGGCACTGTGAGATTAGGTCGCTGACGGGGATCTGGAACAGATCCCAGCCGGACTATTGCAGGGTATGTTGCGATGATTAGGAGTTGGAGACTGTCGAACATCTCCTCTGCAACTGCCCAGCCCTTGGTAGGTTGAGGTTGAGGACCCTTGGCAGGGCCTTCTTTGAGAACTTGAGTTCTGTGTCGAGAGCCGACATCAAGGCTCTCCACAGGTTCATTAGCAGCTTGGGCTGGTTGAGAGGTGCTAGGGCTTCATAAGTGTAGTCGTACTCTCAACCTCTGTTGTTTTGTGTCTGTTGTTTTTTTTTTTCATTCCTCCGTTTCCCATTCTCCCTCCCCTTCCCTATTTTCCTATATCCTCCTTTTCCTTCCTCCCCTAAGGACAATGTCCAATGGCTCAATTTCGACCTCCGGGTACTGTGCTTGTCTTGACCGACAGGTGCACGTCCTCTAACCTAACCTAACCTACCACATTATCACTTCGTTCGATTTTTCTACCAATTTCGCAATAAGAATAATCTTCAGAATGGTAAACATCAATTTTTACCATTTCCGACTAAATTAAAGAACTTTTTCCTTTCCATATTAATTTAACTAACTGCAGTCACTAACTGTAATTTCAGTTTTATTTGGTTTTTATAAAGATTTATTACAACCGCCTACTGAGTTAAAAGTGCACGTGGTGCTATCCTGTTAAACTAAAAAATAAATGAAAAATTTTATACATTTTTATACTTGTTTTTCTGTTTAAATTATCATTTACAGTATCAACTATTTTTCTGCAAAACTATATTTTTTTATTCTATCTTCATTTGCAATTTATAGACAGTTTTTATTTTAAAATGTGTTGGTTCTATACTGATGAACCGCAGTGTTTGTGGTCAAATTTTCTTTTTTTCAATTTTTTTTTTAATACTTTAATCTTTTTGAGCACAAAACAAATGTAAACAAAAAGAAGATAAAAAAAAGAAGAATAATACTGAAATGACTTTAATTTAAATTTTATTTTACCCAGAATAGAAGCAAAACCAGAGATATTGAGGAGATTTACATATGAAAGGATTTAGAGATTTAGAGAGATGTTTGTATGTATGTTTGTATCATAAGAGGTACTTCTCAATGCCATAGACATTAATTAATCATTTGCTGAATAGTGTGTTTAAGGCGTAAATTTTCTATTTCCAATAGTTTTTCATTTCTTTTGACAAGTATTTCCACAGTAATTAGGAAACGCATATGAACTGTAAAATTTACAACAGGCAGTTCAATTTCACACGAGTATTCTATGGAAATAATTAAAATCCTTTATGGATAGCTTTAGTTGCTTGTGCTTGAGCAAAGAGCAACTGATTTAGCATCTGCCTATAATACCTTAACAGTTAAGCAGAACCAATTACGGATATGACATTTAAATTAATTATTTCATTTATTAATTTAAAATTCCTTTTTAAATTTCGAAGACTTCAAACATGATTTCCTGTTGACAACGGATTAAAATGTCAATTGCAATGCCATCCGTTTAAAGTGTTTATGAAATCAAAAGTAGAACGAAATAAATCTTTGAGTACTTTGAACGCTTAAGGCGCAAATGGATTTTGAAAGGAAATTTTTTCTTTCTTTAAATCACTTAAAAAACAATAAAATTCTTCGAATTTAGTTACAGCTTAAGGACTTAAAGAAATATTTGGAAATTTTCGTGTAACACATTTGAATACATTAGGAAACATACTTAAAAATATTGAAACAATAAAACTTTTTCTTTTAAAGCAAATTTGTTGCTCTCGATTTTTGGTTTTGTTTGTATGATTTGCAGTTCAAAAAATGATTAACGATGTACGATGTATAAACAAATATCCTGCATATAAAAATACTTTTGTCTTACAACAACATTATGGTTCATAAGTTTTTTTTTTTGTTTTTTGGCTTACTACACTTAAAGATTGACTTTTATTGTGTGAAGTAAGTAAATGTAAGCAAGCACCGGAAAATATTTTCGTGTGACACAGTTAAAGTGGGTTGGCTGGCCATATGATATAGCTTATGCTGAAGGGGTTGCTGTTAGAGAAGGAAAAGTTGAATTTGGAAAACGACTTAAATGTTGGCATCAATCATATGGAGATTGTATATAGTATGGCAGGAGTGTGTTCAATGGATAATTTATCTTTTGGGATATATTAATGCGCCGCATAATGTGCTGGGAAAACATAACACAAGAAGAGAAACGAAAAAAAGGCAAACAAAAAAAAAATAAAGCAAAAAACACTGGAATGTTGGATGCATGGAGTCCTTGTGGAAATAAAGAACTTTACACAAATTTAAATTCCTTTAAAGCAAGCGTACTAGCCACAGTAAAGGGAAATGGTAAACAAACTTTATTTTGTCCTCAATGCTTATTCTTTTCATTAACGATTGTTTAAAGGCATTCTATTACACACATACATACATAATTGGCCATTACAACCCTTCTGTCAGGATTACGACCTAGCTTCTCACACCACTTATGTTGTGTGCGTTAATTTTATACATAAGTGGCGGGACCTACAGTTTATAGTCGACTCCGAACGACAGATTTTTGAGAAGCTTTTCATGGCAATTTTTGCTCTCGGAGTTTTTGCCAGAAATCTGCTGAGAGGAAGTCGCCGAAGAAATATTTTTTCGTTTTTGATGTCTGACCTGGGATACGAACCCGGGCCTTTCGTCTAATAAGCTAACACACTATCCACTAGACCACGGCGACTTCAAAAGGCATTCTATTATTTTCATAAAATGGAAAAATCTACCATTTTAGGACGAAATCTTAGGCTTAACATGTAAACTTTTGCAACTGTTTGCTTAGATTGCATCATAAATTTGCAACGTAATTTGTCCTTTAAAGTTTCTTTGCTTTCTTACTTAATCAGATGAAAGGCTTTTAGTTATAATATCCCAAAGGATAATTATGTATTTCTATTTCTTTCATTAGACTACATTAACAGTTTAACTAGAAATGGAAAATTAATGCAGTTTTATAAGAAATTGATTATAAACTCGATTAAAATAAACTCTTTGTTAGATAATCTAAGTGTTAATAAACTGCGAAACAAATTAAACTTAATGCTGCACTTTGGTCATGTTTTAATTGGTTTGCGTTTGTTTTGCGCTTTAATTAAAAATTCCTTTCAATTTTGTAGCATACTTTGGATAGATTATGAATCCTTAAGAAGGCTACAAACTAGTTTTCGCTGGCTAAGTGAATAAAAGAAAATTAATTGAATTTTTATCTGACATCCCAGTTTTGGCCATGACCAATATGAAGTATTTAACTTGCTCTCAAAAGTCTGTCATATTTATGTTAAAGCAGACAAGAAATACAAGAAATTCAACATCAGATGGTTTTCATTTTTATTATAAGACTTTAAGAATATTCAATGACAAACAATTCATTCGTTTATGCATTAATTCATTCATTTAAAGTTAAAACAAAAAAAAAGAAAATTATATAAGAAAACCTTAAATAATAATGACAAAAAATAATAACAGTTCGTGTGATACATACGCAACAGGGCAGCTATTCAAATCCATTAATACAAACAGAATATTGATCGTGAATATTGCTTGTAAATATATACGAAATAATTGAAAGCAGGATCCATTGCTTTAACATTAAACAATACCACACCACAGCTACCCATGAATGTGAAGGAATGCTTCATTTATTTTTTAATTCCCATTAGAACTCCAATTGTTGAAAATCGATGGAAAGTTTCATATACCGCATGCGTATACTTGTTTATTGGCTAATAATTACTGTTGCGTATACGCCATGATGGCGTATTTGTTAAGAATTTACAAAAAAGAAAAAAGACAGCTAAGCAGAGAAAACAGAGCAGCTATCAGTTTAAATACGCAACCTTCTAGTGAGTATTTTAATGTTTGTATGCGATTCATATTGATTTTGTGCTTCGTGTCTTTGCTTACTTAAGGAGAGTCAGAGTCAACAATATCACATGTATCAGTAGAGGAGGTTCCGAGGTATTAAAGTAACTATGAATGCGTATGAGTATCAGAAATGATCGATTTTATTCATCTTTTTGAATACCCATTGCTGATTTTTGGGTCGTGCATCGTCGGACTAGCCAAAGGCGTTGTTGGTGGTAATAAGTAGACGCGTATTGGATAAGTTTTTCCACGAAAAACAACAGAACTTCGGAATTTTAATATAAAAAAAGTCAGCAAAAGAGAATAAAACGAGGTGTTTTGTGTTTGTAATCTTCTTAAAATAAATGTACAACAACAAATATGTATGCATGTATTTATATTTTGACGTTTTTTTTTGTTTTTGTTTTTGTTTTTATTGTTAATGATTTATTTTAATATTATTGTTGTTGTTGCTTACATGCTATTATTTAATTCATTACAATTTTCAGTCTGCCACCGAAAGCAGGGAATCATTAATTTCAGCATATGAAGAAGGCTTCTTTGTAGGGCAAAGAGAAATACGATTTTACGATAGAATGAAAACAATAGCAGGCACAAAAATAAATATAAAATGATACAATAGAAATGTTAAAAACGAATTCATCTAACTAATCACAGATGAAAGGTCTTCCTTATTAGGCATTAGCAGAGATTTCATAAATACTTCCACAATGTTTCTTAAGGTAAGAATTGGAAAAAATTTATCATTCTGAAAACAGATTTTCCTGTTGTTTCTCTTGTTGTCTTTACTCCATGACTCTTGCAAAAAATCCGCCGACAGTAATACACATAAGCAATGCTTCTTAGACCTTTTTCTGCTGAACCTTTATTTTAAGCGGTTCATTGATTTTGTAACCCAGCAACAGTCAAGTGGTTATAAATGGCTTTTTCTTCATTCTTTAGCTTTTTAACAATCAAAGTTGTGTTCACCTAAAAATTAGGCTTGATAACTTTAATTTTCAAAGCGACTTTGATAAATTTTTGACAACAAACGAAATGGTTGAAACCAATATTTCCTCTGCGCTATAAACATTTTGAAAATTTTTTTATTTCTGTCTGCTCATGTATATTTTGAAAAAAATGTATTCTTTAAGAAGATACTCATGTTAAGGCCATGCATGTGGAAATTACATGCAGAACATATAAAACAGATTGTATGTGTCGCACACAATGAAACCATTTACGCATCATTTATACGCATCTCTTGGAAAAAACTTCTACTCATGAATGAATCTAATGTTAGTATTGTACTGAGATGGTGCATGTTTGGTTGGTTGTATACGAGAAACTTGATCAAGTTCAACGATGTCATATTAAAGCAAAAATTAAACATTTTTATATGAATTGTTCAGAACATGTTTTTTAAAGTCAGAAATCATACACGGGATGTGAGGCAGACAAATGTATGACAATGACATTGGCAAAGAGTAAGCAATTGACTCTGTTCTCATGAAATTATCTGAGCAGGACATCAGCGGGGCAGATTTGAAAAGAGTGGCAAAAAACGAAAATAACTGTCAATAGTATGTTTTCAAATTTATATTCCCTTTTTTCTGCTACTGCCAGTGTACAATTGGCAAAGAGTAGCACAAGAAAAGGATACTGCCAGCAAATGTTAAGTCCTTTTTTATAAACACAAAATTGGAAAGCAACAACAAAAAGTAGCCCATTATTTTTATTAGTAGAGTATCTAGGCAACATGCTGTAGCAACATATCTAATAACAAGACATCGATTTTCTATTTTATTATCTTTCGATTATTCTCGAATTTATTGAAAAACAAAGGAATAAAATTAAATAAACCGGACAGAAAGAAAATAAAATCGTAAATTCAAATGTGGGTTTATAACAGACTTTAGCATAATAAATTTCCCCTTAACTCACAGGTTTACTGACTCTAATTATTAAAAAATCAATTTAAAAAATTCTGTTTGCTTTAGTAACTCTCTCAGCATATTTGAAATTAATCTGATTGATATGCACATGCACAGCAACTCAATTAGTTGAAATTGTAACTTTTCTGTGTAATTAATAACCTTACGGGCTGCTTGTCTGTTTGCCTATCTGTCTGTCTATGGCCTAAAAGCAAGCTTCAAATGAATCACTCAATGTAATTGTATGCTGAGGCATTAAGTCTAGAATTAATGCGATTCCTGAGGACGACAGAATAACCTGAGGAATTTTGTGTGCCTGTAAATATATTGCACTCATGAAAAAACAAGAGAAATAATTCGTGCATGAATTGCTCAAAAGAGTAATTGAATGAAACATCTTACGAAAGAAAATACAGCGAGTATCAGAAAGTGCAAGTACAATAAGTGTAAACAAACAGCTTTAAAGCTTAGAAGCATTTTATTTGCTGGTATCATGTTCATACTTCTGCGTTGCGAACATACATATGTTTCAATATCTTTGATTATTTCTTACAGCCTTGAAGACAAAAATTCTTTAATTTGCTGACATTTGACATTTGCCACTTTGTGTGAAAAAATAAAATCAAAACATGTGTGTGAAGACAGATTTAAATTTAACTAGCTAAGACAAATCACCCAAATATACGATATCATTCCTTTAAAATTGTGCTCTACACATTCCTGAGTGGAAAAACTTCAAAAAAAAAATAATTTATCAGATTGTCCGATCATCCTAGGTATTGTGGAAAAATGGGACTTGCTGCACATATCCCACTATATACAAATTGTAGTTCTAATAAAACGCAATAACTCTTATCTCACAAATAATTTTGGAACTTGAGATATCGGGGATCAAATATTGCCTATGTTAACAGGGTCTGGGTGGGATGAGGGATGATCGGTATTGTGGAAAAATGGGACTTGCTGCCCATATCCCACTATGTACAAATTGTAGCCTAAGATGTTGCTAATAAAACGCAATAAGTCGTATCTCCCGAATAATTTTGGAACTAGAGATATCAGGCTTCAGATATTGTCTATGTTGCATGCCTTTCAATATGCAGCCTCCAGCCACAGGCATTTATCGCTGACTATCGGATTTTACGAGTGTATGTACGTATGTATTACATAAGTCATGGCAATATAAGAAATTAATATGTACATAAGATGATAGCAAATATTCAACATATAACTCACTTGTCGTCTTTTATTATAGAACATACAATAGAAATTATTTTTATTGTTTTCTTTTCATTTTTTATATTTTCGTTTGTTTTGTTATTTTATTTATCCTGCAGGAATATTTTATGACATATCAACACAATACAAGTCTCAACAACGACTCCAGAGTAAATAACAAAATTTTGTTTGTCAACAATCGAGGCTTTACTGTGTAATCAATTGTTGTCAAAAAAAAAATGAAAAACAAAATACAACAAGAAAAACAAAAACAATATTTTCGTACAACAAATAATTGGTAATAAAAATAGCAACAACACCGAAAAAAAATTTACAATATTAGTTATTAATAAATAGTAAGAGGAGGACTATGTAGACAAAAAGAGAGAGAGAGAGGAACGATGAGATTTTCATCAATGGTATGACCGCAGGGAAATGTAAGGCCTGTACTTAAGAACAACATTGTACACCAAATAATAAATTTATTTTAAATGCCTTTATATATTATCGATAAAATTTTATTATTTTGCTAAGAAATTATCTTTAAAACTTTAAATTTGAAACTATTCTACGAATTCGTGCTCTATATTATACTCAAATTAAAATGTTTTCAAAGGAACAGAAACATAATTTTGGAAGTAATATCTGATGCCTAACAAGTTCCCTGCCACTTGTATCCTTTCCGGTGCACACTAAACCTCATCGTCAACATCAACGTCAACCTGAATTTTCTAAAGAAGATGACCATGTGCTTCTAGAATTACGCCATGAATTACAGTAATGGTGGACCAGTAAAAGGGAACCGCTGCAAACCATTGTATACAGAAAGTGTGATAAATTATAGTAGTGTAATCAATCTTAAGTAAAATATACACAATATGTATGTACTTTGTATGGTGAAAAACGTACCCTCTGGACTACAATTTACGTATAGCCTGTATGGTGTACTATTCCTTATATGTTCGCAAAGTGGCCACTGATCTACAAGAGAATTTTCGAATAATTTTTGGCCACAAATTGATTTTTTTAAAACGCAATATATCTCATTTCAGCTATCAAACGACCACGGTTGGAAAGAGCACCCTCTGAACTACCATATGCTTATAGCCTGTATCGTGTACTATTTCTTGTATGTTCGCAAATGGCCAGTGATCATAACCAGAACTAGGAGAGCATAACTTTACATACATACATGATTGGCCATTACAACCCTTCAGTCAGGATTACGACCTAGCTTCTCACACCACTTATGTTGTGTGTGTTAATTTTATACATGAGTGGTATAAATTAAATTGTAGTTAAAGTCGACTCCGAACGACAGATTTTTGAGAAACTTTTCATGGCAATTTTTACTCTCAGAGTCTTTGCCAGAAATCTGCTGAGAGGAAGTCGCCGAAGAAATATTTTTCGTTTTGATGTCTGACCTGGGATACGAACCCGGGCCTTTCGTCTAATAAGGCAACACACTACCCACTAGACCACGGCGACTTCATAACTTTACTTTTTGCATAAAAAGGTAGTGTGTTGGTTTATTTGACGTAGACAACTCCATCGAAAAGAAATATGAAAATATGTATTGAATATTTCTTCGGCAAAAACTCAAATAGTAAATAAGATTGCATTGAAAAGTTTCTCAAAACTCTGTCGTTCGAAGTCGTCTTTAAACTGTGGGTCCCGCCATATTTGATCAATGTATTGTCAGTCTTTCCAACTGAATTTAAAACTATCAATAATACTTTCTCATTGAAATCTTGCCTTGTTAACAAAACAAAACCAATTTTTTTAAACAGAAATTTTGGTAAACTTTCTTTAGCAAAATGTGTATCGTCGATTCGCATTAAAGTTCTTTTTATTTCAAATTCGTAAACATTTCTACATCATTTTAGTATACTTTATTTCCTCTAAATACTTTTTTTCTAAACCGTTTTCTGAAGAGTAACAATAGCAGTTGCTTAAGTTCTCACATCCACTTAATATTGTTATTATAGTTTGAAAGATAGTTTGTTTAAAATTGAAAAGCAACTGAAGAAGAAAAACTCCTCTCAGAAGGGTTTGCGAAAATTTCATAAAAACCAATTGCGTGTTATGCGAGTATTTTGCTGCCATTGAAGTGGAGTTGCCCTCTTTCTACTGGTTCTCACTAACTAAATTCCATGAATATTAGTATTTTCGTAACAACCTTTTTTTTATTCAAATAAAGCAAAATTTTGTTTACAAGCTTATTTATAAATTTTTCGAATAATTCAATTCGCAGATTTCATCTATGCAACAAAGTTCAGTTACTGTTGCATAAAGGATTTCATCTTTTTTTTTATTTGTTTTGTTGTTATTCATATAATTTACTGTAGACTCCTAAAGCAGTAAATATTTAAAAAAAATTTCACAATCCTTTGTGGCTGTGGAGAAATGGTTTCAGGCTTAGTTTTTGTAACTGCGATTGCATTGTAAATATTTAATGGCGAACATAATAATGAATTCATTTAATGTCTGCCTTTTTCATTATTTATTGTATCAATTAGTATAAGTATTGATTATTTGCATTTTTTGCCGTTTTTTGTTTACAATAATAAAATATCCAACGATAATATTATTTCGGAAATTAAAATATTGCTCTGCCATGCGTAGTTATCTGTTATCTTTACATTAATGCCGGTGTGATTAGCAAATAAATTCTAATAACATGGTAAATATGTATGTAGTATGCAGAAAAGCAACAAATAACACAAAAAAAAAAAAAAGTTAAAACTTTAGCGGAATAATTAAATGATAATAATTATTGTAATAAAATTTTATTAATTTCGTCCATAAAATAAGCTGCATATAAATTATTAATTACTTTTAATTTGAATTGAACTATTATTATTTTTGTTTCTTGTGATATTTAGTTTCGTTTAGTTTTACGATACTAAAAAATCACAAAATTCACATTATAAAAACATCATATACATTTATGAATATGAATGAGTAGGCGTATGAATCTTAACATATTTGTCGTGGAGATCACGTCTGGTGCAGCTCAGGGATCTATTCTTGGTCCAGATCTCTGGAACCTGAGCTATGACGAAATCTTAGGTATAGAAATGCCAGAGGACACATACCTCGTGGGATACGCGGATGATATAGTGTCAGTCATTTCAGCGCGCGACATTGAGGATGCCAGGAGAAAACTGAATCGAGTCATGATAAGGACTCAGATATGGCTTGAGGATCATGGTCTAGAGCTCGCAAAGAACAAGACTGAGGTCATATTGATGACAATGGCTCGCATCCCACTCGAGATTGGTATGCAGATAGGTGATGTATCACTGGTCACAAAAAGGGCAGTTAGATATCTGGGCATAAGACTCGACTGCAGACTTAATTATTGGGCCCAAATACAGCATGCAGCTACCAAGGTAGCAAAACTAACGGGCATGCTAAGCAGGATGATGGCAAATATTGGCGGACCAACACAGGCCAAACGAAAATTGATTATGGCGGCGACGAACTCGATATTGCTGTACGGAAGCGAGATATGGGGAGATGCGCTGGAGATTAAATCTAAGCGAAAAATATTAGCAGCGGTGCAGCGAACAGCGGCATTAAGAGTTGCCTCGGCCTACCGCACAGTATCGGGCGCCGCAGTCCTAGTGATCGCCGGTGAGATACCTATTGACCTGCAGGCATTTGAGCGAAGAATGAAGAGGGAAAATCTTCCCATTAGTAGCGTAGATCTCAGATCTCAAACACTACGGCGATGGCAAAGTAGATGGAACGAGGAAACATGCGGAAGATGGACTTATAAACTTATCCCATCTATAGAGGCATGGATACGGAGAACCTTTGAGGAAACTAACTATTTTCTGACCCAATTTCTCTCTGGTCATGGTTATTTCCGAAAATACCTATACCGTATGGGCAAGATGACTGATCCTAGCTGCATTTATTGCGAGGAAATGAGTGACGACGTTGAACATACATTCTTCCATTGCATTAAATGGCAAGACGAGAAGAACATGTTGATGGAACAAATTGGTGAATTTACATCCGACACCATTGTGAACGCAATGCTTGAAAGTGAGATGAAATGGAACGCTGTGAGAAGCTACGTTGAATATGTACTCCGCAGAAAGAAGTTCGACCTTGATACAATACAACGGAATGATACATGAGAAGACGAGCCAATAGCATGAAGCTGGCTTCAAATATGGCGTACCCAGACGTGGGAGAGTAGACAACGGTCCTTAACTGGACGTCGTTCTGGGCCTTTCCCGAAATAATGCAGATAGCCGTCCCGGGAAGGGAGTATCCCCAGAAGGAGGAGGGATTGTTTTAGTGGAGGCACCACTCGACGCAGCTGATGACGATCACTGTAAGTGCGAAAGCATTTTGAACCCTACCTCACACGCCAAAAAAAAACATATTTCGAGTGTTATTAGTTTAATGTCAACGTTGTGTTCATACTCAATGCTGTAGCGAGTACGAATGAATCAGAGTATCAGAGTAGTTAAATTTCAATATTGTTGACTCCGCTATACTCTAAACTTCATGAGGACGATTCATTGCGAATCTCTGATTCACACATAACAACGATGAGCATTAAGGTTTATGAGAAATGACAGTTTTGCCGCAATTTTCCAAAATTTTTTCGAAATATATTTGCATGAGCTGTTAAAATGTAACACCTACAGAATGAGTACTGACTGTAAAATAATGTAACGAAAATATCGAAAATTCATTCACCAGCGTTTCATTAAACCAAAGTTCTTTATCTTTAAATGGAAAATATGTTCGAGTGTAAACAATTCCATGGAATCTACTGAATTTTAATGCCACCCTTATCTTATATTCATTAAACGTTCATTAAATGCTCATTAAAGTATTGGTAAATTAAATGTCAGCCCTCGCATGGTAACTAATGTTTTATAAGCACCCGTACTTTCATTGAATTATTTTACACGCCAATAAATGAAAATATTTTCTAAACGTAAATTGTTGTGCATTTAATTATAATGAAATAAATTAAACGATAATGACGTCATTACAAAATAAAAAATTAAATAAAAAAAATAACACAATAATCCAGAAAAAAACTTGACGTTGATATTAATTATGCAAATAAGAATAAAATTCAAAGAGCAAAAAAAAAACCAAATACCTGTGAGACAGCACTCATGGCGTATGTTGACGAACTTATATTCCAATTCAATACAATTTGTTTTTAATTAAACAGGATTAGTACACTTAAAAAGGTGTGATATTTAAATATATTTCAATCACATTTAAATTCCGTATTCTTAGGGAATGGAAAACATAAATGCTTTATTCGAATTCATTGTACATTTTCAAAAGTTAAAATTTTTCAAGCAATTTATTATTTTTGACTGTACAAGGGAAACATTACGAAGGTGTCTGTGCACTACAACAATCAATTGAATTCCAAATGACAATACCAAACCAATACCAACAATACCAAATGTCACAGCGTACAACAGTAACTCGAACGGAAAGTTCAAACATTTCTCAATTGGCATTATGATATCGATTTTAGCTCCCTATGCGGTTGTCAATGATGCTGATGACACGCAAAGGCTATCATGCCCAATCTACTAATCACTTAAAATTCAAAAATTTTTTCAAACGATGTCTATTCGTTGCGTGGAACATAAAAGAATACAGGGATACACAGATATCGGCTTTAATATGCTTAGTTTTGTCTGCATTTGGCATTGCATTCTGGACAAAGAATTTTAGATTTTCTTTGTTCTCCTGGCAAGATATATGAGATAAACACTGAAGAGTTTAGCCTGCAAATCATAAGACCAGCTCCATTTTTTATTTTGTCTCTTTCAAATGCAGTTTTACTAATTTCAGCTTAAATTTAATCACGGAATTAAGTTATTCGTTGAATTTATTAAATCAAACACACTGTCGTACATAACGATGCATAATAGTATTCGTAAAACATAAAATTAAGGAATCATCTCAACACACGAACCGTAATACAGGAATCATCTCGAATCATTTCGGCCGCATTTCTGACGGACTAAATTGCATTAAAAGTCGATCCTATATTAAAATTCTTTAGGCTTCTGTCGACTATATACATACATAATTGGTCATTACAACCCTTTAGTTAGGATTATGACCTAGTTTCTCACACCACTTATGTTGTGTGCGTTAATTTTTATATATGAGTGTCGGATCCTAAAGTTTAAAATAGTTAAACTTTTCTTGGCAATTTTATTTACTCTCAGAGTTTTGCTAGAAATCTATTGAGAGAAAGTTGACGAAGAAATATTTTCATATTTTTCGAATTTCGTTTAGTTGGAGAGCCTGACCTGAAGTTTGAATCGAGGCGTATTCCGTTGAGTACTTTATTTTATTTTTATGTCCACTCTTACCGGTCTTATGCACAATCATTTCCTTTCTCATTCTTGAAAGCAAACTATCAGTTGATTATGAATTTTCAAATCAATCAATACGAAACAAACGTAATGATAAAACTAAAATACCAATTATCATAGAACAGTGATCACCTTAGCGATGGCAAATATAAAAATAAATCATATTATTAGTACAACGGCGCCGTTTGATAACAAAAAAAAAATAAAAAAATCACAAAAATACCGGCATTATACACCACCACGACCAATGAACTTTGATAAATCCGAACACAATAAAAATAAAAGAATGGAAACAGCAACAGAAGCAGACACAGAATAACGAACACTAGGAATTTATTTAAATTCAAAAATAACTTTTTAAAACCTCACTACGTTTTTACGTAATGAATTTGTTTTCAAATTAAATTTGAATTTATATTTGAATATTTGTAACTCAAGCATCTCCGGCTCTATTTTTAATGGTTTTGTGTCTCACCCTAATGAATTAGGAGATTTACAGATTTAAAAATATCGGCTTCTTCTTATTTTTATTGCAACCACAACAACAACGGTTTTCGTGATAAAAAGTATTTGAAAGCTCTCCAACCAACATTAAATTCGAACTAAGAAGGCTATGTTTCTTCATTTACAACAGCCAGCCAAATAAAGGCTATTTATCTTAGACCAGTTCTCCTTCTCTGAACAAACGTAAGGCGGTTCAACACACTCTAAATTCACCTTCAACATTGGTTCCAGCAAGAAGAACTTTGCCAGATGCCATCAAAATAATGTTTTGAAAAGGTTTGCCAATAATTAAAAGATATATCCTGCAGATGATAGCTACAGTAAGAAGCCAAATATGCTATCTAGAGATTTAGGTCCTAGTCATTTTCTGTATGGACTCAGATGTATTTACATATCTGTTGTAACAGATTACGCACTTAAGTACAAGTTAATTAAAATAAAATAAATATTATGCAGATTGTGGGGGAGGTAAATATAAATACTTGTGGTATTTATTCCCTTATTCCCAGCTCATCTACTCCTTTAGATTTAATAACAATAATAATTAAAAACCACATTTTAGAAAATAATTTCAAATATTTAAATTTCTTTCTTTTTGATTTTTTTTTGTTTTTTAATTATTCGTTTAAAGGCCTTTGATTTGTTTGTTTCTTTCATTCGATTGAAAGATAAACATTCAATGCAAATTAACCATCAGCAGCCGGTTTAATTTATTGTTTAGGAAAAAAATGAAATTATGCCAGTTATTTTTTTCAATATAAATAAATAATTAACACTTTAATACACTGAGAAAAAAACAATTCATCAAAAAATAAACAACAAATTAACATTCTGATTCCGCAATCTGATGACAGTTTAAAGTCGATTCTGAACGACAGAAACATGTAAGTTTTTTCCAGAAAACGGCTGAAAGGAAATCGCAGAAGAAATATTTTTTCATATTTCGTTATGTTTGAGATGTCTAACCTGGGATTTGAACCGAGGCTTCATGTCTCACAAGGCACCGCTCCACCTACTAGACTACGGTGACTGGCATATGCCAGCATTCCAACAAAAATTTCAAAAAGTAAATCAAAATAACTCAACAGAAGAAAGAAAAGCGCAAATTATTGCGTTAGAATTTTAATTAAATTTGTTTTTGAAATGTTTTTAACGAAATTAAAATGAAGTCTACTGGGCTCCATGAACCGACTGGATAAGAAGTGGAATCTAAAAAGATTTTCTATGATAGTATGTAGAGCGCATAGTGAAGTAGAGTAATTTCTGACCTAACAGGACAGTGGGATTTATGATAAGGTGTCAACTTTCTCTTAATGGAGGTCGAAAACTTAAAAAGTATAGTAGAAGAATGATGATGGAACAAAAATAATACTCTATTCAACCTACCAGCTAAGACAACAACACTTCTTTCCATTAGAGACATGAATTATTGTCTTGACATGGGCTCTGGATATAAGCAGGTTTCACTGTAAATTCATTTTGATTTCCTCCATTTATGAAGCAAACTTTAAATTAATTTCATCATTTTAGTATTCTGTTTTAAAATCAATATTTATTCAAAACTCTTTACTGAATCATGTAAATGAATCAACTATTGAAGATAAATTTCAAAATAAAATTGTCACTGTGTTTCATAAATATGAATATGTTTTATATTTTATTAGCATTGAGACCTCGTCTCTGTATTTTTTTTTTATTTGCTGCATTATAATCCAGAATATGTAGTTTTGTGTGAAATCTTTTCTCTCACTTTATTGGAATGTTGCCTTTCAGATGTTATGCACAAAAACAAAACAACAGGTCGATCTCCCTGCCAGTTTTGATTTATAAACAACTAAACTATTTTGGTATTTCGATTGTGTTATCATTTACTATAACTAGTTGAAACGGATTCTTTGTTATGTTTTTTGTTGCCTTTCAAACGGTCAAATTTGTTACACATACAGAGATTCATTCTTTAGATACATATCGACGCCTCCATTCTATAACGTTCTAAGTGTACGTAGAACGTTTTTAATATTCTTGCATTTTTAAATTCTACGTTCTCGAACTTAAATACGGCCAAACTTTGGTTAAGATGCGCCTATCCGTTCCGAAGTTATAGGAGAACATCTACTTAGAATAAACATATAATCTTACGGCGTGTGAAAACTTTGAGAGCTCATAACTCAAAACACACTTTTTCGACTTAGAATGTTGTAGAACGGAGACGTCGCTATGTACTTGCATGTTTTAATAAAATGTCTACAATAAATCTGATCTGATCTGCTTTGAATTCGATTCTGAATCCGGGACTATTATAAATTTTATTGCGTTAAAAGTATTCAGCCATTAAAAGAGTCAATAAAGACTACTTGTTGAAATGAAGGCAATTAATTCCATTAAACCGGTCAATAAATTTAAGAATCAAAAATTATTATTATAATTGAAATTTAATTTAATTTATAATTTTTTTTTTTTTTTTGTTTGTTTTTGTTTTTGTTTTTATAATAATTGAATAGAAAATAATTTCAATTTTTGAAACGATAATTATGAAATCGATAACGCAATTAATTATCATTTATAAATTCCAATAAGGAAACAAAGATTATCGAATCGAGATTCTATAGTGTAATTCCTATTCTTGCATCATTTCTGTCAGCTTGCACGTCTATCTTTTGGTATTTTAATTTGTATTATTTTTCAATTAAATTTATTTTTATTTTCTCCTTGAGTTTATTTTTATTATGAAAGTTATAATTTAATTATTTTATTGTGATAAAGTCATAAACATTTAATTAATTTTGTCTTGTCGTCCAGGAAACCAAACAATGTATAAATAGAGAAACAAACAAAAAATCTGCATTATCAGCCCTAATCAATGACAGTCGGTCCTGACCCCCCCAGTCTGCTACCTCTATGGCCTCATCGATGGATGGGTCAGGAAGGAAAGGCAGAGGCGTTGGGGGAACGGATCGGGTTGTTCTGTTTCTAGGCGTCTATGGCCTGCTGTGGACAGCAAGAGGACAGAGTGGCTGCTGGGCTTGGTTAAGACCAGCTTAAGGTTGGTTGTCGGTTTTATCACGGGGCTCTGCGTGATTAGGTCGTTGACGGGGATCTGAAATAGATCCCAGTCGGACTATTGCAGAGTATGTTGCGATGAGAAGGATTTAGAGACTGTCGAACATCTTCTCTGCAACTGCCCAGCCCTTGATAGGTTGAGATTGAGGATCCTTGGCAGCGCCTTCTTTGAGAGCTTGAGTTATGTGCCGAGAGCCGACATCAAGGCTTTCCACAGGTTCATTAACAGCTTGGGCTGGTTGAGAGGTGCTAGACCTTCATAAATGTAGTCGCACTCTCTACCTCTTTTGTTTTGTGTTTTTATATGTAATTCCTCCTTTTCCCATTCGCCCTCCCCTTACCTACATTCCTATATCCTCTATTTCCTTCCTCCCCAAAATACAATGTACAATGGCTCAATTTCGACCTCCGGGAACTGTGCTTGTCTTGATCGATAGGTGCACGTCCTCTAACCTAACCTAACCTAGCCCTAATCCAATTGGAAAATTATTTCACGACAATCCCTTCTTGCTAGAGCACTATCCATAGGATGAAAACAAAAGACTTTATAACGATGTTTTTTTCGAACTTCAGCTAGCACATAGATGTTCAACTCAATCTGAACATTTTGGCTTACGAATGGCTCTAGGCACTACAGGTACCTCCGCCTTACAAACTTCTAGGCTTGCTCATACATTAGATTAACTAACCTCTTCGAAATGGTTGCCTAATTTATTTTAGAATTGTCCCCTTTACGATGACTAAACGGCAAGCTGACTCAGCTTTTGGGAGTCATTACTCTGCATTACTGAATACAACTTACTTACTCCACTATTCTTTCAAAAAGCGATTGTACAGACGTAAAACGACTGAAAGTTAATTTTTATTGCTTTTGGAGGTGTGATCTGGTTCTGTAAAATGAGTTCGAGAGAGACTTTGCAGATGCATTTTGAATTTTTGTGGATTCTAATCTGCTGTCTGAGTAAAAGGCAAAGGGCTAGCGAAAACCCTATTCATGTTATAGCAAATTTTAAATTAAATTTTAAAACTATTCGAAGCTCTTTACACAAAACAATTCTGCATGGAATTGAATTTTTTATAATCCTTGCATACTGCGGAAAAAATTTTATTGTGAATTATTTGGGATCAAATTTGGTGTTAAAAGTAAAGGATGAAAAAAAAAAAAAAGTTTCCTTGTTGTTCGCACTTAATTAACAATTGCACAAACATAAGTAGATTATTATTAACCGTTAATCTTGTATTGTGTATGTGTATGTGTATGTGTATGTTTTTCGTTTTCTTTCTTATTTTAGTCTTTGTGTCAAGGCATATGATTAAGAAAACTGATTTAAATAATGGTGTGAGATATTTTGATGTGACAACACCAATAACAATGATAATAATAATGAGATAGAGATGAAATAGACGTCACGTTTCATCTTTAGCGCAAACTTGTTTCAAAACACCACAATTTGCTTGACGCCGTCTACTATTAAAGTATGGAATTCCCAAGCTCATAAACAATTTTTCGATATTCAAAAAAGAAAGATTTCTTTATGCAAACTCATTAACAACAGAGAAAGCAACAACAACAATAATTAAAAACATATGAATTTTTTATTTGTATATTTCTGTTATTGTTTTTAAGCCATTTAATAAAAACAAAAGAACCAGAAGTAAAAAAAAAACGCGATAGATTCCAAATACCAAAATTCTTCATCTGCGCTATGGTTGTTGTTAACTTTTCCCTTTCAAGTTCAATTTCAAGTTTTTTTTTGTCTTTTCTTTTCTTTTTTTTTTTTTTGTTTTTTGTTTATTTTCGTTACTTTCGTAGAGTTTAATAGATTCTTAAAAGAATTTCGAATTTCTTGTTAATCTGCCTCTAATGTTCTGAATATAAATACCGGCGTTATGTTGTCCAAATGTATTACTCCCACTTCAGCCATCAATACAAATAGAAGACTTAAGCAAAAGTCCACTTCCAATTTAAAAAAATAAAAAAAAAGAATTCGTGTTTGACTTCCATAAAAATGTCGAAATTTATTGTATTTGCTGTTCTCTTGCTAGTCGTTGTCTGCTTGGCCGCCAATGCCAGTGCTCAACCTCAACATTTGACCGCCAATGCCATAATTAACAGAATAATTGGTAAGTTTTTAACAATGCTGTGGCCTTGAAATAGGCTTAAACATAAAACAAGGTAAAAAAGAAAAAAATGACATTTATTGGTCTTTAGCCATAATGCCTGACATTTAATATCCCGCCTTTTTCGTTTGCTCTCCAATTTATTTTCGGTTTCTGAATATTGTTGGAGGCTATAAATTTCCTTATTTTATGGTTTTTAATTTGTGTTTGTTTTCCATTTTTCATTTCTTTACGTCTTTAGGTGCATATGAAGCCAGAATAAAAGGACCCTCAGTTATTTATCCTGAACAACGTGCACATGTCCTAGATGGCGATCATCTCGTTTTACATTTTTAAGTTTATTCCGTTTAATGTTTAAAATAAGTTTCCTTTTTTTTTTGGTTATTGATCCGGTTATGTTATAGAAAATAGAAAATAAAAAATTAAATAAAAAAAATATTTGAAAAAAAAAATTTTTTTTTTAAATTATTTAAATGCTGAACGCTCAATTACGTACGATTACAATGTATGCATAGACGCAATGGAAAATATAATCACTAGGGCATCAAATAAAGCTCATGTGTGTTCACTTACTGTTACTGAATGTCATTAAAATGTTCATATTTAACTAGGAGGCGGTCTATTATAAGCACTTAGGATTAAACTATTAACTTCAAGCGGATTATTTTATAAATTTTAATTTAGTTATGTACGATAGGAAACAAATTCTTTTTACATATCTAGGCTATATTTAAAATCCTATACAAATAGCATTGCTGGGGCAGAGAAAGATGGAGTAGTTGATCCTTTTAATGGATTTTAAACCACTTTCCTGCACATGTAAATTGCCATCTACTTTACGGTAGAATATAATTGCATTTAAAAACTTAACACAAATTCTTATGCTCATTCAACATGTCATGCATAATTGGCCTATAAATGCTATAAAAAGTATCTTAACACAACTCGGGTGGGTGTGGAATAAGATACATTGACTTGCTTGTGGCTACAACAACCTGTCCTATCAGGATGCTCTAAGCCGATGAGCAGAGCCATAGCATTGGCATCGTAACCTGACAAATCGAATGTCCCCTATACTTACTTATTTATGTACTTAATTGATTATTACAGTCGGTATAAGTGGCTGGTTCTACAGTTTAAATTCATCTACGAACGACAGATTTTTGAGAAATTTTTAATGGTAACTGCGTATTATGTTCAGAATTTTCCCCAATTCATATTTCGTTTTGTTCGAAATGTCTTGAATGGGGTTCGAAACACGGCCTCACATCTCATAAGGCAACACACTACATACTAGGCTAAGAGCACCATAAAACTCTATAATTTTTGAATATGCTTCTCAATGAGAATGAATAATAAAAACGAAAGAAATAATTTGGTCGCTACATGCTCTTGTCAGAGAGGCACAGAAAGTTACATCATCGAGAGATGTGCTCTATTCAACGATAGTACTTAGGAATACTAACTGATAGTTAGGCAAACTTCAGCTAAGAATGGAAAACGAAATAAACTAAACAGGGCCTAACCCTAGGTCATGTGTATGTATGTATGTATGCATAAGTTATGTATGGAATATCAATAGCATTTTATTTATTAAGCGTTTAATCACATAAACAACATACATATCTGTCTATGATACATTTTCTTTGTTTTACGTGTGTCTTAACGTTTCTATAATTTCTCTTCTCTTTTTCTGAACATAAATTATGGTTTTAATATGTTTATCGTTTAAAATAAAATCTATGCCTGTATTATAAACCATTCTGTGACGCAAATTAAATTTTATAAACCATAATTTGTCGTAAGGGACCAATTTATATGCCGCGCCATATTAACATCTTAATATTATATCTGGCCGAATAAACCAACATCTGTCACCTTATATGTATGGGATAATACTAGTAATACCCCACAAAAATTGTAAAGAACTTTTTCAAATTTTAATTAATTTAAACAAAAAATAAATAAATTGTAAATATTTAAATGTCATTGAGTTTTATTTCTTATTTACTCATTGAATTGCTTCAAGTATTTCACAAAACGTTAAGACAAGTTGTTTAATAGCTTGTAAAGCCCTGAATTACGTTTTTTTTTTTTTTTTTATTCATAGTCTAGAGAATACTAGAGTTTTTCCAGCCAATTAATTCTGTCATAAGTTTCCATTTCTTATGCTTCTTCTATATTTTTATAAAGAATTTTCGTTCTTATTTGTTGTTTTTTTTTTCTTTCTCTTTGCAGTTTCCCAAGAGTTTGGGGTTTGGCAACCGGTAAGTGTGAATTTCTGCTTTAATGTTGTCAGAATTGAAAAACTTTTTTTTTTTTAATCTTCCTGAATTCAAGCTATTAAGAATGTTGAGAACAATTTTTATCACAAGAAAGTATTTTAATCAGGTTTCGAATGAGTACACAAAATTTAAACTTAGAAATAAAAATGTTTTCTAAAAACAAAAAATTCTCTTCTAAGATTTAGAAAATAATTATCTTTCTATTTTTTTTCTTCGCATATGGCATTATGAATTTTATTTTCTTGGAAAAACTGTATTTGTCTTCAAAGAGATTTAATAGTCAAATGTCTATTTCAATCGATTTGCTTTACAATATGGTATCATCATAGAAAAGGCAACAATTATGCATTAAATTTTGAATTGATGACTCTCATTATGTAAATGCCACGTTTCCCCCAATGTAACTAAGGCAACAAAGCCTATAAAACCCTATACAATACACCGAGAACACTTGCAGCAGATAGGTAACGATAACCTTGTTTATTATTTTGTTTTTTTTTTCCTTAATTTCTCGCAGTGTATTCTCGCAGTGCCGTCGTTTGCTTTGTGTCTGTAACTACTCGATATGGAAAATTTTATATGCCTTGAGTGCAATGTAAACTTCTTAAAGCGCACATTTAATGACCTTGAAAACGGTTTTATATTCTCTTTATTTCGCTATAAGTCAGCGACAAAATCTTTAATAAGAATCAGTAAAATGAAATGAGTAGACGAAGGCTGCAGTAATGCTGAAAAATTACAATCCAATTGGAAAGTATTTTCGCGCAATTTGCAGCATAGCGTAGCTCATACATTATATGCTCACATGACATTAAAACCAAAATTCCTCCTTACATAGTACTAAAAGGTTAACCAATTGTGTACTTTAAAGTACAAGTTTTCAAGTAAATAAATCACTGTATATAAGCCGTCCATATAAGCGAAAGTAGATTGAAAAGTCTCTCCATTTAAGTAAGCTTTCTATCGAAATCAACAAAATTATTTGAAGTAAGACTTCGGAGCTTTAGACTTTTTGCAGTCGTTCTCCTGACGGTAGACAATTACTTTCCTCTCAATGGAATGAGTCGACCATTCAGTTGATTACAGTCCGAATGGTGTGATAAATGTAAATGTTACAAATCAAAGCATGTTAGATTGCAATACAGAAGGAGACTAATAATTCTTACCTCTAAGAGGATAGCTCCAAATAGGAAATAGCACAAGGTAAAACAACACCGCCCCGTACACTCGTATTAAAACCCTGAACAATTTCACTGACCCCATTCTTTCTAGGCAGCAGCAAATTACAGATTCTACACAAGTACAGTAGGATCTTCCAAGTCATCCCTACTTCAAGTTATTTCATTCTTAGTAGAGTTATATCCCGATAAATCATGCCAGTGCCAACAACCACACAGCAATCTCACTGTATCTGTATGGCTTAGCCCTACAAGAGATCCGCTTTTCACAAACATTCACTATTCGCTTTGGAAACCTTTTGTTTTTCGTACAAATCAACACTAATTAACAGATCGAATCGAAGTTTTTCTTTCCACACAGTCCTATCCAATGTTTAGTACCGGGATAATGGAAACATTGTCGGCAAATTGTCTTCCAAAGAGTGGTAAATCTTTGACACGATAATGAATTGATGGGCGTGGATAACCGACTGTCAGTAGTCTAGCAGGCAATGTAAGTTGGCTATGTGGGAGTCTATAATATGGAGATGCTCACAAAAAATCTGTCGTTCGGAGACGACTTTAAACTGTTGGTCCCACTGCTCATGAACAAAATTAACACATACCAACTTGAATGGTGTGAGAAATTAGGTCGTTAACCGGACTAAAGGTAGTTTTACATTCTGCCGTACATTGTCAACAAACTGGGAGTTATATTTCATTCGTGATCGATTTTTGCTGTTATAAATAGCGAGGAGATCAATCGTATGGATACGATATCTTCTTTTTGTTTTAGAGATTGTCTTATAATTACTGGCACATCCTATTCTATTTTGCTTGATTATAGTTTTTTTAGGGTTACTATGGAGTAAGTTTTTTTCTTCTTTTTCATTTCTGCTGAACTTCTTTTTTTATTCGATAGTAAACAGCAGTATAGTGAGTTTTTTTATGTTTCTTGGAACTGTTTTTGTTTTATTTGCATAAGTTAAAGGCATCCTTACAAATATTCTGTAGATTAGGTCAAATTGAGGTCTATTTGAGTACCTTTTTCCGTTACCCTTTTTTTATTTTTATCGGTAGTGGCATGTCTTTGTCTGCATCTGTGGCTGCTGCTGTGGCTGTGTTAACAAAAATGCTTTTGTGTTGTGCTTTAAACCTACACATTCTATAGAAGGGGAAAATAAATAAATATCCTTCCTATGATGAAGAAATAAATATCTTTGTCTTCCAAGGAATTTCATTACTCTCTCGATTTCATAACTCTCTGGCCATTTTCTGTATCTGGTTTAAAACAAACTTCCGTTATGCTAGTTACATATGAGCTTAGTTTCTATCCAAATTAACGCTTCAAAAATTTTGCCATACAAATTGTTTTCATCATAAAATTATCCTGCAAAATATGTTGGATTTTATTTCTTTGAAATATTTACACCAAATTAGTAGAAATCATTCTACATACATTTATACCTCATGCTCATGTTCTGATTTGTTTTGTTGTAATTTTATTTCAGAACATTTCCGCAAAACAACCAACTACGTACACAAACGCCAATTTGCCGGATATGTACGTAAGAAATGATAATAAAATGCTCGTTAACCATCGTTAAAGCCAGGCTAGCGGCATTATTTTTAATGTTTATGCAACAATATGGCAAAATATGTATGTACATAAGTTTGTACGGCTGTTGGCAAATGGAAAGCGGTAATAACACAACAGGAATGTGTCCTTAAATTTAGATAGAAAGGATAAAGGATTAAATGATGTATAAAAATCTATAATTTTTGATAAAATAAATTTCATTTCTCATCATTTGATTCAATAGGCCACATCCTTCTCATTCGCAAAGTGAATATGATTTCTATGATTTCATTCTAATTCATCGGTTCAGTGTATAAAATTAACATTTATTTGCATTGGAATTCGAAAAAGGTATTCAAACGTTTGTCGTTACATTTAAGTGCCACGTCTCGTCTGAAATCAATGGCGTTCATTGTTAACATGTGTTAAATTACATCCTACTCTTCCACTTGTTGTCGTTGTTGTATTTGTTATCTTTTATGGGTTTAGGATAAAAATTTCCTAAAGCATACACGAGCATATTTACGATCAAAAAAAGAATGTATTCCCAGCACTTGAATTGTGTTTGACTGATTTTTGCTCATAATCAAGTAGAAAGAAACGTCATTATAACTTAAGGCCATTGGAAATGAGTTTTGGAAACGCAAAATGGATTTCATTGTATCGCTGGCTATACAAAAAGGAAACCTATAGGCGTTACTTTCAGAGTTATCGACAGAGACGTTCAAAACAGATAAACGAGTTTCACCAATTTGCTCATCAAATCCAAACGTTCAAAACGATCAAATGAAACTGTTCAGTTAGTTAAAATACAATGTGGCTATTCTTGTGGGTGGTAAATTGTTGCCAACGCTGGGGGAACTGATGGAGTCCGCTCTTGGAATTTTATCCTCTTGGGCGACAAAGTGTGGTCTGGGGATAAATCCAAATAAGACGGACCTCGTTTTGTTCTCGCGTAGGTACAAGATTGAAACCTTCAGGTTGCCAAGATTAGCTGGTAGGGAGCTTCCGTTGTCTTCTGAGGTCAAGTACTTGGGTGTTATCCTGGACAGCAAGCTGAACTGGAAACGAAACACCGAGGAAAGAATGAAGAAGGGACTAAATGCTTTCTACCAGTGTAGGAACTCCATAGGTAAGAACTGGGGTCTTCCGCCGAGAGCCATTCGCTGGATATATCTGGCGATTGTTAGACCGGTTATTACCTATGACTGTGTTGTCTGGTGGTGTGCCTTAGATAAGAGTTTTCAACGGAAAATCTTGGATAAGGTTCAGCGGATTGCCTCTTTAAATATCACTGGAGTGAGGAAAAGTTGCCTTCAGGCTGCTCTTGATACTATGCTCTGTCTGACCCCGCTTGACTTATATGTCAAGCGGTGTGCAGCGCGTAGTGCCATACGCCTGAGGGAATCGGGTTGTTGGAAACAGCGCTCGATAGGTCACTCCAGAGTTCTGAATAACGTCTTTCCTGACGGAAGGTACGGACTTTCGGAAAAAGCCACTGAGGCTATGTTCCTACCTGGTTTCAGTATACTCATACCGGATAGGGCACAATGGAGTGGTGGGGTACTCCAGGGGCAGAGTGGTATACCCATCTTCACAGATGGGTCTAAGTTAGGTGGATGTACAGGTGCTGGGGTTTTCTGTAAGGAACTCGGTCTTGAACTCCACTTCAGGTTGAATAATGACTGCAGTGTTTTTCAGGCGGAGATTTTAGCAATACTGAAATACTATTGAGGCCATAGCTGGTGGCTTAGCTTCGGATTCGGAATCCTACACGATCTTCGTTGACAGTCAGGTTGCCCTTAGGGCCATTGCGTCAGTCTGGTGCAAATCACGGCTCGTTCGCTAGTGCAAAGAGTCGTTGAGGAGTTTTGGACCGGACCGTACCCGTCTATGCTGGGATCCGGGTCACAGCGGAATGCTGGGCAATGAGACGGCGGTTGCCTTCGCTATGTTAGGTTCGCTTTCAAGTGGCGATTTGTCGGTTGGTCCTGACCCCCCCCGGTCTATCACCTCTATGGCCTCATCGATGAATGGGTCAAGAGGGAAGAGCAGAGACGTTGGGGGAACGGATCGGGTTGTTCTGTTTCTAGGCGTCTATGGCCTGCTGTGGACAGCAAGAGGACAGAGTGGCTGCTGGGCTTGGTTAAGACCAGCTTAAGGTTGGTTGTCGGTTTTCTCACGGGGCACTGCGCGATTAGGTCGCTGACGGGGATCTGAAACAGATCCCAGCTGGACTATTGCAGGGTATGTTGCGATGAGGAGGAGTTGGAGACTGTCGAACATCTCCTCTGCAACTGCCCAGCCCTTGGTAGGTTGAGGTTGAGGACCCTTGGCAGCGCCTTCTTTGAGAACTTGAATTCTCTGTCGAGAGCCGATATTAAGGCTCTTCACAGATTCATTAGCAGCTTGGGCTGGTTGAAAGGTGCTAGGGCTTCATAATTGTAGTCGCACTCTCAACCTCTATTGTTTTCCGTCTGTTGTTTTTCATTCCTCCGTTTCCCATTCTCCCTTCCCTTCCCTACTTTCCTATATCCTCCTTTTCCTTCCTCCCCTAAGGACAATGTACAATGGGTCAATTTCGACCTCCGGGTACTGTGCTTGTCTTGACCGACAGGTGCACGTCCTCTAACCTAACCTAACCTAACCTAGTTAAAATACAAACATTAAGAATGAAACAAATGAAAATGTCTTTAGACGAAAGTGTACTAATTTTGGATTATTACTAATAATTTGTAATATATAAGTACATTTATTGTAAATTTATTGAAAACGTAAAGTATTTTTAATACTAATAAGAAATTTAAACAGGTACTTTCATAAAATGTTTGTTTTTTTTTGTATGGACATGTTGCCCTCTATAAAAGTATGTTGAAAGTACAAAAAAGGTAGAAAAATAAGTACAAAAAGAAGAACAGATACTAAAATGAAGTACATTTGCGTACTTCTTTAGGGATTATGCGGTTAAAAATTCAAAAAACTAAAAATATGTACGCGTACTGCTGAAAACAGTAAGTCTGGCAAGCCTACGCTGTCTTGTAAATAATACAACTATAGCCATCTCTTTTTTGTTGGTAACGAATACTGGTAGTAACAATGCTGTCTCTCTCTTATACACCTGAAATAAAGCAACTAAAATCATATTCATACTGCAGGCAACCGACGACCATTCACAATAGTAGACGTTATTTACGGCAAATCTCGTATACCGTGTAGATATGATTGTTTTTGTGTTTCGTATTTTAGTGGTAAACGAAAAAAAGGTGTACAGAAGAAATTGCTAGTATGGATGAAAAAAATAATGCGAAAAATATTTTGTAAATAAAGTGAGAAAACATTTAAACAAATTTACCAAAAAAGTGAAAACAGAAATGAAAATAAAAAATATGCAATTGCATAGAAATTGTGGGCAAAAAATAGTTTAGCAAATAAAATGCAAAAACCCCAGTCTGTTGTCTCTAAAGTTTGGAGGAGGAAATAGTGACAAATGGACGACGCTGTTCATTAAAGAAGAGCAAAAGTATAAAATAATGTAGAGAAGAATGAATCAAATATAATTTTCTAGTAAGAATTTTTCGGAAAGAAGAAAATTACTTTAAAACAAAATAGACAAATTATATTGTTTGTATATCAAGCGAAACGTAATCGAAATGCAAATAAACAACAATAATAGGATGCCCCCCCCCCTCTCTAAAGAAAACAACAAAAAATAAAAACAATTTCAGGCAGAATGGCAATAAAATGAGAAAATAAAAAAGAAAACAAAAGAAAAAACCATTAATAGCCGTTTGATTAGTAGTTCCTATTAGTAATTGGGGACTACTAACCAGCTGAATTTCGTTTGGCCTATCACATTACCAGATACGGGACTTGCAATCAACACTATTCTTTTTGGCCCCACAATCGTTCACATATTTGCCCAATTTTCTTTTTACCTGAACAAATCTATAAAGTAAATACAGCCGGACGTTCATACTTGCCTGTGGCCGTCAAAGAGTTAAAGACAATTTATTTTAGTCCAGGCAGTTTGAAAACTAGCCTTAAGCTTGCATAGCAATTAGTGAAATGCAAATATAAGCAATTGTAAGCTAAAAATAAAAAATATTTAATTTGAAAGTAAAAGTTCAAGATTTAATCGATAACTGACATTTAGTTAGATTCTATCAATAGGTTCCACACTTGGGTCCAACATATGATCCGATTGTAAAAATAAAAATAACGCTTGGTAATGACAGTTACTATTTTGATAGAAATGAATCTAATGAAACAAATACAGACTGTCGATTTCAGACGTAACCATCAGTTTACTCCGATTACTTGGGAGTTTACTATGTATTTCCAATATAACGAAAATATGTTTGAATGTTGCAGTGTAAAGCATTGCATTTCGAAAAGTTTTCTTTCAAAGCGAAGTACATAATAATCCCTCAGTTCTGCCGAACTTACATACATACCGTCGATAACATGCACCAAGTGAAAATTTTTTCACACTCTAAACGGATTCTAAACGGACAGCCCGTAAATACTTAATAATTGAATTAGTTTTAAGATTTGCAACTTTTATTAATTTGGTTTGTACTTGAAAGCAAAATTTTAATAATTTATTCAGCAATTGCCATCAAGTCAGTAAATTTGTACTACCGCTTAGTATTGACATTTACAGCATATTTCCAATTTTGAGAATTATTTCTAATTTCCTCAATCAAGATCACAAATAAACAAGGCAATACTAAAAGGGCAAATGGGTCTTATAATCAGTTCCCTTGAAACTATTTGGTTTTGTAGGAAAGTTCCTATATCCGACAACACTGTTCCTCTTTCCTAACACTCTTCAGCACGCTTTAAATGAATTTTTTTTAACATTTTGTTAACTTTATAAAGTAAACAATGCAATACAAACCACCACTGTACAAGTAGATTATTTTCTTTATTTCCAATTTAAGAAGAGGTCAAAAGTCATCGCAAACAGTCTGCCCAAATCGTTAAATAAAATAAAAAATCTAAAGCCATAATTATATTAAAATAAATCAAAATATTAAAATCATGGACGGTGAATTCAATTTATCGAACACTATCGGCATCGGTTTAAATATCGGTGAACAGCTATTATTACCAGTCGCTAACGGTGAAGACGATGTTTTACAACAACATCATCATCATCATCACCAATTGCAATCGGAGCATGATAGTTATACAACAACACTTCATGTCGACAATCAGCATCAAAGTGTGGAATTGACACCCACAGATCCAAATATAAACAATAATCCCGCAAGTGTCAGTTGCATGGAGAATTTTTATCCAGAGGTAAGCAATTAGAAATATTATTGGAAAGTTCAAGGGAATTGGTGAAAGTGAGAAATTTACAGAAATTGATGAATTCCAAACTAAGCTCCTGTACGAGCTCCTCGTTCCACAATCACCACAAATGTGAAATTTTGTTCTGTAAACAAACGAATCCAAAAGAAGTATTGGCGTCTAAGTAATGGAAAATTCTGTAAATTTCTTATTAAGCCTCTTAAAGTTTCCCTCCGTAGATATCGCAATACAATTTAATTGAATTACCTTGTAATTGCAGAGCGCAGTCCTCGAGGATTTAAATGCGAAATTGACGGAAACCTCAAACATACTGCAGTACACACCAGTGGAGAAACCCACGGAATTGCTTTCAGCATTGGAAGAAGAATCTGCCGAAAAATTAAATAAAACGGAGTTTCACAATCCACTGCAAGAAGAAAATGTACCAACACAGCCCGTCCCACAGCCGAAGCAACCTGCACTGGTGATCGAGGCGGAAGATAAAAAAAATAATGAAGAAGAACAAATAGTGGAACGACAAGAGCCTGCAGAGCAAGACAACGAAGCTGAAGATGAAGTAGAGCCTGAAGAAGACGCTGAAATAGGAGAAGAAGAAGAGGAAGTGGAGGAGATCGAAGAAGATGACGAAGCAGAAGATGAAGAAGAGGAGGAGGAAGAAGAAATTATACCCGACGAAGTCATAGTGCCAGAGGATACCATACCTAAAGAAAAGTTAGCGGAAGCCGAAAAACACAGCGAAGATAAAGACGAAACTAATAACGAAAATGAAGATGCCGAAAACGATGAGGAAAATGATGTTCAAGAAATTGGAAGTGAACCTGAAGAGCCCATCAGCTCAAGGCGTGCTAAACAACGCAAAGAAGAAGAAGTTGATGAAAATCAATGTCGTGTCTGCTGTACGAAAGAGAATCTTGTCAGCATTTTTAAAAAAGTCGATAATCAGACGGTAGCCGATATGTTAATGAGCATCTGTCCTACGGTTTCCATAGTTGTAAAAGATTTCCTTCCCCAATATATATGCAATACCTGCTACGATAATGTGGTCATAGCCGTACAGCTCAAAAACCAATGCGAAACCACCGAAAAAGAGTTGAGGAAAAAACTTTCGCGACATAAAAACAAAATACGTAGACCAGCTGGCTATGTGGTTATAGATGCACCTCTTGATTCCGATCCACCAACAGACGAAGAGCCGGCCAATGATGAGGAATTTAAAGTATCTGACATAGCAAGTGCCACGCCCACTGAAGATTCTGAGTCCTTCCGATAGCGATAGTAAAAAGAAAAAGCCACGTGGCCGTAAGAGGCGCAGATCGGCAGTGGTCACTCCCACAGACGGCAAACGTTTCAAAAATAAAAGCCGTTCCGATAATCAGTCCTCAGATGAAGATGACGACGACGACGGCGACCCCATTAAACATAAACGCAAACGATCCGACAACTCATCACCCGAAAATTTCGCCTGCGATGATTGTAGTCAAACTTTTTCACGCAAACAGTCTTTGGTTATGCACCGAAGGCAGCATATCTATGAAAAAGGAGAACCCATTACTTGTGAAGTTTGTGGTAAAAAATTCAAAATCAAAGGGGCCTACCGCACGCACTTGGAGAAACATAGGGAGGAGAGGAAGAGTGTCAAAAAGTGTGCTCAGTGTTCTAAACGTTTCAGCAGCAGTTCCGACCTAAAACGCCATATAATCGAAATGCACAAAGAAAAAGAAGTTTGGTTGGCCTGCAAGAAATGCGGTCGAAGTTTCGCCTCCGCAGGACGATTGGAACGTCATAAACAAGCCGGTTGTCCGGCCATAGAAACGAGTAAAAGTCGCAAATCTGAAACAAATTCCTTTACAGTGGGCACTGATCTTTTCAAGGCCGTAGCCCCACTACAGACAACTTACTGGAGTGATAGTTTCTCCGATTAATTTAATAACCAGTGCTGCAAGAGTCAGTCATGCATCCATAGTGGTAAACACTATTTTGGCGACAACTATTGTGGTAGTAAGGATTGTTTACAGTGCGTCTAGTTTAAGTATAATTTAAGGACACAGTATTAGCTTCGGCTACTAGAGGAAGCTTTTTAAGTGAAAAGTAAAGATCAGATAAGAAAATATATATTTAAATACCATATAAGATTTTCCTAATAAAACATAAATCATTAACAAAAAAAAAAATGTGTGACATTTCAAATCTGTTGTTGTTTTTCTTTAAAAAGTTTTCTTTTTTTAATTTTATTTTTAGAAACTATTTCATTTTGTTGAGGTCAGTTATACAACAGCAAAAAATGGTTGTTTTGTTGTACAGTGAAATCTCCCATAGATGTACAACGACTGTCGAGCTAGTTTTGTCCGCATTTGCATTTTCTATTAACCCCTACAATCTTTGAGATGACAACTGCTGACGAAGTTTTTGTGTTGAATATGCCAAGAAATTCGTCCGTTATTGGGGAACGTCTGTAAGAGGAGACTTTACTGTTATGTCATTTTCTATCTAATAGCGCAAATACAATTTTTCAGAAAATCTACTCATCTTCTACTTCGACTTCAGTTGCTTTTCTCTGTCTAGTTTTCCATTGTACGGGACCGAGGATAGTAGGGTAGGCCTTGAAATACTTTCAGAAAAGGGCTCAGAATAATCAATAAATTCAAAATCGTATTCATTTCATTAAAAATATAAAATGCTAACCACACCCCTAATGAATGAAATTCATAATAAGCAGTCTTGGTACTTACTTTACTTGTCTGTCAAGCATGTTCTTCTCATTTAAACCTGACACACGGAAATTGATTTGAAGCACTGTATCTGCACGTTGGAGAATGGTTTAAAATTCATAGTAGATCTGCGCAACCATAATGTCTTTTACATTTCACTTGTAGTTGCTACAGGTATATGAAGAAAACAACATTGTTTTTTCACTTCCTTCCGAGTTATTATTCAAGTGTTTACCTCATGAACTAATGATAGGCATTAGGCGTATCGTGATGGATTAAAACTGCAACAACGCACTACAAAGCAACGGAGCAACTAGAGATGAATGCATGAAACGCATCTCTTCCTAATGACTGTGTTTGTCAGTTGCTGGCGTTAATGTAGAATAATAGCAAAAGGAACAGCAGCTGCTACTGATAAAGAAAAATTGTTTTTGACATCGTTTTCTTAGGTAACGACCTGACAGCCATAAGGAACTGATGAGTGGAATGGGACTGAATGCTAAAATGGTTGGTGGAATGGAGCACGTAATTCTTGGCATTTACAAATTGCCATCCAACTTTCTTAGGCTTTTCGAAGGATATTCATTTTTATTGAATTCATTTGTGTTGATTTACAACGGCAAATACGATTTCCATTCATTCATTATCTACTATTTTGCCGCGTTCACTTGTTCTTACTCACTCTAAGAGCATTAATAAAGTTTTTGAAAGTACGTTTTTTTTAATACTCGGGGGACTAAGAATAGGGACTCTTTGGCCCATTTGTCCCAGCTAGCCAATACATATACTAAATTGCTTGCTTCGAACATTGATTTCAAAAAAAGTATCTACGCACTATGTCAACTTGAATTTCGAATTAATTAAAACTCAATTGAGTTTTCTTACTTACTGACGCAGCTTTTATTGTTGCTGGCTTTATTTTTAAAGGCTTTTTCGGGAATGATGACCGTTAAATGCTTAGCAACTGGTAACTTCTTCTCATAAAATCATATGGGTGATCGAAGTGCTAAGTTGAGACACCCTAGTGTCCGAACTAACCTTAACTGTTAATCCTAATCCTAATCCTAATATATATTATAAATCTTTCTGTAAGTCTGTTTTTTTGTTTGTTAGACAATCACGCCTGAACGCCTGGAACGATTTTCTTGAAATTTGGGATATAGATCGAGCTTTTGTCGGTGCAGGTTATAGGCTATAAATCTTTTCAAAATTTTGAACCAAAGGGAAAAAATGGGACAAAGGGAGAAAAAAAGGATAAAAATTAGTACTTTATGCATAAATGCTGTATTTTATTTGATTTAAAGTTATTTTTTACGATTTAGTTAAATTGGTTAAGATTGGTTAAGTTTCCGTTTATAAAGTTGGACCAAAAAGGGAGAAAGGGGCGAAAAATGGGCAAATTGAATGCATTTATATTTAGGACTTAGAGTATTCAAAAAACTGGGTTGTTTGATAAATCGGTTTCCGAATAATTTGAAAAATTGCATTTTTTATGAAACCGTTTTCGAAATCGGATTTCTATTTTTTGTTATTTTAATAACCCCCGCAACGCCGGATACAATCTGCTAGTTATTAAATAATTAAGAATATTTTAATGTTTCAAAACAATTGGTTTTGCTACCTTATTCAAATCGTGTAGAGTGTACTTGGGTTTAATAGTACTTGAGTATAAATTTGTTAACTCACGCACAGTTTTAGGGTGAATCAATGTAATTTCACTTGCCCCACCAGAAAATGTACAGAGAATGTAAATTGTTCTTAAGGTACCCTTAATGAGTCAATAAATCTTTTCAATGGAAGTCATTTTATTGTCTCCTTGTATTATATCTTATATTAAAAGAACAAAGATGCTAAACAAATTTCACTTTAAGATTTTAAAGTCTTATTCATTTGTTTATTAACTTTAAATCAGATTATTGCTTTAGTTTGAATTAGGAATCTAAGGATCACACCATGTGAAGTATTATTTTATGTTGTTACAACAGCCAACAGGTGCTACTATGGTCTCAATAGGCAATTGAGACCTCACTCGGACGGCAATACTAATACTCTCTCTCCGTGATCCTTCATGGCGCATTGGCATGGGGTCTATTAAGCACTGAGCACAGCAGCCTTGAGAGTATTCGAGAAGAAAGTCCTTTTTTTTTTATATAAAACCAGTGGAAAGAGGGGTAGTATTTGTGGACTTTTGATTTAAACTTACCAAGCGAGCAGTGCGAGCAAAAAATGAATTCTCCCTGTAATGCATTGTGCGGTTCACTGGACAATCAACCACAAAAAGATGTGCTCTGCGAGAAGCACGAGTACCACGTAAAAATATGTGATTATCGGGAACCAAGCCCCTTATCTCTCGAGAACACCTCCCATTATAGTACCGATAGAACAATGAAACATTGCGACGATGCTCCAACGAATCAATAGAGTTGGATACTCTACTGTGATTAATAAGTACCTTCACCCTCTCCTGTACGCGGTCAAGAAGCTTCAAAATAGACTTTGAAGCACCGGTCCATACATGAGAGTTGTACTCCATCCGGGGTCGGACAAAGGTCCAGTAAATAGTAAGAAGGTCGGATGGAGTAAACTATTTTCTGCACCGTTTCAAAAAACCAAGACACTTGAGTGCTTCCTTCGACACTCGAAAAATGTGATCGTTCCAAGTCCTACGTACGATCTTCAGTCCAGTGCGAGTTGTCGAAGATATCCGCATCCGATCCAACAGTGAGCTGTATCAGCTCCTCAACGACATAGACGACGTGAGATCGACAGAGGTCTGCGGAAGTCGGCCAAGAAGACGACCTTGTTTGCGTTGGAAGGACCAACGCAGGCGCACAAGAAATAGAGGCGCCTGGAAGACGTTAAGACAGTCCGAAATCTGTTAATCGGGTTGTTAATGGCCATTAAGTTAGATTTAAGTGTTTATAGAATTCTATAAAAACGTTCGAGTATATATTTCGGATACATCAAAATCATACTATTCGCCTTAGTCGGAGTTCCCTAGTTGTTATCGCCATCTTGCCATCACTATTTCATCTCAAGCGAATTTGGTAGAGGAGTCTCTGAAAAACAATATGTATTAAACTTTTACGACATTCTAAATCGATTAATAAATACAATAGTTAATGCTAGTAATTATAATCACATTCTTTTCATTTTTAATAAAAAAAAAATAAATACAACAGAATGTGCATTCGTTTGTAAAACGTTTCAATTGCAATATAAGGCGATACGATATTCCCCATTGTTTAAAGTTAAAAGATAACTGCAAGCATGTGTATGTATGTGTATGTATATAAAGCGTTAACTGCTTATAAAAAAAAAACTAACGATAAATGCATATTAAATTTATGATGGAATTGTCATTTACACCCAACTCTTTTTTTACACGGATTTAAAGTTACACGATTGTAAAAAAGAATGTTTGTAAAGAATTTTTAATTTAGTACGGTTTCAAAATCCCCGATAACAACGAGGAGACCGAAATATGTTAACTAACTTCTAGTTTAGTTGATGGCTGTCTAACATTTGGTAAAAGTATGGTGAATAATTTCTTAAAAAATAATCCTAATATGTAACGTGACCTCAAATTCGAACGAGATATTAATAATTGTATTGCTGGGTATAAAGAGTTGTATAAAAAACTTAAAATACAAAAAGTTCAACATTCTATAAAAGATTTTTTAATAAAAAAAGTCGACGGAACAAGACCTTTCGGAAACTAGGCCGACAGTTCAAAACTCTATTACCAGACGAAAGTCACCATTGGTTAATTTGATGGATATGTCCAGTGATGATGCCGTCTTTAGTCCAGTTCATCGCAAACAATTGTGCTTGTTGTTTCATATTAGCTACGAATAATTATGTAGCTATGTATTTAAATACTTTTTTCTTTATTTCTATTCTAATTTTTCTGTTCTTAATTCTGGATCCACTGATTTCTTTTGTTTTTTGATTGCTCTACTAAATTTTCACCTGTATGAACTATGTATTTTAAGTTTTAATGCTCAATAAAATGCCATATGAACATACAAATTGTATGCATTTCTGAAATTTTATAGTTTTCAAAATTTTTTACACGGCTTTTCGATGTAAATATAGTTCCTTATTTCATCCGACACGGTTTCCAGATGACATGGAACGTATCCCCCATTTTACTATAGAAAACGCCTCCTTTTTTAAACGGATTTCTGAGGAACGTATCTACCGTGTAAAAAAAGAGTTGGGTGTAGTTTTTCATTTACTGACAGCATCCACTTCAATAGAGCACGAGTGTTTTTCTAGCATGAAATCGGGCGTAAAGTTTTGATATTGGGAGTAAATATTGATTTTTTTATAATTTCTTTTATCACATAATATCTTAATATTGTATTAAAACATAATTATTAAAAAACTTTTTTAATAGCTACAGCTTTTATGTCTTGTAGTGCAGGAACAAAAGCTCTTTACTCTGCTTCAGTCCTTATACAAAAATCTCTGAAAGAAAATTATATTTTGAAAAAAGGAAGTGTGACAACAAATCCGACAGTGTACTTATACCATACTTAGCAAATTTTCAGGACGGTGGGATTGACCATATTGTGTCACTGTTCTCGAGAGCCATACTTAAACGATGCCAGCTGCTGCAATACACAAAGTAGAACAATGAACTCTTAGGTAAATAGATTTCGAATTCCAAATATGAATGCCATACCTCTTGATTGCAAAATTAAATAAATTATGCAATCATGCAAGGACATGTAAAGGAAACTTTTTCTTGACATTTATAAAGATAATTATATGATTTAGCTTTGTGCGATTGATTGGACAGTAGGTTATTTGATTTAAAAATAAAATTTCAATCTTCTGAAAATGTAGATTTCTCTCTTGTGGCCATATAGCATTACAGCTATCGAGTTCCGTCGATTTAAATACGTATGTATGTATATATGTATGTATGTAATATTGTATGTATGTATGTATGTATATAGATATTATCTTTAAATCACTTTGAGCAAAACCAACTGAAATTTAATATTCACATATTACAAAGAAATATAAAACAAAACAAATTTAATTACAGCGTACGTATCTTTAAAATTAATTTTACGTTACCTTTTCTTTTCTTCTTTTTTTTTATTTTTTGTTAAAAAGAAAAAAAAAATAAAATTAAAAAAATAAACAAAATTTTAATTTTGAAAAACTTTTCTACAAAAGAAAATCAATAAGAAGAGAAACCGTAAGATTTTATTTCCTTAAATGCACGTCCGTTCATTTATCATTTTTCGTCCTTCGTTCTTGCCAAGCGAATGTACTTGTAATGGAATTATTTGTATGAAAGTGTATATTTGAGGATTTCGTTTCATTTAATAACCCCCATTCTCACACTTCTACAGAAATTGTACATTAAAATTCAAAAAGAGTTTTGAAAAGTTTTTATTTATTTTAAATTTTTTCTTATTTTTCTTATTTTGTTTTATTTGCAATTTAAAATAAGAAATTATTTTCACAAAAATTATTGTGGAAAAATTGCTCTTAAACTTTTTTATTACAACTTTAACCAGAATGAAAAAAGAAAGAAAAACGGCGTAGAAATCTAGAAAACTGTTATTTAGGTTAGGTTAGGTTAGGTTGGTGTGTTAGCTTTATACCAAAAGCTCACTTGAGCACGCATAGCGGCCCGTAGTGGCGCCACAGGTGAACGCAGTCCCTGTACTGACCAAGTTCTCCGAGCTAATGAGGGAGAAGTTTGTCAGCGCAAGGGCTGCATATATAAAGCACGACTACTGCACGCTGGAAAACCAGCCAGAATGTTTGATAAACGAAGCTATGTCCTTGATGTCATTAGATGATATGTCCGTCAAGCTGACAAAAGTTGGAGAGCCAAATAACCTATATCTGTATCTCTCAAGACATAGAAAGTGGATAACACTCTCCTCTTTCTCAGAGGATCTGCATCCACGGCAGAAATCGTTAAATGGGAGCCACATTCTTTCCGCGTGTCTACCTATAACACAGTGACCTGTAAGCATGGCCACTGTGATCGCAATGATATTACGACCAAGTCCAAGTAACTGGTTGGTGCGCCTTCTATTCATTGAGGGCCAAGTGAGCCTACCCGTAAAGCAAGTCTCCTCATTGATCCAGGATAGGTTGGCGCCCCGGGAGAATTTCTGCGCAATGGCCAGTTTAAACGAGGTAAGTGGCATTACCAAGTTGATTGAAGAGAAAGAGAGTGAAATGTTCAAGTCCAAACTGTTATTTGGTTGCTTCAAAGATTCTTAACAATGCGGTGGTTGTCATAATAATTTTAATTATTTATTTTTTTTTTTAATTATTTAGTGTGTATTATAAATTAAATAATTTTTAAATAAAAACCAATTAAAATTTCTTAAAAGAAATTTATTTACAAGTCGTTATTTGCTTAGGAATAATAATAATATTTTTATGAGGATGAATAAACATTATGAAGGACACTTCAAAGACTATGAATACAAACTTGTTTTGTAAACAAAAAAAAAAAACACTCATTCAACACTCAAATGCACACAAATGCATACATATATTTTTATATATTATACATATATTTATGTATACATGTATATATAAGTGTATGTATACACATCTGTACGTATGAGTTTATAAGTAAAAGTTTTTGCTAAGTGCTTAATGACACGTAATAGTGTTTTTTGTTTGACAGTGTGTAATTATTTCGTTTATTTTAAACTAATAATTAAAATAAAACATATGTATGTGGAAACATACACACATATAAACAATTAGAAACACACACCATCACTTAAACGGATGTAACTGTCGGCAAGAGAAGATTTAACAAAGTCCTTGTGTCATTAGCAAAACTTCATGGTATTATGAGAGAGAGAGAGAGATAGGCTCAAATTTCGATATTAATTACGCGGGATTAACAATCACTCGAGTATTTTGAAACAAGGCTTGTGCCTTCAATTACTGAAAGCTAAACTTATAATCTCTACAACATCAGCACAATTTTCAGAAATATGTATGCTGCCTTGCAGACTAATACCTCTCAAAAACAAAGACAAACAATTCAAATGTGATATGAATTATAGGCGTGTCTCACTGTCACTCGACATAAGAGAATAATTTTACTGACATGAGGATTCATCGAAAAGCAATACAATTGAGCCTAAGAGTTCTTACAAAAAAAATGCGATGAAATTTTACGATGCAGTTCGGACTATCTCATTAAGGTATATCGAATTTCGAATTCCATTTCGATTCTTCCATATCTATATGAAGACCTTTTGAATTCATTATAATGGTTAGGAACAAAATCTGTTCACGTTCTGAATGGTGTAATCGCGGTCTCTGTGTCTTATCGCTATTTATCACTGTCTAGTACTATTTAACTTTGCAAATACATATGTATGTAGGTAGTTGTGAGAGACTAGCTGCACCAAACGCGTACCAGTGAGATGGATTCATGACGGCCGTTTGTTTTTCTAGTATTTCTTATTGTTTTATACTTTTTCTTTTATATCCTTAAAGCGTAGAACAAAGACCAGCAGAGTTAGATGTTGATAACTTAGGCTACGTTATATATAAAAAAAAATGTTAATATTTTTGTGGAAAATAGTCCGTCTACAGGGTATATCAAAAAAAATAGTATTTTATGCTAATCGCCCCTAACAAATAATAACATAGATTATCTGTAACCAGTGACAGATTGTAAGCATGTGTCTCTCTATAGCAGGGGTTACCAAAAATTGTTCAGTTGTGCATTAGAGAGTAAGGGAGAGAAAATAAGTTGAGAGTTTACAGTCATAGAAAAATGTTAGTAATATCATCAACATACATAGAGTTATACATCTTTGCCTTAATAATTAGGTAATGTTTTTTAGATACATATTTACTGGGTACTAATTGTGGTTCATAAATTTCGTAGTTCGTTTTGCAAAATATGTCTATAAAAAAAGTTGTTCTCTTTCCATGTCATCTAAATTATTTACTTGATTCAACTAAATAAAACAGCATAAGCAATATGTGTGAATTTTATCTGCACAATAGTGTCTGCTCTATAGACACATATTAAATAAAATTGTGAGTGAGTATATCGATGCTTCCATTCTATAACCAGAACATTTTTAATGTTCTTGCATTTTTAAATTCTACGTTCTCTAACTTAAATACAATAAAAATTTGGTTAAGATGCGCCGTTCCATTCCGAAGTTATAGGGAAAAATCTACTTAAAATACACATATAATCGTATGTCGCGTGAAAACTTTGAGAGTTCATAACACAAAACACGACTTAGAATGTTATAGGACGGAGGCGTCGATATGTAAATATACATATGTATTAAGCATGAATATTATTTATTTCTTTTATAAATACATATACATACATATACACATTTATATACACATAAACAGAGTGGAAATACTAGACATTACTTGTATGTAATGACAGCATTCACAAAAGTTTGTGGTGGATTTGGAAGAATGTGAGAGGAGGATTTCATTTAATCGTTACTATCATTCTATTTCTTAATGATATGTTCGTAAAGTAACACTCATTAAAACTGCTCAAGAGGTTGGTGATTTCCTCTGTGCGCTATTAAACTGAGAACAGTAGTGTACAAGGAGCAGTATAAACAAAAAACATATAAAATTGCGCTGTCACTGGGGATGTGTATGTGTACGGGAGTGTCGTTACACTAGTTTAAGTAAGTGGCTTTAATTGGAAGCTTTTTTTTCTATTTATTATTACTTCTTTTCTTCTATTATTTTTATTTTTAATTACTTTTTTTTTTTTGTTTCCTTGCCACCACTTAAAAAAGCAGTTTACTAAACTAGATTAAAAGAAATTGAAAAGGAAATTAATAAAGGAAAGCAAGTTTTAAAGAAATTCTCACTTAAAAGTTAAGACAGTCTAAAGCAATCTGTATTATATTAAAGCTAATAATCGGACGGAGGGGAAAGGTTAAATTGGATCATTTAGTAATAAAGAAAAATTTTTGAATTTTTTTTACTTAGTTTTCTTTATATTATGACATAACAGGTCTTCAATTGGAAGTAATTAATTTTAATCCTTAATTTTATTTCTTTATTTTTGTATTTGTTTAAAATTATAAGTCGATTGTTTTAATGTATTTTTTTACCCATTTATTGGACCTAAAAAACAAATACAGTAATTCGAATTGTTTTAAAATGAACGCGTTTTACCAATCAATTTCCTTCGCCAAGTACTTCCACAAAAACCTCTGTAACCCAGTTTTCGTTTTTCATTGTATTTGTTCTGGCTGTCGGTACATAGCTCATAATATTTACGTTATCTTCACTCTCAGTTCCCACAGATGGCGAAAAAAGTTTTTCGAAAGGTCTTCCTAATAAGTAAGTCTGTGTAGGAGCTTCGATCGTGTTTCAACTGTTTGGTGAATACAATGTGGTATTCATCTATCGCGATAAGCACACATACATGTATTCAATATTCTTTATCATCTATTGCTTTTCTGTCTTTGCGATGAAAGGCTTATAGCAGATTCAAGGTAAACAAATTCATTCACTACCTCGATACTCACCCTTTAACAGAAAAAATCCAAATTTGTTCATTCATTATACTTACATTCCTTATACTTACTTACTACTTACAAAACTAATCTAGTCACATACATAATATGCATTTAATTTGAAACATAAATTAAAATTCAAATTTCTTATCATCGAACAAACAAAAAATTTTTATTTTTCCATACGTAACAGAAACTAATTAAAAACAATTTTTACATCGAATGTCAATATAATTTTGTCCTCCACTGTAGGTGTTGCATAGTGGCAGCCCAAACTCATTAAATACACATTTTCCTATACAGTGACTGCGTAAGTGATGTGCTTTTAGTAATGATGCAAAGAATGATAGGCTGGTAGAATGGAATGCGAATAGAGTGGTGCATGTGAAATTAGGGGAGCATGTGAAATTAGAGGTGCATGTGCGTAAACGGGTGCATGAGCTATAAGGGGAGCAGCATGATATACAGGAGCTGGTGCTACAATCGAATGTGAAACCAATGGGGCATGATAGCCAAGACCCAAGTGCAGGCCACGTTTAGCTTTAGCAGAGGACTCCTCTTCCACAGGGGCGGCCTGGCAGAGAGCAATAGCGACTAGTAGAAGGAGCTGAAATGAGACAAAAGAATTGAAAAAAATTATGTTTTTATGTTTTTCTATTTGATTTGAATAATATAAAACGCTGTAACATACATTGGCTCAGGAATAGCCAAACTTTTTAACGATTAGTAGGCCAGTAATTCATTAAATATTCGTTTTATGATACAATTTAAGTTTCCTTTTAAAGTATTTAAAGCGAATACTCCCCAATCTACGTTAACAAGCTTTTGATATTTTCGTATCTTTTCAAATAAATCATTACAAAAAAAGAATTTTTGTTTTTTTTTTTTTTTGTTAAATCATGTCACAGTTCTTTAGAAACACTCTGAATTTCTCTGTCATTCTTAATTTCTTTTACTTGAATATGCTGGTAGCTTTTGCTATTTAATGGCATTTATTTCGCAATGTTTATCAATGTATCTGTCCATGCTAAAGTTAATTAAAAATACATCATCTATTTAAATACAGTACAAGCGACAAGCGTTTTACCCTCCATATCCTCAGGATAATTAAAATAATGAAATTCTTGTCATTTATTATCCACTGAAAAGTATTCAATTATAAACCCATTTTTATGAGATGAAGAGAGAACAGTTGCTATCAAGGACATTACATTTCAACTTTAACCATGAAATTTTTCAAATGCTATACGAATGTGTGTCTTTACAGTGAATAAGTAAATCAATTCTGGGTAATTTAATAGCTAGTTGGTTGGTTATGGTCTTCGAACATAATAGAGAGCACACACTCAAGTTTTTAATTTAATTAAGAAGTCATAAATATAGGATAAAAGGAAAACTAGTCTAAGAGCTTGCAAAACGAGTTTCGTTATTGTTTTTGCAGTCGTATGGGACAAAAGTGTTCGGTAGACTTGAGAATGCTGAGGAATATATTGCAAAAGTAATTAAAATACGGTGAAGGCGGCTACAATATGATAAAGAATACATTTGACGTAGCATCCAAAGCTCCAATGTCCAAATGAAAGAGTCTAAAGAAAGTTAGTATCAAAACAACAGGTCCAGATTTTTACGGGCAATTGGGGTATCAGCTATTATAATTGCCAAGATCATAAAGCCTATGCACTTAATGTTACAGTATCTATCGTACTTTATTCTTAGACTATTTAATTAAGCCTAGGAATTGTTCAATTAATTGGAAACCAAAACTAATCCTTCTATCCTAACGATATTATATTACCTTATCGTAGGGTATCCTGCACCAAAAGCTATACAATAGAAAACGGTGATTAATTACTAATTGTTATCTGCGGACAAAAATAACATACCAGGATCCTTAGCTATTATTTCTACCAGATATGGTTCTCATGAAATATTTCTATAGAATTCACAGAATCTAATATCGAAATTGCTCAGGTCTATATTGATTATCAAGGCTAATCGACCGGCGTTTATCTGAATTGAGACGACGATTGTTTGAAGAATTTTATATTAAAGGGGATGATAAGAAAATGAAACAATAAAAAATTTCCAGGGAAATTAAAACTCTGTTCAGTTTGAAAAAAAAAAAAGATTTTTGAAAAGGATTTTTTATTGTTTTCGTCTTGAATCCCTTCAGGTTGTACAGGAAAGAAAATTAATTGTTTCTTTTATAACAAACTTTATTTCGTTTTTTAATTGCTTAAGGCTAAACAAATTTTTGGTTGTGCTGGCTGATAAGTACAGATATAGGCCTAAGGCTGTAGGCAGTTTTATTTAATTTTCTTAGCGTTTTATTTATTTTTCACTTCTCTTTGGACATTATTGTATATACATTTCTTTTTTAATGGCACATAAACAGGATTACTAAGCTTTATTAGTTTTAATTACTATTTTGTTTAATTTTTTTTTTTTTTTGTATATTCTTGCACACTTACAGCAAATTTCATTGTAAGAAGCTGTCTCTGAAATTAATATTAAATGAAGGATTTTTTAAGTGACTCTAATTGCACACACTTTAACTAGTAAATGTGAATTGTAAACTATTGCAAAACCAAAAACATGCAACATTATTTATACTTAAGCCAGTCAAAATAAGTCAAAACGCTGCAACATTTACGCAAAATATACCTGAAATATGCTTGTATGTATGTATGTATGTATGTATACACATAATATAACACTGCAACATTTGGAAATATTTAAAGAAAAACAAAACAAACCAAATTTAAAAAAAAAAATAGAAAAATAAAAAGAATAATTGCCAATTGACTAACAACATGCAGCAACAGGCAAGTAGTCAAACATTTAAACGCAATCCGATTCCGACATTAAGATTCGTTATGGACTCAATCAAATTGGCTGGAGCAACAGATAAAATAGAGACACATTCGACGTGAATTTCGCGAGAAAAAATCTAAAATTATGTTTCTTTTTATGCTATTACACCATACGTAAAACGAGTACAGTAAACATTAGAGCGACTCAAGTTGTATGGAAGCGAAATTCGAGCAAAGTGTACCCCCCTTAAAATGAACATTAGTATTTTTTAAGACAACATTTCAAATATTTCGGCTCCAGATTCGACCTCTCGTGAGCTGGACCATTTTGAAAAAGGGTCTATTTTTGAATATTTTGTTAATTTGTGGATCTGTTTCCGGCGGTGCGCGGGTTATTTTTTTGCCCCTTTCCCCCTTTTTGGACCTATTATGGTCTAACTTTAGAAACGGAATACCTCCAATAGCTATTTGAGAAACTTAACTAAGCTAAATCGTATAAAATTACCTATTACCATTTTTTCTCCCTTTATCCCATTTTTTCTCCCCTTTTGGTCAAAATTTTGAAAAGATTTATAGCCTGAAACTGCACCGACAAAAGCTCGATCTATATCCCAAATTTCAAGAAAATCGGTCCAGGTGTGATTGGCTAATAAACAAACCAACAAACATTTGGGAAGCTTAACCAAGCTATATCGTAAAAAATTACCTATTACCATTTTTTCCCCATTTATCCAATTTTTTTCCCCCTTTTGGTCAAAATTTTGAAAGGATTTATAGCCTATAACCTCCACGGACAAAAGCCTGATCTATATTCCAAATTTCAAGAAAATCGGTCCAGGCGTGATTGGCTAATAAACAAACCAACAAACATTTGGGAAGCTTAACCAAGCTAAATCGTAAAAAATTACCTATTACCATTTTTTTCCCCATTTTTCCAATTTTTTTTCCCCCTCTTGGTCAAAATTTTGGAAGGATTTATAGCCTATAACCTCCACGGACAAAAGCCTGATCTATATCCCAAATTTCAAGAAAATCGTTCCAGGCGTTCAGGCGTGATTGGCTAACAAACAAACAAACAAAAAAACATACTTACAGAAAGATTTATAATATATATTAGGATTAAGATTAGGATTGTTGAAATAAATAATGATACAAAATAATATTTCGATTCAAAACTTTCTTCTTCGATCTATAAATGATTGTCAAGGACTTTCTTTGAAATGCTTACTTAAATCCTAGTAAATATGTACTTTCAACAACAAGATTAAAAAATTATTATTTCTACTAAGCGATAATATTCCATAATTAGTAGTTACTGAAAAGTAAATAGAAAAGTTAAAACGCAGAACTAATGAAAAAATTTTATATAATCGAACATGTTCTGGTCTCACAATTAATATTGAATCCGGAAATCGAACGTATTTTTTTTTTGTGGCAAATAATTTATATTTTCACTCACAGACAATGTCATATAAAACCTTAAATTTCGTGCCTTATTCAAATATATTACAGTGTATTTGGTAGAAATAAATTTGAGAGAAAAAACTCAATCAATTTAAGATAAAAACCAATTCAAACGAATTGTATGCAACATTATAAATAATATTTTGGAAGAAAAAATAAACAAAAATTAGCAAAAATTAAGCAGCATAAAATTAATTTTTAAGACAAATAATGCCCACTACCTTTCAATCGCTGAATGTTTTTCAATAAACGTCTGTAATGAGCCTGAACACACAAATTCCTACTTTATGGTATGATGGAGTGGAGGCAATAGAAAAAAACTCAATTGGTTCATGTAAAGTTTTTTAAAAATATATTATGTTTACATTAAGAAATAAAAATTTCCAATTCCTTCAGGGAAAACAAAAACCGTTTTCTATTTCGCTTGTCTTCAAACCAATAAAATAAATTCTCGTGTAAATTTTAGTATGTTTTTATTGGCAACAAATTTTAATAAGATTTTGGTTAAAATATTTTATTGCTAAGACAAGACAAGTTGGAATTTATTATTATCATTAAATCAAAGTCATTTACAAAAGCAATTACTGCACATACTAGTCCACGGCATTATTGAATTAATGGCAAAACCTAGCATTGCGCTGCACCAATCGATATCGTTGCATGGCAATTTCTTTTCAGTTTTTTTCCTATTGTTTGCCTAATGCTGACGCAGTGTTTAGGTGTTTTTTGTAGAATTATTTGTTTTAATTATTAATTGTATCGATTAATTTAAACAATTGTGAAATTAATTTATTAATTTCTATGGAATTTACATTACTTATGATAGAAAAATGAAACGAATTATAATGAAATTTATAAACTTTATATCTACGAAGTGTGTTCTTAAAGGATACGTTATATTGATATGCATTTGTGCATACATACATATTTTACATATATTTATTGGATTACCTACTCGGCTATTTACAGCTCTGTCCTTGTCACAGGCAGAACGTTTCAGACTGTCTCCCTATTGACAAGAGACGAGCAAGGAACAAAATAATATGTTTTATGTTAAAAAGACTTGTGCTGCGTTAGTTTTCTGCTAGTTTTCTGCTTCATTCGTATCAACCTCAATAGAGAGGATACAAATATTGTATGTAAATCTGGAAATCTGTACTCGTATCGTAATATGGGAATAATTACTACTAGTCAGTCTCTTGGTTAATGAAAACTACTAATCTCTTAATGGCTTCCCATTTAACATTGACTATAGATTACGCCCAATGCCTATTCATATATTAGGAGTCTGTATTATTTACCAATACTTGTCTTTTATTTTTTTTTTTTTGTAAAACTCAATTACCATAAAATAGACAAAATGAATCAATTTAACAGTCCAACAATCATTCAATCCTTTGCTGAATGGACGAAGGACATTCATTTTTGATTTATTATTATTTTATTTGTATTTTTGCTCATTTTCTTGTTTTTTTTTTATTATTTTATGTGCCTTTCAACTAATGTTTTTTTTCATTTTCATTTGATCGATTCTATCACAAGTAAAATTATATGCTTAAATGAAGTTTTTCTTGTTTTTTTTTCGACTTTGATTTGCTATTTTAATTACTTGAGGGACACAATTAAAACAAATTCATGGTCATCAGGTCGCACAAATTAGTGGCAATCGAAATGAAGTTTGTTGGTCGGCCATCAGTCAGCGCAATAGTATCGTAGAGTCTTACTAATTAAAAGTAAATTAAATAATTCAAAACAGTAACACCAACGACAACAACAAATGTAAACCAAACAAAATAAATTATTTATTTTATATACATATCACAAGAATGTATACCAATCTCAATTCGTAATGTAAATTAGAAAGTAAATGTATTTAATGTGTATAAAAGAAAAAGGCCTAATTAATATTACTAATTGTTTTTGTTGTTTTGTTGTTATTGTTGTTATTACTAATTAATACCTTGTACTAAATCAAGTTGTTAGAGTTAAAACGCCAACAACAATAATGAATTCAAAAGCTGTCCGTCATATGTCTCATACTCGCCAAATATAACTGTTCGAATGAAAGACCGGCATCCAGTGCATGCAAATGCGAGAAACCTACACCTGGGTTCTATGCTTGTGACTTGGTTTTGTTAAAATCTGAGAAAGATTGATGTGCAAGTCGTGGTTTTCATGTGTCAGACTCATACAGACAAGAATTGTTAACAACAAATTTGAATTGATTCAGGACAAATGATTCGTATATTTTTTAAACATGTATGTATACAATATTATATTAATAAGTTACATCGATACAATTATTCAAACAATTATTCAAATATGAAATATGATCTGTAACTGTCATACACAATTATACGTTTTTCAAACAAGATTTAAATATAGCGTATGCCGCATAGTCTAGTGAAAAACAAAAGTTGCCTGTAGCAGCATTAGCTGTATGCTGCGTGACCAGATTGTAGATAAAATTTGGATTTTAAAAAATGCAAATACAAATATATTACTGTCACAGTGTTATTGTTGTAATTGCCAAATGCTATTGAACTAATTTGGAAATTGTCTCCAAGTTTCTTTTATTTTATTTTCTACAATAGGTGAGCACTTTAAAAAAAAATGTATTATTACCCACAAACAAACTTAATAGTATCTTAATGTTGTTGTAAGAATAAAAGTGAATAGCATAATTTACGAATGTTATATTAAAGAGCTTATTTACGATCGGTTTACAATTTAAACATAAAAATTTTGAGAATATAATAGACAACTTGCCATCCCTAGTTATTGTTCAATTTTACTACTTCAATGACGTTTCTTTTTTGAACAGTGATTTTGATTTAATAAACCGTTTTCTTCTCTGTTTGAATATTTCTTTTTTTTTTTATTTAGAAAATTATTGCATTCAGGCATGAATATGGTACATATTTTACATACATGCATACATATGTATTGTACAGGTGTCCCTCGTATAAGGCAGTAGTTACGTTCCAGAAAAATCCCGCGTTATCTAATTCGCGTTATAGAAGACTTAGCTTTCATATAAATTTAAGGTTTATGTTCTAATAAACTTTTTCTAAAATAAAATCGGTACTAAATTAAAGATGGATGTACGTTTCCAACTCAAAATCCAATATTCATACTTTATTAAAAAAAAAAATAAAAAACATAATAAAAAAAAACAATCGGAAAACATAAATATTCAAAAGACTGTGTGACTTACTACGAACATCATATTATATCGAAATAGTGAGCGTATAACTTCATCTGAAGAAATTTCATCGGAAAAGTTTCCGTTATTTGATAAAAAAAAAACATTTTGTTGGACGTTCTTCCATTGATTGCGCGATTGTGAAATCGGTTATCAGCCTTTGTTCGCTTTTTTTTTAACTGTTTTTCGATTTTGTAATAGGGCACTAGCAAGTAGACGCGGTATACAAGTCAAAATTTCGCGTTGTAATGAAACTGTTTCTTATTTTTTAAATCGCGTTATATCGAAAACGTGTTGTAGAAGTGCCGCGTTATACGAGGGATATCTGTGTTTGCCCACATGAAAAATATTGTCTGTCATAAATTTCTGTTTCAGGCCATGTCAAGTCAGTCAGTCAGTGAGTCAATCAATCAGCATGTATTTGTATTAATTTTGTTTTTGTTGTTATTTTTTATTTATTAAAATATTTTGACTGATTTTTTTAAGCTAAATATTGTTGATTGTAACGCGTCAAATCCGAATATTTTTAGATTAAATCTTAAACAACATGGACTGTTCCATACAGCATATGGTTTTAAATAAATGCTGATAAATAGCGATTTATTGTTAATAAAATATTGGAAAGGTGGCAGAATATGTCACAGATTCCTTTCACTGACATTTATTATTGAATGAAATTGAATAACAGACAACAAACAACATGCTGTTGCTGAAAATAAAAAAAAATACAATTTTTATGAAAAGACATAAATTTACACTTGATGTTCGTACAATAGAATTCAGCATAATTTCTTTTTCCTCACATAATAATGATGTTTATGCTTTCAGAAGTCTAATCACCATTATAGATTAGGCGCATGACGGTAACCCAAATAAGAACCAAATGGGGGGCTGTCATAAAAATGTGTTCTTTTTTTAAGGTACTCCTTTCATCACAGAAGTACAATACAATGATACTTCCCATACAACAGCCGTTTAGATTAAGAAATTAAAGTACCATTCCATATGCAGTTCAACATAATAAGATTCCATGTATTAAGATTTTGTTTTTTATTTCTCTTTATAAACCATATACTGAAATATATGTATATTCTTTTGCAGAATTATATGGAATATCACAAAATTTTGCTTGGAAAAGTTCGAAAATGATTTACGATCCGCTAATATACACCAATATAGACTACCAGCCAACTTTAAAAATGGAGAATATGAATTTTACAACACATTTAGCAACTACGACATCAACAATTACCACCACCGATCCAACATCGACGACCATGATGTCGCCGCTAAACTCAAATAATAATTCGACAATTTTCGCAATGACAAATAAAAATGTGTCTTTAGATATAACGGCAAATGATTTCCGAATGTTTGTTGAATTCATGCAAATCTACGAAACGACACATGAATGTGGTGCCTATTGTAAAGGTGAATTCTTCAAAATGTTACAGGCCTACACAAACGTACATGGATATGTGGCTTTAATGGTGAGTATTAAGAGGAATACATTTTTAATTAAAATAATAATATAAAAATATTCTTTTGAAATGCAATCGTTTTTTTTTCATACCATAATGCTATTAAATTTCACTCACACTTTTCATTTTATTCACTGAAATAATAAAAAAAAATAAAATAAAATAAAAAAAAGATTAATTCATTTCTTTTCATTAATCATAATAAAATACCTGCCTTATTAACTATATTTGCAAGTATAAATACATATCCTTCGAATATTAACACCAGAAAAGATGAAAAAAACAAGAATTGTTTAATTACACTCAACAACAGATGTTTTTTATTCCAACATAAGGGTCTTTATTTGAAAAAAGAATGTACTTTTATTAATAAAATATTTCCCCAAGTGTAGCTATTTATACATAGACATAAAATCCCATCTTAAGCCATTCAAATATGTAATAGAAATGCTTGCGTAAACAATGTAAAATCATTGGGGGGAACTGAATTGTAAAAAATGGAAATGCCTTCTTAGAGAACGGTTTCCATTAACGACGAGAATATTTAACGTGTTCAGGAATATTAATTCATTGTCTATGACAGAAGACTTCATGGAATTACCAGAAAGAACAACGCAATTATTTTAATTATTTTTCCTAAGGGCGTTGCAGTAAAAATCAAAAATGATAAATGAATTGCAAAACAAACACAGATTTAACGAATTACTTAATATTGTCATAGTTTTTGCAATACATTCGTGCCGTCTCCAAAGCGAAAATCTTAATTAATTGGCATTGTATGGTATGGTATGGTATGGTGAATGAATATAAAATTACATGAATTAAGTTAAAAGTTGTAAAGGTCTTTAACAAAAATGTAATATGATGACATAAATTCCGTAATTGTTATATCCAAAGAGAGTATTTGTTTCACAAAACCTATCAATGCGAAAAAAATCTTTGTTAGAAGGCATATTATAAATTTAGTGAATAACCGTTCAGTCACACAAATGCAGATGAATAATGTATAGTAAAAGGTATAACAAAGAGTAATCTAATAAAGTATATTGTGGACCATGTTAGGTGGCGTTAAAAGTGCAATTTTTTATTCTTTATTATCGATTATCTAAGAAAAACTGGATGGTTAAGCAGAAGTTCTTGATTGTGAACACGGGAAGAGGGTTCTCCTCAAAGTACTAACAAAACATTTGTGTTTAATATTATTTATGAAAAATAACTTCGATGTTTAAGTTTTCATATGCTTATAAAGCATCTAATGGCTAAAAACAAGTATTATACGTTGTTCTAAATGTAATTACACTTTAACTTTTCAATCTTCATTATTCAGCATTATTAACGTTTGATTAATTTTTCCTTATAATAAATTAAATGTAGAAATAAATGACTGAACATAATAAACGAATTCAATTTCCTTCCTATAGGTATGTATTTTTGGCACTGTGGCGAATATCCTAAATGTTATGGTTCTGACGAAAAAGGACATGGCCAAAGCCCCCATAAATAAAATACTTAAATGGCTGGCTGTAGCAGATATGCTGATTATGATAGAATATATTCCATTTGTATCGTATCAATATATTTACATGAATGCCCGTAAGTAGATTATGTTCAATAATATTTTCATTCCTTAGCTTTAAAGGCAAATGTTTCAATCGATATTATTTTCTATTTTTTAGTTACCATTTACAAAATCTCTATAACATATACATACTATGTATTATATACGAAAACATTTTTGACAGCATAATTGCATTTAAATAAAGTCATTTCAAAAATTGTTTTAACAAAATCCCCAGCAAGTAAGGGTAAAACTGTCCATATGCCATAAATACTAGCCAAGTAACCTTGTCAACCAACTAAAATCTACTGGCTAATTGACGTATCAGTAATGAAAAATCTGAAAATCATTAGACAAAAGTAATTACAAATTTTACACATTGTATGTGTGTTGCAAGTAGCATTACACACATGCACACATTAACATGGATATTTTATGCAATTTTTTTTTTTTTTGAAAATCAATTTTTTTCTTTTATGGAAAATTCTGAGAACATTAAAGCGATAGATTCTCTTAATAGGTGTAGAGACAGATTAATGAAAGTCATAAATCGTTTCATTTTATGTTCAAAAATACATTTTATGCAAATTTGTCTAAATGTTTAAACATAAGCATAAACAATATAAATTATTAAAAATTAATTAATTAATTGCCAGCAGGCCTATCACATCTAATGCTCGATTTAATATTTCATTCATTTAAATTGTAAAGAAAACTTTTTTTCATTTATCTTGATGGCTGATACACTTAATATATGTATGTATGTGTGTATGTATGTACGAGTGTAAATAATAAAAATCAATTTAAAAAATGCAAAAGGTCTAAAACATTTGTAGTGAGTCAATTTTCTAAATTCTATATGTTTAAGAAAACTACCAGTTGAAAGAATAAATGCAAAACTGTAGAAAGGGCTTTTTTGAACACCTGATTTACTCTTACTCTGTTCGTGGGACAAGTAGATCAGGTGGCCGCATATTTACAACAAATGCAATAACAATACAAAAATCACAGAAATTTTTTTGTTGAACGCTGAAATGTCAAAATCAAACAAATTTGTTATTTCAACGTCTAGTAAGAAGAGAAAAAAACTAGCTAGACTACCAGCTAGTTAACTGAGTAATTCTGCAATTCATAGCTATATAACCGTATAGAAAGGACATTGTAAGTTTATGGAATCCACTAAACTTTTTGTTAAGCGACTAAGCATTTCGTTCTTGCCACTTTCAATCGTATAAACTATGTACATATGTATATGAAGTTTAGCGCCATTCCATCGATTATTTGGCTATTATACGGATACGGATACTATTCACATACTCGATACTAGTATATATGCTCAGTGCAAATGCGGTTTCATCGAAAATCATATGTAGATAATAAAAGCCTCTTTTAACTTGCGTACCTCTTTAATTATTTTTTTCTGTAATTTATTATTATGTAATTATTACTTCGATATTTGATTTGCGTACATTAATGTAAACAATAGTCCCCACTGGAACTATTTACATTTTTTTTCAACAAAATTCTTGTATTTAAATATTAAATTTGAATTACCAAGATATGTTTTTAAACCTTAACGTCTATTGTCATGACTTTTGCTTTTTATATATATTTTTTTTTCCTATTTTTCTTTATAAATTCCTCTCTTTCTTTTGCTTTTCACCTGATACTAAGAAAATTCATTGAACTCTTAATACATTCATTCACTAGAAAGATATCCGTTCAATTACAACAAACGTACAAACATATATCACATATAATATTTGTAAAAAAATGGAATGAATTGATTTCATTTCATTCAAATCAAATTTACATCGAATAATTTAATCACACGAATAAATTTGTATTTTATTTAATTTAATTTCATTTTCTTTTCTCTTCAATATGATTATTTTCTTTGCAGATGAAAAGGATTTCAGTTATGGCTGGGCTGTCTACATATTATTCCACATGCATTTCACACAAATCATGCATACAATTTCAATAGGACTGACCGTGACACTGGCCATATGGCGTTATGTGGCCATAAGGTAATAAGACTATAAGACCATATTAACCTGAACACTTCGCATGACAGTAATTGAATGTGTTATTTATGATTCCACACCTATGTACATATGTGTGTATTTATAAAATGTCATTGCATGCACATACATACATACTAGGGATGCCAAACGGGATCGATTTTTAAAAATCCCGGGATAATTCGGGATCCAAAAATCCGGAAAAATTATAGGAAAAATCGCGATTTTCTCTTAATAATTAAAATAATTCGTTAACGAAATCATTTGTATTCCAATTATGTGTGTATATCATACACATACATAATTGGTCATTACAACCCTTCAGTCAGGATTATTGACCTAGTTTCTCACACTACTTATGTTGTGTGTGTTAATTTTTATACATAAGTGGTAGGACCTACAGTTTATAGTCGACTCCGAACGACAGATTTTTGAGAAACTTTTCATGGCAAATATCAGAATTATATGTCATTAAAAATAAAATTTTAAAAAAGATAAAAGATAAAAAGTAACAAAAAAAGTGTAAAATAATAAAAATAAAAATTGTTCACACATATGCAATTGCATTAGTTTTAAGAAAATTATTTGGATTCCAACAAAAAGATTAAAGTATTTAACATGTGATCTAAAAGGCTTGAACGAATTTAATTGCAATTAACATTTGTTGGTAAAATAGTTCCAAGATAACTGTATGTAGCTTGTAAATATTCACCTCTACTACCTCCTGATGTAAATAAATCTATTTCTTTGGACAGTTGAGTATCTAAATTAGTTACCCTATTAATTCGTTTTATAGAGCTTTTGCATTCTCCAATGGCATCAATTAACTTTTTATCAATGGCAGTGAGCTTTTCCTAATCTGAGAATCTGTTATCGAAGTCAAGTGATATAGAATTTTTTTCAGGACCTTTTTTAGGGTCAAAATACATATGAATTCACAATCCCGAAAATCCCGAAAAATCCCGGGACAAGTTTTTAAAAATCCCGGGGTTCGGGATTTTGTGAATCCCGAAAATCCCGGGATTTCGAGTTTTGGGATTTCCCGATTGGCATCCCTAATATATACGGTAATGAGTAATAATTCCGTGTCTGGTTTTCTTTTGTTTTTGTCATAACTTTTGAAAGACCATTACAATTACAATTACAATTAAGGTGCTAAGAATGTACGTTTTTAATTACAAAAAGGTTATCGATTACAATAAGATTATTAGAAATCATATTTTCTGTATTGAAAACATAAACCGATTAACTCTCACATGGCATCATCTATTTTTATTTTGGTTTTTTAGAAAATAATTGCATCTGATCTTATTCAAAACAAAAAAAAATCGTGTAAATATTGAAAATCTTAATTTTCCACCTTAATGCAACGACGATTGCTTCTAAACACAATTTAAACGTCTACCGATTTTAACTGCGACAAATTTTAGGTGCTTTAAGTGACTAATAAATAGTTTTCAATAAAAACATATTTCAAAAGGTGCAACGACGATATTGCCAAAACTACACTGCAATGGAGGCCTCAGGGTGCCGTAGATCTGCCAGACATTGCACATCATGAGAAAATACGAAGTTCTTAACATAGCATGTAACTAAGCTAAATCATGATATCTACGTATATACCAGTATATACCATATACATATGTATATGTATACATAAATGCAATGCATTCTTATTTACATTTTTTATACAGTAAGAAACTGCCTCAGGCTGCTCCGCTTAACGCTGTTTCAGTATTACGCAGTAGTATTGGAATTTTAATTATTAATTAACTTGTAAAAATTTTGGAGTTAACCACCATAACAATACCGTAATTTCATAGTGGCAAATTTTCTTTGCTTTGTTTTTCGTTTCTCTTAGAATATCTTTGTTGACGAGTGTAGACATACATAATTATATAAGCCGTCTAATTTCTACATTGCTATTTTTACAGACACCCTCATGGACGTTTTTCGGCCTTCCTGCTGTCTCACTGTAAGGAATCCATAATGTTTTCCTTTATAATTGCACCCATCCTTTGTTTTCCGACTCTGTTTGTTTTTAAAGTGCGTAAAGCATTGGTGAAGGACAGTGTGGTGCCACTGTATCATGTTGATGCTGATAAGGAAACACGTTTGTACAGGTAAGTAAACAAATGATAGCTATCAGGCATTTCTCAGAATTTAAAAGGATGTTGCATTAGTCCTGTACTTCAATAATTTGTTGTTTTTGTCAACTAAAACGCGGAAGGGAAAAATGGCATTCAAAAATATTTTGTTTTAGGTGAAAAAAATTTTCGATTTGAAAAATGAAATTGTTTGGAAGTGGAGGTCTAATTATGCACTTGAATATTTATTATTGTTTTTATTTATTTTTTTTTTCTTGACTATTTAATATTCATCAATTTTTTGTCAACAATTAAAGTGAATTTTAGCGAATATCTTCAGGGGAATTTTATTTGTAGTACGGTACAATATACACATATGTACATATTTACGTACTATGTTACACAAAAAGTTTCTAATCATGTTTGATTTACTGGAATTGTTTTCTTTCAATTTTGGGACTTTAGTCGTGTGACAATACAGTTTGACCCAAAACCAGTTCCTTTATTTCAATCAAACGAAGTAATGCGAAAGACTCCCTTGGAAAACAAGTAGGCTTGCTCCATAAATTTAATGAAAATGTTGATTTTCTTTAAGCATTCGCATAACTCTTTAAAGCAAAACAAATAGTTTTCATTAATATTCTTTGCTTTTCACAGAATAAATTTCTGGATACATTCGGTTTTAATAAAACTACTACCCTGCTGTATATTGACCATTATCAGTTTCATACTTGATAAAAGTGTTATTCGAAGCATCGAAACGTAAACAAGTATTAAAGGAGTACAGTAATCCCAATAAGCACACAGAGCCACAGCCAAGGTAAGTTACATAATTCGTTAATTTATTTATTGTTTGCTATCCGTTGACTATTTTATTGAAGAGAAAACCAAATATATTTTTGACAACATTTTTTTAATGCGTTTATTATTTACGCGTTCTTGTAATAACTGTGCGGTAACATACATTTAAACTTTTGATTGCAGACCGCCCAAATGTGATCGACGTACTGACCGCACTACCATGCTACTTGTGGCAGTGCTTCTACTATTTCTTGTTACCGAATTTCCTCAAGGCATTTTGGGTTTGTTGTCGGGCGTTATGCAAAAATGTTTCTTCAAAGCCTGCTATCCACCCTTTGGCGAATTAATGGATCTTTTGGCTTTAATAAATGCAGCCATCGATTTCGTTTTATATGGCCTGATGTCGAAACAATTTCGTACAACATTTAAATCGCTTTTTATTAAGAATCGATTTGGCAGCATAGAAATGACACGGGTCACACGTTTGACCACTACTTGTGTCTGATTAGATAAAGAAACATTAATTTTAGCGTTACCATCAGTATTCCAAAAAGTTTGCACTTAAATGAGCAGATGCTGTACATATTATACAATATACTATGTGTATGTACATATATGACAAAGTGTGATATAATTTCCAAAAAAAAAAAAAAATAAACAAAACAAAAATAATAATTAAACAGTCACATTAATTAGTAATACATTGTAATTAAAATAAATTTATTAAGAATAATTAAAAAATAAAAATCTGAAAAAACATGTCCATAGTTTAAAATCAAATTTTTTACAATTAAAATGTTTTTTTTTTTTAAGCCACAACCTCAATTAAAAACAATAAAAATCCAAACAGTATAATAATTAAATTACTTTTAATAAAAAAAAACTTTGTTGTAGGTCTAAGTAGTCGTCAGGAAGAAATTCCTTCGTTGTTGATTACTTAAACCTCCGGTTGTCCTTAACGGTCCAGCACGTTAATTGATTTCAGAATGAAACCAAAAGCAAATGAATTGAATTAAGACATCGTTTTAACATCGTTTGTTCTAAATCGAATAAGAAAGTCTCGCTCTTGATTAATAACTTGAGTTCTCGTAGCGTAATCTTGATGCAAAAATTTATTCCTTTTATTTCATTCCATTGTCATTTCGAGCATGCAAAGTTGTCGTCCAACGTCTTTTTGTTAATATTATGGCCTAAAAATAATTTTCAATTATCGCTTGATAGGTTTGCAATTACTTTGCATGTTCTTTTCCAGATTAGCACCAACTGTCATAAAGTGTTGCCACGAATTTTATTGACAGTTCTTGTTCGCCATAGCAAAATCATCTTAATAAAATCGCGCAAACCATAGCTTACTTGCTGGAATTGAGGGATCCAGAATAAGCTTCAGTTAGAAACTATAATGTAGTTGTCTACAAATTAAAAACTTAAAACAGAACTCAATGGCGAAATTTTCGAACAAAAGCACCTTATTGTTCACAATATTGAATTTCATTGAATGGTTATTATAAGTGAGATTAAATGAGAGACGTTTCTATTATTAGATACGCCATCTATTGACAAGGTCACAGTAATGGGTTCTTCGCCTAATATTTCATTCGAAAACTATTTTCAAAGCACTCTAAAACTAGACAAAATGGAATAAAATTAAAATTATGAATTAACTTAAATTAAAACAAATAAGAATTTATAACGAAATAAATTAAAGTAAAATTATTAAAAATATTATGAAATAAGTCAAGAAACTAAGTGCCAGTCTATAAATTAAATATTAAATATTAATAACGAATTCAAGCTATTAAGTTATAATATACAATATATTAAGCATTTATGATTTATCATTTATTAACTTAAAAATTTATATTAAAATAAAATAATAATAATAATAAATTTAATAAAAGAATTGGCATTTGTTAAATAAGAAAAAGAGTTATTTTAAGAGCCCCAAAATAACTTTTTAACTTTATATAAAATTTTTAAAAACCATGAACAACAACAAATTTATTTAATATTTGCCAAAATAATAATAACAACATCAACTTATCAAAAAAAAAAAAAAGAAATAACTAGTGATTAAGCCATTACAACATTTGCTTGTAATTTAAATATTAAAAATTCTTTTTACAATTTTTAATACTTCTATAGTATCTTAACAAAAAATTTAATTTAATTGAATTAAATTAAATTAAATTAAATAACATTAAATTTTTAACAAATTAATTTTTGTTCAAAATAGTTGTTAAGCACTGTTAATTGTAATTAAATAACATTTAACAAACAAAAACAAAAAAAAAAAAACAAACTCTAAAGTATTAAAAAATAAGAGAATAACATTCAATTTATTTATTTATATACGAATATTGTATGAAATTGTGTCGTTGTATTAAATTCCTTCAAAATAAAACATTGTAAACCACATAGAAGAGATAATCCCAAAAAACAAAATCATTTAAACATTCATACGTCATACCACTGGATGTAAAATTTTAAAAACAAAATGATTTTAAATTGAAAAGTAAATCAAAAAAACCAAAAACATAAAAAATAAATATTGCAAGTAATGGACAAAACATATTCTTCAGGCTTCGAAGCATTTATAATAGAAATTTGTGGTTATCTTAAACAAACAATTCAAATGAAACTAGCGGTTTTCAATTTTACGATACAGTACTGTACTTTGTGATATCAGAGCAATCACTCCGACCTAACCTAACTAGCCTTTAAGCTCTTTCCCCCTGTAAGCATTACATAGTCCATATTCTACCAGTATTAGATAAAGCAGGAAATGCTGTGAAATGAAACTTGAGGAATGTAATACTTTAAGCAGCATTGCAATACTGGATTTGGTTCAAAAATCTGCCACAAACAACAAAGAAGTAAATGTCTGTAATTGTTCATTTACAATTTCAGATTTTTATTTCGGATGAATAAATCAGACACTTTGATACCAGAACAACTTACTTAATCAAACTCTTTTAAATTTTGAAATGGTCTCCCATTCATCTTCTTTTTTTTTCCTAATATATTAGGTGAGTGAAGTCCATAATTCATGTACGTAATTGCAACAAAAACAAACGATTGCAGATGCATATTTAATGTTCACAAAAAGCAACACGTGCCACTAGACAATTTGACAGTATCCCTAACAAAATATCACCTTTAAAAAACAATTTTTCTTCAAATTAATTCTCTTTCTTTTTCCATTTTTTTAATGCTGTGGTATTAAGTCCTTGCAATAAAATTTTTTTTTTTTCATTTTGTTTTATATCTTTTTCATATTTTCACTTAAAAAATGCCCTTAAAGTGCTTTAAAAATGGTAAAATTCAAAAAGCATGTTTTCTCTCATAACATCTGTCAATTTAATGTTTGTCTAATTACTAGAGCGTAAACAAAATTTGTTTATAACAAATTGCACAAATTGCCGTTTGCTAGACAAAAAGAAATTTTAAAAACAAATTTTTTTTAATCAGTTTTATCAGCAGCAAAAAGTTCTCCATTTGTTGCCACAAATAACGAAAAAAAAATTTACAGATCATGAGAGAGAGGGAGGAGAGATAGAAACAACTGACACAATTGGTGATAAATTAGGTTTAAAAATTTATGAATTCCTATTAAAAATTGAATAATAGAACTGAAATACACAAAAATATGCAATTTAACTGGAAAAAAAAATTTTTTTTATCAATTTATTAACATTTGAAAAAATTGCCAACGTTGTCAGGGAAACAAATGTTTTATTTTGCATTAAAAATGATTTAATTTTTGCGATTTATTAGCATCGGCTTTTGTATTTTCATAAATACTTGACCTGTATACTAGGACGTATAAGTTATGATGTTATGGCTTACCATCACAGAAGCCTACAGATGTCTACGAATTACTTCTAGCTAATCAGGAATAGAAATGTTATAGTTTTTCTAAAGTACTTCAGACTTTCTTTGTGAACGTTTTTAGAAGGACTTTTATTTTATTTGTTATAAATTCAAGTGATTTCTTGAGCGAAGTCGATTGTAGTACAAAAAAATTTGGTATTTAAATACACAGTTTGCATATGGATTATAAGTTGGCAATATAATATCCTGCCTTTACTTTTTTTTCTATTTAAAATATCCTTGTATGATAAGTTCGATTATCCTATAATACCTATGAAATCAGTGACACTTCAACTTTCCCTGGTAATAGGAGTCGCTACCTAAAAGTAGTTTTTTTCCCCGGCTTACCAGCTAACGCATATTTGGAATTGCTGTCGAAAATTCTTTGCATTCATATCGCCAAAATAATCACAAAACTTAAGTATACGTTCAATATTGCCGCCAATCTTTTAAAGTTGCTTTAATTCCAAATTCATTTTATAAAATCGCTATTTAAGACAAATTGTTTTGCCATAACAATAAGACCAACAACAGCAACAACTATGTTCAACAATTATGTTATAATATTCGAAAACATCTATCTATTCAAGCACAAATTGATTCTCAAACCAAAGCCAAGACAATCGAAATGTTTTAATCTATTGAGAAATGAAGAATGGAATGAAAAATTCAGACAAAAAAATATCCATCATTTGTCATAGTGTGGCTTAAAACAATACAGAGGAGTCAGCATGAGTATGTATGCCTGTGTATATTCAAAAAAAAAAGTTCTCTTAGACAGAATTAAATGCGAACGAGTAGTATGTAGTTGGTAAACAAATCCATTTAAAGGAAAATTGTTTCTTAAGTATTTTACAACAGCTTAAACAGCAATTCATTAAATATTTTGATCACGTCATACACTAGTCAGTCACAGTCACACTTACTCAATCACACGCTCACTTTATATTGCCGTCCTTGCGGGTACAGATACATATCGCTCCTTTATTGCAACATAGTCATATCTCAAAAAATTAAAAATTTTTAGTTACTTAAGCAAAACTGCTCTTTTAGACCTTCTGTACATGTTGAAAAAAAATCAGTTTTATATCCCAAGCTGAATCGAAGTTATAGCAAAAAGTGTTTGCTGCAATTAGATCATATGACTTATGTCTTGAAAACTTAAATCGCATTTTGCCAAGTTCAAGTTTTTTTGAGATATGACGATGTTGCAATAAAGGAACGATATGTAGTCATCTCATACGGTGGAAGATTGGTGTTAATTTGAATCGGAAAATTGTTTTTCTTGAGCATTTCTTCATAAGGATGATTGAATTGAATTGAATTTTTAATGAATCAATTGAATTGTTTGATGTTCAATTGATTACAAATTAATTTCATCGAATTAATGGCATACGTGAATCAAATGTATAGAAAATAATTCAACAAACGCTTCAAATTATGTACTGAGTTGTAAACAGAAAACAATTTTAAATGTTTGTTGTTCTCGTGCTTAATGTCTTATTTTAAAACGAAATCTTAAAGATTCAAAGCCAAGGTACATGATCTCGTGATAATTCATTTCCATCTTGGAGATCAGATATAGAATTAGTTTTAATTTTTGTTTATAAGAGGCTCCTGAAATTAATGGGAGAACTCCATGCAATATATTTTTATTTGTGTTAAAGTGCTGGCTTATTAATTACGTAATAAAAGTCTTTATTAAACTGAACTAAATAAAAGAATTTATAACATACTGAAGGTAATTTTATTCAGTTTCAACTACTTGTATGTCAAGCGTCACAAGATAAGCTACTACGTACTAGATATTGGACTTGTGCAAAGCTTTACATAATTTTTCCTCAAGCTTTAATTGGATCATACAAAATAAATAATGTAGACAGAAGCATTTTTTCTATACTTTTTTTTTTTGTTTTTGTTAAAACGCGTGTTGTTATTTATGGTAGTGCGGTAGGTGGTATTAAGCTATAGGGGATCACTGTATCATGTATCAGATTGTAAAATAAGAAAAATCAAATAAAGGCAGAGCGAAAACAAATATTCTGAATGTTAAAAATATTATAGTAAACAATATTCTTAATGCATAAGCAAATAAATGCTTTTCATTATTTCCATTTTTGTTGTTTTTGTTCTTAATACGAGTATGTTTGTATGTAAAAAAGCCGCTTTTCTTTATTTAAATCAATCTTCAATTTATTGCGATGGACGTATAATTTCAATGAAAAATAAAAATGAAATCGATACTTCTACTTGCACATTAATGATGGATTTTAAAAGCCGTACATAAGTATGATGGCTTGCAGGCAAATAAACAATTTGAAGGATTAATAACAGGCATAAAATAAGTGTTTAGAAATATTTATGTCCTTTGCCCTTTGTTTGTATATATGTACGTATATGGCTTTAAGGCACGAATGATTTGACAACAGGAAATTCGAGAACATTTCGTAATACGGGTGGAGTGATTTTCAAATCAATTTATTTTTTTTTTTTTATTCTCCCATTAATGGAGAAGGCTTCTGAAAGGGAATGTGATTGAAGTAACCTCCTTTATTCGATGTCTGCATTGGGAATTCTTACTTCTGAAATATGGAAAGTTAAATTTTATTGAATTATTGCGAGTAAAGAAAATAATGATGCGGTTTTTTCAAATAGGGCAACATGAGTTCCTCCAAAAATATGAGGAAACACTCTACAAAGCAAGCGGTACATTTAATAAACGTTTATTTTCCTTGTTCATTAGGTTCGGTTACATTGAATTGGTTGAATAATATTACGCTGTATTGGCAAAATTCCATGTAGTTTTATGGAGATGTAAATTTTAGTCAGATTTAAATTTAAAATGTATTATTCTGAGAGTTAGCAAGAATTTATTTATTGATTTATTTTTCATAAATTAGAGTATTTATCCCCATAAAACTAGCTTCATTGATATTAAATACATTTGACTTGAATATAAGAAATCCTTGCTATAAGAAATCCTACTTCAAATTTAAATTAAAGGATGTCGATTTGAAAATTTTTGAGTGCTTTTCTCATTTCATATAACTTCGTTGACGTAATTTGTAAGAAAACTTTTCATAATGTCTTGTTTACTGTAAATAATCGTTATAAGGAACGGTTGGTTTTAAAACACAACAGCAGCGTATGAATAACCAATTCTTTGTTTAACTCGTAATATTTTGTTTGGGTAATTCGTTATAGTCATGCCAACAAAATTCCAAGCAATACACTCAATAGCAACGAACAAACGATTTGGACAGAGACTGAAAAGAAAAAATTTTAAATAAAACAAAAAACAAATTTTTAAAGAAAAAGGTTAATTTTCTACGTCAAGCATAAATAAAATTGAAAAAAAATCTAAATTTATGTTAAATAACATTTAAAAAAGGTCCCAAATAATAAACCAAAAATAAAATTCATTAATTTGGTAATTAAATGGCTTTAAGTACAGCAAACGATTGTTCATTAAATTTACCAAGTTTGGAAGTGGTTAAGACAAGTAAGTTATCATCATTGATTACAAAAAAAATCAATAGATAGATACCCTTCTTACGCACTGTTAATTTTATTTCATTTCTTTTCACAAATCCTGCTAATTTAATTGATTACAACCCTTTTTTAACCAACTTGATTCCGTCCAAAAGCACCCATGACATCAGCGGGAACAAACGTTGACTGGCTGTTACACATTTATTTTGCTCGACGTGATTTCGAACGTTGCAAAAAATTAATCGAACATGAATTGTTTTCTCATTTAAATCCCGAGTATTTGTATTTTGTAAAGGTAAGGACATTGAAATATTAAAAATTCGAAGAGAGATGGTATAGAAACTGTGTTTAACTCACGTTTATAATTGTATTTCAATTGTTTTGTCTTTCTCAAAAGGGCTTAATAGAGCGTGAGGAGGGTAACAACATTGAAGCTCTACGAAATTTACAAAATGCTTTGGATTTGAATTCACAAAATATTGAAATTTACAAAGAAATTGGTAAAACATTGTAAGTATTAATGAAACTAAAATAAATGAAATTAAAACTTGTTATAAATACGTAGGTGGTATGAAAAGTATGGGCAAGTAAAATATGATAAGTGGTCACATACAGAGAGAGTATCTTAGTGAGTAGATAAATATGAATGAAAATATGAATATATTTGGTGCAGTCTAAGAGGCAGCACTTAGGTTAGAGGACGTCCACTCGTCGGTCAAGACAAGCACAGTACCCGGAGGTCGAAATTGACCCATTGTACAAACAGCACTTTACAGACAGCACTTACTTAGTTGACTAGCTAATACAATCCTTTTAGGATTACGGCCTAACTGCTTAAGAGACATGGTAATCTAGTAAATATCAAACCCATACGTAATATTTTTCCGTAGAAAATTTTATTAGATTTGAAGTCTTAAAGACATTTGGTTAAACACTAATAACCATAAAGGAATAAGGGGAAAACTTCCAATAAGAATTTATTACAAATTTCTGTTTCTTGCTAGAAAAGAGAGAGTTTGTTACTGGTTCAAAAATAAATTTTAAATTTACGTTGACAGATTTATGATGGGTCGTTATAATCAATCTTTGAGTATATTCCGCGAAGCCGAAGAACTTTCAACACGTTTGGATCATGAAATTTTCCACTTCATTGGCGAACTATTATTACGCTCAGCGGCATCGCGTAATCAACTCCAAATGGCACAAAAGGAAGAATTAGAAGCGAAAACATATTTTCAAAAAGCCGTACAAACCGGCAAAAAACTGGAAAGTTTTCAGCGTTTAGCAGAAATTCATCGGAAGGCTAAAGAATATCACAAAGCCATTGAAGTGCTTGAAAGCTGTTTACTGTGAGTGATTAGCTAACGCATTAACAGTTTAGTATTAGTGAGATATTATGACTTAATTGTGAACTTGTGTTTTGATTTTAGCCTATCACCTGAAAATACAGAGGTTTTAACCGAAATCGGTGTGTTGTATTTGAAACTAAATGAAACTCAAAATGCTTTTGATCGTTTATTGGAGGTTATACAATTTGATAAGAATTGTTTACGTGGTCTAATGGCTTTTGGAGCAATATTACAGGTAAAAATAATAGGGTGAACCTTTAAGTAATGCTTTTGCATTTTTATGACAATTAGTCGGAACTAAATAAGTCGGAAAACAGCTAATAGATGGTTTGACAGTGTCAATTCTGTTGTTATTTTTTTTTTTAATATTTCTTATATCAAAAGCAGCATTAAAGCAAAATTAGAGGCTGTTACAGTCTTTATAATTTGTCTTTAACTTTCTACCAAAATGAGCTTTAAGCACGTCCTCTGATAAATCTTTATAGATATATCATTGTCCAATAGTAATTTCAAAAACTGTTTATTTTAATTTTGCTTTTGGTTTCACAAAATTTTTCTAATTTTGTTTTCTGACTTTTGTAGTCTCGAAATGATGTTGATGGTGCTTTGGGAAAATATAAAGAAATTGCAGCCTTAAAGCCAGACATTGCCGAATTATGGAATAACATTGGATTGTGTTTTTTCAAGAAACAAAAGCTAATTGTGGTGAGTCCTACGCTATTAAATCTTTGTTTTATAAACAGCAGCAATGAGAACAAAATTAATGTCGTTTTTAGGCTATTTCATCATTGAGGAAAGCCATTTGGCTATCGCCTTTAAATTATAATGCTCTTTACAATTTAAGTTTGATTTATATAACAGGTACGTATGTATATGTGGAATTATATAAATATTCGTTCGTAATTGTTTATTAAAATATATAAATTATTATGTAGGATTTTATTAACTCATATACGTCATTTTAAAAACGAAACGGATTTGATCGAAATTAAATATTTACGTTCGTAATTTTCTTTAGCTTTTTTTACATTAATTTCATTTGGACAATTGTAATGGAAGCATACAGCACAAGTATTAGGAATAATAGTATGAAATCTGATTACGATATTGAATTGTAGTGGAATTTCATAATATGCCGTTATTAAAGAATTCTACGTACAGTGGATAACAAAAACAATAGACGGTCAAATATATGTTACAACTTTTAATATTTGTTTCCCTTTTTTCTCATTAAATTACTCTTTTATTCAGCCCACTGTCAACACCGTCAACAAATTTTAATTAAAACATTTTCTTATGCAAAGTATGGCTCCTTAATACTTGAGTATATTTGATAAAATTTTTTCACGTCTTAGATATCAAACCTTCAGGAACTTGTAAAAATATGTTTAAATTTTTGTTATTGGTAAACAGAACAGAACAGACCAGAACTCTTTATTGTGGCATTACAATTTTATTTGTATGTACATTCCAAGCAAACACAAGTTAGATTTCACAATCTGGTCATCCCGTTGGCATGTGTTCATTTTGAATGATGAGTCCTTGAATCACCATCGCTTAAGTAACAAAAAAAAAAATTTAAGAAATGAAAAATTATGTAAATTGTGAGAACAATCACAATAACAGAGGAAAATGTGATTCTTAATGTTCTTGGTTCTTATGCACACAAAACAAGTCAAATGGGAGAATCGAAACAGTCTTTTTTTTATTGCTTTAGTAAGTGAATCATTTCATACAATAAACATGACAACAAAACAGTACGAGTGACAGATTCACGTATTTACAAACCATGGATTCAGTTTTATGTATGCGCAAGTAAATTCATCTGAACAGGCACAGGGCCTTTGAAACTATTGCTTACTACTGGCATTTTTAAATAAGGTTTGTTTTAAATTCTTTACATTTAATTTCTCCTTTTCACTCAAATTCACTTTCTTTGATCCTACTCTAAAGACAAATTTTTACTGTTCCAGTCGGTTGTATAGACTAATAAGCACATCTCTATATAAGATTTTCGTTATAAAATGCTATTCTTAAGAAAGAAAAAGTCGGCTACCATTGGTTTGCATTACAGTAATAAGCAGAGTTTCATACATGCCTTTCTGAGGCCTATTTATGACCTTGTGACGGAAACATTAGCTCTTACATCGGGTATTTTTTGAAATCATTTTTGTCCATTTGTGGACTTTAATTGCTCGTTGACATTGTTATATTCTAGGAGATTAAAATTTGTTAACTAATCATGACCATTATTTGTTGTAGGCCCATTTCAGGGCCAACATTTAACTATTACAGTTCCATGTATTCAACAACATTAAAAAAAAACTACAACAGAATAAAAAAAAAACGCACTAAAGTCGGAATTATGGATGACATTTAAAATGACAAGAAAGTTTTGTGTGTCGTAAAGATGGATTTGTTTATACATTTCCGCTCCATTTGCTTTAACTTCCGACAGAATATTTACATTTATTAAATGTGTGGTAATAATGCTTACACATACTCAGATATGGACATACTTATACAATGATTCTTTGAATGAAGGATACATTCAATTTTTTTATTTTTTTTTTATAAAATAAAACTTTTTTCATTAGCTAAATATGCCAGAATAAATCATTCAAACCAAATATGCGAAATTAAAGTTAAAACCGGAAAGAAAAAAGAAAGATTAAAAAAAATGTACTGTGTTGTAAGAAATTATCCAATTTTGCTTTCCTTCTCATGAAAATTACATTACATTACATTAACAACTTTCTAAAACTGAAAATTAAAATTAACTTTGATTGAAGAAGTGGTAATAAAAATTCATTCAATAGAAATGGAAGAGCTGAACACGAACTTCGATTGAGATAGATTGATGGCTCCTACAAAAATCATTTAGCGTAATTTGGTGTCTCGTGAACATCTATTGTCCGAATTGTAGTTAGAATTGAAGCAAGTATTAAAACCAATATGTTTGCTAAGTATCATAATACTGGAATTTTAACAACAGTCTCTTATTTTTTCATAGAATTATGGAGACATCGTAGTGTTCGACAAGATCAGAAAGTAAATTATTTAAAAGTTATTTGTTTTTCAACTCGGAAGTAAGTACAAGCTATAAATGTAATCTCTTAAACAGAGGCAATATTCAAATCCATTTCGTCAGTGTTGCACAAAGGTCCGCAAACCATAGTATATTAATCTCTTCTGGGTGATTAACTGGTCTAAACTATTAGGTAGAAATTAGGATATCCGTCCTTCATCCAAAAAAGCAAACCAAGCAATACTAATTTTTCACTCGGCAACCGATCCAATAGTCTCTAAGCGACTCAGACCATATATAAATTTTTAAGACAGATTCATCTTTTCCATAGCTTAACATATGTAGTGTATTTCAAGGATACATCAGGTTTCTTTTTGCAAAATTCAATAGCTTGATTGAGAATCTAAGAGGAAATATTAACTTTATTCAAAAGACATACTGTCAATGTTTTAGAACGTTACAGACAGGATAAGAAAGCTGCTAGATAATGACCAATAATGTATTGGAAGGCTTTAAAGAGTGCAGTAGTTTAAAGTACAAATAAATAAGAACATCTATTACCATTGATAGCTCTTAGTTCTCGTTTTTTCAAATGTTATGAAATTAACAGAGTTTATTGACCCTTTGGAGAATGACGAAAGCTTGGGTAAATTTCTTTGTAAATTTTGTTTATTAAACAAAATTAAAATAAAAGATTAATTCACAGTGTTCTTTAAATATTAAAACTTACCACACTTTTATTGCATCACTTTTACCATAGCAGCGTAGGTAAAGGAAATAAAAATCATAAATAATTATTAATTGCAAATGTAAGGTATAAAGAAAAGAGAAACCTTAAGTATTAAGATTATCTTTTGTTATACAATTTCTTTTATTTTAAGCCCAACAATATGCCAGTGCCTTTCATACATTGGCAGCCGCTATAAATCTACGAAAGGATAATGCCGAATGCTACATGTTACTTGGCAGTAAGTATTTGTGGAAAGTTCTTTAATTGAAATATATATTTTTATCGAGATAAATTGAAATGTTATCAAATGCTTACGTACGTTCACATGGTATTTTGGTATAAACGTACCATATGTACAAGGTATTAAATATTAAATAGGGTGGTTCGAAATGAAGACGATAAATTATAAAGAAAACATTTTATAAAATTTGACTACAGAATTAATGTGATTAAATTCACTTTCTGAATCATTTACTTTAAAAGCTCTCCTTTAATTTGAATTCTCTTTTTGAACTATCCTAATTCACAATGTTCATGAAAGTACTGCATAAAATATAACCTTGATGTCTACACTTGTTCTTGGGCAGCCAAGTGAATGTGGCTTTAAATATCTTATGCTTTTGTCTACATATATGTACTTTATTATTCATTTTTATTATTATTATTATCCTTTTCTCTACCAAAGCTTGTTTTGTCTTAATATCTTTTGTTATGTTTTTTTTTTTTTATATAACATCTACTGACTAACAATACTGCAGTTTGTTTACGCAAACTGGAGGATTTCGATAATGCCTTCACAGCTTTCGAACGTGCGAGCCGCATATCAGCTGCTCAATTGGAAGTCTCTGCCGACAACACAACTGTCGCACCAACGTCAGTGAACTCAAATAATAACAGCAGGACCTCTTCAGTATATAATCCTTTGATTCATCTTAATTTTGCCTTATTCTGCTATGAGACGGGACGCTTAGCTACGGCTAATGAGCAATATAATCGTTTTGTTGCCTCTGCCCAGGATTTAATGTTGTTGCCAACTGAAGTAAGTTTGTCGCAATTAAGAGATTCGCAATGGATTTATTCGGTCGGTCAATGGCATTGACATTGATAGTGAAAATTTAAATAAAAAAAAAAAGAAATTTATATTGACACTGGCCCTGAGAATTTCTTGTTATTGAGAAAATAACAAACAATTGCTTGGGAGGTAATTAAAGTAAAAAGTATAAGAAAGTTTTTATTTTCCTTTTAGAAAATTAGTTAATTAGTTAAAAAATGCAAAACATATTTTATTGTATTAAATTATAAGAAGAATGAAAAAAAAATTGTTTTAAATTGAATTTTATTAATTGTTTTTTTTTTTAGCCAGCAAAGTTATAAAAGTAATTTTAAAACTCTTCAATTTTAAAAATTTTAATAATTTTTTCCAAGCGTAAATTGACCATGAATTTGCGCTGAAAAATAAACGTAGAACATTTTTCTCAATAATGCAAAAGTTTTTCAGGTTTATTCCTTAAAAAAAAGAACAACAAAATCTAAAGCGAAAGCCAAAGAAATTTAAAATTGAAAGGAAAATGAAAGGAAGATTAACACTTAAATTCTTAAAGGGAAGTTGTATATTCCATTACTCCCGCAAAATATGGCCCTGGGAATTTGGGCAAAGCTGACACATTAGAAAACTTTGCAAATACCAAAGGTAATGAAAGGCAGACAGCATAAATTCGAAGCAATGGATTTTTAATCATTCATAAAAAATGTATGTGGCCTGGCATGATTTTTCAGTACAAACTCTCAGATGTCGTGCTGGTAACAGAAAATAATATATGGGAATAATACAATCCTACCAAACACCTAACACCAATCATGTAATTTGTTGAAGGTCAGTGACCTTTGTTGTTTGATTGTTAATTCAGAAAGCCCACAGGACATCGTATACCTTTGATTAAACAGGCTTTTTTAAATGATTTCTTGTTGCAAAACATCATCCAGTTTTTAGTAACTGGCTTACCAGAGCGAAAATCACCTTTGTATACGAAAAATTTACGTAGGGAATCAACCAAACCACTCCTGCATGCGGCAGTTACTTCTAACATTCTCAGCGTACAAATTTTGCAACCTTTTAAATCACTTTTAAATCAAATAAAATTTTCTACACGAGCAATAAGTAAAAATGTAACCACTTTTTATACACTTGTCCCTTGATACAATGGAATTACTGACATGCGTCATATAGGCAGCAACAGCATTTACTTCATATACGACCCAAGCATGTCTTTAACTTTCACTGTAGAATTCCAAAACATATTTCACCTAATTTCAATATTCATATTTGTATAGTTGCTGTGTTATATTATATGCCGAATTCTTAAAATTTTATCACAGTACGATATAATCGATTTCAATTACATTTAAATTTGTATCCATTCAACGCCTATGTACAACCTACTGTTGTAGCAAAGGTACCCAAAAATGTCGTTAGTCTTTCCTCTGAAATTAATTTAAAAATTTCGATCTGATATTACAACCACCAGCACTAATAACACAATATTCTCCTGTGGTATACGACAACTAACAGCTGCTGCCTGTTTAATTGGAACATTGTTGTTGATGTTACTGCTCTCTGTAGTCCTACTCATTGTATAATTTTATAATAATATAATATTATAATTTTTTTTTTGTGTACAACAATATAACTGTGCTTGTATGTTAATGGAATATTTAATTGTCCATTATGTTATTACACGTTCCTTTTTATTGTTTTCGAACAATGGTACCATGATATTGACATATTTTTATGTCAGGGCAATTATTGTCGCCGGTAATTAAAATTAAACCAGATTTATAGAAATTGTCCGTATACTACTGAGTAGAGCGAAATATTTTTATTGCAAAAGAGCATATTTAATTTTCATGTAAATAAATGACTGCCTTTGATTGCATATTTGAATTTAAATTTTGATTGTATTTGACATTAAATTAATATGCTATAATTGATTAATTAATATGCATATTGATTTTAAAAAGAAATTTAATTCAAAAAAGAAATACAATGCCACCTACTTACTATTATTGATTAACTTTAAAATTATAAAGTTCTTATGATTCTATAAATATGTACATATATGTGTAGTTCAGGTATAACAAATATTTTTTGTATAATATTACGAAGTAATTCAAAACCGATCGTACCCTATTGGATTAATAAAGATTTATTTTGAACTGTAAAAAAGTGTTAACCATGAAATACAGCACTTCTTTAAGAAAGAAATTTCCAAACGTTCTTGCAGCTCGATAAATAGTCCAGATATCCAAGGATAACCAATCATATCTGGAAAAGTAACTTTTTAAAATAATTTTGAATATTTCGCATAACTTTTAGTGTATTTATTAAGGTTTAAAAAATAAATTGATAAACTTTCTCCCTTTATTCTTTAGTCCTTCTTCATTCTTCATTTTTTCTTTCTTTCTTCTTTTCCTTCCTTCACAGTATAAATTTCAAGCAACGAAATTGAAATCTTTATTGAAAATCTCCTCAAGTCATATATTAAGTTGTGAAACTGCAAATATTCCTGGTGGTGGTGATGCTTGCAATCAACAAATTATTGCTGGTGGCGCTGACGATAACGACAATATTGGAGTCCGTGCTGTTGAAGCCAATGCAATTTACCGTCATGCAAATGACAACAATGATGACGATGAAATAAAACAATTCGAAAAGAATGGCAGCGATGAGATTGACAGAGACAAGGACTATATTCAAGCGACTACGGACAACAATAAATGAAGCGGCTAAAGTTTAAAAACAAAATTTTAAACTTTGATGTTTAGAGTGAGTGTCAGACGATGGTCAACTGCGGGACTAAGAAGAAAATTTCATGAATTTATTTAAACCACAAAAAAAAAAATAGAATTTATTAATAAAAAAAAGTTTCAAATACACAATATAAACCTGGAAATTGTAATTGTGTTGTACAAAAAGTAATTCAAATTTATCTATCACGGTGACATCGAATGTAACGTGCCCTTTAGAAGATACTAGAAGAGAAATATTATAAAATTTAATTTTGTTCATTTATTACCTACAGAATAGGTTTTTTCTTCAATCAAAGCATAAGTTAGAAGCTTAAGTAAAGCCTATATTAGCTTAGATTTACTTTGAAAAGACGGCCCATATTCGAATATTTTTATTTATTTAAAAAAAAATAAATACTAACGTTTGCTACAAGCGAAAAACTTAAAATCACTTATGGTAGGGGCTTAGGACAGCTTTCAATAAATGTCGATTGAGTTGATAAACAAAAACAATATTAATATGGATGATAGATAAGGTTAATTTCTAAAATGCATGCACAAATGTTAGTCATTTGTAATCATTATTACTTTTGGTCGCTTTTCCAAAGGACGCTTTATTTACACAAAAACAAGGTGTGTGTAGTTATTATTTAACACGAAACTGCACACGAATATTGATTTAAATTAAAAAAATATAAATTTGATAATTTTTTCATTTCGTTGATATTCAGAATATTTTGTGCTTGGCTTGTGAACTTCTCCAAATTTACTGTACCTTTCTCGTTTTATTGAGCCATTTATTGTCACTATACTGCCTAGATAACAAAAGCTACATATATACGTATGCGACCAGTTGACCTTGTAACATAATGCTTACAGTGCTAATTCAAAACTTTCCTTTTTTTGATAGACCTAGGCCTGTAAAGACAACTAAATTGAATCACCATCATCCAGAAAAGAACTTCAACTTATAGTAACTTCAAGTTGAAGAAGCAAAACCTGATAGAATTTTTCTCTAAGGTGCTGTAACTGTGCTTCAACTTATAGAAAATTCAAATAATAGAAGTTCAAATTATAAACGTTCGACTGTATATTTTGACACGACCTCAATTCATATGTAATCGAACATTTTTTAAATTGTTTATTTTTTTTATCAAAATTTCATAATGATTAATAATAATTGCATATTGGCATATGGACTATATTTTCAGCATTAATACATATGCGGTATATACATAAGTATACCGGAAAATAGCTTTTTGTTCTCAAGAGACTTCTTAAACAAAATTATAGAATGTTCTCTCATATTAAGAGAAATAAATTAATTTAAATAAATTAATTTAACCCTTATAACGTGTTCCTGGTATATATTTGTTAAGGCAGAAATTTTGTTGAAATGCTTTTTAACTGTATTGGAAACTATAATTAGAGAAAATGAATAAAATTATTATAAAAATAAATCTTCACAAGACAAAATTGAGACAAAATTTGTTCCATTCATCATAATTTTAATCAAATATCCTTTCAATTTTGAATGTCCAGCTTAAGGGTTAAATGTTCTAAAGCTTTCAGTCAATTAATCGCATCAGATACAAAGAAAGTGAAATTAACTATGAAATTAGTTGGGTTTTTGCCACCCATTTAAGTAGAGCGGCACAAACGAAATTTATTCATTAGCAAACACAGAGAGATCATGTTCTTCTTGAAAACCCGCTGTTTCCTCAATAATTATGAACCATTCGCAAAACTAAAACATAAACAACAGGTGTGTAAGCTTTTCCAAACAAATTAAATAAAAAAAACAATATTAAAACATAAAATAAATTTTTATTTAAAGTTACGTTTATTAGCAAATGCAGCTGATAAAATTTCAATCTCTGGAGTAGAGGAACCAGAGTTCCAAAAGAAATGGTCGCAAGCGAAACCATTCGACGCAATACCCTACGATAGTAGAATGGCCATGTTAATGAAATTTTTACCGGGAGGAAAATATGCTAAACTGGATGCCAGTCAATTAATGTTGGCCTTTAAACGTGATTTCGGCGATATATGTTTGCTGAAGGGTATGTTGGGTAAAAAGGATTTCGTTTGTAGCCATAACCCAGAAGATTTTGAACAAGTTTTACGTAATGAAGGCTCATGGCCTATTAGACCAGGTATGGAGGTTTTAGAATATTATCGAAGTGTTTTAAAGAAAGATTTCTATCAAGGAACCGAGGGATTGCTATCAGCGTAAGTAAACTCTGATTTTAAAGCTAAACTTATTCTAATTTCTGCATCTTATCTCCTAGCCACGGCGAGAAATGGGGCAATTTTCGTTCAGTTGTCAATCCGATTTTGATGCAACCCAAGAATGTTCGTCTATACATGACCAAAATGTCCCAGATTAACAAGGAACTCATGACAAGGTAAAATGTGACAATTATTTATGAAAGAGATTTACGCAGGCCTTCAGAAGCATACATACGATTAACAAACTTCACAAATTTCTGAACCTATACAAAAGACCGTGTTAAAATCGAGGAAAGTTGTTAGACAATTATAAAGATTTTCAACGAAAACGGATTGGTTAAAAAATTTCTGAAATTTGTTAACCGTATGTATACTTTTGTGGCTGAGTGTAATTTGTTGGTCGCAAAATTCAATTGAAATTCAATTTATAAATCTCTCAATTATTCATTATTTATTCTATAAATACCTCGAAATCAATTTTCAAAAATTATTTAATTTTTTAACTCCCAGAATAAGAGAATTACGCAATCCCCAGACTTTGGAAGTTCCTGATACTTTTGAAGAGGAATTAAATCGGTGGGCTTTGGAATCTGTTTCTGTTGTGGCTCTCGACAAACAACTGGGTTTGCTAACTGACAAGCGCAATGATCCCACAGCAAGAAAACTCTTCCAAAGTTTAAACGATTTTTTGCTTTGAGCTATGAAATCGAATTCAAACCATCCGTATGGCGCTATTATCAGACCAAAACTTTTAAAAAACTTATTAGTGCTCTTGATACTTTACAAGGTATAGCCACCAATTACGTACAAGAAGCTTTGGAACGCATAGAGCAACAAAAACGTCATGACCTGCCTGATAAACCCGAAAGTGAAAAAAGTGTTTTGGAGAAATTAGTGAACATCGATAGTAAAATAGCACAAGTTATGGCCATTGATATGTTATTGGCGGGAGTGGATACGGTATATTTCTTTTTGAAGGTTTTTTTAAAAATGTTTTAAAATTCATTTTTTTTTTCATTCGTTTTTAGACCACCACTACCTTTACTGGACTCTTATTGTGTTTGGCTAAAAATCCTGCAAAACAAGCCAAACTACGTGAGGAAATTTTACGCATATTGCCTACGAAAGACTCCGAATTCATGGAGGATGCTTTGAAAAATATTCCCTATTTGAGAGCCTGTATAAAAGAGTCTCAACGGTTTTATCCTTTGGGAGCGGGCAATGTTAGAATTAATCAAAAAGATGTTGTACTTAGTGGCTATAGAGTACCAGCTGGCACACAAGTCTTAATGATAAGCATTTCTTTCAATATGGACGAAAACCACTATCCCAGAGCCACAGAATATTTACCCGAACGTTGGCTAAGGCCAGAACAATGTGATGACGTCAGTCTTAAAGGACTGAAACCCAGTAATCCATTTGTATTTTTACCTTTCGGTTTTGGCCCTCGTAGCTGTGTAGGAAAACGTATTGTAGAAATGGAACTGGAATTGGGCATAGCGCGATTAGTGCGCAACTTCCACATAGAGTTTAATTATCCCACCGAAAATGCCTTTAAAGCTTTACAAATTAACGTGCCGAATATACCGTTGAAATTTAAATTTACGGAAGTTGAAAACTAAAAGATCTATTCTAACGGTTTTTATTAGAATTTGAGTAAATATTTACAAAATTCATTTAATAAGAAGAATGAAGATGTGTATACTATATATATGTGCAGTATAATAAATAACAAAATGCTAAAATGTTTAAAAGTTTCTAATTTAATTTTTTTATTTTATTTATAATATATCTTATAAAATATAATTACATATTATATGTAGATTATATATATATTATATGTATATTATATATATATTATATGTATATTATATATCTATATATATAAAAATGATTGTGTGTATTTGTTTGTGGGTTTGTTTGAAGTTTATAGACGGCTAAACGGCTGAACCGGTTTTCTTGAAATTTTAACAGTACCTTCCTGTGTGTCTGGAAGGAACTATATATATATTTTTATTTTAAAATTTTAAGTAGGCGAGGTGCCACGCCCACATACCCAATAAGTATTTAATATCGCATATCTCATAAACTTCAACAGCTAGAGTCCTCAAATTTTGTATGGACGACTTTGACGAATATAGGAACAAAATGGGCGGATTGGCTATAGTGGACGTGTCACATCCCATATAAAAAATATTAAATTAGTATATCTGAGAATGTATAACAGTTAGACTCCTAAAATTTTGTTGAAGCCACTTTGGTATCAAAATGAATATTTTAGACGAAACTAGACTGATTAGCAATAGGGGGCGTGTCACCTCACATATGAATATATGTACCTAAATAAATTAAAAACGGCCGCACCAATTTTCTTGATATTTTAACAGTATTTTCCTGTATGTATGGAAGGAACTATAGGATACTTTTTATTTTTAAATTTCAAGTAGGCAAGGTGTCACGCCCACATACCATAAATACATAAGTATTTACTGTGTCATCCTAATATCCTAATATATATTATAAATCTTTCTGTAAGTCTGTTTTTTTGTTTGTTGGTTTGTTTGTTAGCCAATCACGCCTGAACGCCTGTACCGATTTTCTTGAAATTTGTGATATAGATCAGGCTTTTGTCCGTGGAGATTATAGGCTATAAATCTTTTCAAAATTTTTACCAAAAGGGGAGAAAAAATGGGACAAATGAGGAAAAAATGGTAATAGGTAATTTTTTACGATTTAGCTTGGTTAAGTTTTCCAAATAAATAGCTATTGGAGGTATTCCGTTTCTAAAGTTGAACCAAAAGGGGTAAGGGGCGGAAAACGGGCAAATTGCATGCATTTATATTTAGGACTTAGAGTATTTCAAAAATTGGGTTGTTTGATAAACCGGTTTCCGAATAATTTGAAAAATTGTATTTTTTAGAAGCCGGTTTCGAATCCGCTCAACGTCGGGTACAATCTGCTAGTTAGGTTTAGGTTTAGGTCGTAGTGGTAGCTCTGATATCACAAAGCTCACTTGAGCACGCATGGCGGCCCGTTGTGATGCCACGGGTGAAACGCAATCCCCGTACTAACCAAGTTCCGCCAATTCAGGGAAAGGAAGAAGTTGGTCAGCGCAAGGGCTGCACAATAAAAGCACGACTACCCCACACTGGAAAACCAGCCAGAAAATTTGATGAACGAAGCTATATCCTTGATATCAATAGATGATAACTCCGTTAAGCTAACAAGGAATGGGGAACCAAATAACCTATATCTACTCCTAGCAAGAGACGGGCACTGGCAAAGAAAGTGAACAACGCTCTCCTCTTCCTCAGTGGACCTACATCCACGGCAGAAGTCGTTAAAGGGAGCCTCATTCTCTCGGCGTGCCTACCCATGATGCAATGACCCGTAAGCACGGCCACTACAGTCGAGATGACATCACGACCGAGACTAAGTAATCGGTTGGTACGCCTTCCATTCATCCTGGGCCAGGTAAGTCTAGCGGTGGAGCAGGACTCCTCATTGACCCAGGATAGGTTGGCGTCCCGAAGGAACCTCCGCGCAATGGTCAACTTGACCGAGGCAAGTGGTATACTCATCTCAACAGAAGAGGATTCCGGAAGGAGCGCACCAGCTCTGGCGAGCTCGTCGGCCCTACAGTTTCCCGGAATATCACTGTGCCCGGGGACCCACACCAGAGAGACCTTGGTGAAGCGCCCCGAGACTAGGTCGAGACTGCGACGACATTCCCTAACGATCCTAGAGTTGATCACGAACCCTGACAGAGATCTTATCGCAGCCTGACTGTCCGAAAAGATCGAGACGCGACTGAAAGGAGCCATCACCTCCGCCTGAAACACACTGCAGTAGTGCGGCAGACGGAGAGAAATATTCAGGTCCAGTTTCCTAGAATGGACGCCGCTTCCGACCCCAACCTCGAGTTTAGAGCCGTCAGTATATATGTATATCCAGGACATCCGGGGGGACGATCGTATCAGGATTCCAGTCATCCCTACTCGGAATCAGAAAGTGGAAACATCTATCAAAACAATGTTCAGCAGGGAAAAAGTCCATGTTCCCAGGGACCACCGGGTCAATCTCCAGAATTGTGGAGTGACCAGAAGGTACAATGTGCCAACGAGAGAGAGCATTAAGTCTAGTCGCAGCAAACTTGGCCACCTGCTTTGCGAGAAGCACAGTAGGTAGCCAGTTTAGCATTGTGAACAAGGCTTTCGTGGGGGTGGTGCGTAGAGCACCAGTTATATGAATAGCGGCAGACCTTCTGACCTTGTCAAGAAGTCTGACGTTGTATTGTCTGTCCAGAGCAGTCCACCAGAACACAGCACCGTATAAGAGGTTGGGTTCGATGACCATGGAATATATCCAACGCATGATCCTTGGGAGAAGACCCCACCTGGTTCCGACCGCCCTACTGCAGCAGTAGGCAGCACATGCCGCCTTACGTGCTCTAGCAGCCAGATTTGCCCTCCAGTTCAGTTTGGGATCGAGGATCAGGCCCAGATATTTAACCTCGGGACTCAACGTGAGTCTGGTCCCCCCTATGCTGGGAAGGGAGAAGGTCGGAATTTTATATTTCCTCGTAAAAAGAATCGTATCGGTCTTAGAGGGGTTAATAGACAGTCCAAAATCCCTACACCAGTCCAACACGATTGACAGCGCCAGGTTCAGCTTGTCCGACAGTGTCTGCGGACAAATTCCCGACGCTGCAATGGCAATGTCGTCAGCGTATGCTATGACCTCATTGCCAGATTGTTCCAGCCCCCTCAGGAGTGAGTTGGCTGCAAGATTCCAGAGAAGAGGTGATAGAACACCGCCCTGCGGAGTACTCTTACGAACCATTCTCTGACAATTCGAGGCCCCCACTGTGGAGGTCACTATCCTCGATTTGAGGAGAAGCTCGATGAACCTGACCAGATCCTGTCCCAGGTTCAGAGAACCGAGAGCCCTAACTATGGCGTCCGGGTTGATGTAATTGAATGCGCCCTCAATGTCCAAAAAAATGGACAAAGTGTATTCTTTAACGTGCATGGACTTCTCCACCCGAGAGATAAGCGAGTGAAGTGCTGTTTCCACTGATTTACCTCTCGTATATGTATGTTGTGAAGTGGACAGAAGCGCTGAATCAATCGAGGCCCTAATATGAACATCGAGGACTCTTTCCAGTGTCTTCAGAAGAAAGGAACACATATTTATGGGTCTATAATCATTTGCCCCAGTATGGGACGGTTTCCCAGCCTTGGGAATGAAAATCACCCTAGATATTCTCCAGCTCCAAGGGATGTAGAGGAGCCCGAGACTAGCGTTATAGATGGCAAGCAACCAGGGCAGGATTATCTCCTCCCCATGTTGAATGTCACCTGCAATAATGCCATCCGGTCCTGGTGACTTGAATGGTTTGAAAGACCAACAGCCCATTGCACTTGGCCAAGGGGTAAGGGACAGGGGGAATAGTTCCCAGACGGTGGTTCATTAACCTGGTAAAAGGCCTGACCACCAAATGTGACACTTCCTGGAAAGTGAGTATCAAGGAGGAGTTCAAGTGTCTCCAAACTGGACGTAGTCCAACGTCCGTCAAGTCGTCGGATACAGTCAAGTGATTTATGAGTGGAACTTAGAATTTTACGAAGACGGCCCGCTTCGGCAGAGGATTCTATGCTCGCGCAATAGTTCCTCCACGAGGCCCTCTTCGCTCGCCTCACAGTGTATTTAAGTTCCCTCTTTTTGGCCTTGTAGGTAGACCATTCACCTGTCGTCTTCGCCCTGTTAAAGAGCCTACCACAAGATCGGTGTAGATCAACGATCTCTTGGTTCCACCAGGGCGGTTTACGCTTGACCCTATGGGCAGAGGGTCTGACGGAGGATGTGGCTGCCGCCCTAAGAGCAGTTGACAGTGTGTCAGCAGCCCTATCCACGTCGAAACGGGTCGTTATAGTCGGGGGGGTAGAGGGAAGGCTGCAACGCAGTTTCTCTCTAAAAACGGTCCAATTCGTGTTCCTCCTGTTGACCAGAGGGTCACGAAAGGAGGACACGCGTTCGTGTCAATAATGAAGGTAATGTATCTATGGTCCGAAAAGAAGCATTCGTGAGATACAAACCAGTTCTTAAGGTCAGTAGAGAAATCGGAGCTAACAAGAGTGATGTCCAGCACCTCCTTCCTAATAGAAGTCAGGAAGGTTGGCTCATCACCCCGATTAGCTATAGCTAGGTTATTACTTATAATAAAATCAAAGAGGCACTCACCCTGTTCATTGGTACCGGAACTGCCCCACATCGTGTGGTGGGAGTTGGCATCTGCCTAGCATTCGCTACCAGTCGACCAATGGGATCCTGAGGGGGAGAGAGCCCATAGTCATGAGCCATATAGGATGACGTGATCCAGAAGGTCATCGAGTTAATTTCGACGACCATGGTAACGGTGTCCTTATCACTGAACCTGTGGAGGAGAAGAGCGTTAATACTATTCTTAATCATAACACAAGCCCGAGGCTTACCTGAATTCTGGATATACGCTACGCGATATCCTTTGGTGTTGAGTCCACAAACCCTGCCGTCTACGACCCAGGGTTCTTGGATCAGAATGAGCTCTTCATCCTCGGTTGCTAGTCGGAGGAGCACACCGGCGGACGCGATTTTGGAATGTTGCAGGTTAATTTGGATGACTCTCAGCATTGACTCAAGAATCAACCATTTTCACATCAGCGTCCTCCTCGTCCGACAACGGGAAGGTAACGCCTGCGTCAATATCGATGCCGTCGAAGAATTCCCCCACCAGCTCAGAATTGGACTTCTTGCTGGAAGAGGAGCGTCGAGAAAAGTGGCTGCTCACACTTCTAGATTCGACGTCTTCGGCGGATTCAAAGGGTACAGGGATAGGGACGGATGGGATAGGGTACTGTGGGAGGGGTTGGGGTGGGTCAATGTTTACGGGGTTGAGGTCTGTTGGGGGATGAGCAGCAGCGCGAGAATCCGACTTATAGACCCTTAGTTCGATTGAACTAAAACCATATTTTATTACGCCCCCACGGGCAGTAATAAATGGAAGTGACTCCTCATTCAGGATGATCACCGCCTCGCGGTAATCACCCCACTGGTCAGACACTTTAGCTACCCTCCAGTTATGGGTAGGCAGGTCGGTGTTACTGGCCTTGAGGATCCTCAAAATGGTTTCCGGGTCCGATGGTCCAGTAGGAATTCTCGCCTTGGATCGGGGGCGGTTAGCAATCTGGTCTGGAGGTACAGCAGCAAGCTTAGCTCCTGGCCAGACTTCCCCAATCCTGCTGATGGCCTCCTTGTAGATCTCCATAGAACAGAGGTCGGAGCACGCCACCAGCTTGATGTGCCCCTGATACCACCCCGCATCAGTGCAGCCAGGTGAGGGGCCAGGGTTGGAGTCCATTACTCCAAGGAATACGTCTAGGAGTGCGTGTTCCACCAGTCTCCACTTAGCGGGGGCAATGGAACCATCAGGGTGGCTCCGGTCAACAATTGCCCAGGTCAGACCTTCCTTTAACACCTCATTAAGAGGCTTAGAAGGCTTGTTGGGGACAGGGCGTCTGAGTTGCGCCGAGCGCGGTCTTGTAGGCGGGGGGATATTGGGATTGGCCACCTTGGAGCGCTTAGGAGGCTGGAGAGGAGCGTTTAGCTCGATAGATCTTTGCCTCTTTGGGCCCGTTTCTGCCGTGATCGGAGAAGCAGGGGGCGATCATTACGATGGGCCTTAGCCCAGGCAAGCCGTTCCTTCTCATCCTCTTAGAGTTCTATATGCCCTCACGCTAGCACTCACGGTATTCCTGAAACCCGATGGATTGGTGCCAGGGGCCTGCGCGCCAGACTTGTCAGCCAATGCCTTAGCGGCAACCGAAGAGTGCGAGGGCATATTCGCAGCCGCCTTAGAGGTAGACGGAGCCTCGGTGGAAGGTGTCCTAACAGGAGGTGTGGCGACACTGGGAGCCGGCTTCACAGCCGGAAACTTGTGTGCCAAGCGGGGTTTTACCGAAGTAAGAATACGGGGCTTAACTCTCGAAGGGGCAGCTGCATTTTTGACAGGTGCCTGCCTAGAGAGAATTGTGCGTCCACCGGTAGCAGTGGATGCTTTGCGCTCGCCTACTTGAGTTAGCGCTGGTCTATTTGGGTTTGATTTTTCAGAGTTCATTGTAAGAAGGTCCCCACTCAAAGCCGCTATCCTTGTCCGCAAGTGTAGTTACCCATTAGTGGTCCCGTGGTTATCTATGCAAGCAGGGAGGCCACGCGGGGGTTGGCACCAGCCCTTATGGGGACAGGTGCTCAGAGCCAGGCCGGGTACTAATCGGGAGTCCTCTCAACCGAACCTACACCACCAACTTATCGGCGACGGACAAGGAACGTACTTTGAGGCCTGCCAGGGTTTTAACGGGACGGGGGCAGCTGTAACCCTAGCCTGGAGCCGTTCACACAGCAGGTTTCACCCCGGTGCTACCGTGCATACACAACTAGGTCCAGAAAGTTACAGCCACCAGCTCAGGCCAATCGAGTCAGAAACAAGGGGGCAGACAGAAGTCCGAGAAGAAAACGAGTCGTGCCAAGAAAAAGGAGGGGTCAGCCATAGTCACCCCGGCTGAGAGGGGGGTGTTTATTGACTCCCCAGTCTAGATCCGTAGTGTTCCGTTAAAGAGCAGGGCCACCTCTAGCAGGATGTCCCGCACTAAGGGTCCTGATAGGGTAGAGGCTGGAGGCTCCGAGGGAGCTATAATCGCATATCCCCATCCTGCGGAAAAACCGCTTGACCCCAACAATCTGCTAGTACATTATTACAAAAATTAACAGTCCTACTAAAATGTTCAAAAGTTTCTAATTTTATATGTTCCGCACCAAAGAAAAGGTTGTTGAACACGCTATATGCTTTTCTTCTTTTTCGATTGTTTCAATTACTTGCTAGAACCTTAATTTTCGAATATACGCGTGGTGGTAAAAATGTAGCTGTTAACAAGGCCTTTAATTTTCGCTGTTAAGCTTTTAGTTACGGCGCCGCTATTTATTAAATTCCATAAATTATAGCGTTGTCAAGCCGACAACTACTTTGTGCCAAATTTAAATTTTGAAATAGTACTGAACTATAACCGAAAGGGAGAAGAATTTCCAAAAGCATTTTGGGAATAAAACATAAAAGAAAGAAATTATTCAAAAATTCATATGCAGTGTTCTAAGTTTCTAGAATTTTCATAGAATGACACATTGGCAACATTGTTTTAATGCAGTAACCAGACATATCAGTGAATGCCTCCACTATTGGATATAAAATTATTTATTTATTTATTATTTAAATTATTTATTATTTAAATTATACAGTACATGTATTTATGGTAATATGGTACCCGTTTAGAAAAGCGACACTTTGGTGAGTTTCGGTTTTATTTACCATATTTTGAAAGAACTCACCACCACATTAGAAACCATACTTTCGATTTTATTCATTTTCAATCACAACATTTCACAACATTCCAAACGGAGCTTTTACTTAATAAATTATTTATTAAAATATATATTTACTTTTTAAACGAACAAAAACGAACGAATTTGTTGAAAAAAGTACTGAAAGCTTGGCGGGGGTACTGCAGTGTTTTTGAAATAAAACAGTACGAAAAAAAAATACAAAAGTACGAAATTTTTTCAACACTGTTTGTGGCTGTCAGTTTACTTCGTTTATTATTTACTCACCGAAATGAGGAAGATGTAACTTTTTCGTTTGTTTTCTTTTTTGCGGCCAAATAAAATGTATCAATTTTAAATAAAATACAGTTGAGTAACAGTAAAAAACAAACTAAAGGAAGAAGTTTATTATAAATCAATAAAAACAAAGTGTTAATAAATATTTTATGTAAACAAAATAAAATACATTCGTACAACAACAAAAAAATATATAAAAAACAAACATTTCTTCTATTACTTCTTTCTCCACCAAAACAACAAAAAAACAGCTGGTGAGACTGTCTGGGGCGAACAAGAACTTCTTACTTCATCAACAAAAAAATATTGAAAGAAAATAAATTCATATAACTTCATTCTAAAAGAAAAGGTAAATAATTATATTAATTGTAGATATTTTGCTCTTAAACTAGGTTGTTTTTTAAGAACTGGTTCACATTAATTGAACAAATTCAACGCCTTTTTAGTGGTGTTGGCTCGCTGCTGCTACTTACGTACTTACTGTCGTCAAAAGTGTTTGGGAGTTTCATAAAGAAACATTTTTAATTTTTTTTTTTAATTGTTGTTGTTGATAAACGAAGAACTTTTTTGCAATTTATCATAATCATAAATAACCATTTCCATCCAATATGATTTTTGAAGGCTTTGTTTGTATTAAAATTTAAGACGACATACAAATATGATTATCGGTCAGTGTAATTAATGGGAAAGAATAATTTGTTGGAGAAGAAGAAAGGAAGGCTGACAGAATTGTTTGTTTTTAATATTTTTGTGTAGTGGTCTATAAATACAACGTTTGAAACTCAGTCAGTCAGCTTTGTCAGTGCCCTGATCTTGATTAGGTTTTTGACTTCTTATTTCTGCTGCTTTTAACTAAATTATCCAAAAGAAAAGACTGGTGCAAAAGCAAAATTTAGTTTGGTATCCTGCTGTTTCCCACAGAGACACAGAGAATGTTTGAACTCCAGTTTGGATATCGATTTACGGTATCACGATGGACCTTAAACCCTGGACGAAATCAGATCTTATACTTCAAAAATAGTTCGCCATTCAATAATCATTCAACTTTATGGATGCAGTCAGTGCTGGGCGCGGAAATCTTTATTTAAAAGCAACGGCATTGACCTGTGGACAGTTGACCGTACTGAGTTGAAAAGTTCTTATTCATATGGACGGTAAAACTGCTCTCTGAAAACGCTGAAAGGGCATTATGTGAACTCCGAGACGTGTTCCATCAACTTGCAGAATGGCAGATTATATTATAATTGCGTAACACCTGAAAACCTCGAGCACATGGTCGAGATTCATGGTGAGCATCTGGGAATGGATATGACTGTGTAGGTTACCATTTTGTACATCATTTTATGTATTTATTGATTCTAATTTATATTAAACGCTTTTGTTATGAGCTTCAGTTCAATACTAAAACTTTTTAGACGTCCAATTGTCGCCAGTTTTGCGATATTAAATACGCCTTTAAAATATTAAAGAAAAAAGAATTTAATAATAAAAAAAATACTACAATTATAAGTAGGTGTCTGTCTCCAAAGGGTGAATTTATTTGTTTAATTAAATTAATAGATTTTATCAAACTTAAAAAAAAGATTATGAGAAAATAATTAATGCACACATATTAATAAAATATTTTATTTATATTTTTATAGATATCTGAGATTAATATTATTTTTTTCTTTTACGCTGCACAGTTAAACTGAATATGTATGTTTTTTGAATACATTTCGGTAACATTGTCTTATTAAGCAGATTGTATTTGTAGTATATTAAATATGTTTGCTTATGTATGTATGTACGTATAAAGCTATGACTTATTATTCAAATATGACGTAGAGAATTTATGTTAAATTACTAAAATTACAAAAAAAAAATTATCCATCTATTCATTATATACAAGAGCCAAGTTAATTTTTCTTCTTTGTAAAAATGTTGTGTAGTAAGAAACAATAATCTTTGCAGGAACTGTTCATTCAATCAATACAGCGTCAAGATGTCTAAATGATTTAAAACAAACTATAAGTTGCCAAAGAAATCTAACAAGAGACCAAATATAACCAAATAAAAATCAATATTTTATCTTTATAAACACTTGTAGCCTACTATTGTTGGGCAAAGTAGATTTAGCACTTAAATAACATACTTGAATGTTCAAGAGTATCTCGTTATTTTCATTTCAGATTTATGAATATTCCAACACCTCAGCAGTTGGAACATTAATCTCAAAGGTGAAGAAAATTTTTACACCGAACAACCTGCGTCATCAGATAGTATAGAAAAGCATTTATATGTTTAATTAAAAGAGTATACGCCTAAGAAGGAAAACAATAATAATAATGGAAAATGAAGTCCAAAAGTTTTGCAATAAAAATTAAATAAACATTGTATACAAACAAGCATTCACTACACACGTAAATTCCTGACAGAATTTTTAGAATATTTTTTTTTTTTTTTTGGCTACAAACAAACCTCTAACACAGCAATAATATGCTAACTAGAACCCAAAAGTTAATGCTGGGTGTAACAATACTCATACTAGTCGATGTCATCTGGGTTTCTTCCAGTGAACTAACAAAGGTTTGTTGTATTTTACAATTTTCTGTTTTTTCATTTATAGTGTAATTTGATATTATTCAAAGAATATTATTTTTTATTTGCAGTTTCTTTATGAAGATGAAAATTTTAAAAAGCCTTTCTTCTGTACATATTTTAAAACATCAATGTTTACCATATACTTGGTTATAATTGGTTTAATTGCGCCCTGGAAAGAATCATGTGAAAGGCAAAATGGCAATTATTCGGTAAGTTATGCTCATTAGCATATAAATACATGGTTAGAGAAAATTGTTAATAATGGATGTGTATATACTTTCAGATAATGGATCAAAATGTCGAAGATGATAACTACTATTCCCACCAAGCTTCTTTGGTACGTATATGACATTGAGGTTATTAAGGAAAATTAACAAATTCATGTCAATTTTCAGAGCGATCCCACGTTTGTACCCATACGTTCAGCGGCTAGCTGTAATGCCAGCGGTACCATTTCTGGTACTGAAAGCGATGACTCAAGCATACGTTCCGTACGTTTTAGCAAAATGGCTGAAGTACGCGAAATGTCTGCTCATGAAGCTACTGAGGCCCTAATGGCCCGTTTATCGTATGCTGCTAGTATGCGTATACGAAGACAAAAATCCCACAATAAAACTGCTAAAACTGCTTTACTTTTTTGTGTTTTGGTAAATGATTGAACTGTTTTTACACTGAATTTATTTTAATATAATCATTTTGTTTCTGTATTTAAGTGGTTTTTAGCAAATTATTTATTTCAAGTGTCATTGGAAATGACCGAAACAGCTGTTGTAACATTATTGAGTTCATCATCTTCATTATTTACTTTGGCCTTAGCCGCTTTCTTTCCCTCGGCATCAGGTGATAAATTTTCCATAACCAAAACAATTGCAGTAGCCATGAATATTGGAGGTGTGGTAAGTACAGCGAAATTCGAAAACAAAATATTTACATTCAGGTAGTCATTATAGTTTCTGAGATATGGATTGGCGTTGTTGAATAACTTCCCTGATCAAAACACTAGGTTCTCATCATTGGTAAAGAAACTGAAACAATCATTTTTGACATGCATGCGACTGCAATGTACTACGCCATGACTTAATGATAATTAAATTAAATCTAATATCTCATACTGCAATTAATGATACACCACAATTTTTTTTTATTACTTTTAGGCAACAGTAACCATTTCAGATATACACGATACAAATTTTTCTCGCGGTGCTCTGCTGGCATTATTTAGTGCATTCTTCTATGCTGCTTATTTAGTTTTTGTAAAAAGAAAAAGTGACACGGAAGAAAAAATCGATATACCTCTGTTTTTTGGTAATAATCTATTAGATTTAATTAAAAAAATATATGGTGATCTTCATAGATTGATTGTATATTTAGGTTTTGTTGGTTTATGGAATTTACTTCTGATGTGGCCAATATTTTTCATATTAAATTTTACAAAAATAGAAAAATTTGAATTACCAAATCAAAATCAATTTGCAATACTATTTTTAAATGGCTTAATTGGTACTGTAGTCTCAGAAGCATTATGGTTGTGGTGAGTTCACAAAATAATAAGAAAAAAAAGGAACTAATTTAATATTAAATTAATTTCATTCAACAGGGGGTGCTTTCTAACATCATCTCTGATTGGCACCATAGCGATATCTTTACAAATACCCATGTCGATATTATTCGATGTATTCTTGAAAAAGAAACCATATTCGCCGCTTTTTTACATCGGTTCATTGCCAACATTTTTGGCATTAATTTTACTGGCATTACTGATGCGCAACGATGATACAGATCCATTAATGCGTTTATTTAAAATCATCTACAGAAAGTTGTGTACTTGTAAAAAACCCAGCATTGTCAGGTAATATTGTATTTTATTAAAAATAAGACTTGAAATAAATACATATTTTTAATATTTTATATGTATCCACAGAATAAATGATGAAGAACAGCAAGAATCGCTTATTGGTAGTAATGACTGATCGTCCTAACAGCGTGTTAACTTTTGTAGTATTCCTTAGTTTACCAAAATAACTTTAATCACAAAAACAATATGCCTCGAAGTTTGCTCATTACAAAAAACTAAAGTAACAAAATCAACCTTCAGATTTGAATTTAATGCTCCCAATTCTCGTATAATATATTTAATTTTATTCAAACGAATATCCTTGTAATTGTTAAGTTTTTAGTAGCACAAAATTTTTAATCTTTTTTATTTCTTCATATGAGAATCTAAACTTATCAATTTTACGTTTTAATTTTTTTATATTTAATTAAACTTTCAAATCACTTGTAGATCTCTAATTTTTTTTTTTATTTTGTTTTATAACATTTATGTCTCAATAATTGTATAAATTTGTAATATAGCTTTTTAGCATTCGTAACAAACAAACAATATATGTATGTACTAGTATTTAAAAAGCGAAATATATTTTATGTATATTTTAATATTAATATGAAAAACTATTATTAATTCTAATATTATTTATAAGCTCATTTATATATCATTTACCATTATTAAATGCATACATTTCTTTTTACATTTACAATCAATCTACATACTCAATAATTTATAGAAATAATTGTGAGTAAAAACCAAAATCATCAATATACGCATATTTGATGTTACAAATCTAGAATAAAAGAAATATACATACTTTAATAATTAAAGTATAATTAAATACAAAAGATATATAAAACTGTGTTAGTAAATATTTCGAAGTTAATAGTCGCCAAATAAACAAACAACAAAATTTGCAATATAATACGGAAACTCAATATTTGTGGACAAGAAAATAGAGAACAGTTACAGCTATGCAAAGGACTTAACTTGGTTAAGACGATTTTTAATTAATTCAAAATATTCACAAGAGAAAACAGATTAACAACATTAACACCAGTATGTCATAAAAAGATCACAAGTAATGCATTACCAAAATAAGAAATAAGGAAAAAAGATTACACCCATCCCCATCTGCTTAGAGCGATAGAAATAGGTCAATATTTGTTTAATTTAAATAAGATTTTAATACCAAAATTTAAAAAGATATGGAGGTTATATCACAATTTTATTAATAAATAGTTTCTCTATCATCAGGTAATCGTAATGCGTATTTATAATAATAAAATTATTGCTTAACTCGATTCGAAAGAAAAATCGTCATTTTTATTGCAAATTAATCAAGAATTTTGGTCTATAAACAATAAAAATCTTGAAATAATACTTTAAAATAATTTTCAATTTAAATTAATTTTATAAGGGGTTTATTAATTTCCATATAACTTATTTCATTAAGATTTATTATTTAAAAGTTTTTTTTTACTATTTTTTAAATCAAAAGATCGTTTTTTGTTTTCTTTGCTGGACAACTTTTTTCAATAAATTTATTTTCGCTTTTTGGGTTAATGTAGACACCGTAAAAATATGGCAGCATGATTCTTTTTTTACTGATTATGCGCATTCAGTTCTTGGGGGAGAATTATACGTTTGTTTATCACAGATTCTTTCGAAATAATTACGTGTCAGTACTCCATAGTTTCCCCCTAACAAAAACATAAACTAGCTGTGCTACTCTAACATATTGTCTCTAATTCAAACGGGAGCTGAAACATTACCAACAAATAGGCAACGAAAAGGAACAAAAAGAAACTACTGTTAAATTAGTAGTGAGATTACACTCCACACACTTTGAACGAACATTCGCTTGTTGGCTGTCGGAGAGTAAACTACGGGACGTTGCTGAATAGTATTGTTTGATTTTTAAAAAGAGGAGTTTAAACAAAAAGATGAAATTTTTATTAGCTTTATGCCTGGTGGCATTTGCCAGTGGCATTGTTAATGCAGATGAAAGTAAAGGACCTAAGGTCACAGAAAAGGTATGTACATTTAACTGTAGCGACATTAAATTAGCTTCCCTAATTGAGCTTTGGTGATAAATTAAAAATAAATTCATTAAATCAAGGAATTATATAGTATGTACTGTGTTTATGAATACATAGTATACCTACTATACATCTAGCTGTACATATCATATGCAAAATTATTGTATACACATACATATATACACAAACATTTTAACTAAATTGTTTTGTTTTCTTTGTTGTTGATGATGATGGCTTACGTAGGTTTTCTTTGACATCACCATTGGCGGTGAACCGGCCGGTCGCATTGAAATTGGTTTATTTGGCAAAACTGTTCCCAAAACCGCTGAGAACTTCAAACAATTGGCTGAAAAACCTAAAGGAGAAGGGTAAGTTCAATTTAAATTATTTATAATTATATTTTTTCTAGTAAATTTCTTATTTTAATTTAAGAAAAAAAAAATAAAACTTAATTAAAAGATAAGGCATCAATATAAGTAAATGATTCTGTAGGCATATAATATTTTAAGGTTAGAATAAAAAGAGCTATTTTAACCTCTGCAATCTATAGATTTTTTTTTCTATGACTTGTGTACAAATGTATGTATACTTGTCAGCACACATTTTGTAGGTACTCTAAGTAATCAGTGGGTTTAAAAATTTGGATTGTTGAACTTACAAAAGTAGGTCAACAGTGTTAGTTAAAAAGAGAAATAACTGCAAAGCAAAAAATGACAGATAAAATGAGTATCTTCCTAATGGTTATACTTTTCATTTGTAATTCTATTTGTTGTTTACTTTGTATAGATCGTATAAATTTCCATTAATTAACCCAAGTGCTTCTCTTTTAGTTTTGTATGCATACGTCAATTCCTATCTCAAACACAATTTTAGAAATTTGTTATTATTGTTGCACAGTGCTTACTAGTCATTATGTATAGTTTAATAGATTTTTCATTTATCATTCAAATTGTTTTATTTAAAAATTCCAAAAATGAATACAACAGTAAGTACAAAAGAAATGATATGATTGTAGTAACGATTGAACGTCAAAAATTGTTTCGAATTGATTTAAAATAGGATTCATTCACTCTTTAAATTCGTATTAGAAAAACTAAACAAAAAATAAATAAAATATACCTTGTCAAACCACCTACCTATAAGTAATAATAAATAGCTGCAGATAAAAAAAAATAAAAACTCATTTTTCTGCATACCTTATGAAATACTATATAACTGGCTTAGTTACTTACATAGGTCCGGTGTAGCTTTTTTGCTTTAGGAAATAAAAAAATGAAAAATGTAAACCAGGTCTATATATGGATGTATGTATGTGCATTAAACAAATGCATAATATGTAAGTATGTCTATATAAGAAGAAATATGCAATTTCATATTGTCACTACTTAAATCAGTTGTATTTGGTTCATTAACACCATCATTCATTATCTATTAGCAGATAATTTGCAATTTAATTTAATAAAAACCTAAGATACCCCGTGATATCCCTTTGACTGGATTGTTAGACACAGTGTTGCTAAAGCTAACATCAAACTGAGCTTCTGCAAAGAGAAAATATAGGCATTTTGGTATGATTGATGTTAAGGGTGTTCTGCTTTCCAATTGTCGAAAATGTTAATGGAATATCAAAATCATCCAGTCCTATTGCATGTAGTTACAGTCTTGATTACATAGAAGAATTTCCATCTGCAAACGGCGCCAATTTCAACGCTTTTTTTTGAACTTAATGGGAACTTATAAGAAAACGTTGCTAACGTACGACAAGTTCAAGCTCAAGCGATCGTTATGAAATAGACATTTTAGAAGTCTTAGTTGGCTGTTTCTTAGTGGGAAATCTTTTCATATAAAGTGCTCCTTTAAGTCGAAGAATGAAATCTTGTGTTTAATTACTTCCTTCAGCGAAAATCTTTTAAATCCTATAGAGAAGAAACTTTCAATGTGATCTCTTTTTGCTAAACCCTATATACATACATATATATCTGTTTTTTTTTTTCTTTTTTTTTTTTGTTTTGTTTTAGAAAAGAAAGTTTATTTTCTTCTATGCATAAATCAATACCATTATTTTGTTTGCTTTGTTGTTTGTTTTATTAATATGTAAATTATCATTTCTGAGTTATTTCGCTTTTTTATATATTGTTTGTGCCCCATTATTTTAGGAACTATTAATTAACATTTTAATAAATTTCAGCTTAACTTTTATATCTTCAATTAAGTAAACATAGTAAGTTGTCTTATATAAAAGTGGAAAGAAATTAAAAACATTTTAAGCCATTAATTATTAAAGAAATGTTGTGGATATTTTAAAATTTACCAATTTAACATGTAACATGTTTAGCTCTGATATTCTCTGGTTTATATGCAAATAGTTTGATGTGCTCTCTATTGTAGCAAATAGAAAGAAAAAACATTTGATTTCAATAAATTAATTTGGCGTGTCAACAAAAAAAAATTTGTTAATTTATTTATTAAATTTGTATTTTATTAATTCTTTTCAGCTATGCTGGCAGCAAATTCCATCGTGTTATTAAAGACTTTATGATCCAAGGTGGTGATTTCACACGCGGTGATGGCACTGGTGGCCGTTCTATCTATGGCGAACGTTTCGAAGATGAAAACTTCAAGCTTAAGCATTATGGCGCCGGTTGGTTGTCCATGGCAAATGCGGGCAAGGATACCAATGGTTCTCAATTCTTTATTACCACCAAACCCACTTCCTGGTTAGATGGTCGACATGTTGTCTTCGGTAAAGTATTGTCTGGCATGGATGTTGTGCGCAAAATTGAAAAGGTTAGCACCGATGGCCGTGATCGTCCCACTAAGGATGTTGTCATTGCTAACAGTGGATCCTTGCCAGTGCCTGAACCATTTTCCGTAGCCAAAGCTGATGCTACTGAATAAGTTATATAAAAATAGTGCTGGTGCTTTATTTTATAAACAAACAAACAAACAAAAACAGTAAATAAATATGTAATAAGTTATTCTTTGTAAGAATTTTTCAATTTAAAATCTGTTTAAATTATAATGAAAACAAAAGCAATTACTATAGAAAACAAAAGAGAAATTTACTAAATATAAAAATGATTTATAGTAAGTTGATGATAAACATGTTATTGCATTTACATTCTCATTAATTATATTAAGAAGAGTGGGTCTATCCCTTTTTTTTCTATAAGGTTCACTTAGAACTTAAGAGATTTTTAATGTAAATGAGAAAAAATAAAATAAAATCGAAATTTAAATCTCCACTACAGTACATATTTTGTGTTTTTATTGCTTTAAGAAGTCAATGAACCTGTAAAGGGTATTAAAAGCTGGATGTTGAACTTAATTATTGCATTGCATTGCATTGTATCTTTGCAGCACAATGGACCTTTAGTTTTTGCACATGTACATACGAAATATTAAGATATAACCCCCCTCCATCTCTTTTGCCTCTTAAGAGGAAACCTGTTTTATTTACTTTATTTGTCTTTTATTTATTGATTCATTATACCTTATTTGCAAATTTTGTTAACATCTGCTATCATTTTCTTTTTTTTTTTAAGTCCAAGTTGTTTTATTTTTTGTTTTTGGGGTTTTATATTCAAGTTTCCTTTCTTATTATGTGACTGACTGATAGATTATTTTGTGTATTCGACAAAATAATACTAATAAATCGTGATTTGCTTATTAATATAATAAGAATATGAAAAAAATTGTAAATATACTTTACTATGTGGACAATTGGAGCGCGACAAATATTTACAAAAATTATTTAAAGATTATCGTGAAAAATAATAATACCTGCTGAACATGTTTTTGAAACTAATAAACTATAATTATATCCTTCCAACAAGAAGTGAACGCATAAGAAACAAGCCTACATCGAGTTTTATGAGTACCGATTCTTTTAAATATCAATTTTTTTTTCGATAATTTCGAAATAGAACAAATACTATATTGATGAAAATCACACAAGCAAAACACAATTAGGACTAAGGATCTAGGTTCTGCCATCGTGACTGTACCCCCCATCATTACAATTATATAATGTGATGGATTGATTGTATGAGTTTTAAAGCCTCCCTCTATGTTAAGGCTACCTTTTTTGCATTAAAAGGCCCAAATAGAGAAAACTCTATAATCAATTGGCGAATGTCCGCAAGAATCGGAGAGAGACGTGTTAAAGCAGGTCGAAATCCGATTAGCGGATTGTTAATAGCTATTTAAGTAAGTCATAAAGTTCACTTTTTCTAAACATTAACTTACTGTTAAATAAGCTACTAAATTATAATTGTTCTTAAAGGATGTTTGTAAATTCAAACTTCTAATGTTTGTTCAAACTTGCATGAATAAATATTTGCGTAGTCTGACGGTCATATTCAAATCAAAAATATTTTTCTTTTTTATTGTATTTTCGTATAAACAATTCTTCCATTACAAAGATTCAGCAGTTTTTAAGAAAGACGAAAAATGAGAGCAGTTTCGTAAAGAAATATTGCTATAAATCCACACAAACATATATACATAAATATATATAATATATGTATGTGTATGTACATATGTACACTCAGCCACAAAAGTATACATACGGTTAACAAATTTCAGAAATTTTTTAACCAATCCGTTTTCGTTATCTTTATAATTGTCTGACAACTTTCCTTGATTTTAAGAAAAAAGGAAAAAAGAAAACCTTTTGCATTGGTTTAGAAATTTATAAAATTTAATCGTATGTATACTTTTGTGGACACGTGTACATACATCATACATACGTATAGGCTCTCATTTCCACATAAGCCTAGCGATACAGTGTTTGGCTTGCACAATGAGCAACTAAAACAATTGCTATTTAATGAATGGAATGAACGAATGGAAAAAAGAACAACAAATCAAAGATGGATGGACTTCATAGCTACTGGAAATATTTGAATGAAATTAGTATAAAATGCGAAATCATAAGCTTAACAAGTGAAAATAAATTCGACAACTTAATAATCATATACAATAATTATATTATTATAATTCCACAAGCAAAACAAACAACAAACAAAAGAAAGGAAACACATCTCTTATTAAGAACATAAAACACCAATTCTTTAAAATAAAAGAAGAAAAAACCCGGAAAACAGATGTGATCTTTAAAACTTAAAGACTTTCCATGAAATTCTGAAAGAAATTATTTCGAAAAAAGAACAGTGCACTGCTGGCCCCCTCCCACATAGCAAGAGATCATCATAAAAATGCAACAGCAATTACATGCGGTACTTTATTAAACTTTATATACATACATACATACATACATATGTACATACATAAATACATACATATTAATACATATGTTGTCTGTCTATGGACACACTATATATATTTTTTAGAAATTTAAATAGAACGAGTATTGAAAAAGATAATTAAATTCAAATTAGAAAAAAGTCTTTTTAAAGTCATAACAAATCATGGCCATTTTCTTTTTCCTTTAAATTTTAATGATAAGAACTTGTATTATATTTTTAATAATAAAAGAAAACAACAATAACAACATGAGCAGTGAAACAAGTACAATAAGAAAGAAATGAATAGTTTTTTGGAATGATGTGTCCTAATCAATTTGTTTATGTTCCGGTGACAAGGGTTTTATGGAATATTTTTTCATTCAATTTTATTATACTTCTCACGCCCTTAGAACTTTTGGAAAATTGAATAGAAAACATAATTATAAAATACCTATGTAGGTCAAAATTAAGTGACAAAACTATCACCATGATCCATCCATTAAAAATTGGTCTTCAATTCAAATTCATCTATAATTAGCGGTCAGGAAGATGTGGGACTCATTTATTAAGATAATCCAAATCTGTGCTGTCCACAGTGGTGTCGGAAGAAGTAATAAATAAGCGGCCAACTTTTGCTAGTAAAAGAGATCTTGCACCATGCGTTAGACTTCGGATCAGGGACCACACAGTTTCTGCGACATTCTTATTAATTCAACTACATATAATTAAATGAACTTTCATTTCTATAAATAGACCTAATATTCAAAATATAAATACTATTTCTCTTTTTAACTTAAAATAATATTTTTCCAATATTTATTTCTTTGATTTTTTTTCTTAGATATTTAACAGAGCAATTACACAATGCTTAGTACTATTAATTAGCTTTTTATGCCTATCAACCGGTGCCAAAATACTTGCCATATTTCCTCACGCCAGTGAAAGTCACTTTGTTGCCATGCGCACATTTCTAATGGAAATGGCTAAAAGAGAACATCATAACATCACCCTATATAGTAGCCATCGTTTAGATGAACGCCTCGATAATCTTAAAGAATACATTATTGAACCAGAGTTTCAATTTTGGAAAGAAGGCAAGTATAACTTAAAACACATATGTATGAATGTGCGTAAGATTTCAAAATGATTCCTTAATTTTTTTTTCCTTTATAAATTTTTAGTACAAAAACAAGCGGGTGCTAAAGATCCCCAAGACCTTTCGGCGTTAAGCGATGAAAAATTAAACAAATATTTGGCCAAAGCTGGCTTCTCTTTTATGGATTACTTTTTAGCCAACCAACAAATGCAGAATTTATTAAATATTTCACCAGATGATTTCGACTATGATCTAATTATTGTGGACCTATTCTATTCTGAAGCCTTATTGGCTTTGGGTTATTATTTTACCTGTCCAATTGTAGGTGTACTAAATACTGATTTTGCCAATTATATGCAACAAGTTCAGGAGATAATGGTACCTGCTGCCTGTTTACCTTATAATTTAGAAAATTATGACCAAAATGTAGGCTATTGGCAAAGATTGAGTAACATTGAGTTGTGCTTAGCACGAAGGAAGAGTTTTATTTACGATCATTATGCGAATCAGGAAAAGATTATAAAGAAATATTTTAAACAACCCAGGGGTAAGACAGTTAAAGTATTTTTAAATAAATTTATAAATAATTCATGTACATACATATGAATTTGTGGTATCTTTCAGGTTCTATACCGTCTGTAGTGGAGCTGCAATCGAATTTAGCTTTACTGTTGGTCAATAATTATTATCCTTTGGCTACTCCTAGGCCCTTAATTCCCAATGTAATACCTGTGGGTGGTTTACATATAAGGGCTCCCAAGGAGTTGCCTTGGCACATTAGACGTTTTCTGGATGAGTCGCCTTCAGGCGTAATTTATCTGAACTTGGGGGACGAGAAATTGTGCAATGATATACCAAAGGATAAACTTGATGTTCTATTCCATGTTGTTAGCCAAAGGAAAGAACGTGTTTTGTGGACTTGCCATGATGTTCAAAAATTGGAGGGTCAACCCAAAAATATGATGATCCAACATTTAGTACCACAAACCGACATATTAGCCCATCCGCATATAAGATTGTTCATAACAAATGGCGATATCATGAGCTTACAGGAAGGCATCGTACGTCATGTGCCATTTCTGGCTGTGCCTCTATTTAAAAATGAATTGTCGAATTCCTTGCAAGTCAAAAAGTTACAAATTGGCTTACGTTTAGACTATACGAACCTAACGCAAACTTCATTAAATTGGGCCTTAGACACTATACTGCATAAGGAATTTTATGTGCTTAACATAAGAGACGTTTCTAAAATATATCGTGATCGCCCAATGGGAGGTTTGGCAAGTGCAATTTTTTGGCTTGACTATATACAACGCTATGGAAATGGGCCTCTAAAGACTCAAGGCATTGGTATACCTATAGATCAATTACATTTATCGGATTTAAGACTTAATAGCTATATATGGATCATTACAATTTTAGGTTTATTGATAGGCGTTTACTTTTTGGGTATGTTTTTATGGAAGAAACAACAAAATCAGAAAATGTTTTCTAAATTGAATTAAAATTTGTAAAAAAAAAATAAATAAAGCATTAAAAAAAAGTACTTCCTTAAATTCTCTCATAATTATAATATTAAATTTAAATTTCAAAATAAACGTTTTAAATAACGGACATGCGTCCTATAATACGGCAGCCTTTCGTTTTGTCTGAACCTGGGATAGAACCGTGACCTTTGGGCATCTAATAAGACTACTAACTACCAATTAGAGAGACAATGCCACACAGTACATTAAACAAGCGCGACTTAGTTTTTAAACGGAAAAAGAATGCGCGAATTATAATATATGAATATTATAGAGAACGTTCATTTTCCTAACGAACAAAAATAAATTTGATGAAAACAGTACTGAAAAAAATTCCAAAAGTACTGAATTTTGCAACACTGTTTGACAGCAACAAACAGCTGACAAATTCCATTCCTTCTCTCTGTCTCTTGTTCTTCTTCTTCGTTTTGAGGTACAAAAAACACGATATTTTTTTTATGAAACATAATAATATAATTTTCTATTCATTCTCAATTAGGAAATATTACAAAATTTTTTAAATTACCTTGAAAATGGCCATGTCACCAGGAGTTAAAGAACGCTTAGAGGTTGTCTACGATATTGCCAAGACAACATTCCATTGGGGCTTTATACCCGTAGTCTTGTATTTGGGTAAGACATTTTACACGCATGGTTATCTCTTTGTCTGCCTATTTGCAGAGTTAGTTAGTTAATCATGATTGTTATGTATTCACTTAATGTTAAAAATCAAATCAAATAATTTCTTTATTTTTATACAATTTCTTCTCTTGAAATCGAAAGGTTTTAAAAAAGGAGCTGAACCCGGTATGCCACCATTGTCCTTGATGAGTCTGCTGTGGCAGTAAAATATACTTACATACATACGTTTATTTATGTATATTAATTTTTTAATAGAGAACCATTAGATTTAGTACAACACAAACAGAATGGAAATTTGACTCAAGACAGTTACAGCTAAAATCCTTGGATAAGGTAATAGCATTTGTTAATAAAAATTCTTAAATCATTATTACAAAACAAAAAAAAAATGGTGTGCTTGCTTGTTTGTCCAATGTTGCTGGACAGATGATAAGGAGTTTGATTTTTCCACAGAATGGGAATTTACTTTTGAAGTGGGGATAAAAAATTCATTTTAGGGTTGGAGAATAAACTGGATATTTCTACTTTGGGGATTTAAAATTACTAAATCGGATTAAATTATGAAAGCAATATGGCAACACTGAAAGTTCGTTCATTCAAAAACCACAGCACAATATTTATAATTCGCACATTCTTTTTCCGTTTTTGATTTGCTTAAGTAAAAGTTAAATCCGATGGACTTTAAGGATTGTTTGTGGAGTTTAGGAAGAGGTTGTGTTGCGTGTGGGAAAGTGCTTTCGCTTATCCGCTATTTGGTGTGTGTGTTTATAACCAGGTTGGCTTTTGGCGTATATCTTGTCTCCACATACTTGCTGCGCTTGTTTCCCTTTGGTTTTAGAAATAAGTCGGTTCTTCCCCCTTTCCCCTCCTCCCCTCCTCTCATACCATCGATAAAAAGGAGAGTAGTGTGTGTGCTGTAGCGAACGAAAAAGGAGCAGAGTTAGTTTAGAGAGAAGGGGGAAGGAAGAAAAGAAAGAAACAGGTGAAAGGAGAACAGAACCCTAGACTAAGAAAAAGAGCGTTAAGGGGGGCGTGTAATAGCAGGGGAAGGGGGATAAAGAGAAGAAGAGAAATGGGGAAAGGGAGTGCCTGGCACTGGCCCTGGCCGCGCCACACTAACTAACCGATAGTAAAGAAGGGCCCTGGGCACTAAGCGTTTAGTATAAAGGGGGGGGGAGGTTGTTGCGACTCGTTAGTTAGTGTGTGTGTGAATGTGAATAAGGCAAAAAAATCACTTTTTTTTTGCGGTTCTTTAAGGTGTGGGATGATGAAAATCTCCATAATTACCGTTATTCAAATATGGCGGGGGTACTACTGTTATTTTGGGCACTATCATAAACGGTTTACGTTTATAATAAGTAATTTTATCTTGATGAGAGCGATTATTGGATTTAAAAATATTATAAATTATTATACCAACACATATCAACTGCAATAATTTCTCGAGAGATTTGTATCCGCCCTATGTAATACGAGGAATTCGAAACTTGTTATACTGTACATTCTTGTTAAATTAGGAGATTTTGCTCAAAATAGGAATTAAACTCAGAGAAATTTTCAAATATGGCATTGTACCGCTATCTAGTAGCATATTTTTTCATATAGATGCCTCTGTTTGCGATTGATGACTTCTAACAAATAGCTTTTGCCAAGTCTCTAGGCAGCATTAAAAAAATAAAACAAAAGCAATTAATTAGTTCAAAAAGTTTTGAAGCTTACGTTGTATATTCGAGAAATTTGTTTTTTTTTTTTTTTTTTTTGTTTATCGGATAATATTGTTTTTAGTTTCTAAATAATATTTCTGTTTAGACTACGATAATAACAATTGACCAATTTTGTATTATGAATGGACTTAAAAAGAATTTTCTTAACAATACTATTTATGTCTATTTATATATGTGTGCGTTGGTTGTTACATATTTATGTAGTAAATATAAAAAAAAGACAATAAAATATAAATTTTAGGGTGATAAAACTTGTTTTCGATTAGATGTGGGTGATGGAGATTTTTGTGTTCTTCTAGCCTCGGTACAAACAGTTTGCTGTTGAGCCAAACGATCGGTTACCTCGCGTACACGATCGCTTAACCGGAACGTAGTAGACGCCACGGTCTTGCGTACTGGTATCGGCGAGTTGGGTAAGGAAGCTGACTGCTGAGTTTGAATGCTGGATGACGACGAAGATATGGAGCTTGCTATAATAATGAAAAATGTAAACACATCAGAATTAATTAGTACACATACATATAATTCAAAAATAGAAAAAAGGAAAATAGATTAATTACTTTTGTTAAGATAAGCTTCAGTAAAAACTTTTTGTTTTAATTTCATAACATCCATGCAGTCCTTGCTTTTAGCAAACGCTGAAGCTGTTGAAGTACTCACTTGACTCTGTATATTTGAGAACTTATTTTTAAGCATGCTTACTTTGCCCGGCTGTTCAAATAGAAGCGATTTACTAGTTGTTCTCACTTGTTTATCCTTTTGTAAACTGTTTTCTAATGATCTTTTGCGCATTTGTATAGTGTTGGTGAAATCAGAACGCATTATTGGTGAAGTGGACGGATTAATTTCTTTATTAAGTACATCAAGCTCCTCTACTACAGGTACTGCTTTTTCCTCAGCTTTAACAACTTCTAAGTTTTTCAACTCGTTTGGAATGTTTCGATTAAGTTGCGCATATTTTTCACTTGGTACTACTAATTCTAATTTAACTTCCTCGATGTTACTGTCAGCTTGGTGGGCAATTTCTTCCAATTTGAGTTTAAGTAAATCATGTGGCACTGTCACCGATAAATCCTCACTGTGGTCGACATTATCTTTGCCAGTCGTACATTGACATTGCAGTGTACCCGATGCGCTACAATTTGAACATTCACTGTAACCAGAATCGCTTCTTTCACTGCACTGAGATTTATGCAGGACTTTTGGATTTCTACGTTTTATTTCTGTAGTACTCGGTAGTTCTATGCTAAAATCGTCATCCTCTTCGTGTAATGATCCCATTTGTACAGCTATATTTGGATTAAACACTGCATTACCGGATATGGATGGACGGGGACTGTTGGGTACAGAACCCACAACTGAGGCCGTTGAATTACGTCGCGATGCCGACAATGTAGCCATGCGACCTAAAGCTCTTATAGCATTACCAGTTTTCTAAGATTCAAATTAGTTAGCAAGCAAATAAACATACAAACAAACATATAAGGTAACATAAACAACAACAACAACAAAAAAAAAAAGTAAATAAATGAAAACAAAAAAATTTTAAATTTTACATAGATTTACTTAAGCCAGAGATGAATTCATTAAAGAATATATCTCTGCATAAGTTTCCTTTCTTTCAACAAAAATTAGTAAGCGAGTAAAAAAAAGCAAACAGTAACAGGTAACTGAGTGAAATTTATCTTTATTACTTACTTGCCATTTGCGTCGTATGATAAACTTCTTAAGCTTATCGGTACATATTTTTTTATTACCCAAGTTTTCATCGTGATGGCCTTGTTTTAGCCAAGGAGATTCTAAACACTGTTCTGCTGTCCAACGATCTTCTTTACGATTGACCAATAAATTCGATATGAAATCTTTAGCTTGTTGTGATACACAATCAAACGCGTCATCGTCGAAATCATAATCAGCTCGTGTAATATTCGAAAAAGTTTCAACGTCACTGTCACCCATGAATGGTGAGAGGCCGGATAAACTATTAGATAAGATAGCATAGATATAAATTGCAAAATTGGATGATTTAAATGCGTTCACAAAACTTACAGAACATAACAGATAACACCAACACTCCACATGTCAGATTGAAAACCTATGGGCTCATAGCTAATAATTTCTGGCGGTATAAATTCGGGTGTGCCAAATAAAACTCTGACGGGAGAGCCGGTATTTAGGCGCTGAGCCAAACCAAAATCAATAATTTTGATTTGGTGGCAGGTTCGGGTCTTACACATAATATTTTCTGGTTTCAGATCCAAATGTACTATTGACTGGCTGTGCATATATGCCACACCTTCACACACTTGACGTACAAATAAGATGCAATCACGTTCGGTTAAGGTGAAATCATCGGCTACGACTCGTTCAAATAGTTCACCACCCGTAATGCTACGTTAAAAGTTTTCTTTTTTAAATACGCAAAACAAACAAAAATAAGTTAATAATATTACTTACTATTCCATAACCATTACGATTTCACGAGCACTTTCGAATGAGGCAGCCAACTGTAGAAGTTTGGGATGTTTCAATGACCTCATTATAGAGATCTCTTCTTGGACTTTAATACGATCACGGGATTTAATGCATTTAATTATTTTAGCTGCACATATACGTTTGGATTCTTCTTTTTCTTGCACTTTATAGACTACACCGAAACGGCCTTTACCCAATTCTTCCAACACTTCAAAACGATCTTTAAACTCACCTCCAGACTTTATAGAAATCGGCTTTTGGAAATCTAGAGAGGAATGTAATAAAAAAAGATAAAAATTAATTCGTATTTAATTTAATGCTATTGGGAACATAAACTATTAGGTGTTTTAAGTAGTAATTCTTTGGTATTTTAACAAATGCCTTTAGACAGAAATTTTTCACCAATATAACAAATTTGTTTCGGTCATAACGAAAATGCATAATAACCTCTCAAGCAACATATCTACTTGGAATGCAAGTATATTGAAAAATAAAAAAGAACTGAAACGTTTTATTCACTGCCAGTTCCACTGAACACACAATTAAACTCTTCCTGAAGCTTACATGGAGGTCGAAAATTAAGATTTTTCTTATGTTATCGATATTTTAGGTTGTTGGTATTCCGAAAAAGAAAGAACAACAACAAAACTGTCAAAGAGCTTCTTCAGGTGGGATGAACCAAGAGTTATCCAATTACAATTATACTGTACGATCTACAGATTAAATAATTTTCTATCGGAATTATTAAAGGTTTTTTGTTTTAACACACCTAAGGATTAAAAAGAGTTTACCTTCATTTAAGTCCTCAATTTCTTCGTTGATATGCACACGATCGCTGGGCAAACCTGGTTCACTGCGGCCATGAACATTCTCAGCCCTAACACGAAATCTGTAAGTACATGAAGGCTTTAGATTCTTTACGGTATAGGCCAACGAATCCACAACAGAGGCCAATTCCAACCAAGGAGCTTCATCGTCATTATCCTTAGCCGATAACAATTCTTGCATTTCAATACTTTAATAGAAAATGTTTATTTATTGTTAGTTTAGTTTATGATCTTCAATTTAATTCTAACTTACATAAAGCCGGTTATCATGCAACCACCATCATATGGCGGACCACACCAGGCTATGGCAACGCGATCGGGACCTTGTGATATACTTGGCTTACCACTCGGCGGCTCTGGTGGTCCCTCCACAGCCACGGATGCTACGGCTACATCAGTGCCAAATTCATTCATTACTTCAACGGTATATTTACCACTATCATCGGTCACTATATCTGAGATCTGTAGGACGGATTTACGTGAGGATGTATTTATAATAATATTCGATGTCTCAATAATCGGACGGCTCTAAAATTAGATCAAAACGAAAATGATTAATTTTGTAATTCATTCTTCGACAAGAAACAAAAAAAAAACAAAGAAAAACTTAGTATTTTTCGTAAAATTTACTTGCAAAGACAAATGTTTTTCAATGAGCAAAATAAAACAACAATGTGTGTGTTTTTTGTAATTTGTGGTTAAAAAAACACAATACAACGACAACAACAACAACAATAACTATAACAAAAACTATTACGTTGCTTCACCGCAACCTCTGATCGTGACACGATGTTACGTTCCACATATTCAACGAATTGGAAGTACATATACAACGCTTTTCAAATGTTTTGCATCAATATGGTGTGGTACAACAATAAATCATTCTATTTATTATTTCTATCATGAATATTTAAAAAATAAAATAGATGAAGAAACAATTTAACAATTTAATTCACATTATTATTATGAAATTGTTGTTATTGATTAATTTCACGTTTATGCTTTCAATACCATAAAAGGCATACAAAGAAGAAAGCTTTAAATCTTCTATTAAACGAACATACATATGTACATATAGTATATATAGTACAAACACATATCCAATTATGTTTAATAATCGGGCATTTTTGAAAAAAGATTTTTGTTACGCCTGACTGATGCTTAATGGGTGATGTTGATGAAGAATGGCCCATTAAACCATGTTTAAGAGTAATTATTATTATTAAACACATTCCCTAGGTAAACTCAAATACCCCAGCTGTATGTAGTTATAGCTTAAATTTTAAATAAATAACTGCATGCAGAGGGGCTTAAAGTATTTACCTACGAGGTGAGCACAAAAAACAAAACGTCTTCTTTAACTACTCAAGAAATTAACAGACAATATTTTAAGGTGCCATTAATTTTAGTTTAAAAAGCATATTTTAATATTTTTTAACTTTTCCTTTTTAATTCGTAACAAACTTTGAAAGGTAATTTTAAAAGTTTCGGTTCATAGACATGAATTAAAAGATCTCATACTCACATACTATCCACTTTAGTAAGAGGATAAACAGGACTTGATCATTTAAAATCAGTTTGTGTCTTACCATACGGTTGAGTTTCAGAAAATTGTTGATAAAAATAGGGATTTCTTTTTGCCAATTCCATATGTACACATAGGTACGTACATACATACATACTACATTCAATAATTAGAACACAATAAAATGTGTTTATTTAAGAAAAATAAAAAACGGGGTATTACGGAACTGTGTATAACGAATTTGAAGTAGCCTTATTTTTCTTAAAATTCTTTATTGAAACAGTTGCATGCATTTAAATGTGATTAAAAGAGATATAATTCGTAAATAAAATTTAAACAGATTTTAATTGTTAATCTTTTGATTTAATTACGAATGACATTGGCATTGAATTACGGCAAAACAAACAAACAAACAAAGAGAAAAAAAAACATATAAAACAATAAAATAACAATTAATTCTTTTAATTTAATATACAATCAGTGCTTCATTATTATTCCCACCTTATGTTTTACATGTTATATGACATATTTGTGCACCAGGTACGTGAATGTAGGCCCTTGATTTGTAATGAAGAAATGAATAAAATATTTCCATGTTCAGTTTAAATTGTGATGCTGTCTGTTATCGTTCCGATACCGACAGACAGCCATAAAAGGCAATACTACCGAGTAATATTTAATTAGACTATTTATACATACTCACATACCCAGGCACACAAACACATATACATGCATATAAACTAACTGTTAAACATTGACGTCAAAAATGTTGTTAAATTATAAAATTAAATGACAAGTTTCTTCCTTACCAACCAACCAACCAACCAACCAACTAACTGACAATAATATCAATATTATTTTGCTTTTAAAACAAATTGAAAACTTACCGCTTTAAACCAACTGACTTGAGGTTTGGGTACTCCTTCATATATAACGATTAAACGTACACAGCCCCCTATTAAAGCGGTACAATCACTGGGTCTTTCCAATATATAGGCAGGCTGTTGTGAACGTGCTTTTCTTCTATGGCAATCTATTGTTAAATCTTCCAAACAAGTTGGGGATGCTAATGGTTTAGGCGTCGTTCTGGGTATAACAGCTAATGAGGTATAGGATTTCAATGATGTATACGGTTTTCCCGGATGTGTTACTACCAATTGTACTTCACCACTGTTGGCCAAGGTAACATCATTTATATGTAAAATGCGTATACCATCTGTAGTTGACGATTCCAACTGGAATTAAATTTTATAAAAAAAAAACACACTTTATTAACAATAAAAACATTTACTTGAGACTAAATTAAATATTATTTTGGTCTTTATTTATTTTTTTGTTTATTTTATAAAAATTAAAATTTGTTTTGCTTCATAATATAGCTGCTTATGTACATGTATGTATGTATGTATGTATGTTTATATAAATTATTTAAAGTTTTATTGATACATACATACTCACTTATTTACATATGAAGTTAAAATACGTATGTAAAAACCAAAATGATATTTTGCAATTATTTAGTTATTAAATAAATTAATTAATTTGCACGTCTATTAAAAGTAAACGGTTATGATGATGATATTGTAACGTGTCAGCGATGAAAAATAGAACACTGAACTGTTGTAAAATTGGCGCACAACTAACTATTGACGAAAACTTGAAAATATAATTTAAAAAAAAAAAAAAAAAGAAAGAAAACTCAACAACACTTTTATTATATTGCTTTTATTCGTCAAGAAAATAAATAATAGGTACAGTACTGATTCGTTTAACAGCATTAAGCATACATATAGCAAAAAGAAATGCATGATTTGCGTAACGTAAAATATGTCGCCTTTCTCCAAAAATACACTATTACGTCTGTTGAAGAGAATCGTAATGGAAATATTTCCTCTAATTTTGGTCAAAGACAACCAGTTTTCGAATCAACTTTTAGACTTTTAGCTGACACTGTAGATCTCATTCACTAGTCAAATTATAATGTGCCAATGGATTGTGTTTCATTGCTTCAAAAATTTGAAGGACTATTTCGTTGCAATTCATATTCACTTATTTGTGTTCTATAATTTTTCATATTATTTAAACCGTATCGGTTAAACTATACAAACATTTGTTGAAAAAAAAAACGGAATAAACTATGAATGAAACAAGTGAATGTTGTTTCTTTAGTTCTTTCTAACCGTAATTTAACTGTCTTTTTTATTTTATTCCATTTACTGCGTTAACCAAATCATCGATGTAGTATAATAACAAAAATATTTTCATTTCTCTATTATTTTTTCTTTTTCTTGGCTCGTATAACAATTTAACTGTTGCTCTCAATTTTGCAATAAAGAGAACGTAAAGCTATTGTTTTGATCTCTCATTACAATTTAATTTCCTTTCATATGAGCGAACGAATATCTTGCGAGCAGTAGTTCTAAATTTCATAATATTTAACACTTCTTATGAGATTAATTAACTTTTATTGTTATTTTTTGTTTTTTTTTCTCTTTTTTCAATTCCTTTTATTGTTACAAACTTTGACTATCGCGCAATGGGGTCGATCAGATGGCTGGTTAATTTTTTTTTTTTTTTTGGGTTTTATTTTTATCGTAATATTTTATAATAAATTTGATATAAAATAACTGATAACATCACAACACAGACATTGGTACTACAATATTTTGTGATTTATTGTTGTTATTTAAATTTGTCTTGAACTTTTAGCACTTGTGTTAATTTTTGTTTTTATTCTTGTTTTTTTTCCATACTTTAACCATTTTTGTGTGTTTAGAGCAAAATAATTTCACTATCAATCGATTGCTGATGCATATCTGAACCGAACTCAACACTAAAGTCAGTAAAACCGTCTTATTATGGTTTATTTTGAATACTAACTGGCGCTAAAAATTCAGCTCAAAATTTTGGTTTCAACAATTAGCAGATACACTTACCCTACTTTACATACATACATTAGTATGCATATGTGTATGCGGTTATATGATTGCGCATATATGAATGTATGTATGTATCACGTGCGTATGTATGTACATACATATATTTATTCGGTATTGATCTTGACAACCATAATATTGAGACATTTGCACTTACACATCCCCAAACATACATCCAATTCAATAAATATTGTTTAAATTTAAAAATATTTTTTTAATAAAAATTCTCATTCATTTCTTTAAAGCACATACTGTGTGTGTACGAAGTACATATTTTTGTTTTTAATGGTTAAGTGCCATACTCATTGTTAACGTTAATGGTAATTACCTGATTTCGTCAAACAGATGATTCACAAAAACTGGGCTGGCAGTTAGGTTTATAGATTCGTTTGTATTAAATAAAATCTAAGTGTAGTACAACAAATTCTTCTGTTTTTACAAGTAATTACTGAAGATATATTTTTGGTTTACTTTCATAACTTTTTGCAATTTTTAAGGTTATTCTATAATGTATCTGCTAAACAAACATTCGTTCCTTTTGAGAAATAATGGCTGCTAGACACGAATTTACATTGAGAAATCATGGCTGTCAGTTATGAACTAAAAGCTAAGTGCCTAAGAACCTTCTAGCCAATGTCTTAGACCTGTTGGAAAACAATGCCTAAATCCTATCGATAATGATAGATACAAATTACTAAAATCATCTATTGGAAAACAAATGATGTCCTCTTCACTACACCTTATCTAATATTAAAAAAATATTAAAATATAAAACTGAATACTTAATTTTTTAATAAATTACACCGAAACAGCTCAAAAATACGTTAATTTTGTACATAAACTAAGGAACTGTTATATATGATAAAAGTTTTCGATTAAAACGGGAAATAAATTTCATCCAAGATCTTTTTCTATTAATTCGAATAGTTTATTAGCGCCAAATAAAGTCAGAGTACACCATACATATTATTGTTTACTTAATTAAAATACAAAATCATACTTTCCCATGCGAGAGAGAGGAAGAGAGAAAATGAGAAATATAGAAAAAAAAACGTGCAGCTTACAAAAAAAAAACGAAAACTTACCGTAAATTCATATGAATCATCATTTTCATCTTCTTTGACTTTACGACCGCACACATACCATTGCGCTTGAGCATCTGAGGGATAAACACGGGCACAGAACGTTGCTTTGCCTCCACAGTCTGACACAATGAGGGGTAGTGGAGTCTTCATTATCGCCAAACCACTGTCATCAGTGTATTCGGCGTTACGCCCAATATTCAAATTAGTAAAAGTGGAGCACTGCAAGCCATCGATTGTGGTTACTGTACACATGTAACAACCAGAATCCAAATCGAATGCATCGTGAATACGTAAGCAGAGAAATCCATTACCATGATCAATGTAACTTAACAGGTGGTGATGAAGAGAAATGAATTACATTTTTAAAAAATTTTAAATACAATTTGAAAATGAAAGTATTTTCGGGTAAGTAAGAAATTTTTGTTATCAAAAGCAAAAAAAAAAGCTGTAAATGTGAATTATATTTACTTTAAGTTTCAAAAGGCTGCCTTCCAGCAGCGTCTTATTTTTGTATTGTAATACTTACTTGAAATCATCAGATTCTTTGATAAGTTCATCATTGCGACTCCATAGATAAGTATAGGGCATATTTGTTTCCAGCTTAAAACATAAATCGATAGTTTCACCTTCCCAGTGTTCAATAGAATTAGGTAAGGCCTGTACAATTTCACAGACAGTCTTTGGCGGTTGTTCAAATTCGTCAGTCGTTAAAAACTTAACCACTGTTGAGGTGACAATAGGTTCGTGATCATGACCTTCGATTAGGCAGGTGTAAACGCCCTCATCTTCTTTGGTAACAGAATCTACAAACAAAAATGCTTCCTCTTGTAAGAGATCTATATGGACTCGTTCGTTTTCTTCTAATTCAAAGCCATTATGGTAGAATTTACATGAAGGCACAGAAGAACCTCTAAAACCAGCCGCTAAGGCCATACGACCACCAATGGCCGTTGAGGGACCCATTATACGTCTATGGATAAAGGCATTGCGTTTCGACGATGAAGCACGAACACTTCTACCCGAAGGAGACTTTGAATAACGTGAACTACCAATAACATCTAGTCTAGCGGTGGCTTCAATACGACCATAATCGTTTTCTATAGTGATGCGATACAGGCCAGCATCTTCGAATGTGACTTCTTCAATTTCCAAATAACGTAAATCGTTCACTTCCTTAATGCCAATACGCGTAGTGGGCGTGACAATTAAACCGTCCTTATCCCACGTGGACCAAGGCATAGGATGTCCTGTAATGGCACACTGGAAACGTACACTATCTCCTTCTTCCACCACACGGCTATTAGGAATGGCTAAAAATTTCGGTGCAGAAACGGCATGACTTCCGTCTGCTACACTACGACCGCTACGATGTTCGCTTATGTCAATTATGGAATTACGATAAGATAATCTACGTGCCGGTGAGAAACTCCTATTCGGGGTGGACCGCGGAGTTGATAAAGGCGTCGATGTGGCTGACAATAGGCCTGTAGGCCTTGAAAGTTGGCGGTTTAACATATTTTCCTTCTCTTCGGGTACATCAACAATTATACAGGCCGATGACAAAGTGCGCCCAATATTGTTCTTAGCCACACACGTATATTCTCCTTCATCTTCAGGATAAATTCGGGGTATACTAAGTATGGCTTTTATTCCATCATAAGTCATCTCAAAATCTTTACCGCTGGGCAGCACGCGACCATCTTTTTCCCAAATAATTACGGGTTCTGGTAAACCCTCAACATGGGCTTCTAAGGTAATAGCATCACCGTCACAGCAGCGTAAATTATGCAAATGACGTATAAAACGCGGCAAAGTTTCAACATTTCTTAAAAACACATAAATAATGAATGAAATATTTAAACATTTGAAGCACTTCAAATAAAACATATGCGCTACAACTTACCCATAACGTATTGCTCCTTTTTCCATTGATTCCTGTTTGAGAATATCTAGAATTAAAAATAACATCATATAATTTGGACATCAGTGTTGAAAATTTTAATACTTTTGTATTTTTTCCAGTATTTTTTCATTTCAAAAATACCGCAGTACCCCCATCAAAGCTTTCAGTACTTTTTTCATCAAATTAGTTTTTTTTTTTTTGTTCGTTCAATTTTAATATATAATTCGCATATTCTTTCAAGTTAAAATAGCCATATTGACGCCTAAAGGCCGCGTTCAACCCCAGGTTCGGACAAAATGAAAACAAAACAATAATGGGGGATAGATGTTGCATAGAATGTTGTGTGGAATGCTTAAAAAATGTGGTAACATTTTGTAGTTGTGGGGAGTTTCTAGTGTGGTGAATTTTTAAAAAATGTGGTGAATTTATCCGTGTGGTGAATAAAATCGAAGTATGGTGAGTTTCTAGTAGTTCGAAACACCAAAGTGTCACCATAAATATATGTACTGTATAATCTTGGTTTGGACGGTGAATGTCTAGAATAAGTTTTTGACTACGGTAAGAAACATGTATGTATTCCATTTCGTACGTAAGTAATAGCCTATTTACACTACAGCGAAATCTAGTACTTATGAGATTTCGAGCCAAATCTAGTTGATTTTAACTAGATTTCCCATACAAAACAAAATCTACTGTTAAATAAATCCAGTGTAAACGATCTAGATTTTGATGAAGATTTGAAATCTAATCTACTAGATTTCGCTGTAGTGTAAATGGGCTATAATAAATAAATATATTTTTATAAAACTACCATTTGGTACAAAAAGGTACTCTTTCAGTATTAATTTAAAATTTCAATTTTGCAACACTGATGCGCATACTTTTAATTAACGGTATAATTATAATATGTGTTAAAACAGTCATTTTAACACACACCGTATTAAAAATTTTAACCTGGCAGCATTCTTTAATAATTTGTCAGAATAAATAATTTATGCTATCAAAGACACAAACCGCCTTTTTGGGCCCATTTATATGTTTTCGATTGGGCAGCACTTTCTATACAATATTATACAACCATCGCAATGCTGCTTACTTTATTTAGGAACTCTGAATTTTAATAATAAAAAGCCTTTTTTGTGATATTTTATTAAAAGGAAATTAGTTTTTCAATAAGAAAATTATAAATAATATATTTAAATATAATGCAAGTCGATTTAGAACCCGGATTTCATAAAGCGGATATCAATAGCATACCCACAATACAAAACGAAACTATATTTTCGTTTATTGCCAAAGTGACGGCCACAAATCCTAATCTGTCACAAACAAGGTAAATATGTATACATACATATGTGCATACATATGTATATTAAAAGAAAAACATAAAATAAATCTCGATTATTTATTTATGAAATGCATTATTGTAATAGGCAGTCTCAAGGTTTAGACCTTCGTGTAGATTTCATACAAGTCCGGAGAGTGGCCGAAATTACAGATGTTAAAGCATTGGTCTTCCCAGCCGTTGCGGCATTGTCTCTGCCAAATGAGGTGCAAACGCGCGTTAGTCTTAAAGTGGATACAAAAAGAGAAGATATTTTGGAAGCATCATGCAGTCAATGTACCGGAAAAGGTAAATGAAATAAAAATCACATGGTCAATTGATGCGGCGTGCGCCAATGGTTACATGCGACTTGTATAGAAATCAAATTGATAAGTTTGGTCTTGTTTAAAACTAAGTGAAAAACGATGGACTTGCTACACATAAAGTGTATATAGAAATTGAAAGTCGATAAATTAATTTGTGAGACCGGCATCTGTGGTCAAAAGACTTTCGAACAGATTTTTACCTGTCCCATACCAAAAAAGGTAACGTCTTGCAAAATCATTCAGTTTTACATATGCGACAGTAGCTTTGGCCACATCTGTATGTATATTACAATCTATATACTGAAACTAGTTCACTAGTTCACAGGTCAAAAGAAATTTTCATGTATAAAAAAAAGACAAGATCTATAAATTAAAAAAGTGAACTGAAGCAATAATTCCGTTCACGTTACGTCTCAATGATTTCGGTAGACTATACAAAGGGATGCAATCTTTCACAATAGTCCCGTTTGCGTCTAATAACTGCCATTTTGTGGAATTTTGTTCAAAACCGTGACCAAAGAAAAAATTTTACAAGAAACTACAAATTAAGAAATACTTTCTGAAATTTAAAATTAATAGCCTCTTAATTTTGTATTCTTAAGTAAAGATTGTTTCTTTTTTTAGAATCTTGTTGTCATATCCTAACACTGATATTTTGGCTGCACGGCAAAACAAACACAGAGACTCCAGTGGTTCATGATTTTTGGGGTCATGAAATAGACTCTTTAATTGATGAAGGTCGCCCAGAACCGATGCGCATTAGAGATTTTTTTGCCTGCGATGAATTAAGAATAGAAGGTGACTTGGAACTGGCTGCCATGACTGACGTGGAAGGAGCTGCGTTTTTAGAACACATTTTAGACGAAATGGAATCTATCGGTCTTAGAGATTCAGCTTTGTATCGACATTGTCGAGGGGTACTAGATGAATTCGAGCCCTTGTACATACATCACATAATGTTGGATGCAACAAATAATGGTGTTAAAGATGCGACGACCTTTATTCAATATATGGAAGATCAAGCCAAACAGGGTCTATTTGATCGCTTAACTGAAGTTTCGAAAACAAATTATAAAAGTATTCTTTGGTTGGAAACACAATATATGCGTTTGCGTTGTTCACTGATACATCGTATTGCTTCCCGCAAAGATGCCATTGAGGATGAACAAATTTTGGATTCTCTGTTTTGTAAAAATCGTGACAATAATATAGAAGAGAAACAGCAGCTCAAACAACATAAGCGCTTTATACTTAAGCAAACAGAGAAATTAGAGAATAAAACCTATCACGAATGTGGACTTTTATTAAACGAAAATTATCCTTACATATGTGCAGCACCCGACGGCATCACAGACGATCACATTGTCGAGATTAAAGCGCCGAAAACTGATGAGGAATTCGAGAAATATTTAGAGGGACGGGAAACGATTGCACCGAAATATATGGCCCAGATACAAATTCAAATGTTTATGGCAAATGTTACTAAGGCTTTATATTGTGTACTAAGCCCTACCTTCGATACGAATGGTGCTTTACACTATGTTTGGGTACAAGCAGATATGGAATTTGTAGCAAGTCTACTTGGTGCAGCAGAAGACTTTTGGAAGGAAGTGGTTTTCCCTCGTTTATCTAAGACTTATTTTGGGCATTCATAATAACTTGAGATCGTTAAAAAATATTTACAAATTGATTTGTAGTTATATAACACATAATTAGTAATAATTAAAAATAAAGAAAACTTTTTTGTTAAATTTATTAAAAGTTATTCTTACCTTTGGCAAAGATTTGCAAAGAGATTACAGCCTTTGTGTCGCCATGACAGTTTGAAGCAATAATGGAATAAGTACCAGTGTAATCAAGCTTAGCATACGGTATTTCCAAACGATATTCGGGACCTTCTCCAATGCGCCGGAAATGTGGAGCGTCTTTGTAATATTCAGGCTGTAAATAAATTGCATGACTATTATTTTAGATAATTAAATTTGTTATTTTGTTTTTTTTTTTGCTACATATAAAATGGTTAGCTAAGAAGTTCTTATTAATTTTTCTTTTTTTTGATTATTAAAATCGATTTACTTGCTACTAAATACACTAAAAGCAATCAAAAACATCTTTATAATAAAGTCTACTTCTTGATAGTTTAATCTCCAAAAAGGTGTGTTAATTGACAAAAAAGTTGGGAAAGAGAGCAGTAAATTGTTAAGAAATTAGTATTTTGATGCGGACTATTCGAAAAAGTTTTACATACACTTTTTCTATTTTAAATTATCGATATATGCTTACAATATATATATTTAAATTTAAAATTTAGACTGTTTCGAAATAATTTCTATTTCCAATTAAAACAAAATATTAAAAATACATTTAATCTCATATCGACCAATATAGTGGAAATTTGCATACAAAAAATATTTACAACTTATCGCATAACGTACCTACCATATAAAAAACTTAACTTCTACTTTTAATATCGAGAAAAATGTTTATCTTACAACATTTTATTGCACATTTCAAAATTAATTAAATAAATAATTAGACATGTAGATATCTATACTTGTAACAAACATATACTTTCAATGTCATTCCGAATATAAAAGGAATATATGAAAATACACTCACAAATAAATAAATAAATAAATTAAACATGCACATACATATGTATGTATGTACGTGTGTATATTTATAATATAAAAATAGAAACAGTTACATAGTTATTCGTTGTTTTTGATTTTTGTTAATTTTTTTAAACAAAATTGTTATTTCCTTTAGTTTTTTTTTATTTTTATTATTATTCATTTACTTCTGCAGAAATATGGCCGAAAAAGCGTTGTATGTACGCGCATTTTCTAAGTCGATAGTTAGGAGTTTTCCGTTGTAATAAGTATATTATTTGAAAAATATATTATATGTTGGTTGCACATGTTCATATTGTATTGATCTTATATGGCATTAAACATAACTTTCAAAATAAAACTGTAATAAAATCATATTTAATGAATCATTTATAGCAATTTGCAACAAAAACTGACATCAACGTTCGCAACGTTTACAACTGTTTGCAATTTCAATGGGTGATTGTCCTTATAATGTGTCAAAAACAATATACATATTTTTAAATTGAAATCACTACAGACTTCTTTTAAAAGTGTTTTATAGTTAAATGTGTATTTTTATGTGTATATCTTGTTTGCATATGTGATGCACGTAACATATACATAATTGATGGACTTTTGTTACATTCAATAGATCTAGTAAGGAAAACAAAAACAAGCAAATTTAAATATTAGGTGTAGTAAATGAAATTAGTTTCTTTTCCAATAGATGAATTGAATTTTGCACTAAAAAGAAATATTGTGGATATTTATGAGCTTTGTGGGAAGGTTTTTATTTATTTAAACTGCCAGCAAGTGATTATTATTTATCTCTATGGTCAATAATACAAAATTCACAAAGCTTCCACAGGCCTAATGTTTCCGTAAGAGATAATGAAAAAACAAATTTTTTAATTTCAATAAGGCATTAAATCAAACGCAATATATTCCAGCTGTATGAATTCTTTTCAAGCAGGTTAAATAAAGCTTTCTTATTTCCTCAAAAATATAAGTTTTTATATAGCTTCTATTCATTCCTTCTAACATTATCTGGCTCTGTTATAATGCAAATAAATATGTTTTATAAAAAAAAAATTTCAAATAATTTAATCAATTGGAGCCGTTTATTCTATTCTAGTTCTATAGAAAGTGAAAGCTTTATTTCCAGATAATATAACGTGTGTTTTGTTAACATAACGTAAAATATATAATTGCTGCCTGCATTTAAATTTTCTTTTTTTTTAAATTTATAAATTCCAAATTTAATATGGTGAAAATACGTCACTTTATCGTAAACCATTATGGAAATACATAGTAATTCTTAAGGATTATATTACCTTTTTGGTTTAACAATGCATGTAATTCTTATTTGTGTTATAATTGTATACTTGAATTATTTTCGTTATATCTTTTGCTTTCAATTGTAAAACACTTTGTACGTGTATATAATATATATACTTTACACTATCTTATATATACTCTCTTTTTTATTTTTTGTTTATTTCAAATATAATTATTTTGATTTTTTTTCGGATATTTTTTTGCAACACGCACAACTATTTACAATAATTTTTGTTTTTGTTTCGTAGTCCACTCCCGTTTACCGTTATAGTTTAAAATAAACTAAAATTCTTGAATAAATTCTCAATGTTTTTATGAATTTGCTAACGCCTTAGCATCATTATACAAATGCAAAGATCGTTATAAATTAGCCCACTTAAGGTATTTTGATTTGATTTTGTCTGTTTTTTTTTCCTATCAAAAATACTGTTATTATTCTCTTCTAGCGTTTTTTTTTTTTAAATACATAACAGAAATTGTAACGATGCTGTTGCTATATACTTTGAACTTGACTTTGAAATGATTTGTTTTTATATTTTGTAAGTAATCGTTCAGTATTTTTTCCTTTTTTAATGTCGCATGTACCACTCGTGTAAACGTTTTCATACAACTGAATATTATTTGTTCCACAAAACTGAACATGACTGTTGGCTGGCTGACAGTGCGCAATTGCATAGTTTTGTTAAAAGTACTGGGCACAGCTAAAATGGTGTGGAGAACAGAAAAGACCAATATATTGTTGCATGGTGGGCCTGATATTGTATTATTTTAAGACCTACCATGTGATATGCTTACTAATATGTAAACTTTTACCTACTTTGTTAATTATATTTTTGATATTATCTAAAATAAAAAAAAAAATTAAATAAAAAGATCCCGAAATTATGGTAAAATTATTTAGGCGTAAAGAACGTAATTTTTTATTTTTCTTGACATTAACTGTAGGTAAAAACAAGATTAATTTTCATTAAAAAGTCTGTCAAAATTGTTGTAAATTCAAACTAATGTTGGTCTAAAATTGTTTGCCTACATATTGATTATCTATATTTGCTAGATACTATCAAAACTTTATGGTTATTGTGCACATTATTAACTCATTGGTAACACAAAAAGTATGTACCATTCTTTTACTAGCACTTATTTATCTTAAGCGCTAATTCTAATGGTTTTATTAAACACTATTAGTTTAATTATTTTTAACATTTTTTAAATATAATTTTGATTTGGAGTATATTTGCCAATTTTTTTCGTTCCGTTTCCTTGTACCTCTAAAAAATTTCGTTCCGTTTTTTATTGTTCAACCCTAAATATTAAAAACATGCTAAAAGAAATATTTTCCAATTCTTAACACACCTCCTATTCAACTCCTATTCATGTCATTTCTTTTTTTATTCACTTGAAAAGATCTCTATACGGCTAAGAAATACCGAAAACAATTTATTTTTCATTAATATGCATATTTAAGCGTGCCTCATATAGGACGCTCATAGCCTGTACTTGCGTATACTTCTACTATAAAGGCTTTGCAATATGCTACATTGTCACATAATAAATCGTTTAAAATGATTCATAGTTTTTTCATAGTCGTTGGATCTGAACAAAATCTTAAGAAAACAACACAAAATTGTACATACATACAGATATATGTATGTATGTTTGTATATACATAAGTATCTATAAGTATGTACATTAAGCTCTCATTGTTAAAATATGAAAATCTTAATATTTGAAAACAAAAAAAAAAATAAATCTATCGGATATAATACTATTCGCAAATATCTCTCAAAGTGCAAAGCGATTTCTAAGTAATAGCCATTCTTGCAGGAGTATTTCAACACTCTGTTGCTGTGCCACGGCTCTAAAGTTACAAAATAAAAAATAAAGTTAAACTTACATTTAAAAAGTCTCTTAGCCAAACCACTTCAGGCTTGGGATCTCCCACCACTTCACAAAAAATTATGACAGTATCGCCCTCAAAAGCCTCACTGGAACGAGGCTTGACAACGAACAAAGGTTCCTTCGAGTAACTGAAATTAAAGAAAGGAAAAAAAGAAGAAGAAGAAAATAATTAAATAAAACAAACATTATTATTAATTTGAAATCGATTTTCAAATTTCAATACTTTTTTGAAGGTCATTAAAATCAGTACTTACGGCAAATCGTTTGTCTTTATTGCTGGCATAGTTTTGATTATTGCTGTACTTTCATTATCGTCCTCTAGAGACTCGACGCATACGCGGCACATACTTTCCTGTTTTCCCACAGCATTTGATGCAACACAAGTGTAAATGCCAGCATCTCGAACATTTGCTTCCGATATAATCAATTCCACAAAGCCATTGGCAGTTAAGGAAGCAGTCAAACGTCGACTGGGACGTAATTTAACACCATTACGATGCCAGGAAACACCCACCGCTGGATATGCCTCTACCTTGGCCGATAAACGGAGCTCTTGTCCTTCTTGCACAATATAAACGGGATCCAGAGGCATATAGAACTCGGGTGATATATACGCTCTAATGCCTTTGTCGACAATCAAGGAGCAATGGCATGACACCGAACCTAATTCGTTTTTAGCGGTACAAGTGTAAATACCGCTATCGTTTAAGGTGGCACTGGATAGCTCCAAAGTATAGAACTGGTTATCGTCACTGATAAAACAACGCCTATTGGATTCTAAAAGTTCATCGTCTTTATACCATGATACTTCGGGGTGAGGATGACCAACTACTTGCACAGTTAAACGCACGGGATAGGTAACTTGCACTCGTCTGTCCCTTAAACGCATTGTAAACATAGGCAAGGTATCACCTGAGCTGGCTATGTCTTCATTGCGGACAATTTCCTTAAGACGATGATCGGCTTCATATAGTTTTGGATCGTTTACAACTTGAAGACGGGCAAATGTTGAAACTCTACCCTTAGAATTGGTAGCCTCACAAGTATAACGTCCCGCATCCGCTTCCAAAACTTGTTTTATGATAAGAGTACAAGTGGAACCAATTTTTCTTGTTTTAAGACGTTCGTTGTCCAAATTATTGCCAATACGTAAACCATCTTTATACCATATCACCTCGGGCCGAGGACTGCCTCTTAAAACGGCTTCCAAAATGAATTCTTTATTAAGTAAAGCCTTAACTTGACCCGGCAGTATTGTAGTAAATTCTGGTAGGCATTCGGCCCCACCAACTTGCAACGGTGCTGATGTTTGTACCGAAGGTCCCCAGCCATAACGATTTTTGGGCGTTACACGGAAATGATATTCAACGTTTGATTTGAGATTAAAAGCATCAAATGAATTAATGGGTGTATAACCCAGTTCTTTCCACATGGCACCACCATCATGTCCCACCACCCATACATCCACTCTGTAGGCAATAACAGGCGCCGAGTTATTACTGGGTGGTTTACCCCAAGACAAACTGATATGCGTTGGACCCGAATCGATTAATAAAGGTTCTGTTGATATGGCAGCCGGTGGATCTAATAAAAATAAATTTATTGCATTAAACATTTGTGAGCATTGCTTAAAGTTATTTTACACCATTTCAAATAAAAATTTGCAAATATTTCAAAGTTTAACTAAAATTAAGTGTAAATACAGCTTGAATTTGATCTAAATCGAGTAAAAAAAAAAAACAAAATTACTTTTTTAAAATGAGGACACTATTCAAGTAAGAACGAAAGGAATGTATATTGTTTGTTATTCAGATTATTCCGATTAAATATTTTAAATGCGGTGAACAATTTGGTTCGCAATTTTAAAATTTGTAATCACAACAAAAAGAAAATAAATATAATAAAACGGGTCATTAAGTAGGATACAAAGTTCAATTGAAAGAAATTTGAAATAGTATATGGTGTAATAGACTATAGATTACTTAATCGTAGGAAAATTTTCTTACATTTAATTTATTTGTCTTAATTTTACTTGGAAATGGTGTAATAAATAAAATGAAAGTTTCTAATAATAATAAAAAAAAACTAGTTTTTATTGTCTTATATAACATAGAAAGTCTAGAGGACTTCTTAACAGGATATGTACTCATACATATATTTTTTCGGGTATTATAAAGAAAATCCAACCTTATATTCAATTAGCATTTCTCCCTCCCCCTCTGGGCCATATGTTAGTGATCTGTAAGGGCGATAACACTCTAGTCAATAGTGCAGCTGCTATGCCAACCAATAACTCAATTTGTCTTGAATAAATCAATTTGATCGAGTCCAAATTCTTTACATTATTGTCCTGTAAGTCTAAAGTTAAGCTCTTCTTGCATAGGACACACTTTTATTCCTTTTTGACCTCCTTCCGTTTGACATCAGCTACATTCAATCGATCGACTTTATTATCATCATCATTCTAGCTCCACAAATGGTTCGATTATGTTTCGTTTGAGCAGAGACTGCAAATCAAAATTTCTTTATATTCATTACTGTTAAATCATGTGGCACCCAATCATCTAACTTTTTTAGATATTCAGCTTTATTCAAATGGTTGACTGATAATTCTTTCCTAATGAATACCTAATCTACTATCTAAAACTCAGGTAAGGGTCGGGGTCATTCGAATTTCTTTCTAGGTTTCTCAATCACATATAGCAGAGGGCGAAATCATTCATAAATATTCAACTCTATTGATTCATGTGGACAATTACATGAAAATTATCTAGTTTGACGTAGGAGTGGATCGCATAGGTTTCTACACAGAAATGTTTTTTTTTACTCTTTCCCTTCTGCAACCTTATTAATGTAAGTGATGGAGCCACATACAATCCATTATACGTTGTATTTTTCTTTTTTCAACTGAGAGAGTAAAGTTTTCATGTTTTCTTATGCGCTTTATTCGATTCGATACTTCTCCGTTAAGGCAACGCATTAACTTGGATAACGTTTAACCGTACATATGTATGCCTTTTTTTGTGCCAAGGCAAATTCACTGAATTCGCCATAGCGGTCATTGTATCAACATCATACGTTATTATCTTGCAGTCAGTTGACGGATTCTATGCACCTCGGCTCTAAAGGCTCTACCATAAGTGAGGCTCATACATATCAACAAAGTAAAAAAGGAAAGCGACTGAGAACGATCTACTTTGAAGGTCTTCGTAAATAAAACTCTTTGTATTTTTTTCTTTTCCCCGGAGAAACATTTTATTTTTATTATTTTAATTAAATATGGTCGTATGCGTGTGTGTAAGTGTGTCATTTTGTATGAATTATATTAACTGAGTGTATAGTTGTATCTGGGTATGTGTATGTGTTTTAAACATAAATGTAAACCTGGATTAGAGTGATGTAATCCATTTTGGAAACAGACAAAATTTAATTACAAAATAAAATTAAATTAAAAACAAACAAAAAATTAGAATTGAATTGAAATGACAAAATTTCAAATCACGTTTATAATACAATCGTGAGCGAGCTAGAAAATTAAGCAGATAAATACTAAATTTCAGACATTGGAACAATAATTAAGTATGTATGTAAGTAAGTATGTAAATACAATAGTCTTTTTGTGTTGAACTTTAATTTCGCAATATAATCCAGGGTTGAACCTGTACTTTTATTTTGTATTTTTTTTTCTTTTTTTTTTTCTAAAGTTGCATTTAAATTTGAGAAAATATTTGTTATCATTTACAATTCTGTAACTATCTGCAATAAGAAGAAAAATATTTCATAATATTTAAATAAAAAGCATCATTATTTTTAGAAATGGACAGAAAACGAATAAACAAACAAAGGCCGACACTTTTGGACATTTAAACATTATTGCATAATCAGTATTTCTAAACAAACAACGAAACAATACCCTATAATATACGATCATGTGTAATTTTAGTTTCGTTAACTGCATTTTTCTAAATTTTTCGATATCGAAATTGTACAGAAGTTGTAATTATTAGTTATACCGTTCCGTAAAAGCAGTTCTTGGGAGCCACAAAAATGAAATGATAATGAAAAACTGATTGCTACCTTTAAGGTAAGTCTGGCGGATGAAAATATAAATACGAAATCAGTTACTCCCAATTGTTGTTTTATAAATTTTAGTTTAATGTACCATAAAATAGTGAAAATCATCATCAAATCAGTTTAACGCTCGACAGTTGTAATGTTTCGATTGTACAAAAATTAAATAACTGAATGAGGTTGGTCACATGATTTAACCGTAATTCCATCTGCAAATCGTATCAAAATGGAAATTGATTGCAATTCTTAAGGAATTATCATATACTGCAAAACTCTTTATTCGTACTTATATAAGGAAAAATATTAGAAATATCAGAAGAAAAGAACCGTTGATATGTGATTATCTTCAGTTTACAATTGCAAATTCCGAACTAAGCAATAAATGGCGTCACTCCCTAGATGACAAAGCATATTCTCCTACAGTTTGCAGTCAATGACATTGAGGGAAATACCAATAATTTTTTTGATGTCAATCCGTCATTCTTTTTTTTTTTTGAAAAATTCTTTTGAAAATTTTTGTCTTAATCAGGGCGAGGATTTATACTTCAGGGGCATAATAATATTTGAACTGAATGGGATCATTCAATTTCATGCAAAAATAATGGTTTTCTCTTTACTGCATTTCATATTTGCTAGCAAAGATCAAAACTATACCCACAAAATATATCGTATATGCTATTCGACCACAAAAATATTAGAAGTTTGAATTGAATTTTAAAGACAACACTTTTACTTCATAGAACAAAACGTTGGTAGACAGATTTAAACAAACAAACAAAAATAAATAAATAAAATTAAAAAAATAATTAAAACAATTACTCACCTCTGAAATATGAAACATCGGGAAAACTTTCCAATGGTAGACCCCAACGAGGAGCCGATGGAGTCGCAGAACGTGCTCTAGGCATTACCTAAGTACATATGAGAAGGTTGAAAATTTTGCACATTTTACAGTCTACAGTTTACAACAAAAACTCAAAAACTCAATTAAAAATTAAAATTTTTTGTTAAAAATTAATTTTAAATTAAAAACAATTTAATATAAAATAAGATAAGATTTCTTTGTTGATTTGTTTGTTTGTTTTTTTCTTTTTTTTTTATGCAGTTTAAATTTTAATCGTATATTGGCAAGTACATGCTAAACTTTTAAGTAACTGAAGCGTAGCTTATTATTCTTTTAATTTAGGAGTTTTGACCTAAAAAAAAGGCAAAATTAAATAAGAAGAAAATTTAAAATAGTTTTAAAAGCAAACAAAAAAGTTTGGCAACAAGCAGAGGACAACAAGCCAATGAACTTCATGAAGACGCAGATAGATTTCAGACACACTTAAATTAAAACAAGATAGACTCCACAAACGAAACAAATTTCATTTGCAAACAAAATATGTTACCTCAACAGTTACGAATATTCGGTCGGTGCCATTGTTGTTACGTGCTACCACAAAGTAAGTGCCGGAATCAGATATTTGCGATTTTTGTACAGTGAATCTAGTGTAGTCGTCGGAGACTTCCTTGCTAACACGATCAGATTTTGTTATATCTTTAGTGCCCTTCAAGAATGTCACTGCGAAGAGCGAATAAAATACATAGAATCAGTCATTCAGTCAATACAAATTCATTAATTGCGATTACTTACATCTTGGCTTGGGATCGCCAGCAATTCTGAATGAAATAGAGAAGGGATCACCCACAGCTATTTTCATTTCTGTATCGGGTCTGGAGAGGAACAACGGTGGTCGTTCGTCCTTAGATACACCCACAGCAACATCAACATTTGCATGTGATTCGATGCGTCCGTAGGCATTTTGAGCTCGACAAACATAGGTGCCTTCATTTTCGGGCTGGGCATTTACAATAGTCAGAGTGTAGACGCCATGTTCGTAGAATGTTTTAACATTTGGTTGACCAGTCAAGGGTTGGCGATCGCGTAACCAATGCACCTCAATAGGCGAGTTAGTTTGCATGAATTCAGCCGAAATGGCGATGGTGCCGCCACCACAAACAGTTTGGTTGCCCAAAGGTGTAACTAGATGTGGCTTATTAGGATCGCGATGGAAGAAGCCAAGTGTCTTCTCCAAAGTAAAGCGTTCACGACCCTTAAAATCGACTTGATGGGTAATTTTGTTTTCGGCCACCTCATTACGGGCCACACAAGCGTACAGGACCAGAGTCCTTTTCGGTGGGATTAAGTACAATCAATTTCGAATAGCCATCGTCTTGGTCAATTTGCAGATGACGTTCGCCTGGCATTATCATATCTGTACCTTTTAGCCATTGTATTTCGGGGCGTGGTTTACCACGTACGCGGCATTCCAAAACCAACTGATTTTCGTTCAGAGAATATGTGTCTACGCAAAGGCAAAACCAAATAAAAATCCAATTAAAATCTTTACACTTTTCTCAAAACATTCACATCAAATACAGAAATAGAGAAAATAGAAATATTAAAATAACACTGGACAAATATCAAAACAATCTCTATGTAAATATTATGTATGTATGTACGTATATGACTTAAATGATATGATTTGAATATCCTGTGGATAAAAACTTCATTAAGAGTAAAAACTATGTGTGTGTTCTTAAATCTTTATAAATACCTCGAATGGACTGAACAAATGTGCTAGGCTGTAGGGCGTCTTCGTAGTGTTTGTATATGCGCAATTGACTGTGGCTTAAAGTTTCGCCGTAATCGTTACATGCCCGACAGGTGTAACGGACCGCTATCGCCTACTTGAGCTGAGAAAATATCCAGCATAGCCTCGCCATTATGGAATATAGTCTGGTAGCGGCCTATCTTTTGGCAACGGCTGATTATCCTTAAGCCATTCGATGGTAGTAGAGCCATCGTAAACCACACTGCAGGTCAGGCGCACATTCGTGTCTTCGGGTACAGTGCGATCATGTAAAAGTGTACTAAACAGAGGCTTCCTCTGTGTCAGTAAATGGCTTTTACTTATCGATGTTGGCAATTCAATATTTTTATTTTCTTTTTTACCACATTCTATTGCTGCCTCCAATGAAGTGGAGTCTTCATTTGCATGGCCATAACCATTGACATCAGTCACTGCAGCGGCAGTCATAAGTTTCTTTAGATCGCTTGTTTTTATGATTTTCGTTATTGCTTCAATGCGTTCATTTGTCTCTGCAAAGCAAGAAAATGACCCACAATCCGAAGGTATAGGATTACGTATAATAAGTTTACGCACTCCTCCGATCTCTTCAATAGCACGGTAACGATTATTGGATATGGTATGGTCATCGTGTATCCACGTTACTGCTGGACGACCGTGTACTTTACAGGATAATATTATTTCACAGCGGTCAGCATCGAAAGTAGCTAAAATAAATATATTCTATAATCGTATTTTATTTTGGGCAATTGCATTTCAGCAGCACTAATAGGTTAGAAAAGCAGTGTCTCTCATCGGACATTGTATCGTCTAATTTCCAACGTACCGCAGACGACATCTGGTTAAGCACTTAGCGCATGGATTTTATTATGGCATGGATCTTACCTGTCACAGGACTTGAGAAACTAGTGGGTAGTTCTGCAGAAGAGCTGTCGTAAACAGTAAGATTGCATTTACATTCCGTGGAGTTGCGGCTGTTACGAACCACGCACTTATATTCGCCTGTATCGTCTGGCCGAGCATCGTGAATTTCTAAACTTAAAGCTCCGTTGATGTTGTAGATTTTGTGACGTGACCCTTTGGTAACGCGTTCATTGCCTCTTAGCCAATAGACATCTTCTATTAAACCTGTTACATAGCAAATCAACTGGGCCTTCGTGCCCGATCCAATCACCATAGGCTTCATGGGTGTCTCGAGCATAAGCTTGAACTTGGCATCTCTTGAGCGCTGCTTTTGTTCCTGTCTCTCCACGCTATCGATTTCATCTCGGTCTTTGCTTACTATTGGCTGTTCATTCTTGTCTTGATACAGCTTAGATGCCCTTCTTTCAGTGATTTTCTTCATGTAATCGGAGATGTCTAGAAATTTGCTGATCTTCATCTGGCCACTTTCGCTTTCGGCATAGCAAGTGTATAGGCCCGTATCGTTCTTCTCTGGGTTGTTAATAATTAGCTGCCATACTCCGTCGCTTAATTCAATGCATTTGTATTTATTGCTCTCCTCCGGCAATAGGGAAGTTGTCTTTTTGCCAGTGAACTTTTGGTTTGGGATTTCCCGAAATTTTGCACTCCAAAGTGATATGATTTTCATGAGCATGATATGCATCTAAAGAATGATTGAAACGAATAGAAAACAAACGTACAAACATAAGAATGTGACATTACAAACACCTGTGTCTGGTATGGCCCTCTAACAAAATGCATGTCTGTATGTAATGTAAGTAAATGCGTATAGAATGGAAACATAGGAATGGAGATTCATAAACATACCTGAGTTGACAAGAACACATAATAGTACAGCACTTCGATCTTAAGATGTAAACAGAAAAACTTAAAACGTATACTACCTTTTATGCCGACTGTAAATGTTGGTGCTACCAATTCCTCTTTGCCTGTGCTATAGACCAACAGAGTGCAAGTGGATACAATTTCATTTTCAGAACCTTTTACGCGCAGAGTGTATTGACCACTTTGCTCTTCGGTAACACCAATTAAATTTAACCAAGCAATACCGTCCTGCATGGACAATTTACTTTTGGGTCCAAATGCAATTGGATTGTCATTGTGGAACCATTTGGCTGTGGGGTCGGGACCATCAATACTAACCATCCACTTAACATTGCTGCCCTCTTTGACGGTGCGATTCGACAAAAAGTTTCTAAAGTATATACGCTTCCTTAGATCTGGTGGTGGCGGTACTTCACGGCGCCTGCCACCTTCTTCATCATCTTCTTGTTTCTTCTTGCGTTTCTTTTCCTTTTCCTCTTCGGTTTCAGTTTCGGATGGTGGCAAAGCTGGCGGACGGTCTCTGGTTGGTGAGACAGGTCGCCTGCGTCGTGGTTGAACAGTTACCATATGCACAATTTCAGCTTTACCTTCACGATTTTCAGCTTGGCACACGTACTTGCCGCTATCGGCTTGTGTGGGATCCATGATGAACAACTCTAGAGTGCCATCATCGTGTTCAACTTGTTGATACTTTTCACTGGGTTCGATCTTAACGCCATCCTTTACCCAGGTTATGGTAGGTGTTGGCAGACCACGTACATGAGTGTCCAATTGAACTTCATTAATTTTACCGTGGTAAGTATCCTTTATGTTGCGTGTAAACGTTGGTGGAACATCGCCAGTACCAGGATCGGAATAAACTTCGAGTCTACAGAAGGTGGAAGCTTCACCAGTTTCATCTCTAGCCCAACATTTGTATTCACCAGAATCCTCTAAAGTGGCCGAACCAATTTCTAAAGTACATAAGCCTTCCACATATCGCCCCCTAATCTTTTGACTATTTTGTATTTGTTCATCATTCTTAAACCATTTCACTTGTGGCTCCTTGGCTTCTAAGAAGCACGATATTTTCACTTTAGATCCTTCGGCCACAACACGATCTCTAACGGCAGTCGCAAAATGGATGCCAATGACCTTTTCGCGTTTCTTAAGACTGCTTGTTTCTGAGCCAGTATCGGTAGCATAAGCTGATGCCGATACAGAGGAAGCCTCTGCTTCTTCATCATCTTTCTTCGGCTTTCGAACACGCCGTTTTCCTTTGCTACCCTCCTCGGACTCTGCATCTCCACCCTCCGGTTTGGCAGCTTCTTTTGGTTTCTCGGGCTCTACGTGTTTTGGCTTCAGTAGGGTCTTGTCAGCATGGAACACACCGTGAATATTGTCGGCAATGTGATGTTCCTTACCTCTAAACAAAACACTGTGAACTGTTTCCGCCTTGCCAGCTGAACTTTCTGCTCTTACCATATATTTGCCATTATCTTTCTCACTTGGACTATCAATAACTAATTCACAGACACCATCTGCAGTGCTGGAAAATGTGGAAGCGGCCACCATTTTCTATTTCTACATTATCTCTGAGCCATTGAACTTGAGGGATTGGTACTCCACGAACGCCAGTCTCCAAAATCAATTCATTCAACGTCAAGTGATAAGATTCTATTGAAAATGAATTGATTTAAACAAAATTAATTAAACGTAGTTACATAAGAACTGCATGCCGCATATTTTGTGTTGTTGCACAATTGACATAAAAATAATTGAAAAATTTTCAAAAGTTTCAGTTTCAGTTTCTCTTTCTATTTTTATTTCTCACTCACACACTTTTCCTTTTGTTTTCTTTTTAAAGCAACGAAATTCACTTACCTTTAATGGGACGGACGAAGACGGGCTGCGACATCGGTGGAAACGCTTGGAGAATACACATGCAATTCACACGATGCGGTGATTTTGCAATGTTCATTTTGTGCTATCAACGTGTAGGTTCCGGAATCCTCTTCTTGGCAATTTAAAAACTCCAGACATGCCATTCCCTCGCGACTCATATTACGTAGGCGTGGACCGAATTGAACATTCTGATCATTTCGTGTCCATTTCATTGCAGGGTTGGGACCACTGACAACGGCCTGTAGCTTTACTTTGGCACCAACAGCTACGTAACGATTCGATAGGTAGGTTGTGAAATAAAGCTGCTGCTTCGGAGAGATAGTCTGGTAAACGGCTGCGACGTTCATACGTAACATCGACTTCATCGTCCTTCTTTTTGGATTTTGGAGGTCTGCCAGCCTTGTCACCGCCAGCAGCACCCTTTTTACTACCAGCATCCGAGTCACTCATACCACCGCCGGATAAGACACTAGACCGTCTGGACTGATGAACATCAACAACAACAGAATGCGATGTTTCTTGTGAGCCTAATTTATTTTGTGCAACGCAAGTATATTTGCCACTATCATTCGATGTGGGCTTGTTAATGATTAGTTCACAAATGCCATCCAAATGTTCAATTTGCACAATGCGATCATCGAGAACAACGGGTATCTGATCTTTTATCCAAGTAATTACTGGTCGTGGGTTGCCGCGTATCTTTGTGTCGAGAATCAAATCGTTTTGAGAAGCGTGATAAACATCTATTGAGTAAAATATGTGAGATAATCAAATCAAAAAGTGATCCGAATACGTCGTGCTATTTTTAGCATACAAACACATCCAAACACCTTAACGTTCACATTAACAAATCGAATACAATAGAATCCAATCAAAACGAACGAAACGATACAACTACAGCACGGACACACTTGTAAACATTTTTTTTTGTTGTTGCTGCTCTTTTTTGCACTTTTTACATAAAAAAGATCAAAGAATTGTTACGTTTTGTTTTCGATCGAACAGATCGGTCGACTGATCGATCCGAACGACCATTCGATCGTTTAATTTCAATTAGCCAATTTGAATGTTGAACTTTAGTTGCGCATATAGTACATGTAATATTTGCATAAGGCAAACACCAATACATACATACATATATATATATATACACTGAAAATTGAACATAGAAGTAATACCTCTTAGTGGTAGTGCGAAAATGGGTTCATGCTCATCGCCTTCGGTTTGTGCCGAATACACCTTGAAATAGCAAGACGTCTCTATTTCACTGTGTTCATTTTTGGCAACACACTTGTAAACACCAGAATGTTCGGGAGTGACTTTTATTAATTCTATTATTGCCTTATCGCCTTCAGTGTGATTTTTGACATTTTCACCGTACTTCACCCACTGGTCATCCTTCATCCAGCGACACGCAGGATCTGGACCAATTATTGTAACCATCAGTTTAACTGTTGTGCCCTCTAGAGCCATGCGGTCACGTAATTGTGTGGCGAATTTCAATTTTTGTTTGGCTGGCACCAGAGGTTCAGGCGATGCTCTATGTGCTTTCGGTGTTATATCACCAGTTGCTTTAGCCCGCTTTTTGTCTGATTCCTCCTTTGATTTAAGGGCTTCTTCCATTGCCTTTTTAGCGGTTTGTTCTTTATCTTTTTGTATGCGATCTCTGGCATGGAATAAACCGCGTACATGAAAGTGTAAATTCTTAGCCACCTCCACTGTATGACTTATTTGTGCTTCTCCACTGGAGTTTATTGCCTTACAGGTATAAATACCGTTATCCCTGCTATTCGGTTTATAAATCAAGAGTTTATAAACGCCATGGGCTTCTTCAAGTTTTGTAAACTTGACATTAGGCTTAATTTCAAATGCTCCTCTCCACCAGCTAACAACGGGCCTGGGAACACCATGCAAGTGCACTTCAATTGTTAACTCGTCATCACGCAAGTGATAATATTCTGAAATTATTTTTTTGAATTATTACTAGAAAATTTTTATCAAAACATTTCTTGCGGTATCCTGGCTATAAGTACCTTTAACTAATCTGAATGATGGGGGTGCGGGTTCGTCTTTGAAAACTTCGTAAATTGTAACATAACACGAAGATGTTACTTCGTCGTTCATATTCGCAATAACACATGAGTATTCGCCGGAATCCAAAATGGTCGTATTTACTACTTCTAAAGCTAAAATATTGTTGTTATTAATAATACGATGGCTGGCATCTCTTTCCAATTGACGGCCGTCCTTGAACCATTTGACCGAAAGTTCCGGGCCTCCAACAGCACAGGCCAACCTTACATTATTGCCGGCTTCGACGGTGCGATCGGATAGGAAAACGACAAAGTGGGGTAGCCTCCTTTGATCGCGCAAACGTTGCCATTCTTCATCACGTTGCTTTTCACTTTTACGTACAGCCAAGCTATATTTTCGCATTTGCTGCATAAATTCTTCACCTTCCTCCTCCGCAATTTTCTTCCATCGTTCTTCATCATCTGGATCGGGGCGAGTAAAACCTTCGGAGGCACTGCTGCTACGTCTAGTATCTGTTGGTAATTCTCCCACTTCATCCATCTCTTCATCTTCGTTTTCCTCATCGTATCGGGATGATTCGTCATATCTCGATTCATCATAGCGAGAACTTGCGTCTTCCGCTTCTGTTCCTTCATCACCTTCTCCCTCTTCTTCCTCCTCACCAGCTTCTTCCGCAGCTTCGGCGGCCTCAGCCTCCTCTTGTGCACGTCGCTCAGCCTCTTCGCGTTCACGTGCTTCCTGCTCGGCCTTCAAACGTTTCTGACGTTCTTCATATGTTTCGACAGGTTTCTTAGCAGCGGCTTTAGCTGCTTCCTCCTCGGCAGCTTTCGCAGCTGCTTTGGCTTGTTCTTCCATCTGTAAAGCTAACTTGCTTTTCTTTGGTGGGGGCTTAGGAGCTGGCCCAGATGGTTGCTGTTGTTGTTTTTCTTCAAACATTTTCTTACTGGCTTTTTGGCCGCCACCCATTTCAAGTTTCAAGGACAACTTAGGGCTTGGCGACTTTTCCTTTTTCTCTTTCTTTTTGGGGGCCGATTTCTTTTTGCCCTTTTTGACGGGTTCATCAGAATCCTCCAAATCAACACTTTCTTCACGGTCCTCTTGAGATGAGCCTCTTTCACCACCACCTCCTTCGCCGCCATCCTCAGAAGTTACTGAAGGACTTCCATCCTTTTCAGCTGACCTGCGGGCAGCACGTCCTTTTTTACCACCCTTTGGCTTTTTCTTAGGCTTTACTACCTCCTCTATGATCTCCTCTTCTTCCTCATATTCTTCGTATTCCTCAACTACGTAGATAACCTCAACATTAGACACATCCATTACAGCCGCACGGTCGATTACGGACAGATCAGAGGTTATGTAACGCACAGGTTTCTGAGCTTCTAAAGGCTCTGATATATCCATGACCAGGGCACGATCAAAAACCGCTGTGTTGCATGTTAGCAAAGTTCTCAAGTCCCGACCCAACTCAAAGGGAGTTTTCTCCTTCTCTTCACGTTTCAAAAATGGTGTTATACTACGCCATGTTGAAGGAGTCGCACTACGTCTAGTCATATACAATGTAAACGGAGTCTGAGATCGACCACGTATTGGGGTCGCACTACGACCGCGCAAACTTCCCGGAGTGGGAGACTTTAATTTACGTTTCTTTTGTGCTGGTACCTGCAGTGTATCCTGGGCAGGTGCTGCCTCTGGCTCTTCCGAGCCGCGGGCATCAGCCGCCGTAGTTTCACCTTCAGTCTCACCCATTGCTGTTATAAGACGCTCTTTAAATAAAGGATTTCGAGGTCACACAACTAATTATTACAATAAATATGTCGGAAATTTATTTTCTTTCTTTTTTTTTTTCTAAATTTCGATTATTTTATAACGTTTTCGTAAATTTTTTCTTTTTTATTTTTTGTTCAATAAATTCGTTAAAATTTGAAATTAATTTATATTTTCTTAAGGACGTGATCGGCGATCGGTCCGTTCGTAGCGATGTATAGGATTCGACTGTTCCGAACGAACTGAAGCAACCGTACGTTTCGAAAATAAAATTTCAAATGATGCGCGAAACGGTTGATCAATCGTTGATCTAATTGCATTAGATGCCAAGAATCTATAATTAATTTATTGTCATGGACTCTCGGCAACGATTTATCAAACTTTATTTTATTTCACTTAATTTTTTCAATTTTATTTTTTTTTGTTTTTTGATTTTATTTTTTTACGCGAAGGTAAATTGTAAATTTTATTTACAATTTGAATGAATGTTACAACATCATGTACACACATGTACGTACACACAGCACAATAACAACGCAAGCTGCATGCGAAAAGATTTCTTTATTTTTGTTTTTGTTTTTTTTGATTTAAAGAAATTTCCGAATTAAACTTGACCTTAAAAAATATTTTGGAAAACAATTCTTAATGAAAATCTCACCTGTTATGTATGTATCTAAACAGATTCAGATTCAGATTAGATCAGATCAGACTAGACGTGATCTACATCTGCATTGGCAGATGACCGATCACCAACCACATTGTTTTTAGTAAATAAAATAATTTTTTTTTTTGTTGGATTATTTTTATTTTTGAGGTTAATAATCGAATATCGAATATTATTATTAAAAGGGTGTGCCAATAAATAAAATATTCGAATAAATATTTTTCGCAAAAAAGCAAAAAGCAAAAAATTTAAAATAAAAAGAAACAAATACGAATAAATAAATGAAAAACAATAAGAAAAAAAAACTAAATTAAAAATCAAAAGGTTTCTTGCTGGCAAAAATAGCGTGGTGGTTAGTAATTTCCTATTTATCTTAAAATAATTAAATCAAACTATTAATATAATATCATTCACATGAGTACGTACACCACTCACTAATCAATCCGCAGTGCACGTATTACAGGTACCCTAAGGTGCGCAAGCATACTTATGTAGTACATATTGTATCGAACATTGAACGAGAAAATAAATGCAAAATTTTGTATTCAATAAGTGTGTAGAAGAAGCAATTACTCGTATCGTGAAAATTAAATTCTTTTGGTAGGGCATTATCAGTGTAGATAGAAATTAAATTTGAGATACAAACTAAAATAAACAATCGATTAACATACCTCTGATATTACGAGTGAATATTGGCGGAGTGCCAAACTTATTGGTGGGTACATCGTATAATGTCACGAGGCAACTAGTTTCCACTTCACCATTTCTGTTGGCGGCTACACATCTGTATACAGCTGCATCGTGTGAATCGGCTGATTTGATTTCTAGACAAGCTAAGCCATCATTTTGGGTAATTTTGTATTTGGAACTGTTTTCAATGGCAGTGTTTTCTTTGTACCAGCATATCGATAGGTCATTACCAGATATACCACACGTTAGTTTGATGTCACTTCCAACTGACGAATTGCGATTGGTGAGTTTTATGTCAACACTGGGCATACGTTTGGCATTACGTTGTTCTCTAAGATCCTTGTATTCGTTTGATTTCTTTTGTTTTTCTTCGCTGTCTTCTGGTTTCTTCATTTCAATATCTAATTTATTTTCTTCTTTCTCAAACTTCTTTACTTCTACAGACTCAAGTTCAGATACTTCAGTTTCTACTTTAGTTTTCATTGCCGATTCTTGCTTAACTTTTTTCTCTTCTAATGTATCAGCCTTAACTACAGAAACTTCGGCTACGTCTTTGGTGACTTTAATTGTTTCTTCTTTTGGTTTCATAAAGTCGACTTCTACTTCCTTTTCTTCTAATTTTTCAGATTTAACTTCTGACGCTTCAGGTTTTTCCTTAGATTTCTTTGTAGACTTTTCTTTGGGTTTCTTTGACTCAACTTCCAATTTCTTATCTTCTGATTTCTTTGTTTGAACTTCTGATACCTGTGTTTCTTCTTCTTCATTGCCCTTCCTCGAGTCAACTTCCTGTTTCTTTTCTGTTAATTCTTCAGCCTTAACTTCAGATATTTCTGTTGACTCTTTAGTTACTTTAATTTTATCTTCTTTGGGTTTCTTCGTGTCTTCCTTCACTTTCTTTTCTTCAATTTTTTCGGCCTTAATTTCAGATATTTCTGCTTTTTCGTTAGCTTCCTTTATAGATTCCTCTTTGAGCTTCTTTGAGTCAACTTCCAGTTTATTTTCTTCTAATTTCTCAGCTTTAACTTCTGATACTTCGGCTGTCGCTTTAGTTGCTTTAATATCTTCTTCCTTAGCTTTCCTTGAGTCAATCTCCATTTTATTTTCTTCCAATTTCTCAGCCTTAACTTCTGATACTTCGGCTAACTCTTTAGTTACTTTAATTTCTTCCTGTTTGAGTTTCTTAGTGTCTTCTTTCACTTCCTTTTCTTCAATTTTTTCGGCCTTAATTTCAGATATTTCTGCTTTCTCTTTAGCTTTCTTTATAGATCCCTCTTTAAGCTTTTTCGAGTCAACTTCCACTTTCTTTTCTTCTAATTTCTCAGCCTTAACTTCTGATACTTCGGCTGTCGCTTTAGTTGCTTTAATATCTTCTTCCTTAGCTTTCCTTGAGTCAATCTTCAGTTTCTTTTCTTCTAATTTCTCAGCCTTTACTTCTGATACTTCGGCTGACTCTTTAGTTGCTTTAATTTTTTCTTCTTTGGCCTTCTTCGTGTCTTCTTTCACTTTCTTTTCTTCAATTTTTTCGGCCTTAATTTCAGATACTTCAGCTGTTTCTTTGGCTACTTTAATAACTTCTTTTTTGGCTGTATTTGAGTCTATTTCCAGTTTATTTTCTTCAATCTTTTCGGTCTTAACTTCAGAAGCTTTGGTTTTGTGTTCAGATGGTTTAACTTTTTCTAATTTCGTTTCTTCCACATCTTCTTTGGCCATTTCAGTAACTTCAGATCTTTTCGTTGTCTTATCAACAACTTTTGTTATCGACTCGCATAAGTCCAGCATATTTTGGTACAAGTTAAGAGATGTAATGTTTTGATTTGAACTTTCTATGGCATCGTATTGCTTTAAGGTTGTGGCCTTAATATTTTCCAAATCAGATTTCATATTGAGGGCTTTTATTTCAAGCATATCATCAGATAAAACGAAAATATCCATTAAATTCTTTTGTAGCTCTATCATAAGCTGTGATGTCTTTGGAATTTCCTTAAAAGTTCTAAGTTCTTGACCAATCTTCTTAATATTTTGAAGTTTAACTTTTAGGTTAATAAAATTTTCTTGACATTGCTCAACTTCAACTGCATCAATTTTTGTCGTTAACAAATCGATATTTTGCTGAACTTTACTAAAGAATTCTCCATTAACAGACTGTATTAAACTGCTATTGTTTTGCAAAATAGCATCAATAACTTTTTCGATTTGATCTCGTATGCTGCCATCATAAGTGTGCACAATATATTCTTTCAACTTGAATACACATTTTCGCTTCTGTTCCTCACTTGTGGATCTCAATAACTCTTTTAAGTCATTTTTCAGATCGTGTAACTCGCTAGCATCGCCAATACTTGTCAAAGCAGTTTCAACCGATTTCTGTAGTGCTTGGAGTCCGTCGTAGTTTTTCTCTTTTTCTTTTTCAGATTTAACATCCGAAACTTGTGCTCTGTCCTTCTGTGTTTTCAATTGTTTTTCCTCGGGTTTCTTAGTCTCAACTTCCAATTGTTTTACTTCCAATTTTTCAGCTTTGACTTCGGAAACTTCAGCCTTGTCCTTCTGTGCTTTCACATCCTTTTCTTCGGCTTTCTTTGCTTCAACCTTCAATTGCTTTTCTTCCAATTTTTCAGCTTTGACTTCGGATACTTCAGCCTTGTCCTTCTGTGCTTTCACATCCTTTTCTTCGGCTTTCTTTGCTTCAACCTTCAATTGCTTTTCTTCCAATTTTTCAGCTTTGACTTCGGATACTTCAGCTTGTCCTTCTGTGCTTTCACTTCCTTTTCCTCGGCTTTCTTTGTCTCAACTTTTAATTGTTTTTCTTCCAATTTTTCAGCTTTGACTTCGGATACTTCAGCCTTGTCCTTCTGTGCTTTCACATCCTTTTCTTCGGCTTTCTTTGCTTCAACCTTCAATTGCTTTTCTTCCAATTTTTCAGCTTTGACTTCGGATACTTCAGCCTTGTCCTTCTGTGCTTTCACATCCTTTTCTTCGGCTTTCTTTGCTTCAACTTCTAATTGCTTTTCTTCTAATGTTTGGGCTTTGACTTCGGATACTTCAGCCTTGTCCTTCTGTGCTTTCACTTCCTTTTCTTCGGCTTTCTTTGTCTCAACTTCTAATTGCTTTTCTTCTAATGTTTGGGCCTTGACTTCGGATACTTCAGCCTTGTCCTTCTGTGCTTTCACTTCCTTTTCTTCGGCTTTCTTTGTTTCAACTTCTAATTGCTTTTCTTCTAATTTTTGGGCTTTGACTTCGGATATTTCAGCCTTGTCCTTCTGTGCTTTCACTTTCTTTTCTTCGGCTTTCTTTGTCTCAACTTCTAATTGCTTTTCTTCTAATTTTTGGGCTTTGACTTCGGATACTTCAGCCTTGTCCTTCTGTGCTTTCACTTCCTTTTCTTCGGCTTTCTTTGCTTCAACTTCAATTGCTTTTCTTCCAATTTTTCAGCTTTGACTTCGGATACTTCAGCCTTACCCTTCGGTGCTTTCAATTCGTTTTCCTCCGCTTTCTTAGCTTCAACTTCCAATTGCTTATCTTCCAGTTTTTCTGCTTTCTTTTGTCTCAACGTCTAATTGCTTTTTCTTCTAATGTTTGGGCTTTGACTTCGTATATTTCAGCTTGTCTTGTGGCTTTCACATCCTTTTCTTCGGCTTTCTTTTTTCAACTTATATTGCTTTATCTTCTAAGTTTAGCCTTGACTTCTGAATTTCAGCCTTGTCCTTTGGGCTTTCACATCCTTTCTTCGTCTTTCTTTGTTCAACTTAATTGCTTTTATTCAAGTTTGGGCTTTAATTCGGATATTCAGCACTTGTCCTTCTGTGCTTTCATTCCTTTTTCTTTGCTTTCTGTGTCTCAACTTTACATGCTTTTCTTTCAAATTTTTGGGCTTTGGAACTTCGGATACTTCAGCCTTGTCCTTCTGTGCTTTCACATCCTTTTCTTCGGCTTTCTTTGTTTCAACCTTCAATTGCTTTTCTTCTAATGTTTGGGCTTTGACTTCGGATATTTCAGCCTTGTCCTTCTGTGCTTTCACTTCCTTTTCTTCGGCTTTCTTTGTCTCAACTTCTAATTGCTTTTCTTCTAATGTTTGGGCTTTGACTTCGGATATTTCAGCCTTGTCCTTCTGGGCTTTCACATCCTTTTCTTCGGCTTTCTTTGTTTCAACTTCTAATTGCTTTTCTTCTAATGTTTGGGCCTTGACTTCGGATATTTCAGCCTTGTCCTTCTGTGCTTTCACTTTCTTTTCTTCGGCTTTCTTTGTCTCAACTTCTAATTGCTTTTCTTCTAATTTTTGGGCTTTGACTTCGGATATTTCAGCCTTGTCCTTCTGTGCTTTCACTTTCTTTTCTTCGGCTTTCTTTGTCTCAACTTCTAATTGCTTTTCTTCTAATTTTTCAGCTTTGACTTCGGATACTTCACCTTTACCCTTCGGTGCTTTCAATTCGTTTTCCTCCGCTTTCTTAGCTTCAACTTCCAATTGCTTATCTTCCAGTTTTTCAGGTTTAAGTTTAGATACGACGGCTTTGTCTTTGGAAGTTTCAATAGCTTTTTCTTCAGGTTTTTTGATGACAGTAGTAATCACTTCCGATTGTTCAATAGGTTCAGGCGTCATGGCTGATTCTTTTGCTATATCGACTATTTCACTTAAGGACTCGCATAAATCCAACATATTTTGGTATATATTTAAGGATTTAATATTTCTTTGGGCATTTTCAATAGAATCGTATTGCTTCAAAGCTAGTTTTTTAATACTCTCTATATTTGTGTCCATATAGGAGGTATTCGCATCAATCATATCATCGAATAGAACGAAAATATCCATCAGATTTTTTTGCAACTCGATCATATGCACTGAAGACTTGTCGATGTCTTTGACGTTTTTAAGTTGTTGAGCCACACTTTGAAGATTTGACAATTTTGTGGATAGACCAGAGAACTTTTGTTGCCATGTTTTGGAAGGTAACATATCAAGTTTTGTAATTAAGGTTGCTGCACTTTTATCAACCTTTCCGACAAACTCAGCATTAGTAGCCGCTATTAAATCGTTATTATTTTCCAGTATGGAGTCAATAACATTTTCGATTTCCTCGTTTACTCTGCCATCATATGTGTGCACAATGTGTTCCCTTAGCTTAAATATGCATTTAAGCTTCTTTTCCTTAGTGTCAGCCTCTAGGGAGGTTTTTAAATCTTCTTTAAGGTTTTGCAGTTCAGAAGCGGTACCAATTTGTTCTAAAGCATTTTCGATAGTCTCCTGAACAGTTTGTTGTTGTAGTTTATGTTCCATAGCAATAGTTTGCACAAGATCGTCAAACATTGCTGACATATTTTCCAATTCTTGTAAAATTTCTAAAGCATCATTAATTTTATTCGCTTGAAGATTATTCACCAATTGCGTTAATTTCTTAGAATTCACTTCATTGGGTTTGAACTGAAAGACCTCATCAGACGACTCTTTCAATTGTAAAACAGCATTCTTAAGTTTTTCAAAACCATCTGTAGAGGGTTTTAGAGACTCTGTGTTGTTTTGATAGATCGTATGTACTTCCGCGTTAATTTGCTTCAAACTTAAAGCCAACTTTTGTAAAACATTCGATTTAGTGGGTACAGCATTAAGGAATTCTTCAACTTTTTCTATGTTTGGTTTAATCGCCTGTATCGAATCGTATAAAATGGACTTGCGGAGCTTTTCACTGCCATTCAAAACTTGTATAAAAGCCTTATTTAGATTGTGGAAAATATTGGCCAAATCCGCATCAGCTTGATCAACGCGGATAGCATAGTTTACGAGTTCTTTTGTTTTAAAAATAGGCAGGAATAAACGATCTTCAATAGTATTTGGGGACTCTGATTCTATAGCTGCTTGCAATTCCTTAAGATTTTCCGCAACGGATTCCGCAAATTGCAAAGTGCTGGATTTTAAACTTTTTTCGGTTATAATTGTTTCAATAAATTGACGTGAGTCGTTTATGATTTGCAATATATCGACTTCGTAAGTCGAGAATTGTTTTTGTTGTTCTGATTTATCAACTTTATTCGACTTAATTTTATGTTTCTCACTTTTAGCTTTTTTAGCTGGAATAGATTCGGTCTTTTGAATATCTTGTTCAGTAAGATCCATTCTCTTAACTGCTTCCATTTTTATTTCAAGTTCTTGTAATAGGTCCGTTAACGTGTGGATATTTTCATCTTGTACAATGAGAGAACTATCTTGGGTTTGTAATTTATTTTCAACTTGAACCAGAATATTTTTCAATTTTTCCACTGTGATTTCATTTTGTTGCATGAACAATTGTATCAAAGAATTATTCTGAACAAGACCCTCATGGATCTCGGTCAAGAATAATTGAGCCGCATTGACATTATCCAAAAGTATTTTTAATTGCTGCTGAGCACTTGTATTGCGCTCATTATCTGCGTTAAGCATTATCATGATTTCCCTCAATTCCGGAGTTAGGTAATCAATCTCTTGCAGGAGTTCAATCACTCTCAAGTTGCCCTCGTTATTTTCAATAAAATCATAAATGGCTACAAAAATACTTTGTGTTTTAAGTAGCAAGGGCGACATTTCGCTGGGTACCTTTTCGCTGATGTCATTAAGTGCTCTGAAGGCGGTCATAACCTGAGTCTGCAGTTGCACCATAATACTGGCCGATGTTTCCACATCTATCTTGTTTAGCTTGCTTATAACGTCTATCGTTTCCATAAGATTTCTAAGTGGTTCTATTAGATTATCGAATTGGGCTTGACTGTGGCCTTGTAAACTGGCTACAATGAATTCGGATAAAGCAAAAACAATTTTCTCTTTCATTTCTAAGGCCAATTGCAATTCCAAAGAAGGCATAGCTTGCAATAAATCTTCAAAAGTTTTCTCTATATCTTCCAAGCCCACATCCACGTCCGTGGCTTCATAGGTATGTACCAAGCATTCTTTGAGCCTGAACATAGTTTTGGCCACTTTATTTTCTTTTGCAATCAAATCTTCTGTCTTTTCACCCGATTTCAATAGATTGCTCTCCATATTTTGTAAATCTTTTTTCAATTCTTCCATTATATCTTCTAAACTGGAAACATCCAAAGTTTGAAGGTTTTTGGTTGTGTTCAAACACTGTTCGATTTGCTTAATGCCTCCTTTCACACAATCTTTCAAGTCAAATGTTTTTACTTCCACTAAGTATGGTTTAGCCGGATCTGTATATTTCATTTCAGATGCCGTTTTCAATTCAGCTTGAGACTTTATATTAGAAATGTCAAAAGTGGAAATATCCTCTAGATTTTCAAATACTTGAGCATCGCAATTTTCACAATATTTTAAAAGATTAAAAAGTATCCTCTGATTTCTCTTTAGCAGTTTTCAATTGTGGACACTCTTCTAACGAACCATAAACCTGTTCCGGGCTCATGTTTATCAGGGCTTCTTTGATGCTTAACAAAGGTTTTGCCCAGGCTTTTAGTAACTCCACATTCGATTGTTCGCTTAGATCGGACATTTGGGAGAGCAAAACATTTTCTTCTGTACATACAATGGCTTTCTCCAACTCTCTCAGTGGCTGTACAATTGCTTTAAGATGTGAAAACGTTTGTGTATCGGCTAATGATTCTAAAGCTTCTAAGGCTTGATGTTCCTGTACAGCCAAAACGTATGATTTTAAACTTTGCAACATTTTTGCTGATGTCATGCTGACTTGGGAAAGTGTGTTCATGGTTTGCACTTGTTCTAATTCCTGAGTATAAAATATTTTAACACCCTCAACCAACTCCTTCAGAGGTTGAGCCATAGTTTTTAATTCGGAAATTTCATCTCCACTCAAGTCCTTAACGTTGTAGTTGTCGATATATTCCTGGATTTGAAGAGCACAGTTTTCGAAACTGCAAACAGCCTCGGCCATTGTTCGTAGGTCGGTGCATTCAGAAGCAGAGTCAACTACATCCATGACATGAGGCTGTAGGGTTTGTTCCAAACAGTGTTTGAAGTCTTCCATTTTGTGAACAGTAGCTTTAATGTGCTCAACTGTTTCGATCCTCAATGAACCCATATCGTAATCATTGCAATGAGCCAATACAGTTGCAATACTATTTTTCAATTGACCCAAGAGTTCTTCTACTTGTACCTTTTTATCCTCAAATGATTTCAAAGGACCGGTAGATTAAGGGGCTAACAGCATCGCGCGGTAACTGATTCTGCTGCCGATTTTAAAGCTGATACTTCCTCCAACGTAGACATATCTTCTGGTGTGCCCTCAGCTATAAGTTTGGGTAACAGATTCTCCAAATTCACCAGAGCTTTGTTAAATAATTCAATTACAGTTTCATATGGTTTAGTTAATGTTAAACTGCTCTCAACTTCCATTTGATCGATGGTGGCCTTTAATTCCTCAAAATCGTTGCGACATCGACTGTAGAAAGCCTTATTAAAGTCTTTTTTATTTTTAATGGTTTTTAAGCTCTCTAAGGAAGTATTTAAGCATTCCATGGCTTTAATAGAATTGCGTATAGCATCCAATAAAGACTTAAGGGACGCCTTTTCAGTTTCTTCAGTTCCCCTTTCATTAAGCTCCATAATTATCTGTTCGAAATGCTTGGATAGGTTCGTCATATAATCTCTGAGTTTGTCATCAAAATATGGCGAATTTTGTAAATTTGCTAGTAATACGCACAAGTTGTTCATGCACTTAACGTTTTCCTCCAATTCGATTTTCATTTCCATTTCTTGTCTCATGTTCAAAAACAGATGATTGTCCTTTAGTGCTTGCTCTTCATCCAAAGCAATTTCTTTTTGGATATTCTTTAATTCATTCTCTTCAATATTAATTTCAATGGTTTTTATTAGCTTGGCAATCTGTTCTAGAGTTTCTTTAACATCGAAGTTTTGCTGTGAGCCCGATAGCTGCAAAATGCCTTGACTTATCTTTATTCTATCATTCAAACTATGTAAGGGATCTACCAAGTCTGTTAGAGAACCTGTTATTGATTTTTGTTCAATCTGCCTCATGCAATAGTTTAATTCGTCAATAGGCTTCTTTATATTCTCCAAAATATTAAAATGGTATTTATCTATGTCTTTATCGATAACTTGGCTAATCAGTGAAGAAATTCCTTCTTTTAGCTTGAGCAGGCTGGTAGATACGTTCTCGGGCAAACGAGAAGTGACATGGTCTATGTTTGTTTCTAAATGCAAAACCGCTTGAGCCAATGATTGTAAAAGTTTCTTTAGATCGTCTGTATCCATAAACTGATCATCGGTGATTTGGCCTGTCAGTATATCCTGACTCAATTGAGCCAAACCATTTTGGATTTCTTGCAATGGCGGTACCATCGATTCTACTGTGCTAACTGTCAGTTTTCCAGCTTCTATATTATGCGATGGTTGTCGTTGGATAATTTCCAAACCTTTGTTCAACTCAAACAAGGGTGGTGAAACAATGTCCAGTATTGCCATATTGATCTTCTGTTCAACACTACTGCTGCCTGTTGCAGCACCAATTTTACTTTCAATCTGTTTAACCACTAACTGCAGATCGTTAATAGGCTCCACCAAATTCAATATAATTTTTTCGTGAACCTTTTTATAAATCTCTTCATCCGTATCCTCCAAAGTCAATTCATTTTCAACCCTTTCTAAGGACTGTTGAATATTAAGAACGGGGTCGAAAATTAATTTCACCGATTCTGCATGTTTTGGTAAATTGACCTCTGCTATTTTCGCGAAAGGCAAAGGCTCGGGAATATCTTGCAATTTGGCAACGGTTTCGGTAAAATGCTTTGTAGCCTCGATTTCTTGGGCTTCCTGTAGTAAGGCTTGCGATTTTATAGTTCCTTTGGTTATTTCTAAACCCTGTTTAATATCATCAACGGTCATTACTAAATGAGACTTCAGTGGATCATTTTCAAAAAGTGTTGAAATATTTTTCATTTCTTCTAAGGCTTTCATCATGTGATCTGCTATGCTATCTATAATGCAAACACTGGTTCTTTGTATTAAAGTTGTACCCGTTTCATCAATTTCCACGCATTTTTCAATCACTTGTAAAGCAATGTGTAGATTGCGTACATCATCCTTCATGGTTTCGAATAAAACATCCAGAGGTGTTTCTCCCGAGTACACTTTTAATTTACTCTGAATTTGATTGAGTGGCTCTATGACATTCTTTATAATGCCAATACTTTGATCAGCTGAAGCTGGGGTCATTAACATGACAGACTGGTTAATTACTTCACTTTCGACTGCATTCAAGTGGCCGTCCAATACTTTCAAGAGTTTGGCCAGCGGTAATAAAGCTTTTAAGTTCTTTTCAATATCAGCTTCATTTGTAACAATTTTCAGCGGTTTATCGGTTGTTACTTTTAGTCCATCTCCCGCTGCCCCTGAAATATCTTGAAGTTGAGCTTCATTCTCAGTTGTTTTTGAGGATTCACTGTCGGTATGTTTTTTGCCTCTTTTACGAGCAGGAGCCTGTACAGATTCAGCTAGTGATTGATTGTCTAAAGAATCAATTTTCGACATTTGAGCACTGGCAAATGTTTGCAATTCTGAAGTGTTTTCCTCTGCACTTGCATCAGACGCTTTAGATAAACTATAAAATTCGTCTGTTTCTGTTGGTTTCGATTTTTTGCGCTTTCTAATGGGAGCCGTCAGTGAAAGCTCTTCTTCCATTTTATCAAATGAATTTCTAGCATAGTCTTCTGTTTGTTTATCAAATACCTCCTCTTCCTTTATAGACGAGCCATGTATGGTTATTTCGTTTATTGATATATCGTCCATGCCAGCTTCCGTACGCAAATCTTCCTCATGCGAGAAGTATTCCGGAGAAATATCAATTACTACTGCTTCCATAAGTAATTTTCCAGATTGTGACGTTTCTTTAACAAATCTTAGAGGTGGTAATTCAACTACGTTGTGTTCGGTAACATGTTCCGAAATTTGATCGGCATACATTTCGACAATTTTTAAGGCTTCCTCCTCAGTCAAGTCGGGAGTCTCATATAACGACACTGATACCTCTTTGCCATCAAAAGAAAAGGAAACATCACCCTTGTCCGTAATTGTTATATCTCCTTGAGGAGTTTCATATAGTTGAGAAGTATGTTCCTCCTGTATAGTGGAAAGCGAAAAGTTTCTCTGCAACTCACGTTGTTGCTGTGTTTCTTGTTTCGAATAGTCATCTTCAAAACCCAGCAAAGCAGCTGAGCTAGCCACGACTCCCATGCAGTTACGCGCCTCGCAGGTATAAGTACCCAAACAGCATGTGCCATCTTGCCCAGATATAATTTTATGTATATCGCCTGGTTTTAGTTCAACACCATCTTTATACCATTTCAATATTGGCTGAGGAACGCCTATAACTTTGCACTCCAAATTAACGGCGCCCTCTTCAGTCAACACCGCCCGCAAACATTCCAAAAATCGAGGTTTCTTAAAATGCCTTGGAATTTGTAGTTTTAAGAAGCACGAAGTTACTGTGGTCCCAAAATCATTTACTGCTACACATTTCCATTCCGCTTGATCTATAAACTCCACACATCTTACATCCAAATGCCAATTGTCCTCCTCACCGCGATAGTGATTATAGCGCTCAGTGTTTTCTATAGGCAATTCATCACGGAACCATGACAATAACGGATCCGGTGTAGCCTTTACTTTGACCGTAAATTGAAAGGGTTCATTTATTTTAGTTTCTTGTGATTTCAGGCCCTGCAAGAATTTCGGAGGTTGTGATGTTGTTCCAGCAAAAGTAAGACGTTCTTCGTCGTTTAATTGACTCTGTATATCCTCCACTGTTAAAACTGCAATACTGCTGGTCTCGCCCATGCAATTCTTTGCTACACAACAATAAGTGCCTAGAGAATTTGTACCAGTTAATTGATATACATCGCCCGGTTTTAGTTCTTGACCATCTTTGAACCATTTCAGCTGTGGTGTCGGAAAACCAACAACTTTACACTCAAAGGAAACTAGACCTTCATCAGTTAAAACAGCTCGAAGACTTTCCATGAATCGAGGCTTACGGTAATTCTTAGGAACTTCAATAATAAAAAAAAAAAAAATACAATTAATTTGCTTCGAATTTCTGAAGTACTCCTTGTCGTATGAATCCAATGAAAATCGGTACCAATTTACTACAGTTAAGTATGTAGTAAAAATAAGATTTTATTTTGCTTTTTTGACCAAAAACAAATTCGATTATCGCTGGATTCAATTTAACTTTGTGTAATACATAACTTCTACCGATTTTCATTAAATTCGAAGAGCCTATGAACATTATTTCGTTGTATAAATTTCTTGTTTTCGCGTCGTTGTATAAACTTTATCACACTTACTTTCCATATCTACCGTGCATGATGAAATTCCCACACATCCTTCTTCGTTTGTAACGACACATTTCCATTCGCCATCATCACATGCTTCGGAAGGTTTAACTTCAATCATATATACACCCAAACCATCTTCAATATATTTATAACGATCGCCCGTATCGACACGACCATTTTTATTGTACCATACAACACTTTGAGGCCATGGTGGCACAGCCACTGAAATTCAATGAAATTAAAATTGAGTGAAAAGAGCTGAATAACATGAATAAATAAAATTACACTCAATTGTTTAATTAATAGACATATGTGAGTGCATACATATAAACAAATAATTGAGTATACCTACATATGTAACACATGCTGAGAGGATACTTATTCGATTTGTTTTGATCTTTAAATTCGCAAATATTCTCTCATTTGTTTACATTTTTTTACGGTTTCTATTCGTCCGATATGTATGTGTACATAGTTGACCTGCCTCACTATGTTCGGTATTCCAAACATTCGATTGAGTTCAAGTTTGTTTACACCGAATACCGGCAATTCTTTTACTTCTCAGCCACAATGACGCGAGATTTTCTTTTAAGCCGATGGTTGGCTCATGGCCAAAAATGTCAGAAGCACAACAAATTAAATGAAATCAACACATTCTGTACTCACTCACCTTGGCATCCGAGTATAATTGTATCACCAATGCGAACATTCGCGTTCTTCAATTCGTTCGTAAAAATCGGCGGGGGAGCTGTATTTGTCGCACTAAAGAAAAGAGTACAGAAGAGTGTTATTAGAGAACATATCTCAAGAGAAATTTATAATGCGACAAAATTTACCTATCAGCTGGTTTTAGTGAACCTTCTCTACTGCCACGTCCCACCACGTGCAGTTTTGAACTCGAATAGGATTTACCCACACAATTAACGGCCTCACAAGTGTAGGTGCCTAGAGATGTGGGATCATCAGCATTAGCTGTGAGGGCAAATACATCACCGGCCTTTATCTCTTTGGAATCTTTGAACCAACGCAATTGCGGTGTAGGTACACCTACTACTTTGCATTCCAGCGATACCGTACCTTGTTGGTTAAGTATTGCTCTCAATTCTTCAATAAACTCAGGAGCCTTGTAGGCCTTTGGTACAATTACGCTTAAATGTGATATACAAGAATTCCGGCCACTAAAGTTCTCTGCCATGACCATCCATTGACCGCCATCTTCCAGTATCACAGGACTTATTTCCAGATAGTAAAAGGTTCCCTCATGTACTTGTTTAATACGATCATTTTCGCAGATTCGACGATCATTACGGAACCATGTAAGCTACAATAATACATACTCACACAATGCTACACTCAATATATTTATTTCTACATCACTTACCTTTACATCTGTTGAACTACGTATCTCTGCTATGAGTCTGGTGCTCGAACCCACTCTGACTTGTAAATCAACTAAACGCCTTAAAAATATCGGTGGATCATCTCCCGTAGATCTGTCTTCAACTATTAGTTGCACATCTTTTCGTATGACATCGTTGCCTTTTGTTCTAGCGAAAAGCGTATAGTGACCAGCATCTTCACGTTGAACATGCTCAACGGCCAATTGAACCGCATTACTTGTCTTTGTAATGCGAAACCGATCCGAATTATATATGGGTATTTCACCACGACTCCTGTAAAAAGCAATAACACTATATTGTTATACATTTATTTACGAAAATAATGTTGTGAGTACATATATGGTATTTTCATTCGAACTTCTTCGCAACCATTCAGTAAATGATACCGAAAATCATATAAAATTCTTACTTTGATCACGACAAATTTTTATCGAAAACGAAAGATTTAATCCAACGAAATATTCGAGTTTACAATATAAGCACATACTAGAATTAGAAGAATTTCTTTTCTTTTTCTTTTATCACAGATAGAGAGATAAGTGGATTGATGATGCATCCTGCATGAGAAAAATAATTTTACAAACTAAATAAATACTGGAAACCATTCCCATGTTTTGTGATGAACAAAACATAACGCGGAATTGTCTACAATAATTTGAAAAACTCAAACGTCAAAAGCTCAGACCTTTACTTTGTTCCACGTCTTAGGTTTTAGGACGAGAACATTGAGAATTCAATATAAATTGTATTTAAGAAAATTTATGGGTAAATCATGGGTTGTGCTTATAATTTTTTTCTTTGTCGTCAAATTAATAACTATGCCTCTAGGCCAGAAATTATTGAAGGGTCTTTTTCTGTAAGACGATTAGGTTAAGAATAATCGTAAAGGGTAGTAATGACCAATTAAGTAAGTAAGTAAGTAAATTTGCTATTGCTTTTCTATAGAAAGCAAATATTTCTTTCAATAGCATATAACAACTGGTATTTTACAATTTTGAAAGACACATTTAAAAAACTCTTTTTGCTAGAACTTTCGGTTCAGCTTGGGATATAAAACTGATTTTTTTTTCAACATGTACAGAAGGTCTAAAAAGAGCAGTTGGCTTAAGTAACTACAAATTTTTAATTTTTAAGATATGACTTTGTTGCAATAAAGGAGTGATATGTATAATAAAACATAAAAATATCTTTTTACCTTTTTCGATATATTGAAGAGGACGTGGAGAGTGTGCCATGATAATTTTTATAATCGGTGCATTTACAACATTTTGAACAACCGTTGCCCATTGTGTTAGAATTTTATATTATTTTTCGTATTATTATAATAATAATTTAATAAATTAGCAAATTTTCACTTAATTATTAATATACATATGTATTTAATTAAGAAATATATAATACACATACTATTTATGGTGTATTTTCATTAATTTTCATTCAATTTTTCGTATGTATTTGGAATGAAAAGTGTTCATATCGTTAAAACATCGTACACATAACAAGCGCTTGGCATACTAACTATGCATACATTAATTCTAAAACGAATATATTCTTTTTGTTATTTTCAATTCTAATATTTTAATATCTCTCTATGAAATATATCTACAGGAATACCATATCGACGCCTCCGTTCTATAACATTCCAAGTCGAAAAAGTGTGTTTTGAGTTATGAGCTGTCAAAGTTTTCACGCGACATACGACTATATGTGTATTCTAAGTAGATTTTCCCCTATAACTTCGGAACGGATCGGCGCATCTTAACCAAATTTTGACAGTATTTAAGTTAGAGAACGTAGAATTTAAAAATGCAAAAAACGTTCTACGTACACTTAGAACGTTATAGAATGAAGGCGTCGATATTTCGTAATTTGCTTGTATGTTTACAATACATCAAGTCTTACAATACTATAAGATAAACAAGCCATCATTTAACATATTATAGACCAAGTTCAATAATAATGGCAAGTGTTTATGCTCATAATTAGTCATATTAATACAATAATATAATAAAATAAAAACTAAAGAAATTTTGTATTGTATGTATGTTTCATAAAACAAATTATTAAATTTTCTGCCAAAATTGTTTTAACATACTTAAGTACACTAATTTTTATGTTTTATTTTCATTCAAATACTACGGAAAAGTGTTGCTAAATTGTTAGAAACAATTGTCTTTATTTCATTAAATGGCATTCCACTGTATGGTTACAAACATCATGTATAATGTTGGATATTTATCGCAAAACACACTACATCAACACGTCATATAATGAATATTTCCATTCATATCAAATATGCGTTCTAACAATCAATTTTCACAAGAGGTTTTTTTAAAGGAACGCAATTCCTCACCTTTTCTCCAAAAGACAATCTGCCAGTTAGTCTAATTGTTGAAATAGAGGACTTAATAACTTCGAGTATCCCCGACAATCCCAGCGGAACACATAATAATGACCTATAATGGTTTGGTTACCATTTACTCTATTCGAACACAACAGTTATTATACAAATCAGTACTTTTTCATGACTACTTATTATTTCAATAGGAGCCTTGGTATTCCAATATCGAAACTTATAAAAGAATCGTACTCCGGCCAAAAATTTAGTTGCAACAATATGGTTGTATCCACTTTTATTAACTCTCGTCAACAAAATTGTTAAACAACAAAATTATACTTACAAATTCTTACCGAATTACATTTCCCGTTGTCTAGATTAACAAAGAAAAGTCTTTTCCGTTTCATTTCTAAAGTTTACTTTTCAAACATTTACAGATATTGGACAACCAAATCGAAGGATTATCAAAAAAAACCAAAAAAAAAACTAAAAACCTAAATACTGTAAGATTTTGTTTATTTATTTAAAATTGTTCGTTGTATTTTCATATTCTCTAAATGTTGTTGGCATATTAAATTTATAAACATACTGCTTGCTATGTAACTAAAATCGAACCTCGATTATTCGGACCAATATTAAGTGGTACACACATAGAAAAAAGAAACTATGTCGCTTCACCAAAAACTGTGAATGGTTCCAAGACTATCTTAATCTCTACCTAACTAGCTATCAATATTATTTATGTGGTTTTCATATAAACAATAATGATAATAGCCTTTGATGTATTAGCCGTTAAAATAGGAAACAAAACCGAGTAGATATTCTGTGTGGCTGCAAGAATTCAATAATTTCAAGGGGAGAGCCTTGGAAGAGTCTTAGCTCCACAAAATATTCGAGTTGCGTATGATACATAAAATTATGTTTGGTTAATTACAGGCGTCACTCAATTTAAAGACTTCTAACGAAGTCCATTGCTTTATAATCTGTCTCGTGTTATATAGAAACATAGAAGTACACTTTTATGTAGTACGTACTTTCTACATGTACTTTTCTTATATATTGAATTTATTTTCAGTTACCCAAATCATCTAGGTTCAACTGTATTTTAAATAGAGAAATAATTATTTTTGCAAAACCACTAAAACTTTTCAAAGGATGTAATTGTGTTGTACGAATTTCCATGAACTGAGATAAAATAATTGTTTATATTGAAGATACATTTTATTGTTTAAATTAAAACTTGAATATAAACAATTTGAATTTATTTATCATACTATTTTAGTTTTTTTTTTAATTATATTGTATTTGACTACTTGTTTCTATGAAAAAAAAATTGGTTTATAAAACAGACATTCGTTAAAAATGTAGATTTTTTAATATTTTTTTGTATAATAAACATAAATAAAAATGCCAAAACGAAAGGTATTTTTTAAGTAGAATTTAAATTTGTTTCTGTTATTTGAAATTTTTCAGTTTTTCTTTTTTCATTTAATTTTGTTGTTTCTTTTTTTTTTTTTGCAATTCGGTTATTTTTAAAATGCTTTTCATCTCATATGAAAAACAAGAGATTTTCCACGCATATACATGCATGGTTTTATTTATATTTCGGTTGTTTTATTTTTTTATTTCTTGTTTTCTTTTTTTTTTTTTAAATTATGTAGACGACTTTGCTAATAATTTGTTGTTCTCTTCTATTTTTTATTCATTTCTTTTTATTTTTGTATTCAAACGTTAGAATTTTCTTTCGATTTAAATATTATACGAAACCGAAGCAGTGACGATATTGTTGTTCTTCTAATTTTTGTGATTTTTTTGTGTTTTTTTTTTTTGTGAAGAAATTGTTCATTTTCAAATTTAGACAAAATGTTTATTATGTAACAAAAAAAAAAAAAGAGAATTAAACATTACACATTTCTTATTCATAAAACAATACAATGTAAAAAATATCATTATATTTTTTAATTTAATTTTCGCTTTTTTCAATTTCAATTTGATTTGATGACAGCCATTGTAATGTAGAATTCGAATACATATTTCTTTGCCGTTTTAGTTTTTACTGATTTGCCTATTATTTCAACACAATTCTTATAGTTTTTATTTATTTATTTATTTTTTCTTTTATATATATGTACATATATACACATACTTATTTATTTTCCTTTGTTTTGTATAAACAATTTCAATTTACACTATATAAATTTCATGGGATTAATAACAGATGATTATTATTGTTTCAAATTTAATTTTATTTTTATAATTTTTTTATTTTTATTTATTTGTTTAAATTTAAATAAATTTCTTTGTTATTATTTCAATCAAACACTTTTAATGTTTCTGTAGAATTTCTAAATATTTTATATTCGATTATATTTCGTTTGCTGACTTCTACTATTTTAATTCATTAACAGAAATTTCGAAATCATTTCACATAAAAAAGTATCAAAAATAATTTTATAATTTCTAATAATTTATTTCAAAATTTTTTGTTTGTGGTTGGACAACGGTTAGTTCTTGTTTAGGCGATCGTCAAAGTTAAACTGTCGTTAGATTTTCTCAATTTTCTTAAGCACCCACAAATTTTTAACAAACCATTCATTCATTCATTCATTTATTCTCTTGGCGCAGCTAATTTTTTGAAAAATTTTATGCGCATTTTACAAAATATTCTCAATATTTGAGTATAAAAAAAAAGAAAATACAATATATTCATTTCACTAAATAGCCAACACAACAGTTTTGAACACTGTGTCCATATGGTGTCCCCTGTATTTTAATGAAATCATCTTTAGAGGGCTAAGAGTTATTCTTAATACACTTGCAGATGCCAGTGCCCAAATGAGACTAAAGAATTTCTTATAATTTGGAAATATTTTTACCAAAATTACATGAAATATTTCCAAATTGTCTGTCTGAATTGTTTATTTTTCGTGGGATTTTAAACGCATGAAAAAATGTTTAAATTTAAATATTCTAAATACATACATGTTTTATTACTATTTTTATTTCCTTTGGCATTTTGTTATCTTTTATGAACTATATTGATGCATTGGTTATAAGATTCCACGCTCGAGGAAACTGATTTGAAAAACGACAATAATCAAATAGATTCTAGTCGAATTTGACTGTATAAACAAGTAGATCAAAGAAATATTTATACACTGAATTTACTAAATTTATTATGCTATTTAGGGATATGAGATTATCATTTTCAAAATGATGATAAATATTTATAACAATATTTCTTTTTATTATATTTGATCCACAATATCAAAATTTAAAAAAATATTTGGTAGCATTAGTCCAGCAAACGGCTCAACTAAGTTTATCCAAAGTAAATTTATAAATTTTATAGAAAATAAGCTGTATTAACTTTCAAGCATGAGACATACAACTGTATATAATTTTGTATGATCCTAGATCATTAAGCCCACTTAAAACTCCCTAAAAATACTTATAATCAATAGTAGATTTGTTACCAATACTTAGTCCGATGAGACTTTCTAAGGATATGTTGGTTATGTAATCGATGATATTCCGACGATATTCCTTATGGGATGAAATCTTGCACAAAACATACTATCATTATATATAAAAACTCATTCACATCTGGCTTGTTTAATGTCATAATCAGTTCCTTTTACATCCACGTAATTTATTTTTAAGAATATTTTCTAAGTTTATACTGTGAATGAAAAGAAAAATATTTAGCAGATTGTTGATGAATTTTATTTGAGCTTCAATTTTTGTATTTGAATATATAACCGGGGTGCTAAATTGGAACTGATTGCGTAAATTATGTAAATAAAAGTCCAAAAACTTTTGCTTTCCAGAGATATGCATATAGTATACTATTTGTCGACTTACAAATCGCATTATTAGTATATACTCTTATCGTCTATGATGATATAGAATAAAATTTCGTATATTTCATATAAAGTTTAAATTATGCTTTACGACAATCTAATATTTGCAATAATTTTCCGTTCACAAATCGGTTAATTTTCTTTCTGACTTGACGTGTAAAATGTGTGTTAGTTCGATTCAATATATTTTTGGCATTGTTTCAACTCATAAATTCATCTGTGATAGTTTTGCTTTTGTAATATTTTCATTTTTTAACAAGAGAAATATTCAAATTTCCTTTCTTTCTATACCAAAAAGCAAAACAAAAAGAACAACGACCAATTAAATAATTGTATACTCCGTCATCAATCTTAATTTAAATTTAAGGTCTTTTATTTTGATGGCGTATGCTGAAAACTATTTTGAATTTTTGGGACTACACCGGGGATTAGTAATTAAACTTTGTCTCGCATATAGAAAATGCAAGTCATAAAAATTGTTGACGCACATAAGTATATAGACGTTATAAATATAAAGAATCCGTCTTTAGTTTTGTCCATAGATAGGTGATCATATAAATTATAAACATGCATATACAATACGAGTACCTACTGGCATTGTATATTCGTGTTGATATTTTCAAAGTAGTTAAATCAAAAATATTGGTTATTTTTAAGAGTGCTTACCATTCAAAGTCTAAAGGTAATATATCAGCTTCATTTTCATCGGCATCGATTTTGACAAAAAATGTCGCTCGTTCGTTTGGCATACATCGTATTAGCGAACTTGAATTTTCGCTAAAGGTTATTTTCGGAGGTTTGTGATTACTTTGTCCTTCGTCAACTCCGTGAGGAACAATATGAAAATCTATAATGAAAATAATTTTAAATGTTGTAGATAAACATTATAATTGAGCATTCCAGATACAGAGTACAATAAAAATAAATTCAAAATTAAAACATTATAATAAAATAATATAAATTTACAAAAGACTGGGTGAAGATTTTGAAACATATTAAACCGGAATCTATTTCCTGAAATAGTTATATTTAACTTATTTATTTTACCTCAGACTTGGAAGGATTTTGACAAAATTATTAATACAATTTACTATGAAGTCAAAGTGGATGCATACAGTCAAGTTCTCATTCTATATGGTATCTAATCTACGCTAATTTTTAATTATATTTAAGATAAGTATGCTTTCTTATTATTTTGCTATCTGAATACAGAACACGAATTACACAAATTATGTTAATCCCTGTATATTTTGAACACAATTTCAATTTGAGTGAATGCTGTGTCTGCGGTTTTCTAAAAATAGCTCTTTTTTTCGTTTGTCATAATTATCTAGACAAAGTTGTCACACTCTTATGTACAAAAATTAATTTAATTATACATTAATTTACAGAAATGTATGTATATACAATTAATTGTCTTTTTATATATCGCTAAACCGGATATCAAAATTCGTTTCATTGTTAACTTGGGATGAAACAGAATATGACACCAACTTCAAATAGAGTCTTATTTATTTATAACAATTTATTACACAAACAACAACAATTATAATATATATTTTATAATTATTTATTATATTTATATATTTGTTATATATGCGATACGTATTCTCTCCAAAAACAGGAGTTTGCATACAAAATACATCCAATTTCATGAAAATATGGTAACATCGTTAGGTGTTTATTGGGGATTAGATTGAGAGAGTGAGATAAAAATGCTGTCAAAATAAAACAGAATCTATCATACAAGCGCTTCCAATGATAGCCTTAAAAGTCAATTTGGAACAACAGGCTAATAAGGAGGCAAAATCTCAAAATATTATTCATAAATCCACATTAGCGCCATTAACGTTGGTATATACCTGTGTATGTGTAAATTGACGATTGTATTGTTTGTTGTAAGAGAAAGATATCTTAACATACAAATTTTCTTGCTAAAAGTAATAGAATATGTATAATGAATGTGATAAATTTAATGGCTACAATCGGTAAGTTTATTAAAAATACATTTTATAACACATTGAAATCAAATTGAATACAATTCAGATACTATTGCCCAATTGACAAGACTTCCGAAAACTTTTAATGAGAGAACTGATCCATTTCTTATGCCGGATGATCAATTTAAAGCAAGATATCGCTTTAATAAAAGAAGCGTTGAAAAAATTACTAAAATGGTTAAAGCTGACATTGAGCTAAATAGCCGGGGATATGGAACTTCAGCTCAATTGCAGGTGTTGGTGGCTTTACATTGTTGGGGCCAAAGAAATGTAAATATTAAGTGTAATTGTGATAATATTGTGCCTGTGCCCTTGAAAAAGTTTTCAGATTCAAGATGCTGCAGCCGATGTTCATGGCTTATCTCAGCCAACAGTATGCAGAATTTGCGCTAGAGTTGCACAGGCATTAGCATGCTTGGCAAAAATAAAAATACAAATGCCTATGTCAACCATGAAGGAACAAGCAAAAATGAGGGACTTTATGTTACTTAAAAACTTCCCTGGAGTTATTGGTGCCATTGATGAAACTCATATAAAAATCAAAAAAACCAGAGGCGATTTGTCCAAATACTACCTTAATTGCAATGGGGACTATTCTCTTAACGTTCAGGTAATTGTTGGTAAAAAATTATTTACATTTTTATTTATAAATGTAACCGAGCAATATATTTTGAGTATAAATTTGAAGGTGGTTTGTGACGCTAAACTTATTATAAGAGATGTGGAAGCTAGATGGGAAGGTAGTACTGAAGACTCTAGAATTTTTAACCAATCAATCATAAAACAACATTTTGAAAACCATGAATTCATTGGTCGATTGTTAGGTGACTCGGAGTATAAATTGCGGCCATATTTATTTACTCCATTGTTACGACCCCAAAACGAAACGGAAAACAAATATAATTTTGCTCATATTGCCACTAGAAAGCCAGTGGAAGATTGCTTAACGATTTGGAAGAAGCGATTTTGTTGTTTACTAGATGGATTGAGAGTTAATTTGGACAACGCAAATACACTAATCATTGCCTTAGCCGTTCTCCATAATCTTGCTATCGACGAGAATGATACAGTTCCAGGTAAGAAATGTTCAACTTGTATTTACTATGAACCTTCAAAATTTAATTTTCTTAACTCAATCATGTTGTAATTTTAAAAAGTCATATATTTCTTAGTTTTAATTTTGTTTTTTAAATTTTCTATGATTTTATATTTAATTTAATAATAAAAATTCTTCATATATATTAATGAATGTTTGTATATATTATAAAAAATAGACGTAATTATAACGTCTCATAGGAAAATTTTACACAACTTATAGCGTTCCTTTTTAAACACTATCTTTAAAAAATTTCAGATGATGACCATACGTTGGAAAAGATGGAAGAGAAAATACAAGATGATAAAGTTTATAATTTACATTACGATGTCGAAAATGAAGAAGGAGATGAAAAGGCTACAATTGTTTTGAAAACCTTTATACAAGAACATTTTATAATGAATGAAAGTAATAAAGAAAAAATTATCTGAAGTATTTGTAACTTCATATTAAGTTTTTACACGCTGTTTAATTTTTCTGGATCTCTTATTCAAGTTACAAAGATGTGGTTGTATGTAAGAATATACATACAAGTTCATATAAGCATATATATATATATATATATATATAAATAAACATACATACATACATATAATTCAAAAGAAAAATAATAATTATACGTACTATTTCAAATCTTTTCTAAAAACAATTTCTTCTTTATCAATATCTCGTATTCTAAATCGAGATTTCTTCCTCTTTTCCGTTCGTTTTCCATTTGTATTTTGTGGAGTTCCTCGATATTTTTCATTTGTATGTCAGAAAGCATTTTTATTTTGCTTGCGGCAACATTTTGACTTGCAACAGGTTGCTTCTAAATTCCAATGTATATAAATAAACAAAAGAAAAGTATGTAATTTATAAATAGAAGTCCAAAGACGCTTTTACTTTATGCAGTGGAAAAACAAGACACTTGACAAAAATAGATTCAACTTACTTTTCTGTTCTGAATGTTTTCGGGTTCTCGATTTGCTTGTACTTCCGTCTCTGAAATCGAACTTAATTCCTCTATCGTTGTATGCATTTCTTCCGGGTTTAAATGCTCTGATAATGTTGTAGTCTAAAATATCCATTGGTAAGCAATAAGATTAAGTGGCAAAATCAACAAAATTGTTCAATACTTATTGCAACATACATACATCATTGCCTTCTACCATTGCATCATTTGCTTCAAGGTTATCATAACTTGAGTGTTCCAGTGTATGGAAGAGCTATAATCTTATTCAATTAGCCTCAAAATTGCATATTTTTAAATGTTATTTCAACTCACATTGGGTTTAAACTCGATTTCATTGTCACCAACAATTATCTCATAGTCTGCTGGGATCTCTACTTTGGGTAATCTGATCTCTGATTGAGCAATCTTATTTCTATACGCAGAATGAGTTCTTCTTGCAACTATTTTTGAAAAGGTCCACTGTACCTCTGAGTTGGGTGACATTTCTCTTTGCGCCCTGGCACAAAGCGTTAAAGCTGAAATGATATCGTTGTTTTAAAAAATGCTTATTTAAGGCAGTATTGGACCCCAACCTTTTTTCTATATCTTCCCAGGCGCGCTTTTTTTTAAGGTTCGTTACTGAGTCGTTGTTTTTGTTTTCTATTGCAGAAATTCTTTTCTTCACCAATTCCTTCAACAAGATCTGTAGTACAAAGAATGCTCATACAATTTATTCTCTCAATCCGTAACACAATAATTAACACAAACCTTATCTTCCTTCGACCAATTACTAGACCTTTTTCTCTTAGTTGCCATAGTTATTAATTTATTAACATATTTTTAAATATTTTTGAATTTCAGTTCAAATAGCTGACCGTCTTACTTGCACTTTTAATATAATCATTTATCAAAATAAACGAATAAACAATGTAGTGATGTATAATTCACTATAAAATAGTCGGTACCTCAGTACTCAGTACGGATAATTGAATACTTTGTTAACATAACACACAAACATACACATTAATTACCACTTTGACATTTTTTGACACAAAACATTCAAAAAAAAAAAGAAAATTCCACACTTGGTTTGAATATAGGCACACATATTTAAACCACAATATAACATTTAACCTTTGAAGGTTAATTGAATAACCGATAAACCAGATTTAACCCGATTTAATCATTTAAAAATTAATGATAGAACACAATAGCATTTAAAATCGTTGCAGAAATTCATGAAAGAGATTTTATTTTGTTTTAAGAGCGATTTTCTTACAGTCCCAATTAAACACCTACATTCCGCCAGCACCGAGTACCAGGTATTACGCAGGTAATGTTAAAGTATTTAAAATTGACGTTACTCGTGTAAACAATGCAAAGAGAGAACTTACATGCATACACATATTTATAGGGACTTTCGAAATTTGGCAGTTGATAACTTAGGGCTGTCGAGCTAGATGTCATTTTTTCAGTCTAGTTTGTCAGATTATCATGGACGAGCATAACAACGGTCATTCTGTTCGCTGAATGGGATGACAGTAACATCTGATATGTGGTTTCAACAAGACGACGCTGCGTACATTACATACAGCTCATGACACATTAGACATTCCATGAGGGCATGATGGTGTAGTGATCGAGCGATTTGGCCCCTTTAGATCTTGTGAGATTTTCTTAAGCCGATGGTGTATGCGAAAATGTGAAAGCCCAAAGCCAACATAATACATGCAATTGGTCAAATTCAGCCTGATTTATATGGCAAATCAGGAGTCTAAAATTAAAATTAAATATTTTCATATGAAAATATTATTAATTACTTATAAACAATCGTTAAACTTGAAATTGTTTAAAAGATTATTTTAAATATAATATCAACCTTAAAAATATACAAAATTTTAGCATCCCTCGACTTTCCTTATACACTGAAAAAAAAATTGTTGTGACGCCAGTATTTAGTTTTGAATATGCCTACATAATATCTATAGTGTCGTGTAAACTATAAATACACATTCATACACATGTAGATGCTTGTACTCATGAAAATACATTTAAAAAATATATATAGATATATAAGCCCATAAACATTTTATGGGACTACAATGTAGTTCAAAAGAGGAATGAACTTTTATGCTAAAAATATCGAATAAAAAATTTTCTTTTCAATAAAGTACACGAACTTTTTCAAAAAATAATAAAATAATAATAATAATGTGTTGTTATAAACAAATAGGTATATCTGCATAAAGGATATTATAGTTTGAAATGTAAACAATAATAGCCGGCGTATTATCATAAATAATATTGTGTATAGAATATATATTTATATATAAATATGTCTATATGTACATATATACTTATGTGCTAATAATATACACATAAAATCGGAATGTTTAAAAAAATCATAATCTGTCTGTGTAATAGAAACACTTTACTGGCAGACTAGCTGACTCACCAACACAAAATTTATATGGTAAAGGGCAGAAACTTTCAATTGGGTCTGATTAAATTTCAGAATTATTGAAAATTACCAATTTGTATACGTAATAATAGATAATAATATTTTCTTTGTGTTTACCATATTAACAGACGTTCGTCTGAAATCGATCGTATTACAGAAACAGGAGATAAAATTAGCATAAAAGTCCAGGTTTAGTCAATACTTGATATTGACATGATGAAGTAGTACCTTTTAGAATTGTTTCTAGTAAACTGACGACATTTTTTGAATTGGTTTGAATATTAAAGAAAAGAAAAACATAATCTTGTAACTGAAAGGAAAATTTTTGTTTCCTAAATTGTAAATTAAGATTTTCATTACGTTCGGCTCCGCTCTTTACATTATAATCAATCAATGTTATGATAATGCCGCATCATCTTAAGTATAATTGTTGTGAACTCTCTTGATTCAGTTTGTATTCTTTACACACTTGCACAATACTTAATGTATAGACCTTATCGGGCACTCAGTTATAAAACTTATTAAATTGTTAAAAAAAAAACATTTCAAATATTCACAAAACTATGAAATTAATTAATTCCGAACAAAATAATTTCATGTTTTCTAAACCAAAATAAAACTAATAATGGTATTATTAAACAGATACTTTATACATAAAAATAAAATGTATGTACATGAACTAACCTGCTACATTTTCAGTTATGGTTGATTCAGCTTTTTCTGTATTATTTATCATTGCATTGGCAGTAGAGGGAGATATTAAAGGGCTTTCATTCAAATTCTCCATAGGTAACAATTTGCATACAAATATAACACAACATTAACAAACTTAACAAAAAAACACTTTCGAACACTTGCGAACACTCCGTTTCCTTTTTGTCGATTTAAAATATTTTCATTTATAATTTTTTATTTTAATTTTGATGTCGTTTAAATTAAGTATAAATTGTGTAAGTATTTCTATAATTTTGCACAAACGAATAAGACACACTTGATTTTAATTAAAAAAAAAAAAAAAATAGGTACACTGTACGAAGGTAGATTGCATTTAGAGAAATAAATAATTTTCATTTAATAAATTCTTGTTTAATACATACAGATAGATGTATGAATATGAATATGTACGTCTGTATGTATTTATTTTCGAATATTTTAAAACACTTTAAAACATTTATTTGTATGCATGTATGTGTGTGTTTATCTACATGAATATATTTAGATTTTGAAAGAGCAAAAAAAAAATTAAGTATAATAATATAATTCACCGTTTCCATTTAAAAAAAAATAATTTAAAGAAAAAAATTATAAGCCCATAACTTAATTGAGCTTATAAGAATGTATCAACAGCTACTATGTATGGACAAAATAAATTTGTCAGATAAGGCACTGACTATTCATACTTGAGGTTGATGCATTGCTTATGAAATCTATTAAAATTTCATAGTTTACAACAATAATACGCTTTGGAATTCACAAAGCTTGTAATTGATTTAATCCTATTTAGACAAATATATTTTCGACATACATAATATTAATATTTTCTGATACAACATATCTCAAAGGCAATTTTATTTATTTTTTGTCTTAAGAAGTGTCGAGAATTATTAAGTTTCAACAAAAAGCAATGGTGTTAGCGGTACGTCTATTACATTCATTTCGAACGCGCACACATAAAATTTCATATTTAAGGAACACACGCCATTAGAAAAACTGACTAATTTTCACTCACATGACCACATACACACTTACTTTAGCTCACGAATACCGACTAAGGTTCTATATATATTTTTTTTTATTTATTTTGAATTTTGAAATTTTTTGCGGTCGTGAATATATATTTTTGGTTGGATTATAATAAGATTTTTCTTTTCCAATTTTTTTCATTAGGACAGTGCTTTCGTTTTTTTCTTTGGTAATTCAAAAAATTGCACTTTTCTCATTATTTCATATTATTACGAAACCATTTTCAATTTCGATAAAAAGAAGTTTACGATATACGACAAAAAAAAAGAACGATTCTCTAATAAGTTAGCTTATAAAGATTGTTATCCAAATTCCGTTATGAATCACTTTAAGCCGATACAAATTATATATCATATATATACACATATTTCTGTTGGACGTTTACCATTAAAATATTTAACTTTTAATTTTCCTATATATATATATGTATATGTATATACATAAATATATGTATGAATGAACATATATTTTTTAAAAACTTATTTTTAGTTATTCGTTAAATTTTCGTACGCGCTCATCCAGCCAATAGTACCTGGATCTTCGATAGTTTTCCTCAGACTGACTAAATGGTTTTATGCTCATTCTTTTTGACCGGTGGAAATAACGCGAGCATTTTTCTTTTTTTCGTCTCATTGCCCCACAATTCTCCTCCTTAAAAACTTTTTTTCATATTAATTCTTCGTGTATTCGGTCAAAATATTTTTATTTTTTTTTTTTTAGATTTTGTGTGTATAAATTGTGAGCATTTTAAAAATACATTCAATTTGTTTATTTTATTTTTTTTTTTTGTTTGTTAAGAGTGTGATCTTCAGCAAGTGTTCGTTTATTTTTAAGACAAGTAATAAGTTGCATGTTTGTCCCAATCGTAAAAAATAAATTTTCTTTCAGTGCCTATCGTTGCGTTTGCTTCTTCAGGACTTTGGTTGGTTCCGGGTTACAAGACTGTGAACTACATATCATTGAATTACGTTTATATCTTTATATCATTCCATTAAATTCACTACGTTTTGACGGGAATTGAAAATACTGTACATATAGAAACACTTTTTAAGATATTTATGAGCCTAAATCCAGACATATTTTATATTGAATACAGAACGAAACGAAAAAATATTTATGTGGTTATTTTCATTTCATATATTTATTCAGGATTTCAATCTTTTACTCGTTTGTCGTATTTTAGTTTATTTTTTTTTTTATTGCAAAAATTTATTTATAAAAAATTAATTTTGTAATTATTACAGAATATTCAAATTTAATTTATGAATTATCGAATAAACCCACTTCTGGAAAGATTTGTAGAGTATTATCAAACAAATATTTCAGTAATTAATCTTAATGCCGATATTGAATTTATGTAAATAGTAAGTACATTTTTTTTAACAATTGTTTTAAATTATAAAAAAATTAATAATTTTTCTCATTATAAATGGGAACTCTATGACCGGCATTTGGTTTTAACGAGTTTGCGCATTAAAACCAAAGAAATGGAAACACATAAAATATATTTTGTTTTTATTTCTTTTTTACATCGATCGTAAACATTAAATTGTTTATTTGTATTATTAAAAAATTATTTTGTCCATTAGGAGAAAGAGGAAATATAAGGAACCAATACACAAACACATAAAAGCGCGCATAGATACATGAATTATATTATACTAAATAAACCCTCATTTGTTCAATATATTATTAATACATATTCATACATACTACATAATGTCTTAATTTTTATTATAATAATATAAGTTGGTAGACAAAATTTTTTTATTTATGAAATAAATTAAACAGCTGGTATATATTTGGCCGTTATAAATGAAATATACAATCTCTTTTGTGGCAGAAAATTAAAGGTGTTTTAAAAAAAGACAAATTATTTTGACCATCAATCATTCGGTCATTTAAAAATAAATAAATATACATACATATGTGTATGTTATTTTCACAACGGAATTTTTTTTTTTTTTATAACAGCTAATAATGAATTTTATTGCACGTTGAACTAGTAGACTAATTTATAAATAAATAATATAAAAATATAGAGGAGTGTTCAAAAAAAAAAACTAAAACCTCAAATTATTGGATTTACAATTGTATACTATTATTATCTACAGTTCAACTTAGTCTAAAAGTGTTTTAAGGCACTTTTCTAAACTGAATAAAAGTGAGAATTAAATCGAGATTTCCCCGATGGTTTGGTGAATGGTGAAAACCAGGCCAATGAAAAACGTCCAAATACCGATTGTATTGATTTAAGACGAGATTTTTTGGCCCATCTGGCCTCTTCTTTTTTTAACTGTTCAATGCCCTATGAAGAACAAGAAATATATAAAAACAACAAACAACAAAAAAAAATATAAAATAACTTACCGTTTGATCATTAAGTATAGCGGTAAGTTGAGTAGCCAACATTATAATGGTAAATATGGCAAACATTAATGCTTCGAATGTTAGAAATAGTAAGAGAAATATGGTGGCAGGTGGTGAATAAGGCGAACACTGACGCCATTCATTGCGTACGCATTCGGCAAAAGATGTTAAAACCAAAAATATTGCATGCACCGATATAGATGCTATATAAAACTAAACAAGGCAAGAACAATACATATGTATAATTTTTTTTTTTTTTAAAAGAAAGTCAATTTTATTTAAAAGTTTTGAGAGCATTTTTCAATTTCAATGGAAATACCGATTTCAACATCATCTGTATTTATTATGCCTAAGGATTGCGATAGAAGATGTTTATTATCTTATCCTGATAAGATAATTTTGATATATATATTTGAAGTACTTACTGTAAAGAGTACAAAATATTTCTGATTATTTTCGCCTACACAATTATTGACCCATGGACAATGATGATCCATTTTACGTATGCAACGCTGACAAACGGAACAGTGATGAGCTCTTTCGGGTTTTATACTACAACACTTGGGACATTTAAATATCATTTGACCCTCCCGGTAGCCCATTTGCTCTATCATTTCTTTAGTAGCATTACCACGCGGAACTGCACCCTAAAACGAACGATAGCAATCAATCAATCAATTAATACAAAATACTCTTATCATTGTGACCTCATCTATTCTATTACAACCACTTACCGGGTCTGATAACATAGTGCGTATATGTGATGCGAAGGCTAAAAATGCTAATATTTGAAATATGATTGTATTCACTGTACTAAACACTGGATGCGGACTGGGCAGTAGAATGACACGCATAACGACAAATTCAGCAAAAAGTATTAGGAGCCAAGTGAGAACAGCACAAAAAATACCGCAAATATCCTTTACGCACCAGGCGCGTCCAGCACAGCAACGATTGTGGGGATCTCCATTTGACATACCATGCATTGGGGCATACATGACACCCTTCTTTCTATTGAATTAAAATTAATTTATTTATTTTTCTAATTTACAACACTTTTATTAATTGATTCCATCAAATTAATGAAATTTCACTACGAATCAAAACAATTTCGTGTTCATTCAACAGCTGTTTTATGCTTAACTCAAGAGAGTTGCATTCTTCCAAGTGCTGCCATATTTGCATAAAGGAAAACGTCAAGAAAGTTATCACCGTCTTTTGTGTTAAAATAGAAATTAATAATAATAATTAATTAATTATAGACATTATGGTCATGGTACATATCTTTGTTCAAGAAAAATATTTTTAGCTATATATGTATATATATAAAAATAGATATTATAAATTGTTTAATAGACCAAAATCAAAAACGATTATTTTTATACTATTTGTAAAAAACAGTTTATATAAAATGAAATTAATATTATATCGTTTTTCGAAATAAACAATCGAATAAATCTTTTTAAAGTTTTTAATTTCCAATAACATAAAAAAATATTTATTATTTTGTATAATTTCTTAAGTCTAAAAACAAATTTTATTTTTAATATTAACTTTAAATGAAATAATTCACTTCTCACGTCTTTTATAAAAGACTAAGCTGGAGTTAGTTTGGCTGTTGGCTCTATCAAAGCTATTAAACCAGCTACTGAAGAAATTGCTCCTAAAATACCAATTGTTCGAGGCGTTAATTTAGTGTAACCCAAAGCAGTCAAAGGTATGAAGAAATCACAAACATTCTTAACAGTATCAACGAAAACGTCTTTGTGACCCAAGACTAAGACATACGATTGCAGAGCCAGACGGGAAAAGTCTTTAGGGGAATTAATACGGACAGGAACTGAACGTGAAATGCCACTCTTAGCGCTCGCTTTATGCAAGTCCATTAAACGAAATATTTCGTAAACATCACGGCACAGATTCATAATAATGGACAAAAGCCAATATTTGTTCGCATATTTTCCCCATTTCTTGGCATCAATACCTTTAAATAGACCAGTTCGTGCTAACCATAAGAAGTGATCGGCAAATAGAAATAATGCCTGTGACAGTTTGCCCATTGTCAAGGTAACACGTATGGCTAGATCTGGATAATGAATTGTACGTAGGCTTGCATAGAATACGTCTAAACATTTCCCAAAACGCAGCACTGTAAACTCAAGCAGTTTTTATTAAAAACTTACAAATCCCAATGAAAACCAAAAATACTTACGTTTACGGAATGTACTTAAAATATATTCTAAGGATTTGAAATCTTCCACCATGCCAGGCCGCATGTCAGCCGACTCTAACGAATCCCATAAAGCTCGTGATGCATATTGTATCAAACTATATTATTCGTCGTCATAATATAAATAAATAAAAATGTATAAAAAAAAAATATTATATTTACATGTATTCATATCTATTTTATTACATACCGGGCTATTTTGTCCCTTCCTGCTGCTTGACTGTTGAGTTTCACCCATTTGTCCATATCCATCGCTACCACTTATTATTCACCAATATCGAGTTGTTAATTATTAATACTTTGAATGAGCTTTACTTCAAACGCTTTAGGTAATATTATTTCTAAAGCAATAACTATTCTAAAATGCCGAAGGTACAAGGTACAAAACGATAAACAAATAATAAAAATAATTTTTAATGCAATCAAAATCAAAACGAAAACATTACAAAGATAGTATTAGTGCTGCCATATTGTCATCAATAAAACTTGACAGCTGAGAGAAACGTATGAAAGGCAAAAATTACTTGGGGAATTTTATAACTTTGTATTGGGAGTATAAAAAAATTAAGATAAAGGAAAAAGATTTTTTATAACGATGGTTTAGCGTAGGAACTATCAGCTATTTCTATATAACATAGATAACAAATTGTTTCGTTTTCCATCTCATCTTTAAGTAGGTATTATCATGAAAGCGTTTAACCTATGACGCTATTACTGACAATGCAAGACTTAACCGTTTCAGACCATTTCTATTTCATTGTTTTGTTGTTCTAACAATAAATTTTCTATTATTTCACTAAGAATTAAAATTGTTTTAATTTTCCGTTAAATTTTCTTTCTTTTTAAATATAACATGTCTGTTATTGTATTTTCAACTTGGCATTTACTTTCGTGTACTTTTTGACATGACGTGTCAACATGCATTCGTAAACAGACGTCAAATTGAGAAACCCTTGGCAGGTGAAATAGAAAGTGGAATTCGTGTGAATTTTTAATAAACAAAGTTGGAATTTTTTTTTAAATTTGAATAAAATTATTGAAGATGGCGGTAAGTGATTAGATTTTAAAATATTATAAAATGATTGCAAATAAATGTTTTCTAGCAGCCCCAACAAAAAGGTAAACAAGCCACCAAGGGAGCCAAACAAATTGTTGATGAAAACAAGGGCACTTTAAGTTTTTATCGTAACATGGCTTTAGGAAGTGCAGCAGCCTCACTTTTAGTCAATTTCGTCTTCTTCGAAATAGGCAAGGTGACAGTGGTAAGTAGACTTATGATTTAGTTTAAATTTTGTTTTGTTTTATTCAATTTGATTGTTTTTCTTTTTTTTTTAGATAATGAGCATTTTGGCCTTGTTAACCTTGGGAGCATCATACCAGTTTATGGTTTTTATGTCAAGACCAAAATTTTCTGAAACGGGCGCTTTGATTGATTCTGGAAACGATTTGAATATGGAGGGCGGCATTGCAGAGTAAGTAAACGGTTGACTTTCCCACAATGTTGGGTCGATAAAATAATCAGTCATTACCGATGCAATGATGGCTGCTCAATGCATTTTCGACCATCTTGTGTTTGGAAAACCTTGCTTCATTAAAAGGCGTTGAATATTAATTTATTAATTATATTTACAGAAATGTCAAGGACCTTATAATCTTAACTTCTGGCACTATGCTTTTAGTCTTAGTGTCCAATTACTTTTGGTATTTGCTTTTACTGGCTCCATTTAGAGCTTTATGGATGTTATGGGGTAGCGTTATTAAACCCTGGTTGGATCAAAAAAATACCCAAGAGGAACCCGAAGTAAACGAAAAGAAACAACGTAAAATGGAGCGTAAAATGCGTCGCATGAGATGAAAAATTAGCTTAGCTTTAAGTTTTGGTTTAGTTTAAAAAGTTATTCTATCGTTTAAGTGAACACCATACTCCTGGTGATTTAAAGTTAATGAAATTAGTCTGAAGGCCTTTGTATAAACAATTTTCTAATTTCCTGTTAAACTTAAGATATCAACTAAGTCATTAGCAAACTATAAATAGCAAAGGTTTTTGTTTTAATTTTTTATGTTAAAAATTTTATATTTTTTCAGAGATTTTTTTTAAACCTTAATTAACAAAGATTCTGTATTACGCACTAAAATACAGAGAAGAAAAAAAAAATAGAACAAAAAAATTAAGCAAATATTGTTTTACTTAAGGGAACTTTTCTGGATCTAGTCCAGACTTTTTCATTTCAACAGCCACCGAAAATAAGTAATCATAACACTCGGCCCTATAATATAAAGTAATTATTTCTAATTCAAAAAACAAAAGCATGGAAAATATGCTTACATTGTCTTAGCTTTTTCCCAAGTGGCGCCCCATACATAAACTCCATGACGTCTCACCAAAATAGCTGTACATCCTGGATATTTCATCATGGCAGCATACATTGAATCAGCCAAATCCCTTTCGAACGGTGTATTTTCAATTATGGGAACTACTAATTTTTCATCATAACGCAAGTAACGTTTCATATCATCATCAAATACACCCTTAATCATTTCCAAATGGGTACAACGGAATTCATCTCCTGGCCATAGTAGAGTAGCCATAACAGCATGTTGGGAATGAGTATGTATTACGGCGCCGGCATTACGATGGCGATATGCCAACATAAATAGTGGAGTACATTGGCTCTTCGATAAACTGAATAGACCAATAAATTATACTTCATTATGGGAATATGAAAAACTTACTGCTTGTAATCTGGCGGCAATTGTATGTCTTTTCCTTCTTCATCCTGCACAAATAAATCCTCGGGTAAAATACGTTCCTTTTGTACTCCACTTGGGGCAATAAAAATTTCATTGCTAGAAAAATATTTTTTAAAGATGTTTACACATGTATAAAGAATTCATAAACATTAATAGCTTAAGAATTTTATGAAGAAATTTAATATTCTTTACTGCAATAACTTCAACTGTATATTTTCGTAAGAGATGGCATCCCTATTGATATCTACTGAACAGTGAATATCGGTGATTTATTTTAAGTATAGCTAACGTTTTAAGCAGTTTATTTACTATAAAAAATGTAAAACTAATTTTAAATAACTTACTTTAACTTAATGGAAATGCCACCACCAGTCCCCGTCACCCAACCCAAATGATAAAATTGCTGACACAATGCCGGTATCAGTTTACGAGGATGTTCCTTTATATTTTATATTCAAAATTGATTAAATAATTATTAGACTTGAAGACAATTTTTATATTTACCAAAGGCAAATTATCATAAATCGAAGACATCTTAGGAATAATTAAGTTTTCACTTCGCGGACTATTACTGATAAGAATTAAGAATGGGAGATAACTCAATAATTACACCAATTATAAGGGAAGAGTAAACAAGTCATCTACAGCAACAACAATAAGAACAACAAAAGTAATACTAACAAAAAAGTCATATGTTTTCATTGTTTAAAAAAAAGTACGGCAACATTTCATTGACATTTCCAATCAGGGTTCGGGTTAATGTAAAATCCTATAGATAGCATAGAAGTAATAGCGTACGTTTAAAAATAACATGTAATGATAATAGAATTAAATAAAGTCTTATTTACAGAAGCATCTGTATTGAAAGGAAAGCGATATTTAATCATTAAAAAATATTTAAAGGGTTAAAAGTGATCTAATTGGAAACAGCATCAAAAAAATTTGACTATTATGCCTATTGGAAGCATATTTCCCATTATCGGTGCCCTCAAAATGTCTCTGTATTATAATATAGACGCATTAGAAGTATTTTGAAATGCATTGGTGATACCAACTGGCAACTATAACTTTATAGTTAGTGGACGAATTTAGTTTTCCAATTAAAATTTCAAAGTGTTTGTCAGCTGGCATCCAGTAACTGATAACTCAACTGGAGAAGCTCGGTTGCCATCCGAAATCGAGACATTCATTTCAAATGTTATGGTTACCCTACAGCAATAATTTTCTTAATAGTTTTCGCACCCCAATCAACATTCGGACATTTTTTTATTTTTAATACATAATATTTCTATTATTATTACAATATGTATATCCATTACGACTGTTTGTTTTATTGATTTTATTTATCCAAATATTATATATAGTTTTACAAATATGTATGGTACTGTATGGATGAGAAGATAAATATAAAGTCATAAAACATTCAACTTTGTGCATGTTTAACTAATTTTAATTTTGCAAGACAACAATTTTGCTAATTTAATTTAATTTCATTTTAATTTTGAGTGCACTTTTTAAAAATAAATACAACGTTTTTCATTTTGTTTTGAATTTCAATAACTTTTTATACTAACATTACATTATGTTTTTAATTAATATAATTATAATTATTTGTGATATACACTCAAATTGTGTACAATGGAATTGTTTTCTTTTTCTTTTTATTTATTTTAATTTTTTTTTTTATGATGATAAATTAACAATTTAAGTATCGAATGAAAAAAAGAGGAAAAAGTAAATTTAATTATTAAATTAAAGAAAAAATATACATAAATGCCATTGTAAGTATAAAAATAAAATAGCGAAATTATTCGTAACATAGAAAGAAAATGAGTTTCAGAGCGAAAGTAAAGAATGACAACTAACTGAGTATGACAAAATAGAGGTTTTGTGTTAAGTAATATCTATTGGCAAAATATTAAAAAAAAAAACACATCATTATATTATTTTGGTTTGTGATGTTTTGAATTTTTATATATAAAATAAAAAATAAAAAAAAAACAAGATAAAATAAAGAGAATGGGAGAGGGAGAGAGTAATATGCGATACTTTACAGGACCAAGGAAATAAATTGTAAATATTTAATTAAATTGTTCTGGCATAACATAGGAAATATCGTCCCAAGGATGGCGATAAAGACCCTGCTTTAAGCGTTTTTGATCCATATAGTGACCAATGAAACCTATGCTACGACCCAAAACAAAGAGGGAATTAATGGCGCCAATATTAATATATTCCTGAGCCTCCTCGCTATAAATAAATAAAAAAAAAAAACATAAATATTGAAATATTATTTTAGTTTAGGTAAGGGATTTAATTTAAATAATACCTGGTAAATGAACCACAATTGCGTAGCATATCAACAAAGGAAGTGGCAATGACACCATCCACATTCAAAATCAAATTTGGTTTTTTACTTGTAGTTATCTTTTCGACTTCTAAAGCGTATTTGAGCAAAGGACATGAAGGGAAATTATCCAAGACAAATTCCTTAATGATTTTTACACGTACATCTGGATTATTGATCGACTTGACACGATGGCCAATGCCCATAATCAATTGACCATTCTTACGCATTTGATTAACAAATTCCATAGGATGTAAATTGGAATCATAAGCTTCTGAAAACTGGCGAGCGGCGCCATCTAAAGCACCACCAAAACGATCGCCCTAGAAAAATTAAAAAAAAAATTATTTATTGCAGAATTATTAATTAATTCTTTTGAATTCTAAATAACTTATTAATTGAATTTAGACTTACAATGGTCAATAAGCCGCTTACTACCGATGACACCAAATCTTTGCCAGCTCGAGCACAAACTATGGTGTTGTGAGCACCCGATACAGCGGGACCGTGATCGGCTGTAACCATTAGACACATTTCGAAGAATTTGCATACATAGGGTGGCAAACAGCGTTGGAACCATAATAACGAAATTACACCGCCAATACCAACATCTTTGTTGAGTACTTCACTGATAGGCATACCGGCATAAATCAGTTCTTGACCTCTTTCATCGCAAATTGATGTCATGAATGAGGCAGGCTTACGTATAAGGCCTAACTCACGGGCCCAAGCATAATCCATGGGTACGGTGGGTGGTGGAACTTCTTCACGCGGCTCAATACGGCCCGATTTAACCAATTCAGCATAAACTTGTTGCACTAAATCGCCCAATGAATCAAATGAATCTGGTACATAGGCACCAGCTTCACGAAGTGCCTTATTCTTGGCTGTAGCTGTTTCCCGGTCAGAATTGGCGCATGAACCGGCATGCCCAAATTGTACTTCAGAGGTGAACATACTGGCACAGGTACCTATACACCAAGCTACCAAAGGTTTCGTGATACGACCATCCTTGAGAGCAGCACAAACTTCATATTCTTCAGTGCCACCAACTTCACCCAACAGAACAATAAGTTTAGCCTCGGGATCAGCTTGATAGCGTAAAATGTGATCCATAAAAGTAGTACCAGGATATCGATCACCACCAATGGCTATGCCCTCCAAAACACCATCAGTAGCCTTTGAAATGATGTTGTTCAATTCGTTGGACATGCCACCTGATCTTGAGACATAAGCGACACTGCCTGGTCTATACAATTTCGAGTGTAATATATTATCCAGCATACCACCAGTGTTGCCAATTTTGAAACAACCTGGCTTAACACCACCAACTGTCGCTGGACCAATAATGGCTACACCCTTTTTATTGGCAGCCAGAATCATTTTGCGTGTCATATTTTCTGGAATACCTTCGGCAATAATGGCAACAGTGCGTATTTGAGGATACTCTAAGACTTCCATAGTGGACTCATAGGCCGAACGTAAAGATGCAAAATTAACCATGACATCGACATCCTTATGCTTATTTATGGCATCGGACATTTTCTTATAGACAGGAATGAGAATTTCTTTGTGACCCCAGTAGAATTTTTGCTTATGATCACCGGTAAATGGATAAACCATCGCTACAACAGAGGGTTCCTCTCGGCTGTGAAATATTTAAAGAACATTTATTTGACTGCCAGAGCAAATAGAGACAATAAAGACAAAAACACAGATTACGCATTATAAAATGAAAACCCCTTGTGGTGGTGATGGTTTATTCCGTAATATTAAATTACGGGCAACAAATTTCAATTTATCATGCGTAAGTATTTGATATCTTATATTTGAAGTGTTGTTTAAGTAGATTTAGATTAGTTTACGTATATAATTAACCGGATTACTTACGTGCAAATGAAATCAAAGTCCAACATTGATTGCACAGCTCTCTGTTGCATGCCCCAAACGATGGCCTTAGTTTTCTTGGTAAAGAATTTACGAGTTGTTGCATTAATCACACTATCAACAGCGTCGTTGGTTTTAGCTCCATCTGCTGAGATAGGTGGTAGTTTAATCGATTGTTGTGGTGAGCCTAAACCTTTTTTTTTGTTTTGTTTTTGGGTTTTTGAAAATTTTGTTTGTTGTGATTTGTTTGGTGATTTAACCACACAAATGTATGCAGATTTTAATTAAGATTTTTGTTTGGTTTTTGTAATTTTGCAGGCAGTAGGAGACGATACAACAAATCGGTACACATTACGTAGGAGACATGGATGGATATATGGTAACAAATCAATCAATCAATCAGTCAATAACGAGATAGGAACGGACATAACGAGGAGGTACCAAATTATTTTCAAAATAATACAAGACAATAAAATGCACAAAAACGAGCACACGGTATAAAGTACATGGAAATACAGGTAAATGGATAATGATAGACGGACATTGGTGAGTGGTGTTTATTTGGTGGTGGTGATATTTGTTGTTCATGTCGTTTAAAGAGAGCAAAACAAAACATATGACAATTTCAGTTGTTTTTTTTTGTGATGGTTAAGGAGTAATATTAGTTTTAAAGAGACATAAAGGTATTAGCACAGGATAATTAAAATCAATTACATATAACGAAATGATAGAGTTTTTTTTCATTAAAAATAAAACATACGAAATAGACGAAAGAGATTGAAATAAATGTTTAATTCTATTGTCATAATGAGAGTATATTTTGAAAATGTAAACAAATATACAAGAAATAATAAATAAATTATAAGAAAAAAGAATCATAAAAAAAAATAGAGAAAAGATTTTATACTATAAACAGTTTATAAAATAGTTTATTCTATATAATAGTTTATTATTATCAGTAATAATTTGATCTTTCATCTTTTAGCCATAGTGAAAAGTTAAAAATCATAAAATATGACAAATTTTTTAAAAAAATTACAGCATTAATACTTTAATAATATCAGCCTGAAGTGGTCACATTGAACTCCTTCCAAATTTATTTTAAGCAGGTTAAATACTGTATAAAACCTTTTCTCCAAATGTATATAAAAAATGCTTGAAAATATTATTGATGTGTTACACTTACCGTTACCATTATTACTAGTATCGCCTGTTAATGTTCTCAGTTCAGGTTGAGCGTTTTGTCCGCCGGGCAATAAAAAGTTGGCTGTTGAAAATTCGGCACTAGTTGTTTGTGGAATGGGCCGCTTTCCTAAAGCCATGCCACAGATAGCTGTCATATGAGTTTCTGGCCCAAACACATGCAAGGGAATGCCCAGTGAGCTGCCAAATTCGCGCATCTTGCGTAAACCCTCTTGATAATTGGGTCCAGCACGACGCACAAAAATGGAAACATTATGTTCAACCAATTTTGGTTGGAATTCCCTTAGGGCGGTAATAATGCCACGGAAGGTGGCTGCTACATTTGTAAAGTTAGCAATGCCACCACCGGTAATTAAAATTTTTCCCTCTGGGTGTTTAGGCGATGAAGTCATAAGATTCAAAATGGTTTTGGCATATTCATACGTTTGTTGTTCGGAAGGAGCGCCACTGTATTCACCATAGTTGGCTAATTCTGATGCCCCACCCAAATCGCAAATAGTATCAGAGTATATAACACTAGCACCGCCACCAGCAACCATAGTCCAAATTCTACCATTTCTATTAAGTATAGTTAACTACAATAACAAGAAAATGCAAATAATAAACATTTAAGTGAAAAAAAAAAATTAATTCTTGATTATTACTTTCAGAGAGGCACCGCTCTTAGCATCTAAATCAGCTATATAGGCTTCTTCAGGATAAGCATCGCGTCCAAAAGGTGGTGGGTAGTCAATATCACCCCACTTAGGACGGCATACAAAGTCAGCGGTTGAGTCCAGCTTCGCCGCCAAGTCCAAAATGTACATGTTATTATCGGTTACCACCAATGGATTTATTTCCAAATAAGTGAAATACAAATCCGAAAAAGTCTTATACAAAGCTAAAATAAACTTTGCAATACGCTCCTTTTTTCCAGCCGGTACTTCACTTAATAGTTTAGCATTAATGCCATCTAAAGTGACATCGCTATTTACGGGTATATCCAATTTTAAAGCTTTAGCATCAACATCGCCAATATCAACACCACCTTGATGGTAAAACAATATAGTGTCCGCAGATCGATGAGAATAAATGCAAACATACATTTCTTCAGCCTACAAAAAGTATTAAGAATGACAATACAATTTAATGCATACAGATTTAACATCAAAGTACTTTCTTATAACTTACATCTGTGTGAGCGACAAAAGGTTCGATAATAAAATTTCTTAATTTACCCACTGCATTGCCAATGGCTTGATCTTTATCCATACGTTCGCTAATCCATTGTTTAACCTCTTGGAAATTTTTGTTTACACCAATCAAACCCAATTTGCCTCGTCTTTTAATAAGTTGATCAGGTTTTACAACTAAAGGCTGCAACAAACAAAACGGAAAGGATTTAAATAAAAAAAATATAAGAAAACGTGTTTAGGGTAGTTAAACAAAATAAATAAAATCAAAACGTCCGTAATTTAAATTGCATATTAAAAAAAAGAACAAAAACAAAACAAAAAAACACATAAGAGTGCAATTACTCAATCACTATAAAAATAGATTTAAAACTGGATGAGAACAAATAATCTCAATGAATTTTTATTGGATTTATTCAATTATATGTATACATCACCTGATTTGACAGTGAGCGTAAATATAATAAGAAAAATTATTCTCTCCTATACTGTCAATATTTGCCCTTTCCTCAACTTTTATTTACATTACAATGCATGACGATTAAGATCGCCAGTTTTGAAAAGCAAACGCAAGACAATTGTATAAAATCTCGAAAAAGAGGTTAACTGGTATGGTTTTTGAATGTGTTGTTTTGCATTATAGCACACCTAACGTAATTTTACACATTAGAATGAGTTTTATTTGAAAAATAAAGTTTATTTTTTGCTGCCCAACATAATATTTCAGCATAACTTACTATGTATATTTCTTAAAGGGTTCAGACGTGTAGATAAGCCGATAACACTATTTTCATACATACATACATACATATATGTAATTCAATACAATACAATAAAATTTTATTTAGAAATATGTCCGCGACTCTTAATTGTTATGGATTTTATATTTGTTTATAGGGTGGAGTATTTATTAAGTTCGTACATAAAATGATGCTTATCGATAACGACCAATATGTAGACAGAGATAGAAGTTATAAAAGCATTAAGTACAAGCATTCATATTCTTCGTGTTAACTGGAGGTCTATTTGTGCATATTGTTTTCAAAAAAATAAAAATAAAAAAACAGGTTGTTTTATTCCAACAATAAACCATAAATCTTCTGAATATAAACGAAATGCTTAAGCAGAACGTAAGTCAATAAAAATGATTATAATAGAAAGCAAACAATCTGTACATATTTTATATATTGATATGGTGTGGCGTGGTATGGCGTGTCATAGAGCTTAAACACACAATAGCTATTAATATATGGCAATACATAAACAAATATAAACGTAGATAGTTCGTTCAGTGGTGGTCGACATTGTATTTAAAACAATATGTCCAGATGTTGCTTACGGACCGGCAAAAATTCACCTTGACTTTCTTATTTTGACGATGCCGTTGTGCTTTTAAGCTAGATTATCTGTAATTAAACGAGTAACAGTAATAGCAATGACCGCCAGGGGACATACATACATGCATACATACATATGTATATGAATGTGTATATTCAGTTTGCAGGAGATAAGACAAAATGCGAAAATTTTTATTAACAGAAATTAACTATTGAAATTAAATTTTCTTTTAAAATTTTTTTATTCAATGTCTATTTATAGTTATTTTATTATAATAAGGAAATAAGGAAAAGTTTAAAAGGGTTTATATACATATGTATATCTAACACCACCAATTAGCAAAATTCTTCAAAAATTTAAATAAAATCAAAAATTAAAAAAAAAAGTATTTGTTTCAATTCAATGTTATTGATAAAAACTCTTTGGAAATAATAAACAATTTTTTTTATTAAGATTATCATAGAACTGATATAACTAAAGTCTAAGCTGTAAATCAGTGTTCACGGTTATTTTCTTATCACCGGGCATGAGTAATAATGTCATTTTATGAGGTAATTAAATTTATATAAAATTTTGTAAAAAAAAAACACAAAATGTATGCTAGTATACAAATAACTTTCGAACTTCAATAAAAAATGAACTACTTTAGTTTATTATTAAATTCTTGAATTAGGAATTAAAAAACGCTCCATGCTTACGGTTACGTTCTTTAAATTATTTATTTATTGATTTAAAAATTAAATTTAAAAATTATTTTTATGTTTATAGGTAGTGGAAAGGGTAAAAACAAATATTAAATACTCATTTTTTTATGTATAATTAATTGCCTAATTAACATTAATTTGCGAGTCTTTTAATTGACCTAGACATTCCAATTGGAAACGCATACAGAACCGTCATATTCTACATTCAGTGTAAAATATTTACTAGGCTAGTCTACTTATGTCATTAATGCAAAATGAAAACTATTCGTAAGTTCTACAATTTTATAACAAATTGCCACTGTCATCAAAAAACAATTCAAATATTTCTTACAACCACTTACCATTGTTAACAGCCAGGGATGTTTTTCGGTCAACTGCGACCAATCAGTTTTCATATTAACTGTGGCAAAACGACATGATTCCACACCGGCTCCATTTTGATTTAGATGGCGGTTTAAAATATCCTTGCCAGTAGCTTCGCTAATAGCTTTTGCAGACATTTCTTTTTTTTTTTTTAAACTTTATAAAAAATTGTTTAATATTTATGAATTATAACTTAAGGCTGCAATGAAAAAACCAAATATTAAATATTAACACAATTTTTTCACAAATAATAGAAACATTATCGAATATTAACAAAAAAGATTAAATAAATGCAACGGTAAAATCTTTTTTTTTTTTGTTCATTTTAAAATAAACAACAGTAAATATATATAATATATACTAATAAACAGTCGTAGATAGTATATGTATACAGTTGTACATATATTATGAGCTTATGTATGGATGTTTGTATACAAAATATGATTGAAACCTGTTAAAAAGTTGTATAGCGACAACACTTGTAAAAAGTAAAACTCACTAACACGACTTCCAAGCTTTTAAAGTGCGCGTATTTTGTTTAGATGAGACACAAGTTCTTATTTTCTTTTTTATATAATTTTTTTTTTTTTAAATAAATACTTTTGGAAAAAGCCACAAAACAGACGTACAAAAATGTGCAAAGTTTAAAATTTCTTTTGAATTTTAGTGCTTTCTAAACCAAAGTTCAAACACTGTATGAGCGCGTACAACCAACCAACACAGATCAATCGATGGTTCTTGCCAAACAGTTGAATTCGATCTACACCTTAGACGAGTTAAATGAAAACTAAATGCTACGTTGAGAAGCAGGCGCATTATGGTGTTGACATTACAAAAAAAGAGGCAACGTCGACTGAGATTGCTGGATAACATTACCGATGTGCCTCTCTTTTTTCAAAACCCGAAGTTTACGCTGAGACAGGTTTTTTTTATTTAGCTTTGCAATAAGCATTCAAGTGCTATTGTTGTGACAATAAAAGTAGTAAAATATTAAAATTATAATTTTAATTAATCTTTTAAAAAGTGTAGTTTTCATTTGACCAAGATAATTTATTTAAAGAAATATAATTATAAATAGAAAATAAGAAATATATCAAATTTTTAAATTCCTTGGTAATAAAATCAATATTTTATGGACTCTGAATCCAAAATATTTAAAAAAAAATGTAATATTTCTTAGGGAGTAATGACAGAATTTTATCTGGCTAAACATTGCAGCACAGTATATTACACATTAGTCCTAACTTAATGTAATATTCAATGTTAATTTAAATTTTAAAATAATACTTTGTTGTAATGTTAGTCAAACAACATCAGTGCAAATGCTTCTTGAAAAGTCACTACATTTAATGAAGAAAATTCTAGTTTTTGTTAACATATATTCTTAAAGCAAAGTATTATATTTTTAATATAATTATACCGTTATAAAATTTGCTCATTCTGGCAATGCTTTCTTTCAATATTATTTTATTACTGTAAATTCCAATTTTTAATCATACGATTTTTATTATTTACACATAAATAAATAAATGAGTGTAATGTATAATCAATTGGATAGAAGAAATTCAGGAGAAATATTTTAATGCCTTACATACCTCAAGCTCTTCTCTTTATAATCTCTAAGAGATTAAATAATTATAATATTAACAACAAAAAGAAAAAAAAAAGCGACCATTAATTGAGTGGAAAAGAGCACGCTCCTTTAACGCATTTACAAGCCAATTATATAGAAACAACAATTAGTAAGTTGAATAGCAAAAAAAAGAAAAAGAAATTATAAAACGAGCCAATAGTGTTGACGTTTTCATCGGATGATGTTACTAACTTGTGTTCAATACAACTCGCACACACATTCCTTCAAAACAAACCGGTGAAATTTTTTATTTCTTCAATGTTGATGTTAAATGATAACTAGAAGCACAAGTATGTATGTATATGAGTGTATACGGTGTATGAGAATATACGAGGATGCTTTCAAACAACTCTAGCGCAAAGTATTATTGCAAATAACGATTTGTTTATTTTTTTGTAACGAAAATATTTGGCTTATTTATTGTCATGCGATATTGTTGTTCTCTATAATATTCAGATAATCAAAATTGCGGAATACAATCGTCTTTTAATCGTATGATGCAATATTTTTTAATAATTTGTCTGGAAAAATGAACAACAACATTAAAATTAATGTACATATACATATGTATGTAGTTTGTATAAAAAACTGGAGACGCTTTAAAAACAATTCTGGAAATTGTTTATAGAAGTTTGTGCAAATAAAGTTGTTATCTTATTGAAATCTTATATTAGTTTGTATACCATTTACATTTTTTTGTAGTAAAAAGAAATCCATTATTTTTTATATCAATAAATGGCTTTGGTAATATGTACCTCGATTTGGGTTAACGCAATTGAACTGTGCTGAGACAAAAACAATAGTTCTCATTAGAAAAATTCTTCATTAATCCTTTGGACTCATCAGCACTAACTTGAACAAATTGCAATAGAAAAATATGAAAGAGATTGAAACGAAACACAAATGTTTTCCTTATGTTAAGGACTCAAAATTATTTGTATTGTCTAGAACGGACCTGTTTAATAACTTATAATATAGGGCACTTAAAAATCGCTGTCAACCGAATATTATTTTCTCAATTGTCCTTTTGCTTTGCTTTTTTAATGACGACACCTATGTTTTATAAGAGATTATTTCTCAGGGCAGAATATTGGTAACAATTTAAGGTGAATAAGTTGAAAATATATGTTTCCATATAAAATTAAAATCACTCATATGAACACGTCATGGAAGAGAAGTATGCAAACATTTACACACACACATACACACGAGCGAAAATAGTTTTAGTTCAAACCAGTGAAAGTCATTGGCATTGTTTTCGTTGGACTACAATTTTGCATAAACTATAGGAATTAAATACAAAACAAGCAAGTATTTTAGGTTATTTCCATCAATTGAACATGGAAGAGATCTCGATAAATATTTGGCCTGAAAAAATCAATAAGTTTATAGACATATTTATTAAATATAATGAAATTTGTCTAATTAAAGTGCCATAGAAATAGACAGTATATACTGCAATATTAATATATCATTTTGTTTTAGCATAAAAAACATAAAAATAAAGCAATTTTTTTTTTTTAACAATTCCAATAGCAATTTTTTTTTTGTATTAAATTCGCACACCATTTTAATATAGTTTTTTATACTGACTTTTTAATTAATGATTTCCGTTAGTTAAATTCTTCCCAATTTATAATTCGTCGTATTCAATAATTGGAATTGCCGCTTGTTCCACTATCCAAGAAAAATAAATTTACAATATCGAACTTCTCTTTTTTCTTTTTTTTGCAAAATTGTCATAAAAACAGAGCGAATGAAAGTTGAAAATGGGAGGGCAGTGAATAACCGGTTACTTAATAAAGTTGCCAGAATAATTTTCATTAAATAAATTATAGTGTTGCCAGTACTTTTAGAAAAAAAGACAACGTTGTAGTATAAAAAAGGTCGTCAACGGTAAACGTCTCTGAAGAGAGTTAGTGTATATTATTTAAACTTAACTAGATTCTTATGAAGTTTTAAATTTGAAATTATATCGATTTAAAAAATCATACTGCACTTTAATCCTTAAAAGTAAATATTAAACATAATGGAATTGGAATGTAAATAAGTTGAAAATTTCCGTTACTGCTACATTTGTTATTATTCTGTTTTGTTTCTTTTAAAGGTTTTTGTCTATGATATTTGTCGGCCACCCATTGTAGACAAATGCAAATCTGTTATTTTTCCTTATTCTTGTTTTGTTCTTTTTTCTTTGCCCTGCTCCGCAAAAAATCATCTGCTTTTTTCCAATTGTCAAATTGTGTTTTAAGCAAAAACTAGTCAGAAATTTTTTTAAGAATAATTTTCATACAAGAGAGTTATAGTTGTTCAAATACTGTATTATTTACTTAATCAAGAAAAGCAAAATAATTAAAACTAAATTCTCCTTCAAGTTTAGATAAAATAATGCGGCTGAATTATAAACTTAGAAATTATTCTCAATAAATAAAAAGGTAAATAACATAAAAATAAGAAAAAAAAAATTAAAATGTCAAGTGTTATAAAAGTAAAAGTCAAAGAAAAATAAATAAATAAAATAGAAAAATGATATAAAAAGAATAAATAAAAATGCACGCAATTCGATTTAGCAATATTAATCAACTTGTTTTTTCTTTGCTCACAGATTTGTTAACCATTTTATTAAAATTTGACCAAAAGCGGGAGCGCAATACAGTACAATTTTTGTTAGCCGTAGACTAAAATTACAAAAACAGATTTTTTTTAAATTAAAAATAAAAAATTTCCTTAAAATTTAACCCTTTGCCGTAACCCAAAAGAATCCATAGAATATAAATTTTTCTGAGATTTATGAAAAGAACACACCTTTACGGTAAGTTTGTTGCTATTCGTTTAGCAATAGCAACTTGCTTTATATACATTGCTTTTGTTATTTTTCTAAATTTTGTTGTTATAGTACCCTACTGCATGCTAGGAGATAGCAAAAATTATGCTAATGTTTGTAACAGTGTTAAAAATCTTTTTTTTTGCAACATCACTGTCAACTTTGTCGCTCTAATAGACCAGTGGGTGTCTACCAGGAACCAAAAAGTACATACATACATACATAATTGGCCATTACAACCCTTCAGTCAGGATTACGACCTAGCTTCTCACACCACTTATGTTGTGTGCGTTAATTTTATACATGAGTGGCGGGACCTACAGTTTAAAGTCGTCTCCGAACGACAGATTTTTGAGAAGCTTTACATGACAATTTTTTACTCTCAGAGTCTTTGCCAGAAATCTGCTGAGAGGAAGTCGCCGAAGAAATATTTTTCGTTTTTGATTTGATGTCTGACCTGGGATTCGAACCCGGGCCTTTCGTCTAATAAGCCAACACACTACCCACTAGACCACGGCGACTACAAAAGTACGTTTTGAAAACATTCTACGTGAAAGCTGTGTACCGAATATTAATGAGGACCTCTTTTTATTAGCACCTACTGCATTACCATGACATTCATTTCAATTGTTAGTTATTGTGATGTTAATCTCATCTGATTATTTGCCAGTATTTGACAGTTTCATACTGAATTTTCGGGCATCGATATGGTATGGCTAATTGGCGTATAAGATTTAGTTCAGTTATACTGCTTTGGGTTATTTTACAGTCTCCTAAATTTGCTGGGACGTAGTGCCAGGCAAAATGTTGCCTCTACCAAATCACAGGTTAAAATATTATCTCGACAAAGCGATTGAACAGCGTTTACCATCCTGAAGTCATAACATCCAAATGAATTTCATACACATTTTCTTATTCGATTTCTTTCCATAAAATTTTGCTTCTAAAGATGAATACTATGTAATCAAGATAGCGATACTGGTTTTCTGCATTTAGAGGCATTTGTCAAATTACTACTACCTGTTCCCATCACTCAAACTATCCAAAATTCAGCCTTAAATAACCTTAAGGAAAGTAATGACTTCAATGTTACTATATGTTATTGAATATTGAATAAATATTCGTAATAAATATGAAGGATATTCGAATTTATAATGATACTGATTTGTGGTACTCCATATATGATTTTAAAGAGGAGAACAACATGTACCACAGCCATCTTGTGAAGCGTGAAATTTCCTTTAGTCATCCAAGCTAATGTTTGATGAAACATGTGATGACTTCATGACTTTTTTTTTCTAATTAAGTCTAATATAATCCCAATTTTATTGTTATGTAGGGAATAATATATTCGGCTTTGATCCATTGTAACCGTTCATTTAATTAGTGGTGAGTTTTGTTTGTTAATAAAAAAGCAACAGTAGTTTGTGAACAGTAAGAAGAAGGTTAATCTCACTTGAGCTGTACTCTGCTCTACCGTTTTTCAAATCATGTTTTTATCTTGTCTTCTATCTTTACCACTTTTGTATTGAAATGTTCTTGCAAAAGAGTTAAAGGCATCTGTATCAATATTATTAATACCGAAATGCTTAAAATACACGGAAGTTATTTTTGTTGTGTCTGATAATGAAACCAATTTTAATTTAATAATTACAATAATTTGATGTTGTTTTACTCGTTATAGATTAACGATACTTAAGAGAGTTACGTTGGAAGAACATCATCCATCACCGTTGTCGAATACAAAATGTCGGAAAATGAGTTGCCATCTGATGTAGTTACTGATCCTCAGAACTCAGTTTCTACAACTGATTCAACGGATCGAACGACAAATGCGGGCGATGCTAATACTGTTATACAGCAACCTCAATTATTACCTCAAAATGAAGTAACATTATTACAGCAGGCATCGCAAATTCAAGAACCTCCATATACTTCGAGAGTAACATCAGTGGACACTGAACAGCTGGGTGATGTTTTACAACAAGATCCATTAGCAGCAGCTTCAACTTCTCAGCAACAGCAAGATGTTATTGTCACAACAGTTAATCAGCAGCATGAAGTAGGGCAACCAACTCTATCAACAGCGACCTCTGCTCAAGGACAACAGCAAGCACCTGCACCGCCACCTCCACCTGTACGTGAAGCTGGTGGTGCTCCAGTAGATGTTAATCAAATCGCTAATGTTATAAGTGTCAGTTATTTGGCTGCTAACGGTCTCAATAACCAACGTAATCGTATTGGAGGTGGTGGTGGCATTGGCGTTAATGTCGCTGCTCCAGGACAAGTGCGTTAAAAATGCTTTCATAAAGATCTGAAATATTTATAATTTAATATTTTACTTTTTATTACAGAATAATATTATGAATATGCGTAATCGACTATTTCATGCCATTTATTTTAAAGTCGCTTTAATCTATGCGCAAATGTTTCCCAAGTAAGTTCCGATTTTTAGCGATCATAATCTAAATCTACAAAAATATCTTAAGTTTTAAAAGTGCAAACGCTTTTTTAAATTTTTATTATGTTTAAAATCTATGTAAACATAGTGAAAATATTTATATTTTTTTTTTTATCATATAATAGGTGTATTAATTAAGTACATTTATAGTTAACGTTTTATTTTTTATATTAACTAAATAATTGGTCTGATATAAGATGTAAACTTTATTCGTAAGATTTTAAATGACTCACTAACCCACTAAATTATGCATATTAGGTGGTTCAATTGTCTTAATTGTCAAAATTTTTAATAGATAATAATATTTAATGAAGTAAACAGTAGAGTAATATTGTCTCACGTTTTCTGCATTTTCTTATGTTTTATTTTCTAATACTTGCTAGAATGAGGAATTGTTACACATTTCTGTTCTAAGAACGGCGCTTAGTTACCACAATTATATTCCAATTGGAAAAATTACTGTATCTAGTTAGTTTAAATAAAATCAATTAAAAGTAAATTCATATCATAATTGTATTTCTTCGTAATATAAAAGAGTTGACAACATTATCGGACTGATTAGTAACACGCAGCTCAAATAGTAGTTTAAAGCTAGAAAATGGAATTATTAAATTTAGATTTCCTTCCGGGAAAGGAAAAAGAAAGATATCAGTACCTGACGACTTAAAAAGATTGAAATAAAATTAAAAGTTAATCAAAAGCACTTAAAAGTACTTAAAAAAAAGTACTTAAAAATAATCGATTTTTGTTTTGTATTCAAAGCATGAACAATATCAAAAAAGACCGATTGGCTGCCACCTTTGATATTGCTTCATATCTTCTAAATATATAAATATAAATATATATATAAAAATATAAATCTCTTTTTAGACCCTTTCAACGTACTTTGGAGTATTTTTTCTTAATAAAAGCATTGCTTTTCTTTTCGGCATTGGTTTATATTCACATGTCATTTATTAAGAATCCAGCAACATGTTTACAACATGTCCAAGATTGGCCCAGGGATGGCGTTTTAAGGTAAATCGATTTTGTTATTACTAATCATTACAACCAATGAGCATGGATGTACATTCAAATGACTTTTAATTTTACAGAGTTGAAGTTATTCCGAATTTGGATAAACGCTTAGAGATGTATGAAATAAATCAAGCCCATGAGATATCCATGCGTAAACTGTATAACGACTAGTAAGTTATAATTAACTAACCATTAAAGAAACAAAGCAATAACATTCTTTTATGCAAAACAAACATTTTTTCGAGTTTATTTCATTTCTCTTCTAAAATTTTAACAATAAATTACAGCTTTTATGGCATTGGACCAAAAACCAAAAATCAATTATATCATCATAAATATGCTACGAATGAAACTTTTACATACTATTTACAACACGAAGCTACTTATGGCGAATACTTAAAAAATAAGCAAAAAATTTTTGAAAAAAATGAAAATAATGAAATTGACGATGGTAAGTGGAATGAATAAGAAATATTTCATACATACTTCTTTTACTGATGCTAATTATAATTTCTGGTATTTTTTTGCTTGTTTATTGCGTGAATACTAGATGAACAATATATTGTAGAGTATTCATTAGAATATGGCCACTTACGCTTATCACCCGCTACACGTAAACGTTTACAAATACCCGTGCGTGTGGTACAACTGGATCCTTTGAATAACAAATGTTTTGGCGATAAATTTAGTAAATTTCTTTTAAAGGAATTATTGGGGTATGCTTTCACTTACTTATCACATTTTATGTAAAAAAAAGAAATCGAAATTAAACTTTTTTGAAAAGAAAACGGGCTCCAAAAAAAGCTTTTTGATGTTTAATTATTTGCTTTGCAGCTATGATGACTTGTTAATGGCATCGGTACGTGTTATAGCGGAACAAGAAGAAAATAAGGGTTATTTACGCAACGTTATAACCGGCGAACATTATCGTTTCGTTTCAACTTGGTGGACTGCATGGAGTTCATATCCTACAGCATTTTTTGTTATGTTATTATTTGTAAGTGTACTTTTTTCCTTATAAGCTAATGTAAAATTTTCAAAATTTTTTCCTTTATTTTGTTTATTTTTTAATTTTTTAATAGACCTTTTCCATTTCAATGTTATTACGGTTTTCCCATCACCAAATATTTGTTTTTATAGGTAAGTGATTTTATATTTAAAATGTTGTATTTATTTTTGTTTATCTATCTTTATATACATAGAATCTTACAAGTTCGAGTTTCTTTTGCAAATGAAAATTATATAAACATTTCTATAGTTTACGAATGTATACTTTACATATTACACATTTCAGTGTAATTGTGGCCAAAGCTTAGCTTAGGCTTAGGCCACGTCGGTTGTTTCTGTTTTATTCGAATAAACACGATCTTTGTAAACTGTCCATAATGGTAAAATTATTTAAGTATTTCAAGAAATTATTTTCGAAGGCGTTGAACGATTTTTTTTTTTGAACGATTTTTTAAAATTGAACAACCGCGACGAATATGTAATGAGGTACATTTATGTATGTATTGTATCGAAATTGTCGATTCGCATTTTTCGATTAACTTATTATTCGTAGTTCCACCAGTTCAATAATGGATTTTATTTAATTTACACAGTTTTCATACAAAATTAAATTTTTGATTTAGAAAGTTGAACTTGAAAGATCTTGTATTTAAGTTTTCTTTCTTGTGTAGAAAATTCTTATTTTATACATATGTGTGTGTGCGTTATTTATTTTATTTTAATTTTCATTATATCTAGTGGATCTGTTGCAAATGCTGGAGTTTAATGTTACCGCTCGTTTTCCTATTGCTCCTTTATTAATTGTCATATTAGCTTTAGTGGGTAAGAACATCGTCAAATATCATTTTTCTTTTGTACTAGTTGCTTTCTAATTGTAATTTCTTTACTTATTTGTTTTTTTTTTTTTATTAATTACAGGCATGGAAGCTATTATGTCTGAATTTTTCAATGATACTACCACTGCATTTTATATAATTTTAATTGTATGGGTCGCCGACCAATATGATGCCATTTGCTGTCATACAAGTATAACTAAACGACATTGGTTAAGGTAAGAAAAAATGAGACACTTCAATAAAAAAAACCCAAAAAAAAAATACTGAAATGAAAATTTAAAACACACCAAGCCCTTACTTAACCTTTAGCGTATATGAACTTTTTTTCCTTCATTTTCTCTTTCTCATTTCTCTAATTGTAATAACAATAATGCGGTTACATAGAAATTCCATTTAAGTTAGGCAAACAAAGTACAAAATTATGCAAATTAAAGACCACTTTATGCTTAAGGGCCATGAAATCGTCTTCTCTTCATTAGTGACCAAATTATGTACATCAACTACTTTATTAAATTTTTGGGCTTTTTATCGCGCTTACAATAATTGCATAAATAGAAATGAACATTCTAATAAGGAAGGTTAAATATATTAAATATAATCAATAAAAAAGAAACACGAATAAATAAAAGACCGTTCGACCTAAAGTACTCACCACTAATTAGGATGTTATTAATTCAGCATAACGTTTTATATTGATTTTAACTAAAAAGAGAAAACAAACGAAATGTTTAAATCATCCTTTATATCATATTTATCGTCGGTCACATGTAGAAAGGCCCTAACTCACACTTATTTCGTTGTTGTGTGATTTTTTCGTGATTCCAATACATTTAACACAAATACATACACCTCCTCACAAAAATTTAATAAAAAAAAATATGCCAGTTATTGCCTTTCTACATGAGACCAACGTTATATTTTATTTGTTGTAAAAAAAAATTAACCATTAAAAGTCTTAATGAAAAAATATTCATAATCAGATTAATTGTTAACATTGGCTACAATGTGGCCTACATGCGGAACGATGCCAGCTTTGGAGTTAAACCAATTGCCGATGAATTGGAAATGTCAGTCCGTTTCGTAAAAAAGACCTATTGATTAGCTTTCCATTTATCTGTACAGAATTTAAAGAGAGAGAGAGAGAGAAAGAGTGACAGTTACCGTACTAGTAAACACTCTTGTGATGAGGATGACTTTTCTGAATCTGTAATGATCTAGAATATAAGGACCTAACTGTAGTCTACTACCTTTGCTATTATAATACGTTTTCTAGGACCAGAGAGGATTATCCTCTTCTTTAGGTGTGTTTAACAGAACAGCTTGGATTTTGTTTAAAAAATAACGTGGATTTCGGTAAACAACATTTCGATAAACAATATCTGAATGGAATGACACTGTTTATTAAAGCATGCGAGAAATGGTCGTGTTCTCCAAATACTAGAAAGTCAGTGTGATAGATACGGCAATAAACAGTCGGTATTACAGTAAACATGATGTTAATTTAATTTGCATTTTTAGCTAATCTGCTAATTTCTAGCAATTGCAATTGAAATGTGTTTTCTAAGTCTATGAAAAATTCCAAGCAAATATATTTCAAAATTAATTTGCATGGGGAATTTATAATTCTAAATGAAAATGTTTTCCTAGGTTTTTCTTTTGACTTTACCTTGTGCAAATAACACCTACTCCACAATTGCAAAACCATCAAGTATTTTTATAGTATGATTCTTGTATTCAAGTTTCTACCTCAAAAAAATTTATATTGGAATAATTTGTAGAAAACTCTTTCATTTTTTTTTATTGTTTTGTTTTGTTTTGTGCTTAACCAAAGGCACTTCTCCTTCTCGTTTTTCTAATGCAGATATACCAAGCGTTTGTATTTATGTTTTAATTTCTTTTCTTCTTTCTCATATTTTCCTCTGTTAACGACAGTGGAAAGAGCATTTATCTGAGGCAGCATGAGGAGGAGTTCTGGGTCACAGTATATTTCTTAAATTACTCTTTATGTTGTTAACCAGACGAATTGAGGCAAAACAGATTCAAAGCTTCATTTTTTTCTTCTTCTACTTTTACAAAAATTAACTTTGCTTGGGATTCATTGGTTATGAAAGCTTTGTCCTTAAGGCCTTCCATAAGGCTCATCTTACACAATTTGTAATTTTTCGAAGTGGTGATTGTAATAGTTGGAGAAAATCGATGGAAATAAACAACTAAAAACAAGTGGTGTTGGAATTAATAGTTACAGAAATAAAAGAATTTTATACAATGTATGTGTGTATATCCGTATGTATGTATATGCAATAGGTGTTGTAAGCAATATTGTAAGAGTGCAGCAAATGTGATAGAAAAGAAAATTCAGAAAGTAGAGCGAAATATATTGAAACCATATTTTGAAATAAGGAAATGTCAAAAGATATTGAAGCACTACACGACCGACTACCGGACTAATTTACGGGTATCATTTACAAACTACTGATTATAAAATAAGTTAATTAAGAAAAGTGGACTCAATCTAGTTCACAATTGAAAAATTAAGGCCAGCATTTATGCCAAGCTAAAGAGACCAGGCTTTACTGTATTTAAAACTCATATTCAAAGTTGTTTTTTCTTCTTTCCTTTGTATTTTTTCACTTTATTTTTGCTGGCCTTAACTACCCTACTGGTCATTATATAGAAGTATTTTTTTAATTTTTTTTTTGTTTTCGAAAGGATACTTCAATACTCGTAACAACATCATCATTTAAGTCAACATTGGAAACAAGACAAACATACATCTATACATCTATATATACATACTTCCAAATACAATTCGCAAACACCCTTACTAACTTTTATAAACACATCAATGCCATAGTAAGTGGATTGTCATGGCTGAATGAAAAGCTGAAGTATGTATGTAGTGATGTGGTAGAGTAGACTGTTGCTCTACATTTTCACCATAAAACAAACGTAAGAACCCAGCCATTAGTAAACATTTAAATAAGGACTTCTATAAACAAAATTGAACAACAAATACATTATATTCATGCACTGACATAACAGAACACAAAACAATGAAAACAATAACGATTACAACAACAACAACAATAATTTAAATTGATTATAAAAGATGATATATAGAACTAGAACCAACCTACCAATCAACTAACAATCGTTTATATTAAATTCACCAAAATGAAGGTCTAAGTTAACTATAAACAACAGGGCCTTGAAAGAATAAAAACTTTATTGTCATTTGAAATTTTTGACTTGACGAATTAGGCCAACACCTACATAGAATCCTTTTTCTGTCACCTGTCGTGAGGCCTTTATGAATTCTACGATGATTAGTTGCCAGATAGCTGATCAATACGTGATCTACTAACGTTAACGAATTGCTTTTGGTTTGATTCTACCAAAAAACCTTCCACTAGTTCATAATACCCCGTACTTTTTTTCAAGATCCTTATAACTCTCTGCGAATTCTAATATTCGTATCGTATACTCGATAATACTTTAGCCAGTGTCAGTTATTTAAAATGCGAATATTTTGGTTTGAAAGTCACGAAATTCGTCCATCAATCCGAAGCATATTACCTGGTTTATTCACTTCTAATAAAGTCTGACACTGACTTCTACATGGATCTTGTATAGATCTGCTTATTAATTGTAATCCAAGGTAAAGTTTAGCATGATAAATAGACTTCCTATGTTTCGTTAGATTCGATTGAATCCTGTAAATTTGCTTGTGGTATTTATTATTTATGATTCAATTCGTGCAAGGGAGAAGAACCAAAAGCCGTGTATTGACTCTCAGTCTAACTGCAATATTAAGACGTAAAGTCGAGTTTCTTTTTACACAGTAGCGAATATTAATTATGCAGAGGATAAGCTTTAAAATTAAATAAAATCACCACACTATTGATTTCAATGAAATATTTCTTTTAATTACTTGTGAAAGCTATTGCCTGCAAAATATTTATCTTTATTGACAGAAAAATATAAATACTTTCGTAAATAGACAACAAACAAACAAACATATTCGCATTGTATCACTTTGGCATTTCAAATTTCCGTTCAAACACACTTATTTGGCGACATTAATGATTACGCACGTTGTAGTACTTTAATCGAGAACCCTTTAAAATACCAACTACAATATTGTCATTGTCATCATGCTCTAACGCTCCCAATATTTACCGCTTTTGCTTGTTTCTATTCGCGGCTTCACAAACTGTTTTAGTGGTTTGTGGTTTGACAGAAGCCTCATCCTTTCTTCTACCTACTAAATATGTGTTGGGAGGGCTTTGATGTGATGTTCAATTATCAAAAAGAATAATAAAATTGCTGTAATTGTTTATTAAGGCTCTGCGTAAAGGAAGAAAGAAAACAAAAAAGAAAAAGAAAAACCCGTGCGTACATTTAACGAAAATATTTACAATTAGGACGCATTAATTTTTATTATAAAAACAAAAAAAGTTCTTAAACACTTTGTTTTTACAAAATTTATTATTACCTATTAACCCCTGGACCCTTTTGAATATTTCCGAATTAAGAGCTTCGCTATAGGACAGCAGCTTATAGTTAAGAATTCATGCAAAACATTCAACACAAAACTAAACTGTTTGGAGCAAAAATTCTTCATTGAGAAACCTTTTAGCCAGCTGCTCTATTTTTGATTACAACCGTCACATTGCTCAGGAATAGATTGATTTGGTTGTAGAAATTTAAATATAAGGCTCTTGGTTTCAAAGGATTTCCAGCTTTTTGCTATTCGACATAGATCGTCCAAGGAGTTCACATTTTTAATGACTTGTTCTTCTCGAACGTTACGGAACCAGAATATTACTCTCAACAAATCGTTGTAGTAGCGCAACATATCAGTAGTAACGCAATCTTCACCGTAATTGTTTTGCCTGCATAAAGGAAATTAAGGTTTGATTTTCAATTCGTAAATAAACGTGAGTTCGTTTTTGCTCCAGTACCAAGTTTTCTTTTAACTTTGAGTTGAAACCTTTTGTTTTGAAAATGTTTGCTTTCGAATCAAAATTCTCAGTAGACCGTCAGTGATTACAGCTTAGTTATGTAGTTTATTTATTTTTTCCTAGTCTCTCTTTCTCTGTAAAAGTAACTTCCTTTTCTCTCTTCCATTCTCTCTCTCTATCTCTCTGACTCACTGTCTAAAACATTTGGTTTATTGCTGTGGTTTTGGTTTTCAAATATTATTTATTGTCATTAAATATTCATTTAGTTTTTGATTGGCTGTTTAATATCTGTTTGTTATCACAGTGAAAAATCTATTTACAATTCTCGAGTCAATTCTCTAAAGGATAATATTTTATTCTACAGCCACTTATTAAAGTGTCTTGTTAATTTCGGTTAAGTGCCTAACGACGAGAGGCAGAGGAGAAGAATCAATTTAATTTATTAAATATTTTATAAAACAAGGAAAAGATTTTCTTTTATTTCAAACTAAAATGTTTTATTGGAAGTTCTCAGCTATTAAAGCGGATTTTATAACAAAAAAATCTCTATTATTTCAAATTATTAAAGCGCAAAATCGAACTAAGCTATCACTTCTTGTGTCATGTGTGGAATGAATATGATAGATAATTTATAAAATTATCATTCTAATTAAGATATTACTGGAAACAGTAAGACCATAATAAAGTGAATGATGTTTTATAAGAGTGAATTAATAGATAGTTTTGCATCAAGAGCGTATACTTTTTTAGTTTTGCTTGCGACTGGCATTCTCTTTTAAAAGAGTTAAGACTTGATTTAACCTCTGCTATCTACTGTACGCTGTATTTTGGTAATTAATTAGTATTATTAAGTACAGAAAATTACCCAAAATTCATACCAACCACTCTACTTGTGTTTAGTGATGCTGATATGAACTAATAACCACACAAATAACACTTACAGAAATTTGGCCAAATTTGAAATTACATTGAATAGTGAAGGTGGTGATATTAGTGTTGGCGTTAGGATGGGTATAAGAACGTCGTATGAGAGTACTATTATCTAAAGACAATCATGCATTGTAGTCGCATTATAAGGATTTTAATTACTTGTGCATATTGGTTATACTATGCATTCAATGGAAACGAATTTGAATTGACGAGTGATGAAATAAATTAAAATGATCTCATGAATGTCTTATAAGAGATAAAATTTTGTATTGAATTGCATTGAATTTGACTTAATGCGTTTGAAAATTAATTGTCTAACATGTACTGTGTAATTCACCTACACTTACTCGTGTAATTATATCTATGTGTATACCTTTGTACGTTTGGAAGGGATAAATGCCATCTACATACATACTATATATACACATACATAGGGGTGTCCTATCTTTAAATAAAAAATAAAAAATGTGCATTATATACACACACATAGTATGATAGCAATGAAATAGAAAAGGTCCAACGGGATCAAGTCGCCTATAACATGGATTAGCCTCAGGTAGATTAGTATTGTTCCGTATTTGACAATTTTATTTGTTTACGTACACATTCAATCGTAAATGGGCTTCATGGCTCAATATGATTTTTAGATGAAAACTACGTTCAGAGTCCATTCAGCGAACATGCTGAATGGCTGGCTGTCAACCTTCGGAAGTCTTTATTGTACGTAAATGTCGGATGTTAAGTGTAGAAGTTGTTAGCTGCTTCTGCTACTTAGTCGCGTAATTGATTCCAGGTTCCCTTGAAAGGTATTAGACTTATCATGATTTACTTGGGATACCTTTGATTTCCTATGTTTGCAATCCTTGAATAGTGTCGAAATAGCCAATAATTTTAAAGTAACTGATTTGTTTTTTTCCAATCTCATCTCCAGCAGATGTCAATTTTTGATAGATCTATTCGCACTGATTAAGAATCGATTTAATCTAACCATAACTCCGTCAAATGAGAGCCTCATAACGATTAGCAAAGTTAGGCTTTTTATTACCATAATGATTTCCAATTGCCTCTTTATTTGAAAACTTATTAATCTGCATTGTTTTGAGGTATATTTCTGTTTGGAAATCATAACAATGTAAACCTTGGGACATCTTCAGAATTGCTATAAACAGTTTATCCACTGTAATAAACTATATTGGGTTTAGTGAATCCCATCGGATTGAAACACATCCATTATTGAATACTAAATCAAAATAGATAATTTCATTGTCTCTGTGAGTGCATTACGTTTTTGAAAAGTGTTCAAACATATGTATTTCAAAGAAATTTCGTATTTATCTTTGTAATTTTGTTTCCTTTTTTTTTGCTGTTTTCTACTTGGATGGATGCAGAGTGTTGTCTATTTATTTCTGTGTGTGTTTTAATATTTTTGCTTGTCTATTTTATTTAATGCATTTGTCAATCAGTTACATTTCTTTTTAATTCCTTTTCCTTTTTGCTTTTACCAGTTTTGTTTTGTCTATTCCTCTTCAAGATAACATGGTTCGATTTTCTTATTCTTGTTTTTTTTTTTTTTGTTATTTTTCTTGAAGGTAAAAAAAATGTTTTTTGTTTTGTTTGCGTAATAAATCTGTGTGTGCCACAGACAAACATTCATATATTTATTATCCTTTACACAAATACATACATATGCAATACTCAGTGACATCCTTATAAACATACTTGCATTAGTTTTTTTTGTTGTTGCTGTTTTTATTCTTATTTTCTTTATTCATTCAATTCATTTGAAAACACTTGTCAGCAAGATTGTTTTTCGTTGTTGTCGATTGACTTGCACAGTTGTGGCGAATACAATCAGTTCAGTTCAGTTCTTTAAAAACATGATTTCTTACAGAGATTTCGGTAATGTGCTGTATATGTAAGTCGCTTACTGTTTTCCAGTGCACAGTGCACTTAGGGACCATTTCATGAGTGTTGATTTTGTTAAATAAAAATAGTAAATTTTACTCAAAAGTTTGCCTTCAATTCATTTTGTCATTCTCGGAAACTTTTCACTCTTTAACCGATCTGTTCAATCGTTCAAGCGTTTTCTGCAGCTGTTGTTTTTGATTTTATCGTTTGGTTTTTACGCAACATTAAGTAGCCGAATGAGTTGTAAAAGAAACTGATATGACAGTATTACCATCCATCCAACCAACCAACCAACCAACCCACCAATCAGCTAAACACACGCTACATAGGTCTACATACTCCAAAGAAAAGAAAGCAGGAGACTTTTAACAAAAATGAGATTAAGTAACATAGAATGCGAAAAACAAGAAAAAGATAACGGAATAAAGAAACGACAAAAAGGTAAAATGTAATTACAAACTTTGAACTGGAAATGAAAATTTAACATTTTTTTGTTGTCTGTAGTAAACCGTTAAGCTTTTCTTTAACTTAAGCTTTTAACATAAATAAGATCAAATATTGGAAAACCCCTCGATTGATAATGACGCTGGTATTGTCTTTAAAGGGTTATGTCATTACAGTTTATGTTCTACGATCTTACTTTACCTTACCTTATCTTCGACTGCAATAGAGATCGTTATGTTTTTAAATAATTTATTTCTTCATTCGTAAACATATGGAAGGATATGTGGATACTCCTTAGTAGTGCAAAAGAAGTTTGACTTAGTGTAAGGATTTAATTTGCCATAAACAAGACTAGAACTTTGAATTCTTGTATATGTAATCACTAACCATTACACCATTAGCATTATGCTAACATACATTTATTCGCTATTTTTGTTCCATGAGTGTACATCATCTATTATAATTCGTTACCATTCGCATATATCGAATAACATAATTTTTTTTTTCATTTACTTTAGTTCAAAAGGTCGAAGTACGACCCATATTATTTCGTGATCTCTGTTAGAAGCTTACTGTTATGCCCTCATTTCCTTTAAAGATTCTTATATAGTTTGTGAAATACATATTTCCACAAATAGAGGTTATGTACAATTTATTTACGGACTTTTCTTCTAATGCCAGCTTTTTACTTAAGGCTAATAATTTTACAGTAATTCTGATATTGTCTAAGCGCAAAAAAAAATTATTGCATATTTGCCTTAAAAATACTCGTATGTACTGTGTATATCTGTAGCGCATTTACTCGAACTTCAATTATGTTAAAGTGAATAATTTATTTAATTTTTATTTCACTCGTAAATGAATACAAAGACATTCATGTGTATATTGGCTGTCATTGAAGTGGTTATTGTGGCTTTCAAACAATAATTCACTTCAGTTCATATGCTTTATTGTTTATAATTTTCCTGTGCATTATGAATTTGTCGTATATTTTAATTTATTTGATACATTTCATTAAACACTGTATGTGGGGTTAATTTATTGTTCCATTTGTGTATTTGAAAGCTAAAGAAACTATTATGAAATGAGTGGAGTAAATATCTTGTAATTAAATATCATAAAATTAATAAAATATGTACATATGTATGTCCGTGTGTCGAGTTAAAAGAATTAAGTAAGGAAGATATTTGAGGACTGACTACACTAAAGGTCATTTTAATCTATTGTCTTATTTTCACCAAATTGTTTCCTGTTTTTCCAATACAAACATGAGAATTAACTACCCTTATCTGTACTAGTCGCAGTAGTCTAGTAGCCAGTGTGTTGGCTTATTAGACAAAAAGCCCGGCTTTGTATCCCAGGTCAGGCATCAAAACGAGTAGTATACTCGTCGTGGGCAATATAAAGGCAGAAAGACTCGATATATTTTTTCGTACTTAAGTAGGTTTTAGTAGAAAACCAAATAATAAATCACGCACATGGATAAAGAAAATGGAATAAAACGAAACAAATTGCGAAAATTGGCAACACTTAGAAATTCACTATTGTCGATTGGCAAAAAAAAAAAATTTGCTAATTCAAAAGCCTGCATGTTATAATGTTTTTAAAGTAGGACGACTATACTAGTCTTTGACAGGGTATACAGCGCTTGGCTGCATATGTGTTAATGTTCTGGACATGAAAGTCCAATGTGTTGTGTTCTAAATATTTTATTTTATATAATCGCTTTAATCTATTAACAAAATTCACATTCACAATCAACCCTCCTTGCTCATAAGACCTGATAACATAAATATTCTTTGTTTAAAAAGTAGGGTACAAAACTTGCACTATTATGGCGGTCATAGTTAGATATTCTAACGCATATACATATATATAAAGGAATCTAGCCGCGCTTGTAAGTACATCAGTTTTATACTTCGAACAGCAAATTGATTAGAAGTTACCGGGATTCTGCTAGCCAATGTTACCAATTTTTAGTCATCTCTAGTCGAGAGGCGTAGATTGATTGCTATCTCAATTAAATATAATTATAGAGTCCAGATTTGCCTGTTAAAGATCGAACACTTAGGTTTCGTGCCCAAAAAAATTGTTATGGACTTAAATCCTATAAATGTGGTTCTAAGAGATATAAACTCCTTATGGCATTGTTTTTGTGCCATCTTGTATGACTGATTACATGAGTATTACACCTCACAAGAAATAATAATGTGTATTAAACTATAAATATAGGGAAGAAATGAAACTTGGCATTCATTCATTGTATTTATATGTTAGGGGAGAAATTTTTGTATGTTCATACATTATAAACATATATGTATGTATACTTATTACGTTATCTTATTTTTTTTTTCGCTTGAAATCAGAAAAATCGTTTAATAATATACTGCCTTCTGACTTTTTTTTGTTTTGGGTAGGACTCATCTTCTGCAACATACATATAAAAGATGATAAAATTAATGGAATAACAAAAAAAAGTTGCGTAAAAACATTCAATGACATATTGACAAACCGAAATACCAAATAAATGTGTCAAGTCGAACGTTATTGATACTGAGACTGTAACGATTGTAAGGATACCATTACTTTCTAAAAATATTCGAAATTAATTTTTTTTTTCAAACCAAATAGTACAAGTCGTATGTATTTGACAGATGAAGACTTACTATTACTGTCACATCCTTTTCAATAAATTTAAAATACCCCCTGAGTGAGTAGCGGTACTTGATATGAAGAACTGAAAAACGTAAATGTAATTGAGTTGTACTTGTCCATTGTACTCAATAATGCCTCAAATATGTATGCATGTATGTCTGTATATGGTATATCACAATGTAATATAAAGGGGGGAGGCATATTGTAGATGAATGTGGTCGGATGGGAATATTCTTTCAGTTGGTATACGTTCGTACGGTTGTTTTTTTTTATTTTTTTAAACACGACAGTAATCTGTGTAGCAGCAACATAATAAAGTTCTACGACTAAAAATTTAACAACAGCAACAAGTTTCTTTCTGTTAAGTTTGTTATACTGTGTGAAGTACATATAATAGTTGGAACTACTAGCCATCAGTATTCTTTATTTCTTTATTTTTCAAATCATTTAAAGCTTTCATAAAACAAAATATGTTTCGTTTATTTTTAAGAATTTCTTAGCAATTAGCAAATCGACTATAATTTCGAAAAAAAAAACAAATTCTTTTCATAGAATTATAAAAACGGTTCTTTAGAAAATGCCAATTGTTCAATATGATTATGGTGATTATAAAATCTTTTAAAACTATGGATGTTGCTGAAGAATACAAAGATAACCAACTAAAGAGAGGCCACTCTCATTGCGAAATCTCTAAAAGATTCAAACGAAACGAAAATGGACATAAAGTACCACTACAGCGTTAGCTATCACATTTCGTATGCCCAAATGTCCATATTAAATTTGACTTATGACTTAGTTTTTGCTTATAATTAGTATAGAATTTATGAATGAATTTATCAAAAATTATTTTCGTTTTATACAAAATTCAAAGTCATAATTCTGAGTCATAATTCGGAGAAAAAAGTTTGTGCAAAAACCTTCATTAAAGTAAACAAATTCTAAAGTAATGAAAATTCAAATAAAATGAATATGAAAATTGTTGAACATTATTTGATAATAGAACAACATCAATCGTTTAGAGGATATTGTTGAAAAATATTAAATTTCTATGGCTGTTTATTTTAAATTATCCACATAATATATAGCATATACATATGTATACGAGTATATGGACTTAATTTCTTATACGAATTCAATTGATTTTCAAATGGTTTCCTTTTGTTAATTTTTATTTGATGACCATTATGAAATTGCTCTCTCAGACTACCATATATGTAAGTACATGTACAAGTATTTCACCCAGGGACTTATGGTATTGATGTTGTTGCTTATTTAAAATTAATTTACAATGGTTTTGTTGACAGGTTTGATTATTAAAAAAAATTCAACAAGTTTTTTTTTTAAGTAACTTTGTTACAAAAAAAAAGTTACGCCACGGCCAATAAAGTTATGGCAACGATATAATGCCTTACCAATAGGGTGTATGTACGCGTATATAGAAAATCAGTCATTTTTAGTTTTATTAAGTAAGAGTTTTATATTATTTTATTTTTTGGAAATTTAAACGTTATTGATTACATTCAATAATAAAACATTTCGTCTATAGATAATTAAACAAAACTTGTGGTGCTTCGTTTCTGCTATTTGGTTTAATAAAGTAATGGAAAAAAATTACATACAAAACAGAAAAATCGCTAAATATTCACTTTGTGTGGGGCCACTGAAGCTAAATGTTTGTATTGTCATTAAGAATCAATATTAAAACAAAAATATATGCTCGTTATTGTATTTAGTTTCTCATCTGTGGCATTCATATTTATAAACCATTTTAAATGTTCACTTTAAGAGGTGCCATACCCATTGTTTTCAAATTCGACCAAATTTGAATATCTATTCAATTTGATTCATCCCAGTTGTCCCAAAAATGGTGTTACAGAAGGCAATGGACTATTCGTCCATTCGCGTAATCTATACATAAACTTCAAGTCAAGAGTTCGCACGTAGTAATGTAATTTCATTCCCGAATTTTTATGAGTTCTGTAAATAATAAGAGACTGATTTTGCTCGTAAAATTCAAGCCATGATCGTATATATGAGGTCATATAAGACGAAATATTTCCACACTTGAAAAATGTAGTCGTTCCAGCGAATATCGTATATTTACCCTAATGTTGAAGTCGCCGTGGTCTAAAAGATAGTGTGTTGGCTTATTAGACGAAAGGCCCGAGATCGAATCCCAGGTCAGACATCAAAACGAAAATATGAAAATATTTCTTCGGCGACTTCCTCTCATCAGATTTCTTGCAAACACTCTGAGAGGTAAAATTGCCATGAGAATCTTTTCAAGAAAATCTGCCGTTCGGAGTCGACTTTAAACTGTAGGTCCCGCCACTCACACGAGTGGTGTAAGAAGCTAGGACGTTGTACAATGGGTCAATTCGATCTCCGGGTAACCTAACCTAACCTACCCTAATGTTAACAAAATCTATGAAACCCTTTCTCTATATATCCTGCTACCACCCAATTGATAAGAGGAGATGCAACAACGGAGCCACACATACTATGTATTAAGTATTGAGGAGGTGTTGCTTATCTGTTATTTGTTTTACAATAACTGTATACAGTGTTCCTTTGGTGTCCCTGAATTAATTAATAATATAAAGTGTATAAATTCTTGAAATTGTTTGTTTAATTTCTTCTGTGAATTTACTTTATTTCTCATATTGTTTTTTTTTCCATTCGAATGGACAAATTATTACATTTTATATTGATATCGATATCGAATGACGTAAAATATTCTCCTTGTTATTCATTTTGCGTGCTTTCGTTTTCCTTTATACGTGTGTACAACATCGCGTTGTCATGACAATTGTTAGGTCCATAATTAAATGAAATATTTTTTTTCCAAAAACTTCACCTGAATTACAATCACATAATTGTGACTGATACATGCGTATAATATGACATACATACATACAAACATATGTACACATACACATATGTACAATATAAATATAATATTTTTTTTTTTTAGTAAATTATATAAATAAACTAATACAGTGATAATTATTTAAGGTTGATTATTAATTAATATTATTATTGTGAAATGAATTTCTTTTCTCATTTATTTTACTGTTTATATTTCTTCTTTTTTTTAGATTCTTTTTTCTTTATCATTTTGCATTTTATGCTTATCACTATCGCTTCAGTGGACAAAATCGCAGTTTGGCATTAGTTTCGTCCTGGCTTTTTATTCAGGTAAGTTATGGTTTTTTTTTAATCAATGCCTGAAGAATATGGGAATTATACGTTCAGGACCTATTGCTTGAGTTTCAGAAAACGTGATCTAATAATTTAAGAGGACTTGTTACGTATTCATAATACTCGTCTCTTTCTTCGAACACATCTGTTCATAGTCTACCTCTCTGTTCACATATCCGAAATATCAACATCAGACACAAATCCATACAAGTTATTGTCCAAAAAAGAATACTTGTCTTGTTCATGTTAAGATCTATAAAAATCTTATGGACAGCGTGTACTCAAATGAATTTACCAAGTATCCATGCCTCCCGGGCCAGCATAAGAGTTCCTCGGGTAGCATAAAAGTTCTTTAATTTTTTGTTTATTTTTTTCTTGTTTTGTGGACATCAGAATCTCCAATAATTTAATTTTAATTTAATTTTCTATATTGATTAGATTTTCTAATTGAAATTAAATTAAAAAATAATTTCATTTTTATGAATCACATTAATTGCATTAATTTCGAAAATCTAAAATTAAAAATAAAAGAATTTCTGTTGTCATCAGCTCCCTCTCTGCATTATGTTATTTGCCGTTGCCATTCGTTATATTCTTACAATGGAGAGTTGTTGGTCTTATTATAATAATTTTTGAATTTAATTTTTCGCTTTTCATAAAAATTCACGTGTATCATGGGTTGACATTAAATACGCAAAACACGTGTCAAAGTTTTATTACAAATGCACGTACATAAATGATACAATAACCATAAGTGACTGTACAATGAGTAAATTTAAATCAAAATACACAGTGGGTATCAACATTTAAAGCTCGTCTTCAATGGATTTTTATAAAGTTTTTGAAAGTTTAATAAAAAAATAAATAAATCGTAACCTTTTTATATGGGTTTTACAATATTGGATATCACTTTTGTTCCATATTGTATGATCCAGAGTCTTGTTCGCTTTTCATTTCCATTAAATATGGAATAAATTTATATTTTATTGCTGATAAATGATACGTATGCCTGTTTACTTAGAAGTCGCCGTGGTCTAGTGGGTAGTGTGTTGGTTTATTAGACAAAAGGCCCGGGTTCGTATCCCAGGTCAGACATCAAAACGAAAAAATATTTCTTCGGCGACTTCCTCTCAGCAGATTTCTGGCAAAGACTCTGAGAGTAAAAATTGCCATGAAAAGCTTCTCAAAAATCTGTCGTTCGGAGTCGACTTTAAACTGTAGGTCCCGCCACTCATGTATAAAATTAACGCACATTAGCTAGGTCGTAATCCTGACTGAAGGGTTTGTAATGGCCAATTATGTATGTATGTATGCCTGTTTACTGTATGTCTATCAAATCTATAAGGCATTTTACTTTCTGTCACTCTTTTTCAATATTATTTTTGGTCATACAATATGTAAAGGAATATCCCTTTACCATGTTGTATCATAATTCTTGTAAGATGACTTACAGATAATACAATTTTATCAAATCGATAGGAATATAAATTATTAATTAATGCCGGTGAGGCAGTGGGGTACATTATAAAATTATTAAAGTGATTGGAGAATAATTAGATTATCTCAGTTTGTGGACCAATAGATCATATAGAAACTACTTATTAAGAAATGATTAAGCTAGGAAGAGGGTATCCCGAAAAGTGGAGGACCCTTCAGTATATTGTGTAGATATGCAGCAGCTATAAGGTATTGTAGCCCAGACATTGTGAAGTATTGGTAGATTGAGGTCAATTTTATTTTTTGGATTCCATCGCTGAAATGCTAGACGATTCATTCTTACATCAGGATTTTTTTTTAATTTTATAGTTTGAAACATATTTTTACCAATACATCAATGTGCTATGAACGTAAACTATTGTGTTAATAAAATTTAATATACGCTATACACCTAACATTCACCTTTGACTGTAGATTTTAGGGCTGCCTTTAAACAATTGAATTATAAAAATAATTTAAAATTCGTTCCCCTCATTGCAAATGTGATGATAAAAGTTGTTCTCTAAGGTTTCCCTTTTAAGCCAGTAACAATAAAGCATGTTGTAAATATTTTATATGTGGTCATTTTTATTAAATTTTTCTCTCTGTTTTTTCCCTCTCATTTGTTTCTTTATTGGATTTTTTTTTAGCACTCAATGCTGTACTTCTTCCATCACTATGAATTACCCGTAATTATGCAGCAGGCTCAAGTTCTTATTTTAACACATAATCAAAATGATGGCAATGATGGTGGTGGTGGTGGTGGTGGTGTTGGTATAATACAGCAACAACAACCACAACAACAGCAACAAGCACAACAACAACAACAAGGTCAACAACATGGTACGTATGTTGCAAATCGTATATTTCGTTTGGTACCAATGCCACAGCAACAACAGCCGCAACAACAGCAGGCAAATGGTGATGGAGGCGGTGGCGGTCGCAATGGTGGCTTAGTAGGACAACTACGGGTGGTTGGACAGTTGAACGGTTTGCAAGTGCAACCGCAACAGTTGCCATTTGTAGGTGGGTTATTAAATCACTATGCTGGACAAAATGTTGGCGGCGCTTTGGGTATGATAAGACGTGCCTTATTTGCTAGAGGTTGGCGTCAACCCATACGTGTGCGCATACATACAGCTGGAAACTTACAGCGTATTAATTTGGGTTCCATACAAATTAATCCCGAAAATCTGGCACGTGCTTCTCCAACATCCACAACTACTGGAACTGAGGTCACCAGCAGTACAACCACCGCAAGTAGTTCCACAAATACTACTAATAGCAGCAGCCCAAGTACATTAACAACCAACGCAAATACAATTCTAACAACAGTTATGTCCTCTTCATCATCTTCACCATCTTCATCAAGTTGTATATCAGCCGTACCACCCGAATCTGCAACAGCATCACCTGCATCTTCTTCTTCTGCTATTGCCGCCTCTATGACAAGCAGCAATTTCACTTCAATTGCAACAGGTAGCTTGTGAAATGTTTTCTTTTTTGTAGATGGTTTTTAAATATTTTATTTTTGTTGCTGATCGCTTTCTCACTTTCTCTTGCAGATGTTCATCCCTTATAAATAAATAAATAGAAGAAGAAGAAGAAGAAAAAAACATAAATACAGAACGAAAGTATAGTAAAATACTTGTACAATACAAATATTTAATAATAATAAAAAAGAAAAACATGTTGTATTTGGTGTTGCTTACACTCTATAATACTTTACATTTATTTCTTCGCCGCTCTCCTAACTCTCCCTCTCTCTCACTCTCTCTCTCTCTCTCTTACTTCCACGACGACGGCATTTCGAAATTCAAAATACTTTCGAAAAAAAAAGAAAAACAAAACTAAAGTTAATGTGAGTGTCAGTGTGAGAAAATGAATGATGTTTGATGCCTGCCTTTAAAAAGGCCTTTGTGATAAATTTATTATTTAAATTATGATTTTCCTTATTAACTATTACTCTCTTAAGTACTGCAGTCTGTATAAGATTTGTTTATAATAAAAATTATTTTAAATAATTTAGAATGACGACGATACATCAGATATCTGAATAATTCAAAGAATTTTCGGATATATCTGTGCAGCGTAGAGACTTTTTAAACTAATTGGAATATTAATAAAGAAAAGTTATTAAATTATAAAAATAAGAGTTTTTGTATTTTACAGAAAGGGACGGGATGCCTTAGTACTTAATTTTAATTTTTTTTCCTTTACTTTTAAGTAAGGACTTGTTAATAGTTCAAATATTTTCGAATTTCGATTTAAATTAAATCCGTTTTAAATCGAAATCCACTTTACTTCGCATGAATAGTTACAATCAATCAAATTAATCATGCTGCTTTAAAGGTAATTCATAGCGAAGATTACGATGTACTTTTTCCCCAAAAAAAAAAAAGGATCGATCTGTGCTTCTTTTTATAATTACAAAAAAAAATTTTTTTGAATTGTATCTTATTCATGTGGAGTGAAGTGTATTTTCTATATTTAAAAGTATAAAACTATATAATGTTTCTCTAATTGGCAACAATTTACATACGAGAGTACGTGTATATTTGTTTTTTGTAAATAATAACATCCACTGATATGAGATCTTTACCTAATTGGATTAAATAAAATCAAAAATGGAAAAAGAAAAAATAAAATGTAATAACAATAGCAAAACTGAACTGAAACAAGCAAAACAATGTATTCAAATAATTATTAATAATAATAATAAATACATATTTTCAAAAATACCAAAATTTAGAATATTTACAGTACATACACATACCATTTGTGTAAATATACAGACGTAGTATGTGTAAATTACGTTGTAAATGTCGTACGGCATTCATCAAAAAGGCGGCATATAAGATACGCTTATAATATTGTTGCCTTATTTTTTAGAATGCTATTCACGGCATTGCTAGGTATTATCAGTCCGATTGTTGTTCTTCTATTTACTCTGTCACCGTTGACCACAGTGCTGTGATAACTAATATATAGAACTCGTCGTCAACCTTGCTTCTCCGCGAACTTTAATTTTTCCCAAAAATTTTACATATTAATAGATCAGATATGTATGTAATATGTCATGAAGAAGTGGTTCGCTTGGTTTGGTTCTATCAATGTAATAAAATGTTGCAAAATGTGAATGTGTTCAATTATTATCGGATCATTAGAATTTTGTATAAACAGTGTTAAAACAAAAAGAGAATAATATGCAAATTAAAAAAAAAAAAATATATTATTTACCATGACAACGAATTAAACAATCAACCTTCCCTTTGTAAACTGCCTAGAAGGTTAGCATGATGTGAAGTGACTACTGACAATACACAGGTGCTTGTAATAGAGTTTTGGAATATTAAAATTATACGCAAATAAGAATTGAAATATATGAAAATAATTTTATAACTCTAATAATATTCAATTGTTATCTAATTTATATCGTTCATAGTGGAGGTGAAAAAATGAATGTGTTGTGTTATGGAATATTTAGATTCAAACAGTTTATTCAGTAAAATTCAGTGCAATTTCCGTAAATTTCACTGAAGCCGTGACATATAAATACGCCATAATGTTTGTTAAGTACATCGTCTACATCCAATGGTCGGTAGGTTGCTTCTGAAACGGTCAGAAGGTCCTGATTATATGGACAAGAGAATAACATGCGACATTTGTGGGAAGTTAATTATTTCTATTAATTGCCTAAAGATTTTTTTATTCAAGCGCATAGTTTGTATTACTGAGTTAACTTATTATATTATCCAAGGTGACATTGACAGTAGAATCTAACATACTTTTATCGGGTCTGCCATTTAACGTTTTTTTTTTCCCAACTAGCGTTTATTTCGTGAATGGTAACGTTTAGCTCTTGTCTGATTTGACAGATAATTAGTTTTGTTCTTCCGCTGAACGAATATGGTTGTGTATACACGTTTTTCCTTCGCTAAGTGGGCCTGCGATCGACTTGCAGAAGATGCCGGGTAAGTAAACAAGGAAAATTGCCCCATTTGGGGCACAGAAAACCCGCCGCAATACATTGTTGCGGATTTTGGTCCTGAGGCATAATTGCGCCATTTTTCTTCGAAAATTAGCAAGGAGTGGTCGTTACAGTCAATGGCGATCATTATCGGGCCATGTTGAACGAATTTTTGTTCACAAAAATTGAAGAGGAAGATATTAGTAACATTTGGTTTCAACAGGACGGCGTTACGTACAACACAGCCGAAGCTACACTCGATGTTTTGCGCCCTGTTTTTGAAGATCGGATTATCAGCTACAGAGCTGATGTTGTTTGGCCACGTCGGAGTTGCGATTAAACACCGTTGGACTATTATTTGTGGGGTGCTGTCAAAGATAAGCGTTACGCCGACAAGCCAGAGACAACTAGCGCTTTAAAGGACAATATTCGTGAAGCCATTGGTGAAATACAGCTGCACACAATCGACATTGTCCTTAAAAATTGGACCGATCGTGTAGGCTATTGCATGGCCAGCCAATGCAGCAATTTGAATGAAATTATTTTCTATTATAAACCGGAAGGATTGTACTTTCAAATAAAAAAAGAAAGTTTAGAAAATATTCAGTAGTTTTTTTAAAGCATTTTCAATAAAGAAAAAGTTAATTTCCGGTCCCTTTAGATAAAGTTGGAAACCAATTTTTAAAAAGGCCGATTCTGTACAAATCTTACGTCCGAAAGATTAGCTAGAGCTCTGCAATGAAACTAATCTACTATTTGCATTTGAACTTTTAATTCTGATTTTTTATAAATGTTTGCTCCTTTTTGGTCGATCACTTTCGTCTACTTTTTATGACGTAAATTTATAACTCCGGAAAGGGACTGTAGTTAGTCAATTTGATTTTACAAGTTTTCATAAACAATTCCAGCCATTTTTCTGAGCCATCCGAAAAGAGAGAGATACTATTTTTTTTAAAAGTAGTATCTAAAATTCAGTTGTTCCTTCAAGGCAAGAGTGTCAAGTACACTCTACACTCGAAGAAATACCGTTTGTCCGTTTTATTATTCTGTGACCAGAGAAGTGAATTAAAGAAAAAGCAACCATCGTACGTAGAACTCCTATAAAGTAATAATGTTTTCCAAATTTTATAAAACAAAGTTTTATTATTCCATACCCCTTAATCTTCAAAATAGTATTAATGTAGGCAGGTCTTGTTTAAGAAAAACTTATATCTACTATAAAGCAAACGATGATTATCATATTACGGCGATAGTCAAGTTAAATTCTTTTGAGCCATTATTAAAGGATTCTTTATAAAATATTTTTTCATTTGCTTTCTTTACATTTCATTTGCCATTGTTTTGGCATTCACAAATCAGACACACAAATAATAAATTCCACTAAATTAAGTTTCAAACACTGGCAGCAGCAGCTGCAGCATCCCCCCTAGCATCAGTAGCTGAGGTAGTTTTGAGGAGGCATCAAGAGCTGTAATAACAATAATAATAAAAACAATAACAGAAAAAAAAGGAGAAGGAGAAGAAGAAGAAGAAGAAAAAAAGGAAACAAAACACAAAAAGCAAAACAAATTGCTGTTAAAGTGTTAACTTCACAAGAGGTATTCAAAACCCATCCATTCATTCTTCACTTATTCACTCGTTATTGTAGCCCTTTTACGTACGCCATTCAGCAAAAGTACTCTGATGATGATGATGACACGCAGCACTACGCAACGAAGGATTTCATTCAATTTAATTTTTTTTTTAATTTTTGCAGGTTATTTTCCCTTTTTTTCTCCTCCTTTCCAGAGGATTACAAGTATAAGAAGTTGGCATATTTTAACATGATTAAATTCAACAGTGAATCGTATACAAGTAAAAAAGAATGGATGAAGGAAAAAATTATTAACGGACATGTTCGACTTTATAGTAACCTTATAACGAAAAGTACTTTTTAAATTAACAAAAAACACTTTTGTACAATGGCTAGGCTAGTATATCTAGGGCTTTCAAAGTAATTTGCCCCAAAAAAATTGTGGCTCTGTATCGATTTCTCCACAGGTAAAAGAGAACGAAAACTGATAACAAGTGTAATAGATTAGCTATATGAACAGTATTTGCCAATATTAGATAAAAAAGCTTTCATCCACAATATACTCGTACAGCCAGATAGAAGATTTAAATAATTTGAAAAATTGTTGCTGTTAGTAGACTGTTAGTGATTATATATCGTCCACAGCGATATGTCTCAGCTACTTATGGTGACGTAGGGTATGAAGGAAAAAAACGATAACAATATACTGAAATTTGAATCGGATGAGGGTAAGTAAATAAACACTCAAATTTGCACTGCGAAACTATTGGCCATAGAGGCCATGGAAATTATTAAGGGCTCCATTTGCAACAATTATTTCCGTAAGTCTGTAAAGTCAGATATTGGCAATTTTAGCTGGTTTGTAACCGTATACTAGGGGATTTCATAAGAATTCTAATCATTCAGTTACCGTTTAGTTTTCTGGCCGGAAATTTGTGGCACAAAAAAATGGGATATTTTCAGTTAGATTTCTGGATTTTATTTTATCAGAGCAGCGATTGGGTTAGTGCATTTTGGTTTAATACAAATGATTCGTCAAATTTCTTCAAAACACTACCGCATCAACTCCCTTCTACGGAATGATAATAAAAACGTGACAATAGATTGACGGATTAGCTGATATACATTACAATTACAACCCTTTAGTCAGGATTACATCTAAGCTTCTCACACCACTTATATTCTGTGTGTTAGTTTTATATATGTACGAGTGGCAGGATCTACAGTTTAAAGTCGACTTCCAATAACAGATATTTTTGAGAAACATGTCATGGCAATTTTATTTACTCTCAGAATTATTGCCAGAAATCTGTTGAGAGGAATTTGGTAGCCAACACGCTACCTACTATACTACGGCGACTTTTATTCAAAAACTTCAAACTTCGCCTACTGATTGTGGCGAATTGTTTCCTTAAGTCTTGGCTTATTAGACTGAAGGCCCGAGTTCAAATCCTAGGACAGACATCAAAACGAAAATATGAAAATATTTCTTCGGCGACATCCTCTCAGCGAATTTCTGGCAAAAATTCTGGGAGTAACTTTAAATTGCAGGTCCCACCACTCTTGTATAAATTAACGCACACAACATAAGTGGTGTGAGAAGCTGGTCGTAATCCTGACTAAAGGATTGTAATGATCAATTATGTATGTATGTATGTTTTTGATATAATGTGGATTAATATTTTCCCATTCCTTCAAATGGTTACACTTGTGTACAGTTAAGTGTACACATTTACAGACTTGTTTCGCAAACGTAAAGTTTTTGAAAAATCTTCCAGATCCTGCGATAAATCGATTGATAGCTAATTGTTATTGTATTGCCAATAAAATTTACATTATTTTCTAGATTATAGATGTTTTATATAAATAGACCTAAGATTTTCGATTTGCATTGTTCCAATTATTATATGATATGTCTGATTATGCAAGTAAATAGGGCCTTTATTTAGTTATAGCCTGCATGGTAAGCAAATACGTTACGTTTTAATGAATTTCAATCTTTTAACCTGATTGTTTCCTTTCGAGCTTAACCCTTTAGGCTGAACTGCAAATTAAATTGATTGTTAAATCATTTGGAAAAAAAAAGAAATCATAAAATAAATTTAAGTGAACTGAAATGAAATACAAATTATTACAAGGGTTAATAAAAGTTTATTAAAATTACTACGAACATTTAATTAAATCACTTGACTTAACTGAAAGACAGGCACATACAAATTTGAATATTTTAAACGAAATGAAATTCCTTAACATTGATGATGTTTAACTCTAATTGGGCTTGATTTGATGAATTTAAATGTAAATTAGGTATTCCATAGACCTGTGACTGCGATTAAACTCAAACGTTTAAAATTGTTTATCAATCGACATTCACTCTGCATTATTATCAAAGTTAGAATTTTATTTTTCTTAACACAATTGTGTTAATATGAAACATAAGAGATGGAGAATTAGAATTACTTTTGATTCCCCAGCCACAAAATTCTGTAATAGTTGTCATGTCGTTTAACAAAGCACAACAACAAATATTCCACCAACCAACCAATATACCGTTAGAACGTTAGACCGTTAGTTTTATGTTATCGATAATAACAAGCGTTAAAAATTAAATGAGAATTTTTCATCGTCAGCGAGGAAATCTATTTTAAATACTTGAATGTCTCCTTTCCTAGTGGAGCGGAGTGGAGTGGAGTGGAATGAGTGCTGTTTTTAAGGGATGTTGTTGAGTCATACCACTAAATCCCCACGATTGTAGTCGGTTGGTCGTATTTATTATCCTTTAATTATGCATTATGTATGAGCTGATTTCTGATTTTTGATTTTGATTTCAGACTCTTTCTGGTTTTCCTTTTTTTTCTGCTTTTGCTTCTATATTATTTTACTTGCCATAAAGTTTTTGGTAAGCGAATGCGTGTAGCTACGTATCAGTATGTATGTATGTGCGAGTTATATTGTGAAAATATTTTGAAGAAAAATTTATAAACGAGTTGATTGTTAATATGTTTACTGTTGTTTTTAATTTAAAAAATTTGCATAAAAATTTCCGCCACATTTACGAAACGTCAGTTTGAATTAAAACGAACGAACGAATACAAACACTTGTGCAAGCAATTGAATTTAAATTTTTTGATTTTCAATGGTTTGATTAAAAAACAAAATGAATTCAAAATTTAAATATACAAAAACAAAAAAAAAAGAGGAGCACAGAGGAGCATATTTGTGGCTTATTTGCAGACGTAAAGGCATTGAAAAGTATTAAAAATTCGAATCTGTTTGTGATCTACTTCTCGAATTGGAGGCCTAGTTATCAAGTAATAGGCAGTAATCGAAAGTAGGAAAATGAGCGATTAACTAATCTATAAAAATTAAATAAGCTGCCAAAGCATCGAAATATACATACATACATAATTGGCCATTACAACCCCTCAGTCAGGATTACGACCTAGCTTCTCACACCACTTATATTGTGTGCGTTAATTTTATACATGAGTGGTGGGATCTACAGTTTAAAGTCGACTCCGAACGACAGATTTTTGAGAAGCTTTTCATGGCAATTTTTACTCTCACAGTCTTTGCCAGAAATCTGCTGAGAGGAAGTCGCCGAAGAAATATTTTTCGTTTTTGATGTATGACCTGGGATACGAACCCGGGCCTTTCGCCTAATAAGCCAACACACTACCTACTAGACCACGGCGACTTCATCGAAATCGAAATATATTGTGTCGAATTTGAGATCGTAAAAACAACCACAATCATTCCCTACCAATCTTTATTGGTTTGTTGTTGAGTGACGCCTCAAGATAATCATTGCAGATTATTAACGACTAGTTAGAGATGTTTTTGAAATAGAAATACTGAGCTCTTAAATCTTGTTGGAATCCATTACAGCTTGAGGTGTTGATATGTATACACACGTTATGGCAAGACTGTCTGTATTATCAGTAAACAGAGATCGGTTACTATAATTTAATGTTCTCCCTCTACATGCATAATTATATAATTGGCCATTAACAACCCTTCAGTCAGGATTACGACCTAACTTCTCACACCACTTATGTTGTGCGTGATAATTTTAGACACGAGTGGCAGGACTTGCAGTTTAAAGTCGACTCCGAATGACAGATTTTTGATAAACTTTTCATTGAAATTTTGTTTACAATATCTTCTCAATCCTATGTGCTAGCCGAAGAAATGTTTTTTCATATTTTCCTTTTGATATCTGATCTGGGGTTTGAACCTTGGCCTTACGTCTAATAAGCCAACACACTACTTACTAGATGACATCGATTTCACTACGGCCACTTATTTATCGGTTTAATTCTTTTACTATTACTGTCTAATTTGAGTAATTCGAACGTCTCGGCCTCACACTAACCCACCCTCACCCGACCACGGAGGGTTCGTCCCCATTACGTAGGGACACGTACACACTACAGTCCGGACTGTAGCGGGAAAGGGAAAAGTTATGGCAACGAGAACATAAAACAGCTACAGAACTTAATCACAAGCTGAATAAGATAACAAAAAAAAAACGGAACTATCTAAGACAAGAACAAAAATACGTTTTTATACAATAATTTATAAATTAATGCCAGAATACAAACTACGTTTTATATTACAAAAACTACAATTAAAATCTATTAAATCATAATGCAAATTAAAATCATTACATAATCTACGAAATGGAAAATTACATGCATAATTCGATCTTTAGAAATCTAAAGAAAGAGGACGATAGTGCCGTGTAAATCTTGCAGGAATGCTGAAAAATCTATTCTCTTTCAAGCTTCCATAAAAGTGATGATATGACACCATTCTGACATTCTGAGGACTACAACTTGTAATAGATTTCCTAATCGCTCAATCTGGACTATTTTTTGAATTTATGTGCCTACTACATATTTCTCATATTTTGTCCCTATACATACATACATATGTTATTAAACCTATCCAGTTTTATCTTTAGAAAAAATTTTGTTAAAATGACTCCTCAATTGATTCCAAATCCCTTAAATGAAGAGAATTCGAAACAAAATAATCAAAATGCCTTAACGATCTAATTAATCAAGTGATTTATTTACGTTTTACAAATCGTCTACTTAAAATCATAATTTAAGAATAAAAAAAAAAAAATTAACGAACAATTTAATCGTTCGACAACAAAAACGTTTAGCGATTAAGTTCATTAAAAACAAAATAGGCTCATCGAGTATGAAAGATTTAATTTTGAATGCATTAATTAAAGTACTTAAAGACGTCCTTTCAACGGCAATCAAGTGATTAAATGTAATACACCGGGTTTTTTTTTTGTTGTTTTTAAATGTCATCTCAGAGCTTCTCTATGAAGACAATAATAAAACGTGTGTATGTGTGTGTGTGTGTGAGAGAGAGAGAGAGAGAGAGAGAGAGAGTGAGATAATTTTTATATAGGCATACGCGTATGATTAATTTGATACACCTTTTCCAATCTACTCACACATGCAGAAAGAATAAAAAGAGACATGAGTACACAAAAGGAACAATTTCCGGAAATTAAAACAATACCTGTGTGTGTTATGTAAGTATGTATAGTGTATGTGTATATGTGCTTGAGTTTTTTTCCTATAAAAATTCAATGATTATGATTAACTTGCTGTTGTGCTTTTATTGTTGTTGTATGTGTTGAAGAAAACTGAAAATTTCCCATTGTTGCCTACTTAGAAATTTGAACGTGCGTTAAAACGGAAAAAATCTATTCAGAAGACGTAAGATAAACTATTCAGGTATGCAATGCCGATATTAGTAATGCCGCAGAAATATAAAACTACACACATGAAATTGTTGAATTTTTCAGGAATAATGCAACTTCTTCGCCTTCTATCAGACGTTTAATCTACGTTTTAAATTTGAATCTAAAAATCTTCAAACCTTAAAAATGCCAAAAAGTTAAAATTGAGAAAGAAAAATAATTAAAAGCTGGGTTTGAAAATTGGAAAGAATTATAAAGTGAACAATAAAAATTAAATTAGTAATTTAGAAACCATTAGCCTTAGTAGTCCAGATAACCGAGTATGATTGAATTTGGACTATAAGACTGAATTCAACAGAAATATTCAAAAGTTTTCACCAGAATTATTGTACTCTCCGGTAATATGGATTACCAAGTAAGTTGGCTGCTTTCTACATTAAAGGAGTAGATTGTAGTTTATGTAAGGCTGCGAACGGTTTAAAATATTATCGAATACGATGGCTGTACGATTGCGTATGGTCTGTTATATCTATTGCTCAATGTTACGGCATCACTCATTTGGACTTGGCCTCTATTTACCACTCTATTGCATTAGAATGTAAATGGAACAAAATGGAAAAATATGTTTTGTTTTCAATTTTTTATGATTAAATCTTTTATCAAACGTTGTTAAAAAATAGCCTTGTAATAAAACCGCTAATTGGGCATTACTGCTGTTAAGTTCCTTAAGACATGATGAATATGCCGCTTAATAAGAGGAGATGAGCCAGAAAATGAACAAAATAAAGAAAAAAAAAAACAAAATGAAAAGAAAAGAAAAGCAAAAGGAAAGAGAATATGAACAATAAGATTGACAGACATGTTTTTATGATGTGTCAATTTCATTCCTATTCGGTTTCCTCTCTATCTCTATCTCTCTCTCTTTCTGTTTCTTACTTATTGTAATAGTTGCTGTTGTTGTTTCTTTTTATTATTATTATTATTTCCTGTGTTGCTTTAGCAATAAACATCAATCTGTTATATAAACTTGGATTATTAATGATTGTATTTTTTTTACCATTTTTTTTTTGCTACTTTTTACCTCAACTCTCCTACCCACTGCCATCCAACCTGGGGCACAACTTTCTGTAACACAATGTAATAGACTTGAAGTAGGCAAAAACAAACAACAACAACAAACAACAAATTTTTGTTGTTATAATATTATTATTGTTTTATTTGTATACATTTATTTGCGTGGATGTCTACAAGATGTTGTAACAAATTAGAGGGATGAACTTCCGCCAACAACCAACGGCTTTAGTAAAAAAAAAAAAAAATGCGACAGTTAGAGAAATGGAAACACTTGGAAACACTCAAACGGAAAATCTGGATATACAACAGGAGTGGGAAACGACTAAGAATAAGAATCTTGAGTTCGCCTGCCTTCCTCTTTACTCCTCCAAAGGTCACAACAATGATAAAAATGATGATGATGATACGGATGAATGTAAAGTTTTTTTTTACGAACGAATACCATGGCCACCAAACAATAGTTGACTGTTCGCTGGCACGTTGAAAGGAAATTATGAAAAATAATAGTGTTTTTGTAAAGGTTGTGCTAATAGCAATGAAAATATGGCTAATCAACAGCGAAAGAATCAGAGAAGAAGCAAATGTCTTTAGTACAATGCTATTCGAAAGATGGCAAACGATAATAGTCTGATAAAGACAGTGATTATGATGAAAACAAAGGTCTACTTAGAAAGCCAATGACCAAATTAACATAGAAACGTTATGCAAACAACAATTGCCAAGTTATAAACAATCGATAACATCACAGATAAAAAAAAAAAATAAAAACCAAAAAAAGATTCAACAGCAATAACAAATTAAAATTGAAAGAGAACCTGAAATGATTGATGACGAAATAACAAACAAAACATAGTAATCGCAACGAGCGCCTCTTTTGGAAAGGCTTTACAGCCTGTCGACAAGCATTTTATTCCTTCTCTTTTTCAAACAGTACCATCACTATTATCCTTAGGCCGCATTCATGTTCGTTACTTAAATAAATGCCTCTGGAATAACAACAATGGCTACAGCAAATAATGCTAGAGGTATGAGCATCACACAAACTGGCGCTGATGATTGGGTCGGATGGAATGATTGGCAGAGAGAGAGAGAGAGAGGCAGAAGAATTTTGTATTGGCCATAACAAACATAATCAGGGAATGCAATTGCCATGTCAACGGCCAACAGCACCACCTACAATAACAACGAAGATTCAAATATCAATAGCAACAACAGCTTTAATGACTTCTGTTGTCTAGTCGTCTGTCACTATAACCCAAGTGACAAGAATCTTGCAATAATATACAATTTTTTTAAATGAAACATCAAATGTACATTTACTCGTATGCTCGGAAGATTTGCTTGTTGCTTACTTTTTTTTTTTATTAAGTAAATGGCAATTTACTTCCATTTTCAAGGGGAAACATGCACAAATAATTGGTCATTAAAACCCTTCAGTCAGGATTATTAACCTAGCTTCTCACACAACTTATGTTGTGTGTGTTAATTTTATTCATAAGTGGCGGGATCTACTGTTTAAAGTCGACTCCGAACGACAGATTTTTGAGAATCTTTTCACTGGCAATTTTATTTACTCTCAGAGTTTTTGCCAGAAATCTGTTAAGAGGAAATCGCCGAAAAAATATTTTGTTTTGATGTCTGGCCTTTACTTCTAATAAGCCAACACACTACCTACTAGAATACGGCGACTTCTAGTGGAAACATATTTGCTAATTCAAACAACTTTGACCAAAAGAAATTCGTTGTAGGGGTGGCACACGACTTAGCACTGATAACCTCATATAACAAACATCGCTCTTCGATTGGCAGCGACTTATTTCCGCTGAATAATAATGAAAACTAAATTGATTTATTGTGAACCTACACTGTCGACAATTAGACCATCTGAAACATTTGTGAAATTGGATTTTCTTAGTTTTTCGCTATTAGGGACGAGCGTTTAGAATGATAGATTTTTGATAGCACTGCTTTCAAACAGTGTTAACACAATAAAAAAATTATTTTTATTAGTTCTGAACACTGAATTTCTACTACAAACTACTGGGTGTCCTTTCCGAAGTTTTATATCGTATATGTCGATATCAATATATTGCAAATGTTATCGATTGAATGTCGATACAACGATAGGCAACATTAAAAAAGCCTCTTGCAGGATTAACTTTTTCCAACTATTGAACTTACTTATATGCTTGACTTTATGGTCATGTAGGTAATTTTTTCGTTGTTATTGCTTAAAAGTTTTCATTTTTGTTGCATTTATTTTATTTTCAGTTTTGTTTTTCCACATAATATTTTTGTATTATTTCCATTTCCATTTTCATTTTTATTTTATTTATTTTCTTTTTATATTAATCGTAGGGATTATGCACTTCATTTTTAAGTAAATATTTTTTTTTGAAGCAAACCTGCATATATACGCGCGAATACTTATAAACTGGATCTCTATTTTCAGTTAACAGGGAATATGATTTTATAATTGGTTGTTAGTGGCTTCCTAGCGGAAAATAGATAGTTGGACGTGTTAATATGGGATTAAAGGTAAAAAACTGGGTATTTGAGTCGGTCAGAAGAAAACTTTAAATATGGTTCGAATGGCTCTCGAAAGAAAATTACAAGAATGCCAAAGACAAAATTTATTCGGGTCACCCCTGTGTATGCTCAATAATTTTGTGGTAATATGATATTAGGACGAGTGAGATCCAAAAAAGCCCTGTAGTGCTTCGATCAAAATTTCAAGGTTTAATCACTGCTTTCTTTTATTTATCAAAAGTAATATATCTGAATTTCTAAATACCATTGCGAATACATTACGATAATCAAACTCAATTTTCTTAATTATCGGATTAGATTTTATGAGAATAAATAGGGCGTGGTATAGATCAAAGCGATTATTGTACTAACAATGGACAAAGTTTTTTAACGAGTAAAGTAAAGAGTTTTCAAACAGTTTCATGGATAGTTCTGTAGAATTTACGGTAATAAATAAGTGGATTTGTTTTTTGAGAACCCAATATATGTTAGCAATATTGTTCCCGTTTAAAAACCACCAACCATCGTTGCCAATTGTGACAAGGGTATGTCTAATACATAAGAAATATTCTTAATAAAGTTGATGTGGATTTCTTGTTTCGATCTTAAAGTCTCAAAGGAATTCAGATCTAATGTCCGTTCACTTCTGTCTATATCTTTCATCCCACAAGCTATTGGCCAAATTCTGACAACACGCATTAGGTGGACAGGAGCAAACAAACATTGTACGTTACCGAGGCTATTCGATCAAACGAAAACGAACACCATTCTGAATTTTTAACTAACAAATTGTTCGTATTTCAGCAGGATGAGTTAAAAGCATTTTTTTATATTTTTTTTCTTTTCCTCGATGACTTTTAATATAAGTGCTATTAAGATTATTCCGCCTGACTGAATACCATGTAGCATATGTATGTATGTAGCCACAAAAGCTTTTCAGTTGTTGTTGACTATTAAAAGATTTGGAATTTGTATTGGTTTTTTTTTTTGTAAATTTTAAGGCACTGGTGCGATTATACAAAATTCCTATGCAAGTTGTTTGTATACAATGATGACACTCTAAAATAAAAATTTTCAACAAAAAATAAAGGACAAATTAAAAAGAAAAAATTAGAAAACGTTAAACATAACGTGTGTTACTGTAGTGTAGTGTTAGGTTGCGACACGTATACAGTACGTAAAAAAATTTAATGAATTGCATGGTTTTTTTTTTGTTAGTACGTGTACCGTACACCATAGAGTTTCGCTACAATTCAAAATCTTTTTTCTTTTTTCATTTATTTTAGTTTTTTTGTTTTATTCGAATAGAATTTAAAAACCTTTTACTTGTTTTCTTCGAAAGGTTTTCTGTTTGTTTCTGTTTTAAAGTTGCCGTTTGATAGATTACTTTTGATATTTATAATAACAGGTATTCCCCAATGGAAAATATTACATTATAAAACACAAACAAAAAACAGGATACCAAAAGGGGAGCAGCGTAAACGACTAAGAGAGTGCCAAGAAGTGACAAGCATGTCTACATGGAAACCAACTTATTTTTTAATGGTAAAAAAAACAAAAAACATAGAAAAAAATATGATCAATTTAAAAAAAAGTAAAAAAAAACACATTTAATTTCATACTGAATATTATAGATTGAGTTGCTTTACAAATTTATTTCCATTGCCTTAAAAAGAATTTGTTTAAAAATTTAATACAAATTCTGTTCTTTGAAATACTCCAACTCATCTATTGGTGTTTGATATTAAAACTAATTTTCGCAGTTAAGAAATATTCGACCATTTTGAAATTACGTGGAAATTAATAGCTTCGTAGTCTAGCATAACTACAGTAGGACCTTGATTATCCGTGATGGTCGGGACCGAAAGCATTTTGGATAATCGATTTTCCCGGTTTTAATTGAGTACCCATTTTGGCTAGTTTTTAATAGATATTTTTATAAGTTAATAAATGAATATGTACATATTTATATAAAAACTAAATAATTCAAGGATTCTTACATGTTTCAAAAATATAAAAAAAAAATAATTTTGTCAGAAAACTAATAGCCAAAATAATAGGCAAAAAATGTTTGCCTATAATCACGTGGATAATAGTGGTAATCACGATTAAACGATGCAGAAAAAATTAAGTTGCCGGATAATCGAATCAAGAATAATCAAGGTCTTACTATAATACAAAAATTCAAAATTTCTATAAAAACTTCCTATAATATCGTACAAGTTTGTTAAATTCCTCGAAACTGAAGTTTAAAATTCAAAATAACGAAAAACCATAACCAAAATTCTTTGAATTTTTCTATAATTAAAATCAGCTTTTAAATCAGAATTTCTATTTAAAGAGTGTGCAAGAAAAGTTCATATTAATAAGCACAAAATTATACAAAAAACATCAAAATTCTTTAAACACGCCATTTTTATTATAAATATGTATCTCTTAAAGTGGAATACATAGAGCACGGAAATGATTTCTTTTATCTTTTAACAGTTGTTGTTGCAGCTCCTCATGTTCTTGCTGTTGTATTGTTTTCGTAAACCAAGAAAAAGACGTTTTTTTCTGTAATGTTTCCTGCGGCTTATTTGTTTATAGGCAGGAAACCTAAATAAACTGCAAGTCCTGAAAGACCTCATATGCCTTAGGCCTAGAAACACGCAAACAGAACCCAACAAACATTTTACAATCAAATAAATCATCTAACAGACAATGGAATGTGATGAAAAAATTCTGATTGGTTATTTGCAAAATCTTAAGGTTTGCTCGAATTTGTCCAAGTTTTTTATTTCGTTCTTTTCATGTCTTATAACATGAGACAACCAAGAAGGCAATTATCATGCTTCTAAAGGCAATGTGATGAAAGTTTTTAACCAGTTCCTGCGCTATTTCAATGATTTAATGAATGCATTCAAATACTGTAACATTGTATGCCCGCAATACTCTTACTAGTAATTAATAATCGATTTAAAATGAGGTGCCGTTAGAAGTTTTTACGTTAATTTGCATAGATTTCCGTTGTTATTATTGTAATTGTGAAAGAGAACATATAATACTTGCGGCCAAACGAGCAATTGTAATTCCCCCAAACTTTATAAAGTATCCTTGTAATGTCTCTCTTAAGACCTAATTGTATAGACAACCTTTAGCATGGTGCTCAATTTCAATTAGGGAAAATTCCTGCCCTACAATGGACATACTTTAACGTCTTTTCTGCTTGGATGCATTAAGGCCTCACAGTTTCCGAGAATGTGTTCTGATAATTCATTCTCACCAAACGAAAATTACATGTTGAGTTCAATACGATATCCATTCGGAACAAATGTACTTTGATTCATAGTGCCTTGCCTAAAAACTGGTTACTCCTACATGCTCTGTTGGATTATTCAAACCTCTTCATATTGTAGTTTCCCATCAATAGTTTCGAATACCTCAAATTCATTTGATTTGAAAGGAAGCCTAAGACTCTCTTCATATTCCTTTTCGTTGCATATACCTTTCGGAATATTTGCCCCACTTTGGAATATTACATTCTGGGGCTCTCTCTCCTAGCCCTGATCCGTTTATTAGTACATCTATGGTACCTATTTTAAAAGAGTATAAGTCAATAGGTTCTGTCCAGGGCAATACGGGGAATGGAGCATGGAATCAGCGTTTACACGAGTGACGGACTAGACGATTTTCATTTTGTTGTTTTAAAGTAAAAGTTGTTTACTGGGTTGTTAACATCCGTTGGTTTATTGATTTATTCACACAAACAATTCCACCTTTTAAATTTTCGTCAATTTAACGGTATTTTCTCCTTATTACTAAAGGACTTTATAACAACAATTTTTTATATAGAGACAGTCACACTCATCCATTGACATTTGTATTAAACTGTAAGTGTGTATACATTTATGTATAAGAGTGTATATAGATATGTATGCAGTTATGTTAAGTGAGTGCCGTTGAATTTATTATTAGTTGGTGGTGTAAGAAGTTAGGTTGTAATCCTGACTAAAGTTTTTTAATGACTGTTAGTGTCGTGGCAAGATCTGTGCGGGTTAAACCTTGAGACCTACATGAAGCTGAAGAAAGGGATTTTTGCTTTGTTGACAAATATATTTAAAATCAAATTGAAAAACGAAGAAATTAGGGATTACTGTGAGTAAGGGGGAGGGGGGTTGCCGTGGTCTAGTAGATAGTGTGCTGGCCTATTGGACGTAAAGCCAGGGTTCGAGTCCCATGCCAGACATTAAAAATAAAAAAAAATACAAAAAGTATTCTTTCTCTTCTTGTTTCTCAAAAATCTGTCGTTCGGAGTCGACTTTAAACTGTAGGTCCCGCCACTTCTGCATAAAATTAACACACACAACATAAGTGGTTTGAGAAACTACGGGCTTCTTAGGGACGCAGCAATGGTGAAGGTATAGCACTAGGCATTTTATAATCACCAGCAGCAACTCGTTTCCTTACCGTTCGCATCTTCCTTCTCTCTTTCCGCCTTTCTTAAAAACGTGCACAATGCTCTGTTTGAGTAGGGGTCATCCCCTGAGTGCTAGTTTTATAAAAAAGAAAAAAAAAGTTCTCCCACATATATTTGGTACAAACTTCTTTATCTCCTTTCAGTTTATATTGTTCAGTCTTCTGATATAGTATCATATCCAAAATTTTGAGATCTTGGGGTTGCGTAAGCTGGTCTATGACAATACAGTAAACCTTTGAAGGTCAGGCTTATATAAAAACCTTGGGAGTATGTTATAAAATATGAATATCTCAAGCTTTACTTCGTTTATATAATCTCTTGTTTATGTAGACAGCTTGTGTGGTATTTCCACTCTGTGGATCTCTTTTACAAAATTTTTATACAGAACGTACCAATACATGGCTTAATATTTTGGATCAGATAACTTACCAGACATTGCGTGAAGAGATTATAAAAAACCGAATATAAACTGTATTAATTTTCAGTATCAAGGGAAAACAAAACAAAATAATTCTTTTTAATTTAAGTAAATAATTTATTAATTTAAAATTTTATTTTTATTTATAAACATTTTTTTTAATGTTTATTTATTTACAACATATAACAATTTTTACTATAATAAACTCTAGTATAATACATATTTACATATACACAAAGTCCCGGAAACGAGATATCGAGTATTATGGATATAACAATAATTTTGATTTGCAAATATACTAAATTTTTATGTATTAAAAAAAAAATACAAACTTATATTTTTTATTTGTAATGAAAAATGTGAAGAAAAACATTACTTATATACGGCAAAATATTAAAAAAAAGATGTCTTGGGATAAAAAAACAGGGGTTTTATATTTTACTATACCATTATCCACCAAAACCTTTTGGATTTTGTGCTTTGTATTGTAAAAGAATCATTATTCGATATACTTTTATCATAACTGTTGGAGAAATTTAATATATTATTGCAATCTATTGCTGTGACATTGTAATTGCAATAGAAAATAGAAATACCAGTGTTATCTTGAATTATCTTTAACCTGTATAATAACAAAAGAGACTCAGGAGGACCAAAGCCATTTTGTAGAGCATTCGATATATAATTAAAATTGGTGTAATAAGGATGCCATAATCAAATTATTTTCACTACATGAAATACATCTCAAAATATAACTTCTAATTAAACTTATAATAAAATTGTCTATTCTTATAATATTTGATGTATTATATAATTTTTTTTATTAGATATATATTTTAAATAGTTGCTGTGTGATAATCTAAATAATCTCAAACATTTTCTTTCTTTTTACCATCATTTTTTCTTTATAAACATGTACATACGTATGCATTGTATATTATTATTATTGTTATACAATAGAATATTTGATATATTTTCAACCATTCATTACGTTTTATCATGTGATTTATTTGCCTGTCAATGTTTATTTTTTATTTTCACTGAGAATGACAGTTAGCGAGTATATATAAAATCAATGAATATGTATGCATGTACATGTACATGTACATGTCCATGTGTGTGTTTGTGTGTATACGTATATAAGGTTGATACTAACTATAGTATAATTATTATTTAAAATCAATGTCTGTGTCATTCAAAAAATACAGTTTATGATAGTATATAGTACATAATATGACGATATTTTACAATTCAAGGCCTATGTATTTGGTAATTAATTCATAATTTGAAATGTAATAAAAAGAAAAAATCTAACAAGAATACTTAATTTTTTATTTCCAATAAGTATTTCTTTTAAATTTTAAAATCTTAAAAAAAAGTGTAGTTGAGTATGCCTAACAGCTAGATTGCCATAAAGTGGACACCATGTGAATCTATTATGCATATGGATGCAGGCCAAAGAAATGTTTCGAACACGTCAATACTGACGCTTAAAGAGACAGATGATCTAAAACATACTCAAAGCGTACAGGGATTCAATTGACAGACTTCAATAGAATAAATCTTAGTCTGTGATAATGTAATGGTAATGTATTGATTAATTTTATTGAAATTAATATATTCTTGCACTTACTATTACAGCTCTTCAGTCAGGATTACGACAACCTAGCTTTTCACACCGATTATGTTGTGGGTGTTAATTTTATGCATAAGTCAACTCCGAACGGCAGCTTTATGAATAGGTAACTTTTCACGCCAATTTCGTTTTGCCATATTTCCTGTACTTACGAGAAATCTAACCTGGGGTTTGAATCACAGGTTCGCGTCTTACTATCTATTTTGTTTCACTTTCATTATTTTTTTTTATATTTATTTATTTTTTTTTTGTTAAAAATTACTTATTTATGATTTTCTTTTTGCAAAACCGTTGTTCTAAAGTAATTTTTAACAAAAAAAAAAGATCTTTTATTTAATAATTTAAAAGCTCTTACCTTTAGGGAATTGGCGTTTGATTACAATTTTTTTTTTTTTTGGTTGATGAAACTCTGTTAACTACGTGTATTCTCAAGCAATAACAATAACAAATACATGTTAGTAACTTAAGAATACGCGTGGCCATTAAAGTTCCTTTAAATTTTTCATTGTAATCCATTCTCAAACATTTGATTTGATTTCCTTTGATTTCTGTTTTTAGTTTTCAAATCCACTGTTTCCATTCTCTTTCACAATTTCAGTTTATAAAGAATTTAAAGATTTATCCTCCGAAAATTCTTTTATTACGAAAGCATATTTTTTTTTATAACATTTTAAGCCTAAGGTGGCTATAATACAATTTTATTATCAAGATTCACTAAGGCACTTACATTTTTAAACGCTTGCTTATGTGTATGTTCGTACATGAGTATCTACTGACTGACTATAAAACTCACTTAGTTTATACCTTCAGTGAGTATAACTTAGCCAATGTAGCTGGTCCATTGCAGTAGTAAAATCGCTTAATTACATTAAGAAATCAAATAGCAGAGTAAGCAACAGCAACAACTATAGCAAGAACAACTGCAAATAGAGTAAAGATAACATTAAGCATTAAAATTGCATCCAATTAATTAACATTTAAATTGTAATTGAGTAATTTAACACAATTTCTGGCCTTCTTGTTGTTTCTCTGAGTGTTGTTTTAAACGATTTTAATTGCTTCGACTTTAATTCTGAGTTTAACTGTTGATTTCTTTAATAAACGCTACGATTTCATTTTAAAACTTTAGTTAGAAAAAAGTAATTAAAAGCAATTTCAGGAGATATAAAATAATACCACTTATTTTTTTTTTTTACATTACATATGTACATTGTACATACGCTAAAAGTCGCTGTGGTCTAATGGGTAGTGTGTTGGCTTATTAGACAAAAGGTCCGGGTTCGAATCCCAGGTCAGACATCAAAAACGAAAGAATATTTCTTCGGCGACTTCCTCTCAGCAGATTTCTGGCAAAGACTCTGAGAGTAAAAAATGTCATGAAAAGCTTCCCAAAAATTTGTCGTTCGGAATCGACTTTAAACTGTAGGTCCCGCCAATCATGTATAAAATTAACGCACACAACATAAGTGGTGTGAGAAGCTAGGTCGTAGTCCTGACGGAAGGGTTGTAATGACCAATTATGTATGTACATACATCAGGATTATTGACCTAGTTTCTTACATTACTTATGTTGTGTGTGTTAATTTTTTTATACATAAGTGGCAGGACCTACAGTTTAAAGTCGACTGCGAACGATAGATTTTTGAGAAACTTTTCATGGCAATTTAATTACTCTCAGAGTTTTTGCCAGAAATTTGCTAAGAGGAAATCGCCGAAAAATTACTTTTCGTATTTTATTTTGATGTCTGTCCTGGAACTCGAACCTTGGCCTTACGTCTAATAAGCCAGCACATTACCTACTAGACCACGACGACTTGCATTATTACATTGTATTCTATAAATAAACAAATGAATTAATAAAAAGTCCTATTATCTGCTTATTTATATTGTTTTTATCAGAAATATTTGATATTTATAAATAGAAGAACTATGTTAGACGTCTAATCTGGTTGCCATTACGTGCATAATTGTTGCCACAAACATTCGTTGTGTAATGGAAACGTCGTTCTTTAAGATATGCCTTAAGTCTGACTCCATTAGTGAAATATATTGTTACTCCACACCGTTATGACATATTTTTATAATTCAGTTTAATTTGGATTTGGTTTTTTTTTTTGCACAATACTGGTTATGTTACATCAACCTGAGGAAATTTAATTGTGATTGTATTGGATTACATGCTATGGTCCTTGTACGACATAACAGGACTTTGTAAAGGTGAAGATATGAAATACTAAGCCATGCTTATTACAAAAGTAATAAATAATAGAGTTTTATAGAAAAAAGTTGTATTGAACTAAAGTAATGTATTAAAGTAAAGTTTTTTTTATTTTTTTTAATTCAAATTTGTATACTTTCTGTTAAGATTTAGAAAAAAAGTGTTACAATGTAAGATTCTGTTTTAATTTTTATTCTCAATTTACTGCAGTCTGGCATGTGTGAGAGTGTGTAACACATTGAAAATCTTTCATCCGCATCCAATTTTTCTATACGTGAACGTACGCTGCTATCACTGCTATACAAGAAACATGCCATGCACGTATTCATTATATAGACAGGCAAATGGACACACAGACAAAACACGCAGGGAATCTTTATCTCTCTTTTACTTTTTCTCTCTATCTCTCTCTCTCTCTATCTCTATCTATCTCGTCTTTCGCTGTCATACTCTTTGAACTCTGCTTACAAAGTTCTCCGTGTTGTGGGGGTCGCTTCCTATGGAAATCATGGAGTGTTGAGGTAGTCACGATTTTGTCCTTGCATGGTTTATTGTCGTCTCATTTTACTCAACGTATGGTAATAATGAAATAAAGCCAAATGGAACTGTAGATAACGTGCTGTGGTAACGTAGAAGGTGGTAGGTTAGGAGGGATGTTGTGGGTAAGATGAGTCTATTCCTGGGGGTGAAAGGCGGTCGGAGACAAATTTTGCTACATTCGTGTTGGTTTAATTAATTAAATTATATTAAGCTAAGCATTGCTTTTATTATGCGCCATTAAATTATTTCTAATCGTTTGTTAAGGTTAATCCTTAGCCACCAACACACTGTTAAATAAGCACAAGTAAATGGAAGAGCAGAAGCAGCAGCAAAAACAGAAGCATTAGGTTTTGGATAAAATTAAGTCATGCAAAGAAGAAACAGCATGTCAGCGGGGTAAGAAAAACAAGTAATAAGAGACTCAAATCACACAGGAAGAGCAGGCAAAGAGGGGAAATACAATAAAAAGGGAATGAAATAAATAGAAATTGTGTTATTTAAAGCCAAGAACATAGAGGGGAAGCAAAACAATATAAAAAAAAAATCTCTTAAACACCGCTATACAAACACATTGACAGTAATTGAAAAACATTAAAAATTATTCTGATTCCTCAGCTTTAAATAACACCGTTTCTATGTTTTATTTTTGCGTTCCGTGTACGTGTTTGTCTATGCAATTAGAAAATAAATCCAAAGTTATTTTCTTCTTAAACCCAAACCACTCATACTCACACACACACTCATACACATATATATACATATGTATGCGGATAGTACGCTCCCCTGCAATTATTTACAGCCAGTGTGGAGTCAGCAGCTAAATTTTTGTGTTTTATTTCACACAGTTGGACAAGTCTGGTAGAATTAAAGAAGAAGCAACAAAACAAAATAGAAAGTCATATAAATTAGCACAGGAGAATAATAAAAACTTAAGCTGAAATGCATCTTAAGATTTATTAGCGATGTGTGTATATGCTTTTCGAGACATAAAACCCATCAAAAGATCATGATTTTGTATAAAAATTTGTTTCTAATTTTTATTTGATTTCTAAACTCTTTAATATTTGAAATGAAATCCTATTTTATTTGTTATTAATTACCTATCTTGAGAAATCCTTACGGTAGATGAATATGTATCATATTTTCAAGAAATCATTTTCAATGTTATTTATAGTATGTACCATGTGGGAACTGTGAAGCAGTTGATAGACAAAACGTATAGTTAAATCGGTCAATAACAAAATATGGCATAGTATAGTATTCGAAGAAAATTAATAGGAAAATAAATAATTACAACCTTTTTATTATGTGCGAGTGGATTATGTGTGGGTGCAACCATTCTACTTCAGATCTCAAGAATATGATTTCCTAGTAATATAAATTACTGCTCTCCTGCCGATTTCAACGGCTGCAACTCAACCATCAATGGGATGGATAACGAAAGAATTTAACTAAAATACCAAAGTCAGAGAGGTTACATACATATGTACATGCATAATTGGTCATTACAACCCTTTAGTCAGGATTACAACATAGTTTCTCACACCAATCTTACACTTGCCAGAAATCTGCTGAGACTAAGTTGCCGAATTAATGTTTTCTCATATTTTCGTTTTTGATATCTGACCTGGGTTTTGAATCGCGGCCTTACATCTAATAATCCAACACACTACCTACTAGACTACGAAGACTGCGAGTATATGTATGAAAGGAATATTCGAATGCTTTCGGATCGTAAGGCGAATTTATAGGCCATCCGTGAGTGTGTGTCTGTGTTGTGTTTTTTAATATTGTTCCTTTAATATGCCATATCACTGATGTGATATTGCAACGTAGATATATAATTAAACACTTTCTCTTACAGCGGCTGATTAAAATAAACGTCAATATTTGATACATATAAATTTTTTTTATTTTTTTATTTTTAGCATTTTATTTTATTACAAATTTAATTGAAATAGTGATAGTAAGTGTATGTATGTATGGCTGTCATTATTTAAACTAATAAATTTTCACACCTTTTAGCCTGGCCAACGGGGTTCACTAACCGGATTTTGCAGTTTCAGCTGCAATTGCAGTTTATTGCACAGACATTTTAATTAAATTTTAAAAATAAAAACTACTGAAACGTTTTATTTCTCCTCTTATGTTTTTTTTTTTTTTGTTATCGTTTTCAATATGCATGCAAACAGCTAACACATACATGCATACATACATAGACGTATGCATATGTATATGATGCACACATATTTGTATATAAAATATAACTACGAGTATAATTCATTCACACTGTTTGTATATGTCATTTTTAAAATGAAATATCCTCCGTCATGTTCTCTCTTTTTTTCTCTTTTTTGTTTTCTATATATATACATATGTATGTCAAATACATATACATAAATGCATACATACGTATGCCTGAACATATTTTTAGTTGTACATTTATTCAATGCTCTTGGCTATACATGTATACTACTCTACTCGCTTGCATGTATTCAAAAATATTTTTTGTCATCATATCTAATTATGGTTTCCGTTTTCCGGCACTGGCTATGAGTGTATGTAGGAATGTCTGTATGTATGTGTCCATATTACACATCCGGTTTTATAGTCAAATTATTATTGGTTGTTTCAATTTTTTCTGCTCAATTTTTCACAGACCACTTTTTCTTGTGATATTGGCTGGCAATGGCAATGGTGTGGAATGTCTGACATCAATTTAAAGGCATGTGTAGGCAAAACGGTGACAAATTGTTAAATTTTAAAAAATATTTCACACAGAGAGTTATGCAATGTAAATGAAATTTTTAATAATATTTTGTGCATATAACGTATTGAATAATAAATTTTGCTTTTACTAACGTTAAGTAGGAGTTTTATGTTCTGCTTAGGGAGCAAAAAAAAAAAAAGCAAAAATAGGAAAACGTTTGCTTTGTATGGTCTCCTTGCCACTTGCCTAGAATATTTAGAATTGTTATTACTTATTGCTAGCTTAAATTCAACGGCCACTTTCAAAAATTTTAATGTACTACCCTGCATTCAAGAAGTCTATACGTATGTGTGAGAGCATACAATGTTAAAAACTTCAATCTTCGATGATCAAATATTTTTAATATGAGGAAATGAAATGCCGCATACAGTCGCCCTAGTCTAGTAGTTAATGTGTTAGGGTTATTAGACATAAGGCCACGGTTAAACCCGCAGGTTAAACATCAAGACGAAATAAGAAAACATATTTCTTCGACGGCTTTTCCTCTGCAGATTTCCGGCAAAAGCTTTGAGAGTAAATAAAACGTATCTGTCGTTCTGAGTCGGCTTTATACAGTAGGTTACGCCACTCATTTATAAAGGTAATGCACACAATATAAGTAGTGTGAGAAGTTAGTTTGCAATCCTAACTGAAGGATTGTAATGACTAATTATGTAAATAAATATTATGTGAATGGAATGCCGAATAATAAGAAATTTTTCTGAGCCTTATTTATCTCTTAGTTGCTATAGTTATCTAGTTTTTATCGTTATAGTTGAATCCAATTTTCAATTTGAAAATATAAAAATAGATGGTACATATGTATTTCAGATGCTTCTTATGTTGTTTAGCAGCCTTAAACTGGCTGAATGTTAATATTCATTCATTATTAAATGAGCATGAGGCTTATGATTTAAAATGTCATTAAGAATCCCCATATTTTATCGCCTTTAATGGTGAAGTTGTCTTGCACAAACAGTCGATATAAATAAAAATAAAAACAAGGCTTTGAAAGGAGAACTTTATTCGTATAACCCTAAGATAAAACATCCGTTGTAATTGTGGCTCTTTATTATTGCTTTATTAGTTTGTTTTTAGTTACATACAGTCAAACATCCTGTACTTTCTTTACTCATTCTCTCTCTCTCTCTCCTTCTGTTTTTTCTCATACACATTCTTATGGCATTTTGTTGCCTACCTTTCTCATAGACATTTCAGTAAATATTTCCGGTTTATTAACTGTTTGCGTTAGTTGTGTAACTGTAGTTGTAGCTGTAGTTGTAGTTGTACGGTATATTCTTGTTCTTGTTCTTGAAAAATATGATGCTGTGTGTGCACAAACTTTTCTTGAAACCCTTGTTATTCTACCATGTACAACCAGAGAAAGAGACAAACAAAGTTTAATGATGACAATCATAAACAATATGAACACAAAGTGAGTGAAGTGTTGTGTGTGTGTGTGTAAGGTGCATAGTAGTGATAGGGGACTTAGAAGGGTTTGCAAACTAAAGATGAATGATATCAACGTGAGCAAATAAAGGGTATAATTTGTTAAAAAAAGAACAAAAAAAAAATAAAGTAAACGAAACGCATAAGAAAGAGAAAGCATGAGGCATAAGCCAAGAGGAGAGAAAAATTAAAATGAACAAGCGAAGCATTGATGTTAAAAAGAAATACTGAGCAGAAGTTATAAAACTTGAAACTTTATCTTCTTCGTTTTCTGTTTTATTTTGTTATTTTATTTTTATTTTTTATTTTTTTCTTGTGTGTTGAATGGTAACAGTGCAGCAGCAATGTTGGTGCTAAAAAGTCTGCTTATTTTCTTAAGGCTTAAATAAATGAATTGAAATGCTTGATGACAACAAAATGGTCCGTTGAGTGGATGACTGAATGAATGAATGTCGGAATGATTGAGAGAAATGAAATGAAATTGAATAAATACTTGAAAATGAAATAATGCATGAGATGAGTACTGCTACCCTGTTGACTTAAGGTATGCAAAACATAAGAAATGAATAAAATGACATCAAATGAAATGAAACGAAAAAAGAAGAACGTTTAAAAAAGCACAACCAGCATCACCAGCAGGAGTTCAGTTTTAATTTTGTTGATTGCCTTCACTTGGATTACTTTTGTTTCTTCCTCTGCCGTTTCTTCCTCTTTTTTTCCCAACTCCGAGATAAATGTTTTACCAAGAAATTTTACCAAACCTAACGACAGAAATTGCAAATGCTGCAAACACTCATTCATTCACTCTTTTACTCATTATGATAAAGACATTTCATCACAGTTTGTTATGGAAGATTGGCTTAAAAAAAGAAGGAAACGGGAGTGCCTTTAGATTAGGGTACGCACGAGAGTATACAGGCTTTGAGGGACCCATTAATTTTAATTAAAAATGTCAATAATGTTAAAATATCGTTTTGTTTTTTCTTTCTTTCTTTTTTTTACAATAAAGGCTTTGTACTAGAAAAATCACTTCGAAAGTCTTTTTAAGTTTGTAAATAATTGAAAAAATTACAAAAAAAGGTACATGCTTTGAAGAAAACAAAAAAAAAAAAAAAAAAAATCAAATCAAATCAAAATCGTATCATTTATATAAGAAATTAACTTTAAAAAAGTACAACAACTTATTGTTTTTGTCATATTTTTGATTAACGCTCGTTTACTTGTTGTTTTGTTATTTTTTTGTTTTGTTAATGCTGTCAAAAGTACCCATGTTTTTGTCATTTTAGTTATCCTTGTTATTCTTTTAATATTGGTTTTCTGAATGGTCAATAGATGCCGAAATTTTTGTATATGAAACAAGAGAAATCTCATGAATTGAAAGGCCTTAAGAATAAAATGATGAAATTATTGGTTAGCTCAAAGTCAAAATCTCACTTGAGTACGGATAGCGGCCCGTTGTGACCTAACAGTTGAAAGCAGTTTTTGTTCTAACCAAGTTCGTTTAAACTAGGCAAGAAGAAGAAATTGGTTAGCACAAGAGCTGCTCATTTAAAATACGACTAAACCAGCTGTAAAATCAGCCCGAAAGTTTGGTTAAAGATGCTATATCCTTGACATTAATGGTTGATAGCTCCGTTAAGCTGACATGGATTGGCGAGCCAAATAACCTATACCTCCACCTCGCATTGACAAAGAAAGTGGATAACAGTCTCTCCTTCTTTAGCATTGTACCTTAGCGACTTCGAGCCGATCACTGAAATGAGCGTATGGAGTATTGATAAACCACATCCGTTGAGTTTTTCAAAATCGTGCCATTATTCCTGAAGTTTCATTTTCAACAAATCTTGATTGATCAATCACTGCAAGTCCATATAATTTACTTTGAACTTACTCAGGCGGCGAGTTCCTCAAGTATAACGCCCATGAAAGCCGGAGATTTCTAAGGAAAATGTAAAATGTTGCTTAGGACTGATACAGAGCTCAGAGTATTTGACGTGTTATAGAACATAAACATTTCTATACATGAGGTAAAGTGCGTATTCTCCAGTAGGTCTACCGGGAAATGTTGCTAAGTTCAGCTGGTCTGAAATGGCATGGCCACCCATGACGCCTCTTTGTAGGCTTATTGAAACTTTGTAAGAAAGTAATAACAACTAATATTCGATAGTTTGAATTGTAAAAACGAAGTTAAATTTGAAACAAAGAAAAGAAAGAAAGAAAAAATTCTGTAATTGAAAAACAGATCTTGTCTGTAATTTTTGATTCTCAAAGTGTCTGTTGTTGTTTCGAAACGAGTTTAAATTATTAAATAACTTTCAAAAAATCTTCTGGTAAGTTTAAACCAGCACTTCGTTCATGTCTTTATACACAATGACATGTTCAAATACATTGAAAAGACATTATAATTGTCTTGTTGTTTAATATTTTTTATTTTATTTTATTTTTGTATTCCTTTTTGCGTTCATCTTTTTATGTTCTGAGCCCCAATAGCAGTTATTATTTCAGCAGATGGGAAAAGCGACAAGACAAATAAATCGCTCATAATACCGAATTCTACAACACCATCACGAACAATAGTATTTATTTTTCGTGACAGAAATCATTTATCGACATGACAATACAATACAATACAAGGAACGCAACGCCAATACATAACAATAGCAAGCGGCAACACCAGCCAGCCAGCCAGTAAGCCCATTGCCATTATTTCACAAGGAAACGGAAAACATACACACACACACACATCTATATAAAGACACAGGCATGAAAAGAGGAAGCTAGAAACCGAGAGATAGAGAGAGAGAGAGAGAGAGAGAGAGAGTGAGTCTTACATACCCAAGAAGCATTAGCATTGGACATCCATCCTGTAGCAATAAATTACGATACAAAATTTGTTGCCTAAAGGCATTAGAAAGTAGAATGACAGCAGGCGTTAGACATTCTATCGCATGGACTTGTTATTGTCGTCATTGTTGCCGTTGTCTATATTGTTTCACACCAGTCATCCCAACCCATCCCATCCATCCCATCGATCCATCTATCACCAGGACTAAAATTATTGCAAAACGTCTTAATTGAACGATTGTTCTGCGAGTGTATGTATGCGTGTGTGTTTCGCATTCTCCCTCTACGAGGAAATTAAAAAAGGAATCAAAATTGAGGAATAGAGTTGCAGGGATCAATTGAAAAAAAAAGAAAAAAAAATGTGAAGAAAATGACAAAATGAAAACAAATTTAATTGCTTTATAAATAAATAAGAGATAAATAAACACATTTATGTTATATTGGTTATACTTTCTATATTTTATTTTTTAATTTTAACATTTTTTTTTATTTATTTGGATTTGCTTTTCCCACACTCAAGGTTATTTGGTTTGTTTGCTCTTTCGTTTACGTTAAAAATTAATAATTGGCCACTGCCACAACAACAAAAATTAAAATAACTCCTGACGTTTAGTCATTTGTATTGCAAACACACTAAATTTCAATTGATTTTCTTCTATGAAGGAGCAAATGAAGTCGCTGTGGTTTAGTAGGTAGTGTGAACAGTTAAAACCCCTGGCCAGGCTTCTCCAACTAAACGAAATATGACAAAATATTTCGTCAGGGACTTCGTCTTAGCAGATTTCTGGCGAAAACTCTAAGAGTAAATAAAATTGCCACAAAAAGCTTCTAAGAAATCTGTCGGAGTCGGTTTTAGATTGTAGATTCTTTCACTCATGTATAAATTTAACGCACTCAATGTAAGTAGTGTGAGAAGCTAAGTTGTAATCCTACATACATACATAATTTGTCATTACGACAGATTTTGGAGAAGCTTTTTCTTAGCAATTCTTTTTTACTTTCAGAGTTTTTGTCAGAAATCCGCTGAGAGGAAGTCGCCGAAGAAATATTTCCATATTTTCGTCAAAACGAGAATGCCTGACCTGGGTTATATCATATAAATTATGATTTCATTTCATTTAAATTTTTTTTGTATCATTTTTTAAAAATTTTCAATATGTGCTCCTTTATGACATTAAATGAATACAATGTCTGCCACAAAAAAGTTATACACTGCGTATACGGAATTGAAATCACAATGAACAAAACTAAAAAAAGTTTATTACTCATACGAACAGTGTACAGTACAAAAATGTTTTTAAATTTTAAATTTATTGTTGTTCTCACTAATTAGACGCTACATACATATGTATGCGTTTAATTTGAGAGAAGATCAATAAGCACGTGACATTTTGAATCCTTCCCTGCTTATTGAAAAGGCAATACTGTTACTGCATCTATCAGTCGATTTTTGTACAAAATTTTAGCAAAATTTAAGCAAAATTTAGGTCAATAAGTTTGTGTTTTGTATTCATTGACAATAAAACAATTGAATTTCGTGTAAAATTCGTGAATTAGGCAACGAATTTCAAGTAATTACTTCCGGATTTGCAGTGTATAGCCAACGGAATGTTTTTTCGTTTTTATAAACAAAAAAAATCAAACACTTATGGATCCACTCTCAAAACAGGCAGCTTGTTATACATTGCGGGTATTGTTTTTTAGTTTCCTTTTTTCATTTTAATCTGCTTTAACTTACATAACTACTTTATTCAGCGTTGCAACCTAGCTTCTCACTTTACTAGTGTGGATGATCATTTCGGATTACTTTTTGAGAAAACTCAAAATATTTTTTGTTTCATACTTCTTATTTCGGTCTCATGTCTATCTACTAGACTATGGCGACTTTATCTTTTTTAAAGCTGATTTTGATTTCGTTCTTAGCAAGCAAAATTTTAATATTGTTATTATGGTACCTAAAGGCTTCAGTTGAATTTAGTGTACTTAATCGATCAATAACTATCCTTAGCTACGAGTAACTTTTAAGCTCTTAATTATTCCAATAGCTGCCTGATCGTTAGGTTTGCAATACAGACGACTTTCTATTTCTTTCATGACTATCTTTTTAACGTTTTTTCTCGAATTTAAATTCAAAATCAAATAAAAACAAGAAAAACAATAAAAATTAAAAACTATTTTCAAGAATTTAACACAGTGGCATTAGTGACAGTTTATGTGTCCCTTTTTAATAACGAAATCCTGTCCCTGCATGAAATGAATTTTAAATGAAACATGAAAAGGAAAAAAGAAAAGAATTCAAATCACAAACATCTGTATAAATTGGATTCATATACATACATACATATGTGTGCATTCGAATGTATTAGAATGAGAACAGGGATACAAAATAATAAAAGAAGAAAAAAGAGAAAAAATCTTAAGAGTATAGAGTATTGTCTGTAAAATTTTTACACAAAATCACATGGAAACATTAACAATAAAAGTAACAGGATACAATAATAATACAGCGTGATACAGTACAGTACTGTTAATTCCTCTTTTACAGTAAATTCTTTGAAACAAGATTTTATGGAATTAAACAGTGATTATTTTCCATATACATACATATTGACAAGCTTCTAAAGCATATTCTCTGGTTTCTAAACAAAAATTTTAAAAGGATTTTAAATGCAATGCAATACCGAAACAAATGCAAAATGAAAACTTTCTATAATTATGAAGGCAATTGTGAATTTAATAAAATATTCTGTTTATTAGAGGGTAGTATCCTTTACTTTTTCCCCATCGAAAAGCCTAACAATCTTAGCGTATGCCGTTGAAGAATTTCTTGGTTATTATACTCTATTTGGAAGGTCAATTATCTGTTTTATTACGAGGCAATGAGAGTTTAGATCACTGATAAGGATCTGGAACAGCTAACAGCTGGACTACCAGGAGTTGGAGACCTCCTCTGTAACTAGCCAGCCCTTAGTAGGCTTTACAGGTGCTTCTGTGAGGGTTTAAATTCTGTGTTGAGAGCCGACATAAAAGCTCTCCATATATTCATTATTAGTTTCAGTTGGTTGAGAAATGCTAGGACTTTAACAATGTAGTCGCGCTCTGTTGTGTGTTTTGTTAGTCTGTGTAATTCCTCCTCATCCTTATTCCCACTTTTTTACTTCCTCGCCTTTTTCCTCCCAAATAGACCTTCGGGTACTACACTTATCTCAATTGACATATAGACGTCCTCTAACCTAAACCTAAGCCTACCCCATTTCATGTATATGTATAAATGCAAGGAGAAGAATTATTTAAAGAGGAGAATCACATGATCTAGGAACGTATGTAATATTTTTGTCTCGTCTTAGGCTGCTGCCATTGTGCATTTAACAAATATCTTGTGTTGAAAAGGACTAAGGCACTCCTGCAGTACTCATTGGGCAGCTGAGTTTCTCTCCATTTGTTGTGAATATTCAGTTGCTTGAGGTATCCATCCTTTCAACACTTTGATCTTTGCACTTCAGTTTGTCGTGTTATAGTTACGGTATTAGTAGAATTATTGTTAGTATTTTCCCTATATATTTTTGTCCATAGCAGGGCAATGTTATAGCCACTAATAATTGTCTAGCTTAAGAAAGTTTCAAATGAAAATAACTTTTTAATTTCAAGCTTAGAAAGCATAATGAAGTTTTGTAAATTTTAGTTAATCATAAATAATTAATTAATAATTAATACTGAAAGACTTTACGCTGTTATATGGACTGTTTTTAATTCCAATAAATGGTAACAAAGAAAAGTTGAGAAAGACTTTTAATTCCTTTACATAAACAAGATAAATATTCTGCAATTTATTAGCAGACATAATGTGAAAGAGTAAAATATCATAGAGTTTAATAATAAGGGATATACATACACACACACATACATACATTGTCTCATTGTGTAATTGTTTTATTGTTAGTATAAAAATTGAAGAATTACAATTCAATTATGGAATCATTTTCTCAATAAGTAATTAAAACTTCTTGACCATTTGATTATATTGTATTTGACATAATTATTGAATATTTTCATGTTATCGCTCAACAATAATCGTAATTTTGAAATGAAAGCAAACTACCTCTATACGTCTTACATTCCCTCAACAGTCAATGGGTCGCTGTACTCCAATGCTAGCTAATAATGTATTTATGTATGTATGTATGTATGTAAATACATGGAGATAAAGAAAGAGAAGTCCAATAAGAGATAAAAGTTCATGTAGATTCGATTAGAATGGCACATACACACACACACACACCTACTCACAGACAATAAGATGTATTATCTCGATTAACATGTGAGTGTTTGAGTGTGTGTGTGTCTATGTAATTGTATGCATTTCTATTGATAATATTAAAATGTATTGTTAGTCTATTGTTAAATTAATTATACGACATTAAAACATGCAATATTTAGTCAGAATGGTAAACAACGAACTCACTAACAAGTCCACACTGAGAGTAAGAGGGCAGAGCAAGTGAAATACTTAACAGTAGACGAGAGCGACTGTGGGAGAGAGTAAGAGTAAGAGTGAGTAATAATATAAACAGGAAGTATGTGTTTAATACAAGGAGTGCTTGCTCCTGCTGCCATACACAATTATAAATGTGTTCATTTACCTTTCCTCTATGCCTGCTTTTCTTTCTCTCTCTCTCTCTCTCTCTCTCTCTCGATCTATCTCACTCCCTCATGCGGGTGTGTTACTATATATATGTATATGGATATGTATATATGGGTGGATACTTGTATTGTATATGGCGGGAGTGGTATATGAGCAACATATAATTTGTAATATTAGTGGTTTGTGTGATGGTTTTATGAAATACTATCCATCTTTATATGTTTGTATAGGTACAATATGTGTGGGTGTGTGTTTGTATTTGCTTGTTATAAAATACGTTATTTTTAAAATAAATACAGTATATATGTATGTATGTATGAATGAATTTTGTTGTTTTTTTTTTCAATATTAAATAGATTATTTTGTTAAACATTATTCATGTTTATGAAGGGTATATTTATTTGTACAAAAGTTTGTGTGAGTATATATATTTGTTTATCTAGGTATCTATTTCGCTCTCTCTGTTTACAATATTTGAAATTATATTATAAAAATATGAAAAAACAACAACAACAATAACAACAAAAAATAAAAAAGAACAAGAAAAAAAATATTTAATAATAATTATAAATAATCATAAAAAGAGAAACCGTAAACTAAAGCCTTAAGGGGCTTTTATTTAGGAAATATTATACCCTGTAATTTACTCAAAAACAAAATGTATCGTATAACAAAAACCATTAAATGTTAAAACAAATCAACATTTAACAAAAACAAAAAAAGAAAGAAATGAAAAACAAAAAAATTAATATTTTTATTGAATGTTTGTTTGGCATATTATATAATTTTTTGTTTTAATTATAATTGTATTGATACGACATTAATGATGATAACACTCATAAAGTAAATACAAAAATGTGGTAACTAACTTTCACGTCAATAAATTTACGACCTTGAGTTACTTGGTTTGGTATACATACGGTTGTAATGATATCCAAAGTTTCAATGTTAGCATTCCAAAAACTGCCAAACTTGAGTAAGTACTCAATGTAAATGCAAAGAAAGAGAGTTTTTTATTTTATATTCGTATGAAATATGTTACAGAGGACATAGTCTAAACTAGAATATTTTGAAAAGGTCAATACATTAATTGTCAAATAAAATTATTAATTATTGATGGATCAACCATATCGTAGTTCGACCAAAAATTATACATACATAATTGGCCATTACAACCCTTCAGTCAGGATTACGACCTAGCTTCTCACACCACTTATGTTGTGTGCGTTAATTTTATACATGAGTGGCGTGACCTACAGTTTAAAGTCGACTCCGACCCAAAATGCCAGTGAAATCGATCAAGCAGGTAGAGAAAAACACGCACAACTGGATGCGTTGAACTATTTTCAGTTTTGTTTCTTCTTTTCGGGACACAAGGAATTCTATCTTAATTCTATGGCTCTAAAATAACTAAAACTGTGAAATAAATTGATTTGTTGAAAATTACTAAGTATTCCAACCTGTAGAAGTTTTGATCGCAATATATGTACCTTATGTAGCATTTGACAGATTATTCAGGTATCAATATGTTGAATTTGCGAGACCTATGAAAGCAGTACATGAGTAAATGTATGTTCAGCCCATGTATTTCTCCTCTCGATACTGAGCAAACTGATACTAGAGGTTGTGAAGAAATTTTTAAATTCTAATGAAAACACTTGCTTTAGTATTTTATAAAAAAGAAATTCAAAGAATTTTTTATAAGCAGGTAGATACATATTTTTAAATAACTTTGAAAATGTTCTTGGGATTCTAAATTTCTCTCTTAATTACCGTGTATTGAAGATTTAAAATTGAAAATTGCAACTCAACCGAATATAAAGTGCTAGAAAATAATTCGGCAGTAGTATTATAAACAAACCATTCCATGTTGCATACATTTTATTAAAACATCCTGTGTAGGTTGGGAATTTAAAAGAATAAAATAAAGAAAAAGAACTCAATTGCAGAGTTTTATCCTTTTGGGTTACATATCTTGTGGGAATTCACATTTTTATTCTAAAATTCATATTTTTCTTTTGGGGTTTTTTTTTTACAAGTCTGTGAGTGAATTTTGATTGACATTGACAAGGGTTTTTGTTTTTACTTTGTTCAAATTTTATTTATGTATTTATAAATATAACCATATTATGAATTTTTATGTCATTGATATGAGTCTGGGAATGAAAAGTTTACTTTTTATTAGGATTTCGTAGTAATCAGTAACCCAATAAAATAAAAATAAATCAAGGTTCCATTTAATCAACTTATTTTTGGGTTTTGTTTGCTTTTGAAAAATATGTTGACACAACATACAAACGATCAAACAAAGTGCTTCAATTTCGTTCAAATATTTGAATTTCTTTTTAAACTCAAACTTATTTATATTAGAATAGTTAATGAAAAAGACGTTAAATTTTAATGTAAAATAAAAAAAAAAAAAGACAACGAAAGATGTTCTTTATTTCGTAGCAATTAGTAGCCATATTCACTGGTCTGAAGCTTAAAAGAAAAGAAATCCATGTTAATTTGCTTTAGAACAGTAGTTCAATGTTATATTCAATGTCTAAATTATTAATAAGTTTAAAAAATGTCGCTATAAGAATTCTCTTTATTCTCTAATAAGTATGACAAATAAAAAAAAACATAAAATTTAATGATTTATCTATCAATTAAAAAAAAAGTAAAATAAAAGGAGAATCAAAATAACGTTAAAATGTTTAGAACTATTCGTGTAGCAACAAAGTTCTGACAGGAAACTGCATTACATTTGCACTACGTTAAGCGAATACCCTTCAAGTATTTTCTGGTGCCGGATACATACCTCAATTGGTTGCATAAATGCATTGCTTTCAAAGCAAATTTTTGGCTAAATATTCTCTCCATCGATGTCCACCACACTACAGAAGCATAAGTTACTACGGATCTAATTACGTTTCTGCAGAGCTAGTGTGTTATCTTTGGAAAGAGATGTCATTTAGAAACAATCACCCTCCTATCTATGGACCAGAAGCTGTTTCCATTTCAGTTTCCTAACTAATGTAATACTCGTTGGATATCTTTATCTTTGGTTATGTTCGTGTTGCTTGTGCTTCATTTTAAATGAAAATAATTTGACGAAAATTTACTCAAATTTGTCGCATTTTACTTTTTAATGCAGTGACAGGCACTAAGGAAATTTATGAAAAAGTCTGGTAATTTTAAACCGATTAACACGGCTTCAGTTCCGTCTCCAGTTCCAAACTGTCGTATTCTACTTTTTTTCTAATTAAAATTTCGCATCATTTCCTTATATTTCAATGCAGTACGTATGATTGATATTTATTTGCATCACATAAATATTACTCATACGTCCATTTGATTTAATTCGCATAGGGCCAAATATTTTTCTAGTAAAAACATGGATTTTTTGTACTATTACAACCGTTTTAAAAATGGGACGATAAGCACATATGGGTTAAGTTCAAAGTAAATTTACAAAAGCACGTTAAATAAATTACAATATTTTCTAAGATTTTCAATTAAAATACTAAAGATTTCATGATTTTTCTTTACTTCTTATTCTAACACTTTGGAATATTTAATAAGTGTTGTAAGCTAATTGAGTGTACTCGTATATTACTTGAAGAGATTTTGATTATGAAATTAAAATCTAAAATTTAATATTTAACACAAGCTCACACACAAACACAGATTAACTCCTATTGGGCACAACACAGGAGAAGAAGGATTACAGAACTTTATGGAATTTAAATGGAAGGACTTCTGCTTTGACGTGGAGATATTTAAACTAATCTTGCCTTCTATTTATTGGACTGAGGACTACTCAACACCTGATTTGGCGGAACTTGGTTAGTACAGGGACTGCGTTTCATTCGTGGCATCACAACGGGCCGCCATGCGTGCTCAAATGAGCTTTGTGATATCAGAGCTACCACTACGACCAAACCTTACCTAACTACTCAACACTGTATGTGATGCTGCTATGCCGAAAAGGGCTACATGTAGGAGACTGGTCCCTATGTTATTGGTGGAATGATTAGCTGCAAGATCAACGATCGACATAGTACAGCATCGCCAACGGCCATAAAAATTAGCAAGAAACTGTCCTTTCAGCTGATATGCCAGAAGGCAGAAATCAATTCTCCCCCTCAGTGTCTGATGAAGACTTAGTGACAAAAACAATACCGATACTCATTAACTGATCATGAATTCTTCAGAAAATACCTGCACAGATTTTGGCGAAGATGCGGATCATATTCTATAAACTGTTTGGAGCCACCGCAGCTTATAGGGAAGATGTTTAATTTTGAAATTATATGGAGTCAGTACAGTCACCATTAAACTGAAGATATACTGGAAGATGATGCGGTTCAAGACAAAAAAAAAAAACACTCAAAACATAAGTATTTTCAATATGCGTACATTTTATTTTGAATACATCTTCATTATTTTAAATATGATGAAACATTGCATGCTTCTGTTTCATTCTGCCAGTTATCATAGGTTATTTGCTAGTACTTTTGAAAAATTCATTCATTAACTTCTATATTTTATACATATGTACGTACATGCCATTCTTTGCTAGTGGCCGTCTCTTGCTAGGTGTAGATATAGGTTATTTGGCTCCCCATTCCTTGTTAGTTTAACGGAGCTATCATCTATTGATATCAAGGATATAGCTTCGTTCATCAAATTTTCTGGATGGTTTTCCAGTACGGGATGATTGTGCAGCCTTGCGCTGATCAATTTCTTTCTTTCCCTGATTTGGCGGAACTTGGTTGGTACAGGGACTGCGTTTCACTCGTGGCATCACAACGGGCCGCCTTGCGTGCTCAACTGAGCTTTGTGATATCAGAGCTACCACTACAACCTAACCAAACCTAACCTAACCTAACATACATGTGTATGTATAGAAATAAAGGAGCAGATGATATTTTCTGTCTGTAGTTTGAAATTTAATTGTAGGCCAGCACAATATTTCAGGCACAGAAGATCAAAGAAAACAGAACATTTAGTCCCCTACTCGTACAAAACAGAACGATTGAATCTGTTTACGCTGAGAATGAGAATGATGAATTATAGTGAAGTTCTGCGGTATACGGCAACCTGCAGAGGATTATCTGAAAACCGGACCATTATCATGATATGAGTAGTTGCTGGTGTTTAAAATTGAAAATCGAAATTGATTCTTGTATAATATATTACTGGCTATAGCCTAAACTGGAAAAAAAAATAACAAAATGAAGGAAATATACGATTCGCTTCTCACACCATTTATGTTGGTGTGTGTTTGTTAATTCTATACGTGAATGGAGGAACTAACAGTTTAAAGTCGATTCCAAAGGTCAGACATCAAAACGAAAAAATATTTCTTCGGCGACTTCCTCTCAGCAGATTTCTGGCAAAGACTCTGAGAGTAAAAATTGCCATGAAAAGTTTCTCAAAAATCTGTCGTTCGGAGTCGACTTTAAACTGTAGGTCCCGCCACTCATGTATAGAAATTAACGCACACAACATAAGTGGTGTGAGAAGCTAGGTCGTAATCCTGACTGAAGGGTTGTAATGGCCAATTATGTATGTATGTCCAAAGGACATTCAGAGTTTTTACGATATATGTATCTGCTAAGAGAAATTTGCCGAAGTATCTTATGAAATATACTGACCCCTTAAAAGAAAGGTTGTTCTTTGTTCATTTGTTCTATTATTTCTATAATAAATTTTAGTTTTTGTTGATTGTTTCATTTCTTTGAAATTATAAAAAAAGATAAATTTTTAATAAAATATATAAAAAAAAAAAAAATGCTAACTCCGTCCACTAAAACTTCTTAGCATTCCAAGTTCAAATAATTTTAAATTTATAATACAACAGGTATCTGGGGATTTCCTTATTATTCTTTGTTGTTGTTTGTTGTTGCCCAAACATTTCAGTCACTTTTTCTTTTGAAAAAATTTTTTCTATCCATATAGTTAAGGGGACCATAATACTACAAAGAAATAAGGAATCTTAAGTTGAAATGAAAATTAATAAATAAATAAAAGCCCATAACCAGGCACTTAAGCACACGTACGCTTACGCACATGCATGTAAGTTTTTAAAGGAAAATATGGACGACATCAAATGGCATACAGCGTACATGCTTACATAAGTATATACATACATACATACGTATGTACGTATGTATGTACATACTTACGTATGTATGTGTGAGTGTTGTAAAAGCACACAACTTGAGTTTAATGACAAATTTGTTTAAAGGCATACAAAAAAGAAAGTAACAGGAATAGTACATTGAATACTAGCCAGAGACGTGAGAGAGGGAGGGAGAGCGAGTGATTTGTTTGGACTTTATTTTCTACACGTTCAGACTGTATATAAAATATGTATATATCTGTATACATACATACATTCATATGAATATATTTTCTTTTTTTTTTACTCTCCTATAAATATTCGTATTTATGATGCATAGAGCGTAAATGTACGAGTATGTATAAAAGTATTCAATATAAATAGCCTTAAAAAAGAAAAATTGAAAAAAATCCATGAAAAAATAAGAATTTTTTTACATAAAATTTGTAAAAAGGAAGTATTTTAGTATTGATAAGTGTGTATGTATGTATGTATGTACATATATTTCCTTTCATGCTTCTCATCATTTTAAAAAAAAGATTTTTGTTTCGTTTTTATGCTTCTTCCACTTCAAAGTTTCAATGTGAAGATTTTTGCAATAAAGCAGCTTATAAAGATTTGTCGACTGGGTGTTCGAAAGTAAAACATTTTTCTTTTGCTTTACTGCTGCTCACATTTGTCGAATATTAATTTTGAATACAGTGACAGGCTCTAAGTAACTTTTTGAGGACGTCAGGCAATATTAAAGAAATTAATACGACTTCAGTTCCATTTCCAGTTCCATATTAATATCTAAAATGAACGTATTCTTATTTTTTTTTTTGTAATTGAAATTTTGTAAATTTTTTCATTATCCGTTCATATTTAAATACAGAACGTATGATTGATATTAATTAGCATAAAACATTACTTATACGCTCTATTGTGACTTGTGTGTGTAAGACGATCCTAGAAATTAATGGATTTTTTGGAGAAAAAGAACTACATAAGATAAGGTGGCATAAAAAAATTGTATTGTAGGGCTTGAGGACCGGGTTTTGGTAAAATAAAATGTCATAATTGAAAGCCATAAATCACAGTAAATCGGTAAGGAACACATCAAACCGAATTTATTACGAAATAGGTTGACTTTGTTTTTAGCTTCGATTTCCAATTGTTTATGATTCAAAATGGAGATTAACTTCGAATGTCTTGTTATCTCCTCTAGAGACACCTGACATTCTTGGAGAATCTTTGATGTACTGTACCCACTCTCTAGTCATCTAATGGCAGCTTTACAGTCAGTAAATATGCGTATTTCATCACACGGTATGTTTTGATACCACAATTTTAATAGCCACAGTAGTCGGCTAGTGCAGGAGACAATCCAAGATTCAGTTGTTCTAAAAAGATTCAATATCCGCCCTTGTTTTGCTGAAGTATAAATAATTTAATAAATCATGTATTGCGATAAATATATCTAGTTCTTCTTGATAAAGTCCTAAAAGTAAAAATAAATAAATAAAATACTGTTTTTCGTGTGGTATTTTTATGATGGAACAAAATTTCTCATCCTTCCATTGGTTATAACTGAGTGTAATTGAACAAAAACTTTTAAACATTTCCTTCTTTTTTACCGATATAATACGTAAAGGATAAGTCCGCTGTTGGCCATCTTTTGTGACACCTCTTGTTATTTTTGCTATTTTCTTTTGTATTTTTTATTTTTCTTTCGACATGTTATTGGCATTATTGTTTTATGCTTTTCATTTATTTATTCACATTTTTTTATATATTAAGGATTACTTATTACAGAAACAGCAACAACAACAACAACAACAACAACGGAAAGAATAGAGTATAAAACATTAACACCAACTACATAAATTGTCACTTTACAGGGAATTTAAAAGTTCCTCTTTTTAATATTTTAAAACATATTTTAATGGACAGATTGTAGCATTAAAAGGACACGCCAAAAAAAAAGGCATTGGATGGAAGAACTTCAAAAAAGAAAAGAAAAGAAAAAAACAATTTAATAACGGGATTTTATAAAATATTTATTTAAATATGAGTGTGTGTTTGCGTGTGTATGAGACCATGAAACGGATATACGATATAAATATACAAAGAAAATGTATCGGCGGTAAAAGAAAATTATTTTCAATTTAAGTACCATTTCGATAGCCATAAGTGGTTATTAGCATGATGAGCGAAGGGAGGGCGGTGTGTGAGTTTTTCAAATAACAAACATTTTTGACATGTTTCCTACCAACGACCAACGACCACCGACCAACGACCAAACCAATAGCAATAGCAATAAAAAGAAAATATTTTAAATAATTTATGAATTTAAAGTGTTGTGCGTCTGTCGTAAGTATATTTTGTTGGAAAGTTAAGAATGAAAAAAATGAACAATTTATAATCGGTCAAGCTTGGATCCACATACACACTATAAATATTAATTCGAAATTAATTCAAACTAGTAAATATATATGTATAACGACTGATATTCTGACTAACAAACTGACTCATTGAAATAGATTCGTAAAAACCTTAAAGGACTGTAGGGGAAATAGGCTGATTTGACACTTTGATACTATATATTGCTAAATATCATTCATAGCAATTGATTCTATTCAATCTGTTATGTTAGGCAAGCTAATGTGGACCACTCTAAGTGCAATTGTATTGCAGAATCCTAAATAATACAACCAAGTAAGAGGAAGCAGTTGCTGAAAGGCTCGAATATCTGTGATTGATATTACCACAAGAATACCAGTAAAAGAATGATCGAAGCTATCTATAATGGATACCAACCATACTTTCTGTAGAAAGTTTGTTTCTTGTATGGCACATTAATTAGAACCGATAAATTTGTTAAATATTTCTAACTAAATGGACATTTAATTTGGAATTTTTTTTCTTTTTATTACTTACATGTACACTGCAACCGCATTTACGTTTAGTATCTCAATACCCAGTATTATTCCCTTTTTGTTAGAATTCAAATTTTCCTTTTTTTCTCATACCATTTTAGGGCGAAACGTGCTTCAATTTAATTCAGATTTTTTTTCTTTTTTTATAGTTGCCGAAAACACAGAAAATAGATTGCAAACAGGCCTGCAAGTGCTTAATGATTATTGTGTCATGGGCTGCGGCATAATACTTTCAGTAAAATTTTATTATGATAGTTTTTATGTTTTTATGTTTTCTTGTTTTTTAATTAATTCCGAAGTGTGTGTGGGATAAAAAAAAAAAAAAATTTGTTTTTTGGTTTCCTCGTAACCAATTTATTGTTTAGCTACAAATCAAATCGTATTCAATTATTCACTTCAACTGCGACCTAAACTAGAAAACCTGACAAAACAAATAAAACTGCTACAGTGCCCTGTGCCATTTGATGTTTTTTTTTTGTGTTTTTGTTAAGCTGAGTTTGAAAACAAAACAGATTCGCATTTCTTTTTGCCGGTATTTGTTTAGAGAGCGAGAGATGTTTTTAATCCTCTCAATATTTGTCCAGGATTTATGTGCAAAAGTGTTAAAACAATAATGGACACAATAAATGGATTTGAACTTTTATTTTCCACTTTTTTTTCCGTATTTTGTATTTTGCTTTTTAGGCATTTTCTACAAACTTTACATCCCTGCAATTTTTTATGCTGGCTGCCATGCAGATATAATACATTTTGAATTTATGAACTACAAAACAAAAAGATCACAATTTTTTTTCATTTGTTTCTGTTCGAACACCTTTACGGTTTACCTTTGTCAAAAACTTGCAAAGAAAAAAAGCAGTTGAACATCATCACAGTGATAATAACGACGATGATGACATTTTGTTTGATAAAAACTAATGCAACAGCAGACGATTTTATTTTCTATTAGCTTAAATAAATATTGATTTTAAGTCTCTCAATCAAATATTAATAATAAATATTAAAAAATTAAAAAAAAAACAGAAAATTTTATAATATTTACATTGTATATTACAATATGTAACATTGTTTCGGTTAAATAAAAATTTTATAATTTATTTGTAAACTCATAAAATATAAAAAAAAAAATTAGAGAAATAAATATAAATTTCCATACATATTAATTATAATGACAATGTTATTATAATGTATGAAAAAAAAAACAACGACATTCATACAAAAAAGTATGAAATTGATTACATTAAGAGGAAATTTTAAATTAAATTAAATATGCTTGAAAACATATACAAAAACTATTTGTTATAGAATTTTTTTGCCACCAAAGGATATTAAAAAAATTGATTATTTTTCTGTGTTATAAGTTTTTGAAAAAATATAAGTAAATAAATTAAATTTAATAAATTTGTTATACATTAAAATGCTTATAACGAGGAAAGCTAATCTAATTTTTTTTAATAATTTAAGGTGTATTGAACGCAAAATAACACTTAAATACCAGAGATCAGCATTGAGTATTCGAAAAGATGATTAGAATCGAATCATATGTATTCATACTTCTTTTAATATCACGGAACAACTACTCGAAGCGTTTATAAGTATTTCTCTAAAATTATGAATATAAATCAGAGTCAGCAATGAATCGATTTTCTGCTACTCATAAGCACTCATGCAATTTTGAGTATGAGTGAATCAACAGAATTGAAATTCAACTACTCTGATTCATTCGTACACGTTACACTGAGGATGAGTATAACGTTGACATCAAATTCACAACATTCGAAATGTGTTAGATTCATACGCCTACTCATTCTGATTCATTCATGTAGAAAAATACTTATAAGTGATACGAGTGATTCGAATCATTCATCAAAATTTACAGCCTTTGTTGTATATGTTGTCGCATATACAAACAAAGAAGAAAGGAAAGGCAAAGACAATAAGCAAAGCATACACACAATCTTCTTGTGAGTATAATAGTGTTCGTACGCGAATCATACTTATTTTGTGCTTCGTGTAAATGTTAAGTAGAGGCGAGTCGAAGTCAATAACAATATGCGTATTGTTAAGTATGAATACGATGAGAACTTCCAACTTTGAGTATATGTAGCAAGAGTATCATATTAAAATAAGTATGAATGCGTATAAATATCGGAAATTATAAGCATGCCGCGAATCTACTCATCGTTTTGAATACTCGTTGCTGATATCTGATTTAAATGAGTAGGCTTATGAATCAAACATATTTAAAATGGTATGAGTTTGAACAACATTGTACTCATACTCATTACAATCTGTACTTATAAATCAACGTAGTGTAGTGAGTATGAATGAATCAGAGTGCCTAATTAAATTTCAATATTGTTGACTAACTTATATTCAAAATTTCAAGCGAGTGCTTATGAGTTGCGAAAAAACGATTTAGTTCTGATCTCTGTTTCATACCCTACATTCTTCCATTTATTCATCCATTCCATCTTGCCTTAGAGGACTTCATTTTAACCAATTTAAGCAATTTAAAAGGGGCAATAAACAAAAACAATGTTTTTAATTATTGCCAAAATGTTTGGCCAAAAACTGGCCATCAATTATTGGAAATTTCACTTACAATTATTAACTGTGATACACAAGGGGGTAGATAGAGAGGGAGAAAGGAGAGCGAGTGTGAGAGTATGAGAGAATGTTGTCATTAACAACCAGCCTCAAAACAATTGTGTATTGATGAGCATATCCTTGTCTTGTCTTGTCTTCATTTTGAGGTTGGTTTTTACTTTTTTTCTTCTTATATTTATTTCCAGAAACTAAATTGTATTTGTATTGGACATGTGTACATACATATGTGTGTGTATAAATAAAGTGGTTTTCTTAACATGTTATTATTGTCATATTCTTGTTAGTTGAGTTTAATTATATAAAATAAAATTTTCTTTTCATAAATTAGTTTCGAGTAACGTCAAGTTTACATATTTCAAATTAAATAAAGAAATACTCTTTGAATGTGCAACATGTATGCCTAACTCCTTCTCCCTCCTTCTCTGTCTCTCATTTTCTTTATAATTAAGTGAATAAAAATATATAAGAAACGATAGCATATATTTTCCCATTCAAACGAAATTATTAATTTTTCTTTTCTAATTATTTTCATATATTTTTTTAGACTTTTATTAAAAAATCAAATGCATCAACCACAAAACCAATCATAATTTTAAATTGCATGCTTGGAGATCCAAATAAGCAAAATGAAAAAAAAAAAACAGAAATCGAAAGGAATATTCAATAAATTTAATTGCATTTTCTTTCGAATCAATTAAAACAAATTCTTTTTCATTTTTCTAATTTATTAGAAAAACAATTTAAAAGGAAAAAACAACTTTCAGGCAATCAAAATGAAATAAAAAAAAACCAAATCATTAGAGATCTCTTAACTCCATATACAATGTATTATGGAGAAAAGCATGCATTTTCTTAAAAAAATTTTCTTCTTCTTTAACGAAATTATGCTTACTTTAGCGACTGGAGCCTTATAGCACCATGAAAATGAAACACACTGGATAATATTTTATGTTTCCATTATTAATTGATGTATGTGTGATCCAATTGGTAGTATGTTGGCTGCCACCTCAAACATTAGGTCTTATATCTCGGGGAACAAAAAAAATAAAAAATTAAAAGATAAAATATATTTCCCTCTCAACGGTTGGTTCTGTCTAGGGATGCCAATCGGGAAATCCCGAAACCCGAAATCCCGGGATTTTCGGGATTCACAAAATCCCGAATCCCGGGATTTTTAAAAACTTATCCCGGGATTTTTCGGGATTTTCAGGACTGTGAATTCATATGTATTTTGACCCTGCACAAGGTCGTGACAAAAATTTTATAGCACTAGACTTCGATAATAGCATCTCAGATGAGAATAAAGCTACTTCCATTGCTAAAAAGTTATTTGATGCCATCGAAGAATGCAAAAACAACCCAATAAAACGAATTAATAAGGAATAGAATTATTTACATCAGGAGGTGGTAGAGGTGAATATTTAGAAACTACGTACAGTTATCTTGGAACTATTTTATCAACAAATGTTGAATGCGAGAAGTGTTGACAACAAAACTCGTTTAAGGCTACAGGCACATGTTAGATGCTTTAATCTTTTTTTGGAATCCAAATAATTTTCTTAAAACTAATGCATTTGCATAGGTATGCATGAATAATTTTCATTTTTGTTAATTTACGCTTTTTTGTTACTTTTTTCTTGCTGTTTTTATATTTTATTCTTAATGACATATAATTCTGATATACATAATTGAAATACAAATGACTTTGTTAACAAAATATTTTTATTATTAAGAGAAAATCGGAAATTTCCCGTGAATTTTCGGGATTTTTTGATACCGAATTATCCCGAAATATCCCGGGATTTCGGGATCGGGATTTACAAAATCCCAGCATGAAAAGAGACAGACATATTTCTCAGGTCAAACAGGATTGGGAGAATTTAATTTTTTTGCATAATTACCATGGGAAGTACAAGTAGTCTAAAGATAGTAAGAATCATTGCATAGGGTATAGTAGGATTATTATATCGATTCTAACTCAATTCTATAGATTCTGTTGGGGACCCACCATCACTACCAAAGACTCTGGTCTATTACTCTACAATGGGAATACGGTATCGTAATAATTTCAAAGAATTTGTAGTTTTATTTCAAATATTTACATACATACATAATTGGCCATTATAACCCTTTAGTAAGGATTACAACTAGGTCACACCACTTATGTTGTGTGCGTTAATTTTATATGTAATTGAATGGCGGGGCCTACAGTTTAAAGTCGATTTCGAAGGATACAATTTGAATTTTTTATTGCAATTTTATTTGCTCTTAGAACTTTTAGCAGAAATCTGCTGAGAGAAATTCGTCGAAGAAATATTTTTTCATATTTTCATTTTGATGTTTAATTATAATTAAATAAATATTCTGTAAATTGAAATTATCAATTAATATTTTGTAATTGCTACGCCTAACCAAAGAAACAAAAAATATTACGAGACAAACAAAAATAAACTACTTTTTAAAATTGATTTTGGTTTTCAATTTCCTTAAAATTTTTCATTTTAAATTATGGTCAACAAATTGTGTTTTTGTCTTCAATAAGTACGAAGTATTTATAAAATATTTTTCTAGACAAGAATTTTTACTTGGGTACTGTCACACTCAATTTTATTATTTTTTACCCTCAGGAAACTAATCATTCCACTTGTTGCAACCAGTAGTTTCCGGTGTACACAGGACATTGGCATAGAGTAGGAGAAATACACACACATACACAGGCACACAGAAAAGCAATAAATAAGTAAAAATAAAGGAAAGGAAGGATGAGGTGCAACAAAAATCATTTTCAAACATGCAAAAGACATGAAATTTTCTTTACTTTTGTAATGTTTTCAAAAAAAATAAAACAAAACCAATAATAAATAAGGGAAATATTAAACAGAAAAACCATAAGAAACAAGCAAATGAAATAGAAAATGATGTTTTTATTTGGAAAAATAAAATATTTCTATGGGTAGATAGACATCGTAGAATATTGCATTAAATTGGACATTTGTCATCTGAATATATACGAATAAAAAAAAGACATCAAAAATGAATTTGAACAATTTGTGAAAAACACAAAAAGTAAATTAAATAAAAATTATTGCACAAAAAACAAAAAACAGAAACAGAAATGTTATAGATTCACTAAATTAAAAAATATTTAAAAATATTTACTAAAGGTTAACTGAACTCAAACTGAACTGAACCGAACTTAACTGAACTGGCACAATAGCCTATAATTATGAATCAATTTAATTATTGAAACTGTTCAGCAGCATCATTTTAATTGTCTGTTTAATTTAATTTTATTAGTTAAAATTGTTGTGTTTGTTGTTGTTATTTTATTTTTTTTTTATATTACAGACACACACATCCATATATAATTACAAATTTTATAAATTGTTTGTATTGAATTTTTATTATTTTCGATTTTTTTTGTTATTTTTTTTGCGTTGTTTTACTCGTAGTATGTGGTTGGTCAATGAGGAGTCCTGTTCCACCACAGGACTCACTTGGCCCTTGGTGGATAGAAGGCACACCGATCAGTTACTCGGACTTGGTCGTAACGTCATCTCAATCACAGTGGCCTTGCTTACACGCCACTCTTGTTGTGTGTTTTAATTTTATATATGAGTAGCGGTCGGAGTTTAAAGTCGAGTCCGAACGTAAGATTTTCATGGCAATTTTTGCAGGCAATCTGCTCCAAGGAAGTCGCCAAACAAATATTTTTCTTTCGTTTTGGTGTTTTAACCTGGGTTTTGAACAAAGGAATTGCGTAACATAATATAACACATTACCTACTAGACTACGGCGACAACACTCGAGATGTCATAGCTGAAGTTTAAACTCACGAGTTCTCGTTCGGTAAGCGAACAGGTTAGTTATTAGACTACGGAGCTAATTTCCAATTAGTTTGAAATTAGCAAGATAGTCGATGTATGTATATCATTCTGAATAGCAATGTATAATTTGCTATTTTTCATGGGAAGGAAAGATATGTGGCCAATATACAAAATATCTGGCCAGTAGAGTTTAAAGACGGTACACAAACAACTAAGATAAAAACTAGTAAGAGAGCGGCTTCCCTATATTTTCCTGTACAATTATTGATTTAAGCTCGGCAAGTAATTTAGGAAAGATCGGAATATGTATAATTACATATGAGGCAGGTTTTTCAGTTGTTGTATTGAACTATGATTTCTTGTACAATTCCATTTAACGTCATATATTAAATGAAAATCCTCTTTAAAAGCTTCAACATATTGCATGTTTCGTTAGAAACAATTTAAAACTGCTTTTTCTTTATTGCCTGCCTTCAAACGGAAGAAAAAAAGCCTGAAATTTCATTCCATTCCTATTCTTGATATTCTGAGCACGATTAAAAATGCTTCAAAAAAATGCTGGAAAAAGTAAAAAAAGAAAAAAATATATGCGCAGCATAGAATATGCTCGTGTACATGAGCACTATGATGTTAATTGCCTATTGTTGTTGCTTATACTGTCGCTGTAAAAAGTAAGAAAAAACTGAACTAAGCGGGTTACAATCGGATGCAAAAGTAGTGGTCAAAACAGAAAAAAAAAATCAAACCAAAAAATAAAAAAGGAGAGTAGAGGATTGAAGCAATGGAATGAAATGCAAAAAGTCAAATCTTCTTTACAAAGTGTTCGACAGGAATAATAGCCATGGCATGTACGGCCTGTTGATGATGATGGTGTTATATCCTGTGGAGGCAGACCTTGCAACAGGCTGCCTAATATTAAGCTATTTTTGTTGTTACCATTGTTGTTCGTATTCTGTGGCAGAGTGTTTTAAAACAAATATAACATGGTTGCCTGGTTGCCATGGTTGCAATGTAATATACTTTTTTTTTGTTTGTATCTCTGAAATCTCACCAATAATAACAGCAGCGACAATGATAAAAGAACACAGCAATAGCAGTAATAATAAAACGCTGAATATTTACTTAAGGTATGGAAATAAATACCAACAATAACAACAAAAATTGAAATGCAACGAATATATCGAACAATAGCAACAGTTTCTAGCTTTTCAGCAAAATCCAGCAAATAAAATTCTTCTTCAGTCACTTGATGTTGTTGGATGTTGTCACACTTATTTTTTTCTTCTTCAACAACAGCAGAATAAGCTAAAAATGAAAACAATATGCCAATATGTCGCAACAGAATGCCAAGAGAACGGAAATGTTGCATAAATAAACACGAGAGTAGGAGTAACAGCAGCGAAGGCAGCAAAAAGACATGCAACAGGATATACAAATAAAAGAGAAAAACATTTACCAGCAGCTATTTTTCTTTGTAATTTTTTTTTTCTCTCTAGATTTTCTTTCTATTTCTATTAGGTTTACTATACACACTCGACTATATACACAGGCCAAATGGATACGAATTCCATTCTATAAAAGGAAAATAAGGTGCCGCCTTTTAAAAAGGAGTTTTATACATATACTCATCTAAAATACTGGATGAGTCATTGATATTTATTGTTTATTCTTCTTTTTTACTTTGACTTTGTATTTCATTAAGATCGTATCTGTAATCAAGCGAAAGAAAAATAAAGAGAGAGAGAGAGAGAGAGAGTGATAATAAAACGTATCAGCAAATCGAGAGAAAAGTGATCAGTAATCGGCAGGATTCAAACACACACACTACCTGAGTCATATCATGAAATCCTTCAACTAGAGTACTAGACTTTCCAATATAAGTTTGTGTTCAAATCTTAAGTGTTTTGTAGCATTTCATCCATTTTCCATTTTGCAATTGAAAATTTTTCTTACTAAAGAGAAAAACTTGTTCGTATATCTGAAGTAAGAGGGAAATAAAATTGCCATGAAATTAAAACACTGTCGTTCGGAGTCGACTTTAAACTGTAGGTCCCTCCCGTCAAACATGTATAAAATTTTCCCATACAACATGTGTGGTGTGAAAAGCTAGATCGTAATCCTGACTGAAGGTTTGTAAAGGCCAAATTATGTTCGTTTCCATATTCTAATGAGTAGTGTGTCGGTCTATAAGAGGAAAAAAGCAAATATGAAACAGAAAGGTTTCTTTCGGCGACCTAATTTTAGCAGTTGTCGTGCAAAGGCTCTTGAGAGAAATAAAGCCGTGAAAAAATCTGATTTTAGGAGTTGACTTTATACTATAGGTTCCATCACTCTGTAAAATTAATATACACAACATTGATGATGTTACTTCAGGTGCTTAGTTTCAATGCGCGATATTTACACTATTTTAGAATGTGAATACTGGATACGATTAAAAGATAGTCCATCAGAAACAAAAGGGTGAGAAAGAATAGATTTCCGAGGTATAAACTTTTAGATTTTGCTACTGGATATTGAATGGTTTAAATTCGGAGCTATAATGTCAGATGAACCATTAAATACGATGGTTGACAAGCTGCAGCATTAGAACATTAGAATATAAATTGTTACAGGTTATTGACATCTTTAGTGACACGCCAGATACGAATTCTTGTATATATCTTCGGATTCCCAATTCCGTGTCGGAGCTACCGGCTATAAATTCTAAGTGGTACACATTATACATTCATATGTATGTGGTTTTGAAGTCGCCGTGGTCTAGTGGGTAGTGTGTTGGCTTATTAGACAAAAGGCCCGGGTTCGAATCCCAGCTCAGACATCAAAACGAAAAATATTTCTTCGGCGACTTCCTCTCTCAGCAGATTTCTGGCAAAGACTCTGAGAGTAAAAATTGCCATGAAAAGCTTCTCAAAAATCTGTCGTTCGGAGTCGACTTTAAACTGTAGGTCCCGCCACTCATGTATAAAATTAACGCACACAACATAAGTGGTGTGAGAAGCTAGGTCGTAATCCTGACTGAAGGGTTGTAATGGCCAATTATGTATGTATGTATGTATGTGGTTTTAGTCATTGTGATTGTAAATGAGGAATCGAATATTATGGCTAATAGAGCCAGAATATTACATACCAAGAGCTTTTATAACCCAATGGCCGAAAAGTCACCTCGACTATTGTGGAATAACGATACAGTAGAAAGAATTAGCGTACTTTTGAGCGATCCCAATAAGTAGAGCACCGCGATTATTTTAAAACTAAATAAGAACGACATAATCACTCCAATAAGAGTATTTGCTGGGCACTTCGCCTTACGTGTACACTTGAACCATATTGACGTGATAAAAATTAATGAATGCAGAGCAAACCGTGAGTACATCGGAACGATAGACCACTTTTTGTGTCATCGATGAGCTTTCGTTTCTGGATGTTACTATGCCAGGCATACCTCATCTAAGAGGAATGGCCTGAAAGAACTTAATTCCGTTTGTACAAGATCCTCCTTTCATCCTATTCCCTCTATTTCCTTCCCTCTCTATGGACGTTGTACAATGGGTCAATTTCGACCTAGGGGTACTGTACTTGTCCTAACTTTCCTACAGAAAGTAAGGTGGTGTAGTTAATGGTGTACGTACAGCAAGCCTACATAATGGCTTAGGTGTATGCCTACCTAGTTTCATGGACAATTGAATTTTAACAAGCTTTTTGTATTTTGAACAGAGAAATTTTAATGTTTTCTCATATGTGAAGTAATCTGATCACAAAATAATATATTCTTTATACTGATTAAGGTCACACAAGTAGGCTACCATTTCATCTTTTGATATTTTCTCAAATTAGATAGTTTTGCAATAATTTTTATTCGAGTTGGAAATACTTGTAGAACTTTATTCTACTCCCTGCTTTTCACTTTTTCATTGTTGTGGTAAGTAGCAGTAAATACGAGAAAAGCGGCTGTATTCGTGGTTTTCTGTGTGACAGTATAATATTTAATTCCTTAACGAATAAAGTTTTACAAACGATTTGATGCAACTCTATTTACTTACTTATTTTGTCATTGCAACCACACAAGATAATTACTTACACCACTCATGTTGTGTGGGCGGATGGAGCCTTTAGATGGCTTTTCATGGCTATTCTAAATGGCTATTTTAAATATTATCTGCCTTGGGGTTTAAAGCATGACTTTTCGTCTAATAAATCAACCCACTACCTCAAAGATAACGACGACTTCAACTGTACATATTTGGTTAGTATAGAGTGAAGTGAATTTACCATTTGAACAGTAACAATAAAAATCTTGAAACATAAGCTTAAAGTTTAATTGCTACCCTTTAATCAGGACCAAACAAAACAAAAATTAAAAGTAAATTAAAATAAACTACCAGCTGAAAGTTGTCCTAACTATTATCGGCTTAAACTACAGTTTTAAACTTGTTTCAACTGATGGCTTTTGAGATTAAAATGTTAAAATAACTTAAAATAGTCCTCATAACAGTTTAAAAAGAGTCATCATGCGATAGTTGTTTGCCATAGGAAAAGGCAAACGTTAATGCCATGTAAGTGGTATGATTGTTTAGCAGCAATTCAAATGCATTCAAATGTTGAGTGTTGAATAGTTTTCCTCATTTTAGGAAATAATATTTGATCATATTTGAAATAGAATGTAATGCTACCAGTGGCAATGATTTTTAATTGCAAATGTCTGAAAGAAAAATACTCAAAATAATGAAAATTATTCAAAGTGTTGTAACGTATATTTAGTGTAAGCTTTTGTTATTAATAAGAAATAAAAATAAATTCAATAGAAATTTTAATTTAAAAATTTTTAGAAATGTATTGCGATTCTAATTGTAACAGTTTACACAAAGCAATTACGCTTACTGGGGCCGAATTTTATTTTCTATTACAACTAGATTGAGTAGAATAAATTAATCGTTTAATCACAAGGTTCTTTAAAAATGTCGAAGACATGAATGAAACACCGAAAAGTTTAAATAGTTTTATAGCCATGATATTGACGTTTGACATTTAGCTACAGCCGTAGAAAATGTTCAACTAAAATTGAAATCCTACAGCCTTTACGTGGTCAATTGTTGAAAATGCCACTAAAACATTACATTAATCCAGAGGAGCCTGTCCTAGCAAGCATTGTTGCGATTGCTAAAGAGCTCAACATGCCATGGAATACGATTCGGATTCACTTGAATATAGCGATGAGTCGATGAAAGAAGTTTACAAGCTAAGATTAATGGAAAAAAATATATTCGAAGGGAATTAGTCTTCGTTAAATCCCCTGTCAATAGTTAAAATTAACAAGCACAAGCTTGGAAATGTCCACAAGAGATCAGACTAATAAGAGATAAATTTTATCTCAACAAAATAACACAACCATTTTAATTACGAATCCATATCGAAGGACGGGAAACCAAATGTTGTCTCCAGTAGTCGAAACGTTGTACGGGTTTTCAATCAAAGGTACGATCAGGAATTATAAGAGAGTGGACTAACGATAATTAGGCAAATATGACATACGCTGGTAGTCATCAAATGACAATTAAAGCCACAACACCAAGGCATGAGGGCACGGAAACTGTGATGAAATGTAAGAATCTGATTGCTCCGGGCACAGAACGGTACACATTATATGGGCGCCTCAAATATCAAAGACAGATCGGTAATAGGAAATCGAATGTTCTTACTAATAGGGCCAGAGTACTACATACCATAAGTTTGTACAACCCAATGTCTTTCAGTGCATTGAAGATGAAGCTGAGAAAGCCAACGGAAATGTCACATCGACTCTTGCGGAATAATGACACTGTAGGATGGATTACAAAGGTACTTTGGGGCGGATCTCGATAAGGGGAAATCCATAAGTTTTTGAGGACTGAATAAGCATGACTTGAGAACACCAAAGAGTGTACTTAAGGGATGATACTACGCCCTAAATATACATCTCCACCGTATTGACGTGGCGGAAGATGATAAGTGCATGGAATGTGGTGAATTCATCGATACGATTGAATACTTTTTATTAGAGACCCTTGTTTGGTTTCATTTTCCGTAGGGATTCTACTTTATGCCATGTATGTAGTTCGAATTCTTCTCAATGAAGGTAAGCATTAATCGATTGTCCCACTTGAAACATCATATCATACGTTCTCTTAATATTCTAAATTTGTTAAAATAATCGTTTGCATACTTGTGTAGTTTTCTCAATTACAACTATTTCAGTGCCTTAAAATAAGTCATTATCAAACGTTTTGTCTTAGCATATGTTTAGTTTAACATTCCCAGGCAATTTATGTAATCCATCTATATCGTGTATTTAAATATACGCGTATGTTTATGGGCAAATGCTCATTCACAATCTACATGTACGAGTATAACTTAAGATTTTCAATCGTATGCTTATGCATTGAGTTAATTAAAGTATAATTTAATAATTGTTCATAAGGCAACAATGCCCAAAGGAGCCAAATTAACAGTTAATTATTTAATAATTTTGATGGAGTCGGTTGTGGTGGTGGTAGTAGTGGTGATGGTGATGTTTGTGATGGCGGTGGTGTTAATGTTACTGTTGTGTGTATAAGTGTGTGAGTATATACATACGATGACTATTGATTTTTGTGGTTGTTTTGCTGATACACTCTCTTCTTTTTTTGTTGTTGTTGTTATTTTTGTTATTCTGCTCTGACTGTGATACACTGTAAGAGCAAATATGTATTAATGCAGCTCCCTAATACAAATGTTCTTTGTCTAGAAAATAAATATTCGCATATGTATGTGTACGTATATGTGAGTGCTTAAATGTGTAAGCAAGTGTTTAGATGTGTTGTTGTGTATAAAGAGGGGATTTACTAAAGGGATTTTATGTGTTTTTGCTATTTTTGTTCGTACATTTGCTTGTTTTGTTGGTTTTATATTATTGTACGAGAGTGTTTATTGACAATAACTGTGAGAGAAAACTAACAATTGTTATCAAAAACAACAAAAATAAAAGTATAAAAAAAAGAAGAGTTTGTAAAGGCGTTAAGAGAGATTATTGTATATGAGAATAATATTTATTTCATTATTATTTGTTTGTTTGAGCGTTAGTTTGTTAACACAAACCAAACTAAGTGTACGTGGTTGCTTGTAATCACATGCACATACACATATGAAAAATATGTATGCATGTATGTATGTACTTATAAAAACGTACGTAAAAAAGCAAAATAAAATTATTCTTTTACTCTTTTATTTATTTATTATTTTATTTTTTTGTTTTTTTTTATTATCGAATAGTAAATATTGTTGTAAAAGGAGTATGTATTGTAAACAAAGCATATGTTTGCTATTTAATAACTGTATTTTATATTGTTGTTGTACTCGTATAGTCTAAATTATACAAATTGAAACTTACCATATGTTACAAGTTATTTTAATTAATTTTTATATTTTTGCCACTCGTAATAAATTTAATATGCATTACGTTTTATTTGCCACATTCGCTATTAAAAATATATTTTTTCATTTTATTGTTGATGTTATAGTTATTGTTGTTTACCACCATATGTTATAGAAAATTGTTAATCGGTACAATAATAAAATGGTGGTTATGGTTGTACAATAATTTTATATTGTATTGTTGTCATTGTTAGTTCTTTTTTTGGCTTTTTTTTTTTAAATTTTCATGAATTTAATTATTTTCATTATTGTTTTTTTTTTCTTTAAATTTTATTTTTTTTATTATTGTTTCTATACGATTTTATTAATTATGTTTTTATATTCGTTAATACTTTTGCAATTTTTTTTCTTTTATATTTTCTTGCTTTATTTTTGTCTGTTCGTCCCTTGGTTTACTTGTTTGTTTGTTTGTTTTTTTTTTTTTTCGTTATGTCGAAGGCTATGCTTTTCAGATGTTGTTCACTTGTTGAGCTGTTGCTTTCAACTGATAAAGTCGTTCATAATTTATCAGACTCCAGGTCTTGAGGTCGCCAATATTAAAATTTTCACAAAACAAAACAAAAAAAAAAAAAAAATATGCGTGTAATTGCTACAACGACAACAACAAAGACAAAAGCAAGTCCTTTAGAGTTTGTGTTTGCAGCAGTCATTGTCATAATTTTTCTACTCGTTTTTCTTCTCGCACAACACGTCGTATTCAACGATAATGTGGTCGTTGTTTTTGTGTACCGAGTGTCGTTTTGTACACAGTGTGAATGTGTGTATTCAGTTTGTGTTTACTCGTTTTACTTGTTGTTACGAGGCTCTCAACACAACACTTGCTAAAGGAAAATGTACAAGAATACACACGCATACACATACACATATGTACATTCACAGAGAACACTCACCGACACTCATCTTTGCCATTCACATCCGTTGGTTAATGCTTTCACGAGCAACAGGCAAATGCCAATCGTTTTATGTTTGTATATGTAAAACAACAAGGACAACAACAACAATAACAACAATATCTTGAAACTATGTTCTCTTTCCTTAATATTCAAGTTTTTGGTTTTTCAACAACCTTCTTCGATGGTACAGTACAGAATGAGTATAACTCTCCACCCCTCCCACTAAAAATAAAATGTGCCACGTTGAAATTACAATAACAACCACAAGAACATAAGAACAGAAAAAAATGTGTGGAAAAAAACTAATTTTCTGCTCTTTTATAACCAACGGCTGTTTTTTAACTCAATATATGAGTTTTTGTTTTTGTTTGTATTGCTACATGCGTCTGTATTACCAAATGTGCGTATATATGTATGTAATGTATGTGTTATAAACAAGCGTTCCTCCACCTCTCCTGCCTTTAGGCAACAAATTTTTGTATATTATTTTAAAACAAACAAACAAACACACTTACACATACACAGAGTATTACAAACACATACATACATACATTGGTATTAAAAACCCTGTTGCTCTCTGGTACAAAAAAACAAAAAAAACGAAAAAAAAAAAATGAAAAAACAGCACAAAAATAGAAACACACACACTCACTTAACGTGCCTGCTCTATGCTCTTCTCTATAACCCACTAAAATTGTAGGGAAGTTCAAAGGAAATGTTTAGTTAGAGAGAGAGGAAGTGAGAGTGAGAGAGTGAGAGTGAGAGAGTGAGAAAGCGAGTGAGAGAAAAGAAAATTCGAAAACAGTGTGGGTGAGTGTAGTGAGCAAGAGTAATAAAAAAAAAAGGAAAAAATCAAATAGAAATGCAAAAACAAAATATGAAACCTTAAAATTTTATGGAGTCTCCGTAATGGTTTGTATACCAGCAGCGTTTCAATGGTAACCTGGGTGCGGTAACAGAGGCGTAGAACAATAGTAGGCAGTTGTGTTAAGGGGACAATATACATACATACATACATAAATGTTATGTTGACAATTAATTTCAAAGATAAATTCAAATAAATTAAGCCTTCTATGATTTACATTAAGAACTTATAAAGTGTATTGATGGTGAAGGATAGTTACAGAAGGTTTATTAAAAATTATCTTTGAAGATACATAAGCATACGTTTATATTTTTTTTTTGTTTTTTCAGTTAAATTATAAGTCTTGGATGCTCTAGTTTAAATGACAAGCAAGATACTTCAAATAACATACGAATGCTATGATTTTATTAATGGTAATACACATACATATAGATAAAGCGAGCATTGGTAAATTTTATTGAAGGAAACAATTCAGTTTTCAATAAAATTTTACTCTTTTGTGTATATTGTTTATATCCCCTTTTTACTAACTACGATCGCTCTGTAAAGTAATTAATTCACAGCTTTCGGTGCTGTTAACACAACATAACAATTAAAACATGATGATTGCTCTCACCACCACCACCACCACCACCACCATCAACTCAACTCAGCACTCAACTCATTTCTGCTCTACTCAATTTTCCTTTCACCATGTACTCCTTCTCTACCATATACTCCAAAAATCTCTTTCGTTTCTCCTTTTTCAGAATCATATTCCCTGAGCTAGTTGTCTGAGATAAAATTATTGGGTGAAGTTAAATTCCACATTTGATGTACTTGTAATAGAATTCGAATTGCCAACCACATGTTGCTTGTTATTATTTATTGCATATGTATGTATGGGTGAGAAGAGAGAGAGAGAGAGAGAGAGAGAGAGAGAGTATAAATTAGTTTGTGTATGTGTATATATAGATATGAAAGCATATGTGTTTTGAATTTTATTTCAAATTATTATCAAGATAATCTCTTATAAGTATTAGACAGGTTTTGTTTTTGTTTTTGTTGGAGTGTCAATTGTATAATAATGATGACAATATATAAAAAAAAGAAAATAAATAAAACAACAAAAAACAAACATAATATTTGTAGAAGATAATATTAATAAGGGGGTGAGTATAGCGATAAGAACTCATTAAAAATAAAAAAAAATATGTTCGCATTTCTCGTAATGACTTGAGGATTTTTTCCTAATCACTGTTGCAAGCAACTAACCAACTATATTTAGTTTTAAAAGAAAAATTCAGAGAAGTATTAGGAATTCTATTTTTCTAATACATGCATTGCAAAGTATGTCTTCAAAATGAAAATAAAACAAACAAAATAAATAATAACAGTATTTTTGACCTTAGAATATTGTAAGTTGCAATCACTATAGTTTTTGCTGATGATATCGTTGCATTTGTTCAAGCAAAATACTTAACAAATGGAAGATCTGTCTTGGGCTTGAGTAGAAATTTATTAAAAATTCTATCATGAACTAAGAAATCTGGCAAGAGAGACAAATATCCAATTTCAGTTGTAGTTATGTTCTGAATGTCTTCATATTATTTATATGACTCCGCTAGTCCCAAGTATGGTCATGAATTCAAAGTTATATATGTAGATGCAAAAATAACTAAATGCTCATCGAAATCACTACCATCCACCCGTTTTGAACATTATAATTAACCGTAATGCACACAATCTCGTCGCAAAAAATAAAGAATTGAACAGCACGTTCCCCATCAAAATAAGACGAGATTGTAACTCAATTATTCTACTGACCTAATAGAATTAGACTACGATCAATAAGTTCGAAAGGTTGTGAATATGTGAAGCAAAGTAACCTAATAGGAAAATAGTCAACGTGAAAAAATTTTCACTTGCTGAAAAAAAAGAAGAAAAGAAAGGACTATTCCAAATGAGTTTAAAAAATCCTTACGTATTTTTCCTGTAACCAAACTAAAACGATCGAAAATAGGATTGAGGTAATTAGATGGATTATTTGGTGTGGATTGAAGTCGCTTAATTTTATAAATTCAAAAATCATTATGAACATTTTTTCACAAGGATTAAAACCAGGATTACTCAGCTTTTTAATTGAGCACTTAAACTACTCCACTGACCCATCTCTATAGCCAGAAATCTGTATATCTGTAACCAGTACTTAATTATGTGGATCCTAAATTTTCTACTCAGATTGCGTTCCTGCATTATCGACTCAAATGCTTTGGTATTATTGAGAGATTTTTCACTCAAACAGATATTCTCTTGCATTAATAGGTTTTTAACTGCACTTGCGCTTTCGCATACGATAGCAACAAGCGGCATGAAAATTCTTTGAAAAATATATTTTTAAAAGAAAGATTGGAGAAAGAGAGAGAGAGAGAGAGAGAGAGAGAGAATGTGAGAGCGACCAACATTTTTGCAGAAATATTTTTCGAAGCAGAGAAAACGAAAAATTAAACTCAAATAAAATGGACAAGAATTTCATGAAAATAAAAAAAAAAAAAAAATTAACAAAACCAACAACAACAACAATAACAAAAAGTGACAATAACGGAGCATGAAATAACAACGTGTTGCTTCACAACGTTCTACAAAAGCAATAAAAGAGCGCATGGAATCAGTAAAATCAAATGAAAAAATGTACACATAAGAGAAATTTGTAGAAGAGAAGAAATATACATATGTATGTATGTATGTACGAGTATGTATGTATGCGTACATACTTACATAAAACAAATATACAAACAAACAAAGGAAGTGTATAAGGAAAAGTGACGCCTAAAAGTGTGCAAAGACATACGGTTTAAATTAATGAAACGAAGAGTAAAAAAAAAGAGATTTTCTCAATGAGAACATATTTTTCCATTTGCAAAAAGGACGACAGGTTGTTGTTTTCAAAGGGGTGAGCTTTATGTGATGGGCTATTGGGTATAAGAAGTGCATAAAGATGGCATTTCTTGAAGGTACGTACTATTTACATTAAGGTTCTGGTATTAATTGTAAGTACATATCTCTTCAATCTAATCACTTTTACATTTACTGATGGCAAAAAAAAAATAAAACTGACGTATGGTTTTAAAAATGATGGTGATATCGCAACTTTTGTACTTTGTTGTGAAACATCGGTACAATATGGATTTATTTCATTATTTTCTTTTCTTATGATACACAATTCATGTCAACAGATTAACCAAGAACTCCATATGAATTTAAAAATTAATTGCAACCCAAAATGCCATCAATGGCATGCATATTGCTTTGAGTCCGTTCCAATACACTTTAAATCTGTCTTTTTATGCCCATTTTATGCTAGAATGCGTTGGTGGCTGAGTGTGTATGTGTGTGAATGTTTTTTTTATTAGTCTAACAGTCAGCATGAGAGTGTTTCAACAGTGAATACTCTTACATTAGTTGTTGTTGTTGTCGTTGGTATTTGCCATACGTTGGATGCTATAAACATACGGTCGATGTTATGGAGTTGGTTTTCCATTTTTTTTTCTTCTTGTCGTTTATTTGCATTTTATTTTTGTTATTGTATAGGAGTCTGATTTCTAATGACCAACAACAAACGTAAACGTTCTATGCACTCTACGAAGATTAAAGAGAGTGTTGCCGAACATTGAGAGGCATTTGAGGGTAAGAGACGTTTAACAGTTTCAATAGAACAGCAACAACTACTTTTTGTTTTCCTTTTATATTTTTCATTTTTTTCTTCTTCTTCTTTTCTTTTAAGTCCTGAAAAGTGGGTCGCTTACATTTTATTCGTTTTTTTTTTCTTTGTTTTCTTCTCTTCTGTCGCTTTGAGTATTCGTTTTTATATAAGATTTCCTAGAATTGAAATTTATTTGTTTGTAACAACAACAACGACGACAACAAACTTACGCATACACATACTCAGTTCCTTATGAAATTACATTCGAAATTGTTGTTGTTGTTGTCGTTGTTGTTGTTGTAATGGCGGTGAGAGCGTAGTAGTCTTTTATAAAGTTTCTAAACAGAATCATAGAGACAGAGTGAGTTGAAATTATTTTGCACAGTGTGTAGTAAGTATTGCTGCAGTGTATTGCAGAGTGTCAAACGCAAGACAATTAAAATAAAATTATTTATGGAGACTCAGTTCTGGGTGGGTCAATAAATTATGTAATTTTAGGTCAAATGTTAGGACAAAATAAACAAAAGGGGAAAAAAACAAAAGATATGAAAATTTATAAACAATTTATTGATAAAATGTTATGCAGTATATGTAGTATATTATACATGAAATAACATCCATAAAGGGTTGTTAAAATGGCGGTAATAAATTTATAAATTTATTAGAATTCAATTACAAATTGTATTATAATTATTACAAGATGAGTAACACATACCTTATGCTTTACGTAGTCCAATATACCAGAGTCTATGGTGCGATTAGAACCCACGACTCTCACGCTAATAGCCTAAAACACTACCCACTAGATTACCATTACCCAGAGCACTTAGATGGTAATAAATTACACATACATAATTGGTCATTACAACCCTTCAGTCAATATTTCGACGTAGCTTCTCACACCACATCTGTTGTGTACGTTAATTGTATACAAAGTCGACTCCGAACGACAGATTTTTGAGAAACTTTTCATGGCAGGTTTTTTTTTTTACTCGCAGAGTTTTTGCCAGAAGTCTGTTGAGGGGAAATCGCCGAAGAAATATTTTCGTTTTTGATGTCTGACCTGTGGTTGGAACTCGGGCCTTCAGTCTAATAAGCCAACACACTACGTACTAGACTACGAAGAAAAGTACTTAGCTTGATTATAATAAAAAATCGATGGAACCAACTTTTCTGGGTCCAGTTTGAATCGTATTGAATCATATTGTTTATATTATAGGAAATTTGTATACAAGTGGTCATTAAGATTAAATATTTCACATAACATTCCTTAAGGTTAAGGTAGTTGAAGCTGTTTGCTTATTTGAACATATCAAAGGTAATATCTTAGCTAGCTTACAGTCTATTAATTTTGTTAATAATTTCCTTCGGCTCCTTGTAATTTACCAAAGAGTCTGTATTGAAGTGGAAGGTGCAAGGTGCAAGGACGGCAGTGATCTTAATTTTTAGAATAAAAATCTTTAACTACAGTTTTCTTTTAACATATCATAACATATGTATTGCATTGAAGCAACCATTTGATTGTGTTAATAATATGGCAGAGAAATTCTCTCTTTTGGCCCACTGTCTTACTACAGTAATTTTCATGTCATCACTACAGCTTCAGTATACGTATATGTGTGTGTGTGTGTATGTAGTTCTTATATGTCGTACAACGATAATGATGCTGTTAATGATGTTTAAAATGAAATCACAGCGACTTAGTGAAATAAAGCTCAAAAGCCAAATAACACAAGCCAGTCAGTCACTCATCTACCAAAAACAAAAACAAAAACAAACAGAAACAGAAACAGAAAAGAAGGAAAAGAAAAACCGCATATACACACAAAACTGGCTATGAAAAGGGAAAATACTGACTGGAAAAAGTGAGAAAAACAAAACAAAAACAAAAAATAATTGACTCAATCACAGTCTCTGTGACTAACCGTGGCTGGCTGCATAGGAAAAATGGATGAATGGATGGATGGATGGAATGAATGAATGAATAGAGATGGCTGTGATATGTGTGTGATAGCAAACAGATGCTTTGTTTTTATATTGTGTTATAATGAAAAAATAAACTCTAACACACTCATATATACACACCAACAGACACACATACAAATATCAAACCATAATCGTACAGTAGCAACAGCAAAATTTTGTTTGTCATAGACAAACTTAAAGAGCAACAACAAAAACATACTCAAACAACTGCATGAGAAGATTGTAGAGATGATTGTAAATATTTTCATACACACAAATTTAAGGTAATACAGTCGACGCATATTCCTTATTTTTCTAAATTTTTCATTGAAAATTTATGCTAGAGATTTAAACATACAATACAGTCTACATGGCATTTTTTTAATTTTTTTTTTTCAATATTTTTAATAATTTACAAAAATTTTGTTTTGCTTTGACGTCCTTAAAGTTATAAAATCATCACAAACAGCCACCATATTGGCTGTTGATTGCATTTAATGGGCTTCTCAAATGCTTTCGTTTTTATGCGAGAAGAATGGAGAATGTATCCATAATCTCATCTTCCGTTTTAATTTTTAACATCGGAGAATTCAAAAATTTGTTTAGTTACATACATACACACATAATTGGTCAATACAACCCTTCAGTCAGGATTACGACCTAGCTTCTCACACCACTTATATTGTGTGCGTTAATTTTTATACATGAGTGGCGGGATCTACAGTTTAAAGTCGACTCCGAACGACAGATTTTTTGAGAAGCTTTTAATGGCAATTTTTACTCTCAGAGTCTTTGCCAGAAATCTGCTGAGAGGAAGTCGCCGAAGAAATATTTTTCGTTTTTGATGTCTGACCTGGGATTCGAACACGGGCCAACACACTACCTACTAGAACACGGCGACCACTTTGTTTTTGTTTAGTTACGGTCTTCTTATTTGGTTTGGGATTTACCAATAGGTTTTTTATGGAGGACAGACTTTGTTAGTCCAGAGTTTAAAATTATATTTTGCCAGCCTGAGGCAATTTCTAATTGAATAAAAATTGAATGTGTACTGTAACATTCGCTTTGAGTATGGCTAACTTGAGTTCTATAAAGTTTCAATATTAACTTTTGCATCGTACAGACGTTTTTTTCACTTTCTAAGAGTAATGTGGTAGTTGGTCGTGATCCCCCTCCTCTGCCATCTTTGTGGCCGCATCAATGGATTGGTTAGCGGGGAAGGGCAAATGAATTGCGGGAAATGTCTATGACCTACTATAGGCAGTGCAAAAAACAGGTTGACTGCTGGGCTTGTATATGGCCAGCTTAAGGTTACTTACTTACTTAATTGGACATTAACAACCCGATTAACGGATTTCGGCCTGCCGCAATACTTCATCCAGGCGCCTCTGCGTCTTGCGCGCCTACGCCAGTTGGTCACACTAATCCTCGACTTGGTCCTTCCAACTGGAGGTCGACCTCTTCGCCGACTTCCACAGATCCTCGCATCAAAATCCTGTTTCGCCGGAGCATTCCTCCTCCATTCGAACAACATGGCCGAGTCAGTGCAGCCGCTGTTTATTAATACGCGGATGTGGAAATCATCGCCAACTCGCATTGGACCGAAAATCTTACGTAGGACTTGAATACCCTCAAGGATGCTGCATCTGTCCTTAATAAGCTTAAGGTTAGTTATTGGATTTATTATGGGGCATTAGGTCGCTGAATAGACTCCAGCCGGACTATAGCAGGGTATGTTGCGATGAGCAGAAGTTGAGGACTATCGAACACATCCTCAATAACAGTCCAGCCTTTAATAGGTTGGCGTTGGCAGGAACTTCTTTGAGAGTTTGAATACTGTGTTAAGAGCCTACTTAAAGGCTCTCCATAGCTTCATTATTAGTTTGCTTGGGCTTCAATAGGATAATCGCAGTCTTTTGTGTGTTTCGTTAGCCTGTGTAATTCATCTTTTTCCCTATCTGCCCTATTACCCTCTTCCCTTTACGATGTTGTACAATGGGTCATCTGGACCTCGGGATACTGTACTCGTCTTCAACTGACGAGTACACGTCCTCTAACCTAAAACCTACTGCTTTAACTCCCGACAGTATTATGAAGTTAAAAATATCAGATTTATCCGACAAATTAGTAGCTTTGGCTGTATGTATGTATACGCGTAGGCAGAGATAAAATTTCTTTAGGGTTATCGCTGTGCCTCCAATGAAATAAACATTTGAAATTGACAGCCTTATGCTGAAGGCAAACCTTCGGTGCAATATCAAAGTTCTTTGGGAGTTATTGCCTGCCTAATTTCATGAACGAAGCAAGACTACGATATAGTGTTGAACTTTATTTTACATGCCTCAGGGTTATTTATAATACCCTACTGGCAATATGCTATGCTTAAGCATTTCCAAATTACATATTTCATGCCTTTAAATCTTTGCATGGCTTCGTGTGAGCGATTGTGTTTCATTTCTCGAAATAAGAGTCCAATTGTACCAATATAATGGCTATTTAGTATCATGCCTATCTGCTATTGAATTTGATTTCCTTATCATATTTGAGTTAAGTTTTGAATGCCAATTCAATAATGATACTTTGAAGTTTCGTATAACAATTATTTTCTATGTTGTTTTCTATGTAGGTACGAGTCCTGTACGATGAAATGTATTAGAATTCTATGACAGGATAATGTTCAACTCCTTGGGGAACTTAAAATATTATTCGTTTAAAATTGAGTTGAGAGCACAATTATTAACTCGTTGGCTGGAATCAAAATGATTCTTTTGCAGCACATTCACACAACATGAAAGAGACACAAAGTGGAGTGGGAGTGAGAATCGTGAGTAAAAATTGTGATTTTAAAACATTAGAGACGAAGAAATTTCATATTCACAATGCAAATAAAAATACAGGCACAACTAGGAACATAACAGAAGCTGATTAAATTTCAAATTCAAAATTAGATTTGTGGGTTAGAAGCATAAATTCAAGGTAACAGTGATATAAACTTAAAAAAGAAAAATGAATTAAAAAAAAAGGAAATGAAAAGTTTCTTAAAATCCTTGTTTTATGTTTATTAATTACGTTTGATAGCTTTGGCCTTTCTCTGAAGTTTTTCTCTCTATATCCATCCTATACTAGTAATCATGTTTCACATTAACACTTCATAAGATTCGTATGCCACACTTATTTGTGGCAGCTTCTTAAGTATGGAAACTGATCTTTGGTTCCCATAAATAAACTAAAATTGCCTGGTAAAGTTTCGAAAGGAAAAAATAAAAAACGAATATGAAGTTGAGCATACGTTTTCGTTTTCTTATTTTTTATTCAAATAAAAAGTATGCTTCTAAGCACAAAATTTATTTAGAAAAAATGAAAAGAAACGAAAGAAAACGGCAACAGAGAGGGGCATTCAAATGCATAAAGAATTCCTGATACTTTCAAGACGCAAAAGATGAGTACAAACAGTTGAACTATTCAACTTGAAACTATTAATACGACAACAACAACAACAACAAAAACAAATGTAGTTACAACTACTTGAAATCAAATAAAATTTCTACTATTACTGCCACATTATAAGTATGGCATGGTACCCACATGGTTACAGTGTACTTTCTTAAAAGACTTACTTTCTTAAAAGATCATAGAATAAAAAATAGCAGAAAATATATAAAATAAAAGTATACATATGAAGGCTATTGGCTAAGGCTTTAAGAGTGATTAACTTCAGAAGGAAAGTTCTTCAAGTCTTTTATTCAAAATTGATGCTAAACTGTAGTTTCTGGCGTTTCTGTTCCGCAGTTCGTAATTAGAAAATAACATCTTAAGAAATATATTTCATTTTGATATTTTATTTACTTAACTTAATTGGGCATTACAACTCTTCAGTTAGGATTACGACCTATCTTCTCACACTACATACTTACGTTGTGTATGTTAATTTTATCGCTGTAAGAAATACTTTTTTTTTATAATTTGTGAAGGAGTTAAACCATAGCCACACCTGTCATAAGACAATACTTACGATCTAGACTACTGAGACTCTTAATTCTATGGTCAGTTGATTTTCGGAATCGTTAAATCGATTGCTTCCTGCTGTGCTATGATCCAAAGCAGAATGCTATATTAGTCTCTTGCAGCCACTATTTACGCTTCGATTGCACTCAGTCATATACATATTTAGTTGTGAGACAATCTTTATACCCTGCATTGTATGCTTCCTGACTGACTGATCTACCACTTGCTTTTGGTTAGGGCTGCTCGATAGATGAAAATATTTGCGTTTTAGAATGAAGTGTCACCCACTGTTAGAATATGCGTGCGACTCATTTCATTCAACTTGCGTTAACAGGGTAATAATCATGATTAACTTGCGGCCACAACTTAATTCCTTTGTTACTCTGTTATGCTGTTCTGTTTGACACTGGATAATATCAGAGAGAAAAATTAAAGCTTCTCTTTTAAAGCCGCCTAGTAGGATATGTTAAAGCAGAAAATTGGGCATCTTTTGGTTTTGAAACATCTAACCGAGCGAGGCAAAAATTTTATGTTTTATAATTTTATGACACACTGTATGCGTACAGAAATTGTGTCTTTTGATGCCAGTGCTTGATACTTGGGCTTGTGCAACCAAAGCTTTACCGCACATTTAAGTGTCTCTCTCATATATTTCGTACTTCATTTCTTCTATCTTCTTCTATGGTTGTGTTTGTGCTTCTTGGCACTTCTAACTAACAGTAAAATAAGAGGAAGAAAGTAAAAAAAAACATAACAGGCCAAAGAAGGAATCGATTAAATATACGTTATTTTTTATTATTTTTTTTGTTTTTTTTTAAAGTTGAAAAAGAAATTGTAGGACAAAAGAAGAAAAAATGAGAAAAAAAAAGAAAAAGAAGAAGGAAAAGTGATACACTTGTGTAATAAAATCACTGAAGAAATTGAACTTTATACATCTACATACCTACATACCTACATACATATGTATGTACATTGAGACTTACTATGTTCTTACAAAACCATAATCTTGAAATGAAGAGCTCTCACTCTCAGTCTCTCCTTTTTTCTATTTCAATGCCAGAATAGAGAATGTCTCTTCTGTGCATCTCCCTTAAGTTATGTTGTATTGTATATGTATACATAAATATATGTAGATGTAGATGTGTGTTTGTGTTTGTGTGTGTGTATGTATCTGTGTGAATAAAATTCCAATACACTTGTTGAATTAAATATCTGCATTTAATGTCGTATGAGTAACTTTGCACATTTATTTTTATTGTTACTCGTATTGTTGTGCACGAGCATATCTGTCAGAGACTTCTACTGAAGCACAATTTCTATTTTCAACACAGAACACCACCACAATGAAGGGAACAAGAACAAGAGGAAAACATAAAGGAGAGGAAACAGCATATAAAACATGATGTGAAAACAGGAGATGTCGCTGCTATGTTGGTAAGCTATCTGGGTGGCTGGTTTGCTGGCGAATCATTTCAAATATGTGTTGACACTCTTTTTTTTATGTATGATTGTCAACCAAATGAGCAATTTTCATAAGGAATTTATAAAGAAAATTCAAAGCTCTTGTAAACAATAAAAATACAAACTTAAATGACTTGGATTGTGGGAATTAATGAAAGCTTAACAATAAATTTCTTGTTATTATTATTTTCCAATTTTTTTTTTTTGTGTTAATTCAAACCATTTAATAACAGCAAAGATTTGACTTTAACTATTTCGTTTATATTCCAAAGAAAATAAAAAGGCGATTTTTTTTTTAAATTAGTTTAAGCGTATGGAACAGATTCTGTACTTTAAATCGTATATAAGAATTGGACGAAAAAAAAGATATTCTCAAGAGATTTGATATCAAGTAAAGTCAGCTAACTGAATCTCTTGTTTAGCCTAGGCATCGCTAACTGAGAAGTCTTATTACTTAATTCGTCAGTATAAATCTTTAGTCAATACTACGAACTAGCTGTTCACATGTTATACTGTTCTACTCATGTTCAAAGTTTGAAATATTCATCATACTACCGACTTAACAACACAAATCTTTATAAACCCTATATATATTCATATAATACTGTATACAACAGTATGTATATACTAGAGGTGTGCACAAGACATTGTGCTAGTTTACCCTTCACCGAATGCAATACTGTAGTGTACTCGTTTCTGTTGCTCTTGATTTTACGAGTGCACTGAAATGTGTATTTCTCATTTATTCAATGTTTACAATAGCACTCGTTTGTCTGTGGAGTAATGGAACTATGCTTAGTGTTGTAAGAGCATTTTTTACTACTGAAGCTACATTTTCAGTATTGCCATATGAATATCAGTAGTGTAAAAAAGTAGTAGTGTAAAGAAAGGTTTTTCCCCAGAAATAAAAAATTTAAAAAAGCTATTGGCAATGCTAGCGTCAACGAAGATGCTCGGTTGCCGAGAGCAGAAAAAGGAATGCATTTTGTGACTCTATGAAGAATACAATATTTTTGTTGCACTCTTTTTCAACTCTCTTTTATACTGTTGTACAATGGTTAACGAGTGCAGATGTTTTTTTTTTTTTTTTGTACTCTACTTTTGGTTCTCACTTATTTATTCGGTCTTGAGACAAATGCAATTTGTGTGCAATTTTATATGTCTTGTGCAAACCTCTATTATGTACATACAGTGACGAGCAGAGGTGAGTGCATGTTCACAATACTGAGTTTCGTCATCCACAAAAACAAAACCATGCAAGCAAATACAAAAAAAAAAAATTAATTTTAATTCTTCATTTTATTCTTAACAAATAGCAATAAAAAAACAATAATTAATGAAATGAATTCAATGAATTTGAATGAAAAAACGAAAATAACCCATATAAACTCAATTTTGCACGTTTCAAGAAAATTCAAGAAACTAGCCCAATTTCAATATTTTGTCCATAGACCCTTATTAGAAATAACTTGATTTACGCGGTTTGAGATGCTTTCTACCAAATGATCAATAACATCTTTCGGAATTCGATACCATTTCGGATTTATACGATTCCAAAGTTTGACCATGTTTGTTGGGGCTGTTTCGTGCTGTCCGAGCCGGATTTTCACGAATGGCCAAAAATTTTTAATCTGATTGAGGCCTGAACTTTGTGCGGATATTCCAGCAATTGAAAATTTTGTTTCCCATCCCATATCTTTACAATTTTTGCTGTGTGCTTCGGATCACCATCCTGTTGGAAAATAAATTCTTATTCGGGATAAGCACATTTGTCCATAAAATTCGGAAGATGGGCTTGCAGAATCTTTAGATAGTCTTTTTTCACATGATACCATCTACTAAATGTAGAGGGCCAACATGCCACCATATTAAGCATCCCCAAACCAAAATATTTTCATCGCTGTTTTTAACAGTTTGCTTCACATGGTAACTTTGAACGCGTTCCCCGGGTCTGCGCTAGCAGTAATGCTTTCCATGTGATTGGAAACGTGTTATCTAGTCTGATGAGTCCAAATGTAACCACTTTCAGTAAGATGGAAAGCATTACTGCTAGCGCAGACCCGGGGAACGCGTTCGAAGTTACCATGTGAAGCAAACTGTTAAAAACAGCGATGAAAATATTTTGGTTTGGGGATGCTTAATATGGTGGCATGTTGGCCCTCTACATTTAGTAGATGGTATCATGTGAAAAAAGACTATCTAAAGATTCTGCAAGCCCATCTTCCGAATTTTATGGACAAATGTGCTTATCCCGAATAAGAATTTATTTTCCAACAGGATGGTGATCCGAAGCACACAGCAAAAATTGTAAAGATATGGGATGGGAAACAAAATTTTCAATTGCTGGAATATCCGCACAAAGTTCAGGCCTCAATCAGATTAAAAATTTTTGGCCATTCGTGAAAATCCGGCTCGGACAGCACGAAACGGCCTCAACAGGCATTGTCAAACTTTGGGATCGTATAAATGCGAAATGGCATCGAATTCCGAAAGATCTTATTGATCATTTGGTAAAAAGCATCTCAAACCACGTAAATCAAGCTATTTCTAATAACTTTCTATGGACCAAATATTGAAATTGGGCTAGTTTCTTGAATTTTCTTGAAACGTGCAAAATTGAGTTTATGTGGGTTATTTTCGTTTTTTCATTCAAACTCATTGAATTCATTTCATTAATTATTGTTTTTTTATTGCTATTTGTTAAGAATAAAATGAAGAATTAAAATTAATTTTTTTTTTGTATTTGCTTGCATGGTTTTGTTTTTGTGGATGACGAAACTCAGTATTGTGAACATGCACTCACCTCTGCTCGTCACTGTATATAAGTACGACAACCAATAAACGTATGATTAATATTAATTCATTCATATAATCATCATACGCCCCAAGTAAATTCTTTAACAACAGCAGATACATACCAGAGATCAGCACTAAAGTATTCAAAAAGATGAGTAGAATCGAATCATACTCATAATTTCTGATGCTTATACGCATTCATAGTTATTTTAATCAATCTTGAAACCTCCACACATATTCAAATTTTAATGTACCCGTCATATTTATACATAACAATACGAATGATGTTGTTGGTGTTGATTTCGGCTCTCCATCAGAGACCTGCGCCGAGCAAATTGTTCGGCGGCGGCGGCTAAAGCTGAAAAGGTTCGGCGGCGGCTTTAAGTCGGCTGTCAGCCGAAATATGGAAAGTTTCGGCGGCTCTTTTATATATTTAAATAATATGCATACAACATTTCCAACATTTATTTAAAGAACAAAAAAGACATGTAAATCCATGTATTAGCCTCACATAATTGATCATTACAACTTTTCAGATTTCTGGCAAAGACTCTGAGAGTAAAAATTGCCATGAAAAGCTTCTCAAAAATATGTCGTTCGTAGTCGACTTTAAACTGTAGATCCCGCCACTCATGTATAAAAATTAACGCACACAATATAAGTGGTGTGAGAAGCTAGGTCGTAATCCTGACTGAAGGGTTGTAATGGCCAAATATGTACATATGTATGTATATATAATTAAAATTTTGCTGTATACAATATTAAAAACATAATTTCATATATTTTAATTTACTTACATACATAAAACGGCGGCTGAATTCAAGCCGAATCGAGCCGAATAAATTTTCGGCGGCGGCGGCTTTTAAATTTTGTCGGCGGCTCGGCATAGCCGGCTGTGAGCCGATCGGCGCAGGTCTCTGCTCTCCATAACTCAACACACACGCGAATCACACAATAAGTAATAGTGTACTGTGCTGTTCTGTCTTTTTTGCTTATGTGTCTTTATTTCTTTTTTTTCTGTAAATGCCTAACGATAACTAAGACTGTGAATTTTGATGAATGATCCGATTCACTCGAATCACATTTAGAAGTATCATAAATAGTTTTCTCAAGTTATGAATATAAATGGGTAGCCTTGGGAATCAAACATATTTCAACGTTGTACGCATACCCAACGTTGTAGGGAGAATGAAGGACTTAGAGTACATAGTTAAATTTCAATATTGTTGACTCACTTATACTCATGAGTGTTTATAATCTGATCTCTAGCTGATCTCTGGCTGCTACATCGTCTATGCTTCTGCGCCATAGAGAAGCTCACGGCGTGTATTACAAGCTTTTCTATTTTAGCTGAATGAAAATGTTTGAATTTAAAACTTTAGTTTAAGAAACATAAAACAAAATTCACAAAAAGTAAACACGAAGAGTTTTATCAACGATTTTAAATTTGCATCAAAGGCTTTTTTACTAACTAGATTTACGTTCATGTTTTATTAGCTCAAAAAAAATTTGTTTTTAATTTTTTTTCTTAATAAAACAAAACCAAAACAAAAGAGCAAAAACGTAAATTATTTTATAGAATAAGTTGTTGAACTCACAGACTAAGCCTAAAACGATGCGTAATGATAGACTTTAAAAAGAAAAATGTTAATGAAAAAACAAATGACAGTTAAGAATCTAAAAATAGCACAGTTTATTATGGACTAATCATAGACATAGTTGTATATTTCGAAAGAATTATTTTTAATTAAATTATTTCAACAAGTGCTATATTTTTTTACTTTACTGTTATGTTGATTTGTTGTTGTTATTGTTGTTTTAGTTTTTATTATTATATCTTCTGTGAATCAATCCAAATGATGTTCATATAAAAATGTTATTTTCCACATATTTTTTTTTGTCATTTTTTCTGTTTTCTTTTGCTTTGATTTTTTTTGCTTTTTTTTTGTTGCCATTATATTTGCCTGTGTGTTCATATTTTCCTTTTGATTTTGTTCTCCATTTTTCTATACAGAGTATATGAACTTGTGTGTAGCTGTGTGTGTGTGTGTGTGTTCGTTTATTATGAAGTATTACTTTAAATGAAGTGATGGAAAATGTTTCATAATGGTGTAGTGATATGTTGTCATGGTGCTTGAATGCCTGGATGGATGGATGAATGAATGGTTGGATGGTTGGGTAACTGGTTGATTCCCATGAATACCATATGTCCGTCTATAATTTGTTTTTCCTTTTTTCATACTTAAACTCTACGATACTTTTCCACTCATCACTTTATATTTAAAAAGAAAAAGAAAATAAGAGCGAGAAAAAAAAAAGATTTTGTTTTATATTTCACAAATGCAACAACAACGAACAAAAAAGAAATAAAATAAAATAAAATAGAAACACGCTACTAAATGTTGTATAAACAAGTCAAGTTTATGGCTGAAAAACAAGCGAAAAACATAAACGTTATAATGGGACAAAAGAAAATAATAAAAAACTCAACAACAGCCAAGGAAAAAAAACTAGGAAACAAAAATATAAGCCAGCCACTAACATAACTGCAATACATTACACATCCACACACACACATATACACTCATACACCTACACAAACTCTAGGTGTTATTAAAACTATTGCAACCTCTACTGCCACCGCCATTGCCGCAAACGGTAAAGTTGCTGTTCTTCGTTGTTATGCTGTTGTTGTGCAACATTTTATGCACACTTACACATTCGTGCACGAGCTTGTACGAACATTTTTAACTCATTGCACTTACACTTACACCGACCTACCACACAGCCTCTGTTACCAATACAGCCGCATCGTGTTGATGCATTTTACAAGCACTTTTCTTGCTCATTTTCACAACGGATTTCTTGGTGTCCGTTACTCTTCTATAACTCTTTCAATTTCTTTTTTATTGAAGCAATTCCTTAGATTATAAGTGTGTACAGACATAGTACCACTGTTTCCGTTTATCTTATATTTTCTTTAACATCATTACATACTAATAATGTGAATGAAAAGTTGGCTCAAAATTTTTAATTTTCTCGTGGAACAAAAAAAGAAAAATTAAATTAAATTAACAATTTTTGTGAGTGTTTAGGAGGTCCTGAACTTTTTAGTTGTGTTCCAAGTTTATTGATTGATAGATTAGAGAAAATATTACAATATTTTAGTAGAACTTGCCATTTAGGGCTATCCTAATGGCTCTTTAAATACTTATTTGCAATGTTGTGTAATCAAGTTTATCTTGACCGGCCGGGGAAATACTGAAATTGAAAATCTAAATCTTCAATTAATATAATAATTTCTTTATATTTTCGTAATTCATTAGATGGCTTCATAATGCCATAAAAGAGTTTTCCTGTCATCGAATCAAGTGCTCAGAATATGGGATTGAATAGCGTATAATTTTGACCACCTTGTCTGTTCAAATTCATAAAATTCTTAAGTTTTTTGCTTACTTATATTATTTGTTATTAACAACCCGTTTACCCACTGGGCAACACAATTAGTCTTATGGATAACCGCGTGAAGTTGCCTGTGAATGGGAAGCTATGCTGTAAGCTAATCTACGACATCACGACGTCCCCTCAACACATACATGCATAATTGGCCATTACAATCCTTCAGTCAGGATTACGACCTAGCTTCTCACACCACTTATGTTGTGTGTGTTAATTTTATACATGAATGGCGGGACCTACAGTTTAAATTCGACTCCGAACGATAGATTTTTGAGAAGCTTTTCATTGCAATTTTTACTCTCAGAGTCTTTGCCAGAAATCTGCTGAGAGGAAGTCACCGAAGAAATATTTTTTCGTTTTGATGTCTGACCTGGGATACGAACCCGGGCCTTTTGTCTAATAAGCCAACATACTACCCACTGGACCACGGCGACTCAACATACTTTTGACAAAAACCCTGAGAGTAAATAAAAAAAAAGAGATAATCTATCATTTGCAGTCGACCTTAAGCTGGATTAAATGAAAGCCTATAACATGGGTGGTATAAGAAACTGGATCGTAATACTGAAAGATTAAAAGATTTAATAACATACAGTAAGATACCGTTTAACGCTGCTCCGCTTAACGTTGTCTCAGTATTATGTGATAGTACTGTGAAACGGCCATGCAGCAACCAAAACCGGTGCATTATATACCAATGGGAGATACTATGTATCTTTATCAATGCTCTTTTGTTAGTCTGTCCAGAATAAAGATTCCAACTGTATTTTCCGAAGTCGCAATCACAGTAAGAACGCATTTTTCCTGTTGTCTCATTTAACGCTGGAACTTATTGGAACGTATCCCCCGCATTAAGCGGGGTCTTAATGTATTATTGTTTCTCATTTTCAATTCGACAATTCAATAGATAATTTGCCAGCAGCAAAATAAGAAAAAGGATCTTCAGAATTTATAGGCTATAAGTGAACAAATAGTTTCCGTATGTTTTCTAGTTTTCATAGGAAATTTAAGATTTTTTTTCTTTGGAAATTTGAATGTCTTTGATTGGATGATTTTTGGGGGCCCTAAAGCAACCATGTTTCTAACGTAGACGGAGAGAGTGATAAAACATAAAGAACGATAAAATGTCACTTAATAAGTGCGAACACTTTAGTGCCATAAGCGTTGTGCTCTTGCGATTCTTGTTGTAATCGTTGGTGCCTTGTGCCATATACAAACATAATCCATACATACATACGTACGTATACTATGTATTTATTCAAAATAAATAAATAAAATAAAATTTATCTACTAACACTACGATAAAAACGACTACTTCAACTTATCAATCGTTCTTGCTTTCCCATCTTAACAGTTGCAATGTTATATTATTGCTGCCATTTTTGTTGTTTTGTAGTTTTGTTTCTATGTTTCTATGTTTTTATGTTTCATAAGTTTTCGACGATTTTTAATGATTTTTTCCGCATCAAATTTGTAACGCAAGTCGCAAGACACTAGAATCTCATGAGGCATACTCTGAGATGCTGATACTGATGCTCTTGTTGTTGCTGTTGTTGTTGTTCATGGTAATGGTGGCCAAAGTGGTTGATATAATGGTTGGGGGGGGTATGCAAAGTTAAACTGAATTATGAATAATTTTGAATTCCTTTTTTTTGCTTTCTTTTTTTCTTCTACAACAACTTCTTCTTCTTTTTTCTTTTCTCTTTTTAACAGTTGCTACTGTGCTAGTTGTTATTGTAACTGTTGTTGTTGTTGTTGTTGTAGTTATTTAAGTCGTTATTATTACGTTATGTTGCTTTTACAAAAGTTTTCTTTCAAGTCCTTATGAGTTCAACTAAGTGCGTGTGTATGAGTGTGTTTGTGTGTGTTTATTTGAAAAGAAAACCTGTTTTATATACAAGTATGTGTGTGTGTGTGTGTGTCTGTGTGCGTTGAGAGTGCGTGTGTATGCATAGAAACATTAGTAACGGGGACATGCGGTTATAATAACGTAATAATGATTATCATCTTTTGAACTCTAGTATTTCCAGTTAATTTATATTCATAAACCAAATTGGTGTACAATTACTAAATCAACAACAGCAGTGAATAGATGAGTACACACACTCGCACACAGCGAAAAAAGAGAAGAGACAACATAAAGGCACAATACAAAGCATAACACAACCATGAGCTCAGGCACAGTTGATCTGAAAGCATAACGTCAAAGCACAAAAGCCAGTCAGTCATTTAGCTAGACGGCAGGCAGGCAGGCAACAGGCAACAGTCAATACGCAACAGCCAAGCCAGTCAAGTCCAGTCTGCCCACCCAACACACAGTCAACGTTCAAATTAACAAACAAACAAGCGACGAGTGAACAAACAACCGACGTACACACAGGAATGAGTCAAATGAGGGTAAAATGTATGAGAATTGATAGTGAAACATAAAGGACTCGCCCTTGCCCATTGTTTGATTATCATTCCTTTGCCATCAGTTTGCAAAAGCACTTTGTTGGGCGTTGTGTGTGTGTCACACTTACATAGAAAGTGTGATTCTTTTATGGCTCAGTCAAATAATTTTTATGGTAAACTCCTTCAATTTATTTCAACAATTCATCAACATCCTAAGCATATCGTATCATATCGTATGTTAAATCACCTAAAAGAGGTGAATTATGAAAGCTTAGATAAACTTAGCTTATTTAAATTGTTACTTTTCTAATACACTGAATTGCAGGCCACCTGATAAGTGAGAGTAGCCAATATTTTGGCAAACTCACCACACGTAACCTAAGCGTATTCATAACAAAGATCTGTGGCAAGTGGCCACTGTTCTATTGTCGGTTGAGAATTCCAGATTACAGTCGATAACTATACTTTCAATGATGCTGTCAGTGAATTATTATTTATCTTGACTACGGAGTTAACAGCAAAAATGCCCTCAGTAATCAAACGTAGGATCACTCTTACCCACAAATTTTACTATAGTCTCAATAGGCAATTGAGCGGCAGCGACCTCTCTCGTACAATGCAACTTATACTCTACAAGTCATACAAACACGGACACTATTATGCACCGCTGCTGGAGTATTAGAGAGAAAATTTCGTAGTACGATCATGGGTCCAGTGATCCACAATGAGCTCTACATATGAGCTCAACATCCAACGGCTGTGCTGTATTTAACATGTCATTTTGACAGAGGAGTAAGCAGGCCCAAATCCGATTAACGGGTTAATAAAGAAACTGCAGGACTAGATATCTTTGGTAAATTATTTAAGGTTTGAAAACGTCAAATTGACTCTTTTAATGCTCTTCAGTCAGTCTTTCTTTTATTTTTTTTTCTTTTTTTTTTTTGTTTACTTCGATAAATCTCATCTATAGCTCTTAAAGAGACACCCATTTTAGTATGTGCTCTCTCATTACGCGTTTATTTGTAATACTCATTGCTGTTATTGAAGTTGTAGTTGTTGTTGTTATTTTATATTTGGACGACATTTGACGGCGGATGGCGTGACATTATTTTCCACTGATTATGTGTGTCTATTGATATAAAGGCTTTGGCGGTGATGTACATATCTGCCTGGTCTGGTCTTTTCTGTTCAATATTCTAAACATACTGGATGACACCGTTTCAATCACCCAGTTTTCTCATTTCTCATCGCCCCCCCGAATTTCGCCTTTTAAAAGCAAATTCCATCCCCTTTTTTTGTACCACTTTGTAGCATTTTATGCCCCATAGAGGTAACGTGGTAAGCATTTGTGAGTGAGCGAGTGATTGTACGAGTATTTGTGTATGATTATGTGTCTCTGTTTTATCACCATGTGTGTCTGTCTGTCTGTTTGTTTGTTTGTCTGTCTGGCTATTAATTTTATTTATTCCGATAAGTCTAATCTTTCTTACTGTTTTGGTTTTTTCATTTTCATTTTCAATTTGTTCATAGTGGTGCTGGCACCGTTCGTAATGTTTTATTTGGCTTTCACTTTACAATCATTTAATTTGAGCTGCTCCATAGGTGTTCCAAAAACAAAACATAAAAGAAAAAAACCCAAATTGACAAACAATTAAACGGAATAAGAAATTGTAACAACAACAAAAAGAAAAAACAACAAAACAGCTGAAAAATGGAAAAATTCCGTGGGTTAACAAACAAAAAAAAAAAAAAAAAGAAAAAGAAAATCGATAATGTTGGCTCACGTTAATGTTGGTTTTTCTTTTTGTATTTTTTTTTCTGGGTTTTGTTAATAAAACTTTATCAGCTTAATTGTTGGTTATGTTTTTAAGGCTTTTCGAATTGTTGTTAATTGTCGAATTGCTTAGGCCATCTATTATTAAAACGTCTTGCAAATCAATTAAAGATGTTGCCAAACTTGCGGTTTTCTTTAAGGTATTGGTTGGTTGGTAGCCAATGTTGGAAATAAATTTTTGTTTTGCAACAATATTCTCCATGTGGGTTAAATAAGATGGATGGCTATTTATTATTATGATAAATTAGTATTTAGGAATAAATGTGTTTGATTATTGAATTGTTTAAGCGCATACAACAATTTATGGCCTGTGTAATGTGAAATTATTATTTACATACATCACCCCAATGTGCTTCTTCAAAACACGACTTTCACTATTTCGCTTGACTAACTGTTGACAGTCAAGTTTACTCGGTTGCCTCTATGGCCCATTACCTCTCTCGTACCCCTTTGCCATGATCGGAGCTTCGAATGAGACCGGCCATTTCCCTTGTGGTACGTTTGCCGTCATGCCCATTTCTTCAAACGTTTTGTCACCAAAAAAACCAGTGATTTTAGTTTTGAAAAGGTGAAGGGCACTCACATAAAAGGTGTTGGAATGATATGTAGGCGAACTCCTCTCTTGTCGAAGTCAGGTGGTTCTTTAGTCTTTCTGCTCTCCACTGCTGGATATAATAGATTCGAAGTTCTATACTGCTTTTGACAATTTATAAAATTATCGTCTCTATCGTCTCTTTCTTAGTTATGTCCAATGCCTTCCGTACAAGTGCGGCCGCATTTTCATTTCCTTCTTTGGCACAGTGGCCCAGAATCCTTTCTTTACTTTTGTACCTAATGTCGCTCCAATGAGGCCAGATTCAAACCATGGATCCACCTACAGCGGGGCAGACACTTGTAGATTTTGAAGGGGTAGAAAAGTGATGGATAAGGAAAAAGAATACAAAAAGAGTACTTAGCTTGTACTCACTGACTGCCCGCTTGACACAGTTGAAGCCACCGAATATGACAAAGTTTTTTGGCCAAGACACATCCATCTGCATGGCCAAGTCGGCCAACTAACACTTCGCACCGCACCACTTTAAATAATTTAATTTACGCTAAAGTTTACGTTATTAAGGAGCGACTAGCGAAGAAGCGTTTTATTTATTTATGCTCCACTTAATTACAATTTAAGGCTTTCTGCCTTACCATCTGCTTAAAAAGTTGACAATTGAAAATTTCCTTGAAAGTTGCTAACCGTTACATTGTTGTTCATCACACGTTTACCTTCAAAAAGACAAAGACCTCTTAACAAAAAGTGGAACATGCTTGAATATTTTGACCAATACTTATGAACATGGTGCGAAGCGTTTTATTTCTAGAAAAGAAAATTGTATTCCATGATGAATTAATAAATCAACAACCAAACAGCAGTGAACACACGACATATACACAAATGGATGCTGGATTGATTATAAAGGCATGGATGAATGGTGAATGGATGAATGGATGAATGGTTGAATGATTGGATGGATGTATGAATGGAGCTGAGTGTTTCGTTACTTTTGTTACGTGTGGTGGTGGTGGTGGTGGGGATGGTGGTGTATTATTTCTAATTATGTTGCATGCTGTTGTTTCTGCTCATGTTCATGTTGTTTTAGACAGGGACAGGGATACACATGTATATAATTGTTGTTGTTGTTGCTTTTTTTTGTTATTATTTTCTTATTCTTACAGTGGTTATTGCTACTGTTGTTGCTGTTAGCTGTTATTATTGTTGTCACCATTCAATTGAGTAACTATGGAACTCTTTATGGACAGACATGTGAGTTGTTGTTGTTTTTTCTTTTTATTATTGTTTCTTTTTTTTGTTGTTGTTGTTGTTGTTAAACAAATGTGATCCCTGCTGTTATGGCAGCATGTGAATGTAGAAATATTGGCGCCTTATAAAATGGCACCATAGATGTTAAAGTATATTGTATGCATATACATATCCGTATACATATGTGTGTACATAGTATACGTGTAAGCATATGTATGTTTGCATTGTATTATAACTGTTAAAACTGAACATATGGTTGTCATTGTATATTTTTTCCGTTTTTTTAATTTTGATTTTGTCCATCTCACCGACACAGCAACCTCCGCATCCACATCCACATCGATATCATTATCCACATCGTCGTATTATCTTAAACATTCTCATCCACCCCTTAATGTTTGTTTATTTGAGTTTGAATTTGAATTTTATTTTTGATTTTCATTCGGAATTTATTACAAAATTTATTGCCTCAATTTCTATAAAATCCCTACACCCAAGATGGTATCTGCAGGAACCTTAGAGTAGTTATAAAAGGGCACTGAGATTTATGGGTGCACATGCCAGAAGACAGGGAACACCCCATACTGATTAATGGATTCATTATCTCATCTTTCTTTTGTAGGGGCCTAAGAATATAAACAACAAATGTAGTAGACTTTTTAAAGTTGCTGTAGTCTTGTATGTAGTATTTTGACTTATTAGATCGTAAGGCTACGGTTCAAACTCCAGGAATGTCATCTTGAAATATGAAAAAATATTTCTTCGTCGACTTCCTTTCAGCAGATTTATGGTAAAAACACGCCGCTTTCATGAATGAGGCTCTTTTGTCTTATGCATTTCTATAAATAGGATTTTTATTGTAAAGAGAAAAAGAATACTTTATAAATAATATTTCGAATCTTATGTGATTGTGATGCTTCTTTAACATACAAGAATGCCAAATTCTTTCTCCATATTTTTTCTTTTTTTTTTGGTTAATATGAGTCTTAAGCAGGAGATTTAGGATTGCAAAAGGTGTAACAAACAGAAGTATTAGGGCCCAGGGCAATAAACAGTTTTCGGGTATTTTAAAGGATTTGTTTCGTATAAAAGCTTACACTTATCACACCGCCACCATCACTATATGGTAAGTGCTCACTCATTATGATTTAAAATGTGTTTTTTTTTTTCGTTTCTATTTTTGTTTGCCTTAGCTTTTGTTGTTGTTGTTGTCGTTGGCTTTGATTTTTAACTGCCTGATGAAAATCTGTTCAGTCAGCTAAACATTTGGCGCCAATCTACTTCATGCCTTCATTACAATATGCTTAAATCTATATGAGTTCGAGTGTGAGTGGATCTGGGATGTGGGTGTGGGTATGTGTATACTTTTGCTGAAAACTGTCAGTAGCTTTAAAATAAAAACAGCTGTTGTTGTTTCCTTCCCCATTTCCAATATTTTTTTTCTGATTATCGTTTTTTCCTTTTCTCCATCAGTTTTAGATTTTTTTGTTTATGCGCTCAACAAGGAAGTTGGCTTGACTGACTGACTGACTGACTGCCTGGGTAACTGGGTGAGTCGATTCGACTTGACTTTACTTGACTTGATGTTGTTAATAAACTAAAGCTCTCTGTTCATATAAAATTTCAAGCAGAGTAATGTTATGCGAGTGTCTATATAGCTACAAAATCATCATCATCATCCAAACATCCAAACATCCTCTCCAATTACTCACCTCTACTCTACTCTTGAAACATAGACTCAATTATATACATAGGACAGAGATACAGAGAAGATGGGAAGTAAGATGGAGAGAGAGAGAGAGTGACAAAAGCACAATAACATCAATATGAAAAAAAAACAAAAGAAAAAAACATGAAAGAAAATAAAGTCAAGAGAAGAGGGGGGCATGAGAGTGTAGTAGGTAAAGAAAGTTATATAAACATATGCACAGAGTTTCTTAAATCAACCAAACCCCCCCTCTATGGTCCCAGCAGCATATGATGAGTTTATAAAGATGTTGCGATTAATAATAAACAAACGTAACGACAGTGTTTTAAAGAGTAAAAAACATGCAAACAAATCTATGAAATCTGGTAATTAGTTAAATACTGAGAAATATTTTTATGAACTACAATTGAATTATGTACACAAAGAATTAAGTCTCATACAAAGGATCCGCCAAATAACTTTTTTTTTTTTTGAAAATGGTTTAAAAAAAACTACTGACTATTTCCACAAATTTTCATTTTTTATTTGAATCTACAAACCTTCCGGTTAATAATGGAAAATAATTTCATTCAAATGGCTGCCTCGGCTGGCCATGCAATAGCCTACACGATCGGTCCAATTTTTAAGCACATTAAGTATTTGGCGGACCCTTTACATAAATGCATATGCTATGTGTGAAAATGATTATTCATTAATACAATTATTCTTTTACAAAAGAACTAAATTCCGAAGTATTTCAACTTAATATCGCAGAATATATTTTATTGTGACATTATTTGGCTGAAACAACATTTCGAAAACAAATCCAGATGATCTCACTCTCTCTCTCTTTTTCGGGACCAGAACAAATAGTTCGTTATAAGTAAAGTTCATAGTAAACGGGGTGAAATCATAGAAGAAAATATAAAATACAAATAATTTTTTTTTTTCATTTATTAAAAACAAAAAGTATTTTTTTAATTAAAAACCAAAAATATTTGTTAATTCTTTTCATCTATCAGCTGATTAAAGTTGCTGAGTGATAAAAGCAAAGACTACAGCCACACTTCAAAGTAATTTCTGAGGGTTCGTTATAAAAAAGGTTAAATGTATGACATTTAATTACTGGGACCATTTAAAGTAATTCCTTTTAACCGAGAATTCGTAATAAACGAAGTTTTTTTGTATGAAAATTGTTATTAAAACGTTGGGACTTGAAAATATGTACGTAATAGCCAAGAATTCATTATAACCGAGTTCGTTATAAACGAGTTTGACTGTATCTATAAACAGAAATAAGTGTTTGATCATTAGCTTAATTGTATTCGTATGTCCACAAATGTATGTATCTGCTGTAGAACAAGTTCAACAATTTACCTTGGGGCCTATGATGATTAATATTCATCATACGTTTATTGGTTGCCATTACTTCCAATACATTTTAGGAATAAATTTTGATAAAGAAATAAGTCGATTAATGCAAATATTAAAATATTTTTTTTTTCTGTCATGAGAACTTTTCATTCCATTTAAAAAATTTTGGTAGGAGAAGTCATCCTTAAAACTAAAATGAGGAATAAAACCTGAAGCATATGATCATGTAAGGGGTTTAGATTTGAATTTTTTTCTTACCTTAATTGTTAAATAAAATTATAAACTGAGTGCCCTGTTAGTCTACTGGAGACTCTAGGCTATGACGCTACACCGAGCACATTGTCTAAGTTACTCAGCTCGTATAGAATCTAATTGTATTGTCATTAATAAAATTATAAACTATTGACGGCTCAAAAATATCCTTATTTCGGGTAAAACTATTCATCTTAGGAATGTTGGCCCAAATTTCAGCGAATTTGTTAAAGTAGTTTTTGCTAAAGCAAAAGTAAAAAAAAAAATAGTTTTCAAGAAGAACCTGTTTATAGATTTCGTCCATACTATTTGTATTTTATACGTTCGTACCTTAATTCTAAAACTAAAACCGTGAGAGAGAACAAAAAAGTATACCAACCCCGTAAATATTAAGAATAATATTGTTTGTATTGAAACACTGTGTTCCTCCATATTTCGCTTTTTTTTTTGTATCCTGAAAGTGTTTATTTCATTACTTTGATGCTGTTGTTTGTTCTCTTATGGTTTTCATTTTCTTGAATTTTTTTTTTCGTTTTTTCTTTTACTTTTAGTCCATGATGGTGAGGCATCATTGCCACTGTTTTGAATTTAAATCATATTCTTATTTTCTTAGCTGTTGTTTTTATTGTTATTGTTGTAACTGTCGTTTCTTAGCCTGCGTGTTGTTAATTTATTTTTAACTGTTTTATGTTCTTAAGTTTTAAATTTTCACCTCATATTCTTTATCCTCTCCCAAACTGTTCTTTTATTCATTGTATTTGTTTTCTGTGTTATCTTGTTTGTACTCTACATTTGTTTTGCAGATATTGGTGCAGACACATGTTCATTTTTCACTTATAATTTAAAAAAAAGGTATCACAGACTATATCACTTAAGAAACTTTAGTGATCTTGGGATCTTGTTTCGGTGTTTTATGGGTGATCTGTTGCATTTTCATCAGACCATTAAAACATTTGATGTGAATTGACATCATCAGAACTCTTAATAGCATATGTTATGGTGCTCAGATTTTCTCAGGAATAGTAGTGATCTAATAATAGGTTTCATACGATCCTCAATATTATTTCTATTTTTTCTAATCTAATGACCTTAAGTCCTAATAGAACTTTACACTTTGCTTACACTCACATTGTCTGCTCATTAGACAATCAGGCATTATTCGAATAGGCTTTGTTAATTTATTTCAATGATTATAAATGGGTATCACGAAGAGCCTTGCTTCCGGTCAGTATTAAGAAAATGCTTCAATGAAATTCAAATACGATCATTTCTGTAATTATTCTGTATAAAAATGAAGGTCATATTCAGCTACAGCGCGTAGTTGTAACATTCTGTCCGTTTCACTTATATTCACGCTTTCGTAAGACTCTTCTTTTTTACTCTTCCTTCTTATTTGTAAATTTGTTTACACATATGCTCCTCACCATTTGGCAGTTCTTCGAGGAGGGGGTATTACCTCAATTTCATTAATTTTGTTTTCTTTTTTTTTTCGGTCTCGATTTTATTTTCCTTGTATTGTTTTTGTTGTCGATTTGTTATTTATTTAAGAGTGTTTTAGTGTTTTACACGTTCGCAATATCTTCCAAATTTATCCTAATGCCTGGGAGTTAAACTTGTCTAGCACGTTGGTTATAAATGAATGCGTGAAGTCAGTGAGACGGAAACATAGAAATACAAAGAGAAAGAGAGAGAGAGGGGGAAGAGAACAAGAGTACAAAACGAGTGAGTATGTGGCATACATACATAAATACTTAAATTATAACCAAATAAGTAAAAATAAACAAAACCGATACTTAAAATCAACTGCGATGTAAGAAACATGTTAAACAACAACAACAACACAGACAGACACACACACACACATACACATACATACACATAAAAAGCTAGAGAAAGTTCAATTACAAACACTATGTACGTTGATGAGCGCATGCAAAAGAGAGACGAATGGAGAATGATTAAATGCGTGAATGTAAATTTGAAAACACAATGTAAATACAGTAAAGAGCATAAAAGAACGAAATAGTAATTGTTTTCTTTCAGTATTTGAACTTACATACATGCATACATAATTGGTCATTACAACCCTTCAGTCAGGATTATTAACCTAGTTTCTTACACTACTTATGTTGTGTGTGTTAATTTTATACATAAGTGGCAGGACCTACAGTTTAAAGTCGACTCCGAACGACAGATTTTTGAGAAACTATTTCATGGGAATTTTATTTTTACTCTCAGAGTTTTTGCCAGAAATCTGCTGAGAAGAAATCGCCGAAAAAATACTTTTTGTATTTTTATTTTTATGTCTGGCCTTTAAGTCTAATAAGCCAGCACACTACCTACTAGACCACAGCGACCTCTACAGTAATATTATTAAATACGATGTATGCCTTACACGAGCGTACTTTTTTCACTCTCCACTGTATCATATATGTGTGTATGTACGTATGTACTTATATTTCCTTATTTATAAAATGTTTGTTTACATTAAATTATTATTACTTTACGTTTTCTGAAAAACGAAGAACCCTTTAGGGATTTCCGGTTACTGATTTTTTCGATATAAAACGAGGTCAAAGAAATCCCTTGCGGAAAAATCTTCAATTTCTATTTACCTTTATTTATTTTTCTTTTTTATAATTTTATTGTTTTTAATTTTCATAAACAGCTTAAGATTAACTTTTTAACTTTTCTGTGTGTGACTGGCGCTCCTTCTCTATACGCATGGTTTTAAACATTTTAATTGAATTTTAAAATTTTTATTAAATTCTTTTTTTTGAATTGAATTTATACATTCTATTCAAATTTCCTTTCGTTGTCAAATAAACCATAACCAATGCACTACCTATTAGACGACGGCGATTTATTAAATAGAAAAGAAAACAAAATTAATGAGTTGCGATACCGTCAATATGGCTTTTTTTAACCCTATGGATAGCGCAATATTTACTGTTTCAAGGTTCGTCAACTGACGGATTTGTTTGTCAAATTACATGTCTCCAGTGTTTGTTCATGTTTAGAATCGTGTTGTTCATAATAACATCTTCACATAAAATGCATATACGAAAGATTGCACGAATATTTTCTGGCAATTTCCCTATATGGCTTTAAAATAGAGAGAATTGCACATACCGACTATGTAGATTCATTCAGTTCGAAATCTATCCGGCAGAAATGTAAACCAGTAAGTTGAAGTCCTTCGAATATTCCGTTTATCTATACGCCGCGTTAATGAGTAATACATAGGAATGGCCACTGCCTATGCAATATATTGTATTGTTACGTTTTTACCTTTTAAAAACGTTAAAAATATGAGTTCGTAGATTGCAAATAAAATAAAAATAAATATGTGTTTAGTTTTGATGAATTCTTTATTATCTGCACAACTTTTGTGCCACTGTTCCAGCTTATTCTACGTATACAACGATAATTTTCGCTATATGTGTTTGTTCGTGATAATCCTCTGCTTACAACCTTTTTGTAAGCAACAACACTTGTTAGTTATTCCTCGCTCACAACCTTTTTGTAAGCACAACACTAACAACGGCTTCCTTCAGACGCAACTTGTCTGCTCACAACCGATTGATTTATCACTTCAACCAACGTAATGTTGTTATACACGACTAGCTTAATTCACACTTCGAATGCAACGTGCCGTCTGCACACACGACTGATTCAACTCAAACTCTGAACTCTGAATCCTATTTGCTCGCTTTGGCTTGCCTTTTATATCACTGGATCTTTAGTGCGATGAATGCCCTTGAAGGATGATGACGTCCTTCGGGAATATTCTAAAAATGTAAACAACATATTCTTATTTTTGTTGTTTCTTGTTTACATTTGAGCAGGTAGATTAGTTGTTGTTGGTTTATTTGTCTATCCTATTTTATACTGCACATTGTTGTTTCTTGTTTACTTCTTGGTTCCCTTCATTTTGTTGTTGGTTATTTTTCTACTCATTCATTGATCACGTGAACAGTGCGCTGTTTTGTTTTTGGAGCTTTTGTTTATCATTTTATGCATGATCATTGTGTTGTTTTTGGAGCTTCTATTTATTATTTTAACAACACCATTTCCACTTTCGTAACAGTATTGAAAACTGGTGTTAAGTGGCATGTTTCTTTTCTATATCGTATAGTGAAAACTGAATGCTTTACAACACCCCTTGTTCTTGTCGTTCATTTATTCCTTTATTACAGTCACTGACAATCTAAACAGAAAAAGTGTTTTTTAAAATCGTTTCCAATACCGGATGATGGCCATAATAATATTGAAAAACAATTGAATTGTTGTACGTAATACTTATGTTAAGATTTTAAAAATATCCTGGGGAAATATTTATTTATTATCGTGTAAGGGAAATAAAATCAAATTAAACTTTCAACACTGAGAGAGAGAAAGAGAGAGAGAGAAAGAGAAAAAAAGAAAAAACACATTTTATAGAGAATTTGATTTAAAATTTTATTTAAACAGATCAAATACAATACAAAAACAAGATATTTATAATGATAATAAATAATAATGAATTATTATACAGTCTGTTAAGCTGCGAACGTACAAAAAATTCAATTTTTGTTATTACTGGGAGCGTATACGCGATATTGAAATCCTCAGAAATTTATTACTCATACGCACTGTGTGTATGCGTGTGATTTCAATTAAAATGATTTGATCAACTGTGTATTGTGTAATAATAATTGATTGTGTTTAATTAAGCAGCAACAGTTACAATCATAACAACAACAATAACAACAACTTTTTAATTAAACAAACTAAATTATTATATTAGATTACAAGCATATGCTCGTCGAAATTAGTTACAAATAATTCTCCAAAACAATCATATTAAGCTCTAGGTAATCTGTTTAATTATTTTCATTCCAATCGATTCATTTTTATTACCAATACGAAATAACCGAAGTAAGCGAAATAGGTGTGTAACGCCTGCAAGCAATAAATGAAACAAAAGAGGCCCATGGACTTCTTGTAATTATTTATCAGATGATACAATGCTAAAACGAGTTTAGTAGTATCGTCCCTTGGTTAAAAGAATACAAATGAATTTGGATATGAAATGGATTTAATATTGCTGAAGAACTATGAATAACGCTAAATTGTTTTGTGATCTCCATAAACAAAATGCATAAAAAGCAAGAACTTTTTGTTCTTTTGTGAAATATGTAACACATTATGAGTGCATGGTTGCCACTAAATTCATGTATTCCGCTGCAAAGACACACAGTTCTCACATCTACATACGTTTTGCTAACAATTTCATCTTGTCTTTTAAGAGCTGAATTTTATTTCAAAGCTTTTTGTGAAAATTAACTTGCGCTGTTTTATAGATTAGTGACTTGGAATGGATTGTATTGTTACATTTTAAACACATTATTGACCCATTTAAGCTAAAATATTCTGATCTGTTGTACATTTTTCAATTATATTCCATTTGAAAGCAAAGATTTTAATTTCCATCTTTTGCATTTTACTTGCGATAAACAAAATTGTTACGAATTTATTGTTTGTTTATTTTCCTTTTAAATTATAGTTTTGTATGGTTCTTCTTGTTGTTGCTGTTGTTGTTTGTTATTGTTTTGCTTTATTATTATTATTATTATTATTGTTGTTGTATTTGTTTTTCTATATAAATATTATTATTACAGCTCAATTATATCACACTCACTCGGTCTCTTGTTAGGTATCTCTCTCTCTCTCTCTCTCTATTTCATTGAGTTGTGTGGTTGACTTTTCTTATTATTCCTACAATAGGAAATTGCAAATTATTATATAAAATCCAACGACAACAACAGCAACAATAACAAGCAAAAAAAAAAAAGTGTATAAAACTGTTGCCACCAACAACCATTTAATACCAGAGCAACAGTAGAACAAAAGGGCCATTTATTGTATATGAAAAGAATTCACTTTTCATTGGGCTGGTTATACACACACGGCAACACTTTGTTTTATAAATATAAGGTGGGTAGTTTTTCATTTTTCTCTCTGTCTCTCTCCCCTGTTATACAAAATACTTTAAAAAAATTTTCTTTTTTTTTTTCGGAGAAATAAATTGTTTGCTGTGGTACCAAAGAAAGAACTGGACTTTATTATGAATTGTAAAGCAGAATAAAAAAAAAAATAAAAAGAAAACAGGATGAAAATGTGGAATGTTTTTCTTTTTTAAACCTTTGCATAATATTCATATGTATGTATGTATATGTATACAATATATAAATGAAATACAATAAAAAAGAAACCTATTATTCGAATGTAAATATCCTGTCTGTTAAATTGTTGTCGGTCTGTGTAATCAACTATCATAAACGAATGAGTCCTCATCAGATGATTGTTGGCAAAATCTCAAGTTTAATTAATCAAGAATTAATATCACACAATAAACACGGATCCAACTTAACTTTTGGCATCCCAAATCCAAACAGAAAATAAAAGATTTTCGAAAATTTAAAACCAAAATTAAAGGTTATGATGAGATTTTCAACCGTCAAATCTAGGTCTATGGATTTAGACGGGGAATATTCCAACTGGCTTGAAGAAATTACAATTTTACTCTACGCCTGAGTGTTATATTGGAGGACCAGGTCCACTCAAGAGGAGGATAATTTCAGCGGTAGTAATGTCGATAATGCTATATGCTTATATATGGTCGGAGGCTCTTTTCGTGGGGAGGCTCTTTTCGTGGGGTCGACAAGGAGAATACTGTCCTCGGTGTATCGTCTAAGCGCGATTAGACGGATATGTGGCTTCAGGACAGTGTCTGATGAAGCGGTATTGGTATTGGCAAAGACAATATTGGCGGACGAGATGAGGATATACTTTCGCCGTCTCGAGAGTCCAGGACGGACAGCGGCTATAAAAGCAGAGGAAAGAAAGGCTTCCATGCACAAATGGCAGTCACGATGGGAGAGCAGTTTAAAGAGAAAATGGACATTTCAGCTTGTCCCTTCTATAACCCCTTGGATGGAGAACAAACATTGCAAGTTGACCCGGTTCCTAACTGGTCATGGATGTTTTAGAAAGTACCTACACAGATTTAGACATAATACTTCCCCTATATGTCCAAACTGTGTATTCTAGTATGCTGCCCCAGATTTAGATGGCCCGGAGAAACTAGATTAGGACCAAACCGGCTCATGGAGGAGCTGTTGAATTCTAGGACGCTATGGAGTCAATACAGCCAGAAAATGACTGAAGTAATGATGGTACTCCGAAGGTTGGAGGAACGAAGGCGAAATTTGAGATGATGTGATAAAGCTTTCGAGCTAACCAGCCCTCCACAAAGTAACACCTTACGGCAGTCCCACGGGGGGAGAATGGTTGAAGTGTTTTGGGGGGTGGGTTAGTACTTAGGCACCAGTGATGGTGAATCGTGTATGCTTTTGTCGGAAAAAAAGTATCTTTACCACCTCCGGTCCAAGGCAAAAAAATAAAAAACACCTGAGTGTTTGCCACAAGAAAATATTTTTTTTACATTTCGTTAAGCTGGTTATGCCTGTACCATGGATTGAACTACGGTCCCTCTTCTTAACAGCCAACACAGTATCTACTAGACTACCGTGACTACTCCTTACCTTTTATCAACATTAATTTGATCTTTCATTATTGAATTTTTTCAATTTTTGTGTATCTTGAATTTTGTACGTATTTTTATAAAACGCAGTGTAATATTTCTATGATTTTAAGAAGTCTATATAATCACAATAAGGGACTTAATAAAATAATAAAAAAAAATACAAAATATACTACAGGATTGAATTTATTGTATATGACACATCATTGGCAAACTACAGCGACATAGTCTTACACACACACACACACACACACACACGCATCCTTACTTTGTTATTTTGTAAGAAAAACAAATCGATACAATATTCAATATCGCATACGTATGCTTTTACGCAAAGTGTATCTGTTTGTGTGTGTGTGTGTGTGTGTGTATAAAATAAAAATCAAAAAATATTAAATAAGTAATGAGAGAAGGGAGTAACAAGAAAGAACAAAAACGTCAACTTGATGCCTTGTCAACTCTGCTATTTAAACGGTTTTTTTTCTTCTTTTTTCTTTCTTCCTTTCATCATTTTCTTGACATCACCGTTTTTATTTCTTTATTTTGTTGTTGTTGTTGTTGTTGTTTTTTATGGGTTTTTATTGGAGTGCGGCTGACATACATGAGTATGTCACATGCCTATACACATACACACATGTGTTACACACACACACACACACACACCAGACACTTTATTATGATGTTTACATCAATAATAATAATAATCACAATAGTAAATAATAACAATAACGAACGAACGAACGAACGAACGATAATAATAATAATAAGAAAGCCAACAACATATCCTTTATACATCCTTAACCTCATTATGTCTTCGATAAACAAACTCTTACGCTAACCAACCAACCAACCAACCAACCGCAATACCCCAAATACAGTGAGTGTCAATAGAAAAACAACACATTCGATGTTTAGTTAAGTAAATTTATAAAATTTAAGTGAAATTGTTTTTTTTTTTTTGGAAACAAAAATTTTATTTTATTTTTAAATTTTTAATTATCGATTAGAGTATGAATCGCTTTACTTTTTGGAGACACTGTTGTTTTTAATGGCGAACTGCATATATAAAGCTTCTGGCAATATGAAAAATAGACGTTCCTACTGTTATTGAATTCACAATCCCTTTGAATGAAAGTTATTACTTCGCGATGTGTTTCTATTGCTCGTCCTTTTTATTGTATGAACTTGCGCGGTTTTCTGATTGGCATACAGGCATTTAAAGTAAAGTGATCATGTTCCTTCAAAGACAATGGCATTACATTAATTGTATTTGAGTTTACTTAGTTCCTTACTGGTATATTCCAAAGTATTGTTTTGTTTCTTATTCGAAGCTTATACACTTCGACATCCCAAAAGGTATATAATTAGGATTTCAACAAAAATATTTAATGTTTCCCCCTTTCTCTTTTGCTCTTTTCATATTTTACTTTTCCTCTGCAGTACTTGGATTTGGTAATCATCCTTGTGGCCGTATAAATATGGTAGTGCTCATGTAGTCAACTAAATAATATACGAATGGTGGTACGAACAAGCCATATGTACAGTAAGTAGAAGATGAAAACAGAGCTAACGTACTTAGTAAACGTTGTCCTAATGGATTGCTAAAGTTCCAGTGCATACCCACAATGCATACAGTAAGATTTTGTTTAACACTCTTGGCAGAAACAAGTTGTTACTCTACACACAAGCGCTTGTTTATTGACATAATTCGGGGCAATGTATTTGCAAGTTCTGTTGTATTTTTTTTCAATTATTGATTGATTGATTACTTATTTGGTCATTACATACCTTTATAGTTAGGACCACGATGCAGTTTCTCACACTACCCATGTTTTTCATTCTCTACTGAGGGAACATCGACGAAAGGAACATACATACATACATAATTGATCATTACAATTCTTCAGTCTGAATTATTGACCTTAGTTTCTCATACCACTTATGTTGTATGTGTTAATTTTATACACAAGTGGCGGGACCTACAGTTTAAAGTCGACTCCGAACGACAGTTTTTTTTTTTTTTTTTGCGAAACTTTTCATGGCAGGTTTTTTTTACTCTCAAAGTTTTTACCAGAAATCTGCTGAGAGGAAATCGCCGAATAAATAATTTTTGTATTTTGTTTTGATGTCTGGCCTGGGGCTCGAACACTGGCTTTACGTCTAATAAGCCAACACACTACTTACTAGACTACGGCGACTTCAAGCGGCGACGAAAGAAACATAAATTTCTAATTTTTCGTTAAGATCAAAATGTCTGATTCAAAGGTTGAATCACGGCCTCACATCTAATAAGCCAATACACTACGTACTGTAATGCCATTCTTATGAGTCAATAAACATCATTGATTCTTGTGAATATGATCTGTAACACTTGTATACTGTTTGCAGTTGTGCGTAGGTGTCATTCTGGGCCTATGTTTAAAGACGCCAGAATGAAAAATGTTGCCATCATTCGCTAGAGAACGCTGAATACACCAACGACAATTTTTGGCAACTTAAGAGCAAATTATAGACAACATACAGTAAGACCCCAGTTATCGCGTGGTATACGTTCCAATAAGTTCCAGCGCTAAATAAAACAGTGTTAAACGAGGCAGGTGTATACACCTAGTAACGTCGGTGACAACTAATAAATCAACTTGCGACGAAGGAAAGATGCGTTCGTACTGTGATTGCGACTTCAGAAAATACATTTGGAATCTTTATTCTGGACAGACTAACAAAAGAGCGTTGAAAAAATACATAGTATATCCCGTTGCTATATATTGCACCGTTTTTGGTTTTGGTTTTAGCGTAATACTGAAACAGCATTAAGCGAAGCAGCATTAAGCGGGGTTTTACTGTATATAGGCTAAACGTCTGTAAATATCATTTTTATTTTCCAATGAGATTAAAAAAGATGTTCGTTGAATGGCATTTACATATTACCCTCTCGCATTTTATTTTATTTTTTAATTTTCTTCTTTTTTTTAACAACTTAAGCTCTTTAAGAAGATTTTATTTTTCTTAACGCAAAGCCATGTGCTGTTACCGTATTTGTTTAATCTCAATTCATAAATGTTTTGTTTTATTGTTTTTTTTATCTATTTCCTCACCCTTATTTGTTGCTGTTGTTATAATTTTCATTTTTCTTTTGTAGTGTTCTGTTTGTTGCCACTTAAAAACAGATAATTATGGCAACTGATAAAAAAAATAACACAACAACAACAACAACAACAAAAAGCACAGAAGAATACAAAAAATGAGAATGAAATAAAACCACAAATAAAGCAATACACTACTGCTGCTGCTGCTAACTACCAAATGGCAAGAGAAAAACAACTGTTAACAAAATATATGAACTGGGGGGAGGGGAATGGCAAGAAGAAAAACAACAACAACAACAATAATAACAGTAGAAATAATGACAACAACATCAACGTCATTCGATGAGAATCAATAAATGCTGCAATGCTTTTCACTAGAATGGATGAAATGGAAAATAACAGCAGGATTTACGCGTACAAAAATGAAATTTTCGCATCTTTTCGCATCTCATAGGTAATCGTCTTCTTCAAAATTATTCTGCGGAAATATTGTTAAGATCCAATGCAAATATACAACGACTATAGCAATGGCTTCATTAAATCGGATTAAATTAATTCTAGAAACATATACACACACACACATACACCTACACATACACACACCCATTATAAATGGAAAATGGCAAGGGGAAAGGGAAAAAGAAAATATTGTTAGCCGATTATTGAAAAGAATTAAATGAAATAAAAATTCATAACGTTAACGTTAACGTCAACAGCTTAACAAAAAAGACGGAACTCAGTTTTAAGTTCGACTTACGACTGTTACTTCCAGGCATTTTGAAAAGTTTTTGAGAAAAAAAAAAAGGAAAACGGAATCCTTTTATCAGCTCCTTTTAACCGCTTAATTACTTAAAGGATTATTAGGGGAAGTCAGGTAAAAGTTTTATTTTTAAAGAAGCCTTTACTAAGTACATTGATTAATTAGTTTGAAACTTTAATTATCATTAGCTTATGAAAATATTTTATAATTTAATAGACCACTAACTAACAATATCAAGAAATGTCCATACATAGGTATTCAATTGAAAGTGTTCGATTTATTTCATTTCATAATGATGATAAGGCCCAGACATTGTTGTATTAATAGAAATAATGTAGGTGTAGGCTACACAGTGTAATCCTTATGATGGAGAAAACTAAAAGCGATAGAATAAGAGATTATACCAGAAGCGCTGTGTCTAAAGATACTTTTCAATAGAAATACAACAAAGAAGGGCGAAAAAGAATATAATGGTGGAACAATATAACTCAAATTTACATGAGTTTTCACAGCATAATCTATAGGTCTTGGTGTCATCAGTATGTTTCTTCCGTAGAGGTGCTCATGGCAGACATAATAGCCTGTAAGTGACCCCCAAAGTGTTCTCAAACTCTTTTATCTCATTTCAGAGAAAAAATCTGCTTTCTTAGCAACGAATTGCAATGAAAAGCTTCTCAAAAAATTCATCCCTCGGAATTGACCAGATTGTTGAGCGCGTAATAATAGAATTAGAAATGTTTTGCCTGTAAATAGTATGTGTTACTGATAAGGGCCTCGTGGACAGATTGACTTCTATTTGGAAGATACCCTCAATATTTCCTGAATTGCATTGATTTCGGCCTCTACATTTTTGAGGTATTTATCTAACGAAATGTACATTGTGAACCCCAGCTCAATCATCCTAGATTATTGTACATCTATCCGTTTACCACTCTTGTAAGTTATTGTGTAGATTTTACGGGTGCAATCCCATACTCTTTTCTAGTTGAAAAGATAACCCCGTATCTTCTAACAAATTAATCATATTATTTACGTACAGTAGTCACTTCTTATGATTAATTTTCAGCTTTTGAAACGATTATAAAATGGAATCGGGACTTTCATATATTGTTTGTTGCTTCAAAGTGTTTTTTGGGGGTTTTCACGCATAAGGATGAGATGAGTCGGTGAGCGCTGATTAAAGGCATTTGAATTGTTTTATTTAATTTTGCTTCAATGGTTACATTACGTGCAATATTCTTTGTTAGTGTTTTTAATTTTTGCATTATTTTTCAACACTTTGATTTATATGGGTTTAGCTAAACTTTTAAATGGATGCTGCATTATTAATTATGCAGCATAATCTCCATTAAAATGAGAAAAAAGTCGGAGTAAACAATAAAAAAGAAACTTTAATTCTAACAAACTTGCAATTTTCGTTATGAAGATGGAGAACGAATTGCGAAATATTTTGTAAATGTTACTTGCAGAAATAATATTTGAAAACAATAAACAATTGTTGGAAACGGTGTTTTTTTTTCTAATTTATGCGTTGTTTACGCATTAATTTAAATGATTTGACAGCACTCAATAGTTTAACTGTGTTAAATTATATTGTATGCCCTAAATCATTCGTTTGTTTAGTTCTTTGTTTGTTTGATTACATGTTTGACACTTTCATTCTTGTTGTTTTGTTCGGAATTAGAATTTCTTTAATTGCGAACCACCCTCCCCCTCCCCATCTTTTATTTTAGCAATAATTCTCATTTGTTTGTTTGTGTTTCGTTTCTTCGTATTTGAATAGTTTGTAGGAAATGTTGTGTGCCACAATTTGTTGTGCTCATGCAAACTATACCTGATATTATATTTATTGTTTCTCTTGTTGTTGTTATTGTTGTTGTTATTATCCATGTTATCTCGATTTTACTATGCATAGGTACAAGTATTGTCCTGCTCATTTTTATTTATTTGTTTGCCCGGCATGTGATAAATTAAGATTTATAGGTTTTTGAGACGTTTTATAAACGGTCTGTGCTTTACAATATTATTTAACATATCGATACTCATTGTATTGACACTCCCAACCACTGGTATGGCACTTCCACTCCCTCGCATGATAAGCTTGGTATTTCTATTCCATTCATTGCAAGAAAAAGAAAAAAAACAACAACAACAACAAAAAAAATGAAAGCAATTTTGAAAATCGATTTTAATTTGAGAAATTTAATTTCACATTTTATTTGTTTATTTCCGACATGATTGTGTTATGCTGTGTTGTTTTTATTAGTTTTCCTGGAATAATTGTTTCTTTTTGGATTTTTGCAATATTATTACAACACTATTACCATTGTACACTAAGTATGTATGTGTGTCTCTCTGGATGTCTCCTGTCTTAAGATAAATATTCCTTCCAATATATGTCCATTACGGTATTATATTGTGTTTATATTTATTTCAAGACTACAACATAAACAAATACACACAGAAATATTAATGAAAACAAAAGTCCAACACAAATACTAGGGCAAATATAAGTTCAATTGAAACTGAAACGTATCACAGTAAATAGACATGCAAGTGTAAAACCGGTGCCACACATTGCACACAACAATTAATGTCGAAAGTATTTGAATTTCGTTAACAAATTTTGTGCTTAAATATCGATCGAATATTAACAGAATTATTATAATTTTTTATTTTACAATGTATGCTCCCATATATGTGATCGACATCCATATTAAGTCCAAATATATATAGGGGGTTTTCTTTAATGCCTATAGAGTACCTTTATAACCACTCTTCAAAAGTTTTATTAGACTTAAAAAAACAACGCCATTTCAATTCTTTATAAGCTACAACAAGAAAACCCGAAACGGAAATTGTGATCATTTTTATTTTTTTTTATAGAATACCAAGACTTGTACCAATTGCATACAAAGCAAAAAAAGAAGTACCAAAATTCTTATTTGAAACATTTGTCACATCGAGACTTCTTGTTGACACTTTAGAAGTTACCAAAAGTGATTAAATGAATTTGTTTTTCGGGGAAGAAATGTCTAAAATAGATATTGAGGTCAGAAAGAAGTTAAGGTAGGATTAGACGTGGTCCATTTTGATTACGTCTATGAAATTAAGTCAAACCATGAATATGTATGTACTACAAAAATGAAAGTTACAGAAACCCATAATGGTTGTTCAAAAGTCAAGAGGAAAGGAAAATGGTAAAGGAAAAAGAGAAGAAAACGGTGTAAACTCTCAAACTGGCGAATTAAATATGATTTATGAAAAAAAAAAACGGTATTCAATTGCATAAAATACATAATTTTGTACATTTGTTTTCCATCTCTATTGTATAGTCCTCTTTCGTATTAGAGGTACTCGAGACTCTATCTAGTCAATGGTTTGTAAAACTTTTCTTGTAACGCTATTAGTTTAAAAGATTAAATGCAACAGATTACCCATTTTATTACCCTTTTTTCTTCTTACAAAATGAAAAATAAAATTTTCTCTGAATGGAACCTTATGCCTAGGGCCATAAAACGGTCAATCAGTCTGTAATGAATCTTTTTGTATGGAGTCGTTTTATACTTTAAGTTTCTTTGTTGTTGTATGTTTTTAAATACAAATCCCTCGCATATATTTCCAAGGGGAGTTTTTAATTGTCATTTCAAAAAACAATTAGATAATCTGCCGTAACGTTTAATTTATTTTGTGACCCCCCGGTAAATGTTTGTCTATCTGTTTATATGTCTGTCTGTCTGTCTGTCTGTCTATCTTAATTTATAACCACTATTGCGCAAAAGTCTTAGGAACAAATAAACTTAAAAAAGAACTACGTACACACACATACACACACGAATAAAATCTTTGTATATTGTATATAAACAAGGACGAAAGAACGATACAAACGATTTTTAAATGTTTCAAATTAACGTTGAGTATTGTGACCGTTTTTATATTCAAAGTGGTTTAAATGGACTCAAATCAATAGGGAATACGAAAAACAGCCAACGCCATTACCAAACGAGTCACTAACTGTTACAACGTACAACACAATAAACAGAATACGTAATATAACGAAAATAAATGTGTAATGAAGAGAAAATAAACAATGGCGTAGGAAGTATGACGAAAAGGGGGAAACTATTTAAAATCACAAATGCAATGACGCCGTGGTCTAGTAGATAGTAAAGCCAAGGTTCGAGTCTCCGATCAGCCATCAAAATAAAATACGAAAAGTATTTTTTCGGTGATTTATTCTTAGCAGATTTCCTGCAAAAACTCTGAGAGTAAAAATAAAATTGCCATGAAAGGTTTCTCAAAAATCTGTCGTTCGGAGTCGACTTTAAACTGTAGGTCTTGCCACTTGTGTATGAAATTAACTCACACAACATAAGTAGTGTGGGAAACTAGGTTAATAATCCTGACTGAAGGGTTGTAATGACCAATTATGTAGGTAATGCAATGACAATGAGTCATTGCATTACTAGTTTATCTCATTTCCTTCCAAAAGATAGAAAAAACCAAGAAATTTAGTTTTTAGTTTATAGGCTCAAAAGTTATGAATGATTCCTTGCTATTGTACAAAAATAAAAGAAAATATATTTTCAAGTACTTCTTGTTTAGCAATGTGTTCGCATCAAAGAGCAGCAATGAATCGTTTTTTCGCTTCTCATAAGCACTCATGAAGTTGTAAATATAAGTGCATCAACAATATTGAAATTTAACTATGCATTCTGATTCATTCATACTCACTAAGACATTGATTTATAAATACAGGTTGCAATGAGTATGAGTACAATGTTGACATCAAACCCATACAGAGTAACTCGAATCATTCAACAAAATTTACAGTCTTAGTTATTTTTGCATTTATAACAAAAGAAAATGAGATACATAAGCAAAAGAGAGTGAGCAGCAAGCATAGCAAAAACAAAACCATCTAGTGAGTATATTAGTGTTCGTATGCGACTCAAACTGATTTTGTGCTTTGTGTATATGCTAAGTTATTGAGAGTCGAAATCAAAAGCAACAACATCACTCGTGTTGTTAAGTATGAATATGATGAGTACATCAAACTTTGAACATAAGGCGAGGTTCCATTAAAATACGTATGTATGCGTATAAGTATCAGAAATTATGAGTATGATTCGATTCTACTCATCTTTTTGAATACTTAAATCCAGAAGAATTTACTTGGGGCGTATGATGATTGTATGAATGAATTAATATTAATCATACGTTTATTGGTTGCCATACTTTCTAATACATTGTTCATAATGTTTCGCAATGAAAAACTTAGTTTTGTGCTTCCATTTTTCAAAAATAATTTAAAATATGTGTGTTTCCAACAGAGTTTCCCTTATTTAATCTGTATGACAGGCACAATAAAAGGGAATAAAATAAATAAATAAAAAAACAGAAATAAAATGTGAAATATGTACAGGAAAATGAAAATACTTGTAAAACAATTTGCTTTTGTATATGAATTAAATTAATAGACAGACAATTTAGCCTTTTTATCACTTTTCTGAATAAAAAAAAACACACACACACATACACTACAATACAATATTGTTTACCATTTAATGTCATATGCATGTGTACGTATACAAACATACTTGCAACATACAGCGAGTGTCAAATGAAACGTATTTTTTATATATTTTACTATAAATAAAATGGGGCGTTCACTATCATTTGATGCTCACTGTACATATGTAGAGTACAGGTATTTATATACATAATTGGTCATTACAATCCTTTAGTTAGTATTACACCCTAATTTCTCACGCCATTCATATTGGGTGTGTTAATTTTTATACATGAATGACGGGTCCTACTGTATAAAGTCTACTCTGAATGAAAATGTTATCCCAATACATTTTGGACTTTTGCTATCCACAGTATATTCTTGGTCACCCAGAATTTCGTAACGAAATGTGTCCACACATTCATAAGTCGGGATGGTTGAGAAATATCAAGTAGGAGCTTAACTATATGACGAAATAGATAATATTCGTGTTACGATGGCACCTTACAGGACCCCAGATTTACCGGATTAACCTTACTTAACCTCAATATATTTGGCAAGAAATATGCATATTGACGAACAAAAATTTCTACGAAATCCACACAAATTACTGCAACATAGTCTTTCAATACTAGGAAACCCGTCTCCAGATTTTTCTTACAATATCAATTTGTATTTGGTTCTGTTGAACCAAATTTTAATTGTAATTTTCAACACAAGCGAGTATTTGTGTGTTTTTTGTTTTTCAAAATATTGCGCAAACAATATGTCAAACGAAAAAAAAAAAACAAGAAATAATGAAACGAAATGAAGCCATACAACAATACCTTTTTTAATTACTATTGTTCTGATTTATCCATGAGTTTTCTTCCTTTTGCTCCCATCCTCCCCAAAAATAATGCAACAATAATGAAACAGTGAGAGATAATCATCTTCATTGTCGTGTGTGACAGCATATTTTGAGTGGACAGTATTAATGAAACAATATACATATACATAAATACAATACAATTGGATATATAGACATACTTACATATTATTCATACATGTGTATGTGTGTGTGAATGTACATATGTATATACGTAATTATATAGACATTTTACACTTTTTCCAATAATCACAGATCGAAGAGAAGCCATATCTTTATTTAATGAAGCAATGGAGCTGTCCTATCATATTTTGATTTCATTTGAAAATTGACAACAACATCATCATCATTAACATCATCACATACAGGGTGTCACATTGTATACAAATTGTTTACATTTGTGTTTACATTCTGTGAAATATATTCATATTTTTAATATTTCAATTTACTTTTCAATTTCAATCAATTTCTGTTTGTAAAATAATTAAAAAAAAAATTCAATCTCTTTTCTGACTTCTGCTTCAAATTGGTGCTTTAAACTCATTAATGGAACATGGAAAATGTATTTCCTTTTTTTGTCAGTGAATAAACTTTTAAATTGTAATATTAATAAATTTCCCTTATAGCAGCAACAAATTCATAAGTTGTTTAGAGTTTTCAAACTTCTTAGTCGTTATTATGAAAGTTATAGAAAATAGTTCACTTCATATGTAGTCTCTCTAATTAAGTTATTAACATTCAACAAACATACATACAGACATACATACAGCACACCATACAAATGTATGTTTGTAGGTATGTTAGTCGAAAATGTATTTTCTATTTTTTTTTTTGCATTAGGGTAGTGCATATTAGTGAAATCATTGAACCATCGTTTATCGTTTTTAGGTAATAAAATTCTTTTCTTTTTTTAATTTTTTAAGAAATTATTGCTTCATCCGTTTTACAAATTATTAAATACAATATAAATTCATTTCATTTAGCATCTGAAGGGCTATTTATTTAGTTGTTAATTACGGTTTACAATTTGAAAAAATAAATCCCTAATATTAGGAACAAATGGCCTGTAGATGTTCAATACTCCAAGATCTAAAACAGTGCATCGTCCAACAGCATCCAACCGTGTAAGGTTTAAGCCATATGCTCTCAAGAGAGGTAATAGCAAAAACATCTGCAATGGAGCATCCCAGAGAGTCTTAATAAACTTTATGTACAGACAATGTAAGATCAGGTTGGCTGATAGACTTGGATAAGGCCAGCTTAGGGTTAGTTATTGGGTTTAGTTTGCTGACAAGGATCTGGAACAGATTACAGCCGGACTACTGCCGAGTATGTTGCGATAAGGAGGAGCTGGAGACCATCGCATACGTCCTCTGTAACTGGCCAGTCCTCAATAGGTTGCGGTTGGAGATCCTTTGCAGAGGCTTCTTTGATGGTTAGAATTCTGTGTCGAGAGCCGTTATATTATTAGCTTGATAGTGCAGTTCAATAGTGCATTGACGCTTCCTTCTGATTTTCGTTAGCCTATGTAATTCCTCTGCTATCCTTTCCTTTTTCCCTATCTCTCCTATTATCCTCTCCCCTTTAAGATGTTGTACAATGGGTCAACTGGATCTTCGGTTATTGTACTTGTCTCAATTGGCAAGTACACGTCGTCTAATTTAAACCTAAACCTAATAAATCATGGGTAAGGTTATATTGAAACGATTAATATCGTAAATAGGCTCGGCGATTTAAAGCCCACCTCCATCTACTCAATTCCATTCCACATCTTGTTGGCGTTAAGATATGAATTCAAGCCAGGGATTACTGTATGTGTTATATTTTTTAGTGCAACTCCTTTTGCAATCACTGTTGCTTTTCTTGTTCTTGTTATTGTTGATGCTGTTGTTGATAATAAGCAATTAAAATTATTATTATTTATTTTTTTTTATATTATTTTTTGCTAATTAAAAAAGTAATTCCCATAAACTTCAACTTCAGTTGTACATGGAAGGATGGAGGTAGGTAGTGTAGGAAGTGTTAATAACAGAAATAAATATTTTCATGAATTAAAAACGGTTATTTCAAATTCAATCAAATGAAAGTTAAACTTGATAAAAAAAAGGAGACTTACTTGCCTGATTTTAATTGTTTTTAAAGTTTTGTTGTTGCATTGCATCGAGACCATTCGAGTTGAATGGTTGTTGAATTCAAATTATATTTTATAGAATTCCTATATTTTATATTTTCCAGTACGTAATACAGCCTGTAATGCCCGCCCTCCTGCCATTCAAAGAATTTTATTTTATCTGTGATTGTGTTACATTTTCAATCATTTTATTTTATTCGGAACAAAACAATTCAAACAAAGTTTTTCTTTATATTCCCTTTAAACGCTGCCATAGTTACTAACTGATAATAATGATGATGGCATACTCTTGCATTGATTCATCATCGTACCAATCTTTTTGTCTTTGCCTTTGACGATTTGTAAAGAACAACATTTTTATTTTTTATTCATTCAATAAAAAACCAAATGATGAAATGAAAATAAAGCAAATGATAACATTTTATTTTGTGGTTGAATTATTATTATCAGAGTTTAACAAAAGCCAAATCAAAGCTATTGGTTTTTTTTCTTTTGTAAATTTTACAAAACTTTTTTTTTATTCTCTTTAATGTTTAAATAAGTCAATAGATTTCATTAGAAAAACATCGTCACAATATTGCAATTAATCGTGACTTAGTAGAAAAGGTAGTTTTTCAAATACAAGGTGGTTTGAGGCAAACGGCTAGAAACAAATACTGTTCGCAGTTAAAATTACAAATTTTCAAAGACTTCAAATTGGACATTCTCAAAATGAAATTTCTATAAAATATACCTAAAATATGATTTTATTTGCATTTGTTTTGACCACCACTCTATGCTTTCATATTACGTTGGTAAGCCACCCACCATCAAGAGTAAACAAATAAACTCGCATTGTCTTCGCTAAAGTAAAGGGTGATAAGCCAAACAAGTTTGGAACCTTATAGATATACGGAAGACATGATTTTCACTCAATACACACCTGCAAGTTACCTGTTTGTGGTCTTAATGGGATGTAGATTATTTGACAACTAAAAATTATCAACTTACATATGTAGCGAGAGCTGAAATGGGATAGAATTCCTAACCATGGAATATTGACAAACAGACTGACAGTAAATAGAACCAGGCTTTAACAAGCTAACTACGCGAAAATTATACTATCCCATCCTAACAAGAGATCAGCAACGAATCGTTTTTGCGCCGTACAACGTTGACATCAAACTCATAGCATTCGAAATATGTTTGATTCCTAAGCGTACTTATTTAGATTCACAACTTGAAAAAAATATCGGGTCCGCCATCTAACGCTTTTTTTTCAACTAGTGCTTATTTCGTGAATTAACACTTAGCTCATGCCTGATTTAACAGATAATTAGTTTTATCCTTCCGCTGAACGAATATGGTTGTGTATACGTGTTTTCGCTTCGCTAAGTGGGCCTGCGATCGCCTTATAGAAGATGCCGATTTTGGCAAAAAAATCATCTTTTCAGATGAAACTCGTTTTGATCTTTGCGGATATGTAAACAAGCAAAATTGTCGCATTTGGGGCACAGAAAACCCGCACGCATACATTGAAAAGCCGACGCACCCAAAACGAGTCGCTGTTTGATGCGGATTTTGGTCCAGAGGCATAATTGGGCCATTTTTCTTCCAAAATGAGCAAGGAGTGGCCGTTACAGTCAATGGCGATCATTATCGGGCCATGTTGAACGAATTTTTGTTCACAAAAATTGAAGAGGAGGATATTGGCAACATTTGGTTTAAACAGGACAGCGCTACGTGGCACACAGCCGAAGCTACACTCGATGTTTTGCGCCCTGTTTTTGGAGATTGTATTATCAGCCGCAGAGCTGATGTCGTTTGGCCACCTCGGAGCTGCGATTTGACATCGTTGGACTATTATTTGTGGGGTGCCGTCAAAGATAAGTGGTACGCCGACAAGGACAATATTCGTGAAGCCATTGATGAAATAAAGCTGCACACAATCAATAATGTAGTTAAAAATTGGTCCGAACCTGGAGGCTACTGCATGGCTAACCGCGGCAGCCATTTGAATTTAATTATTTTCCGTTATTATTACTTTGAAATAAAAAAAGAAATTTGAGAAAATATTCAGTAGTTTTTTTTTTGAAAGCATTTTCAAAAAAAAAAAATTGTTTGGCGGACGCTTTAGTTATAATACTTATAAATGTGAATCGAGCGAATCGAGCAAATCGAATGATCCGTTGTTGTTGCATTTACAAAAAAAAAGTAAAAAGACACATAAGCAAAAAAGACAGAGCAAACACACAACCTTCTATTGAGTATTTTAGTGTTTAGTTTAGTGATTCGTGTATATATTGAGTTATGGAGAGACGAAATCAATAACATCATATGTATGTACTAGGGATGCCAAACGGGATCAGTTTTTAAAAATCCCGGGATTCGGGATTTTGTAAATCCCGATCCCGAAATCCCGGGATATTTCGGGATAATTCGGGATCCAAAAATCCCGAAAAATCATAGGCTAAATCGCGATTTTCTCTTAATAATAAAAATATTTCGTTAACAAAATCATTTGTATTCCAATTATGTATGTATATCAGGATTATATATATACATATACATACATAATTGGTCATTGCAACGCTTCAGTCAGGATTATTGACTTAGTTTCTCACACTATTTATGTTGTGTGCATTAATTTTTATACATAAGTAGTGGGACCTACAGTTTAAAGTCGACTCCGAACGACAGATTTTTGAAAAACTTTGAAACATGGCAAATATCAGAATTATATGTCATTAAAAATAAAATTTTAAAACAGCAAGACAAAAAGTAACAAAAATAAAAATTGTTCACACATATGCAAATGCATTAGTTTTAAGAAAATTATTTGGATTCCAACAAAAAGATTAAAGCATCTAACATGTGATCTGATAGGCTTGAACGAATTTTGTTGTCGACATACCCTGCCGTTGAAAAACACTTCTCGCAATCAACTTTTGTTGGTAAAATAGTTCCAAGATAACTGTATGCAGCTTATAAATATTTACCTCTACTACCTCCTGATCTAAATAAATCTATTTCTTTGGACAGTTGAGTACTAAATCAGTTACCCTATTAATTTATTTTATAAAGCTTTTGCATTCTCCAATGGCATCAAATACCTTTTTATCAATGGAAGTGGGGGTTTCCTCATCTGAGAATCTATTATCGAGTTTAGTGATTTTTTCCAGGACCTTTTGTAGGGTCAAAATACATACGAATTCACAATCCCGAAAATCCCGAAAAATCCCGGGATAAGTTTTTAAAAATCCCGGGATTCGGGATTGTGTGAATCCCGAAAATCCCGGGATTTCGAGTTTCGGGATTTCCCGATTGGCATCCCTAGTATGTACGTGTTGTTAAGCATGAATATCATGAGTACTTCAAACTTTGAATATGAGTAGAGGTACCATGATTAATTAAAATAAATATAAATGCATTAAAGTATCAGAAATTCTTCTTTTTGAATACTCGTTGCTGATCTGTGACCGCAACCAATAAACGTATGATTAATTTTAATTCATTCATACAATCATTATACGCCCCAAGTATATACTCCAATTCTTATATGTATTTTTAAATACTCATTGCTGATCGATCTCTGATCAGAAGACAATGGTATTAAGCGATTAAGAGAGCGAATAGACGAGAGACATAAATCTAATAAAATTCAAAATAAAAACAATCGAATAAAATATATCTTTGGCATTTTTTTTTTATTATTTTTTTTCTTTTTTTTTTGTAATATTCATAATGTTTTATTATTATTATTATTATTGTTGTTGTTATGTATTCATTATTTTTAAAAAAATATTTGTAAATGAATAATAAATCTTAAAACAAACCAAAAAAAAAAAATAATTGTTCTTTACTTATTTATTTTATTTATAGTATGTATGTATGTATATAAAAATATGATTAACTATGATTGTTTATTGTTTATTCATGTAGTGTGTGTGTGTTTAGTGTAGTTAAGGAAGTAAATCAAATCATTTCATAAATTTTATTTAAATTAAAAAATTAAAAAGTTATTATTGAATGAAAAAAAAATAGAAGAGAACGTTAATATATGGCTTGAGGCGAAAAAACAAACAAAAAATTAAAACAGAACGATAAATTGTATGTAGGCATTATGTATGTTTATAAATATGTATAAAATAAAAATAATAAAACTCGTTAAATGCAAACTTGATATGACTTGAGGGATTCAATTATTAAAAAATTAAATTAATAAAGAGAGTTAGAAATAAATTATTTTGTTTGTTTGTTTTTTTTCTAATCTCCAATAAAATTAATTACAAATGGAAACAAAGTATTATTATGATCATTTAAGTTAGTTAAGAAATTAATTTGTGAAATAGTTGGTTACAAAATTTGTGTTTTCAATTAAATTTAAAACTACTTTTAGTAGCTTGACTTCACTTCACCTCACTTTTGTTATATTTTTTCATTTTTTTTTTCCTTTTTGTAAAAAATAATTTGTAATTTAAATAATATTATCAAGTTTCTTAGTTTCTATAATCAAAATGAAATATACAATTATTAAGTATTTAAAAAAATGGGTATTGAGAAAAGTATGTATGTTTAGAAAATTTTATAAATTTTGCTGCATTTTAAATTCATTAAATAAAAGCTGCCTTACTTTACAGCCTTACATAGTTTCATACTTTTCCTGCGATTAACATATTTAAAAAAAAAAAAATCTTAAATAACTAATGCCAATCAATACTTTTAAGTTTTCTTTGTTTAGTTCAAATGATTATTTTTTTCTTTTTGTTTTATTTTCATATGATTTCTTGCTAAGTAAATGATTTAATAAGATGGAGGGGTTTTTATTTTTATTTTCGTTTTTGTTTTTGTTTTAGTTTAGTTTTTTCTTTTTTCAATTTCTTTCAATAAAAATGTTTTTTCTTTGTTTGTTTTTTGTTTTTTGTTTCTTTTTAATTAATATTCTTATAATTACTAAAGTCTAAACTTGAAGATTTATGGTTCCAGTTTTCATTATATTATTATTCAATATATCATTCACAATTTCATATACAAACTACGCTTATAAATAATTGTAATATAAAATGTATAGATTAATTAATTAATTAATTAATAATTAATATTTTAATTCATTAAAAGCCTTCAATTAATATTTCGAATCAGCAGTTGTTTAACTTTATGTCAGGGAAGTTCAATAAAAAACAAAACAAAAATTAATTCTCTAAAGTTCTTGTATTATTTTTATATTCTAGCATAAATTCAGTTGTTGAATTAAGTATCTATTATATAGGATTTTATGCTCAAATTAACGATTTTTAGAATTTTAAAATCAATTTTAAATTGTAATTATTTCACCTTAAATTCATTTTTTTTTTTCTTCTAAATTCAATACATGGAAGTACTAACTCAAGCGGAATCCTAAGTAACAACAAAACAAAATATTTCAAATTTCTATGGTCCAATCAGACAGTTCTTGAAAGTAAGTCTAACTGTCATTGTAGAAAATAAAAAAAAAAATGTGCAACATCCTTAACGTAGAGGCAATATTGAATGAATCTGTAGAACTGGCATGAAAAACTGCCTTCACAGATATCAAACAAATTTAGTTGCCGTTATATTAAAACAATATTGAATGTATCACTGAAATAGGTGGCATGTATAGAGCTGCCGTAATATTCAAACAATATTGAATGTATCACTGAAATAGCTGATATGTATAGAGCTGCCGTGAAAAACAAATTTAACTGCCTTAATAACACTACTCTAACAAGAGTTATTGCGTTTTATAATAGTTATCGCATATATATTCCGTATGATTGTAGCGAAAGCAATATCAGAAATTCATTTGTAATATTAAGATAATTTAGATAGATAGATTAATTAGATGAAATTTGGATATACGCCGTATTAATATCTTTAAAATTTGGGTTAACAACGGGCACGATTACAAAGAATATGATTTTTATACGTAAAATAAATAGCATTACGTCAGTAGTTCTCTGTTGTGTCAGAATACATAATATTTTACTTATTAATGCTATCATATCTATATACAGAACTTTTATTTCCCTCTTTTCATATACAGTGGGTGACAAAACAATGAAAACTTTTTCAAAATTGCAGTAAAAATTAAAAATATTAAGAAATTTGCAAAATATTTGTACTATTTTGTTAATAAAAACCGATTTGAATGCTAAATTTCAGACAAAAAAAAAAAAAAAACAATATGTTATAAATATGGACTTAACAAATCAGAATTTTCAAAATCTATTAGAACATTTTTTGAGTCAAGAACTGTGAACACTCATCATTTTGGATAAGGCTTCAACACTTCAATAATATAGCTTTTCTATATTTTTAAGCATACTAATGAATTGCAATTTCCAATTTTGTCTGATTAGAACACATACATAAATAAATTTTTGAAAAATTCTTCATTTTCTTTGTCACCCACTCTATACTTTAAAAAGCGACAATGACCTTTAGGGATATGAAACTAATGGGTGTTCTCCTTCAAACTTTAAAAGCGATGTAGTCGAAATCATTGCTATTAATCATTGTATGTCGTAAAAGTGAAAAAAAAAAACGAAGAAGAACAAAAATTTCGTTTTCGGAAGCCAGTTATTTTACTCCTAAATTTTCAGTTTTACATGCAAGAATTTAGGGTGAAATCAGCAAATTTTTTGATTGATTAAATAAGTCCAATTTCTATAAAAAAACTAAAAAATCGTTAACTTAAGAATAAATCCTTGTATTTTTACCAAAACTAATTAAGAAAACTTAATTGTTTACAAATTTCTCTTTTAATTTTCTTTCTATGTTGCTTTTTTGTTTGCAATACACAAAATTCTTTTAAAATAGAATATTGTAGTGTGTTTGATAATCGTATATATAGGGTATGTATGTATATAATAAGAGTTTTTTTTTTTCTTTTCTATTAACAAATATGTTTGGTGGTAGTGGTAAAAATTGTTAAATTTGTTTTTATGATTGTTTTTTAATTACAAAACCTTACGAGTTTATTTTTAAGTTTTTGTTTAATTGTTAAACAAATTGTTCCTTCACATTGACATGATATTTATAGAGAAAATCAAAATCAAAATCAAAATTTTGAAAACAAAAGCTTTTTAAAGTCCTTTTTAAGTAAGTATTGTGGTTTTTGGTTTTTTTTTCTATTCAAATTCTTTAATCTTTAAGAATTTATCGATTACTTTTTTAAGTTATAACAAATCAAAATGTTAAACAATATGTATGTACGTAGTGAGTTTGTTTTTTTTTATGTTTTACTATATAAACTTAAATTTTAACTTAAATTATTATTATACAAATTTCTAATTTTTATCAAAAGTAAATATTTTTCAATTTAGTTTCACAATATTTTTATTTTTTTGTAAAAAAATTCAATACAAATTACAAAATAAAAAATCAAATTGTTTTTTCTTTTCAAATTAGTTGCATTTTCTTCTTTTCTTAGTATAAAAAAAATAAAATAAAGTTAAGTTTTTTTCATTTCGTTTTTGTTTTAAATTCAAATTTCATATAAAACTTAAGTAGTTTAAGTCGTAAGTAGTAGTTGAAAGATTTGGTGTTTAAATTATAAAAAATTTCATTATCATGATCATAATGCTTTTCAAATACATAGTTTGTAAGTAAATATTTATATAAAGTTAAATGTATGTATATGAATATAAGTATATATGATAATATAGTACACAATAATGATGATACATTTTCATCATAATCATCCTTAACATCAACATAATTTTTGTTCATTATCTGCCTTATCATCATTATTATTATTGTTATAAATTTTGTTTTGTTTTGTTTTTCCTTTTCTTTATTTTATATCATTAATATTGTATTTATTATTATAAATAAGTATTAAAGTTATTAAATTTATTTTTATTTTCTTTGTTTGACACTTAATTCCATATAAATATAATAAATTTTTTATTTTATTTCATTTAATTTTATATTGTTTCTTATTTATTTTCCATGTATTTCTTTATTGTATATTAATTATTAAGTATTTATTGTATTCAATTTTCTTTTTAAATTTACTTTAAATTTGTGTAGTTTTGTTTTGTGTGTGGTGAGAGTGTGAGTTTTGTGTTTAAATTGCCTTCTTATGTTTTTTTCTTCCACAAATTTAAGGTGATACATATGGTGGGGGTTTACGATATGATGGCGTGGCCGGTGATTTCCCTCTTGCTTCACGACCGCCTACTACAACTGCGGGTGGTGGTACATATTCATCGACATCATTATCACCTAAAATTAAACTTGATTACTTTAATGATTTTAAAACCAACTAACTACTGTAAAAGATATTAATTGGATGTGGATTAGATAGTAGGATGTAACAATTCTACTTACCATTCATGTTTGATGTATTATATGAGGGTGGTAATAATGGTGGTTTCTCATCTTTTAAAATAATAGGACTCTTATTACCAATTTCTGGCTTTTCATCCAGTTCATCTTGGAAGATGACGGGTATACCTTTGGTACGAAAAGATTTGCGTTCCTTCTTCGTCGCCTATGAAACAGAAAATAGTAAATTTAATTCCCTACTCAACCGCAGAAAGGAGCATTTGAAGAGAATCGATAAATTGAAACTTACCCAATTCCATTTTGCCGCTCTTACGTCCTTCTACGATGTAGACAACAGGCAATTATTGAGGCGATCAAAATCATCGAAACAATAATAATGGCTGGCAAAATGATGGTATATAAATAATCCTCAGAAAAGGTTGACTTCAACATGGGCTCCTCCGTTTTATTGGGTATAAATTCACGATGAGTAATATCCGTTTGGGCTGTAAAATAAAGCGTTATTTATGTTTCTCATTTACTTCCACAAAAAATCACACACAAATCACATACCATTACAGGTCGGCGCAGATATGACAAGTACTTTCGTTACATTCAACTCAGGAACCCAAGGTTTTCTTAACACGCTCTCTAACCGTATCATCATGCAGATAGACATTGCGTAACATTTCCATTTCCTCCTCTGGACAGCGATTATGTGATTTGAATAGTGTGGTATTATAAATATTAACAACTGTGCCATCGTAATCATGATGAGGATTTATCGATCGGATTTGTATATTTTGCGTAGAGGCATCACCAAATAGTGCGGCAACACGTTCAACAAATTTACGTTGCAGATCGGCATTGAAAAGTTCATGTCGAATGGCCAAATAGAATTTAACATAAACACTAAAGTCCTTCTTGGGAGCATGATTAACTTGCACCACCAAAGCATCAGTTGCCGTCAAACCGCCAGGGTCTTCAGCCACAAGGAAATATTCTTCGATGCCAGTATCGCTATTTTTGGGTACACCATAAAACTCTTCATTTTTAGAGTCAAACTGCAGCCAATGTCCGGGATCGATATCTTTGTGATCTTTGTTTTTCAAACTCAAGGTCAATTGGTTATCATTGGGATCGAAGAACGTATCACTGGGTACTTTGTATACCAACAGATGACCCATGGTGGCAACAACACGATCAACTTGATTACGTGGTACAGGAGGGGCATTCTTAATATTTAAAGTGGGAGTCTTTGGTTTGGCAGCAGCAGTCTTTTGACAAGGACCAATCAATTGACCAGTCAATTGCTTAATACCCAATGTAGGCTGTACCAAATCTGTAAGGCGACTGACATCTAAACGCTTAACCAAATTGGTTAATTCACGTTCGGGACATTCGCTAGTCGGCAAAGTCTCATTGAAATACACCATTGTGGCAGTATTAGGATCTTGGGGATTTGAACGTATCTCTCGGACTACAATAGAATTGGTGTCCGCATCACCAAGAGTTTCGGCAATAGCTAAATGAAAAAAAAATGTTTATGAAGCTGGGAATTTGGAAATGTAGATGAATGTGAGTGAGACTAACCTTTAATTAAATTCAATTGCCAGTCTATGTAGTGCATATTCTTTTCATTGATTTTAACAGAGATATTGATTTCATGATTAACTGTACGGACACCACGATGCTGTTGCACAGAAATTTCCAAAGTTTCCGTAACCGATTCATTGCCCGAATCCGTAGCTGTTAAACGATATTGCCATTTGGATACAGAATCATCTAAAGGCCTATAAAAGCAAATAATTTTTCAATGATTAATTTACATACATACAATCATGCTTCCTTGCTTTGTTATCATATGGTTTAATTTGCCTAAAAGATCAATATTGTACAGGAAAATACATACTAATGGTCTTCCTTGAGATGAAGAAAGATACCTAAACAGCTGGGAGTCTTCTAATCTTTGGAGATCGTTACTATTTCAGATTTAAAAGGAAAAGCCTATGATATATTTCTTGACATAAACCCAATTAAAAACTGGTCTTCTATTCTAACTAATATTCATAGAAGGAAGACATGTATGGTGATTAGGGCAATCAGAATCAATGGAAGAACATTTGAATAGACAAGATCTATCTCTGCAGAAGAAGCGGAGTTAAAATGCTCGAGCTTTTAACTGCTTTCGGATTAAATAGTTTAGCAGTTTACTGTAATTTCGTACCGTTTTAGACAGTCAGTGATGAGTTTTATTATTTAACGGATGTAAAACAAGATCATTGGCATTTGATCCTTGGTCTAGATCAGAGTTACCATATTCTGTCTGCTTAATCCTAAACTCTAAATTAGATTTTTCAAATGGTTACACGTATTTATACTTACAAACCGTAAATTTCCTTAGTTTCAGCATTAAACTGCAACCATGAATTGGATTTTAATTCCCTGCCTTCCATATCAGTCAACTCCAAACGTAAATTAGACAGATCCTCATTATCATAGAATGTATCATCAGGCACCAAAAGTGTAAACGATTTGCCCGAAGTAACAGCCAATTTTTGTAGGCGGGACTTAATCATAGGGTGGAGAATTTTCTATCTTAGGCTCAACGTAATCTGGCAATGCTGTAGTAGAACTTATAATTTCCGGCGTAGGTGATAAAGTAGTAGTTGTGGTGGTAACAGGAACAATAACTGAAGTCTCTTCCGGAGTTTGAGCAGTGGTAGACGACTGTAATAATTACAAAAAAGAAATTAGAAAAGATTCAGATTGAATACCAATACCAAAGAAACACTCACCGCCTTGTTGTTAATGTCTTGAGTATTTTCGGGCTCAATAGTCGTTTCATCCTGTTGTTTGATTTTCATATTTTATGGGGGGTATTTTTTAGAAGGAGGGAAGAATGTAAAGAAAAAATTAATAAAATTCTTTATAAATTTTTTTTATTGCATATCACAAAGAAAATCATGCTTAAGTAATATTTTGTATAATTGATTGGTATTCGTGTTAAGGCAAAAAATAAAAATAAATAAATAAATTGCTAAAGAGCAAAAAAAAAAACGTTTTCTTTGGTTTTTTTTTTAAATTATTTTAAAAATACTTAAAATTAAAAAAAAATATATTTAAACTAAGACAAAAAAAGCTTATAGAATATGTCTTAGAGGGTAGGTATAAAAGCATGCCACCTTTTTTTTTTTAATAGATTGTGAATAAGCCACTATATAATTATACATAAAACGGGTTAGAACGTGTGTAGAGTGCAAAATAAGATTAAAATGAAAAAAAAATTAAAAAGACGACAAAATTCAAAAATGGAATAAGAAGAACAAAAATGTATACATATTTGGAAAACAAAAAGGGAAAATTGTAGATAAAATAATCCTCTCTTCATTTTTTTTTTTATTTTTATTTTCTTTTCTAAAAACAAAATAGATTTTTAAATTATAAAAAATATGTAATAGAATTTCATATTTCATCTTATTAGAGCAACCATGCTGCTGCTGCGCATGCGTTTTTCATTCATATCATGGCAGAATTTTTTGAGGTTTTAATGTAATTTTCTTAAGGTTTTCATTTTTATTTTAAATATCTTTCTGAGCACATTCAAAAAGGTGCCAAATTATTTGTTTTTTTTGTTTTTGTTTTGTTTTTGTTTTATTCATTTTTATTGGATATTTCAAAGAGGAAAATTTCACCTTTTTGCCATTATTATTAGTGTTGTGGCTAAAAACATTTTCAATGGCCACATCATTATCTTCCCAAACTGGAGAAAGTGTGGTCAATAACGATGTTGTTGATGATGTTAGATTAGGTGCCATGGTGGTCGTTAGTATATCTATGAATGGTATTACGGTAGCTGTCGCTGTCGCTGTTGTTGTTGCTATTGTTGTTGCCAACATATCAATTCATTAATTAATGTTGTTTGTTGTCGATGTTGGCAATGTGGTTAATAATGATGTTGTTGCATTTGTTTTCTCATTTTCATTTATAACCACATTCATATTCATATAATACTGATGATAATGATTAACATGATGTTTGTGCTGTTGTTGTTCTGTTGTATACTCTGGTATTGCCATTATGGTTGTCAATGGATTCATTATCAGCTCATTATCAACTCCTTGATCATCCTCTCCTTCATCATCATTAACATCATCTCTATGCTTAGCAGTTGATGTATATGATGACAAAAATTCATTCTATTTGCGTTATCGTTTGTTTTTGTTAATGATTTATTTATTTTTTTTATTCGTTTTGAATTGTAGTTTTTGTTCAATTTCGTATTATTTTTGATGGAATTATTATGGTTTAAGAAAAATGTATGAGTATTTGGTTTTACAAAATTAAAATAAATTTAAAACAAAACATAAAAAACAATTTAATTAGCAAAGAACTAAAAAAAAAGTATTTGGCATAGAAATAAAAAAAGAAAAATATGCAGCAATATTTAAATGCTATGGTTAAAGGGTAGGCTTTTAGAAAAGGATTAAAAGGTGTAGCAACGTGATCAAAAACAAAACGGAGTTCAATATTAACAAAAAAAAAAAAAACAAATTGTTTTTAATAACATCTGATGGAATATATTGACTATTATACCGCTATAGTGTATGCCAAAATCAAGTTTGTGAAATAGTATATGAAATCCTATTTATTAAATCATAAGTTCACAGTCACAGTCTTTCAATTCTTGTGGACAGAGTGATACATGAAACAACCGTTTTATTGGAATAAAATATTTTCATACTTTAAAAGATATGTAATTGAATTAATAGCCCTTATTTGATAAACAAATGATCGGGCTTATGAACGCTAAAACATAAACCATATTGCAATTCTGCTTTAATAATTCAACAGAGTAGGAACTGAAGAACTTAGTGTGCAATGATCGAAAAGCCTTCAATTAGACTATGTATTACATATGCACTCACGAGTAATATGTTCCATTTATGGAAAGTGTAATAGCTACGCCATTTAACGTTTTTTTTTTCAACTAGTGCTTATTTCGTGAATGGTAACACTTAGCCCATGTCTGATTTGACAGATAATCAGTTTTATACTTCCGCTTTCCGTTTTTGCTTCTCTCAGTAGGCCTGCGATCGACTTACAGAAGATGCCGATTTTTGAAAAAAAAAAATTATCTTTTCAGATGAGGCTTATTTTGATCTTGGCGGTTATGTAAACAAGCAAAATTGTCGCCTTTGGGGCACAGAAAACCCGCACGCATACATTGAAAAACCGACGCACCCAAAACGAGTCTCTATTTGGTGCGGATTTTAGTCCAGAGGCCATTTTTTTGGGCCATTTTTCTTCGAAAATGAGAAAGGAGTGACTGTTTCAGTCAATGGCGATCATTATCGGGCCATTTTAAACGAATTTTTGTTCACAAAAATTGAAGAGGAGGATATTGGCAACATTTGGTTTCAACAGGACGGCTCTACGTGCCACAAAGCCGAAGCTACACTCGATGTTTTGCGCCTTGTTTTTGAAGATCGCATTATCAGCCGCAGAGCTGATGTCGTTTGGCCACCTCAGAGCTGCGATTTGACATCGTTGGACTATTATTTGTGGGGTGCCGTCAAAGATAAGTGTTACGCCGACAAGCCACAGACAATTATCGCTTTAAAGGAAGCCATTGGTGAAATACAGCTGCACACAATCGAGAATGTGCTTAAAAATTGGACCGCTCGTGTAGGCTACTGCATGGCCAGCCATTTGAATGACATTATTTTCCATTATTAACAGGAAGGATTGTAGTTTCAAATAAAAAAAGAAATTTGAGAAAATATACAGTAATTTTTTTCTAAAGCAAAAAAAAAAAGAAAAGTTTTTTGGCGGATCCTTTACATTCATTTGCATAACTTTGGAGACGGCAGATTGTATTCTTATTGGTGGCGATTATTAGGGTTTTTTAGCCTACAATATTGCATTAAATATAGAATACATAAATCACTATGATAAGGGGAATTAAATGTAAAAATTAGCCTATACGAGTGAACATTGCTTAAGGATCAGAACTTCTATACTATTTGGACCAGAATACCAGAAATAGCTCCATACGAGATCACTTACTGAAATGCCTTTAAATCTAATTTAATTTAATCCAAAAACAATACGTATATTACGCAAGATCAATTTAATTTGATTGCTTTACGATATAAGCGATATATTTAAGTAGGTATGTAGTATGTATAAGCAAATGTAAAAATGCTTTATTTATTAAATTTCTATTACACATAAAAATAGTTTGTTATACGGCCTTTACATATACATACACATATGTACATACTTACATATGTAGTATGTATGTTTGTAAAAAATATTTTTTATATCAAAAAAAATGAAAAGAAAAAAACTTTTCAAATAAAATATAAAAAAAAAATATAATTCATTCTGACAGTTGTTTCTTTAAATAATTTAAAATGTTAAAAAGACTGTTATAATTCGAATATCGTGAAACTGTTATAAAGCAAAAAAATATCAATTTTTTAAACACTCTAAACACCAATGAATAGAGAAAAACAAACAACTGGAGAAAAAAAAGGACACTCAATAAGACAAATTAAGATAGGCACTTGGTTATTTGTTATACGTTATAAAAACTGTTATAATTATTTAACAAAATAAATATACTATATTTATAAATATGTATTTGTTTTTAAAAGACAATAACTAATGATTGAGAAAGAATATTTATACACACGGTAAATAATTTTTAATTCAAAAAAAAACAAACAAATTAGGATAGAGGAAAACAGAGAAGAAGACATATTCAATTGATTTGTTTAGAAATAAAATACAATAACATGTATGTAATAGGCAAAAAACAAAACAAAAAGAAGAAGAAATTGATCTTTAAAGTTGAAACAAAGAGAAAATACAAAATGAAGAAGTAGAAGAAAACAACAACTCATTATAATGGGCGATTTTAGTTATTTTGGCCACTTGTTTTCTAGGAAATTTTTTGTTTTTGTTTTTGTTTTTTTTTTATATTTTAAACAAGACACACATTACCTTAATCAAATTGGTGGACGAGACGGTGGAAGAGGACGTAGATGAAGACGAAGACGAAGACAAGGTTGACGATGATGGAGACGAGGCCGCCATTAACGTAGTGGTAGTATCGGTTTGAATAGACGGCGACGACGACGACGACGACGACGACGACGCCGATGATGATGATGATAAATGTGAATTGGTGTTAAGGGGTGATGAATTTGTGATTTCAGTCAATAGAGTGGAAGACGTTACGGTATGGTATTGCGACGATTGCTGTTGTGATAAATTATTACTACTTTGTGACGTAAAGTGATCGTGAGATGAATTTGGTGAGTGGTGATTTGAATTTATTTGTAGTAAATGTTGATTGTCTTTTTGATGATGTTGTTGGTGATGGTTATGATGGTTAAAGCTTAAAGGTGTTGTGCTGTCTGTTATGTAATCAAAATTGTCTTGTTTATTATTTACCCCAGCCGCTGGTGTAGCTGGTGAATTTTGCTCTTGCCTAAATACATTCGTAACAACAACTGAAACTGTGGAGGAGGAGGGTGTCAACGAATCTAAAACTTCGGCTATATTAAAATCATTATTATTGTTGCTGTTATTGCTTATAGGCAAGTTATCTTCTTCATTAATCTGATTGGGAGTTTCGTCAATTTCTAAAGGATTTAAAGGCTGCAAGACTTCAGCTAATAAATCATCATCTGGTTGATCAACTTCTATTTCGGGTATATCATCTAAATTTTTTGTATTCTCTATAGTCTTGGTGATGACCGATTCCAATTGGGAAACACTTTCAACAATTTCCTCATCAATGGCACCCTTTTTATTATTGAGAATTAATAAATTCGAGTCTGCTTTGTCTATATTTTCTAAATTGTCAACTTCTTCAACCCCATTGTCCGCTTCGTTAAGTGTATCGGTTTGTTTTAAGGCGGTTATATCATCGTTATGAGTTTTTTTCTCATCATTATCGACAATGGTATTCAGATTGTTGATGTTATTGTTGTTGTCATTGTTTTTCAAAATCTCTACATTATTAACCTCCAACATATTGTTGGTTATGTCAGACTGTATTTTGTTTATTTTCAAATTCATTTTTTTTTTTTTTTGGTTGTTGTTTTTGAATTTTTTTTGTTTTTGTTTTCAAAATAATTTTCGTTATTTACATTATGATTTACGAAAATATATGTTTTATGATGTTGTTTATGGTTTGGTTATGGAAAATAAATAAAATGTACATAGAGAACAAGTGATAATATAAAATGTGCAATTATTATTATTATTATTATTATATGTAAATGTTATGATTATGATAATATTTTTATTTGTTAAATAAAAATTAAAAAAAAAAAATTATTACAATGAAAACAATAACAAACCGAACAGAAATAAAAATTAAAAATATAAAATACAAACAATAATAATACACAGTTAAAGAAGCCAATAATTATTGTTAATACATTAAATTTTAAATATTTTTTTTATTTTTTTTTATTAGATTTTGGTTAGCAAAAGTAAATAGAAAAATTTGTTAAAATATTTTCAAAAGAAACAAACGAGAGAGATAAAGAATGAAAGAAAAGAAAGAAAGAGAAACAACATATTTTATTCTTATAAAAATTCAATTAATACACAATTATTTAATAATTTTATTGAAAACAATATCGTTTTTTCTTTTTAAAATATTATATGTATGTATATAACTAGTGCAAATTGTTAAAAAAAAAGGATTAGAAAATTTTCTTTCAAGAAAACAAAACCAATTAAATGTTTTTTTTTTATTATTAGAAATAACCAACATAAATACGTTAGACAATCGTTTATTTTTTTTAAATTTTGTTAATTTTTTCGTTTTTAAATTAAACCCATTAACATTTAGATTTGTTTCCATTTTAATAAATTTAAAAATATAACAATTAATTGAATTGAATTTGGAAGAGAAACTTACCGTTTCATCACCATGATGATGGCGATGTGCATGACTGCTAGTGCTGGTGGTGGTTGCTACATCATTTTCTTCTCTGAAATTTAAATATTGAAATTAAATTAATTAAAATATTATTTAAACAAATTAAACTCACGGATAATCTTGATCATAATCATAGTCTTCATCCTCTTCATCGTCACCACCGGAACCTTCAATTTGTCGACGATTACGCACTGATCGGGTTTTGTACTGTTTTGTCCAAATCACCCACCAACCGAATTTCTCACCAGTTATATTGTCTAAAGCACCATTTTTATATTGCTCAGCAATTTGTTTGGTAATCGGTTCAGTTACCGTAAAGTAAGTAGAACCACAACCGATCTGAAAAGAAAGAGAATGCATACGTAAATGCCACACCTACAGTGGTCGATACTTTCAAATATAAATTCTAAATTCTAATTATACGTATTTACGAAACTCTGTCTTTAACTTCGCTTTAGATTAAACGACGACTGTAGCGTGTTTCAGGCAGCGATCTACTCAATGTTGAAGACTATCGAGGCCATAGCTGGTAGGCCTACTTGGAATTCGGAATCTTATATTATCTTCGTTGTCAGTCAGGCTGCCCTAAGGGCCATTGCGTCGGTCTAGTGTAAATTATGACCCGTACGCGAGTGCAAGAAGTAGTTAAGAACTTTAGGACCAGACCGAATACCAAAAACTGCCTCCTCTATGCTCTCGTCAATGGATGGGTCAAAGGGAAAGAGCAGAAGCGTTTTGGGAATGGATGGGGTTGTTATGTTTCTAGGTGTCTATTGCCTGCTATAGACAGTGTAAGAACAGGTTGATTTCTGGGCTTGGATAAAACCAGCTTAAGGTTAGTTATTGGGTTTATTATGGGGCACTGCGAGGTTAGATCGCTGAAAATGATCTGGCACAGATTTTAGTCGGACTATTGCAGAGTATGTTGCGATGAGCAGGTGTTGGAGACTATCGAACACCTCCTTTATAACCTTCCAGCCCTTAGTAGGTTTAGGCTCTTTGTATCGAGAGCCGACATAAAGATTCCCCATAGAATCATTATTAGTTTGAACTGGTTGAGAAGTGCTAGGTCTTAAGTGTAGTCACCCTGTCTTTAGTGTTTTGTTAGTCTGTTTCCTTATTCTCCCTTTCCTACTTCCTTTTTTAGAACTTTTTAGAATGGATTAACCAGACCTCCGGGTACTTTACTTGTATCAATTGGCAAGTACTCGTTCTCTAACCTAAACCTTTATATTTCTAATCTGTTATAATACCAACGACTTAAAACTTTTAAATTGAAATTAATTCAAATCTTTGACTGAAAATGTATTATTTTGTATATACATACATACATTTCTTATATGAGATACCACTTAGTCCCGGAAGATTACTGGACGACCCATTTACAAAGCCTTACATACAAGAATGTCTTCATAAAGAGGTTGATTACGAGAATCAAAGCAAACATTTTATTCCTTTTTGCAGAGAAGTTAGTGGATTTGTATTTTTAATAAAACAAAATTTATAACATTTTATTAGGAAAATTTCATTTGATTTTCCAATTTAAAACAAATGTTAATCGAATAATAAAACTGAAGCAGATAAATGTATTGATATGAAACAAAAATTTCCTGTCTTCAATAAGACCTATTATAACAACTTCCGCTTAACGGTTTAATGTAACGTTATAGAAAACGTTTACAAACTTTAAATGATGATAAAGAACCCAACCCACATACTTTTGTTTGATTAATAACTTCCCCTTTTTTTCACAAATTTGCACCACTTAAACTCAATATCCGTTCTAACCTATGGCTGGTGGTTGATGGCTTTTAAAGAGGATAAAATAGAGGTGGTCGTCGTTCGTAACATAAGCGTGTGGCCATAAATTTTAAGTATTATTTTTGCCTTTTTTTCCGTTTTATTTTATTTTATATTGTATATATACTTACTATAAAATTAACACGTCCCAATTTACGATTATTGTTATGGCACTTATTGTTTCCTTTTTTCAAGGCAACTTTTTGCATTTCAAACAATTCATGTTTTGTAACACTTTCCATTGTTATAAATTCCTGTGAATTAAACAAGAAACATAGAGTGTGCATGAGAGAGAAAGAGAGCGAGAGAGAGAGAGAGAGAAAGGAAATTAAAAACATCTGTTTCAGACCACTTACCTTTGGTATGGCAAAGAATTTCGATAATTTTTCCAATACTTTGGCCTTGCGACTGTCATTGAAATCGTGCCAATTGTAGCTTTTCAATACAAGTGATAGAACAATTTCATTGTCACCATAACGACAATGTGACAATTCAACAGCATAGGGGTCCTGTTCCTCATGATGAAGATGTTGATGTTGATGATGATGTGGCTGTGGCTGCGACTTTGAATACGTCTGCTGCTGCTGTTGCTGCTGTAAATGATGATGATGTTTATGATGCGGTTGTTGTTCTTGATGTATTGTACTGCTGTGTTGATGAGTATCAATTAATATGGGCTCATCCTTGGGTTCAATTAGGGGGACCTAACAAGAGGCAGGAATAATAATTTAGAAACATTTGTTGAATGCATTGAAATATAGAAAAACAAACTTAAATAAAATAAAAGAAGTGAAAACATGATTAATGTTTCCCGTTTCAATTTCTTCATTTTTGCCCGTTTAATTGTTTAAATAATGAATTTTATGAACATTTTTTCTGGAAAAATATTTAATGATACATAAAGTGTGCCGCTCTCTCTCTATCTCTGACTTCTGTTTTCCTAAGAGCGTGTACATATTTTTAGAAAATCAAATGAAAAATGCCATTAAATCATGCTTTAATGTTTTCATTTCATTTCGTTTTTGAAAAACTACCCCTTTTTTCTTTGTTTAGTTTTCTCCTCTATGAAATGATTAATAGTTTTCAAGTGCTGACTTGAATAAAAAAATAGAACAAAAAAATGTATTTTTATCTTGGTAACAGAACCTCATCATTCATCCATAACTTGGCACTCATATGGAACATGGAATATGTAGCATGACATTTGCATAATAATGATTTCGTAATGGAATTCTAAACTGTTATCAAAATGTAAACTTATATGACGAGTCTCTATACGTACATAGTATATGAATGAAATCACCTGCATAATATAATTTTTGTTTTTCTTCTTTCATTAGGACAATAATGTAAAGGAATTGCCGTATAAAAATTTACAAAATGGTATGAGAAAAGGTATTTGAAACATATTTCAATAAGACTTTATTCGCCAAACGTGTATATAATCCAGGCGTTACTTTTTATTAATTTTTAATAATTTTAATTAATTTTTTAAGCAACAATATCTGTTGCTCACCAAGTAAACCATATACATCAGCAGTTTTTAAAGGGTTTTGATTTTTTCCATTTACATGGTTTCAGCTACTTTGGAGCCATAGAATTAAGGTAGAAATATTATTTTGCCTCAAAAGATGGAAAAACTAAAACGCGCCTTTCTTAAAATCGCATTCTTTATGTAGTCACCGTAGTCCAATAGGTCGTGTGTTAGCTTATTAAACGCAAAGCCAGGGTTTAAACCAAAGGTCAGACATCAAAATGAAATATGACTTTCTCTCAGCAGATTTCTGGCAAAAACTTTGAGAGTAAAATAAAAAATTGCCATGAACAGTATCTCAAAAATTTATCGTTCGGAGTTGAATTTAAACTGCAGGTCCCGCCAATCATGTGTAAGTGGTGCAGGAAACTAGGTCGTAATTCTGACTAAAGGGTTGTAATGACCAATTACGTCCGCCATATACTATCGCCGGATTTCACCATGATTGAAAAAAAATTTTATAAACAATCAAATGTACTTTTTAACGTATACGAACAGATTCATTTGTCATTCAAATATCATTCCGTCACCTTGAAAATATACCTGATAATATAAATGAATTCACTCCTTTAAGTGACAGGCCATTACTTGACAAACAAAATGCAAAACAAATACACAGAGAACCAATAAATTAAATCCTTGATTTATGGAGACACAACAGAAATAAATTCCCTTCATGTGTTATAAATTCTACAAAAATTTATGCATAATTAATGTACATATGTGTGTGTGTTTACTTTTGAAATTCAGAAATTGCACAAATTAAGCAAATACATGCTAAAATGCATACTTAAATTGCCCGTATAAATACGAATACTATGTAGGATTAATAAAAGGCAAGAGCAAGCAATCGATACCATAAAATATTTACAAAATACTCTGCACTCACAATTGGCAAAAGGTAAATTTTAGTTTCGAAATTAGAAACGAACAAATGCGTTAAGGAAACACAGATTGAATACGAAGAAGCTAACATTGGCAAAAGGAAATGCGAAAAGAAATTGATGACAGCAGGCCCAAAAACCAATCTAGAACTATTTCTGGAAGTCTTCTGCTTAATTTTTCTCTCTCTTCTATTAGTAATAAATTACTTGCAAAATCTGCATGCAATAGACGTCTATAGTCTAATAGGTCAAAAGTAGACGTGCATTCATCATATAATTTTCAATTACAAAACTATTGTGGATGTCCTCATAATAGCAAAAATCTAAGTCGCATTGATCCTACAAAGGTCGTCCTACCTTCCATAAAGAAGTTGATCAGTTCTAAACGCGCTTTTGAGGTAGAAATAAACTTGCATATCCAGTTTGAAAGCTCGGGCAAACCAGAACAGAGCACTGGCACACGAGGTGAAAAACAGTTTCTATTAGTTCATTACACCCACTGCGTTTGCAGAAATCATTCGTCGGAATGCCAAGCCTTTTGGCATGATTAAAAAAAGAGAATGGCCCGTAACTGTCACCATTGTATGATTTAAGTGTTCGATTCTCTTTCTGTCCATACATGACCAACAGAATCAAGTAATATTGCATGTACCCTCCTGACGCCAACGTAACTGAGATTTCTAGTGAAACGAGTCAACAATATCCAAATAAATGGAGGCAATCGAAATACCTTTGTCCTATCACATGGTGGAGAATGCAAACTCTAACCGCAATGACGTCAAACCGCAAAAAGCGATTCATTGTTGATCTCTGGTCCGAGTAAATCAAATGATTTTCAGGGAAAATCCCGCCACTCAACAAGCATTGTATGGATTTCAAAATTGTCATGACCTCTGCTTAGAAAACACTTGATCATGTTGTGTATTCTGTTAGGAGACAAACAACGAACGAGATCAGATGAGTTACTGTTACGGGAATGTTATCAAAAAAGTTTATTTTTAGGGTGTATATAGGTGCATGGTATGTATGACCACAAACATTTTGGCATACATTTCGTATTGTTGTGACTTAAGGTCAATGCTTCGTTTGTTGGAAATTTTAACAAATCTGGGACAAAGTTAAACATTATGAATGGCCTCGAAGAATAAATATTTTGTAAAAAACTTCCGCCTAAAAACTATTTTTTTTTTTTTTTTGGCTACAAAATAATATTTAAGGGCCTCGCCCTTAATGACGATGGCAGCTATAAATGTGTTTCTAATTATTTTGTAAGTCCATATGCATATAGGTATGTCTCTACATATGCATGTACATTGTACATATGTATGTCTGTACATAGGTTAAGTGGGGTAATGCTAAGGTCTTTTATTCAAAGTTTACGTTTTTGTTTTAATTTTTTATTCTTTCTTTAAATATTTTATGGTGAGTAATTTAAATAATTTTTTTTTCTATGTTGGTGGCTTCTATTTAATTAGCCTTGATTAGGTCTTGGACATTATTAACCTTTTCGTTTGTGATAATTTAATTAAATTAACAACGTTTAGAAGAATTTCAAATTCAAATTGTAATTGAAATATTTTGTAATGTTTCGTATTTGTATTGTACAATGAAAATAACCTTGATAATGAATAATTTAAAAACGACAATTGCTTTTATTGTTCGCCTTGTGTGAATGGCTATACAAGAAATCCCTCTCCTAATTGGCTTGTAATGTTTAGTAAAGAAACCCCTGCCTTAAAAGGTTCCAAAGGAAATGCTAGACTTGTTGGTAAAATAATAATTGATTTTCTATTTGAATTTTTAACGTTTAAATATTTAAAGCAACATCATTATTAGCAATTGTTATCATCGTCATTATCATTATCTAATTTATAGTTACGACGAGTTAATAGTTTATCTGCTGCCGTATAGAATATCAATTACTAACAAGACTATTTCATACGTATTCATAGGCTTGGAAAGGTAATTGAAAAAATTGCCAATTGACCAATTTAATATTGAAATTTCTTTATGAATTATTTAAGGCAAAAACGAAAAACAAAAACGAATTAACAATTGCTGGCAACGTTATAACGTAGTAAAATTGATGATTAGCGAATACCATATTTGGCCATGACATCCGTGTATCAGGTGGTCTCTCTAGAAATTAAATATAAAACTGATGGACTTTTCTAACAATAAAAATTCGCCTTTAATATGAACCTATTTCAAAGTTTTATAAGGCATACATACATACATATGTATGTAAAAATAAAGATTTTTTTCGGTAATAGGAAATTTTAGACAAGTTTTTTAATACTCAGAGGCGCCTCATTAACTTGTGTTTTGGTTGTCCATTACAATACTAGAAAAAGAAGGAAAGATTATTCGTTTGCCTTGGCTGTCATTATTTAAAATTTAAATAAAAATATTTAAAATTTATGATTGGCATAATGCCTAATTTGTAAAATGTATTTTAGTATACAGACATACATACAACATACATACAACATACATACATATGTACATACATACCAAGTATTGTTAATGGAAATGCCATCAATTTTCTGTTCTTTCGTTATTTCTGTTCGAACGTTTGAATTCGTAATTTTAACTAGAATATTTGTTTGCGAATATTATTTTCAGATTAATTATACCGTTAGGAAATGTTTGAAATTAAAATGTTTGCATGAGTGTATTTAAAATTAGGTAAGAGTAAAAAGCATATCCGCTTAGCAACTAAAGAATATTCTCATTTAGGGTTCTTCTAGTCAATGTGTCCTTATAATTTATTTAAATTTTTTTTCTTATTACTTGTACTTTGTCTAGGAATTTAGAAATTCAGAACAAAATTAAAAAAGAAAATCACAAAAAGTACCAAAGTTGCCGTAAGTAATAAATAAATAAATTGTACCAAATATTGTGTAACAATATACCAGAATAATTTAAAATATGTATTATACATCAGGCGTCGCAGCATAATGGTAATTTACAAAACTGTAAAGCGAACAAATCGGCCCAATATGATACAACATTCGATTTCTCGACATTGGGAACCGATAACATCAGGTTTGACTATATAGAAATGAATTCCCTTTACGCCCCGAAGGCAGCTTAGAATAGTTGAGCATCTCCGGCTAAAGTTTGATAGAGAACGCATGGCATATCTCCTCACTTAGGATGATATATACAACTAACTCACAACTCAGGATTACGAGTTACATAGCTTCTCACGCCACTTATGTTGTGTGCGTTAATTTAATACACGAGTTTCGGAACTTACAGTTTAATGTTGACTTCGAAAGACAGATTCTGGAGAAACCTTTTCATAGCCATTTTATTTACTATCTGAGTTTTTATCAGAAATCTGCTTCGTCGAATAGTGAGTTCACGTTTAATAAACCTACTAGACTACGGTGAGTTCTCGTACTATGACAAACAAAAACTTTTTACAAGAATCTAGTTTAGTAGTTGACTCCTTTTTCTCAGGCTGCCATAAATCCAGTCTGACGCTAACATATGTTACTCACGCTACATTTTTCTGGGTATGCCTGGTCATCTAGACTGAACAACTAATTCTCAGGGGAATATTGTTTATCAAATATGTATTGTACGTGTTAATAGTGTGAATGAAATATGAAATATCAGTGTAAGTGTCTTTAATTAATTTAAATAGTAATTTTAGAAAATTTCCTTTTCTCATGTTAATTTATTGAAATAGAATATGAACACACATACAGATGTACATACATACATATGCATTTAAACAAAATAATTAAAATGAATAAAAAACAATTAGAAAAGCGTGAAACAAAGCAATTGAATTCAATTAAAAAAAAATTCTTATATTTCTTGTTGGTGTTATTTACTAAACCGAAATATTAAATAAAAAAAAAACACAATAAAAGTTTATAAAAAAAAAAGGAAAAACATTTTTTAATTGAACAGCAGCAGTAATATGCAGAAATAAATTCACATCTAATGGAAGGCACAGTGGACAGACACACACTGTTCATTCGACAGCTGGAACACAAGACGGACAGAAGAATATCATTTTAATTGTTTGAGTAAAAACAAAACCAAAAAAAAAAAACACAAAAAACATGGAAAAAATCACGTTCCTTATGTGCATAAAACAATTTCTTGATCATTAGCATCATGTTGTTCATTATGACGATCACTGACGATGACTGAAGTCATAAAGCAACAAAGAAGACCAGCATGCAACAGCCATAACAACTAAACATCAGCAGAAGCAGCAGCAGCAACAAAGCAATTGTGTCTGGTCTGTCCTCTTACATTTCACTTCGAATGACTTCGAAAAGGCAAACATAATGACTCCAAAACAAAAAGCCGGCAAAACTTAGCAGAGTTGAATGAGATTGTTGTTGTTGTTGTTGTTGTTAAATCTTGCAAAATAAAAAAAAAAGAGTTCATCTGCTTCCTAGCACAATGAACTGAATTGAATGAGAAATCAATGAATGATCAGAGATTGATAAGATTTTCATTTTCATTTTTTCTTTGTTTTGTTTTAAATTAAAACAATCACTGAGACAAAAATAGAGGGGAAATTGACAAGAAGAGCCAACATAAACAGTGACAGACAAACTAACAAAAAAAAAAATATCAGCTTACAACAGCATAAAAACTGAGCACTACAAATGGGAAATTCAAACAAAAAGAAAATAAAACAAATGAACTTAACCTCTCAAATAATTGCATGTAAATATCTTTGAATTTTTAAGAGAATTAGCCAAAGTGTCGCCGTGATATAGGAGGTAATGTGTTGGTTTATTTAGACAAGAGGTCTCGGTTGAAACCCAGATTTGCCGGCAATAGGGTGTAGAAATTTGTAATATGGATAGGGATGCCTTGTTAACCTTAAGAGTTAGTTAGGGACTGTGATGCCAATACTCAGTAATCTTTTGCTTCTTCTTCACAACAAACAACAACAACAATAGAAAAAAAACTAAATGAATATTATTGTTTACAGAAATCCCACAACAACAAAATGAACAGATTTTTGTCTTTCTTCAGCCTCCGAAATAATCTGTCGTAGTCTCATAAGATCTCAAGAAGATGTTCAAATCGACCGACTAAAGTGATATGAAACGAATAAATGACTTCTTGGTACAGAATACAGGCTGCATGTATGCCTCATAAATACATGCGTGCATCATTATGTGGCTGCCACTGTGTGTGAGACTATCTCATATACAGTCGAACTTCTATAAATTTAATCACCATTATCCAGAAAAAACTTCAACTTAGAGAGACTTCAAGTTAAAGAAGCAAAACCTAATAGAATTTCTCTTCAAGACACTGCTGATGTGCTTCAACTTATAGAAAATTCAAGTAATAGAAGTTCAAATTATAGAAGTTCGACTGTAATTTGTATGTGTGTGTGATATATTTTATAAGAAAACTCTACTTTAGTACAAGGTGCACAGACGTTTGCAAATTGCCATCAAATCTTTGTGTTTCCCTACGAATTTTCTTCGATTCTGTTGTATAACGTCTAAGAACACACACCCATTTTCCAATTCTAACGCAAAACCAAGAAAACCAACAACAGAATTTCTTATTCTTCATCATGTTGCATGAATATGATTGATGATGCATGCTGCTGAGTTAATTTCTTTTTTTTTTCCTTTTTCTTCTCATGGTTTTCTAAGAATAAATTCATTTCATAGATTATTTTGTTGTTGTTTGTTTTTATTCAAACAATAAAACAATTCCACATTCCTGGGGTATGGGTCAGGGAAGACAACAATCAATAGCAAAAAAACCATAGAGAAATGATTATTGTTTTACAACAATTAAATGGCATAAAATAGAGCATTACAGAAAGCATTGACTTATTCTCTTAAGGCTAATTAATCCTAGGAAGGGATAGGAAATAGGCTACACAGTCTCACAAGAGTATACATACGATTATCAAATTTCAAAATTTTATGTGTACATTTTGACACGAACTTTTCATAAACATGCCATAAACAATTAAAGATTCCTAAAGGACTTTGTAAATACACAAGAAATTCATATTTTTCTAGATAAGATGGTAATATTTATTGCGAACAAATACAACTACAGCAACAATAACAAGCATAAAGCTAAAGTTAAAATTAAACTGAAACTCTTTCAAGAAAAACAAATGAACACTTTCAGAAGTAAAAGTTAGAATCGTATGCTTTAAGGGGAAATCCATTCATTAATATCCACCGCCAAGGTAAAAATCATTCATCAAAATTCAATAAGAAAAGTGTCAGAAAAGTTCAGAAAAATTTCTTTCTTATGACACGCCAAGAATATTAATGACGTTATAGGTGCCCAGGCCAAAAGGGCCACATTAAATATGTACTACTCATGGGAAATACAAGTGAAAGTTTAATGTTTTTAAAGATTTTATGATAAAAACAGAAAAAAAATAAATATTCGCTATTGTAGTCACCAGAATATGAAAACACACAGTGTGCTTAGCGTCAGGCTAATAAAAATTATTGAATTCCGACCATGACTTAAGCCCAACTGTTTTAGTTGTTTAGTTTCAAAAGCCTTGATCAAAAAGCCCTGAATGTCATTTCTGAAATAGATGAAGTATAGTGAAGATAGTAGCACATACCGTCTAATAATGACCTACATATGCGAAGAAAAATTCCTTCATAAAGCTGTATGCTGTGGACGTAGTGGAACTGGAGAAAATAAATTTGCTAACAAAATGTGAATAGTTTTTCATTCCAATTTGCAATGAAATCCTACTTAAGCACTTTGTTTGCAATGTCATAAAAGTCTAGAGTGAGTGTATGAAACATAATTCTTAAAAAAAAACTTCAATTTTATTTAATCTATAAATGACTTACCATTCACAATATTAAGATTTAAAAAGAAAAAAAAAATCTATCAAGCACTTACCTGTGAATCATTGAAATTAAAATCTTTCTCAGCACTGCTTACAATGGTTTGTTGAAGCACCAATAGAAGAAGACTCATTAGCACGATAGGATATGTGCAGCACACGCGATATTTGTGTTGATTTTGATGATGATGCCTCGTCGCCATTTTCGTATTCGAATGTGTTAAAAATTTTGGCAACATTTTGAAGCCGTTTTGAAAAGCAAAAACCAAACAAAATTTGTTCGAATCTTTTTCGCTTTCGCTCTTTATATCACTTTTATTATCTTTTTTTTTTTAATGCTTTTTAGCTTATGTTTGTATAAGAGCCAGCCAGTCAGTCGTTCGTTCGTTTAAAATATTAAAAATAAATTCTAATAAAATTAACAACAAAAAAAAATAAAAATAAATAAATAAAAGAAAAATTAAAAAACAGACTGAGTGTAACGTTGAGAAAAGTCTGTGAATTTATGTTGTAAGAATATGTGGTTGCTTATGATGATCAAATATTCGAAATTCCAAAAGTTACTTCATCTGTAAATAGAGGCAAGAGACAAGAATAAGAAAAAAAAATAATAATAATCGTTTAGACAAATGACATAAAACTATGACAGATAGACAGACAAACAGAGAATCAGTCAGATAGAAAACAAGTTAATTTAGTAAAAATAAAAATATATTTTTTCTTCTTCTTCTGTTTTTGATTATGTATGCATCATAATTCATTTCATTACAGCAAAAATAATCAAAAAAATAAAAACTGCTTGAAATTAAAATAAAAAGGTAAACAAAATAATTTTGTTACTTTATTTTTGTTTATTTATGACGTCTTTTAATTAGATTTTTGGTTAATGATAAGAATTTTAAAAATATAACAACAACAACAAAAACCAAAGCAACCAAATGTTACGTGAGCTGATATTTAATATTTTTGGGGAAAAAACAAAACTTTTCTATCCCTGAGTCTCTTATCTAAAGAAAGTTTAAAGACGGTTGCGTAGAAACGGTTTCATTAAACAAAAAAAGTTGCTTCGATAAATTATTTCATTTTTTTTAAGAATCTTATCAAAACTATTCTTTATTTTAACAATATAGGTCAATGTTTATTAAAACAAAAAAATTATTCAAAAAATAAACCCCAAAAAATTCCAATAAAATGACGAAGGCAAGGAAAACCAATTGTGAAACGTTTAAAAATTGTTTAAAATTTTAAAACAATATAGGGAAGTTTAAGCCAAACTTGTTTTAACTTTACACAACAAAATTTTCAGATTTCCTAGACGAATTTTCCCCAGGAAAATATTTACATGCCGTGTAGTAATGTTGTCCGATAAATTATTTCCGAAATTGATACGATAAAGTCGATGATATTTGCTCAAATGCCCAAGATTAAAGTTAAAGGCAAATAGCTGCCTGAATTCAAATGTAGCAACTATTAGCAGTGGCGCCATACGGTTATTGCACAAATAAAAATTGCAAAAAAAAATCGCTGAGCGTAAAAGAAACAAATTGCCTTCAAAAATTTCTCAAAAATCTATAGTTTACAGTGGGTGTCGTAATCTAGACTAATTAAGTAAGTAACTTAATGTCCTAGATATTGTAAACAAAAACTTCAAAAATATTATATATTAGACTAGCAAAATAATCGTCGTACTCTAGTAGGTAGAGTGTCGACTTATTGCACATAAGGCCACACTTTAAACATCAGAAAAACGAAGTTTGAAAAAATATTTCTTCGGCGACTTCCTCTCAACAGATATCTGGCAAAACCTCTAAGAGTAGATAAAATTACCATGAAAAGATTCTCAAAAAATCTGTCGTTCAGAGTCGGATCTAAACTGTAGGTTCCACCACTCATGTATGAAATGAACACACACGACATATGAGGTCTAGGTCGTAATCTTAACTTAAGTGTGCTGGATAATGTAATAAGCGTTGAAAAGTTAATGTATTAGATTAGAAAGCAGCGCTCGGATCCGTGCAAGTATACCATTTGATAGAAATGCAGTCGGAAAAAGATTTCAAAAGCATTTGAAACTTTGTTTTCAATACTGATTGCCTTTAAATTAAACACTACTTGACATTGTTGATTATTTTATATTAGAAAATAAACAATAAATATTAATTAATGTAAGTGGTTATGCACGAAACTCGCTGATTTAACATTCGAAAGCGTGTTAAATTACATCCACTAGACTTTAAGAGTTTATCCATAAACAAATGATGAATTTTATGAAATTTTAATTAAATTTTATTTTCATTTCATCTTAACAATTTTCACTTTAACGACGTATTATGTCATATTATTTTTTTTTTATTTTAATTATTACGGATTATTGTTTTAAAACATATTATTTTACAATTGTTTGTATTGGATTTTTAATTTATTTTCCATTTAATATTTTTTTCCCATTATTGTCTATTCGTGTTATTATGCAAAATGTAAATTTAGAGTTTAAAAAACAGAAAATTTAAATAAAAAAAATATAATACGAGTATAAATGTGTACATATTTACAGCCGTTATTGAATTTATGACACCAGCAAAGGAAATTGTCCATTTAATTAAGAAATCAACGGCATTGTGTGTTTTTAAATTTTAATTGTTTATAAAATTAAAACGAAAATAAAAACATTCTACATCATACATTAACTTTTAAGCTGGATTTCGATCATATGGCTAGAGTGTATGTCCAATTGCAGCAAAGTTTAATGCTTTACAGTGTGCTTTTGAACACATATCGTCCAAATGTTTACCTTGATCCAAATAGCAATTGCAATATGACTTTGACCACGCCCAACAACACTTTAGACAAGAAAGGTTTGTAAAAATTAAAATTCATGGTGAAATATTCTGGGGGCTTTCATTAAAATTCTGTACTCCTCTATTCCACTTTAACACTTCCCTACATTTAATACACACAGATTTCACTAATCCTTAAAAAAACTGTTTGCATGCTAAACACAATAAATATGGAGATTTTTAGAAATATTTGTTGGTTTATTGATACCATGGGTTGACCATATTTTTCAAACTTTCTGTTAACATATGGAAGTTTCGTCCTAAGGACTGCGAATTTCTTAAGATCAAGTACGAATTCTGCCAGGTTTAAAACAAATGATAGTTGAATAGGAAAAGGCCAGAATTATCTGGCGTTTCAAGTATAATTTCCAAACTACTACTTTCTTAATAATTCTTAACTTTCATCTTGCACCAAGTGAGCAGGCGTTTTTGTAAACATGAAAGAACCATGTCTGATTGCTTGTCTTCATGTCTGGTTGGTGGGTGGCTTGACCTTCAGATCTACAAAACGAACTATTTGCGTCAATTTGTCGGCACAATTTTAATAACAATTCCCATTAAAATAATCTTTCTGTTAGAGGATTATCAATGGAGCAGAAGGAACAACAAAAGAAAACATTCCACAAAAATAAGCTAATTTGGCGATATTGATACAAAATTTGGCGTTCCCAATACCTGTTGTGTATCGCAGAATTTTTAAATATTCAATAAAATGTTTATTTATTTATTTATGAATTAAGAATGGATTTATTATTTTTTTCTTTATTTCAATTTTCAAAACGACATCTTATGATAATTTGTTTATGTTACGTTAATTTTGTACACCGTTTTATAACAATTATTTTATCGTGTTTAACTTTTTTTTTTTTCTTTCATATAATTTCATTATTCCTTAATCATTCATTTTTTGCTATTCTTTTGAAAACTTTTAGAATAAATATTATTTATTTTTTTAAAAAATTTGTATATAAGATGTTAATAACTCTTTTTTATTGTGTTAATATTTAATATTTTGCTTTTGTTTTATAAATGGATTTCAAAATCTTTTGAATTAAATTTCATTTTAGGCTTTGAAGCAAATTATAAAATAATCAAATATTGTATATGTATATGTATGTATTATAACTTTTTAAATATTTTTCAAGTTATTATTACATTTCATTTTTTTTTTTGCACTAAATATAAATTGTTTAAATATCTTTTAAAAAAAATTTTTTTTTTCAATTTTAATTAATTGAATTTTTATAATATATGTATTATTTTTTTTTTTTTATTTAATTTAAAATTTCAATTATTCACAATTTTTATTTTTTATTACAATATACAAACATGTATTTTAACAAATTATGTACCACAATCGTTGAAACTCTGCTGGATATTGTTTTGATTTTTCCAAATTTCTTGTATTTTAAATCACAGAACTTTCTGTGCTTTTGTTGCACTTAAATAAGCGGAAATGATTGAATTTAAAACGATTTGTTTTTTCATCCAAATAGGGTTTTATTGATTAATATTACACTTCTATTTATTTTATTTTATTTTATGTTTTTTTATTTATTATTTTATGTTTTTTTATTTATTATTTTTTGTGTTTTTTTTATAAGAATTCCTTGTTCGTTTCTCCCGTTTCCATTTGAAAAGAATAAAAAATAAAATGATTTAAAAACCGAAACCAGCACGTGCTGAACGAACGCGTCGACAGTGTGTGTTCAATTAAAGTTTTGTACAAATAATAAAAATTTTTGATAAAAATTGTATTAAAAATAAAAATTAAAAACACACACACACACATACACATATACTAATAACAATATCAACGACAACTACAATACTAACAGCAGCAAACGTTTAACAATAACAGCAACAAAAACACACACCCTTAAATGACGCTAAAGAAGAAGAGCAAGAAGAACAGCAACAGCAACATGAAAATTATTGAAAACCAAAGAAGTATGAATCACAAGCATAGACGAAGCACAGAAAAATTTAAATACGAAAAAATACGAAAATACCAAACAATGTTCGTCATGATGATCAATTGAATTTGTTTTTGTTGTTGTTGTTGTTATATTGAAATTTAAGAAAAGGGGTTTCACGTTTATGGATAAAAATCCATAAAATATTTCATTTTGTTTTTGTTGTTGTTGCTGTTGTTGTTTTTGTTTTATTATTAAACAAAAGCGCCACTATAAATATTAAATTAATTTATTTTTATTTTTTTCTTCATTATTGCCTTTGCCATTGTACATGTTGTTATTGTTGTTTAATTATAAATTATACCAACAACAGTAATCAAGCAATAACGATCACTAGAAAAAAAAAGGAAGAACAAATAAAAAAAATCAAAACGAAATGAAATCGTTCAATGAACTCTTTAATTCACAACCCAATTTATAAACAGAAAATCAAATACTATCTCACATACACTTACACACATGCACATAAACAGGAGAAATATTGAAGGAAAATTAAAAAGAAATCATACAGTTTTTCCAATAGAGACGACACACACACGCAAACACATTCTCGCTCTCTCTCTCTTTCTCTCTATGTCTCTCTCTTTGTTTTAAACGTTCGGTACTTCACAATGTAATTTGTTTACAATATCTCTTCATTACGAGCAAGCGCTCCGTGCAAAACAACAACTATTACAACGACTTCGTCTACGACTACATTAACTTTGAGAGGGCCCGGCCGGTAGGCAGCCTGGCTGACTGACTGATTGGCTGGCTGACTGGCTAGCAATTGTAAACAAATTTTAGCCACGAGAAAACACATACACATACACATACGAACGAATAAAAGCCGAAAACAATTATGGCATGACTTTTTTTTTATTTTTAAAAAAAAGAAAAAAATCGAAAATTTGCCTCCGTTAGTTGTCTTTTTGAATAAATGAACGACGACTGTTGATTACGAACATAAGAAATGAACTGAAATTTTTTAATTTCGACTGCCAGGGAGTCAGTTAGACGCTGCACTAGTTTTTAACTACAAAGAAGGCAAAACAGAAAACAGAACATAAGAACAAAAATAACGCAAATGATTTGAAAGAAAAAGATCAGCAAAGAATCGCCACAAAAAAGCCAACGAAAAAAAATCAGTTTTTTTTATGAAATCTCAGCACTTTTTTTTTTTTGTAAAACAAATGGGGGAAAAACTTGTAAATTTTTTTCTCGCTCCGTTTCGTTTTTTTTTTTTTTTGCCTTTTGTAAAGATCATCATTTTTTTTAAGGTTTTTAGAAAATAAATCGAAATTAGCACTCATTTAGCACTGACACGAAGGGGGTTTTAGTCACAAGATTTTGACTTTTGAATTGTTTTGATACACTCAGACAAAAATTGTTTGTAAAATATACAGAATATTTAGTTGACAATATAATTCGATTGCTACAATAATATAATGTTCAGCTCGGTTGCAATTAGACGACACTGTACTCTCTATTCCTTGATATTGTTGTGGTTATATAAATGAACATGGATTGTTAGATTGGGTTGTGTTCTATATGGCAATAAAGGAGGTACGATTACGACGCCTTGATTTTAAGACATGCTTGGAACCTATCAGAGGTCAGCAATGAATCGTTTTTTCGCTACTCATAACACAATATTGGAATTTAACTATGAATTCTGATTCATTCGTACTCACTACAACGTTGATTTATAAGTACAGGTTGCAATAAGTATGCGTACAACGTTGACATCAAACTCATACCATTCCAAATATATTTGATTCATAAGCCTACTCATTTAAATTCATAACTTTAGAAAAATAATACTTATAATACTTATAAATGAGATTCGAGTGACTCGAATCATTCATTAAAATTTACAGTCTTAGTTGTTGTTGCATTTACAAAAGAAGAAAAAAGAAAAGACATCAATCAAAGCAAACACACAATATTCTAGCGAGTATTGTCGTATCCGTACTCGAATCATACTTATTTTGTACTTCGTGTAGATGTTGAGTCATAGAGAGTCGAAATCAACAACATCCTGCGTATTGTTAAGTATGAGTACGATGAGTATTTCAAACTTTGAATACGAGCAGTCTGAGTATGATGTTAAAATAAGTATGAATGCGTAAAAGTATCTAAAATTATGAGTATGATTCGATTCTACTCATCGTTTCCAACATTTTCAAAAATATTGTAAATTTGCTGAAAATAACTTTACTTTTTAAACTTCCATAGATAATACCATAAATGAAATGATAATCTAGTTAAGATTTTAAAGTAGAATCTCATGGACATGTTATTTTTGTTACCATAAAAGTTGTAAAAAAAATATGAAAGTTCACGTTAAGAAATATTAGAAAAAAAACATGAAAACACCTTTTATTACAAATAAAATTTATGAAAAAAAAAATGCCAATTCATCTCAACTGGCCGACCCTTTTCGTTTTCTAACAAAACATTCATCATTCAAACACACTGCACGTGCCACATCAATGGTAGTCAAATGAAAAAAGAAAAACACGCAGGCCCTTACAAACAATGATGACGCTTATGGACACAGCTGGCCTTGTTATTACTAAATAGTCCCAGTTTCAGTATAAAACGGATATTTTTTTACACTTTTTGGCATTACAGAAGGCAACTAAAGGAGACTTATGAACCTCATAAAATATTGAAACACCTTTTAGGTGAAGGCCATTAAATATTATAAAAAAAAAAATGTATAAAATATTTAAATATTTATTTATGGTTATGGACAGCATAATAATTCGTATTACTTTAAACATTCGCCATCAGGTAGTCAAGCCATCTAGCCAGATATTGAAACGTATTGACACAACATTTTGATAATAGCGGCAGCTAATCATTAAAATGATTAGAGGATTAAAAATTTCACACAAACAACAATCAGAAGGAAATGTTAATTAAGATTATTAGGTTTCAGTTTTTCAAAATCATCAGCTATTAGCTTGGACATGGCCAACCAACCAGCATGGCAAAGATTTTACAAAAAGGTCATTTTACAAAAAGGTCAACTTTTACTATGTCATCATTAAATTAAATTTGTTTATAATTTGCTCCCCCTTTTTTAAGACAATTAAATGCCGTCAAGATCTAAAGGAATGTTTCTTAGCCAGCTAAACAATCAACCAACCAACCAACTAACCTATCAGCATACCACCACACCTGGTTCTGACAGTTTTATGTAATTTTAAACGTGTGCATAAATAAAGAAAACAAAAATAATTTTTATGTGACTAACTTAATGTCTGACTGCCTGCCTGCCTGCCTTAATAAACCACTATATACACAGTATATGTATGCATGTTGCATGTCTCTGGGCTTTGTTGCAAATTTTCTGCATAAAAATGCCAGGACCATTTTTAAAGGAATTCCCTTTACTTTTTTGTTTTTGTTCCAACAGGATAGAAATTTACGTTTCCTTTATACTCTCCCTCTATCTTTAGCTTTACCTTTATCGATCCCTTTCTTTTTTCTTTTTTGGGTTCCCATACAGAAAATTCTCATCCTTGTGTGCCTTTTGCCGATACCATTTACCAAAAGCAATCTTTTAGGGGAATGACTTTTCCGAATTCAGAACAAAAAAAAACAAAAAGTTCGAACAATTACAACAAAATTTATTTGGAGGGAAACAAAAAGAGAACCGTAAGAAGAGCATGAACTGAATTTAAATATGATTGCGTGTGGCCGTTTTCTTTACAAAGAATTCTTTCTCAAAGAATTTCAACAACAAATGCAATGCAATGCAACGCTCTCATCGTCCGTTTGTATTGCATGTTCATACAAAAACACAAAAAAAAAACGTATTTGTAAACAATTGAAATGCAGCAAAATGTCTACAGAATGAAAACAAACTATAAAATAAACAAATATTGGTACAAATAACAACAAATAAAAACAAAAATCTGAGAAAGAAAAAATTTATACACTCGGAAAAATCGTTCACTCATACTTCACTCATAAAAAAAGGAAGAAAGAGTCCTTCTTTTTATTTTCTCAACCATCAGTCAATAATTCATAATACATCTCAGGGAATACCTAATAATAACTCCTGCAGAAGCTGCAACGACTAGTCATTGTCTGGCGTCCAGAATTTATTAACAAGACATGTCTGGCCAAAGGCGAGTTGAGAAAACTTTACATTTTCAGAAGACTCTCGAAATGGTTGAGAGATATTAAGCAGGAGCTATAATGATATTCCAGAATTCAATTAAGCTGGGCCTAATTGTTCAGCAGCAGCAGGATTACGAACTAGCTTCTCACACCACCACATACGTTGTGTGTGTTAATTTTATTCATGGGTGGCGAGATCTTCCGTTTAAAGTTGACTCCGAACGACAAATTTTTGAGAAATTTTTCATGGCAATTTTTTTATTTACCCTAAGAGTTTTTAACAGAAACCTGCTTTCCTGCTTTCATATTTCGATTTGCTTGTGATGTGTTAGCCAGGTGTTGAACCACGGTGAGCTCACATCTAATAAGCCAACAATCCTTCAATCAGGATTACGACAAAACTTCTCACACCACCACATATGTTGTGTGCGTTAGTTTTTATACATGAGTAGCGGAACGTACAGTTTAAAGTCGACTCCGAACGCCAGATTTCTAAGAAACTTTTCATTGCAATTTTATTTGCTACCAGAGCAAATAAACAGAATCCTGCTGAGAAGAAGTCGCCGATTTTCGTTTTGATGTCTGACGTGGGGTTTGAACCGTGGCCTTACGGTCTAATAAGCCAACACACTACCTACTAGAGATTGAAAAGTGAAAACAAAGAAAGGCAAAAGCTCTACTTAAACTACAATGAAATTGAGCCAATGAAATATTCTGTTCGAAAATTAAAATAAGAAAAAGGCTGAGTAATGCATTAGACTTTCCAAGAATAACCGGGGTGCACTGTAAACCTAAAGTCTATGTGGATTCTGTGATGATCAGAATGAAGGATTGAAAGGCATTTTTCGAATGCCAAAACAATTTTTCTAGGGGAAAGATAAAGCAAAAGTGGAAATGATTTGATTTATGGCCACAAATTTGTCATTTTTTTTTTTTTACTGATGATTTCCCTTTTTCAAAATGTGGAAAAAAGTAAATCAAGATTGAAAATTGAAAAGGGTCATATAATCAATTCCCTTTTTCGCTTTCCTTATAAACACTTTTATACGCAAAGAGCGAGTATTACGATTCGAATTGTATAAGCAGCATAGGCCATGTCTTTAGTAAATTATAACAAAATTAAAAAAAACACAAGAAGAGAAAAATATAAATAATCACTAGGCGTGTCAATTGACAATATGATGTGTGATCATTTTGATGCGCGTCTTAACGATGAACAGCAACAACAAAAGAAGTAGAAAAGAACGAGAGAACCAACCAGTCAACCAATTAATTAGTCATGGGAAACCAAAATACATAGGAAAACACATTACCCAACAAACAGACAGACTTACAGATGGACGGGACAAATATTAACAAAATTGGGAATTATTTTTTGGATTGGCAAACAAACACACACACACACACTGTGGACATTTCAAATGTGTAATCAAATTGAAATTGAAATTGAAATAGAGCTGCTAAGATAAAATATCACACTTAAAATTGTATTGATTGAATGGCAAAAAAAACTAATCTAATTTGGGGTGGCAAAAAATACCAAAAAAGTGCCACAAAATGATCTCATGGGAGGGAAGTAAACAAAAACAAAATTTGTTTGATTTTTATAGAAACTTTTAATTGAACAACGAGTGTCATCATCATCATCGTCAGCCTGTATAGAGATGATAGCCTATGGATATGAGAGTCATTGTATCTGGGCTCATCGTATTGTTTGGTAAACAAATTTTATTTGATTTTTCCATTCCATTCATCAAATCAAAGTGGTGACAACAAGCCACCAACCAACAAATGTTTGCTTTAAACAAATATTGATTTAAAATATACGTTTCTTCTTTTTTTTTTTGTATTGTTCTGTTTAATTATTTCTATCAAACCATATTTGGTATACTTAAAAATATTGTGTATTTATCTTGAGGTTTTTTTTTTTTTGTTACGGATTTCATCTTTTTGTGTTAATTTTTTTGAAACTTCAACGCACCAGTACTGTTGACACTTCATTAAGTTCGTAGGCACTTGGGCACTTAGCTTCGTATGAAATCATAAGATTTGTTCTTCCATTCTTTCATTTTTTTCTTATTTATTTGTTTATTTGTATCATCATTTGATTTATTGAATCAAAAAATTTATTTTCATTTGCAAATTTGTATCCAAGTTGATCTGGTTGAATGGCCTCCGCATGGTTTAATCAAATTTTTATTTTAATGGCGACAGTAAACAGCCCTGCCTTAACACCAGAATGATTTAAAGCGGTTTAAAAATGGAGAATACTCCCCGGTTATGTAGTACAGTTCTTAGGAAACTGTCATTACAGCCACACAAATCCTTCAGTTAGCCCCTATACATACACATAAATAGGACACTACAATCCTTCAGTCAGGATTAAGGATCTAGCTTCTTATACCACTTATGTTGTGAGCGTTTAAAGCCAACTCCGAAAAACTCATTTTTTGGAAAACTTTTCCATGGCAATGTTGGATGTTGCCAGAGTGGGAAAAATGTTTAGTATGCAACATATTTTATAAATGTATGTACGTAATTGATCGACAGCTTCTATTGTAACCACTACAGTGAATCCCAATGTTTTTTTTTTAATTGTTTGATTAATTCTTGTAAAAAACAAGAAAACTTTATGCGTCATTGATTGCTAAACAAAGGAAAGAAAAAAATGTATTTTAAATGATTAATTTTTATAAATAAAAAACAGTAGAAAAACACTGAAGAAAACAAATTCTAATAAATTTGTCAACCCCATTATGAATGTCTAACAGGAAATGTTTCTTTTTCTGTATTTAATGGAAATCATTAACTTCTGAAAGGCAGTCATAATGACGAAAATGATGTCATTGATTCAATAAATTTAAGAAATTAATCATAATGAAACTATTTTTTAATTTTAATTTATGTGTGTGCATAAAACTGCTAAAAATTTTAGCAAATAATCATTTTTCTTTTTTTTATGGTAACACAAATACCGTTAGAACGTGCTTAAACTAAAAAATTTTAAAGGGTAACTTTTTTTGGTATTTTCCTAAATTAAGAACAAAAATTATAAGCAAGTCAGTTCGGTAGTTGCTGGTATAAACCAGTAACAAACTCTAGAAAGCTAGAAAGATTGTCTTCGATGGTAGCTCAAAGCAGTGCCCAGATTGACGCCTCCGTATGTTTTGAGTTATAAGCTCTCAATGTTTTCACGCGACATACGACTGTATGTGTATTCTAAGTAGTTTTTTCCCTGTAACTTCGGAACGGATAGACGCATCTTAACCAAATTTTGATAGTATTTATGTCAGTAAACGTAGAATTTAAAAATGCAAGAACATTAAAAACGTTCTAATTAAATTCTTAATTAATTTAATTTTTAATGTTGGCACGCTTTTATTCGCAAGAAGAAATATATTTTTCTTCCTGGCAAAAACTCTAAGTGTATTTAAAATTGCCATGAAAAATTTCTCAAAAATTTGTCGTTTGGAGTCGACTTTAAATTGTAGGTACCGCCACTCATGTATAAAATGAATGCACACAACATAAGTGGTGGTATGAGCAGCTAGATCGTAATCGTGGCTGAATGATTGAAATGACCAATTGTGTATGTATGTGTTGACATATTAGATGCGAGGTCAACAGTGGTTCAACAATTCAGTCTGTTTCTCAAAAAATGTGTCATTTGGAATTGATTTTTAACTGGGACCTAGAGCCACTCATGGATAAAATGAACACACACAACATGGGTATTATGAGAAGCTTGTTCCTAATCCTGAGTTGTAACAACCAATTAAGTAAGTAAGTAAGTAAGCGTACCATATCAACCTCTTCAATCCGAGGCGTTGCAACGGGCAGCCTGTGCGTGCTCAAGTGTATTTTCGGTGTCAAGGCTATCATTTCAAGTTGATATCTCTTCCCACTGCTCAAAAATGTTCTGGTCCCATTAGCAACGTGGAACCTTGCCCTCCTGCTAAGAATATCCAAATTACCTGAGACTCGGCAGTGTGTAACCCTAATTGCCATGATTGCAACGAAGATGTTTGGTTTAGAAAGTACCAGATGGTGAAATTTTAATTAAATTAAATTATAAAAAAGAAAATAAGTATTAACTGTGTCATGTGTAGAGGTTGTTCTTGATGTCCATTTAATGAATTAAAATTTTTTTAGCTTTTTTTTCCTTCCACCAAGTGAAATTATGTTAAATTTATTACTAAATTATGCCCAAATATTATTAGAAATTTTTGGAAGAGATTTTTTTTTATTTTTTAATTATTAATTAGATTCTAATAAAGTCATAAATAAAATGAAATTTTTTTTTATTTATTTATTTAAATTGTTATAACAAATATGTGTGAGTAATATTGTTGAATTTTATTTTAAACAAAGAATTTTTATGTATTTTTAACATTTATTACACGGACGTGATGTGATGATTGAATGCCTGTGCGTTTGTGGCACTACTACACTACGTTTAAGGGGCTGTTTCTACAAAAACTTTAAATTCAAACAATAGACCATGAATGTAGTGTAGTGTGGTGTGGTGATTGGGCATTAATGCCACATACTATGTATATACACGGCTATTGAGCTATTGCCACAATAGAAGTATTGTAACAACAATAACAACAACAACAATATACAATGAATGATTAAATATATCTTAATAATTAATCAAATGCATGTAAAGTGATTATATTTTCGAAATACAACTTGAGCATGCGAGAAATCACAATAAAAATAAACGCACCTTAAAAATTAAAAAAAAAACAGAAAATAAAAAAATTTTTAAATGCTTACATACTTTCATAAGCGTATAGATTGTGGTTGTGTATTAGACAATTTAAATTCTAAATTAAATTTAGAAAAAAAAAAATTAAAATAAAAAAACGAAAAGAAAATCAAAACTTAACGAAACGGGGACAAATTTCCCAAGATATCCGTCTCTGTCAACACTTTTTTATACACGCGCTCACATGCAGTATAACATTCCACTATACTTACAGTCTGGCAGTCAGTTAGTCAGTTACTCAGTCATTTAACGATAATCATCATCAATATTTTGATTTTGATTTCAAAACAAAATAACAACAAAAACAAAAAAGAAAACTGAAATCGAAATACATAATCGTTTGGAAATCATTAGACAAAACTGAAGAAGAAATGGCAAACGAAGACTGTGTCTCAAGAAATCGTTTAGAGACATACATATGCCCCATGCCCCATGCCGCACATGCTTCATGCCAAAATAATTATAATCACGTATGAATACTCGTTGCTGTTGAATGTTTCATGCATACTTACATACGTATTTTGTAAGCCATTCGTTTACTGAGTATCTAAACAAGACGGGCACCATTCAAATCCAATTCCATACAAGCTGAGCTCTATTATTGTTTTGCAATTAAAAGAAACGCGTTTTTTTCCATTTTCTTTTTTTTTTTTTAATGAATGACTTTTTAAGCACACAGTCTTACTTACATACATAAATTATAATGAAATTGAAGAAGAATTTGTTTTCTTTCATTTTATTTCTCTTCTCTATTAATTGAAGCATAATTTTAATGCAAAGTGGATCTGTTTAGTTCGCTTCAATTCAACAGAAAATTTAAGGAATTTGACCGATTTATGGCATGATTATGCCAGAATTTTTTCAAACTAAAAATGTTTTGAACAGCAATTAAAAAATGTAGAAAAAATGTGTAGCAGGAATTACGAACACTCTTTTTCATAATTTTAATTTAAGTTTCCCTTTCAATAGGATTTTATTTCTTTCGAAATTTGTTCTTGTCCTCTATATCAAGAACCAGATGTGGCACATCCTTCCAATGGCATTCACTAGTTCGCCACACCAATCAATGATAGGACTTTCTCGTTTTAGTACTTCCAACGCATACAAAGTCGTCCTCTACAACGACTTACGCAGGGATTACTAGCATGAAATATCTCTCTAGCATGAGTTTCTTTAGCCATGCGAACGAAATGGCCGACCCAGGATATTAATACGCTGTACAATGTTAATGACAATGCATACCCGCTTTGCGCAGAACGCTCTCCATGACAAAGTTGAAGAGGTCTTATGATATGTGATCGCCTTATCTGAGACCTCGCATGGAGCATGCCGCCATGCCAAATTGTATAAACAAATGCTTACACAGAAACCAACAAACATCATCTGAAACTGTCAAATACCAAATATAGGAGCAGAGCCAATCATCAGTAAATTAAAGACTAAGGAAGACAGGAAATGGTAAGACTAAGAAGATTATTAAATGGCAAATACAGTAGCGAGCACAAAAAATGCAACGTTGGGTAAAATTATCTTTAAGTGCGATAATTTTAAAAAAATGGTGACCAGTTGAAAATATTTCTTTGGGTTATTAATCCCTACAGTTATAGATACCTATTATCAATAACATTATGGAAATATTTTTAATTAATGATATATTATTTTGTCATTTATTAAAAAGAGTGCGAATTTCATGGGAGCAATAAAAATGCAACAGCATAAATTTTAATGTGTTTATTTAAATTAAATAGTAATTCTTACAAAAAAAATCTTAAAATTAATATTTAGTGGCGTAGCGCTTATTTTTTATGACTTCTTGCAACCTAGAAGGCATAGAGTCGACTAAAGCTATTAATGTGTTAATGGATATTTTCTCCCATTCACTTTTCATAATTTCTTCTAATTGCCTCTTATTTGACGGATGTTTCCTCTTAACTTCCCGATCTAATAGCTCCCATAGATTTTCTATGGGGTTTAGATCGGGAGACTGTGATGGCCAATCCAAAACATTGACATCATTGTCGCTTAAAAAGTTTCGAGCTAAGCGACTTGAGTGCTTTCGATCGTTATCCTGTTGGAATATGCTACCAGGAGGCATTTTTTCCCGCAGATGAGGAAGCATGTGTTCTCCAAGGATTTCACAGTACTTCTTGGCGTCCATTTTTCCTTCGATTTGAGTTAAGGGACCTACACCATCACGGGAAAACGCACCTGTAAATACGTGACGTAAAATCAATAATTTTTTTTAAACATATCGTTCCTTACCCCACACCATTATTGATCCACCGCCATGTTTTACGGTTGGAAGTTGATATCTTGGAGAATATCTCTGTCCAGGCGGTCTTCGAACAAAATTTATCCCATCGGAGCCAAACAAATTAAATTTGCTTTCATCGCTCCACAAGACTTTAGCCCATTGTTCATTTGACCAATCCTTGCAACGTTTTGCAAATTCCAGGCGCTTCTTTTTATTGATTGCACTGATGAGAGGTTTCTTTGCGGGTCGTCTCGCATGCAAATTAGCCTCTTTCAACCTACGGCGAACAGTGTGAACGCCTATAGAGACTCCCATTTGCTCATTTGCGAAATTAGCAACGTCCACTGCGGTCTTTCGTGGATCTTTTTTAACCAGTGCAATCATCTGGCGGTCTTGGCGAGAGGTAGTTTTTCGAGGATTACCACTACCTGGTTTCCTTTCCACACTATGTCCCAAGGAAAATCGAGATTTAATCCGACATACGGTTGATTGATTTACACCAAAGAGGTGTCCAACTTCACGCATGGATTTTCCTTCTTCTAAGGCTTTAATGATTGCAGTTTTGCTGTCAGCTGAGAGCTGCTTCTATTACAAAACACATATTGTATAACTTATTAAAGAAATTTTCAATTATAATTAAATAAATAACTTTCTTTAACTATTTTTTTATTATGTTGCATTTCTTTTGCTCGCTAAAAATTTGCACTTTTTTCACTAATTCAAAAATATTTAACTTTTTAAAGCAGAATTTGGTATAAACTGTGGTTACTTTGAAAACTTATTATTGAAAGAATAAACAGCAAAAGAAAATAGATAAATTAGTTACCGTTATTTTGAAACAGATCTTATTAAAGTTCATATGGCACAGTGTTGCATTTTTTGTGCTCGCTACTGTAGATGTACAAACGGCAATTAGTTAATGTACTGTCAAATGCACGACTGAACTAAAATGTATTTAAGAAACGCACTGAAGACTGTTGTCTAGTTGGTCGTGCGCCGGCTTATTAAAAGTGAGGCCAGCCAGTTCAGACCTCTCTTCGGCGTCCTCTTCTCAGCTGTCTTCTGGTAAAAGCTCTCAGAGTAGAATAAAGTTGTAATGAAAAGTTTCTCCAGACTGTAGATCCTTTCATTTATGGATTAAGTTAACATACACAACATGACCAATTAGGAAAGTAAGACATGCAGGAGTATAAAAGAATTGAATCGAAAGGACTAAAAAGATACATGTTGTCGGGTTGCAATACAAAACTTTATCTTATCTTTATAAGGAAAAAACGGCTCGTTTCTTCTATTTATATCACATTAAATAATCGGACGTGTAATTGAAAATGTAAACAAATTATAATTTTTAATGACCTTAAAAATATTTCTTTCGATACATTTTTCGCATGATTTTTAATGTCTTTCTTTCGTTCCCAGAGAGAGAGAGAGAGAGAGAGAAAACAAAAACTATTCTAATCTATTCGATTTTATTTTTTTAGTTTGTCCTCAATTAGTTGATTAACACTTGTATAAGCTTGTATAATTTGCTTATAACAACAACAACAGCAGCAATAAACAATAGAAACAATAAAAACTTGTGTTGCAAGTAATATCTCCACTATTGACAACAATAATGTCAGCCAAATAGCGGGCTACTGTATGGGATTTGTTTTGAATTTCATCAGTTGGCTGGTTGGTTGGTGGCAGCATTGTCATGCTGATTATTTTTTGTATTTTTTTATTGCTGTTGTTGTTTCTACTGCGCTAGTATTGTTTTCGTTGTTGCCATATGTCATTGTCATTAATTAAGTTTTCAATTTGAAATTCTTTAATTTCAATATAATATTTCTTCGCATCGCATCGCTTCGATTCGCCTCGCCTCGCTAAGCTAAGCTAAGCCAAGCCAAACCAAGCTATTATTAGAAACGAATAAGTGAGTGAGTGTGGCATTTAGTGGGTTTTTATCTGCTACAGAATTATTATGTCATAGTTACACACTGTAAAACAGAAATTAAATTTTCTCTCCCCCTTTTTCATAGAATTTTTTTATTTTTTTTTCCATTGAAATTAATACGTTTTGTAACACTTGACTTAATGCTGCCGCAACTAGTACTGTCGCTTACGGCTCCTTATACTGCACCGTCATCATCATCATCATCATCATCATCAACATCATCGGCATTCAGTGGTGGTGGCGGCATTGTAAAATTCATCATCGGTATCGTAAACAACATCATGGTTAAATAATTATGCTTGTTTTTTTATTGTTGTTACAACATTTTGTAACGGTAATTAATTTACATTTTTATCATCTACGAGCAAACTAAAAACCCTGACTAACTAACCAACTAACTAACTGACTGACTGGCAAGCTGAGCCGAAGAGTCTGAGAGTCAATCTGTCCCCTTGAATTTTAAGTGAACAATTCAAGTTTATTGTTGTTGTTGTTGTTGTTGCCGTTACTGTTGCATCAAACAACGTTTGTGTCACATACAACAACTTTTATTCGTCCGGCCCAGGCTATGTTATGTAAAAAGTATGGAAATTAAGTTGAACTAAATACACTTTATTTGTGGTCTTCCGAATCTCCCCCTCTACTATCCAACCATTCCCCTTACCCTTAACAGTTTTTCTTTTCTCATATCAACAGCAGCATCCGTAATTAACCTAGATTTTCTTTTATTTTTCGGGTTCTTTTCTGTTCAGCCACACAACACAACAAAAGCTTTTGTTTTCCTGCATTTTTTGTTTTTTTTTTATTTCACTGATGTTGTGCTTGTTGTTGTTGTTGTTGTTTTGTAATTAAAATGAAAATGTTTGTTTTCCGATTTGTATGGCAGTTGCATGCATACATTAACGAGTACAACGAGTGTGTGGCATGAATAAAACAACCACTTTGTAAGAGCAGTTTCATCGTAAAATTGGAATCCTCTTGCACAACAAGAAAAATTCTCTCAACAGTTACAATAAGGAATGCAATACGGTTCTACGTCAAGATGCAGAAACGTGGAAAGAATTCATGCTAATACCGAAAGAAAATAAATCCTCGATTAATTATTAGCAATTAACTTGAATTTTTTCTTGCATTGTAATGGAAAATTTAGTGGAAGAACTGTGTTCAAATCAATACATTTCCCAGTAAGCTGAACTGAAGTCGTCGTAGTCTAGCAAATAGTGTGTTGGCCATGGTTCAAAGACCAAGTCAGACATCAAAATGAAAATATGAGAAATATTTTTTCGACGACTTCTTCGCAGTAGATTTTTGGCAAAAATTCTGAGAGTAAAATAAAATTGTCATGAAAACTTTCTCAAAAAAGCTGCTGTTATGAGTCGCCTTTAAACTGTAGATCCCGCCACTCATGGATAAAATTACCACTCATAACATAAGTGATGGTGTGAGAAACTAGGTCCATAATCCTAACTAAAAGGTTATAATGATCAATTATGTATGTATGAATGTAAGTTGAACCGTTAAGATGAAATTTTATAAAAATAACCTGAAGAGTCTTGTATTTTAATAGGTAGTGCTCTAACGTATTAGACATGAGGACTTGGTTTAAGCCCTAGCCAAAATATATCAAACAAAATAAAACGAAGAGACTGTCATTCATGAAACTGTAGGTCCAGCCACTTAAAATTAACACACACAACATGGGTGGCATGACAAACTAAGTTGTAATCCTTCTATCAATGAATTGTGGGACTTACAGTTAAAAGTCGATTTTGAACGACTGGTTTTTGACTGGTTTGAGACTGGTTTTATGGCAAATTTTTTTTACCCTTAAAGCTTTTGCCAGAAAAATTCTGAAAGAAAGTTACTGAAGGAAAATGAGGTCGCCGTAGTCTACTAGGTAGTGTGTTGGCTTATTAGACGAAAGACCGGAGTTCGAATCCCAGCAGATTTCTGGCAAAAACTCTGAGAGTAAAAAATTGCCATGGAATGCTTCTCAAAAAAATGTGTCGTTCGGAGTCAACTTTAAACTGTAGGTCCCGCCACTCATGTATAAAATTAACGCACACAACATAAGTGGTCTGAGAAGCTAGGACGTAGTACAATGGGTCAATTCGACCACCGAGTACTGTACTTGTCAGAATTGACAAGTACACGTCCTCTAACCTAACCTAACCTACTGAAGGAAATATTTTTTCGAGACGTCTCGGCAGTGATTTAAATCATATTAGACTACGCCGACTTCACTTACTGATTTTGTATAGCATGACGTGTCAAATAACTGAAATTAACAGGTCAATTAAATAAACAGTATACAACAAAAATAGGCCAACGCTAAAATTTTTTTTATGACTTTTTAATGTAATTTCCACTCTAGAATTTTGACCTTAAAGGCGCCTATTTCTTCGTTGTTTTTCTTTTTCTGTGTGTCTTTTAACCAAAAATGTAGTAAAAAAAATTTTTAAGAGCTTAAAAATTTGTCATGCTTAGTCATGGTCAAATTGTTAATTGGGCCTATTAAATTCTAATCAATTAAATTACTCTTTAAAATTTATTTTTCTTTCTTTTTTTTGGTTTTAAGAAATTGTAAAAAAACCAAATAAAAGCAACTTTTTATGTAGCCCCACACACATGCCAGGAGTTTTTTTCTTCTATTTTAAATGTAATATTACACAATCATAATGGCCACAATTAAATTTTTAAAACCCCAATTCTTTTAAGCAACATGAAAGATAAAAAATAAAAGAGAATATATTGAAGAAAACCTAACGATTGACCACACGAATGATGAACAACAACTCGTACGCACTATGGTTTTCATATAACAAAAAAAGCAATAAAAAAAAACATCGTTTTGAAATCTTATAGACCTTTGGAGAAAAACAAAAAAATTGCTTTTGATAATAACCAACCATCCAACCAACCAGCCAAGCATCCAATAATTCATTCATTTGTCTCTGGTGATACGAGTGCATACCTGCAGTGTATCATCATCATATCCATCCAACCAACCAGCCATCGAACCCTCATCCATTCATCCATCTGTCTATTGTTAAATTCAGAAAAAAATATAAAAGAAATTAACGAACGTAGAGTACATACGACGTTGTGTAGGCGTTTTGTATTTCAAACATGTTCCAGTTTTGTTGTTACCTTTTTTTTCTCTCTTCTTCTTTTCTTCTCATATCAGTTTTCGTATTGAGCAGTTACAATGGCATTCAAACAGGGCAGAGGTATTTTTCGTTTTTTTTTTTTCGTGTTTTTTGTTCTTCTTAACAGTCCATAAAGTTTATCACACCTTGAAGAAACAAGCTTGGAACATCAAGCCAAGGCAGAGAGAAATACAAAAACAACCTCAAGCAACCAAAGCACACTAAAAAAAAAAATTGACTTAAAATAAACCACAGTGAAGTGCATTATTACAGGCCAAAAGCATGACCATTTTCAAGTTATTATACAAAATACAGCGACTACAAAAAGCTGCTCGGGGTCTTGCGATTCAACAACACCAACCCAATCAACAGCAACAACAATTTTATTCAGTGTTCGTTCTACTCTGCATCTGGTTTTATTGCATCTATAAACGAATGAATGCAAACTGGTTAGTGGCAGATCTTTTGAAAAATAAAAACGAAAAACCGATTAAAAAAATTTTGGAATCATAAAAAAATTTCTGTGACTCTTATATTGAATGTTTTGCATGCAAGCATGCAAAAATTGAGAGTTAAAGTGAGCAAGGGGAGCCAAGAGGAGGCGGTACACGAGTAAAGGAACTGCAAGAAAAATTTGCTTAAAATCTTGCAACAGATTGAAAGAATTACAGTATGTTTCATTTCATACAGGGCTTGGCCAACAAACTGTGGACCATTGGAGAATTGAAAAATTTGTAGATCAATCTTGGTGGGCTAACACAGTTAAACACTGATATTGTCACCAATTTTAGGTGGAATTCATATGTCTGAAACCGACTTGTTTGTTTCGAAAGTGTCCTGTATGTCCTATGAGTGGCGATAGCTACAGTTTAATATGGACAAGGCACGGCAGTATTTTGGTCAGACAAGAAAGAAATTTTTGTTTCATATTTCGTTTTATCGAGATGTTTGCCATGGCCTTTCGTCTATTAAACCGACACTTTACCTACTAGACTATGACAGTAAATGAGCATAAGCATGCTTGCATTACCCTTTTGATTATAATTTCTTGGGTAAGAATAACGATGTACTCAATAGTTTACAGCAAAGCAAAATAATCCAATTGGCGCTCTATAGAGCAGACAGTAGATATAATGTCATACATTCCCTGCAAAACATTCCCGTTGAGGCATTTAAAACTCGTCCCTATTTTTTTGATACAACCCTGTAGAATTTCTTCTTTTATTAAAATGTTGCACACACACATACACACGAAATAACAAAATTTGCATACAATGTTAAATCAATCCATAGACACAGATACCCTAACACATACCATAAAGAGTAATCGATGGAAGAGTGTATTTGTGTCTCCGTATCCGAGTATTTTAAATTGATTTGTTCGTCAGAAATTGTAAGAAAAAAAAAATCGTAAAAACCATATTCCATGTGATAAAGAATTTTGCGCTTGTCCAAATATTTTATGAACATTTTTATGTTTGGTTTTATTCCTTTTTTTTGTGGTTTTATTATGGCTATATAAAGTAATAAATACACCATTTCCTTGGTAAATAGTGTTTACTTGACTACAATGATGCATTAGGTATCGAAGGTGATGATGTTTCAAGCGATAAAATTCAAAAGAAGGTATTTCAAATATTAGTTTGCATTGATGCTAGTCGGTATATGGAAAAATGCAAGGGATGATATTAAAGAACTGCTAAAACACTTGTTTATTCTTGATGTTCTAGAAACATTTGTATTGTGATTGAAAATATGTAAAGACTATGCACAGAAATGAGAAAGCTTTGCTCTTAAATCAATTACACGGCAGTATAATCAATCATATCCTGTGGATAGTGCGAAGAAGCTTGACTAGACAACCATAGAAATACAATGAAATTAAATGATTTTTGAAAAGCTTTAATAACTTTAAAACCTGGTTTAATGACACACAAGTTTATGCTGAGTGTTTAGTGGGTTTTGCACAACACCTGGCGATACGATTAATTCACAGCTCTACAGCTTCCAACTCAACGAATTAAATAAAAAGAAGGAATCCTAACTGGTCACTGCTAGACTACACACTTATGTTTAAGAAATTTTTATGCATTCACCATACATACATACTTGCATTCACCGTCTTTTATTTGGAAATCTGGTTACGAAAAAAATCACAAAACTTCTGCAGCAATTGACCCATGACACAACGCGTTAAAAAGTAAAAAGATACTGAACGTTACACATTACTTTACAAAGACTATTTATGGTACGATGTAAGGCAACATCTAATCGGGGTTAGTGCGACAATAACTTACTTGTTTCATGTTTTTATTAAAATTTTCTTGTCACAATGCCTAAAATTGCCTCCAAAAATAAAGTTAACTTTTTTGTTGTTGGTTTTATAAATTAAAATAAACAAACAAGAACACTTTGCATCATAAGTATTTACAAAGCAAAAACAGACGTAGATAGAGAGAGAGAGAGAGAGAGGGAGATTTTTGTCATGGCATTTATGAAAAGCATATTTTGACAAAAAATTTTGTGACTAAAAACCGAAATTTGTTAGAAAAACAAAATTAACACACACCACACAATAACTAAATATTTACACACACAAATACATACATACACTCTTAAAATATCGACAAAAATAAATTACATGCACTGCACATGTACATACAATATGTATGTATGCGAGTGTGTGTAAGCATGCAAATAATATTGCATTGAATGTACACAACATGCATAAACATGCAAAACATGTTGTTGTTGTTTTTATTTTCAAAATAACAACACTGTATACAAAATACTTACACACTTATGAAATACACACACACACACATACCCATACACAGTTATTCAGGCATTAAATTCATAAAAAAATAAAAAAATCAAAAACGAAAACAAAAATATTAAAAAGTATAAAAAAAAATCAACAAAAAAAAAACGAAGAAGAAGACGGTCATATAATAATGATGTTGAGTTTGAGTATACGATCATCATTATCATCATTTACATATGTATGTATGTACATCATTATTATAGTGATGATGTGCGAGTCACTTTCAGTGGTGCGGCTTATTAGTCATTCCATACAGCAAACGCACCCAATACTTAAAGAAATACAACCAAAGCCACTCACACACTCTGCACAAATAAAAAATGAACTCTACTCCTCTATACATGCTAAATGACACTCGTAAAACAAGTAAAAACAAATAGAAAAATTAAATGAATAACAATAATAACAACATAATAAACAACAATACAAGAGCAGAGCAAAAATACATACACATGAACGTTTTGTTTAACTTTTACTATAAAGGCTCTTTATGAAAACATGCATACATACATACATACATACGTACATAGATACATATAAAAACAATAACAAATTTAAGAATTATAAACTCTGCTATGACTGCCTGCAAATGCATTCATATTTTAACACTCATATGAATACAAAACGAACGCATACATTTTGTTCGTTTATTTGTACGAGTATGTAGTTTTAAAATGGTGAATGCAAGGAAGCAAGAGTATTGGATTGTAGGAGAGAGTTTAAGCAATTTTTACTTTGTTTTGGTTTGTTTTGTTTTGTTTTTGGTGCCATATTTTGTTGTATTTTTAGCGTTGGTGGTTGGTTTTCTTTAACACACATTAAAATTTGTTAATGTGTTTGTGTATGTACATATGTATGGAAAAACTAATAGCGGCATCTGTTATTGTTGTTTGTAGCATTAGAAAACTTCGTTGTAACATAATATCTGCTACCCAACACGATCACGTAGCAGAAAAAAAAAAAAACGTTCGAAAAATTAAAAGAAAAATGTTGGCACTCCAACGCCACCACAAACACCACACTGCTGCTGCTGCTGCTGCCACTACTGCAAGTAACTTTAACACGAAAAAATTCCTCATGTTCTTGTTGCTTGATTTTCTCAATGTTTAACACAAAATAAAAAAAATTAAAAAAAAAAAAAAACGTTGAAGAATGAATAAAAATTGACTTGAAATTCAGCGAAGCATGTCTTCCGTCGTCGTTAGGGCAAAACGTTAGCAATTTTGCTATGCGATAGAAAATTGAACTTTTTTTTATGGATTTACATACACTTGCATACACATTTACAATAAAATATATACACACACACACGTACACATGATGCAACACCATTTCCTAACATTTCTGAAGGCTGTTAAATAAAATTCATGGCTTTTTAATAAAATTTTTAACACTTCTTCGTTTTATTTTTTTTTTCAAAATACTAAGCCTCGATAAATAAGCTTCCAATTACAAAACAAAATAAAAATTTTTTTATTAAATATGGAAAATAAATTTACCACCAATGACAAAATTAAACGAAATCTATTGATGCGATATGATTGCTGCATGGCAGACAGTGGCAATACAACTGTGAAAAACTATCACACTCGAGTGAACAACAAAACATGCATTGGGGGATTTACTCGTGATATGTTCGTATTTGTGATGACCTTACACTTGGAAGATTTGCTGCAAAATGCAAACGTATTCTTTTGAGTGATTAAACCCCTGAATGTGGCCTCATAAACTCCTCAAACCTAAACTTACTTATTTTGCGATAGCAACCCTTTCGTCAGGATTGCGATTAAGAACTCACACCCCTCATGCTGTGTGTGTTAATTGTTTACAAGAGTTGCGCGAGATACTGTTTAACACGTTGACTGTCGACTACGAAATAACTCGTAGATTGCGTTCCCTTCTAGTGAGCCAAACTACGAGTTATCTCGTACTTACCAATATGAAAAAATCAAGTCTGAAATCTACAAAGAGAAAGTCATCGAAAATATATTTTTCTTATTTCCTTTTGTTAGAGATGACTGGGTTGGGGTTAAAACCACGGCCATACATCTAATAAGTAAATAGTAAGAATGTCAGATGTAAACACTGACGGCAGTGAATATTGGGACTTATTGCGATAAGTTACAGCATTTGTACCGCTGATCAAAAGAACTCACATGACTGTTTCATTGCCAACACAAGATGTAGCAAACAGCATTGAGTACTTCCCACCTGTCACTTGACACTGCCAATAATTTTATTCAATTTATACGCCGCAATTTAATCTTCTGAATATCGATTATCGATATTTGCCTTCTTTTTATAAGAGCAGCGATCGGGATATGAGTAAAATCATGAATATGTCTTGTGCTGCTACGAGTATACGTACGAATTTGAAGGTGCGGCAGACAGCGAATGCAGAATGCGATTATATACCAATGGAGTTCACAACCCAGCTCTTGGTTCTATGCGATATCAATATTTTATGGATGTAACTCTATCGGACATTACAGTTTGGCTTAAGAGCATGTCGATAAATGTCTGATACTTAATCTATACCTACACCGCATATACACATGAATTGGAGTTCGAATTTATTTAAATTCTTATACATACCCCGATAAGGAAGTTTTTTCTTGTTTTAGTTTTGCAATTTTGCATTAGTTTACCTGAAAATAAAAAGAAAAATGGAAAATTAAAAATTAATGAGCAATTTATTGTTTTTTTTAATAGTAAAACTTTTCATTGTATGGCTGGGTAATTATTTATTTTTTAATTGATTTTCTTTATATAATCGATTTGCATTTCCTTTTAAAAAGTTTACTCCCCTTTTTATGCTTCTTTTATTGTTTTGAATACAACTCTTGGAATTTCCAATTAATAAGTCTTGAGCCGCCCTGGCTGGCCCCCAACCCCCTTCTTTTCTTTATTAATGTTTTTTTTTTTAATTATTTTCAACGAAGTTATTTGCCTTCTTCTTTGGCAGCCATAATTCTGTTTACTAGTGTTCCCCTTTGGTAGAAAATCTCGTGGGTAAAACGACGAAAACATGAAGAAAAAAACAAAAATATACTCCCTTATGAGGTAAAAGTTTTCAATAAAATTAAAATGGTTTTGGCCAAATTACTTTGACATCCATTCCCCAACCCTCCCAAGGCTACTGAGAGAAACCGAGAAACGCCAAGCTTGCCAAGCTTTCTCCTGCAACAACAGCAATGACGTTGTTTACTCTCAGCAATTATTTGCAAGAAATCTGAACAAGACTTCCGGCAACAAAAAATAAAAAAAAAAAAAAAATAAATTCAGGAAATATTAACAATGAAGTCTCTGATAAATTTTGATAAAGAAAACGAAAAACAACAAGTAGGCATGATTGCTTAGAGGAGGAGAGGGAGAGAGAGAGAGAAAGAGTTGGCTGGGTGGATGGTGTTAATGGCGAAGAACATTCTAGAGTGTTTAGCAAGCGGCAGGAGCAGCAGTATTCTGTATATTTTTAATTGTGCTTCAAAGACTATGACTATGAGTTTCTCTGTGTACTTTACTCATCATTATCATCAAATGACTGTCATCATAATTCTTATCACTCTCTTCTAAACTCTTCATCTTATTTTATTGCAGATGAATAATAATTACAATTCCAAACCCATCTGCCCTTCTTACGCTTACGCTTACTCTTTCATTTAGATGGTGTTGCATGAGCCTTAAATGGCAAAACTTTTTATATGCGATGATCACGATGATGATGACGATGATGATGAGCAGGAAAGCTACAACTTTAACTATTCCATTGAAAAACAAATTATTTTTCCGTTAACGTACTTGTTTTTATAAACATATCGACTAGTGCCTGCTTGCCTGCCTGCCTTAGCGTCTATTTGGGAGGGCATTAAAGTGTGTCATGGCTGTTGAGGAAAAAGTTGAGGCGTCATCACTGAAAAAGTTGATGTTGATGTTTTAAGGACTTTTTTATCCGCTTTACTGTCACAAACAAGCATTAAAAAATTGACAATTTTATTATCAACTGCATTTAGCAGCCAAAAGGAAATTAACAATTTATAACGAGACTCGGATAAACAGTTTAAAAATGTTGTCACAATAATTAAATGGAAATGGAAAGTTTCCAAATGCAAATTCTATGGTTGTATGCTGTGCTGTGTGTGTTATAGGGTGGTGCTATACAAAATAAAATCAAATAAAAAGTATGTATTAACAAAAACTGTAAACAATTTCAATTAAATTGTATGCCTTCTTTCTTCTTAATTTAAATTAAATAAATACATTTGTTTTTAGTCAATGAATTGTTTTATTTTAATCACAGAATAGGAATATGAAACCGAAAATAAGAATTCCTTAGTTTCTCTGTCACTAAATGATTCTTATGCTGTTGTATCAGGCCATGGATTGAACGAACATGTTTATTTCAAAGGTTCGATGAATCAATTCTAACAGGGAATCAGAGATCAGCAATGAGTATTCAAAAAGATGAGTAGAATCGAATCCTACTCATAATTTCTGATACTTATATATATGCATTAATATTTATTTTAATCAATCATGGAACCCCTCTGTTCATAATCAAATTTATGAATCAAACATATTTCGAATGGCATGAGTGTGAAGATCATTGCAACCTGCAATTATAAATCAACGTTGTAGTGAGTATGAATGAATCAGAATACATAGTTAAATTTCAATATTGTTGACTCACTTATATTCAAAATTTCTTGAATGCTTATGAGTAGTGAAAAAATGATTCATTGCTGATCTCTGATACTTAGATAAAATTTCCGTCTAAATGTACAAATGCGAGATAGAAAAAATAATGATTGAAGAAACTCGATTGTATTTATCAATCTTTATTAGATGATGGGTTGCAGTGTTTTTTGTGCAACACTTTTGCTCTACACTGTTTAAATAAATTGAATTCATTCGTTTGTTTGCTTTTTCTGCCGATTTTTCCCATTAAAATAAATTAGTTTTCCAATATAGTCTTGTATTCCATAAAATAACCACAAAAATTGTTTCCAATTTCACTTTTATGACCGAAACCATAAAATGTTTGAATTTCTTCTCCTGCCGCTTATAAGCGATTCGGTCAGTCAGTCAATCATACTTTGTGGTGTGAATTTAATTGAATTTTAAACACAAAAAGAAATTATTTTCTAAAGCCTGCAACTAAATTGGAAGCATCAATCTCTACTAATACTTCGGTAAACTTATACTAATTTTCTGGGATTGCTTAATCAATAAAAGAAAAGTTGTGGCGGACGGGCGTGCGAGTCTAAATGGTAGTATGGGTTATGAATTTCCCTTTTGTGTATACATGGCATGGCATGGCAAGTCAATAAACTGGGTTAATCAAGTAAATACAACTTTTTTTCTTTGTGTGTTATGAACCCATAAACTTATTGAATATGAAATTGAAATTGAGTTCCTATTTTCAACTTTTTTACAAAAATTTTGTTTGTTTGTTCGATTCATTCATTCATGGTAACCACAAAACTTTGTCAATATCAGGGAGTGGGGCGCCAAAGCAAAAGAGGAGAACAAAAAGCAAAGAAATTATTGCAAAAAGTAATAATAAATGCAAATATTTGCATATTTTTGCAAAGTAAAACAATTTATTTGTTCAACCACTTTTTGTCAAAAACTTCGATATGATTTGATGCATAACTTTTCATTTTCAGTTTTTTTTTTTTTGAAAAGGAAAACAAACATGATTTTTTTTATTATGAACGAGAGTTCCTTGTTTGTTTTTTTTTTTGGTTTAAGGAAATGAAAACCCTTTAAACATAAAAATAAAATGTTGTTAATTCAGTTGAATGAAAAATAAATCGTTTCAGATTTAGAAACATTTTTTGAGAATTGCAGGGATTTAATGTCATCGACATTAGTTTTCCTTTATTATTTTCCAAATAGATATCAGACAGATATTTAAGGTTTTGAAAGCTTTTAAACAATTAATAATCGCTGGAAGATGAATCCAGGGACCACGTACCGATATTTACTTACTTACTTACTTAGCTAATTGATCATTAAAACCTTTTAGTCAAGATTACAACCTAGCTTCTCACACCACCATATATGTTGTCTGCATTAATTTTACGCATGAGTAGCCGTATCTACGGTTTAAAGTTGCCTCCGACCAACAGATTGTTTTATTTTTGTTAATTTCCTCGCCAATTTCATATTACTCTCAGAGTTTTATGCCAGAAAATTGCGGAAAATTTTCAATTCACAAGTCAACACACTACCTATTAGGTTTTCTCAGAGGAATTTCAGATTGTATGCAAATGTAACACTTATATGGGTTTCGGAACCTAGAGATATCATTGGAAATTGTATTATATTGAGCTTGGAATCTCCGACATGTTACAAGGCAACGTAGGTGGTGTGAGATACTGGATCATAATCCTGACTGGAAGGGCTGTAATGATCAATTATGTATGTACAGTAAGACCCCACTTAACGCTGTTTCAGTATTACGCGGTAGTATTGGGATTTCCCTAAATCACACACTTTATTGATACTTGTTGTACATATAAGGTGTGCCAATAAAATGGACATGCACCAACCAAACCCCCGAATTAAACGGGGTCTTACAGTATGTATATGTGTGCGTGACTGAAGTGAGTTAAGGGTCATCCTCCGAATTTTATGGTGTTTTCTTTTCTACCAAAAAATGTGCATTTTATTAAGGCAAAATGCAATTTTGGCAATGGTGGAGGGCGTTGCATTTTATGCCCTGTATAAATCGAGAGTGCTGATAACGTCCTGTAAAGCAGATGACTTTTGTTTATTTATAGGGCTACCAGATGATGTTTAAAAAAAGTCGCCTGGTATTGTTATCCAATTTGAAGTTAATTTTTTCATTGTTTTGTTAAGTAACCTTAAGAAAACATTACATTATTAAAGCTACGTGGCCCGTAATATAAAAAAATGCATTCAATGTTAGAACAGTGTTAAAATGTTATTTTTTTTTGTTATAAAAAAAGCTCTCAAAAAATAAAGTTGAGAAAATAGCGATCAGGCAATATCTTTATCATATTTACATTTATAATTGAAAACAAATCAAAAAATACAAAATATATTTAGATCTAAAACCTTTCTTATGAAAAAAAATATAAATATGGATATTGCTGCATCTATTTTATTTGCAAAAATTGAAATAAATCAGTTATTAGATTCATCTTCGTCATCTGATGAAGAAGAATTACTGAATTTATTACATACATAATCAACAGCCGCCGTGCCAAACACAGGGCATACCCTTTTTTAAATATTTGTGTTATGTTCTTCTCAAATAAAAAATGACATTACAACAGGGTTGGTCAAAAATTTTTTTAATGCACCTTGTAAGAGGGTGACATTTTCTTTGTAGAAAAGAAAACACCATTAATCTCAAATAAAAAAAAAATAATTAAAATCAAAATTCGAAAAAACTACATTGGTTTGTGACAGATCTTATAACATTTTTAAATAGATTCGATGCATTATTTTTTTGAATGATAATGTTTTAAAAATTATTTAAGATTGCATGTGTCATCATGTTATTTTCTCTTTGAAAACTCTCTTTAATAATCAATTTGATTTGATTATGTTTTAATTCAGCATATAATGAATATAAAATTTTTTTACGCCTTTCATATATTTCCCCACAACTGTTTATTTTGTTGTCAGATAGGAAAATTTTCGATTCACAAGCCAACACACTACCTATTAGGTTTTCTCAAAGGAATTTCAGATTGTATGCAAATGTAACACTTATATGGGTTCTGGAACCTAGAGATATCATTGAAAATTGTATTATATTGAGCTTGGAATCTCCGACATGTTACAGGACAAAGTGTAAAAACAACATATGCGGATGCAGTGAAAAATAAAGGGTTGCCAAATATAAATAGACAACTACCACTAATTGTTAAACCTAAAGAAAAACCTGGAAAAAATCAACCGTAACTCCAATTGAGAAAGTGCCCGGAACGAGAAAATGCGAGGACTTTAGACCAATAAACTCTCTGAAAACGTGTGAAAAGATAGTTGAAAAAGTAGTAAAAGGTCACCTTGATAAATATATAGAAAATCGTGACATACTATCTAAATACCAGTCAGGATTCCGTAGGAAACATTCGTGTGAAACCACGGTAAACTATGTCATAAGTGAATGGAGAACGGTAGGAAAAGATAAGAGGATTATGGCAATATTTCTTGACTTCAAACGAGCTTTTGAGACGATTGATAGGGAAATAATGCTGGATAAACTATTGATGTATGGAATAAGAGGAATTGAGCTAGATTGGTTTAAATCGTACCTAAAAAGGAGAAGGCAAACGACAAAGTTAAATGACAGTGAATCTGCTGAAATAATAAATGACTTCGGAGTGCCACAAGGCTCCATTTTGGGAGCGTTATTGTTTATAATCTATATAAATGACATGCCGAGTATTTTGGAAAAATGTAAAGTTGTTTTGTACGCTGACGACACTCTGATATATAGTATAGCAAATAGTGATGAAGAATGTCGCGAAAATATCAAATATGATATGAAAAAAGTTGAGGAATGACTTAAAATGAATAAACTCAAACTAAATGAAAATAAAACAAGAATAATGGAAATAAACTTACATTCAGAGGAAATATTTGAAATAAATGACACAGTAATTGAAAAAGTCGAATATATGAAATACCTTGGTTTTATAATAGATAAAAAATTAAATTTCAATGAACAAATAGAAAAAAAATAATTAAAAATCAAAAATTCGAAAAAACTACATTGGTTTGATGACTCGATCTTATTAACATTTTCAAATAGATTCGATTACATTAATTTTTTTTGAAATGATTAACTGGTTTAAAAAATTATTTAAAGATTGCATGTGTCATCAGTGCTATTTTCTCTTTGAAAACTCTTCTTTTAATGAATCATTATTTGATTTGATTAATTTTTTTTTGGTTTAAATTTCATGCAAATTAATAATGAATAATAAAAATTTATTTTACGACCGTGTTGTCATATGATTTCAGCAACAATAACTGTTTATTTTAATGATTTGTCAGAAAAAAATTAAGTTTTTTTGTTTATTTATTATTATTATTTTAATATTTATAAAAATTAAAAAAAAAAAAAACCAAAAAAAAAATTCAGAGAAAATAGTATGATTTGTAAACAAAAAAAATAAAGTTTTTAAAATTTTTTTTTTTATTTTTTTCATTAAAATAAATAATAAAAAAGATGTATGGAATATGAATAAATGTAAATAAAAAAATATGTGTGATTGAGTGTGTAAAACATATGTACGCGAAACGTAAGGACTGTGATAAGAATTTAAAGCAGATATAAAAACAAAAATCCTCATAAGTATTCGTAAATTAATAATTTTTATGGGAAATTAAATAAATTTACTCTGATACGCGTATTGTTATTATTACAATTCATGTGAATGTGAATCAATTTTTAATAAAAGAAAAAAACAAGAAAAACATTTAAATGCTTGACTCAGTTTATTTATGATATTCGCAGAATAGCGTTAAACAAATAGGCCAGCTCAATGTGAATGCTAAAGGAAATGCCTTTTGATTGAGTCGATTTTGCTTTAGAATCTGAATTATCATATAAATATTGGGTTTTCTTATCCATAAGAGGGTTATTTAGCAGATTTGGATCATCATTGTAGCTGTGTACCCACTTATATTTGTACTATTTACGTACGAGGATGGTATAAAAACTATATTCAAAATTAAAAAAGGAAACATAGTAAATTTGCGAAAAAAAAAATTTTTTTCATAATTATATTTACATCATGCGTGCTTGCTATAGTCCAGTAATTATATAATGTGTTGACTTGGTAGACAAGAGCTCCGAGGTCATATTGAAAAAAGAAAATGATCTTTTTCAGTAGTTTTCTGACAAAACGCACTGAAATTAACTAACAGAGCTTCTCAAATCTATTCTACAGCGCCGTTGTTAAACTGTATTGCATAGGAATTTTTGAACACTTTTAGTGGCACATTCCGGATATTTCTAGAGCCAATGATAGAACAAATATGATTCCGCTAGCCTCTGTAAAAATATCCATCAGGCAAAAGACGCTAAGGCTACCAAGAGAGCTTGTTTCACTTTTAGATTCAACTGGCCTTATCTAGTAAGACTTGACTTGTTCTATGTAACCTTAAGGACACATCTCTCAATCGATGCCAATGTCAGTCTCTAGCTTTAGACAGATTTCACTAAAACCTTTCTCGATAATCTAACAAACTCAGCGCTACTGGAAATCTCATTGTTGTTTGCAATTTAATTTTAAGAAACGGATTTCCAAGACTAGTAAAACTGAAGCATCGATTCTAAGGAAAAACCACAACGAATCGCTTTTAATGCTCAAGTGGATAAGATATCAACAAAGCTGCCATCACGCCCTTTTAGACTACTCGAGCAAACTAACAGACTCCTCCAGGAAATAAAAGAGCTCGGCTTTAGTATTGATTGTGGCCTTAAAGCCTTAAAGCATAACAAATATGTTTTATAAGGCAATTATTTTTCACTCATAAGTATATTTCCATTTTTATTTTTGTATTCAAAAGAATAAAAACTAAAATAACTTTTTTTTCGAATCCATTATAAATAAAACACCTGTTAGCCTTAAAGCGAAATGAAAATAAGCCAAAATCATAGTCTTTTTGCTAATGATTCTTATTAAGAAAACATTATTTTCATGGGGAGGGGGGTTCTAAAAGAGAAGAAAAAAAAAAATCTGATTTTCAACCTTGACCAACATTTGGTTTTTTACAGCATTTGGCAGAAAATTTAAAACAAAACGCAGTACTGATGGATAATAAAAAATTCTTTATTAAATACTAAAAATAAACATGAATTTGCATTTAAAAACAACAACAAATTTGCAGTAAAACTTACTTTATGAAAAATAAGCACAAAAAAACTCATAAATTAAGCGAAATATTTTATTTTGGGCCTGCTATTCTCCGGCCTGCTTTTCATGCATATTTTATTTATAGGCGCCAAATTATAAACAAAACTAGAGTAATAAACAAACAAAAAAAACAAGGAAAATTTAAATAAAATATGCCATGAATAGTTTTGTTTAAAATTAAATGAAAACAAAATGAAAAATCCACAGTCATCCGGTTTAAAATGTTGAACAAATTTAATTAAAAAAAAAAAAAACAATAAACATTCAAACGGATACAATTAAACAAATATTGTGAGTGACTGTCAATCATTTTATGTTGCACAACAAACAAAAAAAGAATGCCTTCAAATAAAGACCCGCTTAATGACTGAATTGTAAGTACAAAGCTTAGAATACATATTTGCATACAGCATTCGAAATACTTTTCTGTTCTTTTTTTTTTTTGCCCCAATTACAACAGCGTATCGGCGCAGGTCTCTGCTACCGGGAGAGCTTGTTTCAGATTCATCTGGCCTTATCTAGTAAGACTTGACTAGTTCTATGTAACCTTAAGGACACATCTCTCAATCGATGCCAATGTCAGTCTCTAGGTTAGGTTTAGTTCGTAGTGGTAGCTCTGATATCACAAAGCTCACTTGAGCACGCATGGCGGCCCGTTGTGATGCTACGGGTGAAACGCAGTCCCTGTACTAACCAAGTTCCGCCAAATCAGGGAAAGGAAGAAGTTGGTCAGCGCAAGGGCTGCACAATGTCAGTCTCTAGCTTTAGACTAAAATTTCACTAAAACCTTTCACGATAATCTAACAAACTCAGTGCTACTGGAAATCTCATTGTTGTTTGCAACTTAATTTTAAGAAACGGATTTCCAAGACTAGTAAAACTGAAGCATCGATTCTAGGGAAAAACCACAACGAATCGCTTTTAATGCTCAAGTGGATAAGATATCAACAAAGCTGCCACCACGCCCTTTTAGACTACTCGAGCAAACTAACAGACTATTCCAGGAAATAAAAGAGCTCGGCTTTAGTATTGATTGTGGCCTTAAAGCCTTAAAGCATAACAAATACGTTTTATAAGGCAATTATTTTTCACTCAAATGTACATTTCCATTTTTATTATTGTATTCAAAAGAATAAAAACTAAAATAACTTTTTTTTCGAATCCATTATAAATAAAACACCTGTTAGCCTTAAAGCGAAATGAAAATAAGCCAAAATTATAGTCTTTTTGCTAATGATTCTTATCAAGAAAACATGATTTTCATGGGGGGGGTTCTAAAAAAGAAGAAAAGAAAAAATTTGATTTTCAACCTTGACTTTTAAAGCATTGCAGAAAATTAAAACGCAGTACTGAGATAATAAAAATTTTATTAAATACTAAAATAAACTGAATTGATTTAAAAACAACAACAATTGCAGAAAACACTTATGAAATAAGCACAAAAACCTAAATAAGCGAATATTTATTTTGGGCTGTTATCTCCGCTGCTTATGTATTTTTTATAGGCGCCAAAATTATAAAAAACTAAAGTAAAAAAAAAAAAAAACAGAAATTAAATAAAAATGAGAATTTTGTTTAAATAAATGAAACAAAATGAAAATCACATCATCGGTTTAAAACAAATTAATTAAAAAAAAAAACAATAAACATTAAACGGATACATTAAAAATATTGTGAGGACTGTCAATCATTTTTGTTGCACAACAAACAAAAAAAAAGAATGTTCAATAAAGACCCGCTTATGACTGAATGTAGTACAAAGCTAGTACATTGATCGCATGAAATCTTTTTTTGTTTTTTTTTTGCCCAATACACACACGAAGCTCCATATTGTTATAAGTAACTTAGAACGTTTAATGTCTGCATTTTATTTCTTCTTACTAATACGTCAAGATGCGCCAATTCGTCCGACTAAAGGAAAAATTTATTTGATACACATGTAGAGATCCGTGAAACTTTGATTCATAACTCAATTTTCATATAATAGAACGGAACATAGAGTCAAAACAACAAATTTAAATAATTTCTGTTCATTTTGTAAGCCCTTCTATTATTCATAGAACGTGTTGCAATTCCGAATCTGGTTCTAGACTACCATCGTTAGTTTTATTGCTGAATACAATATGGGATGTAAATTAAGCCGAATCAGCTAGGCAAAATAAGCAGCATGAAATGCTAAGCTTACAAGGATAGTAGCTTTCATGCCACCGATTGGCCAAAAACCATTCTGTTAGACGTGTTTGTTTACGAGATGTATACACAGACAAGGAGAAGATAATTTAAACTTTTGTTGATTAAATTCAATGAGTTATAGATTTGAGTCATGCATCAGACTTTTCTTGGGTAGAATGCTAATTATAACCCGCCTTTTGACCGACCACTTTAGACTCAAAGAACATTTAATCAGAATTCTCTCAAGTTCAATATGTATATTCTGATATGTAACTCATCAAAACACATACTTGGAACCTGTGCGGCCTTAATTTATTTCCAAAAAACACCCGGATTCGTGCTAAGTGCTAGCCATAGAGATATTCTTACCGATATTGAACAACATCTTTATGCTTGTCCGGGCAAAAGCATTGGAAGAGACATTAAACTGATGAGTTTTATACATTGTAGGCGATAGAGCAAGTTGAATGGCTAATTGGTATTTTGATGTGCAGTGTACAGAAATTTAATTTATTGCAGAAGACCAGAGTCTCTGTTGGCAATCGATTGGCTCTACGTACGTAGCAACTGATGACCGAATTCACCATGACCTAGTAGATAGTGTGTTGGCTTATTTGATGAAAGGCCAGTCATGGTTCAAAATAAGAAGAACACATTTTTTTTCTCTGATTTCTGGCAAAAAAAAAACAAACTCGGAGAGTAAATATAAAATTCCTAAGAAAGGTTTCTCAGAGACTTGAAGTCAAGGCAATCAAATCCCTTTCAACCATGACAAGTAAAAAGTAATCTGCTATTGCGATTAACAAGTATTTGCTACTCATAGAATAATTCACTTCAGCCCAAGGCTATTGAACCTGGTCTTGAAATAAATTGTTTTTGAAATCTTTATCTTTTCGGATAAAAACAGAAAACAGAAGAAGAAGAGAAACAACAAAATCAATAAATTTTCTGTTGCAGTTTGAACAATTAGTTGTTCATTGTGTGTGTGTTGCAACTTACAATTGACGACAATCCAACAACAATTTGTTCCCAATGTGTGAAATATCTATTGAAATTGTACGAAGGTAATGAAATTCAAAACTTGTTAAAATACTTAACAATTCTTATGTTCAATACAAATCGGTTGGTTGGAACGAATGATGGTCAGTCAGTCATACTTATACAGCGTGTATATTCTGCTACTTAAATATCTCCTGCTGTACATACTTACATACAAACATACAGAATGCCAGTGTAAATCGTTTCATTTTTTTTTTTTTTGCAATTCAAAATAATCGTATTAAAAATAAAACAACAACAAGTTCAACTGAATTTACAAGTAAAACAACAATAAAAAAAATAAAGAAGAATAAAATCCGATATTCTACGGATACAATCGAAATGAATCGTATTGCAGCCAAACTGTAGAACTGGGCGGCAGTATAGTATGTTGTACACCTTGTTGTATAGCATAAGAAGTATTTGTTGTCGGTTGATTGTATTGAATTGTTGTTGTAATTGTAATTATTGTCATCATTGTTCATATCGCTTTACAAGTGAGAGAAGTTTTGTTTTGTTTTTGTTATTGAAAATGCTATTCCATGCGCATAATATTGGATTTATTGCATGGACAGACCAGAGCTGGATACCAATAACACACATCCCCGTCTACAATTGGTGGCAAAATAATTAAAAATTAAAAGTAAAAAAAACAAAAACCGTCTCTGTTTATATCATAAATAAATAATGAAAGATAATGAAAAAAATATTATGATAAATTCTGATGTGTTTACTCTCTGTGGAGAGAGATGGCTAACCTTTGAAAATTTTTTAAAGCTTTACCACGCAGTTATAGAGCAAACTTTTAAACTCATGATCAATCAAATGCCAGAAACAACGGTTGGAATATTTTTTCGAAATTGGATGAAGGCTCTGCTGGTATGTATGCATAAGAAAAGGATTGATTCTTCTCTTTCCTTCAATGTAGCATTATTGCGGTTCTTACAGGCCACTGCCATTTAAGGAAACGTCACAATGCTTGTTGAGTGGTAGGATTTTCTTTGAAAACCCCTAGAGTTACACGGTAATCTAGGCTGCAATTAAGGCTCTAACGAACGTCATTTCAATATTCGTCCTTGACCATGTATGCTGCAGATTTCTCAGAGGAATTTCGAATAACTCAGTTAATCTGGTTATGTTCAGTCGATTTACGCGACTGGTACATGCAAAACTGCAAGACTATACTGGACATATATAGACAGGAAGAGGACCGATTCACTTCTTTCCTTAAACCGCATAGCCATCCTTTTGGTAGACATTTTAGCAAAGGCATAAAAGATTGTCTTTCACCTTATTGCCATGAAAACTTTCTCAAAAATCTGTCATTCGGAGTCGACTTTAAACTGTAGGTCCCGCCGTCTAGCAATAAACTTTGAAATTTGAAACGTATTAAACCCCATTAACATGTTTAGCAATTGATTACGTCGCATTTATTGCTTTTGAAATTTTTAATGGAATTCCATTGAAAGTTTCGGTTTTTTCCTGACTTAATTTATTTTCTCTTTTAAATTTTAATTGATTTTAATTGCATACGAAAAGCATAAAAATTAATGATAAAATTTTTGTGGTTCTTCCATACAAATAAATCAAAATCAAATCAAAAAACAAAACGAAAATATTGAATAAAAAATAAATCAAATGAAAAATCAAATCAAATCATAAAATCGATTTTCGCTCATGTGAAAGAAACAATAAAAACCACAAATATTTCTAATCAAACAAACGATTAATTTTAAACAAAAAAAAAAACTTAAAAAATAAACAAATTCAAAGCAAAAATAAACCACATTTCACACTCTATTTTTATAGGAATATTTTGTAAATGTTTGAATAGTCGAACGAACAATACAAAAATAAATGGATTTAAGTCATTTCACCTTAAAAAGGAAAAAAGAGTCAACCAAACAAAAGCTCTGATCAGAGGTTTGAAAATAAAAAATTAAAGAAAAACCACAAAATATTTTGAAGGTTAACATACTTGTAAACGAAAATTAAAAAAGAGATTTTTGTAAGCTAAAGAAAACAGAAAATTGAATTGAAAGCCTTGGCTCTTGGCTGCTTCTTCTTTTAATGATAGGCCGGGCCCTTTGGAGAATGAGACTTAAAGGCTTAATTTGAATGACACTGGCACATCTGGTCTACGATTAATCTCTGAACTAGTCTCGTATGAATAGTGTTGATTATATCGAGTGAAATATCCCAATGTAGTGCGGGTCAATGATGTTCGCTGGAACCAGCACTATTTTTCAAAGCATTCAAGAATCTTGATTCCTTAAAAACGATGTAAGAAATACTTCGCTTCATCTGATCTCCGTACCATTTACACCACCTATATCCGACAGAGAATGGAATATAACTCTCATGTAAGTACCGGTGCCTCAAATTTAATTTTGTGTTTTCTCGACCGCTTGCGGGAAGAGAGCGAATAGGCTCATTAACAATGGTAGGGTATCCAACTCTATTATGTTATCGGAAAATCATTACAATGTGGCTTATGTTTCACTGTTCCATAGCTACTACAACGAATGCGAATTCCAGCCAGATAAAAGCCACCAGCCTTTCTTGCACAGCACATCCTTTTATAATCGTTTGGCCAGTGGATTGCACACTGCATTGTAGAAAAAATTCGTGCTTTCGTCGGAACTCCCTTCCTTCAGAAGTCGTTCCTACCACTTATAATACAAAAAGATTCAAAGCTAATATCCGCAAACACTTCTCCCTCTCTCTCGTTCTCCCTTACTCTCTCTCTCTCTCACTCACTCTATCTCAGTCAGTGATGCTAACTCTTCGGACACCAAACGCGTGAAAAAAAATGAAAAACGGGCTAAAAAGGGCTAAATTGAAAAAATTTCGTTTTTAGTACAATACAATTTCATTTTTTTCAAAAAAGCGCATAAAGGTGGCTAAAATTAAAAAAGTCTTTTCAGATAAAACCACCACAATTTTTAAACAAAACAATTTATTAATAGATATTATTGCTTTTGAGATCATTTTTTCTTCAATAGAATTAAGGTACTAGATTAGTTTCAAATAGAATTTACATTACAATCTTTCAAAGTTGGTCATTGTTAAATACGATTTGTACTTCTTGGTCATCCTCTTCTTCATTCATAAATTTTAACTTTCTATAAGGTATTGAGACTTGGCTCTGTCAAGTGTTCTGTGGAAGCAAATGGTGAATGAATTGCAGTATATAACGATAGCGCAGCCTGACATTTCTTTTCCACCTAATTATTAGGTAAACACAATTTTGAACTTTCAGCAAAGCTTGTACCGGGAAACTTTTGGTATTTCTATGTAAATAACAAAGAAGAAACCAAGAAATAGAAAAAAAGTTCTGCCACATTGGTGTACAATTCATCATCGCCAGAGAAACGTAAGATAATATTTACATACAGAGCTAAAGGAAAAACGGGCGTTACAGGCATTCCAAAAAGAGCTAAATCTAGCCCGAAAAGGGCTAAGTTGGCATCACTGATCTCAGTATCGCTCCGTCTCGCTCTCTCTCACTCTCTCTCCCTCTCTCTCTCTCTCTCTTTGTGTTGCTTCACAAAAAATAGTAGCGGGTGTAAGATATTCTGATCCTAGCACCGACATAATGTGGTTTGTATTTCAATATCTTCAATAATTATCTTTTCTGGGTAGCTTTTCCGAAGGCTTTGCAGAGAATTTTTCTGTACATTCACTTTGCTTGCTGGTCCAAACAATTTTCTGGCAAATAAATTCACTTTTATTCCCTCATTTTCTAACTTTCAATATATTTTTCTTGATAGTACCACTACGTGATGTTCAAGTGGAGGGAAGACATTTTTCTCATTTTATTTCAGAGCAAAAGTATATAAAAGCAGAGATGTAAGGCAAGCAGACAGGGAAGATTTACTAAAACTTTTACTTGCAATTTTTATAATGCCCAGCAAAAGTAGAAATAAAAAAAGAATCCCCTTAAAAATCTTAAATCGAATAAAAACTTGGCTTCAATTTGTTCTTTGGTTTCCTCTACAATCAGAAAATTTATGTAAATTTCAATTCATTTGTATTCTTTTGGAATTTCTGATGAGTTTTTGAGCTTTTTTTTCTTGTTATTGTTTTGAAATTGTTTTTTTTGCTTTTTTTGCTTCTTTTTTCTTTGATTTCTTGAATTCTTCTTCATGCACACAAGAGCAGGAACGAATCAAAACCAAGAAAAAATCAAATAATTTTGATGGCATTTAAAAAAGCGTTTGAAATCCGACAGGCAGTTGAATTAAATTCAAGTGAAAATGAAGTGTAAAAACGACAAAACCTTAAACATTACATTACACAGGTATTACATACATACATACGTATGTACATGGGAAGCAGACGAACGGACCTACAGTATAATAGAAGAGCAACGAAACCACCTTATGTTACCCACAAATTTTGAGTTACTTTTTGTAGACCTCTTTTATTCTTTTTGTTTTATTCCATTTGTAATATGTGAGGAATTTTATTCGGTATTTTTTTTTTTTCTCTAAACGTTTGTCTGTCTGTTTGTGTATTAATGTCTATATAATAAGCCTTTTTCGTTAACGTAATTTTTGTTTTTTTTTGGGGGGGGGGGGTAGTAGGGGATTTGGTTTGTTATTGTTTTTCATATTTTTTTTTTTGTTTTTGTTCTTTGGTCTGAAATACTTTAAATTCAACAAAAAAAAAAAGAAGAAAAGAAAAACAATTCGAAACAAATAAGCCAAGAAGTATTTGTTAAAGTATTTACGACTTTGTTTTACGGCATTATAAAGGGCGATAAGAGATAATAAAATACCATGAGTTAGTTACCCGGTAAGAAGACAGTAGACGAAGACATACGAGTAGAAACAAAAATGATATCTAAAAACAAGTAAAACTTCCATTTGAACTACCATTTAATTTAAAGTTTTTATACACGTAACCACAACATATGTATACCGGTATTTAGATATGAAATTTAAACATATGAGTCATTTCCACACTGCATTGTAGAGGCAAAATATGTATATGTAGTTTTTATGAATCAATTAAAATTTAAAACAAATAGTAATCGATCTAAAGATCAAATGCCATCTTCCCAATGCAATTTACAATTCTCGCCATTCGTTACAACCCTTTAATCAAGATTACGACTTAGCTTCTCACACCACCCTTTATTTTTATATATGAGTGGCGGGAGCTATTGTTTAAAGCCTGCGCCGAACAACAGATTTCTTTGAGAAACTTTTCATGGCAATTTTTTTTACTCCCAGACTTTCCTGAAATCTGCTAAGAGGAAGTGGTCGAAGAAATATTATTTCATATTTTCGTTTTGATGTCTAAACTGGAGTGACTTTAGATCTACTAAGCCAATACACTGCTTACTAGACTACGGCGACATCAGTCACAATGTTTTGCAATTCGTTCCCAGTTTATGCGAAAATTCAGGTCAAAAAACTGGCAGCTTGCAAAAAGGTGTATTTCTACGCCATTGATGCACTGCCACTCTGTTGGCGTACACGACTAAAGAGCAAATAAGGAGAGACATTTTAATGACCAATTAAATAAGTAAGTAAGTAAACAATAATCTGTGTACTTAAGATATCAATGAGAAAATTTTTCGCCAATTTTTTTAAGTTAGGTCAGAAATCTTCACGAAATATAAAAAAAGGTTTCTCCGACGACTTGCAATCAGCAGATTTCTAGCAAAATCTCTAAGGGTAAATAAAAATTGCCATGAAAAGTATAAGCTTTAAACTATAGGTCTCACCATTCATGTATAAAATTTAATGCACACAACATAGGTGATGTGCGAAGCTAGGTTGAAATCCTGATTGAAGGGTTGTAATGACCAATTACGTATGTATGTTTGTTTTTCCATAAACATCTACCAAATGTTTATATTGAAAAGAAAACAAATTATTTTATTGAATACTCAAGAAAAACCAAAAAAAATAAAACAATTTCATACAAAATCTGAAACTATATAGTGCAGCCATAAACCATAAATTCTTTATTTTTTGTCGATTTTGTAAATAATTTGTTTTTTTTTGTTACAGTAAAACGCAGATAAAAAAGATAAAAACAATATTTTATTTCATAATTTTTTTTTTATTTTTTATTTCTTCCCATATTCATATCAACATCAACAATCAACAACGATTATGACGATGACGACGATGTCGGCGAAAAAATAAACAAGACTGACCAAGCTAGGCCAGAGCAAGTTGTATACTTATGTACGGAGAGTTGGTACGAGGAAATACCATTCATCTGTCTTTATATGTTTGACTGACTGATTGTCAGCATTTTTTTATTTTGTTTGCATTCGTTCCTTTCGAGTCATTCATTTCGATTTTGTTAGTTTTTCTTCTTTTTGGCTATGAAATGAGAAATGAGATGCTATGACAGGCAGCAATACAATATTATTTTATTTCCATGTCGTTGTCGTTGTCGTTGTTGTAGCATAAAATTTATGCGTTAATTCAACATTTCATCACACAAAGTAATTGACCCACATTCAGTCATTTGGATACCCTATACCAGCTATATAGGTGGGTGTAGTGAATATATTATGTTTAGAGTACGGTTTCCAACGCCTTTACTTTCAATTAAAGGAAATTGATAACCTGTTAACAGTATTCGTTTTCTCACCTACAAACTATCTTATAAGAAACGTAAAAATGAAAGCTAAGCGACTATAAGCAGGTAACTTTACAATTACATACACATATAATTGGCCATTACAACCCTTCAGTCAGGATTACGACCTAGCTTCTCACACCACTTATGTTGTGTGCGTTAATTTTATACATGAGTGGCGGGACCTACAATTTAAAGTCGACTCCGAACGACAGATTTTTGAGAAGCTTTTCATGGCAATTTTTACTCTCAGAGTCTTTGTCAGAAATCTGCTGAGAGGAAGTCGCCGAAGTAATATTTTTCCTTCTGATGTCTGACCCGGGCCTTTTGTCTAATAAAGCCAACACACTACTCACTAGATCACGGCGATTTCACAATTCCTCTGGTTTAATTCAATGCTTGTAATGCCATTCATGGGTTCCGAATGTCGCATGCCAAAGAGATCTCAGAAAATTTTTCAATAATTTAAAAATAAATCGACCATTAGAAACTTAGGAATATCTTCACAAATTGCATTATTGATGAACTGGACCAGAGCAAACCTAGTTCAACAAGTTACAGGGCATAGGTCTGCCGATACTTCAGTTAAACTGCGTATTAGGCGGTCGTTTTTCAGAGAAGCTCAATTTCATTGACAAGGGCATATTGCAAAGTGCTGCTTTACAGTTTTGCATACTTAAGAAAAGGACTGATTATCTTCTTTCCTTAAATGTAGCATTATCGCGGTTCTTACAGGCCACTGCCATACAAGGAAGTGTAGCAATGTTTGTTGAGTGGCGGGATTTTCTCTAAAAATTTTTGGATATACCCGGACAATGGTAGTTCAATGTCCATCGTTGTCCCTGAATGCCAAGGATTTCTCAGAGGTATTTCGAATGGGAATCAAAGGTATCTTTTATATGGAATATCGTTAGAAATTGCATTGCTGATGAGCTGCCCAAGGCCTCGTTATTCCGAATGACTTAGTTAATCTGGATATTGCGCAGTCGTTTTATGAGGAGTCCCAATTTCAGTGACGGCGAAATGGTACGTGCAAAATTGCTAGATTCCGCGGAACCGATATGTTCAGTAAGAAGATAGACTCACATCTGTCCTTAAATCGAAATACGTGCGTTTGGCAATCATTGTCTGAGAAGGAGGAAGATACTGTCTTTCACCTTATGTGCCAGGGGACTGCTCTTGTCTTATAGAGAGACGGAATCTCAATCCGAGCTCTCTAATATAAAGATTTATTTATAATAGTAAGATTTATTTTCGATTCGAAATGTTTTACTCTCGACGATGTCTGATCCCCAGGTAAAATTGATTGAGGTATCACAGTTGGCCTAAAAGCTGGCTTAAGGGGATGCAACGCTTCGCCTAACCTTATAATTTACTCCCGCCAATAAAGTTGTATCTTAACCTAAAGAAGAGTTTATCTTACCAATTCCAAACTCTGTTTTTCACTTTGGTCCTGTACCAAGCGTTGGCAATTAGCGATAAAACTACATTTGTCTGTAAAATCCCTAGCCTTTTGCTAATTTCTGCAAATACCAACCTGTAGTGTAGAGTGTATTACCATATTGGGACGTTTCATACTCGAATTTCTTGTAAAAAATAAAATGGAGTAGCATTGGAAATCGCCCGACAAGCATTTCATTTGAAAATGAAAATATATTTGTGTTACACACACACACACATAAAGTAAAAATAAATTAATAAAAGTAAGAAGAAGACAAATATTTCCATGTCATAAATATGAAGTTGAGTGTAAAAATACAAATTTACATGGACTTTAAGAAGATAACGACGGGTTTTTCGATATGAGAGCGAAAATTTATGAGCAAATGCTTTCAAAGACTACGGACACCGGAAAGTATGGAATAATTAAACGAAAATTATTTATTGGTTGGACAAAACTTAATTCATATTTTTAATTTAAAAAGCGGCTTTTAAGGCACTTTGGTTAAAATAGGAAGTCAATCTAAAGAGCCTACTCTATTATAGTCTATAGATCTTCATTAAAATATTACAAAAGGCCACAACCTCGAAAAATGTTTCTTAGGCGACTTATTCTCAGCAGATTTCTGGCAAAAAAAAATTTGAGAGTAAATAAAATTGCCATGAAAAGTTTCTCGAAAAAATCTGTCGTTCGGAGTCCACTTTAGACTGTAGATCCCGCCACTAACACACACAGCATAAGTGATGTGAGAAACTAGGTTGTTATCCTGACTGAAGGGTTGTAAAGACCAATTATGTAATTACGTACATACATATATACATATGTATAGTTTTATTATATAGAAATAGGCCCAAGACATGTTCTGTTCCGCAAAAATAAGATTTTGGGAATCTTAATTTTAAATTGTTTTTTGCGGCCTTTAAAATCTTAATTTTTTATTGAATATTCCCTAGACTATAAAACACAGAACAGATACATAAATTAAGCCATAAAAAACACACACAAACACACGTGCCCATACGAAGTATTATTATGTAATAAACACAGAGGAGGCCTATTAATGCCAAATGATGACCACAACCCTTTAAATAAAAAAGAATACAAAGAATACATAGAACAATTAATTTTTATAAGAATTGAATGCATTTTTATTTTATTTTTTATTTTTAATTTTTTAATTGTCAATTCAGCATACATACATACATACGCACGTACATACTACATATGTGTTGTGGCAAGTTGTCGTTCTTTTTTGTTTTTTTGTTTTTTGTTACATTTTGTAGGTCAAACATCGGTAGTTAATTTACGACTTTTTCTGCTGAGTGTACACGGTGTATACACAAACCCAAAAGAAAACCATTTCCAAGCCAATTTACTTTGTTATTGTAAATTTTCATTGAAACAAAAAATGTTTTTCTTTTTTTTTATTTTTGTTTTTTGTTGCTCTCTGGTTGAAAAGCAACGTGAATGAGAATATTTTTAGGGGACAGCTTGCATACCACACCCAGTTTACTGTGAGTAAAGCTTAAATTTTTCGATTAAAATCTTAAGCATTAACAAACAATTGATCCCATTGTGTATAAAAGCACTCCCTCAAATGTTTTTCAAACTAATTTTCCAAAAACCAATCAGTTTTTTTTAAATTTCTAAAGTAAAAATCAAAAAAAAATATTAGGACAAATTTTAAGGCCTAATAGGGCTTAAATTTTAATTAATTTGGAAAAGAAATTAAAAGGAAAAACGGAAAACAAAATTAATGCCTCAATTAAGCATAGTTTTCAAAATACTGAAGGAAGTTTTTAACCTCTCACTATCCGACCTTTGTAATAGAGCTTTACCCGATTACTGCAATAATAGGATTTATTTTAGAATCGAGTTGTTTTACTCCAAGGTAACATCACAATAAGCGAAAATGCTTGCCTAAAGTGGGACCTCTCTTGCTTTAAGGAGGTTCGCTACCTTACCTAACCTACGTATAAGACAACATAAAATTTAAAGATATTTTTTCTTGTAACACAAAAAATCCTTAAGATTACATCCACAGTGGAATCGAATTCACAATAACAAATTATTCTACAATTTTGGTCGCCTTAGTACCTCACGCTTAGAAGATTCCACCTCATCAAGGCAGATATTTCCATGCAGACCTACTGTACAATGTAATCAATTGGTCTAACGTGGGTATCTGTCCGCCTGGACCTAATCCCACGTTGCTCTTCGCACAGGGTGAAATACAATGCGTCTACCAAAGCCCCCAAATGTAACAGGCTGTTACACATGAGGACCAATTCGAAGCCATGTCTTTGGACATGATTTCCCCCTTGGTTAGGAGCGGAGCCTATCTAAAACTCCTTCCGGTCTTAGGGTCACGGCAAACGGTTAAAAAATGCAACTCCATATCGAGGCCATTAACTAGACTCTTCCCGCGATTTGGGTCCAAACCACAGCCACCACAATGCTCCCAAAGTGGGCCACACCAACAGCCAGGCTCGAACCGAGGTTCCAGGGCTCCTGACTCCCGTGGTACCAAAAATCACTATGGGCAGTTGCATCAAATATGGCATATATTCGCATCTTCATACAGCTTCGTTCTCAAATAACTGCAAACCGTTGTTCTATGTCTTGTTTGGGGGTTCCAATGTCTTTTATTTCCTGTCTAGTCCAAAATAATTTTAGGATTCTCTACCGTTGATTAAAAAAACCTATTAAAACCCCTGAAATACGTCACATTTTCCTTTTTTTTATGAAACAACTTTAGTGTTTTAAACATAAAAAGACTTTCTTCCACTTCCTCGTTCTCCGTCTCTCTCTTTCACTTTCTCTTTTCGGTGGCCATAAATTCTTGTCAACTTTTTTCAAGATTTGTTCCCACAACAACCAAAAGAAAAAAAAAACCGCCTTTAATTACCAAATGCCGCCCAAGACTTAAATGGTTAATTACTTTGTACAGCATAGAAACGAAACTCTTATGTATAATACCCTACACACCAGCCTAGAGAACACTAAAATCCTAGTCAACTACATGAAGGCTGTTCCGTTAGACTTTTATCTCAATTCAAATCCTTGACAATCCATTCGTAAACAAAATCTTAATTAAATTGTAGGGCAAGACATATGAAAACATGGCAGATTGTTTAAAAAAAATCTCTCTTTTCTGTTGGTTCTTTTTATGTTCCCAGTATGTACTTATAAGTCATAATTAAGGACCAGCAGTAGTACTAGAACGTATAAACAACGCAACAAAATACATACCAAAAAAAGACACACAAATAGACAAACACACACAAACACACACAAAAGAAATGTAAATTATTTCTAAAGTCAACACATACGCAAACAAACAAGAAAATACAAAAACAACAACAACACAATTAAATAAAATAAAACAAAATAAAATGAAATGAAAAGAAATGCATTCATATTCACAAATAAAAAAAAGTGCCAACACAACAATATTTTATTCCCTTTTTAATTAAAGAACTGCTACTCCGTTTTACAAACACATATGTACGTATATACACATACATATGTACGTATGTATGTGTATGACTGCCTGAATATATTTATGTTGTAATGATGCAATTTTAGTATGCATTAAAACAAGTACTTGTACACTCTTTCTCTCTTCCACTTTAGCTAGTTGTTATGTATACACAGTACATACACTTGTACCGCCGTATAAGACGATAATTTAACAAGAAGCATATCCATGATTATTATATTGCACTACTTTAACAAAATATTATGATTATTGTTGTTGTTAATTACATAGTATGGACGTGAATGTAAAATAAGGGAAGGTTAACATATTCAAATAAATGGCAAAGAAATTAAAACAATTAATTAATTAATTAGAAAAAAAAAATCAAACAAACTTAAAAATTCTAACGTAAACATTGAAATAAAATTCCTTATTTGAATTACATACATATGTACAGTTTGTCAAAAAAAACTTTGCACATAGAAAAAAAATTAAGAAAACTTTGAAAAATTCATTAATTTCTAATATAAACAATCAAATTTTTAAATTTTTTCAAACAGAATTTTATAAATATATGTTTTGTTAATATAATAAATAAAAAAACTTTTATAATAATAACAATATTCTAATGTTAAATAATAAAAAAACTAAAAGAGTTCAATTTTACTGCTGTCAAAAAAATGTTTGCACACTTGATAAAATATTAAGACTTATGCATACATACATAATTGGCCATTACAACCCTTCAGTCAGGATTACGACCTAGCTTCTCACACCACTTATGTTGTGTGCGTTAATTTTATACATGAGTGGCGGGACCTACAGTTTAAAGTCGACTCCGAACGACAGATTTTTGAGAAGCTTTTCATGGCAATTTTTACTCTCAGAGTCTTTGCCAGAAATCTGCTGAGAGGAAGTCGCCGAAGAAATATTTTTCGTTTAGATGTCTGACCTGGGATTCGAACCCGGGCCTTTCGTCTAATAAGCCAACACACTACCTACTAGACCACGGCAATTTTTTTAAATTCATAGTGCTAATATTTTGTGGGTTCCCCTTGAGCTTCAATTAAAGCTTGCAGACGCCTTCTCATGGATTGAATAATCTTCGGAATGTCACATTCTAATGGTATTATTTCCCATTCTTCTTTGATGAACTTTACCAAATCGTTTTTATTTGTGGGCGATCTTTTCCCTACCTTTTTCTTTAGATGAACCCACAAATTTTCGATAGGGTTAATATAAGGATTTTGGGCAGGAGTATCAATAACTTTGGTACAGTTGTAAAGTAACCTGGAGTTACATAAATAAGATTTATTTTAAGGATCATTATCTTGATAGTACTTGTGATTAAATTTATTCCGATTAACCGGGTCAATAAAACCAAATTTCCTGAAGCTGGCGGTCAGTTCATTTTATAAAATATCAAGATGTACTTCCTTAGTCATTATTTCATCCAAACACCAACTCCCTTGCTGGATATACAGCCGAATACCATTATAGACAGTTTTCCAAACTCTACTGTAGGAATAAGATTTTTATTTTCTAGTGCTTTCAGAGGTTTACGCCAAACTCTTTGCGGTCTGTTATGATAATAAAGCAATATTTTCGTCTCATTTGAGAAAATAACTTCATTCCAGTACTCCGGAGGAAGTGGAATGTATTCGGTGGCAAATCTTAATTTCTTTTCGTCATTTTGTGAAATATTAGTGTTTTTGAAGAAAATTTCCAATCGTTTCTTGGAAAACATGTTACCCAAACTCTTTTTGCACTTGAAGAGCTAATCATGTCGCACTGGATTGCGGGCTATCATACACGGTTCTAATAATTTTTCTCTCAACTCTTTGCGTCATCTTTTTTAGCCTGTCTGTTGATCCCTTTAAGTTCAGTCCTCCTTCTTTTTCAGCACGGTATATAGAATTATATACAGTCCTGATGTTTAGGGAGAACATATAGGCGATTTCCTTGGCAGATTTGCCTTTGTAGTAGTTGAAATAGCCCAATTGTATAATATTTTTTGAAACTGGTTTTCCTGGCATTGTTTATATAAATATAAGGACCCTTGTTACATAAAAAACGATCCCTTCATTGCTAAAACGTTATTTACCCCTTTCACATTCCATCTTATTTGTAAAAAACCCAAAATACGCAACATTTTTGGAAAATAACGGCATATTTTTATAATTTTTTTTATTATCATCATTCAATATGCAAACATTTTTTTGACACTTTTTATATTGAGTAAACTTCTTTTGTTGTTGTTATTATTGTAATGTGGGTTACTATTAGTAAACTATTGGTGCCTTATGGTCGTAAACAAGTACAGTTATAGAATGTGTACAAAAATAAAAAAATATTTAAAGATTTTGTTGTTGGAATTCTTGAATGAAGATAAAATTTTAAATTTTTTTGGTCTGTGCAAAGATTTTTTTGACAAACTGTATGTATTTGAGGTAAAAATTTTAGCTATACTTCCCTCTTATTTAAAATATGGAGTGAGAAAGCGAAAAAACACACACACACAACAGGCATTACAACACAGAAAATGTAAAAAGAAAAATTCCTGTACATAAACAAAAATAAAATTGGGGACAAGAGGATGCTTAAGAGGTTATTTAAGCATATTAAAGCAACAAAAACAATAATAAAATACTCACAAGAATTTCACATACATACACATATATACATGCATATATAAAAACTTATACAGAAAAGTCTAAAGAAAACCACAACATGTTTAACAACACTTTCATTAAAGCAACAGAACCAGAGTGGTTATTTAGTTTTTAAAATGAACGGCCAATTCAAAATGGCAACAAATAACTCCACTATACCATTACTTATAAAACTAAAACTTTCTAAGACCCACGTACACACACACACACACACACACACAGTTTCAATTATATTAAACAGGGTGATAATTTTCTACTCCTTTGCCAAGATTCTCACACTATGTTATTATAACTCTTAGTATTCTCTTCCTGGTCAATAGCTGGGAGGTTATTTTATTAATTGTATTCATTATGGAGAAATTTAATTCGTCTTAAAGTGTTATTTACATACATGCATGTATGTATGTATGTATGTATGCATGCTTGTTCAGTCCATTTTATAGAAATAACAAGAGAGGAAAAGAGGCATTACAATAAGTAATATAAAGTTTAAGAATACAAGTGATGTGGATGATAGAGAAACTAAGCGCCCAATTTAATTGATTTGTTTGATAGAGAATTTCTTAAAAGAGAGAGGGAATGGAGAGAGTTTAATGCAAGAGATAATTTAAAAAGCTTTCCACACATCTACGTCTATATGTAGGCATATAACATTGGATAATAATTAAAAGCAATTATAAACTTATGCGATTAAAACCGACTAATTAAAGATGATAATAATTATTGAAGGATTTAAGAGAAAACGTACATAAGTGATTAACCCAAAACAAAACAAAACAAAAAAAACAAAATAATCAGATTTTAAAGGCTTAATTAAATTAATTGATTGATTAGATTTGTTTAACGAATGAACACAAAGAAACCATTAAAATTATCTCAATAACTTTACTTTTGTAGATTTTTTAACCATTATTAAGAAGCAAAAACAATTAAAATCTTAAAAAAAAAAATCATAACAACTCAAGTAAAAAATTTATTTAAACAGTGTTGTTTCTATTTGTAAAATTCTTCTTAAAAATAAATTAAAAATTAGCGATAAAAATCTCTCTAAAGAATACCATTTTAAATATCTTTGGATTTTATAAGGCTTCCTATCATCAGTTCCCTTGCCGGATGTATGAAACTACCGCGGTTTAAAACCTTAAATGAACATGTCGGCGTTATCTTTCGTAAGTTAAAAAAGGCAAAAACAAAAATACAAAAAAACATGAACATTGGCAATGACAGGCCAATGATGGAAAACATATGAACACCAATAACAACAACAAGAAGAACATTTAACACAACAATGGCAAGAACTATTGTCAGCATTTACAGCAGCATTTACATTCAAAATGAATCACAAATGTTTTCCAAAATTCTCCAAATGCAAGAGAGGAATAGAAGAGGGAATATGTATGTACATATGTACTACACAGGGGCCAGTTATAATTATATACACATAAAGAGAAGCAACAACATTATAAAACATTATTCTTTTTCTTTTTTTTGCTTTTGTTTTTGTTTTTCTTTTTAAATATAAAATATTGTAGAATATTTATGTTGTATTACAAAAATAAATAAAAGAAAATGAAAAATTAGGTCAGTGGCGTCAACAGCAGCTTTTTGTGTATTGTTGGTAAATGACGGCACCTTGGTTTACTTTAGAGAACAGAGACCAGGCAGGCAGAAAAAAAAGCAGAAAAAAGCAACAACAACAATAAAAGATGTTTAAAAATATGAGAGTATTTAACAGCAACAGCAGCAGCAGCCTTATTTGTTGTTGTTATAATTCTAACTGCAAGCCAAGTTTAATATACTCATAAATGGCCATGTACAATTACAGTTAAGTTTAAAAGGGCAACAATTTAAGAGAGTAAGTGAAACATGAACTGCTGCTGTGTTTATTAACATGACATTTTTCATATTCTAGAGTAAACACACTCATCACTCAACGTGCTCACAAACACAAACACACACACACCTACACAACACAACACTAATGCAAACACATGCTTTGTTTGCCTTTCCTTTCCATTCCTTTTGAAGTCACATTAGTTACACTTGATTGTAATGAGCAGGGAATTTCTGTCAAAGAAAAAACCTGTTTTTTTTTTATTTTCTTGTATCTTTTTACTCCGTTCTCCTTTTTGTGGGTTGGTTTATCAACGAGGGAGGTGAGAGTATTTATAAAGAGGGAGGCATGTAAAGGAGCTTTCTTTGCTCTTCAAAAAAAAGAAAACAAGAAGGAAAAAAGTGATAATAAATGTTCATTTTATGTATGTATGTGTGTATGTGTGAGCAAAAGAGCATGCATGTGCACGTATGGTTTGGTTTGGTTTGGTTTGAGATAGACAATAAACATTTGGCGTAAATAATGTGTCTGTGGCTGTAACTGTAAATGTAAATGTCTAGAGGGTAATGTTAACAAAGTGATGTCATTGTCATCGTCATCAATTTCAATGAACTGGAACATTTAGCGCAAAAATTTAACACCAAAATAAACAATAAATAAATAAAAGTAGGCCAAGGGAAGTGGGCGAAGCAGATAAAAGGGAAATATATATGCACATATGTATGTATATATTTTTACCATACGAAAAAAATAACAAAAAATGCAAAAATTATAAAAAAAAATTAAAAATGTTTGCTCTTTCTTTCATCCATTAAATTTAAACACAAACATACATACGTAAGTTATTCTTTGCTATAGATTTGCATAATGTATGCACACATACATAAATACTCTCACTTTCTCTCGTTTATTATTTCCTTTGTCAATAATTTACAAAATATAAACGATAAACTCTTAAGCCTAATAAATCGTATTTAAAACATCTATGTATGTATGTATGTGTGTCAATCATTTACAAATTAATAAACATTCAATAGATTACAACAACAACAACAACAACAACAACGATGAAAAAAAGAAGAGAAAAACCTCCACACACAATAACAATAAAAACAGCAACAAAGTACAGGGAAATAATCAAGAAAAATTATCGACAAAAAAAAATTTCAATAAAATGTCAATAACAGCAGAATTAGAGCGTATGCATACACATGCATACATAGACATAAATATTCAAGTAAACATAAAAATGCATATGTATGAAGGGGGGAAATGTAATGATAGTGAGAGTAAAATAGCTTAAACATTATTGAACAGTTTAAAATGCATTGCATTACATGAAATAAAAATTTCAAAGAGAATACAGATTTGTTTGAGCATGCAATACGGCACGCTTTGTTATGCTGTTGTTTTGTTTGATCTACAAATGTTTGCTGTTCTTTTATGTTTCATCATAACCATTGTATGACAAGTACTTACTAATCGTATGAGAGACACATACGTACATATGTTGTTATTATTGTTCCACTGACATTTACATGTTCAACTCGTATATGTTTATTCAAAAGAGAGAAAAAAAAAAGGAGTTTTAAAGAGTTTTTAACATATCTTTAACATAAAATGCATAATACCGTTAAATAATACCAAACAAAAGCAACAAAAAAAAAAAAATAGCAAAACTTCAAAGCAACATAAAAAAGCAACCTCACAGCAAAGTAAAAGAGAAACAAGTGAGTAAAACTCGATCTACTGGTCTTTTGTTGAAAGCAAACTTCACTTATACTTTCAAACAAGCATATTTACATACTTACTGACATAAACACATGCATACATACTTACATATGTATATATGTGTGTACATCTCCACGGAATAGAAAATTCATTCTTTTTTTTTAATGAAAACATGGGGGCCGCTTAAAAGGTGGAGAAAGAGGGGCAAAGCTGTTGGCATTTTTTGTCGACATGTGTTTAAGCTTTGTGTGCATATGCATGTATTATAATGATTGGGTCTCGATTTGCTGTTGGTTGTTTCGTTTCTTTCTCAATGAATAAGAATGAATGAGTTTAACAGATGCGTTAACAAATGACAGCTTCAAATATTGTTTTTTTTTTTCAGTTTTTTTATTATGCGTTAGACTTTGTTATCATTAATGGCTGTTGTTGATGTTGTTTTTATTGTTTTCTACAACAAAAATTTCATTACTTTGGCACGAACACATGTGTTTTTGATTGTTATGAAATGAAAAGAAGCAAAATATGTAAACCAAAAAAAAAAAACACATGCACTGTGAGAAAATTGGTGTAAAAATTGGTTGTAAAAATGAATAAAATAAAAGTAAAACATGGAAAAATAAATAAAATGTTAAAGACAAATAAATAAACAAATTGCAATAATAAATCCATACATATGTGGAGTTGAATATTAAACAATTATTGTCTGAAATTAAAATGCCTGAAACATATCGCTCCTTTATTGCAACATAGTCATATCTCAAAAAATTAAAAATTTGTAGTTACTTAAGCAAAATTGCTACTTTAGACCTTCTGTACATGTTGAAAAAATATCAGTTTTATATCCCAAGCTGAACCGAAGTTATAGCAAAAAGTGTTTGCGGCAATTAGATCATAAGACTTATGTCTTGAAAACTTAAATCGCATTTTGCCAAATTCAAATTTTTTTGAGATATGACTATGTTGCAATAAAGGAGCGATATGCACCGTCCTGTTGCCACTCTACCACAAAGATGAGTACATTATGCCTTCTACTCTCTTTTTTTACGAACTTGGTTGACATTCATATCCTATGCGTGTGAAAAACCGAAGATGTTCGACCCCCGAGGGCTATTGATGCAATAAATGCTAGCATGCTGGCACATCATATTTATTTTTAACTTTTCTGCCAATTTTATTTAACAAAATAACAAAACAACTGTACAATTTCTTCTATTTTTTTTTTTTAATTAGAATATTCGTAGAATTTTAAATAAACAAAAACAAGAAATAGACAAACAATACAACTGTTGTTACACACATACAACCATAAACATATGTATGTACATTCATATTTGCTAGTACATACTTATGTTTGTATATTTTATTCTTTTTTTCTTCTTTTTTTTGCAAAATTCCACATGTTGAACCAATTAAACATGAAAAATAAAAACAAAACTTGGTCTTTTAAAGCCTTTTATTTCAGTTGTAAATTCCCAAACAGCGACTGGGAGGCAAGCAGGCAGGCCGTCATTTCATTGACTACTACGTTGGACGATACCGAAATGATCACAATAATTTTTCATCATCTTTCTTTTCATCGTTTATGTTTTCAAAAGAATTTTTTAGGCTACAGTTTCATATTCTCTGGATAAATAAATTGACTTGAATTCCACGAAAAAAAATATTTTATTTCGTATTCTTTTTTTGGTTTCTTTTTTGTGTTTCTTTATTTCCAAGTTGTTTTTCTATTCAGTGTTTGCTTTGTTGTAGTAGCATATGGTGGCAGAAAAAAAACAAAAATGTGCTAATTGAGGGAAATTGAAAATGTTTTTTGTTTTTTTATTTTATTTTTCATTTCATTCTGCCACCATATTTTTATGCCACAATAACAATTTAAAAAAAAAATTGAAATAAAATGTACGAAAGCAGGATGTAAAAAACATTTTATGAAAAGGAAATTTATAAAATATTTCAGAATTAAATTCACCAGCCAAAAGCAAACATTTTATATTGTTAATGCGTTTAATTTCAATGGCATTTTGACATAAGGTGGTGGCGGTGGTTGTACAAGGATATGTTTTGCTACTATGGATGACGAAACGAAAGTTTGGAACGCAGTGAACAAAGTTCAGTTGTGTGTAATGCATAGAGTAAATGAATCAAATTAGAAGATTACAATCCTTCTGAAAAACTAAAACCTGATACAGTAGACCAATCACTGACACAGCTGAAGATCTATGCTCCTTAAAGGTAAGAAAACTAACAAAGATATTAAAGGAACATTAATGAATTTAGCAATTTTCAAAAAGACAATTTTTGACTCAATAATGTATGAGAGGACGAGAAAAATTAGGCTCAAACAAAGAGAAAAAATAGATTTTATTTTACGGCGTATTGAAAAATGTCTTTCAGAGCTTTAAAGACAATACGCGAAATACTAAATTCTAAGCCCTATTGTATCCTGTTCTTTCCCTATACGGTTTGTCGGTATAGCTTACTTGATACCAAAGCTCAAAGTCGATGGAGTAGGTCGTTATACGGTCTCTAGCCGTTGTTTATAATCCACTGGAGGTTTTTAAAGAGAAATGTCATCAGTATGGAGTAAAACACTGTATAGAAAGTCCACCAAGGTTTGTCAATAAGCGCTAATAGCTCTACTTTTTTTTTTATTAAACCTGCATTCAGGGGATGACCCCTACTCATGCAGTGCATTGTGCAGGTTTAGGAAAGGTGGAAAGAGGGTAGATGTGAACCTTCGCCATTAGACAGTCTGCAGCAATCGTCCCCAAGAAGCCCGCAGTTTATCACACCACTTATGTTGTGTTGGTTAATTTTAGACAGAAGTGGCGGGACCTACAGTTTAAAGTCGACTCCGAACGACAGATTTCAAGAAGAGTAAGAGAAAAAATCGCCGAAAAAATAATTTTTGTATTTTTTTATTTCTGATGTCTGGCCTGGGACTCGAACCCAGGCTTTACGTCTAATAAGCCAGCCCACTAGCTACTAGACCACAGCGACTCCCAAATTCCGTTTAATCTCAGAGCACTAAAAACTGTTTTCCTCTTCCACCAGGACCATTTAAATCGATACAAAGTTGTTTAGAACGCTAAAACATTGTTTAATTCTGTCTTGTTTCCGATTTTTAAGGCATATCTCTAAAATTAGTTTTCTTACTATTTTTGATTGGTTTTTCTTACCATTTGTTATTACTACATCAATATGTACCTGGAAATAGAAAAACAAAACGATTAAAATTGTATACGTACGTATGTTCTTTTAATAAAAACAATTCGTATAAACAATAAAGTTTAGAAATTAGAAATTTTATGATAAAAATACTATGATGATATCACATTTATAATTATTATTTGAAATGCTTACAAAAATTCTCATTGAAAAACCACCGGAAAAAATTTTGAAAATATTTCGCACACCGAAATACCATATTTAATGCAGCCGCAGCCACAGCCACACAACAGCAGAAATTTCAATTCAATAATAAATTGTGAATTCATGCCATTTTGGTGATTATAATCAAATATAATCAAACAAAATTAATTAAAATAAACAGAAAAATATCGAAAAGGCACGAACAAATTTTACACACGTCCTCTTAGACAAAGGCTGGAAAACCTCAAAATAAAAATTATTAGAAATTATTTCATACCCCAAACAACAACAGAAAACTAAAAAAAAAGAAAATTTTAAAGAATTTTTAAATAACAAAATAAATTAAAAACAAAATCACACGATAAATATTAGACCTAGGCACCAGGCAATAGGCACTAAGCACAGGCAGCATTTTTAAAATTTAAAATTATCGAAACAAATAATGATGGATGGACGGATAGTTGATTGAATGGATTAATACCTGCAGCTGAATTGAAATTATTTGAAAAAAGTATCGAATTACTGAAGAATTCTAATGAAAGGAATGTTATTCATGTCATGCATAACACCCAGAAGTTCTCAAGAAGAAAAAAACTCTCGATTTTATTCAATAAAATCCGGATTTCAATTTGAACATCTGTTTGCAGTTTAAACACCGTAAAAATGTAATGCAAGTCAAAAGAGAATAACAACAGCATCTTATAAGGTCTACCCACGCATGAAATGGCTGGCAATATGACTTTTTAGTGACAGACCACCTGTACTACAGATTCCAACTTTTTGCAGCCGCGGCGCATCTGTCCATACATCGTTGTCACCGTTTGCGGAAATGCAAGTGAACAAATAAATAACGGTCGTAGAAATCCGGCCGTATTTACATGATGTCAGCCAACGTGATGCACCAAGTGACAGGGTTTCTGTCGGAAAATCATTCATCTAACCAAACAGCTGATTTTATGACTTATTTTCTTTTATGACTTATTCTCTATTACTGCCTACGTTCTCTTACTAACCATCAAGATAATGGAAGTTAAATCCCCTTAATTAAACCGTTTTGTAGTGTTTTAACGTCTCTATTTATTTTGGTTTTATAAAGTGTATGTCATGCTATGAATAGTTTAAACCAAAATAGCAAATAAAACCTCTTTATCGTTTCCAAATATTTTCGTTTTTCTTTATTATTACGTCCAAATACTTAAGCTTTAATAGACTTCAGTCATGGCTAATGATTTTGAATTCTTTCATGGCTTTTAACTGGGCACCACGTCCTAAAAAGGTGTGAAAATCTATGTTATTCACGTTAGACGTTTCTGTTTTTCTAATCTCAATGAATTTTAATATTCTAGTGGAGAAATAAAAGAGTTTTTTTCTTTTTGGAGTATTACTGATGACGATGACCACAATGATTACGATGACTGTTAGCTATTATCATTGTAAAGATCACATTGATGCTGATGAAGATGACAAAAATGAAAACATTAACGTATGGAATGATTGGAAACTTGAATTTTCGTTAATTGAACAAAGAAAAGAAAACAGAAGAATGATAGAAGTGGGGATATTCGTATCTCGAGCAGCTTAAATATCTTCAATATCTTTAATATTTTTATTTATTTATTTTTAATAATGTGGCTTATGGCCTAAAGTATAAACTTTACGGTTGTCAACTTTTCTTTTTTTCTTACGTTTTCTTTATGAAGACAAAACAAACAATAAAAAACGTCAATATTTATAAATATTTCCGCTTAAAAGTAATAATAAAATTGTTGCCCCATTGATAATTCTATGCCTTCAAAAAAGAAAAAGAATTTAAGCCTTATTGATTACAAAAATTCTGTCAAAATATAAACTGGTGGTAGGTATACTTATGCCATAGAATTGATTTGGTTGGAGGTTTATTGAAAAACTTCTTTGTATATTTAATTAAAATATAATTTATTAAGCAGTTGTTTTGTTATTAAATTCTGGCTAATTCCACTTTATGGCAAACGCACTCATTAAAATTAAATTATAAAAACACGGATTTTTTTTTTTAAAGCGATTAAATCTTTTTTTTAAAAACTATGACAGTATTTATTAAGATCACCGTTAAGTCAAGCAATTTGATAGGGTGTCATAAATTCGTCTAAAAAATAAGCACTTAAATCTGATTCTGGTATTCATTCATAAAATTAACACGCACACAGCATGGGTGGGATGAGAAGGTAGAATGTAATCCTGACTAACGGATTGTAATGATCAATAAAGTAAATACTGAAACCGTTTACTACCGAGCTAGAAAATGGCGTAGCATTAATATCGTCATCATCAAATAGAAAATGGACGAATAATCAACGGCTAGTCTGCTAACTTATGGTAGCACTGTGTTTGGTTTGAAACGTTTTCGCGACGGATACCGTGTACAGACCAGAGATCAGCAATGACTATCCAAAAAGATGATTAGATTCTATTCATACTTATAATTTCTTATACTTATTAGTTATTTTAATATCATGGAACCTCTACTCATATTTAGACTTCAAAGTACTCATCATACTTATACTTAACAAAACGTATGATGTTGTCGTTGTTAATTTCGACTCTTCACAACTCAGCATATACACGAAGCACAAAATAAGTACGAATCACTTACGAACACTAAAATTCTTGTTAGAAGGTTGTATATAGCGAGGAACTTGAATCATTTATAACTATTTTAAGTATTTCTCGAAAGTTATGATTCAACCATATTTCAAAAGGTAGGAGTAGTTTGATGTCAACGTTGTACTCATATTTATTGCAACCTGTACTTATAATTCACCGTTGTAGTAAGTACGAATGAATCACAGTACATAGTTAAATTTCAATATTGTTGACTCACTAATATTCAAAATTTAATAAGTACTTATGAGTAGCGAAAAAACGATTCATTACTGATCTGTCTCTGACATGTCTGATCTGTAGTTTGAATCGTTGCCTCACGTCTGAAATGCCTTAACCACAATACTCATCGGATTTAACTTACGAAGATTTTTTTCTATTGGAAGAGAATGAAATGTTGCAACTGCAAAAGCATGATTGACTGAATGATATTCAATTCTCTCTCTCTCTCTTGCTCTCTTTCCATTTCATATTTTTGAAATTTAAAAATTCAATTGCTTTAATACTCAGCAGTGAAGTTAATCCTTTAGATAAACAAAAAATATTATTTTTCATTAACGAAAAATAAAAATGAAAAGAAGAAAAAGAAAAGAAAATGTTAAAAGAAAAACAAAAAGAAAAAATCTTTTTCTAAACACGCAAAGGCAGGCATACGTATCCAAACGTGATGGCACAAAAGGTGCACCCTGTTTATGAAACTGATACCTACCGATAGAGTAGAAAAATATTATTATTTTTTTTTAATTTAATTTAATTTTATAAAAAAAACAAAAAACTGCTGCAACCTGATATGGCTGATTAACTAAAGACAACAACAATGATATGAACTCCAATAACTAGAAAAAAAAAAAATAATTTGTTGGAGGTTTTTTTTTCTCGTTTTCTTTTTAATTAAAATAACAATCAGTTACAGTTGTGAGTGTTTGTTTTTTGTTTTTGTTTTTGTTCTGAACTGGGGCTAACTTCTTTTGTCGATAGGGCAATTTGGTCTAATTCACCAACAACCAACCCATGGCATGAATCTTGCCAGTCAGCCACTCCATACCCTCGATATGTTTTCATTTTTGAGTCAGTTTCCCTCTTTTTTTCTTTTTTTTTTTTTTTGTTAAAATTTTTTGTTAATGTTTGAAATGGAAAACGAAAAAAAAAATAACATTTCGTTGGTTGGTTATTGACCCGTTGTTGTAACCAAAACTTTTTGTAAAACGAAAAACAAAAAAAAATTTCGTTAAAAAAAAAATGCTTTTTTCATCGTACATATATCAGGTCTTTCAATTGCCTTAGTGCCTTGTATGCCTTGGGAGTTAGAGGGAATAGGAACAAGAAAAAGAAGGCAGGCCAGAGACAGAGATAGAGAAGAGGGAAGAGAGCTAAGAGTAAGCAAACAGATCTCATGTTTAATTTATCAAATTTCATGGCAAAAATATCATTTTTTTTCCTCTAAAGTTTCAACCAATTTTTTTTTCCTCCTATCTGTCTGTCTGTCTGTTTAATAATTTTCCATAGAAAAGTTCAGCAACAAATTGAAACTGAAATTGTAAACGAAATCGAGTTGTCACAAGTTCTATTTGAATTTTAAATTCAGTTTTTATTTTTTTATTTGGTTTGATAAAGTGGCCCGTTTTTCTTCTTTTTTTTTTGATGGCGTTTTTGTTTTAAGCCATTTATCAATTTGATGGATATTATTGTCTACCAACATTTATTTGGTCAGTAAATCAAATATTGATTTAAAGCCTTTGAAATTAATATCGTTTGAGTTATTATGTACTCTCATTCAATAAACATACACTAACAGCTGACATTCAAGTAATAAAAGCTTAATGAAGTCATATTAAATGAATTCAATTATTTCATAATGTACATACATATTGTATGTATGTATGTATCACACAGTGTATGTTTACTTGTTCTTTTTTTAGTTCAAATCTCTATTCTAATGGAAAACAATAGCATTACAAATAAGATCAGTCCAGTACAATAGTGAGGCTTTTATAATAACGATTATCAATTTCGCTCAAGAATGGAAGAATGAATTGCCTTCAAAGTCTTCCTTAGTTATGCCTCATTGGCTTCCATTTATATGACTCGCTAAACACCTTGGAGCGCTGCTGGCAATATGACTTAATGCCCCATCACGCTGGCAATATGTCTTAATGCCCCACCACGCTGGCACTTTACTTCCCCGGACTACTTCTCTATTCTATCCAAGTAACCCTAGATTCTAAGTGAAATTGTTCCAACCTCACCTGAATCCAGACTCGATGAGATTTCATATTAGAATTGTTAGCAAGTAAGACTTATCCTCTGACATAATCAAGTCTGTGAACTCTCGACCTTAAGGTACGCTGCAGAATTTTCTCAAAAGGGTTTAAAGGCTTACTAACAAACTTTAGTCGGGACTCGAAATTTCCGAGATTAAGATCGAATTTTTTTAAAGGACAACTTTTCAGGCTAAATTGCCAGTTTACGTTCTAAGAGCTGCTCAGATTCGTGTTTAATTCGTGTTTCTTTTCTCTTTAATTCCTCTGCAGAAGGAGGAAAACGAATATAACCTTTATACTACTTATGAGTGCGTGTGTGTGTGTAAAAGCGAGTATAAGAGAATGAGTATTTACATAACTAAGTAAACCAGAGGTCAGAATCAATAGCCCTCGGGGACCAAACACATCTTAGGTTTTTAACACACATAGGACACGAACATCAACCAAGATCGTAAAAAAAAGATATTAAAAATGCATTTAGTTGCCTGTCAGCTTCTTTTTTTCAGGTGTCAATTATACGCCCGAACAAAAATTACGATATATTCACTAATATTCAATGAGATTCGCTAAAAACATTCCGAAATGATCTCGTTTTATGGAAGAATATTTTCCACGTACATATGATGTATACACCTTATTAAAAGTAATAAGAACAATTGAAAATATTACTAACAATTTTCCTCCGGGCTATACACATGCTTCTCATAACAAGAGTCACATTTCATTCGTGTTTTCTTTGTGCCGACGTCTAATGTAAAAGAAAAGTGTTGCTAATTATACGGGTTTAATAAGACTTAAACGATTTCTGTTACTCATTCATTCATTCATTCATTTATTTATGAATTTGGCTACCACTATTCAATGAAGGGCGTTTCATTTTGTGTATTTTAAAGCTTTTCATATGGAAAACAGACCAAAAAAATAAATTAAAAATGAAAGAAAATATTTAGGAAACCCTTTCCTTCATTTTTGTTATAATTAAAATTGTTCTGCTGCTTCTTTTTTTTCAATTTTATCATTTTTGTTGTAAATTTTGAGACAAAAGAAATAGAACAAGTAACGCTCGGTACTCTTTTCGAAATGCTAATGATGGGGGCTAAACTGCTTTTGTTGTTTGTGGCCATTTAGACAAGACCTTAGAAAAAAAATATTGTGTTCCTGTATATCATTGTTAAAATGGCTTTTGGGTTGTATTATTAAATTAATTTATTAAATTGAATTAATAACGTCAGCTTAAGTAATAATTCCCAAATGTTTTCTTCTTTATTTTTTTTGTTGTTTTTATTAAATTTGTTAAGAATTTATAATAAAACCCGAAGAAGGGGTGTTAAGTCAGGCATAATTTGTTAAATTTTTTTGGAATGTGTTTAAAACATTAAAAACAAAAATAATTCCCATTTGTTTGTTATTATTGTAACAAATAGGAAGAATTATTAAAATTTAAGAAAAAAAAACATATTTTTTCCATTCCATTGTATAAAAAGCCATGCCATGTAACTCACGAAATATTAAAATGCCAATAATTATGGTTTTTGTTTTTTAAATAATAAAAAAGCTTTTTTAATTTACAAAAGTATTATCTTTCAAACTTTTTAAACTAAACCTTGGGCCTTTCACAAATTGCTGTAAACGTAGATGTTCAAATATATATTCATTAAGTGTCGTTCGTATGGGTTAAGGTCGATCTTGCGCTTGTGGCCTCTCGTTTTGGTTCATACATACAAAATTTCAAATATCAAGCAAGGTTTTTTATTTCAATAGTCCTTAGTTTTTAAAAAGATTGATGGCCTCTCCTTTTCATTGAAGCACCACCACCACCTATGTTTTGTGTTTAGACAATTTACAAAAACAAAAACAAATTGTGAGAAACGTTCAATTTATCCTTAGAAATGAAAGAAAAAAAGAAAAGAAAATGTAATGAAAGAAAAAGGTAGAAAAAAATTCTACAGACCTTTATAAAAAGCCTGACAGTAAATTGTAATAGCAATTGAAAATAACTTATCTTCTAGGATGAATGGTAAAGGAAAAATGGCGTTGAAACAGTGCTCTTAGACGGTCCCAAAAAGAAAAAACAACTGGCTGAACTAACCTATATAGTAAAGGCTAATCCGGTCGGCCTAATATAAGCACAGATATAACGTAACGTCAGCCATTTAACTGATTGACAAACATACCTTTCAATACAAAAAATAACTGCATGAAAAGGCATTCGTTTGTGATTTAATATGCAGGGAAAGAAACGATCCAGTCAAATAAAATCTGCATAGATAATTATTCATTACAACCCTTTAGTCAGGACTACGATCTAGCTTCTCACACCACTTATGTTGGGGGAGATTATTTTATCCATGTGTGTCGGAATCTACAGATTAAAGTTGACTTCGAACGACAGATTTTTGTGAAACTTTTCATGGCAATTTTATTTACTTTCACAGTTTTTGCCAGAATTCTGCTGAGAGGAAGTCGCCTGAAAAACATTTTTTATATTTCGTGGAGATGTCTGACCTGGGCCTCGGTTTAAGAGGCATCACGTTTAATAAGCCAACACACAGAAGAAATCCTCTCTGCTCGAAAGGTTGAACGATTCCTAGCCTCAGGCTATTTCTGCACAATCTGATGCAAGACGGAAATCTTTTTCTGCTGCAATTACTTAGTAAAAGTATCTTCTCTTTGCATTTTACAGAACGCTAGTGATCCCATTAGTAATATGTCAGCTTCCTTTCTGGTAAATCATTTGTCCAATTTTTCTCTAATTTCCCATAAGGTTTCGTATGCAACAGAGGGTGTCCCAATAGTTATAATCTGATAATTATCTTGGATTAACCTCATATCTACTAAATACTCTTGTTGCAGACTGACTATCAGTTAGTAATTATAATGTTCCTTAATCTGTAACTCCTATCGAATAGTCCATTGTATTTTGGACCGCAATACCTTTTTACTTCAAGTTATCTCTTTGATTTCTTTCTTTGGTCAAATCTTGACATTTTTTAAAATCTTTTTCTTTTTTTTGTTTTCTTAATGCCTCTTAATGAAATTAAAAAAATTCTCAGGAGCAAGACAAGCAAATGCTTTCAATTTTAACATGATTGTCATCTTTTGCCAGTTCGATCAATTAATTTCAATTCAATTAATAAATCAATCACCATAAAAACGATAATTAAACGTTTAAATATTCACTCGACTGTATGACAATCAGACTAACTGATGGGCTACAGGCATACAACACATCATAAATTTTTTATTTTTTGTTTTGCATGACCAATGTCTAGCTGATATAGATGTCATACCGTTTTTCCATAGACCGCAGGAATTACAAAAGAAAAAATCAGTAGGCACAGGGCTGTGCATGGTGCAAATATTCTTTTTTTTTTAAATTTTAATTTTACTTTGCTGGTAGTTCTATAGTTATTGCGTAAGATGTTATTGTTGTTGTTTTTTTTTTTATTTAATTTCTATTTGTAATAGATGAAAACGCTTAGCACCAAACGGCGGCTTTGTTTTGTGGTCGTTTAATTACGATTTTATTTTTATTATTATTCTGCTTTGTTGTTGTTGTTGTTTTTTCATATTCTCTCTTTTCTACTTTAGAAATTACTTCCAATTAAACTTTCGTTCAAATAAATAATCTTAATAAAAATGGGTTAAAATACTTATTTGAAGCACTTGAATATTTTTTTTTCTATGTTGGATTCCATTAATAAGGCCCCTCTCTGCTTACTTATGGTCTTTGTGAGGGAAAAGTAACAACAGAATCTATCATTCATTTTCTTTTAATTAATTAATCATCATCATAATTATCATTATCATCATTTTTTTTTTATTATCAATGTCATAATGATTAAAATTGACATCACCATAGTCATCGCAATTGCCACTGCTGATGCTTTACTACTATTCCAGTAACAATAGGCACATAATATTGGTTTTAGGAGAGTCAATAAATTGATCTCTTTAATGCCATTTTAAAAGGGCAATTTTATGTATGGCTTGTAAGTTGTAAGAGTCATAAACATAAAAAATCCCAAGATTTCTTTTCCAAAATGCATGTAATTGGCTTGCTACATATGGATTCCATAAAAAAAGAATAAAGCATCTAACATGTGATCTGATAGGCTTGAACGAATTTTGTTGTCAACATAACCTGCCGTTGAAAAACACTTCTCGCAATCAATATTTATTGGTAAAATAGTTCCAAGATAGCTGTATGCAGCTTATAAATATTCACCCCTACCACCTCCTGATGTAAATAAATCTATTTCTTTAGACAGCTGAGTATCTAAATCAACTACCCTATTAATTCGTTTTATAGGACTTTTGCATTCTTCGATGCCATCAAATAATTTTTTTTTCAATGGAAGTAGGGTTTTCCTCATCTGAGATGCTATTATCGAAGTCAAGTGATATAGAATTTTTTTTCAGGACCTTTTGTAAGGTCAAAATACATATGAATTCACAATCCCGAAAATCCCGAAAAATTCCGGGACAAGTTTTTAAAAATTCCGGGATTCGGGATTATGTGAATCCCGAAAATCCAGGGATTTCGGGTTTCGGGTTTTCCCGATTGGCATCCCTACTAGTAACCCAGCGAGCAATTTTGAAAATTTTTAATCAAATTCGAGTCTTTTTAGATTCTTCTGCGCGATTAAAAAGCTCGAATATGCGCTCAGTTTCTGTTCATAAAAGACTCTTTCGTCGGGAGAAAAAAGTGACAACGAGCGACTCTTCTTAAAAAGTCACTAATGAGTCATTTTCTATATTATTTTAGAGTAATTTCCGACTCTTTTTCTAGTAGCTTTATAATCATTTTCGAATCACTTTCTGATCATTTATTAGTCTTATTTACCTTCGTTTTTCGAGTCGTTTAATCGCATACGAGTCTTTTATGAGTCCTTTTATTGTCATGTATTATTAAAATTTGAGTCATTTATTATTCGTACTTATGCATAATTCTATTTTACTTTCTTCAAATGTTTTTATTAGGTTTACTGAGTTATACGTTTACACTACAATGATTTCAAAAATCACGTTCGTATGAACATTAAGTATCAAAGAAAGAATATTAAGTTTACATTCGTGGTGTGTGTACATCAGACATCAAAATCTTTTTCAAAGAAATATTGCTTTTCGTTAAAAAACAAAGAAATATTTTCACTTCAAAAACAATTGTACTTTATTTCATATTCATCCATTTTTTACATAAAAGAAAATTTTTACAGAAAAGTAGTTTTTAATCATCTACTTGCGCAAAATAATATCATAAAATACGTAATTGCAATCACTTTTCAAACCCCTCCATGATCTGTTTTTGATTACGCGTTTTTCAATCTTCAGTATAAGTAGAATATAATAATAAATAACAGTAATAATAGTCACATTTTAAACGTCTGGATGATAAATTTCGGAAAGCAATACAATTTTCTGTTGAATTTTAAATCGGATTCATTTTACTCATTGGCACGAATCATTTTTGAGTCCTTTTTTAATCGTGTAACAGACTAATAACTTTTTGATCACCAAAAGTACTTCAAAAAACTCAGCAAGGTGATTTTTTATAAAAACAATCTTCCGAATGCTAGCTAGGAAGTGTAACAGAATAAAGTCTCTGGAGAGAATCGAAATCGCGCTAATAGCCTAGCTTACTAACCACCCACTAGACTACCAGGGCATGCAATTTTTTTTATTATTACATATTAAATTATGTTTTATTTCAAACATACTGCATCTTATATATGTACATATTTACTTCAAAATTTATTTGTGTAAAAGGAAACATGACTTTGAAACAAATTTGTGTTTGTATACACATTAACAATACAGAAATTATTTCTTGGTTAGAAATTATATCACCAACATCAGTCAGTTAAGCAAAGAAAACTTGTAAGAAAACTTAATTAATCATTTAAGACAGAGTTTCTTTAACGTTTCTTTCCCAAATCATTATAATTTTGTGTTCATTCGCCAGAAGACAGCCAAAACCTTTAAGAAACTCTGCAAAATGGTGTTATGTCATCCAATGAAGTTTCTGTTTGTGTTCTCGAAATATTACAAAATCTAAAAACTTTATTTGTTTTTAGGTTTTTTGTTGTTCTTGTTGTTATTGTTATTATTTATAACTTTATCTTAGACAGTGGAAAAACAATCTTTAATGAAATATTTATTTTGTTTTTCATTTTTTCTTCTTAACGCAAATCAAATAAATAAACAACAACAACAAAATATGTATACACAAACACAACTTTATTTATTTATTTATTTACTTTTGATGTCTTAAACAAATAAAATCAGGAAAATTTAAAACAGCATCAGAGAGCAGCAATAACATCACTTCCGTTATATCAGCACTTGTATACGCACAATGTTGAAGCAGCAAAGATGATGTAAAAGACAGCCAGCACAACAACAATTTGTTGTTTTTTCCATCAAAAACGAAAAACGAACAAAAAAAAAGAACCAAAAACATCTCTTTTATTTGTTATCGAAAATCTAACATCTCTATAATATCCGGTAATCGTTGTTAAAATCAAAGTATTCACAATATATATTACATATACAGACGCACACTTATACACACACACATGAGTATATATGGTTGTTGTATAAGCATATTACATTCACTGACTTAATAACACTATAGTATTAGACTCTATCTGACACACCCACACACACACAGTCTTACACTGAGAAAGGGAATTTTAAGCACAAGTTAGAATTGATTGTACTTGCATACATATAGGCATATACAGTGGTGATCTTATAATTAGCACACCCATCTACACGACACTTATCCAAACGCAAAGATTAAATATTTTTCCAAAACTTAAATATTCTGTCGAGTATACTTGTATCTCAAGATCGTTCCGTGAATTGGATGTGAATCTAAGTAGTTCATCCAATCATGCGGTGTTGTATAAGTATTATTATCATCATTACCTTGCATAAAAAACCAAAGAAATAGGATAAGAGAAAGAAAATTTAATATTTTTATAAAGAAAATTCAAAACAAACTTTTTGCTGGATTACGACCTTGCTTCTCACACCGTTAATTTTATGCATGAATTGCGAGGGACTTATAGTTTAATGTTGACTCCGAACGAGAGTTTTTTTTCGAGAGACTTTCCATGCCAAAATCATTTTATCCTTAGAGCTTTTGCCAGAAGAATGCTAAAAGAAAGTTGCCGAAAGAAATATTTTTTCGAGACGTCTCGGCAGTGATTTAAACCATGGGCCAACATGCCATCTACTTCATGGCAATTTTATTTACTCTCAGAGTTTTCGCCAGAAATCTGTTGAGAGGAAGTCATCCAGGAAATATTTTCATATTTTCGTTTTGATGTCTGACCTGGGATTTGAACTCGGGCCAACACACTACCTACTAGACTACGGCGACTTTTGGTGGATCGTTGTGCTAATTATAGTACCCCAATTGCATATATGTTTGTGTAGCGTACTACAGTTATAATCTTACTATTATTATAGACTCAAACTCTCATGCTGTTTGTTTATTTTGTGTAAAACGTTACAAATACATACTTGCTGGCACACACATAAAGATAAGAAACGTTATACAAATGACAGTTGCACACTGGCTTTACTCTCTCTCTCTCTCTCTCTCCATTCGTGTATAACATGTATAGGAAACAAAACAAAACAAAACAAAACAAAAGGAAAGGAAAGAAAAACTATTTGAGACATCAAATTTCCTTTTTCTACAAACACAACAAAGAGATCCACCAACAGAGAGGAATAATAACGACAGTACCAATAAGAATTTCTGTGTTTATAGCCTTGTAATGTTTTATTTTTAAACATCAACTGTCATAAACAGTGTTGGTAATTGTTAAAAATGAGGTTAACAAGATGCAGCATACAATTTAAAAGTTTGTTTCGAAGTCACTCAAAAATCGTATACAAATCTTAAATATTTTTTATAGAATAAATGAAAAAACTTTAATTTTTCTCATATAAAAATCGATGTTGCTTTTAGATTCTTTTGGATGCCATAGAATTTTCTATAAAAAAAAAATATGGAATAAAATTACTTGGAGTGTCCAAATATCTGAACACAATGCAATTTAAATGCAAATTTAATCACACTCTTCGTATTATTCTTATTTTTAGCAAATACTTGCATACAATCAAAAGAAAAACAAAAACAAATTTGTGCACAGAATTCAATAAGGGAACTGGAAACTGAAAAACATTGTGCCCCGCACACACCCATACACACTGTGTACCCGGGCAAAATCTCTCACTCACTATTCACTTGCAGGCGAAATCATTTAAGCTCGTAGAAGAGTCATGAATCAAAAGAAAATTTGGATAAGGAACAACAACAGCAATACAACAACTTTTACTGTATTTTAAAATGTTTTTTCTTTTTTTTGTTTTTGTTGTTGTTATTGCTTAAGGCTTTAAATAAAAAAAGTGTATGCATGTACACAATTTCACTCTCTATTCTCCAGTATATTCATACGATAGAAATACGAATGAACTAACATACATACACATGTTTATAATGCATGTACATATACATACATAAATATAAATCAGTGTGTAAATAAGTAAACGAATCACAAACTATAAAACAACACACTGATGATACTGATGCTGAATGCAAAACAGTTGTTTAAGGTTTTTGGCTTTATTTTATTTCATTCTGTATTATATTTTTAAACATCTCTGACACTCTCGGAACAACAACAATAACAACAACAACAAAAATTAAACAAAAAAATTTAGAAAAGTCCAAGTATTTGTATAGCTTTATGATTTACTAACAACACACACACACACACATATGCAAACACAAAAAAATTATCTTTTTTTTGTGTATATTTTTAGGGTATAGTTTTGATAGTATTGGTTTGTACATGCATACTTCATATAACATTGGGTAGTATAAAGTGCTTTTTTTTTAAACAGCTAGCAAACAGCTAACAAAAATAACTTTATTTAATTTATTTTTTAGTTTTTTTTTGTTTTATTTATAATTTTCAAAATAAACTGAAACTGATTTTATTTTTATTTATTTTTTTTTTTATTTTTTTTTAAACTTTTCATATGATGGAAGTGTTGTGGACACTGTAGTCTCCATTTAAGTGTTTATGTCTACGGTTCCTTTTTTATCTCATTCTCACTGTCTCTCTTTCTCTCACTCTATGTATTTATAACGGGATCATGTCAAAAGCAACTTGTGTAATTTGAATAAATACATTTTTAGAGAGAGATTTTTTTTCTATTTAATTTTTGTTGAAGTTTTAAATATAAAATAGAATTTAAATGAAATTTTAACTTGATTTTTTATTATTTTTCTTTTTCAAAAGTACGAGATTGCAACTAAAAAGGTGACAAATAATAACGATAATGATCCGACATTAAGGGAGTATCCATATAGACGCTGTAAAGGACTTCAAATTGCATAATTTTGGTGGGCAATAAGCGTCAAAACATTGTAAAATTACTTATAAACTGATAACTCATAGAATAAAACCCAAATCGATCTTGGTCAGTGTTGCCAATTTTTTTTCAAAATTTTCCGTCAAATTGGGCTTTAAAAATCGCCAGAAACCGCTAAATTCAATTTTTAAACCGTCAGAAATCCGTCAAATAAATAGTTTGAAAATATTAAATTAACGTTGAATGAAACAAAATGTAAATAATTAAAATAAAATGTAAATAATTAAAATAAAATGTAAATAATTACACATATTTTTTATTGAATTGTTTTTTCAATTATGTTTAATAATTTACAAACAAAATTAGGTATTTTCAAAAATGTAGTGCCAGTCTTCTGGATTTTCGTTTCGAAACTTTTGTGGATACTAAGGTGTCATAACTTTTTAAAAAGAAAATTCAATTCAAATGTACATTTTAAAATTATATTCATATAATTTATGTTGTTACAATTTCATCGTTTCTTGTCATGTACGCTTAATTCTCTTTTTACACGGTAGATACGTTCCAGAAAAACTCGTGTAAAAAATGACATGAAGTACATAGAAAAGAAGGGGATTTGTTTCACATCCTTCAAAAAATGTAAAAACATATAATTCGTAGGAAAAAATTAATACGAGAGTCTTTATAAAAAACTAAATAAAATTTTTATTAGCATTAATACATATTTTAATTCATAAAATTAAAAGCGATTCAAATCTTATAAAAATGTAACATAAATTTAAAATTATTGTAGTTCAGGAAGTCAAAAAATTAATATAAGTTGATTAACAAATGATACATTCACCGATCCTTAAAGGTAATTTAAACAAACTAAAAATCATCCATGTGATGATGAAAATAACAGAAGTTATTTTTGCTATCGTCATCGGATTTCATACGTAATCGCTTACGTGAGGTTGGTTCAGAATAGCTATCAACTCAAACAAGATTATCATTTTCAGTTTCCGATTGGACAGCACTGCGTTTAATAACAAAATCGACCGTTGCGATTCAGTTTGAAGTCGTCGTAGTATAGTAGAAATAATGTTGCCTTATTAGACTGAAGGCTAGAGTTCAAACCCCAGGTCAGATAGCAAAACGAAAATATTTTTTCGACGACTTCCTCTCAGCAGATTTCTGGCAAAAACTCAGAGAGTAAATAAAATTGCCGTGAAAAGCTTCTCGAAAACTGTCGTTCGGAGTCGACTTTAAACTGAAGGTCCGGCCACTCATGTATAAAATTAACGCACACTTGGTATGAGAAGCTAGGTCGCAATCCTGATTAAAGGGTTGTAATGACCAAATATGTATGTCTTTGTGTAAGTCATAGTAACGAACCATTCAAGATCTTAGATTACGTTGAGATTTTCATAAACTTTTCTCAACCGTGCTATACCAAATATCACCGTGTAAAAACAGAATTAATTTTATTTTCTAGACCGTGCTATTACAAAATTAGGTGTACTTACTTTTTTAATATTTTTTCTTTTTCCTGCCTTCTTATTTTAAACACAACACCTTAATCTTTACCTTCATTTGAAACAGATTTCAACTTTAGGTTTTCGATTTTTGCTTTGTACTTTTTCTACTAACCGTTATTCTCTCTCTCGAATTGCATTTTTTCTTACTTATATCATAAAATTCAACCTTGAAAAAAAAAACGCTAAAGCGTTGTAAAAAACTCCAGATTTCCCGCTAACCGCTAAATAGCATTTTTTCCCGTAATTGGCATTGCAAAAACGTCAGATTTGACGGGAAAAACGTCAAATTGGCAACAGTGATCTTGGTGATACCACAATCCGCTCCGTTCACAGAGACCTGCGCCGAGCAAATTTGTCGGCGGCGGCGGCTAAAGTTGAAAAGCTTCGGCGGCGGCTTTAAGCCGGCTGTCAGCCGAAATATGGTAAAGTTTCGGCGGCTCTTTTATTTATTTAAATAATATGCATACATTTCCAACATTTATGTATGTAAAGAACAAAAAAGATGTGTAAATCCATGTATGAAACATTAGTCTCACATAATTGGTCATTACAACTTTTCAGTCAGGATTACGACATAGCTTCTCACACCACTTATGAGTGTGCGTTAATTTTATATATGAGTGTTGGGGCCTACAGTTTTAAAATGGACTCCAAATGATAGATTTTAGAGAATCTTTTCATGGCAATTTTATTTACTCTCAGAGGTTTTGCCAAAAATTGCAGTAAATTTACTAAATAATCATTGTTAGCAAATCGATTATTAAAAATAAGCGACTAAAGAAAAAATTAGAACAAAAAGTAAAATTACACACAAGGTTGTAACACTGGTCTACTGTGATCCGAAATGACATAAATAAAATGGCCCTGGTTGCTCCACCATGTTAAAGGGCCTTAGATCTCTGCAGCACATTTGCACAAGCAGACATGCGTTAGCAAATTTTTCGGAATCTGCATTTTCAGAACTTCCTGGCAATATGGTTTTAGGTTTGGCATTCGAATTTTAAAATTTTTTCGATTTTACATCAATACCATGAGCACGTAAATGGTTACAGAGGTTTGATGTCGACGCAGAAACTCCAAACCTGAAATTATTTCGCATATTACACCTACAAAACAATTATCAGAAATAAGTATTCAAAATAAAATTTTCCAAAAAAATTTGGCTAAAAGCTAATTGAAATTGGAGTTTAAATTATTGTTTTGGGAAATCAATACCATTAAAAATAGCATGGTGGTCATCGGAATCAAATGAATTTAACTCATTTAAATTATTGAAATTTGTAGTTCTTTGGTTCTCCATTTCAATTTTTTGTCTTTTAAAAAATTTAACGTAAAGTTAAAAGTGTTACCACATTCACCAAAAACAAGAAAAGGTGTTCAAAATTTCCATATCAAAAAATTAAAAATTTTTCTATTAATATATCACAAAATGAATAACAAAACTTCAATAATGTATTTAAGTCAAGTAAAACAAATATATAAATATCATATATATAATTAAAATTTACTGTATACAATTTTAAAAACATATTTTCATATATTCTAATTTTCTTACATACATACAACGGCGGCTAAATTTAAGCCGAATCAAGCCGAATAAATTTTGTCGGCGGCTCGGCTTAGCCGGCTGTCAGCCGGTCGGCGCAGATCTCTGTCCGTTCATAGTCTTCAATAGCAGCACTTAAAAAAGCGATTATCAGACGGCCTTAGTGTCTTAAATAGCTAACAATGGTTTTTCCATGGTCATTTACAAAAGAATGCGGACCTATTTTACCCCCAGGACAAAATTCACTACAAGCTGTTACATTTTCATAATGCAATGCCTGCTTTTACAAGTACTTCTGCGTTCTCCTACCTCTAAAATCAACAACTGATACAATCATCGCATAAGAAATGGACTTCATACCTGAAGAAACTGTAGTCAGTGTTGTACTTCTGTTTAATATGTACAGAACAGTATTGTTTGTAATTCATTCTGCTTAAAAAAAGTCTACTGAATTTCTTCTAACTTAACCATTGGCAACCATACATATGGTTCTCGTATCTTCTTTTTTAGAATGTAAAAAAACGATTAGGAATTAAGAAAAACAAACAAACAAACACTGTGTTTTGTTTTACAATTTATTTTTATTCATTTAAACAAAAAAAAACCCCTTCAAATATTTGTACAACAAACGGAAATAAAAAATAGTTTCACTTTCTTTCGTGGCATTTTTTTTTTTGTTTTGTTTCTTTTTTTTGTAAATAATATTACAAAATCTTATGAAAAGCAATTCGTATTTCATTTCGCTCCACTTCAAAATGAGCAATTATTTAAAAAGTAGAGTGTAAGTACATGTGTAAGTGTGTGCTTTTGTTGTTCTAATAATTACTGTAGTTTTTCTGTATTTTTTTTTCTTTTTTTTTCTTAAGTGTTTACAAAAATGGGGCTCTGCCCTCTCTTAAATGCTCTCTCATTCCCTTTCTATCATTATCTATCATTATTACTCAAGTGTTTGTTGTTGTTATTACAAAATTTTTGTTTTATTTTTAATTTTTTTTTTATTTTGTTTTTTTGTTTCCATCATTTGAATTGCTGTCTAAATGTAAAGTAACTGTAATGAGTTTAAAAGATGCTCTTAAAAAACAAAAACAAACAACAAAAATGATTTCTAATACATATTACACACACGCACACATTCACATACACTGTTTAAGCAAATGTAAAGGAATGCTCTTTATAATTTCCACTTCTTGAGAGAAGTACAATTAAAATAATCGTCCTCCTCATTATTTATAGTGAGACGACAGGCACACATATACACACACAGAATCTAACACTTGTTCTCTTTCATATTATAGTGTACCTCACATTCATTTGTAAAGGCATAATGAACGTACGTACGCACGTAGTATGCATGTAGGCAGACTCGTGTCACTTGACTTTTTCATTTTGCCTTGACTTGTTCCCCATTTTTTGTTGTTTTGCTGTTGCAAGTACAACAAATTTGTCTTTAATTTCTCTAAAATCAGTACAAACAAAGAAAAAAATCACAGGAATTTAGTGAAAAACTAATGACAACAGAAAGAGAGCAGAGAGAGAGAGGGAAAAATAAGAAATTATGGAGTAAATTTTGTTTTTCAAGTAGAGGTCATGTGTCACTTAGAATAGAGAAAAATGACAAGAATTTAATGCTCTTTTAAATTGTACATTAAAGTACCGTTATGAACAAACACTTGTAATATGAAGTCAAAAAGAGACAAAGGAAGATAAAAAGAGAATAAGTTTTTAATATTCTTTGTTAAAATTGCATATTTTTTAATAAATTAAATTTATTTCGTTTAAATTTTTCAATTTATTTCCTGTCTTTTCACAAAAAAACTTCTTTCTAAAACTTAAACTTATTTTAAAAGTTAAAAACATTAATTTGTTGATTTGTCTTTACTTTTCATTACTTTTTCAATAAACAAGCAAAATGAAAAAAAATACAATTTAGATAGACATGAAAATGGAATAGCAATTTACATGGCAGTATTTCATAAAAAGTCTACTAACTCCTGTAAATTTAGAACAAATAAAACATTATTACCAAATAGAAAATGTTTTTCCATCATTTTCTTTTCAAATTGACAGATGTTGCAACAATCTAGACACGGTCGATATTTCTTTTACTTTTTCCCCTTGCTCCCACATGCATATTGATGGGGCATTAAAATAGACACGAATATTGCATTATTTCATGCACAACAAATAAGAAAGAACGAAAAAATGAAATAAAAATCAAAAGAAAGAAGAAATCAAAACGACACGCACATTTTTTCTTACTCAAAAACATAAAAAAATAAAATAAAATAATCCGCCCCAATGGCAATAGATTATGTTTTTAAAAACAACACAATTTTTTAGCTAAATTTATAGTTTTTGTTTTCGAGAGAAATAATATCTGGGAGATCCAACCTTTTTAGTCTGTTACAAGTAATGATTAGCCGCCAACAGCAGCATTCATCATGCGTATGGATAGGCAAGAAAGTGTTGCTGTCGATATCAAAGAAAATCAAACAAACATCGGAGAAAAACTAAAATTGTATTTAAAAAACGACAACAAACGATTTACAGAGTGTTTCATTTCCATTTAGAAATACAATTAAGCGTAAAAATTGTGCAAAAGTTATACAACTTGACTTTCTAAAATAATTGTAAAAGATTTCCTATACTGATCCTACATAGCATTATAATAATTCAATTGTTTTCCATGCCAAACCTCTAGCCAAACTCTCTACTAATACTATTGAAAAAATTATATATCGGATTGGCTCCAAACTATTTTTTCTTTAACATAATACCGTAAAATAAATGTCCAACAGGAGTCTAGAAGAATTAAACGGCTAAGTTCAACTAGTAAGTAGAATTGGTGTCATTTGAGTACAACGATTCTAAAGGTTCTGGCGAAGCGTAAAATTAGCAATTCTCATTAATTTTTTGCCAAATAAATGTTTACCGAGGAACTGATACAGTGATGCGAGGCCGCCGTGGTCTAGTAGGTAGTGTGTTGGCTTATTAGACGAAAGACCCGAGTTCGAATCCCAGGTCAGACATCAAAACGAAAATTTGAAAAATGATTTTTCGATGACTTCCTCTCAGCAGATTTCTGGCAAAAACTCTGAGAGTAAAAAATTGCCATGGAATGCTTCTCAAAAAATGTGTCGTTCGGAGTCGACTTTAAACTGTAGGTCCCGCCACTCATGTATAAAATTAACGCACACAACATAAGTGGTGTGAGAATCTAGGACGTAGTACAATGGGTCAATTCGACCACCGAGTACTGTACTTGTCAGAATTGACAAGTACACGTCCTCTAACCTAACCTAACCTAACCTAACTGATACAGTGAACGCAGAGTGCTATGTAACAATATTAGACAACTTTTTGATGCTTCCTAAAGAAGAATCCGAATCCAGCAAAGAATCCGATTCCAGCAAGATAGCATTACGATAACTTACAAGTCCAATGCATCGCTGTTAACAGAAGAAATATAGATTGACTTCCGCAAAATCCTGTTTTCAAATCCAAAGTTTACGCCAATAAATCAACTTCCCCCTGCGATCTTAAAAGTCAAGAAAGAGCAGCCATCATCGGCAATTTTTTTCTTGACTTAATTTAATCACAGGAATGTTAAATTGAATCGATTTATGATAAACATTGACAAGGCACCCTGTATTTACAAGATGAACCACAACTACAGTGAATCATAAAAATCTGTCCAAAAAAATAACTCAAAAAAGAAGTAGAGAGAAAGGAAAATTAAAATTGGAGAGGCTGACAGCCACTTCAATGGCCAGCCAGCCAGCCAATAGTGCAAAACAAAAACAACATAAATAATCATTATTAAGATAATGAGAAAGAAACCATAATGATCATCATCTTATTGAAGAGGATGAAGAGGAATTTAAAGTGTTTATTTCTTCTTTTTTTTTTATCAAAAACAACAACAAAAACGAAAATTTAAAAAAAAAATTATTTCACAATCCCAGAAAAAAACACTAAAATTTACATTTTGTATGTGTATGTGTAGGCATACGCATACGTAAGTATGTGTTTATAATTTATTGATAAACGTGCCTTCTCCTCCCTGCACTACTTCAAAGCGAAAAGTAAGTATAAAAAGAGTTTTAAGGATTAAAATTCTTTATTCACTGAATACGGCAGAAAACAACAAAAAAACAAAAAAACAGAGTGGGGGGACAAAGAACTTTAATGTTCAACAGCAAAAAAAAAACCAAACGGGGAAAACAAACAACAAATAAACGATACAAGATAACAACAACAAAAATATTACAAAACAACAGAAACTGTTGTAGTTGTTATTGAATGTCATTGTTGTTGCTATTGCTGTTTACGAAACGTGCAACATGACAATAAACATATTGCCAATGTTTATTTTCTTTTATCGTTTTTCATTTTTTCTTTCTGGCAACAAGGGCTTTACACTCTCACTCACATACAACAACAATAAACAAAAGCAACAGACAGATTTTATGCTCGTTCAGGTTTCTTTAGCCTGCACAGGCCCCCTCTCTTGCCCTGCTCAAAAACGTTTTACAATGCCATCGTCCTGCCTGCTTTTGTTAATTTTGACAGAGCAGCACAGAGCAACATATTGTCCCATCTTTTCTCTTGTTGTTCTCTACTTTTCCTTCTTTTTTTTTTTTTTTTGATTTGACAGAAGAATTAAAACAACCAATGAGTAGTAGGTAGCCATTACTAATGGAGTTCTTTTTTTCCGCCAAATTTAAATGTTTTCCCATTATCAACACACTAAACCATGTGAGCGCAAGAAGGAAGTTGGAATCAGACCAACAGACCAAAAAAAAATACAAAAAAAGAATTTAATTTCGCACACAGAAGCATATAAGTACGTAAATAAAAACTACAACAACTACAAAGACTTTAAAAGAATAAAAAAACAAAAACAAAAAAAATGTTTTAAAATATTCTCTGAACACTGCTATAAAATAAAAGATGCATTAAAAAAAATTATGACCGTAAACCGAAGAGTAGCGAAAACAAAATTAAAAGCAAAAAATTGTATATCAAAGGGACCAAAAACTGAAAGCAACAAAAAAGAAGAAGAAAAAAAGAAATTAAAACATAAACTAAAAAGAAAAAGAAAACAATAACAGGAATGGGTGTGTATTGAAGAGTACACGGAATATACGAACAGTCAAAGAAAAAATAGGAAAAAAAGTTATTAAAAAGGGTTAAAATGGATTCAAGTTGTCAAAGCTGGAGAAAACAAATAAAATATGCGTATAAAGACACCGGCAAACAACACCATCAAGAGGTTTAAGAGTAGAATTGGAGTTAGACGACATGCAGTCTAATTAAAACTAACGAAAAAACACTGTCCTTCAATCCCAAACCATGCCTTATTGGACAATTCAAAAGAATATTTGCTTAGTTGGCTGGTTGAACCACCCACAACTACAGCGAACTTTAGCTACGCTGATTTAAATGTTTACCACAGCACTTGATTTCATCAAATCGTGATAAGAGATCCCCTTGTTAAATACAGGATATGATGTAGATGTTGTGTAAGAACTTCTCTCCTGTATTGGCTTGTAACCACTGAACAATATCCAAAGAAACGATCAGTGTTGGAATATGATCACAGTAACGGGAGTTATCATTAAACTGTAACCCTCTTTACCGTTATTGATCTATATGAGTTTAGCTTCCGTTAAATACAACCACGTGTATTGGCACAACCATGTGCATGTATGTAGCTTTTAAGCGTGTAGTGGCGCACCTGATGTCATATTCGGACCAGGAAAGCTTAAAATCCTATAGGAAACAAGACCTTACCACCACCAGTTTGTCCCTTTCCAAGCAATAATCAAGAATACTTTAATTTTTATCAACACAACAAAATTTAGAATGCTCCTGAAAAAATACGTTAAATTCTAGTTCCAAGGGCAAAATCAACCGCTTGCCTTTCTGCGAACGAATATTTGGACATGTGCTACCCACTTCGACATTACAAAGTAACGATCTTTACCTAAAAGAAACCCAAGTTATAACCAAGCGATAACGTCACAATTTTTTCATATGTTGGCAGATAGAGTTTCGCTGGCGAAAACTTTAGATTTGGAATAACTGTTGAGGGAAAAGGTCTACATGGTTTGGATCAGGGCTGCTTGTAGTTCAATTGAAGGATATTTGCTGAAAACGATATATACATACATACATACATATTGAAAGTGCCTGTGAAGTCGGTACGTTGATACGTTCTCTGAATTATTCCCACACTACAGTAACCAACTTATACAACGGTCTTCAATCCCCCTAAATTGAGGCTGAAGAGCAAAGTCTCATCAGTTAAACAGTAAATTTTTCTTTTTATAAAGTTTTTGACTTAAATATGTACCTAATAGGGATACCAATCGGGAAATCCCGAAACTCGAAATCCCGCGATTTTCGGGATTCACACAATCCCGAATCCCGGGATTTTTTAAAACTTGTCCCGGGATTTTTCGGGATTGTGAATTCATATGTATTTTGATCCTACAAAAGGTCCTGAAAAAAAAAATTTTATATCACTTGACTTCGATAATAGATTCTCAGATGAGGAAAACCCTACTTCCATTGATAAAAAGTTATTTGATGTCATTGGAGAATGCAAAAGCTCTATAAAACGAATTAAAAAGGTAACTAATTTAGATACTCAATTGTCCAAAGAAATAGATTTATTTACATCAGAGGTGAATATTTACAAGCTGCATACAGCTATCTTGGAACTATTTTACCAACAAATGTTGGTTGCGGTAAATGTTTTTCGATGGCAGCGTATGTTGACAACAAAATTCGTTCAAGCCTATCAGATCACATCTTAGATGCTTTAATCTTTTCGTTGGAATCTAAATAATTTTCTTAAAACTAATGCATTTGCGTATGTGTGAACAATTTTTATTTTTGTTAATTTACGCTTTTTTGTTTCTTTTCGACTTGCTGTTTTAAAATTTTTAATAACATATAATTCTGATATTTGCCATTAAAAGTTTCTCAAAAATCTGTCGTTCGGAGTCGGCTTTAAACTGTAGATCTCACCACTTATGTATAAAAATTAACACATACAACATAAGTAGTGTGAGAAACTAAGTCAATAATCTTGACTGAAGGGTTGTAATGACCAATTATGTATGTATATAATTATGATATACATACATAATTGAAATACAAATGATTTTGTTAACGAAATATATTTCTTATTAAGAGAAAATAGCGATTTAGCCTATGATTTTTCGGGATTTTTGGATCCCGAATTATCCCGAAATATCCCGGGATTTCGGGATCGGGATTTACAAAATCCCGAATCCCGGCATTTTTAAAAACCGATCCCGTTTGGCATCCCTAGTACCTATACAGCAACGCAGCATTTTTATTAGTTTGGACATCAAGCGATAACCCCTGTGTAATTCATTGACATATCGCATAGCAAAGAGTAGACTTTTATCCTTAATTAGTAGTATACATATGCATAACTACTACTGCAACTACAATTATAAGCTTATTTGCATACAGAATTGCATAAGAATGTAATACAAACTGTTTTATAAACCCCAACCCATACAGCTTCAGGCATAATCTTTCTTCAGTGCTTTTCCAAATGTCTTAAATCGTGTTCATGTCATTCAATGGATAGTTAACAACACTATTCAGGAGAAGACGTTAAATGTTATTGTTTTTAAATTCTTACATGCATTGTGTTGTTACTGCTGCATGGAAGTGTGTATGCGGTTTTATTTCTGTTGAAGTCATTTTCATTCTATGAGTCATCATTCTTAACATGATTGCTTCTCGCTATGAATTGTCTTTCTTAATTTTTTTTTTTGTTTTCTTTATGTTACTGGTATTTGTTTCATTTTGCTGTATTTATTGTTATTGTTGTTATTGTTATAAACGATTTATATCTTTAAAACGTTTGTTGTTTTTTAATGCGTTTTCTTTTTAACTATCTCTTCTTCAATTGCAGTTGGTTTTTGCTGTTGCTGTTGCTGTTGCTGTTGCTGTTGCATCTCTATACACTTTATACTTTTGCATATAAAAAATGCTCAACACGTACTTTTATTGTTTTCTCCAGTGATGCCAACTTAGCCCTTTTCGGGCTAGATTTAGCCCTTTTTGAAGTACCTTTAACGCGAAAAAAAATTTTTAGCCCTAAACTAAAAAACGCGCAATTTCAGCGCTTTTCAGTATTTTTGTTTAGCCCTTTTAGCCCGTTTTTCCTTTAACTCTGTAGGGCAATATTATCTTATGTTTCTCTGGCAATGTCGAATTGTAAGCCAATGTGGCAGAATTTTTTTCTTCTATTTCTTGATCTCTTCTTTGACATTTACATAGAATTGGCAAAAGTACCGGGTAACACAAGCTTTCCTGAAAGTTTAAAATTGTGTTTACATAATAATTAGGTGGAAAAGAAATGTCAGGCTGCGTTATCGGTATATACTGCAATTCATTTATCATTTGCTTCCATAGAACACTTGAAAGAGACAAGTCTCAATACCATGAATGAAGAAGAGGATGACCAAGAAGTACAAATCGTATGTAACAATGACAAACTTTGGAAGACTGTAATGTAAATTCTATTTGAAACTAATCTAGTATCTTAATTCTATTGAATGTAAAATGATCTCAATAGCAATAATATCTATTAATAGTTTTGTTTGAAAATTGTGGCTTCTTTATCTGAAAAGACTTTTTTAATTTTAGCCCCCTTTTTGCGCTTTTTTGAAAAAAATGAAATTGTTTTGTACTAAAATCGTAATTTTTCAATTTAGCCCTTTTTAGCCCGTTTTTCATTTTTATTCACGCGTTTGGTGCCCTAAGAGTTGGCATCACTGGTTTTCTCCCTCTTTAGGTGTTGCTCTCTCTCTCTCACTAACTCTCTCTCTCTCTTTCTCTCTCTCTGTCTCTTTAACTGTTTTTAGCTGGTGCCATTTTCTATGTAACAAGAACGGCCATTATTTTCTATTACAAAAAATTGTGAAATTTTCTGCTGCTGCTGAGAATACTAGAATCTCATGCATTTTCAACCTTAATTTCCTTTTCTTTTTGTTGTAATTGTTGTTCCCTGTTTTATTCTTTTATTTTTTCTAAAGAAAAAACAATAAAACTTTCTAAAGCAAGAACAACAACTATTGACTGCACAAAACTAGTCTTTATTTGATTCTCTAGAGTCGAAATATTCCTTTAGAAGCTCTTTTTTATTCCAAGAGAACTTTTTCGTAAGGATAATATGCTGATAGTAAGAGATGGAGGGAGCGAGAGAATAGCATAGAGGGGGTGGTCGTTTGAGTGGGTTAATAATGTTTCTTGCGTTTTAAAATGATTTCTTAAATATTTTTTTTTTATTTTTTCCTTAAACAAATTGTAAAAATTTTCCATAGTCTAAGGAAAATAGGCAGAGATAGGGAAAGATAGATGGCGAGAGAGAGAGAGAGAGAGAGCGAGAGAGATAGGTAAGTAGGAAAAATAATAAATCGAGTCATAAATTTATCAGGTCACTTGTGGGACTTTATCATTTAATAAGAAAAAGTACTTTTTTAAGGTTGCTGTAAAGTGGTTAAAAGTAGCAAAATTTGAATGCACAGTTTAATGGGGCTTTAGAAAAAAAAACGAAAAAGCGAAAGCAATTTAGGGAGGCAGAAAAACAGAAAAACATAAAAAATATTTTTATTATTTAAAGAGATATTGGTTTAGAAAATTCCAAACTCCACGGTACTAAAGCAATAAAAGCAAGTACATTCCAACTTAATGTACTTTTGACTTGTTTCTCTGGAAATTTAAATACAAAAAGAGAGTTTACATACTCAGAGAACAGTTTCTTAGTTCCATAATAATTCTAAAAGTGTATAGAAACGGAATAATAAAGTTTCTATTGACCAGGATCTTTGTAACTGTTTTTCAATGGTTCAAAGAAAAGCATTAAAAAAGTAAAAAGATTTCTCTCTAAGCCTTTACAGTAATTATGCCAGTCCTGAGCCATTACATGATAAATTTTGCATAAGAGTTTGTATCTTAACACTCAAAATGAATGCAATAATTGAAGGTAAATAACAATCAACAATATTGACAGCCCATTAATTACATTGCAAAACAATCTGGGGACCAAATTATTTCCGAAATTCCCCATACAATACTTAGATCTGAAAAATCCAGCCATTAAGTCTATAAATGATAAAAACTCTAAAGAAGTAATGAGGAAAAATCTAATCATTCTCTCGATTGATTTCCAGCAATTATTTTTGAATATTTTGCAGCCAACACTGTTCGACAAAACTCTGATCTGTATTGACTCTGATTTTTTTTCAAAAGGATCATAACTTGCAACAAATCATGGCTATATGATTATGAAAGAGAAACCAACTCAATAGAAAAGTCCAGAAGAGGACAGAGTCACATAACACTTGCATTTTCAATAATATTTTAAAATTCTTGCTGACTATTCCCTGGAATTATTACCTTTTATCAAGGTAGAGCTTTTCCTTTAAGGTTTTAAGTGATTGCAAACTTTTATTATTGAGTGTCGGAATCTACAGACAGACTTACACATTGATCTGCAGCTAAAAGAAAAGACCGGTTTACAGATTTCATTATTTTTTTTTTGTTTTTGTTTTCTCGTATTGTCTTTAAGCCGGCTGGTTATAAAGTTCAGTTCAATGGTGTTGCTACTAGACAGCATTTTATTAAAAAAAATTTACAAGTTTTCCTTTTATTTAAATTTTGAGGTTAAAGTTTAAAGTCTTTTTCTATATTTTATTTACTAATTAAAGAAGAAGAAGAAGAAAACAACCATAACAACAAATGAATTTTAAAATCAACTTAATATTGTTGTTGTCGCTGTAAAAGAATAAGAAAATTAAACAAAAAATTTTCCCCATCGTGATGAATATTTTATTCATCAGTGATTAGAAAATGTTAAACAATATTTAACAGGGAGTACCGATCCACAAAAACTTATCAAACAACCCGCATAATTTAAATTTTTTTTCATTCTCTTTTACAAGACAACAAATTAGAGGCTGATTTGAAAAGCCGGGTGGCTTTATAACAACTTCAACGAGTTGCTGTGTTTCGAATACTACCCACGTGGTGTGTCACAGACTTTAAAAATGAAAGTGTTATACGATATTTCTTTTATTTTAAATTTTTTCTATAAAAAGATTTACATTTTAGAAACGATTTGTTAAAAATTGTAAAGATAATTTATTTAAAATTTTTATAATGATGAAGACAAACTAATTCGGACGTTTGTTTTCTAATTTTAAATTAAGGGATTAGGTACTTTTTTCGTAAAGTTCGGCGATGGTACGGCAGTCTGAAGAAGGTTCTCTCATAATCTGGCGAACTTGATTTGAACATCGAACATCGTTTAAGTAATTTTAGCTGAATGATGGTTCCCAAAGTCGAAAAATATGATTTTTAAGCATTTAAGTTGAGCTTATCTGGTTTCGTTGTACTATTATGTGCATTTTTTTTCTTCTTTTCACAACGTTTAAAGAAAATTTTAAATTTCGAAAGTCACTACAAAGAAAAAGTTTTTTTCATTCACCCTAATTGCTTGAATTTGTCAACAATTCGTTACTGGCTTAAGCCACAATACAGAGTTAATGTAGATACAATATTTAAGTGCAATTATTTTAGAAAATCATTTCATATCTTCATTTGCAAGAAAAGCAAATTTTCAACATTTACATCCGTTTAGAACGTAGATGTGTTTTGTTTTTGTTTTTTTTATATTACACAAACAAAACAAATGTTGCATAAATAAACAATTTTATTTATTTATTTACAAGCATATAGTCTATGTATATGTGGAATTGTGTGTACATATTTATCAAAAATAGAAAATATTTGACACAGTGTGGTGAAGAAAACTGTTTCGATTGCATTATCATTTCATTGGATTAGAAATAACCTCCTCTTGACCTGTAATGAAATAGTCATTAAATAAGCAACTCGAACGTTCCCTCAAGCCTCAAGTCATAATCGCTTTTTAAAAAATTTCAACAAAATCAAAACAAAATCGTATTCAAAAAAAAAAATTACAAATATAGCTTGTATATACGATTTCAATGTGATTTAAAATGTGAATTACAAAAGTGTAATAAAAATCGAAACAAATCAAAAATAAAAATTATTCCAAACCAGTTTGACTGGAACCATCACCCTTATGGCTGTCATAAATTCACATGGAAAAAAAAGGAGAGAATATAACTTTTTTTGTGGTTTTTAAATGGCATCAGTTCAGGTATTTTTTTAGCGTGGGTTGCTTGTTAGAAATGTTCTGAAAATATTGGTTTTTTATGAGCTGAGGTAAAGAAATTTTTTTAACTTAACCAAATATCTATTTAAGTAAAACTAAATACATAAAAGTACTAAAAAGCGATAACTAACGTTCATTCAAAAAATAAATCCACATTTTGCTTGAAAAGAAAAACTTTTTTAAAAAAATACTGTCAGCTAAGTTTAGATTCGATTGATCAGTTTTTTGAAGCAATTGTTCAATCTCTTGTAACCACTTTAGTGTGGCTGGCTGGGCACAAATTTAAGTTCAACGTATAGGACTCAAGAACCGTATTTCCATATGAGTATTGCTAAAGAATTGCAACAAAATTAAGCAAATTATGAAGTAAATGGTGACTATGGTCACAGCAGCAAACGCTAGGCATTAATAAATGAAATATTCTTTAAGAAATTCATTTAAAAATCACACCCACAACATTTAATTATAAAGGAAATTAGTCACATACATATTTATGAATACATATGTATGTATACTCTCTGTCGTCCCTATCTCTCTCTCTCCTCTCCCTCTCACTCTCTTTATAGAAGTAATAAAATGAGAAATTTGTGAATAACAGTAACAATCCTTAAACGCATTGAGGTGTAAGTAATTTGAAAAGGTTGTCATGTGTATTATTTATCAAAAGCAATACCCAGCAGCAACAGCAACTACAACAACAAGGTAAGTGAGTTAAAAAGAACATACACAAGAGAAAATTTAATAATTTTTTTGTATATTGCAGATGAAATAGTCTGTCAAAGGAAAGTAAAAAAGCACATAAAAAGATGACAGGAAAATAAGAAGAAAAAAAAGACATCATCATTAACAACGACTTGATTATTGTCAACTTCGTTGTCAACGTTGTCGTCAACGTAAACGTAAACGTGGACGTCAACGTCATTGATGAAATCTTAAACGGTAGACAAAAGGTACACATATTTTCCTTACACTCGCATACACAAGCACAGGTACTTGTGCTTGTACTTGTGTAAACAAGAAAATGTACATAAATTTACCGGCAGTTGCGAATAAAGTATTAACGAGCGAAGGAACGAAGGAACGAAATACTACAACAAACTACACAAACAAAATAAATCGAAAAAAAAAAATTGCAACAAAAGCAATTAAAATTTTAAATGCGTATAGCACATGTAGAGAGAGCAAAAACGAACAAAAAAAAAAGAATCTATTTTAAACGAAAAACAACAAAAACACATGCTTATACATAAATCATGGCCGAGTAATACAGATTGAGAGTGAAAGGAGTGCAGCGGAGTAGAGTAAAGGATGTAAACAGACAGATGAAACACAACCGAGAGATGTACAAATATTTGCATTGTCCACTTTTGTGCTGCGGGTTGTATAAATTCATAAACCATAATAAAAGGCCAATAACAGCAACAACAACAACGCATCTACAGAATATTCTATAAGCTTCACACATACGCACAAATACATATGTAAGTAAAGGAGAGAATGTGTATGTGTGCAATGCAGATTTATTGAATTCTCTTCTCACAAAACTGCACACAATTTGCAGAAGTTGCCAACCATAGTGGTTCACATTTGTGGGGGATCTAATTGCTAATGGATATCAAATGTTTATCACTTGAGTAAATACATACAAGCTCGTGGTGACATAAAAACAAAATAAAATGTTTTTAGGCTTTAAGGAAACTGATTCTCTTTCATATTTCAAATACTCGGTAAACAAGGCTTTATTATATGCTCGTGAACCATTCTAAAAGTCTATTTAACAGCTTTTAATGCATGTACACATAACATACACACATAATTGGCCATTACAACCCTTCAGTCAGGATTACGGCCTAGCTTCTCACACCACTCATGTTGTGTGCATTAATTTTATACGTGAGTGGCGGGACCTACAGTTTAACGTCGACTCCAAACAACAGATTTTTGACAAATTTTTTCATGCCAGGTATATTTACTCTCAGAGTTTTGTTTTTGCCATAAATATGCTGAGAAGGAAATCGCCGAAGAAATAAATTTTTTTCATATTTCGTTTCGATGTCTAAATGCCTGTGACTCCGTAATAATATCGAAATTGAGCAAATTCGCATTACACATTAATATATGATGTGAGATAATATTATCTTTCTTTATCGATAGCGTGCGTGATCATAAAGGGGCAACTGTGCTAACAAGAGAATGGCAACATTGTTACAAGCCGTTCAATAATTTCTGTTTTCACGTCAAAGAATAAAAACAAACGAAAAAAAGTTCTCAACTGCACTCCAGCCATAGTGTTGATGGTTGGTTGCAACACATTGAATGAAATAAATACCCTTACTCTGGACATCCAGCAATAGAAGAAGAAGAGTAAGGGAAAAATAACAAAAATAAGTACAAAAAAAAGAGTAGCAAAAATGTTAAACAAATAATAAAACGCCCACCATAAACGAATTTGTTTTTATTGCAAAAATATATATCAGCAACAGTAAAAGCAGCAACAATAACAAAAAATAAAAAAAAATAAATCAAAAAAGCAATAATAATAGACGAGTAACAAAATTTAACACGGACCCACTCGCCGTCATAGACATTAAAAACAGACACTGAAATATATTCCCAACAGAATGGAACGAATATTATATACGACCATCCAACCAACGAACTAACCAACCAACCAGCCAGCCATCCATCTATTCATCCATTAAAGAGCAGAGATCCATTGAATAGAATTTTTTTTTATCATTAAATTGCCATCATCATGCTGGTCTCTTTAGTTTGTCGGTTGGTTGTTAGTCGTCATATCTTTATTTCGTACTTATTGCCAGCCAAACAACCCAAGCATTCGTGTGCAGTAGTGAGTGGTGTTAAGGACTAGTTTTCAGAGTGTTTTCATGCAAACGGTTATTCGATTATTAAAATGCGGTACTTTTTTATGAACAGAACAGTTATACCTTTTTTTACAGAGAATGTTATGTTATGTTAACAGAGACTGTAAAGTTAAAAGTAAAGATAAATTGGTGAGAAAATGAGAGGAAGACGAAGCTAAAACTTCGAATTTTACGACAAAAATTGAATTGGGGATGGACAGGCATGGTAGCAAAGATTTTAAAACAGTATTCCCTGCGGACTACCAGCAGACTCTGAGAACAAATAAAATTGCCATGAAAAGTTTTTCAAAAATTTGTCGTTCGGTGTCAAATTTAAACTGTAAGTTCCACCACTTATGTATAAAAAAAACATACACTACATAAGTGGTGTAAGAAGCTAGGTCGTAATTCTGACTGAAGAGTTATAAAGACCAATTATGTATGTATATAACAGAAACTTTAAATATTCAAAAGCAATTCTATTAATCAGCTCGTACTTCACTCAATAAAGGAGCTCATAAGAAATTTGCACTTTCTTAGCCTTAGAACAGAACAAGCCGCTCAACTGCTTCAACGCAGTTTCCAATCCAGTTACTACCATGACTCTGTAACAATCGATTAAACTTATAACTTTCGGACACTATTACCGTTGCCAGTAGTAGATCAAGTGTACGTATAGGAGAAGCAACAATGACAACAACAACAACAACAACAAGTCATACATTTTAATGAAATAAAACGCGTCACTTTCAAGTACAATAAATGGCATTTAACAGAAAGACAGACAGACAGACAAACAGTTGCTACAAAAACCAAAAAAGAGAAAAGCGTTCGTAGAGAAAAAAGAATGAAAAAAAAACGACAACCTCAGTTACTGATGTGAAAAGCAACCAACAATGGCGATGGCAACCAAAAGTCCAATATCTGCGTTCATTATGTATGAAGATGATGAAAACGATGAAGATGATGATGAAGACTGCGATGAGATACATATGTCAGTCAGTACATGCATAAATAGATATGTACGCATGTATATAGTAAATATATAACCAGGATACGTTCTCTGTTGAGCACAAGTAGTCATAAGATATTCCCTTTACCATGGTTAGATGGCCATAACGTTCCATAAAGAAGAAGAAGAGTTGAGTGTACGTAACGTCTTTTTTTGTTTTTGTTTTCTTGTCTATTTAAAGTGAAATGTTAAAAGTATGGTTTAAAGTATTTTCCATTACTCCAAGAGTCCTTCATAGAGAGACTTTACTGTATCCACAGGATACTCCATGGCTCCAGAGTATTTAAAAAATTGCGTAGTAGTAGTAAAATGTTGAACCAACAAAAAAAAAAATAAAAAAATTAACTGCAGACAGATGGACAGACAGAGAGGCAGAATGACGGGCATACGGATACATTAAAAACAAAATCAAAATGTTACATTTACAATAACCATTTTTATGTGTTTTATACTATTGTTGTACGAGTGAGTGAGTGAATGAGTTTTTGTTCCTTTTTGGCCTGTTCTCCACCATTCATTACACATGAATTATAAATGATATGAAATGATGGCATGAATAAATGGATGCTTTGATAGAATTATACTAAAAAAAAAAAACAGCAACAACAACAACCATTCATCCATCTATACATCCTGCCTGCCTGCCTGCTATCCATACTGGGACAAGGAAGAGTGAAAAATTCTTCAAAGTGGTTGAAATAGGAAAAATCAAAATAAAAGCCAAAAAGAAAGAGTTTTAAAAATTTAATTTTGTTAAAATCTCTCTTAGCATTTATTGTTGTTGTTCGAAGAGCATTTATATTTGTGTTTCGTTTTATACACAGGATAGATTCAAAAGATTTATTTGAAAAGTCAATACAATCCAAACAGAACAAACGTAAAAAGTTTCCAAAAAATAGAAAAAAAAATAGAAAACTCGCTTAAAATTTAAAACCTTTTTGATGTTCGATTTGAGCACATGTTTAAAGTGAAACTGAGTGGCCAGATGTTGAAAAATTTAATCTTTTCACAAATAAAAAAGGAGTACGTTATAGGAACATAATATTTTATCAGAGGATGAAGTACAGCGACATGTTAGCCATTAGCTCTGATAATGGCATTGCAGACATAAATTATTACAAAAAACGTCATAAACCTTGATTTGGCATCAATGACAATAAATGGTACGACACAACTTGATGGTAATCACTAGCTTCAAATCTTTATAATTAAAGTCTACAAAGGATTATGAGAACAGTTTGCAAAGTTCAACTTCTTTAAGGAAAGGAAAATATCGTACAATAACGGTCGAATATGTTCTAAGGCACTATTGGAAGAATCAAGTAGGCAGTCTCATTAGAATCCAGCCTTGATTGAAAATGAATTGGCAATTCTAGGAAGACGAAAGGATCTCACCTTTTACAGTTCTTCTTCGATAAGGAAGGGAAAAAGGAACTTATGCTGATACTATAACAGCTAATCACATTCGGAAATTATTGAAAATATCTTGATTGATATGCAAGCATTGTGGCTAAACCAATTGAACTCTTGGTGTCATTATTATTGAACTCTTGGTGTCATTTACTGGAAGTGCTATATTATGAACTGCTATCCTCTAGGGTTTAACATTTAATTCGAGTCCATTGTGTCAACAATTAGGCTGTTAAAATTAGTAAAATTGTATTCCATTATCGATTGTCGTTGTTATGGAAAGAAACATAATGAAATTATTTCCAAAATAGCAAAGTTAGCAAGCAAAAGGAAGCATTTTAGAGCTGAAGAACCTCATTGCATTGCAATATAATTTTTCCTCTTGAATTTTTATTTCAAATGTAACCGCTGGCCCGTATCATGAACGCACTCTTCACTACGATTTTAACAAAATTTATTTAAATGTACTAAAAACAAGCACAACACAAAATTTTAATTAGAATTAAAACTATTTCTGCTTCTTTACACACCCATTATTACACATACATATGCATACATATGTATGTATTTATAACCGTACATAGGACTAAAACCCCAAAAATGTTTTATTTTGATTTTAAAAATAATGAATTTTGGTCACCTCAAAATGTGTGTGATTTTATCTCGCTTGATAAACCAAATAAGAAGCGGGTGCTATTATTTATTTGTCTGCTTTACGTACACCACCAACATTTATTTTAATAGATGGATGGGTGGGAGTGTGTATGTGTTGTTTGTGTATGCATGCACATATTGGCGTAGCTGCATAAATTCTCTCAACACGTTCACATAAATGAGCGAGAATGAGTGAATGACGAGTGGTGTGTGTACGAGGGGAACATTACAAACATTTTTGAACTTCCGTGTTGTTAAAATTAAATTTGCACACACAACTCGTAAAAACAACCACAACAACAGCTGTAACATGGACAACTAAAACAGCAGCAGCAGTGCCATTCCATTTACACACACTACAACACAACGATAGAGAACTAAACAACAATAAAGCATACACACAGGCATTTCGATTATTTCTATTTCAACAATTCCTTACTACAAACAAAAAAAAAAGACAACAACAACAGCAACTTAGTGTAATGTAATATGCATAGCAAAATGGGAATACAAGGCATGTGTGTGTACATATATTTCTGTGTGTATATATATTTCTGTGTGCGGTTGTGATTGAGTGAGTATTTATCCTTCCTTGAGTGTGTTGTATGTGAGTATTTCGGAGAGCGTGCGGATAATAACAAGAAAAACAAAAACAAAAATACAATGCACACATAAGTATGTACACAAAAATGTTTTAGTAAATACCGGGGAGTACGACGTACTACTACTACAGCAAAATGATTAAAATAATGAAAGAGAACAAACGAACAACAGACAGAACAGAAGTAAAACATGCGGCGCACGCAAAAATCAATAATTTTCGTTTACTGTTTAATTTTTTTTTGTTTTTTTTTTTGTTTTGCATTTCTTTCTTTCTTTTTAATGCTCAACAAAATATAAATTTTATTGCATTGTTTTAGTTTCGGTTTCAATACTTAATTATGATAAACTTGACTTTTTAATTGTTTATTTAGCAAAATTTTGTCTTTGTTTAGCTACTGCATTTTTTAATTTAATTTTTTAACACTTTACAACACTGTCAGAGTATAATTCTTTTTTTCTATTTTTTCGTAATACACCTTTACTATTTTGCTGTTGTTATTGTTGTTGTTGTTGTTATATTTATTCGCTTTTATATGTTTTGTTTTATTTACTCTTTACTCTCAATCTGTCACTTATTTTAAAACATGCAGACTCTTTCGGTCTGTCTGTCTGTCTGTCTGCTGTTTTCTTTCTATTTCTCTCTATTCATATCTCATCTTCATTATCATGTTTGTTTTTGTTGTTTTTAGATGTTTCATACATTTTTTCTTTTCTTTTTTGGCAATTTTCCTTTACTTACCTTTTTTCCGTGTAATTTGTAAAAGATGTGCAAAAGTGTTTGTGTGTTGGTTGTTTCTTGTTTGTTGGTTTGCTTTTGGTTTTCGTTTTTACTCCATACACTACTAGGCGGGGGGATATAAAAGAGTACAACAAGAAGGAAATGTAAAAAAGAAGCGCTGCTATTTTTTTTTTAATGAGTGTTTCGTCGTAGTCTTAAAAAATAATGCTCCAACTTTTCTTGGAAGTCATTAAAATAAAATTCATTTATTTCAGAAAAGAGAAAGAGTACCTCTTTCAGCATTATTTTTAGCCTTTATTTGAAAGAATATTTTTGTAAGAAATTCTTAAATTTTCTTTTGGCCAAAAAAAAGTATCAATTTTTATTTTAGCCGTTTTCACATTTCTTTTACTGTTTACTCTTTAACTTCTCTCACTTTGTTAGCACACAATGAAACACTTCTTTACCGATTTGCAATTTATTAAAGAAAACTTCTTTTTTTTTTTTTGAGATTTTTGTTTCAAATGAAATATTTTTTCCTTTATAAATTTTGTTTTCACTTAAGGAATCTTTTTAACTTTTCTTTTCTCAACAAATGCAGAGCACTCACTAATTTTCTTTCTTCTTCTTTTCGGTTTGCTTCCTTATTTTTTTGTTTGCCTGTGTGTCTCTCGTATTAAAAAGTTGTAAAAAAATAAAAAAAAAATCTCTCGTCGTAATAAACTACGCGTACTTGGGAGACAAACGTAGTTGTTGGAGCACGCACAACTCGCAATTGAATAGCGAAGTAATCGAGTTGGAAAGTAAATGCAGGCACAGCCAGCCAGCACTAATAAAACCAAACAAGTCGTCAAACAGACAGACACACGGCCGAGACAGATAACTACCACAATATTAAGCTGCTACTAAATGAGAGGCAAATGTTTATAAATTTAGAAACAGAGAGGGAGAGAGAGAGAGAACAAATACTTTTAAAGGCAGAGAAATTAAAAGAATAAACAACAGAACAGTGTTGCCCGTTTTAGATGCCATGTTTAAACCAAATTTGGTAACATCTGGCGTAGTACAAAATATATAGTTAGAGAGTGACACTGTCCATAGCGGTATGTTGGTTATTAGTCCTAACATTTTTTAGTTATCATAGTTAAAAACTATTCAGAAAGGACATTTTTTTTTTAATAAAGGGGAATATATTTTAAATTTTTTTCATAATTTTCTTTTTTATCGCTCTAAAACTACAAAGCAGTTGATGTTGCATGGCAACACTAGAGAGAAAGAATGTGACAGTATTTTGTACTGCAGCGAAACCTAAAACGCTGGCGGCTGGCGGCTGTGCTGTCATTTTGTGTTTCTTTGTTTTCTTTTTATTTATGAAATAAAAGCTCTCTTTGCTAATATTTTTTTATTTGTTATTTAATCGTCCTTCTTCAGCTTAACATTCCTCGTTTGTTTATTTTATAAGGAAAATAGTTTTTGTTGCAGCCCCCCACCATCCAGCTGTTTTTCCTTTTGGCTCCTTTTGTTTTCGTTGAACAAACACATGTTTGTTAAAGTATTTATTCGATCATGTGTGTGTGAGAGTGGATTTTTAGTAGTGGAGCAACTCTTCGTTGAGAGAGAAATTATGAAATCTTTATATTTATAAATCACCCTGTCACGGCATTAATAACCCAATCGAGATGAGGTCTTTAGGGTACTTTTTTATGTTGAGTTTTTTGCTTTTTCTATTTCTTTTTGGACTCTCTTTTATTCTGGCATGTTTTTAGTTACATCGTTTTATTTCTTGGTACTTTTCAATAATGTCGAGGTGTATTGTTTTCAATTCATGTTTACAGTTGTAGAATTGTAAGAATTGCCAACTGCTTTATACGGCAATTCAATCAGCTGTTTTTATTGTTCAATTTGCATGAGTGTGATATGATTACGCAGTAGAAGTGGAATTAATTGTTTATTTTCTTTATTAAAATATTTCATTTGCAACTCAAATATAATTAAATAATGTTCACCAACATACTACAAAAGTGAGACATTAATTTCCAGTTTAATTCACATAACTTTTCATACATAATATCAATGGATTTATTATTGTTACTTTACAGAACTTGTGCAACAATTGCCACTTGTGGCCAAATGATGTTCACCAGGGAAGCTCATGTCTTTAACAGAGCAATACTGAAATGTAAAGTTCGGTGTCATTTTCCCAAACCACGTGAAGTGAAGCGTATTAAAGTACACGGCTGGGATGCTCGTATGGCAACGGAAGGTGGTCGCCGAGTTCTAATGAGACGCATATTAAAAGGACGTTACGCATTGTCTCATTAACTTATGTGTTTAACTTATTATACTTCTTTTGTAATCTAATAAATCAATTGTTTTATTGTAATTCTTTCGAAACTGTTACAGTCACTTTGGATACAACCTACCATCAATGGCGCAGCATTTTGTTGTACACTTTCATTCATTAATTTCCCTTGATTTCAAATCCCCGAATAAGTGGCACACAGTTACAAAGGCCACTAAGGAACTAAGACGTATTAGTCGACTATCAACCTGCTGAAGAACGGTACCTCAGAAATTGAAAAGACATCGCACTCCTAAACATGATAAATAATATAATAATGAAATAATGGTTGTAATACAATCAACAGTAACAAAAGCAGAGTCATTAAAATACGGATTAAAGGGATCTTCTCTATGAAACGTGCCGCTTTTTTATTTGAACTCGGCAGATAGTGAGTAAAGTACCACAAGGGATACGTATGAATAAAGTTTACAAAGTGAGTTAAGGCCTGTGCATTAAATAAGTGTCCTATTCGCGTAATTTCTGACTTTTGGAACATACAAAATAATAATTTATTTTTCAATTATCGACATAGAAATGTTAACAAAACAAAAACTTAATATTAATTGTAAAATGAAAAGGAACTTAGTCTAATGATTTGTGTTTACCCGTAAGGAAACGACGAGGTCGATGATAGATCTGTTTTATAGCTTTAGAAGCATTGGCCGCAATAGTATTGTAAACAAACGGGGCAGTGTTTTTAACACGTGGACCCTGGTTAGTAAATATAGAAGTGGGCAAGGGCATTTCACCCAAAGCCAAACAATTGACATCCTTCAAAAGTTCGATAGATACAGCGGGCAGCAGATAGACTTGGCGTACATGAAAATCAATGGCTCTTACCACTCCTACATGAATAAAATAAAAATAAATAATTAAATCGGAATATATAAGGATCATCGTATTGAAGATAATATAATAAATTAAATCGCACCTAAACCCAAGCATCTCAATGGTTTATTGTCTTCTTCGTGATGACATAAATAGACTAGATTGGCTTCTGTCGCTTTGGCCAGCTCTTCAGCAGTAGCCAAGGGAGTATTATCCATAAGATTAAATATTTTCATTTCATCTAATGAAGCGCTTTAAAAGGATATTAAAATTTCCAAATTTATTATTTCGATGATAAGTTTTAAAAAATTTAAATGTCACTTACCTTAAAGGCTTGCAGTCCGTTAACCATTCAGCATGACCCTGTAAGGCTTGACTAAGACGTGTTAATAGCATAGCGAAACGTAAATCCTTGGCACTCATTTCCCATTCCTTTTGGTAGCGAGACTCTTGCTGAACAGCCGATTGCCAAACGTGTAAACGATAGTCTTTAAATTCTACTGGGTTAGTTGTACACTCGTGCTGTTCTTCTGCTACAAACATATTTCTAGGAATTGATCTTAGAACGTGGGGAAACAAAATGGAATCAAAATTATTGATTTCTTTAGCGCTTTGTAGTTGTACTACATCAGTCAAATTATTTTCAAGTTCTTTCGCTATAACCGAAATAAGCTCCAAGCCAAAGCCTTTGTTATAACCCATGGTATTTATCAGCCAGGGTAATTGTTTATATTTGTCCTGATCTAGGCAGTGTTTAATTAAACTGCGCACAGCTTCGATATATTTATGGGCACACAAAGCAATATTTGTATGACCCACAGCATAGGCAATATCTGGTTGTAGGTTTAACATAAAGCCCGGTCCCAATAAAGGCTGTCTGATTACAGTGCATGAAACTGTCTGAGGTATAAACACTTCCGGCTGTCCAATATCGAAGTCGATTAACAATATTTCCTGAGGCATGTGGCGATTTATCAAATATCGTAGCAAAGTGGACTTGCCTACACCTTTACCACCAGTTACCATAACACGAGATTGAGAAGTTATATTTAATTGTTGCCACTGTTGGGGTGTACGCAAACATTTTTGTTCCCGGTTTGAAGTATTAATCATGCAACGTAATAGATATTCTGTATTATATAACGGTCGGTCGACATTAATGTTATTAAGATTGGGAAAGACATTTTCGTTCATGAATTTCTTAAATTGTTGAACAACTTTTTTACGTGTTTCATTACGTTTGAGCAAGACAACAGCATCATGTTCACTATTATACGATTCGGAAATATATTTTAAATCGGCTAAAGCAAAACTGGTTTCATAGCTTTTTAGTATTTCTTCCAAATCGTACTCGGAACTCGATTTAGTTCGAGCCGCAGGCTTTAGTTCTATAACACTGCAGCCTCTAGGTGAAAATAATTCAACTTCTTGATTTCTGCTAAGGCAGTGGCCATACACTTCGACATTACCTGCTAATAATGCAAGGCGCACCGTGCCGTAAATATAGAAAGGATCTTTAAGAAGCACCAATACCCAGTTTGAGTCGAAAGCATTGAAAAATTTGGTATTGTAATTCACCAGACTTTGTGCTGTAGAAGACTTTACACGTTGAGTTTGCTGTTTTTGAGGCACAGTTTCTTCTGTGTCAGTCTCCGTAACTTCCTCTGCTTCTCTTTCGATGGCTTCTTCAATAGTTTCGGGCGATATTTCCCTTTCAGTAGGTTTAATTTCCTCTTCTTGCTCTTTTTTGTCTATTACGGTGGTACTTATAATATTACTTGCAGTGTTCAAATCAACATTTTTAAACAACTTCACAGATGGTAATTGTTTTATACTATCACTAAAACTTTCATTAATATTCTCTGCAGTCTTTTTCACTTTCTTATCTACATATTTACAATTTGTAGCATCAATGATATCCACTTGATGCTTGCGAGTCCAAACGTTTTCATCAATTTCATTAGCGCTATCGCTGTCATCAGCAGCACGATTCAAGTATTTGTCATTAATGTCTTCTGATAGCAAAGAATCGGCATCGTCTGAGTTTAGCTCCATATATTCGCTGCCCAAACTTACATCATCAACTTCATCATCATATTGTTCATATTCCATCATTGATTCACTCTCGTCTTCGCAGCTTTCCTCATCGATGTCCTCATTTGAATAATCATCGTCCTCATCTTCATTTGGGTTGTATAGCTGAAAACCGTCTTCATCGACAATAGGCACAAGTTTAGGGCAATCTTCCGCATCACTTGAGCCGTTCTCTGTGTTTGCTGAAGTAGTTGGTGAGTTATTTGTTTGGAATGTTAATGCTTTTGTGGTTTTTTCCTTATATTTTAATTTTATTAATTCCTCCTTATGGTACGCTTTGGGTTGTGTTATAACTTTAACGGTTTCTTGTTCCTGCAGCTCAAGAATTTGTGCTTCTTCGACATCACTGTTAAATGAAACGTTATCTTCGGGTTTTATGTCACGCTTGGTTGCAGTCCCTAAATGAATTGATTTTAAATGGTGATTAGAAATAGGCTGTTTTTGCAATTTCTAAACGCAAAATCTATTGGGCTTACCTCTATGTATAATTAAATCTTCTGGCACATGTCTCGGCAGTTGGTAATCATCATCATCATTGTGATCGTAATCGTAATCTAAACTGGAGGAATACTCGTCTTCTTCACTATCCATATCGTAATCGTAAGAGTCCTCGTCTACTTCATAATCATCTTCATCAAAATCTGAATAATGCTCTTCTTCCTCCTCCTCCTCCTCTTCTTCCTCCTCCTCCTCCTCCTCTTCGTCACACTCCTCTCCATCGTTGTAGTACTCTGCATAGTAGTCCTGCTCTTCGATCTCATCATCACTACTGCTAAAACCTTCGCTGCTATCACTATGCATTTTGCCAAAATCTTGGGTTTCTTCACCAGGTTTTAGGTTAAACCAATACTCAAGTTCTTTGTCAGAATGCAGAGAATCAGAATCAGGATCAAAATCACCGCCACTTACAAATCCGTTCATATTTTCAATATCAAATTCACTTTCTTCGTCAGTTGCTGACTCGTAGCTTAAAGATTTAGTCCTTTTTGCAGCTGGCCACAGTTTTTTTAGTTTTTAATTTGGATTTTTTATTACTTACTGGTTGCTTCCTTAAGGTTTCAACAGATGCTTTCCGTTTTTTATTTTGGTTTTTCTTCAGATTTTTATTATCTTTGGACAATGCACTACTTCCAATTTGAATTTCAGTCTTATTTTCCTTTTTCAGGGGTTGCTCCGTTTTCGTATTTTCTAAAGGCGTTACTTTTTTCTGTTTTTTAATGGGTTTCGACTTTTGCGTGTTTTTATTGGCATTCGAATTTGCATTTACCTTCGATGGGAAAGATGATTTAAGACCACCATTCAGTAGAGTTTTGTTTGATTGTGAAGGTTTGTTTGTTTCTAGCGGCTTTTGGTGATTCTTAGATTTAGAACTACTTTTTGCAAAAGTTCCTTGTTGAGAATTATTATTTTTGGCATTGGGTTTTTTGGTGACTTTTTCTTTGACCTTCCTTGGACTGTCTGTAGCCGAATCCTGATTGTGCTTTTGTTGTTGTTGCGATGGGACTTTCTTCCTATCGGATTTTACATATAGGGGAGATTGTTGGGATTTGGAAACATTCTTCTGTTGGGTGTTCTTTGTTGCTTTTGTGTCCTGTCTCACATGCTGTTCTGTCTGTAATCTTCTGCCCTCAACGGTATTTCTTTTTTTACTGGACTTGTCTTTCATTTGATCTTGAAATAATGTTTGTAATCTTTTCTTTAATTTTTCCTTTTCTATAGGTGAGGTTTTCTCCTGGGTTTTATTCATCTTTTGCATAAAATAATATCAAAACAATGACAATAACTTTCTAGATTTTATTTGAAACGTTAAATATTGGCCATAAACAAGTGCACAAGAACGTGCACGATTCGAAATGATAAACAAATGGGCAGCACATGTGAGGAGAGTTGCCCATAGCCCCACAGAAATTAGCAACTCTGCTTTTCAGTATCTATATGAAAGTTTATTGTTTTTGAACTATACCAGGGTTGTATTCCAGACATAATATAAATTAATAAGAAATAATATTTCAATATAAAATATTGGTTTATGCATAATATTATTTATAAATAAATATCTTAAAATACGAAATTTTATTTTTAAAAATGTTAAACTGTTAACACTATTCAATAAAATTTGTCCCTATCTCAGTTTAACACCTGAAAACAACTCTGTTTTTGTCTAATTTTGCTTAATACACACATTTTTTTACATAGCTGGCAGTGCTATTGTACATACGCCATTTTCTTTTTTTTCTTCGTACAACATCGGATGTCAAGGCGTTGTCATCATAATTTTTCAGTAGACTTTTGCATGAATAGAAGAAAATCTTGAAACTTTTATTTATTTAAAGAAGAAAAAAAGAGAAAAGTGAATTTAAAACGTATTAAAAAATAAAATTAAAATAATTTACTGGTATTTCCATAGTTTATAAAAAAAAACCACGAATTTGTTGTAACATTTGAAGCAGATTTCTATTTCTTCGTTTTTACGAAAGAAAATCAAACAAATAAAAAAATGTAGGTACCCAACCAACGACATGGAATTATGAAGTGTTTTTTCTATTTTTTGCAAAAAGACGATGATAATCAAAAGAAAAAAAACCAGAAATTTAAAATAACAATCTAGAAAATATAATAATTTTTGTATGATAGTGTCGTTAAGAAGAATATTTGCTTAAAAAATTCTTAAGAAGAAAACGTTAAAATATGATGATGAATTGTATGTATGTGCATAGATGTGTGTAGATTGGAGTACAATTGTGTGTGAGTGTGTGTGTGTATGAGTACATATATGTTTTTAATAAGAAAAAAGCAACAACAATTGAAGAAGGAAAAAAAGTTGAATGATTAAGGTGGAATACGGTTTTTTTTATTTTATTTTCTTTACACATTCTCACAAGGGGTTGTGGGGAGTGAAAATGGAAAGGCAATATTATACACAGGGTGTTGCCTAGTAAATTATAATACGTCTTTCGAAAATTTTCTTTCCCTTCTGGAGTGATGAATATTATTACAATATAATTAAAAAATATTTATGAAATTTGTAAAAACAAAAAACGTTTTAAAAATGCAGTGTTTTAGTTAATGATTTAATTGCAAGAATTAAAATAGAGAAACCAAAGCGTAATACAAAATCAAAAAAGAACAAGAGAGAAAAAAATATACACAAGAATACAAAATAAAAGAAACGATATTTTTGTTTCAATACAATTTATGATGATACATACGATGATCGTGTGTTGTATTTATTATTGAATTGAATTGGTTGCTTGATTCGTTTTAATTTTTTAGTACTTAAATGGATAAATAGATGGCTGGTTGGACGGTCGTGCCTAGAGTGTGTTAAAAGAAATATTCATTTATAATTAGAAAAATCACAAAGAACATTTTTAAACAATAAAACAAACAAAAATTATCGATCTCGCCTAGTAATACGTCTTCTTACAGAGGAATACATACACACTTTTCGTTAAATGAAATAAAGAGACACATAAAGTTTAAATTTTCCGAAAATATAATAAAAAAAACAAGAAATTTAATTGTTGACTACAAAGACAACAGCAGTTCAAATGAAATTGTAAACAAAAATTCTGGATCCTCTCTAATACTCCAAGTGAGAGTAGGAAAAGGAGCCAATATAAATTATAACAGTTAAAACTCTCCTCTCGCAAAAGTCTTGGCTAATCACACACACACACACACACACTCACCTACAAATGCTACATTTATCAGATATACTGCAATATAAAACAGAATAAAAGAAAGTACAAGTAAAAGTGCAAGTGCAAGTGCTACAAAATAACCAAATAACTGCTGCAATTAAACTAAACATTTGAATTTTAAAAATAAAATAAAAGCAAGCAAAAATGTCTTGTTTATTCTCATCATGTTGCTCTTCGAAAGCTGTTTTTGGAGGTTTTATTTGATTTTTATTTTTTTTTTCATAATTTTTCTTTTATTATCTTTTTTCTTGGACATAATAATTGTAATAATTGATATTAATTTAATAAATAATATTTTATATTTCCAGAATCAATGACGACAATTCGCAAAAAATTGGTAATTGTTGGCGATGGTGCCTGCGGTAAGACTTGCTTATTGATTGTCTTTAGCAAAGATCAATTTCCTGAAGTTTATGTGCCCACTGTATTTGAGAACTATGTAGCCGATATTGAAGTTGATGGTAAACAGGTAACGTATTCTCTCTTCTCTTCTTCTTTTTGATATATATTTAATCTATTTTATATTGTTTTTTTTATTATTATTATTATTTATTTTTTTTGTTTTTGTTGCGTTTATCATCATTTATGTGCATTATTAATTTAAGAAGATTATTATTATTATTGTATAATATAGAGACATCATTTCTGCATGCATACTCACACACTTATACCATTAAACCTATATACATACATACATACATATGCTTGTATATGATGGTATCTGTATTAGTGTTTATATACGAGTACCTACCTACCTACCTATTTGCTTTTCTCTTAATTAAAACTGGGTTACATTTTTAACTCTTGAACGGTTAATATTTGTCGAATCGATTAGCGCTTTAGTCTTGTATGGTTTTAAAGTTTTAATTCTAAAAAAAATATACTTACCAAGAGTCAAGCGTAGAATGCTTCAAGTTTGGATTTTTGTCGAAATGTTGTTTTTTATTTACTTAGTTTTTTTATTGTAATGACTAGTATTCTATTGTATACAATTCTTAGGAGTTTTATTTTGTTCAGTAGTTGAAACGTATTAAATTCGTTTTACGTCTTTGTTGCGAGTTCTACTCGGTAGAGTAACACATGACGCATAGTGTCCTACCATACACAGTCTCAGTCGGTGACTTTCCCTACATGTTCATGTCCAATCCAGATCCATTGCCAGTTTTTAATTTCCTTTTGTAACGTAAGAATTTCCCCACGAATATTATTGGCTGTGATATTTCGTCACCAGATCATTCAATCAATCAATAAATGCGTATCTAAAAAACCTCTTTCATCATTGCTCTCGTCATAGACATTAGAGAAATCATAATTTTATTTCAAGTATTTTAAAATCCCATTCCTTACATTACATGATTTATTGAGTAGTTTTCTCCAAAATGTATTTTTTTTTTTATGCATGTTCTATGCCCGAATGTGATTAGCGATCTTAAAACGAACACATGAAAATCGTTCACTTTTATATAATAAGCGAAACGAATTGATTTCATAATAAATAAATAAATCAAAGATTCATAATATGAATTCTCAACAAATATATAAACTCTGTATTGATTTTTTATTTTGTATCTGCTTTTGTTGGTAAACATTCGAATAGAATTTAAGAAAATTAAAGAATAACATTTAGAGAAAAGTAAACAATAAATTGATAGATATTTTTGTACTAATACCTATGCATGTTCGCAGTAAAATTCATACCAAATTGACACACACAAGAGACATTTTGACAAAAGAACACCATCAAAAAAAAAAAAAAAAAATAAAGACCGAATGTGAGTGAGACGGAGAGAAAAAGAGAACCCCGTTAGAGGGAGATAGAGCGAGAGAGAGAGAGAGAGAGAAGTCGATTATAGGTAAATATCGTCATCAAAAAATCATTCATCCCATATGAAAGCAATTTAATACAAATAAACATGCAAAGTACAAAGAAAATAAAACGAAATAATAATAATTCACAAAAAAAAAAAAAAAAAATCAAATCACAAATCTACCACAACACAAAAAATGCGCAGACAACTTTATTCAAATGCAATTGTTTAACTAGACATTAAAATTGAATATTTTTATTCAATTTCTTTCAATTTATTTAGAAGGGAACACAGCCCACCAAGGTGGTGTAAAATGCACTAACGCATTTAATAATAATAATTTTTCAGTTTATTTTTTATTTTTATTCTTAAAAATAAAGTTATTAAAGAATATTTTCGAATTTTTATTTCCCGTGACTTCGGTTCATATGCTTTCATTTCATTATTATTTGTATTATGAATGCCATTGAGTCATTACAAAATTCTGCTAACTTTATCAAAAACCAAACAAACCGCAAACATAAAAATAAATCCCCTTTTTGATTCCCCCCATTTGCAATAGGTATAGAAAAAAGAAACAAACAGCTGGTTGGCTGATCTCTTTTTCTCTTCTTGTAGTTATTAAACACTAAATGAAGGGTCTAGCCCCAATTAACTGAAAGAGCTAGAGTAAAAGCAATACAACACGTTGATTTATTATTATAAAGGTTATTGGTATTTTCAGTTATAACATTTGTTTCCACTGTCTTTTAGTCATTAAGTTTTAACAACAACATTTTTTTTTAATGTTACCACAATAATTCTTTATTTATGTTAAGTTTTTATTTTACATTTATAAGTTATGATTTCATAGTTTTATAAGCGGATGAATATATCTTTACAATTGTTTTATAATTGGAAATAATTACCCACTGATCCAAGCCATATTTGTATATCGTTCTGTTTATATACAGCGATAGATAGCGGTAGTCATTTGTTTTAGCCTTTATTCCCTTATATTACTTAAATAGTAGATTCGAGCTTAGTTTGAGAAGGAGGGAAGTATTCTGTTCACAATAAAATTCGCATTATATGAGGATTGTACAAATTGTTTAAACGTATAATCTGCTATTTATCTGGCTTTAAAATGGTCAATCTAAGATTCATTGACGTTGAAACGACTTGTAGATCCGTAATTTATTCCAAACGCTTCGGACATTATTGAGTTTTATTGTTGAGCGTCCTAGTAACATACAGAGGTGGTTGGTTGCCTGTATAAGTTTTCGGGGGATTTTAATTTAGTTTTAGACATTTTATTTTTTTAAAATGCGCATAATTGTTTTGAACAAAAGTAACGTCTTTATTCATTATTAAAATAAAAGATACTCCCAATAAAATTCGATCTCCAGAATACAAAATGCTTACTAACCAACCACGCTATCTGTCTGTGTATGTCAAATTTTATCTCAAATTCTTAGTATGTTTACGCAACTTTTTACGAGTATTTCTTCAGTGCCTTTGTGATGATTAATTTGCACATTGTTTTCGTTCTAATTTGTTTTAGATTAAAATATGTAATCATGATAACTTTAAACAATTGTTTTGCTTGCAACAGGTATGGATATATATCCATATACATATTATCCATGTTAGAATATTGTCAATGTAAATTCTAATACAAAGAGATTGAGAGAGAGAGAGAGAAGAGAGTGAGAGGATGAATATATTTAATATTATCATTTGATGATGCCTAATGTGTAGTATATTGTATGTATGTTTGTGACATTTTAAATAATTTACTATGAAGTCATAGTTTTAAGTCGCACCATCGTTTACAATTATTTACCTATAAATAGTATAGGTAAGCAGTTGCTTTTGCTTTCGTCATTGTTCTTAACCAACCAGTCTGCTACCACAGTACGATGATTAATAATTATGGTATTTCCTCTTTAATTGCCAATATTCCAGAAAATAAAAATGAAAACAAATTGTTTTGTTTAATACTCTTTATTCTATTTTTATTTGTATACATGCACACGTATGTACATACGTATGTATTCATTTCTATATTGAAATTTTATATTCACTATCATTATACAAAATAATAAAACCTTTCTTCCTTCTACCTAAGTATTGATTTTTATTATTTTGTTATCATATAATATTTATTATTTGCTTTGTTGTTTGTTGTTGTTGCTTATACGTGAATACATATAGAAATTAGTTTTGTGTGTTATTTTAATACAATAAATAATATTACATTGTTGTTGCTATTGTTATTGTTATTGTCTGTTGATTAACTAACTGAAGACATCGTTTTTTTTTTTTTTTTGGTCTAATTTTACAGGTTGAGTTGGCCTTATGGGATACAGCTGGTCAAGAAGATTACGACAGACTTCGACCACTCAGTTATCCAGACACAGATGTTATTTTAATGTGTTTCTCAGTAGATTCGCCAGATTCTTTAGAAAATATTCCTGAGAAATGGACACCAGAGGTAATTTCAATTTTGTCTTTCGTAAGCCATTGGTTTTCATTATTTTTATATTTCTTTTGCTTTTTGCTTTGCCGTTCCTCCCCGTGTCTAGGTCAAGCACTTTTGTCCAAATGTACCCATTATTTTGGTGGGTAACAAAAGGGATTTGAGAAATGATCCTAACACTATTCGGGTATGTGTATGCAATCTTAATTTATATTCCCGTTAATATTAATGAACGTTGTTGTTTTTTTAATTTTCCTTTATAGGATCTTTCAAAAATGAAGCAGGAACCAGTCAAGCCACAAGAGGGCCGTGCTATGGCTGAAAAAATTAATGCCTTTGCCTATTTGGAATGTTCGGCCAAGTCTAAGGAGGGTGTTAGAGAAGTCTTCGAAATGGCTACTAAAGCTGCATTGCAAGTTAAAAAGAGGAAGAGGACCAAATGTAATTTGCTCTAAAAGAGTTCAACTTTTTTTTTTTTCAACTATACAACAAACAACAACAAAACCAACTACCAACAACAGAAATTTACTTCTACAACAAGAAAGTATGAAAAAAAAGAAACAACCAGCAACAATAAAATTTATACACACAACAAAATAATTAAACAGCAGCACACACGGAAATTATAAAAATGATAACAAAAAAAAAAAAAAAGAAAGAAAGAAAGAAAGAAAACCATCTCATCTTTAAAAAGAATATTTTTGTTTTTAACAATTTAATTTAAAAAGGAAAAAAACCAACGTGTTACCATTTTTTGTTTTTCTTTTTCTTTTTTTTTAATTCCTACCGTTTCTTACGTCTTATTCTCGTGAATAATTTTATGATTCCAAAATTTAAAATAGATTTTCTGCTTTTATTTTAAACAAACGTTTAATTTTAATTTTTACAAATCAAAAAGTAAAAGGGAAGTTTTAAAGAAAATTTTTAAATATTTTTTATTTATAATTTATAAATATAAAGAAGGTAAAACAATAAATGCTACCCCCAATATAATTATTTTTATTATTATTATTATTATCCAAAACGATAAAATTAGAGATTTCTTTAAAAGCCCAACAATTAAGAAATATACCAACAAAACATTTACATACTTACATATATACATAAATATAAACATGAAAAAATAATAAAAAAATAAAATAAAACAAAAAAAAAAGGAAAAACGGCATTCACATATATATAGTATATATACATACATACACATATAAGGATAGCTATCGCTTTCTTAGTTCTTTTTTTTTTTCTTGTTTGTTTTCTTTTCCCACTAAATAAAAAATTATGTCAACTATATATATATATATATATATAAACTAAAAAAAAAAAAAACAAGTGGAAGTTTGAAATCTTTTATCGATAATAATAAAAATAAAAAATTATTTTGTTTTTATTAACCACCTATTTTATATCGAAAATATATAAAAAACAAAAATATTACTTGTTTTCCTCCTCTCTTTTTTACATTCATTCGTTCGTACATGTATTTTAACAAAAATATTATTTAAATAAATAATACAATAAAAGTGAAATGAAAAATACGTGTCTAAAATCCTATAAAAAAAACGTTTCTCCATGAAAATAAATTAAATTAAACAAAAACAAAAAAGAAGAAAAACTACAAAAATAACTGATATTTTTTTAAAACATTAAATATAAATATAAACCGCCAATATATTATAAAAACAAAACAACTACAACAATTACCACAAATAATGCATTCATATTTTTCTTATTAAAGTAAAAACAAAAACAAAAAAAATTAAAAAGTAAAAAATTTAAAAAAAAAAAAATCACAAAATAAATTTTTTTTCTTAAAACAAAATCAAATAAAATCTTTGTATAAAAAAAAAACAAAACAAATAAATAAATAATTAAAAACTTAACACCTCAAGAAAGAAGAAAAGAAAAACAAACACTATAAATTAAAAGGAAAAACACACAATTTAACTTAAATGAAGGAAATATTAAAAGCTTTTTTATATAAATTTTATAATTATTAAAACATTTTTATTATTGTGCTGTTTTTGTTTTTTTTTTTTTTTACTTTTTAGGTTTATGATAACGTACATATATTATATATTTTCTTTGTGTGTCTTGTCAACATTTCTAGTTTAATTTTATTATTTTGTTCATCTCTTTAGTTTAGATATGATTTGTTTGAAACAATATTTAAAAAAAAAAAAAACAAGAGAAAACAAAAACTAAATTCGATATAAATATCACTCTTACTTTATTTTGAGCGAAAAATTTCTTTGTCATCATCAGTGTAATAAAGTTGGTGTTCGTTTTTATTTTAATTTAAAACAAACAAAACAAAAAAAAAAGAAAAAATTAAAAAAAAAACATTTTTTTGTATATTATGCTAAATGCATAATATTCCTTACAATAAAAACAAAAATATTTTACTAATACATACATATTATATAATAAAAACAAAAACAAAATGATAAAAAAAACGATAAAAAAATCAAATAAAAAATAAAAAAAAAACTAAAAACATTCGAGTATTTTAAATTCACCTTTAACACACCATAAACGAGGGAAAGAGAGAGAGGTAAAATCGTAAAAAAAGCGATTAGAAAGGTCGTTCACATGTAGACTATAATACCTAAGATAGCATTCCTCAAGTCGTAGTTAGCTTTGCTAACTAAGCGACCAAAACCAATAAGGCATAGCAATTGATAGATTCGCGAGTATATATTATTAATGGCTCGATAAGCCATTGCAACTCAACTTCAGTTGCGTTGCCGAAAATGGTATTACAGACTTTGAACTAAGGGTCATAGAGCTCCTTTACCATAATAATGCATATGTGCTTCTTTAATTTTATTACTTTGCAACATAATTCGTTCTGGGAGGGAGTTAATTTCGTCAATGAACTATACAACGACGCTTGGTGCTTAGTGGATTTATTAATCATGAGTGGAGTACTTTACAGAATGTTTATGCTGGTTACGTTTGTCTTCCATAAAATCGTTTACAGGTGCAAGCTGTCATCTGTCAGTGGAATATATTGAATTGAAAATTTTATCCTACTCGTTTTCCGCTTGCTAATGTTTGTTCATATAAACCGTAGGTTCCATAACACCTGTAAGATCTACACATTTTGAATGAATTGAGAGAGTAGTGTTGTATCTTAGAGGGAAATAAAGTTGAATATGAATATTCATAAGCCTCCTATAAAATGCTTATTATTGAAAAGTTAGGAATTGTTAACGCCATCAAGAGCGATTTTATTGCACTTCTAAACATGAGGCATAGAGTGCTAAATTCAGCTCTTACAAAAATTAAATATTCTCTAATGGAAACCTACGCTAAAACAAACCCATTTAGCTTAGAGGTACTTAACCCGAATGCAAGCTAAGAAATAAGACCGTTGGACAGTATTCAGTTTTAAATCACCACCAGGAACTAGTTCCGCAAGAGTCAGTCTAGACTGAATCTAAATCCTGATAACAAACGTATGTAAACTCAGCAACTTTACCAAGAGGATTTGAGTTAAGAACCTTGGATAGTTTTATTATTCTCACACAGGCCTCGTTGTCAGCTGGAGTCTTAGACATTACCACTTTCATGTTTACGTTATTGCTACAATAAATCAATTTTGTCTGTTGTTTTTAGATAAATTTTATTTTCAATATTTTTTGTTGTTGTTGTTTTATTTTTCTTTAACATTTTACATTCAATACAATTTAATTTTTTTTTGTTATTTATTAATTAATTGTTTCTTAATGGGATTTCTAACATAAAAACTTTTAATTTTTTAAGAAGTTTTTTTTTTTTGATTTTTTGATCATAAATTGTATGCATTTTAAATTTAATTAGTACATAATTATTTTAAATTTAATTTTTTTTTATTTTATATATTTATAATAAACAATATTTACTAGTTTATTAATAAATTCTAATAATTATTGCATAAATTGTTACTCGTGTGTTTTAAATTTTTTTTTATCAATAGATTGTGAATTTATTTCAACAGTTTTAAACAAAAAAAAAAAAAAAATTAACAAGATTAGCATTAACAGTTTTGTTTTGTTTTGTTTTTATCTTTTAATTTTAATTTTAAATAATAAAATAAATAAATAACAAAAGGATCTTTTGTTACGTTCAGTAACAGGAACTTTTTATTTGAAATAGAATAAATTGTTATAATTTTTGTGCTTCACAAATACGCAATTGAAATGTCATACATAATTGGTGATTACAACCCTTCCGTCTGGATTATTGACCTAGTTTCTCACACTACTTATGTTGTGTGTGTTAATTTTATACATAAGTGGCGGGACCTACAATTTAAAGTCGACTCCGAACGACAGATTTTTGAGATACTTTTCATGGCAATTTTATTTACTCTCAGAGTTTTTGCCAGAAATCTACTGAGAAGAAATCGCCGAAAAAATACTTTTTGTTTTTTATTTTGATGTCTTGCCTGGCTTTACGTCTAATAAGCCAGCACATTACCTACTAGACCACGGCGAATCGTCTATATCCCTTACGTAATAAGGATAAGAAATTTTTTTTTAGCAGTTATGCTGCTTTTATTTTTAATATTTGTTTTTAGTATTGAAGATTTAAATGTTGGAAAATTGACGTTAGGCTGGAGAACCTAAGATAAGATAAATGTGTTCAGAAATTTCAACTAAACTTTGCCTTTATCCATGCACCCTTTGGGATCGATAAGTTTTTCTGTTTCGGCTGCGCTCGCTTAATTGGCTAGTTAACGGAGAATAAAATTAAATTCGGGGCCTATTATAAACAACTACCGAATTGCAGTTGAGTTTCCAGCTGGCAATAAATACAACTGAATTTCAGTTGCCATCCAGAATCTATTCTCTGAATTAACATTAAAGTGAAATTGTGAAACCATATCAAGGCCATGTGCGATGTACTATGCAAACAAAAATGAGGGGAAAGGTTACAGCCACTCTACACTGTTTATAAAGTCAATTAAGGAAGATATCTATCTTTAGACTTGTACTGAATTTTAAGCTGCTTTGTGAATAATAACAGAAATTCAGGTGTGAAAGGAAGAACTGGAATAACGTTTTGATGATCATCAATTGGCTGGTTTTTACCTTCACCACAGTGACTACCGCTCACAACAGTGGAAGTTTTCCTCATAGCCCAGTGGGTTGTCCTTCTCTTCCTGACCTTATTTGCAAAATCAGTTTTCAATTTAAATGTATTTAGTTTTATAGGTTCCATTTCAATTTTTTCGGATTGTAATTGTGGTTGTTACAATAGTTTCTCGTATTTTCGATCATTTTTTTTTTAATTTTTAATGGCTTGTATTTATTGTTTGCTTTTTTTGTTTTTAGTTTTATTTTTTAAAATTAATTATAGCAATCTAACTATTTTTTTTTAATAGATTTGTTTCATTAACGATGTCTGTTTATATAAATAATTGTGTTCTTTTGTTTTCACTATTTTGTTGTATTTTAGGAAAAAACAATTTTTTTGATATACAGGACGTTTTAGTTCTCATTTCTTGAGTATTATTATGAGTTATTATGTAAATAATGTTAATATGTATTGCATTAAGTGTTATTTAGAAAATAATATAACAAAACATCAAAACATAGTATGTATAAGGTTGACACAATGCTACTGTTTCCATCCTCCTATTCCTCTCCCTACTATGAAGTAGGTTTAATAAAAATTTAGAGAATTAAAGATAATCATCGTTTTTTTGTATTTTCGAATTTCAGTTATTAGACCGGCCGTTGCTAGAATGTTAACCGGAAGATTTAACGGGCTCAACACCGACGGTATCTATATCCAGATGATCGAGAATTGGTGACAGGATGTGGCGGTTTATCTGATAAAACGAGAGGCAAATTTGCCTAAAAAAGCAAGCGTCAGCAAAAACTGTTTCTAGTCCCTAAAAGTGGTATCTCTGATAGACTGGATACGTTCAGAGCCGACTTAAGCTTCTTAAACATATTGTAAATTGGAAGCACAAAGTAAAATCTTTGCGATTGTCCTATACTCGGCAGGAAGAGACTTCTACTGAAGTTGTATTTGAATTCCTTAAAGGCTTTATAATAGAACATTGAGTGGGATTTGGATAACAGATTTGTTTATTGTCTCATTGGCTTCGAGCCTCGAATGAAATTGGCTCTTTCGACAATTGTTGTACCGTCAAAATTCAGAATGATGCCACTCAATTAACTACGTTCTACAACAAAACTGAAAATTAATGGAAAAGAATTTAAGTGTTGTTGCTATGAGTTGGCAAGGGCCGAATTATACCGTATTGGATTTGTTTCGAAAGGTGATTACGCTTTAACAAAATGTTCAATTGTTGAAGCTCTCATTTAAGACTGTTCACTAGTGTGGTTATTGGTTATGGTCTACATGAGACTTAGGGATCTTCATAGAACAACATAATAATGTTGAGGAGAATTGAATGTACTTCTTCTATGGTATTGTCCGGGACTTGGAAAAGATTTTGCGGAATAAAGGCATTCTTGCTAACGTAGTCATGGCCTGAGGCGTATTTCGTTGGTTTATACTATGAGAATTGCAAAACGCTCGAATTCACTTTATTTTTTCCAAAAAGTGCCTTCATCACATGGGGAGAGAAAAGGGAGGAAAATGTTGTGTGAATACGTGTGTGTGTGTGTTTGTTTTTAAAATTATTTCTAAAATAAATAACAAAAATTATGCTTTAACAACTAAGTAAATTATAACAGCATTTTCATACGCATATATGTACATACATATGTATGTATAGAATAATAAGTACATTCATATCTATTTAAAAATAAAATAAATTATTGTAATTTGTCTTTAGCAATATAAACAGCAGATTAGTAATTAAAATAATTCGATATTTTTTGTTGGTTTTGCTTTTGTTTTTTTGGACTTATTTTATAACAAATTGTTATAATGGATTTCATTTCATTTGTTGCTGTTGTTTGTTTATTCATTTCATTTGCTAAACTTTATAATAATACACTATTTATTATTATTGTTTTTGTTTTTATTAATTTTGTTACTTTTCTTATTCGTTATATTGTAGATTGAAAATTATTAGGTTTTGTATTCTTAATATTTTTTTTTTTGTTTAATTAATATCAACTTTTTTAAATAAATTCTTTATCATTTTTTATGCATGTTCTTATAACATTTTTTTTTTTGTTTTCTTGTAAAATAAATACCATATTAACTACTCAACATTATTTCTTAATTATTATTTTTGTTTTCGTTAATAATAAATATTAATGAGACAAAAAAAAGTATGTATGCATGGTTTACTTTGGTTGTATGGAACATATAAATTTCATGTTTTAGGTGTCACAAACATATCTTAAAAATCTAAGTTTACTTTTGTTTTTCAATGTTTTTTATTTGTTTTACTTTATTTTACTTTGTATTCACAAATGACATGATTTAAATAATTTACCAAAATATGTAGTCGTATGAGAAATAAGTAAATAGTTTACCACACTCCCAATTTTTTCGTAGATTAGTTTAAATCCTGTTAAAGGAAATACCGGGTTTATAGCTAAAACAAAAGTGATAGTTTAGTATGATTTCTTTTGTTTTGTTTTTTTCTTTTTTTAATTTTTATAACATTTTTCCTATTTTAACTTTCTCTGGTATTTTACTTTCGTTTCGTAATTAATTCCTTTTTTGACCTTTTAATTAAAATTATAAAAAAAAAATAATTTTTAATTGCAAAACTGCAGGTCATAGCAAAATAACAACAAATTCAAGTTAACAATCATTTTTCAAAATTAAGGAGAAATTAAATATAAAAACGAAATTAATTTAAATTACGTCTGCGTCGAAAAACTAAAGCAAATATAGAACGTATACGCCACCAGCGACTACGACGTCGTGAATGTAATTTCTCTGAACTGGTGCCATTGCCCAAAGCTTTTTGTTTTTCTTTGCGGCGTATTTCACGTACCAAAGCGTAGAACGCTTCGTCAATATACAAGCGTAGAGCGGCTGAGGTTTCAAAAAATGGACAGCCAAATTGATTGGCTAAATTGCGACCCTCTTCGGTGGTTACCTCCAAAAATAAGAAAACAAAATCATTTTTTCAAAAAAAACAAAAAAATCATCTACAAGTCGCTGCTTACCTTTCTCAATGATTCCAAATCACTTTTATTGGCTATTAATACCACAGGTATATCCTCGGTTAATCGGACTCTTTGTATTAATTTGCGATATTCGGAAGCCTCTTCGTAACTGTGGCGATCGATAACCGAGTAGCATATTATAAAACCCTCACCACATCTCATGTATTGATCTCTCATGGCGGTAAATTCCACCTGGCCGGCCGTATCCAGTATATCCAACAAAGCTGCTTCGCCATCTATTACGGCCTGCTGCTGATATGAGTCCTCTACAATAAAATCGATAAAAGTTATAACGCTGAATAGGTCCACAAAAAAAAAAAAAAACCTTTACTATTGGCTCTTAGTACATAGGTACATGAGTTTTGTTTAAGCAGAAAAATATACAATTTGGCCGTGTGCGAAATAGAGACTCATGTTGCACAGTATCCACATATGTGCAAGGGATTTAAACAATATTAGTTATCGATTGCCAAGGATCTGCAGATGCCTGGAGGCTATCATGACTAAAGGAATATTTGAAAAGAGTATTAGCGTCATTATTCATGAAAAATGTTAGTCGATGGAGAATGTCAGCGGGTCTGATGACAATCCCGAATAAGGCTACAATCGTACCATTTTCGAAAAGGAGAAAACTTCCTCGGTGGCACAATATTCAATTCCTGAATGAGATAATTAATATTCCAAGAAAGTGAAGATAAACTATTGGCATGGACTGCAGAAGCTCTGTTGGACCTAAGTTTTTCGCGCACACGGGTAAAGACCAAAGCTATTGAAACTATGGTTAGACGGATAATTTTGTGGTATACAGATAGGTCAAGAACTCATATTAGGACAAAAGAGGGAGTTTTTCGTGGCTACTATCCAGCCGTAAGACTATGCCGTCGAAAGATAATACAAAAGACAGAAGATACAAAGGACGGTAAATAGCATATCCGACAGTCAGATCGCCATTCGATCACTTGGCTCTTGTGAAGTCAAATTCAAGACAGTAGAGGACTGCCTGGGGAAGCTGAATCATTCATTTCAAATTCTTTCTGTTAGGTTGGTTGATGTATGTTCCTTGGTTCCTGGTTCCTGATCTTTATTGGGCGTTTTACGCATTTATTTGTAAATAATTGAGACTTTACGTGATGAAGAACGTGGGTAGTCTTAAAATTGTTTAAGACAAATATCTAATACATCTAGCCTACTCAAAGCGCATACAATGCGCTTTACAATCAATACAATAAGGCTATCGATTGCAAAAATAATGGATTTCTTTTTACTAGACCTTTATATAAAATGTTTAAATTAAAATTTTGCTTTTCGCAAAAGTTTCTATGTTTCGCAAAATGGTTTAAAACTAAATAAATAAATTAATTAAATTGTATGCATATATACATACATACATATATGAATAGATACATATGTATATGTATATATGTATGTATGTATATTATTTGACTTACCAATTGTGGGATCATGATAATCCAAAAAGTTATGGCTGACGAATTGTAGTGTAACAGCTGTTTTTTGTTTTGTGGACAAACAAACCCGTGCACACCCATTCACGCGCAAAAAACAAAATTCACCGAAAATAAAAGCGAAACGTCAATAAACCATACCAAAAAAAAGCAGAAGATTGTAAGAAGCGTGTACATATATGGCCCAGATAACAGCCATAATAGCGGCAGTCGTAGCCAACCATAGTCATCATCATCATCATCATCATCCGACAACATCATCATTAAACCAACGTTAACGCCGACATTGTTTAAAAGATATCAAAACAAAAACAAAGAAATTGAAGTTGAAAAAAAAAAAACAAAAAAAATTAGACCAAGAAAGAGAAAAAGAGAATGAAAATGATAACGAAAATTTATTGATTTTTCACTGAATCACAACAAAATGAAATGAAATCAAAAACGATTGGGAAAAATAATTAAAAAATAAAAACAAAACAAAATAACAACAAAAATGAAAACTTTTGTAAGTATTTACCCGATTTGCCAACACCGCCGTCACCTAGAATGACAATCTTGTAGACACGCAAACCGCCACGCATATTCTGGGGAGGAACATTTGGTGGTTTCATGGCCAATTGGCCATTCTCTTTACGTCCTGCTGCACCAATGCCTGCACCTGTACCTCCTAAGCCCACATTAGTGATGGTAGCATTATTTTCCTTATCATTGGCCAATTTAAATTTCGACGATTTCTTAAGGGCTGTACAACCAATTGAGGACATATCACCAGCCATTTAGCTGGTTGCCCCAAATGCAACAAGAAAGAGTCTCCGTCTAAGCACAGGCAAACTGACCTTGAACTACACACGACGGTTAACATAAACTGAAGAAAGATCTGATGAAACAAAAGGAATTCAGGAGCCGAAGTTATGGTTCTTAGTGTCCGTCTCTTTTAAGAGATTTCGTTATAAATTCTAAATTTATTAAAATAAACGAACGAACGTTTATTTAACGTCCAATCAACCGACCGACCGACCGTCCGACCGACCAACCAACCGTTATTTTAAGAATTTTTAATATTTTTCTGTTCTCTAGACGACGAACAGTGGTAGCGTGAGTGAGAATGTAGGCGAGACTAAGAGCGCTTATTTGTTGAGTAAGAGAGCAAGAGAGCGTGAGTGACAAATTGTGTGTGGGGGGACGTATTCAATTGTTGTTTATTTTTTTTCCTCGTTTTCGATTGTATATTATTGTGTGTATATTTTTTTTCGCTATTTTTCCGATTTAGTTTTGTTTTTTTTTTTATATCGAACACCAAAAAACCAAAAAAAAAAAAAGCGAGCAATTAAAAAAAAACAAGAAATTTTAACAAATATTTACTGGTTGTTTAACGTTTAACGCTTTATTTTATTAATTTTATTTCTATTGAACTCTCTTAAGGGCACGTGTTTGTTGGTATTAAACATTTTAATTGTTTTTTTTTATTTTTTTTTAATTAATTTATTTTCTTATAGGTGCTATGTACATCTATATATATAGTATATATGTATGTACATGTGTATGTATATTATAGTGTTTAATTAATAATTTTTTCTTTTATTTATTATAATATGCTTTGTATGTATACATATAGGTATGTATGTAATATTTTATTTTATTTGATTTTATTTTTTCTAGGAAGTTATAACCGTCAACGAGTTTAAATTAAAATTTTTTGTTAATTTTTTTTACATTTTTCACAGAATTTTCTTTTGCAACTGAATGGTTCGACTGTAATACAACGAAGCAAAGCGCAACAACCACCCCTATTTTGTTCAAGTGTCGTTTTCTTTTTACCACAATTTTCTTAATATTTTGCGTATTTCGTTTGGGGGTTTTTTCTATTATTGTTGCATTCATGCTTGTTGTTGTTGTAAAATTGTCTTATTTATTTATTGTTGTGAAAAACTTAAGGAAAATGACAAGCAAAAATAAACAAATGAGCTTTCATACCCCCCCGTTCTCTGAGAGAAATGGTTGACGGAAGGTTTGCGCCTCAACTAAACAAGGCATTAGATTCTAAATGCCACTAGACTTACGCATTTAGAGATAAATGCCTATTTTTATTAGGTTCTTAAAGAGCTTTCCATGTTTAAATTGGGTTTGTTACTTGCAGTGTTGCCACAAAAGAAAAATTGTATTTCCCAACCCTGTAAAAGAAAACGCCAAGGATGGAAAAAATTAGTTTTTTGTAATAGAATAGACTGGGTACAATGGCCAACATTCGTCATTCCATCCCGCCCCACAAATGATATATGGTGGGTTTATTTTAACCCAATGGCCCCACTAATGGAGGTGAGAATTACTTAATCTAGACACACACCGGTTAATTCACCACTGATAATGCAGTGTTCTATGGTAATATGTATATATTTTCAATAACGCCACTTTGGTGAATTTCACTTATATTCACCACACCTCCAAAAACTCACCACGTTAAAAACACACCACAAAATAAAGGAAACAAAACATAATACTCTCTTTCATTTGAAATTAGAATTTGAGGTTGGAAAAAAAAGGATGGCGGGAACTCCCTCATATTTTATTTGTATAATTTTACCAGGTTTTATTAATTACAATTAGTAAATAAAGCTATTTTAAATAGTATGAAAGAAAAAACTATGTACTCTGTTTCAAAATAAAATATTCAGCGTCAAACATTTTGATGGACCACTACTACATATATTATATGTAAGCATAAGAAATAGTTTGTGTCTTCTGAATTGATTTATCGACAAAATACCTCAAGCCGTCTACATAGATAAAATTGAAGCCGGTAGGATGCCCGCTGATTCTGCTTACCTCGTTAATAAGAGAGAAAAAATTATTGATAGGGCAGTAACTATTACGTATTAAAGGAATTTAAAAATTATTATTTATTTTATTAAAAAAAAAAATATGTATGAAAAACATATTGGGCTTAAAATCTATAAATTCAATTTCCTAAAACTCTGTGTTAAACGGGAAATATTTATGATGACTCATGCCAGTGAATGGTATTAATCTGCGGCCAGTTTCGTAACGATCCATTAGGTTCATATCTTCGGGGGACAATTCGAAATCGAAACAATCAAAATTCTCAGCAATACGTTTTTGCTTGACCGATTTTGGTATGACCACACAACCCAATTGTATTAAATATTTTAAACAAATCTGGGCTGGAGTACGTCCATAACGTTGGGCCAACTGTTGGGCTGTCTGATCATAGAGAAAAGGTGGCCATTGTTGATCTGGCTTCGGTCTAGCCAAAGGTGCGTAGGCTGTAATAACAATTTGCCTGGCGCGGGAAAACTCAATAAGTTTTTTCTGATTGAAGGCAGGATGACATTCAACTTGATTGACCAATGGGCGTATGCGGCAATTTTGCAAAATACGTTCTGTTTGATCAGCATTGAAGTTGGACAAACCAATGCCTCTTACCAAACCCAAATCAACTAATTTCTCCATAGCTTTCCAGGTGTCCAAATAGTCCGTATCACTTAATTGACCACTGCCATGTACATTCTCATCGCCACAGTAGACTTGTCCCACCGGAAAGTGCATAAGATAAAGATCAATATAATCCATATCCAAGTTGCTTAAGCTTTTGCGACAGGCGTTCTCCACTAGTTTCGGATCATGGTGTATACTAGCCAACTTGGTAACGACAAATATTTCCGATCTCTTTATTTTTCCCTCTGAAATCTTAGATTTAATAGCTCTTCCCACTTCGTGCTCATTCTCATACACATAGGCAGTGTCAATGTGACGATAACCCAAATCGATGGCATCTTTTACTGCTTGTTCTGCTTCGTACTCATAGGAGCGCCATGTGCCCAAACCAACTACCGGCATTTCCTGGCCATTGCTTAACTTTATACAGGGTGCTAATTTTGTCATTGTGCTGATAATCGTTCCTGTTTCTTAATGCTTTTATTTATTTTATAACAATTAAACAAAAATCACTGTTTTTTTGCTTTCTATTTTTTAATAGTTTTTCTTGCTAACTCACTCACTACTATTATTATGCAGCCAATCTTATCAAACGTTTATTAACAACTGCTTTAAGTTTATGAAGAGCTTTCGATGTTTTTATAGTGGTTTGTTTACTCTCAGTGCTCAAATCAAGTTTTTCTATAGAGTTGCCAATCTACTTTTTCAGTTTAGTTGCATAATTTTCAAAACAAAAAACTAATTCCAATGAAAATAAGTTTCTTCTGTCGTAGTGTGTGTTTGATTTGCTTGAAACATTTTTTTCCCTTTTGTTAATTGTGCTATAAAATAAGTAATTAAAATGAGAGTTGGCAGCCCCGTATTCACTATGAGTCATCGCGACACTTATTAATACACTAAATAGTTCTCTCCTTTATATGAAAATAAACAAAATCAAACTGGAAAGCTTTCATTGTTTGGCTTTAAAAGCTTGGGATTTCGAATTTTTTTTTGTTGTTAATGTGACGAATGAAGAGAGAGAGAAAGGGAGACAGAGAGAAACAAAACATTTTGCCGTTCTCATTTGATTAAGTATTGGTGGTAGAAAAAAAAAATATGCCGGGAACTCATCATGATTCACTTACCATTTTACGAAAGTTATCATTAAAAATCTCGAAAATGCTCGAATTTTATAATTTGAATGAAGAAATACTTTTTTATTTAAATATCGTATATTGTTGTTGGTTTGTTGTTGTTATTATTAAAAACAAATCATCGTGTAGTATTTATTTACTTATTTGTTTAATTATAATTTAAATATTTTCTTTTAAAGATTCTATTGCTATTTTTGTTGTTTTTCAATAATCCTTGTTTTTATTTTCTAGATTTTTGCGAAATTCATTCGTTTATGGGAAAATATTGTATGCGTTCGAATTGTGTATTATTTTGTTGCTGTTGTAACTAGTAGTAATAAATACGTAGTTCATAAAACTGCATAAAACATTAAATTTAAATATTTTGTTTAAAAAAGTTTACTTTTTTATAACTTTTTACACTTTAAAAATTCTTCTTTTTTTTGTGTAATTTCTTACGATTTAATTGGAGTTCATTTTCTTACAGTGAACTGTATTTTTTTTTAAGTATTTTTTAATTAATAAATTTATTTTTAAAATATTTTTATTTCTGAAATTGGCCTATTTTGAGTTATCGGGAGAATATTATTGTATTATTATTTTATTTAATTTCTTATATTTGTTTTGACTTTTAACTTTTGTTTCTATTTAAAGAGATTGTCCAATCTAATCACATTTAAATTAATTTATTTATTTATTTATAATATATAAAGATTTATGAAATTTTTGTTTTTTAATTTTTTTTACATTTATTTGCTACAGTTCTGGTTTGTTTTAAATTTAATTTCATTGTTTGTTTTATTTTAGAATATAAGAGAAATGAAAAAATTTGCTTTTATTTTGGTTTCATTTTGGTTTTAAGGATAAAGTGCTATTTGTTTTTATTTTTCTTAAAATGAATTAAAAATTTATTTTATTTATTTAGCGTTTGGATACTGAAAATTTTGTTTTTTTTTCATGGACGTTTAAAGTTTAAAGTAATTCATTAGAAGGCTTCTTGTTGGTTTTAATTGTTATAAAATACCATTTAAATAAAACAATTAAAATACATCTTGATTTTTTCAATTTAAATTATATTCTAATAATACTTTAAAAGGCGCAGGCATCTTCCCTTTAAATACGGTTACATAAACTTTTCGCCTTGAATAAATAATGGGGAGTGGAATCTGCAATGTTTCACTTAAGAAATTGTATTCTAAATAATTCATACTTTTTATCATCTCGTTACAAGTATTGAACATTGGAACATTGATCATTTTTCATGAGTAAAATAAAGGATCGAGTATGAGAAAATGTGTTCACACGAGTAGAACAAGAAAAGAGATGATAATGCTTGCAATCTCCTATTAAACTCACTTGATCGTTAGATTACGATTGTAACCTTGTATTGCGTGCGGTCTGGTAAGATGGACTGTATATCCTTAAAGCCTTATTTGACAGTTCTGCGGATCCCTTTCAGGTTTTTCACGAAGTAATCATCTTCATCATTAGATTAGGGAGATATTTTTATATAAATATTAAGGTTTACTGTGCCGAATGTTTCATGTAGTATTTCTTTTGGATGGTATGCATTGATTTAGATGGTTTCGGTATTGTTATTTGGTATTTTATAACAATTTATAGGTATTAGATTTTTTGATTGATTTTTCTTAAGTGTAGGGAATATAGAGACTTATAAATTTGTTTTTTTTTTGAATCGTAATTATTGGAAAAACAAAATCCCAAAAAAAAAAAAATTATAAAAAAGTTACTTTGATTGTTGATTATACAAAAATTCGTTTAATTTTAGGAAACCTTTCTTTTTTTCTATTTTTAATTGCAAAAATATTGTTCTGGTTTGTTTAGATTTGATTACGAAACAAATAACAGTTTTAAACGAGTATTGCCGTTATGATAAAAGGGACATTTTGAAAAATGATAGACAAATATAAGAGAGACCTGTATATTAAAATTTGTTTTTGTTCTTTTTTTTTTGTTTCCATTCAACAAAGCGAATTTAATAAGATGTTATTACAATTGCAACAACTGCTTTCTTTTCATTTATTCTACATAATAATATAGAAGTCAGTATGGATGTATGTATACCCGCAACTCTAACTTATTAAAATCACTCTAGTTTTGTTAGTTAGAAAAGTTAAGAGAGGATTTATTTAATGTTTTTGTTATTGTTGTTTTGTTTTTTAATGTACAACTCTCTACAGCATACAAAACATATTTACTATCTCATGCGATTTTTTTTTTTGTTTTTGGTTTTTTTTTAATTCAAATATTATAATAAAATGCAATAATTTCTTTTTATTATTTTGTTTTTGTTTTTGTTTTGTTATTGTTAACAATTAACAAGGTCCCTCACCAGTTATTTTACTATTTGTATTCTATATATAATTATCCATTAATTATTTATGTTTGAATAAGTAAAGAATTTTCTAAAAAAATTGAAAACAAAAATATTTAAAAATTTGTTTTTTTAATTTTTTAAACACTAATAAAATGGCTAATTAGTTTTTTTTTTCAATTTTTTTTTTATCCAGCATATCTTAGGTCATAGCTGTTGTTGTGTTTTTTTTTTGTAATTTTTGCTTTGAATTAATTTATATTTTTAAAAAATATTTCAAACATCAATATTTTAAAATTATTATACAAAATTTAATACAAATTTATACATACAAATACAAACATACAATTACATTATATTTTACAAACACATACACATACATGTAACTTATCACAGGGGGGTATATTGTTTAGTATAGAAAATATATTTTTTATTTCATTTAATCATTCTGCAAAAAGTGTGTGTGGGATCAAGAATTTGATTTGAAACTTTGGAAAATGTATGAAAATTTTTTTCCTTCTTTTTAAACAACAGTAAAATGTTAAGCAGTAAAACAACAGACAACGATTGTAATAAATAGAATAGGAATCTAATACGAAATGTTTTTAAAAAATTCTAAAATTAGAATATTATTAAAAGAAATTTTGCTTTAATGTCTAAATCCTTTGAAATCTTAAAGGCTTTGTTTTAAATTTTATTATTTTATTTAAAAAATATAAAAGTTTTTATTTTTTATAATTTATATTTGGAGAAAAATACGGAGAAATTTATTTTTCTTTTATTTTATTCATTAAAATTATAAAAAAATTATAATAAAATAAAACAATTAATTAAAAAAATAATACAATTACAACTTAATTAAAATATTTCTTAAATTAACAAATAAAAATAATGAAAATCGAATCGAAAATTTTTATAAAAAATAATTTACACAATATTATACAGTCAATATATGTATGTATGAAATAGAAATTAATGTTGATTTGTTTTTTATTAAGTTTTGTTTTTGTAAAGACACTAGAAAAATATATAATAGGGCGCTAGTTAATATAGTAGTAATTAGAAATTATTTACATTCATTTATTTTTGTTTAATTGTTTGTTGTTTGTAATTATTTTTGATTTTATTTTAATACATAATAATACTATAAGAAATATTGCAGTAAAGTAAATAAGTTGCAGTTAAAGGTTTTCTTTAATTCCCTTTATTTCGTTTCGAGAGCCTCTTTTAAATGTAAAGGTTCAATGTTCAATAGTTCTAAGTTTATTTAGCATATTTTAGGAGTGTTTTTTGGAAATTTATTTTATCACATTTAAAATAGAATTAATAATACACAATATAATGTTATAATAATTTTATTTAATTTCCATTAAATGACTAATTTTTCTTTTATTTTCAATAAAAATTAAAACTTACAATAAAATTCCCTTCATCTTACGCTCTCTTTCTATTCTATTCTCTTTAATGTTTAATAAATATTTGCTAAAAATTAAATTAAAACTAAAATAAAATAAAAAATAGAAACAAAAACAATTCAATATAGTACATACAATATTACATATTTAAATAAGTGAATCATCTAAAAGTACTCGTTAAAATGTTCTGTTAACATTTATTGAATTCAAACACTTTAAGAATTCATTTAAATTTTGCGATTTGGTTCGATTTTTTGCGACATGGCGGTTAATACTCTTTGATTGTCTATAACTCTTAGACAACTTATAAATGAACGCACCTCTCCCTCACTTTTGGGTGAAGGTGGCTCTAGACCTTAAAAGAAATAGAAAATAATTTACGTAATTCCACTTTTCATTTCATTGTTTATATTATTTTTTTGCGATACATACCTAAACTTCTAGAACGACAAAATCTTAAGGTACGCATAGTTTGTGCCATCATGTGCATTTTTTCGAAATTAACCAGCCCATCTAAGCTTGTCTTATTGCCCTCATGGGCAAATGTCATATCCTTGAGCAAAAGCGGCATAAATGGTATCAAGGGAGGCTGTAATTTACCTACAAATACCCTATAGGCTCGATGATTGCGACTGGGATCTATAAGAGCCTCAAATTCTTGGTAAAGCTTACGAAATTTCGAAGGTATTTTCTCCCACGTTTGTTGCAGGACGTGACACTGCCATATTTGACAGGCCCATGACAATGGCAAAGAAAGCATTCAAATTTTGATATTCTTTGCAGCTGTGAAAACAAAATCAAAGTGTTGAAAACCGTGTTATTTTATTTACAAAATTTTAACTTACTATGCTGCCAATTTAATGAACTTTCGCAGCAAGCCTACACGCTTGCTCATGCTGGCTGTAGATACGATTTCCGTTACTATCCAGTATTGTAACTCATTGAAGCGCCTTAAAAACACATCCAAATTGGCTGTAATCTAAAGTAATAAAAAAGCAAGCAGTTTTTTTTTTGAAATTTTTTGTGATATGACATTAAATAAAATAAACTATTTATGGAACTTGGTAACTTGGTAACTGAGCAATACAAATGAAATCATAAAGTAACATGAAATTTTTTTTTGATAACGAAATAAAATGCAAAAATCAATTCTTAAGCATACGCAATTTAATAAAACACATGTTAAAATATGCTAAGGTTTATGACAATACTACACTGGGTAACAGTAAAAACAACAACGAAGGACTTTTTGCGGGCTTCAAAATGGGTTTCGCTTTAAATAAAATGGCGAAATATAAAGTATCCTTCATCGTTTCGTGTACGCGTTCGAAAATGTTCAAAACAGAATTCGAGGTATCGTCATGTATTGAGAGAGTTGCATTATATTTACGGGCAAATATAAATTGTGTAAACAGTAAGGAGATCAGATAAAGTGAAGAATTTCTTGTATCGTCTTAAGAAATTGAGGCACTTGAAAGCTTCGGTTGATGCAGATGCTTAGTTTTTTTATTTTACATTTAATTAGGACAGTATTTTCATTGGTATAAAGATGTCTCAAAAACTTTTTTTAAAATTGTTTTTTGGTTGAAATGAAAAGAAAGCAATTTTATTTCCATGGGTGAGGGGAAGAACACATCACACAGGATCATACACAGACATAGGAATGAATGATTCAAATTCCATTCTTCGTATTGGATTTTTTTTCAATTTCCTGATTTTCCGAATTAAAATTAAAAAAAAAAAATATTCACGTAACAATCAGCATTAAAACAAACAACATTTAATTTTTAAACAAATAATGTAATTAAATAAACAACAACAACAACAATAATAGTATGTATACATTTTTAAACGTACTTTTTTGTTGTTGTAACAATTAAAGAAAATTAAATTGAGAATTGAGTTTGGAATGCAGTTTTAAAATTTACAAAAAAAAAAAAACAGAGAAAATAAAATCTGCTAAACGTAGCACATAACTTGGCAAGTAATCGCTTTAAAATGTTCTTTTTTTTGTTTCTCCTAATTTAAAACAATAAAAACCATAAAATTCAATTCAATTCAATTAAACTAATGTTTTATAACTTTTGTTTGTTTTTATTTTTAATTTTTTTTTTCTTTAGTTTTTTGGTCACACAACAAAAACAGTTTTTTTTTTACTTTTGGTAACAAAATATTTCAAGCATTCAATGGTTGTAGTTTTGTTTTGACACATTCATTTCGACTTACCACACGATATCCTGGCTAAAAAAAATAAACATTTTTAAATGAACGGGGGAGCGAGGGAATGTGAATTCATTTAAATTTTGTTTTGTAAAGTTTTTTCGTTTTTGTTTTTTAATAAAAAAAATGTTTAAAAATTTTAATCATTTTGTTCTAATAAAAAATACTGGTTTTTAAAGGATCAATAAATAATACCGTCGACTCCGAACGATAGGACAAACAAATTTTATTCACTTTTAGAGTGTTTGCCAGAAATCTGGTGAGATGTCGTTCCCGTTCTTGTTTCCTTTCTGTTCTAGATGTGTGAGCCAGGGATTACACCACGATCTTTTGCGACTAAGAAGTAATCGAAGCAATACGGACTATCCTGTTGTGTAGTGCAACGTAAGAGCATTTTCAATCAGTCTCTACAAATGATAGGCGAATGGAACAAGTTTTCAATTATAAGGTCTTGTGATTGTCGTATCTATCGGTTTTGTCTACGCTTGACATTCAATTTATTGTGTATTTCTCTCAGTTTTAATTCATATTTTATTTAAGTTTGATGCTTAAGAATAAATGCTGCTGTCTGGCTGCACTTAATTAGTGGCTGCTTTCCGTGTCAAAGTCACTTCTCCCGACCCTTATAAACCACATCCCGTACTGTAAGATCGATGGAACATATTCAGGATAAAGTTAGAATTAGCGAAACACTTGCGTTTATGCGAATGATGACGACATTGTAAAACAATCGCGCCATGGTGATATAGGAACGCTGTACGATACGCTTTAGATTATGAAAACCGAATTTTTAAATTAAAAACCTTAAATTTATATAAATGATCCTTTAAAAACTAATATTTTGATTTCTTTTAAAAAACGTTAATTAATTGCTTCTGTTATTTATATTTTATTCGGTAATAAAAGGTTTTAAATTTCTTCTATCTTCATCTAATCATCATCTAACCATCTACTACTACTAAAATTGTAGTTTTCCCAAAATCGAATGCTTAAAAAGTGTTGCATGATGCATAAACTCACCTTGCCAAAGTGGTAGCGACCGAATGTGTGATACAATAGCTCGTATTCGTGTACAGCCCAAAAGAGATCCCAATCAAATGTGGTTATAAAATAGGCTAATTCTTTGGTACTCAATAATTCCAAATCCATTTCAATGCCTTCCGTTGGCCCCTCCTGTTCGGGTAATGGAGTCTAACAAAAAACAAAAAAAAAAGAAAAAAAAAAACAAAAAACAATTTGAAATTGAATGCCAGCAACATTACGTGGAAAAACTCATTAAATTTCAATTGAAAAGCCATTAAAGAAATTGCTTTACAGCAAGAGATTATTTACAAAAGTGTGTATGTGGGTGTGCTTGTAATATACATACCAATGCATCCAAATGATCCTTAACAGAGACAAATAGGCGACCATTTAAACTCAGGCCAGTGGGTATGCTGACATCATTATCCTTAAAAACAGAACGTTCACCATTCGATTTAACTTCGACGAGACACAAATCCTCTGGACCACGATTCAATTGTAGTTTGTCAGCAGCACAGGCTTTAATTATTTCCGCTGTTGTATGCAATGGAAAACGTAACGTACAATACGTATGATCCGCACAGTACACACGAAAAATGACTATAAAATACAAAAAAATAGGGGCAAGCAAAAGGTCAGAATGTCACAAGTAATTGCACGTTTCCTACTTACTGTCATCATCTGGCCTTATGACTGTCTTCGAGGGTGTCATATTGCCGCTAAATAAGCATATGGGTTGGCCATTCGGTGGCAATTTCCATTTTTGTCCAGCATTTTGATTACGATCATCCTGATAGCGGGCCATTTGCGTTAGAATATTGTGTATAATACTGGTTTCTTCCTGCAGTTCAGGATCGGCCTCAACTTCGGCCGCTAGCTCTTCAATAAAATCACAGACACTGGGCTCATCGAAGGCTGCATGCCGTACAGCCATGACCCATTTTTGCATGAATTGTATAACGCGTTTCTTGAAATTTACAATATATTCCCGATCCTCGGGAGTTTGTGAACCATCTTGGGGGTCACAATGAAAAGTGCACAGATGAGTTAAGGAATACCGTTATATTCTCTTTGTTTTATTTTTATAAAAACTAATATGAATTTTAAAGAAAAATACCTGATCTTTTAAAGACACCTAAAACGATTTATACTTGGTTCCATATTAGGCATTTGGGGAAAATAACTTAAAGAATAAATAAATAAAGAGAATACATACGAGAAATATTGTTATGAAAACGAAAAACCTAGTTACTGGTGTTTTGCTTTTACATCGCTTAACATTAAACAAAAGCTACAAAAACAAAACAAGGTAGTAAACAAATCTGTTTACAAATTAATATTCTGCTTAATATAACCAAAAAATACACCAAGAACACTACAAGAATAAATGTAAAAAACGATGTTTACATTTATAGAGATTTCATGAATACTTCAAGAACATTCATCAGACTGTTTATCCTGCCATATAAAAGGCAAAGCAAAGCAGGCGAGTGAGATAGTGCAGTTCAGTCAGTCTTGTGTGAAGACGCGGTATGTTTGAAGAGAGCAATCATGGTTTGAAAATCTCAATTACAAAGATCTGTCAAATAATTGTCTAGTTATTGTTTATGCAAAGGGTATAAACCAGGGAATAACAAAGAAAAGCAATTGTTGTCCTTTACATAAAGTTGTGAACAGTGGCACACAGAATTGTGTGAATAATAAAGAAATTTAATTAAAACTAAACATAAATTTAGCTCATATTTTAAACGTTTTTAAAAGGTAAAAGCGTTTAAGCATGGTCACCTTAAAATTTTCTTTAAATGCTTATAACTTTTATTGTAAAACTTAGGAATTTTGTTGGCTTTAAAAGCTTATATAAGGCTTATATGTTCTATATTTTAGACGATGGATTTTTTTTATTTGTATTTTCCAAGGATTTCAGGACTTTGATTATTTTATTACGCATTTAATGAATTTATAAAAGATTGCTTTTGTTTTTGTTTCTATTTGAATTTTAAAAGCCATTAATGTCGTTTGTTATTCCTGTTACCCTTTTTAATAATTTCCAAAAAAGAAAAAAAAAGAGAAAATGGAGACGGAAAATTATGCTTGGCTTTTTAGTTGTTATTGCTTGAGTTGTTCAGTTTATCTAGTCAAGGATGGTGAAAATTTATGAAATCCTAAATTATGCATGTGAAGGAGAGAAAGCAAACGGATTAAATATTCTTTGTATGCTTTCCAGCTTTCGGGCTACAACTGTGCAGTGATGCATATAAAGACCATTAAATTGATTAATACGTTGAGTGAGTGTTTTATTAAAGCCAACCAAACAGAAAAACAAAAACAAAAAAAGTAAAAATATGTGTATGGCCCCAAAAGGAATTGGGGTTAATAAAGCCAAACAAAGTTAAGAACCTAAGTTGTTGCTGCTGTTGTAGCAAGCATAGCTACTGTTGCTGCTGCTGAGGTTTTTAATAAATTCAGAATTCAGAAACCTCAAAAAGGTATTTCCAAGTGAAGAGCATTTTTCTCTTTTTGCTTTCCTTTACTTTGCTTTTCTTTGCCTGTTGTCCTCATAAATTTAACATAAATTGTAAGCACAGACTGACGTACAATTACATACAAAATGTGGACGGACTCTATACTAACAACTTTTGAGAACGATAAAGTACTCACAGTTTTCGTTGATGCTGATGATACTGATGATGCTGATGATGACTGTGTTATCATCATCATGGTAGCCTGAGCTGCAGGTTACCACTTTTGCTACTTCCTATTTCCTACTGTTGCTATTTAAACTTAAAGGCCAAGATAAGTTTGTCTAAAAGGAGAAAAATGAATTTTAAAGGGCAGTATCACTCGTATCCAGTAGTATGTGAGCAAATTTAAGTGTTTCAATCACGTATGTTTTGGCAACATTTGTGGGATATTTTCGTCTATCCATACTATTCACTTGAAATATTATTGTGGTCTAGGGAATCTCATTGATACGAGTATCCGGTTTGATGATGGCCGGTATTAAGTTTTCGTTTATTTACACAAATAGTTTCTAGTTTTCTTCTCCTTCTCTTTTGCTTTCTTTTTGTTTTTTTTTTTGCTTTTGTAAAATGACTGTTATTTATATTTCCGTTTCCATTGTGGTCTTAAATTTTCTTTGGCTTTTGTTAAACAAAAAAAAAACGAAAGAAAAATACAACTGCTCCACACGTTACACATTCTGAATATTAAATAAGGGATTTATAATAGAAGAGTAAATATTTAAATGATAAGAAAAATTACCTATTTGATCTTATAAAGCTGTGGATTACTTTTAATAAGATACTAACATAGGGAGTAATAAAGCAGGATGAAATGTTACACCATTTCCAAAAAAATTAGTTAACTGCCTTGTAATGTATTTCTTTTGATAAGAGATCTCTTTACTGACAGACTGACGGCAGACGGAAGGCGGAAGCCAATCTATCCGCCATTTCTAAATAAGATAGAAAGACATTCTGTATTGATCTTTAGCTGATAAGTAATGTAATTGCTCGAAGACTGTACTATTCCATTACAATGGTGGAAATGGTGTATGGTTTTGCAATCCATTATTTTAAGATTATTAATATTTAAAATGCTGTTGAAAATCTAAATCCTTTTAAAAAGTCCAGTATTTTTTCAATGCTTGTACTAAATCAGAAATGAAAATTTTCAATGTTTTTTTAATGTTTAGAAAAGGATATTAATTGGCCAATTCGTCCACCAACTGAACAACTGGCATAAAGACAATGTGCGTAAGCAGAAAATCATCTAAAAATGGATCCACACCACTGACTTGTGTACCCAAGCGAGTTTCTAATAAATGTTCCAACATTTTTGAAGGTGTACCCGACATGACAGTGTATCTACAAGTAAAACACGTAAAATTATGAAAACTGTTCTGAGGGAAGAATACAAATTAATTGACAACACTTACTTAAATGCCGAATGTTGTCCTCTTTGTTTAGCAACACGTTCTAAAACTAAAACATCTTTACCATGCTCCTGTAGTCTTAAAGTATTTGCTTCGACATCACGTAAAATACGATTGAAGTGTTCCTTATCCACACGCAGTAAATGACAATTATTTTCTTTTAAAACGATAGTGGCAGCTCTGAAATTAACAACAAAAAAAAAAGTTATGTTATGAAGTGGCTTAAGTAGGAAATCAATTAAACTTTCTTTTTTTAACGCAGAATTATTTCCGTTTGTTTGTTTTTTTTTTTGTTTTGACGCCAATTCAATCAATTTCTCTTTTGAAGTATTTGACGATGAGTTACTCCTTTAGGATTGGCCATGGGCATGTGTAGCAAAGTGACTGTTTTTTTCATTGGTTTTTAGTATTTTGCAACACTAGTGCAATTCGCAAATTGAAATTTAATCCCTCGTTTCACAACATTGCCACATAGTTTCTTTACAGTTATTGTCTGCTAATTAGTAATGACAATGAAGTGTTTTAAGGAATCTCTTTTGCAAACGGAATGACTCTCTGAGAAATAAGTGGATCCCAACTACAAAATTCCTTACATTTTTCGTGACACAGTAGCTCTTTTCCATCCCTCTTAAGAAATATGAGGCTTTATAAACTTTAAGAGAATGACAGAACGATCGTTTCTAACTATTATTTTGTCCAGACTGCTTCCTATTTCCCATTTTAAACAAATTAATGGCATTGAGTGGTGCAACTTAAGTGCACTCATCTTGCAGGAAAAAGAATAAAATTTGAAATCGTATTGTCTCTAATAAGTGGACCTGTTGCTCAAGAAATTTTATTTATTTATTTATTTATTAATTACAATACAATTACAAATTATATTCTAATTCTATACGAGCTGAGTAACTTCGACCATATGCTCGGTGTAGTGTCACAGACCAGAGTCTCTGGTGGGAATCGAACCCACGACCCTCACGCTAATAGTCTAGCACACTACCCACTAGACTACCAGGGCACTCTGCTCAAGAAATGGTCTTAGTCTAGTAGGTAGTTTGTTGGCTTATCATACGAGGACCCATGTTTCAAACTCTAACTTCGATCAAAAACTCTGAGAGTAAATAAATTTGGCATGAAAACTTTCTCATAAATCTGTCGTTCGGAGTCGATTTAAACTGTAGCTTCTACCAGTTATGGCTAAAATCAACACATAACGTATGGGTGGTGTAAGTCGTAATTCTGACTAAAAGAGTTCCGACAGTGTCTAGCAAACTTAAACAAGTTTTAGTAACACTCTAGTCGGTACAATATTATGTTGCTTTTGAAGATCTGGCGTTGGAATCTTGGACCAGAAGAGCTAATAAATTTTCATACTATTTTCAGTACTATTTAGACGACAACAGCTGCTCGTGATTGCATGCTCGAATACTTTGCCATTTACATTCATTATCGAACTAATCCCGTTGTAAAACAAACATAAATTGGTTTAAGCATGTATTTGTTTTGTTTTCTTCCACATTACCACACATATCGTCCACCCAGGTACACCCTGGTCCCAGTTAGTGTGCAATATCCATTGTAAAGAGAACTCATTTTAGCTTTGGGACTTTGCTTCATACGCATAGATGCTCAGGTATTCGCTATCGTATTTGATTGTATTTTTTTTGCTACTTCTTCTCGCCACCTTTCGAGAACCTTTGCATAAACCTGTGCGTATGCATGTGGAGTATATGGTATAAAATAATGGTATATGTAATCAATTTGTCAGTTTGTAGATGTACACATATATAGGGATTTAATCGGAAAATTTTTCAAGCGGGCTTTTGTTGTTTTTTGAGCCACACAATAAATTATGTTGATGTACCATATAGTTTGTTGGAAAGTGTAAAAATATGGAATTTAAATTGTTAACTTAATAGGTTGGTTGAAATTATAGAAATTACCGTTAAATAAAGCGATTTAATTGTCTGTTAACGAAATAGCTCGAGATTCGCAAAGGAGAATGTTCTTTGCGAGGGTAAGACAAACGCTCGTCAAATCTATTAAGTGGTTTTGGTCTGGTTTCTTATTTATAGGTTCTTAAGCAAAGAGTCTTCAGACCTTTTTTTATTTCCGCATTCTGAAGTCATTGAAGTAGTTTTCTCATTGAAGTTTGAGTTACTTGTCCATTTGATTCCAGAGCTTTTGCAATTGTCACTTAATTATGTGCTCAGCGAGGAAATCTTACAGCTTTTGGAGTTTTTTTATTCCTCATTGCTTAATTAACAGTCTTTTAGCAACGTTCTTTAGTTGACTTAGTTCTATTGTCTACCTAGATTGGTGGCAATTAAGGTAAAGCATTCTATTCAGTTACACTACCACGCTTGTCCTGATTCGGCTTTAAGGTAGTGTTCATGAGTGAGAGAATTCGTTCTTTAAAATATTTCAAGAGAGAAAACGAACGCTTTCATTAAATGGCGGCTATTTATGTCTTGGAATAAATTTTCCGCCTAATAACAACATCACCATCATGCCTCACCGATTATATTTGTGGTTCGAGCGCCCTGGTAGTCTAGTGGGTAGTGTGCTAGACTATTAGCGTGAGGGTCGTGGGTTCGATTCGCACCAGAGGCTCTGGTCTGTGACACTACACCGGGCATATGGTCGAAGTTACTCAGCTCGTATATGATTATAATATAATTTGTAATTGTATTGTAATTCTTAAATATAAAAATAAAATAAATATTGGTGATTCAGGCCAATCCCCCTGTTACTTTTTATTTGGATTCCTAAACTGCTTTGGCCTAGAAAGAGTATTGCTAGAACTCAAGCCTATTCTGTTGTTGGCTTTGTATAGCCTAGATATAGATCTGTTTCTGTTTAGCACTTAGAGGCACTGCATGGACTCAACGTGAACAGAGTTGAAATCCTCTTTTATAAACATTCCTATGACAATATATTTTGTTAGCATCCATATATTGGGAATATAACCATTATTTTTTCTCTCTGCTTCTTTGTTAACTGTACTTATAGTACATTATACTGTAGTCTAGTGTTTTAGTGTAGTTTTTGTCATTTATTTTGACAATTTTTTGGTTTTAATGTCCTGAAAAGTGTTGCATAAATTTGTCATTCTAACCACAGCCGTTGCGGGCAATAATTGATTTAAATTTATTATGTGTATTGTGTTTTTCATTGTTTCCATAAAATATTTTAAACTAATTCACTTAAAAACTCATTTATGTGAAATCAGATTTGCTAAATTCACCTTAAAGTACGGGTTTAACGAATGGAGTTTTTTTTTTAACGCAGAGGAGAGACCAGTTGCCAGTAAGAAAGAGAAGGCAGATACCAGTTGGGATTTTAATGACATATAATAACAGCACGAAGAATTGATTAAAGTGGTCATCATTTTCTACTATCGTCCTGTTGATCAACTCCAAATCAGCTCTTTTAATAATTTGCCGTTGTTCCGGAATCTTTTGTTCCAGGTAATGAATGGATAATTTGGTTAAACCAGCAACAAATTTTGCCTTTAACTTGGCCTAAGCCATTCTGTGGACTTACAAAAAAATACTTTTATCTGACTATCATAATTATGAGTGCCGTAGACAATACCGATTTTGCTTAACGACCTGTCTTTTGCCTCCTAATGGTTGGTGTCTTTGAGACCAACTTCGGTCATTATTGTCACTTAAATTATTGAATGCAAGACCCCTAATCAGGGGATTAATGCCATAAGCTATGCATAACAGATCGTCTTTTAATAACTTTTTGGGTCGACCAATACTGGTTATAGGTAGGGAAGATACAGTGGTCTATACCATTTCGAGGAGTTCTCAAGCTCTACGTATGACTAGCAAATCATTAGCGTATCATTATTTTAAAATGTTGTCTTTAACGATTAATTATAACCTTATTCCACTGTAAGCCACTATACATCTCAGCGTGCGTATAGCTTTGAGGACAATTATAAAAATTCTATTATGACAGCTGAAGCTGTTAAAATTATAATTAAATTGTTGAAATACCAAAATGTGTTAAAAACGGGAATAAACTCGGCATTTTTATCATTCTTTTCTTCTTCTTCTTTTTATTCTACTTCTTTTTTTTTTTATTATTATTTAACACACAGTAAATGTCCCCATACGTTTACTCTATTATTTCAATACCCATATACCCAGAAGAAGGAAAGGAAAGCAAATAATAAAAAAAAGAAGAAAAAAATGCTGAGAGTTTATGTATTTCTTTTTTTATATTTTAAACTCACCTGGGTGCGTCGTTAATCAAAGCCAGTTTACCAAAGTCATCGCCGCTTTTAAGGGTGGCCACAGTGCCTTTGCCGTGTATAACAACATCCACAGATCCTTTAAGAATTATATACCACGAGCGTCCTTCATCACCTTGACTAAATACTGTATGTTTGAGTGTGAACGCGAAAGCGGAGTTGAGTTGAGTATTTGATGGTGATGGTGATGGTTTGGTTGGTTGGTTGGTTGGTTGGATGTTTGTGACACTAAATAATACAGATGTCAGTCAGTCAGTGAGTTGGCCCGTCATAGCAGTTTGATGGTTGATGGAATTGAATTTAAAATATTTTTTGTTAAAGAAAAAGAAGAAAAGAAAAGAAAAAAGACAACAAGAATGGAAAATTAAAAGAATTTCAATCAACATTTCATTTCATGTTTTTAAATAATGCAGTACAATACAGTGGGTCCTAAAATTGTTTGAATATATTTTTAGAACATAAAAGCCTTGTTGTGCCGAATATAATTTGAAATGAAAAAACATACTGATATTGTTGTTTCACAGTGTTCTTGTTGGTCCCATACAATAGCATCAAGAGTATGAATATTTTGTATAGAAATTAATTTTCATTTAAATGCTCTGTCTCTTCTGTTGATTGTTCTTCTTCTGTTCTTTTCTGTTGACAGACTTTAATTCGTTGCAACTTAAATGAAGACTGTAAATTATTGCTTCAACCACTCTATAGGTATTTAATTAATTATGAAAAGAAAAAAAGTTTTTCTTTTTTTTTATTATTATTGAAGTGTTAAACAAGAATTTCAAACAGAAAAAATACAATTAAGAAAAGTTCAGAAAAGTTTTTTCTCCCTCTGTTGATTATTAATGAGACCGGTCGCCTTATATATTTTGTCAAGCCACTTTAGAGTAGAATATACTTCCTCTCAGGAGGTATTAAAAGGTGCCGAGAGGGGGTTTAATCTTGTTGTTTTTAATAATTTAAAGAAATTATTCTTGTTGAATTTATTTGTTAGGATCTTTAAAGTATTTTAAAGGTTTTACGATGATGCCAGGTGGTGTAATTGAGTGTAAAATAAAAATGGAACAGAATTTCTGATAAGACCATATTTTTCTTTAGAAGATTAACTTAATCAATGCTAATTATTTGAATAATGTTTAAGAATCTGCTTACGCTTTAGTGAACCTAACTTTCTTATTTTCTTACTTATTTAGTCATTACAACAATTTTTCTCCATAAGTGGCACCATACAGTTTGAAGTCGACTTTGAACGAAAGATTTTTGAGAAACATTTCATGGCAATCTATTTGCTTTCAGAGTATTTGTCAGAAATCTGCTGCGAGTTATCTAACCAGAGTTTGAACCACGGACTTATGTTTAATAATCCAACACAATACCTACTTATTTACTCTGAGAGTAAATAAAATTTCCACGAAAAGCTTCTCAAAAATCTGTCCTTTGGAGTTGACTTTATTAGACTGTAGGTCTCCCCACTCATAGATAAAGTTACTGCATTCCATTACACTCATTTGAGTATTTCAAAAATGCAGATGAAAAGATGTGTATAACACGAGTGGTTTGAGAAACCAGGGTTTTAATGACCAAACAAGTCAAGTAAGCATCCATAGATGTTAACACGACTAAAGCATTAATACGAAGCTAGTATAGAAATCCATTATTGTAGGTTGTTTCTTAAGAATTTTTGAATTGTTATATTCATTACAAATTAAGTTTTCATATTTAATTCAAGTTGAGATATTTTATAACAAATTTTGTAACTAAGACCAGTTTGCTCGTGTGCAATACAATTTCCTATTCGTATAGAATTTAAAATATTCTTTCATTTTTACCCAACAGCATTAGACTTACGTATGGTGCCAGCTTGTGCATGCGATTCAAAAACAATAATCGACGATAATTCACGTTTGATGCTCGTTGAGAGATGTGAAAGGGCTGCAATATGTAGTAGTTCTTCAAACACCAATTCCAATTCTTCTGGAGTGCGTTCATGTGAACTAAGAAAAGAACAGAAAAATTATGAAACATTATTTCTCTTTCAAAATACATTTTCAAGTATGTATTACATAAAGAAAAAGAAAAAATAATATCCAATAAATTTCTCTTTCTGTTTTTTTTTGTTTATGTGAAAAAAAATCTCTTACTCCCTCCTCTCTATAAAAATGTTATAAAATATGTATTAAAAGCATAAACTTTATGCTTTGTGTACCTTTATTGTTATTATTATTATTATTGTATATTGTTTCTCTTTTCTTCTTATTCTTCTTTTCAAATATTTTAATATTTAATAAAGTTTTGTTTTTAAATACAAAAAAAAAACCCAAAAAATTGAAACTTTTAAAGAACTAAGGCAATGAATGCAATGTTCCTTGTACTTACGGTTTACGTAAAATCATACGTAAGGTTGCGTCTGGTCCACGTTGGAATAATGCACTTAAAGCTTCGCGTACATGTTCATTACTTGAGTTGATATCATCCGTAGAGGGGTGACCGCCAGCGGTACCGTCTTCATCAACACGAAATCGATACAGGAAACATTTATCCTTAAAGGGTTGTTCTTTGTTAACTGCCACAATAAAAAAAAAAAAAAAAAAAAAAAACAGAAATGAAAACGTTAAAAAACATACGAAAATAAACACATTAAAAGAACTTTTTAAAGAAATATTTGAGTACATCATAGGCCCGGAAACGGAAATAAAATAAAACATAAAAATACAAACGAAAAAGCATTTAAGACGCGTGAAGGAATGAAGGAAAACGGCTTTAAAATATGCACATAAAATAAGAAAAGTACGCTGATATTTGAGTGGGTTTCAAAAAGAGCTCTGCATATTAATCCGAAATTAAATTTCCTGTGAAAAATTATTGCCGCAAATGCTCATCAAATATGGTCATAAAAATGTACGGCTATTAAATTGTTATAAAAAAAAAATTAAGAAGAAAAATATGAGACCGAATTATACCGCAATAGGATATACTCTTCACGCTGCATAGTAAATAAACAGTCTTTCATTATATACTGAATAAACACTGCATTTGCAAGATCCGGGTTTGTGATTTCAGTGAAGAACGATGAGTTCTTCCCTTATAACCCAATTAAAGTTAAAAAGGCTAATCCATCTTGTTACATTTTGGGATACTTAGAAATCGATGCAGAGATCCAGGGACCGTGCAGGGCTTCAAAATCTTATCACTAGATTCATGGGAAAGTTCATTGAACATTGAGTCTTTGATATACACGATACTACTGTCTTATCAGCTTTGTAATCACAGGGATTTCGTCTTAGCCATTTTCTTCTATACAAGTTACCTAATCTTATTATAATTGGTAACTGCAAATTTGTTTTTTTTTTTTCAAACCATTCATCGATCTCCAAAACAGAAAAGAAAAATTATTTAAAAAGCAAGAATTGGTGACCAATTGATCACATTTCTTATTTCCAAGAAAACCCAATAAATAGGCCTTTTAACGTAAAACCATGAACACTTTTTATGCCCAAAATTTGTCTTCATTTTGAAAACTACCGCCTATACTGTACTTTTATTTTAATAGACAACAATTCATTTTAATTTCTATGGATATGAGGGTGCATTGCTTCCGTTGGATTTATTTTTTGTTTAATTCGCATAAGATTTTGCGACATTAAAAGAAGAGAATAATAAAATAAGACGAAATGAGTTAATAAAAAAAAATGTACTAAAAATTGGTAATATTTACAGAACGTTTTTCTACATAAATAGTACAACACAATACAACATATACAATAAAATGTGAAATATTTTCAACATTGACATACTTATGTACTTATGTATATGTATGTGTATGTGTACATATGTTTGTAAAGAATTATAAAGAATAAAAATAAGGAAAAATAATAAATTGCCTTTTTTATTTACCATGAGATAAAACGCCTTCCTCGACTAAAGCCTGCCACATGCCAGCCGCTTGGGCTCTGGTATGAACAATAGGCGATAAATTTACCAGCCAATCCACCAATTCAGTACCGGGGGCACATTTGCGTATAAGTTTGCCAGAAACCTAAAAGAAAAAAGAAACCGAAAAAAAGAAATACAACAATAACAAGCAATAATAAGCAAAGAATGTTATAAACAAAAAAAAAACAACAACAACATGAAAAACACCAACAACAACAATGGTAACAAAATCATTATTTAAATTGTAAAAGTTAATCATACTCTTGCACTCATGTTTTGTTTTCTATGCCTCTTTGCTCTCTCTCTCTCTCTCTTTATCACTCTCCTCTCGCAGTCTAAGCAAGAATTTTTATTCCTTTTTTGTTCCTTTCACTAGCAACGCTATGTTTCACATATACAGCCACACATGCATATAAAATGTATACACACACACACACACACACTTTAGTATATCTTTACTCTCACAAATGTTGCCATTAATTAAAAGCTTCTTAAATGTTAACAGCTGCCTTATATTTAATCATATCAGGCCATTTACAATTTACAGTTAGACTTAGGTACCAGCTCCATACATCCAACCTCAAGTCGTCTCTCTCTCTCTCTCTGTCTTCTTGTGAGAGAGTGTGTATGTTATTACTTTTTTATGCTGTAACATCTAGTCATTCATCGATTAACAGCCATCAGTCTGTCTTCCTGCCTTTTTTTGTGTTCTAAATATATCCCTCTTCTGCTCCAGTAATACCCTCTATGTAGTGAAAACAATGAGTAAGCAAGAGTAGACTAAGGCCGACTAAATGTTGAACTATATATGTACAGTTTGTCAAAAAATCTTTGCACATAAAGAAAAATTAAGAAAACTTTGAAAAATTCATTGATTTTTAATGTAAATTTTCAAACAGGATTTTATAAACATATGTTTTGTTAATATAATAAAGAAAAAACTTTTATAATAATGACAATATTCTAATGTACAATATTAAAAAATAAAAGCAATTAAATTTTACTACTGTCAAAAAAATGTTTGCACACTTGATAAAATATTAAGACTTGTGCAATTTTTTTAAATTTATAGTGCTAATATTTTCTGGGTTCACCTTGAGCTTCAATTACCGCTTGCAGACGCCTTCTCAAGGATTGAATAAGCTTCGGAATGTCATATTCTAATGGCATTTTTTCCACTTTTCTTTGATGAACTTTACCAAATCGTTTTTATTTGTGGGCGATCTTTTCTTTAGATGATCCTTGTTCTTTAGATCCTTGTTCTTTAGATGAACCCACAAATTTTCGATAGGATTAATATCAGGACTATGGGCAAGAGTATCAATAACTTTTTTCAAGTTGTGAAGTAAACTGGGGTTACATAAATAAGATTATTTTAAGGATCATTATTTTGATAGTACTTGTAATTAAATTTGTTCGGATTAACCAGGTCAATAAAATCAAATTTCTTAATGCTGGCGGTCAATTAATTTTTTAAAATATCGAGATGTACTTCCTTAGTCATTATTTCATCCAAAATCCTGATTACACCAACTCCCTTGCTGGATATACAGCCGAATACCAATACAGACAGTTTTCCAAATTTTACTGTAGGAATAAGATTTTTATTTTCTAGGGCTTTCAGAGGCTCACGCCAAATTTTTTGCGGTCCGTCATGATAATAACGTCTCATTTGAGAAAATAACTTCGCCCCAGTACTCCGGAGTAAGCAAAATGTATTCGGTGGTATACCTTAATCTCTTTTCGACATTTTGTGCTAACAGCAGGAGTTTTTTCCTAGTCATTCTTGAAGAATATTTGTGTTTTTGAAGAACATTTTCAATGGTTTCTTGGGAAACACGTAACCCAAAGTCTTTTTGCACTTGAAAAGCTAATCATCTTGCACTGGATTGCGGGCTATCATACACGGTTCTAATAACTTTTCTCTCAACTCGCTGCGTCATCTTTTTGAGCCTGTCTGTGGATCCCTTTAAGTCAAGTCCTCCTTCTTTTTCAGCCCGGGATTTAAAATTATATACAGTCCTGATGTTTAGGGAGAACATATCGGCGATTTCCTTGATAGATTTGCCTTCGTAGTAGTTGAAATAGCCCAATTGTATAATATTTTTGGAAACTCGTTTTCCTGGCATTGTTTGTTTTCAAATATAAGGACACTTGTTACATAAAAAACGATCAATTCATTACTAAAACGTTATTTACCCCTTTCACATTCCATCTCCTTTGTAAAAAACCCAAAATGCGCAACATTTTTGGGAAGTAACGGCATATTTTTATAATTTTTTTATTATCTTCATTCAATATGCAAAGATTTTTTTGACAGTTTTCTTGTTGACAGTGTTCTTTTGTTGTTGTTATTATTGTAATATGTGTTACTATTAGAAAACTATTAGTGCCTTATGGTCGTAAACAAATACAGTTATAGAATGTGTTCAAAAATAAAAAAATATATAAAGATTTTGTTGTTGGAATTCTTGACAAAAGATCAAATTTTAAATTTTTTTGGTCTGTGCAAAGATTTTTTTGACAAACTGTATGTAAATAAGAATATGTATTTTGAAACGAAAAACGCGACATACATATATGCACGTACAGCATATTTTGAGCAGATTATGTATGATTTCGATTTTCGTTAATATTTTAGGGTGTTTTATTTTTGTAATTGTATTGCACAAATTTTCCATAGCGTGATGAAGAATCTTTAGACGGTAATAGAAAATTTCAAGAGTTGGACAATTTATGCTTAAAGTGATGCCTTAAAGTGGAGTCTATTGGATACTAAACCCCAACCTAAATAAGATTAAAGGATTCAAACGACATAACATTACAGGCTTCATTACTGGGGCATAAGACAAAATTCTGTCAGAGTCATTAGAGTTACTTTCACATGCAAAAGAACTTAAAATCGAATCTTGAATTTCTATTTTGCAATAAGAAGTTACAATATGTTAAGTTACGGCATGGTGTAGGGTATTGAAATGTTATGTCCTTTGTTTAACAAGCATTACTCTACTGTTTTTTATTTTCTCTGTTGCTCTCAATTTTTTTTTTTATTACAATAGATTTTAACAGCCTTTGTAAGTGTAGTGGTGATATGCTTTACATGTTTGTTAAAAGTATGTGTCTGTCTCTGTGTGTGTGTATTTTAATTGTGATATTTTATCACCGCACTTAAAACCAATTAAATAATTATTTAATATTCCTATTTTTTACTGCTCTCAAACAGAGAGAGAGAGAGAGAGTGAGAGAAAGAAAGTGTTGCCGTGTGTAAGCAACAGCTGGTTGTTAATATTTTCAAATGCATGACTGAGTATTTGTGTGTTGCTATTTTACTTACTTTTCTATCCTTTAAACAACTTGAGCTGTCAGCAACCAATAACGTGCGTAAAGCCCATCCCATACGATTCATAGCAGGACTCGGAGACTAGAAATAAAAACAAAAAAGAAAACTTAAATAAAATCAAAAATTATTAGAATTTTTTAAATATATTCAGAGAGAAGATATTTTGTCTTTTGTCCCTAAATGGTAAAATTTTTCACTATTTGTGATAAGTAAGCAAATATTTGAAAGTTGTGATTACATTTTCATTGAAAACATTTGCCTAACTCTTCGTTTACGTTCTAGTTGTTGACATTACAGTTTTGAATCATTTGAAAAACGTGTTCCTAGTAAATTAAACATAATGAACTAATGAAATTTTATTAAACGAATTGCCTTTCGAGTTAAATTGTTTAAGAAAACAACACGTAATAGTGCAGTGTAGTAGAAAGTTTAAGCCTATAAAAAATGGTTTAAGATGTTAGTATACCACAGGCTCGAAGTTACTTTGAATTTAAAATGATTTCAAAGAGTTAAACAAACAGTGTCTTCTTATTCGATTATCGTTGTAGTGTAGTGGTAATTTTTCTGTTCCTCCTTGTTGCTCTTTCCGCTTTGTAAATCTGTTTGCAACAACAGACTTAAAAAGTGTCCACAATACTTTGGCAACAACTTTATTGTTTTCAATTATAAACACAAAAGAAACAACGCAAATGCGGAAACTTTCCTCACAGTCATAACTGATGTCACCTTTTCCTTTTGTTTCAAATAACTTTGGTTGTCAGACAAACGCCTCCACGAGACAAAAAAAAAAATATGTAACGAAGAAATGAAGGCAGACAATTAAAGTTTTACCACCACAAAATATCCCCCAACCAATCGACTGACCACAACATACGACACAGACAGTAATTTGGGTGTATCAGCAGCCAAACAATACTTGGCTGGCTGTGTTTACAGTTGCAACTCTTTGTCCATCTGTTGGTGGTGGTGGTGGTGGTTGTGGTGTTGATAGCTTTAAATGAGAGTTGAAAGATAAAAATACAAATGAATTTACCTCTGTTATGGGTAATGCCGGATTGGGATGATCTGGACTTAGTGGTCGTTTTGTTGGTGATGAATTTGTTTGCTGTTGCTGCTGTACGGCTGATGGACCAAAACCTGTATAATAATAAAAAATAAATAAAAAATGTTTCGTTTTTTTTGTTTTTTTTTGATATTTTTAAATAAATTTTCGCAATAAAATTTTCTAAAAATTATTAAATATTCATGAGGTTTGTTTTTCATTTCATTTACATCTTTTTTTTTTCAAATTTATTTTTCATATCCAATATTATTTATAATTTATGCTTTATTGAACTTTAGCATTTATACACTCGTTCGTACATACATACACACATACGAGTACAGCTGTAATTAATTAACATTTTTACAACTAAAAATATGTATTTTTTTTTCCTTCTCTTTTCTCAGTGTTGTATAAACATTTGTATTTGTTTATGAGAATTTTTACATATTTTGTAATTAAATTACACCAAACAACAGAGAAATATTTATTAAAAAATTATCATAATACCTACTAGTGGGTTACAAGTGCTTTGTCATGCATCCACATATATTAGGCGCCTATTGCAGGACGTTTACTACCTCGGAATGACAATAGACAGTGTAAGAGCAGGTCGGCTGCTGGGCTTGGGTAATCCCAACCTAAGGTTATTGGGTATATTACGGGGAACTGCGAGACTAGGTGGCTGATAAGGATCTGGAACAGATCCCAGCCAGACTATTGCTTGTATGTTGCAACTATCGAACCCCTCCTTTGTAACTGTCCAGCTTTCAGTAGGTTGAGATTGAAGACCCTTGGTAGGAGCTTCATTGAGGGTTTGAATTCTGTGCCGAGGGCCAACATAAAGGCTCTCCATAGATTCAGGTTTTCAATAGTATAGTCGCCCTCTCCTGTAAGTTTTTTTAGTCTGTGTAATTCCTTTGCTTTCTTATTCCTCCTTTCCTACTTCCTTTCCTCTTTCTCTATATTCCCTTTTATCCTCTCTATTTTAGGATGTTGTACTGGACCTCCAGGTACTGTACTTGTCTTACTTGTCTCTATACTGAACCTACTATAAGACATATACTTATATAAAACAAAAGATGCAATCACTACTGCCAATACTTTTGGTGAACCTTTCATTGGGGGTAATATTCTCATATAGAGGCCTTTCCCTTATTTCGAAAGAAACTCTCCCATTGACGTCGTATCGATGAATAGGAAGTCGAAAGTATCTTAATTGGTCGTACTTGGCAGACTAGATGCAACTGGAGTTTGGAATCACCATTTGCTTCTAGCGGGGTTACGATAGAAAACTTTTGTAATTTTATGTCAAAAAATAAAGTCTTTATCCACAAGGAAATTATAAAATTTCAACTTCACTCAATACTTAATAATGCCGCACAAATAAAAATCAAAGAATGTTAATCCTTTAAAATTTGCTAGATTAACCGCTGAGCTCGCATAAACAACTATATTTTGGTCGATAATAGGCTTCTGATCTCTTCATAAAATAGCACAGCCTGCTGTAAGTATGTACATTAAAGAGCTTCAAAGCAACAGGCGTGGACAACAGCCACATGAGACAGCATAAACTTGAAACAGCCCTCAGCATAATTGCTATGCTGGAATTAGCGATGTCTATCAATCATTCCATGCCAATTCGTATAAACTAAGTGCGAATATCTGAAGTAATTATTATTTATGCGAAATTATTACATTTACTGCAGGAGAACTTAAAAAACCGACTTGAGATCACAAAGCTTTTCCACTTTGAACACAGTTTAAATTGAAACTATTGTTGCCCAGTGTTACTTTACATAATAAATCCTGTGTGTATTTATTATTCAATTCATTCTGCCTGAATGACATTTTCAAATAATTTCTGTTTTGCTTCGTTTTTGCTGTGCATATTTTTGGGGGATTTAACCGTGGTTTATTGTAATCCACCGATGGTATATTAAAAATTAAAAATACGAAAATTATCGACTTAAAATGTTAATTAAATTTTGAATATTTAATTAAATAAAACAAAACAATACAAAATAAATACAAATAAAATTATAATATTTCTCTCTCTCCCTCTCCCTCTATCTCTCTCTCTGTTGTTTTAATTTAATTTCAAATAATTCAGCCTCCTTGTTATCACTGCTCAACTAATTGAACTGTTAATTTCATTTCAGGGTTATTTTATCAAGTGTTTGTAAAGTATAAACGAGCGTGTATACAGGGTTGGGAGTGGAGTTTCACTTTCTTTTCTTCCTCCTTTAATATCTGAGTATGGCTGAGTGTATGTTGTAATACATAAATTGTTTAGTTTTCTTGGTTTTCTTGTTTATTTTTGTTTTTCATTCAATGTCAAGTTTATTTAATTTTATTTCGAATTTAAAGAGTGCTGCGGCAAGTGCTGCTGCTGTATTTATTTGTTATTACTATAGTCAGTAAAGGGAAGGGAATGGAGATGGGGGGTTCCTAACAGATAAAATATTATCAGAGTTCATTTACATTTAACATTGAAAATAGGCATTTGTGGTTTGCCAAATAACAACAACACCATTAACTATTAACATGAATTTTGTTTAATGTTTAATGATTTCCACATGATATTTTAGAAAAACAATTAAAAACACAATCACAATTGCAAATAAATAGAAATTCATAAACAAGTTGGAAAATATTAGCAGAAGAAAAATCCAAAATTTTTGTTTCAATTTCTTTTCATAATTGTAAATCGATACAGATTTATTGGAATCGAAAAGCAATTTAATTTATTTTCCATTTAAGCATTGCATCTGAAGCAGACTCTTTTGACATAAAGCATGGATTTTATCTTTTTTTTTTTAGCAAATAGGTGTTAACAAGTTTTTTAAAATAATAAAAATTGTTTTAATACTTTAGTTTGTATAAATAATTCATTTCATATTCACTATTTAAATTATTTTGGTTTTCCTATAAAACAATCATGTCCTCCATGTTTGCTTAAGTCGTGTGATTGGCCATGACGTTTAGGCTAATAACTTTGGAATTGATCATTATTTATCCATTGTTTTGTAGTGGATATAGGAAAATTGGTTTATATCGCAATTGAAAGTTCACCAGGAAGAGAGCTTCACACAAAGATAGCACTGCTCAAGGACGCGTACGCTGTGTGATGCTTTATGAAATCCATTGGTCTTCCATTGACCACGATATGGATGGATATATCCTGCGAGACTGACATGGTCTAGGAGCAACACCCTTTATTTCCCTACGAGCCTATTCCGATGATGTAGTGGTAAAACAGTGAAACACTAGTCACATGGTAACGTTGTTCTGTTATTATGGAATACTTTCGTCCTTTCCCTTACGCGACAGAGCAGGCTTAACACATTCACGTCGGCTCTGTAACTCATGCTTACGCCCAGGTGCGGCTCCAGTTAGTGTTTTTTTCTCTCTACTGGACAGCAGCTATTATACATCAAAGACAATCCAACAATGCAACGGTATTGTGTGAGTTTTGTGCGAATTCTTCATGAATTCGTCTTATTCTCACTAAATATTCTGAATATTTACCGTGAAAATAGAACAATGGTCACCGGTAGCACACACCGTCCGATGGGGCTGTCTATTGCGGGCCACCGGTGTTACGCGCTTCCCGATATAGCAGCCTAGTGCGTTCCCCGGTACTACGCGCCAGCTTGAACGTTTTGAAGTAAATTTCGAGCACCATTCTCGGTCGGATATTGCAACTCACATACATAAAACCTAAACGTATAAATATGTAATTTGAATTTGTATCAGCATGTGTTCTCCATTTGTGTGTCTGTGGCTGATAGTTTTTTGACCTTAAACTATTTTTTTTTATTTTATTTTTTGTAAACAATTTCGTTTCTAAAAACAGAAAAGCAAAAAAGATTACAAGCTAAACTTTAATTACTAGTATCTGAGTTAAGTTTAGCTTTGCTCATATCTCTTTTTTAATTGGTATTTTTTGTATTTCGTTTACTTACCATTTTTCAATTTACAGCTGGTGATAATATCATTCATTAATTCCTTATTTTTCTAAAAATAAAACCAGAAATTTGGTAAAGAAAAAAAGCAGAAATTCAATAAGTATACGATGAAAAACAATAAATTTTTGTAAAAAAATCTTTCTGTTTTAAAGATAAAATTAAATTACTATTAAACCATTTCAAAGTGTTATAATAATACTATGAGCCTATCTCTATTTGTATATTTATATCATATGACTTTGAGTTAGAATTCTTTTCCAGAATCTTTTGTTAGTTAAAAAGTGTTTAAAAGAGTTTTTAATTTTATAAGGAAATGGTGTAGTATTTTAAATAAATTTTAAGAAATGTTGTTATAATTGAAATTATTTGCAGACACGCCATATGAACCGTAAATAATGAGCAAAAGCAATTGCAATTAACAATAATTACAGTAACAAACAAAAATTAAATGTTTTGAAAAAGATAAATACAGAAACGCAAAAAAACAAAGCATTTCTGATAAATAATGGGTGATTTTTTAAGAGCTATAGGAAAATTTAAAAAAAAATCATATAAAATTCAGAAAAATGTATGAAATCTTTATTTGAATCGATAGTACGGTCCATATAATTTAATGTTTGAAGACTATTTCATGCAAATATTGATCGCGACTGCGCATCAAATGGTCTATCCGCTTAGTCCAATTTTTTGCATATTCATTCCACGAATAAATGCTTCAATGTTGTCTTCCAACGCGTCAATTGAAGCGGGACATTAGCTTTAACATAGCCCCACAAAAAATAGTCTAAAGGCGTTAAATCGCATGATCTTGGCGGCCAATTGACCGGTCCCGAACGTGAAATAAAATGTTTACCGAAATCGCCTCTCAATAAGTCCATTGTTGCGCGTGCTGTGTGGAATGTGGAACCGTCTTGTTGAAACAACATGTCATGCAAGTCAAGCTCTTGCATTTTGGGCAAAAAGAAGTTGCATATCATCTCTGGGTAGTGCTCACCATTCACAGTTACGTTACGATTCACAGCATCTTTGAAGAAGTACGGTCCAATGATGCCACAAGCCCATAAACCGCACCAAACTGTGACTTTTACGAGATGCATTGGTAGCTTTTTCAATGCTTCTGGCTGATCTTCACTCCAAAATCGACAATTCTGCTTATTTATGTATCCATTGAGCCAAAATTGAGCTTCTCCGCTGAACACAATAAAATAAAAGAAGCGCACGAAAACTTTCTAAACAGAGCACGCATTTTGATAATAAAATTCAATGATTTGCAAGCGTTATGCGTTTGTAAGATGATTCAGGGTTAAATTATAGACCAAACTAAAGATGTTTGACAGTGAAAGAAAACACGAAACTTGCGTAAGCTGTTTAAACTAGTGCTGCCAAAAAGACAATAGCTAAAAAATCACCCGATACAATATGGAGTATAGTAAAAATAAATTCATTATTTTTATTATTTAATGGAAGATTTTATTACTCTATTTTTGCTATCCAAGATCTCTATGTACACATAAGAAAAATTGACTATTTTGTAATCAATTTCGAGCAGTCATTGTATATTTAAAGGGAACTTGAATCCTTGAGTTCTTAGCCATTAAACACTGTTTGAAACCACATGAATAAATTTGAATACAGATAGAAGTTCAATCAATAGGAGGAGATAAATAAAACGAACTTCTACATGTAATCAAATTGATCAGCAAAAGCGTATGGAAATTGAAGATAAAAAGCCTGGTGGGAATTATCATGAACTCTTACTTCGATTCTGTTGGCAAGGAACGAAGTAACTCTGATGGTAACTTTTTCTTACGAAAAGTTAACCAATGTTTTAAAGAATCATCATTTGATATCTGGAATCTCCATCGAATTTTATGTGTTAGACAATTTAAATTTTTTATTTTAAAATTAATTTTTAACACATTAGATACAAACAATTTCTGTAGTGGTTATTGTTAATTAATTATTGATTTAATAAATACAAAAAATTCAAAAAAAAAAAATAAGAAGACAATGAAATACAATAGAATTGAATAAACAGCACGACATACATGATCTCCGGTTTCAAAACACGATATGGGTCGTATCAGTCTTTTTTTTCTTCTCTCCGGGCAACAACTGCCATTGCAGCCAATGCCATTAACAGGGTCTACTTGTTGCAATTGTTGTTTACCATTAACATGGCCATTGACGTTAGCCTTACTATGAAGATTATAATGCTTTGATGTTGCTGTCGTTGTTGTCGTTGTATTATTTATAGTTAAACCGGAAATAACAGTATCAGTTACATTTTCAGTTACATTTTGAATTTTAAATTCGATTCGTTTTGAATTATTTGTTTTACTATTCATATGCACATTGTTATTGTTGTTATCACTCACATTCACACTCATATACACACTCTCACTAGCATTACGTATGCCAACATCACCCCCAATGCCACCATTACCATTACCATCACTGTCATTGTCACGGTAATTGTAGGTTAAAGTCGAATAGGTTTTTTTCGGTGGTTTTTCTACTATTTTTGCCACATCCTCCTGAGAATGATGTCGTCGTTGGTATTTAAGTAAAACGCAAACATCATCGTATGCTGAAGCCACAATGTGTTGGGACCAACGTTTGTGGGAAGAACAACGGAAGGTGGCAGTTGATGTTGCTTTTGCCTCTCTACCCCTAGAGGCCATTGCTTTTTTTTTTTTGTTTTGCGTTGTTGTATCGTGTCGTATTGTATTGTTTATGATTTATGTTTTGTTTTTATTTTTAAAAATTAAAATTTTAATTGTTAATGCTTTTTTTTTTAGATTTTTATTTTTAAGACATGATTAATACATTTAGCACGCGTTTGTTTATTCCACATCTTTTTTAATGTTTTTATTTTCACTTTTTATTTATTTGTTTTGAAGACATTCTTTGGTCATATCGAAAACAAAAAAAAAAATCACAAATTCGAAAAATAAAAAAATGAAAGACAATAAGAGGAGAAAAGAAAAATAAGCCCTCTTCATTAAACAGCTGTTTCCATGCTACTATCGGTTTTGGTTTAAAAAAAGAACTCAAAAGCGCCAGCTCTTGACAAAAACAAAACAACAAGTTACTGCTGATACAGTCAGGTGTTACTGTTTAACGCCAGTAGAAATTTAAACGTTATAGTACTACCTACATACATACGTAGCATTTATATTCAGTGTAATATGATATGGGATTGAATATTAATAAGTCTTTAAAAATTCCGTAGTTTAATTCAAAAAAATTTGTAGAAATGTAAAACAGAAATCTAAAGATATCTATGGTTAGAAGAACTTAAAGCTTGTTGGAAGGCGTCTGAAGTAAATGAATTAGTAGTCTAAAGCACTTTTTTTTGTCGGTTGCAAATATCTCCCATACCACCGCATCAAATTTAATGAATGATATCTCATTTGGAAGCTTATATCTAACACTAATGACGAAAAATAATTAGAAATTGAAAAATTATTGTTTTCATTGATAAAAATTATATTTTATATAGAACTGCATGATAATAATATTGTCATTATGATTATATTTATATTATATTTTTGTTCAAGTGTGGTAATACAGGATCGCTTAATAGTAATGCAGTTCTACATAATATAGTATGTATTAAAATCCATGGCAATACCGCTATTTACTATAATGCCGTTTATTACTAAGTCAGTTATATATAATATTCATATTAAGTTGTAAAAAGCTGTTTTGGCAATACTTTGGAGTAGTTGTTAGATCAAGTGCGATAAACAGGGTCGCTTAATTGTAATGCTATTCCACATACAAAGCTGTAAAAACCATTTTGGTAATGTTGTTATTGTCATGACATTGTTTGTTTTATGAATTGTAGTAATACGGTGTCTTGAAATATACATACATATATATAGTGTCAGCTGATATTTAACAGCTCATACCTCGAATCAACCCTACACCTTCTGATCCAATTGTGGCTTTCCGAATGACTCGAAAACGATTCCCTGTGAAAGTTGCTTTTGCTATGACGATAAACAAAGCACAAGGTCAAACCCTTCAAAAGGTCAGATTGTATTTACCAGAACCCGTCTTTTCACATGGGCAGTTATACGTGGCTTTTTCTCGAGAGCGTACGTTTAAAGATATTTTTGTTTGTATTAAGGATTCGTACGGGCAAAAAGTTAACGATGATCATGTCATTACCTCTAACATTGTATTCAAAGAAGTATTATAAAAGCATTTAAACATACGTGTGATACATATATTATGATGATATTATGAATATTTTTATACTTTTAATAAAATTTCTATTAATTATTTTCATTTTATGTTACAAAAATGACAACTAACGGTGCGAAATATTCGCACGGGTCATCTAGTTTAATTTAAATTTGGAACAAAAGCTTAGTTTAAATCTGGAATCCAGCTTTAAAAAAAACCAACGATCTGTCAAGTGATTTCCGTGTGTTATTGAAATAGAAAAATAAGATTTTGCACTCTTGTTGAGTTCTGTCTATAATTGGAATGTTGAATTGCTTTTAAATCTCCACACACTATCTTAGTTACTTAGTACAACAGTTTAGTAAGGTTTGCAAACTACTTTTTTACACCATTTATATTGTGTGGATTAATTTTATTCTTAAGCGCCTCTGAACGACAAGTTTAATGAAAGTTTCATAAGAAAATTTTTTTTATTCACTCACTCATACCACTGCTGAGAGGAAGACGTAAAAAACATTTTTTTCATCTTCGACATTCTATTCGAGATATCTGTACCAATTAAAAATAAAACAAAAAGGAAATTTTCCTAATTTCTGTTTCATTTACAAGTGTGTTGAATTTATTGCTCGTTAGTGTAACTTTTGCGTTTTTCGTAAATCGTGTTTATCAGCAAATGAAAAACAAAAACCACAATAAATATTTAAACATTAGCAACGAGCATGAGAATCTAAAGTTTACTTGTGCTCTCCGCAACAACAACAAAAAACTGACTCTCCAACTTCGACTGCAGGCAGACATGCTTTTAATACCCTACACACTACATATTTGAAAATATTGGTTATTTTTATTTTTTGTTTATTATCAAAAGTCAATGAAATTTCTTTTCTTATAGAAAATTGCGTTAAAGAAACACTGTTTCTTTTGTGATTATTTCACGAAATTCGTTTTCATACAATTTTTATAGGGTTCTTTAATATTCTCTGTTGCTCTATAACTATTGACACTATTTAAGTGTTTTTAATTAGTGTTTATTTAAATAAAATTTGTTGCTTTTTTTCAAATTCAAACTCAAACAAAGCAAGACAAGTGTCTCTGTGGCTGTCCAGTTAAAATTCTTGTTAAAAGTCTGCCATTGAGTTCCATTTAATTTGTTGTTATTCTTTCTTGTTTTCAAATACTTTCTCTTCTTACTCTCTTTATTGTATATGCATGTGTGTATGCATATACATGTGTATGTATGTTTAAGATGCCCTTTCTCTTTCTGTTTCTGTTTCTCTCTCCTTAAGCTTATTTGTTTGTTGTTTAATAAATAAAAGTGTGATAAAAATTTTGTTTAATTTTAATGGTTATGTGTTTGGTTATTGTTGTTGTTGTTGTTGTTTTATTAATTATTCACAATATTATTAATTTAAATCCATTTGTTGTTATTGCCAGTGGTTTTTGTTTTTGTTTAATTGTTTTCACACAAATTTATTGAAATACACTAACGTGCACTTTCAAATCGAGAGTTAGGTTTTGTTTCTGTACACTACGGCTGATTTGTAATTTGTTTGCTTGCCTCTGCTAATCTCTCTCTCTCTCTCTCTCTGTCGCTCTTTGTAGGTTTTTCGTTTATCAGCAAAAACGTGCAGTAAACACATAAACAATAAATAACTGTAAGTGGTTATTGTTGTTGTTTTTTTTTTATTTTCATACAACTTATCAGCTTCATTATGTTTTTTCGTATTGTTTTTGCTAACACATCTGTACGTGTATATAGGTTTGCACACATTATGGATTCACTTAAATCATATAGAGAAACGCCATGGCTTTTATGTCTTTAATTGTGTGGGAGCGAAGGAATGTAATGATTTTGTATTGTATAGTATGGCAGCGGCAATGGCATGTGCGTCAAGAATTAATTTTTTTTTTGTAAAATATTGATAAGGCATTGGCCCCCTACCCCCCATATAAATGTGTTATGATGATAAAGCGTATTTTTATATATTTTTACAAATGAATAATCGATGACTTTTATTAAAGAATTGCACGTTTTAATATTTTAGAGACAAAAGAAGTTAACCTGGCAATGCATTGTTTTAAGCGGCCAAAGCCAATCAAAGTCCTTTGGACGACTAATGGTTATTGACTCATGTTATGCATTCAATAAAATTTGGATTGTTTTTTGGTAAATTTTCATTGTTTATTATAAAATTTTTAAAACTATAGAGATTTTCTTCTTCTTCTTAATTGGCCATTACAACCCTTTAGTCAGAATTACGAACTATATTCTCACATTACCTAGGCTACTGTTTAATATTGACTCCGAGTGTCAAATTTTTGGAAAAACTATTCATGAGAATTTTTTTTTGGTTCTGACAGAAAACTAGCACAGTTCGCGAAGAGAATGCTGATGTCATATTTCGTTTTGTTGAATTTATCTCATTTGGGGTTTAAAGCACTGCCTTATATCTGATAAGCCACCTTACTATCTACTAGACCATAGTGACAAATATTGGCCTTAAAATAATTTTTTGCTGACTAACGAATTTTTCTGGTTCAACATGAGAATTTTCATAATATGAAACCCAGGCTAGAGTTGTTTAAAGAAAAACAGAAACCCAATGTAATCATAGCAAATTCTTCAAATTCCTCTGCGGCAATCAATGAAGATTGTAGAGGATTTTCAATTCGCTTTCGACAGCCATTCGTAATTAATTTTGAAGCTCTACAATTTAATGCATTTAAAAAAAAAACATGCATCTTAAAGACAACAGGTTTTAAAGATTTTTTCAATATTTATTTTTTATTTTCATTTATAAATTAATTATTAACACAAATCCGGTATTCATTTAATGATCACAGCTATCAATTAATTTCTGTTTTGTTTTGTGTAAAGACGTGTAAAAAATTTAGAAATTTCTGGGGAAATATAAGCTCTCTGTTAATAAATCTTTGATGGACAAGGATACAGATATCATAGCCCATTTAGTCAATAGCAAAAGAAACAAAAAACAAAACACAAAACACAACAAATACACAACAATACATATAAATATGTATTTTGAGTTTAACTCACCCTAAAATATTTCGAAATTTCTGTTTCAAATTGCCAATTATGGTGATATTTGGGGGCCTGAAAATATTATGTTTTAAATTTGTTACTGATAGACAGCAAGTGGAGCTGACACATATTAAACATGCTAATGATTTGAACTTAAAAAAAGTTGGACAATTAAGCAGACAGGGCCACAGTACAGTACATGGGGTATCAATTTTGAATATTTTGAAGTATTACCGTTGCCAAAAATGGATAAGTAAGCACCCATAAAACTCCATAAATCTGTAAGCAATAATAAAAATATGAAATTTTGAATTTATTTTAAATGAAAGTAATAAAATATTTTACAATTTAAAATGGGATCACAGAAATATTTGAATTGGATGCTTCAAAAATGCCGAAAATATTTAATCAGTGAGTGCATGCCTGGTACAAATAGGATTCCAAATGGAAAAAATTGGCGAAGATTTGCGGGACATATGATATATTGGAGCCTTTTTATTATTATGGCTTTTATGGACATATATATTTGTTGGCATTTAACATTTTTCTCACAATTCTAACGAAAAAACATTTAAGTTTTATGGCCTTAACAGAATATATGGTTGATTCCAATAAAAGAAAATTGGATACCTTTAGAGTTGCAGGTACAATTCGTGCGGTGATTTGCTGTCAATTGCTGTAAAACACAAACTAAATGATGCAACACAAGCTAAATGACCGTGAAGAGGGATAATATTAACGGGCAGATAATTCAAAAAGTCATGAACTTGTTACTCTTTTGTAAAATGCATATTTTAGTTGTATTTAAACTCTTTAAGAGGTTTTTTTCTTTTATTTTCCTATAGGCGATAAATAAAACATTAATCATGTATAATTTATTTATAATAATATGGCCACTTTAGTTTATTAATTAAACAAATATTTGCACAATTAAACATAAAAACAATAGGGATACACTCAGAAAAAAATCAAACAAAAATTTAAATTTAAATGAATTATTTTCGAAACTTTATAAATTATAAATCGTTTCCTTATATATTTCAAATTCTTAATTAAATTTAATATGAAACTTTTACAAAAATAAACATTATTTGAACGATCAACACAATTGAATTCGATTAAAACTGTTTTGCAACAGCTTTTCTTGCAATGTTTTATAAGACTCCTAAATATATGCTTACATTTAACCATACGGAGTAATTTGTTCGAACAGAATCTGTATTTGTATATTAAAGAGTTATACTTTTCCAAAAAAAAAAAATATGTTTTCTGGGTATTTTCTTCTATAATTCTTGGTATCTTATGCTATCCATATAATGTCCATGTATGCGTGTCTCTACCTCTTCTTCTGTATCTGTTTTTGTTTATTTGTTTTCAGGTGTAAATATCACACAACTATTATAAGCGAAAACAATAATAACAACAAATACAAATGACCCTCTGTGGCATAGGAAAAAGAGCATAAATGTGTGCACACACACACACGCATTTATACACTCAAGAGAAATCAACAAGTTGAAGCATTGAAATAAATTTAATAGTTTGTTATATTTATTATTATAACAGTAGTAGCAGTAGTAGTAGTAGTAGTAGTGGTAGTAGTAGTTGAGAGAGAAAGAGTGAGATAGAGGTAAAGTAAAGGGAGAGAGAAACCAAAAAATAACGTAAAGCAGAATCAAACATACGCACACTGTTAACATATTTGATGTGGCCACAAATGTATGTTAAATATCCCTATACTCACTCCCTCTCTCACACTACTACTTCTACACTACTTTACATACATATGTATGTATATGCATGCCCTTACTCTTTCTCGTGAGGTATTTAATCAATACTTGCATACTCTTGATAATTTTTGGTGAGCTTTTATGTATGTGAGTGCCTGCCTATGATGTATGGGTGTTGTTAATGTATGTGAAAATATTTATGAGTGCCTGTGGATCTTTATAGTATGTGCGGTTGTTTGCGTGAGTGTGTTCATTTTCAGCATAATTTAATTAATTTTGTATAATCAGACACACACACAGACAAAAAGGTCTACTTTTTGTTTTATTTACTGAACAAACTTTAAGCCTTCGGTAGCCGTGAGGCTTATTTTAGGGTTTTTTCTTATTAAAGTTTTTGCTTTACTTTTTTTTGCTGCTTTGTCCTCATTATTAAATTAAATTTTTGTTAAAGAATTGATTCTAATAATTATAATGATCTTATGGCTTAAGTTTACTTAAAAATTTATTCATTTTACAAGAAAGAGCCTCTTTTTCACCTATTGGTTGCCTTTGAAGGAAAGCAGATACAAATACTTGGAAAAAACACACAGCGTGTGGATGATTTTATCAGTAATGCAGCATAGGAACAACTCATTTTCATCTAATACTACAGTGGCCTGGAAGCCAATATGGAATAACTTGATAGCATGATCAAAGATGCATAAATTTTTCGACGCATGGCTATTCCAGCTTTAATACTGCGTCGCTGAAAGGTTGCTGACAAATATTCTTACCAGTTTGCTCTCCTCTGCAGTTTTTTCTATTGTGATAACCTTTGTCAGACATCAAAACGAAAAATATTCTTCGGCGACTTCCTCTCAGGAGATTTCTGGCAAAGACTCTGAGAGTAAAAATTGCCATGAAAAGCTTCTCAAAAATCTGTCGTTCGGAGTCGACTTTAAAAAAACTGTAGGTCCCGCCACTCATATATAAAATTAACGCACACAACATAAGAGGTGTGAGAAGCTAGGTCGTAATCCTGACTGAAAGGTTGTAATGGCCAATTATGTATGTATGTATGTGATAACCTTTGAAATAATAAGGCAGTGCAAGTACTAATGTAATGATATGCCGATCATTTAACTTAATCAAACCAAATTGCATGATCGGGCGATTGTCTGAAAGCAAGTGAACTTTGCTGTAATGAGACCAGTTTTAATCACGCGAAAGAGAGGAATCTTATTGCGACTCTAAGTGGAAATGAAAAATTTTATTTTGTCATTACTTTCGATTGTGTAACAGATATGATTTTGAATTGGCTCGGCAATTATAAAAGTGGGAACTTAGAAGGACAGGTTTCCAACCTCACATAACCTAGAGAATATATATTTTCAGTTAAAAATATAGTATTTCAGATGAGTTTCTTATTATTTTTTTTTTATCAAATAGATTTTATCTCACAAAAGTTATTTTTTTTTTGCACATCAATTTTATAACAAAAAAAAAACAAAAATATGCTTAAAGCTTATGCAAAATTTAAACAAAGACAAACAGACAGAAAGAAAAAATAAACAATTTTTCTTGATGTCTCTTATATTGTCAGAAATTCCCAAAAATTCAAAATGCAACAAAAGATTTTTTAGTTGCTCCTCCAGTTGATGTTTGTTTTGCCAATTTAGTTATGAAAAAAAAAGAAAAAAAATTTTGTTTTCAAACGGAAATGACAAGTTCGTAAGAATTTTCTTTTCGAAATTGGCTTTAAAAAACTAGTGCATAGAAAACAAAAAAAAAGTTACATTACGAAAGGAAAAAAATTTAATTTTTCTCTTTTATAGTCAACACAATGGGATTTCCTTAAGACTTGAGCAGAGTAACAACAAAAAAAAGTTTGTTTAGTAAGTTTTTTTTTTCCTCAAAGTTTTTAACCCTAAAAAAAGAAAGAACAGAAAAAAAAGTAAGCACTACAGCGTATGTGTAATGGGAATATAGTTGAACAAATGAAAATGACATACGTATACGCCATGATGTGCTTATTATCCTTAAGAGAATAAGAGAAAGAGAGAGAGAGAGAACGTTGCAATTCCCGTTCTCTCTCTCTCTCTCTTGTACTTTCTTTTATTTTATCTTTTAATTGATTGTTTTAAGCTCTTATTTCACAAGAATTGTTTTTGTTTCGTTTTCTTTGGTTTTCTTTTGAAATAATTAATTAACGAATTAAAATTGATGAATTAAGCATTTATATGGCTTTGGAAACTGCGAAAAATTCGCATGGAGTGGTTTCAATGGAATTCAATTCTTTGTATAAAAAATTAAATTTTTAGTTTTAAAACTTTTTCAATGAAACATTTTTCAGACATTGGTCGTGAATTTTTGAATCAAAAATTTTGGAGAGGAGCTATAAGAATCATTCAACTTCATTCTGCATTGCCTTATACACTTCGCAGTAATACCGGATTCAGATAAGTGGACAATGTTTATCAAGCAAACCTATTAAATTATTAAAGACACAAACTATGTGTAAAATATAATTTTACCAAAAATTCCAATCTACTCTTTTATTTTATTTTTTTTAAGTGGAAAAAGCTTTTCTTTCCATAAATATATTTCATCAGACACCCCATTTAATATTTTGCACTGTTTCCGTTTATTAAGCAGCCCAATTAACTTTTCTTTCAAAAAAAAACAAATTTCCAAAAAAAAATAAATCATCCTGAGAAGTTTATCTAACAAAAACCAAACTTGAACGTTAATAAACACTGCCACACAAATATACACATACACATACACATACAACACACATAGATGATATACATTAACAGTTTGCACAAAAAAAGGAAACTCAGGAAGAGAGAGCAAATGAGAGAGTAAAGCTAATGAACAGCATTTCATTAAAAACTGTTATACTCGTACAGCTGTGATGACAATGAAACCATACTTAAGCAAGTACATGAAGATATTAAAAAAAAAAAACGTTGTTATAGCTAAAAACGAAATACGAAAGAGAAAGAGAGGGGGGCGAGTAACAAATGTTAAAAAAGAAAGTACAGTGAAACAATGTTTAAGCATGTAAATGAGTGTGTTTAAGTTTTGTATAGGAAGAGACGATACTCGAAACAATTCCTCCAATACAGTATGTAGACCATAAAAATGAAAACATAACAAAGAGCGATAAAACAAAAACAAAAACAACAATAATAATATCAAGAATAATAATAAAATGTAAACACTGACAATGTTTGCAAATTACAAAAACGTGTGAGTGTGTGTATGTGTGTGTGTGTGTAAATACTGACGTGCCTTGTAGTTATTTTTTTTATTATTTTTTTTGATTTTTATTGTGTATGTTTAAGTGTTAGTTAGTTAGTTTATCTCGTTTCGTATTTTGTAGCACTTACCTCCCAAATTATGCGAAAATCCTGTTGTTCCACACGTAAAAGTTCACAAGTTGTCTTGGTAACCACTGTACTATCACGTGGCAAGTCATGTAATATGGATTCACCAAATGTTGCTCCCACACCCAAATTGCATAGAGTTACCGGTGACTGTAACAAAAAGGAAAACAAACAAAATGAAAAGCAATGAAAAAAATATTGGCTTGTTTAAGATTTCACAGCAACAAAAAAAAAAAAAACAAAAAACAAAAACCCCCCAAAAAAAAAACTCAGAAAGCAAAGCATTTACTGCTGCTTGCCATAGCGAATGCTAGAAATTAGAAAAGAAAATATTTCTTCTGCCTGCCATCCCAGGAAGGCAGTTTACAATCTTTCTGTTCTATTTATTGTTCTCTTAATGGCATGTTTGCGGGAGAATGTAATTTTCGTAAATAGACCTTCGCTTTCTTTATACTTTTTAAGGTTAAATAAACAAGCAGTTGCCTGCTGCTTGCTGTGGTCTGCTCTTACAGTACCTGTGCATATTTTTCATTAATTTTGCTTCTTTTTTTTGTTTTGTTGTGTTTCAGAATATTTTGTTGGCAAAAGAAACAAAAAAAAAACAAAAACAATAAAAATTTTAAAAGCTTTTTTGTATGTAAATGTCTTGGTTTAAAAGACTAATAATTACGTCTAACGATTATTTAAAAGCACACTTAAAATTCTTAAGACCTATTTACCTTACCTTGGGTTTTAATGGCTTCATTAAAATTGCTTAAACATTTAAAATACTTTCTAACAACTTAAATAGATTTTTTTATCCTCTTTTGCATTAACTAGAATCAATCTATTATCCTACAATGAATTTTTTATTAGGAACGTATCTTTACTACGCCGAATGGCTATGTAGATGAAATCAATAATTTTTAAATTAGTTTGATTATGCGAGCATCTTTTCGTATGTAAAAAGAAGAAGAAAATTTTTTCATAGTTTCTCCTGGACTAAATGTTAACAGCAACAGTCTTTCTACTTCAAACGGAGGCTTGCGAAATGTTTGAGTTGAGAATCGAACCATGGCCTCTCTTCTAATAAGTCAGTACACTACTTACTAGACTATGGCGACATCTTGACTTAGTAGGTTATTTAGATAATGTTCCTGGGGTGGGTCCGATAGTAACTCGGGCATCATTCAGAAATTCTTTCACATACATTTCGTATATTTGCTAAGAATAATGGCCAACTGGGCATAAATATTTCTTATTGATATGTGAACAGAAATCTTTGCAAATGAAAACGTTTCTAGTACATAGTGCAACGATATGAAATCAGGGGAACTGTACCAGGAGATGCAAATATGAAAAGAAATGTAATGAGATAAAGAAAGGCAAGTCTCCTTAGAATCTTAGCCGATTGTGTGGGTCACAAATTAATGTTGAGCATATCATTACTGGTGTTTCATTATTTGGCCAAATTTTAGCCACAATGTATCACAACTTATTTTTGGTTTTCATTGTCAAGATTTATAGTTCTTTTTTGTTTTTTTTTTATTACGAATAAATTCACAACAGTTTTAACACTGTTTCCTTATAGCGAGTGAATTTGATTCTGTTTATGGTTTGAAGGAAAAAAAAAAATTGGCAGTAAATGAACTTGTAGAATAAACTTGAAATGAATGCATGTTTTATGGTATACAAAACCATCCAGTTATTAAGAGCAAATCATAAAAAAATATGATTACGACGACAGTTTTAAAGGAAAAATTAAAAGAATAATAAAAAAAAGTTTATGAATTATGGAATTAAAAAAGCGGATAAAAAAATATTTTAATATCTTAAGGTCTGGTTTATTTAATTTTTATTATTTTTTTTTTCTTAATTTTTAAGACTCTTTTCTTTTCGTTTTTTTATGACAATCGCCACGTAATTTCCTTTTCATCAGTTGGCCATAATTAAAGTTCTTCTGCACGCTGTGGTTGCCAACGATTTTAATGTTTTACTTGAGTTGTTTTAATTGAAAATCAATAATTCGTTGAATAATTCAATGCATTGGCAGATGATACTGAATAGAGAAACACCTGTTGCCTCTTAAGACATTATAAAACAGTGAAGTTGAGGAGGAAGAATTACTATCTCGAATGAAGAATATTTTGCTGCTTAAAAGTTGTTTTTTTTTATTCTTACTTTAATATTAAGAACTTACGAAGAAAATTTATAGCTAGAGGGGGCAATTAACAATACTCCGAAATATTAGAGACTGTCAGTTTAAATCCAGTGGTAACTCAAGGCTTTGTTCCTTTTATCTTTTACTTAAATCTTGTTTCACGTACATTTTCCTCGGTTTCCTAAAGGATCAATCAATATTCATAACAAAATTTATCACATCGCTCCCGGAAGCTATAGAAGGCAAAGTGGCTTAGTCCGGTCTTTAATCGAGTAGCGTATACACACAAAAAGTGTTGAAGTGATAAATAGCTATAACAAAAGTGGATAGCGCTCAGACATTCATTCAATCAAAATTATCTCAAAATTATTCCAGCTATCCCACTATCATGATTCAAAAGAGGACCCTCAGGACTTGTGCTCTGTTAAGGGTAAACTTTGTTCTGTTAAGAGGAAATTTTGTTCTGTTAACGCCAAATGTGGCGCTGCTAAAATTTTGGATTTTGTCTTGGATTTTGCACTTGGCTATGATGATTGATCAGGATTTTATCGTTAGTGTCTTTAGTTCTGACCTGTAGTTTCCTTGACTTTTCCTACCAATTCTAAAACAATTTAAAACTTTTAACGAACGTTCATTGAACGGACGATTTCGATTTTGTTATTTAACGAGGGCTATTATCTGAGTCATGGCTGTCTGAAAAAAAGTCCATTTAATCTTTCTATTGAACGTGCTGGATAGACATGTGACCTAAGCATTGACTTCCAACCTATTTGCCTGAAAATTTAAATTTTTTTTGCATTTATTGTGTGTTGGCAGTTGTTGCTGGTCATTTATTAGATTTTGTTGCCATTATTTCTTAAGAAACGAACGAAAAGAGCAAAAAAAATTTCATTATTTCTGGTTGTTTTACATCATCTGGTCATAAAAACAAAACAGAGAAGAAAGAAAATGTTTCTTTTCTGTCTTAAATTCATTTTGAAACTGTATTTTATTCTCAGTTATTTTGGTTTTTTTCTTTCTTTCTTTCGGGTTTGCTTTCTATATCCCTGTTGGCCATAATGACGAATGGTCAGTATGTTTGTATGTATGTATATACATACGTATACTCTCGGTTATACTCATAATATTTTGTTTTGGTACTTTTTGTTATTCTTTCTATACCCGGAGGTATTTGTTTGGTTTGTAATGAAAAATTTTTTTTTTATTACTCTGTTGCTGCTGCTGCCTCGGCTGCAGTTTCTGTTTTTATTTTTCTTTAAATTGTTATTTTTTAAATTTAATTTAATTGCTTCATTTTTGTTTTGTTTTGTTTTGTTTGTTGCATTTGTAAATTTAATTTTTAAATTATAATTTCCAGTTTAAAAGAAATTTAATGTTTTTTTTTTTTGGTATTTTTTTACGTTTCTTAAACATCCGCCAAATGTTGCCAAATGCCTGACGAGTCTCAACAGTTTCTAAAGATTTTCTAGAAAGTGATAAGCTTTCTTGTCCAAAAAACCAAAACAAACAAATTTTAATCATAATAATTAACTACCAGTCTAGTAAAGAAAGGCAATAAATTACGCACTTTGTGTACGTGAATTATTTTTAAGCATGATTTCTTTCTTTGGGGCGTTTATCTTAGAATGTCTCTTCATAAATTGGGTCAAACGTGAGTTTATTTCATTCATTGCCCACCGCGTGGTGGGTTAGTTTTGCGTGTTAAAATACAAAAAAAAAGAGAAACTAAGTGGAAAGAGTATCGTACAATTTGGTTAAAAGGGGTGAAATTCTGTAACATGTTTTTAATTCATGGAAAATTTAAATTGACTTCAATTTCATCTGAAGTTCATTTAAAATTCAGGGTAGAAAAATTCCCTAAAGTTTCAGGTATTTTGACACAAAAGGTAACTTGAAATTTAGTTTGACATCATATTTTAGCTGATGTGTGTGTAAGCCTAAAAAATTCCGCAAACGATTGTGTATTCATTCTGACACCATCATTAACGGTGTTCAGTTCAATTCGAAATTCTCTTAATGGATATAGGCTGCTGACGAAATATTTTAAATGAACATTTTTTATCGCATCAAATCCTCGTCTCGCCGGAGCATCCTCCTCTATTCGAACGACATGGCCGAGCCAGCGCAGCCGCTGGATATTAATACGCTGTACAACGTCCATGTCGTTGAGGAGCTCATAGAGCTCACTGTTGAATCGAATGCGAAAATCATCGCCAACTCGCACTGGACCGAAGATCTTATGTAGGACTTTTCTCTCGAATACTCTCAAGGCAGCTGCATCAGTTCTTAATAGGGTCCATGCTTCTGCGCCATAAGAAGCACGGTTAGGATGAGCGTCTTGTAGAGTATTAGTTTTGTCTTGCGAGAGAGGTCTCTGCTACTCAATTGCCTATTGAGACCATAATAGCACCTGTTGGCAACAGTAATCCTGCGCTTGATCTCCAAACTGACATCATTTTCGGTGGTAACCGGCGGAGCCAAAGTAAATGAATTTCTTGACTGTATCAAAAGTATAGTTATCGGCCGTAATTTGAGAATCAATACGCCGCACGGCTCTACTTGTCGATAACATCTACTTCGTTTGCCCTCATTTACTTGCCAGACCCATCTTCTTAAACTCCCGTTCAATGGTAGAAAATAATTGTGCTTTATACTATAATTGTTTTAAAAATATATAGCCCTTTTGGAATAGAACATTCGACGTCAATAAACTGTTTATTATAGACGACTTATTATATATATATAGACGTGGATAAAAATTAACACAGCCCAGAACATAGGTGGTTCGTGAAGCTAGGTTGTAATCTTGGCTAAAGGATTGTAATGACCAAACGTATGTTGGACTGACTGTTTCTTTTGGTACAACATAGAAGAACAAGGTTTTCATGACTTTACTTAGCGTTTAATGTATGAATTTATACGCTGTACTATGTGGTGGGTTGGGGATAAGCTTCTGAAAAATATTTTTCCAGAAACTGTGGTTAAAGTCGATATCATACGTCTAAAGTTGATGCTCGTATCAATCGTGTAATGAACTTGAAGCCATCTTGTTATCATACACATTGTTTTTAAAGGAATGAGTATCGCAACCAAATACGGACAAATCTAAATAAAGTAATAAATGGCTTAAATAAGCCTGTTTGTTATTCGTATTTTAAAATTTTAATTGCCTCAAAACAAATTTGTTTAAAACACTTTTCATTGAATTTCAAAATGCGATAAAATTTCTCTTTAATTGAATTCCTTTGCTACCTGTATACTGTGTGTACTCGTATGTGTATTTACGTAATTTTCATTTTTTGCACAACTTTATTGCAGTTTATTGAGACCAACAACAATAATAACAATAACAACCAAATATAATAACAACATAATTTCCCCCCAAAATTGTATAACAACAGTTTGTGTTCATACATAGTAAGTGGGTCTATTACTTGCTGTTGTTGGTTTTCTTTTTTGCAAATTTTTAACAATTTCATGCCAATAAATTTTGCCACCAAAAACAAACTAAAGAAATTTGTAATTAAAAATGGTTAACATGGGGAATATGAAAAGGGGATAGAGGGAGATGCATGCATGTATACATATGGTTTGTATACAGTATGGGTATGGTATATGATAAGTTGTATATATGTATATGTAATGTAACAAAAATTATTATTTTTGTTTTAATATTAACAATTTTTACCTTTGCATAACGTCTAGTCGATTGCTCCACATCATATACGCCGCGACGTGATAACATGTTTTTCTATTTCAAACGAAATAAACAAAATTAACGAACAGACTGGCAGATAGGCAGACAGACAGAACGTCAGATAGACCAGTACTATTATTACCACCAACACCACCGTACAAATCATACAATAATCATACAGACTTACTGTAGTCATGTAGTCAAAGACAAATAAAATGACTGGCTGGCTACTTAAACCTTAAACGACACAAATATTTGTAACAGCTACTACGTCTAGCTATGACTAACTATAGTCTGACCAGGTGGTTTGCTTTTTCTTTTTTTGATGTCGTTTGTTAAGTTGTCGTTTTTATTTTTTAGTCAATTTGCTTACTTTATTTACTCTAGTAAATTTATTCCAGTTGTTTCCTATGCAACCACATGCATTCGTATGCATTGACATGAAGTTGGCCAGCGTTAGAAACAATTACAATCTACCGCATTAAACGTTGAAAACAAATATTAGAAAGCTCAACTACCCTATATGTAGCTACCCTACATGAAAAATTATTCTTACTAACTTACATACTCAATTGGTCGTTGCAACTCTTTTGTCAATATTACAACTTAGCTTCCCACACCACTTATGTTACTTGTGTTAACCGCATCCATGAGTGATGGGACCTACAGTTAAAAGTCGACTCCGACCGCTAAACTATGGTTCCTGTCCTTTGGTCTAAATGAATTATTTACAGATTGTTTGATTATTTATAAAAACGGATCTCAAAGTTTTTCTTCAAACAGTTTAGGGTATTACAATAAAAAATAATAAAAAAAAAAATTGCAAATAAAATGAATACAATACTACACTACACAAACACACGAGCATAACACGCTCCATGCCACCGTCCGAAATGGTCAAATACACGCTTACATCTACAGAAGCATAGTTGAGTTGGACGACGGTTGTTGGTCACATAAATTACGGTCAATGAACAGAAATAAATTCATTTTTTTACACTTCTTTTTTGGTTTTATATGAGCTTGTGAATGTCTATGGACATACATACATACAATGTATTAATCATGTGAGACATTCCACACTCGTTTCTGCTTTCGATTAAAACAATCGTAAACATTGTTTAAAAAAGCCAATTTTTATACTCAATTTTCTCAATACCATATCACTTTACATGTGACTATGTCCACTATGGTCAAAGTTCGAGTTAATAAAGACACAAATCAAGCCATCACGTATTTCATTGTGATATGAAGAACTATGTTGTTATTATTTTAATCAACGTAAAATGACCCACATACGCATTTAAACAATTTTAGTTTTAATCTTTACGGCATTTGTTTTTCATTTCTATGCTGACATAAAAATTGTTTAAAAGAGAAATAAATTCTTTCCTTAGCATTAAAATTTTATGTTTTTTCTGCTGCTTTTATAAATTTTTATTAAAATTTTATGTTTGAATAACGGTAAAAATTGCATAAAAAATAATTAAAAAATAAAATATAAAATTTTTTTCTGGTATTTAATTATTTACGACAAATAGAAGAAAAAAAAAACGAATCAAATAAAATGCCTAAAGCTTCTGTTATAAATTTCATTTGAGTAAATGCACTGCTTTTGAATTGAATTATCGAAATGCTTTAAATTTGCTTCATTAACGTGGCATGAATATGATTGTGCCTGAAGCAATATGGATGATTTAGTTGCCATAAGAATTTAAATCTTTTTTAATTAAAACATTTAAAAGAAATATATTTCAATAACAACTGGATTTGAACTCATTACCTTTAATTAGTTAAGCTATGAATAAATTCATTTTGTGTGGTATTTTAAAGGCAGCAAAGTAAATTTAACCTCTCATCGATGTACATATGTATGTGGTAGAGCCTGACCAAACATTGGTTTATAATGGACACTGGCATTACAAACTTTTTTTTTTAGAAAAACTTGATACACAGTTAGGTTAAGTTAAAACAAACTAAAATTAAAGTTAGTGTAGAATGATTTATTTGCATTTCACTATGACGTGCTAAGAATTAAAATTTTTGAAAACCTGGCCGTACAAGACCTTAACTTCTAAGTCTCTAAAACTTTTGCGAAAAAGTGGCTAAAGTGGTTGATTTCTCTGTGGGATTATCATCACAGATTATTTCTGTGGGATTATGTCATCATGCCCATCAGATTCATCCATTACTGACGTCACTGGCAGCCACTTCAAAAGCACGACATACATGTGTTCAATTATAATACTGATTGTAGGATCATTCATCATTCAACTACAACTCCTGGCTGGTATTACTCACAACCAACCCGATAGTATTGTGAAGATATGGAGGCTATCCGAATCACAGTTTTCTAAATACGTTTGCCAACGCTATCGGGCTTCAAATATTCCCTATGCCAACATTATGTGGGTAGAATGATGGATATTGTAGAAAAATGGGCCTTGCTGCAGATATCACACTATATACAAATTGTAGTCTAAGGTGACCCCCCAATTAAACCCAATAAGTGGTATATCCCAAATAATTTTGGAACTTGAGATATTGGGCTTTAAATATACACTATGTTAAAAAATTCATTCTGTCATATAGTGAATTTTTGTGGCCCGATATCTCAAGTATCGTATATTTAGGTGATTTCTAATTTGAAAATTTTTTGTAGTTTCTGTTAACCGCTTAACATTGCTCTGTTAATTTTAACATTAGCTCTGTTAAAATTTTTTGGTTTTTGTCTTTGCTAGAAAAATTCTAATTTATCTTCATATAAATCCTTCCTTTGGAAACCCAATCGGATATACCAACTGTAATCTTAAAAAAATAAAAATTGTTTGAGATAAGCTATGATTGAATGGGGAAAATGTGTTGCAGCGTGCAACGTAGTCGACAGTGATCGCTTATAACTTTCGTTTTGGCTTTAAATTTAAACACCATTTTAACCACAAAAAGTGAAAAATAAAAAGCGCCAATAGCAGGAACATGAAACGTGCTAAATTATATGTTAATTATTATTGTTTTTTTATATTTTTTTTTCGCTTATTCACTTCAATATGTAAACGAACTTTAAATGAATGACTCCGTGCTAGTGGTGGTGTAGATGGTAATAGTGTTTGTTGGCGGTAAAGTGGACGTGCTTTTAATCAAGAGTAAAATACTTGACTCTTTAATTATAAGTTTTACGAAAACAAAAAATTATTTTTTTCCTTTTCTTTCTTTTTTGATGTTTTTGTTTTTTTTTTGTTAAAGTATTGTAATCATAATAGTTTAACAACAAAAATGGCCAAAAAAAAGAAAACAAAAAAACCAAACAATTTTAGTTCGGCAATTAGTGGCTCAATTTAATTTCATAAACGTTTAAAATTACAAACTAAGTGCTTCCTTTTGTTCTATTGTGTTTTTATTTTATTATTATTTTGTTTTTTGTTTTTGTTTAATTAACGCACTTTATTTATGATTTATTTTATTTGATTGTGGTCATGTTCTTTTAGTTTATTTTAGATTTTCTGAACTTCTTTTTTTTTTAATAATTTTAACACTTATTTTTTTATTCAATGCAATTTAGTTTACTTGCAGTGTACACTGTGATAGATATTCTGTTTAATTTTTATGGCCGCACTTGTTTAAGTTGGTTTTGGTACTAAAACTGTCTTTAGAGTCACTGTTGCATGGCAGCACCAAAAAATTTATATTTTTTTAATTCACTCGAAATAAAATGAAGAAGAAGAAGAAAATGAACAAAAACTGTAATAAAATATAAAATAACAAACAAACAACAACAACAACAACAACTAATCAAGTTGGTACAAATAAAGAAAAAAAAAAAAGACCGACTTGCAACGAATTTTCCAGTGCTGAAAACTTAAAACACGTCGCCAACGAACGAGTCTTTTACACACCGTAACAGATGACAATAAAATTAGACATGCAATCTATTATTTAATAGCGATTTTTCTTACAATTTTTCTTCTTCTTCCTCTTCTTCTCCTTCTGTAATTTTTAAAGCTGCGTTATATTTGATATTTAAAGGAAAAAAAAAACTTTAATGCAAGCTAAGGTTTCAAACAAGTTAGTTAGTAAAGCAAAAAAAATGTTTGAAAAAAAAATTATAAAACCCAACAACTGAAAATTTAGAAAACTTGACACAGAATAGCATACAAGTTCGTATTTTTACAAGAGAATTGCAATGAAATAGATATAGTAACACCCGTTAAGCTTTTAACTTTAAATCACTACAAGTTCATGAACTGATAAAATAACTAAAATAACTTATTTGTACTTAATGTCATCCCCCGTTACTATTCATCAAAAAAAAAGATATTGCAAAATCAAAAACATGTTAATGTCACACCTGTTACAGAGTTAAATCACACCCGTTACAATAGATAAAGTAAACTCAATTTGCAACTAATATCACACCTGTTACAGTTCTAAGCTACATATATCCTTGCGCTTGTACTAAAAATACTGAAAACATTAAAAATATTTCTCAAACTTATCTGACAATTAATATCACGCCTGTTACAGAGTTAAAGCTTCGTAGGGATGTCTAAAATAGAACTCAAAACATAATCCATTGCGATACAAATAATTTGTTTTACATGTTTTTTATTCTCTAAATCTGTACTTAAATTATTAATATGGATGTCACACCCGCATAATTGCTCCAAGATGAAACAATTTGTAATTAAATTACATGTTTATGATTTTTTGTTCAAATTTGAATTCAATTAGCAACTAATATCGCATTAAGTCACTCCCGTTACACGTTTAGTTGGAGATGATTTCACCTCCGTCTCTCTCAGCAGTCATATGAACTGGTGTTGCCTACAATTTTCTTTTAGCAGTTTACTTAATTCACCCCCAACCAAGATTTTCTAATAAAAGTTGTAATGTCACACCTGTTACGTTGCTTCAAAAGTGTAGGGTATTTATTAAGTCTTATTGACAACCATCAAAAGTAAAAGTTGCCAATGAAATTTGTCCGCAATTTGGGTTTTTTTTTTTTGGTTTTTGAATACAAAATTTACGTACAATCGCTACAATTGCTACTGAAACTACATAGTTTATGCAAAAATAATGAAATAATGAAAAAAAGGAAAAATAGTTGAACAACTTTATTGGCATTTTAAAGCGTTTAAAGTTTCTAATGCTACCTGTTCGTGGGGGTTGACAGACTGCAATTGTTTTTGGGCGAGTTTGTAATGTGATCGATCATTGAGCTGAATGGTCGGTTGGTTTGAAACGTTTTTGAAATTTTAGATTTGTGATGTTATACGAGGGCACTTGTTCATACTCAATGACCAACAATAAAAATAAAACTCAAAGACTACAACAATAACGACAATTGAATTAAAAAAAATAAAATAAAATTATAGCGTATGAATAAAGTGTAAAATAACATTGATTTTAAATGAATTCAACTACATACACTGTTTCCAGTGACACTCATACTGAATAAGAATATTTTCTACTAACAAACATGGAATATTTGCAAATAACAGGCCAACGAAATTTTAATGAAAATAATTCACATCGTTCCCCAAATTAGGTCTCCAGAGTATAACAAGGGATAACTAGCCTAGTCAGTTCTATACAAAGTGTGAAGTGTGTGACGCCAAATTCAAATTTTAAAACCAAAGACGCAAACCCACATTTTTAGCAGCGCCACTTCTGGCCTCCAACAGTTAAAACTTTGCAGAGGACTCTCTGGACTACTATTAGCTTATAGCCTGTAAGGTGTACTATTTGTCATATGTTCCAAAATGGCTAATGATCTTCTAAAGAATTTTCAAGCAAAAAATTGATATTTTCAAAGCCAATTATCTCAATGCTGGTTGTATTAAGAGGCCTTGGAACCTTCCTTTGCATATAGTATGATATTCATAGTCCTAGAGCATTTCTAAAATTAACTCCTAAACAATTGGACTTGTTCAGATGGTTACTGTTATCTAACAGTACTCTGTTAAGGGCAAAATTTGTTGTGTTAAGTGGAAATTTTGATCTGTTAACGGCAAATGTGGCGCTGCTAAAATTTATGGATTTCTTCTTGAATTTTCAAATTTGAATTTATCGGCAGACACGTCAAAGTATATACGCTTATGGCCTATCCTACTACTACCGAGTAGTATCAGACACTGAATGATTCCGGATGTAGAGAACTGTCTACGATAAGATGGCAATGGGAAAAAAGTCAGAAGAAAAGTTAGAATGGACATTCATGCACAGGAAATCGATTTAGGAAATGGTGTATTTCGATTTAATGTTGGTAAATTGAGCAGCAGCAGTATTATGAGTAGACCACTGTAGAACAGTGTAGTGCAGTTTAATTGTAATTTATTTCACATGTTGTTTAAACAAACTTAAGTGTTATTGTTTTTGTTGTTTTTATTGTAGGTTCTTTGAAATGTTTATGTTTTTTCAAAGTGATTGTAATGGCATTGATTCTAGACCAGGGACAGGGAGATGAATATATATACGTACATACGTACGTACATAAAGGAGCAACAATGCAAATGGTAATGTTGGCCGTCAATGGTCATTTATGGTTTTCAATGATTTTCAGTTGTATTCCAGCGTTGTTGTTATTTTTATAACTTCTACTTCTGCTTTTGTTTTTATTTTTTGTTATTGTTTTCCTAATGCATTCACTGCCTTATGGTAGACATGCTGTTGTTGAGTTTCGAGTTGCTCTTGAAGTGAACTGAAGTGTAACACACTACCAGCAACAGTGTTAGCTTAGGGTTCCTATAAAAACAGTCAGTCGTGGAACGAGTCAGTGTAAGCACCATCCATCCCCTCCACTACATTTTTGTAATGATTTGTTTGGGTTACTGAGAGCTTCAGTATTTTGTTTTCTTCCTTTTGTTCGTCAGCAGGCAAGTACAGGCCGCTAGCATACAATGACCGTCCTTACCATACATACGTTGGAAAAAGAGTGTCGAACGGTGATGGTAATGGTGGTGGTCGATTGTATTTGCTTAACAAGCATTTAACGATGCGTAGCGTCAACTCTCGTAGACTTCACGTGATAATGTTGACTGGTTGCTTGGCTGGTTTGCTGGTCAGTTGGCCAACAATAGGCAATGAAAATAGTATAACCTTTGCTGTGCTATTCCTGTACATAGCTCGATTGTGTTGTTATTATTTTTGCCAATGTTGCTGGTTCTTTTGTATTTGATTTTTATAGGATTTTATGAGTCAAATAGAAGTCAAAAAAGACAGTGCATAAGAAAAGTAAAGTGTTACGAATTCTTATAACAATCAACCGTAAGAATTAATAGATAATCTTACAACTTTTTTATTGAATTGAAATGTTTAATTTTTTGTGAAAATAACTTCAATATACGTTCATATTGTATTTGTTAAGTACTATAATAATCTGTCTCAACTTTATTTGTTTGTTCACTTTTGTTGCCCATTGTACATTTAATTTTTAATAAACAACCATCCCTCCTTAAACATATGTACATATGTGTGCATATCTGTTAAGTACTGTTTAACAAACTCGTTCATTGTGCAACAACTTATGATACTTTGATGGCAAAGTGCATAAGTACATACACTTTCAATCTGACAAATGCCTAATGTAGTGCGTAAGTTTGTTTTTTTTTTCTGCTATTCAATGGAGCAATAGCAAGTGTGAGGGTGAGTACACATGTTAATTTCCTTACAAAATGCTTCACTTCATTGATCAAAGTTTAATTAAAGCATTCGAGTCTGCTGTACAAGGTAATGTTGTATAATTACTCAACGAATTTTCAAGTAAGAGTTACAATTTGGTCATGAGGCGTAAAACAAGTTTGTTTAATTAGGAAACATGTGTTCAAATGAAAATAAATCAAACATTTCAGACAGAAGTGCAAGAAGAAATATTTTAAAATTAAATTTAAAAAACCACAGGGAACTATTCTAGTTGAATTTGATTTGAACTGCTTGAGGTTTGATTCTAGATATATATAGCGCGACATCTCAAGTTCCAAAATTCTTTGGGATATAACACTTAATTGGGGACACCTCAGGCAACAAATTGTATATAATGGGTGGTTACCTTGCTGCAGAGTGGGTGGTTACCATTATTACCAAAGCAGCAGTTTCACCTAGGAACGTGTGGAGCACTATTTTTGTATTTGCTGCTAACCGCTTAATTTTGCTCTGTTGACTTTAGCATTAGCTCTGTTAAATTTATTTTTTTTTGGTTTTTGTCTTTGCTACTTGAATTCGAATTTATCTTCACGCATATTAGACAGGATTAAGTCTCACCACCCATATTATGTATTCATTTTATCCATGAAAGGCTAGACCTAAAAATTTCATTCGACTCAGAACGACAGAGAACCAGAGACTGCTGCTATATTACGTTTTGATGTGACCTATCTTCAAGGGTTTTTTTTTGTTGAAATTTAATAAAATCAAATGGAATATGTGTAACACAGTCAAGAATAAAACATTATAAATACGAAAGCAATTGAAAATATGCATGATTTTGAGTTAACTAAGTTGCCAAAATTCGAATCGGTTTTAAGAGGAAGAGAAATTTCTAGAATTTTTCTACAATTTCTTTATTAACAACAACAAAAAATAAATAAAACTTCTAATGGAATTTCGACAATTCATGAGAACGTATTATAAAATCTTAGAAATAAAGTTCAAACATATAAAAAAAACAAAAAATAATGTTGGAAATTAAAAAAAAAACACAAAAAATCTCATGCTGTTACACGTAGAAATAGAAAAATCTCCCACAAGTCGTCTTCATATGCAATTGCATTAAATCCATCTCTTACATTCATCCATTCATTAAAAGAAAATCAAGTCTTTGAAATGATAATTTGATCAAGTAACAATTCATAATTATTCTCTGACAAAGAGCAGAAACACGGTGGAGAGGTGGAAAAGTATTTGTAGTCTTGAGATTCGCATGTCATAATATGCACAGTGTAACGAATATGATACGTTAATACGTTTAGATAATGGCACGATTTACAAGATAAACCGTTACGTACGATTTTTATCTTATCGTGTCTACTAGACATTAAAGCCACAAAAATGTAAAAGAGAGAGAGAAAAAGATGGAAAAAATTTTAAAAATCTTTTGACTATATTTTCCTGGCTTTTCATATATTTTGTTGTTGTTGTTGTTGTTTTTCTTTTCCTCTCTGTATAATTTAATGTAATGATGGGCAATGGAAAAGTTGTAATAGGACAGATATTTGAAAGGTACACCACGATACACCGTTTCCAAACTGAACAACAACTTTATTGAATACAACAGCCGGGGATTATTGCTTACATGTGAACATTTTTATAAATTATTTGAGTAGCAAGTGAAAGTAACAGGTTCTTCTGTGTTGCTGGTGCAAGATATATTGCAAGATTACATAAAACTGTTTGGAAATTAATGACTTAGCTGCCTCATAGAAAATTGTATTCAATAAAATACATTCCAATTTAGAACAGACCTGCAAAACATAACAGAAATCTTTTCTCAAGCAAACCACAGTTTCTGGAAATGGTGTAGTGGCTTATGTACATTAAGTTTAAGGCACTTACAACAAACTTTCGTTGTAATGTTTGTCTTCGGCCTTCTTTTTTAATGAAAAATGCTTGGCATGAAAAAATGTTTGTTTATTTTTTTATTTGCCATCCTTATTGTTAAGAAACTTAAGAAATTAATAATTAATTTCCTTCTTTTTTTGATAATAAAAATACAAAAAGAAACAGCAACAGCAACAACAAAAACGAAAATTTATAAAAATAAATTGAAGAAATTTTTCAAATCAAAGTTGCCATAGTTTCTTTAGACGTTTGTTCATTCATAATCAAGCAATTGCATTGCATTACACCAAATTCAAGAGAACTGAATAGGAGTATTTACTTTATGGATATAATTACGAATATGCAATTAAAACAAAAAATACTTTTCATTTGTATCTTTTACCTTAATAAAGATGTTCTAGTTACTCACTCACTCACTCACACACAATTCAGAGAAAATATTGTTTAGATGTGTGGTGCCTGCCTGTGCTAAATAATTGCTGTTCTACACAGCTTAACGGTTGTGCGAATTTTAATGAGAGTTGTACTCGACATCATGCGTGTTTTTCCATTTATTCATTAAAGTAATGAATTCATTGAAGTAATAATCACCTTTTGAAAGAAACTTTTAATTGCATACGAGTCATTACACAGCCAGAGTAACGTCATACTACTGAACTGCATAGAATGAATTTGGAAATGAAAAACAATCTCAAACTGGAGCTACAAGAAAATATTAAATGTTATTCCAGATATTTTAATAAAAAAAAACGTTTTTGAAAAGTTTTTCTAAAATCCAGAGGTACTGGTGGTCTCCTAAGTAAATATACATATCTGTCCTCTCTAGCTCAGACTGAAAATTCTATGGAAATAAGGAATCGGCCTTTAAAAAATTTTAGTTTCACGCATTCAATAATTGTTAATATGCCTTATTCTTGAATATATCTCAGGCAAGTATTTCATTTATGCAGAAAATAGAGCAAAAAATATTTGCAATTGCATTCGATTTGGAGGGGCTAGATTGTAAGCAATACCAGACCGCTTACGTGTAATGGCACTAGCAGGATGAGGAATACAAAATTATTTAGCATGTGGTTCGAAGTCAGTTTAAGTTATCTTACCATTGTTTAGATCATTTCCAGGCTTTATAAACCAAATTTCTTTTTCTAAAATTCAATTACAGTTATTGTACTTCTTTTTTTTAGATACGTGGAATGCCTCATACATTGTTGCTTTTGCTTCATATATGTTCATACAAAATAAATAAATTTATTAAAAAAAATATCTACGATAGCTTGCTTATAAATTTATAATTTTTCAAAGAATATTTAACAAGAGTTTTTCTTTTGCTCCTTCTTCTTCTTCTTCTTTTATTCATAATGTTTTTGTTGTTGTTTTTGTTTAAACATTGTATGCCTATATGAGTATGTAAATAATTATTATTTATGCAGATTACTTGTAATTACAGTCTTAAAATATCTTTTTGTTTACTCTGTAACCACCCACTCACTTGCTTACTCTTTGACTCACGTATCCATTCACTTGTTACATTATTCACTCACCCTGTCAGATGTATGCTATGTTAGACTCGTATGTATTGTACTTGCCTGCATACATGTCTGCATAAATAAGATATTCAACGTTCAGTTAAATTTAAAATTTAATATGCAAGTACAGATACATTGCCACAGAGACATCCATGATAGTCATTGGAAGATACCTGGTACTTGTACACCACCTACATACATACCTGTAAAGATAAGATAAAAAGATAAGGAAGTGCTTTTTTAACTTGTATTTTATTACAATCTAAAATTTTATAAACAATTTTGTATCTTATAATTACGTGTTTAAGCAAAAATTACATTCTCAGTTAGATTCACAGAAACGGCTTTTATGGCATTCGTTTAAGGGCACCTATCAGATTTGCTTTAATCTTTACTTTTTTCATCATGTGCAATTCATAGTGTATTTATAGTTTATAAATACTTCAGGCTTAAAAGCTTTATAATTATGACAAGTTGTGTCACTAAATTCTGGTGTGTTTGAGAATACTTCTTCTTAGGGTCCAAAGTGCCTGAACAAGAAGATATTCTTCTCAGACTACTGACATGACCACGCAGAGTCCAGTATCCGGTTATCATTGCAATGAGAATCTTTAGATTGAATCTTGTTAGGTTCAATGCAAATCCTGTTCTGCATACTTCTATATCGTGCCAGATATGTCTAGTGTTTCTACAAGTGGGTTCATTAACCAATCTTACCTTTGCCAATGAAAGGAGTTTTTCGAGACCATTTGTTTGCCTTTCTGCAGAGGAGAACTTATCCCATCTAGGAATTCATTCGAATTTTTCGTGGTGGCAGCTTTAGCAAGTGTTGTTACTTTAGATATCTTCATGTCCAGGAACCCATATAAGGGTCACCGTACGAGAGTCTCGCTATCCCCTCCAAAGATACCCGACGCTCTTAGGAAATTTTGTGGCGTACACAAATTCTAGGGATATAATCTAATCTGTCGCTAATGTCGCTAAATGTGGGTATATCACCATACGATACACCCTGACAACCAATTCGCAAGGCGATAATTTTAATGACTATTCTTTCAGTCTATAAAATACTACTGAAGTATAATAGTGAAAGGGACGATCTAGAATGTAAATATAATGATTTCAGGCTCTGTGAGAACAACATGTCGCCAATTACGCACTGCACTAAAACGAATGTCTCCCACTGTTCATGTTGTTAGAAATGATTTGCACTCAAGCTTAAGTGTTAAATATTTATGTCAGTTGTAGGCAGGCACATACATACATTTTAAGTATTATAAAGTATGTACATGCATATGTATTGTAAATGTGTGTGTGTATGTGTGTGTGTATGTAGAAATGAATATCTTTTCAGGATAATGACTTATTTGTAGCAGAGCATAAGTAGTAATTAAAATTTTAATTTCAGAATGCAATTGAAACATTAAAAAGCATATTGTTGTTGTTGTTGCTGTTGTGGTTGTTATTGCAATATGTAATTAAAATATTAAAAGAAGGAATAAAAATTATTGCATGAAAAGTTTCTATAATTCAATGATTTAATTCAGTGTTGATTTGCATCCAATACTTGAAAATTCCTTTCATAAAGAGGATATTAAATGCCTGGCATGCTAAATATGATATAAACAAGGCAAAGTTAAGTCAAATTCATTAATATTTCCAATAGAAAGCCACAGAATTTTTTATTAAGAGCGGGTAATGGAATGGGCACGCCATTTGCCCAATAGAAATCAGTTAATCTTCATTTATTTTTAATTGAAAGCCTATTTCCTTACTATGGTTTCTTGGTTCTCTGTAATTATTTGCTATTATTTCCATTTTTTAATAAAGAGAAACTCCTGACATTTAACATATCCTGACATTGATTTCTTAAACCCGAAAGAGTTTCACTTCTCTTGGCCAAATGAAGCATACGATTCATTAATAATAATTTCATTCATTTATTCATCTCGTCTTGATCCACTCATTCATTCATTTACTCGGTCCTTGATTAATTTATATTCTTTATTGTTTTTGTATTTATTTTTTATTTATTACTTCAAGGATAATGGAATCCCATTAATTTGGAAAAATTATGACAGTGATTAAGACCGACAAGATGAGATGTTGGTAATAAACTGATAAACTGGTGGATTATTTCTGCTTATAAACGTTTATTTACCAACATCTGCGTTTCATGCTGGGCGGCAAGAAATACAAAAAAAAAGCAAAAACGGAAAATATTTCTCTTCTTTATCCCTTTTTTTTCCTTCCCCTTTCCCGGTTTTGATTTCATTTTATACTGACTGGCAGCAATAAAATCGCTTAACGCCGGTTTGCATATCAATTTTATGTGACAGAAAAATTCCATTCCCTGGTGATATGATTTTCCTTTTACTGCCTCTGTTTGTTGTTGTTTTTGATTTACATTTAGCCTGTAGAGATTTTTTCAATTGTTGGCCATAATAGATTGGTTAAATGCCATACAATATTGGCAATATACGCAATTGTTTTATCGGCAAAAAATGATCAAATGAAGTTTCAGTTGTTATTGAATAAGAAATTATTATGTGTGTGAAGATAAATTCGAATTTGGAAATCCAAGACATTAACAAAGTAAAATTTCCTCTTAACAGAATAGTATTTCCCCTTAGCAGAGAGCCGTTTAACAGTATCCATCTGAACAAGCCCACTTGTTTAGGAGCTAATTTTGGGAAAATACTCTAGTCTATACCATATAGTACCATACTATATGCAAAGGAAGGTTCCAACGCCTCTTAATATAATCAGCAAACATGGTCACATGGCATTGAGATAATTGGCTTTGAAAATATTAATTTTTTGCTTGAAAATTGTTTAGTAGATCTGTGGCCATTTTGGAACATATAGAAAATAGTATACCATACAGACTATAAGCAAATGGTAGTCCAGAGGGTCCTCTTTCAAACCGTGGTAGTGAAATATCTAGAATAATTTTGGGAGTTTAGAACATTTCCGTCCTTAACCCCACTAACCATCCTTTACATTTCAACACTCCAATGATTTCTGATTCTATGAATTCCCGTTTTGCTCTAAAAAATTATTCTTTTTTTGTTAAAATATTTGTTGATTTAAATTAAAATAAATGACACAAACTAAAAAAACTAGAATGTAATGAAAATAATTTTTTTTCTAAAATTTTTCACTCCTTTATTTACAGAATTCTTCAAAAATAAAAAATAATTTATGCACCCTTCTACTCTAAGGATGCATTAAAATAGAGGAGATGCAAATTCGTTTTGGCACACACGCTGGAATCATTTTCCACAGTCTATGAGGGCCTTTTACCGTAACGTAAAAATTGGCGTGATTCATAATAGATAACTTGGCTTTTACACATTGTTTTGGGTTTTCAATAGCTTACCATATATGGCAAATGAGGTTGTTAATGGAAATATGAATGTGTGGTGATTTTGGTACAGTCCCAACCTACGACATGTTCCAGGGCATTCATATTCCAATTGTCTCATTTAAATGGGCACACTAGCGATTCTTACGTGTCGGAATTCTTATGCAGGAGATAGTGTCTTTCACGACATATCTCAGTACCCTACCATAAAGAGATCTTTAATAAAAATATTGCCGCGATGGCAGTATTTATTATGAACTCGAGATGGTTTCCTTTAGGAAACGTGTGACCTCCAGTTAGAATTAATTGTGGTATCACAATGGGCCTAAATGCTGGGACCTCTTACTTTAAGAAGGGGTCTAGCGCGTTAGCTAACCTAATACTGTCCAATACTTTGAATAAATTTACAAAGACTTGCTGAAACACTTCTAAATAAATGTCTAAAATTTTGAAAAATATTTAACCTTTGGCCCTGGGTTTTTTATAATGTGCTCAAGTTTACTTTTGTTTTTCTACACATTTTTTTCCGTACAAAAAATAACACAAACAATTCATAATTCTGAGATATTTGGCGTGCACTTTTTTAAAAGCTCATTTAACACATTTTGAAACGCCTATTCAAATATGTTCATGACAAATATTAGTTAAAATGAGGAACTTATTATGATCTACCCACGTATATGCCATAATATGAATTGTTGTCATAGACTACTACTACTAGCCAGCTAGTAGGTAGTAGGTAGTAGTAGTAGTACTAGGGGGTATTGTACTCCCAAGTCTTACTTGGTTGGATATGATTTTTCATTTTTCATTCGCATTTTTTTTTTGTGATTTTCATTTTTGTTGTTGTTGTTGTTGTTGCTGTTGAATATTTGCATATTATTCAACAATCTACTTGCAAAACTGAACTGAACTGAGCTGGAGATCAACTTTCTTTCTTTCTTTCAGTCATGCAATAACTGAAAAGGCATAAAACTTCCGTACATACCAACGTATGTATGTAGACCGTATGTATGTATGTATGTATGTGTATATATGTAGATGTATAGGTAAATTCAATCTATAAATATGTAAATGTAAGATACTCGTACTAGTACTCATACTCATATGGGCGTTTTGTGAAAATGAAAGGGGAATGAATATGACATGCAATACGTACTTGTAGCGTATCGCCTGGCATCGCATCTTAATGTATCGTATCACATCGTATGAGTATGTTTTTCATTCAATTCAAAATGGTATGCATATTTAAAAACTAACTGGCTAACGAGGATGTCTAAGAAATAGCAGAGAATGTTTCTCTGCTAATAGAATATGGATTTGATCTACAAATATATGCATGCACGAGTATATTGCAAATATGTCAGTCATTTAGCAAAAGGTTAAGAATTATTTTAGCACAGTTAAGTTCCATTTGAACTTACATCCATAAGTAGTCTAATGCCATTAGAAATCAAATTTGTCGTTGCGCCTTTAAAGCAACAAATTAAGCTTCATAAGAATTGTTTTCAGTTTTTGCTTTTGTCTTTGTATTTTGTAGCCTTAAAAAGCATTTTACATGACTGCACTTTTTCCGTTTTTTCCGTTTTTTTTTTATTTGTAAGACTTTTGCATATGACAAAAGGTTGCACAAAGTCATTGTACGAGTAGTGCCTGCAATAGTGGTTCAAGGTGGAAACACTTTAGAAGCGTTCAAGAGATTTTTGCTTAAAAGTGCAGCAGCCTTCATATTTTAGGCATGAATTTTTATTTTTTCTCCTTTTTTGTTTCTTTCATATTTGGTTTGAATAAATTAAACTCAAGCCAATTTATGAAAGGTTTTTAAACAATAAAAGCGATTTGTTTAAATAAAAAAAAAATCTGGAGAAAAATTTTTTAATTTGGTTAATAATTTTTTGATTTTTTGTCTTTAACTAAATTTGTATCTCATTCTTGCACACCTACTGATAAGCACTGACGGTTATAGGCTTCAACTCTTTCTCTTCTATTTTTTCAAAAATTCTATTCAAAATTCAGAATAAACAATTAACAGACGAGTAACTAATCTCGTAAATGTATGGCAGATAATATATGATTGTGGTTAACGGATATTATAACAAGCCATGGTAAATATTTAAGTGTATTACCTATTGTGATGCAAAAATTCTGGGAATTTTTAGGAGCTAATACAATTTAACTGCCTACAATTGCAAAGAAACATTTCGCAATACTCTTAAAATAATCTCAGAAGTATTGTGGATGAGGCCTTCATGTTTCTTGCTACTTGAACATGGCATTCAGCCTATGCGTTTATATTATGGGTAATGGACCGATATGGTTCATATTTAAGTTCATATGCTTGATTATTCAGTACAAATCAACGTCTAAGATTTAAATGTTAAATATTAACTCGAATTAAATAATTTGGCTTAAATTCTAAACAATAATTCACCTGCAAACCTTATTAAGGCTCATTAAAATATCAGAAATTTCCTTGTGATCCTTATTCATTATGATTGGAATCAATTTATTAATACTTGACCTATGTAAATAGGCAACTACGTAACCCACTTGTATTACATGTAACTTTGTAAGACTACTTAATAGGCCCTTATCAATATGTATGTTTATTGAACATTATGTGTTGTTTAATACTGAAATTCCTTTAGACACATGTACGTACATACGAATGTATGTACGTTCTTCTAACTGAATAACACTCATTGACTTCCTCTTATCGTTGTCGTTATCGTTATTCAGTTCATAATTTAAATTTCATATTGCAGTGGCATTTGTTACCACATCCTCTCTATCTTCTACACATACTCATACAGCAGTCAGGCGTAACAAGACGAGTCGAGATGAGTTAAGTTGAGTAAAGTAAGTCTTAAACAGCTTCAGTCATAGTCATCTTTAATAATATTTACACCCCAAGTACCGATGATAAATGAATGTGATAGAGTTTGTACATTATACAGTACAGGGTGCATAGAAAAAAAATTCCATAAAAATTTCCATCTGTTTTAAAAAATATTGCTAAAAATTATAAAGAAGAGAATTTTTATGAGAGATTAATAAAGTTATCTAGCAGTAGTTTGAATTAACAATCAAATTTTTTTATACGTATTTTCTTAATCACCTTGTGGATATAAATCATTTAAATATTGGCTATATCTTTTATTATATAGAGGATTTATTAAATTCAAGCAGTTTTTATATTGTTTTACTGCTTATAACTCTTTTTTTTATCATACATATCATATTATTATTCTCATTAACGACAAATAATGGAAAAAATATACACATTGTTCGAGATGTCTGTGCTGAGGTTTGAATCACGGCATTGCGTCTAATAAGGCAACATATTACCTACTAGACAACGGCGACTTCATTTGCCAAATATATGTACGATGTCTATACGATTTTTCAGTTCACTAACTAGTAATGGGATCGATCAAAATTCTTACAAATTTAAATAAAACTTTGAAATAAAGCGTGAATTGAACTGCAGTTCGTCAGATAAATTATGTTTTTTTTGAGTTTTAATAAGAACCACAGAATTTCCTCTTAAAAAAATGTGTTTAATTTGCACTTGAAGATGACACTCCAAGCAGGAATACCGTATTTTAATATTTTTTTTTTCTTTAATAATTTCCTTTAATTTAATTCACATGAAATTCCTGGGAAAACAGTTTTTTTTTTTTGTTACACCAATACTGTGAATAGTTTAATTTTGTATGCATGGATGTGTGTGTAAATTCTCTCACTTTATTTCGTTTTTTGCTTTATTTTCCAGTTGGCACCTTTTTGAAAAAGAAAATAAAAATTTCTTTTTTTTTCTCTTCGTAATAATCTTTTATTGTGAAAGAGAGGAGTATGTGAGAGTGTGCCAGTGCGTGTTGGTGTATGTGCACAAATATTTATTTGAAATTGTTTACTTTTTATTTTGCTTGTTTCTTCTTCTTCTATTATTTCCCTTGTTGTTGTTATTGTAACTACATGTTGAATCATTCTACATTCTTTTTCACTACCTCCCACTCTCTCACTCTCTCTCTCACACAAACACACACACAGACTAACAGTTTTGTCGTATTACGGCTGTATTAGTTAGTGGATGTGTAAGAGCATGTTTTGATATAATCATATACGTACTATTTATTTTAGTTTGTAGACATTTTTTTACTCTCTTCCTTTCTATCTCTCTCTCCCTCTCATTTCTTTCATTGTATTTTATTATTATGATTGAGAAATTATGATTATTGCTTCAATCCATTTACATTTTATTGTTATTACGTGTTGTATGGGTGTGTATGTTTGTGTTTGTGTTTGAGGATTTAAATCATGATATTAAGTAGAGTGGTATGTATACAAGAGGAAATAAAATGTATATTTTGAAATGAAATAAGATTTGAAATAAAAATAGTATTTTATTCTCATAGAATCAAAAATAACATCACATCACATGGTATTTTAAAATTCGTAATAAAAAAATACAAAAAAACTATCAGGAATAAAATATATTTGGTTTTAATACACTCTCTCTCTCTCTCTCTTACTATCTCTCTGGATGCTTTCAATTCATTAGTTTTGCTCAATTAAAATTTATCACAAATAAAAAAAATTTTTTTTTAATGTATTTTCACCTGAAAGTGTCAGAAAACTATTTCAATAAATAAAATTATTTTAATAGTAAAGCCACACCAGAATGGGGTTTCAAGCTTGGATAAAATCCATTTTTTATTTTCGTTAATATGACATAAAATGTGAAAATTTTTCTGTATTTGACATTTATCGCATGAGAATAATAACCCATGGCAAATTATAATTGTTAAATGCATTTAAAAATATCATAAATGGAGGGGAAAAACTTGCAAAAAAAAAAAAAAAAATGCTGCAACCATAAACCATTAAAATAAAATATTTAACAAAAAAAGAAAAATAATAATGAAATAAATCATTTAAAGTATTTAATACATGACGATTTAATATAATGAAAACAAAAAATAAACTTTTTGAAAATTTCTTGATTTGAAATGTTTGCTTGTTTTGGCTTTACAACTTCATAAACCTACGCTAATAGTTTTGCTTTTCTTAGTTGAGTTTTCGATTTCCTCATTTCGTGTTGAAAAAAAAAAATCATAAAATTGTGGCAATTGGTTTACAAGTTTTGAAAGTGTAAAAAGCATTTGCATGTCATTCGAATATAATCTTTTTTTCCTTTTTCGTGTTATTATCTCTTTATAGTTTTTTTGTAACTTTTTTTTTGTTTTTCTTTTAGTTTACAAGTAATAACCACTTTTATGGCAATAATCATGTTACCGTAACAACAAAACAATTGGGTTTCCGTTCTAATTCTTTGTAAAGCCAGGATAGAAAAGGCACTAAAGAGTTCTTATGGCCTAACATTACAACTCCAAGTCTAGACGTAAATCAGCCATGAACTACACATAGCCATATTACGTAGTGCGGTCAATGAGGCAATTTCTTGGCATTTGGAAAGTGTTAAAAAAATTATTTCATCAAAAAGGACTGCTCAATATTTTTGCGTTCACTGCGAGCTTGATTTGTTGAGGCTACCTTTCTACTGCCAAGTTTCTGAAGAAATCCTGCCATTGGAGCTCTTCGCTATTACCGCGTTATTATTTCCACATAACTGCAGGAACAGTAGTTACCTGCTAATCTGATTAGATACGCAAATGTATTTAACTACCTCAACCAAGTAGGTCCCATTTGGTCCCATTTGAAATTAAATTGAATTAAAAATAAAAGTGATGAGGATTGTACATAATGTATAACAAAATTATGTTTTTTTATACGATACTTTAATGTATTTTTCCAATTTAATTCGAAGAAAATAAAAATAAAATTGAAAATTGAAATCATAAAAGAAAATATTTTCTTTTAATATGAACGTATGCTCCCGCATGTTTAGCTCCTTATCTCTACCACTCACTGGGCCACAATACAAATGTTTTTGTTTCATTTTGTATTCAGAATCGTAAAAGGATAAAAATTGGTTCTCAAAAAAAAAAAAAATCTTTTATTATGAACATCAGGTGCGTGTGACATTTGTCATGCATTTATTTGCCAATCATTCATTTCGAGGGAAAATACTGATTGACATGCGAATGTCAGTTTTAATGTAACTTGCCTTGACGATATGGCGATAGGTAGAATATTCAAAGAAGCAGAGTTTTAAAAGAATGAATTCTTTGTCAAATAAAAGTGTTGGAATGTTGACTAGAGTAGATTGTATAAGGAGTTTGTTTCACTTGTTGCTGTGTACAACCGACGATTATAAAAATTATTAAAAAGAAATCATAATACCGAGATTCTTTCCCGTATGAAGTTTTTATGCTCAATTCTTTTAGTTTTTATTTAACTACTAAACGAAAAAAAATCAGTTTAAAATACCTGAAAGTATGCAACGAATATTGTATAAAATTGTATGTCACACACACACACATGCACAGATATTCACGTTAAGATGTTTACCTTTAGTAATCGTGTTTACCATAGAAGTCACACTTTCTCTTTAAACATATACAGACACGTATCCTTTTGTTTAACTGCGTGTGTGTTTGTGTTTGCCAGAGAGAGAGAGAGGGATAGAGAATATAAACTTGTTATGTTATAAAATGAAAATCATGTTTTGACAAGCAATCGTATTTGTAGTTGCTCTAAATCATTTATTTCTCCAACCAACAAAAATTCAAAAGTTGTGATACCAATTCCAACACCAAACCAAATGCCGTTCTCTTGTCGTAATCTCCTGATTTGCCTGGGTTAAGCTTACAGCAGAGAATACGTGCGTGTGTATGTTTGGCATTTATTTTGTTAATTTTATGGCAGGGTGGTTAAGTGGGAGCAGTCATCGTTTAAATAACAAATTTTATTAAGAAACGATATTTCTGTTGAACTCTATGGCTGCCAAAGTTGAATACTTAACTCTCTGAACACTCTGAAAGCAGAGAAGAGCATTAAGAGGCTGAATCATTGAATGAGTGATGGAAAATACTTCACTTTTTAAGCTGATATTTAATAAGATTCTAATTAAAAATCATATTGTGGGTTTCAATTTTAATTTAATTGCCATTCCTCCACCTCCCTTCATCCTTAATGAAAAATTATAGATTTTAAAATTATTGTTTAGTTTTGGTTTTCGGTTTGATTTATGGTTTTTCGAAAAATTCCAAAAACTATAAAATAATTAAAATGTCAAGCAAATTCAATTACATTACTCGAGTCCTCATACACAATAACTCTTGTAGTTGTGGTTTTCGTAGGGAGAAGTAGGAAGTTGGTTTGAAATGTCAATTGTTTAGAATCAATCTTTCGTTTTATTGTCTCTTAAGGCTTCATTTAATTTGAATGTTTAGGGCTTAAAGGCTTTCAAAAGATTTTCGTAAATTTTGTATTTGTAAGACGATTATTTGCTATTGAATGGCACACGGGCCAGAGCTATTCAATTGCATTCAAGTGTAATTGAAAAGGTTGTTAAGGCTTTGTAAATGAATTTATCTTACATGGACGTTTAGATTGTCACCCAAACAATTGTTAAAGACATATTGTTTCCAAAAATAGTGAAAGTGTTCCAATTAAATTTTTGATTTTAATGAAATTGATTTTATGAGTACTTTAATATTGTGGCATTTAAGTTTGAATATGGTTATGTTTATTTAAACATCCTTTGTTTTTGTAAAAATTGTAATGCATGTGTAGATAAATTCGAATTTGAAAAATCAAAGTTTCCCCTTAACAGTACAAAATTTGCTCTTAGCAGAGCACTGTTACCCGTTCAACAGTATCCATCTGAACCAGCCCTATTGTTTAGGAGTTAATTTTGGGAAATGCTCTAGGTTCAAGATTAGGTCCAAGATTACAGTAAGACCCCGCTTAACGCTGTCCCGCTTAACACTGTTTTAGTATTACGCGGTTGCAAATGAAACGGCCATGCACTAATCAAAAGCGGTGCTCTATATAGAGACGGTGTATACTATGAATTTTTTTCAACGCTATTTTGTTAGTCTGTTCAAAGATTCCAACTGTATTATTCGGAGTCACAATTACAGTTCGAACGCATCTTTCCTGAGTTACAGTTGATTTAATAGTTGCCATAAACGTTACTAGGTGTATACATACAGTATCGGACAAAACATTTGCAACTACTATAGCGATTTTATAATTAGCTTTTTGTACTCCTTTTCCTTTTGGTCGCCTAACTCGAGGTATGCCATCACTAGCGATTATTTGAATTTTGATTCGTCACTGAAAAGAACGTTTTTCCATTGGTTTACTGGACAGTAATCAAAATTCAATATTATCGTTCGAGTTAGGCTACCAAAAGGAAAAGGAGTACAAAAAGAATTTTGTGTAAGGCCCGTCAAACATGGAGGCGGTAAGTCATGGCCTGGGGTTGTTTTTCTGCCAATGGTTTGGGCCCACTTGATCGTATTGATGGAATAATGGATAAATGGTCGTACAAAAACATCTTTGAACAGATTATATTGCCATATGCTGATTGGTAAATAATGTCTTTACATTGGACGTTTCAACAAGACAACGATCTGAAACACACTTCTAAGGTAGTAGAAACTTGGTTTAGGCAAAAAATATTAATCTTATGGAGCGGCCACCTCATTCATTGGTCCTGAACCCAATAGAAAATCTCTCGTCAACAGCGGATTGATCGCAATAACGTCCAAAATGCTGACGAGTTGCTTTATCGGATTAAAAATGCGCGGTATGCTATTCCACAGGCTACTATTAATCATTTCATAGAGTCGATGCCATGAAGATGCAAAACCATAATTGATAGTAAGGATTCCGCTACGAAATATTAAGCAAAAAAATATTTTACTGTGAAATATTTTTAAGTTGCAATTGTTTTGTCTTACAGAAGAAGTGACTATTTTTCTTTTAAGTTTTAAAAATGTCTATCTATAGAAGAAATTAAAATAATTTTTATTGAATATCGCAGATGGGGTTCCTTTTGTCTTGTAAGTAATAAAAAAATTACAATTTGATTACCCCGTTTCTTTTATTTGAGCTAACTATAAAATCGCTATAGTAGTTGCAAATGTTTTGTCCGATACTGTATGTACGTGTTAAGTTGCCTCGTTTAACGCTGTTTCATTTAGTGCTGGAACTTATTGGAACGTATCTCCCGCGTTATGCGGGATCTTACTGTATTTGCAAAGAAAGGTTTCAACGCCTTTTAATACATATAATCAGCAACATTGTCACATATAAATCGATGTGGTATTGAGAAAATTCTCTTAGAAAGTATCAATTTTTGCTTAAAAATTCTCTAGAAGATCAGTGGCCATTTTAGAATACATAAGAAATTGTACACCATACAGTGAACCGTGGTTGCGGGATAGCTGGAATAATTGTTCACAAATAATAATGGTCATAATGAGAATTGTATTTTATGTCAATCGTCTGCAAAGTAGAAGACTAATCTACTATTGCCACTGATAAACAGTTAACAGAGCTCGGTTAATAGCAAAGTTTACTCTGTTAGAGGCAAGAAGTGGCGCTGATAAAAGTGTAGGTTTACGCCTTTGGTTTTTAAATTCGAATTTTTCTTTACGCACATAAAATTTTAAATAATACTTAAGGAAAAATAATTTATCATAGCTAAATAAGTTATCATAGCTTTAATCTATGTTTTCGAAGACCAAATCTCTTGCTAAAAATTATCACAAAAAAATGTATTTGCGACTATAAAACGTCATAGAAAATGTAAAAGTTTTTTTTTTTTAAATTTCTTTCTTTGTCTCATTGAATAACACAGCATAACAGTACAAAATAAATGGCTGAGAATAGATAATAAACCCTGACTGTGACACAGTAAGTGATACGTTATGATAATATTGGATAATGTGATGATAGGTTTATGTGCTTGTGTATGTATATCACTCGCTTTTTATTTGTTTCGGTGTGAGTAGTAAGTGATGCGATTTAAATTTTGAGACAATAAATGACAGCCGTTTTATGCCACATACATACATACACACGTACATTAGAATACAAACATAGAATATAATATAACGGAGGTGATAAAACAAAAGAAAAATGAAAAGAAACAGACAGACACACTCTTTAATATTATTTTTGTAAAATACTATAAATAGAAAGAGAGAGAGAGGGAGAGAGAGAGAGAGACATGAATAGAGTGAGTCAGATAGTGTGATATACAACAATAAGTGATATTTATAGACAACATCAACATTTTTCATTATTTTTATCATCATCATCATCGTAAAAATTGATGATGGCTATCATGACTTACACACAAACACACATATATACGTATATAGTCTCGGTAAAGTCAGAAAATGTCAACGCTGACATACTACACAATGTGAAAATCACTGTCTGTTATATAAAAAAAAAACATAAAAGCAAAAAACAGCAGACAGTGTGAAAGATTTTGACATATTTTATGTCTCTCTACCTTATATTGTCAGAGGAATGATATAAAGATGTCTACGATAACTGTATGTGACATTATTTTTTCTCCCTTTTTTTTTTTACTTCAGCTGCCAATATCATTACCACCTCAGCTCATTATTTTCCAACAACGTCGCGTTCATCGTCTTGGGTTGTAAGAAAGTGCCCGCTTGTTTTCAAGCTTATATCATGTATTTACAGTGTACATGTGTATGTACGAATGTATAGTTTGTTGTTACAAAAACAATTAATTTGCATTATGGCTGGGCGTAGTGAGTAATGCTAATGTCTGTGACACTGAAAAATACTCGTGCTGATATTAAAACTCCAAAGAAAAGTGCAGTATTTCCAATCGTCAATGTCAATACTAAAGATATGTAGGTGCCATTGGAAATTAGCGACGATTTTTGAAAATTATACTACATAATATAGATTTTCAAGGTAAATATTTGGCAAAAAATAACTTCTACCAGGCCAGAACAATGTGTTTTACTCCTATCGGATTCCCTAGACTAATTTTTCCCAGGTTAGACATCAAAACGAAAAATATTTCTTCGGTGACTTCCTCTCAGCAGATTTCTCGCAAAGACTCTGAGAGTAAAAATTGCTATGAAAAGCTTCTCAAAAATCTGTCGTTCGGAGTCGACTTTAAACTGTAGGTCCCGCCACTCATGAATAAAATTAACGCACACAACATAAGTGGTGCGAGAAACTAGGTCGTAATCCTGACTGAAGGACTGTAATGGCCAATTATGTATGTAAAACTAATTTTTTCCCTTTAAGCGTAAACTTAATTTTTCTTTTTAATTATATCCCTTACACTGGCCATCATTTGGGTTATGTGTTCCCAATCTTATTATATTTTAATTAAGCATGACTTAATTCTAGGTATCTTCCATGCTACCTAAGCGCGCTAGTGAACCTACTCACGTGTTATTCCGTTGTTAATCGTACTGACTTGGAAGAAAAGTATGAATGCAGGTAGATAGGTAGGTCAGAATGGTAGGTTGGATACCAAAAGCTTACTTGAGCACGCATTGCGGCCCGTTGTGACGCTACAGGTGAATACAGTCTCTGTATTGACCAAGTTTCTCCAAACCAGGAAATAAATTGATCATCGCAAGGGCTGCACATATAATGCACGACTACCCAGCGCTGCAAAACCGAACGAAGCTATATCCTTGACAACAATGGATGATAGCACATGGATTACAGAGGCAAATAGACTATAACTGCACCTCGCAAGAGATGTTCATTAACAAAAAAATGGATAACAGTCTTCTTTTCCTCAGCGGGTCTATACCCACAGCAGAAGTCGTTAAACGGAAACTGCATTCTTTTCGCATGCCTTCCCTTAACACAATGAATAAATTATGAATAAATCCAAGTAACTGGTTGGTGCGCCTTCTATCCATCGAGGGCCAAATGAGCCTAGCGGTGGAGCAGTATGAATGCAGGCCATGTGGCGAAAACATCGAAACGATGGCGCACTTTTTATGTGATGGCCCAGATTTCGTAAGCTCGGGGTTTCAATATTTCTTTGATGACAAAATATAAAATATAGAGACTTTCTATAGAGAGTAAGCTCAAACAGGATTTCTTACTGACTATTCAAATATTTTACTATTTTACTTAACGTAAAATAATAATTTTTTGTCAAACGTCACAAATTTTTTTATTCAACGTGGGTGTCAAACATTGTTTCGGTTAAACAATACCACTTATTTGACATGTCATTGATATTTTTTCACATTAAAATGCTGTTTTGTTTTTATTGCATATGTATATCGGGTATATTTTAAATGAAACTTTATTTGTTGAACATAAAAAAAGCAACACATCAATACGTGTTCATAATCGTTTGAATTTGCATTTTAATTCACTTTGTTTCAAAGTTCACTGTACTGTAATGTTTCTTGTTGTTGTTTTTTTTTAATAATTTTTGTTGAAGCGTTGCTGCCAATCATCATTAACTATAAACGAATTTTATTTGATTCCCAAATTTGAACTTGAACTTGATGGTGGGTAGCATGTATTTAATGAACAAAATTTTCATTAAATCATGTGCTTTTCTAAGCTATTGGAATTTAATTAAGGTGATTATAATACAATTAAAGAAATTATTAAAATGCATAAGGGAATATTATTGCTTTTACTGCAATATAGTGTTTGAAAGCACTTTGAAAGAGATTTGTTTTCATTTTGATTTTTCATGTTAAAAACAATTAAATATTAACGACTAATTATTATAACACTTGGAGTGAGAAGAACTATTGAAGCTGAGCTATGCACCAGACGAAACAACAGGCTAACCTCGCACTCTGTAAATTTCCAGAGAACTCTGGATATTATTATGCTGTTGATTAAATAAATAACTAATCTGGAGTACTTAATTAATTACACTTACACTGGGTTCACATAATTGTTAGAAAACTTGTGTCAAATTTATCCGGATTGAAAGATTGTTTGGGACAAAGAAGGCACCGATGCATTACTTAACAATGGGAGATTATCATGTTTCATAGCCACTTAGTCACAAAACGAAATTGAGCATCATATTCGACAATTTTAGCGTGCGAGATACGTAGTTCAGAGAGTGCTTTTTCCAAACGTGGTAGTGGGATAGCTGGACTAATTTTAAGAGTCGAGGTATTGAATTCTGGCCAAAAATATATGAAAATTCTCTAGATCCAGAGAGCCCTCTTTCCAACCGTGGCAGTCGGATTGGTGGAATAATTTCGGTTTGCGTCTTTGGTTTTTAAATTCGTATTTATCTTCACATACATTTCGTTTTATAATTTTTATTCTTCTTTTTTTTTTTAATAATTTAATTATTCGTTAATAGAAAAGCGAATTTCACTTTCATTTTTATTATAATTATTGGTTTTTTATTTTATTTTTTTAAATTTAAAATCAAATTATGTTTGACATATATTTGCCATAAGCAAGCACATGCTTATGTTTTTCGAAATCATTTTTAAAATGTAAATCTAAATAAGAATTTTGATTTAATTGACCATGAATTTTTAAGCGAAATTAAAAACCAAAGAAACAAAAAACAGAAATTAAATCAATTTCAAAATGTTTTCAATCAAAGTGCTTCTTCCCATGGCAATTAAATGTAATATTGCGATACTAAAGAGAACGCATTTAATTATTCACACATTACCAGCAAAATAAAAGCAATAAAAAGAAGTGAATAAAACAATTTTTTAAAGTGATTTATAAACGGAAATTATGAATATTATTGAAACTGCAATAAAATGTTTAATTTTTTTTTTAATAAAAATTAAAAACCAAACCAATCACAAAATATTCATCAGTACACATATACTCACTCGTCTATACATAATTGTTTATTACAACCCATTAGTCAGGATTACGATCTACCTTCTCACGCTACTTACGTTCTTATGTTGAGTGTGTTAATTTTATACGTGAATGGGGGGACCTAAAGTTTAAAGCCAACTCCGAACCACAAATTTTTGAAAAACTTTTCATGGCAATTTTATTTACTCTCAGAATTTTAGATTACTTTATAGACATTATTTCAGACTGAATAATACTAATGTAATCGGGACAAACTTATGTTAAATTGCTTTGAAAACATTTTACATCAAGCTCTATCGTGTGATCTGCATCCGCCAGTCAATACTTAGATAATGTGCTTTGAGAGTACACCTCTCATTATCAAAATAAGGTAAAATGATAAGCTATGTTCGTGATTCAATAATTTCATGTTCTTGTGAAAAATCGTCTCATACATATGTTAGGTATTTTAAAAGAAACTATATAGCAAATATCAAAATTTTAGAATTTTTTTACGTTGGCTTGGTTTTTGAATTGTTCTCATAATGAAAAAGAATGAAGATTTGTATTCTCATTATTAATAGGCATTTAATTGAAAAAATTCGTTTCAAAGTCACTACCTCGAGGTTATATGATATGAACTGAATTTGTAGTTTTAGCTCCTGATTACAATGCATTACAAAATATTTATTCGCTTAAAATTGTTTCTCACCAGAAGCGTAAATGTAAACAACGATTTCTAAAGAAATTTTATGAATTCATCTGGCATTCTTTTCAACAGATGTTCGATTTGTTTTATATAAACTTTTGTGTTTTTGTTTCTTTTTTTTTTAATTATATTTCTTGTGAAATATTGAAAGCGATTTTTGCGTCATTCATATGTATACTAAGTTTTTCAAGCAAAAAATTTCAAGCTTCACTTTGAATAATTGGTCAAATTTTGCAATAAAATATCAAAACAATAATAACAAAATATTCAATATCTAAACTATATTCCTAAGGGCACAATTCTATCAACAAAGAAAACACCAACATGGAATAAATAAACCTGGGCTACTATTATCTAGTGAGACATTTCAAGAAAACGACACTTAAAGTGCCAATAAAATTTAATATGATTGGTATAGTTGGGACGGGCATCCATTGAATGTTTTCCCAAATGATATCTGCAACAGGAGATGCCATCCATACACATTGAAGGGGCTTTAGAGAAAAGAGAAAAGGAAAATATGTACGGAAAAAAGAAAAGTTCATTGGCTTAAAAATTTTTACAGCATGGAATATGGAGACGTTTGGCAAATGCAAATGTAATCCAAGATGAGTAAAAATGTCTACCAACAAACTGTTTAAAAGTGTGTATGCAACTCTAGCATGGAACTATTCATTAACACACCTAAATGCTGATAATACTATACCTTGTTAAGTGTTAAGTGGTTACAGTAAGGAGTAAAAGTGATTCCAATAAATAATTATGATATTTTATTTTTTATTTTCTTAAGATTTCAAACCAGAAATCCAAAGAATTTTTGGAAATATGTATTCCAACAATAGAACGCTTTACTTTTCGCTCTATGCTGTCAATTTTTTAAAGCTTCCCATAGGCATCTCTGAAAAGCGTTTAAAGAGGTGACAGCCATTCCATTTAATCAAACTTACTTTGTAATCAAGAAATCCTCTTACGTTTACTACTTTGTGGTTATTAATCTGGTTTACAAAGATTTTTTTCGTGTTTGTTGTATGAAAAATAAGCAAAAGTTTTCAAAACTTTCAATACAATAGCATTTGAAGGTTTTCTTTCTAACAAATTATATCATAATAAATAATAAATAATACCATAATAATGGTTTATTTAAGAGTTTAAATATTTAATTTATAACAATTAAAATATTATTTATTTAGTTGGGTTTAAAAGGAGGATATATTTTTAAAAGATGATGGATAACAATGCCATGGAAATTATTTGCGAATAATTTGAGTAGAAATTATTTTCACCTCACAAATGTTATTTTTTGTATTAAATATATTCAAAGTATTATGCAATCGGGATTATTAGTAGACACTTACTTGCTGATTTGGTTATTGCCACCCCTCAATCAGGGTAACGACCTTAAGTGGTGGGTGGCACCTACAGTTTAAAGACGAAACCGAACCACAGATTTTTTGAGCACCTTTTTCATGGCAATTTTATTTTTATTTGTTTTCAGAATTTTTGCCAGAAATCTGTTGAGTGGAAATCGCCGAAGAAATATTTTCTTTGTGATGTCTGACCTGGGACTTGAACCCGGGCCTTACGCAAGAGTATATTTTAAACCATAGGTTCCTGTTGCGTTACATACCCAACCAATTCAGTTGGTCCGATTTATTGAAATTTTAATATTTTTTTTTATTAAAAATAAAAGAGAAAAGTGTTAAACTTCTTTTATTTATAAACCGTGTATATAACGTTTGTTGAGAATTTTTTTGTTTCACGAAACATTTTTCATTTTAATTTTAACCCGTAGTTTGAAGTGAAAAAGTTTTCTATTTTTTTTTTTCCTGAATTATTTATTTTGTGGAAATTTATGTTTTTTATTTCATGAAAAAGAAAAAAACATAAAATAAAACAAGAAGAGTGTGTTTAAAATGTGCGCTCAAAAGTGTCTGTGTATGTATTTATGGATGAATGGATTGCTTTTGTTTATTTACATTTTTTAACGCTTTTTTATAAAGAAAAAAATACAAAAAATTTAAACTTTTGTGGAAAGAAGAACAACAAATATGACAGCTAAACAAATAAACATTTTTGTTGTTCTCTTTTATGGTTTGAAAATAAAAAAAAAATCTATTTATAGGTGAGTGACTATTTGCTGTGGCAATATTTAATTCATTTTCTTTTTTGTTGTTGTTGTTCGAATGTTTAACATATTTTTGTTCATTAATAAAAAATTAAAAACATTAAATGTTTTAAAAAAAATTTGTATTCACTAATCGCCAATTACATACATAATTGGCCATTACAACCCTTCAGTCAGGATTACGACCTAGCTTCTCACACCACTTATGTTGTGTGCGTTAATTTATTCATGAGTGGCGGGACCTACAGTTTAAAGTCGACTCCGAACGACAGATTTTTGAGAAGCTTTTCATGGCAATTTTTACTCTCAGAGTCTTTGCCAGAAATCTGTTGAGAGGAAGTCGCCGAAGAAAATATTTTTCGTTTTGATGTCTGACCTGGATACGAAGAGTCCGCGCCAACACACATACCTACTAGTTACCACGGCGAAACATTTTCATTTTAATTTAACGTAGTTGAGTGAAAAAGTTTTCTGTTTTTTTCTGAATTTTATTTGTGAAATTAGTTTTTATTTCATGAAAAAGAAAAAAAACAAAAAACAAGAAGAGGTGTTAAAATGTGCGTCAAATGATGATTATGGAAAATGGATGCTTTTGGTATTACATTTTTAAGCTTTGTTATAAAGAAAAAAATACAAAAAATTTAAACTTTTGTGGAAAGAAGAACAACAAATATGACAGCTAAACAAATAAACATTTTTTGTTGTTCTCTTTTATGGTTTGAAAATAAAAAAAAATCTATTTATAGGTGAGTGACTATTTGCTGTGGCAATATTTAATTCATTTTCTTTTGTTGTTGTTGTTGTTCGAATGTTTAACATATTTTTGTTCATTAATAAAAAATTAAAAACATTAAATGTTTTTAAAAAAATTTGTATTCACTAATCGCCAATTACATCGATGAATACAAACAGTTTTGCTACAAGGGTTATACTACTACTGGTCTTAGGTTGAGGTAGAAGAAATCTCATGCCTTATCGGCATAAACCGAAGACATCGTAAAGGTCCAAAAGCCCATCTCGGAGACCTTGAACAAAACCAAATATTTCGGCGACTTCCTCTCAGTAGACTCCGGGCACAAACTCTGACAGTAAATAGAAAAATTATTCTGAAAAACTTCTCAATAATCTGTCGCTCGGAGTGGGATTTAAACTGTAGATTCCGCTGCTTATGTATAAAATTAACACACACTACATAAGTGTAGCGTGAAGCAAGGTCGTAATTCTGACTAAAAGGTTGTAATGACCAATTATGTCTGTATGATGAAGCAAACCTAACAAAATAAAAAAACTATTTTCGAACTAAATACTTAGTTATTCTCAGTTCATTAAGAATATAATATTGGCTAACCGCCGTTGTTATTAATTCTCATTGCGTTTCGTTCATCCAGGTATTGTGATGATTATAATGAATCACCAGAGCATATCTTTTGAACCTTTTCGGCATTAATGCATTCAAGAAGGTAACTGAAATCATATGCTGGGCACGTCATAGCTCTTGTAAATACCAGGATGCATCCTAAAACTTGTAAAGGCAATAACTTTTTGTATGTTTTATGTGCGCGCTATCTTCTTGCTTGCGCTTGATAGCTTGTGGACTACTACAAAAGCTTATCTTTTCTTTCAGAAGAACCACTTGCAGGAGCAAGAAAGTCTTTTAAATGCATAGATCCTTTCAAAACTATAAGTTCTAGAAAATCATAATTATTCTTTTTTTCAAATTTAACAATTTATCACATTGTAAGTATGTAGTAAGTGTATTCAGTAGATGTACATATGTACGTACATAAAAATGAAATGAACATTCATATTTTTTAAGACAACATTTCAAATATTTCGGCTCCAGATTCGACCTCTCGTGAGCTGGACCATTTTGAAAAAGAGTCTATTTTTGAATATTTTGTTAATTTGTGGATCTGTTTCTTTACTAACATATACACTATCTATATCGCACTAGTTCGGTTGTAGTTTTATAAATATAAATATAAAATTTTATAATTTTTTTTTAATTTGGTAAACAAATATGTCTATTTAAATCCATACATGATCTAGAAACTGAATCCGCTAGCAAAATTGCATTTTTATATACTCTAGAGCACCCTGTAAAATCCAGCTAATTTGCAAAAATCTAAATTATTTACGTATAAACATGATGTACCTGGCAAAAGAAAAAATTTGATACCCAATTGACCTATTTACAACGAAGGGGTGCCACTCCATTGCATTTTTTTCAAAACGCGAACTTGCTCGAATTTCAAAAAAAGCTGAGACCCGTATTTAATTAAATCGTCTAAAGATTAAAATATTTTAATTTGGCTTTATTATTACAAATAACCCTGAACAAAAAATTCCAAAACCATATTTTTTTACAGAATATCCTTAAAAAAAGGACATGGATGATCGTCCTTGGACAAATTGTATATACTGTTGGACGCGCCTTAAAAATACCTTTCTTATGATATAGATATTGTGTATGTTAGTAAAGAAACAGATATACAAATTAACAAAATATTCAAAAATAGACTCTTTTTCAAAATGGTCCAGCTCACGAGAGGTCGAATCTGGAGCCGAAATATTTAAAATGTTGTCTTAAAAAAGGTCAAGGTTCATTTTTAGGAGGGTACATCGAATACTTTTTTTGTTAAGTCGCTCTAATGTACATATATTATCAGTATTAGAATTCATGTGTTTCATACCTTTTAATATTTTCTGGTTATTTCTTATTGGATTTTTAGATGAAAGCTAATTTAAATTAGAATTTCCGATGCTCTGAAATACATGTTTTTTAATATTTTTCAAAACTTTTTCTTCACTTTTTTTTTTTTTCCTTATAATATTGAGGAATTATTTTCTCACTTTGTTGATACTTTTTATTTAAACTTTTAACGGTACTCCTTTTTATTTATTTAAATGTTACACTTTTAATTTTAATTAATTTATTTATTTTCATACTTCTTTTCTGTTATAAATTTTTGGTATTTTTTATTTTATGTTTTTCGTTTGTTTGTTTTTATTTGTTCTTCTAAATTTGTTCTCCTTCTTTTCTTTTTGTTGTCTTACAAGTCTTTGAACATTTAACGCCCGCGCATTTGGCAAACACTGTTGGTTTGTTCCATCTACCGGTGGCTCTGCCTACACGTTTATTCGATCGCACTTTGGCTGGCTGGCTGCCTGGTTCACTTAATCGTAAGCGCACATTTTATTACCATCATAATGAATAACACAGCGACTTAACACAAAAATATACAAGACACCGGTTCGACTATCTTTCCGAGACGCCAAAAGACACAGAAAACAAAAAAAAAGAAAAAACAAATCACACACAGAAGAAATTATTTTGAAAAGAAAGCCCACATGCGCTTTTTGAAAGTTAAAACCAAACCAAACTAAACCAATAACAACAATATCTTTGGTTTCATAAAACTATTAATTTATTGCCGATTTTCTTTTATTTTTTCTTTGCTTTTTTTGTTTTTCTTTATTATAATATTTGTGGCTTTTAAAACCGCACATAAACAATGTTATTAATTCTTCTTCTTTTTCTCTCTGTAAATGAAACGCACATTTTTAAGCGTAAAACGTAAAACACTCGAGTCGTGTTGCGTCGCGTCTTCTTTTGTTTATGCTTTTCGACTCGCGTTAACCGTGTACGTTGAGCTGCAACGTTCAATTGGTATTAAGAATTGGAAGTAGAAATGAAGACCGAAACAAAAAAAAATAAACTTTTTAATCGAAACGAGATACAACAGCCACAAACTGTAGCGCACACACACTCACACACATGCCCGCTTAGAGCGATATGAAACACCTTTAACATGTCTAATGTAAAGTGAAAAAAAGCAACAAAAAACAGACTGTTTCTGTATTTCAATGTGTTTTTTTCTTTCCTTCTTTCCTTCCTCTGTAAACAGAAAATCATTGTAGTACGTACAATACACAATACAATGCATGGGTATATGTTTCAAAATGTAAACAGAGAATAATTTGTTTTCATCTAAATAAGATCTGACTCTCTCTCTGTAAGTAATTCTTTTACTATTTAACTTCCTCTCTATTTATCGCTCTCTCTCTCTCTCTCTTTCTATCACTCTTTATGATATACTTTTGATCTCTTTGACCATATGTTTCTATTTGCATACGAATGTGACGAATGTATTGAATTATTCGTAATTTCATGTTTGTTTTGATGCATACATATGTGTGTGTGTGAGTTGAAATAAAACGGAAATACTTTAGTTTCCCACTTTGCAAATGTTTATTTAGGTGTTATCAAAAGAACATTAAATTGAAAAATCACGAATTTTAAAATAGAATTTGAAAAATTAAGGAACAGTAAGGAAATTATGGCAACTATTGTTACAAATTTTATATCCATAAGTTTTTTACCTGTGTTCGATAATAAGGTTTCATGGTGCTAGAAAATGTTGACTAAAAATTATTGCCGTGTTGTTAATATCTCGTCAAATAGATCGATCGTTTAAAACTTTTTCAGTAATAAGAAAGTATGGGCGAAATTTATGCAATATCCGGGTGAAATAGTAGTAAACCAATTAAAATTCTGACTAGGCTAGGATGAACGTTTGGTAAAGATTTTCCCTAGCTCATCTATTCTGTTTTGGGATGTTTTTAAAACATGACCTGAGTTCCATTTTCTCGTTGTAGTTTCACATAGAAAATGCAGTTCTGTTAGATTTCTTTAAAATCGTTTCAATTATTTTAAAGCATAATAAATTTGAAAACATTTGCAAATAACTTAAGCTGAATTAAAATCAATATGTGAGCACACACCTGCATCACATGCTCTCAATACCATTTTACATGAATTGTAAACTCTCTCTCTCTCTCTCTCTCTCCGAATTTTGTAAATCTCTCTTGGTTTGATCCATGAGTGAAACAAAAATTTGCATATTCTGCTTCTTATTGTGATTTTGCTTTTCATTTAGTTTTGTGCCGCTATTTTGTCTGTGAACGTTGAAAAAAAGTGCTTAAAGTGTTTATTTATTGTATGTATTTACGAGAATGTTCTTATTTATGTATGTAAGTAATCGTTTTTTATTTTTCAATTTTATTATTTAATAAACAATTCATCAGTTTTCGTTTTTTGTTAAACACCGACGCGATAAATTTGTCGTAATATGTTAAGTCTTTTGTGTTCCGGTTTTTTTCATTTTCATTTTGTTATCTTAAGTTATGCATGCTTGTCTTATTCTTTACATACATACATATGCACATACATATGCAAACACTTTTCCAAATTATTTAGTATGTATACATACCTTCGCTATTCTTGAAATTATGGAAAACATGAATGGGAGTTTTTTTTTGTGTTTGTTGTTGCTTGTAATAAAAAGCATAAATAATTTGCATATGAAAGAGAGAGACTGAGAGAGAGAGACAACAAATCACTTATTAAGATGCTTAATCATGTTCATGCCAGAGTCTAATTGTCAAACAAATTTCGTCTCAATTGAGAGAACTAAAAAAAAATGGCATTTGTTTACGTTTGTTTTCATAAGAGATTAAAACACAATCAGGACGGTTAACTACAATGCTGGTATGCTTTAATGTACGTACTATATATGCAGAGGCATGTTGCTGAGGTAAAACAAGTACTGTTTGTAAATAAAAATTTTTAATATAGTTTTGCTAGTTCCAACAGAAAAAACTCTAGTTATACTTGACGGGTCATTCACTTTTAAACTAAAAAAAAAAACAAAAAAAAATCAAGAACACAATGAAGCAATTAATCAAACTTCCTACTTTAAAAAGAAATCATTTTTATTTTATTTCGGTATGATGATGTTCATGTTAAAACAACAACAACAATAACAATAACAAAAAACCAAACATATTTTAAGAACATGTATGATTAAAGAAGACAAAAAAAAACCGAAAATAGAAGAAATTAATTAAAAATAAAAGAAACATGTTTTGAACCCTACACAGCTAGATCAGCTGAAATTAGAAAATAATCTAAGGCATGCGTGCAGCACGTTAGTCGATATCAGTTCTGATTGTGTGAGTGTGTAGAATATTTCCCTTTACTCAACCCCCTCTGACTCAATAGCAATAAGAAACAATGAAAATGTATGACAACGAAAAACAATCAGAACATGTTTTCACTGAATCTCAAATACAAAATCCCCCCTCCAAAAAAAAATAACAAAAACAATAAGAAATACAATCAAGCCAACCACTCAAATTAAACTGCAAATAGATTTCATTGATCTATGTTGACGGAGCATTTCACATACATGTTTACATACACTCATATTAGTGGTAGCACGTGACGACTTCAGTAATCATCACATTATCATTGATTTCTACAACAACACCAACACATCACTATCACTTGCATTTTCTAAAGTTTTGTAGATTGAAAGGTTTAAGTGTAAGAAACTAGATTGTAGTCCTCACTAAAGAATTTTCATATGACTCTTAAAACTTAAACATGCTTCCCTTTAATCTCTGAATCTTAATTTGTGGTTGCAGTTTGTGTTGTATATTATTTTGAGCCTTCAATATTTGTACAATATGACCGAAGCGTTCAAAATTCTTAAATTGCCTCTTAAAGTATAATTTAAATTATTTTCTAACATTTTTTTATTCCTTGTTATTTATCCTGTAAATTGATTCGCTATCAAATTGGCCTTAATATCTTTTGAATGCTATTTTAGCTATTTCTTGCTTATTATGGATATTCGATTACATCTTATCTGCTTTTGAAAACAATTCTAATGGAATCTATGTATTTGCATTCATGGAGACAAGCATTTCACCTTCTTCATTACACTTCAATTTTCAATGGAAAAATAACCGAAAAAAAACTGATTTTCTTTTTTCTTTACACAGACCAAATAAGTGGTGGTGATTAATTTATTTGTCAATTTCTTTATGTCCTCATATTTCTCTCTCTTTCTCTACTATTTTATTACCATTTGGTTTCTGTTGCTATCGATAACGAGTTTTATCTCTTCTTATCACTTTCCTAATGAGCCAATGAGGACAACCATAAGATTTACATTCATCATGGCATGGCTTCATGTAGTAAAGTGTTAAGAAGGGATTACTTTGAGGGTCGTGTGGTCTGGTCTAGTCTGGGTTCTCTGGTCTCTCTGTGTCATTTCTAATGAAATTCTTGTAATGAATTTCCTTTTGCTGTTATTGTTGGAGCCAATTCGTATGTTTGTGTATTCACAGCCAATAATGAGGATCTGAAAGGTTTAATTTTGTTTTTCTTTCTTGTGTTTTATTTTTTTGTATTTTTCCTTTGCTTTCCTAACCCTGACTAGATATTGGGGTTAAAGTTGCCGTTTAATTACTTGATAGTGAAACGTGATGTTACGTAACGTAATATTGAAGTATTGGAACAAGAAAATGTGTTTTCAATCTGTTAAGAATGTGACATTCATTATTAATAGTTTTGCTCACAAAGCAACACAGGATGCTTAAACGCAATGGGTGCTATTTTGTATAGTATACCGACAATATTTACCTAGCGTTCAACTCCTCATTCGGGAACACCATCCAAATTGGTCATATTCGAAAGAGATTATGGCCTCAATGCATAGAAATTCCCTGCCAACTTCTTTAGAGAAAAGTAGTGAATGTATCTTCTGAATACCGTAAAATATAGATCGGCATTTAATCTGGAATTGTAAACGACATAGTCTAATAGATTATTTTTTGGCTTATTAGACATGAGGCCTTGGTCTATTTTTATAAATATTTCTTCGGGTACATCCTCTCAGCTTCATAACATAAGAACGAATGATTATATCGTTACACACGCTGTTCACTAAGAATACTTAAGAAATGTGTTTTCCAACTGGCGTAAACAAAAGTTTCTTAACAGTCTAACTATCGCATGACCAAAGCTAAGGAGTTTTTAAAACGACTTCAGCGATGTTGCGTTCCATTCAAAGGGTGCAGTGGGGAAGATATTCTGGTTTATTACATTAGACCAAGTACATATGTGGTTTGAATCGCCCGTTTGTGATAATTTTCAGTAGTGCCTTAACAATGAGACAAAACCTTGGTGCTAGTTTTTCTATCTGAGATCATTTTTGAGCATACCTCGTATAGTGGATTGACAGCACTTACTTTCTAAAAGTATGTCACCACTGTGATAATTTCGGATCCATGGAAATACAATGTAAGGCATCAATTGTTTTTCTCTCACAGCAATTAAGACTCAACAATGATGCTCCCTCTTCAACTCAAAACCCCTTTACACTCAAAACCATGCACCAATAGTTTGATTTTTGGATTTGAATTGTTTTTGTTTTTCATTTTTTTGTTCTTCAATTATGCGAAATAAAAAAAACTGAATAAGCTCTCAAAACAAGTCAAATTGTGCCCAAAATTTAAATGCCTTAACAATGCATTTTCATTTTCACAATATCGTTGCCGTTGCAAAGCAACGTTGCTATATGGCAACAAAATGTGGCATGCAACACGCAAAAGCCCAATTTTAGCACATTTTGAAATATTTCTACTCAAACATCAGTCACTCTCTGCTTTGGATTGATTGGGCTTGGAGTACCCAAAATCCATTGAAAACAAGTCAACAACAACAACAGCAGCATCAAGAATGAAAGCAGCAAAGCAAAAAGAAATGAATGAATGAATGAATGACTGAGTATGAGTATGAATGAGAGAAAGAATGATTAAATGAATGAATCTATTGTCCAAAATAAAGAAAAAAGAAAGAAAGAAAGAAATGAAAAGATGTCAAGAGAAAATTAATTGAAAAATAAGCCACAACAAGATGCTACGGTTCAACAAATATAATCCCATATCTGCCTTCAAATATTGGTTTGATGTTTGGGGTTTGGGGTTTTGGGAAGAGCTTTTTCTCATTGTTTTCACACTTTTTCTTTTTGATTTGGTTTTGTATCCCAGAAATTTGTTGCACTAAATTATTCATGATGAAATATTTTTCAATGTTTTCTTCAGAAAAATGTCTGTTTGGAATATTTAGTTCAATTCAAAAAAAAAAGGAAACAAAATATCAATTTCCTTTCTATTTTGCAAATGTTACTCAAATAGGTTTCAATTCTCATTTAAGCAAAAAATTTATTGAAACATAGTTCGCAACATCGCAACTTTACAATTCATTTAATTTCTTAAAATTAAGTACATATTCAAACGAAATGCTTTCAAAGTTTATTTGAATGATTTATTTTTGTTTAAAGACGACTTTATTTAGCACAGTTTGAAGCCAGACCTTTGATTTCGAAAGTAATTTCTTGGCACTTTTGAAAGCAAAAAACTGCGGCTTAAGCTTCTATTACTACTTCCTAAGGCCTCGATCTAACACACTTGCTCCCCTATTGGCAAAACTCGTTTTTTTGTGGGCGATAGTTTTCTTTTAGACAATCGAATTGTTGGCAATGTAGATACGAAACAGAAATCTCATTATGTTCGAGATGTCTGGGCGCTGGTTTGAAACTTGGCTTCATGTTATATAAGCCAACACAGTACCTAAAACAAAGCTAAACTAAATCAACCAAATATGCTGAACGTAAGATTGTAATGTAAGACCAACAATTGCTATTTTTATAAATTTGGCTTCATTTATACTTTATTTTTTCTTGGTTTAAAATAACCAACTTTAACCTCAAGCAAGTGTCAATTTATATTGACTATCGCTATCATGAGAGCAAGAACAATAGCAATAACAGCAACCACAATAGCAATAAAAAAAATGAAACTATTTATTAAATCGCTTATCTGAAGTTGATTTATGCACTTTTCCCCACTGCAAACGCGTGAAATCTTTTGTTTCAGAGCATATTGAAGATTAACTCAGTGTACGTACATGCGTATATTTTACATTTTGAAGAATTTATTTAAACAAATTTATTTTTCTCACTTGAAATATTACCGACAGACAGACAGTAGAGAATTCTTACTTCTACTGCTGCACTGGAAGCAGAAATTTTCTATTGGCGTAGCACGTACGTTTCCTAATGCTATTGCATTTGCAATGCTCTTTTAAGTCACTTTGAACTTTACTTCCAACAACCGAACCAATGGGTACAACAAGCAGCTAAAAGATATAAAAACAGCAACAAACAATGTAACTTATAGACGCTGTACTGTGTGAGTACTACACATCTATCTATGCTTTGTGCTCTTTTATGTTTCCAGGTTATTCGTAGGTGGCTACTGGCGTACACTACGTAACAAAAATTCAAGCGAAAGAATTTCATTTCATTTTCTATACTTTTATTCAAATTTTCAAAATTCTTTCTTAAATAGTGTGTGCCATTACATATTTCGCTTATGCTGTACTTTTATTTCTATTTTCCTGCTATTTTTTGTTCCTTTTCTGTTTTCTGCTTTCCGTTGTCTTGTCGTACATCAGAAAAATTGTAGTAAAATAGTCCTGTTTAACTAAAAATCTTGTACATTGTATGGCATTGTAATTTACAGTATGGTACATGAATATATTCATATATTCATACTTTCATATTCATGTATGAACGAACAACAGCTTGCATAACGTTCGTGTACTTTTGCTATTGTTGCGAACAACAGTTGTTTCATAGTAAAAAAAAATAAAAAGCGAGATAGAAAAATACTTACGTTTACAAATTTACAAAATTTAAGCAAAAATAATAGAAAAACTAGAAATTTAAAGGAATTCATTCTTTAAAAATATATTTTATAGCCCGCCTTACAACACCATTAATGTTCTCAAACCAGTGGCGTACCTAGGGGGGTGCGGTCCGCACCGGGCGGCACTTATCTTGGGGCGGCATTTTTATATGAAACGAGTAAAAGAAAGTGGTGCGTCATTTAGAAAGAAAAGGATGAGAAGGGAGGAAATATAGACTAAAAATACTGGAGCACTACTCAAATATATCTCCCATAAGTCTACTTTTAGTTTTTTTTAGTATTGTTGCCTCAAATACGGGATAAGAAGCAGCCCTCGAAGGCTGAAAAACATTATCCAATGTTGTTGAAGAGGAAAGACTGGCGAAGAAGTAGAAAGTTCATCAAGTTCTGATGAAGAATCTGTTGCACAAATTATTCCGTCTATTTCTATGAAAGATATTGGATTATGGCCTATCAAAATTGACGACAATATAAGAGTATTTCTGGTACGTCAAGGTCCTTTTGCAATTCAAAATTTGGACTCCGACTTCAGCGAAGGAGTAAAACGTCCTAATAATACAATCGAAGTCAAAGGTGAAACAAGAAAACTGAGTCAGAACTGGTTTTTTCAAATTTTGCCTAATGGCGAAAAGCTCTTAAGATCATTTATGGTATATTCACTCTAGAAGAAAAGTATTTATTGAACGCATCGGTCCGTTGCATGACCTTGTAAGAAAATATTATTGTATAATAACGTGTAACCTACTAAATGAAGAATTTGAATGTCAAATAAATGACTTGATTGACATTGATAAAGAACAGTTCCATATTGAAAGAAAAGGGATCCAGGTTTTTATGGCTGTACCTACAGTAAAAGAAGAGGCAAAATATTGGAAAAACGGGGAAAAGGGCCATCTTGATCTGCTAAAATTTCTTCAGCAGTATAGGTGGGAAAATTCTCTTCCCAACATTGTAATTTTATTAAGAATTTTCTTAATAATTTCAATCAGTGTCGCTAGTTGCGAAAGAAGCTTCTCAAAATTGAAGTTGATAAAAAATTATCTTCGTTCAACAATGAGTCAATTAAGACTACAAAATCTTGCAATATTGTCAATAGAACAAGAAATTACAAATAATATAAATTTTGAGAGCATTGTACACAATTTGTCTAGTATGAAAGCTAGAAGAGTAGATATTATATAAATATGTTTACAAGTGGATATAAATCTGTCTAAAAAAATTTAATCTGTGTATTAATTAATATTGATTAAATAACTTAATAATTTATTTATGTGGGTTTAAGTTATAAAAACCACTATTTGATTGACTTATAATAGAAAGGGCGGCAAACTGGATATCGCCCCGGGCGGCAAAAGTTCTAGGTACGCCACTGTCTCAAATTATTAAGTTTTTCTAATACATACATAGTAGTCGTCTGCTAGGTGTAAGTAGGTCTTCAGTAGCCAATCTCCTACAGTTCCCAGCGTTTTTCATTTTGAAAATTTCATAGTTTTTAAATGGATGAGCTGGGCTAGTAATTATTTGGTAAGCATAACGTATAGGGATTTAAATATCTTTTCGGGTAGTCAAATGTCAATTAAGGTTAATCAAAGACAGTCTTGGAGCGTAAAAAGGCGATTAAAACTTTCCCCAGACATGCAACAGTACTCATAATATGTTTAAGTTTCCTTAGTTCTTATGAGTAGCAGAATAATAATTAAGTTTTTTTTTTCAGAAAAACACATCAACAGTATAAATCATCAAAACTAAAAATATTTCTTCGGCGACTTCCTCTCAGCAGATTTCTGGCAAAGACTCAAAAAAATCTGTCGTTCGGAGTCGACTTTAAACTGTAGGTCCCGCCACTCATGTATAAAATTGACTCACACAACATAAGTGGTGTGTGAAGCTAGGTCGTAATCCTGACTGAAGGGTTGTAATGGCCAATTATGTATGTATGTAGTATATTATGACAGGTCGTAGAATAATGGTATGGGCTATCTGTCATGATGTGGAAACAACTTCCTCTGCGATAACATATGGTATTGTTGGTGTAGAAATATGAAATTTTAATCATTAAATCTATCTATTTCGGAAAGACTTCAATCAAGAATAGGAGTTTGATTTTTAAACATCACAAGATTTGATTCTTTTGAAATTCTGTTTTCAAAATTAATTTCCCTACAAACTTTTTAAAGAAGAATTTATATCATATTTATAGTATATTTCTATGTAGTATTCGAGTATATTTTGAATATGTAACAACAACAACAACAACAACTAGAAAAAAAAACGCATAAGAGCAGGTAGCCATTTTGTTTGGAGGTTAAAACTGCTCCCAGAAAATTATTGACAAGTCAGTTGGTTTTTTTAAGGAAATGATTTTATGTTTGAAAAGCTGTGCAAATTGTTTTTAATTTTTTTTCTTAAGTAATTAAAAGAAATTTTAAGAAAATAATTCTCTGATTTTAAAAACTTTCAAATCAAAAGCTTATAACCGACACTAAAACAAAAACAATCGAAATTGTCAAATAAAACTGATGGATTGATGTTATTTATTCGAAAATAAATATTTTTAAATATTTTCTCCTATTTAGCGGTAGCATTTATTTAAACAATAACATTTTTGGAAAAGATTTTCAAATATGTATGTATTGTTAAATACACTGCGGTTGAGTTATTTGCGGTTGAAGGCATTTTAATAAATGAAATATTTTTATTTCACACACAATAAAATACAAAAAGAAAGTTAATAACTTTTGTAAATATTAAATAAATCTGTAGTTTATTAATTTGACATTTTTTTAATATTTTTATTCATTTAAAAAAATGTAATCGATTGATAAGTGTAAAGAAATTCACTTTTGTTGCTATTGTGTAATCAATATTTTCAATGGAATTGTAATTAATTTTATAACACTTAGATAGACATTAGTTTCATTTATTTATTCAGTCTATACAGTTACGGATTAATTGCCATACATAAAGTGTTAATTGAAAGCCCCTAAAAACGGGGTGAACAAACATTTTTCTAGGAAATAAAAAAAAACTTATTTTAAATTCGATATTCGATATTCAGCTGCATTCTCGAGAAGGTTTAATTACAACGAGTCACAAGTTCGGAACACAAACAGCTACTGCCTCCTATTCTATTCTAAACTGTAAGAAATTGTTATAGATTTGAGGTCGAAAAGTAACGTGTTGTTTAATAAATTGATGGTCAAATGAACGTGGATTACGTCTTTCATCAATTTCATTTAATCCATTGCTCTTATAATGAATAATGTCTCTTAAAGTGTCAGCCTTTAAGCGTTGGGTTCTCATGGATCTGAAATTTAGGCAATGACATAGAAAATGTTCCATTTCGATCTGTTTACATGACCTGTATGCATTGTTATTCGCCTTTCCTCTACAGTACAAATGTGTTAGTAAAGTCTAGTGCATCTTAAGGATATCTTGACTAGCATCTTGCTGTATACTCTCCTGTCTTCCTCACATCTCTATGTCTTTTTTTTATTTTCAATATTGCTTTTGAATCTACACAGCGTTGTTGCATAGGATTTCCTTTTATCTTTTATTCATTTTTTATTTCTATTTCATAAGATTTGCGCTTATTATTGCCTGCATTTGGAAGTGTCAGTCGCTTTATTCCGAATTCATTTCATGTGTGTGACATTTTCTTTACCTTTTTTTTCGTCTTTATTTTTCGAATTTTTATTCCCAAAATAAACTAAAGTTAAGTTTTTTTTTCACTGTTTTTGCCTGAATTCGATTGGTCGTTTCATTTCTATTTTTCTTTTCGTTAAAATTTATTCAGTCTGTCGCACATTCAATTATTTGTTCATTCATTAAATTTTTATCATTCATTAATTCATTAATAATTTTTTTTCCAACTTTTTCTCATTTTTTTAATTTCAAAATTGCAAAAAAAACAGAAGAGAAAAGCATACAGACGAATAATGTTTTACATACAAAAAAAATTCAATATACTCACGTAAATTTCGATATAAAATTCCATATTTTTCGTCAATTGTGTTTTGAATTTAAATGTAAATTGACACCAGTTTGTATTCAAGTACCCTACATTAAGCAAACTAGGTTAGTAACTGAATATATGATGTCTAAACGGATTATTTTTTAACTTAAGCAGCAGCACCAACAAATTGTTTAGCTAGTACTAGCATTTGGAGCCTAAAGATACAATTGTGGCTAGGGCAGACTCTCGTATCTATCATTGCAGGAAAAATATTTTAAATCTTGTGGAAAATGTTTGGAAAATGTATGAGGAATTCTAACGCGAATAAACTATGAGTGGCCTTAATGATCTTATCTTATAGGACCCAAGTAAGCCATGCACATTTAGTCAGTGGAACCTTATAAACAAAGCGACTACTTTCCCAAAACCACAATCTACATTCGAATCTAACCACTTAAAGAAATAATTCCTCGGGTTCATCCATTTCGGACAACAATTGTAACACGTGAAGATATATAATGTACAGTCCTTGTATGATTGTCACTCCACTTCTTGTCAATCCATTTGTTTGGTCCGGATAAAGTTTTTGACGTTTTTTGTTGTTTATTGTTCATCCATATCCAAGTTTATTGTGCTTATCAGTACATCTAAACGTTTGCAAATATTTTCAATTTCCATTGAACACTGTAACCGTATTGATGTCGTGCGAGTGTATTGGTTGATTTTGAATGGCATTATGATTGTCATGTTTTCGAAATTCAATTTTATTTGAAATTATTCTATGAGAATGTATAGATGTGTGTGTGTGTAAGCGTGACAAGAGAAATTTTTGCATGAACAGCAACAACAACAAGAAAAACAATTAAATTGTGAATAAAAAATAAAATATTTTCAAAAACAAATCAATTTGAATAGTTTTATAGAGAGAGGAGGCGAAAAAGGAAGAGAGACTATATACGATATACGTGTGTTATACATGAAATTGCTCAATAATTTATAATACGAGTGTATGTGTTTCAGTAGATTTTTTCATATCCATGCAATTATAAATTATAGAGTATGTGCGTGTAAATATAACAGTGAATTTGTGTTTTCTCTGGATATCAAATGCATTTGTTGTGTTTTTATATTTGCATTGTTATTAATGATTTGTATGATTTTTAGTGTGTTTTATTTTTCTATTTTGTCATGTACAAAATAATGTCGCTAGTGTGTCTCATTTTTTTTTACATTCAATTGCTGTGTGAATATGAAATTGACACTTAGATTTGTCAACTTGGCAAGGCTGTCTGTCTCTCAATTTGACAGCTCATCAAAATTGAATGCAACACTAATTTATTCATAATTTTGTTTGCAAAAATATATATAAAACGACTGGGAATACGTACCCACATTTAGCATTGCACAGACAATATTTGTTTTATTTTTTTTCTGTATTTTTTTTTTTATCTTTCGTTCATTGTAGTTCTAAGTCAAGGTCAAATTCATACAAAAATGTGCATTTTTCTAAGTAATTGAACTACTATTTACAAGCGTTTCCAAACAAATTTTACTACTAGCTTAACGCTTAGAATTTTATTTTGTTTTTTTATTTCATTGTCGTGTAATTCAATATTGGATCTTAACATAAATTTGTAGATTGTTTTTTTTATATTTTACTTTGGTTAGGAAACATTAGTAAAAAACAATATAAATTAGTTCAAAATATTAGCCATTCTTAGACATGATGACCGTTTATTTATGAATACCGCGCCAAAACAAAAAATAAAATTTTTTTGAGGCTAATCAAATGATAATGTAAAGTGCAGCAATATTTTCTAAATAATATTTTAACTGTGCTTGCAACATATTACCAGGTATTGTCATAGTGCCAATTCGGATGTAATCCATGTAAATTTTTTCAGTAACTATTCCATTACGATGACTTCAACAATTTATAGTCCACTCTCAGTGGTACATAAATTATTAACTTTACATATCTTAAAAAAACCTTGTTTTCTTTTATCTTAATTGCTTCAAAATTTTCCAAAATTTTCTTCAGCTTTTTTTTCTTTCTTTGTTTTTTTTTTTGTAAAATTTTAAACGTTAAAATTTTTGGCAAACGTCTTTCTGAAGAATCTTTAAAAACTTTAAGTAAAATGATATATTATTGCGTAGATAATTTCCATATTTTTTTTTCTGTTTTCTTTTGTTTTTATAATAAATTTCGTTCGTAATAGCCAAGTTTTTGTGAAGATAAGAACAGAAGCAATTTATAAAAAGATACTTTAAAGAAAGAGAAATAAGAGCACAACCGAAAAACTTATTAAATATTTATTATTTCCATAAGATTTAGCCCCATCAACTTAAAAAGCCAGCCAGAGTAGAGCCAATACGTACAATACTTTGAAATAATAAGAGCAGCATGAAGATACTGGCACTTTAAACCAACTATTATAACTACTTGTGCTTGTACTAACCTTTCCATCGGCGTCAGTGGCATGATAGCGTACTTCTAAAGAGCCACCTAAAACAGCATACCAAAAACGTCCTTGTTCGCCAGCACGAAAGACTGCAAAAAATAATAAAGAAAAACTAAATAAAAATTGAAAGTAAAATAGATGTTAAAGTAGAAAGAAACCAACAAAGTAATAAAAAAACAAACATAAATGTTAGCATACATTTAGGCTATAACCCAAGGAGAAGAAAGAAAACAAATTGCGAATAAGTTCTTAAAAAAACAAAAAAAATCAAAACTTTAAAGAAAAAACCTCCACCCATTATGAGTAACAATTTGTTACTGAAGATTCTCTTTCACTCCCTATCTCTCTCTATATTTTTTTTTTTTTCATATTTTACGAATATTATTTTTCCAAATTTTTCCAAGTCAGCTTTAACAATTTGCTCTCAAAGACTGAGGAGAATACTTTTCGTTTTCTTTCATTGTATCTTAGAACAAATTCATTTGAATTCATACAATATTTACTGTCTCTCTGATTGTCTGGTATAATGTACATATTTACTTACGTGTAACGCCTTTCTCAAGATCTTCATAGAAACCGCACATTGCCAATTGCTGCAATGCTGAGCCAGGAAGGCGACACAATGGCTCCACGCGTCTCAGACGGCAGGATATCAATTCAACATCTCTTAGATTGCGGTCACAAGGTCTGCAATAAATAATGCGAATGAATGAAATAAATGAGTTAATAAAAGATAAAAAGAAGAACATTAAAACAACATAAGCATTCGCAATACATATCAGATAATTAGTTTTGACAAGAATTTTTATTTGCAATTCAATTTTTTCTTCATCTTAATGCACTATGGGTTGGTTCATAGAAAAAATTCTTAAAATTGCGGAAAATCTGAAGATTTACTTTTCTCGACAACTCTTTTTGATACGGAGTGGATTGATTATATAAAAGGATTCTAAATACTTGTCCTTATTATTGGATCAGAGCAGATGTGGACGACAATTTAATTATTGTTGCATTCGCGATAAATGTTGTTCTAATATACAGTCAGGATTACGCAAATAGGTTAATTCTAGACATGAGAGAAAATTTTCATGACTGTATTAATGTCTTTATCGATAAAGAAACATGACTTTTCTGGACTCTATAGTTCTGCACAGTGTATAAAACTGTTTTGGAAATCAATAAAATCTTTTAATACTGGTTAGTCCTTTGATAGCCGTGGAATTCAAAGACCCAATTATATATACTAGGACTCTCTCTCTCCCTGCGAAGGACAAACAGACTTCTCTTTTTTTGTTCAAAATTTTTTTAACGTCTAAGTGTTTTAGAACAGGATTTTGTGGAAAGAATTCACATTAAAGTTTATTTAAATTTTTGTTTCTCTCCTTCAATATCTGGCTCATAGTGCTTGTGAGAAATATAGTCACAGTAAAAAAATCCAATGATAACAACTCTTAAGCAAAGAAATATTTTTCGTGTTTTTTTTTTTTTTTGTACGTTAAACATTGGCTATTCCTTTGAGGTTAAGAGCGGAGTGCTAAACTGGATAAAAAATATAAAAATTACAGAAATAATAAATAAAAGGCAATATAAAGAAATTTTTATGTTTAAAGAGAACAAAGTAAAACATTTCATTGCATATTCATTTTAAAACAATTTTCAATTGTAATTGAAATTGTTTTACACAAGAAATTTCTTATTTTTATGCTTTTATGAAAAAAAAAAATATGAAAGCATTCTAAGAAGCACTTGAGTACATTAGCCAATATTTAAACAACAATCAGGAATTTTTCATTTCGATTACTTCAAAGTGTGTCTCAATGTGAAATTACTAAGTATGTTCATGAACCTAAATTCTAGAACTTGTACAAAAAATAGGAAATAATATTAAATTAAGGGCATAGAAAAAATGTCAAAGGGAAACGTTTTTCTAATGTCAATGCGTCGCTTCTAAAATGAAATTTGACTATTTTTTCTCTGCCATCAGTGATGAGGCTTTAGAAGGTCATTTGGCCAATAAATTCAGGACATCGAAATAAATATTCTCTTAAGTATATTTATTTGTATTCAATTAAGTTTGCTACTGTATATCTGGACAGTTTTTTCAAACTATAAATTTTGCAAATTCTTTGAAATTCAATTAAAATTTCGTCTAGGTTGAAAACGTTAGTTATCATCTCTTTTTAGTTATCCGGCCCCAGACATTTATGGTCACTCCATTCACCTCAGGCTTTTGTGCTCAATATTGTTTTAATTATTTGATTTAAAATATTTATCCTTTTCTAAGAAACCTATGTAATAAATATGTTTTACCAGGAAAACTCAACTATTTTCAATAAAGTTGCAATTATTTTTTTTTTTTTGACTTTAAAAATTAGAATTACTCTGGTTACTTAGAAAAATACTTGCAGTTTTACTGCCACACAAAATTTCGGTATGATATGATTGGGCCTGTTCGTAAATGCATTACTGAGCTGCATATTATACGCATTATGTTCATATATGCAAACTTTGTCAGCACTGCAGCTGTCAAATGTTCGTAAATGCAACATTAAAACATATTATGCGCAAATAAACACAAAACACTTATCATAAAAATGGCTGATGCATGTAATGCGTAAGAGAAAGTGAGAGAGGAAATGAGAGTGTTAACAGAAAGTTTCATGTGATTAGCAGTATGAGCGCAAAATAATCATATTATCCAGCGCAGTAATACATTTACGAACAGACCCATTATCTTTATCTATCTTTATAATCGAATTACATATATTCCCGTAAAAAAGCCTCTTTAAAGGAAACTTATTTGAATAGCATTATTTCTTTTTAAAAATCTTTAAGTTTATGATAAGGACAAATCAATCCTCAATCTAATTTAAATTTATAAATTATTTGCTTATTCATTTATTTATTATTATACTGTTTCAAAATTTACTGATTTCAGTTGCAAACATTTATTTGAAATGTATAAAGTTCCCAGCAATTTATTTATGCTTTTTAGCATTAAATATTAAGATAAGATTAAGAAATATAATTTGGTTTAGTTGTTGGTGTTTGAAACCGCACAACAGTAACATTTAAATATAGGTAACTACGCCTTAAAGTAGATAACAATAATAATATTAGCTTAACCTAATAAACAACAAAAAAAAACCCCCAAAGATTGTTTACAGTTGACCATAAACGACATACTTTTCTTTAACCAGCTAAACACACAGATGATGACACTCTTATTTTCACTTTTCTATATCCCTCTCTCTCTCTCTTTCTCTTAGTGTCACTTAGTCTCTTTCATTTGCTCATTGATTAATTGCACAAAACAAAGTTATTTGTTTGCATTGTAAGACTGGCATGGAGAGAGCGAAATGTAGAAGTATAAGTTGTTAAGTATGCATGTGTGAGTAATGTAAACCATAAAGAAACACAAAGAATTGCCATTAACTTTCATGCATGTATGTACATACATACAAAGAATGCGTAGGCCTGTGTCCGTATAATTTATTGTTTGTGTTAAAGTCTGTCATTAAATACAAAAGGTGCCTCTTTCACTCTCTTTCTCTCTCTCTTAACTGCCTTTCTTTTTTATTGCCTTTCTTTCAGTTTTTCATGTTTTTTCTTGTAGAGTTAGAAAATTATTTCAAAGTGTTAGAATACAAGATGCTTTTCTGTACAACAGAAACAGAAAAAGAAATGCCAAAAAGGACCTAGAAAAATATAATCTCATAAACACTCACTCACATATGGCCACAAGCCGAGGTAATGCTTTAATGTTAAGTGGTCTCAGTCATAGTCATAGAACGTAAACCTTTTTTTTGGCAACGCCAACAACAGCAACAACAAAGAAAATAAAAATTAAATAATGCCCTTAAGTTACAAAAAAGGTTAATTATGACATTTTTTTCCATTGAGTTTCTATTTTTTTTGTGTCTCTGATTATAAATTGGCAGGGAAAAATCCTATTTAAAGTCATTATAAATGATTGTTTGCATTTGGGCCCAAAGTTATTTATGTTTTAATTAGAAAGTTTTGGCAGAAAAACAGAGAAAAGGCTACCAAACAGGTATGAATTCTAAGAAATATGAAAAATTAATTTTTAAAACAAGATTTAAGGAAATGTTTTAAACTTTTTATCGAAAATTTTAAAATAAGATGTAGAATATTTGCTTTAAAAGCCTGGCAGAATTTTATCAAAAAAAAAGCTTTTAATTATAAAAAAAGAAATAGATTCTCGAAAGGGAATATCACTGTACTACACCCTGTATTAGCAATTAAGCAGATTTGTAGAACAGTATCTTTGTCGGAAATGTACTCCATTTATTGAAATAAAATAGTTGTGAGCCACAAGAGAAAAATCTGTATATTGCCTTTGCATGACTCCACTTAAATGAGATCTAGAACTGATCCAATAGCCTTACGAACTAATGTTTTCAAATTTTATTTCGCATTTTAATTAATAATCTTTAAAACATAGTTTAAAAGGTTAGTAAGACCACAGAAATATAACTTTCTTAAACAAATTTCCTTTAGCATTCCACAGCAGTTATTAAGAAATAAATTCTTAAGCCAACAGTAAAAAATTTGCCTTAATGAAGAGTAAAATAGCAAACATTCTTGCTTTTTTTCATTGCATACTTTATGGCACAATACATGTACATTTGCATTTAAACGCCAGAAAAGGGCGAAAATGATAAAATTAAATGATGCCATTAAAAAAAAAACTAAGCTCCCAAAAACATGCAATATCCTAATAATGAAAGGAAGAAATAGAATAAAAAGAAAAATAAAAACGGCATGAACTTAAATAGAGTGTTGAAAGTATTGCCAGAAAAAAATCAAAAGAATTGTTTGTCGGCGTACACTAGTAAATGGTATTCAAAATTGTTGTTAGAATACATTTCCCAGTCCACTTGAATTCGTTTCATTCTCAATTTTTTATACACCTAAAAATACACAACAGCGTCTTAAAATTAAAATCAAAATTGTTTGGCATATCTTACAGCATACTTAAGGCAAATTTTTTCAAGTGTTTGTTTTGTCATTAAGTGAGTTCCTTTTACTTCTTTGACAATACAGAGAGCATAACATTGAGTGCCGGAACATATGTGTGGGATTTGTTTCAAAATACAATTTTGTAAAGTATACTTTAAGGCTCTCTATTACATTTATTAAGTGTATTATTGTATCTTTTGTCAGGCATTATCATATTTTTGTTGATGTTAATATATTTATAACACCTACGACATGCATGAATAAACGTATAAACAATTCTTTACTTCATATTGTATTCATCGAGAACAAAAAAAAAATATTCATTCCAACTACTTCAAACTGTCATTTTATTTATCGTCTTTCTATTGTAACCAAATTTATTCTCCTAATAATAAGAAATACAATGAAATAAAAAATGGCTAAGTTGAGTCGTTTTATAGTATTATGATGTAATGTTTTTGCGATATTTGCTAAGCAATAAAATTATAAACCACTAAAATTATGCTACGATTTTTTATCAGTACTTCTAATTAAAAACTTGATATCAATACAGGATTTCAGTTAGGATTGTATACTTATAAATAAAAGTTAATTAAATAGAGCATAATAAATATTTACTTAAACATAAGCAAAGAAAAAATTAATGAATTTAAACATTGAATACAGATTATGAAAACAAAATAAAACAAATATTTTACTTAAGTTCGCAGAAAATGTCTGCGTAGTCAATATATTCGCCTTAAGTTATGCCTTAAAAATAACTAATTTAAGTCTGCAATCATTAAAAGAACTAGTTGAATTACAGTTTTGCCTTAAAATATGCCGAAAACATTTATTTAAACAAAGATTGTAGAACAATCGTGTTTAAAAATACGGTTTATATAATTTTTTAATGGAATCTTTACAAAAAGGCTGTGAAAATATTAATGTAAGCTTTTAATACAAAATGTTGTTACCTTAAGCTAATGCTTTTAAATCAAATGGTTTGGGATCACAGCACACATCTGCGTAGTAAACATCGTTTGCCTTAAGGTATGCTTTAAAAAATTGTTATAAGCTGTTTAAGATAAATCTTAAGGTCTTAAATTAAGACGACTAATTCTCTTTAATTTAAGTATTGACACATACACATACACATTTCACTTTATTTTATTCCATTCCTTGTTTGTTTTTCTAGCATACTCTCACGTTACATTAAAGTCTTTCATCTTTTACCTGCTCTTTTTTTATATATAGCTTCCGTCGATATTCTCTAGTGGAAAAACAAAAACAGAAACAAATATGCCAACTCACCTTTTGTCCATAGCCGTTATCCATTCCATTGCCATGTTGTTGCCGTTCTTGTTAGTAGCCCGTGTTAAATTTTTGGAAAATAAAAAAAGAGTTGCACGTCAAACGTTTGTTGGGGTTTATTTAAGTGAGCGAACGAACATCGAACGAACGCATGTGTGAGTGAATTTGAGATGTTCTTATTAAAGTATCTCATACATTAACACGTATTTCGTATTTTACCGTAAAATAAAATGGATAAAAACAAAAGAATGAGGTTGAGGTGTAATAAAACTTTTAACACGCATCCAAATACCAGAATACGGGTAAAGGGTATACAGAGTTCTCTGAACGGAAATAATAAATTTATCTGAAGGTTAAAGGAAATATTTCACCAACAAAAATCTTTGCGAAAATCGTGGCACTATTTAAAGGGATTTTATTTTCATTTCTTTCATTCAATTTATGCTTACACTTTATACGTTATAACTTTAAATTGAGGTCACTTGTAAGAATTCCGATTTGGGGTTTAAGGCTGACATTTATAAGGTTGCCAAATTAACTTTTATTTTCACTTTTTCATACACTTTTTCTGCTCTTTCCGATTTTTAAGAGCAAATAAAACCAAACATTTTATGTTTTCCTTTCACCTTTCATATTTAACAAATTTTTATTCGAATATATATCTTTTTTATTTTTGTTTTGTTTGTTTTACTTTTTAGTTGTTTTTGCAATTTTTAAATTTCCGCCGTTTGTTGTTTCTGAAGCAAGTTTAGCGGGTTTTATTCTGCCAAAATGTTGTGAGGCTCTATCTGCATAAACATCATGCTCATCTACAGCAGTTTCATCTGGAAATTTAAAAATGAAAATGAAAAAGGTATGGAAAAAATGTAAAAACATTTCAAAATTAAATGAAAAACTTAAACAGAAAATGCAATAATGAAATTGCACAACAATTCTCCATTCACAAACTGTTTTACTATAGCTATGCTATTTTAGCAGTAAATTGTAAAAGTTTTGTTTCTGAAAACAAACCTTGAGGGTATGCTATACAAATTGATTTGCTTTAAAGCCTTTGGTATATGCTTTAGTATTTTGTTTACACATTTTACGTAAAATGTGAAATCAAACAGGCATAAATTAAAATGAAAAGTGAAAAAAAACATAATGAAAGCAAAACAAAATAACAAAAATAATGAAGAACTCTCCCTTTCTCTCTCTCCTTATTATTTCAATTATTTGTTTTCATTTTGCAGTAGGCTCTGAGTGCAGTTTCAACAAAAATATAAATTTCAGTTTACAACAAAAAAAAAATCATACAGAAAGCAATTAAAATAATACGAAACTCAATCAAAATTTTATTTTATTTCAAAAATTATGTGTACTTTAATTAAAATTTAATTTCAAGCAATTCAACTTTGAAATTTAATGTTGTGAAGCTTATGTATATGCGATACTTTTCGATACTTAATCGCTTTCAAGTGTTTAACTGAACTAAAATGGGAATGTTTATCAAGTAATTTGATTTTATTGGATCGGTTTAAGAATTCAAAAAGACCTGGGCCTATTCACCACAGTAGCACAAATGTAAGAGATGGCTTTACATGGGTCTTCTGGTTTATTTACCATGAATTTGTAGGAGTTTGTAGTGCAAGGCAAATCAATTATACGTTAGGAAATGCAGTTTTCGGAAGCAAATCCTTTCCTTTACCAGTACATATTCTATTATAGTACCGATAAAGCGATGGAAGGTAATGCTTTAACAAATTAATAAAAGAGACCAAGACAATGCAATGTATGAAATTGGCTCTCTAATGTCAATTAAAAGTCCTTAAAGAATTAAGAATGCTTCGCTTCAAGCTTTTAGCTTAAAAGTACAATTAAGCAGAGTAATTAAAATTTAATGCTCCAGCGCTTACATGTTCACATGTCTTTCTTTCTTTCTTGTACTGTCTTCTTTACTTTCTATTACTTTTTTATATTTTTTTAATTAATAATTGTGCATGCTAGAGAGTAAATTGCAAAAAACCGAAAAAGAAAAACTATTTTGTGATACATTTTGTCGAATTTTGCACCTTTGAGCAAAAGGAAAAGAAAATCTACAATATTTATGGCCAAAGCCTGAGTGAGTCATTTAAATTGAGGCCTAATTTAATGCTGCTTTAAGTGTAGTAATAATGTTAACGTGATAAAAAGAACTGCTTTACTAGTTGACTGATACATTAACGATACAGTTTAAACAATTGAAATTTAAAACTGTATGTTCCGTTCATGGTTTATATGTTTAGTAGTCAGAAAAGTTTTCAAGAATAAGTAAATAAAAAAAGGCCAGAAAAATCGAAAAACTTAAATACTTTAAATTTTAGGAAAACAAATAAATTGGTGGGTTAGGTTATGTAAGGTAACGGACGCCTTACAAGGAAAGAGCTCTCACTTAGGCGCTTAGGTTGTACCGGGTAAAATGCGGTTCAAGTGTATTGCTTTAAAAAAAGAGAACAAACAATTTACTTCTGCAATAAAACTTTGACAGTCACATTATTGCAAACGTAAAACGCAAAAAAGGCGACCGAAAATATAATGTGACAACTATATTGGGGTCATTTTTTAAAAAGTTTTTATCATTGAAGCAAATAAACAACATAAATGAGTGGACGTTTATAAGAGATTGAAAAGTTTTTAATAGCTTTAATAAATTTTATGCCTTAAAAATATATCGAAACAGGTAAAACTTCACTCTATTTGTTATTTAATTAAAAATAAATTTTAAATTGATTTAAAAAAATAAACATAATTTTGCATAAATTAACTCCTCACATGCAAAAAATAATATTGGCATTAAATTGCTCTTTCTAAATACTTGGTATCCAGTAGAGTAACTACTTACAGACAGACAAAAGCCGGTAATTGAAAAGAAAGCAAATGATATTTTCTAAGTTGCCAATCATAACGACGGACACTTTTTAAAATAAATTCGCCTTCTTACTTTATGTAGCATTGCGCATATGATACACAGAAAAACACACTATTTGGGCATGAAATTAAATGCTTTATTTATATTAGCGAAAACAATAAGCCGCATAGTTCTGTAGGTAGAGTGTTGGTTTATTATAAATGAGAACGTGGTTCAAACCACAGCCCAAACATCTCGAGCAAATAAAACTGCTATGAAAGGCTTTTCGAAAATCTACCGTTCGGCGTCGTAATCCTTCAGTAAGGATTATAATAACCAATTGAATAAGTTAAGTAAGTAACAATTACACTATTTAGGACGATGTAGACCGCTAAGTACGAATACTTATTGTCATTACGAAGATAATTCCATTATTATTTTCGTACATTTTATTAATGCCCTTGTTCCTTGGGCAATCAATATTCACAAGCTTCTGTTAATGCGGATTTTTCAGCATATGCAGGAGCTGCTGCTGGTAATTACTTGATACAGATAGTTACAAAAGCATCTCCTGTTAACCATTCTATTTGAGATTTATTCATGTGTACATTCTGGGTGTTTTTTTTAGACAAAAGTTAGACTCTGAAGTAGAAAATCTTATTTTTATGGTGCTTTAAAGTTTGTTTAAAATTTTAATATACATTCTAGGTGCACTTTGTGCTTCAGAATATAACTCTAAAAGCTAATTCGCATCGAAATTCTTTTCGAAAATATTATTGTTATTGATTAAAATAAGATTTTCGAAAATTTTTGATTCCAATATCAATTTTACAACAATTTTATGTTCAAATTACAGTGCTGTTAATATATGATATCGAGATGTGACTTCTCATATAAATCCACAATTAATTCTTAATATTAAATAGACATTTTTGCTATAAAATTCATTTAATAATAATTCACTAATTAAACTTTCACTACCTTTTGCTTTATGCTCTTAACAAAGGAATTAATAATTCGCCATTATGTCATTAAAAATCTCTTTCGCACACTGGTTTTTAATTAAAATTGCTCATAATTTTTATTACTTTTTTATTTTTTTTATTATTTTCATCATTGAATCATAAATTAATGTATTTTTTTTATTTGCAATTTTACTACCACATTTATGGTATAATACATGTGTATACAATATTCACATATACATACATACATATATATAGATAAAAGGATTTCATATCTTATCTACATATTATATTTAATTTTTATTTACTTAAAATTTTTTTCTGTTTTTCTTTATTTCACTTTATTCCGCGTTTTTCTACTTAAGCGTACAAATATTCAAATGCAACTGAATTAACCAAAAATAGTAAAGTCTACTCTTTGGCGCTGAAATTGTACAATCCAAATATACCACCACACTATGGTGAGTTTCTCATATTACTTACTCTACTACTAAGTGCTTACAATTGTCGGTGTGTTTGGATTTGTGTGTGTGTGAATTTATTGGTTGTATTATGAAAATAATGGGAAATTTTCTTTCGTGTATTCCTGTACAATTTGAAAATGTTTGTTTGTTTGTTTGCTTGTATGCTTCAAATATATGTAAGTACCCCTGATTGATTTTAAATTGTAAAAGAAAAAGAAGTTTTGTTTTGTTTCCTCTTTGAAAACTGTTAAGTGATGTTATTTTGCCTAAGTAGGTGTATTATCTTTACTACCACTATTATACATTATTAACGTTATCATATTCATTTAATAGGTGTTAGCTTTTTCTTCTTATGTTGTTTAAAAATATCTTAAAATGATTACCGAACACAAGAGAAAATCATTTTCATCTTGCAAACAGCAACAGCCAATGAAGTTTAGTTTTATAGGCTATAGCCCATGGTATAAGAAAAGGAACAATCGAAAATATTTCTTTTTAAATTTTTGAAAAATAAAATCAAATTTCTATCAAATAAAATAAATTCTGTTCATGTTCATTCTGTTCTCAGCTTAAATCAAAGCCAAAATATAAATGTATTCCTCCTTTTAAAGTCGGCTATAAATTCATTACAGTTTTGTCTCTTTGGACTGATATTGTATCGTACAAGAATTTGCCTTTAAATTTATGCTTCTTACAATAGCATGCATACTCTGGTCGAATTTAAATTCTAATTTTGTATTCAGGATGTGTTGAAAAGGTTTTTTCAAAGTTAAAAGTTCGTAAAAAAAAGGAAGTAGAATACTGTGATGAAAAAGAAAAGAAAAATCCAAAACGAAGGGATAAACTTTTCAAGGCAGTTGAACAAAAGTTTTGAGCTGCAACCGTTTACAGTCATGGCAACATGTGTTTCCCGTTTGAAATCATTTACATGTTTCATGATTTTTGAGACGAACACTCTTATTTCTTTAATATTTTTCGAAATTCTTTAACTTTCAACAATTCCAATTAACCGGGTGTTACTATTTGTTAAGCCTAAAGGATGTAAATTTTTTTTTAGCAGCGTGAACCGTCATTTGTAATACGATTTTAGAGAAACCTTAAATAAATCGTCTTACTATCCTTTTCTTTTGTCTTTTTCTTTTCCTTTTTATTATTGGAATATGATATTTTTTTTTTCTGCTGATAAAATCATATATTTTTTTCTTTTATACTGAATCCAAACTTTATTTTTATTGATTTCGTTTTATATTTGTCCAGTTTAATTCTTCTTTTGAAACATAGTACACAAGGATGTTTGGAAATATTTTAAATCCTTTATGAATAACAATGGGGTTCTGTTATTTATTATTATGGCAAAATATTTAAAAGACCAAATAAGATTTTGGTTAAAAATATTAAAAAAACATAGGAAATCTTTAATCTTTTTTCCCATATGAAAATAATAAAAAATACTTTAATGGCATGGATTACCGAATGAAATGACCATATGCCTGACAAAGAACAGAAGCCCCAAAAGTTATGAACAGCATTTAGACTTTCACATTTGCCCTTTTCAATATATGTATGGACCCTACACCAAACAAATTTATAAAATATAAAGTCTGCAATATTTCTTAAAAACCTATCTTTAAGCAATGTTCAGTTTGAGAAAAGTCTTCTCTCTCCCCATCCTTTTCTCATTTGTGTAGCATACCCTTAGAAATTTATCCATCCGTTCATAGAAAGATAATGGACTTATCAGGGTGAACTTTTATATCACTAGAGTGAAGTTATTTCATTCCTTACTGATTCAGGTAGGCTAGGCGATCCCATACTATTTTCGTAAACGCTTCACATGAGTCTAATGATCGGACGGTAACTTTTTCTCTCTTAAAACTGGATGTATTGTTCCAATTGCTATCATAGGATTGACCGATATTGTTCGAGACACTGTTAAGAAGGCCACTGTGTCTGTTTGTTAGATCTCAATGCCTCGACATGTCTTCAATTATCCTAACCGTAGATTTCTTAGGTATTGTCCTCACTACCAAATGTAACAGATTTCAATCCAACAGAGTCTCTAGCTCAATTCAAGAATATTAGTCTCTGTGCAAACCGCCAAATCCACCCTTACTTCTCTGTCAGTTGTAGGGTGTTTACTTTAAATCCATCATGTGTCTTAATGCATGTGTGCGAATGTAATGCTCATGCTTAAATTCAATTTATTTTTTGATAAACCAAAAACAAAAAAATATGAAGAAGAGGAAACAAAGTAAACTTCACTCTTACGTCTCTAAAATGTATGCTTTATTGATACTCTGGTTATAGTGTCTAAGTTTATTTGGTATCAGTGTCCTTCTGTCCTTCTCAAAAAAAAAACAAAAGAAAGAGAAAAAACAAAGCAAATATAGAAGAGAAAAAGATTTCAAACAAAGTGATTTTGATATTTTATTTTAATGTACAATATTAGGTAATGGAACAAGTAATTTCCGTCAAAAAAAAATTACTTGAAATCGATAGGCACAAATAGTTATCACCAGGTACCAGACTGAGTCTCTAACGTCAAAACATAAGCTCCACTTAATCTACGTATTAAAACTCAAGCAAATCACTTTCAATATATGCGATTTAATGTTGTCCTGATATCCAAAAGTTCCTCTCCTTTTTGGCGAAAGCCTATAAAATAAGAAAGAATTTAAAGTTCGATCTTCTTGCTTAAAATACTACTCACCTGAGAGCAAACTGCGTACTTATCCTTGCCAATCGGCAAACTGGAATTTTGTAGCGATTCGGCAAAGATAAACAGAAGAAAATTGTATTCTTGAGGTACCTACATTGAACTTCTGGTTCGCGATTTGTTTTCCGTAAAAGAATTTTTTTTAGTATAAAACTCTATTTTTATATCGCGATGATCGTGAACTACAAGTTTAAAAACTTATTTTATGGCACTATGAGTACTTTGAGACCCAAAAGTACTGTGAACCAATCAAATCAATTTTTTAAACAAAATATCGCGATTTTGTTGTAATTTTTATAAAATGCGGAAAAAGTTTTTAAACCTTTTGTGTACTCATAAAACCGATTTTATCTCCAACATGAGCTAACGCACTGTCTAAACAGCCACAAAAAAAAACAACACAGTAAACGATTTAGTCTTCCACCATTTAAGCGAAATATTTTATTTGTAACGAACAGTTTAAGTTGATGTCTACTCCTCCTCCCAGTGTCTATCTAAATCGTCTGTCCATCAGTGTCTCTTTAACTATGAAATAAAAGTAGTGCCTACGGCTTTTTCTAACATTTTTTTTCCTTCTCTCTTAGTCATGCTAAACTGGTGGGAAAGGGGGGAGAGGATATCAAAAAAAAATTGTTTAAAAGTAACGGAAACAAGTGTAGACAGGCTTTGATGCCACACACCGAGTAAGTGGAGACAACGAAATGGAAAACGAAAAAAGAAAACTAAGACTACAAGGGAAACACCTAAAGCGACTATTTAATACAGTAAAGAAAAAAAGGGAATCAACTGTGTAATACACACTGTTTTACCATCTCTAACTAAACAATTTAGACAGTCTTTGTTTTTTCTTACATTTTATTCAACAGAAGAAAAAAGAAGCATTGAACACACACAAAGAAAATTTTATTTAATGTTATCGATAAACACAATCTGAAATATTTTTCTTTATATGTGTGTGTGTGTGTATTTGTGTGATCAGCATAAAAGCATTTTTAAAAGAAAGAATTTTACAAAGAATTTTGAGGTTAAAAAAAATGTTATCGTTTTCTTATTTTACGTGAATTTTTGTACATTTTTTGCTTACCCTGCCGCAATATTGATTTGCCTTAAGGAGTTTTTTAAATGCTTGTTCTTCGATTATCTTAGAAATGCGCAAAGAAAATCGTTTTCTTTTCTTTGAAAGTCACTCAACTTTAAATTTCAGCTTAAAAACATTTTTCGAATTGGTAAAGCAAAGTATCGGTCTTATATGCTCTTAGAGTGTCATTCATTAAAACACGTCATTGCGGCATTTATTCATTAAATTCTTTTTTTACAATATTTGTGTTGATTCGTATTTTATGAAAACTATTTTTGTCTTCTGCTGACAATGGATTTCGAAAAAACGTTCATTGCTAATGACGTTAATATGCCATTAAAAATAAATGATTTTTCTTTGAATTCTCATATACACCGCAATTATTTCATTAAAATAAAAATTCAATTTAAAGAAAATATTTAGAGATTAGTTTAGGTTGGTTAAGATGGCAGATTCCTAGTAACGTGGACTGTGTGACCATTATATACGTTGGCCCTTTTCTTGTCCACACGTTTCCAGCAGAATCTAGCAGGTACCTTCCTGCTGCCAACAAAATTCAGCTTTCCTAACGAATAATATCCAATTTAACTGAGGCAATCGGAATACCTATGCCCTATAACATGTCGGAGATTATCAGCTCAGTACCGATCCTAGCCAGCAATGCTATGAATTCTTGGACATGGACGAATGTGACTGTCTGAGTAAAGATATTTTCAGAAAAAATTCCATCACTCAACATACATTGCTTTGTTTTTAAAATTGCCATGAGCTTAGTTTGGAAATTCCTGCAGTGATCATAGTCGGTTATAATGAAAAATATAGTAATCAGAACGAAATACCGACACTCTCGTCCTATACGTATTTGCAACTCATTAGTGAAATTTAAAAGCAAGACGAAAACTACATACAGACCTCATATAAATATTGTTGATAACAAATATGGCATACAAAGGCTTTTTAAAGCAAATTTCCATTATGAAGCTGTGGTCATAATTGAGTCCGAATGAGAAACTTTACGCTGTCGCTACGATTTACTATTGGACGTTAGTGCTTTTGAGGAATTCCCATATTGCGTAGTCAATTAAAAGAAAAAACATTTTTGTGAAGACTTTATATCTTGAAAATGTTCTTTTCATTTAGTGCTTTGGCAATGTGATTTTCAATACTTCTACCTTAGTGTGTTGAGCTTTAACTACTTTATATATCTTATAAACCTTTTTAGTTTGATACGTTGTAGGGATGCAAACTTTTAAATCCATCGGTTAAAATAAAAATACCATTAATATGGTCTGGGTAAACATGATAGCAAAATACAACAGCAAATACAATTTTCATGATTCAAAATATTATTAAAAATTTGATGGAATTTTATTTGTTAGAAAACCAAAGAAAGATTTTGGCGTGCTTTGAATATTAAAAAATATTTAAATTACTTTTCAGTTTCAATTAAATTACTGTCCCCAGTGTTCATAAACAGAACACCAAAAAAGGTTTTGTAAAATCTGCCAAAAGCCAAAAGATTAAATAATTAAAAAAAAGGAAGAAAAGCCAATTAATTTCAATCCATAACATAATCCATAAATCCTTTGAATGTCTCACATTTAATGTTATATAAATACTAGCAAAAACGTGCAAACTAAAACCAAAACTAATTAAATCAAAATATAAACAATAAATCATAATTGAATACAAGGTCATCCATCAATGGCAATGGCCAGACAAAAATTTATATAAAAAAAAATAAAACTTTTAGGGGCTTAGTCTCTTGTCTAAAAAGTATGCAACAACAATTTATTAAAGTTATAGGTTTTTGTCAATTTTTTTTTTATTAATTTTCTCTTTTATTTTTTTGTATTTTTTCATGATATAAAAATAAAATTACTGACTGCCCAGATAGCTGGCCTTTTTAAAGCGAAACCCCAGAAACAAAGACAACTTATGAATAAAAACATATGAACGCCTAAAAATCCGCTATAAATGATAATTTATTGTGTGTGCCTGTGTAAGTAGTGGTGTCCATTTCAAATATTATTTTTTTGCTATCTTTCATTATCTTCTGTTTATAACAACAGCAATAACATAATTCATGTCTCCTTAAGGTTTTTTCCATTGTTCTTGTTATTATTGTAATTGAATGATTTTATTGGTTTATTTTTTTTTTAACGATACCAAATCAAAAATAATTGCTATCTTCGAACATAAACTTTTCATTTTTTTTTTATGTTTATATTTTATTTTTTATTTTCAAAACAACAAAAATTCTAATAAAATTGTTGATATTTTTAAACAAAATATTCAAAATATTCTTCTCTTCATTGGAATGTAAAACAAAACGTAAAAAAAATGAAATAAATTAAAAAATAATAACAAATCCAAAGCAATGTTTGTATAATTCAAAGTAACCCAATTGGCAATAATGTTACGTCTGACGTCAATGCTGTCATTTTAGACATATGCCTGAGGGTTGCAAATCTAACTGTCTCTGCATGCAATTGTGTGTTGACATCACGTTGTTTTTGTTCTTACTCTTAATTTCCCAAACCGCAAACATGCATACGCACAACTTAAAGCATTTAATGTTTATGTCAGGTGTCTCTAACCAAACAAAAGTGGGTATACTCTGTTGGTCTATTGTTGGGTCACCTAATAACCTGTTGTGACCATATAAAGACTTTGGAAATAATAATTCCAAATATTTTTTCTTTAAATACTTCTAAATTGGATTGAAATGGGAATGGAAAATTAACACTAGAAAAAAAAATTCACTTAAAGTCAACATTAATTGTGCCCACAATTGTAGAACTACAAGAATAATTTAAAAGATAATTGCAAATTGAAAAATTGCTATGTTGGATGAGTTTCTCCTAATGCTTATACGAGTGAAAATAATATCTAATTTAACAGAGGCAATCAGAATACTACGCTCTATACCGACCCTGGCGGGCATTGCAATGCATTCATGGACAAGGACGAATATTGAAATTGTTTTCGTTAAGGACTTAATCGCAGCTTGACTGATTTTAAGATAAAATTCCATCACTCAAAATGCTTTACGTCGCCTTTAAAATTACCGTGAGCTTAGCTTGGAAATTTTTGCAGTGATCAAAGCCATAGCAGGCAGAACGATACACCCGTCCTATACGTATTTCCAACTGGTTAGCTTAATTTTTTAGAAAAAAGCAAGACGAAAACTAAATTGAGATCGATGAAGACTTCATCTAAACGTTGTAGATAATAAATATGAATAAATTTCTCCCAATGTTAATATAAAAAGTTTTCTAATTCCATATTTCATACAAATTCTTTCCTTTCTTAGTTGCAATGCAATGTAGTGTAGTGTAGTATGTAGGTGTAGTATTTTAAGTGTTTAACTAGAAAACTAAATCATCCTAATACAGGGGAATAAATATTCAACATGGATTTTAAATTAATAAATTTAAGGGGCTTTCAATACTTTCCAAATGATTTATCAATAATCTTCACTACAAAATAAAGTTTCTTTCTTATACAAGTTTTGAAAAACCTTTAAAAAAAAAGTATACGATTGCCATGGCTTCACTATCAACTGAGTATTTAAAGAGTTAGTGCACTTTGTAATTTTTAAAAATTGATTCGATTGGATTCAATTTATTCAAATATTTATCAGTGTATTCATGGAAATGCAAATATTTATGTCCAATACACAGAAATATGCAGTAAAATTCCTCAAATATGCAATTAAAGTGCATTTATCCTTAATTGTCACAATTGAAATCAATTTTTCGAATCGATTTTTATTTTCCACCTTGTTGCACAGTGAAGCTCAGCTTTTATTATAAGAGAAAAAAAAATGAAAGTGAAAGTAAAACAAACAAAAAAAATACACCAAGAAAAACAAACACAAAATAGAAGGAAACTTTTAATAAAATTTTTATTTATTTTCCATTTTTAGTACTCTTTCTCTCCTATTGTTTTCACTTTTTTTTTCTTTTGCTTTCATCTCTCTACAGATTATAGTCTCTTGTTGATAATTTCCAACTGTAAAGAATGGAGAATAAATTACAACCGGAAATGGAAAACTTTTTCCAATAAAACTTCCATTTTTGTTTTGAATTCTTGCTTCTCTCGAATGCTCCCTCCATTGCTGTTGTAGTAACCATTTAGGAAAATAGTTATTGTCACTGTTGTTGTTATTGTTGTTGTTGATAGTTTCAAGTCATTAAGATTATCTTGAAAAAAAAAACCGGAGTGAATTCAATTTGTTCTCTACTTTTATTCCCCATTTTTTTTAATTTTTTTTTGTTTTTTATTTGTGTTGAAAGTTCATGACTTGTTAGTTGTTGCTGTAGTTGTTAGTTGTTGTGTAATTAGACAATACCTTAAGTGTTATGGGGTTGTCATACTTTCCAAAAAGGCTTTTTTGGTTGAAAAAAATGAATCTTTTTATATGTTAATGACAGCATTTGATTGTTTATAAAAATTTTCTTTCAATTATTCGTTGGTGGTACGTCAGCCTGAAGCGAGTCATCTCTAAGTCTGGCTACCGTGGTTATAGGGATTAGACGTGGAAAAAGAAATAAATTCTTATAAAATATCTTACTGGTCATAGCTCAAACTAGGATATTTTGAAAAGGCCAAAAAAAATAGCTAGACGCAAAATTTTAAGAACATAAATGCGATTCAAGAATTGGAAAAATTCGTTACAAATTGCTCGCAATAATCGATTACAGTGCATAGATTATATTTATACAAATATCTTTGGTATCGAATAAAAGTAATCAAATCATTAAATTGCAATAATAACAACAACAATAAAAACTATTAAACACATAAAATATTTTATTGCCATTGTTGTTGACAAAAGCCAAACAAAAAAAATTATATTTGAGTAGGCCACCATTCTGTGTTCTGAATGGGTATGGTGACTTATTTTCATAAAATTTTATTGCACAATAAATACATAAGTCTTCAGTCAACCTTTATGATTATCGTAATGCCTTCACGAATTTAGACTGTGCTTTGCTAGAGAGTGAACCAATCTGTGATTAACATTGTTTTTACACTAAATTTGCTTTACTTTCACAAAATTCTGTAAAACGGAATTCTGCAATCCTTTTAAAAAATTTTAATAATTTCGCAACAATTTTATGTCCTTTGTTCACAAACCTAAAACGTCCCACTTACAAACCTCGCTGCGATAAATATGTATCTCGCCAAAGCAATGAAGTGTTAAATGACAAAAGTACAGGAGTGTTAAAAGAAAATCTTCCTCTTATTTTTCCCTTCGTGTTACAAGTAAAATAAATTCTTTCCTTTAATCTTCTTCAGCTCATTGTTTCAATTCTTCAGACAAAGCAAATCACAGTAAACAATAGAAAGTTTAAGCGAAAATCGAATGTACATAACTATGAGGGAAAAGAATCGCTATAAAAATAAATGGTTTAATTTTCTAACTTGACTTTCGTTAATGGATAAGGTCACTTAAGCGAAAATAAAATTGAAAAAAGTAGAAAAAATTTGTAGCGTATAAGTAGAGTATAAATTTTAATGATAATGAGTTGAAGAGATAAGTACAATTTCTGGTGAATCATCTTAAAGTAAATTTTTATTTAAGATTAGTTTCCAGTAATGAAAAGTGTAACAAAAGCAGACCTGAAAATTATACCAATTAATCAAGTTTTCAATTGCTATAACCTTGAAACTTGTCCTAGATATTGTTTGTAACTCTTGAAAAATTTAATGAAAATACTATGCTAGTCATGGAATAGCTGTTTGCTTTTTTAGAAATTTAAATTCTATGTATTTGAAATGAACTGAATTCAGCTTACCAATAATCAATATTTTTTGTGAAATTCTTATCTTTTTAATTTCATTAAAATATAGTGCTAAATTATCCTTTCCTTTTTATGGTAATTTCAATTTCAATTTTCATTATTATTTCTCTTTGCTGCCAGCTGCTTAATTAACTTACTTTCAATTCAATGACTTTATATGAACATTAGTTTGCATTTTCATTCATTTACTTACTTCTGCATAGAATTACAATATGATTCGTGAATTATTCATAAAACCTTGAAATTTTCACAAATTTCCAACAGCGTACGAACGACGAAAAATGGCAAAATTAAAAATAAAAATTCTTTAAAGTTGTAGCTTTCCATAGGAGAACGAAAATGTACGTTAACCAAGAAACACGTACAGTAATGTTCTTGAATTTCATTCGTATTTCTCTTCATACAAACGTATTATTAAATCGTAAAACTTTTCTACAATTGCCTAAACGTATGCCGCACACTAAATTGTTTTGAATTTATTGCTTACAAGTTGAAAATGAAATGCCATGGACAAACAAAACTTGTTATCAAAAGTGTCTGCCAAATAGGCTACAATACATCATAATAAAAATCCAATTTGATAAATTAAATATGAATTTAACTATGCGAGTCTATAATACAGTCATAAATACGTAAAAAAAATACTTTCTATTACAATATCGTGTTATTTTTATTTTATTTCCTTTATTTTTATTTCTTTGGAAACTGTTTGAGTCTCAGACAGCGGGTTTCAAATTTTCTTTTATGGCCTGTTGACTGTAGTTGGCTAATGTTTTGGTAATAAGATTATCTTGGGCATTAGTAATGCCACCACCGCTTAAGCAGCAATTAGTTGCTGTTAGCAAAACCATTTGGGCCATATTGTGTTTGATAAAACCAACAGTGTTAGTTCATTGTTGTTGTTTAAGAAATTATGATTAATGAGCTAAAAAAAGGAAATTAAATAAAATTATAGCGAAAGTACACTTGAACTGGTATCCACAGAGACATTTTGCAAATGTTAAAGTAAACTTTCAGGAGTTGACGACAGCTACACAGTGTGTTAATATCAATACAAATTAATTGGCATATCTTTAGGAATGTTGCTTTTATTCGCGGGAGTTTTTAGTTTGATTTCAGGATTGCCAAACATTCTGAAATTAAAATTTCTTTTTAATATTTGAAAATAATATTTTGTTGATATTTATTTGATATCGATATTATATATACATATACGATATGGTTTTAACAGGTTTAAAAATATTTAATCAAATAACATCACACACTCCGACAAAACGAGGACAAATTAGCTCAGAAAGAAATTCTGAAGCCTATGTACCAACAAATTTTAGGGCTTTATAGTGTAGTTTGTAAATAGGCTCCAAAGGTAAACTTAATAAAGTATGCTACAAAATATGCTATCAAAGGACTGCAAAGAAGTTGCCAGATATTTGCTATAGTTCAGAAAGCTTTGTGTAAAATGCAGTTCTTTCTATATATAAACTATGCTAGATTTTTTGTTAATACCTAAAATGCTAGTTCATAGGCCATATACGTCAATAAGTTTATGTAAATTCTTCAAAAATATATCCAGTAAAGAATATTAAAGAGGAGCCTACATAAAGTAAATTGTAGAAGAGTATGACACGTTTTAGTAACATTTATTTTACAATTTTAAATCTTAGGTAAGGCTTACCAATTATAAACGTATTCACGTGCATTTTTATGAAACATAATATTTTTTTTTTTGTCTTTTTATTTATGCCTTTAAGGATTATGTTGTCAAAAACACAGTTTTGTGAATTAAAAATCTAATCTCTTATCCAGACATGTCATAGAAATAAAGTTCCATTTTGAAAGTATAGGCGGTTAAACTCAAATACAATGTTAAAAATGTAAACAGTCATGTAATAGACATCAAAGTTTATTTTAAATGCTTAACAAAGAACCCCTATTAACATAACTTTATACAACTTTGCGCGTTTCTAACTTTTATTGCTATTGCAAGTTATTCCATTTTTTTTTTCTATTTATTTTATAAACAAAACTCTTTTGTGTTTTTAGGTTTAAAGACCAAGTTTTAATCATCCACAATTACAAGTTTCTATGTGTATTTTTGTTTTGTGCCAACCGCATAAAATCAAAGATCTTAATTATTGTTATCCTCCTCTAGTAGAGCTGGCCCTGAAATACAAGAGGAGGTTAAAAGTTTATTCGTGTCAACATAAATAATCGCTGTTAAATTGTACGGCAGCGAAAATACTTAATAATGATGATGACAATGATTAGCTGAGGAAAACTTTTACAAGCTCTACAATAGAACAAGAAGAGGACGAACAGAGCAAATCCTACAACGCGGAGTATTTATTTTATATGTTCTTTTGTGATAAAGATTATTATCACATCATCATTGTAAAAATTAAAAAAAAAAACTCGTTGAAGATAATAATATCCAAAACAAGTGTTTTTCTTTTCTCTGCCACCTTAAAGTATGCAAGAATAATAATCTGCTATTAAATTGTGTATTACACAACAAAAAACAAAAAATTGACTATAAAGAGGATTTGAAAAAATGTTTTCGATAAAGATAAGACATGTTTTAAATATTTAGATACTTGAATCTACGTTTTCATCCTAAATATATGCTTTAACTTGTTAATAGTCATGGGAAACTGCTAAATATAGAAAATCCTAAATTGTATAGGATAAAAAAAAATTGATTTGCTTTATGAACAAATAAAGCATGTTGAAGGCTTTTTGAATATAAGAAATATTTCAAATATTTATATTCTTGTCAAACTCGTATGATTTATTTACTAAGCAAACTTTTTAAGATTTTTTAAAAGATTTTATAAAATTTGTAGCATATCTCAGGGATATATACGAAATGTTGCATATCTTATAAAGGCAATATATTTAAAATGATAGGTTATCGTAGCTCCTATTAATAGATTCTCTTATAAACAAAATACACTTGTTTATTTGGGGCTGATTGCGGCAAGAAATTATTGATACTTCTTGATTGCCAATTATTTGGGGTATGCAATAATTATTATTTTTCGGAAGTAAGGCACCACCACCCTGGTTTTTAACACACCTTGTCTAAGCAACGGGTGAGAATACACGTTTTAGGTTTCGTTGGAGTGAAAAGCTGACTAAGTAACCTGAATAGTCAATATGCATCCCAGAAAATTCTGAAACTTAACTAACATGCAGTCTATAGGTTCGATGCTTGCTCTATCATCAAACTGGGGCGCTATAGGGTTAAGAACCAGTTAAATCCTAGAAAAAAAATTTGCAAAATTTTATTAAGCTTTTAAACTGCATAAATATAAAAAAAAATTTAATATACTTTATGAAATTATTTTATAAAAAGTATAGCATGCCTTATGGAGCATTTTCTCTTTTATAATTTTAAAAATTAAAACTAACTTTACTTTATTCACATTTATTAACATACAATATTTATTATAAAATTGTTGTTTCTCCATTCCAATACTACAAACTAATGAAGCTGGAAATCAAATATATTTTTCTATGGAAAACCAAATCAGCAAATATTCATATTCCTGTGCACACATATTGATTCAATATAATTAATGGCAATATGATGGATGCATAAGTTCTAAATAAATAATGAAAACAATGGACTGTTGGACTATTTACCACGACAACAAAAGCCAATAAAACTCAAACAGAAAACGTAAAAAAATCGAACTTGTTTACGTTAGCTTTACATAGCCATGAAATTATATATTTGTGTGGGATTCCTGTTCTATTAATTCATAGCACATAAGAACTGCTTAAATAATGGTAAATAAGAAGATTTGAAATAAGGACAATATGGTGCTGGAATTCAGAAATAGATGGGAATAAAACCTTATTAATGCAGAATAGATTGGAGATAATCGTTCAGATTTTTGGATACCTGTTTGCAAAGTATTTCCTACAGGCACATGGAGCAAAAGTAGATAATAAGAAACCGCCTGAATATTTTTTTTTATTATTTTGCAGTCGCTGTAGTATAGCAGGTAGTGTGTTATCTTAAGTTGTGAGACCGTAGATCAATTCTTAGCATAGACATCTCGAATAAAACTAAATAAAAAAAATATTTCTGTTGTGATTTCGTCTCCTTTCTGGCAAAAACTTAGAGTAAATAAAACTTGTCATGCTAAGTTTCTTAAAACTGTTGAGTTGACTTTAAACTGTTTGGAGCAAGGTTGTAATCCTAACTAAACGGTTGTAATGACCAATTAGATATGTACTTAATCTTCTAGTATTTTGAAATTAGATAGAAAAATTGACTTAGAATTAAACCACAACGGAAGATTAGATGGCAATAATTGACAGTTACTTATAAAACCTTATGATGTGTCTGTCTGTACGTCAAAATTTTATAAACTAAAAGTTTATACCTTTATACTAATAAAACATAAATAATTGAGGCCATGAAGATAATATTGAGCCCCTAATTATGTTAAAATGTTATCAAAAAGACCCTCACTTCCATTTTAAAAATAAATTCGTTTTTAAAAGACATCATTAAACAAAATTTGGAAATTTCTTCTTCTAACTTGTTTATCCCATTTGCTAATACTCAAATGAGTGAAAAAACAGTTCTTAATTATCCTTCGATTTTCTTTATCTGAATCTCTTTTTATCAATTAGACAGACGACGACTTAATGGCGCTTAAATACAAACTCTGTCAAGTAGACAATTCAGTTGTTTAAAGAGCCTCAAACTCAATGAACCTCCATTTCCGAAATTCATAATGATTTATGAGTAAAATACTGCGTCATAATCCAGTAGCAACAGTAGTTAGCAATAACGAATTGCAAAAGGGAATCTAAATCCGATGAAAGAACACATGCGAAAGCAAAAAACAAAAAATAAAACAGAAAAATATTTTGTAAATATTATTATTTCAAAACGTACGTATTATAGTGTGTGTCATGCATCTTAATAAATCACAGTTTGAAATCAATGTTGTGGAAAGACAAAATTTATATACCCTGTGTGTGTGGGTACGTGTGAGAATAAAAATGTATCCTTGTGTCCCTATATCCCTCACAGTTGTAAACTATTAAATCAAGTAGAACAACCTGTGAAATGCAAGACATCTAGACTGAGATGACAAACAGACAAACAAAGGTCATATGGTTTATAAAACACTAATACACTAACGTTTGCAACAGGATATAAAACATATTTCAAAAGGATTTTTTTCAACTTTTTTTTTTTGCTTTCGTTGAAGAAAAACAATCATTAGGAAAAACGCAAGAAAATCACACAAACAAATACGAATGAATCAAAGAAAAAAAAACGTTCTTAGAAGAAAAGAAATTCAATGAAAAAAGATTTTTTCCTCAGATTGTGTTAAAAAAACAAAAAACAAAAAAAAACTCATTGAAAGTCAAAACAAAGTCACTTCTAATGTAAATATTATAAAAGATTTGAAGATAACAACTTAAAAATGTAACATTTGTCGCCCTAATATATGCAATGAATTATAAACATAAGCAGTGAATACATGGACCCCGAAAGTATGCAATGATTTTTATGAATATTTGGATTAAATGGTTCGCCTAATTACGTAAAATTGTAGCGCAATTAACTCTAGGAAGTACTGAAAAATGGAATTTCAATTTTAACTTTTTCGACTAGGATTGGTAATCAGGAAACATTTATGCTGTGCTGCTCCTTTATAGTTAATCAACTAATACGGACCTGTATAGTTAACAATTAACCCTTGTAAAATTATAAGTCGCTCACAAGCATTGTCCATTAGGAAAAGGAACCCTTTTCCCTTGAGACATTGCAAGAGAGTATACAGCTCTGGAGACGATCACCCTGATTTAATTGCGCCAAGTTAAGAGGTTTGGTGCATCCATCTCGTAAATCGAACACTTCTAATGCTATAAGTCTCAGTTACTTGTCAGGGCCAAGTATTTCTATTAGAGGAGCCATAATAGTCCTATTTAAAAACCTGCAGCATATCATCAAATAAACTGTATGGCATGATTCGAAACATATTATGAGCCTATTCTATTATTTACATGCTTTTAATGCCTGAAAGATAGCTTTAAACATTTGTAAAAGTATATGAAATAGAAGTATATGCATGTTGCCTTAAAATATGCTATAAATTTATTTCCTTGCTTATAATTTCAAATGTAGGCTATTAAAATAAATTACCCTAAATTTGTAACACCTTAAATCAGTGGCTCATTGATTTTGAGGTAATTTAAAACGTAAATATTTTTTATTGCAATCCCAAATTTAAAGTGATTTACTAAGTCAGAGTAAGTAATTTGGCTTTGAATTGATTATTTGTTTTCCCGAACATATTTCATGTTGCTCTGTAGGGAATGGATGATACAAATGTTTTATCGTATGCAAAGTGACGTTAACTATTACTAAATAAATTCGGTTAGTCAAATTTGGCATAATATGTAGGTCTTGTACTGAAGTCTATATGACTTTCATTTATTTTTTGAATATTTTGTTTTTCGTTTTCAGTGAAATCTTGTTTACTTGGCAAATTGCCTATTGGCACTCCGTAAAGCATTTCGATCAATATTAAGTGTTTTTTTTTTTAACCTTTTTTCCTCACCGCTTAAAACATGTTATTTATTTCACTTACAGTTATAATCACAGAAATTACCATTGATTACAGTTACAAACTCGTTATGGCGGTGAGTCATGATGTCGTACTACAAAATTCCATCGAATTCTATGCAGTGCGTTGGAAGGAAACCAGAGGGTGGTGGATAAATATTGATTATTATCAATAGAATTTATATACATACGTCTGTAGCATCATTAACGATGTAAGATTATCATTAAATTTGTGTCTCGTAGTAAATGACGATAAACTACGTGGGTTTTGCAAAAAGGAAGTGAATGACATCATTTTACTAGAATTACGCATGAACAAATTAGCTGATTAAGAGATAAGATTTCCTTTATACGCAAATACTAAGCAATTTATTTATGAAATTCTGTCCTACAAAAACAAAACTTCAAAACAAAAATTGTTATCTTTAGAAATTAAACATACAAAATCCGAAAGCCGAAATCCGTTAATCGGGTTGTTATGGCCAATTAAGTAAGGAAGTAAACTAAAATTAAGTAAAAGTATCAGGGACAGGTTTGAAAAGTTTTGTTGAACGAATTAATTTACTTCAGAATTGAATTTTTTCCTCAGTCAAGATACAAAATCAATTTTAGCTGGACCAAGTATATGCACTTATAATCAATGCTCTAGCGGATTAATCGTAATGTTACCATGCCTATTTATGCCAAGATTATATCGATAATGTTGCTACCGTTTGATAAAATTTCTATTCAATAATTCAATCTTCAACTGCCTTAAGGTAGGCATATGATTGTGGACTTACTTAAAAATCCTTGAGGCAAACATATTTACTTTGACAAATTTTGCAGATAAATTAAACGTAAAAATAGCTTGTACTATTGTGTTGTGTTTTCTTAAGCAACCTGAGGAAGGAATATTGCAAAATTGCTAAAAATTTAACTAGGAAAACTTAAAGCCTTGAATTTTATTGTGGCATAAAACTAGGCGCATTAATGCCAATGAAATCATGGCAGACTGAAAATTCTATTAAATTTAATAAAGGAATAAATCATTTTACTGTTTGCATCATAACTTAACCAATTAAATAGCTTAACAGAATAGTTTTGAAAGAAAGAAAAAACCGAAAGTAAAATATCAAAAATAGTTTTTATTAAACTTTTTAAAGAAAGTTTCTTGTTAGAACTTTATCCAATTTGAATCTTTTCTTTTTTTTTTTGCTACTACAATCACACCTTCTGATGGGTTGCTGAAAAACTTTTTCCGTCTACCAAAAATCATGCAAATTAAGTATTTTTTTTTTTTTTTTGTTTCTTACTGTAGTTGTTTAATAACTTTATAAAGCAAAAATTATTTGCCGTAAATCAGATTTTTGATCAACAGACAAACACTAAGTCAATACAACAATCACGAAAAAATGTATGAACTGTTCTGCATGTACTGAAAATTGCTTTTATCATTGAGAGCTTATATGAAAGAGTAAAATCTTATAAAAGACTAAAATATTGAAGTGGTTGTTTTGTATGAAAAACTAGCTTCAAGCGCCTTAATGTATACTTACCAAATATATCTCATTAAAGTTCATTTTAACCTTTTTTATAATATGTATAGATTTCCTTTGTATATGTTAACAAGAAATTTATATATAAAGGGGATAATCTGTTAGAATTCTTATTACCAAATTATTTGACATGATATTCAAAAACCCTAATTAAAAATAACGTAAACAAGTGTTGTATTATTTAGTATTATGTTAACAATGTTGTTAGAATATTTAAATTTGTGGTTTTTATAAAATATTTCAAAAATTTTGTAAAGAATTTCTTAGTAAAGTATACTGTAACAAACGGAAGTTGCTATGAAACACACATCCGCCACCTAAAAGTATGTACTGCTGAAAGGTTTTCATATTTTTCTTTTATATATTTTTAGAGTAATATATAAGCGAAAGTTTAAATAAAATTTTAATATGAAAATAACTCAAATATTCATGGATATGTTGGCTTCGCACAACAACAGCAAAAATAACATCAAAATAACTTAGAAGTTTTTTGAAATATGTATAAGCTACAGTATAATGGTGATTTGATATGTATAGCAAGAGGAAAATATTATATTGCATACCTTTAGGCCAACGTTAAGTGCTATAGTCACTGTAAAATGGTCCAAATCTAAGACTTTAATGGGATTTAAAAAATATAGACAATAATGTGATGCATAAATTTAGGCAAATATATGTTAAATAAACATTACACATTAGCTTAATAGTTTTTGAAAAAAAATTCACAACTTGCCAGGCGCTAGTTTACATATGTACTTCTTAACATTTCTTTTTCAATTTTTTTTTTTTTTTTTAATTTCCTAAACTTTTTTTATGTTTTATTTTGTATTTTATAAATATTTAATTATTTTTTCTCATTTTCATTTTTTCTCAAATACACTTATTTAGCCTTGTTTACACGACCGTTTAATTGAAGAGTTCAAAGAGAACTGTTCGTTATCAGTAAAGAGAAGCACACAACAGGCATGAGAGTATAACTGGGTAAGTGAAATTCATATTCACCACTGTTTTTATGATTCATAACATGCTCTCTTACTCTTTGTACACAACGGATGTTGTGTATATGTATGTGTGTATGTTTCCATTGTTACTACTTGTTACGTTTACCTCTTAATATTTATATGCCTTTAATAATTGTGTGTGTGTGTGTATGTGTATAAATTACTATGTGTTATAACGAAAAGAAACGCACACTCTTATTTTGTTCCTGTTTATGTTTATGTGTCGTTAGTGTGCATGCAAAACAACAATTTAAATATTTTTTATCTTTACATGTACATAATATGTGTCACAGTAATATCTGTACTTGCAAACATACAAAATGTTGACGTATAAATACATGTGTGTGCCATGATACATATGTAGATATGTGTATGTATGTATGAATGCATAAGAAGAAGACAATACAAAATAATGAAAAAGTTTTGCTCTATGGGATAAAGGTATATTTAATATGGCATTTAGTTCTGTTTCTTAGACGTTGTGTGGCTTAGATGATGTTAGACTCTAAGATCATCATGAACTAATTATGTTCTTCACTTTGTGAATTCATGACTCCAGTATTTTACAAGTAATTGATCTCGTGAAAATGCTGCATATATGCTTTGATTTTTGATTTCCTTTTTATGATTATCAGCATGTAAAGCCATATCTGTATAGCTTCCTTCTTTCTGATTAGTATACACCAACGTAACAGTTTTGTTATTCTGCTTTAACTCAAGCATTGAGAGAGGGGGCAATCAAAACTAATTTAAACTTTTAACATAAAAAAATATATTATTTCCCAATACTTTAAACCTAAACATTTGTCGCCATTACCAATACTAATACGTCTTCCCCCAAATACAATCACAATACCTTAGTGAAGCATTAAACCAGTAAAACCACTGCCTTGACAGCAACAGGATGAATGTTTATAAACAACAACATTCTGACTTTTCTGGCTGAATTTATGACACATTACACAACGAACGACACAAAAATGTTTTTGTTTTCCATTGCTTTGCTCTCTTTTTCAATACAACAGCCCTTCCCCCAAAAGGAAAGCAAACAAATCAACAAAAATATGAATGCGATTATCAAACTACAAAGTGAGGCACGTAAATATTCGTTTGTACTCGCAAATATTTATTTATTGTACTTTAATAAGCAACAGATGAAAGCTAGCAGGAGCATGCGCCTCAAAGTATGCCAAAGAGAAACTAAGACAAAATCCCTTTTTTAATACAATGAAAAGAGAAAAATTCCCTTTATTCAGTTGTGTTTCTAAAAACCAAAAAAAAAAAAAAAAATCAAATGAACAGGACTATGATGTCGAGAGTTAGTCATACAAAGTCTAAGCAACAACAACAACAACTAAAACAATAAAATCTACAATAAACATAGAGCCGTAACTTTTAAAAGAATCTCCACTCATCGTGATTATAATTCAAAAAGAGTTTTCCAAAGGTAATGCTGCCTAAAAGTCGTAAAATCTTTTCAAATAGAAAAAAGTATAGCATACATTTAGGTAACACTGAAAGCAACTTAAAGCGCGCCAAAAGTCTTAATCAAGAAGAAAATGTTAATTATTTGGAATCAGAAGACCTTAAAGAAGGCCAAATATGACAAAAAAAAACACTTTAAAATCTTTCCAACTACAGTAGCAAATTGAATGCCTTGGCATGAATTTAAACAGCGAGTTAAGGGTTGATTTCGTCTTTTTTTTATCAAGTTTCTTTTTAAGTTTTTTTTTTCCTTTCTCGAATATGGGGATTACAACGGCCTGTTGAATGTAGTAAAGTCTGTTCTACTGTAATTGTTTTGTATTCTTTTATGTTGTAAGGGTCTCAGGAAAGTATTATTTTTATTGTTGTATTTTACGTTCCCTTTTTTAAGACTTTTTATAAGATTTTATGTTTTATTTCTAAAGCAGAGAATTTCCTTTCATAAGCTGGAGGGGTGTTGACAATGGGAAAATTGTAGTTTTCTTTTTGTATTCAATTGACAATTTATGTGGGTCATGGGTTTTGAGGTTAAATTGGTTTATGAGCTGGCAATGACTAGTGTTATTGGCTAAATGATGTCCTCTATTTTTAAATATTGACTTTGGTATTAATTAAGAAATTTAAAAGGAATAGAAATATTTACAAAAACTATCGTCCAACATTTACTCAAAAATTTTTAATTTCCTACCTAAAGGTTATAAGAGCAATTGCAGGAGTTGCTTATAGAAATGAATGAATAAATTTAAATTTCCGTACATAAAAACAAAACACATAAACATTTTTAAAGAGTCTTATAATATTCGTGACATACAAACATATCTAAAAAAATTGTATATTTTCGTTATTTTATAAAACAAGAGTTACAATTGAAATATTCTTAAGAGAAATATCCATTGTAATATCAATTTTAAAAATAAAACAGTTTGACTGTAGAAATGATGTTTTCATGATTAAATCTTATAAAATTCTGTTTGTTTAAGAGCAAAAGCATAAATACAATCGGTTTTACTTTAGAACCTAAAACTCTCTCTGAGAGTGAACATTTTAAAATCATTTACGATAAAACCAGAAACACGGCAAAACCTCAGTTCGATTTCAACTCTCTACTAAGCTGGTTCGAAATTCAATTGTGCGCTTAACTTTACGTCATAAAACAACTAAACTAAAAACATGACTAAGACGTCATACATTTTATTACTCTTCACCCTGCCTTTGGTGTACCTACAAAGTAATAATTTAACAGTTTGCAATACGGAATCAATTGCAACAAAAACTAGTTTTTGAATTTTGGCACGAAGCTACAGATGACTGTGAACTTGACACTAACAATTTATTTGAGATGCGAAAAAAGCTTTTGGAAAACCACAACAATGATAAGATCACCGAACTGCTAAGTAATCATGTCAGCTCTTCCCTAATGGAAGTATTGTTTAATCAAATTATGGCCACAATCTCCACAAAATCATCAATTAGAAGTAAACCTGATTTTCAGAAAATTATTAACAACTTGTACGCAGAAGATAAAACGTTCATCTTGAAAATATGGCAACAAGCATTGGCTGAATCGATGTTATTCATGGATATACACAGCATTATACAGCATATCTTATTAATCGAAGAAAATAATGAATTAAAACTGGATTTATTGGATTACTTGCTGAATAAATATGAAGGCCAACATTCAAATGATCAACGATTAATGCCCCTCTTAGTCTATGGCATTACAAGTATAGAAAAGGAAATTGCCATTGTCGATAATACCAACACAAAAGTTAATAATAATTTATCGAAAATATTACAAAAATTACCCGAACCCTCTGTTAGTTCTTTATCAACACTGGGCCCATAATATAACGCTATTGAATAAACAATATAACGATTATATTTACGCAGAACGTACCATTGGTCCTGCAGAGAACAAACGATATATCTTTACTTTTATGCCCAACCAAAATAAATACAAATTCAAAGGTTATTTCAAAGTACAACTCAATGCTAAAGGCATGCTAGCCATTGGTGCATTCTATGGACCATCTTATAAGTATATAGCAGCTGAGGATCATTCTGCCTTTATATGTCTAGACAGTCCTGCCGAAGGTTCACAATGGTGGCAGGTATTGTGGCCTTTGGAAAATGAAGGACTTGTTGCTTTTCAAAACACCGCAACCGAGGAATTATTATGTGCCACTGGACAATATAATGAAAAATTAGTGTTGATATCCATGTTGGCGGCAGATAAGCACAAGAATAATCCGGCTTGCCAGTGGAAGGTGGTTAAGAGAATCAGAAACCATTCAATGTGATAAATTTTATATATGTATGATAAGTGTTATTATAATAGTCATAGTTACTAAGTCAAAACAAAAATAAATTACATACTTTTGAAAGTAAATTGAAACAACAATTTATTTATGACTCAACGAATGGGCTTTTATTTGTAGGGTATTTCCAAATATTCTCAATTGATGATTGGCTTCAGTAAACTGTAAACGTTCGGATAGGCTCTTGGGTATGGCGTTAGATAACATAAGATCTTATTCTAAAAAAACAAAACTTCTTTAACAGTTTTGTAATTACACTGGCCGTGGAAAAATATGCACAAGCAAAGAAAGTTTTCTTTTTATTAAGGAAGTAAGGTACCAGGGAGATCAATCACTTTTGATAATTGACAAATTGCATATAATTTCTATAAACTAAGCATTCATACGAGGCTGGATACAATAAGAACTTTGAATGTGTACTTATGTTATCACATGCTTTCTGACTGCAAATAATCGCATGGACCTAATTTTTATTTGCGAATTGCTATTTATTCGTGATAAAAGATGACCATTTAAAAGTCAGATGGTGACGGTTGACGAAGAGTTGTTCACATCATCATCTACAAATTGCCCTGAGCCTAATGAGACAATGGCCAATTCAGGTTTAACCGTCAAAGGGGTAAAGTATCTGCATCTACTGTCAAGTAACTGTGTAACTGTGGAAATCTGTGCTGGAAGATTTTTATTTATCCATTTAGTTAATCGTTTTGTTGCGACAAATTTTGTACTTAAAAAAATTCACCACAATAATAGAAGTTGCGTGCCAGTGAAATTTCTTAAATATGTAGTGCATTAAACAACAAGAACACACAGCGTTTATTTATAAATAAATAAAAATATTAAAAATATTATTTCTTATCTCTAAAAGAGCACAATTTAATGCACGACTTCTATTGGCCCCATATTATAGCAGACGAAGAAAATCTCATTATATTGAGATATAGTGTGACGTTATAAATGACGTAACGCTTACGCTTGATTTATTTTAGTTTTTAATTACATTTTGATTTGTTTATTTCAGAGTAAACGTTTAAAAGTCTCTCTGGAAATGTTTAAAATCTTTTCTAATCCCTTCTTACTTCTCTCATGAATTGTGCTGTAAAAACATTTGCAAAAATTCAGTTTGCTTTTAAATCTCTAATAAGCCAGTTCTGTATGCTAGAGTGTACTTAAAATCTTATCAAAAATCAAAATATCAAAAAAATATGAATAAATCACCAGGCATTATATTACTTTCCGTCCTGCCTGTGGTCTATCTACAAACTTTAAACCACTGCTACGTTACAACAATTTGTAATACAGAAACAAGGATCAACAAAAACTATTTCAGAATTTTGGCACAAAGCTACAGACAGCTGTGAACCTGACATCAATAATTTATTTGAAATGCGAAAAAAGCTTCAGGGAATATGAGGAATCCTATCATTACGACTTATCCAATGAACTACTAAGTGGCCATATCAGCACCTCTTTAATGGAATCATTGTTTAGCCAAATAATGGCCAAATTTTCTACAAAAACATCAAATAATTCCGAATCACACAAACTTGATCAAGTTATTAACAATTTGTACACAGAAGATAGAAAATTTGTCTTGAAAATATGGCAACAAGTTTTAGATGCCACTGCTGTATTCATGGATATGCGTAGCATTATACAGCATATTTTATTAAATGAAAAAAATAACGAATTGAAACTGGACTTGTTGTATTACTTGCTACATAAATATGAAAATCAATATCCAGTTGATCAACGTGTAATGCCTGCGTTAGTGTATGCGATAACGACTGTAGGAGAGGAAATTTCCAATGGCGATTATAATATGAAAGCTTATGAAACTTTGAAGAAAATCATGAATACCAAATTACCCAAACCTCTGGCGACACTCTATCTATCCCAGTCTTTTTATAACATTTCCCTATTGAATAGGCAGCATAACAAATTTATATTCCCAGATGTTGATAGCGGTCCCGTCAGATAACAAACGTTTTATCGTTACTTTGGTATCAAAGCTAAGATATAATGTTAAAGGTGTTTTCAGAGTAGAAATCAACTGCAGAAGGTATGGTTGCCTTTAGTGCTTTTTACAAACCCGCCTATCGGTATATAGTAGCTGAAGATCATTCTGCCCTCATCTGTCTGAACTGTCTTGCATCTGCAAACGGCAGCCAATGGTGGCAGGTGTTATGGCCAATGGATAATGAAGAATATGTTGCCTTTCAAAACACAGCAACTGGTGAATTGTTATGTGCTACGGATCCCTATAAGGAAAACTGGGTATTGATATCCACATTAGCGGTGGAAAAGCATAGAAATAATTCGGCTTGTCATTGGAAGGTGTCTATGAATATCAAAGGACTGTAAAAAACTCTTTACATAGAATATTAATTGTATGCACTGCACATATGTATGTAAAATAGTGATAAATAAGAAATGAAAATCGTTTCCACTTTTTAAATAAAAATGTTTTTAAATAAAATTTATTACAGTTTAATTACTTTCTTTGTATTCTTTCTTCAAATGATTCATAAAATAGGAACTCAATTAAAATCTAGTCACCCGCCAGTGACAGGCTGCATTGTCCATATTATCTTTACCATTTAACAAGGTGACATAGCGTCTATTTTCATCATAAGCTGTAGTGGCACACAGCAGTTCTAAAGTGTCATCATTGCGAAACAACAAATAGCGTTGTCCTGCCGGGGATAATGTTGCATGTGGCCATATAACATGCCACCATTGACTGGGTTTCATGCCACTGCCTAGCCAAAAATAAACAGCCTGATGTTCGATATCAGCATACAAATATTTGATAGAGGCACCATAACGACTACCGAAAGCCACCGAACCATTGTTATTAAACGTCACTGTTAAATGGCCATCTGAGTCTGTAGTATTCTTATCTTGAGTCCAGGTTAAAGCTAAACGTGTCTCGTTATCTGGGCCATTATCTCGTGGAGCATATAGATATTCCCAATGGCCTTGATTAAGTAGACCAATTCTTTGGCTTGAAGATTCATAAAACATTCTTAATTCCTCTGGCAAATGATGATAGAGACGTTCTAAAGCTTGTATCGAGTTGGTGGTTAATGACTTAAAATTTTTCTCATACAGTTGATTAATGTGAAATGTTAGCAAAGGCAATACCGAATACGCTTGTTGGTTATCCAATAAATATTTGCTTAACAAAGAATTTAATGCCATAATTTGTAACTCTTTCTCCCTTAGATCGACTATGTCTTTAATAAGCTCTGCAGGTTCTACGAATAAATATACTTCGTTGAAAACACGCTCCATAATGTATTGTACAACTCTCTTATCGATGCCATAGAGCTCTTTTAAATTCTGCTTTAATTCTAAGTTACTGGCCCATGAATGCACAACAAAAGCCTCTTCAACTTTAGCGATCATCGTCTTCATAACATTTTTACGTATTTGATGACGCATCAATAGGCTACAATGATCTGTTGTATCCGTATCTCTATCTGCATTCAACATTAACTTGCTGTACAATTCTAATCAAACGTTTCATATCCAATTCACATTCAGTTTGGGCATCTTGCCAGAATGTTTTCAATGTTGTACTCATTGATGTCTGATGGTTTTCGATGCAAAATTTTAAATCTTTATTAGCAGCCGGTGGTGTCGTCATTGTTTCAGCAGCTGCTATTGCTTGACTAACTACGTAGATTGTGAAATAAATAATGAACGGGGAATAAGCTTTTAAGCTCAACATTGTGGTAATGTTGTTTCAATCAGTGTTTAAGTGAGACTGACTGTGTAGAAAATTTTTAAAGCAATACTAGTCTCGGTAGGTTTTGTTTTGAGATAGCAAAACCATGCTTTAAAATTCTCTGAGTATTGATCGAAAGAGATGAAATTTTGTGAAAAGAGAACATCATTACACTGTAAATACATATGTACACACATGTGTTAGTAGATTTATGTTAATGTTTGCAATGGTTCATCACTAATCAATCAATCCTACTTGTGCAACTAAATCAAATTTACCATTGGATACATAAATAATTGACTATTAACACCACGCATATCATGTGTGTTAATTTTATACATGAGTGGTGGGATCCTACAGTTTAAAGTCGATTCCGAACGACAGATTTTTGAGAAACTTCTCATAGCAATTTTATTTACTCTACAGAGTTTTTGCTAGAAATCTGCTGAGAGAAACCATTCAATAAGCTTTTAAAATAATAATAATATTTATTTCATTCCATTGTAAATAAAATAAGAAAGAAAAACTTAATCCACCCCATTTTGATATAAATTGTCCCGCACTAATTCAGCATAGACGTCACCCTTTATTTGCAGAACAAAAACTTTCGGATCAAATACCGGCTGAACTACAGTCTGCGAACAAACTCGAATGCAATAGCTTTTTAAAGGCATGAGTGAGACCAACTTTCACTTCCAACAAACCCAAACGGCCACCAATGCAATTGTGAGGTCCAACACCAAATGGCACATAAGACATGGGTGTTATGGCTGCCTTATTAGTCGAACTAAAGCGTTCTGGTTTAAATTTGGTGGGTTCGGGCCAATGCTAAAAATTAAAAAAAGAGAAATATTTTCATTACAAGTATATCTTTTTTCAATTTTATGTGTTTACCTTAAGATCATAATGTAAACCCAATACCGATACATAGATTGGCATGCCTGGCGGTACAACATAATCATTAAAAGGTTTCAATGAAAATCCTGCAGTGCTGCCAATAGAAGGTTCATATCTGCGATCTAATATTGGTAAAACTGGATACAATCGAAGGGTTTCATCTATAACCATTTGTAAATATTCCATTTTTGTTATGGTTTCATATGTTATTGCGCCCCTATCTTTTATATACGCCTGTAGAATCTCCTGTCTTAATCGCTTTTGCGCTTCTTGATTTTTGGCCAATTCTAATAAAGCACTGGATATGGTGGAAGCAGAAGTATCAAAACCACCAGTCATTAAAATAGCAGCCTGGGCTGTCAATTCTTCCATACACTTTTCCATATCCTCGCCTTTATTTTGGGCCTCATTTTTCAGTTGTATGAACAAGTCAATGAGATCATTGCGTTTGCCAGCCATACGCTCTCTCTCCGCCATAACCGATTTAATGGAAGATCTCATAAATTTTTCTGTTGAATCATAAAACACTTTGGGTCTCATGATTTTATTGATCTGCTTATTGGCAAAGAATATTAATAGAAAATCCCATGCTCTCTTAGCATTGAAAGCAGGACAATTTAGTGTGTCTCTGCATACATGCGCTCATTTGAATTACCCAAAGCATTCGAATTAAATCCCATTATTGTTGAGGATATAACATCAGTAGAATAACGTCCTGCCAATTCCTTAAGTTCCACTATACAACGCTCTCCCTGTTCGTTTAGATACTGTTCTAAATTTTCGCCTATTTGTTGTACCAATGGAAACATATTCTTCAACTGGGCACTGGTAAAAATAGGCGTCAATTTAGGACGCATTTCACGCCAATGGTTGTACTTGGCAAAGTAAATATTAAATGCTCCCAATGGATCATAGCTGCTGCAGGTGTGATCAGTACGATTACGAAAATTATGAAAGTCCTTTACAAATATTCTCTTTATAAGTTCCGGTTCACGTATTAAGAGGCCTGGTTTTAAAAAGCTATATATGCCGATTATGGCATCATTTTCGAATTTTCGATCTTCATAAATTGTACGCAAATGAAAGCCGAAATTTGTTTTCAATGTCGCAAACTTCTTCCAATCACCACTAAATATAGATGAACGGGCACTGCGCATTCCAGTGGCTTTATGTTTAGTCCAGTAGCTTAAATTGTTTTCACATTGCTTACGTAGTATATAGATAAGTATTAAAATACATATTAGAAATACAACTGTTAGATCGATTATGAACATATTGATTGAAATAATTCAATTGATTTACGAGTTGAGTCTTTCAATTCCAAAATTATACTGAATCGATGGTTTAGAATTCATTCATAGAAAAACGTTTTAAATAGGTTTTAGAAAAACAGGTAAAAGTTCAAAACCTTTTGAAAAGAAACAGAAACAAAATTAATCAATATTCAAAACAACAACAAAAAAATATAGCCATGGCACACGTTTAAGAATAATTTAAATAACAAAAAAATTGCAACAAAAAAATTGCAAATTCTATTGAATTATCAATTAAATTTTATAAAAACCTTTTGTTTAAAAACGCGCAAGCTTTCATGAACATATTTTTTTTTTGTTCTTCAAATTTCAATGTTTCAAGCATTTCGTTAACAGCACTCTTATTTTCAGATGAATTACGAGTATCTGGATGTGTATCTAGAATCTGTCAAATAATTATCTTATGCTAACCTGAGTTAGTAAAGGATTTTAAACTTTAATGGATTTAAATGTCTTTAAAGCTTAAAATATTCTGAAAAGCCTTTAAACATTCGATAACAACATTCTCTAACAACATTAGAAATGTTAACTATTTTAGTTTCATTTGAAATCCTTTGATCAATCCTTTGTAACCATGGCAAAGGAAAAGAAAACGTTTCAATCCCGTTTGGAAAAACTTCTCTGTTATGTTGTAAGTGCCACTCTCCTTCTCTAGCTCTCTTGAATTTCATACGAAACTCAAAAAGCAATTCAATATCGTCAATACAAAGCATCAAGTTTAAATTCAATTACTAATACAAATACTACTCATACTATCGATACACACACACACACTCACACACAGTCATACAAAACATTTTAGATTTCGTATGCTGTATTGCCGATTACTTTTACTGTACAGCTCTCCTAACAATACTTGTAAGCAAGCAAAAATATAACGGATGTGTACATGCATGTATATGGTCGGTCATACACTTCAACCAAATAATATTCGTTCGTATGCTTACTAACGCATACAAATACATATGTATGTATTGTATGTTGTGTATGCATTCCCTTGCGTACATATTGAGTGCAATGAAGAATGTACGTACGTACGTATACAATAGGATACTTAAGATTAAAATTGGTTAACATCAATTTGTTTACGAGTAATCAGAGTTGTAGAAATAAATATTAAAAAATACACATACACGGCACACACACACACACACATACATACATACTTTCAAGATCCGAAACACGTAATATGTAGCGTTGTAAGACGTCCCACGGGTTTCCGTGCTTATGCCACTACTATGGAACATTATGTACGTTGGGATAGTCGTTAACACTCCCTTACCGCCATAGAGGAGACGACGAACTTAGTTTGATAAGACTGAATTGACACTCAATGGACCAAAGACAGCGGCCGCCTTGAGAAGTGGCCGAAAAATAGTTGAAAAGATAGGAGTGACCGCTGGGGAGCCGAAAATGGATTCTAAGAGGATCATAACATACTTGTTGGTAATTATCGAACTTACAGAAAAATTACAAAAAGCTTGCGATGCAAAAGAAAAAAGAAATTAGCCTTCGTACGTATTAGAAATATAGGAGCGTTTCCATCAAGGAGAAAAATAAAATAAAATTAGAAATTATATTTATTGTCCTATACATGTATATTTTTTATTTCCAATTGTAATCCTTACTATCTATTGTTATTTTAAAAATTTAGAATATTTTTTGACAAATAACTAAAGAAATAAAAACAAATTATCGCCTAAAAGTAAATTTATTTTGAATAAAAGCAACAAATTAATGCCTGATGACTGCCTTAAGATGAATGTATAGTAGTATAGACGGTAGTTTGTAATCTATATTTGAATTGAAAACATTTTCTTTTATTGTTGTCGTTACTGTTATTGCCCTCTTGCCAGTAGCGTAACTTAGTTATTTCAAAAAAAAAAAAATCAAACGAAGTCAAGAATAACGAACATTATTATTGAGGTGTTAACATGCAAATTACCATTTTAAATGGAAATTGTTATAAATAAAAACACACAACAACTGCAACAATAACAACATTAGCAGCTGTATAAAATAACATAAATAACAGCTGTGTAGCAACAAAAGTAACAAGAACCTAAAAAAAGAAAGAAAGAAATTTCAATGAAAAATCGTTTCAAAAATTTAAAATAAAAATTGATTTTCCTTCTTCGTCATTTTATTTTCATTATTCATTCATACAGTTATTCATTATTTATTATGAATTTTATTGAATTTAATTGAATGTCAATAAATATTGACAAATACAATGAATATGAATACAAATTTTTCCATAAATATTACAAAGTATATAGATTTTATACATTAAATTAAAGCTATTCAAATAGTTTTAACTAATAAAATAAAAATATTTGACCAGCTTAACTGATAAAATAAAAATAAATGAATAGTTCGGCCCAATTCTTTTAAAAAAAATTAAAAAGAGGCCTAGAAAAAATAATAGGGACACTCAAATTTTTCAATCTATTCTTATATTTTTAAATATTTTTCCATAAATATTGCAAAGTATATACATGAAATTAAAGCTATTCAAATAGTTTAACTAATAAAGTAAAAATAAATGACTAGCTCTGCCAAATTCTTAAAAACAAATAATAGAAAAGAAAGATATAATAGAAATATAATAGAAATTTGGTTTTAAGTCCTATTTATTTAGTTCGTGAATTGGCTTTTATAAACCTTTTTTGGGTTTAGCAACCTGGTTTCTAACACCACCCATGTTGTATGAGTTAATTTTATCAATGAGTGGAGATACCGACAGTTTAACGTTGACACCGAACGATAGATTTTTAAGAAAATTTTCATGGCTGAGAGGAAATCCTGGAAGAAAGAAGACCCTGTCCCTGCATTAAAGAGCTCGTAAGTCTAATATTGTCACCAACTGTATGTCTATGTTAATGCGTGCATATAAAATTCAAAGCAATAAAAATTAATATGACATAAAAATCATTTTACGCTTTAATACACGTTGCCTAACTGGCACTGCCTTGACGCGTCTCCTGCTTGCATCCCCAATTCATTTATGGTTGCTTTAATAAAATTAGAAAATTTACTCGCATACAAATATTCACAATAAAATCCATCGATTTTTTTTCTTATTGCTTTCTGGCTGGATTTTGAAAACATTTTGTGGAGTTTTTGTTTTCTGCGTCTCGCCGACAACATTAAGAAATCCTGCCACTGTCTTCTTTTCCCCTTTCTTCTGTTAATTATGCCTACACTTTTGTACATATTAAAGAAAATCCAGAACTGAAAGTAAAAGATGATAAAAAAAATTAAAAAAAATGACAACATCAAGATTATGACCAACGATAACGATTGTGGACGGACAATACATTTTGTGGAATCTCTTGCTTTGCATGAATATAAAAGTGTTTCTCGTGTTTATCTCCTGGTTCATTATCGTCTTTGATTACAATGAGGTGTTTGGGCTTTTAGCTTAAATTATACACCTGACTATTGTCAGTCAACATAAAAACTTATAGCAGTGATAAAAGAAAGACTTGGAGCCCATTAAGCTGGAATATTTTAGAAGACAACAATTACACTGCGAGTAGAGATGACAATAACGATTACGTTCCTGTGGTAGTTTTTGCCAATATAAAGTGTAATTCGCAAAGAGATCGTCAAGGAGGTAAGCAGACATTGTCTTTCATTGAAATTATACGAAAAACCTGTTAAATGTTTTTCTCTTTCATAATTGTAAACAATCTATACAGTATTAAAGCGAAAGTTTGGTCTGTTACGATATTTGTATTACAGACTTATTGAACATAATAAATAGAATGAGTGAAAAGTGAATTAACAGATGATGTTGTGTTCCTTACAATATAAACATGTATATTTGAATAAATAAAACAAAAAAATTTTAAATTGAAAAAAACAAATTGTCTCCCCCACTGTAATGTATTGCAGAATTAATAATACCCAGGAGTAAAGCAAACCTTAAAATGAAATTCATTATAAATAAAAACATCCACACTCACATAAACACGCCTAAAGAGCATTCATATACATTAACTAAATATTCTACTGTTGAAAAGGGGAAAAAGGAATGGCGAATAACAAGAACAAGAAAATTATAATAAAAGGAAACATACCAAAACGGAAGTAGGAAAGAAATAAAAAAAATTCTCTGTCGCATGGCGTGGCAATAAAGACCAACAAATGCTTCAATTGTAAATGTAAAGCTGAAAAGGAAAAACAACTTTTCTTTTGCCAAAGAAAACTAAAGAAATACGCAGACCTGGCAAGAATTTAAGTTGAGATTTGTGAGGTATTAAGTAGGGAAATTGTATACAAAATAATTCCATGACATAAAATCCCTCATTTGCAAAATGTATGAACATAAATATTAGGTGTATAACATTAAAATGCGGGAGTCACAGTACATGCTATTCATTTAGCCAGTGATCCCACTGTTTTTTTTTTCGAAATCAATGAAGATTAAATGGGGAGGTGAGCACAATTCGCAAGGTTTGCCAGATATTATGGCCATAAAATAGACAAAAATTATCATTGCTAATAATGTAATAATTTTTTCCAATAAACACTCAAAATTTGCTTGAAATTCCACATTTTTATAGTTATATACCCAGTATAAACAAAGTTCTATGGCATAAGATTCTTCATTTGCAAAAAATTAAGAAAGAAAGAAAAAAAAATAATAATCTGTAATGAATCAAAACTTTTTTGGCATCGACAAATGGTAAGGGATTTGTTCAAATTTTCTTTTAAATCGCCTTCATAAACTTATAAAGGAATTGTACTTCTCTTATTCATACTCGAAGGTATTTATGTAAGACAAAATTAATATAATCATAATTCATAATTTTGGTCCAGCTGGAATTCTAATAATCTTTTCTAGCTGTCTACAGGCCTTTCTAATCTTCTGTTACACTGAGAGCTTCAAACAGTTCCACCAAGGATGAAAAGCCTATAGAACTTTGGTTTTTCTCGATTAATTTTTTTTAATTTAACTTAGCAAGCACGTACTGTACTCCAGTATTTACGACAATAGGTTCACAAAAAATAGGCAAGTCGCCGTGGTCTAATAGGTAGTGTGTTGGCTTATTAGACAAAAGGCCCGGGTTCGAATCCCAGGTCAGACATCAAAACGAAAAAACATTTCTTCGGCGACTTCCTCTCAGCAGATTTCTGGCAAAGACTCTGAGAGTAAAAATTGCCATGGAAAGCTTCTCAAAAATATGTCGTTCGGAGTCGACTATAAACTGTAGATCCTGCCACTCATGTATAAAATTAACGCACACAATATAAGTGGTGTGAGAAGCTAGGTCGTAATCCTGACTGAAGGGTTGTAATGGCCAATTATGTTATGTATGTAGGTTCACAAAAGTCCTTGTTAACTTCATTACAAAGCTGTAAAGTGATCGATTGCTTGAAGCGCGTTTTAGAATGTCGGATCGAATTCCTTACCAAAGTCAATCAATGTCAATACCACAGCCATGATGTCAGAAACTCGGTTCATTACATAAATCCACAGTGAGTGAATGTGATAGACTTTAGTGAAATCTTTCTTACTGAATCTGCTACTTATTTCAGTTAAGCGTTTGATTATTGTTGCTCTAATTAAAAAACTGCAGCTACCATACCTCGCGCCTACTTATTCTTCAGGATGCATTTACGCTTTGGAATATTGACTTTATTTGTGCAGACTCTACTAATGTCAGTTCTGACTTACGTTAATTTATTTAAGTTCAAATTTTTTCATTCTGACTCTTATAGTTTCATTTCTCATGAAGGATTCAATTGTGCTTTTAATTTCACGTGAATATCAACATGCCACCAAAGAACAACACGGTTACACTTGAACATGTTAATGCAACGCTATAGTGATGGTGCGTGACTGTTTGGCAACGTATGTAGATGTGCCAAACCAACCAACCACATGGTAATGTGCTGTGTATGTGTGTGTTTTGCACTCTTTAACACAACCAAATGCAACATGTTTATCCAGAAAGGAATGTCAGTGTCAACATTCTGACACAGACAGTTACAAAGTGTGCTATTCATGCCACACGTCTACAAGTGGTTTTCAACGGCATGGTTTTTCTTTGTATTTTATTTGAAAAAATTTTGTTTCATAACATGTTACGTTTTAAAATTTAAAAAAAGAAAAACCTATCAAGGTCAAAGGTTATTTAAATTAAATTAAAAATTAAAACTAAAAAAGTTTGGAAAAAATGTCTTGGCATTTCGTTCTAGAAGTTGGAATCAATGCTTAAGTAGTGACATCAGGAAACTTATCAGTTGAAATAGTTTTCATTTATAATAGCACAATATTTTTTTTCTTTTTTCTGCAGTTGGGATTCGGCATACTCCGCATCGAAAGCTCTGGCGCATTCAATGGGTAATCATATCCGATATAAGGAATTGAGTAAGATTACAGTTGACCTCTCCGTGACTTCGAGTTATTTAACCATTTAAGTATATTCAAAATGATTGCAGCGTGTTTTTTCATCTTCTGACTCGTTTTTGTCAGATCTTTAGGTTGCGCAAATAGTGAACAAACGCAAGAAAAGATAGAACAGATTTGTACAACTCAATTAAGGATCGAAAAGACATTAGTAATATACCATTATAATAACAAAATTCTATCCACATAAGATTTGTAATAATTGTTTAAAAATAACTTTTCTAGAATAAATTTTCCTTTCTGCTTGACTGTGAAATAAATTACTTATTCTATATTCAGCTTTAAAGTTTTATTTTCAAAACTTTTACTTTGATAGACGCTTTTATTTTCATAAAAGGTTAACTTCCTGCAACTTAAAGTGGCAACAAGCAAAAAAAAAAAAAAAATTAAATAATAACAGAAGGCAAGATTATCCACAAGAAAAAGGTCTTTAAATTTTAATGGCTCATGGTTTAGTGGTCTACTTTGCCCTCAAGAGCCGGAAAATAGTGCTTCAAGTAAAATTATAGATAATAACTGTAATTTGCAGCAATTATAATAAAAAAAGTATTTATTTTTCCTTTGCTTTTAAAAAAAGACTAAGATTTTGTATATAATAACTGCATATAACGGGTGTTGTTATAAGAGATATGAAGTAGGAAAAGAATATTGAAATTATCTAAAACTTCGTAGCTATTCTTAACGTAGTAGAAAACTATATATAAACTTATAAATTTAAAGAAATTATATTAGTTTCATAAGTAATCAGTTTAGCAATAAAAGGGTTATCTGTGACACTTTGTGGATAAACCTGACAAGAACCGATTGCTTAACACGCCTGAGATCACATTCTGTAGGCACTTTGAAACTCTTAGCAACTTTCTTTACTTAAAGAATTCTGATTTGCATAATTAAATTAGATATTAGATTAGATATTTGTAATAATACTAATTCTTGATGTCCGATTACTAAACATTTTATGCCAGTACATATAGTTGAAACTGGGAACACATGTAAGTATTGTCCGTTGTTCTACTAAGCGTATGATTAATATAAACAAGAAAACCCATTTTTCAAAATTATTACGTATACGCATCGAGGATTTGTTATAATAAAGTGTAGTAGTAAGAATTCCATTATCTTTGCATGAAATTAGAGACTATATTAGCATAGTTCAAATGATTTCCATTAGGTATTGAAGTCAACTACATCTTCCCCCTCTCCTTTATCGTGCGTTTTTTTTTTACCAAAAACAAAAGATTTTTTGCATAAACCGGAAGTAATAAGTGTAACAAGATCCGGACAATAAATTGAATGATAAATACCTTGTAAATTAAATACATTTATATATTAATGTGTTCATATTTTTCGCAAGAAATGCTTTTCCGCAATTTAAATGACAGAATGTAATTTTAATCAGTTTAATAGACAAATAATTTCGTTAAAAAATTTTTCTTCGATTGATCTTCTCTTTATCTCATATCATTTACCATATGATATGTTGTGTTATGGCAGAGAAAATTAATGTTTAATTCGACAAAACCAATCAAACATTTTTCTTCTTTATACTTCTTTAGAACATCGATTTACAACGTATCAAAAAATAAAAATAAAAAAAGAAAATAAACATTTTAAATAAATTCCATTAAAATATGTTTTATTTTGCCCATGGATACATTTCAGAGAATTTCAAATTCTTTTATAGTTATGAAAGAAATATCCACCAATTTCTTTGTAGCATTGAGAACATATTTTTCTTCTTTTTTTATTTTTTATGTTTTATATTCACTTTTATTTCATTTTAATTCAATGGCATATAATAGTATCTATCCTACATTGTAAGTACGTACGTACATAAGTATACGTTTAAGTATGTTGCGACATTTTTAAATAAAAAAAAAAAAGCGTTTTTAATTCGTTTCTCTGTATATGTGACAGTATTTGCTATAAACTACACGAGCAGGTAAAACGTCTGTGTTGTTCAGGGTTTTGTTAAGTTTAAAAACGTAGCACACATTGTGCTTAGACAGCAACATTTTTGTGTTATTCTAAGACACTGTAGTATAGTACAGTTGGTATACACATGCACAAAACGGTTGTTCTAAAAATGTTGTCTTTTCTTGTTTTTGTTATTGTTAAGCATTATCTTTAAGCACTCTGATGCTGACATCCTTGACAGTTTATGGTATTTCATGACTGTGTCATATTGTAGAAGAAAAAAATTAATGCGAAAAATAAATTCTACTTACACATACATACACTTGCTTACAATGCAATACAGCTGCTTAAATAAAAAACCAACACAAAATAAAAAATCAACACAGTTTTAATACATTTTTATGAAAAAAAAAAATTATGTTGCACTGTGTGTTATTTTATTTAAATACTATGTACCTAGACATACGTATTTGTATAATTGTAGCATACAGCTGGTAACCCTTAAATTTCGTTACATGTTAAAATGTAAACAATCATTCATTTTCATGCACATCACTTTTACCCTTCCATATAAGGTGTAGTGAAAAAACTTCATTACTTTGTCGTATAGCATTGTGTCATGATATCCGTATGATGGGAACATTCTACTGTTCTGTTATTATATGAAGAGACCTACGACAACTATATGCCGTTCTGAAGTTCATTATGACATAACCATGAGCTTTGACAGCCAACTCGCTTAAAGAAAGTAGTAAGTGTACCTTCCTTTCTTATCGCAGTTGAAGAGGTTGAAGTAATATGGACTGTTCCATCCATTCTAAAAAAAAACCACAAGTAAAAGTTTCATTTGGTCTCAAACATTCAGTAAAAATCTAAACAAAGTCGTTTAGACTTTCACTTTTCTGAACTTTATTTTGTGGTATCATGTAGAACATTATATTCATTACTAAGATAACGCGTGATATAGACACAATTTCTTTTTACTACACCTTGTATATAATTTTTTTATATCTAAGCTTACATGCACTCATGCTCACTAGCATGTATTGCAAATAAACAAATAAGATACTGACTGCAGGTGTTTTGATTCTCTATTTATCCCTTCCTTCATTTTTCTATCTTTACCTCACAAGCAGACACATGCACATACCTTCTTAGTGTTTTAATAATCTTGGAATATTTATTACAAGCATACTACTACTCCTAATATACGATAAATTGTTGAAGTGACGAAGAGTGTAAGAGAGTGAGAGGGAGGTTAAGGGGAGTATAATATAATTTTAATTGCATTTTCTACAAACTGAACGTGTTGGTGTGTATATTTGTTGAGAAACATAAACAAAAAATGTTACTTTTTAAAATAGGTGACGGTGTGTTTGCTGTATACGGACACACATTGTATGATAAAACTATGTCTGATGTCGTTGTTTACATTTTAAGTTTTATTTTAATTAAATTTTGATGTCCTTTAATAATCGTAGAGAAATTAGTTATTAAAAGTATAACCCAACAAATGAGATACTTGTAGAAAACTAAATATAATAATTAAAGCCGATAAAATTAACTCATATAGTAAATATCAAATTAAATAATAATTTAAAATCTTAAAAAATACAATTTTATTTCATTAAAGAATAAGAAATAGAGAATTTTAATTTAAAAAAATACAGATATTTTATATATTTATGATATTGTTATTGTTTTTATAAAAAAAAAACAATAATTTAATTTCTATAATTTTAAATCTTTTTAAACCAAATTTCATTGTCAATAAAACCAGAATTTTTTATCATCATCCTCAATTTCCTCTAATTTACTTTATAAATAAATTTTTTGGTTTCAAGTTTCCGTTTAATTACCAGCATCAATGTCAAAAGTTTGTTGAATGCAAATGTCTAAGGAAAGTGTGCAAAAAGCGTAATGGCAGAAGAGTAATAAACCACCATTCTGTCCCATTGTACGTTCCTGTGCGGTTTCGATAATCTAATTTCTGCAAACAGCATTTAGAGAGACACATTCAAACACGCAAACAATTATGTGTTTCATCTAAATTACAGGGATTATTATTAGAAGTTAAATGGATTTATTTAAAATGATTTTTTTTTTATCATTTTTGCTTTGGCAGTTGTTGATTTATTTCAAACCACAAAATTAGATTTCATCGATTATAAATATATGGACCTGTATGTGACATTTAATATATAAATTTGAAATTCATTGTAAATATGATAAATTTCAGGGAATGGTTTATTCAATTTCCCAGTAGCTACTTTATCGCACAGTAGTAAACGATTTATTGAAGATAAAGAATTAAACATAACAACACTATAAACAACAGGCGCATCTTCTGTCCTATTATAGAATAAGAGATCGTAACTGGGAGAATATATATCAATTAGCAATACATATAGCCTGTCCTAATAAAGACATTTTTATTTATTGCCAATAAATTTAACAATGAAATGTTATTTGTTCATTCAATACTATACATTTGTATTTTTAATTAAATCCTTGAATATTTACTTAACAAATAATGTAAACATATTTAGTCCTACATACATACATATGTATTTTAATTACATATTTATATACATAAATATTTACACAAAACGAAAAGCATACAAATCAACAGCAACTAATTTCACATCCTTGTTTTCATAACTGCATTATGATTTAAAGTGTTCTGAAACTGAAAGAGAAAGAAAGCGAGAGAGAGAGAGAGATAGAGTAAGAGACAAGGAGTTATTTAAGTACTTAATTTAGAGAAACAGTTTATTTTGTATGCAAATAAGCCCACAGTGAAGGACAAAAGAAATACTTAAAAGTTCTCATAGAGCATAGCAATATAATAATAAAGTCCTTAATTTAATTCTAAATACAACACTGTAAATATTTTAACGTCACTTTTAATGTAGTGGAGGCATTGTATTGTATGTATGCTCTGCACATGCATTGTTATTTGTGTTTATGCCAGTAAAAGTAAATGAACGAGTGTATAAGTTTACAGTTATTTAAATGTGCGAGAGTATATTATTGCATGAGTGTGTGTGTGTGTGTGTTTTGAGAGATTTTGTGTTTTAGGTCCTGGTCTCCACAGAAAACCTCCATTGTGTATATAGTTTTGGTTTGTTAGCAAATGTACAACAACATTTATGTAGTTTGTGGTTTTGTTGTTTTTCTTTTCCACATAAACAATAAAACGTCAACAAAATGGTAGTTTTGTGCCGCAACATTGAAAATTTGTGACAGCAAATGTATGGGTTTGTGTGTTCCTTTACTTAAAACTAAATGTATAGCAATGGTTGATTTTTTTGTTTTTAATTTTGATGTCATTTTAATTTCAATATAGTGGTTGTAATCTCTGTCCCTCTCTCTCTCTCTCTCTCTCTCTCTCTCTCTTTGTCTTTATTTGATGTAAAGCTATACTAAAAATATTAGTGTGGGAAAGTTGCTTTCGCTGTTAATGAACTCATGCGGGCATTATTTCTCTGTGGTAATGCTCTAATCAAACAAAAAAATTTGCAAAGAAAATCAAAAAATAAGCCGCGATAGTCGCTAACAACTATCCTTCTCTTTACTTTCTTCTCGCCCACAAAGTTTTAATTGTCTTGAAAGATGTTGTTAAACGTCTTAATACAAAAGCCTAATGTTTATCTGTAAATAGGATTTTCATCTTTTGTTTTTACATTTTCTCCTTCTTATTTATTTTAATTTTTTTTTTTTTGTTTAATTATTCCATCAGACTACTCTTCTTTCAGTTCTTGTTTATGTTTATTTTTCTTTTTAATCATCTTGTTTAGGTTAAAAAGGTTTCTTAGTTTAATGTCACCAAATAAGAAATGCAAAAGAAAGCAGGTTACTTTCTTTTAAAGCAACAAAAAATCTAATTTAAGGAACAACATAGAGAAAAAATTTAAGAAAAAACAAACAATTAATTAACCATAGTGAACAAACAGTAGACGTAAACACATAAAACGTGTAGAAAATAAAATAAATAAGTTCAGGACGTAACTATTTTTTAGGGAAAATTGTTTTAAAAGCAAACAGTGTTGGACAAAAGTATGTATAACTATCTTGGATTTCTTTTCCTTTTTTGGGATAATAATTAATTTAACATAGCATTCGATAATTAAGGTTCTTAAGCAAAACCGGAAGCTTCATGTACATATTAATTACTGTCATATCATCATTAACTGGATCCTCTTAGAGAGAGTCCTTCAAGACACCAGTTTTGTAGTAGACTGAACTTGAAGTTGAATTGACCACTTCGGGGTAATAATGCTTGAAAACCTTGAGCGTAATAGTATTATTAAACTTCCTTCCATTCACAGTATGTATATGAAATAGTTAGAAAGCGCATCCGGTTTTGTAATTTATTGATTGATTGAAAATATTGTCCATTCCTGATAAATTCCTAACATTAATAAACACTTTACAAAATCTTTGCTTTTATTTGTAATGCCTTAAATTTAAAGAGCCTGTGAAAGAAATACTGAAATAAATATCGATAAGCTTTTTTCAAGAAATAAAAAATGTTGCTGACATAAATTAAGACGAAGAAGAAATAGGACATCAGCGGAAAAAGGCGAAGAATATTGCACCATATCAGCTATAAAATAAACAAAATTTGCATAAATAAAAATACAAATAAGAATGCGAAAAGGAATGAAAAGAAATCAGGTATTAATTCCAAATGGCTGCTTCAAAGACGGCAGTTTGGCGAAGAGGCGGTATGGGTTTAAATATTTGCACAAAAAATTCAAATAAATTCGTTGCCGGTGAGTGACTTTAAGCTTTAAGAATGTTGGCAAAAAAAAAAGTTTCGTATAAAACTGAAGAAACCCAATTTGTAATTTTTTCAGAAAAAATTTTCCGTTTTATTTATTTTACTCATAAACAGAAACAGCAAAAACAATTTGTTTAACATTTTATTGAAGAAAATCTGTTCCTTATTTATTTATTTTACTATCAAAAAACTTCAATTCGAATTTATTTAAATTCTTTACCCCCTATTTTCTTCATTTTTTTGAACCGTATTCAACAATCGTTTCTTCTGCAAGTGCAAGCAACCAGCTCATATCGGTGAATGCCTACACTGACAGATGTGAAAATTACTTATTCTAGACATGCACCCTCCAAAATCCCGATATACAGTACATTATTTATGGTTATACAGTACTCATTTGGAGTAACGGCACTTTGGTGAGTTTCGATTTTATTCACCACATCTACAAAATTCACCACCTTTTGTAAAAACTCACCATACGAAACTCACCACACCTACAAAATTCACATTTTTCAAAAAAAATTAAATTTTTTTCGTTTTTTTTTTATTATTTTTTAACCCCCTTTTTTACAGCAATTTTGTTTTCCGTGTTTTTTTTACCCCCCTCGTCGTCACGTTATTTTTACTTTTGCCAGGATTTGAACAGTGGCCGCCGTTGTTAAACTCCAACTACCAACCACCTTACTAGACAGATATGCCACCACAGTACTAAAACAAACGGGTGCTAATTCTTACTTAATAAACCCGGAAACGGAAAAGGAGTGTGTGAATTATTTATTAACATATTTTGAACGAACAAAAAACAAATTTGATGAAAATAGTACTGAAAGTACCGCCGTACACACTGCAGTATTTTTGAAATAAAAAAGTACTGAAAAAAATACAAAAGTACTAAATTTTCCAACTCTGCATACATAGCACAGTCTGCTGTGAGAGTTTCTCTATAAACAAGTCGATAAGTTTTCCACGGGAAAACAAGAATATTTTCAAAATATTTTCTTTTTATTCGGTAATATAATCATAAATTGTAAACGCAGTGACGTTTCAATTTATATTATAAAACAAGTTTTTGTAACAAATTAGTATCTGCGGTAAAAGCCCAAAAAATGTTGGTTAATGAAGCCCGTCTGTTAATGAGCCGCGCTGGTGCTGTGGCCGCACGTCATCAGGTAAAGAAAATTCAATTTTCCACATCTAAGTTCTCTTCTTCTAGTCATGAATATATCTTACATAAGCATTTATTTGATTCAGGAATTTATATCCAATTTCCCAAAATAATAAACCGCAAAATGTATAAAAATTACTTCAAGAAAATTTAAGAAGAATTTGCACTCAAAAAAGTGGTTATGTAAACCCAATTTGTTACCCATAAAATACACTGTGAGAGAGAGAATATCATGTGCAAATTATATTTATTGTATCAATTGCTTATCGTAGAGGGGAGGAGGGTTGTTTTTCTCATAAATATAATTGAATAATTTGGATAATTTTAATTAATAAATAATTTGTTTAACATTTAAGTTGCGCGCCGTCAGTTCTGGCAGTCAACAGAACCAGCAGGCTCAGGCCCAAGAGCAGGCCCCTGCACCACAAATTAAAACCTTCCAAATTTATCGCTGGAATCCCGATAATGCTGGTGAGAAGCCGTACATGCAAACTTATGAGGTAAATTTACGTGAATGTGGTCCTATGGTGTTGGATGCCTTGATTAAGATCAAAAATGAAATGGATCCCACTTTGACTTTCCGTCGTTCATGTCGTGAAGGTATCTGTGGCTCCTGTGCCATGAATATTGCTGGTACCAATACCTTGGCTTGCATCAGGTAAGATATGAACTGATTATTTATTCTCTATAACTTTTCCTATCATTGTCAATCGATGACTTCGTTATAATGTATGTAGCTTGTCTATTCTAACTAACACTGGGATACGCTGTATGCAAATTCATTTTGCAAATAACTTCAGATTACCCGAAAGCTAAACTATAAAGTTAGACTTCATTACAGATTTTTTATTTTAATTTAGGAATAGAAGCTTCCTGCTTTCTATTTTTGTAATCCCTGCTTAAAATGATTTTCAATTCACCACGCTTAAAATGATTCTGAGTTGGATACTTTTCCATTATGTAACGTATTTCTGATAAGCTTTATACTTACTAAACTCTATCTTGGGCCATTGTCTTGTCATTAGATAGATGCTTAATCTGTAAAACAAAAAATGATTAAAGAAAGAAACTCTTTGAAATTAAACGAATCAAATTTTCCCATTTTAATGTATTGGAGAATTTGTGCTCTTTTTTCCAACAACTTAAATAATTTTATTTATTGCCAAAAACAAAAACTTAAATTTCATTTCTTTTAAAGATAAGAAGAAATCATTTATTGAAATTGATAAGAAGGAATTAATGCATACATAATAAGAACCTACTTTCTTTTACGTTTTCATAAGTACTTGGGCCCCGCTGTGCTTATGCAAGCTTATCGTTGGATCATTGATTCACGTGATGAAAGTACCACTGAACGCTTGAGCAAACTGAAGGATCCATTCAGTGTTTACAGATGTCACACCATCATGAATTGCACTCGCACCTGCCCCAAGGGCTTAAATCCAGGTCGTGCTATTGCCGAAATCAAGAAACTTTTGTCGGGTATGGCCAAGAAGCCAGAACCCAAATTAGATACTGCAGCTTTGCACAAGTAGAAGATTCTCTCAGCAATTCTTTGCTTGAGCAATTCCTTTTCCAGTTTTCCTTTAAATTCTCTTTGTACTTATAAAGTTTCCTATATATAACATCAATGATATTTATTGTTTGCTTAGCACTAAAAATTTCTCCACAACTTTGTTAATTTTTTTTTTTTAATCTGCTGTAGTTTGAAACTTAATTTAACAGTTGATGTGTTACCGTTTACATTTTTTCTTATTCTCTAAGTTTTAAATGTATTAATTTATACAATACTTATGTTCATTCATTTTACGTTTTTGTCTTTAATTTATTTTCTTGTTTCGTTAGTTTTTTTTACGACTTTGACTATATTATACGTGGTTAGTTTGTACCCAAAGTTAATTTTAGTAAGAGAGGTTGCTAGTAGAGATATAAAAATTATTGTAATAAAGTTATCGTAACGTATTAATAGAGAGACAAACTACAGTTTATAAAAGAAATACTTAAAGGAATAAAATTCAAATAATTACATAAACTACGGTGTTCAGATTCATTCCAAAAAAAAATGGGAAGTTATTAAGGTGTTATTAATTTATATACATAAATATCAAAGTCTGGAGATATCGTTAAAGTGGGACCATTCCAAGGCTCATAAAATAAAGAAAGTTTGGTGATGTTTGATGGGATGAATGGATAGGCAATTAAATATCTGAGCTGTTAGACGCAACAGTCTGTCAGAAGAATCCATCAAGTTCTTGAACCAAAGAAACAATGTAAAGTTAATGGATTTGTGCTAGATTGGTAAATAAAGTGTTACTTACATAAAAATATTGCATGTAAACTTTGTAGTAACTAACTTAATCAAATGAATTCAGAATCAGAACCTATCTGATATGAATAATGTACCTAAATTATCACAATCGGAACGATTCAGTGGTGAGCAACAAAAACAAATATTCCAAATAATTTAAAATATATTTCCGGGCATATTTAAAAAAGGAAAGGAATAAAAAACTGGTTTTAAAGTAAATTACATGCAAATTGAATGTTTTTAAATGATTACTGTTATGTCTTTACTTAAGCGGTTTTCTCAACTTACAGCGGCTTATTCACTTTTGCTCTAATTTCATGCAACCATGCACAAAAGCAATGGTAACTCTATTAGCGTTCTTTCTGCTTTTGCGTCATTCGCATATTTCAAATTGTATTGAACGGACGGTTCGCCGGATAACGCGAGTGATATTTTGTCTTCTTTCTTTTTTTTTTTTGAAGAAAATTCATTTGTAAATACTATTAATCAAAATATTCGCATAAATGAGAATTAAACGTATATATTAACAGAATTTATAAAAACAGAAAAACAATACATATAGAAAAAAAAATACACTGAGTGCAAAAAAGAAAAACACTGCAAATAATTTCTCATTAAAGGTGGAATAAAAATGTTGGAAAATTAAATGAAAAACAGAAATAGAGATAAAAATAAACCTAGAAAGTTAATTGTTGTTAAAATATTATCCATTAAACATTTGTAAAAAAAAAGTAAGTTCTTCATCCTTAATTGTTAACAATGATTACAATCTTTAATTTGAAAGAGCGTCCAAAAACAGCGATGACCGCATTTTTAGTGCTTCACATGTCTGATTTCCACTCAGTATTCCTATTGTTGTTTGTGTTGTAATTAATAACGTAGACAAAAAGTATGAAAATAAAATAAACAGTGTTATAAAGTCTTATAGTTAGAGGCCACCGCGTCTTATTAGAAATGAACATTCGAAAAGTAAAAAAAAAATAAATCATAAAAAACTTTAAGGAAAACAAGTTTTTCTATTTTTCTTTCTCCTTCATTTTCGTTTTGATCAATATCCTCGCCGTATTGTTTATATTTGTGTTGTTTTACAGCTTTTTGCCGCCTCGATTGTGTTGTAAATTTTCCTTTCCCTTTTTTCCTGCATATTTGTGTTTTTGTAGCTGTTCATTTTTTGCTCGTCTTTCGTTTATAGGGGGAAAGAGCAAAAGTATGGAGAGTTTCCAACATGTGTGTTTTTGGAATGTGTCATCGTATTATAATCAGTGTTTGGGTATGTTTTTCAATAGTGAGTTTTATTGTTTACGAGGGTAGAAATGGGAGGGTGTTGACAGTTAATGGTTATATTTGTACAGGAAATAAATGAGATTTATTGTTGAAATAATATTTTCACTTTACGATGAAGAGAAAGAAGTATTTTTAAACATGTTTTATAAAATCTTTTTACTTCAAGCCGTTTAATATTTCATTGTAGTTTTATGGGTATTTTAAGTACAGTTATGGGTCATACCTACAATGTACGTATGTACATACATATGTATATCCTTCAATACTCCCTACCCTCAGCTTTGTGTACAAAACGTATGAACATGTTGGTTTATTTTTAAATAAAAACAATTAAATTATTGAGACTCTTACGTTGTTTTTACTTGGTTGTTGTATTAGGTGTAGTAAAATGATATCCATTTGTATTACCGTAATTAAGATTCTAGCATTTCCAACTAAACCTCTAGAAATCCTCAGAAATTTTTCGGATCATGCACACTATACCTCTCCCATTTATGCCGAATAGTTGTAGTGATTGTGTAGTAACGAATTTGTATGTGATCTATCTTTCATTCCGAACCTCTACCCACTTCGAAAATGGGGCAAAAATGTTGCTGTAGTTTCCAGGCAATTGTAACAGAGTGTAATACTCGGATAATTTCATTATTTGCTCGACGTATTATTGTTCTTTTAGTTCCAAAATTATTGCAACGTTATAATTTTGTCTTTTAATCTGAAAAACTTATTAAAGTCGTATCCTCTCAACGTCACTTAATTTTCTATTATCATATATTATCATATTTTATACTATTCTTATACGTATTATGTGTACAGATTTGTTGCACATAAAGGTAAATTATACATTTTATAAAGATTCACACCTTTCAATAGAGGAATCTGATCAGTCAGATTTGATCAATTAAAATATCCAATTATTGTATTGTTTATAGTTTTCAAATGATTTCTCTCAAAGCTGCGTGCTTTTTTAAAAAATATATATTTTTTTTTTATTTTATTTTACTGACTAATTTAAAATCAAATGCCAACAAAACAGTATGAGTGTGTTTAGAAATTTCTCTCATTTTGACTGAATTTAACGAAATGTTTACATATGTATATGCTAAATATAGAAAGCTCACACACTCACCGATATATATTAACAGTGGAGTCTTAAAGCGTTTACAATTTGAAAAATATCTGAAGAAAATGAAAGTTCTTAATATTTTCTTCAAAAATTGGAAACTTTAATGAAAATGGATTTTTTGAGCCTAGAAGGTAAAATGGAATTATCGAAGTAGGTATGTAAATAATAAATAAATTAAATCTCCTATATGTGAATCTTTTCTTTCAAGATTTCACTGTTTTTTACATTCATTACTCATCGAGGGACTTGATTTATTTATTTTTTTTTTGTTTAAACAAGAATCCCAATTTGTTCTCATTCCCATGATCCAATTTTTTGTGTTATTTTTACACTGCTTCCCTGTGACTTTATGCGGAAATATTCCACCTTAAAGATGTTTTTTTAGTTTGTTTTTGTGTCAAATATTTTTTATTTCATTGCATACAATTGCATAATAATTAGTGCGTCAATTTTTGGGGCTACAAATGAGTTTCGTAATCGAAGAAATAGGCAGAAAATTCATTGAAATTTCGTTTGCAAAACATAAAATTTTTAAAATATTGATGTAAAGTATTTAAAAGTTTAATAGAAATAAAAGATTTATTTATTTTCCTTTTTCAGTTGGTAGAGTTACGTGCACTTATTGCAATTTTAAATGGAGCTTCGTTTTACTTGGCAGATAAGGCCAAGCATTTAGGTATGATTCTTAAGTCGAATCGGAGGTGTTTGTACGACAAAACACTTAGCTATCTAGGATATGATGGGCAGACATCAAAGCAGACTTTACTCAAAAGTCTAGTTTCTTTAACATACATCCTAAGTGTGTCCGGTAATGACCGATATTTTCATAGAAAATCTTTAAACTTGATTTTCATTTCATTATCTGATCAAGTGCTCTTTTATGGAATTACAAGAATTATTGTTGATTTTCTCAACTTTTTAAGGTTTTAAACAAAAAATTTGTTATTCAGTTAAGACAAATTTAATCTCTACTATTTTTTCAAAAAAGAATAAAATTGTTTATTCTAGGAAATGCACTTCTTTAATTAACATGCTATCATTTATTTAATTCAGCTTGTGTTTATCAAACATTCTCAGAGTTTGAGCGCGCAAATAATCGTTTTATTTTAAGTTTAAAAAAGCAATGACATCATATAAATATGTATGTATTTATGTAAGTATAGAGTAAAAAATAATACTCAAAGCGTAGCTTTGTGGTCCCTTTTAGCAACCAACTACGACGCTTTGTGATTCATTAAAGAATTTATAAAAAAAAAAAAATAATAAAAGAATACGTTATTGTTTTCTCTTTTATAGAATTTTTCTTTTTAAATTCACATTCATTCTTATCAATTTTTTTTTTAATTTAGCCGGCAAAATTATATGCCACTCATATTTTACTGACTATAAATGCTGACTGTATAACAAAACAAACAATTAAACAAAAATCTTTTATATTTAATGCAAATTAATTATTTATTTTTTATACCTCTATGAACATTTTTTTCTAACTGTTAACAACATCCAATACTTTAAATATTAAAATCTAATTAATATTCTTTAAGGTATTTTGTTTGAATTCATTAAAATCCACATTCCTTTTAAAATTGTGTTGCGGTTAGAAAAAATACTTGCATTAAGTGGTTTTAATTTAGTTTCTCATAATAATTACTAAAGTTACTTTAATTAATTGCCAAGTTTTTTTTTACACATGCTTTGGTTGTTTTTTATATGCATTCCCCTTCCTTGTGTATTACAAATGTACTGAATTAAATACTTTACCTACATATATGGGAGGGTAAACATTAGTTGCCATTTGTTTTTTTTTCTGTTTTTCTGTCTAGCCATGTGGTAATTTTAACATTTCTTTTTATCATTTTATATCAATTGTGGTCTGTTCTATTCATTTATCTACATTTGCTTTAACATATTTGGCATTTTTTTCCATCTAAACAATACCATGGCGATAGTTATGTTTACTTTTTAAACCTTAAAGGTTTGTGGGAATAAGAAAATCACTCGGAATTCAAATTTGTTTTATTTGGTATCTAGGAGTAGAAAAAAATATAAGCATTAATGGCGCAAATGTCCTTTTTAAGTGTCAATTTTAGACGACCACCTTACAATGGTTATAGATGGTAGAAGACAAAGTCTAATCTAGCGATGGAAGTACAGGGATGCTTTAATTTGATTTATATGAGAAATTCTTCAAAGCAGCTTAATTTTTGTGTGGAACATATCGCTCCTTTATTGCAACATAGTCATATCTCAAAAAATTAAAAATTTGTAGTTACTTAAGCAAAACTGCTCTTTTAGGGCTTCTGTATATGTTGAAAAAAGAATCAGTCTTATAACGCAAGCTGAACCGAAGTTATAGCAAAAAGTGTTTGCGGCATTTAGATCATAGGACTTATGTCTTGAAAACTTAAATCGCATTTTGCCAAGTTCAAGTTTTTATGAGATATGACTATGTTGCAATAAAGGAGCGATATGTAAGTGCTCCGTTAACAGATCCTTTATAGCAAAATTCCAAATGAAGGTTGCAAGTTTTCTGCCTTATGAAATGAAACGATTTGAAACTTTCAGCATTCTGGTGATTTTATAATGGATGCTACTTAGTCTTTTATCCAAAACTATAGATTTTTTTGTAACGAACATTTGAAATTTTTTTCAATTTGTGGTTCACCTATTATCCGGAAATAGGGTTAAAGAATTCTAAAACAGTTTGCTCAACTATTACTTCGATAATTTAACTTCAAACTTGTCTAACCTATACAAATTAAAAAGTAAACAAGACACTCCTATTCCATTTTACCCCACCATATTTCTGTCTACAATTCATTTCTTTTTTTTTATTGTTTTAAATACTGTGTGTAGTATAGTATATACATATGGTATGTTAGCATATGTGAATTTATGTCCCTGCTAGCAACCAGTACGTCGTGGTTAAGTCGTCTCTGCTAAGAACAATATACAAAAAAAAAAAAAAAGTCAAGTTGGTATGTGGATGTTTACATTACATTTCTGTTTGATTACATTTTAAGAAATTTTATCAAGTTTTTTTTTTTTTTTGCTTTTCTTTTTCTCTTTCAGCTTTAAAAAATTTCCGGAGTGTGTTTGAGACATGAGTGAATATACCATAGAGACAAGACGTCGATCTAGGTCGAAAACACCATTTTTACGCTCCAGTTGCGATCATGAAAATTGTGAACATGTTGGCGATGAACCACATGTACATCATCATAAAAAGAAAATAACATCATCCTTGGCACCAAATGTTAAGTAAGTTTGAGAAAATTTTATTTCATAATTTTTATTTTATCAGATTTCAAAAGAGGAAAGTTAGTATTTTGAAGCATGTATTTTAAAAAGAAGAATATTTATAAATAGAATTTCATTTCAGAATATAAGTATTATTAATTTTGTTGATTGATTCATTGATAACTTTCTAATCTTATCAACACGAAATTAACGTCATAAATATTTAAATAAATTATTCGATATAAAATCTTCACATCTATACATGCTTCAAACTATAAGAAGATTGTAATTTGTTTAATATTGAAAATCAATTCAGTATTTCATTAATTTTCTTCATCAAGTTAACTAAAATTTCATTAAGAAAAAAAATTCTATAACAAAAATTATTTCAATGAAATCATTTGAAGTGCAATACAATAACACACACGGTTGTGATCTTAATCTTGTCGAAACAAAATTTTCCGAATAAAAAAAAAAACAAAATATTTTATGTAGAATTATAAATAAACTAAAGTTGTATTTAAAAATAATAAAAATACATAATTTATATGAAATAAAAACACCAACAACAACTAAAATATTTTTAACGTATTGCTTGACCTTCAGTTTTTCGTTTGTGTATGTTTTTAATCAACCAAATACATACGTATTCCATTCAATACAACATTCAACACTAAACAAACTAAAAAAAAGCGTCATCTATTATGAGCCGATCTAATATGGTTGTTAAAAAATTAAAAAAAATAAAAAACAAACAAAAAATCGACGGTCAAAACAAAATTGAATAAATATGTATTTTGTTATAACGTATAGAAACGTTAGCGTTTCGTATACATATAACGTCATCATTTGAAATGCGAAGGCATTATTATTACTTTTTTTTTTGTTTCAAAAACGCGAAATAATTTAGACAAGGGAGTGAATAACACTATACAACATTATATACAAATATTACAATTTAAACACGTTTTTGTTTTATTCCACTGAAAATAATAAAAAAAAAACTATTAACAAAAAAAAAAAATAAACAAACTGTTTTAACGCGCCAAATGTTAAATAAAAAAACAATCAGTCTTAACAAATACAAGCATACCACACAATACAAATTAATAGTTATAAAGTATGAGTAGAATTTAAGCTGTAGTTTTATACATCATTCTCTTCAACACCATTTCCAATATTAAAAATAAAGATTGCCTGACGCAGTTAATTCTTTCCTATTTCATCAGTTAAAACATAAAATGTTGGGGAGTATGCCTATACCAATACCATATCCATTCTGATGGAAAAAGCGCGGGGGTAGTGAAGGTTGTCCAGTTGCTAAGGAATTAAATAAGAAACAACTGACATTCGGTCTCCCATTGTTCTTGCCATTGTTCTTGTACCTTTGCAGTGGTAAATAATTAAGCATCGAGTAATGGATGGCCAATGTAACGTTTATTTGTGAGTTTTTTTCGGACCTTCTCGTTTTTTCGTGTATAATTGAGCTACGTTCCGCAATCCTCTTAGTTAGTGAGTTAGTTTTGTTTTAGGCAGTCTGTAATGGTTTTTAGTGAATTTCGGTTTGTCTGAATTGGTATTTATTAACAAAGTAATAACGTTTTCGATTGTCAATAGTATCACTGTGGAATCAATTACCTGTAAATGGATTTACTCTAACTTAAAATGTCGTCTATCAAAGATTACAAACGTATTTTACACGCTTCCTCCCTTTTTTATATGCTGTTTGGTTACATAACATTTTTAATTTATTATACTATAATGTATTAATGTTTTGTATAATATTCAAAGCACTTTTTACCATATGTATACATATTATAGGGAACTGTAAAACCTCTATGACTCTATTATAACAAGTTGTCAACTTGAAATGTTGATTACGTGTCATATTGAATTAACATTTTTAAATTTCATTGTAATAATCAAAACGGAATAGTTATTGATTTATTACAGCCAGCTAACATTGATGTATATTGACTAATATTGTTTATAAAAACTCTCTAATTCTCAAATAAATATTTAAATGTAAGCTGTTTAAAAATTTGTTAAATTGTTTTCCAGGTGATGGGTTTCTGTAATATTTTGGTAACAGAATGCTTTTTATTTATTTAGGTATTAAGAATACAACAATAGTTATTAGAAATTACTGTGATGGACGTTATTTGTTTGATTTACAGATAGTTTTTATAGAGTAATATAAAATATAAAACGTGTTCATATTGATAGTATACATATAAAGCTAAATTATATTTTTTCCAATATATCAATCCAATCAAGACAAAGTAAAAATAACGATTTTTTGTTTGCTTTTCATTGCAGAACTATTGTTGAAGAAACTGTTGAAGTCACTTCATCTTCATCCGTGTTGGCGGGCAAAGATTATCCATCAAAAATGACACAAACAAAAATCAAAACATCCGATTATTCAAGTGAAGAAAGTCCGGAAAATAAAACAAAATCCTCAACACGTACCATAGCATCATCAGCTGCTGTAAGTCAATCACAACAGCAGGAAAGACAAACAATAACAGAGAGTCATACAACAACGGTTGTAACAAAATCTAAGAAAGTGGGTGGCAGTAGTGTGGCTACTTCAACACCGAAAGCCAGTAATTTTGTTACCAGTTTTGCTTCACAATTCGTTTCAAAAGGTGAAAGTGCTCGAGCAAACACTAAAACAGCGACAGCGGTAGCAGCAGGCAGTGAACGTACACTTAAGGAACATACACAAAATGTTTTAAATGCTGAAAAGGAATTGACCAGCAGTAAAAATAAGTCATTAAGTGGCTTTTTGGGTAATTCATTTGGCGATAGAAGTCTCAATTTAGATGCTAGTGATCATATAGCATATTTAGAATATAAAAAAGCTGGCGAATATTGGAAGTAAGTTTTTCCTTTTAAATTATTCCTTAAAATGGCCCTTCACTTATTAATACTTTGTGTTTTTTTTTGTTTGTTTTAAGGACAACTCCCAAAACAGATTACACTTATTCAGAATTATCACCACACCGCCGTGAATTGGCACCTGGCGTAGTGGCCATGCCGAATATGTCCCGCCAATCGCTAGAAAATCATCATGAACGTATCAATTATATGATACAACGCAATCCCGCCCAAGAAGAACAAATCCGACGTCGTTATGAATCCTCAAAATATACACAAAGCCGTAAAGCAGCTGAAAGATTGGCTTACGATTCAGGCGATGAAGTTGATTATTCACAATATCAGTCCTATCGTAACACAAAAAATGTCTACAACTATTATAATAAACAAGATGAGTCTTGGCTTATGCGTTTCATTACCACAATTGTTACCACCATAACCACCACATGGGCCTCCATAACTGGTAGCAATGCTGCTAATAATGGTGTCGGCAAGTATACATACAGCAGTAGTATGTATCACACGAAATTAGCAGAAGAAGAAAGAGGTAAAAAGGCCCCTTTATACTACGCAGAGTATATTTTTGAAGTAATTCATTTATATTTCCAGGCTTTTTCGGTTCTATTATTCATGGTATTTCTTCAGCATTTTTGACTATAACAAGGAATCTTTATTTGTTTATATCCTCGGTATTGTGTTTGGATACATGGCTGCTACAATCTTCTAATGCGGACAGTAAAAATAAAAAACGTTTCTTCATATTTTTATTAATGCTTCTGCCCTTGTTATTGTTAGCTGGTAAGTAGTAATTTAAACTATTTTGTTATGTTGTGTTATATTTTAACAAACTAAACTCAGTGAATAAGGAAATAATTTACCCATATTTTCTTAGATTTTTACTATGAGAAGAAAGAAAATTAATTTTTTCTTTTTTACTTAATTATACATCAAGGTCTTTTAATGTTTAAAAATACAACGTAAACATAAATAAAATTTATATGTACGTGTACTGTGAAAACTTAGTCGATGAGGGCCGTAAATTATTTCAGCGTGAGGAATATTATGAGCGTGTTTAAAATTCAGATTGAATTTAAAAAATAGAAATAGTTTTCATTTAGCTAAGGAATTTCTTTACTTACCTTTTCTGTTCATATTTTAATATCTACGTAGTATTTAGACAAAAAAAAAAAAAAACAATTTAATTTTTTATATTTAATCATTTAATTAAATAAGCTCAATACTAAATTAAAGTAAAGCGAAAGTTCCCAAACAATAAATTCGTAATTTACTTCTGAAATGTTATTTTTTATTCTTTCTAGAATTTAAAAGCTTTTTCTTTGACAAAAGCATCGTACATATGTTAAACGAATTTATAAAAAAATATGTTCTAATTTACATATGTGGTAGAGATCGATCGATTTAGAAATAGATTGACAGCAATTAATATCAAAACTTTAATAGGATAGTACTACATATAGTTTTCTGTATTATATTTCTAAATAAGGAAATTATTTAATATTTTATTTTGACATTGCTTTGTATCACATACCAGATTGTTCTAATTTGAGTTAATTTTTTATATTATTTCTTCTGTTAGTTTTATTATTTGTTTTGTTTTTATTTATTTTCATATTGTTTTTTTTTTTTTCTTGTTAAGCATATTCTGTATTTGCAGTTATAATACCAACAGAATAAATTTCTATTTTCTTATGTTCAAATTTATTTTTTAATTTTAATTAATTTTTACTTTAATATCGAGGTCTATAAGTTAAACTTAATTAATAAAATTATAAGCCACATAATGTAATTGTGGACTAATTCTTTTCTTGATACAATTCTACTTTTTTAAAAATAGGTTTTGTTTTCCTATTTCCCTAAATATTCATTCTTAAGGGTGACTTCTAAAATATTCTGTAAAATAGAGAAAAAAGAAAATTAGTTTAAATAACAATTTTTTCAGTGAAATAAAATCAGAATTAAAAATATATTCGTTTATTAAATGACAGGAGATTATTTGTGCTTTAAACTCAAACCCAAACCCTTTTAAACCGGTTTGTATGCGCATCATAGCTCCTTAATTTCTTCCAAAAGTGACATTTAGTGTATACATCTTAAATTTAAAAAGAAAATTCACATTTAGTATCATTCAGTATAGAAGAAAACTAATGTACTTCCTTTTGAAATTTTTTCTTAAACGTGTAACTTTTAACAAAGAAATGTAACATTTTGCTCCGTTTCTTGATTTAAGAAAACAAATTTTCACCAAAACAAGTCGAAACTCAAGCATTCTCATTTTATATTGTAAAAGATTTGAAATCTTTTTCTTTTCATTGTTGATTCAATTTAAATGCCTTGAAATAAATTGAGAAAAACTTACAACGAATTTATAATAAAAGATATAGTTTCTAGCATTAAATTTTTTACTGACATTCACTGTTTTTCTTATAATTTCTTATACAAAAAGGACTAGTATTTTGAAAATAATATGTAAAGTTAAGATACGAACACATTAAGCAAATATTTTTAAAATTTTATTCAAACGTTTAAAAAACACTGGCGTTTCGTTTGTCGCCACATATTGTGTTAACAGAACAAGTACGTTTCCTCGTATCCCAAAGGAGTAATGAAAACATTTACTCAAAAGAAAAATTTCAAAGGGAAGACTATAAACTGATCAATAGAGTAAATTGAAACAGTTTTAAACTTTAAGCTTTTTGGCAAAATTCATGACAACTCTTTCATTATTTATAACTGAAATCTTAATAAACATTATTTGCCATTCACTTTGTATCCACGCTATGATTTCGAAAATAAAAATTTATTTTTGTATTATGACATGTATTTGTATTATTTTATAGTTTAGTTTAGTTTATCTTTATTAAATTTATATCCTTATAGTCGTTCTATCATAAAACGATATACGTAAGTTTTGTTTTTTATTATTAACTTTTATTCAAGTTACTTAAATGTACAAATTTAAAGCATTTTTTTTTTTTAATTATTTGGTTATTGTCGATTTTAGTTTAATTCAAACTCCCTTTATTTCCTTCCGTGTTTATTCCCTGTTTACCTAAAAAAAAATCCTAAGACCGATCCACTGCAAAATTAAAAACAATGAACAACAAATTGGAGAAGGATAGAGTGTAATAAACCGCTGCAATACCATTACAATACAAATTTAGTTATAAAATGTAATTTTTTTTTTCTTCTAATTAATAATGTGTGTTAATTCATTTATTTAATCCTGTTGTTAAACAACAGCTAAAGAAAAAAAAAATAATTTCAATGTACTATTTTGTGTTTAGTTTTTTTCCTTCATAGAGTTTAATTATAAAAAAAAAACATTATAAAAAAAAATTTAATTATAAATAAAATAAAAATTGTTTTGTTAACACTTAACACCACAACACACACACACACACAAATTTTGTAAGAAAAAGAGTTTTTCTTTTCCAAAAAATAAAAAAAAAATAAAGATTTGAAGGTGAGTAAAACCAAAACGTTAACACTCAACTTGAAACTCAACTTGATATTAAAGGGAACGGTTGAAAATTGTTTTTCATATTAAGAATAAAAAGAAAAAAATACTCTATCCTTCTTCATTTGTTTTTTATTTTTTTAACCTGAACTATTTTTGCTAAATTACAATACCACCCTACCTTCTTTAATTCGTTACTTTAAAGCTATTTTTTTTTTTAAATCAAATTTGTTTCATTTAAAAAGTTTCTGTATTGCTAATAACAAATGAAGAAGTTAATCATTTATTCCCCCTTATGACAGATTAAAAAATTACATTTTAGTTATTTTTTTAAACGTATTCACTTCGTTGTACAAAATTATTTAAGAGTTTTTAGGGGGAATATTTTAGAGTATTTTTTTTTTTCGTTTTTCTTTAATTAACAATTTTTTCCTTTTATTTCGTGTGTGTTTTTATTTAGCTTGGTGGCTTTTGGATGAGCAAGATCGTATTGGTTATAGTCAACGTTGGCATTCATTGCTGCCACTCTCACTTGTAGCCACTTTGAGAAGTTCTCTATACACCAATATCCATGCTCTGAAAAGCTTGTGGCCTCTATTTTCTGCTACCACGCCTACATCTAGTCAAAATATAGAAAATTTGAAATTATCTTTGTCGAAATCTTTGCCGCCTGAAGAATATGAGAATATTTTAAATCATATCAACAGTTACATACAGAATTTAGTAGATCTTAAACTACAAGAACAACAGAAACATCAAATTGAAAAAGCTGCCGAGCTTAATACCAAACAAACTCAGCTTATTGTACAAATAATTAAAGACAATTTGGATACTCTAGCCCGACAAAAAAGATTCACTGATACCTCTACAGTCACTGCACTATCCGATAATGATTTGAATGTGATTATACAAAAGGTGTTACTAAAATTGGGGGATTCACCCTTAATTACAGCAGCGGAGAAACCCTTGACACTTTCTCCCTCTAACATAGAAGAGATAAAAAGTTTAATTGCACAAACCTTAGAAGTTAAAGAACATCATCATTATAAATTGATTCTAGAGAACATCGATTTGGATGTCTTAATCAACAAACTTTTAAAGGCTCCCTTATTCTCGAATTCAATAAAAGACGAAATCTCTTTACAACTCAATAGTAAACTACAGGAAAGTCTCTTGAACTTGCCCTCAATTCATTCTTCTTCAGGCGATGATCATTTTAAATTATCACTGGAGCAACAGAAACAAATAATTGATAAACTAAATGAGGACATTGCATTTATAAAACTCTCCTTAAACGATAAGCTCGCGGAAAATCAAGATCTTCACTATTCCATTAAACAATTACAGCAGACGCAAGATGCTCTATTACAACAGTTTGCAGGAATTGGAATTATCCACAGATCAAAGGTTTAATAACCTTCTAAAGGAGATCACTTTGAAACTTACCACACTCAAGGATGAACAATTCAAATTGCTTAACCAACAGGTGAAGCTGTCGTTAATAGAAATTTTAGGTTTTAAGGAGACAACCAAAGATGGTGCCCAACTCTCGGAATTAGATTTACAAAATTGGGTACACAACATGTTTGTTGCCAAAGACTATTTAGAATCACGTTTGTCGGAAATCAACAATCGTACAAACGAGAAAATTAAACAGGAAATTGATAAGTCGGGCATGTTCTTAATGCGTGACATAAGCGAACGCTTGAAGCAGGAAATTATTGTAAGCGTGGAGCATAAGCAAATGGAAACTCAATCAGCTTTGAAAAATCAAATACGTGAAGCTCTATCCGAACAAGAAGTGCGCAATATAGTGAAATCGGTTTTAGCCATTTATGATGCCGATAAGACTGGTTTAGTGGATTTTGCTTTGGAATCGGCTGGTGGCCAAATACTCTCCACACGCTGTACGGAAAACTATCAAACCAAAACCGCGCAAATATCAGTATTTGGCATACCCTTATGGTATCCCACTAACACGCCCCGAATTGCCATCTCTCCCAATGTTCAACCGGGCGAATGTTGGGCTTTTCAAGGTTTTCCAGGATTTTTGGGTAATTTTTTCCGTTTGTTTCTTTTACTTTTGCCAACTAAAGAAATTCCAAATTGATTTTATTGCGTTTAGTTTTGAAATTGAATTCCTTGGTTTACGTTACCGGTTTTACACTGGAACATATACCAAAGGCTTTAGCACCAAATGGACGTATTGATTCAGCTCCCAGGAATTTTACTGTCTGGGTAAGTTTTTCAAGTTGTTAACTAAAGTGACAAGCGCTTAAAAATGAATAAATGATTCACCGTTGAAAAAGATATCAAATATATTTACCCATCCAGTTGTTATTTGGTTTGTTTTAAACTTTCAGGGACTTGAACATGAAAAGGATCAGGAACCAATTTTATTCGGTGAGTATGAGTATACAGATAACGATGCTTCGTTGCAGTATTTCCCCGTACAGAACAAGAACATCAATAGACCTTATGAAATAGTGGAATTACGTATTGAATCGAATCATGGCCATTCATTGTACACCTGTCTGTATCGTTTTCGCGTACATGGTAAACCACCGGCAGCATAATAATACATTTTTTGCTATGCTGTGTGCAACATCTGTTTACAACAAACACAGTGTGAGACGAAGAGAGAGAGAGAGAGAGAGAGAGAGCAAGCGCAATACATGAACATTAAAGCAACTTAGCCATAATTTGTAAAATCCACAATTAGTTAAATAAGTATAGAAAGCAGCACAATTCTCTTTTTAAGTAATTTAGACCTGGACTATGTGTGTCAGCTGAACTTCAGTTACGTTGCCAGTTGCCGAAGTTCGAATGCTTTTCATAGTAGACCTATTAATAAATATTTAAAAAAATCAAATCAAATGTAAATAATACTACTTAAAAAACAATTGAAACTAAAGAAACTAGAGTATCTAAAGTGTGCCTTAACCAAAATGTTACTAAAAAATAAAAAAAATAAAAAATACTATTTTGTAAATGAAACATAATTCCTCTTAAAATATCAAAATCAATTGAAACTTTTTATACAAAAGGCGCTTTAGTTCTTTTTATTTATTATTCTATTCAATAGTAACACTATTTGTGAATTAATTATAATAATAATGATAATAATAATACTAATCTGTCAAGTGTTCAATTTAGTTTAGTAAAAGGCTGCCTTCCAAAATTTTAGTTGCTTTCTGTTTGAATAATGTATCGTGTTTCTTAACGTCGCTGTACAAAATATATACAATGTCTTCGATTTCAAAACGTCGTCAATGTTTGCATATAGTAGAATAGTAGTAAAACTGCATACAAACTATGTATTGATAGATTTTGGAAGGCAGCCAATCATTAAAATCCTGTCCTATTTATTTGCCACTACTTAATTCTAATAACTAAGTTATCTTATAAGTTTTGTTGTATATAAATACTCTCTATAAATGTTAAAAAGATTTAATAAATCTTAAAGAAAGATGTTTTTTTTTTCAATTTTAAGTTTATGCTTCATTTTCTTTATCCCCAACTCAACGCCCCTTATAAGCTTAAGATTTTTTAACTCTAATAAATAACAAATGAAACAATTTTTTATTTCCTATTCTTACTGGGATAGTTAATATTCGACTAACATATCAAATATTCTAAGCCATGTTTGTGTCGTCGTCCCTGTAACAATAATAACAACAACATCTTTTTAAATGTTTCCTTAAATGTAATCTTTGGTATCTCTTCTTTAAATTTCAAATTATAACGTAACTTAGCGTTTAAGTCCTTTTTATTAATGCCCTTAGAATTTAGAAAAAAAATGCGTTTTATTTGCTTGTGTGTAATATTTGTTAATTTTTTTATTCTTTAATTGTCATAATTTATATGTATTTTATTTTTTATTACCTAAATAATGTGCAGTGTTTAATGTTAAATAAAGAACAGGTTTTATGTTTTGTTAAAATCTTAAACTGACTGTTTTTTAATTATGTAAAGGATCTGTTGAGGATCCTACGGCCACACACTATGTTGATAGACGTTTATGTGTTGTGTTGCGTTATCAGGTTTTAGCATGATATAAGTAGTGTGTTAGCTTACAAGACCAGAGTTGGGGTTTGTGTCTTAGTTCTGATATCTCGTAAAAGTGAAATAAAAAAAATATTTCTTTCGACGAGCTCCTCTCAATAATCTTCTGGCAGAAGTCCAGTTCGACTTTAAAACTTTCTCCCCTTTCCCGCTAGTAAAAATTTTTAATACAATCAATAAATCAATACCTGCACGATCTCGAAGTTCTATGGTGCAGACAGGAGAATAGAGAGGGAGGATATTGAAATTGTAGATAAGAGGGATGTATTATGGTTAATCGAACAAGGGTGTACTGTGTACTGGAATGAAGTAGCTAATGTATTCGTAAAGCGACTGTGGCTTTCCACACAATTGTCACAAAAGTACTGATTGTATTGTATATTCCTACTCTATTTAATATTACCTTATCATTATGGGTATTGACTTAAAAATATATTCTAATGGTAGAATATTGTATTAAATTGTTCACTTGGATTTTTAAAGCTTTGATTAGGAGACTGTGCGGTCACTGTCCATAAGAACATGCACTAATTATGGTAAGTATTTATGTCTGGCTAAAGGAAAGTATGCCCAACGAATGGAACCTCAGTGTCCTCTGTCGCGTCCTGAAAAAGGGAGACCCTACGATATGCGCCAACTACAGGGGTATAAGCCTTCTCCCTATCGCATATAAGGTTCTTACAGGCGTATTGTGTGAACGACTGAAGCCATTCGTCGAAACACTGATTGGACCTTATCAGTGCGGCTTCAGACCTGGCAAGTCCACCATCGACCAGATCTTCACACTACTCCAAATCCTGGAAAAGACCCACGAAAATCAAGTCGACACACACCATCTGTTTGTCGACTATAAGGCTGCTTTTGATAGCCCCATGAGGGATCATGTTTTTGCCGCAATGTCTGAGCTCGGTATACCTGCGAAGCTGATAAGGCTATGCAGAATGACGTTGAGCAATTCCTGCAGCTCCGTCAAGGAAGGAATGGACCTCTCCGAACCTTCTGTTACCGTGCGAGGTTTCAGACAAGGCGATCCCTTATCATGCGTCCTCTTCAACTTCGTCATGTTCTGCGAAAGGCGGGAGTGCATCGCAATGGGACTATTTTTCAAAAGAGTCCAGTTGCTTGCGTACGCTGACGACATCGACATCATAGGGCGTACCAAGCGAGATGTTACTGCTGCCTTTAGCGCTATTGAACGGGAGTCTAAGAAGATGGGTTTGGCAGTAAATGAGGGCAAAACGAAGTATATGTTATCGACAAGTAGAGCCGTGCGGCGTAATGATTCACAAATTACGGCCGATAACTATACTTTTGATACAGTCAAGGAATTCATTTACCTTGGCTCCGCCGTTACCACCGAAAATGATGTCAGTCTGGAGATCAAGCGCAGGATTACTCTTGCCAACAGGTGCTATTATGGTCTCAATAGGCAATTGAGTAGTAGAGACCTCTCTCGCAAGACGAAACTACTACTCTACAAGACGCTCATCATACCCGTGCTTCTTTATGGCGCAGAAGCATGGATCCTATTAAGAACTGATGCAGCTGCCTTGAGAGTATTCGAGAGAAAAGTCCTACGTAAGATCTTCGCTCCAGTGCGAGTTGGCGATGATTTTCGCATCCGATACAACAGTGAGCTGTATGAGCTCCTCAACGACATGTCGTTCGAATGGAGGAGGATACTCCGGCGAGACGAGTATTTGATGTGGGGATCTGCGGAAGTCGGCGAAGAGGACGACCTTGTATCCGTTGGAAGGACCAAATCGAGGAAGCCCTGTCATCGATTAGTGTGACCAATTGGCGTAGGCGCGCAAGAAGCAAAAGCGCCTGGAAGGATGTGTTGCGGCAGGCCGAAATCCGTTAATCGGGTTGTTATGGCCAATTAAGTAAGTAAGTAATTTATGTCTGGCAATGCTAAAGCTTTAAATTTTAACAAAGAAATTGTAGCCTACCTCTAGGCGGAATTAGTTAAACGAAATGAGTAAACATTTGAAAAAATAAAGAAATAATGCAAAGTAAATTCTTTACTATAAAAAAAAAAGAAATGAAAATTTGTTAATTTTTTTTAATAAAAAAATTTAATTGAAAATTATTGTTCTTCTTCAGTTATGGCCAATGTCTTCTATAGGAATTAACCAATCGTATCTTTTATTAATTACATATTTGTACCGTTAACAGATGCAAATAACATACATATGTACATATATATTTATATTGTTTAAAAAACGATGATAAATTAACATAAATTCATCAACTAATTTATTTATTTATTTTGTTTTATTATTTCATTAGTGTATAATAATGCAGCCATTAACAAATATCTGTTGTTGTCAGATATATTATTCGAGAAAAAAAAAAGGGAAAACAAATATAAAAAGAGATGTTGTTTTATGAAACACAATATTTCTTTTAACTTTGATCATATGCCCGCCTACTTTTTCCAAATTACATATTGCCATATACAGGGTATTGTTGTTATTAACAAAATATGTTATAAAAGATAAGATTAAATAAATTACAAAATACAGTGAGGACCAATAAAAATATCATAAAAATTATACTACATACATATGATTTATTTCAAATATTATATGCATTTAATGTTAAAAATGACAACGTGTTGGAATTTATTAAATAATCGCATTATTTACGGAATATTTCTTCATATTACCAATGGATTTTTATATATTTGCTAAATATAACCTGTACTTTTTTAATGGAGTTTTTAATTTGTTATCCCCTATAAATTTGAGTTTTTCGCCTCATATAATCAGCCACTATTTTGGACCTAGGTTAGTGCATATCATGCCATCAGATGTGCTTTCGATCATGCAGTGACTTGTATTAACTCCAACTTCATGCCAAAATGCTCTAATATAGTCTTATCTAAGGCCCCTTCTGTTTCTATTTCTTTACAAACTTCATCAAGGAGAAGGCCAATGTTAAACACAGTTAGTCTCAGCTTACAGTTAGTCTCAGCTTTAAAAGTATAGAATTTAACGCATTTTATGGTTTAAATTTTACCTTAAAAATAGAAATGTAGACGAATCATAAAAGTCAGATGGAGGTATTAACAGTTCAAGACCGTGGTGAAACATGAGATTGAATTATCACTGGTTATAGAGGCTAGTTAGTGAATTATCATCATAGCGGTGATGAAATTTGTGAATTTATATTTAATTACCAAAAAAAAAAAATTGTTTGAGTTCTCTTAGGGACTGTATACAAATTAGAAATTTCATTTCAAAATTACTATCCCCCACAGGCGCCTTTTCATATTCGTTTATTGAGTATACAGTGAGTATTGAAATACTGTGTAAAATTGTGCCTGTCTAAATAGTCATAAATTTTTAAAATTTTATTGTAAAACTTGTTGTTGCTGTTGTTGTTGCTTTTGTTGTTGTTGTTTTAATGTTTAATATTTAATTTTATTTTAACATCTTATTACTTTATTGACTGTTAAGATCTCTATCGACGCGACATTAATTGGTTTATTATTTCATGGGAGTTGCACTCACTTTGTCAAATAAATTGTTTAAAAAAAATTAATAATAATAACAACAACAACAACAAAAACAAAAACCAAATACATATTTCATTATATAAAAATGAAAAGAGAGAGATAAAAAACTTGATGCAATACTTTCGCTAATTTATTAATTTTATTAATTAATATGCACACATTTGTAATACATATATTATCTGCGACATCATAATATTATTGAAATAGAAAAGAAAAAAAAAAATAGAAAAACAAAAATATCGAACCAAAAACAATACAAGATAATGGCGCTTGATTACTGGAGGGAAAATCTGAATTTATTTTTTTTTTTGTTATAATTTTATATAGCCTACATACTACAGTCGGTATATTTAAATTTATTCCGTTTAGCTTAAACATGCAACGTCTTATTCGAGAACATTTTGTTTCTGCAGGAGAAGTGCTTTTTAATTTTTTCTTTGTAGGAAAGCAAATCATTGTAGACAACATTATACTTTTCAGGTCGTTAATTTGAGTTTCTCAACGGTTTACGGTGGCTACGTAAGTATAAATATTTACTGAAAGTAAATTAACTATTTTGGTTAAAATCCATTTATGTATAAAATTAACGTACACCACATAAGTGGTGTGAGAAGCTAGGTCGTAATCCTGACTGTAGGGTTGTAATGACCAATTATGTATGTATGTACATATCATATAAGTAGTGTGTTAGCGTACAAGACGAAAGCTCGGTAGTTCGTATTTTAGTTCAGACATTTCGTAAAAATGAAATATAAAAAATTATTTCTTACGGCGACCTCTGCTCAACAATCTTCTGGCAAATGTGCAGCCAGTTCCTTTTCCCTCTACTGAAAAATTCTAACACGACCAATAAGTCAAACCTGCAGAAGTTAAAGGAGAGCACCTAAAAAAGACAAAGTAGTTCTTTCTGAGTACAAATTCTTAGTCAATTGCCTTTATACTATGTAAGTGTAACAAAGTGCTTGTGGAACCGAATAATAAAGTTTTGTTTTGAGAAAATAATAAATTTTGACAAGGCCTTTCACGAAAAAATATTCAATATTGAGTGCAAAACATTCCATCACTATCAAAAGAAGAAAGTACAAATACTTCGAATAACTTCAAACCGAAAACCCTGATTACTGCACAGGAAGTTAAATAGAATTGAAGAATAAGAATCAGTAGCGAGTCTTTTAAAAAAGTCTTTATTAAGCTGCATAAACTTAGGGTAGGGTATTCACATATAACTTAATTCCACCTGCTCATGAGCGCCTTTATTATTTTTTGTTTTTTTTTAAGTCGCCTGTTACGTTTGAACTTCGGATTGTTTTTAGTTTGTTCCTGTTGTATTTTTGTTTTTTTTTTGGACATTTAGCCGCTATACTAATTAATTAGTTGATATCAATTAAAAATTCAAAATTCGGGAAAAAAACTCAACAAGTTTAGGCGGCATTTCTATTAGAAAAAAGGAAAGAAAGAAAGAAAGAAAGACAGAAGAAACAAAAAAACCTCACAATAAAATGGTAATAAAAAATAAATAAAAATATAATACAATCAATAAATACTTTAAATATGTATTGTTTTGAAGACAAATTTACTGAAATAAAAACCGAAATACACTGTGATAAACTAAAATCTATGAATACATCATCACCAAAGAGTATACGAGCATAACGAATACAATTGTTGTGCGGGTAGCAGACCTATTAAAAAAAATTTGAAACATTTTGGTCAATGAACCTGATTTTAGGAGTGTATGGGATGTTTTAGTATGTAATACTCATTTATTTATTTATTATGTAACCATCGTTTGACTCTGATGTAATTAGATTAAATACATAATTTCTTGGAATGAAGTTAAACAGGAGGCTTAATGCGAGGCCCTGATTACAATGGTAATGATCGTGATAATGATATTGAAAACGATTTTAATATCTTTGTCCCAAATAAAAAGCTTTGTCTTTCTTTGAAATTCCAGACAACTTTAATGTTTTCTTTTTTATTTACTTTTTATTATACACATGAGTGACAGAACCTATAGTTTAATATCGACTTCAAACGAAAATTTTTGAATTTTTTTCATGGCAATTAGTTACTCTCACAGATATTGCAAGAAGAGTTGATTTTTTAACATTTCTATAATTTTTATAAAAATGTCAGACTTAAGGTTTAATCTTGGATTTTTGTGATGTCGATCTAAGGTGAAAAACATACTCGTGACAGGACCATGAATACCCAATGCGTGAGTTTAGAGACATGTCAAGAGAAACTAAAAACTAGACGATCTTTTTCATTATTGGGCAAATTTAAATGTAAATGGTCCTAATAGGTATGTTATAATAAATCAAGAATGGAGTAATCTTCAAAGTAACAACAATTTACACTTATACATACTATTTTATAAGTGTCGATATACATAGACGTTTGCCAGTAGTACCAGTACCATAAAAAATCAATTGAACTCACGTTCCACCTGTCATACTTTGTGTTATGAATATTGAAATATTTAAACATGGCCTTTCAATTAATTGCGCATGTTCTATTTAATTTGAAATTCATTTAAAGTTTAAAGTGGTTTGTTTAATTTGTTTTGTTTCTTTTATCTATCAAAGCATCTTATTAAGTGACCTTTTTATAAATGAAATCCGTGTAGAAGTAATTCAGAAATATGATTATACAAATTCATTCAGTAATTCATTATTGCAATGAATTTTTTAAACAATTAAGAATATCGTGCTGCTACTGGAGATGCTAGTCACAAGTTGTGTGAGTCTTTATATGATTGCTAAGGTCTTTCTACATTAGGAATTCCTACATTGGTAGGTTGATGTAAAAATGAATTATAAAATATCTTTACGCAAAATCATAATAAAAACAAATTAACACCCTACACTGGAGGAAACCAAAACAAATGTTGCCAAATTAAGATATAAATAGTAAGAGTAATAATAATATAAAACAAACAAACGAATATTTTAAGCAGAAATAAAAACAGTAGAAATACAAAAATTTAACATGATATTATATTTTTTTTTATTATTAATTCACTCTTTTAGCCATGGGTAACCATTACCTGACCATTACCATACCATATGATTTGTTTGATTGTTTGTATTTTATTTAATATATAGATAGACTATGTATGTATACTATATAAACAATAACAATTGCCATGATTATTAAAATGGTTTCTTTGTTAATATCATCCACTAAAAGCAAAGCAACATAAAGTAAAAAAAAAATTACTTTTTTAATCTCAAGACCAGTAGCCAAGTCAAATCATAAAATTGTTTAAATTATATTTCTGTACGTGTTTCTTGTTAGATCTCTTTCTCTATCTAATTTAAGCCATAATAAAATAAGATAAATTAATTTGAAATCGACAAACTATTTTAATAGGAATTGTTTAAAAAGCCAAAGATTCCAATGATTATAATGGCTTTTTAATTGATGACCACCAAAGTCTTATTCAAATCAGTTTGTCATTCATAAAACGTTTGTTTGTTTCTCTTTTTTTTTTCTTTGGCAGATCTAATTTAGTTCTAAAAAATATTGTCTTTCTAAATGTTTTTAACCAAATTGGTAAACAAATCATCAAACAGTCGAACGACATTTTACGATCTCAAATTAAAAATTTGCATTCTGGTCGTTTCCTTTTTGCTATAAATTTTTAATAAAATATTTATTTGAAAGCATATTCAAATTAAATTGAATTAATTTATTTCAATATTTATCAATGCATTGACGTATTATGTATGTCAAATATTCTGATTTTTTTTTTCAAATAGTATGTATATTATGTATTAAATATAGTAAACAGGAATCTCCTTAGATCTAATGGATCCTCTCTCAGGGAAAAAGCTGATCTCTATTGAGAAAAAAAGCACAAAAATGTGTCTTTACAAGCTTCTATTGATGAAAATTTCCCTCATTTTCCCTCTATTTTGGAACGTCTTGACAGCATATAGGAAAAGGTGAAGATGTTCATTTATGACGGTAGGATATCACACTCTATTGATGAAATTCCTTTCTTTTAAATTGAAATTCCTTTCTTTTCTTATAGTTTTTGAGGAAGAAACGAAATGAAAAGTTTCCATGCCTCTAAACCTTTGAAGTACTTTTCCTTAGCAAATTACAAACGAGGCAACCTAACTGGGTTGATATCAATTCCTAGAAGAGACCTTCAACCCAGTGGACTTTAATTCAATTTGAAAATGAATATGTTTATCAATATTAACGACTAATGTGATGGTTTACTTAAGTAATAAATTTAAATCTTCTCGTCATGTATAATATGCGAATACAAAGCAAAGACAAAAAGCATCCAAAAGTTAGTCAAAAACTACTAATTAATTATATAAAGGCTATAATAAATAATTTTTATTTTATTTTTTTGTTTTTTTTTTGCTACTTAGAACAAAAATTTAAAACGATGAATTATTAATTCATCGGTTAGTCAGTAATTCTTTTTGTTCTCATACGTACAATATGAGGGAAATAATCATATGGGGGGCTGGCTACATATGATATTTCATGTTTATTAAAGGAGTTACCGGAAGATTTAACAAAATGTTCTATTAGTTATTAAATAAAAGTATGTTCTATTATTTAAAACTATTAATTTTTTAAGTTTTTTTTTATTTTTTTTATTTTTAGTTTCTTATTATTTTTTTATTTTTAAATTTTTTGTACTAATTTTAGTTACTGATGTGCACATTTAAATTGAACTTGTTTGGTTCTGTTAAAATCTATTTAAAAAAAACTACAATTTCAAATCATTAATTCAAATTAATAGAAATCAAATAGGCAAAAATGGAAAAAATAAAGAAATAGAACAACAGGTGCAATAATGGAGAACAAAACAAAAAAATAAACAAAAAAACAAAGAAATTAACAAAAACCTCAAACAAAAGTTTAACTTTGCTTTAAAATTTACGGAGTGTGAAATTCAATTTTAGGCTGCGATTTATTCTAAAAGCAAAAAAATAAAGGACAACACAACTATCCGTGTTTCTATTTTTTAAACAACAACAATTATTAATTTTAAATCGTTTTAAACATTGACAAAAATTCCTTGGGTCTGAAGCCCCATTACATTGATAATAAACGCCTAAATACAAAAAGAGACACTTTCGTTATCGGTTTTTACCCTTGTTCGTATAAGTATTGAATTGTTTCAAAAACGCTTCTGCATATAAAAACTGATTTTTTTCGCAAGTATAATTTTCCGAATTTTCCGATCTAATTTAGATCGCTTTTTTTTGAAGTCGCCGTGGTCTAGTAGGTAGTGTGTTGGCTTATTAGACGTAAAGCCAGGGTTTTCGAGTCCCAGGCCAGACATCAAAATAAAATACAAAAAGTAATTTTTCGGCGATTTCCTCTTAGCAGATTTCTGGCAAAAACTTTGAGAGTAAATAAAATTGCCATGAAAAGTTTCTCATAAAATCTGTCGTTCGGGGTCGACTTTAAACTGTAGGTCCCGCCAATTATGTATAAAATTAACACACACAACATAAGTGGTGTGAGAAACTTATAATCCTAACTGATGGGTTCTAATGAACAATTATGTATGTATGTATGTTATGTAATTTAGATCGCTTTTGCCTTGATATTTAAAAGTGTACGAGTATAACGCGTCTTTGACATATTCTATTATCAAATAATTAAAAAATTTTATAATTTTAATAATTCATTAGCTTCCAAATTTAATTGTTTACTACATACATACATATATGTATATTCATAATATAAGTTAATATTTTTAATTTCTTAATTAAAAAATTCCATAAAAATATAAATTAAAAAAAATTTATAATTTTTATAACGTCATTAAATTTAATAAAAAAAAAATATTAATAATTGCTACCCTCGTCACTACAATCATTACAATTTTTCTATTTGTTTCTTAATTATTTTTTTAACGTCATTTAGTTGTTTATAACAATAATAAAATATTATAAAAATCTGCAAAAATATTGTAAAAAATAAAAGATCTTCATTAAAAGTGCATAAATTTGTACAAAATCTTTTTAACACATCAAAATGACAGGCTGACAGAGCTAAAGGAATAGTTAAAATCTATTGGGCGGAGAATTGGTGTCTGTTAAACCGATTCTAATGTCTAACATTTAGGCATTTTAATGAAAATTATAAAAAAATTAAAAAGAAACTTTTAATATAATCTTAATATATAAAAGAGTTGAATAAATTTCTAAATAATAAAAAAATAAAAATAGAAAAGAGAAGGAAAAGACTCTGTAATTAAACAGTTGAGCGGACATTGAACGTTTCATTTTTGATTATATTTTTGCATGGCCATTAACTTACAATAGAGGTAAATTATAAAACAAAAACTAAACATAAAAAAATCAAAAAATTCATCACCAAACGAAGCCATAAATTAAAAATAAATTTTTATGAAAAAATTATGTGTGTGGGGTTTTTCCAAATTCCGAAACGCCTATTTCAGACAGTGATGAAATATTAAAAAAAATTTGAATTCAGATATCATCACTCAAGTGAAATAGCTTCTTTTTAGCTTATAACTACACTTTAATGATGATCACAATTTGTTTATTTATACCTAAAATATGTAATAGTTTGATAAATATGCTGCTTATGTTGATAAATCGTTATTGTATTGATCTGGGAGATGTCATTGGTAATTTGTATCTGACATTGTGAGAAAGATACCAAAAATACTAAATTCCAGAAGAGTTTTGTGATTGCCGAACTTAGTAAAGTCTGTGCGATGTAAAGGTTACAATTAATCCGTGGTCCTAAGCAATAACAGTCTACGTGGAATGTGATACTTTTGCGAACAATCACTTTTTGTATGCAGAATTGTTTCTGAAAAAATTGGGAGAAAGTGCATTAGAAAAAATTGTATTGCAAAATTAAAGCCGAAGCACTTATTATAAATGGGACATCATAATAACTTAGGTGAACGTGTTTTTTTTTTAATAATTAATGATATGAGGATTTAACGTAAATATGCTGTTTTGTTAGTATTTATTTATTTTAAGAATTACAATACAATTACAAATTATATTATAATCATATACGAGCTGAGTAACTTCGACCATATGCCCGGTGTAGTGTCACAGACCAGAGCCTCTGGTGGGAATCGAACCCACGACCCTCACGCTAATAGTCTAGCACACTATCCACTAGACTACCAGGGCGCTCGTTTTGTTAGTAGAATATGATAACATACATAATTCAAATTAATTTAAATCAACTTAGGCTGTTTAGATCACAGATTTTAAATGTTTTTAAATGCATAAATTCTTTATATCAATTCTCCACAAGGCATTCAATTGCCATCGTTCTTCTCTATTTTTACTAAAGAAATGTTATAACAAAATTTGTTTATTTCAATCAATTTTATCTGAGAGACTGAAATTTTTATAGTTCAGAGGGTAGATGTTTACTTTTCATAGTATAAAGAGGTGAAAGAAAAAACAATACACTTTTCAATAGACCTCCAATTATGAAAAAATTAAATAAGCAAAGTTCCATCACATTAAGAAATCATATAATAAAATTTTTCCACCCGCCTCATGCCTTAAAATTTTACAAATGCGTGCAACACTGTAATTAGGCTTTCAATGGCATTCCCATATAAATTTTTATTCTAATTAATAATACATATTTCAGATTGTATTTATAATTGATTTTCTATGGCTTTTGATTAATAAGATTGCGATTATTATTATCTTCTTTTTTTTTCAAAACAATTACAACAACAACTACTATAGAGAGAGAAATTAAATCAAAAGTGTGTGAAGCGGATGTTAATTTGGGTTTTTACTTTATTTTTAAAGCCACAGCAACAACATCAACAAAATAGTCAAATTTCAGTTTCTATATTTCAATTTGTGGTTTTTTTGTAACAATTTTTAATATTTGGTAGTCATCGTCAATTCGGTTTTGTGTCACGATGGAGAGCGAGCCGCTACATTATATTTGAATGAGTATTCATGTTATTAGGTGTCTTAGTATAATAAGATGATAAATTAATGTCGGCAGTTCATTTTCCAGTTGATTCCGTTGCATTTGGTATTATTCGTTGTAGCTATTTTGAAAGCCGAAAGTAGAAGTAGTAAGCCACCTACTTTAGAAAGAACTTCACATTTTATTGGGCATGTAGAGTGTTAAGCATTCGTATTTAGCTTTTTAGCTAAACATTTGCGTTTTTTATTAAACTGGTCAGAACAAAACTCAAACTTTTAATCGTTCAAATCTCGCAAAAAAAAGCATGTGTTTTTAAACTGAGAAAAAAAAAAAATTATTGAATGATGCTTTCTATGATAATTAATTAAAGAGAAATTTTGTTGCTATTCCATGTTATACAAGGCAGATTAATAAATTATTGTCTAATAAAAAATATATTTAGAGAACTAATAATTAATGGCATGATGTGTATATTCCCATATACGATAATGAAGTATGTTGCATTTCAACTGAAATTTGCAAATTTATTGAATTTAAGTATTGAAAGTAGTTTTCACCTTAAATGCTTTGAGGCCAAAGCTTTGAAAAGATGTTTCTTTATTTTTTAGTCAAATAATAAGTTTTGAGTGTTTTCGCAAAAGGGTTTTCGCGAAATATTTTTGTTTAGCCCATATATATGTAGTTCTGTGGTCTCAAGCAATAAGAGCCGTTTAGGCCTATTTGTGTTTATTAAGAAAACTTTGTGTTTCTGTAAAATTATCATTTCCTGTATTAATAAAAGACATATTTACCCCCCAAGTCGTAACGAAGCCTCAATAATAATAATAACCGCCTATACATCACAAATAAGACTATTTTAGATTAATTTCGGCATAATTGACCCACTTTTCGGTCTACCATTTCGAATTTAATGTTATTAAGTAGCAATTCGAATTCGGTTTCTTTTTCTTTTGTGAACGTTAGAGTGTATTTACCGTTTTGTTATTAGCTATTATAAGTTGGTAGGATATTTTAACAATGTTGTCGCCTACACGACAGTCGAATCTGGTAATTTTTGTAGTTTGTGGTGTTTCCGACAGAAAGTCTTCTTGAAAGTAATGTGGATTCGTTGCACTGGAATTTTTTTTTAGAATTGACAAAAACAAATTAGCTTTTGCAATATCATGACCACTGTTCCAATCACAAGTTATAAATAAATTTTTTGAAAGATTTTTCTTAAAATGATCGAATATTATATTTCAAACAATATTGCGATGCATTCATGATTTCATTAACCTCTAATGCAATGAATGTTTATTTTAAAGTGTTTAAAATTAAATTATTATCATAAACATTCGAACAGCGGGTAGAAGTTTATGACGCCAATATAATTTAATACTTGGAGACAAATTCAATATAATGTCTCTTAATGTTTTTTTTTTTAGATTTTTTGGCACGTCTCAACTGGATGTGACCGCAAACTGCTACCACCGGTAGTTTTTTTTTTAATGTTTTTTAGTTTTTCAACGTAACCTCATCATAAAATGTTAAAATATTTAAAACAAAAGCTAAAAATTTTAAATTCATAAGGCATATACAATATAGAATTAAAAATAAAAAAACCAAACAAACAAAACAAAATAATTATTGAAATTGGCAAAAACTCAGCTCAGAACTTAATAAAAAGAAAAACGTTAATAAAATAAAAATAATTTTTGGAAAAATAAAATAATATAATCACTAATATTAATGACTTAAATTTAGTTGTTATTTAAGAAAGATGTTTGTTGTCTTTAGATTTGTTGTAAATTTGTTAATTTATCTTGTACTTCTTGTCAATGTGTCAATAAATTTGAAGTTTTCCTCGCCCTCATGTTGTGTGCACAAGATTACCGGCCTTTTAAATTTATTTTCGATTGAAGAAAAAAAAAAGAAAAACTCTTATAAAATTCATTTTTAACAAACAGAAGATTCTTAAATTTTATTAATGGTTTAAATAAACCGAGTCAAGTACACACAATTGCTAATAAATGTTGCAAAGCAACAAGAATACAAAACCTGCTTTGTATTGTGGGTGGTATTATGGGTTTAAACATTTGCCCCTATTGGAGTTATTAATAAATAATAAAAAAAAAGTTTAAATTAAAATTTTAAATTTAAGGTTTCAAATTGAATATGAGACATGTTATGATTTAATTTAAATTCGCTATGGATTAGTCACAAATTTAAACAAATTTAATATTGTTCAATGCTTTTTTATTTATTAATTTGTTTTTATTATTTATAAATTATTTTTGTTTTATTAATTTAGAGGTTTTATTGTTGTTAGTAATATGAGAATATTTAAATGAAATTGTTTAATATTCTACGAATATTTTTTATAAAATGTTAAAAAATATTTTTGCATTGTTATGCTAACATCATCATCATTATCATCATCATTATCACTTTATCATTTTATTAAAAAAAAAAGTAAAAACTAATAAAAAAAAAATAATAGTTTGATAGTGTATCAAAATACAAAAGCAATATGGTCACCCGGCTAAGGTACGTGAGGATCTTGAAAGCTTAAGTATTGTTATACAGTGAGTAATAGTAAGCAAATTGCTTGACCATCTGGATGATTGACAGGGGTGACGTTATAAATTTATTTTAGAGCAGGTTTTATTTGAATAAATTCTTTTTATAGCTCCCTTTTTGTTTAATTTTATTTTTTATTTTTATTTTGTTATTATTATTATAATTATTTTTTATTTTTTACTTATACATTCATACATGGATGCATATGTATGTCTGTATGTCTATATGAAATATAATAATAATTTAATTGGCCAGTAAACATACCAGTTTCTGTTATTATAGTGATGATTCTATTCTTTCTTAATTTTTAAGTGGTTTTCTCTTTGCATTATTTTTTTACTTTAACGACATTCCAAAACAAATTGTATCTATTGTCATATACATCATATATAGTATATGTATAGTATATATATATTGTTTATGTTCAGAACTATCATCTTATTTCTAGGTAAACATCATCATTATCACGTTAATTATTGAAAGGAATTCTGATAAACTTTCTGTGTCGTATTGTTTGAATTCTAAATCAAAATGTTGCTCTGCTTTAAAAACTTAATTTAAATGGAAATTTAAACAATTTTTAAAACGGTGGTATTGAAATATTCAAACTTTTGAAAGTTGTGAAGACATTATTGATTTCTATTTTGATATCTATCAGTGTCATTGCTCAGCTTTCATTAGCTGGGGACACAATACCAGACATACATAAGTCGTCTCAAAGGATTGGACTGGAAGAAGTAGGTTTTTACAAGCTATAGACTCCCCATGGAAAGTAAAGTTGTATTCCTACTTTCATCAAAATCAAAGTGAATAAATTTAAAATATTTTCTGCAAAAAACTCTGAAGTACATCAAATACGAATATTTTAAAAACTTATTGACATAATTGAAATCAATTTTAAAATCGAAACATATTATTCTTTTAAAGTACTGAGTCTAAAGTGAATTGTTGTTTTGAACTTTTAAACATTAACAAGATATGCATACGCACATAGCACGAGGTGCAATAAAAAAACTTCTTTCAATAGTTCCAACACTGCATCTATAATATATTGCAAGTTATTTTTTCCGTAATTCTTTTATATGATCAAATCGGTCTCTCTATCTGTCTGTCTGTTTGTCTGTGCAACTCTATTGGACTTGTTGATGGATTGTTTTCAAAAGTAAAACATGCGTTTTTGTGACTTGTCTGCAAGTGTCTATTTCAATAACTCAACTGTGTGCGGCCATACAAGTGTTTAAATAGTCATCGACCATCCATCCATCCATTCATCCAGTCATCTATTCATTTGTCTGTATTCGTATCCTAAAGTGTTTAATAATCGTGCAGAATAGCACGCGTCTTTTTAGCAGAAAGTAAATATTTACTGGGAACTTGCTGCAACATGGCAAATGCTTTGTGCTACATTAGTAACAAGTAGTCGCTGTAGCATTACTACGTGGCAGTTGCTATTGTTGTTGTATTTTTTCTGAGCACTTGTCAACATTGCAATGCAACACTTGTTGAAAGAGAATTTGAAAGATTTATATGCTGGAGTTAGTTTTATCTTGTGGATTTTTTTTTCTTCTATTTTTTAACTTTGACAAGACCATAATGAAACATTTAAAATCTCATATTCATTTATTTTATTTTTTTTAAGTTTTAAGAAAATATCGATTTTTGTTAATGACTCACTTAGGGAACTTGCTTTGTGCGGTCATCTATTTTAAGTTTAAACTTTATTGGCATAAAATGATTCAATTCGAAAATATTTTGTTTTTTTAGTTTCATTATGTTGAGAAAACCATAAAAAAAAGAAAAAAAAAAACAATTTGTAGATTTATTAATAAATTTGTTTTCAATGACTATTGTTTTAAAGAATAAATGACCTTCAGAGTCTATAAATTCGGTACAACAATTAAATTTTACGACTGTGTATACCATATGCAGTGACATTTGATGTCATTGGCCTTTAGAATATGTTTCATTAGGTTGGGAAATTTTCAAATCCAATTCAATAAATGAAAGCACTGGTAAAAACAAATTCATTTAATTTATATTGTAGTTGTGATTTTGAAAAGACGGTCAAACATGTAGGTTTGGATCAATAATTGGAATATTTACAGGACGTTTGTTAATGGTTTTATTCATTATTCAGGGTATTTTTTCTCTTCTCTTTAATTATGGCGAGGAACACATTCGTGGAGGGCAGTACACACGGTGAATTTGTAAGCAAATAGTTAAGAATTTGGTGACAATGGCCATAGGTGGGTGATCCTTTAAATCGCCTTACAGATCATGGTTCACAAAATCATAGGACTAATTTATGGTGGCAAATCAATACCCAACGTGAAGGATTTGTTATTTGAACCCACCGTTTTTACTAATATTGAAAATATTTCCAATAAAACTGAACTGATAGAGATGTCTTACCCCTTGCCTACTGCCTGATACACATACAGATGTTTTCTTCTGGGATATATTAACGATAATGACTAACGGATCGTACCTAATTCCGACTAGATTCTGGACTATAGGCACCTAATGGCTTGATAAACTTTAGATGATTTAATACCTTAAAACCACTGTAAACTTGTAAAACAACGCCTAAAGGCATTTATGTGTTCAATCATACAATGTTCTCACATTTAAATGTAATTTTTATTTCAAATTGTTGTTGTTGTTGCTGTTGCCTAAACTTACAAGAAATTGCCGTTAAAAAAAAAACAAAAAACCTAAAAAAAAAATTATAAAATAAAATTGAATGAAACATGCACAAAGTATTTGTTACTGTCCATATTACAAGCATTAGAAACAAAACTTAGTGACGGAGAGAAAAAAAATCAGAAAATCAGCACTTTAACAACAGTCAGCAGACAGATAATAACAAGGCAACAGCAACAAATCTAACTCAGCACGCAATCTTGTTGCTGATAGTAATCTTGTTGTTCATTGTTGTTGCTGCCTTACGGTTAGTTTACAAAATAACAACAAAAAAAAATGTCTTCAAAACGCCATCTCATCTGCCATAAAATGTATGAAATGGCATAAAAATGTTAAATAATTTTGTGCGCTACTGTAATTGCATTGCCTGCCGCCATGTACAGATAGAAGGAACTCAGTAGAGAAAATTTATTTTTTGTTGCATTTTGCTTACTTGCCACTGTTTTCTGTTGGATGGCATTATGCGTATCTATTTAGCACTTTGTATACTGGTTTATATAGTTGATTCGATGTCTCTAAAGCTAGGAGTAATGGTACTGAGTGGTATGGTTGGTATTTAATATAAAAAAAATCAATAAAAATAATTAGAAATAAAAACAACTTTAAAAGTTAATCTTTTTAATTCTATTATAATTTTTTTTCATAAAGTTTTTCGTAGGATTTTTGATTTGATGTTTGGAAATTTCATTTATGTGATGATTATGATGAACAAAAAATTTATCAGTTTGAAAATCTTAACAAATGGAAAGAAAAGGAAAGGAATGAAAAATACTCAGTATGAAATTCGCTCATGGCTTGTACTGCAAAGTTAAGGACGGCAACTTGGTAGTCCTTGTAGTAGAGGACAACAATGACATATCGATTGGAAAAACTGACAGTTACCACTAACATCCGATCTTATTGAAACCAGAAGAACAGTATCCAGACTTAAGGATAAGCTGGGAATTCTGTCAGCTCAACTTTTCAATGATGGTGAAGGACTAGTGCAATAAATCTATCAAGAGCTAGTGTGTTCAGACCACCGTTCTGAAGTCTTGATAAAAAGTAATTTAAAATGTATTTCTTTCAGCGACTTCATATCAGCAGTCACCTGGAAAAAATTCTAAATAAAAAAATTGCCATATCGAAATCGGTGTTAAATTGTTGGTTCTACATCTCTTGGATGAAGTTAACACGCACAACATGGATGGAGTCAGAGGCGAGGTCGTAATCCTGACTTAATGGTTGTAATAGCTATTTATGGAAAAAAGTAGGAAACAGAAATTCTCGGCTAAAGCAATAGTAAATAGGTATTGAAAAAGAATATATACTTCTTTAAAAACAAGCAACTCTTTTTCCATTTCATAATTGTTTCGAATATATTCTTTAATGCGGCAACTATGAAAAACATATCTTCATTGTTCATTCATTAATGAAGTTTCAACGCACGATCCTTTCTTTGCTAGTTAGTTTTGATGTGAAACCCCAATTGTATTACAAGTTATTTGTCTAAAATCATAGCACAATATTTTTAAATAGGTTTTCTCTGTAACGTATGCATTCTTCTATTTACAATATTTGATTGATTTTAATTGATTCCAAAAGGAAATAGTTTAAAAAAAAAAATTAACTAAAATCGGGTCAAGTTTAAATGGTTTTCTTGGTGTTTGTGCTAACAAAGCATTTTTTATTAAGATGTTTAAATGAACTTTAAATGTAATTTAGAGGACTTGCTTGCCATCATAAAGAGAATTGAAATGTTGTAATAACAATATTAAAATGTTTTTTTTTCTTCTTCTTTTATTCTCTTTTACTTATCTAAAGTACCATTTTTATGATTTCTAGCAATTTAATTAAATGCATTTAGAAAATAAAAATTTACAACAATCTTGACAATGACAACATTAACCGAAAACAAACAAAAACACAACAACAACAAAAGTAAAGAAAGAAAACGAAAAATAATTAAAAATTGAAACAAGTGGCAAAATAGTGTTTACACATGTAGAGACTACATTTAGGGCCAACACTTTTTTGAATTGAATGAAATTAAAATGTTAATGGCACGCTATTCCAAACACTTCACCAGTAACAACATCATCATCATCTCTCATCTTGGGCAGATGGCGATGACCTTGAGAAATTTTAATTTCATTTTCCGTTGCTTAAGCACTATTTACGAAAAACAAAACAAAACTAAAGAAAAAAACGCAGAATTCAAATTATTTGTTCGAATGTCATTCTATACACACTTGAAAAAATAAATGCTATGCGTGTGTTGAATGAGTCCATAAGCACTGAAACTTTGTATCAACAACATCGTCGTCGCCATCGTCATCACCATCACCATCAGAAACATGCACTTCCGCGCACAGTCTTGACAAATAAACAAAAAAATAAGGAAAGAAAAATTGTAGGCAATATTTATCATCATCTACAGATCAGCAGAGAGCCGTATGTCAACGCACTTGTCACCTTTAGCATCGAAAAATGTCTCTTTGCCGTTCCATGCTGCGTGTTAAAGACACATAAAGTTCGAAAACAAATGTAAACCAATAAAAGTAACATTTAACAAAACTTTTATGTAAAATAGGAAGAAACATAAAAAGAAAAGAAAATATAATCACACATTAACGGCCTTGTGATACGCTATAGAATATGATGGCATGACACCATTACACCTCACTCATCAGAGACGTCAATATGATTAAAAAATTTAAGAGATTAACATACAATACCCATAGAAAATAATACAATTTTTTCGGGTTTTTTTTCTTCAATTTATTGTAAACTAGAGAAGCTTAAGTTTTCCACAAACCGATTTTCAATTATCTCTGTTGTATGCCAGTAATCCTGATGTATGAAAATGTTTACGAGAGAAAATCCAAGAACTGTTTTCGATATTCCAAAGCGCCGATTTCTGCAAAAGCAGTAATACCGTAAAATTTCATCCTCCTTATCTAAAACAATTCAAGGTAAACTTTAGTTTCTTAGTAATTGAACCAATGTTTTACATAGTGACACCATTCATTGTATATCGAAAAATAGTTGACATAAAAATTTCCGACATAAGTCTTCAGAGATTCTGAATTAATCCATCCCTTGGATTTTTACTATTTTAACAGGTATTTTTAAGGCGTTATGTACTAAAATTTTGATTTTTAATGAAAAATCGTTTAACATGATTTTGTGCTCCTCCTGCTTCCCCATTCATATAGTACAATAATATTATCACTATCTTCACATCACTTGTTATGTGTTCTTGGTCTTCATTAATTTTTAAGTACATTTTTATAAAGTGTTTAATTTTATTGCTAAACTTTAAGCACTTGAAATAAAGTAGACGCACTAAATTTTTTTTTTGTTTTTTGATTTATGGCCCACCTTGTAGTTTGTGCTTCAAACTGGATGGACAATATTTCAATGACCTTTAATTATTCTCCGTCTTCGTCTTCTTCTTCTTCGTCTTCTTTTATTTTTTCTAACAATGTTTTCATGTTTTTCTTAATTATAAGTTGTTGTTTTCTTTTACTATTCTATCCAGCATACCTATATGGATAGACAGGGTGTCATTATAATGCAAGACAAAGAACAATTCCCATGAATTTGATGAAAATGTGTTGATTTTTTTTTTATAAAAATATGAATATAAAAATATTATATAGGGTATGTGTGGATATGTTATTCGCGTAATTACTTTCAGGAAGTATTTTTGTATCATTTTAAAAAAATCACTGTGGTTTTGTTTAATTTAGTTTGCTAATGAGTTAGAGATAGAAAATTTCAATAAGACCATAAAGATTAATTGCTCAATAGGCCCAAAAACAGCGCAAATTTCAGAATTTCCCATATAACATGACCTGTCAATATTTGTGTAATCATAAGGAATTTTTAAATGCAAGTACAAGTACTGCTACAACTTCCCCGTATCTACATTTTAAACCGCTAATCGTAAAGGCTTTTGAAAATCAAAGTCTTACAGTAGTGTACACACAGTACAAACTTGTAATAAAACTTTTTGAAAAAAGAATACAAAACCACTAACATAGTATATAATACATACCTTTTGAATGCTGTTAATTTAAGGAAAAATTATGTGGCGATCAATCATGCATTATCTTGAAACCGGCAGTTGTTTAAAATTAAAACTATTGATTAATTTCAATAACTTTTAAAGTGAATATGTATGTATGTACATAAATTCCAACTGTACATAAATTCCAACATACATATTTATTAAAATAAGAAAAGAAAATGAATTGAAAAATATGTTTTTGTCATAATTTATAATTATTCTAATTTAATATAACAACAACTCGTAGCCAGTATAAAATTTAAATGTATTTTTTTTTCCTTTATCATTGTATTTTATATTGTTTTTTTTTTTAATATTTTTTATTTTGTTTTCATCATGAAGTAAGTAAGTGACCCATGTAAATACTTTTACTCACCTCTTGAAGGTTACCACCAGGCAGTAGTAAAATATGCTGTCAAAGAGCTAATGGTTAAGTTTAAGTTTGACGATGTTATTGATGGATGAAACAGATAATGGTGTTAAAAACAAATAAACAAAAAAAAAAAAAATTAATAAAATCACTCATCTAATGTTGGCCAAATCATCTCGTCTTCTTCTCTTCTTAGCTTTTCATTTTGAGTTTATTTTTTTGGATTTTTTTTTTTAATTTTAATTTTTGTTTAACATAATTTTTCATTAACAATTTGTGTTGAAAAGGTTTAATAATAATATTATAAGTATTATAATTATATTTAAAGTTTTACATTTTTCAAGTTCAAAAACAAACATATTTTAACCTTTTCATGTCAAACCAATCGTGAACAACGACAACAAGCATCTTCTGCTTCTATAAAGCATCACAATTGTGATGATAATGAAGTGTGATAAATTAGACAAAACGTTGAAAAGCAAATGGTTAAATTATAAAATAAATAAAAGAAATAAAAATAAACACTTTAATTTATTAAACTGGCAACCAAAACAGCAAATAGACGTCACATTGCAAGATTACAAGAAACAAATGAAAAACAAAAAAACGAAAATATTTAAAGACAGAAAAAATCATAAAATGCACCAATTTTTTTAATTACTATGTTAATTTAAAGATTTTAAATCATGTTTAATCAAATGAGTCTTTAAAAGAAACACACACAATTTGAATCAAAAAAATTCTTCTTTACTATAGGCCAACTTTTATCATTTTGATATTATTACTCTTCAAATTGAAACACTTTTTAATGATTATCTTGATGATTTGATGACGTTAAGCATTTTGATTTATAGTCGAGCAATAAAATGCGTATTGATGATGATGATGATGACAATCTCCATTAAATCTAATTGTTATCGATAAGAACAAAGCGTTCGATGGATGTAAACTTTTGGATATCTATAACCGGATTAAATATTCATTCTAGAAGAGTTTTGTGTCTTACTAAACTGTTACGAAATCTGTTTGCTAAGCAATAGAATTGATGCAAGCACTGGATTCAGAAATATGTATTGTTATCCAACAGTTATTAGAATTTCAAAAAGAATTGAAAGATTATAAAGAAAATGACAAATGGAACTAAATATATCAAATAACCGCTTGCATATTGACAACAGATGAAGAGGTTTACTAGGGCGACGACGCTAAGGCTTACAACCTACTACAGCAGACCTGCATAGCTGAAAATAATTGAATCAATGAAACTGAAACAAGATGGAGATTATTGGTGAAAGTCACTTTTATATCGTACCCACAATAGCTTCATGTGATAGTACGTATTTCGAATCAACAGTTTTCTGTTATATCCGAAAAGGGTCGTATGACCACAGTCGATTTAAAGCGTGAAACAAGCAATGCGTTTTCAAGTATCAAAAAAAGGATTCAAGCGTCTCAGAAAATCCTTTTTTCATGCGTTACACCCGTCTTTCTCGCAGAGCATATTCGATTAGTGGATCATACACTGCATTACAGACAGAATTTGGACTATTTTTCAGATTATAACAAAATACTGTATAATCTCTTGCCTTTTTTTCCATGTCATTGTAAATTGTGGAAAGATGTTGTCTTCCAATGTTAATACATGTATGGCAATATATGTGCTTACCATTGCAACATTTTTTTTTCCATATCTTAAGATTTCATTTACTTTTACCACTCACTGTAAATTCATTAACTGGCTTCATGGAAAAATCTTTTTATTTCGAAATTCCTTTTCTTTTAATTGCTTACTTTCAAACTTTCTGCAAATAATAATAAAAATTAAAAAGAAAAGAACAATAAAAAGAAAAGATAAGAATTTATTTGTTTGTTTGTTTATTAGCTGTTGCTGGTGGATGGTGTTGGTTTGAAAATTAATTACTATTTATTGGCATGTTGGTTGGCTGCTTGTTTAGTTTAATTAAAAAATAAAAGACAAAAAAATAAGTAGTGAAAAATATTTTCAGAGGAATTAACCAATAATGGACGTCTTCTCCATTTGATTTTTTTTTCTTCTTGCCTTTATTTTTATGAAGAACTAAACAAGTTGTTTTATTTGGTATTCCCAGATTAAAGTTACTGGTTACTGTGTTGCTACCAAAATAAAAACAAATAAATAAATGAACAATTAATTAAGTCTTGTTTAACTATTTTCTATAATAAATTAAAATCTAAAAGCTGTCTGTCAGTTACTATTTCGTATAGATTTTATTAAGTGCCAATAAATTATACACCAAAAAAAGAAAAAAAAAGAAACCCATAGAAGCTTACCGGAATGTTTAATGATGTTTAATAAGATTATTTAAATTCAAATCAAATAAATCAAACAAAATAAAAAAAATATTAGAAATTTTGCTCTTTTAGGCATCAATCCCATTAAGCTGAACGAACAAATCTGAAAGCTACTGAACTGATTTGCTTCAATGAATTATGATTAAAGAAAATACTTGATTTCACTAACTTTCCTTATTTGCCGTTTTCTTTTTAATATTGTTCTCTTAAATAACATAAACATAAACTGCAATTTTTGTAAAACCTCATTTAGAAATTTCTTATTTTGCAAACATATAATCCCACAGTTGAACTTTAACCATTAAACTATCACGTCTGGAGAGTTGTTAATAAGCAAAAATCAAAAAATTTTACCACCAAAAAAAAAAAATCGAAATTAGAAAGACCCTTTATGACATCGCCAAGGCATAAAATGTTGTGTATTAAGGAAAATAACACAAACCTGTAAGAGATTTAGTAGAAGTGTTACACTTGACATTTCTTTAAATTCAGCAACCAGTCACACAACCAACAACCCACAATATGATTTTGAAATCATATAATCTTCGCTTTTAAGTGGTCGCTGTAGAAATCCAACATCAGCAGCAGTATATGGAAATTTACAGCGTTTGAGACAAACTGACCATGCAACTAAAAGCTAAAGATACATTGACTGTGCAACATATACAACAAATATAAACAAATTATTTGTTTTTTTTTTATTTCTTCTTCTTTTCTAGGCTTGTGTCCAAATATTATTGTTGGCTGATATGCTGGTAACTGTCATTAATTTAATAAATTTGTCTATTTCTACACATAAAAGTAAAAAAAAAAAACAACAACAACAAGATTTCGCCTTCCATTGCCAGAGGTGCCTATCATCAGCATCTTTATTATCTTAACCACAGCTCTGGTGATAGCCGTAAACGATATTTTTAAATCGATCTGTAGTAGATATAGATTCAACATATTGGGTGCATTATCAAGGCAGTAATTGTGAGTAATTGTGCGTAAATTTGCATAAATTTACAAAATCGATAAACATTGAATTTATAAAAAAAAAAAGAATTTATGAACAATTTACAAATATATCAGCATCTAAAGTAAAAATTCAAATAATTTGTAAAAACAAACCGTAAAAATGTGCACTTAACATGGCTTATTTTTTATGGTCGCATGTACAATGCAAGAAATTTTATGAAAACAAACAATTTAAAGCAAATCAAAGATTTTGTCATTTAAGAAAATTTAAAATTTTAGAAAAATATGCCAGCATTTGATTAAATTGCGCCTGAGTGCCTTGCGACTTTTGTATCGAATTTTATTTCAGAAAATTTTTTAATTTTTTTATAATAAAAATTTTTTATGAAAATTTTCTAAATAAATTTGGAAATGCCTTCGATTCTGGTGACTTTATGGATGCAAGAGAATGAACCAAATACCAAATAATTACAATATTCCCTTCTAACTTACCTCCAAAAGTAATGAATGTTTTTATAAAGTAAACTAGACAGTGATTGAATGAAGTGTGTTTCAAAAATCGAAACCATTCGAAAGATTTGCTAGTGATGGTATATTCCTAAGACCATATTGCCCAAATATCAACCTATTATTTGTATGTATGTAATTAATTTATTTATTTGTTTACCATATTTATGCCAGTAGTCAAAAAGTAAAGAAATATTTCATCAAAATTAAACAAAAATAAATGAAATCGAAAAAATAAAAATTAATTTTAATGCCTAGTCAAGGATATTGATTAGTTGTGAGTGAGTTTTTCTTAAGGCGGTATTGGTTTTCAACTTCTGTTTCTTTTTCCTTTTAATAATTTATTGGGAATTTTATTTTGTTTGTAATACAATATTTATTGTATTTTTACTTAAATCGTATGTGGTTAAACAATATTTATGAGGGTAGTCTGTTAATGATTTTTGGATTTTGGTTTCTTGAGTTTTTTTTTTCGGGGGGGGTATTTTAAATTGAATTAAAATTGTATAGAGCCTTAAGAGACTTATTGCTGTTCAGGCGTATTAATGTAACCCTGAATAAAATATTGTTGCTTGGTTGCTGGCTGTTGGTTTTTAACAATCATTTGCAATTAAAGACACAATAATCAAATTTAGTTGGCATATTAATGATTGTTTTCTGCTGTTTTGTATCTTTTTAGCACTCAATTTGCTTTTGTAATCAATTGCCACAATAATTGGTATGAGACACAACGATCAATACAACAAATTAAACTTTAACTTAAATTAACATTAAAAAAAAATTTACAAAAATAATACGAAAATGAAAATAAAAATCAAGTTGTTGAATTTCATTTCAGTCGTTTTGTTTTTGTTTTTATCACATGACAATGTTTTACGTTATTTTCTGTTGCATTTTCAATATTTTCGTTGACAGTTGACCGTGTGCTCGCTCATCCAGCATAAAATCCATAACAATCCAACAATCAAAATACCAAATCTCAAGCCAAAAAGAGGCTCATTTATGTCTCCATGGTATAGACAGAGCTTTGGAATTTTTTGTCGACAGCGCAGTAGTAAAGCACAAAATCCACAAAGACAAAAACAGAAATTAAATGCTTAATTTGCTGTGTGTATGAAACTGTATCTCATTACCATATTGAGGAATTAAATGAATTTTAGGAAATAAACAACCACGTGCCATCATCAGTGGTTTAACAAAAGTTTATCAAACGAAAAAAAAAAAAAACTTATGCATTTAATATTTTATTTTATTTTATTTTTGTTGTTGTTGTTTATATTGAATATTACAACAAATACAACAACATTTTGTTTTTATGGAAATTGAAACCAAACATAATTTATTGCGTTCCATTATCATACACTAAAAGAAGTTCTTTGCATAAATTATAATAAATATGTAAGGAAGTAGAGTCATGGGTACAAATGTGTGTATGTGCGAATATGTATTCCTCTAAAAAAAATTAGGAAATAGATAACTTCTGTAGAAAATTTTACGCTTTACTTGGATTTTAGTCCAAATAATCTTAGGGACCGGGTAAATAGTATTTAAAGTAAATTTTAGAATGACTATTTTCTTTATTTACTTTACTTATTTCATAGAGTACATTGGAACAGTACAAATGAAGTGCCAATATATTCCACCACTTTCAAAATCGAGAAATTATTTACGCTTTACTTCATTTACAAATATTAGTTCAAATATATGAAGTATCTAACAAGCTGAAAGCCAAAAGAAATTGATTGGAGGGTTTCCGAGGTTCTAAATGCGGTTTAAACGCAGCAAAAATATTCACTTTTGCTGATGACAATCCAAAAGAATTGTATGTAAATTATATTTTTAAATAAAAACGCCGTTTGTTGAAAAAAAAACTTCCGCAATTTCAATGTTTTTTTCTTTTCTATTTTTTTATTCTTTATAAATTAAAAAAAAAAAAAAAACGAAACTAAGCTCTTGTAATTGTTTACACTTTATCAAACAATTATGGCATATTATTTTTGAAAACCATCAATTACAGAAGATTTCAAACAAAAATCTTGTTCTTCTTAATCAAATATAAACAAAAAAATAAATAAATAATACTCATTCGCCTTGAAGTTAGGAAAAGTTGCGCAATTTTTATGCGGATTAAAGACAACACAATCAGCACAATTTTTTTTTGGGCAAAAGAATGTTTCATTACAAGCATAACTCTGTTTGCATTTCAAGTGCAGTTATAATCACTTGATATTTACATTATGAGCATATGATTTTCAAAGATTTATTTTAACAAAAAAAAATAATTTTCATTTTTTAATTTAATTTTTCATTAATTTTTTTATTTTATTTCATTTTTTATTTTTTTGTAAAAAAGATTTCTTGCCTTTGGAGTAGATTTTTTTCTTTGATTTTGTATATAACTTTGTATTTGTATACGTATAAATTTTATTATTCCTCATATTGTTTATTATAGACCAAATTTAATAATATTTAAAAAAAAATTAAATGTTTTTCCATCTTAATTTAATTGAAGCCATCACAATTACCACTTAGTGGCAAATTGTCGCCTTAAATGTCTCTATAAAATATCGAATTTTATTGTACTACATACGTACATATGTACATACACGAGATAGTTAATTATCAAATTGAATTTTAAATTGAATAAATATTAAAAAGCTATAAAATTCTATATATTCCAATAAATATTTAAATTTAATTATCATTAATTAATAAAAATTTTATACATATACATACATATACTTCTAAGCTAATACATACATTTCTACGTATACAATATTGATAAGATGTAAACAAAGAGCGTAGGCTTTATTAGATGGAGTTTTTTTAAATTAATAAATTAAAAACATTTTATTATTTTATTTATTTAAATAAAATAAAAAATTCGCTTATATTTTTGCATTTGGAGGCCAGGCATTGGGTTTTTAAAAGCTTGTGGTCATAGAAAATTAATGAATAAAATGGAAAGGTTGTGAAAGTTTCCTAAATAAAGACGAGAAATATAGCAAGACCTCCAATTGAAGGCATTCCATTGCAATGGTAATGTGTTTGATTAGACCCCACATACAAAATTAGACTCACATACAAAATTTCACATTATGAAGTCGCCGTAGTCTATTAGAGTTTTGGCTTAATAGCCATTGGTTCAACCATCAGACATCTGGAATAAAAACAAAAAAATATATTTCTTCGACGGCTTCCTCTCAGCAATATGCAATTATGTCAAATAGTAATGATAATAGAACACACCCTTACCGATCACCTATTCTAGCTTCCACTGTCTTACTTAGTAGTTACCATGACGCTATGCTGTATAGACTATCATAAAATAATGACGAGAATTTTTATTGATTTCGAATGTAGAACACTTTTCATACAATGGTTTTATTCTTTACATGTAAATTAATTAAAGCACTACTTCTCTCACGGAGCCAACACATTAGAGTGCATGAGTAGGAGATATACACTCAATGATGGTTGCTCATATAAACTTGAAATACTTAAAAAAAACCTAAAAGGTATATAATGAAAATATAAGTATCTTATATTCATTAAATAACTTTTGTCTATTTTAAGGTCCAAAATATCCAAAGTAAAGATTGCTGTCAAATGACATTTACGTAAAAAAAAAACAAATTAAATCATAATAATCTCACCCACCATAGTTCTTTTCAATAAAAACAAAGGAAAACTTTTAATTTACAATGCATATTCTCTTTTATGCTTTAATAAAAAAAACCTTTTCTTTTGTTAAAATAATTAAAAATCAGAAAAAAATGTTAAAAAAATCATAATAATCTCACCCACCATCGTTCTTTTCGATAAAAACAAAGGAAAACTATCAATTTATAATGCATATGCTATTTTATGCTTTAATAAGAAAACCATTTCTTTTGAATAAAATAAAAGAATATAAACAAATAGAGCTATGATACCGGTTATTATATTTTTTTCGCTAAACACTCTGTAAGCAATTTTGTTTGTAGCAGTTATTGGCCTATGGTTGCGTCAAATATTCTCGTCCTATCTCTTCTATCTGTGCGAATACCCGATTCATTATGCGTATGTGTGTTGAAATCTTTCACACATTAATTATACGATTTTATGATTGTTTTCAATCAAATTTTTGCGTTTTTATTTTATGCAAAAAATCAAAAAAATCAAAAAAAAAAACAATTTATAGTTAATTAATTAATTTGCCATTTGGTTTTTTTATTTTATTTTGATTTCTTTTATTGTATTTGTTTTTTTTTATTTTATTTAGAGGAGCGTTGCGCTTTATTTTGTTTGTTCAGCTTAAGAGGATTTAAATTGAGGAAGCCGACACCTTCTCAATACGTCTGATCGTTTCGCTTCTTACTATTATGATGGCAGAAATTTAATCAGCATTTTTATTATAATTTTATTTAAATAAGAAAATATATTATAAAGCAGAAAAAATATTTGACAAAATATTAATTAATTAATCGATATGCAAAACATATGGGAAAATACAAAAAAAAAGAAAAAATCAAACAATTTGTAACGCTTATCATTTGAAATGCGACTTTATTAGTGCTCCTTTTACTTCATCTAGAAAACTAGTTTAAAAAAGCTTCAATTATAAACTATCAACTTTCGTTTATTCCATATTCTTCTTTTATTTGAATTGTAAAAAATACTTGTTATAGCATAGAGCCATCTGACAAGATACATAACACGCCAGCTTCTTTTTGTCTTCTTTGCCCCTTCTGAATATCCTTTTAACCACTTTGGTCTTGATGGTTTTTATCTGGCATACGATATACAAACTAAGGTAGTTTTCTGATATTATTTTTATTATAATAAATTAAACCGGTTATGAAGACAAGATGCTATATCCACTATATATCTTTCAGGAGCTTGGCACACGTTAGATATTTTCGAAATTTGTTAACAACTTGTGTATAAACGCGATCCAGAATGGTGATCTAAGAACAAAAGATTACGCATTTCTTCATTTATTCACGCAAATACATTTAATTTAAGCAAGAATTACAACTAAATTAACGTTCCATAACATAATATAATCTGACAATGACGTTACTTTTGAGCCACCCAGTACAAAGTGTATTAAGTTATGCTTCATTATTTAAAAAAATGCTTTAATGAAAATTGTTTTCAATTAAGATTGTCATTTAAATGAGCATAAAAATATTGTTTATTTATGGTATGTTTATTATTTATTTATTTATATTTCTAGATTTTATATACATACAATATGTATGCAGTTATTTATGTCGTTTTGCATTATAAACGCAACAATTAATTTATTTTTGGGGTTTAATAATATAATTAATGAAGACAGCGTGCTTGTACTCATTAATATGAAATGCAAAGCATTTTCATGCATGTTTATGTGTTTATTTATTGAAGTCTTTTTATTTTTTTTTTTAATGGCATTTCTATAAGTATATATATGTACAATGTATGTTTACTATTTTTGTATGAGTATTATAATTAATATTTGTTTATGAAATAAATTCTCAAATAGTTCGATCATAGTTAAAAATATTTCTTTCTCTTAATTTTGTTTTGTTGTTTTTTTTTATCTAAATCTTTAATAATTTATTTATTTTTAATCTGCATATTAAAATGCTAAAGCAAAGAAGAAGGGAAGAAACAAAAAAAAATGTATCCTGTTTTACTGAAAATTAAAATTATATGATGACGTAGATGATTTCGATATTTTTTTTATTAAATAATGCCTGCATGTTTAATATTAAAGACAACATCGGAGAATTTGCATTTAACACAGATTTAAGACATTTTTTTTTTTTTGTTAAATGTTACACATGATTATGGTAAATGGATGGATTGACAATCTATGAGATTGAGTTGGCAGTTAGTTGCCACAGTTGGATGTGAATTTTTTTTTCAAATCGACTTTGTATAGACATTTGGGAGACTCTTCTTAGCTACAGCTTCTGCAAAAGCCGTTATAAGATATTTCCGGTCTTTCCGTTTTGTTTGTTTATTCCTCTGTTGAGGAATTTCAATCTCATGTAAGAATTGATTTGAATTTTTTTATTGTATCAACTTTGCCAAACACATAGGCTTTGTTGCTACTTCAATCCATAAGAGTAGTCATCGAATATCTAGTTATGTCCTCTTGGATAATCTTATGCTTTCGGTAAATACGCGTTTATTACCATACGACAATTTTTGATACCGGTTTCGTCGTTTGTAGTGTGCACAAAGGACAATCGAAAACCAGAGAGCTATAAAAATGAAAAGGAACTTCAGGAATAAAGCATACAAAAGTTGTGAATGCTAAGCGATCACACAGTATCTATATTACTTAAGTGAGAAAAGGAAGAGCATCATCGTGTACCCTGTACCATACCATATGATTATAAGATAATCTCGAACTGTGTTTCTTTCTATTCTTTGCTGTTAAACACATATTTTGTTAGAAACAAAACAAGAAGTTTTACTTGTTTTTTTTTCAAAAACATATTCAATTTGGTTTAAAATTATAAAAAAAAAAAAATACATCTCTAATGCTTCTTCCATTAATGGCATAAACGTTCGACCACTTTATTTATCGATAAACGATTATTTATATTATTTTTATTTATATTTTTATAATTTGATTTTTATTTTTCTTTAATTTTTTTAATATTTCTTTTTTTGTTCTCTCTGCTTATAATAAAATATATTTTTGGTGTTTTAATTTATTTGAAAATGCTGTTGAGAATGTTGTTGAAAATAAATTAAAACTTCATGTTTAAATTGCTGCTGGTACAACTTTAACTACATGCCGCACATACTCGTGCTTGTTCGTATACAACTTAATTGTTGTAGCTATAGACTATTGTGGCATGTTACTTATTCTATAAGGAGCCTTTAATATCAATTTTTCTGTTTTCTTTTTATTTTTCAATTTCAATTTAAATATTGTAAATTTATATGGCAATTCACATTGAAATGTTTATACAGCTGTTATGGTGTATTTGCAACTAAATTTGCTTAAAGAAATAAAAAAAATTAACATTTTGTTGCCGTTTATCATACAAATATTTTCAATTCAATACAATTTATTTATTTTTTTTATTTCATTTTTTGTTTTTCTATTAGCTTTGTCTGTGTTAAATGATTATTTTAATGATTTTTTTAAACAGTTTCCATTTGGTGTTGGATAACAAGAATTTTTAAAATTTCAATTTCAATAATTTAAATTGCCATTAGAAGCTACTGCTGACTGAGATTTTGAAATACGAGCTGTTTTAGAATCGTACAGTAAATGTGTTTGTAAAATTCCATTTTAAATATATTTAAGCCTGAATGGTTGGTTGGTGACGAAAATAAGTTATTAATTTAAATTAATAAATTAAGGGTTTAGGTGCAAAATAAACCGGATAACCTTACTTAGAACACTGAAAGAAATTTCTGTAAGAAAAATTTCAATAAAAATATAATTTTTCGTCTCATTTTCATATGGATTTTCTCAGCATTATTTGTACTCAGATTGAAAAGATTTAATTTCTAAAACTGGCTGTTACATGTATTCTTACGCTATCTATTATATTCTGTTGAATTATAGCAAATTTTTTTGTTTCTTCTTGTAGCCTACATTCCTTTGCAAAGACTTAAAGACAAAGATTTACAGTTACCTCCGAATGGATGTATGTAGTTAGAGCTTTTGATGGGTCTATCCTTTATTGTGTTTGAGTTTTTGATGGATGTAGGATCTAATTGAAATTTTTATTATTCACACTTTTTTGAGAGCACTAGGGTAGCGTTGCTACAAACATATATAGTAATACCCAGTCTCCCTAGAAATTTTTGTCCCGTAAAGTGTACGGCGACAGATAGATACAAATTTTTTGGTTTCGGGCGAAAAAAGATTATGACTCAAGATGGCTCCTAACATTTCTATTGAAAACGTATATAATACTGTTAACGATAGTGACGCTAATATTGATTTTTATTTTTATTAACGTTATTATTATAATTTTTTTTTCTTTTGTTTGTCCTAGATGAGGCGTCTTTATTATTGGACACACCCATTTGGAAACATTCTTTTAAAACATTTTGTGTTTCAAATAATATTTGATGAATTTTGAAAGTAACTCGAGTTCTTTTTAATTTATTTCGGGTTTGTTTCTTAATGAATAATTATTTTAAAATATTGATTATAAAAAACAATTTAATAAATAATACGAATTAAAATACATTTGAGGATTAGTTAAGAATCCATTTTTTTCATAAGCAAATTCTTTTGTGAATTTCAAAACTAGTTTATTTTTTTTTTTTAATAAATATTATTACTTTTTTTATTTTTTGTTATTCATTTACATATAATGCTAATAATTGTATAATAAAAAAATAAATATTTTTTATATTAGATAAAAAACAAAAGTAAATTTATTCTAGGTTTCGATAAAAGCACGGAAAATGATTTTAAATTAAAGTAAAAAAACAAAAAATTAAACATAAAAGCAAAGATTCTCACAAACGAAATACATACAATCGAATCGAATGTACAGAATACAGAATCCGAACTGGATTAAGCAAGTTTAATAATAATTTATGCTCAACACTAAGAACAACTGGATAATGCCATATTATTAGAATGCCATTCTTAGAGCATCATTGAAAGAATTGAAAGAATCAATAAAAAAAACTTAAATCTTATAAATTATTTAGCGCCCTATGGAAAATATACATACCCATAATTAATTAATAAAATAAAAAATCTTATCGATTTATTTACAAATTAAAAAATATAATTTGTTTAATCTATTATTACAACGCCAAAAAACAAAAGTAAAATGCAAATAAAAAAGGTTTTCTGTTCCCTTTAAATTTTACGTACGAAAACTAACTATACACGGTCACGTTACGTTGGAGAAAAAAGTGAGTCTCATTAAACAAACCAGTCCCATAAAAAATTAATAGCAGTTGACAGAAACGTGTCTTTGTTATGGTTTTCAATTTATTTTTTTTTTCCATTTTTTTATTTCATTTTTAATATTTTATATCTTCTTTTGATATTTAATGATAAAGAAATAAAGTTATTAAACAGAAGAACAAAAAAAAAACAAATCAAAAGAAAAAAAACAAATCAAAAGAAAAAAAACAAACAAACGAAATTAAGCGCCAAATAAATATAATAAAGGGTTGTTATAAGCTTCTTGTTGTTGTTGTTATAATAAAAAAAAAATTAAACATACAAAACATATGTACATAGGTCTGTATTGTATTATTAAAAAAGTACTTTATTTGTCCCCTGAGAGCAAAAGCCTTTTTGGTACAAATTAGTCCTTTGTGGGCTCATTTTGTAATGATAATAATTATATGATACACCACACTATGTATACTAAATACATATGTATGTAGGGAGCCAAAACTAATTTATATTAAGGCTGGTGAGTATTTTTTCGTAATTGGCATGAGCATAAACAGTTTCAACCAAGTCGGGCGGAATAAATTGGCCAATGTACGGCCAATCTGTTGAAAAAAATTGCAATTATTCGCAATGAAAACAAAATAGAAATTTGGAGTAGATTAAGACCGAATGCTTTATATCCTATTTTTGCAATGAAGTCTGGATTGGTTAGTCAAGATTACCCACTTTGTTTCTCACACCACCAATGTTTTATGTGTCGATACAGTTTAAGGTCGAATCTGTTCGACTGATTTTTAAGAAACTTTTAGGATTTTTGCCAGAAGACTACTGAAAGGAAGTTGTCGAATAAATATTTTTTTTAAAACTAGTACTACTTCAATGCAAAAATACCCTGAGGCAATCTCGATGAATCCGCCTCTATATATCCACCAAAGAAATTATTTTCTCCTTGACAAAGCGGGCAATCAATTTGTATAGTCTCTACAATTCGATTTAGGGTATAAAAACCCGGTTTTTAAGAATTGCGTAAAATTAATTGGAATTGCCCCGTCTTTTTTCTTTTATTGCTCATCCAATATATATGTATGTATGTACGAGTATTTTTTAATAATATGTATCAATAAAAATTGCCTCTAAAAAGTATCATTATCATTTTTACGACAATGATTCAGATTAAATTACAATATCGTCATATAATTTCAAATATTATCATGGATGGTATTGTTGCGGCATCGTTTGCGGTTTAAAGAACTGTTGTAATTACAACCAAAAACCACTATTTAGCACCATAAAAAAAAGTTTTCAAAACGCCTTTACAAAGACTCTTAACATTGTACACAATGAAATTTTTATTGGCAAAAAACAGTTTTTTTTTTAAATGCCGATATTGTGGTAAAATTTGTGCGGTTTTCTTTCTTTCTTTCTTTTTTTAATTTTTTTTATTTTTTTTTTGTTAATTTCTTTCCTGTTTTCTTGCATTAATAAATATATCTAAAAATAAAACTTCAGAAATTTTATAATCAATAAGAAACAAATTGTTAGTCTTTCTTCACTTGTTTTCTGTTATTAATGATGGCGATTAAAGATGACCTTGAGAAGAAAAATGTGAAATAAAAATGAAATTGTTTGAAAATACTTTCAGAGGGGAATGAAAAGAAAGAAAGATTATGCAATCCGTTTTTAGCAATTATGAGATTAACTTCAAGAAGATTTCAAACACACAATATAGAGTCTAATATATGAACAAGAAAGTTAATTAAAAAAAAAAACAAAAAGCAAATTCTTTGATACAAAAAATTAACTCCTTTCTTTTTTTTAATTCATTCTATAACCAGTTAACAATCATAGTTTGCCTAATAAATGAATTCCAAGCACTTCCGTCTTTTCGGAATTGTTTCATTTTATGTAGGCGTGTTTCGTTGTAATTGTAAGTACTTCTTAGCAGAAGCGAACATTTGCATTCGCCTTGTATATCTTAGTCTCTCTTTGTATTATCATCTACATATCTTATCTGTTTGTATTTGCTTTTCCAATAACTTTTAAATTTCAAAAGTTTGCAATAAATCGTAATGATTAAATTACTTTAAAGCCCCTATTTCAAATGATATTCTTTAGAAATGAAAAAACAAAAACATACAATTTAAAAAAAGGGCAACAACCACTATACACTTGACTGTAGACCAGTAGAGACGCGAGAGCATTGAACGACAAGGTCGTCTCTAAATAACTAAAATAGGCTCCATACATCAAAAATACAGAAGCAAAGAAATATTGTGTATACTCGTGTCGTAAGCAAATATTTTTGTCTTACGGGGTTTTATCTCGTTTTCTTTTCGATTCTTTTGAATAATATTTTCATCATCATCGTAATCATCATCATCATTATCATGATGATCATCGTCATTGTATTCTGTTTATTAGTAATCGTTTTCATCCTCAGGTTATGTATTCAGTTTTTGTTTTGCTACAGTTACTCAGGCGTATTAGAATTTTACAAGCGTGTTTAGATGTGCCAACAACAAAACGAAATATTTCTTGCCATTAATTTAATTTTGTTTTCTTTTCTTCTGCCTCTTCTAAATAATTGTTTGAATTTTATAAAAGAATAAAAAATAAAACAAATTTAAAACACTTCAGGTGTTTTATTTTAAACTTCCGTGTCTTGTAAGCCAACAAACCCACAGAAAAAAAAAAAACCTGTACGAAAAGGAACAAATTGTAACACTTGAAAAATATTTCAAATCGTGTTTTGTAAATAGCCAAAAACGTTGCGATCGGCATTTTGTTCTTCTAAGGCACAAATTGTTGTAATTAAATATTTGGAAAGCCCATAAACATGTTCACACTTTAAAATAAACTACATACATACATACTGATAATTAATTAATTTACAAATTTATAATAGATACAATATATATATACAGTCGTATATGTATGAATTTATTAAATTTTAAAAATCATGATAAAACGTGAAATGTTTCCAAAAGAAATGATTTCATCATTAACAACACTCAATCATCCATACAGATGTTCCAAGACCAGTGACAAAAATTTGCCAGAAATACGAGAATTTTAGCGTGCCAAGTTAAAGACGTGTGATAAAAAAGGGCATTCTGTCTACTTTTCAGGAGATTTCTGGCAAAAACTCTGAGAGTAATTCAAATTGCTATGAAAAGGTTCCCAAAATTTGTCATTCGGGGTTGACGTTAATCTTTAGGTCGAAATGTATGGAAAGCAAATGTATTTATTCCTCTACAAATTTAAGAACATGTGGTTTTTTGTAGATAGAAACTCTGGTTTGTTTGTCTATAAACTTTTGATATTTGCATTTTATTTAAATTCAATTGAAATATTTTCAATGCAAATTCTTCAAAGGATATATGCTAATTTATGATGGATAATTAGATTTTGAACGCACATTAATTAATCAAATTTATTGAAATACAAGATGAATATGATTTATGTTGTGTACTCTTAAGAATACTTTCGGATTTAATTAATTTTGGCATATGTTATGTCAGAAAAGATAGAAAAAAAAGACACATGAATCACACGATGATCAATTAATTACCATTTCAATTTAATTAATTTTTTTTAACAAAATTTGATTATAATTGACTAAGAAATCTAATAAATTTGATAATTTTTTTTCTCTTCATTAACTTCATCACAATCATCTAAGCAATGGCGAAACAAACGTAAAACATCGATTGCAAGGTTTTAATTATAAGCGGCAGGGCCAAGCAATTGTTAAATGAACCGAAATTTTAGAAACATATTGTTAACATGGCTTGTTTTAACTACTTTTCTACAATGAAATTGAAACTAATGAAACAATTAATGTTGAAGTTGTTGTTTTTTTTTTTATCTTCTTGCTTTTTTTTTATCTCCTTGCTTTTCTTTTTTTTTGTGTGCAAATTCGTATTGAACAATAGCCAACAGTAGTTAAAGAATTAGATGAACGGATGGACGAACAGTGATACATACATACTATCGGTTAATGATTGTAGCCAATTTGATCAATGAATAATTATGACTTGCATACAATATTTTATGAAACGGAATCGAATTTCAAATTTAAATTTAACGTTGAATGTTTGTTATTATAAAGCAGGGGGTGTGATGTCGGTGTTTACAGTGAAGGGAAAAATTTAAGCTCTGTTCAATGCAATTCAATGAGAACACACACACAAATTGAAACCAATAGTAAGCCTTTAATATTTACTTTAACATGATTTTTTGAAGGGGATTTTATATTATTTTCTTAAACAATGACTTGCTAAATAAAAACAAAATTTGATTTTTCAGTTTTCAAGCAAAATATCACATTTTGCAAAAGCTCCATTAAATTTTTTCAGTTTTTGTTGTGTAATTATAAATTGGCCTAATTTTCCAATGAAGGAAGGTAAAACTCTGTTTAATTTATAAAAACATTGAAAAAATAAACACTTTCGTTTTTAATCTCTGAATAAAAACGAAAAAAAAATACAAAAAAAGAAGAATTATTCACTCTGTGTCGTTAATAACAAATACGGGTTTTAAATCTCGTTAGCAAATTAATTAAAACACTTTGAAATATTGTTTGCCAGTCTATCTCGGAGGATGTTTGTTTAATTAATATATTTATGTTTTTATAATTTATTGTTTAAAATTAAATTTTTTTGTTGTTTTATTTTTGTTTTGTTTAGGGATTAACACTCTTTATAGGATTAACAAAAATGTTTCCTATTCACAACCAGCATATGCAAATTTTATCTGTATTTTCGAAGAGCTCTTTCAATATTCGTAATATCTAAAAATAAATGCTTTTTTTAAAATGCTTTCCGTTTCGTTAATTAACCAAAAATTATTTTTCAATTTTATTCATTTTAAATTTTATTAAATTATTCTTAAGAGAAGTGAATATAACGAAATTTTTTTTAATATAATTCCATAAGATAATATTTTTAATATAGAATTGCATTATCTCGATCAGAAAACAAAAAAAAAAAACGCATTAACAAATTAAGAAGCACTTTAACTAGACTTATTAGTAATTTAAATTAATTTATTCCAGAAAATAAAATGTTATTTTTGTTTACAAAATTTTAATTGAAATTTTTAAAAATCATAATTAAATTTTTTTATGGTTCACATTAAAACAATCGCTCACTCAACCTTGTTTATGTTGCACATACAGATTCCAAAAAGTACTGCTTGATTAATTAATTACTGTTTTACAAAAAATTAATTCAGCAATAATGTATAACGGGTGAATTTTTTGTGGCATGCGATCGATTCCATAAACTTATTGAAACTAAATAGTAAAGAATTAATCTTACTTTTTTGGAGCAGTAAATTGGCCGCTTAATTCATACCATACCACAGTACAGCACTATTGTTGTGATAAGTAAAGTTTCTCGCATACCAAAAATAATTCTAGTCCAAGAAGGCAGCAGTAAAGCAACCATTGGTAAGATAGAGGCCGAAAAAATGGAAAAACAATGACCTAATTGGAGCTCACCAAATAACCTTTAATGGTGTAGCCGCGTGCAACATTTAAAATTATTGCCACAATTAAATAATACATTAATTTCAAAACATATGGATTTAAAGAGAAATGGAGAGCTATAAAGAGATCCTAGTTCCAGACAGTATATTATAGTTACACAAGTCTTTATTGCTTCAGGCACGACATTTCACCAGAATGTCCTGAACGCCTAGGAGAACATGAAACTACTGAATAGCAAATTCCAGAGGTTTAGTGAACATTGCATGAAAGTGGAATACCTGATCGAACTGATCCTGGTGGTTACAAAAGTTGCCTATATCGCCTTGGACATGACAACTAATTCTCTGGAAAAACATAAATGATATTACAATATCTCTGCAGAGGGGCAAATAAATAACCATACACAGATTTTACTAGTTTATAAAGAAAGGATGAAACATTTAGCCTACTTATATAGAACAAAATCGTTACACCCACCCAGAATCTATTTGAAGTACTTCATAGAGATCATAAGAGGACACTGGGAATTAGGCGTACGTGATTAAAGATTGAAAATACTCTGCCTTAAAACATCCGCAGAAACAAAGTAAAGAAAAAGAGTAACGACCCTCTATCCTCATTAAAAGAACGGAAAGAACTAGAAGAACAGTTTATGAGTAAAACTTTTCCGTTTATGGTGATCGAATAAACTGATTTTGTGTTTAGAAAAAATTGTTATTGTTCAATTACTGACAAGTTGAATATGAAAAGTAAGAACATAGTTTTTTTTTCATTTGCTATTGAATACCTATTGACAGCATAATTGTAATCATTCTATTATACGAAACGAGATCTTACACATTATCGCTTAAATTAATAAAGTTTTCCTATTTTATGCGTTTAATGACCTATTAATATGAGTAAAAGATCGCTTAAAATAATTGAGCACATTTACGCAATTGCTCTACATTTAACCAACCAACATTATTAGTTTGAACAAAAATAAAAATTCCATCATCAAATTCATTTTACCAATAATCTTTAATAATTTCAAAAAGATTATTATTTCTTTGAGTTTTTATTTTTTAATTCATCTTGAATTGCTGGTATAACTAATTAGGTGTGGAGTTTATTAAAGGAAAAAATGGAAAAATAAAACACAAAAAAGAGTTTAAATTAAATAATTATTATTTAAAAAAAAAAAAATGCCGAAGGGCATCGTGCATACAAACGAAAAGCGATTTGAAATATGAATTTCATTTGAAAAAGAAGAAAAGACAACCAACAGTTACGGTCGTAATCTAATTAAATGTGTATCAAGCCTTAATTATTATTAAAGAAAAATTTAACACAATTACAAATTTAATTTCAATGTTAAGGATATTGCAACATAATTTTTTTTACTTTTTTTTTAATTTTTTGTAAAACTTTGTCTCCTTAACCCACAATAATAATGAATAATATTTAAATGAAATTGTTTTTTTTCTTTTCTTTCTTTTCATTTTAGCGGATGCAATGATAAGTTGGTTTTTTGGCTCGTTTTGCTTTAACGAATTTCTTTTATTTTTTTTCTTTTGTGTTTTTTTTTAATAAAACCTCAACATAAATACATGATGCTGGTCACGATTCAGACTTATGGTCACTAAAATAAATACTTGATGTACATGAGAAAAATCGGAAACAATAACAACCACAACAATCAAAATCAGTTCAATAGTAGCTAAATCTGAACGACGCATTTAATGATTTGAGCTTCAAAATATATTATTTTATCTCTTATTTTTAATTTTAAAAACAATTTAAATGTCTACAAAAAAATCCAAGCTTAAATTGTAAATCACACGTCATTCTTATTTGAGGTTTTAAAATCCATTTTTTATTTATTTTTATTTTTATTATCAACGCTTTCTTTCAATCTCCTATAAATATAACATTTACCGGGATTTTTTAAATGGAAATTTAAATGTGCGGTTTTTTGATTGTGATTGCTGTTTGTATTTGTTAAACAAATTAGAAGCTTACCAATGGGGAACCCATAGTAACACAAATAAAACTTAAGAGAATCCTGATAGTATAACAAGAATAGCCTCAAGGTTGAATAAGTCGAGGCCGGGGAGAAAACACCGGATATGAAACATTACAATGGCACGATTAATTTTCGTTTAGCATGGTAACCGAAAGTATTGCAGAAAGAGTTGATTTGACTATTCGGGCTCATATTTATTCTATGCTATTCTACTGAGTTTTTCCTTGAAGACAGACGACGAAAAAATGCACATTCTGATCTTATTCACATGCTTTGGTCTTCACGTACAGAGTAAGTCTGAATAAGACTTTGTATACAAAAATATTAATTTCATTCAGCATAACAGTCATGATGTTCATTTGTTTTCTAATACATTTTTAACCCTTGTTCCACTTTTGATTTCATATTCATTTAATAATTAATTTTTATTTTTTAATATTGCCTTTCTATGAAAAAATGTTTTTTTTTTTGCCTTTGGCAAACATTCAAAATACAATAAAATAAAAAAAAACTGGAGTTTATTAATTAAAGTTTAAATTAGGTGGGGTCAGGGATGGAAAAGTTGGTACAATTGTACTTTTTTTAGCACTATTTCGAAGTCAAAAACACCATAGCACCTCAATGACTTATTTAGCACTATTGAAAAATGTTCTCTACTTTATTACATCACTCAAATATTCTGTCTCATCAGTGTATAATTTTTTGTTTCCGTTTCATTTGCATATGGCAACTCGTTGCTAACATAACATATCAAGAGTTATAATATATCCGTTCCACATTTATCTGCAAATGTAGAAAGGATATTTTCATACCAAAATTTAATAAAAATCAAAGGGGCAAATGGACTGTTTCCTTTGACTGTTTCTAATTTAATCCAAACAAGGGATTTATTGAAGTCATTTAATTAGTGTTGCTACAATTTTACAATAATAAATAGTTTGCTGGTACAAAAATTGTCATAAATAGAGATTTAAAAGTTAGATCTCATAAACTTTTTTATTCCTTTATAGTTAAGTATTCAAGTAAGTTGTTAAGTTTACCTATTACAAAGTGCTTTTCATAAATATAGCACCACTAGTATTTCAATAATAACAAACGATGAATTGTATTCAGGTCATATTCTCTGATGAAAAAAAGTGGAACTTAGATAGACCAGATGGCTACTGTCGTGACCTTAGAAATTCAAATTTTGGGGATATAGTTTATTGCTAGGGGGTTATTTCTTTAAGCCGTTGCCTCGAAATTCAGTTTCCATCTAAGCTAATGTATAGTACAGAGTACATTATCTGTAGTTTGCTCCTCTTCTTTTACAACAGGACAATGCCAGAATTCATGTCAGCAGATAGAGGATGGAATGGTTCCGTAAACAATCTATTGAGGTTTTATCGTGGCCAACTTGCTCTCCCGATATGAATATTATTGAAAACGATTTCCCAAATTAATTCCCCATTCTTATCCGAAGATTATATTCAAAATAACAGACAATTTTGAAGTGCTGGAAATTTGAAATTAAAAATGATCGAAGAGTGGGTGAAAATAGACGGAGAAATATTAAATAATCTTTATAAGAATATCAAAGACCGAATATTTACTTTAATAAGGGGGGTTTACTAAGTTTTAAGTATAAATATTTTTGGTAAATAAAGCTTCTTATTGAACAAAAATGAGACTGAAGCTATAATTTTGCAAAGACTAAAAACCTTAATGTTTATATTGAAGTCAAAACTGTGCTAACAATTTTAAAAATTTCCTATTATTTTTGTTCTTCTACATTAATACTACACACAATAAAATGAATTGTCATTTATATTTTTATTAATTTATAATAAAAAAAAGTTTAAAAAAGAAAAAAACTGAATTTAGTACAATCGGTCTGAAAAAAGTACAATTTTTTGTGAACGTTAATACAATTTGTTAAGACCAATTTCCCTTCCCTGGGTGGGGTCACTACTAGTGGTGACTTTATTCTCACTCTCTCTCTCTCTTACTCTCTCTCTCGCCATCACTCTTTTGCGTTGCAAAATAAATATTCTTTAAACAGGGTTTGTTGCTTAAGTCTTTTGTTACCGTTGAGATTGCATGGCATACTGCAAATAGCAAATATTTTGTGAATGTAAATATCATTTCATAGTTTCTACAATAGGGGTAATGACCTAAATTTGATTTCATTATACAAACATTTAAATATATTTTATGGTAATTAATTAAAAATAAGTTGTGTATTTGACGAGATCCGCTAGTATTTTTAGGAAAGGTAACCTGATAACAAAAGCAATTTATAATTATTTTTTGTATCCTTAATATTTTAATGATACCTGTTTAATTGTCTATTGTTTAATGTGTATAATAATTTTATTCAACACGTTTTGTTTTTCGTATTAATATGGATTATTAGTACACAAACCTGTCATCTGCTTTCAAAGTCGTAAATATTCATTTATTCTGTATCAATTCGTTAAAATCCATTTTTAATTAATTTTTAAAACAAAAGAAGTAACGGCAATATTTTAACTAATTTTTATTACAAAAATCAATTGACTAGTTCAATATACCACAAGCAACGTAATAACGTTTATAAACGAATAAATAAAGAGGAGAATTTGTTTGTTTGTTTTAATTTCAATTAAAATTTCAGTTTGAGAGACTACCCGCAGTTCTGCTTTTGGCTTCCACTGTACCTTAAAATACATTCCGAATGGAAGTTGTGTTACTCATTTAAAATAAAGCATTTGATAAAATCTTAAAATCTATACCCAATATGACTCATGAACGTAGAAAAAAAAAACAATAAAGTTTAGTAAAAAGAAATCCACAATTTAAAAAAAACAAAATTTCTTTAATATTGTCCAGGCAGTGTATAATTTTGCTTTAGATGGTTTACGTCGGTCGTTATTTAGAATTTAGTAATAAGGGATCAACTAACTTCATGAAATACATTGCAGAACCGCGACCACTATGCCAGTAAACTTACTGATCTAATCCTCCTATTCTTGCCGAAAATAGGTCATTTTTCTACAAATAGTTTACGAAAGCTGTCTCTTTAAACAAAAAAAAAAGGGATTTCTTTGCACTACACCTGATAAATGAATAAATTATTAAAATTTACATCCATATTATTAACTTATTATAGTATTTAATATTTAATGATCACACAAAATATTTGCATACATCAAAGCTAACTGTAGGCAATTAAAAAATCCCAGCAAAGTAGACAACAACAAAAAATAAATCAAAATTTTTCTAAAAATACAAAAACAACAAATGTAAGTAATAATCTAAAAATATATATTTTTTTTTGTTTTTGTTCTTTTTGTATTTAATTAACAACAAATACTACAGATTCTACAGAGTACGTCAATAGAAATTTAAAACTAAAAATACAAAAAAAAATTAACGCGCTTTTTTTTCATTTCTCACAAGTCAAAGATCATTAAAAAATATATACAAAAAAAAACAACAAAAAAAATAAATAAAAAAACAGAATGAACATAAATAAAGTAATGATGATAGTGGGGGATGTGAGACAATCAAAGTAATAATGAAAACAAATCTAAAGCCATCAAATTGAATCATTCTTTGGATTATTAAAATAAATGACGGTTAATAACCAGAATACTGAAAAGAAGCAGAAGTAGAAGTAGAAGCAAAAGAAGAAAAAGACAAAGAATAAGAACAAGAACATTTATGTCATCATACAGATATGTATGTAGTCATATGAACAAAATAAAACCAATTAATTATTACGAAAAACAAACCAAACGATTTAGAGGGGGTGTAGAGAGAGAGCGAGAGAGAGGCTATTGTTTTAATGACAGTACAGTTCTATAATAATTTGTATTATTTATTTTTATTGTTATTATTTTTGTTTTTTTTAAAAGCAATTCTAAATTTATAGTTTTAATCTACACTAATAAACATCTAAACAACCGCCATAAACATCAATTTGTATGTGTCACTCCACCACAAAGAATTGAAAAATAAAAATCATTAAAGAAACGGAACTAAATATAACACCTCCACTACACCAATGTATATTCTTTATAAAAAAAAAAAAAAAATTATTAACTTTTTTATAATAGTTTTCGTATAGGGGTTTTCCCGATATTTTGTTTATTAATAAATTAAAAAGTTTTGAAGTTACACACAAAAAAAAAAAAAAGAATTCTATAAAAATAAATTTATTTTGTTTAGAAATCATCATGACCAACAATTACTACAGACAGTTTTAATTGTTTTATAGTTATTTGCACTGATGACAGCTTTTAATGACGTCAGTGCAAATTCTTTAAATATGTATTTAAATAATTTCCTAATTGTAATAAAAATTATCATTATTCCTTAATAATTCTTAATAAAATAATTTAAGATTAAAACAAAACTGTTGTCAAGAATAATGAACGATACGATAACCCTACATCATTACCAGTGCAAGCCCCTACAGAATACGATATGGAGTAAATATCCAGGTCGAAAGCAATGTTCAAATCATTGTGCGATGGTTATTAGTGATATACTCCCCGCCACTGCCATTCACAATCCATTTCAGTAATAGATTGTTTCTATAATGTAAATCAAAATGTAAATTCAGTACAAATAGTGTTTTCCGCGTATTCATTAACTTGTGTAGAGTTCAGACTTCAAGTGACCTGCAGCAATTGCAAATAAAACTTCAAATAATTTTCACGATTTCAAACAAATACTCTTCGTTTAAAATCTTGCTGGCAGTAATTCAAGCAGTCACAAAACTGTCTTAATTTTCGAATGTCGATCAGCAAGAGGTAGTGCACTTATATACAAACTTGACATAAAATTCATATTTATAAGCAAAATTTTTTAATATACAATAAGTGTATTTGAAACCATATCTTTTGTGACGTTATTGGTGATTACAAATACAATAAAGCTATGATTCGTAACACGTTCGTATTTAAGATAGCATAGGAAAGAGAAATTAGAAACATATTGTAAGAATAATCGAAGAAATCTTCTAATTTTTCTCATAAATTATCTGGAATTCAATAAATTTTTTTATTTTTATTTCAAACTATAATAAATTTCTCTTGCACATAGTATATTTTCAAAATCGTTTCATTAAAACAGGAACTTTTTTGTGCTCCTTTACCATTTTATATAGGAAAAAAACACATTTTTTGATATTTTAATGAAACAATTTTTCATTTTTAATATTCCATTATCATGTTTTGTTTTTATACATAGTTTTCTAATTATGTTGTTAATTTTTCCTTTTTTTTTTTTTTTAACAATAACAATTTTAAATTTTCCAAATAATATCCTGAAGCCTTTTATTTTGAAAAAAAAAATCACTTTATTTACAAAAAAAAGGAATCAAAACATATGTATGTATATTTCGTTTGTTTGTAATACAGTGAATGACTGATTGAATGAATGTAATTGAATGAATTTTAAAATATTTACTACGGCCACCAAACAAAAACTCTGTTATTGTGGGATTTTTCTTGAATCTTTTGCGTCATATACAGCATTTAAAGAGAGCACATCAATAAACAAAATAAGAGAGATCTGCACACTTTCATAGAGTTTGTAAAGAGCATTTTTGTTTTAAATTTATACTCAGACAACAGAGACGAGACGTTAACAGAGCCGGCTAAAGAGACAAATGTAATAAAACTATGGTTTAATCAGCAGTTGACAGAGCAGCTAAAAAAGAAGACCACAAAGTCAAACAAAACAACAATAATAACGAAGGAAACACTTGTTTTGCAGAGAAACACACATAAACCAGCTGAGATCTTGGATGGGGATGTTTATGCTGCTAAGGTGCTTTTGCAAAATACACAACAACAATGGCAACAATAACATCATGGGCTAGATTGAACAATAAGCCAAAAAAAGAAAGAAAAATACAATAAAGAAAAGAAGCAAAACAAGAAGAAGAAACGCGAAAGAAATAAAGAGAACACACAGAGCAACTGATGATGATTGTTATGATGATGTGTATGTACGTGTATGTGGCTATTTAGAGATGGATACATTCTGCCAAAACTGTAAAGATTGACGTTATCGTATAAACGTTAACGAAAGCTTCACCCACCAAAATGCGGCTGCATATAAAAGGCACAATCTTTGCGCAAATAAACACAATCGTAAACAATCAGTGCGCGCGGACGTTGACTTGAGCGTTTATTGTTTTAAGTTTTCGAAACGAAAAAATATTAATTAAAGAAATTTAAATAAATAGGTAAAGGAATTATTTAAATTTAAACATTCAAAAAAACAAAAAACTTTTTTATACGAAATAAAAGTAAATTGTGTATAATAAAAAAAAAACTAAAAATATTTCATAAAAAAGAAATATAAAGACAAAATAAAAAAAACTGATATTAAAAATAAAATGAACTGTGCATCTTAAAAGAAACCATCAAGTGTTTAAAAACCGAAATCTAGTTTATTTAATAATCAAAATAAATAATTCAAACCGTAATTGTATTGCCAAAGGATTAAAAATTATAAATTGTGTAATGAACCAGTGACTTTTAAAAATGTTTCTGTTGAAATTTCTTTAAAAATAATGACATCTGCTGCTGACTTTAAATGCTATACAAAGGCAAAACTATTAAAAAATTCCCATCTCATGGATAAATTGTTAAATATTCCTCTTTACATAGTTTGTTGTATTTTTGGATGTTTTTTTTTCTCTCTCTATTTATTTATTTTATTTGAGTGATGCATTTGTTTACACTACAAATAAATTATTGCTGACCATATTGTTGTTTGCTTGTTTTTACAATAACTGTCACCATTAGTTGGAAATTTACGACTTTTTGTAAAATTCTAAATGTATTATGAACAATGCATTTGTTTTGTTTTTTGTTCTTTATTTTTTCCCCCCTTTTTAATTTTTCTTTGCTTAGAATAATACAATATTTGAAGGGAAATTTACGATGATACTTGAGATTTATTTGAAAACATTCAGTGTAGCATGTTTATTTAAAATAAGTTTGTGTCTTAAGTCTTTCATTTGTTTTCGCATAGTTTAAAGGTTACTGTGTTGTTAAACAAATAATAAAGCTTCAAAGCTGAAGATACCATACTAAATAGAAAATGTAAAGAAAACATATAAATTCATAAAAGTATTTGAAATTAATTGTTTTCCATTTAATTTTATAAAAAAAAAAAAAAATTAATCTTTTACAACGTCTTCATTTCTAATGAAGTGTAAATAGCCGTAAAATTCCTACAAGACTATATGGACTAATCCATTGGAACTCATGAATTTTCCTTAAAAGCGAGAAATTAACAAAAATGTAAACAGTATTGTAATAACCAGTAACAAGATAACAAGATTAATTGAAATATTTTCTTGAAGTTTCAGAGGAAGATAAATAAAAGATTTTATAGATTTTGTTAAATTTATTTATATTTTCTTCTGTCTTGGAAATAAATTTGTTTTGTTAAAGAAATTCTATTTTCCACAAACAAAAAAGAAACTCATTGATAGCTTCCAAATTGACAAAATATTTTGTTGCTTAAGACTTTCAATTTGTTAAAATATTGTTACCATACACGATCAGAGAAATATTTATAGTCTACCTATTAAGTATATATTTATAAAGAGAAATTATCTCTGAAATTAATAATAATTTAAATTTTTGGCCTTTTGCTGATAAGATATCGTATTCAAATAACGAAAAGTTGATTTTCGTTTTTAATCTAAAAACATGGAATATGAAATATTAAGTACTTTCTTTCGAGCGAATACAGTATCATTGCATATAGTTTAGCGATAAAAACATTACTGGAAAATTTAATTGACGACGATGTTGGTAAAACTTTAATTTTAATAAGAATAAAAAACACATAAACAATAAATATTTTCTCCCTCCAAATAAATATTTAATTGTGTAAGCAAAAGGCAGTTGGCAATATTCCATTGTGATGTTGAAAATTATTAGTTGTATAAAGTTCAAACTACATTTTTGCATATTGATTATATGGAAGACATTCAAAAATGATCAACAAACATCACAATGTGATTATGATGTGTACTCAGAACTAATTAAAAAAGAAGCATAACTCTTTTGTATTTTCATTTCTCAAAATGTTCACCAGACAATAGGAAATAAAATAGTAGCCTACCTATCTACCTCGGTAGGGGAGGAGAGACTAGCCAAAAGTCTAGTGTCTATTGACACGCACTTAAGTCACTTTAATTTCTATAGGAAGTGTGCTTTTTGCCTAAACTTTCTTTATATCTTCCAGTTCAAAAGAGTTATGTCGGTTATAGTTGTATCCCCAAAATATTGAGATCTCGAGCTTACAACAGAAGTGCTCCATCGTTTCGAATTTAAAATAGCACAAGAATAGCAACAACAACCAGAACTACGCCTATGTACATATGTAGATAGAATAGCAATTAAAACATTTCCTGGATCTATAATTAATACATTGTTAAATTTCTTTAAAAAAAACAAATATTAAATTGAAATTGAATTCAAAGCCTGATGCCTTTGTTATTAACATGTAAAGTTTTTATTTAAATATTCCGTTTCATCTGTTATAAGATTTATAATCTTTAAATCATTTTGATTGAAGCATATTAAAATCTTATATATAACACAGCTTACAATTTGATGGAAAAAAAAAATTAAGAGAAAATTTATTTTAATTTTGATTTGAAATCTGATGATGGGTTTATTAAAATATTTTCGCTTTACAATCAAATCTAATAATAAAATGAGAGAAACAAATGTTTTTAAAAAGAAATGATTATAATACAAAAGAATACTTAAAGTTTCTAATTTTATTTTTTGTCTTTAAGTGGATGGATACATTTGAAAAATCTTTGTTTTTTATTTGAACATAAATTAAAAGAAAACAAGAATCGAGGAGAAAATAAAGGCAAAAACTTGTTTTTGTTAAAATTAATTTTGTTAAAAAAAAAAAAAAACAAAAAAAGTTAAAGAAAAAGTAAAAGAACTAACGAATCTTTAATTTAATATTTAGTAAAGCAAAAATATTTAAAAGAAATAGAAAGTATCCCATGAGCAAACAAAATATTTATAGATTTCCTATAAAATTCTCAATTATTAAGGTTATCTGTCAAAGAAAATCAAAAAAAAATTAAAAATAAATTAAAAAAAAAGTAGAAAACATTTATTTATTTCATAATTAGGTTGTGGTCGGTCATAATTCATGTGGGTTTAGTTTTTGGCCTAATTTTTTTATAATTTTTATTTTTTTTTTGTTTATTTATTTATTATTAATGAAATCCGTTATTATAAAACTATCTTTTCGTGTGAGTCATGATTGCTTTTATGGAGATTTAAATTTCGTTAGCCAAGTAACTTAATTAATTTTAACGGTTTTCTGCTTTGTGTCTGATATTATCGTAACAAATACACGCAGCAAAGGAATGATTAATATGACGATATATGTAAAATTATTGTAAAATTTTATTTAAATACCAAGTTTATGTAATACTCGTATTTTATTTTCTATAATAAAATAAAATAATAAATAACACCATAAAGATATTTACATGATGATTGAAATTGTATTCAAAAATTGAAACAAATTATTAGAGGCGCATAAATATTTAATTTAAATTGCCATACGATATTTATGGAAACTTAAAATCTTATTGATAATAAAAAGATTTAATAAGCAAAACTTAAATGCTATGCTATAACAAAACAGAAAAGACAATCCAAATAACTTTAAAAATAAACTGAAGATTGTATTTTAAAAGTTTTCTACCTACACCCTTCAGTATTTAAGAACACCATTACCGCATGGAAAGAAAAAATGCTTCAATCCGAAAACAATTTTTCCATTAAAAAACCACTTCAACTAAAAATAGAATTTAAAACTAAATTAAGCTCCAATCTTTAGATAGGAATGCAAAGGACTACAAGCGTAATATATTGTTTAAGCAATTAACAATCAAAAAAAAATTTGTTTAATGATTCCCTTTTTGAGACGCTGGAGAAATACTAGCACACCCATATTGTTGACCATTACAAGCCAGAATTAATTTAATGGATGGACGTCCAGGCATACAGCTAAAAGCCGACTCCAAAACGACAGATTACATGGAAAACAAGTTTTATGCTTAGAGGAGTAGAAATATTATTTTCTGCTTTAAAACATAATTGCCGTCTTGCACATATGCAATAAATTCTATAAATAAATTTGTTCTGTTTCACTTTTAATGATTACTAGCTACTAGAATCCATAAAATTTTATTATAATTTTATACCAAAAACATATACTCTATCCTAGTATTCTAGAAAATTGAGAAGCATTTAAAATCAAATTAAAATTCTTGAATTTTTGAAACTATTTTAAGGAAATTTAACGACAAACAAAAACTGGATATATAGGCAAACTGGCTTAGAATGTATAATAAAATTAAAAATAAATTCTATAAGTTGAAGCCATAATCATTTTAAACTACTAAAATCATAAATCGTTATAGTCTATGAGAGAAATCAATAAATATCATGTATAGGGTCAATTAATATTTTACTTTTTTTTTTTTGTTTTTGGTTATAACCACAACATCATTGTTAAATGGTCGCGTGTCATAATCAACGAACATCATAAAAAATCAACCGATACTTCATCAAAAAAAAATTTTTTATAAAATTTTATTTCATTTAATAAACGTTTTTAGTTTTATGAACGCACCAGAAAACAAGTCATACAACATGGATGTTTTTTTATTCTTTTGTTTGGCTTTAAGCCCAGAATATATGTATACACTGTCTGCCATACTTTGGCAATTTCAGTTTCTGTATGAAAGTTTTATTCTGTTTTTTATTTAACAAACACAAAACAAGAAACAAAATGTTTTTTTTTTTTGTTTTTCTTTTCCCTCCAAAAATGGAAATTGCAAAATATTTTTAGAAACCAAAGAAAAAAACAAAGTCTTCTTGCAACAAACAAAGCCAGACAGGCTAGCTTAGCAGTACACACTAACTTTATATACAAATTATACAACAGCCGGTAAATAAAGAAAGAACTCCATTGACCATTAAACACACATAAATTCAAAATAAAATTAAAAATAAAAATTAAATAAAAACTTACCAAAAACAGCTGGAAGAAGTTTTCTTAAGTAAACAAACATAAGCCATCGCAAAACTTAAGCAAATTTCGTAAGGAGCATATCTAAAATGAATAAAAAAAAGAGAAACATTATTTGGCTTCTTAAGCAATATTATTGTAATAATTTTGTTAAACATATAGAATAATAATTTTTATTTCCATTTTTATTTATTTTCAAAGCGGGTTTTTATGAAGCCTTTAAAAGCTTGGCAAAACTCATCATGTTATTTATTGATGTTTAGACAACATAATGTGTTAAATTCTTGTCTCAACTTGTTTCTGACGAAAATTAAATTGAAATAATAAAAATAAAAACATAAACATAAAATTAATGAAAATTTCAACAATTCACTTCCTTCTACGTTTGACAAACTACCAACACCTAAAATTTTTAACAAAACACTTATGATTTTAGCAAACTGCCATTAAAAATTAACAAAAAAAAAAAATGTGCTGCAAAAAGACTATGAAGAAGAATTTATAACGTCGTTAGTCAACTAATTTTCGTAATTTTCATAAAGAAATATAGTTTAAACAGCTCTTTTTAAGCAAAAATATTTGACAATAAATTAAAATGTCATTAAAAGTTAAAAACCATTAGAAAATAAATTCGAAATTCAAAAATCTAAATAATACAATTAGAAGGTTAAGGAAAAGCTATTGATTAAATCAAGCTTTAAAATAAGAGCCAATAACAAACAATCGAAGAGATGAAATGACTATACCATGAAACCTTAAAACGATGAGCACTTTGAAAACTGCTTATATATTAAGTTATTTTAATCGACCAATCAATTGAATGTGAATCAATTTAAATGTAATTTCAATTAACATTACTTCCTCTCACAAACCGAAAAAAATTCAGCTGATAGAGACATAACGAAACAAAAAAAAAGCTCTTAAGAAAACGCACTTTCTCTTGTCTACATATCTACAAAATTAAAAATTACAACTCAACCATTAAACATAGAAAACCTTTTAATATAAAAAAGAAAAAACTAAAAAATGGATTGCATATGCAACTTAAGCAAAGTAAATCACAGTGTTTGAAGCAACACAGCTCTGTCTAATGATATATTTGCCCTAGGTTTTATTCACTCCTCACTTGTTCTCTATAATTAATATAACATTTCAACAGTTGTAGCTTTATTCATGAATCAATAAGTTTTTTAGATAATTTAACTAACACCTATTTAATAGGTAGTTTTTAAATACAGAAAAAAAAAACGCCTTAAAACAATTAATTTACAATAATTACAAATTACAGTGGAAATAAATTATTATAAGCTTATAATTTATCTATGAAATTTGCTTTTTTTGTTGTTGCTTTTGTTCGTAAAGCGCTCCAACATTAGCAACTTGCAACCATTATTGCACAACTTAAATGTTCAGTGCACTTAAAATGTACGGATGTGTACTGCTGCATGGCATACCAAAAATAATGACTTGATATGTGTACATACATACAACACAGAATTTCCCATTCATAGTTGTATCGTAGTCAGTCGTATATTACTTGTCACCTTGCAGCAATTATGACATTATCAACTTGATCACATTAAATACTGCTGCTGTTGCTGTTGCTGTTGCCTTTTGCTGCTAGTGATCTAGCTGTTGCTGCTGTTGCTAAAATTAATAATTTATTTTTGTTTTACTATATCTAAGGCATATACCTCACATACACTGTTCATAATAGAATTTTACACCATTTTAAATATGTATGTATGTATGTATGTATGTATGTATGTATGTGTTGTATGCATCATTATTAATCATAATATTTTAGTTGCTATTCAATTTTCTAAAATATTTAGTTTTTGTTGCAAAAATTCTAAAAATAATAAAAATTATTAAATAGAGTTTTACGTAATATGTAGTAATAATAATAATTAGAATTTGTATAAATACTTTGAGAATTTTTAAACCTTAGATTTGTTTGTTGTTGTTGTTGGTTAGCAAAGTAAATATTGTTTTAAATTGAAGTGTTAAAGTAACTGTGTTTGAACGTGATTATGACCGGTTAAAAGTTATTTGACACGGCAGCAGACGCTAGAGTAGCTATTAACATACATATGCACGAGTATATAGATGGCATGTATTAAAAAGAGATATCATTTAATAATCTTTTGAAGTAATAATCTTTGCTTATACTTGTAGTGGAACACTTATTACATACATACATAATTGGTCATTACAACCCTTTAGTTATGACTACGACCTAGTTTCTGACACCACTTCGACGTCCTCCGTTCTATAACATTCTAAGTCGAAAAAGTGTATTTTCAGTTATGAGCTCTCAAAGTTTTCACGCGTTATACGACTATCTGTGTATTTTAAGTAGATTTTTCCCTATAACTTCGCAACGGATAGGAGCATCTTAACCAAATTTTGACAGTATTTAAGTTAGAGAACGTAAAATTAAAAAAAAAAAAATCTAAGAACATTAAAGAGCGTTCTAAGTACACTTAGAACATTATAGAATGGAGACATCAACTTATGTTGTGTTTGTTAATTTTATACATGATTGGCAGTACCCACAGTTTAGAGTTGATTACGAACGACAGATTTTTGAGAAACTTTTCATGGCAATTTTGATACTCACAGAGTTTTTTCCAAAAATCTACTGAGATGAAATATTGCCGATGAAATATTTTTTTTTTTGTTGGTGATGTCTGACCTGGGGTTTGAACCGTGGCCTCATGTCTAACAAGTCAACACACTGCCTACTAGGCTATTAACCATATTAAAAGTACTATTTTAAGGATTTTAGATTTTTTAAATACGAATTCAAAAATTAAATTCAAGCCCTATTTAACGTAGTACAATATTAACTGACCATTGGCGAATTGAGTAGGTATGGCATGTATTTTATTTGAAATAATAAGACACTAAATATTTTCTAAAGCAAGCTAATTTATTGAATTTCATATTGAATTTATGGTTTGTATTTATAATTCAATGAAAATTGATAAAGTCAATGAAAACTTTTGCTAATTAAATGCTTATTAACGCGTAATAAATTAAAAAAGTTGTGTATCCTACACCCATTAATGAACATTTTCAGCCAATATATGCAAAATTTAAAATTTTTTTAGTCAAAAAGGTCAGCATGGAACTTATCAAACATTTTGCATAAAAAAACAATACAAAATTTTAAAGTTTTGCACCTATTTTTAATGAGTTAATAAATATTATTTTAAAGGTCATAATAGGTTTAAAAACGGTATTGTGACCTTTTTTTTTTAAACACTTTCCAGCTTGTTAAGTTTTTCGTCGTAAAACTAATTCATATTTAAGCACAAAATCATAATTAAATAAAAATCTTTTTCTTTTGTATTAAGAAAAACAAAAAATTAAATAAAACAAATATGGCAATGAAAATAAACAACAAAATAAAGATGACGGTAAATATTTTCAACACTTGAATGAGTTTCTCTACGAAAAATTAAAATGCACAACCAAAATAAAATAAAAAAATAAAAGCACTGTGAAATAAAGTTCGTTTTTTAAGTCTTTTGTTCTTAAAGCCTTTAAAATAAAATATTTTATAAACTCTATAAAATCATTTAATTTACTAACTTAACTTATGAATTTTTCTCTGCCTCTCTCTCTCTCTTTCCCTTTTTCTTTCTTTGCCTTCTTTAGTTTACTTTTAGTACAAAATAAACAAACAAAAATTTCAATAAACAAGGATTTAAATTAAGAAGAAGGAAAAAAATTATTTAAAAATACAAAACAACACAACACAACACAAATACAACTTTCATAATTATAAGGGAATTATGTCACGTTGTTCGCTGTTAGCATATGGCCTTTTGGCCACCTTACTTTTTGCCGTCACGGCTGTAAACTGTGCACAATATTCCTCCAATATGTTCCTGAATGGTGAATATCAAAATGGTTTAACAAGTCACCCAGAAGATGCTGACGGTTACAGACAAAGCCCGGCGGCTGCTTTTATATCGCTGATCAGTAAACGAGCCTCACCTTTTATGGGTCAACAATATTTGCCCACATTATTGGAATGTCGGGGACGCGGTCAACAATGTGTACCTAAAGATTTATGTATTAACGGTTATTTCACTCAACAACTGCCAAAAGTACAGGTGAGTCTAAGAAATTCTTAATAATTAATTAAAATTTGCGAAATTTGATTCTTTTTTATTTGAAAATATGAACAGGTTTTATTTAAGAAGATAAATATTGAAAAAAAAAAAATATCACACATGATTAATTGAAAATTAAATAAAATAATTAAGTTGATAGTATAAGTAGATGGCAGTCAGGCAGTCAGGCAGTAACTGGCCAAAGCCATTATTTGATTACATAATCAGAATTGAATTTTGATTTTTGGTTTTACCCATTTGTACGACAACAACAATAACAACAATAATATAACCAATATAAATTATTGCTTTTTAAACGTTTATCAATTCAATTCATTTCATTTCAATTTTATTATTTTTTTTTGTTTTGTTTTTTGTTTTTTGATAAATTATATTTAAACTTGATATGTTAAAAACATTGAAAGAGAAAAAAAAACAAATTTCTTATGCAGACTTATCTGCAGCACCCATAACTTTATGAACGAGTTTAACTTTTATTTTTAATTTCATTTCAATTCTTTGCCTTGTTTTGTCCTCTTTCTTCTATTTTCTTTTATCTTAAGTTGTCTCGTCTTATAATTTTTTTCCTATTTTGTTTTGCTTTGAAGTAAAACCGTTAATTTCCGGTTTAACCCTTTTTGTTAATATGGTTTCCCTTAATTTTTTTGTTTTATTTTCTTTTTTGCTGGCATTTATTACAACCAATCAAAATAAAAGCATTTTATTTTTCATATCAAAAAATTTCGTAATATTGTATGTCCATGTCCAAATCTGGAAACATATTAATAACCCGATGCGCTACTTGCTTAAATATCAAACAATACATACCTACAAGCAAGAAAAAAAGAAACAATAAAAACGTCTCTTTAAACGTCCGTTGTGTTACGCCTGTTTTTGCCGGTTTAGTTGAGGCTGAAAAAGTGTGTCGTTCTCAATAGGTTTTGTCTTAAGCCTGCATACAAAATAAGGCAGTAAATTCATGTTTAATTGCAAAACAGGTTTCTGGAGACAGCCAATAAAAAAAATCTGTCATTTATGCAAATTTACTTCTTTCTACCATCCAAAATAAATACCTTTCCTTAACCCTTTAAAGGATAAAAGCGAAAAGTATTCTCCCTTTTAATAAACAAAAGAAATTTTAAAATCAAAATTTATGTAATTATTTTAGAATTTATTCCAATTCTTATTAGAAAACAATATCCATGTTTAAATTTTTTTTTTTAATTTATGAAATGTTAAGCTCAGCTGTCACCCTTTATGGTTTAATTTTAAATGATTTCCCTTTTTTTTACACAAACGCTTTTAAGCGACAAATAGGGGCAGTCACAGTGTTTCATAAATTTTAGGTTAATTTGAAACAGATGCTGGTTTTTTAAATAACAAAATACTTGTACAATAAAAGCAAAGAGTATAAAAAAAAAATTTTAAAGAAACGTAAAAAACAATTCCTACAATTTTACTTTTCATTGATTAGGGAAAAAATTTAGTTATTGAAGTTCATCAGCAAAGGAACCAAAATCCATATATAAAACCATGTTTTCGGTTAAGGCGGTTTGCACAAGACACAGACTTCCTGTAGAAAGTAAGGCAGTATTCCTAATAGTGAGACCACAACAAGGCTACATGATGGCTTAGGTGTATTTAACAGACATGAGACCCTTAGTTGACCTCCTCTTCGTCAACCAAAATACCTATTCAAGCATAATTGACCTCGGAGTTATGCGTAGCTTAATATCAAGTACATATCGATGTTAAAATTTTTAAATGATTACTGCATTGTAACGAAATATCAGATATTCTCAGTGATAGGAGCTAAAAGTGCTGAACGCTTTTCACAACCCTTAGAAAAAATGTCTTCGTTTCTAGGAAAAAGCTTTATATTCCTTTTTAAGCCTCACACAACTTTACTTTATCGCTCTTGTTAGAAATGAAAAATATATCAAAATGACTTTCATTTCAAGGACTAAATATGTGTCACCTAAACATTAAACGAAATATTTGTGAACAAGACTAAGAATTTTAAAATGGTCACGTTTCAAACCAAACTACAATCAATTCAATTAACAATAAAATACTAAATTTATATTCAACTGCAGTTGTATGCAATAAACATACAAAGAAAAAAAACAACAAACGAAAATTATAACAACATTTATGGTTTTTCAAGTTTAATGAACTTTTAAGAAGAAAAATAAAGAAAAAGAACTTAATTAGCATAATTTATTTTAATTAAAATTAAAAAAAAAAAATAATAAAAAATTAATAAATGTAAAATCAATAACAACTGCTTTAAAGTAAGTATTTCAAGTTTCATTATAATCATTAAATACATAACACTGTGAAACAAAAACATTATGCAGCCTTATTCATGGCTGTTATAATTAATCTTAATTATCACACATTTTATGGTAATAAACTAAATTCATAACATCTAAACCAAAACAAAATAAACAAATTTTTGATAATTTCCTGTTTACCACAAACGTAGACACATATGTACATACGTACCTCTTAACCTCAAAAGGTAAAACCAAAATGAAATCAAAATATATGCTTTAAAATCAATAACAGTATCAATAACAATTATATGGAATGGCAATATAGTTATTAAAAATGACATTGAGATTTTAAGATGTTTTCTCTTCTTAATAAACAATTTCATTTAAATCATTCCCTTAAGCATACTAAAATACGTATGTCCATACGTCATTTGGTTAAGAGTGACATTTTTATTTTAAAAACAAAAGAATATGTTAAAGTAAATACGTTGTTCGGAGGTTTTTTTTTTTTTAAACATTTAAAGAACTGCTTCTGAATATTTAATATATTTAAATTAAAAAAGAAAAGATTTGTTTTTAAAAATATTGACAAAAATTGGTTTTCTATGCCACATACAGATAAGGATGTAGTCAATATTCATCCATCCATCTATCTATCTTCAATCCTTTAGTTCTATCTATCCGTTAGTTACATTATGTGCCATTTTGCTCAATAACTTCTTGACTATTTTAAGCACAAATCTAATAAGATGCGCAAATGGAAGCCGAGAGTCCCAGTGACTAATTTTTCGTTTACAAATTCGATTAGTCTAACATAACATTACATAATTGGTCATTACAACCCTTCAGTCAGGATTACGATCTAGCTTCTCACATCACTTATGTTGTGTGTGTTAATTTTATACATGAGCGGCGTTTTCATGGCAGTTTCATTTTTTCGCACATGGCTTCCAAAAAGCCATTTCCATCTTATTTTTGCATCGTTCCATATAAGATTGTACTGTCCTAGATATTGAAGCATCGAACGTATCTATGTAGGTGTTCCATGGCCAACCACGGCTTCTTGAGGCTTGTGGATTCCACTCAAGTGCCATTCTAGTTACACTCTCAGTATTGTTTCTGATAATATAGCCGAGCCACCGTCATGTCCTAAGTTTTCTTTGTGTTTTTATGGGTATTTTAGGTTAATATTTACATGATTTTTTTTCTCTGCCTAAAGTATATGTCTTAAGTCTTTTGTTTTTTTAAGTTTTATTTCAAGTTGTTACTCGCTTTTTCACGCTGTTGTTAACACAAGGAAATATTACTACAACTGGTAGAATTGACCTATTAAGCTATGCAGCTAATTTTTCATTATTAACTGCTAATTAATTAACTGAGTTGCTTCCTAGTCTTGGTCTACTAATATTTAGTGCCCCCTACTAATAAATAAATTGCATAAATATTCTTTAGCAATACATTTTACATTGATTAATATCCCACGACCTAAAGTTTCAGTGTTTTTATGTTACAATGTCGTTGAGGCTTGCAGCAGTTTATTGCTGCTGCAAAACGAAAGAAAATTATTGCCAAAACCAAAAAAAAGTCATGGTTTGCTACCAATGATGCGGCATTAATGCAAAATTCAAAAAGAAAAAAATGATACAAATGATTGTGTTTTAAGCCATGTTTCCTAAAGATTTTTTCTTGTAATTTTATTGTGAAATTTAGTCAAGCTTTAAATAAATTCACAAACGAATGCTAATTACTGCTGAAAATAAAAACAAAAACAAAGAAAACTGAAAATCAAAATCAAAATTGAAATTGAAATAAAAAAATGCATAATTTTTATCACACAATTAAAATGTGTGAATTTTCAAAATACCAAAACGGCCGAAAAAAAAAAAGCAACAAAACAAAACGTGCAAATAAAACAGCTGAGTTTGAATATTTGTTTTAAAGGATTTTCACATAAGTATAAAGCTTATGTACAATATGATCTGAAATAAAGCATAGGAAAAGTGCACAAACAAATAAGTATTCAAACAAATAAATGCAAATGTTTCGCCCACCGATCTGCCGATAAACTGTTTAAAAATATTTTTACATTCCTTTAAGTCTGAATGCGTTTGTATAACAATCTATCAATAATTATTATGACGCTATTCAGCCAAGTTAATGATGATGTGCATGAGATGATGTTGTGTTTTTCTTCATAATTTTTAATTTTTTTGTTTCTGTATGTAAACATGCAGTTAACAACTTATATTAACATGCATTTTAACAGTTGCTGCCTTCTGCTGTTGGCTGTTGGCTGTCTTTTTAAGTGATATCTGTACGTAATATTGTTAACAAAAAATATTTACATAGCATTTGTTTATTAATCATTAATTTGCTGTATTTAACGGAGGAACATTTCAAAGACTTGAGTCATCTTTTTGGACCTCACATTAACAGTAATAAACAGTAATAAAGAATTATTGGTGAATACAAAACTCACGTACAGATATCAAAAAGATTTTCAAGATTTGCAACAATTTAAAACTATTCACATTTAAAAACAAATTAGAAAATTAAAAGGATTTATTTTAAAACGAAAGACTTAAGAAACGAACTCGTTTAAATATGCACATACTAATGCTTGCAATAAAAGCCCAGAATATTTATGAAAAAAATTAAATTAAAAAAAAAAATAAACTGGATTCTGAAATTTTGTTTTCGATTACGGAAGAAGAAAAAGAAAAACAATAACAATAGTTTAAAGACACAAACCTGCTTCATAAGAAGTACATAATAGAAAATCTTGTGAAAACTGGTATAAAATTTATAGAAAGGAGTTTAGACATAAACATGATTAATATTTTAAAAATAGGAGTTTGCAAACTGACTAAAAATCAAATTCATTAAAAATATTCAAAACTATTAAATCCAAACTGATTTAAAAATGTTGTATTACGGAAGAATTTTTAATCATATTATTAAAATAACAAAAGATGTGAGTGGAAGATTCTAGTTGAAGTAATAGAAATTACTAATTATATAACATTAATGGAATGGAATTGGAAAAAAAACTGAAAACTTATCAAATACAAACGATTTAAGATACAAACATGATACAAAAGTTTCTTAAGCAATAACTTATAAAAGCTGTCATTATGAAAAGGAAAAATTTATATTAAATAACAATGAATAGAATAAACTAAGCTGAGGCACACGAATCTATGCAAACGATTTCTTAGATCGTAATCCACATTTAACTTAAAAGTTGCCTAGTAGTTTCATACGACTAATACAGCTATTTAAGACCGATATACATTCTGTTTCTCGACAACAAAATAAATTCTGTATCTGGTATCCTAAAATTCCATGCAATGAAGTAAACTTCCTACTGCTCATTGAACAACAGTACCCATCTGCAATCCTAATCTGTTTCTGTATGCCTTTAGGATTTCAATAGCGATTACATATATAAAAAGCGATTGTGATAATCGCGATAAGGTTCGGATCGTATCCATCTCTAGGCCATTTATCACAGAATTTTTCCTAATGACATTGTGAAAATAATAAATAAAATATTAAATGAAACAAAAGATGGAGAATATATACTTGATATGAAAACATACCGTTGATATTCTAATGGATGTTTCAATAACAAATTAAAACTTTTGTAAATTGTATAGTACGGAATGTAGCATAAAATACAAAAGATTTCATAAAATTAACCTGAATTGTGTTCAAAAGAAACAAGAATTTGTAAATTGAAAGCAAAATATTAATACTATAGAAAAACGAAGGGCTTTTTATTTTGAAAAGCAAAAAAAAAAAACAATAAAAATGATCGAAACAAACACTTTGGACAATAGCTTGATTATTTTTAAATACAATTAAGAGGAATTTGTAAGGGCATTCCATTAAATTCTTTAAGAGGTAAATTGATGAGGTCGTCTAAACAATCAAGATAGTTATGCATATAAAATGATATATTAAAGCAAACAACTTTGAACGCATTTCACATAAATCACGTACAAGAGGTGTCTACAGTAACCAACTGGAGCCAAAGAAAAGGTGTCAAGCAGTCTGATTTGCATTAAATCTACTTTAATATCCAGTTAAGCTAGAATTCAAAAGACATAATCGTAGAGCCAAAAAAAAAACACAAATATTATTTAGATCGTAATTTATAAATAAAATAAGCTTAAAATCCATTTTGTACTGGTTTTATAAAAGTTAAAAATTGTACAAATTATAACTGCTTTGGGTAGACACATAAATTTAATTCAAGTTGTCACTGCAGAACCTATAAAAATATTAAAATTAATAGAAAACAGATTATTATTTTATAAAACTGAAAAGTTCCCACAGAGTATTAAAACCAGCTGCATTCATTTTAAAATTTTAATAATAACAAAACATTCATTTTAATTCAAATCAAACAAGTCTTTTACTTTTTCAATTCAAATCTTTCGCCAGACGGATAGAAATTCGCAAAACAATATAAATTAGAAAAATGTACTTTTATTTTATATTTAAAGCCTCACTGTGTCAAAGTCAAGTTTAAAACAGCATTTATTACCATTAAACAATAAGACGTGCTTCATAATATTTATTGTATTTTTTTTTTTTTTTCATTTTTGTTTTATTATTTTGTCAGTACAACATACTTCGGTATCTAAAATTATTTGTATGTGCTGCTACCATTTTTGGTAGCACAGAAAAATAATTATTTTTGTTTTTGTTTAGTTGATATAAAATAAAATAAAAGGAAAAAAAAACAAACACACACAGACAAATTATTGCTAAAACAAACTGAAACTGTCAATAGATTCTGTTCGCTTAAGTAAATATTTGTAGAGGCGTTTCAGCTCTAAACGCCCACGTTTTATTATTGAAGCATCTTTTTCATGATTAGTGGGGCAACAAAGTGCTAATGGTTTGATAGAGTTTGACTGACAAAAATAGTCAGAATAAAATTGTAGTCAGCAAAAACAAAATAAAAATTCCAACTGACATCATTTTTTAAATAAAATTTATGTGTCTATTGACAGAATTAAATGATCTTTAAAAACTATACCAAAAAACAAAAATTAAAATTTTATTACAAAATCAGGTTCAGTGCCTATTAAAAAGTTATACATATGTATGTATGTATGTATGTATGTATAGCGGAAGAAATTCATATACAAAAAAAAAAATAAAACGGAAATAGTTTAAAAGTTAATAACTGTAAATATATTCATACATGATGCCTTTCATTGGACATTTACAAGAACAACACACGTTGTTAGAGTGGTAAACCTGATTTGGAAACATTATTTCAATATAATTTATTAGGAATTTTTAAAAAAGAAATATATTTCAATGAAAATCACAACTTTCAATACGAAAAACTTATTTTAATTGACGTTCTTAAGAAGCAAATGTTTTTTAGAAACCAGACTTTAATTATTCCAATAAATGCTACAGATTTTTATCTACTTTAAATAGTTTGGAATTTTTAACTATTATTTGGATCAAACGGTGTTTTAAAAATGTAACCCTATGTATGGCCATAAACCTGATTTTAAATAATTCTGAAACTCTTACAAACACCAGAAGATTATTAAAATTTTATTATAAAATTTGACGCCAGTTTACATTTTACAACGTTCAAACGAAGTAAATCACTTTTTAGCCAACAACAAAAATAATTAAAAACGATTCTATAGTTTCATTTATGAATTTCGTTTGACATAAATTACATTACAATTGGAAATTTAATTAATTTTGTTAAAGCGATTAAACTTATAAAAGGATTCAATTCTAAGATTCCCGTGGAGTAAAATTTATCTAGGTTTAAGGATTGCAATCTAGGTTAATATATGAATAATATTCAATTTCTTACACTCTCATCGTTTATATTTTAACTGACATAGCATACTAAATTTTAATTCTTTATACAGTTGGAAAAATTGTATATAATTGACCTTCAGGTAGATTAGTTAATTAATTATAAAAGCCCAGAAAGACCTTTTTATTTAAAATTTGATTGATATTAGATGTAACTTTAGAATTACATTAAAATTATATAATCGATTTAATTACTTCAAAATTTGCCAAAGGACAGCCCAATCACACCCACAATATAACAAAAAAAGTTAAGGCAGTAATTTTAAACAAAAAAATTCAAAAAAAAGTTGATCTCCCGCAAAATAAAGAAATAAAAAATAAAAGTTACAATGTTAAACGTGTGTAATGATGGTTCAATCATAACGTTTTAATTTATTTGAAAAATAATTTTTTTTTATCTCAGAACATGGGTTAATTAGCAAAAATATTCTTTTTTTTTTTTGTCTATTTTTTATCTTAGGATTTTTATTGAGGTATAAATAATTGAACTTTGGTTTTGTGGTTTAACCATGATTTTTTTATTTTTGCAACTTCTTTTTTTCTATTCGGTTTTGTGAATTTGATTTCATATTGAAACACCATAACGTTTGTATTTTATCGGAAAATTAACTATTTGAAGGTAAATTGTTTATTTTATTGTTAATTCTTGTTGGTTTTTTCACGCTATTTTTTGCTTTGCCTGTATCTCAGTTGCTTTGGCTAGGCATGTTAACAAATTGCTTACAATGAATGCAACAAACTAAAGTCTGAACACGAAAATGTTGTAATGAATGACTGTGAACAATTCATTGAAAATGCACAAAAAATTGTTTGGAAAACATTACAGAAACTATCGCATTAAGAAGCAGAATTAAGCACATAAGACATAAATATCTATGTGCTTGCCTTTAATCAGAATTTTATTTTGTGTTGTGCCGTTAATTTATGCCTTAAATTCTAAGATGATTTAGAGTTTATTTCCATTTCCATTTGTAAAATTGTTTTCTTTTTTTTTCTTCATTTTCATTATGTTGCATTGTATCTCGTAAATGATCATTGTGTGTTGTGTGTGTTAAAAGTGATGTTTTTTTATATGATACAGTGACATATGCCAAAGTTAAAGTCATTTAAACATTTATCGCTGCCAAAATGGCTAACATTAGTGTGGTTTAACTATAAAATGTTAGATGGGTGTTGCTCATTTAATAAATTGATGTACGTTTTTGGCTGTTCTATTCTATTCTAAGCGTTTGGTGGCATATGTTGTTTATTCTAAGACAGAGAGGTCAAAAAGATCTACGTTGCTGATTTCTGTATGCTGTTTGCTTTTTTTCTTTTCATTTTTACACATGCTGCCCAGTTTTGCCCCCTTTTCATATGTTTCGTTGGCCGTTGCAATTGCCAATGGCATGGCATGGTAATGGTAAGGTAGCAGCAGAGTGTATAAACGATCTTTAAGAATTAACAACTAAAGTACTCAAATACTAATGACAGATCTTTATAAGAAAATGTAACTGTACGTTATAAACGTATCATAAATTTAAGAATACAACTAAAGTACCAAATAGTGGTTATTTATTGTTAATTCTTGTTGGTTTTTTCACGCTATTTTTTGCTTTGCCTGTATCTCAGTTGCTTTGGCTAGGCATGTTAACAAATTGCTTACAATGAATGCAACAAACTAAAGTCTGAACACGAAAATGTTGTAATGAATGACTGTGAACAATTCATTGAAAATGCACAAAAAATTGTTTGGAAAACATTACAGAAACTATCGCATTAAGAAGCAGAATTAAGCACATAAGACATAAATATCTATGTGCTTGCCTTTAATCAGAATTTTATTTTGTGTTGTGCCGTTAATTTATGCCTTAAATTCTAAGATGATTTAGAGTTTATTTCCATTTCCATTTGTAAAATTGTTTTCTTTTTTTTTCTTCATTTTCATTATGTTGCATTGTATCTCGTAAATGATCATTGTGTGTTGTGTGTGTTAAAAGTGATGTTTTTTTATATGATACAGTGACATATGCCAAAGTTAAAGTCATTTAAACATTTATCGCTGCCAAAATGGCTAACATTAGTGTGGTTTAACTATAAAATGTTAGATGGGTGTTGCTCATTTAATAAATTGATGTACGTTTTTGGCTGTTCTATTCTATTCTAAGCGTTTGGTGGCATATGTTGTTTATTCTAAGACAGAGAGGTCAAAAAGATCTACGTTGCTGATTTCTGTATGCTGTTTTGCTTTTTTTCTTTTAATTTTTACAAATGATGCACAGTTTTGACCATTTTCTATGTTTAGTTGCAGTTGCAATTGCAATGGCATGGCATGGTAATGGTAAGGTAGCAGCAGAAGGTGTTATAAACGAGTCTTTAAGAATTAACAACTAAAGTACTCAAATAACTAATGACAGATCATTTATAAAGAAAATGTAACTGTACAGACACTCACACACATATAAACATTAATCATAAAATATATTTTATATTATACACATAGTATGTGTTAGTTAATGCGTGTGAGTGTGCGTGTGTGTATCTGTGTATCTAAATTTATGACTTAAAATTAACCTTTTTAACCTGTTTTTAATTAACTTACAAGTATTTGTTAACATTAACTTAAATTTAATAAGTAAATAAACAAATAAATGATTTATAACAACAACAATAACAACGCAAATAAAAGAACAGAAAAAGAAAACGAAGAGTAATAAAACATACACCAAAAAATCAGTTTCAAGTGGTTATTTATTGTTACACAAACAAAAATCCACCATTACAAGATAAAAATTAAAATATGTATGTATGTACGTATATACTACAACCATCATAGAGGCGGCAAGCAATCTTAAAGTCAAAGACATCAACGTCAATTCCCAAATTAAAGGGAGTACATTACACAGAAAATTAAACCGAAAAGTTTAGGCACCTCCCATGCCATGTACATCTTATAGAAATTAGCCATTTTTTTAATTTGAAACTAATCTGGCCTTAATTTACAAAATCCAACTAATGTTTTGAGTAACCAAACATTTACCCTAGAAATATTGTCCTTAAACTTAATCACTCTACTGTACTTTGTAAAATTAAATCACAATAATTTTTTGCTCTCAAATAATAACTCAATTCAAATTTATCTATATGGTCTCCTTTAAAATAATTACTAAACTGAAAAACAAAATTATTAATATACCATGGAGAGAACAATACAAACAATGCGACTAACAGTCATTGAATATGTCAAAAAGATATCCGAGTAATATAATAAAGCCTTTGCCATGAAGCCTTAGTGGATAGATATAATTAGACTATCAAAATATTGTATTCTGGTATAAGGCATCATACAGTCGTGGTTGACTGATTATAACTTTTTTTTATTGAGTTTTTCATTTTCCTTTTTTACAATTTATTTTTCATTACAAATATGTTTTACTTTTTTTGTTTTTTGGGATAAAAAGAATTATTTTTTAAAATGTAATAAAATTAAGAACAAAATTGTCTTTAAATTAACTTTAATCAGTTTGAAATGTTTAAATATATCGGTTATGATTGATGAGGTTTTAAAATAAAATTTTGATTTTTTTCTTGTGTAATTTTTTAATTACAAGAGTCATCAATAATTATGTTATTTTATAATGTTATTTTAATATTGAATAATTGAAATAATATATAAGAATACACATATCTACACTTTGGGGTTTTTATTTTAATTGCAGCATCTAATAAAATGAATTGCATTTTTTCGTAGTTGCTGTTATTGTTGTTGTTGATATCTCATAGCCGTTAATGCAAATTCGTTAATTTGTTTTTTTTTTGTCTAATTAACAAAATTTTATGTTTTATTTCACATTTTTATATTTCTTTATTATTATTTGATTTTAGAATTGTGCCCCTGAAGATAATGTATGTTGTACATACAATCCCCCTACACCGCCACCAACACCAGCTCCCACAACGCAAAAACCTTTTATAACATGTTCTACCAACATGGCCTGTGTAGCCGCCCGTGATTGTCGTAATGGTGAAATCCTTAGCAATGCTGTTGTTAATTTAGAGGTAAGCTGCAAGTATTATTTTTATTTTATTATTACTATTTACAAATACAAATACAAAAAAAAAAAAAAAAAAAAAAAAAAAAACGAAGAGTAATAAAACATACACCAAAAATCAGTTTCAAGTGGTTATTTATTGTTACACAAACAAAAATCCACCATTACAAGATAAAAATTAAAATATGTATGTATGTACGTATATACTACAACATCATGAGTGCGGCAAGCAATCTTAAAGTCAAAGACATCAACGTCAATTCCCAAATTAAAGGGAGTACATTACACAGAAAATTAAACCGAAAAGTTTAGGCACCTCCCATGCCATGTACATCTTATAGAAATTAGCCATTTTTTTAATTTGAAACTAATCTGGCCTTAATTTACAAAATCCAACTAATGTTTTGGGTAACCAAACATTTACCCTAGAAAATATTGTCCTTAAACTTTAATCACTCTACTGTACTTTGTAAAATTAAATCACAATAATTTTTTGCTCTCAAATAATAACTCAATTTAAATTTATCTATATGGTCTCCTTTAAAATAATTGCTAAAGTGAAAAACAAAATTATTAATATACCATGGAGAGAACAATACAAACAATGCGACTAACAGTCATGGAATATGTCAAAAAGATATCCGAGTAATATAATAAAGCCTTTGCCATGAAGCCTTAGTGGATAGATATAATTAGGCTACCAAAATATTCTATTCTGGTATAAGGTGTCATACAGTCGTGGTTGACTGATTATAACTTTTTTTTTTATTGAGTTTTTCATTTTCCTTTTTTACAATTTATTTTTCATTACAAATATGTTTTACTTTTTTTATTTTTTGGGATAAAAAGAATTATTTTTTAAAATGTAATAAAATTAAGAACAAAATTGTCTTTAAATTAACTTTAATCAGTTTGAAATGTTTAAATATATCGGTTATGATTGATGAGGTTTTAAAATAAAATTTTTATTTTTTTTCTTGTGTAATTTTTTAATTACAAGAGTCATCAATAATTATGTTATTTTATAATGTTATTTTAATATTGAATAATTGAAATAATATATAAGAATACACATATCTACACTTTGGGGTTTTTATTTTAATTGCAGCATCTAATAAAATGAATTGCATTTTTTCGTATTGCTGTTATTGTTGTTGTTGATATCTCATAGCCGTTAATGCAAATTCGTTAATTTGTTTTTTTTTTTGTCTAATTAACAAAATTTTATGTTTTATTTCACATTTTTATATTTCTTTATTATTATTTGATTTTAGAATTGTGCCCCTGAAGAAAATGTATGTTGTACATACAATCCCCCTACACCGCCACCAACACCAGCTCCCACAACGCAAAAACCTTTTATAACATGTTCTACCAACATGGCCTGTGTAGCCGCCCGTGATTGTCGTAATGGTGAAATCCTTAGCAATGCTGTTGTTAATTTAGAGGTAAGCTGCAAGTATTATTTTTATTTTATTATTACTATTTACAAATACAAATACAAAAAAAAATAACGAAAAAAAACAGAATAATATTCGCTGGTTTGTGTGAATATGTAAATTATTGTGTAAATTAATCATCATAACATCATATGTATGTGCATACATACATACAATATTATAAATTTATGTTAAATTCTCATACGATAATATACTCACTCACTCATATATTCGGTTAAATAATGTTGCAAGTATTTTTCGTAATTTGTTGTACTTGTTGTTAATTCTTAAGTTACATAAACAGCAACAACAGTAAGCAACAATAACAACAACAACAACAAAATTGCAAAAAAAATAGTGTCACATAACAAAATCAATATTGATATTGTTACTTATTTATACACACACACACACACACACACAAACACACTCAAATGCATATAAGACATAAAGTCTTGCTTATTTATTTATACTCTCGCATAAATGGAGTGTGCAAGATTAAAACAAAAGATTTAAGACACGAACTTTAGTGTTTTTTTCACGTTACTTTTTATAATAATTAAAAAGGCTTCACTTGGATGCTATTATTTAGGTTAAAGCATATGACAAACATAAAAGAAATCAATTACAGCAAAATATAAAATTACACAGTACAACCAAATTTATTTTCTTATTCTTTGTTATTCTGTTAGTATTACCAACAAAACAAAAACATTTGAAATCGTATTAAAAAGTAAGGAAAGAAGTTACAGTTTTGTAGGAATATATAATCATATGGAAATATAAATTGCACGAAAAATAAAAATGTTCTCTTTATTTTCTTATCAAATGTTTCTGTAAACTCTTTTATAAAACATTATGTTCTGTTACGTTCCGAAACAATTGTTTCTGTACATGTAAACATGAAATAAAAACCCATAACCAATCTAATACACTCAATTTAAATTTGAATTTTCAAGACAAACTTTCTTGAAGAATTCTCCAGATTTGAATATATTTTCTAAAGAAGATTTAATTTTAGAGGCATCTCTTAGTACCAAATATTATCAATATTACCTTCAGTATTATTCTGTGTAAAGATTACCAATATTGTCTACAATTGCTTTCAGTTTTCGTTTTATTTAATTGCCTTAAAAACCATTGTTTAATAAAAGTTTCAGATTGATAATTGACTTTGAAATTCAATCTAGGTATACTAAACCCCAATTGATTTGAAAAAAATTTCCAATCGAAACTTACTGCAGCAGTCAGAAAAAGTTCAAAATCTTATCTTCTTTCATCCTTCTTTACCCCATGTTATTTTCCATTATTATTAAATTATTAAAGTTCACCTTTCAGTATCAGATAAAGCAAAGCCAAAACAGAAACTATAATTACGCCATGACGAAGGAAACAAATCAACACACTGTTTTGTTATCTCTAACACCTTAGCTGGGCCAGATACGAGTAGTACGAGTAGTAGTAGTAAATGCAATACTTAAATCAAAAAAAAAAAAGGGGGAAAGCAACACGTTTGTAAAAATAATTTCATTTTTTTTCATTCATTTCTTATTTTTTTTTTTTTTTTGTTTTCGTTTCATATGATTATATGATTACAAACAGCCAGAGGAGTTAATGCCCAGTTGCAATCAAACAACAAGCAGGTAGGCTGGCATACATACAACGAGGCAATCGGTCCAGTAAGTTAGTGGAGTAGGCCCTCTTTTTTATGTGTTTTGCTTGTTGTTAATATCTTTAAATGCCGGTTTGTTATGTGTTATAGGCAAAACCATAAGCCTGGTGCCAGCCTCAGCCTTCAACGACCTTGTCGTGCATTTTTCGCATAATTCATGGGCAATGCTCTTATAAGCTCAATAATGTTTATATGTCGCATGTACATATGTATGTATATCGTATGTAACAGCACATATGAAATCCCAAGCAACCAAACGACCAACAACTGATTGACCAACAACAATATTCAGCCAAACAGCCAACAAATCTAGCCACCAACCGGACACTCGGACAATCAACAACAAACAACATACCTACTGACATTTATACATAATTTAACTAACATTAAGGTATTTTCCTCTTCGCACTCTGGCAAATTAAGGAATTTTTACATTAACATTATTACTCTTGTTATTATTATTGTTGTTGTTGTTGTTGTTGATGCTGTTTAATTTGTTTGTTTGTGCGTATTAAAATAATTTCAGTTGTGGCATGTGGATTTCCATTGTGGCATTTAATGTTTATTTAGTTTAATTTAAAATTTTTCTTCATTTTTTTTTTGTTTTTTGGTTTTTGTTTTTGGTAAGAAAAAAATGCTGTTGGTAGGTGGCTAGTTTTCGAAATATTTCTACAGAAGTTAGTAAAGCAGGGCTTTTATTGAAGGTATTTTGTTTACAAAACTATTATAATTTAATTACGAAATGACTTTTAAATAAAGCGAAATACAATATTTAACCTCAGTACCAATTTTATTGTAAATCATTATCTAAACATTGTGGGGGGAACTTAACTCAAGAATCGTTTGTATTTGTATTTGAGTAACCATGGAAACCATATTAATTTGAATATTAAGTAAATATATAGCATGTTATGATTTATTTGCAGGGCAATTATAGAGTTCTAATTATACTTCAAGTATTTACTTCTTATTGTTCCAATTTTACATAAAAGGTTAGACTTATACGGGTATCATTCGTATTAAGTATAATACAATTTATAATGCTGGACATGTTTTGTTACTAAATTTTTAAGTGTATAAACGGATAACGACAGAGAAATTGTATCTGCTTTTAGTCATTGGAACGTCTGCTGTAGTCGTTGTGATGTAGTCTCGGTCTTCTGGCGTGAACACTCACAAGTCAATACATCAATAGCCTCGATTAAAGCCATTTTCAACACCTTGACCTTCAAATGTCAGTTAATATTCATAGTCAGCATTCTTTATATAATTCTAAGGAACAGCAAGTTAGTTTAGATGGCTAACAGATCTAAAAATTTCGTGTTATTTAGAGATTTGGAACTGTAATATATATACGTATAAAAAAAAACTGTAATGGACTTTGCCCATTCAATACAACAGTCACCGTTATGGGTGAAAACAAAAGACTTAAGAAAGGAACACAAATAAATGAATTAAACGAATATGAAGGATATTCAAAATAAAATGCCTAAAGTCGAAAGAAGTTAAAATCATTAAGAAAAGAATACAAAAGGATTAAGACTACAACATGAAATGATTTTAGAAAATATAAATCGTTTTAAAACTATTACTCAAGAAATTCAACCAATGCCATACTAAATTCCCTTGATTTTTAGATGCAATACAGGTTGGCCAACATGAAATTTATTTTTATTTACTTTTTTTTTTTTTTGTTCGGTTTTTGATTTAGTTACGCATAATTATTCAACGATTTTAAAATGCTAATCTCATTCCAATACCCTTAAAAAACTAAAAAAAAATAAAATGCACAAAAATTCCTTGTGGTTTTTTTGTTTTTCATTTTAACAACAAATTTGTATAAAAATGTAATAATTTTACATTCCTTACCATTAAATTGTCCACGTACATGCATAAATACATACGTACGTACATACAGACATATATACATATATTGTATTTAAAGATACAATATGTTGCTTTATGTAGTGCACCACGCGGATGGATGATATTTTGGTCTGGTGCATAAAAAATAAAACGAAAACGAAATAATAATGAAAAACGCATATAAAATTGTTTAATTTTCAACCTGTAACCCTTTAACACAATAAGATATATTGCATAATATTGTTTACAACCGTAATATAAACTAAATTTTTACTTTATAACTAGTGCTAGTGCTGTTGCTGCTGCTGTTGATGATCTTTTGCTGTTGTGATGTATGTATGTATGTATGTTGGTATGCTGTTGTTGATGTCGTTGATTGTTCCTCTGCCTGGCTATGGTATACTAAATGCATTGACAATAAAAGTAACATATACTGTATGTTAAGCCAGTGGCTCATTTCAATACTGGTTGACTAGTCAGTTTGTTGCATGGAATTTATGGCTCAACTGAAATGTTGATGCTAAACGGCAACACTAACAACAAAAGCTATGATAACAACATCAACAAACAGCAAAAAGGAAACAAAAACAAATGACACTTAATAAAAAACAAAGTAAAAACTTTTAGCAACTTGTTAATACAATTTTCCCACTTTTGAAATGAAATCGAAAAAAAAAAAAACCAAATCGAAATCGAAAATGCAAAATGGAAAACAAAAACGAAAAAGCCACAAAAAAATGTAACTTGTTGCTGAGATCTTATTTAGCAACTATACAGCAACAGAATTCATACACTAAACAACAATATGAATTATTTTTAAATGCAAAAACCAAAAAAAACAAAAACGATTAAGGAAGAAAATTAACTTGTTAAGTTATGCCACATTTGACGCCATAATGAACTTCAATAACAGTGATATTAAATAGCTGAGATCCATAAGAATTAAACACTTTATAAGAAACAAATCTCACAGTCTTACAACTTTATTAAATTACTGACAGCCACACTTTCCTACAGATTCTGTAGATTTTTAGCGATCTATTACAGATTTTTTTGAAGTTTAAAAACAACATATGTACATATGTATATATGGATACAATAATTTTAGAAAAATCAAATCGAATTGCCTAGCAAAATCAAGTCCCTTGATAACAATCTATGATTATTTTAAGAGAAATTTAACGTACTTCGGCACTGGGAAACTATAAAAGTTAAGGCCAATATTTGAGTAGTCTCTGTAATCATTATTACATTGTACTATAAACGAGGTTAATTAGTCATTCAAAGCGTAATGCGTAAGAGGAAAATATTTAACCCTTAGTAACACAATTTGTTTTTGGTACAATTTTGCTCCAAAAGTCTTTTCTGTCTCATGTAGGCATATATCTTGAAGTCGCCTCTCAGCAGATTTCAGGCAAAAACTCTGAGAGTAAATAAAATTGCCATGAAAAGTTTCTCATAAAATCTGTCGTTCGGAGTCGACTTTAAACTGTAGGTCCCTCTACTCATGTATAAAATTAACACACACAACATAAGTGGTGTGAGAAACTAGGTCAATAATCCTGACTGATGGATTCTAATGACCAATTATATATTATGTATGTAGGCATATATCTTACCATTTCGCTTGCAACAAATTACTCTGAAAACAATAAAATCTACTAGGATAAGTGCGATAATATTGTGACAGCTGATCTACTTTGTGAACAAATAAATTATCCGAAGAGGGGAAGATAGTATAGCACCATCTCCCGCTATACAAATACTAAATCGGTAAAATATATATTTACTGGAAGCCTAGTTGAAGGCCTTAGTTCGTAAACTTCAAAATAAATAAAATAAAGGAATAACAATTCTGGTGTTAAACGGATTTTATTGCTATTTTCTGTAATGAATTTTTAAATATCTAAAGTATACATTACTACCGTTTATTATCTTTAGATTTCAAATCTTTATGCTCGAAAAAAACTCGAAAAACAAATCAAAAAATAAAAATATTGTTATGCAACATAATAATCTGTCGGTAATAAATTGTCTATTATTAAAAAACAGAAAATAAAAAACTTTTTAAAAAGAGTGTTAAACTAAAAATTCGTTTTTAATTACATTTTAAATTTTAATTTCAACTGGCTAAATAAAACCGACTACATACAACACGTATGTTGCTTAAGTCTTTTGTTTTGGCTTTTTATAACAACCACACCCCTTTGTAGGGAAAAAGATTTTTTCATTCATTTATTCAATGCTAATCAATAATTAATGATTGAAGCTTTTCAACAAAGTTTACTGTTTACCTCTTTAGTTTTGTTTTATTGCTGTATTGTCTTTTTTAGAGAGGGGTTTTGTTCAATAAATTTTCTAATAAAAATTTGACCTGACTCCTCCTTCTACCACACCTTATAAAAGCAAAAATCAAAAATCAAAAAAAAAATGCAATATTTTTGCATAATTTCTTTTAGTTGTTCGTGTACATTTTCAACGCGTCATGGTCTGTTTAAGACACACATGTTTCGAGTTGAGTCATGAAGTGCAGACGGGGTAAAAAATTTAAAGTTAAATTTCACTTGTTCTACAAAAACGGCTATAAATACATTGTCTTAAATAAACATGCTATAAACTTAATAACATCTCTGTGCTGATTTTTATATGGCCAACATTAAATTTATTGAGCATAAATGACCGGTTCAGCCAACCGAGTGATTATTTTGTATGCATTTAAACAGCAAACAGAAACCCTTAGGGGTATACTTTTCTTAAATTAAAACACACTAACACCACCATCATCTGCCATCATCTACTGCCATCCTCCTTAGACTATAACAGGGCAAAGGGAAACAACTTAATAGCGCCGCATTCATGCAGCCATTGGTAACTCATTAATTTTACTTTTGTTTTTTTCTTTTTTTTGGTAGTGATTTTAATTTTATTGCATTGCCTTTCGGCTGTTTTGTATTGTATTGGATAGTATTTGTATTGTATTGTATGTAAATGGTTTCATATTTTGGCATGCAATTCTTCGAGGCACATTCGTTGATAATAAACCTCTTAAAAATATTATTAATGTTAATGATAATCTCCTGCTATAATTTGTTGCTGTTCAAATTTCAAATTTGTTATAAAATGAAATGAAAAAATGAAAAAGAAAAAATGAAAAATGAAAAGGAAAAAGAAATAATATCATACTTTTATAAATTATTTATGGTTTAGATTACAAGGTCTAGGTCTTCTGACTGTTTAAGGCTTGGCGGTAAAAATACAAAAAAAAAAAAAATAATATAAGAATTGCATGATAAGAAAAAATTTTAAATAATTTGGAAATCATAACATTAATCTATTTCCTTTCATTGTTTAGCTTTTCACTACTATGAGCATAAAATATATTGTTGTTGTTGTATTGTTCAAGTAAAGCATGATGTCATAAGAAATCTGTTTGAATTTATGTTTTTAGCATTTGAAAATACTCAATGAGCCACAAATTGCATGTTATAGTCATTAAATTGTACTTATTTAATATTAAAATTCAATTAATTGCGTCTACCTTCTATTGCTATGTAGCCGTACTAATCTGATACGTACAATATTTCATTCATCTGTTCACATATTTTTCAACAACAAAAAACCCCACTGCAAAACTCCTCAACAGCAAAACTACAATGAGAATGAATGAAGCATAATATTTTTAAATTTGAATTTAAAATGCCACCAACAATATAATTATGTACACATAACCATACCCTGTAACTATACAAAAGAATAGAAAAAAACTGAATGACTTCTTGTATTACAATTGAGGTTTATTGTGTTGATTAATGGATCTATTTCTATGCATTTTATTTTAATTTTTTTTTTCACATTTTTTTTCTCTTATTTGAGGAAGAATATCACAATTGTCTTGCGAACTGAAACTTAAGTAGGTTTTTTTTTTGTAACCAAATAAAAAAAATTAAACTTTAATTGCAACATTAAAATGTTGTTGTTGATATTCTTTTGTAATTCTTAATGTAATCATATTTCATCAAGTTTGTGAATGACATGAAAAATGCATGAAATGACCTGTCATTCTTTGATTTTAGAATGTATGAAAACCAATGGTTTTACTATTACATTTTAATGTTCATTATGACTGTGACCCAAAATTATTATTAATGATTTAATAAATGGGATATTCTGTAAAATTAAAAGTGTGTGAACAAGTTAGATACATTTCAAACTTAATGAATATATTATGATAATAAACAAAAGATTTGAGAAACAAACCTTTAAACATAAACACACATTTTCTTGACTACAAAACTTGATTAATTATGAATGAATTAAAAATATAATTCAGAATTCGAAAATTAAAATGGAAAAGAAAAAGAAACTTGCAATAACCTTGTTGTATTTGAAAATACCAATCCTTTTTTAACAATTTTAAACAATTTTTATAATGAGTAAATAATACAAATACGATTAATGTAGTCGCCGTAGTCTAGCAGGTGATGTGTTGGCTTATTAGACGTAAGGCCCGAGTTTAACTCCCAGGTCAGACATCAAAACGAAAATCTGCAAAATTACTTCGGCGACTTTCTCTCAACAGATTTCTGGCAAAAACTCTGAGAGTAAATAAAATTATCATGAAAAGCCATTCAAAAATCCGTCATTCGGAGTCAACTTTAAACTGTTGGCCCCGTCACTAATGCATAAAATTAACGCACACAACATAAGCGATATAAGAAGCTAGATATCATTAAAGAATTCGAATTGAAAAATAATCTACAAGAAATATTAGTTTTCTTCCTAAGCCTTTCTTTAATTCTCTTCTAAGCTTGATTTCTAATCTAATTCGTTATAAACAAAAACAAAAGACTTAAGAAACATACTCGAAATGTATAAAATTGTGTGTCCAAAAAATATAAACACGACATCTCACGCATTCACTTGTTACTCTTTAGGCAAACTAAGGTGGTAAACAATACCCTAATAAAAATATATGAGTTTTTCAAAAAACGCATAAATTAATTTCCGGAAGAATCAACATTTAAATTGCATTCACCTTTAAATGTATCAAAAAAAAAATAATAATAATAATAAAAACTAACAGATATAAAGGCTAAAGACTAAAGACTAAAACATAATTTTACGCCTTCTGTCAGTATGTTTGGTTGGCATTAAAATCTTAATATTTTTGCATGTAATTATGATTTATTTGTCACACGTTAAAACATTTAAATTGTCATTATGGTGCGTTTGCCTTTAACAACAATACAATCAACAACAAGCAGCAGTTAAAGCAGCAGCAGTAGCCGTAGTAAATAATAACCACAATACCAACCATAAACCGTAAATATTCACAACAACAATGTCTACTACCAGACCACATATCATTGTCAACATCTTCCATTGTCTTAAACATCAAGTCAAGCAATCAGCTAGCCAGCCAGCCAGTTCAGTCGAGAAATAAACAAACAAACAAACAAACAGTAGCATATTTTACTCCTCAAACAATCCAAAGAGAAAAAACTCTGCCTGGTTATTAACACGGAAGAATCACTCACATATACACACACACACACACACATACACTTGCATAAATTTAGGCCAAATACGATATTTAGTAGAATACAATATCTGTTTACAATAAAATGCCGTTAAAATAAATTTTTTTTTTTTATTTTATTGGACGCATCAAGTGTTGCTTTCTTCCCCTTGATGTAGTTGTTGTATAGTGTCTTATTGTTTAAAAGAAGAGAAAAAAGAACACAAGAAAACGACAAAAATAACAAATTGTGCGAATCGTACAACACAAGGCCGTTAAATACTATGTTAATACTATAGACAGACAGACAGACAGACAAACTGACAGACCCAGCAAAGAGATGCAACACTCGAAGCGAGAATAGCACACAATAACAAAAATGCTAAATTTATTCTACACAATATCAACTACAGACAAGACTGACTGAAAAGACAGGCATATATTTAAACAGACAGTTGAACATAAAAAGACAAATGTGACAAAACGTTGCATCTTTCTTCTTATGTATGTATATATACATACATACATACACACGTATGTACATATAAGTATACATCAATGATGAAAATATGTTTTCATTGTAATATTGTTGCAAACATTTTTTATTTTACTTACAACGGTAGAGATGTTCGTAGCAAAAAGTTCACAATAGAATTTAGTCCTCTTCTTTTGTAAGAATATAGAGAATCAGAAAATGGGCATATTTTCAAAAAAACAAAACAAAAATAATCAATACTTAGCCATCCAACGCAATACATGTTTTGAAAGAATTTAAAAATTTCAATAAATTGTTAACAAAAAAAAAACTGAAAAACCTTCAAGAACTCTTCAATGTCAAGCCTATAATCTTCTAGTCGAATCCCCAATTTTATTTATATTTTGGGTTTTGCTCAGTCGATATTTATACTCTTCAGAATGGAATAATCAAGTCTTTCGCGTTTAATGGTCTTGGGGCCGCGATAGTATTGTAAAAATTTATGTATATTTTATCTACTTAGTGTGAATTATAGCCGCTATAGCATATTTTCTTAGTTCGATATTATTATTATTCGAAACCCGCAAAATAATCATTGACCCTCTTCATCTAAAGGTTGGTTGCACTCCTCTTAAAAGTTATATTTTCTATTTTTTATTGAGTTTCTAATTTTATCTAATTAATCATTAAATACAAAGTTGCTACTTCTTAATGGTTTTAAATTAGTCACACGCCATGAGAGGTAAACTAAGAAAATTAAAAGAAAAAAAATCAATCGCTAAAGCTTAGTTAGTGCTGCTACTATTAATTAAATTAATTAAAGAATTTGCAAATACATACTTAATAATAAATTATTAAACAAACATGTTTAAGCAGTAGCAAAAACTTAATTTTTAATTAAAGGTTTTAAAAATAACGATAAAGTTTGTTAAACAATAATTGATAAAAGAAAAAAAGTTAATAATAATATTTCTTATTTTATCCATAAAATTCTTTACGAAATGTTATATTGTTATTGGTTCTGTTTCTTTTCAGACTAAGAAATGCTATGAACCGAATGTATGCTGTGGAATTCCATCAACCATGTTAACCCAAGAGGGTTATATTTTAAAGACACCGCCTAGTCCTTTTACTTATCCTCAGGCAGAACCAAGCAGTCCTACAACCCCCTGTTAACTAAAGACTATTTGCCACCCAGGCCAGTAACACCAGCTCGCAGACCACAACCTCAACCACAACAGCCTCAATATCAACCACAGCCTATAGCCACAACCTCAACCTCAACCCAGACCACAAACTCAACCTCAACCCAGACCACAACCTCCTGCTTATACCAACGAAGTGGCTCCTAAACCTCAACCTGCTCCTCAACTACCTAATGCTGGTCCTCAATACTTGCCACCCTCTCCACAACCTATCAGACCCCAGCCTACACAACCCTCAAGACCACAATACAGTCCACCAGCACCTCAGCCAACACAAGCAACAACCCTCAAGACCTCAATACACTCCACCTGCACCTCAGCCCACGCAACAACAACCAGCTAGACCTCAATACACACCACCTGCACCACAACCCACTCAGCAACAGCCAGCCAGACCCCAATATACACCACCTGCTCCACAACCTACACAACAACAACCGGCCAAACCACAATACTCTCCACCCGCCCCACAACCTACACAAACACAACCAATCAGACCAGAATATTTACCACCTGTACCACAACCTTCACCTCAACAACCCATCAGACAGCCACCTCAGCCTCAGCCTCAGCCTACTAGACCCAGTTCATTCACTCAACCACCACGCAGAATTCCTTCAACTACGCCACCCAAGTACTTACCTCCTAATGCACCCACACAACCCAAATACACCGGCGATCGTGAGGTACAGTCTTCAAATCAACAAAAAGAAATCTACCAGGAAAAACCTTTACGCGGAGAAGATCAGTTGTCGCCTCAGATTTTCCCCTCAAGACAGCCCCAGTTCCAAGAACAAGCATCTGCTCCAATAAATCCAGCTAAATGTGCTTCGGCTTTGGTTTGTACCGCTGAAAACTACTGCAGTGCCATTGGCGTAATCAGTGAGACTCCGGTTAGAAATAACTCCCTTCCGTGTACCCTTGACAGATTGTATCATTGAAGACAGCGGAGCTCCTGGTAAATGTTGTCGTGATCCCAACTATGTTGACCCCTGGCCAGTAAATTTGGCTGGATGTTTGCGCTACCAGAAACAAGGTAAAATCACAAAAAATCTAAACAATCTTAAAATTCAACATTCTAAATTTCATTTACAGAATACCAAACCATCAAGGTATTAAAGATATTGATGCCAACTTTGCTGAAATCCCCTGGCAAGCAATGGTACTCAAAGAATCCTCCAAGTCATTGTTGTGCGGCGGTGCTATTATAGGTGATGCTGTTGTTTTAACTACCGCTTCTTGTGTACAAAGGTAGCTTGTCGTACAGCAATTAAAGCGTTTGAAATTTTACAATTTTTCTTTTTCTGTTTAGTGTTTCTGTTAATGATATTCGAGTTAAAGCTGGTGAATGGGAATTGGGCAGCACTAATGAACCTTTGAACTTCCAATTGGTAGGTGTTAAGAATGTTGCCGTGCATCCCAGCTACGATGCTAATACCGGCTCCAATGATATGGCTGTATTGCATTTAACCGAACGTTTACAATTCGCTTCACATATACAACCCATTTGCATTAGTGATAAGGATCCTAGTGCCTCGGAAACCTGTATTACCACCGGTTGGGGCAAGCAAGCGTTATCTAGTAAGTATTGTATTGAAAAAAATAATTTCGAGAAAATTTCTTTTATTTGAAAAACAAACAAAAAAATAACTATTGCTAATTTTAGTTCATGAAGAGGGCGCCATTATGCATGTCACCACCACCTAATCCCGTGTCACGCAGCGATTGCGGAGCCGATGCCAGTGGTGTCTGCAGTACCACCAACTTTGATGCATGCGAATTTGATTCAGGCAGTGCCCTAGCCTGCGGTACTGGATCCAGTGTTCTACTTAAGGGTATCTACAGTGTTGAAAATGCTTGCGGTGAGGGACAAGCTGTACGCTTCATCAAACCCGATGTCGCCTGGGTGAATGCTCAGTTTTTGCAAAGAAGTAAACCCTTACTTTTAAGAGTGTAATTTTGTATAGAAAATAATCACTCAACTAAATCAGTCTGAAAAAGTGTTAAGTGCTAAAAAAAAAGGAAAATACCAGAATATAGAACTTAGTTTTTTCCCCCTGATTTATTTTCATTTACCCCTTCCCCACAACAACAACACACAAAATCTCACAGCTAAATTATTATAATTTCATAAACACAACCATAAAACGTTTCCTATTTATATCACTCTACAATCTACAACTCTTCTTAAAATTCCCCAAACCATTTTAACTATTTAATATCATTGCAAGGATTTACACGCTCACCCACATCTTTAGAAAAACACAGAACTGCCTTTGGTTTCTTTTTATATAAAGTTTTACCTGTTACATATTTAATCTCTCTTTATTTTTTCTATTTAGTTTATTTAATTGTTTCTTCTTTTTTATTTTTTTTTGTTTAAGTTAAGGCCGTTTGTTTTCTCCCCGTAACTTTTAATTTCACGTAATGTTTTAACGATAAAAGATTTAAAAAAAAAAGATTTAAACTATAAACAAAGATCTTTAAACAAAAATTAGTTTAAAATGTATAAAGAAATTATGAGAAATTTTATTACAATTAAATAATAAAAACAACTTGAGATTATTGTTTGTTTTTAGTTTAAGCTCTTTTCAATATATATTGTAATGTCTGTTTTTAATTTAAATTTTTGGACTTCTTTTCTATTTGTCTTCATTTTTTAATTTAAACATTGACTAATTACTCATACATATGTCATCAAAAAGAAAATCATAAAAAATATTCTATAAACTTGTATAAAAAAAAAGTAAAAAATTCTATAATAAAAAACGCCTTGTATAATTATTTATGACTTATTGAAAATGTTGTATAAAAGTAAACTGTCTAAATTAAGTTTCTAATTTAATATAATTTTTTTTTTTAATAAAGATTATTTTTAAATAAAATTATTTAAAATCATGCAAATTATTATACTATTTAAGCACATAATTTTAGGAGCTCAGAAAATTCGTATACTCTCACCTATAGGCGGTTGAAGATAGGAGGAAGACCGAAGGTAAATTGAATTTGTAATTCTCGTTGGAGATGGACAGTATTTCAGAGGTTTCGTCAGAAGGGGGTTGAGAGGAGATCGTATTGTCAAGTAAGCCAATACACTAATCACTAGACTTCTGCCACCAACAACTTCCTTTAAAATTAAAACAAATAAAAAACTATCAGAAGGATCAGTATCGTTCGAATACAAATCAAAAACAGACACACTTTTTGTATTGAAAAAATCATACACATCCACATTGTCTACTTGCAAGTATCAATAGAACTTTAGGTAGAAGGCGAAAAGCAAACTGTTGCATAATTTTTGTGTAATACTGATAAACGATATAACATTTCTTTTATACGATACCTTTAATTGGAAATTTAAAAAAGTTTCACAGTATTCTCTTTAAGAAGTATTGCCTTCGTTGGATTCTAAATTATTTAAATAATACAAGAATTTTTTAGAGTTTATTGCCAAACTTATAAAGATACTTTTTCTAGGAATGTTATGGTAGAACCATCAAAATACAATAATAATAACTGAATTTTAATGCCATACCTTTTCTTAGCTGTTTATTTACGGGCTTCATCGTAATGATCAATATACCACTGTACTGAAGTCTTAATAGCTCCATTGAAATCGGTAAATTCGAATTTTGGCAACAAAGAACGTAACTTTTGATTTGACGCAGTTTTCTTATATTGGCCATCGGCTTTTGTTGTATCACATACTAGTTTGCCTTTAAAGTCAAAAGCCTTAGCTATGGCCTCAGCCACTTCATAAATAGTCTCCTCTTGAGCTTCATCCACACTTAAAACTATTGGCTCCACAGAAGTGTAGTTCCGTAAAACCCATATCATTAACTTGGCCAAATCCAAAGAATATATAAATTGCCTTAAAGGTTTGCCCGAACCATATACAGTAAAAACCTTCTCCGACTCAGGCGTATCCTTATTTTCATTTATTAATTTGTGCATTCTATAAATCATGCCCGGAATTACATGACTGACATCCGGCTTGTAGTTGTCATGAGGGCCAAATATATTACAAGGTATAACCGATGTGAACAAGACGCCATACTTGTCGTAATAGGCATGATTTTGGACATCAATTAAACGCTTTGCATACGAATAGCCATAATTAGATGGATGCGGAGGACCATTGTGTACCATTGTTTCGTCTATGGGATAGGAAGTTTTATCCGGAAATATGCAAGTGCTCAAGCAAGATACAACTTTCTGACAGCCATAATCATGGGCAGTTTGTAGGACATTGTCATTAATTTGTAAATTAATGCGCTAAAACAAAAAGCAAATTATACTGCTTACAAAGTTGGTGTTCTAAAAGGAATTAATTTCCTTACCAGAAAATCTAAGTTGTTGTTCATGTTGTGAAACAAACCACCCACCATAGCAGCCAAATGTATCACATGAGTGGGCTTGATCTTTTCAAATAATGCTTTGGTAGCCTCCAAGTCACTGCAAGATGTAAAAAAAAAATTATTTTTTGCCTTTCAACACTTTTAAGAGAAACTCACGTCAAGTCGGCATCTTTGGAACTAGCAAAGAACCACTCCTCGTTAGAGGGTTTCTCTTGTTTTATAACAGCTTCTAAAGCTTTTCCCACCAAACCACTGCCTCCAGTTACTAATATCTTCTGCATTTTTCTAGTATATCACTATAATTATCAATTTTAATATGATTTTGTGCAAAAAGTTCTCAACAATTTAAGAGTCCGCAACAAGTTAATGGACAGCTGTTTAATTATATGTACGTATTGCCAGTTTAAAATTTTAAATTGTTTTTTTTTTTTGCAGAGCGGTCATCCATGGTGGTTTCTGTATACAACTAGGCAGTGCTGCCATCTTAAATATATGAAAATAAATTCATTACGTTCCCAATAGATGTCTTTACTATTTAAAAAGCGAACGGATCACGGTAGGTGGCAATTTTACGATTTCCTTACTCGAGATTATTCGAGGTCAGTGTTGTCAGATTAACCCGTAGATTACCTCACAATTATTTTATAATATAAATGAATATTGTGGGTTTTTAAACTGATGACTCCGAGGGGAGATTTATTTATTCCATATACAAACCGCACATTTTAATGGTAACACGGTGCAATTATGTTAGTACCTACATGTCAATAGTGCCGTACTTTTTCTTGGAGTAGCGGTAATTAAGGTGAATTTCAATTTTATTCACCTCTGCAAAGGAATTCATGATACTTTCGAAAATTTATCACAAATCTTTACCACGTCGAAACTCACCACAGCTAAAAAACTAACCGAGTGATCACTCTGCGATTTCGGAGGTGGCCGGCAGTGGGGATTGATTCACTTTCATTATTTTTATTTTCTTTAATCTCCACAGGCGTGGGAGACGCACCACAGACACACACCGCGATATATTTCAGAAACGAACCAGTCACACACACGCTCATCAAAGTTTTTCTAAACATGCGGGTCTTATTTACACAAACCGGACACGGAAACTGAATGTGCGAATTAAATATATGTAAGTGATGTGTTTTTTTTTTTTTGAGCTAACGAACATTTCTTTTCAAATCAACCGTCTCACTCTTATGCGGATAATAAATAACACTGGCGTGTTTGTTTAATGTTATTCTCTTATTTGGTGATATTGTTGCTGTTATTGGCATGTATGTATGTGTATGAAGTTTACACTTGTTTGCAGGCGGCTTATGGGACTATATGTATGTATGTATGTGAGATGCTTGTGTTTGCAAGTGTTTTGTAAACGTAAACGAAAAGAGCGTATAGTAAAGTAGTATGTGTGCACAACGAATATTATTTTTCTTTTTTGTGTATCCTTTTGTATTCAAGGAATATATATTTCGTTTTATCACCTACACACATGCACAGCAAAACTTTTACTTCGTTTTTACCATTTTCCTTGTCTATAAACATTAGAAACTCAACAGGTTCAGGCTCAGTTCTACAAAAGCGGTTAACGGTGAACGGTTCAAAATTATTTTGGAAAAATAAAAAATAACTGAACAAACAAATTAGCCAGTGAATTTTATTTTATGAATTAAACTCAAAGTGTCAAGTTCAAGAGTAAATACAAAAATATATTAAAAACAATATTGTGTACTGTACACACATGGAATAACAATGAATGAATTATTTTGGAATTGATTAAAAATAAATTTAATACAATCGCAATCTGCTGATTTATTTACACATACTCATACAATACCTACTGTGTATATGAGCCTGAGATTGAAATCGCATTGAAAACTTTTTATCGAAAACCATTAATCTTGAACAAAATAAAGTTGTAAAATTTAAAAAAAAATAAAAAATCGACAAAAGTAAACTAAAATAAAAATAAATAAATAAGAAGTACATGACGATTACTTTAGATGATAATTATTAAGTGTAAGAGGAGATATGAAATAAATATTCTCTTTGCTAAATTAAACGTAGGGAGTGTTTAAATACATTAAAAAAAAATTGTTGGTGTATCGGTAAAGAAGCAATTAAAACCTAAACTCCCTCAAAATTAAACAAAAAAAAAAACTGATGGAAAATTTTATAATATTTATTTTAATCGTGTTGCAGATATACATTTATACATATGTACATATATTTCAAGACATTCTTTCACTTACTAATGTACTCGAATGCGAATAAAATGAAAAGTGATTACAAAATTCTAAATATTTAAAATAGAATTCGTCTTAAAAAAATTAATTTTAGTTTAATTTGCATCATTTTCTAAAATATACTCAAAACATATATTCGTTTAACTTATAAATAAATTTGACTATAAAAGTGTTCGAATTTTGTATAAATTGTAAAGGCCTTTTAGAGTTGTAAAAGTTTATTTATTATGATGATAATAAAAACAATACTGGATAAATAAAAATAAAGAAATCAATATTTTTTTCAGGTTACAATTAAAATTAAAATTCCAGAGTAATTGCGTCTACGAATGTTATTTTTAGTATCATTACTGTTCGTTAAGAGATGTCCCTAAAACCTAATAGGGATATCCTTCAAGCCTAATTGCTCTAACAAACTTCAACAATCTGTGCTATCTTAACTAGGCTAATTCCCCGCACAGCACTTAATATGTATACATTTTCTTCTGGGATGCATATGTCTCACTGGTTCCAAGAAAATGTTGTGGTAATCATTTCCATTACCACAGAAACTACACGTTAGATTTGAAACAAGCGCCATCCTGAATATGTGATTTTACAGTGCCCTGTTAAATAGATCGATTAAGAACTTCAGATTATCACTGAATAGTATTATGCAAGACCTAGTTACACCTCCTTATTTCAATTCCCAATAACTTTTGAATACCTAAAACCGAAAGAGTGTTTGCCTTTTCATATCATCGGCATCGCTTGGCAAACGTTTATGTTTCAGAAACTAAAAGAGTAAAGTGTTTGCAGTTTTCTGAATTTTCTGAGTATTCTGAACCCTCATTTATTGAAAAAAAATGTTCAAAATATTTAAAAACTTTAATTGTTTATTTTAGAATTAGATTTAAAGTTAAATTGTATTTGTAAGAGTTTTTGCAACAATAAAAAATTAGAAAGTGAGCTTAATACATCCTGGACAAATGTTTTGTATCTGAAAATAGAAATCATTTAATGAGTATATGTTTTCCATTACATTCTGTGCTTAATTGAATATTTTCTTTCACTCACCTTAGATGGCAAATACAAATTTGAATAAATTTGCATATTTTTGAATAAAATCTAATACAACTTTCCTAATGCAAAAGGAATCCTTAAAATAGCACGAATAACTTTTTTTTCAGCTGAAGGATTAAAGGACTTAAATTGTTTTTAGAGGAAAATAAGAAAGTAGATAAGGAAATACCAAGAATTATTATTAATTTATTAATATTCGAAAATAAAAGGTAGAGTAACTTAAAATTAAAGAGAGCTGTTATTTGGAATTGTTAGAATGATTTCATTAAAGTTCAAAATATCCCACGTTTTACACAATAACTAACTTGTTGTTAGTTTAAAAGCAATTTCAAAACACCTCCACCAAAGAAACTCTTGTCAACGTTGGCTTTAAACTACGACAAAAATAGTCACTGAAGCTGGATTCATCCATATTGTTTGAACAAAATATTTGTTCAGCAAAAATCCGAATTAAGAGTCTGGACTTCGGCAACCTATCATAGCAGTAATGGACCGAAATAGGTCGACCCTGCTGTCATTCACAGATGGAAATTCGCCCAAAACTTTATCTTGATTACAAAACTTTATCTAGAATGTTTAGCTCCTGGCCAGGAGTATGAAATATTGCTTATATACCGGTCGAACTCTGTAATTTCCAATATTTGTCAATGTTAATAATTGCATACTTCCAAGATCGCTTCAAATCCAAAGTAAAGGATTAAAACAAAATTTCCAGTGGCAAATTTGTAGAGGATTTGTTTCAACTAATTTTCAACACATATACTTGTATTTTTGACTTTATTGAAGAAAATATGGCATTTAATCAATACATATTAAGACCTGTAATCATCACAAATGACTAAAGCTATGCATTGAACACATAATGGATTCCTTTTTACTACTACCATGTCACCTTAACTGGCAATTTCAATGATATTCCTCTATTAATATTGTCAGTATTTTATGGCGTTGGTGGAACACCAGTCTACAGTAGAAAACCAATTTTCTTTTACATTTTATAGCACTTTATAACAGGTGACAACTGACATTATATATGCTTATACAATGTATTATTGTTGTTATTATTGTAAATTATTCAAATTAAGAAAGAATAAGAACAGAAGAAAAGAAAAGAAAATGATTTTCCTTTCGCCATTATAATGGACAAAATAATACATTAGTTAAATTAAATTATTGTTTCAAGTTTATAGAAATAAGCCAACGTCATAATAAGCAATAAATAATAATAAACGTAAATCATAAGCGTTCTTATTAATGCCAAGAAGATGATGAATTCCACTTAGTGGTTGGGTTTCCAATTTAACGTACTTGAAAAAGAGCCTTGGAAACAAATATCCCCACAACCTTAGTTGTTCTTGCATATAATCTCCTAATGTTATAAAAATTCACTTATTTTGTGTTTGATTAGTCTATTGGTTTTAATTAAATCATTTTGTAACAAAAACGTCATTATTATTGATGATATATCATCTCAGGTATCATAACATGAAATATGATTTATTTTAAATATTTACAACCGTTTTTAAATAGATTTCAAAATTGACAAACGAACAGATAACATACTTACCTACTCTGGAGAATGCCTTTTTGATTACAATATTTTTAAGGCATAAATTTTAGCTCATCGTAATTTGACGTTTTAACGCTTTTATATTACATACAAATATTTTTTTTTTTTTTTTGCTGACACGCGGAACGTTTTTATTTGATGTTCTTTGCGAGGACAAAAATGATTATACGTTTTTATTCAAACAAACAACAAAAACAAAGTACAACAACAAATGAACAATACTGAATATCTAAAGAAAAATATCATAATATCATCTGTACATTTTTTTTATTTTTTTTTTTCGTTGTTTCTTTCACTTCATATATACTTGACGACAATTTGTCAACGCAATTTAATTTTTAATCAATAAGGACAGGCAGAAATGTTGCAAAAAAAAAGAGAAAATGAACACAAAAACGTAAACAATTCCACACCCATTGGAATTGACCAACGCAACGCGCGCCATAATCATACAAATATTCTAGATATGACGCTTATACAGTGAGACTAATTTTAGTAAAACTAAACAATATTTGGTCAAAATTTCTTACAACGGAACAATTGTTAATCGTTTTGGTACCCGCTGTATGTACAATGTGTTATTCTTATGGAAAATATTCTACCGGTTAAATACCTTAGGTGATCCCTTTCGGTGTGACCAAACAATACTTTGCATACATAATAGTCAGATTGTACAATTTTTTGTATTTTATTGGGATCTCCCACAATTGGACGTACATACGTGGGAAATTTCAAGAAATTTAAAATATATAGAGCTTGCTCCTACCTGGTGTGCATGTTTTGGAATGTGCTGAATCGGCAGTGATTTGTTTCCTGAATAACCAATTAATCATAAAAAGTTCATTGAACCATTACAATTTCACAATACAAGTCTATTATTAACAACAACATGCGTCATTTAACGTTTAATACAAATATGACATCGTTATTATGGGCAATTAGATACAAATACAAAACAAACATACATATGTACATACAACTCACTTACATTTTCATAGAAATCTAGTTTACTCATTACTAAACAAAAAAAAAAAGTTTAAAAATACGAGAAGTAGCATGCATATGTGTGTGCATGCATGGTGTGATGTTTGTTAAATTAAAATAAGTTTCCCTTCTTACTCTTTATTTAACTGCAAACACTAATATGAGTTCACACTGTCTTACATATGTAGTATGTCACCAGCAATGATCATATGAATCGAATAAAAATTAATTTCTTCGCAATAATATTCTCAGTGTATGTACGCTTCTTTTACTCTTTACAACTAGTAAACACCACACACACACTCACACAGATGTTCATATACCACATATGCTTTTATAATCATTATTATTGTATTGTATTGTGTTGTGTTGTGTTGTATTTTATCCTCTCTATCTGAATTGCTAGTTGTTGAATACTACAATAATACGAATGGCTTTGTTTAGTTCGTAAGTGTAGTATGGACGATTAAAGAGCAAATACAACAAACCAATAACATTAGCAATAATATTCACTCTCACTCTTAACTAAAAACACACATATAAATTCTTTATGCACACACACACACACAAACACACACATACACTTAGCTAAAGTAAAATAAACCTTTATCTGTTGGAGACACATCGTTAGCAGGAACTAGAGATCATACTCATCAATATGTCATTCATTTTATACATTATTTACATACACACACACATATGTATGTATGTACATACATGCCTGTACTCACTGTCATTTATTTACGAGTATTATAACTGTAATCATTGTATGTAAAACGTACAGACGTCGTCATTTAGTTCATGTCAATAAGTAAAGATTACGAGCATTTAATTGATATTGCTACGCTTTTTTATTTTATTTTACTTCATTTCGTTTCGTTTCGTTTTTCTTTTTCTTATTAATGAAATTGTTTTAAGCAAATAAATTAATTACATTGACAACTGTAACAGCAATAATTTGATTAATATTGTGGGTTAAATAAAGGAGTTGTTTGAATCGAATAATAAACACGTTTTCATTTATTATTATCGTAAAGGACAGACTCAGCCTTAAGCTGTTTCATAACATGATTTCAGCCTTAAGCCGTAATCCGTGCCATAGAATTTTGGTTGTGAATGTAGGTTGTGAACACAATCAAATTTGATGACTGAATTTAATTTTTGTATGTACCATGTGACAAACGCTTACAAATATTTTATATGTTGGAGGCCTTATTGATTGTCCATACAATGGATTACTTTAACTACTGGGTATTGTGCTTGTATTTATAACAAGTACACGTCCTCTAACCGAGTCTAATATAGTGGTCATTACGATCAAGTACATAGATCCGATTCTGAATTCGAAGATAGAATGCATTACAATTAGTAGCATATTAACTACGTCATGTGCGTAAATTTTTATACATGAGTGGCGGGACCTACAGTTTAAAGTCGACACTGAACACCGAGTTTTTGCCAGAAATTTGCTGAGAGGAATCGCCGAAGAAATGTTTTCATATTTTCGTTTTGATAACTGACCTGGGATTTGAATTCAAGCTTTACGTTTAATAAACCAACCCATTACCTACTAGATTACGACGGCATACACCGATTTGCGACATAATAACAGTATCCAAGAAATTGACATAGTCAATGTTTTTTTTAAGTAAAAGCGGACATAAAACGTTCAATGATTTCAAAATTATTATTTTAGAAATTAGCAATGAAAAAAACAACAATGTCTTCACCATCATCGTCAACGGCAAAACAAAAAGATAAAGCCAATAAGGCAAATGATGCCCATAATAAATCCAACAATACGATGGCAACAAATGTTAAAATCGCCATTATGAATAATTGCAAAGACATTGTACAAAATGAACTGAAAACAACAACAACAACAGGTGTAATATTAACAGATCCATCAACAACAACATCGGCACGTAATCACTATCATCATACTCAATATTATCATCATCACCATCATCAGCATCATGTACAATTACCACCAGAGCAACATCAACCGAATCATCATCCCCACTCGCTACAACAGCAACAGCTGCAGTCCACAAATCAATTGGACAAAATGTCGATCCATTCGATTAGTTCGGAAGATATATCGACAACAGTGGGTGGCAAATGTTGCAGTGCTGCGGCACGTAATCCAGCAATAAAAACTGGACGCCGCATACAATTGATGCAGGTCAGTGCGATTATTACAATAAAAATTATGATTTCCTTTTCATTTAATTCAAAGCATTTAGTTATAATATTGAAAATCAATTAGGCGTAAATTATTATAAAATTTCAAATTTTATATCTTAATTAATTTATAAAGAATTTTTTTTAATTACTTGGCTTTACTTAAAATGTTTAATTTCATTTTAGATGATAATATTACCGTTTATACCTATATTGGCTTTAATTGTCCAAACATCGGTAATACTGCAGGAAATACTTGACTATAGAGCCGAAGTTGCTGATATCGAAACACAGGTACGATAACCAATTTATTTATACGTCGTTATCCTAATTTAACTGCTTTGTAGAAATATCATGATTGACTCTATCAACCAATTGTTTTCTCTTATTCCATGGCATGCTGCCATTGAATTTATTCTGTGTTGCCAAGTGTTCAAGTTATAAATTTAAATCAATATTTAATAAGAAACCTGATACAATATATATCATCAACATTTACTTGCGAATCCCTATAAATGTTATTGACCTCTTTCTTCATCATCTTCATCAAGAAGGATATCGAATAGATTCAATAATATTGTGTATTTGATTGTTTTATTAAATCATTTATAGCATTAAGGATTACAACAAAAATTCTTTAAAAGTTTAACTAAATTAAATGCAAACGTTATTGTTTTAAACTTTTCTTTTTCTTTTCTTTGAAGAAAAATAACCAAATTGTTGATTTAATCTTTAACTTTTCCATAATATGTTATATTTCTGTTGTTTATCTTTGGTTTTTCAATTTCAAATTGTCGTTGTTGTTGTTGCTATTGTTTTTGTATAACATCTCTGATATACTACATATTAAGTATTGTAAGGATATGTAGTCCTCCTGTGTTTTATGGTACAAACGTGTTAAAATTGTTGTGATTTCTTATGTGTTGTGCCCCTTGAAAGATGCATTAACAATTCCTTCCAAACATTGTTTAAGGATAGAAAACAAAAGGAGAAAGTAAAAGAGTACCGTGTGTCAATTGTTATGTGTAAATATTTAAAAACACTTTATAAAGTTTTACACACTTGCTCTACATACATATTTACCGAAAGAAGGAACGCGTTAGGAAGAAAAACTAAAACACACACAAATAGGGACATTGTCAGGGGTCTAGTGTGGTCAAGCCAGCCGTTCTGTTATAAAAGAAAATATATTGAGTCTTAAAATAAAATAAAGCAGAAAAGGAGAATAAAAACACACAAAAAGTGTTAAAGAATCTATTACACTGAACTTTCTGCTATTGACAATAGAGAGGTAAGAGCAGACGTATGATTGAATTGCTGCGGTAAATTTTAATTACCAACTAACAACGATAGTATAATAACGACACACACAACAATAATGATGGTATATAACTATAACTGTAACTGTGTGACAGTAACAATACCACCAATACCGATAATATGCCAAGTGATATATTTTATATCACTTTCTTGATACTACATATGCTTTGAAAGGACAAGCAGAGAGAGAAACCGGAAAAGAGTTTAAGATTTAAGCGGGCATAAAAGTGTGACCACAAATATTGAAAAGGTTAAGCATGTGATATATGTTGGTGGTGTAGTAAGTGAGAACAATTATATAATCAAACATTTGTTGTTGTTAGCTATTAAATATAAACACAATGTGTGCAACTATGAAATTAGAATTTAATTTGAAATTAAAATAAAAAAAAAGAATTCTTAAAAAAATACTGTGTAAGGTGAAGTAAAACAGTAATGCATGAACCTAGAGGCTTTAATTGGCATATTTAATATACTATGGTTCAGAAACCAGCATTTGCAACTGATATGCGTATGTATAACCTGACAATTTCCACCATCTACCAAGACAAAACGCTTATGAGTAAATGCTTACTTCAGATGGTTTAACTGTTTATAATTTAAGATCTCCACATAGAAAATGATTGCCTGCCAATCACAATATCACTTGATGTGGTTGTGAGATGTTTGATTTTTATCTCTGGTGGTTTAGATGCTTTGCCCTCAATTCACTATTCTTTATACACCCAATCAAACTGACCTTTTCAAACGTTTACTTTAATAATCGCATTGTCTTTAAATTCTATTGTTACCTCCGCTTAAATATCGTATAATTCACATGTACGTAGACCAATAATTTAACTAGTTTGACCGTTGGCTATAATTTATAATTAGTCACGTGTTTGTTTACCTTTCAGTTTAATTTGATTATTGTGTTAAGCGAAGTGACAAACTTGTAAATACAATATCTTAAATGGCTACAAAAAGCAACAACTATAACAATAATAATAATAATAAAATTCAGACAGACAGTAAAGAAAATACCTACCCATCGACATGAATTTTATTCTTAGGAATTTATTATTAAAACAGAAATTAAAAAGAGATTGGAATAGTAAAATAATTTATTACTATTGTATTTTAAGGTTGCAATGGTGGCTGATTTGGGCAAAGTTGTAACACGTTTACAATTGGAACGTTCTGAGGTAGCATTTTATATATTTACAAATGGCAGTAAAGAACGGTAAGTTTTTTTTTTTAATTTATATGTAAATGAATCGATAAATATATCTTATAAGGAAGGGGTATCATTCTTACACATTGAATTAAGGACATCAGAAGCTTCCAATAACCTATTGAAACCAGAAATTCATTACCTTTAATCGCCGTAGGCTAATGAATAGAGTATTAGGTTGTAAGACACGGTTAAGGTTGAACCGTGATGTACTGGTTCAAACAGCGCCTAATCAAAGGTTGAGAGTCCGCAAGATATTGTAATATGTTTAATACGATTGACAGAGAATCATATGAGCTTCTTGCTTATAGAAAAGAAAGAAATCGTTCACATATTTTCTTCCAACGGAGCAATGACAGGCTACCATAGAAATTAAATTTAAAGCTCTCAGAGCTTTATAACGAGGGATCCATTTATTACCACCCTTTCGCCTCTATCCTTTTACAATGGGAAACAAAAGGAGAATATAAAAAGACTAGAACTTGTTCAAATCAACCAATCTGAAGCTAGATTTTCCCAGTCCATTATAAAAGCGGCGTCGGACATAATACGGTCAAAAGAAAAATCGTAATGGCATACTAAGTAAATAACAAATAAAAAAGATTCAGTCGGTAAAGTTTAATTATTTGATACTTTTTCGAGTATAACAGTGTTAGTTTATCACATTGAAATGTTTTCTATTTAAATACCTATTAAGGTAATAATATAAATAAAATATAGTTACCACTACATAAATATTATCAGTCTCAATATTCAATTAATATCCATTTAGGCAATAGACTAAAAAATTCTCTTCGTTTTTTAAATGTGTCCAGCGGAATTAAATTAAGAAAAAAGAGATGCTTTTATACGAAATTCTAGCACTCGTACACACCGAGCATATTTTTTTAAACAATTCTAAAATAACTTCTTTTTAATCATATTAAATGAAACATATTTCCATTAACAGCTCAAATTTGACCCTACGTTTTGCTGTCACCGATCAGGCATTAAATAACATGACCACCTGGAGTGAAGTCAGCGTACCCACATCACCCGATGACGACGATTACGAGGTATTATTAAATCGCACTGAATTTCAAAGTCGTCTTAATGAATTTAGGTAAATCCCTTTCTATTTAATGCTATCATACCCACACTAGTTACATGCATATGGCGTGTGTCATATGCTTAACAAATTATTTAAATTGTCATTTAACCAAAGCCATTAACAATTAATAGCGTATGCATGAATTACATTTAACAAAAATTTTAATTAAAATGCAAATTTGTTTTAATTTCTTTTGGGTTTGATTTAAAAAAGAGATAGAATACGTACCGAACCAGAGGATAATTCCATTACCAACGTAATGAATTGGTATACATCGGTTAATAAGGCATTGCTACAGCATTTATCGGAACAAATTAAAGAGGCCGATAATAGTGGGGTATGGAGGTGAGCTGTAATTGAATAAATTTCTCCGTAAGAAATTTAATATTTAAGGTTTCATTTTTTGTAGATATTTAGTGGGCTTTAAAAATCTTTTGAAGAGCATTGAATGCCAAAATATTGCCTCCTCTTTCGGTATTAAATATTATGGTCGTGGCTATTTGAGTTCTGATGGATTTGTCTCCTACATACGCTATGAGTTTTTAGCACGAGAACTTATCAATTCCACCCTAAATTATGTGCCAAGACTGACTTCTATGTACAAGAATATTACAAAGACCGCCACCTATAAAAAAATGAAAAGAATGTAAGTTGATAAGAAATTCTTCTGTGACAAGATTCAGTAGAGGGTAAAACAAATAAATTCTATGGGATACGATTCCCACCAGAAACTCTAGTCTGTTACACTATACTGAAGTTATAGTCGTTAGTCATTCCGCTCGTATTAAACTAAAATTTTATTAATGTTTTACCCTCGGCTGTAATAGTCTTAAAATGAAATGAAATAAAATCTTAATTAGAATTTATATTCCTAAAAATGTCATTAGGAGTGCTATAATTTTAAAGAATAAACCCAATGTATCTGATGAACGCAGCGCCATTGAATATTACGATTCCATGCACAATTACACAGACGATCTAAGAATTTTACAAAAAGATTTAAGACGTAAAATTAAGTGAGTGTTCTTGTTTACACAATAAAATAAAATATAAAAAATTAAGAATAAGTACGTAAAACAATTAAATAAAATAAATCTCAATTATCTTAATTATTGTACGTACAAATGAATATACGTAGGGAATATGTCGATGAACAATTAAGAGATGCTGCTAAGAAAGAGGCTGTGGGTATTGGTATATTGGTGGTTGTCTTGTGTGTCTCACCCATTATTATAATATTGGTGAAAAATGCTGCAGCAACAATACAGGTTTGCTTATTTTCTTTTAAAATTATAAATTTGAGCCTTTTTCGTTTAATAAAATATTTAATTTTTATAATTTTAAGATGTATGCTGTTAACTTGGCCCAAAAAGCTAAGGAACTTAAGCGTGAGAAACGTAAAAGTGATTCTCTCCTCTTTCAAATGCTGCCCCCCAGTGTTGCCATGCAGTTGAAGCAAACGCAACAGGTACGGTCAATTACATTTTATTTAAAAATACATTTTTGCCAAGTCCCTCTCAGAATATGTGATTGATTGATTGATAGATGGATTGATTGATTGATGTGTGTAATAAAACTTAAATAATTAATATTTATTTGAAATATCTATTCCTTTAATTATTTATTGGCTCTATTTCCCCAGGTGCCAGCAGAACTTTATGAATCGGTTACAGTGTATTTCAGTGATATTGTGGGCTTTACGGAAATTGCTGCTCGTTGTACCCCTTTGGAGGTGTGTATGATACGATCTGTGTATGTGTTTTCTTTTTCCTTTTTTGTTATTTTCAAATGCCTGTGTTTATATAGGTCATCATTCCATTTGTAAATATACCACACACACACACACACAAACACAAAATGAAAGCAACTTTACATTAGAAAATTATCAACACCTTTCAATAAAATTCGCCTTTCTCTCTCCTGTCTCTCTCTTATTACTTATTCTTATACACCTTCTCGCACTCATACATACACAGACAATTTCACACACACTGCATATAAATAACACAAAGCGGAAATTAACATTAAATTGATGAGAAAAAAAATCATAGAAAATTAAAGCGTAGAGGAAAGCGAGAGAGAGAGAGAGAGAGAGAGATAGGGAAAGAGCAACAAATTTTAATAAAAACAAATTATTTTTCTATGTTTGCGTGCGTGCTTCATTTTTACTCATGCACTTATCTGGCTCGCGTACTATTTTCCTTCAATGGATGGTGGGTTGGCTGCTTTATTTGTATGGCGTTGTTTCAATGCATGAATACATCAATGGTTGATGACTGGCTGACTTGCTGAATGATTGGATTTTGAATTGAAAAGGTGGTTACATTTTTGAATTCGATTTATCGTGTATTCGATGAACGCATCGAATGTTATGATGTTTACAAAGTTGAAACTATTGGTGATTCTTATATGGTTGCATCAGGTTTACCAGTTAAAAACGGTAAGTTCCAAGGACATTTAAAATTTATTATGAACACTTGGGTAGAAAACAAAAAACCTAAATACAATATTCAGACAATTTTTTAATGATTTAAACAAAAATTTGCTAGAGGTCACCTAGGTCTGTAGTGTTAGTCACTTTGTTCTCTTATATAAATTGTTCAATTTTACCTGTCAACAGCTGAAGAATTTAATTTGTATAATCTAAATAGTGGAGAGAAAGTGTAAATAAACACCAAAAATTAGCTTAGTTGTATAGAGTGGAATATTTTATGGAACCTTTTTATTGCGAAACTTTTTATGAAATTTTTTATAACATCTACATACATACGTATGTATGTATTTGACTATGTATCCAACATTCTTTTTCATTTTGCTTTTTTCTTTTCTCCTTCCTAAGGCAACAAACATATTAGTGAGATTGCAACAATGGCACTTGATTTGCTGGATGCTTCGTCCTTTTTCAAAATACCACGTTCCATAGAAACTCTACAGATACGTTGTGGTGTCCATACTGGACCCGTAGTTGCTGGTATTGTTGGTACAAAAATGCCTCGTTATTGCTTATTTGGCGACACGGTAAATACAGCATCACGCATGGAATCAACGGGTGAAGCACACAAAATACACATTACCGAAGAAATGAACCAGGCTCTAATGAAAGTGGGTGGTTTTAAAACAGAACATCGTGGCCTAATTGATGTTAAGGTGTGTTATAGTAGTCACGTAAATTGAAATTAGAAAAAATAACACATTTTTGATTGTTTCCGTATTCATTATAGGGCAAAGGTCTAATGAGCACTTACTGGTTGACCTGTAAGGATGGCCCAGTTAAAATACGGGAAGAAATATCATGGTTTGCTGATATGCAACCTGTTTTCCTTGAGAATCTCAAACAGGAACCAGCCTATAAGAGTAGCAAACAGAAAAAATGAAATTCTCTTACATCAGGCATACTCAAGTGACAAGTTTAAGCAAAGAAACAAAAAATTCCAAAATTAAGATTTTTATGTTGCAATTGAATATAAACTAAAAATAATACATATATTTAGTTAATCAACTGTATACGTATGGATGTGTGCTAGTACAAAAGAATGTGTTTATTAGTATGGTCAACATATTTAACGCCATCATAAACTAACGCCATCTGTCTAATGATTAGTTTATTCACTTGCTAGACTAGCCAAGCATGGGTGTATGTATTTTTTTCCTTTTTTTTTTAATAAATATAACTATTTAATACAAACACTCGTAAAACATATACAAACATACATAAATACAATATATACATACATACATATGTTGTAGAAAAAGTATGTACTTACTGTAAGTTGTCACTGTATTGTAATTGACTGCAGCCATACGAGGAGTATAAATTATTTGCTGACAGAAAGAAATGAACGACCTTCAGTTATATACATATATGTATGTATATATGTACATATGATAATGATAATGATAATCATAAAAAAATATCAGTACATTACTATTCACTAAAAAGAAAAATAAAAATAAAAAAAAGAGAATAAAAGAAAGAAGAAATGAAAGAACTTGTATCACACTTAAAAACGTACAATTGTAAACATACTTACTTACTACATTCACATACATACATATGTACATAAATATATACATGTATGTACATATATGTATATCCTATACTACTTCTCATTGACTACTACTACTACTAATGTTTAAATTGAATTTATTGTTTTTTTTCCGTTTGAAAATAGAAAATCTTTACAAAATTTAGCTTATAACCGTTTCTTTTATTTACAATATAACTTACAAGTTAAGTTCTGCAACAATAGAAAGGGAAAGAATACAGTAAAGGAAAGATTCACAGAAATTCCAAGTATTTGCGGCCACCATCGCGACCAACATCTACTAAGAATTTGTCAACCAATTGCATCTACAAAATAAGCAACGGCAACCATCGCTGCCACGAAGCTTATAAAGCAGTTACAATTGGTTGTGTGACCACTCTCACCAACCTGCAACAATAGAAAAGGACTGATTTCGTTGAGTGCGCTGCTTTTATACCCCTCTCAGTATGGGCTTTTCTTAATATCAATCACAGCAAGCGCTGATATTCAAATTCAGTTTTAAACTCAACGAAATAGTGCTTTTCCATTACAGTGTTGTATTTACCTAACGACAGTGTTGTATCCTAAGAAAGTCACACATTCTAGTGACGTACAATTCAATGGTAATTGGTATAAAATAAAATAACAATGTTTCCTTATATATAAAATATACTACGCTACAGTCTCCCCCTTTGACGTACGGGATCTCGGCTCGAGCAGTACGTCAACATCTTACTAGGCTTCACCCACTTGGCATCGTCTATTTGGGTTTCTTCGGTCTTCTTCGTCTCTTCTTAGGATGAACTGGTGCTGCATAATCATCTCTGTTAGTAATCTTGCATAACGTTAAGGCCGAAGAGTGGTAGGTACCAAGGAGAATATTCAAGTTGTTCGGTGATTTTAAATTTAGTAATGACTTCAGGGGTTTGTGGTCTGCTAGGAGTTCAAGTTCTTCTCCTTCTATGTAACCACGAAATTTATTGCAAGCCCAAATAATAGCCAGAGCTTCTCTTTCCGTAGTAGAGTAGTTGCGTTCAGCGTTGCTCAATAAACGGCTTGCATATTCTATTGGGTGTTCATCTTGACCCTCCCCCTGGAGTAAAACTGCTCCAAGTGCATAAGAGCTGGCGTCTGTTTTAATGGAATATGGCATATAATCGATGGCTTGTCCTAATACAGGTGGGGTGGATAAGACCTCCTTCAAAGCGATGAATGCCCTTTGTTCTTCAGCTCCCCATTTCCATACAGCTGCTTTCTTCGTCAAATTAGTTAGCGGTCTGGCAATTTCAGCATAACGATCAATGAATCGCCTATACCATGAGCATGTTTGAATAAAAGATATGAGTTCCTTTACATTTCCAGGCTCTTTACGTTCAACAATAGCCTGGATTTTACTGGGGTCCACTGCTATTCCCTCTGGAGTAAGAATATGACCAAGAAATTTTACACTGGAACAACAAAATCTGCATTTATTATTATTCAATCGTAATTCGAACATTACTAGTCGTCGTAGTACTGCATTGATGTCCTCCAAATGTTGCTGAAAACTTTCCGAGCATATGATTATATCATCAAGATAGGCGAAAATACATATTTCCGGAACTCCAGACTTGAAACGATTGATTAACCTCTGAAAGGTAGCGGGAGCATTTCGTAATCCAAATGGCATCCTTTTAAAGCGAAATGTTCCAAATGGAGTGATGAGACATGTTTTGTCGCGACCTTCTTCAGCCACTTCTACTTGATAATAACCGCATTGTAGGTCAAGTGTAGACATATATTTGGTACTCTTTGCGGAATGTAATAAATCATCCATACGAGGTAATGGGTACCTATCAGGAACGGTGATCGAATTTAATTTTCTGTAGTCGACACAGACACGAATCGTTTCATCCTTCTTGGGAACCATGACCACTGGAGATGACCATGCGGATTCACAGTCTTCGATTATGTCATTTTCCAGCATACTTTCTATTTCACGTTTCAAGTCTCGAGCCTTTGAAAATGATAGTCGATAAGGTGAAGAGGCAATAGGTTGATGGTCTCAAGTATCAATTTTGTGTACGGCATATGGCGAAGGTTTCCCCAAACCACCAAACACACTTCTATGACTAAACAATATTTCATCCAGGTGTTGTTTTTGCTCATCATTCAGTTGTGCACCATCTGTGGGTTTCAATATGTTGAAATCAAAAGCATATAGTGGGGTTAAAATCGCCTCGTCGTCATCATTATGTGGCCTGTATACCACACCAGTAAAAAGACCTTTGTCTTTAGCTCTCTCAGGAGTCACCATATCAGGAGGGATTGCGTCCTTGAAAATTGCTTGTATTGAGTGAGGTGAGTAATCACTCTCCCTTTTATAATCAGGATTATAGGGCTCAAAATCCGGGATATGTGTTCTACGTACTCTCTTCGGAGTAATCTGCAAAGGTTCCACTGTATTTTGGTTTGTAACACGTTTGCTGGATGTTTCTGTAACTTTTATCGTCTCCACAAGATTCAGATCCAACGGCCAGGATTCACTGAAATCAAAATGTTGAGTAGGACTGCTCTCAAAGTACCAGTACCGTTGGCCCATATTTAGAACTATACCCGCTTCCTCCAAGAAATCGGAACCAATTAATGTACGGTTGCTTTTGTCCTCTGGAAAAATTAAAAATTGGATGTCGAGACATCTCCCGCCGATTATGATGTTGCATTTGGTTGTCAAACATTTTCTTTCACAGGAAGTACCATCCGCGAGAGTAACTTTACACAATATAGGGTTATATTTGCATCCTTTGAAATCCATTATGTGTTTCAAGTTCGAACTAGCTACGCTCGTCTTCGCACCTGAATCGAAGTACGCTTGCCCTGGAACACCAAACAGCTCAACATTAACGACTGGTATTTTTCGTCCAATACACAGTCCCAAAGAATTAAAGCTCACACTCACTGGTGAACTACCATTAACCTTCTTGCTGCAATTCGGACAGTTCGCTCTCACCACGCCGGGAGCATTGCATCCGTAACAAGCAAACTTTGGCTTAATCACTACAGGATCGCTTCTGACCTGCTTCGAATTCAATTCTTGCTTCTTGAAGCAAGTATCCATAGTATGCCCCTTCTTCCGACAAAAAGAGCACCATTTAGGACCACCTGCAGGACCACTGGAAATATTCACATCAGTGTTCACTGCACCGCGTTCACTCAAAACCTGTTCCGCTTCTCGCGCATCTTTCAATAACTCGTCGAACTTGCTGACTTTATGGCGAAATAGTCGCTCTCTTATTTGGGTATGAAGCATTCCAAACACCATGTCCATCTGGTCAGACTCCGACGGGCAATTCGTCAATTGTGCAAACAATGCCCGTTTCCTACGAATGAACGAGTCAGTAGGTTCGTTCTTTTGCTGCTTCGTCTCGTTTATCTCCATATATAAACGCCATGCAGGTTTCGGAGGTGAAAATGATTCACGTAGAATCCGGACTAAATCCTCGAATTTAGTCACGTTTGCTTTAACACCACGCCACCATTCCGCCGCATCACCCTCCAAAAGCATTGGCATACCATTGACTGCGTCCGCATCTGGTATCTTCTCCACTGCCTTAAATGTCGTGATGGCAGAAATAAATTCTTCCACTTTCGATGGGTTTCGTTCACCACCATATCGTGCTGAGCAACTGCTGAAAGAACCACATCTTTCATTTGGTTTACCCACAGCACTTAAAAGTTGTTGGAACTGTTCCGTTGATAGCGTAACCATTTTGCCTGCAACACGTTGACTTCTTCTTAAGTTCAAATTGGAATCCACTTTCGCAATTTCAAAATATATATATATATATAGGCTTTATCTTCTCTTTCTACGTTGTCAATTTATGGGCGTTGTCTTCTGCCTCTAAGTTGGGCGCCAATTATAACCGTTTCTTTTATTTACAATATAATAACTTACAAGTTAAGTTCTGCAACAATAGAAAGGGACGAAGATACAGTAAAGGAAAGAATCACATAAATTCCAAGTATTTGCGGCCACCATCGCGACCAACATCTACTAAGAATTTGTCAACCAATTGCATCTACAAAATAAGCAACGGCAACCATCGCTGCCACGAAGCTTATAAAGCAGTTGCAATTGGTTGTGTGACCACTCTCACCAACCTGCAACAATAGAAAAAGGACTGATTTCGTTGAGTGCGCTGCTTTTATACCCCTCTCAGTATGGGCTTTTCTTAATATCAATCACAGCAAGCGCTGATATTCAAATTCAGTTTTAAACTCAACGAAATAGTGCTTTTCCATTACAGTGTTGTATTTACCTAACGACAGTGTTGTATCCTAAGAAAGTCACACATTCTAGTGACGTACAATTCAATGGTAATTGGTATAAAATAAAATAACAATGTTTCCTTATATATAAAATATACTACGCTACAGCTTTTGTTTCTTGTTTAAAATGCCAAGAAAACGTAAAGAGATTTCTGTTTACAATAAACGGATTTGGATACTGAAATTAGTTTACCAAAGCACTCCTAGAAATAAATTGATGGTACAAGTATTAGTAAATATTATATTAAAATTTCATTAATTGTAATCAAATAAATTATTTATGTTTAAAATTTATGTTATATACCTACATTTTAATGCATGCATACATACAGTGGAACTTCTATAAATTGAATCATCATTATCCAGAAAAAAACTGCAACTTATAGAAACTTCAAGTTAAAGAAGATGCTATTGCTGTTAATGTGCTTCAACTTATAGAAAATTCAAGTTCGACTGTATATAGGTTTAAAATAATGTTTAAAAGATATTGTTATATGCTATTCATTCATATTATAGTTTAAACATTTACATTTAATATAAATAAATAAAATAAAAAATTAAAGTACATATAACCAATATTATTTAGAAATATTGGAATAAAATAATTAAATAAAATAAATTCAAATAAATTAAATCATAAGTATATTATTCTTAATATAACCTTAAAGTCAATTTTCTCACTATTTCACTAATTTTTCTTATATAATCTCAAATTTAAAATTTCAGTAATATTTATCGAAAAAATAACTTTTAGAACTGAGAAAAAAATATAATAAAATAAATTATAAATCGAAATTAATTAATTCAATTTTTCAAAGGAAATATACAGTAAATATTTACGAAATGAATGCATGAAATGAAAGAAAATGAATAATGAAATAATACAAAGAATTAAATAATTTGAGAACAAACACCGAATAAAATAAATCTAATAATATAAAGAAATATTTTTGCTTACTTTAATTCTTGAGTTTTACATGTTGAACCTGATAATATAATTTGGTTTACCTCTGTGTCTGCATTACATCATTTATCTCTGGATATAAAAAATTCCGACTCCTTCTTTATATATTCACTTATTAGTCACTTTCAACACTTTTTTGTAATAATTTTTTTTATTTTTCTTTATCAAATATAATTAAATATTCCCATATATACTACATATATATTTTTATTTCAATATATATGTACATATATTTCATTTTTTTTTTTCTTTTTGCCTTTACTTAACATACATAATTGAGAAAAAAAAAATTCTGTTAACAATAATAATATTATATAGACGATATTTGTTTATCTTTTTTTTTACAAAATGTATACATTATTTAAATTATCATAATTATAATCATTATTATCATCTATAACAAATTCGAATGCACTACATTATTGGGGTGTGTTATAAATTCTAAAATATATATTTATTTATTTAATATGTATAGACTTAACTTATAAAGATAAATGAAGAACAAAATGTGTATAAAAAATGAATAATGGTTTCTGTTTTTTTTTTTGTTTTTTGTTTTTCTAAATATACATAATAAACGTGAACATAATAAACATAATAAAAAAAAAAGTAATAATAATCATAAAGAAAATTATATTAAGAAATAATAATAGTTACAAAATTACAATTAATCATACATTATTATATGTGTGTTATGGTGTGTATTAATTTATTGTTTATGTTTAGGAAATAAAAACAAAAACAAATTGAAAACATTCTCAACCAAATTCACTGGCTTTTTTTTTACTTAACTTTTAACTAATCATCTTTTTCTTTAATTATTTATTTTTTTTTTTTTTTAATTTTTTTATCGCTTAAATATTAAAAATATATGTACAACTTGTCCTGTACATATAAAAATATGTATGTATTGAAAAATATAATTTATTTTTACTACTATGGTACGGTAATAATGTAGTGCATTAACTAAACAAAATATAAATTGGTTGCAATTATTTATACACTACAATGATTGTGTTTTAATTTAAATATATATTTATATGCTTTTTGCTTAACTAAGAGATATTAACTAAAAAAGAAGAAATAAATGTTAAAAATTTCAATTTTTAATTCATCCATTTTCGACAATTAGGAGCACCACACATACACGGTATTTTGCTACCTTCGTCTTCCAAGTCAAATTTATAATCATAAGAAAGCTGTTTATTTAAGACAATGTTCTCATCATTAGCAATCCTAAATATTAAATGAATTTTAGTGCAAACTCACCTCTTCACCACGATTAATACGACGTTTAGCAAAGATTATTATTCGTAGTTCTCGGTCGACTTCGACGATTTCTGTTACACAGTTTGGATTGCACGAATGATTTATATAACGGGCCAGGCCACCAGATAATGTTGCATCAACCACACGATCTTCGTCCAAACGAAACATATATATGCCACGATTCTAATTATCACAAAAAAAAAAAAAACAAAAAACAAATAAATTATTTTAATAGAATGAATAAATATATCGATAATACATTCTTACCCTTGCTTCGTATTGTTTTTCACGGATTTCAGAAACTTCTGAACGTATTACTTCGCCAATATATTCAATAATCATTGTATGACGTTCCATATCACGAGCAGCATATAGGCCTAGACCTTGAATTTTCGATCTGACCGTATTACAGACAAATGTGAAGAATAATTTATTTTAATTTGTAATTACATAAAAATGTTTTCATATTTGTATATACTTACCTGGCCAGATATACATTATTGCGCCACTCTTGTTTCATTTTCTTATATTGTGAACTTTTAGAGTGTACAAACTGCTTGCTGTACGGACATGAAACTTCGCCGGCTGCTGTTACCGAAGACAATGTGCCTTGGTGACCTAATGAGTTGACATTGCTGCAAGTTCTTTGCGGATGATGTTTCTTCCAACCCATAAGTTGTCTAAGCTTTGGTTCTGTACGAGCTGCCCCAGAGGGATTTAAGGCTAAGGGTAAATCTAATAAGGGATTACGACCATATTTGAAGCGATAGTTTGTCAAGGTCTCCACACCGGGTAAACTTTCAATAATGCGTACAATGGAGGGTTCTGTTAGACCAAACAAATCTTCACCGCTAATAAACTCTGGATACAATTTAACCAGATTGTGTGCCTTACGTATTTCAGCTACGGGTACTAAGACACGCTGCCACACCGCTTTTGGTGTATTATCACGCAATTCTACATCAGCTTTCATAGGCTCTTGAACAACAATCCGAAATTCTGGGCGACCCGATACTTCAGCAATGGAACATATATAACGGCAACGTTTATTTGGTCGGTGCATAGACCAATAGAAACGTATCTTTTGTTAAAAAAAAAGGAAAGTTAAAAGAAAAATTTTGTATCAATTATTATTTATTGTTAAAAATCATAACAGACAATGTATACTTACAATTTTGTAACCAATGGGATAAATGTAATTTGGTGTATGAAATGCTTCTAATTGATGTGGCAAAAGTTGACCGACGTTCAAAAATATTAAACTACCTACACGCATTAAATTCGTCATTTCCGAATGATGCATTATTGCAGCTACTTGGCGGTTTTCATCTCTTTCTACAAAAACTCTGCGTGGCGCTGAAAGCGTCATTAACTCCTTATCCTTGTCATTACGAGAAGCATGTGCATGACAGTGCATAGTCTTGTTTTGGTAGAATACACACTGATCTCTAATGGCACATGGCAGATGAAAGACAGCTCCACAACGAGTCTTATAACATTTCACAGTCGCACCTAATTGTTGGCAAGTGTTGCAACTCTGATTGAGGCCGTTCTGTAAAGCTAATTGGAAATTTACTAAACCCCCACTAATAGTTTCATACACTTCCGTTGACCACAGTGCACAATTTAGATGCACCCATTTATCGACATCGTAGTTAAGCAAACGTGAAGGTCCATCCGCAACTCCATCACATAATTGACTACATAAAACACATTGTCGTCGATCTTCAATCGCATGGTGAGTACCCGGTTCACCAATACTGCTATGGAGCGTAGTAACCGACATTGTTATATCCATTTTAAACAATAGATCGCGTATTTCCTTCTCCGACATGCGTTTAACAGGGGTGCTAGTTTGAAAGCATTTCGGTGTGAAATGACGAAATGGTATCTTTCTCACTTTTGCCACAGATTCTGCCGATGCTGATACTGATGCTGACGCTGACGCTGACGCTGACATTTTCTCATCTGTCGGTTTCGATGCAGCAGCTGTTGTGCCCTTATCCTTTTGTTCTATCGTATCCAACAAAGATTTCAAACTATTCTTATCATTATCCTTAGCGAAAGCCCCAGCATCTCCGGTTGTAATACCCGCCGATCCGGCCATAACAATTGCATTGTCCTTAGAGTCTAATACTGATTTTAATTCCGCCGATGAAGACGATTTCCTTTCAAGTGACCAACGGAATTGAACATAACAGGTTTTATTACAAAAGTATCTTGACTTTGTAGGATAGACAAGACTATCGTGAAAACGCGTTTTTGTAAAGTCATCATTACTTTTTATACAACGATCCCGAATGGCTTTACCACAATGTCGACACATTTTCACGGACCCATTCAATATGTTTTGAATGGATGCATATTTTAAGGCAATTTCACGATCGGCAGGTGTAAGAGATGAACTTTGGTGTTTTTGGTCTGCTGCAGCCTCAACGTCGTTGTTGTTCTCCACAATCTTATAGGGAATTGGTGAAGATAACTGCAGGAGATTGGCTAAATGTTTCAACACATCCAGTAAACGTTCAGCTGACGATGTGGGCAAAGATAAAACTACGTTCTGATTATTTAAACTGTTTTTAACGCTAAATTGAAAGAGAAAGAATAATAGAAATTAAACAGTAATTAAACTTAAAAATTGTTCGAAATTAAAAAATCTTGAAATACTTACCCGGTTTTGTTATCTAACAAATCATCTTCAATGTCTTTGATGAATAAACCATTGGCTGCAGTATCATTTTCCAAAGGTTTAAGAGGACATTTCTTGCGCTTCGTTATCAAAGCCATCGAACTAACAAACGGTATCACAGGCGACATGCGACCCAATTTCTGCTGAGTGCTGCTCATTAAAATAAGGCCAGGAAACGTTTCCTGCTGCAACATTTTAAGACGCATCGTCTTCACAGGGTCTATAGGCATTAGTAGTTTATTGCTAACAACTTCCGGCGAATCAACAGCTCTTTCTCTGTACGCTTTAACCCAACTGGATAATTTTTCAGGTTCCGTTTTATATGTGAATGATGTAAACTCCTGATCATAATAGTTATTTTGTATGGTAGTCGTATTTGAATCGTCTTTTGTCTTGAGGTCCATAAAACTATTTGAATCGTAAAAAGGCACTTTATTAGGCAAATATGCAGCACCAAATTCACCTTCCAGTTCTTGTTCGAATAAGTTCGAACGATCGCTTTGTCGGCTTTCTTTAACAGGCGATGTAGAATTTGAATTACGCCAGCCGTAAATGTTGCAAGCACCATAATTAACATTGAGTTGAGGTTCTAAAACTTGTAAAGGTTGCATTTGGCGCATATGCGATAGTAGATTGTCAATGAAACTGTCATAATCTTCCTCGAGTTTAAGTGCTTTTCGAGAACGTTTTTTGGCACTGGCAGTAGAGTTCGATGTATTGGCCAATGAGGGTGAACTCACTGTCGCTGTATCTTTGGCAGTGCCCACTATTTGCTTTCGTTGTTTTTGTTGGTCACGTTTACGTTTCTTTCGATCGGCGTCTTTATTGGCAGAATTTGGAGCAGTTGTTGGTGCTGATGTGGTGACGGCATTTAAAGCAGTTGTTATTGCTTGATTCGTGTGTGATATATGTTGTTGTTGTTGTTGTTGCTGTTGATGATGTTGTTGTTGTTGATGGTGTTGTTGAATTTGATGTAGTTGTTGCTGCGTCGACTGTTGCATCTGTTGCTGTGATGTATGCATTTGTTGCTGTTGTATCAATTGTGTTTGTTGATGCTGTTGTTTACTGCTCATACTCATGGCTGGTGTTGATGGTATGGAATTTGTAGACGTAGTTGCAATAGAACTGCTTAAAGCATTTTGTATTGACGATGATGTTCTAAATGTTTGTTGCTGTTGCGTTTGGATTTGCTGTTTATGTTGCAGATGTTGTTGCTGTTGCAACTGGCTTTGTTGCATTTGTTGAAAATGTGGATTTTCATCAACTTCCATTTTAATGACTTGTTTTGTTGGATCATTTTGTTGTGTTTGCTGCTGCTGTTGCTGCTGCTGCTGTTGTTGATGATGCTGCTGTTGTTGTTGCTGTTGTTGCTGTTGTAGTTGCTGCTGATGTTGCTGCTGCATTTGTTGCATAAGAATTTGATTCTGTTTTTGTTGCTGCTGTTGCTGTTGATGTTGATGTGTAATTTGTTGCTGCTGTTGATGTGTTATTTGTGGCTGCAGTAAGGACGTTTGTGTAATAGCTGATGCCTGACTGTCTATTACTTTGGTTTGATTATTGTTCTCAGTTAAAGTTCCTTGCTGCATCGTCCCTACATATTGTTGCTGTTGGCTTTGAGTGACAGTTATACCAACATTACTGACATTAGTGCCTGTATTAGATGCCAATGGTGCACCTACTTTATGTTGATTTGCATGTGTGTTAATAATTACATTGCCACTGACCCTAAAAAAATAGAGAATAGAGAAATTTAAATTTTATGTCTTCGTTATTAATCCAATCCAACAAACAGCTGAAAAATCTTTTCTACAAGTTTGTGTTAATTTTTATTAAATTTAAACAATTTTTCCAAATGGTTTTTTTTTTTGTTAATAAAATAAAAACAATTTTACTTACTGTTCTTTGTTCAAAATTGGAATATTTGTTGTTATATTGGTTGTTCCTGAACTGAAAGATCGATTAAGAGTTGTTAACTGTTGATTTTGCTGTTGCTGATGATTTTGCTGTTGATGCTGCTGCTGATGTTGTTGTTGAAATTGTTGTTGTATCTGTTGTTGTTGTTGTTGTTGTTCTGCAGATGCTTTTTTAACATCTTGAACATATTTGCTTATATTTGTTTGTTTTGTTGTTGGAGGGCCTTGTGTTGTATTTGCTTGCAGAAATTGTTTAAATGATTGCTGGCTACCAACCCCGCTGCTACTGCTATTACCACTACCACTTATTTGACCAGTTACCGTTACTACTGATGACGACGATGATGTCTCATTTTGCTGGTGCTGTTGATGCTGCTGTTGTTGTTGTTGTGGTTGCTGTTGTGGTTGTTGTTGTTGTTGCTGTTGAATTTTCTCGTTTTTCATGAAAACATCATTGCTTGGAAAGGATTGTTGAAAAGAAAATATTTCAATATTTTGATTCTGTTCCTTTTGTTGTTGTTGTTGTTGTTGCTGCTGATGCTGTTGTTGTTGTTGTTGTTCTTTATTTAATGTTGATGTCGGTGGTGGTAAAGATGGTTTAGAAACAAACGAAGTCTCCTTAGATATTAAAGGAGATGAAGATGATTTTGGTTTATCTAGATGTTGTGCTAAATTGGATTTTGTTGTTGTTATAATTAATGATGAAGGAGTATTACTACCACTGATATTGCTGATATTGGTATTGTTACTGGAAGAAACACTTGTATTGGACTGTGTTGGCGGTGTTGGAGCTGGCGATACTCCTCGTTGTTGATTTAACGATTTTATATTGTCATTTAATAATTTCATGGATTGTGATGTATTGGTGGGAGGAGTTTGAGAAACCGAGACTGGTGTTGAAGATGATTCACTAGCAGGTACTGGTGGTATAACAGGTCTTGCCAGTTGAGCTTCCAAGGAGCTAACTAAACCCAAGCTGGGGGCACGTACATTGATGACTTTACGAGCTGGCAAAACAGCAGGAGTTGAAGGCGACGTAGATGATGATGTCGAAGATGTGACACTACAACGCGTATTATTGCTTGAGTTTTGATTGTTTGGTGTTGTGTTAGAATTTTGTAGCAGTTGTTTCAGTAAAACATTATTACTTTCCTCAGCTTTGGGTGGAGGCTGCTGTTGTTGTTGTTGATCAATATTTGAATTTGTTTGTGCAGTAGTGGTATGAGTACTAGAATTGGTTGCAATATGATTTGTGAAATGAGACGATTGCACCTGATTTAGGGAGAATTTTGTTGCACTTGGCGTTGAAGGTGTTGGTGTTGACATTTGCGTTGCTGTTACTGTTGCCGTTGCCGATGCCGATGCCGTAATTGTATCCAAAGGATGATTCTCTGTAGACGTAGATGTTGTGTTCGAACTATTGCCAGAATCATGTGATTGCTGTTGCTGCTGCTGCTGCTGCTGTTGTTGTTGCTGATGATGATTTAATAACTGTTGTTGCTGCTGCTGTTGTTGTTGCTGTTGTTGTTTTTGTAATTGTTGTATCTGTTGCTTATGTAATAACTGCTGCCTATGATGTAATTGCTGTCTTACATTTTGTATTTGCTGTATATGTATCTGTTGTGTTTGATTTTGTTGTTGCTGCTGTTGTTGCTGTTGTTGTTGCTGCATCTGCATATGAATTTGTTGTTGTTGTGCATGTTGCTGAACATGATTTTGTTGCTGGTTCTGTTGCAGTTGTTGCTGAATTTGTAAATTAATTTGTTGAGTTTGTGGCTGTTGGATTTGTTGTGTTGGTGGCTGCTGCTGTTGCAGCTTTTGGTGTTGCTGTTGCTGTTGTTGTTGTTGATCATGTAAATCAGATTTCTTTTTTTCATCATCCTCCTGCACTGTCTTTGTTTTCGTTATTTGTACAATACTTCCACCACTACTGCTGTACAAGCCTGGCAATACTTGTATTATTTTACGATTTGAAGTTATATGGGCAGTTTGATGCTGTTGAGGTTGAGGCTGAGACTGAGGCTGTTGTTGCTGTTGTACATGTACAGTTTTATTGCTAGAGTCTATTGATCCGGCATCCAATGTCGTTCCAACAGTAGAATCAGTTTCACTTTGGGCATTCGACGCCACTACAGTTGTCGAGTTAATCACGTTCGGTTGAATATTGAGATTAAGTCGAGTTCCTCCTGTTATTTTATTTCCCGCTGAAGTGGTAACACAAAGCGCATTCTTAGATCCTGATGTGGTAAATACTTGTTGAGAGGCAGAACTTTTAGCCAACATCAGGGAGATATTACGGGGAAAATTTGTGGTCATTGTATTACCTCCACCCATAGACGTAGAGACATTGGCAGCACTTACATTGGCAAATTGTGATTTGGTTAGTATAAGTTTTTGTTGGCCACTAACAGCATCAGCCATACTAAGAGAAACTGTTGATACATTTCCCGATGTGGTTACTAACTGAGGTGAATTTTGTCTTACAATACTTATCGTGGGGCATATATTAATTCTTTGCTGTTGTGGTTGCTGCTGCTGCTGTAGAGCAGGATTATTGCTTTGTTCCAAGTTTTCAAGTTGCGTTGTTAGCGTACTACGTAAGTTGGAAGCATTTAAATGCTGTTGCGCCGAAGACGTGTGAACCACCTTAACGCTAGCCGGCAAGTATTCAGTGGCTATAATTGAGGACGCATTAGCAGAATCTCCACCTGTATTCGTTTTAACTAATTGTGGTGATTTTTCTATTATTTTTATTGTAGAATCACTCATTACTTTTGCTGTTGTTGTAGTCGGTTCGCTTGAAGTATTGGAATTATTAGTTGAAACCGTGTTGGAGTCTTCAATATTGGCAGTAGACGTGGTTTTTATTATAGCCCCTGTAGGTATTTCTTTAACGAAACTCAATTGTTGTTTCTTTTGTGGAGATGGCAAAATATGATGCTGCTGCTGTAGATTATGGGGATCTGCCTTAGTAGATGTAATAGTGACAACACCTGATGTTTGCTGCAGTAACGTCTGTTTATTTGTTGGTACCGCCTGTATTTGTAACGGTATCTTTTTGCTTACCACTTTGGCCTGTACAATTTTCGCCGACGAAACTGGTTTAATTTGCAGCTGAGAAAATGAAACGTACGTCGGCTGGGATACCTTTTGGCCCCTTTTAATGTTTAAAATTTTACTAAGTTGTGTCTGGGAGGCCTGGTTGCCTCCCGTTTGTATAGTATGTATTACACTTTTTGAACCATCTACATTACCAGCTTGACCAGAATTTCCGCTTCCGGTTTGTATAATTTGAGTTGAACTTAAAGGCTTTAATAAAGGCACTGATATGGTTGTATTGCCTATTGACACTTTGGCCGTAGTTTGTGTAACCTCGGGTAATAATTTCTTCGAAGAGACCATTAACGACTGGTTCTTAACAGCCCCTTGGAGACTTTTGAGGTTGACCGAATCCACTGGTTGGACACGACTATAGGTAAAAGTATTTTGAGGATTTATACTGGTATTAGAAGCCGATATAAGAATTTGTTCGGGTTTCTTGTCTGCATTCATTACAGAGATTTTATTTCCACTTTGTCCTTCACTTGTTGTAATCAACTTCAGGTCTATACCCTCGCCCAGTGATTTCTTAGCATCTGCCATACCTAATTGTAAACGCTTGGGAGGTGGTTTGGTACTCATAGCAGTTATATATGAAGTAGCAGAATTCCCACTTGGATCGCCCTCAATATGAATAATACGTTCCTCTACGCAACCATCACTGTTTAGATTTGCGCCACTCCCACTGTCACCTTTATTACCCGATATATGTTTCCGTATGAACATCAATTCGCCATCGCTACCGGTTGTTGTTGTAAACGTTTTACCACTAGATTCATTGATTTCTTCACATACTGTCCCCGTAGTTGTTGCATCTTCAACTATTAACGAGTAGCCTGTCGCAGCTGATGGTGATGCTGTTGTTGTCGCTATCATCGTTGCACTTGCATCGTTCACTTTTATTCGCGACTTGATCTTTTTGCTGTTCAAGTCGGCGGTCGCAGCCGCCATCACACTGTTACTTACTATTAGATGTGTTGCCTGTTGGGTCGCCACAGGATTAGCAGCACCTGCAGAGTTTGCCAAAACACTCCCACTCTTTTCCAATTTCAGCTTTTTACTGTCATCATCGTGGCTTTCATTGGATGTTCGTTTCACAGTTTGTCCTGTTGTTATTTTGTATGTGGTAAATTTCTCGAAGTCTGTTGTTGTGGGCTGATGCGACATTCTTAATGATTAGATTTCTTGTATTAAATGTAATAAATCTTTTTGTACAAAATAAATTTGAAAAGAAAATTATAAAAAAATTATAATTTTTTCTCTTTTTTTTTTCTCCTCAACACAAAATTGTACGCATACTTAGCTTCTTATTAACTTTAATCACTCACTGAAAACCGATAGCACTAACAGAGTCGTACAACTTTACTAAACATTGACATCTGGTGTTGGGTAGTTTTAGAAAATTTCAATTTAAAATTTGGCAGCACATTTCAGATAAATATGATATGTTAACCCTTATAAGTCTTCAAAATGTAAAGATGAAAATAATCATTATTGCTTTAATGAAAATAAACATTTTACATTCCGTAAGAAACGAAATTCGAAAATAACAGAATAGGAAATTAATTGTTATTATAATATAGCATTTCAAAATACTAAAGATTGATTATTTGCCATCGATAGTTTAGGGTTAAATAAAAATAATGCCAAGTTACAAGATTTACAGTTGATTTCTGAGTAGAAGAAATTTGTTTTCTTTTAACAATTGCATTTAACAAAGGAATATAATCCCACTTGATGGGACTACGGACAATGGAAATAATTGTTATTAGCTTATTTCGAGATCCCATCGGAGTGGGTTGTTTTAAATCTTTGAGGAATATATCCAGTGGTAGAACTCCAGCTTCCAAACTATATAATAAACTATGAATTGAAATAGCTATTCAAAGTCAAGTTAATTTATTTAATATAATAGAAATGATAACAAATTTAAAGAAAACATAAAGTCCGCAAAATGAACATCAGCCAGTGAGTGCTTCCATACTGACTGACTATATACTCCCGTATTTATCGATTACTGTTTGCTGCTTATTCACTTTCTAGACATGTTTAGTGTTCAAATTCCTCATTTGGAGACAGATCTAAAGAGTTTTTATATAAAGTCCAGTGATTTTAGTTACAATTGCTCTAGGAACTATTTAGTGAAGGATTAGCCTCATAACGTCATCTACGATCATTCGTTGCACTCTAGTGAAGAACTTAAAAAGTTGGTACAATATGTGTTCACCAAACGTTGAGACGATGATGATTTCGATGCAATTTTAAGGTTAATTTTAGAACAGTTTTACATACATCAACTTCAGATAAACACTTTATCTTCCAAACTGATATATTTGTGTTAACTTTTCTATTAAAAAGAAAAAAATTATTAAATTTTTTGTTCATTTAAAAATTCATTTTTTGTTTTTTTTTTTTATTTGGTTTCTCTTAATAAACGTTTACTCCGAAAAAAAAAAACATTTCTTAATTAAATATACGTTAAAATAAATTACAATTGTTTATATTATTGGTTGGTTGGTTTATGAATTATTGGTTGTTTGTTTTGTTTTGTTCTTATCCAAAGGATTTGTTTTTTTTTTTTTTCATTTGGTATAACAATTACCATGGAATTAAAATGCTAAACAATAGGAAACTACAAGAACTTAGTCTCCTTTCAGACGTTTTATGAACTCGACTTGTTGCATTTCTTTCCATTCTTTTTTGGGTTTCATACGTTTCAATTGGCCGTCCCACACCAAATCCACCAGACCACCTTGTTTGGCAATGACACTTTTAACACGATTCGCAAAATCAATAGCTGATTCACCCTGTTGTCTGTACATGGGCGGTAAATACCAAACGTCACAGACTATGGCCCAAGAGGTCATCATCATGTACAGATACTGAATCATGGAATATTTCGAAGCTATTCCAGAAAGCATCACCAAAGCGGGGATCATATCTAGAGGAAAGATAGAATAAAAATTAGTGACTGAATACTTGATATAGACTATTATTATTTACTTAATCGCTACTGGGTAGATAACGCCGCCTACTTCAAAACTGCCTTTCTTAAATTGCATTACGGAAGTATTGTTGATACAGGTTCCTTCAGGAAAGATTAGAATTGGAGGATTGTTAGGATCTGACACATGTTGTTTTAAGCGTTCAGCTACTGCATGTCTATCCTTAGCTTCACCTCTTTCGAACCAAATGTGTGGCGACGCTCTGGCTAGGGCTCTTTGTAAAATGCCTAGGAAACCACCATGCCGTTGGCCAATCTATTTATTAGTATTCAAATTAAATTATGCTATTTATAGGAGAATTTTTAACTCTTGGATGCCAATCTGATGTTCTACAAATGTCTTAACGTAAAAAATAATATTTTTTAATGAAAGTTTTCAAATTAAATCAAAAATTATTACAATTTACATAGAAATAATAATAAAAAATTTATACAAAGTATCCAATAGTAAGGAAGGAAAATTGAGTAAGACTTGCTGAAATAATATAGAAATAGTACTAGAGAAATAATAATGAAAACCATTTGAATTGCGTAGAAAAACAAATCTCGTAAGACATTTTGTAAAACAAAAGATTAACGTCGTTTTCAAATACTTTTCAAAGTCACCAAACATATGTAAAATTAGTTTTCTTAGATTATTTTGTTTGGCACAAAACACATAAAGCCAATTTTAATGGAAATTAATGTTTTCATAAACCCGCATGCATTTTACTTACCAGTGAATATGTTGTGTCGCACATCAGCACCAGTACATCAATAGGACTGGTGTGATTGGCCACACAAATACCCGTCGTTGGACGATTTTCTTCGTTATGATAATTGATAACAGCCGATATGGCACTGGACAGTACTGAGAAACAATGTCTAAGGATATTATTGACCACATGACGTTTACGTTCACCCTCTGGCATGTAGCCAACCACTGCCGTGCATACAGTAAGCCATACTACCTAATATAATAACGTAATGATGAGGTATAGAGAGACATGGAATGGAAACACAACAAAAAAATGATTCACATAAGATGATGGACATATACGTACGTACATAACACACAATCAAAAATAAATGAATGAAAAATACATTCGTTTGAATCAATGTTGCAAACAAGACTAATTCAACAAAACAAGATTATCCAAAAATATGTTGAAAATCCCATGAAATTTAAGAAATCAATCCTTTTACTGCCTCTTAAATGAGCGATTTGACTCAATTCTTTTAATGAACATTTTTAAAAACGCTGCACACAAGCCAACAACAATATTTGTTTTAATTTTTGTTCTACACTCTGTTTGATGTGTTATAAAGGATTCTCACCAGCGAAAAAGTACAATCCGTAGATAACATGGCCACATCTAGTGGTGATGTGTGATTGGCTACACAAAAACCAGTAGCCTTCGGCTTGTACTGAGTATTATGGAAATTAATTACTGCCGACAAGGAGCAGACAATCAAACGAAATGTTAATTTAAATACAATATCAGCAAAAAAGTGGCGTATGAATTTAATCGGTATCAAAGCCACTAAACTATTTGAGCATACAGCAAATGCTACCTATTAAATAAAAATTCGAAATTTTTGATTATATTTAATCTACTATTAAACGTTTGCTCCTGTGTTTGCTTCGTTTAATAGATTGTAACAAAGTTGGCGAAATGCTTCATTCCTTCCTGCTCATATCAAATTTCATACTTACACCTATAAAACAGACGAGTACACGCAACGGCATTAGGATTGTGTAGCGCACTATAAAACCTCCAACCCAGATGAGGGTTATTCTCCAATTAATAAATTCATACTGACGATTTGTGCGCGTTAAAAGATTCCAACTTTTTAATTGTTCAGCCTCAAAACGTGATGTTACTTCATCCTCAATAATAGCCTCTACACCAGCTTTAATGTAGTCTAAACATCCTTCGAAATGAAAACTTATATTTTCCTGTAAAACAGAAAATGGAAAATACAATAATTTTTATTAAACAATAAGCAAAAAGATTCTAAATTCGACCAAGGAATAGCCTACTCTATACCGGAAACAATTTTTACTGTTTACCATAAACTACATGTTTAATGTTTTAAATTGAAGCCTTTTCGATAACATTTGCTTGAATGATGGAAAAACTGGGTCTGCTTATGTATTTATGCGTATTTGGCATGTAGTTAGATGAATATAATTTCGAAAACATTCATATTCGCTTATATTTAGTAGCAATAGAGTATAAAAATAATATGCATATACCATATACATACATACGTACAATATATCTAATCTTAAATTGTTTATTGATACCATTAGCTAAGGTATCGTTTATCTAACATAATTGAATTAATAATACAATTTTATTTCTGTTGTATTATCAAAAAAAATAAAATAAAATAATAATAAATAAGTTTATGATAAACGGCAAGTTCACAGGGGTCTTTGTCAAGTATAAATTCAAATTACATTACATTCAATCATTCAATTGGACACAATAATAATTACTTCTATTTTCTGTTTGAATCCGAGGAATATATTAATTTCGAAATCTTTTTTTATCCCGGTTTTATCAATTGATTCAAACAAAAACAAAAATTCAGAAAAATGGAATTTGATTTAATCCCAAAATACCACTAGAAGAGGTTATTATTTAACAAAAGTTGAATGAGTAAATAAACATCGATTTATTGTTATAATATTACATACAACAACCCCAATGAACTTTGAAATGCAGTTTAAAAATTGCAAAACATTAAAAATAAGTCCCTTTAAAAAATTAAAATTTACTTATTACTAATGTGTGAATATGTATAATGTGGTCAGTATGCATATTTGCCAATTAAAAATATTGTTAACTGTCTTACAAAAGTTTACATGCACTTGAAACTTTTTAATTTTTTAAATAATAATTCTTCAGTTTTTCAGTTTTTATCTATTTTCCATAATGATTTCTAGTTTTAAATTCAAATAATAAAAGCAAATAAGGTATAAGAAAATTGATACTTTGAGGACAAATAGAAATTTATTTAATTATGGGTAAACTTTTGTAAGACGGTGTATATTAATTAATTTGTTAAGTACTCATATGTGAGATGTAGTTGACTGTAGCAGTAGACTCTGTGGCTGAAAACAAAACATTTAAATGCAAACACACATATTTACGTAGGCCATAATGGAAGCTAAAAAGTAGCAAAAACTAAAATAAAATAAAATAAAATTGTTTTTATAAATTTCATTTACGAAGTATTTACTAAATCCAAAAATATTCCGAATAAAAAAACTATTTTGTTTGTTATGAGTAATTTTAACTATTTTTATCATTTTAAGTTTATGCGCCATGACTATTGACAAATTTATTAGACTTATTGCAAGTTGTTAGTTGTTTGTATACATATATGTATGTATGTATGTTTAATTTTTTATAATTCAATATCACTTTAAGATAACACATACACACACAAACACACGTCTAAGTAATAATATATTACGGTGTTTTATAAAAATTACTACAATATATGTACATATGTATACACAATACCACATACATAATTATAATTTGACCATTGATCGCCCAACAACGACGATTGGTGGAAAACATGAGATTAAATGTTAATAAACTGATTAGTTTTTGGAGAATTTTTCAATTGTTTTTAAAGTTTGTATTCATTTTCCGTTTTTTTCATTTTTATCTCAACTTAACTTAGGAGATAGCAAAATTATTCTCTAATGGTTTGGAAACAATAATATTGTTAGTATAGTAAAAAAAAAAAACAATCTTAAGAATTAATGTCTTTTTTTTTATCGTGATTATTTTTTCGTGAAATTTCGTATTTGGTTCTGTTACCATGAGCAACACGTTTTACTTTCAAAAAAGAAAAATAATAACCAAAGCAATGGCAATGCAAACTAATACAAATTTTTTGATTTAAATGCAATCGTATCTGGCAGATGATTATTAGATATTTATAAACTTGCAAATAAATATCTCAATCGTGAAAACTCATGGGCCATATAGATATCAACTCAATTCTGAAGCATTTGCCAGCTAGTAATGAATAGTGTGACTCGATGCATCAAGTCAAAATAGCGTCTATTTTAATTGTTTATTTATTTTTTCCATACTTAGATATAGTAAGATCTGAGCTCGAGCTCGATGAGCTCGAAATCCATCTACCTTCAATAGAAACTGTTTAGGAAAAACTGTCTTTATTTAAAAAATATCGTTATCTTTCATTTATAAATTTATAAATGTTTTCGTATTAAACACAAAATAATCATAATATTTTAGTGATAATTTAACAAGAACTAAATTAATATGTAGAACAATAACAAATATGAGCCAAAAAGAAAAAAAAACTCAAAATTCGATTTTATATATAAGAACTCGTGCCTTAAGGTAAAATTTTAGTTATTGAATTTGTTTGGTAAAATAATGTTTTAAATCTTTAGACAATATAGATATTAAAATTCCTAATAATTGACTTGTTAAAATTTAATTCAGTTAATCATTTCAAAATGTTCTTATCGCTAAACAAAAAAAATTTTCCTCTGACGTAATGTAACAATACCTTGAGAAACCCACCTTTGGAATTATTGTTTTTGGAAAACGTTTTAAAACTAAAGACAAAAGACTAAATAAAGGTTTAATTTGGAAAAAGTAATTACAAATTCTAAGAGAAAAAAGTCAATCATACATAGTAAATGATACCTGAAAGACACCTGTTGAACAATTTAAAAATTAAAACTTTAAAAGCAATGTAAACCTATTATTAAATATATATTAGTTATGAATTTAATAATTTTTAATAAATTATGTAAATGGTCATGCATACATACATATTCTCAAACAAAAGAAAATTTCTTATATGAACGAATGCTTCAAACGCCTACACACAGGGCACTTTATTTATAAAACCATATGCCTTGATGCAAAGCGATAAGTTTCGTTATTAATTGGGACCTTTTGGGATTTTTTTCTATAGAATCAATTCAACAACTTCATACTGATCGCAAGGATTACAAAAAAAAAATTATTTTTCTTAAGCTTTTATGTATGTAAGGAATTTCAGATGTAACCTGATTTTCAGCGAAGTAAAAAAATCTGTCCAAGAACACTACTGTAGCCGACAACACTAAATACTGTATTCGCCCAAAAAAGCCATTTCTATGGGTACTAAAATCAAATGTAAACTCTTCCATCTACAACTTTCTGTATTTGGATTAGTGCCACCTTATTTATTGTTGCATTCTTAATACTTACATCTTTAATGTTTTCTTTTAATTTATCCTTATTATAGGTCGTATCATTAGTGGTGGGTAGCAAGACATTATCCCTGTCAATTAATGTGTTGCCATTGGCAGATATGACTTTGTCTGTTTCTTCATCTTCCTTAACACTTTCTTCGTTATCTTGCGGTTCTATCGTACTAGTTGGACTAGTTGTATCACATGGTGCTTTAATAGCATCTCCGGCAGCTGACAGACACTTTTGTTTTAATTCTTCCAATTTGTCTTTTCTTACAGAACCGTGTCGTTCCTTGTTGGCTGTTTCGATACTGACGCGACCATACTTTTATAGAAACAAAACAAAACAAAACAGTGAGAAATTAATATATTTTATAAAGTTAACAAAAGCATTAATAGGAACAACAAAAACAAATGCACATTACACCCTTCTTTTCTTTTAACCAAACTGACTAATTTTAACTGTTTTTGTATGGAATTTTGCAATTGCTTTTCTTTTTCATCACTTTCAAAAGATTTAGCAATTTGTATGAGAAACGCACATACACACAAACATTAACGCATGCTTATGTACGTATGCATATTGTATTGTAACACTGTCACTGGTGGCTGTTATTTACCTCAAATATCCTTAACAATAGTTGTACATAGAAACGTCGCACTCCGATTGACTTGTTGATGGCTGACAAGAGTATTAAAAAGACAATAAATAGACCAGAGCAAATCCAGACTGTGTCAATAATCGATATGAAAACCATTTTACAACGATATCTTTTACGTTTTCACTGCTTTTTTTTTTTTTTTAATATTTTCTATTTTATTTTTGTAAACAATTTTCCTATTGAAATTTTGAGTGGGAATGTCGGACACACACACTACACAGCCCTTCTTCAATAGTTTTAATTTCGTTTTTATGAATTTATTTCTGTTGGATTTGTTTTCACGTAACTGGCAATAAAAAAAATTTGGAAACGTATTTGTGGTACGCGTTGGCCGCTTAAATAACTTTAAAGTTTTTAAATCTTGTTAAAAACATCTTTTGCCTTGAAGACGTTCACTCCAAATGCTATTTTTTTTTTAGTTAAACTGAAGTGTGAGTAAAAAATCACAAACCTTTGAGCTGTTAGTGATCATAAAAAAGGGATAACAATTAGCAGTTAGTGACGTGTATACCGACGATAATACCTGCCGATACGTTAAGGTCAAATGTTCCATGCAGAGTTGTATTTCGCATAACCAATCCAATTGTTGAAAATAAATGTTTTAAAGATGTAGCTACTTGAAATATATAAAGAAAATTTAATTCGTCTAACTTAACATTCTCAAAGTTTTATTTCAGAAAGTTTACGTTTACTATTATTTCTTTTTAAAACTTTAGATTAATACTAATTTATACATAGTACGTATATAATTGTTCAGTACAACCCTTCAGTCAGGATTACGACTTAGCTTCTCATATTACTCTTAGTAGCGGGATCTACAGTTTAGAGTCGAGTCCAAACGATAAATTCTTGAGAAAGTGTATCATGGCAATTCTATTTTAGTTTCTGAGTTTTCGCCGAAAATCTGCTGAGAAGCTGTATCCGAAAAAATATTTTATCATCTTTTGCTTTGTTGGGACTACTACGGCTAGAAGTTAATATGGCATGAAAGATGTTATAATACCTAATTATAAATATATTTACAGGAATTTATTTGAAATAATTAAAATTAATAATGAAACCACTGGTAACTCTTTATTTGTTTACAAATACAACACTGCAGCAGTAAACAAACATGTGCTTGAATTATATGCTTGAATATGATACATGTTTAAACGGATATATTTTTTTTATAGCAGGGTCTTTTTGTTTCGCCTCTTTTTTGGTTACGACAACCTTAAAATCACATGTGAGTATTTTAAGACAATTTTTTGAGAAAATTACTAAAAAACAACATAAAATTAAAGGTGAAAATAATGAAAATGCAAAATATATATAGAATGTTACAAATGTCGAGTGTAAAAATGTGAAAATTGTTTAAGTGCAACGAAAAAACGGGGTAACAAGAGAAGAAAATGTGTGTACGGAAAGAAGCATTTTTAATAGCCGCTATGGGGAGACAACGAAGATAGTTTTTTTTTTTCGCAAACATGCATGATTCAGTTGTATTTAGTGTGAATGATTGTAATGCCGCTTTACATTTCTTTCCTTTTTTTTTTTTTGCTGATGTATAAGAACTATTAAGAAAAAGGTTGTGGTAGCAATTTTACACATTGCAAGTTTTGCCTTGACGTTGGCAACGCAAACCAAAAAATTAAATATTAATTTTTTTTTTTTATTAATAATTGTTTAAACGCTACTCTTTGTTCGTGTAGTAGTGACACACATTGACACAAAGAAAGGTAAAGCAGAGCAGGAAAAAAAATGTATTGGAATGACAGTGAAAAAAAAAGTAAACTTGTTCTTTACAAAAAAAAAATGAAAAAAAAACTAAATTAAAGTATTAAAAAACAATCCTGAAAAAGTTTATTAGATTTTTTTTTGTTGTTGATTATTAAGGGGCTATGACGTTGTCGGTCGGTGGGTCTGTCTTGAATTTTTTTTTCGTTTTTTTTTTTCATTCTTTTGTCTGTTTTAATCACAATTCTGTATCCGTATTTGTTGTTGTAGTAGTAGTATTGGTGGTGCGGTAGTACTTTTGCACTGTTATACGAACGTCGTGTATTAAGAGACAACAACAACAACTGTATAAAGCGTGTGTGTAAAATATTTCGCGTTGTTGTATATAATGCTGCTGTATTGTGAAAGTGTGTGTGCGTGTTTGTTGATTATAAAGAATCGAAAATATGTCGCAAAAAATTTAAAAGAATAAGAAAAGGAAAGGCATAAAAAAATAAAATATAAAATTATAATTCACAAAAAGACACAAAAACATAAAAGGTTCCTTCTCTTTAACTAATTTTACTAGAAATGTAGAAATCAGGCGTGGCATTCTTAATTAATAAACTTTAATTAAAAAAATAAATAAATAAATAAAATGGAATGGAATGGGAAACTAATAACTTTATTTTCTTTATTTTTAGATATATTCCTTATCCAGGGTCTTAACTTGATCGTTAATTAAAAAATAAAAAGAAAAAATGGCTGATATTGATGATCATCATTTCGAAACCGGAGATTCTGGTGCTTCACAAACTTATCCTATGCAATGTTCCGCATTGCGTAAAAATGGTTTTGTTATGCTCAAGGGTAGACCCTGTAAGATTGTCGAAATGTCAACATCCAAAACTGGCAAGCACGGTCACGCTAAAGTTCACATGGTCGGCATCGATATATTCTCAAATAAGAAGTAAGTCTTTACATACCGAATATATTTTTAAATACTCACATATTAATTCTAATAAAAATATTTAGTCTATAAACCGTATTCATATTTAGTCAGTCAGTAGGCCGATTGATGACTCACTCATTAAAATAAAAAGGAAAAAACGAAATCCTTCAAACAGAACAGCGCAATATATTGATTTTGTTGTAAAGATATTACCTACTGTGTTACAGATTCACGCTTAAGAACTAAATTATGCTGTATTAAAGAATAAAGGATTCAATAGGAATATAAAGTTAGCTTGTTGCATTCAGGAAGAATACAATATGGCCATCAGATCTATAGAAATAATTACAAGTTACTGGCTATGTTTCAAATTGGAGTTCTTTTCATTCGATTAACATCATCAGTATTATTTGAAAGTAACAAATATGGAACGAATTACGTGCTTGCCAAATGATTAAACACATCCTTTCACTTGGAGAAGAGGTGTTTGATCTAAGTCAATTATATTTTTAAATTGTTGATTCCTATCGTGAATAATATAATTCAAGGTTACAAAAATTAGTTTAAATGATACATTATTTTCATTTAATGCATCAAGATCCTTAAGCAAACTGACAGTTTCGTTTATCCAATCGCCTTCTTATGGACGATTGTTTTAGTTAGTTGTTTAAAGTTAGCTCTTAGCTGTATGGTGCCAAAACCTTAGAGTTTCTCTTTCACATCATTATTAGTAATAACATCACCACTAAATTTGATATTTTACAAAATCATTGTATTGATTTTATAAATGAAAATGAATATTAAACAACAATTTTCTATCTTTGTTTCTGTTTGTAGATATGAAGATATCTGTCCATCTACTCACAACATGGATGTTCCCCATGTTAAGAGAGAAGATTATCAATTGACCGACATCAGTGATGACGGTTACTTGACTTTGATGTCCGACAATGGTGACATCAGAGAGGACCTTAAATTGCCAGAAGGCGATTTGGGTATCTCTTTGAGAAACGATTTCGATAACGGCAAAGAACTTTTGGTAAGTTTTTTAATTTTTCTTGTACATTTTAGAAGCAATCAAACTTTAATTTCTTACTTTCTTTCTTTCTCTTTTCTTTACAGTGTACAGTCCTCAAGTCTTGCGGCGAAGAATGCGTTATTGCTACTAAGACCAATACTGCTCTCGACAAGTAGAGTGGTGTTATTAGCGTGTCTTAAGATAAAGTTCTTTTTTTACCATTAAAGAAAAAAATTAAAAAATAAAATATGTTGTGTTTTTTACCATCTATACAACAACAGCTATATACAATAACAACCAACAAATATAATACATTATTCAAATTAGAAGATTGAAGAGATAGAAAAAGGACTTGTTATAATAATAATAATAAAAAAAAGAAAAACTCTAGTTGCTGCAAATTTCTTTTGCATTTAAATGTAATACAAACAAACAAAAAAAAAAAAACAATTTGAAGTATATTTTTAAAATAGTCTGTTTTTTTTATAAAAAAAAAAAGAAAAGAAAACTTTATAATATAATATGATCATCATATGTAATATAAAGCAATGGAGTTGTCTTCTTTAGTTTTTTCTTTCCCAACTATTAGCACACAAACAACAACAACAACATACACGCTTTAACAAGCCAACTATTATTATAATAATAACAGTCTTTGTTGTCGTCAATATTGTTTCAACTTAATTTTTTTTTTTATTTTAATATATAATATAAATCAATCCTACACAAAAAATATACTTCGTATAGAATTTATTTTAATAAAATTAAAAAGCAAGAAAATTTCGATTCTCAATATTTAAATGCAAAATAAAAATCATCATCTAGGCGAATGAAATTGAAATTTAATGATAAGAAAATATGACGTTTGATAAAATGTATAAGGAAAAAAATAGAGCGTGTTTCAATCTCGCACACCAGTCCCAAGAACAGTGGAAGAGAAATAAAAAATCATCAAATAAAGAAAGAAAAAAACCTTAATTAAAAAAGATAAAAAAAACAAAAAACAAAATTTTTGCCAATAAAAATTTTATACTTTAATAAAAAGAATAAGAAAAACCGAACAATTTTCAACATAACATTTTTATTTTCCTATTCATTCATAAATTTCATCCTTTTTAAAGGTATTCTCCTCTAAAACTTTCCAAATTTCTTTAAATTCATTTTATAAATTATCTACCATACTGTGCTCCTTTGTTCTTTATTTTCTATATAAAAAAAAATGTGGCAGCTTATATAAGAAATGAAAAATGCTTTGATATTTTATTAATCTGAATTTAAAAATACTACTGTAATCTTATTAAAAAAAAAAAAACAAACAAACAAAAATCAAAGAACTTTAAATATAGTCTTGTATTAATCATCCACTTAAAAAAGATGCCTAAAAACGAATGAAAGAAACAAACAAAAGAAAATATATTTAAGAAAATCTCAATACGTTTATGAATTGTCTATACTTTATACATTATACGAGGAGGAAGGGGATGTGCATATTTCTAACTTGCAGAAAGATTTCAATTATTAATTATTCTAACTATAGGACGTATAGAAAATTCTCTCAAGGTTAAATTATACTATAAAGGTCAATGACTTTATGAAACAGCGTGTTGTTTTCATGTGTGTGTGTTTTTTTTTTTTGGGGTAAAGCTACCAGGCGATGATGGTGGTTGTTTTTTAAGGAATAAATATAGCTGTAATATCTGTTGTAAAGAAAGTATCTAGTGTAAATGGATTTGCAATTGTGTGATGTTTTTCCCTGTTCCAACACTGTCATAGGCTGCTGCACCAGTTGTCACATGAATATACTACCACACAGGGTTGTATTTTAAAAACATTTTTTAAATATTAGCGGGCTCCTAGTAGAAATAGTAGACAATTAAATCTTTTTTTTTTTAAGACTACAAATGACAAATTTACATAGCAATAAACAGAAGGTAATAACAACATTGTAGTCTAATTAATTAGAAAAAAGTAATTGTAAATATAACTAACTAGATGTAATATTAAGGTTGGTTGTACAACTCAGAGCAACGTTATTTAATTTTCATACAACTGACAGCCAACATAGTATTACAAAAAAAAGTTTATAAGTAAAGTTGGAATATTTGTTTATTCGATTTTGTTAGTTTTATTTTAATATTTATAAATAATTCTCTATTCAAATAAATAATTACGGCTTGTTAACCCTGCCCTGCACTGAACTCACAATAATGCTATTGTATTCAGTATTGCCATATAATTGTGGAAATTGTCAACATAATGGCAACGCTTTTCCAAATTGGTCAAATTGGTTCAGTTGTCACAAATTAAGTTATTTATAAAAAAGTTACTGTTTAATTTGGTGCGTTTGATGCTCAAATTAGATAAATAAAGTAAATATAAATAAAATATTTCATATTTTTCAGAGCGTATATAAAAAAGAACGCATAGTTTTGAACGATATTGAAGCAATTGGTGTTTTAAATAACAACAGGTAAGTTAAACGGAACTTCGAGACGCGCTTTTTGGAAAATGTTGCATTCGTTTGCAAATAAATGGACAACTTTCTTTACGATTAATTTATTTTTAGGACTACAATTATACGTACGTTGTTTAAGAAAACTATGAAAAAAGTCGCACGTATGCGTATATCACCAAATAATTTGAGCGAAAACATGTCTAACAACCAAAATTCCGGTATGCAGTCCCAACATTCAAATAGCGAACCGCCGGTACGTACAACTGGGCGCATTAAGAAGCCAAAAGCAGTCTTTGATCCTTCTGACAATTATTTGCCACGTTCTCAACGTATACAAAGCACTTCGGCCGCACATCAATCACATCACAATTCTACTTCTAGTTCAACATTTGAACGTAGAGCCAGCAGTACTAAATCTTCTTCAACCATATCCCCCGTAGGTTCAGTTGAAACCAAGGACGCCTGTGTAGTGTGCAAGAAAAAGGAATCCAAAAGGCCGGTATTTGCCAACAAGAATCCATTGATTTCCTGCTCTGATTGCCAGAGAAAGGTACATAAACTTTGTTTGAAGGTAGAATTTGAAGATTTTGAGCGTTTGCAAAATCAGTACGTGTGTGATCAATGCAGCAACTGCAGAATTTGTAATACGCATTTCCTTAACTGCGAAGACGACATTATAACCTGTTCGAAGTGTGCAAAATCGTTCATATCCATTGTTTTCCCACGAAAATTATTAAAACGGAGGGCTTACAAAACTGGAAGTGCAACAAGTGTCAAATATACAATCAAATTACAAATGGTACTACATTGCCGGTTAAAAAAATACGAGAAATAATCGGTGGTGGCGAACCATCATCTTCTACCAATCTTAATAAAGCCAATGAGAAAGTCTCATCTGCAATAGGCGATGCAAACAATGGTGTAACATCCTCTACAGTTTCATCTTCTGTACAAAAGAGATCCATAGAAGATGTAATTATTAGAAATGATCAGATAAAAACTGAAGATAAAAACGGCTCAGCAATAACGCCACCTCCAGAAAAGCGTACAAAATCTTCGAATCAATCTTCTGATACCGTTAGTGTAGAATCGAGTACATTGCAGACACCTGTAAAATCATGTTCAACAAATATTTGCTACAGCCCAAATGAAAATTTTGATGATATACCCGATGTCAAGGAGTGGTCCGTCGAGCAGGTTTATGAGTACTTTACTAAACATTTTCCTAAGGAGGCCCATGTTTTTAAGGACGAAGAAATCGATGGACGTTCTCTCTTGCTACTTAAACGTAGTGATGTTGTTAAGAAACTCCCCATTAAATTGGGACCCTCTTTGCGTATCTATAGTTTAATTTTAAAGATACAGGCTCAACTAAATGATCCCACCTTGGGTTGGAATTGTGGTTTGTGAAAAGAGCACATCTACTGAGTAAATGAAATTTTTTCACATTTTCCAAAAAGTCTTCTTTAACCGAGTTTAATAATTATAATTTTGTTCTCTCTTAATTTTTCTTTATAATTTTTTTTTCCAAAATATGAATTTATTGGATAACGCCTTAAGAACTTTGTCATAATATAATATTATGACTGAAAGTTTACATTATATTTTATTATTTAAGAATTCTTCTTAATGTATAGAAACATTTAATTTCTCCTTCTTTGAATATTGAAAATAAAAAATATAGAAAAATAAACACTGAAATCGTTAATTCTAAATGAATTAAAACAATTGCTAACTCTGTACTTCTGTTCGAGAGCCTACAGTATTTGATAACTGGATGAACCTGTTCAAACACAGAAATGATTCTACTTGTAACTGCAATCAAGGAAATCAATTTAAAAATTACCACTTGTACTTTGCTTTGAGGTCAACATACTCGTGATTTGAGGGACGGACAACACATTGTTATGAATATCCATGAAACATTACTAACTGTTAATTCGGGTTTATGGAACTATTAACCTATAAGAATAAAAATTCTAATTGGGTGCCCTAATAGCCTAGAAGCGTAGTAGGCAAACCGTAGGTTCGATTTCCAGCAGATATTCTGGTCTGTTACACTACACCGAGCATAAGATATATGTTACTGAAGTCGTAAATCATTAAATATGCTTTGAAATGCTATTACAATTAATGAATAAAAATTCTATTTGAGTCTTGGTTTCGAGGCCCACATAGTTGTACATACATAATGATGTCTTATTAATTATTTCGAAAGTTAAGTGCGTCATGTTTATGACCATTGTGGCTCAGAAGCTCATACGTTAAATAATTTTTTGAAATTTATATCAAAAGTATTTTAGTCGACATTCTGTAGAATGGATATATAATTGAATGTTTTTCTTTTTTTTTAAGACTTTATAAAATTTAATACGGTTTTAATGCTACAATAAAATGCAACAGTGCATTGAGTTTTGGTCATTGTTTATATTCAACAGCGTTAACCCGTTTAACACAGCTGTCACAATTTTGTGTATTGGTATTTATTTAACCCTCGCCTGCAATAAGTCAATAAGGGTACCACATTTGCTTAAAAGTTTTCTTAAAGAGATGAGTTTTACAATTGACGATTCCATATTGGCGAATATAAAAACGCAACAGGACAGCGATGATGATGAGACTGGTACAGCAGTAGTTGCTGCCGCTGCTGAACGTTTGGGCGGTGAAGAATTTATGGAAGTTATGGGTGGTTTTGGTGGTGGCAACATAAGCGATGCTAATGTCAGCTATGAAGACCGCATTGAGGATCCTTTGCAAGATGGCGATGATGATGAGAAAGAAATTGAAGTTAAAGAATTTCCATGGCTGTGTATGGAAAATGATTTCCTAAAGCCGTATATGTATGTGGAAGAGGAATTGGAAGTTAAAATTGGTAAGAATAAAAGAGCCAAACTGGAGTTGGAACTAAGAGGAGCCAATGGTCAGCTGTGGAGTAAAGTGCCCTTGGCACCACCCATAGCAGATGATTTGCCCGAGTTTTTGGCTGTGGGTAAAGGTCCAGCAAAGGTGGTAACCAATCCTTTAGAAGCCTGGCATTTGTTAATAGATGTTGCCATGCTTAATATAGTGGTAAAGAGTACCAACGAGGTTATCAAGGCTACAAAAAAGAAGGAGCCGCACCAGAAAAGACTAACCGATCTTACAGAATTGCGTGCCTGGTTAGGCTTAAACTATTTGTGTGGTGTTCTACGCAACTCTATGCAGCCCGCACCAGTGGAAGAGCTATGGACCTTGGAGTTAGGTAATGCTATATTTCGTGCAACCATGTCGTATAAGCGCTATGAGTTCTTAAGTCAATGTATACGTTGTGCTGATCAAACACATTTAAACTCTAGTTCATCGTTAGACGAAATAGCCAATTTTTGGGAAAAATTGGTCATAAACTGTAGATCTTATTATGCTCCTAGTGGTTTCTGTATGATAGATGAGCATATTTTGGATTTAAAGCAATTCGCAAACAATCCTTTTAATCATTGTCTGGAAACAGAGCCCAGCTTGAATGGTTTAAGGATAATAACAGTGTGTGATGCCAAAACCATGTACATATGCAATGCATTGGTGGCCAATGATACACAGCCACTTGATGAGGAAGTAAATCAATTGGTCAGTGATATTAAGGGTACTAGACGCTGTTTGTGTTTAAATGAACGTTTTACAAATATGTCATTAATGCAAAAACTAAAACAAAGCCAACTGCAAGTGATGGGAGCTCTACCAGCTACCGCTAAAGAGATACCAACTGAATTGTTATCTTCTGCAGAAACACCTTCTGTATGGTATGCTAAAAATGATTGCACTTTGGTTTCAGGTTTAGAGTCTACAGCCAGCCCTACGGGTTATTTGGTGACTAACGGTCTTTCCACGCGCATAAACTCCATAAAACTATATGAGAGCGTACACCTTACTAACCGTAAAGCTTATAAAAATATGAAAAACTTTGGTTCAAACCATGGCCAATGCAGAAATAGCCGTTGGCATATGGAATATTTCTACTTTATGCTTGATGTGGCCGCATTTAATGCATGGACGCTATACCGTCTGTCCGAAAATGGTGATGCTGGTATAGAACAACGAGATTTTCAACGTCAATTGGGCTTGTATTTGACGCAACAACAGCTTAAACAAAGAATACATTATAATATTAAATTACCTCTGGCGCTAAAAATACAAATTGCCGAAATTCTGGGTGAAAATGTTGACAACATACTTAATGGAGCAACAAAAAAAGCCACCGACAATACTAAAGTAGGCTCAATACCGAAGGAGAAGGCTTCAATACCCAGTGGCATTGTATTGCACTCTCGTGAAAATGATACTCGTAGACGATGTCGTGCATGCAAAAGTCGTAATGGCTCCAAAATCAGAACACGTTGCCAACAATGTATGCAGGCCTACTGTATGCGTCACTTGATAACACGTTGTGAGGCCTGTACTGGTTATGAAGTTGAACATTCCGCTCAAGATGGCGACCAACAATCAAAGGATGAGATGGAGTCTCATTCACAATTAGACGATGACGAACAACAAATGGAAGATGCTGACCTGTAGGGTAGCAATACTTATAAAAAGTGCATGTAGTTAATAGCTTAGTAAGTAGTTATATGTGTACATACATATTATGTATATGAAAAGAGAATTGACATGAAATATATTCAAATAAAATAAACTATTTAAATAAAAAAAAATTATACTCTTTATAATAAATTTAACTTAATAAATCAATAATTTTCCTTTATTGTTACATATTTGCTCTAATGGATATTAACAATGCTAAAAACTCATTACAAATCTGTTTAATAAAACGACAACTTAACAATTTACAACAAAATTGTGCTCGCATAGATTAAAATGATTGTTACAAGTATTCATCATCCAATAATAATAATAATAATAGTAATTGTTACAGCGTTAGACTAGAATCGTACCAACGACCAAAACACATAAAAATCATTTCCCCTAAAAGAACTACCAACAAATGTACTCTTTGAAATTCAATCAAAAGTAAGTTCCGATGCCTACGCTTAAAATTTGTATTGAAATTCTGTTTGCGTTTTTTGAGCAGGTTTACGAACAACATTTGCCGTATCCTTGTCATCATTTTGATTGAGGAACAAACTGAGGAACTGTTCATTTTGTATTTCATTTAAGGGCATTTCCAACTCGCTGCACGATTTGATAATTTCAGCACAGGCTCGTAAGTCTTTGCGATTGTCTGCAACCAAAAAAAATTAATTAATTTCAATTTACTTTAATTTCAATAAAAATAAAAAAGGTAATAAGATAATTACACTGATAGTTAAATAATAAACCGAGGCAATTGGAACAGGCCTCACGTTGATTGTATTGCAAAAATACTTCGATCAACCGATGTACGGCATCCACATTATTGCGCGTTAAAAAAGAGGCACACAACGAGTTGGATCTGAAATTGGAAAGGGAAAAGAATTGTTTTGTAAAAATGCCGAAGATTGAATATGACAAAAGAAGTCCTTTTCTTATTGTTATTATCCTTTTGCTTTTAATAAGCGGTAGTTCGATAATGAAATTAAAACGAACGAACATATTAATAGTAACTATCCTTAAAAATTCTTTATTAGTTGCTTCAGTTATTTTCGTTTAGAAATGTATTTCAATAAAAACTCCTTACCTTTTTGCGACCAATTGTTGCAATTCATTGTAATGCTCAAAGAGGTCTGCCGCCGATTTCTGGTCACAAAACCAATCGCTAATGAAACATTGTTTCCACACACAGGCCACAACGAAAATATCCTTGTGAGTGGTATATATGGAACGCGCCACTTCCATAAGTGAAACCAATACTGCTTCACTTTTTTGTGCTAATGTCTCCTCCGCTATGGTGCGAAAGGCAGCCCTCATCATTCGCTTGCCATCGTCGGTGGCCGCACTACTCTCATAGCCTCTGTGCAAAGTCATTAAAGCAATATCGGCGCCACCACTACGCCATAAAGCCATGGCTTTAAATGGTGCCAAATCGGCATACATCTTCGATAATGGATGACTTTGCTTCTTGCAAATCTCTGCAAACGATTCTATTTGTTGGATACGCGATAAGCTGGACAAATACTTGAGGCAGGCTATTAAAACCTCATGGGAGGGCAATTGTTGCCATCGTATACACTGTCGTATTAAATATAAAAAATCTATTTTATTTTTAATTTCCAAAGTGGACATGAGCAAATTATCAAGTTGTGCCTGGGATAGAGAACGTATATCTAGTCCCAATTCCGGCGAACGTAAAGCGTGGATATCATTTATGACCGCTTTGGACATTAGGCCTATGCTTTGTGTGAACGTGGTGCTGCTTGTAGCAGGAGCTGGTTTAGAAGTTTGATTAGCTGCTAAAGACTTGGATTCAGTTTTTTTCATTAACTGATCACGCATCTCTCCCCATTTTTTATTCTTACGCTCCACCAGTTCATTGGTAAAACAGTCAATGGCATCAATTTGAGTGGATTTCCTCTGAACACTATTTGCTGTCCGGCCAGTCTGCAAGGCTGGCCATAAGAAAGCTACACAATTCTGAAAACGCTGCAATGCTTTGGGTGATCCAGGCGCGGATACAGCAGCAGTAGTTGCACCGCTACTCGTTAAGCGTGTAAGCATTGCCATTTTCTCTAGGACGTTTTAAAGGATTGATCAAATACACAACACACACACGCTCACTGTTCTTACAGTTTATTGCCTTAACAGTGCATTTTTCTATTGGGAAACTGAATTTTCACTAAGTCTGGACAAAACAAAAGGAAAAATTATCTACTCCTTATCGAATATGTGGTAATCACCACCGCAATCGATTCACAATTTGCGAAATGTCAAAAATAGAAGATAAAAAATAAAACAAAAAATCAAAATAAATCAACAAATATTATCAAAACAAATACGAAGAGACAGAGATGTGTATATACGCCTTAAACCGAAAAGCTTTGAAAGGGCTGCCAACCTCAAATGCTATTTTTAATGCATTAGCAAGCATGACATATAGGTGAATGCCTCCACTAACACATGTGAAAATTACTTACTCTAGACACTCACCGTCCTAAAGGACCATATACAGTACATGTATTTATGGTAATACAGTACTCATTTCGAATAACGGCAGTTTGGTGAGTTTCGATTTTATTCACCACACCCGGGTAATTTCACCACATTTTGTAAAAAACTCACCATACTGAAACTCACCACGGCTACAAAACTCACCACACCACATTAGAAAAAATAATTTTTTGTTTTTAAAACCAAGGCACACCTCTCTTTTCGGGCCCAACCACACAACGCGGTAGGTGGTAGGTGTTAGGTAACTCTACCTACTTACCTACCACCACCCCCTTACCCCTCCCTACCCCTCCTACTTTTTCAACTTACTTTCTTTATTTTACGACGATATTTTTTTTGTTTTCGTTTTTTGCCTGACCTGGGGTTGAACCGTTGAACAACTTGTTTGTTTGTAACTAACTTATTAGACAGATAGACCACATAGCACATTAAACAAACAGGTGTTAGTTTTTACTTAATATACCCGGAAACGGAAAAAGAATGTGCGAAGTAAACAAAAAACACAAATTTGATGAAGCTTGGTGGTGGTGGTATTGCGGTATTTTTTAAATGAAAAAGTACTAAAAAAAATACAAAAGTACTAAATTTTTCAACACTGATCTACATGCATGTTTATATACAGTAGTAGTAGAACTGCATACAAAATTTGTTTTGATACATTTTGGAAGGCAGCCAGAGTGATAGCTATATAGCTTGCATATTTTTGTGATTGGTGATTGTTAAGTTTTTGATAAAAATTATTTATTACAGGATTATTAGTGATCATGTGCAGCAATGGATAGTAGTTTAGTTTTCCTTTCTTATCGTTGTAAAAACTTATCACACAATTTTAATACGAAATCGACATTTTAATTCAATCAAAAAATTCGTTCTATAATTTTATTAGATTTTTTGGTTTAGATTAGATTGGTTTGAGGTGACGCATCACAATGTTAGTAGCAGCACTTCTTCACCCAGGCATCCATTGGTCCATTGCGAGCCATCGCAAAAAAAGACAAAGATTGAAGAAATAATAAAAGAAAAAAGGAGATGGGAACAAAATCAAGAACAGAATATAATGAAAGAAAAGAATTAGTTATTATGCCTCAGAGTGAAATAATGCCCTACAGATAAACATTCTTCTAAGGATATCTAAGTATTACATAGAAAATCAATACCGTTTATGATTTCTATCTATTAGGCTTCCAGTCCACGAGATCTATTAGTTTTCAAGAAACCGTATCTACGTACCTGCGGGCAAGAGCAGTGATATAAATAAAACATGATCTACTGTTTTCTACCCCTTCACATATCCAAAATAAATTCAGTGATCTCTCTATTCCATTTCCATTTCCAACGAGGTCATGGTCTGTTAGTAAGAACATGAATGACGCACTCACAGGTGACCTGATAGCAATCTCTGAGTGGGGCCGCGCGAACAGGGTCGATTTCAATGCGCGCAAGACCCAATGTTGTTTTTTGACACACCGGCGTGATGTTGGCTCTGGTGTTCTTTCTGTCATCTGTATTTATGTGTATGTAAATATTGAGGAGGCGGATGCTCTTGATGTTCTGGGCATGAAAATTAGTTGTGATGCTCGTTGGAACGATCACATTTTTCGAGTGTCGAAGGAAGCCTTGGTTTTTTGAAACGGTGCAGGAAGTACTTCACTCCATCCGACCTTCTTACTATTTACAGGACCTTTATCCGACCCCGGATGGAGTACAACTCTCATGTATGAGCCGGTGCTCCAAAGTCTATTTTGAAGGTTCTCGACCGCGTACAGGAGAGGGTGAAGGTGCTTATTAATGACAGTAGGGTATCCAACTCTATTGATTCGTTGGAGCATCGTCGCAATGTGGCGTGTGTTTCATTGTTCTATCGGTACTAAATGGGAGGTGTTCTCGAGAGACAGGGGGCTTGGTTCCCGATAACCACACATTTTTACGTGGTACTCGAGCTTCTCACAGAGCACATCCTTTTTTTTGCCCGCACTGCTCGCTTGTGGAATGATCTTCATGCGAGAGTTTTTCCCGTCAATTACGATATTGGTGGGTTTAAATCGAATGTCCATAAACACTACTCCCTCTTTCCTCCTTCCTATAACCTATTTTCCTAAACCTGCACAATGCACTGCATGAATAAGGGCCATCCCCTGAGTTTATTTAATAAAAAAAAAAAAAAAAGTAATCCCATAATACGTGTCAGCTTCTTGCCTACACATGCAATTAGAATTGTTTCCGTTTCTGTACTTTTGACCATACATCATTATTGCAATCCCACAGTCCGGCCTACATTGGTTGCTATACAGTAAGTTTTCCCTCGATTTACGTCGTAGAATGTTCTGGAAAAAGGCGATGTAAATCGAAACGACGTTAATCGAATTTCAAACAACTCATACTATCGATGCATTTATTTCTTTATGTACATTTTACAAAAAAAAAAAAAACTAATTAAATTTTTATTCTTCTATGTATTTAATTTTTTTTTTTTTTTGTTCGAACGTCCCCGGCCTCTCACTAGCCCACCCTCACCCGACCGCGGAGGGCTCGTCCCCATAACGTAGGGACAGGTACACACTACAGTCCGGACTGTAGCGGGTAAGAGAAAAGTTATGTCAACGAGAACATAAAACAGCTACAGAACTTAATCACGAGCTGAATAAGGTAACAAAAAAAAAACGAAACTATCTAAGACAAGAACCGTGTCTAGTGGGTAGTGTGTTGGCTTATTAGACAAAAGGCCCGGGTTCGTATCCCAGGTCAGACATCAAAACGAAAAATATTTCTTCGGCGACTTCCTCTCAGCAGATTTCTGGCAAAGACTCTGAGAGTAAAAATTGTCATGAAAAGCTTCTCAAAAATCTGTCGTTCGGAGTCGACTTTAAACTGTAGGTCCCGCCACTCATGTATAAAATTAACGCACACAACATAAGTGGTGTGAGAAGCTAGGTCGTAATCCTGACTGAAGGGTTGTAATGGCCAATTATGTATGTATGTATGTATGTATCTAAGACAAGAACAAAAATACGTTTTTATAGAATAATTTATAAATTAATGCCAGAATACAAGCTACGTTTTATATTACAAACACTACAAATAAAATCATAATGCAAATTAAAATCATTACATAATCTACGAAATGGAAAATTACATGCATAATTTCGTTCTATAGAAATCTAAAGAAGCAAGAACTCAGAATCGATATCACCTTTAACCAGATTAAAAACAAAACAAACCCCTAAAACAGGCCTTCTACGTTCCAAAGTTGGAAGTTTTATCAAAGCTAATCTATCCTCATATGACGGAAGCCCATTGGCATAATTCCATCCTAAGCCACGTAAACAGAATAATAAAAACTGCTTCTGCACAGACTCAATTGAATCACTATGACAACGATAGTATGGATTCCAAATAACAGACGCATACTCCAAAATAGGCCTAACAAGTGAAATATAAGGTATTCTTGTTGTATAAAGATCAATGAATTCTCTAGCCCATCTTTTCACAAAACCAAGAACAGCTCGAGCCTTGCCAGTCATCAAACTAATATGATCAATAAAAGACAATTAAATATCCAATAATACTCCTAAATCAAGATATGAAGGCACAGTTTCCAAAGGGCAAGAATTAATCACATAAGTGGACGAGATTACACCAAGGCGAGAGAAAACCATGCATTTACACTTCCTCAATTCAAGATCCATTAAATTAATCCTGCACCAAGTTACAAACAAATCAATATTTCGCTGAAGAACAGCCTGGCCATGATTATCATCAAAAGTATAAAATAATTTAACATCGTCAGCATACATCAGAATATTACAATCAGAAACAGCAGAAGGAAGATCATTCGGAAACAATAAAAACAGTAAAGGACCCAAATGGCTACCCTGCGAAACACCAGAAGTAACACATACAGTCTTAGACAATACATTCCTAAACAATACTCTCTGAGTTCTAAGGGAGAGGTTGGAGTCTTGCCAACGATGAATAATATCAGGAATACCGATTAGTGAAAGTTTAAGAAGCAAAATTCTATAATCAACCCTATCAAAAGCTTTACTAAAATCAGTATAAATTGCATCAGTCCGAGCACCGACAAGAAAGCCCCTGAAAACATGTGTAGTAAATTCAAGAAGATTTGTGACAGTCAACTTGCCTTCCAAAAAACCATGCTGGAAAGGAGATATTAAAGATCTTGTATTAAAAAAGAGATAATCCGTCACTAGTTTCTCCATCAACTTGGGAATAGCACTGAGCTTGGCAATACCCCTGTAATTGGAAATATTAGATTTATTACCCGACTTGTGCAAAGGAATTATAAATGAACTCTTCCAAATAGATGGAAAATGACCAACCCTCAGAAGCCTATTGAATATAAAGGTCAAAGGACCACTCAAGACAACAGCACACTTTCTTAAAATACAGGCCGGGACCCCGTCAGGGCCCGGCTAGTATGTAAAGAGGGAATTTCCCCTTATTTTGTTTATAAACAATAGAGGCGACGTAAATCGAATGACGACGCAAATCGAAGTTGAAGGGAATAAAATTCTTGACGACGTTAAAAGAAACAACGTAAATCGAGACGACGTAAATCGAGGAAAGGAATACTGTACACGATTGATAAATGAATTCAACTTATTCGCAATAATTCCAAAGAAGAAGACTATTGGTGGTTTCAGTGACCTCTTTTCTGTCTGTATTTCTAATGTTCCTATTCTCAAGATTCACTCTGTATACAAGTTCTATTGTCGCCATTAATAGCTGGTGTGAAAAGATTCAACGTAACCCTTATGCCAGTGTGACTAGTCTTTAAAATTTATTCAGAATGGAGAGATGATATATGTATATATCTATTCTTCATTAAATGAATGCCATAAGCATCGGAATGTGTTTAGGGACCACATTATGCATTTAATGTAGGTAGTAAATAAATAGGTTTGGCATAATGCCAACCAATTTCCTAGAAATTTCCTTCCAATTCATTATCAGTTTATTCCAAAATATTCCTTATATGCAACACTCTCTTTATATACTAAAAATACATCATCTATGTGTCTTTTCTGTTCCTTTTACGCAAACTTGTTTGTAAATTCATTCTTTCTAGTTCCTTCAATAAAAATGAAAACAGAATGCATGCGTTGCGGTTGTATGATTGATTAATCTTTAATCTTTTGAAGTAAAGCAGCTATCTGATAGCAGCAATGAAATATCGTATTTAATTGGCCAGAGGCTTATTTGCGAAATAATCGTAAGATTTTCTTATGAATGTTATAATAAATGTCGATTTATTACAAGGCCTGTCTATATGAGGAGCATTTTTTATTGTTTCTTTACTGTTAAAAATCTTTAAGTGCATCAAAAAGAAAAAAGGAATATTTTTTTTAACAAAAAACAAAAAAAAAAATAATATTCACATGCACTTATTTGTTGTCATCATTATTTATTTTTTAATATTCTAATTTTGCACCGAGTCATGGTAATTTTTCAATTTCAAAATGTTGACATGCCAAGTAATGCGCTTTAATAAACGAAATGCTCTTTCGTAATGCTTTGCTACGCTTCATGTAACCACCCGAGGGGGGGGGGGCGGACAAAACATAGAGACACCGAACGAACACAGAAGTCAATGAGCTGTCATCGCGTAATAAGTTGAGTGTAAAACATGTTAAAGCTAACTAACTAACACATGTTGCATATGCTTTCATTAAAATCTTAAAATGCACGTAAAATATTAAAAATTATTCAGAAACCAAATTGAAATCGTAACCGGGAATCGCGGTATACGGTGAGACATTCACATTAGAGTGTTATTTTAATATGAGATAAGAAAAGCTGGAGTATAATTATTTCAATTTATATACAATATTGCTAATTGAATAAAATAATAGACTGTTAAATAGGTCTCCAATTTAAAAAATAATCAAAATTTTATTTCAGTAATAATTTTTTCCACACTAAATACCCCTAATTATATAAAAATATATCTTTTCCATTGATTGCTTTCTTTAATATTTTCCAATGCTTAAAAATCCTCTAATTGAATTCATTTGCGTGCAGGATTCAATCAATAGGATGCTCCTCACCAACATTCATTCCATGATCTTTACCACTTTTTTTGTTATTTGCAGAAAAATGTATGAAGCCTCTCCACTGTGCAGCATAGTAATAATTTGTATGGTAAAATTGGTAAATTGGTGTAAATTCGAAAGCGATGTTTGTTTGCATAAATACTATTTATATTACCTACATATTATGTATGCATACATACATACTAGAGATCAGCAATGAATCATTTTTCTGCTACTCATAAGTACTCATGCAATTTTGAGTATGAGTGAATCAATAGGATTGAAATTCAACTACTCTGATTCATTCATACTCGCTACAATATTGATTTATAAGTATAGGTTACAATGAGTATGAGTACAACGTTGACATCAAACTCACAACATGTTTGATTCATACGCCTACTCATTCTGATTTACAAATTTAGAAAAATACTTATAATACTTATAAGTGATTCGAATCATTCATCAAAATTTAAAGCCTTTGTTGTTGTTGCATATACAAACAAAGCATACATACAATCTTCTTGTGAGTGAGTATTGCAGTGCTCGTACGCGAATCATACTTATTTTGTGCTTCGTGTAAATGTTAAGTACAGACGAGTCGAAGCCAATAACATCATGCGTATTGTTAAGTATGAGTACGACGAGTACTTCCAACTTTGAGTATGAGTAGTGTGGGTATCATATTAAAATAAGTATGAATGCGTATAAGTATTAGAAATTATAAGTATGACTCGAATCTACTCATCGTTTTGAATACCTGTTGCTAAGATCTCTGATACATACATGATTGGTCATTACAATCCTTCAGTCAGGATTACGACCTAGTTACTTACACTACTCATGTTGTGTGTGTTAAGCTTAAACATGAATGACGCGACTTACAGTTTAAAGTCGACTCCGAACGACAGATTTTTGAGAAACTTTTCATGGCAATTTCACTTATTCTCAGAGTTTTTGCTGGAAAAATCTACTGAGAGGCAGTCGCTGAAGAAATTTAATTTTTTTTTCATATTTCCGTTTTGATGTCTGACCTGGCGTTTGAACCATGACCTTACGTCTAATAAGCCAACACACTACCTACTAGATTACGGCGACTTCCTAGATATCATCGGCCTAAATTGGAATACAATCGTTGTATATGGACCGTTGATTTGAAGTTTATTTTGAGGCTCCTCAATCGCATTTATCAAGAAACAAGATTACTGTGATTTCACTTTGGTGCATTATTTCGTGTATTAAATGCATTCATTCTTTAGTCGGTTCTGTATGAGAAACCTGGCTATAACAGTACGTTGTTAAAGCATTAAGCAGTAAACCAGAAATTTTTTTTCAAATTTATGTTGCATTCCTTTAACATTCTTTTGATAACATGGCTGGTTGGATTATTCAAATTACAATTAATTTTTTTTGTTTGAAACTCTGTCTAAAACCTCGTTATCCTTAAATACAAATTGCTGCTCTCAATCATTTCTTTTTTTTAGTTGTTGTTGTTGTTATGGAAACTTTTATTAAAATTCCTTTGCAATATATTCCACTAAGCATTTGCTCTGGTATTTGTTTTCTTTTTTATTTATTTTTTTTTGCCTCTCCACACAAGCTGCCACTGTTACCACTATTTGATGTGCAATGCGTTGTTTAGTGCGTTTCCTTTTGTTAGGAGAAGCGTAGCAGCATCAGGAGTATAAAACAAAAGAAACATTTTTTTTGTTGCCATATTATAACAAGCGGTTGTTAATGCTGCCATCTTTGTTGTGGTTATTATTGTTATTGTTACTGTTGTTGTAATGTTACATACATATACACATATGATGAACATACATACGTAGTACGAACTGACCCAACTATCGCCAACACCATGAGCCTCAACTTCAGCATTAGCAGCAGCATATATCATCAGTATCAACATGAACGATGATGTTGTCGTCGTCATATTAAACAGAAGAATACCAGAAAAAAAACGAAAAAAAGAATTCCGTAACACTTTCTGGTTCTGGTTATGATAAAAATTTTCCACTTTAGTTTAGTTTTTCTAAGAGAAGAAAATCTAAAAAAGAGAGCGGAAAAAAAAACCATGAAAAAAATGACATGAAATAAAATATAAAGAGTTGAAATGTCAGATTCTATGAAATGTTTATAATAAAATAGTAATTGTTGTTGTTGTAAATTTTTGTTCTTCTATATACATAATAACTATTAGAATGTTGTTGTAGTTGCTGTTGAATAAATGCATTCCTTAACAAGTCGTTTGTCTTACCTGCATCAGGAAATTTGCATACCCCAAGTCTGCTTATTATCAGGCAAATACAGTAGAACAGAATGAAATGATATGAACTGTTGGCACAGATTATTACCCTACACTGGCTTTAATAATGGCAAAATACTTGTAATATATAAAGCCAGACCCTATTTGAAAGCTCCTTTAAAGCGTATGGTGGTAGGGTTGATCTTCTGTAATTTTTAATTTTTCAAAAATTTATTTAAAGTTCGTATAATATTGACTTTAAAGTAGTTTGCCATGCAGTCTGTACTTCAATTCTTTGAACTGTTTCATTCTTAAATTAATCATCATTCTTAGCACGATTAAGGCGATATAAAGACTAAAAAAATTTATAAAAAAATGTTTAATACACTCAAAAATTATTGATTGACTATTTGGTAATTAGAAAACTTTGTTTCTCATTTAGGGATTTATTTTTCAAATTAGAAACTTTTGAGAGTAAAATCTTCAAGGTTTAATTGACGACTTCGTAATCTGTATTTTGAACCAATTAGAATCAAGAGAGTTAACTTTAGATAGGTAAGAATTCTTTATAATTCAATAAGGTTCAGTAGCGTAAAGTTTTTCCTTTTAATTTCGATACGAAAGTAAGAGTTTTCATTTACTTATCATTGTTGAATTGTAATAAAATTGTGACAGTGAAGACCTGGTGCATGCCGCAAGCTAGAATTTACTGAAATTTAGATTGTTTGATTGCTTTCCTGCGTGTGCCATGAACTCGGGTAATTGGTTGGACCGCTTGAGAAAAGCATTCACTCAGAATGAAAATTTTTTAGCCTATAGGAAAGGAGGCGTGTACCTACACAAATTAAAAATGATTCCCCTGAAGCTTAGCTAGCATCAGTCTAAAGACATAAGTATTTAGGATATCTATTCGTATAGCTACATATGTTTCTTGTTAATTTTTTTAATTTGTATTTTGTCTTTTAACATTTTTTACTAACAATTATTTTCGAGTGTTCCCAATAAAAGTTGAGAATTTTTCAACTTTTATCATAATATCGTTATTATTCTTGTTGTGGCTTTAACATGAAATCAAAAGAGTAATAGAAAGAAAACAAGGAGAGTAACAAATCCACTTAGATTGTCCTGGTCATACACTCATACACCGGCATGAATATTAGTAGTAATACAGGCTTTTATTATTTTTTTTTTTTTTTGATCATGAGCCAGTGACATCATTAGCGTTGAGTACGTAAATCTCTAGATTGGTTTGCTGGTTGGTTGGCTGGCTGTCATTATCATAAATTTATTGTCATGTTATGCTGCTTGTTAATGTCTTGTTATTGCAACAAAATCCAATAACAACAACAATGTACATACTACAACAAGACAAGACTTGTATTAAATCTCTTTTAAGCAACGTGCAACAATATTTTCATTATTCTGTATGCAACACGCCACTTAACGTTGTCCATGTTCAATTCTCTCAACTACTCTTAACTAAAAAATAAAAAAAAATTTTCTTTCGGTAAATTTTGTATGCGGTTAAGGTAGGTATTTACCGTTAAGCTTTAGTGTTTTCTCGATTTTTCTTTTGTGTTGTTGTAACTGTAGTTGACATATGGCGATTACTGTTGCTACTTACTAACGATATTTGCTGTTATTGTTGTTGCTGTTGTTGTTATTGCATCGATACTTTAACTAGTGTGTTTCATTTATCATGGCTCTCCTCTTTGGTCCTTCTTTTATAAATTTTTTTTTTTATTTTTTTTCTGTTGTCCTCCGTAGTTGTAGTTTTTTAATGGTAATTTTTATGGATTTACTGGAGTTTATTTTAATGAAATCCATTTATAATTTTCACTCTAAACCCAGCAGTTTTAGTTGTCTCTGCTTTTATTTTATTTTTTGCATTCTCCTTTGTTGTTGTATTTTGATGAGGTGCCAGATAAAATGGATATTATAAAATAGTGTGGTTGTGACTTTTTTAAGTGACTTTTTTCTGTACGAAAGTTGTAGGAAATATTATGTATTTTCGTTAATTAAAAATTTATTTGCTCTTTAAGGTTATGTTATATGCGTAGCTAAAATTGTTGGCAAAGACCCTATAAAAATCGTCATGGATTATAGTGTGTCCCACAAGTAGAAAAACGCTTTTATTTTCTAAATATCTCAAGTAATATCACAAGCAATGGTAAGAGAGTAGCTGTGTTATCGTAAAACAAAGTGTTAATCAACTGCTATTGATCTCAGCTAGAAATCAATTGTCAAACATATCTGACAGTCGTTAATAGTAAATATTGTTACGTTTTTACCTTTTAAAAACGTTAAAAATATGAGTTCGTAGATTGTAAATAAAGTAAAAATAAATATGTGTTTAATTTTAATGAATTCTTTATTATCTTCTTTATTTATTAGCTTTAGTGCCACTGTTCCAGCTTATTCCACGTATATAATGCTTACAACCTTTTTGTAAGCAACAACACTTGTTAGTTATTCTCCGCTCACAACCTTTTTGTAAGCACTACACTAACAAATGCTTCCTTCAGACGCAACTTGTCTGCACACACGACTGATTCAACTCAAACTCTGAACCCTGAATCATCCTTGCTCGCTTTGGCTTGCCTTTTATATCACTGGATCTTTAGTGTGATGAATGCCCTTGAAGGATAATGATGGCCTTCGGGAAGATTTTAATAATGTTTACATTCGAGCAGCTAGATTAGTTGTTGTTGGTTTATTTGTCTCTCCGCTATTTTATACTGCACATTGTTGTTGCTTGTTTACTTATTTGTTCCCTTCATTTTGTTGTTGGTTATTTACGTCTTTTATCCCTTATCCTTGTTTATTCAACGATCTTGTAAACAAGCGCTTTATTTTTGTTGGTATGTTTTTTTACTCATCCATTGGTCACGTGAACAGTGCGCTGTTTTGTTTTTGGAGCTTTTGTTTATCATTTTAACAACACCATTTCCACTTTCGTAACAATAATAGTAATAATGGAGTGGGTTTGCTCGGATAGAAGGCTCTCACTAAGCAATCAACGTCAGATGGGATAACATTTTGGATGTCTTTGAAATCTAAGAGTGGGGATTATTCATCAAGATTTGTTTGTTAAATACTTGAAACTGCTAATCCATAATGTTGGCAGATAGGTAGCAACTCAGTCTAGTTATGTAGAAGAACCATTTAAATTAGTCATCTTGTGCGTACAGTAGCATTTCGTAGTTGCATGGATTGCTTGCAAATAAATCGCAATAAAGCGTACAGTTGATATCAAGGATGTTATTATGGTGTCCTGTCCATATCCATGTTCTAAAGCCAACCAGTAGGTGATTTTAGAATTCTATTCCGTGTCCTTATTTATTAGAGCAGTAACGATTTAAATGACTATGTTCACAATTAAAACAAAATTTTAAATTTCTTGTGAAATTATTGTTTGCTGGGTTAATTTCCTTCCATTGAGTGAGAGCTGGATAGTTAAGCGGACAGTCACCGGTATTTACAACAAAACATGCGGTCAATTTTCGTTTGTAAACAAATAGAGAAACTATGTGAGAGACACAAAAATGATGAGAGTATACATAAGTGCATATGTATGTGTGTAAGCTGCAGTGAGTTATTGTATGATAGGTTTTCATAACAGGAAAGTAAATTTTTATAAATACACTACAGGTGCATGCAACATATACACATACATGCACTAACGCATATATCAACAATTTTTTGTTGTTGTTTTTTTTTTATAAAATAACACTTTTCATTTTTGTCTGTCTCTTTTCCCTTCTCTTTCTCTTTCTCTCTCTCTCTTTCTCTCTCTCTCTCTCTGTGTTTTGTTATTGTTATTGCTGAGAGAGAAGGAGAGGAAGAGAGGCCTCATATAAAATATTCTGTTGGTTTTTTTTTCTTTTTTACTTCTTTTAAGCAAACGATTTTGTTGTTGTTGTATGCGTAGTCTTTTTTCTCTTCTGTTATTTTAGTTGCGTTGTACTTATGTTGTGTGCCATTGTTGTTTGCAATTTTTATTTACTTAACTTTGTTGCTGTTGTCGCTACTGTCGACTCTTGATGTTCATATACAACTACTCTTGGGATACAGGGTCAAATGCGTCAAATATCAACATTTAACTCGTTTTTTTTACTATTTTTGAAGAATATTTGTCAAAAGGCAAATGAGAATTCATGGAGACACAGGCATACCAACTACTTAAAAGGTAGCTGTAGCTGTGATCAACTAATTAGAAATAATAAATAATAAAAAATAAAAATTTATAAAATGTTTTCATAAATTACATGCCAATAAAAATACAATTTGTAATAACGTATTGTATTCGCAGTAGAAAATTCAATTTCATACATATGAGGCGTATGAGTAATGTATAGGGAATGAATTAAAAAAATATTCAGTATACTCATAAAGTACAAGGGGAAGGGGAATATTTTAATTTATCCAACGATTGATTGTAGTAATCTTTGTACATATATCTTATTTTATCTAATAGAGGTGTAATAGACTCACACTAGGTGGCGTTAGAAAGAATAAATTTTATACTATTTTATTAGCAAACTCCTACAGAAGCTGTATTGACAAGGAAAAAACAAGTGGAAAGCAAGTAAAATCTTCTCTACATTCTTCCTTGTTCGGCACTTGAAAATCTAAAGATTTTTATGCACCCAAACTAAATTGGCAGAAAGTGTCTAACTAAAACACAAGTTCATAAAACTAAGAAATTATAGTTAAATGACGTTATGCTGGTACTATCAGTATTACAACGGCAATCAAGTAAGCTTTGGCTTTCCAAGTGTTTGCCAATTCAACCTAACCTAAGTGGCGTAGTAAAAGTTTATACTCTTCGATGTCCATTACGAAACACTAACTAACCCTATTGATTCATTAGAACAACTTTGTACTGCAACTTATGCCCCATTTGCTTATTGCAATTGCAATGGATAGTCTGCATACTAACATAATTAGGGTGCCCTGGTAGTCTAGTGGCTAGTGTACTACACTACTAGCGTGAGGGTTGTGTTGTAATTGTATTCTAATTAACTTGCTGACTTTTATGATTCAAATCCCAATCAATTTAAAATTTTTCCTATATTTTAAATTATTTTGTTTTAATTTATTTTCAGCTTTTTAAGAATCCTTAAAGATGTTAATAAAAGTTTCCTCAAATCATAAAAATTTCATTGGAGAACATTTCACATTTCATATGAAATTTATTTCAAATTTGTCTTTATTTGCTTTCAAAGCCCAATAACAATAAACTAAAATGTTATAGACAAAGCAAGAGCCTGCTGATGTGGGCTTGATGTTGTAAAAAGTACATTTTTATACTTATTCAGAAACATTTTCAAATATTTTCCATGCAATAGTTGAAGCATATTTCGTTAAAGTGTACACAATGTCTGTCCGTATGTGATGCTGATGTTGCTGATGCTGCTGATGATTTTGTTCGCCTCTATCTCGTTGTAAGGAACAGTATGCAATGGTTGAGTGAAATGAAAATCAATTTCATATTTTACGCACAATGAAGAGACTGAAGGAAATAATATTAATAAAAAAAAAACAGAAACAAAACGGCCAAAAGGGTTAAAAGCGTAAATTTAACATTTTATTGCATCTGGCTAAGATGAGATGAGAAATGAAAAACAAAACAAAAAAAAAAAAAGGAGCAGGAGAAATAATAAAACTTCCATTGCATTGCGAATAGTAAACAAAAAGAGAAAGGGAAATGAAATAAAAATATGAATGAGTTTTACAACAATAACAACTGCGGGTCCAAATGGTACCTTATGGATAAGTCTGTATCTTGTTCGCTGTTTATCTGTGTATTCAGCATTCAATTTCAATTTTCAAAACACGAGCAAGAGGTTAAAGAGCACTATACACTCGAGAAAATGTTGTTGATCTTTTATGGAAATAAATTTCAAAATTGAAGGCCTATTTAGTTTACTTAATGGAGTAAAGCTGTCTTGGACTGCTGTGTCTCATCCTACTTCTAAAGAGCACAACTCATCTCTCGTCGACAAGCAATCGATGTACTCCAAATTAGTTTTTTTTATTACAAATTGAAGAAGTAAAGCTATTTTGGTTTTTGCAAATATTGCAGAGGAAAAGAAAATCCCTTTGTAAGATATTAAAGACACAAACCATATATGAAATTAGACGCACAATAACTTACTAATACTGTTTGTTTACTTACTTACTTACTTAATTGGCCATAACAGCCCGATTAACGGATTTCGGCCTGCCGCAACACATCCTTCCAGGCGCCTCTGCTTCTTGCGCGCATACGCTAATTGGTCACACCAATCGATGACAGGGCTTCTTCGATTTGGTCCTTCCAACGGATACAAGGTCGTCCTCTTCGCCGACTTCCGCAGATCCCCGCATCAAACACTCGTCTCGCCGGAGCATCCTCCTCCATTCGAACGACATGACCGAGCCAGCGCAGCGGCTGGATATTAATACACTGCACAACGTCCATGTCGTTGAGGAGCTCATACAGTTCACTGTTAAATCGGATGCGGTGGTAACGGCGGAACCAAGGTAAATGAATTCCTTGACTGTATCAAAAGTAAAGTTATCGGCCGTAATTTGAGAATCAATACGCCGCACGGCTCTACTTGTCGATAAAATATACTTCGTTTTGCACTCATTTACTGCCAGACCCAACTTCTTAGACTCCCGTTCAATAGCACTAAAGGCAGCAGTGACATCTCGTTTGGTACGCCCTATGATGTCGATGTCGTCAGCGTACGTAAGCAACTGGACACTTTTTTGAAAAATAGTGTCATTACGATGCACTCCCGCCTTTCGCAGAACACTCTCCATGACGAAGTTGAAGAGGTCGCATGGTAACCCTTGTCTGAAACCTCGCACGGTATCAAAAGGTTCGGAGAGATCCATTCCTACCTTGACGGAGCTGCAGGAATTGCTCAACGTCATTCTGCATAGCCTTATCAGCTTCGCGGGTATACCGAGCTCAGACATTGCGGCAAAAACACGATCCTTTATGGGGCTATCAAAACCAGGCTTATAGTCGACAAAAAGATGGTGTGTGTCGACTTGATTTTCGTGGGTCTTTTCCAGGATTTGGCGTAGTGTGAAGATCTGATCAATGGTGGACTTGCCAGGTCTGAAGCCGCACTGATAAGGTCCAATCAGTGTTTTGACGAGGGGCTTCAGTCGTTCACACAATACGTCTGTAAGAACCTTATATGCGATAGGGAGAAGGCTTATACACCTATAGTTAGCGCATATCGTAGGGTCTCCCTTTTTCAGGACAGGACAGAGAACACTGAGGTTCCAATCGTTGGGCATACTTTCCTCTAGTCATATTTTGTAGATGAGCAGGTGCATGCGCCCTACCAACTCATTACATCCGATCTAAAACAATTCAGCGGGGAGGCCATCAGGACCTGCCGCTTTGTTGTTTTTAAGTTGCATAATCGCGACTGTTTACACAAAACAGAATCCTCTTTAAAGACTTACGATTACGAATAGTTTTCTTTGAGTGTTTATAATTCAACGCTATATTTCGTGAATTGAGTATTTTGTTTGTTCAAAGTGCAAATTGTTTTCCAGCTGAAATTCCATTTATAAACGTATGCGGAATACATTCCTTTTTTGGTTTTTTTCGTTTTGGTTGGTGGTTAAAAATTGAAAGCATACAGACAGGCCATATAGACTGCTACTTACATACGGACAAACAGATTGTGATAATATGACAGGAGCATTTTGAAATTCCCCTCTTTTTTGCGCACTTTAGTTTGCCTCTTGCAAGTTGTGTGTGGTGTGTTATTACATGCAGTATGACTATTGATATTGCGTGACAATTTAGTAAAAGCACGCACAAGAGGGTGAGTTTGTAACACAAACTAAACACAAAATGCGTATATCCGTTGTAAGCACACATACATACATAGAAGCCTGTGTCCCTCTATAATATTCTTTTTTATATGCATATGCGTGTATGTGTGTATGTATGCATGTGTATTTGCATTTATTTTTCAACAGTTATTCAGCATAAATATGCGTTAAATTAAAATTTATTGAAAAAAAAACATCTCCTTTACTGTGACAAGATTTCTTTGCATTTTCTTTTTTATTTTCCTATTCAATATGCATTTTAGAACATCAAGAAAAATATGTTCAATTCAGTTCAATTCAATTCAATTCAGTTCAGTTTTCTTTTCATATTTTATCTGTCGAAATAGTTTTTTGTATTGTAACTGAAATATGTATGTATGCACAATACTATTAACATTTATCGTTTATTATTATAGTTGTTGTTGTTGTTCGTGTCATTGTTGTTGCAGCAATTGCTGTTAAACTGCCATTGATGCAGTTAAAATTGTAGAGATTTTCTTTTGAAATATTTTGAATAGCAAAGAAGTGTAAATATTTTGCATTTTGTCGAGAAAGGGGTTTTTTTTTCTTTCGAGAAAATGAATGTCATGGTAAAAAATATTTTCAATAAATTGTTGAGATTACTGTAAAAAGAAAGAAAAAAACAAATATGTTTGTACGTCTCTTAAAATGCAATAAAATATTTGATGTCTCATATGTGTTTTAAATTCTTTCATACTTAAAGATAACACTTAGGCCCATAGGTCATATTATATTAGGTGAGGTATATAAAATGTCAGTGCAATTGTATAATTCGATCCATCGATATAATTCACTTAGGAAATTTTAATTCGGTAATACGAACTGCTAATCTAAATCAGAATAATTAAAGAATAAGTTTCGTGAATAGACATAGATGGTTGGACAAAATAAATCAATCATAGGTTAGGTTAAGTTAGGTTAGATTAAACTGGCAGGCTCTTCAAGGGTTACAGCTCCTGGTTGGTATCTTTTAAGCCTTCCGACAGTCTTATCAAAAAATGAATTTCATTCAAATCGTCTTAGGCTAGACATGTTCTGCTAGAAAATTCTCGGTGTCCAAGAATTCTAATTCACCTGAAAATGACAGAGAAAATGTTCTGTCGTCACTGACTGTCACTATCACTATCTTGTCTTGAAGACAGACTACATGCAAATGGCAGTCCAGAGAGTATTCTTTCCAACCGTGGTAGTGGGATAGCTGTACTAATTTTGAGAGTTGAGATTTTCAGTTTTGAATTTTAAAAAAATCAATTTTCGGCAAAAAATTACATGAAAATTGTCTAAAAGATTAGTGGCCATTTTGGAACATACATACATACATAATTGGCCATTACAACCCTTCAGTCAGGATTACGACCTAGCTTTTCACACCACTTATGCTGTGTGCGTTAATTTTATACATGAGTGGCGGGACCTACAGTTTAAAGTCGACTCCGAACGACAGATTTTTGAGAAGCTTTTCATGGCAATTTTTACTCTCCGAGTCTTTGCCAGAAATCTGCTGAGAGAAAGTCGCCGAAGAAATATTTTTCGTTTTGATATCTGACCTGGGATTCGAACCCGGGCCTCTTGTCTAATAAGCCAACACACTACCCACTAGACCACGGAGACTTTGGAACATACGTATAAGAAATAATACACCATACAGACTACATGCAAATGGGTGCTCTTTCCAACCGTGGTAGTGGGATAGCTTTACTAATTTTGAGAGTTGAGATTTTCAATTTTGATTTGTGAAAAAATCGATTTTTGACCTACAAATTTAAGTTAAATACACATCAGGCAGAATCCTTCATGTCCTAATCATATATAATGTTGCTAAGCCGTCTGAGAACTTCAGAGTCATACTATTTTCGAAATAAAAACTGTAAAGTACCGTGATTGAGGAAAATATTCAATAAATTATAATCTTGTTTTATATAAAAAATCTGGTATGTTCTCGCACATGCTTTTCATTGCAGTGTTTCTTTTGTCTGCAGAGATTGGAACATTATTTTTTGATTATTCAAAAGAGTCTTGTTCTTAACAAAACAATTACCAGCCTAAGAAATTGTGTTTTTCCTTTGAGAGTCTATAAAAGTCCTTCAGCCGTTTATTAATAGAATAATTTCTTTTTTTTTATAAGTAATTGAGAATTTATTTAATTTTATTTTTACGTTTTTGAACAATTCAATTCAATATAAAAATGTAATGAATTTACTTAAAAGTCATAAAGACACCAAACAATTGCTTTTAAATTAGGAAGAAAAAAATAACAACTTGAGAAATAAATTGAACAATTAAAACAGTAATCAATATCAAACAAATACCAGCTGAATTTATTTGATTTTATCTTTCACTGTGTCAAAAAAAAAAAATAAAAAACGAAATAAAAGGAATTTAAGCGAATTACAGATACCCTACAGAACTAAGTCAGGTTTTTTTTCAGATATAAGAGGTAGGAACCCTTAACAGGTCTCTACTAGATACAGGGAACAGCAATATTACTTTGCTGACAAGAACTGTAGTGGAGTTCTAGCCTTAAGAGAAATTTCTGCTATTCTATGGCGAATTATGATTACATAGAATTCACCATATCACGTTAATTTGGACAAAACGGATTCTATAATTTCGATTTCCTTAAAGCTTTGTTAACATCTTGGTGAGCTATTATGCCTACTGCGATGTACAATACACGACTCCTAAACAATTAAAAACTCAAGGTGTCCATATATACTTAGGACTAATATGGTCATGTGCGGCTAACGTTTGGGTATCTTTTTATTACTCCCTAAGGAAATATTTGTTTCATTTCATTTGAAATAAAACTTCACATCCATTTGATCTACATATCAGATCTTGGCAGAACCCAAGACGTTCCTAATGTGGATTTTATATACTCCCGCTGACTTGTTTGAGAGGCAAGTTATAGTCTGTTGTAGTATTCTGTACATCCAGAATACAAATCATCACCAGCTTTACATGTATTTTGTTTTCCAAAAAAAAAAAAAATTAATTCCGTAAATATTTGCCAGCACACACACACACACACTGCAATTATGGCAGTCTGAGTTTGTTTTAAAGTCTGCAACGCCACAGGAAGATTCGAGAACGAAGGCTGAGGTAAAAGAAAATTTTCCCAAAAATTTTTATTTGAAATCCCAAATTGAATTCTCTGTGATTTGAATGTCTCTTGTATTCCCATAACAAAAGTGATTTTTTCTTTCTTATTTAAATTAAACTGTAACAATACCTTGGCGGGGGAGACTGCTTTCAGTGTTGGAAGAAGCAGCAACAAAATAAAACAGAACAGAACAGAACAAGATGAAAAATAGTTGCCTATTTGCGTGTTTTTTTTTCTTTTTACAGAAAGAAGAAAATTAAGCCTACAGCCTTATGAACATTGATTTTTGCAAATAGAAATGCGACAATAAAGGCAAAAGAAAACAACAACAGAAAAAAAAATCTCCGCAAAATTGAAAACATTTTTCCAAAAAAAAAAGGTATATGAGAGCTTGAAAATAAATTTTTCTTTTCATGAATTTTTGTTTCTTAAATAATAATAAAAATGTTGTTGTTGCTATTTTGTTGTTGTTAATGTTGCTGTTGTTGTTTTCTTAGTGAACAATTTGCCTATTATTTCGATTCATGTGACATGTTGTCATTGCCATTGCATTTGCCCGGCATTGGAATTGTTACTGGGCTTAGTAGTGCTATGGTGGTGGCATTTGCTTGTAACAAAACCAATGTTCTTGCTCTTGCTATTGCCGTTGCCGTTGCTGTTGCTATTATTGTCATCGGCCTTATCAAATTCATCTTCTTTCTAACTTCCTTCAGCATGTCAGTTTAATGCAGGCAGACTGTAAGGAAAAAACATACAAAAAAAAAAGAAAAAGATTTTGACTTAGAAATACCAAAAATTGTGTGTCTAGTAATGGAAGAGGACCAAAAGCAGAAACGGAAATATTACTTACGAAAAAAATTTAATAATAATACCCAAATATCAACAACAATAACAATAAGAATAACAACAGCAATAAATACTCTGATGATGTTGTATTACTTTAATATCCCATCTGTACACTATAGCCCATGAGAGTAATTCGTACAGAACAACATTCTGACATTAACAATACAGGGGATGCATGCGATACACATTCAACATGCTCATCTTGGGCTCCATTCATTCATTCATTCATTTCTGTCTTTTCTGTCTTTCATTTCTGGTGGTTATTTTTTTTTTGTTATTGTTTTTTCTTTCTTTTATTATTTTTTCTATTTTAGATATTTGTTAAATAAATAGTTACAGTGGTTTAAATAGAGCAAAAACAAACTACCATTTAGTGTCAAAACATTCAGGAATTGTTTGATTGTTGGTTGAGACTTTGGCGCAAAATCGTACCTTATCCAAGATTTCAAACAATCAAGTCTCTACTGAGCAATATTTTATTGGAGATCTAAATTTGTGCTATCTTCTCTAAGTATGAAAAGAGTTCTCTGTCAATGCTGTCTGTCTGTTTTCATTTTAAATGACTTTCAAAATTTCCTTTGGAAGACTGGGTAATCTTATAAAAATTACCGCTATACCAGGGTTCCAAGACCAAAATGATCAAAATTGATAAAGAAAAGTCAACATCACTCTTTTCACAGATGTTTCAGATATTTTTTAGGAGTTTTTGCAATCGTACTAGTACAACTGTTACAGTCTCATTGAATTCATTCTTTGTTTGGTTGTTCATATCAGTTATGCTCCATAACAGCAGCATCACGTCTATTACTTTTTCCAGTTCTAACATATAGGCCTTAACGGATTCTACTTACAAAAAACGGTAGATGTTTTGAAAAAAAAAACAGCGATTTGGGTAATTCTAATATCCTTTGAAACATTTAATTGGGTTGTTGGGATTTTACTCATCTAATCCTATTTTATTCACAATGAAATGAGTTTTTTTATAGTTTAATTAACAAAAAGTACCGGGTTATTCATTTCGTGGTTTCAAAAGTAAACGTAAATAAAACTCGTATAAAATATTTTTTTCATGATATTTTTTTTTGATTGTAAAGTTTGAACGTTGATGTTATGTGTGAAATACTACATCAGTTAAATGACCTCCACGCGAAATGCTGCAAGCATTGATTCTTTTGACACATATTGGGGCGGTATCTCAGCCATAACTTGACGAATGTTGGTTTTTAAGTGCTCAAGAGCTGAAGGTTTACATGCATAAATACGGTCTTTCACATAGCCACACAAAACGTCTAATCTGTTGATATTGCCATGACGAGAAATTACGCAGCCAGGAAATGTCTCTTGCAATAAAGCCATATTCGCTCTAGTTGTGTGACATGTGGCACCGTCTTGTTGAAACCACATATTCTCCACACATATTCTTCAATACCAGACAAAAAAAAGAATCGGTTATCATATGACCATACATACACAATTGACCATTAACAACCCTTCAGTCAGGATTACGACCTAGCTTCTCACACCACTTATGTTGTATGCGTTAATTTTATAAATAAATGGCGGGACCTACAGTTTAAAGTCAACTCCGAACGACAGATTTTTGAGAAGCTTTTCATGGCAATTTTTACTCTCAGAGTCTTTTGACAGAAATCTGCTGAGAAGAAGTCGCCGAAGAAATATTTTTTTTCGTTTTGATGTCTGACCTGGGATTCGAACCCGGGCCTTTTGTCTAATAAGCCAACACACTACCCACTAGACCACGGCGACTTCTATGACCATAACGCTCCGATTTGACGGTGACAGTTGTTCCATCATCGTTTTCGAAGAAGTAAGGTCCAATCACACCTTCGCACCAAAGAGGAATGTAATAGATGTAATGGCCTCTCTTCAATTACTTGAGGATTCTCAGAACCCCAAATATGTCAATTTTGTTTATTAACATACCCGGCGAGCGTGAAATGTGCTTCATCGCTGAAGAAAATTTTGTTCGAAAAATTTGCCGATACGTGGCTGTGGCAGAATCATCATTTTTGTAGTAGGTTTTTATGCGTTGTGTGATAGTTAAGCAATCCACTTTCGTCAATGTCAGACTTTCAACTGAAAAGAAAGAAATTGGTTTTACAACTTAGTTTAACAGATATCGAATTCCAGTTCCATACTTTTGAAACCACGAAATGGATAGCCCTTTACATTATTTAGTACTATTTTTAGGAATGAATGAATAAAAATTTTAAATCGTTTAAATGTTTGTGACCAAGACTACTGTCATTTAAAAATTGCATTCGTTGCAGTCACTGCTGTTGATGGAATGAGTAATAGCTGAGTGTTTATGTGCGTGTGTGTGTGTATTGCTTTCTGTCTAGTAAAATCAGCCATACAACAACAATTATTTACTAGTATTTTGTAATTTGAAAACACAAAAAAAAACACAAAAAAACACAAAAAAAACAACAAAAATATGAAGAAACGTTAGTGGAGAGTCGTACTAGAAAAAAATAAAAAAAAAATAGGTACTCTTAAATGGAAAAGCACAAGATGATGTCTGACTTTTGTGATGTCAGCCTGTTAGATGGCTGTCTGCACTTACAATGGCTGTTAAGCGTAATGAAAATAGTTGGATGTTGCAAAACAACAACAAAATCGAAATAAAATAAAGAAAACGAGCCAACATACGAGTGAGTATACGATAAACATGATGAGAGAGGCACAAGCTAAGTAAGGAGCATGTTATGCTTGAGCATGTAAAGGTAGTGGTGCTATGATATGCTATAAAAATAATTGTGGTACTTGTAATTTTACCCTCTCCCCCCTCCCCCTCCCTCCTTTCAGTGAGTACTTTTTAAACAAAAAAAAAAAAAAAACTAAATAGAGACTGCAGAAATGTTAGGGAAAAATGTTTAAAAATATTTGTTAAAAAAAAAAGAAATGGAAATAGAAAATTTTGTTGGAATTTCAATTTAAACGCAATTATATTATTTGTACACCAAAAAAAACAAAAAAAATGAAAATATTGTATATTCAGTGTGTTATTTATTTTGTGGTAAAAATTAAGAAAAAAAAAAACGCAAGAAAAGAGAAAAGAAATTTCTGAAGACCAAACAAAACAAATAAAGAAAGAAAAACTTTGGCTACACAAATCCAACAACCAAATAGACAACACGTACGTATGCAGCATACAATTTCGTTTCCCTTTTCATTTTAGTTTTTTCTTCTTCAATGAATTTTTATTTATTCTGCTTTAATTTTGGTGCTGTCAGTATTTGATTTGTCAGAATAAACAGAATTGTTTTTATTTTTTATGTTCGTATATATTTTTTTTTCTTTTTTTTACTAAAATGCAACGACTTTATGTATGAGCGAATTTTAAGAATTTTAAAATAATTATAAAAATTCTTAACAGCCAAGCAAGCAAATGTTTTAATTGTTGAGAAATAAAAAATAAAAAAACAAAAATAAAAAAATATGCTGCAGTAGAAAAATAGAATTTATTATCATGAAATCTGTTTTATTTTTATTGTCGTACTGAAACTTTAAAATAGTTGTCATAGTCAAGTTGAAATATTTGAATCTACACGTCAACTAAACGAACCACAATAATAATATTGGCGTGCCACACTAGTTGTCATAGAGGAAGCGAAGCACTGTTTGGAATTTTAAATGCATTTGCGTTTTTACTTAAATAAATATGACAAGAACATGATGTTTTTGAATGCCTCCGGGCGTATGAGTGATGCTTAATAAACTGTGTACATATTAAGTATACGTTCTCTGTGTGTATGTGTGTGTTTTTGAACTCGTATTCATCCATACATACATATCGCATCTGTATGTGGAGGCATTAAGCAATGCCAGTTTTTTTTTTCTTAATACAAATTTATTTCAGTTTTTTTTTCTTTTATCGATTTTTCTTAAAATAACATTCTCAATTCAAGATCCTCTTTTATGAATTCGGTTTGCATTGAAATATTCCTGTTTCTTAAAATTCAATTACTGCTGCTATTATTTTGTTGAAGTTGCTTATTTTCAAGGGTTCAGAAAAATATTTCAATATCGGTACATATGTAAAGGGTCCGACAAATAACTTTTTTTTTGAAAATGCTTAAAAAAAACCTACTCAATATTTTCTCAAATTTCTTTTTTTTATTTGAAAGCACAATCCTTCCGGTTAATAATGGAAGACAATTTCATTCAAATGGCTGCCCCGGCTGGCCATGCAGTAGCCTACACGATCGGTTCAATTTTTAAGCACGTTATCGATTGTGAGCAACTGTATTTCACCAATGGCTTCACGAATAATATCCTTTAAAGCGTCAATTGTCTCTGACTTGTCAGCGTAACACTTATCTTTGACTTCACCCCACAAATAATAGTCCAACGGTGTCAAATCGCAGCTCCGAAGTGGCCAAACGACAGCAGCTCTGCGGCCGTTCTGTCGAATCCAAATGTTGCCAATATCCTCCTCTTTAATTTTTAGTGAAAAAAATTCGTTAAACATGGCCTGATAACGATCGCCATTGACTGTAACGGCCACTCCTTACTCATTTTCGAAGAAAAATAGCACAATTACGCCTCTGGACCAAAATCCGCACCAAAGAGTGACTCGTTTTGGGTGCGTCGGCTTTTCAATGTATGCGTGCGGGTTTTCTGTGCCCCAAATGCGACAATTTTGCTTGTAACTTAATTGACTGTAAGTCGATCGCAGGTCCACTTAGTGAAGCGAAAACGCATTGGATGGTCAATTGTTCAAGCGTATACACAAACATATTCGTTCAGCGGAAGGATAAAACTAATTATCTGTCAAATCAGACATGAGCTAAGTGTTATCATTCATGAAAGAAGCACTAGTTGAAGAAAAAAAAAACATTAGATGGCCGATCCGATAGATACATCGTTAGTGGTTACTCCATCCGTTTTATGGTGTAGGTCAGAGATTAGCAATGAGTATTTAAAAAGATGACTAGAATCGAATCAATCGAATTTCTGATACTTATACGTACGCAATCGTACTATATTCAAAGTTAGAAACTCACATTACATTCATACTTAACAACAATACATATGATGTTGTTGATTTCGACGCTCTCCATAAATCGCGTACGAACACTAAAATACTCACCAGAACGTTGTGCGTTTGCTCTGCTTGCTGCCCTATGTTTTTTGCTTATGTATCTTCTTTTACTTTGTTGTAAATGCTTAACAACCAAGTTTGTGAATTTTGATGAATGATTCGAGTCACATGAGTTATGAGTTAATGAGTAGGATGAGTAATGAGTGAATCAAACATATTTCGAATGGTATGAGTTTGATATTAACGTTGTACGCGTAATCATTGCAAATTGTACTTAGAAATCTACGTTGTAGTGAGCACGAATGCATCAGTTTCAATTTCAGTGTTGTTGACTCACTGTATATTCAAAATTTCCTGAGTGCTTATGAGCAGCGAACAAACAATTCATTGCGGACCTCTGGTTGGATTGATACTTAGGTAGAGCCTTTTTTATTTTATTTATTTATTATTAATTACAATACAATTACAAATTATATTCTAATCATGTACGAGCTGAGTAACTTCGACGATATGCTCGGTGTAGTGACACAGACCAGAGCCTTTGGTGGGAATCGAACCCACGACCCTCACGCTAATAATCTAGCACACTACCGAGTAGACTACCAGGGCACTCAGCCTTTTTTTTTCCTTTTTACTTGAATTTTCACAACGGAATTATGGAAATAATTTCTTAATTAAATAAAATTATTTTTATAGAATTATCATCGAATGTTTTCTCTTTTGTAATATATTTGTAATGTTTTCGGCAAATTCTTTAAATTTAAATTGTCTGTGTTTTGGATAGGCAAACCAAAAATTCTTTGCCTCAGTGAAATCATTGTTGAGATCTTAATTGGGAGGAAGTTTAGTGTTGGTCCATTATTAAAATTGTTAGTGTGAGTGTGTGTGTGTGTGTGTGTGTGTTTGTAGATTTGTGTTTTGAAAAATATTTTCTATTGGCTTCAGTTGTGTTTCATTGTTGCAATTAGTTTCTTCATTAGGTACGAGAGTCATTGAAGTATTTTCTATGGGGTATGCTTGCTTAACCACTGGGCTCCCAACACTCACTCTCAACTAGAGGAAGAAAGGATCGAGAATGCAAACAATCGAATCAACTGATGGCATTTGTATAAACAAGTTTGTACGAGTTTGAATGTAGCAGCAGGCAATAGCAATAGCAACAGCAGCAGCAGCAGCAACAATTTCAAATATAACAAGCAGGGCTTAAAGTAGTGTTTTAGACAATGTTGCAAGAATTTTTGGTGTTGCTGTTGTTGTTTCAATAGCTAGCTTTGTTGCTGCTTCCTTTTTTGTTTTTTTTTTGGAAGCAATTGTCGATTGTTATTGCATTTATGAGTGAGTGTGCGTATATGTGTGGCTGAGTGTAAGTGTTTCAAAGATTTCATTTGCAGCTGTTGTTAACAATTTGCTTTTAACAGCAACAATTTGTTTGTTGTTCCTGTTGTTTATTTTTTTTTTTTTTTAAATTTGAAAATCATTATAAAACAACAAGAACAAGAACAAGAACAATAACAAAAACTATACTTTTTATTCTACAGTGCAGCAACATTCTGTAAAAGTTCTTCTTCACTGTTGTTGTTTAATTGTTGTTGCATTTTTAGTTTGGCAAAAAGATTTTAGTGATGAGGTTCACAAGGTATTTATGCACTCAATTAGTTACATTCTCAAGGTTTGGTTTGGTTTTCGTAGTTTTTCTTATTTTTAAATTATTTTTGTTTGTGTTAAGATTTATTTCTTTTCAAGCAATGTTTCTTGTTCTTACGGTTTCGTTTATACATTTTCATTCCGTCGAACCTTTCCTTTTCTTGAACTGAGTCTAAGAGAATTTTAAAATTTATGAGGTTTATTGGTCTTAAGGTTTTTATATTTAATATTTTTTAAATGTTATTTGTAATGTAAATTTCTTTTTTTCATGTTAAAAATAAAAACCTTTTTAAAATGCTTACATTTCTGTTAATAGCCCTGTACACAAAATAATTGGCTTAATTTCTTTGTAAAAAGAAGAAAAAAATAATGTTTTCAAATTATTTTACTTCAGTTAATAGGTTCAGAAATGCAAAAATAAAAAATTAAAATTAAGTAAGTATGTAAGTACATTAAAAATTAGACTAAAATTCGTATGTGAACCAATGCAAACGTTAGCTGTTTACCCTGCCATATGAAAGGCAAGGCAAAGCAGGTGACTTAGTTAATGAAGTTCAGTCTGTCTTGTGTGAAGACGCGGTGGAGTTGAATAGAGTAGTCGCGGTTAGAAGATCTCCGTTCCAAATATCTGTCGTGTAGTTGTTTAGAGATTGTTATTATTTGTGCAAAGCATGTAAACAGAGGAATAACAAACAAACAATTGTTGTTGTTTACATTAAGTTGTAAACAGAGGCACACAGAATTGTACGAATAATAAAGGATATTAATTAAAACTAAACACAAATTTATTTTTATTTTATTTACAATCTATGAGCTCATATTTTAAACGTTTTTAAAAAGTAAAATTGTAACACTATGTCTTTAAACTGTAATGCTTTAATATTTCTTAGAAAAATATGTCCTTTATTTTAAATGAAGCATTGTAATAAGAAAACTCATCTATTGGAAATTAAATTTATTACATTTAATGTAGGCATTTCTAAAGTGTCCTTCAATAAATAAGCCTTCAATTAACAAAATAAAAAAAATTTAAATTTTTTCAAAAGTCTCTAAAAAATACGCTATTATTGCGCTTTGCCTATGCCTTGCTTAAATAAATAATATGAGAAACCTGTAGTTTCTTTTCAATTTATTCTTGTAACAATTTACAACATCAGTCTGTACCATATTTACCTGGTTTTTGCTTATTTACTTAAGACTTTCTAAATGAAAATGTTCTTGTTGTTCTTGTTGCATTGTTGCTTTGCACTGTCTGTTGCAATATTTATTTACAACAAATTAAATCACATTTTAAGTGCAGACTTAGAGTCTCGATATTTAGATAGACGGATAAACCAACAATACAACAGGCATTTACAATTACACAGCCAAAGCAAATTATCTTCTAGTTTTGATAAGAAGAAGTCAGTTGCAGGCAGGCTTTCTTGCCTCTCTCTTTTTTTGTGTTTCTTTTTAATTAATAAGGTTCTCCATTTAACAACACAATACCAATATAAACAGTGGCTTTTAGTGTAGACATTAAATAAAAAAAATGAAACAAAATAGAAAAAAAATGAAGAAAATGTTGCAACATCAAGAACACGGCCAATAACATCACCATCAGCAGTCTTAGTATTAGCTGCCACAGCCTTCTCAATTATAAGTGTACTCCCTTACTCATTCCCTTTCTACCTCTGACTCTTCTAATGCATTGTGTAATAGAAATTGTTGGAGATTCCTTTTTTTTATTATTTTTCATTTGTTTTCTATCGTTCTGCAATGATGGCATGTGGTGTTGTTAAGTTTCTTAATTACTTTTATCAAAATGTGTTTTGTGTACTTCAATTCTCATTACATTTTGACAGGACTGACTCTGACTCTGGCTTTGACTGTGTGTGCTTCATGCCACTATAGCACTTACACTCATCCTCATCGGACAATCCATTTGGCTAATTTTTGATTCTCTATACAAATGCTTAATTATGAAGTTTTAGTTGAATTTTAGGTAACATAATGGAATTTTTAGAAAAATAACATTTGTTTTTAGAAAAAAAAAGGAAAATAAAATGTACTGTTCTTTTAGAAAAAGTACTTTTAAAAAGATACTGTTACGTTTATGGCTTTTAAAAACGTTTAAAATATGAGTTCGTAGATTGTAAATAAAATAAAAATAATTTTGTGTTTAGTTTTAATAAAAATTCTTTATTATTCGTACAATTCTGTGTGCCACTGTTACCGACTTAATGCAAACAACAACAATTGCTTTGTTTGTTATTACTCTGGTTATAGCCTTTGTATAAACAACAGCAATTGCTAGACAATTATTCGACAGATCTTTGTAACGGGGATCTTTAAACCACGATTACACCGCGTCTTCACACAAGACTGACGTAATTTACTTATGCCATCACTTATGTCTCACCCATTTGCGGTTAGACCATACATAAAACTCTCAGGAGTTGTAATTATTTGATGGAATCGCCTATTGAGGAGACTACCCTAATCTATTAACTGAACAAGAGGATCTTTAATCACGAACATATCTTAATTGATCATGGCAAGTTTTTTCCTAGTAGCAAAAAAATAAATTATTTTCATTATATTAAACAATTGTAAGCAAAAAAAAAGTATTGCATCCCTGTTTAATCATCTCCGATGGTAAAGAAAATTGCTTCAATTACATATTCTAACTTTCGCCGCATTAATGAACCTCAAAAAAAAAACTTGTTGGTTGAAGGCTTAAGGATTACCGAAGTAACTGTCAGTGCCAGTGCTAGTGCCATTGTCTGGATTGTGTTCTTTTCTCAATTCAAATCATGTGGTGTTGCAATGAGATGCTTGTCAGAAGAGTGAAGTGTACAAGTATGGTGTAGCATTAGCAGTGTTAGTGGCAGATCGTTAGTCGTAAGGAGTTGTTAAAGATTTTTGTTTAATACCACCTGCAATTGAAGGTTTTACTACTGATAATAATAATAAAAAAGGTAGAAAGAAAATCAGCTTTCAGACTATAAAGAATTAAGCCTATTGCCTTTCTTTATTCCCTTTTTTAATCGTTTCTTGTTTTTAATTATATTAATGGTTTTAGTCCCACAAAGCTGCAACAATACAAAAAAAAAAATAAAATAAAAAGGAAAACTTACTAATAAACTAGAATACATAAAAATAGAAAAATTGAAAAATGCAAAGAGAGAGAGAGAGAGAAATTATAATTAAATTGAAATACAATACCATCACTACGATGTATCACAGTTTTTGTGTTTTTTTAATGCGATATTCTACGTGCATTCGATAATTATTTTCTTTTGCTATTAGCAGCCTATTTCCTTAAATGGAATTTATAAAAGAGATTCATTTTATCCTGCTAAATTAATTATCCTTTTGTGTTGAGAGAAATCACCTCTAGATATGAATTTTAAAATAATTCTTCTCTTTTTCCTTTTCCTTTTTTAAGGAACACAGATTATTATTTCTTTGTTATTTAAGTCTGAGTTAAACAGTGCCTGTAATGCTATAAACACAATAGACGCAACATTTGCAGCACGGCAATATTTCATGGGTGAATTTGAAAATGTTTATTTTAAAAGGCAAGGCAACAGTAAGAGAAGATGCTGCATTAAGTCTAATTGCTATTTTTACTAGCAGCACTGAGACAGTTAGTACAGATGAGGAGAGTATCTGTGCTAACAATGACAGAATTAGTGCTGTCAATACGATAATATGTTTGAAATAGAGGTTTTAAATACGCGATACATACAATATAACTATTAAAACCATAAACGGATTGGTTATTACTTTTTGTTTGTGTATCGCTTATGCTTGGTTATGCATGCTGCTGGCCTAAGGCGGCGTTTGCAAAATAGCCACGCTGCAAATGCTGTGTCTAATGTGTTCATAGCATTAGTTGCCGCAGTCTAGTAGGTAGTGTGCTGGCTTAATAGACGTTAGGCTTTGATTTCCTCCTCAAGTCAGGCATCTCGAATAAAAAGAAATATAAAAAAATATTTCTTCGGCGAGAGATTTCTGAGGGAGAGAGAGAGAGTAAATAAAATTGCCATGAAAGGATTCTCAAAAATTTGCCTTTCGGAGTCGACTTTAAAACAATAGGTTCGGCCACTCATGTATAAAATTAACGCACACAATATGACGTAAGAAACTAGGTCGTAATCCTGACTGAATGGTTGTAATAACCAATTAGGTATTTGTATGTACACGAATTAATACTGGCAACATTCTTGCTGATACTACAGGGTATCTGATATGTATTGCAACCAACTTCAGGTTGTTATCACTTGTAAACCGCTCGTCTGATAGTTGACAGATTTATTCCAGTGACAGTTCATTTTATTACTTACAAGCTTACAAAAGCATTTTGATCTATTGCATTCAGAAAAAAACTTATTCGTAATGGAATTCAAGCGTGATAGTGTGATTGCTTTATATTTGGCTGGAAAACCACAGGTGGCTATCGTTAGAGTCCTCCAGCATTTAAATGTGAATAAATCTTTTGTTCTCGTACCATTGCTCGTTACTGTGATACTGGCAGTGTTACATAGCGTTCAAAAAGTGGACGAAAAAAAACGGTAACAACACCAGAAATGATTAGAAAAGTGCAGGGCCAGATTTGATCGAAATCCACGTCACAGTGGTAGAAATATTGCTTGAGAGCTTAACATATCGCGAGAACAGATGCAACACATATGGAAAAATGAGCTTGGACTAAAGCCATTGAAGTTCCAAAAAGTGCAAGAGCTCACCGATGCACAAAAAAAAAAAGATAAGAGCCAAGAAGTTACTTCGCTTGCACGAAAGTGGCCAGTTACCGTATTTGGTTTTCTCCGATGAGAAGCCATTCCAAATTAAGCAGTTTGTGAATAAACAAAATGATCGGGTTTACTTGCCAAAGAGATCAGCTGAAAATTTACACCTGCGATTGGCCACCAGAACTCAAGCGCCGTCGATGGTAATGGTGTGCGCCGCCGTAACGGCCGATGGTAGCTCCCCGCTCGTATTCATCGACCGTGGGGTCAAAATAAATGCCGAATATTATCGGGACAATGTCTTAAAAATAGTATTGAAGCCCTGGGCAGACAAACATTTCGGCCGCAGACCATGGACATTCCAACAAGACTCAGCACCACTGCACTCAGCACGCGTCAACCAAGAATGGCTTTAAAAAGAGGTTCCTCGCTTCATTTCTATCGCACAATGGCCACCAAAATCTCCGGATCTCAATCCGTTGGACTTTTGCGCCTGTGGCATTTTGGAGAGTAAGGTTCTCACTAAAAAATACTAAAATACCGGCGCTTTGCCGGGAATGAGCCAAAATACCGCAGAGCCACTTTAGTGCAGCCTGTGATGGCTTTGGCGGCCGTTTGAAGGCAATAATTCGTAATAAAGGTGGCCAATTCGAACAAATCTAAACTGATTATAAAATTTGATGTTATTTCCAACATTTTAGCGCTATAGCGCTTTAGTTTGTTGCATTATATATCAGCCACCCTGTATAATAAAATACAATTTTTCATAGCGTTATCTTATGGTTTATTCTAGAAAAGGCGCGTACTAAGGCTGTACATTGCGTTCCAGTAGCTTGATGCAGAATGAATTACGCCTGACATGCCTTAGTGAACCACTAAGAAAACGATTAGCAACTACAGAGATTTCATTTAAGCAAATTCAGTTATTTTTAACCTGACAAATCTTTTAGGCTGGAACGGTTGCATAGACTCAACCTTTTTCTGTTGACAAAAAGGTAGACCCATTTGTGTAAAAGATGAAACCAGTGCACTGAAATATTTGAACAGGAATTTTGTACACAGGTTAGTCTGGAGGATTTTTACTTGACTAGCAATTCTTCGCAATGAAGAAGTCCAGTAAACAATTATAACGATTATACATTTAAAGACAGTATTGCTAAAAAAGCTCAAGGTTATGAGTCATATACATATGTATGTAAATGCACTGTCGAGAGTTTGTTTTAAAAATCTTTAGCATTGCAATCAAAAAATTATAATAAACAAAGTCTTAAAGCCTCTTTAGATAACTGAACAACAGTGGGGATTTTTACAAATCGTTTTCTGTTCATAAATTATAGGCATTCTTAAGCATGTAGACGTACTTGCAAGCAATTTTTTTTAATGACAATATAGGGGCCTTAATGGTCTATCCTTAATTGTTACCTTTCAAAAGCAAACTTTTCAAGTGGTGTGCACTTGTTGAAGTTATTATTGTTGTAGTTGTTGCTGCTGACATTGCTGGTCATTCCATGTATTTGGTTTTGTTGGCAGCAAAACCTCAATTGTGGCCATTGTGGTTTTAATATCAATTGGTTTTCGCGCATATATTTGTCGCAGGAGTTATTTTAACGTTATTTTGCTATTTATCAACCATTAACAAGTACTTCGTTTTTATTTTCACATTTTTTTTTGAATTTTTTTCTTCGAAAAAGTAGTGAAAGAAAAAAAAAAAAATCATTTAGAAAAAATGCGCTTAACATTACGTTTAGAGAGTAAAATCGGTGCTTGACTTAATGGTAGATGCCTTGGCTTGCCCATCACTACGTCTTTTTTGTTGCAGTTAAAACACAGTCTCTTATAACCTGTGGTTCTACTCGCATTACATGACTATGACGTTTACAGTCAAGTGTATGACAATGATTGTGAAGGAAGCAAAAAAAAAAGCAATATAAAGACGGGGAGAAAACATACAAAAAAAAAATTGTTGACAACAACGACAACAGCAAACCATAACCATAACCATGGTTAACAGAAGTGTATGGCAGTAAATTCCGTTAGTCTAACAATAACAACAACAATAGCAACGTTTATTGGTAAATTATTAAGTTCGAGTTGAAAGTTTAAGTGCCACACGGTGATTTGTGTAAATGGTGCTAATACCGGGTACTTTTAAACTCTTGCCTCTATAACGACGTACATACATACATACATTACATACCACTTATCAATGGCTGTGTGAGTGTTTTTTTTATGATACAAAAGCCTTTGCCAGCCCCTACCCCATAAACTTCTATTGCAATAAAGTAAGTATCGGTGTACAGCATAAAAGAAGATGAAAAAAAATTAAATTTTTTAGCTGAGACGACATTGAAATGACTTTTTATCATAGCCGGTCTATTTTTCAAGTTGAATTCTATTTATTAGCGATGAAGACTATTTGCAAAGACAGGGGTGGTCAAATACTCCATAAATCTACTAAATTAAGCCCTTACATACTAAATCAAGCGCCTATTAAATCTAATCGCCGTAGTCTAATAAGTAGAGCGTTGTACTGTTTGATATGAGCCCGAGATTCAATCCCTAATTCAGAGATCTTGATCGAAACGAAGCATGAAACAAAAATATGTATTCCGCGACATTCTATCAGTTTTTACCAGTTTTCTAGCAACAACTCTGAGAGTAAATTTATCATGAAAAGTTTCTCAAAAATTTGTCGTTCGCTACAGAGTTGATACATAACAACAATGGTGGTTTGAGAAGCTTGGTTGTAATTCAGACTAAGAAATACTTTTAAACTCATTAAATACATCCCGTTTATTTACAACTGCTATGTGCTTATGTCGCCGTAGTCTCTAGGTTAGGCATCAAAACGAAATATGAAATAATATTTCTTAGGCGACTTCCTCTCAGCAGATTTCTGGCAAGCAAATGGTAAATAATATTGCCATGAAAAGCTTCTCAAAAATTTGTCGTCCGAAGTCGACTTTAAACTGTAGGTTGCGTCACTCGTGTATAAAATTATCACTCACTACATGAGTGATGTGAAAAGCTAGGCCTTGATCCTAACGGAAGGGTTGTAGTGGCCAATCATGTTACCTGCCATTCAACATTCGACTTATGCCGTTCTGCCTTTTGTAGTTTCTATTAGAAAATACAATCCATCTGATTATATTGCTTCAAATAGCCGATTGCAGTATTTCAGTTGATGTAGTTTTGTAGTTGTTTCAGCAATTATTTTAAAATGTATGAACAGCCTGTTCGAATATTCTATTTCTCCTTTAGCTTTACTTTGGAGCACTTGCTCTTGTCATCCTTAATGTTATTGGCACAATATCACACGAAAAAAAAAGGATCCTTGAGCCTTCATGAATTTATTCACGACAGTACACATTAAAAGGTACGTACGTACCACTTACTCTATTCTTTCACATTCTGCATTATGGTAACGCAGTGTAATTGTTGGAATGGTCTGGCTTCTATTTATAGGAAATGCCGAAAATGGGAGGCAAAAAAAGAAAAAAGAAAGGAGAATACGAGAGAGAGAGAAAAAAAATGAGAAATTTCCAAACTTAATGATAGAAAATTTAAGTCAGCTATTGCCTTAGCAGCTTTTAAATGCGACCTCAAATCGTTGGTAGCAGTTTTGTTTGTTGTTTTCAGATTCATTCAATGCAGTCTGCTGTTGCTGATACGACTGCTGCTGCTGTTGTTCTGTTGCTGTTGTAAATGAGTGAAGTGAATAATGGCTTAAAACGAGTGGGTAATATTGTATCTCATTTTCGGAGCATCATCACTATTGTTTGTCGTTTTGTATTGTACTTGCTTATGTATTGCTGAGGTGTTGCCGGATATACAGTAGAGCTAAACTAATTAGTAAAGACTTGTATTAATTTATCATAACACTACTAATGACATCTGATTAGAATATACTTGCAAATGTTTATGCAAACATTTCAAAACATTTTCTTTTCATTTCTAATTACTTAACTTGTGCTGTTTGATACTTTTATTTTATATGGCCACCATAAGTACGAGTCTGTTGCAGACTTTCTATTGTTTTTTTTTTTTTTTTGTTGTTGTTGTTACCATTTGTATAGTGGGTTATATTTCCTGGAAAATTTAAAATTTTAATTGATTTGATAGAGTGCTAAAACCACTTTTTGTCGGAGTATTTGTTAGTTATGAGTGTGTGGGGATGTGGGTGTGTGTGTGTATATATGTTTGAGTAAATGTATCGTATCCTCTTTTATAATTGAATTGTCGACATCATTTTAAAGTCGTTAAATTGTCAAGAATATGAGCTCTGGCAACCAGAAAGTGGTTGGAAATGTTTTTTTTTTTTAAAAAGAAGGGGAATTTTAACTGTTTTGTACATGGTTACTAAATGTTTGTGGTACTAAAACGATACAAAAGCAACAACAGTAACAAAAATGCCATAAAATCTTGTTTACGTTTCTCTATTAAATTTATTGCATTTTTATTATTTATTTGCGGTTATTTTCTGTCGTTTGTTGTCGTTGTTTGTGTTTATTAAATAGGTGGCAGCATTGCGTTTAGTTTCAGAAAATTAATTGTAAAACAAGGTTTACATTTGGGAAAATATCAATTAAAAATTTTATTAGAATTTTAATTCCTTCATGAAGAGAAGGATACGTAGTAATTGTAGGGGAAATTTAGAAAATTTCTATGGAAAAATATATGACAATAGAAATGTACGTAGAATAATTAAAATTGCAAGAGGGTGAGAGCATTATCTCTGATATTGATTGAAGTATTGGACGTAGCTGTTAATACCGTGCAAGGCTTCAGACAAGGCAATCCTTTTTCAACGTCGTCATGGACAGTATTCTGCGGAAGGCAGGAATTCATGGAAAAATGTGTACAATTGCTTAAGTGCGCTGACGACCTTGCTATCCTCGGGTGTATCAAGCGAGATGTTACTGCTTCTTTTAACGGTCTGGAAGTATCCGAGAGGAAAATTCTACGTAAGATCTTGGATTCAGTGCGAGATGATTATGATTTTCGTATCCGATCCAGCAATGAGCTCTATGAGCTTCTCGACGGCATGGACGTTGTACAGCGAGGGAGAGGTTGTTTTGACAAGATAGCTATTTGATGCAGGGATTAACGTACATATTTCTGACAATATATTTTTTCAAGTGGAAGTGGCTAGGTCTGGTTTATAATTTTCAGGCAATGTTCTCTCTTTAAACAAATCAATTATGGTATTAACGACTTGTCACATCGAACATTTCAATATGAGAGAAAATGGCTATAGTATGCATTGGATATTCGACAAATTTAAATACAACACATCCGGCAACATAGGCTTAATTGGTATGAGCTGCTAGAGACATTGAAATATTTTACAGGATCTTTTAAAATCTAATTCCCCTCCCAGGAGTACTTTGTTTCCTCCGATTTTTTGCTTTTTTGTTTAGATTTTAAAATGCCAAAAGCTGCAGCCTCTTTATTGTTCTTCACTCGTTCTTTAGCTGTTTGTATGTACCTGCATATTTGGCTTGTGTTTTCATTCAAATATTTTTTTCTTTATTGTTTATTTGGATTTCAAGTGCTCTTTCATAGAAACCTACAGACTTTCATATAAGACTACAATTTTTTTTTTTTTTTAATTTATACAAACTGTTCTTAAAAAGTTCGCCAAACCTTTAAGTGCCTCTGTTTTATTTTTATTCTCTCAACTGGTCTAAATCTTTGTCATGCTAATTTTCCTTCTAAACAGCTGAGGTTTTTTAAAACTTCCAGCAAAGAAAGAACGAACAAAAATACGGAATTGAATTGCTTTTAATTGCTTGAAATGCATATTTAAGTAAAAACGCGTCGATTTCAATGACTAATTTGAAAAGGAAAGAAAAAAATGAAATAAAAATAAATAAATGAAGAGTGTGAGTATGATTGTATTAACAAAGGCTGACTGACAATGGAAATTAAAATAAAAGAAAAAGTCTCAAGATTCTTCTTAATCATGCCAACAACAAACTTTAAAATATGCCAGCATCAATTTACCGCAAAAATAATGCAAAAAAATACCAAGAAATGCAATAAAAAAAAATATAAAATAAAAAGCAATTGAAATACAAACGAATTGATTTCAATGAAATTCAATAAAAAAAATTAGTGCAGCCACAAACAATAAAAAAACGAAAAAAAAAAATTCAATTAAGAAAATATTCGAAGAAAAATGTTCGCCTTTCAATTAAATTGCCATGGAAGAGAAATGAAAAGGATCAAAAAGACATAGCAGTCACTCAGTCTCAGTTAAGCCAGTCAGCCACAAAAATCATTTAAATATTCTAGAGGAACATACAATGATTTGAATCTAAATAAAAAAAAAAACTGCAAAAGCATGTGTCTAAAGAGAATGCTTAAAAATGTGATCTTCTTAACGAATATAAAACATTTGAATCGAATATAAAGCATTAAGGCCTCTCTAATTCCTTCCATGCGGCGTGATAAATTCATCTGCCTGCTCACTGCCATATAACCTGCAACCCATCCAAGGATAGCATTACGATAGAGGAAGTGAACTCACGATATAAATCTAACCGTCCATTCTAAGCTAATTTATCTCAAAACAAAATATAGACAAACTATATTGTTACGTTTTTATCTTTTAAAAACATTTAAAATATGAGTTCGTAGATTGTAAATAAAATAAAAATAAATTTGTGTTTAGTTTTCACTCAAATTCTTTATTATTCGCACTACTTGATGTAAACAAAAACAATTGCTTTGTTTGTTATTCCTCTTTGCACTATTTTGCATAAACAATAGCAATTACTAGACAATTGTTCGACAGATCTTTGTAGCAGAGATCTTCAAACCACGATTACTCTCTTCAAAAACATTGCGTCTTCACACAATACTGACTGAACTTAACTAACTCACTCGCCATGATGAATGTTCTTGAAGATGAATGTTTGCCTTCTCGATTTCTCTATTGTTGTTTGTGTAGTTTGTTTACATTGATTCTTGTAATGTTTGTTGTTGTATTTTTGTTTACTTGTTTATAATTTTGCAATGCTAGTGTTTGTTGCTGTTTTTTGGTTTATAACTTTAATGCTAAGCGATATGAAAGCGAAACAATAAATTTTTCATTTTTGTAACAATATGTTCTCTCAATGCATTTTATTTAAACTTTTTGAAAGATAAAATTATCCGAAGGTTCTTTTAATTTAATGGAAGAAGATACGTTCGTACACAACCTTAATCAAATTTCGTTCAGCATATGCATTATTTTTGTATGCTATAAGCGAGCATTTATTCCTTTATGTTTTGTAAACGTTCCGCTAATTCTACTATTATCCTTTATCGCATTAGTCTTTAAATCACTGCATATGTTCAACAAATTGAACATTAAAATTAATTGCATCTCCTCTCTTTAGGCAACAATGATTAACTGACTGGCTGGCTGCGTCTGTATGTACAAATTTATTCTCATTTTCATTCTCATTTCCTTGAATCAATTAAATTATTTGCGTGAATACCGTTGGCTGTTTTAGAATCAATCATGATAAGAAACTCAAGACTACAGTATCATTCATTAAGATATTGTTTTTGCATTTTATTATGCTGCGCCAAGGTAAGATATTGTTGTTGTTATTGTTGTTGATGCTGTTGGTGTTGTTGGTGAAATTGGCGATGTAATAAATAAAAGTGATTTATCACATACAACTGCTTTAAGTTGCTCAATTAAGTGCGGAAAAGTAAGAAAAATTCTACAAAATTTTATTCACAAGGAAAAATAGCAGGAAAGGGTATGATGGGAATGGTATATGTCATGTAAATAAATATGGATGTACATATATATGTAAAGGAATATGTAATTAAGACGCTGCAAGCATTGCCTAACACGTTGAAACGTACATGCTTAAAACTCTTATAAACAGACTTAGAATCATAATGGATAAGAGTGAAATTTTTTATAGAAATAAAATTCTTATAAGGAAAACAATTTTTCCAATCCAAGTCATGAATTAAAATTTCAGCTAATTTATCAATAACAGTGTAAGGCAGCTCTTGTAATATCTCTGATCGTTTTCCTTCGGATATGAACTGCTAAACTCCGCTTAGGTATGTGGATTTGGACCTTTAAAGAACTTTAATGGATAGTAATACAGATAATCTTTGGTATCAGTATCTGCAGGCCAAAAGTTATGAAAATAAAAAACACTGCAGTCTGTGAGATAAAGACGAAATAAAAACAAATATAAACTGCGATCTACAAACCTTCTAAGTGGTTATGGAGTGTGATAACTTTCCTAAGAAAGAGAGAGAGAGAGCTTCGTTCAACAAATAGAGTCTGGATCTTACTTATACTGCTTGTTCTAGTCATAGGTCACACTTAGCCTGCAATGAGTTCTGAATGCAAGAATGCCTTGCAATAGCCTCTTCTCAAATAGGCCTCCTCTTTTTTGCAAACTAACAAATTAAACACACTATTTTACATAACATGTTCAACGGCCTTAATTTACCTACAACCACTGCTGATATACCAACTACAACAATAGTTCCAATTAAAATGTATGTCAGCGAAATAAACATCAATTTGTTGTTTTCTCCTCCTTCAACGAAATAATCAAAATTTACTACTACATGACAGGATAAAAGGAAAAAAAAAAATAATAAAAATCCCGTTGATGAAACAACGTTTATAAAAATTAACACGCAATCGAAGGCATGAAACTAATACGAATACTTTGAAGGGCCATTAAAAGAAAAGAAAGAGACGGGAAAGCGAGATAAAAAAATCTGTGTGCGCTCAAGAAAAATCCCAACAAGACGCGAACATTAAAAGCACAACCACTAGCACATATTTATACCTGCTGGCTGGCTGGCTAGCTGGCTGACACATACCGACTGCTGCCGTCAAGCTGATTAATGAACCCAACCAACCAATTTAGCAGCGAGCAGCAAAGAGAGTCGTAACCGTGTAAGTTTGAGTGTAAGTCGTCGATTAAGATAAAGTTTTATCACTAGCAGATGCTTAAAATCATTTAATTGTGATAAACTTGAAGTTTATGAGTTGGCAATTTCTCTCTCTCTCTCTCTCTCTCTCTCTCTCTTTCTGTCTCCCTCTCACACGTACACAAGCACAGCCACACAATCGATGATACTCTTATCCATACGACAGTAGTGAACAGTTAAACAACACTTTTGCACAATGGACTGTGGAACAAAAAAATCCAAGCAAGAAATGATTTCTGTCGCCGTCAGTTGTTTGTATAGAAATGCAGAATAATATCAGAGGTTTGGGCAATCTGATAACAATTCTAATTTCTTTTATTCGTAGACCTGATTCATAAAATGTCTCATCATATGCTTCAAAATATTATTACGTACTTCACAACAAGGCAAGAGACTGTAACAATCCTTTACGGAATCCGACAAAGGCATCATTACCAGTGAGTTAGTGTACAGTGTAGAATACTATTAAAGTAAATAGAAAATTTTGATGCAGCAATGACTTTAGAAATTCAAGAATTTTTTCGTCGAAGTGGAGCACTAAAATTTTTTAACAAATTGCTAAGAAAGATTATGAATATATGCTCGGAAAAGTTAGTCTCATAGAGAGGATTGTATTAAACAGCAGGAGCAATTCCACAACCTGTAGGCTCATGTATAGGTAGCGTTTAAACATTTGAGTACAAATTTTGGAAAAATTAAAAAAAGTTTTATTAAATGTTTTTGAAATGAACCCTTATCATCACAAAAAAAAAAAAAGGAAAGAAAAAACAAACAAGCAAATAATGTAAAAAATAATCTTATTTGACCTTAAAACGAAACTTGTTGTTTGGATTAGATATCAAAAATGGTTACACACTTAATGGTACACTGCAGCAACCAATTCCATTCAAATTGTATAAGACCTCACTTTTCATTTGCAAGCAATATTCTTCATATTGTTTTTATAATTCAACAAAGTAAATTTAATCTGATCAGCAATCCTTTCAGCACACAATAGATCTTTGGTATTATCATTGCAAGACATAAAATAACCGGCTCTTGTCAATATAATATGCCACCATTGATTTGATTTTACAGCATTGGACCGGCCATAGGTTAAACGGTGATGTTTAGCATACAAGTAACTTGTATTGTAAGTAAAAGCCAACAAGCCATTGCTATTCAATAGGTTATGTTTAGTGCTATAATTATAGAATGAATTGTCTTTGCTTGAAAACTCCTAAAATACTCTTAATTGGTGGGGAAAACGATAATATAAAGGCTTCGTGCCTTTTTCATGTATGTGTGTCCTATAGAATTTGTAAACGTGTAAGGCTAGCAATGGGTCAATTTCGACCTCCGGGTACTGTGCTTGCCTTAACCGACAGGTACACGTCCTCTAAGGCTAGCAAAGGCATTAAAGTTGTTGCTTGTTCCTTACCCGCTAAATATTTGTCGAACAAAAATTCAAATGCCATCAGTTTTAATTCATTCTCTCCGATATCACTTATATCTTTTATAACCACTTCAGGTTCTTTGGACATCCACAAATCACTAAAGACCTGTCATAGATATACTTTAACAATTGCTCCAATTCATTATTGTGGGTCCATGATTGCTCCTTGAAGGTCTTATCAACTTTAGCGATCAAAAGCTTTATCAGATTTTTACGTAATTCACGGCGCAACAATGGAATCTGTCGGGGATGATATTAAATTGCTGTACAAAACTAGCAGACCTTTTATATTTTTTGTTCGCAATTCAACTGGGCATCTTGCAAGAATATTTTAAACGTTGTTATCGTCGTTGTATGGTGGTTTCCTATGCAAAATGTTTAATCGTTAACACAATCTGATGTCGTCGACATGCAAGTTGCTCCAAAGATAAGATGCTTGACAGAGTATACGCTGAGAGAATATGTTTTTAAATTCAACATTTTTCTGATGTTCTATCAACGAATGCTAAAACTAGACTAAATAAGAAATTTTAAAGCGAGAGTCCATACTGTTTCCTAGTAAAGCTGTGCTTTTAAAATCTTTGAATTCTGATAAAAACAGTTTGACATGACATCTCGTTATAATAGTAATTGCTTGTATTACCTAGAAACGACAAATTTTGGCTTTGAACAATTAATTTTTTTTTTCTACGATTAAAACAGAATAATTTGAAACATTTGATTTGTTCTCTCTCTGATTTCTATTTCACTTAACTTATATGGCATGTTACCCATAGTGCACTGCTATTATCCCCATTAAATGGGGTAAAGAATAAAGACACAAATACAGACAAAATCAAAACTTATACGTTTTTATTGTTGTTTTTGTTGCTTTAGTTTTGATACAGATGAAATGGTTGGTTGATGAGAACACGCCAAAGCTATAAATAGTTTTGCTGACATTGCTTGAACATGCTCTCTCACACACCGACAGCCACACATGCACACTCAAAACACTAATACACACACACAATAATGACAACCATGATGATGATAAAGATATCAACGTGTACATACACATACCCATTGCTAACCGATACATACGTACATACACACATACATCGTAACAGTAATATTTAATACTGACACCTTGATGAGTTATCAAGGCAATTTACCCTCTAAAAACAATTCACAATCATTCTTTCTTATAGATTTTCTTCTCTTTTCTATTTTTTCTATTTTTTTTTATTTTACCTCTCCTTCTTCTGTTTCTGTTTCATTTTTCGTTTTCCATTTTCCATTGATACTGCAGTATTTAAAACGTACAACAAAATCTAACAGCTTAAAGCAATAAAATTAATGCAACAATAACAACTAAAGCAATTCCTCTTACCCGTTTATATACACTCTCATACTTATTTTTATGTATGTGTGTATGTGTGTATGTATGGAGTTAAGTGGCGGTGCCTTTATATTTCTCCTTGACTAACGAAAACAACAAAAAGACAACACAGCAGAAGCACCGGCATATAGATGAGAGAAACCTAGAAATTGAGACAAAGCAAGAGAAAGAGAGAGAGAGAGAGAAAGACGATGTTGAGAGTGAGAGAAGTGAGAGAAGGCAAGATTGAGTTTCAACGGTGTGTGTAATGATTAATTGCAATAAAACACTCATGATCCCAAAAATGATAAATGACGTTTTGTCTTGTCTTTTGCTACAGTAAGACATTTAATACTCACACTCATACTCACATACCCATACACATCGGTCTCACATCATTTCATACACAGTGTTTATGCAAAGAGTAAGGTATGGCATATGAAAATGTGTGTGAATGTGTGTGCATGTGCCTGTAGTTTAGAAGTTGTAGTCGAATATTATTGAGTTTGAGTAACGTTATTCATAAGTTGCAATGCATACATTTATAATCTAACACAGACACACACAAATACACCATACACGTACATACACTTTAAGAAAAAATGGCATAATGGTGGTGAGTTTTGCATACAGTCAGTAAAAATTGGTGTATTATACCGGGCTTTTGAAGATAATTGAAAGGCTTTATAAATAAGCCTCCATTTTAAAACTATAAAAATAAATACAATCCTTTAAGAAATACCAAAAATTATGTTGTTTTATGGAAGAACTGAAGAAAAAAAAAATCATTGTGCATTCTCCTCTCCTCATCAATCCGCTAACATCTCTGTTTTTCAAAACTATTCACCGTAATGAAGCTCCTCATTGTATTGTCATCAGAATGATAAATTTTTCTTGTAAAAGTTTTATAGGCTAATCGATGCTGTTGGTGGTTGTAATTTTGTTATTTTTTTTTTCAAGCAATTGATTGATCTGTCTGTTTCGTGTCTTAATAGCAAATATTTTTCAACCGTAAGTCCGCTTATGGGTGCGGACAACCCATTTTTATATTCGTTGAAGGATCGCAAGGTCCGACTTTAGAAGTTTATAAAATGGTAGATGAGCAGCTCATTATCTCAGGACCATACTTTGGTTCTTCCGGTTCTTGCTATGGATTTATGTTGCATTAACAGTCATAACGCGCTTGTTTGGTTCTAAATAAATCCTGCTACTAGCAAACATTCTGAAATTACTTCTTGGATTGCTTTAAATGATTTTGTATGTTCTTCGTGATGTTAAAACACTATTAGTCCCTTACAGTTTTGTTATAGACGAACAAGAATGCAGAAATAACAATTACAAAACGTTTGTTTCTCAAATTAATTCCTTTTTGCACTCACTGTGTGTCTTTAGGGCAGCTTATTTTTTTTTGTTATTGTTGCTTTTAATATTTTTACAGTGTAGGTTATAAAACGCTTAGCAACACGTTCTATTTGAATTTTTTTTGGTGCTCTTTTTCTAACGTCTCATCGGACGTGATGTTGAAAATTCTGAAAAAATGTCGAAATGAAAATAAAATGATTTGTTTTTTCTTAGAACGACCCTCCTCAGTTTTATAAAAATATTAAGAGAAAATAGAGAAGCTTTAAAACAAATTTTTAAAATATTATCTTCAAAACTATTCACCGTAATTAAGTTCCTCATTGCATTGTCATCAAAATTATCAATTTTCCTTGTAATAGTTTAAAGGCTAATTGATGCTGGTGGTGGTTATAATTTTGTTATTCCTTTTTTTAAGCAATTGATTGATCTGTCCGTCTCCATGTCTTAATAGCAAATATTTTTCAAAACTCTTATACTTTCTTATATTTTATTGTCTGGTAAAATAAGGAACTCGGCAGTTCTTGTTCCCTAGTGTAGAATTTATTCATGTTGGTATGCATATATGCTCAATGACCTGCTTTAGTGTCTGTCTTACTCCTGCCACAATTTCTTGTGTTCAATGACGAAAAAAAAACCAATTCAAGTATTTACAACTTCATTACATTCCATACAGTCAGAGTTTAAATTTTTTCTTAACTGTTCTCTCAACTCTATTTTTCTCTTTTTACAAATAAGGCGTACCATACAATACAAGCAATGTGTTTAGTTTAAAAACACGTTCCCTGCCAAGCTGTTTAGAAGAATGTGTCATTATCGGTACACGATAACTACTTTTATAAATCTATATAAATACATGTTCTTTTTTCATTTTTGGAAAAATGTATGTCACATATTTTCAAAATTATTACTAATCAAATAGCAAAATGCATAAAATAAGAATAAAAAATTAAATTTATTTCTTATAGAATAAGGGACATAAGGGTAATGTACTCAAGTTTGATTACACTATTATAATTTTTCATACTTTCTGCATGCCATGGAACGGCCACATCCTTTTTACTGGTCTACCATTACATTTTTGTAACTCATGGTGTAATTCTAGAAGGTAGGATACGGCCAACTTCTACAGAAAATACATATGAAATCAGCAACTTTTGATATTTTAAAAGTGTGAAATTAAAATATTGTTTCTTGTATTATATAAAATCGATGCCTTTGCAACTGTCGTATTCAATAAAAGCTCAAAAGTGGTCCGATATCTAATTACCACGCCGCATGCACCATTATCGGTACATCACTCTAAAATTGCTCTAAACATCATTACGTTACATATAACAGTCCTTTGTAACGGAGATTTTCAAACCACGATTACTCTCTTCAAACACACGGCATCTACACAAGACTAATTGAACTTCTAACTATCTAACTATCTATCTATCTATCTGGTTTGTCTTACCTTTTATATGACAAAGTAAACGGTCTGATGAATGTTCTTCAAGGTTCATGTTTGTAGTTTCGCCATCTCGGAATCCCTGTAAATGTAAACATCTTTGTTTCATTATTGTTGTTTGCGAGTTTTCTTTACATTTATTCTTTTAGTATTTGTTGTTGTATTTTTGTTTATAATTTTTATGTTAAGCGATGTAAATGCAAAACACCGGCATCTAGATTTTTCATTTTCGTAACAATACTCTTGTTTTATTAGCCAGAATATTGGCTTCCTCATTTCCAAATACTCTGAGATGACGAGTTTACCCTTCTATGCCTGGTGTAATTGTTAATCACCTATTCAAACTCTACGGTGGTATTTAATCCGCTATTCCTGCTTTATTTTTGTCATTAAATTTTTTTTTTTGACATTTCTGTTACTTGTCAAATCAATAAAATTTTTGCATCCAAACTATGAATCAAAGCATTACCTTCATTACAAATATAAATTGAAATATTAACCTTCAAAGGCTTTTGAAGCAATGAAATAAAAAGAAGCCTTCATGCGCTTACCGTTGAAGCTTCCTTAGATTAGGGTATTCTATTGGTTTTGCAAGAGTCTTTATTTCAATTTAAATATGTTTTGAAACGATTTTCTTGTAACTCATATTTCTTATGCCTTTGTTCGATACAAAAACTATTAAGTTATAGTGCGTATATGTGAGTATCTATTACAGTATGTAACCAATACCATTTCGTTAGAAGGAAAGGGTAGAAGGGGGTAGATAGTAGAATATTGTGTAGTTATTATGAAATGAAATAGTTTTGTTTAACTGTTTGTGGTCTTTGTTTTAGGAAAATAGAAACCATTATTATTATTTCGTGTCATGTCATGATTATTTGTTCCTTTTTCCAACAATATACTCACTTACTAACTCACTCACTCTCAGTGCTAGTGACTCATTCCCGCATTCCTAAATACAAACACAATAAATGCAACAGCAATTGTGGAAAACAACGATTTCATTGTTGTAATATCATTGTGGTAACAATTGTGTACAGAGAGAGAGACTGAGAGAGAGTGAGAGACATATAATCAGACAGACATACAGACAGACAGACAGATAGAATGTTGCCAAGTCATTTAAGAAGATTTAGTTGTTCTTTAAACACTGACACACTTCCAACCAAATACTGACAGCGTACGTACGTACAAGCCAAAGTTAAACGCAAATGCAAACACACAACACATAGAGAGACACATACCAGAGACTCTACGTACTCTACAAACGCAAGCGAAATAATATGTTGGGGCCTGGTGGACTATGGACACACATGACTATTGTTATGAGGAAACAAGTTTTTTTTTTTTACCACAGCTTTTCTTAAGCTTTTCATTTGTAAAGATTTTTATTGTTGAGCTCAAATTTAATATTTATTTAAGGTGTTTGTATTTCATTTCATTTCATTTCGATTTTTTTTTTCTTTTAGAAAGAAAGAAAGAAAAAATTCTCTTTTCCAAAAGCAAGGGAGCGTTGTAAGTAACAAATAAATACTTATGAGTTTGATAGGAGCAGAGAGAGAGAGAGAGGAGAGTGTAAATTGTTAGTGTTTGTTTGCCAGCCAGCCAGTCAGCCAGCCAGCCAGCTAAAGTTTAATTTAATCTCAATGACTCAGTTGTATGAACGGATAAAAAATAATTTCATTTTCATTTCAATTTTCATTCATTCATTTCAGTCGTCCTTTCATGGCATATGGATATGGATTTGGATTTTGGATTTATTGGATTTTCATTTCTTGTTTGTTGATTTTGTTTACAAAAAATAAATTTGTCATGCTACCATTATTGCCAAGACTTGCCGTCAACCATCCGTAAACCATATTTGCTCTACTCAATGTGTGGGAATTGCACGAATTGGTTTGTAATTTCATCGCCTACTTACGGTTAACATTTGGTTTTTTTCTATGTTTGATTCAAATAAGCATGAGTACATCGTCACCATCATCTAGGCAATGCAATTTTTAAATGAATTCATGTCAATGGTTATTTTATTTTATAAAAAATAATAACAAATTTTAACAACAAATAGTCTATCGTTCATTTTAGTTAAAGTTAAAGATTTTAAGACTTTTAAAAGTCGCCGTGTGTTGGTTTATTAGGTGTGGATCGCTGGCGTCAAACTTCGTTCCACATATCTTCAATATGTTTTGTTTCTCTGTAGTCCTTAGTCGACTTTAAACTGCAGGTCTTGTCATTCATGGATACATTTAACATACACAACAACATAATTGGTGTTGAGAAACTAGGTAGTAATCCTGACAAAGTCGCCGTGGTCTAGTGCGTAGTGTGTTGGCTTATTAGACAAAAGGCCCGGGTTCGAATCCCAGGTCAGACATCAAAATGAAAAATATTTCTTCGGCGACTTCCTCTCAGCAGATTTCTGGCAAAGACTCTGAGAATAAAAATTGCCATGAAAAGCTTCTCAAAAATCTGTCGTTCGGAGTCATGTATAAAATTAACGCACACAACATAAATGGTGTGAGAAGCTAGGTCGTAATCTTAACAAAAGGGTTCTAATGACCAAAGATTAGCAATGAATCGTCTTTTCACTACTCATAAGCACTAATGAAATTTTTAATACGACTGAGTCAACAATATTGAAATTTAACTAAGTATTCTGAGTTATTCATACTCACTACAACGTTGATTTACAAGTACAGGCTGCAATGAGTATGAGTACAAGGTTGGTATCAAACTCATACCATTCGTAATATGTTTGATTTACATAAGCCTACTTATTTCGAATTATAACTTTACTTCTTATTACACTTACAAATGATACGAATGACCTTTTAGTGAGTATTATAGTATATGTACATGACTCATACTTATTTTGTGATTTGTATGTATGTTGAGCTGTGGAGAGTCGAAATAAACAACATCAGACTTGTGGTGAGTACACTTCAAACTTGAAATGTGAGTAGAGGATGTTCCATGATTGATTAAAATAAGTATTACCAGAAATTATGAGTATGATTTGAATCCACTTATCTTTTTGAATACTCATTGCTGATCTCTGGTAATGACCAGATCAGGGCTGATAATTTGTTAAATTTTGCATAGATGGATGATGATCAAGTGACAATTGGGCTATTAACATCTAGAGAAACTAAATCTAAGACGTCCTGGAATGTAAAGAGTTGATTAACAGGCTACCCAGTGACAATGGAGTGAGGAAGCGGAGTGGAGTGTCTTATTCGACCCTAGTTGACAGTCGATAACTATGTTTTCGATATAATTAGTTGGTTTCACCGTTACCAGCAAACATGATGTCAGCCTGGAGATCAAACGTAGTTTCACTCTTGCCAACAGACACTACTATGGTCTCAATAGGCAATTGAGTAGCAGAGACCTCTCACACGTACTGCTTGAGCGTATTCGAGAGAAAAACGTATTATGAAGGTTTTTGTTCAATTTTTCCTTATTTTAAACTCTTGAAACTCTAACTCCCCCTCCATTTATTCTACTTAGTTTTAGAATCCCTCTATAAAGTTTTGATCACTATAATAACAAGAAAAAAAAAGGAAGGATAAGAGAGGAAAAAATTAAACTTTTGTGCCCCACAGCAGATGTTGCAGCATGTGATGTGATATTCGTTGCAAGTAAACTTGCTATGGCAAAGAACATTGTCTTCATTTCTTCCGTAAATTGGCTCAATTTAACCGCATAAAAGCGCAAACAGACAGACAGACAGACAGACATACAAACACACACAGGCACACACTCACATATTGTTATATACTAACAGTGGGGGACGACAATAAGTGACAGAATATATTTTCCTGCTTGTATGTGGCTGCAGTTGTAGTAAAGAGACAGAGCGCGAGGGATAGAGGATGAGAGAGAGAATGAAAACTTTTAAGAAAATTCTACAGACATACTTAACGAAACAGTTGGTTTTTAATACCGTCAATATATTTAAATGAATGGCAATTAAAAGCCATGATAATGATGATGACAACGACGACAATAACGATGACGATAACGATGACAATAATAATTATAAGAATCTGAATCCAGCATCAGCATCAGCATCAGCATCAGAATCAGAATATGAAACAAAATAATAAAAATAAAAATAATCATTAAAATAATATAACATAATAACTGTAATAATAATAATAATAATAATTATTATTATTATAAAAATAATTGTAAATGGCAATACGAAAGCCACATCAATAAAAATTGATCTTTGCATTTATAAAACACAACAGGACAGGATAACAGGGTTATGAGTTAAAAAATTTCAACAATTTTATACTTTGGGGAAGATAAAAACGAATGCAAATGGAATTGAAATCAATGATATGAATTTGCCATGGAAAGGTTCTCACAAATCTAGCATTTAAGATTGACTTTAAACTCTAGGTACCGCCACTCATGACCAAAATTAACATACCCAACATAAGTGGAAGCTAGGTCGTAATTCTAAATTAATTAAGTAAATAAGAAAGTAATTTGGATACTAGAACGCATACTTGATCATACTTTATTTAGCGCATGGTCTTACCTGATTATAATTGACTTTCAAACTGCCCAGAGGGAACTCAGATCGGTTAAGATAAATCTCAGAAGTGATTTGAAGTGATTACAATAACAATTCAGGAGAGTATGGACTAGAAAATCAATTAGTTTCACTGCTCTAAACTCACGTGAGCATATGTTTGAGAGAAGAAGCAAAGATGTTCGGAGAGATTGTGAATGAACTAGAGATCAGCAATGAATAGTTTTGTCGCACTCATAAGCACTCGCATGAAATGTTGAATATATATATGTTGTTGATATATTGAATATCAACAATATTGAAATTTAACTATGCACTCTGATTCATGCACACTCACTACAACGTTGATTTATAAGTATGGGTTGCAGTGAGTATGCGTACAATGTTGACATCAAACTCATACCATTCGAAATATGTTTGATTCGCATAACTTTATAAAAATACTTCTTATAATACTCATAAATGATTCGAATGACATTTTAGTGAGTATTTTAGTGTTTGTACTTAAATCATACTTATTTTGTGATTCGTTCGTGGATATGTTGAGTTATGGAAAGTCAAAATCAACAACAGCATCATACGTGTGGTTAAGGGTGGATATGATGAGTACCTCAATCTTTGAATAGGATGATATTAAAAGAACTATGAATGCGTAGAAGTAACCAGAAATTATGAGTATGATTTGATTCTATTTATCTTTTTGAATACTCATTGCTGATCTCTGATCTACACTATTTCAAACCAATGCTAAGGTCTTCAAATATATGCAAGAATAATTGAAAGAACACTCAATACTTAAGCAATGAAAAACGTATAATTTTTTGAAAATTTGAATTTCTAACTGAAAACACGAAATGCGCCAAAAACAAAAACAAAAAAATGTGTTCAATTCTAATTCTGTCACTCAAACAAATATCCAAACCCCATAATAATGCACAAAATGTTTGCGTATGCGTCTGTCTGCGTCCATAGAATAAAATATCGTCGTCTACCAGAAAGAAGAAAAAATTCATTATGGTTTGCCATTTTTATCTCTCATTTTTTTTTGTTTTTTTGGGTGACTTAAACAGTCTGTTTGTGGGAGAGTGGGAGAGCGTGTGGGTGAGGGTGTGTTTGATTTTTTTTTGTTGGCATTATAATAATCCTGAAGCCATTTATAATTTATGTTTTTGCCTTTTACCACAAATCTTTCATAATAAATAGAAGAGAATAGAATATAACAGGAATAGAACGGGTATAGAATTGAATTGAATTTTGTAAGGAAGACAGCCGAGCCTCAACACGGCTGAATGCAAACGGTTTTCATGTCTCTTGCTCTGTGCCTGTTAAAAGCTGTTTTTTTTCTTCTTTATTTTGCTCTTCTTTTATTAATTTTTTTAAGGCTTTTCAATGTCTCTGTCTTTGTTTCTCTCTGTCTCTCTCTCTCTTGTAAAGTATACGTCCATATGTAGGTGTGTCTGTCTGTGAATGAATATATTTTTGAGTGTGTTCAAAAACTTTCAGCCACAATCGTCTTTTTAGACCAAAAAAAAAATTAGAAAATTTCGTTATCCTTCATGGCAGGATTACAACATGTTTTTTTGTTTTTTTTTGGTGACAAAGTTTGTTAGGCCCATAGTTTTTGATTTTCACAATTTGTACGTACTTTAAGCAGGCTTTTATAAATTTATTACACACACACACACACACACACAAACACCCAAAGTTTCTTATTTATAAGAATGTATTGTTTTCCGTCTCTTTAACTTGTGACAGGGATGTTCCTTAATTTTAAAATACAAAAATTTTTGTGTTATAATTACAACACTTTAATGATCATTACAGAAGTCAAAAGAATTAAAGCGGGTTTTATAATAAAAAATTAAATTATCAACAAATTAAATGCGAATATTACAAGCGGAAACTAATGCCGGTAGTGGATTGCCCTTAAATAAAGTGTTTGGAGATCATTATGGCTTTCACAAGGGCTTAGGGCTTAGAGCCCTTTAGCTCTCTTCTAAGAACTTCTTAGAAATATTGCCTGCAAGTGTTTCTTTTTTTTCAAGATGTTTAAAGCTAAGGTTTGAGCACTCAAGGTCTCGTATAGCAGGCTCATACAGTAATAACTAGACTACGTTGATCACCAGACTTAATTATTAGAAGATAGTAGCTGGTTTTTATTTGAAGTCCATTATAGTCTATAGTACGTAGCCTATAGTTACGTACTGTGTTACCTTATTTGTTGTGAAGACATGGTTCAAACTAGGGATGCCAATCGGGAAATCCCGAAACCCGAAATCCCGGGATTTTCGAGATTAACAAAATCCCGAATCCCGGGATTTTTAAAAACTTGTCCCGGGATTTTCGGGATTGTGAATTCATATGTATTTTGACCTTGCAAAAGGTCCCGAAAAAAATTCTACATCACTTGCATCTCAGATGAGAAAAACCCTACTTCCATTGATAAAAAATTATTTGATGGCTTCGCAGAATGCAAAAGCCCTATAAAACGAATTAAAAGTGTAACTGATTTAGATACTCAGGTGTCCAAAGAAATAGTCCTATTTACATTAGGAGGTGGTAGAGGTGAATATTTCTATTTTGAAACTATTTTACCAACAAATAAATTGATTGCGAGAAGTGTTTTTCAACGGCAGCGTATGTTGGCAACAAAATTTATTCAAGCCTATCAGATCACATGTTAGATGCTTTAATATTTTTGTTGGAATTTTTATTTTTGTTAATTTACGCTTTTTTGTTACATTTTGTCTTGCTGTTTTTATATTTTATTTTTAATGGCGTTTAATTCTGATATAATTGGAATATAAATGATTTTTTCAACAAAATATTTTTATTATTAAGAGAAAATCGCGATATTTCCCGTGATTTTTCGGGATTTTTGGATCCCGAATTATCCCGAAATATCCCGGGATTTCGGGATCGGGATTTACAAAATCCCGAATCCCGGGATTTTTAAAAATCGATCCCGTTTGGCATCCCTAGTTCAAACCCAAGGCCAGACATCTCAATAAAACGAAATACGGAAAATATTTCCCAGGTTATTCAATCGAAGTGATCTTTAAACTGTAGATCCCACTATTTATGAATAAAAACTATCCAGCACAATAAGGATGCTGTGAGAAACTAGGTTGTACTAATGCCTAAAGGGTTGTAGTGACCCCGTGTTATTCCCTATAAACAGGACAAAGTGGAATTGCATGGCGTCAGATGCATACATAATTGGTCATTACAACCCTTCAGTCAGAATTCCGACCAAAGCTTCTTACACCACTTATGTATGTAGTGTGCGCTAGTTTTATATATGAGTGGGCGGACCTACAGTTTAAAGTGGACTTCGAACGACAGATTTTTTGAGAAGTTTTTTATGGCAATTTTTATTTACTCTTAGAGTCTGCTGAGAGAAATTCTTTTTTTTTTCATATTTCGTTTGATGTCTGACATCGGATACGAACCCTGGCTTTTTGGCTAATAAGCCAACACACTACCTACTAGACAACGGCGACTTAAAGCTCGAATTACTTTCTCAAAATCAAAACCAAATGCTGGTTTTAAATCCCTTATAACCCTAACTAATATCTTCCACGCTCTGTCCTTTTATTCTCCCGTCATTTTGATTTTAAATTCCACCACAAATCGTTTGGTTGACTGCAGAATTATAAATTTAAAATTTTCTTTCAAAGATTTCTTTGAAAAACAATGAAATTTTCTTTGAATTCAATTCAATTTTTCATTTTCATTTTAATTTTTCTGTTTTATTTTCATTTCGTTTGTGTTGTTATTGTTTTATCGTCTGCGAAATGTTGTTCGTGTTCGTGTTTCGCGTAAAATGTGTTTTTCGCTAAAATATGCTGAACATGATTTAGTTCTGTAGGTTCCAATTTTTACATTTTATTTCCCCTCTTTCCTTTATTCATTCTTTTCATTTTCTTTTTCCTCGTCTTGCATTTTGTTCGTTTATGTTTCTTGAGTGCTGATTGAGAGATGATTTTGTTTGTTATAAGAAATGAAGGGAAGGTTGCCATAGAGAAATCATCGCATTGCCTTGCTTTTGAACACTCTGTATGAATTGGGAGCTTTGAAAGACATGGTTTTATAGCAGAGCCTTGAAATGAATAATTTCCGTCACTTATAATCATAGGGATACCTTCCCTATTCTTATAGACGTAGATTTTTATTATTTCATATTCTATTTCAACTAACATTACAATTGTGATGTGTAAGACCATGTGTCTTTAAAATCTTTACTCGTGTATGTGTTTTATGTTTTAATATAAAGCTTTGTGTGTGTGTGTGTGTGCGTCGATGTATTTATGCAAGTGTGTGTAAGTGTATGTAAAGTATTATTCAAGATTTTTACAAGTTCGTTAGTTTAAAGTTGGAGGTTCGTTCGTTTTTAATGTCGTCAAAGTTTTTGACATGCCTCTCTCTCGCTTGTACTTTTTTCTGTTGAGAGTACTTTCATGTCGTCTTTATGAATGATGCGCTTTGTCGTTGTCGTTGTCTCTGTCTCTGTCGCTGTCGCTGTTGTTGCCGACGTCTGTTGTAGTAAAACAGTGTTTGAATATCTTAATCTGTAGTTTAAAAACACACTCGTACTGTTTGATTGTGTGTATGGAAATGAAATGTGTGTGTGTGTGTATGTGCGTGTGTGTAATGGTATAGGCACTTAAATGTTGAGTGTTTGTAAAGGATTTTTCATCAAAATTATAACGTGGATTTGTTGTTATTGTTGCAGCTGTAATTTCTTATGCAGTTAAAGCAAAGCAAAGCAAAAAAAAAAAAGAACACCAACAACAACAACAATAACAAGAATTTTAATGTGTAAAAATAAATTGTAATTCCCGTTATTTTTTGTTCTTTTTTTGTTTGTTTATTTCTTACCCATAGAATTGCATACACAGAGAGACAAACATTTCGTATCTTAAACAGCCTGTCTTTCTTCCATTCACACGATATTTGAAACGTATTAAGCGAAAGAAAGAAAGAGAGAGAGAGAGAGAGAGACAGGGAGATAGTGAGGCTTGTTACATTTTTTTTTTGGAGTGCATTGTAACAGTTGTGTTGAAAATTGTAACAAGTTTTCAAAGATGTTATCACATTTTCTTTTTTCATCTTTTTTTTTTCTTGTTTTGTTGTTCCTAGACTGCTCCTTAACTATAGTTTTTGGTGTTGAGAAAGAAAGAAAGAAGAAAAGATTCATTTTATTTAAATTAAGTTTCTTCTGCTAAAGCAGAAATATTGTGTTATATTTTATTGTATTTCTGGCGTTTGCTGGTATTGTTCTTGTTGTTGGAAAAATAAGTCCTTATTTAAGTTTTAAAGTAAAAGTTGAAACAGAGACTTCACGGATTTTATAGTAACTGTCAGCAGGTTTTTTTTGTACAAATGATGAACTAAATCTGGGAGAATTATAAAATTAAGCAAACGATTTAAGCTAGCAAATGTAATCGAAATTAAGTCACATTTCTCTCCCTTACTTAAAATTAAAAGCCTTCGAACAGTATTATGATCTTGTTTCTAACACTACTCATGTTGTGTGTTTTAATTTTATGAAGGAGTGGATAGTAGTAGCTAGTGTGTTGCCTTATTAGGTGTTAGGCCATGGTTCCAACTCCAGGTCAGATATCTCGACTTCATGGAAAAACTCTGACCGTACAATGAAAAAAATTGTAATGAAAAGTTGAAAAATTTCATCATTCCGCTGAGAGAAATTTAATATAAAGAAGTGTGATTTGTGATTGCACCATAACGAAGGCAAATGACGCACCCAAAGAAAGAAGTGAGAAATTTAGAGCAAATAGTCTGGCTGGCAAAATTGCTATAGTATAGTGGATTGATTCAAACACCTACTTAGACATCTTAAGTAAAACAAAATATGAAAAATATATCTTCGAAGACTTCTTCTCAGCAGGTTTTTAACAAAACAATCCGAGCGAAAATAAAATTTCTATGGAAATCTGCTCAAATCTGTAGGTCGTAGACAACATTTGAACTGTAGGTTATTCTGTTCGAGGTGTTTAACCGAAAGTTGCAGTAGATTAAATCAGAAGAGAGACAATGAGAAAATTTACTACTCTTTTCTCTCTGCCTTACACAAAAGCTATACTTAATTTCATTTTTTCGCAGTAATTTTTAATAAAATTGTTTGCCAAACACATATTCGTTTTAATAAAACTTGATTGACAGTATAAATGCAATTAATTTACAATATTTTTTCTCTGATCTTCTGTTTTGAATAAACTAATTATAAAACTAAACTTTTATGCTGAAAAATTAATTAAAATTCCTTTAATATTGCCACTACAATACATCGGCATACATCGACGCATGACAACGCGGAACAAAACAGCTTTTACGGCTTGTATGGCATATGCATATACAGACGGGTTATTAATAAAAAAAAAACACAAAAATGGATAAGAATTGAAAAGAAAATTTTAATAATCATAATAAAATTGTAAAATAAAAAAAAAAATTGTTAAAAGGCCTCAAAGGCTTATAAAAATTTTCTATTTTAGCAAGTAAAATATTGCTCCAGCCTAAATTAAAAATTCTTCCGAAATTCTCTACCCTATACCGCTGATGTTTATCTAAAAAAAAAAACATGACCACAAACAATTTCATGCAAATTTTATCAAATCACTCAACGGAAATTGCCGCAAATCTTAGCATTACAAACGATAAACTATGCGTATGAGAAAGAGTGTGTGTGTATGTGTGTGTATAGAAGATTTGAATGTGTTGGTATATAAAAACTAATTAAAAATGCGTTTGCCAAAGTGAATAACTGTCTCTCTACTACTGGCTAATAAACCGATTGATACAACAATATTCACTCACTCACACACACACACACACCAACCCATGTCAACAAATAACGGGGATAAATTGTTGTGCTCCCACATAATGGCGTAACTCAGCATATGAGTTTGATGTTGTGTGTGTGTAGTGAGAAGCATTAATGGCATCAAATAATTCTTGTTTCATTTTATATTTTCACACATTCACGCAACACACTCCACACCCAACCACAAACACAATGCACATAAAATTAAGAGAAACTGTAGGCAAGACTAGTTTTCTGTGATTTTTTTCAATTCCTCTTGTGGCTTTCTTAATGTATTGAATCATCTCAAATGATAAATAATGAAATTTTGGCGTGTAATTTGTATGTTGGTGGTTTTTAATAAACAAAATGTTCGTTGGTTACTAAGCATATTTTTACCATGCTGCTTGTTTGGATTGTAGTTGTTTTAAAACTTACCAGCAAACACTCACATTCACTCATAAACTCATGCTTACACTCTATGTAGTTTTTTTCAATGTAAATTAAATTCAATTTTCTTGTGCTATCTTTGAAACTAGACACTATTGTGCGTGTAAGTATGGAAATGTTTGTGTGTGTGTGTGTGTATAGTACATCCTTCGTACATGTGCGTAAGGTTTCAATTTTTGTTTGTGTAGCCATTTGTCATTAAAATTTGCTAAAGAGCAGGAGAACAAATTGGTAAGAAAACGAAAAATTATTTATTTTTTCTAATTACAGGTATTCCCCGACTTAAGACCGAGATAGATTCCTGGTCATCGGTCGGAAATCTCTTAAGTCGTAAGTCGAATTTTATATAAAAAAAGTTTAAGAAGAAGATTACGTACAGATTTGTCTCTTTTAAGTATTTTCTATGGAGAAAATGGTCTTAAGTATGAATAGTCGTAAGTCGGGGACTACCTGTATCGAGGAGTCTGCTATCGGGTCCGCCATCTGACGTTTTTTTCAACTCGTGGTTATTTCGTGAGTGGTAACACTTAGCTTAGGTCAGATTTAACAGATAATTAGTTTTATCCTTCCGCTGACCGAATATGGTTGTGTATACGCGCTTTCGTTTCGCTAATTAAGCCTGCGTTCGACTTACAGAAGATTTAATCTTTTCAGCTAAAGCTCATTTTGATCTTGGAAATTGTCGCATTTGGTGCACAGAAAACACGCACGCATACTTTGAAAAGCCGACACACTCAAAACGAGTCACTGTTTGGTGCGGAGTTTGGTCCAGAGGGATATCTCGACTTCATGGAAAAACTCTGACCGTACAATGAAAAAAATTGTAATGAAAAGTTGAAAAATTTCATCATTCCGCTGAGAGAAATTTAATATAAAGAAGTGTGATTTGTGATTGCACCATAACGAAGGCAAATGACGCACCCAAAGAAAGAAGTGAGAAATTTAGAGCAAATAGTCTGGCTGGCAAAATTGCTATAGTATAGTGGATTGATTCAAACACCTACTTAGACATCTTAAGTAAAACAAAATATGAAAAATATATCTTCGAAGACTTCTTCTCAGCAGGTTTTTAACAAAACAATCCGAGCGAAAATAAAATTTCTATGGAAATCTGCTCAAATCTGTAGGTCGTAGACAACATTTGAACTGTAGGTTATTCTGTTCGAGGTGTTTAACCGAAAGTTGCAGTAGATTAAATCAGAAGAGAGACAATGAGAAAATTTACTACTCTTTTCTCTCTGCCTTACACAAAAGCTATACTTAATTTCATTTTTTCGCAGTAATTTTTAATAAAATTGTTTGCCAAACACATATTCGTTTTAATAAAACTTGATTGACAGTATAAATGCAATTAATTTACAATATTTTTTCTCTGATCTTCTGTTTTGAATAAACTAATTATAAAACTAAACTTTTATGCTGAAAAATTAATTAAAATTCCTTAATATTGCCACTACAATACATCGGCATACATCGACGCATGACAACGCGGAACAAAACAGCTTTTACGGCTTGTATGGCATATGCATATACAGACGGGTTATTAATAAAAAAAAAACACAAAAATGGATAAGAATTGAAAAGAAAATTTTAATAATCATAATAAAATTGTAAAATAAAAAAAAATTGTTAAAAGGCCTCAAAGGCTTATAAAAATTTTCTATTTTAGCAAGTAAAATATTGCTCCAGCCTAAATTAAAAATTCTTCCGAAATTCTCTACCCTATACCGCTGATGTTTATCTAAAAAAAAAATCATGACCACAAACAATTTCATGCAAATTTTATCAAATCACTCAACGGAAATTGCCGCAAATCTTAGCATTACAAACGATAAACTATGCGTATGAGAAAGAGTGTGTGTGTATGTGTGTGTATAGAAGATTTGAATGTGTTGGTATATAAAAACTAATTAAAAATGCGTTTGCCAAAGTGAATAACTGTCTCTCTACTACTGGCTAATAAACCGATTGATATTTTATCAATCGGCCTACTTTATTTAGCTACAGGGTTGTTGTGCTCCCACATAATGGCGTAACAGCAGCATATGAGTTGATGTATGTGTGTGTGTGTGAGAAAGATTTAATGGCAGTCAATAATTCTTGTTTCATTTTATATTTTCACACATTCACGCAACACACGCACACACAAACACAAACACATGCAACATAAAAAATTAAGAGAAACTGTAGGCAAGACTAGTTTTCTGTGATTTTTTTCCAATTCCTCTTGTGGCTTTCTTAATGTTATTGAATCATTCAATGATAAATAATTGAAATGTTGGCGTGTATATGTGATGTGTGTGTGTGTGTGTTTAATAAACAAAATGTTCGTTGGTTGACGAAGCATATTTTTACCAGCTGCTGTGTTTGATTGTAGTTAAAAAAAAAAAAATAAAATAAGTTCCTACCACTACCGCAACTTCTTCAACTAGTTTTGGTTTTTAAAACTTACCAGCAAACACTCACATTCACTCATAAACTCATGCTTACACTCTATGTAGTTTTTTTCAATGTAAATTAAATTCAATTTTCTTGTGTTATCTTTGAAACTAGACACTATTGTGCGTGTAAGTATGGAAATGTTTGTGTGTGTGTGTGTATAGTACATCCTGCGTACATTGTGCGTATGGTTTCAATTTTTGTTTGTGTAAGCCATTTGTCATTAAAATTTGCTAAAGAGCAGGCAGAACAAATTTCTAAGAAAACGAAAAATTATTTAGTTTTTTCTAATTACAGGTATTCCCCGACTTACGACCGAGATAGATTCCTAGTCATCGGTCGGAATCGGTAGGCCATTAAGTCGTAAGTCGAATTTTATATAAAAAAAGTTCAAGAAGAAGATTACATACTTTACTATACTAGATATTTGCCTTCTTTAAGTATTTTCTATGGAGAAAATGGTATTAAGTGTCAATAGTCGTAAGTCGGGGACTACCTGTATCGAGGAGTCTTCTATCGGATCCGCCATCTAATGTTTTTTTTTTTTTCAACTCGTGGTTATTTCGTGAGTGGTAACACTTAGCTCATGTCTGATTTAACAGATAATTAGTTTTATCCTTCCGCTGATCGAATATGGTTGTGTATACGCGTTTTCGTTTCGCTAAGTGGGCCTGCGATCGGCTTACACGACTTGCAAAAAAATCATCTTTTCAGATAAAGCTCATTTTGATCTTGGAGGGTATGTAAACAAGCAAAATTGTCGCATTTGGTGCACAGAAAACGCTCACGCATACTTTGAAAAGCCGACACACTCAAAACGAGTCACTGTTTGGTGCGGAGTTTGGTCCAGAGGGATAACTGGACCATTTGTCTTCGAAAATAAGTAAGGAGTGGCTGTTACCGGGCCATGTTGAATGAATTTTTGTTCACAAAAATTGAAGAGGAGGATATTGGCAACATTTGGTTTCAACAGGACGGCGCTACGTGCCACACAGCCGAAGCTACATTCGATGTTTTGCGCCCTGCTTTTGAGGATCGCATTATCAGCCGCAGAGCTGATGTCGGTTTTTCATATTTCAACATCTTTTCCTGCTGTTAATCGAATTGGTTGCACTGTTTTTGGCGATATTATTGCCATTGAATACACTCGCCTGGTAGAGATATTTTCATTAATTTCCTCCCCATTTTGTGTGTTAATTTGCCACATTGGATTTATTTAATTTTCTTCCAAAAAATTTCCACCACAGGAGACAATGAAGTTGGCACCAACAGGCAGCGGTAATAGCAGTATAACGAAAGCAACAACACAACCATCACCGCTAAATAAGCACAATAAAATGAAATTAAAATTGAAAGGAAAACAGGAAAAGAGAGAAGAATGTGAAAAAAAATGAACGTAAAAATTTATTTAAATTTACGCGTGTCTGTCTAACTTATTGTCTGTAAGTCGAAATGGGTTTCTAAGAATTTTTCCCAAAAGTTATTGTTGTTTTCTTAAGAACAAAAACAGAAACAAAAAAATTCATGATATGGTTACACAGATAGACAAAAGGAAATGAATATTTTGTAAATAATAGAAAAAAAAAAAACAACAGCAGTTGCTAGCTAATATGTGATTATAAATATGAAATTAATTTGAAATCATCAAATTTAATAATTAGATACATAGATAAAATAGATCACATGGATTAGTAGATGCAGAAACATTAGAATAAGATAACTTAATATTTCAATGTTTTATTTCTTGCCTTTACTAATTAGTTGCGTTCATCTGTATGAGCATTAATATTACAATACGTTGCTAATGTTTATTAAGACAACAAGAGTACAACACATGTGTATTTAATTTTAAGAAAGTGAAATGTAAGGAGACTTTGTTTGCTTCTTAACATTGAAAACATTTAATTTATCTGTAATCCTATCGTTTCAAGTTCGACAGTCATATATAAACGCCGGCTTATACAGATGCAGCGATATCAAATCAGAAGAGTGCAGTCGCTTAAACTGGAACTGCTACAGTTAACTGTTACAACAGTTGACCGGTATCCTTTTATTTCTATTCGAAAAATAGTTACACAAGCCCAACATAACTTATACCTATCCGTTGCTCCGCTTTTCACGCACTCCTTTTGTTTAAGAGCCTTGATGTGTCGCCATTTTCTCTTATTCAAATTCAAAATCTTTATCTTGATGACTTGATGGTGATGCTGTAAAATTACATGGAAATAAATTAATAGACAGAGAGAAAGGAATTGCGAGAGAGAGAAAGAGAGAGAGAGAGTAAGGAAGATACTCATACGGTTTCTGTGGCTTTTTGTTGAGGAAAATTGAAAAATTTTTCTCTTTTAATTGAAACTGATTTCCTGGTGGAATTTAAAAAGAATTACAATAAATGAGTGCCTTTAGCTTTTACGGCTTGCTTTCGCCTCCAAAAACCATTTGGTGAACGACATTCAGTGGCATTTGAAAATATTGGCGTTGGTTTTAAAGAAATTTTAATTGTATTGTGGTGGCTTGTACGCATGAATAAAGATTGATAATAGAAAATTTACAAAAAAATAAACCGAAAACCATTTAAGAAGTTAGAGAAGATGGAAGTTTAAGTCTTATTTGGAGTGGAGGTTTGAATGGAAATAGTTTTAATCCAGCGACAATGATGCACGCAAGCAATGAAAGCACGCAAATTCTTCAACTTAAAAATCTATTTTGAAACAGCTTTGAATATGGGCAAAAAGTTTCGCTAAGGAGTGTTCTAGAAACTCCAAGGTAGCACTAGCATTCCAGGGCATTGTAAGTGGCATTGGTCTTGGCCATAAGATCAACGAGTTCTGCAGCTCTACTGAATGTTCTTCATCTATTTTTTACAAATTGGAAATTGAAATTCTCTGGCCTTCTTCGGACATTGGGAGTCCAAACACCTTCGTTAGAGACCTTTAAAGTAACGACTTGTAGAGACCTGCATAGACGATAAAGTAGAAAAAAGTGTTCATCAACTATTGTTCTTCACGTATTGGAAGTAGTTGTGCTTCTTTCCTGGACATTGGGAGTCTAGATAGTTTTATTAAATGTTCCAGAAATAGGGGAAAGAAGGACTATGGTATCACAATGGACAATAAGTAAACCTTTCAGTCGATCATTTTAACACACTTAATCTAGGAAAATTGTTTGTATTAACGAGCACACACCAATTGTTACGTTTTTACCTTTTAAAAACGTTTAAAATGTGACCTCATAGATTGTAAATAAAATAAAAATAAATTTGTGCTTAGTTCAAATTGAAATTCTTTATTATTCGTACAATTCTGTGTATCACTGTTCACAACTTGATGTAAACAACAACAATTGCTTTGTTTGTTATTCCTTCGTTTTTATATCCTTTGTATAAACAATAACAATTACTAGATAATTATTCGTTAGATCTTTGAAACGGATTATTCAAACTACGATTACTCTCTTCAAAGGCACTGCGTCTTTACACAAGACTGACTAAACTTTACTTTCTTATTCATATTCTGTTGTAATATCTTGCGTCCAGTAAGGACACCATAAACTTTATTTTTCTTAGAAATTTTTATTGATTTGCTAAAGAAAACAAGCAAAGGCAATTACAACAACAAGAATTACAGCTCATACTGGTGTATTTATAATGGCACATGAACGACAGAGTGCACGCTCAAATGCAGAGGAAAAAAGAAGGAAAAAAAGCAAACTTTTAACTCCAAAATAACTACGTAAACATTACAGCACAGTAGCACGTTTAAGCAAGACTCACTAATACCAACAACAGCAGCAGCAGGACTTCATGCAGGTGAACAACAATAAAAACGTCAAACAACAATAACAGAAAGAAGAAGAAGAAGAAGAAGCAAGAAGAAGCAAAAGCAAAAATCGGTGTTTATAATTAACTTATGTTGGATTAAGTGATGCTTTTCATCAAAAGACTGGGCGTGTGGGTGTGTGTGTGTGTATTGTTGTATTGCAAATTGTCGCCAATGGCTCAATAAGGCTTTATTTTTGGTTTGTTTATGTGTGTAAGGGTATATACATAAGTGTGTGTGTATGTGTTGTTGTTGTTGTCGTAAAGGTAGTAAAGCATGTTGATGAAGTGCTTCTTTAAACAAAAAAACAACACAAATCCACAAACAATTCACACACACACATAAACATAAACATTGTAGGCGCCAACACATTTACACATTCACCAACACTCACAAATAATCAAATACATTCTGACATGAAACACACACAAGCACACATGTTGTGTTCTTACGGTTATTCACACACTCTTACAGTTCTAGTCACTGTAATGTATTCAGTTTGCTACATAGAATGAGGAGAGAAATCTTTTAAAGGTACGATTACACTTGAAGTATTTAACAAATCGACAGTGGGTACAGTGGGCCATTAAAGGAAAGAAATTTAATGAAATTTTTTTTTTTTTAAAGTACTGAAATGAAATAGAAATTTAAATTTTAAAAGCTAAGCATAAAGCGAAGAATTAAGAATTTTATTGAAGTCGAAAGGAAATACGAATTGTGTATACGATCCACTGTGCATGCTAACCATTACCTTAAACTGTACATGCGTTTCTTAGTTTCTGTACAATGTTTGCTATTAGCAACACACACCCACATACACAATTAAACATCAGTAGCACAATGTGAATGTACGTGTGCAAGTGTAAGAGTGTTGAGTGGAAAACTCTACCAGATTCCGTTTGAGAACTTGAATTAAAGAAAAAAAGGGAAAGGGGAACGAAAGACAATTCATCTGCATTTTGTGTAGCATACAATGGCATTAAATTGATGTAAAATTTTTGGCTTAAAGCTATACGAACAGCAAAGCTTTAGTTTGTAATGGATTTAGACAAACAATTTAAGCCAACAACAACAAATACACAACAACAACATAAAAAGGCCAATATATAACAAAATAAACGTCTAATGAATGTTAATCAATGTAGAAAAGATGTTGTAAATGAAACAATGTAAATTTGATTTAATTACAACAATAATAATAACAACAACAACAACAACAACAACAATAGAAATAATAAAATATTTTAAAGGAACACTCATTAAATTTAAATGAGGTTTCGTAATTTAATAAAATATTAATTCAAATGATTTTTTTCTTTTAATTGAAAATAAAATCTCAAGTTTTTTTTTGTTTTTCCAAAATTATTCTTTAAAACTGTTTGCTACACTTTTCAATAAACATTTTTTTTTTTTAAATATTTCATATCTTTACTCAGTTTATTGTCTCTACACTACTGATACATAATTATTCTCATTTTACAGTTACTTTCGCTCTTTTTCAATCGCTTATGTTTTTAATTTTTCACCTCACCTCCATGTTTGCTACATTTTTTTACTTTGTCTTCTTGTTTTTGTATTCATTTGCTACGATTTAATGTCCGTTATATTTTGTTAATTTTTGCAGTCGTAATTCAGGGTTAATTTGTACTCTTATTGTTGTTGCTTTCGGTGTTGTTGTTGTGTCATGTCATTATATACAAAAATATGACATTAAAAATAATAATGGCAACAACCGGCCACAGCTATGCTATAGCAATAGCAAGAACAATTGTAATAAAAGTGGAAAAATGTCATAAAACAACAACAACAACAACAAATAAACACTTTGTAGCAACATAAAGCATAAAACCCATACACACACATAGATACATAGATAGGGAGAGGGAGAGAGAGAATGAAATGAAAAAATAATTATAAAAACAACAACTTGTTGGACTCTCAATGAAAAAAAGAAAAAAACATATCGAGATGAAGGCCTTGAGTTGGCGACGATGAAATCAAAACGAAACAAAACAAAAAAAAGGAACGAAAAATTTAACAGGATTTAATTATTCCCTCATTTTATACAGTAATGGCGGTCATAAGATGCTGGAATACACTGCAACAAAAATGAGCATAAAATTCGTTTTAATAGAATATTCTGTGAAACTCTACAATGATTTTTAATTCCTTTTAAAGAAAGTTCTTAAAGTATTTCTTACGTCTTTTTGGACTCTGTAACTGAGGAATAGGTTTTCAAGTGTAAGAAACCAGAAGAATTTTGGTAATGAAAAAAAAAGTCTCAATTATCAATAAACAAATCATATCAGGAAGTTTTCCTAGGAGTTTTCTTTAAATAAATCCTTGTTGCTGGCGAACCAGCGGGTTATAACCACCGCGGTAGTAGCTTTTTCTTGAAAATTAATTGCCATAAAATTCTCAAATTGATCACACCTTATCATATCAAAGAAGTTTTCGGGCTAGTTTAGAGTTGGGAAATTTTTAAGTAAATCCTACCTGTTGCTTCGACTTTATTGCAGCATATTTTAATTTTTGGGTTAAAAATAAAGGTAATTTTTGCGATTTAGCTTGGTAAGTCTCTCAAATGCGGCCAATCCCCTCATAGAAATAGACGTTTTGTCGGTGCAGTATGGCTTAAAAAGCTTTTGCACAAAGGGAGAAAAAAAAGGATAAAAATTAGTACTTTATGCATAAATGCTGTATTTTATCTGTTTTAAAAGTAATTCTTTACGATTTAGCTTGGTTAAGTTTCTCAAATAGCTATTGGATGTGTTCCGTTTCTATAGTTGAATTAAAAGGGGTCCAAAAAGAGGGAAAGGGGCCAAAAACGGGTAAATTAAGTGCATACGGAATCACGCCTGAACGCTTGAACCGATTTTTTTGAAATTTGGGTTTCTGATCGACCTTTTGTCGGTGCAGGTTATAGGCTATAAATCTTTTAAAAATTTTGAACCCAAGGGAAAAAATGGGACAAAGGGAGAAAAAAAGGGCAAAAAATTGTATTTTATGCATAAATGCTGTATTTTATCTGTTTTAAAAGTAATTCTTTACGATTTAGCTTGGTTAAGTTTCTCAAATAGCTATTGGATGTGTTCCGTTTCTATAGTTGAATTAAAAGGGGTCCAAAAAGAGGGAAAGAGACCAAAAACGTGCAAATTAAGTGCATACCGAATCACGCCTGAACGCTTGAACCGATTTTTTTGAAATTTGGCTTTCTGATCGAGCTTTTGTCGGTGCAGGTTATAGGCTATAAATCTTTTAAAAATTTTGAACCCAAGGGAAAAAATGGGACAAAGGGAGAAAAAAAGGGCAAAAAATTGTATTTTATGCATAAATGCTGTATTTATTTGTTTTAAAGGTATTTTTTTACCATTTAGCTTGGTTAAGTTTCCCAAATAGCTATTGGAAGTGTTCTGTTTATAAAGTTGGACCAAAAGGGGTCCAAAAAGGTGAAAGGGGCTGAAAACGGGCAAATTGCATGCATTTATATTTAGAACTTAGAGTATTCTAAAGACTGTTACCGAATAATTTGAAAAATTGCATTTTTTAAGAAGCCGGTTTCGAAACCCGATTTTTATTTATTGTTATTTTTATAACCCGCGCAACGCCGGGTACAATCTGCTAGTTTAAAATATAATTCTTACAGTGTATTTAACGGTTAAATTTATTGTGTTTATTTGTTTTGCTACTCTGGTATTGTTTACACTCCCTCGTTTATTTTCCTTAGCCCACTGTTACGCATTGTTTGAAAAGTGTGTGTGTGTGTACGTAAATAGCTAAACATGAAACCTTATTAAAATTATGATGGTGACCAACACTTGTCGTATATAAACACAAAGAAAACGATGACAACAGCAACAACAACTGCAACAATAATAATACAAAGTGAGAAAAACGAACATAAAACAAACGATTATGGCAACAATACTTTACAATAAAGCCAAGAAAAACAAAAAAAAAAACAGGATTTAAAAATAAAAACATTTGCACTAATACATACACAAGAAGTGAGAAATAACAACAAGTGCGTAAATAAAAGCACCGTTATTATATATCATGTGATACATATTCGCAACAACAAAACCAAAGAAGTTAAAGGAAAAAGCAAAAACAAAAACAAAAACACATTAACAAACCTATGAAAGGAGGCAAGTAAGTGCAGAGAGTTATTGTATATTCAAGCATACAGAGAGTGCATAGAATACAGACAGAGAGAGAGAGAGGGATGAGTTATAGCAATAGAACGTGTGCATTTATATTGTATGTTTTGTTATTATTACCCATGACAGAGACACACAGATAGGGAGAGAGAGAGCGGGAGAACTAAAAACTAAAAGAAATTATATTTTTGAAAATAAATAATGATGGCAATTTTTAAAAGTGTAATTAATGCAAGTGTTAGTTATAACATAACAAGAGTGGGTATTTTGTTGCACTTAAACTGCATTCGCTTTAAATGGCAATGACATTTCGTATCAACAACATGAGAATGAGAAACAGGAAACAGAGAGAGTCTAGGGAGATCGAGAGTTTATGAGTTTGTTTATTATACCCTTGCATGTATTGCTGTATTTACACTCATTTTGCATTAGTCATACTACACTATTATTATTATTATTATTATTGTTGTTGTAGCTCTTATAACAACAGCCCGGAGACTTAAACTTAAAAGGAAACGAAAATAAAAAAAAGTAGGAAATAAAAAGATGCATAAAAAATGTTGAGCATAATGTAGAGAGGAAAAAGGAAAACAATAATAATAATTGCAAGTGACAAATGGACACTGTACAGTTAAACAATGTTAACGTGCACAGACTTACACTCATAGAAGTACTCAGAAGAACTGCAGTTATTTTAAATATGCAACGTACTTGAAAGAGAAATTATTGTGGTTGTTTTTTTTGTGTTTTTTGTTTTGTGTTTTTGTTTTACTTTGTTTCTGTCCACAGAGAATATTGAGTTTTTGTCTTGTAGTTGTTGTTGCTATTAAAAGTTTCGGTTTTCGAAATTTGTTCCTTTTTGTCTTTGTAACACTCGTACTCTTTCTTCTTTCCATTTCAAATCCTTTCTTCTGGAACTGTAAATTGTTAAAGGAAGAAGAGAAGGAAAGGAATTCGTTTTTTTTGTGTTTCGTATCCATCGTTTACAGTTATTTTTATTATTATTCTCACTGTTATTACCGGGGGTTCCTTTTTTTATTGACAATGTCAACCACATTTACAAGTCATTATATTAGGATTCCTTTTTGTTTGTTTGTTTGTTTGTTTTCCTCTGTAATTGTGTGTAATTGTTGCTGCTGTTGCTGTTTTGGACTTTGAAAAATGGATGACAACTAAAATTTTAATGAAAACCATCATGTTTAGAAAATGTATTCATTTCTGTGCAGCTCCTTGCTCCTTAATATCCTTTGTACAACGACTCACTCCCCGTTAAAGTTTCTCTCTCCATCTTTCTTTTTGACAGATTTTTTTTCCTCAACCATTAAAAGTACTTAAAAGTGGTGGCCTTTTCTCAACAATATGGTGACATTTCTCGTTATTTGTTGTTTGTTTCCGTTTTGTTTTCTATTTTTAGGTTTTAATTTTGGTTTTGAAAAATCTGTCTATGAATGCTTATAATGGAAATAAACAAAAGAGAATGGCAGATGGAATGAGAGAGAGAAAGAGAGAGTGGAGGAGAAAAACAAGTGGCACATGACAATTTTAAATACAACAACTAATGCCTACACTCCTTGTTCATACATTGAAACGCATCGACAAGGGCTTACAATTCAAGTTCTTCTCTGTTTTTTTTTATTTTATTCCTCCTGTGTTGTATTGTATTGTAACTTCTATTTGTCTACTATTACAGTTGACTGTTGCTATAATTTTTGTTTTTTTATTTTTTATTTTGTTTTGTTCTGTTTATGATTGTTACTGTTGCTAACGTTGACCTCTCTGGTCTGTGAGGAGTAGCGGCGGTGACTGATGTTGTTTGGGTGTTGCCAACAAAAGAAATGATTTTTCTATCACTATTTTTTTTTTGTTGATTTTTTTTCTATTTTTATTAAAAAACTTTTGTAATTAGAGTGTTTAATAGAAAAGTTATTATGAAACCACCAGAAAATAAAGGCAGAAAATAAAACTCCATAAAACGAAATGAAATAAATGGTTGCCTGCCATTGTGGTTTAGTGGCCACAATTCACATTCAGATTTAAACTTAAAAAAAAGAACGAAAAGAAAAACAAGGAAAAATATTGAAATTTTTGATTTGAAAATGAAGGCAATTTTTAATTGAAATCGTATAAAAAAAGTTAAAAAAGACAAAAGACCTTTTTTGAATAAGAAATCCAACGTAATTAGCTGAATAGACTTATGTTAATAGATTTGAAATGGTTACCAATTTTAGTAAAAGCCCTTAAAAAAAAGATCCTGCATTTTTTCTGAATTTTTGAAGTACGAGACATACGTCGGAATTATCCTTATTTGGGCTATAAGGCATGGAACTTTTCTATTCATTTAATAGCTCATAAACAGTAACAAGAAGATGTTGGATCTACAGCTTAAAATCTTATATTGGCAATATTTATATTTATTACCTGAGTATTTGCTCAAGAGTAAAAGCGTTGAAAGAATATAATTTTTTTCAATATTGATATGTTCGAGTAACCATGGGCTCGAAGATAGATGCTGATACGGTCTTCAGGCAATTGAAACATTTCCATTAAATTTTCCTTAAATTCTTTGGGTATTTAGCCTACAATCATGTTACTCAAAATTCTTATTTTCAAAGGCGTCACGTAATGCGTAGGCCACAAATTTCTTAGTATTAAGTATGAATTAGCAGAAATTCTGCCAATATGATTAGACCAATCCAAGTTGTTATTGAAAATAACTCCCAAATTCTTTGCAGACGATACACACTCTATTCTCTGGTTAATCAACATAATATCAAAATCGATGTTTAAATGAACGGCTTTCTTATGTATAACAAGAAATTTAGATTTCTATGGATTAATTAAAAGTTTGTTAGCCGTTGCCCATTTATAGATATTATTAAGATCATGGTTGACTTTAAAAACATTCTCCTCAATGTGCTGTAAAGAGCCTTCAAGATAAATTTGTACAACATCCGCATAAAGGTGTATCTTGCTGTGTTCCAAATAGTCCCGAAGATCATTGATATACAATGAGAATAAAAGCGGTCCCATTATCGAACCCTGGGGAACTCCTTTGGTAACAGCCAAGGATGATGAGTACTCGCCATTAAGCTATATTGCATTGCATTGTCGCATTATTGCATTGAATTTTCTACTGATTGGCTGACCACAGAAAAATTTCTTAGATCGGAAACGAGCAAATCATTTCGCTGCTTTTCGCCTCCTTAAACTTTACAAATTTTCTCAGCAGCCTGATATACATTGCCACTTTTTCTTTGATAGAAATTACAAAATATGGCTGAAATGTTCTGAAATCTTACACCTTTTTAGACACAAGCGAGAACCATGTGAACCTTAAGATGTCACTTTTCAATTAGACGTATGTATGGTGTTGCCTATATTCTAGTGCCTTCTACCGATTTAATCGATCTCGAATGCTTAAAATTCCTATAAGCCTTGCCAACATTGGTAGTGGTAAAGAATTTCGAAATTTTGATTTTTATTGGTGTACAGTTCGTTTAGTCTTTGATTTTGATTTTAAAAAAACGCCTACAACATTCCATATTTACTTTTGTCTTGTTTTTAACAAGAAACCCCTTCTCGTTTCACAAAATTAAATTTGCTTTTTTGAAGACTTTAAGTTGCTTTTGCTGTAAATCAGGACTATTCCTTGAGCACATGAATAAATGAGTCTTTATGTGTTTGATTGTGTATGTGTGTGTGTAAGAAAGAAAATTTGCGGTTTTTATGTGTTCGGAGGGTATAAAAACGAAAAGTTTTACTTTTACGCAAAATAAAATTCAATCAGTTCTACGAAAACTTTAAACATTTGTAACCGACTTCTTCTTCTTGTTCTTCTTCTACGTCTTTTACGTCTTTTCCTTTTTTTTAAACTTTTTTTTTTACCATCTTTTTCAGTTGGCCTGCTTCTTGGTTAGCAAACAAAACAGAAAACAGAAAAAAAAATAATAAAAAACGGATCCCCTGAGTCATAAAACAAACTTATGTAAAATTAAAATAAAAAACAACAACAACAACAACAACAACAGAAACGTTGTAATCAAAATGAGCCACACGAACGATTTCAGCGAGTAACAAATACATGAGAACATACAACTTTACCTACAAAATCATCACACATTGAGTTACAACAAGAAATCTGTATCTGTATGTGTATGTATGTGTGGGTGTATGTGTATGAGTAAGCAAAAGAGTAGAAAGAAAAAGAGTGTTTGCCACTTTACACTCTCATAACTCATAAACTTGACATAAAACTTTCGCCCACGACAACAGTTCATGAGCATTAGATTTTGAAAAAGAAAAAATTCAAAAAAAGAAAAACCAAGAAAACAAAAACCGCATAATCTAAATGCATGTGTGCTTAAATGTAATTGTATGTGTAAGTGTTTAACTCTCTTTCTCTCTGTCTCTCTCTTTATCTCTGTCTATTGATGTAAAAATTAAAACACACTTCGTACAAACACAAATTCAAACTCAAGCACACATTCGAACACATTCATACACTCATAGCAGGGAGAGAGAGAGAGATTTATGATTACACTGAGCAGAGCTGTTTATGAGTGTTGGTTTCGTTCGGGTTTTTGTTTTCAAAAAAATCTTTTTTGTGGGTTTTTTTTCGTTTCAAAAGCAAGAAATTTTTGACAGCAGCATATAAAGGACCATAAAACATCGACAACAACAACAACGACAACAACAACAGCGACATTAACTTTCTAAACAAAAACTTTGTATGCATTTCTAATATCTTCTCCACAAAAGGGAATTTGGTAGGAACAAATACAAAAAAAAAGCCCAGTTTTTCTTTTTTTGGGGGGTTTGTTTTTCTTTTATTTTTCTAACAGTTCCAAATGAATGAATGAATGAATGTATGTGAGAAGTAACCCACTTTCTATCTTTACATGTGATTTTAAACTGATGCTTACTGTGCTATTCAGAATTTGTTGTCATTATTATTACAATGGGTGGTAAACTTGAAAAAATAAAAACTAAAAAATTTTAATTGAAGAGAATTGAGAAGAGCGTGCAGAAAAAGTAAAGCAAAGAAGTAGAGAAGAGAGAGAGAGAGGGAGAGAGATAAATTATGCAAAACATATTTTTTATTTTCTCCCACAAATACAATTACTTATAAAGGCAAGTAGAGGGCAATAAAAAACTGATTTCTACAGTAATGTACAATAAATTAGCAGAGAAAATGATTAACAAAGATAACTCGTAGATTGCGTTCCCTTCTAGGGTGCCGTAGTACGACTTATCTCGTACTAATTAATGTGAAAAAATTTAATTGTCGTTTTTGTTCAGTTTTCTGAAAATTGGCGCGGCAGTCAACGTGTTAAAGGGATCTCCTATTGCTATAACGTCCAATTGGTTAATGACTAAATTGATAAAAAATTATTTAATGGCATCGAAGAATGCAAAAGCCCTGTAAAACGAATTAATAGGGCAACAGGTTTAGATACTCAACTTTCCGAAGAAATCAGGAGGTGGTAGAGGTGAATATTTACAAGCTGCATATAGCTATCTTTGAACTAGAGAAGAGAAAAGTTTTTCAACGGCAGCGTATGTTGACAACAAAATTTGTTCAAGCCTATCAGATCACATATTAAATGGAATCCAAATAATTTTATTAAAACTAATGCATTTGCATATGTATGAATGATTTTTATTTTTATTAATTTACGCTTTTTTGTAGAATTTTGTCTAACTGTTTTTATATTTTATTTTTAATGATATATAATTCTGATATACATAATTGGAATACAAAATATTCTTATTATTAAGAGCAAATCGCGATTTTTCCCGTTATTTTTCGGGATTTTTGGATCCCGAATTATCTCGAAATATCCCGGGATTTCGGGATCGGAATACATACATATTGGCCATTACAACCCTTCAGTCAGGATTACGACCTAGCTTCTCACACCACTTATGTTGTATGCGTTAATTTTATACATGTGTGGCGGGACCTACAGTTTAAAGTCGATTCCGAACGACAGATTTTTGAAAAGCTTTTCATGGCAATTTTTACTCTCAAAGGTTTTACCAGAAATCTGTTGAGCGGAAGTCGCCAAAGAAATATTTTTCGTTTTGATGTCTGACCTAGGATTCGAACCCGGGCCTTTCGTCTAATAAGCCAACACACTACCAACTAGACCAAGGCGACTATCAAATGACTAGAAGCAGAGAAAAGTTCAGAGTGCAGCTGACATTTATGTGAGCCGCAATGCAATGAATGTTTGAGCCGCCGTAGTCTCGTAGATAGTATGTTGCATTATTATTCGTAAAGTCCGAGTTCAAATCGCAGGTCAGACATCAAAACGAAAATATGAAAATATTTCTCAGGCGACTACCTCTCAGCAGATTTCTTACTAAAACTCTGAGAGTAAATAAAATTGCCATGAAAAGCTTCTGAAACATCTGCGGATCCTGCCACTCATGCAAAAAATATTATATTAAACAACATAAGTGGCGTGAGAAGCTAGATCGTAATCCTGACTGAAGCAGTTGTAAGGGCCAATTGTGTATGTATGCTTAGTAAGGGGCACTTTCATGTCTTAACTACAGTCTGAGACAGATTATAGAGCAGACTATGGAATATTGAAAAAATGTTGTTTATTTTTATAACTGGCAAGCCATAAAAGTTTGAAGAGTAAATTTGTGCTATTATTATGCTCACTTTTATATTATGCTTACCGACAGTTTAATTTAAACTGATATTCATGTGTTGGGTTTAATTTACATTTACATGCCGTTAAAGGCAATATTTTTAAACATAAACAAACATTGGCTCTGTTTTCTCACTCATACACTCATACTCTCACACACTTACCCGCCTCACGCTTTTACATTCGCATTTATTTACAAGCAAAACACAAGTAAAAGAGACTTACAGTCACGCAGTCATATATCTGTATGGCATGATTATGTTTGTGTGTGTGTGTGTGTGTATTTGTAAATACAAATAAAATTTGTGTAAAAAAAATTTATTTTCATGTGTCAATGTAAATGAGAGTAAATGTATGAAAGAATAATATGTTAACGAATGGGATGGCACTCCTGCGAAAGCAAGACGGAGTTAGGGGAGAGGGGGGGAGTTGTTGCATTTTTCTCTTTTTGCGTTAAACAAATCAAAGTATTAAAAAGTTTCAGTCTACACAGTCAGAGCCCTGTAGGAAATCAAACTAATTTTAAAGTAACTTGAAACTGGTTTTTAATAAGCACAACTAGTTGATTAAGTGACTTTTTTCCTTGTCGCCGACTCATTATTTTAACATGGGCATGTCCTAGGCGGTAGTCAATTGTTCATCTCTGCATGACTTTTAAATTGACTACAAATTACTTATTTTTCAACCAATTTGTAGTTAAATGAAATATAGTCAAATTAAATATTAGTTTACATTAAATTATTTAAATTCAATTTTAATTCAATTTTAAACAGTTTTATTTATATTATATTATATATATATATTTATATATAGAAATAATTATTATAATACAAAAATAAAATTAATTAATTAAATTAAAAGAAAATTCATGTACATTTTAGGACTGAAAATAAAAGTTGTAATGTAAAATAAAAGTTGTTATGAAAAGAATACTTATATATATTTGAAAGTTTGTACTGAAGGAAAATTCAAAAGTTAAATATTATTAAGTAATATTATTAAGTTGTTTTTTCCACCACAAACGTGATGAAAATGCCGTTTTTTAATAACGGCTAAGGCGTTGCGTAATTCTTTGTCTGGGTCAACACAGAGAGGCCGAAGTGCATCCATCAATGCATCAAAAACTTTTTTGTCATCCTTCAAGCTCTATTTGCCATGAATGCCATCAATATTTATAGCAGGTTTCAATCGCAGAGATAAAATTGTCGTTAAAGGTTTTGGGCAGTTTCAGTGATAATTTCATGGCATTGTGTGCAAAAATGAACAAAAATATGGAAAATGATAAAAGTAGAGAAGAATAAAAAACTCACGTAAATTTTTTGATTTTCATCGATTATGTTATCATTGAGCGCTTTAAGCTCCTCGAGGGTATTTATTGCAAAAGTAGTCTTAATTGCCACATTGCGTTTTTCCTGTCGAACAAGGCTTTCGGTCACTACTTTTTGGGTAGACAATGCTGCCATTATAATCTCATTTGAGCTCTGTTGGAGCTCCTTAATTTCGCCTTGAAATATAAATATTTATCAGAAAATCGTGATATTTTGTTAGACGAAACATATTTTCATTTTACCTGTTATTTTTGATAATTTGGCATTCATTTCAGAAAATTTGACATCAAATTGGGGAACATTGGTATCATCATTTTCTGTACCTTTATCTGTTAAAATACAACATAAATAATAAGGCACATTTTTACGATTGTACAAGATACTTACCAGCAGTGCTCAGATAAATGCGTGTACATTTTTTTATTTAGATTTTTAATGAACTATTTTATTTCACTATCACTTCAATATCACTTTTATAGATTTTATTATAAATTTGCAATATTTACTTGGGTTTTTCCCTTTTTTTAATAAAATTGAGCACCACCTAAAAACCATATTTACTGTGACTGACATTTGATTTACCGACATGCTTCCTTTGTTTTATTAGTGTTTTCTTATATTTTCTTATTTTGCTTTTTTCATTCTTACTTTTGTTTCTATTCAATATGTTTGGTTGATATCTGCATGAGATCTAAACCAATTTGTAGTCAATTGCAAAATAGTTAATTTATAATTAGCGTTTTTATCAACCGACTACTTTATTTACTACAGGGAGGTTTACAAGTTCGTGTATGTGTGTGTGTATTTGTAAATTTTATAATTTGTTTAGTTTTTTTTTTGTGATTGTTGTGGTTGTTGTACAGTAAGTCTAAAAATTATAACACCACACATATGGAAATCGCATCGAGATTATTGGGGTTGTTTTGTAAAATGAGATACGATATTTATTTAGATACATGTGTGTACACGTGTAGGTCTACTATTCACTAACTAACTTGTAAAAAGAATGATTGGCCACTTTACGAGCATTACATGGTGATTATGATAGTTATGCTAGGGCTACAGTACAAGGAATTATCAAGAGTGTAAATGAAAAGAGAGGATGCTGAATGCGTTACAGTTGTATCCAATAGAAAATAATGATACCACAGAGTTTTTAGCAATTGGTCCTGTGTTCGGTTTCATTGTGGAGTATATTTGGGTTCGCAAGTCCATATAGAAAATGGCGCTATAAAAGGCCTGAGATATTCAAATTGAGACCTATAATAAAGGGCTTTCGATGATGAATTCTCTTCGTTTATTATCCTTTTAATAGTTTGGTTTATTTTCCTAAATATTAATCGTTAAAAAAATGCAATTGCGCAACTACACAAAGCGATTATTAGTTGATATTTTGTTTTTTCAAATGCTTATAATCAAATATTTTGATTAGAAAGAAAGAAAGAAACAGGGTACTAATAATTTTAGAGCACACTGTTGTTTGTGGTATACATTTTTGTATTTGTAATTGGACTTTAGCGCTTACAAAAGTGTAGCGGTATTGTACAGATGCACATTCAGGAGAAAGAGAGAGAGATACAGATAGAGAGTGACAGGAAAAATGTGTAAGATTTAAAACCTAACTTAATTTACATACATACATATACAATATCGTTCCCTATTCTCAAATTGGATTTTTCCTATTCTCAAATAAGATTTCGATTTCAACATTTTCAATATAAAGCAGCGAAGGGCACATTTGAAATTTCCTATCACATGTGATAGGCAAAGAAATTTCTGCTGACGCTACGTTGATACACCTACACTATAAGCTTACTCGTGTGGTTTCGTATAATGATCGTGTTTTGTCGCTTTGTTTGTTGTTTTGTGTTGATGTCAGAGAACAAAATCAATTCAGTTGACGTTTAGCACTTGATGAAGCAAGATTTCACTACGCAACTTTTTTGGATGATTTATTATTGTTGGCAAATACACGCAGCAAAATGTTTAATGAAAATTGGGAATATGATTTTTTTTTATAGAGAATATAGATGGTAATGCCTTGTGTGTTATCGCACTTTATGTCGTAATTCCTTTTTTTTATAAAAAGACATTAGGAGACTTAGCACGGATATTTCGACAACATTAAAGGGAATGATAGGACTTTAAAATTATTGCAATTAAAAGCAGAATTCTTTTTAAAATTCATTGTTGACGAAACGGACTGCACTGGACTGGACATTTTTTAAGAAAATCTTTACAGCAGAGCAGAGGAATTTGGCTTGGGGGAGTTTATTTTTCAATAAGACAACGATCCCAAGCACACGAGTAAGGTCGCTAAAAATATTTTAATGAAACTAATGTTGAAAAAGTAGAATGGCCTGCTCAAAGGTGCCCAGATTTAAACCCCATAGAGCATCTTTGGACAATCTTAAATAACAAAATTCCGACGGAGTCCAGAACAAATATTGAATCATTTGGGAAAAAATTCAAATTGAATTAAGGGCAATTCCTACAAGTACTTTGAAGAACCTTGCGCTAAATATGTCCAAAAGATTAAGGGAATTTGTTAATAATAAAGGAGGAGCAACTACGTACGAAATTTTGAAGTTATTTAATTATTTATAATATTTTCTAGTGAAGTGTTATACTTCATTTTGTCACTTGAAATTCCTTATGTGCCATATAGTTTCTATTATAAGAAAATATAAAGAAAGAATTCAATATTAAGGTCCCTATTAAATAAAATATTAACCGAATTAAAAATTAAACTATAATTTATATACATTTGAAAATAATCAACATATGCTTTAATCAAAAAACAAAAAATATTTAAAACCGCACTTAATATACGCACAACACAATAAATCATTTTTTTTTCTCCTTTTTTTTATTTTCCCAGTGTACGAGTCTCAAAAATTACGTTGAATTTTGTTCTCCGCTGCTTTACCAACACAACCAAAACTATGATATGGTATGTGTTTGCCCTTCACTGATATAAAGCAATAAGTTCTGCTCTTTGAAAGAATCTATTTGTCGCTCTATTCACATTTCCATAGAAACACAAACAACAACAATTAAATCTTTATGAAATACTCTCAGTACTCAGTAAATGTCATTGTTAATGACCAATTAAATTTGTGTGTATTTGTGATGCCTCCATCTCTCTCTCTCTTACTCCATCTCTCATTCATATGATTTTTTAAGGAGGCCATTGCTATGAAAATAAAAAAAGTTTCTCAAAATGTTGGTTTTTGTTATCGTTAGTAGTGGTAATGTTATAAATGTTGTTATTGTTGTTGTTTTGCTGTTGTTGTTGCTATTCTTATTCGTTTTGTTGTTTAAAGTTCAAATCATACTTTCAAACTTTTTATTTGTTTCCTGGTTTATGCACGACGTTTCAATGCAAAAACCGAATGCGAATGAGTAGGAGTGTGTACGGATGGTGTGAGGCTCTCGCTAATAATTTTTATTGTTGTTGACATTTTAATCGCCTTATCTGTGTTCACGATCCAAAAAGAGATTGTTGTTGTTGTTACATTGTAATGATAACAATAAAAACTAAATTTTCTCTCGCTCTCGTACTTTCGGTGTCTCTCTTTCAGTTTTTTATGCTGTTGTTGTAAATTTTTTTTTCTTCTTCTTCTAAAAAGTTGTAAAAACAAGTTTTTTATTTTCCAAATATGGAAATGTGTGTGGAAGATGAAGAGAGGGAGTGAGAGTGTTTTTTTTTTATGTTCTTTTTATTTTATTATTTAAAAAAAAAAAATTCTTATTTAAAATGTTTGCAATTGTGTAAGTGTGTCATTGGAAATTATTTTTTTATTGGTTTTTTTAAGTGCTTAGGGAAGAGTATGATTGTGTGGGTGGGAGTGAGTACAACATTTCCATTGAAGAACTGTATTAATGTGTTATCTTTACAAGTGTCGTAATCATGTTGTATTCAACGTGACGATGTAAACACAATAGAAGCAACATTTGCGGTACAGCAATTCGTTAAAAATAGAATGCACGGGTGTATATGGAACTAATTGAATAATTAGAATTAAGGGCTACATGAGAATAAGCGACGATGCTGGCTGCAATCTTTAAAATAATTGAAGGCCATCCGAAATTTGTTGCTCGGTATTGAGAAATTTTGAAATTTTTTCGCTAGAAGTTGGCTACTTTCTGGAGTCAACTGTGGAATCAAAGATAGAGTTGGTGTAACGTATATCTTGAGGCAATTCATCCCGCCGATGAACCACAGTGTGCGAGATGCCGTTATACCATCAGCCACAAAAGAGATCGTGATGGTGTAGAAGGCACTACAGAGACAAGTGACATTGTGAACAGTAAAGCTCTGCTCTGGAAGACTCATTAAAAGATATTTTATTGCTTTGGAATCATTTTCCTTATGGTTATTCCAATATATAAGGAAGAATGCAAATTGGAATGGTTTTAGTGATAATTTCTCTGTGAATTATATTTTTAAGCTCATAATGAATTTGTGTGTTGAAGCTTACAAAAGTACTTGAAACAAGTTTTTATTATTCTTAGAAAAAGAAAACTTGTAATAAAAATGCATAAAAAAAAATAAATCCAGAGAATAATAAGGAAAAATTTTTAAAGGAAATAAAAAACACGTTACAACAGATCAAATTGTAAAGGAAACGGAAATAGTAATAATACTGGCACTTTTCTTTTTTTTTTTTTCTTTAAGTACCACCTTTACTAAGAGGATTTTGTTTAAAAATATAGAAAGAGTGGGAAAAAAAGAGAAAGAAGTTGAAGTAGAAGTAGTATAAGTACTTCAGCTCTATTGGTCACTGGTTTTTGCACTTCTTCTTCTTGTTTTGATTTAAATTTAATTCCAAAAGATGCTAAAGACTAACAGGACTATCAGGACTACCAGGACTATGAAAAGCAAAAAAAAAAAAAACTAAAAAAAAAAAGAAATATTAAGAAAAAGAGTCCTTTTTTTATTATTGTATTGTGTTATTATAGCAATTTTAAATATTTTTATCGGATGCTGGTGTTGGTTCCTCTCAATTTTTCAATTCTTTTGTTGTTTTAAGCCTGCTTTGGTTTTATTCTTTTTGTTGTTGTTGTTGTTGTTCTATTTGTTAATTGTATTTAGTTTTTGTTGTTTTCTTTCTTTTCATTTTCTCCTTTTTCTTTTCACAATTCTAAATGTAAGAAAATAAAGAGAAAACATGTGTTTTCTTAAAGGAATATGCCAGGCCAAGAACAAACTCTGGCTAAAGAAAACTGAATTTAAACTTTAATTATTCACACAGCCATTGTATGTGAGTTTATCATGAAAGCAGAACAGGAATGTAAATGATATTCTTAACTGACTTACCATCCAGTTACGAAGATCATAGTTAAAGTACCAATTTTAGTTGGCTAACGATATCTCCAGAAATTTGGCTACGCAATTTAATTATTCTACCAACTGGCTGACACAATTGTCACTTCAATCGACAAGTATTTAGAGATACCGGATCCTTGGTAGCCATCTTCAGATTATTCCTCTCAGAGAGATCTAAACTGAGCATTAACGCCTTTGTTTATTATCTTGTGTTGTGCACTTGTGCTCTTCCTCTGTAGTGGTCTCCAGACAATATGGTCACTGTACCCTAGCAAATATAAAGTGAACACAGATTAAATTAGTTTTTAAGACTGCCACTGTTTAAATAACGAATTTTTAATGCAATTGTTCAATTGTTTAATTGCTTTAGGTTTTCCTCCGTTTTTCTGTTTACTTAATATTGAAAATAGCTTTCATGTTTCCCTATACCCTCCCTCATAGATAATAATTTTTATCTGTTGTTGTTGTTTTAAATTATTGTGTGTTATTATTTGTGCTCATTATTGGCTTAATTGTGTAACAACTGCAGTCTCCGTATAAGAAGAAAATACAGTTGAGATCCAAAGCATAAATACTGATTAAAATTGTTAAATAGTTCTTAAACAATATTTCCTGCCTCTGCCTCTGCCTTGCTCTACATTCTTTTCATTTCTATAGTTTTTACAATTGTTGTTAAACTTGTTGTTGTTGTTGCCCTTGATTTTGTTGTTCATCTAGTGTTTTTGCGACCCTGTAATAGAGATTTTGCATTGCTTTCTACTCAAACTTATTTTCTCGTGTTTTTTTTTCTTACATAGAATTGGTTATCAGAGGATCTATTAACCCCTTTAGGGACATTGACGCCCATATCATCCGTTACATCCATACAGCGTCTGACTCGTTTAGCAAATCAAATGCTTGGCTTGAATGGTTTCAAATCTGAAACTGAGACACTTGCTAAAGACTTCCATCTTCTTCTCACTACAATTTCTGTTTCCCCCCGCCCCGAGTTATGCTCTCAGAAATGTACTCTGTTTTAATTAATCATGCTTGAATTCAGCGTTACCGCTGGAAATTTTAAGAAGTCGCACAAAAAGGGGATTTTTGAAAAAAAGTCGCACAAAAAGTGTATTTTGGCAGTAAAAAGGGGAAACATTTTTAAAAGAAAAGAAAATGTCTCTAGTCTAGTCTAGTCTCTAGTCTAGTCTAGTCTCTAGTCTAGTCTATAGTCTAGTTATTGTCTAGTCTATAGTCTAGTATATAATCTAGCATATAGTGTAGCCTCTAGTCTAGTCTATAGTCCAGTCTATAGTCCAGTCTATAGTCTAGTCTCTAGTCTAGTCTATAGTGTAGCCTCTAGAATAGTCTATAGTGTAGCCTCTAGTCTAGTCTGTAGTTTAGTCTCTAGTCGAGTCTATAGTCTAGTCTCTAGTCTAGTCTATAGTCTAGTCTATAGTCTAGTCTCTAGTCTAGTCTGTAGTTTAGTCTCTAGTCGAGTCTATAGTCTAGTCTCTAGTCTAGTCTATAGTCTAGTCTCTAGTCCAGTCTCTAGTCGAGTCTATAGTCTAGTCTATAGTCTAGTCTATAGTCTAGTCTCTAGTCCAGTCTATAGTCTAGTTATTGTCTAGTCTATAGTCTAGTATATACTAGCATATGGTCTGGTCTAGTCTGTAGTCTAGTTTATAGTCTAGAAAAAATGCTTTTTAAAAAAAGGGGAAAAAAGAGTTAAAAATCTTGAAAAGTGTCAGATTTAGTTCATTTTAGTAAGTGGGCACAAAAAGTGGCGAGATCGCTGAAAAAGTGTCAAATTGTGACTTTAGTCGCTCAACGGTTACGCTGCTTGAATCTCATTCGAATGAGATCACCAACGGAGTTATGTTTGGATTTGTACTCATTCGAGGAAGACCATTCTCTGTATGTACTCTGTTCCTTTAATTTCTATGGTTGTAGCGTATGAGTAATAACAGGCTGTGTAATGGCAGTAAGTATCCGTTGCACAATTATGAAAGGCCACAGGTTTTATTTTCAGGAGAAGTGACTGGTTCAGAGGGCTAATGTTGCCTTAGTTTGGCAGTTCCAACTATTGAGAGTTCCAACCAAGTTTCCTAAAAAAAAAACAACGCACCAACTCTTTAGAAAAGAAAAATGAACGGCCTCTGAAGGATTCACCAATAGGCCTTTTTAAGCATGCCACTTTAAAACATCAGCGAGAATAGTCGTCTTGAGATTAAGCAAAGACGTTTCATTATTGCCTTCGATTGTTAGACCTGATACCTTTAGTCAGCCAACATGCTTGACTTTGACTTTGCACACCATTCAGTGAACTTAAGGGGTTAATTTTAAAATCGCCAATGAATAGTTACACAACTTGTGTTACAAAATTCATGAAGAAAAGGATTTTTTTTTAAATTTTTTTATTCTCAATATGGCTGTTGTTGTTGTAGTTTTTGTTACTGCTACAACTGCAATTGTAAGGAGAGTCCCAACTTGTAAAAGATTTTTGAAAAAAAAAAAGGAAAATTTATTCAAATGTAAACGTAACTTTTTTTTTGCTGTTTGTTGTTGTGTTATTACAACAAGTAATAAGACTATAAGCTAAATAATAATAACAACAACAGTGATACTGTTTGTAACCCCAGAAAGATTTGAAATGAAGTGAAGTGAAGTGCATTTGTAAGAAACATATCTGAATTACAGGGAATGGCTTATGGAATGCTTATGGAACTAAAGGCATAAAAAAAATTGTTTTCATTCTACTTTTGTTTCGTTTTGCTTTTGTGTAAATACAGCTTAAAGTTATGAATACATACAGGGTGCACAATGCATACCAAAGACTATCAAATTTGAATTTTTCGTTTTCATTCTGTTTTAATATTCATATTGACCAATACATGAAAAGTTTATGGATCTGAAGATGATGAAAATTATTTAATTTTTCAATTTAAAGAAACCGTGTTATTTTTGTTTTGTTTTTGTTTATATAAAGTGTATAAATGATTACATTTCTTTATTATAATATGTGGTTAAACGGAAAGGAAGAGAGATGGAGTACAAAGAAGTATAAAGTGTTTGGGTTTATATACGCCGGAATACAGTAACTTTAACCGGAAGTAATTAAGCTCTGCTTGTGTTATTTCCTATTCTTTATGGACTTTTTGTGATTGTTATTGTTTTCGTTATTGCATATTTCATCCCATTGTCCTGGAAACGAATCAGTACTCTTGATAAATCCTATCAGATTTCAAAAGCGACAGGCCAGTAGTTGAAAACTAACTGCACCGCATTATTCTATTATTTTCTGTTGAGTTGAACATTCTTACAGAAAGTGTTGCACCATTTCTTCTTCCTTCTTAGCGTAATAATTTCGACAATAATTGTAATGTGCATAGCTCATACGCTTAGTGTACATCCATCCATAAGTCGCCTGAGCTCAAATGAATTTGGTTTTTTCTCTCGCAGGGGTAGACAAGAATAATCCGAATATTTTGCAAGTGCAAATAATAGAACAATTGCGTTCAGAAAAGAAAAATTTCATTCAATATTGAAAATATGAAAGAAATAACAATTTAAACGGACACAATCACAGCAATTACAACACCATGTACGCACAAAAGTATGCTTCACCATTTTTTTTTTTGGCATTTATAACGCAATATTGCAATTTAAAAATCACACACAAACACATACACATACACACAGCCTCGTGCAAAACCATGCAGGCATTTATTCATCACAGTCAGGCAATGCAGTTGAACGAAAAGTAGCCAGAGAAAGTGAGAAAAAAAGAGGAATACGACTTAAATGAGCTGATAGTGATACGAAATCTGATTTTGTTACAACAACAAAAAAAAAACAAAGAAGAAGGAACACGAGCGTCTGAAAACACGATCTCTTGTGTGTTTACAATTTTTTTTTTTTCGGTTTGTTTTTGTTTTTTTTTTACGCAGTAAAAATAATACGCCATGTTCTTGTTCTTGTTGTTTTCGTTGTTTTTGTTTTTATTTTTGTGTAATAATTTTCTCTTTTATTTTGCTACTGTGAGAGTAAATTTTTTTGGAGAGTTTTTTTCGACATATTTTGGTGTCTGTCTTTTATTTTCAAATACCTACACCGCTATTGTAGGTAGTAAATGGAGTTGTTGTATTGGATTTGTTTTGGTTTGAAAACTGCTTTTTAAATACATCAGGATGCTGACCAGAAAAGTGTATGTATTTGTCCACTCCACTGTTATAAAAGTAGGTGATCTGATGTTCGCCTATAACCGATGCTAACTGTTTTACTTGTTAACTTTCGTATGCAAGCAGATTACATACACTCCATTAACATTTTATGCACTTGTATTATCGCAATTAAATTTTTAATGTTTTCATTTCGACAGCATGGCAAAAATAAAAACAAAAACGAAATTATAACAAGAAAGAAAAGGAGGAACAAAACGAAAAGTGGAAACAGAAATAAACAAAAAAGAAAAAAAGAAAACAAGTGTGCCAATGTGTATGTATGGATTCATGCTATATCCCATGGTTTATTGTTCTCTTTTCGCCTCCGATAAGAGACTCGATGTTGTGTTTGTGGAAGAGAAATTTGTTTTTCTTTTTCCTTTTTTTTTTGGAAGCATTTATAGTCGTTTGTACTCAGTTGCCAGCAGTTGCAAGGCAATGCAATTGAAAGTATTTGTAGGTGCATGCTAGAGCAGGAGAATGAGAGAGCAAGGGTGCGAGGAAAACAGTTCGTGTGGTTCTTTTTAATACCATTTATAACACAACCACTAACATACGTGCTATTATTACTGGAAACAATCCACACATGCATACATTTACGCAATTTGAAAACATTTTTAAATACTTTTACTTACACACACACACACACTCACACGAAAACATAAACATAAACACATGCAATGAATAGTTTTGAGAATTTAAAATAAAAAAGTAAACCATGTACACAGTGGAACAGCAAGGTGTTTTAAAAGCTTTACTTTCAGATTGCAATGGCAATTCCTTCATTGGTTATATCTTTTTGGCTAAAGGATTTCAATAAAATTCAAATTTTATTAAAATTCAAGATTGTTGTTAAAGAGCACCACACTGTAGCAGGGTGTCTATGGTGCATATGAATGTATTTCATAATTTGTAAGTTGTCTTCTGGTTGACTTTTATTTTGCTTATTATTTTTATTTCACTCTCTTTACGTAAATGAAAAATTTGTTTTCCCTTTTTTTATTTTGTTTCTCTGCTACTGTGGCTGTATAATCTATGCTCGTTTAAACACATGAGTATTTGTTCATAATTCATGTTCTACCATTTAAAAAAAAAAGAAAAAACGCATTTATTTGCATTTATTAAAGTATGGTATGTGCTTTCAGCAGTTGTTACGTTTGGAAGCGACAAAGAAACGCAAATTAATTATAAAATTAAGTGTTTAATATGTAAACATATGGACGGCTTAGCCATGATAATCAACAATGCATATACAGTTTGTCAAAAAAATCTTTGCACATAGAAAAAAATTAAGAAAACTTTGAAAATTCATTGATTTCTAATATAAATAATCAACATTTTAAAATTTTTTCAAACAGGATTTTATAAACATATGTTTTGTTAATATAATAAATAAAAAACTTTTATAACAATGACAATATTCTAATGTAAAATATTAAAAAACTAAAAGAATACAATTTTACTGCTGTCAAAAAAATGTTTGCACACTTGATAAAATATTAAGACTTATGGAATTTTTTTAAATTTATAGCGCTAATATTTTGTGGGTTCACCTTGAGCATTAATTACCGCTTGCAGACGCCTTCTCATGGATTAAAGAAGCTCCGGAATGTCATATTTTAATGGTATTTTTTCCCACTCTTCTTTGAAGAACTTTACCAAATCGTTTTTATTTGTGGGCGATCTTTTCCCTACCTTTTTCTTTAGATGAATCCAAAAATTTTCGATAGGGTTAATATCAGGATTTTGGGCAGGAGTATCAATAACTTTGGTGCAGTTGTAAAGTAACCTGGAGTTACATAAATAAGATTTATTTTAAGGATCATTATCTTGATAGTACTTGTAATTAAATTTATTCGGATTAACCGGGTCAATAGAACAAAATTTCTTGAAGCTGGCAGTCAGTTCCTTTTTTAAAATATCAAGATGTACTTCCTTAGTCATTATTTCATCCAAAATTCTGATTACACCAACTCCCTTGGTGGATATACAGCCGAATACCATTACAGACAGTTTTCCAAACTTTACTGTAGGAATAAGATTTTTATTTTCTAGTGCTTTCAGAGGCTTACGCCAAACTCTTTGCGGTCTGTTATGATAATAAAGCATTATTTTCGTCTCATTTGAGAAAATAACATCGTCCCAGTACTCCGGAGGAAGTGAAATGTATTCGGTGGCAAATCTTAATTTCTTTTCGACATTTTGTGCTGGCAGCAGGAGTTTTTTCCTAGTCATTCTTGAAGAATATTTGTGTTTTTGAAGAAAATTTCCAATGATTTCTTGGAAAACACGTAACCCAAAGTCTTTTTGCACTTGAAAAGCTAATCATCTCGCACTGGCTTGCGGGCTATCGTACGCGGTTCTAATAATTTTTCTCTCAACTCCTTGCGTCATCTTTTTTAGCCTGTCTATTGACCCCTTTAAGTCCAGTCCTCCTTCTTTTTCAGCACGGGATATAAAATTATATACAGTCCTGATGTTTAGGGAGAACATATCGGCGATTTCCTTGGCAGATTTGCCTTTGTAGTAGCTGAAATAGCCCAATTGTATAATATTTTTTGAAACTGGTTTTCCTGGCATTGTTTGTATAAATATAAGGACACTTGTTACATAAAAAACGATCCCTTCATTACTAAAACGTTAGTTACCCCTCTCACATTCCATCTTATTTGTAAAAAACCCAAAATGTGCAACATTTTTGGGAAGTAACGCCATATTGTTGTAATTTTTTTATTATCTTCATTCAATATGCAAAGATTTTTTTGACACTTCTTAGATTAAGTAAACTTCTTTTGTTGTTGTTATTATTGTAATGTGGGTTACTATTAAGAAACTATTGGTGTCATATGGTCGTAGACAAGTACAATTATAGAATGCGTGCAAAAATAAAAAATATCTAAAGATTTTGTTGTTGGAATTCTTGAATGAAGATCAAATTTTAAATTTTTTTGGTCTGTGCAAAGATTTTTTTGACAAACTGTACATACATAAATATTCTAATATATTCTAATACAGTTTTAGATTGTTTTTTGTTTCTTTTTTCCAAAAAATTAACCATCATTTGACAAGGTTCACCATTTTCAAATTAAAAATATCATTCGTTAGACTCAATCGAATTAGTATTATTCGAACGTCCCGGCCTCACACTAACCCACCCTCACCCGACCGCGGAGGGCTCGTCCCCATTACGTAGGGGCACGTACACACTACAGTCCGGACTGTAGCGGGAAAGGGAAAAGTTATGGCAACGAGAACATAAAACAGCTACAGAACTTAATCACAAGCTGAATAAGGTAACAAAAAAAACTAAACAATCTAAGACAAGAACAAAAATACGTTTTTATACAATAATTTATAAATTAATGCCAGAATACAAGCTACGTTTTATATTACAAACACTACAATTAAAATCTATAAAATCATAATGCAAGTTAAAATCGTAACATAGTCTACGAAAAGGAAAATTACATCCATAGTTCGTTCTATAGACATCTAAAGAAAGACGACGATAGTGCCGTGTAGATCTTGCTGGAATGCTAAAATTCAGGTTACAAAGCAAAAACTCAGAATCGATATCACCTTTAACCAGATTGAAAACAAAACAAACCCCTAAAACAGACCTTCTACGTTCCAAAGTTGGAAGTTTTATCAAAGCTAATCTATCCTCATATGACGGAAGCCCATTGGCATAATCCCATCCTAAGCCACGTAAACAGAATAATAAAAACTGCTTCTGCACAGACTCAATTGAATCACTATGACAACGATAGTATGGATTCCAAATAACAGACGCATACTCCAAAATAGGCCTAACAAGTGAAATGTACAGTATTCTTGTTGTATAAGGATCAATGAATTCCCTAGCCCATCTTTTCACAAAACCAAGAACAGCCCGAGCCTTGCCAATCATCAAACTAATATGATCAATAAAAGACAATATAATATCCAATAATACTCCTAAATCAAGATATGAAGGCACAGCTTCCAAAGGGCAAGAATTAATCACATAAGTGGACGAGATTACACCAAGGCGAGAGAAAACCATGCATTTACACTTCCTCAATTCAAGATCCATTAAATTAATCCTGCACCAAGTTACAAACAAATCAATATTTTGTTGAAGAACAGCCTGGCCATGATTATCATCAAAAGTATAAAATAATTTAACATCGTCAGCATACATCAGAATATTACAATCAGAAACAGCAGAAGGAAGATCATTCAGAAACAATAAAAACAGTAAAGGACCCAAATGGCTACCCTGCGGAACACCAGAAGTAACATATACAGTCTTAGACAATACATTCCTAAACAATACCCTCTGAGTCCTAAGGGAGATGAATAATATCAGGAATACCGATTAGTGAAAGTTTAAGAAGCAAAATTCTATGATCAACCCTATCAAAAGCTTTACTAAAATCAGTATAAATTGCATCAGTCCGAGCACCGACAAGAAAGCCCCTGAAAACATGTGTAGTAAATTCAAGAAGATTTGTGACAGTCGACCTGCCTTTCAAAAAACCATGCTGGAAAGGAGATATTAAAGATCTCGTATTAAAAAAGAGATAATCCGTCACTAGTTTCTCCATCAACTTGGGAATAGCACTGAGCTTGGCAATACCCCTGTAATTGGAAATATTAGATCTATTACCCGACTTGTGCAAAGGAATTATAAACGAACTCTTCCAAATAGATGGAAAATGACCAACCCTCAGAAGCCTATTGAATATAAAGGTCAAAGGACCACTCAAGACAACAGCACACTTTCTTAAAATACAGGCCGGGTATGTAAGTTTCAGTCCAGACAAAGCATCAAGAACAGACTCCTCATCAAATGAGTATATGTTAGGAATAGAGATACTTCCCACTGAATATGTATGTTTATAATTTGACCTATACCTGCCTGCTTAATAATAATGTTAAGAGAGTTTCAGTATTCTACAACTACAAAAACGGTCAACTAAACCTTTGAAACAAAAAATGAAAAGAAAATTTTTGTTTAGTGTTTGAAGAGGCCTTTTTAATAGCAATAGCCTGTGATAAGCCGCAAGTAAATCATGCAACTAAACAACAACAAACTGTCAGCCTATCCCAATGAATATTCATTGTGTTTGTACTTTAGTTTTTTTTTTTTTTTGTTGTTCTTGCTAATATTATGGCATTTTAGCCACTTGGCTTATACAAAAAATGGAAATAAAATTGCTAACTCGGGTAGCATAAAACTGTCATGGTTTTCGATTTTCTTTAACGCTAACTGTCTAATCTAATGCGCTAAAAATGCGTGTTTTAATATGTGTTTTAAGTATGAGTGTGTCAGTGTGTGCGAGTGTTACTGTTATAATGTTGTCAGTTCGCGTTTTGCCCATTATTTTTGGTTGTTTTCATTCGTTTTCTTGTTGTTCGTTCGTTCGTTTTTACTGCATTACATGTTTGTTGGATTTTGACGTTTGTTTTAGTATGCTGTTGCTGTTGTTGTTGATTTTCTTTTTGTTTTGTTTTTGTCTTTTTAATTCCCCTCGGTGGTTTATGGTTGTATGTGTGCCTTTTCAAAAATTTTTTGCGCTTTCTTTCAACATTATCCCGTATTTATGTGCTGTTTGTGAGAGTTTTTGTGTCTATTTCTTGTTGTCCTTTTTTCGTCTCTTTTCTTCTCTTTCTCTTTTTCTCTGCCATTTTTCCTGTGACTGTTTAATGGCTTTAAGTGTTATTTACTTGGTTTCTGTAATGGTTTGTCAGTTGCAGTTTGTTTGTGTATGTGTATGTGCCTATGTGTAGGTTTGGATGCGTGTCTATGGGTTTGCTGTAATGATTATTGCAGTTACAGTTATTAGTGTTCGTTTCGTTTCGTTTCGTTTCTGCTTTTATTATTATTGTCGTAATCATCGCCGTCATCATCGTCATCATCACTATTATCATTGTTAAGGGCTCATATTGCATGCGTTTTTTGTTTTTGTTTTTTGTTTTTTTTGCTACTTTTTCTATAGATTTGTTCGTTACACTTTTTGTGTTTTTTTGTTGTTGTTTTCAGTCATATTTTTGTGAAATATTGCACCCTTTAGTGCAATTCATGGCGTAAACTGATAAGAAGCGAAACATTTTCATAAACTTAACGAACAAATATGCTGTGTATGACACTCTATAGCAACAGCAGCAACAGCAACAACAACTATTAGAACAACTACCATCACTACCACCACTAACCACTACGTTTTGATATCTTCATTTAAACATTGTTGTTCTGGTGTTGTTGCAGTTTTATAACGTTTTTAATTTCTGTTTAGTTTTTATCGTCGTTCAGTAGTTCGTTCGTTCGTTCGTTCATTGAATCGTTTGCTGTCCATTATTTTGTGCCATTTTTTGAGGCGGCATTCATTTCAAGAGAGAACTTGTTTTTTCTTCTTTTTTTTGTATTGTTGAAATGGCAATACTGTCAAGTTATTTAATGCTCTAGGAATTTTTATAAATATTTGGCTAGGGGGCATAGAGAATTGCACAAAGAATTACGAGAAATAAAAAAGACCAGTACCTGCCTACTATTGATTGGATGTGATTGTAGCTATTCGTGGCCTATTTTTTATGTTTTACGTTGGCCACCATAACAATGATTATTATCTCATTGCAATTTTTATATTTAAAAATTTATTCATCATACGCCACCAGTGTATGTATTTGTACGAAGCAAATTAATAAATTTGTGTGTATAATCTTGCCATATGGTTAGGGCTACGATTCTTTACATTCTTTTCCACTCGACATAAATATTTGAACACGTAAAGTAAAAAAGTTGTCAAATATTCTTTTTATTTGCTTTGCTTTGCTTTATTTTTGCAATTTTTTTTTTAAGATTTGTAGTAATTTCTTGAACTAGAGCCAAGTAATTGCTTTCTGCATAAGAATCTTGTATTATTTTTAATATACAGCTTATGCAGATTGATTAAATCTTACGAATAATTTTGAATCCCCATTCTTTCGTCCAATATATTGAAGAAAATTGCAATTCCCTTTCAACTCCAAAGCAAAACTTATACTAACAATAACAGTGAATGGCTTTTTAAGCCAGTAGGGTTAGATAGTCTCATAAAGAAAATGTATTCCAGAGGACATACAGACACATATTCAATCATACTTTTAATATTGCCAGTAGAGCTTAAGGTTTAAAAGCATATTAAGCTGGTTTATAAGCCAGTTTACACTTTAAATAGTGCATAACACTTTGAACATGAAATATAAAGTAGCAGTAGTGTTATCAAGAGTTTCTAACGAAAAGAAAACTTTACAAGACTATTTATTGTTTAGAAATAAAAAGGCAGACTAGGTTTAATAAGATGGCAGAAGATTTTTAAAATTTTCGTACACTAATAGCCATTACTTGGAAAATAGCCCTTCAATTATAAAAATGCAGTTTTTCTTTTGTTTATGAATTATTTCGTAATCCGTAGTAGGAGTTTTTGCTCACTTTGATATGCTTTGGAGTAGCTAGTCATGTTTCCAAACAAGTTAATTAATATACAACTGCCACGTAAGGGACTATTGAAATGTGCATCTACCATTAAGAGCTGGAGTATCTTGAGTATGAATTTGGAAACGGGCGGTAATACATCAATCCTCTATCAAACTGCTAAACTGCTACTAAAAAATTGTATTTGATGCTAGACTTCATCTAATACGGGCCAAATATTTGAAGACGACTTAGATAAATAAATTGAATAAAAAAATTTCAATTGATTGCCATTTAATAGCGCATTACAAAAGTAAAAATATTCGTTTTATGAAGACTTTAATATGTTTTCATTGGCATATTATTTGCCAACTCTTATGATTATTATTTCACGATAAAACGTTTACAAACTGTGCATGATGGATGTATCTTTAAGAGGGCTTTTGTTTTATGAAAACCTAAAAGTAGCAAACAACTGATACAAGCAAATACAAACAAAACAATAGAGCACAGCATAACACAACACTGTACGCATTTGGGTCTTCAGTTTGGTTTGGCAGTGGAAGATGATGTAATTCTTAAAGATTTACTTCACATATGCTAAGAATTATTTTGTTAAATGACACACAAAGTGAGAGAGAGAGAGAGAGAGAGATAGCTGAGATGAATTGAAGAGAAATGGTAAAATGATTGTCATTTTGTGTGCAGTTAAGATGGATTTGTTGAGTGTTATAAGGTTTTTGAAATAAAATACAGAAGCATTGCATATCCTATTACTATTTACCCTATATCCAGTATGTGGTAAAAGTATAACAACTCTGCAGTAGCGATACTTCTTCACTTTGTTGGCAAGATATTGGAATAGTACCCACTGCAGTGATATGTTTAACTATCCTGTGTAATAATTATTAATCATTTAAACTATTTTTCCATCCAAAACATATCCTGTCACCTAATTTCTTTGCAAAATTCAATAACACCTCTCTCTCTCTCTCTTTTTCACTCTTTCTGCCCTGTTTTATGAAAAAAAATTCCACTCCTGCCGGCTTATGTTAAACAACTTTTGTAAAGCCAAACACATAAGTCTACAGACAACAAGAAATGGAGTATGTTAACCACCAAAGCGTATAAGCATTACGAAAAAAAGAAAGACAGAAAAACACACACAACAACAACACCAATAACAATAAAACAACACACAATAACATATTGCAACAAAAGGATTTGAAAAAAAAAACAAATACAAGCAGTAAAAGAAGAACAAGAAGAAGAAGAACAAGAAGAAGAAATATTGCATTTGCAATTGTAAAGAAAAATGACAAACGCGTATAAAACTCATTCATCATTCATCAGTAGTGAGTGTGGCTTTTGCTACAACTGTCGCAACTGTAACGAGAGAGGCAGAGCGAGAGAGAGAGAGAGAGAGGGAGAGACTACATCTACAACCACTATAGCAAATACCGTAACAATGTCATATAGAAGTTATAATTGTTGTTGTTTGTATTTTGCTTTTTTTTTTCTTTCAATTCGTATTATTTTTGTGCTGTTGTTGTATGTTCATGTGCAGTAAAATTACATTCAGTTGGTGTGCGTCTGTTTGTGTGTGTGTCCCTAAAGTAGTTTTGTATTGGCAGTGGTTAAGAAAATAATATTTAACATAAGAGTTGCCAGAGTTCTGCAATTATGGAAACATATAACATTTCATAAAGAGTGTTATTACTGGTTCTATTGCCGAATGTCAAGCTGAAGTGGAATATTGTTGTGGGGCAGCAACAATGACGTATTCTTAAGGCTTTTCATTATGCAGATTATTTAGCTATTGAAGTCGCCGTAGTCTATACGAATAGTAAGTAGTGTGTTGGCTTATTAAATTTAAGAGTATGGTTTAAGACCATGGAAGTCGCCGTGGTCTAGTGGATAGTGTGTTGGCTTATTAGACGAAGGCCCGGGTTCGAATCCCAGGTCAGACATCAAAACGAAAAATATTTCTTCGACGACTTCCTCTCAGCAGATTTCTGGCAAAGACTCTGAGAGTAAAAATTGCCATGAAAAGCTTCTCAAAAATCTGTCGTTCGGAATCGACTTTAAACTGTAGGTCCCGCTACTCATGTATAAAATTAACGCACACAACATAAGTGGTGTGAGAAGCTAGGTCGTAATCCTGATTGAAGAGTTGTAATGGCCAATTATGTATGTATGTATGGTTTAAATGCCAGATCATGAGCCAATCTGTAATAATGGAATGGAATCCTAAAACCTTTCAGGATTACTACACCGTTCCATATAATTTCCTCAAATGGAAATTCGATTTTAAGAGGATCGTTATCGTCCATATATGTATGCTAAGGATTTCTAAGCCAAGTTTTGAGTAATCCAATTGTAACACTTACATGGCTTGAATGACATAAAGATCTCGTTTGAAATTTCATTTCAATGATTGGATCAGATGCAGGACTCATATTAATTCATGGTTCAAACCGCAGATCAAAAATCTAAACAAAGTATAAAAAATATTCCTTCGTCGACTTTCTCTCAGCAGATTTCTGGCATAAACTTTAAGCGTACAAATAAAATTGCCATTAAAAGTTTCTCAAAAATATGTCGTTCGGAATCGACTTTAAACTATAAGTCCCGTCACTCATGTTGTATAAAATCGTAATCTTGACTGAAGGGACTGTAATGGCCAAATATGTATGTGGTGTTCCGTGCTTTAGTCAAACTCCGCATACTCTGGTAGTTTTACAAGAATGCTTTACTTCGGTGGCATCATGACTGCTTAGCTATGCTGGACCTATATAGTTCAGTAGAGAACTGATTGTCCTCTTTTCTTTAATCGTATGCCTATTGAATATTCTGTTAGGACTACCGCCTTATTGGATGACAAACCAAAATTCGCTAGAATTTTTTTAATGCCAAAAATTAAAAAATTTTATGTTGAAGTTCTGGCAACTCTTGACAGAATTTATACCCGTGAAGTAAATGTGTTTGGCATGAAACACAGAGTCAAGTTTAGTTTTCACATGCTTTTATTTGTTGTTGTTGTTGTTGTTTTTATTATTGTCATTCTCATTCTATTTTTTTACATTTTTCATTCTCTCCCTTATACGCTCTCCCTCTCTTCTCTCTCTCTTTCTCTCTCTCTCCGTTTCAAATCATACAAACAAAACACAATTGAAATTCAAATAAGCTTAACACACTTGCACAGTTGCAAAGCCATGATGCCATGCAGTCGTCACTCACTGGTTGTAGTAAATGAATGGAAGTGTGTGTGTGTGTGTTTGTGTGCGTATGAATGTATGTATGTATGTGTTGAATTATGTGTGGAGTGGATGATGACTTTTGTATGTGTTTTGTATAATATTTTGTTTTGTTTAAATTATTTTATATTTGTTTTGTATTTATTAATGCAGTATTATATGCACAAACACATACATTCACACCTACATACACAATTCATACATACACATACATACACATATGTAAATACGCGTACCATTGCTTGGCAGAAAATTGCTTGAAGGAGTCTTTGCTTATAAGGCACATAAACTTATGGTGTGTCTGTGTGTGTGTCTGTGTGTATATAAATTTGACGTTTGAAAAGTCATTCATTTAGCGAGTGATGGTTTTACGCAAAAATGCCATTCCGCAAAACTATAAAACAATGATCATAATGAACATAATGAAGATGATAATGATGTTGATGATGCTATGGCAACATTCTTAACTGCCAGCGATTCGAAAGAAGGAAAAAAACCAAAAAATAAAAGTGAAAAGAAACGAAAAGTAAAGTAAAGAAAAACTAATGTTTTTCAGTCAACAGAGCGCAACAGTGCATGAAAATATGTTAATGAGTTTTTGCATTAAAATCCAAAATGCTGCAAAAGAAAAGAAAAAAAAGGAAAATGAAAACGAAACAACAGAAAGAGAGTGCGAAAGAGAGATAGAAAGAGTAAGAGGGAGAGGGAGGAAACATAAAAAAGTGCAAAAACTTACAAATAATGCAGTACAAGACAGTTCGCAAAAAAAAGAGTAACAAAATATACTTTGAAAAACGTTTTACAACTCACTTACACACACACACACTCTCTTCACAATGCACACTTACATTTAAGCTTAAACACATACATACATACATACAAACATAATAATCGTAAAGACTGTCATGTAAACAACCACATGATGTACTAAATGAATAAAATGAAGAGTGAGTATGAGGTATAGAGAGAGAGGAGAAAGAGGAAAATGTTACAAATTGCAAAAGAAATCCTCCTCAATGACTATGAAGATAAAAGGAACCTACAAAAACCTAGAAAATTTTGTAATTAAAAGAGAATTTGAATGCATACACATACAGGCATACTTCTGTGTATGTGTATGTGTATTGTATTTAGACATAGATGACAAGCTATTGTTTTCTAACGAAAATTACTTGTAACATATTAATGTTGTTTCTTTTTTCCATTTTCATTTTCATCTTCATTCTATTTCTTTATCTTGCTTTTTTTTGCTTTTTAAGAGGAATTTAAATACAATTACGCTACACTTTACGCTTTAAGACCTAAAGCCTATGATTAGGCCTACGCTTAGGCATGAATATGACATATTTTTTCATTGTACTTGTTTGCAGATTAAAGAGAGTTTCATTACCAATGAAAGTTTTCTTTAATTTTCTTGATAAGATAAATTGAATTTTCTTTAAAAAAAAAAAAACTAGAATAAATTCTAAAACTTGTATTGAATTGTTTGCATCATTTTATATGGGAATATAGAATTGTATCTATATATACATACATAATTGGCCATTACAACCCTTCAGTCCGGATTACGACCCAGCTTCTCACACCACTTATGTTGTGTGCGTTAATTTTATACATGAGTGGCGGGACCTACAGTTTAAAGTCGACTCCGAACGACAGATTTTTGAGAAGCTTTTCATGGCAATTTTTACTCTCAGAGTCTTTGCCAGAAATCTGCTGAGGGGAAGTCGCCGAAGAAATATTTTTTTGTCTGACCTTTGATGTCTGACCTGGATTCGAACCCGGGCCTTTTGTCTAAGAAGCAAACACACTACCCACTAGACCACGGCGACTATCTATCTTTATATATTGTATTCTATTTAGCCATCTCCCATTTTCAATAACGATTTTTATAGGGTTCTTGTGATTCAGCCACTGAAGAGTTAACAACACTTGTCATCATTATTTACAGACAACCATACAAGACGAGGGTTAAAAGCAATTCCCATCTGTTGGTGTTTATCTGAAATAATTTTCAATTTTAAATTGGATTTCTTAGAAAATAACAATTACAAGATGATGATGATTCCTTAGTAACAGACATTAATGAGTTTGCCTTCATTATTACCATAGAAAATACAAACGAAATAAAACACAAGTTTTTTGTAATGATTTTTTCCAAATTAAATCATCATTAAAATTTCGATTCATTCATAAGAGCCAATAAATTATTTTTAAATTTTGTAACAACTAAGGGTAGATAAAGATAAAGGCTTTGTCATCATTATGTCATTTTCAATTCTTGTTTATTTCGTTCACTCCTTTGGAAACCATAATAAGCTATTTACTTATATTACTTGTGGCCATTTCCAGATTAAGTTGTCTTTCGTTTATCACCCGAAAATAAGTAGTACAAGTTTTTGTTCTTATTTAAAATCAAAAAAATAAAATCGCTGTAGTCTAGAAGGTAGTATGAGGCCTAGCTTAAATTTCGTTCGGCGTCTTCTTTTCAACAGTCTTCTGGCAAAAACTCTGAGTGCACAAATAAAATTGCCATGAAAAGTGTCTCAAAAATTGTTATGTTCCGCCATTTATTGATAAAATTAACGCAAACAACATGGATGGTGTGAGCAACTAGATTGTAATCCTGACTAAAGTATAGTAGTGACCAATTAAGTAAGTATGCTGTGTATTACCACTTCATCTATGCCAATTCTTCGTTAGTGGCGGGACAGTTCAGCACAATACAGGAATTTAAAAGATAATTTTATTTACTCTCGGAGACTTGTTGGCTAGTAAGCCAACATACTGCCTACTAAGCTAAAAATTAGAATAATTTTCACTCTGCCATGTCTTTGAAGGTGGCAATTAATTACCGTTTATTGTGGCTGTTGTCACTGTGACAAACACACTGAATGTCTTCTCTAAACCTACAGATAATCGGAGATACTCGGTGTCTATAATTAAAAGTGATTACCTTACAAACATTGACAATAAATTTACTCGTACGAGAATATAAAGAATCTAAATCTTACGAAGCATAAGTTTTATGACAAATTAAATAAATATCATGCGTCCCATTTGCCTGTGTCAGTGTATAAATCTCTTGGCAAACGTTTTAAAGAAATTTCAAAAACAATAAAACATTACGGATTTCTTTTTTCTTCTTTTTTGTTTGCTTTTCTAGTTTCTATTTCGTTTTCTTTATAACAACAGCAATTTATTATAATTTTTTATAAATTATTTACAAAATAAACTATTTTTGAAAAGTTGATTTGAATACGAAACCCATGCTTTTATTACACAAGCGTTGCACTTTAAGTTAACGAAAAATTTTGTTTCCATTGCAAAAATTTGTATGTAAACAATGAATTGCGTTTGTTTATTTGCTGATGGGAGATTCAATTTGTCAATAAGGACAAAAGGTTTTAATCATGGATTTGAGACTCTTTATTCTCTAAGGGATAATTTCCAAAAAGCAATTGGAAACTAAATCTTCACGATATCATAAATGACATGATCATACTGATGCTTCTTTCTCTGCAAGCTGTGGTATTTGCTTCGAAATCATTTTAAAACTACCGGGTCATGTATTCTCATTACATATTGTTACGAAAATAAAATATCTAGATACTGATGTTTTGCTTTTACATCGCTTAGCATTAAAATTATAAACAAAAGCTTCAAGAACAAAACAATGCAGTAAACAAACCTGTTTACAAATTATCGTACTGCTTAATATAACAACAAACACTAGCATAAAAAAGAATGGTAAACAAGTAAACAAAAATACAGCAAACAACACTACAATAATAAATGTAAACAACGGTGTTAACATTTATTGAGATTTAGAGAATTGTCTCGTCTTCAAGAATGTTCCCTAGACTATCTACTTTGCTATATAAAAGGCAAGGCAAAGCAGGTGACCGTGTGAGTAAAGTTGAGTTAGTCTTGTGTATAGATGTCGTGTCTTTGAAGCGAATAATCGTGGTTTAAAGATCCCCGTTACAAAACTCTTCTAGTATTTATTGCGAAGGGTGTAAACAAAGGAATACTAAATAAATTGTTGTTGTTTACATCAAGATGTAAACAGTGGCTCACAGAATTGTGCAGATAATAAAGAATTTTAGTTAAAATTAAACACAAATTTATTTTTATTTTATTTGTAATCTACGAGCTCATATTTTAAACGTTTTAAAAGATATAAACTTAAGAATATTTACTGAACTTAATTGATCATTGCTCTGAATGATAGGTTTGAGAAGTTTTTCATGGCACAGTGTTTGCCAATTAGTCCTCTAATTGCTAGGAGACAGCCAACGAGGTTAAGACTACTGCATCACATTTTATCGCCAATAATGCATTAAAATTTAAAATTTAATTTCAAAATTCCCATTTGGATAACGCGTACATTAACGGGCATTATTACTTCTCGAACATAAACTTGTAGTTTTAAGTGGCCCCATTAAGATGTCTGAATTCGGTATATCGATGGTATTTTTACGTCTCTGTCTCTATTTCCTATTCATTCTCTTTTTTTTATTTTCTTATAACATGGATAAAAAAAATTTGTTCGTTGTTGGATTGCTGGATTGTTGTGCCCTAGCAACCTAATGTACTCTACACGTACATACGTACATAGCATGGACTATAAGAGAATAATGGTATGAAATGCTTTTATATGAATATGTAATATCGTAAATCATTGTAAGAAGAATATACAAAAACAATAACAATAAAGAAACTATGAAAGAAAAGAAACATCAGAAATAAGAAACACCAGGACGAATAAAATCTGCATATGAAAAAGTAATGGCACACGATATAGTTTTTCCTTTTGAAGAAACAAATGAAAAAAGTTGCAAAAACATTAACGTGCATAAAAGGGGAGGAGAAAGTAAGGGAGGATAAGGGTGTATATTACACTGGAGATCAAAATTCAAGTTGTCCAAAAGATTTAAAAATTTACTTTATAAAAATATACCCCCTCCCCCCCACCTTACTTGGGCAAACTATATAAGTGATGGTGAGAGAGACAGAGAGAGGCATGGTCTTTGAGATTGCATGCATTTATTTAAAAAAGACAAATTACCACCACAAACGACAACCAAAACACATACCCACACACACCCACGTACACACAAGAACAACCTGAGAAGACAAAAGACCAACGCCATGTAACTGAAAATAGTTGAGCTGCTCCATAACTCTCGTTAGGGCTAGCAAAGTGGAAAAAAATTGGTAACCAAGTAAGTAGGAAACTATAGAAATATAATAATTGTATAGAATTACGAAAGACAAGAGAAAAGGAGAGAGAGAGAGAGAGAGATAGTGATAGTGAAAGACAGAGAAAGAAAAACGGATTTACGTTTTAACATTTTTTATTTGAGAAAAGTTTGTCATATTTTTACGCCATGATTTTCATTTCTATTCCCTCTTGTCTTTACAACTTTAACAAGAGGAAAATGAGAAAAATTTTCATAATTTTTGCATTTCCCGTTGAACACAAAGTCACAAAGAGCAAAAAAAAAAGTAGTGAATGTGCCGGACATCAAAAAACAGATAACGCTGGCCAGAAACACAGATATTATATGCTGCAACAAAAAGAACGCGAGTAAATTTTTGTCAACAGCATAGAACAGAACAGACAAATGCATAATGAGTGTAATAATGTTGCCACTTGTGCGAAATGTCATGCTAGGCAGAGGGCATTTAAAAAGGTTCGTGCTGCAGTAAAGTCTTTAAGAATAAAAAGGGGGACTTGGTTCAACAGTGCAAATGAAATTTTTTTATTTCATCTTTTAGTCTTTTTAAATGGACTTTCCCACTAAAAAAATCACAATCCTCGAGTGTATGCCGTGTTGTTCTCCAAAATATTGAATGCGAATGCAACAACAAAACAAAGGGAAAAGAAAAATATGAAAATAATATTTTGTCATTGTCGTTAAAATGCCTTAAAAATGTTTTTCAAATTGTTTCTTTTAATGATTTTTCGACACCCCTTTATTTGCTCGAGGATTAATTCTTCTTGTTCTTGCTGTTTCTTCTACTTGTTCTTCTTTTTTGTTTTCTAAATGGCTATTTGAAAATATCTTTGCACTATGGGTGTGTAAAAGAAAAACAGAAATTGAGATTTAAAACTCAAAAGCCTTTTGTTTGTAACTGGAATCTCCAAGGCTGCTGTAAGAGGAGATGCCCAATTTACCCATAGCGCCAGCAAAGATAAAAACGTTTAAAATATAAGCTCGTATCGATTGCAAATAAAATAACAATAAATAAATTTATTATTCGCACAATTCTGTGGGCCACTTTTCACAACTTGATGTAAACAACAACAATTGCTTTTCTTTGTTATTCCTCTATTTATACTCTTTGCATAAACAATAAGAATTACTAGACAATTATTCGACAACGGAGATCTTCAAACCACGATTACTCTCTTCAAACACACCGCGTCTTCACACAAAACTGACAGAATTTTTACTACTCACTCGCAAGCTTTGCCTTGCCTTTTAATTATATGGCAACGTAAACAGTCTGATCAATATTCTTTATAAATATTAACACCATTGTTTACATTTATTCTTGTAGTGTTGTTTGTGGATTTTTGTTTACCTGTTTACCATTTTTTTATGCTGGTGTTTGTTGTTATATTAAGCAGTACGATAATTTGTAAACAGCTTTGCTTACTGCATTGTTTTGTTTTTGTAGCTTTTGTTTCCAATTTCAATGTTAAGCGAGGTAACATGAAAATTTCCAACTAGATAAACTTAATTTAAATCTTTAACTCAGCACTGTTATCTCTAACCCATAGTATTGCATTTGCTATGTTTAGCGTAAAACTGAGAACAAACAAAAATTTGAAAAATCTGTTTATGCTCTCAGAAAGCGATAGTGCAACACAATTGTATGGCAGCAACAACAGCCAGAGTCAGAAACTTTACTTTCTTGTAACAACTTGTAACGAATTTCATGTCACTTTCTTTATTGTTTTTCTTTTTTTGTCGCATCTCTCTCCGGCCTTCTCTACGCCATAGAAGTCATAAAACGAATTGTCTTTTTCAAATTGTTTTATTGTCTCAACGAAAATGGCACACAATTATTAACAGTTTTCACTCATTTTTTCTTTCTCTCCTCTTCTTTTTTGTAGTGAATATCAACATAACATTGCTTATTCTATGCCACATCAGTAATCGAAATATTCGAAAATAAGTTGAAATTTATAAAAAAAGATTTAAAATTTTTTCTTTCCTTACTAAAACATAAAGGAAATAAGTGTTTAAGGTTTCAACATAAGCCCAGTAAGGATTGGAAGTGCATTAAAGTGAATAAACGCAGTACTTTTTTAAGAAACGATGTGACTTTCGCAATGCGATGGAATGCTCTGTTTGAATTTTGCATAATTTGTGTCATCCTCGCTAAGTCGCCGTGGTTTAATAGGTAGGGTGTTGGCTTATTAGACGTAAGGCCACGGTTCAAAACCCTGGTCATCATAATGAAAATATGAAAACAAATTTTTTTCCTCGATGACTTTCTCTCAGCAGATTTTTGGCAAAAACTCTGTGAGAGTAAATAAAATTGCCATGAAAAATTTCTCAAAAGAATCTGTCTCTCGGATTCGACTTTAAACTGCAGGTATCGCTACTCATGGTTAAAATTAACGTAAGTGCTGTGAGAAACTAGGTCCATAATACTGAATGAAAGGATGTAATGACCAATTATGTATGTTTGTATGTTCTTTTTTTTTTTTTTTTGTCTTGAGCCGGAGGTGGTAAATCTTCTAAAGATACTTTTGTTCCAACAAAAGCATGCACGATTCACCATCCTTGGTGCCTACGTACTAAAACCCACCCCCTACACACACATCAACCACTCTCCCCCCGCGGGACTGCCGTAAGGTATTACTTCGCGGGGGGCTGGTTAGCTCGAAAGCTTTTTCACTTTATATCAAATTTCGTCTTCATTCCTCCAAATTTCGGAGTACTATCATTACTTCCGCCATTTTCTGGCTCCGCATCTTCCTCTTCGTCTACACAGTTTGGGCATATAGGGGAAGTATTATGTCCAAATCTGTGCAGGTACTTCCTAAAACATCCATGACCAGTTAGGAACTGGATCGCGTAATAATTCAGCTCGTAATGTTTATTCTCTATCCAAGGGGTTATAGAAGGGACAAGCTGTAATGTCCATCTTCCCTTTAAACTGCTCTCCCATCGTGACTGCCATTTGTGCATGGAAGTCATTCTTTCCTCCGCTTTTATAGCCGCTGTCCGTCCTGGACTCTCAAGACGACGGAAGTATATCCGCCTCATCTCATCCGCCAATATCTCTATTGGTATTGTCTTTGCCAATACAAATACCGCTTCATCAGACACTGTCCTGAAGCCACTTATCCGTCTAATCGCGCTTAGACGATACACCGAAGACAGTATTCTTCTTGTCGACCCCACGGAGAGTGCCTCCGACCATATGGGGCAAGCATATAGCATTATCGACGTTACTACCGCTGAAATTATCCTCCTCTTGAATGGACCTGGTCCTCCAATATTTGGCATCATCCTCGCCAGTGCTCCCTGCGTTACAGATGCCTTTTCGCCGATGTATTTTACGTGCTCCTTGAAGTTCAACCTGTCGTCAATAATCACTTCCAGGTATTTTATTGCCCTCTTTGATTCGATTTCTGTGCCTCCAACGGTCACTTTCATCTTCTCCACTATCTTTCGGCCGCTTATCAAAACGGCTTCCGTTTTATGTGCAGCAAGTCTCAAACCTGCCTCATCCAGCCATACACTAACCTTTCGAATCGCTGTGTTAGTTTTCTCCTCTATATCCTGTACCGTCTTAGCTACCGAGACTATGGCAATGTCATCTGCAAAGCCTACAATTGTAGTCCCGTTTGGCAATCGCAGTCGAAGTACTCCATCATACATTATGTTCCATAGTAGTGGGCTAAGTACAGAGCCCTGCGGGACACCCGCCGTCACTACGTATTCCTGCTCTCCTTCATCCGTTAGATATATTACCTTACTGTCCTGAAAGTAATTGTTCAGAATCTCCATTAGGTATGGCGGCGTACCCATGTTAAAGAGGGCTCTCATAATCCGCCCCCAATTCGCTGAGTTGAACGCGTTTTTAACGTCAAGTGTGACAACCGCGCAGTATTCCTTGGTGCCAAATCTCCATCTTTCGCCCTCTATTGCATCTCTTGCAATGTCGACTACCCTCCTGATCGCGTCAACAGTGGACCGTCCTTTCCTAAATCCGTATTGCAGGTCCGAGAGAGCTCCTCCTGCCTCGGCACGCGTCAGTAGTCGGTTGTATATTATCCTCTCCAGTATTTTTCCCATTGTGTCAAGTAGACAGATGGGCCGATACGACGATGGTTCCCCTGGTGGTTTACCAGGTTTTGGAATGAGAACCAATTTCTGCTTCTTCCATCTACGTGGAAGCACTTGTGGATGTGGATGTATGTTTGTATGTATGAATGTATGTATGTATGTATGTATGTATGTAGAAGAGTTGAAAAGTGTTGGCTCTGTTGTTAGGCTTCCGTTTGCACTTTTGCGGACATTTAAACGCTTAATCTGTTGATAAAATGTTCGAGATTCACTCCGACTCTGGTACAATACGACTTGCTCACGCTCTAGCCTCTTCTGCTTCCTATTCTTGCTTTTTCTTCATCCATTCTTCATCTCTCCCTACAGGATACAATTTCAGGCTCCTATTAAAACAATTCCTGATATATTTTTGGCATCGAAACACAATTGCCTCTGTCTCCAGTTAGTTGAAATAGTGCTGAAAGTGTATGAAATCCTGTTTTAATTCCAATTAACTTGAGCACTCTCTGCTCATAGTAAAATTTATTTGTTGCTGTTGTTTTTTTTTTTTAAATTGCAATTGTCTCCACTTTATCCCCACCCCCTTTTATTATTTTGATTTGATTTTATTCAATAAAATTCTTTTCATTTCAATTGTTCAACGGTGCGTATGATTTTCAATTTGAAAGAAAATATTTTTATTACTCATACGCGCGAGAGTGTCTTTTTATTTGAGTCACTCGTTAAGTGAGTGAGAAAGAGAGAGAGAGAGTGAGAGAGAGTCAGTGGTAGGGAGAGCAAGCAATCAAAGTGTAATTATGTTAATTAGATATTAATTATAAATAAATTATAAAGGAAATGTGTTTTTGATTTCCTGTGATTTAAGCGTGTTGTTGTGATTTTGATGAAAATACTAAATATTGATAGACGTCTTAGGGTTAGATTCAACTTTTATACAAACTGAAAGAAAGTTTAGTACAATTTACAGAATTTTCTGATGATCGATAAAGAATTAAAACCTTTTATAAAATCTATTTAATATAAGATACTCTGCTCTCTTTAGCATTTGAAGGCCTATTTAACGGTTAATAAAACTAAAATGAATATAAAATGCCTTAACAGGCAAAATTTAGACATCTTAAGTTGTTCAATGAATACATCGTTAGCCATTATGATTAGGATCATAACTCATCAGCCTAATGCTGCGCTTTATCTCTACATTTGTGGCTTTAAAGTAGTAATCATCACATTGTGCATCAACTTCAAACGGAGAGCTTTTATATGCTAAGATATCCCGGCGAAACGAATCTCCCTGATTCAAGGTTTATACATCAGGGCCGAGCCTTGTATTAAGCCAGTAAATCTCAATTAAATCTAACAACAGAGTCCACAGAAATCTTTTAAATATTACTGACAGACTTCAAGCTAAATGTTGACTATGAATATGAGAAGAATCTTAATCGAGCAGCGTTAAACGAAGCAATAGCAAAGATACGTTCGAACTCTAATTGTGATTTCGAAAATTGGAGTCTTTATTCTGGACTGACTAGCAAAAGAACGTTGAAAAAGATATATAGAATACACGTGCATCACTTTTGGTTAGTGCATTGCCGTTTCATGGATTCCCAATACTGCCGCGTGATACTGAAACAGCGTCCAGCGGAGTAGCATTAAGCGGGGTCTTACTGTCAGTGGTTTAATGTGTAAATAACGTTTTGTTTAAGAAATATATACTGAAAGTCTACGTTAATATCATTTGACGACTATGCATTAGCAATTCAAATTGATACGTTGTTGTAGACGCATTAAAATTTGTAATCATTTATAAACGGTTTGCGTTTCTAATAAATAATCACTTGCAAAAGGACATAAAGGGCCGATAATGATGAGAATGATAGACAAACGAAATCATAATGAAAAGCCAGACGGTAAATGAAAACCAATAACACAGATTGAGTTGTTCAATCACTTACTCACTCACTCACTCACCCAGATGCAGTTGTTTTTCATCATCTATTCTGATTCAGTTCAAGTGAATTCCTTCAATTTTACAAAGTTTTGGTAGTTTTTTTGTTTGTTTGTTTGTTTGTTTTATTTTTTTTGCTGCTGTGATTCGGTAAGCTGATAGAGAAAGAAAAGAAAACATGAAATTTCGCACATGCAGACAGTCGTCATTCATACATTCATTCACTCATTCATTCCGTCATTTATTCAGCCGGCAAATGGAAATACAAACGGCAAATGAATGTGGTGACGACGAATGGTTGGATGGATGGATGGATGGATGAATGGATGAAGACTACTGCCGGTTTTGAGAGAAAGAAACGACAACGATGATGATACGATTTATGACAAGGATGACTGAACAGAGACAAAGTGTAACCTAAACGGTAAATGTAATTAAAAGTTAAGTGAATGATTTCCGTATCCTGATTTTCTTTTATGACATACTCTTACTCTTTTATCAAACTCTCTCTCTCTCTGTCTCTCTTTCTCTCTCTCATTTTTAGCTAAAAATATGAACATTTTCAAATAGGAAATGTTGCATTAAATGTTACTCTGGATGCTATATGCCTTGTTAATGGCAATGGCTGGAATTTTTGTGGGTATTGATAATGGTACTGATAATGGCATGTATTTAAAGCAGCTTTAAAATAATCTAGCTTTACTTTGCGTTTTATTTCTCATAGTCATTACATTCTCTATGAGCGTTCATATGCACTCATAAATATTCATTAGTTTTATGAATAGATTCTTACAGTCTTATTCGTTTAAATTCATTACATTAGGTAAATGCGTGCGTTTTAAATACTTTATTTCGTACAGAACGTAGGTGTAGGTGTAAAAGACTCTTAAATTTCTTGTTTTATTTTATGTTTTTGGTTTTTTGTTTTTATTTTTATAGTTGATGCATCATCCATCCATAAGAAAATAAGTAGAAAGACAAGAAGCCATCATAAACAGAAACATAATGTCAGAAGCGTAATGCATTTACTTGATGTTAAGCACTGCAACGTAAAAGAAACGAAACGAAACGGAAAGTAAAAAAAGTGCTACTCGTACGTTAACATTGGCAAAAAGAAAAAATGGAATAAAAATAAAATAAAAAGAAAAAACACTTTAAATACTCATACAGGGTGATAAAAGTTACTCACTCACTTACATAAAAGATGCCCTTGAGAGTACATTCCCCAAGGCAATGTTTAATTTCCTTACTGTCCTTAATTAGCTACCACAAGATGAAACCCCAAACGCTCATTACCATCTACGCACCATAAAAATATGGAAGCCAATGTAATTGATAAATCGTGAACAAGAGAAAAATTCCAGATAATTTTAAAGATGCAAGTCTTTTAATTAGTTTTTCAACATCATATTTTGTCTAAAAATTCAGTGCATGCCAGAGATCAGTAATGAGTATTCAAAAAGTTGAGTAGAATCGAATCAAATTCATAATTTCTGATAATTATACGCATGCATTCATACTTATTTCAATATCATGGAAGCTCTTACTTATATCCAAAGTTTGAAGTTGTCATTATATTCATATTTAATACGGACGTTAACGATCCAAGTCTTTTAATTAGTTTTTCTACATCATATTTTGCCCAAAAAACTCAGGGCATGTATGATATTTAAAGAAGTCTTAGGCTAAGGGGCCACAGGTGAGTGCAGTGCCTGCTAATAGGAAAAATGGAAAAAAATCAAAATTAGAAAACCTTTTTCCGCGGAATCCCCTTTTTTGAATTGATTTTATAAATGTTTTATCGAAACCCAAAGATTGTAATAAAAATTTTCTGTCACTCTGTAGGCCATAAGATAGTATTTACAAACATGTCAATGTTGGGTAAGTGTATGTATTCGCTCTTCTTCTTTTTTATCTAAACTATGAGTTCCGTCTGTCTGTCTGTCTGTCTGTCTGTTAAAAAGAAAGTAATGTTGCATGGTGTTGGTTGCATTTATTGGTGAAATTCTGAAATACTTTGTTCAAGTATTTCAGCATTTGAGTTCCTTTCATATTTTCTTCGCATTTCGTTTGTTTTTATCTCCATCTTCTTTTTTAGCACATCATCAATGTGATCTTATTATGCGTTGACAGGTTGAAAATGATGATGATTCTGGCAGTGGAAATGATGCCATAAAAGGTGGCAAAGAGATGACTTTGAAACTTCACATCCATTTGAACATGTTTAATGCTGGTGTTGATTTTTCTTGGTGTTTATTTGTGCCCTTTTAACTAAAGCACAAAGTGTTGTAAAAATGAATACACGGAATGAAAATCATCACAAAAAAAGTATCTTTAAAATAAAAAATAGAGAAAAAATAAAAACATTTTACGTTTTTAGTGAAATGTATGAAAAGAATTTCATTAAGGAATGAAATGTGAAGACGAAGAAGATCAAAAGATGTAAAATTACTTAGAGAAAGAGGTAAAATTTGTTAAAGTGCGCAAAACCATAATAGTTTGAGAGTCAAGAAATGCTATAATTGGCCAGATTATTGCTAATAATTTTCCTTTACTGGAGAGTTAATCATTGTAAATCGTAAGCCAAAACTAGGTATGGAATACTCAATTTTTTTCAAAGCAAACAAAAATTCAAATTGGTGGAGTTAGTAAAAGTCGAGTTAGTCTTGTATGAACACGTGGTGAAATGTATTGTGAATTGTGTGGTATTGTGAATTGTGGTTTGAAGATCTCAATTACAAAGATCTGTTGAACAATTATCTAGTAATTGTTATTGTTTACGCAAAGGGTGTAAACGAATGAATAACAAACAAAGCAATTGTTGTTCGAATGCACTAGATACGTCCATAATTATATCCCTTCCATTATAATACTTAGCAACACTTTACTACAAATTGTTTGTTCTTCTCTGTATGAAGTCTTGTAATCTTGCGGCCACACGTGGATCCATGGTATGTTAACACATTAAAATACTCCACTCATACCACTTGTGCAAAAAAATTCCAAAATTTTTGCATTTTCTTTGGTTAGAATTTCCCAACATACCACGCGCTACAAAGAGTAGCAAAATCAACGAAACGTTAGCCATAACGTTGATGATGATGATGGAGAAAAAAGAAAAATACAAGAAGTAAAAGAAAAATTACTATTGAGGTTTCTGCATTTGAAATGAGCGCAAACATGCGAATGGCAAGGATACGAATACGAAAAAGTGATGAAAATTCTGAATTTTCATTCATTTTCATACAACTTCAGAATACCTTTCGTTGTTCCCTTTTAGTCCTGCTAACCAATTTATTTCATGAAAACTACAAAAAAAAAAAGAGGAAGAAAGAGAAAGAGTGAAAGAAAAAAGGAAAATGAATTTCATTATTAACACCTCGCATAATTCAATTTATTTTGTACAACAAACAGAAGAAGAACAATTTTAAATGGCCATCAAAATATGCTGTGGCAGTTTCTCCTTCTCCTTCCACCATACATCATTTCTTCTTCTGTCTCTATGGTTGTCTGTCTGTACGCTCCATAAAAGGCAAGAGCTATAACAAAAGATGAGAGGTGTCGGTAAAGACTAAAGCACATTTAAAATGCAATCGATATTGCGCGTAAAGTAAGTAAATATTTTTGTAAAAGTTTCTTAATAATGAGAATGCTGCATTCTTTACTTAGTTTACTCAGTTTAGACAGCCGCTGCAATTGCGATAGCGACTGCTTAAGATAGAATTTTACGTAATAATATCTTATACGAAGCTTTGAGGTAGAAGCTAATTATTATCCAATCTAAGACTAACTTATCAGAACCTCTACTGTAGGTATTTGAATAAAACACCAAAGGCTAATCTTAGAGGCATCTGCAGATTGAAACTGTTACATTTTTAAGTGCAAATAAAAAAAAATAAATTTGTTTTTAGTTTTAATTAAAATTTTTTATAATTCGCAAAATTTACAATTTGTTGTAAACAACATCACTTGCTTTGTTTGGTATTCCTTTGTTTACACCCTTTGCATAAATGCTAACAATCATATATATTATTTCTAAAGCACTTTTTTTTGTCGGTTGAAAATATCTCCCATACCACCGCATCAAATTTAATGAATGATATCTCATTTTAAGGCTTATATCTAACATTAATGACGAAAAATAATTAGAAATTAAAAAATTAATATTTTCTTATTGATAAAAATTATATTTTATAAAGAACATCATGATAATACTGTTGTCATTGTGATTATATGTTTTTGATCAAGTAAGGTAATACAGGATCGCTTAATAGTAATGCAGTTCTACATAATATAGTATGTATTAAAATCCATTCTGGCAATACCGCTATTTACTATAATGCCGTTTATTACTAAGTCAGTTATATAGGTTTTAAGAAAAATTAGAATAAAAATAACGTGCAAGAAAGCCAAATGCAATTAAAATGTTAATCAGAAACAAAAACAGGGGTTAATCAAAGCTACCAGGCTAATCGTAACAAACTTGGGAGAGCACATCATATCAGCAAAAATTATTCATATCGATAAAACTGTATTCATACCCCGATTCAATTGTGCCTTTGCGTACGACACGAAAACAATTCCTTGTGAAAGTTGCTTTTGCTATGACGTTAAACAAAGCACAAGGTCAAACCCTTCAAAAGGTAGGATTGTATTTACCAGAACCGGTCTTTTCAAATGGGCAGTTATACGTGGCTTTTTCTCGTGTGCGTACGTTTAAAGATATTTTTGTTTGTATTAAGGATTCGTACGGGCAAAAAGTTAATGATGATCATGTCATTACCTCTAACATTGTATTCAAAGAAGTATTATAAAAGCATTTAAACAGTGTATGTATTTATGTAAATATGTATGATGATATTATGATTTCTAATATATTTATACTTTTAATAAAATTTCTATTAATTATTTTAATTTTATGTTACAAAAATGACACTAAAAGTGCGAAATATTCGCACGGGTCACCTAGTTACTAGATAATTGTATGATAGAGCTTTGTAACGGAAATCTTTTAAGCACGATTATTCTCTTCAAATACACGGCGTCTACACAGAAGACTGTCTGAACTTTTACTAACTCCCTCGCCTTCTTTGTCTTGGCGAAAGTTCGTGACTTCGTCTTTTCGAGATCTCTGTTTGCGTATTTTGTTTGCATTTCTTCTTGTAGTGTTTGTTTTTGTAATTTTGTTTACTTGTTTACCATTTTTTTTATGCTGATGTTTGTTGTTATGTTAAGCAGTAAGATAAGTTTGTAAACAGATTTGTTTACTGCATTGTTTTGTTCTTGAAGCTTTTGTTTATAATTTTAATGTTAAGCGATGAAGAAACAAAACACCAGTATTCAGATTTTTCATTTTCGTAGCAATACATTAGCCCAATTCACAATATCGTATATTTGGAGTAATTGTAAATATTTCCTATTAGTTGTGAACAAATTTTACTGGTTTCATTTGCAACAGCTGATTGTCAAAATAAAAATTAAATATTAGATTTTAATTGATGGATATTTGTTAACAATTGTATAAAAATGTTTATGGAAGTTTGAAGGAATATATCTTGACTCTTTAATACCTCCGGAGCTTCTCGAAGATATTGAATTATTTTATTAACATCCCCTTCGGAGCATTTTTGTTGCGATTATTCAAACTTTCGCTAACGTAATTTATGAATTTTAATAAATAAATTTTCAGCTGTCAGTTTACTTAAGTGTTGCAAATGTTAAGTAAATATAAACTATGGTTTTGAGTATTGTTCAGTTTATAAACTCTAGCAAGAGTGTTTCTGTATATCTTGTTATTGTAGTGTAAAAACCATTTTACAAATGCAATGATGCAAGACCATTTACACAAGATTGTGAATTGGGCTATTATGTGCTATAATGGAGACCCTTAAAATAAAATATTCCGTTGTACACATTATTTTTTAGACAAGCAGTCGACAACGCACTTGGAAGTAATTTGTTTCATTAAACCAAAAAAAAATTTACACTCAACACCTTTTCGACTAGACTCATAAACAGCGATAGTATTTAATAATTTAAACTATTTTCTTGCCATCATTCTACACTATGCTACATTAAAATACTATGCAAGTTGGGAAGTGTTTGGAGATATTAACAGATTTTCTTAGATCTTTCGCTTGGAATTAAAAAAATGAAGGATGAAATAAAGAAAATATGAAAATACATCACAGGTCCTGGAATATAGTCTAAACTGTATGAGGTTTATAAAAAAAAAAAGAATTTTCCTAATGTTTTTTCTTTTAAAGGTTGCTATAAACTTTGACAAACGAGGTTTTGGTGTTTACTCTACACATAATACGAGTGTATTGCATACATATTAACCTAATTTCAGTTTTTTTTGTTGCTTTTTTTTAGTCGCAATTAAAGGAGTTTTTGCCGCCATTATTATCAGTGTAGTGAAAACGTTTAATTTAATTATAGACTCACAAAAGGTAATTTGGAAGTACAGTTTCATTTTAAAACAAAAAACTACAAAAAACTACAAAAAAAAAAACGAAAAAACAAAAATTGCTTGTGAAAGAATTAAAATTTTTATTCAATTTAATGCTACTCAAATAGTTTTTGTATGGAGTTTCACTACTTTTGTTTAAATTTCAGTCATTCGGTCCTTTGTTTGTACTACTTTTTAGCATTTTATAGAATTTTTTTTCATTTTAATAATAAAGTGTCACGGTTCATTAAAAACTTTTAATTGAAATAGTTTAAGGGAGTGATATTTTAAATAATTTTTTTAAAGGAACTAGACAGCTATTTAATTCAGCTGCTTATTATACTCGTGATCCTTTTAGCAAAAACTCTGAGGGTAAATTCAAAAAGGCCTTGAAGAGTTTCTCAAAAATATGTCGATCTGCGTCGTCTTTCAGCTGTAGATTCCGACACTCATGAATAAAATCAAAATACACAACGTAAGTGGTGGGAGAATCTAGATCGTAATCCTGCCAGAAGGGTTGTTATGACCAATTATGTATGTAAGTATGTGTATAAGGGTCTAATCTTAATGGATAGTAACGAGTTCCTCTGGTGACGATTGTGAGGTACATGGATAGACTACGATGATTATATGTTTAGAGTTTCTTAAATTCTTTTATTATTTTTCTTATTAATTAAAGTTCTTCTAAAAGATCACTCTTTTATCCTACAACTTCTGCTCTCTCTCTCTCTCTCAATCTAAATGGCATCCGTTGGCTATTATCTGTTAGTTTTATGGCTTCATATTTATCTTGGGTTTATCTTCATGTTGCCTCTCTTTAAAGATTATTTATTTTGCGTATCTTAAAAGATTTGTTAAGATTTTCACTTGCACTTGTATTTCCTTTTTGTATGTCCTTCGGTTTCAAATTTATTCGCCTTTTTTTTCATATTTCCAGTTACTCTGTTTTACAAAAATTTTTCTTTTTCCTTTCGTTATGTTGTGTGTTCCAATTTTTTAAATGCCTTTCTTGTACATTTTAATTCTTTGGTAGAGGAGGCGAGAGAGAGAGAGAGAAAGAGAGATAGAGAGAGAAGAAGAAAAATAAAATTTAAAATAATTTCAGCACTGTTCGTTATTTTAAATACAACATGTACGAATAATCCACAACAGCTATGGTCACTTGTTATTCCCTTTTTGGTCAAAGGGGGAGTTTTATATTGTGACACTTTGCTACGTACTTCATTGGTCATTACGACTCTTTTGTCAGGATTACAATCTAGCTTCTCACACCAAACGTGTTGTGTGTGTGTTAATTTTAATCGTTGAGTGGCGGGACTTATGAAAGCCTTTCAAAGTTACCGGGCACAGCATATCTGCATCCTGTAAGGTCCTGTTGTAACATACTTAATTGTAACATATGAGTGGTGGGACCTACTGTTTAAAGTCGACTTTGAACGACAGATTTTTAAAAAACTTTTCATGGCAATTTTATTTCTCTCTCAGAGTTTTTGACAGAAATCTGATATAAGTCGCCAAAGAAACGTTTTTCATATTTTATTTAGTTGGAGATGTCCAAACTGGGGTTTGAACGGAGGCCTCACGTCTAATAAGCCAACACACTAACTACTAGGCCACGGCAACTTCAGCACTGCTTTTATCCTGGTTGATATCTCTTCACCAATCCGAGAAATAGGTCGGAGTTGTATATTTTTCTTCTTCTTCTTTTATTTTTCGTTTAAAGTCTACCTTGAAAATGTTTTTGAAGAAACTACACTCTTTGATGGCCCTATTTTGTTTAAAAGAGATTCTCTTTGTTTTTTACATCATGGAACTTACCATACCTGCTTGTATAATACTTTGTTCTTTTCATTTATTTTTTTGTTTTGTTTTTTTCCTGGATGTTATTGTTGTTGTTGTTGGTATTTTGCTTACTTGATTATTTGGATGCCACACGTCTCCTTGTGGTTGCTGGCAATGGTATTCAATTAAAATAAAAAAAAAGGAAAAGAAGAAGAAGAAATTTACACTCTCTTCATATTGTTGTAAATGAACGTCGTAATTGCAAGTTTGCTAACATAGCCAACCAACACCAATACCAACACAGTTGTCCATCGTTGTTCACAAACACACACTCACTCATACTCACTTACGATCCTTTAGCTTATGCATATTCCGTTAAAATTTTTTTTAAAAAGTCTTTCTGTACATGCTTGTGTGTGTGTGTCTGTATGTATGTATGTACGTATATATGTATGTGTGTATGTATGTATTTATTTAGTAGAATTTCTTATATCATTTTATCTTTTCTTGTGTTTGTTTTTGTATGCTTTTTTTCTTATTTTTTCTCCATTTTTTTTCCGTTGGAACGTCATTCATTTGCTCATTCATTTTGTTTTAAAATCTTCCGTTTCTTTCGTAGTATATGCATGTAATTCGGTTCTGTTCGGTTGTGTTCTGTTCTGTGAATTCATTTTCTTTCATTCCTTTCGTTACGGATATTTTAGTTTCCGAGGGTAATTAATTCAAGTACTCGTCTGTTTTAAACGACTTACATGCTGGATTACAATTAGACAATCTTGCTCGTTTACACTATTTTCAAAAAATGGATGGCATTGTGGTTAAACATTTCGTTATTCCACTCACTCCTTATCCACCCACCAACACCCCAACACTATTTTACTATCTTCTCCGTACTGCTGCAGTAACTTCTCAAGCTTTCATCACTATCGCAAGCAGCAGGATATGCACACATACACACATTCACTACACACACACAATGTTTCTCTAGTCATACCATATTTCATTGCCTTTAGTTAAAAATATAAAAAAAGGGGTTGGGAATTGGGGGTTGGTTAACATGTAGGAAAAAAAATTTCATAGTGGGTTATTGCTGATATCTGTAGAAATGGTTGGTTGCCATGGCTAAAATAGCATTTTATCCGTTTGCATATTCATATAGAGTTTTATGCATTTGTTATCTACAGTTTTCCTCTCTCTCTCTCTCTTTCCCTCTTCATTGTTTGTCTCTTTCTCTAGTCGGGTTAATGCATAGAATTAGCACATTTTGCCTGATTTCCTGTAACCATGTTACAACAAAAAAAAGAAAAAAAGAAAGGAAGAAAATAGAAATTTAAGCAGAGAAGAAGAATATTAAACAAATATGGAATTGCATAAAAAAGGATGCCAAAAGAAAAAGGAGAGTATAAAAAATGAGGACCATTTTATTAAAAAAAAATTCGAATTTATGTAAAAATGGAAATTTTTTTTTTTACAAAAGAACGTTTGTTTATTCGTAAATGTGTTCGTAAATTCATTGTTTACAATGAAATGAAATGTTCAGATTCATTTAAATTCACGCACACATTTCCAGTTTAATTGATAAGAGAAAATATGGAAGAAATCTACAAAAACAATAATCACTTTAGGGCTTAATATTAAAACGTTTAGTGAAGATTATGCTTTGCTTTACCGCAAGGCTGTAGCACATACTAAAGCAGGCTTTACGGATTTACGGAAAATTCAATTGAATTTCTTTACAAACGAATGGTGAAGGGGTTATTGAATCCAATTTTAGAGACACCATACCGGTCAGACCTGATTTGGATTTATAAAAAACAGAATTTGCATAGAAACCAAAGAAGATTTAATCTGAGGAACCCCATAGCAGCAACAACTGGGTGTTCACTCCAAGAGTCTGGTAATATCTCCGAATGGTTTCTGCAGAAGCTGCAACAATGAGAAAAACAACCCAATCGCAGAACATCTGCGCTTGGAAACCTTAGCAGTAAAATTCTTGAACACCCAGAATTTTGCTACATATCGTGTCTAGCTTAAGTTTATGGATATGGTTTAGGGATACCTTACCAGACATTGTTATTACATGGAAGAATAGACAATATAACGGTGCTACAAGGGGATCCTACAGAACCCAAGTAAGTTTAATCTAATCTAACCTATGGTTTGCTTCGTAAGAGTATGTGTATACAGTTGTGGATATATTAAAAAATTTATGTATGTGTGGCCAGAGCTAATCCCATTTTCAAGTTCACACAGGGTCAAAATATCATTACTTACGGTCCGTAAAAACGTTTGCCAGAAAACAAATTTGCATTCTTGTTAGCTTGAAAAAAAAACCCAAAATATTTCGAAGAAAAAGTTGATCGAAATTACAGTTAAAAATTGTTGCAACAGTTTTGTGTGATTGTGCACAACATATTTATGATTAAAAAGGAAACCCGAATTGAAAATAAAAACTGTAGAGGAAATTGCATAGAAACTAGCTCTATGAGCTGCAGAAAAAGATGGAGTTTGTAATTGTTATGCACGACAAACTAACGCATATAAGTGGTCAGCTAAACCGGAAATTCTCTGCTCTCTTCTCTTCTAAATTTCTTTTTTTTTTCTCTTTTTAGCCGGACATTTACGAAAACGGTAAGTACACATACATTCGTTTACCGTTTAACACTGTAACTCTTACCAATCGCTTGTATGTGTATTTGTATTACGTTTCCACAAAAAAGCAATGCATTGGTGTTGGTGTTGATGTTGGTGTTGTTAGGAATCTTTCCAAGTATTTTTTATATGCACGTAAGCATTTGTTTACAGTTTGTTGTTGTTGTAGTGGTTTATGCTTTTATCAGATATTAGCTGTGGAGTGTCAAAAACTGGTCAACACATAATTTCCTTTTTAAAAGCACAAGAATTTTTTTAAATGTTTTCAAATATTTTTTCTTTTCTGAATTCATAAAAGAAAGTTATTACAAGGAAAGCTCTCCTCTGCGTTTTGGGAGAGTAATCGTGGTTTGGAGATCTCCGTTACAAAGATCTGGCGAATATCATCTGCCTGGTAATTGTTATTGTTTATGCAAAGGGTATATATAAATAGAGGAATAACAAACAAAGCAGATTTCTGGCAATAACTCTGAGCGCAAAAAAAAATTGCCAAGAAAAGCTTCTCAAAAATCCGTCGTTCGGAGTCGACTTTAAACTCCAGATCCCGCCGCTCATGTACAGAAATTAGCTCACATAACATAAGTGGTGTAAGAAGTCAGGTCGTAATCCTAACTGACGGGTTGTAATGATCAATTATGTGTGTATGTATGTATGTTTAACAAACAAAGCCATTGTTGTTGTTTACATCAAGTTGTGAACAGTGGCACACAGAATTGTACAAATAATAATGAACTAGATGACCCGTGCGAATATTTCGCACCGTTAGTTATAATTTTTGTAACATAAAATGAAAATAATTAATAGACATTTTATTAAAAGTATAAAAATATTAGAAATCATAATATATCATACATATTTACATACATATGTTTAAATGCTTTTATAATACTTCTTTGAATACAATGTTAGAGGTAATGACATGATCATCGCTAACTTTTTGCTCGTACGAATCCTTAATACAAACAAAAATATCTTTAGACGTGCGCACTCGAGAAAAAGCCACGTATAACTGAACTACTGCAAAGTATTGCCACAACAGCTTTTTACAACTTAATATGCATATTATATATAACTGATTTAGTTATAAACGGCATTATAGCAAATAGCGGTATTGCCAGAATGGATTTTAATACATACTATATTATGTAGAACTGCATTACTATTAAGCGATCCTGTATTACCACACTTTAACAAAAACATATAATAGTATTGTCATGCAGTTCTATATAAAATATAATTTTTATCATTTTACAATTTCTAATTATTTTTCGCCATTAGTGTTAGATATAAGCTTTAAAATGAGATATCATTCATTAAATTTGATGCGGTAGTATGGGAGATATTTTCAACCGACAAAAAAATGTGCTTTAGAAATAAGATATATGCTTTTAATTAAAACTAAACACGAATTTATTTTAATTTTATTTACAATCTACGAGCTTATACTTTAAACGATTTTAAAATGTAAAAATCTAACACTATTATTCTATGAATGATCAAATGGAGACATTGCGACTCCCGGTTCTTGGAAAGATTTTTAATAGAAACGTATTTAAACTGAAAACTTGTGTATGCATAAGTTAAATTCTTAAAATGCATTTTCTCCGCCTCTCTCTCTCTATGTCTGTATCATTCTTGATATGCAGTTCTTTTCTTTCCATTTTATTGTGGATTTAGTTTTTCTATTTTTTTTCATTTATTTTTTTTAAATTTATTTTCTATCTTTCTATTTGATCTTCTTGCTACTTGTATTTCTGAGGCAGATTTATTGTGTGTATCTCGTGTGTTTGGTTTAAAGCCTAAATAAATGGAAACAAAAATAAAATAAAATTCTTAAAACAAAACAAAAAAAAAAATGAAGTTTAGATTGTAAAAGATTGGACAAGATTATATAGAAAAAGAAAGAGAAAGAACGAGAAGAAAAATTGATTTTTATAGATTTTGTTACGGTTGACTTGACATCGAAGTTGTGCCCATAAAGACGACACTGACGATAATGATGAGTATGCCTCCCCAATGGGGGTGTGCAACAAACAACCGATAGATGGCTGCTGATGATGTGCTCTCAAGTGTTTGTTTAGTAGTTTACAAGATAGTGAAGATTTAAGTGGAGTTTTGTAAAGAAGTTGTCAAAAGTGCTTAAGAAAATGATATTTTAAGCTGACAAACTATAAATAAATAAACAAAAATAAATTCGAATATGAATGGCGTTTAGTGGTTCCCTAGAGGAGATTTGAAGAAAATTCGAAAAAAGAGAAAAAAAAACTATTTAAGTTTAGTATTTTAAATTTCAAATATTCTTAGCGTGTCTATTCATTATCGTGTTCTTTTCAAAATTTTTGCTTAGTCAGGATTCTATAAGGTTATTTTGATTTTTATCATCTTCTTAAAAGCAATGGCAAACAAAAATAATCCTGTCTCAAGAGATGATTATGAATTCCAATCAATGATTATGAAATAAAATTTTAATCTTTCGCATTATGGTTTTTGCATGGCATTCAATAAATGCAGGCAAAAATTTGATGACCCAGCATACAACAGAATGGGAGGGGGGATATAGAAAATCAAGATTCACAGGTACCAACAGTAAATGAAACAGAAAGAAATTAAGAAAAACCAAAAGAAAAATTATTGTCTTTATAAAACCGAAATAAAGAAATTCTGGAAGACCAGAATCATTGTAAATGTTTCCTTCATAAATTTCTAATCCTGTTGTATAGCAGCTGAATCTCACAAATTAGTTGTCATTTATTTAGTTTGTTTTTGTTAAATCACTAAATCATCTTTTTGGGCAATATGTTGCGCGCTGCATCCATAACCATCCTATCGATAGTACTATTCGCAATGAAAGGTATAAATTCGAGTCCACTGGTTCAGTAAACGATTGAGCAACAACCATTTGTTCAATTAGATCTCAATATACAGTGAGCATCAAAAGAAGTTGTACATAAAAAATTTATTTTAATAAATAACCGTTATTTTTATTTCAAAATTATTTAATTGCCAGTTTTTTTTAATAAAAATTGCAAAATATTTCGAATTATTATTAAATTTAAGTGATAAGAGTTGAGTTTAGTGATTGTTAGAATTTCATCCATAGTGTACAGTTGCTTTTGACGCTCACTGTATGTTGATACATTCAATCAAATCGGTCCTGATATTTCTACGAAGTGATGCTAGGTTTTTAAAATGCCTTTTGTTCGTATACATGGACTATCAAATGGTTTCAAATCGCTTAAAGAGTTTCATAACAATACTTGAGTGTGTGCTCTAAATCCTTAACACTATGATGTTAACACCCCCTTAGCCATTCATTGTTGTTGAATTCTTGAAAACTGATAAATGTTGTTGTGTTTGTTTGAAGTTCTGCTTTAAAATATTTACAGTTCACTAGAGTAGGAATAATTAAATTTTTAACCACAATACAACGATACATTCATAGAAAATAATTAAAATTTTCCTTACATCTATGGCCTCATAGAAATTGTAACTTCTTGGTGTTTTTGGTTAATATTTTGCAAAATAATACTGTTTAATACGAGATTAATTTAAATTATTTATTTGTGTCACCCAAAATAAATTTCAATAATTCAAATCAAAACACAAACGAAACACTCGACTTCATACACTACCTTTGCACACACATTAGTAGTGTCACATACAACATAACGTTGGCATAAGGGAAGTTGAAAAGTTTTCAGTACTTACCTTCAAGAAAATTTAAGTCTATGGAAACTGTTTAGTTCTAGATCTATTATGACGACGTTTAAGTCGAATACGAAAAGTATATTCACTCGTTCACTAATGTTTGCTCATTTGACCGAGTCCTTTGACTTTTCAATTCGTGTAGTTTTTTTTCTTTTCAAAATGAAAACTAAAATCTCTATGAAGTTGTATTTAAAACCACAGTTTCGTAAAGTTACAATAAATACAAGGCTAAGCAGTTGTGTTGTGTTGTAATTTAAATTTATTATGTTACCAGTTAAACGCTTACAAATCCTCCTTTACACACTGGCATACATATACTTGAATGAATACTCACGCATACTCATGCAAAGTCGTACAGTTGGAAATATTGTACGTACATCTACACACCACCTGCATTAAAATACATTAATTAGTACAAGTGGAGGTGCTGTTCCTCCACACTCACCGTAAAAAGAATAGGGAATTAGGTTACGTGTTAGCTATGGCGAGTATGAGGAGGGAAGTGGCCTCATTGGAGCTAAGCTAAGTGCTAATGAATCCAACTAACATCTGAGAAGCTTGATAAGCCAATTCACTAGGAAATGTATTTCTTCCCAAGCATTTTATTTGCCATTAAGCTGATTGGGTATCATTGATCTGAACATACTTACTTGCTTAATTGATCGTTATAAATCTTTAGTTAGGTTGAAGACCTAGCTGTTTATCTCACCCATGTCGTGTGTTCTAATCCGCGACTGAAAGTTTAAAGTCAACTCCGAACGAAAAGACTGCTAAGAAATATTTTTCATATTTCGGATTGCTCGAGATAATTAAGAATACGGCGATTCACTATGTCGACCGAGCAGGGCAGACGAGGTAGTCGGCTGGGAAAATATATTTTAAGATTCCAGGATCCAGAAGAGCAAGGTGGCAACTGTGTAGCTGCGGTATAAATATTATTTTGCTCGACTTTAAGAGGCTAAACATACGCACTAATGGTTGACTAATACACATACTGGTGATTGTAAAACCTAGCAATGAAATGAAAAATTATGTGTTGAAATCTAACAATAAATTGATGTGCCGAGAAAGCTCAGCATAAATCTAAATCTGTTATTAACTCTTTTGTAATAAGCTGGTAACAGTATCAGTTCAGTATTGTTGTATAATCTACGATTAATGAAATCTTTTCCATTCAAGGCATTTCTTTCCTTGTTAAAATTCCATTTTGTTTTAAAGCTCTGTTCATATTCATAAAACTGCTGTTATTAACTCAACTTAATATGTGTTGCATGCGAGTATACACAAAAAATGTGTACATTTTCTCTTGTCTATCGGTTACATTAAGTACAAGTAAATAATGCCCAAAACATTTGTTAATTGAACAATTAAATGTAAACCTGATACATGCATTGGCAATACAACTTTATAAATTTAATTGAAAAATTTATATATGAAATCTTAACATGACTTTAAATTAAATACTCTTATATGGTTAAGACAGACAGACAGACAGACATACATATTATATTTATGTATACATAAGTATGTATTGTTTTAAAATATTTGCATAAATGGTATGTACATACAGATTTAATGTTTCATTGTAATAATATACACGAAATTATAAAGAGTTTGTGAAATAGAATAAGAAAATTTTGTAATATAAGGTGGGGAATTAAAATATTTGAATTTGTTTTATTGTTATGCATAAGTGAGTGCGTGTAAGTCTGGTCTTGCACTTCTTGTGCTATACCTCTCAACGTCATAGTTCCGGAACAGTTGATATTATGATTCTGTCCACCTTTTAGCTTGGTTTTCAATGTCCTTAAATGCATTAATTTATCAATACTCTGTAATACTCTGTGTCTACTAGCCAGAATATGCGCTCCTATATTTCTGAATACTACATGATGACTAGTAACTCAGAATTTTTTTGGTCCCGTAAACCATTAGGTAAGTTAAAAACAGATTTCTTTCACTGCAAAATAACTTCAAAAGTCTTTGAACTTTTTCAGCTACACCTTCTAAGTCGGTTTTATATAACAAACATGAATTTGCAAAAAATATGTTCGAAGAATTATTAAAAAATTTAATAATTTAATTAAATTTAATTATTTAAATTTTTACAGGGTATCCCGCACTGCCATGACGAGTATACTCGTCCTTCTTTCAATATATTATAACATAAAGGCAAATTTTTTTTGCCAATCACATACATACATAATTGGCCATTACAACCCTTCAGTCAGGATTACGACCTAGCTTCTCACACCACTTATGTTGTGTGCGTTAATTTTATCCATGAGTGGCGGGACCTACAGTTTAAAGTCGATTCCGAACGACAGATTTTTGAGAAGCTTTTCATGGCAATTTTTACTCTCAGAGTCTTTGCCAGAAATCTGCTGAGAGGAAGTCGCCGAAGAAATATTTTTTTTTTTCGTTTTGATGTCTGACCTGGGATTTGAACCCGGGCCTTTCGTCTAATAAGCCAACACACTACCCACTAGACCACGGCGACTTCTGATGACTTTTTTGCCAATCGTCAATAGTAAATTGCTAAGTGTTGCCAATGTCTTGTTTTCTTAAATTTTCTTTATTTTATTCATCTGCGTAATTTATTATTAGTTTTACTGCTAAAACGTACACAAATACGAAAAAGGATATTAAGTCCTTCTGCCTTCCTCGTCTTTGGTTTTCTTGCTTGTAAATGATTATGAATGATAATATATGTGCTCTTGCCAAGAAATAAACAATAACACTCAGAATATAATGGCGATGGGAATGACTTCATATAGTTTAGGCTTGGCAATGAATGTGTTAAATCTATTTCAATGTCGGTTTATGGTAATGTTCAGAAAATTTAATACTTCATGTGTGTAGTTTGTATCACCATCAGTTTTGAATTTTTCTATACCATTGGCTTCATTGAAATATTATTGACTGCAATCTGTTGTAAAAAAAAGACGAATTTTTGCATTTAAAAATTATTCTTAATTGCCCTTTTAATGTACCTGCTGTTATTTGAAAACATTTACTATTCTTTATGACTTTGTATTCGTACATTCTAGCATTCGTTTACACATTCATTCATTCATTCATTTACGTATTCACTGATTTATTCATTGTAATTGTAGAAATTTATCTTTTAATTGCATGTTGTTGTGTTTAATTTGCTACAATTTTGGGTTTATTTCTCTTTCTATCTCTTTTTCATTCATTTTTTTGTTTTTTTTTTTGTTGTAAAACAACAATTGCAATAACAAAAATGATGACATTGACATCAATACTGAAACAGTTATTAACTAAAATATTATTATTATTATTGTCACACACATACACACACACACATACATATACATAGAGTCCTTATTTTGCTCTCAATGTCCCATACTCTCTCTCTCTTTCTCTCTCTCTCTTCGTCTGTCTATCTCATACTTTCTCACTCATTGTGTATGATAACAAGTTTTGAGTGCACAATAAAATTTTACATAAAATTATAATATTTTACAACACAGTCAAAAATAGTAACCAAAAACAACCACAAGACTAACAATAATGGCAACAACAACAAACAACAACAACAACATCAATAATAATAATAACAATAACAATAATAACAAAAAGAAAAAAAAACAAAGCAAATGACAGGTGTAAGAATTCCCAAAAGTTTAATAAAACTTCCATTTCAAATCGAAATTAACAGTTACATGTGTAACAGTTATATGCGTGTGTGTGTGCATGTGTGCGTGTGTTTGTATTTGTACGGCATAAAATGAAAATTTCTAAAAACCATACGACAAACACTAGAGTATTTCATTAAATGTCTTTATGTATGTACGGTCTATGGAAGTGTATGTTTTTTTTTTTTTTTTTTTTTTAGCTATGCGAGCTAAGGTTGGAAAATCTTCGAAAGACCTTGGTAGCCCGGCCTACCAAAGTGCACGATTCGCCGCAAGACTTACTCTCGGCTTGCTAAGCGCATACGTACTAAAAAACCAACCTCATCACACACTTTCAACCATTCGCCCCCCCCGGGACCACAATCAAGTATTACTTCGGGGGGGTGGTGATTCAGCGAATGCTGCCTTCAAATTCCGCTGATCTTGCTCTCTCAGCCAATCTTTGCTGCGTCAATACATTCCGTGCGAAAACACATACTGCGTTCCAATTGTCACTTGAGATTAACATCAGGTTTACTATATTCTCGGGCGTTACCTGGAATCCTATTGATCTCTCCAGGCAATTTCGTTGAGCAGAATATCGCGGGCAATTAAAGAAAACATGCTCCGCCGTCTCCCTTTCATCACGGCATTCTGGGCATGCCTCATCTACGTCGTGACCAAACTTATAGAGATAAGCCCTATAACAACCATGGCCCGTTAGCAACTGAGTCAGGTGGAAGTTCACCTGACCGTGTCTTCTTTTTGTCCATACGCCTATGCTCGGTAAGAGTCTGTGGGTCCATCTTCCCTTAGTGGAATTGGACCAATCCTGCTGCCATCTATCCATAGCATCATCCACTAACTGACCTGGGTTGGAAAGATCCAATCCCCTCCTCGTGTCATGTTTCCTCCTTTCTAAATCTACTACTAGCTTCAGGGGCATCATCCCCGCAATCACGAACGCTGCATCAGTAGACACCGTGCGGAAGGCAGAAATTACCCTGAGAGCTGATCTCCTGTAGGCTCCTTCCATTCCTGCTCTATAGGTCCTCTTATCCATGGCCCCGGCCCATATAGGGGCTGCATATATAGCGACTGATGTCACAACCTTCATCAGTAACCGCCTCCTCTCTTGTTTTGGGCCTCCTAGGTTAGGCATTATTCGAGCAAGTGCATTTGTTGTCGCCGCGCACTTTTCGCCGATGTACGTCAAGTGTTCCCTAAACGTAAGCCTGTTATCAATCATTACTCCCAGATATTTAATCGCCTGTTTTGATGTTATGCGCTGATCACCTACCGTTATTGTAATAAACTCCATCCTCTTCCTACTGCTTATAAGTAGCACATTCGTCTTGTGATCAGCAAGTTTGAGACCTATTCCCGTGATCCAGCTCCTGACTATGCCAACCGCAGTGTTACACGTTCTCACCAATTCATCCAAATGTTTTCCTCTTATCACCAGGGCAATATCATCCGCAAAACCAATGATTTGTGTACCTCTAGGGAGTCTAAGCCTAAGTACACCATCATACATGACATTCCATAGTATTGGGCCCAGCACGGAACCTTGCGGGACCCCCGCCGATACCGTATATGACCTCCTGCCAACATCTGTGTCATATAAGAGCACTCTATCCTTAAAGTAGTCTCTAATAAGCTCCATCAAGTAATTCGGTGTATCCTTCCCATCTAGGGCTGCTAAAGTGGTATCCCAATCCGCAGAGTTGAATGCGTTTTTGACATCCAGGGTGATGATAGCGCAGTACTCCTTGTCGCCATTAAGCCAGCGCTCACCGCTGATAGCATCCTTTGCTATTGTCATAGCCATCTCTATTGCATCTATCGTGGACCGGGCTTTCCGGAAACCAAATTGGCGATCCGACAAGCCGTCTTCTCCCAAGAATGCTTCCAGTCTCCTACAAATTATCCTCTCCAAAAGTTTCCCAGCTGTGTCAATCATACAGAGCGGGCGGTATCCCGATGCATCATGCGCGTTGTTACCCTTTGGAATGAGAACCAGTCTCTGCCTTTTCCATATCCTAGGGAATGTCCTTTCCTGAATACAAGCGTCAAACACTTGTCTAAACAGCTCAGTGTTACTTTTAATGGCCTCCTTAAGCGCAATGTTTGGGATCCCGTCGATCCCCGGTGCTTTATTGAGTTTCATGTCCACACAGACTGCTTCCAATTCTTGCCTGCTAACTCGTGGGATTTCCTCAGGTGACCGCATATCTCGCACGGAGTATGTGATTTCGGCCTTGCGCGGAAAAGGCTCCGCGACAATTGATTGCAGCTTAGCCGCATCTGTCGTTGCTGGTGGTCGGAAGCAGTTCAGCTTTCTCATCACCACCTTGTATCCAGTTCCCCAGGGATTCTCGTCCACATCGGCGCACATTTCCCTGTAGCACCTTCTCTTGCTATGCGCAATTGCTCCATTAAGGCTGGTCCTACATCTTCTATATCTTTCCCGTAGTTCCGCAAATTCTGCACGGCCTCTGGCTCTTTGGAACAACCGCCGTGCGCGGTTACATTCACGCCTTAAATCTGCTATATCCGCGTTCCACCAATATACGTGCTTCTTCCTAGGCAGGTGACGCCTCCTTGCCATAGATGCGTTGCAAGCCTCCGCTATGGAGCGCATTAATTCCGTCGCCTTGTCATTCGCATTCCCGGACAACCGAGTGTCCTCCAATGTGAGGACAAAAGTTTCCCTATCAAAAGTGGAGTCTTTCCAAAGAGGATTCGGCGGTGCTGGAGGAACGTTACGTTCCGTAGAGCGTTCCCGGATCTCAGTAATAATAGCCTGGTGGTCGCTATGTGTATAGGTGTCAGACACCATCCAGGTAGATAAGGTCGCCAGGGAGTCGCTGACGAATGTCAGATCAATTTTAGAGCAGCGTCCATTTCTCGAAAATGTGTCCTTGTCACCACTATTAAGTAAAACAACCTCTAACGTTGCAAATGCGTCAAGTAGGCATTCTCCTCTTGGGTTCGTATAAGCCGAGCCCCACTCCACTGCCCAAGCATTGAAGTCCCCGGCAATTACCACAGGCCTCAGGTTCCTCGCTTCATTAACGATGTCATCTATTCTGCATCTAAAGTCTTCTATTGATAGGCTAGGGGGAAGATAACAGCTGAGGAAATGTACCCCATTAACGGTACATTTCACAAAGCTTTCCCACCTGTTGTCGATATTTCCCATTGGGAATTTTCCACAGGACCATATCGAGGCCCTGTTACACTTACTGACTATCCAACGTTGGTTTCCAGGCGCTCTGTAATGCTCGCTCAGTATTGTCAAGTCTATCTTCTGTTCACGCACCGTCTGATTAAGAAGCTCCTGCGCCGCTTCACAATGATTCAAGTTCAACTGCAGGATTCTCATTTACCTGCGTATGTCAACTTCCGTCGTGCTGCCAGGTAATGTGCGCACTTATGTCCACCCGTGATATGCTTCGCGTCAGCATCCGGATCGCCTCTACAGAGAAGGCAGTGAGGGTCGCGACCACAGGTCTTGGCAAAGTGACCCTGCCCTCCGCACTTGAAGCAGTGTTTGGACCAGTCGCTATTACTGCGACACTTTCCTGCCACATGCCCGAACTCCAGGCACTTGAAACATCTCTTCGGGGTTACTTTCCTCAATAAGCGGCAAACTGTCCAACCTACTCGCAGTTTACCAACCTCTTCTGCCCTGCTTGCCAGCCTCACAGGGATTGCGATTATCGCCGTTCTAGTACCCCCTGGAACGTTTCTGATCGTCTTGAGAGCCGTCGGTTGTATTTCACCGATTTGGTCCCTCCATGCGGCGATTATTTCGTCCTCGGTTGTTACTTCATCCAAGTATCTTAGTTCGAATGTGGCCTCCTCAGTTATTGTTCTGACCTCTATCTCCTCGGCCAATAAGCTCCTTAGCTTAGAACGGTGCATCTCCGTAGCCACCTCGGTTGATCTTCTAAACTCCAGGAGGATTTCGCCCCTCTGCGTCTTCTTCACCAGTTGGACATCCTCACCAACTGATTTAAGCTCTGGGGCATTCCTGACCTTTCTTAGGATGTCGGCAAAAGATAGGTTCTCGGTTGGCTTTATTATCACTGCTTCCGGTCTTGGAGGTTTCCTGCGCTTCCTAGTTTTCACGATCCAATCGTTGTGCTCCTGGGTGTCTTCATCTGCCGCTGCAGGCACTACCATAGCCTGGTTATTAGTAGTTGCTGGTTTCGCCGTTGAGTCACTAGCCCTAGTCTCGGCGGCAGGCTTAATTTGTCCACGAGGACGGGCTGTTCTAGTCTTCTTCGGTGGTGTTCCCCTAGGTTTTTCCAATTCATCTCTCTGCCTCTTAGAAATACAGGGCGTCTGCTGTTGCAGGATCGTCTGTGTGCTTCTATCGTTGGTTTTGACCTTCTTCTCCTGCTCTGCTCCTTTATCCTTAGCGGCCTGCTGGTATAGTGACGATATAGAAGCCACTAAATCACGCATCGCTTGGTGTATGGACCTTCTTCCTCCGCCCATCATCTCTACTAGTTCCGAAATTTTATCGCCTAGCTTGGTGAAATCATCCACCTCCTTTTCAGGAGCTTTGCTCCTCTGTAACTCCGGTGGTGACGAGAGAGATCTCTCGCCATTCTGCTTCAGCGGTGGTGAGTGGAGCAACCTCGAAGCCCTCCGGAAAGGATTCAGGAAAGGGCTGTCCTGCTGAATCTCCTTTGCACCCTCGGTGCCGGCTGGAGAAGTAACGCCTATAAGTTCTTGATTTTGTTTTATTATATTAGATTCCATTCTATTGGGTCCCAACTTGAAGCCGTTGTCTTGGATCCGTTGTGTAGTTACCCTTGTTGTGGTCCCATGGTTATCTTTGCAATGCAGGGAGGCCATGCGAGGGTTGACACAAGTCCTCATGAGAGCATGTGTTCAGAGCCAGACCGGGAGCTAAACAGAAGAGATTCTTAACTGCCCCTACACCCCAACTCAACGGGACGAATCCAAGATCGTTCTCCAAGGCTTGCCAGGTTTTAACGGGACGGAGACAGATATCGTATTAGCCTGAAAGCCGTCTGGGCCAGGTTTCACCCCAGTCCATATTGGTAACAGATTACTCCATCTGCCAGCCCATGTCATCAAATCCAAATGTTGCAGTATAGTCCAGTATGCCATAATCAGAATCTTACTGGTATCAATTCTGATGCCTATACAGTTAGGCTCCGATCATTCACATCCGTAGGGAGCGCGTTCACACGCATGCTGGTCCATGGTTCCCACGGTGTCACCGTGATATCACGGTAGTTCAATACTTTGAGCGGCATTGTTTCGCTTGAAGCATCAGTGTCATCGGGTATATGCAAGACTTTTAATCCGCACCCTCTACTTCTGCCCTCCCATTTAGTCGCCTTTTACGACAAGCAGGGAAGCACTGTGGTAGTATTCTATTCCGCTACTCACACGGTGAATGGAAGTGTATGTGTATGTGTTTGTGTGTGTTGTGTGAGTGTAAAACATTTAAATAAATGAAGTGTATGAATAACGAATGATTGAATGAATGAATGAGTGAATGCATGCATGCATGTTGAAAATGTATAGAAATGTTAGATGTTTAGTTGGATGACTGCATAAATGTTTAATAGATGCAATAGAGCAACATGTGCGAATATTTAGATCAACAGAAATTAAGGTGACGATTTAATTTATACTCTATAAATAGTTTTACTTACACACATACACTGTTACAATTATTCCCTAAATAATTTCTCATTTGCACTCTTACACATACACACACAGTTATTGTTACAAAAGAATTTCTTTAACAGAGAGTATCAGAGTTTATATTCAAAACCAGACACTCAGATAATGGCTGTTTTGAACAACAGGAAGTGCACTGCATTACGGTTGTTACTGTTGCTGCTGCTGCTGCTGCTACTGCTGTTATTTTTGTGATTGTATTAGTAAATGTCACAGCAGGCAGGTAGGTGTGTAATTTACTCTGACTGTGTGTAGGTGAACTGTGTATAACAAAAAAAAAAAACGTTGATTCTCAAATAATAGTTGGTTTTGAAATTCAGTTAACAAAATATGCTGCTTTTGTATATGATCCGGCTTATTTGTCTAGTCCATGTATATGGTATGTGAAGAGGATATCCGTTTACAAAATTTGACATACACACGTATACACGGCAGACAAATATACGTACGTACATAGAAATACGTACACATGGAAAAAAAGATTTCGATTTCTAATAGTCAAATAATTTCAAAACTCAAAAATGCCAAGAAAATAGAGTCAGTCACGTCGATCGTTGATGGTTTGTTCTAGATGCTCCTTAAAATGTTCTTCTCCTTATTTAACTAATGATGTTAATCCATATGCAACTGCACAGGAGTGCTGCTAAGCCATTGTTTGGTGTACTTTACTGGACAAAAGTTCATGATGCCACAACTGGACCGAGGATTGAAGAATAGGCAGAATAAGTGTGCCTACATAATATTTATTACGTAACTCTTTTCCAAGCAATTAGTTTCAGGAAACTGTAGACTATGCTCGAGAAAACAAACGTCTGATATGACACTGACTTTATTATCGACTTTCAGATTTTCATATTTAGATTTTTATACCCAATGTTTTAACTCTTAATCTCTTTTCTCTCTCTCTCTCTGTAAACAGTTACTGCACTGCAACAACTGTTTTTTTTTTGCCACCGGAGGTGGTAAATCTTCTAAAGATACTTTTGTTCCAACAAAAGCATGCACGATTCACCATCCTTGGTGCCTACGTACTAAAACCCACCCCCTACACACACATCAACCACTCTCCCCCCGCGGGACTGCCGTAAGGTATTACTTCGCGGGGGGCTGGTTAGCTCGAAAGCTTTATCACATCATCTCAAATTTCGTCTTCGTTTCTCCAACCTTCGGAGTACTATCATTACTATCAGGACCATAGCGTCCTAGAATTCAACAGCTCCTCCATGAGCCGGTTTGGTCCTAATCTAGTTTCTCCGGGCCATCTAAACCTGGGGCAGCATGTTAGAATATGCTCCGCATCTTCCTCTTCGTCTACACAGTTTGGACATATAGGGGAAGTATCATGTCCAAATCTGTGCAGGTACTTCCTAAAACATCCATGACCAGTTAGGAACTGGGTCGCGTAATAATTCAGCTCGCAATGTTTATTCTCCATCCAAGGGGTTATAGAAGGGACAAGCTGAAATGTCCATCTTCCCTTTAAACTACTCTCCCATCGTGACTGCCATTTGTGCATGGAAGTCATTCTTTCCTCCGCTTTTATAGCCGCTGTCCGTCCTGGACTCTCAAGACGGCGGAAGTATATCCGCCTCATCTCATCCGCCAATATGTCTATTGGTATTGTCTTTGCCAATACCAATACCGCTTCATCAGACACTGTCCTGAAGCCACTTATCCGTCTAATCGCGCTTAGACGATACACCGAGGACAGTATTCTCCTTGTCGACCCCACGGAGAGTGCCTCCGACCATATGGGGCAAGCATATAGCATTATTGACGTTACTACCGCTGAAATTATCCTCCTCTTGAATGGACCTGGTCCTCCAATATTTGGCATCATCCTCGCCAGTGCTCCCTGCGTTACAGATGCCTTTTTGCCGATGTATTTTACGTGCTCCTTGAAGTTCAACCTGTCGTCAATAATCATTCCCAGGTATTTTATTGCCCTCTTTGATTCGATTTCTGTGCCTCCAACGGTCACTTTCATCTTCTCCACTATCTTCCGGCCGCTTATCAAAACGGCTTCCGTTTTACGTGCAGCAAGTGTCAAACCTGCCTCATCCAGCCATACACTAACATTTCGAATCGCTGTGTTAGTTTTCTCCTCTATATCCTGTACCGTCTTAGCTACCGAGACTATGGCAATGTCATCTGCAAAGCCTACAATTGTAGTCCCGTTTGGCAATCGCAGTCGAAGTACTCCATCGTACATTATGTTCCATAGTGCACTGCAATAACTGTACGTGTATGCAAGTGTGTTTGTGTGTACATATTTTTAATATGTAGTGGTGAGTATTTTTTTTTGTTTAGCTTTTGTTGCTCTGGTTATCATTATCCTGTCAGTTGCATTCAACCAGAAAACCCAAATACTTGTAATCATTTGAGTTGAGAAAAGACTTGGGTTTTTTGATCATGAAATAAATAAAGTCAACTCTAGCTAGAACTAATAATAGAAAACATCCATACTCACATGGACAATAGAAAATTTCCATACACATACATACATACATACAAATGTGTATATGAATACATTAAAGTTCTTGTCTTTATTTAGCCTTTTTTGATATTCTTTGGTTTTTTTTTTGATTCAATTTAGTTTAAAGAAGTGGAAATTGGAGAAAGAATTAAGAAGGGTCGCCAGTTAATAGTTGCCAATATTCCTTCAATTTAAATTTTAATTTTATTTAAGGTGGCGGACTATTTGAAGAACATGGTAGTCTCTTTAACAAGAATGTGACCTGAAATGTTACCATTTAGGCACATTTGGCCCATACTATGTCATGTTGTGATGAACGAATGAGCTGCTCGTTAATAGCGAATAGGGTAGCAGAGGTTCAATTGCCATAAGCAGAGGACGTTGTTTGCACAACGATCTAGAAAAATCATCTTTGCTTGAGGTTGTTTAGGTCCAATTTTTGAACTGAGGAATGACGCTCATTTCCTGAAACAAGACTCAATAAAAAGAGTGCTTTTAATGCTTGTAATAAATTTCAGGGGCAAATAAGAGATCTCATGAGTCGTCAGACCTATTTTCAAAACTAAACGTAAATTGGAAAGACTATGGACAGTGACAGGTGATTGATCTGTGTAAATCTGGTTTCTTGGGTTTAGAGGCACTTTTATTATTTAACCTATCTAAACACGATTTAATTAAATTAAAAATGCCTGACATGGTTATTTTTTTTATTATTCTTACATCAGATGTTAGAAATATACACTTTAATACAATATTTTTATTGTATTGCCAACATTCGTTTGCTTTACTCTGTCAGTGTTGCAAATACAAGTATTTTTTCGTGTCTCGTACATACATATAAGCGTTTGCGTTGCTATTGATGTTGGCTTTGGCGTTTGTGTCTTTTTCTAAACGATTTGACATCACCAAAGAAAACATTAATAAGTCTGTGGTTTAACTTGTCAATACTCGTTAATATTTGATATTTTGAGGCACAAGAAATAGCAACACCACCAAACAATAATAATAAAAGGAAGAAGAAATAATAAATTTGATATCAAATCGAAGAGAAAAGAAATGGAAAAGAATAGAAATGGAAAAGCATAGAGAAAAACAACACGGATTTAAACTAATTTGATGTGTGTGTGTGTTGATCTCGATATATAATCCTTAAATGATTATTTGTGTAAGAAGATAAAAAATTATGGAAATACTGACGAGGCTTATTATATCAGAAAAAAACACAAGAGCTAGGATTGTTAGGATAGCTTAACTATAAACTATGTTGCTTAAGACTATGTATTCAATTGGCCTTTAGGCAGCATTACAACCTACTTTCTGCTTATTTTTATCCATGTGTTGTGGGACCTACAGATTAAAATCGATTCCGAGCGATACATTTTTATTTGAGATACTTTTAGTTCTTACCAGAAAACTGCTGAGAGAAAGTCACCGAAGAAATATTTTCATATTTCGTTTAATTTTGTTTGAGATATCTGGATAAGGGTTTGAAAATAATTGCATCAAGTCTAATAACTCAACACACTACGGCCATTCAATACTTTTATAAAAATAAAATATAAAAACGGCTGAATATCAATGCATACACCCAATATAAAAAAAGAAATCTCTTTCAATTTCTTTCGAATACTTAAAACTGACAAGTGACTTCGATTTCGTTATGTTAAGACTTTAAGCCAAAACAAACGTTTTACTTCTTTACCTCTCCCATAGTCTATATTAATGCTGTGTTGCCACCACACACAGTATGTGACTGTATTGTGTATATGTATGTATGTATGTATGTATGTGTTAAATATAATCTCATGTATTTGTAAATGTATTTGTGTGTGTGTTTGTATCTCAATATATTATGTTTAACAAGAAAACATATGCTAAAACCAATCTTCAGATATACAAGTAAAAATAAAACCGCAAATACAACTGACATTCAAGGATAAATTTTTCATTTTTTTCTGTTTTTTTTTTTGGGAGGCAAACATACATTCATCCCTTCATGGACTTAATTCCATATGGGATAAACGAGAAAGAATCCGTTAAAAGCCACAAGTTTTCCTCAGAAATTAGAAGAATCTTATAAAGTTAAGGGAAACGTAAGATTTTATTAAAGCAAGCAAAAATTATTGGCCATTGGGATTAGGGTTGGACCGAGTGATAACTTTTAAAACGCTTGACTGATAAGGTCACTCACTTACTTACGTAATTGGTCATAACAAACATTAAGTCAAGGTTACGGCTTAGCTTATCGTATTACACAGGTTGTGTGCATTCATTTTGTATACGATTGGTGGGACCTACTCTTTAAAGGTGACTCTAAACGAAAAATTTTTCTGAGTAAGTAAGTAGAGTTTCTGCGAGAAACTTTGTTCGAGGTGTATGACTTTAAATTTTTACCATGGCTTTAGGTTTAATAAGCCAACATACTACCTACCAGACTATTGCGGCTTCGCCGCCATATGTTTCCAGTAGTTTCAATATTTTTACGGCAGACTTGCAAATCCAACAGAGTCTGTATGGGCTCCATTATATGAATGCAAGATTCACAAATTCTACTAGGGTTACAACAGGTATCATCCAAATACTTCTTTAGAATTGCCGTTAAACTGCTGGTCGAGCCACTTCTGAATAACACAAACACACGCTAAATTACGTGTTGCTCGTAATCCTCCTAAATGAAGGATGATATTGCTTCTAACAGGGTTAAATTTTATTTTAAAATTTCCTCTTTAAGAACTCTTCGAGATCGTTTTCGTTTTTCTTAATAAAAATCCAATAAGAAATTCAGTTAAGACGAATTTACTTACTTTTGCAATGCAAACAATCGAAATGCTGTTAAAATCAACAAGAATTTTCCTGTGTCTAGTAGGAAGTAGAAATGTAAGTGAATCGAAACTGTTTGCTGTTGTTGTTTTGTTTACATATTATTTGCTAGAGTTTCCTTTCCGTTTTCTATTTTCTTTTCTACATTTCTTTACAATTTTTCTATTCTCATATCTTTTGTTGTTTCGATTTTCCACTTTTCGCTTCACTTTTATTTCGTGATGGCGTTTCTTTTCTTTTTCTTTTTTTTCTTTTCAATTTGATTTTTCATTTCCTTTGCAAATGGCGACAATCAAAGAATAAATACAAACACAACCTATAAGCACATACACACGTACGTATGTGTGTTTGTGTGTTTGTGTAACATACGTGGCAAACTTAGTTAAATACAGGGCGTCCGAGTTAAAATGATAAGAATTGAAAGTACTTCGGAAAATGTGATTGCTGGCTAAAACGAACGAATGAACTGCAGCAATTATTAATTGCTTTGTGTGGCTTGGCTTTTGCTTTAGTATAGTAGACAGAATGTTGCCTTATTACATGAAAGGTCAAAGTTCAAACCCCAGAGCAGACATCAAAACGAAAATATGAAAAAATATTTCTTCGAGGACTTCTACTCAGCAGTTTTCTGCCAAAAAAACAAAATTGCGATGATAAGTTTCTCAAAAATCTGTCTTTCGTCGTCGACTGTAGGTCCCGTCACTCATGTATGAAATTAACACACACGAGTGGTGTGAGAAACTAAACTGTAAAACTGACTGAAGGGTTGTAATGGCCAATTATCTCTGTATATCTGTAGCTTGGTGCTTGGAAGCTTAATTACAGTTTGGCTTTTCTAGTAAATAAAGAGATTTTCCGCCAGAATTCCATAATCTCAGTATTGTTCCTCTTTCAAGTGGTCAGGCAGCCCATATGCCTTATGGAGCAAAGCCTTACTCAATGCAAGAATATCGATCTGAAATTCAATTGCGGCTTTGGTCACTAGATTCACTGATTCTGTTTATGCAGCCGACTTTCCATAACATTGCCACCGCAGTATTCGTTGCTATATCCCTGAGTTATTTATGATAATTGAATTCCTAATTCATATCATTACGATATAATCGTTTCATATTTCAGGAACTATTTCCTCAGTGTCATAATACGTTCTTGTGTCTCTTGGCTTGCTTCCAGTAGAAACTTGGCTAAAACATTCCCCAAGTGTTTCTGGGAATTACAAAACCATTGAAGAATAATAATCATAATGAGCCACAAGGTCATGAAACATATTGCAGCACCCTGTTTACATACACACAGTGCCCGTTTACACTTGTTTCACACATGCATACACACAAAGAATGTGAGCTGGGATAAGACAACTAAAAAAAAAGAAAAAGAAAGCAATTGTAGTCGTGTAAACCTTGTGTTGCCTTATGTTTGTTAACTGGAGTGTATGTGTCACTATAACACTTTCTATTGTACAAATTGTTCATATGTACGAGGGTAGATGTGAGACTAAAATAAAGAATGTATTTTGCACTTTATATACTTTCACTTATTTAGAACGTCGACCCTCGTTATTGTATATTTATATAGTATTTGACATGGTAGTGTTATTTTCTAATCCAGTATTTGATTTTTCTATTTCTGTAACTTTTCCTTACAATATGTGTATGTAGTAGGTGTGTGTGTTTGTGTGTAAGTGTAATGAAATGATTTTGTTGTCACTTGCAAAACGTCACAATTCTCTCACTCTCTCTCTCTCTTTCACTCATTTTCAATACAAATCAATTGATTGTTTGCTGCTGTTGCTGTTGCTATTGTTGATATTGTTTTGTTGTTGTTGTTGTTGTTGCTGGTGTGTGCATCAGGGCAAAATGTTTATTTCCTTGCTTGCTACGCTACGTTGCACATTTTGTTATGGTGTTGCAACATTTGATTTGAAAAGTGTAACGAATTAGAAAGCCAACCCAATACACCAAAAGGTCATCATAATTTTACAGAAATTACAGAAATTTATTAAAGGAATTGCTTACTGGTTTGTTTGCAAAGCTTTGGAATTTTTTGATTTTTTTTTTTCATTTCTTTGTGAATACCTGTTTAAGGATTTTATTTTCATTTAAACTTATGTATGCACGTATATGTGCGTGTATGTGTGTGTGTTTAAGGAAGCATCTTATCGCATTTGTTGTTTGGTTGTTTGGTTTATTTGTTGCCAATATTTATTTTATAAATCTGTTGTCCCTGCTACATTAGATGAGTAGCCATTCATTTCATTCGAATTTCTCTCGTTTGTTTAAATGTTTTCCTGAAAATAGTTTCCATGACAGAGTATTTGTTTTGTCTCGAAGGGAAATTTAAAAGAAATTTCATTAATTTTTTTATTTATACTATTCACATCTGTTATCGCACGTATTGATGACAGGATTTTGGGTTATTCTGCTTCTATAGACTAGAGTCCAAACATCTTCCAGAGAAATCTACATCTCTTCCGTATTAAGGGCACTAACAATATAACAATTCATTGTTTAAATGATTAAAGAGATATGATTTGTGATACATTCATCTAATAATATACTTGGCGATTACAATTGAAAGTTAACTTTGAGACAAACATGTTTGAAGCATGCACAGACCCTGTAGTGACAATGGCTGTAATGACAAGGAAAAAGAAAAAACAACTGAATGCCTTCCCTGTCACAATCGAGCATTTACGGGCTTGAAAGCCATTTTGGAAAGTGTCAACACATATATACATACATAATTGGCCATTATCACTCTTCAGTTAGGATTACAGCTTAGCTGCTCACCTGTGTTGTGTGCATTTATTTTATGTGTGAGTGAAGGGACCTACAGTTTACATAAAGTCCACTCCGAATGACAGATTTTTTAAGAAGCTCTACATGGCAATTTTGTTAACTCTTAGAGTTTTTGCCACAAGTCGCTGAACAAATATTTTTCTGGATTTCAATTTAATGTCTGACTTGCGGTTTGAACCTTTAAAGCATCAGTAGTCTTTGAATTGTCTGGGAAACACTTATCTTTGACGGTTTCATGGTCCGAAAACGATCGCCATTGACTATAACGGCCATTCCCTTGCTCATTTTCGAAGAAAAATGGCTCAATTATGCCTCTGGACCAAAATCCACACCAAACAGTGACTCATTTTGGATGGGTCGTCTTTTCAATGTATGCGTGCGGGTTTTCTGTGCCCCAAATGCGACAATTTTGCTTGTTTACATACCCGCCAAGATGAGCTTTATCTGAAAAGATGATTTTTTCTTTTTTGCCAAAATCGGCATCTTCTTTAAGTCGATCGCAGGCCTACTTACCGAAGCGAAAACGCGTATACACAACCCTATTCGCTATGACGAAAGCACTTCTATCTTAACTTCCATTATTGGATCCCATGGGCGTCACTTTAATGAGTGCATTTGGGAAATTTTGTCAAGTTGCGAATTCTACGTTACATACTTATGCATCTGCTGTGAATTATTTTTTCGCCAACCATAAGCAAATCCATTGCGATAGATTTCGAAGTGACTCAGAATATAGAAAAGCATAATTCTGCAAAAATTATTATGTGTACGCCTTTGATACCCCTCTGTAGGTTTACCGTAGTGCACACTGAAGCTCAGTTTCAAAGCCCAAAATATGCATCTGTTAGATCCAAAGGCTCCTGCCTGTACTTTTGCTTAGGTTTGAGATTTAGCAATCAGTGGGGGGGGTGCATAATATGTAATTCATGTATATCATCGAATACAGAACTTTACATTAAATCAAATAGTAAAATAACCAAAGCTCGCAAGCACTAGAATTAACGAAAATTGTTTTCTGCAAGTACTCCTTACAGCACATTTCTAAGATACGCAGGGGGCTAATCACATTATGATCTCAATGGCTTTAATTTTTCAGATGCCCAAAGTCCGAGAGTCCTAAAATTAACGAAAATTGTATTCTCCAAGAACTCCTTAAAGCACATTTCTTATACAAACATGGGGATTGGTCATATTATATCCTCAGTGGCCTCAATGGGACTGTTGTCCATAAACCCTATTACAGACAGGCATAGTTGTTTCTGAATACTGTTTAAAGTGATACAATCTCTGAAACATCAGAAACTAATTATCTGTCAAATCAGACATGAGCTAAGTGTTACCATTCACTAGTTGAAAAAAAAACGTTAGATGGCGGACCCGATAAAATGTGGCGGCAGCTACAATTTAAAATTAACCCCGAATAAACTTTCCACAGCAATTTTATTTACTCTCACATTTTTCTACTAAACCATAATTCAAGACAACTTTTACTTTCGATTTACTATTATTTTTTTTTTGTGTGAAGGCCTATTTATTTGGATTTCAAACTTTTAAATAATCTCTAAATGTTTAAGTTTTATTGAAAGCGAAAGACAAAATTATAAAATAATTTACAGTGGGCACCTATTACTACAGAATGTATGTACATTTTGTTTCATTTGTGGGCTGAATTTAACATATTATTCGATGGCTATTGAAATATGTATGCACGTGTGTGTATGTCATGTTTGAATTACTACTTAATTGCAATACAACAACAACAACAACAACTGCTTTTTTATATGTTTAACTCAAGGTTATTGCATAAGATAATGGAATTACATGCTGTTCAGTTTGAAGGAGAAAAAGAGAAAATCTAAAGAAAAGAAAGTTTTGCAGCAAATAAACCCGCATTGTTTGATTAATGCCGGCTGAATTGTAAGCAGTCAGCAGGCATAATTCTCTTTTCATCAATCAATTCAAAGTTTTTCAATTTTTTTCTGCAATTTTTTGCCTTGATTTTTCTATTTTTTCTAAGGATTTCTACTCCATTCAGTTATCGTTACAATATTGAATTGATGGTTGATGGTGATAACAAACAAACGAATGAACAAACGAATGAATGAATGAACGAATGAATAGTAAATAATTGAGGTTTATTTTATTATCGATTGAAGGACCAACCAATAGGCGTTTGTTTTCTTCTACTTTTTCTATTTTTTTTTTGTATAATTTTCATCCAATTCTTGAGATTTTTCTCTTTTTCTCCTCGTTTTTTTATACATACTCGTACACCCACTCTAATGAATGAATGAATGAGTGAGTGAATCATTTGGTTAGAGAATAGTTGTAATATTTTTTTTCTGTTGTTGTTCTTGTTATTTTTGGTCATGAGATCTAAAGAAGTTGTAAAACATTTTGAAGAGTTGGAAAAATCATCACGTACAGTTTACGAATGACAAACACGTTCGTAATGAAAGCGTTTGTCACTTCATTGAATATATGTGTAGCTGTGTATGTGTGTGTGTGTGTATGTATGTGTATATTTAATTTTTTTTCTTTTTCTTCTCTCATTCTTATTTCAGTTATTGTAGTTTGTAGAAAACGTTTCAATTGCATTTTTCTTTCTCTTCTAATGTTTTCCAAGGCTTAATAGACTTATACACTCACACTTGCAAAAAGTGGTTTTATTGGAGATGAGCAAGTGATGAGCATTTTAGATTCAAATTGTAAGATAGCCCTAACTTCAAACTGAAATATAGTGGTGAGTTTAATAACTATCCAAAATTTCCAGATAGGCGCTCTAGAGGTATTAGAACGAGTGTATGTAGTAATGAGCGTGTTATTAACGTATTTATACTAACAAAACAACGGGGACTTAAGTCTACAATTCATCTTTAAGCCATTCGCGTAGAGCCCGATAACGGTGGGATGGTACGAATGCCAATTCGAATGTGGGGTAGGCCTTTTTGGAAGTTTGGAAAATAGTCTTGCTGATCTGTATGCTATCTACTGGGAGAAGATGTTTATAATCAAACTCAGTTTCCCTCTCTCTCTCTTTTTTGTACACACTTGCAGTATGAGAAAAAGAATCACTGAATGAAAACTTCTGACAGTAAATGAGGGCAAAACAAAGTATATATTATCTACAAGAAGAGACGTGCAACGTATTGATTCTCAGATTACGGCCAATAACTATACTTTCGATACAGTCAAGGTTCGGCCGTTACCATCAAAAATGATGTCAGTCTGGAGATCAAGCGCAGGATTATTCTTGCCAACAGGTGCTACTATGGTCTCAATAGGCAATTGAGTAGCAGGGACCGCTCTCGTAAGACAAAACTAATACTCTACATGATGCTCGCCCTACCCGTGCTTCTTTATGACGCAGAAGCATAGAGCCAATTAAGAACTGATGCAGCAGCCTTGAGAGTATTCGAGAGAAAAGTCCAACGTAAGATCATTGGTCCAATGAGACTTGGCGATGATTTCCGCATCTGAACCAACAGTGAGCTGCATGAGTTCCCCATCGACATAGACGTTGTACAGCGTATTAATATCCAGCGGTTGCGCTGGCTCGGTCATGTCGTTCGAATGGAGGAGGATACTCCGACGAGACGGGTATGTGATGCTGGGATTTGCGGAAGTCGGCAAAGAGGATGACCTTGTATCCATTGGAAGGGCCAAATCGAGGAAGCCCTGCATTCCATTGGTGTCTCCAACTGAATTAAGCGCGCAAGATGCAGAGGCTGTCTTGCGGCAGGTTGAAATCCGTTAATCGGGTTGTTAATGGCCAAGTAGAAAGGTAAGTAAGAATGAAAATTTTAAAAAATCGGAACTCTTTTTATTTAGAATATAAATCTTGGCCCTAAATATTCAAAAAGCGATGGTCAATATGAGTTTTAAAAACTGGTCACTTTGCCGTCTCTTTTATAAGTTTTCTCTTGGAGAAGATAATTGTATGCTATGAAGGAGTTCTGTTTTCATTATACAAAGACAGTAAATTTCTTTTTTTTTACTCTTGCAAAGCTAAGATTCATGGTGTTTTATTCTTTTATTTTCTTTTTTTTGTTTGTTTCCTATTCGTTTGGTTTTTTGCTTATTTATGGTTTCAATACTTTTTTTTTTTGATTTTATTTTAATCAAACGTGTGGAAGGAAAGTTTATTTTTTTTGAAATGATTTTTCTTGTTTTCAATATCAATTTCAATATAGTACCAGCAGTCAAACGACATTAAATATTAAAAAAAAAATCTCTCTCTATTTTTGTTTGTTCTTTGGTTTCTTTATGGTCGGTTGTCATAATTGCTTAATTTTCAATTTTAATATTTCCGTTAGAAAGAAGGCCAAACAAAAACCACATATGTTCTCGGGCTAAAACAAAACCATTCGATTCGATTGCAGAAATGTTTCTTGTTTTCGTTTGCCAAAAATCTAAAATTATATTCCAGACAAGAGGAGAATTCTCGCACAGATAATAATGGTTTTCAGTTTAATGGCCGGACAATAAACATTTGCGGTGCCTGTAGTATTGTATTGAAGCCATGTTAAGCCATTTCAGTTAATGTTTTTGGCTTTAAAATTAATTTTTCTTGTTTGTATTTTTGTTTCTTCCATTCTTTTGCTTTGTTTATTAATTATTATTTTATTTTTTTTTTGGTGGAACGCAGATATTCGTATTAAAAGTGATTAGTTTTCATTATTTTAAGTCCATATTTGTAATTCATTATTCATTAATGTCCTATGTTTATCGCAATTATTTATCGATTGCTTAAGGCCTTAAGCATGTGTGCGTGCGTGTTTGGTTTTTATTTTGTTGAAGCAATTTAAACGCTTGTTCTTCATTAACAAACATTCATTTAATGATTCCCAAAATACACATCTCTGTGTGTAAGTGTGTGTGCCTGTAGTTGTTTATGTTTTGAATACAGTGGAGCTTCAATTAATTGAATCACCATTACCCCAAAAAAAAACTTCAAGTTAAAGAAGCAAAACCTGATAGAATTCCTCTCCAAAATGCTGTTGCTGTGCTTCAACTTATAAAAAATTCAAGTGATACAAGTTCAAATTATAAAAGTTGGACTGTATTTTAAAGGATTATCATGTGTGATAAATGATGTCCGTCTGTCTGTAAATTACTGGGAACGTAATTGTTGAACACAATTTATTTCAAAATTATTCTAAATACACGGTTTAAATGGTAAAACATTTTTGGTTTTCATCAGCCCTTAACATCCGGAATATTGGGTAGAAGAAAAAATTTTCATTATCGTAGAATATTCCATATGAAAGTATTGTAACATGGCCTACTTCAATTCATTCTCGTTTCTCAAAACGTGATTATTTTTGATCGAATTCTCCTACAATATCTGTCTTGTTTTTATACAAAAGCCTGGATTTGGTATTGCAACTCAAAATTTATATGTTTTAACATTTGATAACATCGTAATCGATTTGTAAATATTTCCTTATGAAATAAGAAACACCTTTTTTGTTAAGCACTGTATAGATAAAGATGAATAATCTTTTATAGGTAATAATGTCAAGGCAATCTTAATAACAGTAATTACACTCTCTAGATGCCATTTTAAAACGTGAACGTTTTATGTAAGCCCTGTACTTAATTCAAGGATTAGGGGGGGGGGGGGGGCTAAGTCAAGGATAATATTCTCTAATACAAGCCATATAATGTTAAAAGATATCATTTCGCTAATATGAATGAATGATGAGCATGTGAGGCTTAAATATTTATTACAGACGGTTACCAGCAAATAAGTACCGCATCAATTATTTCATAATATTTCGGTTGGAGATGTCTGACCTAGCCTGAAGTCGCCGTGGTCTAGTGGGTAGTGTGTTGGCTTATTAGACAAAAGGCCCGGGTTCGAATCCCAGGTCAGACATCAAAACGAAAAATATTTCTTTGGCGACTTCCTCTCAGCAGATTTCTGGCAAAGACTCTGAGAGTAAAAATTGCCATGAAAAGCATCTCAAAAATCTGTCGTTCGGAATCGACTTTAAACTGTAGGTCCTGCCACTCATGTATAAAATTAACGCACTCAACATAAGTGGTGTGAGAAGCTAGGTCGTAATCCTGACTGAAGGGTTGTAATGGCCAATTATGTATGTATGTAGATGTCTGACCTAGGGTTTGAATGGAGGCTCACGTTCAATAATCAAACATACTACTTTCTAGACTACAGTGACTTTAAGGAAGATTACTACTTAGGTTAATTATTAGAGTCCACAGAGCTATTACATGCGATCTAGAAGTCAAAAAGAAACGGTGACAAATTACGTCATTATAAAGAGTTATTGATAGAGTTGTGTAACTAGGACACATTAGCCAAAGAGTGGAATTTTTCCTTAATTTCCTGTCATGGTTTTTCAGTACGGTACCAGTGTGTTCGCAAATGGAATGTCCCACAAATAAGGAACACTTCGCAAAATCCGCCATTAACATGCGAAATTATTGAAACATTTATTTGAAAGCCGTTCAAAGAATTTCATTTCGTTACCGAAAAAGATCTCTTAAGAAAATGTATTTAAATTCATAATAAAGTTTCCAGTTATTGACATTCCATATGCATAAGCTCTTCAGTAATAACATTTCGACTACTAAATTCCTATGTTTTTTCATAGAGTTTCTCATTATTTTTGCCAATACTGTACAGTATGGGTTTTGCATAGTAGAATGGAATTAAATATTCATGTTCAAGCATGTTCTTGTGTAAATATTAATACGTATTATTTAAACTATATTTTATCGATATGCTTTTAACAATTGAAAACAATTTTAAATCGTTTTTTAACATCTTTTCCTCATGCAAATATTCTACAACAATACACAGGTCAACAATGGATTTCTTATTCAGTTTTACTTTTTATATTGTCTTACTGTCGTTCTTTTATAAGAAATTTCTTGTTGTACAGTGTTTAATTCTTAGCATTTAATTTCTTTTTTTATTTCTTTCTTGTTATTTTATGTGTACGAGTATTTATAAGATCGAGTCTAAGAAAAATCCATTTCATGTTGCAATTTATGGTTGCATTGTGTATCTAAATATTCATGTTGTTGTTGTTGCTGTTGCATTTTTTTTTCCAACAAAAATTGAAATTATTTATTCTTCTGCAATAAAAACTTTGTTTAGCATAAATTATTTCAAATAAATCTTTTAAAAAATAATAGAATATAAAAGGATTCATATTTTATTGCTTGAAATAGAAAAGATTTCTTAAGAATAGTTATTTCGTTTGAAACAGATATTCTCTTGATATATTGAATGGACATTGTTTGCCATTGTTTATCACCGCAGACGGTTTCCATTGGAGTTTTGGGTCCAAAGTCACATCTAATTCTAATTTTTCTAAGAACATGTCCTTCGTGTTGCATAGCCACATCTTGAGACCGCATTTCAAGTCTATTTTTAGTCCAATAAGTGCATGAACACTTAAGTCACTTAACACTTAAGGGAGAGATCCTATCTATCAGAAACAACTTGACAGCTAGGGGTACTAATTTTATAACAGGCCCGTTAGATTTAGGGTAGAGGTCGTGTACTTGCCAATTGAGACAAGGACAGTACCCGGAGGACCAGTTGGGCCATTGTACAATGTCCCAAATGGGAGAGGATAATAGGGGAGAGAAAAAGGAGGGGAAGTAGGAAACACACAAGAGAGCGCGCCTATACCATTGAAGTCTTAGTACTTCCCAACCAGCTCAAACTAATAATGAGAGCCTACGGTGATCCTTTACGTCGGCTCTCTATACAGAATTCTAACCCACAAAGAAGCTCTTTCCAAGGGTCTTCAACCTCAATCTACTTAGGACTGGATAGTTACAGAGGAGGTGTTTGAAAGTTTTCAATTCCTCCGCATCGCAACTTATCCCGCAATAGTTCGGCTGCGATCTGTTCTAGATTCTTGTCAGCAATCTAATCTCACAGTGCCTCGTAACCAGCCAGTCTGTTCTTAGGTTAGGTTAGAGGACGTGCACCTGTCGGTCAAGACAAGCACAGTACCCGGAGGTCAAAATTGACCCATTGTACATTGTTCTTACACTGTCTGGAAACATAACAACCCGATCCAATCCCCCACCGCCTCTGACCCAGCCATTGATGAAGTCGTAGAAGTGGTAGATTGGGGGATGGGGACAAACTAATACATCGCCCTCAGAAAGTGAACCACATTCACGTTGATTTCGAACAAAATTGCAACTGCGGCGTTACCACACGCTACTGAGAAAACCTTGATGTTCATAAATTTGCAAAGAAGAAGATTTTGTTTAAATGACTAATTTCCTCATACGACTAATAAGAATTGAATATGCTTCTTTGAAGTAAAATTGCATCTTAATTGAAACAATAAGCCTAGTATTTAGGCATTCTAATATCCTCTACAATATTTTCTCCTCTCTTCTTCTGAATTAAACTTTTAAAATTTCGCCAACAACAAAAAATAAAAACCGGAAAGACATTAATTATTGCCACAAACAAAATACCTGAGAAATGTTGAAAAGTTTTGAAATTAAGAGATTCAGATTTCGACCTTTAATATGGCCTTGATTGCTTGTCAGTCTTTGGTTTAGAACAAGATGAAAAGAACGTACACACACTCAGGCTCGTTGAACTAATTTTGCACTTGAAAATAATCAGTCTATGTCTGGATTTTCCTTCTTACTCCTTCTCAATCTGTTCTACGTACTTATGTATCTCATCTATTAATAAAGGCCAGCCAATATTTAATTTGAGAATTCCCTCAAGTGTATTGTAATCGGCTTCAGCAAGCAAGCATATGGTCATTATCACCATAATGCGGATGCGGATAATGATGATGGTGATGATGATCAACATCATCTTTAGCCTCGACAGCAGGCCCGCATTACATGTACTTAGATAGAGAGAGAGAGAGAGAGAGAGAGGCCCAAATTTAGTTTTGCCAACTTATTTTAATAATAACAGCGCCAATAACCAACAAATTATTAAAGCCTCATTGCATTTCACTTCAGAGCCACGTAACAAACCGTCAATAAGCGGAAATAGGAAGTGAAACCATAAATGTTTTTGTTACACTATCGTAGCAATTGAATGAATGAAGAATGAAAGAAATATACAGAGGAGGAGGAGAGGGAGGAGAAGGAGGAAAGAAGAATAGAAATTTTCCAAAACCCATAATGATATTCGTAAGAAAGTTTTGTAATTGAACGGTAACCGGGTACAAATTGAAAATTTTATAACAATCCCCATCCATCCAGCCAGCCAAAGGAGAATATTTAATGCCGTAAAAATTAATTTTAATTGGAAAATGAATTCCAATTGAAATGCATAAAGAGCTAGGCAAAAAAGAGGGTGAAAAAATAAAATGGAAACTGCAAGAACTTAATGCCGCTTAAAGAAGCAGCGGAAATTAAGTTTTTCTTTAAGCCTTCAAATTTGAAGCGAAGAAATGTTGCCCAAAAGGCAGGCAGTAAGACAAGGTAACACTACACATTTTTACAATATGAACAGGTACACATATCCATACTAGGAATGCTCACGAATGGGTTGTGCTGAAGAGGAATGGGAACACTATGGTACTTATTTTTACTTTATCCATGTAAAAAATTCCAGGGCTAAGGACGAGGCTTGCATTATTGCCAGACTTTGTCACGCTTAACTTATATGTCGGGGGTGTGCAGCGCCTGAGGGAATCGGGTTGTTGGAAACAGCGCTCGATAGGTCACTCCAGAGTTCTGAATACCGTCTTTCCTGACGGAAGGTACGGACTTTCGGAAAAAGCCACTGATTATATTGTTCCTACCTGGTTTGAGAATACTCATACCGGATAGGGCACAATGGGGTGGTGGGGTATTCCAGGGGCAGAGTGGTATATCCATCTTCACAGATGGGTCTAAGTTAGGTGGATGTACAGGTGCTGGGGTTTTCTGTAAGGAACTCGGTCTTGAACTCCACTTCAGGTTGAATGATGACTGCAGCGTTTTTCAGGCGGAGATTTTTGCAATACTGAAGGCTATTGAGGCCATAGCTGGTGGCCCATCTTCGGATTCGGAATTTACATGATCTTCGTTGACAGTCAGGCTGCCGTTAGGGCCATTGCGTCGGTCTGGTGCAAATCGCGAGTGCAAAGAGTCGTTGAGGAGTTTTGGACCGGACCGTATCTATCTATGCTGGGTTCCGGGTCACAGCGGAATACTGGGCAATGAGACGGCGGATGCCCTCGCTAGGTTAGGTTCGCTTTCAGGTGACAATTTGACAGTTGGTCCTGACCCCCCAGTCTACCATCTCTATGGCCTTATCGATGGATGGGTCAGGAGGGAAGAGCAGAGGCGTTGGGGGAACGGATCGGGTTGTTCTGTTTCTAGGCGTCTATGTCCTGCTGTGGACAGCAAGAGGACAGAGTGGCTGCTGGGCTTGGTTAAGGCCAGCTTAAGGTTGGTTGTCGGTTTTATCACGGGGCACTGCGAAAATTGGTCGTTGACGGGGATCTGGAACAGATCCCAGCCGGACTATTGCAGGGTATGTTGCGATGAGGAGGAGTTGGAGACTGTCGAACATCTCCTCTGCAACTGCCCAGCCCTTGGTAGGTTGAGGTTGAGGACCCTTGGCAGGGCCTTCTTTGAGAACTTGAGTTCTGTGTCGAGAGCCGACATCAAAGCTCTCCACAGATTCATTAGCAGCTTGGGCTGGTTGAAAGGTGCTAGGGCTTCATAAGTGTAGTCGCACTCTCAAACTCTTTTGTTTTTTGTTCTGTTTCTTTACATTCCTCCATTTCCCATTCTTCCTCCCCTTCCCTACATTCCTATATCCTCCATTTCCTTCTTCCCCTAAGGACAATGTACAATGGGTCAATTTCGACCTCCGGGTACTGCGCTTGTCTTGACCGACAGATGCACGTCCTCTAACCTAACATAACCTTACCTTGTCATGCAGGTAGCGTACTAACAAAGTACTTCAGTTATTTGGTAAGGACACTTCTGTTGCTGGATCTGTTCTCATGTGACATTGCGCAAAAAGTTGGCGTATTTGGAAACGAGCTCTGCAGAGTTATTAGAAAGTTCTGCAGAGAGGGATAATTGCCTTTTGACTTAGCATTTCTCGATTGTTTAATGAAGCTGTAGAGAGTGTCAGTCATATGAAATTACTCTATAAACAGCAGATTCATGTGAGAACATTGTTAGTGTTTCAAAAGAAACTTGATCTCCTGTAAGTCATTTGTCACACGTACTTTAAATAGACCGCACTGGCAAAGCAGGCGAGCGAGTCAGTAAAAGTTCAGTCAGTCTTGTGTGAAGACGCGGTGTATTTGAAGAGAGCAATCGTGGTGTGCAGATCTCCTTAACAAAAATCTGTCGAACAATTGTTTAGTGATTGTTTATGCAGAGGAATAACAAAGAAAAGCAATTATTGTTGTTTACACCAAGTTGCAAAGTGTAGTGGCACACAAATTTATTTTTATTTTATTTGTAATCTACGTGTTCATATTTTAAACGTTTTAAAAAAAGTAAAAACATAGCAAAACCATGTTTAATGAGAAAGCTTAAGGACCGTGATTTGTTATGGTTAGAATCCACCCACTTCATGCTGTCTTATCTGCAACAATGGGAGAGAATATCGGATATTGCTAAGAAGTAATTTTCTTTATCCATGCACTGCAGAGTGTTAGAAAATATTGTGTATGAAAATCTTATTAAATATTAGACATCTCATGTAACTCTTGTGAATATTTTGTTGATTTTATTTTGTTGTCTTCTCGTTTTCCGTCTTTTTCGTCTTGCCAATAAATGTACACACACACACACACACACACACACACACAAAATATCAGTAAAATGCCAAACAAACTGTGTTAAATTGAATTGAATTTTATGCACATGTACTGCCTACAAATGTGGCTTGTTAAGCGACCAAACTTTATTCCGGCAGCGTAAATACAAACTATTGCCGCAACTATAACAAGAACTATGGCACTAGCTAGCTGCTCTCCCGCTGCTCTTCAAGCGTGAAATGGAATATAAAGCGTAAAAGTGGCTGCCAGTGGAAGAACGAATTCAAGTTGGCTGCAGCAATTTCTAACCAGCCAAACAAACGAAATCAAGCAGCCAATATTCATACATACATGCAACAACAATAACAACAACAACAGGAGTGATAAAGTTTTTGATGCAAAAACTTTTCGGCTCTTAGTTTTTTTTTTGATTTTGATTTTTCCACACTTTTGACTGCAACAAATGTAACAATAAATTTTGTACAATATAAACAGTAATAGCAGCGGTAAATGTAGATGTAACTGTAACTGTAAATGTAACTGTAACAGCAGCAACAACAGTTTTTGAATTCGTATACAACAAGTATCTGTCGAAGTAGGAGATTTTGTTGTTGGCGCAACAAAAATTCACAACGAAATTCAAATAATCATGCCACATACATGAACAATTTCAAATGCTACACAAGTTGCAACACAAATTCTGAACAATTTTTTTTTGGTTGGTTTAAGCGGTGTGCAGCACAGAGGGAAATGCAAAATAGCAACAGCAACAGCAATAGTAACAGCAACAGCAACAATAACAGCAAGTAAAAAATAATAATAATTCAACTTTTATAGCTAAAAATTTAAACAACAATGAATGAGATTTTCATTCTCCCTACTCCTTTGAATTTTCTGGCGATTTTTTTCCCTTCTTTCTTTCTTCTCTCATATTGAATTTTATTTTTCTCTACGCTTGGATAACAATAGGTGGTGCGGGTTGGGGGGATAGAGGTGGTAAATGTTGATTTCGATATGCAAACCGCTGAATAATTTCAATATAAACGCCAATAATACATAAAACTCAACTCAACTCAACTCATACAGAGTTTTACTGTGAGGAATAAGTTTACGAAAAACCAATATTCTTCTAGAACTCTGACTCAACATACAAACGCACGTGCTTGCAGGGTCCTAAAAGAAGAACTAAGTTGGCCTTAATGTTGTCCTTTAGAAAGTAGCAGAAGGCCTCTATTACATAATGAAGAAAAATTTTCATTTTAATTGAAATTTTTAAGCAAGCTCTGTACTTATACCAAAGAGGCCTTTTTGAAAATACCCAACTCCCGAGTACAATATATACGTACAAACAATACAGATCCAAACCTTTAGAAATAAGCAACGGAGGGGTGCGTACAGAATGAATGCAATGAATTTTCAAGTGAGTGCCAATATACCAGTGAGTAGTAGCAGCAGAAGTAAAGTTAACCATTGAACCATTGAGTACAAGCAGCGCCAATGTAGAACCAACCATCCGTCGAATAAATAATACAAAATATTATTTGCTTTTTATTTTCAATTGTTAAACACTTCAGTTTAAGAAATATTTTTGTCTAGCATCCATACACACACACACACACACACACAACAATAAAATACCACCCACACACTAAGATACATTGATATGTATATGTGTGAATGTGTGAATGTATATGTAAATATATATAAGAGCTTAATAACGACAGACGCAATAGCAGAATAGCAATACATAAGTATAATGAGGGTTGCGATGAAAGGCATCTTAAATCGAATGGACATCGATTATTTCGATTAAAACCCTTTAACAGAGTTAAAGAAGAAATTGCCTTTAAAATTATGCTATCAGAATCACTAGGATTCCTAGCATAAAGTTAATGTTTCGCTTTGAACTTGCATGCCGCTTGCCTGAGTCGGCAGTTGCAAAATTTGCGAGCCGCAAATATTGTGTTTTTTTTTTGTTTTGTTTATGCTTTGCCGCTGCTGCCAATGAACTCGCTTGCAGCTTGCCTAACTTAGCAGTCGCAAAACTGCTGTGCCGCAAAAATTTGTGTTTATTGTGTTTACATCATAAGTTGTTAAGGGAGGCATACTGTTACTGAATGCCAATATTTAGCCACGGTTACGTTATCTATTAGGCAAAGGTATTCGTTTAGAGGTCGCTGTGGTCTAGTAGGTAGTGTGCTGGCTTATTAGACGTAAAGCCAGGGTTCGAGACCCCGAACAGACATCAAAATAAAAATACAAAAAGTATTCTTTCGGCGATTTCTTTTTAGCAGATTTCTGGCAAAAACTCTGAGAGTAAAAATAAATTTGCCATGAAAAGTTTCTCAAAAATCTATCGTTCGGAGTCGACTTTAAACTGTAGGTCCCGCCACTTATGTATAAAATTAACACACACACAGCATAAGTAGTGTGAGAAACTAGGTTAATAATCCTGACTGAAGGGTTGTAATGACCAATTATGTATGTATGAATTCGTTGATAAATCCTAGAGCTTAGTTTATATTTTTTCATGCTTTGTCGCTGGCAGTTACAAAATTGCTGTGTTTTTTGTTTTTACACCATAGATTATTAAAGCAGGCACACTTTTATTGAATGCCAACATTTAGCCTCTGTAAGGTTGTCTATTAGGCAAAGATATTCACTGGTTGCTGATAAATCCCAGAGTTTAGCTTGTATTTACGTGCAGCTTGCCTGGGTTGGCAGTCGCAAAATTGCTGCAAATATTGTGCTTCTTGTATTTACAGTATAGGTTATTAAAGCTGGCGGTTGTCTATTAGGCAAAGGCATTCACTGATTCTTGATAAATCCTGGCCTGAGGAAGAATCTTGCTTTCTTGTTGGACTTACCTCTGCTAAATTGGATAAAATGCATACCAACGGAGAATTTAAATAGATTGCAGGGAATATCTCTGTTTCGGCATCTATTCTCATGGGTCGTTGCCTAATGGATTGGCATACGGAGAAACTTTACTTGTTTGGAAATAAGCCTTGTAGAGGTTATACGAAAAGATTTACCAATTGATTCCTTTGTTGGTAGTCTAACGGGGACCCAGCGTTACCAGATATCATCGTATCGATCAGCAAATTCATTAAATTTTCATCATGATTGGCAAGAACAATTAACTTGGCAGTTAGTTACAGGGCCACATCCGTGATTATATCATTAAATTAATATGATTAATAATATAAAGAATTTAATTTCCTTTACCCTAAAGCTCCATCCCTAAAGCATACTCCATTTAGATAGTGTACTAAGCTAAGCATCTTCTTTAGTTTTTCCATACAGATATTAGCTTCTTCTATGCTAGTTTTAATCAAGAAACATGTTTGTTTTGTTAATTGATTTCATAATAAACCTGACGCTTTTCACACTACTCTCGCAAAACTTTTCTCTATTATTATAGATAAATTAAAGAAGTTTTTATATTTTTTGCAAAATAAAAAGTAAAAAGAGAGAAAAAGAGAAAAAAATTAAAAATAAATAAAATTGCGGAAAAATTGAAAAGCAATTATTTGAATACGATTTCAAACTATACACTCTGACGAGTCAGCCACTAAATAGTGCTTAATGACGTGAGTACGGGTGGTGGGATGTTGCGGTGTGTGTGAGGGTGATGCATAAGTTGAAAGAAAAACTTTAAATGGAATTATTGATTTATACGCTCAAGTTTTTAATAAGAAGACATCATCATCGTCTTTATAATAATATTTTAATCGGTATTTTATATGAGAATTGTTTTCCATTCTCTTCTGAATTTCATATTGAATGCAGTGCTTCACATAGAGTTTTTGAAGTGAAATTTTCAAAATACTTTTTTGGTGGACATGTTGGAAATGTTTTAAGTTAAATGTGCGAATGATTTATAAACGAATGAATTTAATTTTTTGTTTCAAAGAAAACGGACTGAGAAGTATCATATCACTGTCTTCCATACATATTAACATTGGACCCGTTAAGCATTAGCATTAGAGCTAACTCCAATAGCTTATTGGGATCACAACAAAACAAAAAAAGTTTAACGCCTTCTATTCATCTAATTGTGGTAAACACGTGTACAAAATAAATCAATGAACAGGAATGTAAAATCCTCTGTAATGACTTCTTCATTTAAATCCAATTACAATACATAATAAATTATTGATAGAAATTTGTTTTACAATCTATCAATAAAAGAACTTTTATTCAATTTTATCTTTGGCCTTAACTTTTTTTTCATTCATTCCCTACTTTAATTAGTTTCAATAGAACAACAAAAAAAAAAGTTGAAAAAGAAAAACGTTGACAAAAAAAACCTTTTTGTGCTGCAATGGAATGAAATTAATTACGAAGTCGAGTTTTCTTTTTACATTATTCTTCACCAAGTATATTAGAATAGGTGGCTTATGACTTTGAGATCTGATTTGTGATACTTTAGAAGGACGTTACGTCAGAAACTAACGTTTCAACTGAATGGAATGTTACCATAAATCGGATATTATGCTACAAACGAATGATGTAGCTTCAGTTGCTAAGTTGTTGCTTAAGTCACTCTCTTGGGCCAACTCTGTAACTATACTCCATTGTTGTCGCTGCAATATAAAACCTCCTCTAATACAGCTTTTCTTCGGTGAATCCTACTAATAGACAATTTTATTTCATTTAGGATTCAGAAGCGCAATCATTTTGTAATGAAGTTCAATGCATCGTAGATGAACATAATGAGTTCCTTATAAGTAAATATTACTATAGACGCTAACGACTTTGTTTTATTGTGTTGTGTAAGGTATTGTGCAGTCATCTTGACCCTAAACGGCAACATTTTGTAAATTTATTTGCTATTGTTGCAGAATTTTGTTGCCTAGAAACAAAAGGACTACAAGACAGAGCAAGAGAAAGAGAGAAAGAAAAGACAATTAAATTATTTATTTGTAGGCCAAAGTATGCAGAAGGAGTAAGGAGGCAAAGGCATTAACTCGCTACCCTCTTTGAAAATCAAAAGCCACTTCAAATCTATGGGACAATGGAAGAATTGTTGTTGTACTAAATGAAAATGGGTCAACTTAAATGGAACGAATTTATAATGAAATCATTACAATGGCAACAAATATTACAACATACAACACAATGAAATGGAAATAAAAAACAAAAAAAAATTAGGGTAAAAGCCAATTAAAACATAGCCAAAGAGAAGAATACAGAAGAATTTCTTATGAGCGAATTTTGAAAATAAAATTTGAAAAAGAAGTGGGAAATTTTTCTTAAATTAAGATAACAACAGACGTTGTTTGACAATCCAAGAGTTATGCAAAGACATAACAATACTTAAAATTGCACTGTAATAGAGAAAGAGAAAGAAATGTTAATTAAACAGCATCTTAAACATTCCCAGTTGCACTGGCATTGACCATTTGATTTAAACAACGTGCCACCACCATCACAATCACAATCACAATCACCATCACCATCACCATCACCAAAGAATTAATGGCAGCAACCAAGACAACGTCACGAGTGGCAATAGAATAAAACGGAAAAATGGCTGAAAAATGAGGAGAAAAAAGAAAGCAACGAAATTAAAATCAAGCTTAAGTGATATCTCTTAGCAAGTAAGCCATAAAACAAGTGGAAGTGAAGGGAGGTAGTGGTGCAAAGATAGCAAATGCCTGCCATTTATATGCCACTTTACATGCAAAACTGATTTAGCCTTCCTGCAGCAGCCATAAAGAACGAAAGTATCTGAAAGAACAAATTGGATGAAAAGGGGTTTCTTTTGTTTCCTTCTACTGTTTCTGTTTCTGCTTCTTTTCCTTTTTCTATGCTTTACGCGAGAGCTGATGCAGGAATAGGAAAGAAGACAACAAATGAAAAGATAATGCATTACACCACTGCTCCATAATTCAAGAGGACATGAACTGACAATAAAATTTAGTGTCGAGTACGCATAATAAAGTAGCGCCAAAAAGATGCTCTGAAACGCTTTCGAAAACGAACAAAAAAAAAACGCTCCTAAGAGACAAATATGGCTCTTAAACAAATCTATTTAGACCAGGAAGATAAAAAATGTGAAACAAATGAAATTGAACTTAAAGGCGAAAGCGAAAGAAAGGAAGGAAAACATAAATTCACCAAAAGTTAAATTGAGAGAAAAAGGAAAGGATTTTCAATAATTGAATAAAATCCTAAAGAATATTTTATAGATTAGGTTAATAATTAAGATTCTAAAGCGATTAAGACACACAATAATGGCACAATATCAGTGAAATGATTGCATAACTCCAGACTCCATTATGCAGAATTATGTCCTTTTAAATTAATAATACCGAGTTATCTACGCACTTAAAAGCACTCTAATATGTACACTCTAATAGTTTAAAGGGAACTTGTGGTCACGTATGTTGCTCAGTGTCAAACTCTTTCTTAATTTATTGTCCTTTTAAGAGTATTATGGCGTACAAAGGATGGAAGAGAAATGAAGCAGAGGATACAGGAAATCTGAAACCTTTATTGTATTTTTTTTCGTGCCTTAAAGTATTTTAAGGCTGTTATAGAGCCGACATGTCACAGGGTATAGTTATTCTTATGGCCCCAGTTAATTTGGATATTGTCCACTTGTTTCACATGGACTCTCATTCTGGTTGGCAGCAAAAAGGTATTCGCATTATTTCTAGACTTTACTGGACACTCAAGAATTGTCTTTTTGCTAAGCACGACGATTAGATTCTGGCGACGACTTGTATTCTGGGAAAAGACTTCTACAGCAGCTGTGGGTATGAAGTGGAGAAGTTAACTGCCTTTCAGGTCATGTGTCAGTTTCCTTCTCTTGTCGTAAAGAGGCGGAAGCTTGGACTCGGGATGGAGTCTTCTAGAAAATCTTTGATCCTCGGATATAATTGATTGTGGTATCATAATTGAACTCATCGTGGTCTATTTGGTAGTGTATTGGCTTATTAGACTTGAGGCGTCGGTTCAATCTCCAGTTCAGACATCAAAGCGAAATTTGGTAAATATTTCTTCAGCGGCTTAATGTCAGCAGATTTCTAGCAAAAACTCTACGACTAAATATGTATGTATGTATCACGATTTATTTTGATCTTGGGAAGGTTTTTCTAGGGAATGTTTGATCATCGCGTAGAATTGATTTTGTTATCACTGCTGGCCTAAATGGGATCTCTTCTGTTAAAGGGGTCTGCCACCATACCTAACCTAACCTAACCTAACCTAATCCGATTTATGTATCTCATATTGAGATATTTTATGAACGTTTTATTTTTTTTTAAATTTTTTTTTTTAAATCCCAACAAAATTAATCGTTCTGTTGGGTGCAATTTCAAATACAGCCAGAATTACACAATTTTACAAAAACGAAAGTAAGTGAGTGAGAGAGAGAGAGAGTTTTCGGTTTTTTCCCATGGATATAGTCACACATACACACTGTTAAGTATGTAGATGTTGCACGAGCTAATACATTAAGACTCCTTCAACAATGATTGTATAGAATCAGGATACATGCGATTTATAATTAACACAACGATAGTAACTCCATTTAAAGCAGCAGTAGTTGCAGTAGCAGCAGTAGCTATAACTGCAACCGGAACTGCAACAGTGTATTGCCTTTAAAAATGTGTATAAATTCTTGCATAACAACGATAAAACGACAGCAGGGAGTCAAAATTGCAATTGGACAGAGGCGAGGCGACTGAACCGAAAGAAGCTGTTAAAATTGCACATGAAATTGCAAGTGGCAAATGCGTTTACTGGGGCTGCCCAGTCTACAATTATGTCGTGGCATTTCAACACTTGACATTCACTTGATTTAAATGTTGCTTGGCCTTGTTACGTTATCGCTATCGCTATCGCTATGCTTTTTGCTTGCAAGCAACAGTAGTAGTTGTCTAAGAGAGTAGCTGCACTTAAAACAAAAACAAATTGTACAATTGAAAGTACAGGACATTATGTTTTTTCTTCCACATTGGAATGCCAGTCCGAGTAATTCATTTTGTCATAATGATGACTGCTTCTAAGCTAAAAAGAAATATGCTTTTAAAACTATACTCTACTCTATACATACATACATACATACATACATACATACATATATGTGTGAGTTTATCAGTGTATTGGGGTGTGTGTGTGTGTGTGTATAGAAAATATTACAACGGAATAAAAACAGCAAATCTATGGCATGGCATGGCATGGCAGTAAATAGAGCTCATGAAATATGAATGCCATGTTGAGTCATGTTGCGTTACGTACGGCCAAGACCAATACCAAGACGCTCTGCATACACACAAGAAAACTTGAAATTTTCTTCTATTTTTCCATCGTTTTCATTTTGAAGGCAGGCATTATATTCAAAAGGAATTGTTGCAAGGAGAGCAGCTGGTTTTTAATATGATGCCTGGTAACAACTTTATCATCATCAGCAGCAATTTAAGCTGCAGAAAGCATTAAAACTTCTTGGATATCCTTTTGACTCCATGCCATATACGTATGTATGTACATACGTACACTGTTGTACATAATTGTGTCTATAACTAAATTGCTGTTTACTGGTGTACGTATGTATATACGTATGAATACTTGTGTGCATTTTATTTGATAGTTTCTTGTTAATAGAAATTTATACCTTCTCTGCTAATACTCTTGCTTAACATTAAGCCTTTCCTCTAAGGAATTGCTTGGTACTGCATAAAATTAATTTATAATTTCTGTTATCGTTTCTGTTTTCTCTTCGCCTTTCCTTTTGTGTCATTTTTTATTTTTGTTCTTTTCTTTTCGAGCTTGTTTTCCATTTGACAAGTTCGTTTTACTTATTTTGTTCCCCTATTTCGCTTAGCTGCACGAGAGATTGCAGTCCTATTATACAGAAATGTGCATGTGTTGATAGTTGGGGGCATACAGATAGCAGCTTACAATAATTGGCTTAGAAATAGCGTAATGTTAACTGATCTTTACATCTAAAACATTAAAATTTAAGCAACTCTTGTTTCCATTTAGTTTTTGTTATTTTTTTTATTTGTTGTTTTCGCTATCAAACACAAACTAAACGATAACGCTTGTTAAGGTTTTGGTAGCGGACCCTTGTTAATAAGAGTCATATTTCCCTTCAATTGAGATGGAGGGGAATTGAAAATGCAGTGGATTCTTAGGACCACGTGCGTGCAACTAGCTTAAGATAATTGTGTTGAAATAGCCGTAATCATTTGAACATTATGTATAGATTGGATGAGTAGCTGGTGCCAATTCTTAATGGGATGGAGTTGTAAGTAATCAGCCTGCAGCCTGCAGCCTCCAGCCAATATACGACAGCAGAAGAGGCAGTAGATAGAATTTCCAGCAATGCATTGCACTAAAAGATATTCTGTGACTCTTCCATTGTCCTGTATTATTCTTAGTAGGAAATGATTTCCCGTGGCTTCCAAGATTTGAGTGCGATTAAGCACAAAGGGTAGTGGGTAAGCTAAGATTTTTACACTCTAGGCAGCTAATGGAACCTACATAACTACGGTGATTGGAAAATTTTTGATTGTTAATAATTGTGGTTGAAGTTACCGTAGAATAGTAGGTAGTGTGTTGGCTTATTAGATGTAAGACCACGATTTAAACCCCAGGTCGGCGACCTCCTCTTAGGAGATTTCTGGCAAATACTCTGAGCGCACAAATAGAATTGCCATGAAAAGTTTCCCTAAAGTCTGTTGTTCGGAATCGAGTTTACTCTGCAGGTCCCGCCCGCCACTCATGTATAAAAATTAACGCACACAACATAAGTGGTGTGAGAAGCTAGGTCGTAAGCCGGACTGGCGGGTTATAATGGCCAACAGCTGCTGACATGTTGGGCATCTAAAAATTTTGTTTAAATGCCTTTTAATCACAATTTCTTCCATTTTTAAAATATTTTCATGCTGCTATAAAATTTGCCAATTATTAGCGTTTAAATGTATGCCACAGATTTTCTTTTTTTGAAATTTTGTTTCATTTCTTAGAAGCAAATTTTTATTGCTGTTGGTGTGGCTATTATAGTGCTCCGGAATTGTGTGGTGTGAGTGAAATACAGTGCAGAGTACACAGAGGGGGGAGGGGTCTAGACGGAGTATAATTTAACAACATTGCGTTTTGTGTTGCCTTTTAATAAGAGCAAATTCTCTATTGTTGCATTAAGATCTTGTTGCCAGTTTTTTTCTCTTTTATTTTCATTTTATTTTCCTGCCATGTATTCTATGCATAGAGCATTTCAGAATGGCGTTTGCTGTCTGTGACCCCCCTTAAGTTGTGTTTTTTTTGATAGAAAACGGGAGTCTAGAGTTTATGTTTGTCAAGTAATAAAAGATGATTGTTTTATTGTTGTTGCTGTTGCTATTACTGTTATTTTAGTTGTTGTTGTTGTAGTTGTCACTATATCTTGTGTTCATGTAATTCTTTTTCTTTCTTTTTCTTTCTTTTTCTTTCTTCTTAAATGTTGCCAATTGTAAGTGTTGCTGCTCTTGCTGTTGCTGTGTTTCTAGTGCTTGTTACAGTCAGCAAGCAATGTTCCCAAGTCAACATGTTCATTTTAATGCTGTGCGTCCGTTAAGAAGCATAATTAAAAATTTAAAACGTAATCAAAGCAAAACAAAGCATTACAAAAAGAAGCAAAGAAGCAAAGAAATCATATGAAAAAAAAGGGGCAAACTTTTCATATTATAAAGACATCATCAACACTCACACCCCCCAACCGCCAACCCAATATCAATGGCCAAACGTTTTTGTCGTCCTTGTCATTGTCATCATCACTAACTGAGCTCGAAGAACTGTGTAGTAAAATTTGTAAGAATAAAAAAAGAAATTAAAAAAGAAGACTCTGAAGAATCTAAAAAGCGAACACAAAGAGTTACTTTAGCCATTATTTCATTAACATAGCAAAACAGAAAAAAGAACAAAATTTCATTTTTTTTTAAATGATTTCTTTTCATTTTGTGTGTTTTGTAATACAACTTTATTAAAATTATACAAGTTTAACACAAATCTTAAGCATTTGCTATGCACGGCTTTTACGTTACTCCGTCAAAAAAAAAGAAAAGAAAACAGAAAATGAAAAAAGCGACGAAAAAAAAGTAAGAAATTCTCAAAATGATTCTGGAATGCTTTTTGGGTCGTTTCCTTAGAATGCACACGATGCCATTCAGTTGCTATTCTGTATTAAAATGAATTGAAGAATAAAGAAAGAAAACTAAAGTAAAGATGCCAGCAAGAGGAAAGAAAAAAAAATTAAAAACGTTTTCAATGTGCATTCGTCTTCAACGTATAATAAAATGAACAAAAAATTTCCGTAACAAGAGATTTGAAAATGTTTGCAAGTGTTTTATTTTATATCATCCGAAATGGCAGCAGGGCACAGTGTCTAAGTGATGGCAAAGAATTTATTTGTTACTTAAAAGTTTAAATCCTCTGTCTTGATTCATTATTTGCTTAATAAATTTCAAACTTGCATCATCTGGCACCGACACACAAAACAAAAATATGAAAGTAATTCTTCGGAAACTTTCTCTGAAATTGCCTTGAAAAGTTTCTCAAAAATCTATCGCAAGGAGTCGATTTTAAACTGTAGGCCTAGCCACTCATGTGTAAAATTGACGAACACAATATAAGTGGTGTTGTATTTAGAATGTACATACTAATCTTTAAGCTTATAAGTACATACACATGTGTATGTACATACATAAATGTAGCATATAACTTTGTAAATAAAGTATCAGCGATCAGTTGTAAACTAAACGTCATTCTTTCAACAACACATGGCGCAGTCGTTGCGGAATGTTTACAAGAAGTAAGACTAAAGATCAAGAAGACCAGATAAAAGAAGACAGAGATTCCGACGGAGAATTATATGAAGATCCTATTGAGATGACAACAACCATGAGTAGTTTTGATGTTCATAAACCAGAGCCCCTTAAGTTAGATGGCAATTTAGCTGAAAATTGGCGTGCCTTCAAACAAAATTACGAAATTTTTTTGATTGCAATTCTTTCAACAACACAAGTGGTGTGAGAAGTCAGGTCGTAATCCTGACTGATGGGTAGTAATGACTAATTATGTTAGGTAATGTAAAGTACATTAATGCCTGTTATAGGCCTGACGTCCATTGATTTATTAGAGATGAGGACGTGGTTCAAATATAAATGCAAACATCTCGAACATCTCTCGGACTTAATCTTAGTAGGCCCTTGACAAAAAGCTTGGAGTATAAATAAAATTGCTAAGAAAGGTTTCTCAAAAATTAGTTGCTTAAAGTCGCTTTTAAGCTGTCGATACCGCCACTCATAGATAAAATTAACGGACACAAGAAGGGGGTTTTAGAATCTACTTAGGTCGTAATTCTGACTGAAGGACGATAATAACCAATTAAGTTAAATAAACTGTTGCCTATCCACTTAAATAGGTGTTTGATTCGCCTTTTTAGTTACATCGCAACCACTGTTATTTACCCGCATCTTTAATGAAATGAAATGAAAACGTACACAAACAAAGTGTAACAAAAAAAAAAAAAGAAAAATTCTCTTCTTATTGTACATGAGAAATGAAATGAATTTCTCAATTCAGCACAATTTACTGAACAAATCATCAATGCCTTATGAGACCAAAAATAGAGAATTGCATCAACAACAACGACAACAACTACAGCAACAACATGAGATGAGAACAAACTGAAAACCGAAACCCGTATCTACATGCAATCAAACCCATCCATATGAAAATCGACCAAGAGGAGAGTGTGAACAGACGAAAGAGAGAGAGAGAGAGAGATAGAGAGACAGTGGAAGTAAGAAAGAGAGTGAACGATAGAAATGCACTTTTGTGGGTAACATTAGAAATTCAGTTGCAATTGCTTTAAAATATTGTTGAAATGTAAATAGGAGAGAACACCGATGATAATACAGGGTAAACCAAAAATCCAAGACATTTTTTTTTTAAAGAGACACCCTATGTACCTGCAGTTTTAAAATTGTTGTTGTTGTTTTATTCCCTCTCACGTTGGCATTTTTTGTTTTTTTTTAATTTTGCTCTGCTGCTATGGCTGGCTAAATAGCAAAATTGTTTCAGTATGTGTATGTGTATGTGCACGTGTATGTGTGTGTGTGTTTGTAGTTATTTTCTATGGAGAGGTTTTTCTTAATTCATAGTTTCAATAAAATTTTTCTTTCATTTAATCTTACAAAATGGCAACAAACAACACAAACACCACTCATGTTAACATACGCCTTCCATTCTGTTGCAAATAAATAAATGCAGGAACAATAAAATCACTGAAAAAAAAACTAAAAAACTAAGAAAAATTCATCTTAAGAAAACGACCGAGAAGAGAAGAAAAGTCTAAGAAAAATTAAAAAATAAAATCAGCAATAAATGGATGGAGGGTAGAGGGTAGAGAGCAGGAGTGCAGTAGATTTTGCAGACAAATCAAAAGTTTGTTTGCCAGTTGATTATTAGACGAGATTGATGTTTAACAATAATCCCAACAATTGTTTTTTTTGTTGTTGTTGTTCTTCTTCTTCTTTTCTTTTTTCTTACAAAAATTTCTTTCTTTCTTTAATGCACGTTTCAAACGATCTCAGGGTTTTGTTTTCCATGAAGTAGATGCGAGTGCATGTCAGGATACAGGAATTAAAATGTAAAATGAATGAATGAATGAACGAATGAATGCAAACAAAAATGAATGAATAAAAAAAAAGAAGAAGAAGAAAATTAATAATACCGTATTACACTAAATAATAGAAAAACAAATCTAGAAAATAATCACAGAAAAATCAAAAAAAAAAAAAAAAACATCACAAAAAAGTGCTCGCAGTTAATGATTCTATAAGTTGCGAATCAAAACATTCTGCTGATGTTGAACACGTTTTCAATGGGAAATGATTAAAAATGAATTCTTTTCTTATTTTCTTTTCCTTGTTCTTGTTTTTTTTTTTTTTTGATTGTAAGTCTGGCTAATAAAAATTAATGCCTTTCAATGACGTTTTTATTCTTTTTTATTATTAAGCCCCAGACAATTATTAAAAGAAATATAAACGGAAAGGGTTAATTAGGATAAGAGATTCAGCATTTTCTACCTGCAAAAAAAATAAAACAAAGCAATTAATGGATGAGTTATGTCCGGCTTTATACGATAACATTTTGAAATAAAAATTTTCTTTATTGAAAATAATTTTCTTTTGAAAGAATTTTATTACACCTCTTTGTACTTTGTTGAAAATTTCTTGTATGTTTAAATACACATGTTTCGTATAGACTATTAAAAATTTTACCACATTTGGTTAACGTTTTACCGGGCCACTTAATGGATCATCGTCAACGGTGGCCGTTTCATACGTGTCTCGATTTTCTGTGATAGTCAGGTCGCCATAAGACCACTGTCCAGCGTTGTGAATAACTCCAGGATCGAGATGCCGCAGCTGTCTCGACCTCCTTTCTGGGTGCTACAGTGTCTCACTTGCCTGGGTCCATGGGCACAGTGGAACTCCGGGAAACTGCAGGGCCGACGAGGATGCCAAAGTCGGTTTACTCCTTCCGGAATCCTCTTCAATCGACTTAGGTATTCCACTTACTTCTGTCAAGTTGACCATTGCGCGGAAATTCTTTCGTAATGCTAACCTATCCTGGGTCTGGGAGCAGTCCCACTCCACCGCTAGGCTCACATGGCCTTCGATGGCGCACCAACCAGTTAATTGGAGTTTGTCGAAATGTCATCTCAATCAATGTGGTCATGCTTACAGATTATTGTGTTGTGGGAAGACAGGCGGAAAGGATGCAGTTCCCATTTAATGACTTCTGACGTGTATGCAGATCCACTGAGGATCTTATCCAATTTCTTTGTTAAAGTTCATCTCTTGCGAGATGCAGATGTAGGTTATTTGCCTGTCCAATTCTTGTCAGCTTGATGTCGCAATCATCCATTGATATCAAGGATCTATCCTCGTTTACCAAACGTACGGGCTGGTTTTCCAACGTAGGGTAGTCATGCTTTTAATGTGTAGCCTTTGCGATGACCAACTTCTCTCTTGTTCTCTAGTGCGTTCGCTTGTGGCATCACAATGGGCCGCTATGCGAGCTGTAGTGAGCTTTTGGTATTAAAGCTACCACTCCAACCTAACTTTACCTGGTGAATGTTCTTCCAAAATTTTCAGAACTTTTACAACAGAACGTAATATTCTTAACGAAAGGTACTATTCCTAAGGCTTACTGAGTGATATTAAATTTACTTTCGTTAGGAAATCATGCATCTTGTAAAAACTTTCTTATTTTCTTCCTGACCATTTCTCTAAGGCTAGGTACATGTGTCTCTGGAATAGTATTTTCTCTAAAATATTGGGCATTTATCCTTATCGCTGCTGCTTACCTCATTAGTATAGTAAAATTATCTTTGTCTAGTTCTATTATATTCACGATTATTCCTTTATCAGTATCACTGCAAGCTATTTCAACAATTTTTTCTTCTGCTTTCGTTTTTCTTAAAAACCTTTCCATTCATTTCCTTTGGTTTAATCTGCCCTCCATATGATTAGAAACAATTACGCGATGCAAATGACCAGTTACGGAAACCTTGACAAACCAATATTTAAGCGTTACAATTCACACAATTTAAACTGCTTAACTGGTCAGTTGTACATACACTCATATACATACTCACTCACATGGTCACATTAAGAAAATCCCAATCACACAGTTATTAGCATGAACAGAACAGAACAGAACAGAACAGAACAGAGAAGAGAATACATTTCACGTTTAACTGTTGCAGTCTTAGGTGAGTGACTTTATGTGGTTGACTGACTGAATGACTAAATAACTGGTTAACTGTCTGACTGACTGTATGTCTGTATGTCTGTTTGGCTGGTTGATTAGTTGGTTGGATGGTCACATTCATGTTGTCATGAGGTTCATTACAATTATGATGTTCATGGCTTGTTAATTATGATTTTGAGAAGAGTGTGACGATGACGATGACGACGATGAAGATGATGATGACTGCGATTGACCAACAACACCTGTATGTAGTCACCTGTAGTCAGCTACTTGGTCTGTCAGTCCAAGCGACACAGGACTTGATTTAACAAGACTCACAAGTTAATTCCATATTTCGGCTTAAAGGCCATAGAGTGTTGAGTTGTGTTTTGTGGACTGGGAGAGGGGTGGCGGATACGTTATGTAATATTCGACTTACTTTACACAGCGAGAAGAAATTAAATGTGAACAGCAAATGTATGATATTTTGTTTCTCCTCTATGTTTTGTTGTTGTTGGTTTTGTTTTTGTTATGTATTTTGTAGTAGCTGTAGTAGTTGTTGTTGTTGCTGTTGCTGCTGTTGGTGTTGTTATTATTGGCTTTTGTGGTAATGACATTTCGCTTGAATGTCATTTTCGCGCCGGTTTATTTTCCATTCTAAATCCGTAAGTAACAACAGCCACTTACAAACCACATTTCCGGTTATTTAGGCTTTGCCATCCGTTTTGCTTAACACGCTCATTTCCGTCAGCTCTTCTAGTCAAAGTTACCGCTGACCATTTACAGTTACATTTACTGGATATCCTTTGCAAAAAAAAAAAAAAAACAAAAACAAAATGAAAGCAAAGCAAAACGTTAGTTGGGAACATACTTTTGGGAAATTTTTTTTTTTTTAGAAAGTTTTGGTTTAAAAAGAGAAATAAAAAACAACAACAAAAATTATAATTTTTAAAAACTTTCATTGTTTTTTACTCCCCTTCTTGTTTAATTGTGAAGAGTTGCTTCGTTTGTGATGAAGGATTTTGCAGGCAGATTGGAAATTTCCTATTTGTCAAGAACAATCTTTTTGTATATTGTTGTATTTGTTGTATTTTGTTGTATTTAAAAACAATATTCGAAACTTTTTCTCTTTGTGTAGTTAAAAAAAAAAAATTAAATTAATTTCATTAAAATAGTTCATAGAGACCTGCTACCCACATGTTCTGAATGCACGATTTTATGTTAAAGGCTCAAGTGACACGTCTTTGAGTGTCTGCTCTTATTTATCTGTTTTATTATCTTGAAGTTGCAAACATCAATTATGAAAGTTGCTTATTTATACTACAAGAAGTTCTTAAAGTTGGTAGAAACTTTATTAAATTTTTTGTTTTTATTACCAACAATTTTAAATTAAACGTACGTCTTATTATAGGGAATACTTCCTCAATCGAGGTGACTTAGCACGTTTGTTAAGATGCTTGCCAACAAATTCTATTGTGAGGAGTTCGAAGATGGAAGTAAGCAAGCAATTTCCAATTTATAAAATAAATTTGAATATAAAAATAAATTTAGAAACTTAATAATCGTGTTAATAACTTGTAAAGCATCAGAAGATATGCCAAGATAACTTCACAATTTGGGAAACAATAAGACTTTATCGTTGTATTGTTTTCAGAGAGTAAATAAAATTGCTGAGAAAATGTTGTTAAAAATCTGCCGTATTGAGTCAATTCTGAACTATAGGTCCCGCCTCATTAACACACACAACTTGGCCAATGTGAGAAGCTAGCTTGTAATCCTGACTTAATAAAATAAAGTAAGTAAGTAAGTTATTTCGATGCCAATCCCATTATTCTAGGTCCTGCTGCAGTAAAGGAATCTTTTGCTTACGGAAACCGTATGAGATACGGATGCTGGTTAACGTAGTACAACGCAAGTAATGTTGCTCTCCTTATATATTTTTGGATGTTCTTCGTAGGTAATAGCCTTACTTACTTATATATTCAGTAAGACCATGTTTTTACTCTGATTTCGAAATATATTTGCTTTGTTTCATCTTTCATTAGCAATTTTTATCGTATAAAATTAATTTCTCGAATTTTAATTCATTTTAAGTTAATACCTGGCGTTTAAATACCATACCTGTGATCAAGTTTGTGTTGGAATAATTACAAAAAATAATAAATAAAATCAATTAATAATCCTTGCTCTATTCATGGTTATTATTCAAATTCTTTCTTTATTTTTCTTTCTTTCTTTATGTTTTTCAGCCTATTTATTAAGCTGTCAGTTCAATTAACTTTTATTTATCCAAACATAGCAAATTGAAAACACAAAATACAAACTGAAAAATTAATATTTTAAATTGATTACTCTTGTAAATATAATCACAAACAATATTACTCAAAACAAAAAAAAAAAAAAAAGAATTGAATTGCTTTTCGAACCAAATATGCCGCCATAATGTAAATAATTTTAGTTTTTAATTAAAAACTCGATTATAGCAGGCTTTGGAATTGTGAAATGTGTTATGAAATTAATTTATTTTTATTTATTAAAATAACATTTTATAATTATTATCAGGCTATTGCTATGGCTATTGCCATTTTACCATTATGTATGACGACACAACAACTAATTCCATCAAGGATGGAAGAAAGGAAGGAAGGAAGGAAGGCAGGAGATTTTAGTGTTACAGATAATTCTGGGCCTTTACAGTTCGGTTTTATAAATTATTGTTATACAAAAAAATAATAAAAGTTTTAAATTATTATATGAGCAAGTGACATTACATACAGACAAACATACATAATTCGTCATTACAACCCTTTAGTCAGGATTGCGGTCTAGTTTCTCACAATACTTATGTTTTGTGCATTAATCTTACGCACGAGTGGAGGAACCTACAGTTTCAAGTCGACTCCGAACGACAGAAACTTTTCATGGGAATTTTATTTAGTCTCAGAGTCTTTGCCAGAAATCTAATGAGAGGAAGTATTTTTTCAAATTTCTGGGCCTTACGTCTAATAAGCCAATAAAGCACCTGCTAGACTACGGCGACCCTTAATTACCGAGGTTGTCAGTCATTTACGGATCTATCCATCAAATTCAACACACTATTTAGGGGTTACGAAATGGTCTTTCAAATCAGAAAGGTGTGCAGGGTGTAGTAAAAAGTAAATATTTTCGTACGAAATTGACCAAACCACCAGCTTTCCCGCACGCCTATTGTAGTAAAGTTTTCATCAAACAAAAAGAAAAAAAAAATTATTTGCCAAACTCAGGCAGAGGTTGTAATCACTACATGTCAGCTTTGGACTACAGTGTGGATTCATGATGAAATTAGGTTAGGTGAAGTTATTTATTTATTAATTACAATACAATTACCAATTACATTCTAATTATATACGACCTCGGTATAGTGTCACAGGCCAGAGCCTCTGATGGGAATAGAACCCACAACCCTCACGTTAATAGTCTACCACACTACCCACTAGACTATCGGAGTTAAGATGACATGTACTTATAAAATCTGGTTGGTATCAGAGAACACACAGAGACCATTCACATTTGCTGACCATTCGCAAATTCATTGCTTTTGCATTGCTTTTACTCGACAATAATACAAATGTGCATTGTCGTTTGTTTAATCACTCCTTATTACTGTTTGCTATTTTTCATTTCCTTTTTGTTATGACGTTATTCATCAAGCAACGAAATAATTCAATGCCATATGAAATAACTAAAAACATTCACACCATTCGTCCAGTATTCGTTGCTTTGAGTGAATGAATCGATGTGCATAGTTTCATTTCTACAACAATAAAACACATGTTCTTACCCTTCAATAAAACAAACGGTAATATTTTTTTCCACAGGCAGTTTGTTTATTATTATTATTTGGCAATGTATGTATACACACATGCACACACGTATACATGCTAGGATGTATATGCGATCAGCATTGAAACCATTCGTACCAATCGTTAAGTATTCGTTGCTTTTGGGAGTATTCGTTTACATTTGTAGAAGGCATGCAATGCAAGCACAATTTTTCGTTACACTCCGTTTTGTGAATCATGACATGTATTGCTTTACGGAATTGATTTGTACTGCCAACATGAGATTCGCTTTTTGTGATTGTATTCAAAATTCAAAATTAACCAATCAAACCGTTCTCTGGTTGGTATCGCTCAACCAACAACCATCGAGAGTTTTATGAGGGTGACAATTTTCCTTAAATCGACTTCTGCCACTAAATTCTGGATACCCTAAAACTCTATTTCTCAGGTTCATAAGAACCGGAAAGTGACAAAAAATATGTTCTGGGGATTCCTTCTCTTCCCAGTCGTTTAAGAAGCTGCATTTATTATACTGCTAGACAATTTGGACTGTTTTCTTGCAATTTAATCGCTTTCTTCTATACTTTGGATGCCTAACCAACAAGGATTGCGGGTTTTCTCATTTTTATTATAAAATTCTTCTGTTCTATTCTATTACCTGCTCTTTTAGGGTTAAATCAATCCACTTTATAGCTCTGCTGTTATTGTTTTTTTTTTTACTTTGAACCCATAATTTTGCTGTTACAGAATACAACAACAACAGTCCAAATATCTAATTGAATTTGTCGATATTTACTATTATTAAGCCAAAGGGCTGTTCAAATCAACTGATACTTCCATAACCATCTGGGCATATTCGTTTTGTACTAGAGAGAACAAAGAGTACAACAAGAAAAAAAGAAAAGATAAAAAACAAAAACAAAAACAATAAAGAAAAACTTTAAAATTTACAACGCTTAAGACTAAAAATTTTCAAACTTAACCCTGTAGTAAATAAAGTAGTCGGTTGATAAAAACGCAAATCATAAATTAACTATTTTGCAATTGACAACAAATTGATTTAAATCTCATGCAGATATCAACCAAACATATTAAATAGAAACAAAAGTAAGAATGAAAAAAGCAAAATAAGAAAATGTAAGAAAACAATAATAAAACAAAGGAAGCAATTCGGTAAATCAAATATCAATCACAGCAAATACGGTTTTTAGGTGGTGCTCAATTTTATTTAAAAAAAGGGAAAAACCCAAGTAAATATTGCAAATTTATAATAAAATCTATCTATCTATCTATATAAAATAAATCCCAGGACAGACATCAAAACGAAAAATATTTCTTCGGCGACTTCCTCTCAGCAGATTTCTGGCAAAGACTCTGAGAGTAAAAATTGCCATGAAAAGCTTCTCAAAAAAATCTGTCGTTCGGAGTCGACTTTAAACTGTAGGTCCCGCCACTCATGTATAAAATTAACGCACACAACATAAGTGGTGTGAGAAGCTAGGTCGTAATCCTGACTGAAGGGTTGTAATGGCCAATTATGTATGTATGTATGTATAATAAAATCTATAAAAGTGATAGTGAAATAAAATAGTTCATTAAAAATCTAAATAAAACAATGTGTATAACCAAATCTATACTTGTACTAGCAATTATGAATCGCATTTATCTGAGCACTACTGGTGAGTATCTTGTACAGTCGTAAAAATATGCCTTATTATTTATGTTGTATTGTAACAGATAAAGATACAGAAAATGATGATGCCAATGTTCCCCAATTTGATGTCAAATTTTCTGAAATGAATGCCAAATTATCAGAAATAACAGGTAAAATGAAAATATGTTTTGTCCAGCAAAATATCATGATTTTCTGTTAAATATTTATATGAAATTAAGGAGCTCAAACAGAGCTCAAAATGAGATTATAATGGCAGCATTGTCTACCCAAAAAGTAGTGACCGAAAGCCTTGTTCGGCAGGAAAAACGCAATGTGGCAATTAAGACTACTTTCGCAATAAACACCCTCGAGGAGCTGAAACCGCTCAGTGATAACATAATCGATCAGCAAATTTACGTGAGTTTTTATTCTTCTCTACTTTTATCATTTTCCAAATTTTTGTGCATTTTTGCAGACCAATGCCATGAAATTATCACTGAAAGGGAAATGCCAAAAACTTTAACGACAATTTTATCTCTGCGATTGAATCTTGCTATAAATATTGATGGCACTCATGGCAAAAAGAGCTTGAAGGATTACAAAAAAATTTTTGATGCATTAATGGATGCACTTCGGCCTCTCTGTGATGACCCAGACAAGGAATTATGCACCGCCTTAGCCGTTATTGAAAAACGGCATTTTCATCACATTTGTGTTGGAAAAAAACTTAATAATATTACTTAATAATATTTTACTTTTGAATTTTCCTTTAGTACAAACTTTTGAATGTATATCAGTATTCTTTTCGTTTAACTTCTTTTTATTACAACTTTTATTTTAAGTCCTGAAATGTACATGAATTTTCTTTTAATTTAATTAATTTTTTTTTTGTATTACAATAATTATTTCTATATATAAATATATGTTTGTATATAATATAATATAAATAAAACTGTTTAAAATTGAATTTAAAAAAAAGTGGTTTTTAAATAATTTAGTGTAAACTAATATTTAAATTAACTATATTTCATTTAACTACAAATTGGTTGATAAATAAGTAATTTGTAGTCAGTTTAAAAGTCATGCAGAGATGACCAATTGACTACCGCCTAGGACATGCCCATGTTAAAATAATGAGTCGGCAACAAGGAAAAAAGTTACTTAATCAACTAGTTGTGCTTATTAAAAAACCAGTTTCAAGTTACTTTAAAATTAGTTTGATTTCCTACAGGGAAATGAAATCAAAAAAATAATGCAAGTTCTTCTATTGAGGTTGTATAGGTGTGTGTGTGTGCATTTTCCCCATTGTAGTATTAATATTAGCAGCAATGGCTGTTGTTATTGTTTTGTGTTATCGCCATATCGCCAATATCATTATCATTGTTATATCGTCATCCATGTTTTGTTTTGTTTTGTTTTTTTTTTTGGATTTTTTCATTATTTGTTGACTTTTGTGCTCGACATGGCTTCACTTGTGTATGGATTATGAAGAAGAGTTGCATGAGTTGCATGAGTTCAGTTGAGATGAGTTGAGTAGTGTTATATTGGCATAACTGTTTATACATGTTGGCTGTTGTTCTTTCTTACATATTTCTTAAATCTTTAGTCTCTTGCAATCTCTATCGTTCTCGCTTAGTCTCTCTCTTTCCCCATTTCGTTTGCATTAGTAGTTGTAGTGCTGTTATCGATGGTATATTATTGGTAAATATTTTGACTTTTTCCCGTTGACATCATTTCATTGTAAATGTCGTTAACCATTGTTAGAGAGGGCTGTCAACGTGGTCTTCTATTATTTTTTTTTTTGTAATTTTCATCTTCATATTGCTGTTGTTGTTGTTGTCAAAGTACAAGTCAAAGTAGTTTTTAATACCAGGAGCTAATGTCGCTGTCGATGTCGATGTCGATGTCGATGCTGTTCTTGTTGTCCTCACCAATTTGTTTTAAACATTATTATGCTCATTGCTAAAGTAAGTACAACAACAAAGAGGGAGAGTGGGAGAAAGAGAGCATGAGGGAGAGAGGTATATAGTAAGATGACAGAAGATGAAAATTCCTACAGGATTTGCTGTATTTCTATTGTGTATTATTTGCTTTTTTTTTGGTTTTTTTTTGTGTTTTTGTTTTTGTTTTTGCTTTACTTATTTAATTTTCTTCTCTTAAGGCTAAAAAGCAATTTTAACAACTGATGAGAAAATATTATTCTGCTCCATACTTCCTTTTCTTCTCGTTTCTTTGCCTCTTACATTCCATACAAATTCTTTTGGTGTTGTAAGCAATACAGATGTTTACGTATACGTGGGTTGTTGTATTGCTTGCCTATATCCTTTATGTCTGCGACCTTTTTCTATAAAAATGTATGCATTTATGCCTGTATAAGTGAACGTATGTGTGTGTGTGTGCATGGATTTAAGTTATAGAAAAATTTTACGCTGCAACTCCCTTTTAAATGCATTAAAATTTTACATTTGATTGCATCTTTATGACTTTGAGAATTCTTTGGTTAAATATTGGAAAAATATGTCGGCACAAACACACAAAACGAACTAAAAGAAGCCAATTTCAAGGAAAATCTATAAAGAAAATAACGGCAAATAAAAGCATTTGAAACGATTCTTGAATACGCTTCAGAAAATGTTGTTTGAAAAAACACAAAAAAAGAAAAACAAAAAACATGAAAGCAAGAAAATAAATTCTGGTTTTAAAATCAAATAAATTTGCCAAGTTAAGTGTAAACGATGTTGTAGGAAACTGAACAAATTGACGTTCTAGTTGACTTTAGCCATGGTTCGGATAGTAATTTTTTAATGAATTGATTTTTCTATTTCAATAATAAGCCACAAAAGAAATTTTATAGAAACTTAAGAAATATTTTGAAGGTCGACGTACGATTGATTTCTATTATCAACAACCAGGTGATTGCTGATAAGTTCCTTCGCTATACCCTAGTTAAAGCCTAAATCTTGCCACTGAACATGGAAGTAAAACTACATTTTCAGTGATTGACTGCCCAGATTAGTTTACTTACTTAACTTAATTGGTCATTACAACCCATAAGTCAAGATTAAGAGTCTACAGTTTAAAGTCGATTTCGTATGACAGCCCAAACTTTGACAAACTTTTCATGGCAATTCCTTTTTGCTCTCAGAATAATATTTCCTAATTTGTCAGTTTTTTCGGTTTCTCTTTTAATGTTCTTGCTTTTGTCGACTTTATTGGAAATAATTGATAATTTTTCTTTTTTTTATTTCAAATTAAATTAAAATGTTTTAATTATTGTTAACAATTTATTTAAGAGCATTACGTTTTATTTGAAAAATGTTGATTTCCTTTTACATTCTTTTCTTTTATAAATTTTTGTGTTTTTATTTTCGATTTTGTTTCGATTCAATTCAAATAGGCGCCTCAGTGTATAAGTGTTTGTATACAAAATGAATAATAAACCATTTTAATCGTTTTAATATTTATAAACTATTTTCGCATATAAATATTGCAATTAAATGGATAAAATAACTGTAAATCCTATAGAAAATTGTAAAAAAGGCTTTCAACACCAAAAACAAAACAAAAGAAAAAAATAAAAAAAGGAAAACGAAAAATAATTGAAAAAATTTTATTAAACATTACAACAACAACAACAACAATATATGCATTCAGAAACAGTTCAAGCGGATAATAGTCACAGTCACAGTCAGCGCAAATGTATGGATGAGGATTCAATCATTAAATATTTAAGCCGCTGCACAGTGGTTTTTATTTGGTTTGGTGGGTAGTGTGTTGGCTTATTGGACGTAAATCCAGGGTTCGGTCCCAAGGCCGGACATCAAAACAAAATAAAAAAAGTATTTCTTCGGCGATTTCCTTTCAACAGATTTCTGGCAAGAACTCTGAGCACACAAATAAAATTGCCATGAAAAGTTTCTCAAAAAAAAATCTGTCGTTCGGAGTCGACTTTAAACTGTTGGTCCCACCGATTAAGTATAAATTACTACACATTACATAAGTGGTGTGAGAAACTAGGTCAATAATCCTGACTGAAGGGTTGTAAGGGCCAATTATGTATGTGATGGGTGTGGCCAATTTTGATGAAAGCATACTCATAAGCATTTATGAAATTTTGAATATGATGAATTCAAGAATATTGGAATTTAACTATGTACTCTGATTCGTTCACACCACACAACGTGAATATCAAACTCATACCATTCGAAATATATTCGATTCACATAAGCCTACTCATTTAGATTCATAACTCGAGTGACTCGAATCAAAGTTTACAGTCTTAGATGTTGTTGCATTCATAATAAAAGAAAGGAAGATACATAAGCAAAAAAGACAGAACAGCCAGCAAAGCAAACACACAGCCTTCTAGGAAATATTTTACTGTTCGTACACGATTCGAATTTATTTTACGCTTCGTATATACGTATATGTTGAGTTATGGAGGCTCGAAATTAATAACATCATACATGTTAAGTCTGAATATGATGAATACTTCAAACTTTGAATATGAGTAGAGGGTTCAATGATATTAAAAGATGGGTGTAAGTGTATAAATATCAGAAATTATGAGAATGTTTCGATTCTACTCATCTTTTTGAATACTCATTGCTGATCTCTGCTGGGTATCAAGTTTTCTTCTGTCTTTTTGCAAACGCATGTATAAAGTGGAGACACTGTGCCTCATCAGTTTATTATTTAAATTCAATGGCTTCAACGCCAAAGACAAAACAAAGTTAAGAAACTGTGGGTGCGAGGACATACATATTTATGTTTGTATGCATATGTATGTGCAAGTATGGTATATAATGCGTTTATATTTTTGTATTTGTTGTTTGTATAAAATAAATTAAATAATGATCATCGAATGTTTGTTGTGGTCATTTTAATAGAGAATATCCCATTGAAATATGATTTAATTAAAAATAATTTGTTTAACCAAATTATTATCAATATTAATTATTCATTTCAGTTCATTTCATTTCATTTCATTGCAATTTTAATTCATTTAATAAACAAATTAGAACCGAACGCGAGTTTCGTTGAAATTTTAGAAAACTGTGGTTACAGCAACAAAGAATTTGTTTTCTTGTTTCCTTTTTTGTTTTTAGCAATTAACAAAAATTGTTTTGTTGGTTTGTAACTTCCAAAAAAAAAGATAAACAAAGTTTGTTGCAAAATTAATTACCGGGTATTATTTTAAATTATGTGTGTGATATTATAATTATGAAACGAATAAAATTAATTTACAATTGAAATTAAATCTCCAATAAAATAATTAAAAAAAAACAATATGGAATCATTTATTAAGCAGAAATATACGAATTTGAATAGACATCACGATATTTTATGTTCTTATGAATCTTTATGTGGGGTCCCTTGAACTCAGTCAGTAACGAAATCCACAATATAAAGTAGATTTTTATAAGAAATAACATTTAAGCCAATAACACTTCAAACAATATGATCGGCACTAATTAGCATACTTAACAATCACACACTTATAGCGGCTGGTTTGTTTAGTTATTATGGTCGAATAGAGAGTTTCGTCTCGAAATTGTTGCCATTCTGGGAAAAATATAATGAAGCGCTCTTAATAAACTGGGGAGAAAAATATTGTCAATAGGCGATCAATACATGCATGGAAATTGCAAAGATTTCAAAAGATTCCAATTAATAAGTTTGCGATTTAAGGCTGCGCAAATTATGAAAACGTTTCTTCGGCGACTTTCTCTCAGCAGATTTTCAGCAAAAACTCGGAGAATAAATAAAATCACAATGAAAAACTTCTTAAAAACTGTAAGTCCTGCCACTCGTGCATAAAGTTAACGTACACAGCATCAGTGGTATGAGAAGTAGTCCTGACTGAAGGGTTGTAATGAGCACTCTTCGCTTTCATATAGAATTCCAAGGCCTGAATATGTTGTTGATGATTCCGCCGCCTAGCCATGAAGAGGTTAAAGTCGCGATTATGCGACTTAAAAACAACAAAGCGGCAGGTCCTGATGGCCTCCCCGCTGAATTGTTTAAGACCGGATGTAATGAGTTGGTAGGGCGCATGCACCAGCTCATCTACAAAATATGGCTAGAGGAAAGTATGCCCAACGATTGGAACCTCAGTGTCCTCTGTCCCGTCCTGAAAAAGGGAGACCCTACAATATGCGCCAACTATAGGGGTATAAGCCTTCTCCCTATCGCATATAAGGTTCTTACAGACGTATTGTGTGAACGACTGAAGCCACTCGTCAAAACACTGATTGGACCTTATCAGTGCGGCTTCAGACCTGGCAAGTCCACCATCGACCAGATCTTCACACTACGCCAAATCCTGGAAAAGACCCACGAAAATCAAGTCGACACACACCATCTTTTTGTCGACTATAAGGCTGCTTTCGGTAGCCCCATAAGGGATCGTGTTTTTGCCGCAATGTCTGAGCTCGGTATACCTGCTAAGCTGATAAGGCTATGCAGAATGACGTTGAGCAATTCATGCAGCTCCGTCAAGGTAGGAATGGACCTCTCCGAACCTTTCGATACCGTGCGAGGTTTCAGACAAGGCGATCCCTTATCATGCGACCTCTTCAACTTCGTCATGGAGAGTATTCTGCGAAAGGCGGGAGTGCATCGTAATGGCACTATTTTTCTAAAAAGTGTCCAGTTGCTAGCGTACGCTGACGATATCGACATCATAGGACGTACCAAACGAGCTGTCACTGCTGCCTTTAGTGCTATTGAACGGGAGTCTAAGAAGATGGGTTTGGCAGTAAATGAGGGCAAAACGAAGTATATGTTATCGACAAGTAGAGCCGTGCGGCGTATTGATTCACATATTACGGCCGATAACTATACTTTTGATACAGTCAAGGAATTCATTTACCTTGGCTCCGCCGTTACCACCAAAAATGATGTCAGTCTGGAGATCAAACGCAGGATTACTCTTGCCAACAGGTGCTATTATGGTCTCAATAGGCAATTGAGCAGCAGAGACCTCTCTCGTGCGACAAAATTAATACTCTACAAGACGCTCATCTTACCCGTGCTTCTTTATGGCGCAGAGGCATGGACCCTATTAAGAACTGATGCAGCAGCCTTGAGGGTATTCGAGAGGAAAGTCCTACGTAAGATCATCGGTCCAATGAGAGTTGGCGATGATTTCCGCATCTGAACCAACAGTGAGCTGTATGAGCTCCTCAACGACATGGACGTTGTACAGCGTATTAATATCCAGCGGCTGCGCTGGCTCGGCCATGTCGTTCGAATGGAGGAGGATGCTCCGGCGAGACGAGTGTTTGATGCGGAGATCTGCGGAAGTCGGCGAAGAGGACGACCTTGTATCCGTTGGAAGGACCAAATCGAAGAAGCCCTGTCATCGATTGGTGTGACCAATTGGCGTAGGCGCGCAAGAAGCAGAGGCGCCTGGAAGGAGGTGTTGCGGCAGGCCGAAATCCGTTAATCGGGTTGTTATGGCCAATTAAGTAAGTAAGTAAGAATATGTTGTTCTCCTGTTAAACCTAAGGTCTGAGAAAGTGAATGCACACATACAGATATGTGTGCACAACAGTTTTATAAATAAAAATCTGAAACTACAGTAGCGAGCACAAAAAATGCAACACTGTGCCATATGATCTTTAATAAGATCTGTTTCAAAATAACGGTAACTAATTTATCTATTTTCTTTTGCTGTTAATTCTTTCAATTATAAGTTTTCAAAGTAACCACAGTTTATTCCAAATTCTGCTTTAAAAAGTTAAATATTTTTGAATTAGTGAAAAAAGTGCACATTTTTAGCGAGCAAAAAAAATGCAACATAATAAAAAAATAGTTAAAATAAGTTATTTATTTAATTATAATTGAAAATTTCTTAAATAAGTTATAGAACATGTGTTTTGTAATAGAAGCAGCTCTCAGCTGACAGCAAAACTGCAATCATTAAAGCCTTAGAAGAAGGAAAATCCATGCGTGAAGTTGGACACCTCTTCGGTGTAAATTAATCAACCGTATGGCGGATTAAATCTCGATTTTCCTTGAGAAATAGTGTGGAAAGGAAACCAGGTAGTGGTAATCCTCGAAAAACTACCTCTCGCCAAGACCGCCAGATGATTGCACTGGTTAAAAAAGAACCACGAAAGACCGCAGTGGACGTTGCTAATTTCGCAAATGAGCAAATGGGAGTCTCTATAGGCGTTCACACTGTTCGCCGTAGGTTGAAAGAGGCTAATTTGCATGCGAGACGACCCGCAAAGAAACCTCTCATCAGTGCAATCAATAAAAAGAAGCGCCTGGAATTTGCAAAACGTTACAAGGATTGGTCAAATGAACAATGGGCTAAAGTCTCGTGGAACGATGAAAGCAAATTTAATTTGTTTGGCTCCGATGGGATAAATTTTGTTCGAAGACCGCCTGGACAGAGATATTCTCCAAGATATCAACTTCCAATCGTAAAACATGGCGGTGGATCAATAATGGTGTGGGGTAAGGAACGATATGTTAAAAAAAAATTATTGATTTTACGTCACGTATTTACAGGTGCGTTTTCCCTTAACTCAAATCGAAGGAAAAATGGATGCGAAGAAGTACTGTGAAATCCTTGGAGAACACATGCTTCCTCATCTGCGTGAAAAAATGCCTCCTGGTAGCATATTCCAACAGTATAACGATCCAAAGCACTCAAGTCGCTTAGCTCGAAACTTTTTAAGCGACAATGATGTCAATGTATTGGATTGGCCATCACAGTCTCCCGATCTAAACCCCATAGAAAATCTATGGGAGCTATTAGATCGGGAAGTTAAGAGGAAACATCCGTCAAATAAGAGGCAATTAGAAGAAATTTTGAAAAGTGAATGGGAGAATATATCCATTAACACATTAATAGCTTTATTCGACTCTATGTCATAAAAAATAAGGGCTACGCCACTAAATATTAATTTTAAGATTTTTTTTTTGTAAGAATTACTATTTAATTTAAATAAAGACATTAAAATTTATGCTGTTGCATTTTTATTGCTCCCATGAAATTCGCACTCTTTTTAATAAATGACAAAATTAAAAATATTTACATAATGATAATTGATAATAGGCATCTATAACTGTAGGGATTAATAACCCAAAGAAATATTTTGAACTGGTCACCATTTTTTTAAAATTATCGCACTTAAAGATAATTTTACCCAACGTTGCATTTTTTGTGCTCGCTACTGTATATGTTAAATTTTTTTTTTTTAAGATTTTAAAAGCTCTCTGTAAGATTCCCTTTCATAAACAAAATTTCGTTTACGAATAAATCTTTGAATCTCAAATTTCTTAAAATTTTTCCTTGCATCCAGTATCACATTTTAGAGAGAATAAAGTTTAAAGAAGTTTTACTTGTTGTTGTTGTTGTTGCTTATTTGTTTTGTAGCAAAGGACTTAATAAGCAAAATCTGTATCCATGTATGTGGTTAACATAACCGGCAAATTGTCACCTTTAAATACGCACGTTTGCTTATGTTAATTTTCAAAGTTTTATTTCTTTTACATTTTTATTCTTTCTTTTTGACAGATTTTTTTCGCTGTTGTTGTTGCTGTTTTTGTTTAACGCTTTTGCTGCTTAAAGTTGTATTACCAGTAGCATTAACGATTGGCAGTGAACTCTTAGCCTACAAAGTTGACATGAAAGAATTTTTGGGCAAAAATTTTTAATAAAATACCCGTAAACAAATGTATTGTTAGGATAGCAAGAAGCCTTTAAGTTGTGATGAATTCCTTACAACGTTCTGAACAGAACATTACATACATACATACATAATTGGCCATTACAATCCTTCAGTCAGGAAAATTGACCTGGTTTCTCACAAACCGAACATTCGATTTTAGAATTCCAAGTAGGGATTTTAGGTGTGAAGAACCTGAGGAGAACCAATGGTACCTTAAGAGTTTACACTGATGACTCACAGATAAGTGGCAGGATTCTTTAACCGAGATTGCTGCTAGAGCTGGATTTATTTCTAGAGAATGTTTGATGACCGTGTTAAAAATGATTGTGGCCTTCTTCCTTCAATTGAATGTGCTACCTGACTCTAGAGTACATTAACACCTAAGTAAAGAAATAAATATGAAGTAAATTTCTATTCACAATATTTTTTTTTTAATAAAATTTCTCATGATTTCTCTTTTCTTCGACTCCTTCTGATTGCACTGACAATATTTCGTTTACGTTTTACAAACCATTTCCCAATGTCAACTGCAATTCGTAACTCAAAATGTAATTTCCCTTCTTTTCTTTACGCTACTCTTTTACGAAAACAAAAAAAAAATCAAAAAGAAAATAACTGGAAATCATTTGAAGGCATTTATGGGAATTGTCTCTTCTTCCAAAAAAAAAAAAAAACCCCAAACCCAAAAAGAAATACAAAAAACAAATTATAAAAATGACTTCATCTACGAATTGTTACTGATTTCTTATCACTAAAGATGCGGTGAACTTTCACAACCGCTTTACGAAATGGCCACAATATTGCTTGGTTGTGTGTGTAGAGACAATAAGACATTCGTTGCCAACAACTAATCAAATCACTGATATGGCTGCAACGACATTTTTACAATTTTTACAATCACAAACAATACCAATAGCACGGGCAATAGCAGTAGCAATGGCAATGGCAACGGCAATAGCAAAACAATTTCCCCAAAAAAAAAACTAAAAAAAACATGAAATTATTGCCGGACAAATGAACAGAAATTGTTGGCATCGTACAAAGTGCCAGACAAGATAATGAAACCGGAAGAAAACAAAAAGCTCTCCTCTCCTCCTCGAAAAAGAAATTTTTGGTAAATGTTTAGTAAGAATAGAAGACAAGGAAAAATAATAACAAATTATTGTGAAATATTGTTGGCTTTCAATATCTTGCATTTGAAAGTAAGGAATACAAGGCTTTTAGATTCCATTTTTTAAGTTCCACAGCAAGTGCCTCAGACTTTTTTGAGCTACACATCAGAGATCAGCATTAAATCGTTTTTTTATTACTCAAAAGCACTCATGAAATAATGTTGAATATAAGTGAGTTAACAATATTGAAAATTAACTATGTGCTCTAACTCATCCACACTCACTGCAACATTGATTTATAAGTACAGGATGCAATGAATATGCGTACAACGTTTACATCAAACTCATAAGCCTACTCATTTAGGTGCATTTTCTAGGCGTCTATGGCCTGCTGTGGACAGCAAGAGGACAGAGTGGCTGCTGGGCTTGGTTAAGGCCAGCTTAAGGTTGGTTGTCGGTTTTATCACGGGGCACTGCGAGATTAGGTCGCTGACGGGGATCTGGAACAGATCCCAGCCGGACTATTGCAGGGTATATTGCGATGAGGAGGAGTTGGAGACTGTCGAACATCTCCTCTGCAACTGCCCAGCCCTTGGTAGGTTGAGGTTGAGGACCCTTGGCAGGGCCTTCTTTGAGAACTTGAGTTCTGTGTCGAGAGCCGACATCAAGGCTCTCCACAGATTCATTAGCAGCTTGGGCTGGTTGAGAGGTGCTAGGGCTTCATAAGTGTAGTCGCACTCCCAACCTCTGTTGTTTTGTGTCTGTTGTTTTTCGTTCCTCCGTTTCCCATTCTCCCTCCCCTTCCCTATTTTCCTATATCCTCCATTTCCTTCCTCTCCTAAGGACAATGTACAATGGGTCAATTTCGACCTCCGGGTGCTGTGCTTGTCTTGGCCGACATGTGCACGTCCTCTAACCTAACCTAACCTAGGTGCATACCTTTAGAAAACTACTTCTTATAATACTTATAAATGATTCGAGTGACAGACACATAAGCAAAATAGACAGAGTAGCAAGAAAAGCAACCACACAACTTTCTAGTGAGTATTTTTTTTGCTTAAACATTTGTTAAAAAATATGTCATATTCAAGTCCAAATTCTCTTATATATCGTGTGTACCAGAAATTGATTAGCTAAAGTATTCATCAGAGATCAGCAATGATTTTTTAAAAAGATGAGTGAATTCGAATCATTCTACTCATCGAAGTACTCATCATCGTACGCGATTCATACTTACTTCGTTCTTCGGGGATTTATGTTGAGTTGTGGAGATTTGAAATTAACAACACCATATGTGAAGAGAAGTCACCGTGGTCTAGTGGGTAGTGTGTTGGCTTATTAGACAAAAGGCCCGGGTCCGAATCCCAGGTCAGACATCAAAACGAAAAAATATTTCTTCGGCGACTTCCTCTCAGCAGATTTCTGGCAAAGACTCTGAGAGTAAAGATTGCCATGAAAAGCTTCTCAAAAATCTGTCGTTCGGAGTCGACCTTAAACTGTAGGCCCCGCCATTCCTATATAAAATTAACGCACACAGCATAAGTGGTGTGAGAAGCTAGGTCGTAATCCTGACTGAGGGGTTGTAATAGCCAATTTTGTATGTATGTATGTATATGTGTTGTAGAGTACTCATCCTACTGCAAACTTTGTATATGAGTAGGGTTTCCATGATATTAAAATAAGTATCAGGAATTATTAATATGATTCGAGTTTACTCATTGCTGATCTCTGGTGCACATGGTATTTGAGAGAATTTGGACTTTAATATTATGATGTATTCTTTAACACATTTTTAAGCAAAATTTATTCTGAAATATTTTTACTTTAAACAAAAATTTAACCAAAAAAAAGAATGAAGAAAATAAACTAAAATTTCTAACGATTATTGTTTTATCATTTGTTAACTAGAAAGACAAGAAAAAAAAGGCAAGAAAAACTCATCAGAAATGAAAAGAAAATCTATTTCTGGCCCCAAGTATTTGTTTATCGAAGAAACTATTATTGAATATGACAACAATCATGGCAAATAGAACACAGACATACTGGTACACATACAATCTATTGGTAGTGGAGAGTCGATTGGAAAGTAAATAAATTTGTATTGTATCTCTGCTCTAGGAAATATTATTTTAAAGAAAAATGATTTCAGTTTTTTAAAGAGCAATTCTTTAAATAATATTTTTAACAACTAAATTTGGAGAGACAAAAAGATCCGCTTTCTGTAAAGAAAAAACAAATCAAAAGAATTGTATTGCATTGTATTTAAAAGAAGAAACTTGAACTTAATAGAACTTGTATTTATAGTTTTTGCTATTGATGATCATCTTTTTTATTTTGTCTTATTTTTTCAATTTCTAATCATTATGATTGTCTAGGAAATTTGTTTTAAATACAAACAAAACAAGCAAAAACCGAAAGGAAAAAAATAATGACAGAATGAAAATTACAATTCGCAAAGGAATTGAATGAAAAAAATAATCAGACACAAATGAAAACCTCGACCAGACAACAATTGTTTGAGTAAATAATTTGCCAACAACAACAACAAACAAAAACATTATTTGTTACAAGACCAACCAATATCACGACAATATTAAATGAAATGAAAAACTAAACAGGAATCTATACACTCTGGGAACTTTAAAAATACAATCCACAGGTAAAAGCTTAGTACACGGGAAAAAGGTAAAAAAAATTATCATTACTTGCATCATTACTTGAAGGAAAGGCAACAAGAGAGCCATAAAAGGAATGAACAGCACCAATTGCATGTAACTGGTTTGTGGCCATAACATAACAGTGCATTGCACTGACAGTGTTAGTCACTTGCATCACTGCTGTTCAGGGATGGGAAATTGGTCTTAACAAATTGTACTAGCGTTCACAAAAAATTGTACTTTTTTCAGACCGATTGTACGAAATTCACTTTTTTCTTTTTTAAACTTTTTTTTATTATAAATTAATAAAAATATAAATGACATTTGATTTCATTGTGTGTAGTATTAATGTAAAAGAACAAAAATAACAGTAAATTTTACAAATTGTTAGCGCAGTTTTAACTTCCGTATAAAAATGAAAGTTTTTAGTCTTTGCAAAATTATGGCACCAGTCTCATGTTTGTTCAATAAGAAGCTTTATTTACCAAAAATATTTATACTTGAAACTTAGTAAACCCCCCTTATTAAAGTAAATGTTCGGTTTTTGATGTTCTTATAAAGACTATTTAATATTTTTCTGTCTATTTTCATCCACTCTTCGATCATTTTAAATTTCAAATTTTCAGCACTGGTAAATTGTCTGTTATTTTGAATATAATCTTCGGACAAGAATGGCGAATTCGTTTGGGAAAACGTTTTCAATAATATTCATATCAGGAGAGCATGCTGGCCACAATAAAACCTCAATAGATTGTTTACGGAACCATTCCATCCTGTGTCTGCTGACATGAATTCTGGCATTGTCCTGTTGTAAAATATTTTTTCATTATTTTTTCTCAAGCAGAGGAGCAAACTACAGCTAAGAACAGTAAAGAACTTTGTACTATACATTCGCGTAGATGGAAACTGAAATTCGAGGCAACCACTTAAAGAAATAACCCCCCGGCAATAAACTATATCCCCAAAATTTGAATTTTTAAGGTCACGACAGTAGTATCGAAAGCCATCTGGTCTATCTAAGTTCCACTTTTTTTCATCAGAGAATATGATCCGAAGCCATAATTATGAAAGGCACTTTATAATAGCTAAACTTAACAACATACTTTAATACTTAACTATAAAGGAATAAAAAAGTTTATGAGATCTAAATTTTAAATCACTATTTATGATAAATTTTGTACCAGCAAACTATTTGTTATTTTAAAATTGTTGCAACACTAATTAAATGACTTCAGTAAATCCCTTGTTTGAATTAAATTAGAGACAGTCAAAGGAAACAATCCATTTGTCCCTTTGATTTTTATTAAATTTTGGTATGAAAATATCCTTTCTATGTTTGCAGATGAATGTGGAACGAATAATATTCCTTTTATAACTCTTAATATGTCAAGGTAGCAACGAGTTGCCATATGCAAATGAAACGAAAAAAAAAAAACTTATACACTAATGAGACAGAATATTTGAGTGATGTAATAAAGTATAGAACATTTTTCAATAGTGCTAAATAAGTCATTGAGGTGCTATGGTGTTTTTGACTTCCAAATAGTGCTAAAAAAAGTACAATTGTACCAACTTTTCCATCCCTGCTGCTGTTAGATACAGAACTCCCGCCTGGTTGGATGTGAAACTATGCAGTAACATTGCAAACTTATCAGCATAATTTAGACTTTTCTTTGATTAACTTCTCTATGGCGTAGCATAGTGCAGTTTTAAAAACATTTTTTTAAAGAATATGAATTTTTTTCGTGTTTGTTAAGATATTTAAAGTTATCGAAATACTTTATATGGGGAATTCCCCAAACTTATTAACGATAATATCAACAGAATTAAAAATTTTTAATTTTTCAATGAAAAATAGCAGACACATTGCATGCATTGATGATTTGATGCCACTTATGGTAGCAATAGTGGCAAGTTTATAACACAACTTCTACTTCTTGGGAATGGTAAACTTATAAACAATGTCATGGCCTTTGTCTGTTGGTGTCTGTGATCTAGTGTTGCATGTTGTAATGTTGCTGGAGTTGATGGTGGTGTTCGTGTTGGCGTTTGAAAGGGCCACAGCTGTGCTGTTGTTAAAACTGGAAAAAATTTTACTTTAAGCGGATGTACAGATGCACAAATTTCGCAATCAAGCCATTTGTTATTTCCGCTTTGTTGCAAAATGTATGGCCAACAATTCGTTCGTTCGGTTGTTTTTTTTTTTGTTTTCTTTCGAATTGTCATTCTTACTTAAACCCCTTTTCCTTTGGTTTTTTTTCTTTTCAGTTTTTGTTGTTGAAAATATTTGTTACAAAACCTAAAATAAATAAATCAATTTTGATATTTTGTTGACAGTCTCTTCTATAAAATACACTCGTACACTCATTCCACTCGTACTCGTACTCGTACACACAGGGCAACGGCAACTGCATCAGAAAATCCGGAAATACAGCATTTGTTGAAATTAAGAGGCAAATATTTCCAAAATTTTTTTAATTTAATTTGAATGAATTCCAATTTCTATTTGAATACAATCCCCGATATTCTTTTCTTTTTTCGTTCGGTTTTGTTTTGTTTTTTGTAAAGTTTTTTAATTTATTATTGATGTGAGGAGGTTTTTTTTTTGATTATTTTTAATAAGAAATATCCTGAAAAGTAATTTTTCATATGTTTTTCAATGTATTCCTCTATATATGTACATATGTAGCTGTAGGAAATCCTTTTGATTCTTGCTTTTAATTTATTGCCGACATTATTGTCTACGATACGGAATATTCAATTGTAAGCCTTAAATTTTATTTGTACTACAAATAGTTTCCATACGAGCTTAAATAATAAATTTTCTAAATTGATTTCCAATCTGTTAATGAATTATATTTTTTTAGAAAAGGTACGTACACATACATATGTACATATATGGTTTATGTAGCCATACATATGTACGTGGTAAGAGTGAAAAGTTTTTTCAAAGCATTTCAAGTTCACATATTTAGGTTATACGCAACGGAACGGTTAGATGGACAAACAGTTTCTGGAGTTTCTAGTAAAGTCTTCACTTTAGGTTGAGTGAAGAGACCTCCATGGCCTTGTCATTAGGTGGCTCAGAGAGGACATAACGTTAACGTTGTTATTGCATGTCTAGGGGTCAATAGCTTGAACAGTTTTGAGGTTGGTTATTGGGATTATTATAGGGCACTGCGATATTGGCTCACTGACAAGGATGTGGACTAAATTCTGGCCGGAGTATGTTGTGATGAGGAGGACTTGGAAATTATTGAACTTCTCCAGCTCTCAATACATGGACAACCCTGGATAGGCGTACTCAACACGACAGTTTGTTCTGTGGAGATCACAATCCTTAAAAATTCATTCATCTGATTACCGACACTTCACTTTTGTAAAATCCTGTACCTTAGGACGTCTTTTGTCTTTTTTGCATATTAATTAGGAAATTATCAATCCAGTCTTTTATTTCCAAAATATTTGGCCGTATTAATGCGGTCTTTTTTTGTTGGAAAATAAAATTTTAAACTCAATTTTTAGTTATAAGTCAAGGTATTATGATTAAAACGATGATGATGATGACGATGATACACATTCTCTAACAAATTTAGATTTCAATTGAATTTTTCACAAACCACGCCAACACATGCAAAAAGAAAGTTAAATATAAATGTGTAGCATACTTTTAGGCAAACATAACAAGCTTTTTGTTTTTTGTTTTTTCCAAAGCAAAAGAGTGCAAGACTCTATTGAACCATATAAACGTTTAAAGGATATTGAAAATTTGTTAATACAGCACCTGCAAATTTCTTTTGTGGAAAATTTTTAAACCTTTGCCGGCGTATATTTCAAATGTCATCATCAGTGAGTGTATAAGAGCTTTACAAAATGCCCCCAAAAATCACAGAGAACAACAAAGCGAGAAAGAGAGAGAGAGAGAGAGAAAGAACAGAAAGAAAAGAAAGAACAGAAGAAGAAGAAAAATTGCCATTTAAATTTTGAGTCAATAATAAAAGGACATCCGTTTACCGTGTCCTGTGTTTGTGGCATATGTATGCCTGTGTGAGTATCTGTCTGTGTGTGTGTACGTTCAACAGGAGTTAAAGCATTCATTTTGATTTAATATCCGCCATACTTCCGGCATTTAGTGCGGTTGCCAATATGACAAACTTTCTTTTACAATCTGCTTTCGAAAAAAAAAAAAAACACAACAACAACAACAAAGACAGGAACAACAACAGGAACAAAAAACAGAAAAAGTAGGCATTCATCCATATTTATGGTCCTGTGATGGAAATAACTCGTTAAAATGTCAGGCATATTCGAAAGCATATGTTAACAAACCTATATACAGACAGACATACACATACATACACATACATACGTACATATGTACATATATGTGCATACAAATATAAACAATATGCATATGGCCAGGATGATTTATATTTACAGAGTCGACTAGAGGTAACTGAATATTCCCATAAATGTTGGTGCACATTTCTTGTTTTTATTTTTTTCTTCTTGCTTCTTGAATACTATATCGAAACAATTGAAATTATTAAGAATTTAATTGTTTTGTTTTTTGTTTAAATTAAAAAATTCTAAAGAAAATAATAAAAAGAAAACTTTGCGTAAAATAGTTTTATTAAAGTGAATCGATGAATGAGTATCTCTTCTTCGATATGTTCCTCGCAGCAGTCTTTTGTTAAGCACTCTGAGAGTAAAATTAAATTTTGGTGAAAAGTTTTTCAAAAATATATCGATCAGAGGCGCCTTTAAGCCCTTAACATGGTTGGTGTAGGAAGCTGGCCTGTAATTCTAACTAGAGGGTTGTAAAGCAACAGTATCTTGGCGACAAATTCTATCTGGTTTTGGTTCTTTAACTGGAAGTTTCCATAAGTTGAAGTTTTTTTCTGGATAATGGTGATTCAATTTATAGAATTTCGACTGTATATCCGAGTTATAGCTGTTAATTTATTATTCGTTGGTCATCAACTCATTATACGTTAGTCAATAACAATCCCATTCGACATGATTTATCTTCCTAAAATGTTTCTTAAGTTTCATACAATACGGTTGCACACAACCCTTCTTATAAAAAGTCAATCTATACTGTAACGTATACCACATAGCGTATGAGTATCGATATTGTTATTCATAATAAATCATACGCAATGATGGTTATCGTTCGTTGTCTTTAATTAACAATTGTTTTAAATTGTCAATTATGAATTGTTATGTTACAAAATTACGTATTATTTAATAAATAATTGATTTAATAATCAATTGACTTAATTATTGTATTATTTTCGATGCCTTTTGTAATTACTCACACATTATAATAAGGCATTAATTAACTCACCGTCGTTTACACACACTAGTTGAAAATCATCAAAATGCGCTCACTTGAACACACACACACACACACACAAACAGTCAAACATTTTTAATTATTTTCTTCGAATTCCATTGCATTTGCTTCTTATAATGCGGGAATTTAAAATAAAGAAGCCTTGCCTTCAAATAAAATAAAAATTAAATTTTTACAAAAATAAATCTCTTAAATCTTTAATAAGTCATTTCTTAAGGTTAAACTTATCTTGCTTGAGTTCTATATTCTGCCATATAATAGTCTCTGGTTGGTACCTCTGAACCATTTAAAGAGTCTTATGAAGTCATGACTTTTCCACAAATCGCTTTTGACAAGACATGTTCTATCACAATATGATCTAGGTGTTCAAGAATTCTATTTCAAAGGTTCCCAAATGCCAGACAATAGCAGAGCAGATGTTCTGTGTTGTTGCTCTTTTGCAGAAGTCATTGTGAATTATTCGTAGCCTCCTGGAGGTTAGTGCCTTGTTATCACTGCCATGAGGTAGAATCTTCCATATCCATATCAGATCAGATCTGGCTGGTGTCGCTGCAAGTGGATTCATAATCCCGTCCTACCTTTGTCAATGAATGGAGCTTTTGTGAGGCCATTTGTTTGCTTCTCTTTAAAGGAGTGCCTATACAATTTTATGTGGTGCCAGCTTTTAGCAAATGTGTCGGCCTTGTTTTTACGTTCGATGTCTCTGTGCTTCAGAACCCAAATGAGGGTAACCGTCGAATGTCTCACTTTCTACTCTGGAGATATCTGGCATTCTTAGACAATCTTGTAAATGGTGTAGACACTGTCCAAGAATCGAGTGGCCGTTACACTTATAACGATTTGGCATAGCGATCTGGATCTGTCAGTGAATACTTAGAGTACTCTCTTTGGGAGTTGTAAACTATTATAATGAAAGGATCTATCCGCTTTTTACGTTGCAAAACCACAATCGAAAACAGTTTCAGGTATGGTATAGTCTATAACGTTTTGGCATGATCAAAGGGTCTGCGCTTCCTTACTGTAACGTGCTCAATTGTTATCTGTCATCTGTCTTGGTTAACAAAGTCCTAAGACACTTGTTATCATGATTGCTACAATCCCCATCTACTTAATCTGCGTTTGTTGATTGTTTTTCTCCAAAACTAGCCGTTAAATCTCGACCCCATAGAAAAGAGTTGTTCTGATTACAAAGTTGTACAGTCCGCATGCATTTTTAAGGTAAACACACCAGTTAATGCCTATTGCGATTTTGTAAAAGAGCATTAGCAGTAGAAATTTAAGACAAAACAATATCATTACGGAAAGGAATTTTGTTTCTATGCTTATTTAACCATGTGCTGCTGCTAATGCTAATTTAATGTTTTAAATAAAAACTATTGAATTGAAACGAAATGGAATTTAAAATCAAATCACACTGCTAAACAGGTCAAACGTAAGAGGTTTGCCTTACAAACTTTTAAAATGAATCACCGGAAAAATCAATACAAAACAAAAATACACATACACAGAGAGAGAGAGAGAGAGAGAAATTATTTAAAAATTTAAAATTCTTTGCTGTAACGAATTTATTTATTACGAAGAGATTTTCTGTTTCAACTTTAACTGGGAATTTGTTTCGTTTGCTTAAGTTTGCCATTTCCGTATGTAACGTAGGAAAACGTTGATTTTAAGTAGAAATCTTTAAAATTCACAAACATACACACACACACACACATACTTACTTAAATTTACAACCGAAACTATTCATTAATGTACACGTGTGTGCATGTATTGGTAAGCTTATAAGCATAAATATATACACATATGTTTGTGTGTGTGTGTGAGTGTGTTTGTAGTTGTTCTTGTTCTAAAAATAAAATGTTAAAGAAACAAATAAAAATGAAAATAAAAATGAAAACGAAAAGAATAGTAAAGAAGAGAAGATAAAATCTAAAATACAAAAATTAGTTTCCTTGAGAGCCATTCATGCGTTACAAACATTTGCAGTCAACAAATTCTTTTCTTTTGTGCAAAAAATTATCTAAACTTGGCTCTCTCTTTCTTTTGGCCAATATTTGCTCGTTTTAGTTGGCTTTTATTGAACCAACACACGTACTTACTACCCTGAACAGAGTATAAAATGAAAATGAAACAACTCATCTGCAGCAGATTAGTTTTAACATTTTCTTTTCGCAAACTTTCCATTTAATCATGATAATGATTAAACAATATTACGAGGTCCAATTCATAAATTAACTGAAGACCACACACATTTTAAGTTGCAATGCGTCGTGTTATTATTGTTACGAAAATGAAGAATCAAGGCAGGTTAGAGGACGTGCACCTGTCGGTCACGACAAGCACAGTACGCGGAGGTCGAAAAAGAATCTAGATACTGGAGTTTTATTTTTACATCGCTTAACATTAAAATTATAAACAAAAACTACAAAAACAAAGCAATGCAGTAAACAAACTTCTTTACAAATTATCGTACTACTTAATATAACAACAAATACCAGCATAAAAAATGGTAAACAAATAAACACTACAAGAATAAAGGTAAACAATGATGTTTACATATAGCGAGATTTCGAGAAAGCGAAATCATGAACATTCGCCTCTAAGAACATTTATCAGATTATTTACTTTGTCATATAAGAGGAAAGTTAAAGTAGTCGAGTGAGTTTGTGAAAGTTTTATCAGTCTTTAGTGAAGATGGGGTGCGGTTGAAGAGAGTAATCGTAGTTTGAAGATCTCAATTACAAAGATCTATCGAACAATTGTCTAGTAATTGTTATTGTTTATACAAGAAGTATAAATGGAGGAATAACAAACAAAGCAATTGTTGTTGTTTACATCAACTTGTGAACAGTGAGCCACAGAATTGTGCGAATAATAAAGAATTCTAATTAAAACTAAACACAAATTTATTTTTATTTTATTTCCAATGTACAAACTCATATTTTAATCGCTTTTTAAAAGCTATAAACGTAAAAATATAAAATATTTGGATATGACTTTAATTTGTAGACGCCGCCACTCATGGATAAATTTAAAAATTAAATTAAATCGAAATTAGGAAAAGTGCATCGAGACAAAAAAGGGAATAGAACTTGTGCCAAAATTTATTTGCCATGCCTTTTAAGGCCACCATCGTATCAATGGCAAGCATCATTATCATTATAAAAGCTGTTTCATAACGAAGTTCTTTATCAAAAGCATAATAATCATAAAAATGGCCTGCATTTGAAAGATGGTAGAAAGGCTAAAAACCAGAGAAATGACACAAAAGAAAGATAAACGGAAATATAAAAGGAAAAACAGTTTCTTTCTTTCTCTTGATGTATGTACATATGTGTGTGTGTGTGTGTGTGTATAATCAATAGTTTTAGTTACACCTTCTTAAAGGCTTTCGAAATGAATCAAATGCATATAAAAAATCACACACACACACACAAGAAAAGGTTACAGTGCCAAGAATTGCATTAGAGTGTCAATGGCTGTTGTTTAATGCACAAGAACAAGGAAAAAAGCAAAAGAACAAAATGAAAATCCAAATCAAACTCCAAATTTTTTCTGTTTTTCTCTTTCTCTCTTTTCATTTCAGTTTGCAATTTTTCTTTACATAATGCCTTACTTTGTTAAGCACATGTATGAGTGTGTGTGTGTGTACGTGTTTGTATGAGTATTTGTATTTCCGTATCCGAGTGCATTTCCGCTATTGAACAACTCCAACTTTAAGTGTAACGTTTCCGTTTTCAATTCAACTTTCGTTGCTCTTTTGCTTTGTTGCAAAACAAAAACAAAAAAAAAATTCGCAATTCACCTCCTTCGTGACCCTGTTTTTTTGCCGCTAATTTTGATGCTAAAAAATATTTGCAAAACATGTGCATGAATTTTTATTCGATGTTGTTTTTGCTGTTGTTGTTTTATTATTCTATGTATTATGAGTGAGTCTGTGTGTGTACAACATGGCAATGCGTACTGATTGTTGCCTGCTAGTTTAACTGTCCCTCCTTTGCTTTTGATTCCAAGTTTTCTTTTGGGTGTAAAGGTTTTCTAGTGTTTTTTTTTTTGTAATTTATTTAAATTCTACTTTGTTAGTCGAACAATTTTCTAAGGTTTGCAATACACAACAATTAATAAAAAAAAGAGAACAAAAACAAAAAAAAATGGTAGAGGAAGAAATTTGTGTGTTTGCATAGCCATACCAACAGAATCAAAAAACATGGGCGACAACTGTGATACAAAAGGACTTTAATTACATTTATTTATAGCCAAGTAAAGTTTATAAGAATGGTCGTGATTTGACAATAAGAGGACGTGAATGAAAACGTCTTTCATATCTGGAACCTTATGGTGAATTTACAGTTTAAAGTCTTGGTATCGACTGATAGATTTTTGAGAAACTTTTCATAACAAATTTATATTCGTCTCAGCAGTTTTCTGTCAAAGAAATGTTTCGCTTTCTGGGCTAAGGTTTGATAGTCAATACACTATCTGCTAGACTACGGGCGTAACGATTTCCAAACTTAAGTGACTAGAGATGAGTCACACACATATGTGTGAGTTATATATGTATGTACAACGCTTCAGTCAGGATTACAGCCTACTTTCTCACACCACTTTTTTTTTTTTTTTTATCGAACGTCCCGGCCTCACACTAACCCACCCTTACCCGACCGCAGAGGGCTCGTCCCCATTACGTAGGGCCACGTACACACTACAGTCCGGACTGTAGCGGGAAAGGGAAAAGTTATGGCAACGAGAACATAAAACAGCTACAGAACTTAATCACAAGCTGAACAAAAAAACAAAACTATCTAAGACAAGAACAAAAATACGTTTTTATAGAAAAATTTATAAATTAATGCCAGAATACAAGCTACGTTTTATACTACAAACACTACAATTAAAATCTATAAAATCATAATGCATTATAAAATCATTACATAATCTACGAAAAGGAAAATACGTGCATAGTTCGTTCTATAGAAATCTAAAAAAGAGGACGATAGTGCCGTGAAAATCTTGCTGGAATGCTAAAATTCAGGTTACAAAGCAAAAACTCAGAGTCGATATCACCTTTAACCAGATTAATATCAAAACAAACCCCTAAAACAGACCTTCTACGTTCCAAAGTTGGAAGTTTTATCAAAGCTAATCTATCCTCATACGACGGAAGCCAATTGGTATAATCCCATCCTAAGCCACGTAAACAGAATAATAAAAACTGCTTCTGCACAGACTCAATTGAATCACTATGACAACGATAGTATGGATTCCAAATAACAGACGCATACTCCAAAATATGTCTAACAAGTGAAATGTACAGTAGCTTTGTTATATAAGGATCAATGAATTCCCTAGCCCATCTTTTCACAAAACCAAGAACAGCCCGAGCCTTGCCAATCATCAAACTAATATGATCAATAAAAGATAATTTAATATCCAATAATACTCCTAAATCAAGATATGAAGGCACAGCTTCCAAAGGGCAAGAATTAATCACATAAGTGGACGAGATTACACCAAGGCGAGAGAAAACCATGCATTTACATTTTCTCAAATTAAGATCCATTAAATTAATCCTGCACCAAGTTACAAACAAATCAATATTTCGCTGAAGAACAGCCTGGCCATGATTATCATCAAAAGTATAAAATAATTTAACATCGTCAGCATACATCTGAATATTACAAACAGAAACAGCAGAAGGAAAATCATTCAGAAACAATAAAAACAGTAAAGGACCCAAATGGCTACCCTGCGGAACACCAGAAGTACCCTCTGAGTCCTAAGGGAGAGGTAGGAGTCTAGCCAACGATGAATAATAGCAGGAATACCGATTAGTGAAAGTTTAAGAAGCAAAATTCTATGATCAACCCTATCAAAAGCTTTACTGAAATCGGATGCGAAAATCATCGGCAACTCGCACTGGACCGAAGATCTTACGTAGGACTTTTCTCTCGAATACTCTCAAGGCAGCTGCATCAGTTCTTAATAGAGTCCATGCTTCTGCGCCATAGAGAAGCACGGGTAGGATGAGCGTCTTGTAGAGTATTAGTTTCGTCTTGCGAGAGAGGTCTCTGCTACTCAATTGCCTATTGAGACCATAATAGCACCTGTTGGCAAGAGTAATCCTGCGCTTGATCTCCAGACTGACATCATTTTGGTGGTAACGGCGGAACCAAGGTAAATGAATTCCTTGACTGTATCAAAAGTATAGTTATCGGCCGTAATATGTGAATCAATACGCCGCACGGCTCTACTTGTCGATAACATTTATTTCGTTTTGCCCTCATTTACTGCCAAACCCATCTTCTTAGACTCCCGTTCAATAGCACTAAAGGCAGCAGTGACATCTCGTTTGGTACGCCCTATGATGTCGATGTCGTCATCGTACGCAAGCAACTGGACACTTTTTTTGAAAAATAGTGCATACGATGCACTCCCGCCTTTCGCAGAACACTCTCCATAACGAAGTTGAAGAGGTCCTCATGATAAGGGATCACCTTTGTCTGAAACCTGCACGGATAAAAGGGTCGGATGGTCCATTCCTACCTTACGGAGCTGCCAGGAATTGCTCAACGTCATTCTGCATAGCTTATCAGCTTTAAGCAGGTATACCGCGCTTCAGACATAGTCGGCACATACACGATCCTTCGTGGGGCTATCGAAAGCATCCTTTAATCGACAAAAAGATGGGGTTTGTCGACTTGATTTTCGTGGGTCTTTTCCAGGATTTTGGCGTAGTATGAAGATCGAGGTCTAATGGTGGGACTTGCCCAGGTCTGAAGCCGCACTTGATAGGTCCGATACAGTGTTTTGACGAGTGCTTCAGACGTTTCACACAATACGCCTGTAAGAACCTTATATGCGGATAGGGAGAAGGCTTATACCCCTGTAGTTGGCTCATATTGTAGGGTCTCCCTTTTTCAGGACGGGACAGAGGACACTGAGGTTCCAATCGTTGGGCATACTTTCCTCTAGCCATATTTTGTAGATGAGCTGGTGCATGCGCCCTACCAACTCATTACATCCGGTCTTAAACAATTCAGCGGGGAGGCCATCAGGACATGCCGCTTTGTTGTTTTTAAGTCGCATAATCGCGACTTTAACCTCTTCATGGCTAGGCGGCGGAATCTCCACGCCATCATCATCGATCGGGTCCGGAACATCATCTCTAGAGGCGGTATTGATGTCGTCATCGCCTTGCAGCAGAGTAGAGAAGTGTTTCCTCCACAACCTCAGCACCCCTTGCGGATCCGTAACCAGGTTTCCACTTAATGGATCACTGCGTCAAGATAAGTTACTTTCGTACATTTGTAAAGATTATCCTTCTAAACCACTGCTTTTGCTGTTTAGTTTTGTATACATTTGTTGTGCTTAGAGGCAACATTCCTTGTGTCTAGTATTAGATACAATTTTTGAATAGTTTTGTTTATTTCGCAGCCCTTCGCCCCTCCTATCTCTTTCTATTTTAATATCGTACATATGGCTTAACATTTTGGGGGAAAGCGTCAATATGAATAACAGAGTATCTGCTGCTGCTGTTTAGAGTATGTGCTTTAAACAACAATTTTGTTAAGCTTTTTGGCTTCGTTTTCTAGTTTTAATTTCTTGTTTTTTTTTTTTTTTGTTTGTTTTATTCTCCAGCATAGTTTTTAGTCCTTTTGCCAATTCTGGTACGGCTGGGTACATTTCAATGTTTTTGATATTGTTAACATACGCATACACTGGCATAAACACACACAAATTCTCTCTCTCTCTCTCTCTCTGTTTTATACTTAGAACAAGCCTCCCATTTTGTTTTCTTCTCTCAAGGAGAACCAAAAAAAACAAAAAAAAAACAACGTAAATAAAGACAAACATTTTTTTTAAAACGAGTATCATATGGATTGCAATAGAATTAAAGAAAAAACGAACAAAAACGAACGATACGAAAATTCCTTTAAAAAAAAAAACAGAGTATGCATACGTGTGTGTGTGTGTGTGTGTAAGCAAGTGCTATTTAGTAGAATTGGCCATTTGTGCATTTGTTATGCCTCACTGCGTTTGCCTATTTGACATAACAACACACACTTACACAGTTATACACACACATATTCACTTAAGGTCGCTTACATTGGAATGAAACGAATAGAAATAATATGTACGTTGCAAGCAAGCCAACTCCCCCCCCCCCCCCTCCTCCCAAAAATATAATAATAAAGGAAGGAATCGTTCGTTCGTTCGTTCGTTGTGTAACCTTTTATTCTCATTTTTATTCTCTCCTCGGTGGCCATATCGTTTCGTTAGCATTTTCAGTCTCTTGTAACTTTGGATCCTGCTTTGGGGAATTTTATTATCAGTCGTTTGCTATATTTTTTCTTCTTTTTTCACATAAAAATAAAAAACAAAAATTATTTTAACTCTTTATTTATATTTTTTTTCCTCTTTCTATTTCTATTTCAATTTCTTTGTTTTTTTCTTTAAATTTGTTAAGAAAATGTGTGTTGCATAGACGTTCTCATATGCATGTAGCCTTAGTAGTATTTGTGTTTGCTTGCAATCTTTGAACGGCTAATTTTCTTCAAAAGTTTATGATAGAAAATGTCACAAGTGGCATGAATCAATAGAAATATTTCTGATTATTGAAAACTAAATGAAAAGAATTGAATCCTTTACGTAGCAGCGAGTTTACTCGCACAACAAACAGGACTAAACAATTTATTTCACGCCTATTTAATACGTTTTAAACTAAAAGACAAGAGAAAAAACAAATTAATGTTTTAAACAATTTTAAAACAAAAGAAAACAAACCAATGCTGTAGCCATTAAAATGTTTGCTGGGTATGCAAAGCCTTCGACATGTATTTAAATTTTATTCTTTATCTTACAAGTAGACATATGTGTATGTGTATGTGTAGGTGTAGGTGTATAAGTATAGTTTCTTTCTTTTGTATGTATTTTCATTATTTGACTAACATTTCATTCTATTTATTTAAAAATTTAAAACAAAAATGTTTTTTAAAGTTTTCATTTTTTGTTTTCGTTTTGTTTTCTTGTCTGTTTTTCTTTTTTTGGATTTTTTTTCTTCTAGTTTTGAGTTAAAATAGAAGCAGAAAATAGAAGCAAAACCAAAAAGTCTGAAATTCAATTATCTGTTGTATATTTGATGAAGTTTATTTATTAAAAGAGAGAGAGAGAAACATAAAGAGAAAAAAATTATTTTTTTTGCTTTTTTTTTACCAAAGTTTTCTTTACTTGTGAAAATTTCAACTGATAAAAAGAAAAACTTAGATTTGTTGCAAAAAAAAAACAAAATTAGTGAATAAATCAAAACTATTGTCAATTAAATGCAAATGCATGGGGGCAATGGAATAGGACATACAAAATTTAACAAAAATTCTGTGAATAAATGAACAAAATTTAATATTCTTAGGCTAGCATTAGTACTGTTCTAGCCAAAAAATATTTTATCTTTTACAAATGCAATCAATTTGCAAGGTCATCGATAGACTACACGAATAGTCTATAGCCTAAAAATTACAGGCACTCAATGTAGCAAAGACTTTGATATTTCTGTTTGTGGTTGTTATTCCTGCAACATGACTGCACATACTACATGGCAGTAATTCAGCCAGACTAAATGTTTTCCATATTAAAAAGATCTCCCATGAATTTTACTATAAAGGAGATGCTTTAAAAATAGCCGCCCATACCTCACGTGTATTTAAAATGCCTAAGACCTGTTGCATGTTGTGTAATTTAAGAAATCCTGCTGAAACTATACACAAAAGATAGACTCATCTCAGTCAAAAATCAAAGATCCTTGTTTCAATGTAGATCATTATGGTTTCACTGACCTTTCCATTACTAGAACCATATTGTTGCTCCGTTAAAACTTTCAATTTGTATACCGGCGTTTCCTATCCTAATTCTTTACAAGCAGTTATAGCGGGCTAAGAAAATATCCTTGAGAAATTCTTTTGTTATGTAACGTATGCGTTGCGTCAGAGAAAGGAACTGATGCTAGTCACTTTTTCCCAGATAAGTTCCAGCAATCAAGCTCTCTGACCTCCAAACGGAAGCTTAGCATTACATTAATAGAACACTAGTACTCTCCTCGTAATGGGAACACCAATTATCCATTAAAACGTTCTGTTACGTTTTAATAAATATGAGCTTATAGATTTCAAATAAAATAAAAACTAATTTGTGTTTAGTTTTAATTAAAATTATTTATTATTTACACAATTCTGTGTGCCACTGCTCACAACTATTTGTAAACAACAACAATCGCTTAAAAATTATTCGATTGATCTTTGAAATGCAAATCTCCATGATCACTCTCTTCAAACACACTGCGTCTTCACACAAGATTGACTGAGCTTCACTGACTCAGTCGCCTGTTTTGCCTTGCCTTTTATATGGCAGGGTAAACAGTCTGATGTATGTTCTTGAAGACGAATATTCGAACTTTACCCTCTTGAAGTCTCTATAACCAATGATGTTTAAATTTGATTATTATTTTTGTGTACTTTGTTTACATTTATTCTTGTAGTGTTGTTTGTAAATTTTTGTTTACATGTTTACCATTTTTTTATGCTGATGTTTGTTGTTATATTAAGCAGTACGATAGTTTGTAAACAAGTTTGTTTACTGTATTGTTTTGTTTTTGCAATTTTTGTTTATAATTTTAATGTTAAACGATATAAAATCAAAACAACAGACACTAGATTTTTTAATTTTCGTAACAGTCTTTTAAAATAAAGCAATTGCAATAGCAAGTGTTTAAAAATTCTACATTTTAAGCTTTAAATATTCAGTTCTGCTATTCGAAAGTATCTGCTTAGTATGCTGGTAAATAATTTTTTTTTTATGAAAATTTCTTATAATTTCTAAAGAAAAATTTTAAAATAGAAATACGAAATCATGTACTTGACTCTTTGAGTTTTCAAAGCTGATTTTTATTTAATTTTGTTGTTTCATGATGCAAACTTTATTATATTCTGGAATAATCTTCTTAAACTATAAACATTCTTATCGAGAAAAACAAAGTCTGGGATTTTCCCAACAATATGTTCGTTCTGTTCTTTACGAAATACTCGCTCTCATTTCATTATAATAGACAACTCACACACACACACACACACACATACACTTGCAAACAACGAATACTTTGGCATATTTGTAGAGCTTCAACAGTTTGAAGTAAAAAGAACTAAAGAAGTGGATAATATAGAGCGAGAGAGAGAGAGAGATAGGGTGAGGACAGAGAGAAAAACGGCCTCAAACCATTCAAATTGTTTGAAGTTGTTCTGTATGAAGGCAGAAGGAACATTATAATTGCATTGAAATCCTTAATGCAAACACAAAAATCAGGACTTGAGAGAAAATAAAGTGTGGCATTTTGTAGGTAGACAATGCAAGCCAATGCAATTGGTTGAAGGATACTGAGACAAAAAATTGAAAAGAAATTGCATTCGAACACAGACACAGTTATGGTCTAAAGATTTGCAAAAAAATAACAAAAAAAAAAGAAAACAGAATAGAAATCCTTAAGAAATTATAGAAAAAATTTGTTATTTTAAATCAAATATTGTATACAAAAGCAACAACAACAACTAGTAAAACATGACAAGTTAAACGTTTCATACAAAGAAAATCCAAGAAAAAAAAAACGAAAGATTTGCTGCAGTGACAGGACACAGGATATGTCATCAAGAGATGTTAAAATAGATGTTTCAGTCAATCCTTGAATATAAACGAATAAAAGAGAGGCTCACTTAGAGTGAGCGATTGTAAATCAATGGGTTTCTCTAACAAACTTTGGTAGACAACATGCTATTAATACTGATATGAGCTCGTAGATTGCAAATAAATTAAAAAACTAATTTGTGTTTAGTTTTAATTAAAATTCACTGTTCACAACTTGATGTAAACAACAACAATTGCTTTGTTTGATATTCCTCTGCACAAAGAATAACAATCGCTGAGCAATTATACGATAAATCTTTGTAACGGAGATCTTCAAAACACTCGCCGCATCTTCACACAAGACTGACTGAACTTTACTAACTCAGTCGCCTGTTTTGCCTTGCCTTATATAAACAGTCTGATGAATGTTGTTGAAGGCGAATGTTCACTACTTCATGATGTATTTTTGTTTACTTGTTTACCATTGTTTTATGCTGATGTTTGTTGTTATATTAAACAGTGTTGTAATTTGTAAACAGGTTCGTTTAAGGCATTGTTTTGTTGTTGTAGCTTCCGTTTATAATTTTAATGTTAAGCAATGTAAAAGCAAAAAACCAGAATCTGGATTTCTCATTTTCATAACAATGCCATAGCTATGCCCTTCTATACCATAAATCGATCAAATAAGTTCCAGATAACTCTTGCTTGACATCTATTGGAATTTATATTCGAAATTTACCTACAGGAAACTGTATATAGTCAAAGCAAAGTAGAGGTGATGTCGCGGTGAACTACAGCTCAATGGCTAGATATATTTCTACCCTCCAAAGGTTACTTTTTTTTCAAGGTTTAATCTTAGCTGAATCAAGACATTCTCATGGTAATTGAAAATTTCTAAACGGTATAAGATACTTCTAAAATAGTAGTGAGCCTGTATTAATGGTTATGGACGCAATGAAAATTACTGACTATCTCTGGCCTCTTTAAAACCTTTTGAAAAGGCTTCACATCTGTTCCAAAGTACAATACAATGAAAACTTTGATGATTACTGAACGAAATAGACCAACTTTCGGTAAAATTATTACAGAAAGACACATCCTTTGTGCTTCCACCTTTACCTAGATTATTTCTTGTTCCTTTTGTATAGGTTTGCAGGCAACGTAGGTGTCCTTTTGTAAACGCATTTGTATGTTTAAGTTTGTGTAAGTATATGTCATCATTATATGCCATTGGAATTTTGTGTTAAGAACATGAAAGAAAGAAAGAAAGAAAGAAAGACGAACGACGGTTTCTGTTTTCTTAAACGACACAAAACACAAGGAAACTGAATTACAAGAAACTTGAAAATTACAAAACGACAATGAAGATGTGATATACGAACGTACATACATACTTCGTACAGTACATTGTAATGAGAAATAAAAGAAGAAAAGGACAAACAGCAACAGCAACAGCAAAAACAACAATCAGAGATGTTTGTGAAATATAAAAACAACAGCAGCAATAGCAATAGCAACAGCCAGGCATTCTACAAACATTGTTCCGTTCCATCTTATGCTACGGATGAGGCTGAGGCTGAGGCTTCGACACCGGCTTCTAGCTTTTGGCATTTTTTTTTATTATTTTTTTTATTATTATTCTCAAACTATACATAAGTATTTTATAAAGAAGTGGGTAAATACACACAAAATAAACTTAAATGAATATACTATGGCGCTGTGAATGACTTTATACGTATGTACCTATGGATGTAATACACCGAAAGAAATGTAGGCAATTAGAAAAAAAGTTGAAGTTGATTTATCACTTCACAATACCGGGACATTAAGATCGTTACTGCACTACAAATGGTTCATTTTCTTACGAAAGTAAAGCGTATCAACGATTACTTACTTACTTACTTAATTGGCCATAACAACCCGATTAACGAATTTCGGCCTGCCGCAATACATCCTTCCAGGCGCTTCTGCTTCTTGCGCGCCACACCAATCGATGACAGGGCTTCCTCGACTTGGTCCTTCCAACGGATACAAGGTCGTCCTCTTCGCCGACTTCCGCAGATCCCCGCATCAAATACGCGTTTTGCCGGAGCATCCTCCTCCATTCGAACGACATGGCCGAGCCAGCGCAGCCGCTGGATATTAATACGCTGCACAACGTCTATGTCGTTGAGGAGCTCATACAGCTCACTGTTAGATCGGATGCGGAAATCATCGCCAACTCGCACAGGACCGAAGATCTTACGTAGGACTTTCCTCTCAAATACCCTCAAGGCTGCTGCATCAGTTCTTAATAGGGTCCATGCCTCTGCGCCATAGAGAAGCACGGGTAGGATGAGCGTCTTGTAGAGTATTAGTTTCGTCTTGCGAGATAGGTCTCTGCTGCTCAATTGCCTATTGAGACCATAGTAGCACCTGTTGGCAAGAGTAATCCTGCGTTTGATCTCCAGACTGACATCATTTTTGGTGGTAACGGCGGAGCCAAGATAAATAAATTCCTTGACTGTATCAAAAGTATAGTTATCGGCCGTAATCTGAGAATCAATACGCCGCACGGCTCTACTTGTCGATAACATATACTTTGTTTTGCCCTCATTTACTGCCAGACCCATCTTCTTAGACTCCCGTTCAATAGCGTTAAAGGCAGCAGTAACATCTCGCTTGGTACGCCCTATGATGTCGATGTCGTCAGCGTACGCAAGCAATTGGACACTTTTCTGAAAGATAGTGCCATTGCGATGCACTCCTGCCTTTCGCAGAACACTCTCCATGACGAAGTTGAAGAGGTCGCATGATAAGGGGTCACCTTGTCTGAAACCTCGCACGGTATCAAAAGGTTCGGAGAGGTCCATTCCTCCCTTGACGGAGCTGCAGGAATTGCTTAACGTCATTCTGCATAGCCTTATCAGCTTCGCAGGTATACCGAGCTCAGACATTGCGGCATAAACACGATCCCTTATGGGGCTATCGAAGACTGCCTTATAGTCGACAAAAAGATGGTGTGTGTCGACTTGTTTTTCGTGGGCCTTTTCCAGGATTTGGCGCAGTGTGAAGATCTGGTCTATGGTGGATTTGCCAGGTCTGAAGCCGCACTGATAAGGTCCAATCAGTGTTTTGACGAGTGGCTTCAGACGTTCACACAATACGCCTGTAAGAACCTTATATGCGATAGGGAGAAGGCTAATACCCCTGTAGTTGGCGCAAATTGTGGGGTCTCCCTTTTTCAGGACAGGACAGAGGACACTGAGGTTCCAATCGTTGGGCATACTTTCCTCTAGCCATATTTTGTAGATGAGCTGGTGCATGCGCCTTACCAACTCATTACATCCGGTCTTAAACAATTCAGCGGGGAGGCCATCAGGACCAGCCGCTTTATTGTTTTTAAGACGCGTAATCGCGACTTTGACCTCTTCATAGCTAGGCGGCGGAATCTCCACGCCGTCATCATTGATCGGGTTCGGAACATCATCTCTAGAGGCGGTATTGGTGTCGTCATCGCATTGTAGCAGAGTAGAGAAGAGTTTCCTCCACAACCTCAGCACCCCCTGCGGATCTGTAACCAGGTTTCCGTTCTCGTCCTTGCAAGAAGACGCTCCGGGTCTATAACCCTCGTTATTATGTTTAATAACGAAACTTTTCGAATTTAACGAGCAATTAGCTTAGAATGCTTGAATCCTATAAGGTCCGGTTGCTATCAACGTTAGGTTCATAAATTCTGGCTGATTAAAATCTTTTCTTTGTAGTTTCCCAAACTCCATAAAATAACAGAAAAGTGGACTGTTGTCTCCTCTTATTTCTCGTCCTTTGTTATGTCATTCTATTGTTATGTATGTCCACCCTTGCGCTTTCGAAAAAATTTGTTCTGCTTAGGCCCACTGTCGAAAATCGAAGATCCATCTGGTCTTTCTACAATTATGTTCAAGGAGCATTTATTTGTTCCTCTGTAGAGGAATGACAATTTCATATCAGGCATGAGGTCATGGAATATTGCATCAGGAATTATTGTTACCTTCAATGTTCTCCCTATGTCCACTATATTTGAGGAATAGGAGAAAAGGACAAAGGGAGTATGTTTTTTTTTAGAAAGTTCCTTAACTCCTTTATTTCTGTGGTATTTTTCTCTCAATGTATGGATTTTATACTGATATTTACGTAGAGCTGCTGGTATGGATAGACACGCTTTTCAGAAATGCTTTGTATTCTAAAATTCAATTTTCTTTCTTGAATGATGTAAGCCATGTTTACTCTCTATTTATAATACAAGAGTACACATTCATACACCTATTCATACATACCCTAGGCATACATATACTCTGATACTCACTCTCTCTTTCTCTTCATCTCTCTCACACTCTCTTAAAGAAGAATGGGGGAAAAGAAAGAAGTGATTTTATATTATCCTTCAACTAAAGTCAACTAAAGCATATGTTTAACTTGATTATATTTACGTACGTAGACGTACTATATACACGTACATACATACATACATACACACCACACATATACATACATACATATGTACATTGTCGGTTGGTGTTGGTCTGTGAGTATTTTCCGTTTGTTTGTTTTTTTATTTTTTTTTTTGTTTAATTCCAGAGAGTATGGGTATGAGAGTGTGCGTGTCTAAGCAGATGTCTGTTGTGTTGGAAGTTGAATGGAAGGGAACACAGCTCGTGTTTGTTAGTCTCAAAGGAATCTTTTCATTGTACGTGTACGTTTTTGTGTCTCGCAAACAAAATACAGCTTTTGGGCTTGAAATGTACAATATTTTTAAACTCTTTGCGAAATCAATTTCGAACAAAAACGAAGCAAACTCTTTCGCTACTAAACCCACAACATCACATGCACATGAAAGAGAAGCAGGTAATGTTGTAACACGAATACCTACACACACACACCCTACATATATACCTATAGGCAGATAAATTATAAATCACATTAGCAGGAGGTTAGTTGTGGTAACGGGGGTAGCGGGGCCTTTATTAATTGCAAAGAAAATTTCATAGAAAATTCTTTTTTGTAATGAAAAATCCTTTTATTATGACATTTTCTTTTCATAAATGCATGTCCACTTCAGGAAACTAAACAGTTTCATTATTTAACCGACACAAACACTTCAAATGCAAACACAAATACAATCATAGGAAATATCAAGTATTTTGTAAAATTAAATTAAAAGTCTGTCTGTCTGTCATACACGGATTTTGTACGGCTCGACATTATAAACTGCAGACAAATGAATTTCTTTTTCATACACACACAAACACAAACACACACACAAAGTAAATGAATATTTTTTTTTTTGGTGTCAATGTATTAGTGTTTACTTGCAGTATATTTAAGTTTATTATTATCAAATGCATTACATGTTTAACAAACGTTGGCTTTAGGGCATTCTACATTGAAACGAAGAAAATCATCGGTTTATTGAAACAATAAAATCTCATGGTACTAAAGTGAATATCGTTGTATCATAAAAATCAGTAATGAGTATTCAAAAGGATGAGTAGAATTGAATCTTACTCATAATTTCTGCTAATTGTCCCTTTTCATACTATTCACGTATTCACGTATTCATAACTCACCATACATACGATTCGAGTCACTTGAATCATTTATAAGTATAATAAGTCTTCCTCAAAAGTTATGAATCCAAATGAGTAGTCTTATGTGAATCAAACATATTTCGAATGGCATGAGTTTAATGTCAACGTTTGCGCACATACTCATTCCAACCTGTACTTATAAATCAACCTTGTAAGGAGTATGAATGAATCAGTGTACATAGTTAAATTTCAATATTATTGACTCACTTGTATTCAAAATTTCATGAGTGCTTATGAGTAGCGAAAGTACAATTCATTGCTGAACTCGAATACTATACGATACGAATACTATGCATAGAAATGGCACGCTATTGAGCGCTTCACATATGGGAAACCGATATTTGAGATTTTCTTTGAATTATTCTGAAATTCCTTCTTCATTTAGACTTCTTAAGTGGTTTCAAAACATTTGCTTGGCCAATGTTTGACACAGCTTTGAAATTGCTCGGGAAGCAGCAAAAGCAGGGCCAAGCTTCTCATACCACCCACCTGGTGTGTTGAGAAACTTTCCGTAACAATTTTATTTAACTTCAGAATTTGACTTCATAAAACTCATGCTAAAAAGCAGATGCTCCAGCATCCGTGTGAAGACAAACACTGGATCTCCAGATATGCCTACAGATCCTGCGATGGTATAGTTATAAGGTTTAGCCAGTTTGGTAAATAAATTCTTAGGATTGGAGTTTAAAACAATTTTAGAGATTGAAATGTCATCCTATTCCGGGGACTCACATTAAAAATTTATCTACAGAATGCTGTAGATAGTCAAAGCAAAGGAAAGCTGATATCGCGGTGACTACAGATCAATGCCTAGGGATATCTCTGCCCTCCAGAGACCATTTTTTGTCAAGGTTAAATAGTTGCTAAAGTAAATGAGTAAAGATATTCTCCAATGGTAACTGAAAATGTTTTAGCCGGATAAGAAATCTCTAAAATAGTAGCGAAACTGAATGACTGTACATCTCTGGACTCTTTAAAACGTCTTGAAAACTGATTACTGAACGAAACAGACCAACTTTTCGGTAAAATTGCTACAGAAAGGCATCTCCTCATTTGATGTTGTTCACTTTTAAGAAGCTTCTGAACAATACTGAGTTCAACAATCACAAAATGCCTCATATAATATGTACGTACATACGTATGTCAGTAAAGGAAGCTTTTATACTAAAAATATGCGTTTTAAACTCTCTTTTTTGAACTATTCCCATCTTAGAATGTGTGTGTGTGTGTGTCTATGTTTGATTATGTACTTGTGTGTGTGTGTATGTGTTTTTTGTGCTTGTGATAATAAGTCAAATGCTCTTTTTTATTTTTCTGTTAAGCCGTCTTTCAATCTTGCTTTAACTCTTACATACCTGCCCTCAGCATTGTTCAATGTATGTATGTATACAAATATTGTAAGTGTGTGTGTGTTTTGGTGTGCGTGTGTGTGTGCAATATAAATGATGAAATTTATCAAGATTTTATCATCAAAATCAGTCACAGCAAATGTTTACCTAACGTGTAACCATAAGTATTCAAAACGAGAAAACGAGCCACAGATGCACTCTCATCACAATGTATTTCAAATTTCACAAAGAAAACTTTGATAAACGAGGCCTAAAAGGATTGTGTGCCAACGTACAATTTTAATATTGAAATCGTAAATAAAATGGCAAATTTTAAAAGATTTTTAAATGAAAATGAAACTTAAATGCAACATATTATAGCGTCGATATAATATACGCTCGTATTAGATTAGATTGGAGTGGAATGGAATGGAATGGATTAATACATAGAATTTTAATTCTTTTTTCCTTGAAGGCAGTTAATTTCTTTTGAAAGAAAATTAAGAAAATGAAGAAGAAAAAGTAGAACGTTTTTAACAATAATTTGTTAAGTTAAATACGACTTTTTCAGTACGTAAGTGGAAGTATTTTTTTTATTAGGAGTTTATAATTGCATTTGTATGCTGCACTTTGCATTTTAACATTAAATTCTTATCTATAATTTATAACATGTTCATGTCCGTGATAATGCAACTGAGGGTTGGTAGTGAATTACAGGGCATCATTATTAAATCCCCCCTTATTGTGAAAAGTTAAAGTCCTTACGGTTCTCTGAAATATGACTCACTGGACCACTTCTATAATGTTTTTGTGATGTGCATGTGACGATGTTCAGAAACAGCCATGAAATATTCTGTAGATACGTAGAAATAGGATTAAAAATATGGTTGTCGGAGTCTTTATGCGACATTGCATTGTGGATAGGCATGCTTGCGTGGTTAAATCAATGTTGCAGGCCATTAGTACAAGTTTTTACTTTATTTCTGTACTTTCAACAAATGGATTGCAATGAATGAGAGCAAATATTAGCCAGTAATTGGTCCGTTCCCGTAGAAGAGAAACTGTGTTCCAACTAGATAATGCCACACACATTATTAGCTTTGATCGGAAATTTGAAAGTTTGAAATTTTTTTCTTAACAACCCTCGTATCTGTAACAAAATAAAGAAAAAAAAAATGGAAACATACACAGATCTTTACTCTTAATGCCCATTTTAAGCGTTTTTATTTACAATTACGATTTTGAAAAAAATAAAATAAAATGAGGAGAGGAGAAATTACAGACAAACAGACAAAGTACTGGAAAAAGAAATGCATCTCGTCGCTATGAGCATAAAATATACAGTCAGTGACTTAAAAGACTAGCTCACTCACTCACTCACTCACATGTTGAATGAATGAATGAATGAATGTGGATGAATAAATAAATAAAGAATGAAAATAAACGAATGACTGAAAGAATAAATAAATAAATAAACAGGTAAACATCTTGATAAAAGTGCAACTTTAATGTGCAAATGGAATACCAGCAACAACAAGGAGAAAAAGAGAGAGAGAGAGAGAGAGGGAGAGTGAGGGGAAAAATGGCAAAAATACTGAAATACAGAAATACCTGCAGCCATGGCCAAAGAAGAAATAAAATTTAAATTTTATACAAAAAAAGTACTCACTCTCTCTCTCTCTCTCTCTCTCTGTCTCTAGTGTGTATTGCTATTATAGGTTAAGCAACCTTGACTTTAAATATAGAGTACAGAGCAGATAGTTCTCGTAAAGCTTACGCAAGATGCAGTAACTTAAGTCAATTTTTGGTTGATAAATGCGATAATGTTGTTACACAATAATGGCAATGTACTCTGTACTGGTTCCTGAATTTAAAACCCGATTTAGATGTAATTAAGCACAAAAAATGTCAATTTCGGACTATTCTGTGGATAGTTCAGATTGATTGGCAGCCATTAATTCGCTCTTTTGCAAGAGTGATGTCTAATTTTTTGTCGTTTTATCTTGTATTGCCACAGCAGTAGACCGCAGCTCTGCGATATTTAATGGACTATTAATGTGCATCTGGGTAAATTTGACTGCTCAAAGCATTTCCTACATTTCCTGCCATTGTCTAAAAGTGCCATACATTTAAAGTTCTCATATGTAGTTCTTTAAAACTGCATCACTAGTCTTCCTACCGCTAACAAATTCTTATCCAAAATTTGCATTTCCTAGTGGGTTTAGTTGCACCAACAACCAATTGCATTTGTACACAGGGTCAAAGAGTTAAATCAAACAATCCGAATAGGTGAATAAAGAACAAGACTTATCCCATCTGGTCTATGAGAAGGTCATAAAATTTAGAAGACAATTTCCTACTCTCAAGCCAAGTTGCATTAAGTTATTGTCCAAAATATCGATTTTTATTTGATTCTTCCATTTGTTCCCCTCCTTTCTAGTATTCTTCATGAATTATAAATTCAATCTACAGTTGCTTGTAACCTTGAAGCATTGAGATTAACCTCGTTTCCTTTTTATTTTATCTCCTAATAATGGTAAAAACTTTCATAGGAAACTATTATTTTAAATAAGCATTTTAGGATTCTTTTAACATCACCTGTGTCCTGCTCTTGTTGCTGTTGTTGCTGCTGTTGTTGCTACTGCTTGTTGCAGTACAAATATTTGAAGTGACACAATTTGCAGTGTTTTTTTCTTTTTTAGTATTTTTCATATAAAAATTGCATACAAAAAACATGACTTTCTAATGCCTTTTACACACAATTTGACCTTAAAGTTTCTCTCTATTCGCCTCTCACAACTTTAACATTTTGATGAACAAATATCTTTGCACACACATACACATACATATGCCCCTAGTTTTTTTTTCTTTTCTGCTTTTCTGCTTTTATATACACAACAATGTTGTTGCCACAACTCTCTGGCATGTGAAAAGTTTTCATTTCCCCCAACGACTAAACACACACACACACATACTCATACTCGTACACATGGCTTTGGCAATGAGTTGGGAAAATTTAAACGCATTTGTAGCGTAAAAATATGCAACGATTCGGTTCAGAAATGTGTTCACATTTTTGGTGAACTTTGAAACTGTTCAAGTGACTAATATTTAAGATATACTCACACACACACACACACAGACACATACTCTTGCACTTTTACTATGTATGTATTATAAAAAATGTATTTCTCTTTCTCTTTTTTTCTTTCTTGTTTTTCTTCTCCGCATTCCCACATATTAAGCATGAGTGTTGTGGCACAGTGCGTGGATGTGTGTGTGCGTATACATGCTAGTGTGTGTTAATTAAAGTTGAGAGCATAATATTTAAGTGCATATTTTAAGGGGAACTGAAAAACATGTTAATTTAGTGCGATTAAGGAAATTTATGGTTAGAAAAAGCAACAACAACAAACGTCTTCATTATAAACAATACTTAGCTTATGTTTAAAAAAACGGAATTAAACGTCACCTAAATGTAGGAAAAATAGGAGATTTAAGGGAGTTTGTAGTATTTTTTTTATTAATCCATAGGTAAACCTTAACGAAATATGATGTTCTTCGTAACACTATTGAATTAAAATTGTAAATAAAATTCGAAATTACACAATATTTGAATTATTCTGATATGTTAAATTAAAACTACATAAGTATGTTACCACATCTACCTATATTTGCTACGAAAGTATTATTACGGCTGGTGTAGATGGAACAGAATAAGATTGGTTCAGAAAAAATTCGGGACTACCATGGAGTTCCTTTTCCTAAGAAATTCTCTTTACTTTTTCTTCTTTTACCCCTAAACTGTCGATCATATTTATTCTTTTGCTTAAAGACAATGATATTTGCAATGCATTCTGCACTTTTGAGACCAGAGGTGAGCACGAAAGAAGGTATCATACGTTTGATCTATCGACCTTGAAATACAGGAGCCAAAGGGTCTTGGCATCGGAGTCGACATTTAATTGTAGGTTCCGACACTCATGTTTAAAATTAACGCACACAACATAAGTGGTGTGAGAAGCTAGGCCGTATTCCTGACTGAAGGATTGTAATGGCCGATTACGTAGGTAACATAATCATATATATTATTTATAAAGTACTTTTTTTTGTCGGTTGCAAATATCTCCCATACCACCGCATTAAATTTAATGAATGATATCTCATTTTAAAGCTTATGTCTAACACTAATGGCAAAAAATAATTAGAAATTCAAAAATTAATATTTTCATTGATAAAAATTATATTTTATATAGAACTGCATAATAATACTGTTGTCAGTTATGATTATATGTTTCTGTTTAAGTGTGCTAATACTATTAAACGTCCCTGTAGTTAATAGTAATGCAGTTCATAGTTGTTAGATCAAGTGCGATAAACAGGGTCGCTTAATTGTAATGTTATTCCACATAATAATATTTAAAGTTGAAAAAGGCATTTTGGTAATGCCGTTATTGTCATGGCATTGTTTGTTTTTTTGAAGTGTAGTAATACGACGTCTTTTAATATATATAGTGTCAGCTGATATATAACAGTTAAAAAGGTTTTAAGGAAAATAAGAATAAAAATAACATGCAAAGTAAGAATATAAATAACGTGCATTTGAAAAGACAAATGCAATGATAATGTTAATCAGAAATCTTAATGCTAAACAGGGGTTAATAAATGGTACCAGGCTAATCGTAACAAACTTGGGAGATCACATCATATCAGCAAAAATTATTCATACCGATAAAACTGTACTCATACCCAGAATCAACCTTACACCTTCTGATCTAACTGTGCCTTTCCAAATGACATGAAAAGTGAAAGTTGCTTTTGCTATGACGTTAAACAAAGCACAAGGTCAAACTCTTCAAAAGCTAGGATTGTATTTACCAGAACCGGTCTTTTCACATGGACACTTATACGTGGCTTTTTCTCGAGTGCGTACGTTTAAAGATATTTTTGTTTGTATTAAGGATTCGTACGGGCAAAAAGTTAACGATGATCATGTCTAATATTTTTATACTTTTAATAAAATTTCTATTAAGTATTTTCATTTTATGTTACAAAAATGACAACTAACGGTGAGAAATATTCGCACGGGTCATCTAGTAAATAATACTGCCGAACTAGTGTACGACATAAAAAGACGACATAAGTGCTATAGCAGTCTGGTGGGTAATAGGATAGCCTGACAGTAGGAAAGTGGCCAATCCACTATAACTATCCAGTGGGTTAGATTCTCACTACAGACCTTCTGGTTTGTTATACTATAAAGACCGACAGGTTTTACACAATTTGTAATTGTGCTGTTGTCGCTGTAGTCTAGTAGATAGCACACGTAAACAGAAAGCGCTTCATAAGCAATCCATTAATGCCATCGCTAAATATAGAAAAAATGACTTTTAAAAATTTATTAATTTTTCCATTGGAAGCCTAAAAAAATTTGTTTCAATAGGTTTCAGGAACTTGATTTAAATGCCACTTAGCAAGCCAATTATATCATCTGTAGTTTAACGCAGTTTTATATTTGCTTGTGATTCTTTAAATAGAAATTATCACATTACATGCGTTTATTGCTATGAAAACATTTCGTTTTAAATTATCAGAGTACATATCGCTCCTTTATTGCAACATAGTCATATCTCAAAAAATTAAAAATTTGTAGTTACTTAAGCAAAATTGCACTTTTAGACCGTCCGTACATCTTGAAAAAAAATCAGTTTTATATCCCACGCTGAACCGAAGTTATAGCAAAAAGTGTTTGCGGCAATTAGATCATAGGACTTATGTCTTGAAAACTTAAATCGCATTTTGCCAAGTTCAAGTTTTTTTGAGATATGACTATGTTGCAATAAAGGAGCGATATGTATGAAAGTATCTCTGTTGAGTATTGAATTCCCCTTACAAAATTACAATAAATCTTAAACTTTCTGGCTACAACATGTGAAAATATTTCAAAAAAAAAAAACAAAAACGGATTTCTGTAGCGAATTCCATTTTTGTTGGGAAACTTTTTCTGTTTTTTTTCGGTTTCACAATTTTCAAAAGCACATTAAATTCAACACTGATTCCCATATTTTCTGCTCAATGGCTTTCGATTTCATTCTCCATACTTACACATACGAAAAAGTGGGACTGTGTGGGGGAGGCAACAAACAATTTAAACAAAATAAAAAATAAATTATTTTTCAAACCCTTGAAAAAGAATCAAAAAAACAAAAAAAAAAGAAACGAAACGAAAATAAAACCCTCAAAACAGTAGCAACTAAAATAAACAGACAATCAAATAAAATTGAATTGAAAATTGAAAGAAAAGAAATGAAAATGAAATAAAAATTTATTATACGATGAATACAACAACAACAACAACACCAATACCAACACGAACACCATCAAATCGGGGAGACATGAATAAGCATAAGAAAAGCATTTTGCCTCTCTCTCTCTCTTGACACACACTCGTATGCGTTACAGTTGTTTAACAGCGACACACATCATCATCATAATTTTTTTTTTGTTTTTCATTTTATTTCACAGTTACGCCAGCCATTTTTTATTTGAAATTATTTTGCAATTGTGTGCGTGCGTGTGTGTGTATGTAAGCACGAATATGGGAGAATGTTTAACGAAAACTATTTGAGAATTTCTTTTCAAATTCGTTACAAACACGTTCGTAATAAAAATAACAACAACAACAACAACATCAATTCACATGTAATTGCTTATGAGTGGCAAATGACTTGTCAACCAAATAAACGCAAATTTTATGGGAAATAAAAAAAAGAAAAGAAACAAAAACAAAACGGAACTTTAAAGTTCAGTTTTTTTAAGTTTGATTTTTTGTTTTGTTTTTTTTGTTTTTTTGCTTTGCCAGACTGATATCCTGTTTCTACTTTTAAAAATTTGCTGACTCTTTGAGTCTCTCTGTTAATTAAGACATCATTTCATGGTTTTAAAAAAGGAAACAAAAATTCGAAAAGTGTTAAGAGAAGAAAAAAAAAAATTTGCGTAGAAACTAAAAGAAAACCTCTCTCAAAAAAGTTTCTTTTAAAGCATGTAAAAGGAAGAAAGAATGCGGAAGAGTAATGTAGTGAACATGACGCGAAAAGAGTGGAATTTTTTTTCTCTCTTGTTAACAGAAGTTAATTTTTGTTTTTGAAATGCTTTTTAAGCAGCTTCTGAAGAACTTAACATTTTGGCCTTTTGCGTTGGTAATGACATTACACCCGCATAGGTAGCATAAGCATATGGCCTCTCAAGTGCCGTTTGTAACGTGTACATGCCTTAAGGCGGAATTAGCTAGACGTCTGCGAAATGTACGTTATATTTGAGAAAAAGAAAAGCAGAACGTTATCTGAAAAATTATAAAAATGATGTTGTGTTCCGTAAAAGTTTGACTAATTCTAGCTTAAAGAAGATTTAAAAACTATCGGCCATACACTGCAACCTATAACATACATTCATAATTGGTCATTACAACCCTTCAGTCAGGATTATTGACCTAGTTTCTCGCACCACTTATGTTGTGTGTGTTAATTTTATACATAAGTGGCAGGATCTACAGTTTAAAGTCAACGCCGAACTACAGATTTTTGAAAATCTTTTCATGGCAAGTTTATTTGTCCGCTCATAGTTTTAGACCGAAATCTGGTGAGAGGAATTCGCCGAAGAATTACTTTTTGAATTTTGTTTTGATGTCTTAGTCAATACACAACCTACTAGACTACGGCGACCTCCCTATAAAGGAACCTTGAAGGCAAGCATGTTGTTGGCTGTCAAATGGATCGGAATAAGCAGAATACAGAAGAAGATTATTATCCTGCTCAAAAAGATGGTATATGAGGCCAAAACTATTACATCCGAAATCAAAATTCGGTGTCTTCTATTCGTTGTTATCCGCCTTTGTGATAATTTTTCTTTTTTCGTTTCTTCTTTCTTTTTCGTAAAATTTAACACAGACAGACCATCATGACACAACGTTGCATATAATTTTGTTATATTTGCTGGGTAATTAGACACAACAAGGAAATGTTGTTGTGTTTTCATATTTTTTTTTTCAAAATATTTCCTGTTTTTTCTTACACTACACTTCAGCATAATAAAACAAAACAAAGCAAAATAAAAAAAAAATTTAATATCATTCAAGAAAAAATCAAGACCAAAGCAAAAGCGAAACGAAAAAGGCAAAACTGTCCTGCAAAGTTAAGAAAAACTAATTTAATTAGATTGTAAGCGACGGTTGAGAGCCCTGAGTTATTGACCATAAAATAAATTTTTTAAAATTAATGAAGACGTTGCTAATTTTAAAAACAAAACAAAACAAAAAAACGCACAAATATTGTTAAAGCTTGTATGTATTTAACTACGTACATAAAAATTTACTGCAAAAATTCAAATATTAAATTGGCCCTCAATTAAAACAATTGCCATCATAAGTAAATACATAATTGGCCATTATGGACCAACGCTTCAGTCAGGATTACGACCCAGCTTCTCACACCACTTATGTTGTGTGTGTTATTTTTATACGTAAGTGGCGGGACCTACAGTTTAAAGCCGATTCCCAACAACAGATTTCTGAGAAGCTTTTCATGGCAATTTTTACTCTTAGAGTCTTTGCCAGAAATCTGCAGAGAGGAAGTCGCCGAAGAAATATTTTTCTTTTTGATGTCTGACCTGAGATTCGAACCCGGGCCTTTCGTCTAATAAGCCAACACACTACCAACTAGACCACGGTGACTTCATTTGCAATCATAAGTAAATTAATGTTTTTTTTTTTGTTTTGAATTTTTCAATTTCCTTTCTTTAGATTGCAAACGAATTGAATGCCATTTAAACTAAATTGCTGATTATTTCTCTCTCTTTTTTTTTTGTTTTTTTTTTGTATGCCCCAATACTAATGTATTACGGCTGATAACCTTATGCAATAATTTCTGTTTAATTTTTATATGCGGCTGGTCACGATTTTTCTAAATTTTCAACCTTATTAGGCTTAATAATGTTCATAATAAAATTGTGTGTGTGTGTTATATATGGGTGTGTATGTGTATAGTAGGCTTTAAAAAATTTTTACCATTTGCCAGACACATCACCGAAGAGTAACATCAGTTTGAAAATCTACTTGCAACGAATGAAAATTTACTGCCATTATGGCAGCAACGTATAGAGAGTTTTACTAAACGTTTAACAACAACAATAATGTTGAAAACGTCCAGAATATGGCAGAAGAAACCATTTAAAGTTTTCGTACCTTTCAAACTCATTTTTTTAACGTTCTTGTAACGTATTCGTTGCTTTTCTTCATTTTTTTTTTTTTGTGATAAAAGTGACAATCTGCAGTTTATAGCATGTTTAATGTTAGACAGGTCTTTGTCTTTCTCTCTCTCTCTCTCTCTCTCTCTTTCTCTAACTGGCCTTGATCAGTATATACATAAAACGAGGCGGGAGCTGTGCATTTGCTGCTGCTGTCTGTCTGTCTGTTATAGCATCAGCAACATTAGCAGTTGTGCTTCATTTGCCACATGACATGTTGCAGTTTTTCATCATTTAACTGAACACGTTTAGCCACGTTTATTATGTTCAACGTTCAAACGCTCAATAAAATGCTGAAATACGACAACTGCTTTTAAAACAAAAACGGCAAATCGAGGAAGTACAGCCGTAGACGAATTTCGAATACGTTAAATGTTGGACAAACAACCGAAATTGTAAATACTAAAGGTTATTAAAATAAAGGTTTCTGGCCTAATAAACTCACCATTGTCTAGACATTCACAAAAAGGGAACAATGTAACTAAAAAATAAATCTCCACAGGGTTGTAAAACTACATAAGGTATGATGAATATTTTACTAATGAAATCAAATAGAAATTAATCATACGCAGTGAGTACAGAGTACAAAAGCTTCAGTACTGCTGCAGAAATCAGCAACGAGTATTCAAAAAGATGAGTAGAATCGAAACATTCTCATTATTTCTGATACTTATACGTACGCTTTCATACTTATTTTATGAAAAAAAGTACGAATCGCATACGAAAACTAAAATGCTTACTAGAAGGTTGTGTGTTTGCTTTGCTTGCTTGTCTGTCTTTTTTGCTTATGTGCTGTAAATTTTCTTGAATGATTCGAATCACTCGAATAAAGAATCTAAGGCCTATTGAACGCTCACAAAAATCCCTTAACTTGTGGCAGAAAAAAGAAAAGTTATCCACAAAGAAAGTCTTCATTGTCCTTTTAATCTTGTGCCCAATTTGTTTTACTAACAACAATTCACCAACGATTGTCTTGAATCGAAAATACCCGCGATTATTTAAGTTTTGTTAACGAAAACTATCAGGCCTGTAACAGCTCGTTTACTAACACATTGACATGTGGCACCAAATGCTCTCTGTCTATGTGTGTGTGTGTGTGAGAATGTGTAGAACGATTTGGAAAAAAAATCTGGGCACGTAAATTCTTGAATGGCTTTAGTAGCGGCGAACCGTATAAAGTGAAAGACCATTATAACTCTGTGTGTATGTAAGTATGTCTATGTATGTGTGTGTCAACATTTTAGCAATACAAATACACTAACAAATATACTCTAATATATATGTATGTATATGCACGTAAATATGGTTATTTATATACGTAAGTATACACATAAAAATATTTTTCTTTTTCACATTTAAGCTGAAGATGTATGTACATAAGTACACTTCTATAGTACGATGCATTTAAGCCTTCATATGTAAGCATATTTTAATTCGTTCGTTTGTGTCTATTTTTTTTTTTGTAATTTTTATCTGTAAGACACGTATCTGAATGTATCTGAATTCAAGTTTAAAATGAAATCCATGAGCCACTTGCCAGCCAACAACAACGCCATGCTATGAAATCAGTTTTATTTTCATTTCATCTGGTCAGGCAAGTATTTGTGTGGCCAACATTTAAGATGTGTTCTGATGATGACCTTTGGCGATGCGGCATTTAATTTTTTTTCTTTTTTGTTTTTTTTGCTTTTTTGTTTCTTCATTTTTATTTTGTTTTTATTTATTAAATGATAAGAAAGGCCAAGTGAAACTCTTTTAATTTAAACATTTTCTTTCCTTTTTAACAATTTTATATAAAAACCACAAATAAATGCATTTAAATGCATTGGGAAATTTAGAATAATTAAAAAAAAAATTACTGTTGCAGTATGATTTTGGCCGTAATCCGGTATAAATTAATATAATGTAGTTACTATCCTGGACTTGGAACGTATTTTCAATTTCCAAATTTCTCAAAGAAATCAGTTGTTTAAAGCAACTTTAAGCTGTAGATGTCTCTACTCAGTGATAAAAATTTAACATCAGAGTGTAATGTGATATTCGATTCTCCCATTGAACTCACCTGTTTTCTTATTCTCATAGCTATTCCTTAAAAAAAAACGATTATTCATTAAATCATAACGAAGTCCTTCGTTGCTCTAGTTCATATTCAATTCAAGCCACTTCGCTTATTTCAAGTTTAAATTTAAATTGAAAGTCTAGCATAATCCGTGTATTATGCATACATATGCGGTCAATCTATTGGACGTTTCTGCTTTATGCACCTGCTCAATATTCTTTCGCAGATGTCCTTGAGTTGCAAGTAATTTAAAAAGTTATTAAAGTTTTGCGACTCTTTCATTAGCATTAGACCAGTTAGACAAGTACGTAAACAAACAAAAAAAAGAAAGAAAGAGATGGAAAAAACTAAAGAAAGAGAAAACAATAAAAATGCTATTGAAATTCCAAACAAGTTCACAACAGTGGCACATGCACGATTGCATAATTCACACATTTAGATGAGAAAATAAAAGAAGAATGAAAAAAAGATGGAAGAAAAACAGTTGGAATAGACCATTTAGACCGCAACCAACATTAACAACAATGAGAACAAACATTCGCAGTGAGACTTAAGGCTAAAATACATACGCAAGCATAGACTCACATCTACAACACCACCGTAAAGGAGGCAAAACAACAGGGCCCGTAACTATTTACACAGACAGAAATGATGAAACAATACATATACACACACAGATATACAACAGCAAATATATCAGTGTGTGTGTATGTATTGCTTTAAAAGGTGTGTTGATTATGTATACGTACGTATGTATTTGTTATCTACACTAGGCTACAAATATTAAATGGAAATTCTTTTGAAACCCTAAACAGATCTGGCAAGTTCATTAATAGATTAAATTGATACTGACAACCTCTTTCTTAAAGAGGTTTTTCAAACGTTGTAAATAACTGAAGGACTGTTAGGGAATATCGCAGCTGTTTCAGATTTCTTTGTGGGAGCTTCAGAGTCACAGTTTTCTGGTTCCCTGGACACAGTAATATTCCGGGAAACTGCAGAGCCGACGAGCTCGTCAGGGCTGCTGCAGTACTTCTTGAGTGCTTTTTAATCTTTGGCTATTACGCGGAAATTCTTTCGAGATGCTAACCAATCCTGGGTCAATGAGGTGTCCTGCTGCATCGGTAGGTTCACTTGGACTTTACTTGGACTTGGTCGTAACCGTCATCTCAATCATAGTGGCCATGTTTACAGGTCATTGTGTTATAGAAAGACACGCGGAAAGAACGCAGCTCCCATCTAACGCCATCTGCCGTGGGTGCAAATTCACTGAGGAAGAGGAGACTGTTATCCAATTTCTTTGTCAATACCCATCTTTTACGAGGTGCAGATATAAGTTATTTGGCTTTCCAATTCTTGTTAGCTTGATGGAGCTATCATTCATTGATGTCAAAGATATATCCTCGTTTATCAAACTTTCGGGCTGTTTTTATGGTATGTGGTAGTCGTGCTTTAAATGTGTAGCCCTTGCGTTGACCAACTCTCTTATTTGCCATGGTTTGGTGAGAACTTGGTCAGTACAGAGACTGCGTTCATCAGTGGCGTTACAACGGGCTTGCTCTGTGAAGTTTTGCTATCACTAACTTTGCCTTTTTATGCTGCCTAGCACCTTGCATCGTTTTGGTGCCGATTAGCCAAATTTATTGGCTTAGGACTCAAGCCGAATAACAATTTTGTTAAGCGGAAGGATCTAAATAAATTGAAAGAAACCCGACTTTGCGGACTTGCCTATTTCAAATCCTATGGTACAAATTCTACGAAAATTTCGACTCGATATATCAAATAGATATTCCAGTTCAGGTTTAAACGAATTCTTTGGCATATCGCATCAAAATCTTAAAATTTTTTTTATCATTTTCTTTTGGCAATTGTTTTTTTTATAATTCTTTGTTGCATAGTGTTAAATATTAATTTTTATTTTTCCTTTTTTTTTATTCAGTTAAGCTTGTTTATAAAAGTAAATACAACTGTAAGTAGTTCTTTTCTTGTTTTTCATTTTATTCCCCTTAGCAACAATGCATTGCGAATATCATCATCATTTCTACAATGTTGTACTAATGTTTACTTGCTTTTGTTTTTCCCTGTGTTGCTGGACTCATGGTGAAACTCTAACTTTTTTTGTAAACTAATTTTGCCTTGACTGTCCTTAATAGAAACCACATTTTCAAACATGTCGTTATATTTAAAGGCCCGGCAAGTTTTATTCAAAAATGGAAAACATATTTTATTCATGTAATATTCGTTGAACTAGGAGTTTATTATTTAATAAAAAAAAATTTTTTTTAATATTTTTAATCGATTGCTTAGTAAGCTACATACTTACAGTTCAACTTGCAGTACAGCCCCTTAGCTAGGGTTGCGATCTAGTTTCTCACATCGCCCATGTTGTGTATGTTAACTGCAAGCATAAGTGGCGGGACTTGTAGTTTAAAATTGAACCCGTAGGATGCATTTCTGAGGAAGTTTTTATAGAATTTTTATTTACTTACTTACTTAATTGGCCATAACAACCCGGTTAACGGATTTCGGCCTGACGCAACACATCCTTCCAGGCGCCTCTGCTTCTTGCGCGCCTACGCCAATTGGTCACACCAATCGATGACAGGGCTTCTTCGATTTGGTCCTTCCAACGGATACAAGGTCGTCCTCTTCGCCGACTTCCGCAGATCCCCGCATCAAACACTCGTCTCGCCGGAGCATCCTCCTCCATTCGAACGACATGGCCGAGCCAGCGCAGCTGCTGAATATTAATACGCTGTACAACGTCTATGTCGTTGAGGAGCTCATACAGTTCACTGTTAAATCGGATGCGAAAATCATCGCCAACTCGCACTGGACCGAAGATCTTACGTAGGACTTTTCTCTCGAATACTCTCAAGGCAGCTGCATCAGTTCTTAATAGGGTCCATGCTTCTGCGCCATAAAGAAGCACGGGTATGATGAGCGTCTTGTAGAGTATTAGTTTTGTCTTGCGAGAGAGGTCTCTGCTACTCAATTGCCTATTGAGACCATAATAGCACCTGTTGGCAAGAGTAATCCTGCGCTTGATCTCCAGACTGACATCGTTTTCGGTGGTAACGGCGGAGCCAAGATAAATAAATTCCTTGACTGTATCAAAAGTATAGTTATCGGCCGTAATATGTGAATCAATACGCCGCACGGCTCTACTTGTCGATAACATATACTTCGTTTTGCCTTCATTTACTGCCAAACCTAGCTTCTTAGACTCCAGTTGAATAGCACTAAAGGCAGCAGTGACATCTCGTTTGGTACGCCCTATGATGTCGATGTCGTCAGCGTACGCAAGCAATTGGACACTTTTTTGAAAGATAGTGCCATTGCGATGCACTCCTGCCTTTCGCAGAACACTCTCCATGACGAAGTTGAAGAGGTCTCATGTTAAGGGATCGCCTTGTCTGAGACCTCGCACGGTATCAAAAGGTTCGGAGAGGTCCATTCCTACCTTGACGGAGCTGCAGGAATTGCTCAACGTCATTCTGCATAGCCTTATCAGCTTAGCAGGTATACCGAGCTCAGACATTGCGGCAAAAACACGATCCCTTATGGGGCTATCGAAAGCAGCCTTATAATCGACAAAAAGATGGTGTGTGTCCACTTGATTTTCGTGGGTTTTTTCCAGGATTTGGCGTAGTGTGAAGATCTGGTCGATGGTGGACTTGCCAGGTCTGAAGCCGCACTGATAAGGTCCAATCAGTGTTTGAACGAGTGGCTTCAGTCGTTCACACAGTACGCCTGTAAGAACCTTATATGCGATAGGGAGAAGGCTTATACCTCTGTAGTTGGCGCATATCGAAGGGTTTCCCTTTTTCAGGACGGGACAGAGGACACTGAGGTTCCAACGTGATGCCTTAGTTGGGGTTTTAATCACGGCCTTGTGTTTAATAAGCCAACACATTAACTACGAGAGCGCTGCGTTACAGTGAAACGTTATGGCTTATAGAGAAGCAATAAACCCTAATAAAACTGGAGAAATAAGTCAGCAGCACTAAATACAATGAAATATTTTACTTTGTACCACCGGGAAAAGATTATAAGAAATCGAAATTAGAGAAAATCCTTAAAGCGAGATACGCACTAATCGTAGCATAAGATGGTTATAGACAAACATCTTTCCTTAAATATTGCATTCAATTAAATAATATCCCCGTATTCCATGCCTGTTGTCTGTATGCAATTACCTTTTCAGGGATACCATAACTTGAGTGCACTACATAATATTTATCATCTTCCTGGTGGTTAAGTAAGCGTAACAATTTCTATATCATTTCCATTTGTGTACTTTACTTAAATAAGTTTTTTTTCTCTTCTGTTTCTCTTTTCCTTTCCTCTTCTTCTCTATTATTTCTTGGCAAACTAGACTTGCTTTTCATATCTACTCTTGGCAATTTTTTTTTCTATTTTTTTCAATATTTTTATCCGCATGTTTGCTTCTTTATTTATGTTTGTTACACGGACTTTATTTTATTGTTTGCTTATTACTTGCAATGGAAGAAGGTATACGAATACAAACAAGGGCAGTAAACGACAATAAGGAGAGCTTTTTAATTGTTATGGCCTCAGTATAGGAAACATACTTATGAGTTCAATCACTCTAATACCAGATCGACTTCTTCATCTTCAAACAGATTCATACCACAGATATCAGGGTGGAATAGTAGCTAGGACTGGGCCTTTATATAGAAGAACCAGAAACCAAACTATGCCGCCGTCGACCAGTTTATATTTTGCCAAGCGCATTACGTGCGATTAGAGAATGTATGATCTGTGCTAGTAATCATTTGATAAGCGTAACGTATAGGGATTTAATTATCACAAATGAAAATTAAAAGAATAATATCCAGGTATACGGGACCAAAGACACTCACTCATAGAAGTGGAGTGGAAGAATTTAATGTGTGTGCAAATAAATTCGAATTTGAAAATCAAAAACGCAAACCCAAGCTTTTAGCAGGATTGCTTCCTACCTGTTACAGGGTAAACTTTGCTCTTAACGGAGAACTAAATGCCACACTCTGCCTAGTGTAGGGTGTTTCTTTAACTCAAAACAGAAAAGAAGAATAACAAAATAGAAAAGGAAAACTACCGTATAAATAATAGTAATAATAGCAGTGTGTCCATTGTCAGACAATACGGGCGAGTTGTTTAAATTGTTTACCGTATATGAGTAAGGAAAACCAAAATAGAAAAAAAATGGAGGAAAGTAACAAAATAAAAAAGAAATGAAGGACAATACAATGGCAATCTAAAATATTTCTTAACCGACCTACTAGCAGCTAGAGAAAGAAAGAAAAGCGAGCCAGGGAAACTATATTATAACAAAAATCTATGATAAGAAAACAGGAAGAATAAATTGTAGTTTTAACAACACAATAATTATCTACAACTGACTGATTTTGTTTATTACACTCTGCATCCTTACTTGTAGTCAACAACAGCCAACTGCTACATGCCTGCCTGCCTGCTGCAAATACTTGATGTTGAAACATGTCGTTTGATAGATGAAAATCAAAAAAATAAAAAGGAGCTGAAGCATAAGTAGTTGAAAGAAAGGAAAAGAAAAAACCGTCCTGACTCCATCATTATTATTATGATTATAATTTGGAAACAGGATGGATGGTTGGTTACCTTTTTTTTTCATTCATTTTCTGTTCGGATTTCAAATCCAACATGAATTTTAAGTAACCGGGTGTTAACAAAACAAAAAAAACAAAAACTCCCCAAAAACTAAATGCAAAATATTTCTGGCAAAGCGCGCTAAAGCATGAGCGTATATTTTCTTATAAAAATATCATGAGAAAATGTTCGCTTTTCTTTCTTTCCTTGCTTTCCTTGCTTTGGAAAAAGTCACGTAATGAACATTCGTATGTCTCGTCTAAAAGTATTTTATTGCTGCGGAATGTTATAATGTGGTTACGTTTGCGGAGAGATTTACTAATGCTCACTACAACCAGGACTCTCATCATCCTCATCATCATATGTATGCATGTATGCATACACATTTAAGGTTTATTAGGGCAGTTCACTAATAAATGTTAAAGGATTTGGTATTTAGCTCTAGAAATATTTCTAAGAATGAAAGAAGAAACTTGATAAGCTTTCTAAAATTTGCAAAAACTCTAATAGCAGAACAGTAATGGAAACAAACTATGATCTCAATGCTAAATCTGCAAATCTAATCATCTCTTGAGAAGATTCTATACATTGTAGAATCTTGACGAAATGCTCTCCGATCAGCAATGAATCGTTTTTTTCGAAACTCATTAGCACTCATGAAATTTTGAATGTGAGTCACTTACTTACTTACTTAATTGGCCATAACAACCCGATTAACGGATTTCGGCCTGCCGCAACACATCCTTCCAGGCGCCTCTGCTTCTTGCGCGCCTACGCCAATTGATCACACCAATCGATGACAGGGCTTCTTCGATTTGGTCCTTCCAACGGATACAAGGTCGTCCTCTTCGCCGACTTCCGCAGATCCCCGCATCAAACACTCGTCTCGCCGGAGCATCCTCCTCCATTCGAACGACATGGCCGAGCCAGCGCAGCCGCTGGATATTAATACGCTGTACAACGTCCATGTCGTTGAGGAGCTCATACAGCTCATTGTTAAATCGGATGCGAAAATCATCGTCAACTCGCACTGGACCGAAGATCTTACGTAGGACTTTTCTCTCGAATACTCTCAAGGCAGCTGCATCAGTTCTTAATAGGGTCCATGCTTCTGCGCCATAGAGAAGCACGGGTAGGATGAGCGTCTTGTAGAGTATGAATGTGAGTCAACAATATTAAAATTTAACTATTTAGTCTGATTCATTCGTACTCACTACAACGTTGTTTATAAGTACAGATTGCAATGAGTATGCGTACAATATTTACAATACACTCATACGAAATACTTATATTTGATTCATAAGTCTACTTATTTAGATTCACAAGCAAAAAAGACGGGACAGCAATCAAAGCACTCACACAACCTTCTAGTGAGTATTTTAGTATTCGTTCGCGTATGATACTTATTTTGTGATTCGTGTATATAAGTTGAGTTATGGAGAGTCGAAATCAACAACATCATACGTGTTGTTAAGTCTGAATATGATGAGTACTTCAAAGCTTGAATATGAGCAGAGGTTCAATGTTATTAAAAGAAGTATGAAAGCGTATAAATATCAGAAATAATGAGTATTATTCGATTCAACTCATCTTTTTGAATACTCATTGCTGATCTTTGAATCAGTAATAAAGCTTTTGTACTCATCACTGCGTATGATTAATTTCTATTTGATTTCATTAGTAAAATATTCATCATACCTCATGTAGTTTTCTGCGATAAGCATTGAAAAAATTCTTGGCAATTTGGAATCGTCTTCCTTTTGTCTAAATGACAGAAAATTATCAAAACATTTTAAGGAGATGGACGTATAAATAGTATCAATCACCATTGAATACTGACAACTCGAAATTTAGGCGTATCCAACGTCGCACATTTTTATTATTTGTTGTGTAAATGGATTGTCTATGGCTGAACAGAAAAACATTAAGATTGAACACCCCCCTAATAGTTATTCACCAATTTGAAAATCGTTTTAAAACACACTCATATACACACATACATACATAAACATCTATGCACATATAAATTTTCTTGTTTGAATTAAATACGATGTGATTCGTTTTAGTAGTCGAGAATTTGGTGGAAATTATTTTAAATGCTCGAGTGTGGCATTTCGCAATTTAAATAATTTCAATGAAAAATCTTTAGAAAAATTATTTTGAGTTTCCGTTTTAATTTTGTTCATTAATCTGAACAGCTTGCCAAAACTCGTGATGCTTCGCAACTGGAGTTAGAAAATATTCAATTTAAATAAGAGTTAACATCATAATATTTAAGGCAACATGGGGTTAATTTTTGTTTGTTTTTGGTTCTCAATAGAGGGCCTATTAGGTCTTACGACTACAGCAATCACTATATGATTGCTAAATAGATTGCTAGAGTTCAGATATTCGACAAGCCGTTGTTGGTTCATCTTGCTTAGGTAAGTCGTACTCACTTAATGAAAGACATCCAGCATTTACACCAGCATTTAGGCCCGTTAAGACTCCACAATCAATTCTACCCTACATTCCCTAGAGAAAGCCATCCCGAGTTTGATATCAATCTTGCTATTGCAGATCTTTAAGATCTCGGGAAAGATGTCAGAAAATGACTGGACAAAAAACATCCGTCTCTTTATAATATGAAATGAAAGTCAATCTCTTTCTCTCCCCTCAGACAACAGCTTCTGCGAGCTCTGTGCCTGAACAATACAATTTCCAATCGTATCCCCATGCCGCAGAATCCATATAGGAGTTAGCTTGGAATGGGTCAAAATTTTTCTTGGAAATGCGGAGTATTCATGAATAAAGAGGGAGGTTGAAACTACGAGACACAGTCGCACCTTGACTGTGGAAGTAATGTAAGAGACTTTAGGTAAAATCCAAAGCCTATGTTTGAAATAGAATATTTAATATCATACATTACAACCCTTCAGTCAGGATTACGACCTTATGTTGTGTGCGTTAATTTTTATACATGAGTGGCGGGACCTACAGTTTAAAGTCGACTCCGAACGACAGATTTTTTAGAAGCTTTTCATGGCAATTTTTACTCTCAGAGTCTTTGCCAGAAATCTGCTGAGAGGAAGTCGCCGAAGAAATATTTTTTTCGTTTTGATGTCTGACCTGGGATACGAACCCGGGCCTTTTGTCTAATAAGCCAACACACTACCCACTAGACCATGGCGACTTTATATTTAATATCAGAACCCCTAATTAAAACATTAACCCTGTCACACATTTTGGAGCCAAAGTGTAAACTGTAAGGTTTCCTTGGAAGCCTCCAGATCTTTAGACTAGGAGTCCTGCGTCACTCATGAGCCATCAGTGAAAACCTCAAGGGAGCCTCCAGATCTTTAGACCAAAAGTCCCTATGCTTAACTAAGAAGGAAAGTAACGAACTCAAACTAAGTTACCACTACCCTTTGAATTTCTTGGAGCCACTAGCTTACATTCGCATGCTAAAGATTGGTCACCAACCTATTGATCGCTTATTAAACACTAGTTTACAGATGACAATTAACTATGGTTTCCATATAAGGAAAGTGTCTAATGAACCAGAAATTACAGGAAGCTTTCAGAAAAATGTTCATGAACTTTTTCCTTTTAATGAATAAAAGAACAAAAACATTATGGGACAGCTATGAGTTTCAGCCTCAATCGCCTTTCTTATGCCATAATTCTGTTAAAAACAAAAAAAATTAAAACTTTTTGATCAAATTTTATGGTTTTCTCTTTATTTTTGTGCAAAAAATTATACCCCCAGTGTCATCAGTTCCTTCCATATGATCTGTAAAGCATAACGTATGTATGTATGTGTCAATATGTATGTGTGTGTAAATGTGGCAAGTTGTAACATTTAAGTGTTGATACATCGTCCAGTATACACAATATAAGTGTTACTATCTGCATATAGACATACATACATACATACATATGTATTGTATTGTATGAATGTATGTGTTTGTATGTAAATCCTGTACAATGCAACCGATTATTGTGTTGCATATTTATTATATTAAAATTTAATTCACATACAATACACGAACAAAACAAAAAAATGAACAAAAAAAAATAAAAAAGAAACTCAAACTGAACAGCAACAGCATAACCCGTGAATTTTTTTTTGGTTTTTTTTGCTTTTGTTGTCCCGTTAATTGTATTTTCTCCGGACTACGTACATATATGGACATTGTGGGTCAGTTGCATGGCAAATGATATTAAAAGTTTTCATTTAAAAACACATTTGGTGAATGGCGCAGGAGGCAAAACTAAATGAAAAATAAAAAACAACGACTCCGAGCATGATGGTTGAATAATTTAATCTCAACCATCAACAGCAATAAGTACAACACTATAGAACATCGTTGTGGTCCCAACTACAACGTTTTGGGAATAATGCTGCACAGATACACTCACCATACGATGGTTGGATGATATGCTATAAATTGTTGTGATATGTTGTTATTCTACGATACATTGGTTGGCTGAAAGGCTGCAATTGCATGGCCGGCTAAATGGTGATGATGGGTGAACATAATATATTGACGAACGGAACAGTGGTCAGTCAGACATACACATTAAATTTTACGAAAGCAGCCAATAAAGTTTGCAACTGATAGATAGCCCTACTTTTCGGATCAAAATATTCTTCTTATGTTTCTAATCGAGAACAGGAGCAAGTACTTGCATATATTTTTAATAGTTCATATTTCTCCAGAGCTCCTGTGCTCAGTTAGAGGCATATAGTCACACATAATACATACAGTGTTACGAAAATAAAGAATCTAGAGACTGGTGTTTTGATTTTACATCGCTTAACATTAAAATTATAAACAAAAGCTACAACAACAAAACAATGCAGTAAAGAAATCTGTTTATAAATTATCGTACTCCTTAATTATAACAGCAAACACCAGCATAAGAAATAGTACGCAAGTAAACAAAAATATACCAACAACACCACAATAATAAATATAAGGCGAACCCACAAACATTCGCCTTCAAGAACATTCATCAAACTATTTGCCCTGCCATATAAAGGGCAAGGCAAAGCAGGTGAGTGAGTCACTGATTTTCAGTCAGCATTATGTGAAGACTCGCTGCCATATAACAGGCAAGGCAAAGCAGGCGAGTGAGTCAGTGAAGTTCAATCAGCATTGTATGAAAACGCGACGCATTGAAAGAAAGCAGTCGGTGGCTTAAAGATCTTCGTTGCAAAGATCTGACGAATAATTTTCTAGTAATTGTTATTCTTTATGCAAAGGCTATCAACAGAGGAATAACAAAGAAGAGCAATTGTTATTGTTTACATCAAGTCTTGAACAGTGGCTCACAGAATTGTTCGAATAATAAAGAATATTAATTAAAATTAAACACAAATTCATGTTTTCAACGATTTTAAAAGGTAAAAACGTAACAATATCTAGAAAGTCTCATTTATAAATATTGACTTAATTTAACCATTCACATGTATTACAGTATGTATGCCACATCTACTATAAAAAAAAAAATACTCGATATACTCACTTAATGTTAACATTAAAAAATAAAGATAAAAAAGATTTCGCCTGAATTTAAAGCCATTCATTGCTCTCCAAACGTAAACTGCAGAAGAAGGAGAAACTTTCATTTAATACAACGCAATCATGAATTTAATAGCCAACGTTGCTAGTTGCTGCCTCTTGGTTGAAGTAGCATTGCAGCAGACCGTTTGGTTTTATAGTTTTTGTTTTTTTTTTTTTTGTTTTTGTGATTTTCTTTTAAATAAAAGTCATGACAGAATATTTTTTTTTATCGCACAAAACCCCTCTTTCGAATGGTTATTTGTCAGATTTCATGTGTTGTGACACTTAAACACATGTGACCCTACTTGCTGTTTTAATGTTTAATTGAGTCTTATCCTTTTGCTGCTCTCTCTCTCTCACACAGATGTATTCGAGTATTTTGTCACTCTATAGAATGTATTCCAAGGCAATATTTAAGGTCTAAAGAAATTTAAAATGAAAATCCAATGGAAGTATTTGAAGAATTAATAAATTAAGGGTACGTGCCTTAGTTTCTTTAAATTTTAATGAGTAAAGAAAGAAAAAAATACTTAATGGACTTCTAAGTTCTTTTCAATATACAGAAACAAACGCTTCTCGAATCAGTTCGACTATTTTAATTGTTGGCCTTGATCCTCTTCCTCTGATTCCATTTGTAAGAGTCTTGAAGCTTTTCTTTGCTATGCAAGCCATATAAATCCAGAAAGATAAAGTATTGAAGCAACGTAAAAAAGAAGAGCGCCATTATAAAACACTCTCAAGTCTGTTGATGAGTTAGACGGGTCTCGTTCTCAGGACATAGTGAGTCTTCTTTACTGGCTTTTTGTTTTTTTTCTGAAAGAGTATTTTGATAACTGAAAGCTTTGTTTCTCTACCAGAAATAGCAAAAGAGGTTGAAAATATATTACGTTTGCTATACGAACTCATGTAGATACTTGGGAAATAGCCACAAAACAATAAATTTACAAACCGGCAGTTTAATCTAGAGTTAAAATGCATATATCAACGAACGCTTCAACATATGGACTTGAATTAAATCGTTTACCTAGTATGGAAGCAATTTAAAAGTCACATAAGGCAGGAAGGATGGTTTATGCAAGGAAAGACTTCAGTGCTTGCTAGATCTGTTGATAAAACATAGAGTTTGGCAGAATTCTTTAGAAATGAAGCTTGCCGACAATCACTGGCCGAACTTAAAAAGTTGTAAAGACAAGTTCTGGTTAAAATACGCAGTAGTTATGAAGTTACACGGATTTAGAACAAAAAACTAGGTCTTGAAGGTTAGTCTGTGTTTCTCGACGTTCATATGCCGCAATTTTATTTACTCGCAAAGTTTTTTTTTACTTTTTTTTAAACCAAAAAATATTAACAAAACAAAGATTCGATGTATAGACTCTGCTTTTAGATAAATAACTCCATTGCTTCCATCGCCTTTGTTGTCTCTTATAATCTAATCGCCATAGACACTGTTCCAGACTCTGTAGGGGCTATCCCCTAAGTGAGAGCATATGTATGTACACTTATTTAAAGAGAAGAGAGAGAGAGAGAGAGAGAGAGAGAAAAGAGAAAGAAAAAAACAAACAAACTTTTTATGCTTGTGTATGAGTTTTTGAGTGGTAAGTAAATTAAATTAACTTTCTAATGGGTTGATGCAGTCATCAGCTAACAAATATAACAACAACAACAATAACAGCAATAATAACAACAATAATAATAGTAATAACAACAACAACAGCAAATATGTGCAATATAAAATGAAAAACTTTCACGCACGCATTCACAGAGAGTCACACGCCGGTATGCGGTGCGGTGCGGTGCGGTGCGGTGCGGTGCGGTGCCTTGCGTTAGCCCATCCGACTCGTTTACACGGTTTTACTGTATGTATGCTGCTGCATTAAAGTCTTTTAATAACACATTCACATACGATTTGTTTTGTATCACAAAAAGGATTAAAAATGGTTGATTGTGTTCGTTTGTTCTGTTTGTTTGCTATTCATAAACCTACAAGTCCAGAATACGGTACACTTTTATCTCCCATTCATACACTCTTGCTTGCCTTCTCACATTCATACTTGAGTACATTGATTAAAGATTTAACCAAACAAAGACAACAACAACAACAACAACGCAACATGTATACATGGAGAATGGAAATGGGAAACACAAAATCTATTTTGAGTTGTTGGTGTTGTTGATGGTGTTCAGATTAAGTCAGTGCAGCGCTAGAAAGCGAGAGAGAGAGAGAGAGTATAGGGTGAGAAAGATTTAAAGAGAATGACAGAGAGAGTATAGGATTACTTACTAATGAAATAAATGCAAACAAAACAAACAAGAACAGCAAACATTATACTCCAGCATATTTTATTGTGCATCTCCATACACAGAGACACACTCACACAGAGAGATGGGTATGCTAACTAAGGAAGTTATCAAATGCCAGGCATTCCTCTCTTTCTCTCTCCCTCGCCCTCTCCCTATACACTTCAGTTTCATTCTTTTCGTTATTTTTAATCTGTATATTATGTGTATGTGTGTGTGTGTGTATATGGTTTTTTTTTGTTTGTTTTTGTAATTTATAAACAGGATTTAAGTGAACATATGTTTGATAGACAACTAAGAAAAGAAAAGAAATGGGAATGGTGAATGGTAAGAGAAAATATAATAATTTAATTATACGACTACAGCAACATGTTGCATGCATGCCACATACTCGTACAAACAGTTCTCTTCTCGGCCAAAATGTCTCGTGTCATATTGTAAGGCCTTCTGCTATCTGCTATGTGCTGATAGTTTTGATTGTGTGGGTAATAATAATTAAATATTAAACAAGTTTTGGCCTGAGACAATGGCAACGGCAACGACAATACAATTAAATTTCTAAGAACAGTGTGGCGGCGTTAATAAAGAGATTTAACAGTCGTTGACTTTATTAAAGGACTTTAAAGGAGATTTTAAAGAAACAATTTTTTTTTTGTTTTAAATTAAATTTTTCCTTCTTTCGTCATGATATCACTTTCCTCCCCAGCCACCCTATTGTTGCTTTATCCACATATGAGTCAATACATGTCATGTCAACAGGTTATAAAGAATTTTTTTATAAAACAACTAAACAAAGAAACAAAAAAAGAGAAATTTTAGCCCAATTTACCAAAAAAAAAATGAATTAAATTATCACTCACGCACAAAGACCTCAAGTGCTGCCCAACAAACACAAACCTACACTCTTTTAACAAAATTCACTTGTTCCTAGTGTTACATGACAAAAATAAAAGAAAAAAAGAACTTGAAATTGTTTTGGTGGTGGCGAAAGCTCACTTATTAATACTACCCGTATATAGGAATGACCCTCCACGTGACAATTAACCTCCATTTAAAAGTATTACCGGTGAAAAATTAAATAAACCGCCGTGTTGACGAAGACGTGGACGACTTATAAATGCTGTACCTTAAAGAATTTTTAACATCGACTCTAAGAATGTTTTTCTTTATCTCATTTTCCAATAAACATTGCAATTTAAAGTTTTGTTGCGTCGTAGGTTTATTTCTTGGAACTTAGAAGTGACTGTCGTTATCTCCATAGTAGAAGCCCAAAGGCTGCAGTTCTTGAAGCTAGGTAGCTAGGCAAGAAGAAGAGACTGCTATTATCCGCATAATGGAATCCCAAATGCTGTTTTCTATACAACACAACGATGAGCATTTAGCCACCCCTTCGTAGCCACGTTAACAAACGTTACATATGCCATCTGCAACTCATTGCTTCACCTTACACTTGTAATTGAGGACATAAAAATACTGAAAAGCTAAAAATACTCCAAAGACTTACATGTGTCCGATAATGGTTTCCTTTTTTAATTTAATTTAATTTTTTATTTAATTTTTTTATTTTTAAAACGTGGAAATTAAATATTTTCTATTTTAACAAAGCAAAACAAAACAAAAAAAGGGAGTGTTTTATAAGCAATAAAAATTTGCTAGAAGAATTACATTCGTACCAAATTTCTGTTAAAAATTAGAACTAAGAACAGCACTCTACTTACTAGCATACTCTCTCTCTAGTCATCAGAGTAATAAAATAATGATTTCATTTAGGAATTACGTCGTCAATGGAATGCAAGTGGGTGAGCTAGATGTTTTATTTTGAAGTTAATTATACGAAAATGAAAATGGAATGAAATGAATATAAAAAATAATACAAATGAATGCCAAACCTTAAAGTAAGTAAAATAGACAAACTTGATTAGCCCCTAAATGATTATGTAAATACGGTTGACATACATATTCCATCTTTAACATGTCAATACATTAGCGTATGTCTTTGTGTATGTGTGTGTACGTGTGAGTTTAAATATATTTTTGTGTTTAACATTAAGTACCACTAATTTGCAATTAGTTGCCACTAATATTTAATCATGATGCAACAGCAACATGAACAACAACGAAAACAACAGCAATAAGCAAAGCTTTTAATTGTTATTTTGTATACAAACTTTGAAAATTTGTTTCGAAAACCAAACGAACATTATGAGCTTGTGCTTGTATTTGTTTATTTGTTTATCATCATCAATGTGTGTAATACACATTTTCCATCCTACTTCCTGTCTCTTACTGACTCTTACTCTCATTTTAACTCTGTCACAGCCAATGAAAATGACTCCCATTTCACGGTTTAGCCTTAAAAGTTTAATTAATTTTAAATTATTTCACATTAAGTACTCATATGTATGTACACATACATACATACATACACACATACACACTCAAACATATGTACACCTTTATAAATATAAGCATGCAAATGATTATGATGCAAATGATAATGATAATGAGAACGGTTATAGGGACAGGGACAGGGACAAGGACCAATGACAGGGTTGACGTAAAGTCTACGTAAACATCAATAAGGCTTTGGTCTCTTAAGTATCTTTTGTGACACTTTAAACCTCGTTTGAAATAATCACGATAATAATTAATGCTGTTGTTGTTGCTGTTGCTGTTGCTGCCATTGTAACGCATTATCAGATACTGAATGGAGTAATTAAACACGTTACTGTTATTAAAACCAATTTATTTGTTATTATTATTCTCTATAAAATATTATTAAATTCGTAACGTACATTGCATGCTTACCCTTGCCATAAAACAAACAAATCACCATCACTATCAGCATTTTGTTACAGGAAATATGTTCTGTTGCTTTAATTAATATTCGTGCGATGTTTTTGTATTTCACTTGATTAATAGAAGGAGTATCTTAATTATGCAAATACACTTTACCTAATAGGATTAATGAAATTTAACTAAAAAAATCTGGAAAGCAATTATTGAATATCCTACAGTCAGTCTTACTTGCAATATTTAACCGAGTTGGCTTTTGAAAAAGAATATAAGAACACTGATGTTCGCAATACCATTCGGCAATACTCAGCTTAGATCATTACATACATACATATATGCATAATTGGCCATTACAACCCTTCAGTCAGGATTACGACCTAGCTTCTCACACCACTTATGTTGTGTGCGTTAATTTTATACATGAGTGGCGGGACCTACAGTTTAAAGTCGACTCCGAACGACAGATTTTTTAGAAGCTTTTCATGGCAATTTTTACTCTCAGAGTCATTGCCAGAAATCTGCTGAGAGGAAGTCGCCGAAGAAATATTTTCCGTTTTGATGTCTGACCTGGTATTCGAACCCGGGTCTTTCGTCTAATAAGCCATCACACTACCCACTAGACCACGGTGACTTCAGCTCAGATCATTGCATTCTTTTAATCAGGATTGAAATCTACCTTCTTACATCACTCATGTTGTGTATACTCATTTCATAGATGAAAGGCGAGGTCTACAGCTCAATATTGGCTTTGAACAACAGATTGCAGGAACTTATCATGGAAATTTTTATTCTGTAGAATTTTTGCAGGAAATCTGTTGAGGGGAAGTGGTTAAAAGCTTACGCGATGTTTATTTTCGGTTCCTTTTTTAATACTGACAACCTAATGAAGTAAAGGAACAGTTCACATAAGGCCTATATTTTTCTCCAGGCATGAAAATCTTTGACTACATAAAATTATAAACAATAGCTACGAATACAACCCTGTTTACAAATAAAAAAACGGTAAACAAGAAAACAAAAATACAACAACAACACTACAAGAATAAGTGTAAACAAAGGTGTTAACATTTAGAAAAATTACGAGAAAGCGAAGTCATGTACATTCACCAACAAGAACATCCATCAGACTGTTTACGTTGCCATTTAAAAAGCAAGACTAAGTAGACGAGAGAGTAGTAAGTGTTCTGTCAGTATTGTGTGAAGAAGCGGTGTGTTTGAAGAGAGTAATAGTGGTTTGAAGATTTCATCTCCGTTACTAAGATCAGTCGAATAATTGTCTAATAATTGTTATTTTTAACGCAAAGAGTATTAACAAAGGAATAACAAACCAAGCAATTGTTGTGGTTTACATCAAGTTATAAACACTGGCACATAGAATTGTGCGAATAATAAGGAATTTTAATAGAAACTAAACGCAATTTGGATTTGAATTTTATATGCAAATATATTTTAAAAGTTTTTAAAAAGTAAAAACATTGCAATATGTTTTCCATTCATTCATTACAATCACCTAACCAGGTCTTGCCTAAACTTCTATTGAAACCCCATTCGCTTTGAGTTCACTTTATTCTCTTATTTTTTGCATAAAAAATTAATGGGGACTATAATCAGTTTATTCTTAAATTTCACAGTCTTTTACTGACCTATTCTGACATTTGTCCTACAAATTAACAGAAATTCTTCATTTTGCTATGAACTTAAGATTGTATTTTTTCTGTCAAATAATGTAGCACAGCCTCTGAGGTTAACTTCATTAATTAAAAACCTTTAAAAACTTTTTAAATTGTTTATTAGATTTGTATTCACCAAAAATTATGATAAATTCAATGAACCCTTTGCCGTTGATAACTCCCGCCAAAAACTAAAATTTTTGACAATTGTTCCTCTCTCTTTTTCTCTCTCACTCTGTCTCCCTCTCTTTCTTTTAATTACTATGATTAATATTAGTTTAAACTTTAGTTTGTGTTCCGGTAACTTTTCTTATTTTTTTTTTTTTTTTTTTGTTAACTTTTTCTCGTTACTTCTTTCTATTGCTCCTACTAATGGTGCTGTTCCTGCTACTTTTGCATCCTGTTTTCAGTTTTATGGAAGCAAAAAAAAAAACAAAAAAATGTGTTAACTGATGTGGTAAATACAATTCGCTTTTAATGCGACACTAATCATCGTGTTGATGATGATACTGACGATGATGATGATGATGAGGAGAACGATAGCAACGATGACAACCAACTTAAATGTTGTTGGTGATGATAGTTTGTGGAGAGAAAAGTTTGTTTAATTTTTACAGGCAAAAAAAACAAAAAAACGTTCACACACACAAAAATTAAAATTTTTTCTTTTTTTTTTGACGCAAATGTAAGTGAGTAAATCCGAGGGTTGTTCCAATTATTGAAAGAAATACAAAAAAAAACTTGTTGAAGAACTAAATCGAGGAAGCCCTGTCATTGAATCCTTTGATCAACTGGAGTAGGCGTGCAAAAAGCAGAGACGGTTGAAAGGTTTGTTACTGCAATTAATTATGTTAGGTTTAATTGGCAACCTTTCTAGTAATGGGTATAGGTTACTTGGGTCTTATATATTCCCGTTGTTACACCTTTGCCATAAGCATATTTTAGCCATAACTTGTCTTTACAACTTTTTAAGATCGGCCTGTGGTTGCCGGTAAGAACTCTAACAAGAACTCTAACAAACTCAATGTTTTATCAAAAAATCTAATGAGCATTGAAATCTTTCCTTGCATACACCATCCATCCTCCTTTATGTGACATTTGAATTGCTTGCCGACTAGGTAAACGAATTAAAGTCGCCGTGATCTAGTAGTTAGTGTGTTGGCTTAAACTGTGAGAGTAAAAATTGCCATGGAAAGCTACTCAAAAAACCTGTTGTTCGTAGTTGACTTTAAACTGTAGGGCCCACCACTCAGGCATAAAATTAACGGACGCATCATGAGTGGTGTAAGAAGCTAGGACATTGTACAATGGGTTAATTCGAACTCCGGATACTGTATTTGTCACTGTTGAAAGTACACGTCCTATAACCTAATCGAACCTACACCGTTGCCACCTATAAGTAGCAGTTGCTGCCATAATGGCTTGTGTTCTAGTTTAGTGAGTGCTACTTTGTTGATACTAGGGATAGAAAATTTAGAAACTTTGTACGTATATTCATGGTAAGTAGTAGTGGTGTCCGTTTCAGTTATGTTAAGCCTCAATCCACGTTCACTACGCCATTTCAATGGTAATCTCTATGCGGGTTCTTTTGTCAAAGCACTGTTGATAGATTGTCGTCGAAACGAAATATTCTATTCAAATTTCTTGGATGCAAATTGGAATCTTTGCTTGGAAAATCAGTACATTAACCAGCTGACTACGACTATCACAGAGAGGGCGACCATCTGAAGCATTTGTAATGCAACAATTTAAAGGCCAACAACTTATGAAACAACCCTTGTTAATACGTACATTGAGTGTTAAAAGTGGTACAACATAAATTCTAGTATTTACATGCACATTCACACACGCATTCACTCATAAATTCATTGTACATCTGGATTGCTTAGATTTTCTGCTGCTGTTGCAGTTGCAGCTCCTGCTGTTGTTATTGTCGTTATCGGTGTTTTCATTTCTATTTGCAACAACAATCTAACAACAAACAAACATAGAAAAATTAAAAAAATATATTAAAAGACAGAGAAAGAGAGAGAGAGAGAGAGAGAGAGAGAGAGCGAGAGAGAGAGCGAGTATCTCATTTACTTAGTTTAAGGATTCAGTGAAATGAAATGGTCATAAAAAGTTTTTCTCTGTTATTTCTCTGTTTATGGTGATGATGACAATTATGCTGTGAATGTCTAAAATGGAAACATACTCTCATTCTCTCCCTTCCACAACTACACTCACACACTTTGTAACTGTAACTGTAACTGTAACTGTGTTAAAAATAATTCAAATGATAACCAAGTGAACACAAGTTCAAAACAAAAAAAAAAAACAAGTAAATGCCAGGCTTACATACAAACAAACGCACACAGAGCATCATTGGCAAATGTGTGTGTTTAATTCATTATAATTTGTAGAAGTTTTTTGTTTTTTTGTATAAATGTTAAGGTGTTGGTGTGTGTGTATGTGTGTACATTTGTGCCTTTTGAGTAAAAGATTCGTGCAGGATACAAATATTTCGGAATTATAATCACAATTTATGTGTAACAGTTTGTGCAAACAGTTGCCATGACATTAAATGTTAAGAAATAAAAAAATAAAATGAGATGCGCTGCGTTAACTGGTTACCCATTTATAATCTTTTCATTTTCTATTCTTACATGATGATTATTTATATATTCTTCATCATCTTCCTCTTCTTAATAATACGAAAATTTAAATTCAAGATTCGTTTGTTTGTTTGATTGTTTGCTGCCTTGTTAGTTTTTCTTTTCAATACCTGTCTTGGTCTTAATTTTCTTCTTCTTTTTTCCAAGTTGAAAGTTATTTTCTTCAGTTAATTGCTTTCTTGTCAAATTTCACTTTTTGTCTTTGGTTTTCAAAGCTTTTAATGCAACAAAGCCAAGGATAACAATTGATCAGACTCCTGTGAATATAATCACACGAACACATTTTTGATCGTTAGGCAATGGTTCGATTGGTTTTATGTTTGTTAACAAGTCTTTTAGCGTCTGAACTTTCAAATTACGATGTACAATCTTCCGGATAAACTGGGCAGGCATGGCACAATCATCGAAATCTCGAATGAACTTTCAACTTTGGGAAACTCTCTGGGCCGGTACATTTGGGCTTATAGATTGAGAACAGCACAAAAAAGGAATGGCATGACACAGGACGATTTATGCTCTTATTTTCACAATTTTTAGTAATTAAAAATTTACATCATATTGTTACGAAAGTGGAAATGGTGTTGTTAAAATAATAAACAAAAGCTCCAAAAACAAAACAGCGCACGTGATCAATGAATGAGTAGAAAAATATACCAACAAGAATAAAGGATAAAAAGACGTAAATAACCAACAACATCATGAAGGGAACAAAGGAGTAAACAAGAAACAACAATGTGCAGTATAAAATAGCGAACAGAGAAATAACCCAACAACAACTAATCTACCTGATCAAATGTAAACAAGAAACAACAAAAATAAGAATAGGTTGTTTACATTTTTAGAATATTCCCGAAGGACGTTATCATCCTTCAAGGGCATTCATCACACTAAAGATCCAGTGATATAAAAGGCAAGCCAAAGCGAGCAAAGAGGATTCAGAGTGTGGAGTTTGAATTGAATCGTGTAAGACGACGTCATGTTGGTTGAGAATTAAAATCTATCGTGGATTCAGAGTTCAGAGTTTGAGTTGAATCAGTCGTGTGTGCAGACGGCACGTTGTATTCGGAGTGTGAATTAAGCTAGTCATGTATAACAACATTACGTTGGTTGAAGTGATAAATCTTTCGGTTGTGTGCAGACAAGTTGCGTCTGAAGGAAGCATTTGTTAGTGTAGTGCTTACAAAAAGGTTGTGAGCGGAGAATAACTAACAAGTGTTGTTGCTTACAAAAAGGTTGTAAGCAGAGGATTATCACGAAGAAACACATATTGCGAAAATTATCGTTGTATACGTAGAATAAGCTGGAACAGTGGCACAAAAGCTGTGCAGATAATAAAGAATTGATAAAATTTAAACAAACACTTATTTATACTTTATTTGCAATCTACGAACTCATATTTTTAACGTTTTTAAAAGGTAAAAACGTAACAATATTTTTTGCTTTAGTACATTAAAAGTCTCCTTAATCTTCCTATTTTATATTTTATAATATCAGTGATGATTTTGCCAAAAAATTACGACTCCTAAATAACATCGTAGTTGGGCGTAAATTGTTAAATGTCGTTGCAGACAAATTTAAAAATTCGATTAAAGCTTTTAATAAGACCATCGGAAAAACAAAAGCAAGTGCCATTATTTTTCTCATACGACTAATACTCAGGGGATGGCATTGTGTTTGGAAGGAGGTAAGAGGGAGCAGTGTTTATGGACACTCGGTTTGAATGTTTTTATACCATAAGAAACAGGAAAGATCTCTCCAGGAAGGGTGTTCCACATACGAATAGTCCGTCTAGCAAACGAATTTTGTCTGCAGTGCAGTGTGAGGATGTGCTGGCCGAGAAAGACGAGTGTTACGTAGGAACACATGATTTTCATAAACAAATTCCCTTATTTCGCTCGAGCACTATCCGCTATATGGCCTATATGGCTGCCTCATTTATCTGGCAGCTATGTTCCTAAGCTATAAAAAATGGATAACTGTTTTTAATGGTATCATCAGACAGGCATCCTACAGACAATGTTTACTAATAGGCTCTGTGTGTCTAAAACTGGCGCAACACCATTCAATCAATGTCTAAACTACTTTATATTTTTAATATTTATGAAGAAACTTTTCTTGTATCTTTTCTTATAAAGTCCAAAGATACAATTCGCGTTTTCCTTCCGCTGCAGTATATTTTCCAACTTCCAGCACAAAGCTGGACGCCATCAGCAGAAAATAAATTCAAAATTCAATTCCGTTCGATGTGTTAAAAGAACATCAAAATTTTTATAAGTCATCCAACATTTTTATGTGCTCCGATTAGGCAGATTTAAGATTACAGCAGATGCATTACGTTTATCGTAAATTAATTTCAAGCATTTCTATTTACCTGGCCAACTTTATTACGTTCGGTTCGGTTCAGTTCGGTTCGGTTATAAAAATTATTTCGGAAAAAGTCATAAAAGTTCACAAAAGAAAAAAAAACAAACAAACAAAATGAAACCGCATTTAAGGACTCTCATAAAAAAGAAATCCAATAAATCATCAGCAAGAGATTAAATGTCAAACAAACAAGAAGAGATGGAGATGAATTGATATTAAAAATCGTAAGAGATTCAGCAAAATTACGTGAATCGAAATGACGACAAAACAAAACAAAATAAAATAAAATAAAACAATACGAATCGAATTGAATCGAATCGAAATGAAGTGAATTACATAAGAAAAAGTGAAAGGTGGCAGGTAATAAAAGAATAGCAAGTGAATTGACAGCGTTAAACTAAATTCGTTAAAGCAACAGCAACAGCAGCAGTCGCAGCCGCAGCAATCGAAACTAAGCAGAGATAAATAAATGAAATGAAACAAATAGAGCTGCACACAGTACAACAAAATACAAATGCTAAAAGTTACAAATACAGGAAACACACAACACATACATACATATATGCACACAAACACAAACACAAACAGGAAAAATGACTGGCCTCAGGTCTTAACTTGACGCGTCGTCAGTGACAATTTTCGTTTTTTTTTTTGTTTTGTTTCTCTCTGAAATTTGTTTTTTGTTCGTTTTCTTTCTTTTATGACTGTGTTACAAAAATACACACACAAGCTCGAACGCACACAAACATGTGAGTAAGAAACGGATGTATGCCTTAAATACAGCTGAAAAATAAATAACCCAGTGAGCAATATAAAGGAATTTGTCGAAAACAATTTTATTAGGGAAAATAGGCATGTCCTCTATCATTTGATTGTTTTCCATTTCAAGGTTAGTTTGGACTAAGCCACCATGGAGTAATTCATTCTAAGCATTGTGTTACGTTTAAAAACTTCAAATTGTCTTTTCATTTTCGCATTTTAAAACTAGCGAGGAACTAGCTAGTATTTCTGTGATAATTGATAGATAGATCATACTTGTAGGCCATTTCAATTTGTAAAATAAGCGAGCTCTCAGGTAGTGAAATTCAAATTCAGTTTTATTCTATCTACTGCTAGTGACTTCAGTGCTGAACGTAAACTTCAATCTCCATTGTTTGAGTTCAGTAGCAGATTGTCTATTAGATTCGTTATTTGATTTGTAAAGAAGATTTTTACCCACATAATGATGCGTAGTCTGATCGACTCAGAATTCTATATGCTATTCAGAGAAGAGCCCTTGGTAAGGCCACACAGCGAAGACTGTAATTAGAAATTATAAACTGTTACACTCAGTTTTACCACTACCACAGTATTCAAGAAATGGATTACGCAGCAGGCCACTGACATCCTGAGTCTCAATATCAATTTGACAATGAGATTCTTAATCACGTTACAGCCAGAATTTACCTATTTTCCAGAATAAATAGACAGGATTTCCTTCTGCTGCCCTTCATAAAACCAATGCCACATTCATGTGGACGAATGTGGAATATCCAAAGGCACCTCAGTCATAAATAAAAACTATTTCGCTCTCATAAGAGTCCAACGGCAGATGCACGTTACAATTATTATTATGACGATATCAAGCGTCTTTCTAATTACATACATACATAATTGGCCATTACAACCCTTCAGTCAGGATTATTATTCTCACACCACTTATGTTGTGTGTTTTAATTTTATACACAAGTAGGGGGACGTACAGTTTAAAGTCAGTCGACTTCGAAAGACAGATTTTTTTGAGAAACTTTTCATAGCAATTTTATTTACTCCCAGAGTTTTTGCCAGAAATCTGCTGAAAGGAAATCGTCGAAGAAATACTTTTTGTATTTTGTTTTGATGTCTGGCCTGAGGCTCGAAGCCTGGCTTTACGTCTAATAAGCCAACACACTACCTACTAGACTACGGCGACTTCATCTTCTAATTATTGAAATTTATTATTTCAGCTTTAATATCACCAGTTCTGGTATCGATGACCTTGCAGCCTATTTAAGTCTACCCAGCATCAAATGTCCTATTTAATAACAACAGTCATAAATTATTCTTTAGTAACACAAAATATGATTCTGTGACCTTATATTTTACGGTTGGGTTTTGCCTCTTCAAAGTTATGAAACAAAGTTATGAGAGACTTCCTGCTTGGCCTAATGTAGCATACCAGAGTCAATGTTGGGAACTAAATCCATGACCTTTACACTAATAGACTAGCTCAATAACCTACCAACTACTAGGGCATTCAAAGATCGAAACGTTTTCGAATTTTTCTTGTAAATTTAAAACTCAAAAGAAAACAAGTTCTTTTTTGTTTTTTTATGCATTCCTATCGTTCTATTATCTAAATTTAACTAGCTAGGTACCCTTTGATTCTATCATTATTGTATGTTAAGTGTGATATTTGCTTGAATATACATGTGCATGCGAAAAAAGTCATCTGTGAGATAAAAAGTGCGCAATTTTTAATACAAATAGTTCTCACAACATATGTAGGTACATGCAAATAACCAATATGAGGTTATGGTAAATGGTAAGCAGCAGTAACCAGAAGATTCTTATATTAAAATAAACATTGCCTGGCTGGTTCATTTACACAAGATCATATCGCACAGACCAAAATAGGAAAATGGTCTTTACAATCAGATAAACTGCTAGCAACAAAACAAGGAAAACAAGATAAATTTGTTTGTTTGGATTAATATTTCCCTCCTCTGTCTTTTCTTTTTGTTTGGATTGCTGCTCGTACTCTTCAGCCATGTGCGTGTGTCTGTATGTGTAAATATATTGTATATTGAAAAGGATGTATCACATCTCTAAATGGCTGTTGGCATTTGGAAAATCTGTTTGCGAATCGTTAGTAAAACCGTTATACAAAGCCAAAATAAATCCTTAACGAAAGTCAAACTGCAACACAAAAACTCACACCAAACCACTACACTACACTACACTACATACAGCCTTAATCTCTCTTTACTTTCCCCTACACTTTAACTATCCTAGTTACTAGTAGTAGTACATGTAGTTCCAAATTCAAATCAGTTTTTCGTCTATTTTCATACTCTAATAATGCAACATACTACGTACGACATTTACTAGTGGTTTCACTATTTAAATGTCATTCTACTTCCACACTGCCAGCCTCTACATAAAAGAATTCAAAATAAGAGTGGCGGGGGGAGGTAGATGATAGAAAAAAGAACATATTGACACATTCCTTTCATACAAAAAGAGACCGAGATATTGAGATACTCGTCTTCCGCTCGAGAACTAAACAAAAAAACGACAAAAAAAAAAGAGAATAGAAATCATAGAAAATCAACGGAAGTGATGTCACTAAGAAGAGCCAAAAAAAAAAAGAAGAAAAATCAAACTCAATGCTCTCCTCGTATTGTCGATAAATGAATAGATTGAACTTATAAAACATGACTGACATACATACGACCATAGACAGTTAAAAACAGTAGTGAAAAAAAAAATCCAAAAATAGAAACAAAAACAACAAGAAGAACGTAATCATCCTCTAAGAATTTTTGTTGCTTGTTTGAAGCTGCCATTTTGTTAGTTGGTACAGCTGCTACTACAGCTAGTGCTGTTGCCTGATATGCTTTATCTTTTGCTACAACATTTTTTGGTCCATTTTGCCATATTTGACTGTGACTTGGTAGTGCTCAGTTTCCATGCCACACAAATGATGCTCTGATAAAAATAAGAGCAGAATGAAAACCAAAGAGAAAGAATCAGAACATGCACAACATGCTCTAAATGAAGGGATAGATAACCAAGTGAAAATGTAAGCAGTGGAACAGAAGCATGGCTAAATGGCTAAATAATTTAGTTACTTAATTACTTACTTGCTTAAATGGCCATTAACAATCCGGTTAACGGATTTCGGTTGGTTACTACAATCGATGAGAGGACTTCTTCGATTTGCTCCTTCCAACGTAAACAAGGTTGTCCTCTTCGTCGAATCGCCCGCCTCACTGACGCACCCTACTCCATTCGAATGACATGACTGAGCAAGCGCAGCCGCAGCAGGTTTATTCACTGCCTAACATGTATATCGATGAGGAGTTTATACAGCTCACACTGTTGTATCGAGTGGGATGAAGATCTTTTCTCTCGAATACTCTCAAGGCTGCTGTATAAGTTCTTAATAGGGTCCATGCCTCTACGCCATAAAGAAGCACGGGTAGTTGAGCGTCTTGAAGAGTGTTAGTTTTGTCGTACAAAGAGAAAGAGAGAGAGAGGGAGAGAGAGAAAGAGAGAGAGGGAGAGAGCTATTCAATTGCCTATTGTGTAGTTGCATGGTAGCACCTGTTGGTAAGAGTGATCCTGTGTTTGAATTTCAGCCTGACATCATTTTTGGTGGTAACCATTGTATACCCATGTATTTCATTTTCCACAAATTGTGGCTTTACAAATGTCTAATGTGTTTACAGCATTAATATTCATAAATTCCATAATATAAACAGAGTACTCTGCAAAAAGAAAAGAAAATTTTGATTAAAAGTCCTGCATGAATTCTCGAAACTGGGCAGCCATAATTGAAAATGCGATTGTCGATTCCGTCTGGGAATGCTGATCCGTCTGGCTGGATGAAGGGCGCAAAATGAGTGCGATCAGTGTGGTTATCGGAGTCACTACGGCCCATTGCATTGCATTATGGGTACGCATACGAGGCGTATTGGCGTTGGTGCTTAGTATATGGATGATCTAGACGAACTAGCAAGAATTGATATTGACAGTTTAAGCCGCTTCATCAGGAGCTCCCAGCCGTTTGGAGGCGAAGGACTGTGGAAACACAATGGGTCCCATCCGGCCTAAGTGTGTCCATCCAATTTTCTTGAATGGACAGCCACCTCTACCTGCCTACTAGGGATGCCAATCGGGAAATCCCGAATCCCGAAATCCCGAATCCCGGAATTTTTAAAAACTTGTCCCCGGATTTTTCGGGATTTTCGGGATTGAGAATTCATATGTATTTTGACCCTACAAAAATCTTTATCACTTGATTTCGATAATAGCATCTCAGATGAAGAAAACCCTACTTCCAGTGATAAAAATTATTTGATGCCATCGAAGAATGCAAAAGCTCTATAAAACGAATTAATATGGTAACTGATTTAGATACTCAACTGTCCAAAGAAATAGATTTATTTACATCAGGAGGTGGTAGAGGTAAATATTAACAAGCTGCATACAGCTATCTTGGAACTATTTTACCAACAAATGTTGATTGCGAGAAATGTTTTTCAACGCCAGCGTATGTTGACAACAAAATTCGTTCAAGCCTATCAGATCAAATGGTAAATGCTTTAATCTTTTTCTGGGAATCCAAATAATTTATTGCTGTTTTTATATTTTATTTTTAATGACATATAATTCTGATAGACATAATTGGAATACAAATGATTTTGTTAACAAAATTTTTTATTATTAAGAGAAAATCACGATTTTTCCCGTGATTTTTCGGGATTTTTGGATCCCGAATTATCCCGAAATATCCCGGGATTTTTAAAAATCGATCCCGTTTGGCATCCCTACTGCCTACGTACCTACTTTTCTCCGTTTACGAAAGTTTTGGGTTAGTGGTACGAATTAAACTTTATTTTGTTTATTATTGTCAGGGAGCACTAAATGTCACAATTTCCGCACTAGCATAGTAACTAGTAAACAGTGACACGATACTTGGTAATGGGATATCAATCTCCATTTTTAAAGTAGCGATAAAAAATAGTTAATTTTAGTGCCCTTTAGAACTAAAACTGTGATTGTATATGTGTGTGTGTACTTATGTATGTATGTATGGATGGTTGGCATAACACAGTATCAATGTAAACGTTAGAGAAGAGTAGCTGAGAAGCATAACCTCAGGTGAACAAAATATTTGGCATACAATGCAAATAATAGTAGTGAATTGGCATAAAATATAATAAAATATCTATCAATTCAATAGGATAGAATGAACACAAGCTATGTACATGCATACTATATAATAACAACAACAATAATAACAAGAACAACAACAACTAATAACAAAAGAATTGAAAGAAAGAATATCACATTTATCTCTTTCCCCCTCTCTGATTTCAGATGCTGGTGGGGGGGGATATATTTGTGTCATTATTCTTATACTCTTGCTGCTACCTGCCATCTGCCAACTGCCAACTACAATGTCGTGTAGATTGGCCCAAAAGTGCCTCCAGCATATTGGTGATATTACCACACACCGAATGTCGTCTTCTCACTCGCTAGCTAGCTAGGTACATAGGTGTATGCCTGTATGTTTTTGTTCCTTAACAGATTTTTAGTTTTGAATGCATTTTTTTTTTCATTCTCTTCTCTTCGTTTTTTCTCCCTTTCTGTGATATTTCTTTACATTTTTTTTTTTTTGTGTTTTTCTGAATGACTTTGGAATAAAAATATATTTCGAGCATAGAAAATTGATTGGTTTAAAGCTTAGACTTTGATTCTAATGAAACTATAAATCATAAAATCAAACACTCCAGTAGACACATTAATCATGACACAGAGGAAAATTTACGCGACCGTCAACATTTTCTTTTCAATGTTTTTCGTATTGCTGGATGCATAAATTGGCAAAATGGTAGGAGGCAAAATTAGATGAGCGCAATGCCAAGAAGTCTAAAATTGAATCTTTTAATGTTTCATAGAATATATAAAAAGGATTGGCAATTCATAACAGATGGCTAATATTGAGAGACAGACATCGTCCACGGTAATGGCAATAAGAAACATTTTTGATTTGCTGTTGGATGATGATATGAAGATTTTTCGAAAACAATGTGGATTACTAACGTGCTGTTGGCTAATTAGGCTTCCCATCTCGAGGTACGAAGTACGCCAGGAGGACTGTCTAGAGTTAGCAAAATAAACCGTAAAGTCCACTTTACCAAATATTGAGTTGAAATTTTGAAAGAATATTATCTTCCAAGTATTGTCGTCAGCAGTCTTTTAAATTTCATTGATCACATAAAAATGTTTATAGAGTGTTCTTATTAAGATTTCAAAGCAATAGTTTGCTATGAGGCTATTCATAGTTATCAGTACGTCCAATTTAAGATCATGCATTAAATGCCTCATCTTTTTTAGTGTTGGCTTAATACGGGACCAATAGAGCTGTCAACGACCCAAATTTCTTAACTATTCTCAAGTGTAATAATCGCAGATGCTATTTATGTAGGTGTATTGTATACGTTTTTTTCACATTTCTATTAAAGAGACTTGTATAGTCTGTGCTTAACTAATATGCTTAAATGAAAATATTTTAAGTAAATAGCATTTGCTTTTCATTTTAATTTTATTTCTATTAGTAATTACATCTGCTTGCAGATTCTCCCCCAACAATTAAGATGATGTGCATTAGAAAGTTTCTATCATATCGCCTCTTCTCATAATCGAAATGATTGTTCGTTTTCTACAGGTAACAACAAATTAACACCGTACCTGCCGTAATGTCTCAAGGAGTTACAATCTAGAACTTCTCTGTCACTAGAACTTTTCAGTCAGGATTACGATCTAGCTTCTCACACTATAAGTGGCGGGACCTAGAATTTTAAGTCGGCTACGAATGACAGATTTCTGAGAAATTTCTCATGGCAATTTTATTTACTCTAAACGATATTTTGCCAAAGGAACCCACCGCAACCTCACGTCTAATAAGTCAACACATTATCGACGCTGACTTGCTTGGTGTCATCTGCTATTTAGCCAGATATTATGATCCAGAAGTCGCCGTGGTCTAGTAGGTAGTGTGTTGGCTTATTAAACGTAAAAGCCAGGGTTCGAGTCCCAGGTCAGACATCAAAACAAAATAAAAAAAGTATTTTTTCGGCGATTTCCTCTCAGAAGATTTCTGACAGAAGCTCTGAGAGTAAATAAAATTGCCATGAAAAGTTTCTCATAAAATCTATCGTTCGGAGTCGACTTTAAACTGTAGGTCCCGCTACTCATGTATAAAATTAACACACACAACAAAAGTGGTGTGAGAAACTAGGTCAATAATCCTGACTGATGGGTTCTTATGTATGTTATGATCCAGAATGCCCCTTCCAGGGACCTCTGTTTCTTGCGTAAACCTTACGTAGAACTTTTCTCTCGATTACTGTCAAGACTGCTGCATCAGTGCTAAATAGGGTCCATGCCTCTGCGCCATAAAGAAGAACAGAGAGGATGAGCGTCTTGTAGAGCATTAGTTTTGTTGTACCAGAGAGAGGTCTCTTGTACCCAATTCCCTATTGCGTTTGATCACACTGCGAAAAACCCGGTAACTAAACTCAGGTTATTACTGGATAGTATAATGCATGATAAAAAATAAAAACTTTTGATTGCCTCAAATCCATCTGGTTTCAGAGGAGTCTTTGAGTTTTTGCTTCTCTTTATCTTTCCTTTCGCATTCCACAGAATGGTTCTGGCCCCATTAGTGGCATAAAAACTCCCCTACTCGCATACTGATATGCCTTTCAAGGTAAATTCTAGATTGTGCGTTACTGCCAACAAGACATTACCCGTATTGGCAGTGTTAAAATTATTTCTCTTCACTTTAAGCAGATTTTATTATGCTTATGACATGCATAGGAGACCATGCAGACGTTCAAACTGATGCCTGATCAAAATCATTTGGAATTTTGAAATTTTAGTTACCGCACTTGGCATGTTCATCAAACGTACTTTGTAGAGTATTATTTACGCAAATGTTTTCCTTTATAAATTATGAAGCTCTTAAAGTCTTATTAAAGCGTATTATGCCTACATTACCATTAAAATTTAAAATCTTAAAAAGTCTGAATAGAATCACTGCCATTATGGTTTATTTACACAGAAAGTATGTACTTTATGGGAGAGAGAATTACGATAGAAATTACCTTAGCAATGATGATTTACGTACAAAGTGACATGTAAACAAATCCAGTAGATTTAATTACATTACAGACAACTGAAATGCAGGATGTATTTTATAGACTCATTAAAGAAATGATTCCTATCAATATAATGCATTCCTCTCTCTCTCTCTCTTTCTCTCTCTTTCTCTCTGCAGGGCCAATGACATTATTTACCCACACTGTTAATATTTCTATTGACCATATTTGGGAGGTTTTTTTTTTTTTGAATTAGGCCACATGAGTAACAACAACCAAACTGACTTAAATTCAAACATCTCTTTGCAATTGAAATTAAAAATTTTATTTCGAAATTCTTGCATACAATTAACCATCGAAGTATTCGTACTTCGTACCATGCTCTTTAACAAGACAACGTGGTTCTATAATAAATAGCTAAAGTATCCATATTATTACGATTATCGACATGTAGATCAACAACAACAACCACAACCACAACAGCAATAACAACAACAGCACTCTGAGTAACTCATCATCAGCAACAGTACTGTCAGTACTGTCACATGCATAACTAAGTATTGACTTTCTTGACTACTAATTTAGATTTTTACACTGTTTCCATGGGCAAAGTATGAGCTTTCTTTTAGTAATTCTGCGGGAATAATGTTTTCAGAATTGCTTAGGTAAGGTTAAGCAGAGTAGCAGACCCCGTTTACACGAATAACGATATCCTGTTTCTCTAGAGAAATCCAACCCTAGTCCAAAACAAATCTTGGTATTGAAGCAATCTAGGTTGAAGATAGTGACAGATCAAACACCTCCTTGTCCTTGCAACAAAAGCAAGCAGCTGACATATGAGGTGAAAGACAACTTCTTCCTCCTCAGAACCACAGCTTCTGCAAAATACGCGACTTTAGGCATGGATATCAAAAGGACAATGGCCCTTAACAATTTTCATTATGCGTTGAATGCGCAGGCGACTTAAGGATATATACACATATCCAGCAGAGTCTAGGGAAATTGCATATGCCTTCCTGCTGCCAATTAAATTGAGCGTACCTGTAAAACAAGTTAATAATATTCAAATTAACTGATGCAATCGAAAAGCCTATGCCCTGTAATATGTTCTAGATTGCCAGCTCCGCACCGACCTTGAACAAGTCGTCAGCAATTATATTTACAACGATATTCCTATATTAGGAACCCTGATAAGGATTATCTTTGAATGATACGAATGGACAAGGACGGGCACTAAATTGTAGCCTAGTTATCCGAATAAGTCAAGAGATTTTCGGATAAAATCCAGCCACTGAAGAAGCTTTGCTAGAACTTTTAATACAATAAAAAGCTGTCATACATCATATTTTTAAGCATTTCGCTGTACAGTTTGGGTAATACTCTACAATACGCTCATCCACTCCGTGCTTCTTTATGGCATAGAGGCATGGACCCTATTATGAAGCTTTGAGAGTATTCGAGAGAAAAGTCCTACATAAGATCTTCGTTCCAGTGCAAGTAAACGATGATTTCCGCATTCAATACAATATTATGAGCTATTTAACGACATAGGCGTTGTGCAGCATATTAAGATTCACCGGCTACGCTGGCCCGGCCATGTCATTCGAATGGAGAAGGATACTTCGGAAGTCAACGTTGTTTGAGTTGGAAAGACCAAATCGAGGAAGTTCTATTATCGATTGGTTAAACAAATAAGTACGTTGCGTTTAGGTTTCACAAAATCGTCTATAAATAATTTAAAATTTTTGTTGTCATTGTCTTTAATAATTTGTGACGTAATAATAATAATAATTTAATGCATAATTTTACCTTTAAAGATGGATACAGTGTTTGTAAATTTAATCACATACTAGCTACACTTACCTTATGCATTTACGTTACTCTCACACAATTACAAAAAGACACTCTCACACTCTACTCACTGCTCATCAAATGTACATACCATATGCATAGCCATGGACAAAGATAACAAACGTACAAACGTATAAACGTACAAACGTACGAACTGACACGTTTTATAGTTTTCGAGAGTTTTACTAATGAGTTCTAAACATGCATTCATTTACTCATTCATTTAATGTTTAATATACTCGTTGTTGTTCTTGTTCTTGTTGTGTTTATTGTGGTTGTTGTTGTTGTTGTTGTTGTATGTTGTTGTATGTTGTACTTGTGTGATGCTACTTTTGCTAATTTTTCCTCTAATACTTCAACAAAATGTGAATGGCACTTTCACATACACCCTTGTACTCCACTGTACCCCTGTATCCCAGTATCATGTATTATGTACCACGAACAACAACGAATGATGATGGCCTCTTTACCTTTACAGCCAATATTAATATGAGTCTGCGGCATATGGGGAGAGGGGAAGTAATGGCACTACAACCTTGTAGATGTCATGGGATTAATGCAAGTCTTGTAACAATTTCCGCTTTTAAGTATCTTTTGTCACACACACACACAAGAGGAGACTTTTACACTGAGAAAGTCAATCTTTTGAAGGACTTTTTGGTTTACAAGGTATTAATTGAAGGCCGGTCTATGTTTTTTATTCGTTTGCATTATTAATTTTATATTTCTTTGCATAATCGTTAGTTAATTGCTCTTTATGTAGGGTATTTAAATGGCGGTGTTTAAGCCATCTTTTGCGCTCTTTTCTCATTACGATTGGTTGTTTTTCTCAATTTGTTTTCTCATTTGGATTAATTTATGTTCAGCGTAGATTAGATTACAAATCATCCTTTATTTTGTGCTCCTTTTTTTTGTGTTTTTCTTGTAACAAAATCTAACGGGATGCAAAGAAAACCTCCTCGTACTCCCTACTTTGTTTTTCCCTTTTTTATTCCGTTTCTCTTTGTTATTCTTACAAGTTTTTTTGTATTTGTTTGCAGTTAATTAAACGTGATACGTTTTGCTATTGTTTTTTATGTTGTTTTATTCTCTTATTTGATGATTGTTGTTGTAAATGTTTTTGTTTTTGTTTTTGCTTTATTTGATTATTTTTGTAGTAGAAATGAATGAATAATTAATATTTTGTTTTTATAGTTGTTGTGGCTACTGCATCCTTTTCTTTTTCCTTTTTCCACTTGTCCTTATTCACATTGTTCATTGTTGTTATTGTTCTTTGTAGTCTTTTTGCCACAAATAAAACGTACAACAAATGAATTGATGATGAGTTGTTATTGTTATTGTTGTTTTTGTTGTACTCTTGTTTTACTTGGTGTTCCTGTTCTAATGCCTTGACGATGATAATGTTGATGGGTTTAATCAATTAAAATATATCTCCCCAGTAAATATTCGTTGTGGTTGGATAATCACAAAAAGCATTGATAAAGCTGATTACGAAGCAGTAAGCAATAGCTGCAAAAGTGAAAAAGAGACCGAGAGAAACGAATGAAATGGGTTAAGCGAAAGCATATCATCAGTCAGTCCTTAACAGATTAATTAAATTTTTTTTCCCACATTTTCTATGATTTTATGTTTATAATTTTAAAGAATACATAAGTACTTACATTACTGCGATTGAATGATTAACAAATTAATAATTGATTTCAGTTTAATTTGTGCTTATTTTTTATTATATCAAGATCAGTGACTGGTTAACTTACAATCGCGGTGAAGGTATTTATTTTTCCTCCGTCAATAATACTAAACACCTAAACAATCGAGTATATTATTTCGATTATCGACATGGAGATCAACAACAGCTACAACGATAACAACAACAACAGCATTCTGAATAACTCATCATCGATAACAGTACTATCAGTACTGTCACATGCATAACTCAGTATTGACTTCTCTGACTACTAATTTAGATTTTTTCACTGTTTCCATGGGCAAAGTAAGGGCCTTCACAGTAACAGATTATAGAACAGATTTTTGAATTGATTCTTATTAAATATAGGGGTTGGTTATAGCAAGGTTGCTTATCATAGTCTTACTATTCTCTTTAAACGTTCTTGTACATTCTTCCAGTTCGCATTATGACTAAGTTATTGTCCACGATCATTAAATTACAGACAACCTGAATGTGAAAGTTGTGAAAGTGCTGAGCTTTAGAAGATAAGCATGCTTTCAGAGACTACAATGCAAATGTAATATTTTAAGATTCTTTTAAAGACTTCTGCCTGCCAACAATACGAATTCTTTTTCATAAACATTGCTTTCATGCTTTTGATATTGAGACATTCAATTTGCACGTTCAGATTCTTTTGGTGTCAAGACCTACATACATGATTGTTAATTACAACTCTTTAGTTAGGATTACGAATTCATTTCTGATACCACTAATGTTGTGTGTATGTTAATTTTATACGAGAGTGGCAGGACCTACAGTTTAAAGTCCACAACGAATGACAAATTTTTGAGATACTTTTCATTGCATTTCATATCATTTTATTTACTCCCAGACTCTTTGTTAGAAATCTGCTTAGAGGAAGCCGCCGAAGAAATATTTTTTCAGATATCGATTATATAGAGATGTTTGAACCTAGACTAAGCAGACTGTAGAATACCTTTTTCCTACGATATAAACATTTGAAAACAATTAAGCCGTGAAATAGTTTGAGGTTTTAGTATGCAATTCATTATAATAATGAATTATTTGCCCTTTTATTATAAATTCTAATTGAAACTGCATCAAATACTTTCAAGATTTTAAAATTCTGGCAATAATTTACAATTTATTTTTGTTAAAAAATTAAAAACAAAAAAGAGGTTCTATGCGTACGCATATTCTGACTGAAGACCAATACAAGGCACAACTTATTTAAAAGGGTATTGAAGACAAAAAAAAAAAAACCAAAAAACCCAAAATATTTGTGAATTTAAACTCGAAGACAATTGCATACAACCGGTGTATGGTGGAGTGGAAAGTTGTGTGTTATAAATGCATTTATAAATTAGAAATTGTAGCAAAAAATGAATCCATAAAACAATTGTAAAAACAATAACAAAAACAACATCAAGAATATTTTAAAAATATTTGCATTTACAATATACTCGTATATCGTATATATAGAAATACATATACAAGTACATGTATATGTGTATGTGTATGTATGTGTGTATATTTTTGTATATGTTTTAGTAACAAATTGCATTTTACTTATCTTATGAATTAAAATTCATTGTTTTAATAAATTTATACAACATACGAGAGTACAAGGACCAGCATAAAACGATTCTTGTTGAAAATAGTGCAAGTGTATGCGTGCTTGTTAGTATTATTAGAAATATTTTTATTTTCTCTCTCTCTCTCTTTAGAAATACCATCAGTTGATGTTATTATTATTGCTATTGTTGTTGTTGTTTTTGGTATACAATTGCATTTGCCCAGAGATCTACAGTTTGTCAATTAGATAAATTCCCTTAAAACATACTTAATTAATGTAGAAATTTTATCAACAACTTTTACGAAAACTTGCTCATTGTAAAATATACCATATCCTGTACGCATATACATACATACATACATACATACACTGCTATTATGAATACATTCACACACTTACACATACATATGAAAGTTTGTAGAGAAAGTCAAATAAACAGCTTAAGAACAACAATCAGAAATATTTCTTCTCTTTCTCTGCCCAATTCTGTTCTTTTTTTTTTTTTTTTTGTTTCCTGGCCATTTCTAATACGATTTGCTTCTTATAAAATGTTTGATTGCATCTACGTATGTATGTATGTATGTGTGTATGTATATTTGTGTGAGAAATATCTACATCAACTATTTGTAACACTTAAATAGTTTTGTTTTCCTTAAAGACACTACAAAGCATTAGAATCTGTGCATTATGAATTTTAAGTAAAATAAACTAAGATTTTGGCGGTGCAATACCCGGAAAACAGCAGATAAGTGCCAATACAGTTGTTAGAACACTGATACCACTGCAGACTAATAGACAGTCAGCTGTTGTGATGTTGCCCAATAGAGATTCTTATGGGCTTCAGTCATTTTGGTAGGCATTGTAAAGACTTGGCGTTCCGTCAAATGAATAAATGCAGGAGCTAGGGGCAGTAAGTTGTTAAATGCACACACATAACATACATAATTGGTCATTACAATCCTTCAGTCAAGAATACGACCTAGCTTCTCACACCATTTATGTTGTGTGCGTTAATTTTATAAATGAATGGCGGGACCTACAGTTTCAAATCGTCTCCGAACGACAGATTTTTTTTTGAGACGCTTTTCATCGCAATTTTATTTACTCTCACAGTTTTTGTCAGAAATTTGCTGAGAGGAAGTCGCCCATGAAATATTTTTCTATATTTCGTTTTGATGCCTGGCTTTGGGTACGAAACCGGGCTTTACGTCTAATAAACCAACACATTACCTACTAGACTACAGCAACTATAACAGAAGAAATTCACCTGCATATTCCCTTAGAATTTTTTTGATTATTGTAGAAAAACTTTGTTATTTTTATAGCTAGGTCCTGAAAATAGTTAAAATGAATAATTCCCATACGTGCCTCTTTTGCATCCATTCAGTGTGTGCAGTTTAACCAGGCTGCATGACTGTATAATTGAGTTCAAATATTTCTTTTAATCACTTGCAGTGAAAGTAACTTTCCATATGGAACTTAAACATTTTAGCACATCGAAAAGCATCTATGTAAACATTTACTCTAGCAAATGGGCCATTCCATGTGACGGTTTTAATTTTATTTTTTATTTTAGCGGACTTTTCCAGAAAAGCAAAGAAACTAAAAATTTAAATTAAATTGTTTTTTTTTTGTAATTTCTATTAAATTTCAATTGAATACAGGAAAGGACAGGTGAACCATGGAAAGGCCCATATTTATTTATTTAAATGGCAAAACATAGATTTTGATTTTCTCTTTTGCTTTTGGTCGATTTTCTTGTAAAATTAAGATAAAATTCCCATGTATTTCACATTGTTAAGTATGATGCCAAAAGTAATTTGAAAATTTGAATTCATACAGTGGCTACAGATGATATTGTTTGTTTGTTATACAAAGAAAACAACAAAAACAACAAAAAAAAATACAAACAAATAAAAAAATATTGAAATTTTAACAACATTTGATAAGATCTTTACAATTGTAAGATTATAAAACATTATTATGATAAAATATTACAAGTTTATGTAAATTTCTGCATTCGTATACGATGTAATATTTCCTGGAATATACAATCTCATAAGAAGCAATTATGAAAACAATTTTTTCTTTTTTTTATCTAAATTGTACATAGAAGGTGGCATGCATTGTTCTTAAGTCATTTATATATTTAGAAACCCTGTAGATTCTCCGGATTCAACATTCAGTTGTGTTACAAATGGGTCGTAGTCTAGTAGATCATGTGTTGGCTTATTAGACGTAAGGTTTCAAAATATGAGAATGTTTCCTTGGCGACTTTCTCTCAGCAGACTTCTGACAAAACTCTGAGAGCAAATAAAATTGGATGCAAACTTTCTCATATAATCTGTCGTTTCGAGTCAACATTAAGTTATTGGCCCCGCCGCTCAAATACAAAATTAACGCACATAACATACATAAGTGGTGTGATAAGCTAGGTCGTAATCCTGATTAAAGGGTTGTAATGACCAGTTATGTGTGTATGTACATTTGTACAACAATAAGATTGGATGGGATGGGATGAAAATATATGTGCACAAGGTAAAGTCCGTCATTTTTGGCGACCTCCACCCCATGGCTCCTCCTAGATTGTACACTAGCACCCGCTTGATATTAAGGCTTGGGACGCACCACGTAAAAACATTATATTGGTTTACTGTGAGCAAACATCTGCCACACCTTGTGCCCTACTGCTGACACAGCCCAAGGATCCAAGCGTTGTTGTTGTCTATTGAAACTAACTACTCCGATCTGTTGCCGATCACAATTCAGACGTTTGAAAGAAATACATTACGAAAGAGCGCCGAATTTGACGAACATGATCGATATGATCGATAAATGGAACTGGAAATACTTTGAAGCAGACCCAAACCTTTTCCAAGAACTATATTTACTTTCCAAATAGCTGACATTTGGTATAATGCCCGCAGGAATCTTTTAAAATTTTTGCCTTTAGTCACCACAATATACGCTGAAAATTATTCAAAATATCAACCACAAACCTTGTAAAGCGTCCCATGGAATTATGAAAATTTACGCACTTGATTTAAATTCCATTTGCAATAATTTACAGAATTTTTTTTTAGAGATATTTTCATTGTTTTTATTTGTGAGCTACACTGTTCGGCCAATTGAGATTTTCTTCAAGAAAATTTGTTGCCAGTATTTTCAACATGTTTTCCATAATAATTGCTGTCGGATTTATTTGACATTTCTGCTGTAATGCAATGTAAACATTAGAACTAAAAACTAGGAAAAGTTTTCCTCAATTTATACGTTCTTAAATGCAGTTTTAAATTAAAAAGGAGACCAAACACTCACACACGCACTCACACTCGTAGTCGTACTCTGCTTGAGGAAGTTCCAACGTTAAGAAAAAGAATTCAGAAAAGTTTTCATTTCCGGTTGTATGGTTTTTTTTTTTGTTTGCTTTTGTTGATTTTATTTTTTGCGACAGTAAAGAAAAAGAAAGAAAGAAACACTTCTTCTAATTACATACATGACCAATGGAAGTATGTACATGGAAGAAAACCAACAAACTAAGCAGAAACTCTGGCAAGAAAATTGCATGCGTTTCTTCTGCTGTTCTTCTGTTCTCTCTCTCTCTCTATCTTCTGTTGGCAAAGGAAATAACGCTTATGGACATATGTAAACTCTCATATGTATATGTACAAATACATATGTGAATAGGTATGTGTGTGTGCAAAGTATAAGGCAAAAGTATATTTGAGAAAAGTTAATTATTCCTTCAGTTTTTTTCCCTTTTTAGTTTTCGTTTTTTCTTTTTCTCGTGTCTAATTCTTCTTGCTCTGCTTTCAGGGGGTTTTTTTTCCCCGTCTGTGCAACAGCAATTTAAAACTCTCTACAGTTTTACATTTTAAAGCCAAAAAGGCTAAAGTTGCGTGTGCTGGAGTGTGTGAAAAAAGTTTACAGAGTTTAGACCAGAAGGCATTTGAAAATGAACATGTTTCACCTTGTTGCAAGCAAAAGGAGACGACGAAGAAATAGAAGTCGTCTCTAGCAAAGGAATGAAATTGGTTGCCCAAAATGAAGAAATAGAAAAAGTTTTACTTTTTCTCTCTCTCTCGATCTCACTTACACTCAAACTGTGTTTTACTATTTGCTGCCAACTCAACCACATGTGTTGGTAGCTGGTTATGTAAGAAAAAACAAAAAAAAAAAAACCAAATACTCTACTCTACTCTTCTCCACTCATATATGGAATCACTTTCGCATCTTTTTTCCTTTTTTCTGTTTTTTTTTCTTCGTACGTTAAGTGTATGCGTGTGAGAATGACTGCATTTTTATCTAAATTGTTTCCAAAAGTTCAAAAACTCTTCGTGTTGCTCCTGAGGCTGATGTTGCTTGTATTCCAGGAGTTGTTGCAGCCAAATACCAATACCGTCGTCAGTCATCCACTCATGTGGCATGTACGTACATACGTATCTGAGCGTATGTATGCAGCCTTGTTAAAGTGGCTGAACACTTGGCCCTGAAACGGTATTTCATGTAGAACTTTAACTTGTTTTTTCTTATTTTTATTTGTCAACATTCGTTTATTTTTTGTGCCTTCATCTTCTTCCATTTCCTTTTCATCTGCTTCCTTTTTTACGTGAGTGCAAATTTAATTTTAGTGAGTCTGTGTAGGTGAATGAGTGCAAGTGTAAGTGTTTTTTCATTTGTTAGTCTCTGTTTTGTTTTTAAGCTTTATGGGTGTGTGAAGTTGGAAACAAATAAACAAAACAAAAAAAAAAAATTCAAATCAAAAATATTGCTGCTTTAAAATGTCCACTTTAGAGTTGGAGAAATACTGTGGGCGTTAAAAGTATGTCATAACATCTGCCTACTTACAAAGGAAGAACAAAATGAACGTTTTCTTTTAAGAGTATTTCTTTGATTTTCTTTCTTTGCTTAATAACGAAATATTATCTTAATTAATAAAACATTATGAAAATTTCTAATTTTTCTGAAAATTGTCGGCAGCATTAATTGATCGCTAACAGGTTTGTTTTAAATAAAATATTTTCACACGCATTTATAGGAATAATTCATCCGGTTTATTTTACTTTGTATTTGTAATAAATAATATTGTATTGTATTGTACAAATGTAGTACATGTTTATTTCAGGGAACCTATTTGAACAAGTTATTGTAAAATAGCGAATAAAACCATAACTTCTATAGCTATGCACAGTGGAGCAAAAATGTTAATTTGTTTATATATTTGAATTTGAGTTAATTCAAGTTAAATTTTCTACGTTCTAGCTCTGGCACTAGTTCATTGTGAAATAAATATTTTAAATTCCCAAGAAGAGTTGCTTCTCGCTCGTTGTTCACTGTGTTGTATAACCCTATCGCAGGTATTTAAAAAAAGGAAGAAACTCTACAATTTTAATTAGATTTCAAAAAATGTCGATTTCCAATTATAAAATTACCGGCAACAATTATGACATTTAATTATGAGACGTGGCCAAAAGTAAAACCAATGCTGCGATGCTTTATTTTACCAATACCGCACGTACTTGAATGCAATCAACTATGCCTGGCATTCAGTTAAATGTAGTTTTAATTTTATTTTACTTTTTCAAAAATATTTTATTTCCCTCTCTCTCTCCTTCTCTTGCTCTCTCTATCTCCCTCTCACTCTCTATATAAAGTAAAATAGTATTCGAATAAATATTATTAAAATACAAATTATTCATGACATTATGACAGTATGTTTATACGAATGCACGTGCATAAGTATGTTTTAGTTTTTCCGGAAAAAAAAAAACATTTTAATGATGATGTGATAAAATTATCACAGAAACCACAAACAATCGAACTGACATTTTTCTTAATTACACATGCCAAAAACAATACAAACAAATAAATTTATTTTCACATTTTGTTTTTATTCCAGAGAATAAAATAAGAAGGCCAAAACAATCAGTTAAAACACGCTGAAGATAAAATGCAAAAATAAAAATTAAAGTTTTAAACGCTCGAAACTAACGCGATTCTAAATACTTCAACTTGTTCAGTTCAGTCGGCCGCTTATATAGAGTCTTCCAACATGTAACGCCTAACTTTATCAGTAACGGCCATCTTGTTAAACATCAATCTGTCCAATTACATACATACTTAACTTCATTGGTCATTATACTGCCCTTGAGTCAGGATTACAATTTATCTTCTCACATTACCTAAGTATGTTGTGTGTGTGTGTGTTAATTTTACCAATCCAGTGGCGGGATTTACAGTTTAAAGTCGACTCCGAACGACAGACTTTTGAGAAACCTTACATCTTTTTTGTAAATGCAACAACTAAGACTGTAAATACGAGTACCTCGAATCATTTATAAGTATTATAAGAAGTATTTTTCTAAAGTTATGTATCCAAATGAGTAGGCTTATGTGAATCAAACATATTTCGAATGCTATGAGTTTGATGTCAACATTGGACGCATATTCATTGCACCCTGTACTTATAAATCAACGGTGTAAGGAGTATGAATGAGTCAGAGTACATAGTTAAATATCAATATTGTAGACTCACTGTATATTCAAAATTTCATGAAAAAACAATTCATTGCTGATCTCCGATACTTACCCTGCCTTCCTTATAAAACAAAGAAATTAAAATTCATAATTTTTTTTTTATTTTAAATTTTTATTCATTTTTTATTGAAATAAAAAAAATTTTTGCATTTTCTATACTTTTTCGTAATATTTTTTGTTTCTTTTTTTTTTTGTTTTTGTTTTTATTCTTATATTTTCAATAGTTTTTTCATTTCCTTTTTTGTTTTGTTTTTGTTCACAGTAATTTCCATCATCAAAATATCAAATTACGTACATTATATGGAGTTGGTTTCTCTTTTTTTTTTTATGGGGAGGAGGGGATTTTTTTTTTACTTTTTTATTAGTTATACGTTTAAATGTTGTTCTTGTTTTTTTTTCTTTAATTTTTTTTATTCAAGTTTTATTTTTTATTTTATTTTTTCGTTAGTAATATACTTGACATTTGAATAAAAATATAAACATTACTAATATAATATAATTTTTGTTTTCTGTTTTTATTTTATACTTAAAGGAAAATGCTTTGTTTTTTATGTTTTTATGTTTTTGTTTGTATTTGTTTATTTTTGTTTTTGTTTTTTTTTTTAGTTTTATTTTTAATAATAACGCACAAAAAGCAGCAACAATTAAGCAAAAATTTATTAAATAAATTCAATTTATAAAATGGTTTACATATTTATAATTAAATATTTAAAAAATATTTTTTTTTATTAATTAATTAATTAATAAATAAATTAAAGCTTTACACAAAGAAATTTAACAATTTATTAAATTTTTATTCCTTTTTTTTTTTAATAATAAATGGCTCCAGCAAAACGAAAAAAAAATAATAAAAATTGTAAAGAAAAGAATTTTAAGCTGGTAGTACTTCTGTTTTCCATTTTTTTTGTTTTTTAAGTTAATAAATACATTTAATGTTGTCGGTTTTCCTTTTTTTTTTAATATATTTTATTTAAATTTTTAATTTTTTTTTTTCAATATTAGTTGACGGATGTAAAAAAATATTTTGTTTTTACAATTTTTCTTTTTTGCATAACTTTAATAAATTAATTTAAAATTTTTAAAATAAAAAAAAATTGAAAATATTATGTGCCTATATAAAGATAAAGGAAGAAAGATATTTGCCATTTAATTTAAAATTTTGTATTTTCAGTATCAACACGATTCAAGTTATATTCTCTACTCAGATTTTTTTTTTATGAAACCAGCACTCAGGGGATGACCCCTACTCATGCAGGGCATTGTGCAGGTTTTTTAGGAAAGGTGGAAAGAGAGAGGGATGATGCGAACGGTAAGGAAACGAGTTGCTGCTGGTATAAAATGGCCAGTGCCATACCTTCGCCATTAGACAGTCTACAGCATTCGTCCCCAAGAAGCCCGCAGTTTCTCATACCACTTATGTTGTGTGTGTTAATAAGCCAGCACACTACCTACTAGACCACGGCGACCCCCGAAAATATCCGAATTTATAATTAAAAAAAATATCTTTTAAAGATACTTATTGCCTAGAATTTCTGTGACAGTTACTGTCTTTAAAATTTAACTTGACAATCAAAATGCATGTTTTAGAATGATTGTGACAAGCTACACTTTGTTTTATAAGCAAATGACAATGTCATTAGTTTCATCCTTTTATGGACTGGGGACATGCCTTCCATTAAATGTGTTGATAATGTGTTAATAGCTGAAAGCGTAAGACATATATGAAAATAAAAAACGTACTGAAACCGCCTCCGGGAAAAGTACTGAAAAAAGTACTAAAATACAAAATTTTTCAACACTGCACAGAATACTTCCTTACGCACGGTTAGACACTTTATTAATTACATTTTCCAAACTTTAAAAACAAAACATTTTTACGGAAAAAATCAAAAATAAAATAAAATTAATATGGAATTAATATTTGTTTTTTTTTAGATTAAATATTTCAATTATTTGTTGTTTTTTTTTTTGTTTGTTTTTCTTTGAAAACTTAAGAACTAATTTTAACTACATTTAGTATTAATTTAAACATTTTAATTTTTCTTCTTTTTTTCTATTATTTTTTTTTAAGTTTAATTAATGCTATCTCGCTCAAAAGTGTTGTTTTCTTTTTTTTTTCTTAAAATTCACGATTTAATTATATTTTACAATTTTTATATATAAAAAAAATTAATTTAAAAAAAATTAATGAAATTTTTGAAGCAAATTAAATAGGCTGTATTTAAAAAAAAAAAAGAAATGTTTTAATAACTAATTTTTATTTTATTTTTATTTATTTTTTTTTTTTATTTAAGTTTTAAACACTTGTGCGTAAAAATATATAAATTTTCTGGGTTATTATTCTCGATTTCTTTTCAGAGTTGTTTTTATTTCTAAATAATTTTTTTTCTCTCTCTATAATACATTATATATATATATATGATATCGTACATATACATATATCTCTATGCTTAGCATTTTATTTTATTTTTTTTTGTTTTTGTTTTTATGTATTTTCTTTTGTTTTAATAATAATAATTTATAACTAATTCTTGTTTTATTTTATAATTATCATTTTGTTTTTTTACGCGTCATCATTTTATACAGTTTACATTAAATTTATGTATGTTTTGTTTTCATTAATAATTAAATACTATTCTCATTATTTATAATTTTAAACTAAATTTTCTTTTTTATTTCTTTGACGTTTCTTAGCATAATAAAATCTATTTTTTGTATATAATTTTTTTCTTCTTTCATTTTTTCTTTCTTAGTACGAGTATCTCCACTTAATTAAAGGAAAAAAAAATTCTATTTTTTATTTGTTTTTAATATTATGTTATAATCTAAATATCTTTTGGTATTTTTTTTTTTCATTTATTTTGGAATATATAATTTGTTTTTGTATTTTTGTTTTACTTTTAATTTAATTTCTTACCAAAAATATTTTCTATATTTCATTATAAATATTATTTTTAAATTTATATTTATTTCGGTTTCGTTTTCGGTTAGCTTCTTCTCTGTATCGCTTTCTTTTATTTCTCATTTATTATATTGTTTAATATTCCTTTTATATATTTTAATTAATTTTATAAATTATTAATAAATTTTCTTATACTTTTCACTACATTAAATTCTTAGTTTCCATTTCTGTATATCTTCTCTATAGAAAAACATTATTTCACTTTTTTTCTTCTCGTTTGAAATAAAATAATAAAACAAAAAAATGAAAGAAAGGACAAATAAAATAGAAATCGGATCATAAATTTTATCTCTAACGTCTAGTTCCCTTATACATTAAGACCGCGCTTAACGCGGGGGATGCGTTCCAATTAGTAACAAAGCTAAATGAAACAGCGTTAAACGAGGCAGCTTAACTCGTACAAATGTAAATACATTACAACTCTAGAAAATACAGTGGGAATCTTTATTCTTTACAGGGTAACAAAAGAGCATAGAAAAAGTCGCTATATAACGCATCACAAGTATCAACACAATGCACGATTTAGGGGAATCCCAATACTACCGCGTAATACTGAAACTGCGTTAAGCGGGGCATCACTAAACGGAGTCTTACTGTATACTTTCAGTAACCCACCAGATTTGATACAATCGCTATTCTGTTATCCATTGTAAATGGATAACATATAGGGAATATAATACAAAACATTAATTGATATTTTTTTGAACTTACATTGCCAGATCTACAAAATAGATTGTTAAGAATTTCAATATCATCTTTCTATCTTCCGCTTCCAATGTCATTCACCGTGAGATCATTTGGATCATAGAACCCAAGCCACAACTATTCATAACAAACACCTTAAAGCCTTAAATCAATGCTGATATGAACATGGATCGGTAGGATCCTTTTATTTAATGACGAGAGTATCTCAAAATACAGAGATACAGACTTTAATTTTGTAAACTCCCCCAAAGTATGTTACGACAAATGATAAAACACCATGTTCGTTATTGATGCATTTACCCTGAAGTTATTTTCCATTAGGAGGGACATCATCCGAAATGTGGAAATTGAAAATCTCTACAAACCACGGTACCTAGGGACAAAACTCCTAATGAGTTGGAATTCCGGAACTGAAACAAATTCAGAAACTGATAACAATTACACACATCACAGTGAATGTTTGATCAAAGGCAAATATTTTTGCCCGGAAGCCTTTGTGGTTCCTTAACAAAAAGAACAAATAAATCAACATAATCCCCGAGATGATATTTCTTATGATACTTTATTCTCGGATGGTCTTTACAATAGTACCGATAAATCATAAAAGATTCTATGAAAGGATTTCTCCTTGGCACTTCTTTATGGGCCATTATAAATTTTAGAACAGAGCCGATGATATTACGAATGTGCGAAGTGTATGTTATGCACTAGCTAAATAAAGGTGGGCAAATTAATAAAAATTAATTAAAATTTATTAACTTTGTAATTGTATTAGAGCTGATTAACTGAACCAAAGTGTTTAATGGATTAACTTTTACTTCGAAGTTAACTTTCTTTGCATCGTGTTTAGTTTTTTGCCACACTTGGGTGTTACATTTTCCAACCGATGATAAATTATTGTGCATACTTTGGGGAGTTACTGTTTAGGCAATCCCCTAAGGTATGTGACATTTAAATCAGTTTCGTGACATTTAACGTACATATAAAATTTTAGAAATAGGCCTCCTCTTCTCTGTGGCACTACGCAAAAAAAGAATTTTTTAATTAAAATTTAATGAAAATTTCAATATAAATAAACTAAAATGATTAATTATTATATTAAAAATAATTCATTTTATATTCATCTTCTTCTTGTTTCGTTTTTATAGAAAATATTTGTTAATAAGATTTCTTTCTGTAATTTTAAGAAAAAATTTGTTTTCTTCTTTTGGATGTTGTTGTTTTTTTGTTTTATTTGTTACGTACTAGGGTTTTATAAATATTTATTTTAATTTTTTTTTTTTTGTTGTTGTTGTTAATATTAAATTACATGATTCTTGTTAAATAAATATGTATTTTTTGTTTACAAGATTTTTTTGTTTTGTTTTGTTTTTTATTTTTAATTTATTTTGCATATACGCGGAACACCTCGTTGACCAGTCTTTAAATTGTTTGCTTTTGTTTTTTATTTTTTCTTTTCTTTTTGTTGTTGTTATGAACAAAGTTAAATAATGTTAATTTTTATGTTTTAATTGTTGTGTTGTTGTTGTTGTTGTTAAATTTATAAATATTTTCTAAATGAGTTTTTTTTGTTTTTGTTTTGGCGAATTGTGTCATCATGTCCTAAGTCATGTCTCTTGTCTTATATTAATCAATAACGCTCGTGGTATGTGTGTGTGTGTGTGTGTGTGTATCTTTCAATGAAAACTATTTTTTAATTTATTTTTTATTTTATTTTTTATTTTTAAATAGCATATATTTTGTAATATTATGTGTATGAGTAGATGTGTAGATAAGATTTTTTATAATAAATTTGGTTTTTAGACAAAAGAAAATCAATGCTTTGGATGTGTGGTAAAGGGAGTTAATTTTTAAAGTAGAAAATAATTTTTAATTTAAAATTTTCGTTTTCTTTTCCTTTTTTTTGTTTTGTTTTGTTTAAATATTTTTGTTCTTGTTTGTTTTTTGGTTTTTTGGTTTTTTTTTGTTTGTTTTTTGTATAAAATATGTATATTTTTACAAAATATGATTTGATTTCGTTATTTATTTATCATAAATTTTCTTTTTGTTTTGTTTTGTTTTCGTTTTGTTAAAGTGGAAAAAAGATTGAATTTTTATTTTGACACATTCGTAGCTAAGAAGACTTTTTCCCTTGGGTTTCTTTTTCGTTAATGCCCATCGTAGTAGTATCTTCTTATTTATTGATTTTTATTTTATATTTGTTGTTATTAATTTTATTTTAAATTTAAGCTAGCCAAATAAGATTATTCTCTTTTTATATTTCCAAACATTTTCTTTCTTTATTTTTTTTTTTATTTCGTTTTCAATGTCAAGGAAGCAACTAAATTAGACTGGAAGCTGAGATCGCGTTTTTGTTTAAAGATTTATTTTCTTGTTGTTGTTCATGTTTTTGTTTTTTTATACTACAAAAAGACGATCGAATTTATCTTTTTTGTTTTTTTTGGTTTTTTTTTTCTCATTTGTTTTAATATATAATAATAAATTTATTTAATTTAATTAATAATTAATTAATTAATTAATAATAAAGATGATGATGATGACAATAATAATAGTAATGATAATGACTTAATTAAAATTAGTTTAAATTTAAGCACACAAAGTAAAAGACACATATTTTTATTTCGTTAGACATTAATTAATAAGCATTTTATAAATGTAATCGTTTTAAATTTATTTTTTTTTTAATTTTTATTTAATCATTAATTATTTCTTTAGTTTTTTTTTTACTAATTGTTATTTTATTTTAATTTTTATGTTTATTTTCTTTTCTTTTGTTTTGGCTTCAAAAAGCTTTGTGCCAGTTTTATGTTTATATTTTAACTACATTTAGTTTAAGCTAAAAAGAAAAATAAGAATTTATTTTTAATTTTTTTCTTTTAATTTTTTTTTTACAAATTTGCTAAAAAGCTTCTTATATTCAAAACTAAAATCAAAAAAAAAAGGAAATTAATATCAAATATAAATGTGAAAACATAAAACATATTAAATAAAGAATATTTTGCTAGGTGTTGTATGTAATTAAACGAATTTTAAATTTTCTTTTATAAATTTATTTTTTAAATATTTAAATTTATTTATTTATATTTTTTTTATATTTAAATATTATGTTTATATTTGTTTTGTTTTTTTTTTTATTTTTTTTTCTCAAATGCTGAATCACAGAATTTTTCATCACACATCACTGCAGTACGCAAATAATTTTTTTTTTATTTTTTTATTTTTCTAAAGAAAACTTTCGTTTGATTTTTAAACTTTTTTTTTCAATTAAGTTTTTAATTTTTTTTTTGTTTGTCTTCCAAAATATTGGATTTTTAAAAAAATTTTAATTTGGATGAAAAGAGATGAGAACAAAATTTGTTTCGTTTTTGAAAGTTACGTGCGATTTCTAATTCTAATGTGTGTGATTGATTGTATTCAATATACAAAAGGGGGGGGGGGCTATGCATTGAAAAATAAAATTAAAATGAAAACAAAAACAAAAAGAACAATTATTACCATATTTATCACATATCTATTTCAAATAAAATAAATAAAATCGACAACAATTCAAAACATTTCGTAGATAAACCAAAAGACTATATTTTTAAAACGGCCAAATAAAAAAGATCTTTTCAGAATCAATAAACAAGAAAAATAAAAATTTAAAAGATTTTAAGAAAAGAATATTTTAGTTTGTATAATTAAGACTTCTTATTTTGAAATGTTTGTAGAAATGAAACGATATTTTAATACTGCTGCCATTGTACTTGGGGATAAGTGAAAGTAACCATAACAACTAGGCAGATTATAAAGCCCATAGAGAATGTGTACCACAGAGAAGATCGGCAATGAATATACAAAAAGGTGAGTAGAATCGAATTAAACCCATAATTTACTTTTGTTTTTAATATCGTCAAATCTCTACTCATAATCTATGTTTGAAGTATTCATCATACTCATACTTAACAACACGTATGATGTTATTGATTTCGGCTCTCCATAACTCAACATATATGTATATACGAAGCATAAATCGCGTACGAACACTAAAATACGAGTCGCTCCAAATGAGTAGGCTTATGTGAATCAAACATATTTCGAATGGCATGAGTCATGATGTCAGCGTTGTACGGCACATACTCATTGCAACGTGTACTTATAAATCAACGTTGTAGTTAGTGTGCATATGCAGTTAAATTTCAATTGACTCACTTGAATTAAAAAATTTCAAGAGTGCTTATGAGCAGAGAAAAAACGACTCATTACTGACCACGTCTGGTAAACATCACATCAGGGTTGGTTCAAGTCGACTACGAACAACAAATTATTGAGAAACTTTTCATGAACATTTTTAATTTACCCGTACAGTTTTCGCCATAAACCTGCAGAGAGCACGTCAAATATTCATATTCATATAATGTCTATAAAAAGGCCAAAGTAAGCTATGGCCATTGAGGTGGTTTCCAAATCAGTCCAAACAGATATTGGGAAATTTCTAGTTCAAGTTTTATAAAAAACAAATGAAGTCGTCTTTAATTCAAATGAAAAAATTTATAATTTCTTAAAATAAAAGAAAGAATAAACACAGAATTTTTATTTAATATTTGTTTGTTTAAATCATTTATTAAAATAATAAAAATTACATAAAAAAAATTGATAATTATTGAATAAAATTGCATTTTCAATAAAAATTTAAGTTGATAAACTGAATTGGAGAGAAAATAAAATAAATTGAAATAAAAAAACTAAAATTTTTTTATAAAGAACTTAAGATTTAAAAAGAAAATAATATTTGTTTGCATATCAAACTCAAATCAAACTCAAATTAAATAATATTTTTAAAATAAATTATTAGTAAAACTGACAAAGACAGACAAAAATACAATCAAGAACAAAAACGAAAATTTATATAAAAATGACTACAAAATTAACATACAATTAAAATAAATATTTAAAAAAAATAATTTCCTTTTTTTTTAATAAATTTTTCCATTTTTTTGAATTTCCAAAAAAATTTTAAATTTATAAGACAATTGCTTTTAAATTTTTAATGATTTTGAGTAAAGTGTGATATATTTTTTAAATATAATTAGCACAACCGCTTTATTTTTTTGTTTTAAATCGTACTTTTCTTTTTTGTTTTTAATAATTTTTGATTTTGTGTTTCAAGAAATTTTATAATTTAAAAAAATAAAAATAAAATAAAAAAATGTGAATAGTTTTAATAATACTTTTGTTTTAAATAAAATTAATAAAAAAAAACAAAATAATAATAAATAGAATAAAATTGTTTCCGAATTTTTCATTTTGTTTTTAATAACTTAGTTAAAGATCAATTTTCATAAGGGAATTTTTTTTTAGAAATTTTGAATTAATTTGTTGTAAAGAATTTCGTTAATTATTTTAAAATTGTTTACGGTTTTATCAACAAAACTAATAATAATAAATATGAGAACTTAGTAACTAATATCGTTAACATAAATGTTTGAAACATTATTTGCACTTGAAATTTTTAATATAAAAATAAACAATTTTTCTTTCTTTTCTTATTTATAAAAATGAAATTATTAAATAAAAACTTATATATTTTTCCTTTTTGTAATACATATTTATTGTATTTTTTTTTATTTTTATTTTTATTTTGTTTTTATTATTATTATAAATTTCTTTATTTTTCTTTAAAATTTTTTTTTTGTTTTTTTTGGCAGTGTTGGCTTTACACTCGCAATTTTTTTCTGAATGGGTATGAGTTTTTATAATTCAAAATAATTATTCAAAATACAAAAGAAGAAGAAAAAAAAAATGATAATAATAATAATTCAATTATAAAAAGTGTGTTAATTTTAATTTAAACTTATTTTATAATTATTAATAGTTTAATAATTAGTTTCATATATAAAAATAAACATAAATTGCTTAACTTTGGTAGAAATTTGATTTGTTCTGTTTAACTTAACCATACGTATTTTACTTTTAATCTTAACTTAAAAAAAAAATAAACAAAAAATAAAAACGACAAACAAAATTTAACACTTTTTCGCGATATTAATATGATTAAAAATGTTACAATTTAAAAATATAGAAAAAATTAAACAAAATCAAATTGTTTCTTATGAATAAAAATTAATTTTTTTTATTTTTTTTAAATACGAAATCAAAGTGTGATGATGATGGCACATAACGCTCTCTTAAATCTTTATTTTACTTTACTTACCTCTCTTCTTTAATTTTTTTTTTATTTATTTATAGTTTTGTTTAGATTTTGTTTTCACTTAATTTTATAACTTATACATTTTGCTGTTGTTGTTTTTATATTCAAAAAAACAATTATTTTTTTTCTATCTTCTTTTAAATGCTTAATTATTATACTTAATTAACTTAATTATGATTTTTAAGGAGTTATACAGTATAAACTTTATTTTCCAGGAATTTTTGCACTGCTTCTGTACTTTCAAAATGAAATAAAATGTTCTTCATTTCATTGCGTTCTTATGTTTATCAGATTTCCGAAATGTTTGGAAGATTTTCTTTCTCTTCGTTTTTTATTTTTGGGGCACGATCATTTACATGTGACGCTTCATGTGCAACGCCAAATGATCGGAACGGGAGAAACAACGATCACAACTGCGACATTTGAAGGGTTTAGCGCCAGTGTGTTTGCGATAATGGCGCGTTAACTCATCGCTGCGTGCAAAACGCCATTCACAACCTTCCCACGAGCATTTATAGGGTTTTTCGCCTGCAATAAAAAAAAAACGGAAAATTATTTCAATTATATTTCGATTTATTAACAGCAAAGAAAAACTATGTATTAAATTTCATTTTACATCAAAAATTATTCAAATTATAATATATTAAAAAAATAAAGGGTCCGCCAAATAACTTTTTTTTAATGCTTAAAAAAAACTACTGAATATTTTCCCAAATTTCTTTTTTTATTTGAAAGTACAATCCTTCCGGTTAATAATGGAAAATAATTTTATTCGGCTGGCCCTGCAGTAGCCTGCACGATCGATTCAAGTTGTAAGCACATTACCGATTGTATGCAGATGTATTTCACCAAACGCTTCACGAATATTGTCCTTTAAAGCGTCAATTGTCACTGGCTTGTCGGCGTAACACTTCCCTTTGACGGCGCCCCACAAATAATAGTCCAACTGTGTCAAATTGCAGTTTCGAGGCGGCCAAAACATCGGCTGTTGCTTCGGCTGTGTGGCACGTAGCGCCGTCCTGTTGAAACCAAATGTTGCCAATATCCTCCTCTTCTTCTGAACAAAAATTCGTTCAACATGGCCCGATAACGACCGCCATTGACTGTAACGGCCATTTATTGCATATTTTCGAAGAAATATGGTCCAATTATGCCTCTGGGCCAAAGTCCGCACCAAACAGTAACTCGTTTTAGGTGCGTCGGCTTTTCAATGTATGAAAAGATGATTTTTTTTTTTGCCAAAATCGACATTTTCTGTATGTCGATCGCAAGCCCACTTAGCGAAACGAAAACGCGTATACACAACCATATTCGTTTAGCGGAGGGATAAAACTAATTATCAGTCAAATCGGACATGAGCCAAGTGCTACCATTAACGAAATAAGCACTAGTTGAAAAAAAACGTTAGATGGCGGACCCAATATGTAAATACAAATTCTAGCCTATTTGCCGTCAGCCGCTATTAACTGTTTTGCATGTACGCATGCATGCATGCATGCATGTTAGTGTGTGCGTGTACATTTGCCAAGTCTCTTCTGTGCTATAAATTACTTTACAATTTATATCTCTCTTCGTATTTGTGTTTGTTTTTGTATTTGTGTTTGAGTGAAATGTACACCCTTTAGATTTTTTCATTTACAGTGTTCTCTGTTTTCCTTAGGCTCTCATTTACTTTCCCCCACCCTCTATCGTTAATTTTTTGTTCTTCATGTTGAATTCTTTTGTTAGCACTGTTGAAGATTCATTTTGCATGCGTGTTGGTTGGGTGTTTGAAAGCGTATATGATTTGCATTGTTTTCACAAAACAAAAAAAAGAGGGAAAGACACACAGGATAACTGCGAGAGAGAGAGAGAGAGAGAGAGAGAGAGGGAAATAGAAACAGAGCAATACATGGAAATGAGTATAAAAAAGAAATCTGTGGCTCATTTACATTTTCTTGTAGGTTTCTTTCTTTCTCTCTCTCTTTTTCAAAAATAAATAAAAACTTGTTTTAAAGTTGTTTTGCTTTTGTTTTGTTTTGCCATTCATTGAGAATTTTAATGAAATTATTTTCTATTTCTGTCTCTTTTTCTCTCTCATCACACTCTTTCCAATTTTTGGCTTGTTGTGTTGTGTTCTGTTCTGTTTTATTTCATTTTAAGTTTTAATTTTTAAAGTTTTTCTCTCTTGTTTTCATTCTTATTTTTATTTTATTTACAAGTTTTACTTTTTTTTGTTTTGTTTTGTTTTGTTTTTGTTTGCAAATATAAGGAAAAAAGAAGAAGGAAATGTTTTATTAAATAAATATTTTTGGCAATTGCACACAAAGTTTCCGAAACGTTTCTTAAGGTAAACAGAACCAGAAAACTCAACTAGAATTGAAAAACTATAAAGGCGCTGGAAAAAATCTTCAACAACTTTTGCAATTTAAGAACAACCAGGATAGTGGAATGGATTAAAATTTGCAAAAATTTTTATTTAATTTTGAGAAGAAATTAAAAAAACAGGAAGAGAGCGAAAGAGAGAGAGCAGAAGACAGTTAAACTAGACCACAAGTAAACATTGACTAAATTATAGTTAAACTCCTCGCAACAAAATTGCATTAAGTGTAGTAAAAAGTAATCCAACAAAGAAAAATGTTCAGTGTATAGCAGCAGCATCGTTCGAATGGAGGATTGCGTTGGAAGGACTATATTGAGAACATATCCTGTCATCGATTGTTGTGACCAACTGGCGTAGGCGCGCAAATAGCAGCGGCGATTGGAAGGATGTGTTAAGGCAAGCTAAAATCCATTAATCGGGTTTTTAATGGCCAGTTAAGTAAGTAAGTAGTAAGTGTATCAGCATATTGAGGAGTTAGAAAAATAAAATAAGATTTTATTCTAGAATAACTTATTTGACAGCATATGAGCGACACGCGTTTAAGCTCGATACCAGCAAAGGCATAACAATTAAAAGCATTTCAAACGCAGGTACTAAATAAGTCTGACAAATGACAAAATCATGTGTCTTTTCAAAAACCTAAAAAATACCCCATCTTACACCTCAACACTATTATAAATATTTTCCAAAAATTTATGATTAAATAATGTTAAAGGTAATTGAAATTGAGGTCAATTTCTTTAAAAAAAATGCACACTTGGATTTTATTTCTTGTTTTCTCCATTTTGGCAATACACACATGCACACATACACGGAAATAATAAATAATTTGCGTTTGCTTAGCCTGACTCTGGCTTTAATGTTATGTATTGAAAAGACAAAAACAAAAAACAAAAACAAACCATGGAAATCATAGCAAATGAATGAAAAAAGGAAAAACGAAATAAGGAAACCCCAAATGGGGTTAAAACCATAAAAAAGTCTACAACAGAAACAAAGATTGAATCAAATAAAAAAAAAAAAACGAAAAGAAAAAGAAAAACTGGACCCCCTATAAAAGCAATTTGGAATATCTGAAACAGTCTGAAACATAAAAATGGCGACAAACAGCAAGAAAACGACCCAAATTTTTGATGCAAACACAAGGCGGCAACACCAGCAAAAGTCAGTAAAAAAAAAAGAATAAAAAATGCAGTGCAGTGCCATTACACTGTGCACAAGCAATAAAAAACTCTAAAAAATAGTGCATAAATGATGGCGAAGTTTCCAAATAAAAACTGCGAAAAAAAGACGAACAAAATACGAGCAGACATTTTTATTTCTTTCCATTTAAATCTACACCCCTGCTGACGCCTCCTGAATAAAAAGAAAAATTCTTTGCACAAGACAACGTGCTTAACATTCTTGAAAGGAAAGCCATACATACACACACACACTCTTCTTGCTTTCTTCCTCACTCTTTGTATATGTGCAACGATTGTGTATATATGTGTGTGTGTATGTGTGTGATCAAACTCATTCATTAGAAATGCTCTCGTTGTACTACGTTGTACGGGTCATCTATAAAAATCGATGATAATTTATGGCTGCAAATCGCAGTTTGTTAAGCTGAATTAAAAGGAGAACAGAGAACAGTGAACAGTGAGAGCGAGTGCAGAAAAAAAAAAACGGACAACAAATTGGAAGGGAACGTAAAACGCATTCGAATGTTGTGCCAAAAAGACAATGAGAAAGATGGAAAAGTAAGAAACACAAGACACTTTATTTTGTTACTGCTGTTGTTGTTGTTGTTGTTATTAAATGACTTTTTGTTTAATTTTAAAACAATTTTGGCCATCTTTTTGGATTTTGGTTTCAGATTATATTGGTCTTACGATGACATTTTCCTCCTTTTTTTTTCTCTCTCTTAATTGTGTAGCGGAAATAAAGGCTTTCATTCGTTAGTGGCAGCAATAGTAGTTTCATTTGTTGTAATCCTTTTTAATTTAACGTCTACAATTTCCTTAAGTCCTTGCCAATTTAGCTCAGCGTCGACTACCTTTAGTACGTAGAGTTTAAGACAATTTTCCTTTTTGTTGTTGTATGTAGTTATATGAAATTCAACAGAAATGTAAACGAATGCATTCTGTCTTAAAGATATAGTAGCCATGTGGCAGAAGAAATGCTTCATGTTTTCTTAATTACAATAAATAAATAAATCGATGGCTTCATGAAATGTACACTAGAAAGCGTATGTTACAACTTTATGTAACCAACAACAATTGCTTTTCTTTGTTATTCCTCTATTTACACCCTTTGCATAAACAATAACAATTACAAAGCAATTATACGACAGACCTATGTAACGGAGGACTTCAAACGACGATTACTTTCTGCAAACGCACCGCGTTTTTCCACAAAACTGACTGGGCTTCACTAACTCACTCGTTGCCTGTTTTTTCTTGCCTTTTATATGGCAGGGTAAACAGTTAGATGAATGTTCTTGAAGGCGAATGTTCGTGGCTTCACCTTTTCAAATTTTCTGTAAATGTAAACATCGTTGTTTCATTGCTGTTGTTTGTGTATTTTGTTTATATTTATTCATGTAGTGGTTGTTGTTATACTTTTGTTTACTTGTTTACCATTTTTTCTGTGCTGGTATTTGTTGTTGTATTTTTGTTTACTTGTTCGCCATTTTAATGTTAAGTGATGTGTAAAAGCAAAACACCAGTATCTAGAATCTTCATTTTAGTAACAATATCAACGTATGAATAAAACAGAAAATCGTATATACATAGTCGTGTAAAAGTTGCTAAGCTGCCTAAGTGGATATGGCGTGCAAGCCTCTGTGACTAGCATGCAGCAGAGCTGATAGAAGATAGATAATTTTGACAAGCTTGTGGTTCAACTCTCAGCGAAAATTATTTGTTGTCTTTGGGTTATTTTTGTGATTAAATACATTTTTTAAAGGGAATTTTAATTGAGTTAAATATTTGCCAAATAAACAATTTTTCTTAATAGGTCGAAATAAATTTTTCTGAGATAACCAACGTAATAGATTTACGTTGTACTCGACGTAATTAGTTAACCTGCATTAATATTGTATCTCAGATAACTTTCAAACTCCATAAATTGCCATCAAAGCCACAGTGTTAAGGATTCTAAGCAATTTCCCATTGAATTTAGAATTTTAAGCAACCACTTAATAAATATTTAATGAACCAGCCGCAGCAATAAACAAGAATAAACACAACTTCACTCCGCTTTAAAGATTTCAAATGTGTGAGCGAATGTGTCAAACACTCGCATATAGCCAAGGAGAACCTAATTGAAATTAATCAGCAACAATTAAAAGAGAGTCTGCATTAATTAAGCATTTTTTGCTTTTGTAAACCTTTAGCAAACTGATAGGATTTATAAATAAATTTAAACAGTGCCAGGAATACTCGTAAAATGGCTAAAAACGTGGCTAAAAATATCAAGTTTCCTAAGATTTGTAAGCAAGTTTCTTTGAGTAATTAAAACTTAAATTAAGCCATGGTTACTTAAGCAAAAGCTAGAGACAGAAAAGAAATAAATGCTTGGCAAGGATATCTTAATACTGTGTGAACAATTTAAAGATAAGCGTAGTATGACCATCATGAAGATTACAGAACCCATTCTATTAAGAAATCATTTCCAATGGCTGTTTGCCATTCGAAAATTTTAGATTCAGATGTCCAAGCCATGGACATGTATGAGAGGCTTCCTCAGTGGGAAGAAAAAGTAGAACATGAAACCTTCAATTGATCATGATTGTCTCTACAAGAGTACAATAGTTCCTATACTTCTTACATTAAACATTAAGGCTGTGAGGACAAAAAATGGCAGACTATTTTACTCATGAATGGAAGAATTTGAGGAAGCGCTTTCCTGTCTAAGTAGCATACAACAGACCGTTCTAAGCCTCTTTTAGATAGAAACTTAACAGCGGAATTTTGTTGTTTCGTAAAGTATGTACGTAAAGTTCACTTGTGTCACTTTCCTTTAAAAACTATTCCGCGGTTTTTGCCTTTGGCTTTAATGCTCTTGTGTATGTGCAAACTTTAATTTAATGTTTGAACGTTTAGATGATAATGGCTTTGCAAAATCGTGCAATTAATTGCAAATAAAGTGTGACCACTAGAGTTTGGCCAAAAGGAATTTTTTAATTTCGTTTATATTACTTCAGCTTGATAAAACACTCGAGAGTACACACTAAGTGATAGAGAGAGATAGAGGGAGGGAGAGAGAGAGAGTGTGTATAGATAAAATCTATTAAAAAAAATTTTTCAATGGATTTTCGGTTTGACTAAATGAATGACATTAAAATATTGAACAAAGTCAGTGAAACGACGACCATCAAACGCTGTCTGGCTGAGTTGAGATGGCAGGAAACTTTTTAATTACCCGTTAAAAAAATTTTCCAAGGAGGTGGGAGGGTGGAGAAGGAAAAATCAAGTCAAAACAAACAAATGTCTCTCCTTAGGGATATTTTGTATTATTATTGATAATAAACACGAGCGAGGAAAAATGTTATACGAAACTTGTCCTTAAAGGAATTAATCAAAGGCAAAATATTTTAAAAGACGAAAATAAAAAAGAGTAGAAAACCGAAAATGAAATCAAAGAAGGGTAATCAAAAGGGAAGCAGAAATAAAAAGTGGTTCGTTAAAGCCATTAATTAAACATTTGAAACGCCAAGTAGTTAATTAAAAAGCTTTTTAAATATTTAAGTTTTACATTTAACACTCACAAGCGCATTATTTGGAGTTTTTTTTTTTGGTAAGCCTTAGTAATTATTATCAGCAGGCAAATGGTTTTAAATTTCTAAGCATTCTGAATTATTGAAAGAAAAACGAGAATAAAAAAAAAAAAACAAGAAATCCTTGAATTTGTGTTGTCGCCTTGCGTTTGTTCAAAATTAATTATCCTCAAGGGGATTTTACAGTTTGTTCTTCCTCTTCTTCTTCTTTCCTTTTTTTCTCTCTGCCTTTGATTTACTATAAGCATTTCCTTTCCATCTCTTTTATATGTATGTTGTGTAGTAGCAGAGATAAGGCATAAATTCTCTCCTCTTTATTTATAACAGGATGTACGCGTACATCTATTTCTATGAGCATTTCCGTTTTCCTTGTTCTCTTATGCTTTTGCCTTAAATAAAAAAGAAAACAAGTTAAGCAGAGACATGTTTTCTAATATTTCCAGTAGCAGTCTCTCTATAATGGAAGCAAACAGGCGGCCTATATTTTTAGTGAGTTTTTTTTTTTGATTCAACTTTTGCAAAAAATTAAAAACAATTTTTAAGGAAACCACAAAGCAAAGCCCTGCGAAAAAAAAAGAAAATTATAATGTGAGTATACTGGGAAGGCCTTTAGCGAAAAGACTGGAAATGTTGAATTTCTTTATACTGTCGTTTAATACAACGGGTAACACAAATGAAAAGGAAATGGTGCCCCTCTTTTTCTTTTTTCTTGCTCTCACTTTAAACAGGCAACATAATATATCATGAGGAAAGGATACACTCGAAACAAAACAAATTCTAAGAAAATCTACTCCACCACTAATAATATTAAATCAGTTTTTGGGCTTTTTTCTTTCGTTTTCAGTTACTTTTTCAAAAAAAAAAACAAAAAAAAAACGAAAATCTCTTGTCACTTTTGTGGCAAAAAGTAAAGCCTTTAAGGAAACGCAAGTTCTTAATAAAAAAAGAAATTGCCACAAATTCAAGAAGATTTAAAATTCAAACAGATCCCCCACTTGCGTCTTCTGTTTGTTATTCTACAGATGCCATCATGTGGTATTTGCGATAAATTTTGTAGGCATTTAACCTTAAATTTGTTTCCAATTTTTATAAGACAAAATAGAGCAGCGAAAAAATATTTTAACATTTGCCATGCTGGCTACGAATCGAGGCAATCATATGCAGATGCGTAAGGAAGATCTGAAGTATATCACGGCCAGTCACTATTTCTAATATCATCTTACGGCACATCACGCAACATGAACCTACTATATAATGCCACTCCAAACGCCGAATGTCCGTATGTTTAGGCCATACCAGAGATCAGAAATGAATTGTTTTTTCGCTACTCATAAGAACTTATGAAATTTAGAATATGATGGAATCAACAATATTGAAATTTAACTAAGTACTCTGATTCATTCATGCCTACTACAACATTGATTTATAAGTACACGTTGCAATGAGTATGCGTACAATGTTGACATCGAACTCATACCATTCGAAATATGTTTGACATTCATTTAGATTCATAACGTTCGAAAAATGCTTATAATACCTATAAATAATTCCCATGACTCGTATCATTCACCAAAATTTACAGTCCGAGTTGTTGTTGGATTTGCACAACAAAATAAAAAAGACAGAGCAGAAAGCAGAGCAAGTCCACAACCTTCTAGTGAGTATTTTAGTGTTCATAGCCGATTCATACTTATTTTGTGCTTTACATAGATATAACTTATGTTATGGAGAGTCGAAATCGACAACATCGTACGTGTTGTTAAGTATGAATATGATGAGTACTTCAAATTTTGAATATGAATAGAATGTATGAGTATGATATTAAAATAAGTATGAATGCGTGATTCGATTCTACTCATCTTTTTGAACACTCATTGTTGATTTCTACTTCGTGCTGTTTGCTAAGGCGGAATAATTGTCCATTGAATATGGGGAGACTGGATTTCTTTTTACTACATCTTATGTAGAAAACATATTGTGGACCGTTTAGTAGTACAATGAACACTAAACAATGATATTTTGGGGCGAATAAATTAAAATACGATTTTTATAAAATAGAGTCCTTAAGCTACCACGATGGTACTCTTCAGAAAAGCAATCATCGTTCCCAGATGCAATTCAGACACAGAAAAGTTTAAATGCCACGTCAGCTTACAAATTTAAAAGTTTTTTTTTCCAAAATGAATGCAAGTAGGTGCCAGGACTTCTTTATCGCAAAAAACCTACTTTTTGTTTAGATTTCATTCCTTTTTTTCAATTTCCACATTAAATTCCCTAAGCAGAGAGTGTTTAAATAATTTTTCGTTAACATTTTTACGTTTTTAGATTTTGTTTTTACCCACCTTTTCGTTTTCATGGGGTTTTTCTTTTTCGAAATGTTTTCCAAAAAGGGATTAACTTTTGTCACATCTCAACAACACTATCAGCAGTGTTTGTTGTAGGCAGCTGCTCTAACACATACTAGGAATACGGAAATTAAGTGGTTAGAGGGGGTGTAATATGGGAAAATTTAAATCATGACTGTTTGTTAAGAGATTTAAATAAATTTTGTTCCCTTTTTTCGTTTTTTCTTTTTCGATTGTGATTGTGTTTCGTTGTTGTTGTTGTTGTCGTTTGAAAAATTGAATAATTGGTTGTCATAAATTATCCTTAAAGTCTTTGGGGGATTTGTTAAAATATTTTTATTTTTTAAGTTTAAAATAAATGAGAAAGTAACAGAAGAAATAACCTTCAAAACATTTAGTCAAATACGTACATGGAAAACAACATTTTTCTGGTTTATTTATCCTCTTTTCAAGCTTTCTTTGCTTTGTGGCTGTAACGCATAAGCTTACGGTTAAAAAAAATATTGTGTGATAAATTTAAATCAATAATAAATGAAATCCTAAACAACCAAAGACTCCTGTTTCATCCGTATATTGTGTTTTAAAGTTTAAATGTCTTATTAAAATTATTTATTTACTACCAGCAACAACACCCTCTTCGTCTGCTTTTTGCGGTAAAAAATTAATTCCTTGCTTCTGAATCCTTAAACTCTTTAAAGGCAATTGTTTCTACACTTGCCTACATTTAGGCGGAGTTCTTAAACTGTGGCACAAAAAAGGGAGCGAGAGCGAGAGAGAGAAAGGGAGAGATAGAAGCGTTAATTTGTAAGGTGTTAATTTCGAGTTCTTTTCAATGTGGTTAATTTTAAAGCATATTTTCAGGTGGTTAATGGCTTTTAACCTGCTTCCTGTGGTAAAAACAAGTGCAAGCACTTTTGTTTGACTTTGTATTGCTTTACAATAAAAAAAATAAAAACAAGTTTTCCTAGTCCCTTCGCTTATTTTCCTCTTCAATAAGTAATTTTTCTTTTCCAATTTATGCTTTAACAACTAAAAAGAGGTTGGTTTTAAATATCCCATAAATTTCAAGTGTTTTTTTCTCTCTCCATTTATCCCCAAAGCTTCATTGTTATAGTTGAAGCTGCTGAAATGTTTAGAAAGTCTTGTTAACTTTTTGATTTTTTGTTCTCCGTTCATAAATCGTACATTAAATTACATTTCCGTAATACAAGACTTTGTTTGTCTTGTGAAAGTTTAAATTTTCCTTAAGGATTACAGTTACTAGGGTTTTATAGACCACTTACATGGATATAGCAAATAACACAAGCCATGTTTACAAGTAACAAATCTGCTACACTTGAATGAAATTTGCAATCTAGTGGGGTTCACCCTAAAGGTGTCAGTTAATAAATCTTTAATAATCATTTTGGTCTTGAAAACTTATCAGATTAAGTTAAGAAATTTTGTGCATGAATTAGCATCAAAGATCAAAGTTCACAGAGAGCTAGTAAGTTTTCAAAGCATTAAGTTACCGAATATTCAGTAAATATTCTGGAAGTTTGGTTTCTTTTCCATTTGAGAGACTCCACTGCAACGAATTATAAGCATTTCAATAAATTTGTTTGGCTTAATAGGCCTTTATTACGACCATAGTAACTGTAATAACTTTAATAACAAAATTTTTATTTTGAATTTTTTTTGGAACAAATTTACGGGCTTAATATTGTTTGGACAATATTTTAATTTTTGTGTAGATTTTTCTTCAAGAAAATTATGATTTAGAGATATGAAGCATAAGGAAAAAGGAAGCAGAACTTGAAGAAAAGAAAGTACAAGCTTCAGTGCTTCAATGAATTAGACAAACGTTCGTTTTTAGCATATGAACAGCAATGCCAGTGCTCGGTCTGACTAGTTTTCATATTTTGATAAAGAACGTACGTTCTCTCCAACGTTTGGCTAATCTAACTAGCTCTACACATTCAAATCAATAATAATGAAAAAGTGCTTTGAAAAAAATGCACAAATTATTCAAATGTGAGCCATTCTTTGTGGTATAATGGATACGCTACCATTATCGAAGGTTCCTGCATATGACATGCCGCTCCATTACGATTTTTATTTTGATCACAAATTATAAGTTTATCCAATCAAAATGTGCCAACCGATTTCAATTCTTGGAAATTTAAAGAATTCTTGTTTCTAAAGAATCTTAATTTAACAAAACTTTGCTTTTCAACGAATATGTGAGAAAATTTCGAATTTAAACACACAAAAACCCTTTTAAACTAATTTTATATTCAAATGTTAAAACTTTTTAAAACCAGTCATTAATTTCAAATAGAAATTGTGATTAAACAACTCTATTCATTAGCATGCCATTCTCTCAATGGAGAAGAACAGAGAGAAGATTACCCATTGAAAGGTTTAAGGATTTCATTAATTCTAAACAACAAATTTAATTAAATTACAAACATTAATTTGGATATGTAGTAAGCCTAAATATGTACATACATATGTAGCTGCTTACATACATACTGTGGTTGTGTGTATGATTGTAAATGATAAAACTTCTAACACATATGCTGCCTAAAAAATATTTAAAAATCTAAAAATCATTTCATTTATATACCCACACATACACATTTGCCACAATTTCCTTAAAGCGGGAGGAAAAAAACCAAGCTAAAGAACCCCTAAAATTATACAACAAAAATTAAACATGAAACAGAAAGAAAAATTCGTATACATCATATGTAGTATGAAGCGTACAACTACCAAATAATGTCATGTCAATGTAAAACCACTTTATCGCTGATGAAACCCTCAAAATAATTATGGAAATAATCCCCAACTGGAATTCATCATTAAATAATTGCTGAACAAAATGTTAAAACACCACACAACACAACAGCAAAAAAAAACTATAATTTAAAAAGCCTAAAATTATGCTAAACATTTATATTTTAAGGGTTTTATTTCGAGCATTGTTGGTTGACACTAAAAAAAAAAAATCCCGTAAATCTCTATTTTAACATCAATTTTGTGCGTTTTGTGGTTGTACACTCAAAATGGCTTACATATGTAGGGAAAACTAAAAATAGAAATACAAAAACCATATACTCACACACATACACACACACAAGCACAAACAGGAAAAGCGTGTGTATACTTTAAGGCTGAAGGTTACCAAACTCAAATTGAAATGTCAAAAGTTTAGTTTTCTTTAATACAAAATAGTCCCTTCTTACATATCCTCATATACATACATACATACATATGTATGCCTGTGTATCTATGTATGTGTGTATTTATGTTTAATAAGTATTACTGTATATGATTTATTAAAAAGGAGAAAATCATACAATAGCTAGTCCTTTCCTTATAAATATTCTTCAATATTTATAATATCTCATATATGTTATAGAAAGATTCGTTGTTGTAGGATCTTCTATAGCAAGAGAGAGAGAGAGAGAGAGAGAGAGAGAGAGTGAGAGAAGAACAAGCCATTGATATGTTTTGCCTTTTGTCTAGAGAGTGAGTGGTTGTGATAGATGAACTAACCACCTCCTTGTATTTATTAAACAAAATGAACATGAAATTTATTATTTCTTTGGATTCATTAGAGCCTGTCAAATACAGCGTAGACATTTCTAAATTACTCAACATTTAATGCATGCCATGAACCCTAGATTATTCTTCCTATTTATTTATTTCGTTTTTAATTATCACACACTATTTTTCATTAGAAAAAGCTGTACCAGCGTTAGAATGAACTAGAGAGAAGGTAAGTAAGTTTTGCAGCAAAATTAATTTGGAACATCTTTTTGGCGAGTTACTCACTCACATCAAATGCCGACATCCTTATATAGATGTTTGGACGTCGATTGAGGATTTCAAAGCCCGGACAAAGAGTAGAGTAGACAGAAGAATAGTCCAAAGTTAGAAAATATTGTTGTAGACTGACGGAAACTGGAGCTAAATGAATGAAGCTAACCATCAATCAAAAATCATATCATTAGGAGCATGAACAGGAGCAGGCGCTTCTGTAGTAGAAGAACAACTATAACGTCGGATTTTGTAATGTTCCGGATGTTTATATTCCACAATGAGTTTGAATATTCCACTGGAACTTATAAAGAGATTATTAAGCTTAGATCAAGAGATCTTTAAGCTCCAGTGCTAGGTGTATTGCCTTATTTATTGATTACTTTTTGGACTTCCATAAAAGCTGTAAAGATGTAGGAAAGAATGAAACAATTCCACGCTTGCTTCACCTTTGTCCATTACTAAGTAATGTTCACATAGAAGACACTTTGTTAAGGGTCTGAAATTTAATTCTTAGTTATTTACTTGTAATTGTAATTACAACCCTTCAGTTAGGATTACAGTTTTTGCACTTCAACATTTTCTAGTTTAGTTTAGTTTAGTTTACACAATTTCTTCTTTAGAGGCATATTTACGACTCGTTTTCATTTTTTTTTTGCAAAACTTTTATGGACATGCTATAGAAGTGGCGGTCATTTATAACAGATTCCTACTGTTATACTCATTATAATGGCTATAATTGACAAACATAAGCCAACATACACAAACACTGAAAGCCACTGCACAACACAATCATAAAATACGAAAACTCGCTCTTAAGCACTTAAATTTCTAAATACACTTCCTTACGCATACACACACACACACACACAGCCAAATATCTTATTTGTGGTGGGAAATTTATTATTATTGAGATTCAATGTTTCTCTAAGCGTGCCACAATGAGGGTGTCAAAGCCTTCGATGTCTTTACACTCTACACCAATATACGGTGAAATAATGCGCTTGAATTGTAATGGATTCAGTAACTCACCATTGCAATGTGGAAAAACACTGTGAAATACTCACACTACAGCAAAAAAAAATGTTTTTTGCGTTAGTCTTTAAAGACTGCACTGAATAATAACTAACACGTATGATTTTATTTATTTCACCTCAACATATATACGAATCACAAAATAAGTACGAATCGCTTACCAACACTAAAATACTCACTAGAAAATTGTGTATTTGTTCTGTTTGCTGCTGTGTGTTTTTTTTTGTTTTTCCTTATGTGTCGTTTTTCTTTTCTTTGTAAATACAACAATAACCAAGAATGAATGATTCGAGTCACTCGAATGAATCAAACATATTTCGAATGGTATGAGTCTGATGTCAACATTGTACTCATACTCATTGCAGCCTGTACTTATAAATCAACGTTGTAATGAGTATGAATTATACAGAGAACATAGTTAAATTTCAATATTGTGGACTCACTCGTATTCAAAATTTCATGAGTGCTTATGAGTAGCGATGTGCAGCTCTTCAACACTGTAAAACCCTAAATAATTCCACTACTATGTAGAGTATCACCGAAGTTCGTCTATGACAATTGAATTGCAAGTTATTCTATTATAGAGTGTAACATACTTATATATACATATGTACTATATGTACATACATGTATTTGTATTTGTATTTGTATTTGTGTATTGTAATAAATCTATTCACTACTTACCGGTATGTGTCCGTTGATGGGCTTTTAAGTGTGAACTTTTCGTGTAGACTTTTTTACAGCCCACAAATTGACACTTGTGTATACGGCGTTTAGCATCAGGACTGTGTTGTTCATGTAATTGCTGTTGCTGTTGCTGTGCTGAGGTTGACTGTTGTTGTTGTTGCTGCTGCTGCTGTTGTTGTTGTTGGTGCTGTTGACGTTGATGAGGTTTTGTGGTCACTATAATGTAAAGAAGAAACGAAATGAGAAAACAGAAAAAACAGAAAATTACAAAATAAATTGAAAATATATTTCAAGGTTATATTGGAAATAATAAAGACGAGTCATTTAGAAAAAAAGAAAAAGAAAAAACTTGAAATAACAAATTAAATCTGGAATAGGCCTGCAAATGATGGAGGTGGAAATAAATTTTAAAATTTTTCCTCTCAATGACGAGGGAAAACTTTCCAAAAATTTTAAATAAATGGCATCATGTTGCCACCACCAGTAACTTGGAAACCTTCCCACGCACACACACAAAATTTTTGCTAAAAGGTTTACATGTTAAGCCCAGAAATTGATTTTAAATACAATCTGATGTTTATTAATAATTTGAAATTAGTTTTGAAATAATAATGAAAAAAAAAGTTGAGCGAGGGGAGGGGGAGGGTAAAAGAACTAAACTGAATAATGGGTTCGGTTTTGTGAACAAAACAAAACAAAACAAAAAAAAAGAAAAAACAAAATTCATTTAAATTTTTGATAATTCTTAATTAAAATAAAATCATTAATAAACAGTTGATCTCTAATATAGTGGGAGATAAAATTTTGACAAAATTGTTTTCAAAAATAAAACAAAAATAATAAATTTTGCTTCACAATTATAGGTACTGTATGCACAACACAAAATAAGTTTAAAGAAACGTTTCTGTTCAAAAAATTTTTTTGAAAAATAAAAGAAAATAAAAAAAATCTGTTTTAAAAATTTCCACCGTCAGAAGAGGGTTAATGTAAAGGTCATATATATATGTAGGTATAACAATTGATATTTGACTAGCAACTTACATGTGGTCACTTGTGGATTCTGCAACTGTGTACCCCTCTGTGTTATCTGAGTTGCTGTCAATCCATTGCTCGCATTCCCCACAACCTGACCACCGCCATTAGCAGCAGCTGCTGCTGCTGCTGCAGCCGCCTGGGCTGTATTGAGTAAAGCAGCAGCGGCAGCTGATAAATTCCCACTGTTGCCATTTTGCATTTGTATGACACGGGCCAAACTGATGGCACCACCTTGTTTGCCATTCGCTGTAGTCAGACGTACAATAGTGCTGCGGGGAATGTTTGTGGCATGGCTGAGTTGATGACCAGCCGAGTTAACCGTTTGAGGATCGGTATTAGTAGCGGCACTGGCTGTTTGTATGGTCAAGTGGTGTGGTGATACGGCCGTGGCAACATGACTCGCCTGCGGCAGTTGTTGTTGTTGTTGCTGTTGTTGTTGTTGTTGTTGAGTGGTGGTGGCAATTGATTGTACCGTATGTGACTGTTGCTGTTGTTGTAGCAGAGGAACTGTTTTGCTAGTAGTGGGTGTTACAGTAGCTGTTGTAGCCAACAGCGGCGGGAAAACGTAAAATGGCAGTTGTTGTTGTCGGTTGTGGTGGCACATGATTTGGTTGCGTTTGCTGGGAGTTTGACTGCTGGTGGCCCAAACGCTGTTGCTGTTGCTGCTGCTGCTGCTGTTGATGATGGTGCTGTTGCTGTTGTTGTTGCTTGTGTATAAGAGCCGCAAATTCGCCAGCATCAATTTGGGACGTTTGCTGCGACTGCGACGGCAGCTGCTGTTGCTGCTGCTGACAACTACTGGAGGATATATTAGTGCGTATGGATTCTGGTGACGAGGGCGGTGTAAGGGTGGGTAAAGCATAATCATGATTATTAGTATGACTAATCAGTTGAGGACTGTGATGATGTGAATGATGATGATGATGATGTTGCTGCTGTTGATGCTCATTGTTGGTAGCTACTGCCTTAGTGGCCACTACCCTCAACTTAATAGCCTTCTCCGTCAACGGACATTGTTGCACTATAGTGGTGGTGGTGGTAGGCGTGGGAGTCGTCGTCGTTGTTAGAATATGGCTTGTACTCAGAACATGTTGCAACGCAGATTGTGATGATTCAGTACTATGCTGGAGACCGCCAATAATCATTTTCTCCTCGCCATTATCCGAACTGAGAGCCTCTTCATCCTCTTCATCATCCAGTCTTTCTTTCTTAACCACCACCGAACAGCTCAACGACTGGGAAGCCGTACTGTCCCATGACATGCCCGAACATTGCGATGATACCGACGATGTTGTTGAAATGGAATCCAAATTTTGTTCTTTAATCTTGAGTTCTTCTAAAATACGTGCTGGCGCTGAGAATATTTCCCAAGAATCAATTTCACTGTGTAGTTTCTTGTATGACTGCAATTTGGGCTCATCCCGTAAATAGCGTTCCAATTCATAGCAGGTCTGTAAGGAAAGGAAAACAAGAAATGAAAAGTTGTTTTATTATTATTATTAACGTTTAAATAAGGATTATTTTATTGCTTTCTTTTTTTATTTTTTTTTGCTTATAATAGCAGCAGCTTCTTGGCCAGTTTATGGCCATTTGGTCAAAATTTTAATAAAGTCTGCAAGTGTCTGTACATTAGTGAGTTACAATACGAAGGACAATACATTGCAGGTCATTTGTTTGCCTCCTATAGCAGGCAAGTAATTCAATTACAATTTGTTTTTTGGGCTTTTAAGAGTAATTGTCATAAATTATCAGAGATATTTATGATCTTTAGAAAATTAACAATTTTCCTCAAAATTTACCTCTGGAATCTTCAAAAGGCCATTAATTTTTTCCATAGTGGGGTGGAGGTGGTGGTCTTGGTGGTGGTTGCTGTTCTTATAAAATTTATAGACAATATAAATACGTTTGTTGTTGTTGCTTACGATGACTGCGGTTCACTTAACGAAAGTTTAAATGAATTATTGGACACTGTTTTGTCTCTTTTTGTGTGGATATTTCTCGGAACAGTTTCTGTTTCTGTTAATTTTCTGTTTTTTTTTCTTTTTTTTTTTTTTGGAAAAGTTTTCCATGAAATTAATGTGGCAACATGTATAATCATAAATTCAAAATAATAACGTTTTATGAACACAATTAATGTGGCTTATTTATGTAGTATGTCTGCGTGTACGTGTCGGATAAAAAGGAAACTTTTCCCACCAGTATGCAGTTTCGTATCCTGTTTTCTCAATTTACCACCAACATGCTCTATGCTTTTTTCAAACTGTATGAAGCTTGAAACTTGATAATAAAATTAAAAAGAAAATAATATTTTATTTTTACAAATTATGCGCATGTATACATATAAAAATAAATGTTCTTTATAATATTGGTGCTTAGCATTGAAGGCTGGAAGAGACGACCGCAAGTAATTCTTTCATCTTTCAGTTTTATTTCCGTCCATGAGAAAACAGTTTCACCAATCCAGGATTCTGCTAAAATTTTACTAATAGAGGTCAATATCTAAGTGTCTTGATAGCTCAACTTCTTTCCTTTGTCTAATAATACCATGAGCACAATATTATTAAAACATTTTTCCTTACGCATTAACACGCCATAATATATGCACATGCAATGTAAGCCATAAACTATGCAATAAGTTTACAGTTTAAAAAATCCCTTAGAATTTGCAATTAATTTTTTTTTAAATTTGAAAACACAAAATTTCATGTAATATTCAGAGTACGATATTTCACATTTTCTTTTTTTTTTGCAGTTTAAAGGCATTCTGTTTAATTTACGGCATTAAGCAATATTTCACAAAAATCCTTTTGTAAGACCACCGTGAAATTCCATCAGAAAATGTGTGAAAATGTATTTGATTTCAATGGCATTCTATTCACCAGTACCACCCTCCCCCCCGACACTCCTAAAAATATGCAATTTATCGGTTTTCGTTATGCCAATAAATTTATGCCGGGCTTTCAAAAATAATCTTCTAAAGAAAATATTTTCGCACAATTTGTTGTTGTTATTGTTGTAAATTTTAATAATATTGTATTGCTTGTAAAACAATCAATAAATATGATGGCGCTAATTTTAAAACATGATTGCCAAACTGAACTGCCTGCTTGCCAGCTCATATTTTTGGGAGGCATTGTTCATGCCATTGAAAGAGGCATGGTAGGCAAACATTATGTAACATTTAATACCAACACTAGGATAACAAAGACTATATATAAACAAGAAACAACAATAACAACAAAACAACTTTAACAAACATCAACAGTAATAAACTAATATTATAGCATACTTATAGGCATAAAATTTGCATTTTATTAAAGGGTCTTACAAACAAAGTGAGATTTTTATGCTTGGGAAAAAATAAATGTTTAATAAAAACCCTCTAAATGGTATACCCTTTATTTTAAGTGCTATAGTACATACACATATATGCATACATTTTGATAATAATGAATGTAGAACATACTGTAGACCCATAGACGTGTATAGACCACAAACATAAACACCCAATAAACTTTAACAATATTTTACGATTATAGAATAGCAAGAACAACGTTTTACTAAAGGCCAATGTTGTATACATGCCATGCACATGCCACATACAAGCCATTTACATGAATAAACGCACATACGCATTGCTCCTAAATGTATGCAGCTGCAAAAACAATTGCAATAATATATTATTACAGACATCATGTGGCTCACTCTCTCTCTCTTTCTCTCTCTCTCTCTGTAAATGACAGCAACAAAATACAATAACAAAAAAAAATTATAAATATAAAAATATTACATAAAAAAACCTGATAATTTTTCTGATTGAATACTTAAAATAAAAAATAATTTATAAAACAATTTTAAAGCTTACATTACAAAATAAATTAAATTCCTAACAAGCTTTTTCCAGTCTTAGCTTTGTCTTTTAACAGAAAAGACAGAGAATTTAATTAAAATCCCTTGGAGCCCTTATGTAGTTACTTACTTCTGAGCTACCCTAATGGTATGCTGTAGAAATTTTGTTTACATTTCATCGTGCTTATATTGTGTATGAGATCAGAGCGTTACGTTGCGTTGCGTTGAGTATACGAAAACATACAATATTTGCGAATTTTTCTGGTTACGTTAACACAAACATACGCCTTTTTGAAGTCGTGTGCGCTCATTCGTTCGTCGTTTGACTGGTTGCGTTGTGTTTCGATTGCATGCTTTACTTGCTTTGTGGTAAAAGGTTGTAAGCGGCATTATCAAGGGAAATCAATTTAATACCGTTAACCACTAAAAGTCAAACCTTGTGCCAAAAAGAAAAATTTCTTTAAAAACGCTTTAAACAGTAACGAAAATAGTTTCTCTAAGAACGGATTTAATATTAGAAAATTTTGTCCTTTTCAGTGAGTATCTTCTACTAGGAAATCTAGATGCCAACAAGAGTTTTATTAACAGTGGTTTTACTGCGAAATACATATTTAAAATTTAAATTTACATTGAAAGAAAATCTTACAACGCTAATAGAATTTATTAGTTGGTCTTCCGGTCAGCTGACGCAAGAGCATGCGAGGCCACGATAAGTGCCTAGCAAAGAGGATAATCATCTACGATTATTCTTAATTTCGTGCTACACTGTCCGTAACTAAACTCTCTGAATAAAGCAAACGCTTGAACGACCACAAATGACCAGCAGGGAGTAGTTTAAAGAGGAATTGTTCTTATGCACCCATCTTCTACAGGGGCACTGGCATTCAGTGAATCAGGCTGTATCCGTCTACAGTGCATGGAAGGCTAGTTCAGATCAAAGACTAATGAAACTGTGCCTACTACCATTTCGTACAAAAATAATGGATTTCATATATATTTGTAGGCCTTTTTTTCTTGTTATAACTTTAGAAAATATCCTGTCAATTATTATTATTTTTTTCTGGGTCTTTTTTTTTGTTTTTGTTTGTTTGCAATTTTATTAAATGTCCTTTTATTTTCCATTAAACACTTGATTGTTTAAATTGTGTTCAATATTACAAAATCAATATTTATTTTGGTCTACTATAGATGTTCGTATTCGTGTTTTATTGTTGTTGCTGGCATTTACGTTGAAATTGAAGCTGTTTGTTTGCATAGCAATTTAAAAATGTCAGGTTCTTTTACAATCTCTCTCTCTCCTACTACGAGTATTTCTTCTTCTCTTCTCTTGATAATTTAATTTAAAAGGTACTATAACAAGTATTTGTTTAAGGGTTTAATAAACAATTTAAAATTTTAATCGGTTTTTCACAATACACTCTCGACACACACACACACACACATATAAACACGCATCGATAATTGCTATTTTCTATAAAACAAATACTCATACTGGCACTACCATTTACAAAATACAATAAATATATGTATGGTGTCTACTTTCAGGCAATGGGAGAGAGTGAAAGAGCGAGAGGTGGCATTTAAAAGACAAAAAGATAACGGGGTACGAGAGTTATTTGTTACATGATTTATGGTAATTGTAAACAAACTTTATACAGACACTCACATAAAAACTGATATCAATCTTTTTATTGTTTGTATGTATGTATACAAACATAGTGAAAGAGGAAACAAGAGAGTGAGAGAGAGAGAGAAAAGAGAGAAAAAATTCTCATTTAAATAAATGAATAAAAAAGTTTTTGTGTACATAGAAATGGTGAACTTTATTAAGTTTTTAGGCTGTGATAAAATTTTAATAGAAATAGAATAAAAACGTGTTTTTTTTTTGTGTGGAAACTCTTCTTTTATTTTTAATTTATACACAAAGAATCTGTTGGTTGTTTAGCAAAGGAAGCCTGCTTTTAGGGGCATTGTTTTACTTATGAAATATGAATTTTTTTTTTTCTTATTTAAAAACATTTCTGTTTTGGTTTAAATGTGTTCATATATTTTAGTATTTTATTTCTTTTGTTTGTTTTGTTTTATTTTCTATGGTTTTTCTTGTTTTGTTTTGTTTTGTCTGTGTTGTCTTGTTACGTTATTTGAAATCGCTGTAAATCTCAGAGTAATAAATTATTTTGATAACTGTAAAAATAATTGGCTTTAAATCCTTACAGTATGCTATGCTTTACGGTTTCTTGCTGTTGAACATGAATATATTTTTTCCGTTTCTTTCATTTCTCTTTCACTCTTTCCCTTCCTCTTTTGCTCTTTAGTTTAGAAATAAACAAATGAAATAAAACGAAACGAGACAGTAGTAGTGAATTGACCATGATTTTATTTTAATGTATCACACATACATATATGCATTCATATGTACTTGTGTAAATTTATTTGTGTGTATCTGTGTCCTGTGCCTGCATGAGTGTGGTTTACATGAAAACGTATGCTGTCTTTAAAGGATTTAGATGGTGATTTATGATTTAATGTTTTGATTTACATTTTTTTTAGAATTTCTCTTTTCCTTCTTAAGAAAAATAATGTTAAATACGCAATCTTACGCTTTTCCTCCCACTCTCTTCTTAGACAGTAATTTCTAAAGAAATCAAATGAAAAGGTAAGAATTTTTGAATTTTCAAGTCGTAAACAGAAATTCATTTAGTGCTAGGCCTTAAGAAAACGTAGAATACTACGTTTCAGTTGGATAGTTAGGATAAACGCCATCATTTGTATGTTTGGAAGCAACTCATAGTAAAAGATAGAACACATCAGGAGACAGGGAAGGCTGGAAGAGGAGACTACAAGGCATCTTCTCCGCCATTGTCTGGCGCTTGGGAATTTTAAAAGTCGAGGCAGAATATGTCTTGGCAAATGCAATTTGTGAAAAATGTAAACCTTCATAGGATTCTCGAGTTGGTTAGGTGATCACTCAACGCTCGTATTAAAAACAACAATTCCATTTAATTTATCGATGCCTTTGTGTAGTAAAAATGAGAAAGTTTTTCATAACAACCGGGAGTTATAATTACATGGAGGAATATCGGTAATATGGGTAAGCTGTGCCTGGTTTTCCTGCAAACGAAATCTATTTTATTTTGAATGCAACATAGCAACTTAAGGAATGAGTTAAATAAAAATAAAGTATATTTTTAGGTTAAAATCAATTGTTGTTGTTATTGTTCTACTGTTTTTTCAATTGGCTTCTGTCGAAGATAACAAGTATAGCCGAATTTTCTGTTTTCACCTTTTTATTTATCAAAAAAGTTCTTTCCAAAGAAAAAAAAAAGAACAAACAAGCTTTCGTTTGGAGAAAAGTAATCTATTTATCATTGGCAGACATTTTTAAATGAATATAATAAATTTAAGGCAATTTATGGGCTAAGCTAGCATCAAACAAAAAAAAAAAAGGTAAACGAATTTCAGTATTTTATCTCTTAAAATGATTCCATTTATAGCACCTCTTTTTTTCTGGCATTCTTCTATTTTTTTCTTTTTTTTGTGTGTTTTTTGGTGTTTGGGGAAAACAGATAAAGCGTTAAATTACATCGTTAGAAGATATTGTTAACACAATAGGCCTCCTTTTTAAGTATATAAATAAATTACAACAAATGCAAAAAACACAAAACTTATAAACAACTGATGAAGCGTAAACAATCAGAGTCTCAATGTTGTTTTCCATCCCTTTTTTTTGTACTGGTTTTGTACTCTAGTTTCAGCAACACACGCCGCACATGTGTACACCGTACCATACTAAAACCATTTCCAACAAGATTTATTTCGATAAATTACAAGTTAACGGCTCATATATCATACATTTTACAATAAGAATTACAAAAAGATTTACAAAAGAACAAAAAAGAAATCGAAGAATTGAAGAATCGACGAAAGAAATCAAATGAGAAACATAATACGCATAAAACAAAAAATCAAAGCACATTTCAGGGGGTAACTATTAAACAACCAACCAACAAAGTATGTTGCCTAGCAAAAGGGCTTCAAAACACACGAAGAAAAAAAATATTAAATTTCACTTTCACAGAAAAAAATGTTCCCTTTTTTTTTTTGTTAAGACCATTATTATGATTCATTCTCAACAGACAACACAAATACAAGAAAAATAAAATAAAATAAAAACCAATAATATTAATGATTTTTAAAATTGACCATTTAGAAAGAAAAAGAGAGAAAGGAAGAGAAAAAAGACACGGACCTATACACAATATACCAGAAACCATTAAAATCAAAAGTAAAAAAAGTAAAACGGAACTAAAAACTAATAACTTCGTCATTTACATTGACCAGTAAATCATTTTAATGGCATTCAAAAACATATAATTGCTTAACATAAATTTTATTCCAACAGCAACAACAACCAGCATTTTAGGGAATAGAATACACTTTAACTCACTCACACTCTTCTCTCTCAATCTCGATCTGTGATGCTTTGTTTTTTAAACCACACTTTTTTATTTAACCTTAAATTATGCAACAATTTTTTTACTCGTAATCAAAGTAGGTCATCTTAAAAAGATCATTAGAATTCAGTCTCCTGACACAGAAGGGCTTTACAAGGTCTTGGTGTACCGATTGATCATTTCGTCAGTGATGTATCCTGTCAATGACAGATGAGGCTTTGTCGTTCGGATCAGGCTTTGGAACATAAGAAAGCGGTAATTTCATCTATCTGAAGGTGTGGATAACAGCCACAGCGCTATATTTAATGTGTCGTATCTAAGGACATGAGCAACGAATATATGTACATATATGTTGAGCACGGCATGAGCATGAAGCCCTGTCAAAAAATATATATTAAAGACGTGTTCAAAAAATTAATTCCTTACAATAGGATACAGAGGATGCTGGTGCTTTAGTTTTAAAACAATTTTTTTTTTGTTAAATTTAAGGCCTTTTGCCTTTCTGCCAGCGCTATCTTTATACTTTACATACCGCTATTCTGGTTTATGTTTCTCGACACACACATATAAAGGATTGTGAGAGTTTTTTTTTCGTTGTTGTTGCCAGCTTTTAGGAGTTTCTACTTTTATTATTTATCTCTCTATTAGATAGATGTTCGTGTTTTATTTTTTTGTCTATCGTTTTTCATTTTGTTTTCCTTTTTTTTTGGTTTTGGTTACGTTAAAAACTTTTATTCTTTTCAACTGTGCAAATTTATGGTTAAAAACAGTAGAAACTGTATTTGAATTCTAAAGTCTAAGGGGTGTTAACGACGGCTGCAGGGGGGCAGGGCAGGAGGATATAGCACACATACCCAGAAGGGGGTAATGCATCAGTAAAGCAATTTTCATTCATGTGTAATGATTAATGTTTTATAGTTGGTAGCAAATTCTCATTTTTATTATTATTTTTCGCTATTTTTTTTTTTTTTTGGCGCGTTTATTCTTCTCTGCATTTGGCCAATAAGCATGAATGAGGCAAGGAGATGGTAGTTTATATGAAATCCTACACAGACACTTGTAAATAAATAATTGTACAGTAAAACCAAATTTACAACTACAAGGTTTTATTTATATACCCTAAGCAAAAATAAATGCGAGTATTCTTCAGCTTTAGCAGGTTCTACTGTCTCTCTTATAGAAAGTTTTCACAATAATTTCCTCTTTGTTTTGATGCTATAGTTTCATATGAGAAATGTTTTTCCTTTTCAAAAAAAAGAAAAAAATCTAAAACATGTCGACCAGAATTAGTTTTCGTAGCTGTTTTATATGTCAAGTGATGTTTTTTTCTGTGTTTTTGTTTTAATTTAAACTCAAAAGGATTTTTTACAACCAAATAAAGCAAAGGAAAAAAAAATGTATGCAAACTTAAAAACAATAGGTAACACCCACATCGGGGGTCTAGAATTAAGCTTTTTAATATTTTCCAGCTAAATAATAAAATGAAACTCAAAAGCACAGCAAAATCGAACCTTTTCCCAGTAAGAGTAGATAGTTTTGAAAGGAATTTAATACAAAAACGGTTTTAAGATTACATAGAACAAATTTCCAATTACGTTGTAATAATAATAATAAGAAAATCAGCCTGAAAGTATACAACAGTTTTTATTACGAATTATTTTGAATTGTGATGTCGAACAATTGAAATTTAATTATACCTTAATCGAGTACTTTTATGTTCAAATAAACATCATCCATTAAATATGCAACGATTTTAAAGCAACTTCTCATCATACTTTATATATATTTACATAAAATTATCCCCAAGGTATGTAATACATTTTCAGAAATATTTTCTCGCAGTTAACTAAAATTCGTGAAACATTTGATTCTTCAATTAAGACTTAAAAATGGTTCTTATGAAGGACAAAATATTATCTCATGCCTATTTTATAAACCTGAACGTGACAAACAAAAAAAACCATTTGAGAGATTATGATATGATGAAATCGAGGATTATAAATACAAAATAGCTGGAAAGTTATATTGTATTACTCCCCTAAATGTATGCATAGTTTGCTGTGCTTTAACTTTTTCACTTGCAGTGCAAAAGAAAAATTTAAATAGGCTTTCAAAGCATTAAATGCCAACGATAAACGTGTTTTATATCCGTAACAACACTTAAAAAGCTTTTTAATTTTCCTTAATATCAAATATAATCCGTTTGGAATTTGCCATTATTTTTTAATAATTCTTTTCTGTTTTTTTTTTTGTAAATTATTTATTTCTTGTGTTTTACATTACAAATTAATCATGCTTCAATTGATTTCATATGTACAAGTACAAAAAAGTAATGATTGCATATGTGTTAATAACTGATTTTTTTGTGTTTTTTTTAATACATTTTTATGTCCTTATTTTTTTTATTAATCACAATATATATTGAACAATCAATTTATATTTCATATGAATTTTGATTGATGCAGCAATAAATTTTTTATTTTTTTTTTTTTAATTTTTATTTTACGGGCTCATGTTTAAATAATATTTAGCTTGTTAAGGCAGAAATTGCAAATGAATTTGTTTATACAGATACGTTGAGCACTTGTCTCTTTTTTCTGCTTTTTTTAAAATAATAAATATTACAAGCGAGAAAAAAATATGTTAAAAATATGCATATTATGTTATAAAAGAAACCTATAAAAATTAAATAAATAAATATATAAATTGCATATTTACATATCAAAACAATAAAAGAAAAACACATCACACATTACATTAATGCTACATACTTTAGGGAGTAATTGAAATATATTTTTTTAAAGCAGGCCGTACATGTACTTTACAGTAAATAAATTAGACGGATCATATAAACTTAAACGGAGCTTTTTCATGCATAGAAATTAAAAGCAAATGCAATTATTTCATAGATTATAGGAACTTAAACTGCAAAGAGTCCTCTGAAAGTGGAAGCAGAAGTTAGTCCACACATCTGCATGCTTCAGTAATCATATCTACAGCTTTATAAAAATAGTAAAACAATCTGTGGAATAATTTCCCTTGTCTAACTGACATGAGCAATCTTTTGAAGCGCTCTGCCCCAGTGGTGTATGAAACCTATTGGCGTATAGTAGATTCAATGAGTTGATCTAAGGCATATAAGACCATTTTATGTATGTTACCTTTTTTTTTTATTAAACCTGCACTCAAGAGTGACGCTTACTCATGCAATGCATTGTACAGGTTTAGGAAAGGTGAAAAGAGGCAAGATGCGAACGGTAAGGAAACATGGTGACTATAAAATGGCCACCACCAGTCACCATTAGACAGTCTACAGCAGTCCTCCCCAAGAAGCCCACAGTTTCTCACACCATTTATGTTGTGTGGGTTAATTTTATTCAGAAGTGGCTTGCCAAATACTGCTCTAAAACCAATTGTAGATAGCAGAAGTGGCATCAACAACGGGGCACAACAAGAAATCGTATGTCTTTCTTCAAATAAATAGATCACGGGATGAGAAGTGTTACTAAACTATTAATAAAAGAGATCTTATTAAGAAACTGCAATTATGTTGCAGAATTACAAAGCAAAGCTGGTACTATTCCGAAAGCCCGTCGTATATGTTCGTATATAGTTTTATGTTAGAAAATGAAGCAGTGCTTATAGGCCTTCCTCATAGAAACAATTTATTGAAGACATTCGATATCTCGAAATTGCGAATGCAAGAAGTTAGCTCCTTCTGAAGAAAGGATAATCCACATGTATTCTGCATAAGTGCGATACATAAAATGCCGCCAAAAAGGTTGTACAAACCTGTATGGCTTACATCAATTATCTGTTAAGATCTGAACTTTTGAACGAATTATATCTTCTTTGACAGGAAATTTCTTGAATCTATACAACATGGAATAAATATTTCTTAAACAAATTATATCTATATTATATAGAAGTCGCCGTGGTCTAGTGGGTAGTGTGTTGGCTTATTAGACAAAGGGCTCGGGTTCGTATCCCAGATCAGACATCAAAACGAAAAATATTTCTTCGGCGACTTCCTCTCAGCAGATTTCTGGCAAAGACTCTGAGAGTAAAAATTGCCATGAAAAGATTCTCAAAAATCTGTCGTTCGGAGTCGACTTAAAACTGTAGGTCCCGCCACTCATGTTTAAAATTAACGCACTCAACATAAGTGGTGTGAGAACAAATTATAATAATTTCCATATAAGATCGTCAGAGATTTGTAATTTCATTCTTTATGTGGCATGTATTCGGAATTCAAATCAAATTAGTTATGCTTAAACACTGTCCACTCAGTACTTGTTGACCATGTTACAAACATGTATGTATTGTACGTTGTTGTAAAACATTTTATGATTTGAAAAAAAAAAACATATTTTTTTATTGAAGCAAACAATTGCAAAATGGAAATATTTTTCTTTAAAAATTCGTTTTTCTTTAATAGCATGAGCAGCGAAACACCTGTGTTATGATAGAGACCAACAATAACAGCATAGAGTCTCCAGCATTTGTTATTCATTAGGTGAACAACTGGCATTGAACTTTGAAAACATTTATAAAAATGCAATTGATTGTTGATTAACTTTTCAAAATGTAAGAAGATTATAATAAAAAAATGAAACGAATAGATTGCATGTGTTGCAAAATATCTGCTGAAATTTTGAAGAGAAATAAGCTCCAGTGGCTGTAAGTGTTGCTATAGGTGCTAGCATTAGTTTTTCCTTAGCGAAATGCTCTAGTCAATGAATTCAATTGGTTTTAACTAGACTCAGAATATACTCAAATTTTCATTCAATACAATACTGAAAAACATTAGAAGTAGTCAAAGGAAAGATTTTCTGGGGAACGCTTGCATAGAAATCGTTGCAAGGTATACTTCCTTTACCTAATAGTTCCTTAGGCAATATTTATCAATAAAATTTATGTTCCTTCATACATATGTATGTATGTACGTACGTAAGTATGTATGCACCTAAATACATCAAGTGTATACCCAAGTGTGTCTGTACTCATTCCTGTTAATTTTTAAATACTTTTAACCACACAAATAAATTTCCTTCTTTTTTTTTCCATTCTTTCCAATACATTTTTAAACCAAATTTATGTGAAATTGTTTGTTGTTCTCTTAGCTTTTAACGGGTAATTTAAAGCTGAAAGAATACATAAACAAAAAAAAAGAAAAAAGAAAACCCCGAAAAGAAAGTTTATAAATTATAGTTATTTAAACATTTCATTTTGCAGAGTAAAATAAAAGCATTTGCTTTTTCTTTCTTTCTTTCATTCTTTTCCTTTTTTTTTTTTGCGTTTTTGTTGTTCCTTTTCAAATGATAAAGAAGGCTAAACAACACATTAAGGGAATTTAAGTTGGCCTGACAGCAATAAACTAACACTACAAAAAGGACGAAAACAAAAACAAAAAACCGAAAAAAAAGTTTATCTTACCCCATATCCGTTTCCTTTAAACGCTTAAACGCTGGCATACATAAACATACACACAGAACTATATATACATACATATATACATATACATATGTATGTATGTATGTATACATAAAACTGTACTCTTTAAGATGTATGTATATGTATAAGAGAGTATGTGCCAGGAACGACAAGACAGAAAACTAAAATAATGTTTCTTTTCTTTCTATTTTTTGTTTATCAACTAAACAACCATTTATTCATTTCAATTCGCAAAGAAACCAAACAAACAGTGGAGCATTGATAACTGAAACGAAAGTGTAGAGAGACAGCAGGATTTTTCTTGTTAGAAGAATAAACAAAATTTTCTTTTGAAGAACTTAAATGTTTACGTACGGGATAAAGATAAACTGGCTACATTCATGAAATCTCTATACTGGAAACTCATTTAAAGACCTGCAAGCCTCGCAACTGATAATGCATTTATGGTTTCTGTCAACGTCGAGTGGGCGGTTTCGAATGCAGGCCGATAAGCACAGCAATTCTGGCCAAAAACTGGGTAGGAGAAGTGGCAAACGGACATTGCATTATCGGCACTTATGTACGTAAGGTGCATTGGTCTTTGATACAAGACTTTTGCAGGAGCTTTAGAGATATGGACCAGCACTATATCGTAGAAAAAAAAAAAAAACGACTCCATAATATGTAATCAATGGAAAAAAGGAATCATATCATCAGAAGATCTTTACGGTTGCGGAACTGGGAGCAATTGGTAACGCAGAGTATCACCCAAATGTATCTAATTCTATTTTTTTCGGTACACGGCCACCTCTCTAAGATAAGCCTAAAGTTATCCGAGCTACTAATGAAATTACTCAAGACTCTATTAGAGGAACTTTCATAATATTGCCGACTGCTTAGTTTGTTTCAGTACTTAGATTGTGATCAAACCTTTAATCGCTACCAACACTGCATTGAATGGCGAATTAGCAGTAGGTTGGGCACTTGGTTTAATGCAATAACTCCCACAGACATACCAAAAGACGTATCAATTCTCATTTCAAAACCCTATAGATTGTGTTTTCCTCTATTCGCAGGCACTATGGCAGAGGTCATTTCCTTGTAGCCATTCATAAACAATATTGAAGATCGGGTACAGAAAGACGCAAACCCATACCCATGTTGCTATTAACAGAGTACTGTTAACTGTACTCACTGTAACAGTGGCAATAGTTTTCTGTTTTGCAATTATTGCAGACTATTGACATGAAATTTAATTTTCATTATCATCATAATTATTTGTGAACAAAAGTTTTGATGGTGAGAACGGAGGACGGGAATTTTTCTCAACTCTCAAAATTATTCCAGCTATCCCTCTGGACTATCATTTGCATATAGTCTGTATGATTTACTAATTCTTTAATGTTCCGACATGGCCACTGATCTTTGAGAGAATTTTCAACCAAAATATTGATATTTTCAAAGCCAATTTGCTCAATACCATGACCGTGAACCTCCCTTTGCATATAGTATGGTACTCATAGACCTAGAGTATTTTCCAAAATTAGCTCCTAAGCAAATGGGCTTGTTCAGATGGATACTGTTAAATAGCTAACAGTGCTCTGCTAAGGGCAAATTTTGTTCTGTTAATAGGAAATTTTGCTTTGATAATGCCAAATGTAGCGCTGCTAAAATTTATGGACTGCGACTTTTGGTTTTGCTTCTAAATTAAGCTGCACTATGTAGTTTATAACTGATTTTTACTCTAAGTTAACTTTTAGTTATTTAGGCGTCAAGTCATTTTCCTTTAAGTATAAATTATTTTGTTCCAAAGGCAAAAAAAAAAAAAGAATAAGAATAAGAAAAGTTTGTCTTTTAGACACAAACACATCTTTTACATTGTCTTATTATTACTATTGTTGTTGTTATTCTTATTGTTGTTGTTATTTATGTATTTAGTTTATATGGTTTTATTTGTATAGAAATTTGTTTGTTTTTACTTTTATTTTGTGCGTTAAAAGCAAATAATCATGATAAAATTATGTGTGACAAGTTCACAATAAATATTGATAAAACAAAATAACAAAAGGAAAACAAAAAAAAAAACCAAATGAAAATTAAATAATAAACAAAAGAGAAACGTAGTAAAACAAAGTCAAAGTCACAAATGGTATACAAAAGTGAAAATGTAAGGAAAGAACAGAAAAAAAAAAACTAAAAGAAAATACGAAATTTATGGCATAATTTAAGAATTTCAAAAGTGATAGAGCACACACACACACACACATACACACTGGCACACATTTATACACAAAGCATACACATACATAGGATTGTAGAATATTTAACACTTAATAAAACTAAAAAGACAAATAAAAACACACACAAATTTTGTAAATGTTTTCCTAATGATAAATACATTCGTCAACAACAACAGCAGCCAGAAACAGCAGCAGTAACAGCAACAAACAACAGCCGTCAGAGTCATCAACATCTTTATAGGAGAATAGAATTCTTCTATCGAAAGTAAATGCTCCTTACAGTGTATTCTTACACTGAGAGATTGTGTGTGTTACATTAGATGTGTTAACACACTCAGTTGTTGTTGTTGTCGTTGTTAGACTACAATACTTAGCACTGTATCGGTGTATGTGTATGTAGCTGTGTCATTGTCATTATCAGCAATTTGCATTTGTAACAATTAGTTGAATTGAGTATAAATTAACGTACTTAACGCACTAGTAGTAGTTGTAATCAGAATGGTAGTACCCTGTAGTAAATAAAGTAGTCGGTTGATAAAAACGTAAATTATAAATTAACTATTTTGTAATTGACTACAAATTGGTTTAAATCTCATGCAGATTTCAACCAAACATATTGAAAATAAGAAAATGTAAGAAAACAATAACAAAACAAAGGAAGCATGTCGGTCAAATGTTAATCACAGCAAATACGGTTTTTAGGTGGTGCTCAATTTTATTAAAAATATGGGAAAAACCCAAGTAAATATTGCAAATTTATAATAAAATCTATAAAAGTGATATTGAAGTGATAGTGAAATAAAATAGTTCATTAAAAATCTAAATAAAACAATGTGTATATACCAAATCTATACTTGTACTAGGAATTATGTAGCGCATTTATCTGAGCACTGCTGGTAAATATCTTGTACAATCGAAAAAATATGCCTTATTATTTATGTTGTATTTAAACAGATAAAGGTACAGAAAATTATGCCAATGTTCCCCAATTTGATGTAAAATTTTCTGAAATGAATGCCAAATTATCAGAAATAACAGGTAAAATGAAAATATGTTTTGTCTACCAAAATATCACGATTTTCTGATAAATATTTATATTTCAAGGCGAAATTAAGGAGCTCAAACAGAGCTCAAAAGAGACTATAATAGCAGCATTTTCTACCCAAAAAGTAGTTCGACAGGAAAAACGCAATGTGGCAATTAAGACTACTTTTGCAATACACAATCGATGAAAATCAGCAAATTTATGTGAGTTTTTATTCGTCTCTACTTTTATCATTTTCCAAATTTTTGTGCATTTTTGCAGACCAATGCCATGAAATTATCACTGAAAGGGAAATGCCAAAAACTTTAACGACAATTTTATCTCTGCAATTGAATTTTGCTATAAATACTGATGGCACTCATGGCAAAAAGAGCTTGAAGGATTACAAAAAAGTTTTTGATGCATTGATGGATGCACTTCGGCCTCTCTGTGATGACCCAGACAGAGAATCACACAACGCTTTAACCGTTATTAAAAAACGGCATTTTCATCACGTTTGTGTTGGAAAAAAACTTAATAATATTACTTAATAATATTTTACTTTTGAATTTTCTTTAGTACAAACTTTCGAATGTATATAAGCACTCTTTTCATTTAACTTCTTTTTATTACAACTTTTATTTTAAGTCCTGAAATGTACAGGAATTTTGTTTTAATTTAATTAATTTTTTTTTTTTTTTGGTATTATAATAATTATTTCTATATATATGTTCATATATAATATAATATAAATAAAACTGTTTAAAATTGAATTTAAAAAAAAAGTGGTTTTTAAATAATTTAGTGTAAACTAATATTTAATTTGACTATATTTTATTTAACTACAAATTGGTTGAAAAATAAGTAATTTGTAGTCTATTTAAAAGTCATGCAGAAATGACCGCCTAGGACATGCCTATGTTAAAATAATGAGTCGGCAACAAGGAAAAAAGTCACTTAATCAACTAGTTGTGCTTATTAATAAACCAGTTTCAAGTTCCTTTAAAATTAGTTTGATTTCCTACAGGGTATTTACTACACATACATACACAGGTTTACACATTTGTTTACTAATGCATACAGATTGGTAGAGAGAGAGAGATAGTATAAGAGTGTTTATTTCAAATTTTATTTACTCTTCAAATACTAATGCAACTACTACTACAACAACAACTAACTAATACTACTTGAGAGTATAACACACTTATTTTCCTAATTATTTTAATTGGTATTATTATTACTATTGTTGTATTATTGTTGTTGTTTTTGTTGCTGTACATATGTATGGTATGTTGTATTAGTATTTGAATAACACTTAATAAGTTGTGACAAATAAAAGGCAGTTGATAACTATTATTTTAACTAAAAGCAATTAAAATTTAAATTTGACATTCTATCAATTATTGATTGAATTTTATTTATTTTTATTCTATTCTTTATTGTTGTTATTGTAAATCGGCTTTAATATAAATGAAAACGAATTTTTCACAAACATTTTTCATTTAAATTTTTAACATTTAAACTTGCCAAAAGCTTTAGTCATGTCCTTAATGATGTCCCTTGTTAGTCTAAATAGAAGGATGAAATTTTCCAATGAAAGATCCGACAGTAAGATCATGATAAAGATAGTTGACATAAGATGAAATTCATCGAAATAAATCGTAAGTAAGAGACTGGATGTCGCCGTGGTCTAGTGGGTAGTGTGTTAGCTTATTAGACAAAAGGCCCGGGTTCGTATCCCAGGTCAGACATGTAAATGAAAAAATATTTCTTCGGCGACTTCCTCTCAGCAGATTTCTCAAAAATTTGTCGTTCGGAATCGACTTTAAAACTGTAGGTCCCGCCACTCATTGTATAAATTTAACCCACACAACATAAGTGGTGTGAGAAGCTAGGTCTTAATCCCGACTGAAGGGTTGTAATGGCCAATTATGTATGGTTTTAGGGTCGAGTGAGATAATTATACGTCAGGAGCTGTTATAATGATTTCAGAGTATACTGGAGGGTTGAGGTCTTATCGGGCCAGCCTTTATAGTCATTGCAATACCTCAATTAATATCCAACTCAGGAAGCAATAAATCTGTAGAGGAAATCAATATTGACATTCCATTCCCTTTTTGTATTACAGTGCTCAGTCGAGGATGTTAGAAATTGGGAAGACAAAACATTCACCTTTTTATGAAAATAGCAGAGCCTAATGATCTATTACAGGCTCACAGCTCCTGCAGAAGTAGTTTGACGGAATACCTAGGCTTGCAGCATGTGTACCAAAACCATAATGGCCCGTAAGAATTGCAATTGGGCCATGGATCGCCATTCGATTTAAAGGTAAAACTGAATCAGTCCAATTTTTATTCACGTAAATTCAGTATATAGCCTAAAAATATTGCAGTTGCAAACTAAGAACCTGTCACATGGTCCTACAAACTGGCAGAACAATCCATTTTAAGTCATATTCTATTCTGAAAATCTTACACGCCAATCAATCAATTGATTACCGACTATAAATTGTTGCTTCTATAGCGGATGAAAACAATATCAAATCTATATGAAAAATGGCAAAAGATCATTTATTTGGATTGTATTTCGTAATAATACCAATAATAATAATAATTTTAAAAATAAATACACAAGAAAAGGTTAATTTATCATTTATATTCGTTATGAAAAAGTCTTTAATCGTTTCAAAAATTATTTTAAATTTAAAATTGTTTTTCTGTTCTATTTGCGTTTTCATTTCTTATTACATTTGTTGCCTTAAGCAACATTTGCCATTAATATAATGAAAATAATAATTTTGTTAAGAATTTCTATTCTTTTTGAATTCATTTTGTATGAGGTAGAAATACACAACCAAGAATATTTAATCAATTTTATTGATCCCTAGAAATATGCTACAGAAAATAATCAGTTTTATATTGGATTTCATTTGCCCCCTACTACATATACAGAAACGCACAATATTTAATGCCTTATACATATACCATGTACGGATGTATGTATGTATGTATGTGTACTCGTACATAGCATGGCAGACATAAATATTTATTAATTGTAAGCTGGTTATTGTTGCTATTGCTGTTGTTTCCTTTTTCATTTCTTTTTATGGTCTTAACATTTCGAAATCTCCCTAGACCTGCTAATGTACAATTTTCCATAATTTATTTCAACATAAAATAGGAACAAAAAATACAAAAAAAAAAAACAAAAACTTGAAATACTATAAAGGAAATTAAGGAAACTGTTTTCGTTTTTCTTTTTGCCAAGCTTTAGTATTTTTTTTTCTCCCTCTCTTATTAGAGATTTCATAATAAAAAAAAACAAGCATAAGGAAAAGGAGCAGGAGCAGTAGCGGTAGCAGCTGATGTCTACAAAAGAAGATTTTGATTAAATTTAATTACATGTGTTCACTTAAACGTACACAATGTAACATGGAGTTATATTAACAGAATAGACAAGGGAGTTTCAAATAAAAACAGAGAAATTGAAATTGAAATGAAATAAAATTTTATAACGAAATTAAAGAAAATTCAATTTGCCTTAAAATAGTCAATAGTTTTTATACATTTATTGCCAAAACAAACAAAAAATAAGAGAAAATTATGTTTTATTGAATGAAACCTTTTCCTTAAACTGTTTTTTTCTGTTTATTATCATTGATTGACTTCCATTGCATATGTATACATATAACACATATGCACACACGTAAACGTACATATTTTTTCAATAAAACATTTTGTTTCTCTTTTATTGTATTATAAACTGTTTAAGACAATTAAACAATAGATTAGATTACAGATCTACAATCTATTCTTATGGTAGATAACGTTCGGTTACAATACATATGTTTGTTATTGTTAATAAGAATGTAAGTTTTAGTTTATTATCCTTTCTATACAATATAAAGTCCTTACAATAAACAATTCAACAATGTAAGCAGTCTTATACAATCACTTACTTACTTACGTATACATATGTATGTACATACACTAACAATAACTACTCATAAACACAATACAACTGACACTGAGAGAGAGAGAGAGAGTGGAAGAGAAAAAATGTATTAAACAAGCACACACACATGCCTCAATACACACACACGCCTTAATCGTAGAACAATCACTAACAGTTGCCAGACATGTTATTTAAGAGCATTGGCATTTTGTATGTGTGTGTGTATGTGGTAAATAATAAAATACCAAGTATCACACAAAGAAATAGAAAACGCAAGAGCAAGAGAGAGAGGGAAAGTTAGAGGAAAAGTGAGAGCGAGAAATAAATGAAATAGATTGGGAGTTTATTTACAGTTAAAAGATAATAATGAAATTATTATCATTATAAATTCTTATTCTCATTCTTCTTCTTATTGTTCTTTTTCTTCTTGTTGTATTTAAAAAATAAAATCTAGCATAGAAATGTGAGAGTGTATTGGTTGGTTCGTGGTAGTATTCATAAGTAGCATATGGTGGTGTAGGTGAATAGTACGAAAAGAAAGAATAAAACTAAATCGTGTGAATAGGTTCAGAATATATGATCATATGAGCAAGTAGCACAAGTCTACTTAGGGACAACAGACTGAAATCAGGGATCATCTTTCCGTATGCGAAATTCACTACATAACTGACGAACAGATTGAATCAGCAAAGCAGGAATCAAGTGTGCGGTTTAGGCGTTGTTTCCCAAAGGAAAGCCTATTGGGACCAAACCGACTATGGTTCACTGGGTTGTTAAACGTAAATAACTTGACATTCTGTTGAAGAACTGAGCTTTCAACAAAATTTAGCAATAGTTGTAGAGATAAATCGTGCATTAGCAAGTTTAATACCGAATATTGATGGTCTCCGGAGTAAGAAAAGACTGCAACTGCAACTGTCAATGGTTGTAAGGTTCGTAGCTCTCTACGCAGCATCAATATGTACATAAACGGAAATACATTCAATGCGTATAGAAACTATACGAAAAGGCTCCTGTTCATTTAGGATAGAGCCCGAAGAGCCAATTATTGCAACGCCCAGGTAGACGCCGGCTTTATAGTACGTCAGTGCAGCGCTGTCAAACGTTTTAAAATCAGAGGGGCGTCTACAATTTATTGGGAAATGCTAGCAAAGGTGGCTTACGTAAGATATTACAATACGAACTATAAGAAATCGCATCGATTTAAATACATACAGTCATTGCATAATGACGTGATGCCATGCAGATCATGGATGCTTTGATTTAAGCCAATTGCCGGGATGAGCTTTAGAAAGCGAAATTCTTAAATTTTTTTTGCATTGCTGCCTGTCTCACAACTTTTGCATTACACTGTTAATTTGTACGTTCATTTATTTGTTTTCCCTACCTTTCTTCAATGTTTTATTTAAACAACATGAATTGCTCTTAGCTGTGCTTTTCAATTATTTTTATTGTTATTTTTATGTGATTCTCATAATGCGTTATAAGACTGGCTTAATATGCTCTCTACTACAACATTATTGTGGTAATAACCTTATGCAATGACATTCAATTGTAAAAAACTAATAATAAAATGAAACTTAAAATACAACAGCAACAAAGGAAATACAAGTTAAAAGGTATTTTAAACACTTTAACACAAATTCGATAACAAAGACGTGTAATACTTTTATTACACACTGTGCTGTGCGGAACACTATGGTTCACACACAGTCAGAGTACTGAGTGAGAATTTTTTATGATTATTTTTATGATCATAAGGCAATAGAAAAGACAAAAAACATAAAAAATAAAATAAAATTATTGAAATAGAATCAAAACCACAAACATGAAATAATTGTTAACAGAAGAAAAAATAGAAAAGAACATAAAGACTGCAAGTAGCATATGAAATCAATGTGGTCAAGTCGATAGAAAAACATTAAGAAACCGTAATCACCACTTTCCAGGATAATGTACATACATGGAGGTACGTACTAGTAAATGGCTTCAAGAACTCAATACTCTTTTAACTACAAACAACTTTAAGGCAAGAAAAAAAAAAATAAAAAATAAAAAAACTAAAATAATAAGATAAATCTATTGCCTGAAGTCGCCGTGGTCTAGTGGGTAGTGTGTTGACTTATTAGACAATAGGCCCGGGTTCGTATCCCAGGTCAGACATCAAAACGAAAAAATATTTCTTCGGCGACTTCCTCTCAGCAGATTTCTGGCAAAGACTTTGAGAGTAAAAATTGCCATGAAAAGCTTCTCAAAAATCTGTTCTTCGGAGTCGACTTTAAACTGTAGGTCCCGCCACTCATATATGAAATTAACCCACACAACATAAGTGGTGTGAGAGCTAGGTCGTAATCCTGACTGAAAGGTTGTAATGGCCAATTATGTATGTATATATGTATCTATTGCCTGCATACGTACGTACGTATATTCAAAGGAAAATGAAACTTTTCTTATAGGGAATTTCTGAATTCTTAAAATTTTCTTTTTGAATTATTTCTCAAGTTAAAATCGTTATTTAAGTGTTTAAAGATTTTGCATTATATTGCCTACTTTAAGGCATTCACTTTCTGTGTGTGTGTGTAAGAGAGAGTAATAAAACTAAGAGCCTTACATTGTTAACACTATTTGGGAATACGTTGAGCATTAAAATTAAATTAATTATGGTACAAGCGTCATCGTCACGTGATCAGTCATGTATGGGGTGTCAGTATTAAATTAACTCCCCCTAATTTATCTTCACTTTTTTCAATGTTTCCTTTTCTTTTTTCTTTCTTTCAACATTTTCTTCCATTCTTTTTTTGCTATTTTGGAAAATAAACATACAATTTTTTTTCTTCTTTGGAATTATATAAGAAACCATTGCATATATTTAGGCTAAAATAATCGATAATCTTATTCATGCTAAAATAAAAGAGGGAAGTGAAGCTTTTACCACTTGGCATATTAAAGTGGCCAAATTATCTATACCGCTCTGCCTGCTATGCTCATTCAATTTGCTTTTAAGTAATCGAAAAACACTTTAAAGTCTAGCGAAACGTAAACAATAATATGACGCTGATGGTGGGGATTGAAACAAGCCAAAAAGTATGCTACAAAAAAGAAACAAAACGAAGCAAAACGAAGAAAAAACAAAAAAAAATGTGTGAAAAAATAAAATTAAAAAAACAGAGAAAAAAAAAGAAACGAAGTACACGGCTGTATAAATAAATAAGCAAAGATGTAGTGGTTAAAGAGGGGAAAAAATATAGAGAAACAAGCTCAAGAAAGGGAGAATGAGACAGCGAGAGAGAGAGAGAGAGAGAAAGAGAGGCAAGAAACAAATATTGTTGCTAATACACACTAATGCCTTGTACGCGCTGTTGAATTTAAATGAGGAATTAATGCCGAATATTACATTACTTTGGTTTTTCTTGTTAAAATTTCCAAAATGGTTCTGTATACACAACTACAGAGCAAGATCTACAGAGAAGAGGGTCGTCATCGTCGTCGTCGTCATCGTTCATATATTTGTAAAAATGAACACGTTGAAAATTAAGATGATTGTCGAGCATAATGACAAGCATGATGGTAATAGTGAAATAACTTCGTCGACTACGGCTATGACGTTGGCATTACTGTGTGTGTGTCAGTGTGAGTGTGTGTTTGTTCATATTGCCAAATCATTTTTGGTCCTCTTTTGGAAGCTTAAAACAAAACGGAAATATTGATGGTTTCTTGTCTTTTTCTTGTTTTTGTTTTGTTTTGGCCATAATGGAAATTCAAAGCAATTCCTTTGCGTCGACCTCTTGTGCTGCTTAAAGACAAACGAACGTACCAAATTTTGTTTATTATGCTGGGTTTTATGTCAATGGGAGAAAAATTGTATTTGTTTGAACTTTATGGTTCGTTTCTTTAACGTATATTTTATCATTATCATTCTCTTCTAGAGTTTTTCTCGTTTTTTTTTTTGATGATTCCACCACAATAATGAAACGATTGCTATGAAGGTGAATGGCTGGCTGACTAGCTAGCTGGCTGGCTGACGACCAGACAATTCCACAAAGTCAGTCGAAGGTGACAGCTGTAGTAATAATAATAAATAAATTTAACACACTTCAAGGCTCGCACAAGACGCAACAGAGAGACACGAGTGTTGCAAGTCAACTAAGGTTTTTAGGACTTGTTAAACTAAAAACACTTTACAAGAGTGTAAAATACAAAACAAAATAGAATTCTACTAGGCTGGATGGATGTCTCTTGCGTAGTCAGCGAGTCAGTCAGTCAGTCAGCTTGTCTCAATAAATTTTTTATAAAATTTAAAATGACCAAATCGAAACGAATTTTCTATCATTTAACAAGCCAAACATGACATATTTTAAATTGGCCAGATGTCATCCACCACTTCTACGTTTCTGTATTAAACCAAACACGATTACAACAAATTTTAAATTTGTTTTAATATTTTTTTGGTGGCTTTTATTGGGGAAAGGAGGCAGTAAGGGGGACACTTGGCAATTTGTTAATATTTTAAATGAAAAATAATATATGTATTGTATATATATGTATGTATGTATACACAATACATACGTATTGAATGTATATCTGTATGTGGTATACAATCGGCAGCACAAAGAGAAAATTTGTTTGCTTTTTAGTTGAAATTGAAAATAAATTTCATCTCTGTGCGTTTCTGTGGAAATGTTTTTAATGGTTGTCTGTGGCATTAATTAAATATTTGACTGTTCAGAATAAAATTTAAATGTCAACTGATGCAGAAGTTTAACGAGTATTTTTAAAATCTAATTAAAAACGAGGTCAATTATTAGGCAATATGGGTTGTCCACAAAAAAGGAAAAAAAATTATATTTTTTAAAGTTTTCAGCCTAAAAGTAGGCAATCTATTTATTTTTTTTATACATCTCGATAGTATGTACTATATGTCTGTAGCTTAGGGGTTGACTTTAAACTTTAAAATTAACACACATAACATGGGTGGTGTAAGAAGCTTGTTTGTAGTCCTGACTAAAGGCAAGTGAAGCCACTTACAATAACCGTAGATTGAACCTCTTTATTATATTTCGGTATAATCGAAAGATACATGAAAAAGCATGCAAAAAAAAAACTGAAATTTAAATATTATACACATCCGTCGTTTTATTTTAGATGTTAAATTTTCAAGCATTCTAAGTCTATAAACATTCTGATTAGTATAGCGAATGGTAAAAAACATTAAATATGCATGTCTTAAACATACCTTTTAAGACAGATAAGATAAATATTTCAATTAAACTTTAAATTTTGAAAGCTTTAATTTTCCCAACAAAGCATATTTTTAGGAATTTATTTGTTGCATATTTTAAGGCGTTTAAAAAATCAATATTATTATTTTATTTAAAACCAATTCACAAATAATAATATAATAATAAATTTAATGCCTTAAGGTATACAATAAATTTAAATATGTTAAGATTTTTTAAGGTATGAGTAAATGACAACCCAAAGTGTTTTCAAAAATCAGAAGTAGATAATTAAGATAGACCACAAAATTTAAATTATGACAGCCTTACACAGAAACTTTATAAACCTTAACACATAAATATTTAAAAAAACGGCCTAAATGTATGCCAATTTTATTATATACGTTAGAAGCTTTTAAAACGAAACCAAAAAAAAAACTTTTCAAACCTTTTTTACAACAACAAATTGCAATAAATGAATCTGAAAACTAATTTGTAGTTGTACTTCTTACAACAATTTTAATTGTTGACCATTATTGTCAGTTTTAAAAAGCCTTTATGGCACTTTATCTAACAATTAATTTCGAAAATTAACAATAACTAGGCCATGTATGGTCAAATACACTCGTTTGCCTTGTTTTTTTTTTCTTTTTTGCTTTGTTTTAATTTTTAGGATAACATAATAGCGGTTGGGTATCATGATATCAAAAATGTTATTAAAACAGAATTTTATAAGCATACTAACATACTCTACACATTTAAGCGTACAACCACAAAAATTACTTGGAATATTAAAGCTTTACACAGCCGGCACAAACAAAAACCACAGATGAACACTTACAAAACGATAAATAACAAATAGGATCAGTCAGGTCCACAAAATACTTTTTTTGCTACACACATACACTTATCTCTGCATACATACACACGTACATACGTACACACATATGTATGTAACATGTTATAATGCCTTTATATTGTGAGTCAGTAAGCAAGTGTGTAAAGGAGAGAGAGAGGAAGAGAGAGAGACAAAAATACAAGTCACAATAAAAACTAATTTTTTGTGGTCGCATTAAGAGGATACACCGTAAATGACGAGAGAGAAAACAGAGATGAACAAAACAAAACAAAACAACAGGCAGTAGAAGAAGAAGGAAAAAATAACAACAACAATAAATGCTCTGCTGATTGTGTAAAACTCTTACACACACACACACACACACACTCTCACATCGACACAACAATTTCGTTTACATACTCATGTATACTCTGTTAATACAATTGACCAGTTATAGATGCTGTTGTTGGTTTGAAAATAAGGGTCATTTCACAACGGATACGAAAAAGACCGAAAACGGAAGAAATTTTCAAAAATTTTTAAAATATTTCCAAAATAAATTTGCTTTTGTAATGGAAATAAAACATAGAAAAAAATTCTGTTTCTTTTTATTTTTGTTTTTTGATCTCTTTAACACTGCTTCCAATGACTGTCTGTATACGTATGTACTATATTATTATAGAGAAATAGTCGACATTTGTAAGTTTCCTAAAACCATTTTCATTTTAGTTTTTCTGCTTATATCATCGTTTGCATGTAAGAATGTGTGACTGAATGTGTGTATGTATGTATGTATGTATCTGGCTGTCTATAGATTTCGTTGGGTATTTGGATAAAATGTGTCTGACTGTCTGCCCTGTCTATACACATATAATGTATCTGTCGAGTAGAGGATATCGATATCATTTTGTGGTTAACAACTATCATGGCTTATAATATTGACCCAAAACAAGCTCATATGGCTTTATAGGTTGTCAGTACTTATACAACCAAACAGCATCAGCATCAGCAGCAACAACAACTTTCAAACTGGATTTTTTTTTTCTCTTTCGTAAAAGAGAGAGAGAGCGAGACAAAAGAATCCTTTTTGTTCAATACGTACGGCAGCGATACCTTATGAAAGACTCTCGTCTCACATTTATTTGTTATCAGTTTAGAATTTTTGTTGTTATTACAGTGGGTTTATCTATGCTATTGATTGTTGTCATCATTGTATCATTGCCACACGAATTGACTTCGTTTTTCTTTTTTTTTTTTTATTTGTGGCTCTACTTTTGTGTTTCTTGTAATTTTACTGCCTATTCTTTTGATTTGTACAAAATTTGTGGTTAAAACGTGTTGGCCCAGATTAATTTACCATTTGAAATTTCCTGGTATTGGTAAAACGTATAAAAGGAAAGGCAAAAATAAAAAAAAAATAAAAGAAAAAAGTCAGAAGAAAAGGTTGTATTAAGGTTAATGTAAATTTGAATATAAAATGTGTGCATGTGTGTATATGTGTTACTAAAAATAAAAAAAAAAAAAATATGACCCAGAAATTGAGTAACAGAGTTTAAATAATACCCTATAAATATTTTGTTTAACGGATTTACATAAATTATCCTTAAACTGATTTAACTTAAAGGATTTTTTTATAGTTTTTAGAGTTTTTTTGGTTGTTTCTTTTGTCCAAAAATGTTGCCTATTTGAAGGCTTAAATTGTAAACAGTTACTTGATTCAATTGATTTCTATATTTTCATCTCTTTTAATTACAGATTTTTTAAATATTTTAATTTTTTAATGCCTATTTTTTTGTATAGGAACTGTAAAAAAATATGTTGCCTACTTACAGGCAAGAATTTAATATTATGCATTAAATAGAATACAGTTATGCATTAAGTCTTATTTAATCGAAGCTGTGACCCTCATCGATGTATTTCAAGTCATGTAGGCATTGAGGACCAAGACATTATAAAAGCTGTGGTTGCCAGCTAGGCTGCAAATATTTATCTTACGTTTAATCCTCGCCGTCTATCTTTGCTCATGAACGCCGATAGGTTGCTATATAAATTTTTTGGAAGGAAAGTCCAAAAACTATCAGGTGATAATGACATTTTTCGAACGAGCGATTTTAATTAACGGAAGGAAAAATATTCCATTATAAATACTCAATGAATGTTTGTTGCAAGTCAAAATTATTTGTTGCATATCTTTAGGCGGATATTAATATATCGTTTTAATTAAAATTGAACAAATTAGAGTAGCGATTTAAAAAAATATTACGATTTCGATAAAAATAAAACAATAAAATTAAAAAAAGAAACTTTACACACTTTAAACAAGTAAACCTACCACACAAACACACACACAGGACAACAAAAGATTGGTAAAATGTATCCCTACCGTATGCATATACAGATAAGTGAGCTTGGGTGCGCAAACGAAATGGAAGTGAAGTACAACAAGGAGAGAAAGTGAGAACAAACAAGACCGAAAGAGCGAGGAGAGAGAGAGAGAGATAAGCTCAATGAAGCTGTTACAAAGTAATTGGGTCGATTGCCATGCAATGTTGTCTGAATCAAGCAATATTCACGAATCACTTCATACTGTTTTTGGGTACACATGCACAAACATAGGCGTTTACGTACATAATCATACAGATAGACAGAGACAACAACAACTGAGAGATAGATAGACTGCCAGTCAGATAAAATGCAATCGTATAGAGTTACAAAAAATATAAAAGAAAACAAATACATTGAAATCATTCCTTTTTTTTTTTTATTAACCCACTTAAAACGTTGTGCAGCAAGCAAAGATAATACATTTGAAAGAAAAAAGTCACATAGATGTGATATGGATGAAGTCAAGTGTAGATCACAATAGTTTTGTTAGTTTTTTTTTTTGTTGTTGTCAGAGCGAGGATGAAGACCTCAGTGTAGTTTACTTTTTTTCGTCAGAGGGTTTAAGATTGACTGACGTTAATTGTTCATACCAATACCGACCTACCTACAAATGCAATCAATAAAATGCTGTGCCATTTTTCTTTTGCTTTGTGTGTTTATAGCTGTGGCGCCTAAAGGTATGTTTTGATTGTTTTTCAAAGTGAAAGTTCATATCCTGTTTGCTGGTGTTAAAAGGAAAAAAAATTTAAATTCTGTCAGTTTTATATTTCGAATGTTTTTGAAAGATTTAATTTAAGTTTTTATGTTAAATTTTTATTGTTAATTGGATACCTAGTTGCTCCATTGAATTACCACAAAATTAAATATAATTACAAGCCAAAAATTGAAATGAGTTTACCAATGAAAAAACAAAACAAAAAATTCTAAATTTTATGTGATATTTTATCAATTAATCTCATCATGTGCAGCATATTGACAGGAGCAAGGGTTGTATTTTTTATATTGATTTTGTTACATAGAAATGTAATGGTTCAAAAGAAACTGAATGAAACTGTATTGGTTGTATGTATGCTTCACATGGTAACTGTGACCAGACGGTGGTCTGATGTTGAGTAACAAATTGTGTGCAGTTGAATACATATGTTACCACTAAGAAACAGTTTTTCTACAAAATCCTACAATCAATAAATTAAATAAATTGCAGTTTAAATGTTTCAATTAATTGAAATTTAATGTAAACGACAGTTTTAATAGTTCAACAATAAAAATATTGTGTCATAACCGGAAATAGTTTGCAATTTTAAGTGTTTTTTTTCTCACTAAACTTTTTACGTCATACTTTAAGGGGCCCAATGAAATAGGTTTAAATTTAAAATACGATATAAATCATGGCAGTTGTTTTGCAGAAACATGAGAAAGAGTTGTCCAACGAAAATAAAGATCAGATAGAAAATAATAGTTGAACAGTAAACTTCTTAGCCAAACTCTTTCAACATTTTTTTTTTTCGTTTTCGTTTTGGTTTTTGAAATTGGACTGTCATAGCCACTACTATGCTGGCAGTTTGCATAAATTTACAACTTGTTGTATAAAGATTCTAGCCATATAAGCCTTGTTAGTGCCATTAACAAAAGCTTTAAAGGAAATAGAAAAGCAAACAGCATGTAAATCTTTTGCGGTCATTTATATTACACTTTCTGGTTCCCCCAACAAAACAATACTATTTCTCGTACAGAGGCACAGAGATAGAAGAAAACAGTGAGAATGTGTGTGAGAGAGAGAGAGAGTGTAGGGAGTAAGAAAAGAATTTATAGGAAAATATGATAACACTCCTAACATTAAGACCACAAAAACCTTTCCTAACATCAATTTGCAAAAGTGCAATAATAACAAGAGAGATAGAGATAGAGGGAGTGAAGAAAGCAGCAAAAAATCATCTAGAAAAGAAAATGAAATAAATACAGAACGAGAGAAAGAAAGAGAGAGCGAGAGAGTGTGAGAGAGGAAAGGCAGAGATCTCTAACCAATACCAGAGATGGCAGTGTTATAAGGTGCCCATAAAGAAATTGCTTTTACAACACTGTAAATGTCAGCTCGGCCACAAAACATTGCTGGGGAAATGTTTTACGGTATAATCTTTACAATTGTTAGTTGGTCATAAATATTGCAGCAACTTTTATTTCCTTTCAAAACACCATTCTCTGAGTGCATGTGTGCGTGCGTCTCTGTGTCTCCTATAATTCTCTGCTCAATACCAACTGCCAGTTAAATATGCAAGTTTGTTGGCACCGGGGTATGGGGATGAAGGTATCTTTTGCTGGGCTTAAGATGAAAATAATTTCAGCCGTAGATACAAAGCCATAGAATGAGAGAAGGAGTTGCTGGTAATGCTAAATTTTTAATTTCAAAGCTTAATTCTGAAGGGACCTATTAAATGTGTGGTGAAAGGAAAAAATCGAAAGTTTGTACACACAGCACTTCATTAATTATAAATTAAGTGAACGAAAAAAGTAATTCTTGTACGATTGTATTGTATAATCAATTAATTATTAACGACAATTTGTTTACTTTACTTTGCATTGGCTGAATCTATTCAACGAGTGTAAAATAGAAAACAACAACAAAATCTAAAGTATACTTTCGAGAATAAGCCATGTTGTAGTACAAAACTTAAAATCAACATTGTTAAGAATAATAAAAGCTAATATCCTTTAAAGTAGGCTAACAAATTAAATTTACAAAATATTAAAACTCTGCAAATATAAGGTGTAGTAAGCGGAAATCCAGTATCTTGTCAAATAGAAAACTTTAGTAAACAGTACCAGCTCGTTCCAGTGTTATTGGAGCAGTATTTAAAAAGAGAAGGACTAAAAAAGGACTATAAAATAATATCTCCACTTAAAAACACCTCCTAAAATCCTTTACTTCAGTATCACTCAAATTAGTGCCCCTGAAAATATACTCTCAAAAGTAACAACCGTTTTTAATTTCAGTTAACCGGCTGTATCAGGTTTTTCTCGAAAATGTTTACCGTTATGATTTACAAGCAGTTTGAATTTGTTTACTGTAACACCGAAATTCATACTGGTGCTTCCTTGAAGTATGCTACAAAAACACATGTTTTACAGCTTTCTTTACAGTCTAGTGTTAAAAGTTTTATGGCCTAAAAATAGAGAGTGTAAGCGTCAGTTAACAGTTCATTTTTTAGTTTTTGTTCTTGTAATTTTGGTTTTTTGAGCAACGGAACGAGAAAAAAGTAACTCTTTTTCAAATAAACGAAAGGAAAATTGTGTTGCATACTTTTTGGGTTGCTAGTTTATTAGTGCTTTAAAAAACCCGAAATTTTCTTTACATGACTCTTCTTTAGAACATGTACATTTACCGTTAATCATAAAGTATTTGCCGAATGAACTAAGACATAAATTTTCTTGCTGGTGCAGTAACTGATGTCTCTCTCTCTCTCTCTCCCTCTCTGTCTCTCTTTGCTTTATCACAGTTTCTACTCTAGTTAGTGTTTGTATTCCTTTCCTTTTTTTTATTTGCTACATTCGCATACATCTTCTGTTGGTAGGTTGAAAGTAAATTATAAGTGGGTGGGTGAAGGTAGGAAGAGTCATCTGTTACGGCGTTTGTCTTTCGGATTGTGACATAAAATCTAAATGAAACGTAAATTTGAATAGCAAACTTGTTTGTTGTTTAACGACTGTTATAAAGTTTTCAGCGCCAAAGTCATAAACGGTAACCATCCACAGGCATGGCAGACAAGCACTCTTCGGTAGTCTTTTTCTTCGGTTATTTTTTATGTTAGTTTTGGAGTGTTTTTAAAGAAGACGAATTTCACAGAATAATTACCTGGAAAGAGAAAACAAGAGAGAAGAACGGCATTAAAAATTAATTTAAGACAAACACTTAAGCAGAAATGTTAAACAGTGTAAGTGTTCTAAAATTTTAATTATTCACGATAAACACGTAAAAATAAAAAACCAAAACAAAAACAAAATGATGGTCGATTGTTAGATTTAATTTGCTTTCAAATATACTTTAATTTTAAATAGTTTAAGGAAATTCAGTACAGAAACTAAGAAACGTGACTTAAATTAGACAAAACTAAGCGGACCACATTTTGCATTAGGTGAACTCCGAATGCCGTAATAAGACGATAAATGGGCGAGTTAATCGCGAAGGGAAACCAATAGAGCCCAACAATATCGCACGTATACACCTCCAGTTTAGTCTGTTTTAAATCTACTGGAGGATGTTCAATTTAGCTAAGACGGTGATTGTAAACTTCAAGCCAGTTTTGTCCAGTTACTTTGAAATAATGCCTGACAATACTCAGAATTCATGAACGATGGCAGACGTCGAGCATTTAATCGTAGCCTAGCTATGTGAGTATATTTAGAAAATTTCAGACTGACAATACAGTGCTTTTCGTAATTCTGAAAAAAAAGACAGCAGAGATGTGGCTGCCAATGCGAAAGTCCAATGTATTATATGTTCTACCGCCTATCGAACTTTTAACACTTAAAGGTGCAATCAAGAACCTCTGGATCATTAGATCAGTACTTTCTAATTGCAGATTTAAATGCATTCGTTGAATGGTCAAAAGATTTTTTCAAAGAAAGCTTCTGAAAACCAGCAGCATCAGTTGTATTGTAAGTCTTTAAAGAAAGCTTTAAGATGATCATTGATAAATTGAATATATTACGTGCAGAATTGTTATCTGCGAAATGTTTGTTAATAAATTACATTATAATTACACAATAATTACAACTTGACTGAATAGGTGTCAAAGGAAATAAGCGTTAGGTAATGAAATAATTAATTTGACGTAGAATATTAGTTTAGTTTTAAGCTTAAAAAGCGATTTTTTCAAATTAGAGATTTAAAATGAAAATTTTATTTTCATTGCGTAATATTAGTTGTACGAACATACTATGTGAGATTAAATTCTTAACTAAATAAATAAAAATAAATGCCACAAAAACAAACGACTTATAACCCCTTTAACGTGGTGTTGTTGTGTTTTCTCTAGAATATCAAAAAAAAAAAAAAACAAATTTAAATGCTCTGCGCTCTCTTAATAATTTTAATGCAATGACATCTTAAACTGAACACCACTACGTTCGTATAATTCTTTATTTAAATAAAAGCATATGCATGTACACTGGTGGCCAAAACTAAAGCAACTGAAATCAATAAATCACTTATTGCAATAAAACATTTGAATTTTTGAGTAAATCAGTAATTTTTTCTTTATAGTGTGATATGTGATATTATTACAATCTACATATTCCAAAAAAAATAAAAAATATTGACTTTCAATTAACTACGTGGAATTTATTTCACTTTTCCCAAATTAAAGCATATTTTATATGGTCAAAACTAAAGTAACTTTATTATAACATTAATGTTTACAAAAACAATTATTGTTTTTACCGTTATATTTATCATGTTTTGTTTTATGGTCTTATTTTACATTTCAAAAAACATTTTTTTAAAGTTTACTACAACACCACGTGAAAAATTTCCGATTAAGAGTAATTTTATTATAAAATATGGAAAATGGCTAGGAACAAGTGCTCTACTTTTCTTAAAGAGCAAATTATAAGTGACTTTCAAAATGGTTTGTCCCAAAAAGAAATTTCCGAAAAGTTTTCAATATGTAAATCAGAGATTTCTCGAATAATATGTCGATTTCGATCAACCGGATCAGTAGTAACAGTACATTCTGGAGGTAGATCGAGAAAAACTTCACATCGTACAGATAAAAAAATAATCCGTGCAATAAAAAAGAAGCCTTTTGTCACATCAACTGAGTTAGTGAGAGAATTATCTTTGGAAGTGAGCTCAAGAACTGTAAGAAGAAGAGCTGTAGAAGCAGGTTTAAGAGCTCGAAAACCATCAAAGAAGGCATTTATTTCTCACAAAAATTGCATAGCCAGGTTAGCTTTTGCAAAGGCCCATATTGGTTGGAGTCCTGCTCAGTGGAGAAACATATTGTTCTCAGATGAATCCAAATTCAACATAAAAGGCTCAGACATGAAGAACTTTACCGTAAGGAGACCAAAAAATGAACGTCTTAAACCGCAATATTGTAAAGGAACGGTTAAACATGATGGAGGCTCAATAATGGTGTGCGGTTGTTTTTCATACGATGGAGTTGGGCCAATTTACCAAATTACTGAGAAAATGGATCGATTTGTTTATAAAAATTTGTTGGAAAACGTAATGCTGCCATATGCAGAAGAAAACATGCCACTGATTTGGGTTTTCAACATGACAAAGAGCCAAAACATGCTTCGAAATTTGTTAAGGAATAGTTGAGTCAAACAAAAATAAATGTTCTCGGGTGGTCAGCTCAATCGCCAGACCTTAACCCCATTGAAAACCTTTGGAGCATCGTTGACCGTAAAATAAAAAGCGATTCAGGGACAAGATTCAAGCACACCATTTTTAATCGTATCCAGAACGCATGAAACAGCATTTCTAAAGATCAAATTGAGAGGCTAATTGATTCAATGGCCCGTAGATGTGCTGCCGTGATTAAAAATAAGGGTTACGCTATTGACTATTAATGATATTTTTATATTTTGTTACAGAAATACAAAAGTTACTTTAGTTTTGACCACTAGAATTTATGGTTATTTCGTTATTTTGACAAAAAAAATAATCTTTTAAGCAAATGGATTATAATTTTTTTTATTGCATTTACATTTAATATGAATAAAGTCTAAATACAAAAACCAAAAAACATCCCGTTTTAACCTTTTTATCAGAATATATTTTCTAAAACATCAAAGTGTAATGTCAGTTGCTTTAGTTTTGGTCACCAGTGTATGTATATGTGTATGTAAGTTATGTATGTATGTAGATAGGAATGTAAGTAAGTAAGTAATCTTGTCTCGATTTGAAAGTACTAAATAACTAGTATGACTTTTGAGTCGATGTTTTAATCTGCATACAAGTTATTTGTATACATACATACATACAAATACAGATGTATGAATATATGTACAGCATTAGAAAAAATACGAAAAGATAAAAAACAATAAAAAAATGAAAAAAGGAAAAAATATGCAAAAACAAGAGAAGAGAGAAAGAAAGAAAAAAAAAATTGCATAATAATACAACATGGTTTGCTTAAATGGAGTACAAGACCAGTAACGGATTGAATTCTTTGCTGCTGCCTTCCTGGTTTTTAAGTAATAACGCACAAAGCATAGTACAAACCGGCACTGCATTCGCATGACACACACAGATTTAATTTCTTTTAATCTAGCAATTGTCTCGTCTCACATACACAATACAATTTCCCTATGTTATACAGTGACATCAACAAACACACACACACACACACACACACGTATACATACGCTTTGAACTTTCTCATTCCTTACTTTTTACCTTAATTTAGTCCGCTTTACTCTGCTTTACTTTACACATGCATGTGCAATGTAATGAAACCCTAGAAATGCGTGTGATTTGTTTTTCTGACTTATTTTCCTATTTCTGGGTTCTATTTTTTTTTTTTATTTTCATTTCATTTGTTTCTTTTCTCTTTCTCCACCCCACCTCCCCCCTTTACATTTTGTTTTTTATGTAATTTTTGTTGTTGCTATTGTTGTTGTTTTCACTATCTTTTAACATGAGAATCATTTGTTTTTGTCTGTTCTGTCTGATTTTAATAAATGAAAGGCAAAGACAAGAACTTTAAAAACTACGCTTACGAGATACTACAGTAGACTGGAAGCAATATAAAGAGAGAGAGAGAGAAAGGGAGAGAGAGCGAGAGAAAGGGAGAGAGAAAGAGAATTTTCTTTTAGTACGTTTTGAAAATAAAACAAAACCAAAGACATTTCCAAATGGAATGAGGGCAACCGTATGTTAATAAGGTAAGCACGACTATGTAAATAACCTACTAAAAGCGAAGAATGAAGGCCTACTTACAGATTATAGACACAGTGTGGGTATTAAGATTAAAAGTGTATGCAAATTGAGATTGGATAAATGAATAAGGAATGGAATCTGTTTTTAAAGTTTTAAAATTTTAGGCATATTATACCATTAGAGGCCTACTTACATAGCCTTTTAAAAATTAGCCTTAACCAAAAAACATTTAAAATATTTATAAATCAGGGCTTATACTATAAGTCCAGTCAATCTATCCCTTTTTCCTTTTAGTTTACGGGATCAACGGCCGCTTATTTACCGATATATTGCCTGTTGAGAAAAGATTCGAATCAAGCATTGCTATAATAGTAATGGTTTATTTTGACAACTCCTTTCAAGCCAATTAAATATGTTTCGAATTCTAAGGCCAATTGAAAGAAGCATCTTTTACATCGAAAATATCTCTTTCCTCACTTGGAAAATAGTTCTTAGACTAAAACTAAAACCTACTTAAGTACCCACATAGCATACAAACACTTCAATTATCTCTTTATGATACTTGGATTCTACATTGTGATTATATTATGGGAATCTCTGCAATCCTAATTGTGGACGCCAAAATATCGTCGATTATAAGCTGAAACAAGGATACCCACTAGGATACTACTGGACTAGGCTGAGGTCATATTACAATTGAATGCAAGCTATCAAACAATTTTAATGATTGGATTCTTATTCACCAAAATATAGACTTCAAAAGCAAATTCTAAACCAAAACAAAGCTTTAAACGGAAACAAATAATTCCCATAATAAAAATGAAGATCTATTTACCTTCGTAAAAGTGGTAGACAAATTTTTTCTTTATAATTTCTATTAACTGTTTGAAGTCGCCATGGTCTAGTAGGTGGTGTGTTGGCTTATTAAACTTGAGGCCTTTGTTCAAACCGGACAGACTACAAAACGAAAGTATGGAAAAATATTTCTTCGGTGACTTCCTCTCAGCAGATTTCTGGCAAAAACTCTGAGGGTAAATAAGAAATTGGGATGAAAAGATTCTCAATACATAATCTATCGTTCGGAGTCGACTTTAAATTGAAGGTCCCGGCACTCAGTATAAAATGTGTATTAATCATCAGCATCAGTGGTATGAGAATCTAGGCCGTAATCATGACTAAAGGATGGTAATGACCAATTGCATATGTATGTAACTGTAAGAGACCTATTTAACATAAGCAATCCGCTTTGATTTTTTTCCATGTTTCTTAATAGTTTCTGGACGAATATTATCACCTAACAAGGTGAAATATTTTTTTTTAGCAACGAAATACAGCTCGTTTTCCATTTTCAATCTGCTAGTCGAGGTTTAAATCAACAACAATTGGAGTAGAAATTCAAGTGTCATTGCACTTTATAAATAGAGAAATAAAAAATAATAAAAAATAAGTGCAAACGCTAAGAAAGCTTAATTGAAACAATGGGAATTGCAATAAAAACAAATAAAAAAATTTGAATTTAACAATTAAAAATTCATAATCATATGGAAGACGAATGCAATAACAACAACAGCGCAACAATAAAACACAACTCGGAAGAAAGAAAAAATTAAATTAAATTAAATTTTATTGAATAAAAATTAAAATTAAAAACAAAAAGAAAGAAAACATACGGCAGCCTTATTATTTGGCATTACAATCAAACGGTTTTATGGCAACACCAACTAAGAAGAAGAAGAGAGAGAAGGATCGTTTCTTTGGCTTTAAGTTCATGTTACAATCAAGTGAGAAAAATCAACAATAAAAACAACAACATGAATATACAGTGAGAGTAGAAGTGAAAAGAAGAAGAAGAAGAGATTTGCATACATTTGCAAGAAATGAAAATAACAGTAGCAGCTGTACAACAATAAACATCAACACCAACAAGAACTGAAAACAAAAAACAAACAAACAACAACAACAACAACAAAAGTGCAATAACTTCATTAAGCCGATTAGTTTTGTTATTGTCTAAGGTAAAGTGTCAACAACAATAATAATAAAAACAGAAATAAAAAACCAAAACAAAAAACTAAAACTACTAACTGCAACGACATTCACATGCACATGCACATTCACAGGTACATATAATAATAGAGAGAAGAGAGCAGAAAATAAACAAAACTGCATACATTTGGGAACACACACACAGAGCAATTTATTTCACTCTCTCTCTCTCTCTCTCTCTCTTGACTGTTCTTTCTTTCTAGGCTCTTTTTTTCCCCAGCAATAACAGCAACAAAAATTCCTTCAGTTTTAAAATGTACTCCAAGGTATTAACTGTGAATAAATAGTACATGAGTAGTACTACAGTAGTACAGCACAAGTAGTAGTTGTAGCAGTAGCAGTAGTAGTAGTAGTGCATGCAATATTATTTATTTGAATTTGTATGTATGTAGGTGTGTATGCATGTTTCTTCTATAAGTAGTTAACAAATGTTGAAGAGAGTAAAAATTTAAATAAAAACAAGAAGCTATAAAAGCAACAACAGCAACAATAACAACAACACCAACAGCAATAACAATAATCTACAAAACATGATGTTTTTTGTTATGTTTTTGTTGTTGTTGTTGTTTTATTTGGGGTTTAATGTCAGTCTTAACAATACAACAAGAGAATGCATTTAAATAACAATAGAAAACAACATTTAAAATACACAGGAATTGTGTGAGTGTGAAACAAAGAGAGAGAGAGAAAGAGCAGAGGATAAATAGAAGTACAATTTAAATGCAATGCCATAATTAGTAAGGGAAACTTTAAAGTTGCACATATTTTTCTAAACATATTTGGCGAATTAAAGAGTTGAGATTTAAGGAAATCAAATTTTGAATGTGTTGTAGGAACTACACATCAATTTTCGTTGTCTATCCGATTATCTACTGATGTTTTTAAAGATGCTTGTAACAGTGACGTCACTTTCAAAATTCTAGTACATCTTTAACATCAAAATTACTGACACAGAATCGAACAAAATGGAGTCATGGATCATGAAAGTTTTACTCACTGCACTTTATTGATCATTGCAATCCTTTAGCCAGGGTTACAATCTAGCTTCTCACACCACCCAATTTATCCATGAGTGTCGGAATGTACAGTTTAAAGTTGATTTGCGAACAACGGATTTCATAGAAACTTTTCGTGGCAACTTTATTTTACTCCCAGAGAAAGGAAGTCGTTAACAGAATTATTTTTCATGTTTTGTCTTGTTCGAGAAATCTAAGTCAACGTTCTTGTGTCATAGGCCAATACACTAACTACAAGACTAAGCTGTTAAGCAAGTTTTATTTTAGAAAATCTAAATAATTTGTTCTCTTACGACTGTGAATCAAACTGTTCACTGAATTAAAGCCGCATTAAAAAAAAATTGTTGCCATGGTCATCACATTTTTATACAATCCCCTCAGACAAGCCTTTAGCGTTGGCTTATTTTCTTAAAAAGCCGTTCTACGATTAAATATCATTTCTTTAGAAGCCTTTAGTTAATCTTTAAAAAATTATTTCCATACGAATTGCTTACAATCCTGTGTAAATTATTTAAAAAATTTTTAAAATTTAAATTAAAGTTGAAGTGGGAGCTGGTTTTATAATAAAATGCTGTTAACATGTTATTGCGCCTAAAAGTAAACAGCATAAATTATAAATTCTACATAAAAGATCAAAAGTAAACAATGTAAACGATGGCAGACAGAGAGAGAGAGAGAGAGACAGACAAATCACCTGGCTGAATACCAACAACAATATTAACAACAGTAGGCAGCAAAGAAATACAACAGGAAAGCAACAGTAGGTTTTGTGAGTGAGTATGTTAAAACTCTCTCCGTCCGTCTATCCGTCTAGAGCTATTTTTATTTATAGACACATAAATGACTGCCTGGCTGGCTTGCTTTGGTTTGGCTTGGCTGTCTATTAAAACGAAAAAAATTGGTTTGAAAAAATCAAAAGAGAAAAACTTCAGAAGAGACGCTTTTTATATGCTACACATGTGTTGTAAGTACTGACAGGATACATATCATACATACAAACATTATGTACATAAATATGTGTGTATGTATGGATGATGGCCATAAAAGAATAAAAGAAAGTTTGTCCGTCTTCTATTTTTTTCCTTCTTCTTTTTGTAGAGTATTGGTGTTCATTTGCCTATTTTCCACTGGGTTTGTTTTTATGGGCCATCTATAGGTAGATTTATTCTGTTATAAATACAAATATTGCTAACCACCCCCCCTCTTGGACCTGGCATTTTCTTTTTTTTTCCTTACCAAAAGGTAATATTTAAACACGTGTAACCATACCATTAGTTTAAACAACCACCTTTCCCCACCCACTCCCATTTGATCCCGAACCTATTTTGCTTTCTTTTTCCTTTCCTTCCCTTTCATTTCCTTGTGCTTTTTCCGTGTTGGTTGGTGTAAAAATAATGGTTGGCCATGTTTTATAAGGTTACAGTTTTTAGTATATGAAACTGTAGCGTTTGCTAAGTTAGCAGGTAGGCAGGCATGCAGGAAAGCAGCTTGGAGTGGAGGGGTATCCTGGCCATCTCTAGCAAACATCCAAGCATACATTCATTCATTCATTGTTTGCATTTTGGTTGGTGCTCAAATGTTTACCGTATAAAAAGGGTGCTCTTTAGTTTTCAGTCAGTTTTTCATTCCCCGTTTTTGTTTTGCCATATGCATACGAAACAACAAATAACAAAAAAAAAAAATATTTGCTTTTCGCCCGTTTTCTTTTTTCCAATTCTCCATGTCGCTTTGGAAAATCATCGTTTAGAAAGAGGAAAAATCATGGTAATTTTTTTCTTTCCAGTTCCAGTTCATTCTGGTGGCCGTTGTTGTCTGTTTACTCCTTGCCGTCCTATGTTGTCGGCGATTCCACACACTTTTGCCAATGTTTAGCGTTTGTCCGGGCCAAGCCAAACTGTTCGTTCTGCTGATTGTATCACCTAGAAGTGGAGGAGGAGGACTGCATGGCAGGCTTTATATATACATATAATGGTTTATTCACAGAACCAATGAATTGGTCAATTTTAAACCACAAATGTAGGTATGGTTCGTTGGTTGACATATAGCCATAGAGATAGATGGATAGAGATATAGACGGATAGTTACCGTGTTCTGCATGTGAACTTTACATACATATATCCATTGAAATGCATATTGACTGGCTATATTATACTACCAGCCATTTATAGACAGTCGCACAGACAGACTCACAGACAGACAGTTCGCCAGATAATATAAAAAGTCAAAAGGTAAAAGTTTCCGCATTGAATTGAAAAATATGCGACAAATAGGGCGGCAAAATAAGGCAAAACAATAAACGTGTATACACGAGCAGCAAGGAGTGAAGGGATGAGTTTGGCCGTACCTGGTTTTAAAAGCTACAGAGACAAATACATACATATTCAGGTATTAAAGGAAAGCAAAGAACAAATTTGTTTATTTGATTACAAAAAGAAAGAAAAAAAAAATAAAATTATTGTAGCACATCGAAAGGGGGAAAAATGTGCCATGGTTTAAACAAGTAAGAGGGGGGGGGGAGTTAATAAAGTGAAATAAATTTATTCGTTCCAAGATTTTGATAAAAGTAAACTTTTTATTTGGTCTGTAAGTAATAGCCGGAATTTGGATAGTAATTTGCCATACGAATAAAAGAAATTATCCTTAACTTTAAAAAATATTGCATATTTAAAGGGGCAAGAATTATTTCATCCCTTGTGTGAAGCATTGGGAAGTCAAAACTAGACACCAGCAAAAACAAAATACTCTGTATTGACCAAAGATATATCTGAGGAAACTAATAGATATCATATCTCGATTGCTTAGGATGGAAATACGAATGCCGGTTAAAAATGTTTTTTTTTTTTTAAATGGGACATGAGTTAAAGCGAATTACTGTTAAATCGTATTAAAATCAACGTATTTTTTGAGTCAATAGTTGCTCATTGAACTCACCAGGGACTAGTAGGTAGTGTGTGAGCTTATGAGAGCTGAGGCTGTGGCTTAAACCCCACACCAGGCATCTCAAACGAAACCTAGTAGTATAATGGCTGGTGATAACAAGTGGACATGATACATACAGAAACGTTGTAAATTATGTAAACGCTGTCCGAAACTATAACATCTTTTTGTTAGGCGCTCAAATTCTTTTTTAAATAAGAAATATTTTGTTTGCGAAGCAAATAATGGCATACTATTAGGAGAACATTTATACTTTTTTCAATAGCATAATTTTAGGAGCGATTAGAATCCAACAAAATTTTTTTTTATAATATTTCCTAAGCATTTAAATTTCCCATAGGAAGAAATAATCTCTATTAAAGAAAATATATTTTGAATTATTGTTTAAAATACACTTTTTGCATAATATCAGCCACTTCAGTCTTTAGTTTATAAAAAAATTGTGCTTTCTTTACATCTTTTCTTGAAGTAACTATAAAAACCTAGTGCTTTGAAGCGTATATTTCTTAAACATTTTATTCAGTATGTAAAGGAGAACGTAAAACTGATTCTTTTAAACTGTCAGTTTTAATAATCATAACAATAAGACCGCCTTGACTGCCTGTCATTTACCACAAAAGTAAATATTAATCATACGCCATTGTGGTCGTTAAGGAAATTTTTATGAAATAAATGGCCGGCCAGCAAAAGTGTATGCATGTATTCTGTACGGCACAGCCACAGCAACCACATCGAACCATAAAAACCAAAAACTGAAATCATTTCCATTTGCAGTCTTTACATTTTATTTTAATTTTATTTCTTCTCAGACCACTATCACCATCACCATCACCATCGCCATCATCATCGTCATCCGCAATTCGCCTCAATTTTTGTCGTTTCATTTAATTTTTCTTTTTACTGTTAAGTTTCCGTTTCCGTTAATTTATATTTGTATTGTTACGAGCGAGCATGACAACAATTACAAAATAGCTGTGCCAAAAAAAATAACGGTACTTTTTCCTTTTGTCTACCCCTGTACTCACTTGACTTATTCCGGTGAATAAAAATCATCACACCTTCTTTGTAGCCTCACAGAAAGACTCCTTTGATTAGTGTGAGTGCGAGTGCGTGTGTGTATCGATGGGTGTCCTTTTAAATGCAGAAATTATGCACAGTTTCCTTAAGACACTTTACGGGACAATTTCATTCTTTTCTTTTGTATGAGACGAACAAAATAAATACAAAAAAGAAAAGAAAAATCACTCTGATTGTTATTTCTTAATTAACAATTATTGATGATGATGAATCCTGTTCAAGAAAACAAAGCATACTTCTTGGGGCATATGTGGTATTTATTTCAAAGAGGCTTTAAGTGCATAATAAATATTATGCTCCTGGTTTGAATAACAGTTTTGAAGGCGAATAGAATAGTAAAGTAAAAAAATAGCAGTTAAACGTCAGTCTGAATTCGAAGGTTTTTAAGGAAGGACTGCTGAGAGGACATATGTAGCTGAAAGAAATTTCTTTCCTTTTCGTGATTAGTTTGATTTGACAATGCGAAGATATTTTGTCCCATTATTTAAGGGATATTTTATTTGTTTCTTTATTAATTGTAATACAATAACAACTTATATTCTAATTATATACGAGCTAATTAATTTCGACCATGTCCTCCGTGTAGTGTCACAGACCAGAGTCTCTGGTGGGAATCAAACCGACGACCCTCACTACCCGGGGCACTAGACTATCCGGGGCACTCAATTTAAGAAATATTTTTTTAAACATTAACGTGTGGAATTTTTGTACAATTTTTAAATAATTTGAAAATGACTTTGCTTAATAATAAGAAAAAAGGTTGCTAGTACAGCAATCTTGCAATCTTTGAGCGGTAGAAAATTACTTTAGCATTCCTTTACGCTGAGCTTTAAATATTTTTCATTAAATTGTTTTTTTTTTATTTTGCATTTCAAAGTCACTTTTCGCCTTGTTTCCAAAGGATTTTGTACATTTTTTTGCTACAGTAGCATAGAGTAAATTGTTTAAAAGCAAAATTCTCTAAGACTTGCTGAAATGCCTTCATCTGTAAAGCATATTTTCCCATTAAAAATGTTGAATCTTTTATTATTCTTGTTATTTTTCTAGGATGTTATGTTAAGTTTTTGGAAAAACTATTTAAAGTTCACAGTGTTTAACCACAACACAGCCAGCAACTTTTCATTTTTTCCTTAAAGTTCAAAAAAAAAGGAAAATTTAAATTACAAACACATGCATGCATGCATATGCCAGCCAGTACAGCAGTACAACATACTTTTGCGAATAGTTTTTAAAAACAGAGCCGGGTTTCAACATATTCTTTTTGTTTTTGTTTTTCTCTTTATTTCGATGCACAACACGATAATGCAAGCCAAAAGTGTCAAAAAATTTACATGAACTCCTGGCAATCAGGCTTCGGGGAACACCAGAAGGGGGAGGAGTGTAGAGACTACAGCTAACCATTACCAACCAACTTATGCAATATATGGCTGACTGTGTATTAAAAAAAGAAAAAGAAATCAAAAATAATAGAAAAAAAAAACAGAAAATAATGGAATGAACGAGCAAAGAAATATGTTGACCAACTTTACAATGACGTTGTAGTAGCTGCTGCTGCTGTTGTTGTTGTTATTAGTATTTTAGTAGCATTTTCTTATAAAAAAAAATTTCATGTTTCGTTTAGTTGAGTTGAGTTGAGGTCTTGTCTTGTGTTATTTTTGTTGCACATTTTTTTTTCCTCGTATATTGTAAGCAAACATCAAACATTTTTAGAGTTTTTCCCCAGTATACCTACGTCCATAAGTATGTACATTTGTGTGTGTGTGTGTGTGTAAGACTATGTGTAGCAGTAGTAGTAGTAGTTGTAGTAGTTGTCAGATCATACCCAGGATTTATGTTGTTGAAATAGCAATAACATGTGCAGCAAGAAGAGAAAAAAAATCCCTAAAAACTAAAACAAAAAATGAAAATGAACAACTTCATCTTTCGCTCTTGTTCTCGCTCTCTAACGTAGAAAATGAATGAATTGACACTCGGAAAACCACTCTACAACAGCATGAAGTATGAACACACTAAACAACACGATACGACACATCATCTATGAAAGTAAAAATAATGTCACCATTTTTAAGGTTAGAATGGTAATAAAAAACAACAACAAGAAACCAAAAAAAAATTGGAGAAAAATTGCATTATTAGACAAGAACAAAAAAACAAAAAAACATACGAAATATGTGAAATCAAGGTGTCCTAACAAAAAAAGAGGAAGAAAAATGAAACAAAATGACTGGCAGTAATACTCGTACTTCATATTTATTTATGGCCTGTACAACAAGTATTACAAGGTTTTACACTTTAAATTAAAAAAAAAAACAAAAAATTCTCAATGTTTTTGCAAGAAGCAAATGGAGGGGAAAAAACCTAGAAGAATAGCCTTAAAGTATACTTTTTAGAAATAATTTTCAACTGAGAATAGAAATAAACTCTCTTTAAATATCAAAAAAAGTTTAATTATTCTTATTTCAAATTTGTTTTCAGGTTTTTTGATTGGATTTTGATTGGCAATAAAATTCGTTATTATTATTTCTAAAGTACTTTTTTTTTTGTCGGTTGCAAATATCTCCCATACCACCGCATCAAATTTAATGAATGATATCTCATTCTAAAGCTTATATCTAACACTAATTGCGAAAAATAATTAGAAATTGAAAAATTAAATTTTCATTAATAAAAATTATATTTTATATAGAACTGCATAATAATACTGTCGTCATTATGATTATATGTTTTTGTTTAAGTGTGCTAATACAGGGACGTTTAATAGTAATGCAGTTCATAGTTGTTAGATCAAGTGCGATAAACAGGATCGCTTAATTGTAATGTTATTCCACATAATAATATTTAAAGTTGAAAAAGGCATTTTGGTAATGCCGTTATTGTCATGGCATTGTTTGTTTTATGTAGTGTAGTAATACGGTGTCTTTTAATATATATAGTGTCAGCTGATATTTAACAGTTAAAAAGGAAAATAAGAATAAAAATAACATGCAAAGTAAGAATATAAATAACGTGCATTTGAAAAGACAAATGCAATTATAATGTTAATCAGAAATCTTAATGCTAAACAGAGGTTAATAAATGGTACCAGGCTAATCGCAGCAAACTTGGGAGAGCACATCATATCAGCAAAAATTATTCATACCGATAAAACTGTACTCATACCCCGAATCAACTTTGCACCTTTTGATCTAACTCTGCCTTTCCAAATAACACTGAAAACAATTCCCTGTGAAAGTTGCTTTTGCTGATGACGATAAACAAAGTACAAGGTCAAACTCCTTCAAAAGGCTAGGATTGTATTACCAGAACCGATGTTTTCACATGGGACACTTATACGTGGCTTTTTCTCGATTGCGTACGTTTAAAGATATTTTTGTTTGTATGAAGGATTCGTACGGGCAAAAAGTTAACGATGATCATGTCATTATTACCTCTAACATTGTATTCTAAGAAGTATTATAAAACCATTTAAACATATGTATGTGTATGTATGTATGTAAATATGTATGATGATATTATGATTACTAATATTTTTATACTTTTAATAAAATTTCTATTAATTATTTTAATTTTATGTTACAAAAATGACAACTAACGGTGCGAAATATTCGCACGGGGCATCTAGTTCGTTATTATTTTCGTTATACTCAGTTCTGAAAACGACAGCTCACCTTTTATATCTAACAACGATATCAACGATATACAATATTAACTTAGAACTTGGCTTATAACAGCGTTAATAATTGAGCTGGGGAATATGTCGTTATTAAGCTGACCATCCTGGAATGTAAAATGGCGGTTATTAATTACTCCAGGATAATTACTCAATTGGATAAGATGAGAAAATGGGCAAAACAGCAGTAAATAGCAGTTTTCAACTAGTTTTAGAAAATTTTTAAAGTGCCTTAAATGAAATCAAATTATGTTTGCTACCTATAAGTATGTTAAACAAAAAAAATTTAAGCTTGAAAAGTTACTTTATAAAAGTGCTTATGACAGCTTACAAACACATTCCATATAATTATTAATTCACTTTGACAATGGGCAAAGAGAAATACACTTTTCAAAAGAATTTAATATTAAGACTGAAAATATGCTTTAAAAAAGAAAAATCTAAAGTCTTAAAAACTCTTCTAAAGCATATGCATTAAATAAAAACGACTTTTCATTTTTCAGTAAAGACTTTTGATAATTATTATTTCTGCTTCTTCTTTTTCTTCTGCGTTTTCGCTGAACTCCAAAGTAAACAGTGGCATACCATTAGGTGTAAAAGAAAAGAAAATAATTTAATAACTTTTTCTTTTTAACGAAAAAAAAACTCCCTCCCTCTTCTTCTCTTTTATGAAAGTTAAAATTTATTTTTCTAATCATCCACCATTTATATTCGATGATAATAATGATTTCCCTAATAGTCCACAACTCCTACAAGCCCTCGGTAAAAATGTTTCTTTATAAAAATGCAAAGAATGAAAAAAGGGGGCGTTCGATCAGACCAGAACATTTCATTTATTTTGTTGTGTCCTTTTCTTTTGGAGAATGCTTTGGTCATGGTAATCAAATTTATTAGAATTTATAAACGCTGAACGAAAAAAAAAGAAAGAAAAACATAATCAAACACGAAAAGCATTACAACAGCATTAAGCCAGAAAGGGACAGCCTTACTGAGATAGAGATAGAGAGACAGAGTTCGTCTAAAGTATAGAAGGAGGGACAGAAAAACATTTTTGCTAAGCTTGAATAATGGTGACAGTTTCTTGTAATACGTTTGTAAATTACCAACGTCTGTTAAGTAAAATGTTTCGTTTTTATTTTATTTTATTTTTTCTTTTTGTATTTAATAATATGAAATTATAAAAAAATACAACAACAACAACAACAGCACCATTGGCATTTATAGAAGCAATGGCAGACATTAAAAGTTCAAGAAAAAGGCAAAAAAAAAAAGAGGAGATTTTTTTCCTTTAGTTAATTAGCTTATCATTTTAGAATTTAAATATCTTTAACAGTGTGTCTTAAGCAAAAGAAAATGAAAAAATAAAATGGGGACATGAATGAAGCAAAAGCCGAAGAAAAGAACTTGAAAATATCTTAAAACATAAATTTTCCTAAATAACCTGCCTTTATTAAGGGAATCTTAACTTTACCGTCTCCGTATTCTGCCGCCAGCCATAAAAAGGTCACATTATAATACTTACTGGGTAGAATAATGCGATTTAAACACCTTTTTGGCCCCGTGTTATTATCATGTTATTGCGGGGCTACAACACCTTTCATTTTCTTGCTTTTCAATATTCCAAAGAAAGTAAGGGATTTCTTGCCCCACCACCAATTTAAAAATTTTTTTTTTCTGTATAAGTTAAATAAATAAAAATGGTATTTTGCATTTAAAGGCTTTCTGGTTTCTTTCTATTAAAATGTTTATTAACATTTTGTGGCATGGTTTTGCTTTGGTAACGTTCGCTTTGCAAATGCCTCCATTTAAGGGACATTTTTCAAAACATACTTTAGGGGGAGTTTTTTTTTTTTTTAAGTATAACGCTAGGCGGTATAGGGTATTTATGCGTCTTTGTATAGTCATTCTAGTAAAAAAAAATTCAATAGTCTCAAGGTTTTCCATATACGCCTAGTTTTGTTTTAGGGCGTGGCACAAATTTCGTTTTTTTAAAAGCAAAATTTTGCTCTATTAGCGGCAAATATGGCGCGGCTAAAATTTAAGGATTGCGTCTTGGATTTTCAATTTCGAATTTATCTTTTCAGAAACATTATAGGACAGAACATAATTTTGCATAGCCTTTGATATCCACTTGTTAGTTACTCAGTAGTACTTTCAAGTTGTCGAAAATATTTTTATTTCCATTTATTTGCTTATTTTCATTTTGTTTTTTTTCACAAAACTAAACAAACTGTCATAAATGCATATATCTAATGGAAATTGTCTGACATGGCAGCTCAAAATAAAATCAATTGTCAAAAGCTTTTCGCAAAAACAAGAAAAAAGTAGTACCAGAATCAAAAAATAAAATCTATTATGCGAGACATTGAAAATTCCTTTAGATAAACCTATTGAAGGATCAAATAAAATGAATACAAAAACGTAAAATAAAAATGCATTTTCCAAATGCTCATAAAAGCATCCCTAAATATATACGTATGTACGTACATACAACGTATATTAGTGAAGGGATTTTGTTTCTTTTAAACAAAATTCACAAAATAGTGGCATACATGTAAGGGGCATTTAGCTGATTTAGTAGAGCAGAAATGCGAATATTTGGAATAGAAAAGTATAAACTGATAAAGAAAAAAAATTGCATTTTATGTTTGGATTTATTTCCTGTCTTTTCATATAAACAGGTAGACGCTAGGGTATGTGGAACAAAATGTACGAATTTGTAAAAGGAATTTAAATAAAATGGATGACATTAAAGGTTTCCAAGAATTGGAGTGTTATTTAAGTACACTTTGCAAAAGGGAATTAACGCCAAAAACATACAAAAAATATTTAAAACGTTTTTTAAATTATAACATATTTTAAGGATTACATTAATTTATTTAAAGAATTAAAAATGTCTTTATTCTTTGTCCCATAATATGACAAAATGCTAATAGCACAGTAAATATGATTTCTACAGAATTTTTACTTAACCGAAGACCGTTCTTAGTAAAGTTTTCTTAACAAAATATTTTGTTCTTTTTTAATTATAACAACTAACATTTCACCTAAAAGTATGCTTTAAACTTTTTATATCACAACTAAGATTTTTCCAATGAATACTTGCTTAGGTATTAAATATTTACTGTAAATAATTGCTTTTTTAAGTTTATTTTTAAATATTTTTCTTTTTTTCTATTATAGGTGTATACTTTTAGGGAGAATGTGTGTGTGTTTGTATGTTTGAGTGTGTAGGAGAATTGTACATAAACACATAAAAAATTTTCACTCAATTAAGTTTTTGGTAAAAAAAAAGGAAAGAAAAAAATATTCAGAATTTCTTTATTTGTTTCTCCCCTGCTCCACAAAGAAGGGTGTAAAAAAAATTGGTAACCAAAGATATAGTATGTATTTGTGGAACTACTGGCATGGCAAAATGAACATGTGACCAACAAAACCAGTAGTTTGCAAACTCATATATCATAAATCGAATTGTTCTGCTCTTGTTTTTTATTCTTTTTATTTTATTTTTTTATTGTATTTTAAACTTTATTTTTGGCACCATTTTACGTTTTTACACAAAATTTCATATTTTTTTATTTTGAGGACTTTCCCGTTTTTTTTTTTTATGGGGAAAAAATATATTTTTTAGGAAAGTTGTACTCTCGGTGGTGGTTATGGTTTCGTAGAAAATATTTGGGTAGTAAAATTGACTAGTATTTAGTTTTGCAAACTCTAAACTTAGACAAGAACTTCACTTCAGACGAAAATAAATATTTTAACAAATCAAACAACAAAACTATTAAATCGTATTTATTTTGTTATTATTTCACAAAAACCATTTCGATAATTAAATTAGGAAAACGGACGAAAATCAAAAACAAATAAAATCGAAATTTATTGATATCAAAACTATGGATGACGTTAGGGCAAAATTTAATTTTTTAATAAAAGTCGATTAAATAAATTAAAAATAATAAAAACATAAACCGAAAAGCGGCTCAAACATAAATTGTTGGTTTAGTTTTTTTGATTGCCAAGACTTAAGCAGGCAAAACAGAAATATGAGGATATGCCCTAGTTGAGCCTTTAAACTTTCGCATGATAGCTTCATTTGTCTAATTTGTCCACAAATTTGAATGTGAGTGCTTGATTTGAAACATTTTCTTGCACAATTCTGGGAAAATATTTATCTAATTTTTGAAGCATAATTTAAGGATTTTAAGAAACAACTTTCGTAGTCATTCAATTATAAAAATAATACAAAATTAAACATATTATTACTTATTTAACATTCAATAGGAAAATAAATATGAAAATACCTTACCTGCAAGAAACAAAGAAAAAGCGAACAATTAAACAAAATAAAAAAACTTAATTTTTATAAAAAAAAGTACATATATTTATACTTAGAAGATAAAAATGTATATCAAAATAAGAGTATTTATATTTATTTCATTGTATTTTCTAAAATAAAAATTTCAGTTTGTTTTTCTTTTGGCGCCTATAAATATGCAATTCTTTTTTAAATAATACTACAGTCATTAAAAATATGAAACATACTTCAGTAAAGATACTTCAAAAGTGAATTTAATGAAAAGGAAAAAATTGTTTTCCTTAATGAAATGAATGAAACTCTCTATTGCATGACAACTGTTTGTGCCTGTATTTTAGTATTATATTTGCAATATAATTAACTTGTAAAGTGTACTTTCTCATACTCCTTTGATTAAAATTTTTGGTCAAAATATTCTCTTTCCTTTGTGCTCATATTTAATTATGATTATTGTCCTTAGATTTCATATGCAATCACCACCATCTGGGGAATTGCCACTTTAAAGACATTGCTATTGAATAACTTATAAGTGATAATTGTTATTGTAATATTGTAAGGGAGAAATACAATTAAATTTCATTTGCCTTTAAATTAATTACAAAAATAATAAAAATAATAATAATAAGGTTAAATACGACATTTATGTAGTATTGCGCCTTAAAGATATGCAACAGTAATAATATTTTTTCCTTTATAACATAGATAGCGAAAAATGAAATGAGAAAAAGTCTTATGGTTTTTGATAAGTATTTAATTTTTACAGAACCTAATAAGGCTACTTGTACGAAATCCTTCTAGACTTCAGCGAGATTTAGCGGCATTGACTTCAACATTTGAATTGAGAACTTGTAAATAATGTTTAAAGAATCAAACAATACTGGAGATCACTTCAAATTCATACTCCGAATAGTAAATGCGATCAGAAATAGAAAAACCCAGGCAGAACAGAGGATATTAAGAATATACATTGGACACTGGGACACATTTTTATGAAAATATGATACAAAAGGAAATAATTGTTAAGAACAAAAGTACAGATCGTGCTAAATGCCGACGGATTCGATTGATTATTTAGCTTAAAATATTCCAGGGAAACTATAGATCATAATGCTGTTGAAAATGAATCTATAAACGCAATGTAATCTAATAGACTAGAGAACATCGAGGTGGTAACGTTTTTACTTTAATTCTTCTTCATCATTCTGTAGCCTACTTAAAGGTATTATGACCAAAAATGTAACAACGATAAAACTTTTTGTAGTTAAAAGGCTGTAGACTATTTTTTGGGGTTAATTGTAATACAGTCTTAAGAGAGTTTAAAATTTTTAGCAGCATTTTAGTTAAGTCTTTTATTCTTTTCAAAAATTTCGTGGTATACTTTAAGGCTTTAATAGCATTCTATTTATCATTTTGCAATTTAAGTGAAAATGTTAATGTATTTCATTTCAATGATAATAGCATCATTCCATTAGTTATGTGTTTTATTTTTTGTTTTATTTAATATAAATAATTCATCTGCATATTTTTAGGTGTTTAGATAACTCTTGTATTTGTTGCCTGTAATAAATTAAATAATAATTGTATTGTAGTTTTCATATCTCATTCCTTTAATTTAAGCATTTAGTTAGGCTTTCTTAAGGCCTTATTTATTTTTATAATAAGCCAAGTATACTTTAAGGCTTACAGTCAATATTATTTGTAAACAAAATTATCATTTTTGTTTTTAGAAATAACGAAACAACAAAAGAAGGGAAAATGTAAATTAAAATTAAGTTTAATAAAACATAACACACAACTAAATAATAACAGCCATCTTGTTATCATCTTAAATAAACACGGCTCATGTTTAATGGCTGGCAGTGGGTAATGGAGTAAGGCCAATGGTGTATAGCTGTATAGTGTGTGCTTTTAGGGGTTGGTAGGGGGAGAGGTGGAGTTGGTGCTATAATAAAAGTCCTTAACATCCTTTTGTAATAAAAAGCAAATTTGTAACACATTTTCAGCAGTTAAACGTGCCAAAATATTTTCTGGGAAATTAGTTGTTGCTTCTACTGCTTCTAACCTTCGACCCCACTCCCACTTCCACTCCTCCTTCCTCTTACCTTCTTGCCATCTTACCATTTGGCTTTTGTTATTGTTATATTTTGTAAGGATGCTATTGTTGTTGCTATTGTTGTCAGTTTTTTTTTTTTTTGAAATTTGTTTTGTTCCCGGCTTGTTTAGAAAATTTGTTCTGTTGTTATGACTATTGCTCGTTGTTGTTGTTGTTATTATTATTATTGTAAGCATTACAAGTCAAGCAGTGTGTTCCACATCTAAATAGATGGTGGTACTGCTGCTGACCTGTATAGTAGAACAATGGCATCCCATCCCCACCGATATTTTGCTTCACATTTAAAGATTCGAAGCAGCATGGCAGAAAACGTTACTTTTTCTTTATAAAATACATACAGAGGAGAACAAAAACAAGAACAAAAACGAAAACATGTAATAAAAATGAAATAAAAATAAAAGTGATAAAATTCCTATAGAATGCTCGTATAGAAATATTCTGAAAGTAATGTCTGCTCTGTACTCCGGGTGTTGGACTCATCTTAGACATACGAGTATGATGGTTTCGGAAATTTAGTTCCTCTTCCTTTTTTGCTCATAATGCGTTTGAAAAACGAAAACAGAAGAAGAAGAAGAAAAAACATTAAGAACATTAAAAACATGCAGATTGTTACACAGCAACAGCAGATACTTCTCCAACACCCTTAAGCTATGTGCCACAGTTTTTTTCCTTTTTTTTGCTCTACTCAACTTCTATGTGTTGCTGTTGGGGCAGTAAATTAGCATTAGTGGCAGCTCAAACAAAAGGCAACAACAATAATGGGGTGAAAGGTAAAGACTTGGAAAATTACAATTTAAAAAGGGTTCAAATTTATACAAAGCGATACTCATTTCCCCTCCCCCCCCCCTCTGCAATAAGCGAAAAAGCTAAAGTGGCTAAAGATAGAAAGGAAAAGAAAAGAAAAAAATGTAAATGAAACATAAACAATTATGACGGAAATTAAGGTTTCAACAAGAGAATTTCGTAAAAACTAATATTTTTGCTCAATGACAACATTTAAAATTTGATTATTTAAATAATAAAAAAAACAAACAAAAAAATTCTTAAAACTTTGCCAGAAACTTTCCACTTTCCACTTTCAACTTTTAACATTTTTAATTTCCGTTTAGAGATTTACTCATCATAGGGAATTCTTTAGAGGTGCTTCTGTAGAGATTGCTGCAAGAAAATAGAAAATAAAATTTAATTTCCAATATGAATTTGAACTCTCTTTGCTCTGTCTCTCTGCTCCTCATCCTCTTCCTCCTCCGTTTACTGTTGGCCAAGCACTTGGCAAAACAACAAAATAATACGATTCTTTAAGGACAATGGAAGTTTAATTAAAATTTCTCGAAAAATCTCTTTACGTAAATTGAAAAACGAAAATGTTTTTATGTTTTTTAGGTGGAAAGAATAAAAAAAAAAGGCGAAAACATTTTAAAATAGTTGAAGCGTGTGATAAACCATAAAAATGAAAAGCTTTCATCATTGGAAAAACAAAAACAACAAAATACGTCTTAAACCACAACAAAAGATATTGTTAATAAGAATATTTTAAAGCATATTTAAAGGCAAAAAAAAGTATCCTAATAAGTCTTTATGGGAAGGCAAACGTAATTTGTAAAACAAAAATCCAAGGGTGTACAAGTAAAACAAAGTCCATTTCAAAACTGTTAAAAATACTTATCGAATATTTTTTGTTGGCAGACTAAAACTTTAAGTGGTTTCTCCACTTTAGGACAATTAATTTTTAACGATTTTAAAAAGTTATCGATTATCTGTACTACACTACTTGCTAGTTGCAATATCTTGAAGGTTTGGTCGAAACATTTTTAATACGATCTATAAGGATAAATCAATAAAATAATGAATTAATTAACAGAGAGAAAGAGAGAGAGAGAGAGCGATAGAGAGAGAGAGAGAAAATATGAACAAGACAAAATTATTAGCATATTTCAGGGGAACGAATAAATTTTTATTAAAATAAATACATTATTTGATGTGAAGGGGGCTTAGTTTTTAAACATCTGTTGAATGTTTCAGCAAATTCTTTAGTTATATACAAAGCTATGTATGTATGTACATCCAGGTATGTATCTGAATATTATATCCAACGAACTGAAGGTATAATGAGTATTCGGGGTGAATATTGAGGACTTTATAGAGCAGAGCATTAATTACTGAAGTAATTCGTTATTACAACCCTTTAGTAAGGATTGCAGCCTAGCTGCTTACACCAGCGATGTTGTGTGTGTTGATTTTTGATAAATTCGACTCCGAATGACAGAGCTTTCAGAAACTTTTTATGGCAATTTAATTTGCTCTCAGAGGAAGTCTTCTGAAAGAAATATTTCTTTCATATTTCGTTTAGTTAGAGTAGTCTGGCCTTCCAACACACAGCCTAGTAGGCTACCTAGACTGTACTATAATCGACTCCGGGGGTAAATCTTCTTAATACCATCATATGGTGCTTAACACCTGATCAAATCCTGGATAGCTATGTTGTCAGAGCTTAGATTCTTGCTGACCATACTTTCACTGTATCCTTCAAGGGTTAAAAGAGAACCAAATTCATTATATTTTTCTCAATTAAATTTAACTTAAAAAGTACGGCCTATCAACCATATGCTGACCATTATTCATAAATAATTATGACGCACACGTATGAAGAAACAACAACAGACAATATGTTGACTAGTGTTTCTTTCCTTTAAGACATGCTGAAGTAATATTAAATATTTGCTTTAAACAAATATGTACGTTTTCTGTGCCCTTTATATTCGCCTTTTTTTCGTCAGTACTTGTCATAAATTTTATCACTCTTACAGTACTCATTACCGACATCATTATGATGGAATTGTTTGTCATAAAAACCGAAAACAGAATTTCAAGTATTTCTCTCCTCTCTCGCCCCTACCGTTTGGCTTTTTCATTTCAATATTTTTGTTGTCCTTATTACGGTTTCATGATATTATTTTCACATTTTTTTTTTCTGTTCTTTTTCGTTTTGTTTTTCTTCTTGTTGTTGTTGTTGTTGTTTTGTTTTGTTTTGCTTTTCATAAGATATTCTAACATGAGCCAAATAAAGATGGCTTAACGAAATCGTTTGTCTAAGCGTGTTAAATTCTTCAAGGTTTTCTTACGTTTTATTATTGATAATAAAACTCGCTTGCTTGTTCTCTCTCTCTCTCCCTCTCTCTCTCTCTCTCTCTCTCACACTGTCTCACTTACACTAATACTTGTATGTACTTAAGCAAACATTTAATTGTAGAAGCAAAAATGATGTCATGCGTGCCTCTTCCCTTCCTCCTAAAAGTGTACAACAGAAACAGAAATTACGGAAAACAACATAAAACATGAACAATTGAGTGTGTGTGGTATATGTTTGTGTGATGTGTGTGTGTATGAGTGTAACAAAATACTTGAATATAATTTAAGTGGGCGTTTAAATCTGGGTGGCAAAAATATTTGCGTCTTTTCATTATTTATTTAGATTCGTTCGTTTGAGAGCAACACACACAAATTTCATGAATAATTTCAGCAAAATTATAAGCGAAGACAATATGGATGGCATTTAAGCATAAACATCTCAACCATACTCAGACACACAAACAGATAGACAGACAGACAGACAGACAGAGATGAATCAAATGGCTGTCATGTAACTCACTTGCTGGCAATGGTAAAAGTTGAAATGGAGAATATGAAGAGCAGTGGGAGAGGAGGAGGATGGTAAATGAAAATCTTTTTAAATGAATAAACAGTGATTTTCCTTTGATTAAATACAATTTGTTAATGGTGAAGCATAACAATTTTCTGTTGTTGAATCATTGTTAAATAATTTACGTTTACTAACCCACTAAGCCACTCTCCACCACAGCCTCATATTACCACTCTGCCCTCTGTAACAACACTTTGACTTTGATTTGTTGTAACCAACAAATAAAAGCTAAATTGGAATTAAAATTTCGCTTACGACGACGATGAGGGAAAGTAAAATCAGAAGTCTGGAATGTTAAATTAAAAATAAATTTTTTAAATAATCAAAACTCCCTTTATAAATAAATGAATAAAAAAAAATTATGTTTACATGACACTCCAAAGAACTCATTGGAAAGTTTAGTTTTTAAAAACCAATTACATAGAATTAATGATCTTCAGCAGCTATTGGCTCCTATCTGGACCTAGAGGAATCAAAATGTAGTCGTAGCATATTGACTTCCAGCACATATATTAATATATTAGATAGAGAATCTATTCACGGATATGTTGTGTGAGGTTAAACTTTGCCCTTAATAGAGCACTGTTAACTCTTTAACAGTGGAAGTAGTAGAATAGTCTTCTACTTTGTAATTATTGCAGACTATTAAGATAAAATACAAAAGTGTTGAAATCTATAGGACGTTTGATGGGGCATGGAGAACGGAAATTTTCTCAACCCTCAAAATTATTCCAGGTATCCCACTACCATGATTCGAAAGAGGAAATTCCGGACAACCATTTCCATATAGTCGGAATGGTGTACTATTTCTTATATGTTCCAAAATGGCTACTGATCTCCTAAAGAATTTTCAAGCAAACGATTGATATTTTCAAAGCCAATTATCCCAATATCATATCAGTTTAAATGTAACTATGATGCTGATTATATTAAGAGGTCTTGGAACCTTTCTTAGAGTATGATACGATACTCATACTAAAATTAGCTTCTAAACAAGTGGGTTTGTTCCGATGAATGCTGTTGAACAACTAACAGTGCTCTGTAAAGGACGACTTTTGCTATGTTAAGAGCATACTTCGAGTATTTTACTTAAAACTTGACATTTTAGTTAAAAAATGGTGCAAATTTTTATTAAAAACGAATCTGAATTTAATTTTATTAAAGGATATAAATTAAAATATTCTATTTTGCTAAGGAATACTTATTAATATTCAAATATCGCTTAAAATATGTTTTAAACTTTGAACTGCTAATATTTACCACTTTGCTATGAAATGACTCCAATTTTGTAGAACAAGTATTTGTATTTACTATGACAACACATTATTGAGATTTTTATTCTTATTATAAGTTCTCTTCCTCCCTCTCCCTCTCTCTCTATCTCTCTCTCTCTCTCTCTGACTTTCTTTATAACTTGTTTGTTTAAGTTAAAGAAATCATGGAAATGATGGTAACGACATCGATGTTGATGATAATGTTGCAGCTGACATGTGTTGGCATTGAACACCATCAATGCTGTTAGCAGTAGTAAAATCGGTTGTGTCGGCTACATACTGCTTTACTTTCTTCTATTTCGTCTTTTTTTTATAAAACTTCCAAAGTGCGTTTTCCAAAGAATAAGAAAAGAATTCTGATTCTGAAGATTATGCAAATATTATTGATAAAATTTGTTTAAACTCAAACACAAAAAAAAAATGTAAAGCAGCTTTCTTGGCGTTTACTTAAGAACACATACTTTTATGCTGTTTTACATTATGGCACATTTTTCTTCTTTTTTGTGTTACATTTTATTTATTTTTCTTCTCGGTAATTTAACAAATGGTCAAAATGCAAATGTTAGAAAAACTATTTTTTTCTGCTCTGTAAATACAAACGTTTCTTTTTTTATTTCTGAATTGCAGACGAAAAAGATTGGCATACTTTTAGGGATGCTTTAAAAAAGTTCTAATAAAATTTGGAATTTAAATTTCGAATTAATATGAGGTACTCCACAAACTATGTGAAAACCACAAATATATGGAATTCAGGAATTTCTATGCCTACTCTCAGTCTTTAAGCGATGATATGGCCATAATCACTTGGTATGGTAATGTGTAAGTATTTCAATAAATAATAAAATACCCGTTGGTATATTTATTCAAAATTTTAATAATAAAACATCTGACTTTACAATGCCCAGATTTATGCTTCACTTTTATTGAATTTCTTTGTTTTTCTTGTCTTGAGGACTTCGTTTCTTTAGTTGAAAGCGTTTTTTTATGTCTTTCTTTTTATGTTTTCTAATGTTTTATTTTTTCGTTAATTTTTAAGGTTTTATGGCGGACGGATGTGTCCTTATCAATTTTTGAAACTCATAAGACATGCTCGTAAAACACAAATGCTTATCTCAAGGCTTATATATTTTATGGCTTTACTTTTGAATATTAAAATATATTAAAATAGATAGGAAATGTTGTCTTAGAAAACGAAAACGAAAACAAGATTTATGGTTAAAGGTAACAACAATGATAAAGAAATTCAAATGAACTGCGAAAATCTGCAGAAAGAAAAAAGCCATAAAAACGTATATTTGACCCAAAAGTAGGCCACAAAATTTAAAGATAAGAAAACATTCGATTTTAAAATTTATCTTTAGTTTTGTTTTTAAAGTTGTAGCTATGTTAAAATGTTATGTTATATATATTGGCAGTGAAGTTATCAAAACAATTAAAAGCTGATGTGGCAGAAAAAACTAAATTTTGTGGCATACAGATAGGGTAACTATTTTTCAAACATAAAGCTTCTTAATAAAAAGTTGTTAACATATGCTTTGTTTTCTTTGTTTTCTGCTTATGGCTGTATTTAAGAGTAATTTATTTATAACTTATATTTCTTATTTGAAAAAATTCACACTAATTAAATATTCTGAAGCCTATCTTAAGGCATATAAAATATTGTATGCAACTTTTTAAGACAGATAATAAGGTTGTTGTTTCAAGAAATTAATTCATAATTAATTTTCAGTTTTTCCCATGTTTGGTTGTTTAATGCAAATTACTCTTGAACAGGGTTAAATACTCTCTTCTGCTTTCAGTATCAGAGCCCATAAGTAAGCAAATATTTGCGATATTTCTGTTGCTGCTGACAAATAGCCAGAGGATATTTGCTGGCTTTTATGTTTAACTACTAAAGCTTAAGCTGTGAAAGGATTGAAACAATTTTACTCGCTTAAAGCATGAGTTTATTTTTGAAAACAAATTTACGCATATTTTTGCTTTTCTGTTTTATTTCTTGTTTTTTAAACATACATAAAGAAGTGAGTAAACAAAAATATTTACGTTTTGTATGGAACAACAAATGACAACAAAAACAACAATTAAAAACAACATACAACAAAGAAATATTAATATGAAAAGTTTAATGATAAAAGTTCATTTCACTTGCACATGCCTGAAAGTATGCTTTAAATAAAAACAAAACTTTTTTTCGCTTATAATTGCTGTTGTTCAAGAAGATGGGCAAACTGTAAGTATGACTAATTTAATAATAATTAAAAAAAAAGAAATAAATAAATCAAAAAAGAGAAGAAAAAATAAGAATTATAAATGACAGGCTTTTAACACACAAGAGAATTTTTATTAAAATTTAAATGAGTGAAGGAAGGAGAGAGAAAGAGGCCCAGTTTAGTTTTTTAGCTACTCAAGAGGAAATATTTCTAATTTAAAATTGTTGTTATTTAGAGGAAAATGTTACACAAAGTTAAGCAGGCACAGGTGGTTTGGAGCAATGAACTGTCAAAAAGTAACTGTCAACGTTTATAAAATTTTCGAGCATAAAATTGTCAAAGCCAATAATGAGATTAGATGGGCAATGAGCTTCATACATTTTTAATTAAAACTTTATGTTGGAAAGCAGTTTTGTAAGGATTTCCAAATTTATTTGATTATCAACAACATATTTCAACAATTAGCCTTAACAAACTACAATTTACTTGTAAATAAACAGAAAACAACTGGCATACTTTTAGGCTTAAACAAGTTTACAAACGAATATTACAATGAAATACTACAACACAAACACAGAAATAACCATGACAAAATGAAAACGAAAAATTATAATAATTTGCAAATATTTTCCCACAACGATTCTATTCTATTCTGTTCTATTCGATATATGCAACAACAAATGTAGATTTTGTCTACAAATTTAGAATTTATTTGCTTTGAAAACCTAGTGCATAAACATATCTACTCTTTTATATTGTTGTAATGCGAAAAAATAAACCAACAGCTATAAAAGTCAAATTAAAATAGCGGGAAATAGCAAAAAAAAAAAAAAATATATATCCCTTATAATATGCTATATTATTATCATTGTTTTTTTGTTTTCGTTTAATTTTGTTGTGGCCTAAAATGTTAGAGAGATTTTTAGTTAAATATATGCTTTAGATTTTTTCCATTTTTATTTTGTCTCCAGCAAATAGACACAGTGAAATGAGCTAAAATACTAAATATTTACACATACAATGTGTAAATGCCTAAATGTAGGCAACGAAAAAAAATTAAATGATAACTAGTTACACAGTAAAACAGGAATACATATGTAAATGGAATAAAAGAAGAGTATTGTCTTTTAAATATACCGGGTGTTGATGTAAATAGTAAATGTGGCCACTAGACTTAAGTCCGCTCACATTGTAAAAGACCGAAAGATCTACACTAGTAGTATTGTTAAGAATGGAATCCTTACTAGAAGGTTTTCTGTAAACTGTAGGCCCACGTCTATCAGCTAGACTACGGCGATAATTATTCTCGATTAATTGAAAATTATTGTTCTCAAAAATCCTGAAAAATAAATTCTCAAAATCATCACGTTTCAACTTTGATGCACTGTGTTGTTCGTTTTCATTTATGAGTTTATAAAATGCTAGGCTTAGGGATAAATCCGAATCATTATATGGAAAACAATTTATTTGACTCTCATTCTCTTTCTCCATTTTGTTTTTTTTTTTTACAGCATATGTATATATGCCTAACGGAGTTTTGTTGTAAATATTAGTTTTTATTATAATACAGCTACATACACACACTCATTTACACACATGTTAGTAAAAATAAACATTTTTTTGTAGCATACTTTTATGAGCTAAACACAAATGAGTAATTTTTAGCTTTACCAAAATCAGATTTTTTTTGTTGGAAAGAAAAAAATGTTCGTTTTTTTTTACAAATAAATTATTTGCTTTCCGAGTGCGTGCATGTATTTGTGTGTGTATATGTAAACTGGTTTTTTTGTTGATGTATTGCAAAAGTTTTAGTTCGTATTATTGCGGTGTATTAGTATTAGTTTATATGGTAAACGCAGTTAATCCGTATAGCATGTTTTTAGGATGGATTTATTTTCATTTCAATTCAGTTCTTTTTTTTTGCCTGACTTTTATGGTATTTAAAGGGCAAATGAATAGCATATATTAGAGGGTTATATTTTGGTTTAAATGAAAATGTTATATATTTGAAAAAGTTTTGGACGATGAATGGACAAAAAAAAACCCCTTTCGAAGAATTTTAAATGCGTAAATTTAACGCAATATTTAAAATTAAAAAAATTCAGTTCATATAAGTTTCAAAAGCTTGCAAAGTGAATAAACATTTTTTATAAAAATGAGGGTAAAGTACACCCCAAGGTATGCTTTAGCCAAAAAGGTTTAAAATTTTTCTCCTATAAATTTATAGATGATTAAAGTATCAAAAATTTTTGTTACAGAATATTTGCTGAGCAATCGTTTAACTCGTAAAATGACTCATATGGTCTTATGATGTTAAACAAATATGATTTCATATTTTCTATAACAGCTTATGTTTATAAAACTGCACAGTTATAGACACTTACACAACCATATAAAGCATATTTCATATTTCATGTGATGTGATGTGATGTGATATACAAATTGTCATTGGATTTATTTGTTCGTAATATTATTACGAATGCCATACAGAGAGCAAAAGTTCATTAATTTATACCCAGAATAATAATAATAAAAAAAAAATAATAATATTTGCTTGACATTATGTAAATAATACACAAATATTTTATTACAATTCTGTTTTATTTTCTGATGATTGAGGTTCTATTTTATTTTTGTAGCTCAGTATGTGTAATCAAAAACCTCAATTTTTTCTATTTTTTTTATATTTTCGATACAGTCATGTAATAATTTAATTGTAAGGCTTGTTAAAGGCAAAATATTTATAAAAAAAAAAAATAGGTTTTTAAATTATATTTTAGATATTTAAACGAGAAATTAAATCAAAACAAGAAATTGGTTTTGAATTTTCAAAGTAATCAGAGTTATAATTTTCAAAAACGCCTGAAATTATGTTTTATTTTTTTTTTTTTTATTTAAACTAATGCAATTGAGTTTCTATGTAAAATATTATTTAAAAACATTATATAATAATTTAAATTCAATGAAACCAATAGAAATCTCGTTTAATTATTAAAGCGAAGAGTAAATTACAGTATTTAGCAATGAAACAATTTAAAGAAAATTTATTTTCAAGAAAGTATTTGCCATAAACCGCTATTATTTACGCTTAAATAGCAAAGAAATTATTTGCTTATAAAATTATATGCAAGAGAAAAAAGAAACACTGTACCGGCATTAGCCAACCAGGCGTAAAAAATACTGCTGCAGAAAAGATATTTATTTAAGCAATAATAACCAAAACAACACACAATGCTTAAGTACAATAATGAAGAAAAAAGATACACTCTTTTGTTGTTGTTGTGAATATTTACCGAAAAACAATTTTTTCAAATATTTATCGTTATTATTATTTTTTTTTAAAGCATAATGCAAGGGGTCTTAACTGTTATACGCTTGAATTAATCTAAACGTATAATACCACTAAAATACTATAAATAGACCTTTGTTTTCTCTCTTTTTACTCTCAATAATTTTCATTGTTTATAATTTTTTTGTTTGTTTGTGTATGGTTTGCACTAACCCTCCTTAAAATAGGCAACATAATATTTTTGTTTGTTTATTATGCCACAAGTGGTGTTGTGTCAGAGGCATGAGTATTTGTTTTAATAATGCAAGCACGTCGATCTATGCCTTTTACTAAGTGATTTGATAAACCTAAACCAGAGCACAGAGAGGGAGGAGAGAGAGAGAAAGAGAAAAGGGGAGGGAGAGCCATATAAATGTATAGTAGCATGGGTTAATAAATAAATAAAAACAAACATGGCAAAAATAATAATAACAATAATAAAATACTGTGCTTCTACAGACGAGTGGTTGAACAATGAAAATCAGCTCACGCTACGTCAATGTGAAGCTTAAATGCATACCGCTTGAAAATTTAATTCCTAACTAGGAATACTTTCCGTAGGAAGGAACCCAATAAAGAAGATCTTCATGGTTGCAAAATTTTTAGTTCCAGGAGCTACAAACTGATGTTATAATTGTTGAGGTAAAATCAAGAGAAACACTAACCTAATAGCGATTTGCTGGTCAGTCTTACAATAAACTTGAAAAAAGGGAAAGAATTATATTTTTTTTGATCCTTTGTTTGAATGTAAACTCACCCATATACATATGTACATATGTATGTATGTATATAAGAAATTATCTATGCGTATGAGTGTGTATTGGTGTGTAAATTTGCATTGCAAAAACGGGAATATGTGTTCGACCATAATTTATAGAGGTTGTTAAAATTACACCAGGGGTTTGTATTTATTTTTTGTTTGTTGAACAAAAAAAAGAAATAAAAATTTATACAAATTTCATAACCATATGAAAAAAATATGAATTACATATGTATGTGTGTACATATATGTATGTATGTATGTGTATAATAAAAATTTGTTATATACCATACAAACATACATGTAAACATACATAGAGGAGCTTTATATCTGCATACATATTCTCTCCTTTTTTTTGGTTTCCAGTAGTTTAATAAAATCTAAAAAGGAATCCATAAAGTATGCTATAAAAATATTTGCATATACACAACACTACCCTTGTGTTTTTAAATATTTTTTGTGATTTTATTGTTTCTGTTTTTGGGTTAAACAATTTTTTTTATTTTATTTTATTTTATTTTCATTTTTTAATAAAAATATATGAAACTATTTATGAATGAACGTTTATTTTTTAAAGCATACGGTTTTTAGTAAAACTATTAATAAAGATAAATTAAGTGTACTTAAATGAACGCAGTTTAGCATAACAAATTCGAAAAAATTACTGGGGATACAAAAACAACAACAAAAATGTTGCCTAGTTTTAGGTGTTAAGTATTAAATTCTTTTTAAATTATTTATATTCCTCAATATGTTATAAATCTAATGCAAATTTGTAAAATTTACAAGAATAATTTTTCATAAAGAGCAAGACCTAAAAGTAGGTCAAGAAGTTTATTTATTTATTGAACAAAATGTAGCCTATATTACTCAAAAGAATGTTATAAAATGGATCTGCTTTATGAAAAAATATAGCATACTTTTAGGATTATGTTTTCAAGATTATATGAGAAGTTTAAAGTTCCATAATCACAGGACATTCAAGAAAATTACTGCCCATAACCAACTAAACTGTATACATACATAACTTGGCCATCACAACCCTTCAGTCAGGATAACGACCTAGCTTCTCACACTACTTATATTGTGTGTGTGCTAATTTTATACATGAGTGGCGGAGCCTACAGTTCAACGTCGACTCCGAACGACAAATTTTTGAGAATCTTTTCTTGGCAGAGTTTTTGCCAGAAACCTGCTGAAAGGAAATCGCCGAAGGTACATATATTTTTTCATTTTTGTTCGATATGTTTGAACTTAGACTACCTACTAGACTATGTCGTCGCAAAACTGTATTAGCGAATTTTATTCAATTAAAGCCAATAATGCTTCAGAGTTAATTTATGAATTTTTGCAATTTCCGCAAAAATCCCCAACTGAACTGGATTGAAAACGTTCATCTATGGAATTATAGCAGTTACCTACATCGCTTGGACATTGCTAGTTCTCTAAATTCAGTTCTGTAGTGCTCCAATTAAAGTAGAATTGCGAAACAAATTGAACTGAACTGTCCAGAGGATATAGACAATAAATGTAAATCACGTGTTTGAAAATTTTGTGGATATGGTCTGCGTGGCCATATGAGAAGGGCCAGAAGAATTATATCTACTTGGATTAAAGACAAGGACAAACTGTTTAAGTCTTCATGTGTGCGTAATAGGCCAAAACAGTATTAGAAATCTATGCCAGGTAGCCACTTTTCAAATGTTTGTATGAACGTTTGTATAATTTATTGAACAATTTCGAAATTGTTGTAAATCTAAACATCAAAAGCAAATCACTTTTGTGGTCTCCTTTACTGAAACATGTTTTGTATGTTAACAATTGGGGAACAGTACTGGTATGAGGATATCCATTGCATCCATCCATGGTTGTTTGGCAATCTTGTATTTTGATTAGATTTATAAAATATTTCCTCAATTGCATTTTATTTATTTTTATTTCATTTCTTCCGTTCATTCTTTTGTTTTTGTTCTTGCAGCAAGAGTATACAAAACAATTGGCCCCAGCATACATAGGGAAAATTGTAATAAAAATACGTAGTTTATATAGACAGGAAGAAGAAGAAACAACAAACTCGAAGTAGAAATTCAATTTTCTTTTTTGGTCAAAGTTTATTGAATTTATTAGACAAGAGCACACAACAACAGCAGTAGCAGCAGCAGCCATAGTGTTACACAGTAACATTAGGTACTTGGATTTGGACTTGCATTTACAGAAAAATCGAAACGAAAATAAAAACAAAAATTTGGAATTTCGTTGATGCTGGTTGAAATACAGAATTTCAAGAAAATAAATAAAAATCCAAAGAAATGTTTCCTTTTTTTTTGCTTTATTTATAACCTTAACTTAATTAAGTTTCTATTTCTATTTTAGTTTTTCTGTTTGTATTTGTTTCAAAGTCGTTTAAATTTAATTTCGTTTCTTTTTTTTACTATTTTTTCAGTTGCTCTTGTTATCATTCACTTTCGAAATGCATTTTATTTTCTGTATCATGACCAAGGCATGTCGTTTATTTCTCTTCAAGTTCTGTTCTGTTTGGTTTGTGTTCTTCCTTAAAAAATATTTTCTGTAACTCCAACGCTAAGTGTTGCTTAAGATGGCGTTAAGATCGTTTTGTTGTTAATGGTTGTTTTCTATGGTGTTTGGCAATAGCAATGGTGCTGGTGGTTAGACCTCTCATGTCTCTCTTTTCACAAACCCTCCTCTCTCTCTCTCTCTTTCTCTCTAGTAGTGATTGCAAGTAGTGCAGAGTATTTATAAACTTCTTTCATTTTCGAGCATTTCCTTTTCTTTTAAGCATTTGTTTTTATTTCTACTTAAAATTCTCAAAGCTGAGTAGTTTTTCTTGCAACTGCCACTAACACAGTCCTCCTCACTCCCTCTCTCTTTCTTCTCTCTCTCTGACTCTCTCATGCTCTTTTAGAGATTGTTTTGGTATTGTTGTTATAAAAAAAAAAAAGATGCAGCAGATAAGCTTAAGTGTTGTGCAAAATTTTGTGACAACAACCCCAGTACTTATAGCAACGTTTAGTACATGTTTAAGGGGCAACAAACAAAACAACCAAGCAACAGAATTTCAAACCTTCAACTCTGTTCTCTTACTCTCTCTCTCTCTCTGTTCACTCAACGTTTTCTAAAGTTAAGTGCCAATGATGCACTTACTTTCATAACAAATACAATGGCAAACACCACCACACAATATAATATACTTGAGATAAATACATACAACTTAAGCCAGAGGCAATTTTTCTTATAAACGACAACAATAACAGCAACAAAATGCGAAGAAAAAAAAAAAGAACAACAACTATGCCACGTCACAACATGTACATGCATCCATACAAATACATTTATGCCCTTAAGGCAAATATTTCTTAACAAAAAAAACAGAGAACTTCAAAGGAAATAAACAAACAAAATTAAAAAACCAAAAAAAAAAAAAACACTGTTTAAAAGCCTTAAAGTAAACAAAAATATATTTTAATGCCCTAAAAGTAGACTAAAAAATTAAACAATTTTTATATTCAAGTTCATCAGTTTGTTAATCAAACAGTGTCTGAAATATTTGTTTATAAATCAAGACTTCCTCTCAGCAGATTTCTGGCAAAAAATTTGGGAGTAAAAATTGCCATGGAAAATGTGTCGTTCGGAGTCGACTTTAAACTGTAGGTCCCGCCACTCATGTATAAAATTAACGCACACAACATAAGTGGTGTGAGAAGCTAGGACATAGTACAATAGGTCAATTCGACCACCGAGTACTGTACTTGTCAGAATTGACAAGTACACGTCCTCTAATCTAACCTAACCTAAGAATAGAAAGCCAGATCATTATTACGTTCTGAATCACAATTTTTCATAATGACCACAATCGCGTAACACAATTTCTAGGTTGTCAAGAGTATGAATCTCTTGTAAGCCTTACTATAGAGTTCTTAACTAAATTGCTTACAGACCCCTCGAGGATCTATACATCGTAAATAATATGGAACACAGTTCATCGTCCTTTAGCATTTTACTTCTTACGGTCCATTCATAAACCCCAAGCAAACCCGTTTAACATGCTGGGGACACACTTTATGCCAATTTACAAAAAATAAGTTTCTATAATGAGATTTTAATCCATTTTTACATTTCTGTCAAATATTGCCCTTGTCAGTCCAATGCTTCCAATCAGATGGCTTCAAATTTCTAATCATACCTGTTGCCATATTATAATTTTAGGCGTAAAACCAATTCGTTTTTAAACGTTGCAAAACGATTTTTATACAGAACTTTTGTTAACTTTCACGAAACTACCAAATCGACCGCGATATGTCACAAGGATCACAGATATTTTGCCAAAATGGCACAACAAACCACATGAGATTGCAACCCACATGCCCAACTACAACTGACACTCACGGGGGAAATCGTTTTAAGCAGCACAGCAATATGAGCTCAAATATCATGTAAATGCATGTCGCATAATTACAATTGGGAGCGCACACACACACTTACTGACTCGTGCTATACATGCACATATCCTTTATTGAAATTTAATGGAGGTAGTGTAGTAGTATAGAGATTTTTGTGAATCGTTAATGAGATATGCCATAAAATTTCACTTTACTTGCCAGTAGACAAACATTAAATTAACTAACATAACCCAGTAAACATTTGAAAGTGAAAACCCCGGCAAAAACAAGTTGAAAATCTTACAATTTAGCAAATTTTCAATTAATAATAATAATTAGTGAAGTAAACTAACCCACACTATTATCAAAGTCGTTCTACGAAATTAAATCAGACAATCAGTCTCTCTTAAATATCGTATAAAAATAAAAAGTAAAACAAACTTTAAACAGGAATAAAATAAATTTAATAATATAATCAAATTCAAACGCCAGAAACTATACTTTTTCAAACTAATTTATTTTACAGTGCCTAGAACTATACTTTATTTTTTAAGGATTTTTTTTTCTTATTTTTTAACCCAAAACGAACATTTTTTTCCTTTTACACAAACAACTTAAATGCGATAAGCTGCAAATTACATTTTTAGACGCGATTTATTTTTCTTTAGTTTTTGTAATCAAAAAGCCAAAAAATAAGTGAAAAAAAATTATAATAATGAGGCGATAACAAGATGTAAATGAAATTCATTGAATTGCGAATTTTTTTCTTCTGTCCTTCTATCTGGACCAGTTCTACTGGCATTCTTTCAAACGAAAATTCAATCAAAACTAACCAACAATACCAGCAGCAGCTGCTGGTGATAAGGAAAAATGGTGTAAATTTCTTTAGGAATTTTGCGAATTTTCTTAAACCCACTCTCCTCTACGTAACTCATTTCAAACTCTTCAACTTTAGTTTTATAATCGTTCGTCTCTATACAATGAATGAATAACTCAAATAGAAAAGAATGCAAGAAAAAGAGATTTTCAGATAAAAATCTACAACAAGAATTAAATTTACGCCAAATTTACACAGACAACGCGGCAAGCAGATGGTTGATGCAGCATTAGTAGCCAAAAGCTGCAACTGCGGGCTTAGCAGATGTTGCATAGAATGCAAAATTAAAGGAGGGCATTGAAGAAAAAAAGAAAGAACTTTTCGATGAATTGGATTTTTGCGTTGAATACTTTATCAGTAGCTAGCCCAGCACTTAACATTTTACTATCAATAAAAATGGGTTGAATTGACGGTGGCATGGGGATGTTTGTCAAAATAAAACAAGAAAAAGAAAAAAAAACAAAATAACAGCATTAGTTTAAGAGTGTTTCTCATTTTGAATAATCTTCAGGAGAACTTTCTTTCAGAATTGTAAAGATAATCAAGTGTAATGCACAGTGAACCATAAAACTGTTTCGAAAATTTATTAAAAATACACTCAATTTAAGTATGCTATACGCAAGTACAGAGTTAAATAATAGAAAGCCTTATTTATCCCTAACCCGAAAGTATGCTTTAAATCATTATTTTCTTTCAGTGCTGCAAAGTTTTGTGGATCACTGTTAATATTGCTTTTAATAGTTTTTTGTCCTATTCTTCGTTAATTATAGAAAATCCCTGATAAATTTTGTTATTTTCTTGTGTTTTTTTTTGTTCTTTCTTTATTGTTTGGCATGCTTAGAGATAGTATTTCTGTAGCCCAGCTTGAGGCACAGGCATGCTTTTCAACGCAGATTTGTTGGCTTATATATCTTTTTGTGTCTCTTTCTCTCTCTGTCTCTGTCTCTCTCTCTCTGTCTCTGTCCGTCTCAGTTTATATTATTATTTCTTTCATTTATTAACACAAGCTTGATTGCTTGTGCCACAGCATCCTTTTGAAAGAGCTTTTAATGATGAATTTCTAGGCAGTATAACAACCACTAGGTTTACCGACAACGTATACAAGACAATAAGCAGCAGGAGCAGCAGCAGCAGAGTTTTCTTTTTCCTACACTTGCATTTTCGTTTTTCTTCATCTTCTTTTCTCTTTTTTTTTGTACTTTTCTTGGCGTAAGAGAAAAAAGCAGAAAAAGTTTTTTTTTTCTGGCCAAAGTTTGATGAAATTTAATTCAGTCTTAAGACCGGATATGGAGTCGTCATCGTTTGGCATGAATAAAATTAACACACACAAACTTAGCTTGAAGGCAAGATTATGCTTATGAATGTTAAAAAGTAGTTGGGCTAAATATTTTCCTTTTTATTGTATTTCTTTATTTTATTTTTCGTTTTTCTTTAATTTTAATTCTTCTTCTTTTTTTTGTTGCGTTTTTTATTTCGTTTTGCGCTTTTAAATCAATATTTTGTTAATAAAATAAAATTTTATTGCCTCAAGTTAGGCTCTGAGAGACAAGAGGCTTACAAAAAAGTTTTTATTTTCTGATGAATGAAACAAAAAAGAAAGCATACGAAAGAAAATATTTCTTAAAAACAACTTAAGAAAGATGCTTAATAAAGTTTGATTGATGCAGATGTTTTATGATGTCAGGCAAAATAATTCGCAAAATTGTTGCGGCAATATTTTCAATGAAATTAAAATTGAACATTTCTTCTTCTCTTTTGTTGCTTGCTTTCTTCTTTGTAGAAAAGAACTTGAAGCTAAAGGAAAAATTTTCAAAAATACGCCAAAAATAAGGCAAAGCGACATAAGGTCGATGGATGTCGATATGGTGTGGTGCATAAATCGATATTCAGACATATTGGGCACTAGATTTTTCCACCAAAAAAGCAATTTTATCTCATGCAGTTTATGGAGTTGGTGGAAGCATATGAGCAAAGCTTTTAAGGAAATTAGTAAATACCCTAAGTACCTTGTCAACTATGAAAACAATTTTTAAAATTCGTTTGCAACTTTTGCGTGCTTAAAATATGTTTTGAAAACTTAATCCTAATTTCGACAAAAATCTGTAAAAGAAATCTGTTCGAGAAATCATTAAAAAAAAAAAATATGCAGTAAAGAAAGAGAAAGCAGACTTTGTTTGTAAATAAAATTTTATTTAAATTTCAATTGGTGCCTATAAATATTCTATTTTATATATTTAAACTTGAACAATCACACTCTCTCTTTCTCTCTTTCTAACTATATTTTAATATACAGTCAAACTCGTTTATAACGAACTCGATTATAAGGAAGTACAAAGTTTCAACTCCCAACGTTTTAATAACAATTTTCATATAAAAAACATTGTTCATTACGAACTCATTTATAACGAATTCTCGGTTAAAAGGAACTACTTTAAATAGTCCAAGTAATTAAATTTAATGCATTTTGGCTTTTTATAACGAACCCTTAGAAATAACTTTGAAATGTGGCAATAGCCTTCACTTTTATTTATTTAATACTAGCAGATTGTACCCGGCATTGCACAGGTTATAAAAATAACAATATATAAAAATCCGGTTTCGAAACCGAAATATAAATGCATGCTATTTGCCCGTTATTCGCCCCATTTTGGACCCCTTTTGGTCTAACTTTTTAAACAGATTACCTCCAGTAGCTACTTGGGAAACTTAACCAAGCTAAATCGTAAAAAAATTCCTTTGAAACCCATAAAATACAGCATTTATGCATAAAGTACTAATTTTTGCACTTTTTTTCTCTTTGGTTCAAAATTTTTAAAAGATTTATAGCTTATAACCTGCACCGACAAAAGCTCGATCAATATCCCAAATTTCAAGAAAATCGGTTCAAGCACTTAATTTGTCCGTTTTTGGCCCCTTTCCCCTTTTTGAACCCCTTTTGGTTCTTCTTTAGAAACGGAACACCTCCAACAGCTATTTGGGAAAGTTAATCAAGCTAAATCGTAAAAAAAATACCTTTAAAACACATAAAATAAAAGTATTAATTTTTGCCCATTTCTTCTCCCGTTTTGGTCAAAATTTTGAAAAGATTTGTAGCCTATAACCTGCACCGACAAAAGCTCGATCAATATCCCAAATTTTAGGAAAATCGATCCAGGCGTGATTGGCTAACGAACAAACCAACAAACATTTGGGAAACTTAGCGAAGCTAAATCGTAAAAAATTACCTATTACCATTTTTTCCCCATTTGTCCCACTTTTTCCACCTTTTTGGTCAAAATTTTACAAAGAATTATAGTCTATAACCTGCACCGACTAAAGCTCGATCTATATCCCAAATTTCAAGAAAATCAGTCCAGGCATTCAGGCGTGATTGGCTAACAAACAAACAAACAAAAAAATAGACTTACAGAAAGATTTATAATATATATAAGGATGGCAGCACTAAATTATAACTTAGCATCTTTAATCAGCTGATAGATGAAAAGAATGAAAACATATTTTTGGGTTTCAATAAAAAAAAAACATTTTTTGTTTTTAATAAATAAAAAAAAATTTATTTGTATTTTATATTTTCTTCTATGATTTCACCCCTTTTATCACGAACTATTTACTCTGGGCCCACGGTTTTCGTTATAACCGAGTTTGACTGTAATATTACCAGTCCCTTATTGAGTACCGTATTAAAAAAAAAGTAACTGAAATGCTAGTGAATACAGCTTAAATTCTGTTGTAGTATTAGTAGACAACCTTAAGGAAACTAACACAAAGAGAGAAAGAGAAGCAAAAAGCAATATGTTGCCTTGCACTGGATGTATGGTATAGGCATATAACACACACACTCACACATCCCCCGCATGCATGGCCAGTGTTTCTTTAATTACCAAACAATAGCTCATTTGAGAAGAAATATTTTCTCGGTTTTGTCTCTCGCTCTCACTCTCTTTGTGTCTCTCTGTTTATTTTCTTAAAGAGCTTTGGAGTGTTATAGCCTCTGTTTTATTTTCTGCTTTTCTTTATTTTTTTTCAACAAAATATTGTCATTGTGTACATGTGTTAACAAAGCATCAGCTTTTTATCCTTTTTTTTTTGCTTATTCTTATGATTATGTGTGTGTGCGTATTAGATTGGATAGGGAGAGGAAGAGTTTTTATATTTGTTTAGGTCATCACGTGCATTTTATAGTTTGTAGTTGTCGTTGTTTTGAGTTTCTTTAAGAACATTTTTTTTGTTGTTTGTTTTCATTTGCTGTTGTTGTATTGTTTGTTGTTTTGTTTTGTTTTGTTAGAACTATAAAAAGTTTTCTTTTTCCTTTTTTTCCAACGTTATTGTTGTTGTTGCTATTATAGCTGTTTGTTGTTGTGTTTTCCTTTTTAGTTATGCTGGCCACAATTTACTTTAAGTATTTAAGTTTTCTGTCCCCTGTAAATTCCTCATTTTGATTTCTTCATTTCGTTCAATGTTTTCGTTTCAGTTTTCCTTTCTGTCCTGCCTTTAGTTTTTCTCCTTAAGAGAATGTCTTTGTTTGTCTACATTATTATTGTCTTTTTCCTATTTGTATGTTTTTTTTTGTTGTTGTCATTTGGGGTTTTAAAGTTTTTCTTTGATTTTTTTTCTTTTTTATTTTTGTTTTTGTTGTATTTCATATACACAGACCCTGATACAGACACGGACACAATCCATTTTATTTTATTTTATAAGATATTGTTGGCTTAAGTAGCCGGCAACATTACCTGCATGCACAATGAGCAATGAGCAGCAGCAGCTTTAAGAAAACAAAACGAGGGATAAGAAATCTACTCCGTCTTCTTCCGTTTTCTTCCTTCTCTTTAAGAAGAAGAAGAAGAAGTACCCTGCTTAGCAGTGAGTCTATATTCCTTCGGTTTTTGTTGAGGATAAAATAAACACCGATAGAGGATACCAAATGAATTTAAATTAGTGGCAGGCAGGGTTTAAGGAATTTAAATTAAAATGTTTTAATTTCAGCTAAGGATTCATGTTGAAAACATGGTCTTAGGATTTTAAATTAAAAAACAAAAAAAAAAAAAACGACAACATCTCTTAAGGGGTTCTCGCATAGAAAATGGCAAACAAATAAGTCAACATTTTTGTGTAATTCTCAAACAGAACACTGGAAAGTGAATTTTTGCAGCACCTAAAAAAAGTTTACTTAAAAAATATTAAATTTTACGAAGCACTTTGAAGACCAAATGGGTACTTTACTGAAAGTTGAATAGAAGGTCTGGAATTACAAATGCATGCTTACTGTTTAGGATGCTCGAAAATCGATTGTAATCATGCAACATCATTAAAACCAGGCCTGTTTGAAGGTAATAGTTCGTTTGTTAACGTAATAGATGTGGATGATACCCTAGCATCCTGTGAATTATTGCCATCCCTGATTAGAAGTCGCCGTGGTCTAGTGGGTATTGTGTTTTGGCTTATTAGACGAAAGGCCCGGGTTCGTATCCCAGGTCAGACATCAAAACGAAAAATATTTCTTCGGCGACTTCCTCTCAGCAGATTTCTGGCAAAGACTCTGAGAGTAAAAATTGCCATGAAAAGCTTCACAAAAATCTGTCGTTCGGGGTCGACTTTAAACTGTAGGTCCCGCCACTCATGTATAAAATTAACGCACACAACATAAGTGGTGTGAGAAGCTAGGTCGTAATCCTGACTGAAGGGTTGTAATGGCCAATTATGTATGTGTGTGATTAATTTCCGGATATAACTGGCAGTTAGGTATGGGATATCTTTTTTGTAAGAAAAGTGGTACGTTCTGAATCAGTCAGTCAGTCACCAGTGACTGTTGCACTGACAATATCTTAAATAGCTTAAATGGGGAAACATTCTAGCTCTGTAATATGGTAGCGGAATTGCTTGAATTGATTTAAATACGGCTACTAAGAGAATAAAGAGAAATTCAATATCAGAAATGGTTGGCACAGCGTGCGTACATATTCCTAATTGTTCCAGAATTTCTGGGAATAATTTTATGCCTGATGGAAAAAAATGGTTTTAAACAAAATCATAAAATAGAAAATAGAAAAAAAAAAATCCACAATATTTTGAAAAGCTTCTATTGAGATGACTTTAATGGCCTCTAAAAATGTTTCTCACTTGTTTGTTAATATTCTAAAGAGAACAACAACAACAACAATAAAATATTGGAATCTCTTTTTCATATTCTTTTTTTTTCAATAATAATATTTTGTTTTTGTTTTTTACAGTGTATGTGTATGTATGAGAGTTTTTATGCTTTTTGTTGCAGAAAGGGAAACCTTGTCTTACTTTTGTTTTGTTTTTGTTGTTGTTTGTTAGTTTCTGCGGTAGCTGTTTGTTGTTAATTTCAAAATAACCTACGTTTTGTTGTTTTATTTGTTGTAGCAATTTGTTTTTCCTTGTTTTTTTTTTTTGTTTTTATTCGGTTTTTCTTGTGTTTCTAGGTATGAATTGTAGTAAAAGTTCCCACAGCTTGACCTAAAAAACAACTGAAAATTTTGTAAAGGAAATAACAAGAGCAACAACAACAACAAAAACAAACACAAACACAACAAGAAATGGAAAACATTTTTGTTCATATTTTTATATTCTTTTTTTTTGAATTTTATTTTTAAATTTTAATATGAAACCGCAAAAGTACGTGGACAGACGGAACGCAACAAGCGAAAAAACATTTTAGTAACGCTAAATTAAATAAAAACAACAACAGAACAGAAAAGCCGTAGTAGCAAGAAAGGAAAAAAAACAGTAGAAGAAAAAAGAAACAGAAACAAGAATCACAATCACGAGAAATAAAAACCGAAATATTTAATACAACATTTTTCATTTCATAATTTTTTTTTTGTTTTTTTTAATTTTGCCCTCTCTCGGAATAACCTATTTTGGTTTGCAAGTAGTTTATTTAAGTAAAATTCTTGTGAATCTTTTATAATTTCATGCCTGCCTTTACCTTCCCTTTCAATTGCATTTTTTGTTTAATAAATATTGCAAGAAGCCTCGTCGCTTTTATTTGCCAAACTAATTGAGCAGCCGAGTAGAAATTTAGTTCAACAGTCAACAATGACTGAAGCCAGTAACACTGATAACGTGTAGTAACAAGCAAAATAATAACAAAAGAACCCACAATATTCCCACGCCAATTTATCAGTCAACCATGATTTTACGCTAATTTCCATAATTGCTTAGGAAACTAAGTCATACGAAAAATATTTACAATTTAAATCACATAAAAACTTGTAAATTTTTCTTGTTTTTTTTTTGTTTTTTGTGGAAAAATGTCTGTAATAGTTTAAGTCTACACACGCCATCATCATACAAGAATTAAAATGTCAATTAAACTTTATAAATGAGCCTCTACACTTGCCATAGTTAGATTGGTTTTAAATGATGACTCAGGAAATTGTTTAAAGTCACGCATTGAAAAAAACAGAAACACAAGAGAGAACAAGAAAAAATATGAAAAAAAATCAAAACAGCACCGCTTCATAGCAATCAAGATAAAGATACAATTACATGAGAGCTGCTTTATACCCTACACTCTATTATTGCAATTATTCGAATCAATAAGAGCCTCAGAATCATATACAGGATGTTCTGGTTCTGACAACATCTAAAACTCTGGAACTTTACCAAGAAGGATCATATAATAACACAAATAAACCGCTATAAATGAAGCTGGATCGGCCATATTATCAAAAAGAACCCTGATAGTATGACGAGGATTGCGCTATAGTGGAATTCTCAATGCTTAAGAAGTTGTTGTCAGCCAAAAAACACTAGGAGACGTGGGATTTTTCGGAAACCATACATAGGCAGACTAGAAGATATACAACATAGTTTTGACTATAGTGTATGCTTGTAACTATGTCATACAGTTGGGTTCTTTTCAAAGGAGTTGTACTGCATTTCCTGTCGGTTATAAGAGGCATATTAGTAAGGAAGTCAAATGCCGTGACTTTTGTAGAAACCCGGAGCATTCGTTAATTTGGAAGACAAAAATCATTTGCCTTAAAAGATATTAAAACATGTCGCTAAAACTATTGGCATAATGCCAGATTCTTACATACATAATTGGCCATTACAACCCTTCAGTCAGGATTACGACCTAGCTTCTCACACCACTTATGTTGTGTGCGTTAATTTTATACATAAGTGGCGGGACCTACAGTTTAAAGTCGACTCGGAACGACAGATTTTTTTGAGAAGCTTTTTATGGCAATTTTTACTCTCAGAGTCTTTGCCAGAAATCTGCTGAGAGGAAGTCGCCGAAGAAATATTTTTCGTTTTGATGTCTGCCAGATTCTTAGGATCCATTAAATTCAGAGTATAATTGAAGGGAAATAAATTTTTTTTTATTGATTTTTAAATCCATTGATTGTAAAAACATCTTTGCCAGCAATATACGGAAGAGTGGGGTTTGACAATTTAGTGGACTGTGGACGCTTAGGATTTGTTAATTCAAATAACGATACAATTAATCATTGTTGATAAAATAAAGCTAAGATATAAAAATGTTTTCATTTATTTTGTTCAAAATATTCAACAACTACACTAAATACCACAGATGCAAATAAACCACTGAGTTGACGTCTTAAATTATGAAAAATTGTATAGAAAACATATTTAAAATATCTCATTTCCTGTGATCCTAACATACACACACATACACCCACACACTCATACAGATACAAATACATTAACGTCAGTGTCTGTAACAGAAGAGTTTTATTTTTCACAATTTTCATTACATATTGGTTTTGTTGGTTTTGTTTTTCATTTACAGTTTTATTTCATTTCATTACAGTTTTTTTTTTGTATAATTTTTTTCCCATTTATTTTACATCACTTTAGTAGTCACATGCTTTACCCTACACTTACATGCGTAAATGAAAGCGAGGATAACAAAAAAAAAATTGGAATAAATGAATACAGAGCACACACACACACATATGTATGTATGTATGAGTCATTCCATAACAAAAAGCTACAATGTGTTATTACATTTATTTGTTCTACAATTTCATATGGAATGACTCATATGTATGTATGTACGTATATCTGTATGTATGTGTACAAAACAAATATCCTTTTAAACATAGTTTTGAGCTCTGCTTTATACTTCCTGTTTAAAGGGGAATGAAGGAAATAGAAAGAAACGGTATTTGTGTTAGTGCCGAGAGACAAGTAACACATGTTTTTGCCGTTTCAAAAGACAAAATAAAAAAAAAAAAGAATGAAAACGAGAATAAATACTGCAAATAAAAATTGAAAAAACGAAAAAAAAAAAAATAAAGCAACAACAATTTGAAAGACTATTTCTAAAGTATTGTAACAATGATCAGACACACAGAGAAAAAGAGGTAGAACAACGTAGAGCGAGAGAGGAAAACGAAAGGAAAACTTGTGCAGTTGTAAATTATAGTTTATCTGCCTATGTGTTGTCTCTCTGTGTATCTGTCTTCAATGCTATTATAAATTTACTAAAGCATACTTTGAGGTGTATTAACTGCACATAGACATGAAGTTTGATTACATTTATAGTTAAGCATGTTATTTTTCTTATTGACACATTGACAGATGAAATCATCTTTTTTCTAGACTTAAATCCCTACAAATAGAGCACAGCAAAACAAAAAAAAAAAAGAAAAAGAAAAAACTGTACAAAATTGTGCCCATTAAAGTTTTATTAAATCATTTATCCAAATGCGTTTTATGTTTTATTACATATTTAAATTTTCTATTAATATTAATATTTATTGCCTACTTTTAGGATTAGTTAGGAAGAAGAAACAAAATAACCATTGCCTGCTTACAGGCTAACAATTTTCTGTTTTCATGTATCCTAATAATTGACGCACAGCCTGTGTATTTGGGTCACAATAAAAATTATTTCAAAACTTGTAAAATATTAAATGATTTTTGCATTGTGAATGATGAATGATGATGATTTAAAACACTTTAGAAAATTTATTAAATTCCCGTTTTGATAAATAAACAAATAAATATTTTAAATTGTTAACAATCTACTATTTTATGGATGAAATAAAAAATATAACAAGAAAATAATTTGAATTTTTATTATTAAAAGCAATTATAACTTAAAAAAAAAAACAGAAATAAATATGGGAAAAAATTCAATGGTAAGCTTAAAATTGTTTACATTTTTTCTTCTGACACATTTTATGTAAGAAAATACGTACATATGAATGCAGTTTATAAAATTCAGAATTTTCTTTTAAGCAAATTAAATTATAAACAAATAGAGTGAGAAAATCACAAAATATTTAACATTCTTTCTAAAGTATGCTTTAATTTTTTTTTATCAAAGCTATACATTGTGCCTAGAAAGGCATACTTTTAGGCATATTTAAAATATTTGCCAAATATAGAAATAGAAAATTTCATTAAAAATTTATTATGCTTCTAAAATTGAGTATAACAAACAAAATACCGTATACTATGCTATATATATAGAGAAAAAGATAAAAAATAATTTAATATTCCTTAAAATAGGCTTTAAATTATTCAATTTCATAAGAAATTAAATTTTTCTAAATAAATATTCTATAAAATTATTGTTCTATTTGAGGAAATATATAAATAAAATCCTTTAATAGCCTGAAAATAGGCTTAGAAATAGAATCAAATAAATATTTGCAAAGAAAACAAAATTTTAAAGAAGTTTTAGTGCACATGGTTGCTAACAAAAACTGAATGGTAGTGTTGAAATTGTATGCACTGCACTAAAAATAATTTTAATTGGAAATATAGGAGCTGCAAGTCCTTAGCAATTACTCTATAACAGTTGCAATAGATCAGCGTAAGTTTGTAAAAATTTTGCCCAGTTGAAAAAGAAAGATCAATGAAGATTGTTCGAATTAAAACACACAACGAACACCAGTGCTATAGGTTTATTAATGTTTATATCTTTAAACGATTTTAATTATAAAGCATACTTTTAGGTTAAAATAAAATGCATTACATATTGAACTTTTTATTTATCTTGCTTTATATGTCTCCTATTTAATTTATAATTCTTAAATCCTTATTTTTAATTTGAATTTTTAATTTAATCACTTATTTAAGACACTTTACCTACACTTTGTCACCTGCCATCAACAAGTGTTGTTCTCATTATTCTTTGTTTTTTTTTTTTTTTTGTTTTTTTATTAATTCTTAAGCAAAACGAAATGAGCAGCTATGTACGTAGACTCAAATAAAACAGAACCAGTGTATATATTATCTTCTAACCATAAATTTATAATAAAAGATTTGCTTGGCACTTTGTTAAAGCATTCACTGGCATTCTGTACGTTTTTACTTACTGTGCCTTTTGCCATAAAAAGGCTGACGGTTTTTCTTTTCTTGTATTCTGTTGTGTATAAATACCCATTCAACTAATGTTTGCATAAAAATGCATATCTTACAAACACTTTGAGTTTTTTCTCTCATGTTTTTTGTCTTTTCATTCCGGTCGTACATATTTATTCATTTTATGATGTCTACACATACATAATGTCTGTTTTAGCCTTAAACACCAGGCCGAGACTTAAATATGCTCATCAGTTAGTCTATGCAAGCAAATGAATCCTTAACATTTGTGAGCCTATTTTTCGCTATTTTTTTTTCCTTTCACTCTCTCGTTCTGCTTAAGCCATAACACAACTGTGAATGGCAAATGAAAGAATCATGCAAAACAAACATGGCGGGTGAAAAATTAGAAAAACACTCTGAGAAAGAGAGAGAGAGATAGAGAGGGAAGTAAATGGAAAAACTAGAAAATAAAAAGAACGGACTGGTAAACAAGCCCATCATATTTAATAATTCTCATGTAGAAGAGAATTTTTAATTTAAAGTGGTACAACGAACAGTTTTTATGATTCTCTCGTTTTATTTTTTTTTGATTTTTTATTTTATTCTGTGCTTTGCTTTAATACACACAAAAAATGTTAATCAAAGATGAGCTTTAAGAATAAAGAGAATGAAAAATTAAACAAAATACAAAACCTTAATGTAGACTTTAATTTACAGAATTATAAAGTACATCAACAAAAAAGGGATACCTTTTCTCTTAAACATTTTTATACAATATGAGATTCTAATTATTATTAAATAGGGCAAATACTCTTATATTAATTTGATTATCATAAGAAAAGCGCCTAAAATTATGCTTTAAACGTTAAACAAACAACACAAGATTATCATCAATTAAAAACCGTTGGCTTATCCAACTCATTTGTGACCTATGTACTACGCCTGTATTATTTTAAAGCAAAACACGCTTTGCACCATTCAAATAAAAGTATTTTTCAATTAATTTCATTGATACTGAAAAATATTTCTCTTTTGGTCATTAAAACCATCCCGTAATATTTATTTAACAAAAGAAAATCAAATATAATGCGATTTAATTTGAATTTATCAATTATTTTGATAAATTGTTTTACATTCTTTTTCAATATTTTCGTTATGTTCGACTATAAAGTTAAACAAATTGGTTTAAACTGCCTAAAGACATGCTGTAATTTCTAAATTTTTCAATATGTTAACAACAACACTGTCTATTTTTATTAACAATCATATTCGAAGGTGAATAATTTAAATAAAATTCTATATTATTGCCTTAAACTATGGCTAATTTTCTTAATTTGTTTTTAAAACTTTCTCATTTTAACTAAACCTTGTAATATTATTTCAAGTTTAATGAAACGGATAAAGTAAACTCTAATAATTCATCCTTAATGCATACATCACTTAATTGTTTTTATAAAATAACGTTAATTAAACTTTAAGATTCAATTTACCATAACAATTAGAACAAAAGTGTATAACAACAACAGTTTACATTTTGCCTAAAAGTATGCTACATTTTTAATATTTAATTTATTTAATATCCATTATGTTTGTAAAATCATTTAAGGGCAGTAAATTAATTAAAATTGAATATATTTGCCTAAAGGCATGCTTTCATTTTTTTTTTTTTTTTGATTATTAAATAAAACATTTTTACAGTAAAGTTAATAGAAAATCAAATTAATATTTTAAAAATAAATTTTATTAAATTCAGATTATAAACAACGACGTTTGTTGCTAAGCGCTAATTTTCAACGAAAAATCATTTTCAGCAGTGAGACCCATTCTTTGATGAATGGGTACATGAACAAATAAAATTTTCTAATTTCGAAGAAGTCGAAGTCGCCGTGCTCTAGTAGGTAGTGTGTTGGCTTATTAGACGTAAAGCCAGAGTTCCTGGGACTCAAAATAAAATACAAAAATTATTTTTTCGGCCATTTCTTCTCAGCAGATTTCTGGCAAAAACTCTGAAACTAAATATAATTGTCATTAAAAGTTTCTCAAAAAATCTGTCGTTCGGAGTCGACATTGAACTGTAGGTCCCGCCACTTATGTATAAAATTAACACACACAACATAAGTAGTGTGGGAAATTAGGTCAAAAATCCTGACTGAAGGGTTGTAATGACCAATTATGTATGTATGTAATTTCGAACAATACGAATCTACATGAAAATGTCACTGTTTCAACAACAAGCACTATAGGTTGATGATTTCCAACTTCTCTTGTCATGAACTGAATGATATAGAACACGACACACACTATTTTATTTAAATTTAGAGATAGAAAGCGCCTAAAAACACCCTATATATACATTTTTATACAGTATATAAGTTTTTTAATATAAATTATCTTAATAACATTGTAAAATTGCTTTTTTACATTTGACCCCTTTTTAATAAATTATGTGTTTGCCTAAAAGTATGCTTTATTTATTAATTAGTATTTTTTTAATACACAATTACTGAACTTCATTATCAAAATTTTTTTCTTTTAAATCTATTTAAATTTAATTTTTGGTGTAATTTTTTTCTTTTTAGTAAACCTAAAAGTATGCTTTAATTTTTTAAATAAATTACTGAACATTATAAGCAAATCTATTTAAATTTTATGGTTTGTGGAAATAATAAAAAAATTTGAGTAAACCTAAAAGTATGCTTTAATTTTTTAAGAGTAAAGTTTTTTTTTCTAATGATGTTAATAAATACCAACCAACACTTAAACTACTACATACATACATATGCACTTAAATTTTATTAATTAACTACACTCTATTTTCTGATACATGCGCTCTCATCATATTAAGGTTTTTGTTTTTTGTTTTTTTTTAAATATTTTTTGTGTTGTTATTTTAGTTTTAACTAAAAACATTTTAGAAACAATAAATTCACTATGATGATGCATATTTGTGTGTATGGGTGGGGGTATGCATGAATGTGGCTGCTGTGTACCCATTAATAAATTGTATAACGTTTATGAAACAAACCACTACAAAGTCATAACTTATAACACTCTCCCAACCCTGAATATTATGTTATATTATGAACGAGAACGATCGACCATTGACAACCCAGCCAGCCAGCCAGCCAGCCAGTAACAATGACCCATACTTTTGGGGCGGAACGTTACAATAAATGTTGATGCTGTGTGTGTGTGTGTCTGTGTGTGTGTAAAATAGCATAACATGTATTGAGTATTGTAGCCAATACATTTAAAAACAATAGACACCATAAATTTTACACTTAGGCAGGCAGGTGTGTAGTGGTATGCATGTACGAATGGTTGTATGCATGTGTAAACAATAATAAATAGTTGTTGTAACACATTGTAAAGATTTTTCCCGGTTTTTTTTCATATTTTCTGTTGTTTTTTTTTTATTGTAATGCATGGTTCGTTTGCCTTCAAATAGTTGGTTGGTTGGATGGCTGGCTGGCTGGCTGACTGGCTGCCGGTGATGTATCAATTTTCCATAAATGCTGTTGATTTAACACATTGCCGATGCATTGGCTACATCAACAATACAATACAATGCAATACAAGACAATACACCGACACTTACATTGCCTTTAACAAGGATATGTGATGTGTTGGATATGTACATACATACATACATACAATATGTATGCTGTTGTATTGAATGCATGGCTGTGTATAGAATTCATTTGAAAACTTTGTTTGTTTTTGTTTCGATTTTTGCAAATTTAAAACAATATTTTTATTCTCGAGTTTGTTTTTATCCATATTTTCTATTTTTTTATTTTTCATATTTCATAGACCATTTTTAGTGGCAGTGTAATTGGTCTGATAGACATGATGTTGTTGTATAATATATATCAAGTAGTCTAATGCCATACCTTTGCGAATATATACGTAAGCAGAGCTACCAGATCTTTGAAGTATTGAAATCGTATAAAAGCATTCAAGTATTTATGTAATGAGATGATGTTGATCTTAATATCTCGCGCCCAACACTGTTTCGATTGTGCCAAGGGGATATATGTTTTAAACAGGACAGATTTCTGGTCACATATTTAAAGAAATTCGTAATTTGAGGTTTCTTTTACTCCATTCCCTTTGCTTTACTAAGACAATCACTGTAAAAATGGATGATATTTTGGGGCTGATGCAGTAAAGCTGGAAGCTGTCTGTATGCTGAACATCAACTTAAAACGGAGACTGTTAGAAGCCTAATGTTTAGGCACTACATGAATTTACAGAAACAAATTTAAAATGAATCTGACGGGATATGTAAAATCGATTAAGTATGCAAATTTTTTTAAAAAAGTCATATCCAAGGGAGGTGACCCTCCACTAGCAGATTAAAAATCTAAATTTACTGCCAACAAGATAATGTTGTGTATTGGCTTACGATTGCTATTAATTCTGATATTGACAATTTACATCTGACTTGAAAACAGCAACTGGAACTGGTCAACAAAAAGGAAATGTGTTTCATCATGACATCATAGACATTTTGGAAAGCTTTAATGTAACCACCACATATAGCGGACTCTCAACCGCCTGTGTACCATTCCCTTCGATGTGGTCAACCGAAGAAAGGCTTGAATTCGCTTGCTGAGGTGAATTCCACGTCAAACGTATCAAAAACATGGATATACATAAGCATTGTATTGGTTTAACATTAAACTTTAAACGACACACACGCCTAACTCTTCTGGATTTGAGTATAAATTGCGGAGGATGTTTGTAAGAGTCGTAGGTTTTAAACATTAAAGCCTAGGGTCCTTTAAAAATTTTCTAAAATATTTTAGAATAGATTTCGATCGGATTTTCAATTTGCTTTATACGGATAAACAATTTTTTTTTTTAATATTATTTTATCGACTATACAGCCTTCATTTGTATTTTTCATTTGAATTTTTCTTTTTAATTTTCCTGTTTTTATTTTCTGGTTTTATTTTATTATGTTAAAACGTCTGCTGTCGATTAAGTTTGACAATGACGATCAAACAATAAAACAGCAACAGTTTATAAAACATTAATAATAACAAAAAAAAAAAAAAAAAAAATAAAAATAAAAAAATTTTTATGACGCCTGTTCTCTATTAAATACGATGAAAAACTAAAAGAAAAAAACCAACAACAACAGCAAATAATGATTGAGGCAAAAAACGGCAAACTAAAAGAGAAAAAATATTGTGCACAATGAAGCATCAATATTTTGTAGAGACAATATTTTTTTTGTTTTTTTTTTAGTTTTTCACTCACATATTTGTTATTGTTGGCAGACAAAAAGCATACTTGCAGGAGCAGAATGAATGAATGAACAAAAAAGGAAAAAATAAAAAAGTAACACACTGAAAAAATGCTTCAACATGCAGGCAGGCACAGGATTGACATCAACAACAGCAGTAGGAGCGGTAAACAGCATCGTGCTCATCATCATCGTCATCGTTGTACACTCTTAACTCATCAACAGCATGTCAAGTAGACTGTCATCATTGGCATTTTAACCACAGACACACACACACACACACACACACATACCGGTAAGGATAGAGAAAAACATAAACTCTTATACAAAGAACGTCAAGCTAAAGACACTAAAAATTCAATATTAAATACACATACACACTCTTTCTCTCTCTCTTTATCTCTGTATCTCTCTCTCTCTCTCTCTCGTTATCTCACACAAGCAAATGCACACGTTAAACAACTTTTATAAGGACGGACAGTAAAGAAATATTAAACGTGGAGTGAGTAAATAAATAGTAAAACATGTTTAGCAATAAGAGCCCATGAGAGACAGAGTAGCAGAGAGAGAGAGAGAGAGAGAGAGAGAGAGTGAGAGGGAAACTTTAAGCAGACCTTAAGAAAATTTTAAAATAATGCCAGTGTGTGTGTGTTAAAATTTTATTATTGTGTTGTTATGTTGCAATTAGAAGTTGCAGGGCGTGTGTGTGTGTTTCGTTTTTCTTTATCCCCCTTTGGTTAGGCAACACATTCTTGTTGCAATTTTTTTTTATTGCTTTCTTTACTTGTTCTATGTACTGTTGCTTTTATCTGATGTTGTTAACATAACAATAGGCTGGCAAGCAAAACCTGAAATTGTTGTTTTCAGGTTTAGACAAAAAACAAAAAAAAACATAAAAAAAGGATTTCTTTTGAGGTATTTACGACAATTTCAACTACAAGTGCTAACATTTTGCAACAAAAAGAAGAGACGATTTCCTCTGCCTGGTTTTATTCTTTTAATTAAAAAGTCACTGAAAGCTGAAATCGTCACCATCATCTGAAACTTTATCGTTAACTTAGACGGTTTGTCTGATATTAAATACTTAAATTGGTTTTTTACAATTTTAAATAAAATTTCATTCTTTTCCCTATTAAGGCGGTTTCGTAAGACCCTGTGTCCTGTTTAGATAGGCCGATAGAACAGTGGAGCTTGCTTGTATTGCATTTAGAAATTAAAAATATCGTGGTCTTATAATCGAATGTGCGCTTAGGTCGTGTCTAACGAATACTCGCTCATGTTACGAATACTCTATGCACAGAACAGAATTAAATTCTGTTAATTATACCAAGTTTGGGATGTTTTCTATCACCTTCAATTATTTTTGTTGCAAAAGACCACATGAAATACTTAAAAGGTTTCCATATGAAAAAAAAACCGTGCATACTTTAAGGAGAAAAAAAAGGCTTAATGACAATAAATAAATGAATTACAAATTAAAAGTCATTGACAAAAGAATTCAGTTTCTCTTCAGATAAAAATTTTAAAAATTTTATACAATTTTTTTTGACACCAGTTTGACAATACAAATACCACCAAACAAAAGAAAAAAATTTAACGTAATTTGTCAGTGGGAAAAACAAACAACACATCCAGACTAACAAAAAAAAAAAAGGGGAGATTTGTTTTAAATAATTCAACATGTTTGTGAAATTCTGCATGAAATATAATAAAAAATAAAACAAAAACACGGAACAATAGAGAATAACTAAAGCTTATTTGTTATATATAGCTGTTGTTGTTGTTGTTGACGTTTTTCTGTAGTTATGGCTTAAAAGGTGCAAAGGTGTCATAATAATAAAAGCTAACGTTGCATAAACGAACTTCCATAAAACCATAAAAATAACAAAAACAACAGCAACGATAACAGAAAAAAAAAACACACAGAAAAGGATTTTTACACTTTTAACTATAAACGACGGAACAAAAAGGAGAAAGAAACGGTTAAAAAAAAGGACTTCATTCATATTGTATATGTTAGAGTGTGTGTCGTACACACACAGAGAAAAAAAAGTGTTGTTGACAGCATATAGAATAAGTAAATTATAAACAACAGACATATACACACACACACATACATATTTACGCCAAAAAGTATATACACATTACATAGAAACTAAAGGACAAAATAGTACATATTGTTCTCTGTACACCTAAAACTATGCAACAAACGCTACATTGCAAACTTAAACTTCCGTTGTCTCAAACTAACACTATCTCTTCCTCTCTACCTCTCTCTCTCTCTCTCTCACTATTGCAGTGTGTATTGCTACCGTTAGCAGACAGACATACATTTCTCCATTTCTGTGTTTTGTTTTTTTTTTTTTGCAAACATTTTATGTTTCGCCTAAATTATGGCAACAAATATGTGAAACAATAATTTTTATATGAAAAAAAAAACAAACAAAAAAATGAGCGCATGTATGTATGAATGTATGCATGAATGTGTAAGTGCGTGCATGAGTGTTTGTTATTTAATATTTTGTTGGTCTTGGCTTTTTTTTTTGGCTGTTGTTGTTGTTGTTGTTGCGTTTTATTATTATTGTATTGTGACACTTTAATGATGCGAGTTTATGATGCTTTTAGCTTATATTACCTTTTACATTTTCCTTCCCCCTCGTGTTTTTTCATCTTTTCTTTATATGCCATTATTATTCTCTTGTTTTTACACAATTACATACATATGTTACTAGAGTGTGTGTGTGTGTATGTAAAAAATGAGTTTTAAATTTATTTTCTTACTCTGTTACTGCCATACTTCCATAAATGTCGTCTGTTTCATTTGTATGTGATTTTTTGTTTCGTTTTTCTTTTTTACTTTAAACTTTGGCTACGTTTATGGAAAAACTTTAGTTTTCTAGTCTTCGTTTCAGTCTTCGTTATACTTGATTGTGATCATTTACAACAAAAAAAAAAAAAAGCAGACAATTACCTGTAAATGAAAAGTAGAAAAAGAAAATGAAATTAATAAAATGTAATAAAAATGAAATGAAATCTAAAAAAAAAAGAAGAAAAGTAAAGAAGACACAACAATATTTACAACAATTTATGAGAAAAGTTTACAAATTAAGAGAAAAGTCACATTCTTCTCTTTACGACTACAAATTATGGTCATTTGAGAAGCGTAATGATGAGGGACACTCATAAATTTTGAAAAAAAAACAGTTTTTATACTTTATCTGGTAATTTTATATAAAAAAAAAAACAAAAACAATGAACTTTTTAAAACGAACTTATTTTACCAGCATTTATGTTTGTTTCATATTATGAAATGCAGTGCAATGCAGGAGATATAGCAGAAGTACATGAAAATGTAAATCTTTTGCTTACTAAATTCGTTAGTTACAAGTATATTGACTTGGAGTACTGACAACAAGTCTCACTTACATACTTAATTACCTTTACCATTTAGTCGGGAGTATTATTAAGCTTTTCCGACCACCTATGTTGTGTGTGTTAATTTTGTTCATGAGAGGTGGGTGTTATAGGCTAAAGTCGACTCCGTGTGACAGATTTTTGAGAAAGTTTACAGGGCAATGTTATTTCACTCTCAGAGACTGAAACCTTCTTCTCTTTGCCACAAGATGTGAAATACAGTCTGTTCCTCTTTCTCAAACCTACAACTCCTACGAAATTCATTAGCCAGAATGCCGCGTCTTCCGGCATGCCTACGAAAAGGACATCCATAGTACGAAAAGTATGCATAAGTAAGTCAGTTCTCTTCTGGTCCATATGTGTCCAGCATAGTCTAGCATCTAATAATCTAGTTTGATATTGAGCTTTCCTAGAAAACGGGTACATAATATCCAAATTTATTTACTTACAGAGGCTATTTCGAAAATAGACTTGAACTTGAATATCGGATCTGTTTGCATGTTTCAAAAAAATCTCTGCACAATCAACCGATACCCTCCTACAAACAAGGAAAAACTAAGCTAATGTGGTATCAGCTTTTCTGGAAATTCTATCTTGGGTTGGTCGTTTTAAGTTATCGAGAAGGCCGGCTCTTTTACATAAATGCTTCTAAATATCTTCATTTATTATGAATAAAAATTAAAATAAATAATAAATAAATTATATTCGTATATATATTTAATGCAATTACAATATTTTCATTTGTTTTAACCATGAGTACATTACAACAAAAATAGAAGAAGAAAAATAAAATTCTACCCACACTCGGAAAGCATGCCATTACCATTTACATGTCGGTCTCTCTCAATATCCCATAAAATATTATAATTTCGTAATTTTGGCACGTTTGGTTCATTAAACTTTTTGTACGCTTTTTCCCTTTTATGTTCGTACGATGGTTTCCTTTTTATATGTGAACAAAAAAAAAACAACAAAAAAAAAAAAAGCAAAGGAATAGAAAAAGAACAACAACTAGCTGCCATCTATGGTTTACAACACTGTACCAACAAGTATATACGCTTGCCTGCTGCGTATAGTTAAAGGTACAGGTAAGTATACTCCGTACACAGAGTATAAAAAAAATACAAGGCAACACTGTACAACAGAATAATCGGCAAAGAAAAATAAAACTCCATGAATAACTCTACTTGAGTGTTCTACTAGAGTGAGAAACACACACACACACACACACACAGACCGAGAGCGAGAGAGAGAGAAGACAAGAGAGAGAATATTGACAGTTTGTTTAGTGTGCGTGCGTACAAGTGTGAGTGCTAGTGCGAGCGTTTTGGTACGTTCGTGTAACATAAATGCGTGCAAGCATGTGCCACCCACTTAATAATTCCAAACATGATTTCAACTACCCCTGAGGCTCATAAACTCTATCAAACAACAACAACAATAGCAAAAAAAATAAAGCAAAAACAACAATATTAACTACAAAGACTGTAATGCGAGTGGCAATCCATATCCAGCTACCACACTACAGTACAGTACAATAAAGTACATACGCAGACAAAATAAAATTAAAAAAAAAAAATATTTGCAGGCGAAATAAACTACTGTACTGAGTGCATAAAACAAATGTTGGCAACCCAATAAACCATTTGGAGTCAATTTTTTCTTTGCATTAAAGTTAGGATAGACGTCGGCCCATATATTTTTGCGTATACCATGAACTTGAGATCGAAAGGATGCTTTAAAATTTAATTTTAACAAACAAATGTTTCGTAGTCGCCGTAGTCTAGTAATCCTGACTGAAGAGTTATAATGAGCACTTATGTATGCATGGAAGTAAGTAAGCTTCATGTTTCCAGATGAGTGTGAAGATAAATTCGAATTTGAAAATTCAAGACGCAATCAATAAATTTTAGCAGCACCACATTTCCTCTTAACAGCAACAAAATTTGCCTTTACCAGAGCACTGTTAGCTATTTAACAGTATCCATCTGAATAAGCCCACTTGTTTCGGTGCTAATTTTGGGGAATACTCTAGGTCTATGAGTACAATACTATATGAAGAGGAATATTTTATGCCAACAATCTGCAATAATTGCAAAGTAGAATAATAATCTGCAATTGCCAGTGTTAAACAGGTGACAGTGCTTTTTTAATGGCAAAGTTTACTCTGTTAGAGGGAAGAAGTAGCGCGGCTAAAAGTGTGGGTTTAGGTCTTTGGTTTTTAAATTCGAATTTATCTTCACACACATTGTTTCCAGGCAAAGAGGATATTCGTTAACAAATGCTTGCGTAGAATTATGCGTGTGTACTTGCCTTCCGTAATATTCAATGCCCAACTCTGGTCAGATACAGACCAGCAACCAATTGTGAATGAAATAAGGAGACACAAGTGGGTATGGATTGGGCACACTCTTCAAAAGCCATTAGACGACATAACAAGGAATGCCATAGATTGGAACCTCCAAGGAAGCAGGCCCTTCGGACGACCATCGCACACGAGGAAACGCCAAATCATAACGGAAATAGCCAAACTACGAAGTCAAACATCATTGGAAACAACTTGTTTAGGCCCTATGCTCCTTGAGGAGAAGGATTTTCGTATTTTAGTTTATTTGAGGTGCCTGAGCTTTGTTGTCAACCACACTGCCTAATAGACTATGGCAACCTCAATACATACTGCTATACTATATAGGCCCCCCAATTACAAACAGATATAAAAAGGATCAAGACCAAAAAAGGATTAAGACGTAGAATTTTTTGAAATCTATTTATCGTTCTACACAATTGCTCACTCTCAATATTTTCGGTTTGTTGGGTAATATTTATACTTTTAGAAATACTTACACCAGTTAACTTATTTTATTTTTTTGTCTTTTTTGTCTTTGTCCTTATGCTGGTTGGTTTTATACCATATCTTATGAGCAATGACTCTATAAATAATGAAAAGAATTCTATTTGAAGTAATAAAACATTTGAAGCATTTCTGTTGTTTTTATTATCATCGAAAGAGTTTTTTTTTTATTTTTTTTTTTTTAAGTTGTGAATGAATTTGTTTTTCGTTTTAATTTTCTTAAACCTTAAATTAAACACTTGAAGAAATTCGTGATCCAAGACTTGAAATGTTCTCATTTTAATAAAAAAAAACAAATTAAACAAACAATTGCTAAAACAACCAGGTTCAGAAATGATTTCTGGGTGCTTACAGTGGAAATACTAAGAGTACGCCAAAGCTTCTCAATACAACACACCCACATCGGATTAAATTAACGACTCCATGACAAAAATTTTGTTCGAAAATTAAACCGAATTAAAGAAATGTATTCCGATAGTTTGATAGGTAGTGTGTTGGCTTATTAGACGTACGTCCACATTTCAAACCCCAAAAATATTTCTTCGGCAACATCCTCTCAACAGAGTTCTGGCATAAACTCTAAGAGCAAATAAAATCGCCAGGAAATGTTTCTCAAAACTCTGTCTTTCGGAATTGACTTTAAACTGTAGGTCCTACCACTCACGTATAAGAATAACACACACAACATAAGTGGTATGAGAAGTTAGATTGTGATCCTCACAAATTATATAGATTTTGTATGCATTTCGGTAAAGTTTTAGGGCAGGTTTTGAGCACATTTGCCTACGACGATATTAGTTGCAACATTCGTCTTTACACACTGTGACTTTCCTATGATCACTGCGCCATATAAAGTTAATCGATTAATTTGTATTTAATTATCTTTTCAATTCCTTCATTAATTCTGTCTTAAATCAGCACAGTTCCACTGACTATATGTGATGGCCTCCTCTGTTCAATAATAAATTTTCTATAAAACAAATAAAATGAAGAAATAAAGAAAAAAAATTTATTTTTTTTGTTGAAAAGGTACGTACTAATAATCGATGTCATGGAGTAGATGTTTTGCATATTTAAGTACAATTTCTTTGTTCGTAGGTTCTCTGTCAAGTGAGTGTTTTTGTGTGTTGGAGATTTTTTCTTTCTGGTTTTTGTTGGATTATTTTGCCAACATCAATAACACCAGGGCCACAATATCGACAAACACTCGAGAGACAATAAATTGTATACAAATTTTGTATTTTTTTTTTATAAAAACTTGTAGATTTTTTCTTTTCCTTTACTTTGCTGTATGAAAACCTATTAAAATGTGCTGGAATTTTTAATTATTAAGATATTTTGCTTAAAAAATAAAATTAAAATAAAAAATAAAATCAAGTAGAATATTTTTTTTTTGTATTTAAACTCACAGAAGGCAACGCAACAATAAATACGTGATGGCATGACATAAAATTTATTTTCAATGATTTTTTAAAAATAATAAATAATAGAATACAGAGTGAAAAGAAAATGTATTGAAAAATACTTGAAAATGTTAAGCGAAAGAGAAAAAAAACATATTTTCCGTACATACATACGTACATACTATGTATGTGCATGTATTCAATCAGGCACAATATATTTGCATAGTAATGCGTTGATTCGTTCGTTTTCGTTTTCTTTTTTTGCGTTCATCAACGGTTTTCTTTTATTTTTCCTTCCCCCAACTGCTTACAAACACAGCAGGAGCAGAAAGCGGCATCAAAAGTGGTAGAAAAACTAGAAGGAGATGGTAAACGTATGTCTTTGACATTTGCTTGATGCTGTTGCTGATGATGCTGGTGATGGTGATGACGATTATTTTGTTTAAAGGAGCTTTAACGCCATTTTTCTACATACAATTTATTTTGTATGAAAATGCTCCTTAAGGTATGCTTTAGTTTTGCTTACAGTTATTTTTTTTCCTTTCTACTTTCTTTTTTTTTTTTTTCTTTAAATAAACAAGCATTTGTAATGCATGAATAATGTTTATTCACACATACACACATACGCACACACACACATGTGTGATGTTTATCATTATGTTGTATTTTTACTTTTTCTTATACTCACTCTGCCAGTAGAGAGCAATAGTTTATGCTTCACTTTTATATTTTACCTCATTTCCCTCAAGTACATACACACATCAATTGCTTTTCACTTTGCTAGCGACTGCTTTCTCGCTGCTCCGCTCTCTTTTACTTTCAGTTCATTTATTTATTTTCATTTACAATATTTCTTTTTCTTTTTTTTCAGTTTTTCTATAAAGAAAAAAGTTTATTTTCTATTTGCTTTTCAATAACTTTAACATTGATAAATCAACGCTCCCCCATTTACACAGCGCCTGATTGCAGGCAACAAGAAATTTTTAAATGTAAAAAAAGGAAAATTATAATTTTCCAATATTATTTGCTATTCGTAGTTAAAAATCTTAACTTTTAATTAACTTAATAATGCTTATGGTAAACGATAATTATATCTACAATATATCGTTGTATATAAGCTCAATAGCAAAATAAAAAAAAAAAAATGAAATATATTGCATACGTTTAGGTTATAACTTTTTAATTGCTTAAGGGGGTAGAGGATTGTGCTAAAAGAGCAGGTTAACTTTAACTGAAAGACTTACTGGCATACAAAAGACACATAAAAAAGTACCAGACTATGATAGGGTTATTTATAAATTTTGATATCATTTTGAAGCATATGCCAAGGGGCAAACTTTTGTCTATTAAGTAAATTAAAATTGCTACAAAAGCTATTAATAAAAGCAGATTGAATTTGTATGGAAATAGGTTTTGAAAAATAATATGTAAAATAGAACCCTTAAAATAGGCTACAAAAACTATAAGTATCTCAATTTAAAATTAACAAAAAATATATACTTGAATATGTTTAATTACGTACTTGACACAAAAAGAAAACATGCATGTCAAGTGCATATTATTTGCAGAAATTTTTAATGCGGTAACAAGGTTAAGTTTGACGCCGCACTCCTAAAGGTAGGCCAAAGTTTATAAAAAAAAAAAAAATTTTTTAATATTTGATTTAATTCAATTTAATTTGTTGCTCTCTTAGAAAAACGAAAATGTTTAATGTTGTATTACAGATTTAGTAAATATGTGAAACAAAAAATGTCTGCGTTCTTTGATGAAAACCAAAAAATAACGAAACTTAATATTGGATTCTGCCTAAACATAGGCAAATAAAAAAACTCTTAAAGCTTTAGGATACTAAGAATTAATTAATTTCAAATTACTAGCCTACATTCGCCTTCAAAAATTACCCGCTTATCCTCCAGAGAAAATAACATTAATGGAAGTTCAGGCAGCATCTCTTGAGACGAGGTACTATTTCATGAACTTAGTTCTTGACCACTAGATCTGTTATAAACTTGGAACCTGGTACAATAGACCAGAAATTAAAACTATTTTAACATAGACTTACGAGATGACTCTTACTGTCCTATGAATTAATGGACTTGCAAATCTTATCGTTATTACCGCGACTTTTTGGTCGGAAGCAAGTGGTGTAAATAGTAAGGAAATCAGATAATGTGAAGTGTACCCTGAACTGCCCTAAGAAACCATTGCACCTTTTTTGATACTTGAAAAATATGCCCAGAATAGCATTTAACCCTGTCTTTACATTATTTTTAGACGACCTATATTAAAAGACGACCTATTATTAATGGTACCCTTTTAAATTAATGAGTTCTTCATGTATTAAATGGAAATTTGTATTCAATTCTTTTTTATAACAGCAAACCGTATGTGTATACCCCCCTATATACCGTTCTAGCTGCAAGTGCATATTGCTTTTAATTAAAATTAAAAACTTTACTGCTGTATTACTTATTAGTTGTTCTTTATTATATTTTTCTTCTTATGTTTACAATGATAAATTGTAAATTTAGAATGTGTTGCCTAGTTTAGGGCTGTAATCACAAGAACATTTCCTTTTAGACGTTTGCCGTTTGCAGCATTTTAGTTGGACTCCTTTATTAATATTAAAGTGTCACAGTTTTTGTTTTTTGTTAGAATCTAAAAGAAAACTTAATAAGGTTTTCTATTTTTTTGTTTTTTTCTTTTTATGAAAACAAAAAGCAAGAATAATAATAATTTCCTTGAACAGAAAAGTGAAGACAACAGACAAGAAGAAGAAAAAAACCTATAAAAACAGCGAGAGAGAGAGAGAGGTCGAAAGAGAACATAATACTTTACTCAAGACAAAGTTAAATAAAATTAATGATGTATTTATTTATAAACTTATAGGATATATTGCACATGTACATGTATAGGTGTATGTGTGTGTGTATGTGTAGAATGTATGTATGAAGAATATGTATGCATGTATGGTATATATTATACGAGATAGGAACATGTCAATGTTTAAACTAAGAAAACTATTCTATTTTTAAGTTTCTTTTGTGTTTATAAGTTTTTTTTTTTTGTGTTTTTGCTTTTTCACAGCTTAATTTTATTTTTCATTAATTTAACAAAAAAAAACGACAGGAAAAGAATTTTTTTTCTTCTCACTACTGCACTGTGCTGTGTTGTTTGGTGTTGTTGGTTGGTTGTTCATATTTCTGGCAAAGTGTGACTGTTGTCATGACAGTTTGGCGTTAAATTAAGTTTTTTTTGCTGCTTTTTATTGTCACAGGGATGCAGAAGGGGGGAAGAGAAAAGAGAGCTTTGGAGAGTATGTCATTTGTAACTAACATCAGTCAAAACTATAGCAGCAGCAGAAGCAGCAGCCTGTAGTACCAAAACATAATGACTTTAGTGTAAAGGAATGAAAAGCAACAACAACAACAATGCAGCAGCACCAACTACAACAATAATGAAAGTAAAAATGAATTTTAATTTAAAGTTTTACTTGTCGCTGTTGTTGTTGTTGCTGTTATTTTTTATTATTTCTTTGCAGTTTTAATTTATTTTTTTTATTTTTTTTTTAATATTCTTTTGCTATTTTTTTTATAGTCTACTTAGTTAGTTACTCACTGTTTGGCTTCAAGTATGTCTGAGTGGATATTGTCAGTTTATAGCGAGAGCAAACTATACATATACACATACGTTACATACTCACACATATTTATATATCCATACATATGTATAACACAAATAATAAATACACATACTTATGTATAGTATATGAGTCATTTTATATTGAAATACTTTAAAAGCTATAAATATGTATGTATTTAAAAAATTCTTAAAAAGTTTTAAACTTCTTCAAGTAGAATATACCATTTCCTTCAGTGATTACTTTAGAAAAAAAGGAAAACGAAAAAAAAAGCACAAAAAGTTTTCCGTGTTTTAACAAATCTTTTATACATCAACGCATATTGGCAAAAGTGGATGACAAGAAGAAAAAAAAAGAGAAAAAAAACCAAGTGGAACTGTATTCTGTATGATAATGAAAACAAAAATTACAACAACAACAACAATTGCTTGCAAGAGAATATATTACAAAACACACATCCATACATTCATAAATACTTTCATATATTTATGATGGTACATATACATCCAATAAAGTGTCAACAGTAATTTATACAAGATGACGACAAAGAAACAAAAATAAAAACAAAAAGCAAAAAAGAAATCCTTCTTATGACACACGTTTACATACTTATGTTCATACTTCACATAATGTCAGGTCAAATGGATGTAAAAGGATATGTGTGTGTAAGGAAAAGTTGCTAGAAACAGAAAAATAAAAAAGGAAAGTTTTGCTAATATTTTGATGTATGACATGTCAATATATCAACATCAAGCATTATTATTAAACAATATCACCATAAGGCTTAGGATCCAAACCTACTCTCTTGAAAACAGCGTACAAAGGCAAAGATTTTTAAAGGCCCATCAAACACTTCTCTCTGTCAGAAGCTTTAACCGAACATATGATAATGAAACAGTTGCCTAAAGAATAAATGAAAATGAATCCCCTTTACTACTGTTAACTATTGGAAAGTCCTTGAAGTTTGAGTTCCTCTGCAAATTCACTTTTGCCAATAATGTACTACAGGCTCTGGAATTTTTAAAAAGTTTATGGCATCTGACAAACACATTATGCAATAAACACGCTAGGTGCAGCACTTGGAGCGCTTCAATCCATCAAAAATAAAATCAATTGTTTTACATTACAAATGATAATTTTCAACAAGCATCGATGCTGTTGCTCTCCAATCTTAGATTAATTTCTATTTTTATTCCTTTCATTGATTTGTGCTAGTAATGAGAGAATTACAGGATTTAAAAAGGCGCAAAAAGCATTTTAGTGGCATCACTGGCAAAAATACCATTCCGTTATGGATATAATTTTAAAATCAAATCAATCTCGTAATATTTTAAAGGCCCAACTGCTTTTAAGGAATGTCCCCGATATGGCCACTGCTCTCCTCTACCAATTTACTCACTTAAGTACACATGTTTGCAGTTGAAAATAAAGTGCCACACATTTAAGTGAAAACAAAATTTGAGACAACACACGTAAAGACATTAACGAATATTTTCAAACAAAAAATCTTAAGGGAAGTCTAGATGTATACATGATTGAGTGTGTGTGTGCGTGTGTGTGGGTGTGTGTGTAAAAGAAAAGCGAATAACTTTAAGACAAATGATTGACGAAAATAAGAAGACTAGACTTTCCTTTATAATATTTCCTTAAAACACAAAGTGTTGACAGAAAAAGAGTGAAAGAAAAAACAAAGAAATGGAAAAAACAAGAAGAACCGAAAAGAAACAGGCGAGTTTTTTTATTACGTTCCGACACCCAAACACAACATAAAAGCAAAAGAAGAGATACTAGCACCTACTGCAGACTGATACTAACAGATATCTTATAACCCAGCAAACCATTTTATAAAGCAAAGAAATTTTGTTAGGCAAGGATAGACAAAATGTCATGAAATTTTTCGTTTCCAGTTTCGATTTACACTCCAGTTTTAATTTGGTGTGGCCAGTGGTAGAGGCTATTCAATTGATAGAGAATTCTCAGCCGTTTAGAGAGGTTATAGTTGTGAAGTTCTTGTGCCAGCCGAGCTGCAAAGTGATTAGCAAGTGTTTCTTTTATGCGATTTCTCTGATATCATTACCAGTCCTTTATTAGAGGTTTTGATTTGGAAATCATAAATTCTATTTCAATTAAAAAGATTAATTACCGCCATCAACCGCATTTAACATTTTTAAATGCAATTTGATGGGTTAAATATTTCGGGCCCCTTAAGTATTACCCTTTAGAAGAAAAAAAGTAACGATTTCTCATTTATAAGCACATAACGTGTCTTTCTCTCTCTCTCTCTCTCTCTCTGTTCCTTGTGACACCTTTTCTTCGCTACTGCTTATACAAATACACTCTCGCATACATACATACACACACACACACATACATGTACCCATTTTACAACATTTACACACGCTTTTTAATAAAGAGGCTCTTAACAACACGAGTAAGTGAAATTGTGAAATCGAAAAAGAAAACCAAAGAGACAGAGATGGCAGAAATAGAGAAGAGGCTGTCAGAGAAAGACAGCGAGAGAGAGAAGGAAAGAGAGAGGGAGAGTGTGTGTAGACATATTATTAGTATTTACTTGATTGCCGTTTAATATCCTGGCAATTTTTTTTTCTATTTTTCTTTCTTTTACTATGACACTTAATGTTGTCAACACATTATATTTCTTACATCATGTTATAGCAGCAGTAGCAATAATAATACCAGAACAGAAACAGCTGAAGCAATAACAACAACTGAACTGCAAAAATAGATTTCTATATACACCAGCTGCTATAGAGAGTGATAAATGATGTAAAACATGATTTATTTTCTTTCCTTTTTTCCCTTCTCTCTCTCTCATTATTGTGTCTTTTTTAATTTCCCTTGGAGTTTTTCAATTTTTCTTTTTTTTTGTTGTTATTGTTATTGTTCAAAGAGTACTTTTGTTTAACATAATGAATATTTAATAAAAACAAAAAAAGTCGAATAGAAAAGTAGTGGGAGAGAGTGGGAAAAAATAAAAATAAAACAAAAGTTCTAAAAATAAATTGTTTTTGTTTTATTATAAAAAAAATTTGGAGTATATTTTTAGGCGCTCTCAGTAGAATAAAGCAAGAAAAAATTATTGTTTAAAGAAAACTCTTTGCTGAGCACGACATTAAATAACTTCTGTGTTAAGTCTTATAATCTTTTATGGACCAGATACAGTAAATTACAAGAAAAAAAATTTTAATTCCAAGTCTCAAATAGTTCCTTCGGTAAAACAAATAAAGTACAAAAACGCCATCAATACAATCGAAAATGTTATTCACTGATTGAAATATGAATGTCCTTTTGAATTTGTGCAGAAGCAAAGCCAATGCCAATTGTATAAAGAAAGTTACTATCGAAACTCTTCTCTAACAAGCCAACACACTATCCACTAAAATATGGCAACTAATAAAAATTATTGGTTTCAACTTTTATTTTATTTCTATCCCCTAAAAATACCCTTTAATACTTATCAATAAAAAAAATAGTTTTAGCACCCTAAAATATGCTTTTAAATCCATTCTGTTCTTTATTGCATTATAATTCCATCACTCTTTGAATAAAAAACTCTTTTATTGAAAAAGATTTTCATCAATAACACTTTACTGACTTGAACAAAATGCAAACTTCTGAAAAGAATGTTTCTGTACAGATTTATTGAAAAACATTAGCATAGTTTAAGGAGTATTTTTTCTTTTTGTTTCTAGGAAAATAAACTCAAAACAATTTAAAATAGTTAATTAAATAAAATCAAGATACATATTCAGAAAATAAACACAAAAACAAGCTAACAAAAGTATAATAAACTTTTTGAATAAATAAGCAAACATATCAAGCATACCTTTAGGTGTATTTACATATAAAATTTTCTTTTTTTTTTTAAGAAGACAGAAAATTAAAATTATTATTTAAAAATTTCAATGATAACAATGAATAAATATCAGAAATTTAGGTTTCAAAATATATTTTATGGCATACTTTTAGGTTTACATATTGATTTTCTTTATATAAGAAATGCGTATGTAAATGACTTTTATTCATAAATTTTGAATAAGAAATGCGTATGTAGATGACTTTTATTCATAAATTTTGTTTTTGACTTGTTTTGGGCATTGTTATCGATTATTTATGAAAGACATAATACGGTTTTGTTTCTGTATTTCAATTACACATGAGTGATCTTTTGTTTTAGAAAATTTAATTTAAAGAAAAAAAAAAACAAATATTTATTTAAAGGAAAATATTAAAATTTAATAAATTCAATACAAATGGAAATATGTATTGTAATTATGAAGTGTGGGATAAGCAAACTGACTTTAATTATAAACATAGTTAGTGTAAAAAAAAAATTATGGCTTTAGCGCCTGAATATATGGTTTAAATTTTTTTTTTCGTTTTTATGTATAGACTTTGAAAATAAATATTTGTTTTATGCATTTAAACAGCAAAAGAGAGAGAAAAAAATTCCTTTTTTTAGTGTATTATTAATTTAATAAAAAAAATAATAATAATTTAAAACTACAGCCTATATGCATATACTTGTACCTCATACTGACTGGTATTAGTAGGGCTTAAATGTTTCGTGTGTGATAATTTGTTAAAATTAAAGCCAATTTGTATATTGAATACCAATACAGCAGCTACCATTTCCTGCCCATTTCAGGCTACCCAAGCTGGTGCGCTCATTGTTCAGAGGCCAGATCAGTCAGGGCTGTATAACGTTAAATGTACTCGTACGTAATACCATAAATTCTGTCATAATATTCATTTAAAATTCATTATTTATAAACAAATACATTATGCATGACAAACAACCAAACATACAAATAAATAAACAAACGTAATGTAATGCTGCGTTGTGTTGTGCTGTGTTGCGTTGCGTTATAGAATAAACAATAATAATAGCAGAAATAAAAATTATTATAAATTCAACATACAAACAAAAAAAAACCGATTTATTTTTTTGTTTTAACAAATAATATCCATTATGACAAGAGAGAGAGAGAGAGAGAGAGTGAGAAGTAAATGGGAAAAGAAGAATTTTTTTTGTTTGTTTTTTGTTGCATAATTTCCATACATTTTTAATTTATTGTGAAAAAAAATAAAATAAAGAACAAAAAATTATATTTAAGCTGAAATAAATAAATAATAATACAGGCAAAAAAAAGGAGAATTTTTTTTTTTTGTAATAAAAAATATGAAATTAAACAATAAATTCATGCCACACTGACGACTCGAGTGTTGGTATTTATTTTAAATATTCGTTTCTTTGTTTAATAATTGCAATCTATTTTATATACCAAAAAAAAAAAAAAGAAGTATTTGCATAGACAGCGAATAATTGGTTCCGTATTTAAATGAGACTCACATCTCTCCTATAGGCAAGCCAAGCAGGTTAAGTAATGTGAATTCTAGGCGACAATCACAAAAGTATTAAAGACAAGTTTTATATATAATGTTTTAGGCATTCGATCACTGTATATACTAGATAGTAAAACATTATAAAAGAAAAACCATATCACAATGAAACTGACGAGGTTTAGCAACAAAAAAAAAGCTACATACTACAGTCCGTATCTGGCAATGCCATAAACAGAAGCAATCTTTTTGATAACAGCGAATATCTATCCTTTGGGGATCGGAAACCTCTTAAGTTGGTTCAGAAGCCAGACACCTAACTTACTTCTAGATATGACACAGCATTTCATTAACTAAGTCTTTGACAATTAAAAACATAATGCCATACAAAATAAATATGCATCAACAGAAAACAACACTAAAATTATTAATAATTATGAAAAGTAATGGTGTTTTCGCTTTAACAAAAACCATAGCATATCTTTAAGCTTTTAATAATAAATATTTTCATAATATATTGTATATTTAATGGCGTTTATAGCAAATAAATGAAAATGAAGAATAAATAATTATTATGAAACACATATGGAAAGAGAAGAATAAATCAATAGTTAAATACAAAAACAACAATAAAAAAAAAACAACATAAATAATAATTTAAAGTAAAGTTATACAAATTCCAATTGGATGTTTAATATTAAATGTGTAAAATTTCCTCACAACTTTTAAATAACTTATCGAAAAAGAAAATATTATTTTTTTGTAACCTATACATGTACAGGTAGCATAGTTTTAGGCATATACTAACGACAAAACTTAGTTATTTCTATATCTACACAAAAAATTAATGTGGTGGTATTGATTTAAAGGCCTTTTAACACCATCTCTCTTTTCAGTTTGTTAAACATTACCTTGAAATTCGTGTTTGTCATACATCCTTAGAGGAAAGGGGTTGCAAATAAAAGCCTACCTTTAGGAGCCTTATTAAGTCAACACTTAATATAAAAGTCAAATAAATTAAACATACCCCATGAACAATACAAATATAAATCCTCCGTGTTATTGGAAGCGTATATCCAGTTCAAAAATCAATGCCTAACCTTAAGGGATACAAGGTTTCGTTTTTATTTTTGTTTATCTCATTTGATTTCTTTTACTTTTTACAACAATATAATCCTGTAAACAAAAAACACAAATAAAACAAAGTAAACTTTTAGGCTTCGAAGAACTAAAAATCGATATTACGTTAGCCAGAGAGAGAGAGAGAGAAGAATGTTTTCTCTCTTAATTATTAACAGAAACAAGGCAACAAGTGTTAGTAAATAAATATTAATTTCCCAAGAAAAGGAAACCTCTTTCTTACTACTTATATATATAGTATACTTTAAGGGATCATTTCAAAGTTTATCCCGTAAACATGTTGTCTGAGTTAATTACTTGAAACGGTTTTAAATTAAGACAAGAACACATGTATAACATGTTGTTTTAGAAAACAAATTTTAAATTAATATTCTGCGAATTAATTAAGGCAGGGATTAGCTTAATATGTACCTTTTAAAGATGGCCTAAAATTATGGCGTACATTTGAACGCTTAAAGAACGATAATTTAAAAAATAAAATGCATTCTTCCCATACAAAAATTGTTGGTAAGCCTAAAAACATGCTGAGTTTAGTGGTTTTAATTGGATTACATTTAAAAGCTTAGGAAACATTCAAATGGCTAGACTCATTATTTTTTTAAAGGCGCCTAAAAGAACGCCCAAATATTTAAATACTTATTTAGGAACACCTGAAATAATAATTTTGTTAAAAAAAGATGAGAATTATTGTGGATTAAATTAAGACTGAAAAATGAAAAAGGAAGCCGTCCTTCATAATTACCATAAAATGTTTTAGTTGCTCGCAAAAAGCCACCCCAATTGTTAAAGCCTAAGGAGGAGTATTCTTTTGCCACAAAACTTAATTAACAATTCAAAAATTTACACAAATTACACGATGTGCATAATAATGATACGCCTTAAAGTATACACATATTTTTTGAATACTCATACAAAATGTAAAAATTAATGTCTAATGTAATAAGCGGGTGGGCGTATAGTATATATGAAAGCATTTTGGGCCAGAACTTTTTGACTGGAGTATTTTTTTTAACCACCAACCACGTTTTGCCACCCTCTTCTAATTTTCTTAGCAAGTGTTAAAGGTTGTGGATGAGTATACTTATCAGTTGCGGTATCTGTTTGGATTTTTTTTCGTGTCTTTTTCATTTTATTTAAATTGAAAGCGTACAATTGTAGTGCCTTTCCCGAGCTGGGGTGTAGGTATTTGTTGTACCAAAAAAAAAAAAAAAAAAAGGAAGGGAAAAGTATGTGTATGTAAATGTAGGTATTTTTATGGCTGTTATATTTTATCTTTAATTTATTTAATTGTTTCAAAGGAGAATGCATATTTTAAGGGTTTCAATTATAACAACAAGAAAAGACTACAAAAATTTTAAAGCATACTTTAAGGGGCAATTTTGTGCGATGAATTTCAAGGCATTTTTTATGGCGAAATTTTTAATTTAAAAGAAAAAATTTAAATTTTCTTTAAAAAAGAATATAATTTACCAGGTGACTGACAAACAGGCAAATAGAAGACTGACTTTTTCCAAGTTGGATCGCATGCTTTTATTCCATTTTTATTGCCTATAGCAGATGTTTATTGGGTTCTTAGGTCAAATACTCCCTATGATCTATAAATCTCCATAAGTATTGTATTTTATCAGTTGTTTGTCGTGTCGTGTACTAGATTTAACGAACGGGTTTATGCATAATAATTTCAACTGGGTTACTTTGCAGAAAAACGGAAAAATCCATTCGGGTTGATAGCAGTGAGGGTTCATGAGAACTTTAAAATGTGCGGGTTAGGTAATGTTGTTGTATTGCTAAGCTGCCAAGAGACTTGGACTCTTACAAGCACTTTAGTTCCATAAAAAGGGTTAAATTTGTATTGTTCTAATTGAGTTATAATTCTCAGTAGCTTAAGGAATGAACAATTTTCCTTAAAATATTCCCAATTAATGATTGCAATCATCTGTTCTAATCCTTATTACATTGATTGCAATATTGGCATTGCAGATATTAACTAAAAAACGATCGAAAACTGTTCGTATCCTGAATTACTAAAATGTTCTCCTACTAATAGGCTAATGAACATTATTTTGCCCCTTAAAGTATGTCAAAAATAGTTATTACCGAAAATAAACACACACACACACACTCGCATTTTTGTCATGTCAAAAAGACTAATGAATATAACAAGACAAACAACAACTGCGATAACGAAATCAAAAGAGAGAGAGAGAGACAGAGAGAGAGGCAACAACAAATATTCTAATGAAATTCCCTAAGTTAAAACAAACCAGAACAGAACACTAAGGAAACATTTCAAATTCAATCTACAACTTTTACAACTTAAGCAAATATTCTCCCTCCAGTACTTTTTCCCTCTATACCTCTATCCCTATCACTTCTCTCATCTATTGCTGTTACTTTTTGCAATGAGAATGTCGTTCTTTTTTTTTCATTTTCTGTGTTTATTTTTGTTTGTTTTATGAGAAATACTATAACAAATCAGGTATTTAGACCAGAATACAAATAAAATCAAAATGAACAGCGCGAGGATTTATTTTTAAAGAAAACAGAAACTTGCAAACATAGACAAGAAGAGAGAGAGAGAGAGAGAAAAGAAAAAGAGAGCGCAAAGACGATGTGTGTTTATTAGTGTGTTACACACCTACACATAGAAAACTCACAAGCTAATTTGTGTACTTTTGGTGGGTGCTGTGATTTCTTATGCCATCAGACTAATTTATCAGGGGACTCTCTTGATGACAAAACATAAATATGAGCGTAATACAGAGACTGAGTGTTACACAGGCACACATACATAAACACACACACACACATACACAAAGAGAAGAAAAAGAGACTTCTTGTATTTGTATAATGAATAAATATTAAAAAAAAGGAAAGGAAAACTTGTGTATTTTTTTTCCATCCTTACGATGAACGCAGTGAGGCAAAGCGCCAGAAAGAGAGGGGAGAGAGAGAGAGGGAGAGAGAGAGAGAGAGAGAGAGAGAGGGAGAGTATATATAATATATTATGATGTATGACAACCTTAAAGCAGTAATTTAATGCATCATTCTTCTCAGCAACTTTAACGAACACAAGAATAAATGAGAATAAAAATTCATAAAAACTTTGTGCCTGTATGTATTAGTGTATACAACGCTATTTGAGTTGCTGTCAGCATGTTAGTGTGTCTATAGGTAGATCTTAATGTTGCTGATTATGTTACATTTGCTCCTACTGCTGCTGCTGTTGTTGTTCTTCTTGTTGTTGTCCTTTATATGATGACAAATGAGTTCTAATAATTCTTTTTTTGTTTCTCTCTCCACTCACTCTCCACTACTCTTTACCCTTGATTATTTATTTGACACAAATACATCTTGTATTTTCTCTATTTTCTATATTTTTTTTTTTATCTGCCTGAGTACAGTATTATACACTGTCATAGATGAGGCTATAAATGATGGAGGCGTCAAGTCTCAACATAAGACACCCTCTTTGACATTATGTTGTGTGGCCTGTTAAAGATAAATTCTTTCTTTCTGCAAGCGCCTTAAACTAGACCTTAAAGACTTGTCATCTAAAAAAAAACAGAGTACGAGATACAGGAGAAAGAGAACGAAGAGTGCCTACGTAACGTAATTTGTTAAATTTTGTATCGATTGATGTGTTTATGCTTACGGTGATGGTACTTTATTTAATAAATTAAGTTAATTTTTCTTTTGAAAAATCATCATAATTTTTATGTTTCTTCATTCTGCCCATTTTTAGATAAATTTGTTAAGTTGTTGCTGATTTTTCTTTCGTAATATTGTGTCTGTGTGTGTATGTGTGTGTGTTGTAGAGCATTTGTGATACATAAATTAAGTTTTGCTTTGATGAAGTTAAATATGTTGACACCTCAAGGTATGCTTCGTGGAAGATAAAAATGAATTTGTCCTTTTTGTTAGGCAAAATTATCATCATAAATAATAATAATTTCTTAGAATTTATCTTATTCATAAGAAATCACAGAAAGAAATCTAATCCTTAGCCCAAAGGATGCAGACTTTATTAAAGAAAATTAATTTCAAAAAAAAAATAATGCTCGTGCAAGTTTGCTCGTTTGAAGAATGCGAATTAAATGAAAAAGGAGCCTTCTTAAAGGCAATTAAGGCATGCCTGTAATTTTAAAATGTATGAAATCATGTAATAAATTTATAAATTTTATTGCTGTTATTCTCTACTGAACAAAGCATTTTAAAGTTGAATGTCAATGGTCCAGTGATAACGAGTTTGCGGCTTCCAGCAATAGTGGGGTATGTTTCACGTTGTCTTAAGGCGAGAGAGTCACAAGGATAAGCGAACTGCTAAACTATTGCCTTGTTAATAGCTGAGGGCAATAGAAATTGCAATTATACTTGGTAACCAATAATCGCAAGCGAATAGCAATTAACGTATATAGAATGACGGCGTATGGCTTAACAGGAGGATCGAGAAGTAGAAGGAATGATCGATAAATTAATTACAATTAGATTGGTTCCTTGTGGGAAATTAGACACAGCGAACTAGAAACTGGTGTTCTTTTTCTGAGATTCTTTATTCCAAAAGACACACGAGCATAATCTATACATCTCTTTGAAATAGAATATTAAAATCAAAATAATTATGACACCTGTTTGTATCAGCCTGTCAGGTATGCAAAAATTTTTTTCTGCAGCATAAATTAAATAAATTTTTTATTAAATTGCCTTAAAATGTTTTCTCTTCAAGTATTTCTCGTTTTTCAAACGTGAATATTTATTATTTATTTATTTTTTGTTTTTTGTTGATAGAAAATAAAATAAAACAAAAAAAAAAAGAAGAAATAATAAATTAAAATAATAAAATGAAGCGCAAAAAACACAATTTACGAACCTAAAGACCCACTTCAAGTGCAATGGCATAGAAAACTCATAGACCAAAAATAATAAACGAGACATTTTCATACGAATGACTGACTGACTGGCTGGCTGGCTGACGAAAATAATGGTTTTTTCTAACTTCAAGCCAAGCAACGGAATGACTGACTGCCTGCCTCAATGTCTAAGATCCCCTGTCTGTCCTTTTAAATGTCTGGCGTGTATTTCTTTTAAGACATTGTAGGCTCTCTCCTATATGCCAAAATAAAAAAAAAAAAAATGCCAACAACAATAATATAAATAATGATGATTATCAACGAAATATTTTCTTTATGAACAAAATATTGGAAAGAAATTGTAAAAGAAATAGAAAAAAAAAACTCAAACCAAAAATGAGTAAAGAAGACAGTGGAAATAATTGTTTCTCTTTTTTAAGTTGGTTTTCTTTTCTTATTTTTTTTAAATAATTTATTTGCCTTTTTGTTGCGGGCTTTTAAACACAATTTCTGCTGTCTTTTAAACAGAAAAATGAAAAGATGAATGAAACGAGTAAAGAAAATGAATTAATTTTTAATGAATTTTTCATTTATTTTTTTTCCTCTCTTTTTTTGTTATGGCCGCTTAATAATTGAAAAGCATATTCGATGGCAAAGAATACGAAATGACTTCCGAATTAAAGGCTTCATTTTTGATGTCTTAATTAAGCTTGCTTTTCTCATATTAACAGAGTAAAATGAACAATCGTTTGTATGAAATTAAAAACAGTTTCTTCATAAGATGTGTCTCAATTGAGGAAATTGAATTGAAGAAATTCACCAGACAATTGTAACTGGTCATATAGCATGGAATAAGGCATTTTACTTTCAATAGCATATTCCTTAAAGAACTTTTAAATTGTAAAAATTAAAATGCAATTCGTTTCATCAACATTTAAACAAAATAATTTAAGCGCGTATAATAAACTCTACGTAAAGGTGGGAAAAAAGCAAAAAAAAACAAAAAGGAAAGAAATCCCATTACACAACCATATCAAGTCATTAACTCCATTTTCATTGTCATCACCTGCATTCTGTACAATCCTTTGCCACCCAAGCCACCAGCCCGCCCAACAACCATCATTATCTTGGCAAACATTGTTCGCTAGTTATGTATGTACTCAGCTTTATTTTTTTTTTATTCTGATTCTTCTTTTAAATGCTCACTCGTCCTACCTTGAGTTTAATGCAATACGTTTACAATTAATGGATTTTACGTACGGCAAACATAGAAAAGACAGACAGAGAGAGGGAGCGAGAGAGAGAGAGATAGCGTATAAAAGAATGAGAAATAAATACCAAGTAAAAGAATTTTAATGTTCTTTCATATAAACGGATTTCAGAGATCCGTTGTAGTGTTGATTGTCAGTGTTGCTGCAACGAAATGCTGACTGGCTGGCTGGCTGGCTGGCTGCACTTTCTACAGGAAGGCATTTTTAAGTAACAAAGGAAATGCAGTTTTATGCCTGCTTTATTATAAAATACGACTGTATGTAACTGTACTCCACGGTGTATAATAATGTTATATGTTTAAATAATATTAAAAAAATATATTATTATTAACGCCTTAAAGTAGGACTATGAAAATAAAATGCAATAATAAAAGATAAAATTCGAAATATTGGTTTAAATTATAAAGTTTTTGCAAGAAAAACAAAAAAAAAATATTATAAAGCCGTAAAATAGACTTTAATTTTTTAAAATCAGAAATAAAAGCGAATTTTTAAATATTTTTGACACTAAAATCTTGGTTGAGATAAATTAAAGCGTACATACATTTGAATTGTGTAGTATGGAGTTTTTAAAAAATGCTTAAATTATTGTACGTAAAATTTTGTAATTTTTTATATCGATTTAAAGTTCATTAAGGGCAACGTGAATGTTTAAAGTAAACACAAAATTGTAGCATACTTTCTGACGTTGTTGTCTAAAACTCAAAAATATTTTACCTCGAATTAGAACACATTTAGCTTAATGAACCATTAACATAGTTTTTCTAGGCTGTTCGTTTTTTTTTTTTCTTCTTTTGCTCTCCACTGCAATTTATAAAATGTAGGCTTTTTCTAATTTTTGGGTTTCGGTAGAAAGTCCTTGATTATTAAGTTTTGTTAAACAAATTTACTGTCTCCTGACTAACATGCCACATTAATTTTTCAATAACCATAATAAGCCCACACTTCATCATCGTCATTGTCGTCATCATTACATAGAAAATTATTAAAGGTTTATCAGCATCTAACAGCATCTAACTTCACATTGTTTTTTCTTTTTTTTTGTTTAGAATTTTTATTCTCGTTCTTATTTAACACTTGTTAAAGCTTATGCTGTTGTTGTTGTTGTTGGCAATGTACCACAAGAACAACGAAAACAACAACGACAACGAGAAAATATAGATTAAATAACCTCCACTTGTCTGTATGAAATAATAATAAACAATACCGTAGAAAACACAAGCATAAAAACAGGCGAAAGAAAAAAATTGTAGCCTACTTTTAGGCAAGTTTGCAAGCCTTAAACATAAAATTTCATAGTTAATTATCTGAAGTCTAATTTTACAAGGATCCCATCTTTTACTTTTTGTTTTTTAAGGCTTGCCATACTGCTTGTGACATTGTAATGAATTGGTAGTGCTTGCGACATAAACGACACTTTCGTTTTGACAAACAAAAAATTACAAACAAATAAAAAAATATGAAGCAGGCCAAAATTAAGGAAAATAAAAATAACAACAATAACAATTTAGTTATTGTTATTGTTGTTAAGCTTCTAAAAGAGAAGAGATTTTAAGCAAAAACCTGTAAAGAAATTGAGGGAGTGTTAGCGAAAGCAAAAAAGGATGTGATTGTTGTTTTGCCAACATTTTCCTCTTAAGTGTTTTAGCCATATTTTGTTATTGTTTCTGCTCTTGTGTTGTAATTTTTTTTATATTTTTTTGAAGCTGGCAGTCATCGTAGCGTTATTGTTTAACAATGATGATGTAAAGTACCAGAAAACAACAATAACAATAACAAAAGAGAAAACAAGTGAAACCAACTAAGCAACGTTTAAGGAAATAAGGTCAAATTTGTAAGGAAAAACAAAATTTACAGCATACTTCTTGGCGATATTTCTTGTTTCAACGTTAGAGCATCTCTTTAGTTTTTTAAATTTTTTTTTATTTTATTAAAAACTACAAGCAGACACAATGGAATCATAAGAGAGAGTCAAGACATAAATAAAAACAACAATGAAAACATTTTAAAATTCGTGGTAACTGAGTACACTGAAGAGGTTCTTCTTGCGTTGAGAACACAGATTTTGTTGAAATATAATCTGAAGATAATAACAATAAAAAGACTTGACAAAGACCTGAAATCATAGTTTTACTGTGCTAAAATAGAAAATTGTATTCAACTTCTAGAGTTACAGTATTTCTGTGTTAGCCCAAAAGTAGGCAATATTTCATAGTTTAGGTTTGGTGAACGAGCCATGAGACTTAAAATGTATCCCGATTCAAATGTCAAAAATAACTTAAAAAAATTATGAAAAAACGCGCCAGAGGCTCTTTCTATAGGTCAGCAGAAAAATATTGAACGTGAATTCGTTTGGAATCAGTTAGATTTGATTAATATTACCACGAATAATTCCTTAAGGGTATGCAACAAAAAGTATGCAAGTAAACTATATTCATTACCAAAATGTAGGCAATACTTTCCAACCACACGAACGTCATAGTAATTCGACTCTTAGTTATGCAATTACATAATATTTTAAATATTTTATTATTTTGAATATCTAATATTCATTTAAATAAAAATCAGCCCAAAGGTATGCAAAATTATTTTTCATTTTCTATGAGCTCCTATTAAACTTCAAGAAATTTCTTAAATTCTTTTGACATTCCGTACCATTTTTTCGTTCTTTTTTATATGAACAGCCGGGAACAGAATTAAAAATAGAAAAGCAGAAAAAGAAAAATACATGAACGTATAATTTTCCAACAAACTATTTTCACTCGAACATGTACAAAAAAATGTTCCACAACAAAATACTAAAAAAAAAGAGAAGAAAAAAAATCATAATTTTCTCATTTAAATGCATTAAGTCTGAAGTGGCAGGCAGACTCAGTAACTCATCTTTCATAAACCATAGAAATATTATTCATAAATAGGAAAGAAACGTAAACGAGAAAAAATGCTAAAGAAAAACCGCCATCTAACACGTTCTCATATAACACCTAAAAGTATGCCGTACAAAAAAAAAATTCAGAAAAAAAATCAAGAAAATCATTGTCAAACATTTTAGCGTGAATATTGTATTAAAAATACCATTTAGTTTGTGAGGACCAAAAGGAAAAAGAACACGAGTCATACACTCTGGCAAAAGTTGAAAAACATGATTAAAGATCAAAAACATGTACGAAAATATGCTGGCATATTTAAAGTTTTAATTTAAAAAACATGGCCTTAGCAACAGCTAAAAGATAATTTATCAAAATACAAATAAAGCATACATTTTGGTTGCTAAGAAATATACAACAAGAATATCTTTTATAAAAAAGGAAAAAAATAAGAGAGCACACGTGCATTGAATTGCAAATAGAAATAATTTTCTGCTACTTTATATGACATATTAATATTCATTTTGTATGCCGAAGCATACTTTTAGGTAAAACTTTTTAAATTTACATTTTTACTTGATAGACATTGCTTAGAGTATTTTTTGTAAACAGAAAAGGTAACAGCATTTCTTTAAACTCAAATTGACCTTAGGAATATACAGCAAAAAGAAAAAAAAAAAACAAAATTTCTAATTATGCACATACTTTTAGGATACTAAACCCTATAAGCTTTTGACTTAATAACAGGTTATTCTTCTTAGTTAAAAACCTTTATTTTTTTCTTTTTGGAATTTTATATCAAAGGAATTTAAAGCAAAATTATATAATACAAATGACTATAGAAGTGTGTAAGTATGTATATAAGAATGTGATTAAGCCTTAAAATATGCAGTTGTTTTCAAACTTACGACTTAATTTAATTGCATTTAATGTTAGGTTATGAGTTATATGTAGTAAGGTGCTATAACTTCCGTCATTTTGTTTTTGTCCAATAGCAAATATACGAGAAATCTTATTATGGTCCCAATAAATGACATACTGATTAGATAATCAATAAACAAATTTCATACGATTATTCTTTTGTATGGTCAAATTTAAATACGAGTGCAGATTTGGAAAAATAATTTCTGGTTTTAGGCTTAAGGTATTGCCATTCAAAACAAATTAAAATCTTTAAAAGTGTTAAGGAATTTAATTTAATTTTTACATTTTTTTTTTTTTTTTTTGAAAACAAAACTACGAGGAAAACTGATTGGCTCGTTTATTTAAAATTTATTGTTCAATTCATTGATTTTTAATGAATATAATGCCCAGGCTGTTTGCTATTCATTTTTAATTTAAATTAAATTCATATTTTATTTTATTTTAAATTTCTCAGTACGTTTTATGTTATTTATTTGAAGTTTTTCTTGCATAATTAATTAAATTTAATTGTTTGAAAATCTAAATGCAAAATTTATTATAATTTTTAATTAAAAACAAAAAAAATACGGTCAGTTTAGCTCAGCTCTGATCAGCTTTGTACTTCATTGCACTACTCTTCCTCTGATCTAGCATATTAAATGAAAACAATTTTTTATTGCAACAAATCCCAGAGTTTACTTGAATAAACAAACACGTGCAATACATAAACTTAAACAAATAAGGGGGGGACATTCCCCGCTTTAAAGCACAGGATGATAATGATGATGATGATTATTAAACATTATTTCATTAATAATGTTTTACCAATTATTATTATTGTTGTTGTTATTATTGCTATTATTATTGTATGCATTTAATATATTCATGTTTAATCTACTTATGAAAATTGTGGTTAATTATCAGCACAAAAACCAAAATTATTGTTTACGAATTACGTTCGTACGTTCATTTGTTCATTAAACTTTAAATAGAATTAAATTTTTGTTTATTATTTTATAATTGCATTAAAAACACTAACCAAAAAAACAATTTGGCTTTAAATGTTTTAGAAAATTGCAACACAACAGTAGCAAAATGTTTTGAAAAAAAATAAAGACAAAGACAACAAATGAAAAAAATTCATAGGAAAGGTTACTGTTATTTACTTTGGCTAATTATTTAATACCTTTAAGCAAAAAAACAAAAAATTAAATCATTTTTAAAAATTTAATTAATATGTTCGCTATTATATCGAAAAACAAAAATGCTAACACATGAAAATGTTTTGGAGTTTTTGTAGCCATTTTTAATCCATTTAAACTATTTTTAAAAATGCTTTAAATTAACTATGTATGTATGTATTTGAAGATAAATTTGAATTCAAAAAACAAAGACGCAAACCCACATTTTTAGCCGGGCCACTTTTTGCCTCTAACAGGATAAACTTTGCTATTAACAGAGCACTGTTAACAGTTCAACGGTGGCAATAGAGAAATTATTTTTCGACTTTACAATTATTGCAAAACATTGTCATAACATTGTCATTTGTGAACAAAAGTTTTGAAATTTGTAGAATGGGGGTGGAGGACGACTCCTTTCTACTACACGAAACATTAAAAAATTTAATGCAAAAATTTATTTTCCGGTATTTTTTTTCTCTCTCCTTTTTAGGCCACTGAATTTATTTCTCATTATAATTTATTTCAATCCTATTCGAGTGATTTTTTTTTTCTCTTATTAATTCCGTCCATAGTTTCTATATACAACGTGTGTACAACAAAAAAGTTGCCAATTTTAAATTTGTTGTAAATCTTTAAATGTTTTATGCCTCTGCCTCTTATGCTTTTTTTTTTTTTTTTTTGGTGGTAGTTTGATTTCCGTTTCGCAAAAATATCCTTCTGTTGTACGACTCCTTTCACTATTTAAGCCAATAATAACAACAACCACTGCTCTTGTGTTTTTTCCGTTTCAGTTTTCAGCGATTTTTTTTATTTTCTTTCATTTTTTTTTTACCACTTTTGCGTTCGCCTTCATAGTAAAAATATCGACCGAAAAAAGCGACATTGTGACTCCTCGAGAGCCATAAAAATAAAATCATAAAAACAAGACTACGACAACGGCAACGACAACTACGTACGGGTACAAGGCGGTATTTCGAGGTTTTACGTTTAAGGCTAGAGAAGAGAGTTTGTTTAAATACATTGTGAAGGAGAAGGATGGATATTTATTTGTACACGTTTTTTTTTTCTTTTTTTGTTTTTTTAATTCACAAACTGTTTGCAGTTAAATAATCGTAAAATTGCTTTCACTCTTTAAGCAAAAAGTCAAAAATACAATTGAAAACTATTTGAACCACAAGAAAAAAAAAAAAACAAAACAAAACTAAAGAAAGCAAAACAAAAAACAGTTAAAACTGAAACTTTTTCAGGAATTTTTGAAAATTAAAAAACAAAATAAAAACAATTTCGCAGTCACATAAATTATGCCTGCCTGCCTGCCTGTTCCTTTAAAAACAAAAAGAGGAAGAAAAACTTCTTCTTGGAAACTTTATGCTTTTCTATCCGTTTTTTCTTGCTTCTTTGTTACTTTTGTGGCTGTTTAAAATGTCTTTCCTTAGTCCACTTTTCACTTTTTTTTCGCGTTTGTTGTTGTGTTTTACCATCTTCTTTAGACCTAGACCTTTTCGTTAGCAGAGCATGAAGCATAACTAGACTAGCGTAGCAGTTAGACAGCGTAATGGCTAAAGCGAAAATATTCCATTTAACTGCTACCCCATTGCGTGTCAAAAGATAATTTATAATACCGGCTGGCAATAGTCAGACAATGAAAGAAACAAAAAAAAAATCGGCATTTAAAATACTGCAAAGCATTCCTGTATTTACCTGCTAAAAAAAAGAAAGAAAAGAAACAGAATGCACTGGAAAATTTCTGTCTTAAAAAATATCACAGCCTACTTAAAGGGGTGCGTGGATATACTAAATTTAGGAAAAAGAGTTCAAATTGCAAAGAACTGACAAATTTAGGTAGGAGGATTAAAAATTTAAAAGCAGAATAAGCTCTTAAGAGGCTATTTTAGGACTTTACAAAGCCCTGCAATACAATTGTTTTCCAAAATAAATAAATGTAGAATAAAAACAAAAAATTGGTAACTATTTTAAGGCGCTAAAAACCCCAAAATATCTAAATGAGAATTTAAAAGGAAAACATGTATATAAATAGGAACACAAAAACAATTGTCTATTTTTAGGATGTTTAAAACCTTGAGACCGAACTTTTTTTATACAACCTTTATGGCCAGTAGAATACCAGTTATTTTCATTATTTCACTTCTTTCAGTGTATCACCTTTTTGTGCATATTTTATTTCATTTCCATTTCAGTTGTTGTTTTTGTAGTATCCAAGTCTTATTGTTGGTCGGATATATGAATATATGTGTATGTATTTCTTTTTTTAATTTCACTTGGTTTTAATGTTGATTTTCTATTTTTATTTGCTGTCATATATACTCCCACTCACACTGTCAACACAAACACAAATACAAAAAAGGACTTGTTGGCGCCAAAAAATATGCTTTAGTTTGTGGTAAATAATCTACAGTAAAACAAGTCACGTGAAATTAGTCACTCATATATATAAGTGTGGGTTACAGTTCATTTCAATTACTTTGTTTGGTTCTTTTTTTATAATAAACAAGAGAAAATCGTTATTAAACAATAAGTATTAAAGGGGTTTTATTAACCCTACAATAGCCGTAAGAGAAAAACTGTGAAATTACCTTCTCTGGTTCAAATTTTATTCAAAAATTAAAATAGTTTACCTGTAAAGAGAGAAAAAAAAAGAAGAGTTTTAATTAGGATTGCATTTGCAAAATTAATTTAATTTTATTATTATTAAATAAAAGTGATATAAATACATACATTATATAAAGAAGGAGTTCAAATGAAATGTTGAAGTTGAAGTATACTTTTAGGTAAAATTTTTATAAATTGTAGGGATCGATAGAAAAACAATGAAATTTTTAAATAAATATTATATATCATTCTGATTGTATCGCAACGAGGAGATACTTTCATGGTCATTAGAGCATTTTAGTCTGGATTACAACCTAGCTTTCACACATCACCCATATTGTGACTGTGAGTGACTGGGCCTACAGTTTCAGAGCGTCTTGGATTGACAGATTTTTGAGAAAAATTTTACGGCAATTTTCCATTTACTTGCAGAGCTTTTGCCAGAAGACTAATAAGAGGAAGTGAACAAAAGATTCTTTGTATATTTCTACTGATCACGAGTTGAAGAAATATCAAGAAAAGCTTTGAAATTTAAATACATATCTCTGAAATGTTTATTGGGTTACCAGGTCTAATAATGTCATTTAAAGCGATTAATTTTACAGCATTTTTTAAATTCCGACAAACAACCAACCAACCACCTGTTTTATTTTCAATTATTTATGGTATATTCTTTGTATTTTAATTAATATTATAAAATCTTTTTTTATATTGTTGTTGGTGTGTAAATCTTGAGTATGCATAAATTAAAAAACGAATCGGTTCCCAGCCAATATTCATTCACTGCCTACAACAAAGCAGTTTAAATTTCAAGTGAATGAATCACGATTTTTAATTGAAAAATAAAAATCCGATTTTTTTTTGTTATAAAACTGACAACAACAATGGCAACTGTCTAACAATTTGCAAACTGAGATTAAAAATAAAAAAAAAATTGGAAATTTTTTTAAAATGACTGCACAATACTCGTTTATAAAAATTTTAGTTCAGCTTATGAAATGATGTGTATATAAAGTAAATACATACATATGTATGTTTATATAAAAAAATAAATAAAAAAGAACTCATTACTGTGGAAAACTAAAGAAAAAAATAATAAAAATGAGAAAAAAAAATATTAATCAGCTCGATTTCTCTACAGCTCCACAGCTGTTTATGAGAGGCAGCCAGTGCCAACACATATTATACTTCCATTATGCATACATATGTACGAGACTATAAATATAACAATTATCGCTAATTTATATATAAAAAAAACAAAACAAAAAATATATAAAAACAAGAAAAAATAATAAAAAAAAAAATTCATTTTTTTTTTAATTGCGAACCAGAGATAGTTTTTTTTTTTTTATTAATAATTTATTTTTTATAAAAAAAAAAGGAAAGAAAAATAATAATAAAAAAAATAAACAATAAACACAAGCATAATTTATTTTTCTTTGAAAAAAAAAGGAATTAAAAAATAACAGTAAATATTAATATGTTGTATACTATATACATGTGCACGACTCTATGATGATTAAGTCTGGTGCCTAGCAACAACAACAACAACAATAATAATCATAACAATAACAATAAAACAAAAGTTTAATTATCTATAAATACACATGTTTATTTATTCCCAGTACCCAGTACCAAATACTACAAACTATACAACAATAGGTTTACAGCTACAACAATAAAGCATTTTATGTTTGTAAATTCATGAGAAGCATGATAATAAAAACAAAAATTTAAACAAAACAAAAACAAATATAATAATTGTTTATAAACAATTAGCAATGCTTTTCAGTTTAATAATCATTAGCAAAAGTTTTTTTAAACGTCATAACAACACTAGGGACAGTCTTTGACCTGAAATGTTTAACTTCTACAACCTTAGCAACATGTTGTAAAAAATTTCCCCCAGCAACATGTTCCTTTGATATAAATCATTCACAACAAAATATTTGAAAATGTTTAGTAACATTATCCACAAACCAATATAAACATTTTTAAAACAAATTATTTTTAAATACAATGTTCATAAACACTTAACAATATTTGCAGCAATTTCATCAACATTTCTTTCACACTAAACGTTAGCAACATATTATTTTATTTGCAATACTTGAAAAAATTTCTGAAAGTAACAAATTTTCTGTTAGAAAAAAAAAACGAATAACAGTTCCAGAATAAGAAAACAACGTGCACAAAAGATTGCCAGAAAACTCTTCAACATACATGTTGATAAATATTGTCCTTAGCAACAACATTGTTCTTAGCAATACAACAGAAGCACTTTATGCGACTACATACATACATACATAATTGGCCATTACAACCCTTCTGTCAGGATTACGACCTAGCTTCTCACTCTTATGTGACTTATGCGACTAAACATTGCTAAAATCCATAGAGAAAAAAAATTTATATAAAAACTATAAATTTTCGCAACATTGCCTATAAACACTCTGCAATGTTTTGAAAGTTTGACGTAGGCTAGAATGTAAATCAAAAAGTTTATAAACATTTAATAGCCAACAAAACTTAGCAACATATTAAAACCAGTTACTTTGGCAACAGATTTCCTTATGATTTAAATTTCATAGACAAATTAGGATATACAAAGAGTTATGCATATAATGCTGTGTGTACTTTATGGTTGAGTATCTACGTCTAATCATATGCCCTGGTAAGGAATGGAACAAAAAATCATACAGTTGACGGCGGATTGATCACACACAATCGAATGAAATGCGCAGGATTGCCTTTGATTAAATTCCGCAAGGGAACCTCCACAAAGAGACGTACAGTCCATATGCCCAGAAGAGAAATTGTGACCGAGTTCAACTTGGACACGTAACACAAAGAGAAAATTTTTGTTGAGGCCCTCTGCTTCTTTTTAAGGACGTGTTCAAGTTCTTACAAGCCATACCGTGTAGTTAAAAACTGAATGCTGTCCTTGGAAGCCTTCCGTAACATTTTTGGGAGGCATTAACATTACGGAAAATGTAATTCACTTTTACGCATATTGGATAAGGGTCTACCTCCCTTGCATAACAGGTGTGTACGCCTTTCTGTTTGCTTTTGTTTCACTTGAATCAATTGAATTGAATAGAAAATTCATCTCCATCATTATTATTATTTTGATTGTTTTTGGTTTCTTCAAAATAAAACTGCCAATGAATCATTTTCTATGAAATTAATGTCAATTCTCTTATAAATTATTTACAAAACTGACAATCGTTTCAAACAAATATGAGTAATTGGAATTAAATTTTCTAAAACATTGTTAAATTGCACACCAGCAAATATTAATTTTGAGTAAATATTTACGAGCATTTTTTAACGGCTATTGAAAGGTTTGCTTGGCCATTTAATGTCCTTTGCGTCAACGGAGCATAATTTCCTTTTAACAGAACAAAATTTGCCCTTAACAGAGCACTGTTAGCTATTTAATAGTATCCATCTGAACAAGCCTACTTATTTAGGAGCTTATTTGGGAAATACTCTGGGTCTATAAGTACCATCCTATATGCAAAGGAAGGTTCAAGGATTCTTAATATAATCAGCAACTTTGTCACATATAAAGTGTTATGATATTGTGAAAATTGACTTTGAAAATATCAATTTTTTTGCTTGAATATTCTCAAGAGGATCAGAGGCGAGTTTGGAACATGTAAGAAATATTACACCATACAGGCTATGTATATGAAAATGGTGGTTCTTTCGAATCATGGTAGTGGCATGGCTGGAATAATTTTGAGAGTTGAGGAAATCCCCCATCAACCATCCTTTATATTTCAACACTTTTGATCACAAATAATGATACTAAGTAAAATGTTAAACAGTTAACAGTATTCTGTTAATAACAAACTTTACCCTGTTAGAGTATTTTTGTGGGTTTGCGTTTCTTAATTCGATTTTATTTTCACACACATAATGTGTAGGCAGTTGTAGTAGATTTCACTGTCTGTTTATAATTTCGTTGATAATATAAATTAGAAATTAATTAATAACATTTTAATTTTTTGTTTCTTTTTTGTTACAAAAATAATCAAAGCAAAATAGCTCACGGCAAAATAAATAAAATTTTAATTAAAATTTTTGAAAAAAAATTTGTTTTTTCTTGGTAAATTTTTTTTATGTATTTTTTGTATTTTTTTTATATGTTATATTAACAGACAGACATATAAACTTAAATTGTTAATTATTTGAATCATAATAATAAAATCAAAACAAAAATCTGTAGAGAAGCAAAACTTTAAACGAATTATTTATTGTATTGTGTTATTATGACAAATGATTATTAAAAGTCAAATGTTAAATTCCAAAAAAATGAAAAACAACAAAATAAAAAATTCTATAAATAGTTAAAAAACCATGGAGAGATATTTTTACCTGTGAATTCTTTTTTAAATGGTTTTTAAATGAATTAAAAAATGGCAGGCAGTTGCGTGCTTTTAATTGGCGCTGTATATTTGAGATTTTTGTTTTGTTTTTTGTTGCTAAACGTATGATCAAAAAAAAATTTGTTTTATTTTAAATATTTTTTTTTCTTTATTTCTATTTCTATTTCCATTTTCATTATTTTTTTCGTTTTTATTCAAACATATTTGATTTGCAAAAAAAAAAGAAGAAAAAAATAGTCGAAAAAGTGTAGAAAAGAATTAGCAAAAAATTATAGAAAAAAAACTGCCAATTTGTTTAGCCTTGAAGAGACGTTTAAATAAAGAATTTAATGAATTAATATTTGAAAGATAGAGATACACGAACAGAGTAAAAGAAATAGAAAACTACACAAAAAAAATATACGAACAACAAACTCAAATAATATGACAAAAAAAAAAATAAAAAAAAAATATCGTGTATGCTTACACGATAATTCTCTTAAAAATAATAAAAATCAACACAGATATTATTGGTACAAACAACAAATGTGAGACCAAAGAACGAACGAACGAACGAACATGACAGATTAACTGCCATGTTAAAACAGTGAGTCTGTCATCAAGACCTTAAGTCAGTAAATATTTCTTAAGCTTAACAAAAAAAAAAAAAAATTCAACATGAACAGAGTTTGATAATAAAGTTAAGCTTTTACGAAACATTTTCAAAGCCAACGAATTTTTATTCAAGCAAGTTTGGCTATGACGTCATATAAATGATGTCGCAATTCACGTACACATTTTGAAGAATTAACTTAATAAAGATACGTTAAAAATACCAAGAATAACTCAATTTAAGATTTAATTTAAATTTACAAGAAATATTTTATAACGCTTGAAATGGCAATTTATGCAAATTCAAAAAATAGACGTCTTATATTAATAGAAGAGAAATTAGGACTTACATTTTTAACTATGTACGATGTAAATTTCAATTTGCAAAACCAAAGACGCAAACCCACACTTTTAGCAGCGGCACTTTTCGCTGACAACTGCTCTGTATGCACCAGCTCGCGTATGCACCTTTATTGCGTAAATCACAATTAACGCCAATATTGATCTCAATATTTCATATAAAAGTTCAATTAGTTATTGCTCAATTAAATGCTAATTGTTAGAATATTGAATAAAACTTTAAATACAGCACTGTCATAAGTCTATTTAGTATTTGAGTTGTCAAATATCAACAACGATTAACAAAACACCAAAAAAATAAAACAACGAACGAAACAAAAACTATATTGTTGAAACAAGCAGATGTTTTATGTACCAGAAGTTAAATGAATATTGAGTAAGCTGAATATTGCGTATATTTATTATATCTGAACGGTTTAAATATTGCTCTCAATTAAATTGCATACGTGAACATAGTATTACAGTTGCAATTATTGCAGACTAATGACAGAAAATATAATTCTGATTATAAGCATTATTATTTGTGAACAACAGTGTTGAAATGTAAAGAATGGTTGGTGGCGATGGGAGAGGCAACTTTTCTAAAATCGATTTTTTTTTTAAATTTAATTTTTCGAATCTTAAAATTATCCCACTACCACGGTTCGAAAGAGGACCCTCTGGACTACCACATTAGATTAACTCAGTTAAATCCTGGTAATGCTTAAATACTTAGGCCTGTTACAAGTAAATTAAATAATCGATTTACAAAATTTGTCACTCGCTAAGAAAACTCGCGGCTTTTAAATGAAAACTGGAATAGAATTTCCAATGAACGTATGTATGCTGTTGGTGGAGGCTGTAGCAGCGGTCAGTTGAATATGAAAATGTTTTCTTTTTATGATTTTCATCACAGCCATTAAAAAGAAATCAATTTTTTCTCTTGTTTTCACACTTTAATTCAATTTAGTTTCGTTGTGAGTGAATATGTGCCATATGAGCGTTGCGTGTATGTGCGAGTGATACGGCAATGACATTGAGTGTACCATACTACATACATGCACGTGTCAATATGAGTGAGTAATCGTTGGCTGTTGAAATTGGTATTTTATTATGATTGGGGCTGCTGTTTCATTGTAGCGTTCTTTGTTTCTCTCATTAAAATAAAAGCCAAACAAACACATGCGGAAATATACTTGATTCTTGGAATCAGTTAAAAAATGTTTTGCTGGTTTTCTTCTTTCCTAAAGCACGCATACGTATTGGAGAATGAAGGGAAGTTCTTAAGGGACTTCCAAGGCACCAAATTGAAAATCTTGGCAAATATAAGTCAAGATAACAAACGTCTAAGGCTCCAGAACTTAAGTAATTTTTTTTTTTTAAGATTTATTGTTTCTATTTAGCTACAGCGAGTCTACATTTTCGTATCGAATTTTAAAGGTTTGTAGCGGAACATACTCTATTTAAACAAATACTTCTATTTTGTTAATTATGCCGGTAGTGTGTGTAACCGTTAAGCCATTTAAATTCTGGAGATTTTTTATTATTTTTCATTCTATTTAAAGAATAATTAAACTGAGGTTAACATAGTTTTCTGTGAATTCATTCATTCAATTAACCGGTTCTTTTAAAAACGTTCAAAGATGTAAGATTTGAAATTCAAATTTCCAGTTTTTTTTTTGACAATCGCGTGATTTTTATTAAATACTTTTCGGTTTCAATTTTAAATTTGTTTTGTTTGTTTGTTTGTTTGCTTGTTTTATTTAAATATTGTATTTCGTTTTAATTTTATGAATAAAACATATTCACAAAGCCAAGCAAAATCAAAGTATTTCGATAAGATTCTCCCCTCCTTCTAGAGGTGACATAATTTTTAAATTATTTTCAAACAAACAAACAAAAAAAAAGAATAATAAAGACAGAAATTGGGTGCAGAAGAAGCCACTCACCACTATTCATTTGAATAACTCGTTTATGATTTTGAAATACAAATGAAAACGAAATTTGTTTATTTATGATAATAATTAATAATTACACTGGTCAACAAAAATAAATTTTAAAATACATAGGTAAACATGAATAAGAAATTTCACAAGATATTGCTTAAAATATGATCATCAAATTATTTTTGAAATAGGCGTTACCAATGCGGTACAATGTCTTCCCTATACACACTTCACTTTTTGAAACTTATGATCAGTAAATGTTGTTCATAAATGTCATCTTAAAAACACATTAAAATCAACATCGATTTCAGTTGAATCCATAAAGCCATAATTTTAGGCAACTTCTTCTCAAACAGTTTTAAATTGTTGGCCAGTGCTTATGACAGAAACAATTAAAAATAAAAATTTCAAAAAAAAAAACAAACAAAAACCAAAAACTTATAATTTAAAATATTCAAAATATTTTTTTTTTAATGAAATTTATTTCTAAGGGAGTGTGTATTTGCCGTGTGACCAGCCCGTCATTAAGACACTCCTTGTATATGGCATGGCAATGCATACCAAAATGTATCATATCGAGTCAAGTTTTAAAACATGAACTGAAGTTTGGCAAGAATAAATTCCAAATAGTATTTCAAAACAATCTTTGTTATGTGAAATAATATCAAGTTCCACAATAATAACATTTTGATTTTTTGTTTTCAAGAGTTTGTTATCCAAAATATTTAAATTTAGAACAAGAAATGCAAAAAAATCAACACACCAGAGATTGTATGTACCCAGGCATTTCAAGATTTTAGAATTCAGGACATAGATTAGGAATGAAAGCTGCTTTAGAATCCTAAATACCATGGCTATCCAGCTCCTCAGATCCATTTATGCCATAAATTAATTCTTTATCGGATTTCGATTGAATACAGAATTTTAAAGTGGGTCCATAAAAATATGTTTTAATTTATTTATTAAAAAATTTTCTCCTTAAACAATACAACCCATAATATGCTTTAAGTATTAAATATAAAGAGAATCTATTTGTTAATACCCCTAAAAGGCAACTTTAAAATTTTAACATATTTTTTTATGCGAAATATCTTAAGTTCGTATGACGGTACTATTTGAATTTCTTATTTTAATAAAAAATATTTTCTTTGGCATAGAAAAATATGCTTTTATTACAATAAATATTTATTTACCTGACAGTTTAAAGGTGTTTGCTGTCTACATATATGAAGTCCTTAAAGTAAACTTTAAAATTTTTGCCAGACATTCTGTTTAAACAATTTTGCTTATCTCTTGTTAACGCAACTTAAGGTTTCTTGTTTTCTGTTTTTTTTCTTTCTTTTTTTTTTGTCTCGTTAGGGCTTAAACTAACACAATATAATTCATCTTGGCCAATTATGTGTAGAGAGTCTGTATTTAAATGTCACTGTTGTTGCCGTTGTTATTGTAACTACAGCTTCCTGGCCTAAAACTATGCAAACATGGTTAAGACAAGCAAAACATGTTTTCTAAATGTTGGTGCTGATGTTATTGTATAAAATTATATATTTTATAGACAGACAGACACACACACACACACACACCCACACTACAAATATCACCATTTAAGCTGACCGTTCCATTCTACCCCTTTTTAACTCTTTATCTAAATGATCTCCTTTGTATATGCTACACAATATTCTATAGGAAATATGCTTGTAAGGAATGGTGATGGTGGTGGTGGAGGCATGTTCATAAGCATATGTTAAGCATAAGAAAAATAAGAAGCAGAAATTTAAAGCATATATTGCAGGCTTTTTTTTTTTTTGTTTTTCTTGATTGTTATTGTCGAGAGCGAGAGAGAGAGTAGAAATGCATACATTAACAGGTTATTTGCAGCTGTTGTTCCTGTTGTTTCTGTTGTTTTTACTTTTTCTTAGTTGTTGTTGTTGTTATTTTTATGATTGTGGTAAAGGTTCTTACTCACACTGTCGTCTGTTGTTGATAGCAGACAAAAGATAATTTCTGCTGCAAATATATGGCAGATATGTTTGCATAGCATGCATGTAGGCGTTAACTTAACAAGAAATGCAGCAAAAAAAGCAAAAATAACAACAACTAAAATGTAAAATATATTTCTAAGTATGTACATATATTTTTTTGGGTTCTTTGTTGTGTCTTGTTTTACATAGAAGAAATGCTAAGCTTATATTTGCTTCACAAAAAAAATAATGTGGTATACTATTAGGCTAAACGAAGAAAATGAACAGTTTTTGTGCGTGTGTGTGTGTGTGTATGTTGGTGTTTTAGAAATTTTACTTTTTCCTTAGAAATTATTTTTTTGTGTGTTCGTTTCCCTTCTTTTTTGCTTTAATTTTAATACTCGTACCAGCCTTGTTTCCAAGTACAGTGGGGCAATTCATGCAATATGTTAGAATGTGAGTTAAACAATTTAAGCATTTTGATTTTATAGAAGAGCCAATAGACGCATTCAGTCAACCCTTCTTTCTAGTATTCGTGAGATAAGTAATGTCTCTTGGGCATATGCGAGCTTATCTCTCATGAATTTTGCTTATGGAATTTTGGTATTTCTAAATTTTAAACCTCTAGTTTCCATTGTTTCGAGGTGGGTTTTTTTAATTGTAAAATAAACTTTCTTTCATTCCTTTTCATTAGTTTTTACAAAATTTTTCCACTGTGCCGCAATCAACGAACCAACCTTTCATTGTACTTTGTGGCCAGAGAGAAGACAATGAACTTTAAGTCTTTGTATTTCTTTTTCATTCATTTTCCTTTTTTTGTTTTTGCATTTTTTATCATGTGGTTTTTGTGTTTGCTGGCGTTTTTTTGTTTTTGTTGTTGTTGTATTTCTTTTGAAATACTGCAGCTGTTTTGTTAACTGTTGACTTATTATTGTAAAAAAGAAAAACAAAAACAGAAAAAGTTGTGTATGAATCACATACATGTAGCCAGGCGTCATTTGTTGTGGCACATCACATGCATACTTTTAGGGGATGGGCAAACGTAATATTGCGTGTCAGCGTACACAACAATCATACTTATTTTGTTCAACGTTTTTGAAAAGCAAAAAAAAAAAAATTGCTTACTTTTGGTTTCAGTTTTTATAATAAAATAGTTTAAATTGTAAGTTTTAGAGGTTTTCTATTTTTTTTTTATTCTTTTTCTTTTTACCTTAAAGTATACTATAGGAAATAAGACGTGAACTAGAATTTTTTACTCAAAATTTAAACTATAGTTTAGCACTGTAGTACAGGCTGTTATATTAACCATGTTACAAGAAATTTTGCAACAGAAAGTCTTGGGTAAAAGGATTTTTTAAGTGGGTAGACGAAAGGGCCAAGATGTCATAAAGCATTCAAAGTTTTGGCCGAGTGCTTTCTGGTGTTAAGCCTAGGTTGAAATTTGAGAAGTAGACCGAATGAAAGCAACAGATTGATTTTCGACCACTTTAGTGTTTGAATGCGACAAACGCCGTCTGCATTATAATAGACCAGTTTGAGGAACGAACCAATATTACAAACAAACGGAAGCTGGGTTTTTAAGCCAGGAACAGGGCAGAGAACAGCTACATAATCAAGCAAGCTACATTTGGTTCTATAGTAGCGATCACCTGAATTCAACGACTTATTAATTATTTTCCTAAAAAGATAAGGAGCGATGCACAAATAAAGGAGGATTGGAAGGTTAAACTTTTATATAGAAGTAGAATGGGAAAGCGAACTGTGAGAACGACGGTCCTTCCATATATTCACATCCTAAGAAACCATGTACACATACCCCAAAGGGTGAAGGAAACCTCTGTAAAAGCTGCCAACAAGATGGTAAACGCTATTTCAATTACAGCGATTTCAATTATAACTGAACGCGTTTTTTGGTGAGCCATAATCCGCAATTTAACTCACGATACGTTACCAGGTAAAAGGCTATTCGTATTGATATTATTGCGCTACTTACAGTATAAGGAAACTTTATTGCAAAAGCCCAACAATAATTCAATGATTGCAAGCACAAGTCACCATGTTACACTTCATAGCTGCCTGCTGCTTGCTGCAGCTGATGATCCTTCGACAAAAGCTTTTAATGGACAATTGTTAATCCTGCTGAATTTAAATCATTCACTTTACTTTAATGCTCCAAAGCAATTTAATATTTCAAGGATTTTTTCCATTTTTTTTTTTTTTGTTGTGCTTTTATTCGATTCTCTTTATAGCGAATTTTATCTATGGCTTTGGCAATTGCAATTTACAATTTGGGAAAAACGCAATTTACATCAAAATAAATTTATTTATTTATTTATTTGTTGTTTATACGTAAATATATTGTATTTTATGGTATGGTTTACATAAAAAAAAATTTAAAAAAAAAAATGAAAATTGTGTAGCATATATTTTTTGGCAAGCATATCAAAAACAAAATGTGGCATACTTTTTAGCTGGCCAGAAAAAATAATAAAAATTCAAGCAGGAAAGCAAAAAAGAAAACAAAAAATTGAAACAGAAAAGAACAGCCATCACTATAAATAAAATAAATAAAAAATGAAATAAAACTACGAGTCAAAGACATTTGAACTGCAAATGAAAATGTGTTTATTTATTTATAAAAATAAAATAAAACAAAAATAAAATGAATTTTTTTTTTGTAGATTTTCCGTTGAACTCTTTGCCATATTTTTCGTTTAGGGACTAAAGCAAATTTTTAATGAAAGCCAAAGCAGTTGTTGTCAACGAACTGTCTACGGAACTGAAAACCCTTTTGGAAAACAGCCAGGCATGGCATTTCCAAATAAAAAAAATAAAAAAATAAAAACGGGAAAAACTCTAGCCCAAGAGAGCTTCTTCGTTCATAGGCTTTTATACTGCAACACACAACAACTGGTAACATGATTTAGTTAAATTTTAAATGATTAGATTTTCTTTTTCTTCTTCTCTCTCTAGTTTTTCTTTTTTTTGCAAAGGCCTTTATATGGGATTTGATAAAAATTTATTTTCCGTTTTTCATTTTTTTAGAATAAAAACACAGGCAGTAACAATTTCTAAATATTTATGACAAACCATTAAATTTACAAAAAGAAATGTCTGTACATATCTAAAAAGCAATTTAACTAACAAATTTATTGCATAGTTTTAGGCTTAACCATTATAGTTATTGTATGTATGCAGTCAATCCCTCAATATAAATAAATTTCATGTACACAAAATTAGTTTTCAAAGCTGATTTATTACGCGAAATAGAAAAAATTATCATTAAATAAATGCATGCGGAAATATTTTGTTAAAATTCGTTAAAAAAAAAAAACGAAACCCCAGAAATATTTAAACAAACTCAAATATCAAGCGCCTAATAGTATGCAAATCACACACAAAAATATCTGCACTCATAAAAACACGCCATAATTTATTATAACGACTCTAAATTCCCACTCCCTGCCTCTCTCGCTCTCTCTCTCTCTTTCATGCTGTGTATTGCTGTTGATTACATTTTAACACCATAATTATTGAGGAGTAATTTTTTGTGCTACACAGGCAGAGAGACAGACAAACAGACAGACGAGCAGACAGACGAACAGGAAGACTGACAGTTAGTTAGTTAGGTAAATTGTATTTGTGTTAAAACAATGACCGCAAAATTATAGCATAATTTTGGGCTGTTGGAGGTGTGGGCCTTTAAAATATTAATGGCGGCTTTTAAAGCAACCTCTCTTAACAATTAATATTTCTCTTTCGTTTCGACTGAATAATTTAGGGAGGCATAGAGAGGACGTGAATGGGGAAGAGAGAGCGTAAAGAGAGCCATTTAACAGAATTGTGTATTGCGTGTTTAAGTTGTTCGAGGGTCTGTTATTAAAAGTCAAATTAATTAAAAGGATGATTTTTTTTTGCTCTCTTTCCTCTTTCGGCGAAAAGCAAAAGTAAATTTTATGAGAAGATTAAACAACAAAACAAGTCAAAGGACCTATAATTTACTCGTTACACAAGAACAACAAAATTGATTACGGCCTATTAATTAAAAATAAATACAGCGTAATTTGGCAATCATTTGTAGTAGGCGGTTCTTAGAGCTAGAAACAATTGAAAACTTGTTAAATAGACAACAGAGTTGATGGATGATAGAGATTTGCTTTTCAATAAACGCGATTTTTTTAAAACCTTGTATAAACAGAAATGATTTTTGAAATAAAAATAAGGGACAGCCTGAAGAGGGTTAACTTAAAATCTATCGCCCTTGCATTCAGGTGTTAGACGCCTTTGAAAGCAACGATCTTAATGGACTCTTATAAAATATGTCATTCGCTTTAGCTTGCACTAGGATATTTTAATAAGGTCAAAAAGTAATGAAATAGCAGCATTTTGAAGTAAGAAAAAGATTTCTACCTTAGTTCTGTATCCAAAGTAGAAAATAAATTGATTTTTTTCCTTTAATTATGAAGAACCCTTAAGCAGAACAGAAAGACAATTTAAAATTATTCGTTCTAAAGCATCAAAGCAATTTGTAATGCGTTCAATTCGGTACTAAAGAAATCAATTTAATCTTTAATTCATTTCCTATATTTGATGACATCCTTGCTGTCCAATATATTTTTCATTTTGATTGAAAAACACTTGTCACTGCCTGGCACTAAATTTTGTTGATAAATCAGCACCTAAGGTTAGAATTTAAATTTACACAATACAATGTTATAATATATGAAAGTGCCTTAAAGTATACACCAAAAATCAACAACAATTATGGCTACATAAAGTTTCCGGCTAAATAGCAATACAACACAAAAACATTAAAAAATAAAACGGAATAATAATAAAGGAAATTGTTACAGCTGCTACTAAAACAACAACAATAAATACATTTCAAAAAAAGGAAATAATAATTTCACTTTTTTAAATACAAACTTCTGTACAAAAACAAAGCTAAAACAAAACAAAAAAACCCTTTAAATATGCAAAAAACCACAAAATTAAACAAAATAAAGAGAGAAAAAAACCAGAAATTGAAAATAGTCCAGTTAGCAACCAACAGTTACTATAACAAAACTGCAAGAGTAACAAGAACAACAACAACAAAAATGGTAATAATGTGAAACATAAAACCCGGAGAGTTCAAGTTAAAGTTTGACATGATGATTACACCGAATATTGTATGTACACCCGTGCAATTTTCTCTCTCACACTCTGCCGGTCTCTTCGTTCTCTCCGTCTCGCTCTCTCTCTCTCTCTCTCGCACTCATTCACTGGCTTTTAGTTTTGCGTACTTGAAATTGTTTCTTTATTTCACTTTATTTCTCTACAGTATTGGTGGTCACATTTACAGGTGACGCCTAAAAGTATACTTTACTTTTATTTAAATGGGAGTATTTTTTATGCCTTTTTTTGCTTGCATTTCCCTTTTCTACTCTTTCTTTGTGTGTTTTTATCTTTCATTTCATTTTTTTTTTAATTGCCTGTGTATGTTTGCCGTACTAAAAGGAAACTAACGACGTCATATAGGCTCGCCAGCTAGACGCCTTAATGTATGCCGTTATATTTTTGCATTCGTTTTGCATTTTACTTGTCATTGGTGTATGTGAGCGTAAGAAATGAACGATAGAGAGAGAGAGAGAGAAAATAATTGTTTGCATATAATTTTAGTGCAGAATAATTTATATGCTCGCATATTATCTCTGGCCGTTTTAGTGCCACCGGCAGTGGCACTTGCTATGCACGTTCGGTTAGTGGAGTGGTAAAATATGTTATAAATTTTTAGTTTTTAAATATTTATGAAAAAAGGAAGGAAGCGAGTATTTTAAATCTGCACTAATGCTCTGGAATCTCTTAAGGAGCATCTTGTGCCAAGGGATCTAGTACATCGCCCTTCAGTTGAATCGTCCGAATTAGTACAGGAATGAGCATTGAAAATGGGGCGGACTCAGATGAATCAATATCGTCACTTGCAGCAGATTTTGAATTACCAGTGTTGGACCCTATTGAAGTTTGAGAGAGAGAGTGTATTAGGCTTCTAATATGGATAATTACTGGGCACTATATGTTTGGAGCTATACAAGAACATGTTAAGTAGCCGTATTACACCCGTTGTAGGAGTTGTCAACACGAGTAAGAATCGTTTTAATGGGAACTAGATCAGTCTCTAAACGTACTTTACATATAAATTTATCAATTTCGACAGAGAAACTGATGAGTGCCCACTAGAACTACGTGAAGTTTACCAATTCAGGGATTCCGCGTAGAGCTCACTTAGTCCTCGTAATTGGAGTTGTTACTGATTTAGTTATCGAACAGCATAGGTTTCGACATGTATATAAGCTTATAACATCAAAAATGTTTGAGAGAATAATTGGCGCTGTGAAAAGCTAAGCTAAGGCAAGCCTATGAAATATGACACCGAAAAACTCAATGAGAAAATATGGCACTGGCAAATTTGATAGGCTATATGCACCTGGACTACAGATTGGTCTTGAAGTGATTCGTGTGAAATGTGCTTAAGACTCGAAGAGAGATGTTGACTTTTCAGGGCACACAACCCAACCGCCGTCTGATCTTGTCATAACCTGACTTACACTCATTAAATACACAATACCTCTGTATTGAAACGGATTTCCTTCGAGTTTACCGAAAAGGTCTATGTGTTCATTTGTAAACAAACCCAAAAAAGTATACAATAATTATTGTTGACGCCATAAGATATGCATTAAAATCATATGGTTTCTTTGATTGTAAAGCACTAGCGATCTGTAGCTGACATTACATTTAAATGAAGGACTATTCTAAGCGCCTATGACTTTGGAATTTAATCTAGTTTTCGCAAAATTTCTTACCCCTTATAGTATGCAATAATTTTTTTGTTTGTTCTTTGTTGATTGTTGTCTTACCTGAAAATAAAAGAAAAAAAAAATTACAAAAATTAATTCACATTTATAGTTATTGTTGCAGAAAAACTTCAGTTAGAACAAAACTTACAAAACTATATACAACACAAGTGCTCGTAAAACAAAAGAAATCAAATTAATTTAATAAAATTTCCTAGAAAAACCACTTCTTTTCTTAGGTTTTTCTTATGCTTTATGTTTCTCTTTATAAAACCAAATAGCCAGAGAAAATTCTTGATGATTTCAAATGAAAATATTTATGGCCATAACTTGAGGCCAATAGCAGCAATAATACGAAAGAAAATTTCTGATTTACTTTTCCATTTACAATATTTAATATTTGTTTTATTGCTTTATTGTTTTTCTTTTTTATTGTGTATGCAATAATATTACAAGAAAATTTTCAAAATGCAGTAGAAACATTGTTAGATTTTCATTTTTCATTTCATGTTTAAGTAAATCACGCATATATTGGTTATGCTGGCTGCAACTGCAGTAGCAATTTACCCCCCACCACTCCCCGTTTTTTTCATTTTCTTTGAAGATTTTCCTTTCCATAGGGAGAGAGAGAGAGAGAGAGAGAGAGAGAGAGAGAGAGAGAGACAGAGAGGAGTTGGCAACATGTTAAACTGTTTAGCAGCATCAAACATTCAAAATGAAGAAGAAAAGAAAATTTTAAATTACAATACAACAACAACAAGAATAACTACAATAAACATAATAGAAAGAAATGAAAAACGATTTTCCATTACTTTCCTAACCAACTCTAACACTCTTTAACTGCAGGCTATACAAGAAGAAAATTCTGTAATTCTGTTTTTTTGCGTGTGTTTTCTTTGATTACACTTTTCTCGATTTCGTTTTGTTTCTTTCAATATGTTTTAGTCCTTTATTATTGTTGTTGCTATTCCATTAAATTGTATGAATGTTGTTGTTGTTGTTGCTGTTATTTGAACAACATTTGTTTTAATACTCGTTCACAATATAAAACACAACTAATGTTCACATTATAGTGGGGGCTTGTGGTTGGTAAGTTTTCTTTCCTCCTTTTTCTTTAAAGCCAAGTTCTTCTCTCGTCTCTATTATTGTCGTTGATGTAGTTGTTGTTGTTGTCTTAATGATTATTGACAAAATACAGTTGCGACTGCAAAAGTTTAATGGCAAATTATGACACAACTCCAACAACAGAACATGATTTAAAAAGTAATAGAAACAGCAAATGCAACTTGCACAGTGTAACACAAAATGATGAAAAAAATTAATAAAAATTTTGGAAAGAGCAGGAGTTGATGCTTAGAAGCTAACCGACGGTACAATGCTGCAATAGGGAGCACAATACTTTCCTTCTGTCTATGTGCGGTTTCCCTGACGTCAGGCAATCGGAATTTAGTCTTTTGGGTTTGTACGTCTACAACCCGAAAGTTATCGGTGCCTGTACGCCTAGTGAACAGCTGATGGTGTGCTTCTGCTTACTGGAAAGCGGCAGCTTATTGAAAAAGCTAAGCAGTAGATATCAAATGTAAAGCCTCAAACTTTGTAATACAGTACAGTACAGTACAGTACAGTACAATACAGTATCGGTGGTTAGTCAAGCCAGTAGGCCAGCCATGGTCTATTGAATTTTCTTTTTCAATTGCTGCCCAGTTGGTAGTTTCTAAATACCAACTTTTATGCAGAGAATCTGTCGAAACTTGATTTGAAAACCTGGAAATCATATTCCTCCGTCTCCTCAGTTTTAAAAATTGTTACCACAAGGCACCCAAAATCCTTTAAAAGACTCATAGTGGGAGAGGCGTTTTAGATGCAAGAAGTTAGGAAAATCTTTCTATAAGGATTATTCTGAGCTGAGTACTGAGTATCACCTCTCCCAGTGAAGTGGAAGATAATACTCCAAACAGGCTTCAGTTGACCCAGAATGGATCTTAGCCTTCTGGATATGGGTCTGTCACTGTATCCAATATTGGGTAGTTAGTCCTATTGTAAATACTACATGCTGTGGTAATGGTTTTTAACGTTCTAAAGTTTAGTGTAATAACATTCTGCAAGAAAAAGACCTGTTGTTAATACAGTGCGACACAATAGTAAGTCGAGATAATTACATTTCGCAATTGCGAAAAACAACTTCTAAAATGGGAAACCAATTACTCGTGGAGCAGGCCTACAAATCCTATTGTATTAAAAGAATTTCTTACGTATTTTAGTTTGAAAACTGTTTCACTTTTTTTTGAGTGTTTTTAATGGAGTTTTAGAACACTGTGTCTGGTTATTGGTATTTAAACTTCTGTCAGAGTACTCTGTACGAGAGTCAAGTCAATTATTGTGACAGTAATACTGTTGTTGCTGGTTGTAGATGTTGAAATGATTTCAAGGTTTTATTCGTATTTTGTTTTGTTTTTTTCTTTTTTGTTGCTGTTTGTTTTGCCATAAAACGCGTTGATGTTTTAGCAACATTTATCCATTTAGAGTAGAACAAACAAGCATTATAACTTTATTATGAGAGTCAAGTAGAGAACCAGGCTATAACAAGTCAGATAGACAATCCAAGAGACAGACAAACAGACAGACAACGATAGAGAGAGACACAGCTAAAGTCAATGTCCAATGTTTAGAGTCATAAAAAAAAAGCGTGGAGTTCGTTTTCAAACACTTCTTCAGCAAACACTTATGCTGCAGCAGAAGCCAGAACGGCGTAAAAATATTCTTCGAAAAGATGCGTTATGATTGAGCGAATGTGAGTAAATGAATGAAGAAATAAAAAAAATAAAAAAACATGATAAAAGAGTGGAAATAAAAAAATCATAATAAAAAACACTTTTTTATGGCATTTATATTGAGCAGCAATAAAAGCAACGTAACCAGTAATAAAATCATACGAAAACGAAAAAAAAAACAAGATAACTTTGGCCAACAAATAGACTCTCTTCTCTCTCTTGGAGCCTGAAGCGATTAGAAAAAAAGAAAAATGCAGAGGTTAAAGTAGGGGGTGGGGGAGATGGAATGGCAAAAGGGCAGTTAAAAAATAAACTCTTGTTTGTTTACAAGTCTTAATATTTCTAGGCTAAAGACAACAAGAAACAAAAAAAAATAAGAAAAAACAGCATTTCTAATATAGAAAGCAAAGAAATTTTCTATAAAATTGAAAAGAAAACAGAAAAACAAAAATTACTTATTTAGCCCTTAAGCTAAACAGGATGCAAAGGAACTGCTCTAAAAAGGAAGCAAGTAAATGAGAGGGAAAACAGAACGTAAGGGAGAGAGAGAGAGAGAGAGAACAGAAATGAAAATAAGAAATTAAATATTTATTGGAAATGAAAAATAAAAATAAAATGAAAAAATAAAATAAAACAAATACCACTCATACGCCACATATGCTAGCTACATAGCTAGCTGGGCTAAGAAAGAGAATTTCTATTTAATAAATAAAAATAAAAAAAATTGTAGGAATAAGGGAAAATGTAGGCGAATGAAAGAGGATTTAATAATAATAATAATAAAAAAATAAAAATAAAAAAATTCCTTTATATTAATATCAACAGCAATAATAAGTTCTTCAATATTTTTCTTCCTTTTTCTATAAATTTTTTTTTTTTTTTTTATTATTATTTTCGTTTTCTTAGTAACCAATCAATCAGGGATGATGATACCGTAGACGTAAAAAAATAAGTAACATCGGCATCAACATCATCAGTAAATTATTGAGAAAATAAACCCCAAAGTTGATTAGAAAAGTTACAAATTAAATAAAATAAGAAGAAATGAAGAGAAATGCAAAAAAAAAAAAAAAATCAAACGGAAGTCAGCCATATTTAGAAAATTCATTAAAAGAAAGAAAAAGAATGAAAGAAAGAGAAAAAAAGCAAAACAAAACTTTTCTTTGAAGAGTTAAAGGAAAGCTCATTTGGGAATATTTTAAAATTAAATTAACAAGAAAAAGAAAAATGCAATCACAAAAAATCCTTAAGAATTTAAGAGAATTTCTGAAAATTTATAAACGATTCTCATTAGTTAAGCCCCCTTGGTTTGAACCACAGGTCAGAACCTTCTGGAACCTAAAGAAATCTAGGAAAATACTTCTTCGGGGATTTTCCCTTCTCGCAGCTGTGTTCTAATAAAAACTCTGAGACTAAATAAAATTGCCATTAAAAAGCTTCTTAAAAATCTTTCATTCCAAATCGATTTCAAACTGTTTGGCTCTCACACTCAAGAATAAAATTAACACACATAACACGGGTGGTGTGCGAAGCTAGATTGTAATCCTGACGAAAGAGTTCTAATGATCAATTACGTAATAGGAAGGAAGGGAGACATCAAATGCATATAAGTGGGGGATCAATAGTTTTCGATTTGAGAACCTTGTTCATGGCATTTGATTTACTCTCAGACATTTTCCCAGAAGACTGCTGAAACATTATTCTTTTTCGAGCTCTTTCGTTACTCATTAGACTATGGAAAGGGGATAGTAGGATTTAAAAGCAACATTTGCATCCGTACATTTGCGGCCTATTATAATACACTTTAATTATTTCTAAAGCACTTTTTTTGTCGGTTGCAAATATCTCCCATACCACCGCATCAAATTTAATGAATAATATCTCATTTTAAAGCTTATATCTAACACTAATTGCGAAAAATAATTAGAAATTGAAAAATTAATATTTTCATTGATAAAAATTATATTTTACATAGAACTGCATGGTAATACTGTTGTCATTATGATTATATGTTTTTGTTCAAGCGTGGTAATAAAGGGTCGCTTAATAGTAATGCAGTTCTACATAATATAGTATGTATTGAAATCTATTCTGGCAATATCGCGATGTAATATAATGGCGTTTATTACTAAGTCAGTTATATATAATATGCATATTAAGTTGTAAAAAATTGTTTTGGCAATACTTTGCAGTAGTTGTTAGATAAAGTGCGATAAACAGGGTCTCTCAATTGTAATGCTATTTCACTTAATAATATATATAGTTGTAAAAGCCATTTTGATAATGTCGTTATTGTCATGACATTGTTTGTTTTATGAAGTGTAGTAATACGGTGTCTTTAATATACGTATAGTGTCAGCTGATATTTAATAGTTAAAAAGGTTTTCTCTTTAAATACATCGGGATTACCACCTCATACACTGATTTTAAAGACAAATTCAATTAAAATGTTAATCAGGCTAATCGGCTAATCGTAACAAACTTGGGCGAGCACATCATATCAGCAAAAATTATTTTTACCGATAAAACTGTACTCTTACCCCGAATAAACCTTATACCTTCTGATCCTACTGGGCCTTTCCGAACAACACGAAAACAATTCCCTGTAAAAGTTTCTATTGCTATGACGATAAACAAAGCACAAGATCTAATCCTTCAAAAGGTAGGATTGTATTTACCAGAACCGGTCTTTTCACATGGGCAGTTATACGTGGCTTTTTCTCGAGTGAGTATGTTTAAAGATATTTTTCTTTGTATTAAGGATTCGTACGGGCAAAAAGTTAACGATGATCATGTCATTACTTTTAACATTGTATTCAAAGAAGTTTTATAAAAGCATTTAAGCATATGTCTGTAAATATCTATGATATATTATGATTTCTAATATTTTTATTTTTATACTTTTAATAAAATTTCTATTAATTATTTTCATTTTATGTTACAAAAATGACAACTAACGGTGCGAAATATTCGCACGGGTTATCTAGTACACTTTAAAGTTAGAGTTAAAGGATAAAGGAAAAGGAAGCAGAATGTAAGCAATAAACATAACTTATTGCTTCTAAAGCTGATTTCGCTGTAGAGCACGTATTAAACAAGATAGAAACAAGAGAATAGTAATTTTGATACATGGTGGGCAATATCATAATATGACTTCCCTTTGCCATTGTCGTCAACCTAATTCTCTTGTTCCAATCTACGATATTCTGTTAATAAGAGGCCAATCTGCCTGTACATATAAAAATTATCACTGAATAGACGGAAAGAATTATGACACAGTGTGATCGCAACATCTGTCAAGAGGTCATAAGAGACTGCAATGATAACTCACTGTATGCCTGTATCTTTGGTCATGTTTAAGTGAGAGTTTTTCAAATTGTCAGGCCATTTTTCAGCTTTTCCAAATCTATACAGAAAAAAAAACTTGTGTTTCCTTTTGGCATTTTCTTTCTTAAATATTTTAAACTTTGTTTCTTATTAATGTTTATTAATAAATTAATAAAAACCAATTAATTTTACTTTCTTTGAAGAAAAAAAACGAAAGCAAATGAAAAACCCACATACCAACAATGTTTTTCCATTTCATTAAAGGAATTATTAACGAGTTTTTCTTTTTTTTTTTTTGCTCTCTTACGTTTCCTTCATTAATAAATTGCTGGCATTTAAAAACAAACAAAAGAGTTGTTGTAATTATTATAAGAAAAAGTGCTCACATATGGCAGTTATGGCCTACACACTACTATACACCACCATATACTACATGCTGCATGCAAAAATAAATTTTTTTATTTCTGAAAAAAAAAGAAGAAAAAATACAACAAAAAAAAAAAAAAAATATTAAACAAAATACTCAAGAAAATAAACGAAAAGCTTCCTTTTTATGTCGTTAATTTTCCTCTTGATCTGCTTAAGTCACAACTTGAAGTCTCCACTCTTTTTTTCAAGAGGGTTTTTAAACATGACGCACTTGATGTCTTTTAATTGAGTGCTTTTTTAACTGCTGCTGCTGCTGTTGCCATCATACATACAGTGGTGGTCATATAATTAAAACATTCGTAATCAGAGTAAATTATTCGTTTTATTTTGGAAATTAAAAAAGATAACAAAATTTTTTTTTCAATTCTTAAATCTAAAGCTTAAACTGTTTCCAGGACACTTATTAAATATATTATTTTAAATTCTGTAAAGAAAAAAAATTAAATAAATATTTTATTGGATTGGTCATATAATTAAAACAATTAATATTTTCATTTTAATTGCAGTAATTGCTTGTTTTTTTTTACTTACAATCAATATTTCGTGGGGTAACCTATGTTTTTAATGACATTAATACATCTGCTTGGCAAACTCTCAACTAAATGCCTACAAAAAGATTGAGGAATAGCCTTCCAAGACATTTCAATGTTTTGTCACAATTCATCAGCATTTTTGGGATTTTTGCCTTCCATCCTCTTTTCAACTTCACTCCACAAGTTCTCAATTGGATTGAGATCAGGGGATTGAGCTGGCCATTTTAGAACTTTTATATTTTGATCCTCTAAGCAGCCCTTCACAAGCCGTGAAGTGTGCTTAGGGTCATTGTCGTGCATGAAGTGCCACATTAATGGTAAATTATCCTCCGCGTATGGTATCATTGTATTTTCAATGATGTGTTTGTATAGATGTTGATCCATTTTTGAACTAATCCTTACAATAGGCCCAATACCATGCCAAGAAAATGCACCCCACACCATAATGTTGCCGCCACCATGCTTAATTGTTTTAATGGTATATTTGGGATTGTGTTGTTGGTTTTGTGGACGCCAAACATACATACCGTTTTCCGTCTGATCCCCATCGGCAAAATTTGGATTCGTCACTCCATAAAATATTTTTCCAAAAACTCATTGGTTTCTTAACGTTTTGTTTGGCAAAGTTCAATCTGGATTTTAAATTTTTTTTGGAGACGAAAGGTTTTTTTTGTGCGATGCATCCACGTAAGGAAGCTTCGTTAAGTCGCCGTCTTATTGTTTTAGATGATATGTTAATGCCATATGAAGACTCCAATTCAACTTTTAGTTGTTTGGAACTTTTAAACGGGTCGGCTTTAGAGGCTTTTACGACAATTTGATCTTCCCTGGTTGAAGTTTTACGGGGTCTGGGGGCTCTGGGTACATTATTAGTTACTCCAAATGTATCAACATGTTTTAACGCATTATAAATTTTTCCTCTAGAGCAGCCAAGTAATTGGGAAATGTCCTTTACCGTCTTCCCGGAGTCTTTGAGGTTAATTATTATTTTTCTTTCTTCTTCCGAACAACTTGGCCCTTTTCCCATACCTGATGATTATTTTTTGTATACATTTTTGCTTATATCACTTACAACATACTTACCAATAAATTTACACAAATCGAACGAAATTTGATATTAAAAATATTGTATTAAAATAGCAAAACTAAAAATGTTTTAATTACGTGTCCACTTTAAAAACAACACTTTCACTAAAAAATTACTTATGTCGTAAGAAATCTGAGTAAAAAAGGAAAATGAAGAAGGAATCAATTGTAAAAGAAATCAAACTTATCATTCCAGTGGAAAAGTCCCGTTAAAATATCAAGAGATGATAAAAAAAAATAGAGCAAATAATGGATTATAATAATGTTTTAATTATATGACCACCACTGTACATACATATGTACATACATATGTATATGAAGATACTTAACATGTATGGCAAAACACAGTGGCAAAACAACAGCAGCAGCAGCAAGAAAAATATACAACAACACGATGAAGAAAACAATTTTATAATTTTTATATGAAAGAAAAGCAGCAGTAGCATCAACAAACAAAAACAAAACAAAAGATGTGAAAATACAACAACAACAGTGAATATTATAACAATAATAATACAAGTAAATGAATAAAAAATCAACTGCAAACAACACATGTTGTCGTTAAACATGACTGACATCACAGAGTACATCAGAGAGTACAGAAGAGGCAGCAACACTTTTTCTTACCATTCCTGTGCATCTCTCCAATGAAGGGGAAAGTAATTTTTTGGTTTTTATTTTTTAAAGCGAACAAAACGGGCCTAAACGAATTCGTTAAAGGCGTTATTGTAACAAAGAAATTTTGATTAGATTGGCCAATCATAACTGATTGAAATTTTAAAGCCTCATATCCTAATGAAAAAAAAAAAACTGCCAATAGATAAGCGTCCAAAAAAGGAAGTCAATCACAAGCTCAATCATGCAAGAGCCCCTATTTGAAAAACTCATAATCCCATAAAACCTTCGAACAACAATTGTTGATCGTTGAATGCTTATCATTATCAATTTTTGATCATTTTTAATTTGATTTCGTAACATGCTCAAGCCCTTTCATTTCATTCGCATCCAGAGTATCGTACTTGTTTGGCAAATTCCTATAAATTAAGTCGCTTTCTTTAGGCTTCCAATGATTTAAATGCGGAATCTAAGCGACAAAGTTGCCGTAGTCTAGTGGGCAGTAGCTGGCTAACTTATTACAAGTAAGGCCAGGGTTTAAACCCCCAGGTCAGGCATTTATACAAAAATATAAAAAATATTTCTTCGGCGATTTCCTTTAGCAGATTTCTAGCAAAAACTCGCGAGAGTAAATTAAATAAAGAAGTCACCGTGGTCTAGTAGGTAGTGTGTTGGCTTATTAAACGAAAGACCCGAGTTCGAATCCCATGTCAGACATCAAAACGAAAATATGAAAACATTTCTTCGGCGACTTCCTCTCAGCAAATTTCTGGCAAAAACTCTAAGAGTCGACTTTAAACTGTAGCTCCCGCCGCTTCTGTATAAAATTAACACACACAACACGAGTGGTGTGAGAAGCTAGGACGTTGTACAATGGGTCAATTCGACCTCCGGGTACTGTACTTGTCACAGCTGACAAGTACACGTGCTCTAACCTAACCTAAATAAAATTGCCATGTAAAGTTCGGAGTTGACTTTAAACTGTAGGTCTCGGCATTTTATGCGTAAATAAATTAACTCACACAACAATAAGTAAGTGGCCGTAATCCTGACTGAAGGGTTGTATTTTTGCTTTAAAAGGACTTTAAAATAGTTTTCAAAAGTGTGGCATCATTTTACTTTCTTTATAGTTGCTTTACAGTTGTCGAAGTCGCCGTGGTCTAGTGGGAAGTGTGTTGGCTTATTAGACAAAAGGCCCGGGTTCGAATCCCAGGTCAGACATCAAAACGAAAAAATATTTCTTCGGCGACTTCCTCTCAGCAGATTTCTGGCAAAGACTCTGAGAGTAAAAATTGCCATGAAAAGCTTCTCAAAAATCTGTCGTTCGGAGTCGACTTTAAACTGTAGGTCCCGCCACTCATGTATAAAATTAACGCACACAACATAAGTGGTGTGAGAAGCTAGGTCGTAGTCCTGACTTGACTGAAGGGTTTGTAATGGCCAATTATGTATGTGCTTTTTAGTGTCCCATACAGTTACTTAAGTCACTAATGCCAATTATTTTCTCTAACCTACTATAGGCGGTATTTTTCTTGCTTTCTCTCTTTCTCTCTCTCGCTCTCCTTCTCTTTTGATCATTTCTGACCCTCCAAAAAAGATGACAAATTTTTGCCTGCTTTTATTTTGATTTTTTGTTCTTAAAATTTTTTTTATTTTTAATTTTGTTCTGCTTCTTGTTGAACAACAAATGTTTAAGTAGGAATAATTATGAGAAAAATTACACGTGTGTGCATGTGTATGTGTACGTGTGTACATGTTGAAGAGCGAAAAAGTGTGTTTAAGAGACAGAGAGAGAGAGAGAGAGAGAGAGAAAGAGTAAGTATGTGTATTTATAAATAGGCCTCTAGCCATTTAAATTATAATGAATGTCAAGGAGTGTTAACTGTTATAACACAGCAGCACACTGTTTGCACGCCTTATGTATGCGTGTGCGAGTGTCAATGTGTAGGTGAGTGTTGTGAGCAAGCGTATGCTTAAGTTATACTTGCATTTTTATGAGGGTGAAGAAGTTCTTATTCTTGTTGTTGTTGGTGTTGTAAGTTTTTCGTTATTTCTACACGTAATGGCAGTATGCCTGTGTGCGCTTAAATATATGCTGCACATTTGTTTCATTCCTGTTATCAGAGGGACATTTATGTATGGTGGTGCATGTGTGTGTTGCATATGTTTGTTTACATATATGTATGGATGTATGTATGTATGGATTGCAATAATGAGTTGCTTTTAAAATTCATTTTGTCAATCTTGCCAAACACTTATAAATTATGCTCTTTTTTCCCTTTTCATGGAAAATTTATTTTTTTCTTCCTCTTCTTCTTCTTCTTCTTTGTTTTATTCATTATACTTCTTTATTTTTTTCTTTTTGTTCATGCTGCTGTTGTTGTTGTTCTTTATTTTAACTCAAGTATGTACCCAGTGTGTCTATAATTACACTTGAAGATAAAGACATAATGCCCCACGTTCATGTTTTATGTGTAAATTTAACTTTTTTTTTTTTATTTTTGCTTCCCAACACACAACAAAAAAAAAATATGAATTGAAGAAAGAAAAACAGGAAAAAGTGTTTATTTTCATGTTTTGTTAATATTTACCAGGCCTTGTTTATATTTTTTGCTTCTTTTTTGTTTTTTGCCCTTTTCATTTCCTTTTATTTATAGAGAGTAAATTGCTATGGATGTGTGTGTGCTTGTGTGTGTGTGTTAAAAGATCCTCTCGTATCAAAGGTCATGTTTGTTTTATAATCTTGTCATCTTATGTCAAAATACATCATCATATACTCGTATCCAGAGACTGAAACAAACACTCCAGTTTTTTTTTTTTTTTGCACTCTTTAGCTTTGTCTTCATTCTGGTAAATGTTGGTTTAGAAAATCAACATAAAGACACACACTGCCTTTGACAGCAAGATGACGAAGACTACAAAGAAGACATTGATGACAATTTTAAGTAAAACGAAGACACAAGAAACAAAAAACGAAATGAATGACTGACTAACTGACTGACTGACTGACATTTTCCTTAAGAAACTGAGTACAAAACCAACAAACAAACGGGAATGATGTTTTTAAGGCGTATTCAGCTCCAGAAGTGTGTTAATAATTTGCACTTTGTTTGGCTTGCCTGTCAAATAGTAAGAAATAGGGAAAGTTTTTTTTTTTGTTTCCTCTTTGTTTTTGAAATTAAACATGACACACAAGAGTTATTAATGGACTTTAAAATAATGATCCTGTGTTAATTTATTAATTTGTTCGTCTAAAAATATACGCCACAAAACCACATATGGTTGCTTAAGAGAATATTTTTAAAGTTAAAAATTTGCAACTTTGAAATTCTGAAAATTTAAAAGATTTTACAGTGTGTTGTCCTGCAAATATTTTACAAGGTACAGTGATAAAAATTTCCATGATTTACAGGGTTTAACTAGGTCAAGTGTGTACATATTGCTCCTTTATTGCAACATAGTCATATCTCAAAAAAACTTGAACTTGGCAAAATGCGATTAAAGTTTTCAAGACATAAGTCCAATGATCTAATTGCCGCTAACACTTTTTGCTATAACTTCGGTTCAGCTTGGGATATAAAACTGCTTTTTTTTCAACATGTACAGAAGGTCTAAAAGAGCAATTTTGCTTAAGTAACTACAAATTTTTAAGTTTTTGCGATATGACTATGTTGCAATAAAGGAGCGATATCTTGTCTGTATTTACAAAAATAAACTGGGCTCTTGTATTTTAAATTTTAAGTTTCAATCGAATAGTGTGAGCCTTGAATAATTCAAAGAATGAGTATAAGTGATCCAACCGTATATGGCATCATGTGAGTTCCTCTTTGTGTCTTTAGTTCCATCAACTGCTTGTGGAGCATAGAGCCTGTACACAGGGGAAGTTTCTGGAATAGTTCTCATACGTGGAGACTTGTAGTCTCCCGAGAGATGTCCAATCTAATCTTAAATTTAAAAAAAGAAATTTCAGCTTTTTTTGTTTACTTTTGTATAGATTTTGGCATTTTAAACTGTGGCCAACTACGCTAAATATTAAAATAGTAAATGCAACTATTTGACCTGATTTTCCTTAGTTGTTTGAATGAAATATTTTAAAGATTTTAATGGAAAATGTCTGTTTCTATGATTTCAAAAGTGAATAAAACTTTTAAAAAAACAAATTGAATAATATGTGTGTGTACGTATTTCTGATCAAATATTGTGCAATGTTTTCTTTTTAAATAAAAACCTTGATTGACATCTTGACGGACAGGGGATAGAGCAATATTTTGGAGGAGTTTTTAAAAAATTTCTATTGTTAGAATTTCTAATTTTCATATCATATTTTGTACAAAAAAAAAGAATTTAAATTTAATAAATAATATCTACTCTATACAGTTTAGAATAAATTTTACTATTTAAAGCAGGAGCCATAATTACATGGCGGAATAGGTAATAGTGATGTGTGTGAAGGCAAATTAGAATTTAAAAACCAAAGACGGAAACCCACAATTTTAAGGGTAAACTTTGCTCTTAACAGAGCACTGTTAATTGTTTAAAAGTGACAATAAATGGATTATTCTTCTACTTTGAAATTCTCTCAGACTATTATTCTCATTATGATCAATATTATTTGTGAACAAAAGTGCTCCAGTTATCCCACTACCATTGTTCGAAAGAGGACTCTCTTTACTACATACATAATTGGCCATTACAACCCTTCAGTCAGGATTACGACCTAGCTTCTCACACCACTTATGTATGTAGTGCGCGATAATTTTATACATAAGTGGCGGGACCTGCAGTTTTAAAATCGACTCCGAACGACAGATTTTTGAGAAGTTTTTCATAGCAATTTTTATACTCAGAGTCTTTGCCAGAAATCTGCTGAGAGAAAGTCGCCGAAGAAATATTTTTCGTTTTGATGTCTGACCTGGGATTCGAACCCGAGCCTTTTGTCTAATAAGCCAACACACTACCCACTAGACCACGGCGACTTTAAGACTACTATTTGCATATAGTCGGTATGAAGTAAGTAAAGTATTTCATAAAATTAGCTTCAACACAAGTGGCTTCGATCAGATGGATACTTTTAATAGCTAACAGTGCTCTCTTAAGGTCAAATTTTATTCTGTAAAGAGGAAATTTTGCTCTGTTAACGCCAAATAGGGTGCTGCTCAAATTTATGGATTGCTTATCTTCATGCAGATGTAATATTGGTTTTAAACCGGAATTTTACAGGGCCCAAGTAAATTAAGCTTGGGTAAGCAGCTGCCAGGTTAGCCTAATCATACCTTAAATGGAATCAGAAGGTTGATTTATCTGATCTCCTTTTTTTTTTTGTTATTTAATTGAAAATTTGTAAAGTGCTTGTGCGTGAAACCAATTCAAGTTGAAAATTTTTATTTATATGGATTTGTAATGAAACATGTTAAACACTACACCACCATGCCATCTGTTTTAAATGAATTTTTGTTGTGCCAGCCTAACAAACAAAGTTGATTTTCACATCAAAAAAAAATAAAAATAAAAAATGCGTTGTAATTAAGCCAAGCGAGTATTTATTTAAACAATTACCTTTAGAAAGTGTGAAAAACGCAGGCATGTAAATATTTACGTCAATTAAAACAAAATTTAATTGATTTACAACCAAAGTCAAATATACAAAACGAATGCATAGGCCTCTAGTAACGGTGGGAGACAAAAGTATGTGCCCCATTTTATTTTGGTTTTTCTTACAATTAGTTTATGATTAAAACCAACCTCCCACCTAACTCGCTATATCCTGTTAAAGGCCGATTCCTTTTTGATTACAATTTTTTTTTGTTTCAGCAACTTTTAATGCAATTATCCGTATCCATATCATTAACATTTTATTTTATTTTAATTTAGTTTTTTTTTGTATTTTTAAATGATTATTTATTTATTTATTTTTTTTTTCTTTAATTTCATTTCATTTTCATACCGACTGACTGACTTTGTATTCATTTCTCTGCATTATGTTGTTGGTTTTTTTTATTTCAATTTTAGTGTGTGTGTGTGTGTTTAAACAATTGCCTTTAATTGTGTTAAACATTAAAGGCAATTTGTTAAATGAATTTCAACAGAAACAGAAAAATATCAATTTACGCATACACACACATAGACATACTCACACATACGCATACATTCACCGGCATTAAAAGAAAAAATATTTTTCAAATTATTTCTTTCACACATACATACGTACGTACATACATTTACACAGAAACTACTCATGTATTTCAATTTTTCTTTTTTCTTTGTTGTTGTTTTTGTTTTTGTTGGTATTTTTTAATGGCATTTAAAATGTTTTTCTTGAAAAATTTGTTTCAATAACAAGAAGAAGAAAAAAGTTTGCAGCGCCGGGACTCATTCACTGGCAAACAAACGAACAAATTAAAAAAAAAAGAGAAAAACTGTCAATCATAATACACAAAAAGACTGAGAGGTAGACAGACAGACGGACAGACAGATAGACAAACAGACTCTATAATATTTTATTGTGGGTTGTTAATAATTTTTGTTAAAAATTGACAAAAAAAACCAAAAAATTTCCAACAAAAGCAATCACCGTAATCGTTATTTCAAATTAAAAAAAGAAGAAGAATTCATTTCAGTTTCGTTTTTTTTTTGCTGATTTTAAAACGAAAATTAACAAAAAACAAAATTTTTTTTATATCTTTGTATACATATACATATGTATGTATGTATGTATGTATGTATTCATGTCGATGTGTGTGTTACGTATCTGTGTGTAATGATGATTTAATTGAAAACGTTTAACACTTTATTTAGATGTAATTGATAGCGTTTGTAATTATTTTTTGTCATCCTCTTGTCTAAAATAATTTTTTAAATGGTTTTTAATTTGAAGGTGTATTATGAATACAATAGAAATAAAACATAGACAATAAATATCAATTAAATTTAATACAAAATTTATAATTTAAAATAAAACAAGTAGAGAAAAAAAAGGAATGTAATAACCCCGTCGCCGTGGTCTAGTGGGTAGTGTGTTGGCTTATTAGACGAAAGGCCCGGGTTCGAATCCCAGGTCAGACATCAAAACGAAAAATATTTCTTCGGCGACTTCCTCTCAGCAGATTTCTGACAAAGACTCTGAGAATAAAAATTGCCATGAAAAGTGTTTCAAAAATCTGTCATTCGGAGTCGACTTTAAACTGTAGGTCCCGCCACTCATGTATAAAATTAACGCACACAACATAAGTGGTGTGAGAAGCTAGGTCGTAATCCTGACTGAAGGGTTGTAATGGCCAATTATGTATGTTATGTATGTAATAACCCCGACTCTTTGATTTAGGTCACTGGAATAAAAGCGCCGTAAAAATACTTTAGAAAATACTTAAACGATGCAGCCAAGGATCAGTAATTCGAACTCGTTAGTGAACGAAATAATTTGAAGTTTGTACGAACTCATAAAGCCCTCTGCCGTAGTCCTGTTGGTTGTGGGTTGCCTTATCAGATGTAAGGCTTGGATCACAGCTCAAATAAAATGAAAAAACATTGAAAATATTTCTTCTGGCAAAAACTTCAGTTGTAACACTCTTTAATCAAACCCTTATCTGACCTCTACACCATAAAAGAAAAACAATACAGTCCTACCAGATTTCTTGATGAACGATTTAACGCAATATTGGTGAATCAGTCAGCCATTAAAGTCATACAATCAGTAGGACAGCAGCTCTCAGTATGTGCATATTATTAGTTTACAATTAATTTCAAAGCCATGCTATGTTCAAAAACCCTTTCTTCCCGTCTATTAAGGACTTTAAATTTAAAAAAATTAAAATTTTAAACGTAATTTATTTCCTTCGTTCTCGCTTAATTTTTTCTGTGTAGTAAACCTAAAAAATTGTTAATTATTCCCTTAAAAAATTACGCACCCTTTTTCCATATCCTTCCCTTGAACAAAAAGCGCTTATTTTTTATTTCTTTTAAATTATCCTCTGCTTCTACTGTACTTTATTAACCAATTTTCTTTATAACCTCGGAAAAAAAAATGAAATTATTTTTTTATGCAACTTTTTACCTTCGGATAATGAGGCTTAAAAGGAAATTACATACACCGGCGTTCTGGACATTAAAAGAATCATAAAATTCGACTCTCTCTCTCTCTTAATCTATAGAGAGAGAAAGAGAGAGAAAAAGAGGGAGCGAGAAGGAGCCAAAAAGGAAAATTCAATGAAGTGTTTAAGCCAAACATAGTCTCTTTAGACAAAGCTAAACAAAGGCAATGAAAAAGTATTAAAGCAATGGAAATATAAATTTAATTGGCATACACAACGTAGATGTACATAAAACACACCAAAAATTTAGAAATAGAAAACGAATAGAAGAGAGATGTTAGTACAGTACTCAGTTGGAAAAGAAATCTCCATCGCTTCTTCGTACTTCTTCAAATCTTATTCAAACATTTACTATGTGTGTGAAGAAAAATTCAAATTTATAAACCAAAGACGCAAACCGCACACTTTTAATAGGGTAAACATTGCTATTAACAGAGCACTGCTAATTGTTTAACAGTGGCAATAGCAGATTAGTCTTGATTCGCATTATTGAAATGTAAAGTCTGGTTGTTGGGGGCATAGGGCGGAAATTTTATCAACTCTCAAAATTACTCCAGCTATTGCACTAACACGGTTTGAAAGAGGCCCCTCTGGACTACCATTTGCATATAGTCGGTATGGTGTACTATTTCTTATATTATGGATATTGAAATTCGAATTTATTTTATCGAGTAGACGTAGGTTCGTACTTAAAATTGCATCGGGTTATTCCAATTGTTTAAGTTAAGCCTTTAGTTTTAAGCAAAAGTTATGATATTCCTTTTTACAATGCCTTATATTAGGTTAGGTTAGGTTAGGTTAGGTTAGGTTAGAGGACGTGCACCTGTCGGTCAAGACAAGCACAGTACCCGGAGGTCGAAATTGACCCATTGTACATTGTCCTTAGGGGAGGAAGGAAAAGGAGGATATAGGAAAGTAGGGAAGGGGAGGGAGAATGGGAAACGGAGGAATGAAAAACAACAGACACAAAACAATAGAGGTAGAGAGTGCGACTACACTTATGAAGCCCAAGCACTTTTCAACCAGCCCAAGCTGCTAATGAATCTGTGGAGAGCCTTGATGTCGGCTTTCGACATAGAATACAAGTTCTCAAAGAAGGCCCTGCCAAGGGTCCTCAACCTACCAAGGGCTGGTCAGTTGCAGAGGAGATGTTCGACAGTCTCCAACTCCTCCTCATCGCAACATACCCTGCAATAGTCCGGCTGGGATCTTTTCCAGATCCCCGTCAGCGATCTAATCTCGCAGTGCCCCGTGATAAAACCGACAACCAACCTTAAGCTGGCCTTAACCAAGCCCAGCAGCCACTCTGTCCTCTTGCCGTCCACAGCAGGCCATAGACGCCTAGAAACAGAACAACCCGATCCTTATATTTTCCTGTTTTGTTTTTTTTTTTGCTTGTTTTTGTAATCATTCAATTTCAAAGTGAAACAACCCACATAAGAAATGAGAAGAGCAATAACAAGAACAGCATGTTCGGGTAATATTAGCATATTAAACATGTTTTAATAATAAACACAAATAACACACACACACACACACATGCACACCTACACTCACACAGGCATACACTAACAGTTGGAGTTGGATAGGCAGACAGAGAGAGAGAGAGAGAAAGAGAGAGAGAATGCAAGAGCAAGAGTAGACAAAGAGCATAATATGATATTTTACCGTTATATGTTAGAACATAAACATAAAGAAGTATTAAAAGGAAGAATATAAAAATGGATTTTAATTTTCTAATTACATATACGGATACACATACATACATACATGCATGCATACAAACATGCATACAATAAACAAACAAAGAAACAAACAAACAATTTAACCAATAAATATAGGCACACACACATATTTAGTATGTATGTATGTATGTATACAAGCAAAATTTATTTCCATACATACATATGTATGTATGTATAACAACATATACTTAAGCACACACTGTTTCTAAGCAAAACTTTAATATTCTCAGGAATATCTGTGAATAGACAACCTTGTAAGGAGAATAAAACTTTAAGAAAAAGAGTAATGGCAACAGAGCGCGAAAGACAGACTTAGGGAGAGAGCGAGAGAGCAAGAGAGAGAGAAAGGATTTGTAAAAGTGTGAGTAAAACAGGTTTTATACAATGTATAGTAAATTTAAAGGACGAGAGAGAGCGAGAGCGAGAGTGAGAGAGAAAAACCAAAATGAGAATTTATTGTGGTTGAGTTTATATGATTTGAAAAACAAAAAAAAAGCAGCAACAACAACAATAACTACCGCCATAATAATAACAAATTGTAGAAAATACCGCGTACGTAAACAACCGTTATATTAGAAAATAAATAAAGCTTTTTGCATACTCATAAAAATACAAACACACATACACATGCACATACACATACAGGCATATGTAGATAAAAACATATGTAAAGGAAAGCCGGCAACAATTTATACTGGCATTTGCAAATACAACAAGAAAACTAATAAAAAAAAAACTGTACGTATCCGTTAGTAATACAGTTTAAATTTAGCATTTTAAACTCACTCAGCCATACATGCTAAGGCTACTAAGTACAGTAAACATCAGAATTAATGGCCCACCCTTTATCTAAAGAAAAGAAAACTTTCTTCGAATTTTTTCGTATTTTTGCTTGCTAATCCTTGATAATCCTCAAAAATCGTGATCAAAAGCTGTTGCTTAAGTCTTGTAGCTTGTAAGGTGGGCTGAATACGAATACTGAATATTGAATATATTCGAACGATTTTCATGTACAAGATATAGTGTGTGTTATCAAAATTAAAATTAAAATTACTAAAACCATAACAAAGTCGAATGTTGAATATTTTCAGAACAAGTACATATTACAGTATTTACAGGCTGAAAGAATGGCTATTAAAATGGCGGTCATCCGAATACGATATCAGCGTCCACTAAATACCAAAAGGATGTGTACTCCACATATAAGATTGTCCAAGAATGGCGTGTATCTTTGGAGGAGACTATGTAAATACGGTGTCGGCGTCCATTAGATCCCTAGAGAATATGCATGCGACATCTAAGATTATTCAGTTGCCTCTGGAGGCGATAGCAAGTCATTGGACGGTTATCATGGGGATATCAAAGGCAACTAAAAGACCAACGTGCTTGCTATAGCAGGCAGCACTGAAAATTCAATTGGATTCCTATATGAAAAATGCGCTCCTCTACAGAGAGGCAAACAAATGGTCTTAGAAAAACTAGATTCATTGACAAAGGTAAGATGGGTTATTAAGACCACAGATTTGGCCCGATATGGCCTACATTCAAAACAGAATTTCCATTAAACCAGCAATGATAACAGGACACTGGTCTGCTATGTCATTGTCCTGCGTTTGGAAACCTAAGGAAAAGAATTCTTGGACACCCAAAATTTTGTGACAAAACGTGTCAAACCAAAGATGTTTTATGAACAAACCCGCACCTTCATAAGACTGTTTAGTCATGACATTATTGGTGATCAATTATCTTCCGACGCTGGGCAGTTATAGTTGCCTATTAAGTTATTAAAATTGTAATACGAGCCAGAGCCTTATGAAACCAGTAAACAGTTTCTAGCCGAAAGTCGAAGTTTCGTGCTATGTATTCAACAATTTAAACGTTTTGTTTTGTAAAATGCACTAGGTTGGGAAATAAAAACTCAATTTAATAATTAAATTGCCGTTCATTAAGACCCCATTTCATTTTATTATTTTGTTGTTTTAGTTAAAAATTTTTCTTTCTTTTATTTTGTTTTTCCCTTATTTGCAGACAACTTAAAACATTGAAATGAAGTTGCTTGCAACACTCATACGTATGGCATTAGCCGTCAAGCCAACCATAGGAACAAACTTTACAGCACATAATGGTCCTATAAACTGTAATTTCTTTAATGTCCCATAAACTGCTCGAGTTGTTTCGCAGTAATTACAATATTTCGGAATCACCAGCAACAACAACAACAGCAGCAGCAGCAGCAATACCATACAAAATAAGAGAGAGAGAAAGGAAAAAAAAAAATCAGAACTTTAATAGAAAGTCCTTTTACTGCTGTTGAAAACGAATGCAGGCAGGCAGTCAGCCAGTCAGTCCTTATGTGAGCCTACACTCCTTTATTTATTCAGAACAGAGAATAGGAAAAGTGCGTTGCCGTTACTTAAATTATAGTTGTTGCTGTTACTGTTGTTGTTGTTGTTGTTACTGCTTTTATTTATTTTAATATGAAACAGTTGTGAACTGATGTTTCACCAAATGACTCGTGCCGAAAGTCCCACAGGACTCGTTCAACAGTAGAAGCAGAACAAAAAAAAACAGAACGAAAAAGAAAAAAAAATACGGCACAACGAAATAATTTAGAGTGACACATAACGCAGTCGTTGTTGTAAAGGGCTAGAAAGAAGGGACGGCCCTTAACGAAATTAAAGAAACACGAAAAAAAACAAAAAACAAAAAAAAATGAAAAAAGTTGTTGCCACATGAGTGAAACTATGGCTAAATGTTGCACGTATGACATGCGTATGCCTATGCTGATGGCAAATAAGTGTGTATGTAGCACTCACACACTCACACCTCATACACAAACACTTTGTAATGCAACATTTTTAATAAAGTTAATCAGGGGTTACATTTCAGGGGGCGAGGGGGGTGTAGGAATGTGTCATGTGTCATGTGTGTGCTGCACAGACGCATGTTTACGCACAGCACATAGGGTTGCGTAAATATTTTCGTTTTTTTCTTTTCTGGCGTTTTTCTCGAAACTTTTTTCATTCAACAGTGTCTGTGTATATGCCTGTGTGTGTGCGCCTGGTAATGCCTTTGTTGTTGTAACACTTGGCCTTTTTATTTACCAGCAGTAACGGCAACAACACCAGAAATGCTTTAAAATAATATTAAAGCGGAAAAAAACCCCAGCAAGTAGCATTTCAAAAAAGAAGTCTACGCTGTAGAAAAGCAATTTTCATAAGGCCTAACAGTTTTCTTCTTAAAAGAAAAGAAAAAATCGAACAAAAGGGAAGAGTGTATAACCTACAGCACAACACAAAACTTTTTTAAAATACTCCATAAAATTCCTTGGAATACTATAAGAACCTCAAAGAGTAAGGACGAGAGAGGGAGGAGAAAATACTCATGTAATGTAAAGTAATGTGATGTGTAATGTAATGGAGTTTTCGTTATTGTGGGGGCACGATAGTGTAAGAGAATATGAGTGTGTGTGTGTGTGTGTATATGTTTGGAGATGGGGTTGAAAAATTGCATAAATTTTTACGACTACGAGAGTGTGTTAAATTTTAATCCGCCATTTCAATAAAATTTGCTAAAAACACATACACTCGCACACACACACACAAACAGAAATATAGCAGAGGCCGTATTGCTAAGCACCATTAGACTTGAAAAACAAACAAAAATTTTATGTGTTGCACTACTACCACTACAGTGTGTATGCTACAGAATACAAAAAAAAGGGGGGGGGGACACTGACAGAAAATTTGTGATTGTTTGAAAACAAATTTTTTTCTTGTCGTTTGGCACAGGGAAAGAGTTTGGTGTCGTTTTAAAAACAACATCTTCAGAACATCGTCAACATTTTAGGCAGAATTGTAATGACACTTTGAAACTCATGCTTTCGGCACAATGGTGTCAGAAGTGGAATTGAAAAATTTAAAAATAAAAAATACAACAACAAATGCCAGCATACAAAATGATAAACAAGTAAACAAAAATACAACAACAAACACTACAAGAATGAATGTAAACAAAATACACAAACAACAATATGGAGACTTCGAGAAGGCGAAACCACGAACATTCGCTTGGAAGAACGTTCATCACACTGTTTACTCTGCTTACAAAGCAGGCAAGTGAGTTAGTGATGTTCAGTCAGTGTTAAGTGATGATGCGGTGTGTGTTTGAAGAGTCTAACGGCGGTTTGAACAATTGTTGTTGTGGTTTACACAAAGGTTGTAAACAGAGGGATAACAAACAAAGCAATGTTGTTCACATAAAGTTGTGAACAGTGACGCACACAGAATTGTGTGCGAATAATAAAGAAAATTTTTTTTATTTTATTTGCAATCTTCAAGCTCATTTTTTAAAGGTTTCTAAAAGACAAAAACGTAACAATTGCAATGAAATCTAGTGCACAGTAGGCAGACATACTTGTTATATCGTTAAGAGTATCATTTTCTATTCAAAAAATTCCAAGATAAATGGATCCCTAGCACTCCCTTATGACCATGATAATGATTCTGCCTTACTCATCCCGTCTTCCCACTTAATATCGTAAGTTAGTCCTTAATAATACTTAGCCCTAATACCTAAGAAACTAAAAAGGAGTGCAAATTAAATTGTAATCCTAAAAGTTTTGTCGCATTTTAAAGAGGCTTTTTGAGTGTACAACAAACAACCCCATACCCAAACATACACTTTTCATATGTTTTAAGCGACGAACTTCGAATATGAACGAAATGTGCAAAGAGAGTACAGGCTGTATAACCGTAAATGGCAGGTACAATACTTATAACCAATATTACTTAGTGTTTTTGGCACGTTTTATGATGCAAAACGAATATTGTAGCCGGATTGTGTTTTTGTTGTTTTTCGCATGACAAAAATTGAATATTCAAAAACAACACAATTTAACCAGATAAACTCAAGACGAAAGAACGGGAAGGCACGGATGGAGGGGATGGGAAGACGAAACTATAAAATAAAATGACACAAAACGATGACATTAAACGAAATCAAAAGGGGATCATTATGAACTCTCAAACATTTGGCCTCCAAAAATGCCTTCTTCGTTTTCTTCGAATTCAATGAATGGTGGAATGGTCGTCTTGCTTTCATATCAAGTGTTACACTAGCATTACGGCGACAATAACAACAACAATGTTACATCATGTTGCAACTTTTACACACACACACATACACACAATAAGAACATTGAAATACAATTTAAGCCTGAAAATTTATGCAGAAACTTGTCAAAATTTTGGCTGCCAGTTGCCTCCAATTTTGGGGACTGGGGATGGGGTGTAGCGCTATGTCAAGGAGTTTAAAAAGGATGGGCGAGACTGTTGGTTGGTTGGTTGGCAGGCCAAAACAACGTTCGTTTATTCATTACATAATGGAAATGGCAAAATGGTTTGGTTAAATGGAACGTGTTTACGCATAAAATTTCTAAAATGCCTCATAAAAATTTTTCTTATTGCCTGGCAAGACTCTCCTTTAGCCCTGCGCCCTTCCGCTTACCCTTTCCATGTGCTTCAAATATATTTTTTTTTTTGTCGAAATGTCTAGAAAGGGAAAGCTTTGGAGATTTGCAGTTATGGGAGTCATAAAATAACCGCATATGTAAGTATGCCACATACATACACGCACACACAATCGAATCGTAAAACATAAAATTGCTGCTACTGCCGCCCTGTGCCTCTTTCGGCGCGGACAGAATGTGGAGTAATTGAATGCCATGGAATATTGAATTGAATATTTTATTTGCACAGATAAAAACAACAAAAAAAACAAAAAAAAAACAACATTTTAATACTCCTCTGCTCATCGCACTCATAATTTGTTGGGTTTTGCAATTGAAGAGGACAAAAATTAATTTTTTTTTTTGTTTTTTTTTCAATTTCATTAAAATATTAGCCTAAGGGACCCAAAGAGCATTTAATATGTGATTAAATGACCCATAAAAAATAAGTGACGGTCAATATAAGTAATTTCTCTAATGGTCTGGTCTACCCTCTTAAATCATGTAATTCCTTGGAGATAACCAATTTAAAGTTTTATAGATGATTAAAAGACAGATTAATGTTCTCTTATACATGTCTCAAGAGATATTGTCTACCACCTCTAATAGCTTATAAATGTACAGAAAATCGAATGAATCTTTTAAAAATTACGATGCGAGAGGCTTCTAATGGCAACACGAAAGCTAAATTGATCGGATGACTTAACAGCAGTTTCTCTTAAAGACTTTCCTAGAGTATACAGAATATTGGTAGAGGAAATTAGGAAACAGTTTCAGACAAGGACAAGGAAAATGCAAAACAATTTAATATGGAAACACAAAATGCGTCTTGTTTTGGGAAGGATGCTGTGTGGCCTATAATATCCACAAAGTTTTCAAAATCCACTTTGCAATAAGTCCATGGACTTAAACACTTACATAATCGTTCATTCTAACGCTTTAGTTAGGATTTCGACCTAGTTTCTCACACCACTTCTGTTGTGTGTGTTAATTTGTATACATTAGCGGCGGAATCTATACTTTAAAGTCGACTCTTAGAGTTTTTTCTAGAAGTATGCTGAGACGAAACGGCTGAAGAAATATTTTTTCACATTTAGTTTAGATGGAGATGTTTGACTTGGCGGTTTGAACCGTGGCCTCACGTCTCATAAGCCAATACACTAACAACCAAACTACGTCGGCTTATAGCCCAACAACGAACATTTATTTCGGCTTTAAGTTAATCTCATAAACCATAAGCTTTATATAAACGGCCTTAAGGGACATGAAATATTATTTTTTTGTGTGAAATTTCGATAAATTTAAAGCATGTCGGAATAATTACAGTAGGACCCTCGCTGTTTTAGTATTACACGGTTGCAAATGAAACGGTCATGCGCTAACCAAAAGTGGTGCACTATATAGTGACGGTGTATATAAGGCATCTTTTTCAGCGCTCCTTTTGTTAGCCTATTCAGAAAAAAGATTCCAACTGTATTATCCAAAGTCGCAATCACACAGTACGAACGCATCTTTCCTGCGTCACAGTTGATTTATTAGTAGTCATCAACGTTACTACGCGTATACATACATATGTACGTGTTAAGTAGCCTCGTTTAACTCTGCTTCGTTTAGCACTGTAAGTTATTGGAAAGTACTCCCGCGTAAAACGTGGTCTTGCTGTACTGTCATTCGATTTTCAAAATGTTTTTTCGCTTCTAAATTGTAAACTTTTTCACTGCCAAAGTGTTTTATTTTGTAAGGAAACCACTCCACATCTTTACGATCGATAAAGTCCATTTCTAGCCTTAAATAAATTTACACACACACTCTCTCTCTCTCTCTCTCTCCCTCTCTCTGTTCTTCTCTTTCTCTTAGATTCATTCCAATATCTCTTAAGTGAATTCTTAGTTGTTTTTTTTTTTTTACTTAAACATTGAAATTCCTTTAGGAAACTACAGAAATTTCTATAAAATGACAAGGTTTCCAGATAAAATCATTCGTATAAACATTTTCAAGAAACAACGCTTATACACACGAGCATACAAGAGATCCTTTGTTAAAAACACTCTCTCTCTCTCTCTCTCTGTCTACCGCTCTCTTTCGTTATGTCTTTTCCATTGCAGACAGTTTAAGCACGGTTAAGCAAATGTGTAATCAAGTAACGATTTAAATTTAAGAAGAAAATACTACAAGAACACAACATTCTTTATTTACAAAAGAAAATCGAAATTAAAGAGAAAAGAAGAAAAGAAAAGCAGGTAAACAAAAGCTGTAAAAAGCCTAGATATAGGAGAAATGTATGATGATGAGAATGAGAGAAAATGAAGGTGGAGAAAGAGTGTATGAAGCTTGTCATTTGTTGTTATTATTGTTGTATATAATAAAACCACATACAAAATTGTGATAATTTTACCACACATTTATGAGAAAGACACTTTAAAAGCAAAAGAAGAGGAAATCTTCTCGCTCTCTCACTCTCCTCTCTAATTTATACGCCAACATAGACAAACAACACATTGACATGCTTTAAAACCTCAATTGCAGATTTTCCTTAATTTTTTTCTCTTTTGTTTTTTGTGCATGGATGTGTGTGTGTGTGAGTGTCTGGTTTATTTTGTAATATTTCTGTAAATGTGAATGTGTTAAGTGTTGTGTTGATATTCTCTGGTAGTGACATATTTTTTCCCATTTCTCTACCACACACACACTCTCTCTCTCTCTCTCTCTCGCTCTATGAAGGAAATTTTTTGTTGTTCACCACTTAAGGTGAAGTAGAAATAGAAAATCAAGGGAAAATATAAAACGGACTTCTGTTCTTCATAATTTTTGATTGTGTGGTGTAATCTGTGTGTAATGTTTAGAGGTTTAACGTCATGCATGCAAGCGTGGGTGTATTATACATTTTGGTCCTTTTTGTCTTTTGTTCTTTCTTTTTTACTTTGCCTGAATAGCTACAAGTGTTATAAGTCCCTGTATTGTGCTCCTCTATCGTGGCTCTAAGGTGTATTTAGGTGCTGCTGAAGAGGTTTTGAAAAAAGCCTCACTTTTGTTAAGGATTTTTAAAGAAAATTGCTGGGCATTAAATCCTAAATGCGTATTTAGTAAGGAAAAGAGTTTTTAGGGGGAAAAAAATCATTATTTCAAGCAACATTATTTAAGAGAAAATAAACCACACAGATCTTGTCGTATCTAATCAATACAATTTTTTTTTTCAATATTTTTATAACGAAAAAGAGAAAAACGAAAAAAGTAAAGAAAAGAAAAAAAACTAATAAAAACGGTAATTGAACTCCTTTAAGAACAAGAAAAAAAAACTGCCATAAAAGCTAGGCTATAAAAACCCATGTTATCAAGGTATTTGCATTACAAACACTTTTTTTTTTTGTTTGGTTGGCAAATTTATGCTGTTGTTGCTATTTTTTTGCACTTTATAGCCACCGCAACAAAAAAAAAAAAGAAAACCTATGATGAAAATAAAAAAACTTTAAATGGCATAAAAAACAAATATTTCTGCTCCAGTTAATGTGTCGCCAACAAAAGGTGAATTTTTTTTATTGAAAAACACCAAAAAAAAAAAATCATAGAATTTTTATTGTAATTATATTAGTGTTAGTGTTGTTGTTGTTGTATTAGGTAAAACACTAGAAATAACGTTTGTTGTGGAGGTGAACAAAACGAGCAAAAAAAAAACCAAAAATGCAGTGGTTTTTTAATGTAACTCAATACGCCGACACTTTAATTAAAAAAAAAAAACATACAAAAAAAAATTCCATAAAAAATATTTAAAAAAAGTAGGAAAAAAACTTGTTTAACAAAATAAAAGATTTTTTTTAGTTTTTGAATATCGAAATAACCAGGGTATACATTAAGGCGGTACAGCGCAAGTCCTTTCTTAGTTACAATTGTTTCCAATTTTCTAAACTTGATCCTTTGTATGGAGGTGGCTTGTGTAAATCGACATGAGAGATGCTAAATTGGCATCATTGTTCAAAGAAAACTATTGCTAACCTAAAGGAAAACTTGTAAAGTCAATAGAATTTATTGGGAGTTGAAGCCGAAGGAGAATCGTAAAAGAATATTTCTGCATGACCGAAATACTGCTTGTACGCCATAAATAGAAGAAAATTGCTCATAGAATTATCATTTGCGATATAAAGTTAATTTCATATACCCAATAACTAACAAATTGTATGTAAAACTAGTCGAACAATCACAAAAGGCAAGGCTCTATATGGCTAGACCTAAGACTAGAACCATTTTATTTGCTATACTAACACAGACAATCACCGAGATGCAGAAACGAATACAAATGATTTGCTTTAAGCGATATAGGCATGAAGTCGCCGTGGTCTAGTGGGTAGTGTGTTGGCTTATTAGACAAAAGGCCCGGGTTCGAATCCCAGTTCAGACATCAAAACGAAAAAAATATTTCTTCGGCGACTTCCTCTCAGCAGATTTCTGGCAAAGACTCTGAGAGTAAAAATTGCCATGAAAAGCTTCTCAAAAATCTGTCGTTCGGAGTCGACTTTAAACTGTAGGTCCCGCCACTCATGTATAAAATTAACGCACACAACATAAATGGTGTGAGAAGCTAGGTCGTAATCCTGACTGAAGGGTTGTTATGGCCAATTATGTATGATATAGGCATGAGGACGTAATATTCAATAGGACAATGCTTACCAAAGCCTCATATTGCAGTTGAATGCTAATAAGACTCTGAGAAAATCGTTCTTCTCTTTACAGACCAGGAGGCTAATAAATTCGATCAGGTTCGTATGAAATTAATTGCAATTATACAACTCCCAGGACTTATCTTGTGGAACTACTATATATTTCGATTAGTAGAGAACGCTCTCTCTCTCTCTCTCTAGACTATCCCACACTTCATTTTACATAAAATACTTGGTCGAAATATAACAAAAAAAACACACGCATTTGTAAGTTATACACCCAATAGCTTTAAAAACAAGTGTTCAAACTGAAGGCAACGGTTTCTTATCTCTTCCAGCAGGTACTGAACATTAAAAAATAACGCATTCAAGACTTTTGTATTACTAATGACTCCTTTTATGAAATAATCATTGAAATCTGCTTAAAATCTTTAAACATTTAAGGCAGTCGCTACTGATTGACATACATTTTCTTAAGCTTAATTTTAATTTAATTCTTTTAAATTTCATTCCCATTTTGTTTGTTTGTATTTCGTTTTTATTCTGTTTTCTATTTGATTAGATCAACGCAGAAGCATCTGGCAGATAAGCCCTTCTTTGATTGAATTGCTTGTGTCTGTCGATAATGACAAACACCACAAATGGTGTGCCACAAATTGTTGCCATCTCCAACACTTGTGGAATAATAAAAAAAAAACTGTGTTCATAATTTGAAGGGGATTATTTAAAATGAAACAAAACAACAACAAAATCAATAAAAAAGAAATTAAATTGACTCACTTCAACTGTCAAATATTTATATACAGAGAGACAGACAGACAGACAGACACACAATAATGATGAATTAAAAATTGAAATTGAAAAAATAAATAATTTTTATAAATTGATGTTAAGCAGGCAGCCGGCCGCCGGCCGTAATGTTTAACAGTTTCATTTCATTATTCAATTTCGTTTTCTTTTCTTATTGGAAGTGTTTTTTTTTTTTTGTCTTCAGTTTGTTTTCTTAAATTTGTAACACAATAAAGTGTTCCCCCTACCACTCTCTACGAAATGTCAATCAATCAACCCTTGGATATGATGGATAATGTCTGCCTAAAACCAAGAAGAAAAATCTTAAGGAAAGTGGCACAATTTTTTAAAACGAAATTCAATAGAAATTGAAGGGAATTGTTAATATGCTTTCTCCTAACGGAAACTATGTGTATTGACCCCATAATAAATACTGCAATTGCATTAAACCTAAAGCTTTGGAGAATTCAGTCAAAATCGACAGAGAATGAGAAGTCAAGGACATTTATTCAAATGCTAGGTACTCAGACATGACGATGCTCGATGGATCCATAAAGTATGGCAAGTCTTTTGGCATACTTTTCAATAAGACAATAGCATCTGGGACACTAAAAACTTCCATAGAAGGCTTGGCAAACAGTTTGACCCTGGCTCAGTACTCTGTTTTGATAGAAGTTCGAATGGGAAGCCAATTAAGTACAGAAGTTTGAAGATAAAGTTGCCGTAGTCTAGTTGGCAGTGTTTTGGCTAAATAACAGCGAGGCCATGGTGCAAGTTCCTGGCTTAGAAATCTCGAAAACAATAAAATGTGATATAAAAAAAAGCAGTTGTCTAGCAAAAACACTAAGAATAAAATAAAACTACCACGAACAGTTTACAAGTTTCAAAATTTATCATTCGTAATCGATATTAAACTGTAGATCCCGATACTCCTCGACAAAATTAACACACACAACATAAGTGGTGTGAGAATTTCGATTTTAATTCTGACTAAATGGTTGTAATTAAACTACATACGCAAGTTTACAGTGATTAAACCGGGGAGGTTCTAAAACCAACTAAAGAATCTTACCTGTAAAGCATTATAGAAATTAAAATCATTATTTTGCCAGAAATAGCTGATCATCATGTATTACCTGTAAGTAGAAGACAAGAAAGGAAAAGATTATTCTCTGAGTTTTCTTTAGGAACTAGCAGATTGTACCCGGCGTTGCGCGGGTTATGAAAATAACAATAAATAAAAATCGGGTTTCGAAACCGGCTTCTTAAAAAATGCAATCTTTCCAATTATTCGCAAACCGGTTTATCAAACAACTCAGTTTTTTGAATACTCTAAGTCCTAAATATAAATGCATGCAATTTGCCCGTTTTTCGCCTCTTTTCCCTTTTTTGGACCCCTTTTGGTCCAACTTTTTAAACAGAACAACTCCAATAGCTATTTGGGAAACTTAACGAAGCTAAATCGTAAAAAATACCTTTAAAACCCATAAAATACAGAATTTGTGCATAAATTACCAATTTTTACCCTTTTTTTCTCCCTTTGTCTCATTTTTTCCCTTTGGTTCAAAATTTTTAAAAGATTTATAGCCTATAAACTGCACCGACAAAAGCTCGATCAATATCCCAAATTTCAAGAAAATCGGTTCAAGCGTTCAGGCATGATTCGGTATGCACTTAATTTGCCCGTTTTTGGCCCCTTTCCCCCTTTTTGGACCCCTTTGGTTCAACTTTAGAAACGGAACACCTCCAATAGCTATTTGGGAAACTTAACCATACTAAATAGTAAAAAAATAGCTTTAAAACACATAAATTACAGCATTTATGCATTAAAGTATTAATTTTTGCCCATTTTTTCTCCCATTTTGTCTCCCGTTTTGGACATAATTTTAAAAAGATTTATAGCCTATAACCTCCACGGACAAAAGCCTGATCTATATCCCAAATTTCAAGAAAATCGGTCTAGATATTCAGGCGTGATTGGCTAACAAACAAACAGGATAACCTGCACTCAATTTGCGCGTTTTCAGCCTCTTTCCCTCTTTTTGGATTCCTTTTGGTTCTACTTTAGAAACGGAATACCTCCAAAAGCTATTTGAGAAACTTAAGCTAAATCGTAAAAAAGTACCTATTACTATTTTTTCCCCATTTTTCCCATTTTTTCTTCCCTTTTGGTAAAAATTTTGAAAAGATTTATAGCCTATAACCTCCACGGACAAAAGCCTGATCTATATACCAAATTTCAAGAAAATCGGTCTAGACGTTCAGGCGTGATTGGCTAACAAACAAACAAAAAAACAGACTTACAGGAAGATTTATAATATATGTATATTAGGATTAACACGTTGACTGGCGACTACGAGATAACTCGTAGATTGTGTTCCCTTCTAGGGAGCCAAACTACGAGTTATCTCGTATTCACTAATGTGAAAAAGCAAAGTTATCGTTTTTTTTTTTGCTAGTTTTCTGAAAATTGCCGCAGCAGTCAACGTGTTAAACAAATAACACACTTTATTAAATAACTGTATATGCTCTCTCACTCTCTCCCTATCTCTTTCTCTTTTTCAAACGCAATTATGTACTTAAATGCCTAAACGACTGAAGCATAAACATTGTTTCACCCGAAAACAACTGAAGTAGGCATTAAAATAACGAAAGAAAAAAACAGGGGAACAATTTTGCAAAAACAAAACAAAACAATAAAAAAAACAACAATTTTAACACTTAAATATTTACAATAAAAACAATAACAAAAGAAAAAAAATAAAAATTTGCTTATCACCACAACAATTTGTGTTAAAAATAAAATGAATGCCAATGCAATTGCAAATGCATTTTTATGCGCATATTTTTCTCTTCTTTTCTTTTCTGTTTTTTTTTCGAACTTTCTCTCACTCTTCAGCAATGTAACGTTACTGACATAAAATCCAAAAAAGCAAAGCAAAAAAAACGAAAATAACAGTTTTTTTTTTGTTGAACAGGCCATTACTATTATGATTACGGTTAATGACACAAAGGTAAACACACATGTAAACAAAATTATCACAGTCAATGACTGAGCGAGAGGGCGAGAGTGTAAGTGAGTGTGTGTTAATGTTGGACATATTTTGGGATTTTACGTTTATGTGCGTAAATAATCCATACAAGCATGTCCGTGTAAATGCAATCTTAATATGCATTGAAAATGTTTTTGTTTTATTTTAATTTTCTCTCTTTCTCTCTCTTCTCTAAATACCGGCATTTTACTACGCATCTTGTGCTAATTTATTTTTATAAATTGTTGCTGTTGTTGTTGTTGTTGCTGATAAACTCTTTTAGAGTTTTGAGTGTGCAGTTTTAGTGACACAGTCATTCATTTTAAGTGTCTAGATTTGTTGTTTATTTTTATTGTTTTTGTTAAAGCTCATCAATCAAAGTTTGTGGATGTGTGTGTGTGTGCGTATATAAATTTGTGATATTTTTGGTGGAAAATGTCAATTTCATTACAAATTTTTATTTTTTTTTTTATTAATTTATTTGCATAAATTTATTTTTAATTTTTTATTTATTTAAGAATTACAATACAATTACAAATTATATTATACTCATGTACGAGCTGAGTAACTTCGACCATATGCCCGGTGTAGTGTCACAGACCAGAGCCTCTGGTGGGAATCGAACTCACGACCCTCACGCTAATAGTCTAGCACACTACCCACTAGACTACCAGGGCGCTCTGCATAAATTTAATTAGATGTTTATGTATGCCTATGTAATATGTAGATGTACAAATGTAAGTGATCTGTAACGGGTTATCCAAATTGCGTCTTCAAATGTGAAGTAAAAATAAAACTCACATAAATCTTTGCCGTTACGAAATACAATGACATCTGAAAGGACACCTTTGAATTGGTGGTAGAATCAGTTGATCTTTTGAGTCCGTTATCAACCACTTTAACCAACATTGCAATTGATATCTCGATGGTGTATACTTAATTATTGAATTGATATCTTGCAACTCTTTGGGGTCGCCGAGGTCTAGTAGGTAGTGTGCTGGCTTATTAGACGTAAATCCAGGGTTCGAGTCCCAGGCCAGACATCAAAAAATAAAAAGATACAAAAATTATTTTTTCGGCGATTTCTTATCTTTCGCTTCTTGCTTCTCAACGTTAAACTGTAGGTCCCGCCACTTCTGTATAAAATTAACACATACAACATAAGTGGTGTGAGAAACTACGGGCTTCTTGGGGACGATTGCTGTAGACTGTCTAATGGTGAAGGTATAGCACTGGCCATTTTATAGTCACCAGCAGCAACTCGTTCGCATCTTTTCTCTTTCCTAAAAACCTGCACAATGCACTGCATGAGTAGGAGTCATCCCCTAAGTGCTGGTTTTATAAAAAAAAGAAAAAAAAAAGGATATAAAGATCGCATATTTTCTCACCGACTGCGAAAGAAAGATTTTTTAAGAAACTTTTCTGCTGAGAGAGAAAGTTACCAAAAACAATAATTTGTTCACATGCTATCGTTTTGTTCGGGATGTCTGGACTGAGGTTTGAACCTCGGCCTCACGTGTAATAAGCCAATACGCCACCAACTAGACTACGGCGACTTCTCGGTAATAACTTTAGGAAAATTGGTATTTAACTTAGTCCGACAAGTGTAACGATGTCAGATCTTAGGATCTCGATAACCTCTGAAGTTCACAAATGTAAAGTTACTCCCTTTGGAAAATTTCTTTACGATAAATCCAAAACCTGTTGGGACGCGTGGCTCCGAGTACCATTCCAGTGAAACCACATATCGTGCAGTTTATAAACCACTTCTGCAATCACAAGGCATTGTTTTTAACTATTTTGCTCGCTAATATAGGCGCCCAGTGAGAAATTGGGCCTTCGTAGGCCCACAATTGTAACTTGTAAGGTAATTTTGAAAGAAATTTTCTTTATTTTGTAACAATTCTCCTCTGGTAGAGGCATAATTTAAAATGAAATTGTTCAAAATTTTTTGCAGTTTTGAATATCTAAGAAATTAATTTCGTTAAATGAATAATTTTCATAAAAATGTTCATGAAAAATTTTCTACTTAAAATATGCCAAAAAATTATAGAGAAAAACCATAAATTTTTCACTTAACTAAACCATCCATAATTCAATATTTTGTATATTTATTGTACAATAAATAGGCCAATTACCAATTATGAATAAACATTAGGGGTGTACAGATTTTTAAAATAAAATGTATAGAAAATAAAAAATTAAAAAAACAACACATTTTCTTAAAAATGAAATCAAAACGAAGGAATATTTTATTCTGCTTATATCTACTAGAGAAAAAAGAGAATATTTTGTAGTTTACGAGCCGCCTTAATTTCAAGATTAATATGTATACGATGTTAATTTTTGTTTAAGTTTTTTTTTCCTTTAGAATTTCTTTACATTTTAGGTTCGTCGAGTGATGATGATTACTTCATAAAAACCATAAACAAAGCAGAAAAAAAAAAGAAAAAACGTACTTGTGTGTTCATTTTTAGAAAAGTTTAACCACATCTTCCAACAACGCTTAGAATATTATTTTAATGCCCATAAAATGATTCAATAGTCGAGTAGTATTATTTTAAATGAAGTGTGTAATATTTTAATAAAAATATGACTAAACATTATACAGTGGTGGCCTTATAATTAGAAACGACTTAGCAACTTGTATGTTTAATAATTTATTTTCGAAATTTTGTTATTCATTTTAAAACAAAAAGACAAGTTGCTAAGTCGTTTCTAATTATAAGGCCACCACTGTATATGTACATATGTACGTAATTACATATAGTATATCATGTACATATGTTTAGAGCAGTAAATTAACTAGAATTTTAACCACAGTTTTGAAATTAAAATTATAATTTCAAGTATTTTCTATAAGCCAGTAGAAATACAAATTCGAAAACCACAATCACAGCCTATAAACATAGCAGAGATCAGTAATGAGTATTCAAACAGATGTAGAGTATTCATCATTTCTGATACTTATACGCATTCATACTTATTTTAATCAATCATGGAACCCCTCTATTCATAATCAAAGTTATGAATCAAACACAAATATTTCGAATGGTATGAGTTTGATGCCAATGTCGGATGCATACTCTTGTAATTTCATGAGTGCTTATGAGTAGCAATAAAACGAATCATTGCTGATCTCTGCTATGAACATAGGTCTGCAGAATGAAATTCTCCTATTGACGAAATTTAATGGAAAAAACAAATAATTTCTGCCATTATGGTTGCACTTTCATGTTTTGGTTGCCAGGCAAACGTTTTTAATTGCCTTGCTTTAGAGTTGAAGAAATATTTTCATTTTTTTTTTGTGTTGTTGTTGTTGTTGCATTTTAGCTTATTTTGTTTTTTTTTTGCCATAATTTCGCTCACTTTCTACGATTTGCAAACATAAAAGCAAAAGAAAAATTTAAAAAAAAAAATCTCTTTCAAATGGAAAAAAAGTTGCACAAAAACCATGTCATTGGAAGCACGCAAAGCGGTTTGTAAGACATTTTGGTCACGTGAGGGTGGTTGCAAAAACGAAATAAAAAGCCCGTGTATATAAAGAAGGTATGTGTGGCAGCATTAATAGACCACAGCCGAATACAGATGTGATCATCAGTATGTTGTGAAGAGCAAAAGAAAAGAAGGTAAAAAAAAGAACAACAACAATATAAATGCTAAACATTTTATACCACCGGTGGTGGTGGTGGTGGTGGTGAAGGTGATGGCAGTGGCGATGATGATAATGCCGATGCTGCATTCTCCCAATACTGATGTGTATGCGAAGCATGCCAAGCATGCATGCCACACAATTCTTTTCCAGCCTTTTTACCGGCTGTCTGACTACTAGCCTGACTGCCTGCCTGGCAATGACGTCTCTTCTGCATTTTGCAAAAAACAAAAAAAAAAAATGAGAAAAAAATATGAAAGGAATACCAGACTGTAGTAGCAATAACCAGGTGAATTGGATTTTTTTTTTGTATTTGTGTTTTGTATTTAACTGGGCTTTAAAACAAAAGCGAAACGAAATGAAATGGAATGAACTGAACTGAACAGAAAGCAAAAAGAAAACAAAAAAAAAGAATTTTTAAAGGCGCGTGGCATTGGATTTTTATTTTTTTTTTCTTGTTTTCTTGTTGCAGACTGTTACGCTAGTCACGCGAAATAACTTAAAGAACGAGACCGGCTAAGAAGCATGGCAACAATAAGAAAATGCAACAGTAGCAGCTTATTGGAGTTAACCAATAAGAATATTAAAGGAGCCATTAAACCATATTCTTTATAGGCCATACAAAAACATACACACACACACACACACACACACACACTTACACTTCAATATTGAAAATATTGTTCATTTAATAGGCCTTCTCTGGCTGTAGTGAGTGTATTGTTTTATAGCTGGTATGCCAATAAATAACGGTGAAGGCATCCATTGACTTTGGGATACAGAAATTGCTTCATTAAGATGCATTTCAATATACTAACACATACACATGCACACATACATATACGTATGCAGTTAAAAAGGATTTTGATCTTCTCAAAGCCTTAAACAAAGGAGAAGAAGAACAAAAAAAAAAGTGCAGCTCAACAAGATGTCTTAAATAAATTAGTACGGCAATGCAAACTCGCAACATGTTTCTTTACTTTGCTTTGTTGCAATGGAATTCCAATGCATCGTTCCACACGTATGTACATTCATTCGTACACAATAATTAACATTTCAAACGTCATTATTATTGTCACATGCAAATAAGCTGGTAGTTCAAGGGAGAACAGGACTTTTCTTATTGCTCAGTTTTTGTTTTTCTTTTCCTTTTTTTTCATTCACTTTTTCTCTCTCTCTCTCTTTGTTTTGTGTATGATTATAAAGGCGTGTGTATGTATGTGTTTGTATAAATAAATGTAAGAGTGTTCGTAATTCATCTCTTAACATCCGTTATGCCAAAACGGATTTACAATGAATAACAACAGAAACGCAGTACATAGAATTTCATAGAACCCAGTAAACATTTTGAAGAACGTTTTCAAAAAATGTTCTTTTAGTGTTAAACACTTTGACGTGCACAGTGCATGCAATAGTAATCAGGATGCATTCAAAAACTCCAAAATGTTTAGCAACATATTAAACCTAACAAAAAAAAGTAAGATTCGCAACATTCTGAAAAGGCTATCAACACTACTAGAGGCCTGAAAATTACCAAGAAAATTGCATTAAATGTTTAGGAACATTGTTTGGAAACATATTTGAATTTCAGTAAAAATTTCATGCAACGTCATAAAGAACGTAAAAACATTGCAGTTGGTATACTTTTGTCTTTAACTGTATAACCAATTTTTGCCTATAAGTATGTGACAGTAGTAAGAAAATATTACCCAGTTAAAACAGTGTGTCTTCTGTGTGTGTGTGTGTGTATCAGAAATTTATATTTGTTTTCCTTTCTTTTGTGCAACGAGTTAAAGAAGGAAATGAAAGTGGTTCCATAATAATTGTGGCTTAAAAAAGGAGACCCGACTACATGCAGTTACAGTTAATATGAGCACATATCCTGACAGCACCAGCAACAACAATAGTAACAAATAATAACAAACCGTAGACCAGACACAAACTCATACAAGGATACACAAACATACATTGCCACAAACAGCGAGAGCGAGAGAGAGAGAGAGGGAGAGAGAGAAAGTTGGCCATTCGTATGTAACGAAAATCTCCACATAAATAAATAATAAAGTGAACAAAACAAAAGCGTACAAGGATATAACGCTCCATATTTATGTTGCAGTAGACTTGCTAGGGTATGCGGCGAGTGTAAATGTGTTACACACACGCAGAGAGAGAGAGAGATAGAGAGAGAGAGAAACAAACGGAGATATACAGATACAGTTACAGTTACACACGTAATTTGTTTTTGTGGAGGTAAAAACAAAAATTATGCCATTTCCATTGTAACAAATAATTGTGCATGAAACACTTACACAGCCACACATACACACACACATACACACATTCATGAAGAATAAAAGGAATACGTGTGCTGCGACAAGTTGCATGCATGCATTGTAACAATATTACCCATTATTATGGGAAAAATATGCAGAAAAATTGTACAAATAAGCAGGAATAACAACAACAAAGCAATAATTAACACAAATAAAGAAAAGGAGAATCAAAAAAAAAAAAGTATAAATATCCTTAACAGGAATTTAAAAGTTAAAATATTTTAAAGGATTTACAATGCTAGCAAAGGATTAAATTAAATTTCAAAAAGAAATATTAAATTACAGTTTTTAAGCATTAGACAATGTTTAGCAACATTGTTTAGCAACAATGTTTAGCTACATTGTCATATCAGTAGTATTGAAAAATAGGAAGCAAAAACAGTTCAAATTTTTACAAAAGTTCATTAATTTATAGAGAAGTAAAAAGCTGGCAACATGTTGACAAAAATAAATAAAATCCGCCTTTAACAGTTTGCTCCAAAGGAAATATGTTGATGGCTTAACATATTATGTTACTGCTATATGGCTGAAATTTTGAAAACAATCTAATACATATACTGGTTACCAGTTTTATATGCAAATGCCAGCTTATGACTCAGTTACAAGTCATAACATCTTATTTAATTGACTCTGGTTCATTGTATTCCATTAATTTGCATTCAAAATGACTTCATATGATTGAAATTTAAAAAAAAAAATCGACAATAACAACAGAAAATTTATTGGCAACAAAAACAAAATAGTTTTGAAAACAAACAATGAAAGAAAGATAGGGATAGAGAGAGCGAGAGAAATAAATAATTCAACTGCAATTGATATTTTTTTTTGGTTTTTTTTGTTTAAAATAAACGTATAAACTACGAAACATTATCTTTTGTTTAAAGAAATTAACAACAAAAGCAACCAACAACCAACAATAATATCAATAATATTGGCAGCTAGAAAATGCAATAAATCAACAAAATAAAACGAATAATTGCAGGTGAAACGTGTCAAATTAGCAAAATTGCTGTTTCGCAAACAAATATTGCAAGTGGAGTGAAAAAAAACCAAAAAAAAAAAAACGTAAAATAAATAGAATGTGTCATCAACATTATTATTGCTATTGCTATTGTTGTTGTTGTTGTTATAGTAGTAATTTTAGTTATTGTTGTTTTTAGCAGGTAATTAACGCGAGTATGTGTTTCATACAAACGCTTTCCACTTAATTTGACGAGACAACAACAAATGAGGCATGACGGTGTTTACGAAGAAAGAAAGAAAAAAAAATTTTTTTTTTTTCAATTAAATTTGCAATACAGTGAAGCGCAATTAATTAGTTTTAGAACGTTAATAACATAAGTCAATGCATTGGAAATACACGCTGTAAGAAACTTTATCAAACACTTTATTTAATTAGTCATTGGAAAGCCTTTAGTCAGGATTACAACCAACTTTCTTACATACATACATAATTGGCCATTACAACCCTTCAGTCAGGATTACGACCTAGCTTCTCACACCACTTATGTTGTGTGCGTTAATTTTATATATGAGTGGCAGGACCTACAGTTTAAAGTCGACTCCGAACGACAGATTTTTGAGAAGCTTTTCATGGCAATTTTTTACTCTCGGAGTCTTTGCCAGAAATCTGCTGAGAGGAAGTCGCCGAAGAAATATTTTTCGTTTGGATGTCTGACCTGGGATTCGAATCCGGGCCTTTCGTCTAATAAGCCAACACACTATCCCACTAGACCACGGCGACTTCAACTTTCTTACGCCATAACATTAAACGAAAATATGGGAATACGATGCAATTGGTGGCAGTACCACTATTAGACGCTTAAACAAATTTTGATCATAACAGGCTACAGCAATCACTGCTAAGGCAAAGGGATACACAATGTATTGCAGGCATCAGGGTCAAAGAAGTCGAAGGCAGTTATTCACACAGCAAGATCGTGTCATATCGGAAGTTTTCTTTTCAGTGGGAGAACTTTTCTCATTGTTTCATCTAAACAATGTAACAGTTTATAGATGGACGCCTCCATTCTATAATACATAGAACATTTTTAATGTTCTTGCAATTTCTCCAATTTAAATACTGACAAAATTTGGATAAGATGCGCCGATCCGTTCCGAAGTTATAGGGAAAAATCTACTTAAAATACACATACAGTCGTATGTCGCGTGAAAATTTTGTGAAAACACAATTTTTCGACTTAGAATGTTATAGAACTGAGGCGTCTATATATCCTCTAATGTTTCCACAGAGTTACTTCTCTCGGTTTTTTAATTCCGAGAAGGTCCCCATGTACGTAGAATAACTTTGAAAAGATAATGCGAAGCCAAAAGATGATTGATTGTATTGTCCATGAAGTAATCTTGTAAAGGCCTTTACGAAGTCGTTCCTAACAATTATTGAAAGACAAATTCTTTACAATTTTTAATATTTGTGTAAAAATAAATACGAATTTATAAACCAAAGACGCAAACCCACACTTTTAGCAGTGCCACAGTGCAAACTTTCCTCTTAACAGAGCACTTTTAACTGTTTAACAGCAATTATTACAGACTATTGACAAAACAATACAATTCTCAAGGATAGTTGGTGGGAATGGAGGACGGAAATTTTCTCCATTCTCAAAATTATCCCAGATATGCCACGGTAGGAAAGAGGAACCTCCGGATTACCATTTGCATATAGTCTATATGGTGTACTATTACTTATATGTTCCCAAATGGTCACTGATCCCCTAGATAAATTTCATGCAAAAAATTGATATTTTCCAAGTCAATTTTCTCAGCACCATATCACTTTATATGTGACTATGTTGCTGATTATATTAAGAGGCTTTGGAACATAGTATGGTACTCATAGACCTAGAGTATTACCCAAAATTAGTTTCTAAACAAGTGGGCTTGGTCAGAAGGATACTGTTAAACAGTAACTAACAGTGCTCTGTTAAAGGCAAAATTTTGTTCTGTTAATAGGAAATATTGTTCTGTTAACTTGGATTTTCAGATTCGAATTTATCTTCACACACATTTTTTTTTTTTAATATAAAAATATTTGAATATTTATGAACATAATTTTTTGTTTTTATTTTATTTTGAATAAAAAAAACAAAGGAAAATATTAAAAATATTTATTTTCAATTTTATTTTTGTGATTAATTGAAAATGCCAAGTGCAAAGCCGTAACGTGCGCTAGCAAAACGTTAATGATATAAGGTGTGCATACCAAATAACTCATGATTCGTAATTTAATCGGTATTTGTTTTGTCAAAGTTTTTTTTTTTCATTTTTCGGTTTGAATTTCAAATTCAAATGTATTGTTTAGTTTAATGACTTGTCTTTGTTTCAATGAAAAAACAAAAGTTTTTTGTTTTTTTTTTTTAATTCCAACAAAAAAAAAATACAAACATTTTTATGAGTTGTTTTTTTTTCACCAACTTAAATAGAAATACACAAATTTCGTTTTGTTTTATTTTATTTTATAGGGGATTTTAAATAAAAATGTCTATTCACATGGGGAGGAGTATCACGATATCTTTTCATTTCATAAAATATTGAGCATAAACAATATAGACATGTTTTGTAAATGCAACATTGTTGTTAGCAACATTTTAAGCAACACATGAAATAAAACGAATTTAAAAATACTGTAAATAACTACTTACTTACTTAATTGGTCATTACAATCCTGCAGTCAGGATTATTGGTCTCGTTTCTCACACCACTTATGTTGTGTGTGTGTTAATTTTATACATAAGTGGCGGGACCTATAGTTTAAAGTCGACTCCGAACGACAAATTGTTTTGAGAAACTTTTCATGGCAATTTTTGTTACTCTCAAAGTTATTGCCAGAAATCTGCTGAGATGAAATCGCTGAAGAAAGACTTTGTATTTTGTTTTGATGTGTGTCTCGTCTAATAAGCCATCACACTACCTACTAGACTACGGCGACTTCTACTGTAAATAACAATTATCACAAAAATAAAACATCATCAACATTTAAGCAACATTTTTAATGCGTCGGCAACATTCGTAATTTTAAAAAATTATTCTTGTGAATTTAAATAACTTTAATGGAACTACAATCAAAGAATGTTAAAAATAAGTCGTCATTAAAAATTTTGTTAGATTAGCAATATTTTAAACTGTAATAAACTGTGTAGCAACATTAATAAAATTGTTAGCAACATTTCATTTTGGTTTGTTATATATTTAAAGTTATTACAGCAACATTTAAAGAATGTTGAAAATGCTACAAAACAAACTGCGATTTAGCAAAACCAAGTTTAGGTGTTCTTTTAGCAAAAAAAAAAATTGTGTTTCCGATTTAGAGGCAATAGTGACGCTTCCAACGAGATTATCAAAATTGATCGGATCAATTCGAATACCTATACTGATAGGTCCTAGATCAAGGATGAAAACGACCTCCACTTAGCAGGTACATAGAGTACTTATGGTATACATAGAAAATCTCGCTGAAGCCAAGGAATAACCATATCAAATGTTGCTAGCAACATGACATGAATATTTTAAATTCTATAAAAGAAAGCAATCAATAATGTTGAGAAACATTTTTTTACAAAAACCCACAAACCAAGCTATGCTTACTAAACAATCCATATTTATCTTAATTTTTCACACTCTTGCTAGCAACATGTTGCTAAGAATATAAGAAAGCTGTAAACACAGCAAATGTTTCCTGTATTACGCCTCGATTTATGATTTTTAAATTGAATTTAAAAACAAAATATTTTCATAAACATTATAGAGTGCTTGTGTTTATTTCATGGAATCCGTTTAAATACAAGCAAATTTTGTATTTTTCTCATCGCTTTTATTAAATAATAAAACATTAAAATATAAAAGGAGAAGAAGAAGAAGAAGAGTTCCAAACTTAAATGTAATTTTATATTGAAATAATCATATTCTGAATAAATAATTGAATGGTCAGTATAATGAATACCTTCTGGAGGAGTGGGGTATGTGGACGTATACGATTCAGTTGCAATGTTGCAAAAGATGATAAAAGCACATATAACAGCAGCATCAGCAGCAGGTTGCACGCATATCATGTAATGAAAATATTAAAAATTTCAGGCAACAAAAAAAAAAAACAACAACAGCTACAACAACAACTGTAACGGCATATAAAACGCATTTTAAATACAACAAAAAGAAATTACAATCAAACGAACAAAAGACTGCGAAGAAGAAAATAAAAACGCGATGACAATGGACTGTGGCAGACTTAACGGAAAGAATTAAAAAAATACGACAAGAACAACAACAACAACAACAAAAATCAAATATCACTTGTTTGACCAACAGATAAGCAAAAGGCAATAAAAAGAACAACAAAAACAATAGCAATTGCAAAAAAAAAAACAACAACGAAGAAAAAAAGAAAGAAAGAAAAACGACTTAAAACATGTAAAATGAGACGACTGTTGGAGAGACGTTATTGTAGGCGCATCAACAAAGCATTACAATTGTTGTTCATGTTGCTGCAAGAATAAAACAACAACAACAACACCAACAACGGCAATATCACATGTAAAAAAAATCAACACTAACAAGAACAAGAACAACGACAAACGAAAACAGATCAACAACATTTCTCATGCATTTTGCATAAATAAAATGATGAATCTGTCCTCCACTGCTGTCCTGTTCTAACTCCCTTTCTCTCTCCCCCCCTCTCTCTCTCTCTATCTGCTCGACTGCCTAAGAATGTGTATGTGTGTGTGTGTGTGTGTAATTGTGGGATGTGAAACAAACATTTCGAACAACAACAACAACAACAGTAATAAGAAAAAAAAATCCCTCTTCGGATACATTTGAAACGCATGTTGAACGTGTATCACCATCACCATGTCGTAGTGCAACTTGAGTATGTTATGTTGTATACATGTTTACAAGCCTTCCATATACATATTGCAAGTATGTATGCAACATCCATGCATATGTTGATTTAAGTGTGCTGGGAGACAAGTGTATTGTACCCCATGTAAAACATCAACTGACTTTAAGCACAACAACGACATCAACACACACACATACAGAACACAAAAGGACAGACAGACGGACAGCCGTAGAATGAAAGAAGAAAAACAAAACAAAGAAAAAAAAACATTCACATTTGCAATGATTGTTACAAAAATGTAAAGTAGAACGTGGAATAAGTTCGTCTGTCTGTCTGTCTGTCTGTCTCCAATGTCTGTCCATCTGTCCATATCATCTGAATTGGTTTTGTTCTTTTTTTTTTCTCCCGTTTTCTATATGCAAAAACAGTCGTCAGCTCAGTGCTGTGTGCAATGAATGATGATGACGATGATGATGACGACGTAGACGATGGTGCTGGTGCTGGTGCTGGTGGTGATGATGATGGTCAGCAATGGTATGGGGCATCATTGCAATGCTTGGCTGACTGTATGGGAACCACAACACTGCTGTCATTTTAATTTCAGAATTTCCGTTTTAATCACTGGCAGAAAATCGTTTTAATTTAAGAGGGAAAAACTTCACAACAAATTCCAACTGAAAACCACTAGAATATTATATTGTCCAAAAGGCATTATACTACACAAACAATAACAACAACCACTACACTACTACCGAACAGAAATTCTTCATTTAATGGAATTCAAAAAAAATAAAAAAAATAAAGGGAAAAGAGGAGGAGAAGGGAGAACCGAAGTCATAAGTAAAAGAAATATTTTCAATAGAGAAAATGGCATAAATTAAAAAGTTATTTGAAAATTATTTTCTTTGTTAAGGAAAACTGTTAAAAAGAGATAGAGATGGAGAAAGAGAATGCGAGAACGAGATATTGAAACTGGGTTACAACTTCCTTTCCAGGCATTATTCTCTCTCTCTCCCCATAAATCACCCGGGAGGAAAATAAAAGGAAACTTTAATAAAACCAAACTAAGGAAATTAAAACCAGAAAACTTAAAGTGAAAGCATAAAGAAATCATTGGAATACAATGAAAATTTCTTAAAGTTTTCCATTGACTTTCATTTCTAATTGATATTCAGAAACATTGAAAGAATGTTTAACGATATTAACAATATGTTTAGCAACATACGGAAAATAATTCAATGTTTAGCAACATTTGCTTTTTAATGTCTTAGCTTATTTGGAAAAGCTTAACAAATGCACTATTTAAGCAACAAACATGTGCTGAATGAATTTAAAAAGATATTTGATATAATTTATTAGAATCTCTGCTTTAATATTCATCAAATTTTGAATTCTTTAAATTTATACTAATGCTTGATAATGTTTCAGCAACATTTTTTGTGGGTAAGGCAACATTATTACATTTTTGTTCTCTTAATATTGATAAACTTCACAATTGTATGTCTAGTAACATTGTTAATAGGCCTAGAAATGTTGTTATATTAGATGGGGAAGCCTCAAGGCTTTTGAAGATATAGCACCGTGGGATATACCTTATTCCAGAGAATTAGAACTCCTCAACGATGCATTGACAATCTTCGGATTTGATCAAAATAGCACAGCAAAGTTAGGTAAAGAGTGCACAAAAGGTTTATTTCAACTTCCAAACTAGTAAGCTCAACATAAGGTTTGTATTTACTGCTGGATGTTGCATTCTAAATAGTCAGGCGAAACGAATTGGTTTTGGTGACTTTTGCAACAGCTTCATAGTCTAGGAATAAGAGGAAATTGTATTTTATCTTATGGAACAACCTCATAGTCCTCTGCTTCATCTGTTGAGAAGGGATATTGGGCGCTATATTTGATTCCTATTAGAAACTCTGCAAAATAATTCACATTTTTCATAACTGAAATGAAATAGCAATCATAAAATAGTTATTTTACACTCTCTGCTCTTTTGCAACATTTGCAAAACTTTAGCAGCATTGTCTGTAAAGTTTTGGGTAATGCCTAAAAATGATATTTTTGTCGTTGATAATTAAATCGATCTACGATTTTATTATACATTCAAATGTCTTGCAACATTACTATACGTTGGGCAACATTGATGCTAAACATTTTCGAATACAAAAAGATTATTTTCCAATTAAAATCATTTATCAAGCAAAAGAAAGTCTATCTCATGGTCTATAAAAATCAAATTAAATCATGTCTTCAATTATTATGGTTAAAGGCCTCTCTAAAAAAGAAAGAATACAACATTTGCAAATGATTTTTGTTTTGTTTGCTTCTAATTTTCATGCCACAAAATTTTATTTATGCTTCTACAATTTAGTTTCATTCACAATTCATTAAAGACCAGCATAAAAATATTTCGATTTTTTCTTTTCTTTTTCTATTTTTTTGTTTTGTTGTTTTATTTTCTGTTTCTGTTGTTGTTTTATTTGAGCAGAGTTTTTATTCTCAACTCACGTTTAGAATAGAACCGAGAAGCGGGACAACAAACAATGGCAACAGAATTCAATGCACGATTTTTTTTTTCAACACAACAGCAGCTAGAGATACAACAACATAGAAGAGTTTTTTAGGTTTTTTTTTTGTTGTTGTTGTTCACTGTTTAATATTGTGCAACAACGTGGTCATCGCAGTTTTAGCTACCATTACCAGCACCAGCCACTACGTTGTTTATGTGTCCCCTACTCGTTTGGTTAAAAATGCAAAGAAAAAAAGTAAAAAAAAAGTTAAAAAATAAAAAAAGCGGCAAAAATATTGTCCGTCTGTATGGACATTCTCTTTGTTGGCCTAAATTAAAATACGCTGCAGTATAAAAATACTAAGAAGAGTAACGAATAGACGAGGGCAAAAGAAAAAACAGAAAAACTCCAGCTTAACTAAAATGAAACTCAACAACAATCTATTGCCAACTGGCAAAGTGACCAAGCAAATGATACAATGCGTTAAAAAAATTAAAATACAATAAAAATAAAATTACAACAACAATTCAAAACCCTGTAAACCTGTAATCTGTGTAGAAAATTGTAGCGAAAAAAAAACGTCAGCAACATTTCTTTCTAGCCTTCAATCATAATTTAATTCACATGGCTTCTTAAGGAACATGTATTCAATTATGTTTAGACACATGTTGCCATAAAAACCAAGTGACATAAGAAGAATGCTTTGGTTACATTTTTTTATAAATTCAACTGCAATAATTTAAGTGTTTAATCGTTTGACGAAAAAACATTGCGTTCATTTGATACAAAAATCGGGTTTGCGCTGCGAACTTCAGTATAAAAATTTAGTCAAAAAGCAAAAAAAAAAAAATTACAAAACGAGAAGACCCTATAAATCTTTCTACATAGGTTATTAGAATTTTTTGTAGTTTTTTTTTTTTATTATAATAATTAATTGTTTCGAAGCAGTTTCCGAACGTTTTCACCAGGATCGCTTAGCAGTCAAACGGTTAAGCGATAGTGCAGCTGGCTGTAAAATACTCTCACACATATTGTATTAGCAATTAAAATGGGTTGTATTAAATCTCGCCTCAGGCAACATGTTGCAGAAAGTATTTTTACGAGTTTTTATTTATCAGGTTGCAGCAACATATGCCAGCCAGCACTATTTATAATTTCTTTAATATTGGTTTAACATGAGTTTTGATGCTTCCACATAACACACAATAGATGTATGTATCCATAAATGTTGCTGGTAATAAGTTTACATGTTTCTTAACATTTTAGCGTGTATACTCTTAAAATCCCGGAGAATTGAAATCTACCTTCAAATCAGCATGGTTTTTTTATGACTTTAAATATTTTTAATATAGAAACGAGAACATTTTGAAAAAAATTTATGTATCGGCAACATGTTGCTCAACAATTAATTAACGAACTTTTAATAAAAATTTAATATCTCGTTTATAGCCGACAACAATAATTACTTTAGAAAATGAAAATGTTGCAACAACATGTTCCTAAAACTTTTTTGAAAAATTTTCCTATTTTTTTCTTAAAATTAAATGACGTTCAACTTTTTTATTTGACTGTTTAAAAGTTTCTGCATTTGTATGGATTTTTATTTAAAGTTAAAACTGATGGTGGCTAGACAATTTGCACGTTTCAAATGTATGTGTAATTGTTGTTGTTGTTGTTATTGTTTCTGCTGGCTGTAGCATAGAAATATATAGCTCAGTGTGTGTATGTGTAAGCAATAGATATAATACAACATAAAAGATCTGTTAGATGAATATAGTATGTATAGCCGTGTAGACACATACACTTTTGCTTATGTTGTTGGATATCCAAGCAGCACACACTATAATTGTTGGTATGCAGAGATACATGTTCCAAAAGTGTGGACCAACACTCTCGTATTGCTATCGCATTTTGGCCATATGAGTGGTTTATTTAGGTGTGTGTGTGTGTGTATGTGTATGTATGTGTAGAGCAAGGTTTTGTGCAAATACTTGTGCATTTGCATGAGTTGCTTACATAAGCTTATAAATTATTTATGCATCAAGCCTTGATGATCAGAGCAAGAAGAGATGCTTTATTTTCTGATTTCATTTCGTTTTGCTATCTAAACCAACCTGCCCAGGCAGCCATGCAGTTAGGCAGCCATACAGCCGGACAGCCAGTCAGCCAGTGTAACCACCGCCAAAGCTCTCCAGACCAATTTTACTTGCTCCATGAAAGAAATATAACAGCAACAGCAACAGCAGCAGGCAGTTTGTTGTATTGTATGCCTTCACATACACTTTGTTAAACACTATTTTGGCCATCATATTGTCTGTTGCAGACATTGTAGACGAATTAAAAACCAACAACACCAGCAACTAAATGCAGCACCAACTACAGCGCCATGTACAACAACAACAGCAACAACAACATTCATCGTGCTATGGAATGAATGGTTGGCTTGGCTTGGCTGGTTTGCTGGTATTAGAGAAACTGTTTGGATGATGATTGTCTGCTGCTGCTGCTGGTTGTTTGGTCTTCATGACTTCAGGCTTTTAATAATAAAAAAGAAAAAAACAAAAAAATTCGAATCATAAGGCACGTTAGCTAAAGCTCTATAGAATTACCGCGTGTTCAGTCATTTTTAGTATTTTTGTTAAATTTTTTTCTCTTTTTTTTTTGTTTTTGCTGTGAACCGTTTATTTTGAATTTTTTTTTATTTTCTTTTCGGTGCTGTCAGTGAGTGCAAAGCAAAAACAGTTGGTTTCTTTAGAACTCACGCTGTTGAAATTCATCTTTTGCCAGCTGATTTTTATGACCAGTTAGGGAGAGTTGCTTTCGTTTGTTGCAGTTGTTGTTGTTGTTGCTACAGCTTTATGCAGTGCTTTATTGCAGATTTCTCATCTTTATAAATTCTTTTCTTTTTTTTTGGGTTTTTCTTTCTACACCAACCCCCCCCTTCTTTGCTACGCTTTCCTTTTGTTCGTGGGGAAATTTTTAATTCGTTTTCCATTCAATTTTTGGGGAAGGCTTTTATTATATTAAATTACTTAATTTATAAGTAAAAATTTTTAATGAACAATGAACAAGAAATTTACAACTTTACAAGCAATGTGAGGAAGAAGAGAAGAATGAATAGAAAGTTCCTGGAAACAGCTCACCAGTTAACATTTGTTTTTAGAAAGTTAGAAAGGAAATTAACACAAGACATCGTTTTAACGGTTAAAGTTCAGGCATCATTATTTAAGAATTAAACGAAATAAAACGTTTAAATTAAAACAAAATACGATGGCAATTAATTACGAACAAAAATAAGATTATGGAAGCCATAAAATATTTTACAGCCAACTGCACTATTGCTTTGCTTAAACACTTAGTATTATTGTGCAGCAAAAAAACAATTTCGAACACACATAGGATGTGGAATTTATAAAATATATATGACCTAAAATTAATTAAAATTCTTTCAATAATACTTGGTTTTCATCGCAACATGTTGCTAAACATCTATAGATACATGTTCCTTAAGAAGGTAGCACCATTTTTTAACACCATTTTTAAATTATGATTGAAGACTAGAAACAAATGTTGCTGGCGATATTTTTCTCTACAATTTTCTACACAGGAATTAGTAAAAACCGATAAAATGTTGCACTATGGGTTAAACACTTGTATCATAGTGCAGCATTTGCAGGAAACACCATTTTGAAACACATAAGATGTTGAATTTATAAAAAACTATGACCCAAAATTAATTAAAATTCTTCTTATGCCACATGGTGTTCATGGCAATATGTTGCTAAACATCATTGGATACATGTTCCTTAAGAAGCCATGTGCATTAAATTATGAAACAAATGTTGCTGACGTTTTTTGTCTCCCCACAAATTGCTACCAGGAATTAATAAAATGTTGCTGACGTTGAATTTTCTCTTTTTTTGTTTCATTTCTGGCATTTGCGAAAAATATCCATTAAAGTTATCGATACAGGGATTTGAATTGTTGTTGTAGTTTTATTTTTTATTGTTTTTTGGTTTTTGGTTTATTTAATACAAGAGACTTCATAAATTTTCATTGATGCTGAAGTGTTGATAACAATTATTTATAAAACGTAGAGTAGAGTGAGTGGTTTCAACACAAATAAATTGTGAAAAATTGTTAATAAATATTAAAACTGTATGGTTGGTTGGTGTATAGCAATGATATTTATCTGATAAATTTATAACTAAAAATATATACAGAGACTGAATACTTGACAATAAAAAAAACGCTGAAAAAAAATGCAAAACTTAAAAAAATTTAAAAAAAAACAAACATTTTTGTCGCCATCAGCGAGCGCTTGACCATTATAAAACACCAACACTGCACTCTACTCTGCTGTACTGTACTGCACTGCATATGGCTATGGAATGTTAGTTTCAAGCCACAAATCGGAGCATGGAGAAGGGCAAGCAGCGGAGTTAAAGAGAACAATGAACTCTAAAGCTTAAGCTGAAATAGTGGCGTATAGTTACAGTATTTTTCAGAGTCAGGGCTTGTGCAGGGGATACGGAACACTAACCAGTAGTAGTAGTGTGTAGTCAAGTACACTCAGGCAATAACAATTACAGAAAAATTAAAATATTTTTTGTATTTAGAACAACGAGAATATTTTATTATCAGTAAACATTGGACAACATGTAGATTGAAAGCGACCGTTGAAGGGAAGGGTCATGTAAAACGTTAAATGGATTTTCAATGAAAGCGTTAAGCGTTATAGCTTCGCTACGCTATCATGCCACAAATACACTTTTGGTGACTTACAGAACCCCGCCAACATTGTGTTTTTGTGTACCCTTTAGACAAGCAATTACATTTTCTGAATTCATGTTCAGAGCGAGCCATAGCGTCGTATGAATAAAAATTCATTCATAAAAATATCGTAGTTTTACAAACGTTTCGAACAATGTTTTTTATTTTTTGTTTCATTTTTTATCTTAAAAATTCCATTCGTAAATATTGTTACTGGTAGCGGGCAGCAGGCAGCAGGCAATAGATAAGTTTATAGTCAGGGTGTGTGTGTGTGTAAGCTTGATTGTAAGCACACAATAATTTTTATTTTTTATTTTCATTTCTAAATGCAATTAATATAAATCATCAGCCACTCAGCCAGTCAGCCTGAGGAGAAAGGAGGGGAGGGTCGTGTGAGGGGTCATTGGTATCACAATTCAATATAAAAAATGCATTCCATTGTGCATTGTGCCCGGTATCCGATACCAGCGAGCATTTGTTTATTATGAGAGGCTGCTGACTACTGATGAAACAAATAAAGGGGAAAACGAAAATATTTATAAAATGAAAATGAAATCAACGAAATCGATTAAATTGTTTACTTTTTTAAAACTCAATGGACTCAATGTTAGATTTTCACATCGCGGCATGGCAGTATAGCGGGTAGCCAGGCAGGCAGGCAGGCACAGTAGCAAATGGTCTGTCATCCAATTGCTGGTTTAACACCAGAGTACCGATTATGTGTACGAGAAAAAATGGGTTTTTAAACATCAATTAATTCATTGCCTTGTCATATCATTATAAACATACACAGAGCCATCCATACACAGCTATTTACAGTCAATATCTAAATAGCAGAGGCATGATTTGTTTGTTTATCTTTTAAAAGAGAGAGGAGAGAGAGAGAGATCATGTAGACAAATAGCCAGAGCCATAAAGGTGTTAAAACAATTCTATGAAAATAAACAACATAAGCCTATTTTAAATTGTTAGCTTAGCAACATGTTGCAGAAGAATTTAGTTGGAAGAATTACTTCAAAAAACAAAACATTGCAAAGGTGGCCGATGTTCAAGTACCCACAGACACATTTCCTTTTAATAATTTTATTTTTTTTTTAATTTTACTTTTTTCTTTAATAATTTTGGGCAATCTTAGAGCAACATGTTGCGGTTTCATAAATTAAAGAGCTAAATACACGAAATCAGCTTAACAATCCATGGGGAATAAGAGAACAATGAGAACCTTTATTAAAACACCAGAGGTGGCTCTTTTGGCTTAAAAACCCATGTGGTAGTTATGGCCTAACTGGGTAATGGTTAGCATAATTACAGATAAGACTGATATAAGATTCATCAAGGGATAGCGTAAGGTGGCAAATCGAGTGCCTGGAAGAATTAGGTCCCTTAACTGTCCCCTGAACAAAACTGGCAAATGCCACTTAAGTTTTTTGAGACAAGGTATAGAAGCAAGACCGGCAATTTTCGCAGCTAGGGCGCAGTATACGATATCTATGACACAACTCGAGGGCATTATCCATTCAGGGCATTATCCATTACACAAATCAAAGATGTGCTCAATTTAACTAGAACAGGTAGTACAAAGGAAGGGACAAAGCATTACCATTTGATAGTCAGGCAATCGGCTCGCATGAGGTCGAGTGCAGGATAGAAAGGGACTGTCTGGGACAGTTGAATACTTCGTAGTACAGGAAGATGTCGTGTTGGAATTATGGGCAATAAGCAGGTATGTGAACTTGCAATAAGAGGAGCTTACAAGTTGTTAATAGGATCAGAAGTGACATGAGTATCAGAGATCAGCAATAAGTATTCAAAGTATTCGGTCGTGTCATACTTATAACTTCAGATACTACTCATACTCAACTACTCATACTTAACATTTGCACGAAGCACAAAATAAGTATGATTCGCGTATGAACACTACTACGCTCGCAAGAATGTTGTGTGTATGCTTTGCTTATTGTCTTTGTATTTCCTTCCTTCTGTGTTTGTATATGCCACAACAACAAATAAATGATTCGAGCCACTCGAATGACTTACAAGTGTTATAAGTATTTTTCTAAATTTATGAATCAAACACATTTCGAACGTTGTACTCATACTCATTGCTACTTATACTAATAAATCAATGTTGTAGTGAGTACGAATGAATCAGAGTAAATTAATTTTAATTCTGTTGATTCACTCATACTCAAAAATGCATGAGTACTTATGAGTAGCGGAAAAACGATTCATTGCTGATCTCTGGTGAGTATGCACGGCAGAAGGGAAGTTTTATTGAAGCGAATACTTTTCTTAGGGCGTCCAAAGACTGGGCCTTAGAATGATGTTATACGCACACTCTGTGACGAGGAAAGGTAATGATCATCACCCGGTAGAGTTCTGCTGATCGATAACTAACAACACCCTGAAATTTGCCAGAAAGATGGGAATGAGAGAGTGATATCATAGGGATAATAAATAAAGATTGAGTACACTCCAATGGAGGTTATTCACAGTAACGCTAGCACCTTAGCATCACGCATGATAATAACGATCGTTAAAACACTACGGCGTATCAAGTCTAAGTAGATCTATCACATGATACTTTAAAATGTTGCTGGCTTCTGTTGTTGTGTGATTGAATTCATTTACAAGAGTTCCTTTAAATTGCTGTTTTTCTTTGTCTGTCTGTCTGTTTTTTTTTTTTTCATTTTTCAAAATCAATTCATGAATGTATGGTATTTAGGTTTATAGTGTGACTTAGATTTATTGATTGTTATTGTAATTGTTGTTGTTGTTGGTTGTAATAATACTGCTGATGCTTATTGTTTATTTTTACAAAGTTATGCAACAATGCTGCAACACATTAACCACAATGAATGCGAAACAAAATAAGAAGAAAAAAAATATTTTTTTTCAATCGTTTATTAACATTATCAATACGCTGTTAAAGCTAGTGTTGTAGATGTGAATGTATAGGGTCTTACAAGTTTAAACTTCTTTTCTAAATTGCGTCTAGCAATTCAGAGGCCTTGAAAGATTACTTAAGAACGGTGATTATGAGATGTCTACAGCAGGTTATAAAAACATGATCAATTTGAAATCCAAAACATGTGTTTAATGGTTATTAAAACTGAGACCCAGCATTTAAAGACCCTGTATATGTATGCTGATGGAAAATTATGGCATAAAAATCATCGTCATCGCTATTTGAGGCAATTCAACTAAAAGATAAACGAAAACAAAAACAAAAAAACAAACAAACTTGTGCTGCATCATGTCTGTACGTCAATAAACTAGAGTAACGAGTTTTATTTATAGTATGTTGTACTTAATATTGTTGTTGTCGATCTCGATGTTGATGTTGATATTGCCGTTGCCGTTGATGTTGTTTTAGTTTAATTCACTCAATTCCAAACCACTTCATTATTCAAAACAATTCAAACACGTTTTTCCGGCCCAGATTTCGAATGTTTTTTTTTTTGTTTTGTTTTGTTTTGTTTTCCCAAATACTAAAACGAAAATTCTAAACTATGTTGTCGTCATTATTGTTATTGTTGTTGTTGTCCATATATTAGTGTGGCATAAACACACGTTATGTATGTATACATTATTATTATTATTGTTATTATGGTTGTTGTTGTTGTTGTTATAACTACTCTTTGTATGGCATTAAAAACAACATAATTTAACCGACGAATAACAGCAAAAATTTGAATAAATTTTCGTTGTTATTGTTCTTGTTGTAGCGTTTTTTTTTTTTTTTTATTTCAGACAAACGGAAGTTTATAATTTTTATTTTTAAATTTATTCTCTCTCAAATTTTGCACGAAATTTTCTGCTTCCAATTTGCTACTATATACTGCGTATATTCGTTTGTGTTTATGTGTGTTTGAAAGAAATTTTTGTTTAAATTGCAACGTTTAAGTTTAATGATGAGTTTAAGAATCCAAAAGACAAGAAGCTTAAAACAACAGCAAAGAAAACTAAATAAAATTCAGAAAAAGTTATTTTGGCAGACAATAAGACGAAGATTTTTGTTGCTTCACAACAAGATTTCATGTCAAACGCATATTATCCGTGGCTTTTTATAATGAAGATTTTAAACGAATTTTTTTTATTTTTTTCGTTTATTTTTTTGCTTCATAATTAAAATAAACGTTTTATAAACTCTCCAAAAAAAGAAGAAGAAGAAAAAAGCAAATATAATCCATCAGATAATTTAATTGAAAATTATTTTTAACACAAATGGAGTGGAAAAAAATGAAATCATGAATCAAACAAAGTCTTTGTTTTCGTAACAAAACAAAAATAAAAAACCATTAAAAAATCAAATAAAACATGACTCTTTGTTTATATGCATACTAAAACACAAGGCAACATGTTGCCAGCAACATTTTGCCGGCAACATTTTGTAAACAATGTTTTTGTCCATACTTCTTTAAATTGTACAAAGATGTTGGTTGCCCTACATCGTCTTTTTTTGTTAATTCATAAAATATTACACATACGACTCGACTCCAAGTAAAAAAATTTATTTCAATTTGTATAACAGAAATCATAAAATAAGAGAAACTTATGTTGAGTCAAAGATGGACCACCTCTCCTTCCACCTTTACGGAAATCAGTTGCATTACTCAGCCAGTCGTATAGATACATAGATGCAAAGTCTACATTTCCGTATGTCTACCATTTCCGAATTTCTTTTCTTTCTTTCAATATTTTAAAAATGTTTTTTAATATCAATTCTAATTAAAAATTGTAAGCCAATAAAAAGAAACCGGAACAAATGAAAAAACAAATTTAAAAAAAAGCAATAACAACAACAAATAAAACAATAAAATAATTGTAAAAATTTACAATAAAATGAGTTTAACTTACACGCACACACACAAAAGCAAATTCTAATTCTAATGAGTACAGAATAGAGAAAAAAAGGAAATAGACAGTCGTGGTAGTGATAGTGATAGTGATAGTAGTAGTAGTAGTAGTAGTAGTAGCAGAAGTGATAATAATGGTACTCGTTGTATAGTAGCAGTTGTGGTAGTAAATTCGAATATATTTTGCTTCGAAAGCAATTTTGTAATAAAGTTCTCCCATATGTTTCAAAACAAAAGTTGAGAGCAGGAAAAAAAACAAACAAAATACAACAAATCTAACCGACTACATATTTAAAATAGGGGACTCTCTTGCATATGTAATTGCATGTGGGTGGGTGTGTGTGTGTGTGTGCATTTAAAACGAAAAAAAAAAATGTTTCACAAGTTTTATAAAAAAAAAAACATAAAATATACAGACAGACAGACCAGCACGCTGACTGACATGTTGTGCTCAAAATGTTTAATTTCTCAAAACGGGCATCATCAGTAACAACAGCAGCATCACAGCATGGCTTGGGCTTGCATTGCAAACATTTATCAACACTACTACACACATAAATAGTAACACATCACATCTAATGCCGACTGTGTAAGAGACAGAGAGAGAGTGGAGAGATGCTCATATGGTAGAACTAAATATTTCTCATTATGCTTTAAGCATAATTGCTAAATGCATATGCTATAGATAGAGACAATACAACAACAACAACAACAATACATACATTTTGTAATTTGCAATACATACATACATACATACATATTTATTTTATTTCATATGCACACAACATTAAAATACTTTTTAAGCAATCAACAACAACTATCATATGTGATATGCTCTATGTGATCATAATCATCATACAGCAATTACACACACACACACACAGAATCAACCTATCTAACTCTCCCTCTCTCTATGTTTGTGTTAAAAACACAACAAAAAATAATTTCTTGTTGCTTTTTCTTGCTTTAGAAACTAAAAAAAAAAATCATATAAAGGAGCACGTGAGTGCAAGCCACCACAAAACAGGCATGTGTGTAGTAATACTACGGCAACTACTACTACTACCACTACTACTCCTTCTTTCTGTATGTTAATGCAACGGTGTTATTGGTAACTGGAGCACTAAACTCACGCAGAGCTAGAAAGGCAAAAACAAAAACAAAAAAAAAAATAATAAAAAAGAGAAGCCGAAGAGGCCTTTACGGTGGGCAATAAAAATTGGAGGGAAAAAAAGAGAACTGCAACAACAACAACAACAATATCGTTGGCATGTAAAACAATCTGTGCTAATAGCAGTACAACAACTCCCGCATTTTTTATTTCTCTCTCTCGCCTTTCGTTTCATTGTGAAAATTGTTTGTCTATCATCGCTCTGACAGCCGTAATAAAAATGCAATTTTTTTTCTACTTTTGACTGTGCTCTCCTGTTCTATTTTTTGTGCTCTCTTTTACAGTGCATGCGAGAGCATGCTTACTGTGCTAAAAACTTGCCTACAAGCAACATCATAATGATTATTGTGAAGATTTTTGTTAATTTCTCTGGTTTTGGATTTTGTTATCACACGCGTTATAGTTTTTAGCCAAAAAAAAATTTTATATTTTCCCCCAAAATTTTATTTCCCGTTTTTGTTTTTTGAATATTTTAGCCAAATGTATACAGTTCCGGCTTTTATTTTACGTCATATGCACATTCTGCCACATTTTGTGGCAGGCACAAAAAAAAAATTGAAAAATAAAATTATGATTGTATTTCGCAAGCCTTTGGCTAAAGTAGGTGGTCCGCTGGCGTTGAATAAGACGTAAAATAAAAATTACAACAAAAATGTTGGCTAAAATCTAAGAAATTCTGGAAAACAAAAACAAAAAAAAAAATCAAGTGAAATAGGCTCATATTGCAAAGAAACATTGCAAATAATTACAAACAAAAAAAAGAAAAAAAAAAGAGCAATCATCACCCCTTCGAGGCAATAAACATTTTGAGACAATCGTGTGCATAGTATGAGCACCAGTGTGCCATGAGCACAGAGATTTCAACACAAAAGTAATAACAATTCCGAAATAGTACAACAAATACTCTTGCAAATACTCGTAGATTGAGTTGAGTGTCTGCAGCACCATCAGTATGTGCAATTTTAATACTTATTATTGTTTAAGGCCACATGTGGTTATTTTATGAATGAAATATTTTTCATGTTGCCTCTGCTCCCCCTGTTACCGCTCCTTCCTCTTGTTGTTATCGCTCTATAAACGAGTTTCATAATGATTTACGAATTACAAACGAACTGATGTACCAGATAAAATGAAATATTTTTGTTGGAAAAATAAAACAGAAATCTTTCTACTTAAGGCATGATAAATAATATATACAGGGTGTGGCCACATAAATGTTGACGGAATTTTCTAATATTACAAAATGTAATAAAATTTGAAGAAAGATGGAGTGTTTAGAGAGGCTGCATGTACTATTAATATGTTGAAATAATAAAAATACAAAATAGTTTTAAAGAATTTTGACCTAGTTTTATAATATTGGTTTGCGTTCGAGTCCAGAAAATAAAACCTAACCTAACATCTGGATACCTCTCCTGATTAGAAGAAAAATATGGCCCCAGGTTCATGCAATCGCAAATGTGTGTGAAGATAAAAGACGCAAATCCACACTTTTACCAGCGCCACTTCTTGCCTAAAGAAGACAATGCGGATTTCCATTTACATAGAGTCGGTGTTGTGTACTACTCCTTATATGTTCCAAAATGGCCACTGATCTTCTACACAGTTTTCACAACATCATATCGTTTAATATGTGACTATGTTGCTGATTATATTAACCCACTTGGCGCCGAATTTTTTTTTTTTTTTAGGAAAAAGTGTAATTTTTTTGTTTTATGTTGAAAATACATCGCTGATCAAAGATAGTTTCTGACTTTTCTTCGACTTTTTCACCGTTTCCCCGTTCTTTTAAAAGTACGATGGCGCTAACTGAATTAAGAGGTCTTGGATCCTTCCTTTGCATATAGTATGGTACTCATAGACCTAGAGTATTTCCCAAAATTAACTCCTAAACAAGTGGGCTTGTTGAGACGGATACTGTTAAACAGTAACTAACAGTGCTCTGTTAAGGGCAAATTTTGTTATGTTAAGAGGAAATTTTTCTCTATTAATGCCAAATGTGAGGATGCTAGAACTTATGGATTGCGTCTTTGATTTTCAAATTTGAATTTATCTTCACACACATCAATCGCTGTATGAACATTTTTAATTCTCAAGCTCCTTTTTCATTCTATATTGTGTGTGTGTCAATATTATTAATGAGTGGTCGACCTTAGAAGACAGATTTTTAATGCTTCCTCATGGCAAGTATTTTCTCTTAAAACTTTTACCAGAGGACGTGTTGTCGGCAGAATTAAATTTTTTGAATACAATTTTTGAAGATAACAGAGCTGAGCTTTGTACCCGGTACTATTGTCTAGTAAGCTAATGAATTACCCACTTCCAGTTGTTTACATTACTAACTAGGGGAGGCCCAGCATAGCTCCTTTGTAGTGAAATAAGAAACAAATTTTTGTGCTTTTTCTGAATCACAATTTTTTGCTGCAAGTACAAATATCTTTAGAGCAGACTATGTTCATATCTGCTCTTTGTCCTCATTCAATTCTACACACCCTGTAGCACTATATGAAAACTTATTACAATTGAGAATTGCTATTTAAGTGGAAAACTATTGGTTCTTCATAGAAATATTTCGTTTTCTTTTTTCTTCTTCTCTTTTATGTACTTGTTGTTGTTTTTTTTTATATAATGTTTCTGTCTGTTTGCTTGTCTGTCTATGTGGTATGATACGGAGGAGCCTGACCATCATTATAGCCATACTTGTATTCATAACCCTGTCAATCTGTCGGTAGAATGGACATAGGCAAGTCGAGTATATGAGTTTCATTTGATTTCATCGTTTTTGTTGTTTGTTGTTGGTTTTATTATAACATTTTTGAATTGTTCATTATCTTTTTGACTTTAATTGACAATTTTCTAATTAAGAGCAGAGAAAAACTAAAAACTAAATTGCTTCGACTTTTTCTTTTTCTTTCTTTTTTGTTTGCTTTTTTTGCAGTCAAGTTTTCTTTTTTTTTAGGCAACCTAAGGCAGTGAAAGGTTTGTTTTGAAGTCTCTTTCTCTCTCTCTCTCTCTCCCTTACTATGGTTGTTGCAATAGCAAACGGAAAAACAAGAAGAAAATAAAGAGTAGGGAATGGAAGGCTGTCAAAAGAAAGTCAGTCATTGATTGGTGCTTTTCCTTAAGCATATTTGAAAACTGTTCAAAAAAAAAAGCGAAAGGATAGGAAAAGAAAGGAATGGAATGGAATGAAATATAAAAGACAACAAAACAAGACATGACCACTACGTTTAGGAGACTTGCTATAGGTTTTTTTGGAATACCATTGAATCAAATTACAATTTACAAATACAATGACAATGACAATAAGCGAGAGGGCAAAGAAGAAAAAATTGCTGCAGTTTTAAACTAATTCAACAGATGTCCATGCAAGATACGAGTCACAAGTGCCAGCAGGCTAAATACACACACACACATACAGAGACAGAGAGAGAGCAATAAAAGAAATTAAGAAAGAATTCTTATGAAACCCTACAGTCAAGCAATGTTTAAATATTATCATCATGCAAGGCAGTCTATTTCTTTCAGTCATGCGGTCCATTCATTTATTCTCTAGCACATACGAATAAACGATATAATACGACGTACATAATTGGCCATTACATCCCTTCAGTCAGGATTACGACCTAGCTTCTCACACCACTTATGTGGGTTAATTTTATACATGAGTGGCGGGACCTACAGTTTAAAGTCGATTCTGAACGACAGATTTTTGAAAAGCTTTTCATGGCAATTTTTACTCTCAGAGTCTTTGCCAGAAATCTGCTGAGAGGAAGTCGCCGAAGAAATATTTTTCGTTTTGATGTCTGACTTGGGATTATAGGATATTTCCTCTGTTATTATAGGATATTTCCAGAATAAAATTTCTGTTTCTAAACAGGCATTCGTTGTCTCTATATAGGCAGACCAGGCCATAAAGTATTATGTTTTCTTTGCCGCCAAGTGTCAAATTTGGCATTCAGCCCTTCAGCAAATCTTCGAGAACGGTTCACGTACAGAATTAAGATCTAGTTTCTCACACCGCCAATGTTGTGTGTGTTAATTTTACCTATGAGTACATACATAATTGGCCATTACAACCCTTCAGTCGAGATTACGACCTAGCTTCTCACACCACTTATGTTGTGTGCATTAATTTTATACAAGATTGGCGGGGGGACCTACAGTTTAAAGTCGACTCAGAACGACAGATTTTTGAGAAGCTTTTCATGGCAATTTTTACTCTCAGAGTATTTGCCAGAATTCTGCTGAGAGGAAGTCGCCGAAGAAATATTTTTCGTTTTGATGTCTGACCTGGGATTCGAACCCGGGCCTTTTGTCTAATGAGCCAACACACTACCCACTACACCACGGCGACTTTTTTCCTATGAGTGCCGGGACTAATTCTTTGAGAAACTTTTCATGGCAATTTTCTTTTATTCTCAGAGTTTTTGCCATTAGACTGCTGAGAGGAAAGTCGCATAAAGATATCCGATCGATATGGTGTCTAAGCCACGGCCTCACGTCCAGTCCATTAAACTTTACCTATTAGCCTATGGCGCACCGCTAACACAAGATTTTCGTATGCCACTTAAAATGCTAAAAAGTTTTATAGTATCAGGCATACCATAATACAACTATGAGGAATGAGGAGAAACTCTTTAAAGTTCCTTAAATGCCTGAAGATCTTCGTTAGCCATTAAGTTTTTAGCTTTCCAGCTGAACACTTTATTCTTTGGTTTTCAATTTTTATTTTTATTTTTTCAGTTCTTTTTCTCTATTCAGCAATAATTCTTAATTTCTTTAGATTTTCTTTCGTTTTTTTCTTTTTCTTTTTGTTGCTTTTTTTTAATAAAAACTTAATTGCTAAAGACTCAATGAAGAAACGAGGCAAAACAGAAATTCTTACGCTTCTTCATATTGTTTGCTCATATAGTTTGACTCACACACTCATTAAAAATGAAGGAAATGAAAATAAAAATCCACACATACATGCATAACAACGGAATAGACACACACACACACACACATACACACAGGCACATATTTTATCATTACTTTTATTAAAGTTTATGGCTCTGTGGCTACTTTTACAGCATCAACACCATGGGCCCGGCCCATCCATCGTCCATAAGCATGAACGACTGTGGTGGTGATGGTGGTGAGCTAAAGAAATCCAAAACGGGAACATTTCTTAACGATATTTAATACAGCTAGAGCAGCAGCAGCAGGAACAGCAACAGCAGCAGTAGATGGCCAACGCCAGCATTTCCAAAGGAATTCCAATCATATGGAGTAGAAATACGAGTACATAGTCGTACGTACGTACGTACGTACATCTGTGCTGCCTGCACTCATTGTCTTTCAGTTAATCTATGTATGAATCTATGAAAGTTTTAATTACAACTGTTGTCTTAATGGATCAATTGAGAAGATAACGAAAGAAATATTTTCTTTTTAATTTTTCTTCTTCTTTTTTTTTTCAAATTTATTTGCAATAAAACAAAATCTAAGAGGAATTAAATACAAAAAAAATATGAAAAAAAAATTTTTTTATGAAAAAATTATGAAATAAAATTCATCAAGCATTTCAGGCATGAGATATTGTAATAAAAGCGAAATCACTTCATAATGGCCATTAAAAATAACACCAAAGAACTTTGAAAGCTTATAATAAACCTGCGGAAGAACAAAGAATATTAAAAAGTCAAGAACCTACTGAGAGATAACTTTAACCGAACATTTCTCAAGCTTAGCGTGTTCCTTCTTACTGCGTGAAATATCGCTTTCTTTCATCAAGTCGCCGTAGTCCAGTACGTAGTGTGTTGGCTTAATAAACGTAAGGCCCCAAAGTACAACATTAAAATGAAAATATAAAAAAATATGTCTTGGGGGATTTCCGAAAATCAAATTGCCATGAAAAAGTTTCTCAAAACGCTATCGTTCGGAGTCGGCTTTAAACTGTAGGTCCTGCCACTCATGTATCAAAATTAATACACACAACATAAGTTGTATGTAAACCGCTTTCTGGGACTTTTAACTGCAGGAAAACGTAACTAACCGTAACCAACAATTTTAAGAATTCACTGCAACATCTGCCAAAGATCGTGTTATTTTGTTTCTTAACCATTTCAATATGAACCATTCATCCATTAACCATTGGGAAGGACTACGTTTTAATTGGGCTTAAAGAAAAGTATCAGAAAAATATTTAGAACGTAATTAATAAACACTTATTATGCAGGATTTTAACCTGCAAAATACCTCGAAACTTTAATGTAACGGGTGTGACACCTTTGAAGTAAAGACCGCAGTAACGGGCGTGACACCTGGGAGTAAACTGTGTGGGACAGCTTAAAGTAAAGCCTGTAACATTCTGTGCTAACGGGCGTGATACCTTAGAATAAAATTGGTGGAAGAATTTGGAGTAAAGGCTATTGCACTCTGTAGTAAAGCCTGTTACCCTCTGCAGTAACGGGCGTGACTCCTTAGAATAAAATGGGTGGGACACCTTGATGTACAGGCTATTGCACTCTGTAGTAAAGCCTGTTACCCTCTGCAGTAACGGGCGTGACTTGTTAGAATAAAATGGGTGGGACAACTTTGGAGTAAAGGATGTGGTACGGGTGTGACATTTTGGAATATAATGAGTGGGATAACTTGAAATAAAGCCTGTTACACTTTGTAGTAAAGCCTGTTACACTCTGCGGTAACTGATGTGACGCCTTGGAGTAAAGCCTGTTACACTTTGTAGTAAAGCCTGTTATACTCTGGGGTAACGGGTGTGACACCTTTAAATAAAATGGGTAGGACAACTTCAAGTAAAGCCTTTTACATTCTGTATTAAAGACTGTTACCCTCTGCAGTAACGGGCGCGACTTATTCGAATAAAATGGGTGGGACACCTTTGGAGTAAAGAATGTGGAACGGGAGTGACATTTTGGAATATAATGAATGAGACAACTTGAAGTAAGGCCTGTTACACTCTGTAGTAAAGCCTGTTACACTCTGCCGTAACAGGTGTGACACCTTGGAGTAAATCCTGTTACACTTTGTAGTAAAGCTTGTTATATTCTGGAGTAACGGGTGTGACACCTTTAAATAAAATGTGTGAGACAATTGAAGTAAGGACTGTTACACTCTGTAGTAAAGCCTGTTACCATCTGCAGTAACGGGACGACTTGAAGTAATGACTTTTACATTCCTGTCCCAACCTTTGATTAAAAAATGTGGTACCTTGGATTAATGGGTGCGACACTTTGAATAGAGATAATTCAGAAACTCACATTGTACAGAGTTTTAACAGAAGAGATGCTATGAAACCTTATTGTAAAAGCTACGACACCCTAGATTAACATCTTGGTGTAATGGGTGTGATGCATCAGAGTTAAGAAACACACACACAACGCCTAAACCGGTGAGAAATTTCGAAACCTTAACGTAACGGGCTTAATATATTCGAGTAACGGGTGTGACATGGACTCATGTATTTAGAATAGATGTTGATAGACTGAGTATGGGATCATGATGCAAAGGAAATGTATTTCCACAAATGCTATTAAACATCTATTAAGCAAAGGGTGTGTAATAAAATGTGACTAGGATTGAAATGTTAAAAAGCCTACTTCTTGTCAAACGAGGCCCAACAAGATTTCTTTAAATCTATGGATTTGTAAAACTTTTCTGTAAGCTTTCTGTAAGCGTGTTGATGATATTGAATGAAGGAATTTTTTTCATTTTTCATTTCATTATAATAATTATTTTAATTATTTTTCTTCATAATTATGATGAACATAATTGTCTTTATTTTTATGAGCGTTGTTGTCCTCATTAAGATAAATTGTTTTAGAATGAAACAGAACAACAACACAAAACAAAAACTAAAACGTTTTAAAACACTTTCAGTGGCGATGATGATGATGGTGATGATGCTGATGCTGATAGTGATGATGGTGTTAGAGGGAAAAAAGGGAAAGGAGGAGAAGAAATAGGGAAGAATAGAGGAAATGATGCAAAAAATATAATTGAATTAAATTAAATTCTATTTTTTTTTTCTGCTTTCGTGTAAGTATATGTACATACAGAGAAATGGAAAAAAAAACAAAGAAATCCAATTAAGGGATATAACAATGGACCACAAATACTCAAATGAATGTAGGCCGAGCCTCAAATAAAGCAGCATTAGCAGATAATGATCATTATCATTGAAAATAATAATCATTATCATTTGATTTTGTAAAACGAAAATATGATTTAAGAGCGGTAGTGATGGTGATGATACAAAGAAACAACAAAACAATTATTATAAATGATAGTGACGATATTAGGGGGAGGAGGCGGTTAGAGAGAGTCAAATTGGTTTGACGGGCATGGGGATTGTACAAGACAATAAAAATAGAGTGAGGAGTGAGGTTTTTAAATTCATGTATCCAATCCAAGCCAAAAGATATATTGAGGGACATATTGATGGTACAAAAAACTGTTGTAAAATGGTACTTTTATGAAAATTTTCTTAATTACACTTACTTTTCTTGAAAAGTTTCTTGATTTTATTTTAGTTTTCATTGTAATTTACCTGCAAAGAGAAAGAAAAAAAAGAAAGAACAAAAATTAATAACGAGACAAATAAATTATAGAGTAGAGGAGATAGTAAAATAGAAAAAGTACCTCCGTTTTCTTTTTCCAAAAGATTACTTTGCCAAATTACGGCCAACACATTTAGATTTAACTAAGAAAAACAAAACTGATTTTTTTTTTGGTGAATTTCGACTTCTTTTCATCAATCATTAACCAATAAAACAGTGCCAGTCTTTTCCCTTCTATGCCTCTCTCTCTGAATTTCTGTGACTGATTGTCTAAGCGACTGGCTTCAATGACTACAAGATTTGGCCAACAAAATGCCAAGTGCATTTGCATTGTCTCTTAATAGCACTACACTACAGCACCACGAGCAGAAAAGAGGCAAAAGAAGAGGAAGGAAAAACTAAACTGTCAGCACTGGAGACGTAATATTTTGGTTTTATTGCAGTTTCTTCTAACGGCCTCTACTTTGCACGTCCGTCTGTCGTCTTTCTCATTCCATTCAGTTTCTAAAGGTAAAAGATATTTGAGGCGAATGAATGCATATTTTATACAATCTATGCCATTGACATCTAAAAAAGGTATTCCGTTTTGTTTCTATTCCAACGTGGATGCAACAACGTTCGAACATTTAGTCTGTCCTTTGGTGTGACGTCCAATACAACGGCCAGACGTTTATCGTTTTAGTTGTAGCTGTGGCTATGGCAGTGGCAGTGGCAGCATTATAATTTACTCGTCTGTATTTCAAATGCCCATTTGACGACTGTGAATGTGAATGTGACTGTGACTGGGACTATGACTGGGCACAATAGCCAACACTACTGCCATCAAATAATCCATAAAAATTCAAAATAGAAACAACAACAACAAACATTATTTCTTTTTCTTTTTTGTTTTTCTCTATTTTCTTTCATTTTCTTTTCTTTTTATAGGGAATATAAATAACAAAAGCTGTGAAAGCAACGAAAAGTGGACAAAAAAAAACAAAAAAAGAAACAAAAATCGAAAGAAAAATGCATCAGCAGCAGCAGTACTTTCTATTTGCATTACTGGCTGCCAACTTATTAGACGTATAAATAACAACGAACAACAACAACAACATTTTAATAGCAAGCGGTAGTAGAAGTAGTAGGAATAATAACAATAATAGAGAGAGACATTTAAATACCCTCCGAAAAAAAAACGAAAAAACCGAAAAATAGGAGAGTAGACCGAAAAACGAAACGCTAAGATTACAAGGCAGTTACCATAAAAAGGAAACAATTTTAAATGCATTTACGCCATTGAATGCTCAAAAAAAAAACTGAAGTTTAAGAGCATTTGAATTAGAAATAAAATTCTCTGAGGAGGAAGAGTACTTTTTTCTTGAAAGAAAGAAACAAAAAATAGTACTTATTTTGGTACTATAAAATATTTACCAAAAAAGTACCTTTTTGTTCTAAATAATGTATTTTTCAACACTTTTTCTAACCAAAAAAAGATCCAAAAATCCAAAAGAGATACACAAATTACACGATACCTTAACAGCGCTTTAACTGAACGAAATTTGCCCTTAACAGAGCACTGTTAGCTATTTAACAGTATCCATCTGAACAAGTCCACTTATTTATGATGTAATTTTGGAAAATACTCTAGGTCTATGAGTACCATATACTATAGCCAAAGAAGGTTCTCCCGTTAATATAATCAGCAACTTAGTCACATGTGAAGTCACCGTGGTCTAGTAGGTAGTGTGTTGGCTTATTAGACGAAAGGCCCGGGTTCGTATCCCAGGTCAGACATCAAAACGAAAAATATTTCTTCGGCGACTTCCTCTCAGCAAAATTCTGGCAACGACTCTGAGAGTAAAAATTGCCATGAAAAGCTTCTCAAAAATCTGTCGTTCAGAGTCGACTTTAAACTGTAGGTCACGCCACTCATGTATAAAATTAACGCACACAACATAAGTGGTGTGAGAAGCTAGGTCGTAATCCTGACTGAAGGGTTGTAATGGCCAATTATGTATGTATGTAACTTAGTCACATATAAAGTGATATTATATTGAGAAAATTGGCTTTGAAAGTATAAACTTTTTACGTAAAGATTCTCCAGAAGATCAGTTGCCATACAGACTATTTCCAATTGGTAGTCCAGAGGGTCCTCTTCCCAACCGTGCTACTGGGATAGCTGGAATTAATAGCAAAGTTTACCGTAGCAAGAAGAGGCGCTGCTAAAATTATGGGTTTGCGTCTTTGGTTTTTAAATTCGAATTAAATGCATAGTCGGTTCCGAAGGACAGATTTTTGAAATACTTTGCAGTCGTTGAGCGTACTTTTTTCAAGCCATAGTATGCCAAAACACTGGTGCATATGCTCCATTAGCTGACTATCTTCAGGCTTAATTAACCCAGCAGGAATTCTTTGCACTAAACTGGCAAAAAGACTAATACTATGTTCAGACATGCACTTATATTGAGGTAATCGCAATAAACGGCATTATTGATCTCAATATTTCATATAAAATTTCAATTAATTATTGGTCAATAAATTCATAAATTGTTATAATATTGATTAACATAAGTACGTTCAGTGAGCATATTACATATTTCCGAACACTATTCTATTGATATTTGACAACTCAAATGTAAACAACGGCAGTGCGATAAGCAAAAGTTTTCTTTTATCCAAGCTACCCAATATTATCAAATTTGTATTTCTCATCCTTCTGGGAAAACCAACTTTGGAGTCACAAGTAGTCCCTATTAACCGCAACAGCTCGGTGTTTCGGTTAATCATTAGCAAATACCTTTACCAAAGTTAAGTTGTTTTCTATTTTTTCTAAAAAAAATTTTTTGGTACTAGTTTTCGCGATTAAATTAAAAGCAATTTTGTTGAAGCAATCAGCTGTTTTGTTTACCAGCTGCCAAATAAATGTTCGTATATTATATGTCTGAACGCTAAAAATATTGTTCTCAATAAACCGAATATTAATTTAATAAATGTGTATGTCTAAACATAGTATAAGGAATTAAAAAACAAGTTTTACGCAAAAATGTTATCAAAATATACGAAAAACAAAAATACTTTCCTTCTTGCAAAAGTTATGAATAGTAACAAATATTTATTTTCCCCCTTGATGCTTTTTCCAAAGAAAAAAGTACTTCTCGTACAACCCTCCCTTTTAAATAAATTCCTAAAATTGTCTTTGGTTTAACTGGTTATAATCCATTGTAAAATTGTTGATACTAACCGTATGATTTAACGCTTACAAAAATTTATTTCAATTATTTGAGCACATAATCTCTCTCTCTGTGACTTTGTGGCCCAATCAGTTCTGGAGTTCATTTCCTGTTGTCTGTTGGCCATGTTCTTTAAGACTTAATCTCTAAAGGAAAAAGCCTAACTAATCTATAATGCTAGAGGAGATCTAAAGGCTGAAAAAACTACGATTTAAAGAAATTGATAAAAATTAAAGAAAAAAGAAAGTAAGACGAAAAGAGGAGACAAGAGGAGAATAATGGCAACCGAAACTTAAACATGTCACCGACTGCAGCGGCTATAACAGCAACATGATCATAATCGTTTTGTGAACGTCATGGAGCATTATTAAAAAGAGGGCCATAACCCCAGACTTTAATAAACAAGAAATAAAAAAAAGTGTGGAGAGTAAGGTAAAAAGGAGAGGAATGAACGGAAATTATCCAGCATAGATGTGGTGTCTCTTTTTTCTTCATGCAACAATTTTTGTTATCAACAAACATAAGGTTTTTAGCAAATGCATCATAACGTCATCCACAACATCATCCTGCAGAGTTACAAATTTACTCTCTACCGGCTTCTAGACATACACACATACACATACACACATACGCAGCATACAACATAATGAAACAGTAGTTGCAACAATTGCAGCAGTTGTTTAGCAACTTTTCTACGTTTCGGTTGTGGTTTGTGGTCGCCAAGATGAAGTGGTGGTGCTGGTGGCAGTGGTGGTGGTTAAACTGTGACAAATGTTACTCAAGTTGCTGAGGCAAACAGGAGCAGCAAGAAGAAGTTTATTTGATATGACGACAATATAACGATGGTATGTAAAGATACGTTGTATCTTTTTTTCTTTCTGTTAATTTTTCATTTCTAGTCGTTTTATTTGAAAATGTTTTCACAATTTGTGTGTGTGTCGGACAAATGCCGGCTTCAGCATCATTGCATCATACAAAAACAATAACAACACCAGCTGCAACAACAAGTTATAGCTTAGTTACAACATAGAAACAGAAATGCATTGAAACTGCATAGCCAACAACCAACAACATATTGCAACACTCAACTCTATTAGGAAGTGGGTAAATGCGTTAGACTGCGCTCAGCATCATAATCATCCGCAGCAGCACTAATATCATTAGAATTGCTGTACCTGCTCAACTTAAATTTCAGTTGATTATTATCTCCCCATTAAAACTATTGGATTAGAAGGCAACCAAAGACTACCATTTATGGATGGTTTTCCTTTACAAACAAAAAAAAAAGAAAAGAGACAAAGTAAATACAACAAATGCAATTTAAAAAAACAAATAATCTTCAGTAAAGGACACAAGAAAACACTGCTATTTAGGCATTACGAACAAAATGTTGCTGGAAACATGTTGTCGAGTAATCATGGAAATCATAAAAGAAACGAAACAATTTTTAAGAATGAATTATATGTGCTAGCAAAATTGCTACTGGCAACATGTTGCTTTAACTTTAAAATTCTAATCATACAATTAATTTTATGTTGAAAACTTAAAATAATTTCTTAATTTATCGAGCATTCAAGCAAGCAACATAATTGTTGCTAACGATACCCTAACAACACCAAGGTGACAAGAATTAATACCAGGAAATCACAATCAATATTGAGATAAATTTTAAAATTTCTCTGAGACAAATGTTTATGGAAACATCGCTCCTTTATTGCAACATAGTCATAACTCAAAAAATTAAAAATTTGTAGTTACTTAAGCAAAACTGCTCTTTTAGGTCTTCTGTACATGTTGAAAAAAAAATCAGTTTTATATCCCAAGCTGAACCGAAGTTATAGCAAAAAATGTTTGCGACAATTAAATCATAGGACTTATGTCTTAAAAACTTAAATCGCATTTTGTCAAGTTCAAGTTTTTTTGAGATATGACTATGTTGCAATAAAGGAGCGACATGTTCCAAACAGCCATACTGAAGATTGTATTACAATAAGTAATTTTAATAATTTTTGAAAATCAAATCAAAGAAAAATCGTGGCAACATGTTGCAAATACATGCCTGTTGTATGTAAATCTTAAGAGTTGCATAACAAATGTTTCTGGCAACATATTCATTGCATAACAGAAAAACATTGTGATTTTAAATGATATTCATTGCTTCGAACAGAATACAAAACTTTTATTTCGGAACCAGCATCATAAACAGATTGAAACGGAGTTATTTTATTACTTGGATTAAACTAGAGTTTACAATCGTCATTCCGCTGTACTATAGTCTACAATTTTCTTTTTCTCTTAGATTTTCCTACTCAATCATAAACAGCGTTGGTTTCTCTATTTCATTTTCTCAAGAATTTTTTGTTTTTATTACTTAACCTCCTACTCTTTGGCCGCCAGTATCATAAAGTATTTCGTTAAATTGTGTTTCTTCTCCCTTCTCCCCCCCTGTATCAACTTGTACAGTTCAGTAATGGGATTTTTTTTTTTTTTGCAGATGAGATGAAAGAGAAAAAAAAGTTGTACGTATCGTGGAATATGAACTCGAATGTAAAACCATTTTAGTGGATGGATGATGATGACACCACTGAGGCAGCACAGCATCAGCATCAGTGTTTGGCTGCATGTGTTCTATGGTTAATGCAAAGTGCAAAATTATCATGATTATTTTCATTATAATTTCCATCGTAATGATAATCATTATTATCAGCTGCAGCATTTACATTTGAACATCATGATTATTTTGGCATCATTTGCCACAAATGCAGCATCTACGAATGAACACATTATGAGAAAAATAGCGACAAATCGTTTTACAATGATAAAGAAAATATTCAAACAACAAAAAAAAACTTGAAATTTTATTCCCCTTTTTCCTCTACTCGTTAGTCGTTCCATGCTTTCTTGTCACGCTAATGTTAGGGCAACGTTAGTAAAAAAACCAAAAAAAAAAAAACTACTGCCATCGAGAAATGCTTTTCTTTTACTCGTTTTTTCTTTTTCAGTTTTTTTTTTCCATTTTGCGCTTATTTTTATCAATATTTTGTTGTTGTTTTTTACGCATTTCTTAAGAGCTGTTTGGAGTTCGTTCGAAATCGATTTGTCGGTGCATTTGCTATTGACAAGCAATACAATTGTGTGCAGCATTGTTCATTGGCAACAGCACCAGTAGCAAATGGTTGATAAAGTTTTTGCTGCTACTGCTACTGCTACTGCTGCTTCTTATTCTATCCTATCCTCTCCTCTATTCTATTAAAATTATTTTCTTTTTTCTTACTTTTCTTTTCAATATTTTATTTGTAAATATTTTTTCTTACTTGTCGTATCATTAATATACAGAGAGAGAGAGAGAGACGGGGGAAAAATAAGGAAAAGTTCAATAGCAAGTTGGAATATTAGAAGACAGACAGACAGACAGGCAATTGCAGAGACATCTTCAGTTCAAATAAATTTCTTGGTACAAGTTTATACAAAACAAAAAACAAAAATTTTAACACAATTTACATGGGGTACAGTCAAGGGCTTTCGGAATTAAGATGCATGAGTTAAAATAAACAAAAATGAAAGAACTTTAAATTAAATTGGATAAAAAGGCCTAAGAGTTATAATAAATTCGTTTCAATGAAGCTTTTGGCTTTACGTGAATTTTGCAACATGTTGCTAGACATTCACATGTAAACACTTGGACAAAAGCGAAGTATATTGATCATAAAACTAAAAGGATTTCTTCTTTTATTCGAAATAATAAAAGTCAGTATTAATAAATGTTGCTAGAAATTAAATAATTGTTAAGGAAGATGATGCAAGATTTTTGTATATGATAACAGCATACTGTTGAAGCATAATGAATGAACTGAAAAAGGGATAAACATTAGGAAGCATTACGGTCCTTTCAGAATCGATAACTACTCCAATATGTTGCTAATTGTAATATTCATAAAACAAAGGTTTAAGTAATGAAATGTTTCAATGAATTAAATCCTTACATCCAAGATCGAAATGTTTTCTTAAAAAAAAATTGTTTAAAGTTAACCTTTTGTTTTCTTTTTGCTGCAAAACAGAAATATTTAAGACAGCTTTAGGTCTTCGGTATAAATTGCAGAATAATTTTAAATGCTTATTAACTCGTTGCATTAGAAAATTGAAATTTAAATTGAAATCTATATTAAGAATATACTATTTAAGAAACTATTATGCACGATATAGCGATAGGCTATATCAGCTGTAACAGAATTAAATGTTACTGCAACATGTTGCTGATACAAATACGGAATATTGAAATTAAGGCAGTGAAGTATTTTTACTGCTTGAAAAACTTATTAAATTTCATACTTTAAGCTTGCTATAGAATACATTTCGGTCGGCAGCCTACATATGTGTTTAGAAACTTTTTAATTTCAAACTCTTTATAAGGAAACATTGGGGTCTCTTGAAATCTTTTCAAGTTTAGGATTGGGGGATATATGTACAATCCTATATACGGTGCCACAGCGTAATTCTACGATTAATGTTTTTTAAATACTTTTGCTCAAGTTTAAAATTCCTAGAGACCTTCAGAATAAATTTCCCACTTCCTTTTATTGAAGGTAAATAGTGCAACAAAAATTTTACGAAAACAATTTCAGACAATTTCCATATTTTTATTTGGTTTTTTGCTTGTTTTTTTGCTTGTTTTTATTTCTACGAATAATTTTTGCAATCATAGATAATAATTAATTTGTCTTTTTGTCATTCTATGCGTCCGTTCTCTCTCTCTCTCTCTCTCTGAGTATCTCTTTCTGCCTGCCTTTCGTTTCTGTTGCATGGTTTTGTGTATATCGCCCAAGACTCTTTTGCTTCAATTATTGAAATGAAAAAAAATATAAAATTTTTTTGTTTTAAATTTTCTATCGAAATGCTGACATTGCCAACTGCACAGGCTGCCGGGAGCGTAAAAGCGGTGTGGCAGCAAGCAACCAAAACGACTAATTGACGCACAAACTCATTTACAAGCAATACATTGTGTGGCACTGAACTATAGATTCAAGGGGAACGAACACACAGAGTCCAACCAAAGCAGTAAATGAACCCAATATGCTCGTTCGGTTGTTTGTGCTCAGGTTCAATAGTAAAATTGTTGTTGTTGTTGTTACAATATTTGCTAAATACAGTCAATTTAAAAACGTAGAGAAGCAGCAGCAACAGCAACAGCATAAGAGAATATGCTTACAGTACACGTTGTAATTAACTACAATCAATACGAAATGTTTTTTTCCCCCCCCATTATTTTTCGATTTTCCTCTTGGGTTTTTTTCTTTTTTCTGTTTTGCTTTTTCGTTTATTTTTTTCCCAGTTCATTCTTATAATTATTAATTGGTTTTTTAATCACATTTTTTCGTTTTTCTTGTTTTTTCAACTTCCAACTTATTGTCTTGCCACAATTCTTTCCATTGTTATACACCCAAGCTGTCTCTGGGATGATTTTTTTTGTTGTTGTTGTTTTTTGTTAATAATTTTTTCAATATTATTTTTCTTTTATCTCTAGTATTGGTTGCCAATATATCCACAGAAATTAAGGAAGAAAAAAAAGTAAAGTAAAGTTTCACAAGACGAAAGATTCATGGCCTTAAATGAAGCCAATTGTAATTGGTTGTTGTTGTTGTTGTTGTTGTAGCTATTGAACCAATTGTTTTTCCGTTTTTCTTTAATGACAATTTACAATTGCTTGCAATTCAGAACATAATTTTTCATTTAGAAGAGCACAACCTACGCTACCAACACACAATCACATTGTGCTAGTATTGGTTGCTTATGTAGTAGAAATCCCATGTATTATTAGGGGCATTGCATAAATTTATGCATGAATCTTTGGCAGAGTTTGCAGTTCGATCATTGATCATTATATTTTCCAGTCTCCGTCTCTAGCTCAACGTAAGATTTAGCCCTACTACACCCTTAAACCATCACTACATCATTATACCTTCATAAACTAGGCCGGCAGATGAACATGGTCTTGGTAATTTTCCTATGGGCTCACCACCATTTAGTATTATCAACCATACCTTCTGTAGGAAGTCTGTATCTTTTACAAACTTTCTTAATTTCTTCCAAGCTACTCTTCACAGACAAGTTATACTCTCCTAACTTATTGGAATTGTGGATCTTCAGAGTCAGAGGCAGTTGTTGCAGCACTGTCCCTCGTCTAATAGGCCAACACGGTATCCAGTACAATATGACAAATGCCATCTGATCAATTCCTAGAATAAAATTCTATCCTTCAGAAAATACTCAGGGCTAGCTGAGGAATGCCAGTTAATCAGGGACTATTTATTGGTAATAATAAATGTTGCTACAAAATAAAGATTTGTTTAGGAACATGTTGCAAGGAAAAATCAGTGGCAAACAACATTTTTTATGCAGAAATATGTGAATATTCTTGTAAGAAAATGCCAAAAAAATTTAATTTCAAGGAAACTTTTGGCTTTACGTGAATTTAGAAACATGTTGCTAGACATTTATATGTAAATACTTGGACCAAAGCGAACTATATTGATCATAAAACTAAAAGGATTTCTTCTTCTATTGGAAATAATAAAAGTCAGTATTAATAAATGTTGCTAGAAATTAAATAATTGTTGAGGCACATGATGCATGGAAAAGTAATTGACGCAACATTCTTTAAGCAGAAAAATGTTAAGATTTTTGTAAGAAAATGTCAAAACCTTGTGTATAATGGCAGCATGCTGTTTAATCATAATAAATGAATTGTAAAAAGGATAAACACTAGAAAGAATTTCGGTCCTTTCAGAATAAATATCTACTGCCACTCTTCTGGGGCGACTTATGTCTGATATAATCTGTCCTAACATATTAGAATCAGAGTCAGAGCCAGGGGTTGAAGCACGGTTGAAACACTACTAACTAACTGATTTATTTCTCGGGCTAGCTGAGGAATGGCAGTCAATCAGGGGTATAAATAATAAAGGTGCTACGAACCGACTAAACTAACGTACTTTTTTGAAATAACAATGTCTTTAATTTCGAAATACATTCGTTCAAAAAAAAAACAACCTTTAAAGTACTTTCATTTCTTTAACTGATCTTAATTAAAAAGAAAAATAATAAAGTTTCTAAAAATAGAAAAACAAAACGTTTTTATTTTTCATAATTATTAAAAAAAAATTATTATTTTTCAATTTTTTTTTTTGTTTTTCACTTAAAACGACATGTAAAAATTCATTTCCTGTCTTTTGTAATGGGCCAGAAAGTAGAAAAAACAGAAAAAAAATACCAAAACTGGGTAAAACTAATAAAATTAAGGTGCGTTTTAAATGATGACGGTTTCGGTACGGTACTTATTATTCCCTGGCAATAATAATTTGTACGTTTAAGTTTTCTTTTTTGTTTTTTTTTTTTTGCTGTTTTATTCATATTGTATGATGTCTTGTAAAGAAATGAAATGAAATATTGATTGTCATGACAAGTCAGTTAATTTCCGTTTAAAAATAAACACATACATACACTCATACATATACTCATACTAAGTAATCAATTCTTATGAATCACTTCTATTCACTACTACGACGTACTAAGACTGGAACTAAAACCAAAATGCATATAAAAACACATCAAAAGAAAAGGAAGAAAAAAAAGTACTTGAAATGGCATGTTATAGAGAACGAACCCTTTGCACCACCAGAGCAGAGCAACATATGCATGGGTATGGTATGGTACTGATGACACACACAATCAGTCGTAATATTATTATTGTAAGCAATAAAAGAAGAATTTATTTTTATGAAAATGAAACCAAATGTACATACATACATACGTACGTACATAAGTACGTAAATATGTTTCTCATTTCGAGAAAAAAAAAACAGAAAATAGTACCACAATTACAGTTTGTGGTTGTGAAAAAAAAACAGAATAGAAATGAGGAGAAAAAATACTTCACTTCACTTTTATTACTCATACTTGTAATTATAGATAAACAATATATGTACGTACGTACATATGTATGTATGTATATATAGTATATAGAGTACATAATTATTATATACGTACGTATATATTTTTATTACTATTGTTGTTATTGTTATTGTTTTGGCAGTAGTACTTAATATTTATTATTGTGTTCCCTCCTTTACAATTCCTTTGCCACGAATGATGGTTGTAATGATATTGCCTTTGCAAGAGCCAAAGTTGTAAGGCATTTAAAAATCATTAAAATGTTGCAAATCGAAAATGATGCGAAATTAAAGACAATTAAGCTTAACATGCACGCATCACAGATGCGTAATAAAGAAATTATTAACGATACAATGGATCGATCCTCTAGTTACATGTCAAAAACTGGGTACTACTGGATACGAAGTACAGATTAAACGAAGAAATATGCTAAGAAAAAAAGATCAAAAATATCTTTTAAAATCATATATTTTCATCACACTTTTCCATGAATTAAAAGACACATAAGCCATGGTCTTGTAGGTATTGTGTTGGTTTATTAGACGTAAAGCCCGGGTTCGTACCCCAGGTCAGCCATCGAAACGAAATATAAAAAAAAATATTTCTTCGGGGACTTCCTGTCAGCAGATTTCTGGCAAAAACTCTGAGAGTAAATAAAATTGCCATGAAAAAGTTTCTCAAATATCTGTCGTTCGGAGTTGACGTTAAACTGTACGTCCCGCTACTTGTGTATAAAATTAAAACACACAACATAAGTGTGAGAAGCTAGACCTTAATGCTGAAGGGTTGTACTGGCCAATTATGTATGTATAAGCCATTTAAATAGCCTTCTTAATTTATGTGCATGAGGATAAATTCAAATTTATAAAACAAAGACGCAAATCCACACTTTTAGCAGCGCCACTTCTTGCCTCTAACAGGGTAAACTTTGCTATTAACAGAGCACTGTTAACTGTTTAACATTTGCAATAAGTAGATTTGTCTTCTACTTTGCAATTGTTGCAGACTATTGACAGTAAATATAATTCTCATAATGATAATTATTATTTGTGAACAAAAGTGGAACCAGGTGGGGTCTTCGCCCAAGGATCATGCGTTGGATATATTCCATGGTCATCGAACCCAACCTCTTATACGGTGTTGTGTTCTGGTGGACTGCTCTGGACAGACAATACAACGTCAGACTTCTTGACAAGGTCAGAAGGTCTGCCGCCATTCATATAACTGGTGCTCTACGCACCACTCCCACGAAAGCCTTGTTCACAATGCTAAACTGGCTACCTACTGTGCTTCTCGCAAAGCAGGTGGCCAAGTTTGCTGCGACTAGACTTAATGCTCTCTCTCGTTGGCACATTGTACCTTCTGGTCACTCCACAATTCTGGAGATTGACCCGGTGGTCCCTGGGAACATGGACTTTTTCCCTGCTGAACATTGTCTTGATAGATGTTTCCATTTTCTGATTCCGAGTAGGGATGACTGGAATCCTGATACGATCGTCCCCCCGGATATCCTGGATATATATACTGACGGCTCTAAACTCGAGGTTGGGGTCGGAAGCGGCGTCTATTCTAGGAAACTGGACCTGAATATTTCTCTCCGTCTGCCGGACTACTGCAGTGTGTTTCAGGCGGAGGTGATGGCGATTTACCGGGCCGCTCAATGGATCCTCGTTAACGATGCTCCTTTCAGTCGCGTCTCGATCTTTTCGGATAGTCAGGCTGCGATAAGATCTCTGTCAGGGTTCGTGATCAACTCTAGGATCGTTAGGGAATGTCGTCGCTGTCTCGACCTAGTCTCGGGGCGCTTCACCAGGGTCTCTCTGGTGTGGGTCCCCGGGCATAGTGATATTCCGGGAAACTGTAGGGCCGACGAGCTCGCCAGAGCTGGTGCGCTCCTTCCGGAATCCTCTTCTGTTGAGATGGGTATGCCACTTGCCTCGGTCAAGTTGACCATTGCGCGGAGGTTCCTTCGGGACGCCAACCTATCCTGGGTAAATGAGGAGTCCTGCTCCACCGCTAGACTTACCTGGCCCAGGATGAATGGAAGGCGTACCAACCAATTACTTAGTCTCGGTCGTGATGTCATCTCGACTGTAGTGGCCGTGCTTACGGGTCATTGCATCATGGGTAGGCACGCCGAGAGAATGAGGCTCCCTTTTAACGACTTCTGCCGTGGATGTAGGTCCACTGAGGAAGAGGAGAGCGTCGTTCACTTTCTTTGCCAGTGCCCGTCTCTTGCTAGGAGTAGATATAGGTTATTTGGCTCCCCATTCCTTGTTAGCTTAACGGAGCTATCATCTATTGATATCAAGGATATAGCTTCGTTCATCAAATTTTCTGGCTGGTTTTCCAGTGCGGGGTAGTCGTGCTTTTATTGTGCAGCCCTTGCGCTGACCAACTTCTTCCTTTCCCTGATTTGGCGGAACTTGGTTAGTACAGGGACTGCGTTTCACCCGTGGCATCACAACGGGCCGCCATGCGTGCTCAAGTGAGCTTTGTGATATCAGAGCTACCACTACGACCTAAGACCTAAGAACAAAAGTGTTGAAATGTGAAGAATGTTTGGTGGAGATGGAGGCCGGAATTATTCCAGCTATCCCACTACCACGGTTCGAAAAACATGACCCTCTGGACTACCATTTGCATATACTATAGTCTGTATGCTGTACTATTTCTAACATGTTTCAAAATGGCTACTGATCTTTAGCGAATATTCATGCAAAAAATTTATATTTTCAGTGGCTACTTCCAAGCAATTTGGGAAATATCCGCGTCTTTAAAAATTTAAATTTTACAAACGTCATTTTATAACATTTGCCTGCAAGTGGAAAAATATCTTTATTACGGAGAAGTTTGAGCCGATTATGTGTGGGACGTTAAAAAAGAATTGAAAAACCAAAGACGCAAACCCACACTTTTGGCAACGCCACTTCTTACCTCTAGCATGGTAAACTTTGCTCTTTACAGAGCACTGTTAACTGTTTAACTGTGGCAATAACTAAATCAACCTTTATAGTTTCAAAGCCAATTCTCTCAATACCATATCCCTTTTAGGCCTTGGAACCTTCCTTTTACTACTATGTGGACTCTGTGTTAAGGGTAAATTTTTATTCTGTGTTAAGAGGAAATTTTATTCTCTCAAAATAATTCAAATTTCTTTAATTCAAATCAAGTTTTTTTTATATTTTTTTTTATTTCCTTTGGAACGCCAAAAAAAAAAGTTTCTTCAAAACAATTTTTGTAATTTTCCCTGGTTGTCATTAATCTTTTTCTTCGCTTTCAACCATGTGTTGTGCTTGTGTGGCATGGTACAGATTTTAAAGTTTTTAATTTTATTCATGAGCTTGAAAACAGAAAAGAAATAATAAAAAAAAAACCAAATTAAAGCTTAACAAAATTTAAAGCGGTTTTAACAAATATTTTTGGCAATGTGAAGGGAGAAACAGTGGGTCATAAAAGTAATGCCAAAACAAATTTTGAAGTGGTAATAGCAATTCTTTTTAGTAAAACTCATCAATTAGACATTGTTGGCCACAAACTGATGTCTATAATACTTCTGCCTATTAAGGCAGCTTGATATCTCGCTGTCAGAAAGTTTCAAGGACTACATGTCCTTTTACCGACATCTTTGTTTAATTGTGGCTCTGTTTAGACGGGCTTGGCACGACATACCGGAGGATGAAGGCTTCTATAGTCCAAAAGGCAGCATGCAGAATTGATAGATCGCACCATATATGCAAGTTATTTAAAGTTTAAGTTACCTGTATGGCAATTTTTTTAGCACATGGTAATTTCTTTAATTTTGTTTTTTTAACTTTTGCCTGGCTGCACACAATTCACGTACACACATGCCAAAGTTGCAACAAAAATTCACTCTTTTTTTGTTCAAGCAAATCGCATTAACTCGCAGTTAAAAGCTTTAAAAAGAAAATTAAAAAAAAAATTTTTTGTTGGAAAGAAGAAACAGAAACAACAGCACATACAACCCTCGTGTAAGTAAAAAGCACGCAACTCCAACAAATGCTGATAAAGGAGTGGGTTGATGATGATGGTGGCGGTGGTTGTTAATCATGGGCATATATTTCAAATTCAGTTTAAAAATGTTTTTTTTTTGTTTTTTTTTTTTTTTCTTAAGGACTCACACTTAACACACACATGGTTTAACTAAAGTGTGAGAGTTAAGTTTAGAAAAAGGAGACTCTCTTTCGTCTTGCCATAAAATGAAAATTGAAAAATTACAAATTTAAACGATAATTTCTCAAATTCCCTATGACGTAAACACCAGTAAACGGCACTGTTGGCGGCTTAGCTAGCATCCTGTGACACCTTATCCATCATCAAAGTGAGGCATGAGATATTATTGGAATCAAAATGATTATTTTGTCCTTGCTAACGCTAAGTCAATGTTGCTGACAATACAACAACAATAACTATGTTGTTGTTCGCTATTCAATGAAATCATTCATTCATTCATTCACACTCGCTTATAAATTGAATTTAAGCACATACCGCCGCCACTAATTGAATTTTTCACTGTCGCGCTCAATTATAATGATTTTTATTAAAATTCTTTTCAATATCACAGCCGTTGTCGTTGTCATCGGCATCGCCATCATTTTGAGCGGCAACATTTATTTTTTTTGTTCTTATCATCAACACCGTCACCAATGGCGGTGGTACCAGGCCGTAGCAATAGACGATCAACAGCAATAGCAATAGCAAAAGCAATAGCAAAGGCAATAGCAATAGCAATATATAAACAATGGAGAATGGCTGTGCTACCATTACGACTACAAGCAGCAGAGTGGCAGCAGCAATAGCAGACAATAATAAACCAATCGAATACAAAACAATAGATTGATGACAATGGAAAAAATGACAACAACAATAATAATAACAACATCACCAGCATTTAATATGTGTAACAGAAATAAATACAAAAAAAACGAAAGAATGTGTGACATCTCTGCCAGTCAATAAAATTTTTTTTATTTTGTTTTTGTTGCTGTTGTTGTTGCTACTTTATTAACAACAATAACAATAATCATACAGCAACCGATGACCACTGTGGACAACAACAACAACAACATCACTTACACTTAAAAAAGTAGTCACCGAGATGGACAGACAACAATAAAAAGAAAGAAAGAAAAAATAAACCAGAAAACTCATCCAATCCACTTCAATTATTTTTTGCCTATTCAAGCGGAAATGAAAATAATGGTCTCATGTGTGCAAGAGCACAGTGTAACGAATACAGTGCAAAAAAGAAAAACAAAAATAAAAATTTTACAGAAATGCCTTGTAATTGGCCTTTCTACGAAATTATGGTATTATGGGAGGTATTTGCCAAAAGGAAAGTGAATCATTAGAAACAGATGGGTGCGTACCAGGTACTAATCAGGGGAGTTAATCGTGTGAACCTATATGCTGAAGGTGGCCAGACTAACAGAATTTGACAGACTGATACTATAGGGACATGCTATATACATAGATAGGGAGCGCCTGGTAGTCTAGTGGGTAGTGTGCTAGACTATTAGCGTGAGGGTCGTGGGTTCGATTCCCACCAGAGGCTCTGGTCTGTGACACTACACGGGCATATGGTCGAAGTTACTCAGCTCGTATATGATTATAATATAATTTGTAATTGTATTGTAATTAATAATAAATAAATAAATAAATACATAGATAGCAGTCTCATTAGTCCCTAGGTGCACATTAGCCTATTAGACGAGAACACGTAGTCCATGCCGAACAAAATGAAATACGAATAAAATATTTTTCTTTTGCCCACTTCTGCCTCATCAGTATTCTGGCAAAAATTCTGAAAGTAAAATAAAGTTGCGGACACGACTTTAAGTACCACATGAGTGGTGTTTAAATATAGGTTGTGAACCCGACTAAGGGGTTGAATGAATCTGTAAGCCAAGAGGAGAAAACTAAATCATCAGAAAACATTTTTCAATTTTTTTCAATGTAGCGTTACTTCAAATACTGCGTACGCCAAGAAATATTTTGAAGATTACCAAAGCAACTCCAACAAATGCTGATAAAGGAGTGGGTTGATGATGATGGTGAGGTGATGTTGGTGGTGGTTGTTAATCATGGGCATATATTTCAAATTCAGTTTAAAAATGTTTTTTTTTTTTTTTGTTTTTTGTTTTTTTCTTAAGGACTCACACTTAACACACACATGGTTTAACTAAAGTGTGAGAGTTAAGTTTAGAAAAAGGAGATTCTCTTTCGTCTTGCCATAAAATGAAAATTGAAAAATTACAAATTTAAACGATAATTTCTCAAATTCCCTAAGACGTAAACACCAGTAAACGGCACTGTTGGCGGCTTAGCTAGCATCCTGTGACACCTTATCCATCATCAAAGTGAGGCATGAGATATTATTGGAATCAAAATGATTATTTTGTCCTTGCTAACGCTAAGTCAATGTTGCTGACAATACAACAACAATAACTATGTTGTTGTTCGCTATTCAATGAAATCATTCATTCATTCACACTCGCTTATAAATTGAATTTAAGCACATACCGCCGCCACTAATTGAATTTTTCACTGTCGCGCTCAATTATAATGATTTTTATTAAAATTCTTTTCAATATCACAGCCGTTGTCGTTGTCGTTGTCATCGGCATCGGCATCGCCATCATTTTGAGCGGCAACATTTATTTTTTTTTCTTATCATCAACACCGTCACCAATGGCGGTGGTACCAGGCCGTAGCAATAGACAATCAACAGCAATAGCAATAGCAATAGCAATATATAAACAATGGAGAATGGCTGTGCTACCATTACGACTACAAGCAGCAGAGTGGCAGCACCAATAGCAGACAATAATAAACCAATCGAATACAAAACAATAGATTGATGACAATGGAAAAAATGACAACAACAACAATAATAACAACATCACCAGCATTTAATATGTGTAACAGAAATAAATACAAAAAAAAGCAAAAAAAAACGAAAGAATGTGTGACATCTCTGCCAGTCAATAAAATTTTTTTATTTTGCTTTTGTTGCTGTTGTTGTTGCTATTTTATTAACAACAATAACAATAATCATACAGCAACCGATGACCACGGTGGACGACAACAACAACAACAACATCACTTACACTTAAAAAAAAGTAGTCACAGACAGACAACAATAAAAAGAAAGAAAGAAAAAAAACCAGAAAACTCATCCAATCCACTTCAATTATTTTTTGCCTATTCAAGCGGAAATGAAAATAATGGTCTCATGTGCGCAAGAGCACAGTGTAACGAATACAGTGCAAAAAAGAAAAACAAAATAAAAATTTTACAGAAATGCCTTGTAATTGGCCTTTCTACGAAATTATGGGAGGTATTTGTCAAAAGGAAAGTGAATCATTAGAACAGATGGGTGCGTACCAGGTACTAATCAGGGGAGTTAATCGTGTGAACCTATATGCTGAAGGTGGCCTGACTAACAGAATTTGACAGACTGATACAATAGGGACATGCTATATACATAGATAGGAGTCTCATTAGTCCAGTAGGTAGCACATTAGCCTATTAGACGAGAACATGTAGTCCATGCCGAACAAAATGAAATATGAATAAAATTTCTGGCAAAAATTTTGAGACGAAAATAAAGTTGCGGACACGACTTTAAGTACGACATGAGTGGTGTTTAAAGATTGGTTGTGAACCCGACTAAGGGGTTGGATGAATCTGTAAGCCAAGAGGAGAAAACTAAATCATCAGAAAACATTTTTCAATTTTTTTCAATGTAGCGTTACTTCAAATACTGTGGACGCCAAGAAATATTTTGAAGATTGCCAAAGCAACGGGGATTACATACATACATAATTAGTCATTACTACCCTACAGTCAGAATTAAGACTTAGCTCTCACACCACTTATGTTGTGTGCATTCATTTCATACATGAGCGGTGGGACCAACAGTATAAAATCGAGAAGCTTTTCCATGCCAATTTTATTTACTCTCAGAGTTTTTGCCAGAAATCTGCTGAGAGGAAGTCGCCAAAGAAATATTTTCATATTTTCGTTTTGATGTCTGACCTGGGATTTGAACTCGGGCCTTTCGTCTACCTACTAGACTACGGCGACTTCAACGGGGATTAGGGGCTGATAGGGTCGCAATGTCATGTCCAGTATGATCAAAAAACGAAAAAAGAAAGCATTCTATCAATAGAAAATTGGCATATTGCCTCAAGTATAACATCTTCTCACAAATAAATGCGTTTTTCAATGTTAAGATTCCTTTACTAACTAACTGCCTGGCTGTAAAGAATTTTCGTTTTTCTGCAAAGTTTTCTTACGTTTTTTGGCTGTGGCAGCCACAATGAGAGGATACAGTGAGAGTGGGTGGGCATAGTAATGATATTCATCTTCTTCTTCTTCCTCTTATTCATCATCATGTTGACAACGATAATAATGATGATTATAATGTTGATGTTGGTGTGGCTGTTGTTGTTGTTGTTGGTGTTGTAGCTGAATAATTTGATATTGTTGTGTATGATGTTTATTTTTTTTCCTCCTTTTTTTTGTTTTTTTTTGTTGATTGCTGCTGCAATAAACGTTTATTATAGTTGTTGTGGGTTGTATTTAAATTTCATTTTATTACGTCGTCTTCTTCAGAGTTTCATTTTCCACGACTCTACTCATATACTGCTCTTCTCTTTTCGATTTTTTTGTTTGCTGGTGCTGCTATTGCTGTTGTTGGCCATTTAATTGTATTAAAATTAAAATTTACCGTCTCAACAAGCTTTATGCAATTTAAGGAATTGTAAAAGCGAGAAGAAACAAAAAATCGCAATTTTTTTTTGTTGTTGCTTTTTCGAAAATGTATTGTATTGCAGTACTTGTTGTCGTCATCGTTTTAAGAGAGACAGAGAGAGATAAACGGAAGTTGATCTTCACTGGGGCCACCCAAGTGGACTAAAGGAATTTTATTCAGCCAGCAAGACAGAAAGAAAAAAAACGAAAACGAATTCAATTGCAAAGGAAATATTAATTTATAACAATTCATTATGGAAATTGAGAGCACACAGCACTTATCATTGCAGCCTAGGCTGCATACCAAACTGATACTCATACTTATACTCAGAGTGGCCGGCCATTAATAGGCTCAACATAAGAAGACGTAGAAGAGCCATATAAGAGCCAAGGAGTGCATTAACTTGATATCAATTGAAATAATTTGTTATGATATGTTACATAAATAATGATTGAATGCTATTGACAATAAAAATTTTTAATGCCAATTTTTAAATATAATTTCACACATGATTTTCCTGTAATTGATTATGTTGTTTTTGTAATTATTAAATGCTTTACAAGTTCACTAAAAAGAGTGTTTGGGATTTTCATCTTCAAGTGGGTAAAGAAAAAAATTGTAAAATTGCCAAGAAATTATTTTTTCGTTTCTCATTTTTTTTTTTACACTTTTCCAACAGAACGTGCCTCATAAATTCTGTTGGCTGTTGGGAAGAAAAACCACTTTACAAACACCACACGCGCCGTTTGCGATCATCATAATGAGAATAATATGTTATGATCATGGGAATTAAATTTTAAAATTTTCATTTCCATTAAATGGTTGCACACAACACTTTCAAAATTGATGCTGATACTGATGCTGCTACTGTTGTGATGATATTTTCTTGCAATAACAAAAACAAAACTCAAGAGAAGCCAAATGCTTAGAATTTATTTATTTGTGTTTCAAGATTCTTCTTTTTATATAAACAATTTTAAATTTTCGAAAACAAAAAAAAAAAATTCAAAATCTTTAATATGAACAGGCTTAGGTTAGCTCTGCCCGTAAACAGAATACAGCAGGCAAATGGTTTTTTGTTTGCTGTTTTGAAATCTGCTTTTAAGCGATACGGCCAATTGTTGCTTTAGTTTATTTCGCTTCTTTTTTTTCAAGATTCTTTTGTTTTATTTTGACATTGACAGTAGCACAGCAGCATCAAGTACAAGTCATTCAAAACAATACGTAAGAAAAACAAACAAAACAAAACAAGACAAATGTTTGCTTTTTAAATTTGATCCACTAAATGAGACGGTCAAAAAAGCCCTCAATATAATAGCACACAGTCAAAAAAAAAAAAGACAAACGATGGCAATGAACTTGAATTTCTTTAAGAAACCAACAAATAAATTTACTGAAAAAACAACAACAACTTTTTGAGTAAAAACAAAAAATTTGGCAACAATATCTGGAATGGAATACCTTCTTGGCTAGTTTGAATTATTATTTGATTGTCCAGGGTTCGCCTTAGAGACTATAAGTAGAATTTGAAGCTCAGAATGTAATCGATTCGATTCTAACAGCGCCACAGAACAAAATTTCCTTTTAACAGGACAAAATTTGTCCTTGACAGAGCACTGTTAGTTACTGTTTAACAGTATCCATCTGAATAAGCCCACTTGTTTAGGAGCTAATTTTTGGAAATACCCTAGGTCTATGAGCACCATACTACATATTTGCAAAGGTACGTTCCAAGGCCTCTTAATATAATCGGCAACATAGCCACATATAAAGTCATATGGTATTGAGAAAATTGTCTTTAAAACAATAAATTTTTGACCACCATACAAACTATTGTATGGTATAGCTGGAATCATTTTAAGTTAATTGAGTGAATTTACCCTCTCCATGCTCCATCAATCATCCTTTATATTGCATTTCATTTTGTTCACAAATACTAACGATCATCAATCAGAATTAAACTTCATGACAATGGTTTCCGATAATTGCAAAGCAGAAGACTGACCTACTTATTGCCACTGTTTAACCGTTAACAGTGCTCTGTTAGGAGTAAAGTTTACCCTGTTATAGGTAAGAAGTGGCGCTGGTAAAAGTGTGGGTTTGCGTCTTTGTTTCTTCAATTCTTACTTATCGTCGCACACATAATCGATTCAAACTTCTCTGTAATAAAGCAATTTTTCAACTTGCAGGTACTGTATATAATGACGTTTAAAAAATTAAAAATTTTTAAAGAAGCGCAAATTTCTAGAATTGTTTGAAAGTAGCCAGTATATCCTAGCGAGCAGATAAGACTATTTGATGTTACCTACATACATACATAATTGGCCATTACAACCCTTCAGTCAGGATTACGACCTAGCTTCTCACAGCACTTATGTTGTGTGCGTAATTTTTATACATGAGTGGCGGACCTACAGTTTAAAGTCGACTCCGAACGACAGATTTTTGAGAAGCTTTTCATGGGAATTTTTACTCTCAGAGTCTTTGCCAGAAATTTGCTGAGAGGAAGTCCCCGAAGAAATATTTTTCGTTTTGATATCTGACATGGGATTCGAACCCGGGTCCTTTCGTCTAATAAGCCAACACACTACCCACTAGACCACGGCGGTAATGTTACATTGAAATTAAAAGAAAGAACCCAAAACCATAGTATTTGTTACACACTTAAGCTATGCTACGCATGTTCAAGCACAGAAACTAATCGGTATTCCTTACAAGTGGTCTTTGAGCCTGCAGTTGCCGATCAGAAGGTCAGTTACTATCCACATTATACTTCCTGGATTGTCCAAATGAAATACAAATCTTTAGGCATTATAATTGCCAAACAATTTAGTTTATCTCAAATCAATTTGGCTGGAGAAGAGCGTACAACACTTTTCCTCCAGGATACTCTTTTAGACGTGGTCCTGTTTCTAAGCACCCTTAATGGGTTTAGGCGTGTATATGAGGAACACAAAACTGCCTGTTTTTAGATCACAGATTTTTTTTTGTTTTTCGTTTGTCGATTTTATGTTTTCCTAAAAGCAATTAAAAAGAATACCCACTCTTCTGCTTATAAGCCATACACAACGTTAATTGAAACCCATGTATTTATTTTATAAAAATCAACAAAAAAAAAAATACAAAAAAGTGGAGATAAGATAAAAATTAAATAAAAAATAAAAATAAAAATTGAAAGTTATCTAAACGCCAACAAAACAGAAAAAAATTATTTCAAACTGGTCATAGTATGACGTCAGTAGCCGGTAATATTCGGTAAGTGACTAAATACTTACGCAAAAACCTAAAACAAAAAACTCTATTGAAAGGTAAAATTTTATAAAAACAAAAGTACTTAATAAAAAAAAAAATAAAAATAAAAGAAAACTAAAAACTAAAACTGATAAAAAATAAATTTTAAGTGCTAAGCTCGGGATTTTCTATGTCTTTTCAGAAGTTAGTTGATAAAAAAAACAAAAAATGTCTCATAAAGAAAACCTAAACCACTTAGTACAAATACTTATGTGTATCGAAATAGCAGTTTAAAAAACAAAAATTAAAATATTTGGTACTTTAGTACTTTTTTCTATACACATATATAGGAAAACTAATTTGTTTTGCTACCGAAAAACTGCTTTAAAATGTTTAAATTAACAAAAGTTTTTCAAAAAGTACTCTTTTGGTACTTTTTTTTAAAATTTGAGAACATTTGTAGTTGTTATCCAAATTTGTAAATTTTGGACAATTTTGTTCTTTCCTTAAGTACTTCATAAGTACTTTTCACTGCTATTTTATGTTATTTCAGTATTTTGAGTATTTACACTGAGCGTCATAAGTGAGTCAACACCCACTATAATTTTAAATTTTCTATTATAAAAAAAATATACTAGCAGCACAACAATAATTTTGTTTTTTGTTTTAACATTTTCATTTTTGGAAATTTATTCGACTATTCTCATTTACTTTTCTCTCTATCCCAAGAAAATGAATTATTTCAGGGGTGTTTACATATTTCTGGCGCTCAGTGTATATACGATAATATGACTTTGGCAAGCTAGCCTTAGTTCATGTTCCAGACTGGAAGCTTGATAATCATGCAATCTTTAGGGAATGCTTGAAGATGATCGCTGACAAGTGCAATATATTTTAGCCTTAGGTGATAACGCTGATGGCAATGAATCGTGCTGGGAGTTACTATGGTTAACCAATAGTAAGGCTGCTTTAAAGAAGTAGTTTTTTTTTTTTAAAAAAGTTCTTTTAAGACAAGTTTTTTTGGTACTTTTATTTCAAATTGGTTTCCATATTGTAATCTTTTTGAAATTTAAATAATGGCAGTCTAAGCATTTAATACCACGCTTATCAATACATTTTTAATCAAAAAAAAAAAAAACCTTTGATGTCTTTAATAATGATAACATTCTTGGATTTTTGCCCCCTTGCAACACCTCGATTGAACACCTTTAGCAGAGGAAAAATAAATGCATTCCATAATGTTTCTCTTTTTTTTCTGTTGTTGTATTCTAATTAATTTGGAAAGTTTGTGAAGCGTATAAAAATTAATTAAAATATAATTTAAATACATATCTTTATAGTTTCTTTCGTTTTTTATGATTATTTTCGCAGGCTTTTATCTTTATGACGACGACTATTATTATTATTTTGTAGTTTTTAGTATTTTTTTTCTCATTTTTTTTTTTCAATAGATTTCTTGGCTTTGTGTAAAGAATGAAAAATTATGTCATTTCCCTTTCTACATTACTAGACGTAGTTTTTCATTATGATTTCATTCCTATCCTATGCTATGCTATGCTATGCTATCCTCTAGTTTTTGTTTTTCCACTCATTCATTCATTCATGTACTCATTTATTCATTCATACAATTCTTTTTACTCGTATTGTTTATTTAAGGCCAAAGACCTTTTCATCAACACATAGTACTCTTCTACACAACCCTCCGCCCAAGCCCTTTACTATCTATTCTACTCTGTAAAAGTATGAAATCTTTAGCTATAATATGAAGAAGAAGAAGAAATATTTCCCTCCCTCATGTGCATGAAAGGGGCAGAAGAAAAACAGAAAAACTGAAAAAAACTGAAAATTTATATAGGAAAACACCATCGTATTGTCATTTTAACAAAGAAAATGTTGTTTTGTCTGCAAACAAAAACGACAACACCAACAACAGCAACAACAACAACAACAACAATAGCGGCAAAAATAATTTCCACAACAAACACATCGTTTCACCCACCCACTAAGTACATAAATGCGAAAAGCAACACAAAAAAAAAAAAACAAAACAGAGAAAGGAAAAAATAAAATTCGAAAACGAAGAATAACAGGAAAATTATTGTGAAAATACAAGAAAAATTCAAAGAGAAATTCTAAAGAGGAACGAAGAAAAACAAAAAAAACATGAGTTAATGAGAGAAATTACTTCCATACTACAGGAGAAGATAATCCTTTAAAAAATTATGTAATGTTAGAGCCTATAAATAGGCTTTAAAATATTCTAAAAAGGAAATATTTGTTGTTCTAATATCCTGGTAATTTTAAAAGTAAAGACTGATTTTTTAAGAGCTATAGGAAAATTTTTCAAAAAAAAAAAAGCACATAAAATGCAGAAAAATGCATGAAATCTTTAATTGAATCGATAGTACGGTCCATATAATTTAATGTTTGAAGATTATTTCATGCCAATGTTGACAGTGACTGCGCCTCAAATGGTCCATCCGCTTAGTCCAATTTTGGTATACTTTTTACAACATTTGGGTCGGTATCTCACGAATAAATGCTTCAAAGTTGTCTTCCAATGCATCAATTGAAGCGGGCTTGTCTGTATAGACATGAGCTTTGACAAAGCCTCACAAAAAAAAAGTCTAAAGGCGTTAAGTCGCACGATCTAGGCGTCCAATTGACCGGTCCCGAACGTGAAATCAAATGTTCACTGAACTCGCCTCTCAATAAGTCCATTATTACACGTGCTGTGTGGCATGTGGCACCGTCTTGTCGAAACCATATGTCGTGCAAGTCAAGCTCTCGCATTTTAGGCAAAAAAAAGTTGGATATCATATCACGGTAGCGCTCACCATTCACAGTACGAAGGAGTACGATCCAATGATGCCACCAGCCCATAAACCGCATCAAACTGTGACTTTTTCTGTATGCATTGGTAGCTTTTGCAATGCTTCCGGCTGATCTTCACTCCAAAATCGACAATTCTCCTTATTTACGTATCCATTGACCCAAAAATAAGATTCGTCGCTGAACACAATTTTTCGATAAAGAAGTGGATTCTTTGGCCAACTTTCCAAGGTAATAAAATTCAATGATTTGCAAGCGTTGTTCGTTTGTAAGACGATTCATGGTTAAGTTATAGACCAAACTGAAGATGTTTCACAGTAAAACAAAACACGAAATGTGCGTGAGCTGTTTAAACTAGTGTTGCCAAAAAGATAATAGCTAAAAAATCACCCCCGTTACTAAAGGCATCCAAACAAACAATAATTCAAGTACTAAAGTATCAATTACCAAAACTAAAAAGTACTTTTTATTTAAAATTTACACTTTATGACCACCTTTTAATTACATATTTTAGAAAAACCCTGCTGCCATAAAAGTACCCAATACTTTAAATAATACTTATTCAAGATTAATATTTTTTTAAGTCTCGTCTTTTCGAAAATATTTCATAAAAGTACCAATTTTTTATAAAATATCATGTTTCCTTCAAAAATAATACCTCTAACTACTAGCTTTCACTGCCATAGTTACCGAAAGTTTCCACTCGTACAACGTTTATCTGACCATTTAAATTCCCAGCTCTGGCATTTTACATTCACAAACATAATTGTTGGCCATCGTCATCGTCAACATCATCATCATAATCATAATCATAATTCTGGCTTCTATTGTTCTATTATGTGGCAATAACACAGAAAATGAAAACTCCAGTCCTTAATTTTATTGCCTAGCCTCAGCACAAATCCCCCCTTTCCGACATAACTTGTCTAGCAGAAACAACAAAATCATGACAGAGGGGAAAGAAGAGAAGAGGAGGAGACAAAAATTCTATACGAAATTACAAGAAATTACTGTGGCTTACTGTTTAAGAATCCTTTTGTTGGCTAAAGTGGTTACACTGACTGCACTGGGGCTGCAGCAATGTTCCTTGTGTTTCTCTTGATTAGAAAGAAATGTTGCAACAAAGGGATGGGGAAAGCACAATTGCAATATTTTTCAGAGGAATTTTCCAATAAACGTGGTCAAAATGTTGTTAAATGTTGGCATAGAAGAGATTGGTTGTTTGTAAACCAAAAGCAAAAAAATTACAAGAATTACAAGAACTTTTAAATCCACTTAATTTAATTAAATTTGTCGTTAAAATCAATGCAAAATGTTATCAATGTTCAATAAAAATTTTTATTAAGAAAAGACATAGAAAAAATACAATAATTCTTGAGTAGCCAAGGAAAACTAGTAAATAAATGAAGAAAATGTTGCCTAGATGTTGTCAAAGCAACAATCAAACGTCCACCGCATTTTCAGCGCAAATTTTGCTGACAGTGTGTCATCGATATTCTAATCCATCCATCGTGCTGTCAAAATTGGAAAAATGTTGTCAAATTGTCTTCGGTATGACAATCAAATTGCTGCAACAAATTATTTTAAACGTTTTTCGTATTCTTTACAAAATGCCACAAGAATATTTAAAGAATATTGTCAAATTGATGAAAAATTTGTTTAAAATATTGGCAAGGTTATTGACCATTCTTAAACTTTTCCATTAGCAGCAATAATTGTTTAAACGCTGCGTCAATTATTTGGCAAAATATCAACAAAATTGTCTGAAAATAAGAGCACATTGGCAAATTAGCATTGATGCTGTGTATTAAACTCAACATCATTCCAATATTAACCTTACAAATCGACAAATTGTTGTCAAAATAGCTGTGATGTTTTGTCAAAATTTTAAGGAACAACGACAGTGTTGTCAAGCTTTAACACTTTCTAGACACAACATCCATCGCTTGTCAAAATGACAATAATTTGTGATGAAAATAACGGCAACATTTCGGATAGGAAAATATCTTGGAAGGAGAGAGCACATTAGAAACGATAACGATACCATGCAATCAGAAGTGAATTAAGAAATCGGTTTGTTATTGTGTAGCTATAGCGGCAGTTTATACGCCAGAGGTCTTTCCTAATCAAAAACGCAGTGTAGTGCGTAAATTGCCACATTATCAGCAACATATTCTTCAACAATTGCTAGATAATCAACATTTTTGATAAAGTTAGAAAAAAAAAATCGGAAAAGCTCTTGAAAACTTATCTAAAAATTATACTCTGAACTCTGCAACTCTTTTCTATTACGGGTATAAACATTATTAATGGGGTTAAAGGGAGTATCATGGCATGCAAACTACACCACAACAAATGAGAGGATCCCATTACAAGTACAATATTTTTAAAGGCCTGTTACTGTGTATGAAATTATTCATTGTACTCTTGCCTAATTATGTATCTCCTCCTGTTTAAAAACATGCAACATAAAAATGTTTTTTTCCCAATTACTCTTTGTGGTAGACAATTATTGTGGCATCAGCATGCAACAATGTTGTATTATTATTGACATTATAATGACTTTTTTTTTTTGCTGCCTTTTGCAGGCTTCGTCGGTTCCTAATAATTTTTCGTCTGACTGGTCTCTCAGATGTTACGAAATGATGCCAAAGGAAGCTGAATTTTTTTTTTTTTTCATGGCTGCACAAATAATAATAAAATGCAGTAAGGCCAACAACAATAACAACAATAATAAATATATGAATCTTTTATTACAACATTTTTTTTTTGTTGGATATTTTTCACCCAAAATAATACCAAAAAAAGAACCTCAGACTCTTTGATAATCGTCAACCAGACAGTAAAACTGAAATACCGTCACTCATACAGACGACATTGGTGCAGCAGCAGTAGCAGTAGCAGTAGCAGCAGCAGCTAAACATTATGCTTAAAATCATACCACAAATGGTATTTCTATGTACAATATTGGCTGCATTTGTTGTCTTTTCTTTGAGTTTTTGGGTTAAATTGCATTGACGACGACAGCAATCATAACAGTGACAACGGACAGCGACAACAGACAACGAGTTCAAATGCCAATGATGCAACATTAAGCAATCAAACAATATTTTTGATTATCTTTTAAGGCAACACTGATATTCTATAACATACTTCAAGGGCTTTAAGCCCCACATTCTGTGAAAGGCCAGGTCAATATTTCAAAAAGAATAATTTTTTGTTGGTTTTTTTTTTTCTTTTCAATTAAAAATCAAACAAAATTATTAAATTGCATTCAAATTGATTGGCTCTCATGATTTGAGTTCAGTTTTCATGACAAATATCCCAACCGAGATTCAAACATATGCGACAGCAAATTGAATTGAAATTCAAATGGTCAACCATACGTTCCTTGACAAATATGGTTTAAACATCTTACAGTCTGACGCAAAAGCAAACAGACACATTCATACACAATACACAATACAACGAGTACATTCTAATGCAACCATATTTGGCCTCATGGCATTAAGTTATTTTCGTAAAACCATAAAAACGAAACCTTTTTCTGATTGCTGTACCCGCTGTCCATGCCACTACTGCCTGTGCCAATGCCTGTTTTCCGAACTCATACCCATACTCAGGCTTAGTGTATACAATATGAAGTGAGTAAATGTCAGATCTTCGTTGCTCTATAGCCAAATGGCCAATAACAAAACAAAGTAAATGAAAAAAATAATTATTTAATGCTTAAGCAAGCATTGGCAACAAAATCAACAAAATGAATTAATTTTTATATAAGACTTGGTGGCACTGGTTAGTTAGTTGTTGCTTCTAGAGACGATGTTGTTGTTGTTTTGTGTTTCTTAGAAGGCCAAATCAAAATTGGTAACATAAACGTTAAAACGTTTAAGAATTTTTGATTGAAAGTTATTCAAAGCGAACGTTTCGTTTAAATTTCGTTACTAATTTAATTAAAAATTAATCACTCACTGAACATTGGCATTGATTGGAAATATTTGAAATATTTTTGTTCGCATCTAATTGGTGAAAGAACAAGCATCGCATTGATTGCCAATTGGGAAAATAATTGCAAAAATAAGAGAAAAAAGTCTGTAATTAAGCACTAAAGCAGCACTAAAGCATTGTCATTGGTTTAGGCATTACGATTGAAGTAATTACCAGAGTAATGCTTGATCAATGCTGGTTTATATGGCGGCCTGTGTGGTATGTTCATCAAAGGAAATTTACACTTTTAATAGAAAGGCAGCAGGGCAATCATGCAATAAAAATTTTAAAGGATTTAGTATACGTACTTTCTAATTCGTAACTTAAATGAGTTATTCTCTAAATTACTTTTTTCTACTTGCGCGACCACAATTTCGCAAGAACTGCTTGAACGATTTCGCTGAAACTTTGCGACAATAGGCCGCCAACAATAAAAAATTTTATTATATAATTAAGGTAGAAAATATTCGTATCATTTAACCCTCCTCTTCAGGCTGCCCTATCAATATAATTGAAAGAAAAAAAAAGTAATTGTAAACGATCAAATGTCCTGTTTAATATTTAAAAAGATTCCGTTGTTTATATAATTTTATCTTTAAAGAACTATACTAACCCCTTAAGCGATTGCATGATTTTCATAGCAAAAATCTGTTTGATTTATGGATCTTAGCTCTCTGTGGGTTGGCATACTTATCCAATTGACTGTATAGTTAAACAAATTGTTGAAATAATGGTTACGAATGAAATTGAAATTAAATCGAAATGCCTACGATTGTCATCCTCAGGTACGCAATAGGCGTCAAGGTTGGGTTTTTCTTTCGTTAAAAACTCGTTTCAAAATTCATAAACAAATTTTATCAATTTTTTGCGTAGAAAAATAAAAAAAAAGAAAGAAAGAATCACGGTCAAAACTTAAAATCAAAAGTGTTAAAATTAAAAGACGTGGTTGTCGTTGCCAGTTTTTTTTTTTTTTTTTTGGAGCGATGTAAATGACAATGACGACAATACATAACAATGCATGTAAACTGTGCTGTAAAAGAGACCACGAGATAAAATTAATGAAGCAATAGCATGACAGACTAAGGATCATCAAGCATAGGAATCATAAGAAGAATAAGAAGCAAACAGCAGATGAGGCTATTGACAAACTCGTTTTCGTTTCAATAACAAAATCCCCCCCCCCCCCTTTTTTGTCGACTTTTATCAACAAATTTTTTTCTGTAATGAAAAGGGGGTAGGTAAACAAGCATACAACATGAGAAAAACTTGTTAGGAGCCATGTTCAAAAAAGCCAACAAAAATTAATAACGAAATCATAATAATCAACTGGGACTAAAATATGTTGATTAAACAAAAGAGGCCAACAAAAGAGCAGAGTAAAGGTAAACAGCATGATGGATAAACATCTTCTAGACAACACTTAAATTATGATTAAAAGCTCAACATGACTGAGCTAAAAATCAAACCCAAATACAATGAAACGAATTGAAATGAAACGGAACGCTAATAAAAAGGTTTGATGATTGCAAACGGGGCCCTTTAAACTTGAAACCTTGTTGGACTTACAACCTAAGCCCACCTTTTCTTCTGTTCTCTGAATGTTACAGCAATAGCGTTTGCTTAACTTTCTTGTTAAGCTTGGCAGCGAAAAAATTTTTAATCCTTTTTGGTAGAACAATCAAAACCTTAAGTAACGAAATTAATGTACAACCACAGTCTTACTCTTGTTGCCAAGAGGCGAACGAACAACAAAAAACACATTTCGTGAGATTATTCGTAGGCGTTTATTAAAAAAAAAAAAATAAAAAAAAAACTTGTTCAAAAAGTCAGTATCAAGTCAGAGGAAAATAAAAAAAAAGAATTGAACACAGCTCAACAACATGCGTGGGCTGACACTGATTTAATGTACGAGAAATCATCATCACCATCATCATCATCATCAGCCACAACGTTGTTTCAATCGTCGTCGTTGTAGCCGTCAGTCTATATGAGGCGTTTGTTGTTGGAGCTTTTTGAATGAGAGAAGACTGGCTTAAAAGAAAATAAACAGGCTTAATTATTTTCCATCATCTTCTTTAGTCTTCCAGCATCGTCACTTACAAATTTATGCTCAATTTAAAGTGATTTTTTTTCCTCTTCCTCTTCTTTCTTTCTTCTCCATTCTCTTTTCTTCATTCCCATAAAAACAGATCTGAAAGGATTTTAATAAAATGAGTGTCTTGAGAAATGAAATGATATCAATTGAATACATTTTTTTAAAAAGGCTTGGGCGTTAAGATATGCAACAATAACAACAGTAGATAACGATATTAACAAAGTTTGCAAGTCATTCTTAAACAGAAAGATAGAAAGATACGAAGGAGAAGCTGAAAAGCTGTTGCCCAAAACATGCCAATAAAACATCGCATGGAAAATTTGAAAATTTCAAAAGAAATCTTGCACGTAAAATGCTTAAATTTGAATTAGAATTACATGTAGAGGCTCAAACATTCTTGTCATATATAGGACAGACAGATACTGTGCCTGTTTGGAATGTCTTGAGCCAGAAAGTTAGATCCCCAAGGTCTTCAATTGCGGCTAATTATTATAACTTCCCGTTACAGTTGGAGTTAGTTAAAACTTACGTTAGCTAAAGGGAGCTTTTAATGTTAAAGGTAGAATGATATTCCCTTTAGCTTACCCGATCACTTCTATCTTATTGGGTACTAATAATAATGAAACACAATTTTTCTGCCCATTCCTTTAGTTAACGGCAAGTTGTAATAATGACCCAGACGCCTTAGTCTGGCCAATGTGTTGACTTATTCGACGAGTGTCCGCAGTTCATATACCAAAATCCCATAATACGTAATACGTATACAAATATTTCTTATGTGTATGTCAAAGGTTAACATTCAAGACGCAAACCATAAATTTTAGCAGCGCCATGTTAACAGAACAAAATTTGTCCTCATCAAAGCACTGTTAGTCACTGTTTTACATTATCCATCTGATCGAGCCCACTTGTTTAGAAGCTCATTTTGGGACAAGTACTCTATGTCTATGAGTACCATACTATATGCAAAGGACGTTTTCAAGACCTCTTAATATAATCAGCAACATAGTCACATATAAAGTGTGATATGGTATTGAGAATATTGGCTTTGAAATGATTAATTTATGCTTGAAAATCCTTTAGAAAATCAGTGGGCTTTTTGGAACATATAAGAAAAATAGAACACCATACAGACCATATGCAAATAGTAGTATAGAGGATCCTCTTTCGAGCCGTGTTGGGAGGATAGTTGGAATAATTTTAGAATTTGAGACCATCAACCATCCTTTACATATCAACACTGTTATTCACAAATAATAATGAGAATTATATTTTATGTCAATAGTCTGCAATAGTTGCAAAGTAAAAGACAAATCTACTTATTGCCAATGTTAAACAGTTAACAGTGCTCTGTTAATAACAAAGTTTATCCTGTTACAGGCAGAAAGTGGCCCTGCTAAAACTGTGGGTTTGCGTCTTTGGTTTTTGAATTCGAATTTATCTCCACACATAATTTCTTTCGGGTACTTTCTAACAGGAGTCTTATGGCAAAAACTCTAAGAGAGAAATAAAATTGCCATGAAAAATTTGTCAGAAATCTTTCGTTCAGGGTACTGCCACGTGGGTGGTGTGAGAAGCTAGATTATAACCCCGACTAATAGGTTGTAATGATCAATTCAGTAAGAAAGTACAGAACATTCTCACTTATGGCTTGGCTTGGCTTAGATTTCAAGGTATGAAACTTCAAATAGAGTCATATTTTATAGCCCAAATTCCTTGTAATAGTGTCTTCCTCGGACAAAACTTTGTAGCCAAAGGTTTTGGAATGAAATTTTAAATTAAAAGAAAAATTTGTCGATAAGAACAGAAGAGATCTGTGTCAGTAGCAAATGAAAGTGTTGCTTTTAAGTTCTTTTCTCAATTGTTTTAAGTACATTTCAAGACATTTTCAAGTGCTAAATTTGATACCATAAAGCCAAGTGGCGACAGTCATCCAAATCAACTGAAATTTAAATATGTTTTGAACCAAAAAAAAGAATATTTTTGAAATACTCTTGAACTGCCATTAAACACAAAGCGTACCCACACACAACAAACCCCTTCCTTTCTTCTCCTTCCGTAGGACAGAAAATGCGAGCGATGGTGCTTTATAATGATCTTTGACTTTTGTCACCCTTTTTTTTATATTATTTTTAAATTCCTTTATGGGACTTTTTTTTTTCAAAAGCAAAAGGAAGTTGCCTTAATCGTAAACAGTTATATGCTACGAATGTACAGTATATATATATATGTATGCGTACTTATGTATGTGAATATACAAAGGGTCCCTTTTACATACAAAAAATTCGTTCGCATGGTTCATTGTATTGTCGTACTTATATAAAGGAAATGAATTACACTTATCATATCGAAGGGGAAAGAGACAGAGAGCGAGAGAAGAGAAAGACAGGGGGACATAAAAATATCTTTGACATCTGCCGACATGTCGAAATAAAAGAATGAAAAAAAAAAATGAAAACGAAAAACGAAATACAAGAACCCAAAACTAAACTTGACATTTATCTCTGTCAAAATCTTGAAAATCACTGCTACAAATAATCATATACAGTAAATAATAACAGCAACAACAACAATAACAACAACAATAATGACAACATCAATGATATGGTATGGCATAGCATACCATACCATGGCATGGCATAACATAACATATCATATTTAAATTTAAAATTCATTTCTGTACAACAGCGTTGATGTAGCGTAAAGCAGGACTTTTTGTAATTTAATATCGTTTTTATCTACAACGCTGCCTCTTGCCCTTCCCCTTCCCCTTCCTTCTCTCCTTTTGCTTGGCAAAAGTACTTAAAAAAAAATTGAAAATTTTTAAAGAAAATCGAATTTAATTTTTTCTCTGTTTTTTATTATTTTTTTTTATTTTCATATGAAAATTTTTATTTTTATTTCCATTTTTATATGAATTTATTGAGTAAGAAAGTGCTGTTGATTGATTGTAAAAAGCTTTAAAAGCGTGCATAATAATTCATAAAAGCATTCATAAAAGTAATCCAATAAAATAAAAATAAAAATCTTAGAAAATCATAGAAAAGAGCAAACGAAAAACGAAATGAAATGAAAAAAATATGTCAATGAATTACCCCCAGTTAAGGAAAGGAAGGTTCTTTATCTAGAGCTTATATAAACTTGTTCCCTCTTCTTAGTGCTCCTTAGCCATCTTAGCGGTTAAGAGCACTTTTAAAGCTCATAAAAAAATTTGCTAACACGGGAAAATCTATATTTTAAGCGTATTTTTCTACTACAAAGAGAGAGAGAGAGAGAGAGAGAAAGGATAAAGCAGGAAAAACAAAAAACTTTATGGAAAACATATTCTTTTCCCCTCCCTTTCCAGACTTACTACTCACAATTCAAAAGCCATTTCAAAAAATATGTTTGAAATAAAAAATTATTTCTATAATAAAAATATAGTTGGCACAACCAATATTTTTTCTGTTCACCAACTACACCGCTCCGATGACTATTATTCAGCTCCCTTAGCTCTGAGTGGCATAGTCTCCCAGTAATTTTAGTATTTTGTGTGACATTTTAAACGCAGAAAAACTTTGCATTGGAATTATTAATTGTTGCCAATAAAATTTTTAAAATATTTATTTTCCAGATAGGACGCAACACGACCGCTTTAAATCAAAATTTAATTTTAAACGCCTTTTATGCTACACTTATGTTTAATAATCATATCCACTATTGGTCTGGTTTATATGCTCCAAAAAAAAAACCGCAAAAATTTTATTGAATATTCCCTGTGGAGGGCGAACAGGATTACAACGAGAAAAGAATTTAACAAAAACAAAAACAACATGTAATGCAATTTCGCTGGAAAAAAAGGGAGAGCAAATCAATATGTATGCGGGCTTTCACACATTGACACTCGTATTCGAAAATGGAACGTTTATGCATAAATTAATACAAGGGAAAAAAAAAATAATTAACAAAAACAGCAAAAAAAACAAGTACTTTTACTCGTCATATTATAATTTGCAAGACCCAAATAAGATAAAAGTACCAAGAAAAATTGTTTAAAGTTGTCAATCAAAATAATATTGCCCGCGATTCTGGGGATATATACTATGGCAGTTGTATGATGGTGGTCTGGGACCAATAAAGACTATTTTTCTACTCTGAATTAAATGTCTTTCTGGTCTAATCGGTTTGTCTTTATAGGCCCAACTCAACACCTCTGGATGCTTGCTTTGGAGATGTTTCAAAGTGAAAATGAGAAGAGATGGGTGAACAGAGGTAAAAGCGATTTCTACACGAAATGATGTCAGACATTGAATGAGAAAGGTACGGTCATGAGTCAGATACGCTTATCGCTCTTATGGTGATTAACAATTAAAAGCATATTCGCTTCCCGCTCGCTGTTGTTTTATGGTTTCAAGGATTCATGGTTTGCTTAATGATAGTGGCAGTAAGGTGAATCCAGGCACTCCTAAGCCCATTAGTACTGTTCTGAATTAAACATTCGCTGCAGTGGACGAGTATACTCATCTTTGACAGGGTATCCCGCACTTTAAATATATTATAACATGGAGGCTTTTTAAAATTAGAAAATTTTTTTTTGGCAATCTACAATAGTGACTTTCTAAGTGTTGCCAATTTTCGCAATGTGTCTCCTTGTATTCCATTTTCTTTATTTTATCCATCTGCACGATTTATTATTTGATTTGTTACTAAAACGTACGCAAATACGAAAAAGGATATCGAGTCCTTCTGCCTTCCTATTGCCAATGACGAGTATACTCGTCTTTGGTTTTCTGTTTGTAAATGATTACATACATAATTGGCCATTACAACCCTTCAGTCAGGATTACGACCTAGCTTCTCACACCACTTATGTATGTTGTGCGCATTAATTTTATACATGAGTGGCGGGACCTACAGTTTTAAAGTCGACCCCGAACGACAGATTTTTGAGAAGCTTTTCATGGCAATTTTTACTCTCAGAGTCTTTGCCAGAAGTCTGCTGAGAGGAAGTCGCTGAAGAAATATTTTTTCGTTTTGATGTCTGACCTGGGATTCGAACCCGGGCCTTTTGTCTAATAAGCCAACACACTACCCACTAGACCACGGCAACTTCTAAACGATGTAAATGATTATGTATGATAATATATGTGCTCTTACCAAGAAATAGCAGGGTTTTGGTAAACAATAACACCCAAAATATAAATGGCCATGGGAACGACTTCATATAATTTAGACTTGCCAGCGAATGTGATAAAACATTTGATGCTTTGGAAATCGGTTGAATTACGTGGAAGTAGAGAGAGTCCCATAACGAAAAATGACAACCTGGCATAGGGAGGCTACAGGGAAAAGACCATTAATTACCATAATATCCTACGAATACTAATACTATCTTTTGTAATGTATTTGGAAATATAATCGTTCGGCCATATGACATTTATGTCTTCCATTATCTCAGAAGATCTGAAAGGTTTCAAGTTTCAGGAATTCCAAGCCTATATAAGAAAAGAATTAATTGTAAACCTATTTTGTAGACAATTTCTAATCGAACACTTAAATAGATTTCTTTTCCGATTAAAAGCAACATAAATTGTTAAAATTGTTTACAACTAGATACAAAAAAAGATAAAAATTTGTGTTAAAAAATGGCATTGAAAGAAATTCCTTTTTTATATACCTTTTGCCAAGGCCAAAACTATAATTTTTATTTTAATTTTCTGCTCTTTCATTGTGTAGGAATTTAAGGAAAGGCCAGATATTATGTCGTCTGTTAACGATGTATTTGATAATGAATTTTAAGATTACATGTGACAGCAGCAGCCTAGTCAATGTTAAATTATGTACGACATTACACAACAAGCTTCACGCACAACAATATGCGACACATACCGCCGTCTGATTATGATGGAGCAGTCAGAAACTGTCATAATTAAACATTGTAACACTAAAATATAGGCATCCTTTCAGGCATTCCCATAGAGCTAGTCAGTATATGTGGCATTTTATATAATTTTTTAATGTGTTGGTAGTAAAAACCTAACAGGCGTTACAAGATTTTTATCGTAAACAAATAAATTAAACAATTTTATGAACAATTCCTTTTGCTTTTTCAAGTGATTTCTTTTTTGGCTTTTTTTTTTTTTTTTTGTGATAAAAATAAAACAGGACAGACATCGTTTTGATTAATATTGCCGAGAGGAGAAAAAAAAAATAGAAGAAATAAAAGAAGGAAAATGCAGCCCACTTTATGATCCTGGCAACAACCCACTCAATAGCTAACAACAACAAAAAATAAACAGAAAAACACCAAAAAAAAAGTCAACTACAAACTTGTCAATTGTTGTCTCGATGTCTCGGTGTGTCTGTGTTTTGCGGTTTTATTGCGAAAAATACCGACAAACAGACAGAAGATAGTCAGTCAGCCAGTCAGTAAGTCAGTCGTAGAGTCTATCAATATGTTTTATCATCATTTATTTCAAAGTGGCATTAAATTGGAACACACCATAAAATGGTGGGTTGTTGCTTGCTGCTGCTAATGCTACGTTTTTTTGTTGTGCTATTGCAGTTAACGTTAATGTTGTTGTTGCTGTTGCTGTTATTCACCCATTTTTTGATTTATTTACATGACAAGCGGGTTAATTACAACATGTTGTGGTTTATACGGCTGGTTATTTGTACACCACACTGTGCCACACATACTAAAAGCGATAATAAAATATCATCATCATCATCGTCATCGTCATCATCATCGGTAGCAACAACAACAGCAGCATCCTCATCAACAACGTGTCATAGGCAATAGGCAATAGCAGCAGCAGCTTATCACAGACTCAAGTAATAAAAAAAATATCGAAAATGTTGGTTAAAATCATCAGAGATTGAAGACGAAAGAAAAAAATGCAGGGTTTGTCGCCCGTTGCCGCCATTGTAAATGGGGAAAACAAATGGCGACAAACAAAACAAAACAAAAAACATGACGAGCGTTAAAAACTAACACAGTCATGTAAAATGGAGGGGAAAAAACACGAAACAAAAAAACGAAATTAAACAAAATCAACAACAGCAACAACAACAACCACATCAATAAGAACATGAAAACAAAACAAAAAATCATGTTCAGCTTAAACAGCAACAACCATAAGCAAGCAAAAACAAACAAAAAGGAGCACCACATACATACAACAGAAGAGTGAGTGAGTGAGTGCCTACCTATTAAAAAAAATCTGTTGTATATCGATAAAATATATCGAAAAAGCAACCGAAAGGGAAATAATGAAACAAATTGTTGCAAATTAATCACGAAAAAGGAAAAGAAGAAGACCAACCAACCAACCAACAACTAAAACATAAACGAACGAAAGAAAATCCCTTTAGCTTAAGCAACATAAATTTGTTACAAAAACAAAAAAAAACTACAACATCCATCAGCACGCAATCTATTATTCTCAACTCAACTCAACTTTTCTTTTTTCATGGCCTGCCATCTCATCCCATCCAATCCCTTTGTAGCTCGCCTTTGTGAACCTGGCCTGCTGTTTCCCTCTCTAATTTCTATATTTGCTTACTGCGTGCTGCTTGCTGCTTGCGATGTTGTACAGAATTTTCCTTTTTGTGGTTTTAATCAAATCAATACACACATTATTGGTGTTTTATTTCAGTTTCAAGAGAGCGGGCGAGCGAATTTACTTTTTTCCTCCAGCTGCTTGTTTCTGCATCATTTGTTGGTTTTGCTGCTGTTGCTGTTGGTGTTGCTGTTGTTGTTGCTGGTTTTAGGCAATATTTTTTTTCGTTTCTTTTTTTTTTTGTATTGTAATTAGTTTTTAATTAAAATAAAAATCAGAAATGAGAATGGGAATCAGAATGAAAGATAAAAACAGAAATTAAAGCGTTAATATAAGCAAAAATTCGTGATATGAGAAGGTACGTACTTTTTCGAAATGAGATTTGTAAGAGCGATTTTAACAATAAACACTTATAAAAGAGTTTTATTGGATTTGAATTAGTTTCAAGACAGAAAAGTACTTTTTACAAAAAGTACCTTTTAGAAAAAGTACATTTTACAAAATGTTTCCTTTACTAAAATACACCTTTTAATAAAGGACTTTTTTTTACAAAAAGTATCCTCAATCTTTCTATGCTTTGGTACTCTTTGAAAAAAGTGCTTGAAGCCATTACGATCCCATTGAGAAGTACTTTAGTACTACTTTGAAGTTTCCTTTTTTAACCTGTTCTTTCTAAAACTCGTGAACTCGCGGAAACGTGAACACCCGAAAGTGTGAACGTGAACAAATTTATTTTTCCACAGAGTATTCTAAAAAGTGAACAAAATCTGAAAGCTCTAAAACGTGAACACTTTTTTAATTTTTTGTTGTTTTTTTAATCGGTTTTCAAATTAGAAAATCCCCGAACTACAATTTATTTGTTAGTTTACTTATTGTTTTTTCTTAATAGTTTTTAAGAAAACGTCAAACTAAATAAATTATAATTTGACGATTTGATAGTTGGGCACTCTGTGAACACTGACCGCGAAAGACCAAACGTTTACGGATTGAGAAGACCGAACCTGTTAGATGTTATAATTCAACTGATTAATTATTTTATTTCTTTCTAATTCTAACTGTTAAATTCAATTCAGCAACTCTGTTGCTTATATTTACCTACTTACTATATATTCAATGAACTTAAAATTAACTTAATAGTAAGGGCATTCATGTGGAGAAATACACAATAAAATGTAATATATTATAAAATAAATAATGTAAAATAATATATGTATATATGTATATATATAAATTTATATAATATTGAATTCATTTAACACAATGGCCCAACATTCCGGCCCCATTGAAGGACTGGAAGTCTTCAATCGAATAGTAAAGGAGCCAGTTTATGTATTAGACGCTTATAAACGCCGGTGGGCTTTACGACCTCCGCCACTCTGACCACGACTCTCCTGGTCAGCCAATGGTGTGGCGGGCAATTGTCCTCGTCGCCTACGGATTGTAGCGGCAGCGAACGTAGACCCTCTCTTATCAGCAGATGCTTCGGGGTTAGCGCTTCGTTGGGGTTTGGAGGCAGCGGTGCGATAGGCCGAGTGTTGAGCACCGCCTCTACTTCTGCAAGCATTGTTGCCATTTCCTCTTGAGTGAGCGCCAAGTTGTCCATAGCTCGCATAAGTAGGAACTTCGCTTGCTTCACAGCGGCTTCCCACAATCCTCCGAAGTGCGCCGCTCGAGGTGGTATGAAGCTGAGCCTCACCCCGGACGACGCTGCGTATGACTCGACGGGCTGTCGATTCCTGTCGAACGCTTGATGAAGATCCTTATGGGCTCGTCCTTTTCTTGCAACAAACCTTTTAAACGATAAAAGAGAGGAATTAGTGGATAAATCAGACACTAACGCTAAATGTGCCGCCCTAGATTTGAAACACACGAAGGCATTTTGCTTCGGTAATAAAAGTGGGAATTTTGTTGCGTATAGCAAATTTGCACTAAGCAATCTCCCACCTACCCTTAAAAGTGACAATTTACAAAGGAACTGAGTAAGTCCCCATATATTCGAAGGTAGGATCAGAGATTTCTGCAATTTAGAAATCTCCTCAGAAAAACTAGATTTCTGGATAGCCAAAGAGAGAAATTTTCCCTTGGTAGTTATAAATGAAGATCCTAATAATTTAGGAGAAGACTTAAAAGGTAAAGAAACCCCAAATCTTCCAGGCGCAAGACATTGTACTATAGTCTTGGATTCGTTCTCGCATTCTTTATGCTCCTCGTTTTCGATCGAAGTATTTATATGAAATACTTTAGTGTTACAAAAGTCCTTTGAATAATTGTATCTTCCAGTAACAATCCAACCAAGAGAAGTTTTCTGAAGAACTGGACGACTCGGGCCCAATTTGATTTGGCCAGCACACAATAATTCGAAGAAAGGACCTGCGCCAATTAACAAATCGATTCCTTGCGGCTTATAGAAGTAAGGGTCAGCTAATTCCACGTTTGACGGTATATTCAAACTAGCTATGTTAACCCTACGTTCAGGCTGCAAGTTTGTTATTGATTTTAATACCCAAAACTTTGAAGTGAATTGGGTAGAGTTGACACTCGAAGTAACAGTCAAATTGACGCGAGATTTGGATAATGAATTTGTTTCACCAACGCCATTTAAATTTAATCTGCCTCCTTCTTTTTTCAAATGTAGTAGTTTGGCTAGTTCCTCGGTTATCAGATTAGGTTGAGAACCGGAATCTAAAAGAGCTCTGGCTGGTATAAGTTGACCAGAACTACTTCTTACTCTTACCACAGCTGTTGCTAGAATGATGCGTTCATCTGACGCCGAATAGTTCACAGAAGCATGAGAAGTCGGAGGCTGTTCAGAGTAGTTTACTGACGTGTTGTTCGAACTTGTAGTATATCGGTGCAGTAATGTGTTATGTGCACCATTACATATCCGACACTTAGAGGCTGGACACCTGGCAACTGTATGTCCTTTTTTCAGACAGTTTATACATGCTGGCACGGATTTTATAAAACCGAATCGGTCGGCTATAGGCTCAGCAGTGAAAGAAGGGCAATTACTAATCATATGTTGCGTCGATTCGCAAAATAGGCATTTGTCAACAGATTGTTTTGATTTCGTACAATTTAATGATGTCCGACTGATTCTAAAATTGTAATGTTCATTTCTAGGTTTATTAACCCTCGGCCTTGAACTGGAGGACTCGTCAGCCGCAATATGCTGATAGCGTTTGTTCAAGGCGGATTCACAGTCTGACCAAAGTGGAAGTTTCTCGAAGTCGAGTTGATCTTCCCATTTCGATTTGGTGACTGGATCAACCTTTGACATCACTAAATGTATGAGAATGGCATTCGTAATCTTTTTATCATCACCAATTGACAATAAAGAATCATATATCGCGGATACTGTATCTATCATGCTTCGCAAAGCAACTGTTGAAGGCTTGATAATTTGGGGCAAATCGAAAAGTTTTGCAATATTATCGAAAAATATCAAGCATTCATTATCATAAACTTTTTTCAAGCTTGCCATTGCTTTGGGGTAATTCTTCTCGGAGATCTGAAAGGCCTTCACTGTACCTAAGGCCGATCCGGACAAGCATGAGAGTAAATGGTTGAATTTCTCAATATCCGTTAATGTCGGATCATTGTGGACCAAGTTCTCAAATAAACTCATGAAATTCTTATAAACAGAATATGTTCCACTAAATTTAGGGAGCTTCATATTTGGGAGTCTTGACTGGTGCGCTTGTACGCTGAATGAAGTTTCAGGCACGTTCGTTGGCTTATACTTGGCCAACAGACTCATAAACAAGCTTTTCGTGGTCACACAAAGATCCTCAAGCTCGGCTCTATCGTCATTATCGGGATCTAAATTATCCACTTCTGACTGGAGCTTCATTGCTTGGTCAATATATGTCTTTAAAATTTCCAATCGACATTCGAGTTCCATTTGATTAAAAGAAATAGTCCTATCTACAATGGACTGTCGAATTCTATCGATATTCTTAATGACCTTCGCTTTCTTAGCGAGTAATTTCTCCAAGTCTTCAACTCGAGATGGAGAATCTTGGCGTCTAGAGCCTCTGGTAGTCATTGTGATTTCAACTATTAAAAAAATTCGCCAAGCAAAAATTCAAAATTTTCAGAATTGACCAAAGTAAATTATTGATCGAAGTATATCTGAACTTATTAATAGTAACGCGTTCTGAATTGTAGAATGTATTCAAAGTATCCCGGTACGCAATACCCGAAAGTTCCGATTCCAACTCACGAATGGAGGTAACTGAGTCAAGAATAATTTACTTGATCTCAAAAAATAGAAATAAAAATCTTTACACACAGCCTTCGGTAAAAAATATCTTAATTTACCGAGTAAAATCGTTTAATAATCGATTTATAAACAATAAACAAAAATCAAATTTCAATATGTACACACAGCGATGAAAAAATAATTCGAAGCCGAAATTTGTGTGAACAATTTTTATTGAAATTATTTGTTTTGATTTTTGTTCTAGTGTGACCACTGTACACAGCTGTAATAAATAAGTTATATACAAGCAGTATAGAAACGCGTGAAACGAAACACCGATCGAGACGAAATTACGAAAATAAAAGAAAAGAAGAAATGAACAAAAACAAAGCAACACAAATGATGTGCTGAATGTTCTCTCACAAATACCGAATAAAAATTGTTCGTGTAATGTGGAATAATAATAAATATCAACACTCGCGAATATTTCACTAAGGGCGGTTTTCTTATAACAAATATATTTATATATGAAATAAATAATGTAATATAGATGTAGTATAGATGTAAATGTTTATAAATATTTCAAATAAATTGTTTCACAAATCTTAAGTGTATGTAATAATTCTTGTGTTCAACTCGAAAGGCGTAATAATTTTTGAGTAAATTACAAAAATCTCTTAATTTTGATTAATTTACAAAATTAAGGCAATGACACAAGAATTATTTACACTTTTACCTGGTGCTCAGATTCAGAGCTACTTCCCAAGATGTCTTCTTTCCTGCACAGTACACAACGACAACGGGGCATTTGGTTGAAGTCCGATGTGATTTCCTTCGATACGTCGGGGGTTGATATGTGGTGAATGTGATGATTGTGATCTGGTGATGTTATGGAGTGATGGTTGTTTTATTGGTGCTTTTAGCTGGTTGTATCACAGGCACTACACTATATTTGTATGTAATTTTGTGTATTGTTTTTGTATATGTATGTGTATAATTACGTATGTAATGTATGTATTCTATTTTTTATTTATTTTTTTTTTTAAAAATTATTCTGTTTAAATTTTATTTTGTTTTAAAATGTTTTATTTTTATGTTTTATGTTAGATTTTATATGTTTTATATGTTTTATTTTATATGTTATATTTTATATGTATGTTCTCACTCACTCATACTTCACTTGCTCAGAGAATTTTTTTTTTTTCTTTTAAATTTGTTTAATTAATTCTTCTAGTTTTTTTTTTTTTTGTTCAATTTTTTCTTTTTTGATGTTTGATTTTTTAAATATTGTTTAGTGACTTATAAATTTTAAACACTGTAAAATGTTGAAATATGTATATTGTTATTTTTGTCATATAACACTTTGGTTTTATTTATTTTTTTTTTTTTATATGTGTTTATCTTTTAGATTTAAGTTTTTTTTTTTTTTTTAACGAAATCGTATTTGAAATAAATTATCAAATACTTCACTTCAAACAACTTATGAAGAAAATACGCGAGTTTGGTCTTCGTTTTCTTTTATAAAAAATTATTTCGAAATAACTTATCGCACAACTATTTTAGTTTTTAGTTTAATTTTTTATAAAATTTAACTTTTCGCAAATTTTCGCAAGTTTTTACACTGTCCCTGCTCGGGCGCCAAAATGTTTTTTCTTAATATTTTTTAAGAAAACGTCAAACTAAATAAATTATAATTTGACGATTTGATAGTTGGGCACTCTGTGAACACTGACCGCGAAAGACCAAACGTTTACGGATTGAGAAGACCGAACCTGTTAGATGTTATAATTCAACTGATTAATTATTTTATTTCTTTCTAATTCTAACTGTTAAATTCAATTCAGCAACTCTGTTGCTTATATTTACCTACTTACTATATATTCAATGAACTTAAAATTAACTTAATAGTAAGGGCATTCATGTGGAGAAATACACAATAAAATGTAATATATTATAAAATAAATAATGTAAAATAATATATGTATATATGTATATATATAAATTTATATAATAATGAATTCATTTAACACAATGGCCCAACACTTATGTTTGAATTCCTATTTTATTGTACTCCTTAATGTATGTTGTTGTTAAAAGCTGAACGTTTAGAAATTCGCGATCAAATTAAAGAAAATGATCGTGGTTTTAACACCAGTAACGGATGGCTACAAAAAATTTCAATAAAGGGTTGGTTTCCTATAATTTTCGGAGAAAAACTTTCTGTGCAGCCGTAATTTGGAAAAGGTTAAAAATGGAGAAACAATGATTAACTTTCAGGGGCTGTTCAAATGCACCGAGAACTCAGAAACTTAATTTACTGGTAATTGGAAAATCTAAAAATCCACGAAGTTTCGAAAACTGTACTTGTCCAGTGAATTACAAATTCTCCAAGCCAGCATGGGTAACAAGTAAAATTTTTTATGATTGGTTTCATCAATGGTTTGTTAAAGAGGTAGACTTCAACTGGGAAATTTAAAACTGAAAACTTCGTAATGATTTTTGGTTTTAGCTTACTGAGTTCTTAACTAAAAAGGGGCTACCGGTAAACGCTCTTGAATCTCAATTGAGTTTTGATGATGCATTCATTTGCGCAATGTTTTTGCCAACCTACGTCACATCGTTAATTCAGTCCATGTCCCAGAATGCTTTTATTAAAGAAACAGTCTCTTGGCGTTAGTGGCTGAAAAACAAACAGAATTGGACCATTCGCACAAAGATGATATCAACGATTTTTTACTTATTAAAATACGTATCATTATTCATATTAAATTGGGAAATATTTGTTATAAATTTGGGTACTCAACAACGTGAACAAACTCGGAAATGTGAACTGCCTTGGTAAAAATGAGTTCACGTTATCGCGAGTTCACTGTATGTACATATTTAGAAAAAGTCTTTCTCTGTCACAAAATTAATTTACAAAAGCAATAAAACAGTACCAAATAAAGTTCCAAATAGGGAATATTTTCTATACTATATTGGGTTTCTTTTTGAAACAATGTTTTAAACTGAGATTTCTATGCGAAAAGTACTTTTCGTTTAATGGAAACTTATGAAAAAAGTACCAAACAGATGAACTTTTTGGATCAAATTCCGTAACTGATTCTGGGGTAAAAGTACTTTTCGTATGCCACTTTCAACAACTTTTCAGCAACTTTTGGCTGCCACCAGTTTCTTTTGCGACTAAAGGTCACGGCGTCAATATCATGGCCATGCCGTATAACAATTTCAATCACAATCATTTTCTCATTTGGCAAACATACTAGACAGAACAGGACAGGCAGTAATAACAGCATAAACAATAACAACAACAACAACAACGATTTCATAATGCCATTCGTTTTCCACCTTAAAAATGTTGCCACTCATCACTCTTGTTCTTGGTTTTGTTTTTCTTTGCTTTCCTTCTGCTGTGTCAGAAGCCATCAACTGCATATGCCGTCAAAATAGTATTGCTGCTGTTGCTATTACAGTTTTCTAATTTGTTGTTGTTGTTGTTGGTATTGTTTTTGATTATGGTGTTGGCTGTCAGTTATTGTGGTCGATTTGGAGGTTTTCATTTTGGCTTCATTTTTTTTGTCTTATTTTCTTTGCTCTTGTCGGTCGGTTTTTTTTTTATTCTCGTTTTGATTACAACGAGACGGAAACGATTTCGGTTTGTTTGCTACATAGTTGTTGTTGTTGTAGTAAACTTTGTCAGTGTGTAAAACATTTGCCATTAACAAGTGCTACAAAAAGACGGCAGTCGTCTATACATAGAAGAAGGTGTTGCTTCATTTTTGTTTGTGGTTTTCCAGATGATGAGGGTGACGGTGATGGTGATGGTGGTGGTGGTGGTGGTAGTAGAATAGGTGTTGCAACTATGAATCCAAAAAACTTTTAGAAATATTAGGCCGTTTCTAGTTTTAGAATTGAAACATAAAAACGTTAAAGTAAACAAAAAAAAATTGTACACAAATTACTAGAATCTAAATGAAAATCATTTGGTACTTTTCTTATAACCTATAATTGCACGCCGACAATTGGAGAATTTTTCTGGCTGCAGAGGAAAAGTACATTTTTGTAATGCAAAACAAAAAAAAAACATTTCAGAAGTGTTGTCAACTCCCTTAAAAAAACAAAAAGAAAAACGAACTACAAATACAAAATTTAAGCTATTAAAGTATGAACATTTAAAAAAAAGCAAATAACAACAACAAATTGACATTTAAAGTGACAGCTTCATTTGGTGCGTAATACGGAAGTACCATTTTTAGTGTCTGTCAGGCTGTTGTTGAAAAAAAAAAAGCAGAAAAAAACATCATGGTCAGTGGCAGGCAGTCACTCAGTCCATCACTTAATAGCTGACAACAGTCAGTCAGCCCGACAGTTTAATACACACACACACATTTTCCCAACAACAAGACAATGCTATTGAGCTGACAGGCAGGCAAGCAGTCAGGCTGTTCTATTAGAATTTTGATAAGCGGCCAAGAAATTTCTCAAAAGCATTGCTGATAGATACGTTCATACGTACGGACGTACGTACGCCTTTTCCAATATTCAATTAAAAGGGGAGTGAAGCAAAAAAACAACATAAGAGGAAGGGGAGAAGAGTAGTTTTAGTTATAATATTAATTTCAGTTGTTGTTGTCTCTACGCTTAATTAAACTCAATTTATTCCAAGTATTGTTTGTCCATCCAACGGCCTCCTCTTTGTTCAATTCAAAATAGATGACTAGCCCAGCTAAGCTAAGCATGTTGTGCGTACATGGTGTATTCGTAAATATGTGTTCTAGACTTCGAAGTTGGTGTTAGTTTTTCTCTTTTGCCATTATTCCAAATATATTATGGCCTGCCTTTGAATGGTTTGCCTTTAGTTTTTGGTCTATTGTTTCCGTTTTATGCTAAACATGTATGGCATTGGCATACCGTACACTCCTTAACCCCCTCTACCCGGCCTTCATTAATATTTATCAAGTATTTCATTAATTGTTTTTCTTTTTCTGAGTTCAAAAATATGTTCGTTTGCTTTGGCATTGATTATCGACATTTGTTTGACCAAATAAAGATTATGAAGGAATTTGTTGAAGTTAAACTCAAACTGACTTTAGGCTGTCATTCTTTTCTTATCAGTTTTTAGCACAATACTTTAACTCGCACCGAAGAAAGCAACAATTTAAGGTTTCTATGTTTAATTTTAATTTTTATTCCTTCCCTGTTGCGGCCATTTTGCTAATTTGTGCATATTTTCAGCATATTCTCTCTCATTGCCATTAAAACATTCATTCGAAAAATATTCTCAAAAAAAAAAAAGTGAAAAAAAATTCTGTTTAAATGCTTTCCAAAAATTCCCAATAAACCATTCGTGTAACAGCAGTTTTAACAACAAACACTGACAGTGTTAGTGGCAAAAAGAACAGTGTCAGTTACAAGAGTGTTTCTCACTGTTGCCTCTCCATATACGTATACACTCGTTCACTTTGAATTAAACATCCGGTTTTGAACCAATTGTTGTGGTTTTAACGCTGTTGGACTCTTGGCTACAACATGCAAAACTGCAAAACTGGCCTAAAGGCAATGTGCAGTGTATATGCAATAACAACACATGTTGCTGACAGTTTAACAACAACAAAACAAAAAAAAAAGTAAATTTAAGGGATGAGAATTAAAACACAAAAAAAAATAATAAAAAATGGAAAAAATTATAACAGAACTAAACTTTAGAGGAAAAAAAATCACACAGAGGAAAAAAAGTACTATTTTGGTACTTTTTTAAGAGCTTAAAAAAACAAAAAGAAAACTTTTTAAAAAGCAAGCTTATTGGGTACCAAAAATGTTTGTGTTCAATTAAAGGAAAGTATTTTTGTCGGTACTATTTCGATAATGAAAATTGAAAGTTGAATTGAAAAAAAATCGAATAAAAAGTACCTTTACTTTAAAAGCTTCTAAAGAGAGACAAAGCTACCAAAATTTCTTTAATATTTATTTGGCACTATTATTTATAATAAGTATCTTGAGCGCCCTGGTAGTCTAGTGGGTAGTGTGCTAGAGGGTTGTGGGTTCGATTCCCACCAGAGGCTGTGGCCTGTGACACTACACCGGGCATATTGTCGAAGTTACTCAGCTCGTATATGATTATAATATAATTTGTAATTGTATTGTAAATCTTAAAATAAATAAAATAAATAAGTAAATATCTTAAATTTTAATTTTAATATTCACTTCAGCACCCATTACTTTACTGCCCTTCAGGAACTAGTTAAGTGGCTATCTACAGAGAGAATGGTAACAATTGCTCCGTACAAAACGTAAACAGCAGCCAATAAATTCCATTTGCTTGAAGCTTCCGTAGTCATTAACTCGTATCAAGTCTCCCTCTTCCTTAACAGCATAACAATAATAACAACAACGCATTAAATTACAGTGCGTGTGTGTGGTACATGCTTTTATGAGTACACTTACAACCTGGTTAAAATAAATTGCTTCGGATACTGATTTTTAATCAATGAGTAGGTAAGTGAAAGAGCTCATCTTTATTAAACCATCATTGGGTTTCAAATTACCAATAATTATGAAATTGCAGCAACAACAACAATTTAAACAACAACATATTAAAATATTATCAAGAGGAAGAGTTTCAAACGAAAAAAAAAACAGCAACAACAACTGCAGCAATCCAGAGTACCAAAGAACAAGTTCAGGAAGAAATGGATATTTTTGTGGCGGCAACTGTACCAAGAAACAAAGAAGAAAAACAAAAACACAAAAAATAAGTAATCCTTCTGTACAAATACTATATCAAACCACAAAAAAAAACATAAATAAAGGGTGTTTAGGTTATTTTGTTAACAGATTAACAAAGTTTTTTAATGTCTACAATGTTGCAAAGAGCTCTCTAATTGCCGTATATATGCTGCAAGATCAGCAATGAAAAATTTTCAAAAAATCAGAGACAAACTCCTGTGGAATAGCAGGCTATGGTGAGATACGATATGGCATACCCTGCCGAATGGAGGAAAGAATTACTGGAATGACACCATTGGTCTACAGTATGCGTATACAGTTGCTGTATAGGAGTAGCAAATGCTCATGTTGAAATTTCTGGTTCAATTCCTTGATGTACTATGCCTGTGGTGAGCAAAGGGAATGTCCATGAGATCAATAACGGACATAGACAGAGTAGAAGGTTTTTCTTTCAGCCAAGATTAATACTATCAATGTGACGGTGACAGTGTGTTACTTGTATGGGAGATCAGATTTATTATCGGGCATTTGGATATGTACTGGTTAGGATATCTAAATTTTAAGATACGATAGAAATTATATCAAGAACTAATGCAACATTACGTTATTGAAGTGTTACAAAATACCTGTTATAGTTACAGCCCCTCTGAAGAGGCGTTAGTCTAGAAGGTAGCATATTGGCTTATTAAACTCAGGACCGTAGTTCAAACCCCATCTTTCAGACATCAACAATCTTATGGCAAAAACTCTGATAGTAAATAAAATTGCCATTAAAAGTTACTCAGAAATCTGTCGTTCGCAATTAACTGTAAACTGTACGCACGTGAGAAGCTAGGTCGTAATCCTGACTGAAGGGTTGTAATGGCCAATTATGTATGTAATGTATGTGTACGTACCGCCATTCAAAGACAATAATAACGGTGTGAGGCTTTTAATGACCAACAATGTAAGTTTGAGTCTCTAAACCACATTGTAACATCATAAAGAGTGTTTACCTTTAGTCCAGCAATGCCTTGGCATTTCAAGTCCACAAGAATCCCTCGTAAATATTATCCAATAACCCTGTATTCGGTGTCAGTATTATGACACACGTTTAGGCCAATGTGCGTGGGGTGTGATAATGGTTATTTTTAAGAAAAATTATTTTCTTTGCATAAAATCCACTGCTATACCCTGTTTATAGCGCAACAATCAAAACTGAAGAGAGAAAAAAAAGAAGGGCGCAACATTAAAAAGCATATTAAATGTAGGTTGCCTGCCCTCGATAAGTAAGTAAGTAAGTGACTGACTGACTGACTCACTGACTATGACTATGATCTATAACGAAGCAATTGTTGTTTAAGCAAAAGAAGCCCCATTAAGTTTTATGTTGTAAACTCTACTTCTCTGTTTGCCTCTTTCTTTTCTTATAGTTTTTGCAACAAAAACTTATAATTTATTACCAGATCTGTACCAGTAGAAGAGGAAAGAGAAAAATAAAAATAAAAAGAGCAAGAAGATGGAAAAGTCGAAGAAGAAAAAGAAGAGAAGGTAAATTTAATCTAGATTTATATTTTAGATTAACAAAATGGTAATAATGCAACACACAACACAACAACAACTTAGCCAAAGCTGATAGGCAGACATATGCAGCCTAGACAAGCAGTGTACCTAATAATTATAAAGATAATAATGATGACGTTTACGACAATATAATAAAGGTAATGATGATCATAATAATGATGATGATGATGATGATGGTGATCTTTTAATAAGACTGATGATCAGTCAGTTAAAAAGCCAAATGCAAACTGACACGACTGTGGTGCACTTAATAAATTTTTAGAAAAGTGGACTACAAAACAAAATACTTGTTCGTTACACTTCTTCTCTGAGATTTGTGGATTCGTTTTTCATTATCAAGATGTTAATGAAAATTACACGTTGCCGTTGTTGTCTCTGTTGTTGTTGTTGTTGTTTTATTTTTAATTTTTATGATTTCAAAATAACATCTTCAAAATAGAATTTTTTTTACACAAAAACACAAAAATTTCAATTTTTTATTTCCCTAACGAATAAGAGCAGGAAGAAATTCTTCTTTAACCAACATTTATTAGCCAATAGATGCACAAACGACAACATTGTTGTAACAATTTCCATTTGAAATACCTCCATACATACATAGCCAAACGTACATAAGTATTGTTGCTGCCATAATCAATGGAGCAGCAACACAATTGAAGAAGCAATTGGCTTGAAGCCTTAAGCGAATTTGAAAAAATATTCGTAAAAAAAGGGAAAAAATTGTTGCAATTTACACGACTGTATAGATGAATGGACAACAGACAGACAGACAGACAGATGTATAAATGGTCATGAGTAAGTTTATGGAAATTTTAACAAATAGCTTAATACAGGGTGTCAAATTTTTTAAAGCCCGCAACGAGCTTTCTTCCATTTTGCTTGTCCTTTTAACTTTTTACAAGAAATTTAGAGACTCGGAGATTTCAGCCATTTGTAACATTAAATACTTACGTACTTAATTGGTTACTACAATGCATAAGTCAGGATTACACTCTAGCTTCGCACACCATCCATATTGGCGGAACCTGCAGTTTAAACTCGACTCCGATCGACAGTTTTTTGAGAAGCTTTTCATGACAATATAATATTACTCTCCGAGACGTCTGATGTCTGATCTACATACAATTGGTCATTACAACCCTTCAGTCAGGATTACGACCTAGCTTCTCACACCACTTATGTTGTGTGCATTAATTTTATGCATGAGTGGCGGGACCTACAGTTTAAAGTCGACTCCAAACAACAGGTTTTTGGGAAGCTTTTCATGGCAATTTTATTTACTCTCAGAGTTTTTGCCAGCAGTCGCCGATGAAATATTTTCATATTTTCGTTTTGATGTCTGACCTGGGGTTTGAACTCGGGCCTTCAGTATAATAAGCCAACACACTACCTACTAGACTACTGAACTATGGTCCGAATTAATCAAAAGGGTTGACACATTTTTTCAATTAAAATTATATTTAGAACCATGACACTAATCACCTATAGGGGGTTCAAGTTTATACCATTAGACTGCATAAACATATTTCAAAAGAAATACCGATCTACCGATCTAGGTACACGAGCAACCTATAATAGCCTTATTGAACCATGCCCACTTTTTAGTTTGTATTATACAAAAATTAGTGAAAAAGGACAAGAAAACTTCAAAAAAAATTAAATCCGAAAAAGAAAAAAAAATACGTTTTTCTCCAAATTTTAAACACCCTGTATTTGTGTACGTACTTTTAAGCGTACACATGTGAAATTTTCAAATAAACAAATTTATTTTATTTCTTTCGATTTGTATTTTCCAGTGATGGTGCCACAAGCAGATGAAAAAAAAACGCAAAACCGAATAAAACGAAGCAAACGAAGCGCATTTCAAACCATCAATGATTAAATGAATATTGAAAGGCAACAACAACAAAAAAAGGTAATATTTTCTTCTTGCAGCAGCAACAGCAACAGCAACACAGCTTCGCAGATATTCATTCAACATTTTCTTTAATTTTCATAAAGAAAATCAAAAAATAAAAACCAAAAAAAATATACGAAAGAAAACAGGAATCGCCTTTAACAAGCACAGAGAACATGATGCAAATATTTTAAAATGCTGCGAAAATGGCATGAGTATGTTGCATATGCAACATTATGATGATGCTGAATGCATAAAAACCCCTTCGTAAAGATAGACAGACAAACAAAAGAAATGATGCAACAACATTAGTTATTGACGCTTAAAGATATTCAAAGAAATTTATAGAAAAAGAATGACTGACTGACTACTTGAATGGAATTGCAATTGCAATTGCAATTTCAAAACAACAAGGAAGAATAAAAAGAAAGAAAGAAAATATCTTGAGGCGGCTAGAAACGAATTTAGAAAATTAAAGTAAATGAACTCGAACAGATGAACAGATGTTTTCTTTGCCAAGCAGAAAAGCCTTCGTTCGATTGGTCATAATTTGGCTCCTCCGTACTCTATTACTTTTTTTCTTTCCTTTCCTTTTTTGTTTTGGGTTTGAAAATCGTTTTTGTAAGCTAGAAAAACCATTTCAATTAACACCATTAACTGACTATGTTTGTATGTTTGGTTGCCTCTGCCCCATGTCGTTCGTTACGGCTATTGTTAGCCGTTATTAGCAGTTGTGTGTGCGCCATGTGTATAAGGCCAACATCATGTTTTCAACATTATTTTTTTGCTTTTTAATGTCAGGGTGTTGTTGTTGTTGTTATTATTGATGTTGCAACACACGTTGCACGTACAATAATATATTTTTTTTTTTATTGTTTACAACACAATTACAACAATGGAAGCTTTTAAGTTTAAGTGCAAGCAGAGATAAAAATAAACTGGGACAGTGCTTTCCAAATAGTATTAGGAATGGTTATTAAATACGGCGCTAAATTGCAATTTTAAATACTTATTTAACCAAAGTCTTACTTAAAACAATAATTTTGTTTCATTTTTTAAGAAGGAGAAAATTGAAAAATACATGCTTCCAGGCAGTTAATGATTTTGGCATTTAAAAGCCAGTGTGTTTCAAATCTAAAATGTTTAGTTTCTGTCAGAAAACATCCGCATAATTGTGTTTTCGTATCAATTGCTTAAATTACAGCATTACAGAATTGGTTTAGGAAAATGTTTCCTGCAACCAAGTTTTGCAAGCCTTCTGTTTCAGCAGAACGTATTGTTGGTCTCATGTAGAAAGGCCCAAACCTACATGTTTTTTTTTTATTAAATTTCTGTGAGAGGGTGTATGTATGTGTGTTAAATGTATTGGAATATGAGTTACAGCCTTTCTACATGAGACCTACGATATATTATTTGGATTATTTTGAGACATGTTACCAGCAACATGTTGCGGTAATAATTCACATCTAAAAACGGCTTTACTTCTACTTATACTTTCTTTGGTTATTTAAGTATGTTGCCACAGCATGAATTTAAAATTCAGCGAATGTTTATTACACCTTCCTGAAAGTAATACTAGCAACAGGAGATTGCCAATGTTTTTCCAAGTGAAGAATATTTACAAGTTTGTACAAGCTGCCACATTTATCAGCTTTTAAAGGCTTAAAAAAGCTGTTCATCTGCTATAATATACCAAGAATTGCATTGTTAATGGTGGCCTGTAATTGAATTTTTGTAAAATATTGCCTGCAACAACAACAATTACAAACCTTAGTCTGGCATAATTTAATTTAATTTTTTATTTCATTTTAACTGTGTTTCTCATTTCAAAGATTTAATCAATATGTTTTAAGCTGTATTTTATGAAAATGTTGCCAGTCATACATATATTACTAAAAAAAAATTTCAAATGTTGCCAGCAACATATTGCCAATCAAATATGTATTTTAAACCGTATTTTATGAGAATGTTGCCAGTCATATATTATATTACAAAAAAAAAATTCAAATGTTGCAAGCAACATGTTGCCAATCATGAGTGTGATACATTTCTTTAAATTTCAATTAAAATATCTTTGAATCTCTTAAGCTTTTATAAAGAATATTTCTCGCTTTCCTTCCCTATTATTTTATTCAAATGTTGCGGGCGTTATGTTGCAGAGATATTCCTTTTCAACATATATTTGCCTAATTAACCGTAAAATTATTTTAAAATAAGGTTTACATATGCAAATGGCAAAATTTATTCTTCAAGCTGCATTCGCCAGTATTTGCATTATTTTTCTGTTATGAAGGAAATCCTTCACTTTTGTTTACTTCATATCGGGGCATCTTGAGTAGAGTTTAAAGTGTCTCTTATACTTCGTAATTTCTTTAGTCTTCTGTTAAAGATTTTGTTTTTATTTGTGTTTAAAAAAAAAAGTTTCCTTCACTTGAACATCTGTCTCTGGGTTGCAACTATTGCAGATGGTCTCGTTCCAGACCAGCATGCAGACAGAGTACATACGTGGGGATCTTTCTTGGTCTTGGCTGACATTTTCCAACAAACCAGACTGGACTGGAGTGTATTTATGGATGCAACAACAAACAAAAAAAGGGCATTTAAGTGTCTAGCCTGTGTGTGTGTGTGTGTGTGTATATCACAGCTTGTCTTAAATATTGTTGGCCTTTCTATTATTTTTTTTCTTTTCCACAAACATTTTCATTCGTTTCGTTTGGTTTCTTTTTTTTTCAAATATAATGCAGCCAGTCGACCGACCGGCCGGCCGGCCGGCTATAGTCGATTGGTTGGTTGCTTTCCTTTTCTATGAAATCCAGACTGAAATGAAATCATCAGACGTTGTTTTTGTTGTTGTTGGAGAAAAAAAAAACGAAGGAAAATTCATGCAAGAGATTGCAACGATTATGTAAATGAAAAATTTCCATTAAATTCATTGATTTTTTCCTGGGTATTTTTGTTTTCCTGCATTTTGCCTATAATGGGCTCGAGACTAAAAGCTTTCGTCATCGTAAAGGATTTCTTTTTTTTTTTTGTGTTTTGCTTTTATGTATAGAAACAAGTCCCTGAATTTCGTTATTAAAATCAAATTTGCCAAATAATTTGATGATTGACTTAAAAGATTATTTTTTGATGGATTTTTGCATAAATTTTATGGATTTTTTTTCTTTGATATTAAAGGGGAGAGTACTTAAGAAAGAAAATAATTACAACACACACACACCTTCATTTTTAAACATTTTTAAATAAATACGAACGATGAATTTCTCAATTTAAGTTCAAATTGTTAAAAAAAAAACAAAAATGCTGGAATTTTCTGTGGTGTGGGTATTCGAAAGAAAAAGTAATTCATCAGAATTAATTTCAATGCAAATATTTACACAATTTGTTTTTGGAGTAACATGTGAGTGTTAAATATTTAACAAAAATAAATATACAATAAATAAAAGCAATAAATAAATAACGAAATAGAGATAAAGCAACTACAATGCAGTGCATAGCAAAAGTATGTTTGTATTGTATTGAATCAATAATTTATTTCAAAAATATTTTTAAATGCACATCGAAAATACGATTTAAAAATAAGGATTTTCTGTTCTTTAAAAAGTTTCCAACATCAACTACGCCCTGGGGGAAGTAGCAAGTGACTCCAATTACTAAAAATGCTAACTAGTTCGGAAAGCTCTCAAAAAGAAGTAATATTTTCGCTTTCTAGGTCCATGGAAAGTATAGTTAAGCAACTGCTTAACTATACGTAGTGTAGTGTTAACCACTACCTACTGCTTACCGACAAACAGAATTTTCATCGTGAGTTTTAAATTATAAGAATTAAGAGATTCAGTCTCCTCCCAAACTATCCAAATTATTACTTAATTAACTGAGGCCAGGGAAGGTCCCTTAAGTAGGTAGTTAGGTAGGTATGTAGGTGGGGCTGTCAGTTCAAGAAGTTTGAATGGACACTGTTGAATGGCACAGTTTTCCATAATCCCCTAGTTCTGCGAGTAATCCTAATTTCTTATATGAATGTGACTCGTATTACAATCTAATGGCTTATCCGGACTATAATCGAACATATTGCAATAAAGCAAGGTGACTGAACTGGCAATCTATTCAACAGGTAGAACTGATAGATTTAATTAGAAAAAAGCGCGACAGAAGAATTATTTCTTTATGTCTACGTCTGGGTTTTCCGTAGCCTTCTTATATTTCTTAGCTCATATATTCCATTAAACCATTTCCAAGCCTTACACATCGACTTTCAGCATTATTTTCTTAAAAAACAATTTTTTTTAAAAATTTTTTTTATTGATTTTTGATTTATTTTGTTTTCCATTTACCATCCCCCTTCCCCTCCCATCTTTATTAAAAACATTAAGGAAAATTTTTTGTATTTTGTTTATAAAAGCTTTTAAGCAAAAATAATTAAATTAATTTACCAACCAAAACAACAACAAAAGCGAAAACAAAAAAGTTTAATTTCACCAGGCTAAAAGCCTGCAAGTGGTAATTTTGATAACAATTTTGAAGCTGAGTGGGAGGGGGCGGTAATACGAGCAGAAAAACCAACAACAAGAGGACGTATTAATCGAAATGGAGATTCAAGAGAGGATTTCAATAAAGTACATGGAAAATAATTCAATTCATAGAAAATAATTCAAAAATAATTATGCCACGCCCTTCTAAACTGGGCGTTATTGATGCTGAAAGTTAGTTTGACGATTTGTTTTCATCAGGCTTCTGGCAAAAACCGCGGTCGTTAATAAACTATAGGTTCCGCCACAAAAATTAACACACACAATCTAAGTAGTGTGTGAAGCTAGGTTGGAAACCTGACTAATAATAATGCCACACCTTTTAAAGGCTGGGCAGATAGGGCAACACGACTTCATGCTGCATGAGATGTTTTTCTAATGCCCACAAATATGTTTCAATGTTTCACGACAATTTCTTTAAGGCCAGAGTTATTTCGAAATTATTTACTTCTAAAATGCATAAAGCCACGCCCATTTAAAATGGGCAAATGTGAAGAATTTGAAAGAATACTTTTCACTTCATTCAGAACTTCAAAAATTAACAACACCACGGTTTTTTAAAGTAGGTGTTATATTACGACCGTGTTAGAAACTTGATTTGCACGAGTTTTGGACTTTCCACGAACCAGAATCAAGAACCATTTTAAACACAAACCTATTATCCAAATACATCCAAGCATAAGCATAAGACATAAAGCAGGTTTTTTCAGTTGCTTTTGTCTGTTCTTTTAGTGTATGTAGGATGTCCTTTCTTACCACTTTCTCCTGCGTTTTTTTTTTTTAATAATTTTAAACTTTTGCATTTAAATTTTGTGGGGAAGCAAAAGTTATTTATTTTTGATGTTGATGCTTAATTAAGTGGAAAAGGCAATTTAATTCAAGAAAGAAAATGTTTTATTCTTTTTGTTTCTTGTTTCCCTAGGCCAATTAATAAAATTACCACTTGTCCTCAGGCCTATTAAATCATTTAAGAAAAGGAGAATCCAAAAAAAACAAAAAAAATACAACAAATTATTTACAACAATTGCTATTATTTGCCTTGGGCCTATTAGGAAGGATCTGCGACAATTTTTTGCGTTTTCGGGGACAAATTAAAGGCTAAAAATTGAAATGAAATTCCAATTGAATGCCGTAACGAAATGAAACGAAACAAAACTAATCAAATTGAATACATTGAGTAAGGAAAGAAGGAATTTCAATGAGAAAGGATCAAGAGCAGAAGAGAAACTCTTCCAAAGTGATTAATCATTTTCCTTTCAGCTGTAACAGTAAAATCCGAAAAAAAAGAGGCGAGAATAAAATCAAAAAGTCTGTTGAATACTTTTATTTATTTGTTACTCTCAACATCAGTCTATATTGACAGGCTTATGTAATAAAGAATTTTCTTTCCAAAAAAATCGAAAAAATGAAAGAAAAAAATTCCGTACAAAACGAATAACAAATTACTTTTTCCAATTACCATGTTGCAAGGTTCATCCATTCATTCATCCATTCATTCCTTCCTTCCTTCCATCATTCATTCATTCAACATTTCATTTTTTATTTTCTGTGTTTTTTCTTCTTTTTTTTTTTGTTTTATTTCTTTTTGGTAAGAAGAAAAGGAATTTTCTATAATGTTGTAACCCAGTAATTTTCATTATTTTTTTGGTCATGTTTTTAAAACAAGAGAGAGAGAGAGAGAGAGAAAGAAATTCCATTAATTTTTTTGTTTTTCATCTCTTTGTTTCTTTGTGTATGTGTTGTTGCCACATATTTGAGGCCATAATATTAAAAAGTCAGTCATACATTAATTTAAACCATATTTGCCATATTTTTTGTTCTCTCGGCTTTAGCAGAAAACAACCCGTCAAAAAAATATGATGTTTCTTATTGAAAATTATGCATGTCTAGACTTACTTTACTTACTTTATTGCTTTAGACTTTTGGCAATTTAAAAGGCTCAACATTATTAAGTAATTATTCTGTAAAGAAAACGTTTTTGCAACACCAAGAAGATTTCTTTAAATTTTGCTTGCGTGACGCAACACTGTTTTGGAAAAAGTACCACAAAACTAGTACCACAAAACTAGTGAATTTAAAAACCAAAGACGCAAACCAAAACTTTTAGCAGCGACACTTCTTGCCTCCAACAGAGCAAAATATGCTATTCATAGAATACTGCTAGAACCGCCGTGGTCTAGTGGGTAGTGTGTTGGCTTATTAGACAAATGGCCTGGGTTCGAATCCTAGGTCAGACATCAAAACGGAAAATATTTCTTCGGCGACTTCCTCTCAGCAGATTTCTGGCAAAGACTCTGAGAGTAAAAATTGCCATGAAAAGCTTCTCAAAAATCTGTCGTTCGGAGTCGACTTTAAACTGTAGGTCCCGCCACTAATGTATAAAATTAACGCACACAACACAAGTGGTGTGAGAAGCTAGGTCGTAATCCTGACTGAAGGGTTGTAATGGCCAATTATGTATGTATGTAGAATACTGTTAACTGTTTAACAGTGGCAATAAGTAGATCAGTCTTTTACTTTGCAATTATTGCAAACTATTGACAGTAAATAAAATATATCCACTAAAGGATGTTTAGTGGTAGGGATGAGGGATTTTCTCAACTCACAAAAACAATTCCAGTTATCCCACTACCACGATTCGATAGAGGAACCTCTGAACTTCCATTTGCTTACAGTCGGTGTGGTGTACTATTTTCCAAAAGAAAAAAATGTATATTTTCAAAGCCAAATTTCACAATACCATAAGACTTTATATGTGACTCTATAGCTGACTATATTAATAGGCCTTGTAGCCTTCCTTTGCATATATAATAGTATACTACTCATGGAACTAGAGTAATTCCCAAGACTAGCTCCTAAACAAATGGGCTTGTTCAGATGGATACTGTTAAATAGCTAACAGTGCTCTGTTAAGGACAAAATTTGTTCTGTTAAGAGCAAATTTTGCTCTGTTAATGGAAAATGTGGCACCGGTAAAATGCTAAAATGGATTGCGTCTTGGATTTTCAAATTTAAATTTATCTTCACGCACATGAAAAGATTTTTTTTAAATTTAGCTTGTTTTGCTTGACGTCGTCATAGTCTAGTAGGAAGTGTGTTGGCTTATTAGATTGAAGGCCCGAGTTTAAATTCTAGTTCAGGCATCAAAACGAAATGCGAATAAATTTTTTCGGCGACTTCCTCGACAGCGACAGCAAATTTCGTGTATCAAAATTAATCCACTCAACATAACTGGTGTGAGAAGGCAAGGTCGTCATCCTGTGTGTGTGCTGTTTTATTTACATACATAATTGGTCATTACAACCCTTCAGTCAGGATTACGACCTAGCTTCTCACACCACTTATGTTGTGTGCGTTAATTTTATACATGAGTGGGGGGACCTACAGTTTAAAGTCGAATCCGAACGACAGATTTTTGAGAAGCTTTTCATGGCAATTTTTACTCTCAGAGTCTTTGCCAGAAATCTGCTGAGAGGAAGTCGCCGAAGAAATATTTTTATATTTTCGTTTTGATGTCTGACCTGGGATACGAACCCGGGCCTTTCGTCTAATAAGCCAACACACTACCCACTAGACCACGGCGACTGCTATTTTAATTAGCAAAATTAAAAAAGAAAAGTACCAAAACTACTAGGGTCTGTTGGAGAAAAAAACGTACCTTAAAAAGTACCCATCAAAATTTTGTTTTTGTCCAAAGTTCGGACAATAACAATGTTGCCGAATATATTGTCTAGCAACTTAAAGTATCTGGTTAATGTTGCTTGAGAAAATTTATTGCTACTGCTGAACATTGCCTGTTGCTAAATGTTAAACAATTTATCACAATATTGTATAGCAGTTAGGTTAGGCAACCCTTTTTTTCACGCCGGATTCCTTAGCAAATAAATGTTTTGGAAATGAATGTTGAGAAAGTATGTTGCATGGACAGACGTTCAGACGGACATAAGGAAGAAAAGAGAAGAGAACTGTGTGGGGGCATGTTGTTCGGGTAATAAAAACGGAAAACCCATCAATGGTAAATGACTAACAGTCAGTCAGTCAGACAGTCAAAGAATGTATTACAACAACAATGATAAACAAATGGAAATAAAAATAAAAATTCTTTTCATGCATTACATCACTTTTCATTATGGCTGATAATTTGTTATACAAAGTACTACCTGTTCCATACTGCACCCTCACTTACTCACTCGCTCCATTAACAACAACAACAGAAAAAACAAAGAAGGGTAAACCGTTACCAAATATTATTTTTTTACCCTTCACAACAGTGGTTGGTGATGGGCAAAAATTCCTTCTCAGCAATGAAAATGTTAAAAGAATAAATGATACGTATGTGTGTGTGTGTATGTATGTAAGTATTAGTGTTTAAACCATTAAATGTTATTGACGCATACCAAGAGAAATTATTTAAATTCCTTGTGAACTTTTTCTCTTCATTTTCGAAACCCTTTTTCTTCCATCTCCAACTACTACTGCCTTTGCTACTGCCATTGCTACTGCCTTTGCTACTGCCTTTGCTACTGCTATTGCTGTTAGCGTTGGTGTTGGTGTTGTTGAAGAGTGTTTGTTGGTCTATTTTTCTTTATTTGGTTTTCAATTTAAAAAGAAATCCATCATTGTTTGTCTCTCTATATTATTGAACGAGTCTGTTTGTCTGTCCGTATGTCTGTCGTTGTCTTGTTCGACCATTTGTATCTTTGAATTTTCATCTTCTCTCATCCACTATGGTACGTACCAACGTACGTACGAACGTATATATGAACGTATCGAAATGCTACGTTTGTTTTTTTTATTCTTTTTTTTCATTTCAATTTCAAATTGATGTCCTAAAAGATATAAACGACACATCGAAACATTCAGTTTTGTTTAACAAATTGTTATTTATTTAAATTTTTTAACATTAAAGCAACAGCAACAACAACAACAAAACGAAAATAAATTGAAAACAAACTTTTCGATTGAAAATCAATTTTTTTTTTCTTCTTCTTCTTCTTTTATTCCTCTACCGTATTTAAGTCTAGATAGAATAGAAGAGAAACTTTAAAAGTACGGTACGTACGTGTACATAGTTTAAAAGAGAAAACATTTCAAATTCTGAAGTTTAATAAACAAATAAGAAAAGAAAATTCATTTAAAAAATTGCCTTTTTCGTTAGCTTTTTTTTTCATTAAGCATTTAAAGTGCAGTTGTCTGAAACATTCTGTTTTAGTGGTTTCAATATCGCCGATCTGGCAACACTGTCAGCTGTTACATATCGCCCAAAGTGCAATTTATTTAGTACAATGTTTGCCATTAGAGGACGTGCACCTGTCGGTCAAGACAAGCACAGAACCCGGAGGTCGAAATTGACCCATTGTACATGTGGTCCTGACATCTATGGTAAAATGGTTGGTCTTCACATCCCTTAATTGTGTGCCATTATACTCATTTGAGTCTTTCAAAACTGCAGGTGAAAAGGTGAAATACAATGTTTGCCATTTACGAAAATAGAAATTGCTGAACAACCGAAGTTATAAGCAAACACAGTGAAAACTGACTGCAAACAAGGTGGGTAGGCAGGCTGGCAGTAAATACAATAAATACGTACAGTAAGACCCCGCTTATCGCTTCTTCGCTTAACGCTTTTTCAGTATTACGCGGATAGTATTGGGATTCCCCTAAATTTCACAAAAACGGTTATGCACCAACCAAAAGCGATGCACTGTATAGTGACGGTGTTTCCTTTTTCAACACTCTTTTGTTAGTCTATGCAGAAAAAAGGATTTTCTGTTACGTACGTGTTAAGTTGCCTAGTTTAACGCTGTTTCGTTTAGCGCTAGAACTTATTGGAACGTATCCACCGCTTTAAGCGGGGTTTTAATGTATGCATGTAAGTGCATAAATAAGTAAGTAAACTGAGCAGATAGATTTACCACTCGTCATCATCACAGTCCGCTTATAGTCGAAAATATTGTTTCTGTTTAGAAAAAGTGTAAAGTCGCCGTAATCTTGTAGGTAGTGTATGAGTTTATTAGACATGCACCAGTGGTTCTACCCCCAGCTCTCAGACATATTCTTTCGGCAATATTCCTTTCGATGACTTCTTCTCAGCAGTCTTATGGCAAAAACTCTGAGAGAGAAATAAAATTGCCATGAACAAATTTGTCAGAAATCTTTCGTTCAGAGTACCGCCACTCATGGATAAAGTTAACATACACAACGTAGACGGGGTGAGAAGCTAGGTTATAATCCGGACTAATGGGTTGTATTAATCAAGTCAGTAAGTAAGTAATTTGGAGGCTTAAGAGTAAAAATATAATCAGGTTTTATAGCCCATTATGACTCGCGTCCTGTCTTCAACTGAAGATTCCATGTAACTGTGCCTTCGTACAACAAAACTGCATCGCCAGAGGTTTTGTCAGACATTTTATTTAAAAAGAAAAATCTGTTGATAAGAACAGAAGAGAACTGTGTCAGTAGCAAACGAAAGTGTTGCTTTTAAGTTCTTTTCTCAATTGTTTTAAGTACATTTCAAGACATTTTCAAGTGCTAAATTTGATACCATAAAACCAAGTGGCGACAGTCATTCAAGTCAACTGAAATTTAAATATTAAAAAAAATTAAAAATACATTTGAACTGCCATGAAACCCAAACACTTCTCACACTTACGCTACCCCTTTTCCCACGAAACATTTCTCAACAATCTGTCGTTAGGACTAGACATTAAACTGTAAGTCCCGGTTCCATCGCACAACCTAAGTGGGTTGTAATCCTGACTAAAGGATTGTGATGAGATTACGTAAGTTGGAGAAAGTGTGATGGATAATCCAAATTTGTTGATTCCACGGGCTACCGCTCATTATGAGATGTTTTGTAATTTAATTCTGCCTTTCTATCCATATAGACGGCGGCAACAATCCTCAAAAGCATATCCAAGAAAAACTTCTATTGACCCCTCTCACCAAATACCATTTGAATACAATTTCATCCCAGTCTATAATAAGTTTACTCCACACAATTATATTCTAATATTTACAGGGTGATATCCCTCTTCTGGTCATTTTAAAAACTTTAAAAGTTTTAAATTTAAAAATGATGGAGAGAGAGAGAGAGAGGGAAAGTAAAAAATAATTTCCCCCTCAAAATGTCATATGCGGTGACTGCTGCAATTACGAATGCCATTCGAATTGAATTTCCTGCAGCAATTATTTCCTTCTCCTCTGCTCTGCTGTGCTGTGCTGTGCTGTTCTGTGCAGTGCAATGTTAAGCTGTGCTGGACTGTATTTCCTTTTCTCTTCCCTTCTGATCGTAATCGAAATTTATTGAACTAAAAAGAACAATTACGTAATGACGACAACAACAACACAAAAAACCAACAAAAAAAAATAAAAGAAAAATTCAAAAACAGGCCAACAACACAACTGTGCATACGTATGTACGTACAAATATTTGGAATTTTTGCAACAACAGGCCATCGAAAAAAAAAACCCACAAAATTTGCTTGCAAAAGAAAGAACATGTACGAGGGAGGTGGTGACGGTGACTTGCTTTCTAAACTTGCCCGGAAAATATTTTCTTTAGCTTTTTTTTTTTTTTGAAGTTCATTTTCGTTTTCGATTACTTTCTTTCCCGTTTTCTTTAAAGAAATTTTTATAAATTAGATTTTTGTCAATATCTGGCTGACTGGATCTATCCATCGTTCATATACACAAAAAAAAATTAAAAGAAAAAGAAGAAGAAAAAAAAGGAAACCAAAGAAGATTCTTTGAATTTTTGATTTCAAGTCCTTGGGGACACTTACACAGCAAACACATACAAATACACATACACATACGCATACAAATCATTCTCTTAGCCATACAGGAGGAAGTGACTTTGCCCGAAGAGTTCTTTTTTTTATTTTATTTTCTTGGTTATGTTGACAGTTTTTTAATAAAACTTTTGCCATATGAAGGATTTAAAAATATATCAACAACAACAACAACAATACAAAAAAAAAAACATAAAAAGAAAGAGCGACAGTTCCATCTTAGGACTCGCTTTTGTTGTTTTCTAGTTTTAAACAGATTTTTTGGTTTGATTTGCTCTCTCTCTCCCTCTCTCAAAAAAGGGACCTTTTTTGAAGGGATGCCAAGAGAGAGAGAGAGAGAAACTGTGAAGAGATTTTTAAATTATTTTATAATAAAAAAAGCATATTCTTCTTTAATATTAAATTTAGTTGATACTTTTAGGGCCATTATTACAACTTGCCGTTAAACTTGGGTTTAATTAAAGGTACCTTTAGCTAAATGGAACTATAAAGTTCCCATTAACTGATTTTCGATAAAATAAAATCAAAATATGGCAGTGCCGGAGCAATGTCGATAAAACTGCTCAATTAAACAAGTTTTTTTTCAACGCAGTGGCAACAACAGACTTCTCTTTTTTGTGTTGTATATGCTAATTTTGTTTAAATTTGAAGTTGCCATATCGAAAATAATATATGATATGGCAAGTTCAAACATAAAGTGTCCTTTAAATGTTAAAGGAAGGATGATCTTCTTTTTACCTTAACGATCACTTCTATCTTATTGGGTACTCGTAATAATGAAAAACAATTTATCTGCCCATTAAAATCCACCCTTTAGTTAACGGGAAGTTGTAATAATGACCCTTAAAAAGCAAAAGAGAAACGCTTGTCCTTAAAAGTTTTTCATTTTTTTGCTTTCAAATAAAATTATGAACCTTTATTAGGAGGAGACCAAAAGAACAAATAAGTAGAGAGCCGATAATCATTTTAAAAACTTATTTTTTTTTTTATTTTTATTAGAGAACTTGGAATAAATTTTCATAATCGAAAACTTTTTTTTGCAAAAACTTTTTCGAACTTGGTATGATTTTTAATGTTTCACCCCGGCTGTAGTATTGACGATATCAGAGAAACCAAATCTGCCCATCAAACTCTACAAAGTGGTGATATTATCTGTTCTTCCAGTTAAGGGTACGCCTGAATCGATTTCTATGAAAGCACTTCTCCAGATTCTCTCTATTGTTCAAGCTTAAGAGACCTCCACACTCTTCTCGGTGCTATCAACAAGTCAGTCTTCTTACACACAAAATTTCACTCATGGCCAGTCATTTGATACATTGAAGTTCTGTTTAAATTTAAATTTTTTCTTGCACAGCTTCAAACTTAATCTCGAATGGACTTTCTTGGATCATGACTTTGTCATTACACAAACCAGGGACACTTACGATTAAGACTTTAAATGACAAGCAATTATTTAAAGCGGCAAACAGCCTACTTGCTGGCAATCAAAAAATCCTGCTGTTTTTTCAAATTTTCAAGTGTCCTAATGTTATTGGGGGAGATCACACAGTCCAGGAGGAACGTTAGACACAATTTCCTAAAAAGTTCTCTCCCTGCTCCATTTTAGGCTCTAAACACCTGTCTTCTGTTTTCTTTTGAACCCTTCAAAAACCCTCTTAGAGAAAACTTCTCTTTTCCACGCTTTCTAAAGCATCTAAAAGGGTGCATTTCAAGTCATTGTGCATTTTAAGACGGATAAGTGGCCTTCTGCTAGCTTAGCACTTGAGATTTGTATTGTCAAAAAAAAAAAACAAAAAATTCTTGTTCTTTTAATGCTTGTTTCACGTTTAAACGCCAAAAACTATGGCGTTGTGACATCAATGTGGCTCACTGGCTGGCTGTTTTCGATGCCATTAATGTGGTGATAGTTGTTGTAGTCAATTAGTATCGTTGCAAGAGATATTAAAGAGAGAGAGACACACTTACACACACACACACAAATGCATTTTTTGTTTATGGTACAACACAAAATACGGTTACTTGTGCCTTTACAATGGTGGCTACGTTTGTTCTTCTGCTTCTCCTTAACAACTTGCCTTTTTTTTATTGAAGAGGTCAGATTTCAAGTCCTCTTTGTTTTATGCAATGCAAGAGAACCTTATTTACACACACAAACACACACACACACACAGCCATCCAATGTAAAAGACAGTGTGCGTAGGAAGTGAATGAAAGAAAAGAATTTTAATGGCATGCTTAACTAACTGTTCCTTTCATCATGCAATATATGTATACACACATACATATGAATGTATATACAGTTATGGACAAAAAAATAGGGTCAGTATAATTACACATAAAATTTTCTAAATTTAAAAAAAATTTTGATGTTATTAAGAATATATTTTTTTAAAAATGATCATGAGGATCTTAATTAGCATCTGGCAATGCTTTGCAAATGAAAGCAATATGATTAATCGTTTTACATTACAAATACCATTCGTTACTACAGACAAAAAAATAGGGTCAGCTGTAAATTACAGTTATAAAAACTTAAAACCTTCAAAAATAAAACGTGTTTTTGTATAATAGTGGTTTGTAAGTAGTAATATCAGAATTAAAAATATAATTAAAAAAATATATCTCTAAAAATATCCGTTAGAGTCAAAATATGGGTCGTGCAAAGCATTGTACAAACGCTGAGCGTTCCATCATTCAAAATTTAAAAAATAAGGGACAAAGTCAACGTCAAATTGCCAAAACTATCGGAAGATCACAGAACTTTGTGTTTAATGCTTTAAAAGGCAAAGAAAATCATTCAATTAGAGGCAGACCACGGAAGACTTCCGCAAAAGAAGATAATTATATCAAGCTGTTGTCCACTCGGGACCCTTTTAAATCTGCTGCTGCCATCAAAACTGAGACAGGAGTTGAAGTTTCCACTAGGACTGTGAGACGGAGGTTAGTAGAAAAAGATCTATTCGGCAGATCTTCTAGAAAAGTACCTATGTTGACAAAACGACATCGGCAAAATCGCATATTATTTGCAAAAACACATTTGAATTGTGATGATTCCGTAGTCGTAAAAAAATGGAGAAACGTGTTATGGTCGGACGAAAGTAAGGTTAATTTAATTAGTAGTGATGGAAAAACGTCCCAAAAATAAAGAACTTTGTTCCCGTTATACAACAAAAACTTTTAAGCATGGAGGAGGTAGTATTATGGTTTGGGGATGTTTCTCCTGGCATGGCGTGGGACCACTGTACTGGATTAAAGAAAACATGGACAAAAATGCTACCATATGCCGAATGGGAAATGCCAGTAAAATGGATATTCCAGCAGGACAATGATCCGAAACACACTTCGTATCTTGTGAAAAAGTGGTTTCTGGATAACGGTGTGAACGTAATGCAATGGCCAGCACAATCTCCGGACCTTAATCCGATAGAAAATTTATGGAAAATCGTAAAACAAAAAATTGGACCACTAAAATCAAAAAATAAGGAGGAGTTGTGGGAGAAAATTAAAGACGCTTGGTATTCTATTCCAAATAAGACTTGTCAAGATTTGGTGGACTCAATGTCAAAAAGGTGCAAAGCTGTTCTTTGAAATAAAGGTTACAGTACAAAATATTAGCTTTAGAACCAGGATTTTAAATCTTGTTTAAGTTTTTTTAATCGTTTTCGTTAATGACCCTATATTTTTGTCCATTAAAAATCAATGAAATTTCCAAAATTTTATTTTTTTTTTTCATAAGTAAATTATTTTGAGTTTTTAATATAAATGGTAATAACATATAAACATAGCAATAATATGAAATAAATAAATACACAATTACATTTTAATTTTTTGTTTGTTTCCGCTTTATTCTTAATAATTTTGAGTGACCCTATTTATTTGTCCATAACTGTACATGAATGAGAGGTCAATATGTAAAGTGTGTTAAAAACTCTGCAAGTAGGTGTTTATGTGTTAGTGTAACTTATTTTTGGCTGTGGTTAATCCATTAAACACAAATAAAAAAATCGTAAATATTAATAACAAACAACAATAGCAACAACAAAACAGCAACTACATATGTGTGTGTAGAATACATGCATAAAAAAATATGTTGCCAGGCTCTTGTGTTAATACAACAACAATTCAAGTGGCCTTCTCATGTTCTTTTTCTGGGGATATTTTAAATTATTTTTTTGCCATACAATTCCTTTCCTTAACAAAGTATTTTTTTGTTGTATTTGCATTCACCATATGGTGCTAAAAACAACAACAACAACAAAAAATTTGCAATTAAACACAGCTCGTGTGCCATGTCAGTAAAGCCAAAAAAGAATTTTTTTTCTTTAAATTTCAAGTTTTCTTTTTTTGAAGAGAAACAAATTTGAGGTTTTAATTGGCTGGATGGCTGGCTGGTAATTAAACATCAAAGATGACAAAAATTATTTTTTTTTTTGCATAAAACGGAAGTCACTCTGGTAACAGATATCACAGACATTAGCCAGGGCGTACATATGTATGTACATACGTCGTATATTTTTCATGTTAAAAATTTAAAAATAATTTCATTTTTAAGTTGGGCCTCTATGAGATATTGAATAACTAAGCCTGAGTTAGCAAACTGAATACAGTTTCCATGGAATTTTTAATTGAAAATTTATTGTCAACTTTAAAGGGAGTTTTTCAATGACTTAATCGTGTTGTAATACATTCCTAAGAAGGGTTAATTAAGGAATAAAGAAATTAATTCTTAAAAATTTATAGGGAAACTTAAGTAAGTTTTACCCAACTTACCCAATTAATGGTTGAATTAAAGGAAAAAGAATTTTGTGAAAAAAAATTGTAAATATTACCTGGAAATAAAAGAAAAAAATAAAAAATGTTAATAAGAATTTAAAATAAGAAAAGAATACGATTAAGAAGAAAATTTAAAAATACAATTATTTTAAATATTTCGCACAACGATAACATAATTAAATATAGGCTGACTTCAAGAGCAAGGCCCGCATTGAAATTTTCTCCGAAAATCTTAATATTATGATCAGACGTCGGCACAATGAAAACATGATAAAAATTTGAGTGTAGTTGTGAGAGGCATGCGTATAAGTCAGAGGAAAATCGTTAGTAATATTTTCAAGTGTAATCTATTAACATATTAATGGACAAAGTACAGCGCCAAATCCCTAAAGACTGCGTATTTAACTTGATAAATATTCTTCCAAAAATGGAGATTATTTCTAATTGTTATTAGTGAATCTCATTTTAAAATAGTGAATCTTACTGCAATTTTTCTTTGGCTGTATAATTGATATACAAAAAGATTTCAAAAAGAAGCGTCGAAAACCTGCTTTCTTGAAAGGCGACAAACAACTGAATGCATTTTCACGCTCTTTTTAACGAACATTTTTGATGTGCGTGCCCTATGGGCGGAAAAAGCCGAAGAATATCTTCTCCTAAAAGACATTGATCACCTTTTGCCTCCTAGACTACTATTATTCTTTCTTTTACAAGTTTTCCTATCTTTTCTGGCAACAAAGTTCTAATCAAATCTTGCTCTTTTGTTCGCAGCTGTTTTTCTTTCATCCTAAGTTATTGTGTGGCCAAGGAACTATACTTGGCTAAACTATCTATAAGTTAAAACACCCCATTTGATGCAAGTTCTATCCAATTTGGATGCATTTATTCTGCCAAAACTCTCTGAAATTTTAATATGCCTTCTAATCAATCTTCAAGTTCTGTTTACTTTGTACGAAATTAAATATCATGAATATGGTTTTCCATATCCTACTACTTTTCCTTGTGTGCCCATGGCCATAGAGCTTTTGCGTCGTTATTATCCTTTTGATTCGATTAATAAACCAAGTGTGGTACAGAAGCTAAGCCTCCTAGCTAAACTTTGCTTTTATTTCTTTCGCTTTTATGGCGTATTTCAAAGGCCATTATTATTCAAAATGCTTCGAATAATAGTTCGTTCGGTTCATTCGTTCAGTTATTCATACAATTTCTCTTAACAATAGCAGTAAAAACAACAACAATAACAAAATATTCTTATTTTTTTTTCGGTCGTATTTACTTTGTATTCAAAGTTTTATGGCAAAAGAATTTACTGCGTTATCGTAAATGATTTGACAGCCCCAAGGTTAAATTCAAAAAAAAAATAGAAAAAATTTTTTCTTTTTTTTTGGCAACAAATAAAGGATTAAAGGCAACGTCTGCAAATTGTGATAACGTCACAAAAATCGTCGTGTTTTTTTCTTTTTGAATATTGCAAAAAGAAAAGCTAAAAATGCTTAGAAATGCTGGCCTGGTCAACTGAAACGGCAATCAAATTTACAGGGTACTACGAGGGTTATGATCGAAGGCTAAGCAGCAACACTGTGATAATAATATGGGGTAGGGTGTGGAGTACACCAAACATTTGTTTACAAAATAAATACATGCTGACAAGCAAGACAACAGAGGGCCTTCAATTCAATTTGCCTAATTTGCCTTTACTGTAGCTTTGTTATCAATCACTAAAGCACTCCTTTTAAAAATTACAAAATTCTCACACTTTAGAAAACAATAACTAAAGCAACTAGTCATCAGCAAGGAGAACATGTGTTAATCATTTTAGAAATGAAACGAAAAATAAATATTTTCTTATTAAGCACTCTGTGTGTGTACACACACTGTAAAGTTCATTCACAGCCCTCGTTATTTATTTAAATTTGAATTTTTTTTTCTTTCAAATTCCCACAGTGCAATGCAGTAAGAAAAAGTTTTATTTTAATTTGAATTCAATTTTCTGTTCTTTCTGTTTTTTTTTTGTTTTTGGGGCTACAAAATGTTTTTCTTTTCATTTTGTTAATTTTCTTGGAGAAAATTGAAAATTGTGGTTCAATTTAATTTCCATTTATTAATGCCCATTTGGGTTCCAACGGCTGTGACTGTATTTGACATGTTTTCACAGTTTTTTTCATTTTTTGTTAATCATTGTGACCCCATTTATTAATAAAATTTTCATTTTAATTTCATTAAAGCCTCGCAATGGCCTTGTAGTAGGCAAGTACTTTAGCAGGCATATGGAAAATAAGGAAGCAATACTAAAACAACAATTTTAATTAAAACATCACAGAAAATATTAACTTTAAAGCCTTCGTTCCCATAACAGCATAATGTTTAAAATGTATATACTTTGTAATATTTATGGAAAAAATAATTAAAAATATAAGAATATATTGAAAAATTTAAGTGTCCCTATTATATTTTCCAGGCCTTTATTTCACAATTTTTTTAAGAATTTGCCAGAACTGGTCAAATATTTTGATGTTATTAGATAAACTATTTGAATAGCTTTAATTTAATGTTTAAAATGTATATACTTTGTAATATTGTCGGAAAAAATAATTAAAAATATAAGAATATATTGAAAAATTTAAGTGTCCCTATTATTTTTTCCAGGCCTTTATTTCACAATTTTTTTACGAATTTGCCAGAGCTGGTCAAATATTTTGATGTTATTAGATAAACTATTTGAATAGCTTTAATTTAATGTTTAAAATGTATATACTTTGTAATATTTATGGAAAAAATAATTAAAAATATAAGAATATATTGAAAAATTTAAGTGTTCCTATTATTTTTTCCAGGCCTTTATTTCACAATTTTTTTAAGAATTTGCCAGAAGCTGGTCAAATATTTTGATGTTATTAGTTAAACTATTTAAATAGCTTTAATTTAATGTTTAAAATGTATATACTTTGTAATATTTATGGAAAAAATAATTAAAAATATAAGAATATATTGAAAAATTTAAGTGTTCCTATTATTTTTTCCAGGCCTTTATTTCACAATTTTTTTACGAATTTGCCAGAGCTGGTCAAATATTTTGATGTTATTAGTTAAACTATTTGAATAGCTTTAATTTAATGTTTAAAATGTATATACTTTGTAATATTTATGGAAAAAATAATTAAAAATATAAGAATATATTGAAAAATTTAAGTGTTCCTATTATTTTTTCCAGGCCTTTATTTCACAATTTTTTTAAGAATTTGCCAGAACTGGTCATATATTTTGATGTTATTAGTTAAACTATTTGAATAGCTTTAATTTAATGTTTAAAATGTATATACATTGTAATATTTATGGAAAAAATAATTAAAAATATAAGAATATGTTGAAATATTTAAGTGTTCCTATTATTTTTTCCACGCCTTTATTTCACAATTTTTTAAGAATTTGCCAGAGCTGGTCATATATTTTGATTTCAATAGTTAAACTATTGAATAGCTTTAATTTAATGTTTAAAATGTATATACTTTGTAATATTTATGGAAAAAATAATTAAAAATATAAGAATATATTGAAAAATTTAAGTGTTCCTATTATTTTTTCCAGGCCTTTATTTCACAATTTTTTTAAGAATTTGCCAGAGCTGGTCAAATATTTTGATGTTATTAGTTAAACTATTGAATAGCTTTAATTTAATGTTTAAAATGTATATACTTTGTAATATTTATGGAAAAAATAATTAAAAATATAAGAATATATTGAAAAATTTAAGTGTTCCTATTATTTTTTCCAGGCCTTTATTTCACAATTTTTTTAAGAATTTGCCAGAACTGGTCAAATATTTTGATGTTATTAGTTAAACTGTTTGAATAGCTTTAATTTAATGTTTAAAATGTATATACTTTGTAATATTTATGGAAAAAATAATTAAAAATATAAGAATATATTGAAAAATTTAAGTGTTCCTATTATTTTTTCCAGGCCTTTATTTCACAATTTTTTTAAGAATTTGCCAGAAGCTGGTCAAATATTTTGATGTTATTAGTTAAACTATTGAATAGCTTTAATTTAATGTTTAAAATGTATATACTTTGTAATATTTATGGAAAAATAATTAAAAATATAAGAATATATTGAAAAATTTAAGTGTTCCTATTATTTTTTCCAGGCCTTTATTTCACAATTTTTTTAAGAATTTGCCAGAACTGGTCAAATATTTTGATGTTATTAGTTAAACTATTGAATAGCTTTAATTTAATGTTTAAAATGTATATACTTTGTAATATTTATGGAAAAATAATTAAAAATATAAGAATATATTGAAAAATTTAAGTGTTCCTATTATTTTTTCCAGGCCTTTATTTCACAATTTTTTTAAGAATTTGCCAGAACTGGTCAAATATTTTGATGTTATTAGTTAAACTATTGAAATAGCTTTAATTTAATGTTTAAAATGTATATACTTTGTAATATTTATGGAAAAAATAATTAAAAATATAAGAATATATTGAAAAATTTAAGTGTTCCTATTATTTTTTCCAGGCCTTTATTTCACAATTTTTTTAAGAATTTGCCAGAACTGGTCAAATATTTTGATGTTATTAGTTAAACTATTGAAATAGCTTTAATTTAATGTTATAAATGTATATACTTTGTAATATTTATGGAAAAAATAATTAAAAATATAAGAATATATTGAAAATTTAAGTGTTCCTATTATTTTTTCCAGGCCTTTATTTCACAATTTTTTTAAGAATTTGCCAGAACTGGTCAAATATTTTGATGTTATTAGTTAAACTATTGAAATAGCTTTAATTTAATGTTTAAAATGTATATACTTTGTAATATTTATGGAAAAAATAATTAAAAATATAAGAATATATTGAAAAATTTAAGTGTTCCTATTATTTTTTCCAGGCCTTTATTTCACAATTTTTTTAAGAATTTGCCAGAACTGGTCAAATATTTTGATGTTATTAGTTAAACTATTGAAATAGCTTTAATTTAATGTTTAAAATGTATATACTTTGTAATATTTATGGAAAAAATAATTAAAAATATAAGAATATATTGAAAAATTTAAGTGTTCCTATTATTTTTTCCAGGCCTTTATTTCACAATTTTTTTAAGAATTTGCCAGAACTGGTCAAATATTTTGATGTTATTAGTTAAACTATTGAAATAGCTTTAATTTAATGTTTAAAATGTATATACTTTGTAATATTTATGGAAAAATAATTAAAAATATAAGAATATATTGAAAAATTTAAGTGTTCCTATTATTTTTTCCAGGCCTTTATTTCACAATTTTTTTAAGAATTTGCCAGAACTGGTCAAATATTTTGATGTTATTAGTTAAACTATTGAAATAGCTTTAATTTAATGTTTAAAATGTATATACTTTGTAATATTTATGGAAAAAATAATTAAAAATATAAGAATATATTGAAAAATTTAAGTGTTCCTATTATTTTTTCCAGGCCTTTATTTCACAATTTTTTTAAGAATTTGCCAGAACTGGTCAAATATTTTGATGTTATTAGTTAAACTATTGAATAGCTTTAATTTAATGTTTAAAATGTATATACTTTGTAATATTTATGGAAAAAATAATTAAAAATATAAGAATATATTGAAAAATTTAAGTGTTCCTATTATTTTTTCCAGGCCTTTATTTCACAATTTTTTTAAGAATTTGCCAGAACTGGTCAAATATTTTGATGTTATTAGTTAAACTATTGAAATAGCTTTAATTTAATGTTTAAAATGTATATACTTTGTAATATTTATGGAAAAATAATTAAAAATATAAGAATATATTGAAAAATTTAAGTGTTCCTATTATTTTTTCCAGGCCTTTATTTCACAATTTTTTTAAGAATTTGCCAGAACTAGTCAAATATTTTGATGTTATTAGTTAAACTATTGAAATAGCTTTAATTTAATGTTTAAAATGTATATACTTTGTAATATTTATGGAAAAAATAATTAAAAATATAAGAATATATTGAAAAATTTAAGTGTTCCTATTATTTTTTCCAGGCCTTTATTTCACAATTTTTTTAAGAATTTGCCAGAAGCTGGTCAAATATTTTGATGTTATTAGTTAAACTATTGAATAGCTTTAATTTAATGTTTAAAATGTATATACTTTGTAATATTTATGGAAAAAATAATTAAAAATATAAGAATATATTGAAAAATTTAAGTGTTCCTATTATTTTTTCCAGGCCTTTATTTCACAATTTTTTTAAGAATTTGCCAGAGCTGGTCAAATATTTTGATGTTATTAGTTAAACTATTGAAATAGCTTTAATTTAATGTTTAAAATGTATATACTTTGTAATATTTATGGAAAAAATAATTAAAAATATAAGAATATATTGAAAAATTTAAGTGTTCCTATTATTTTTTCCAGGCCTTTATTTCACAATTTTTTTAAGAATTTGCCAGAGCTGGTCAAATATTTTGATGTTATTAGTTAAACTATTGGAATAGCTTTAATTTAATGTTTAAAATGTATATACTTTGTAATATTTATGGAAAAAATAATTAAAAATATAAGAATATATTGAAAAATTTAAGTGTTCCTATTATTTTTTCCAGGCCTTTATTTCACAATTTTTTTAAGAATTTGCCAGAGCTGGTCAAATATTTTGATGTTATTAGTTAAACTATTGGAATAGCTTTAATTTAAGGCTTAAAATGTATATACTTTGTAATATTTATGGAAAAATAATTAAAAATATAAGAAAAATTTAAGTGTTCCTATTATTTTTTCCAGGCCTTTATTTCACAATTTTTTTAAGACTTTGACAGAACTGGTCAAATATTTTGATGTTATTAGTTAAACTATTTGAATAGCTTTAATTTAATGTTTAAAATGTATATACTTTGTAATATTTATGGAAAAAATAATTAAAAATATAAGAATATATTGAAAAATTTAAGTGTTCCTATTATTTTTTCCAGGCCTTTATTTCACAATTTTTTTAAGAATTTGCCAGAAGCTGGTCAAATATTTTGATGTTATTAGTTAAACTATTGAAATAGCTTTAATTTAATGTTTAAAATGTATATACTTTGTAATATTTATGGAAAAAATAATTAAAAATATAAGAATATATTGAAAAATTTAAGTGTTCCTATTATTTTTTCCAGGCCTTTATTTCACAATTTTTTTAAGAATTTGCCAGAACTGGTCAAATATTTTGATGTTATTAGTTAAACTATTGAATAGCTTTAATTTAATGTTTAAAATGTATATACTTTGTAATATTTATGGAAAAAATAATTAAAAATATAAGAATATATTGAAAATTTAAGTGTCCTATTATTTTTTCCAGGCCTTTATTTCACAATTTTTTTAAGAATTTGCCAGAGCTGGTCAAATATTTTGATGTTATTAGTTAAACTATTTGAATAGCTTTAATTTAATGTATATACTTTGTAATATTTATGGAAAAATAATTAAAAATATAAGAATATATTGAAAAATTAAGTGTTCCTATTATTTTTTCCAGGCCTTTATTTCACAATTTTTTTAAGAATTTGGCAGAACTGGTCAAATATTTTGATATTATTAGTTAAACTATTGAATAGCTTTAATTTAATGTATATACTTTGTACTATTTATGGAAAAATAATTAAAAATATAGGAATATATTGAAAAATTTAAGTGTTCCTATTATTTTTTCCAGGCCTTTATTTTACATTTTTTTTATGAATTGGCAGAACTGGTCAAATATTTTGATATTATTAGTTAAACTATTTCAATAGCTTTAATTTAATGTATAAAATGTATATACTTTGTAATATTTATGGAAAAATAATTAAAAATATAAGAATATATTGAAAAATTTAAGTGTTCCTATTATTTTTTCCAGGCCTTTATTTTACATTTTTTTTATGAATTTGGCAGAACTGGTCAAATATTTTGATATTATTAGTTAAACTATTTCAATAGCTTTAATTTAATGTATATACTTTGTAATATTATGGAAAAATAATTAAAAATATAAGAATATATTGAAAAATTTAAGTGTTCCTATTATTTTTTCCAGGCCTTTATTTTACATTTTTTTTAAGAATTTGGCAGAACTGGTCAAATATTTTGATGTTATTAGTTAGACTATTTGAATAGCTTTAATTTAATGTATATAATGTATATACTTTGTACTATTTATGGAAAAATAATTAAAAATATAGGAATATATTGGAGAATTTAAGTGTTCCTATTATTTTTTCCAAGCATTTATTTTACATTTTTCTTATGAATTTGGCAGAACTGGTCAAAATTTTTTATTTCATTAGTTAGAATATTTGAATAGCTTTAATTAATGTTTAAAATGTATATACTTTGTAATATTATGGAAAAATAATTAAAAATATAAGAATATATTGAAAAATTAAGTGTTCCTATTATTTTTTCCAGGCCTTTATTTTACATTTTTTTTAAGAATTTGCCAGAGCTGGTCAAATATTTTGATATTATTAGTTAAACTATTTGAATAGCTTTAATTTAATGTATATAATGTATATACTTTGTACTATTTATGGAAAAATAATTAAAAATATAAGAATATATTGGAAAATCTAAGTGTTCCTATTATTTTTTCCAGGCCTTTATTTTACATTTTTTTTATGAATTTGGCAGAACTGGTCAAAATTTTTTATTTCATTAGTTAGAATATTTGAATAGCTTTAATTTAATGTATATAATGTATATACTTTGTACTATTTATGGAAAAATAATTAAAAATATAAGAATATATTGGAAAATCTAAGTGTTCCTATTATTTTTTCCAGGCCTTTATTTTACATTTTTTTTATCTATGAATACATAGTGAAAGTCTCTGATCTATTAAAAAAAAATTTGCTTTTGTCAAACGCCAACGTGCGCTGCTTTTATAAAATTTGCGGATTTACGCCTGTGGCTTTCAAATTTACGATACGTCGGATTTCAACCACATTAATGATAATAAAAAGCTTAATTGAATCCACACAGTTGCTATAGATTTGCATACTTTTCGAATATAAAGTCAAAGTCAAAGCTAAGAGTTAAGACTTTGAAGTCGATGTGGTCTAGTAGGTAGTGTGTTGGGTTTGAGCCCCAGAGGAGATATCAAACAAAAATACAAAAAGTATTTCTGGGGCGATTTCCTCTCAACAGTTTTCTGAGGCTCTGAGAATAAAATAAAATTGCCATGAGAAAGTTTCTCAAAAAGATCTATCGTTCGGAGTCGACTTTAGACTGTCGGTCCCGCTACTTGTGTATAAAATTAACACACACAACATAAGTGGTGTGAGAAAATAGGTCAGTAATCCTGACTGAAGGGTTGTAATGACCAATTATGTCTGTATGTTAAGACTTTGGTTGCATGATCTGGATCTCCTTAAGGGAATACTTAGACGAGTTTCTCTGAGAGGTGTATAGTAATAGTCAGTCTATCTGGGTATCTTCGTTGTTAAACTAGTAACGAAAGTGGCATCTGGCATAGTTTATACAATAACTGATACCCGAATTTTGCGTCCTACTTCTTAATGCTTCGTTTACATTTCAAGTTTTCTTTCTTAATTCCCATTATCATGTTTTAGTTTTGTGACAAATTTAGTTTCCCTTCTTCCTGTAGACTTTCATTTTAGGTTGGATTTTATAAAATTTATTACAATCTTTGAACAGCAAATATTTTTTTTTAAATTTTGTTTTACACAAACAAGGGGACACGAAATTTGTTTTCAGCAAATTTACAAGTACCCATTCAAGTAAAAAAAAATCATTAGCTCTGCTTACAATGAATTACAGAAAAAGAACACAAAAAAAAATGTCTTTCCAACCCTGTAAACGTACTACATAAATTGCCAAAAATACAAGAAAAGAACGTAACTCCGACATGTGAAACTGAAAGTGAGCAACGAAAAGCGATTGACGGTATTCAGCAACAGCAACCCTCCTCATGAGTTAGCCAAACAAAAAAAAATAAAACGAGGCTTAACATAATTTAATAGACTTAAGAATTGCAATTACAACAACAACAACAAGAACAAAGTAAGGAGAAATCAACCACCATGTGCTAAGCATTCCGAGCTGACTTCGGTCCTTAATATGTGAGAAAGCAAATAAAAAAAAGAAATTATTTTTGGCTCATATGTTATACAACAACAACAACAACGACAACAACAACAATAATTCCTATTTGAAATAAAATGTTTGACATTCTCAAATATAATATTTTTAATAAAATATTGTTATTCGCTCCTTTTCTTTTCTTCTGATTTCAAACTTCCACAAAAATTAAGGCTTTAGTTTGTACTTCTGGACATGTACAGTGCTGATCTTACAATTAGCACACCCCCCATTCAATAAAAGTTTTTGTATTTAATATTATAGAGTTGAAAGGAATAACTTTCTTGTTAGATTGAAATCCATGCTATACTCTGAAGGCAATTAAGCATGGATGGTGAAGTTAAAATGTCTGTGAAGATTAATTCGAATGTGAATATCCAAGACACAATTTACAAATTTTAGCAGCGCCACATTTGATGTTAACAGAGCAAAATTTCCTTTTTAGCAGAAAAAAATTTGCCTTTAACGAAGCACTGTTAGATGCTGTTTAACAGTATAGATGTGAACAAGCCCACTTGTTTGGAAGCTAATTCTTTGGAAATACTGAAGGTCTATGAGTACCAGACTATAGGGAAAGAAAGATGCCAAGGCCTCTTGATATAATCAGCAACAATAGTCGCATATATTCTTATGTAAATCGATATAATGTTCCGAGAAATGACTTGAAAATATCATGGTTGTGATTGAAAATTGTGTAGAAGACCAGTAGCCATTTTGGAATAAATGGTAGTCTAAAGGGTTCTCTTTCGAACCGTGGTTGACTCACAAATAATAACGATCATTAGAATTATATTTTATAGCAATAGCCTAAAATAATTGCAAAGCAGAAGAATAATCTACTATTAACTACTGTTAAACAGTTAACACTGCTCTGTTAAGAGCAAAGTTTGCCCTGTTAGAGGCAAGAAGTGGTGCTGCTAAAAGTTTGGGTTTGCGTCTTTGCTTTTTAAATTCAATAGTTTTGTGATCGTACTAGTTTTGTGGTACTTTTTCCAAAACAAATTTAAAGAAATCTTCTTGGTGTTGCAAAAACGTTTTCTTTACAGAATAATTAAATAATTACTTAATAATATTGAGCCTTTTAAATTGCCCAAAGTCTAAAGCAATAAAGTTTATCTTCCTCCACATAAAGTTAAATAATGGCGAAGTCATATTGTGTGAATTCATTCGATTCCATTCGCTCATTAAAACTCGTATACACCACACGATTGGTTAAAGTATTCAGCGGTCCAATGACTTGTCATTATATAATGGCCAGCATAGTGCTCTCGGATTCCTATTCAATTTTTGACACGATATCCTTAAACACAAGTAATTTTTTTTGTTAAATTTGTTTTCTAGAAGTTGCCTTTTACTCTCTACATAGCTTAAGTATACTGCATTGCATATTTAGCGGCCCTTAAATTAATTTCATATCGAAGGGTGTACTGATTATAAGACCACCACTGTATTATGTATGTAAGCAAGTGTAGGTTTTTGCACATTCATAAAATTACAGCTACAACAACAACAAAAACAATAGAAATTGTTAATAAAAAAAAATATTTTATTTTGTTTTGTGGATGTGTGTGTGTCTGTTAGTACATACAATGAAAACCAAAGGCAATCATTTCGTGACATTTTATTTTTATTTCTGAACCCATAATCCCATTTAAATTCATACGGTTTCAGTTATTATTGCTCTCCCATTGTCTGTCTGACTGTCTATCTGTCTAAAGGTCCTTTGCCTGCGTATGCCGTACGTCTTTCTATTTAAAAATGTCAACTAAAAGAGAGAGAGAGAGAGAGAGAGAGAGATGGATCGACAGAGACAGAGAGTAAGAGTGATGTAATTGCCGAGAATATAAAATTTAATGGATTTTGGAAAATAATCATAAAAACAAAATAAAAAAAACAAAAAAAACTTGACAAAAAGCATTAAAATAAAAAACGAAAAAACGAAAATAAAAGTAGAAACGATGCGAAAATTATATTTTGTAACTACAAATTAAGCACGTGTTAGCCTGAAAATCAAATGAATTTTAAAAGCGGGAAACGGTTGGATAATAAAATTTGTGGCAACATTTTACGTATAAAAAACAAAAAGGAAATCATTTTAAAACAGAGTTCCTTAAGCTGCATGGCCCCTCATCAAAATTACCCCTTCAAACTTCATTTTATAGAGGTTTTAGGAGAGGAAGATATGATTTCTGAAGCGCTAGTAGAGTCAATCATAGGTATTTTAATATTCTTTTACTAATACAATCCGAAGAATGTGCGTTTGCTCGGTTAATTTGATGTATGGCCATGCAGCTTTACAAAAAGCAACAAAAGAAAAACTGAATAATAATAGCCTGAAAGTCTTAGGTTATCGCAAAAACATATAAATCACTCAATGCTTGTCTTTTTTACCATTGGTGTGTTCATTTTAAAACAATTCATCAGGAAATTAAATTAAAAAGCCCTTAAATATACCAAGTGATTCAAATACAAATTCAAATAGATTGTCATGGAGTTCCGTTTGACACAAGAAAATTAGCGATTTTCTAACAATTCTTTGGCGATTACGTCCCCCATAAATTACCTAAAAAAATCAATGTAAAGTATGGAGGAGAAAAGAAAAATAAAATAGGCGATAAAACATTTATTAGGGGTTGAGACTCTGAGACAGTGCCCTGCTGTATTTAAATACAGACAAGAGTGTACGGCGGCTTACAGCTCGTCTGTAGTAAGAATTTTGAGCAAATCTTATACAAATTCCAAACACATTGAAAGCATATACAGTGAGACATTAGGCGTCAAGGCTTACAAAGAAAAAAACTCAAGAAATTATCACGTATAAAGAAAGAAAATAATCTAACAAACACTCCTACTCCTGCTGCTGCTCCTCCTAGTCATAGTAAAAAGCAATGAAAAATAAACCAAAAAAAGAATTTCTTTATTGATAATGCCAGGACTAGACAACACAAGAGAAGTAAAACTGAGTGAACGTAACAAAGAAACAAAAAAAAAAAAAAAAATGACAAGAAAAATATAATTTATACGAATTTGGAAACACTAATCAGCGTTGGTTGCATGGCAGACGGCAAAAAAAAAAAATGAGAAACAAAATCACGTACCAAGGCTCTGCTTATCGCTCCCTCTTTCGGCATGAGAACACATAAGCAAATGCATAGAACTGCTGGCAAATCAACAAAGGTTCGAATTTACAGAACCCTGCACTGCACAGGATGATTATGGTCGACATAGTCAAGCTACTGTATAAGGAGCAAAGCATTTTATGCATGAAAATAGACGTTACAGTATAGCATTATAATCCAAAAAGTTTCGGCCAATATTTCTTCGAAAATTAAGATAAAAGTCCACCAGCGATTTCCATGATTTACTGCAGAACAGTGGCACGCCATTATCTGTCTGCGAGCAATGGTAGACAAAAGTGACAGACTGCGGCTATTGCAAGCTAGCAACTATGGTCATTGGAAACCTTCCTCCATGTCTAGCAACTTGCGGGTTTCTAATCGAGGACAGCCTACGGCACTTCATTATATTCAGCATGTAATATATGCCCTAGTCAACAACACTCAGTTTCGCCAGTGACTAGCCACAGTTCCTAATTTATATAAATTCTAGGCTAACAGAGTTACCACAGCTTGAGAATCGGTTGCTTAGAATATCAAGTGATTGTATTTTCAAAGTAACGTCACTTAGAAGCCACTTTACAATAGCGTACATTAAATACTGCTATTATAGCGGATCTTTAGTAAAAAAAAAAAAACCAAAAATATATTTGGCCTTTAAAAATGTCTTCAAGTTAATGTTTCTGCAACATGTTTGCTTTGCTTTCATAAGCCAAGTGGTGGAGGCGGGTTGGGAAAAAGTTACGTGAAAAAAATTTGAAAATATGCTTTCAACACTTGCTTATCGTCTTTAAATGTAAATGTGACTTTAAGTATTTGCCAAAGATGAGTAGAAGACAAGAAGAACGTTGGTACTATAAGCCATAACGTGATTTTCATTATACAACTCTGACCAGAGACCCAGTCCTATGTTGGCTTTGTTTTCTGTCATCCATTAAAGAAGAGAATTTTCTTGCAATTTCCATTTCATTTGTATTTAAAAGAGTATGTTTGAAGTAAGAAAGAAAAAAATGTTTTCTTTGTGTTTGTTTTTCGTTATTTTTTCGGTTAGTAAATGACAGTTATCGTATGTCGGAAGCGAAAACGTCGACGGCAACGGCAACGGCAATGAGTAGGAGTAAGACTACAAGAACAATAACAATAAGGCAATGACTGTGTGATAACTACCCCCACAAACAACCATTAATCATGTTTCCTGCAATTAATCATCAAAAACCGGGTATAAAACTCCAAAAAAAAAGAAACAACAAAATCGCCAAAAACGTGTTATTGCCCTGATATTGCCCTGCAATAGAGAAGACTTTGTTTGTAAACAAAAGAAAGGCAGGCTGAGTGGCTGGCTGGCTGATAGTGTGATAAAACCAGCATTGAATTGAAAAAAAAAAAAATTTAATTTAATTTTTAAAGTTTCATTAACCTTCCCCAAGAGTGGACAAAGTGATAAGAAGAAATGTGGGAAATAAAAAATTTTTAATTTCCAAATAAAATTTGTTTTTAATAAATTTTATCGCACTGAATTTCATATGAAAGTTTTAGGGTGTCATCATATTTTAATATTTCATTAACAAAAACAAAAAAAACAATTACTCTTAACACTACAGTAAGACGTGCTTTGCTCGCTCCATTTTTTTTTTCCTTCTTTTCCATGCAACAATTCCTTTAATGAGATGAGCTTAACGGTAAAACCTTGCATATGCAGTAGTGTATGTGTAGTTAATACACTTGCCCACCATCATCAGTAACGGTAACAAAATAATAACAACGTGAGTTTGGTTATCCTCCCTGAGAGTTTTTGGAAAGTAAAGGGAGCAGGGAGAACAAAAACTCTAAAACGTGATTAGTTTAACAAATGTTTTCTTATAAATAATAAATAAAGACGGCTTTTAATTGAAAACAACAACAAAACAAACAAAAAAATAATAGTTTTGACAATGAAGACAGGAAGACTAGAAAACTAAAATGTTGCCAAACATTTATTAGCAAAAGAAAATCCATAAATGTCTGCACAAACGGGAAAAAATCATCAACCGTTATTGGGTATTAAAATAAGATCCCATTAATGTTGCTCATTAATATTGAAACCTTTAATCATTAAGCTTAAGAGTAGCAAAAACAAAAACAAACACAAACACACCCAAAAGAGAGAGAGAGAGTAAGAGAGTGGGAGAGAGTATGAGTAAGAGCAAGAGCAGTTGAGTATAACCTTAACTTTTAACACTTGCTTGCTGCTGTTGTTTGCTTATTTTCCCCTTTCCAACAGCATCATAGGATACATGTGTGTGTGTGTATTCGTAGAAACTTTGGGTTTATTTAAAGGATTTTGAATACTCACACATCCATATGTACATGCATACATGTATACACATAACCATAACTAATTGATTTTACCACTACATATGCATGGCTGGTTCTTTGATAAATTTTTGTATTTATTACAGCACTCATTCACTAAAACAATCACTCTCTCTCTCTCTCTCTCTCTGTGTGTGTGTGTCTCTTTAGTTGCCTTTCTTACAATTTTCATAAGGGTAGTTTCACATTGTATTTAATGTATTAAGCTTGATAAAAACAAAATTTTTCAAATAAAGAGTTGCTTAGCTGTTGTTTAAATTAATTAACTTGACTTTGATTCTCAATAAATGTGCGTGTTTATAAGTATACTCGTGGAAACGTGCACACTCGAAAATCTGAACGTCTCAGAAACGTGAACAGAGTATTCTAAAAAGTGAACAAAATCTAAAAGCTCTAAAATGTGAACACTCTTTTTGATTTTTTGTTGTTTTTTAATCTATTTTTAAATTGGGAAATCCCCGAACTACAGTTTACTTGTTCGTTTACTTATGTTTGAACTTGTATTTTATTGAACTCCTTTATGTATGCTGATGTTAAAAACCAAAAGAAAATAATCGTGGTTTTAACACCAGTGACGGATGGCTTCAAAAATTTAAATAATGGTTTGGTTTACAAAAAATTTCTGGAGAAAAGCTTTCTGCGCAGCCGCAACTTGTTGACCCATTTAAGGAAAAGTTAAAACATTGAGAAGCAAAGATTAACAAACTTAATTTACTGGTAATTGCAAAATCTAAAAATCCTCAAAGTTCCAAAAACTGTACTTGTCCTGGGACTCGAACCCTGGCTTTACGTCTAATAAGCCAACACACTACATACTAGACTACGGCGACTTCATTATATCATTATTCATATTAAATAAGGTAATTTTTTGTTTTAAATTTCGTTACACGATAACGTGAACAAACTTGAAAATTTGAATTGCTTTGGTAAAAATTAGTTCACGTTATCGCGAGTTCAGTATTATTAAAGACTGTATGAAAAGATTTTTTTCAGTTTTGATTATCCTTTTAAAATTATACTCCTTTCTTTGTAGTTATAAAACTAACAGCGTTGGAACAGAAAAAGCCACGAAGTAACTCCACATAATTTTTTTTTTGTTTTTTATAAAATTGTAACTCATTTTTCTCTTAATTTTTTACTCATTTTTTATCCATTTTTCTGCAATGTTTTGCAAAATTAAAAATAAATGTAGAGTCCATCTTCTAAGCCATATAATGAGTTAAAATTGAATCCCGTAAATTATAATCAAATAATTCCAGAGTACAGAGTATAGCAGGCAATGTTGCGGAGGAGTGCAAAACCATTTGAGATAAACTTTATTACTGGCTGGTGGTATTCCACTGCCAACTAACTGAATATTTATTTTAAAACCTTAGAAAAGTTGTTGAAGGCAGAAGACAAATAAAAACAAAAAGAAAATAAAAAACAATAAGAAATGGGGCTAAGCCAAGAAGAAATTCAGTTAAAAACAAAGACAGCAAAACAGTGAACATAGAAAAACACAAAAACAAACACAAACACAAGCAATAAACTTTAGAAATTAATTTTTATTGTCGAAAGCATTTGTAAGCGTTAAGAGTTTAAGAATGCGTTAACGACAACGACAACAACAACCGAAGAAATAATGAGAAATAATAGTGGAACAAGAACAAGAGAACAACAAGAATAACCAGTAAGAAAAACCACAATTGAAATAGAAAAAAAAAGCGGTCAGAAAACTTATTTTAATTAAAAAAATAAAAAGGGGCTGCCGTTAAACGCCCTTGAATATCAATTGATTTTTGATAACGCATTCATTTGCGCAATGTTTTTGCCTTCCTACGTCATATCGTTAATTCAGTCCATGGACCAGAATGCTTTTATTAAAGAAACAGTCTCTTGGCATTAGTGGCTGAAAAACAAACAGGATTGGACCATTGGCTCTGCGTGGAGTAGAATTTCTCAACAAATTTTAAACAATTGCTGGAAAAGTATTTTAAATTTAATTTCGTACAAAGATGACACCGACTATTTGTTGCTTATTAAAATATGTATCATTATTCATATTAAATAGGGTAATTTTTTGTTTTAAATTTCGTGAACAAACTTGAAAATGTGAATTGCCTTGGTAAAAATTAGCTCACGTTATCGCGAGTTCACTGTATTATTAAAGACTGTATGAAAAGATTTTTTTTCAGTTTTGATTATCCTTTAAAAATTATACTCCTTAATAACAGTGTTAGAAAAGATAAAGCCACGAAGTAACTCCACATTAATTTGTTTTTTTTTATAAAATTTCAACTCATTTTTCTATTTTTTATTCATTTTTCATCCATTTTTCTGTAACGTTTTGCAAAATTAAAAATAAATGTAGAGTCCATCTTCTAAGTCATATAATGAGTTAAAATTGAATCCCGTAAATTATAATTAAAAAATACTAGAGTACCAGAGTAGAAAATAGCAAGCAATGTTGCGGAGGAGTGCAAAACCATTTGAGATAAACTTTATTACTGGCTGGTGGTATTCCACTGCCAACTAACTAAATATTTATTTTAAAACCTTAGAAAAGTTGTTGAAGGCAGAAGACAAATAAAAAACCAACAAAAAAAAACAAAAAAACAATAAGAAATGGGGTTAAGCCAAGAAGAAATTCAGTTAAAAACAAAGACAGCAAAACAGTGAACATAGAAAAACACAAAAACAAACACAAACACAAGCAATAAACTTTAGAAATTAATTTTTATTGTCGAAAGCATTTGTAAGCGTTAAGAGTTTAAGAATGCGTTAACGACAACAACAACAACAACAACAACAACAGCAGAAGAAATAATGAGAAATAATAGTGGAACAAGAACAAGAGAACAACAAGAAAAACCAGTAAGAAAAACCACAATTGAAATAGAAAAAAAAAGCGGTCAGAAAACTTATTTTAATTAAAAAAAAATTTTTTTTTTTTAAAGATTGACAAATAAAAACAAACACAAACAAGAGAATGCAATTTAAAGAAGTTTTGAAAAATTCACAGCGTATTGAATTAAACAACCTCACGGTAGAAACCATAGACGACGAAACTAAACGTCAATGTTAGAAGCAAATAAATCACTTCCAAGTCCGAAACTATTGGTCATAGAACTGGAACGTTCACACATCAATCAACTACAACAATCGGCTAAACATCATGGAATGACCCACAGTAACAACAGACCAATTGCAACTACAACAACATTATCCAGTTTGTAAATACTGAAAGACTAATGGGAAAGTGAATCGTACAAAAGACACGTACTTTTAGCAAATCCATTCCAAATGTCAACCTTATCCACTGTCCTTCAAGAGCTTGGGGTCCCCTGTCACGATAACGAGGGTCTGACGAACGAACATGGGCGGGTTAACCTTAATACTTGCACGCCTAAATGCCGGAACTTTGCAGGCTTGGTGGCGATGTTGGCAACCCCAACACCACGATCGGACGCTATAGCCTAATAAGCTGAACGTTTTCAGTAACCATTATTACCGAAAAAAGAGGCCTATGCTCCCTAAAGGAATAAAAGGAACATATTTATATATACTGCCGAGGTATATAATTAAAACATTATTTAGATCTCTAATTTGTTCTATTTTTATCATCTCTTATTTTTTTAACGGGAATGATAAGTTTGATGTCTTTTACAATTGATTACTTCTTGATTTTCCTTTTCTATTCAGATTTATTGCAACAAATTTACTATGATTACGAATGTTTTAATTATAAGACCACCACTGTATATAAACATTAGCGGGTAATAGGCTAGCAATAGCCTTAGTCTTGTTGGTGATTGGTTTCTCTAAATATTTGTGAATGCAGAGGACCCATGTCATATCACATATAAGTCCCATAGACTTCTGGCCTGCGTTGTAATTCCCTTTAACTTCTAATAAAGCCGTATAGGTCACAGATAATGTAGCATTTGACAAAAAAAAATAATGAATCTGGCGCCTGCCGTAGCCTTCAGCTAATAATTAAGTAAACGATTATTTCTTTAGATTGCCCTTGATCAGGATATATGTCTTCGATCTTGCCTTCAATGGCTTCAAAGCCATTGGATTATCTCTAAATAACTGAATATCGGCGGCTTGCAACCCTAGAAGGATTTTCTAACTGCCATCAGTTTAAATTACAAATTTAGATTCGCCTGTATAGACCACTACTGACATGACTCATGGTGAGTGAAGTGAATTTGTAACGTGAAACTTTTGGCAACAAAGAGAGAATTATGTGTTCATGGCAATGTAAACAAATAATCTCGCAAAGTTCTTCAAATTCCGGTGGCTAATAGGTTTCCAAATCAATATCTTAAGATTAATGACCAGTCAAGGATCTTGAGTTTTAATTTTCAAAATGTGTTCCGTTGCTAGTACTAGTATGAATGCGTGCGTTTAAGTTTCAGAAATTATGAGTATGATTCGATTCTACTCATCATTTTTTTCGAATACTCATTACTCTCTTTAATACGCAAGATGCCAGGCGTAACTGTAAAGGATAGCGATCAACACTCTTGTGTTAAAGCTGTTGCTGTCTTCCTAAAGAAGACCGGCAAATTGAAGGTGCCATTATCAAGACAGCTAAATACAAGAAATTGGCTCCTTATGACCCTGATTGGTTTAATATTCGTTGTGCATCAATTTTGCGCCATTTATACCACCGCAGTCCAGCTGGTGTTGGATGAATTACAAAAATTTATGGAGGCCGTAAACGTAATGGTGTCCATCCCTCTCACTTCTGCCGTGCTGCTGATGGCGCTACACGTAAAGCTTTGCAAGCTTTGGAACACGCCCGTCTTATTGAGAAGCATCTCGATGGTGGACGTAAATTGACCCCTATTGGTCAACGTGATTTGGATCGTATTGCTAACTAAATTGTTGCTAACTAACGTGCTCCTAAACAAACTGGTCCGATTGTCATATCCAAGTAAACAATGTAGGAACATGTTACAGAGAATGATCTCTGCTTCGTACGTCAAATGACATTTTAAAAGAAAATCTTTCTCATTTTCTCATTTTTGTGTTTTTGTTCATTAAGAATTAAATGCATTCTTTTATGAAATATTGTTTTTTTCTTGGTCCCCCCCCCCTTTTACGGGTATATTGGCCTTATCACTGGGGCTATAATTATAGAAACAAAAAATGCAAAAAAAAATGAAAGAAAAAAAATGCTTTTTTTTTTAATATTTTATGGGTCTTTATTAATAAAACAACAATAATAATAATACCCTGAGAGATAATATTAAAGCAAGACCAAGACCCAGCTCTTTATCAGTACCCGAGAAATTATAACAACAACTACAGGCTAAAGTTGTAGTTGTCATTGTCGTAATAAAACCCGATAATAATATTGAAAAGCAAGAAAGAAAAAAACAATCCAAAGCTGATATTGAAAAATACAGAAAAAATTAAAATTCAATTTCCCCAAAAAAAAACACAGCCGGAAGGAAGGGAAGGGAAAATATAAGAAGAAAAGAAAAGAATTTTATCGGAATTATTAAAAAAAAAAATTAATTATTTGAGGAAATGATATGAGAAATAATGGATTGTGGAAGGCTTTACATGAAAATAAATTAATACAGAATGCTGGCAGTGCTGGAAAAGTGTGCTGCATTCGATTTCTAGAAAGCCTTAGAAGGTTCTAATCACATTTTATGACATATTGTAGGCAACAGTCAATTAAGGGAGCTACTGAATACTACCAGGAAGCTGGAACCATGTAGAAGGGCCACTTAAAAGACTGTGTGTTCAATACAATCCCTATAATTTTGGCCACACGCTGTTTAGATTTTAAAATTTTAAAAAGATAATTTTTATTAAAACAAAAATTCAATTTTTTCTTAATAATTTCGTTCATTTTTGTTCGCATAATTTTTGCAAAAAGATAAATGCTTTAAAAAATTATTGCTTTTTTGTGTTTATTTTGTATTTATTTTGTTAATATGCAAACATGTTGATATTTTCTTAAGCAAAACATTTAAAAACATTTTGGAATAATTTTGCTTTTATTTTTTTGTTGTTTGTCTTAAAATTTAAATAAAATTTGTTTTTTTGAATTTTTATTTTTTATTGTTGCTGCCTTTTGGATTTCTAAATTTATTAAAAAAAAATAAAACAAAAAATATTTCTTTTTTAAATTGGAAATTCAAGTGTATGAGTACGTTGAACACGTACATGTGCACGTACATTGACGTTGATGACTGACTGACGGACTGTATTTAGCCATTGAAAATTTATTTTTATTTTGTGGCTCATAATTAAATAACAACAAATAGCAACAAAAAATAAAATAAACGATAATAATCAAGACAATGTATTTAAAGTCGTTTGACGTAGCACCCTACTTTTCAAGTTTATTTAGGTAACCTTTGGTACCATCTTCTACGATCCATCTTAAGGGTTAAGCTACTTCACAGGATCAATAATTAAAATGTTTACAAAAATGTAAACGTTTTTTATAGTGTAGGGCATTGAATTGGTTGCCTTTTATTGGCAATTTTTTTTTTATTTCTTTCAATTAAATATTGAAACTCATTACATTAAGTAACTCATACGAGCTAGAATTGTGGTAGATTCTTGGATGGATTTTTTTTTTTAATTTTTATTTTTAAATTATTATTTCAGCTGTTTTTTTTTTAATTTTATTTTAATGTGAATAATTGAAATGCCAATGTTATTAAATAAGCCAGGTCGCCACGACAATACATAGTGGAGTGGAGGCGATAAAGTAAACGATGACGAAGAACTCAACTGTAACCGCACAACGTTTAAAAACCGATCATAGAGAACAATAAAAATATCAACTGATTTCATTTAAAATTTAATATCTCAACAAAATATCAGATTTAAAAACTGCAAACGAACGTCATCAGATACACAGTCTAGTCAATATCAAAAAAAGGCTTCCTGGAAAAAAGGTTACAAACAAAAAACAAAACTTTCCCTACCCTATCTCTCTGATGTTTAATAAAATTTTTAAAAATTGTTTCTGTTTTTTTTCTTACTTTTTTTATTGTATTTGAATTTCAGAATATGTATGTACATAGTAAGTAGTTTGTTTATAATTTTCCAAAACAAAAGCAAGGAAAAAAAATTGATACTTTTTGTTGATATTGATTTACGCACATGCTTGAAATTGAAATAAAATGGAAAAAAAAAAACAATTTTTTTGTTTCTAAAAAAAATCTAAAAAAAAAGGCGTGAAAAATGTTTATTTAAGTTTTATTATGGCATTCGGTATTGCTTCCCTATAGAAACTACGTACGAAAACTATGAAAACATCAGCTCTTAAGCACTCTGGGGCATAGAGAAAGAAAAAAAAAACTTTCAATTGCTTTCGAAAATTGAAAGAAGAAAAAAAAATTTGTTTGAAAAAAAATTGTTTTTTTATTGGAAAATAAATTTTAAGATCAATCGAATGGGTAAGGGAATCGAAATTATAAATAAATTGTATACAATTTGTTGTGTATTTTGTTTGAAAAAGTAAAAAAAAAAATGAAAATGAAAATGAAAATATTTCACACACAGAATGTAAACATTTCTCAATACAAAATTGTTTAAGTAGCCAAACAAACCCCCCCATACAATTGTGAAAAAAAAGTATCTGCTAGCTACGGACAGAATTTATGATCAATTTGATCTCTCTCTCTCTGTACACATATTTCTCTTCATATTTTTGTTTATTATTTAAAAGCTTTCCTTTCTGCCACTCTCTCTCTCTCATTCTTTGAATAAGTCTGAGTAAAACATTTAAAAATATAAAATTTTAATGCAAAAAAAAAACCAAAAAAATATGAAAATAATTTCCAATTAAATGCCAGAAAAGATTTATGGCCACCCATTGATGGGGCCTGTAATAATAAAAATAAATTATTTATCAAATTAATACAACAACGGCAACAACAGCAAGATCAACAACAAAATACACTGAAAAATTGACAACAAATCATTTGAACACCCAAATGAAGTAAACAAATGACCGGCGCTTGTAATGACTCTACTATCGGGTGCCATTTTATTTATTCACACTGTAAAAAATATTTTTAAAAAGAAAGTAGGAAAATGGAAACTGGAAGTACAAAACAGACTTAAAGTTAACGGTGCTTCAAAACGCCTTGTGCAGGCACTACGTTTTTGCCGTTGTACGTCGCTGTCGTCACTAAGTGTTGATTACTTGAAAAAAATGTTTTGAAAATAATGGAGGAATGGATGGCATCCTGTAGTATCTGGAGATTTCTCTGACCAACAGGTACTCTAGTTCACCCATAAGTCACCACAGTACACACATTACAGATCAGCAATGAATCGTTTTTCGCGATTCATTATGACTCATATTAATTTAATTCGCACTCACTATTACCTTGTTTTAGTACAGGTTGCAATGAGTATGCGTACAACATTGACATCAAACTCATACCATTCGAAATATGTTTGATTTATATAAGCCTACTCATTTAGATGCATAACTTTAGAAAAATACTCATAATAATACTTATAAATGATTCCAAACACATAAGCAAAGCTGCCAGATTTGACGAGTTATCGTAATTTTGATGATTTTGTTCTTCAAAAATATATTGACGACATGACGATTTGTGCCCTTATTTTGACGATTTTTACCAATAAAAAAATTTACATCATTTTCTATATTTTAATACATTAAAAGCTTCCTTAAGCCTCCTTGTATAGTTATATACATACATAATTGGCCATTACAACCCTTCAGTCAGGATTACGACCTAGCTTCTCACACCACTTATGTTGTGTGCGTTAATTTTATACATGAGTGGCGGGACCTACAGTTTAAAGTCGACTCCGAACGACAGATTTTTGAGAAGCTTTTCATGGCAATTTTTACTCTCAGAGTCTTTGCCAGAAATCTGCTGAGAGGAAGTTCGTTTTGATGTCTGACCTGGGATACGAAACCGGGCCTTTCGTCTAATAAGCCAACAGACTACCTACTAGACCACGGCGACTGTTTATTTATTGTTACTGTTCGATATTTGTGCTAGTAGTCAAGTATTCTATTCTTAAGTTATTTTCGAATATCTGTGATTATTTTTCTGTACGAGTATTTACGCCTTTTTTATCCCTTAAGAGACAAAAAATTTCAACTCCTAAATAACATCGTAGTTGAGCATAAATTATCATATGCCGTTGCAGACAAAGGCAAGTGCTTTAATTTTATTTCATACGACCAACACTCAGGGTGTTTGTTTGGAACTAGGAAAACATATTATAGGAAGGAGGAGAAAGGGGAGTAGTGTTTATGGACATTAAGTTTGAATATTTTTATATCAAAAGTAACAGGAAAGATGTCCCTCTAAAAAACGAAGTTTGTCTGTAATGCAGTGTGCGAGACACTGGCCAATCGATCAAATACAGATGTGCTGGCCGAGAAAGACGAGAGTTGCGTAGGAATACATGATTTTCATAAACAAGTCCCCTTATTTCCCTCGAGTAATATCCGTTGCAGTAGCGATAGAATAGTGAAACACAAGCCACATTACAACGATGCTGCAATGAATCAATGGAGTTAGACACACTATCGTAATTAGCAAGCTAGTATGGCCTCTCCTGTAAACGGTCAAGAAGGCCCAAAACAGACGTTAAGGGCCAAACCATACTTGAAAGTTGTACTTCATTCTCGGTCGGTTATAAATGGTGTAAATGGCAAGTAGGTCAGATGAAGTGAAATAGTTATTGCACCGTCTTAAAAAACCAAGGCACTGAAAACATCACACTGCATATTCGTGCCCATAAAGTTAAGATCTTCCGACTCCCTAATATTTACACCACATATAGGTTTTGATGAAGCAATATTAACGCTTAACCATTGGCTTTATATGTCCTTGTTGTTATAGCCTTTCAATTTATTTATTTATGTTGTTTCTGACGATTTGAGGATTTTAACGATATTTTCTCAAATATTTGACGATTTGATGCTTCATTTATCCGGCAGCTACGCCCATAAGCAAAAAAGGAGAGAGCACCAAAGGACAGAGACAACACACAATGTTCTACTAAGTACTTTAGTGTTCGTACACGAATCAAAAGTTATTTTCTGCTTCGTGCATATATGTTGGATCCTGGAGAAAGTCAAAATCACCAACAACATCATACGTGTTGTTAAGCATGAAGTCTGACGAGTACTTCAAACTTTGAATATGAGTAGAGGAGATTCCATGATATTCAAAAATAAGTATGAACTAGATGACCCGTGCAAATATTTCGCACCGTTAGTTGTCATTTTTGTAACATAAAATGAAAATAATTAACAGAAATTTTATTAAAAGTATAAAAATATTAGAAATCATAATATCATCAGACATATTTACATACATACATATGTTTAAATGATTTTATAATACTTCTTTGAATACAATGTTAGAGGTAATAATGACATGATCGTCGTTAACTTTTTGCCCGTACGAATCCTTAATACAAACAAAAATATCTTTAAACGTACGCACTCGAGAAAAAACCACGTATAACTACCAATGTAAAAAGAGCGGTTGTGGTAAATACAATCCTACCTTTTGAAGGGTTTGACCTTGTGCTTTGGTTATCGTCATAGCAAAAGCAACTTTCACAGGGAATTGCTTTCTTGTCATTCGGAAAGGCACAGTAGGATCAGAAGGTGTAAGGTTTATTCGGGGTATGAGTACAGTTTTATCGGTATGAATAATTTTTGCTGATATGATGTGCTCTCCCAAGTTTGTTACGATTAGCCTAGTACCATTTATTAACCCGTATTACTACACTTCATAAAACAAACAATGCCATGACAATAACGACATTACCAAAATGGCTTTTACAACTTTATATATTATTATGTGGAATAGCATTACAATTAAGCGATCCTGTTTATCGCACTTGATCTAACAACTACTGCAAAGTATTGCCAAAACAGCTTTTTACAACTTAATATGCATATAATAAACGGCATTATAGTAAATAGCGGTATTGCCAGAATGGATTTTAATACATACAATATTATGTAGACCCTGTATTAGCACACTTGAACAAAAACATATAATCACAATGACAACAGTATTATCATGGAGTTCTATATAAAATATAATTTTTATCAATGAAAATATTAATTTTTCAATTTCTAATTATTTTTCGCAATTAGTGTTAGATATAAGCTTTAAAATGAGATATCATTCATTAAATTGCATGCGGTCGTATGGGAGATATTTGCAACCGACAAAAAAAGTGCTTTAGAAATAATATATATGATGATGATGATACGTACGTATAAGTATCAGAAATTATGAGTTTGATTCCTTTTTTTTGGAATACTCATTGCTGATCTCTGGTAAGTCACTCATTTTGGCTGATTGGAGATCATATTGAATGGATTGGATTGCTGTGATTGCGGAAGTGTAGGGCAATTTAAAGGAAAGCCTTTGATTAATATTAAGCCACAAGGCAGGTATGCAAGACAAGTGTTCTGTTGTCTCCTATTCTTCATCCTTTCCTACTCTTCCTTGCCTAATAATTTTTGTTGCTTTAAAGATCTTAATTGTTGTTGTTGTTGTTTTAATTCTCATTTACTTCTCTCCATGTTTGTATTTGTAATTGTTTTTGTTGTTGCTGTTATTGTAAGTGTAATTTACGTTTAAACGTATTTTTTTTTTTGTTTTGTTTTGTTGTTTGTTTTTTCTATTGTAATATAAACATAGAGAGTGAGAACAGTGCAGTAACTAAAAATAAATACAACAACAACAACAAAACAAAAAAGAAAATAAAATAAAAACAAAAAGAATGAAAAGAGTAGCAAAGCATAGAGAATGTAATGGAACGACGACAAATAAACAAACAAAACGGAAGTCGAATGGGGGGGAAATATAGGAGCAAAACATCCGTTATTTTACGCTCATTAATTATGGGACTCCCTTTTGTTTTTCAATATTCCGTAATATTTTCAGTTTTTGTTTTATTTTTTTTTTTTAATTAATGTGAGTAAACATTCTTGCTCTTTGGAATACGAAAAATGCAAGAAATTTTTAAGAATTTTGATTACAACCAGGGTCGTAATATTTCTAAAGCTTCTGAAACCACTTATGTTGTGTGTGTGTTAATTTTTTACATGAGCGGAGGGACTTAATGTTTAAAGTCGATGCCGAACGACAGATTTTTGAGAAACCTTATTGATGGCAATTTTATTTTTATTTACTCTTAGGGATTTTATTAGAAGTCTGCTGAGAGGAAGTCAACGAAGATATATTTTTTTCATATTTCGTTGAAGTGGTTTGACTTGAGGTTTGAACCAGGGCTTACTACCTAGTCACGACTAGGGTAACTTTTAGATTTTTGTTGAGGCAATTGGAATTGGAAACTTTTTAACAAAATTATTACCAACTCAAATGCATTCATAAGATATACCACTGCGAATTTGATTTTTACTATGAAGCACGGTTCCAATAATTTGCAAAAAAGAAACATATTCAGCGTATAAAGTTCTATTTTAAAATATGTGCGAACGCTTTTTGATTGCTTAGGCTCCGGACAATACAGTTCCAAATCCTTTAACCTTTTGAATATTATGTCATTGGTGGCCCTAGTCATTGAGTATTACGCGCTCTACGTTAAGCGGTTGCAAGCAAACTCTTCTATGGCTTACTTACACCGCCTTCTAAAGAAAATCAAAATTTTCACATTTACAGGATTATGCTCTGCCGCAGCAAATACCTAAGAACTGTGACATTAACTAGATTTAGGTAACGTATAAGAGGATATGTCGCCGTAGTCTAGTAGGTAGTGTGTTGGCTTATTAGACGTAAGGCCCGAGTTCAAGTCCCAGGTTAGACATCAAAACGAAAACAGAAACATTTCTTCGGCGACTTCCTCTTAGCAGATTTGTGGCAAAACCTTTGAGTGTCGAAATTAAATTGCCATGAAAAAGCTTCTCAAAAAAACTGTCATCGTTCGGAATCGACTTTAAACTGTAGATCCTGCCACTCATATAAAAAATTAACATACACAACATAAGTTGTAAGAGCGGCTAGGTCGTAATCCTGATTAAAGGATTGTATGTAGTATGTGTGTATAAGGGGATATGTAAGCTAGCATTGCACAAACTACAAATTGTAAAACAAGCTCTATGTGTTATTAAGGTCTTTAATAGAATGTAAGTTCATCAAACAGTCTTTGTTAGCGGATATCATTTAGGACTGGTTCTTCATTACAAATTCAATATTTACAGGGATGATTAAAAGCCTTTCTCTGAAATTTTATTTCATAGGGAATAGCCAAGTGAATAAATCAAGGGGATAAAATTTGAATTGAAAAGAAAAACAAAAAAACATTGCTTACCTGTTGCCATTGATCCTCAATGGAGGGTTGTGATGAAAAGTATCCTGTGGTACAGATGCGTTCCAATTCGCTGAAAATATTTCCGCTCGGTAGTATATCCATATTGGCGTCCATACTATAAATATCCCAGGACTCCGTGGTGGAAAATTTCTTTTTTTTATTAGTTTTTCTTTTTTTTTATTTCAGATAAAGGACTTGGAACACTTGGAAATTAAAAAGATTTGAGAAAATTAAAAAAAATTGCTGGGAATTATATTTTTTTTCTTTAATTTTTATTTTTTTGCTTTTAATTTTATTATGAAATGATTTTTAAACACTTTTTCTATTATTTTTCTTTTTTTTAAACACTAAACACTACTTTTTTTCTGCGCTTAAATTTTCTGGTTAATTTCCATTTAATTTTTATTAAAATTTTTTGAATATTTTTATGATTTTTTATTGAATTTTTTAATTCAAAAAGGGCATGTATGGCGAAGGTGATGGTGATTGTGGTGGGGACGTGTTGATTGACCAGGTATTTTCAAAGCCAATAAATCTGAAAAAAATAGAAAGAAACGTTTTTAAATTAAAATTAATTAAAATATATAGAGAATCAAAATTACATATGCTTTAAGCATAGAACATTATGTTTATCGTTATTAATAATTTGTTTTGTGTTCATTTTTTGTTTTTTTTTCATTCTTTTTCAATAAAAATTTTCTTAACTGTTACGTTTTCCTCTTTATTTTTAATTTTTTTTTTTGTATTTCGTAAAATTACCCACCATTTTTTGCGGTCAATGACCTTAAAAACGAAAGAAAAAAAAAATTAATTTGGGTTTGAAATTCCCGTGTGTGTTTTCCTTTCTCTAGTTACCAGTTTTTTGTTGTTGTTGTTAGTTTTTTTCAACTTGGCTTTAAAAACAGAACATTCAACTGTAACCAATAGCCCATGTGTTTTGGTAGTAAAGAAAACAAAAACAAAAACAAAAACATTCCAAATGTCGGGACAGTCAGACAACCTAACGCCATACATATGGCCGAGCTGTTCACAGTTCATATTACGTTCTCAACCACCGTTTGTTTGTTCAACGTTTTGGTGTTCATTTTGTACTGCATTATTTGGGCATTATTTATTTGGCCGTTTTTGTTTTTTTTTATTAAAAAAAACACAAAAGAAAACAAAGGAAATATTTTATTTCGATAGTACAGTTGCAAGCTATTCAAATATTTTTCAGATAAATTAAAAGCAAGTTCCCCAGAAGCTTTAGTTTTAAGAATTTCAAAGAATTTGAAGTCCAAATTTCAAGTTTTTTCCTTTAAACGAAATATTAAATGATTATTCAATTACAATTGAACAAAATTGTTACAATAGGTCAAAGGGTAAAGGCCAATATGTAAAGATTGCAAAAATAATTAAAAAATGTCTACAGAGCAACCAAAATATGTACAAAATTTAATTGAGAAAGGTCAAAGGTTATAGGTCAACGGGTTGACTTTATTTATTGATTAATATACTGCACAAAGTAAAGCTAGAAAGACAACGCGGTTATAATATTGGTTTCATCCATTGGTTCATGCATTACTCTTAGGAAGACCAATTGAGTTTGTATAATCCATGACCGAAAACCAGTTTTCCTTCACTTAAGTAAGCCTAAGTGCACAAGTTAATCCAATGTAACCTCAAAATCACTAACGGCTAGCAACAATATCGACTCATTCCTCTAACAAGATGAGTCAAATGGCAAAACTTGGTTCAGCAACGACATCATCAAACCAAAATGGTTGCTTATGCTAGTCGTTCACTCGGTTAAAGCGGTGACTCAACTAGAATTGACCACGAGATATGTTTTGCCTTGGGTTTAATCGTATTGAACAATTAAGCTACTGCTGCTGTGACTCCATTGCAAATAAATTCTTAATACGGAGCGGAGCTCTACTAAAAACATTTGAAAAATCTGTAGGAGGCAATAACTTACATGCAATCAACTTTAGCCAATGGAACAAGAATTGTCAGGAGAACAACAGCTTAGCTTTCAATTAATAACTTGGCTGAGACCTTGTAGGATCGTAAGTTGAACAAGTTTTTTACTTTATAGCTTGAAACAGAGGGCACTAAGTAATTACCATCTGTTCGCGACTACCTTCTTACCACATTCAAGGAACAGGGTCTAGAGATTTTATAAAAAAACAAAAGTAACTTCACTTTCAAAATGATCACTAATAAGTCAACACACTACCTTCTAAACTACAAAGACTTCAGAACGATTGTATTATCATCTAGAAAATACAACAAAAACTGCTCTATTTCTCAGGTGGTAAAAACAGAATGATGGTATGGTAAAAAGAAATAAAATCTCACGGATTTTTTTAATTAAAATTAATTTAAAATAAATAAATTTATTTCTGTTAAGCTTTAAACAATCTTAAAAACATTTTAATTTGAAAGGAAAATAATAAACATTTTACTGCCCCCCTTTAACAGTGTTTCTCACACGCCTTAACAATGAAAATTATTGTTGTTCAGTTTCGTATCTCAGCAAAACCGAACATTTTTTTACGCTTTTTTCCGGCCTTTAAAAAGCATTTCAAAAATCTTTAATTTACTTACAGTGGAACAGGTTTAAAAATTTTCAAAATCGTTTTTATTTTCACAAAATAGGCGGGAACTTTGTTTTTGTTTCCCTCCATAAAAAAACAACAATAACAAGCAAGTTTATTTTTTATTTTTTTTATCAAGGCTTTTAAAGACTTGTTTTTTTTAAGTATTTAAAGCTTTTGTTTTTGTTTTAATTCCCTTTTATAAAGGGTTTCTTGGTAGTAGCAGCAACAGCCACAACTGGATTTTTTTGTTTTGATTATAAAACGTAACAGAAATTAAAACAAACATACATACACACTTGTGCACACACACACGCAAACAGACAGTTAATGGTTGCCATATTAACACAACTTAACACACACAATACAAAGGGGAACTTGAAACAGGAAAAATAGCAAGTAAAACATAAACAATGCAAGCAGGCAGGCAAGCAAGCAAAGCTTTTTTTTGTCCACAAAAATTAAAAACAATAACAATGACGTTTAGTCGTGGAGGGGGAGGGGGCGAGTGGGGGTAGAGCGAGAGTGGTAAGTAGCAGCAGCATAGAAAGAAACAAGAATTCAACCAAATTTGGTTACCAAAACAAAAAACAAAACAAAACAAAACATGAAATATATGAAGAAAAACAACAAACAAGGGGGGGAAAAATATTATAAGAAACCATAATGCATGGAGAGATGCGAGACGAAGAAGAAGAAGAAGAAGAGGAAGAGTTAAGGTAATAATGAGTACATCATGCGTTAACAATAACAAAAGCAACAAAATATAACTGGTACATGAAAGAAACAACAAAAACAAAAAAAAAACAAACAAGTTAGAAAAACAACAACAATAACAACAACAATAACTTGGTAAGAAGTAAAAATTGTTACGCACATGATTTGTTAACGTAGGTACATAAACTTGCACACACAGTGGAGTGCATACAAATGTGGATGCTTACATTACGGTACAGTTTAGGTTTGTATGGCAAAATGTCAGCAACACTGTTGTTGTGGTTGTTTTGGTTTTTATTGTGTTTGTTTTTGTTTATTTTTTTTTCATAAAGAGTGTTGATTTAAGGAATTTTTCTTTTTTTTTCTGTTTTACTAGGTTCTCTTAAATCAATTTTGAGTGTGTGTGTGTGTTTAGAGAAAACAGAAATAAAAAACCAACGGTTTTGTTTACATTTTATTTTTCTCATTGACTTTCAGTAGTTGTTGCTTTCAAATGAAGAATTTCTTTGACAAATATGTTGTTGTTGTTGTTGTTTTACACATTATTTGTTTACATTAACGCATGAAAAACGCGTTTACACTTCATCAGCAGACGAATGAAGAGAGAAAAATTAAATTAAAACGAGAAACGATTTCTTAGGTAAATAAAGATAAAATTTTTTAGAGTCAAATTACTGGCTGATCATGCATGATTGATTTGATTTGATGTTTTCAAAAAAAAAATTAAAAAAAATGTTTTCGATTTTTTAAAAAAACCAGTTTGAAATCTTCTAACAAAAAAGTAATTTTTTTTGTTAGATGTATGCTCCTTTTATCGCCCATTTCTAATTTCATTAAATTCTCTCTCACTCTCGCTGTAACATCAAAAAACTTTAATGTTCAAATCAGTTGCAGCAACAAAATCAAACCCACATAAAATGTAATTTAAAAAGAATTCTGCTTTTACTACCACAACTACTCTCTCTCTCTCTCTCTACTTAATTTTAATTGCATTTATTTTGTTTATTTCTCCGCTACACTTGCATGCATGATACATTCAAACACACACATACACAAACATTCATATACATACATGTATATGCACTCAAACTCACTTTAACAAACAAATGCAGATGCATTGCTTGTGGTTTAATATGTAATTGTAACACGTGCAGAGCAAATGTACACATATGCACAGAGGCATATACACACACACTCGCATTACCTAGACATGTCTGATTGAAGTTTTAAAATTCAATGAAAATTTTTTAAAAAATTACAATTGATGTTGAGTAGAACAACAACAACAACAACAACAGCAACAACTACTAGTACTATTACAACCAACAATAAATGGCATTTAAAAAATAGAAGCAATGAAAGAAACGAAGAAATTTCTACTTGACTATACACACACACACACACACACCCACACACTGTAGAATAACTTGAATTGTTTCGTTGAGGAGTTTTACTGTGTGTGTCTTATAAGAGTACTGTAAATACACTTCTTATAAGCAACTGTAAATCAATTAAAACTCCTTTTAAATTTTGTTTTCTTTTTTTGTGTTTGATTTTGCTCTCCTAAGTGTGGTACTACTGTTCAATGTTCAATTTGATTTTAAAGAGAATTTCTCTTTAAGAAAGAAAAAACAAGAAAAAAAACCCCAGGAAAAGTGCTGTCAAATTTTAATTTCAATTGATTTTCTGCTGTATGAAGGCAGGGTACGAATCGAAGAAATTGTATAGTGGCTGACAAAATAACATTAACCGTACATTTTATGCTGGTGTATTAATAAAGGGGAGGGTTGTTTTTTTTTTAATGAAATTTTCTAAAGAGTGTGAAATATTTATTAACAATTGATTTCTTTCATTAAAAAAAAAAAAAAAACAGCCACAAAAAAAATAAAAAAAAATCCTTTTGTTTGATTTTTTTTTAGCTTATCAATCATGGCTTGGCTTTCTTTCAATACATTTTCATTTTTGATGAAATGCGGGTCCTCACAAAAGGGTGTGGAAAGTTAACAGCCATTCAGCCGTCATTTTTTGTGTTGCATGGTGTTGCAAATTGAAGAATTATTATGACACATGACGACATATCAGATAAAAAAAAATAAAAAAGAATTACAACAAATGGAAAGCATTTAAATTGTTCAAAATGAATAAGAAGCGGAAAATTATGGACATAATGAAGGAATTACTGATAATGGCTAAGTGATAGCATAGGTTACAATAAGTGAATGAGAAAGTGGATCCGAATATTTGTTGTGACGCCCTTAAGCCAACTCTTTTAGCATTTCATAAATCTTTTCAAATTACATTACAACCCTTCAGTCAGGATTATTGACCTAGTTTCTCACACTACTTATGTGGTGTGTGTTAATTTAGTACATAAGTGGCGGGACCTACAGTTTAAAGTCGTCTCCGAACGACAAATTTTATGAGAAACTTTTCATGGCAATTTTATTTACTCTCAGAGTTTTTGCCAGAAATCTGCTGAGAGGAAATTGCCGAAAAAATACTTTTTGTATTTTATTTTGATGTCTGGCATGGGACTCGAACCCTGGCTTTACGTCTAATAAGCCAACACACTACCTACTAGACCACGACGACAAATTAAAATATAATGACAGAAATTATAGTTATAGTTATTATAATTATATATTATTATAGGTTCATGGGTTTAGAGAGCCATATCCACTGCGTATGGATGGTTCAAGGATAATACTGGTAAGATTTTTAAACTGTACTCTAAACAATGTCTTGTCACTAGCGGCGAAACTGCAAAATCTACCACACAGGCCAATATGAAAACATTGGATATCTTCAATAGAAACATTGTGATCAACTTGACATTGGGATACTGGAAACTGCTCGAAACAATAAGTCGAACAGCCAGCCTAACGTAATGATATTAAGACAATCGCTGCCAAGGACGAGTATACTTGTCTTCGTAGTGCGGGATATCCTTTCAAAGACGAGTATACTCGTCTTGCTAGTACAAATAAATATATTATAACATGCAGACTTTTGAATTAGCACATTTTTTCTTTTTTGCCAATCGACAATAGTGAATTTCTAAGTGTTGCCAATTTTCGCAATGTGTCTCGTTTTATTCCATTTTATTTATTTTATCCATCTGCATAATTTATTATTTGTTTTTCTACAAAAACGTACGCAAATACGAAAAAGGATATCGAGTCCTTCTAACTCCCTATTGCCAACGACGAGTATACTCGTCTTTGGTTTTCTGTTTGTAAACGATTATGTATGATAGTTGTATGTCCTCTTACCAAGAAATAGCAGGGTTTTTGTAAACAATAACACTCAAAATATAAATGACAATGGGAATGACTTCATATAATTTAGACTTGCCAGCGAATGTATTAAGCAAAGGTATTATCATCAGATAAAAGCCTTATAATATTTGCCAAAATTCCAGGATCTTTTTTTCTCATTTTCTGATTAATTATTAACAATAATAAGAACTATATCGCCTTAGATCCTGTAGGCTATCTGTATCCATGGATACTCTGAAAGAAAAGTAAGAGCAAAACCATATTTTTGGAACTAATCTGCCTGATAAACGATATTTTATTACCCATGGATGACTCATTATCTAATGCGACTCAGATTCAATACTAATGGTCCTAATGGAAGTTACCTTAACCAAGTATCCCGGTATCATCAAGTGTTCGGACCACTTTAAGCAAATTGCGATCATTATTGATGTTTTCCGGAGATTTTTTTGGGTTTGAAAAGGCCTTACAAATTTCAGTTTTGGAGAGTAGCCAGTAGTGATTGAAAGCAGAGGTTTGAAATATTTTTAGTCTTCTAAAAATAAAGCTGAGTTTTGAAGTGTAAATTTAAATCAAAAGCAAACAAAAACACATTCTCTGCATGTTTGCTGTTTAAAACTTGAACTTTAAAACATCTGAACTGATAATTATGACCCTGTTTACACTAAAAAAAAAAGAAAAATAAAAACATGGCAGATTAAATTAAAAACGCAACACACCAGCCGTTTTTTAAGCTGTGCAGTCACATCCAACAATCGCAGTCATAAACTTGAAATTTTATTTTTCAATTCTTTATTTATAAATTTCATTAACTTGCAGCGGAAATTCCTATCAGGGCAAATAATAAAATGCAAAAAAAAAAACATCATTTTCACTTCATTGAGTTCTGATTTTAAAATTCATTTTTTTTTTTTGTTTTTGTTGTTTTATAAAACATTTTCCCTTTCATTTCATCTCTTTACGTTGATTGATTCACTCACAGTAAATTCTAAGAAATTTTCATTGACTAAGAAATTAAGGGAAAAACAAATTGTTTCTGTTTCTCAAATGATCAAATGATTCATAAATTTACGGCCACAATAATTGACAGTGAAAAAAAAAAAATAATAAAAAAAACTACTAAAATAAGTTGCCGACTACGCACATGATGATGACCTACAGCGTCAATTGCTTATTTGACGGTGAATAGGCCGCCAATTGCAAAATATTAACACAATCAAACAAATTCGTAAGCAAAGATGATCGCTCTTCTCAAAAACAATTACAATTCCTTACTGCCAAGGAAATTTTATAAGTTTTTCCCTTCAAATCCCTGCAATTTGATTTTTATTTCAAAACAATTGCAAACTCTAGCATACCGTGCCATACCATACCATACCGTAACAGTGTAACAATATTAAGCGCCAGTAAAATAAAACGAACAAACAAATCTACTCACACACACAGACAATAGTAACAAAAACGAAAAGAGATCGTAACCATTTGCATTCATAATTTTCTTCAAGTGCATCAAATTTCTCTGTCTAGTGTTTTACTCTCCTTGTTTATTGCTATCTACAGTGTTGTACAGCAACAATAATAATAACAACAACAACAACAATATGTACAATGAAATCCATACAAAAGAGTCACTGTGTTAGTAGTAGTGTCAGCTACTACTGTGTATAGCTTGCTGGTGTGTAAACAAATGACTAATAACACCAGCAGTATAAAACAGTATAACAGTGTTGTCAATACGTTTCTAAGGGCATAAGAGACAAAGAGCAGTAGCAGTAGCAGCAGCAACAGCAAAACACTCATTGTAGCATATAAAGGAAACGTAATTTTGTAAGGAAGTGAATAAATTCATTTCAAAAGGGAATTTTGTTTCACAATTTCTTTCTTTTTCCTTAGGTTTTTCATTTTTTTTTTTGTTTTTTTGGCAATTCTTTGTGCATTCAATTGAATTAATGCCGGAGTTTCTGTTTCATTTTTTATTTTTTGCATGTTCTTATTGGGCAAATGATTAAATTTTTAAAGGCAATGCACATAAGAAGAGAGAAATCAATTAAAATAAGGAAGAAATATTTTCTATTTTCTTTTCCATTAAATCCAGTCAAATGCAGTAACTAAGTTTTTAAAAATAGAATAAATTGAAAAAAAAAAATTTAAACAGAAATGAGTCCATATCATAGAAAAATTGTTTGAAAAAGCTTCGTCTTCAAGGAAATTTTGTCAGCTTCGTAGTAAGAATCAGTACGCTTTTAAAAAGATTTCTAAATGAATGAATAAATAAAGAAGAAACTTCTTTAACTATTATCGAAAACCACTTGGAAAAGCTCTTAATTAACTTGACAACCGCGATATTTTATTCCTTAAATTACTATTCATGAGGCAGTAATAAAAGTTTGTTCGACATAACAATCCTCAAATCTGCTATTTCCAGACTTAGCACCGTTTTAGCTACAAAAACTTATCATTTAAGCAAATTTTATGTTAGTCTAGACGCTAGTCGAAAGAGGTTCAGAGTTTCCTTGAAAACGTTTTACAAATTTAATTTAATAACAGTAATAATTATTTTCATTTAAAGTTTTTAATTCAATAAAAGTAAATGAAAGCTATTTAATTATTGGCTATTCAATTGTCTTTTGATCAGATTCAGATAAAATTTAATATATTCAAGGTATTCCATATAATTTACTATTTGTCCACAATTGATTCACGATTTCCATAAGACCGAGATTGATAGGCAGTTCAGTGTAAATTTAATTAAATTGTGTATTCAAGTTTCCTTCAATTGTAATGAAATGTTTTATTTCAAGTCATGGTAGGCAGCCATGATAAATTCTAAAACTACTAAAAAGTTTTAAAAAATTTTATTTTCTAGCAATTATTTAATAGGAATTAAACACTTTAACTAGAAAAATAAAATGATAAGAAAAGCATTATTCGTCACAACTAAAGAAAAATTGTTTTTATCAGGTTTTGAGGTCATTATAATTACCTTTTAAGACTTGTTAAAATTTCTTAGAAAATTTTAACGAATTCACTCCCTTATAAGCTTAAATATTTCTTGATTTTTGTATTATTATTATTATTTTTTTTTTTTTTTAATTAATATTTAAAGATATTTACACAAATTTTTTTTTTTTTTAATTTTTTTGTTATAAATTTTTGCCAACTTTACATAAATTTTTTAAAAATATTTCGTTTTTCTGCTGTTGTTTTTTATTATGATTATTATTGTTTTATTAAATAATTTCTTTAGTTAATTTTAGATTTCATTTTAAATTATTTTTTTTTTTTTTGTTTTATCAGACATTAATTTTGACGTTTGACGAAATAGGAGGAAAATATTTCCTTTTTTAATTTATTTTATTTTATTGCAAAATTCTTTTTTATTTTTTTGCCACCAGCAGTAGTAGGTATCTTTGATAAACTTATTTTCTTTTTTGGTTAATTAAAGATTATTTTTGTTTGTTATTGAATTTTTGTTTTTATTAATGCTTCTGAATATATCAAAAAAAATTTTATTTTAACTTTTTTATTATTTTTTGGTCTTAGTAAATGAAATTTAAACACTGTGATGATTTTCGAAAATAAGCAAAAAAAAAAAAGATTTTAAAAATCCGAAAAAATATTCTTTTTTTTTTATATATTTTTCTATATAAACTACCACGCAAACAATTCGGATAAGATACAGATGTGATGTTATAGGCAAGAAAATACGAAAAAAAACCAAAGATTTTTTAAATATTTAAAAATATGTATAGATTTCGGTGTAGTTGTTGTAGTTGCTTAAATTTTGCCATTTTATTGAAAATATTCTCACAATCATTCACTAATTAATGTCTGCCTGCCATAAGATTTCTCATGAAAATTTTTTTTTTCTGTTTTAATCACGTTGCATACGTTGTTTTCATTGATTAGTTACTATTTGTTGTTGTAAAGAATATTATTTTATTTAATTTTATTAAACGATTTAAGAATTTCTTTAAAATTCACTGATTCATTCCATTCACTACTGTTTACTTTAAAAGGTAAGCGTTTAAACGTTAAAATTCATCAACAATTAAGCGTTGTTTATGCAGCACATTTCCGATGCTGTTATCAATACTCTTGAAGAAACGAACAAAAAAAAAAAGTAAGATTGAAACACAACAACAACACACCAATACTACTAATCACTTCAATTACACAGTGATGTGGTGAAGAAAATTATTAATGATAACAACAACAACAACAATTTATACGATTTATTAAATATTTAATAAATCAAAGGAGAAAGAAAGACTAAATAAAAAACATCGATATTGTCTAGGCTACTGTTCTCTCTCTTCAGTCTCTTCTTCTTCTCTTCTCTCCTCTCTTTCGTTCACTCTACACACGACTGTTTTTATTTTTCTGTTTCTGTTTGTCAGATGATAACAATTAAATCTCAAAATACAATTTAAGGTGCTAATATGTTTTTGCCACAGTTGTTGTTGTTGTTGTTGTTGTTATTGTTGCTATTGTTCAACTGATGAAAGATGAAAATTAAAGCACAAAAGTAAAGAATGAAAAGAATAAGAAATGTTTGGTAACCTTTTGACTTCTTTTATTATGCTTTTCAAATGCTTTTCAATTAGTTTGCCATCATTCAGTACCGCACACACGTTCACACATTGTTTACTTTACTTTTATTTTCTTTTTCGTTTTTCCTTTTTTTTTCTCTTTTGTTCCCGTCTGATTATAAAAATTTTATTAAATGATTCAACACTCTGTGCTCGCGTTTCTTTTATAAAATTTTCATCAACTTTTATTAACAACTGGTTTTGGGCTGTTGTTGTTGTTGCTGTTAGCGTTACTATTGCAATTGATTTTCTTTGCCATCAGAGTTGAAATAATTTTTTTTTAATAAAAATCTTTTAATTTTAACAATTTGTGCTGGTGGTTCATTTTTCATGTGGTTTTTCTATTTTCTAGGCTTAAGGAGTGAGAGAGAACCAACCAAAAATAACAAAAAAAATCTTAATGAAACGTTTTTTGTTTTCTTCTTTTTTTTTTCTTTAAAAACGACGTTGAAATAACATTACACGCTTGCGAATATATTGCATGTTAGCCGGCATAAACAAGACTAAAAGCCGTTAATGCCTTACGAGAATGTGATGGTTTTAAAACATTGCGTTTTCCATCCATAAAACTCTATTCCATAGTGTTTCTTTGCAATATGCTCTCTTGGTTTCTCTCTCAATTAGCGTGACGCAGGGATGTTAAAGTTGGTACAATTGTACTTTTTTTGGTACATTTTGACCTTCTAAAGTACCGTGGTACTACCGCGACTCATTTGATACAATTTAAAAATGTTTTTCCCCTCTTTTTATTGTGTCTATTTCATTGCATTTATGATGTACAAAAACCACATGCAATTGGTTTATGTTGGCCAGAGTTGTAAAAGTCTGTCTTTTGTTTTTTGTTTGCATTTACGTTTGTAGTAGTATTCGCAACAACAAACACTAGTAAATTTGACAGTTTTCGCCTTTGTGAAGAAAAAAGTATTCAACTGTGCTATAGACACCACTTGTAATGAATACACCTTGATATTGACACTTGTTTGTTTTGCTGAGCTTATTCAAATTCTGAAGTGAAAATATTTTTGTATTTTTACTTTTTATTTTTTAATTAAAACTAAAAAAACTAGTTTATTATTATATTTAGAAATGGATTTCGATGAAGCTGGGTAAGATATTATATATTATCAAGGTATTTGAAAATTAATTTTATTTTTTTGTAGAACAAGCAAGCAGGCAAAACCGTACGTTGTACCATTTCGTGAGGAATGGGCAAAATTATTTCCATGGCTAGAAAAAGAAAAAGACGGAAAAGGCAAAAAATGTACTCTCTGTAGAGTTCCCATAATTGGTGGTGTTGCACACATAAAAAGACACGCCTCACGGGATGCCCACGTTAAAAACATGAATGCCACGAAAACTACCCCAAAAATTAATAATTTTTTGACCATCGCCGCTAGATGTCCTGTAGCAGAGTCGGCTAGAAAATTAGAAATAATGCTCAATGCATTTGTAGCTGAGCATAACATTCCGTTTGCCACATTGGACCACCTCAACCACATAATAAAAAATGGTATAAACGACTCGCAAATTACTAAAAAATTTAATATATATAGACAAAAAGGTCAGCAAATCGTAACAAATCTAACTGGGCCTGAAAATACCACTTCAATTTCCAAATTTTGCCAAAATAATTACTATTCCTTAGTGATAGACGAAAGTACAGATTGCAGCATTTCTAAAAACTTAGCTATAGTTATTCGAACTTTTGATGGTCAATGCCGAGATAGATTTTTAGGAATGGTGCAGCTAGAGGACTCCACTGCAAATGGTATATATGAAATCACCATTAAAGCGCTACGTGAAAAAAATATTCCCATTCAAAATATGGTTGGCATTACAACGGACAATTGCGCGGTCATGATGGGATCTCAAAATGGAGTTCAAATTAAATTTAAAAATTTAGTGCCTCAATTATTTTCAAATGGGTGTATTTGCCACATTTTAAATTTAGCTTCTGTGGCTGCCGCAAAACTCGGAATTCCGAACGAAATTGATAAATTTATAAGAGATATTAACTACTATTTTTGCAACAGTGCTAGTCGAAGAGTCGATTTTGTTAAATTCCAAGAATATTTCGGGGCTGATATTCACATAATATTTAAATATGCAACAACCAGATGGCTTTCTCGGCAAGAAGTCGTTGACCGGATTGTGGAACAATGGGAGCCACTACAATACTATTTTACCTTAGAAAATTTTGAGGAGGATGTCAGAAACGAAAAATTATTGTTTCTTTCATCAGGATTTAAAAATCCTTCTTTTAAATTGCATTTTTTATTTATGCAATATATACTTAAAATTATTAACATGGTTAATTTAGAAATGCAATCAGAAGATGCGCGAATTCATGTATTTTTACAAAGGCTAACTTTTTTATTCCGTCAAATAGCACGTAATTTCATGAGAAAAAATGTTTTGGATGACTGTGATATATCTATCGTAGGCCTTTACAAAAATCACATGCCCATTGAAGAAATTTATTGCGGAACAGAAGTGGATTTATATATTTCTACAAATAATATCAATATTGATATTGTTAAAGAAATTAAAGAAAATGCCAAACAATTTTATATCAAATTTTGCGAAGTTTTAAGAACTAAAGTCAACTTTAATAACGAAGTATTAATGTGGTTCCATAAATTTACTCCTGAAAATGTAATTTCTGGTAACACAAGTAGTATTGTATCGCTTCTAGTAAAAATGTTTCCGAATGAAATTGCTAATTTTGATTCAATTAATAATCAATTTAGAGCTTTAGCTGATGTCGAGCGACTGAAGTCGTTAAAAAATGAAAACATATGTGGTTTTTGGTCGGTAGTAGCTAATTTACAAAATGAGATGAATGTCCATATGTTTCCAGATATTTCTAGAGTCGTTGCTGGAATTTTATCCATTCCACATTCGTCTGCAAATGTGGAAAGAGTTTTTTCTTTTCAAAATATAATTAAAACTAAGGAAAGAAACAGACTACATGTGCCGACATTATCAAGTCTCATACAGACAAAAGATTGGTTAAGATCGACAAATTCATGCTGCTATGATGTAAAAATACCAAAGAGTTTATTAACTAAACAAATAAGTTCCTGATTTTGATCTTATATTTTCATAAGACTTTTATGTACCTTATTTTATTTATACATATAATGTATGTTAATGTTAAGTTTTGTTTTTTATGTACAATTGAATTTTTATGTACTTTTTTATGTTTTAATAAATTTAAAAAATAATGGTACCGCGAAGGTCCAAAAAGTACAATTTTTTTTGGAGGGTGGTACAAAATTGAAAACCCTATTTAACATCCCTGGCGTGACGTAGTCAAATCAAATAAGAAACACACACAAATGTAAACATACTTACTCAACGTCCATGAATAAATTCAATTTCTGCTATCGAATCTCTTTCAACGAGACTCTCTTACAATTTGTTTTCTTTTTTTTGTTGGTTGTCCCAGTGTTTCACTGTTTAGTCAGTGCGGCTGAGAATGAATTGTTTTGTTTATTTTGGTGTTCCTTTTACCATTTTGTTCTCATCTACTCACATTAAAAAATATCACAAACACAGTTGCCAGATGATTTCTTTGTTAAAATATTGGAAAATGAAGACTTTCATTAAAGTTTACTTAGGAATTGTTTTGAAACATATTTAAAGTGGATTCTAAGCGGAGTACTTTGAGTAGTAATTAAAAAATATATCCCGTGTTTTCGGCCAAAAACTCTGAGAGTAAATATAACTCCCATGAATATGTTTCCCAAGAATCGATTTTATACTGTAAGTCCCGCCCCTCATGTAGGTCGTAATACTGTCAAAAGGAGTTATAATGGCCAATTGAATAAGTAATAATAAGTAATTGTAATTTTTAAAATATTTTGTGTAATCAAGGGGTTGAACCACGGTTGAACACTGCCTGTTAGATTACGGCGACTACCTCACAACTACGTTAAAGATAAAAAATGGTAATAATAATTATAATGGGACCTGCTGTAGAACATGGATCATCGATTAATTTTTTAAATTCTATGTTTTAAAATACATTAAAATTTTGCGTGGAATATTTTCCTAATAATGCATATTAAACCTTTAAAATCGTCACATCTGGCAACCAGGTAAACAAAACATACCGCAGAAATAAAAGAGAGAGAGAGAGAGCGAGAATAAACAACAAAAGCGAATAGTAAATAAAAGAAACAAGTGTAAATTAATACATGCCACCGCTCGTCTACACACTGACATTGTCCAGCTGAAACTAGGAACACTGTCAGTCACCGACTGCAGGCTGTTTCAATTCACCGGCAAACAAACAAACAGCAATGTTGATAAATTCAGTACTTTTGTACTTTTTTCAGTACTTTTTCATTCCAAAAATACCGCAACGATTTCAGTACTATTTTGTTACGATATATTTTATGTCTTGCGCTTTTCAACAATTAATTCATTAGCAACACGTTCAATTCAATGATAAAGTAGACTTAGGATTTAGCGCCGGTTAGCCAAACGTCCACAGAACGCACTTTCGTACTAAAATATGAGGGCATCAATAATGCTGTCTTTGTTATAGTTTTTTTTTATGAATCGATACAATTAAGCGTTAAATTGTAATTTTTTCTACTTCTGGTTGAATTTGATTGATTTTTATTTAATCTTTAATCATTGTGAACGTTAGTTTCTACTTTTTGGTTTCTTTGTTTTTGTTTATTAAAATAATAATAGAACATCAATAAACTACACACAACATTCTATACAGTATTGCGAGTTTTATTTATTAAAATAGCAAAAACAACAACGAAGCATATCGCAAGATAACTGACAGTCTTAACTCTCAACTCGCTATTGTGAGTCCAAGCACAAGAACAACATATATTCTATCTCATATGTTAAAATTAATTAAATCAAGGAAATTTATATGTTCCCTATATTCGGTATTTGCTTTTCATACCACCCGACTTAAGCTAGTAAAGGCAAGCAAAGTTAACTTACCCCATTTAGACCATACACGAAGTTCACCTTCAAACAGTGTGTTTACTGTAATGCAAGCCATTCTACTCGATCGAAAATTTATAAGAAAAACACTCAATTGCTCATGAATTCTTGCTTGAGTCATTTTCATATAAATTTCCAATCGACCAAAATCACTTGCCGTACAAAAACAATTTTATATGCACACATCACTTCTAACACGAGCACACACACACACTCATACACATTTTTTTGAGCCACCATTTTTTTCTTTTCTTTTTCTCGGAAGCACCCCTCATAAGCTTAATGAACCTTTTTTCTTTTTTTGATTTTCAGGGCTTTCTTTTATTTTTTTCATATAAAACTTATGATTTTTTATGCTTTATCAACTAAAATTAATTTCTAACACAATACTTTGATAAAAACAACCGAATTTAATAACAAATTTTTAATTTTCTTTTTAACATACGGAAATAACATCCAACCTGTTGCACTTTTATCAAAGAAACTAAAAATTTCTCCTTTTTATTACACAATTTCCCACTTTAGCACAAAAAAAAATCCCTTTAATTTCGTTCGTGCATAAACTAAACATGGCAACAAAAAAGAAACATTTCCAAATCTTAATATACAATAGCAACAACACAGTCACTATTTACTGAAATACAAAATAAAAAAAAAATTCCCAAAGAGAAATGCAAACTCATGAAAAAATTAAAAAAAACCTACACACTACGTACGCATGAGCAACAGCATTCACCGATGTCGACAGTAAGATATCACACCTAAAAGGGAGAGGAGTAAACAAGGCTCACCTACAATCGCAACAACACAGTCACTGTTTACCTAAAAACAAAAAATATCCCAAAGAGAAATGCAGTAGAGACAAAAACCACAAAATATATACGCATACACACTACGTACGCATGAGCAACAGCAGGGTCACTTGCAATTGAAAACAATGCAATAAAAACAACATTGAACACATGTAAACACACAACACCACTCCTATTCGTTTGTGCTAAACCATCTATCTATTAACGTAATTGTGTTAAGGGATTTTTTTTTTGTTCTTAAGTGGGAAATTGTGAAATAAAAAGGCGACATTTTTAGTTTCTTTAATAAAAAGGCGACAGTTCGGGTGTTGCTTCCGTGCGTTAAAAATAAAATTAAATTTTTTTTATTAAATTCGGTTGTTTTTATAAAAGTTTTGTGTTAGAAATTAATTTTAGTTGATAAAGCATAAGAAATCATAAGTTTTATATGAAAAAATAAAAGAGAAGTCATGAAAATCAAAAAAGAAAAAAAGTTCATTAAGCTCATGAGGGGTGCTTCCGAGAAAAAGAAAAGAAAAAAATGGTGTCTCAAAAAAATGTGTATGTGTGTGTGTGTGTGTGCTCGGGTTAGAAGTATTGTGTGCATATGAAATTGTTTTTGTACGGCATGTGATTTTGGTCGATTGGAAATTTGTATGAAAATGATTCATGCAAGAATACAAGAGCAATTGAGTGTTTTTCATATAAATTTTCGATCGAGTAGAATGGCTTGCCGTACTAAAAACACAAATAAAAGGAGTTCCGTGTGTAGTGGAATTTGGGTAAGTAAAAAATAATGTTTCTTTACTTACATTATGAGGTGGTAGTGTCAAATTAAATACTGAATATAGGGAAGATATAAATTTCCCTAATTTTGTTTGACAGAGATTGGTAGGGCAAATGATTTAGATTATTGTAATTATTGGAAATTCAGAGAAAGGTACATAGTAACAGTGTTGAAAAATTCTATAATTTTGTACTTTTTCATTTCAAAAATACCGTAGTACCCCGCGACGTTTCAGTACTTTTTTTATTATTACATAAAATATGTGAAATACTTGCACTTTTCAACTAATAATGTATTCGAAACATGTTCAATGCATTGATAAAGTAGAATTAGGCTTTAGCCCCAGTTAGCCAAACGCCTACAGAATGTACGTTGGTAACACATAAAAAATATGTATGTGGTGTGAGAAGTTAGGTCATAATCCTGACTAAAGTTGTATAGTGACCAATGTTTATGTTTGTATTTTTTTTACAAAAGTACTCTTTCAGTTAAAGTTCAGTACTATTTCAAAATTTTAATTTTGCAACACTGGCACACAGTACAACATACAAGTATTCATACACACACATTTCTCTCATTCTATCTCAGTGTATCTAATTGCTACATTCGTTATGTTTTTTAATTTTCATGCAGAAGATGTTTTTAAACTTTATTTTCAATACATGCAGTGCGATATTGTTATTGTGTACAATAACAACAAACAAACGGCGAATATATGGCAGAGAAGAGCATTAAAACATGGATAAGAAAAATAATAATGGCTGGCTGTTGTATATTGCGGTTGTTTCATTAACTCTGTGGCTAGTAGTAGAACTGGTGTTTCATATGCCTGTTCGTTTCAATTAAAAACGGTATGTTTCATTTGCCATGAGATTGCGTCAGCGCATTAATTCTGTAAGTGATGTGCTCGCTCTTAAGTGTCTAATTGATAAACTGTTATACAAAGTAAACAAATGTGTATGTTGTATAACACATTTTTAACATTAAATCCATTAACATGAGGCTGTTAATTATCTGCTCTCTTGCTGTCGTTATTTAATTTTGTGTTTTTGCAAGTAGCACAGTTGTTTTGTCTGTCTCTCTCTCTCTCTCACTGTCTTTGGTTAAGTGTTATAATGGGTTTCATTAAAAACATTCCTTAGAAGTTATTAAATAATTTCGCTTTTTTTTCATTCATTCTTAATTCTTAATTGGCATGATCTCACTTAAATTGAATTAATCATCATCATTTATTTAAAATATTTCATTATTTTTTTTTTGCTGATGTTGTTGTTTTTCTTCTATTAATTCGATCACATGGATATGAATTATTAAATATTTCAATTAATTTTTTTTTTTAAACTTTTTATACTAAATAATTGCTTAAACAAATGTAGATTAAAAATAAAAAAAACTTTAAAAAGGAATAAGAAAATACCAGAGAATGCAAATCGCTGTGCTGGAGACCCTTAGATGATGGTTGGCAATCCTGACTTTTTATTGTATCTACATACATACATAGGTTAGAGGACGTGTACTTGTCGGTTCAGTCAGGATTACGGCCTAGCTTATTATGGCTTATTGTATTTACGGCCAACGGATTTATGATCATATTTTCAGCGGAATTTTAGGGTGCAATGTAGCCGTAGGCAGTGTATAGGCTTACTTGCCGTGAGGCTACGATTCAAACCCGAGATCCGACATCAAAACAAAAATATGAAAAAATATTTCTTCAACCAATTCCTTTTGGCAGTCCTCTAGCAGTAAATAAAGTTGCCATGAATAATTTCTCAAAGATCTACAAAGATCAACTTTATAGGAACTATAAGTTCCGCCACTCCCGGAAAAATAGTTCATGGCGGTGTGAATACTGGATAAAGGCCTGTAATGACCAATTCAGTATTTGAGTACTTTCCTCCTCACCGTAATTTATAATTTATGGCAAATACAGTCGCCATATGTATTTAATTGTTGAAGGGTAAATGGAAGCTATACAGCTGCTGTCCAGCTCTGGCGAAACATACGGGGAAATACTTGTACTCATATAACTTAAGAAGCACAAAGTCTGATCACATGACCTAATAGATCTGCTGAATCCTACTTTGATCATGAAGGATTCTCACTGCACAAGTATCAGTGCAATCCATACCGAAGATGATAACCAGTTGACTATCATGTTCAAGAAAAATTTCATTACTCTCTGAATGATATTCAGTAAATCCACGATATTAACAGATCCGATCTCTTTTGGATGCAATTGATAGTGTTTGAAAACTTGCTGCAATACAATGGCACAGTAGTTGCCCCGTGGTTTCATCTTTCTCCAGATAGAGGCTGCATGCCATATTATCCAGAAGATGTAACCTGTTTATACGATATTTCTGGTATTACTGTTTCGATATTTTAACTTAATCTTCCAAGCAAATCGCTTGGACTGTCCTGGGAAGCCTTCGCAATGAGGGGGAACTGAGAGAGAGAGAGTGAAAAAACTAACTTTCCTAGTCATGTATTCAAGGTTAATTGCACTACTTGTTGGTGTAACATGATTGAACGTATATTTGAGGTCATGATAATATTGTAGCAGGTACTTTGACAAGGCATTTATGAACGTCAAGGACAGTTCTAGACAGAAATGCTTAAGAGAACTCTTCTGCAAGGATTTCAAATGATTTCAATTTTGTTTCCGAGTTGGATCACCAGTTCTCTCAGAAGTACTGGTTGCTTATACGTTGCCTTGAGTTATGACCACATGGAAGAAGGGTATCACAGTATCAGAATGTTTACAATAACTGTTGTTGCCGCTTAAAATAAAACTTCTCCACTTTATAACTGCCTTTGTCGCTAATCGCGATTATTGTTATCATTATGCAAAATATTTTCATACTTAATCGCCTTGAATCTCTACTAATTAACCCATTTTGAATAGGAATTTTTGTTGAAAGCATATCAACAGATTTTCATTAATGAAATGAACGCAAAAATAATCTCTTAATCTGCTTCATCAACAGCAAAGCAAAGTAGAGATGAGGGAGGCATAACAGATTTATCTTGGTCATCGTGACAGCATAGCATAGCATAGCATAGCATAGCCCAGATAAGCTTAGCTCAACGCTGATTTAAATTTCAAGGAATAGAATTAAAAAAAACCCAAGGAAATAATTCAAAAAGTTGAAATATTTTTTTATTCCTTTTTTTATTGTGTTTCTCTTTTGATTTGATTTAATAGAGTAACGAAATTTATGCAAAATTTCGCCAGCGTTAATGAACAAAAAAAGGAAAAAAATTATGGAAAAAATTTCAAAAAATATTCTCTTTTTTTTTCTTTGTATTATTTTTGCTAATTTATCTTGTTGTCTTCGTTGTCTCCACTGTATTAATTTGTCATACTTTTTTTGAGCAACGATTTTTCTAATTAAAAAAATCCACGAATTATTTAATTCAATAACAAGGGATGGTAACATTAAAACAGTGTTAAAACGATAAAAAAAATTGAAAAAAAATCTGAAAAAAATAAAATGAGACACAAAAAAATGTATTTAATGAGTGAAACATAATTTGCTACGGCTATTTTTAACAACAACAACTTTAGACGACACTTTAGTAGACGCATAACTAAAATGCTTCAGCACTTCCATCAACTCCAACTTAGTCTCCAGACACAGTCCATCATTCATCACACCCCCTAAACAAAAAAAAGTACGAGTCACCAGTCTGGTGATGATGCAAATGCCAGCCAGCAGTAGTAGCCTAGAAAATATGGTTGAATTATTACAAATGAAATGCTGGATTCTAGGCTTAAGTCTGGGGATGGATGGGGGTGATGGTGAGGGTGTATTCAACTACATTTTAACGTACATGTACAGAGTAATAAAATAAAAAAATAAATTGTTGAAATAATTATGAAACTGATGAAACATCTGCATACAAATTTACTTAAAATAAGTCCTCTCCCCTCCCCCCCAAACTAACTGTCATGAAACTTCTCATATTTTGATGTTCATGCCTGCCTAGCTAGGCATGTCATAGAATTTTGTCTGTGACTGTAAGAGTGCGGTTGTTAACTGAACCCATGAGTGTTTTAATAAATTTTTTTCTTTTTAAATTATTTTTCTTATTGTCAATAAATAATAAATTAAAGAAGAAACAAACAAAATATAATAATTAATAATCCATAGACAACGAGAAATCACTAAACATAGTGCATTTTAATAAACAACCAGTCGCGTTACACCATTTCCCAAAAGAAATGACTTGAGAGTCATCATTTAGAGTACAGCTCAATGTGCATACTATGACCCATACATACATACATATACAAATGGCCATTATTACCCTTCAGTCAGGATTACGTCCTAGCTTCTCACATCACTTATGTTGCGGGTGTTCATTTTATACATAAGTACCAGGATCTACAGTTTGTACCCGAGCCCGGACAATAGATTTTTGAGAAACTTCTCATGGTAATATTATTTACTCTCAAAAGTTTTGACAGTATCTGCTCACCGAAGGAGCAGATTCATTTTGATATCTGACCCGGGGTTCGAACCACTGACCTTACGCCTAATAAGTCAACTCATCACCTACTAGACTACGGCGACCTCCTGTGTACACATATGTCATATGGTCCACTATGATGTTGTAAGAATTATCTTCCATATTCTATGTGGTCAGCTACCAAGCATTCCTAAAAAGCGATTGTTTCGCTTAGCCTCTAATTCCACATCGCTGACAATTAGAATCATTGGATAGCATTAGAAATTTTTAATTTAACACATTGTTATTGAACTATTCAGTTCTTTAGGGATAACTAAAAAGATTGACCAATACACTCGAGATCCTGAGAGCAGTGATAACCAAAATTTATTTGCCAATATAGCCTTTGAGTCAAAGATCAGCAATGAATATTCAAAACGATGAGCAGAAACGAATCATACTCATAACTTCTGGTACTTATACGCATGAAGTCGCCGTGGTCTAGTGGGTAGTGTGTTGACTTATTAGACAAAAGGCCCGGGTTCGCATCCCAAGCCAGACATCAAAACGAAAAAATATTTCTTCGGCGACTTCCTCTCAGCAGATTTCTGGCAAAGACTCTGAGAGTAAAAATTGCCATGAAAAGCTTCTCAAAAAATCTGTCGTTCGGAGTGGACTTTAAACTGTAGGTCCCGCCACTCATGTATAAAATTAACGCACACAACATAAGTGGTGTGAGAAGCTAGGTCGTAATCCTGACTGAAGGGTTGTAATGGCCAATTATGTATGTATGTATACGCATGCATATATTATGGAGCCTCCTCTACTCGTATTCAAAGTTTGAAGTCCTCATCATATTCACACTTAACAATACGTATGATGTTGTTGATTTCGACTCTCCATAACCCAACATATGTACACACACTAAGCATGAAATAATTACGAATCGCGCACAAACGCTAAAATACTCATTAGAAGTTTACTCTGCTTCCTTTTTCGTAAATGCCGAATGATAACTAAGACTGTAAATTTTGATGATTCGAGTAGGCTTATGTGAATCAAACATATTTCGAATGGTATGAGTTTGACTGTCAACAGTTGTACGCATGCTCATTGCAACCTGTACTTGTAAATCAACATTGTAGTGAGTATGAATGAATCAAAGTACAGTAGTTAAATTTCAATATTGTTGACTCACTTACTTACTCACTTCAAAATTTCATGAGTGGTTATGAGTAGCGAAAAAACGATTCATTACTGATCTCAGACGTCTCGAGCTTGCTTCTGAAACATCTGTTCTCATGTATTGCCATACAAAAATCGTAACACGCGGGGAAATGGTGTTCGTATTGACCCCGGCCTTTGTCCCAACACACTACACTGACACGGCGACTCCATCAATGCATATCGTGGGGGGAAAGGTGTGTTGGCCTTATATAGTGTGGGGATAATCCATTAAGGAAATCATAAAGTATGTTTTAAGCCGGTCATAAGTAGAAATTTTGTTTCTGTTTAACCATTTTACACTGCAATTGCCTTAAACGGCATACGAAATCTTTTTTTGTTTTTTTTGAGTATAACATCACCACCATATGCCACAACAAACAGCAAATAGTACAGTACTGGAGTACTGAGAGAAGGAGGATCAAAATTATTTAAAAACCATTTACGACGACATCGACATCGACGACGACGACGATTTTGTTTTTGGGTATGAAATCAAACAGCCAAGTAGTCAGCCTACCAAACAGTCAAACAGTCGAACAGTCAGTCGTCAATTAGATGCATTTGCCTCCAAAACAATGCATTGAACAATGCATGATAAATAGTCAATCAATGCGTCAATCAGTGTGTACGTGTTGCTGGATAACTCATGGAAATGATGACACAACGGAAACCTTTCAATATTTTGTTGTTGTTGTTGTTGTTGTCGTTGCATTTTAAACAGCCGACGTGTTAAGAAAATAAGAAAAATTTTGTAATAAAATATGAAAATATGAAATTAAAAACAAAGAAGGAACAAAAAAAACGAAAAAAGAAACCCACACAATAGCCAAGGACAGACACGTAGTAAGACTAAGGAATGGAGAGACAGACAGACAGACAAAAAATAGACTCTTAAGTAACCATTTTAGTAATTGATTACTAGCGTATGTATGTATGTATGTATGTACGTTTCTGAATCCATGTGATGGTAGTTGATCGCAATGTATTGGCGTTGGATGGGTATGCCGTCTGTTGCTGTTCAATGTGCGTACAATTCCTAATGCGTCAATCCAAGTCAATTTATTAATTTACGTGTTAATATATTTTAATAGTTATTGTTGTTGTTGTTGTTGTTTATAGCTTGAAATTATTGTTAATAATTGAATGGCTAAAATGGAGTTAAGAAAAGAGGCCCAAAAAGCAAATCAACGTCACATCATAACACATACAACATGTGGATCATTTTGCAATGAAATCTTCTAAGCACCACCAGATACAGGCAGATCTAGGAATAGATGAGGAAATACGTTTTCTAGACGTTAAAATGATAACGAAAGCGATTACAAGACATACATACGTTGATCATTACAACCCTTTAGTCAAGATTACGATCTAGTTTCTCACACCACTTATGCTGTGTGCGTTAATTTTTATACGTGACTGGCGGAACCTACAGTTTAAAGTCGACTACGAACGATAGATGTTTAAGAAACTTTTCATGGAAATTTTATTTATTCTCAGCAGTTTTGGCAGGAATCTGCTGAGAGGAAGTCGGCGAAGAAATATTTCTCCATATTTTGTTTATTTGGAGATGCCTCACGTCTAATAAGCCAACACGCTACTAGACCGCGGCTATTACGATTACAAGATAGTTTCCTTAAATGAAGCTAAAAATCATCCCAGACTGCACAGAGAAGTGAGGGAGTTGGAAATCTAAGTAGTAACAGTAACTTTAAGTAGTAACAGTAACTACAAAAGCTACCCCCTCTTTCGGTCTCTTTGGTTTCACGACATGGCGATATCGCCTATCTCCGGCATGTTGCTGTCACTCTTTTACTGAACTAGTGGGTGCTTGATTTCCGTGTTAGAAATTTGTTTGTGGTGGGACTTTATCCTTCCTTACTAACCTAATTCTCACTTGCCAAACGAATTACTTACTTAGATCGATAGGTTCCGAATCATTGTGACTTATTCGCACCCTACACAAACCATTAAATAGAAGATGAAATGACCCACATAAAAATGATTTTAAATTATCGTTGCCATCCATACATAATTATGCTGGCGTTGCGTTTTTGGAAGTGTGAGTCTCTCTCACACCATTCAGTATATTGTAGTTCATAAGGGTGCGGAAATGTTCATCAATGCCAATAAGTGGTCAATAAACAGCAAAGAAATAAAACCAACAACAACAACAACATCCAACAAACGGGCCTAATTGATGACATATTAAAATAATAGGCCCTTAATTGGAAATGGAAAACGAAAAACAAATTAAATGCAGAAACGTTTTTAAAATTATTGGCTATACATGTGTAATCGTTTATTATTAATAATTATGATCACATACATACATACAAACATATTTTAATAGGCCTTGTAGTAACGTGTTTCAGACGTGAATACGTGGGTGATAAACGTGGTAATATTTGCACAGAAAATTTAAACGAGAAATTGTTCATTCAATTGCTAAATTTACTAAATAGGCCCTTCAACTTAAAAGTAAGCAGTAGCTGATATTACTTTTGATCAGTCTCAGTGCGGCCGAAGTACCAGTCGATAGTAGAGGAATGTATTTCAATTCACAGAGAAAGTTTGGACACACACTCAAGCCGGGACTCTTGAAAACCTTCCCCAACCGTCAATTTATTTTATATTTGGTTTGGTTTGGTCCGGTCGCACTAAAATTAACTCAACAACTGTTCGTATTCCTACTCAACATATAAGATATTGAGTGTACGCTGTAAATAATGCCAAAATAACCAGGAATTGATGGATATTTCAATGCCACTGTTGCCATGTAAAATTCCATACGACTGAACTGTCATTGCCGTTGTATTATCATCATCATTATTATGCGAAAACGCACTTATCATTAAAGACATAATTTGTAAGTTGTTGTTATAGATGTTTTTATTGTTGTTGTTGTTGTTGTTGTTACAGCAATTATACACACAAATGTCTCCACCAAACTGCGTGTATTGGCGACTAAATATGTGCTGTCATATGCAATGAAATGAATCTCTCTGCTAAAAATACGACAGACCCACAGATTATAAAAGCCTACGATAGCCTCCGAAGAAACGAGAGGAAAAGTTAATAAAAAAAAACGACAACTACAACAACAACAGCAATAATAAAAAAAATCACACTCCAAGTGTTTATTTATATGCAAGTGATAATGATGGCCGACAAAAATCACAAAAAAAAACAACTTTATGTTGTGTAGTAGCAATAGCAATAGCAACAACAACAAAACAAACTAAAGTTAATAAACATTATTGTTATTGTTTTTAATTCTCCCCACATATCCAACCATATGAGCACGAAAGCAATCGTAAATTTACGTATGTTTTCCAGTATAGGTACAGAATGAGAGAGTGAGAGTGTAAAGAACACGAAACGAAATCCAATAGTAACCGTAACAACTACTACAACTTAGTTACTGACACTAACGCCAACACAATACCAGTGTAATTGGAGATGGATATGGGGAAATAAAAACAACAACAACAAAAAAAAAACAAATCGTTACAAAATTCCACTGAACTATACAAAGTTCGGCTGCGTTGTGTTGGGCTCTGAGTGGAACAAGTTGATATTCATTTCATGTTTATTTTTTTTTATTGTTGTTATTGTCATGTTTATTGCTAGTGGTGCTATTGATAGTATTTGTTGTTGTTGTTGTTGGTATTGCTGTTGTATGTGCGAATTGTTGCTTAAAATTAAAGGCGCCAACTTATTTTTGCGGTTCCTGTTCTTTTTTTTGTCGTTTCCTTTTTCGCTTGAATGTTTCAGGCACTAAATTTTATTTCTTAACAAAAAAAATCCACGCAAAAATAAAAACAAATCAAATAATACGTGAGCATATGCACGGAAAGAAATAAAACAGTGGAGAGTTATTGGATTTTATTCGTTTGGCAGAAGAACGAAACAATTTCCAATCATCTGTTATAGAATTTTCATAGGACGATAGAAGAATAGTTTAATAAGGAATACGTACATTTACTGCCGACTTTGAGAGTAGTGGCCAACTCTACGGCTCTAAGACATAAGGCAAAAGAAATTTATGAGTCCAATATCCTGTTTCACTAGTGACCATGTATAGGAATAATACTAAAACCATTGACTCGGCTGACCTAAATTGTTAGAAAGCTTACCAATTAAGTACTTAAATTACTCTTACGAGTCATTGAGTAGAGTGTTAACTTCTCTACAGATAACTTCTTCAGAAGCGATCTGCAGCCACTATAGACGACCTACAGCCTCTACAGGCGGCCCACAGTTTCTATAGGCGATTTATAGCCTCTATAAAGGCGATCAACAGCCTGTATAGCCGATCAGCAGCCTTTATGGAGGCGATCAAAAGCTTTTATAAAGGCGATCAACAGCCTCTATAGGCGATCAACAGCCTCTACAGGCTATCTACTGCGTCTATAGGCAATCTACTGCGTCTATAGGCAATCTACTGCGTCTATAGGCGATCTACAGCCTGTATAGGCGATCTACAGCGTGTATAGGCGATCTACAGCCTGTATAGGCGATCTACAACGTGTATAGGCGATCTACAGCCTGTATAAGCGATCTACAGCGTGTATAGGCGATCTACAGCCTGTGTAGGCGATCTACAGCCTGTGTAGGCGATCTACAGCCAGTGTAGGCGATCTACAGCCTCTATGGGTGATATACAGCCTCTATGGGCGATCTGCAGCCTCTATGGGCGATCTACTACTTCTATAGAGGCGACCTTCAGCCTCTATAGGCGATCTACAGTCTCTATAGGCGATCTACAGTCTCTATAGAGGCAATCTACAGTCTCTATAGAGGCAATCTACAGTCTCTATAGAGGCGATCTACAGTCTCTATAGAGGCGATCTACAGTCTCTATAGAGGCATCTATAGTCTCTATAGAAGCGACCTACAGTCTTTATAGAGGCGATCTACAGTCTCTATAGAGGCATCTACAGTCCCTATAGAGACGATCTACAGTCTCTATAGAGACGATCTACAGTCTCTATAGAGGCGATCTAGATCCTCTCTAGAGGCGATCAACAACCTCTGCTGCGTCTTAAGGCGACCAACAGTCTCTTTGTGCGATCAACAGCCTCTATAGAAGTCATTTGTAGAGAAAATCATGCCTGCCTATTTCCCAGGCCGATTCATTAATATTTTTTAGTTAATCGCTGGGCCATCACTACAAGTTGTATTACAATAGGCGGCTATTACTGTTCAACTACACTGGGCTGCAAAATAACCATGACCGTTAAAACCTTACAGTTATTCGTTTCAAGAAAAACAAGTGTGGTGGTGGTGGTAGCGGTGATGTAGGATTCCCGTTACTATTATTGTTGATTACTAATCCCTTTCTAATGCTATATTGATATTTATGTTGTCAAACGAATCACGTATCATTTTGCAAATCTCGTACTATTTTTTTTGCGCTTCTCATCCTGAATTTTGTGTTTTTTTTATTATTGTTGTTGTTATTGTTGTAAATTTCTGATTAAATGTCACACATAATTTATGCTTAAAGCAGGAAAACAATAATTAAAGATTTTTGCTAAAATAAATTTGCAAAAATAATAAATAAATCATCGTCATCATAATCATCATCATTGTGATTGGATTTGATTTTCCTCTTCCTATCACTTGCTTTGTCTCTCTCTCTCTCTCTCTCTCTCTCGCTCTTTGTCGCACAGTCATTCACTCATACTTTTGTCTGGTAACCCACAAAAACTCATAATTCATAGATAATTTATTTGTATTGTATATTCACACATACATACATACATATACACATACATACATACATATATGTATGTATACAATATCACAACAATAATAACAATAACGAAATTATTAATTTATCCTGAGGACACTATAATATAAAAACCATACACACGCTCATACATACATACATAAGGACAAAGGTTATACATATAAACATTCATATATGCATACATACATACATACATACAGATGAATATAATTGTGTGGGGATTTATAAAGCAGGGTCTTTCATGTTTAAGATTATTTTTATCAAAAGAATTTCAATTTTGTGTCAAAAATTTGCTAATTTGTCGTGTAATAAAATAAAACACAGGGTATAGCCATGCAAAATGGGACAAAATTAAAAGTAAACGATATTATTTCACAATTAATTCTTCTTCTGAAGAGAAAAACCAAACTTGTTAGAACCTGTACGTACCTTATATGAATAGTAAATAACCATGTACTCAATGTCTAATCATTTGCTTTCTTTTTCTCTCGTGTTTTTTTCTGTGTGTATTTTAATACAATTGCATTTAACTGCGTATGTTTGCGATTGTGTATGTGTAGGTGTATGCGTATGCCTGTATGTATGTATGTATGTGTGAGTGTATGAATAGTAGTTCTAATCCCTTCAGTATATTTTAACTATCAAAATGAGAATAAAAGAAACATAAAGTTTTATTTTTTCTTATTCATACACAGTCTCTCTCTCTCTCTCTCTCTGTGTGTGTGTGTAGTTGCCTATTATTCTTATTACTTTTACATTTCATGCTTAGACGCGTGTTCGTACGTACGTACATGCATGTGTATGCATAAGTGTGTGTTAGTGAATGGTCATATACGTGTGATATTTTATTAATGTTTCACGAGGTTTTTCTTTTCCTCTCCCTCTCTCTCTTTCTTTCAAATTCTTTTTATTGCTGTTGCTGTTGCTGCTGCTGCTGCTGTTGTTAATGTGTGGTTGTTGCCTACTTATTCAGTTAAGATGCGCTACAGAATGTTAATAACTTTCAGGGGGTATTTAAAGGAAATCACACTTTAAGTACAACAAATATTTTCGCTGACAAAGCAAAGTTTCTATTCCAACAACAACAATAATAACAGTTCCTCTCATAGCTATAGCCATTGTCCGTACATTAACTTAATAATGTCCTACAATCGCTCTCTTTCTCTTTCTTTCTCTCTCTCTCTCTGTCTCTCTTAAGCTTCATTATACTTCCATACAACTACGGTTACACGTACTCAACTACGTTTACACGTAGAATTTCTAAAAGAAAGAGAGGAAAAAAGTGCGGGTGTATGTGTTGTTGTTGTTATTATTATTATCGTGCTGTTAATCCTTTTAATGTTTCTTTTATTCCCATTAATATCATTGTATTTACATGTGTGTGTGTGTGTGTGCGGTATGTGTGCACAAAACTTTTGCAAGATTTACGCTGATGCTGGTAATTTTCCAGCAATCCAGTTCAAGTTTAAAAAGGGAAACTCTGCCATTGCAGTTGTATACGTTCACACTTACACTCTGTGTGTTAAAGATTTTTTTCCGAAAAAAAAAAACTTTTTTTGGCCATTAAAGCAGCATTTTTGTTAACCCATGACCCAGTATAGAATGAACAGGGTCTGTCAAGTACAAAACAAAACAACACAAAATAAATTTCATTAGGTTTCATGTTGTTCAAGTGAGACTGCATCATGCCAGGTGGCGTTAAAAAGACAATTTTATGAATTTTTGTTTGTGAAATGCCAATAAAATTTGCTTCCTTGATAGTGAAACAGTCAATGTCACAGAATTCAGGATCAGTGATTCCATTTCACAAATTTTCATGGCAAAATTAAAGCCTTGTAAAGATCAATACCTTAAAACGACTTCTGCAAACGTTGTACTGATGAAGAAGTAAAAAAGACTACAAAGTTTCTTCTCTGCTATTGTCCAGCACTACAGACTAAGTATAATCCGTATTTTGTACAATGAGAGTCCTTTTTTCCTATTCTAACCATTGGAATAAAACTCAGTCTTTAACTACTCAATTGGATATTTCAACCCTTCACACAGGATTAAGTAGCCGAAGAAATTTAATGACTTACTTAATTGACCATTAACAGCCCAATTATCGGATTTTGGCCTGGCGCAATACATCTTTCAATGCGCTTCTGCTTCTTACGCACTTACGCTAGTTGGTCACACCAATCGATGACAGGGCTTCCTCGATTTAGTCCTTCCAACGGATACAAGGTCGTCCTCTTCGCCGACTTCCGCAGAGATCCGTTTCAAATACCCATCTCGCCGGAGCATCCTCCTCCATTCGAATGACATTACGAGCCAGCGCAGCCGCTGGATATTAATACGCTCTACAACGTCTATGTCGTTGAGAAGCTCATCCTGCTCACTGTTGGATCGGATGCGGAAACCATCGCTTACTTGCACTGGACCTAAGATCTTACGTAGGCCTTTTCTCTCGAATACTCTCAAGACTGCTGCATCAGTGCTAAATAGGGTCCATGCTTCTGCGTCATAAAGAAGCACGGGCAGGATGAAGCGTCTTGTAGAGTATTAGATTTGTTCCAGATGTCTGAGTAGCGGGTTGAACCACGGCCTCATGTCTAATGAGCCAACACACCACTACTACTGTACAATGGCCTACTCTCAACTCAAAACTCTGTTTATAAACATAAAATGCTGCAGCAAAAGACAGAAACTATCCTGTAAAAGCTGAAAACACTAGAATGAAACGCTTAGGATTACTGATTTTCCTACGACATTCATGCAAATGCGTCGATTAGAGCCTGAGCAGAGTAAAAAGTCATTACGGTCGAGAGTAACGATCACAGTATTACTGAAATAAACGCAGTTCACACAGCCAAAGACTGCTGCCGGTTGTTAGCAGTAGTACCGACCATGTGGGATAAGAAAAATAATAGCAGAGTAGTGTGGCGAGTTGGGATAGGTATTAGCTTGACATTTGATAACATTTCCTGTTCTTGTTCGATATGATTTCATAACAGTTGTTCCCATTTACTTTTCATTTCTCTGTCGGTGTGCTCTTAAATTTTTTTTTTAATTTTATCACACAAATTGCTTTGTTTTCTACAAAAATTTTGAATTTTTTTCATCATTCTTCTCGTTTCTTCATTAAAAATAATGAAAAGTTTAATACTAAATGCATTTATGGAAAGGATAACGTGAAAAGAGAGAGAGAGAAGATGAAAAAAAGGAAAAAAATAATTGAAAATAAAATTTAATTTGTAAAAACAAATAAATGTTCTGGGTTCTGGCATATTTTATAGCCGCAAGTCGTAACAAATTATAGACAAACATCGAATATCCTGTAACACAATACATATGTACTACATACACAAGCATACAAACATGTATATGCATATGCATGAACAAGGCTATGCATGTGTATGTGTATGTGCATAGACAATAACAATAATGATAATGTTACATTTAAAATACATCCAGCCATTCATACATACATATTCCAAATGAATATTATGCATATGGACACACTTATACTCACACATGATAACATAATAAGCACGAGCACGAACTTATGTATCTAGTAACGTACGAACTTGTGTTGTCTGTATGTGTGCACAAGCTCATAGGTGAATTTGAATCTGTTTAATGTTAAAGACTTAAAAGAACACAACAACTACTCGTGTTTTCTCGTGTATGGCATGTAATTAATACATGCATCATCATCACCGTCGTCGTACGATAAATATGTCGACTCGCCAACCAACCAAACTCACCAAACTAACTGAAACTGTAACAGTGGGTGGCCGCACTAACAAAAAAGTTGTTGAAAAAGTTGTTTGAAAAATAAAATTCAATTTAAAGTGATCAGAAAACAATGTGAAGCAAAGTGATCGATATGTTGCCCTTGCAACCATTTAGCAGTGTGTTCAATTAATTAAAAAAAAAAACGAAAGAAATAAATTTATTGCTCCGTAAAGCAACTACAAACCCGATATTGACGTTAAAACATCAATCGTAATCAAATTTTCAGAGCCAAACGAATCTTATAAACTTTATGTAGTTTCAGCAGGGAACCAGCCACTCAGTGAGCCACATAAGTGATAATACGCTGCCTTTAAGTTTATTAATTACTCTACCTCCTCTCTTTCTCGGCATTAATTCTTTCAGTAAAACTTTGAGAGGAGAATAAAATTGCAATGAAAAGTATATTTCTAGGAAAGATATTCGTATAACTTCGGATACATACATATGTAGGTGACTATTATAGCACTCGTTTCTCACTTGGCGATCTCTAAGACAGTTTATACAAGCATACAACCCTTCAGTTAGGATTACGAACTGACTTCTGACACGACTTATCACTTTTGTGTGTAAATTTTATACATGAGCTGCGAGACTGCGATTTTTGAGAAACTGAGGGGAAGTCGCCGAATAAATATTTTTTTTTTCATTTTCGTTTTGGTGGAGATTTCTGCCTTGAAGGTTTGAACTGAGACCTCATGTCTAATAAGCCAACTCACTACCTACACTAGATTACAGCAATTAATTACAATACAAGTCCAATTACAAATTCTATTCCCTCTCAGCAGAGTTAGGCTTCTGATAAAACTCTTAGAGTAAAAAATTACCATGAAGATCATATTATGTACAAGGAAATATATTCGTATAATTTCTGTTATGTAGGCTTGAACTGTGGCCTAATAAGCCTATACACTACCCACTAGACCACGACGACTTCATTTTAATTATTAATTAATGGCTCAATATTGTTCACATACAGTGTGGTCAAAAAGTCTGCATACTATAGCATATTAATGCATCTCTATTGCCTTTAAAATTAAATTGAAATGCAGAGCATGTTTGCATAGGCACTTATTATTTAATTGGCTTAAAACCAAAGCTGGGAGGTGTTAATTAAACGCTGTGGCAGGCCAAAAAAAAAACTAAAAATATGATTATCACCTTGTAACCTGGTTTTTATTGTTGTTGTTATTGTTTGAACAAGAAAAAAGAAAAAAGAAAAATATTAAATTATTGACTAACATTTGTAAATTTATGGATGTTTTTTTTTTGTTGTTGTTAATAATTTATGGATGTTCATTGTAAACAACGGGTACATACAGTGTAAAATTAAGTTGCCAACGTGTGGCTACACTGTGGTGACATACAATAAATACACTCATACACAAAATTAAATGCTATACTCTGCTGATACTACAACAAAAGCAGCATGAGTGTGTATGATAATGAATATAAATTTAATGAAAAATCATTATTTTAAATTTTCTGAAATACAAATTCAATGTAAAATGATTAATTACATACAAATAAAAATTTTTACCTTGAGCTGTCACTCACACACCTAAGTATGTACACATACACTCACTTACAGCAATTACACGGTGATATGAAACATGACATGTAATTCATAGATATTGTAGCATGTAAATACAGTTTTATGCGGCATTGTATTTACAGGGCATCATTTTTCATAATCTCTGCAAAAATATGCGTGTAATACGCGAAATAATTGCGTAAATTTACGCAGGCAGCAGCAAGCATCCAGGCAGGCCGCATTTCTGCTTTTTTTTTTTTGTTAACAGTGTTGCCAGTCATTCGAGCCAAGTGTTTGTGTAAGTGTGTATACAACTGCAAACAAAATTCAATAAATCCTCTGGTGAATTGAACTACAATACCCACAATTATAGAATTTTTCGAATGATTAAATTTTTGGTTGGATTTTGTTAAAAAAAAAAAAGAAAAACGTGAAAGAAGAAGGAGAATAAAAAATAATCAATAAAATTATTATTTGTGTTGTTGTAATACTGTGTGACCTGTGACAATATTTTAGATTTTAGAGGCATATTTAAAATATTTTAAATATTAAATACCAATACACACACCATTTGTTTTGTGGCAAATATTTTAAAATTAAACAAAAATTTTATGTAATTTAAGGAAGAAAATTAAATTGGAAAAATAAATATTTTTTTTTGAAATATTTTAAGTAGGAAAATATGGCAGAAGTCCGTTTCTTGGCTGAAATTCTATTTAAATTCATAGAAAATGCTTTATTTTACCATTTGGAAACGCATATTTTTACATATTTTAGCATTATCTCGCTTATTGCATATAATTATACATATAATGTGGCAAATACTTTAAATACTAAACAAAAATTTTGATATAATTTAAGGAACATAATAAATAAATTAAAAAAATGGAAAAAATTATTGCATATTTCCTATTAGAGCTCGATAAGTCCGTTTGTTGCTTGAAATTTTATTTAAATTCATAGAAAATGTTTTATTTTACCATTTTTAAACGATTTACTATAACTTTTATTAAAGCATATTTTTGCATATTTTAGCATATCTTGCTTACTGCATTTTTAAGCACAAAATAAAAGAAAAATAATTGGAAGTACTAAAAAATTAAGCTTATTTTTCATATTTTATTACAATTTTACTCAGAATCTCATGCCGGGAGATTGATTTTAAGGTCCTTATGGTTTGATCAATCAATATGTCCGATATTGTATTGAAATTTCATTTAAATTCATAGAAAATGTTTTATTTTACCATTTTTAAACGATTTACTATAACATTTATTAAAGCATATTTTTGCATATTTTAGCATATCTTGCTTATTGCATTTTACAGCACAAAATAAAAGACAAAATCTAGGAACTACTGGAAAGTGAAGCTTGTTTTTTAGATTTCATTACAATTTTACTGGGAATCACATGCAGGGATATTGGTTTTAAGAATGTTCTAAACTCACCAGCTGGAGTTTCCGGCCTTGACGTATGTGTTGATTGCTTTAAAATGTTTGACAAAGTATCGTGTAGGATATGGGGTCTTATATAAAAGTTTCCTAAAGGCTGCCTCACTATAGGCTGTTCACCATGCAGAGGGTATACCTATTTTGACAATATAAGGGCACTTGCAATAATGTTGGAAGAGTGATTGCCACCATTTTTAAGGCGTTTATATCAATAATGTCAAGAGACAATTTAATTACAAATTTGAGTAATTTTAAGGGCAGTAGTGATTCTGTTTGCACTGCATTATCATGCTTATCAAATTTATTCTTTTAATTACAATACACACTAATTAAACACAATATTTTTGTGTTTTTATTGTGTCTGTCTGTCTGTTTGTCTGCCTGTCTTATTTGTCTTTAAATGCCGGTAATTTCGTGTAAATAAAATTCCATTAAATGTTTAATGATCCGTATGATGTGACTCGTTTAATTGATTTCTCTCTACCCCCTTTTACATTTAATAACGAATAAAAATTATCGTGTAAATAACAATTATGACAAGGGGCAGGAATATACGAGTGAACAATGGAAGAGAGATGCTCTTCATATGGTAAAAAATTTCTATAAAATGCTATAAAATTCTTTAAGGGAATCAGGATTAGAATCACTGAATCACTTAATAATCTCATAAATTTGGGTTCCCATTAGAGAGAAGAGTGGTCAAGATCTTGTTTTTAATTTTTAAACGAATTCAAGTTGCTGTCACAAATGCCATAACGTGTGGAAAAGCATCACTTCGGAAAGTATGGCCACCCCATAATAATAACATAACATTGGCAACAAGTCAGTTAATTTTTTTTATTTTATCTTCTCACTCAGAAATTAATTATGAAAACGAAGGAGAAATACAAATAAATTATCAATGACAGGCAGCAGGTTTGAAAAAAAAGTGACTCCATTTTAAAGAGATTATTGAAATCCAATAAAGAAAAATTAAATTTGGAAAATAAATTTAAAAACAAGAAGAATTTTATTACGATTAACAGGCAAATAATGGAACAATTGTTTTAAAATGGAGAGAAGAAAAGAATTCGCAAAGAAAAGGAGTCTAGTAGGTAGTGTGTTGGCTTATTAGATGAGAGCGAGTAGTTCAAACCCTAGTTAAGACATCTCGAACAAAACCAAATTTGAAAGTAATTTTTCTTTCGACAACTTCCTGTCTCAGTAGTCTTCTGTTAAAAACTCTGAGAGTAAAATAAATCGCCAAAAGTCTGTTAATTTATTCACACAACATGAGTGGTGTGAGAAGTTCGGTTGTACTCCTTGCTAAAGGGTCCTTACTCTGTTTACAAACGTTTCAAGAATAACTTACTGACAAATCTGGATTATTCTGTCGGGGATACTGGCTAGCTCCCGAATATCCAAGATATTCTGATTTTCTGGCAGCAACAAGCAGTCGAAGGAATGCATTAAGCAGTCCAATTCTTCCTCAACTTAAACTGGGTATGAGTTCATTACTGCGATATGTGTTGTCGGCTTTGCTTTTAAACTGAAAATGTTGTCAACAGCACAGTTGGAAGAAATACAAAGAAACTCGGGGGCGATAAATGGAAAACCAGGAGTATTTAAAGACTGAATAAGAACTATTCACAAGCCACTCGAGGTCCCAACATTTTAGGTACGCTACTGTATTACATATAACTCGTCTCACAGGAGTAAATTGGAAGAAAATACGGAAGCTTTTCGATAATATAGACTGGTAAGGTGAGCAAACAACAAGCCTACTTGATGGCTAATGTAGATGCTGATAGGCATATGACCCTTGATTAGCCATCTATTCTACCACCTACAACCAATCTAATTATCTTAAATGCAAGACATAATAATCGATATTAAAATGGTACGTATTAAAGAAGTTTCTTTTAAAAATTTCTTAATTTTTTTTTTTTAAGCAACAATTGAAATTGCATTTGCATACAGTCGGCGCTGTAAATTGATTATGGCAACCAAGAAAACAACAATTCTCCGCATTGTTTTAACCACATGTGTGCCAACACACACTGTGTTGTGTGTCTGTGTGTGTGTGTGTGTGTTATTTTAATTCCGTTTTCTTTTTTTTAATTTTTAATTGGGAATTGAATCCCGTGTATCTGGTTGGGTGAAATGAGTGATAATTTCAATTAATGCGGTATTTAAATAAATCACGGATCTGTTTGCATTTGCAATACACAGCCACTCGAATTCGATAATTTAAATTCGCCGGGGAACGCTTTTCACGAAAAACAGATGCATTCGATTGGAAAAGAAGCTTAACGAGATTTTATTTCATTTTGATTCTCTCAATTTTCTTAATTTCTTGAGCAATTCTTTTTTTTGTTTTGTTTTTTGTTTTAAAAATTGCTGTGATTTTATATAGGAACACATAACAATAATACAGTGGCATATAAAAGTAATGCAATGGCCTTGGGACGTACAGGAAAGAATAGGTTGCAGGGACTTCGTAAAGGCCTCTAGAGGTACAGAAAAAAGATGAACAACAAAAAATCTTTAAATTAAATCCACTGATGGGTTGCATAGCCATTAAAAGACATATTTTTGGGGAAATAAAATTCAATTTTAGAAAAATTATGTTTGAAGAAGAGTTTTTGAAAACTGTTTGGGGGGGATTACCTACATTATGTATTATTTGGCGACATTGTTAAGTTTGTACAGACTAGCATCACTTTTGATGGAAAATTATGTAATGTTATGGCATTATTACCCAGCACAAAATTAAGGCCATAAATTTGGTCAAAAAGATACAAATTGTTCAAATTGTTATCAAACCGAGTAGCTATTGTTGATTCTAAGTTTTTCTTATTAAGAAAGTAATTTTATTGTGAACTTTGTTAAAAGTGTCTTTCAAGAGCACTTTGGCTAATTAATTTTTTGAATTATTTTCTGTTTATGTTGCATGAATAAGTACAAATGATTTTTCAAAGGAAATCCTTACACAGCGTAGTTCTTTTTTCTTTTAATCAATTTTCTGCCTGTTTTTAAATTTAATTTTTCTTTATTGGATTTCAATAATCTCTTTAAAATTGAGTCACTTTTTTTCAAACCTACTGTCTGTCATTGATAATCTAGTATATATTATTTCTAAAGCACTTTTTTTTGTCGGTTGCAAATATCTCCCATACCACCGCATCAAATTTAATGAACGATATCTCATTTTAGACCTTATATCCAACACTAATGGCAAAAAATAATTAGAAATTGAAAAATTAATATTTTCATTGATAAAAATTAGATTTTATATAGAACTCCATGATAATACTGTTGTCATTGTGATTATATGTTTTTGTTCAAGTGTGGTAATACAGGGTCGCTTAATAGTAATGCAGTTCTACATAATATTGTATGTATTAAAATCCATTTTGGCTATGCCGCTATTTACTATAATGCCGTTTATTACTAAGACAGTCATATAAAATATGCATATTGCAGTAGTTGTTAGATCAAATGCGATAAACAGGATCGCTTAATTGTAATGCTATTCCACATAATAATATATAAAATTGTAAAAACCATTTTGGTAATGTCGTTATTGTCATGGCATTTTTTGTTTTATGAAGTGTAGTAATACGAGTTAATAAATAGTACTAGGCTAATCGTAACAAACTTGGGAGAATACATCATATCAGCAAAAATTATTCATACCGATAAAACTGTACTCATACCCCGAATAAACCTTATACCTTCTGATCCAACTGTGCCTTTCCGAATGACACGAAAACAATTCCCTGTGAAAGTTGCTTTTGCTATGACGATAAACAAAGCACAAGGTCAAATCCTTCAAAAGGTAGGATTGTATTTACCAGAACCGGTCTTTTCACATGGGCACATATACGTGGTTTTTTCTCGAGTGCGTACGTTTAAAGATATTTTTGTTTGTATTAAGGATTCGTACGGGCAAAAAGTTAACGATGATCATGTCCATTCATTACCTCTAACATTGTATTCAAAGAAGTATTATAAAAGCATTTAAACATATGTATGTATGTAAGTATATATGATGATATTATGATTTCTAATATTTTTATACTTTTAATAAAATTTCTATTAATTATTTTCATTTTATGTTACAAAAATGACAACTAACGGTGCGAAATATTCGCACGGGTCATCTAGTTTATTTGTATTTCTCTTTCCTGTCCATAATTAAATTTTGTGTGAGAAGATAAAATAAAAAATTAACTGCCAATGTTGCCAACGTCAACATGAGGTGGCCATACTGTCGAAAGTGATGCTTTTCCACACGATATGGCATGTGCAACAACAACTTGAATTCTTATGAATAATTCTTCCTAATTTTGTTACGTTTTTTTGATTGACGATGAAAACTTTTGCTGGGTGTTTTTGTATTTTTACGCATTTTATTTATTACCGCACACACACACAGTAACTAATAATCAGACATTTAAGTCTCTATATGTGTATGTGATTGCTCTCTCGCTCTCTCTCTCTTCTCTCTCTCTCTCTGTCTTTGTATGTGTGATTATATTTTTTTTGCTGGACAAAAAATGAAAGAAAAACCGTTAAAATTAAATCGCAGTGATGATCACAATGATTTAATGATGAAAGAAAGAAAAAAAGTCCTTTACGGCTGACGGACAACAACGATTGTGTGTGTGTGTGCGAATGTGTGTGTAACGATGATTATTTTACAACTTTATATAGAAACGAATTAAATGCAGGATGAACGAAAAAAAAAACAAGAAGGAAGCAGGATATGCAGGAAAAATGACTGGCTGACATACACAAATGCTGATACAAATACATGGGAATTCAAACACAATAAATAAAAAAAAACAAAAAAAAGCAGAAAACAGTTTACAAATGCATACGCAATATAGTATTGAAGTATTGAAGTGTAAGATTAAATTGATTGAAGGATTTGCGTACAGTAAATGACCGCAATAATCGTATAGTTCAGGATATAATGCCATTGAAATGCTATTGAATGCTGTTGAATGTTGCTGTTACAGTTGTTGTTGCAACAATTGCAGACGATCAATGAACCATCAATATAATGCAAAAATATATCATATTTAAATCCATTACAATTACAATTACCATTACCATGGTAATAACAACAACTACAACAATATCATTGCAATTTACAATAATAAAAGCAATTAAAAAATATCGGAAATTTTTTTTTTTTAATTTATGATTACAAATTCTACCCTCTTTCTTGTTGTTATTGTTGTTGTTGCAGTTGCAGGATTTAAATTATAATTTGAGTATAAAAATTACAGAAAAACAAATTTAATTAAAAACTAAATAAAATGCAAAAAAAAAAAACACAGAAAGAAGAAAAGGATCGTAATTGTTTAATAACAAATCTTGTTTATAAATTAATATGTTTAAAGAGCACAGCAGTGGTAAGCTAAATAGAAATCAAATGTAATTGAGAAAAAGTGCAAGGAGTAACAAATAGGCATTATGCTTAAAACAGCTATACGCAAGCAACCCCAATTTCTTTTGTGTTGTACAAGCAAACTCACCATATTCTGTGAGTGAAATAAAATTTCCAAAAAAAAAATGTTTCTCGAAAATCTGTGGTTCGGAGCCGGCCTCCGAAGTAGGTCTAGTTGTTGACTGTAGCGTTGTTTTAGGCACAGATCTTCGCAATCCTAAAGGCTATCAATGACATAGCTGGTGGGCTTACTTCGAATTCAGAATCTTTATGGTCTACGTTGACAGTCAGGTTGCCCTAAGAACCATTACGTCGCTCTGGTGTAAATCACGGTGCTTACAAGAGTGCAATGAGTCGTTAAGGGCTTTTGGACCAGTCTGAATCCGTCTCTGCTGGGTTTTAGGTCATAGCGGAATACTCTGTAATGAGACGGCATATGCTCTCGCTAGATTAGGTTGACTTTCTTAGGGCGATTTAATACTTGATGCTAATCCCCTAATCTGCCACCTCTACGGCCTCATCAATAGATGGCTAAGGAGGAAGAGCAGAGGTATTGGGGAAATGGATCGGGTTGTTATGTTTCTCGTTGTCTATGCCCTGCTATTGATAGTGTAAGAACAGGTTGGCTGCTGGATTTAGATAAGGCCAGCTTAAGTAGTAGATATTCGGTTTATTAGATCGCTGACAAGGATCTGGAATAGATTCCAGCTGGACTATTTGTTGCAGGTTGTGTTGCAATAAGAAACAGTTGGATACTATCGAACATCTCCTCTGTAATTGTCAAGCCATTAGTAAGTTGAGGCTGCATACCCTTGGCAGGAACTTCTTTGAGGGTTTGATTTCTACGTCGAGAGCCGACATGAAGGCTCTCCATGGATTCATTATTAGTTTGAACTGGTTGAGAAGTGCTACGGCTTCAATAGTGTAGTTTCGCTCTCTTGTGTGTTTTGTTACTCTGTGTAATTCCTCTGCTTCCTTATTCTTCCTTTCCTATTATCCTCTATCCTTTTAGGGCATTGTACAATGGTTCAACTGGACCCGATAATACTGTACTTATCTCAATTAGCAAGTAAACGTCTTCTAACCTAAACCTATGTAAGTCTAGTTACTGCTGCATTTGTTTCAATAGCAAAATTATTCGTTATAGGATGGGATGATAACTACTGAGCTTGATTGATGATTCCTTTAATCAATGTATGTAGGTGTTGACTAGAACTCCTTTCAACATCCAGTCCTTAAATGGTTAGTAATGCATTTAGCAGCTCCTAAACAATTTAAAAAGTCCAGCAAGTAAGCAAGTAAATCAAGCAAAAGGACCTTCTTTGGGATACAATATAATATTATTGAACTAGGCTAGTAATTAATTGAAAATATAAAAGATTTAAATAAATAGGACTATTTAACCAACACCTGCTGTAATCATATGCCATGCAAGATAAATATCTAGACATTAGAGTTGTTATGCTATTACGATAATTGTATTGTTTTTGTAATTAAAAACCACTTTAGCTTTACCTGATATTGCTTTCAAACATTGTATCACATTCCTTGACCCTATTCCCCCTATAGCCTCTGTTTCTCTTAGGTTAGCACACTTAAATGTCATGGCGTTACCAAACTTGCAAAGCCAAAGTCAAAGTTTTCTATGGTAAATGTTTCTAATTTCTAAATACTGAATCACTTAAAATTTTATGCAATTAACTGCAAACCAGCCCCCCCCTTCTCCCACACCGCACTGCACCAGTGCACTCCATCCATATTTAAAATTTTAAACAATTTTACTGTACAGTCTCGTTAAGTAAAGGAATTATTCAAAGAAATAGCTAGAAAGGGAGGGGAACAGGTCAGGGAGGCTATGTAGTATGTATAGGAATATTTAATAAATACTTGCTTGGCATTACATTACATGGTTTTGGCCTATTGGGCAAGTACAGGTTGGCATATTGTATGCTCATATGTGTGAGTACCACACGTACGTACATATTTGAAATAATTTGTTGGTTGTTAGGGCTGTCGTTGTTGTTACTGTTGTTGCTGTTACCAATGAAGTGGCCTATTTCAGTTATGCTGTGTAACACAAACGTCCCCTTACTCATTCATGCAGTCATTCATTCATTCATTCAATCAGTAATTCATTCATACTTTATTTCCTTTCCCTTTCCCGCTCCCTCTCTTTCACTCTCTCTTTCTCTCTCTGTATATTTATTCAACTCAACTGATTCGTATTTGATTCGATTTAAACATTTTATTCCTGATGTTTTGTTCTCATATTTTATGCTTTATGGTCGCATGAAAATATGTCCAGTTTATCAGGGGGATGTGGCGTACAAAAGTATGGGCAACATGTCGGCTTAATTTTGAACGCATACAAACAACTGGTAGAACCACAAATGCGGAAATAGGGTGGCATATGTTGCAAAATAATTTAAGAACGAAATTATCGTCGGAACGCCAATTATAACGCCCAATTTCTATTGGTTCGGATGGTAACTACCAGAGGTCAGCAATGAATCGTTTTTTTGCTACTCATAAGGACTCATGAAATTTTGAATATAAGTGAGTCAACTTGGATTGAAATTTAACTCTGTTGTACTCTGATTCATTCGTACTCACTACAACGTTGATTTATAAGTTGCAGGTTGCAAAGAGCATGCGTTCAGCGTTGATTTCAAACTCATACCATTCGAAATATGTACATTTGATTCCGGAGACTACTCGAATCATAAAAATTTACAGTCTTATTTATCGTTAGGCATTTACAAACAAGAAAAAAAGACATAGCAGCAAGAAGAGCAAGCACACAACCTTCTAATGAGTATTTTAGCAGACGTCGTCACAAATGTCCAACAGTGGATGAATATCTTCGGCTTTTTACACACATAGGACACGAACATGAACATTGTTCGTTAAAAAGAGCGTAAAAATGCATTCCAGTTGCTTGTCGGCAGGTTGTTCTTGCTTCTTTTTGAAATTTGTTTGTATATCAATTATACACCCAAAGAAAAATTACAGTAGGATTCATTATTTTCTATGAGATTCACTAATAACAATGAGAAATAATCTCCAATTTTTGGAAGAATATTTGTCAAGTTAAATACGCAGTCTTTAGAGTTTTCCACTACATAAACATATTATTAGGTTACATTTGAATATATTACTAACAATTTTCCTCTGGGTTATACACATGCCCCTCACAAATACGCACACATCTGTATCAAGTTCTCTTTGTGCCGATCTCTGCCCATAAGCCAAACAAGACAGAGCAGCAAGCAGAACAAACATACAATCCTCTAGTGAGTATTTAAGTGTTCGTATGCGAATCATACTTATTTTGTGCTTCGTGTTTATGTTGGGTCCTAGAGAGAGCCGAAATCAACAACATCCATCATACATGGTGTTAAGCATGAAGTAAGATGAGTGCTTCAAACTTTGAATATGATGTAGAGGTGGTTCCATCGTATCAGAAATTGTAACTATGATTCGATTCTACTTAACGTTTTGAATACTAACTGCTGAACTCTGATGGGTATACGGTTATGTGTTATTCCACTCTCCCTACTACCACCACCACCACATGCATATAAAGAAAGAATGCTTGAGTTTATTTGGGTTTTTGTCGCCAATATTATTTTAATATGATTATGGGGCTTATTCGCTCTCCTTCTCTGCCTCTCTCACATTAAGACTTTTTATATGGATGCCACCCGGTTATGCCGTTATTATTTTCGTAGTTGTGTTGTTAGCTATCTCTCTCTCTCTCTTTTTTTTTTTTGTCCATTTTTCTAGTTGTCATTATCCTGGTATTTTTTGCTTTCGAATTTGTTTGTTTGGAATTTTCATTGTGTGTGTTCCGTTGACATTGTGTCCCCACAGCATAGCTTAAATATCAAGAATCAATGCCCATGAAAAAGAAGAAATCTAAACATTTTCCGTTGTTTTCTGCGAAATGGATTTTGTTGTTACTGTGGCTGTGACTGTGGCTGTTTCTGTCTCTAGTGCTATTGTGGCTGTTGTCATTGATTTTTTTTTCGTTTTTTTATTGTGTGTGGTTAAATGAGTTCAAATGTGTTTTTTTTTGCAAGGAAAACTTGTCTGTGAACTCTGTGTCACTGGAAATTCTAATATGCCAGGCTGTTGGTAATTTAATAAAAACAAATATTTGTTGTTGCTATTATTGTTGTTGTCATGACAGACATATGGTTTAATTATAAAATAATACCAGAACCAACCAGATATGTCAGAGGAATTATTTTAACTGGCTTAGGGGGTTTATTAGTTAAGGAAAGAAAGCATTAAGACTAGAATATTTCTAGAAATATTAAATGTTAGCAAATTGTCTGCTTGTAGATATCGAAGGGTACATTGTAAAATATCTGCTAAGAGTAAAAGTCGAGCAGTTTTTGCCTGCTGGGAGAACAAAATTCTACAAAAGAAATATTTCAAGAAATTCTGAAACAATTTAGTGACCCAAATGATCTGTTTTGATCAGATGTTAGTACAAGGAAAACATGATAAAAATGTGAGTGTAGTTGTGTGAAGCATGTGTATAACCCAGAGGAAAATTGTTAGTAATACTTTCAAGTGTAACCTAATAATGTGTTTATGTAGTGGAAAATAGAAAGTCTACAGAGCCAAACCCCTAAAGACTTCGTTTTTAACTCGCCAAATATTCTTCCAAAAAATGGAGATCATTTCTCATTGTTATTAGTGAACCTCACTAGCAAATAGTGAATCCTACTGTGATTTTTCTTTGGGTGTATAATTGATATACAAACAAAATTTCAAAAAGAAGTGAGAAGAACCTGCTTCATTGAAAGCCGACAAGCAATTGAAAGCATTTTTACGCTATTTTTAACGAACAATGTTGATATTCGTGCCCTATGTGTATATAAAGCCGAAAATGATGTTCCCCTGAAGGACATTGATGCTTATGAACAACTATTTCGTCTTATTAAAAGAAATTTCAACTCAAAATGTCTGTTACCTACAAAGTTTACTGCATTTCAGGTCTCCTTTTTAAATAATTTCTTTTTTAACTGCCTTAAACGAAGACTTCGAGCGATTGTATAACCAAAAATATAAAAAAAATTGTTTTTCTCACGCATTGTATGGCTGTCAGACTACCGCGAATGTTGCATGAATAACGTACACGTAGGCCTACAATAAAGTATACGCAACAAATTGTATGCACATGTAATAGACCATGTTAACAGCAATTGGTAACAGGAAAACGAAAAAAAAACGGAGAAAAAATCAAACAAAAACAGAGAAAAAATCACACATCAAATGTGTATCAATAAGTGAGTGAGCGAGTGAGTATTACTACGGCCACTACAACAATCAGTGTGACTACCAACTGCTGATATGATGTGCCTGCACCGGTAATTTAAAGGCAGCGAAGAGACAGCAGAAGCAGAAGGAAAAACGAGAAAATATGTAAAGATGGAGGAGCACATGTAATACAGAGTAACACCACGTGGTTCTTTTTGAGAGCCAATAACCTGAAACGGTTGAATAATAACAAATAATAATAACAACAATAACAACAACAGAAACAAAATAAAATATTTTAACGTTACGTACATTTCTCATTATTTATGTTATTTGTTGCTGTTGTTGTTGTCGTGGTGTGTGTAATAAAATAGGACCTATTGATGGCATTTTCATAATATTGCCAGACAACATCAAAAACAAAAACAAAAAAACAAAACCATCAACGCAACAGAAAAGAAGAGCACAAAACAAGCAAAATTTTTTAACAACAGCAACAAAAACAACAGCAGCAGGCATCATATATTAGACAACAATAACAAAACGGGATGCGCCATCAAAGTTTACAATGCAACAATAACAACAACAATAACAACAACAACAATTGTACACTTATGTACTACAAACATTAAGAGAAAGAGTGTAACTCTATACCAAGAGGTTTAAAATCGTAGTAAACCATGCAATAACAACAACAAAAAATGTCAAAAACAACAAACATTGCATTTAAACCACCAAGTGTGTTTCTGCATGGGTGTGTGTGTGTGTGTGTATGTCAAAGCTACTACTATGAAGAGTAAGAAAACACATAAAAACAGGACTACCGAACACAACAATAACAACAACAACATCAACAACAATAACACAAGAGAACACAGAAAAGCTCATGCTTTTGGCAGTTCAGAGATAAATGATGCTGCTCCATCCATACATGTTTGTTGTATATGAACAACAACAAAAGTAAAGCAAAGACAAAACAAAACAAAAATAACTGAAAAAAGCGAACAAATTTCACAAAGAAAATGTTGGAAGAAAAAAATAGAAAAAAGAAAACAGAAAATACCAACACAATTCCACGCTGTCTAGCACAAGTAAAAGAAAAGTGAACAACTACATCAGGAATAACAACAATAACAACAACTAACTGCTAGAGAAACAACAATAATAACAGCAATAACAACAGTAAAAATGGTAACTAAAAAAAAAAACAAACCAAAACGAAAACGAAAATGTGATTGTGATTGTGTATGTGAATGTGCATAGAGCCGTACACTATAAAGAGAGATACGATAAACACACACAAAAGCCACTTACTTACTCAATATTGTAGTCATTTACAGTCATGGACGAAATTATAAGGCCAAAGCAAATATGCAGCAATGATTAGTAAATAAAAATTAAAGATTTTTCACATGAAATTTAAGTTTAAGAGTTTATTTGCCATTAGAAAATATTGTTTATTATGGCTCCTTCACAGATTACCTCAATCATGAAGGCATGAAGGCAAAAATATGAATAAAGGTTTCCATTGAAAGAAGGTTTTTTTTAAGAATATTAATGAATGTAGAGAAGAACAGATGCATTTGGAACACTGCCCTTCTCCTAATTGTTCAAAGACGATGAAATTGATAACAGCATGGGTATGAGGAGGCCCTAGTCTCGTACGTAGAGCGTTGACTAATACCACCGACTCAGTCATCTCAAACAAAACGAATTATGGAAAAAAAAAGATTCCTTTCCACAACTTCCTCTCAGCAGTTTTGGGACAAAAACTCTTGTATCCAATTGCGGATAAAATGAACGCACCACAATATGAATGGTGCTAGAAGCTGGGTCGTAATCCTGACTGAAGGGTTGTTGTGAACAATTACATAAGCAAGTAATAAGCCTGAAAGAAGACAAATAAGACAAGTACAGTACCTGGAGGTCGAACTGACCCATTTTACAACGTCCTAAAGGAGGGAAGGAGGAGAAAGCATGAAAGGAGGGTATGAAGGAATAGGGGGGTGGAGTGAGAAGCAGAGGAATCACACAGACCAGACACAATAAGAAGATTGGGAGAGCGCAACTACACCGATGAAGTCCTAGCACCTCTCAACCAGTCCTAGCACCTCTCAACCAGCCTATGCCACTAATGAATCTGTGGAGAGCCTTGATGTCGACTCTCAACACTGAATTCAAGCTCTCAACAAAGCCTGAATTAAGAGCTTGGCATTAGGGGAGCAGCTAAAAGAAATATTGCTTCTTCTTTGCAATACATACATAATTGGCCCTTCAGTCAGGATTACGACCTAGCTTCTCACACCATTCATGTTGTGTGCGTTTTATACGGGAATGGCTGGACTTACAGATTAACGTCCGAATTCCGAATGACGAATTTTTTAGAAACTTTTTCATGGTAATTTTTATTTTGACACTCGAAGTCTTTGCCAGAATTCTGTTGAGAGAAGATCCTGGTATACAAACCGGGGCTTTACGTCTAATAACCCAACACACTACCTACTACACTACGGCGATTTCAATGCAATTTAACACAAATAATTAACAAAATACTTGTAAACATTTGAAGAGGGGTTCGTAACCTTCATGCAACAATGTTCCTAATATTTTTACTAACACTGTGTTGATTGTAATTGTTTGTATGCATAAACACACATAGTTAAAGTAGTTGGCAACAAGAAGAGCAATAGACCGGCTTCGCAGCATTCATTGCAAATATAAAAGCACACAAACACATTCATACATATACATATACACACGTGCAAAGCACAAAAACAGGAATACAATGGGAAAAAGAAACGACACCGCATGAACAACAACAAAAACTACAATAAAAACCATAACAATATTAAAATATCAGAGAAAGAGCGACAGAGAGAGAGAGAGAGAGAGAGAAAATAAACAAAAAAAAAAGAAATATAGGAAGAAAAGAAAACTTTAACAACGACTATACGAGACAAAATGGAATTTTAATGATAGTAACATCAACGACAACAGCAACAACAACAACAACAATAACAAATGTATAAAATATACAAAAACACACTTCCATATAAACAAAATCTTTATCATACGTCATCTCTTGCGAATCTCTACGAAGAGTTTACAAAACCTAATACACACGCATTACACAAAACTCACTCACTCACTCACTCACTCAAACAAACAACATTTTCCTTATGAGAGATACAATCAATAGACACGCATACATAGTTGGTGGGAGTTTGATGTGTAATTGTAAAAGCAATAACAACAACAAAAACAACAAAAACAGCAGAAACATTAAGCAAAAGCATGACAACAACATTAGCAAATAAGAAAACAATCGCAAACAAAATTAACAAAAAATTATAAAGAACAAAAGTGTTTGTGTGTGTTTGTGTGTGTAAAATAAGAGAGTAAATTTGAATTTGGCTTGTATGTTTGTGAATTACAAATGCACACACTTACACTTAAATACGTACATACATACATACGTATCTGTATTGATATTAAACATGTGCAAGGCAGTAATAAGGTAGTGAGGAGTAATAGAAGCCTTTTAAGGGGCCTTAATTCGCATGCAAAAAAAAAAAAAGAAATTAATTCAAGGAAAACAAAATGGGATAACGCAGCAACTTTATAGTTATATCGGGTCCGCCATCTAACGTTTTTTTTTTCAACTAGTGCTTATTTCGTGAATGGTAACGAATATGGTTGCGTAAACGCGTTTTCGCTTCGCTAAGTGAGCCTGCGATCGACTTACAGAAGATGCCGATTTTGGCAAAAAAAAGTCATCTTTTCAGATGAAGCTCATTTTGATCTTGGCGGGTATGTAAACAGGCAAAATTGTCACATTTGGGGCAAATAAAACCCGCACGCACACATTGAAAAGCCGACGCACCCAAAATGAGTCCCTGTTTGGTGCGGATTGTGGTCTAGAGGCATAATTGGGTCATTTTTCTTCGTTATCGGTTCATGTTGAACGAATTTTTGTTCACAAAAATTGGAGGGCAGGATATATTTGGTTTCAATAGGACGGCGGTACGTGCAATACAGCCTTGTTTTTCAAGATCGCTTTATCAGCCGCATAGCTGATGTCGTTTGGCCACCTCAGAGCTGCGATTTAACACCGTTGGACTATTATTTCTTAGGGTTCCGTCAGAGATAAGTGTTACGCCGACAAACCAGAGACAATTGACGCTTTAAATGACAATATTCGTGAAGCCATTGGTAAAATACAGCTGCACACAATCTATAATGTGATAAAAAATTGGACCGATCGTGAAGGTTACTCCATGGCCAGCTGAGGCAGCCATTTGAATGAAATTTTTTCCATTATTAACCGGAAGGATTCTACTTTCAATTAAAAAAAGAAATTCGAGAAAGTATTCAGTAGTTGATTTTTTAAGGACCCTCAGGGTTTTAAAAGTGTTATAATTCTACAGTATACCGGATGGTAGTGTTAATTACAAGACCTCTATGAAAAAGGCAAACGGTCCTGTTTAAATACAACAACTATTCGATAATAAACAACAATAATGCAATCAATGTACGAAAGTTTTTACGTCTTAGTTGAAGCGACAGTGTTAACAGCAGTGAGACTTTTACAGCAGCCATCACATGTACAAGCATTGCCAGACGATACGCCAGATAAAATCAAAAGCAGGCAATTCATTTCAACTACTACTACTACAACTACAGCAACAACAACAACAACAACAACAACAAAAAAGAGGAAAACAAATAAAAATAATACGATAGAGAATCCCTTACTCAATGAATTTTTGTGTAATGATGGACTCTCACATATACACTCATAAACATACATGCATACATTCAAATATACTCACCATGTTTTATACATACTCACACAAACACACACACATGTCTAGGATACATAAAATAGTGTGTATACGTTTAAACCGCTTTAAAACATACTCATGTCTCATGCGGTGGTATTTTTAAGCGGGCTCTTTATGTTTTTCTTTTTTTGTTTTTTTTGTTATGCAGCAACACTCTCTCTTAATTTGTGAAAGCTAAAGAGTAAAATCATTTGCTCTTATTCTCTCACTCTCTCTCTCTCTCTCTCTCTTATTTGTTTTATATTGTATGTACGTTGGTTAGTATGTTGAAATTTGGGAAAAAAACACTAACAAACTATTATGCATAGATGTGCACATGGAGCAAAAACATGCTTTTCTTTGCTAGCAGGCAGCACTCATGTTACACTTCTTATACACACACTCAATCATTCACTCACTCACTCACACTAGCGTATTTGTATGCATATGTACGAGAGCACATTTTTGTTTTGTGCTCGTAAAGAAAAAAATGCCGGCAACACTTGTTATACGTTTTTGCTCTTACTTTTCCTTAATACTGTTCTTGTTGTTGTTGTTGTTGTAGGTTTCGTTTATATTTTAGCAAATCAAGAAAGGAAAAAACAAAACCGAACGAGAGAGAGAAATATCGCGTAACAAAAAAACACGATTTTAAACGATGTTTTCGAAATCCCAAAATATGGACCAAGCAATTGCTATTGTTTTGTTGCTGTTTGTTGTTGTTGTTCACGGTGGTTGTCTTTTTAACAGACAACGACTCTCTTTTTCACACTTACACAAATCTGTTTATGCATGCATATATGCCTATGTATGTGTATGTATGTATTGCATGTTACCGTATACATACACACATACATACATACGTATGTATACTATATACGAGCAGCATGGAGACTAAACGGCAATGAAAGAGTATTTTAATGGCGTATAAATGCTACACTAGACTTGTCTAAACGCATATATTTTTAATACCCGAATAATATCAACAAAATGTTGAAATGTTTTTTTGTTTTGTTTTTGGGAAAATTCTTTAAAAGCATACATTTAGGCTGCTTAAATAAAGAAGAAGTTTTTAAATACTTTTAGGTGTTATTGAAAATTCAAATGTAAATAATTACGTTAATTTTCTTTTGTTTTTACTATTTTTTTTCTCTGTTTTTTCTTTTGTTTTTATTGTTTTTGCAATTGTAAAGTATTTGTTTGTGGTAGTAGTTTTATGGTATTTTTGTACGTTTGTATACACATAAGCGTTTCAATGACCCGACGCTCTCGAACGTTGACTCGTTTCTATGATTTTATAGTTGTCATCGTGCTGTGGCAACCTTCTGTCATGTTAATCATTATTATCATCATAATGAAGTTTCAATTTTTTTGCTTTTTGTTATGGACTGTATAAGCATACATGTCTACACACATTTATAAACATTTTTTATTGGTTTTCCTTATTTCATTTCAATAAGTTTTGTTTTGTTTCTTTATTTTTTTTTTCGTTGATGCTCTTTAATTGTTGTGTGTGTGTAATAAACATTGCCGCAAAGTATACTTTAAAAAATACAATATAAGATTTTACTATTTCTCTCTCGCTCTCTCTCTCTCTCTCTCTCTCTCTTTCTGCCAAACGCTCTCTATCTATTTTCATTTTCTTTTCAATGCTCTTAATAAAGTAATTTTGAAATGAAAAAAAATAAGAAAAAAAAACCAAAAAGAATAGCACAAGCTACACTCGGAAATGACATAAAATTTCTAATGACAGCCATTAAGTCATAGAATGAAACACTCTGCTACACATACACATACCACACAAGAGCACGTTACTTAATATCTCTTCTTAAGAGCACTTGACTCTGACTATTACTCACTTACTCACTTACTTTCTCTCTCTCTCTCCCTCTCTCTCTCTGTCTCGGTCTTATGATTCTCTTTGTATGCATTGCAATATTGAAATACTCTTGTTTATAACAGTTATTTTGTATAAAGCAGCTCTTAACCTGTTGTTTTATATCCTTTTCCTGGTTAAAGCTGCTACAAGACAAGCAAGCAATGACGTCATTGTTGAGCTGCAAAACAACATCAACAACTTCAGTCAGTGTGCGCAATATTTACGACAGAAAAAAAAACAAAACGTATCTGGTCTCGTAAACCTGTAAGTATGAATGAAAATGGTGGCAGTAGCTCTTTTTGTTTTTTTTTTTCTTTGTAAATTTATTATCGAGCTCAAGTGAGAGCAAAAAGAAAATGCAAAAAAAAAAAAAAACAGAAAGGAAAGGAAAAAACGCAACAAAACATCATTCAATGAAGGTTTATTGTTTAGTAAATTTGGTTATTTTCAATTTGTAAACACTTTGTCGCTCTCTCACTCTCACTCTCTCTCTCTCTCTTCTCTCTCTCATACACACACACACACAAACTCGTAAAAAAATCAAAGCAACGGTTTATTCAATATGATTTCCTGTTTGATTAAATGTTGCCGACTTTTAAGCTGGCTGATGAAGATTTTGCCTGAGCAGGTTATTTAAGGCAAACGAAAGATTGATAAGTTAACGCGGCTTCCAAAAATTAAAACGGAAGTAATAAGCGGCATCATTTGACGTTATCGCTGTCAAAATGTAACAATGCGAATGAGAAGGGAAGATATCGTTTTAACATTCAATTTTATTAACAAAATAAAGTTCGCATTTTATCAGTCAAGTATTGCCGGTGGAAAGAGGCAAAAAAAAAAAAGAAAAATGGGAGAAAATGATATTTTAAATGAGCATACACATGTCCTGGGGAAGAGGTTTTAAAATGTTCATTTTCTTTAATAATACCAAAAGGGTTTCTTTCTTAGAAATTACTAACTAGTTTCTCAATACTACACATGTTGTGTGTTGTCTTCGAACGTAACTTTTCATGACAATTTTATTTAACTCTGAGATTTTTTGCCAGTAGACTACTAAGAGGAAGTCGCCGAGGCAACATTTCTTTTTGTTCGAGATGTCTGGACTAGGGTTATGAACCACGGCCTCACGTCTAATAAGCAAAAGCCCTACCAGCTAGACAACAACAGCTTCTGTGAATTCTACATGAAATCGTCTGAGGCTAGCATTGACAGACAAAAATGCGAAGACAACAAGAGGCAAATTTGAAGAGACTCTGCTGAAGAAACACGTCTTGAGTATTTCAGTTTTGTTTGAAATGTTTGAGCCAGGCGTTAAACCACGGTCTAATAAGCTAACATACATCCTACTAGACTTTGAAAGCGGTCAAAGCCTTCTATTATGATGGAATTGTTATAAGATTGAGTGGGTAATCGCCCTACAGGATGGCGTTTCGACATGCGACCTGCTTTTGACACACAATCTCGTAATGTTGATGCATTGAGATGTACTTGAATATCGGATTCGAATAGCCAAGAGCAGTTCGAAGGACGTACTCGATTCATATAAGTTTGACTGGAGATTGACTTTTCTAAAACCTTGGTCTAATGAAAATTCAGGTCAATGAGCAGGCAGATAAGCCTTTCCATAGAGTGGGAATAGAGGTTTATAAGCGTATATTGAAATGGAAAGAGTTTGCATAATAAGAAGCGATCTGGATTATGCAGCAGACAATTCAGAAGTGGCCTGAGGATAGAAATCTGCCTTCTGCTTTAGAATAGGAATGAATTCAAGCCCAATATGTAATTTCTGCGATGGTGAAAACGATTCAGTAGAACATATCCTTGAAAACTGTGCTGCATTAAGGCATCTCGTGATCATCTTGTGTTAGATAGGAAGTTACACAAATTTGGGTGAGAAATTATGGATATGGCCTATATAGATTGAGGCCAGTGCAATAAATGTGTGAACGTAGTAATCTAGTAACTCTATACAATAACAATAATGATATTGTCAGGAAAATGGAAATGGTGTTGCATCGTTTCACAATAAAATGATAAACAAAAGCTACAAAAACAAAGTATTCTTTACATGATAAACAAGTAAACAAAAATGTCAGAATAAAAAAAGGGGATAAGCAAGTAAACAAAAATGCAGCAACAAACAATGTAAACAAAACACACAAACAACGATGTTTACCTTTATGAAGATTTCGAGAAGGCGAAACAACGAATATTTGACTTCAAGATCATTCATCAGACTGTTTACGTTGACATATAAAAGGTTAGACAAAGTAGGCAACGAAGTCAGTAAAAATTCAGTCAGTCTGGTGTGAGGAGACTAATTGTGGTTTGAAGGTCTCCATTATAAAGATTACTCGAACAATTGTTAGTGTTTATGCAAAAGAGTGTTAAGAAGAATAACAAACAAAGCAATTGTTGTTGTTTACATCAAGTTGTGAACAGTGGCATACAGAATTTTAGGAATAATAAAGAATTTTAATTAAAACTAAAATCTACGAACTCATATTTTAAACGTTTTTAAAAAGATAAAAACGTAAAAATATTATTTTTATTATTAAATCCCTAATGTAGGAGAGATACGGCAGTATTCCATTTTAGCAGAAGTTAGATCCACGGGAAATGGAGACTGCTAAACTGATATGGATAAGAAAACGGATGGTCATCCATTACACTATTAGAAGACATTGCGATAGAGTTGGTAATACCTTAAATGATATCTGGATGATCTGTTTAAGAAGAAATTATAGACAATCATTCTAGTGCTTGTGTCCAGCATTTGCTATGAAGAATCTCAAGTCCTTAAAGTGTCATTTTCTCCCATCTTTCGCTGAATACTGGAATGCGATTATCTAACTCAAACGTTACTATCTGCAAACGCTACTAGAAACAACAAGTTTGTCTTGATAACGCCTGTCTTAAATTTTGTTTTCGGTGTTTTTTTTCTGTTTATATTTGAAATTGTGTAAACAAGGATTTCAAGGATATTAAATGACATTTGAAATTATTATTTAACCTATTCAACGTATTTAACTCGTTTAAAACATTTTTTAATTGAAAAACTTTTCTTTCTTGTCTCTGCAAGAAATTAAAAAAATCAACAAGTTAACGAAGAGAGAGAGAAGGAGAGAAAAGGAGAACAAGCACAGCGTATGAGAAGTTAAAGAAAAGCAAAGAAAGTGAAGAAGTAAAGTGAAGATGGTTAGTATTTCTTCAAAAATTGCAATTACATACACTATTATTATCATCCAACAACATGTTTTCTGAAAATTCACGGAGAAGAAATGAAAATAATTGGAAAGAAGAGAAGAAGAATTTTTTGTCTTTTCTTTTCTTGATTTTTTTTTTGTTTTTTTTTTAATTCTGCTTGACACACCAAACAATTGACAAAATTGACAATCCTGTCAAATGTCCTTTTAATTTAAATTCTTAAACTTTTTTTCGTTCTTCTTTTTCTTCCTCTTTCTTTCTTTCTTTCGGTTTTTGATATTACAACACCAAGAACAACAGCAACAACACGAACACGAACATGAACACGAACATGATAAAAATACTTGGTAGCATAACTTGAAATCTAAAGTCAATTTCTAAACAAGAATGAATAAAGAAATCGAGGAGTATGGAGGAGGAGAATGGCAGTAGTAGAATGGTAGAGAAGAAGGCAAGAAAGTGTTAAGCTTTTAACTGAACTCAACTCAACTTAACTTAAGTGAAATGTGTGTGTGTGTGTGTGTGGACGCAATGGTACTTTATATATCGAAAGGGGTGCGCCAAAAATGAAGCGACAACAACATTTAATGTGGAAGGAAGGACGCCAGAACTGTGTGCGAGTGAGCGACTGAGTAGTAGTAGTAGTAGTGGTGGTGGTGTTGATGGTGGTGGTGGTGGTGGTGGCGTTGAAGATGTCAGTTGCCAACAAAATAGAACATTTTGAATTGGATTCCTATGAAAGGAATTTCTATTTAAGAATTTGTCATGTCTTCACAGCTATCAACACTTTTTCTTTCTTTCATATTGTACAAATTGTTGTTGTTTCTTTCGTTTTCCATTTAGTATCTTCTCCATTTCAGTTTTGTTTTATTTTTTTTTTTTTTTCTACAGCCAGTATAAAATATCACACAGAAATCTAAAAAAAAAAATCGAAAAAAAGCAAAAAAAAAACTTCATGTTGACAATGATGGGTATTTTGCAAGTGAAAAAAATTTCAAAAAAAAAAAAAATTTCTTTTTGAGAAGAAAAAGAAGAAGAAGAAAAAGAAATTCAGAACAAGTCAAAACAAGAAGAAGAAAATTCAAGCAAAAGTTTAAGATTATTTAAGATAAGCCAAGAGACTGAGGGTATGTATGTACATACATACGTATCTACATGTACCTCCTGCAATAGCAATGTTCAGCTCCTATTTGGCCCTGATGTGACTATTTATTCTTCCTCAAAAAAAAAATTAAAAGGGGAGGGAAAACAATACCACTTCAAATTGTATATCATAACAAGAGGATTTGTTTTTTTTGTTGTTATGGAGACACTCTAAAATGGGTTAGATTTTCTGATTTTATTTGGCCAAACACTTGTCGGAAGATATTTTGTATGTGAGTGTGTATAGCACATACATATGTACATACACACCTCAATAATACCTGACATGAATGATCAAAATGTCTTAAACACTAACAAATGTACAGTAAAAGGGAAAAGTATTCGCACAGAAAGTTTTTACCTTTAAAGGCTAACAACAATGCACGACAAAATTTAAAATAATTTAAAGTATTTTGTATGACAACGGATTAGACTATCCAAGAACTTTTTCCCAAGGCTTTTGAGACACTGAATTATTGTTATCATTATTTTATTCGAACGTCCCGTCCTCACACTAACCCACCCTCACCCGATCGCGGAAGGCTCGTCCCCATTACGTAGGGACACGTACACACTACAGTCCGGACTGTAGCGGGAAAGGGAAAAGTTATGGCAACGAGAACATAAAACAGCTACAGAACTTAATCACAAGCTGAATAAGGTACCAAAAAAAAAAAAAACGGAACTATCTAAGACAAGAACAAAAATACGTTTTTATACGATAATTTATAAATTAATGCCAGAATACAAGCTACGTTTTATATTACAAACACTACAATTAAAATCTATAAAATCATAATGCGAATTAAAATCATTACATAATCTACGAAAAGGAAAATTACATGCATAATTCGATCTATAGACATCTAAAGAAAGAGGATGATAGTGCAAAGCAAAAACTCAGAATCGATATCACCTTTAACCAGATTAAAAATAAAACAAACACCTAAAACAGACCTTCTACGTTCCAAAGTTGGAAGTTTTACCAAAGCTAATCTATCCTCATACGGCGGAAGCCCATTGGTATAATCCCATCCTAAGCCACGTAAACAGAATAATAAAAACTGTCTCTGCACAGACTCGATTGAATCACTATGACAACGATAGTATGGATTCCAAATAACAGACGCATACTCCAAAATAGGCCTAACAAGTGAAATGTACAGTAGTTTTGTTATATAAGGATCAATGAATTCCCTAGCCCATCTTTTCACAAAACCAAGAACAGCTCGAGCCTTGCCAATCATCAAACTCATATGATCAATAAAAGACAACTAGATGACCCGTACGAATATTTCGCACCGTTAATTGTTATTATTGTAACATAAAATGAAAATAATTAATAGAAATTTTATTAAAAGTATAAAAATATTAGAAATCATAATATCATCATACATATTTACATACATAAATACATATCGCTCCTTTATTGCTACATATTCATATCTAAAAAAAACTTGAACTTGGCAAAATGCGATTTAAGTTTTCAAGGCATAAGTCCTATGATCTAATTACCGCAAACACTTTTTGCTATAACTTCGGTTCAGCTTGGGATATAAAACTGATTTTTTTCCAACATATACAGAATTTCTTGAGATCTGACTATGTTGCAATAAAGGAGCGATATGTTTAAATGCTTTTATAATACTTCTTTGAATACAATGTTAAAAGTAATGACATGATCATCGTTAACTTTTTGCCCGTACGAATCCTTAATACAAACTAAAATATCTTTAAACGTACGCACTCGAGAAAAAGCCACGTATAAGTGCCCATGTGAAAAGACCGGTTCTGGTAAATACAATCCTAGCTTTTGAAGAGTTTGACCTTGTGCTTTGTTTATCGTCACAGCAAAAGCAACTTTCACAGGGAATTGTTTTCATGTCATTTGGAAAGGCACAGTTAGATCAGAAGGTGTAAGGTTGATTCGGGGTATGAGTACAGTTTTATCGGTATGAATAATTTGTGCTGATATGATGTGCTCTTCCAAGTTTGTTACGATTAGCCTGGTACCATTTATTAACCCCTGTTTAGCATTAAGATTTCTGATTAACATTATAATTGTATTTGTCTTTTCAAATGTACGTTATTTTTATTCTTATTTTTCTTAAAACCTTTTAACTGTTAAATATCAGCTGACTACTATATATAAGTACATATATATTAAAAGACACCGTATTACTACACTTTATAAAACAAACAATGCCATGACAATAACGATATTACCAAAATGGCTTTTACTATTTTATATATTATTATGTGGAATAGCATTACAATTAAGCGACCCTGTTTATCGCACTTGATCTAACAACTATTGCAAAGTATTGCCAAAACAGATTTTTACAACTTAATATGCATATTATATATAACTGACTTAGTAATAAACGGCATTATAGTAAATAGCGGTATTGCCAGAATGGATTTCAATACATACAATATTATGTAGAACTGCATTATTATTAAACGTCCCTGTATTAGCACACTTAAACAAAAACATATAATCATAATGACAACAGATATTATCTTGCGGTTCTATATAAAATATAATTTTTATCAATGAAAATATTAATTTTTCAATTTCTAATTATTTTCTTAGATTAGTGTTAGACATAAGCTTTAAAATGAGATATCATTCATTAAATTTGATGCGGTGGTATGGGAGATATTTGCAACCGACAAAAAAAAGTACTTTAGAAATAATATATATGATTTAATATCCAATAGTACACCCAAATCAAGATATGAAGGCACAGTTTCCAAAGGGCAAGAATTAATCATATAAGTGGACGAGATTACACCAAGGCGAGAGAAAACCATGCATTTACATTTTCTCAAATTAAGATCCATTAAATTTATCCTGCACCAAGTAACAAACAAATCAATATTTCACTGAAGAACAGCCTGGCCATGATCATCATGAAAAGTATAAAATATTTTAACGTTGTCAGCATACATCAGAATATTACAATCAGATAGAGCAGAAGGAAGATCATTCAGAAACAATATAATACCCTGCGGAACACCAGAAGTAACATATACAGTCTTAGACAATACATTCCTAAACAATACCCTCTGAGTCCTAAGGGAGAGGTAAGAGTCTAGCCAACGAAGAATAATATCAGGAATACCGATTAGTGAAAGTTTAAGAAGCAAAATTCTATGATCAACCCTATCAAAAGCTTTACTGAAATCAGTATAAATTTTCATCAGTCCGAGCACCGACAAGAAAGCCCCTGAAAACATGTGTAGTAAATTCAAGAAGATTTGTGACAGTCGACCTGCCTTTCAAAAAACCATGCTGGAAAGGAGATATTAAAGATCTCGTATTAAAAAAGGGATAATCCGTCACTAGTTTCTCCATCAACTTGGGAATAGCACTGAGCTTGGCAATACCGCTGTATTTGGAAATATTAGATTTATTACCCGACTTGTGTGTCTTCCAAATAGATGGAAAATGACCAACCCTCAGAAACCTATTGAATATAAAGGTCAAAGGACCACTCAAGACAACAGCACATTTCCTTAAAATAAAGGCCGGGAAACCGTCAGGGCCCGGCAAGGGTGAAACGTCCACTAAACTCTACAACTGTCCTCACAAACTTCAGGACATTGTTCATATAACCCTCATATATAGAATCTTCATATTGGCCTGGAATCAATTTCTATTTTGAATAAGCGTTTCTAGAGGCAGTAGCACTCAGTTATCCTGATACTTCATCTATATAGCCTGTTACACAACACAAATCTGTCTCTTCCTATTTTAATTACTTTGCAAATGTTTACTTTTACGATTAAATTCATCCCACATGCTTGGCTTTAAGTTGTTCGATATGTAAGCTTGTGATGTCAGTTTATTGTTCAGCATTATTCCCAGAGTCTTTTCAAATTTGCCTATTGTAGTCTTCGCATTAATGTCTGTCTGTCAATGCTCGCCTCAGACAATTTCATATAAAATTTACATGGTTCATAACCCAGCGGCGACTTCCTCTCAGTAGTCTTCTGTCAAAAACTCTATGAGTAAATAAAAATTGCCAAGAAAATATTCTCAAAAAATCTGTCGTTCGGAATCGACTTTAAACTGTTGGTAGTGCCACTGACGAATACACTTAACGCACACAACCAGGGTGGTGTGAGCACCTATGTCGCAATCCTGACTAAAGAGTTGTAATGACCATTAATGTTACGTGAAGTCGCCGTGGTCTAGTGGGTAGTGTGTTGGCTTATTAGACAAAAGGCCCGGGTTCGAATCCCAGGTCAGACATCAAAACGAAAAATATTTCTTCGGCGACTTCCTCTCAGCAGATTTCTGGCAAAGACTCTGAGAGTAAAAATTGCCATGAAAAAGCTTCTCAAAAATTTGTCGTTCGGAGTCGACTTTAAACTGTAGGTCCCGCCACTCAGGTATAAAATTAACGCACACAGCATAAGTGGTGTGAGAAGCTAGGTCGTAATCCTGACTGAAGGGTTGTAATGGCCAATTATGTATGTATTAATGTTACGTATGATATCGACGTTACATCGTTATGTTGCCCTGTACACCGTCTTGGAATCCATCAGGTTGAAATCCAGTGCTCTGATGGCAGCCCGATTATCGGAGCCTATTGCCTTCACAGCAGCCTGTATTGCTGAAATTTCTGAAGTTTGAAGATAAGCTGATAGGTTTTGCACGGCTTAATTATGCCACCAAATTAAAGTTTAAAATTTTATAATTTTTCTCGTTTGTCTATTTGCCCAAGAGAGAGAGAGAGAGAAAGTGAGAGATGAAAGGAAGAGAAATCTTTAATAATCATTTAGACATTTTGAATGCAAATAAATTTCATTTAAAATTTATGACACACTCAGCCATTGTAACTGACTGGCTGCCGTATTAAATGACTGAATGACTGACTGGCTGACTGACTGACTTGACACTGGCTTGTTGATTGGATTGGTTAGTTCACAGTCTGGGATTTGTCCTTTAAAAAATGGAAAACAAACAAATAGAAAAACGTCCTTATTTTGTTATAAATTCTACTCCCCATCTTCTTACATTCTCATTCATTTTTTATTATTTGTTTCTGTCTTTCTCTCTCTCTCTCTATCTCTCTCTATCTGTCTCTCTTGCTTTGTTTTTTATCGCCAAAGTGATGATGTTACCATATTACATTAGTGTTGTCCATTCTGTGGTTCTATTACAGTTCTTAACTTGTAATTTTATTCTCCTTCACCCTCCACCCTCCACCCCCCAACCATTACTCTTTTCTTTTTGTCATTTTTTTCTTCTTCTTCTGTTTTTGCATGTCATTTTTCCATCACCCTCTGCCAGAGATGTGTACAAAGCTTACTGGACCCACTGTAGTTGCTGCGTAATCTTTTGCTTGCCTGGTTAATACAGTTACAGTTACAGTTACATACATATGCAAAGAATGTAAATGCGTGCGTGGATGTGTGTATGTGTGTGTGCGTGTATGTGTAAGTGTGTGTAAAAATGAAAAATAAAAGAATCATTTCACACTCATCAAGTTGACAAAGAAAAACTTTTTTCATTATTTTCATTGAGCTGTCAGTGTGGTATTATTTCTCTGTGCTGTTTTGCCTTTTTCATCATCATCATCATCGTCATCGTCATCGTCATCATCACCATCTCCTTCGTTTTCTTGTTTCCTTTTTTTCTCTCTGGCCAGCTAGTGCCAGTGCCAGTGCCAGCCAAGATGAAACGTATGAAATTTCCAAATGAAAGATGAGTAGCAAGAACAGGAGTAACATCCTGTGTATACAGGATGTTTTCATGTCTTACACTATACCCCCGTAAAAGAAATGTTGTATGCTTTACACCCCCCTACACTCCCCAAATTTATTGTAGTTTTGCTTAGCTGTCCGTCTGGTTTTTAGAGTTTTTTTCCTTTGGTTTTTTTGTTTTTCCTTTTTTTTTTTGAATCGAATATGAATACAAAAGGTCTGCTTTAAGAGACACGCATCATATTTCTTGGCCGGTTGATAGAAGAACAACAACGAAGAAGAAGTTAACTTTGAATATAGAAACGTGTGTTAGGATGGTGCGAGTATAATAATAACGTAATATTTTCTATCGGAGACATGATGAATAAGTGTCCCGTTTTCTAATATATTTTTAATGCGACATTCACTCTCCTTCTCTCTCTCTCTGTGTATGAGGACTGTTATATGTCACAGGGATAAATGGACTTTAAATGGCAGTGAATAGAAGAGAATGAAATATTCCAATAATTTTGCTCAAAGTGAAATATGTCAAGTTAAACTAATTAAAAAAAAAAATTCCTTATCGCATACATTGTTTCCTTTTCATATTTTTATTCTCATAAAAGATATTAAAATTGTGAAATTATGAAACTCAAATAATGGAAACTCATATTCTGTGTGGCTAAAAGCCTCTACTTTCAGGCAGTTTCTAACAGACTAGACGTTTACATGCTTCCAAGAGAACTGATGACAACAGTCTCCTTAAGGGCTCACATATTGCTATATCGACGTCTCCATTCTATAACGTTCTAAGTGTACTTAGAACGTTTATAATGTTCTTCCATTTTTAAATTCTACGTTCTATAACTTAAATAATGTCAAAATTTGGTTAAGATCTGCCGATCCGTTCCGAAGATATAGGTAAAAATCTACTTAGAATACACGTATAGTCGTATACATACATACATAATTGGCCATTACAACCCTTCAGTCAGGATTACGACCTCGCTTCTCACACCACTTATGTTGTGTGCGTTAATTTAATTCATAAGTGGCGGGACCTACAGTTTAAAGTCGACTCCGAACGACAGATTTTTGAGAAACTTTTCATGGTAATTTTATTTACTCTCAGAGTGTTTTGCCAGAAATCTGCTGAGAGGAAATCGCCGAAAAAATACTTTTTCTATTTTATTTTGATGTCTGGCCTGGGACTCGAACCCTGGCTTTATGTCTAATAAGCCAACACACTACCTACTAGACTACGGCGACTTCACACGTATAGTCGTATGTCACGTGAAAACTTTGAGAGCTCTTGACTCAAAACACACTTTTTCGACTTAGAATGTTATAGAACGTAGGCATCAATATGATTTTAAGAACTTTGGCAAATGAAAAAGCGAATTGAAAGAAGTATTCATTACATACCCGGTAGTCGCCGTCACAGCTAATCAGTGACGAAAGCTATGACATTTGAAAAGTGCTCATAACATAAAAACACTGGCCCGACTAGAGGGAGAAAAAAAATTGTTTTAAGTATTACGAACCAAATGCGTTAGAAGCAACAGATATACAGAAGGAAAAAAGCAGAAAAATTAAATGTAAACAAACATTTATTTTGTGTTAAAAAGGGAAAATTTAGAATATTTTTTAATTACTTCAATGAAAATTTTAAAAATTCGTAAATATTTAAATATTAATCGAAAAGTGACTAGTTTCTGGTCACAATGAATATAGTTTTTTGTGCAAAAGGTAAGTAAGAAGCTAACTATATGAAGATCAAATAAGACATATTGCTTATAAAATTTTTTTCTTGCAGAAATTTGTGTATATTACCAGTATTTATTAATTTCTTGAATGAAAAAGTTTAAATTCTGTAATATTTTCATTATTAATCGAACTCTTAGCAATTTCTCTTCACAATGAAATAAGTTCCGTGTGTAAAAGATAAGTGAAAAGAAAAATATAACAAAATATATTCTCATAACTTTTTGTTTCAGGAGTTTGTGAATATACCTCTCAATTGGTTAAATACTAAGTTATTAACAATCGATGCAAAGTGTCACCAAATACTTTAGTTCCGTACTACGTTGCCCCAATAAAAAAAATGCATTTCCTTTCAAAACTATTCTATTATTTTACAAAAATATCATTAATTTCTACCAAAATAGAAAATAAAAATCCACCCTAAAAATTAACAAAACATAAATAAACAAAACTGAACGAATCAGACAGAGACAGAAATACTTTTTGGTAATATTTGCTGTCTCTTTCATTTTTGGATAGTGCTCCTGTCAAATTCGTTTCGTCACTGATTACACCGTGGTCGCCGTAGTCCAACAGGTATTGTGTTGGCTTATTAGAGGTGAGGCCGAGATATAAATTATAGTGCAGACACCTCGAATAAAACGAAACGAAAGAAGAAGTACGAAGAAAAACGAAGAAATATTTCGTCCGGCAACTTTCTTTCAACGGTCTTCAGGCAAAAACATTGTCAGTAAATAAAATTCTCATGAAAAGTTACACAAAAATCTGTCTTTCGCAGTTGACTTTAAACTATAGCTCTTACCACATGAAAAACATGAGTGGCGTTAGCAAATAGGCCGTAATCCTGACTAAATGGTTGTTTAATTTTGTACTTGAAATATGATCTAGAACCGCTTCAGCAATTCGAAATTCTTATAACTCAGAATTTCTCTCAGCAGATTTCGGGAAAAAACTCTCGAGAGTAAATGAAATTGTCATGAAAAGTTTCTTTAAAACTTAATGTTCTCTGAGAAACTAGATTGTAAACCTGACTAAAGGGTTGTAATGACCAATTATTTATGTATGTACGTACCAGAGATTAGCAAAGTGTTTTCAAAAAGATGTGTAGAATCGAATCATGCGTATAATTTCTGATACTTATACCAACGCATTCATACTTATTTTAACATCATAGAACCTCTACTCATATTCAAAGTTTGAAGTACTCATCATATTCAATACTTAACAACACGCATGATGTTGTTATTGATCTCGACTCTTCATAACTCAATTGATGCACATGAAGCACAAAATAATTATGAATTGCGTATGAAGACTAAAATACTCACCAGAAGATTGTGTGTTTGCCCTGCTTGCTGCTCTACTGCTATAAGAAGTATTTTTCTAATGTTATGTATGTAAATGAGTAGTCTTATGTGAATCAAACATATTTCGAATGGTATGAGTTTGATGTCAATGTTGTATGACACATACTCATTGCAACCTGTACTTATAAATCAACGTACGTAGTGAGCATGAATGAATCAGAGTAGTTGGTTAAATTTCAATATTGTTGACTCCCTGATAAGGACTGACTCACTTTATTAAGAAAATTTTATGACTGCTTATGAGTAGCATAAAAACGATTCATTATTGATCTCTGGTATGTATATTATTCGAATGGAGTACAACTCTCATGTATGGGCCGGTGCTCCAAAGTCTATTTTGAAGCTTCTCGATCGCGTACAGGAGAGGGCGAAGGTGCTTATTAATGACAGTAAGGTATCCAACTCTATTGATTCGTTGGAGCATCGTCGCAATGTGGCGTGTGTTTCATTGTTCTATCGGTACTATAATGGGAGGTGTTCTCGAGAGATAAGGGGCTTGGTTCCTGATAACCACATATTTTTACGTGGTACTCGAGCTTCTCACAGAGCACATCCTTTTGTGGTTGATTGTCCAGTGAACCGCACAATGCATTACAGGGAGAATTCATTTTTTGCCCGCACTGCTCGCTTGTGGAATGAGCGAGAGTTTTTCCCGTCAATTACGATATTGGTGAGTTTAAATCGAATGTCCATAAACACTACTCCCTCTTTCCTCCTTCCTATAACCTATTTTCCTAAACCTGCACAATGCACTGCATGAATAGGGGCCATCCCCTGAGTGTCGGTTTTTATTAAAAAAAAAAAAAAATTTAAATGGCCATAGCCAGGAGAGAGCCCTTTTCAAAAACCTATAGAAAAAAAAACAAGATCAGTTTCTTGTTTTCGAGTTGCCAAATCGCAAACTTTTTATGGAATTAAAAAAATTTTCTTTTTAGTCGCTGGCATTCAATGGAATTTATTCATTCCACTTCTATGCATAGCGTGATTATCGGCATTATAGTTGTGACAGTTAATAAACAATTCTATTAAATTTGTTTTTGTTGTTATTGTTGTTGTTGCCGGCTTTTTTTTTATAAGAAACCGTTAGCATTTATTTATTAATCGTAAACGTTATTCAATAAACGGCCATTTAAAGGAAATAACGCAATAAATAGCGGCACCTTGTTTCTGAAGTGTAAATGCCTTGATTGATGATTTAATTTAAGGGAATAGGGTTGCCATTGTTAGTTTTTTTTTTTGTATTTTAAATAATAAGAATTTATTGAACAAATATTGCTTTAAAGTTTTAAAACACGAAATTAAAAATTTAAATTCCTTTGCTTATTTTCTTATCCTGCAATTCAGCATTATTCCCATTCTCCCTCCCCTTTCCTACATTCCTATATCCTCCATTTCCTTCCTCCCCTAAGGACAATGTACAATGGGTCAATTTCGACCTCTGGGTACTGTGCTTGTCTTGACCGACAGGTGTAGGTCTTTTAACCTAACCTAACCTATTCAGCATTATGTTTGTTAAACTTGGCAGCTCTGGGTTTTACATTTTCGATTTATTGATGAGTTTGATAAAGATTTGTTTCCAATTAATTTATTTGCTGGAAGTTTTCTTTATTTTTGGTTTATTTTCAAGCAGCTCTTGGAAGAAAGCAAGTTCGTGTTATTGTTGCCTTTGAAAGCAATTCATATGCATTCTCTCATTGATTCTTTAAAGAGCATATGGCCTTGAGACTCTATTAAACAATTTGTATCAGATTAGCAAACGTTTCGTATGCCTTCACTCTAATACTATGTTCAGACATGCACTTATATTGAGAAAATCGCAATAAACTTCATTATTGATCTCAATATTTCATATAAAATTTCAATTAATTATTGGTCAATAAATTCATAAATTGTTATAATATTGATTAAAACTTCAAATACAACACTGTCATAAGTACGTTCAGTGAGCATATTACATATTTCCGAACACTTTCTATTGATATTTGACAACTCAAATGTAAACAACGACAGTGTCATAAGCAAAAGCTTTCTTTTCTGCTAGCTATCCCATATTATCAAATTTTTATTTCTCATCCTTCTGAGGAAATCCACTGTGGAGTCACAAGTAGTCCCTATTAACTGCAACAGCTTGGCGTTTCGGTTAATCGTTAGCAAATATTTTTTCCTTTTGCCACTAATTTTCACGATTAAATTAATAGCAATGTTGTTGAAGCAATCAGCTGTTTTGTTTACCAGCTGTCAAATAAATTTTCGTATATTATATGTCTGAACGCTAAAAATATTGTTCTCAATACAGGGAATATTGATTTAATAAAAGTGCATGTCTGAACCATCAGACTGGGTGTCAAATTCATAAAACTAATTACAGGCGCCTGTTTGCAGTCACTTTAACTAGGAGAAGAGTTGTTGTATTTGCTTTTTACATTGCGCCGAAGTTTAGAGATCACAATGGGTAGAGTTGTGACTCGACTGAACGTATAATTGTTTACAATTACCTTGGGTATACCAAGCTGAATCAATTAGGAGTCTTACATTATCCTTATACGCCCTGGCCTTGAATGCGAGGATAGAATTTGCCTGGGTACCATTATTTATAATTAAAATTATCATCTGTTTTATATTTTTGGAGGCCATTTACGCACTTTTAAGATATTGATTACAGCGATCGTCAAAATTGTAAAATGTTGCAACAAATTTTCTTTGTGTCTTTGTAAATATTATTCTTGTTTTTATTTTATTTGATTTTATTTGTTTTCTATGGAAACTTTCCTTTATTAACAGTCTAAAATAATAATTCCCTTTATAAAAGGAAATATTTCGCATGTAACTCCCCCGAGAAGAACTTGAAACACACTTCAGTTCAGTAGTTAATGGTGGAAATACTTCATATGTACCGTATATTGTTGGTATTTTTGTTGTATGTTGTTTATGTTGTATTGTTGTAATATTATTGTATTGTTATTGTGTAGTTAGTTTTAGAAACCAAAGTAAGTTACTATGCTTATGCTTGCTCTTCTGTAGAGAAGAAGCGAGCAATAATAATGAACGCAAAGAAAGTAGTTGTAGAGAGAGAGAGAGAGAGAGAGGGGGAGAAAAGAAATAGTTGTGCAGTAAAAGTACGTTTTCTGTTTAGGCCCTAAGCCAAATGTCTGCTTTGAAAGTAACATTTTTAACATTTCATTCTTACTTTTTGTTGCGCTTTTTTTTCCAGTGTTTTTTTCTCTTTTCAATATTCCTTTTTCACATTTTTCATTCATTCAGTGTTTTATTTTGAATATTCTTTCTTATTTTTTAGTACGTTTTGTAGTGTTTTTTGCGTATTTTCAAGGATTTTTCTTTTATAATTTTTTTTTGCGGTGAGGAGAAGGAATCCCTGGTGTATTTTATGTATGACACGGGCGTATATTTCAGACGTACAATGAAGCAGAGTGAAAAATGGAGTGGGGAAAGCTTCTGGTGCGCATCTCAACTCATCTACACATACATAATTGGTCATAATAATCCATCAGTCAGGCTTTCTACATAGCTTCTCACACCACTTATGTTGAGTGTGTTAATTTTATACATTATGAATTGAAGAACTCATGAAGTTAGCACAGTTCGATTAACGTTTCTTGATTGATTCTCATTTTACTTACCATTGTCTCTCTTTTATTATTCCTATATTGTTAGTGTCTGCCTAGACCGAATGCATGAATGTAAACTGGAGTAATGAGTACTACAGACCCTCAACACTACCTGTGGTTCGTACTATAGCAGCTTAGAGCGACCTTTATGTTCTTATCCGAAACGAAAGGAAATTCTTCAGTTCTGTTTCGTTTGATTTTAGAATGATAAACTCAGTCCCATTTCAAATAGAGAACGTTGTTTACATTTATAGAGATTTCAAGGAGGCGAAGTCATGAACATTTGCCTTCAAGAACATTCATCAGTATGTTTACGTTGCCATATAAAAGGCGAGCCAAAACAGGCGTTCGAGTTAGTGAAGTTCAGTCAATCTTGTGTGAAGACGCGGATTGTTTGAAGAGAGTAAAGGTGAATTGAAGATTTCCGTTACCAAGATCTGTCGAATAATTTGTCTAGTAATTGTTATTATTTATGCAAAGGGTGTAAACAGAGGAGTTGTTGTTGTTTACATCAAGTTGTGAACAGTGGCACACAGAATTGTGCGAAGAATAAAGAATTCAATTAAAACTAAACACAAATTTAATTTTATTTTATTTGCTTATATTTTAAACGTTTTTAAATGGTAAAAACTTAACAATAAGTTATTAGTCTCTTGGTAGAAAGGACTAAAAGGTCCCTTAAAATATCGAATTGGCCTTAAACTAGAGAGTATCTATGTAAGCAGTGGTATACTTCCCCTACGTCAACATTTACGCATAAATAGCACAAACACAGTTTGTTTTCTTCTATTCATTCACTTATTTCGTTAGTTGTTTAAAGCATGTTTATGTTATTCTTCTTCTGCTTCTTCTTCATTATTTTGCCGAATTTTCTTTGTACTATTTTGGTATGTTTTTAAAGGCAAAAAAAAAAACTAAAAGATGAAAAATATTTTGGTTCTCTTGCAAATATGTAGACAAATACATGCTCTACTACTACTACTACCACTACCACTACCATCACTACCTAATGCTAGTGATGATAGTAGTTTCGTTGGTGATGGTGATATTATAGTTCCACGTTCCACTGGTATTTGTTAACCCAGTATTTCAAGTAGAATGCCAAAAAAAAAAAAGCTTTTGGCCTGGTACTTATGCTTTATTTGTTTCATGCCCCATGCCTTTCTTTGACTATTTCTAGATGATGATGTACTTGTATTTGTTGTTGTACTTGTACTAGTACTAGTACATCATATTATATAATATTAGCATAATTCCACAGAAAAAAATACTTAAAATAGCTACAAAATCTACAGAAAAGAGAAAGAAATTCTTAAGCAAACTTTAATGTGAACACAATGGGAATTTCTAGTGTTTTTTGCTCATTTTATGAGTATAAGTATGCTCTTTGAAAGCCATATTATAAGGGTTAAACTTGTTTTTATTTTTTTTTTTAAATAAATTACTAAAAAATTTGTAAAATTTAAATGAAATTCTCACAAATGAAATGAAATTTTCGAAAATAAATCACAACACTTGGGTCTTGCCCAGGCCTTGTCTATGCAATAAAAATTTACAAATTTCTAATGAATTTTTTTTCTCTGTTCTGTATGCTGTAAATAGGCCTCTTTTTCTAAAACTAGGCAACAAAAAATATGCCAAAACAAAAACAAAAACAATCAATTCACTCCCCAGTCAATTGGTAGTTTGGTTGACTTTGCGTTGTAAGTGAGTAAAAGTCGAGGGGAGGATGTGTGTGTGTGTGTGTGTGTAAAGCTTGTTTTATGAGTTTCCGCTATTTCTTCTGTTGTTGGCCATAGACCAACATTACAACAACAACAACACCAAATTATCACCCAAAACAAGTCATAAATAATCAAAATGTTTGGCCCGCTCCTATCAAACGAATATCTAAAATGGTTACAACATCTATCAGGTCAGGCCAGAATACCTCAATTTCCACATACATACACACACACATTCATAGATATATTTGTATGTATGTATGTACATATGTATTCATGTATGTACGTATACCATTAGACATGAAATGATGTTTTGATATGCTTTCTACTTGTTTCTTCCACACATTTTTGTTGCCATTGTTAGTGAATCCGTGTAAACGTTTACTTACATGTGACAATAGGGCAACAACAATAGCAACAACAACAAACAATAACAATAGTAATGCTGATTAGTTTAGTAAAACATTTGAGTACATTGGCAATAACGAATATCCGAAATATTACGAACTCAACGAATAGTGAAAAGCCCTCCTCTCGCTATCTAATAATATATGGCCAAATAGGCACAGTGGTTTAATGAAATAAAAATTGAGAATAATTTTCGTTTTTTTTTCCAAATAAAAACGAACAAATAAATTTTAATTTCTGGCCTATACTTTATGAATAGCTTTGCGTCAGATATCAGCAATAAATATTCAAAAAGATGAGTACAATCGAATCATTCTCATAATTTCTGATACTTATACACACGCATTCATACTTGTTTTAATATCATGGAACCTCCTCTACTCATATTCAAAGTTTGAAGTGTACTCATCATATTCATACTTAACAACGTGTATGATGTTGAATTCGAGTCTCCATAACTTAACATATCGACTCGAATCATTTATAATTATGAATCGCGTACGAATACGAAAATACTCACTGGAAGATTGGGTGTTTGCTATGTTTACTGCTTTATCGTCAATCGAATCATTTCTATGTATACGAAACGTCCTGAATCTAAATGCGAAGGCTTATGAATCAATCCTATTTCGAAAGCTATGACTTTGATGTCAACGTTATACGCATGCTCAATGCAACATGTACTTATAAATCAACGTTGCAGAGTAGTAGAGCAGCAATGATTCAATTTTTTCGCTACTCATAAGCACTCATGAAATTTTGAATATACATAAGTGAGTCAACAATATTGAAATTTAATAGACTATATATATATATACTGAGCACCAAAAGTGAGTAAACACCACTGAAAAAATTCATTTTCTTAGGATAGCGAGTAAAGTAAATGAGAATAATCGAATAAATTTCCAAAAATAAAAACATTTATTTGTTACTTATACATAAAATACTAAAACAAAAACAAAAAACAAAATTATTGTTGTGCTACTAGTATATTTTTTATAATAGAAAATTTTAAATTACAGTGGGTGTTGTCTCACTTATTGTGCCCAATGTACATACATACATTGGCTATGTTGCTTCCGAAGGTAGTTAAATTAAAAAAAACCGCCATAGCTCGGTAACTATTAATGATGATACAGATTAACTAAAAGGGCAGAAAGCAGTTGTAAATAAGGTGCTGAACAAAGTGTAATAATTATACAAACTGGGCTTAAGAGGAGTATTCTCTTACTTGGAAAGGAATCAATGAAAACCGTTATACTAAAAGGCTGGTGAGTTGCCGTATGATCAGTAATACTTACAAAATCGAGTTCAGGAAGATGAATAACGAATTAATTCTCCGATTAATAAATCGTTGATGTATTGAGAGCTCAGACATCACAGATAATGGTTTTGCCAGGATTACGACTTAGTTTCTGTAGTAAATAAAGTAGTCGGTTGATAAAAATGCAAATTATAAATTAACTATTTTGCAATTGACTACAAATTGGTTTAAATCTTATGCAGATATCAACCAAACATTTTGAATAGAAACAAAAGTAAGAGTGAAAAAAGCAAAATAAGAAAATGTAAGAAAACAATAATAAAACAAAGGAAGCATGCCGGTAAATCAAATGTCAATCACAGCAAATACGGTTTTTAGGTGGTGCTCAATTTTATTAAAAAAATGGGAAAAACCCAAGTAAATATTGCAAATTTATAATAAAATCTATAAAAGCGATATTGAAGTGATAGTGAAATAAAATAGTTCATTAAAAATCTAAATGAAAAAATGTGTATATACCAAATCCATACTTGTACTAGCAATAATGAAGCGCATTTATCACTGCTGGTAAGTATCTTGTACAATCGTAAAAATTTGCCTTTATTTTGTATTTTAACAGATAAAGGTACAGAAAATTATGATGCCAAATTTTGATGTCAAATTTTCAGAAAAGAATGCCAAATTATCAGAAATAACATGTAAAATGAAAATATGTTTTGTCTACCAAAATATCACGATTTTCTGATAAATATTTATATTTCAAGGCGAAATTAAGGAGCTCAAACAGAGCTCAAAAGAGATTATAATCGCAGCATTGTCTACCCAAAAAGTAGTGACCGAAAGCCTTGTTCGACAGGAAAAACGCAATGTGGCAAATAAGACTACTTTTGGAATAAACACCTTCGAGGACCTGAAAGCGCTCAATGATAACATAATCGATGAAAATCAGCAAATTTACGTGAGTTTTTATTCGTCTCTACTTTTATCATTTTCCAAATTTTTGTGCATTTTTGCAGACCAATGCTATGAAATTATCACTGAAAGGGAAATGCTAAGAACTTGAACGACAATTTTATCTCTGCAATTGAATCTGGCGTTAAATATTGATGGCACTCACGGCAAAAAGAGCTTGAAGGATTATAAAAAAGTGCATTGTTGGATGCACTTCGGCCTCTCTGTGATGACCCAGACAAAGAATTATGCCTTAGCCGTTATTAAAAAACGGCATTTTCATCACGTTTGTGTTGGAAAAAAAACTTAATAATATTACTTAATAATATTTTACTTTTGAATTTTCCTTCAGTACAAACTTTCGAATGTATATAAGTATTCTTTTCATTTAACTTCTTTTTATTACAACTTTTATTTTAAGTCTTGAAATGTACATGAATTTTCTTTAAATTTAATTAATTTTTTTTGTATTATAATAATTATTTTTATATATAAATATATGTATATAATATAATATAAATAAAACTGTTTAAAATTGAATTTAAAAAAAAGTGGTTTTTAATTAATTTAGTTAATTAACTATATTTCATTTAACTACAAATTGGTTGAAAAATAAGTAATTTGTAGTCAATTTAAAAGTCATGCAGAGATGACCAATTGACTACCGCCTAGAACATGCCTATGTTAAAATAATGAGTCGGCGACAAGGAAAAAAAGTCACTTAATCAACTAGTTGTGCTTATTAAAAAACCAGTTTCAAGTTACTTTAAAATTAGTTTGATTTCCTACAGGGTTACTACTTACATTAAATGTGATAATTTTATACATGAGTGGCGTGACCTACAGTTTAAAATCGATGCCGAACTTTAGATTTTTGAGAAACTTTTCATGGCAATTTTTTATTTACTTTCAGTGTTTTTGGTAGAAATCTGTTGAGAGGAAGTCATTGAAAAAATATTCTTTTAGGTTTTGAGCCATGGCCTTACGTCTTTTAAGCCAACATATTATCTACCAGCCTACAGCGACTATTGTGCCTTTGATGCCTTCAAGAATTGCCTGGTAATAAAGAAACATTAGCTGTCAGTCGATTATTTTATTTGCCTTGAAAGTGAAAGTTGAAAACAAAAAACAAATTTCGTAATTCTATTAAAAATTATTGAAAACTCGTCAGAGTCATACCACCACTGTTCCGTTTTTAAATAAACGAACGAAATGAACGAAAGCATGAACGAATGAATTTGTTTATGTAGTGCAGTGGCAATGTATTGTTTTTTTCATTTTTTTTTTTCTATATGATGTTTTTGTTGTTGATTTTTTCCTTACTCTCACCCACTTACACACACATACATAGCCACATACACTTGAATAATATGGAAACGAATACAGTTTCAATAGATTCAATTACACATGAGTGTGTACGTTTAAAAGTTGTGAATTTGTTTACATTAAATCTACTAACACACACGCATATGTGTATTTATATTTCCATATATGTATGTATGTATGTATGTACACCTATAAACACAAACATATTGTGTGTGGTAAATTTTCAATTTTACGCTAGTTTGCAAAATTAGATGCTAATTAAATTTACATATTCCAATTGCACTCACTCTTGCACTCACACTCACACTCTACACTTTGTACTCATGTTACACTAGTGACACTCTCTCTCTTTGCTCTTCTTACGCTGTATTGTGTATGCAAACCAAACAAACGAGTAATGATGGTAATGCTGCAAATGGCATCGTTGCTAACGCTTAAACACTATAGTTTGCCAAGTATTAAAAGGCAATAAGTACATGGGTATGCGTGCATGTGTGTGTATGTAAATATTCTTAATATTTACATGTTTGTTGTACAAAAGGAATTTGTTGTTGTTGGTGTAGAGTAAACCAGCACAGAACATGAACCTGGTATTTATTGTGAACCTTATTTGGTTGCCATTCAAATAATTTTTCGTTGTTTTTTGAGTATTTTTTTTGGGAGTCCATTGTTGTATCTTTTTTTTCTTTTTCTTTGGCAATACTTTTTGTTGTTGTTATTGTTGTTGTTTTGAAGAAAAACCATTTAATTGTAGTCAATTGTAATGGTGTGTTGTATTGTATTGTGTATTGTGTTACGTTGTCTAAACACTTTTCGTTTTTTCTTGTTATAAACGTCGAGTTGAAAGTGCCATCCCATTTGGTGTTGTTTTTTTTTGATCTCTTTGTTCGCCTATAAATGTTGGAATATGTTAAATAGATGAACTCCCCGGGCCTAGAAATTCATACGTAATGTTGCAAATACGTTCGTTTACAGTAGTTATTAAACGGTTTGGAGTCAGTAATGACAGTGGTAAAGTGGAAACTATCAGCCATTAGTGAAGTCATTTCTAACAACAATAGAATACAGCCTGCGTTTGTGTCTTAATTAGTCCTCTTTTAACCGCAGCCTTAATGTTGCCATTGAATATTTTTCAAATTATCTCTTTAGCATTCTTCATCTTCTCTTGTGTGTGTGTTTAATCTCTTATTAGCCGCTATTGACTTGAAAAAAAATTTCAGTTTTAAGTTGCTGATATGATATGAAATGGTTTTTCGGTGGAATTGTTTTTAAACAGCCTGATTAAAAAATAAGTAGTAATTGGGTCATTATGGCAGTTTATGAAATGATATGAAATGTGTAAAGAGTTTACAACATCATTGGAGGGCTACTTTTTACAAAACTTTTATGTTTTCATTGTTTTTATTTTCAATGTGTTTCTTTTTACGCAAGACAAACTCATTTTGTTATTGTGAAACATTTCAAGTATTTCGGATTGTCTTTCACTCAGAGGGGAACACAGTCATAGCATCAGCAAAATATTTTTAATTTGTTCCCCAATAACAGGATATCATACTAATTGCTAACCACACAAGAAAACTAGGCTACAAATAAACCTGACAACAATTTGGTCAATGTGTCAGACTGTTTAATATGATAATCGGCGACTTGTAAATTGTAAGCATTCCGATATACGTTTTGTTTCGTTACACCAATATGATGCATACTGAACAGATAAAGCCTTGCTTATATTGAGTGTCCCTTAGACAGAAGTGTTTTGAGTGCATTGCAAGTAATTTCTCTCAAAACTACTCACCTAAGTCATAATTCACTGCCCCTAGTCATAATTCACTGCCACTAGTGAACCGCTGCTCCAATTTATTTTAAAAATATGCAAATTTACTGACAGAACCGTAAATATTAGTTCCACATACAGTGTGTAGTTTCACATTTAACTTTGCGAAAAAACGGATTAAGATAATAAACGCTTTGGTACAAATATTTGTAACTGTTGTAAAGGACACATTTCCTTATCATTTCATCTACTAGATTCCTCTACAATGACCATTATTGGTTCATCTATTCATTATGTTCACGTATGCAATTTAATTGAGGCAATAATCGGTTGATTGTGAAGAATGTTTTAACCGTTCAGGTATAATAAATGTACGCAATATTCAGCTTACTCAATATTCAGTTTTTTTTTGTTTTTTGTTTGTTGACAACTCAAATATCAACAGGAAGTGTTCGGTGACTTATAATATGCTCACTGAACAGGCTTATGACAGTACTGTATTTAAAGATTTACTCAGTATTATAACAATTAGCATTTAATTGAGTAATAATTAATTGAGATTTTATATGAAATATTGAGATCAATATTGGCCTTAATTGAGATTTACGCAATAAAGGTGTATACCTGAATATAGTATAATAGTTTGCAGGTCTTTCATTAACAACAATACATTAAAATCACTTCCTATGCCCACATAAGTTTCAGGCACCTATTTATAACTTTGAATCGGTAACAGATTATACATCACTCCTGATCCGCATTAATCGGCCCCTGCTTAGTGTTCCTACGAGGAGACATTATATCTGCTGCACGCCTTTTCATTCGTGTGGTCATTAAATGAGCCTAGAATCGTTGCAATTCATTTTGAAGCTTTCCTGTATTTTTCCTTCAATTTATGATATCTTTTTGTATATTGAAGTTAGACGTAAGGCCCTAGTGCTGACATCCCAAACAAAATATTGCAGGAAAAATATTTTCTTCAGCATCTTCGTCTCAGCAGACTTCTGACGAAAGCTTGGAGATTAAACAAGAATTGTCACGAAATGCTTCTCGAAAATCTATCGTTCGGAGTTGACTACAATCAATGTAGGTTCCACTGTAGATTGCTTAGTAAAACATAAACTTTTTTCTTTTCTATGAGATATGCAGCTTCGGCCAAGGGCAGAGCGACGCAGAAAATCTGAAGAAGGGGGCATTGTATTATAGGAACGCATGCGTGGTGTATTGGTCTTCGACGTCTTGCAAATGCTGAAGCTGTGGAGATGAGGAAGAGGTTGGCAGTCCTTAGTCGCTTCATCGTAGGATCCTAGTGGTTCCTGGACTAGGGACAAATGTGCAACTGTGGTAGCGTAGCGGGCCCTGTGTGCTGCCTAAGTGTGTCCACTCATGGCTCCATCGAGAAGACAGCCACCTCTACCTCCTTACCTAACTTCTTCCCTATATTGAGATTCCCTGATTAAAGAAACTTTATAGTCTCTTCGATAATTGAAAAATATTTTGTTGTAAAGCAAACTACTACCCAACATAGTGCCTGTCAGTTAAATTTTGGATTTTGATTGTGTTATAAAACCATAATGGCAGCGTGCATGTAGGCTATTTAAGGCCACCATAAAACAAGAGTGAAAACCATTTTAAACTATTTGGCACTCAACGTGTATATTCATGCAACGTAATTTAAGCCTCAACTGTGTGTGTGTGTGTTTCGGCAAATAATTTAACGTGTGTTTAATTTAATTTCATTTGAAATACATTTTCATGACACTTTCATTATGTTTAGCACGTGCCATGCAGCAGTACGATGATGAAATTAAAACAACTTGCCGCAGTAATTGTTACAGACTCTCTCATTCTCGTTCTCACTCTCTCTCTCTCTCTCTCTTTTGCTACTGAGTGCCAACATTTTCATCATCAACAGCAACAGCAACACAGCAACATGGTTAAACCAGCCATCAATTTTTGTGTTTTTTTCCACAGGACAATGAACAAAAGAATCGAAAACAATTTTAAAATGACCCACATTTTGTAAATATTTAAAGCCAAAAAGGTCGTCCGTATATTTTTTGTTTTGTTTTTGTATTTAATTTTTAATATCCTTAAATTTAAAACGCATTAGGTATGCCGGGAAGATTTACAAAATTGGCTTTAAACGGCTTTGAGGCATCATAATTGAATTCCACCTCAAAGTTTCTTAATAAATTCATGATGATAACTTCCAATTCCATTTCGGCCAAACGTTTGCCAATGCATATGCGTGCGCCCACACCAAATGGCAAATAACTGAAAGCGTCAAAGTTTACCTTTTTATTGCTATCATCACGCAGCCAACGTTCTGGTATAAATTTATTGGCTTCTGGGAAGAAACGGTCATCTTTCATTAGGCAATTGGAATTCATAACTACCAATGAGCCTTTGGGTATTTTATAGCCGGAAAGAACGAGATCTTGTACAGGATTACGCATGGGACCAGTGCCATTGGGATAGTAACGCATAGTCTCTTTAATAACGGCTCTTAAATACGGTAAATGTTTTGTATTATTTTCTGTCAAGATTGTGTCTTTCGAGGGCATGATCTTAAGAATTTCCTGTCTTAGTTTTTCCTGCTTTTCAGGGTTTTTTGCCAGGCATAAAAGTATAGAGAAGAGGGTAACACTAGTCTGAAAAGTAAGAAAACTAAATAAGTACCTCCTATGTCTAGAATAATAGGGCGTTAATAACTTACCGTATCCACACCAGCCAATAGCATATCCATGGCAGTAAGGACTGCCAATTTCTTATCCACCACCAGCATACGTTCCAAAACACTGTAGGCCTCTTCATTACGTATCGCCTCTCTTTTGTTTCTCCTCAATGTCTTTAAGAGTCTCTTGGCACATATTTATTGGTGATTCTGAAAATTTCCTCTTGCGTCTTCATACTCTTGTAATAGGTGGGAGTGCGTATTGTTTTCCACATGGACGGCTGTATGTCCAACTTGAAGACGTAATCAAAAATGACTTTTGTACACTCAAACAAACGCAAGGCATCGGGATTATCACGGGCTTTGCGTATAAGACCCAATTCACGATTCAGTGCCACCAAAGCGATCGCTTCAAAAGTTAAACGATTGAGTTCATTATCGAAATTTCCGGGCACCTCTAAAGTATCAGGGTCACGAATTTCTTTGATTCTATAGTAAAGAGGCATTAAATGGTTGAGTTAGAGGCTGTTTTTTTTCATAATTTTATTAAATATAAAGTGTAGTAAAAAGGAAACCTTTATTTTTCTTTAATAGTAATGCTTCTCTCTTGTCGGTTCTGTTGTGCCACATGAAAGCAATAAGAATACTAGGGATGAAGTTGTAGAGATAAGATAAGTGCAGTCGCCGTGGTATAGTGGGTAGTGTGTTGGCTTATTAGACGAAAGGCCCGGGTTCGTATCCCAGGTCAGACATCAAAACGAAAAAATATTTCTTCGGCGACTTCCTCTCAGCAGATTTCTGGCAAAGACTCTGAGAGTAAAAATTGCCATGAAAAGCTTCCCAAAAACCTGTTGTTTGGAGTCGACTTTAAACTGTAGGTCCCGCCACTCATGTATAAAATTAACGCACACAACATAAGTGGTGTGAGAAGCTAGGTCGTAATCCTGACTGAAGGGTTGTAATGCCCAATTATGGGCCGGCGATCGATTTAGGCAAAAATTTTGATCTTGGCTGGTATGTAAACAAGCAAAATTGTCGCATTGGAAAACCCGAACGCATACATTGTAAAGCCGACGCACCCAAAAATTGTCACTGTTTGGTGCGGATTTTGGTCCAGAGGCATAATTGGGTCATTTTTTTTCCGAAAATGAGCAAGGAGCGGCCATTACAGTCGATGGCGACGCTACATGCCACACAGCCGAAGCTACACTCGATGTCTGCGCCCTGTTTTTGAAGATCGCATTATTAGCCGCAGAACTGATATCGTTTGGTCACCTCGGAGCTGCGACTTGACACCGTTGGACTATTATTTCTTAGAGTTCCGTCAAAGATAAGTGTTACGCCGACAAACCAGAGACAATTGACGTTTTAAAGGACAATATTCGTGAAGCCTTCGGTGAAATACAGCTGCACACAATCGATAATGTGCTTAAAAATTGTACCGATCGTGAAGGCTATCGAATAGCCAGCCGAGGCAGCCATTTAAATAAAATTAGTTTTCATTATTAACCGGAAGGATTGTACTTTCAAATAAAAATAAAAAAAGAAATTTCAGAAAATATTCAGTACTTCTTTTTTAAAGCATTTTCAAAAAAAGAAGTTATTTGGCGGACCCAAATTCTTTGTTCATATGGATAAGAGTATTTAGGAGAGTGTATTTGCCTTTAAAAAGGCCACAAATTATCGCATAATACGTATTACATTTGATTTGTTTTTATTAAAAAAAAAATGGATTTCTTTTTACTACACCTTATACTGCCACATTTAATGTTTTCTTACCGTAAAACGAATTCATTGCTAATATTTTGCAGAGGTTGTATGTACATTGTAAGATTTCTGGGCTTCATTAAAATGGGATTAACAGCCGATCTCAATTTGCCCCACTGTTCACCTTGTCTATTTAGAAAATGAATTTGAAACTGGTTTCTTCTTCTTCTTCAAAAGAAAATAAACTTACGATACTGGCAGACCCACGGTGTCATTGAAAAAGTCTTTTTTAATCACTTCCCGATAGTGGCGAACGGAGTCAAGACCTTGTCTAACAGGCCATTGGCCTTCATTACGATAAACCGTTTCAATATCTTTGGTATTGAATACCATAACCATATCGGGTTTACCGAATAGGCCAGGCATTACAAAAATATCACCATAACGCTCACGCATAGCCAAGGCATAATCAAGGAATGAAGCATTTTGAAATTCACCACCCGGCATAAAATCACGACAGAATGTCAATAAACTGGGCCGGGCTATTTGTTTGTAATCCTTGGCCATTTCATAATCGCCAGCAATCTAGTGAAAGCAGTTCCAGAAGTTAAACAGAAAACACAGAAAGTCAAGTAAAAATTGTGGTCTCGTACATACCGCTGTGTGAGTAGTGCTCATTAGTTTTTGTAAAACAATGAAATTGTTTTTGTATTTCGTTAAATATTTTGCAGGTATTTAAAGGTAAACATTTTTAGTTTTTTTTTTTGTAGTATATTTTCGTATTAATTTTTAAAATATTCAACCTTCTGATTCCCAAGTTATAGCGAGACTAACGTTAGCATTTCAAAATGTTTGGTTTTTTAACAAAAAAAAAATCGCGTCTCTGTTTTGATTTCTTTGATAATAGACTGGATTTTGTTTGTTTTTTTTTAAATTAAATATTCTTAATGCCTGTTGTTGTTGTAGACGTTTTTTTTTTAATATAAATTGATAACACCTTATAATTAAAGTTATCTCTGCAGTGAGTGTTTATTTGTATGGATAGGTAGTCCCAGTCTCAGTTGGTCGATATTGTTTGTTATTGTTTTCATTTTGTCTAGTCACTACAGTTAGCTGGATGCTAAATGACCAGCAAATTTCTAAATGTTTTGCAATTTCATTCATTTAAGAATATCGTCAGCTTAACCCTAAAACGGTCTAAATGGTAAATAACCAATTTTCTGTTTTTTTAGCAGATGAATTGAAATTCTTTTCGAATTATCTTGCACTTGCTATTATTGAATAGATAAATAATAGCATTGCTATTAAATATATATAGATAAATAGATAATATAAATAGATAAATAGCAATGCTATTATTTATATCAAATGGCAATGCTATTATTTATTTTAAATAGCAATGCTATTATTTATATTAAATGGCAATGCTGTTATTTATCTATTCAATAAGCAATAGCAATAATATCTATTTGTAGGATCTATGTTCCTGATGCCCTTGTGGTCCAGTTAGTTGTGTACTAGACTATTAGCATAAGGGTTGTGGGTTCGATTTCCACTACTCCAAGCATTACATTACTTAGCTTGCCCGGATTCTAATTAATAAACAAATGAAATGAAATAAAATAATTACTCATATGTAATCCATGGCTAATAGTGCGTACCATAACGGGTTAATTTTTATTTATTTATAGATTAAGCGTGAGAATTTCAAGTATTTGAATGAAATTATTTATTTTCATATGTTGATTTGGAAAAAATAAAAACAAAAAAATTGTTATTCCACCAATACCTCATTCTTATGAAATTCTGCTTTGGCAATAAACACTGGGACAATGTGCTCAATGCTGTAGTGATTATTTCAGACTAATTATTAACATTAAACACATTGTGAAATGCCTAAATAAATAGTAATGCAGTGCAATATAGTTAGGAAATACATCTTGTTGATTTATAATTTTCAATTTAACATGAAAATAAGATTTTAATTGTTCAAATAAAATTTGGTTTTTGCACGCCAAGTAACACTAATGCCATAAACACATTAGACGCAACATTTTGCATTTGCCGCTTCAGGTAAGCTACATGATCTTAAATTATTTTATAGGCAGCAGGGCCAAAGGATTATAAAACGCAAGGCCACGGTTTAAACCCTGGGTCAGACATCTGTAGCAAGACAAAATATGAAAAAAATAAATATTTTCTTCAGTGACTTCCCTTCCCTGAGTGTAAAATCAAATAGCCATGAAAAGTTTCACAAAAATCTGACTTTCAGAGTCGGCTTTAAACTGCAGCTACAGCCACTTATGTTTAAAATTAACGCACAAAATATAAGTAGTATGAGGAGCTAGGTTGTAATCTTGCCTGGAGGTTTGTAATGACCAAATTTGTATGTATGTCATGAATGTTATGCCACTGGCAACACTAGTCCTTTCATTGCCAGCACTTATTCTCTTATTGCCGAGAAATTATTCTCATGCTACAGCAGCTTCAACGCTTGTTTATTGCAGCGTCGCAAGTGCTGCGTTTAATGTGTTTAAAGCATGAAACTGCACAAGTTATTCAGTCTCTTTTTATTGATTTAATTTTTTTAATTTTTCTTATTAATTTTATGCAATTCATTACCCCTTTTTAAGGCTTATTTTATTTAGTTTTTGTTTTATATTTTCATAAAAGCAATACTGTGTGGCCTTTAATTTACCCTTAACCATAAAAAGAACTAAAGACTGAATAGTAAATGATTCTAATCAGTTAACTTTTTAAAACAAAATAACCCCCTTTATACACACATACTTATATACACACACTGTACGGTATAATACACTTTTGCCCTATTCTTCTTGACATGTTTAATAGGAACGTTTCTTGTCTCTTTTTTTGGCTTATTTTTGGCTCTAAAACCTGACAATAGACCTTTAAGGCATAATATAAATGCAATTAGTTTTACTTTTACTTTATATTCTCTACTCTTTCTTTCACTCTCTCTCACTTTATTTTTCTCTATCACTGGTTTTTTCTTTTTATTTTTTTGCTGCTCTGTATCGTATTATAAATACGATGTTATCTATCATTCTCAATCTCAAAATATGGCTTTTATTTCTGACTTACCAGCTACAGTTAGACAGTCTGACAGGAAGATAAAAAGATAGACAGACAATGGTTACAAGGGAGGGGAGGGTGTAGGAAAGTATATACAGTAGCGAGCACAAAAAATGCAACACTGTGCCATATGATCTTTAATAAGATCTGTTTCAAAATAACGGTAACTAATTTATCTATTTTCTTTTGCTGTTAATTCTTTCAATTATAAGTTTTCAAAGTAACCACAGTTTATTCCAAATTCTGCTTTAAAAAGTTAAATATTTTTGAATTAGTGAAAAAAGTGCAAATTTTTAGCGAGCAAAAAAAATGCAACATAATAAAAAAATAGTTAAAGTAAGTTATTTATTTAATTATAATTGAAAATTTCTTAAATAAGTTATACAACATGTGTTTTGTAATAGAAGCAGCTCTCAGCTGACAGCAAAACTGCAATCATTAAAGCCTTAGAAGAAGGAAAATCCATGCGTGAAGTTGGACACCTCTTTGGTGTAAATCAATCAACCGTATGTCGGATTAAATCTCGATTTTCCTTGAGAAATAGTGTGGAAAGGAAACCGGGTAGTGGTAATCCTCGAAAAACTAACTCTCGCCAAGACCGCCAGATGATTGCACTGGTTAAAAAAGATCCACGAAAGACCGCAAATGAGCAAATGGGAGTCTCTATAGGCGTTCACACTGTTCGCCGTAGGTTGAAAGAGGCTAATTTGCATGCGAGACGACCCGCAAAAAAAACCTCTAATCAGTGCAATCAATAAAAAGAAGCGCCTGGAATTTGCAAAACGTTACAAGGATTGGTCAAATGAACAATGGGCTAAAGTCTTGTGGAGCGATGAAAGCAAATTTAATTTGTTTGGCTCCGATGGGATAAATTTTGTTCGAAGACCGCCTGGACAGAGATATTCTCCAAGATATCAACTTCCAACCGTAAAACATGGCGGTGGATCAATAATGGTGTGGGGTAAGGAACGATATGTTTAAAAAAAATTATTGATTTTACGTCACGTAATTACAGGTGCGTTTTCCCGTGATGGGGTAGGTCCCTTAACTCAAATCGAAGGAAAAATGGACGCCAAGAAGTACTGTGAAATCCTTGGAGAACACATGCTTCCTCATCTGCGGGAAAAAATGCCTCCTCGTAGCATATTCCAACAGGATAACGATCCAAAGTAGTCAAGTCGCTTAGCTCGAAACTTTTTAAGCGACAATGATGTCAATGTTTTGGATTGGCCATCACAGTCTCCCGATCTAAGCCCCATAGAAAATCTATGGGAGCTATTAGATCGGGAAGTTAAGAGAAGTTAAGGAAGTGAATGAGAGAAAATATCCATTAACACATTAACAGCTTTAGTCGACTCTATGCCTTTTGGGTTGCAAGAAGTCATAAAAAATAAGGGCTACGACACTAAATATTAATTTTAAGATTTTTTTTTTGTAAGAATTACTATTTAATTTAAATAAACACATTAAAATTTATGCTGTTGCATTTTTATTGCTCCCATGAAATTCGCACTCTTTTTAATAAATGACAAAATAATCTATCATTAATTAAAAATATTTACATAATGTTATTGATAATAGGTATCTATATAGCTGTAGGGATTAATAACCCAAAGAAATATTTTGAACTGGTCACCATTTTTTGAAAATTATTGCACTTAAAGATAATTTTACCCAACGTTGCATTTTTGTGCTCGCTACTGTAGAAACAGAAGGTATAAATTTATTCTTGTTAAAATTTATTCTTTTTAGACATTTCGCAAACGAATTATTATCGCAAATTTTAGAGACAGTAATACTTGTACGTGTGATAGTCTTCTTGTTCCAACAATACAATTGCATTTAAAGACAGTTGTATGCATTCGTTTGTATGTATGTGTGAATGCATATGAATAAATGTATTTTGGTAGCCTAGATTTTCTTTTATCGTTTTTGTTTTTTTTCTGCCATGATGATAATATGGTCATATGGTCATCTGCTGTCTGTTTCTCTTTATGTCCTATGTTACATGGCAAATGAGAACAAACAATAGTTGGCGTTATCCTCCAATTTAAATTCACATGTCTTTACCATAAACCGTAACTATCGCTTTTAAGTTTGTGTTGATGTTGATGTTGGTGTTGGTGTGGGTTTTAAGTATCTTAAAGTATGATTATTAGTCCCTTTTGCTAAGCAGCTGTTGCCAAAAACTACACTACAAAGCCGATACGTTCGTTCCTTCGTTCATTCATTCATTTATTCACACTAATAGTGTAGGGAGGGGAAGGGGGATAAAGATAAAACGGAACAATACTGACCAAAGCCACCATAATATTTCATAAGCAAATATAAGGAAAAACCCGAACGTATTTTAGAATACGAATCTACGTACATACTTACAGTGACTAGCAGCTAAATAGTAATATTAAAGGGCTTCACGTTGAAAACCTAACTGTTCTCATTAAGTTCTCATGTTCTAATTTTTGTTAATTTCGAAAAACAATTTCGACTACAGCGAGACGCTAAACGAGATGACGGAGAAAGTGTAACAAAAGGCAGTCTCTGTAGTAGTCATTTGACAGAAGTGAGTCGCTTTTCTTTTTCTTCATACCTGTACAGCAGAGTATAGCAATATTGCATGTAACTCCCTGCTGTAAACGATATTAAGCTTTCCTGGAAAACAAGTGGATAATATCCAATTTAACTGAGATAATCGGAATACCTATGCCCTGTAACATGTCAGAGATTGCGTGCGATGTACCGGATCTAGCCAATTCATCTGCAATGCTATGTCCGGAACCCTTATAAAAGTTACCTTTGAATGATCCGAAATTTCTCTGAGAAATCCTGGGCTTTCTTGGATAAGGATGAACTCTGAAATTGCTATTTTTAAGGAATTAATAGAAGACTGGCTATCCGAGTAAATCATGAGCTTTTCAAAAAAGATCTCAACAGTCAAGAAGCATTTCGCGGTGTACAAAATTGCCACAAGCTCTGCTTGTCAAACACTGCAGGCAACCATAATATCAGTTTAATATCAGAACCCTTAATAAATCCATCTTAACCTATTCAACTTGCCATTAGCTTTGGTTCTCAGATACTTGCTGACATTATCCAATGTGGTAACACTGTGTTTATTCAACGCCTAATTTAATTTCTTCAACAACTTACTTAATTGGTCATTACAACTCTTCAGTCAGGATTACGACCTAGCTTCTCACACCACTTATGTTGTGTGCGTTAATTTTATACATGAGTGGCGGGACCTACAGTTTAAAGTCAACTCCGAACGACAGATTTTTGAGAAGCTTTTCATGGCAATTTTTACTCTCAGAGTTTTTGCCAGAAATCTGCTGAGAGGATGTCTGACCTGGGATACGAACCCGGGCCTTTTGTCTAATAAGCCAACACACTACCCACTAGACCACGGCGACTTCATTAATTGGTCATTAACAACCCGATTAGCGGATTTCGGCCTGTCTTAAAACATTCTTCCAGGCGCCTCTGCTTCTTGCGCACCTACGCCTGTTGGTCATACCAATCGATGACATGGCTTCCTCGATTTGGTCTTTCCAACGCAAACATGGTCGTCCTCTTTGCCGATTTCCGCACATCGCCGGAGCATCTTCACCATATCGAACGACGGTGACGAGCCAGTGCAGCCGTTGGATTTTAATACGCTGCACAACGTCTATGCCCCTGAGCAGCTCATGTAGCTCATACTGTTGGATCGGTGGCAGAATCGATCGTATCGGATTTCTTCATCTTCTTAGTTGTTACTAATTACTTGCTATCAACTGTATTAATAATTGTACGGTTGTTGTTGTTGTTTATTTGTTGTTGCTGGCATTGTAAAGAGTATTAACAAGTCAATAATCACGTGTCCTGCGAGTCCATCTGTATGCGTGTATGTATGCAAGCATGTGAATGTGTGTATCACACTCTATAAGTTTTTGTTGTTATTGCTGTTATTGTTGTTGTTGTTGTATTCGTTGCGTTTTTGCCAATGTATAAGTGTTTATATGTCCTGGTTAAAGCAGCTACGAAATGAAAATGGAAACAGAGTGAACAGAAACAAAAAAAAAACGAACGAAAGAAAAATGTGAGGGTGTCATTAGGCCATGGTCAGTTCGTGTGTACAACGTTGCTGTTGCAACAACAAACAACACTTTTTAATGCATTTTATAAGGCAGAAGACAGCTGTTATAACGGGGTTGCAAAGTGCACAGTGTAGTCTTTTAGTTGTTCTTGTTGTTATTGCTGTAACTGGATTTTAGAATTTAAAAAAACATGTTTTTAATGGTTAAGTTAAAGTTCTCTTTTTTATTTTTTTAATTTCCTTTTCCTTTTTTTTATTTTTGTTTGTTTGTGTGTCTGTTTGTTTGTTGATCCTTACGTTGTGTGTGGGTTGGCCAATCTACCGTTTCTGGTTTTCTGCATTCAATTTACGACTCTGTTTCTCTATAATTTATTCCCTTTGCGCCGGTTACACTGACTCACTCACTGTTCTTGCACTGTTCAAAGGCACACTGCACTCTACTGCATTGAACTGCACGGTACTGCACAGTGGGTTTTTAAACCTCCTGGAATTTTTTTTTTTTTTTTTATTGCAATTAAATTTGAATTTGTTTTTGTATTTGTATTTAAACTCTAGCTGTTGGCATATCTTTAAAAATATTGTTTTTATTTATAAGCAATTTGTTGTCGTTGTTGTTGTTGTTTTTGGTAACAACCACAAACTTTGTTGTTGGCATTTTGTCTGTGTGTGTTAATTTTTTGATTTGGGTTGCAAATTATTTGAGTGCAAAATATTGCTGTGCAGTCAGCCGAAAACCCTCAACAATTGGGGTTTTTTTTTGTGCAAAAATTCCATGAGCCCTACCCAGACGCTTAGGTAGTCTAAAATTGGATACCAATTTGAGTACAAAAGGATAATGAAGATAGTGAACATTCAGGACGTTCCATCCATAACATCCCAGCATAAAATTACTAGAGCAAGTGACTTAATGGTCTCAATAGGCAATTGAATTGCAGAGATTTCTCTCAGACGACGAAATTAATGTTTCATAAGTCGCTCCTTTGCCCCAATGCAGCTACTTTAGGATCCTGACTGAAGGATTGTAATGACCAATTATGTATTGAATGAGTTGCCAACGATTTCCCAATGATTTTCGCATTCGAAGCAATAATGAGCTGCATGAGCTCCTCAATGGCATTGACGTTGTTTCGTGCGTTTTTTGGATGGTATTTGTTCCGGTGAGGTGAGTATATCACCCGCGGCAGTTGGCTTATTATTATCATTACCTTGAAGAGGTGCCATAGAACTGTATGGATACGATTTATTGTACAGCCTTCAATCTATAATAGGGTATCCCCATAGCGCCTCCTTCAGGCCTGATGCTAAAATAAACTTTAACATTAATTTTGGTGTGAATAATGAGAATTCCCTGCCATCATTTGCCATTGGGGCAGTAGAGGACGACGTTGTCTGTGGCGGCCAACTGACAGACGCCGGAAGGTTACAAAGGCGTCTGGAAGAAAGTTCTATGACAGGCTGGAAAAGCCAATTAAATAAGCCATAAATCGAATATAAAACGATACAAAAGGAATCCTCAAAGACATATTTTTATACAATTTCACCAGTTAAAATGGCCTAAGTTTAATGGCCATGGCCATGGACTAAACTATTGTAGTGGCACTTAAAGCATTATGAAAGAAACATTAAACCACTTATAAAGATAGGATCATTTTTTCCCTAGGCGGAAAAGTAATTTTGAAATCCTATCTGCATGTGATTTGAGGGTATTTATTATTTTATTTGGACTTAACATGATGTAGGGTTCAACAACAGTCTTTTATTAACCCGCCTTTATAATTTTGTCGTGGTTTATTTTCGCTTGAAATTGAAAAGTTTTACATGGTATTCCCTCCCTTTTTTGCACCTTTTCTTTTCGCTTTTTTTGTTTTTCTTTTTTTTCTGGTTACAAAAATTATTTTCTTCTCTTTGTTTTTGTTGTATTTATTTAATATTTTTTTGTTCCCCTGTTATTACCACCCATGGATGTTGTGACCACATGTCGCATTTTCCCAAAAAGCAACATCAGCCCATTTAATGGTTTTTGGCAATAGTAGGGGGCGTTATGCGTTCACATGCAAGTGAAATCTAGAAAACAAATTTTGCACCCTTAAAATTAGCGGAAATATAAAGGAAGGGCAACAACGCTCGGTAAATAAAACTATCATAATAATAGAGGCAGGATTGTAATAAAAATGTAAAGAAAATCGCGATAAGATATAAGCGATATAAAACGTAGGAGTTTGCAAATTTCTGTTGCGGATTACACGAAGTGTGGCTCGAGAGTTCAATTACCAGCTGGCAGTCTACAAAATAGAAAAATATTAAGGAAAGAGGGATATTATTGTAAGCATTGGATAAGCAACAATGTAAGCTTTTGGCCCGTGTGCAAACAGACAAAATTAAAAAGCCGAGTTTTGTTTCAATATTTTAAAAATTTTTAATTGGATTCTCAGTACTCAAACTATTAAGGTCAGAATGGCTAAACAGTATGAAAGCGTCTAACTTCACATTATTAACCGCACGTAAATTAAGTATTGGCCTTGTATTTCAGCTTGAAAGAGATAAGCAGAGAATGATCTAAAAAGGTAACAGCTTTACGGCCCAGTGCCAATACTCATTCAGATTTAAGTATGCATTCTTTAGCATAAATTCTTTCGATATCGGACAGTGCTTATCTATTTTTCCCCTTTTCAGGGATAGGACTCAGACTGTGAGACGGTCCGTTGATCCTTTTATTAAAGGCGTTAGGTAAGGCGTTGCTATATATTATGTCTCTGCTGCATTTCGTCTTTCTTCGGTGGATTGCGTTGAGAAAAGATCTCGTAAGTAGAATTCATAATTCCAAGCTCTCGGTGCCGGCAAGTAGTAGCTATTTTTTTAATGGAATTATCGTTTGTTTAATTTTACGATTTGATATCCTTTTGCGGTATTTTGAATCTCAGATTACGACGGGTATGGTCAATATGGTCAAGGAATTTATTTATTTTGGCCGCGCCGTTACCACCAAAAATGATATCAATCGGAAGATTACTCTTGCCGACAGCTGCTGTTAGCTTGATGGAGCTACCATTTATTGATATCAAGGATATAACTTCATCTATCAAACTTTCAGTCTGGTTTCCTCTTTCCTGATTGTGATGGAACTTGGACAGTACAGGGAGTGCGTTCACCCGTGGCATCAAAACGGGTCGCTATGCGTGCTCAAGTGAGTTTTGTGATATTAGAGCTACGACCTAACCTAACCTAACCTAACAGGTGCTACTATGATCTCAATAGGCAATTGAGTAGCAGAGATCTCTTTCGTACGACAAAACTAATACTCTACGCCTCCTTCTTTATGGTGTAGAGGTTTGGATTTTATTAAGCACTGATGCAGCAGCCATGAGAGCATTCGAGAGAAAAGTCGAACGTAATATTTTCGATCTAGTGCAATTAAGCGATGATTTCCGTATTCGATACAACAGTATGAGCTGTATAAGCTCCTCAACGACATAGACGTTGCGCAGCGTATTAACATTCACCGACTGTTCTGACTCGGCCATGTCATTCAATATGATGAGGATGCTCCGGCGGTGTGCAGAAATCGGCGAAGAGGACGATCTCGTTTGCGTTGGAAGGACCAAATCAAGGAAGCCCTGTCATCGATCGGTGTGACCAACTGGCGTAGGCTCTCAAGAAGCAGAGGCGCCTGGAAAGATGTGTTACGGCAGACCGAAATCCTTTAATCGGATTGTTAATGGCCAATTAAATAAGTAAGTAGGCACACCATTTGCAAAAGCTGTAAACGTTGGATCAGAGGTTATCAGTCAGAAATCCATGGAGAATACGTTTTTTTTTATATGGTCTTGCAGAGTTGATTTATCAAAGCCTTGAAAATTATGTAACTTTTGCAATGGAAAGTCTTTACCGAGCTTTAGTGAGTTTGAAGGAGTATAAAACAATTGTTTCAGGCTCCATGGGTTAATATTCGTTAGTGGTGGAGGAATATTTTAATAATTTTTGTCTTGATTTTTTTCTTCTTTTTTTTTTGCTCTAAGAGGCCTATTTACTTCTTTCATTCTTTTATTTGATTGAAATTATCAAATGTCCTTTTGTTTTATGGGAAAATTGTGTAAGGGAAAGTGTTTCTTTTCATAAATTCTGTTGTAGTAAAAGAAGCGTTTTTTTTTCCTCATGTAAAGGGCCTTTTCACCATTTCGTTTTTTTTTTTGTATCCTTTTTGTTTTTGTTGTTTTGTAGGGCACTCCAGATTCACTTCATTTGTGTTTATTGCTGTGACATGTTTGGCGATGTTTTTTGTTTGTTTTTCTTTAGAACATAATGTTCCTTAAGTGCTACTCCAGATAAATCTCAAGAAACAAAATGAAGACTCTACTCTACTCTACTCTCTTTTATTGTTTTCTCGTTTTCTTTATAACCATACATACTCACACTTTTGTATATGTGTGTGTATTTGTTGTAACGGTGATGACGATGACGACAACGATGGTGATGATGATGAATGATGATGACATTTCAAGTGCATTTTAAGAGAAAAGTTTTTCATGTTTTCAAAACTCTGCGTTTATGTGTGTGCGAGCATGTGAGTAGATGAGTTTTTATTGAAGTTTAAATGCCAAATAAGGTTGGAGAAGTTGGTGTTAAGGTAACAGCTTTAAGGAGAGAATAATAATAAATTTTAACACATTTGACACTTTTAGGGCCATTATCACAACTTGCCGTTAACTAAAGGCAGGATTTTAACGAAGAGATAAATTGTTTTTCATTATTACGAGTACCCAATAAGTGATCGTTAAGCTAAAGGGAAAATCATCCTACCTTTAACATTTAAAGGTCACTTTATGTTTGAAGCTTGCCATATCATATACTATTTACGATATGGCAACTTCAAATTTAAACAAAATTAGCATATACAGTTGCATGCAACTAATTAAGGACACGAAGCTTACATGTGAGCTTGAAGCAAAAAATACAGAATGTTGTATGATATAGTACAAAGTTTGTCCCAGTTTAGTTAATTAAACTCTTAGTAGTAGAAAATAACTGCTTACTGTGTCAAATAAATTATTATTTTTAAAGCTGTGAGCCATATTTTAAAAGCGTATTGATTTCAGTCGTGCATATAATTAAGGACACACCGTAAACTTTATGAAAAACATGTATTAATTAGAAAAAGATCAATATTTTGTCATCTACGAGGCGAAGTAATCAGATTTTCACATACACTGGTTGGAATGGCCTCCCAAGCTTTCTTTGCTTCGGCGAAGAGATGATCAAAATTGCTTACTTTCACTGACCCTACTTTGGTTTTTACAACTTGCCATAAGTTCTAAATCGGGTTGAGATCTGGACTGCATGAAGCCCAATCAAGTACAGTGACCGTATTGTTTAAAAACCATTGTTTGACGTGATGAGCCATATGTTTCGGGTCATCATTTTGTTGAAATATCCATGCTACTGGCATATTCCCGTCAGAACATGGCATCATTCTATTGCTAAGGATTCTTACAGATTGGAACTTGTCCATGTTTCCGTAAATTTTGTGCAGCGGCCCAACACCGCATGACGACCTAGCACCGCAAAGTGAAATAGAATCTCCTCCATGCTTTAAAGTGGTCCGGGTGTATCTTGGATTAAATTTTTTTAACTTTGGTTAGCGAATATTTTTTTCTTTTTGTTTCATCCGAAAATAACACTCTTTTCCATTCCACAGCAGTCCAATGGCGGTATTTTTTTCCGTACTCTATTTGCTTCTTCCGGTTACCCTCAGACAACAATGGTTTCTTTCGGGAAATTCGTTCAAAGAGCCCAGCTTCTCGCAATCGACGTTTTACTGTATTTTCACCAAAAACTGCTGTCCGAATTCCATTCCCTGATTTATGCGGATGTTTTTTCGGCTGGCGGAAAATCAGTGAATCTTCATAAACTGACGAAATTCGCCTTCTTTGTTTACCAGGCACCTTTTCAGCTGTCGAATGTTTTCTGAAACATTGCACCGCTTGGAAAACCATTGTTTTAGAAACTTTTAAGGCTGTTGCGATCTCCCGATAAGAGCTTCCATTTTGATGCATTTGTAAAATAATCTTTCGAGTACTGAGGCCATTCCAACCAGTGTATGTGAAGTGTATGCCATATTTTTGAAAAAGTTAATTTTGTTTTATCTGTAAGTTGTAATAACGAAAATAAGTTAAAGATGACTTTGCCGTTCACTTTAGCTAAAGTTACCTTTAACTAACGCCAACTTTAAGGGGAATTTGTAACACTGGCCCTTATAAGGACAAAAAGAAAAGAAAAAAACGCTGTGATGTGAACTCAAAAAGAAAGAAGGAAAAGAAAAAATCAAAATTAGTAACGAGAAAAGATATAAAAAATTATGTTGTATGTTAGAAGACTATCTAGAATAGAGTATCTTTCATTCGTTATAGTTTTATTTTTTTGTTCCTTTGTTTCTTTCCTTTAATTATTATGAGATCTTTTTTCTTTTCTCTACTTTTCGTTTTTTCTCTTGATTTTTATTTTTATTTTCAAAATGTTATACCTTAAGTACCTTTACATGTATGAGTTCGTGATAAACTCGTAAAGTTTTCACAAGTATTTGTGTCTAACAAGTTCGTAATTTAAAGTTATAATTGTTAACAACACAATAATAATATTTAATTGAAATTTTTTTTTGTTCCAAAACAATGGTAAAAACAACTACTAAAACAACAACAACAACTACAATAACTTAATTGTAGTACCATAAAAACCAATGCATTTTATTGCAATGCATCATTGCCTAGTATAGGGTCATTGAAGTTGAAATTTCTTTTACAAAAAGAGCTTCACTTTCTTCATCTTTTTAAGCAAATTAATTGAAAATATTTTATTGCAAATGTTTGGTTGCCATAATCCTCCAAATAAGCATATTTTGTGGCAAGAAATTTCTGTTGGCCTTCATGATTTTACCACAAGTTTTGCCTCAATCGTACATACATAATATAATTGGTCTTTCCAACCCTTTGGTCAGTATTATGAACCTAGTTTCTCACGTCATTTATATTGTGTGTGTTGGCGGAAACCAACAGTTTAAAGTCGTCTCTGATTGACTGATCGTTTGAGAAACTTTTCATGGCAATTTTATTTTTTTCTCGCAATGTCAGGAAGTCAGATTAGGTTAGAACCCGGAGGTCGAATTGACCCATTGTACAACGTCCTAGCTTCTCACACTACTCGTGTTGTGTGCGTTAATTTTATACATGAGTGGCAAGACCTACAGTTTAAAGTCAACTTTGAACCACAAACTTTTTTGATAAACTTTTCATGGCAATTTTATTTACTCTCAGAGCTTTTGCCAGAAATTTACTGAGAGGAAGTCGCCGAACTCGGGCCGGGCCTTTCAACTAATAAGCCAAATCACTACCTACTAGATCACGGCGACTTCATGAGAGGAAGTCACCGAACAAAAATTTTTTTTTTGTTCTCATGATCGGAAGTGTCGGCCATTCAGGCTGTGATGGAAATTATTGTGGATAAATATGTTCACAGGCGGAAAATCACCATATGTGGGGGTGAGCGGGGAAAGAATAAAATAAAATATTACGCGAGAACGCGGGGTAAAAAAAAAACAAAAGTGTTAGTATGAATATTCAATTTATTTAATTATTTTGTACACAAACGTACCTTCGGGTTGGGGGATGATCGGGTAAGTGATCTCTTTTCGTTTATATTTCACAATTCACAATTATTTCATGCTAATGCAGGGGTGGCTTATACACTTAAACTAAACTAATATTTAAGACTTAAAACTAGGGTGGCCAGCGTGAACACCATACTTTCGATCGATATGATGTTTGTATCATGTGGGTACCTGGACATAAGGACATTACCGGTAACCGCAGATCAGATAAACTAGCCAGAAAGGCCACGACTATTGAACTATCTGATGAATTCTCTACATTGGTGATCTCTTTGGCTTTCTGCGGTCTTATAATTGACAATGCAATCATGGAAATCAGGCTAAGGCTAGATAAGAGGCGCCCGGAGGCTCTGTTTAAACTCCTAAGAAGTAGGCTCTGCACTGTTAAAACGGGGCATTGTATTATAGGAACGCATGCGAGACGTGTTAGTCTTGTATGCCTTACAAATGATTTCTGCAGAAGCTGTGGAGATGAGGAGAAGGATGAGACACTTCTACCTTCGTACTTACCTTGATAAGTACTCCTATTAAATACCGTGCAAGATATTGTCACGCATCAGACAAGATTGGCTAACACAAGAATCGTCTGTGGATTGTACGAATGGTTAAAGGAATTAGGGCTAAAAACTAATATGAAAAATACCAAGATAATGGCAATCAATTTGGTAAATTGATTTCTGGCGAACACTGTTCTCTAAATAGAAGTTATAGACTCCATGGACATTGAAGTCGCTGTAGTCTTGTAGGTATTGGATTGGTTTATTAGACGCAAGGCTGTGGTTCAAACCCCAGCCTAGATATCTCAAACGAAACTTGGTAAAAAACTTATTTTTTTGACGACATCCGCTTGACAGTCTTCTGGTAAATTGCCATGAATGTTTCTCAAAAAAATTTACGGTCGAACATGACTTTAAGAAGTAGGTTTCCAGACTAAAGGTTGATAATCACCAATTTATTTAGTAAATGCATGTCATACAACATAAGTGGTGTGAGAAGTTAGGCTGGCTGTAATCCTGACTGAAGTGTTTTAATGACCGATTATGTAGGTATGTATGTATGTAAATACATGTCGAGTTGTTTGAGTTGTTGTTATTAAAAAACAAGAATATTCGAACATAAAACTCCCTGTGCTCTACTTTAGCTGATAAGTGTTGCAAATATTTATATTCCTCCTATTATTTCATTAAATTATTATTTAAAAAAAAAAAGAAATCATTTTCTGCTCTTCTCGGAAAATTTCTCTAATGGTCAGATTTTAAAATTGTTTTCCTTCCGAATTTGATTTTTAGGAATTTTGTTGTTTCGGTTAAAAAGAAAATGTCACTTTACATTCCTTGCTGCTGCTGCTGCTGCTGCTGCTGTTACTCTTATTTTTTTATATCCTATTTTGTTCCTTTTTTTTAGAGAAATTCTTGTATTTCCATAGAATTTCTGTCATGCTGAAATGTCCAAATCTCAGCATGAGATAAACAAGTTTTCCAACTTTTTTTCTGCACACACAACAGTCAAATTCTCCAGTTGTCATATGATTTAGTTTTGTTTTTTTTGTAGTTGTTGTTGTTACTGTTGTTGTTGTTGTTGTTGTTGTTCATTTCATTCGTTTCGTTTATTTGTATAATTTTTATGAGATTTTTTTTTTTTTTGTAGGAAAATGTGCACCTTCGTTGTTGACCAACCACAAGGATTTTTTTTCACTCTTTTTATATGAAGCTCGCTCTCTCTCTCACTCTCACTCCCTCGCTCTCTCACTCTCTCTCTTTCTGTGTATGTGTGTGCGGCCATATTGTTTTTAATGTTGTTGTTGAAATGTTACAGTTACTCAACAAATTCCTATTTAAATTGTATAGTGGGTGATAAAAATTTATTGAAGAAAAAACTTGTGTCTTCTACGAGAGACTACGCTGACAACTATAGGATCCAGCCTGTAGTATTATTGATTACCTTCAGTTAGATGGGTTCAAACCAGAGATCAACAATGAATCATTTCTTCGCTACTCATAAGCACTCATGTAGTATTGAATATAAGTGAGTCAACAATATTGAAATTGAACTATGTATTCTGATTCGTTTCTAGTCACTTTAACGTTGATTTATAAGTACAGGCTGCATTGAGCAAGCGTACAACGTTGACATCAAACCTATACCATTCGAAATATGTTTGATTCATATAAGTCTACTCATTTCGATTCATAACTTTAGAAAAATATTCATAATAATACTTATAAATGATTCGATAAAGACACATAAGTAAAAAAAAAACAGAGCACTCAACCTTCTTGAAAGTATTTTGGTGTTCGTAAGCGATTCATACTTATTTTGTGATTCGTGTATATGTTGTGATATGGTCAGACGTCGGCACAAAGAGAACATGATAAAATGTTAGTGGTATTTGTGAGAGGCATGTGTATAACCCAGAGGAAAATTGTTAGTAATATTTTCAAGTTTAGTCTAATAAGAGGTTTATGTAGTGGAAAATGGAAAAAGTACAGCGCCAAATCCCTAAAGACTGCGTATTTAACTTGATAAATATTCTTCCAAAAATGGAGATCATTTCTCATTGTTATTGGTGAATTTCATTAGAAAATTATTAATCCTATTGTAATTTGTCCTTGGGTGTATAATTGATATACAAAAAAATTTCAAAAAGAAGCAACGAGAACCTGCTTCACTGAAAGCTGACAAGCAATTGAATGCATTTTTACGCTCTTTTTAACGAACATTGTTGATGTTCGTGCCCTATGTGTGAAAAAGCCGAAGATGATCTTCCCTTGAGGGACATTGGGTGGAGAGTTGAAATCAATAACAACATCATACGTATGATATTAAAATAAGTATGAATGCTTGGGTATAAGTATCAGAAATTATGAGTATGATTCGATTGTACTCATCTTTTTGAATACTCATTGCTGATCTCTGGTTCAAACCTCACCTTTGACATGTAGAACAAAACGAAAGATGAAAAAATTATAATTTCGCTTACTTCCACGGTCAGTCTTTCAGCAAAAAATTATCATAAAAAGCTTCGGAGATTCATCGTTCTTAGTTAACGTTTAAACTGTAGGTGCCGCTACTCATGGATAAAAATTAAGAAACAGAACAAGGATGGAGGAAATCGCATACTACACATGTTCTGTGTGTTAAAATCGACTCCGAACGACAGAATTTTTGGGAAACTTTTCATGGCAATTTTATTTTACTTTCAGAGTTTTTATAGTCTTCTGTACAGTCTTCTGGGCAGTTCCGCTAATGCAAATAAGCTTTAAATCATTTTGAATTAAATGTACCATACGTTGACTTTTGCTTGGCACTGTATTTCACATTTCACATCCCTGTTTGCTTAAATGTGTGTCAATATTTTTTTTTATTTTAGTTTATTTACACTTTACTTTTGTCACTCACTGTATTGTCAGTCATGTTAACATTGTTTCTGATTGTCTATTTACACTATTTACACCATGTAACCATGTAATATTGGGCAGAGAATGAATAAAAAACAAAAAAACAAAATCAAGAATGAAGGAAAAAAACAAAACATTTTTTGACCCAATTTTTCAACAATCATTTGCAATTTTTTAATCATAAAAATTCTTCATTTTATTATTCTATTATTTGCATATGTTTTGTACGAATGTATGTGTGTGTATGTGTGTATGTGGATGGAATCAACCAACAAATAAAACTAAAAAAATAAAATAAAATGGAATATGTTTGGTTGGTTGTTTTTGTAATGCAGTGTAGTACAGTAGTACTGTAGAGTATTTGTTTTAAAGTTTTGTTGTATCTACTGGGAAAACATACGTACTTATGTACATATGTGAGGAGAATTCTTTAATTTTTTGTTTATTTGAAATGCTTTTTTGTTTTTTTTTTGTTTTTAAACGAAATATTTAATTATGAATGAGTGTCCAAATGTCTGAACGAAATGACTGGAGCCCATTGAGTGATGTGATGATTCACTGGAACATGTGATGACTATCATCACAATGATAATGATGCTAATGATGATGATGAATTCTGCTTTAATTTGTTGGCGATTTTTTATGTTTGGGGTCACCGTGCATATTTGAACTTAAAAGCGTTGTTAAGTTCATTGTTACTGGGCTACTACAGTTTAGCCCAGCTACAATGGCTTTTAATTGCTTTTAATGAGGCCTTAGATCAGACTGGGGAACAAACCATAAATATGGGGTAAGAATACCAGAGTAGTAGGTTTTTTTTTGTCACTTCATTAAAATATCGACTTCATATATTTTATTCATACATTCATGCATTCATTCATTCATTCATTCATTCATTTGGTCATTCATTAATTTAGTGTTTTTATTTTATTTCTTTTCATGGTGTTAATAATTCATTTGATGGTGATAAACATGATGATGATAATGATGAAAGATGATTTATATTGCGTGCTAGTAATGATATTTAGTTGTAGCGTTTGTGTTGACGTTTGTATTTTAATATCGTTTGACTTTATAATTGAATATACCGGGCGGTTGAGAGAAAGAGAAAGCGAGTGGAGGCACAATAATAATGCTCGTAAGAATTTAATTAAATTTTTCATTTTTAAACAAATTATCAACAAATTATAGAACTTAAATGTTTTTAATGCAAAAACCAAATGAAAGTGAATGTTTTTTTTTTTTTTGGAATTTTTAATATGCCCCGTTTGTCTGTCTGTCTGTCTGGCTGCCTCTAATTATAAGACATTTAATGCTGGTCAATGCGGTCAACGATATAATTATTGAAATTCTGTACACAGTGATTTGAAAAGATAAAAAATATGATCAAGAAAATTTAAATTGAGAAGACAAGAGATCAGCAATGAATCGTTTTTTTTTTACTACTCATGAAATTTTGAATATGAGTCATACAACATTGATTTATAAGTACAGATTGCAATGAGTATGCATACAACGTTGACATCAAACTCATACCATTCGAAATATGTTTGATTCACATAAGCCTACTCATTTCCGTAAGACTCATAAGCAAAAAAGATAGAGCAGAAAGCAAAGTAAACACACAAACTTCTAGTGAGTATTTTAGTCTTCGTACTCGAATCATACTTATTTTGTGATTCGTATGTAAATGTTAAGTTATGGAGAGTCGAAATCAACAACATCAATCATACGTGTTGTTAAGTATGAAGTATGATGTGAGTACATACATAATTGGCCATTACAACCCTTCAGTCAGGATTACGACCTAGCTTCTCACACCACTTATGTTGTGTGCGTTAATTTTATACATGAGTGGCGGGACCTACAGTTTAAAGTCGACTCCGAACGACATATTTTTGAGAAGCTTTTCATGGCAATTTTTACTCTCTGAATCTTTGCCAGAAATCTGCTGAGAGGAAGTCGCCGAAGAAATATTTTTCGTTTTGATATCTGACCTGGGATTCGAACCCGGGCCTTTTAGTCTAATAAGCCAACACACTACCCACTAGACCACGGCGACACTTGATGTGAGTACTTAAAATTTTTAATATGAAGTAGAGGTTCAATGATATAAAGTAAGTATGAGAAATTATGAGTATGATTCGATTCTACTTATCTTTTTTCAATACTTAAAAAATTACGTACAACCTGATTAATTTTTTAAGCTGTCAATGAAAATTTTAATTAATGATACACTCTACATTGAAAAGACAAGTCCTACGCAATTGAATCTGAAGATTTTGCTGGCTGATGGCCAAAAGTTTTAAATCACCTAACATTTATTGTCTGCATAGTCCAGAATCTTTAGTACAATGGGTCAATTTCGACCTCCGGGTACTTTACTTGTCTTAACTGATAAGTACACGTTATCTAACCTAGTCCAGATCTTTCAGCGTTGAACATTTAGATGTCATACGTTATCTATTCGCCATGAACTCAAGTCTAACACCACATTAACAGTAGAGGCGAGGTGTGGATATTCTGGAGGATCACATCCTTTTAAATTCAAATCTATCATTCTTATTGGTAGCCTTAATGAGAAATATGCTTTTGCTTGATATTTTTTCGTTGATATCTCTTTTGAAGTTATCGAAAAGCAAATTCAAAGATCATCGGCATTCTTCTTCTCTATCTAATGTTCTTTAATTATTCCCAGGCTTTTAATGTCATCAGCAATGAATTTATAAAGGCAGATTTCAACATTCATTTGCCGTGAGTGGGTGCATATCTTCTCAATTAACATGTTTGTCATACTACGTAATGTCATTCCAATGCAGTTTTTATATACTTCAAGGTCCCCTTTAAGAATTTTAATTATTAAACGTTCCTGATTATAAATCCCGCATTTTCCCCCAATGGAGAAATATTTAAAATGCTAGCCAAAGTGGCCCATAATACATCTTATCGATTTTCGCACTGGAATACCTTTTCTTTTCTGAAATTCTGCTTGAATAGAGGAAAAAGTCAAGTCAAGCCCTTTAGAATGATAAAAGAACACAAATGACGCGTTATTGTACGGCTATGGCCGTAACTTGTCATAGAAAGTAGAGCATCGTGGGCAAACTTTCATTTCAATGCAGCCTGTTTTGTGATCACTGTTCCCTTAGACACTTAAGTCGCTTTAATTTCTTCTTTGATTCCATTATTAAATGTAAACGTGACGCCCCTTTTCTAATGCATTTAACATATAAGGAAGGCAGAGAAGAAGAAATTGAAAGAAAAAGAAAAAAAAAAAGAAAATCAATTGCAATTACAATGATTAGACTGGTGATGATGATGACGATAATGGATTATTATTTAAATATGCTGGTTCGCTTTGTAATTATATCACTTAGCCCTCTCTCTCTCTCTCTTTCTCCCTCTCTCTCTGTAAGAGACTTACGCATGCAATACGTGATGGTCATTCATAAATATTTGTACGTTTGAACTTAAATTGTTCGTTAACAAATTGATAATTATGGGTCGGTTTGTAATTTAAATGATAATTAAGAAGCAACATGAGACATGGGATTGTGGTTATTGACTATAAACGTCTGATGGTTATGGATTGGGGTAGGAATTAAAAACGCAAAGGTCACTGACAGTCTTCTGAACATAACAAAACCTACAAACCAACAAATGAAAGATACTCTCAGAAAGCCCAGTAAAACGTAAAAAATTTTATAGTAAAATTGGGAGGGGGTTACTAATTTATTAGATAATGCAATTAAAATTTGTTTACAAACGAATATTTTCTTCATTAAATTTAAAATTAGCCATAAGCCTTGCTCTCCCCCGCAAATTAATTCCTTAATATGTTGCAACATTAATACCAAACCTACCATTGAGCACAGTCCTTATGCATTTAAACATCTAAAGGATATACATACCAGCATCAGTCCTCTTACTATAACTGTGATGGCCTATCCCTACTCCTACTCCTCCTCCTCTTCCAGTAACTCATTTCCCTAATGGTTATCGATATTTAAAGACGAAAAAGGTTAATACATGCGAGTATGTGTGTGTGAGTTTGTGTATGTGTAAGGAGGTGGGAGGAGGTTATAAAACAAAATTCCATTTCTCGGTTAAATTTAACCATCAAACAATTAAGATAAAATCCTACATCAGGAAATTATGGTAAAACCACAAACATACACACGCACAAATCTCCTCCGATACAAATACAACGAATTATCTCAATACCCTGTTGGCCAAGTCTTCAAGACATCATCGATGATGCGTACAGGACAATGTTAAATCATAAATGATTTGTTGGCGACAGCCGGAGCAAATCACTGACGACTTTTTCGAACAAAGGGCACTTTTTTCGTGTCCGACAATATGAGCGACATAACAATGCATATTGTCGTTGACGATCACATAAGTAACAATGTGGTTCAACTTGTCATCGACGAATATATAAATGAAATTTTTGCAATCTTGTCATTGACGATAGTTTAGCGACAGTATCCTTCCATAGTATCGTCGACGACACATTGGGCGACAAAATACTTACTTTCTCACCAAATAATTTCTTTTTGAAAAAATTTTAAGATATAAGAGTTTTATATATTTTTTTATTGATTTCAATATAAATACATATTTATGTACGTACACTTACATATGTATAGAAAAATTAATATAATTTCTGTATAAATAATAAATAATAGAAAAATTTATACATATAATAAAATAAAATTAATTTAAACATTTCATAAGGTTTTAAAGAATTTTTATCAAAGTTAGAGATCAATTAGTAAAAAAAAGTTAAAATACATACGTAGTAATATAAATATAAAAAAATAAATTCATGATCTTATGGCAACTTAGAATAATTATTATTTATTATTTTAATTTTTTTTTCTAAAATTAGATCTGTTTATAGTATTTTTGAACTGATGAAATAAATTGATCATGGGTGTAGCCTTCTGATTTAGTTGATTCTGTAATAAAATTATTGTTATTAATGAATACTATTTGAAATTTCACAAATCAATTACCATAAATTGCGTTAATTATGTTCCAATATTTTTACAGCGAGTTCTAAAGACAGATCAATACCATCATGAATCGTTGAAAGATTTTCACTTTCATTGATAACATTCTGGGATTCTGTACCCTTCTTAACTCTCTTTAGATATTCCCGCATTTTATGGGCTATTTCCCGACGCAATGACTTTGGCATATTATCAACAATTCAGTAGTATATATTTTTATATAAATATATTTTACACTTACCTCGAGAATATTATTATTAGGAAATTACACAAAAACACTAAATACACTTTGACACAACCTTTCGCTGGCACTTTAAAAACACGAATGAATGATTTTTAGCTTCTTCTTATAATTTGTTTTGTTTTTAGGCGTTAAAGTACAGTTATTTATTTTTTTTTGATAAAAAAAAACTAAAAAAATAAGTTGACAACAGCAGTGAGGATAGAAACACGACAAACTTTTACAATTGTTGTCCATGTTGTCCTCAACAAATCTTCTATGAATCAAAAACTTAATGACACTGTCGCTCACCTTGTCGTAAATGTTACCTGAAACAAGACAATTTGCATGCAATTGTCGCTCATTATGTCCTCAATAATATCTTATTCAAGACAAATTCAAGAATTTGTCATTATGCTGTCTACTATTAAGCTCAAAACGCGACAAATTACACGACTTTGTTATTAAAGTTGTCCTAAATTGAATTTTATACAGGACAAATTTGAAAAATTCCTGCAGACATCATTGATGCAAACGTCGTCAATAACGATCTGGCCTACTGGGTATCAATCTCAATGTATGCATGTATGAGTGTTGGTGTTGGTGTGTGTGTGTGTGTAAGTATGTTTAAATATTCCGCAAACACACATCCCATCACACAAACCTTCATATTTATTTTCACACATTTGGAAACATTAAATATTATGTCCGGGTATTCATGTGTATCCCACTTGGAGGCCATGTACCCATGCAAGTGTTGTCTGTAAGGTAAACATTATCCTGGAAAGTACCAAAAGTAGGGGAAGAGCAAGAGGTAGTACATGATGTCAGGTTTAAAGTTTTGATTCTCTGTCTAATATTTTTGTAACAACAACAACAACAACCATAACGACTTCAACATAATATTTGATGGGTAGTCATTCATTCCTCTCTTTGTACCAGGATATCTGTCTGTGGTGTGTTTGGTATTCAGTTTTTTTGGTTCTTTTGGTTTTTAATTTTTCCGTGTCGTTGTTGTTTGAAGGAGATTTTAAATGTCAATAATTCATAACGTTTGACAAATATTTAGCAAAGTTTTAAACGCCAACAAAAACGATTACAAGATTAAAATAAACTTTGCCATACGATACGATACGATACGATACGAGGATGGTTATAATGGTGGTGCACATGGGTTTTTAATTCCGCTTCTATTCGATGTTTTATTGTAACCTTAGGCTCATGTAACACGCATAGCCTATGTACTTGCATACAGTATTGCCAGTAGTAATTTAAATCTACGTCTTTTAAGAGGGTATGTAGTCCTTTCAACTAGCTTTTCTAATTACATTTGAAACAGACGGCTCCTCAGCAATCCTCGACATGCCTTTCCAATTAAGCCTGCATAACTTACTTCGCTTCTTTAGCGGACGTTCTTTTGTGGGCGTTCATTTATTGTTTTATATGGCCTTGGGACCTTTATGAGTTCTTAGTTGTTCCCCGTTGTATTTCAAGCATTTGGAAGAGCATGCAAACATCTGCTTTATCTTCAAGAAGTTTTCACAGAGAGAATGCTATAAGCCGGTCGAGTTAAATGGCAGAATTCTTTTACCATCCAGTACACATCTTCACAGAGATTCTTATTACGTGATGCGTTTCTTAAAAGTATGGAAATTTTTTTCATTATTCTTCACTCAATTCTTTTTGAGTTTAGGTTTAAGTTCGAGAAGGTGTACTTGTCAATTGAGACAAATACTCTGCCCAGGTACAGTTAAGGCATTGTACAACGTCCTAAAGGAAAAATGGAGAGAATCTTTTTTGAGCGGCTATTTATTATAATCACTAGTGATTTTCGAATTGTTTTCTTGCAATAGAAGCATCCGTTGGAGTTTTAAAGCCTTATCTATAGTTCTAACAATATCCATATGCCTTTACCTTTCCTACAGGTTATTTGGTGGAGTAAATCAAAATACTTGCCATCAGATAAATGCCAAAGCAGTTATACAAGCATCTGCAAAAAACCCAAAAACTTTCGTCTAAAATATATTTGATTAATTCTTTAATGGAATTCTTTAAACGGAAGATACCAGCACAAGTAAGGCCTTAATTGTCTTCTTTGAAGATAATTATTAAACGAACCTGCTCATGACAGTAGTCTTTGTCTGTAGAATGAATTCTACAGCAAAGATCAGCAATAAGTATGAGATGAGTAGAATCGAATCATACTCATACTTATTTTAATAACTTTTGGCCATCAGCCAGAAAAATCTTCAGATTCAATTGCGTATCATTAATTAAAATTTTCATTGATAGCTTAAAAAATTAACGACAACCTGTGTATTCCAAAAAAGATAAGTAGAATCGAATCATACTCATAATTTCTCATACTTATTTTAATAACATGGGACCTCTACTGATATTCAAAGTATTGAAGTACTCACATCATATTCATACTTAACTACACGTATGATGGATGTAGTTGATTCCGACTCTTCATAACTCAACATAAACACACGAAGCACAAAATAAGTATGAATCGCGTACGAACACTAAAATACTTACTAAATGGTTGTGTGTTTGCTCTGTCTTGTTTGCTTATGTGCCGTTTTTCTTTTGTTGCAAATGCAAGATTTTAAATTCGAGTCACTCGAATCATTTCTAAGTATTCATAGGTATTTTTCCAAAGTTATGATTCTAATGTGAGTAGGCTTATGTGCATCAACTTGACTTACTTATATGTGTTAAGAAAATTTCATGAGTGCTTATTATGAGTAGCGAAAAAACGATTCATTGCCGATCTCTCTTCTACAGCTGCTGTAAATTTCTCTAATCCTTTAGAGTAATACTCTCAACTTATTATGTTGTGTTAGCAAATGGTTTCCAGTCAAACATGTCAAGTTCGTTAAACATTTTGAATCTAAATTTTCATCAATTTGCCCAAAAATCAAATGTAAATTCCTGAAATCTTAACCTTTTTTGAGATTAATTTGTTTATCCTGTAATGATAATTGTAAGCGTATGTACTTATTTTCTTGTTACCAAAGAGATTTATAGTTTCTCCATTACTTTATCTCTCTCTCTCTCTCTGTCTGCCTCTCTGTCTCCTTGTTTCGTTTGCTTTGCAAAGCTGTCTAATCCATCTTAATAACGATCGTCATTTGCTGTGTTTGTTGTTGTTGTTGTTGCAACTTAAACACAATTTCTATGCAAATCGATGTGTCCTTAAAAATGTTCCAGAAAAAAAAAACAAAAACGTTTCAAAGTGGCTCCATAAATGCATACACTCACACACTTACACACCCACATATCAATTTGCATTCGAACACAAGCCCATGCAGACAACTTACCCACATACAGGGGATGTTTGAATGCATGAAAAGCGCTTAAAGTTTATTTATGCTTAAACACTAATACAGACAAACCTTATGTAATGTAAAATCAAACAGTGGAATAGATAGACAGACAGACAAAGAGAGTGAGGGAGAGAGATGGTAATGGAGAATGGTAGAGATAATGTATGGAGAATACAATACAATACAACAGAATACATGCATATTAGATAATTCACCTGTTGTTGTTAAACTTTATGTTTTCACTTGTTTACCTATTTCATATTTGAGTGAATGTAAGTGCGTGTGTATGTTCTTTTTTTTAGGTAAATATGGGTGGTGAAAAACAGATACAGAGAGAGAGAGAGAGCAGGAGTAAGTACTGGTGGTGTGTATTCGTGTATGTCAGAATCCATTGTAGTTTCCTTATTTAGTAACTATTTTCAGTATGTACCCGTACGTCTGTGTTTGTTTTGTTTGTGTTGGTATATGCATGTCTTACCTTTTAAATCTATACTACGACTAAATCTTTTATAATGTTCTTGTATTTGTTGCTTTTATTCTCATTGCTATTGTTGTTGTTGTTGTTGTTGTTGGCCATTGTATGCCGTATTGTGTAGTTGAAATTGAGGTTTAAATGTTAATTTGTAAATGCTATTCGGTTTTGTCGTTGTCATCGTTGTCATTGACTTTTATTGGTTTGATTGTTTGCATATATACACACTCACACACACACAGACACATAATCCATTTGTATTATGGCATACAAATGTATGTACGTACGTATGTATGTGTTGGTTTAACATCTATATCAGTATTAAATAGCCTTAAACAGTTCAAAAAAGGATATTCTTTTTGTGTTTTTTCTTTTTACAAAAGCCCAACAAAAAATTTTTTTCATATTTTAAAAGAAAAAAATCCAAAACGATCAACTTGAGAGTAGGTTAGAGGACGTGCACCTGTCGGTCAAGACAAGCACAGTACCCGGAGGTCGAAAGTGACCCATTGTACATTAGTAAATTGAGAGTAATTAAGAAAAAATTTCGATAAACATTTACTGCGGTAACAGTAGTCAAATGCCTATAAAGGCTGCATAAAGTCTTACGAGTATACGTGTAACATTCATTGAGTTTGAAAAGTGTAACAACTCTTACCGGCATTAAGTTAGTTTTATCAAGATCAAGAAATGATGCACAAGTGTAGTTGTAGTAAGCTTACAGAGCAGACGAGATCGCCAGGGCTGGTGCACTGCTTCTAGGAAATTCTTTTGAAACGCCAATCTATTCGCTAGGATCACTTGGTCCTCAATGGATAAAAGACGCTCTAACCAGTTACTTGGACTTGATCGTAGTGTCATCACGATCACTCGGAAAGTATGGAGCTCCCATCTAACGACTTCTGCCGTGGCTGCAGACCCGCTGAGGGTCTTGCCCATCTCTTGCGAGGTACAGAAATACATAGATTATTTGGCTGTACAATCCTTGTCAGCTTGACGGAGCTATTATCGATGATGTCAAGGATAAAGCTTCGTTTATCAAATTTTCGGACTAGTTCTCCAGAGTAAGGAAGTCGTTCTTTAAACGTGCAGCCCTTGCGCTGATCAACTTCTTTTTTCTTCATCCCTGGTTTGGAGGAACTTAGTCAGTACAGAGCATGCGTTCATCTGTGGCTTCACAACGGGCAGCTACGCGTGCTTAGGTGAACTTTTGGTATCAAAGCTTCCAGTATAACCTACCAACCTGTTATATGACTCTAGTCCTAATTTATTAATTAAAGGAATTAAAGCACTATTGAAGAATTTAAAAGCCAAAAGAAAAACGTATGAATAAATTGAATATTTTTTAAAAGCATTTATGTTGTCATTTATCAATTTAAAAAAAAAACGCAGAGGTGTTTGGTACTCTCTAAAAGGCAAGTAAAAAGTTTTTTATAGTGACGGTGTTCTTATTTGGTTTCCCTTCCTAACAATAATTTGCGAAGCGTTATAGCGAAACACTATCGAAAACACAGTTTATCACTTAGAAATCTGTAACTTTTGAGATAATTTCATCCATCCATTGTCTATAAAATGTTACTTTTTAACAACTTTACCCTAAAGCAACGTTAAAAGATCGAAATTATGCGTACCTTGCAACTGAAACTCCCAACTCTGCAATTATTTGTTAAAACATAATGAATCTTCTTCTTCTTCTTCTTTTTTTTTTGCATAAATTTCTAATTTACAGGGTCAACGATAAAATTTTATTTATTGGCGCATAATTTTACAATTTTTAAGCAACACGACATAACACTCTCATCCAATCACTCGCTCACTTCCACTCACTTACTTACGCATTAACATACTTACACTGACTGGCCTATGTATCCTGAATTACTACGAACGAAGTTCTAAAATTTTATGAATGAACGAGTAGCGATAATATCTCGTTTGTGTTGTGTTGAACCAAAAAAGAAGAAGAAGAAGAAACACAGAAAAAGAAGACAAAAAACATCAATACATAGTCATCGTATCCAATCGAGATGGATATGAATTCAAAATGAGATGAGATACGATGAGAAGTTGAATACTTTCATGACCATTATCATTGGAATACATCATCCAAATACATTGCCACATACTTGTAATTCCAATTTTTATGACCTTTAGACATAAAAAGTTTAAGTGGTCACATACAGACAGACACGTACTCAATGCTGCTCAATACTCAACTCACGAACGAATACACGCACGCACGCACGCACGCACGCTCTCAGTTGAATATACATACACAAGACAAGACAAGACAACCCAGTTGGCCAAGTCTTCAAGACATCATCGATGATGCGTACAGGACAATGTTAAATCATAAATGATTTGTTGGCGACAGCCGGAGCAAATCACTGACGACTTTTTCGAACAAAGGGCACTTTTTTCGTGTCCGACAATATGAGCGACATAACAATGCATATTGTCGTTGACGATCACATAAGTAACAATGTGGTTCAACTTGTCATCGACGAATATATAAACGAAATTTTTTCAACCTTGTCATTGACGATAGTTTAGCGACAGTGTCCTTCCATAGTATCGTCGGTAACAGTATAACTGAAACAACCATAACATGATCATCGACGACACATTGGGCGACAAAATACTTACTTTCTCACCAAATAATTTCTTTTTGAAAAAATTTGAATATATAAGGGTTTTATATATTTTTTATTGATTTCAATATAAATACATATTTATGTACGTACACTTACATATGTATAGAAAAATTAATATAATTTATGTATAAATAATAAATAATAGAAAAATTTATACATAAAATAAAATTAATTTAAACTTTTCATAAGGTTTTAAAGAATTTTTTTCAAAATTAGAGATCAATTAGTAAAAAAAGTTAAAATACATACGTAGTAATATAAATATAAAAAAATAAATTCATGATTTTATGACAACTTAGAATAATTATTATTTATTATTTTCATTTTTTTCTAGAATAAGATCTATTTGTAGTATTTTTGAACCGATGAAATAAATTGATCATGGGTGTAGCCTTCTGATTTAGTTGATTCTGTAATAAAATTATTATTATTAATGAATACTATTTGAAATTTCACAAATCATAATTATAATTTTCAACAGTGAGTTCTAAAGACTGATCATTACCATCATGAATCGTTGAAAGATTTTCACTTTCATTGATAAAATTCTGGGATTCAGTACCCTTCTTAACTCTGTTTAAATATTCCAGATTTTTACGGGCTATTTCCCTACGCTATAATTTTGGAATATTTCTACAATTAAGTACATATTTTTATATAAATATATTGTATACTTACCTCGAGAATAATTATTAGGAAATTATTATTATTTATTATTATTTTCACCACAAAACACTAAACACACTTTGAAATAACCGTTCACTGGCGCTTTAAAAACACGAATGAATTATTTTTAGTCTCTTCTTATAATTTGTTTTGTTTTTAGGCGTTAAAGTACTGTTATTTATTTATTTTTTTTTTTTTTTTATAAAAAAACTAAGTTGATAACAGCATGAAATTCTAAGTGAGGATAGAAACACGACAAACTTTTACAATTGTTGTCTAACTTGTCCTCAACAAATCTTCTATGAATCAAAAACTTAATGACACTGTCGCTCACCTTGTCGTAAATATAACCTGAAATAAGACAATTTGCATGCAATTGTCGCTCATCCTGTCCTCAACAATATCTTATTCAAGACAAATTCAAGAATTTGTCATTATGCTGTCTACTATTAAGCTCAAAACGCGACAAATTGCACGACTTTGTTATTAAAGTTGTCCTAAATTGAATTTTATACAGGACAAATTTGATAAATTCCTGCAGACATCATTGATACAAACGTCGTCAATAACGATCTGGCCTACTGGGAATAAACACTTACACACACACACACATACAACAAGCTTTAACATTATTTTTTAGCATACATAGGCTGTAAAAGTGAAATTATACAGTTGAGACTAGCTAAATAGCAAACTAAATGCAGAGATTATTTCACGATACTAGGTTCCGCTTGAAATTCCCCCAGGCATTCATGTATTTTTGGAACTGTGTTTCAGCACAATTTGATTGACAATTCCATTAAATTTATTACTAATTAACTGTTGCCAGCTGTAAATACGTGCATTAATCTTTGAAACTTCGTAAGTATGTCTGTAAGTCTGTGTTCCTGTGCGTATGCCTAAGGGGGTTTAATACTTAAAAAAGAAATGCAAAAAATAAAACAACAACAACAACAAGCAGAACAACAAAATAAAATACAAAAAAACAAATAGTCGCTTTATAGACATCAATACCGTTAGCATTGCAAACATAAAAGCATCTTTCCGTAAATCATATTTACAGTGGGACAAAGAATAATAATTGAATTACACTCTCTCGTGTAATGATTGTTAGTGTTGGTTGTTGTAACAGTCACACAATCATCATACATATACACACACACACACACAAAAAAAATACATCCATTAATACAGAGAGACATTCAAACTGAACCTTAAAAGGCAAAGAACAGAATTAGACACTCCACATAAAGTACAACAGGGAAGAGAGAGAGAGAGAGAGAGGTTTTGTGTATGAGTTAGTGTATTCCCCCCGCCCCCTCTACCACTGTATTGCCTGCCATTCAATCACTTTGCCATTTCGCCGTATTGCCATAATTGTAGGTTTTTGCTGATTATCATCTTCATTGCTGTGGTGTTATATGTTGGGTAGTGGTAATACTGGTGGTGGTGGTGGTGATGGTGGTAATGTTTGGTATGACAAAGTTTATGATGATGTTCTCCTATACACTCTCTCTCTCTTTCTCTTTCTCTTTTCTACCCCTTATCGTCATTATTATCTTATTTTTATTGTCAAATATCGTTGTAACCCATAAATATTGGTTTGAGGTTAAAATGTGTGTGTGTGACTTTGGATGAGTTGACAGTGTATGACAGTGAGAGAGTGTTTAAGAGTGAGTACTTCATTTCAAAAGTACTTTTAAAGAATTTTCTGTTTGTTCTGTTTGTTTTCTTTTTATGATTATTTAGCTGCGAAGAAGAAGAAGAGAGAACAGTAAGGGAGAGTGTGTGAGTAAATTTAATTTAAATTGATTAAGTCTGTTGTTGTTTAAACATGAAAATCCTGCTCGTTTTTATTGGGGGTGGTGAAATGCTGTGTGTAGTTTGTCCACATTTTTGAACGTTTGAAAAGCAATCAAGTGACTTCCTTGCCCTTAACTCCCAGCTTCTTTATTGGCAAGCAAACACCGAAACGCATTTTATTGGGGTGGGGTAAAGGAATTGTGCAAATAAAATATTTTACGAGTTTGAGCGAAAAGCCAAAAAAACAATGAGCGATTGTATATGGAAACCCTTGAAAAAATATTTCAAACATTTCAAAGCCCCTTAATTAATTAACCGGACTATCTTGATGAAATTACAAAAACTTCCGCCCTCAGTACAACTTGTAAATTATTGCAGGGATTGGTGGTTTAATTCATATGAACACTTGCGAGTTTACTTTCTGAATGCCTTCTGTAATAAAGAAAGATTCGATTCGATTCCAGCAGGTCTTCGAAGTCCACTAAGTGGACAATGACTAACGATTACCTGATTAAGCAACTATTATTCGAATTATGTTTGCCAAAATTCAATGAAATAAAGGGAGAGCCTAACAGAAGTCTAGGCGCTAACAAACTGGAAAAATAATTCCAAGAAGAAGGTTGTCACACTATGTTGATTTTTTAGAAGCATTAGTTTTATAGACATAAAAGCATGCTACAAATGTTTTCTTGACCTTATTGGTCAACAATGTAATGTTATCCGAGGTGAACAGGAATGCTGAATTCAAGTTCAATTTACTGTTTACAGTCTCCTACACTTGGTAGCCGAATGACAAACACTAAAGTTTTATGAAATCCTTCGTTTTAACTTCCAAAAAAACTTTTAAAGTGAATATGTATACACAGTAAGCGTGTTTTACTGTTGCCAACTTAGTTTTCTGAAACCTGAGTTCCACATCTCAAAAATGATTGCAGAAATTTTGTTTAAAACAATTCAATCACTTTGCCTTGGTTAAATACTTTTTACCAACACTGTAAACAATTCATGTGACTTCCATTCTGCATCCATCTAGCGTGTAATAATTGAATTCATAATATAAGGTTTTTGTCTGCAATAAAGCAATTGTCAATGATAAACACCAGAGACCTAAACCAACTACCAGATAATAAACAATTTCAGTAGAATTATTGTAAAAAACCTTTTCCGTCAGTATTGCCATCCACACATAGCGCATACCTGAACCATCTTAATTTATCATTCATTCAGAACTGTTATACGAATACACTTTAGTTATAATTGACCAGAGACAAACTTTATTAAAGGCACAAACCTTAATAAACAATAGTCGGCCAATGATGCCAGACAAAAACAGCTAAATGATAACGATTTTTGTTTTTAAAATGACAATTTTCGGTAAAAAAAAATTCGAATCATTTTGAATAAAAGCTGTTTTAGGGCCATTATTACAACTTAACGTTAACTAAAGAGGGGATTTCAACGGGCAAATAAATTGCTTTACATTATTATGAGCACCCAATAAGATAGAAATGAGCGTTAAGCTAAAGGGAGGATTATCCTGCCGGTAACTTTAAAAGTTAAGTTTATGTCCCTGGCTGCCACTGCGTTAAAAAAAACTTTTTTAATTGTGCAGCTTTATCGACATTGCTCCGGCACTGCCATATTTTTGAAAAAGTTAATTTTGTTTTATCTGCAAGTTGTAATAACGAAAATAGTTAAAGGTAACTTTACAGTTTCCTTTAGCTAAAGGTGTAGTCGCCGTGGTCTAGTGGGTAGTGTGTTGGCTTATTAGACGAAAGGCCCGGGTTCGAATCCCAGATCAGACATCAAAAAACGAAAAATATTTCTTCGGCGGCTTCCTCTCAGCAGATTTCTGGCTAAAGACTCTGAGAGTAAAAATTGCCATGAAAAGCTTCTCAAAAATCTGTCGTTCGGAGTCGACTTTAAACTGTAGGTCCCGCCACTCATGTATAAAAATTAACGCACACAACATAAGTGGTGTGAGAAGCTAGGTCGTAATCCCGACTGAAGGGTTGTAATGGCCAATTATGTATGTATGTATGTTTAGCTAAAGTTACCTTTAACTATAACCCACGGTTAACGGTAAGTTGTAATAATGGCCCTTAGAAAAGTAAACTGTAAAACTAATGTGAATGAAAATTTTGAGTTAAGTCTCCTCTGGAACTAAGTGCGTATGGGAACTAAGTGCGTATGTAGTGTGGTACTAATAGATGACGGACTTCAATTCATTTTTCTACTGTTCGTAACATTGCCAACCAGCCGACAAAGCAAATTGTTTTTATCAAATGAGCTGGAAAAAAGTGTTCAATGTACACTAATCGCGCTAAATTGGATAGAAAATGAACCTGAGGGGAGAAATGGAGCTAGTAATCTTGGATCAGGGCTTCTAAAACAGGTTTCTATACGGTCGTGCATTGCTTGAGACCCGAAATATGGGCAAATTGTTTTCCTCAAATATTCTACAAGACTTCCATTCTCCCGTGCTTCTTTATGGCACAGAGGCATGGACCCTATTAACAACTGATGCAGCAGCCTTGAGAGTATTCGAGAGAAAAATCCTACGTAAGATCTTCGGTTCTGCTGTGAATGAGCTGTATGTGCTCCTCAAGGACATGGACGTTGTGCAGCTTATTAACATCCAGCGGCTACGATAGCTCGGCCATGTCGTTCGAATGGAGGAAGATACTCCGACGAGACGGGTATTTGATGCGGGAATCTGCTGAAGTCGGCGAAGAAGACCAATTGGCAATTGGAAGTGACCAATTGGCGTAGGTGCGCAAGATGCAAAGGTCCCTGGAAGGATGTGTGGCGGCAGGCCGCAATCGGATTGTTAATGGGCAATTAAGTAAGCAAGTTTTCCTTAAATTAGCAAAAAAAAGGTATAAAAAATACAAGGCATCGACAAAAACATCCAATTTATGGACCAAAAAATGCAAATCATAAATAAACTAGATGACCCGTGCGAATGTTTGGCACCGTTAGTTGTTATTTTTGTAACATAAAATGAAAATAATTAATAGAAATTTTATTAAAAGTATAAAAATATTAGAAATCATTACATCATCAGACATATTTACATACATACATACATCCTTAATACAAACAAAAATATCTTTAAACGTACGCACTCTAGAACAAGCCACGTATAAGTGCCCATGTGAAAAGACCGGTTCTGGTAAATACAATCCTACTTTTTGAAGGGTTTGACCGTGTACTTTGTTTATCGTCATAGTAAAAGCAACTTCCACAGGGAATTGTTTTAGTGTCATTCGGAAAGGCCTAGTTGGATCAGAAGGTGTAAGGTTGATTCGGGGTATGAGTACAGTTTTATCGGTATGAATAATTTTTACTGATATGATGTGCTCTCCCAAGTTTGTTACGATTAGCCTAGTACCATTTATTAACCCGTATTACTACACTTCATAAAACAAACAATGCCATGACAATAACGACATTACCAAAATGGCTTTTACAACTTTATATATTATTATGCGGAATAGCATTACAATTAAGCGACGCTGTTTATCGCATTTGATCTAAGAACTACCGAAAACGTATTGCCAAAACATCTTTTTACAACCCAATATGCATATTATATATAACTGACTTAGTTATAAACGGCACTATAGTAAATAGCAGTATTGCCAGAATGGCTTTTAATACATACTATATTATGTAGAACTGCATTACTATTAAGCGACCCTGTATTACCACACTTGAACAAAAACATATAATCATAATGACAACAGTATTATTATGCAGTTCTATATAAAATCTAATTTTTATCAATGAAAATATTAATTTTTCAATTTCTAATTATTTTTCGTCATTAGTGTTAGATATAAGCTTTAAAATGAGATATCATTCATTAAATTTGATGCGGTGGTATGGGAGATATTTGCAACCGACAAACAAAAGTGCTTTAGAAATAATATCATAAATAAATAAGGGTTTTATGTGCAACGAAAAGAGGAGCTTCACTTCACTTTCTTGTCTTCTAAAAGCTAAAAGTTAATTAAATAGGCTGCCATTAGGAAAGTAAAAATTAAAATGCATTTTGTTTTTAAATTTATTTATTTTTTTTATTTTTTTATTAATTTCATGTTCCAATTGAACATTATAATTGCTTACACAGATACAACTGATATTGGTTTTTAATTTTCTTTGTTTTTTTGTTTTTTTTTTTGTTTTTTTTATTCATTAGAATTATTTTTAGAGATGAAACTACACTTAGAAAAATTACATTGATTTTCATTTTTTTTTTTATTGTTTTTTTTTAATGTTTTCTTTTCTTTGTTTCCGTTTTAATTATTAATTACTGGCTATAAATAATTTTTAATTTTTTGTTTTCATCAATTAATGTAAATCTTAATGTAAATTTTTAAATAAATTTTACAGAGTGAACAACTGAAAAGAGAGGTGAGAGGGGAGAACTTTTTCAAATTTTTTTGTTCATTAGAACGTGATATTGTTTATAGAAAACTAAAACAAATTAATTTTAAGACTTATTTTTAAATAAATACTAAATTAATTCAATATTAAATTAATTAATAGATTAATTAAGTTTAGAATATATTACAAAACGAAGAAAGGCGGGAAGGGATTGTTAGCTTAAAAAAAAAGAATAAAAAAAAATTAAAATTAATTTAAAATTAATTAAATTAAAATTAATTTAATTTTTTTTGTTTTTGTTTTTATTTTTGCTTTCTTTATTAATTAACAATTTAACTAAGAATTCAGTTCTTTTATGTCATTTTCACACATTTAAACAAAACATAAAAATTGTTCTACAAACTAAATTAAATTAAATTCTCCACATATTCATCTGCCTATTGTAGTGAATAGCCTTAATGTTTATGTCATTATTTTAAAGGATTCCCTTAAGAGAGAGAGAGAGAGAGAAATGACTTTATTTATGTTTATCCTTTTTTATTTATATTTCTTGTATTTGTTTTTGTTGTTGCTTTACTTAAGAAATTTATTATGTTTTTTTTTTAAATCCTTTTTAACTTGTCTATGGTTTTAGTTTTCCTTTTTGAACTCAAGAAAAAAAAACACAAACAAACAATTTCTCAATGCCAACTTAAAAACGGATTTAAGAAGATGAAAGAAAGTAAAAAAAACTTTCAATTTCGTTTATAAATTACACGAGACTCCAGTCGTTTAATGCTGCTACTACGAGTTTATCACATTGGTATACGCCTTACAAGTAAATATTCGGAAAATTGTTGACCCTCAACCCCGCCACCAGTACTGGCCTCAATTGTGAAGCCAGCATTTAACAGTCTTGTCAACACCTGCACCGAGTTCAGTTTACAATAACCATTAAGCGGGAAACGTATAATTTGACGCCAATCGCCCTGATTCCAAGAGACACCACTGCGGCTGGTCTGTGTTGCCTGATTGACTTCGGGAAATACCTCATCGAGCAGCGAACGTTCGGCCGATAGCATTATGCGTTCACCCAAATCGGGTGAAATATGCAAAGCCACCACTTCATAGTTGTATTCGCAATTTGAGGCCGCACGGGGACTGGTTTTGATGCGAGAAGGCGGCGTTGGTGGCGCCACCAAATAGTTGCCATTACGTACACGTTCCTTGCGCAAGCTTTCCAATTGTTTAATCATGGCTAAAAACGATTTCAATGGAAATAAAGGAAATTATTTGCCCTCTCTTGTAGAATTATTGAATTAAACTTACGTTCCACTTCAAAGTATCTGGCCTCCTCGAGTAGCAATTCCAAATCGGGAAAATCTTCTGCGATTAACAGCCGTGAATTCCTCATGAAATTTAAAATGTGCCTAAACATACCGCCATCACGATCGATGAAGTAATGCTGCTTCAGTGAGTCCAATACAATGGGTATGGAACCATTAAATAATTTGGCCAATTTTGAATCGGGATATTTGGTCAAGGTTTCCAGTGAACTGGTGTAAATAGTGCCGCCCACATCTATGTGCACAGGGGCGGTGTATCTTGATGCAGCCGCCACACATGGTATGCCAGTAATGGCCTTATGATTGGCATGTAAATAGGAGGCAGCACTGCCTGCCGAACCCGAAGTACTGCCAGAGCCCGATGTGCCACTTACTGAACCGCCTACCGTGCCTGGCGGTAGACCCAATGGTGTTACAGCCGAACTGGCTGGGGGTGTAGGTGTGGGGGAACTGGAATTTGATATGGTCGGTGACACTGTGGGCGAGGCGCTGTAATACGGAGAATAAAAGAAAATTTCAAAATTAATTTTCAAAATAATTTTGCTGTAGTACCCGAGTTAGTTTAAGTACCTGATTTTGATATCACTTCGTGCATAGATTCTACCGGTGGCTGATAAATCCCTCGGTTCTAATGATTTGTTTTCTCTTTCTCGCTCTCGGTCCATATCGCATTTTTTTCTGAAAAGATAAAACGAAAAGGTAGAAAATATGAATACAAAGAAAGAAAACTGGGTGTTTGGTAATTCGTTCACTATGAATTTCGTTTTCTTTACACTTAGATGTACGAGGCTCAAGATGATTCCTCATCGATTAATTTTTTAAGGGGCTATGTAGTTCAGAATTAGAAGAAGATTGTAGGGAAAATAGAAAAGAATTTGAAAAAATGCAAAACAATTGTGAAGTAGAAAATAAAAAGTAAAATATTGCGATGCTGAGTGATGAAATAAAATCTCAGTGACCAACATGTTGCGCTGAGGACAAGATCGAATATATTCGACAACCTTTTCACCTACAAATTAAAGAAGAATCAATTTAAGAACCAAGAGAATGCGGGAAATATTATGTTCTACTGACTCCTAAGGCACACAATCCTGTTTGCCATCTCCTTGACTAGGGAAAATCTTGTCGGACCAATATATTCGTGAAAAGGCTATCAGTAATTTAAATTTGTAAGAGAGCATCTCGAGCACGGTAATAGGCAAAAAACATGAAAAAATCTCCTCTGCTGGTGGTGATAGGACCTTGGTTCTAATCTAGACTAAAGGGTCTTATAAAAACCCAGAAGAAATATATGTAAATAAACAAGATGCCACAAGGAAACTATTATTCTCTGTATATGACGTTCTAAGGTCAAGGTTCTAAGAAATACTAGGATGTAGGAAAGTCACTACTAAGCATGGATTGACCAAATAAAAATAGACAAATAAACACAGAGTCAAAGTCGAGAACAGTTCGCTATAATTTAACATGATCTCTGATATGATTTACATACATATGAGATATGAAAGTTATTGGCGTAAATGTACTGGGAATGGTAGGTAGGTAGGTTGGAATGGTAGCTTTGATACTAAAAGCTCATTTGAGCACGCATAGCGGCCGGTTATAATATCACAGGTATGCTGATCAAGTTTCAACAAGCCAGGGAAGACGAAGAAGTTGGTTGGCGCAAGGACTGCACATTAAAAGCACGACTACTACATACATAATTGGCCATTACAACCCTTCAGTCAGGATTACGACCTGGCTTCTCACACCACTTATGTTGTGTGCGTTAATTTTATACATGAGTGGCGGGACCTACAGTTTCAAGTCGACTCCGTACGACGGATTTTTGAGAAGCTTTTCATGGCAATTTTTACTCTCAGAGCCTTTGCCAGAAATCTGCTGAGAGGAAGTCGCCGAAGAAATATTTTTTCGTTTTGATGTCTGACCTGGGATTCGAACCCGGGCCTTTTGTGTAATAAGCCAACACACTACCGACTTCAAGCACGACTACTAGACGCTGGAAAACTAGCCTGAAAGTTTGATAAATGAAGCTAAAGGGTCGGCCAAATAACTTTTTTTTTTGAAAATGCATTAAAAAAAACTTATGAATATTTTCTGAAATTTCTTTTTTTATTTGAAAGTAGAATCCTTCCGGTTAATAATAGAAAATAATTTCATTCAAATGGCTGCCTCGGCTGGCCTTGCAGTAGCCTACACGATTGTGTGCAGCTGTATTTCACCAATGGCTTCACGAATATTGTTCTTAAAAGCGTCAATTGTCTCTGGCTTGTCGGCGTAACACTTATTTTAGACGACACCCTACAAATAATAGTCCCACGGTGTCAAATCGCAGCTCCGAGGTGGCCAAACAACAACAGTTCTGCGGCTGATAATGCGATCTTCAAAAACAGGGCACAAAACATCGAGTATAGCTTCGGCTATGTGGAACGTAGCGCCGTCCTGTTAAAACCAAATGTTCCCAATATCCTCTTCTACAATTTTTGTGAACAGAAATTCGTTCGACATGGCCCGATAACGATCGCTATTGACTGTAACGGCCAATCCTTGCTTATTATCGAGGAAAAATGGCCCAATTATGCTTCTGGACCAAATTCTGCACTAAACAGTGGCTCGTTTTGGTTGCGTCGGCTTTTCAATGTATGCGTGCGGGTTTTATGTGCCCCAAATGTGACAATTTTGCTTGATTACATACCCGCCAAAATCAAAATGAGCTTCATCTGAAAAGATGACTTTTTTTTTTTTGCCAGAATCGGCATCTTCTGTAAGTCGATTGCAGGATAAAAGGAAGGATAAAAGGAAAAACGAAGTATATGTTATCGACAAGTAGAGCCGTGCGGCGTATTGATTCTCAAATTACGGCCAATAACTATACTTTTGATACAGTCAAGGAATTCATTTACCTTGGCTCCGCCGTTACCACCGAAAATGATGTCAGTCTGGAGATCAAGCGCAGGATTACTCTTGCCAACAGGTGCTATTATGGTCTCAATAGGCAATTGAGTAGCAGAGACCTCTCTCGCAAGACGAAACTAATACTCTACAAGACGCTCATCATACCCGTGCTTCTTTATGGCGCAGAAGCATGGACCCTATTAAGAACTGATGCAGCTGCCTTGAGAGTATTCGAGAGAAAAGTCCTACGTAAGATCTTCGGTCCAGTGCGAGTTGGCGATGATTTTCGCATCCGATTTAACAGTGAGCTGTATGAGCTCCTCAACGACATGGACGCTGTACAGCGTATTAATATTAATTAGCGTAGGCGCGAAAGAAGCAGAGGCGCCTGGAAGGATGTGTTGCGGCAGGCCGAAATCCATTAATCGGGTTGTTAATGACCAATTAATGAAGTAAGTAAGTAAAAGGAAAAATCAGACATGAGCTAAGTGTTACCATTCACGAAATAAGCAATAGTCGGAAAAAAAAGTTTGATGATTGCTCTGTCAAGCTGACAAGGATTGGAGTGCCAAGAAATGGGCATTGACAAAGAAAGTGGATAACAGTTTCCTCCTTCTCAGCGTATCCTGCACCCAGGGCAGTAGTCGTTAAATAAGAGCTGCTTTCTTTCCACCTGGCTTCCCATAACACAATGTCTTATAAGCAGGTCGATTGAGATCGGGACCAAATCCAGGCAACTGGTTGGTACGTCTTCTATCCACCGAGGGCCAATTAAATCTAGCGGTGGAGCTAGACTCCCTATTGACCCTGGATAGGTTGGAATCCCGATAGCGGTTATGTAAACTTTCAATTCCGATAAGCAACAACAATTTTCCAAGATCTTCGTCTACTTTATAGTTTTTTACAATAACCTGTTGGCTGTAGCGTAGGGTGTTAAGCTGTTATTGGTATTGATTCCTTTACATTCTTACTTACGTTCAAGATGAAACATGAAAACATGTCTTCTTATATGTATGTATGTACATGTGTATGTATGTATGTATGTGAGGGAAAAATAAGCTTTTCGTAGCCTAAAAGCTTGAGAAACTTATTGGTCTGACATTCACATGCGATTTATTTTTGGGCTGATTTCTGTTGCTTTGTGACCACCTTAAGGCATTTCCCAAATTTTTTTTCTTCTCTTTTTCGTTTTCCTTTCACGACACTACTTCCTCCATTACCTCCTTTTTCTTTGGTATGTACGAGTAGTACTACTATCAAGACAATGCCAATAATAAAATGTAAGTAGAAGTTTGTGTGTATGTGTGTGTGTGAGTGTAAGTATGTGTGTGTGTGAGTGTGGGTTTTACAATAATAAAACACACACACACACACAGAAATATTTCATTAAAATTATAATGGAAAGGGTTATTGATTTGCCATGAGTTAAAAGCAGAAGAAGATGAAGAAAACATAATGATGACGATGTAAAGGAAAGGTAAGGAATGAATAAGAGGTAAGGGGGGTGTAGTGTATGGTTACTTTGGGAAAAACCCCTTAAGCCTTTTAACAACAACAAGTAACCTAATGTTACAAGGTAAACCGCACATGTTTTAAACAATTTCAATAAAAAAAATTAAAAAAAAAAGATTTTTGGAAAATAAAATAAAACCAATTGAGAAGAGAGAGAGAGAGAAGAGAGGAGAGTAAATAAATATTTATTTTGTCTGTCATTAATGTTTTTAATATTATTGAGAAACAAAAAAAAGAGAATAAACAGAGTGAATCATTTGGAATAGTTACGCCTTCGAAACTAATTTTAGGCCACACACATACACACTCACTATCATAGGAAATACACGATATAAATGCAGATAATAAAGGATCAGAATCAAACGAAATTTACCACAAAATCCAAATTAGAAGAGGTTTTCTTCGCGCAGTAAATAAAACATGAGAAAAAAAAGAGAACGAAACGAAGAAGGAAAAATTGTATAGAAAACTGCCTCAGGTAATCAGGATGTAGATAATATAACCCAAGCCAAGCCAAACAGCACCAACCAATATAAAAAGATAATCGAGTATAAGCCAAACTTATAAGGCTCTGGTGGTGTTCGTATTGGCGTTGGTGTTGGTGTTGGTCTTAGTGGAAGGGTTCATAGTAGAACGGCAGAAGGAAAAAAAAGCATGACATTTTAAGCTTTAAAGCCTTTAAGGCTCCAAAACTAAAGCAAAAAAATGAAAAGAAAGAAAAAGAAAAACGGCAGTAATATGCTTTTGCATGATGAGATTGAAAACAAAAGACCTGACTTGACTTTAGTTTCGTTGAGTTGAGTTTCATCATGCAAACCATAAAGGGTGGCTGGGGGTGTTGTTGTATTAAAAAAAAACCCGAAAGTAATTATTGTTGAGAAACAAACAAAAGCTTTAGAAAAGTGTAACGTATTAGCGTAGTATTAAACAAATATTATGACGAACAAAGTTCAGCATAGACAAAAACCTTACGGTTGAAGAAGGCCTCAGGTGATGAGCGAAGAATAAAGAAAAAAAATTCTCTTTTTCTTTCTAGTAATAAACATACAAACGCAAAACGCCCACCATAAACCAAACAGCCAACCCTCCTTATCAGTCAGGCAGGCACACGTTTCTTTAGCAGCAAGTAAAACAACAACAATAGCAACAAATACAATAAATGGTGCAAGCAATATAGCCTCGGGCTGGCTTGCAGCAGCACTGTTAACGTCTACATTCACTGTAAGCATAAGGATGTCTATGAGAACATGGATGATGATGACTGTGATGATGATGATGACGAAAATGAGATAGACTAAGAAATCTAAGCCATGGGCTAAAAGTTTTTGTAACAACTACAACCGTAATACATAATACAACTAATACTAACGCACTAATACTAAAGCATTTGCAAAATACCAGTACATACAGCATTAACAAGGGAAGCAGTCAGCCAGCCAGCCATCCAGCCAGCATTATTTGCCTTAAAATCAGTCAGAGGTTCTGTTACCATACCATACCATATCATATCATACATATTTAGACCAAGTCAAGTCAACCAAGTCAAAATGAATCGAAGCAAGAAATCATATTCGTTCTATTTTCTCCTCTTCTTCTTCTTCTTTTTTCTTGTATTGTCTTGTGCTCTCCTATGGCATGTGGAAGTATAGTTTTTATGTTAACAACGTGGGTCAATTGATTGTCTGCCTGGGATTCGAACCCGAAGCCTTTTTTGTCTAATAAGCCAACCCACTACCCACTAGACCATGACGACTTCACGAAATAAGCACTAGTTGGAAAAAAACGTTAGATGACACTCGTTAAATGAGGGCTGCTTTCTTTCCACGTGGCTTCCCATAACACAATGTCGTATAAGCAGGTCGCCTGAGATCGAGATGACGATCTAAGCAACTGGTTCGTACGTCTTCTATCCACCGAGGGCCAAGTAAGTCTAGCGGTGGAGCTAGACTCCCTATTGACCCCGGATAGGTTGGAGTCCCGATAGCGGTTATGTAAACTTTCGATTCCGACAAGCAACAACAATTTTCCAATACCTTCGTCTACTTTATGATTTTTTACAATAACCTGTTGGCTGTAGCGTAGGGTGTTAAGCTGTTATTGGTATTGATTCCTTTACATTCTTACTTACGTTCAAGATGAAACATGAAAACATGTCTTCTTATATGTATGTATGTATGTAAATATGTATGTGAGGGAAAAATAAGCTTTTCGTAGCCTAAAAGCTTGAGAAACTTATTGGTCTGACATTCACATGCGATTTATTTTTGGGCTGATTTCTGTTGCTTTGTGACCACCTTAAGGCATTTCCCAAATTTTTTTTTCTTCTCTTTTTGCGTTTTCCATTCACAACACTACTTCCTTCTTTACCTCCTTTTTCTTTGGTATGTACGAGTAGTACTACTATCAAGACAATGCCAATAATAAAATGTAAGCATAAGTGTGTGTGTATGTGAGTGTGGATTTTACAATAATAAAACACACACACACACACAGAAATATTTCATTAAAATTATAATGGAAAGGGTTATCGATTTGCCATGAGTTAAAAGCAGAAGAAGATGAAGAAAACATAATGATGATGACGATGTAAAGGAAAGGTAAGGAATGAAGAAGGGGTAAGGGGGGTGTAGTGTATGGTTACTTTGGGAAAAAGCCCTTAAGCCTTTTAACAACAACAAGTAACCTAATGTTATAAGGTAAACCGCACATGTTTTAAACAACTTCAATAAAAAAAAATTAAAAAAAAAAGATTTTTGGAAAATAAAATAAAACCAATTGAGAAGAGAGAGAGAGAAGAGAGGAGAGTAAATAAATATTTATTTTGTCTGTCATTAATGTTTTTTAATATTATTGAGAAACAAAAAAAAAAAAAGAGAAGAAACAGAGAGAATCATTTGGAATTTCAAAACTAATTTTCATTACTTTATCGAAACTCCTTTTAGGCCACACACATACACACTCACTGTCATAGGAAATACACGACATACAGTAGCGAGCACAAAAAATGCAACGTTGGGTAAAATTATCTTTAAGTGCGATAATTTTAAAAAAATGGTGACCAGTTCAAAATATTTCTTTGGGTTATTAATCCCTACAGTTATAGATACCTATTATCAATTATCATTATGTAAATATTTTTTATTAATGATAGATTATTTTGTCATTTATTAAAAAGAGTGCGAATTTCATGGGACCAATAAAATTGCAACAGCATAAATTTTAATGTCTTTATTTAAATTAAATAGTAATTCTTACAAAAAAAAAAATCTTAAAATTAATATTTAGTGGCGTAGCCCTTATTTTTTATGACTTCTTGCAACCTAGAAGGCATAGAGTCGACTAAAGCTATTAATGTGTTAATGGATATTTTCTCCCATTCACTTTTCAAAATTTCTTCTAATTGCCTCTTATTTGACGGATGTTTCCTCTTAACTTCCCGATCTAATAGCTCCCATAGATTTTCTATGGGGTTTAGATCGGGAGACTGTGATGGCCAATCGAAAACATTGACATCATTGTCGCTTAAAAAGTTTCGAGCTAAGCGACTTGAGTGCTTTGGATCGTTATCCTGTTGGAATATGCTACCAGGAGGCATTTTTTCCCGCAGATGAGGAAGCATGTGTTCTCCAAGGATTTCACAGTACTTCTTGGCGTCCATTTTTCCTTCGATTTGAGTTAAGGGACCTACCCCATCACGGGAAAACGCACCTGTAAATACGTGACGTACAATCAATAATTTTTTTTAAACATATCGTTCCTTACCCCACACCATTATTGATCCACCGCCATGTTTTACGGTTGGAAGTTGATATCTTGGAGAATATCTCTGTCCAGGCGGTCTTCGAACAAAATTTATCCCATCGGAGCCAAACAAATTAAATTTGCTTTCATCGCTCCACAAGACTTTAGCCCATTGTTCATTTGACCAATCCTTGTAACGTTTTGCAAATTCCAGGCGCTTGTTTTTATTGAGTACACTGATGAGAGGATTCTTTGCGGGTCGTCTCGCATGCAAATTAGCCTCTTTCAACCTACGGCGAACAGTGTGAAAGCCTATAGAGACTCCCATTTGCTCATTAGCGAAATTAGCAACGTCCACTGCAGTCTTTCGTGGATCTTTTTTAACCAGTGCAATCATCTGGCGGTCTTGGCGAGAGGTAGTTTTTCGAGGATTACCACTACCTGGTTTCCTTTCCACACTATTTCTCAAGGAAAATCGAGATTTAATCCGACATACGGTTGATTGATTTACACCAAAGAGGTGTCCAACTTCACGCATGGATTTTCCTTCTTCTAAGGCTTTAATGATTGCAGTTTTGTTGTCAGCTGAGCTATAATAGCTGAGCTATTACAAAACACATGTTGTATAACTTATTTAAGAAATTTTCAATTATAATTAAATAATTAACTTACTTTAACTATTTTTTTTATTATGTTGCATTTTTTTTGCTCGCTAAAAATTTGCACTTTTTTCACTAATTCAAAAATCTTTAACTTTTTAAAGCAGAATTTGGAATGAACTGTGGTTACTTTGAAAACTTATAATTGAAAGAATTAACAGCAAAAGAAAATAGATAAATTAGTTACCGTTATTTTGAAACAGATCTTATTAAAGATCATATGGCACAGTGTTGCATTTTTTGTGCTCGCTACTGTAAATGCAGATGATAAAGGATCAGAATCAAACGAAATTTACCACAAAATCCAAATTAGAAGAGGTTTTCTTCGCGCAGTTAATAAAGCATGAGAAAAAGAGAGAACGAAAAAAAGAAGGAAAAATTGTATAGAAAACTGCCTCAGGTAATCAGGATGTAGATAATATAACCCAAGCCAAGCCAAACCGCACCAACCAATATAAAAAGGTAATCGAGTATAAGCCAAACTTATAAGGCTCTGGTGGTGTTGGTATTGGCGTTGGTGTTGGTCTTGTTAGAAGGGTTCATAGTAGAATAGCAGAAGGAAAAAAAGCATGACATTTTAAGCTTTAAAGCCTTTAAGGCTCCAAAACTAAAGTAAAAAATGAAAAGAAAGAATGAAAAAAGAAACGGCAGTAATATGCTTTTGCATGATGAGATTGAAAACAAAAGACCTGACTTGACTTGACTTTAGTTTCGTTGAGTTGAGTTTCATCATGCAAACCATAAAGGGTGGCTGGGGGTGTTGTTGTATTAAAAAAAAAAAACCCCCGAAAGTAATTATTGTTGAGAAACAAACAAAAGCTTTAGAAAAGTGTAACGTATTAGCGTAGTATTAAACAAATATTACGACGAACAAAGTTCAGCATAGACAAAAACCTTACGGTTGAACAAGGCCTCAGGTGATGAGCGAAGAATAAAGAAAAAAAAATTCTCTTTTTCTTTCTAGTAATAAACATACAAACGCAACACCGCCCACCATAAACCAAACAGCCAACCCTCCTTATCAGTCAAACAGGCAGGCAGGCAGGCACACGTTTCTTTAGCAGCAAGTAAAACAACAACAACAACAACAACAGCAACAAATACAATAAATGGTGCAAGCAATATAGCCTCCGGCTGGCTTGCAGCAGCACTGTTAACGTCTACATTCACTGTAAGCATAAGGATGTCTATGAGAACGTGGATGATGATGATGACGAAAATGAGATAGACTAAGAAATCTAAGCCATGGGCTAAAAGTTTTTGTAACAACTACAACCGTAATACATAATACAACTAATACTAACGCACTAATACTAAAGCATTTGCAAAATACCAGTACATACAGCATTAACAAGGGAAGCAGTCAGCCAGCCAGCATTATTTGCCTTAAAATCAGTTAGAGGTTCTGTTACCATACCATACCATACCATACCATATCATATCATGAGTATTTAGACCAAGTCAAGTCAACCAAGTCAAAATGAATCGAAGCAAGAAATCATATTCGTTCTATTTTCTCCTCTTCTTCTTTTTTTTCTTGTATTGTCTTGTGCTCTCCTATGGCATATGGAAGTATAGTTTTTATGTTAACAACGTGGGTCAATTGATAATGATGCTGGTACATAACTTCAGTTATGCAGTCCATGAATCACAAGTGTTTTGTTTTTTTTTTTTTTGTAAATTTAAAGAAGCATCATCGATGATATTCGATGAAGTGTTTGTCTCTTTTGATCTCTAAGACAGTTCTGGCCTAAGGACTTGCTGTACAGGACATATGTACATACATCTATCATCACTGTAATCCTTTTTGGTCGATATTACGCCTAAGCTTCCTACACTACCCACGTAGTAAAGGAACATGTAGTTTAATGCCGACCCCGAGCGACAAATTTAAGAAACTTTTCATGGTAATTTAACCTCAGAATTTTTGCCAGAAGATTACTGTGAGATATCCATAAAAGAAATCTTGTTTTTCTTGGTGCTTCAGCCGAGGTTTGAATTCGAAGCTCACGTCTAGTAAGTCAACATAGTTCTGATAGAATACGACCACCATTCGATGAGTAAAATCTTTCTGATTGTATTTCCAGGTATTTCCTTTCTTCGATCAACTGTTGGGACAGAAATTGTATCAATCGGTGACTAAATTGCATCATTTTTTGGCTTTGCGTTTTTAGAATCTTTCGACCCCTTGAAAAGCTAGCAGAAATCTAGCATTTGATGTTGGGGGTAGTAATTTGATGAATGTTTAATTTTATATACGTACTACAGCTCAAAATCTCTAATGTAAATCGAATCCACAAAGCCAACACTTGCAGGTTAATACAGTAATCACTAGATTACTAAGTCAGTCTATAACTAATTCCCTTGTACACCAATTCTCTTTTTACAGGACATAAAATTATTTGTACTTATAGGTTATGCTCTTTAAGAGTATCCCAAAACCAGTTTTCTTCTGTCCATACGTCGAATAATTTTATTTTGTTTATAATTTTTTTTATAGCCGATCAATCTGCAGTCCAAAAGGCCTACAGTTAGTAAAAATTCAGTCAGTCATGTGTAAAGACGTCGTGTGTTTGAAGAGAATAATTGTGGTTTGAAGATCTCCAACAAAGACAAAGATCTATCGAAAAATTATAATTGTTTACGCAAAGCAGTGTAAAGAAGAATAACAAACAAAGCTATTGTTGTTGTTTACATCAAGTTGTGAACAGTGGCACACAGAATTGTGCGAACAATAAAGAATTTCAATTAAAACTCAACACAATTTTATTTTTATTTTATTTGCAATCTACGAACTCATATTTTAAACGTTCTTAGAAGGTAAAAACGTAACAATTCCATGATCTTTAATTGTTTGAGTGCCATAGATTCCGTAGAAATAAAAATAATTTTAAATTCACTCTCGTATGTTATGATATGTTGAATGTAAGGGTATGTATGTATGTGTGTCATTATATCGTAACACAAGTTTACTAATCTATTGGGTGGCTTGAGTTTATTTTCTTTCTTCTCTTCCGTTTTATTTTAATTTTCCCGAGGATCCTATGAACACAACTACTACCACAACAATTTCTTAACTTTTGTTGCACTCACACCCACACAAACCTACACACGCATACACACAATCACACACCTACATACTTTACTCCGGCATATAGGACTCTTGGGCATTTTTCTCTTTCTCGTTTTTTGTTGTTGTAATTTTTGTTAGAAACAACAACTACAAACCCCAAAAACACAACAAACCCTTAAGCAGTGAACAACGTCGTCTAAACATTTTGCCATGCAGCCAGGCAGCCATCCAGCCAGCCAGCCAGCCAACCAACGAAGCCAACCATTGAGCCATCATTCAGTCATACCAGCAGTGAGTAGTAAACAGTTCCCACTTACTTGCTATTCAGAACGCCCAAAAGGAAACCAACCAGCGACCCAAGCAAAAATCATTTCATTTCGTTTTCCATTTTTAGAAATGCTCACTTGGGGAATTTTTCAGTTGGAAATTGTTCATCATCTTCATTTAAGGCTCTCTTGAATTCCTTTTGCTGCAGACTTTTATTCTGCTGTTGCAGTTTCATACACTCCATACACACACATACATACAAACATAAGTACTGTACACAAATACATGTACATTGTCGTGTTAGATAAAGTAAAAGTTTCCTTTTGGGTTTCATAGGGATTGTAAGTTTTCTAGATTGGATTTCTTTTTTTTTTTTTTTTTTGTTTTTGTTTCTATTTTTGTTTTAACTGATATCGTATATTATGGTCGCAACGTAAAACCAGTGTACAGCAGTTGTTGACAAAATAGAAATGATCATAATATTTCCAAAACTTTTATCATATCTTCTAGAATAGAATCTTAGGAAGTTTGATAAACTTTTGTAATAGACTTCAGTTGTTCGGCATCAAATTTAGACTGTAAGTCCCACCTTTGAAAAGTAAAATTAATGCACACAACATAGGTAGTGTGAGAAGCTAGGTTGTAATCCTGGCTGAAGGTTTGTATTGGCCAATTAGGTAAGTAAGTCAATGAATATTGTTTGCCTGTTTGTTCCAAGGGAATGTGAAGAAGTCCTTGACAGAAAATCTTTGGGATCTTATGAAGACATTGGTTCACAGCGCTGTACCATAAGAATTTCGTGCTTTTTTTCTTGTAATCGTGTATACAATTATTGCACGACAGAAAAGACGCCCCATTATTTGCCTAGCTGCATTAAAAGAATTGCCAAATTTATTTTAAGAATCTTTAATATTAGTTATGTACCAAAAGTCAGCGATGTTATCTTTTTACATAGATACAGTAGCGAGCAACGTTGGGTAAAATTATCTTTAAGTGCGATAATTTTAAAAAAATGGTGACCAGTTCAAAATATTTCTTTGGGTTATTAATCCCTACAGCTATATAGATACCTATTATCAATAACATTATGTAAATATTTTTAATTAATGAAATATTATTTTGTCATTTATTAAAAAGAGTGCGAATTTCAAGGGAGCAATAAAAATGCAACAGCATAAATTTTAATGTGTTTATTTAAATTAAATAGTAATTCTTACAAAAAAAATCTTAAAATTAATATTTAGTGGCGTAGCCCTTATTTCTTATGATTTCTTGCAACCAAGAAGGCATAGAGTCGACTAAAGCTATTAATGTGTTAATGGATATTTTCTCCCATTCACTTTTCAAAATTTCTTCTAATTGCCTCTTATTTGACGGATGTTTCCTCTTAACTTCCCGATCTAATAGCTCCCATAGATTTTCTATGGGGTTTAGATCGGGAGACTGTGATGGCCAATCCAAAACATTGACATCATTGTCGCTTAAAAAGTTTCGAGCTAAGCGACTTGAGTGCTTTGGATCGTTATCCTGTTGGAATATGCTACCAGGAGGCATATTTTTCCGCACATGAGGAAGCATGTGTTCTCCAAGGATTTCACAGTACTTCTTGGCGTCCATTTTTCCTTCGATTAGAGTTAAGGGACCTACCTCATCACGGGAAAACGCTCCTGTAAATACCTGACGTAAAATCAATAATTTTTTTTAAACATATCGTTCCTTACCCCACACCATTATTGATCCACCGCCATGTTTTACGGTTGGAAGTTGATATCTTGGAGAGTATCTCTGTCCAGGCGGTCTTCGAACAAAATTTATCCCATCGGAGCCAAACAAATTAAATTTGCTTTCATCGCTCCACAAGACTTTAGCCCATTGTTCATTTGACCAATCCTTGTAACGTTTTGCAAATTCCAGGCGCTTCTTTTTATTGATTACACTGATGAGAGGTTTCTTTGCGGGTCGTCTCGCATGCAAATTAGCCTCTTTCAACCTACGGCGAACAGTGTGAACGCCTATAGAGACTCCCATTTGCTCATTTGCGAAATTAGCAACGTCCACTGCGGTCTTTCGTGGATCTTTTTTAACCAGTGCAATCATCTGGCGGTCTTGGCGAGAGGTAGTTTTTCGAGGATTACCACTACCTGGTTTCCTTTCCACACTATTTCTCAAGGAAAATCGAGATTTAATCCGACATACGGTTGATTGATTTACACCAAAGAGGTGTCCAACTTCACGCATGGATTTTCCTTATAACTTATTTAAGAAATTTTCAATTATAATTAAATAAATAACTTACTTTAACTATTTTTTTTATTATGTTGCATTTTTTTTGCTCGCTAAAAATTTGCACTTCTTTCACTAATTCAAAAATATTTAACTTTTTAAAGCAGAATTTAGAATAAACTGTGGTTACTTTGAAAATTTATAATTGAAAGAATTAACAGCAAAAGAAAATAGATAAATTAGTTACCGTTAGTTTGAAACAGATCTTATTAAAGATCATATGGCACAGTGTTGCATTTTTTGTGCTCGCTACTGTATATACATTTAGTCAGTATTACGACCTAGTTTCTCGAAACTTTTCATGGCAATTTTATTTACTCCCAGAGTTCTTGCCAGAAACCTGCTGAAAAGAAGTCACCGAAGAAATATTTTTTTATATTTCGTTTTGATGTCTGATCTGGGGTCTAATAAGCCAACACACTACCTACTAGATCACGGCGACTTCTTTCCAGTTATCTGCTTAGTTAACATATTTCAGGCAGACTTTATTACTGCATTGTGCCTCTACTGCTGCAACATGAATCATCAGCAAAGAGGACATAGGGCTGGTTTCTGTAAGACGAATGTCAGTTTGCAAACAGTCATACGTGTAACACTGTTCGTCTTATAGAAACATTTCTCTTTCCCTTTGAAACATTCTTCAATTCTTTAAACTCCAATACAGAAAGAAAAAAAAAACATTTCTTAAAATGGCATTTCTATTTAGTTTACGGCAACTATTCTTATAAACACACACGTAACCCCGTACAGCATATTCTTACATGTGCGTGTGTATTTACATGCTTGGGTGGCTAGAAGTATTTGTTTCTCAATATTACTGCAGGTTAGAGTCATTTTTTCTCTCTCTCCCTCTCTCCCTCTCTGCTTTTTCTCTTTCTTAGGTTTCTAGTAACGGCAATAAAAACAAAAACAGAACTCTTACACCCAACATGTTACACTCTCACTTATACTCACACACACGTGTGTGTATATATGCACTTGCAAATATTGTACAAGAATAACGGTAAAGTTTTCCAGGCAAAAGACCTTATCTCTCAATTTTAAACTGCCTTAAGACAGTTTTTGTTTATGTTGTTGCTATTGTTGCAAAAAAACCCAAAGAGAAAACCAACACACTAACACACACACACACACACATTGTATATGAATAACCCTCAACCTTAAAGTAACCTCATATCGTATATGTGGGGGGTTTTTTTTTGTAGGATTTTCTCGGGTTTTCTGTTCTTACTTCAGCCAAAGAGTCATTTTTTATTTCCGTAAAAAGACAAACAAAAAAAAATCCTTTTTTATCCTTTTGCCTTTTGCTTTTTGTTTTTGGTTTTTAAGGATATTCATGCCATACATGTTTGTGTTATGTTGTGTTGCATGTAGAACAATAAAAACAAACACAAAATTGAAAAAAACAAAATAAAAAGAGAAGAAAAGAGAAAAACCAAACGATAACGATAATTTATTAAAATATTTTAAAATACTTATGCACGAGCATCTTCTATGGTTTCATTCCTTTTTCTGTGTTTTTTTTTTATTGACTTTTTAAAATAAAATTTCTAGACAGAATTTCCATTTTATTTTTTTTTGAATAGAAGAAAAAAGTTTTTCTTTTTAAAATTGTTACAGAAAAAAAAAAAGAAACGAAAAAGAAAGTTTGAGACTATCTGTAGGGCATACGTGGACAACAGAGATCAGCAATAAATAATCAAAAAGACGAGTAGAATCGAATCATTCTCACAATTTTTGATACTTATACGCACGCATTCATACTGATTTGAATATCATGGAACCTCCTCTACTCATATTCAAAGTTTGAAGTACTCATCATACTTCATGCCTAACAACACGTATGATGATGTCGTTGTTTGCGACTCTCTCCAGGACCCAACATAAACACGAAGAATAAAATAAGTATGATTCGTATACGAACACTAAAATACTCACTAAAGGTTGTGTTTTTGCTCTTCTTGCTGCTCTGCTTCTTTTGCTTATGTGTCCATTTTTCTTTGGTTGCTAAGACTGTAAATTTTGATGAATGATTCGAGTCACTCGAATCATTTATAAGTATTTTTCTAAACTTGTAAATCTAAATGCATAAGCTTATGTGAATCAAACATATTTCAAACGGTATGCGTTTGATGTCAAAGTTGTACGCAAACTCATTGCAACCTGTACTACTTGTGTAGTAAATATGATTGAATCTGAGTACGCAGTTATATTTAAAATATTGTTGATTCACTCACATCACTTCAAAATTTCACGAGTGCTTATGAGTAGCAAAAAAAAAACGATTCATTGCTGATCTCTGGTGGACAATCTAAACCATAGGCCGATACCAATAGTCCGAAAGTGTTCAAAGATGTGCTAAGCGACAGGCTTCAAACTAAACGTATAATGTACATAAGTATTCCGCTTGAAGTCGCCTTAGCCTAGTAGTTAGTGTGTTGGCTTATTACACATGAACCAAGTGTTCAAACCCTAGGTGAGACATCACCAACAAAACAAAATATGAAAATCAGCAGACTTCTGGCAGAAACTTTGAGTGTCAAAATAAAAAATGCCTTGAAAAGTTTCATAAAAATCTGCTATTCCTCGACTCGACTTTTATCTGCACGCCCTGGCTTTCATGTACAAAATTAACGCACACAACGTAAGTGGTGTGAGAAACTAGATCGTAATCCTTACTGAAGTGTTGCAATGAAGAATTATGTTTGTATGTAAGTATTTCAGTCCTTTGTATGACAGAAGTCGCCATGGTCTAGTGGGTAGTGTGTTGGCTTACTAGACAAAAGGCCCGGGTTCGAATCTCAGGTCAGACATCAAAACGAAAAAATATTTCTTTGGCGACTTCCTCTCAGCAGATTTCTGGCAAAGACTCTGAGAGTAAAAATTGCTATGAAAAGCTTCTCAAAAATCTGTCGTTCGGAACCGACCTTAAAACTGTAGGTCCCGCCACTCATGTATAAAATTAACGCACACAACATAAGTGGTGTGAGAAACTATGTCAATAATCATCCTGACTGATAGGTTCTAATAACCAATTATATATGTATGTATGTATGACTGAAAGGAAAAGGCTTCATATGATCTCCACGCAATTTTCGAAATGGCTAATGCGAACTGGATTAACTTTGTTGTCTTTAACATCTTCTATAGGCGATTAAGTAATTAGCAAAGCTTTAATCTAAATTCCGAAGAGGAATGCTGAAAAATATTTTTTCATATTCGTTTTGTTCGAGATGTCTCGGATGGGGTTTGAACCACCGCCCCGCCATCTAATAAGTAAACATACTACCTACTAGACTGTGGCGACTGCTTGGTGGAAGCATTCTATTTTTCAAATGCAAAAGAGACTTCATTCTTTATGACCTTTTTTGTATAAGTCCGGTATATTGGCCGGGAACTCAAAGGCAACTCTATAGGTGATGTTAAAAGTGTTTATTATTGACAGTAAATTATGTTTTCTATTCATAAAAGCACTCTGTGTGCCTTATTTCGAATTATTTTATCGCCCTGATAAAATAAAGCGACTTGATTGCTTTCGTTATTCTGTGTAGGCCCCATATGTTTTTGTTTTAAAAAGTCTTCCCACTACAAACATGAACACTTGAGCTTCGTAGTCCAAATCATTTATGGTGCTGCATGACAATTAATTTCGTATTCTTGTTTGATTCCCTTTAAACTGTTCTCAATAAAATAACTTTCAATACTTATGGGTACGTACACATGTAAGTATGAATGCGTATGTATGTGTGTGTGTATGTCGCTTTGTTGTGGGAGGAGAAAGAAAGAAAGAAAGATTAAAGGGCTACAAGGCTCACTGGCAACTACACACACGGGGAGGTAACAACAGGCCAACAAAAGCAACATGTTTATGAACAATAACAACAACAACTACAAGAACAACAACAACAACAACAATAAAGTTGAAAAGAATACGAAGAAAAATGCCATTGCAAGAGAAGAGAACCAAGCTTGTATGTGGTGAGAACGATGATTATGATGATGATGAACAAAACAAAACTAAACTGAACTGTACTGAACCGTACAACAACAAAATCGAATGAAATGAGAAATCCATCCAAATTGCTGGCAGCAATAAATTCTTCTTCTTATAACTTATCCTCGGGACATTTTGTGATTTGTGTGTGTGTGTGTGTGTGTGTGTGTATGTTTTTAGTTTTCCTTTTTCCTTTACGGTTTGAATGTTTTTCTTTCTTCTACTATTTCTACATACTTTTACTCTCTTGTTCTTTTTAATGTTTGTGCTGTTGTTGTTGTTGTCTTTGTTTGTTTGTTCGTTCGTTCGTTTAATCTTTATTTGAATGGGTATCGTACGTAGTCAGTCATTGCTTAGGAAACGACATGGAAACGACAACAATGCGTGGCCCTTATTCGTGTATACATGTACGTGTATGTGTATGTATTTATGTATGTGTGTGGAAGTGTCTTTTGGACTTTTGTTTGTTGCATGAATCCTTTCTTTAGCAGCGTTTTATGGTCTCATTGTGTTATAATTTATATCACCTCCTTGGATGTGGGTGTATTGGGTTGCACGACTCAACATCAGTATTGATCTTAGGACAGGAATAGTTCATGTACAAATGAGAGACAGTGACGGCAGGGCAAGAGAGATAGACTGCGAAAATATCACGGTAAACCAAAACTTGATTTTTCTATTTAATTTGGGGCATCATTGGGGGTAGTAGTAAGAAGAAGTCCTTTATTAAGTAAGCAGATAGCTTTAATGATGAGTATATTGTTGATTAGATTGCACAACTTTTCTGAGAATGTATTCACTCATTGGTCATGGGTCTACATGAGATTCGTAATCTTTAAAGAACTTTGTCTATCCCTAGCATTACTCGAGTTGCATTACTGTAGTACATTCGGGTAGAAATAATGGCTATAAATAGTTGAGGCACTGTACGAATTCGGTATCAGAGTATATCGTACAGTGAAGCAACCATTCATCTAATCGATTGGATGTGTACACAACATCTGAGATTGCCTTAGAATTCCGAGAGCCTCTTGCAAAAAAATAATAAAACGTTAGAGAACAGCACAAAGACATTGAATGTAACAACAAACCTGATAAACTTTCAAATTAAATCCATACAGGAGATTGACATTCCTCTACAGAGAAGCAAACTTTATAGAAAAATGGAAATAAACGAAACCACTTACAGGGAGACCAGACAGACCTGGTCTGTCTCTCGGTGTACAAGTCCGGAGACTGGGACGACTTCTGAGAAGAAGAGGACACATCAGAACATCTTCTTTATCATTGTTGTACTGGTGCTTGGGAACCCAATAAGCAGCATCCTTGGGCACACAGGATTTGTTGATGGAATGGGTCTAGTAGATAGTGTATTGGCTTATTAGACGTAAGGCCATATTCCAAACCTCAGCTCAAACATCAGAATGAAAATATGAAAGAAATATTTCTTGTGTGACTTCCTATTAGCAGACTTCTGGTAAAAACTCTAAATACATACATAATTGGCCATTACAACCCTTCAGTCAGGATTACGACCTAGCTTCTCACACCACTTTTGTTGTGTGCGTTAATTTGATACATGAGTGGGGGGACCTACAGTTTAAAGTCGACTCCGAACTACAGATTTTTGAGAAGCTTTTCATGGCAATTTTTACTCTCAGAGTCTTTGCCAGAAATCTGCTAAGAGGAAGTCCCCGAAGAAATATTTTTCGTTTTGATGTCTGACCTGGGATACGAACCCGGGCCTTTTGTCTAATAAGCCAACACACTAGCCACTAGACCACGGCGACTTCAGCAGATTTTCGGTAAAAACTTTAAATGGCAAAATAAAAATTGTCATGAAAAGTTTCCCAAGAATTCTGTCGTTCGGAATCGACTTTAAACTGCCAGCCCTACCACTACTCATGTATTAAATTAACACACACAACATTAGTGGTGTGAGAAACTATGTCGTAATCCTGAGTAAAGGATCGTAATGATCAATTATGTGTGTGTGTGTGTGTGTGTGTATGTATGTATGTACGCGTCTAAAGAAAGACGCTAAAATCGAAACGTTTTTAAAACTCTCGGGAAGTCTAAGGGATGGTAAGCAGGAGTTTGAATTATTTGAAGGACAAGATAATATCGGTGTTACAATGGGACCTTATGGGACCAAAGTAAACTGTGCCACTAATTAATGATTTTTGCATTTCGGAAATGCATTCCAAGCCTAGAATATTTATTTTTTATTTGCTTTTCATTTTTTCCCCAAAATTGTTTGCTTTGTAAACAACATTTTAAGATTTTTTTTTATTTTTTGGAGTATTTTATACACAAAGAAAGCAAAGACAAAATAAAACAAAAACCAAAAAGAAAACGATTCAATTTGTCTTTGTGTCTCTTATATTAGGACTACAAAGAATGGGAAAATGTTACGTATATACATACATACATACATACATACATACATACATACTGTATATACATATGTATGTACGTATATACTACAGTGACATTAACTTTTCTTTCAATTAAACATTGTTTAACCTTTTATTTTACCTGGAGGTATATTAAATACATACAATCAGACACACAGCCTGATGGTACCCATGCAAACATACATACAAATAGCTGAACAATACCACATACTTGGCATTAACAAAAAAAGGAAAAAACCGCACTCACACACACAACCACACACATATAAACGAAAATTAAATGTAATAAATGAAATTCGAGCTTTTTTTTGTGAGTACATATACATATACATACGTATGTATGTATCCATGTATACATACATACACACATATTGCATACATATGTGTACTCGTATGTAAGCTTTAGTAGTGGCATGTAGAAATATTTAAAAAGACAAAAAAAAAAAGAAAATGTTTATAAAGCTCTCCTTTGATTCATTTCCTTGCCTTGGGCTTTAGTTGCCAGCACCACCCAACAACCAATACTCCGACTATGTCGAGCCAGGCTTGGCGAAATGAAAACAAATGAGACCAGGCAGCGATAGCCACCTAAAAAGGACAACCAAACCATATCGAAATGAATATTAAAAAAAAAAAACACAAACAAACTGATGTTGCCAAAACTATATATTTAAGCCATGCTGTGTACCCACCCACACCTGGCCCCCCAAAGGCAACGGGAACACAATCAAGAAATAAAAAAATGAACCAAAAAAAAAAAAAGAAACAAAACAAGAGCACTTCAAATGCATTTTTATAAAATACAATATAAAAAGGAATAACACACACACACACACACACATAAACATACATAAGTAAATACACATACACGCACACGTATGTATCTTTGTTTTGAATATGCATGTGCTAGTCTGGTGGATATTTTAAATCCAGGCGTACAGTGAAAGCTCTGTAAAAAATATAATAAATTAAGTTCCCTGTTAGCATTTGAAACAATAACACAGGAAAAGCAAAACAAGAAAACTTATGACAGAAGAAACTGGTTTCAATTCTTGTTCAGGTTTTAAAGCCTTGAATTGAAGCCTAGTGTCGCTTAATTTGAAGGAAATGAAGGAAATTTTTCTGTAGAATCTACTCCCAGTATTTTCATTCGTTCCAAATACTTCATGGTCTGATTTCAGGCGCATTAAGCAATCATTGCTGTTCTAGACCCATTGTGCAGCAGCATGATGGAATCCATCTCTGACATTAAAATGAAAATGCCATGAACAAGTTTCTAAAAAATCTGAATGATGTTGTAGATTTCGACTCTCCATAACACAACATAAACACATGAAGCACAAAATAAGTATGAATCGAGTACGAATACTAAAATTCTTACTAGAAGGTTGTGTGTTTGCTCTGCTTGCTGATCTGTCTTGTTCGCTTATGAGTCCTTTTTCTATTCTTTGTGACCGCCTGTTAGGAGACTCTGTACAAATCTACACCGACGGTTATAAGCTGAACGGAGCTGTTGGCAGTGGAATTTCTTCGAAACCGGTTGGAATAGCCAGACCACTGCAGTGTCATTCAGGCGGATGTGATGGCAATACAGACTGCGGCGAGTATTTTTGGGGACGGAAGAGTCTCCAAGCGGAACGTCACCATACTTTCTGATAGCCAGGCGGCTATCAAGGCTCTAAATAATTCTAACGTGATGAACTCCAAGACGGTGTATGGCTGCTGCAGATATCTCGTCGAGATAGTGGAACGATATGATATCCATATCGTATGGCTACCGGGGCACAGTGGTATTCCGGGTAACTGCAAAGCTGATGAACTTGTCAGGCAGGGCACGACCATCGAACTCTCCGATGAGTTCTCGAATATGGACATATCTATGAGGACCTGCAAGCTCATAATTAATAATGCGATCGTCGATTCCATCAACAACAGTTGGGCGGCCTCGGACACGGGTAGAACGTTAAATCTGGCCAAGGCTGGATGGGGGGCGCACAATGAGTATACTTAAGCTTCAGAGAGGCGCGCTCAGTGTAGTTGTCGGGCATTGCATTATGGGTACGCATGCGAGGCACATTGATCTTGGGCACCTTGCTTAAGACTTCGGTAGAAACTGCAGCGATGAGGAAGAAGAGGATACTGTCCCTTACCTGCTGGGTACTTTCACGACTCTTTGCCAAAGGAGAAGGAAGTACTTGGGTACTTGCTACATGGATAATCTGGAGGAACTGTCAAGGATTGATATTGGCTGCCTGAATAGCTTCATCAGGAGCACCGAGTGGTTTCGAGACTAGGGGATAACGGATAACTGTGGTACCACAATGAGTATAAATGAATCAGAGTACATAGTTATATTTCAATATTGTTGGCTCACTCGCTTCACTTCAAAATTTCATGAGTACTTATGAGTAGCAAAAAACGATTAATTGCTAATCTTTGGTAAATACATCCAGTAGATGTCATTTGAATAGTTTTGATGGACTTAAACAGCTTTCGTTTTAAATTCTCATGTCACGTTAACATTTAAGAACTTGTTGTTGTTGTATGTTTTTGGTAAATTTTTCCCTTTTTTTTCTTTCAAAATTCTTGTTGCCTCTTGGTTTACTTTCTCTAGGGTTTTGTTTTTGTTGTTGTTTTTTTTTCACATTTTACATCTCCTCTTTCTCTTGGCAGTTGTTTCTTGTATTTTTTTTTTTTGGTTTTTTCTCTTTTCATTTGTCCTTAACCAATTGAATTTTGGTTATGCTCTGATTTTGGGGCATTCAACAAAATTACTTGCTTTTCGCCCCAAAACCATAAACAACAGCAAGATGGCAACAAAAATAAAAAAAAAAACGTGAAGAAGAAAAAAAAAACTACTCACGCTCAAAGGAATCAAATGCATTCAAACACATCAAAGACCGAACAACACATTTAAACTTACACTCTTCCGAACATACACGAGAACTCAATCAAAAAAAAAAAGGGAATGCAAGCACTAAAAGCGTGAGAGAGAGAGAGAGAGAGGTAGTGTGCAAGGTAGTGTGTTTAATGTTCAATTTTCTTTTCTACACTGTCTCTCACTCTCTCTCTCTCTCTCTCGCTCTCTCATATTTCTAAATCATTCATTTTAAGTTGACTTACAAACTCGTACAAGTTTTCTTATGCTCTTATACACTTACACCACTGCATACATCTTCTTCTTCTTCTTCTTTGTACTTGTAGTTGTAGTTGCTGTTGTCATTGCTGTAGCTGTTGCTGGTTGCTGGTGTTGTTGTGTGTAGTGTGTGTGTAGTGTAGCAGCAACAACATTCGTCATGTAGTTTATGTTCATATCAGACCAACCCTTAAGGCTTTATTGGCAGATTTTTTTTTGCTTTGCTTTGCTTTGCTTTGCTATTCTCCCGTTTTTCTTTTATTGTTCATTTTTGCTGTGTGAGTGTATATGTATGGATGTAGGTAGGTAGGTAGGTAGGAAGTTAGAGACACTCGTACATGTGCTCTTAGGGATCTCTGTTAGTGTTCTTCCTGTGTAAGTGTATGAGTGTGTGTGAATGTATGTATGTATGCAATGCAAATGCCTAAAGGTTATAAAATTCTATATGAACCAAGAACTTTAAGAATTTTTTACACAAACTTTGCACAATTATTAGTTGTGATATAAAGAGAGCGAGAGAGCAAGAATGAGCGAGGGAGAGAAAGAGAGAGAGAGATTGTTTTCTGTTGATATTAGAAAATTTTATTACACATTGATTTTTTGATTTTGATTTTGATTTTTTTTTTGCAGAGAAAAATATTCCTTAAAAAACAAAATCAAATAAATTTTAAATTTATTTTTCAGTTTTCCTTTTAGCCTTTTAGCAACAAAGAAACAAAAAATGGAAAAGATTCACCTTAAGAAAAGCAATAGAAGTCAAACAGAAGATAAGATAACATTTTAAACAAATCTTAACAATTGTTAGAGAAGATCGATGGTGGTATACATACGTAATTGGTCATTACAACAACCCTTCAGTCTGGATTATTGACCTAGTTTCTCACACCATTTATGTCGAGTGAGTTAATTTTATACATAAGTGGCGGAACCTATAGTTTAAAGTCGACTCCGAACGACAAATTTTTTTTGAAAAACTTTTCATGTCAGGTTTATCGATGGTAGTAATCTATGTTTGGTAATTTTTTTTTTTCTTTTTTTGGCAAAGCTTTAATTCCGAGAGCTTGGACTAAGTGCTGCGTTATATTTGCAACTCCCTTCCCTTAGAAGACTCTTTCACCGATAAATGTATCTTACTAGAGATGATAGAACTCCTTACGGGGGTCTCGACTTTATAAATACATTAATAATGAATAGATGAGACAAGTAGCAACAGATGCACGCTATGTAAAGAGCACACAAGATCCCAATAGTTTATGTATGAAGCTTATTATTATTATTTTTATTATTATCTCTTATGAAGAGATTAGAATTTCAAGAAATTATTTTCCTTTCAATTTACCTGCCTGCCTAAGATTAATGGGCTTAATATATGTCGCATATCACTGTTCTAAAAAGATTACAGAGGGGGCAACTCTCTGCGATAGCGAGATGTAAAATGACTTCTGATAAAAATTTCTTTAATCTTGAGGAAGATGAGCTTATTTTTCACGTTTAATAAGACTTCTGTTGATGCCTCTATGAGAACCAAAGAAAGTTGTTGCCTCGACTAATTTCCCTTACATCCTTACTCTACGGGAGTCTGGGCGCATAAAATTTGTCTAGGTAATCATGTGTTATCCTTTGCCAGTGGCCATGTCAATGACTTCTGATTAAATTTGATTTAATATAGAGTAAAACATCTTATTGTTCACGTTATTGGTTAATAAAACTTCTGTTGATGTCCTAAGTCTTTACGTCTCTTTGGTGAACTCGATTAAGTTATCTTCCATTTGTACTCTACGGGTGTCTAAGAACTCCAGGTTTGTTTAGGTAATCGTGTGTCTTTCTTTGTCAGTGACTTTGTCTTGCACTGGCATCAAAGTAAGATCGCTCCTCTTATTAATCGCGTCTGTCTTACTTATATAACTAACGTCTAACAAAGCCGTTTGTAGGGTGAATATATTTATTTGTAAAATGTATATAAATTTTCATAGGAACTGGAAATTCTAATTACAATAATCCTTAAATTTATGCTTCAGAGCATACATATCACGTAAAACATTTTCTTTTGAAATTGTTGAAGTAAATAGAGTAGCATTCTTAATAGAAATTACAAAAGTTGGCATAATAAAATGCTTTAAGCTGACTACATATACAAATACAAATACAAACTACAGCTATAGCTACAACTATTGCTACAACACAAAAACAAAAACAATAGAATACAACATATGCGTACATATTCACATACAAACGTAAATAAATTCACTCATTCACTGTTCACTCACTGTGTATTCCTTTGATTAGCGATGCGTATTGAAAAATTACAAAATCCAGAAATCTAGCAAAACAAAATTCCGCATTCCATCCAAACACAACCACAAAAATAATTTCCAAATGCAAAAATCCTTTAGAAATGATAGAACGAATGAATGAAAAAAACGATGACGGGCAGAATGATTGTAAAACGCAAAACGAGAAACAAACAATGGCAACATGTTATTGCACAACACAACAAAGGCTTACACACATACATACATACATACATACAAATACACGTACATGTGCAGCATAAAATGCATTGATAAATGATTTCAATTTATCTTTGGGTGAGTGGGAGTGGGAGTGTGAGTGTGTGTATTTGCATGGGCATATTTGCATAGGGAGTTGTGTTAAATGCATAAAACAATACACATTAATTGGCTGCCAACACAAATAGAAGAGCGTTTGAGTAAGTCATTATAAAACGGCTAAAATGCCACAATAAAGAACTACTTTCCAAAGAAGTCAATTTTTGTATACGTTCTGATATATTATTGTGTTCTGTTACGAGAGTCGGAATATCAGCACAAGAAAAGTACTTACTGAACTTACTTAATTGGTAGTTTGGATTACAAACTAGTTTTTCCCATGAATGGTGGGACCTACAGATTGAAATCGACTCTGATTAACAGAGAAAAGAATCTTTTCATGGCAATTTTATTTACTTCTTGTCTCAGAAGTCGCCGTGGTCTAGTGGGTAGTGTGTTGGCATATTAGACGAAAGGCCCGGGTTCGTATCCCAGGTCAGACATCAAAACGAAAAATATTTCTTCGGCGACTTCCTCTCAGCAGATTTCTGGCAAAAACTCTGAGAGTAAAAATTGCCATGAAAAGCTTCTCAAAAATCTGTCGTTCGGAGTCGACTTTAAACTGTAGGTCCCGCCACTCATGTATAAAATTAACGCACACAACATAAGTGGTGTGAGAAGCTAGGTCGTAATCCTGACTGAAGGGTTGTAATGGCCAATTATGTATGTATGTCTTGTCTCAGAGTTTTCTGCTAAAAGACTGCTGAGAGACAGTTGCCAAACAAACATTTTGTTCTCATTTGCAGCTGTTTTTATGGAGTGGCCTTCGTAAATCACTCTAGAACAACAATAACTATCAATTCAAAGCACTTTATGCGTATGATAATCAAATTCTATTGGCCTGCAATTGCAGATCATAAGCAGGACAGCGCATGGTTTCAACCCAATGATACTACAAACCAGAGATCAGCAATGAGTATTCAAAAAGATGAGTAGTAAAGATCGAATCATTATATTATATCTGATACTTATACGCATTCATACTTATTTTAATATCATGGAACCTCTACTCAAATTCAAAGTTTGAAGCACTCATCATACTTCATACTTAACAAAACGTATGATGTAGTTGGTTTCGACTCTCCATAACTCCATAACATACATGCATAATTGGCCATTACAACCCTTCAGTCAGGATTACGACCTAGCTTCTCACACCACTTATGTTGTGTGCGTTAATTTTATACATGAGTGGTGGGACCTACAGTTTAAAGTCGACTCTGAGCGACAGATTTTTGAGAAGCTTTTCATGGCAAGTTTTACTCTCAGAGCAGAGAAATCTGCTGAAAGGAAGTCGCCGAAGAAATATTTTTCGTTTTGATGTCTGACCTGGGATACGAACCCGGGCCTTTCGTCTAATAAACCAACACACTACCTACTAGACCACGGCGAATTCGACAATTCCATAACATACACGAACCAAAAAATAGGTATGAATCTCGTGCGAATACTAGAATACTCACTAGAAGATTGTGTGTTTGCTCTGCTTGCCGCCCTATCGTTTTTTGCTTATTTGTCTGCTTTCCTTTTTTTGTAAATGCAACAACAACTAAGTGACTCGAATCATTTATAAATATTATAAGTATGTATGCATTTTTCCAAAGTTATGAATCAAAATGAGTAGACATGTTCCGAATGATATGAGTTTGATGTCAATGTTGTACGCATTTTCATTGCAACCTGTACTCATAAATCAACGTTGTACGAGTAGTGAGTATGAATCAATTTTATATTCAAAATTTCATGAGTGAGCGAAAAAACGAACCATACAATACGATCGATTTTGCTTTTGTTGCAGGACTAATTGCCAAACTGAAGCCATTTCATCACCTAGATTATATGATTTTGCCTAACGTTGTAGCATTCGAATACCCTCTATTTGTCAAATCATCGCTGAGAAATTATACGAAATGTACAGTAAAATGAAAAGTTACTTCACTTGCTGAACTATTTCTCAACCGGCACTCGTATGGAATTTTTAAATTTAATTAAAATTTGTTTTTTGCTTTTTTTTTTTCGTATTATTTCAAATGAAAGGATGAAAATGTAATGAATATGAATAATAAATGGAAGAATATTTTAAATTCAATGTTAATTACACATACATATACTGTAAATACAATGCCACGTGTGTACATGTGTGTGTAAATAAATATTTACAAATGCAAATAAATTTCAATGTAAACGCAGCTTTTATAAGCATTCGTAAATGTAAGTCATTATGTTTCTATGCATAAATGTATGCGCATGCATGTGCGTATTACGTGTATGGCTATGTGTGAGTGTATAACAGTTTAAACAGTCATGATAATTTAAACGTAACAGGCTGACCATACACACATGCAACATGTATTAACACAGTGTTCTGATGTGTAAAATATAAATATTCACAGCAACTACACATTTACACATACACATACACAATCATAACAAAATTGTATTACAGAAATTTATTCTTTCATACACAATTCAAATCATTTTTATTAAAGCATAACACATTTATGCATGTAGTCGTGTTCGTGTTCGGGTTAGTGTTCGCTGCTATTAAACACTATAGAAGAAGAATGCGTGAGCAAGAGATGAAATGAAAGCAAGTTAAAGAGCAAAAGTTTACATTAATGTGTGCTTTTGTGTGGGTGTAATATGTTTATGTAATGTTTACATATGTATAAGTGAGTATTTAAGCTTTAATATCGTACAACATTGAATTCGTTTATGTTTGTTTATGTGTGCAGTATTTATGCTTTAATTTATAACACTTTCTCTCTCTCTCTGTTTAATGCATGTTGTATTAAATGTTTGTATACGTGTATAGTATAATATGCAAGTATGTATGTATGTATGTATATGCGTATGTATGTCAGTATATGGTTATTTATATTGTATATCATCAAGTGTTTGGCTTGTGTTTAACTGACTTCAACACCTTACGTGCGAAAATGGTTGGAAAATGTGTTTAATTATCTTTTAATTACTTTAATGAATCTTTGTAGTCCTTTTATTACACAATATTTCTCCACAAGAGCGTTGTTATTTCTACTTTTTTTTTTTTTTTTAATTCAATAATTCTCAGTCTATGCATGCACATACTTACATACGTAAATATGCTAGCCACAGACAGACAAACAGACGAATATGTTGTTGGCCAGACAGACGTAAAATTATATAAAATTTCCTTACAATTGTAGGTCGTTACTTAATGTGACATTTTTTTTTTGTTGAAATAATTTAAAATTTTCCCATAAAATTTAACGAATTTCTCCAAAAACGAAAGTGTGTGAAAACCTTAATAGAAGTCGTAATGAAAATGAAGTTTTAATTTAAAAGGGAAATCAAATAATGCCGGTGTACGCTTTATATGCCAGTAGAGTAGTGGAGTCAATTAAAGAATTAAAATGTTAAAAAGACAATTTGGTTTAGATTTACAGAGGAAGTTTTTATCAAGTGAAAATTCAATGCCTATGCCGCAATGGGCATAGCTGACTTGGGTCCTATAAGGTCCTGTTGTTATTGCGAGATTTATTCAAATCGTTTGTGGCTACACACACGCTCTGTAAAAAAATCCGGAGTGTTTGAGAACTGCCACACAATAACAAAGGGAATTTTCTGGGGTCTCATTGTTGTGTGGTGTTACTACTACTCTCCGGGCGAGGGTATCCTTAGCCCAGTATCGTGTTATAACTGGTATGAGATCCTTAAGATGGAATTTTCTTCTATTTTTTCTTAATTGATTATTATAGTCAGTCAGGATTACGCCCTAGCTTCTCTCATCAACTATGTTGTGTGTGATAATTTTATTTATGAGTGGCTGGACCTACAATTTAAAATCATTCTGAATTGTAGATTTCTGAGAAACGTTTTCATTGCAATTTAATTTTTCTGTCAGAGTTTTTTCCAGAACACCACTGAGAGGAACTAGGCTAAAAGAATTTTGTTTTCATATTTCGATTTATTCGAGAGGTGTGCGGCTGATGTTTGAACAGCGGACTCACGTTTAACAGCACTGGGTAGTGTAGGGTTGACCCAAAGTTTTAATACAAATTTTAGTTCAGCATGGAACCATATTGAGAAAGACTTGGTTTCGTTATCCATTTTTCTTATGTAAGACCATTTGTTGGCTACTCATTACAGGAATGCCAATCCTACATAGGAATTTAATTGAATTTTCTATTGATTTTGATTTTGGAAGCCCTTCAGCTTTGTTATTATCTTCAATATTTTCGTTTCCCGAAACCCATGGAGTGTCCCGCTATCTCCTCTAGAGGCAGGCGGTATTATTAGACAATCTTAGATATGGTGTAGAGGCCCTCTAGGGATGTTATAGCCGCCATAAGATCGGCGGTACTGATTAGCACCACAGTAATCGAATAAAGCACGGGACAAACTATCAAAATGTTTGAAAAAACGTTCATAAAACTCTTTAAACCTCAACATCCCTTTCAAATGTTAACTTAAACGTAAACTTAAGTATAATTACGTCCTTTGTTTTGTTTGCTTTGTGATCATATTGCAAATGAAAGAAAAACGTCAATAATAATGATGATTGGACTGGGAACAGCAAGTATCCATTCATCATCAGGATAAAGAACAACAAACAACATGACAATCGAAAAATACAAGCAAAAAAAAAGTGAAAAATTGAAATTCTAGCAAAATGCCCAAGAAATAAACAGAAAAACTTGATAGCCAAGGAACTGACACTAAATTTTCAATACCAGGAGAGCAAAACAAAAAAAAACTACAAAAAGAAGAACAGAAAAAAAAAAAGAAATCCGACAAGCTGGCTAAAGCAGCGGACAATTGTTTTGTATTGTTTTCCAAATCAACTCAACCAGTCAACTAAAAACTCTGGTAGCAGGAGAACGAATCTGAAAACAAAAAAAAATTTCCGAATGTCTTAACATAGACAACTCAACTTAAAGCAACCACAACAAGCACAACAACAACAACAGCACATAAGTGTAGAATGGAAAAAGAAACTAATAGGGGGGGCAGAGCAAAAGAAAAATCATCATTTCCATCAGGCACCAGGCATCAGGCATCGTCATCATTTTCATTCATTCATGTGAGTGAATCTGAAAGGCGAAACAGAACAACAGAACAGCAGAACAACTTCATCATGCTTAGCATCAATAGTCACTGACTGACTGACAGTCAGTCACTGTCATTATACAGTTTTAGTAGTGAATTGCATGAAGAAAAGATCAGACATACCAACCATGCATGTATGAATGTATGAATGTATGCATGATAATCTGCCACATATCTTCATTAAAATTTGTTTGTGTTATTTTTCCTGTTGTTGTTGTTGTTGTTGTTATTATTATTGTTAGTGTAGGCCTTCTTGTGCTTTAAATATTCTTTTCTTTTCACCCATCACTACACCGTTTTGATATTTTCTTTCATATTGTTTGTGTTATTTGTGTTGATGCTGTTGTTGTTGTTGTTGGTTTTTGGCCATTTTTAACAATTGCAACAATAGAAAAACATAGAAAAGCATTTGAAGCAAAACATTTGAAGAAAAGATTAAAAAAAAATCGACTTCAATCTCGTGCCACATGCATGCATGCATGCATGCAAATACACTACACCCTCACCACACTCATGTTGATATGTTGTATGTGTGTATGTATGGAGGCCGCATCGAAGAATACAAGGGGTACTGTTCGTGTGTGTATTATGGTAAATAGGCCTTCAATTTCAAAAGTAGACTAAAAATTGATTAGACAAAAAACGTTCCCAATTTCTTAAGGGGATATGCCTTTAGGTGGGCGTTTGGAAGACAGGTTTTGGAAAGTTATGTGCCCTGGTAGAGTGTAAGATTCGTGAGTTGGTTGACAACCAGAGGCCCTGTTTACATACATACATAATTGGCCATTACAACCCTTCAGTCAGGATTACGACCTAGCTTCTCACACCACTTATGTTGTGTGAGTTAATTTTATACATGAGTGGCGGGACCTACAGTTTCAAGTCGACTCCGTACGACGGATTTTTGAGAAGCTTTTCATGGCAATTTTTACTCTCGGAGTCTTTGCCAGAAATCTGCTGAGAGGAAGTCGCCGAAGAGATATTTTTCGTTTTGATGTCTAACCTGGGATTCGAACCCGGGCCTTTTGTCTAATAAGCCAACACACTACCCACTAGACCACGACGACTTCTAGAGACCCTGTTTACATTACATTAAACCGAGCATATGGTCTGTATACAAGGGTTTTTGATTGAAGTGACTCAAGCCTTTCTTTATCAATTGGATGGACGATTAGATCTACCCCTATATTCCGTTAGAACGTCTTAATCTGGATGGTTTTGTGTTAACACATGTCCCTTACGGAAGTCGATAGATTGTAATTGGTGTATTGGACGCATGGCGCGAATACAGTGGAATTTCTTACTTCAACGTTTTAAAAATTCCTTGAAAGAAAACACTCTTCGACTTCATTGGTTTCTTTGCAGTTCCGCTTAATAAACATTCCACTGTACACCAAGCTATACATATGGATGGATTGCATCTATGTATGTGGATATATTTCGTAAGTGTGTGCGTGGGTATATTTCTCTGAAATATTAATGTTACCTACCCACCCTGTATTATAGTCGTTAACATTTCTACTCATTTGTTAGACTGTCTGTCTGTTCAGTTTGTATGCAATGCAGCGAGTATGAGTGGATATGTCGTCTTATTTCCATCTATTCTGGTTGTTTCAATGCCCCCGAGGCGATATCTTTTCTATGCCAGTTTAAAAGTTGTTCGCATTGCTTGCGGCTAAAATTTTGGAGATGAATTTTTTCTCGTTTCTTTGCTTTTTTCACTTTTTTTTTGTGTTTCTCTGAAGAAGTTTTTGTTGTTTGCCTTTATTATTGTCTTAATGTCTTGTATGTCTTGCTATTTGGTTTAGCTTTTGTTTCTTTGGCTTCATAAATAATGGTAATATATGCAGTGATGGTAATAGTGTGGATATTTTTGAACGATATTTTCGTATTCAAAATTAATTTCTTTTCAAAAACTTTTTTTTTTTATTATCATTGAAATAAAGCTACAATTGCAAGTCAATAAACTTAAGATGGAAAGAAAAAACTGCTTTATATTTTTAGTTTTCAAATTTCAATTTCAAAATTCTTCAACACCGCCCCACTGTGCAATGAATTCAAAGGTGATTATTTGATATTGCTTATAAGAAATATTGAGCAGGCATTTTATAACACAAATTTTGCTCAATTTGTCTTCATTTCTACGTTAGACGTTTCTCTGACAAATGATTCAATTGAAATTTTTGGTATACAAACAACTTAATATAGCTTAAGGCCCCTAATCTTCCCCTAAAAGATAAAATATTGTGAATGTTTCCATATAAATTGTTTGTAACGAATAGACAAGAATAGAATAGACAAAGAAACGTGCCACACTTAAGTACTCTCTGATCTGGAGAGCAAATCTGGCTGCTAGGGCGGGCAATGCGGTCTGTGATGTTTACTATTGGATCAGCCTTTCATATCACTATTGTTATATGCACAACCACTGCAAATGCCTTCTACGCAGTGCTTGACTGGCTTTCTACTTTTAGCTAATAAGCTGCCTGGTTCGAGCATCGTCCCTTCTGGTCACGCCTCTCTATGGCACTACTGAAGATCGATGATCTCCCTGCAGAATATTATTTTGACAGGGGTTTTCGCTTTCCGATTCCAAGCAGGGATGACTTCAAACCTGACCACAGATGTTTCTAAACTCGATAATAGCGTTGGTAGCGGAGACTTCTTTGGTAAACTGGTCCTAAACATTTCCCTCAGATTGCCAGATTATTGTAGCGGAAGTAATGGCCTTCTAGCGGGCCACTCAATGGATCCTTATCAACGGTGTTCCTTTCAATCGCATCTCTATCTTCTCTGATATTCAGGCTGTCATAAGATCTTTGTCGAGCGTTATGAATAACTCCAGTATCGTTAGGGAACGTCACCGCTATCTCGACCTTCTTTCTGAGCGCTTCAGTTTCTCATTTGTCTGGGTCCCTGGGCATAAAGTTAACTGATTAACGTGGGCACCACCATGAGTGTGTCAGAGAACACATAGTGCATATAATGCGTAGACCAACGCCCCCACCTACATGCAGCAAACACTGGCTGCAACACTGCAAGTAGGTACCAATTCGAAGTCATGCTTTTTGGGCATGACTCCCCTCTTGTTTAGGGGTCGGAGACTATCTAAACTCCTTCAATGCGTTAAGAGTGTAAGGCCACAACGTACTCGCGCATTTCCCGCGATTTGGGTCTAAACCACAACCACCACGTTTCTACTCACCATTGCTGGGCAGGGACAAGTCCCTGGGGCTCCCAGCATTCTGGTCAGGATTCGCAGCCAAGCAAGTCCAGACCCCAAAAAGTTCCTGACTGGTAACAGCACCCTTAGTCGCCTTTTACGACAAGTATGGTGATCACTGTGGTACTATTCTCTTCCCGCTACCACAGGGGGGGTCCCTGGTCACAGTAACATTCCGGGAAACTGCAGGACCGACTAGCCGATATCCGATCTTCAATCGACTTGGGTGTGCCATTTACCTTAGTTAAGTTGGCCATTGCACGGAAATTCTTTCAAGACGCCAACCTATCCTGGGTCAATGAGGACTTCTGCTGCAATGCTCGACTCACTTGGTCCCTGATGGCTAGACGTCGCACCAATCAGTAACTCGGACTTGGTCCTAATATCATCTCAATCAAAAGAAGTCGTATTGGAAGACAAATTTTCATTACGATTTGCAAATTTTGAATTTTAATTGACTTCCTTCTAGATAGGAGTTCTAAATAGGCCTTTAATTATATTTTCATTGAGTAACTCATAATAAATAGGCCCTTCAATCCCAATAAAGTCTGTTTAAGTTAACATTTTCGGACTACTCTCGTATGCATGACATCCATCCATTAGACAAACAGACAGAGATGTTATAACTTTTTTTTATGATTTCATTGCATAAATATTTAAATAATTAGGACTCTTATTAGATTTATTATGCTGCTCCTACACTTTGGACAAATACAAGCCATGAAAAGGAATGTGTTGCCTTGCGTTTTATAATAGCTTAAGAGAATACTCTCTGTCTGTAGGTCTGTCTCTGTGTCTGTCTCTTTGTCTATGAAAAGCATATGAAAAGCACATTAAGTTAGATAGACAGACAGGCGGTCGGACGGACGGACTCTCGGGCAGACGTAGACGTATGAAAATTTGTAATTCTTTTTATTTCGTTTTTGATAACAACAACAACAACATCAACAACAACAGCACCAAAGAAAAATAAAACAAATGTTTTGTATTTATTTTTAAAAAAATCTTCATCCATTCGTTCATCCATTCAGTCATTCATTCATCATTCGTCTATCCATCTCCATATGTTTGAATTTCTTATTTCATATCCTTTTTCGTTTGTTTTTTGATTTCTTGAATACAAAGGAAAACAAAAAGAAAATGCGGATGATGAGAACAGAACGAGTATGAAAAAAAAAATTTTAAATACTTAAAAATTACTCACACACGTACATCTGCATATACACACACACATTCACAAATTATGTTTATATTTACACACAGACAGACAGACAGACACATCCATACATTTTTATGTATTCTAAACACACATACATACATAAAATTGTAAACTTCTATGGTGGTATGTATACATACATACAAACGATGTATGTTTCGTGTAAGAATATTTTTATTTTCTCTAAAATTCCATGAGAATTAACCGGAGGCGATTTCTATATTTTATAAGAAGATTTTCTAAAAAAAAAAGGAATTTTTATTTGCATGTACATACATCTGTATGTACGTATGTATGTATGTATGTATGTATGTTTTTGATATGAAGAACATATAATTATTTGTATTTAAATGTTTATTTCCTAAACAACAAAAACAAAAACAAAAAACAAAAACAAAAACAAAAGAATTTCGTTCATTCATACATTCATTCATCCAACCAACCAACCAGTTACTCCTGCAAAGTATTTTGTTTGGTTTTGTTTACTTTTGTATTGTTGTTATTGTAGTTTTAATATTATAAATACATTTGTATACGTTTCATATTATATACACTCACATAACAAATGTTAGTAATTTAATAATTTGATAGATAGAAATCTTCTACAGAAATCCTATTTCAATGTGTAACAGAGATCTTGATTCAAAGAAACATCATTTTGAAATTTTTTCTTCTATTGCTTCAGCTAACAAGGCTTGAAGGGTAAGGCATTGAACCAGATATTACTTGAATCTCTATCTAAGATTTTAACACATTCGTGCAACTATATAATAGGGGAAAATCAATTACTTTACATGGCAGCATCTCATTGAGGAAAGAGCTGCAAATATTACAAAAAAATTACATCGAGCCTTGTGTGGTGACATCTTTTCGATGTCCGCAGATGTCGCTTATCCAATTAGGCTACTCGAACCACTGCAACGACGTTCAGACAGTATATTCTGCAATTTGGATTGTAGCGACGATCATTAAGGACGACAATATAAACACATGCAATATGGGTTCAGAAGGAAACTATTGGCGCAAATAGAGATCAGCAATGAATCGTTTTTTCACTACTCATAAGGGCTCATAAAGTTATGAATATACACTGAGTCAACTTGAATTGAAATTTAACTATGTTGTACTCAACATACTCATTACAACGTTAATTTATAAACAGAGGTTACAATGAGTAGACGTCATACAACGTTGACATCAAACTCATACCATTCGAAATATGTTTGATTCATAAGCCCATTCATTTAGATTCATAACTTTAGAAAAATACTCATAATAATACTTATACGAATCATTCATCAAAATTTGAAGAAAAAAATTAAAGAGACACATAAGCAAAATATTAATTTTTTATTAATATTTTTGTGTCTTTCCAAATTTGAAGAGATCATAGAAAGTCATCATTGTCCAATAGGTAGTGTTCTGGCTTATTAGACGTAAAGCCTGGGTTCGAGCCTCAGGCCAGACATTAAAAGAAAATACAAAAAGTATTTCTTCTGCGATTTCCTCTCTGCAGCTCTTAGAGTAAAAATAAAATTGCCATTAAAAGTTTCTCAAAAATTTGTCGTTTGGAATCAACTTTAAACTGTAAGTCCCAGCACTCATGTAAGAAAGTAACGCACACAACATACATAAGTGGTGTGAGAAGCTTAGTCGTAATCCTGTCTGAAGGGTTGCCATGACCAATTATGTTATGTATGTATGTATGTATGTATGTATTAGAAAAGGTTGACGCCTTTGGTTTTCACTTTGAAATTGATGTAATAACTCTGTTTAGGTAAAGAAACTGGTAGTATTTGTCATAGGCATTGATTGCAAGGGTAGTTAAATACGCAAATGATTAGTTAAGTGACCAGGCCTGTAATTATTTCTATCGCTCTCTCCTTTTGTAGTTGATGAATTAACCAAGCATGGCATCATTCCCCCAAAATCCCATCCCCAAGATATTACTTTACCACGCTCATGTACATTAATTTGTACATACATTTTGTGCATACATACATACACATATGCATATATTTGCATTGCATATGTGTATGTGTATGTGTGTGTGTGTGTATCAGTAATAAAACATTTACTTACACTCACAGACAAATTTTCTGAATGAGTTTCATGTAGTTAAAGTTAATCAAATCGTAATTACCAGAAATATAACCCCTTGGGGCCTTAAAACATTTTAAAAAGCAAAACTTGTTTTCATTTTTTTTATTTTCTTGAAAAAATAAAAGAAAAAAAAAATTTACAATAATTTCTTGATTTAGTTGTTATTGTTGTAGACATTGTTGTTGTTGTTGTTGCTATTTTAAGTAAATAAAAAATTTTTTTTTTTATTTATTTTTATAAAATGTTTACCTATGCCAATGTGTGTGTGCAAATTATTCTGTTGCAAGCTAACAAAAAGCAAAGAAAGGGGAAAGAAAAGTGGCTGGCATTCCATAATAACATGAATGAATGAATGAATGAATGAATGAATGTGTGGCATGGAATGAATGGTGACTGGTGGCTGGTGGCTGGTGGCTTATGCCTGGCATTCATAGAAATGCTAAATGCCTTCATCGTCTAGGTAAACAATTTTCAACTCCATTCCATTCCACTCCACTCTATAATTTATTTATTTTTTTTTTTGGTTTTTTTTTTTTGTCTTTTTATTTTCAATTTATTTTATTTCGTTTCATTTCATTTTGAATTTCTTTTTATTTCATTTTATTTTATATTTTATTGTGTTTATTTTAAAATGACAAATGCAGGTTAATTTTTATTTGTTTTGTTTTGTTTTTTTTTATTGAAATATTTATCAGCTGGGGTTTACGTACATAACGGGTGATTTTTTAGCTACATATTATCTTTATGGCAATACTGGTTTAAACAGCTCATACACGTTTCGTGTTTTGTTTCACTGTCAAACATCTTCAGTTTGGTCTATAATTTAACCATGAATCGTCTTACAAACGAACAACGCTTGCAAATCATTGCAAATTTTATTATCAAAATGCGTGCTCTGTGAAGAAAGTTCATCGCACGCTTTTTCCATTTTATGGTCAGTTTAATCGACCCACTGAAGCGGCTATTTGGGCTATTGTGACTAAATTTTGCACCAAATTTACATTGTTGGACATTAAACCACCAACACGCATACGTAGAGTGCGAACTGAAGAAAATATCGCAGCTGTATCGGAAAGTGTGAATGATGATGAAACAATTATCGATTCATCGCCGTTCGCAGCAATTGGGCCTCTGTTACTCAACAACGTAGAAAATTTTGCGGAAGGAAACCTTTTAAAAATACGGCTGGTGCAAGGATTGAAGCCGAGCGATCTACCTCAAAGCAGAATTTTTGGTGAATGGGCTCCTGGAAAGTTGGCCGAAGATCTACTTCTTTATTGAAAAATTGTGTTCAGCGACTTTGGACTATTTTTTGTGGGGCTATCTTAAAGCTCATATCTATAGAGACAAGCCCGCTTTAATTGACGCATTGAAAGACAACATTGAAGCATTTATACGTGCGATACCGGCCGAAATGTTGCAAACAGTATACCAAAATTGGACTAAGCGGATGGACCATTTAAGGCGCAGTCGCGGTTAACATTTTCATGAAATAATCTTCAAACATTAAATTATATAGACCGTTCTATCGATTCAAATAAAGTTTTCATGTATTTTTCTGAATTTTATGTATTTTTTTTTTTGGAAAATTTTCCTATAGCTTTTAAAAATCACCCTTTACATACATACATATGTATGTCAACTGATACTTTTGTAGTTTTTCATTTTGTTTATTGTTGTTGTTGTTGTCACTTTAAATAAAATTGCATTCGCTGTTAATTGTTGTTGTTGTTGTTGTATTGTCGTTCTGTATTTTCTATCATTTAAAATTTTAAATCCCTCCGGCTATTTAAAGGCGTTTAATTCGAAGGCAATAATTTTCATGTTCATTATTATTACGAACAAAAAAACACAAAAATAAACAAACTAGGGACGGCAATAAGAGAGTAACAAATAGGAAAACCCACCTCTGTTACCATAAGTTGATCGTATTGAAATTAAATAAAACAGTGGTTAGAAGGAAGGGAAAAGAATATAAAAAATATTGTCGAGAATAGTCGTTGATGAGCTCATACAGCTCATTATTAGATCAGAAGTTAAACATCTAACGTAGGACTTTTCTCTCCAGTACTGTTAAGGCTAATGCACCAGTGTCATGCTTCTGCGCCGTAATGAAGAACGGGAAGGATGGGCAACTGGCAGAGTATAAATTCCGTCATACGAGAGAAGCCTCTCCTATTTAATTAACTATTTATACGATAATACCCTAATATAATCGATAACAAGGCTTTTTTCAATTTGGTTCTTCCAACACAGGTAATATCGTCCTCTATGCCGACTTCCGCAAGTCTTAGCAAAAAATACACGCATCGCCGGAACATCCTCTTCCATCCGAAGGACATGGTCGTAGCAGCTGGATATTAAGGCGCTGCTCAACGTATATGTTGTGAGGAGAGCTTATACATACATACATAATTGGCCATTACAACCCTTCAGTCAGGATTACGACCTAGCTTCTCACACCACTTATGTTGTATGCGTTAATTTTATACATGAGTGGCGGGACCTACAGTTTAAAGTCGACTCCGAACGACAGATTATTGAGAAGCTTTTCATGGCAATTTTTACTCTCAGAGTCTTTGCCAGAAATCTGCTGAGAGGAAGTCGTCGAAGAAATATTTTTCGTTTTGATGTCTGACCTGGGATTCGAACCCGGGCCTTTTGTCTAATAAGCCAACACACTACCCACTAGACTATACAGCTCATTATTAGATCAGAAGTTAAACATCCAACATAGGACTTTTCTCTCCAGTACTGTTAAGGCTAATGCACCAGTGCTTAGAGCTTGTCATGCTTGTGCATCGTAATGAAGAACGGGAAGGATGGGCAACTGGTAGAGTATAAATTCCGTCATACGAGAAAAGCCTCTCCCATACTATTGATACGATAATACCCTAATATAATCGATAACAAGGCTTTTTTCAATTTGGTTCTTCCAACACAGGTAATATCGTCCTCTATGCCGAATTCCTCAAGTCTTAGAAAAAAGTATACGCATCGCCGGAACATCCTCTTCCATCCGAAGGACATGGTCATATCAGCTGGATGTTAAGGCGCTGCTCAACGTATATGTTGTGAGAGCTTATACAGCCCTTTATTGCATCAGTTGCGAAGTCTTACATAGAACTTTTCTCTCGAAATACTATCAAGGTTAACAGCATCCATACTTTTGCTCTGTAAAAAAGCGCAGAGAGGATGAGCTACTTGTAGAGTACAATTGCCTATTGAGACCATCGGAGAACCTATTGGCAAATGTGAGCCTATGTTTGATCGTTAGGCTAACATCACTCTTGATGATAACGGTGGAACCAATATAAACAAATTCTTTAACTGGCCGCAATCTAGTATCCATTAGGCCAATGTCCATACTTGTCATCAACTTAAACTTCATTTTGCTCCTTTTGAAACCAAGTTTTTTTTTTTAAATCTTGAAAAATCTAACCAGTCGAGTTCGTTTGTAAACTGAGCATTCATCTTGCCTCCATTTACAGGCAGGCTCAACTTAAAATATTTGAAATTCATAGCGGCAACAACATCTCGGATGGTGTGTCCTATGATGTCACATCCTCAACATCAACAGCACTTCAATTCAGAATAAAGCGCCTAATAAATACTGTCGGTAATAAAGATTGTGCACTGTTGGCTGAGAGATAATCTTTATTTATCATTCTTAAAAATGGTCAATTAGTTATGAGATGATAGCGTAAATCTGCTTGAATGAATCCTAAAAATCTCGCAATAGATTTACAAAGAAATTTACAGGCGTGCCTTGCTTTTCTTATCATTGAACGACTAATTCGGCTTAGAAAACTTTTACGCATCATTGATATTTATTTTATCCTTCCTTCTCAAGTAGTTCCCTTACAATCATCAATCTCTCTCTGAGAGGACAACTAATTTCTTATTGTTTTGGCGTAAATAATCGAATAAAATGGCTGATCTTACGGAAAGTGAATTAAAAAGTAAGACTGTAAGGCAATAAGTTGCCCAACCATATTTTTTTTTATCAGAATTGTGAAACTACACTAGAACTGCTATTGTCCCACTGTGCCAATATCTCTCTCTTTCAATAATAAATCCCCCATTTTGAAAAAAATCTTTCCTTATATTTGCTGTCTCGTAAAAGCCTGTCGGTTGTTATTTATACCTTCAACTCTGACTTTTGAACAGTTGTGCAGTAGTGCAGTTCTGCCTATGCAATGTAGTCCATATGCTACACAGTCTCTATAGTATTTTCACTATTCTTATGATTATTGTTATTATTGTTGTTGTTGTTGTTGTTGCACCTTCTTATTCCTTTATAATATTTTTTCATGCATATGTGTGTGTGTGTGTGTGAGTGTCTTTATTTTGTTGTTAATTGCATAGATGATGCCATGTATGCCCGAGTAAGTGCGTACATGCATCTTAGTGTGTGTGTGTGTGTGTAAATATTCTATGTGAGAAGATGGCCGCAGGTTAAATGATGTCCAAGTCAAGACACTCTCTTGTAGAAAAACTAACCACTGCCGAATGGTTTGTTGTTATTCAAGCATCAGGAATGATTATGGCTACTACCACTACTACTACAAAACTATCGGCTACTGTACTGTACAGTTACTGTGTACTCGAATAGAGATGCCACATACAGCATACATATGCTGTGGTAAATAGTAACGAAAATTAAACAAGAAATTATTTTAAAGAATTTTTTATGCTACTTCGTTGTCATCAGCTGTAACACACACTCACACACGTTGTGATCATACAACACGAAGAGGCAACCGAGATGATGTGAATGTTTTTAGTATCAGTATTTAGCAGGCGTTCATGTGTAATTTATGATGTTGTTGGTCTTGTTATTGTTGCTGCTGCTGTTGTTATGATACGTTTAGTTTATGCTTTTTCAAGTGTTGGTCGTTTGTTGAAATCTTCAACACATTAAAAGCTCTCGCACAGTAGCCATAACAGCTGCCACAATATATTTTGTATGCAACAATCTCATATTGTAACTAAAACAATAGCAAAACAACATACATACATACATACATGCATACATACCATACTATCATATACCTACACCTATACACAAGTAGGTAGTATTAGTTTGTGAGTCTGTCAGTCTGTAAGTTCAGAGTATATGGGATACAAAATAAAATACAGAAGCACATGAATTTAATTTGCCAAATTGATATTAATTTCTACAATTTATTCCATCTAACCATCCAGCCATCCATCCATCCATTATACAATCATAATTCATTCATAATTTATGCTGTTAAAAGAGGAACTCCTTTTAGAAGAAAGTGTAAAAAGGAAACATTTAAACAAGAAACGTTTTATGAGTGAAATGGTGAGAGATTTAATGAGTATTGAAGGAAGCTAATCCCATGGTTAAGTGAAAAGATTTGATTGAAGAAACAGTAAGAGTGTATAGAAATAATTTGAAGGGAGGGAGGAGATGTTTTGTGACAATCTTATGTTCCTTAAAGGAATGATAGGGAATAAACAAAAAATCAAATGTTTTTCCAAAAATCTATCATTCAGAGTTGTCTTTAAACTGTAGGTCCCATCACATATATAACCCACACTCAAGCTAGGCTGTAATCCTATCTAAAGAGGTTACAATGACCAATTAAGTTAAATATGGATTGAAGAGGGTTGAACACATTTTAGGTACTTCATAGCAGTTCTAATGGGACACTATTCCATATATTCTGATGTTTGCATCTCAGAATTACTAGAAAATTTCTTTTTTGTCTTTGTTTGATAATTAACAACCTGAGATGAAGGATTATTCCTAGGCATCAAAAATTGGAGTAGAAATTTAAAACAGCTTAGGACTGATTAAGCAATTTAATAATAGAACGTGTCGCCGTGGTCTAGTGGGTAGTGTGTTGGCTTATTAGACACAAGGCCCGGGTTCGAATCCCAGGTCAGACATCAAAACGGAAAATATTTCTTCGGCGACTTCCTCTCAGCAGATTTCCGGCAAAGACTTTGAGAGTAAAAATTGCCATGAAAAGCTTCTCAAAAATCTGTCGTTCGAAGTCGACTTTAAACTGTAGGTCCCACCACTCATGTATAAAATTAACGCACACAACATAAGTGGTGTGAGAAGCTAGGTCGTAATCCTGACTGAAGGGTTGTAATGGCCAATTATGTATGTATGTATGTATGTTATTGAAAATCAAAGTTGAAAGTTACTACTTTAAAGTATTGTAGCAGAGATTTTCTAAAACCCATTCGACTATTTCAGTGAATAGAGGCGCTAAGCTCACACGGCATCAGCTTCTCCAAAACTAAAATAGGAAAGAGCCAGCAGAAAATGAAATAAGGGATTGTATGTCTGTATATTAACGCTGAAATCTGTTGCCTTGTTTTGATTACTTTGAATTCCACTAAAGCGTATTGTACGCTATGTTATCCTGTAGAGTTCTTATTACTTGGCCAACCCACATACAAAGCAAAATTCCCAAGAGGAGTAGGCACACTTAGTCCATACCACAAATATCCCCCATTATCACAATATTTAACTTACTTTGTATTAAATACTCTTACTAAGTATTGTAGTTCATGAATAATTCTTTAAAAAATAAAACAAAAACAAAATAAAGTTCTGATCGAAAGCCATTTGCTTCAATTAAAATATTCGTAATAAAATTTTTTAGTTTCCCATGCAAAATAAACACTCAGCATGGATGGCAAATTTCATCAATTCATCTTAATTTTAAGAAACATTTGAGACTGTCATCTTAAGTATCATGCAACATTTGCCACAGCAACTAAACTAATAATGGCCACAATAACACAATAACGACGTCTTTAATAACCGTAACCAAATGAAAAACGAAACAAATAAAGAAGAAGAAGAAAAATAAAATAAAATAAAATAAAGCCAGAGAAACTGATATACAAACGCAACACAACACTATAACTACTAACAACAAGAACAACAACATCAACAACAATAGGAACATATCCCCTCTCTTCTCCCCTCCCGAACCATACAATTTATATTGCCAAAGTATTCAATGTGATTTTCGTGTGAAAATCTCGCGATTTAGCCTCGGGCCTAAATATTAAATACAACCAAAAGACAATAAACAAACACTTAAAGACAGACGGGCACACGGACAGACGGACAGACGGGTAAGCGAATGAATGGTGGTTGGCTGCTGAGACGGACGACAGATGGATTAACGAGCGATTCAAGTGAAAGACAGGGGAGGTTGCTTAAAGAATTAAATAGACACTCACACATACATACATTCGTAGAATTATATCTTGACTTACAACTACAATATTACCAGCCATATCATGCACACACACACACACTCTCACACACACGAGAGAGGAAATACAATTTAAAGCAGCACAAATGAAATAAAATTTTGAAAGACAAAAAGAGAGAGAAAAAAAATCTGCAAAAATTCATATGCAACGAATCAATTGAACACTACAGCAGGCAATATAGAACTAGAAGAACTCAAAGTGATTGGGTCATGCAACTAAGACTTTAAGATACATACATACACACATTCACGATACATAATTGGTCATAACCAGCCTTAAGTCAAGATTACGACCTAGCTTCCCATACTACTTGTGTGTGGTGTGTTAATTTTATACATGAGCGGCGGAACAATAGACTTTTAAGAAATTTTCAGAGTTTTTGCCCGAAAACTGCTGGTTGGCAGACGCCGAATAAATATTTTTTTCATAAATCGTTTTGATGTCTGACCTGGGTTTTAAACCGGGCCTTATGTCTAATAGGCCAAGATTCTACTTATTAGAATAGAGCGACAACGATAAGTTTACTTAATATAGCGCACACATGTTGTAATCGATTTCAATGGCGTAAAAAATGCACCACGATCTGTAAATTCAGTTGTTGAAAATGATAACAAAATAGAAAGAATCGTTAAGCCTAGTCCAATTTACCAAGCAAGCGTTGACAGATGATAAGAAGCTATAATCAGGGGAGAAAATCTATTGGAACCACCTATTAACTTTTTTACTTACGTGGTCATTACAATCCTTTTGTTATGATTGTGACTAGAGATCAGCAATGAGTATTCAAAAAGGTGAGTAGAATCGAATAATCATATATATTATTTCTGAAGCAGTTTTTTTTGTCGGTTGCAAATATCTCCCATACCACCGCATCAAATTTAATAAACGATATCTCATTTTAAAGCTTATATCTAACACTAATGGCGAAAAATAATTAGAAATTCAAAAATTAATATTTTCATTGATAAAAATTATATTTTATATAGAACTGCATGATGATACTGCTGTCATTATGATTATATGTTTTTGTTCAAGTGTGGTAATACAGGATCGCTTAATAGTAATACAGGGTCTACATAATATTGTATGTATTAAAATCCATTCTGGCAATACCACTATTTACTATAATGCCGTTTATAACTAAGTCAGTTATACATAATATGCATATTAAGTTGTAAAAAGCTGTATTGACAATACTTTGCAGTAGTTGTTAGATCAAGTGCGATAAACAGGGACGCTTAATTGTAATGCTATTCCACATAATAATATATAAAGTTGTAATAGCCATTTTGATAAAACTGTACTCATACCCCGAATCAACCGTACACCTTCAAATAAAACTGTGCCTTTCCGAATGGCACGATAACAATTCGCTGTGAAAGTTGCTTTTGCTATGAGGATAAACCAAGCTTAAGGTCAAACCCTTCAAAAAGTAGGATTGTATTTACCAGAACCGGTCTTTTCACATGGGCAGTTATACGTGGCTGTACGTTTAAAGAAATTTTTGTTTGTATTAAGGACTCGTACGGGCAAAAAGTTAACGATGGTCATGTCGTTATTACCTCTAACATTGAAGTATTATAAAAGCATTTAAATATATGTATGATGATTTCTAATATTTTTATACTTTTAATAAAATTTCTATTAATTATTTTCATTTTATGTTACAAAAATGACAACTAACGGTGCGAAATATTCGCACGGGTCATCTAGTACTCATAATTTCAGATTATGAATACTCTTACTTATTTGAATATCATGTAACCTCCTCTATTCATAATTAAAGTTTCAAGTACTCATCATACTTCATGCTTAACAACACGTATGATGATGTCGTTGATTTCGGCTCTTCATAACTCAACATAAACACGAATCACAAAATAAGTATGAATCGCGTACGAATACTAAAATACTCACTAGAAGGTCGTGTGTGAATCAGAGTACTTAGTTAAATATTCAATATTGTTGACTCGCTTATATTCATAATTTTATGAGTGCTTATGTGTTGCGAAAACGCGATTCTATTTGCGCCAATAGTTTCCTACAGCACCTCTGTTGCATGTATTTAAGTTGTCGTTCCTTAATCATTGTCGCCACAATCCATATTGCATGAATATACTGATCTGAACGTCATTGCAATGATTCGGTAGCCTAATTGTATGCACAACATCTGCGGATGTCGAAAAGATGTCACCACACAAGGCTCGATGTAATTTTTTTGTAATGTTTGCAGCTCTTTCCTCGACGTAATGCACGTAGTTGCATGAGTGTGTTAAAATCCTAGATAGAAATTCAAATAATATCTGGCATTAATGCCATACCAACGAATTAGAAGTCGCCGTGGTCTAGTGGGTAGTGTGTTGGCTTATTAGACAAAAGGCCCGGGTTCGAATCCCAGGTCAGACATCAAAACGAAAAAATATTTCTTCGGCGACTTCCTCTCAGCAGATTTCCGGCAAAGACTTTGAGAGTAAAAATTGCCATGAAAAGCTTCTCAAAAATCTGTCGTTCGGTATCGACTTTAAACTGTAGGTCCCGCCACTCATGTAGAAAATTAGCACACAGAACATAAGTGGTGTAAGAAGCTAGGTCGTAATCCTGACTGAAGGGTTGTAATGGCCAATTATGTATGTATGTAACCCATTAGATGTTAGAGTAAACTACAGTAAGTCCCCGCTTAACGCTGTTTTAGTATTACGCGTTATTATTGGAATTTCATGAAACGGCGGTGCATTATTATAGCGACGGTGTATATTTTGTATCTTTTTCAACGTTTTTTGGTAGTCTGTCCAGAACAAAGATTCACTGAACGCATTTTTGTTGTTGGCTCGTTCCACACTGTTTCGTTTAGCGTTAAGCGGGGTCTTTCTGTATGGGGAAAAATATTCAGAATATTAAACTTTTGAATCAAAATATCTGCTGGCTATCGAAATAAAAAGGATTTCTGCATATGAATGATCATCTGATATTCTAAGAAAGCTATTTTAAATACTATGTGATCGATTCATAAATGCAAAATCTTTTACTGGGGTAAGTAAATTAAGAATTCCCTTCGAACCACATGGGAATATTTTTGATTTTCATTTTTCATTTTCAATTGCAAAAATTTCTTGACCATTGTTGAATACGATTTTGTTTAACCTTTCGCAAAGCAATTTAAACACTCGGCGTGTTTTGTTTTATTCATCACACACACATTGGCATTCATGGTGGACATCCGCCACTAAAACTCTGAGAATTTTTTTTTGTTTTAATAAAATCGCCAAAAACTCCATGTGCACACACATGTGGAGGTGTGTGTGTGAACAAATTTGAGTGTGTGAGTTCACACTGCCGCAAAAGACAACAAAAAACTGGAGAATCAAAACGAGCAAAAATAAAAATTTTTTTTCTTTTTGTCGATTTGTTTTCGTTTTTCGTATTTTTTTTTTTGGGTTCGCAGAATATAAGGGGGGTGGGGGAGAGTTGGAGCAAGAGGCAACAATAGTATCGCCCTTTGGGGCATATGCACGCGGCTTATATCGTCACATCATGCCCCTTTGCTATGGTCACGTTTCCTAAACAATTGTCTTGCCATAGTTTAAATCCTTTTTTCAGTTGTTTTTCTGTTGCTTTTTTTCTGTTTTTTTTGTTTCTTATACTTGTGGATTGTTTTAATAGCGTTTTTTGTTTAAACTTAATTCTTTGCTGGTGTTGTTGTTGTTGTTGTTGTCGTTATTATTGTAAAAGTTATTTTAGCCATTAGGCATTAAATGTGAATTTGAATGAGCATGTGAATGTGAATTATTGTGAGCGTGTGTGTATGTGAAAGTCCATTCGCAAAACCTCTGGTCATTTAAGTTTCATCTTAAAAAAAAAGCGCAACGAAAAACGAGGCTATTAAAGCAAAAAAAAGAAAAGAAAACAATTGCCCTTAAACCAGGTCATAATATGGCTCATAAGAAACCCACAGTTTGTGTTTGGGAAAATCTTTTTAAGAATTTTTATGGGATATTTTTAATTCGCTACGAATGATTGCATACAACACACAACACAACAGAGCGATAAGAATTATTTCCAACTAATTTCCTAAGTATACATGCAATGAACTTGTAATAAGTACTTATGCCCTGGCACTCTTTTATGTGTATTGTGCGAAGGGGGGGATTCCTTTAGAGATAGACGACTCCCACGCCCAAGTGTTCAGATTCAGGTTGTAAATAAAATTCTTTTCCCCTAGGTTTATTTCCTTTTATCAAGTCTCGTTTAACGTTTTAACTTTGTCTTGTAATACCTTTAAACCATACTCCAACATCAATTCTTAGTAATTAAGACCTTTCAAATCAAATCAAATCGATTCAAATGAAATGAATTAAAATTCTCTGAACATTTCCAAATAATTGACAATGCAATTACATCACCTTCTATTTTCCAAAAACATTCAAATGAACCCGCCACAATTTCTGTTCTTTAGCAACAAAAACAGAACATTTTAAACCTCCGTCTGCCTCTGTCTGTCTGCATCAATGTTTTGAATGACGCGTAATCATATTAATTTTTTGTTTTTTGTCTCCTATATGCTCCGTGGGTCTATTCGAGTAATGTTTAGGGTTTTTGGTTGACTCTTTAGATTGTATCCGCTTTAGCGGTAGTGGTGGAAAGATGAGCTTCAGTCTTATTTACAATTTCTTTCAGGTGAATGTGGATGAGGAGGGTGTCAGTAATCGCAACTAGTCATGTTTGTCTATAGACTAAGGCTGAAACTGATATCTAAAGGAATGAAATCATGAAAGTACGTAATGCGGGAGAATAATAAATAAAATTATTGACTAAGGCTTATGGCTGACATTTTATTGCTCATTTGAAACGGTGTTTGTCCAGCTCTCGCTGGTAAATATTTATTGAAGAAATTCGAATCGAATTATATTAGAACGATTTCTGTTTGTTAAATGCTTGTAAGAGCACTATCACATCCAACAACGTTATGGCTGCTTTACAAAACATTTTTATCATATTTAATTCCAAATTTTTTGACCATATATTACAGCTTTCAGCTACGATTGTTAAGATTTTTGCAAACTAAGCGCTACACTACAATTGTGATTAGACCCCTTAACCATTGCCTTTTGCCTCTATGGATGTTATAAATAGCAGGGAATTCTAAGCTGTTAATGTGCCTCCGAGCCTTAAAATTCAATGAGACGCTTGCTGTGGATTCGCTTATTAGAGGTAAGGCCCAGGTCAGGCATCAAAATAAAAATATCTGTTCGGCGACTTCCTCTCAGCAGATTTTTCGCCAATCTCTGAGAGTAAATAAAATTGTCATGAAAAGTCTCATAAAAATCTGTCATTCGGAGTCGACTTTAAATTGTAGGTCCCGCCAATCATGTAGAAAATTAGCACACACAACATAAGTGGTGTGAGAAACTAGGTCGTAACCCTGACTAAAGTGTTGTAATGAAGAATAGAAGATATCTGCCTAAACAAGCCTTTGAATGGCTTGGTTTTTTAAAACGATGCAAGAATAATTCCCTTCTGTTTACACCACTTATACGAGTATCTGTCCGAAATTGGTGTGCTATTGTCGCTTATGGATCGGTACATGGAAGTCTATTTATAGGCTATGAAATTAAATTTTTTTTATTGCAATTTCTAACAAAACCACCTCTCAGCTAGCTCTCTCTCTCTCTCTCTCTCTTTCTCTCTCTTTTATTTCATCTTAGTAACGTCATTTGAAATGAATTCATTCCTTTACTACTCTGTCCGAATAGAAGTATTTGTTTGTGATTTTCACTATCTCTGTATACATCAATGCTTAAAGCACATACAAACACACACACACAATCTACTAACACATCTATAACACACAGTCACTGACACTCACACTAAAATCCAAAAACTTACTCAAACACATGCACATACATATGGACATACATGAGGATACATACGTACTTAAATACCTAATTGGCAAACAAGCATACAGGCTCTGTCCGTGTATCTCTAAGCGTGTATGTGTGTGTTTAATTCGTTGCCTTTCCTGTTACAGATGCTGCTATAGATAGTGTAGTATTGTGATGTTTGATGATGGTGTTGTTTTCGTTGTCGTTGTTGCTGTTTGTTGTTGTTGTTGTTTGTAGAATTTCGAATTTGAATTTTGTATAAACGCTTATGCTTAAAGCGTATATTTTGTATTTTCGCGACGTGACTTTGCCGTAAGATGATATTTACTGTCAACGTGTTTTGTGGACATTTCCGTTGGCTAAACAAACGCAACCCAATGAACAACAACAACAACAATAGTAACAGCAGCTGTAACAATAGCAACAACTACTAGCAATGCAGTCATTCAACCAAAAATGAAAGAAAAAAAAACAGCATCCATATAAACCACACACACACACATACATACACACTGGCAGACAAATAGTGCTCGTATTTTCAATTGTATTTTCTCTTACGACTGTCAAGTAACAGTACTGCATGGCGTTTTGGCATAGAAGAAGATTTTCAACAATTTTATGATACAAACACTCATACACACATACACACACATGAACAGTAAGTAAACTTTTACAAATTGTTGCATTCCCATTACCATTCCCATCCATTCGTTATCATTCCTTATAATCGACCTCATCGTCATCAGCATTATGTTGTGGTTTGATGAATGCTTTTTAAACATTTTTAACGGTTCTACCAAACCAAACAACAATTCAACAATACAACATGCATATAATGAAAGTGTACGTGTGTGTGTGTGTGTGTGTGTGTATGCAAGTGATTATAGTTTGTACACTCACGTGTCATTATAAAACGCAAAAACAATCACTTTTTTTGTTGCTTTTTTTTTTTTGTTTGTAATTGAGTCGAGATTTATGCGAATATAACGATAATGATCGGCTATTAATCGAACAGGAAAACTTGATGGTTGGCACTATGTACTGTGCATTGTACTGTGATGCGACGTACGTTATGCTATGCTATGCTATGCTATGGTAAATGGGTGTGTGTGGATAAGAGATTTTCTTTGTTGTCCAGTTGCTTGGTAGTTAATTGGCTGGATTGGTAATTATAAATTTCAATGCTTTTGGCATGTCTATGCCGTCGTGTTATTGTTTTACCGCATTGATGCGTTTATTTTAATACAATTTTAATAGTCCTGCAACATGGCCTGTTTATTGAGGTGTTTATTTCAAGTAGCCAAGTGACAGAGACAGAAAGAGAGAGAGAGAGAGAGAAAGAGTACATAAAACTTACCTTTTTGGACAAGAGGACTCCACCGTCAAAGGTGATCTTTGATCCAATGCCACAAACGATGTTCTGAAATGAAAACAACAATGTTGTACGATTAGAGAGAGACACATAAGAAGGAAATTCTTATTAGAAATTGTGAAATAAATTTTAATTTTTTTTTATTATTTAAAGACGAAATTCAGTTATAATGTGTAACGCTCTGTTTGATAACTCCAACGATTTTAATGTATTTTCCATAAGCCCATCTATCATGGCTAAATCCTTTATTTTGGAAAATTTTTCATTAACAACATATTTTATCATTGGACAATAAGTGCTCACAATTACCCGAATGAATATTGTCTAGTTTGATTTGCGGTATGCTTTTCCATCGGTTTCCTTCTTATTTAGGAGCAAATTTAAGGGTTTTCTTATCCTCAAAGTTGAGGGCGGATAGTACCGAATTCTAGCTTCTGGATACTAATGATGGATGAAACGGGAAGACAAGAAGAGTAGGCTGTTGAACTATCAGAGGTGGAGACTCTTATGCTTATTACCAGCGCCTGGTAATCAGCATCAGCTTCTGTAAAACTAAATTAGAAAAGATCCCAGCAGAAAATGAAATGAAGTATTGTATGCCTGCATATTAATACTGAAATCTGATTCCTTGTTTTGATTACTTATTATCCTTCCCTTCCTGTTTTTTTTTTCTTTATCGAAGTAAAGCCGTAAAATTTCAAGTATTTTCTTTTTCCTAGTGTTCAAATTCTGTAAATATTATGGCTATCAAAACGCTTCTAGAAGCCCCAATTTTCCACTTTATTTAATAGGTGACAATAACCCTTTAGGCAAGATTACGACCTTGTTGTAGGTGTTAATTTTATAGATAAGTGGCAAAACCTATAGTTTAAAATCGACTCCGAACAACAGATTTGTTCATAGAGTTTTTGCCTGAAGACTGCTGAGTCAAAGCCACCAAAAAAAAAAAATTATCTTTCAATATTTCATTTAGTTCGAAATGTCAGAGCTAGGGTTCGAACTCAGGCGTTTTCGTCCCGTTAGGCAACTAGAAAAAGTATTTTTACCCTACTTCCTGTTGCGATTTACTACGATTATAGGACATCTATTTGTAAATAAGGGCTGGTGTTTTAACTCTAGCTGTGTTTATTGCTTAATAATATTTTTGAAACTATCGCTATTGGGTTTTCGTAGAGCGTATTCAATCCATTTCCATTAAGGAGTGTCTCTGGCGAAAATATTTTAAAAATTCAACGTAGTGAGTGGATAATGAATGTCTAATACATGCTGACAAAATAGAATGCTTCTCAATTTTCGTTTTCACTGTGAAGTCAGGACTCTTTATTATGCTCTTTATTATTGCAAATTAATATAAGATCCTTCAATTGTTGGTGCATTATTTCCCGGCTTGTTAATATAAGAATCTAATCTTTCCACTTTTAAATTGATTGCAATTAATTCAAAAAATATTTTACAGAACCAGATACATATAACCTCTTCTAAGGCCCATAAATTAATTCAAAATATTTGATCATGACCAGTATTCCGACCATCATTGTAAATTTTCAAACTGTTTTTCATTTTCTCTAATCTCCAAACAATTATCCCTTAAATTTCAGCCTTGAAGCAACTGTAATTTTAAGGCAATGATCGACAATCCTTCACATAACCCATGGACAAAGCAATGCCGAAATCACCTGCCACTTTTAAACAGTCTGTGTTTTTGAAAACGGGTAAAATTTTTTCAGCATCATAATTGGTAATTACAACCCTTCAGTCATAATTACGGCCTAGGTTCTCACACCACTTATATTGTGTACATTAATTTCATGCACATGTAAGTGGTGGGGCATGCTGTTTAAAGTCGATTCCAAACGACAAAAATTTGAGAAACTTATCATGGCAACTTTTTTTCAACCCGCAGAGTTTTTGCCAGAAATCTGCTGAGAGCGGGGGTTTGAACAGTGGCCTTACGTCTAATAAACTAACACACTATCTACTAGACTACGGCGACTTCTACGGTGCCATTCATTCAATAATTACCCTGAAATGGTGCAGAGAGATTGAATACACAAAGCCGATCAGTTCCATTCTTGGCAAAAAATCAAATGTGGTTCCCTAACTGGACTCTGATAATATTTGACCACAATACCGTAGTTATCAATCAAACCCATATAAACTTGCAACTGAAGTTTGCAGTTTTGATCTTCATAAGGAATATTAAAGGGAAGCAATAGGCTCGATTGGGTGCGTATTTATTGGACACAAATATCAACAGATTATGTGGATCATATTCCCGGAACGTACGACAATGATTAAATATGGGAATTTATAGAAAACTCTTCTGAAATGATAATAATTTTTAAATTCCCACCACAAAATAATAAATTCAAGCAGCTTGCTTCAATATAAGCGCATTCGTTTGGTTGGTGAGGAAAGTACCTGATAATTTATGACCATCAAAGCTAATCCTATCTGACATGAAGGTACAATAGGTTTCCTTGATCTACTTCAGCATTTCATCAATCTCATGAAGACTTTCAGGCCATATGAGTAATGAAAGTTGGGAAGCATTTGATTGCCTCATCGAATATGTATTTCGTGTATGGAAATTCCTTTCAAATTTGATTAACTTCCTGCTTAATTTCTATATAAAGTCCTGTAGCAGTAATGGGTCCTATAGTTATTGGTATGCAGCAGCAAATATATTCATACTGACGTTGCCGCTTTTCAGAAGACTTATCAAGGAAATCTAGGCATCTATGATTGTGTTTTGGATTTTTTAATGATTGGTTGGTCTACATGCTAATTTTATTAACGTTTATTTTACGATATTTGAAAGACATTTTTCTGTCGATAGTGCGGTCTTATGCCGTTCTAGTTCTAGCAAAACAAGAAACTGTTCTCTGAGTAAAGTCGAAAATTTGTTTGCTGCCTAGGATAAACCGGTGTTTGTTATAACCCATAGACCACGGCGACTCATATGTTGATGCTGATTTTATGACGTAATATTCAAGATAGAAGAAGTTATACTGCAAATAGTCGGGTCTTATGCCGCTTCTATTCTACCAGGAACTGTCTTGTTAAACTCGAAAGTTGGTAGGCAATGTGTGAACAATGAGTAACATATAAAAGTCCAGTATCTCGCCATCTAACGTTTTTGTCAACTACTTATTTGTGAATGGTACTTTCATGTCTGATTTGGATTGTGTATACGCTTCGTGGGCCTGCTAAGTGGACTTGCTATCGACTGACAGAAGATGCCGATTTTCCAAAAAAATTTACATAATTGGGCCATTTTTTTCCAAAATTGAGCAAGGAGTGGCCGTTACAGTCAATGGTGATCGTTATCGGGCCATGTTGAACGAGTTTTTGTTCACAAAAATTTAAGAGGAGGATATTGGTAACATTTGGTTTCAACAGGACGAAGCTCCGCCATACAGCCGGATCTACACTCAATGTTTTTCGCCCTGTTTTTAAAAATCGCATTATCAGCCGCAGAGCTTATGTCGTTTGGCCACCTCGGAGCTGCGATGCGGAGGACCGATCGTGTAAGCTACTGCATGGCCAGCCGTGGCAGCCATTTGAATGAAATTAAATTCCATTATTAACCGGAAAGATTGTACTTTCAAATAAAAAAGGAAATTTGAGAAAATATTCAGTAGTTTTTTTTTTAACATTTTCAAAAAAAAAGTTATTGGGCGGACTTTTACTTAAAGAACTGTTGCCACTGAATGTTTAGCATTCAGTTTAATTATAAATTTAATAAACAGTGCTAGAAAATTGCAAACCATCCCTGTTAAAAAAGCCCTGTATAAACAAAAATGCTGGATTGTTTTCTAATACTTAAGCGCGTCTAAAATTAGAGGAGTTGTACAGACAAATTTAAAGATTTTCATTTAGTTTTGAAGTCTTAATTTGTTTTTTTGGTTTAGAATTCAAAAATTTCCCAATTGCAATGACATTTATTGGCCACAAATGATTTTTTTCTTTTCAACAATTTAATACAACAACCAACAAATGTTGGTCTTTATATGTTGCCCAGTGTATTTTGCTAAATTCATGGCTTTGTAATCGAAATTTATTCCCAAAGTATTAATTCCCAAATAGGCTGGGTTATAAGCCATAAAACTTTTGTTGACTTTATTACAAAGTAGTGTGTGTGTGTGTATGTGTATGTATGAGTAAATATTCAAATACACACACACACTACACAGTGCTAGTAAACAGCACATCAGTAGTAAAAAGTCAAAAAATTTGTTTGATGGCAAAATAATACAAACAAAAACAAAATAAACACAGACAAACTTGTATACATACATACATACGTATATACAATACTTATATGTACATATGTATGTATGTATGTATTGTACATATATACAACAATTTATATATAAAAAGAAAAAATATGTAAAAAAAAAAAATACATTTTAGCCCAAAGAAATTTTAAACAAAAATTTTAATTTAGAATGCCTACAGGTGGTATAACATTTGGCTCTTGTGTTTTTTGTATTTTTTTTTTGTTGTAATCTTTTTTATTTTTTGTTTTTGTTTTTGTTTCTGTTAATGGCCACAGGAGTGACCTTAAGTCATGTCAAAATGTATTTTTGACAAGGGTTGTGTTGTTGGTAGCAAATAAATTAAATTCGATTTTTTTCTGGTATTTTTTTTCTATTTTTTTTTATAAAAATTTAATTGTTTTTTAATTAAGGGTGTATAGTTAACCAATTTTTTTAAATTTTATTTATCATTAGTTTTTTTTTTTTATTATTATTTTACGTATAATCAGACAAACAAACTCACAAAAGATTTAATAAATGCACTTTAGATGATTTTTCTTAAACACTTGTTTTAAAAAGAATTTTTTTGTTTATATTTTATTGTTGTTGTTTTGATTCAAAAATTCTTTAATTTTTTAAATATTTCTTTTCTTTATTTCTCTTTATTTAAAATTATTATTTGAAAATATTTAAGCGTTACGTAGTATTAATGATCAGTTCAACATGCTTTTATTAACTAACAAGTTCAAGCCATTAAACACTTGATTTTATATGGCATGACAGAAAAAGTGGTAACACATGCATGCCTCCTATTAAGTCCACACACAATCTATCGGATGGATCGTTTATTAAAATCTCAAAATCGTAAAACACTTCCAATTATTTGCTGTTCTGGTTCTGTTCCATTGGCTAAATGGCAACATTTTCTTTCTTTTTTTTTTTGTTTTTTTTGATTTCTTTCGTTTATAAATCTGTTATAAATTGTTCACTTCCGTTTCCGTTTAATGTAAGTGCAACGTTATAAGAGTATGGCCATACACTATCGTTGCTTAACAGTTACAATAATGTTCCACAGTCTCTAGAAGAACTACACTATCCAACGCAATAATACCAACAAAAATGGAAAGAATTTGCTTTACTAATGGATTACCTGACTTGCATTCGCTTTGAATGTCCGTTTCGAACTGAATTGAAACTGTTAATGAAGTCCCATTAAAATCTGTTGTGTTTGAAACATGTCCACACACATACTAACACATATGCATGCCAGCAATCCAACTATTTGAACGTATATTCTCTCTGATGTGTGTGTGTCTGCTTGTATTTTCAAACATGTTTAGCACAACCAACTTATTTTCAATTACAGTGGCCAGTAATGTCAACTGCCGAAGGATTTAAAACGGCTGGTTTGGTATTCAGGTTTTTGTGTTAAACAATTGCAATAAAATGTCGTAGTAAAAAGGAACGTTTTGATTGAAGATTGTGGTTGACTTACGCAGATCGAAAGGACCTAATAACAAAAGCTATAACAACAACAGAAAATATGTACACAAAAATACACTAACTTTAAAGAATACAATGAACATGATGATTAATAAGGACATGTTACAAGCCAAGCATTAACATGAAAGAGAAGGGGATAGACAAGTAAATGAACCCAATAACAGTCAATGAGGACAAAGTACACAAACAACAAGGTAGTCGCTACAGGACTCTCGAGAATGCAAAACCGCGAACGTTCTTCATATTGATTTTGCCGACGTTTAAAAAGGCGAGACAAAGCAGGCAACCAGTGAGTAAGAATTCAGTCAGCCTTGTGTGAAGTTGCGTGTGAACTAATCAGTCGCGGTTTAAAGATATCCGTTGCAAGCAGAATAGCGAATAGTTGTGTGCGAATAACAGCGAATAAGCAATTATTGTTGCATCAGTTAAGTGTGAACAGTGGCACAAAGCTTAGTGTGAACAATAAAGAAAGTTTAATTGAAACAAAACACGTATTTGTTTGTACTTGATTTGCAATTAAGGAACTCATATTTAAACGTTTTTAAAAATGCAAAAAAAAAAACGTTAAAATATTAAAAATGGAGGCTTGCAAGAGAAATTACGCTGCATTTTAAATTTCTCATAAATAAAGGAGAAAAACGCAAAGTATACTTTAGTTCTGTTAATTAAGATCTTATAATTTTAATGTCGTAGACACGCTGCACTCGAAGTTACAAATTGTCTAGTGTTGTGATACATGACGGTCAGGTGGGGGTAAACAAAAAAAGAATCGCTCAGTTGAACACACATTCTGGTATGCTTCTTCAGATTTTTACGTTTCTATAGCTGCAGATAAAATATATTTTTTCTCACTATTAACGACCAGCGAATTATATTCACTTGGACCGCTCGTACATACTACTTCATACATACATACATACATACATACATAATTGGCCATTACAACCCTTCAGTCAGGATTACGACCTAGCTTCTCACACCACTTATGTTGTGTGCGTTAATTTTATACAAGAGTGGCGGGACCTACAGTTTAAAGTCGAATCCGAACGACAGATTTTTGAGAAGCTTCTCATGGCAATTTTTACTCTCAGAGTCTTTGCCAGAAATCTGCTGAGAGGAAGTCGCCGAAGAAATATTTTTCGTTTTGATGTCTGACCTGGGATACGAACCCGGGCCTTTCGTCTAATAAGCCAACACACTACCCACCAGACCACGGCGACTTCCACATACTACTTCATGCGTTTTTTAATTCATAATTATGGAGTCACTCTTCATTCTGTTTAACTTGAGAGGTGAACGGCCATTTTTAAAAAGCTAAAATGGCGTTCAGACGCTTTAAACGCTTTAAACCTCTTTGCAAGTAAATTTACAAAATCAACAACATTGACATCATTTACAGCATTTTCATTTGTGGATTTCTTACTGCATATGTAGTAGTAAGTAAGTATAAACAAGAGAACAAACAGCATATCTCTCGCACACGCTCTCTGTATATGTTAAGAGTATGCGCTTTTAGATCTGTTGAAGTTGTTTTACAACTTGTTGGATGAGTTTTCTTTCTTGTATCATTACTCTCTCTCTCTCACTCCCTCTCTCTCCCTCTCTCTCCTTCTAGTTATTGTTATTGTTATTATTGTTGTTGTTGTTGTGTTTTTTGTTGTATCAATTGTTAGGTATTGTATTTGTTTGGTCGTTCATTGTTTAGTCATGAATAGTTGTTTGGTTTTATTCTCCTGTTACTCGTACCAAGACGACCTTGGCACATTATTATCTCCCACCACCAATGTTGTAAGAAAAAGTAAGTGTTAGAGCACAAACTCATACGAACACATGCACACACACGCTTACACATACCACTCTCTTGTTTTGTTGTTATTTTTTTTTTTGTTATTGTATTTGTTTTTGTGCAAATATTTTGGCGCGTATTTGTGTTGTATTTTTTTTTTTCTCTTTTTGGAGAGAGGATTTGTTTTGATTTGTTTTTCTCTAAGTTCTCTACGTAACTGTTGGTGTGTTTTTCTTTTCTTCTTCTTTGAAATGCTTTTTTGTGTTATGACTGTGCTGTTGTACGGTTGTTGTTGTGGTAATAATCTATTTCCGGTTTAAGTGTTTGCCCGTAATTGAGCCACAATAAAATGGTCCAGCAATTGACTTGTTAACATTCTTTTTTTCTTTTGCTTTGGCCGTTATTTTCTTAAGGCTTCCACCACCAAATTATTTAGTGAGCCCGTAAGAGTGTGTATGTGTGTGTGTTCGTAATGGGCCAATTTAAGTGTTAAATGTTTGGGCGTTTGTTGTGCCCTTTATATTGCGGCTGGTGCTGGTGCTGATGTTGTTGTTGTTTATTCTTTTTTTTTTAATGCATTCTTTTAAATTCTGTATTAAATTTTTTATAATTTTTGCAAGCTTTTAGGAAATTTAAAGGTTTTTTAAATGCATTTCAATAGTTTTGTAGTTGTAGGCATTCAGTGCCGTTGGTTGCAAAATAAATTGTTAAATATTTAGCAGCGTTTTTTTTTTTTTTGATTTTTTTTAATATTAATAAATGATTGTTGTTGTTGCTTTTTTATATTCTGTTTAAATAATTTAAACTAAAAGCCTTTAGCTAAGAAACGTTGTTATTGAGTCGCATTGTATACACATTTATTTTTTCTTTTAAGCAATTTCATTAAATCCTAAAGCTATTTGTATAAATCAAAGTATTGGGCGTAAATGAAAATTACCAGCCAGTCATTGTCGACGTCGAGCTAAAATGGAAGAGATTTTGTTTGTATTTTTTTTTCTTTCTTTCATTTTTTGTATTTTTTTTTTTATTATTTTGAAATCTCAGAAGACAGTAGTTCAAATCAAATGAGCTTATGTGAGTGGTTTTTAAAAAGAATTGTTTAAAGAAAATATACTTCGAGTTCTTTTTAAGTGCCTACATTTTAAAAAACGTTTAAAATATGAGCTCGTAGATTGCAAATACATAAAATAAAAATAAATTTGAATTTAGTTTTAATTCAAGTTATTTATTATTCGCACAATTCTGTGTGCCACTATTCACAACTTGATGTAAACAATAATAATTGCTGTTCTTTGTTATTCTGCTGTTTATACCCTTTGCATAGACAATGAGAATTACAAAACAATTGTTCGTCAGAGATTTTTGTAACGGATATCTTCTAACCGCGATTACTATTTTCAAGCGCACCGCATATTCACCCAAAGCGGACTAAACTATTATATTATATATGGCTAATGAATATTCTTGAAGACGAATATTCATGACTTAGCCTCCTCAAAATCTCTATAAATTTAAACATCGTAGTTTAGGTACATTATTGTTGTTTGTGTATTTTTGTTTACATTTATTATTGTAGTGTTGTTGGAGTATTTTTGTTTACTTGTTTACCATTTTCTCTTTATACTGGTATTTGCTGTAATATTAGACAGTAATATTGTAAACAGGTTTGTTTATTGCATTGTTTTGTTTTTGTTGCTTTTGTTTATAATTTTAATGTTAAGCGATTTTTCATCTTCATTTAGATTTTCATTGTTTTTTGTTTTAAATGTACCTTCAATTACTGAATGCTTGGCTTTCCAAAGGTTTAGCGTTTCGTAAATACTATTCCACAAATTCAAAGTCCTTTAGATTTTGCTTACCCCTAATATTTAAGCAAACAAATATACAATCATTGAATTTTATGGATTCCTGCTGCCAGACAAATACATTTGAAATACACACTCATTTTCCTGACACTTTTGAATGCTGTTAGTGTTTTATTTCTCTCGTTTTTTGTTTTTATTTTTGGTTTCTGTTTCATTTTTGATTTCATTTTTGCAGTTGGTTGTAGTATATTAACTACTTGTGTAGGGTATTCTGATGACTATGAAGGCCTGGCACCTACTCAAATGAGCAACATTCATCATCGCTTAGAAGCGGGAATATATTTTATTTCTATTTCTAGAGAAATCCAATCAAACAGCCAAGCAATGGAACAGCTATTGAGGGACGCCCTCCTACCCATCATAACTATTCACTATTGTTATAACGACAACGACAACTACCATATATAAATACAGTATTTAGTGTGTGTGTGTGTGTGTGTGTGTGTGAGTGCAATATATACGAGCTGCTTGGTATTGCCCGCTAACAATTTATTTAAAATAAGCTTCACAGATAGTTTTAAATGTGAATGAAATTATTGCCTTTGGCTAGATTTTTGTTTTGTTCATCGTCATCATCGTCATCATCATCATCATCATCATCATCATCATCATGATGATCATTAGCGTTAGCAATAGCAGCCTTAATAATCTGCCGTCTGATGTTATCATTTTATCTACTCGATAACACTGTATTTGTAAGTATTTTCCCCTGTCTTTGTACATATTCTTTGTCTCATGACATATACTGCTGCAATATATGTCTATGTATGTATGTATGTATGTCGGTGTATGTGTGTATATGTCTATGTATGTATGTATATGTTGTAATAAATACAATATTAAACAAAAATTGTTAAAAGAAGACATAAAATAGGTAAAGCTGTAAGGCTGTAAGTTTGCAGTTTCTAGCTCTCACTCTCACTCTCTCTCTACATGTACATACAGTGTCGGACAAAACTAAAGCACAGGATAATACTTAATGCAAAACACTTCAATAAAAATAGGTATTCAAGTTAGTATTTATATTTTTTCAACTTTTTTATTAAGGTAACATCTTAGTTTATTAAAAAGAAACAAAAAATAAATAACTTCATTAACTATAACAAAAAAAATTCATATCACATTTTCAACAGACGTTTTTGGGCGCGACAAAACTAAAGCACATTTTATAAATATTAACTAAAACTAAAAATATTTCTAATATTTTGTGGCATAGCCTTTATTTTTTAAGACTTCTTTACATCTACGAGGCATGGACTCAATTAGATTCGATATAACCTCCCCAGGAATACTATTCCAGGCTATTTCCACTTGGCGGAAAAGGTTTCCAAATTCTTGCAATTATCGCATAATATTTTCCGATCTACAATTTCCCACAGGTTTTCTATCGGGTTGAGATCTGGCGATTGCGCTGGCCACTTCAAGACATTGATTTCATTTGCAACAAACCACTCTTTCACACATTTTGCAGTGTGTTTGGGGTCGTTGTCTTGCTGAAACCTCCAATTAAGTGGCATTTCCCCCACCGCATATGGCTGCATTACATTCTCCAGTATGTCTTTGTACATGAAACGGTCCATTATCCCATTTATTTTGTGAATGGGTCCAATACCTTGACCAGAGAAACATCCCCAGACCATTATATTACCTCCTCCGTGTTTTACAGTTCCTTTAGTATACAGTGGATTAAGTCGTTGCCCTGCTGGTCTCCGTACTAACTGATATCCATCCGAACCCTTCAAGTTAAACTTGGATTCATCGGAGAACAGTAGAGAACAGTCTTCCATTCTGTTACACTCCAGTTTAAATGTTCCTTCGCAAAATTAATTCTAGCCTGTCTATTTTTTGTGGAAATAAATGGTTTTCTTACAGTCCTATACGATTTTAAGCCACTTTCTACCGCTCTTCTTTGAATGGTTCTAGGAGTAATATTTAATGCTAGTTGGTTTGCAATGGACCTTGCAGATGTAAAGGGATCCTTTTTTAAAATTCGAATTATGGCCTGGTCTTCCCGTTTAGTGGTTTCCGTGGTCAACCACCCTTATGTATGTTAACCAGTGAACCTGTTGATTTAAAGCGGCTTATAATTCGGGAAATTACGCTATAATGAATATTAAATTTCTTTGCAATTTTTGTTACAGATTCTTCTTTATTAAAATCTTCAATTATTTTTTTTCTTTTAAATGCGCTGAATATTTATTACGAGCCATTTTGTATTTTCAATCGCAAAAAATGCACTGGGAATGGTAAAATCAAATCAAAAGTGATAGTAAAACACGTGCTATTTTTTTGTAATAACTCTTAGAATGTCTTTAAGAGAAAGTTTTTCGTTATGTAATAATATTTTCTCTTCGTATTTTTCTATAATTTAATGAAAGAGTATATATTCTATGTTATGTGCTTTAGTTTTGTCGCTGCACTTTTAAGGGTAATGTAAAACTTTTTGTTATTAGAAATAAATGAATGTTCATTCTATTTTATAATTCCTAACATATATTCTATCGAAAATTATAAAAAGAAAAATGAAAAAAATGATTTTTGAAATTTTATTGTGGTTTTTGTTAAGAGGTAATAGTCCGTGCTTTAGTTTTGTCCGACACTGTATATCATCATATCCTTTATTAGTAGATATTCTATGTATGTATGTATACAATTATGAATGTATTTGTATATACACATACATACATACATACAATCTACTATTATTATTTGTATATTTCATTCTGATGTTATATAATTACATCTGTTTGCCTCGAGATGAATTTGTTTGAAATTTATGCCCGCGGCCAAGTTATCACAAGTTCGTTTTTGTTTAGCTGCCGGCTGAAATATGTTGCTGTTTTGAAAGCGGGGTAAAAAGTATAAAGAAAAAAACAACAACAACAACAACAGCAACAATACCAAGAAATACAAATAAGTGTAGAGAAGTAGCATTAGAGAAATAATAACAACAACAAAATAAGCGGAAAGAGATAGGAGGAGAGAGAGAGAGAGAATGACAGTGTGAATATGTTATTAGAGCGCATATAGTGGGTACAACTTTAGCAAAAAGTGAGACACTGTGTGAGATAATTTTTATCAACGATGTTATCCTGAAGAATAAAAGAACAGAAAACAGTCTTATATTGTAGGTGTTGCAACCGGCTGCAACGATTTTCATTGCTTTTGTCGGCAGTGAGCTGAAAATATTTTCTGTAAATATTCATTGATTATGAAAACTACTAGCAGACTACAGGTCTAGACAAAGCGAGGGCGATAGAATGACACAATCATACACTGATCACAAGAAACTAGAAGTTAAGCCAGCTGCTTCAGCGTAAGGTATGACTGCATTGAACTGCTGAACGGAACAGTTTAATGCTGATTCTAAGACTCCTGATTAGGAAAATCTAAGATATTTGACTTCTCCTGCCAATAAACTCACTCAATCAAATTACAAGCATCTTGTTTGCTGTCATTACAGGGCATAGTCCTAAATGATCCCATGCAAGAGATTGTGGTTAATTTTTTTTCCAGTGAAACTGTCACTATCCAGTAACAATATAATTAAGTAGTGATTGCATGAAAGAACGTTGTTTCTTATGTAGTCCACGGATATTAGTAGGCTTTATACGTTCGTAAGAACTTTAAGCTTCAGATAAGGTTGACTGGCATTGTTTAGCAGCCTACAAACGCAAAATTGATCGGTTCTGTATTATGAGGAGCTTGTAAGGAGTCTCAAGAAGTTAAGTATGACACTCTAATCTAGTATGACATTATTTATTAATCACAATTCAATTACAAATTACAGTAATCCCTCGATTTATGTAGCAGTTGGTTCCAAAATAAGGTGAAGTAAATCGAAATGACGTAAATCGAATTTCATATTGCTCATACTACAAAGTAGTATGTTTTCAAACAGAGAACTTAAAAAAGTTATGTTAATTTACAGTAATCCATCGATTTTCGACGCAGTTGGTTCTAAAAAAAGCGATGTAAGTCGAATGACGACGCAAATTAAAGTTAGAGGGAGCAAAAAATTTGACGTAAATCGAAGAATTACTGTATTACCATTGTGGGAAACAAACCCACAACCCTCACGCTAATTGTCTAGCATGGCACCCAGTACAATGTATTTCCTATCATCCTATCGTACAACTTTCGTAGACGTAACTACACCTCATTGGAAAAAACTGATTAACTGAGCGCTACTGCATGCAATTGCTAAGAAAAAAATAAAAACCCACAATTCTTTATTAGAGGCTTAGATTTCCGGTGACATATTGTAAAAAAAAATATTTCAAATTTTTAGTTGCAGCATGCACTAGAGAAACTGTCAGCATTTTAAATTCGAAAAACATTAAAAATTTTTATACGACGCCGCCCAGTTTAATTAATCCGGTATTGCTTAGGGACAAATAAGATTCATTTTAACGTTTACCAAAAAATGGAATAAAAAAGTAAAAAAGGAAGAAAAGGAAGAACAAAAAATAGTCCCTTAAGAATACCTTCCGACTGTCATTGGTTTTTTCATATTATTTTTTGCAACAAAACCTCCACAGGGTTACTGGTTACAAGACAAAATGAACTGAAACTCTCTCATTGCCAAAAGGTTTCGGGGGCATTTATAAAAAAATCAAAAAAAATACACAGAAAAAGATACAAAAACTGATCACATTTTATGTTTTTACTGTGCTGGTGGTGATGGTGGTGGTGGTGGTAGTGCTTTTATTTCTGTTTTTTTTGCTTTTTTTGCTTTTTTTCAACATCTATTTTGTATAATGGCTGATGGGCATTTTATTATTTTCTTCATAATCATTGTCATTATAAACAACAGTAGCTGTTAGGTTTTTGCAGTTATTGTTGTTGTTGCTTGTTGTTGTTGTTGTTGTTGTTGCTTGACTGGCAATGTGGCAGCAGTAAGGTTGAGTAAAAAAGCCCGCCTGGACTGGCTATAAAACCAGAGTGGTGGAGAGGTAACAACAGCAATGAGATGATGAGTACAACGACAACAGCAATTATGTGAAGCTGCAACACCAAACAACCATCGAACCAATCATACAACAACAACAACAACAACAGCAGCAACAACATTATCGTCAACATCTCTCTTGTACAACAACTATAACAGCAAAAATAACATCATCATCATCACATCATCATCATCATCATCATCATCATCATCATCCATGATAAGGACAAATTTGTAGAAAAAGAAATTTGCTTGTGGTTATCACAAGCAAAAGACAACAGAATTTCATATTTTACAGAAGCAGTCAGGCAAGCAACCAGCCAGTTAGGTATACAAACAGTCTCTGCGGCAGAGCTCTGTTAACAGAAATTGTAATAGCAATAGCAGCAGCCAGCACCAGCAAAAGCATCGGCAATAGCATTAGCATGAGTAGAAGCAATAATATTAACGCCTAAAGGCTTATAACAGCATATTCCTGTAACGTAACCTTGCTGTGTGCTTGCAATGTTTTTTTTTTTTTTTTTTTTTTTTTTTTTTTAGCTATGCGAGCTAAGGTTGGAAAATCTTCGAAAGACCTTGGTAGCCCGGCCTACCAAAGTGCACGATTCGCCGCAAGACTTACTCTCGGCTTGCTAAGCGCATACGTACTAAAAAACCAACCTCATCACACACTTTCAACCTTTCGCCCCCCCCCGGGACCACAATCAAGTATTACTTCGGGGGGGGTGGTGATTCAGCGAATGCTGCCTTCAAATTCCGCTGATCTTGCTCTCTCAGCCAATCTTTGCTGCGTCAATACATTCCGTGCGAAAACACATACTGCGTTCCAATTGTCACTTGAGATTAACATCAGGTTTACTATATTCTCGGGCGTTACCTGGAATCCTATTGATCTCTCCAGGCAATTTCGTTGAACAGAATATCGCGGGCAATTAAAGAAAACATGCTCCGCCGTCTCCCTTTCATCACGGCATTCTGGGCATGCCTCATCTACGTCGTGACCAAACTTATAGAGATAAGCCCTATAACAACCATGGCCCGTTAGCAACTGAGTCAGGTGGAAGTTCACCTGACCGTGTCTTCTTTTTGTCCATACGCCTATGCTCGGTAAGAGTCTGTGGGTCCATCTACCCTTAGTGGAATTGGACCAATCCTGCTGCCATCTATCCATAGCATCATCCACTAACTGACCTGGGTTGGAAAGATCCAATCCCCTCCTCGTGTCACGTTTCCTCCTTTCTAAATCTACTACTAGCTTCAGGGGCATCATCCCCGCAATCACGAACGCAGCATCAGTAGACACCGTGCGGAAGGCAGAAATTACCCTGAGAGCTGATCTCCTGTAGGCTCCTTCCATTCCTGCTCTATAGGTCCTCTTATCCATGGCCCCGGCCCATATAGGGGCTGCATATATAGCGACTGATGTCACAACCTTCATCAGTAACCGCCTCCTCTCTTGTTTTGGGCCTCCTAGGTTAGGCATTATTCGAGCAAGTGCATTTGTTGTCGCCGCGCACTTTTCGCCGATGTACGTCAAGTGTTCCCTAAACGTAAGCCTGTTATCAATCATTACTCCCAGATATTTAATCGCCTGTTTTGATGTTATGCGCTGATCACCTACCGTTATTGTAATAAACTCCATCCTCTTCCTACTGCTTATAAGTAGCACATTCGTCTTGTGATCAGCAAGTTTGAGACCTATTCCCGTGATCCAGCTCCTGACTATGCCAACCGCAGTGTTACACGTTCTCACCAATTCATCCAAATGTTTTCCTCTTATCACCAGGGCAATATCATCCGCAAAACCAATGATTTGTGTACCTCTAGGGAGTCTAAGCCTAAGTACACCATCATACATGACATTCCATAGTATTGGGCCCAGCACGGAACCTTGCGGGACCCCCGCCGATACCGTATATGACCTCCTGCCAACATCTGTGTCATATAAGAGCACTCTATCCTTAAAGTAGTCTCTAATAAGCTCCATCAAGTAATTCGGTGTATCCTTCCCATCTAGGGCTGCTAAAGTGGTATCCCAATCCGCAGAGTTGAATGCGTTTTTGACATCCAGGGTGATGATAGCGCAGTACTCCTTGTCGCCATTAAGCCAGCGCTCACCGCTGATAGCATCCTTTGCTATTGTCATAGCCATCTCTATTGCATCTATCGTGGACCGGGCTTTCCGGAAACCAAATTGGCGATCCGACAAGCCGTCTTCTCCCAAGAATGCTTCCAGTCTCCTACAAATTATCCTCTCCAAAAGTTTCCCAGCTGTGTCAATCATACAGAGCGGGCGGTATCCCGATGCATCATGCGCGTTGTTACCCTTTGGAATGAGAACCAGTCTCTGCCTTTTCCATATCCTAGGGAATGTCCTTTCCTGGATACAAGCGTCAAACACTTGTCTAAACAGCTCAGTGTTACTTTTAATGGCCTCCTTAAGCGCAATGTTTGGGATCCCGTCGATCCCCGGTGCTTTATTGAGTTTCATGTCCACACAGACTGCTTCCAATTCTTGCCTGCTAACTCGTGGGATTTCCTCAGGTGACCGCATATCTCGCACGGAGTATGTGATTTCGGCCTTGCGCGGAAAAAGCTCCGCGACAATTGATTGCAGCTTAGCCGCATCTGTCGTTGCTGGTGGTCGGAAGCAGTTCAGCTTTCTCATCACCACCTTGTATCCAGTTCCCCAGGGATTCTCGTCCACATCGGCGCACATTTCCCTGTAGCACCTTCTCTTGCTATGCGCAATTGCTCCATTAAGGCTGGTCCTACATCTTCTATATCTTTCCCGTAGTTCCGCAAATTCTGCACGGCCTCTGGCTCTTTGGAACAACCGCCGTGCGCGGTTACATTCACGCCTTAAATCTGCTATATCCGCGTTCCACCAATATACGTGCTTCTTCCTAGGCAGGTGACGCCTCCTTGCCATAGATGCGTTGCAAGCCTCCGCTATGGAGCGCATTAATTCCGTCGCCTTGTCACTCGCATTCCCGGACAACCGAGTGTCCTCCAATGTGAGGACAAAAGTTTCCCTATCAAAGGTGGAGTCTTTCCAAAGAGGATTCGGCGGTGCTGGAGGAACGTTACGTTCCGTAGAGCGTTCCCGGATCTCAGTAATAATAGCCTGGTGGTCGCTATGTGTATAGGTGTCAGACACCATCCAGGTAGATAAGGTCGCCAGGGAGTCGCTGACGAATGTCAGATCAATTTTAGAGCAGCGTCCATTTCTCGAAAATGTGTCCTTGTCACCACTATTAAGTAAAACAACCTCTAACGTTGCAAATGCGTCAAGTAGGCATTCTCCTCTTGGGTTCGTATAAGCCGAGCCCCACTCCACTGCCCAAGCATTGAAGTCCCCGGCAATTACCACAGGCCTCAGGTTCCTCGCTTCATTAACGATGTCATCTATTCTGCATCTAAAGTCTTCTATTGATAGGCTAGGGGGAAGATAACAGCTGAGGAAATGTACCCCATTAACGGTACATTTCACAAAGCTTTCCCACCTGTTGTGTGTGCTTGCAATGTGTGTGCCTGTATATGTGGAGTGTGTGTGTGTAAATGCAGCAAGTATTCGTGTTAATGCATTAGCGTCGTATACATATTCGCACCACTTGCTTAGCAAGTAACCGAGCTGTGTGTTGTGCTGTGTTGTGTTGCATTGTGTGGCGTTATGTTGTGTTGCGTTGCGTTGTGTTGGGTTGTGTTGAGAACATGTGATGGCATGGCATTTTAAAATTGTTTTAAATAAATTACTTACAATTACTGATATTAACGTTGTTTAATAATTAAATGTAGATTTCTTGTTTCTACCTCATCTCATGCCTCTTGTGCCTCTCTCTCTCTCTCCCTCTCTCTGTCTCTATCGCTCACTGTCATTAACTCTTCTTACTTACTTGGCTTGTCTTGGCTTGGCTTGGCGTCATTTCAGTTTCTGTCTGTCTGCATGCCTGCCTGCTTGTTTGTTTGGTTCTTTTGCTCATCTTCGTTTTATGAGGCGGATGTTGTTTGTAATGAAAGAATGAACGGCAACACCTGAATGGTTTTTTTTTTTTTGTTTTGTTTTGTTTTTATTCTACGAGGATTTTTTTAATTTTTTTTTTATTATGTTGCGAAAAGAAAATTGTTGCCTAAGGTGATACCACAAAATACTTCGTTTCTTATGACATTATTACTTAACATGGGTTTCTTTCTTTTTCTTTTGCTTCTGCTTCTTTTTTTTCTTTTTTCTTTCTATTTTTGAGTTGCTAGTGCGAAAATAAAAGACAACAAGTAACACAGAAATTTTCAGTATCAGATCCACAATGAAGCCGTTAAACCTGGCGTTGCTCAGTTACAAATATTGCATTACTTTAGGAAGAAATAGAAGAAAAATTAATAGAAATGAGTATGAAATCTTTGGTGATTTCCTATCAGCAGTTGTTTGGAAAACAATCCGAGAGCAAATAAAATTACGTCAAAAATCTGGCGTTCGGAGTCACCTTTAAACTGAAAGTCCCCGAAACTCATGGCTAAAAATTAAAACACGCAACGTGAGTGGTGTGAGAAACTATGTTGTAATCCTGACTTAACGATTTTAGTGTTAGCAGCTGGGTTGTGAACCTGACTAAACTATCGTAATGGCTAATTACAACCCTTCAGTTTAGTTTAAGTAAGTAAACTTACAGAAGACGTCATATTATTGTCGTGCTTGTGAATCAATAAAACCCCTTTGGGTCTTTACATACATAATTGGCCATTACAACCCTTCAGTCAGGATTACGGCCCAGCTTCACACACCACTTATGTTGTGTGCGTTAATTTTATACATGAGTGGGGGGACCTACAGTTTAAAGTCGACTTCGAACGACAGATTTTTGAGAAGCTTTTCATGGCAATTTTTACTCTCAGAGTCTTTGCCAGAAATCTGCTGAGAGGAAGTCGCCTAAGAAATATTTTTTCGTTTTGATGTCTGACCTGGGATACGAACCCGGGCCTTTTGTCTAATAAGCCAACACACACCGTTGGGTCTTTGGTGCATTGAAATTAATCTATTTACATACCACTTCCGGAGATTGACTGTAGATTGGTCACTTGTGTAAGGCCTTTTTGTCTCACTGTTCAAAGAGCTCGATTTGTGATCTAAAACCGTCGTTGGTATGTAATACTGTCACTTGCAAAAGAGTAGATAGGATTTGAATTGAGATATATAGAAAGAAAGAGGATCTTTAATAAAAAGACGAGCAACAATAGGGTCTTGGGGTATTCCTTAAATTAAATAATAAAAAAATTTTATTTGAAATTCCGATATTCCGATACGTGATGCAAATTTTTTGCTCTCTTATTATTCAGGCATATTGTCCGTATATGAATGGATAATCGATCATTTCATAATTTTATTTACTTTGCGCTCAATTTCCAATTCTTTATTTTATTTTATTTTTTCTTTTCTTTACGTTGTTAAATAACACAGTGCAACAGTAAAAATACACCCTAGTAACTACATAGGCCATGTTGTTAAGTTAGTTGAGTAGAAATCAAAAAAACTTTTTTTTTCCCCAAACCCTCCAAACTTGTTCTATTTGAAACTGTGTTTTCAGACTTTACGCACAAATTTCTGAATTATTCCAACATTTCTGACACGATTTAAAAAATTAAATTCTTGGTGGAAAGAGGAGAGATGAAACTTTAAAACAGAATCTATTCTTCGGCTTAATATTCTATGAGATTTGATCAGGTAAACCTGGAAAATTTGAATTTTTTGCACATTTTTTCAGATTTGTCCGTTTATAGTAGCAAATTTTACTTAAAAAGAATGGAAATCTGGTCAGAAACGTTTGAGTAGTCCAGAAATTTGTGCGTAAAGTCTAAAAAAACAGCTTTTGTGAAATAAAAAAAATTTATAGGGTTCAAGAAATATAAAAAAAAATTATTTTTGTGATCTACTCAACAAAACTCACAACCTAGATCATGTAATTAGCCGGGTGTGTTTAATTTTTTTATTTTGTCGCCTAGTGTAATTAACACACCCTGTGTGGTGTATTTTTTTTTCTTTTTTGTAAATTTTTACTTGAAATTCATGCACAATTTATGGAGGGTAATTAATAACAATAATTTGGGTTAACATATGCGACCGTAACCACAACCACAACCACAACGTTCTTGTGTAAACAATTTTTTTATATTTTTTTGTAAACAAGGTAATCAATTATTTGCTGGTTTTAAAGGAAACAACAACAAATTTTTAAATTTTCTTGTTTTCGTTTCCTTTTTACTGTTTGTTTTTACTTTCTAAGTGCTGTTGTGTATACAAATGTTAGCCACACTCACACTTTAATTCATTATTTTACTTCCACTATGGCGACATGCCACAAAACAAAACAAAAAAAAAAACAATTTCGATTCCATTTCTGCTCCTTTTTTTGCTTTGGTTTTTTTATTTTTTGCAACGTTTTTTTAGTTTTTCATGCTTAGAAATCAACAACTGGCTGCCACTTGTTGCGGTTACATGTTGAAAATCGAAAAAAAATGACAAAAAAAGGCAGACAAACAGACAAACAGACAAAAAACACGCAGACAATTTGGCAACCGAACGGAGAAGGCAAAAAAAAAACATGCGTTCAACTGATGTATACAGTGTTGCCAACGATTGTATATCAAAACGCGCGCAAAAAATTAAAAAACGGGTAAAAACGCCTATTTTTTGAGTTTAAAAAGGATAAAAATGCACTACAGTTTTTTAGTAAGAAATATCGTTTATAAAACTTTTATTTTATAATATTCTATATTTGATAAGTTAATATTATGGTTAAACTAATAAAATATAACTAGATGACCCGTGCGAATATTTCGCGAATATTTCGCATTAAAATTATAAAAATATTAGAAATCATAATATACAATCATACATATTTACATACATACATACATATGTTTAAATGCTTTTATAATACTTCGTATTACCACACTTGAACAAAAACATCTAATCATAATGACAACAATATTACCAAGCACTAATATATAAAATATAATTTTTATCAATGAAAATATTAATTTTTCAATTTCTAATTATTTTTTGCCATTAGTGTTAGATATAAGCTCTAAAATGACATATCGTTCATTAAATTTGATGCGGTGGTACGGGAGATATTTGCAACCGACAAAAAAAAAGTGCTTTAGAAGTAATATATATGATAGAAGAAAACAATTCAAATAAATAGTTATGTCAGTATAGTTTATAAAACTAACATTCATAATTTAAAAAATTTTAAGTATGTGAGTATACAACCCTTATACAAAATTCCTTATTAAAAAAGTTACTTGAATCTTCGGAAAATATTTCCCTGATATCATCTGCATTTTCATCCTTCCCAACCACGTTTGGGCACAATAGTTTTGTTTGAATAAATATTTTTGCAGACCTCGGAAAGTATTGCATAATTATTACAGCAGAAATTGAGTCTACGTAGTCCATATTTTATGTGTAAAATCGAATTAACCGAGTATAATGATAGTCGGTTTCGAATTTTATTCTTTGATAAATTCATGGAGCTATATCTCTCAACCTCTGCGTTAGAACAAGGAAAATTTATTATTCGAAGAATAAACTGTGCTAATACTAAAAATGTTTTTTCTCCTAACGAGTTTTTAAATTAATTAACCTCCAAAAAAGATCTCTTCTAGTTTTGTTTTCCCAATTAAATTAAATTTTTTAAACAAGTTTCTATTGTTGATAATGTATTTATTTACATGATTTATAAAGTTGCTTATGAATTCTATTAACTGATCATTTTTTATATTACTTAATATATTTTCGACACTGAATAAGGAAGCTTTTTGTAAAGTTTTTAAATTGCTAGGAAGTCTAGCTCTAATTTCATAAATAAATTGTTTAGTGAAAAGAACACATTTTTGTTTAAAAATATTTTTTCGGTTTCTATTTTTGGTATTCATTGGAGGCCTTTTCAAAACTATAACCAATGTAGCAAAATTCATTGTAATTACTATCTATATCACCTTCTATGTAATACAAATTTTCACAATTTATTATCGATTTGTTAGTCTGATTTTTAAGCAATCTATACAAATCATTATATAACTTAACGTGGTCTGTATTTTTTGCTTCAAATGCTAAATTGAACCTCTGAACCTCTCCCAAAATGGAACTTAAATACGTGAGATATATAAAATTGTTATTATTATTATTGTACATATCCTTCAGTGAAACATGAAATGTGTTCTAAGTTCCAACCACAAATTCAAAATACATTTAACCGCCTTTTCAATAGACATCGTGTTGTAAATTTTACGCTTAAAAAATTTGGTCATTTTCCTTTGTAGTTTCAATATAAAGGTTATTAAAAATCAACAAAAAGCACTGAAAGCACTGTAATGAAATTTGAAAAGCACCATAACAGTGCCTCTCCGTAAAAAGGCATTAGAAGAAAAAATTTACGCGTACGACGTTTCATAAAGCACCATAAATAGTGCGAAAAGCACTTAGTTGGCAACACTGGATGTATACTGTGTGTGTGTGAAAGTGACGGTGTAAGAGATTGTGTATATGTGACGATGTATTTATATGCGTGTAAAGTAAAAATTCTCTAACACATCTTTACAATCCCCTTTTTTCATTCACCATCCGAGTATGTACGTATGCACGTGTATGTTCGTGAGAGTCTGCATGTGTGTTTGTATTTTTATTTGTTTTTGGACAAGATTTTCAGGGTTTTTTTTTTGTTTTTTTTGTTGTTGTTGTTGTTTCAAATACAAGAGAAGAATAAAACCGTAAATAAAACGTAATCGTTTAAGAATCAACTAAAGTTGGTCGTTTATCTTGTTTTGTTTCTGGGGTAAAAGTATTTCAAAAAGAAATCATTTTTTTTTTGGATGCAAATCTTTGACATTCTTTTTGATTTATTTTAAAAGTTTTTCGTAAATTATTCTATCCTTTTTTGTTTTTTTGTTTTTGTTGTTGTGAAAAAATAGAAAAACTTATTGTAAAGTAAAGTTCTTAAGTAATCTGCATAAGAGAGGGTTATTAGAAAGTATTTTAATTCTGCCATGGCCCTCGGATGGGGCATTCGGCATGAAGAACTCTGAAAAACATATTCTTGTCCATTGGCCAGAAGATTAACTATTCAGAGGATGCAATATTTCACACAAATATAGGGATTCAAGCTGTTGGCATCAGCTTACGAATTGAGTTTGTCTTTTCTAAAGCTCAAACACCTGTTGACTTTCCTTTAAAAGATAAGATGAAGTCCACTTTGCGATTAAATTTGTCTTAAACTATGGAAAGAGTCTTGGAAAGACATCTCATTCATTTGATAATCTCCTGATGCAACTGTTTAAGTCTTTTCTGATGGCTCAGATTTTTGATCACCACCAGATTTCTATCCAGTCAATCTGATTTTGTTGTCCGGACATAAATTTTTAATTGCAAGTAGGATCAGCTTTGAAGAGAAAGGATAAAAAGTATCGGCTTTGCAGTAAAGTGACCAGAAATTGTGCAGAGATATTTCAATCAAAATTTTATAGAAAATGGAGCCACTACCGAATGGTGTGACTACATACACATCTATGTAGTCTTTCTGTGATGTCGTTAACATATACAACATGGGTGGTGTGGGAAACTAGGACGTAATCCTCACTAAAGGGTTGCAAGTATCAATTGCGTAAGTAAGTATGCAAGTAATGTTACTCTAACACTTGTCTTTAAGCGGTAAACAATAGAAAGCAAAACAATTTCTAAAGGAAATCAAATTTTCAAATAAGTTTGAATCCTCTTACGGCCATTCAATTTCCGAATTTATAATTTATTTTTGAAAAAAAAAGCAGAAAATATGATTTTGTGTCAATAAAAGAATCTTTTTTTGTTTGTAATAATTTAAAGTTATTTTTGTTGTTATTTTGAATATTTTTTTTAAAATTTTATTTTTGATTTTTGAAGTTTTCTAATTGTTCGTATCATTTTTTTCCTTTACTTTACTTTTTTCCTTAATTTTTCTGATAAATTTAAAATATTTCTGTTGTGGTTATTGTTGTTATTATTATTCCTACAATCTAAAGGATGTTTTTGTTGTTTTTATTTATTTTATTTAAAGATTTAAATTATACCCTTTGGCCCTGTTACTTATGCCAGAGATAGAAAAAGAAAGAAGGAAGGAAGGAACGAAAGAAACCTTTCTTTTGGCATATCAATACTATGGTTATGTTTGTACAAAAATCTCTCTCTCTGTGTGTGTGTGTGTACAAGCTAGAAAGAGAGGACAATGAGGAGGCGAGACGGAGAGAAATAGAGAATGTATGTTTAAAAAAAGGGAAAAAGAAAAATAAAATAAAAAACAAAAGTTTATTTATTTATTTATCTTTTGTTGTTGTTGTCATAATACATACTTTTTTTTGTTTTTGTACTCCTTTCTCCGAAAGAGTTTTATTGAGTATAAGAAAACAAATACAAACACACACTCATGCACATACATGCTTACTTACATACATGGATTTTAAAGTTCGAAAATCATTTTAACTCAGATTTTTAAACCATCAAACTGAAGAACTGAAATTCCACAAAACATATCAGGAGATGTCTTTGGCTTGGCAAGCTAATTTAAGTGGTTGGCCGCAATTATCATGAGCGTCAAGTAGAGCCAAAGGACAATATTTCGACTATTTTCAACAAAACATTTAACAACTTAAAGAAAAGAGAAAAAAGTACAAAACAAAATAAATTAAAGAATTGGAATTTGAGCGCCAAGTAAATAAAATTATGAAATCATCGATCATCGATTCATATACAGTGGTGTTTATATAATTAAAATATTCGTAATCATAGTAAATATGTTGTAATAAATCGAAATAGAAAAGGAAAATAAAGAAATAATCAACTGAAAATGATATCAAACTTATCATTCCAATGGAAAAATCCCGTTAAAAAATTAAGAGATGATAAAAAATAAAACAAATTAGTGATCAAAATAATGTTTTAGTTATATGGCTACCACTACACATAATAATACATTTGCTTGAGACCAAAAAAATTTAAAAATCTACAGGCAGGCTAAAAAAGATGACGCAGCGAGTTCAGAAAAAAATTATTAGAACCGTGTATGGTAGCCCGCAATGCAGTGCGAGATGATTAGCTCTTCAAGTGCAAAAAGACTTTGGGTTACGTGTTTCCCAAGAAACCATTGAAAATGTTCTTCAAAAACACAAATATTCTTCAAGAATGACTAGGAAAAAACTCTTGCTGCCAGCACAGAATGTCGAAAAGAGATTAAGATATGCCACCGAATACATTTTGCTTACTCCGGAGTACTGGGGCGAAGTTATTTTCTCAAATGAGACGAAAATAATGCTTTATTATAATGACGGACCTCAAAAAATTTGGCGTAAGCCTCTGAAAGCCCTAGAAAATAAAAGTCTTATTCCTACAGAAAAATTTGGAAAACTGTCTGTAATGGTATTCGGCTGTATATCCAGCAAGGGAGTTGGTGTAATCAGGATTTTGGATGAAATAATGACTAAGAAAGTACATCTTGATATTTTAAACAATTAATTGACCGCCAGCATTAAGAAATTTGGTTTTATTGACCCAGTTAATCCGAACAAATTTAATTACAAGTACTATCAAGATAATGATCCTTAAAATAAATCTTATTTATGTAACTCCAGGTTACTTCACAACTGCATCAAAGTTATTGGTACTCTTGCCCAAAGTCCTGATATTAATCCAATCGAAAATTTGTGGGTTCATCTAAAGAACAAGGTAGGGAAAAGATCGGCCACAAATAAAAACGATTTGGTAAAGTTCATCAAAGAAGAGTGGGTAAAATACCTTTAGAATATGACATTTCGAAGCTTATTCAATCCATGAGAAGGCGTCGGCAAGCGGTAATTGATTCTCAAGGTGAGCCCACAAAATATTAGCACGATAAATTTAAAAAAATTGCATAAGTCTTAATATTTTATCAATTGTGCAAACATTTTTTTGACAGCAGTAAAATTGAATTGTTTTTTAATATTTTACATTAGAATATTGTCATTGTTATAAAAGTTTTTTATTTATTATATTAACAAAACATATGTTTATAAAATCCTGTTTGAAAAAATTTTAAAATTTGATTATTTACATTAGAAATCAATGAATTTTTCAAAGTTTTCTTAATTTTTCTCTATGTGCAAAAATTTTTTTGACAAACTGTATTTAGTTTTGGTAAGAGAGCAAGGAATTCCTACCAAGTATCGGAATCAGATAAGGACTCATGAAATTTTGAATATAAGTGAGCCAATTGAAATTGATTCATACTCACTGCAATGTTGATTTATAAGCACAGGTTGCAATGAATATGCGTAGCGGCTTTAACATCTAAGTCACACCATTCGAAATATGTTTGATTAACATAAGCCTACTCAATTAGATTTATAACTTTAGAAAAATACTTATAAATGATTCGGTTGATAAAAATTTACAGTCTTAGTTGTTTTTACAAAAGAAAAAAGACACATAAGCAAAAAAGCTTAGGACAGCAATCAGAGCCAAACACAATCTTTTACTAAGAATTTTAGTGTTCGTACGTTTTTCATTCGTGCATATGTTGAGTTAGGGAAAATCATAATCAACAACATCCATCATACGCGTTGTTAAGTATGAAGTATGATGAGTACTTTAAACTTTGAATATGAGTAGAGCAGCTTCTATAATATTAAAATAAGTATGAATGCGTTCGTACAAGTAACAGAAATTATGAGTATGATTCGATTTTATTCATCTTTTTGATTACTTATTGCTGTCTGCAAAAAGCCAATATTTAGATTTTTAAGAGAGCAAGGAATTCTCCGCAAATACAGGAATATCAGAATTTTAATTAAAATTACAGGGACCAGATCTTGTTGGTTTTTTTATTAAAGATCCTCTGTCTCACTCTCTAAATTCTCATCCTATCTACCTTCTTTCAGGTGACAGTATTAAATACCGTTGACAGTCTGTTGATTAGAAATCAAGCTCTTTGTACACTGAATCGGAGAGGCTTAATTCGAATGACCATTACCATACAGTCAATCTCCGGAATTGGTGTGTAAATAGATTGATTTCAATGCACGTAAGATCCAATATGGTTTTATTGACTCACAAGCATGACAATAATACGGCATCTCCAGAAAGTTTACTTACTTAATTCGACCTCTCCATTCTATAACGTTCTAAGCTCACTTTAATGTTCCTGCTTTTCTACGTTCTCTAACTTAAATACTGTAAAAATTTGGTTAAGATGCTCCCATCCGCTCCAAAGTCATAGAGAAAAATCTACTTAGAATACGCGTATAGTCGTATGTCCCGTTAAAACTTTGATAGCTCATAACTCAAAACACACTTTTTCCTCTGAGAATGTTATAGAACGGGAACGTCGAAATGCTCATTACAATCGTTTAGTTAGGTTTACAACCCAGCTGCTCACACCATGCATGTTGTATGTGTCAATTTTATCCATGAGTGGCATGATCTACAGTTTAAAATCGATACCGAACAACAGATTTGCGAAATTTTTCGTAACAATTCGAATTTTTCTTTCATTTCCATTTAAAAAGGTAAACTCGTACACGAAAGACCCTGTACCTACAATTATATTGTAGTTATTAACGTTTACTTCCTATGTGTGTATAACAGTATGTGTCTTACCATGCATGTACGTATGTATGTGCAGTATGCAGCATATTTTTTTTTTTTTTTTAGCTATGCGAGCTAAGGTTGGAAAATCTTCGAAAGACCTTGGTAGCCCGGCCTACCAAAGTGCACGATTCGCCGCAAGACTTACTCTCGGCTTGCTAAGCGCATACGTACTAAAAAACCAACCTCATCACACACTTTCAACCTTTCGCCCCCCCCCGGGACCACAATCAAGTATTACTTCGGGGGGGGGTGGTGATTCAGCGAATGCTGCCTTCAAATTCCGCTGATCTTGCTCTCTCAGCCAATCTTTGCTGCGTCAATACATTCCGTGCGAAAACACATACTGCGTTCCAATTGTCACTTGAGATTAACATCAGGTTTACTATATTCTCGGGCGTTACCTGGAATCCTATTGATCTCTCCAGGCAATTTCGTTGAACAGAATATCGCGGGCAATTAAAGAAAACATGCTCCGCCGTCTCCCTTTCATCACGGCATTCTGGGCATGCCTCATCTACGTCGTGACCAAACTTATAGAGATAAGCCCTATAACAACCATGGCCCGTTAGCAACTGAGTCAGGTGGAAGTTCACCTGACCGTGTCTTCTTTTTGTCCATACGCCTATGCTCGGTAAGAGTCTGTGGGTCCATCTTCCCTTAGTGGAATTGGACCAATCCTGCTGCCATCTATCCATAGCATCATCCACTAACTGACCTGGGTTGGAAAGATCCAATCCCCTCCTCGTGTCACGTTTCCTCCTTTCTAAATCTACTACTAGCTTCAGGGGCATCATCCCCGCAATCACGAACGCAGCATCAGTAGACACCGTGCGGAAGGCAGAAATTACCCTGAGAGCTGATCTCCTGTAGGCTCCTTCCATTCCTGCTCTATAGGTCCTCTTATCCATGGCCCCGGCCCATATAGGGGCTGCATATATAGCGACTGATGTCACAACCTTCATCAGTAACCGCCTCCTCTCTTGTTTTGGGCCTCCTAGGTTAGGCATTATTCGAGCAAGTGCATTTGTTGTCGCCGCGCACTTTTCGCCGATGTACGTCAAGTGTTCCCTAAACGTAAGCCTGTTATCAATCATTACTCCCAGATATTTAATCGCCTGTTTTGATGTTATGCGCTGATCACCTACCGTTATTGTAATAAACTCCATCCTCTTCCTACTGCTTATAAGTAGCACATTCGTCTTGTGATCAGCAAGTTTGAGACCTATTCCCGTGATCCAGCTCCTGACTATGCCAACCGCAGTGTTACACGTTCTCACCAATTCATCCAAATGTTTTCCTCTTATCACCAGGGCAATATCATCCGCAAAACCAATGATTTGTGTACCTCTAGGGAGTCTAAGCCTAAGTACACCATCATACATGACATTCCATAGTATTGGGCCCAGCACGGAACCTTGCGGGACCCCCGCCGATACCGTATATGACCTCCTGCCAACATCTGTGTCATATAAGAGCACTCTATCCTTAAAGTAGTCTCTAATAAGCTCCATCAAGTAATTCGGTGTATCCTTCCCATCTAGGGCTGCTAAAGTGGTATCCCAATCCGCAGAGTTGAATGCGTTTTTGACATCCAGGGTGATGATAGCGCAGTACTCCTTGTCGCCATTAAGCCAGCGCTCACCGCTGATAGCATCCTTTGCTATTGTCATAGCCATCTCTATTGCATCTATCGTGGACCGGGCTTTCCGGAAACCAAATTGGCGATCCGACAAGCCGTCTTCTCCCAAGAATGCTTCCAGTCTCCTACAAATTATCCTCTCCAAAAGTTTCCCAGCTGTGTCAATCATACAGAGCGGGCGGTATCCCGATGCATCATGCGCGTTGTTACCCTTTGGAATGAGAACCAGTCTCTGCCTTTTCCATATCCTAGGGAATGTCCTTTCCTGGATACAAGCGTCAAACACTTGTCTAAACAGCTCAGTGTTACTTTTAATGGCCTCCTTAAGCGCAATGTTTGGGATCCCGTCGATCCCCGGTGCTTTATTGAGTTTCATGTCCACACAGACTGCTTCCAATTCTTGCCTGCTAACTCGTGGGATTTCCTCAGGTGACCGCATATCTCGCACGGAGTATGTGATTTCGGCCTTGCGCGGAAAAAGCTCCGCGACAATTGATTGCAGCTTAGCCGCATCTGTCGTTGCTGGTGGTCGGAAGCAGTTCAGCTTTCTCATCACCACCTTGTATCCAGTTCCCCAGGGATTCTCGTCCACATCGGCGCACATTTCCCTGTAGCACCTTCTCTTGCTATGCGCAATTGCTCCATTAAGGCTGGTCCTACATCTTCTATATCTTTCCCGTAGTTCCGCAAATTCTGCACGGCCTCTGGCTCTTTGGAACAACCGCCGTGCGCGGTTACATTCACGCCTTAAATCTGCTATATCCGCGTTCCACCAATATACGTGCTTCTTCCTAGGCAGGTGACGCCTCCTTGCCATAGATGCGTTGCAAGCCTCCGCTATGGAGCGCATTAATTCCGTCGCCTTGTCACTCGCATTCCCGGACAACCGAGTGTCCTCCAATGTGAGGACAAAAGTTTCCCTATCAAAGGTGGAGTCTTTCCAAAGAGGATTCGGCGGTGCTGGAGGAACGTTACGTTCCGTAGAGCGTTCCCGGATCTCAGTAATAATAGCCTGGTGGTCGCTATGTGTATAGGTGTCAGACACCATCCAGGTAGATAAGGTCGCCAGGGAGTCGCTGACGAATGTCAGATCAATTTTAGAGCAGCGTCCATTTCTCGAAAATGTGTCCTTGTCACCACTATTAAGTAAAACAACCTCTAACGTTGCAAATGCGTCAAGTAGGCATTCTCCTCTTGGGTTCGTATAAGCCGAGCCCCACTCCACTGCCCAAGCATTGAAGTCCCCGGCAATTACCACAGGCCTCAGGTTCCTCGCTTCATTAACGATGTCATCTATTCTGCATCTAAAGTCTTCTATTGATAGGCTAGGGGGAAGATAACAGCTGAGGAAATGTACCCCATTAACGGTACATTTCACAAAGCTTTCCCACCTGTTGTCGATATTTCCCATTGGGAATTTTCCACAGGACCATATCGAGGCCCTGTTACACTTACTGACTATCCAACGTTGGTTTCCAGGTGCTCTGTAATGCTCGCTCAGTATTGTCAAGTCTATCTTCTGCTCACGCACCGTCTGATTAAGAAGCTCCTGCGCCGCTTCACAATGATTCAAGTTCAACTGCAGGATTCTCATTTACCTGCGTATGTCAACTTCCGTCGTGCTGCCAGGTAATGTGCGCACTTATGTCCACCCGTGATATGCTTCGCGTCAGCATCCGGATCGCCTCTACAGAGAAGGCAATGAGGGTCGCGACCACAGGTCTTGGCAAAGTGACCCTGCCCTCCGCACTTGAAGCAGTGTTTGGACCAGTCGCTATTACTGCGACACTTTCCTGCCACATGCCCGAACTCCAGGCACTTGAAACATCTCTTCGGAGTTACTTTCCTCAATAAGCGGCAAACTGTCCAACCTACTCGCAGTTTACCAACCTCTTCTGCCCTGCTTGCCAGCCTCACAGGGATTGCGATTATCGCCGTTCTAGTACCCCCTGGAACGTTTCTGATCGTCTTGAGAGCCGTCGGTTGTATTTCACCGATTTGGTCCCTCCATGCGGCGATTATTTCGTCCTCGGTTGTTACTTCATCCAAGTATCTTAGTTCGAATGTGGCCTCCTCAGTTATTGTTCTGACCTCTATCTCCTCGGCCAATAAGCTCCTTAGCTTAGAACGGTGCATCTCCGTAGCCACCTCGGTTGATCTTCTAAACTCCAGGAGGATTTCGCCCCTCTGCGTCTTCTTCACCAGTTGGACATCCTCACCAACTGATTTAAGCTCTGGGGCATTCCTGACCTTTCTTAGAATGTCGGCAAAAGATAGGTTCTCGGTTGGCTTTATTATCACTGCTTCCGGTCTTGGAGGTTTCCTGCGCTTCCTAGTTTTCACGATCCAATCGTTGTGCTCCTGGGTGTCTTCTTCTGCCGCTGCAGGCACTACCATAGCCTGGTTATTAGTAGTTTCTGGTTTCGCCGTTGAGTCACTAGCCCTAGTCTCGGCGGCAGGCTTAATTTGTCCACGAGGACGGGCTGTTCTAGTCTTCTTCGGTGGTGTTCCCCTAGGTTTTTCCAATTCATCTCTCTGCCTCTTGGAAATACAGGGCGTCTGCTGTTGCAGGATCGTCTGTGTGCTTCTATCGTTTGTTTTGACCTTCTTCTCCTGCTCTGCTCCTTTATCCTTAGCGGCCTGCTGGTATAGTGACGATATAGAAGCCACTAAATCACGCATCGCTTGGTGTATGGACCTTCTTCCTCCGCCCATCATCTCTACTAGTTCCGAAATTTTATCGCCTAGCTTGGTGAAATCATCCACCTCCTTTTCAGGAGCTTTGCTCCTCTGTAACTCCGGTGGTGACGAGAGAGATCTCTCGCCATTCTGCTTCAGCGGTGGTGAGTGGAGCAACCTCGAAGCCCTCCGGAAAGGATTCAGGAAAGGGCTGTCCTGCTGAATCTCCTTTGCACCCTCGGTGCCGGCTGGAGAAGTAACGCCTATAAGTTCTTGATTTTGTTTTATTATATTAAATTCCATTCTATTGGGTCCCAACTTGAAGCCGTTGTCTTGGATCCGTTGTGTAGTTACCCTTGTTGTGGTCCCATGGTTATCTTTGCAATGCAGGGAGGCCATGCGAGGGTTGACACAAGTCCTCATGAGAGCATGTGTTCAGAGCCAGACCGGGAGCTAAACAGAAGAGATTCTTAACTGCCCCTACACCCCAACTCAACGGGACGAATCCAAGATCGTTCTCCAAGGCTTGCCAGGTTTTAACGGGACGGAGACAGATATCGTATTAGCCTGAAAGCCGTCTGGGCCAGGTTTCACCCCAGTCCATATTGGTAACAGATTACTCCATCTGCCAGCCCATGTCATCAAATCCAAATGTTGCAGTATAGTCCAGTATGCCATAATCAGAATCTTACTGGTATCAATTCTGATGCCTATACAGTTAGGCTCCGATCATTCACATCCGTAGGGAGCGCGTTCACACGCATGCTGGTCCATGGTTCCCACGGTGTCACCGTGATATCACGGTAGTTCAATACTTTGAGCGGCATTGTTTCGCTTGAAGCATCAGTGTCATCGGGTATATGCAAGACTTTTAATCCGCACCCTCTACTTCTGCCCTCCCATTTAGTCGCCTTTTACGACAAGCAGGGAAGCACTGTGGTAGTATTCTATTCCGCTACTCACACGGTGTATGCAGCATATGCTTGTGTGTGTATGTGTGTGTTGAATGCATTGTTTCTAAAGAAAACTTTTTACTTTCTTACTACAATGCCAAGAAAGTAGTAAGAAGAAGAGAGAGAGAGAGAGAGAGAGAAAAAAAAACAACAAACCAAAGAAGGTAAACAAAAACAACAATAATAATCTCAAAAGTATCATTGGCTAAATGAATGCTTATATGGATGTGTGTGTGTGTGTGTGTGTGTGTGTAGAACATAAATAAATAAAGAATCAGCCTGTAATTCATATGCAGAAATACAAGCCAAAAAACAACAACAAAACAAAGAGAGAAAGAGAATAAAAAAAATACACAAATGCACAGAGACATAAACTGTGATAGAGTGAAAGATGGAGAGAGAGGGGGGGGTAAAAAATAAATAAATAAACCAGAAAAGAAGAAGAAGAAAACAGCAACAAACATCATATGGAGCCTAAGGTGTTATTGATAATCATATTTTGTTTAAGTCACGAAGGTTTATATTTTGTTGCTTTGACGTTTTCTACATTCCCAACACATACAATACATACATCCATACAGACATACACACGTACATACATACATATGTACATGTACATACATTTAAAAGCTAGTGATAAAGGTAAATATCTACTTGTATGTATGTATGTATGTATGTATTGTACGCGTTTGTTTGTGCATATTTATTATTGTCGTTGTCGTCATCATCAGCAACAGCAAAAATCATTGTTTTTTGTTTTGTTTTTTTGCTGTTATTGTTGGCTTTTATTGCACGTCCTCTATTCGTGTGTGTGTGTGTTTGTGTGTATGGGTAGTTCTTGATGTCGTTTTAGTTTGTGCATAAGTTTCCATTGTTGTTGCTGTTGTTGTTGCTGTTGTTTGGGGTCAAACATATTTTTAAATACATTCCAGAAACCTGTCAATGCATGACATTTTACATTTACTTCATAATTTCATATGCAAGTTTCTCATTTTTTTTTTTGTTTTTGTTTTTAATTTTTCGCTCTTGCTTTCTCTCTCTCCGTCTCTTTCGCTCTTTTGCTCTCCCTATTAGGTATTTTACATTACAAGTTTCCTTCTTTAGTTTTGTGTGGTTTTTTCTGTCATTTTTGTTGTTGCATTTGTGAGAATTAATTTTTAATGGGGTTTTTTGTCGAATGCCCTTAAGGTTTAAAAATTTATTTTTTTTTCTTCTTCTTCTTCATAATTTTTTGAAAAACTGACAGTTGATATTTTTTTCTGTTTGTTGTTTTTGTTGTATTTTATTTAAACAAATTTAGCCCTAAGAAAAGACCAGTTTTCCTTTTGTTTTTAATTTTTGGTTTTTGTTTATGGTTTGATTACACTATGTATGTATGTGTGTATGTACATGTGTGTATGGATGTATGTAAGTGTTCATTATTTGTTTGGACATGACCATCTCCTGCATAGTATCTACCTGGCCACTGATAATGATGATTTGCTTTGTCGTTGTCGTTGTTGTTGTTACATTTCATATTTAAAATGTCAAATATTTTGCTTGCTTTTAATAAATTATAAGAGAAAAATTTGTATTTTTTAATTTGAATGTGTGCAAAATTTTTTAGTCATTCTTTTTCTTCATCTTCATCTTCTTTTTCTTTTTTTTGTAAATTGAATTTTTTTTGTTTTTGTTTTTTAATTAAAAAAGTCATGTTTGATAAACACGAACGGCATACACCAGGAGATATATTATGTGGCTAAAGACGTACATATATTAACAGTTGACGCCTTTCTGTGTACATACCTTAGAAGTTACAAAACATTATCAGACAGGAGCTCTCATTAGACATACATACACACATAATTTGTCATTACAGCCCTTCAGTCAGGATTATTGACCTAGTTTCACGCACCACTTGAGGTCGCCGTGGTCTAGTAAGTAATGTGTTGGCTTATTAGACGAAAGACCCGAGTTCGAATCCCGGGTCAGACATCAAAACGAAAATTTTAAAATAATTTTTCGGTGACTTCCTCTCAGCAGATTTTTGGCAAAAACTCTGAGAGTAAAAAAAAATTGCCATGGAATGCTTCTCAAAAAAAAAAAAAATGTGTCGTTCGGAGTCAACTTTAAACTGTAGGTCCCGCCACTCATGTATAAAATTAACGCACACAAAATAAGTGGTGTGAGAAGCTAGGACGTAGTACAATGGGTCAATTCGACCACCGAGTGCTGTACTTGTCAGAATTGACAAGTACGCGTCCTCTAACCTAACCTAACCTAACCTTCACACACCACTTATGTCGAGTGAGTTACTTTTATACATAAGTGACGGGACCTACAGTTTGAAGTCGACTCCGAACGATAGATTTTTTTTTTTTTTGAGAAGCATTCCATGGCAATTTTATTTACTCTCAGGAATTTTTGCCAGAAATCCGCTGAGAGGAAAATCGCCGAAGAAATCCTTTTTGTATTTCTGTTTTGATATCTGGCCTGGAGCTCGAACCCATGCTTTGCGTCCTACTAGACTACGGCGACTTCCACCTCTCATTAGAATCCATTCTATATTCATGCCATTAGAAAAAAGTTAAGTTACAGAGTGTTAGACTCACTGACTTGAATACGTGAATAGTTGAAATAGTAGAGAAATATTGGATGCTAAAATTGTGGAATGTGAGTCCACTCGTATATGTCACCCAGTTTTTAAAAAAATACTCCTTTATCAGACGTATACACAGTAAACGAAATTGGTTATTACAACCCTTTTGTCAAGATTACTATCTAGTTTTTCATACCACTTATGTTAAGTGTGTTAATTTTATACAGTGTTAGTGGCCGAGACCTACAGCTTAAACCCCACTCCGAACAACACATTTTTGAGAAACTTTTCATGGCAATTTTGTTGCTCTCAGGGTCTTTGCAAGAAATCTGCCGAAGAAATATTTTTTATTTTTTAATTTTTTCGGAGATGTATGACGTAGGGCTTGAATCACGGCCTTACATCTAATAAGCCAACACACTACCTACAAGACTAGGGCAACATCTTGGGTATATACCAAGCGTTATATCGTAGAAAAAGGAAAAACTTGTGTTTTTACTATCGAGGATGAATATTGGAAGTCTCAGTGGTATTGTCAGAGGCTCACTATGATTCTAGTGTTAAAGACTGGCCCATAATATCGTTTTAAAATTCTTATCTTAAGAGAAGTAATTTCTTTTTTAATTTTTTAACGAACGCATATTTATAGTAAATAATAACGGATGTGCTTATGCATACAAACAAAAGAATTTTTATTCCGAAACTGTGCTTACAAAATTTGTAATTTGCCGTCAGTAAAAGGCCATCATAAAGTTCTTATTTAATTAGAAACTTTACCTGCCCGCCTACCTACCTATGTATGTCCATATAATCAATTGCTGGCAATTACTCGCTGTCATTGATATTTTAATAATCACTCAGGCATGTTAGGCACATGAACACAAACCACACACACTTACACAATACACATGCAACCGGCCTTAACTCATGATTGTTTAACATGAACTGAACATGCTTTGAAAGGATATTCAATGAAAACCCACCCCATTTTTAGTCAAAACATGCAGACTGTGCATGAGTTGGAGCACTAAACAACATGTTGGCAAGGAACATGTTTGGTTTGTAAAATAATAACAGTAAAGGAGAGAATGTAAATAATGAGAGAAGACAGAGAGAGAGAGCGAGAGATTATTATTGATAAGAAATTGCGAGAGAAAGAAAATGTTGTTTGGTTGTATGTGTGTGTGTGTTTGTGTGTGTAGAGATGGTAAATGTTGCTGATGATGATTATTGGTTCGGTTTGGATATTTTTTTTTGTTGTTTTTGTTATTGGGGGTTTACGTGTTGTACAATTTCTTATCAAGAAGCCAACATCTAAATTATCACTAGCAACTCTCTAACATTTTACATAACAAACAACCGGCCAAACAACCCAACCAACAACAACAACAATAATAAACCGATATGACCGCCAATAGCCTCTAGCGCTACTGGAATTTGTTGAGAGGCTACAACAACAATAAGAAAATCTCAACAAAAGATGAATAAAATAAAACAAAAGCAACAACAACAACAACAATTACATGCTACATAGGAAAAAAGATTTTTTTTATTTGTAAAAAACAACAACAAAAGAAAATGTTTGAAAGAAAAAGAAAAACATATTTCAGGTGAAACAATTCATTCTATTCATTAAGAACAACAACAACAACAACACCAACACCAATACGAATAATAATAAAAAGATGAAAGTGTGTTCTAGTTGTAGAGATTGTGTGAATGAATGAATGAATGAATTGCTTAAACTTTTGGCTCTCTTCTAATACGAGTCTAAAACCAGCCTCTTTAAGATTCTATTGTACTGGGGGAAACCTGTCTGAAAAGGTGTTTTTTTTTTTAAGAGGGGTTGCCAGTAAATTTCCTATTTAGTGGGAGATTTTGTGTAGATTTTTGAAAAAAAAAATGCCACCAACACCATCACCATCACCACCGTCACTACTTCAACTACTTCAACCTCTGCTACTAGCAACAATTGCAACAACAACAACAACAACAATAGTAATAGCAATAGCAATTCATAAAAGCAACTTTATTTTGCTTAGAGTTAAACTAAGTTTTTTGTTTTTCTAGTTTGTTGCTATTGCTGGTGTTTTTTTTTTATTGTTGTAATGCTAACAAAATAGTAACAAAAAGAGCAGAGAGCGAGAGGACACAATAAATAAAAAAAAAAAAATACAAAAAAGAAAAGAGAAAAAAAAATGCTTCTCTACAATGCATAACTAGCGCTTGGTTGGTCCATTGCTATAAAAAGCGCCGAAAGGTCTCATCGCTCATAATTATAATATTTCATACAAAACACAGCCATAGGCACTGCACCAGTGATGGATTTCAACTTTTGAAAATAATATACGACGATATATATACACACATACACACATACACATACATACATACACTCATACATTTACACCCATACTTACTTACATACTCTTCCATCATATCCGCCGCAATCTACATTGTATAGGAGAAATACAACAAAACAAACGATACAAACGATACACCCAACCTAATGGACGTCGAAAGGCGAGCGATGTACTGGCGTTGGTTGGTGGCCTCAACGGAGTCAGGCAAACAGCGTTATATGGAGAAGACAAACGACATAACAGTCATATAAGCCGACAGACAGACAGACAAACAGACGAATAGACGTTTTAGTAACAAAAGAGGAATAGAGGGTCTCTGTTCTATAAAACGCCTCCGGTTTAGTTTTTGCCAAAAATGTCTCTGGGCCAATTATAAATATAAAACACAAATTCAAAATATAAAATGAAAATGGAAATGAATTTGTATCAAGACTACGAGTATACTCATACATATTTACATATACTACAACAACAATAACAACAATAATAAAAATTTTTTTTTTTTTTGTATATACTTTGTGTGTGTGTGTGTACGATACAATATTAACCCATTTTATGTACGATTGTTACCATCCATCCATCCATGCCTTACCCAAAAATGAATTCATTATGAGCAGGAAAATTAATGAAAGAAAAGGGGTTGCTGTTGTTGTTATTTCATAATGTAAATTATTAATTTAATAATTAAAAAAAAAAAATGCTTTTAAATTACAATATTAGCACTCTGCTGTTAATGCTTTAGGAACTTAGTAACAAAAAGTTTCAAACACTAAAACTCTTTGCATTTACAATTTTATTCTTAGACTGTGTAAGGCGGACTCGTAGGCGGCCTAGTCGAGTAGGAACTAAACGAAATACAGTAAGACCCCGCTTAACGCTGTTTTAATATTACACGGTAGTATTGGGATTCCCCTAAATCGAATACTGTATTGATATTTGTTGTACAATATGTGTGCTAATCTAAACGCTCTTTTGTTAATCTGTTCAGAATAAAGATTCTAACTGTACTTTCCGAAGTCGCAATGTATTTACATCAGGGATGGAAAAGTTGGTACAATTGTACTTTTTTTTAGCACTATTTGGAAGTAAAAAACACCATAGCACCTCAATGACTTATTTAGCACTATTTAAAAATGTTCTCTACTTTATTTCATCACTCAAATATTCTGTCTCATCACTGTAAAATTTTTTGTTTTCGTTTCATTTGCATATAGCAACTCGATGCTAACTTGACATATTAAGAGTTATAAAAGGAATATTATTCGTTCCACATTCATCTACAACTGTAGAAAGGATATTTTCTTACCAAAATTTAATAAAAATCAAAGGAACAAATGGACTGTTTCCTTTGACTGTCTCTAATTTAATCCAAACAAGGGATTTATTGAAGTCATTTAATTTAGTGTTGCTACAATTTTGAAATAACAAATAAAAAACAAAATGATTTAAAATTTGAATCTAATAAACTTTTTTATTCCTTTATAGCTAAGTATTAAAGCATAAAGTTTATAATAGTGCTTTTCATAATTATAGCACCACCGGCATTTCAATAATAACAAGCAATGAATTGTCTTCAGGTCATATTCTCTGTTGAAAAAAGTGGAACTTAGATAGATACTACTGTCGTGACCATAGAAATTCAAATTTTGGGGAGATATTCTATTGTTGGGGGGTTATTTCTTTAAGTCGTTGCCTCGAATTTCAATTTCCATCTACGCGAATGTGTAGTACAGAGTACATTAGTGTTCTTAGCTGTAGTTTGCGCCTTTTCTTGAGAGAAAATAATGAAAAAATATATTTTACAATAGGACAATGCCAGAATTCATTTCTGCAGACAGAGGATGAAATGGTTCCGTTAACAATCTATTGAGGTTTTATCTTGGCCAGCTTACTCTCCTGATATGAATATTATTGAAAACGATTTCCCAAACGAATTCCCCATTCTTGTCCGAAGATTATATTCAAAATACCAGACAATTTACCAGTGTTGAACATTTGAAATTAAAAATGATCGAAGAGTGGGTGAAAATAGACGGAGAAATATTAAATAGTCCTTATAAGAATATCAAAGACCGAATATTTACTTTAATAAGGGCAGGTTTACTAAGTTTTAAGTATAAATATTTTTGGTAAATAAAGCTTCTTATTGAACAAAAATGAGACTCGGGCTATAATTTTGCAAAGACTAAAAACCTTAATTAAATTAAATAATTAAAAAATTTACTGCTATTTTTGTTCTTTTACATTAACGCTACACACAATGAAATGAATTGTCATTCATAATTTTATTAATTTATAATAAAAAAAAAGTTTAAAAACGAAAAAAATTGGATTTAGTACAATTGGTCTGAAAAAAGTACAATTTTTTGTGAACGTTAGTACAATTTGTTAAGACCAATTTCCCATCCCTGATTTACATATCGACGCTTTCGTTCCATAACATTCTAAGTCGAAAAAGTAGTGTTTTGAGTTATGAGCTCTCAATGTTTTCACGTGCCATACGACTATATTTGTATTCTAAGTAGATTTTTCCCTATAACTTCGGAATGGATCGGCGCAGCTTAACCAAATTTTGACAGTAATTAAATCAGAGAACGTAGAATTTAAAAATGGGAGAATGGGAGAACGTTCTAAGTACACTTGCCTCGTTTAACGCTGTTTCGTTTAGCGCTATAACTTATTGGAACGTATCCCCCGCGTTAAGCGGTGTCATACTGTACATATGAAGAAACATTCCTTCGGCGAGAGTGAAAAAAAAATTACCCTGAAAAATTTCTGGAAAATCTTTCGTTCGAAGGTCCAATCATTCATGGATCATCGATATTACTCAGGAGATAGCTGAGATAACCCATTCAAAAGTTGTTTAATATATTGCGCAAAACGAAATATCGGTGGTAAATCAGGGAATAAGTAAGCTGTGCTCATTGGAGTGACTGGTAATGCATAACTCAACCTAATCTTCCCTTCGGCTAGTAGCTTAGCTTCATCATAGCTTTTAAACTTATTTGATAGCCTAGAGAATAGTATTACAAAATCATCTGAAGATCGCATAGCATTCGTATAGTAATGCATCAATATAATGATGATAAGTATTAATCCGAATAATTGAAGTCGCGTGGTCTAGTGGGTAGTGTGTTGGCTTATTAGACGAAAGGCCCGGGTTCGAATCCCAGGTCAGACATCAAAACGAAAAATATTTCTTCGGCGACTTCCTCTCAGCAGATTTCTGGCAAAGACTCTGAGAGTAAAAATTGCCTTGAAAAGCTTCTCAAAAATCTGTCTTTCGGAGTCGACTTTAAACTGTGGGTCCCGCCACTCATGTATAAAATTAACGCACACAACATAAGTGGTGTGAGAAGCTAGGCCGTAATCTTGACTGAAGGGTTGTAATGGCCAATTATGTATGTATGTATGTAATAATCCGAATTAGTATATAAAAACAATTAATTCATTCAAGGGAGAGGATTGGAGTGGAGAGGACTAGCATAATTTATTTCATTCAATATATAAAATTAATAAAAGAAAATCTTATTCAAACGAATGAGAGTTAGTTGGTGCCATATGTAGTTAGGTTAGGTTAGGTTAGGTAGGATTAGTAGCTCTGATATCACAAAGCTCACTTGAGCACGCATAGCGGCTCGTTGTGATGCTACGGACGAACACAGTCCCTGTACAGACCAAGTTCTATCAAAATCAGGGAAGATTAAGTATTTGGTCTGCGCCGGGGCTTTCATATGTACCGGATCCACCATCTAACGTTTTTTACCAATAGCACTTAATTTTAACTCTTAGAGTTTTTGCCAGAAATCTGCTGAGGAGGAAATCGCCAAAGAAATCTTTTTTTTCATATTTTCGTTTTGAAGTCTGACCTTGGTTTTGAACTTTGATTTTACACCTAATAAGCCAACACATTAGCTACTAGACAACGGCGGTGAATAAAATGTACTGTGTGGAAATGGTGTTGTTAAAATAATAAACAAAAGCTCCAAAAACAAAACAGCGCACTGTTCACGTGATCAATGAATGAGTAGAAAAATATAGCAACAAAAATAAAGCGCTTGTTTACAAGATCGATGAATAAACTAGAATAAAGGATAAAAAGACGTAAATAACCAACAACAACCTGAAGGGAATAAAGAAGTAAACAAGAAACAACAATGTGCAGCATAAAATAGCGAACAGAGAAACAACGCAACAACAACTAATCTACCTGCTCGAATGTAAACAAGAAACAACAAAAATGAACATAAGCTGTTTACATTTTTAAATTGTTCCCGAAGGACGTCATCGTCCATTCATAACACTGATGGTCCAGTAATATAAAAGGCAAGTTAAAGCGAACAGGACGGAGTTTGAATTGAATCGTGTAAGACGACGTCACGTTAGTTGAGAGTTAAAATCTATCGTAGACTCAGAGTTCAGAGTTTAAGATGAATCAGTCGTGTATGCAGACGGCACGTTGTATTCGGAGTTTGAATTAAGCTAGTCGTGTATAACGTGCAGACAAGTTGCGTCTGAAGGAAGCAGTTGTTAAGTGTTGTGCTTACAAAAAGGTTGTAAGCGAAGATTTATCACGAACAAGCACATATTGCGAAAACTATCGTTGTATACGTGCAATAAACTGGAACAGTGGCACAAAAGTTGTGCAGATAATAAAGAATTCATCAAAACTAAACACGAATTTATTTTTACTTTATTTGCAATCTACGAACTCATATTTTTAACGTTTTTAAAAGGTAAAAACGTAACAGCACTTTAATTGTAAGGGATATTGAGATAATTTATTCCGTTTCTTCTTTTAATATTTTTTATTATGTATGCATGCATGCATTCATGTGTGTATGTATGTTTCTGTATGCTTTAATATCAAACAAAATTTGATTCTCATTAAAGTTTTTTATTTTTCTAGTTTTTATTTCAATTTTTTGTAAAATTCAACGAAATATTGTCGTAGGTTCCAGTTGATAAGCTTGCCTGCTTGCCTACCTGTCCCAACATCGTCAGCCTAATCGATAACATAAAAGCTAAGCTACGTGTCTGTGTCACTATAATTTAATGTTCATTTACTACCACATACATATGTACCTACATATACAAATACATGTGCATGTGTGTATGTAAGTAATTCCACTTAAAATTGAGCATAAAATTAATGGCTTTTTTCCACCTATTTTCACATTTATTACGAATATTTGTATTAGTACCGTTATTATTATTATTATTATTCCTCGAGAATGCAAGAGTGAGAGAGACTGAAAGAGGGAAAGAATATCATGGAAGGTTTCCTATATTTCAACCTGATTGCACATTCGATTAGAATGTGATAGAGGAGAAAATTATTGAAAATTAATATTTTTCAATTTTTTCATTTTTTAAATACCAATACACACGCACACACACACACCCTACATACATATGGATATGTATACACCACATACAGGCACTTGATGACAGTATTGTTATCATAGTCTATACGGGGGGTGAATATATTTATTTCAATAGCTTTAGGTGACTAAAGATTGTATGTTTTTGGAAAATTTGTTTTGTTTTGCTTTTGGTTTCGGTTTTTTCTTTTTCTCCCGCTAAATTATTTGTCATGCATGGACTAGAAATAATGGCAACAACAACAACAGAACAACATTAGATACATAGATAGAGAAAAAAAAAGCAATTAGCCAAACAAAAATTTGTTCTATTTATTTAAATCGAACGAACCGATTATTAATATGTATGCAAATAAATATTGTGTTCTATTCCATTCTAGCATAATAGAGTAGAAGAAAAAAACAACCTAAACGTTATGCAAAAGAGAGTATTTAAAACAAAAAACAGAAAACGAAAAAAAAGGAAAACATTTGACATTTAACGAAGAGATGCCATTACTGTGTTCGCGAGTACAGTAGCGAGCACAAAAAATGCAACGTTGGGTAAAATTATCTTTAAGTGCGATAATTTTAAAAAAATGGCGACCAGTTCTAAATATTTCTTTGGGTTATTAATCCCTACAGTTATAGATACCTATTATCAATAACATTATGTAAATATTTTTAATTGATGATAGATTATTTTGTCATTTATTAAGAAGAGTGCGAATTTCATGGGAACAATAAAAATGCAACAGCATAAATTTTAATGTGTTTATTTAAATTAAATAGTAATTCTTACAAAAAAAATCTTAAAATTAATATTTAGTGGCGTAGCCCTTATTTTTTATGACTTCTTGCAACCTAGAAGGCATAGAGTCGACTAAAGCTATTAATGTGTTAATGGATATTTTCTCCCATTCACTTTTCAAAATTTCTTCTAATTGCCTCTTATTTGACGGATGTTCCCTCTTAACTTCCCGATCTAATAGCTCCCATAGATTTTCTATGGCGTTTAGATCGGGAGACTGTGATGGCCAATCCAAAACATTGACATCATTGTCGCTTAAAAAGTTTCGAGCTAAGCGACTTGAGTGCTTTGGATCGTTATCCTGTTGGAATATGCTAACAGGAGGCATTTTTTCCCGCAGATGAGGAAGCATGTGTTCTCCAAGGATTTCACAGTACTTCTTGGCGTCCATTTTTCCTTCGATTTGAGTTAAGCGACCTACCCCATCACGGGAAAACGCACCTGTAAATACGTGACGTAAAATCAATAATTTTTTTTAAACATATCGTTCCTTACCCCACACCATTATTGATCCACCGTCATGTTTTAAGGTTGGAAGTTGATATCTTGGAGAATATCTCTGTCCAGGCGGTCTTCGAACAAAATTTATCCCATCGGAGCCAAACAAATTAAATTTGCTTTCATCGCTCCGCAAGACTTTAGCCCATTGTTCATTTGACCAATCCTTGTAACGTTTTGCAAATTCCAGGCGCTTCTTTTTATTGATTGCACTGATGAGAGGTTTCTTTGCGGGTCGTCTCGCATGCAAATTAGCCTCTTTCAACCTACGGCGAACAGTGTGAACGCCTATAGGGACTCCCATTTGCTCATTTTCGAAATTAGCAACGTCCACTGCGGTCTTTCGTGGATCTTTTTTAACCAGTGCAATCATCTGGCGGTCTTGGCGAGAGGTAGTTTTTCGAGGATTACCACTACCTGGTTTCCTTTCCACACTATTTCTCAAGGAAAATCGAGATTTAATCCGACATACGGTTGATTGATTTACACCAAAGAGGTGTCCAACTTCACGCATGGATTTTCCTTCTTCTAAGGCTTTAATGATTGCAGTTTTGCTGTCAGCTGAGAGCTGCTTCTATTACAAAACACATGTTGTATAACTTATTTAAGAAATTTTCAATTATAATTAAATAAATAACTTACTTTAACTATTTTTTTATTATGTTGCATTTTTTTTGCTCGCTAAAAATTTGCACTTTTTTCACTAATTCAAAAATATTTAACTTTTTAAGGCAGAATTTGGAATAAACTGTGGTTACTTTGAAAACTTATAATTGAAAGACTTAACAGCAAAAGAAAATAGATAAATTAGTTACCGTTATTTTGAAACAGATCTTATTAAAGATCATATGGCACAGTGTTGCATTTTTTGTGCTCGCTACTGTATGTTTAAAATTGATTTTTTTTTTGCGTATTTTAGTTATAAATTATCACATATTACAGTGGCGCATAAAGATGTAGCAGTACGTGAAAGTGAAGTAATATTTAAGGTATAAAAACACAAATGCGTGTAGGTATCAGAGATCAGCAATGAATCGTTTTTTTGCTACTCATAAGCTCTCATGACATTGTATTCCTGCCGAATCTATTTAGTTTTGCAGCCACAATTGATCATTGTGCTGAAATTATCAACGATTTTTTATGGAAACATTTAAATCCTGATTCTTTCTTCAAAGCGGTACAACTCGTATACATATCTATGAAGCATAATTCATGATGGATTCTTTAATACGAAAAATATAAACAAATTTCATTTCATCGCATTTTATATTTAAATATTATACATACATACATATGTATATTAACACCCATACCCTCACACATACATATACATACACATGCACACACAAACACTTGTCTTTTGTATTTCAATAATATTTTCATGATTTAATGATAAGAGAGTGAGCCTAAAACTTTACTATGAGGTTACGTTAATTAAACTTTGTTTTAATCCTTATGCACACACACACATATGTATACGCATTTATATACTCATATATGTGTACAGAGGAACTATTTATTGCATTTGTATAGATAAAGTAGCCTTAAGCTTTTGACGTTTATTTAAAAATAACAGCCTTCCAAGCACATTAAACTTTTGAAGGGGTAAACTACAATAAAAAAAAAATTCATTCCGAACAACCATCCCATTATTTTGTTCTAAGTATTTTATAAACAATTCGTTTTAAATACCATTGGTTTTTATAATACCATTGGTTTCCATTCCTTCGAACATTAGAATCATTGTGAACTTATGACAATGCCAATGAGACTTCAAATATCTATCCGCGTTAGTATCCTACGATATTAGTATCCAAAAAGAATAATAGAATCGAATCATACTCATAATTCATACTCATTTTGATATCATGGAACAGCTACTCATATTCAAAGTTTGAAGTACTTATCGTACTTCATGCTTAACTTAAATTGTTTGATTGACAAAAAATACATTTGTTATATGAAATACACAATACAGCATAGCACCAGAGACCTGCGCCGAGCAAATTTGTCCGCGGCGGCGGCTATAATTGAAAAGCTTCGGCGGAGGCTTTAAGTCGGCTGTCAGCCGAAAAATGGCTTTCATATATCCCATAAATCTTGGTTGCTCCACTATATTAAAGGGCCTTAGATCTCTGCAGCACATTTGCACAAGCAGACGCGCGTTAACAAATTTTTCGGAATCTGAATTTTTAGAATTTCTTGGCAATATGAATTTTGATTTGGCATTCGAATTTTCAAATTTTTTCGATTTTACATCAATACCATGAGCATGTAAATGGTTACAGAGGTTTGATGTCGATGTAGAAACTCCAAACCTGAAATTATTTCGCATTTTATAACACTTACAAAAAACAACTTTCAGAAATGAATATTCCAAATAAAACTTCACAAAAAATTTGGCAAAAAGCTAATTGAAATAGGAGTTTCATTATTGTTTTCGGAAAATCTCCTCTCAATTTTCTTTAAATTTAATTCCTGGATAGAAATAGCAAAAGCATGGGGGGGACATCAAAGCAAACTTTACACATGTGATACTTTTTAGCACAGAATTATTTCCAATAACCATTTGACAAAAATGGTGCCAAACTATTGACCCTGCTGAAGATTTTTTGTTTAAAAGGATTTGGGCTTTTTAATTTTTGTTTTGGTGGCTAGTAATTTTTCGTATTCGTTTATATCATTGTAAATACCATTAAAAACAGCAAGGTCGTCATCGGAATCAGATGAATTTAACTCATTTAAATTATTATTTAAATTTTGAAAGAAATTTGTAATTTTTTGGTTCTCCATTTTAATTTTTTATGTTTTTTAAAAAAATTTAACGTTAAGTTAAAAGTGTTACCACATTCACCAAAAAACAAGAAAAGGTGTTCAAAATTACCATATCAAGAAATTAAATATTTTTACTATTAACTTATAATAATGTATAATAATGTATTTAAGTCAAGTAAAACGAAATATATAAATATCATATTTTATATATATTAAAAATTTATTGTATACAATATTAAAAACAGATTTTCATATATTCTTAAATACAAAAAACGGCGGCTGAATTTAAGCCGACTTAAGCCGAATATATCTTCGGCGGCGGCGGCTTTTAAATTTTATCGGCGGCTCGGCATAGCCGGCTGTCAGCCGATCGGCGCAGGTCTCTGCATAGCACTGAGCGTTCACAAACAACCAAGTGTATCCAATACAACATACACGATACAAAGTCGTGTGAATTGCCCATATGAGTCACGTGCAAACACAAAAATACTCAATAGATGTTTGTTTGTTTGCATATTTCGAATGGTATGAGTTTGATGTCAACGTTGTACGCACACTCATTGCAACCTGTACTTAGAAATCATCATTGTAGTGTCGTTAAATTTTAATATTGTTGCCTCATTTGCATTCAAAATTTCATGAGTCCTTATGAGTAGCATAAAAACGATTCACTTGCTGCTCTCAGTTGCACACACACACACCCAAACATTTTTCTAAATTATATTTACAGTTAGTTGATAATAAATAATAAAAATAAATTTGTTGAGTGAAAGCGAGAAAACAAAATAAAACCAAAAGAGGACATTAAAATGGTAAACATGGAGTTATAACTGCGGAACTACAATATATTTTAATTGCTAACGGTATTGTGTGTGTGTGTGTGTATGTTTGTGAAACAGGTTATGAATATATGAATGTCATAGAGGAGAAATGCCTAAAACTGTGCTAGAATATCTAATATTTTAACGAACACACACACACAAACACACATATGTACTCTATAGATGCATATGGTCACATGTATGCATAAATATTTTAATAACAATGAATGCTTTCGAATATGCACAATAGAAATTTATTTTTAATTTTTCACATTTTATTCTTATTTTTATTTTCTTTTACTTTTATGCCAATCCAATAAAATATTCAAATTTTAAATTTCTATGCATAGTTGAGTATACTTTGTTGTTGTTGTGTTCATGTGCTCATGTAAATATAATTTTTTTTTTATTTGTTTTGTTTTCATTTTCATATTTTCACTGGAATTTTTATTTTGTTAACACCTTTAAAACGTGTTTATTGTTTTACATGAGCCTTTGCCATGCAATATTTTGTTTTAATTTTTATTATTTAAATAGCACTCACACACACACACACAGGCGGACATTTTAGTGATCAGTTTAGAGGAGCGTTGTAATAGCATTGCTTTAACGCTGGCATTTTTAAATAAAATAAATATTTTTCATTATTTTTTTTTTTGGAATTTTCAATATTCCCTATAAAATATTATTTATTGTATCAGCATACGTAGTATGTGTGTACATATGCCATATATTGTGGCACAATTTACAAATTCACAACCTGGTGTGTTATTCATTGTATTCCTAAGCAAACGTTTTGTTATTTTAAGCTGTTGTTATTATTTTAAATCCATTTTAGTTTATTTTCTCTTTCACACTCTCTCCCTTCCTCTCTTCCTCCCTCTCTTTATTGACTTGTTTTTTGCACATTTTTGGTTACAAAATTTTGAAAATTTTTCCCAAAAACTCATTTAAACCTCTGTCTCTTGTATTGTATTTAATGGTTGCTGCTTTGTCGGTGTCTGTCTGTCTGTCTGTCTCTCTGTATGTGTGTGTGAATGTGTGAATTTTTAAATAAATATTATTTAAATTTATCGTTATTGTTTTTATTTTAATTCCAAAAACGTTTTGGTGTTTGAAAAACAATATTTTTGTAACACCTTGTTGTTAGAAATTGAAAAATTTTTGGAAAATTTTTTTTTGGGAAAACATAGAGAAAATTAAATGCATATTAAATGCTTATTTTTATTAAAGTACTCTGAATATTTGTTTATATTTTATTTTAAATTAAAAGTGATAATTCGAATACAATGAATATTACAACACAATGGACTGAAGCAGTTAATCGCGCCTTAAACTGAACGTTTAAGCAATGATTTTGAGTAGATACCGGACTCTAGGGGTTAATATTAGTAAAGTTTTATCTTCAAATTAGATTGACGACTTATTTCATATGTTTTTATTCGGCCTTGCTAGATTAGCAGATACTTCAAAGGTGGAAGTATACTAATGCCATTTAGTTTGTAAAAGATCAGGCACAGACCAATCACTAAACATGCTTAATTGGTATCTACAACCCGTTAGTCCGGACTATGATGTAGTCCTTCTCACATCACTTGTGTTTTGTGCCTTACTTTTATACATGACGTGGGGAACCTACAGTCTAAAGTCGACTCTTAACAACAGATTTTTGAGAAATTTTTTATTTACCATCAGAGTTTTTGGCCAGAAATCTGCTGAGAGGAAGGTGCCAAAGAACTTTTCTTTTGTATTTCATTTTTGATGTCTGATCTGAGGTTTGAACCTTGGACTTACGTCTAATAAGGACAATACACTACTAGACTACGGCGATTACCTTCCGTGACACATATTTTCTAATAAAAAACATCATCGTATTATTCAACGTATGCACTTTATGCCACAATCAATTCCAACCGGCAGTCAATCATTCCCAAGAGGAAATCATGCCGAATCTATAATAAATCTTGCTATTGCAGCAATCTTTATATTAGAGAGCTCCACCAAAGTTGTAAGAAAAGAGGGGGCGGAAACCTCCATCTCCTTATGACAAGAGCAGGGCACTAATACGTGTTGTGAAGGGCAGTCTCTTTCTTCTACTCAGACACATAGCTCTTGCAAACGTCATTAGCTGGAATGCCAATTCTTTCGGCATGTATATCCAGACGGTAGTGAGTCATAAGAATCTCTTTTGTATGAAGGACGGCAATGCCATTAAAGAACAGAAGTGACTCATTCCCCTCTTTGTCACTATGTTTACAGCATACTTTAGTAATGTTGTAAATATCTTCCTGCTGCCTACGAAATTAAACTTCCTTGTAAAACGAGTGGATACTATTTAAATTAACTGAAGCAATCGAAATACCTAAGTTCTGTAAAATGTCAGAGATTTCTGACTCAGTACCGGCCCTGGCCAGCTCAACAGCATGTATTCCCATGTCCCGGAAGCCATATTAGCATTACCTTGGAATAATCGAAAATTTCCTTGAGGAATACACCGCGTTCATAGAAAAGGACAAACGTTGAGGCTACGTTCGTTAGGGACTTAATTGCAGCCTGGCTGTCGGAGTAAATCAAGATGTTTTCTGAGAAAATTCCGTCACACAATGATCTCTGCTTGGAAAACACCACTGCAGTGGTCAGGCAGACTATAAGAAAGTTTAATAACAGAATCTTTAATGACTATACCACAGCCCATCTTGTTACTCATATTTAAATCAAGAGTACCATTGGAAACTTTTGGTTCTTCTAATCTTGCTCACTCCAGGGAAGGTAGGCAATGAGAACATCTTCACCTGGAGACCAGAAATGATTCATAATGAATTATATTTGTATACATTTTGGTGTTAAAAACTTTAATTTAATAAAACTTCCACTAAAATTGCTGACAAATAAAAACCACCATAGTTTTCGTTGCGTACGATAGCAGAATACAAAATAAAACCGAAAAAACTTTCTTCATTTTTTTTTGTCCAAAAATTCAAAATTAAAACAATCATTGACACCAACTTGATTACACAAAGCCCAGACCTATTTGAAAAATGCAAAACTTTATAGACTCATTTAAGCGCTCAAAGAAAAAATTTTACAAAAACAATCGAAAACTATGGGCCTTATCATCTCCAACATAATCAGATGTGTGGGGTGGTGTGGTGTATGAGTAGACTTTTGTCGGTCACAGGTATTTCTGTGTGACCAATTGCTGACTTTTATTTAGGATTCGTATAGCCGGAGGCGATTTTTAGTGCATTTGTCAATGAAAAGTTCTCTTTGTGGGTGTTTTTTCATTACTACAACAGCATAATGATGCATTAAGGGAGTGATAGAGAGAGAAGGACACTTCATAAAAGCTGATTATGTTGGTAAATAAAAGCAAATGTGTTATAAATTGAAATGAAGGCTTATGAGGAACGAAAGAAACTTTTCAGATAATTTCTTATCAGGTATACATATTGTTAGGTTTTTACCTTTGAAAACGTTTAAAATATGAGCTCGTAGATTGCAAATAAAATGAAAATAGATTTTTGTTAAGTTATAACTAAGATTTTTCGTTATTCGCAGAATCCTGTGTGCCATTGTTTATAACTTTATGTAATCAATAACAATGGCGCTTCTTTGTTATTCCTCTGTTTATACCTTTTACATAAACAATAACAATTACTAGACAATTGTTTGGCAGATCTACGATTACTCTCTTCAACCACACTGCGTCTTCACACAAGACTGACTAAACTTTACTAATTCACTTGCCAGCTTTGTTTTGCAAGGTAAACAGTTTGATGAATGTTCTTAAAGGCAAACGTTTATGACTTCGCCTTCTCGAAATCTCTATAATTGTAAACATCGTTGTTTACGTTTATTATTGTAGTGTTGTTGGTATATTTTTGTTTACTTGTTTACCAAGTTTTTATCCTGGTGTTTGTTGTTATATTAAGCAATAATTTTCTAAACAGGTTTGTTTGCTGTATTGTTTTGCTTTTGTAGTTTTTGTTTATAATTTTAATGTAAAGCGATGTAAAATCAATACACCAGTAACTAGATTTTTTTAATTTTCCTAACAATACATTGGACCATAAAGAGATGCTACAGTTCAAATTCAAACGTGAAGTTGTTTAGTAAATATTTTACTAAAGGATCTCTTTTCCAGATCTCTAGGGTGTTAGGATTGAAGATTGTAATTAAAATAATAAAATTTATGAAATATATACGGGTTTTGCATTTAAAAGCCTGACGTATAAGCATATACATGCGTTCAACCTAAGCACTAAAGCTTAAGTTTGAATTGAAGAAACAAAAATATTGTTTATCATATCATGTAACTTATGAATACAAAATTTTAATGTTAAAGCAAAGGAAACAACAAAAATAAAAATTAAACACGAATCCAAAAGCTTTAAGGGATTTTTGGTCATAATCTTAAAACATCAACACTCAACGTGTACATGCTCCTCGTAAGCAGCGTCTTTTAAGGTGTTCTTTCTGTATTTGCAAAGAAAAGCAAAAAAAAGAAGAAAAAAAATTTAAAAATTTAGCGCTAAAACGTTTACGGGCTTTCGCCTTAAAACTTTCGAAATAATCATCAGTATTAAATGGCCGTCAGCATTATGGTTACTTAATTCTGTCTTTTTCTCTCTTCATTCTCCTCCTCCTCTACTTCTTCTTCAAGTTCTCCTTACCATTCCTATTTTTCTCTGAAATAAAAATAAAAATTTTAAGAAAAGAATACCGGCCATCATCATCATAAGCGTTCATTCATTTGCATTTGCATTTGGATTTGGATTTGCATTTATTGTTTGGCTGGAGGGAGGTTAGAGTAAATGTTTTATAGTTTGATTTTGTTTTTATTGTTTGGGGGGCATAATCGTAATATTTGGGGCGGCATATGCAAATACTTTTAATAGTAAATATTACTAAAACAACTACAATCTCAAATAAAAAAACCACTTGCATTACATACACACCCAAATACTTTTGATAAAAATGTGGCATTAAGATGGAATGAAAACGTAAATGCAAGACGGCAGCACATGCCACTAGTAAAGGATCGTTTTCAGAGCGTTAATTTAAGTTTATCTAACAGATTGGTGGCAGAGTATGAATATATTTGTTCATAACAAACTCGTCTTACTGAGTAGATGTCAAAAAGTTAAAAACTTGACAGGGAAGCAGGTCTATCTTGGCCATCATATCATAATTGGCCATTGCAACCCTTCAGTCAGGTTGTTTCTTAAAAAGTTTTGAGAAACTTTTCATGGCAATTGTATTTACTCTCAGAGTTTTTGCCAAGAATCTACGGAGTCACCGTGGCAATATTTTTAGTTTCATATTTCCTTGTTGATCTGACTTTGGGTTTGAACCGTGGCCTTCCATCTAATTAACCAACACACTATCCACTAGACCACGAAATCCATTACCGCATTCTTAATTCTGAGTTTGCAGCTTCGCAATATAGTGTAGAGGGTTTGTAGTTCTGTTATATTCTATGACCGATCTAGCAGGAAGATGACTTAAATCCTCAAATTGAGACATAAAAAGTGTGTGAGAGAAGATCTTAAGTTGGAATAAAAGAAAAAAAAAAACTTAACTTAGTTTAAACTTACTCATCCTGCTGCTGAACATCTATTGCTAAATTTCAACAACAATTCTGATTATCGTTAATAAAACCTACACACAATTATTATTGATTGAGTAGAGCTTTCTAGGTTAGGTTAGGTTGGAATGGTAACTTTGATATCAATAGCTCACTTTAGCATCCATTGTGGCCCTTTGTGTGGCGTCAAAAGTGAGCGCAGTCCCTATACTAACCAAGTTCTATCAAACTGGGAAAGGGACTACAGATTTAAGAAGAAATAAAAATTAAGCCTATCACCTAAATATGAAACCTCTGTCCTGGCGCTTGTAAAAGCTAAATGAATTTGATTTATCTGCACATACATACATATATACATAATTGGCCATTACAACTCTTCGGTCAGGACTACAACCTAGCTTCTCACATCACTTACTTATGTTGTGTGCGTTAATTTTATACATGAGTGGTGGGACCTACAGTTTAAAGTCGACTCTGAACGCCAGATTTGTTTGAGAAGCTTTTCATGGCTATTTTATTTACTCTCAGAGTTTTTGCCAGAAATCTGCTGAGAGGAAGTCGCCGAAGAAATATTTTTCGTTTTAATGTCTGACCTGGGATTTGAACTCGGGCCTTTCGTTTAATAAGCCAACACACTACCTACTATACTACGGGGACTTTTTTACCTACATTTACTTACTTACTTAATTGGCCATAACAACCCGATTAACGGATTTCGGCCTGCCGCAACACATCCTTCCAGGCGCTTCTGCTTCTTGCGCGCCTACGCCAATTGGTCACACTAATCGATGACAGGGCTTCCTCGATTTGGTCCTTCCAACGGATCGTCTCGCCGGAGCATCCTCCTCCATTCGAACGACATGGCCGAGCCAGCCCAGCCGCCGGATATTAATACGCTGTACAACGTCCATGTCGTTGAGGAGCTCATACAGCTCACTGTTGTATCGGATGCGAAAATCATCGCCAACTCGCACTGGACCGAAGATCTTACGTAGGACTTTTATCTCGAACACTCTCAAGGCAGCTGCATCAGTTGTTAATAGGGTCCATGCTTCTGCGCCATAAAGAAGCACGGCTAGGATGAGCGTCTTGTATAGTATTAGTTTCGTCTTGCGAGAGAGATCTCTGCTACTTAATTGCCTATTGAGACCATAATAGCACCTGTTGGCAAGAGTAATCCTGCGCTTGATCTCCAGACTGACATCATTTTCGGTGGTAACGGCAGAGCCAAGGTAAATGAATTCCTTGACTGTATCAAAAGTATAGTTATCGGCCGTAATTTGAGAATCAATACGCCGCACGGCTCTACTTGTCGATAACATATACTTCGTTTTGCCCTCATTTACTGCCAGACCCATCTTCTTAGACTCCCGCTCAATAGCACTAAAGGCAGCAGTGACATCTCGTTTGGTACGCCCTATGATGTAGATGTCGTCAGCGTACACAAGCAACTGGACACTTTTTTGAAAAATAGTCCCATTGCGATGCACTCCCGCCTTTCGCAGAACACTCTCCATGACAAAGTTGAAGAGGTCGCATGATAAGGGATCGCCTTGTCTGAAACTTCGCACGGTATCAAAAGATTCGGAGAGGTCCATTCCTAACTTGACGGAGCTGCAGGAATTGCTCAACGTCATTCTGCATAGCCTTATCAGCTTCGCAGGTATACCGAGCTCAGACATTGCGGCAAAAACACGATCCCTTATGGGGCTATCGAAAGCAGCCTTATAGTTGACAAAAAATGGTGTGTGTCGACTTGATTTTCGTGGGTCTTTTCCAGGATTTGGGGTGGGTCTTTACCTACACACAACTTGTAATACTTATCATGGATCTCGATAAGTAAAATTAATGAGACAACAAAAGGAGAGAACTGAGCAACAAATCTCCGTCCAGTAATCAGGCCATGAGTTGTCCATTAAAACACATCAAGTTTAATCGTTAAACTAGCAGATTGGTAAAGATGGGCTTAAAATTTCAATCTAGTCACGGAACAATATCTTGCACAACAATTCACCTTTTAACTTAGAATATGAATATGTGTTTGGGATTTTCACTTGATTTGTTGAAATCGCAACCATAATATTCAAATGTGAACGAATAAAACTAAAAAATAACAATTGCAATCATAACAACAACAACAGCAATAACAAATTAACAAAAAAACAAAACAAAACTAAACGAATTCTAAAGTACAATTACAATACTTTGATAGTGTTATGGCAACTTTTCGAAAATTTTCAGGAGATTTTATTTTCTGTTCAGTTGAGTAATTTTTTTTTCTGGTTCTTTTTGATTTTTGTTTCATTCTTTCTGGCTTAAAGGTAAATTGCAGGTTTTTAGCATTGTGATAAGCTGATATTTTAGCACAACAAATAGCTGGCTAAAGCAGCTATTTTGACTATGTATTAAAACAGCTTCTGCTTCCAAACTAACCAAAATGTGAGATTACGATACCCCTCATCGTGCATTTACCATATGAAAGCAGTAATGCACCAAATACTCGGTGTTATGTACACTTACAAACTTGCTTACATCGCTGCTAAGAGAGAGTTGCAAATATAAAAACTTTTACTCTGGCCATTCTGCCATTTGGCCATTTGGCCATCTGTCAGTTGTATTGAGAGAGTGTTTTGTTATGGATATGTTATGGGATTTTGTTATTGTTGCAATCGCTGTGAGTAAAGCATGTATTTGTACCACCAACACTTGTAATTTGCCACACGTTATTTATTTGTTTCATATTTTGTGCTCATTTTTAAAACGATTTTGATTTATTGTTCTCATTCAGATGCGGGTGGTTGGTTGCCCATTTTATATGCTCTGGCTTTTACCAAATTTTACGCTGTTTGCTGCTCGTTTATTGCTTGAATTATATGATGGTTTATGCTAAAGCTATACTTATGCCACTGCATTAGGGTGGCCTCAAGTTTTACATTACAATTTCGGTTTTTGTTTGTTTAACATTAAAATTATAAACAATACAGTAAACAAATCTGTTTACAAATTATCATATTGCTTAATATTAGCATAAGCATAATTAGCAGCAGCATAAACAGATGGTAAGCAAGTAAACAAAAATCTACAAACAACACTACAAGAATAAAAATGTAAACAACGTCGTTTACATATCGACACCTCCGTTTTAATAACATTCAAAATCGAAAAAGTGTGTTTTGAGTTATGAGCTCTCAAAATATTCACGCAGCATACGACTATATGAGTATTCTCAGTAGACTTTTCCCAATAACTTCGGAACGGATCGGCACATCTCAACCAAATTTTGCAGAGAGAGAACGTAGAATTTAAAAATTCAAGAACATTAAAAACTTTCTAAGTACATTTAGAACATTATAGAATGGAGGCGTCGATATATAGTGATTTCGAGAAGGCAAAGTCATGAACATTCGCCTTCAAAAATATTCATTAGACTGTTTACTCTGCCATATAAAAGGCAAGGCAAATCAGGGGACCGAATCAGTAAAATTTCAGTCAGTTTTGTGTGAAGACACTGTTTGAAGGTCTCTGTTATAAAAATCTCTCGAATAATTGTCTAGTAATTATTATTGTTTATGCAAAGGGTATAAACTGAAGAATAAACAATAAAGCAATTGTTGTTGTTTACATAAAGTTGTAAACAGCGGCACACAGAATAGTGTGTGTATAATAAAGAATTTTAATCGAAACTAAACATAAATTTATTTTTAATTCATTTGCAATCTACTAGCTCAGATTTTAAACGTTTTTAAAACACAAAAAATTTCCAAATTTTCTTTACAAATCTACGTAAATTTAATTTAAAGTTTTATTGACTTTCTAATGTACCTCCCTACTAATAATACTTCATGTTGCCTGATTCGTATATATGCCAGTGGTGGTTTTGAAGAGGCGGAAGAATATTTATTTATTTTCTAAATATTTCGTTTATTTTATGATTTCTTTTTTTCTTTTCTACTCGATTTAAGTCGGGGCATTTCATTTTAAAATTATGATGTTACATTTGGCTGGTATAGCTGGCTGGTATGAAGAACAAGCCCAAGAGATTGTAGAGGCAAAACAAAACATAACAAAACAAACCAAAAAAAAAAATATCAAAAATATTGTTTCAGGTCATGTATTACACTCTAAAATAGCAAAGAGGCAAAAGAAAGGCAACTGTAACAGAGTTATTGTTTTGCATTTAAAGTGCATAAATCAGTGAAATTAATCGCTATTTTTAGTCTAAAGAACTTTGATTAATTTTATAACGATTCTGGCAAATTTGCGAAAGAAATTCATTTAACCCTTTCGTTTTTTCAATGATATATGGCATAGCTAGTTAGTTTTTGAAGCCCGTTTTAGAAATTTCAAAAAATTTTTACATATCGATGGGCAAAGAGAAAAACTGCTGTTTCATATTTTTTTTAAAGTATTTTCCATACGATTTTATTGACACTACTGTTCAGGCAACAAATCAAGCCTCTCTTATGAATAGTGGGACTGCTGTTAATGTCGAAAAAGAAGAAATTCTGACATTAATGGGATTAGAAATTATTATTGAAACCGTCGGATATCCTCGATTAGCAATGTACTGGACTGGTGCTACCGAAATATCAGCCTTTGGTTTCATTTAATACGCACTAGTCTAAAATTTTGTGTAGAGGAGAACTCAACCGGTAAACCTTTCAAAGTTCGTCCACTTATAAATACATTCTTGAAAAGAACTTATGATATTCCAAAAGATGAAAACTGCTGCTGTGATGAAATGATGATTCCATGCAAATCAAAAACTAGGTTGAAGTAGTATATGCCTAAAAAGCGCATTCAAATAGTTTAACTAATAAAATAAAAATAAATAACTAGTTCTGCCAAATTATTAAACAAAAAAATATAATTTATTTGAAAAAGGCCTGGAGAAAATAATAGGGACACTTAAATTTATCAATATATTCTAATATTTTTAATTATTTTTCCATAAGTGTTACAATATTTAAATAGTTTAACTAATAAAATAAGAATAAATGACAAGCACTATCAAATTCTTAAAAAAAATTAAAATAAAGGCCAGGAAAAAATTATAGGGACACTTAAATTTTTTAATATATTCCCATATTTTCAATAATTTTTTCATAAATATTACAAAGTATTTACATAATATACATTAAATTAAAGCTATTCAAATAGTTTAACTAATGAAATAAAAATATTTGGAAAAATAATAGGGACACTTCAATTTATCTACATATTCCAATATTTATAATTAATTTTCCCTAAATATTACAAAGTATATATATTAAATTAAACGTATTCAAATAGTTTAACTAATAAAATAAAAATAAATGACTAGTTCTAGTTAATTCACTCAGGATTATGCCCTACCTTCTCACACCACTTATGCTGCGTGAGCTTAATTTTATACATGAGTTATGGGAGCTACAGTTTAAAGTCGACTCCAAACGATAGATTTTTGAGAAACATTTCATGGCAATTTTTGTTTTGATACTTGGAGTTTCTCCCAGAAACCTATTGAAAGGAAATCGCCGAAGAAATATTTTTCACGTTTCGTTTTGATGTCTGACCTGGGGTCTAAACCTTGGCCTTACGTCTAATAAGCCAACATACTGCCCACTAAACTATGGCGAGTACATAAGCTGTCACTCAATGATTTAATTACAGAGAAATCCCATTCAATTAGAACACTAAACTCTTACTTTAGTATTTTAGTATGTTTTACGTTTCTTTTTTTTTTGTTTTTTGATATTAAAAATCTAAAAACCCATAACAAATGACCAGAAAAAAATCCGGCGATTTGGTGTATAAGATACTAGCCTGGAGGTGTTTAATTTCAAATCAAAACGAGGAAAAAACAAACGTTTTTATGAACAAATATATCCTTATAGAGCAACAATAACAATTGTTAATATATATGATAATACATAAGAGTAAATTACACACACACACATGCACACATACACATATAAATATAAGTGCTTATATGAAGGGAGAGTGAAAGAAAAAAAAAGGAAAATGAGATATAAAATGTAAACAATATACACACACACACACACAGAGATACAGTTTAAGCCTGCAAACATATTATTTTTAATATCTTAACACTGATGACATTGGCAGAATGATGCTAAAACGCGACGTTTAATTTTATAGCTGCAACAGCAAAAACAATCAAAAAACAAAACAGAAATAATGGTACAAGCAAGCATTGCTTTGGCACACACATACATACATACATACGTTCATGTGAATAATAAAGAATAATAATAATGCCCAATATGAACGATGAACGCATTTTATTTTCTGAATCTTTTTTTGTTTTTCGTGTCTTTTAGACCATAATTGTACGCGAGTAATCATCGTCAGAATCAGCATCATCATCATCGGGGTAAACATCATTGTCGTCATTAAACATGTAAGCAAACAAACAAATCTATCTGTGTTGTGTAGCCTTAAACACAATCAGAGAGAGAGAGAGAAAGAGGGTGAGGCAGGCAGAGAGCAAAAGAGTTTTATTCTTTCTCTACACACACACTTATATACTCTCTCTCTCACTGTGACTTAAATCGTTTGCTGGCTCATGTGGCGCATATTCGCATTTATTGTGCGAATAAATTCACATGTGGAATGTGTGACTCCACTGCATATGTGCCCCTGTGTGTGTATGCATGTTTGACTTTATGTTTATACATATAACTGTTAATACGAATGTTGTGTGTGTGGCTGTGTGTTCGCGCGAATCCTGAGGGAATTTAAGGCAAATTGGCTTGTAATATACTTGTAATTGTATTGTTGTTAATGGTCGTGTGGCTGTTACACACATACATAAATGAATACCCAGCTGCAAACAAACTTACACGCATACATCAGCTAGTATTTGTATTTTTGTGCTTTTTTTTGTCCTCTTCTTGTTGTTATTGTTGTTTTGTTTACTTATGTGTATGTGTGTGTGTGTATTAAATAGCGATTTGGATTTTCCTATTTTTCTTTTTCTTTTTGCTTGATTTTTCATTTTAAGCATAAAATTACTATTCGTATACGAATTGTTGTTACTGTTGTTGTATACAATTGTCATGCTCGTCAGTGATGCCACTATACGCAGAACATTTCAAAGTGCAATAAAAGCACTGGGACCCATTTACATAAAATTTTTTTTATTTCTTCATAAACAATAAGCCCTCAACAGTGGTGGACAAAGATTTCAAATTACAGTGACCATATAAAGCAGATTTTATTAAATTTTTTTCCTGTTAAATTCCCAGTAGGTCTACATTTTTAAGTATTTTAGTTCCATTACACCTAATCAGAAAAAATAACTCTAGAATCAGTACACTTTTTTTACTCACTGTAAAACATGATTGAGTACAACAGTTCTTTCCCCACAAATCCTGACAGTTGGCTTAGATAATTTTCTATTTTTCTATTTGTTTCTTTTTTTTTCTTATTTGTTTTTGTTTCAATTGTAATTTTGAATTGTTAAACAATAATTTACTAGAATAATAGACAATGCAATGCAATGCAATGGAATGCATTTGAAATATTTTTATTAATTTGCCATGAGGTAATGAAGTTTATTGTGCCATTAGTTGTAGTATAACCATGCATGTACGAGTATATACAAATGTTTGTTGTCATCCATACAGTATCAATAAAAAGTTTCTCATTTTTAATTCAATATGGTGACCCCTCTAATAAGCAAATAGCCTTCGTTGTATTACAAATGTGAACATTTCACATTGATTTCAATCAATAAGAATTTATTTTAATACAATTGGTCAATTAGCAGTGACTTAGGATGTCATTATTAGGCCCCTAATTGTAAAATTAAGTTTATCGAGATCTATTTATTTCTTCAAATTGTTAAAAGTTGATGGAGTACGTATTTTTGATTAGCATTCCTTGATCGTGAATTCGATCGAGAACCTTTCTGCCGTGAACGTAAACCAATTTATAAAGCTATTGCCGACGAAAGATATAATGTGGTGAGGCGAAACCTTTTTTAAATCTACTGGTTGTGAGACAATCTATACTTTTGATGGATTATTAAAATACAAGGAACTGGCATACGTTTCAGGATCGTAAGCAACCTTTTGACCGGGCATGATATAGTCAAAGAATCTTTGTAAAGAACAAGCCAAATATGCAGATATCAAATCACCAGGACACGTCTTTGGCACCTGTTTGGGCTTTAATCCATTTGCGAAGGAAACACATGAATGCTTAACAAGTACTAGCCAAGTAGCAATGTGAAATTTGTCAAGGCCACAGAATTGAAGAAGACTTTATAGGAATATCTGATTGCGGATAGTACAATGGATCGTATATACGCCTCATATTATTTCAAGATTTAAGGCAGAGTTTTCAAGCACATGTCATGGCAATTTTGAAAGGTATTGTAGTGTGTTTGACAAGTTTTAGTTGCCATACCCTCTGTATAAGTGGCAGTGTTTTGCCCCGAAATTCTCTTGATTTACTCGGATAGCTAGCCTGCTATGAGATCCCTAACGAATGTTGTTTCAACTTCCGTCCTTGTCCAGAAATTTGGGTCCATTCAAAAGTAACTCTTATATAGGTTCCGGCACATAGGGACGTCGTTGGAAATTGCATTGCTTATGAGCTGGCCCGGACAGGTAAGTAAGGAGGCTCACTTGAGCACGCATAGCCTCCCGTTGTGACGCCATAGGTGCTGAACCAATTTTACAGGTTATAATTATTCCGATTCTCCAAATTAATTTGGATATTATACACTCGTTTTAGAGCGAAGTTCAACCGCGCTGATGGCAGAAAGTTTCTCGCAATATCGCCAGATTCTGCTGCCATTCATATTGATACGAACAGGCCTGATTACTTCTATCTTTTATCCATCACTCAATAGTTATTCGACATGTCGAAAGGTTCAGCATTCCGTTAAATGACTTCTGCAAGGGCTGTGTATCGTAGGAGGGGGAGACTGTCGCCCATCTCATGCTCTACTTTTGTCGTAAAACGAGTGAGATTTGTGACATCTGACTCCTTTAATCGAGCTCTAATGTGAAGTTTACTGCCAAAGCAAGAGTTTTGGACTCGTAATGATTTTTTCTAGGGAAGATTTGAATTGATTGCGACATCACAATGGGTCTAGATGCTGGCCTAAGGGGGTCCTCTTCCTTTAAAGGGATACGCCATTTTATCTGAAAATATTTCTTATTAGCGAGCATTTTGAGAGCATTAACATACAGATTATAACAAATTATATTAGCGTTCTGCCCTACGTAATAAGATGCTCACAAAATGCTTTTGTTTTGTTTAATTTTGATGAGTGTTTGCAATTAATTTCTTTGTTTTTAATAAAATTACACTTGAAAATAAACCTAAAAATGACGGTAAATTTAAGTTTTCCACACACATACATGTTATAACACATACACACACGCACCTAGGAACACACGCACAATGGCACACAACAGTCATATTCACCTGAAGCCATTGAAGTCATAATTACTTTTCAAATGCAAATTCGGCTTGAAGCCATAAAAGAATCACAATAATTTCGCATACGACTACAGAATTGACTCGTAACCGAAGTATTAAATCTCAAAAAAAAAGACGGGAAAGGAAAAGAGATTGGAAAGGATGGTGGGAGAGAGAGGGAAAGAAGAAACGTGTTGTTCTAGTTTAAGCGGCATTAATAAAATACACTCGCAGCTAAACAGTTAATGTTGCGTTGCTGTTGCAACAGCAAGCAGTCAACGGAAAATGGCCTGAAAAAACCTCTCCTTCTCTCAAATTGCTGAATATCGTAAAACACTTATTGGCGTTAAAAGTAATGGCTGCTTGGCTGCCTGGCTGCCTGGCTATAATGACAATAATGATGAGGCTCCATAATGATAATGTTAATGGTGATGACGCTGATGATGGTGATATTGATGGTGATGGTAGCAATAATATTAAGGACTTTAATAATAATGATGTGGTTGTGTTGATTTTGTTGCTGCTTCTTTTGCTGCTGTTGTTACAGCAATACGTATGCGTGTGTGTGTGTGTGTGTGTTTGTTATTTAAATTTAAGCCGCCTCTGAATTTTCTTTCATATCGCACTTGACTTTTACGAAAATTACATTTAAAGTGTGGCCTTTTTTTCCACGAAACTTCGATAAGAAATGAAAATGAAATGTAAACAAAAGCTTTCCTTTGTGCGATTTTAAAAAAAGGAAGCTTTCCTTTTTTTTTTGGAGAATTGTTTTATATTTTCCTTTCATAATAATGAATTTCTTAAATCTCTCTTTGTTTTTAATTTATTTTTTGAAAATCTTAAATAAATACTCTTCGTTCGAATGACTTTCTGACAAATTCCAACAATATATTGCCAGGTTTGGCAAGCAAGAAATGCTGCTTTTCTGTGAGAATCATGACGAATGGTATGCAATTCAATACAATTTGGATTTCAATTGAAAGTAAATGAATGGTAATAAAAACATATACGAATAGTTTTGTAATAAAAATAAGATTTCTTTCCTTCTTTCATTTTTTTGTTTTTTTGTTCTTTAACAATATTTGAGAAGAGTTAAAAAGTATATTCATACAAACTTACGTACATACGGACATAAAACTTACGTACCTTTGTGTTGATTTAAAAATCCATTGAAATAAATACAACCATATCCACTGAACACGGAGGATGGTGCTGAAAGTTTTATAAAATATTGAAAAAGTAAACTCAAAAACGATATTGAATTATTGTTCCTTCAAATAAATCGTCAATCAACTAGAAGGTTATGGCCTTGAGGGTTTTCAAGATACAGAAAATCCAGTCCCATTATCTATCCTTAATTTTGTTGTCTTGTGTGAAGACGCGGTGCGTTTGAAGAGAGTAATTGTGGTTTGAAAATCTCCGTTACAAAGATCTGTCAAACAATTGTCCAGTAATTGTTATTGAATAGCAAAGAAAAGCAATTGTTGTTGTTTACATTAAGTTATGAACAGTAGCACACAGAAATATACGAATAGTAAAGAATTTCAATTAAAACTAAACAGAAATTTATTTGTATTGTTACGTTTTTACCTTTTAAAAACGTTAAAAATATGAGTTCGTGGATTGCAAATAAAATAAAAATAAATTTGTGTTTAAATTTTATCAATTCTTTATTATCTGCGCAGTTTTTGTGCCACTGTTCCAGTTTATTCCACATATACAACGATAATTTTCGCAACATGTGTTTGTTCGTGATAATTCTCTGCTTACAACCTTTTTGTAAACAACAACATTTGTTAGTTATTCCTCGCTCACAACCTTTTTGTAAGCACAACACTAACAACTGCTTCCTTCAAACGCAACTTGTCTTTACACAAGTCTAACCGAATTAAAGTTCGATCACGTGTCTTCACACAACCGATTGATTTATCACTTCAACCAACGTAATGTTGTTATACACGACTAGCTTAATTCAAACTCCGAATATAACGTGCCGTCTGAACCCTGAGCTCTGGATCTTCCTTGATCGCTTTGTCTTGCCTTTTATATCACTGGATCATTAGTGTGATGAATGCCTTCGAAGGATGATGACGACCTTCGGGAACATTCTAGTAATGTAAACAACCTCTTTTAATTTTTGTTGTTGGTATATTTTTCTACTCATTCATTGATCACGTGAACAGTGCGCTGTTTTGTTTTCGAAGCTTTTGTTTATTATTTTAACAACACCATTTCCACTTTCGTAACAGTATTTTATTTGCAATCTACGGGATCTTATTTTAAACGTTTATAAAAGGTAAAAACGTAACATTATAATAGGTCTCTATCAAATCTGCAAATAATAAAATTGCCACTTAAAGCTTCTCAAAGTAATCTGAATGATCGGAGTGAACTTTAAACTGTAGTTTCCGCCAGTCAGATATAAAATTAACACACACACACAATTTAGACGAGGTGAGAAGGTAGGTTGTAATCTTGTCCTCTGAAAACATGTGCCCTAGAATTCTCACGCCAACCACCTAAAATTGTTAATACCTCTCTACCGGTGTACTACATATTTATATTCAATATGGATTTTGTTTAAACAAAAATGTCGAAATATAATAAAAAAAAACAAAGAAAAAGAAAAAGGAAAAAGAATTAAAAATAAAATACGTTCGTATTTAAAATATAAAGCTTGTGATGGAACTGTGATGAGAGAAAGAATAAGGAAAGGCAGTTGCAGGTGGAGGGGAAGGGCGAGAGAAAACTTAAAATTGTGTATTTAACTTACAATTGTAATTTTCGATATTTGCTGCCTGCAGGTTTGAGATGAATATTGTTGTAAAGGACATGGAACAAAGAGCGCAATAAGAGAAGACTTTGCGAACCACCTTCATTCATCGACTCGTTGTTATTACCAAAATTGTTATTTTATCAAAAAAAAAAAAAGGAAAAAAATATATTTTAATTCCTTTAAAAAAGAGGAAGAAAAAGAAAAAACACAGTTCGGCCTGAACAAATGCCATTTGTGCCATATTGCATGAAGGATACAAATGGGTTTCCTTTTTTTATTTCATTTCCTTATTTTTTTGATTTTTAATGTTTAAAATACCAACCAAAAGAAGAAAAAAAGAAGAGGAAGGCTTTATAGATGAAATGCTGTACAAAAAATAAAAATAGTTGTAGACATTGAGTGACAAAAGTGAACAGCAAAATATTTCTTTAAAATGTAAGAAAATAATTTTGAAAAATTCTTCGATTTGCTGTAATACATGGCAAAGCTTTTTTGGTTTTCCAAATTTAATTTCGATTAAATTTTTTGGTTTATACTTTTGTATTTCACTGTATATATAACAAATATGCAATCATATTTCAACAAACAGAAAATAAATTAACTTTTACTCGTATTCGTAAGCAAAAATTTATAAATAACAAAAAAATAAAAAAAATATAAAACAAAAATTATTATTACCCTCTCCCTCTCTCCTCCCCCCCCGCCCCTTGTCTCTGCTTCCAACTCTTCATTTATTGTATGAAACCAATCAATGGCAATTTCATATGCATTCGAGTGCGTAAAAGTGTATTTAAGGCAATCCAGGGTAACTATAGTTGATATTCCCAAAAAAAACAGAAATAACAAGAAAAAAACGAAATGAATTGGAAACATTTTAATACTGTAACTGACTCGCTTTATATAAATTACAGTTAAAATATATACGATTCGTTATGTTATAACGAATTGCAGTAGCCTTAAAATTTTAAATTCAATTAAAATGAAGACTTTGTACTCAAGAGTAAAATGCGTAAAGGAAACTTAAGCTCCAGATTAGAGATCAGCAATGAATCGTTTTTTTGCTAACCATAAGCACTCATTAAATTTTGAATATACAGTGAGTCGCCAATATTTCAATTTAGCTACGTATTCTGATTCATTCAGACTCAACGTTGCTTTATAAGTACAGGTTGCAATGAGTATGCTTACAACGTTGACATCAAACTCATAACATTCGAAATATGTTTGATTCAATTACACATACATAATTGGCCATTACAACCCTTCAGTCAGGATAACGACCTAGCTTCTCACACCACTTATGTTGTGTGCGTTAATTTTATACAAGCTTTTCATGGCAATTTTTAATCTCAGAGTCTGTGCCAGAAATCTGCTGAGAGGAAGTCGCCGAAGAAATATTTTTCGTTTTGATGTCTGACCTGGGATTCGAATCCGGGCCTTTCGTCTAATAAGCCAACACACTACCCACTAGACCACGGCGACTTCTTGATTCACTTAGGTCTACCCATTTAGATTCATAACTTTAGAAAAATACTTATAAATGAGTCGAATCTTAGGTTATTTGTAAATGGAACAAAAAAAAGAAAAAGCACACGTAAGCAAAAAAGAGAGAGCAGCAAGCCCAGCATAGGAGTGAGTATTTTATTATTCGTAAGCGATTCATATTTGTTTTATGCTTCGTTTATATCTTGAGTTATGGAGAGTTGAAATCAATAACGTCATACGTGTTGTTAAGTAGGAATATGAATGCGTGCGTATAAGTATCAGGAATTATGAGTATGATTCGTTACTATTCTTCTTTTTGAATACTCTTTGCTGATATCTGACTTGAACACACTATCAACTAGACTACGGCCATTTCTCGCAGCCTAATTTAGGTAATTAAAATTCAATATGCGGGCTTCGAAAGATGCATCCTACGTGCAGGTAGTCGCTTGGGAGGCAGCTGCAAACAACAAACTATTCATGCCATGTGTATGCTCCATTGCTTTTCATAGAATATTGAGGAAGTAAAATAATTTGGGTACGAGTAGAGTTTTTGGTTTCTGTAGATGTCCTTAAATTCGTTTTAATCCTTTGCAGCAGATAGATAGTTCAGTCCAGTTAGTATTCCATTGATATCAACATTAAAATGATTTCTCAACTATTGTATCATCAAATAAATTTTATTCTCTTTATATGGTAGCCTTCTTGCTTTTCATTCTTCTTCCCCCTTATATTTTTGCATACATTTGCACAAAAAAAAAGTAATCATTATCACTAGAATTGATGAACTGTATTGAGGAGAAGGCATGGGGTTTCATTATTCTCCTCTTGTTTAAATACCACATGAGTGGTTATACTTCTGTTTTATAGGGGGCCATCAATTAAAATTCCATTTTATTTCTACTGATACGATGGCTTTCAATCAAAATATCGTTGTATTGTATTGTATTTATTATTTAAACAAAAACAACAAAAAAACAAGAAAGAAAGAGGAAAATGTTAACAGAAAAAGGGGAAAAAATAAATGAAATTTTTAAAATCATTTTGAATTTAAAATCAACTTTTTGTTGCTATTTGTTGTTGCTGCTGCTGCTATATTTTGCTATTCGCAAATATGAAATCCATTTTAAATTTACGCATTTATTTAGGGGGCGGCCTATTTGTAGGGCGAATGCATGCATTTTATTTGGCTGGGGCTGATTTTTGGTTGTCAATCTCTTATTGGTCGAAAAGTCTAGTGATTTTAAAATAAATTGCTTGTAAAAGTATTTTTAAAACAAAAGCCAATTATTTTTAATATTTTATTAATACAACATCAATAGTAATACATAATAATAACAACAACAACAACAACAACAAGAAAATAAATACGTTTGAAATACATTTGAAAATACATGCATGCTATCGATGTGTGTCAAATACACAATGTGATTCACAATAAATAAAAAGAAATGCAAGAAAATGCATTCAAAATTGAAAATTTACGCACATTTTCAATTTGAAAATGTTTTAAATACGAAAATAAATGAGAAATTTTTAAACAGTCAAGGCAAAATTTCTAATAACATTGTACGAAAATATTGCCCACAATAAAACGGAAAATGGAATTCCATTTGCAACATTAATGGAAAGGCGAAGTAATTGGCCTATGCATGTGTTCTGTGCCTTAAATTCTTCCATATCTAATTTTCCTGATTTTAATTTTTCCTTACCATCTCTATTCCTGTGGACCTTTAGTGTACCTAGTTAAGTAAGAGAAAAAATTTCATATTTTTGTTGAAATAAACGTTTTTCAAATTCAATTGGTTTTTAGTTTTATAAAATGTTTGTTTCATTTGCTTCAATAAACAAATACTTGATAATTTATGAAATAATACAAATACAAACAGTGGGACCAAAGCCTTAAGCTGCTTTCGAGTCTCTGGAGTCATTTATAAATATTTTAAGTATTTTTCTAATGTTATGAATCGAAATGAGTAGGCTTTTGTGAATCAAACATATTTCGAATGGTATGAGTTTGATTTCAACGTTGTACGCACAATCGTTGCAACCTGTATATAACGGGTGATTTTTTAGTTACATATTATCTTTTTGGCTACGCTGGTTTAAACAGCTCACGCACGTTTCGTGTTATATTTCACTGTCAAACATCTTCAGTTTGGTCTATAATTTAACCATGAATCGTCTTAAAAATGAACAACACTTGCAAATCATTGAAGTTTATTATCAAAATGCGTGCTCTGTTAAGAAAATTCATCGCACGCTTTTTCCATTTTATGGTCAGTTTAATCGACCCACTGAAGTGGCTATTTGGGCTATTGTGAATAAATTTTGCGCCAACACACTTACGAAGTGTGCGAACTTAATGATGACCATCAATTATCGATTCGTCGCCGTTCTGTTACTCAACAACGTGGAAAATTTTGCGGAAGGATTTAAGTATGAAGCCTTTCAAAAGACTTGCATAACATTTGGTTGCAACAAGACGGTGCCACATGCCACACAGCACGCGTAACACTAAACTTTTTATTTCACATTCGGGACCGGTCAATTGGCGGACTAGATCGTGCGATTTAACAACTTTAGACTATTTTTGTGGGGCTATGTTAAAACTCATGTCTATACAGAAAAGTCCATTGAAGCGTTTCTTCGTGAGATACCGGCCGAAATGTTGGAAAGAGTATTCCAAAATTGGACTAAGTGGATGTACCATTTGAGGCGGAGTCGCGGTCAACATTTGCATGAAATAATCTTCAAACATTAAATTACATGGACCGTACTATGGATTCAAATAAAGATTTCATGCATTTTTCTGAATTTTATGTGTTTGTTTCCTTTTTTAGTTTTCCTATAGCTCTTAAAAAATCATCTTTAGTTATAAATCAACGTTGTAGTGGGTGTGAATGGTTGACTCCATTATATTCAAAAAAGCGAAAAGCGATTCATTGCTCATCTCTGGTGCAAATTGTGATAAATACTTACTTAAACGCTATTACAACCCTTCAAAGTTGTGTTGTATGCATTAATTTTATCCCTGAGTGCTACGACAAAGTTTTTTAGAAAGAGTTTTTTAGAGAGTATTTGTCAGAAGATTGCCAGGAGCAAAACAAGTCGCTGCCGATGTACTTTCGTTTGATATGTCTGGGCTAGGGTTTGGCCACGGCCCTACATTTAATAAGACAATACACTACCTACTAAACTAGCATTTCTGTATTCCAACACAACGTTTGTACTGCATGAATAAGAGTCATCTCGTGGGTACCTAAAAAAAATTATGCTCGAATCTTTTTCTGTTTTTTGCTTTTATTTCCCCACTATCGTTTACAATATTTTAATTTATTTACAATACATATGTACGATTGAGGATATGTATGCGTATGTTACCGAGTAATTCTAATGTAAAATTTTTTAAAATTAAAAAAAGAAAAATTCATAAAAATCTTTAGGAAAGCAAAAAAGAGAGAGAAAAAAAAAACCGAAACGAATTCATTTGAAAGTTTTTTAATAAACAAGTTATTGATGCGTACAAAAGAATCTTTCTTTTGCATTAAATTTATTGAAAATAAATCTTAAATAACAGAAAGACAGATTTTTATGAATTTGTATTTTTATTTTGTTTTTTTTGTTTTTAATTCTTTCAACATCAATTTATAAATATTATTTGCAAAAAAAAAACCACAGCAACAACAACAACTGCATGTTACATATTACAATAGACGAAATGAAAAAGTTAATTATAAAAATTTAATACGAATATTTGAAAAACATGAGAAAAAAATTCAATTTTTTTTGCTACAAAAGGAATAAATTTGTAAAAGAAAAAAAACAGAGAAAAACTATTACGCCTCTGGCTAAACTATTCATAAATTTCAAAAAATGAAAGTAATTAATATGTACGTATGTACGTACATACGTACGAGTATTATAATGCGTATGTGTATGTAAAATTCTGTAATAAAACATCATTGGTTTAATTTTTTCTTTTCTTTTCTAGCTTGTTGTCTCTTTCCTTCATGTAAGGATTAGAAAGGCAATCGTTTATCAAATGTATGTGACAAACAGAGCTGGGATTTACGAAGTCCAAATATTCACCTAATAACCTAACCCAATTTTTCCTTACAATCCTTCAGATAGGATTATGGAGTTAGTTTCTCACACCACTCATGTTATGTGTGTTAACGACTCTGAATTTTCTTTACGTTTTAAACTGAGTCATTACTCCAGAGCTGTAGTCCATAACACCAAATGTGTTTTAATATTGATTTGTATATTAGGAGTTTACAATCTAACTTAAGTGGTGAATTTCGACCAATTAGCCAATTTATTTGAGCAGTAATTTCCACATTAAACGACGATCAAGGTATATACCCAAGCACTTTACATGAGTGCTTTGTGGTATTGTCTGATTATAAATGCATATTGCAGGGTAGATCTCCCTTAGCAATATAAAGGTTACGTGTTCGTTTACCTTTATTCTCTGTTTCTTCAACCATTCCTCCAGCAGGGATACTAGTTTCTGTAAGAATTGCGATGCAATCTGTGGGTTAATATGTACGCTTAAAAATGCTGGGTCGTCACCAAATGTGGAAGTATGTATGTTTTCACTTATTGGCATATCAGCTGTAAATATCAGGTATAATACAAGACCAAATTTGCTACCCTGAGGAACACTGGAGTTAATTTTTTGAGCGAAACTTAAAAAATTACTCTGTTTAATTACAAATTTCCTAATAGCTTTAATAGCTCTTCAATATTATATATATACTAGACGACCCGTGCGAATATTTCGCACCGTTAGTTGTTATTTTTGTAAAATAAAACGAAAATAATAATAATAGAAATTTTGTTAAAAATACATATTTACATACATATGTTTAAATGCTTTTATAATACTTCTTTGAATACAATGTTAGTGGTAATGACATGATCATCGTTAATTTTTTGCCCGTACGAATCCTTAATACAAACGAAAAATTCTTTAAACGTACGCCCATGTGAAAAGACTAGGTTCTGGTAAATACAATCCTAACTTTTGAAGGATTTAACCTTGTGCTTTGTTTATTGTCATAGCAAAAGCAACTTTCACAGGGAATTGTTTTCGTGTCATTCGGAAAGGCACAGTTGGATCAGAAGGTGTAAGCTTGATTCGGTGAATGAGTACAGTTTCATCGGTACAGTATATCGGCTGATGTGATGTGCTCTCCCAAGTTTGTTATGATTAGCCTGGTACCATTTATTAACCCGTATTACTACACTTCATAAAACAAACAATGCCATGACAATAACGGCATTACCAAAATGGCGTTTATAACTTTATATATTATTATGCGGAATAGTATTGCAATTAAGCGACCCTGTTTATCGCACTTGATCTAACAACTACTGCAAAGTATTGCCAAAACAGCTTTTCCTACTTAATATGCATATTATGTATAACTGATTTAGTAATAATCGGCATTGTAGTAAATAGCGGTATTGCCAGAATGCATTTTAATACATGCTACATTATGTAGAACTGCATTACTATTAAGCGACCCTGTATTACCACACTTGAACATAAACATATAATCATAATGACAACAGTATTATCATGCAGTTCTATATAAAATATAATATTTATTGATGAAAATATTAATTTTTCAATTTCTAATTATTTTTTGTCATTAGTGTTAGATATATGCTTTAAAATGTGATATCGTTCATTAAATTTGATGCAATGGTATGGGAGATATTTGCAACCGACAAAGAAAAGTGCTTTAGAAATAATATATATGATTTGCATATTAAGAGTTTACAATCTAACTTAAGTGATGAATTTCGACCAATTAACCAATTTATTTGAGCAGTTTTCATAGTTATTTGCACCAGTTTTGACTCAATATGCAATTTCCACATTAAACGACGATCAAGGTATATACCCAAGTACTTTACATGAGTGCTTTGTGGTATTGTCTGATTATAAATGCATATTGCAGGGTAGGTCTCCCTTAGCAATATAAAGGTTACGTGTTCGTTTACCTTTATTCTCTGTTTCTTCAACCATTCCTCTAGCAGGGATACTTGTTTCTTTAAGAACTGCGACGGAATCTGTGGATTAATATGTACACTTAAAAATACAGTGTCGTCACCAAATGTGGAAGTATGTACGTTTTCACTTATTGGCATATCAGCTGTAAATATCAAGTATAAAACAGGACCAATACCCTGATTAACACCGGAGTTAATCTTTTGAGCGAAACTTTAAAAATTACTCTGTTTAATTACAAATTTCCTATTACTTAAATAGCTCTTCAATATTTCATGCATATTTTCAGAGAATACTTGGTGCAATTTGAGTATAAGAAGTGTGCAGGACAATACTTTTTTTTCTTCAAATGTATTTCTTATTAAATTAACTAGTCTATGGGTTTGCTGTATGGTGCTATGTTTTCTCCTAAACCCAAATTGTTGATTTGGAATACAAGTACATTCATTCAACAAAGGTGATGGCTTACATATCAGTACCTTCTGGAATTATTTGGATGGGTTAGGCAAGAGACTTAACGACCTATATGCATCAATCTTGGTATGAGTGAAATTTTCCATTGTGTAGGGTAATATCTGAATCGAATAACAGCATTCATAATGAATAGAATAAATTTTAATTTGTTGCTTATTTTGTCAATACCTGGGGCTTTTCTTGGGTTAAGACTTTTAATGGCATTTACAATATCATGAAACTTAAATCTAGGTTAGATGACGTGCACCTGTCGGTCAAGACAAGCACAGTATCCGGAGGTCGAAATTGATCCATTGTACAAAAACTTAAATCTAATGGGTATGGGAGTCTTTGCAACAATAATTGGTAAATTAATATTTTCGATAGACTTGTTAAGAGTGAAAACAGTTGGCTCAGATGGCAGTAAATGCAGTTTAAAGTTCTCTTTAAAATACCGATATTTTAAGAAACTTTTCATGACAATTTTATTTCACTCTCAGAGGTTTGGTCAGAAATTTACTGGGAAGACGTCACCGAAGAAATAGATTTTTATAGCAACTGGGCTATGGCCATTTCGCACAGCCATATTTAGGTAGTTAAAGTTCGAAATATGCATCTGCTTGAGTGCACCGGCTAGTATCTAAAGGAAATTGATTGTTAAGCAATGTATTCATGCAATGTATAATCTATTGCTTCTCATAGAATATTAAAGAAGTAAAGTCATAAAAATAAAGTTTAATCCTTTGGTCTGGTTAGTTTTCCATTGTTATCATCATTAAAATGGCTTCTCAATCATTGTATCATCAAATAATAATCTGGACGACTTAGTAATTCGTTAATCCCATTTCTGTTGTAACTCAGTGTGATTTGATGGGATTTTTTTTATTGTGTGGTTGCCCTTGTTTACTGCCACATGGGAGAGGGAAACATATAGAGCAGGGGTTCACTGTTGTAGAGCCATTTTCATTTTTTTTTTTTTTTTGTTGTTGCCAAAGGACAACTTGTAATTGTAATTAAAAATGACTTTGTTGTTTTAATTTATTTATTGTTGTTATAGTTGTTCTCATCATACACACCAACTTACAATCCCATAAACACCCGCAAACACATATAAACACAGACATTTATTTAAAATTAAAACATTATACATACAGACATACATTAATTAATAAAATTTTTTTGCTGTTGTTGTTGTTGTTATTAATGATTAAAATGCATAAAATTAAAACAAAAACCAAAAACGTAAAAAATGCAATAACATTTCATTATAAAATACTGGCATATTTTGTTTTTTTTTATTATTATTTTCCTTTAAATAGTTTTTATTTGTGTTATTGGATCTGTTGCTGCATTTACTGCCAAAAGGCTAAAAGCAACAATAAAAATTGAAACAAAATAATAAAAAAATAATTGAAAATTATTACAAAATAACAATGTCATCATTAAAAACAAAAGAGCAAACAAAAACAAACAAACAAAAATTATTATTGAGAAAATAAAATAAAAACTAAAAGAGGTAAAAATGTTTTATTATTAATTATTATTTCCTCTTTTTTATTATTATTATTAATTTTTTTTATTTTTTATTTTTATTTTTTTGACGTACTTTATTATTTATTGGCATTTTTATAATAAATTGCCAGCTTTTGTTATGCAAATTTTAATATTTAATTGTACGACACGGCAATATGAATCATTTTATGACAAAATTCCAATGAACAAATAATATCATTAAATTTCATATACTTCCCATAGAAAGTACATTGAATCCCTCAGTAAAATTTTTCTAAGTACACAGAAAACTGTTTTAATTTAAAATTGAACTCATTCGACTTTAGTATTCGGAAAGAAATGCCTAAAACAATATTAAAAAATTTTAAACAAAATATTTATTGGCAATCTTTAGCAAAATGACTCACACATAAACGTAGTTATACTCATAATAAGTACACTTTAGCGTATGCGTTAATATCTTTTATAATATTTATTATAATTTTTGTATTAAAATTAATTCTTCATCAATTTTTTTAATTTTTTTTTTTTTTTGTATGGCATTATTTGTGATCGAATCGAATTTAAAATTTATTAATATTGTGCAACACAGCGTATGACTAATGTGTTGAGCACTCATACGCATTGTAGGCAATTTGTGTCTCATAAAATTTCCATTTTAGAATAACAATTTAAATATTTTCTATTTTCCTTATTCACAATAAAAATGATCACTGTGAGTTCAAATAAATACATGAACTACACGTAAACAGACTAAACACTTAAAGGAGCGTACCTACTCACTAAGTGCTTTTTGTAGGAAACAGAAAATTTGTGTTTAAGAGTCGGGAAGACTTCTGTAGATAGAGTGCTTCGTATGGGAATATTGAGACTAAAAACTTAGAGCTGTTGTAACTTACGTAGTTCCGTTCACGCTTTTATAAAAGCTAACACTTGGGTTATGCCATAAATAAATAAAATTCGATATCATACTGTCTTGATTGATTTCGAGTTACAAGTGCATTCCAGTAATGTTTCACTTCCTAGATGTGGAGGCAATCTATTAGAAGGCTAGTGTGTGTGCGCCCTAGTAGCCTAGTGGGTAGTGGGCTAGGCCATTAACGTGAGGGTTTTGGATGCGATTCCCACCAGAGACTCTGGTGTGTGACACTACACTGAACACATGGTCGAAGTTACTCAGCTTGTATATAGTTAAAATATAACTTGGAAATAAATAAAAAAAAATAGAAGGCTAGTGTAGAAAATAGAAAGGGGGAAGAACATATCTGTCCATTGTCGGTATAAGAAGCATGTTAACTCAACACCTGCATTCCAACATTATTTAACTTTATTTTTTACAATTTGGCCATATACGTACAGACTTTTATGTGGAATTTCAGATAATATCGTTCATTGGCCTTCATAAAATCTTCGCAATTCAGTTTTACTATCATTTCTTTAAATGTTTTATAACCTAACTTATTTTTCTGACTTGAATTGGGGAGCACAGTTTAGATTTAAACCCTGATGGCAAGATTGCCAATAAAATTCATACAAATTTGTAATAGTCATTGACTAATAATGCACAAAATTTTAATCATAAAACGAATGTTAATTGATCATTAAAAAATTGTAATTCCTTAACAGAGATGGGCAGAGGGAATTTACAAAAAATATCCTTTTTTTATTTGTAGCAATCTATTGTTGAGTTTATAATTTTTCTCCTGGCCTATTAAATGAGATAAAAATATTTGTAAAAAAAAACCAAATGCATCAATCACTATCACCTTTAAAATGCCTTTTAACACTTTCAATTAAAATAATGTTTGCAGCAGCATAAAACAAATAATTCTTGTCATTAATCCAATGACTTTAAAAAAAAATTTAATTTTTAAAACAGCAATTTGCTGCTGCTCATAAAATTAGAAACCCGTTTAAGCTTATTTAATTGGGCCATTTAAACCTATTGAATGTAGAAAAAAGAAAAACAAGAAATGAAATTTAAACGGATTTCATTTGAAATAAAATGTCATAAAAATATTTTATATTTTTATAGGGATTTTTATACAATATTTGAAACATATACTCGTATAAACACATAAATATTTATATTTAGAATGCTCCAGAGGAATAAATCCGTTTTTATTTTAATTTTTTTTTTTTTTTTTTTTGTTTTTTTTAATAAATATGGCAGCCACAAAACAATATTTTAATATCATATTCATATTCACTGTGTATGCAATATTCATTCAAACCAGGCTCCCTTCTTCTTTTTTGCCGTTTTTTTTTTCATCTTATTTTTAAGCTGCTGCAATGCAGTTGTCATGTGTACGATATTAAAATCGCAAAAAAAAGGGGGAAATAAACCGTTGCCGCCTCTACCTAAAAGTATGCATCTCATGAACTGTAGTCATAAAATTAAAATAAAAAACAACAACAACTGTTAGATTGCTCATATTTCTTTCAATGCGGGTGTGTGTATGTGTGTGTGTGTGTGTGTGTCAGAGGTATAATATAAAATAAATTTCTTTTATTTTACTTTCTCTTCTCTACCCACACAAATGCAAATACGAATGCAAAATGTGCATTACGAATACGAAATATTCCTGCATGCACTGTGTACTCTCCCTGTCGATACGTACGTACGGTACGTACATGTCGTTGTGATATTTTCATTCCCATTCTCTCTTCTCATTTGAATTCGTTTATTTTTTTAATATTGTTGCGTTATAATGATGAACCATTGTCATAGTGCGGCAGCATTACAATGCTATAATTCGACATGCGTTTTTCGCTTTGCCATAGTCTCAGTCGATAAGACGGTAAAGGTAAATAGAGGAGAGCGGTTCTAAAAGTTAAAGAATGGCCTGATTGAATAGGTTTGATATTTGCTTCGCACAGATAGACAGAGACCGAAAGTAGTGGTAAAGATGGAAATCAGCGGTGGAGGACACTAAAACCGTATCGAAGGGGGCCTTGAAATACTTGGGAATCATCATAGATGGCAGGTTAAAATTCAAACAGCACGTAGAACTCATCAACAAAAATGCATCTGTGACCCAAGGAGCTGTAATGAGAAAGCTGCTAAATATTTGAAAAAAATCCATAGAAAGAGAGGATAATATCGATTGTTATAATGTCAATAAAGTTATATGCTTGCGGTGCTGGTATTACGTAACTGGATACCAGTGCGTACGTACGTATGCACCACACTTGACAACCTTTGGCTTAAAAGAAAAAATACAAACCTTTTAAGTTTTTTCTATAATTATACAGTCGAGTAATTGTGGTTTTTTATTTTTTTCTTTGTTGAAAAAACTATTTAAAATTCCTGTCTTCTGAAGTTTATTATACGGTATCTTGGATTTGTTTAGACCGACCACTTTAACTGTTTCATTTCAGTTTTATTTCATGTGAATGCACAAAATTCTGTTTGACTTCGTGTTGAGATATCAGACAAATACACTCTCAATCAATTGTCATTCAAAATTATTATGTACAATGCATAGCGGGTGCTCTTTTACGTTAATTTCTTTCCACATACCTTATATACTCAAAAATTATTTCAATTTAAAGTGTTAAAAAGCATTGTAAAGTTGATTTTTACTTCATTTAGTATGCCAGGAGAAAAATTATAAATTCCACAATAGATTGCTTCAAATAAAATAAAAAATATTTTTTTGAAAATTTCCTTCGCCCATCTGTATTAAGGAATTTTAATTTTTTAATAATCAATTAACATTCGCTTTATGATTAAAATTTTGTGCATTATTAGTCAATGACTATTACAAATTTGTATGAATTTTATTGGCAATCTTGCCATCAGGGTTTAAATCTAAACTGTGCTCCCCAATTCAAGTCAGAAAAATAAGTTACGCTACTAAAACATATAAAGAAACGCTAGTAGAACTGAATCGTGTATATTTTATGAAGGCCAATGAACGATATTATCTGAAATGCCAGTCAATAGAAAGCCATAAAGTCTGTACATATACGGCGAAATTGTAAAATACAAAGTTAAATAATGTTGGAATGCAGGTGTTGAGTTAACATGCTTCTTATACCGTCCATGGACAGATATGTACTTCCCCCTTTCTATTTTCGACACTAGCCTTCTATTTTTTATTTATTTCCAAGTTATATTCCAATTACATACGAGCTGAGTAAGTTCGACCATGTGATCGGTGTAGTGTCACATACCACCGCCTCTGGTGGGAATCGAATCCAAGACCCTCACGTTAATAGCCTAGCCCACTACCCACTAGACTACCAGGGCACTCACTCTAGCCTTCTAATAGATTGTCTTCACATCTAGGAAGTGAAATATTTATGGAATGCAGCTGTAATTAGAAATCAATAGGGCCAGAAAGAAAATCATGAGAGAATGGAATGCAATTTTATTTATTTATGGCATAACCCAAGTGTTAGCTTCTATAATAACGTGAAGGAACTACGTAAGGTACAACAGCGATAAGTTTTTTGTCACAATATTCCCATACGAATCATAGTATCTACAGAAGTCTTTCCCTCTCTTACAAACAAATTTCCTGTTTCCTACATAAAGCACTTAGTGAGTAGGTACGCTCCTTTATGTGTTTAGTCTGTTTACGTGTAGTTCAAATATTTATTTGGACTCACTGTGATCATTTTTATTGTGAATAAGAAAATAGAAAATATTTGAATTGTTATTCTAAAACTGAAATTTTATGAGAAACAAATTGCCCGCAATGCGTATGAGTGCTCTCTATATTAATGATACGCTACGTAGCACAATATTAATAAATTTTAAATTCGATTCGATCACAAATAATGCCATACAAAAAAAGAAAACAATTAAAAAAATTGATTAAGAATTAATTTTAATACAATGATGGCATACATCAGAAATCCATAGAAGTCTGTACATATACGGAGGTGACGCATCCATATCGAAACTATTGCCGAATTATAAAAAATAAAATTTAATAACGTTGGAATGTAGGTGTTGAGTCAATATACTTCTTATACGGACCGTGAAGGCATACGTATGTATGCGTATACTACCCTCTTATTATTTCCTACACCAGCCTCGTTTATAGATTTGCTGGTCTTGCGATCTCTGGAGCTTTAGAATATTAGAATGAATAATTGGTAGTGTATTGGCTTATAAGACGTAAAGCCACGATTCAAAAAAATATTTCTTCGACGACTTCCTCGCAGCAGATTTCTGGCAAAAACTCTGTGGGTAAATAAAAAATTGCCATGAAAAGTTTCTCAAAAATCTGTCGTTCTAAATCGTCTGTAGGTACCACCATCGATGCCAACACTCACGTATAAAATTAACACACAATATTATTGGTATGAGAAACTAGGTCGTAATCCTGACTGAGGGATTGTAATGACCAATTACATTACGTATGCATGGTTACACACATACATACAGCTTATGAAATAAAATTTATTCAAGCGCTTCTATTTTAGAACTTCAGAAGAATTAGGTTTCTCATACAAAAATGGAAAATATTTTGTTCTGTTGAAGACAAACTACCCCTTGATGTCTAACCCTATAAACAATGATAAACATTCTTACAAGTGTATGAGTGCCTACCGATCCATATGGGTCCATATGACAAACTTGATGTTGGTGCAACACAATTTTTGTTTTGCTTTTTATTTTCGCTCTTTTGTTTTACCTACTCTTGGATTATTTTAATAACGGTTAAACTCAATGCGAACATACATACAAATAAACACAATACGAATGCATATACACTTATGTATGTATGTGTAGAATGTATGGATGTATGTGTGTATGAGTATATGAATGTATGTATTTACGTAATGGTTACATTACATACCCTTTATTCGGTATCATTCAACCGCTTATTTTGTCTATTATTTGTTGTACATTCTTACCACACATCATATTGTAAACCATTCCCACTCTCTCTCCTGCTCTCTCTCTTTTGCTCTTTCGTTTAGTCTCTTTTATTTAAGTAGACACAGATAAAGGTGGCGTGGATAAGCATGTTGATGTTGATGTTGATGTTCTTCGCTGCTGTTGATGATGATGGTGTTGGCGTTGGCATTGGTGCTGGTGCTGGTGCTGGTGCTGGTTGTTATGTGGATGTGGCACTGCATGAGTGACATTATTTTCGTATTTATTGTGACATTTATGACTCTTGTTAAAAGAAAATAAACATTTTAAATAAAATTTATGAAAAAAACACAAAAAAAACCGAAAACGGGAAAAAAATAAAACCAAAGAGGCTACACACATACATATATATTATAAATATATACTCTCTACGCCATACTGTACATGTATGTGTGAGTATCTGTATGTTTCATGTGTGGGTGTATTTTATATTTAAATAAAAAAAAGCTTTATGAGTATTCTTTTTTTTGTGGTTTTTTCTGTTGCATTTTATTGTCCTGAACAGGACATTGGTAAGCCAGAAAATAATTTTTGCCTTTTGCTTTTATTACAAAACAACTCATTGATATGTATTCGATTGTTTTTTTTTTCTGAGAAGAGGAGTTAAAGTTTAAAAATAAAACTAATTTTAAATGAATACAGTAGCAGGTATATTAAAAAACCCCAATGGCTTGAAGAGAGTTTTATACTTGCAACCGTTTTTTCTATAGACAAAACAAAAGCTTTGCTAATGGAATTTTGAACAACGTTCAACTGAAAAAGGCAATACCAGTATATGTATTATTTTCTTTAGAGGCCACTGAATGGACAAGTTTTGGCGGAAAAATATTAACCAAAGATGAAATATTCTAAGGCCGTACCTCAATTCAACTCGCTTAGAAGGTATAAATAATGAGGCGTAGCAATACTAAAAACCCAGCCGCATTTCGAGCATTCAACTTTAAATCGAAAATATTATCAGACTTTCAGCTGACATAGGAATACATAAGAGATGCTTTCACGTTACCGATTGGGCCAGAACTTTGTAGAGAAGTGAAAAGAAATACTTCGAAGGAAAAGAGGCAAAAGCTCTTTTGGAATCAAATCTGGCTCAAATAATCAAAAATATTTTTTTGGAAATTACAATAATCCGAGGCCTGAGTAATGCATCAGACTATCAATGAATTACCTAAGGTTGGTAATCTATCTTTTGAGGGAATACTGTTGATACAAATTGTATTTGATCAGAACTCTAGTACTAACTTCTCTCGCCACTTTTGCATCCTATTTCCATAGTTCAATATAACACAAAGTACGATCGAAGCTTTTTAGCTAGATTTTATTTAGAAATCTCTTTCCGCTGGAACCCCCAACGTCTGAATATAGCTTGCTAAAGGATCTTATCTGTACTTTGTGAACAATGAAGGCTCATCCTACCCGTGCTTCTTTATGAAGCAGAGGAATGGACCCTACTAAGAACTGATACAGCAACCTAGAGGGCATTCGAGAGAAAAATTCTAGGTAAGATCTTCGGTCCAGGGCGAGTTGAGGATGATTTCCGCATCCGATCCAACAGTGAGCTGCATGAGCTCCGCTACAACATAGACGCTGTGCATTGTATTAATATCCTGCAGCTGCGATAGCTCGGCCAATGTCGTTCGATTGAAAGGGAATCCTCCAGTAAGACAGGTATTTGCTGCTGAGATTTGTGAAAGTCGGCGAAAAGGACAATCTTATATCCGTTGAAAGGACCAAGTCGAGGAGACCCTGTCATCGATCAGGGTGACCAACTGGTGTAGGCACGCAAGAAGCAGAGGCGCCTGAAAGAATGTGTTACGGCAGGCCAAAATCCGTTAATTGCATTATTAATGGCCAATCAAGTAAATAAGTAAGTAGTTTTGGTATAGCAAGAGACAAAACATAGGATGTGTATGTGTATACCTGACTTATATCAATTTTGTTTGGGTTCTTCCATGCATAGCTGTCACTGTTTTATCTTTTATTTTAATGAAATATTTTATTATAGACACAATCATTTCATATTTTATGATCGCATTCCACATACAAATAAATATGAATTCTTAGTTGTTTTTTTATTTGCATTCAACATTATTCGTGTAGCAAAATAAGAATGAAAAAAATTTAAATAAAATATCGTCACAAAAACCAGACCTTTTATAAAATATTTGTGTCGCATTGGATTTTATGGCTGTAAAAAAACAGAAAAAAAAAACGCCACGAAAGATGGTTGAAACGAAAGAAAAAACTTATTCTGCGAATACGAGTACGATGTTCACATTTGACATTCTCTGTACATAATTTGAATTTGCCGCAAGGGAGATATAAAAATGAAATTTAATAATAAATCTGTTGGTGTGTTTTGTTTTAAAATCAATACAATTCATGAACAATTAATAAATAAATAGTAATTTCTGTTAAAAAGCAAATTTTTAAAAATAATCCAAAAAAGAAAAGAAATCTGAAACAAAAGAAAACAAATCTGAAACAATCAATTGAAATTGTATTTGGTATTTAAACGCATTTAAAACCGATTTAATTTGTTTAATTTTTTCATTAATTCCGACAAAAAAATAAATGCAAATAAACAAGTAAAGTCATTAGTTTTTTTTTATTTTTTAAAAGATTTAAAACATAATACATATTCACTAGAAAAAAATTCAATTAAATTTTATTGAAATTAAAGAGAATTGAGTTCTTTTTCTTTTTTTGCTTTAAAGCTTGGCAAAGCTTTCCCACACACAGCTACCGCACATACAGTAGCGAGCACAAAAAATGCAACACTGTGCCATATGATCTTTAATAAGATCTGTTTCAAAATAACGGTAACTAATTTATCTATTTTCTTTTGCTGTTAATTCTTTCAATTATAAGTTTTCAAAGTAACCACAGTTTATTCCAAATTCTGCTTTAAAAAGTTAAAGATTTTTGAATTAGTGAAAAAAGTGCAAATTTTTAGCGAGCAAAAAAAATGCAACATAATAAAAAAATAGTTAAAGTAAGTTATTTATTTAATTATAATTGAAAATTTCTTAAATAAGTTATACAACATGTGTTTTGTAATAGAAACAGCTCTCAGCTGACAGCAAAACTGCAATCATTAAAGCCTTAGAAGAAGGAAAATCCATGCGTGAAGTTGGACACCTCTTTGGTGTAAATCAATCAACCGTCTGTCGGATTAAATCTCGATTTTCCTTGAGAAATAGTGTGGAAAGGAAACCAGGTACTGGTAATCCTCGAAAAACTACATCTCGCCAAGACCGCCAGATGATTGCACTGGTTAAAAAAGATCCACGAAAGACCGCAGTGGACGTTGCTAATTTCGCAAATGAGCAAATGGGAGTCTCTATAGGCGTTCACACTGTTCGCCGTAGGTTGAAAGAGGCTAATTTGTATGCGAGACGACCCGCAAAGAAACCTCTCATCAGTGCAATCAATAAAAGGAAGCGCCTGGAATTTGCAAAACGTTACAAGGATTGGTCAAATGAACAATGGGCTAAAGTCTTGTGGAGCGATGAAAGCAAATTTAATTTGTTTGGCTCCGATGGGATAAATTTTGTTCGAAGACCGCCTGGACAGAGATATTCTCCAAGATATCAACTTCCAACCGTAAAACATGGCGGTGGATCAATAATGGTGTGGGGTAAGGAACGATATGTTTAAAAAAAATTCTTGATTTTACGTCACGTATTTACAGGTGCGTTTTCCCGTGATGGGGTAGGTCCCTTAACTCAAATCGAAGGAAAAATGGACGCCAAGAAGTACTGTGAAATCCTTTGAGAATACATGCTTCCTCATCTGCGGGAAAAAATGCCTCCTGGTAGCATATTCCAGCAAGATAACGATCCAAAGCACTCAAGTCGCTTAGCTCGAAACTTTTTAAGCGACAATGATGTCAATGTTTTGGACTGGCCATCACAGTCTCCCGATCTAAACCCCATAGAAAATCTATGGGAGCTATTAGATCGGGAAGTTAAGAGGAAACATCCGTCAAATAAGAGGCAATTAGAAGAAATTTTGAAAAGTGAATGGCAGAAAATATCCATTAACACATTAAAAGCTTTAGTCGACTCTATGCCTTCTTGGTTGCAAGAAGTCATAAAAAATAAGGGCTACGCCACTAAATATTAATTTTAAGATTTTTTTTGTAAGAATTACTATTTAATTTAAATAAACACATTAAAGTTTATGCTGTTGCATTTTTATTGCTCCCATGAAATTCGCACTCTTTTTAATAAATGACAAAATAATCTATCATTAATTAAAAATATTTACATAATGTTATTGATAATAGGTATCTATAACTGTAGGGATTAATAACCCAAAGAAGTATTTTGAACTGGTCACCATTTTTTTAAAATTATCGCACTTAAAGATAATTTTACCCAACGTTGCATTTTTTGTGCTCGCTACTGTATGTACTTATGTAAGAGCGTTAAGTTTGTTTAGTTTTTGTTGTTTTCTTTTTTAATATTTCCTTAAGCCTTTTTAAATGCGGATTGAAATAAATTCAGTCGTACGCGTACAAAACGAAAACATCAACGAAAAAAAAAATGAAACTAAAATCATCCTTTAAGAAAGGTAATGCATCCTTATGTATACAACAACGACAATAACAACAACAATAACAACAACAAAGGTAGAATAAAAAAAAATATATTTTTTGTCTTATGAAAACATAAAGTAACTCATGTATGTACTCAAAAGGAGTCATATTTTCATTACTTTCACCACCACTGACCTTTGGGCTAAAAATGAGGAAACGTTTCATACATAATCTTTCCTTTTCGCCCCTTTTTATTCTATCTTCTCGCTTCTTCCTTTATTTTTTTTTTTTACAAATATTTCATTTCACAAGAATATACTTACATACATACGCGTGTGTGGCGTTGTGTGTATGTGTGCCAAGAAGAGCGTGAACGAGAGAGAGAAAGAGAGAGAGTTTTTGAAAATCCAACAGAAAACTTCAGTGACGCTAAAGGGCTATTAAGAGCAACGGTAAAGGAAATCAAGAAACAAGTATAAGAACCCATACATATTCACATCCTACACATGCGAACACACACATACACCTTTATATACTGTATTAAAGCAAAGATACATGAACATTTATCATATACATCGTTGGTAAATGTAATACACACACACAGACAACTGAGGAAATACGAATAATAATAATAACAAAAACAACAAGAAGTAGAAGATAAAGAACATAAACAAAAAGGAAAACCACCTTAACACACGGTAAAGAGCGTAGACAAATTTTGTAATCCACTCATATGAAACCACCAACATAGCAGCGAGGAGAAAAAGTAATTTCTCAGCCGTACTGCAATACAAAATAAAAGAAGAATTAAGCATATACGCTTTTGTTTAATTGATAATCAGTATACTGAGGCAAGTGCTCTGAATTTATATAAGTTTACATAGCCCTTTAATTAGGAATAAAACCTGGTTTCTCACACCACTTATGTTGTGTGCGTTAATATTTATAAAATGAGAGACGGGACCTAGAGCTTAAAGTTGTTATCGAACGACAAATTTTTGAGCAACTTTTCATTGCAATTTTATTTACACTCAGAGATTTTGCCAGAATTCTACTGAGGAGAAGTTGCCGAAGAATTACATACATACATAATATAATTGGCCATTACAACCCTTCAGTCAGGATTACGTCCTAGCTTCTCACACCATTTATGTTGTGTGCGTTAATTTTATACATGAGTGGCGGGACCTACAGTTTAAAGTCAACTCCGAACGACAGATTTTTGAGAAGCTTTTCATGGCAATTTTTACTCTCAGAGTTTTTGCCAGAAATCTGCTGAGAGGAAGTCGCCGAAGAAATATTTTTCGTTTTGATGTCTGACCTGGGATTCGAACCCGGGCCTTTTGTCTAATAAGCCAACACACTACCCACTAGACCACGGCGACTTATTTTTTTATATTTCATTTAGTTGGAGATGCCTGACCGTGGGACTTACGTCTAAAAAGCCAACCCATTTCCTTAGATTATGGCGCTTTCATTTTGTACAAGTTTAGTTGCAGAATTTCTAGATTTTTCACAGATATTATCCTCGAAATGGTGCAACCTATGTGCTACTGCTCACAAGGAGTAACAACATCTTGCGATTTATTGGAAAGTTCTAACGTCTAGACATCGCATAGTCATTTGTTTTCTATATCTGGTGATATCCCTCCTTCTTTAATGTTATAAATGAAACTTCACTGTATTTTTAAATACTTGTGTATACATAAACATAGGATTCGTAAAATTAATTGTCATTTGAATTGTAATGATTTTTATTTAATTCTAAAAATAAACAGTCTTTTGAAATATTCGAAACATATCAGTTTGGCGACGAGGGAAAAAATTAAAAAGAACATTTGTATAAGGAATGGGCAATGAAAATGAGCTATTGAAAGAGATGTTGATCCAACAACAAGCTTGGACGACTAAGATACTAAAGGAACAGAAGCAATGAATGGAAGCTATTTTAGGTGCTTCGCAAGCTGGACCATCAAATGAACAAAGTGTTAGTGTGCCAACTTTTCATTCCTTCAATAAAGAGACTCAACCATGGGATTCATATGTAGAACAACTGAAACAACATTTTGCAAATTATTCTGTACAAGATGCAGAAAAGAAAAAATCATTTTTTTAGCTTGGAGCGGTGAAACAATATTTGAGCTGTTAAAAAATTTATTTGGTGGACAAAATTTGCAAAATAAAACTTATAATGAGTTAAGAGAGAAATTATCGGAACATTTTTTGTCAAAAGTACATACTGTTGCAGCACGATACGAATTCCATAAGTTAGTAATGAAACCAAATCAAACATACACAGAGTGGGTAGCTCAGCTACGTGGAATTGCACGGAAATGTAATTTTATTTGTAATTCAAGCAGCTGCGCTAAGGAGTATACCGACGAGATGATACTTGACATGATAATTCTACATACTCCACACGATTCCGTACGCATCGCTGCTATGCAAAAACTGCAACCGACGCTAGCAGAAGTTCTACTGATTGCAGAATCATACAACAAAAGTCAACAACAAAAAGCGTACAATTGATAAAAGAAAATAAAGAAGAGAGCGCAGATGGTTTTTCGGATCTAAATTTTGTACATAAACAAGGAATACCAAAGAATAATAAAAGAAAAGAATATAAGTCATGTACTGGTTGTGGTATATGTCATGAAAGGGAAAACTGTCGATTTCGTTTTGCTGTTTGTCATCAGTGTAATAGAAAAGGGCACTTAGCTGCTGTATGTTTGTCAATTGCAAACAAAAAGAAAATAAAAATACAGTGAAGTTTCATTTATAACATCTGGGAAATTCTCAACGATACACCACAAACTTTCTAATTTGGCTTTCTGTGAAGGAAATTTAAGTTCAAAAATTTTTCCAAAAATACCACGAATACAACTAAAAAAATTCTTTTCTCTGAGTTGTAATTCGAAACATTGAAAAACGCCGACAATTCAAATCATTTTTTTCACTTTATTATTTCCCTCTTTAAGAAAAGTCTTTCTCACATCACCAATAGTAAAATGATTTTACATAGTACAGGTTCTTTTATATTCGCACGAAATGTTTCAATATCGTTACCCATTGAAATACTTTTATGGACCCAAACCGTAAGAAGACATTCATGCATGTTGTAGCACATGTTTGTCAGTCTACATACATATGTGTGTGTGTGTGTGGATGTGTATGTGTATGGGACTAAAGATGGTAAGAAACTATTAAACAAGAACTTTCAATGTATACGTTTCCATTTGCCATGAGTAGATAGGTGTATGCGTGTGTGTGTGTGTTTAAAAAAGGAAACAACCATGAACGTATTCAATTTTCACGGTATCATACACTACCACAACGGTAAAATGAGTCTTCAGGCAGAAATGCAACCAAATTAGTTGCATTATGGTATATGCTTGATGTATAACTCAACACAACATACAACACACACACCCCGACATTCATTAACTCATCCATAACCAGCCATGCTCAGCAGTGTCTCAGTGTGTGTGTTTATTACAGAGAAGACAAGAGATAGAGAGAGAGAAAGCGAAAGAGAACGTTTTACGTTTATGGTTTTCATTTTATTCGCATTTGTCATAATACTGACTGACTTTCATGTAAGGATTATGAATGTGTATGTGTGTTGGTTATGCAATGGGCCAAAAGTTGAAGAAAATGATGCAAAAAAAGAAGAAGAAGAGACAACAAAAGTAAAGAACACACAAGTTAAACAAAAATAAAACTGAAGGAACTGAGCTGGTGGTGGATAAAAAAAAAATGATGAAATACCCTCCAATACCCGGCTAAATATGAGAGCAAAAGGTAAAGTTCGTATATGACAAGCGAACAAAAGCCAGGATTTCTCAGGATAGCAGCAGGATAGTACAACAAATGATGACTGGCGAGACAGACACAAGGACAGATTGACACACCTATGGACCGATGGCCGACATAAACGACTATTTCTTAATACTGTTGTTGACTGTAAGGCTAAGAGAGAACGGCTGACAGACAACTGCAATGCAGTCTATTGTCGATGTAGTTGTAGTTGTGGTTGTGGTTGTGTTTGTGTTTCTCAGTAACTTAAAGATGATAGCATCAGTTGAGATGATGTTTTACACACCTGCAAGCAATGCTTGTAAATATAAATGCTTGACTGATTATACACGTGTACGTATGTATATAAGTTTATATCTATGTATGTATGTCTGTATGTACATATGTTTGAATATTTGTTCCTTTCTGTTTCCTTTTTCAGGTTATTTATGCTGGATGTGTTATGCTTATGTGTGTCTGTGCGTGTATGGTTGGTTAGTTACTTGGATAGATAACAACAGTAAGGTATTGTCATCATATCCATCGTATTCATAATTATTATCTACTTTGTGGACATATTTATTAGGGTTTCTTAAACTATACATTAAAATTATAAAATTACCAAAATTTCCTTGGGAAAATATATGCATTATTACACGCGTAGTCCATTAACGTGCAATAAAAATTGCAAATTTCATACTATAATCTGTAGAAAGTACATTGTACTAGCTTTAACCACAAAACATACAGTAATCTTGCTAAGTAGTAACCTATTTAGCTACTCATGACATTCTTAACATCGCATAGAAACCCTATGCATCAGTTTGGAAGACAACATTTATAAGAAAACCGTAAAGGAAATAGGTTCAGGAAGTGGCACTATAACAATAGCCTCTTCACCTTCTCTCTCACACACACACACACACTACATTTATGCATCTTACATTTAACCACATATTCAAACATCGCTCTTGTGTACGTACATTCCACATAAGCATTCATATGTATTTATAGGGATAAGTGCATACACTGTATACATGACTACCTCGCTGATGTACTGAGAAAGCCAGAGTGACGTTACAATGCGATTTTTCTTCTGCTTTTTTTTCGGCTTTAAAATGGTACACACATCCATACACACATAGATTTAAAGTTGACAATATGATGTGAAGTACCGAGAAGTAAAGTTAAACTCATACGTGTATGTAGGTGGGCTGTGACATTAATAGCCGACCCGGTTCACAGGCAACAAACTGAGTTTAGCCATCACATCAACATTTATTGTTGGATACACTTCTTAAGGTTATTGAAACAAAGTGATGATGAAAAATGGTTTCTTACATACTCTGTTACAGGACGACGGTTATATACGTAGATTGAATGGGTCTTTTTTTACCATAATCATCATGATACCACCACTGGGCTGGCTGTAATAAGGCTTCGTGCTCATTTCACATGTGCGGTTTCATAAAGAGTCAGGCAGTCTTAAGTTGCGGTCTTGTGGCGTTTTTGCGTTATCCTCGTTTCATTCTCAAGTCACAGCCATTAGTTCTGCTGTTATTGTTGTTGTTGGTGTTTCTCCCTTTAGCCTTTTAAGGCTTTACTCATGTTTAATTTAAAATGATACACACACACATACATAATTTATATATAATTTATAGGGTAAATTATATACTACTAGAGGTGCATTTGTATATTTTTTTATAAAAGATTTAAAAAATGGGAAACATTTCAAAAATTTTTGTCGGTTTGTCGATTGCTTGCATTTTTTTATAGTAAATTTGTCGATTAATTACATTTTTACAGTAAATTTACTTGCACATTTTGCAGTCAATTTATCAATTACTTGCATTTTTTACAGTATATTTTTCGATTACTTCCATATTTTAACGTAAATTTGTCGATTATTTGCATATTTTACAGTAAATTTTTCGATTACTTGCATATTTTAAAGGAAATTTATCAATAAGTTGCATTTTTTACAGTAAATTTATCGATTACTTGCATATTTTAAAGGAAATTTATCAATGGTCTGCATTTTTTACAGTACATTTTTCGATTGCTTCTATTTTTTAATGTAAATTTGTCGATTACTTGCATATTTTACAATAAATTTTTCGATTACTTCCATATTTTAATGTAAATTTGGTGATAACTTGCATATTTCACAGTAAATTTGCCGATTACTCCCATATTTTACAGTAAATTTGTCGATTACTCCCATATTTTATATTAAATATGTCGATAGCTTTCATATTTTAAAGTAAATTTGTTGACTTCTTTCATATTTTACAGTAAATCTATTTATTATTTGCATTTTCTATAGTTAATTGTGTCTTGAATATTTGACTTTAAATTCTATTTTTATTCTGACAAGATTCACGCACACAACATTGTAAAATTGATATCTTTTTAAGTGTAAATTATTTGTTGAAATTCCTTTACTATAATCGTTCACAAGTATTTAAAATGCTGCACTTTAACATGATGAAAACTATTATAATACATATATCGGCCACCTCCCTATATGCAACTAAATTGATTACCCCGTTAAATATATGCAACGTAGTTTTACTCGGCCGTATTCAATCTATTAATTTAGCACCACAAAAAAAAAAAAATTTTATTTATAATCGAACATCAGACTAAACTACACAACCAGCGTACAAACATTATTTTTATATGCGCTTTTATATGCCATTTAGTTTTTAGAAATAATTTAAATAAGCCTTTATGCTCTTATTCTCTATTTTCCTCTGCCTCTCCCTCTCTCGTTTGCAAGTGTAATTTAAATGAGCCATTATGCCGCACATCTTCATATACATGAATACTATCGTATTACATACTGTTGCATGTATGTATGTATCCGTGTATGTATCGGTGTATGTAACGGTGTATTTGATTAAATATTTTTTTAATGGCTGAATATGCATGTGAGTGTGTGTGTATGTGTGATGAACAACTCATCTGTATGCAAATTAATATTTTAATTGACATTTTCTATGAATCGGTTTTTATTTTCTGTTCACACTTCTCAGGTTTGCTTTGCCCATATTCACTCTCCCTCACCCCCTTTTTCTCTCTTTACTACTTCTTCTATTATTTTTGCTTTTCATATCAAACAAGCCTTTGACTCTGACACAGTCACAGCCATTGTGTTTGGAACAAAACCAAAAACAACAAAAAAAAATGAAAGAAATTTCTTTATGGCAAGAGTGTATGTATATGGTTGTGTAGAGATGTAGCATATGAATGTGTGTGTGTGTGTGCGTGTGTATTCTGTTGAATGGAGGAAAATAAAAACAAAACAAATAGAAGAACCATTGCAATAGGTCAAGAACGATTTTATGATATCCTTACTTTGCATACCCATTTTTACTGGTTTTATTTGCACATGGATTTTATATTGAAGACAGCAATTCACTTATGTATGTAGTCAACCAAGTAGTAGAACATGAGGGACAGATATTTTTAAACATGAACAGAATAGTTAGAGCCTTAAGAAGGTGAATAGTTTGATTAAAAATTAAAATTTTTGTTTTCAAAACTGTCCACGAAAGCTAATGTCTGCGTAATCTTGCAATAATTGAAATTAACTCAGACTTCTAGATGTTACCAACCAGCACGACATACACAATATACCTGCGCTATCTGTGATAGTCTCCGATTGTAATGGCAACATGTGCCAAGTTGGTTGGTTGGTTGGTTGAATGTTTGATTTGCTTGACTGCTTTGGCACTTGGCTGATGTGTTTAGCATAACGAGCATAATGTGATTTAACCATCAAAGGATTAAGAATAAACAACAACAAAAAAAAAAAAAATGGGGGTGTTAATTAAATATTTTTCATATCTTTTTTCTTCTTTTTTACTCTCTCTTTGAATCAGTCTTTCAGCTGTGCTTTTATATTTCCAGCACATTTTATTGCTCCAGCACCACTTCCATTTGTAGTCAGTCTGTCAGTCAGTCTATTACACACTCTAACAACATTCGTTTAGGTTTCACGAATTCTATTTAGAAATATGCAAATTGAGACAATATTGGAAATGTTTCTTTCTCTGTTAATCATTTACAAAATTTCATTGAAATTTAAAAGTATTTTTCAGTTTTATTATGAAATACTCGTACTTCCAGCGGTTTTAAATGAGAATGTAAAAGGGATTTTCCATAAGATTTATTTAATCAAAGAAAATTGTAATTAATTTTGGCATAATTTTGTAAGCGATTACAACGATAAGATAATTGGTTTGCTTTATATAAACTTTTAGAATGGAATTCAATTTAATTTTAAAAAATGTTTCAAAATAATTTTGTTTTCAAATTCTTTAGTTATGAGCAACAGCATCGAAATGGCGTAGATGGACTAGAATCTGTTTATATTGAAAGACATTGGAAAATCTGCTTACGGCAATTATTTCAGATATGGATAGGGAAACTAAACTACTTCTGTAAAGCTTTGGTTTCGATTTCATTTGCTAATCGAATTATTTCAATTGTAATAAACTGTAGAAGACGGAAAAGTTGAAGTCGCCGAGTATACAGTAGCGAGCACAAAAAATGCAACACTGTGCCATATGATCTTTAATAAGATCTGTTTCAAAATAACGGTAACTAATTTATCTATTTTCTTTTGCTGTTAATTCTTTCAATTATAAGTTTTCAAAGTAACCACAGTTTATTCCAAATTCTGCTTTAAAAAGTTAAATATTTTTGAATTAGTGAAAGAAGTGCAAATTTTTAGCGAGCAAAAAAAATGCAACATAATAAAAAAATAGTTAAAGTAAGTAAATTATTTAATTATAATTGAAAATTTCTTAAATAAGTTATACAACATGTGTTTTGTAATAGAAGCAGCTCTCAGCTGACAGTAAAACTGCAATCATTAAAGCCTTAGAAGAAGGAAAATCCATGCGTGAAGTTGGACACCTCTTTGGTGTAAATCAATCAACCGTATGTCGGATTAAATCTCGATTTTCCTTGAGAAATAGTGTGGAAAGGAAACCAGGTAGTGCTAATCCTCGAAAAACTACCTCTCGCCAAGACCGCCAGATGATTGCACTGGTTAAAAAAGATCCACGAAAGACCGCAGTGGACGTTGCTAATTTCGCAAATGAGCAAATGGGAGTACTCTATAGGCGTTCACACTGTTCGCCGTAGGTTGAAAGAGGCTAATTTGCATGCGAGATGACCCGCAAAGAAACCTCTCATCAGTGCAATCAATAAAAAGAAGCGCCTGGAATTTGCAAAACGTTACAAGGATTGGTCAAATGAACAATGGGCTAAAGTCTTGTGGAGCGATGAAAGCAAATTTAATTTGTTTGGCTCCGATGGGATAAATTTTGTTCGAAGACCGCCTGGACAGAGATATTCTCCAAGATATCAACTTCCAACCGTAAAACATGGCGGTGGAATCAATAATGGTGTGGGGTAAGGAACGATATGTTTAAAAAAAATTATTGATTTTACGTCACGTATTTACAGGTGCGTTTTCCCGTGATGGGGTAGGTCCCTTAACTCAAATCGAAGGAAAAATGGACGCCAAGAACTACTGTGAAATCCTTGGAGAACACATGCTTCCTCATCTGCAGGAAAAAATGCCTCCTGGTAGCATATTCCAACAGGATAACGATCCAAAGCACTCAAGTCGCTTAGCTCGAAACTTTTTAAGCGACAATGATGTCAATGTTTTGGATTGGCCATCACAGTCACCCGATCTAAACCCCATAGAAAATCTATGGGAGCTATTAGATCGGGAAGTTAAACATCCGTCAAATAAGAGGCAATTAGAAGAAATTTTCAAAAGTGAATGGGAGAAAATATCCATTAACACATTAATAGCTTTAGTCGACTCTATGCCTTCTAGGTTGCAAGAAGTCATAAAAAATAAGGGCTACGACACTAAATATTAATTTTAAGATTTTTTTTTGTAAGAATTACTATTTAATTTAAATAAACACATTAAAATTTATGCTGTTGCATTTTTATTGCTCCCATGAAATTCGCATTTTTTTAAAATTATCGCACTTAAAGATAATTTTACCCAACGTTGCATTTTTTGTGCTGGCTACTGTATATGATAGACTGAATTATTAATCCTTTGGGGCGCAGGGAACAACTAAAGGGGTTTTAAAACTAAATAAGGGCAACGTAATATACGTTAATGAGTGCATTTACGGAACACTCTGCCTTGCATGTACACCTGTATTGTATACGCGTTTGTGTGGCTTCCAAGCTTTTGTAAGCTCAAGGCCTCAGTATTTTGGAAGTGACACTATACCAGAGATAATTCGTCTCAGAAGATTGGAGTGAAATAAGTTAACAAGTTACGAATTGCCTACAGAAAGTTTGATTGGAATTACCTTACGGTGAGCGAACAACACGTTTTCAACCCACCTGCCAACCTAATAGGAGAAGGTCATATGGCATGTGAATTATTTTACATTTCTATTTGATTGACTACTTTGATATTAAATTGGTTTTTTCGAATGCGGAACTTTGGACACTTCTTGTATACAGAGCTATACCTTTAACTCGTAACTCAGTATTAGAATAGAAGTCCTTTTAAGCAATTATATTCTTCCGTTACCGTGATTTAAAGAGAATTTTCAATTTATTTTCCAATATTTTTTAACACATACATACATACATCATAATTGGTTATTACAACCCCTAAATCAGTATTATTGACCTAGTTTCTCACACCACTCATGTTGTGTGCATTAATTTTATATATGAGTTGCGGGACCTACAGTTTAAAGTCGTCTCCGAACGATAGATTTTTGAGAAACTTTTTATGGCAATTTTATTTGTACGCTCAGAGTTTTTGACAGAAATCTGCTGAGAGGAAATTGCCGAAGAAATACTTTTTGTATTTTGTTTTGATGTCTGGCTTGGGGCTCGAACCCTGGCCTTACGTCTAATAAGCAAACGAACGCGACTCCGTATTTTTTAACACACGCTTTAGTAATTAATAATAAAGAAAAAGAGTGTAGAATTTAAAAATGAAGTTTAAAGAAAACTCTCATAATATGAAAAGTTAAATTGAGTTGTGCCGTTTACACGCCCTACCATTTGCCATACATTGTAACGATTTTTAATTTTAATTTATAATTCACAAGCACAGTTGCACACATCAATTAAATCATTTGCCAAAATCATATGGGGAACATGGAGGTGGGGTGCGGGGAGGGGGTATGTGGTTAAAAATAAAAATCAAAAGAAAGTAAAAACCAGGGCGGCATTACAGTCAGTGCATGCTATGCTTGTGAAGCTGCGAATGAATTCATTCAGTAACCGGTCGAGTGCAATGAGTGTGTTAATTGTGGATGCAATTGTTTACCGTTATACACCTGAATAGTCAAAGTGATACATCATCTATAGCACACAACACACTTACACTGAATAACGGTATTATGTTTGTGTTTGAATAGTACAAACAATAACAGGCAATATGCATACGAGCATCATTGGCTCATACTTGAATTTCAATGTTTGGTATGCATGTGTATGCGTGTGTGTGTATAAGTTTGTCTCTCTCCTTCTCTCGTTGCTCTCTCTCTCTTTCACTTTGGAATGGAATTTGTTTGAATGTTTGTTTTTTCCATTCGAGTTAAATGAGGCGTTATGAGATGCAATTTATGCACACTTTGTAAAGTAAATTTGTTTCACTAATTTTACATAAACTCAGCTGTCAAATGCAATAATATTCAATATTTATACTCTTTTACTTACTATCTCTTCTCTCTCTCTTCTACTTTTTTTACATTACATATTTTGTTTATTCTTTTGTTAACGTTGTTGTTATTATTGTAGTGGCCATTGCCTAGTGTTGTTAAAAGGTTTACACTTAATATGAAAGAAAATGAACCAACCAAACACTCCAAACATGTGAAAAAACAATTTAAATCGCCATATCCGATCGAAAGTGTAGTGCAACAATTTTGTAAATATTTTTATCGCCTTTAAAATGTAATTTAAACCTCCATACGAAATGCTACTTGACTGTCATTTGAAATTAATTGCCATAGAATATCCTTGTAGTGGCTTATGGTTTTATGTTAGTTTTCTATCTCTCTATCTCTCTCTCTCTCTCTCTCTTTCTCACCATTTTAATGAAATTTTAATAGAGTTTTGCTATCCTGCAGGTATAAAAATTGATTTTTCTAAACTTTAATCGTATATCCGTGTATCGCTAGATGTATTATTGATTACAATTATTAAACGATTAGTGGAGATAAGTGGAATAAAAAAATTTCTTGCAACTTTTAATTCCTTTAGAGTGAAAAAACACAAAAAAATAGAGAGGAAAAAGTGTTCAAAATTTTTAAATCAAATACTCATAATCAACATTGGGGACATAGTATACAAATGCAATGCATTTTGCTTAAACTACGACACATAAGAGGCAGAAGTTTTCATGTACACTGAGTTAGAAATAGTTTACAGTATATAGGTAGGTAGACATAAAACCACTTAGGCCACATAAAGCCCATTACGATACCACAGTTTTCACTATCTCTTTAACCCGGAACCAATCGGAACTTTTGATGAAATGGCTCAAACTATCAAAGTAAGACAGTTTCTCCAGATCGTTTACATAACGGGCACCAAAATACATGTACCCAATGCATGAAGAACAGTCTGCTTTCCTTGGATTCACAGCTTCAGCAAAAATCATTTCCAGGGCGTCCGAGACAGAAGCTTCACCACCAAGGTGGCTTAGACGTACATCCGTGGAACACCAAACGGTGGATTCTGTTTCAATTCCTTAAAAACCTTAAATTGGAGGGTCATACATAAGGGCTAGCTTTATAAGGGAGAAGAGTTGATATGCAGATAGGTGATGTGTCACTGGCCACAAAAAGGGCAGTTAGATATTTGGGCATAAGGCTCGACTGCAGACTTAATTATTGGGCCCAAATACAGCATGCAGCTACAAATGCAGCAAAACTAACGGGCATGCTAAGCAGGATGATGGCAAATATTGGCGGGCCAACACAGGCCAAACGAAAATTGATTATGGCGGCGACGAACTCGATATTGCTATACGGAAGCGAGATATGGGGAGATGCGCTGGAGATTAAATCTAAGCGGAAAATATTAGCAGCGGTGCAGCGAACAGCGGCATTAAGAGTTGCCTCGGCCTACCGCACGGTATCGGGCGCTGCAGTCCTAGTGATCGCCGGTGAGATACCTATTGACCAGCAGGCATTTGGGCGAAGAAAATCTTGGAGAATGAAGAGGGAAAATCTTCCCATTAGTAGCGCAGATCTCAGATCTCAAACACTACGGCGATGGCAAAGTAGATGGACCGAGGAAACATGCGGAAGATGGACTTATAAACTTATCCCATCTATAGAGGCATGGATACGGAGAACCTTTAGGGAAACTAACTATTTTCTGACCCAGTTTCTCTCTGGTCATGGTTATTTCCGAAAATACCTATACCGTATGAGCAAGGTGACTGATTCTAGCTGTATTTATTGCGAGGAAATGAGTGACGACGTTGAACATACATTCTTCCATTGCATTAAATGGCAAAACGAGAAGAACATGTTGATGGATCAAATTGGTGAATTTACACCCGACACCATTGTGAACGTAATGCTCGAAAGTGAGATAAAATGGAACGCTGTGAGAAGATACGTTGAATATGTACTCCGCAGAAAGAAGTTCGACCTTGATACAATACAACGGAATGATACATGAGAAGACGAGCCAATAGCATGAAGGTGGCTTCAAATATGGCGTACCCAGACGTGGGAGAGTAGACAACGGTCCTTAACTGGACGTCGTTCTGGGTCCTTCCCGAAGTAATGCAGATAGCCGTCCCGGGAAGAGAGTATCCCCAGAAGGAGGAGGGATTGTTTTAGTGGAAGCACCACTCGACGCAGCTGATGACGATCACCGCAAGTGCGAAGGCATTTTGAACCCTACCTCATACGCCAAAAAAAAAAAAAATAAGGGAGAAGAGTTTACACCATACAGGTAGGTAAGTATAGATAACTATCGATCCCACTACATAGTCAATCTAGAATCCATTACGATACCACAGTTTTCGTTATCACCTTTGGCCGGAATCAATCGGAACTTCTGATGAAGCGGCTGAGACAAGTTAATGTGTGGCAGTTCCTCCAGATCGTTTACATAGTAGATACCAAGATACATGTGCTCAATGCGTGAAGAACAGTTTTCTTTCCTTAGCTTTACAGATTGTGCAGAAAAAATTAATTTACAAGGCGTTCAACACAGAAGCTTCACCTCCTTGGTTGCAAAACACAAAACACTGAATTCGGTTTCAATTCGTTAGAGACCTTAATTTGGAGAGTCATACATAAGAGCTACCTTTACAAAGGCGAATAGAAAATTATACGACAACACCTGTTCCGCTGCTCTCTGACTCTAAGAGGTCATACACAGAATTATTTGGCATATCATTACGTTTAAGATATCAAACGTATAAAATCCATACATACACACACAATTGATCATACAATCCTTCAGCCAGGATCACAACCTAGTGTTAATTTTATCTATCAGGTGGCGGTAACTCCAGTTTAAAGTCGACTCCGAACGACAGATTTTTTTAAGAAACTTTTTCATGGCAATTTTATTTCACGCTCAGAGCTTTTGTCAGAAATCTGCGGAGAGGAAGACCCCGAAGGAATAATTATTCGTATTTCATTTGATTTGAGGAGTCTGACCTGATGTTTAATCCATGGCTTTACATCTAATAGTGTGCTGACTACCTACTAGACTATGGCGCGACTTCAAACATATAAAATGCTGAGAGTCAATTCCAATTAAAATATACTAGGTGATCCATTTGTAAGAAAAATTACGATCGTTACTAACATTCTGTGAAGGATATTCGTTTCTCTAGTTCAATAAGAAAATGAAAAGTTCTTAACATATTAACACATACACAAACATACATCCGCTTACATGTAAACACATACGAAAAAGGGTCGATTAATAACTAGAGGCTAATAAATGATGGAAATGGAAAAATTCGATAACGAAGAAATGAAACAAAAAAAAAAATGATTTTCTTGTACTTGTCCTCCATGTTATCGATGCTGCCTGCGCCTGCATGCAATTCATAATAAAACATCTATCGTCAATCGCCATACGCCATTACGCCATGCGCTTCTTTAGTCCTTGGCCAACGTCAAGGTAAATTGAACGTTTCCAGTTCAGTTGGGCTTCAACATAATTTTTTCCCTGCCATACGTTGTTGTTTGTTTTCTTTTTTGTTTTTTGTCTTGTGTTTTTGGTGCGCTTCATGAATTTTCTTCTTGTTCTTGTGTTTATTTTCTCTTCTCCTCCTTTTTATTTATTTTTCTTTTTAGGAAGTCTTTTACTTTGAATGTGTTTGCGTGTGTGTGTGTGTGTTTTTTTTATCGTTCTTACTCGTTTCGGGTTGATGTTTTTCCATGGCCCCTGGGGCCAGTGAGTATATCATGACTCGAAGGGATTACCTATGCTATGTTGCCATTAATTTAACTTTGTTTCCTTTCTTGTTTGCTTTTGACATTCGCCGTAAATGTCCTTTCGTTAACATTGTATGCGTGCCCGGTACATAACTCTTTGCGTTAGTGTGTGCTGCATGTATGTGTGGGTGCATGCATGTAGATATGTAGTTACCACACATACAAAGGCTTTCAGGTCGTTTTTGGTGGTTTAAGAAATTTTCTAAAGCAGCCAATTTTCTTTTTAAGGAGTATAAAAGAACACTCTCCACTGCATATAGGGCCCACTGACATTGCATTTTCATATTTTTGCTTGACGAAGGAAAATGTTGAAACTGTTTGGAAATTTTCAATTTCCTTAAACACATATAACCCTAAGTGTGTGTCTGTATATGTGCCGCCTCTTTAAGAATATCCTACAACAATAAAAGCCTCCAAAGTCATACCCGCCTTTGCGTTATGCCTGACTATTTCCATCCATACTACTACCATGTAAAAGTAAATTGAGTGTGAGGTTGCTGATGGTGATGGTGATGGTTGTGCATGATGGCCACATAATGGAAACCTTGAAGAATGATGATAAATCATTCATTTTTTCACTCGTTTGTGTTCATTCGTTGTCGTTGTCGTTGGCGCTGTCGTTGTGTCGTTCATATAGGCAGTCAGCCATTCAGTACGAACCAACTTAAACCTTCTTTTTATTTATGGCCGTTGGCTACTTTTTCTCTTGTGGCCTTTAGGGAAATACTTCGTTGGTTTTCAACAATTACTTGATGTGCATGGAAACCACACACATATGCGCCCACACTCACACACATACACGACCTTAATAATAACGGTTTCAATTCATATCCTCTCATAAGTAGTAGTAACAACAACAGTCACAGCACCAGCAACAATAACAACAACAACAACAATAAGAATGTCGACAAGTAGAAAAAAAAAAAAATTTTGAAGAATCAAATCCTGTGTTATAGTGGGTACTGCATTACCTCCTCCTCTGTGTATACGTACATACCTCCTCTATAATAGACTCTTTTGTTATTTCCGTTTTCGTCTACGTCCTCGTCAATTTAGCTCATAACCATCAGCAACATCATCATCATCATCTTCATCATCATCGTTAGCATGAGCCTTACCGTTACCATTACCGTTACTGTTTATATGTTAATGTGTGTGTGTGTGTGTGTTGTCTGAGAGATGTCCTTAATGCTGTAGGCTTTTTATTCCAATTTGTGGTTGGTTTTAGGAATTCTATGGCGCTGGTTCATCATATTGCTGCAGCTTTTCTTCTCCTATTTTTTTCTTCTTGTTGTTGTTCTTTCTTTTCTGTTTTTTTTTGCTGTTTCCTCTTGCATTTCTTGAACTTCTAGCACATACACACACACGTCCATATATATATGGGGCCTGATGCTGATGTTATGCTTCATAACTTACGTTTGGAACAATAAACATGTGAAATAAAGGATGCCTTAATATTGTATCTTTGACTTTAACATGCGACAGAGAGTAGAGGTTTGCATCTTAAATTTAAATTGTACACACGTTTAAAACAAAACTAAGTTGAGAATGGAAACTATTTATTAGAACTTCCAATGGTATTTCCAACTCTTTTAAATATTCCTTAAATATTGTTGCGCATTAGTCGCCGTAGTCGAGCAAATAGTGTGTTATTAGACGTAAAGCCTTGGTTCTAACCCCTGGCCAAACTTATCCATCTAAACGAAATACCAAAAATATTTCGTTAGGGTCTTCTTCAGATTTCTGGCAAAAACTCTAAGAGTCAAATAAATTTGCCAAAAAAAAGTTTCTCAAGAATCTGTCGTTCGGAGTCGACTTTAAACAGTAGCTACTGCCATTCATGTATAAAAATTGACACACACAATATAAGTGGTATGAGAAACTTATAAATAAAATGAATAAAATGTAAACAAAATACACAAACAACACTACAATAATAGATGTTTACATTTATAGAGATCTCGAGAACAGTCATCAGATTGTTTACGTTGCCATATAAGTGGCAACACAAACCAGGCAACTGTGTCAGTAAAAGTTCAGCCAGTCTAGTGTGAAGACGCAGTGTGTTTGAAGAAAGTAATCGTGGTTTGAAGATATCAATTACAAAGATCTGTCGAAGAATTGTCCAGGAATTATTATTGTTTGTGCAAAGGATTTTTTTGTTGTTGTTTACATTTAGTTGTGAACAGTGGCACACAGAATTGTGCGAATAATAAAGAATTTTAATTGAAATTAAACACAAATTTATTTTTATTTTATTTGCCATCTACGTGCTCATATTTTAAACGTTTTTGAAAGGTACAAACGTTACAGAAGGACACATTAACATTAATCTAGAACTTGCATTAACCTTTCATTGTTAAAGCTTATGTATGAAGAGAATTTTGAACAATTTTATGAATTTTATTGAATGAATTTGCGATGAACAGTACTCTCCAGTCTGCTGCAAGTAGAAAGACTTCGAAGTAAAAGATAAAGAATAAGAAGGAGAGAAAACCAGTTAAACAAAATACACAAACAACACTACAATAATAGATGTTTACATTTATAGAGATCTCGAGAACAGTCATCAGATTGTTTACGTTGCCATATAAGTGGCAACACAAACCAGGCAACTGTGTCAGTAAAAGTTCAGCCAGTCTAGTGTGAAGACGCAGTGTGTTTGAAGAAAGTAATCGTGGTTTGAAGATATCAATTACAAAGATCTGTCGAAGAATTGTCCAGGAATTATTATTGTTTGTGCAAAGGATTTTTTTGTTGTTGTTTACATTTAGTTGTGAACAGTGGCACACAGAATTGTGCGAATAATAAAGAATTTTAATTGAAATTAAACACAAATTTATTTTTATTTTATTTGCCATCTACGTGCTCATATTTTAAACGTTTTTGAAAGGTACAAACGTTACAGAAGGACACATTAACATTAATCTAGAACTTGCATTAACCTTTCATTGTTAAAGCTTATGTATGAAGAGAATTTTGAACAATTTTATGAATTTTATTGAATGAATTTGCGATGAACAGTACTCTCCAGTCTGCTGCAAGTAGAAAGACTTCGAAGTAAAAGATAAAGAATAAGAAGGAGAGAAAACCAGTTAAAGAAAAGCAAAAATTAATGAATTTAACCTGATGTCTTTTGAAAGTAGAAAGCGCTGAGATATTATCTTGCCACCTTCCCCTTTACATACATAATTGGCCATTACAACCCTTCAGTCAGTATATTGACCTAGTTTCTCACACTACTTATGTTGTGTGCGTTAATTTTATACATCAGTGGCGGGACCTACAGTTTAAATTCGACTTCGAACGACAGATTTTTGAGAAGCTTTTCAAGGCAATTTTTACTCTCAGAGTCTTTGCCAGAAATCTGCTGAGAGGAAGTCGCCGAAGAAATATTTTTCGTTTTGATGTCTGACCTGGGATACGAACCCGGGCCTTTTGTCTAATAAGCCAACACACTACCCACTAGACCACGGCGACTATCACCCTCCCCTTTAGTATTGTCTTAATTAAGTAATTCACTTCATTATTATATAGACAGATTTCACCTATTGAAGAGGTAATTAATTAAATTTAAAATCCTTGTCTTTAATATATTTAACTCTAGTACGTACATTTTTGTTAAATTAAACTTTTTTTTGTGTTAATGAAAGAGAACAATCGACAACAACTTCAGAACAAACTGAACTGAACTGTCGAAAAGTCATAAGTTTTGTTTATGTTGCATGCATCCTGACAACAAATAATCCTGTTGCAATTATCAAATACTCTTTATCACATTTTCTACTTTCTTCTTCTGTTCTCTCCACCATGCCAGACTGACTACTCCTTTTGGTTTGTGTTCTTCATTTGTTGCTGTCAAACTTCATTTTGTTAAAAAGAACCCAAAAAAAAAAAAACAACGAAAGCGAATCGGGAAATTTCACATGCTCGTACGCACTTTTCAGCTCATTAAAAACTTTTACGATTTTTTCTCTTTGCACTCTTTTTTTCATTTTTAAATGATAGCAGTTCTTTTTCTTTTTTTGTTTTTTTTTTCTTTTCTTTAATGAAAAAGTTCTTAAAGTTTATCTCAACCCTTCCTTCTGTGCATTTCGTAAGCAATAACCGAAAGAAATGAGAAAAAAAAAATTGTTTCACAAATAATTCTGTTGTTTACACCAAACGAAATAAGAGAATAAAAATTTCAGAATAAAAAAAAAATAAAAATAAAAAAAATACAAAATAACTGTAAAGATAAAGAATTAAGTATGATGATAACGGTAATGATATGTTGGTAATGATGTTGAGAAAATCAACACTTCCGGGCTTTATTCTTACCCATACACAGCCAAAGAGAATGTGAGACACAGAGACAGAAAGATGTAGAGAGAGTATGAGTGTAAGGGGTAAGGGATAGTAGAAAGGGGTAAAATTATTAATAAAACGAAAAATCCAAAATAAAATTAAACAAAAAGTTTTTTTTTTTGTTTTTGTTTTGCCTTGAAAATAAAATAAAATTATTAAGATGATATGATATGATGATGTTGATACTGTTGCTGTTGCTGTTGCTGTTCCTGATGCCGACGATGAGATGATGTTGACGACGTCTCATTGAAATGTTTTTAATTAGATCGAGAAAACTTTTCTTCACTCTTTCTTTACTTGCCAAAAAAAAAGGGAAAAAAATCAAAACCAGAGCCATAGTATGATGAGGTCGGTGGTTGTTTCAGCACCAACAACACTCACTTTTACGCTTAAAAGGCATTTTTTAACTATTACGGATAGAAAGTTCTATGGTGGGGTAAAATTTAAGTGTTCGAATATAGTTTTTTGGTGTATGAACAGACACAAAAAACGTGCTTTATGAAAATGACGTCTTTCCGGAAAAAAAAACAGAAAAAATTAACTAAAAAATAAACAAACAAAACAAAGAAAAACTTTATTGATGTTAAAAGATTTATTTTCACCAGACAACTGCAATTGAGACGAAACACAAATTGCATGTGTGGCATACAGTTTTGTGGAATAAAATATTTGCAAAAAGCATTCCTCTGCTTACCAATCACTCTCATACTCCAGTGACCCTTAGCAAGCAAAACAACAGAGAGACAAATTAAATTTTTGTCACAAAAGTCAGCACATTATGGATGTTATACCTCTTTGTAGTCGATGTATGTAGGAGTCACTGTTGCTGTGAACGTATTCTTAGGTTAGAGTATTTATTTATTTATTTAAGAATTACAATACAATTACAATTTATATTATAATCATGTACGAGCTGAGTAACTTCGACCATATGCCCGGTGTAGTGTCACAGACCAGAGCCTCTGGTGGGAATCGAACCCACGACCCTCACGCTAATAGTCTAGCACACTACCCACTAGACTACCAGGGCGCCCTAGGTTAGAGTAAATGGTGCAAAATCTATGAAGATTGAGATCTTACTTAGGCTAGAGGTTAGCCTAATTATGATCTTGCAAATCAATAAGCAAAACGTAGATAAATCATTCTATATGGAAAACCATTTTGATTTCATTGTAAGTTATGCTATTTGAAGTCTCTTGTAGCCTAGTAGTTAATGTGTTAGCTTATTGGACGAGAGCCCGCTGTGCAAACCTTGTTTCAATGACTTCCTTCTCAGCAGCCTCCTGGCAAAAACTCTGGTACTAAATAAAAGTGACAAGAAAACGTTCTCATAAAATCTGTCGTTCGGAATCGACTTTAAACCGGAGGTCGGCACAAAGAGAACATGATTGAAATCAAGAGGAAAATTCTTAGTAATATTTTCAAGGGTACTTATTAACCTAGTAATATTGATATGTAAGTAGAAAATATATATAAAAAAGTACAGCGATAAATCCTTAAAGACAGACAAATATTCTGCCAAAAATCTAGATTATTTCTCATTGTTATTAATGAGTCTCACACTTCTTCTTTAGAAGCTGACAAGCAATTTTTTACGAATATTGTTGATGTTCGTATCATATGTGTGTAAAAAACTGCAGATATTTGGGCTCCGAATGCTACTGCTTTACTATAGTCTTCACAACTTATGGATAAAATAAAAATACACACAACATGGATGATGTGAAAAGCTAGCTCTTGACTAAAGGTTGGCAATGACCAATTAAGTAAGTTTGAATTTTATTTGGAGTTCAATCAATCGCCGTCAAATCAAATCTGGCCATTCGTTCTTTTGTGAGTCACTCGAATCATTTGAATGTATTCTAAGTATTTTTCTAAAGTCATGAATATAAATAAGTAGGCTTATGAATCAAACATATTTCGAATGCTATGAGTTTGATGTCAACGTTGTACGCATACTCATTGCAATCCGTACTTATAAATCAATGTTGTAGTGAGTACGAATGAATTAGAGAGAGTCAGGAAAATTCAATATTGTTGATTCACTTATATTCAAAATTTCATGAGTGCTTAAGAGTAGCGGAATAATGATTCTTTGCTGATCTCTGATAAAAACTATACAACTCTGTTATATCGACGTCTCCTTTCTATAACATTCTAAGTCGAAAAAGTGTGTTTTGAGTTATGAGCTTTCAAAGTTTTCACGCGTCTTACGACTATTTATGTATTGTAAGTAGATTTTTCTCTATAACTTCGGAACGGATCGGCGCATCTTAACCAAATGTTAACAGTATTTTAGTTAGAGAACGTAGAATTTAGCAAGAACATTAAGAAACTTAGAACGTTATAGAATGGAGGCGTCGATATGATATTAAAACTATATTTACGTTACTATAAACTAAAGAAATTATAAATTAAAAAAATAGAAAAAAATCATTAAAATAATAATAAATTATGCATTCCATAAATGAAAAATCAAAAAACTAATTTTTCTTATTTTTTTTAATAATTTATTTATTATTCTATACATTTTATATTCATTTTTATATTCATGATTTGCATATTGGACTTAAGAACACCACAAAAAAAGGAAGATAAACTAAAAGAGAAAAGCAACTATAAGTTGTTAGTTGTAGCAAACGAAATATGAAATACAATTCAGACAGAAAAATAGAGAAGGAAAATGGGATTATTTATGTTCTAGTTTGGATTTCAAAATAAATTTCAGAATATATTTGAAAGAAATTTAATCGTTCTTTTTAAAAACATTCCAGCCAGCATTTTGGAAAATTCTTAAACAAATTCGAGACATTATCTGATCATAAAAGACTTTTTTGTTGGGAGAAAAAAGTGACTACGAGCGACTCTTTTTAAAAAGTCATTTATGAGTGATTTTTTCTAGTAGTTTTATGATAATTTTCGAATCGTTTTTTCTAATTATTTATTAGTCTTATTTACCTTCGTTTATGATTCTTCTTCTCTAGACGTCTTTCAGTCACTGTTTAATAGCGTACGAGTCTTTTATGAGTAATCTACCAGCATGTTTACGAGTCTTATTATTGTAATTTATGAGTCATGAGTTTGTATTAAGCGTTTTTCAATCTTCAATCTAAAAAGACTCAGCAATGTAATTTTTGTACTAACAATCTTCAAAATGCTTCTGGGATGAAGGTTTTCTAACAGAAATGTTAAATATTAACACAAAAATTATTGTTTATGCCCGAAAATATGCAACATTTCTTGGGAAACTAAAAATAACAGTAAATTTTTTCTTCTTTTTGATTTTAATTTGGTTTCTAGAGGGTGTAGATTACCGTATTTTTTTGGACGGCCATTACGCATACCAAAATTTCTACAAAATGTTGTGGAAAAAAACAAATAAAGTCTTCAATAGCCATGATTTATTACCGGTTGTATGTAAGGGGTCTCCTATGGTCAGTTAATTGAGCATTACAACCCTTTAATTTGGATTACGGGCATAGTTTCTTACACCACTTATGTTGTGTTTGATAATTTTTATATATGAATGGCGGGACTTACAGTGTAAAGTCGATTTCTAACGACAGATTTTAGAGAAATTTTTCAAGGCAATTTTTTTTTTAGCTACACTCAGAATTTTTGCCAAAAAATCTGCTGAGAGAACGTCGCCCAAGAAATAGTTGTTAGTATTTCGTTCCGACCTGGGGTTTGAACCGCGAATACACTACCTACTAGGCAAATTCTGCAGAAATTTAAAAACCATTTCAATCCATTAGTCAACGCTCAACAAAAAGTTTCAAGAAAAGTAACCCTTTTTTCAAGTATTTAAGTTGCCTTCAATAAAAAAATAACACGAGGCCACCTACGCAAAGGAGTCGATTTAAGTGGCCTTTGTCAATAGCCTTAAGAATTTCCGTTACAATTCAAATTAATTAAAAAAGAATTACAAGCAAAGGGAAAAAAAAAAATTGAAATGCATCCGGGCAGAGAGAGAGAAGACGACCGAAGATGTAAAATAATTTCGTTTGCTGGCAAATAATTTTTAATTAAAACCACGGACGGTATTTTCTTTAAGACTTTTTTGTTTTGTTTTGTTTTCTAAAAAAATTAGCATCTAAATAAATACTAACAATACAACAGCAACTGATTATTGTTGTGGTTGTTGTTGTTGATGTTTTTGGCATCCTTTAGCGTTTCTTTTTCCTTCTTTTTTGATACCTTTTTATAAAGTTTTCAACATATTCTTGGAAAATTTCTTTGTTAATCAAGAGGTAGAGGTAAAGACGATTTTACATTGAAGGCAATAAGTTTAACAAAATTTCCTTTCGTCTACTGGGGGGTGAGTATTCTTCTTTAATTTTACAATTTTTTTCCTTTCGTGAATTTGTAAATTAGAAAGCAAAGAAGAAAAAAATAGTAGAAGATGATGTTGATGACAGTCTGACAGACATATTGACAGTTGAATCTACAGTATTACTTTACAATTATGCTGTAAGTGTGTATGATTTTTTCTTTTCTTTTTTTCTTTCATTACTTCTACTCATTTTCATAATTTTGAGGAATCATTTTATGCGGACAGTTGCCAAATCAACTCGTTCTCTTACCCTTCAACACATCTCTTCAATTATATTCTTTTGTTTTTTTTTCCTTTTTCTTCTAAACCCGCAATAATTATTTTCCCCAAATTGTCAGCCAGTCAGTCATTTTGCTTACTGCGAGAGATTTCAGGGTGTAAGTGATGGATAAAGAAAGGGTTTCGAAAATTTTTTAATTAAAAAAATTGCTTCCAATTCAGGTGAATTTATATCCTGCAGTTATAAAAGAAATTCTTTTTATTTATTACATTTCTTCTTTCATTTTAATTTTAAGTTCTTTAAGAAAAAAAGGAAAAATTCATTCGAATTAATAGATGCCACACGAAACGTGTCTGTAAGAATCTTTAATTTTAAACCCTTTTGCCATACTTTGCCACAACAAATAAAAGAATATCAAAAACCAAAAACAGAAACCAAAAATTAAAAAAAAAAAATATATTTAGTAGTTGATAACTGTTAATGTTGCCTGCAATTTTTCTTTGTTTAATTGTCTCTCACATTCATTTTATGGCCATAAAAGATGACCATGATAGGCCTGACTGGCTCTACATTCGACACAAAATGTATGGGTAAGTGGGGGTATAGGAAAATGACCACAAAACCCAAACTTTTTTTGTGCAAAAAATATTTCTACTGCAATAAAGGAGTTTTTCCTATGATTACACACTAAATATACGAGGGTATTCATTAGTTTGTACCAGATTTCTAACTGATTACGCATAAAATCTTATCAGTTATCACAGCTAACAAGAAATATTTTTTCACATTTTCTTTTTGATGTCTTTCCTGGGGTTTGAACCGTGGCCTTACGTTTAAAAAGCCAACACACTACCTATTAGACTACAAGAATGACAAAATAAGTATGATTCTCGTACGAACGTTAAAATATCCACTAGACAGTTGTATGATTGCTCTTCATTGCTGTTCGGTCTTTTCCCTTTTTTTTTTTTGTAAATTCAACAAGTCGCCGTGGTGTAGTGGGTAGTGTGTTGGCTTATTAGATATAAGGTCCGGGTTCGAATCCCAGGTCAGACATCAAAACGAAAAATATTTCTTCGGCGACTTCCTCTCAGCAGATTTCTGGCAAAGACTCTGAGAGTAAAAAATTGCCATGAAAAGCTTCTTAAAAATCTGTCGTTCGGAGGTCAACTTTAAACTGTAGGTCCCGCCACTCATGTATAAAATTAACGCACACAACATAAGTGGTGTGAGAAGCTAGGACGTAATCCTGACTGAAGGGTTGTAATGGCCAATTATATATGTATGTATGTAAATTTAACAATAACTAAAACTGTAATTTTTGATAACTGATTCGAGTCACTCGAGTATTATCAGTAATTTTCTAATGCTATGAAACTAACTGATCTCAGGTTCAAACCCCAGGTCAGACATCAAAACGAAAAATATTTCTTCGGCGACTTCCTCTCAGCAGATTTCTGGCAAAGACTCTGAGAGTAAAAATTGCCATGAAAAGCTTCTTAAAACTCTGTCGTTCGGAGTCGAAAATATAAGCGGTGTCGGAAGCTAGCTCGTAATCCTGACTGAAGGGTTGTAATGGCCAATTATATATGTATGTATGTAAATTCAACAATAACTAAAACTGTAATTTTTGATAAATGATTCGAGTCACTCGAGTATTATCAGTAATTTTCTAATGCTATGAAACTAAACGAACAGGCTTATGAATCGAACATATTTCGAATGGTATGAGTTTGATGTCAACGTTGCACGCATTCTCAATGCAAGTTGTACTTATGAATTGTCGTACGTAGTGAGTATGAATGAATCAGAGTACAATACAGTTCAATTTCAATTCAAGTTGACTCACTTATACTCAAAATTTCATGAGTACTTATGAGTAGCGAAAAAAACGATTCATTACTGATCTCAGGTTCAAACCCCAGGTCAGAGATCAAAACGATAATGTGAAAAATATCGATTCGGATATTTACTCTTAGGAGATTTCTTGTAAAAACTCTGGAATAATCGTCATGAAAAGTTTGTCAAAAATCTGTCGTTCGGAGTCGACTTGAAACTGTATGTCCCGCCACTCATGTATAAAATTAACGCACACAACATAAGTGGTGTGAGAAGCTAGGACGTAATCCTGACTGAAGGGTTGTAATGGCCAATTATATATGTATGTATGTAAATTCAGCAATAATTAAAACTGCAAATTTTAATGAATGATTCGAGTCACTCGAGTATTATCAGTAATTTTCTAATGCTATGAAACTAAAGGAGTAAGCTTATAAATCAAACATATTTCGAATGGTATGAGTTTGATGTCAACGCAGCACGCATTCTCAATGCAAGTTTTACTTATGAATTGTCGTACGTAGTGAGTATGAATCAGAGTAAAATACAGTTCAATTTCAATTCAAGTTGATTCACTTATACTCAAAACTTCATAAGTACTTATGAGTAGCGAAAAAACGATTCATCCGGTTCATCAATCATCTCAGGTTCAAACCCCAGGTCAGAGATAAAAACGATAATGTGAAAAATATCGATTCGACGATTTCTTGCAGAAACTCTGAGAGTATACAAAATCGTCATGAAAAGTTTGTCAAAAATCTGTCGTTCGGAGTCGAAAATATAAGCGGTGTGGGAAGCTAGCTCGTAATCCTGACTGAAGTGTTGTTATGACCACTTATGTACGTATGTTTTTCCGATTGGAAACTTTGAGTTTCGGTAGAATGCACCTTTCCAAATGCACATGAAAGAAAGGTGTTAGAAACCATCAACAAATCACATAAAGCAATATGAATTTGACCTAGCTATGCTATTGCTAATGCCAATTTTTAGCCAACCCTCGGATAAAAATTAACAAAAAAAATAGTTTGCAACATACTCCATGTGTAGATGTGAATGTTTACTTGTATAATGCATTTCGCAATGTGGCAATTGCAATAGCAATAGCAAATAGCAATTGTAGTTTAATCGTACTCATAATTATGGCCAAAAAATATATCTAAATTTGTACAACCAGAGAGAGAGAGAGAAAGAGAGAGAGAGGCATAGAAGAAAAAAGAAACCACAAACCAACCAGAAAATGGCCATTAAAATTGTAGTTGAGATTATGCATAGCCAGTGCCAGTGCCAGTACCAGTAAGTGTTAAGCGGACAATGGCATTCCATCGCACATCGTTTAATGACCAAAAATTTTTTTGCTATAACAATATCCCTCTCTCTCCCTCTCTATGTCTCTCTGTCTCTTTGTATATCTAGTCGTAATAGATGAATGATAGTTTTTTTCTTCTTTTTTTGTTTTTTTTTGGTTTGTTTTGTATGCCTCATAAAAGATTGCACCATAATTACGAGTGCATTGAATATTTTAGAATGATTATTTCATAGCGATTAAGTGGAAATGTTTTGAAGCAATTCGTTCTTTGGTGGCACGAAAGTCTTGATTAAAAATTTTAAAATGAACTGAAATTGAAATGTTTATTATCACTTGAAAATTTATAATTTAAAATATATTCTAAGAAATATAAAAAGTGAAATGCATTCAAATTAATTAATTTGTTTATTTCTAGATGCAAGTATTTGTAAATTATATTTCTTATATGATTACATGATTAAAAGTTGCCATTCAAAAGCAAAAACAGAAAAAAAATTTTCATTTTCATTAATTTATATGACCTTGTTCGTGAAATTCTATGTAATTACACGGGCCTTATTATTTTTATTCACAGTCTTGCTTGTAAACTAAAAAAAAAAGAAAAAATTAAAATTAAATTACAGTTTTTCCCCCTTTCCATTACTTATTATGTAAATAAAAAACAAAAATTAATTTCCAGTTCCATAATATTATTTCTAATTTCTATTAAAAACAACCAACAACCAACAACAAAAAAACTCTTGTTTTCATTTTTATTTGAATTTTTCAGCTTTTTTATTTTTGTTATTTCAAGTGAAGGAAATTTTATTTGATTTGAATTTCTTATTGCGCCATAAATTGCATCACAAGTCATTTACATTATTTTTGTTTTTTTGTTTTTCAAAATCAAAACAGCCTTCTTTAGTAGACTTTAAATTAAAAATTCTTTGAACTTGAACCATGAGTAGTAGAACCAACTTAATTAATGGCTTTTTAATTAATACTCAAGCAAGTCTTGAATTGTTTTATGTTTTTTTTTTGTTTTTTTCATTACCAAGGCAATGATATTTCTTTATACGCTACAAAGTATATTTGATTGGATGTCATGTTTGTAAAACATAAAAAATGACTTAGAGGACTCAGTAACATAAATTCGATATATACATACATACTTTAGAACAATGTTTCGAAATTCATTGAAGAAAATTTCATCTCAATTCAAGTCACATTGAGAATGCTTTACTTCAATACAAAAGCCTACAAAACAAATTATTTTTAACCCTTTGACGGACACCAAAATATTAGTAGGTCTTCCCGTGGGACACTTGCTGTATCTCTGTTATTTGGCTACATACAATTTATGACGTGTATACACGTCACGTGCCACCCAGAAACCCTTGTTATGACGTCTATAGACGTCAGTGTCCGTCAAAGGGTTAAAATAGAGGCTGATCATTATAGATGTGGTAAAGAATTAAAGACCTTATGCGCGTGTGATATATTCTGTTACAACGAGTTTTAAGCTGTTATGATCATACCTAACAAAAACAGGCATAATTTAAATAAAACAAGGTTCTAGATCTTTATAAGCACTTAAAAATGTTTCCCATCATCTTAAATATCCTGCAATCATTATTTCGACCAAGCTTCTCACACTGCTTATATTGTGTGTGTGTGGCAGCAACTATAGTTTAAATTCAATTCCAAACGACAGATATTTTTGAGAAACTTTTCTAGGGCAATTTTTATTTACTCTTAGATTTTTTGCCAGAAATCTGGTAAGGGGAAGTCACCGAAGAAATCTTTTTCAAATTTTGATATGATCAAGATGGTCTGACTTGGGATTTCAACCGTGACCTCACATGTAATAAGCTAACACCATATGCTAGACTACTTTACGAATTTATCTTGTTAAATTCAATTCTTGATTTTAAAAAACGTTTGGCTCATCAATATTAGATTATGTTGATAAAACAAGCGAATGCCTTTTACAGTAGAACACTCTCTTAGGATTCAATCGGATTTAAGATTATTGGATAGAAAAACAAAATATATTTCATCCTTCGTCAGGGGTTATCAATTCAGTGGTTATCCAATAAGTGGAACACCTTTCATACAGAAGCTTTTCGTGACATTAATCCTACACTCCTATGTAGTTCGAACACAAGTCATTGTAAGTTTTTAATCGTAAATTAATAAAACAAATTAGCTGCTTAAAGAGAAATCATTAATACCGCATCATATCTTTTCAAGCATACCTGCCAGATAAATAAAGTATCAAATCCTTAAAATCGTCAAAGACTTTCATGGAAATCGTAAAACTAATCATCGGCATTGTGATGTTCGCTAGAATCGACACATTTTTCAGTGCCTTAGCTTCTTAAGAAAAACGGTGCTTCAACATCTACTTTGAGACTTTTCGACCGCATACAAGAGGGAGGGCGAAGTTGCCCGTTAAAGATGATAGGTAATATCGAACTCCATTTATTCATTGGAGCATCGTTGCAATGTGGCTTATTTTATATATTATAATGCTATTATAACGGATTTTGTTCGAGTGAAATAAGGGACTTGTTACCGAGAATCATGTATTTCTACGTAAAACTCGCCATTCTCGACGAGCACATACGTTTGTGGTCCATTGTGCAGTGGATCGCACACGGCATTACAAACAAAGTTCGTTCTATTTGTGTAAGGGACTCCCTTTGACCAGAAAATGTAATTTTTTAGCTTTTAAGGGATTAAAAAAACATAAGATACGTATGCAGATCATCAATCAAATTTGCAATAATAATAACTGCAAAGTAAATACAAACCTTAAGGTGCCTTTTAATGTACAAAACTAAAGAAATATGATGCAAATTTTTATTTCCTAAAAATCGTCAAAATAAGAGCATAAATCGCCACATCGTCAATATGATCCATCAAATCTGCCAGCTAAGTTTTCAAGCTCCATTATTTGCTAAAAAAATCTATAATATTCAGGTGCCATGGTAATCTAGTGAGTAGTTTATTAGACTATTAGTGTACGTATTGTGGATTCGATTCCCACCAGAGATTCTAGTATATTGCACTTCACTGGTCTGTTCCATTGAAATTTGAAAATTATGAACTAATTTGCAAAACGTTACAAGGATTGGTCAAATGAACAATGGGCTAAAGTCTTGTGGAGCGATGAAAGCAAATTTAATTTGTTTGGCTCCGATGGGATAAATTTTGTTCGAAGACCGCCTGGACAGAGATATTCTCCAAGATATCAACTTCCAACCGTAAAACATGGTGGTGGATCAATAATGGTGTGGGGTAAGGAACGATATGTTTAAAAAAAATTATTGATTTTACGTCACGTATTTACAGGTGCGTTTTCCCGTGATGGGGTAGGTCCCTTAACTCAAATCGAAGGAAAAATGGGCGCCAAGAAGTACTGTGAAATCCTTGGAGAACACATGCTTCCTCATCTGTGGGAAAAAATGCCTCCTGGTAGCTCCATTAACACATTAATAGCTTTAGTCGACTCTATGCCTTCTAGGTTGCAAGAAGTCATAAAAAATAAGGGCTACGCCACTAAATATTAATTTTAAGATTTTTTTTTTGTAAGAATTACTATTTAATTTAAATAAACACATTAAAATTTATGCTGTTGCATTTTTATTGCTCCCATGAAATTCGCACTCTTTTTAATAAATGACAAAATAATCTATCATTAATTAAAAATATTTACATAATGTTATTGATAATAGGTATCTATAACTGGAGGGATTAATAATCCAAAGAAATATTTTGAACTGGTCACCATTTTTTTAAAATTATCGCACTTAAAGATAATTTTACCCAACGTTGCATTTTTTGTGCTCGCTACTGTACATACTTTAGAACAATGTTTCAAAATTCATTGAAGAAAATTTCATCTCAATTTAAGTCATAATGAGAATGTTGTATTTCAATATCCATTTCTCATAGACCTTATGAGCGTGTGATATATTCTGTTACAACATTATACCGTCACTAATCTTAAGCTGTTATGATCATACCTAACAAAAACAGGCATAATTTAAATAAAACAAAGTTTTAGATTTTTGTAAGCACTTAAAAATGTTTCCCATCATCTTAAATATCCTGCAATCAGGATTTCGACCAAGCTTCTCACACTGCTTATATTGTGTGTGTGTGGCAGCAACTATAGTTTAAATTCAATTCCAAACGACAGATATATTTGAGAAACTTTTCAAGGGCAGTTTCTATTTCCTCTAAGATTTTTTGCCAGAAATCTGCTAAGAGGAAGTCACCGAAGAAATATTTTACATATTTTGATATGATCAAGATGGTCTGACTTGGGATTTCAACCGTGACCTCACATCTAATAAGCCAACAAACTCGCTATTGGCTAGACTACTGTACGACTTTATCTTGTTAAATTAAATTCTTGATTTTAAAAAACCTTTGGCTCATCAATATTAGATTATGTTGATAAAACAAGGATTCAATCGCAATTATGATTATTCGATAGAAAAACATTCTTCATCAGGGGTTATCAATTCAATGGTTATCCAATAAGTGGAACACCTTTCATATAGAAGCTTTTCTTGACATTTATAGGCAAACTTAAATCCATAAATATTAATCCTACACTCCTATGTAGTTCGAACACAAGTCATTGTAAGTTTTTAATCGTAAATTAATAAAACAAATTAGCTGCTTAAAGAGAAATCATTAATACCGCATTATATCTTTTCAAGCATACCTGCCAGATAAATAAAGTATCAAATCCTTAAAATCGTCAAAGACTTTCATGGAAATCGTAAAACTAATCATCGGTATCGTGATGTTCGCTAGAATCGACACATTTTTCAGTGCCTTAGCTTCTTAAGAAAGACGGTGCTTCAACGTCTACTTTGAGACTTTTTGACCGCGTACAAGAGAGATGGCGAAGTTGCCCGTTAAAGATGATAGATAATATCGAACTCCATTTATTCATTGAAGCATTATTGCAATGTGGCTTATGTTATATATTATAACGCTATTATAACGGGTTTTGTTCGAGTGAAAGAAGGGTTTGTTACCAAGAATCATGTATTTATACGTAAAACTCGCCATTCTCGACGAGCACATACATATGTGATCCATTGTGCAGGAGATCGCACACTGTATTAGAGACAAAATTCGTTCTATTTGTGTGAGGAACTCCGTTCGTCCAGAAATTGTAATTTTTTAGCTTTTAAGGCATTAAGAAAACATAAGATACGTATGCAGATCATCAATCAAATTTGCACTAATAATAACTGCAAAGTAAATACAAACCAAAAGTAAAGAAATATGATGGAAATTTTTATTTCCTAAAAATCGACAAAATAAGAGCATAAATCGCCACATCGTCAATATCCGTCAAATCTGCCAGCTACGTTTCCAAGCCCCATCATTTGCTTAAAACAAAAATCTATAATGTTCAGGTGCCATGGTAATCTAGTGAGTAGTTTGTTAGACTATTAGCGTGTGTGTTGTGGATTCGATTCCCACCAGAGCTTCTGATATATTGCACTTCACGGGTCTGTTCCATTGAAATTTGAAAATTATGAACTCTTTGCCGATTCTAGAATTCTCTGGCTTTACTTATTTAAAGTGGACGTTAATGCATTCGTCAAACTGTCAACCATTCAATAATGCAGCATATTTTTTTATTTGGAGATTATTTATGGATTTAATGAAATATACACATATGACGGCGCCATCTGAAATATTTTTATATTTAAAAAACGTTTTTTTTTTTTTTAGATTTTCAAAATTTTTGCACCCGCAAACATCTTAATTTATTTATACTAGAACATGAATGTGTGAAAATCTTATTCAGAAAATATTTTTCAATTTGAGAGAACATAAAAACAAAACATTGTTAAACAAGGTCATTTATTTTTGGAAAATTTTGTTTTTATTTTTCTAAAACGTTTGGAGGTCAGTAGCAAAAACGTGTGTGCCAATAGGGATAAAAGACTTCTGAAAATGATTTTTATTTTCATAAATAATGGATCAATTAGAGAAAAAATTTAGAAGAAGACCTGTTGATACTATAGAGTTTCATATAATTACACCAATTTTGATACGTACAATTGTACAATTTATTTTGATAAATTAAAAGACGTATTTAATGAAGTCTCGGATTATGCAGATTAAAATTTCTTTTTAAGCTCCAAGTAAAAATTAAACAATTAGTTATTAGATCCTTAATCTAAGGTCCTTCTTTACGATTAATTTTGTATAAATTGTTGTACTCTTTAAGCCGATTTACTTACCAATTATATGCTATTTAAGCAAATTAAACATGCTTGTGTAGTTTCTTAAGATAAAATAAATCAACATTAAAGCATTCTTTTTTTTTTTTTAAAACTATAAATTTTATTGTCAATGTACATACATACGTATTAATTTAAAATATAAATAAAAAAAAAATGGAATAAAAATTTATAAAATAAAAAAACTAAAAACATAACAGCTGTCAGTGTAATTTTAATTTTAAAAATTAAAAAAATAATTACAAAAAATAAAAAAACTAAAAATTAAACACTAAAACAACAACAAAAGAAAATTAAATTCATTTAGAGACAAACGAATAAGTCTTATAAGTTATTATTAACCCTTTAAGTATGCTAAATAGACATATACGAGTATAAACTATAATTAAATATTTTTTTTTATTTTCTTTTCTGTTTTCTTTTTATTATTTTTTAATAAAATTTATTTTAATTTACTAAAACACAGCATACTTGACCATTGGCACAGTCTGTACCCGGCCTCATAAGAGTCCTGTGGCAACGATCCATACATTCGCCCAAATGTTCTCTACAGGGTGCTGGCCTTACAGGTACTACAGTGAGGTCACAATATCCACAGTTAGTTGATGGATTGTCATATGAAATTAAAATGGAATTTCAAATGGAGGCGAATAAAATGCAGAAGAATAATACCAATTAGAGTTAATTTAAGGAATTATTTTTTAATTTTGTAAGGGATTTTAGGAGTTAGTGAGATAATTTTTTACTGATTTTTTTTTTTTGTTTATTTAGGAGAGTTTTAGTTTAGTTTTGATAAAATGTAAAATGTTAGTGTCATTTGTTTTGTTTGAAATATATTTTGTGTGTTGCATTCAACTCACATTCATAACAACATTCGACACCGCGATGGGTATTGGAGGGACACAAGCCTTTTTTGCTAGTGGGCTCATTACAATCGCTATGATGCACACACAGGCCGCCCACTAATACACATTCACGATCACCGGGAAACACTTCAACACCCTGGATCCCTTAAAAATATAAAAGAGAGGGAGTACAATTTATTAATAATTTCTGTCGTAAATAAAAATCCATAACAAAAATTAAAAACTTTATGAATTTATCAAGAAAAAACCTTCAGTTCACCTGTTTTTGTTTGTTTTTTAGTCAAACAAACTTTTGGCCTAGTTTTTTAAGGTCTTGCAATTCTCTTAAATCAATCACTTTAAAAAAATACGAAATAAAACAACAACAGAATCAATCAAAAGATATCATATGCTTTTAAAATTTTGTATTGTTCAGATGATCTGATATCAAATTGTATGCATGACCCATTTATTGTTTTTGTTTTCTTAAAAACGCAACATTTTAATCCACTTCACATTTCATTTCGCTTTAAAAAACAACAAGAAATACGACCATATGGGGAAACTAGTCACGAGCTTACTGTTGTTCTCTCAGAGGAAGTCAATAAACTGTCACATGTGACACATGGCTGGCTGGCTGCGCATTGTAATCGGCAATAAAAAATCAAAAAAAGCAAAAAAAAGAAACGTTTCCCAGACAATGATTGTTTGTTTATTTATTTATTTGTTTACATAACGTTATTATTTAATTTATGAGAAATGAATGTAAAAGATTATGGGACCAAGCGAATATAGTATTTAATTATTTAAATTTTATTTTTCTTGTTTTATTATTAAACAAAAATATAAAGATTTCATTCTCTAACAGCTCTGCATATAATTGATTAACGTAACTATTAATTTGTATGCTCTAAAAATATTTGCCAAATATTTATTTAAGAAATTATAATCAATAAAATATGATTAGAATCATTAACACGTATACGAATATAATTGTATCATTTAATTAAGATGTACACACAATTAAAAAGTAGCTGCAGCGTTAAGAAATTAATAATTATACACTGTTAGACACAAACATTTGCCGTAGACAACAGGCAAGAGATGTGATAATCAATTAGGAACAAGCCCAAGTGCATGATAAACCTTCCACTCAAACTCACAATGACTCCGACAAGACACAATCAATGTTACTCTCCTACATAATTGGTCATTACAATTCTTTAATCAGAATTACGACCTAGCTTTTTACACCACTTATGTTGTGTGTGATAATTTCTATACATGAGTGGCAGGTAGCTACACCTTAAAGTCGACTCCGAACGCCTAATTTTTTGAGAAACTTTCATGGCAATTTTATTTGCACTCAGAGTTTTTGACTGAAATTTTTTGATAGAAAGCCGCCGAGCATAGCCGCCCTGACTAGGCAGGGTTACCTACTAGACTACTATAAAATGTCTCTTCTACTGGCCAAAACCGGGCACTTCTTGAGCTGTATACTTTCGTCCTACAACTTGAACGTTGAGTATGATTAATAAGACTAGTCCATAATCAAAGCTACAGTTAAATCCGCTGTTTATTTACTAAATAAGAGAGTAAGACAGACAAGTGGAATGCTGGAAAATTCCCGACCATACAGGATATATTTCAATGGCCGATAATAGCCTTTAATAAATTGGCTTCTTCTGCTACTACTTCTTTTTTTAAGTGATTATGTCTTCAATCTGATCTTTCCAACGGAATTTCGGACATCTTTGGGGTACTATCTATTGTTTAAAGAAGGCGAAAGATTCTGACATTGTCTGCAGTAAAGTCCATGTACAACCGCTTATTTAAAAAAATAACTAAGGACCCAGAAGTAATTTTAAATTTGGGCTGGAGAAAGACTTAGCTGTGCTACATCGAAATTATGCCTGAATGGTCCATGTTAACAATTTTAGGAAAAAGTTTTAAACTATGAACATAGTTATGTCGCTCTTTAGATATAAAGCCGTAGACATTACTCAATCCATAAATCAATATAAGGAATAAAGATATAATAAAGAAATCGATAGTAGTAGCGCCTCTTATAGACATGTTTGATTGACCATAACTTTTTTATTTAAATGTGTTTAATTATTACAATTAATTTCTAATTAATTTTATTACACTCTGTTAAAAAAAAAAAAATTACGTTTGTCAGTCTTTTTTTTATGTATCATAATCCCGTTTTTATTATTAAACTTTAAGAAAAAAAAACCCGCCCAGCAATCAATCAATAAAAATCCGATCATAAACTTTCTAAATTAACACATATTGAATGAAAACGTTAAATGGTCAATAAAAAAAGATGAATAACAAAAAAATAATTTGTTTATTTTGATTTTGTTTTTGATTTTTTACAACAAGGTCATACCATTCAAAAACATAAAAAAAAAATTTAATAATTTATGCAACACGAATGAACAATATTGTACAAACACCGCCACAACCTGTTGACAAACGTCATTCTTCAAGTGATACATACATTGTGTTGTGCAGTGTTGTGCTGTGCGGTGTGATATGATGGCAATAAATAATTGAATTGAAGTTGGACTTGTCCGCCATACAATAATTGAATCACACTTCATTTTTCCACAAACACACAAGGTTCATTGACTTGGCAAGAGAGTGCCGAGAGTGGCGAGAGATGGGGTATTTAGTATTTTGATTTTGATTTAGTTTAACAATACAAATACATATGAAGACTAAACGATGAACATGTTTTTCTTTTCATTTTATTTTTGCCATGTTATTATAAACAAATAGGCAAACGAAACAAAAATAAAAAATATAAAATAAAATTGTCATGAAGCCAAATTGTTTGAAATTGTTTTTCAAATTTTATTGTTAAACATTCCCAGCCATAGATGGTCATGTACGATTGTGGCACGTATTGGCGGTTTTTCCACAATTAGAAATTTTATTACAAGGAAAAAATAAAAATATCAATTATTTGTTTAGAATATTTTATTAAATGTTTACTAACAATTACTCGTACGCACATTCAGTAAATAATGTTTTCGAAATCTAACAAATTTACAGAACATCTATTTATTAATTTTTTCTGAATCTAATACCAAAACAGAAATTTGTTGACGAAGTGAAATTAAATAAAATTCCCAAAACCAGTGCTATACACCTACAAAAGCAGTTTATATTATGAAACACACCTCCAAAAGAAGTTTGTAATATCCTCTGACATTACCCTTAACACTCTGAACAGTTGAATTTATAGCGTGTCCTCTTTATGTTTTTTTTAATTTTAAAGGCATCATCTGCCTTTGTAGCAGATTTAGATGTCAGATTTAGATAAAGTTGAAACAAAAAACAACTCATAATAAACAGATTTTTAACAACTAGTATTGTTTATATTACAGATCAGCAATCAAAATTCAAAAAGTTGAGTAGAATCGAATCGTACTCACAATTTCTGATACTTATTCTAATATCATGGAACCTCTACTCATATTTAAAATTTGAAGTACTCATCGTATTCATATTTAACAAAACGTATGATGTTGTTGATTTCGACTCTCCATAATTCTTAACTTATGTGTACACATGAAGCACAAATTAAGTTTGATTCGAGTACGAACTCTTGTAATACTCACTAGAAGATTGTGTGTTTGCTCTGCTTGCTGATCTGTCTTTATTGCTTAGGTGACTTTATAGAATCTTTTGTAAGTATTCTTAATTATTTTTCTAAAGTTATGAATCTAAATGCGAAGGCTTATGAATCAATCATATTTCGAAAGGAGTACGCATACTCATTGCAACCTGTACTTATAAATCATCATTGTAGTGAGTATGGATGAGTCAATTTCAATTCAAGTTAACTGACTTATATTGAAAATTTCATGAGTGCTTATAAGTAGTGAAAAACGATTCATTGCTGAACTCTGGTTTATATCCCTGAAAGTGTACTTCAAATTATAGCGCCTACTGTCCATTAACATCTACTTGATTATCAGAGTCAAGTGAGTCATTATTTTTTGGCTGTAAACAAATTATAACGCCCATTGCATGCACTTTCACCTGATCATCTCTAAATGAAATGAATTTCTTTGCAATTTTTTTTTAAATAAAGCAAAAAATCTCCATCCATTAAAACCATTTTAAAGAAGTTTCGCGAATACTGATAAGAACCAACATTTAAAATATTTTCCTTTTTAAATTTGAAAATCTTCAGCGTTAATGAGACCGTATTTATTACGTTTTTAAATAATGAAACAATTTAATTGAATTTAACCCAATTATCTTGAATGAAATGTCAATGTCAGGGTTTTTCTTATTTTTTAAACACAATTTTTATAAAAAAAAAGTGTAAAAAAAAAATTGAAAAGCTTTTCAGACAGATCAATGCGTTTCTGATTTATAAAAATAAAAATAAATAAGAATTAATTGCGCAATTGATTATAAATAAATCAAGTTTATTACTTGGATTTTTTCTTTCATTTCATTAATTTGTTATGAAGAATTGTAAGCAAAATATTTTCTGTTGACGATTTAAAATAAAGAAAAGAAAAAAAAAACAACAAACATGAAACGGTTCAAAAGTTCAACATCGTAAAGATAATTTCAAAAAAAGAGAGAACCAAATCAAGCCTATGTTAAGACTCTGTTTGAAATTGTATTTTTTTTGTTTTTGTTGTTGTTATACGTACTATATGTTTCAGGAAAATCATTCACTTCATTATCATTCAGATTGGCTGTAATACACTGTATGGATATCAATGCGATCGCAATTATGGCATAAGTAAACAAAATTGATTTGTAAGACATGTTTTATGCTTTCCTCTGGACTTTTGTTTTTTAAGTTTTTTTTTTTTTATTGTTTAATTTAATTTTGTTAATTTAAATAATTTTTGGAATTTAATTTTTTTTGTTTTTACACTTGTTTTAATCGCCACGGTCTGTTTTCAACTGAATGTTCTAAATTGTTCGACGCCAATTTTATAAACAAAAAATTAATTTTTGAAATAAACAAAAAAACAAAACTTTTTTTTAAATTAAACACTCATCATCATTCATTCACCATCACCATCACCAGCAAGCAGTAAGTGGCAGTAATAAAAATTCACAATGTTTTTGTACTTTTTTTTGTCGAATTAATTTCAGTTTTTTTTTTTTTCAATTGATTTAAATTTTTGATTTTAAATGTTTACTTTGTATACAAAAATTTTCTTAATTTTTTTTTTATTTTATATTTTCTTTTTTATTTCTGCTTAAATAAGCTAATGATTGCGATTTTTCTTTCGTTTTTAACTGCGTGAAATGTTTCGCACAACTGTTAGCACAAATATTATGTTTCGCACGATCAACTAGTGAATACTGGCCACAGTGATCAGTCGGTTTGTGAAACTGTTATTGGAATCACTATCAGAGAGAGTTGTTGTCGTCGTAGTCGTCGTCGGTGTCGTCGTCTCTATTGTGATCAATGTGTGAGAGCAGAAAAGTAGTGTGTATTTGCATATATAAAAAGTACGTACTGTTCATTAGGTACTTTTTGGTCCCTAAATTAACCTTAATGGCTGATCTTTTCAAAGATCAATTCGAAAACCTAGTGATATTATCGTTGGCTTTAGGCGTATAGAAACTTAATAAAATAAGCCCGTAGGAAATAAATTAAAAAGAAATCTTATTTCCTGGAATAATATCAGAAAAGTAGCATACCATACCCCATAACTATCACCTATTATGCAATTACCGAAGCGCCGTTTCTGGCGTTTCGTAACATATACGCTTAATTCTCCGTTTCAAGTGTCACCTTAAATACGGTACACGTCATGAAAGGCTTGTCACATCACTGTTACGATTAAGATTAATTGCTTTGGCACAACACATAATATGGCTCGTGAATAAACATTCAAAAATTATTACAAAAAAAACGATAAGTTTTGCAAAAAAAAAAACAAAACAAAACAAAAAAATAATTTTTTAAATAAATTATTAAAATTATTATGAGTTTCGGTTTTTTTTGTTTTTGTTTTTTGCAGGTTTTCAAATTATTTAACATTGCAAAATTTCAACCTCCGCTTGAAATTCGTAACAAAACTCTTGATAAGAAAACTACATACATATTTAAATTAGAAAAAATAAATTAATTTTTTTGCTTTTTTATTATTTATTTGTTTAAAAGATTATGATTATGGTACCGAAAAGTGTAAAAGAAATTTTAAAAAATACATGCTTGGAATTCATAAGCACGTAGCGTATAGGTGGGATTTTTTCTTTCCATATTTGTCTTATTAATCACGTAAGAAAAAGTACCCATTTACGATGGAAGTTAAAAAAAAACATCAGACACTCTTTAATAGAGACGTCATCACTTTATTTATTTACTTAAATCTTAAGTTATTATTTAATCAATAAATAAAATAAAAATCACCAATTTTTTAGGTAAAACAAACAAACAAAAAATACGTTACGGAAATAAGCTATTAAATACGTGGTTTTCTTATTTAATTGTTGAATTATATTTTTACCCACAAACAGAGAAGAAATAAATTTAGAAAATCATAAAATTGTCGTTTTTATTTTCTTAAATAAATTTTAAATTATTGTTATCACATGCATGCGAATCCTACAAAAGATATTTAAATATAGAACAAACACAATACATAAATAGCCTTTGACCCAGAATTTAAATCTACATTTGATAAGATTCTTAGAAATAAATACTGTCATTGCATATTTTTAAAAATTGTATTGCATTGCAAAAATAATATTGTTTCTAGGACAGAAAGTAAATTCAATTGTATCACTTGAATGAAACACCAGTTTTTTCTTAATGGACTTTAAACCGGTAACACGATTGTCAAAAAAAAAACTGACACATAAGGCTCTTTAGGTTTAATCTATACTTACTTATTTAATTAATCATTACAAATTTTTTGGATGTGCTAGACTGTTCCTTCAGTCAGGATTCCAACCTAGCTTATCACACCACCCACCTATATCTACAATTTAAACTCGACTCCATGCAACAAATTTTTTGGAAACTTTACACGATATTTTGTTTTACTCTCAGAGTTTTTGCCAGAAGCCTGCTGTGAAGAAATCGCCGAGTAAATATTTTTTCTTATTTTGTTATGTTTCAAATCCCCAGTCCAGACAGGGGTTTTGCTTCCGCATAAGCTAAACAGTGCTTCCTTATTCCGCATAATTAAAAATATTGTTTGGGCCTAATGCATAAAATCGCTATAGTCTAGTAGATAGTGTGCTGGCTTACAAAACGTAAGGCCACGGTTCACAGCCCAGGTTAGACATCAAAACGAAAACTCTCAACAGATTTCTGCCAAAAATTCTGATAGTAAATAAAATTGCAATGAGAAGTTTCACAAAAATCTGTCATTCGGAGTCGACTTTAAACTGTAGGTCCCGCCACTCATGTATAAAAAACACACCCAACATAAGTGGTGTGAGATGCTAGGTCGTAATCCTAACAAAAGGGTTATTATTTATGTATGTATGTAATAAAGGTGCAGACCGTTTTGTCGCGAAGTATTGCAACTATTCTCGATATTGCCTTTCAGCCACCAAACGGTTAAACCCTTTTGCAACGGCTGCCGAGTATGCACGACAGTCACTTGGTACGACAGTTAATTAACGATTCATTTATCTATTTATTATTCACTTAAGTTTTCACGAACCATAACACAGTACTTCGCGAAAGCCTTAAAAGAGCTACTTTAGATTTTTTCATCAGCCTAGTATAACATTACTTACTGAGTACTTGTAGCACTGTATTAAGGTGATAAATTAGCAAGTTTCTATAAAGCTGCCAGTGGTTTTAGGGGACTACATAGCCCACATTTAGCGACTTTCTTTGATTTGAAAGGCTTTTTAACAACACATTTTCAAGTCTCCTCTCATTTTAAAAATATCTAAAGGCCGTCCAACGACTATCTCATGTAATTCTCTGTTGAGTAGGAAAGAACTTTAAAAGTCTTATGCTGTTCAATTTCCAACAGAAAGCTTTGGCTTTACAGAATCATAGCTTTCTGTTAATAACAGTTTTAGACAGTTCAAAGCCCTGTTATTAAAATTAACTGTAAATTTTGTACATTTTGAATATGTGTAGTGTTGAAAAGTGTTTCCAGTTGAAACGTTACTTAATTGCGAATAAAATTCTATAAGGAAATACATCAGAGGGCAACATAAAGAAAGCTTTTATAAAACTACATACTCAATAAACTTTTCTTAGATTTCTTAACTCCTACCTGGTTTTCCATCAGCAAAAGTACTCTTAGGGGAACCACTGCGGTGTTGTTTTTCTTTAAACATGGCATTGAAAAGTCATTCGGTGTTTTACCTGATTCTTATGGGATTACCCCTTCACTGTTCACATTGATAAGAATATTGAACAAACAAACATAAATCGAGTGTATCTTTGAAAAACAGAAAAATGGAATTAAAATTACGACATTATTTGCACGACATGTCTGATAAGGTAAATGGAAACAAAGAAAAATTACATTCGACCCGACAGGTGATACTGTCAAAGCACATTTTAACTTAACAAATATTAAAAGGAGGCCTATTTTACAGATTTAATCATGGTACAACGGCCATTCGTTCTATTGTACTACCCTCAAGAGGATAAAAATAAAATAGCATAGAGAATTTCATACTATTTTCTAGAGCTAACCTCATAAGACCGTAAGTACTGACAGAATGCTTGTTTAACTGGTAGGTGGCATCACGTCCTTCGTAGATTGTATGTAAGGTAAATTGAGAATATCCTTCAATGGGACCAAAAACCCTCTGAGTCAACACCAGACAGTAAGATATTTACTTACTAATTGGCCATTCACAACTTGATTAGCGGACTACAGCCTATCTTCACACATTCTTCTAGGCGTCTCTGCGTCTTACACAGCTTTGTTAGTTGGTCACACCAATCGATGACAAGGCTTTCTCTATTTGGTCCTTCCATTCGACTCACCTTAGTCTTACCTGATCACACGTAATGAACGTGGAATTTTGTAGCCAACAATAAATGACTGAAGACTTGATTACTCACTCTTTCGTATCAAATTTGGCAGGCATTAAACTTGCACACATAGTGACTATTTGACATCAATATGTCAATAGCGCCAAGCGCTAGTGTCACATGGGCAAAACCATATAATTCTTAATGACATTCAATTATCTCTTCAATAAATTTAGTATCTCGTCTGATAATATTTCATTTCAATTCATTTCATTTTAAATTAAATTTGTCAACACGTTAAAAATAATTTTTCCTATTCAAATCAGTGAATTTCCATGCAACCAGAGCGCAGCTGCAGAACGTCCATATCGTTGAGGAGCTCATACCGGTCTTTGTTGCATCGGATCCAGAAATTATTGCCAAATCGAAACGAATCGAAGATTTTACGTAAGAAATTTTTTTCGAACGCTCCCGAAGCTTCTATAACGGTACTTCAGCGCCATTAAAAAGCATGTGAAGGGAATGCGTGTTGTAGATTACGATTGTCTTCCACCCTGGATTATTATATAGAAATGAAAAGGCCGCAATTAAAGTTGACGTAGTATGTTGGCTTATTAGACGTAAAGCATCGGTTTAAACCTCAATTCAGACATCGAAACAAAAACATGACAAAATATTTCTTGGATACCTTACTCTTAGCAGATTTCTAGCAAAAGTTCTGAGAGCAAATAAATTTGCCACGAAAAGTTTCTTAAAAAATCTGACGTTCGGAAACGACTTTAAACTGTAGGTTCAACCAATGATATATAAAAAGTAATTAATTAATGCACACAGCATAAATGATGGGAGAAACTAGGTCGCGTTACGGAAAGGCTGGCCTATTTATCAAATACGAAGAATGTCAAATAAAATTTCTTATGTTTCTTTATCAGCTATCACAGCCAGAATTGAATACAAGTCCATTAGTAAATGATATTATCTTGTAAAGTTATAAGTATCTGTGTTGAGTTCTGAGTTTTTCCTTGTCACATATCAAATGAAACATCAATTGATTTAGAAAACTTATTACTTAAGTGTGTACATTTTATTTCCTTAATAGTACAGCAAAACTTTACACAAAAATCAAACTTAAAATATTAAAACAAACAATTTAAAACTCTTAAGAATAGCCATAATATACACATATGTACATACATATACTATGTAGTATATACTTATAAATAGATAAAGTGACAACTACTAAATTATAAATTAAAGGAAAATATGCTTTAATCAGTCTTATCATTTATATTTAAGAATATGGATATTCACTTAATAAAGCAAAAATTCTTTTTTTTTTTAATAATTTTTTAAATACTATTCCACTTAAAGTAATACTAGGTTCAGTTAAATTAAACAAATCAGACAATATTTTATTTTCAATAGAGTCCCTTTTTGCGAAGTGAATACCCCTGATAATAAAAAAATATTTAAAAGCAAGCCTAATAGCTGCTAAACAACACCGCTTCCAGTATTATTGACTAACGTTTATGTTTAACATTTAAAATAAAAGAAAGAAAATGCTCAAAAATATCACAGATTTTGTTTGTTTTTTGCTTCTTAACAAATTATTGAGACTTTTTCTTTAGGAAACTACGATCAGAAAACAATTTTGAAACTTTTTTTTCTCTTCTTGAGATCTTTTCGAAAGAAAAAAAAAGTTTAAATTGCTTGCAGTTGCCACGCTCTCTCTCTCACTCAGAAGGCGTTAACTAGCAGCATCCTTTTGTAATTCATTGATGGTATAAAAGCTGATACTGGGTGTTGTGGGTTGTTCAATATTGTTGCTGGTGGTGTTGTTATTATTATTGGTAGCAGTGATGGTGTTGGTGGTGTTTTTGGCAGCATTCTGTTCTTGATTGGTGTTGGCAAATGGCACAACAAATATGGAATTTTTATTTGCATTTTGCATTTTCATTACACTCTCATAGCTGGGCGGCGCAAATTCACTGTACGAAGGCGATGGCGTTGGTGGCGGTATGGGCTGTTCATTTGCATTCATGTTGGCATTACGTTGGGTATCACTGCAACGTCTATCCGAGCAAGCCATTAGCAAAAAGAAAGCAGCCAAAGCCAAAAATGTGGCCACATACCAAACAATTGTTATGATATCCATGGCAGTTTGTGATAATTCGTTCGTTTGTTCTCGTAAGGCTGTAAGAAAATTGAGAAGTGAAAATAAATAATTAATTTAAAATAAGATTATAGATTAGCATATAGGTTTTACTATTTTTTTTATTTCGATTAATCTACAAACACACCATGAACACACCTCCCGACACTCACAAAAGCGATGTGAAAATTTCATCACGTAATATTATGAAAACGTCATTCTCCTACACTTTGCTATTCTTTCAAGTGTTCAATAGATTAATAACAACAAAATACAAAATACAATAATAGTAATAACGTTTTAATGATTTTTTTACTATTATTTATGACTTTATTGTTGTTGTTTCCATTTATTATTTATTGCACTGTGCCGTTAAGCCTTTTGATTGAATGGCTTTAAATGACGACAGATTACAAGTGTTTTAATACTCCGATAATAACAGTTTGCTACGTCACTATATGGCACTTGACATGATGACGAACAATTTTAAAATGTCAGGGCCAGTGAATTCTATAATTAGTGTAACAACTAATGCTAACAACTCATCTCTCTCACGTATTATGATGCAATTTTTGAATGAAATTACATGGGAAAATCTTAAAAAGTTTATGTATTTAGAGGGCCATTGCGGCGGCTAGGTCTTACTTAATAATAAGGTTCTGGAAAAACAAGTGCAATAAGACCCAGGTTTACGCTTAAACGTTTCTTTTTGCTATGCTTAGAGTTAAAATGATAACACATATGCGCCAATGTACTTCTCTTTAATATTCTGGAAGAAAAAGAATTCTAGCCGAATATGATTCTATTTAAAACAAGAGCCCACAACAGATGTGATATAACACCGCCACGGTGAGTAAAGAAATCTGTCCTTATTATTCCATTTCTATAATTACGGTTCTATAATTACGAATGTTGCTTATATAATCTATGATCAATTCACCTATTTGAAGAATTAATTCAAGCAATAGAAAATACTTTCTGTATAAATTTTGTAGAATTGTAATTGAAAAGAATATCAAACCCTATTATTGGAAGTCGCCGTGGTCTAGTGGGTAGTGTGTTGGCTTATTAGACAAAAGGCCCGGGTTCGTATCCCAGGTCAGACATCGAAACGAAAAAATATTTCTTCGGCGACTTCCTCTCAGCAGATTTCTGGCAAAGACTCTGAGAGTAAAAATTGCCATGAAAAGCTTCTCAAAAATCTGTCGTTCGGAGTCGACTTTAAACTTGTAGGTCCTGCCACTAATGTATAAAATTAACGCATACAACATAAGTGGTGTGAGAAGCTAGGTCGTAGTCCTGACTGAAGGGTTGTAATGGCCAATTATGTATGTATGTATGTTGGCTTATTGGACGTGAGACCATTGAAAATATTAAAAATATTTCTTCGTCAACTTTCTCCCAGCAGTCTTGTACTATATAAAGTTCCTGAAATCTGTTGTACGGAGACGTCTCTCCACTCATGTATAGAATTAACATACGCAACATGAGTGGTGTGAGAAGCTAGGTTCTTTTCCTGATTAAAGGATTGTAATTACCAATTCGGTAAGTAAGTGTATTAATGCCTGGGGAATAAAAACTGACTATGCAAGTCTGTAGGCATTAATGGTTTAAAGGTTTGTAAATCGTGTAGATTATTCTGGATCAAAAGAAGATTATGTCATATCGGATGTTATGAAAACGTTTCTTTTATAGAATCGGGGAACTATTGTCTTTACCAAACCATAATTTGAAATAGAAAAATATGGAACCAATGTTAGGAATAAAGCAGTGATTATAATGTTAATACCACACGCTATAAGTTCTTAGAAATTGACTCATTACCGGCTACAAATGTGATTACTTAATCAAATGTTAAAACTGAAGCTCTTTAAAATTTCAATTGCCGGTCTTCCGGTGCACTATGATACAACGAATACTAGAAGATATCTGTTTAATTAATATTTTTATTTGTGAAGCTTTTATGTTTATTATGGAGCTCATTCAGTCTGTTTTACGGGAATTCGTATTAATAATTAAATTTTCCACCTGAAGTAAAATTCTGTATTTACGATTTTTTGATGAAAAATTTAATTGGTTCTGTTATAACGTTTTTAAGTTTATTTTGAAATTTTCTTTTTTTATTTAAATTTACACTTCTATTCAGGTATGGCGTAAATATTACGTTAGATACGTAAATATGGTAAGGAAGAGTTAAGAGGAAATGTTTTTTCCTAGCCAATATCGATTACTTGCACTCAAATCACTCTGACGAATATTTACGTCACAAATATTTTGCATCACAAACTGAAAAAATTATCTTTAAGCTCAACTTACTTTTAGAAAATAATGACAAACACTTTCAGAAAGTTTGTTTTTAATTTAATTTTTTTGAGTTGTTTTTCTTTTGTTAATTAATTTTATTTTATTGATCACTTGATGAAATATTGTAATTATTTATTGAATTGTTGTTGCGTTAACAATATTTAATTATTTTGTACTTCCAATTCAATTCTTTATTACACTCTTATTTAATATTTAATATTGAAATGCTATTGAAACAATTTCCACTGTGACACTTTCTTATATTGATTGGATTGCATGGGGGTATTGGTATTTTTTTTATTAAATTTTTACACGATATTTAATGTTTTTATAGAACACACTTCCTGAATATATTATTTATCGTTGTCCATTTTTTGTTTTCTTTTCGCTGTTTTTTTTTTTTTTATTAAATTTCGTAATTTTTATTATGAACGATGGTATACTTACTGGTAACAATTATTGTTGAATTCAAATTCTCGAAATCACCTGCAGCGTTATCCGTATAATTGGTGTCTGCAATGTATGTTTTAGTACTCGGTTCCCGATATAATTGATCGAAGTTACGCTGATGATGACCGATTATAAAATGATAGGCCTGTCCATGAGTAAATGGCAGCGACACACTGACTACTGCAATAGATTAGAACAGAAAGCGTAAGAGACTAAATATAGCAACAGTAGACAACAAATTTATTTTATTTTTTGCAAGCAAAAAATCAAAACAAAAAAAGAAAAGCGTTTAAAAAATTGTTCGTATATATTAAAATAATTATCAATACAAGTATTCAATATAATGGTGGTTGAGTAAGTGTTTGTTTGTTTGTTGAAATATCAAAATATCTTACTAAACTATATTATCCATGATCTTTCAAGTTCAGAAGGATGTTGATGTTTACGAACAAGAATACTTACTTACTGGCTTACTTAATTGCTCATTACGACTACAGCACATCACCCATGCTGTGAGTCTTAATTTAGCCCATGAGAGGCAGGGAAACAGTTTTAAAGTCGTGTTTTTGGCAGAATGTCGACCTAAGCTCAGCAGTTTTCTGGGACAAACTTCTGAAAGAAATGGTTTTGAAATCAGGGCCTTGTAGTCGATATTATACTCTAGGTCCTGCCACTTTTAAATAAAATTAACGCACATATCATGTGTGATGTGACAACCAGAGATTAGCAATGAGTATTCGAAAAGCTGAGTAAAATCGAAACATACTCATAATTTCTGATACTTCGAAACTTATTTCACTCTACTCATATTCAAAGTTTGAAGCACTTACATCGTATTCGTACTTAACAACATGTATGTTGTTATTGATTTCGACTCTCAATAACTTAACATATACACGAATCACAAAAGAGGTATATTTCGCCAATGAACACAAAAATACCCACTAGAAGGTTTTGTGTACGCTCTGATTGCTTCCCTGTCTTTTTTGCTTATGAGTCTAAAAGAGTAGACTTATGAATCAAACATATTTCGAATGGTATAAGTTTGATGTAAAGATTGTATGCATACTGATTGCAACCTGTACTTATATATCAACGTTGTAGTGAGTATGAATGAGTCAGAATACATAGTTAAATTTCAATTCAAGTTGACTCACATTGAAAATTTCATGAGTGCTTATGAGTAGCGAAAAAACGTTTCATTGCTGATCTCTGGCCACAACCCAAGTCGTAATTCTAACTAAAGGCTTTGTAATGTCCAAGTAATTAATTTAAGAGAACGTAGCGAAGCATCACGGATATTTTCTACTTAAAATATTAAATGACAAGGGAATAAATTAATATGAGGTGTTCGGTACTGAGTATCTGATATCTTATCATTCATAAACTGTATTTGCCACACGCACACAATTATTATTTGTTTGTTTTTGTCTTTGTTTTTGTATTCTTGTTGTATTTTAATATTCATGTTTTACAAATTGATTGTGTAAAACAAAAAATTTTTCTTTTATTAAGGTTAAGCAAGTTTGGTATCTTTTCACTTCGTTTTGTCTCAGGAAACATGGGTACAATATCTACCAGCAATGTATCTTCAAAACGAAAGATAGATAGCTTTTGGCCAATATTTGTTAATTATTTTTGTTTTATTTTTCAATTTGCCAATATAGCTGATAAGATATCGTTACAGTGTAGAGACTGAGTATCATAAAGACTTTGTTTCAACTGTAGTTAGTAAATGGCGTGTGACTTTGTTACGGGTCCCATAATTTAAGTTTTCCTATTCAATTTTAAATACCTTGACTTAGTTCTTAAAGATTTTAAACATGACGTGACTATGGCAACTTGGTAACAAAATTGTGTAAATTATTGTTAAGAAAACGAAAACAAAAACGAAATTTAAAAGACGGCGCAAATTGCATTTTCTGTAGAAGTGAAGTGTTTGGGTTTATAAAATTGTATGAATGTAAGTTTATCATACAATTAATCCTTGTTAGACCATCATCATTAGAGCCCTAGCAATAAAATTTACTTTTAAGAACAATAACACTTAACTTTGCAAACATATGCCTACAATTATAAACCAAACTCCCTTACGATACTTAGAGATAATAAAGTGGCCTGATTTTGTTTACATACAACTAAAATTAGTATACACAGGTGTGATCTGGTTAAGGTTTCGTGATTTGTAAAGAAACTTTACAAAAAGAAAATAGAAATACAATTTACAATTTAAGTGTTATTGTAAATAAGCACTTAAAGAAAGTCAATCTACATTACAATTTTAATAAACAATTTCTTAGTTTTTAATAAATTAAACATCTTTTTAAAACTTGAAAAAAAAAATATGAAAGAAAAATATAAAAAACTTTCAATTTCAGTAGACTAGAACTTAAACTGGTTAACTATTAGGGAAGATGACTTATATTCTATCAGGACTAACTCTAGGCTGACTCTGATAGCTCTGAATTCAGTTTATAGTGCGACCCTGTCACAAAACGGTTAACAAACTGTTTCTTTAGCTAGAAATATATCCTGGAGGAAGAATTAACTTCAACAGCCTCATGGGAAAATGATTTCTAATGGCTTTAAGGTATAAGGGAATAGCCTTCTTTAAATTATCGATCAAAAAGTTACAAAACATTTGCACTGAAGGCAATACTGTATTATAATGTTGAAAAAATTCAGTAATTTTGTACTTTTTTTACTACTTTTTCATTTCAAAAATACCGTAGTACCCCTTTGGCATCTTCAGTACTTTTTCATTATTAAATATTTCATAACTTGCACTTTTCAACTAAATATTCATCATTAGCAAGACGTTCAATGCAATGATAAAGTAGAATTAGGCTTTAGCCTCAGTTAGCAAAATGGCCACAGAACGTACGTTGATTTTTAGGACACGAAAAGCAATGAAAACGCTTGCCGAACCGTAATGTAATTTCGGTAAGCATTTTCATTACTTTTCACGAACATATGTTTGATTACATTCCATCGACGGTTGACCAAACTGGGCTTTTACGTTTTGTTACGTTCCAAATCAGATGTTTTTATCTTGTATGTGAGGAACCAGTGATGCCAACTTAGCCCTTTTCGGGCTAGATTTAGCCCTTTTTGGAATGTCTTTAACGCGAAAAAAATTTTTTAGCCCTAAACTAAAAAACGCGCAATTTCAGCGTTTTTCAGTATTTTTGTTTAGCCCTTTTAGCCCGTTTTTCCTTTAACTCTGTATGGAAATATTATCTTACGTTTCTCTGACAATGACGAATTGTAAACCAATGTGGCAGAACTTTTTTCTTCCCAAAAGTACCGGGAAATACAAGCTTTGCTGAAAGTTTAAAATTGTGTTTACCTAATAATTAGGTGGAAAAGAAATGTCAGGCTGCGCTATCGTTATACACCGCAATTCATTCATCATTTGCTTCCATAGAACACTTGACAGAGGCAGGGCTCAATACCACATAGATAGTGATTTATGGATTGAAGAAGAGGATGACCAAGAAGTGAAAATCGTACTTAACAATGACCAACTTTGAAAGATTGTAATGTAAATTCTATTTGAAACTAATCTAGTGCCTTAATTCTATTGAAGATAAAATGATCTCAAAAGCAATAATATTTATTAATAAATTGTTTTCTTTAAAAATTGTGGTGGTTTTATCTGAAAAGACTTTTTTCATTTTAGCCCCCTTTATGCAGTTTTTTGAAAAAATGAAATTGTATTGTACTAAAAACGTAATTTTTTCAATTTAGCCCTTTTTAGCCCGTTTTTCATTTTTTTTCACGCGTTTGGTGTCCGAAGAGTTGGCATCACTGTGAGGAACACGAAAAAGTCGTTAGTTTTTCTGTTCGGTTTTTGAAAAATCTGTCGTTCGGAGTCGAATTTAAACTGCAAGTCCTGCCACTCATATATAAAATTAACACACACAAAACACGGCATGTTTATAGACGGTAACCGTAGCTAAACAGCTGATTCTGTTTAAAATGTCAAAATGTTGTTGTTTTTTTAGTGTTTGTTGTAGCCATTTTTATAAATTTTTTAACATTTTTCTTTCTATTGTTATTCGTCAGTCAGTGATGAATACACTTGGTCAGCTGTTTTTGACATTAGGCATACTCTTTACAGAAACAAAATCCCTGTTGTTTTTGCATTGTTGTATTTGTTGTAGAGACGTTCCTACCTGTTATATAAATCTGCCTTGATACAAAATATGTATGTGGTGCGAGAAGTTAGGTCATAATCCTGATTAAAGGCTTATAGTGACCAATGTGTATGTATGCATTTTTTTACAAAAGCACCATTTGGTGCAAAAAAGTACTCTTTCAGTTAGAGTTCAGTACCATTTCAAAATTTCAATTTTGCAACACTGCTGTAATGCTAAATATGGAATTATTTTTATTTACAAAATTGACTTTCCTCTTGGATATTTATTTAAAATTAATTTAAAGGAAAAACACAATTCTTATATCATGTAATAAACGCTATTAATTTCATCAGATTTTTTCTGAATAGCGTATCACTTTGGCAATTGATTTTAATATTTCCAGACAGTATTGTTAAAAAAAAAATATTTAAAAAAAAAAATTAATTTTTTATATTTATTTTTAAAACAATTGAAAATTACTGTGCCGTAGAATTTTGTACATTATTTAACGGTAACTGTTAATTAAATTTGTTATTGTTTTTTGAAATTAAAATATTTTGGAATATTTTAACCGAAACAAGGAAATTTTATTTTAAAACCCTCTAGAAAATATAAAAAAAAAAGATGTTTTGAAGGTATTTATCATACCATAAAACAATAAACAACGATTTTTGTATAATAAAAACAAAATTTACACAAATTTATTAACTAATTAGTTGACTACAATATGATTTTGTTGCAAAAAAAAAATTTACTTTTTTTAATTTCATTTTATTTATTTAATTTTGTTTTTTTTATTTTTTTGTGTGAATGCAAATCAAATTAGCATTCTGAGAATAATTTTGTTGTGCTCGTTGCCATTATTGCACTGGAGTTTTCTAATTCAAATTTAATTTGAACTTGAGCGTTGATTTTTTCGATCTACATGGCCTCAGTTACTTTCATTAGATATTGTATTTCCTTCTAATTATTATTTGCCTTAAATATTTAATTAAAAATTAAATCTCTATTGTCAGTTAGTTAGTTTAGGAACTGAAAAAAAAAAATATGAAAATATATATCAGGTGCTAAAATCATGTGAAATTTTTTTTTTGTTAGAAAATTATTGTTAATGTGAGAAAATTTATGAAAGAAATAAGAAAGAAAATAAGCAAATAATAAAAGTTGAAGAATTTATTTTATTCATATAACAACTATAATGATTTGTTATGATATTTAACGAATATTTTTTAATGGATTATATTGTTATTGTTATTGCATACAAAATAAATTAGGGAAGAAGAAAAACAAAGTAATTAATTTCATATTTAAAGAACATTTATAAGAGAAAAAAAACTAAAAAAAAAATTATTAAAAACTGATAAAACAATCCGGTAGTTGTTAATCAATCAATCAATTATTATTCAATCGAATGGAATAATAAATTATTTATTAACCCTATACTACACATTCAATACATATCATAATAAAATTATGCCACGTTATGGCATTTAAAGGAATTAAATCTTTTGATATTTAAGGGGTTAGTATACTTTCTAATTTTGAAAAAATTAATGTTTTTCCTCACAGTTTTAGTTAGTTTAGAGCCATAGAAAAAATCGATACGAATAAAAGGAGAAAAACACAAAATAGTACAACAAAATGGTACAAAAACTTATTAACCGATTTCGCTGAAATTTTTGGTCACTGTTCCTAAGACAAATAGCCTTAGCCAGAACTAATTTTGGTAAACAATTAAAGTAGAAAAAATAGGCAAAAACGCCGCCATTTTGTTATTTTTTCACATTTTCAAAACATGCTTCTTAAGATTTTTGCTTTCAGGCATTCTTCAAATCATGGTAATCATAACCATGAGATGATCCTATTCAAGCTACCCTAGTTGAATTTTTGTATAAACTATCAAGTGTCCCTTTTAACATATAAAAAGAATCACTTGTTTAAATAAATTTATGTTCAAAGAAAAGCCGACTAACTCCTTAAAATTCTTAAGGAAAAATATTTATTTTTAATTAAACTTAAGACATTTGAAATCCTGAGGTTAAAAGTAAACATAACGTTTAAGCTTGTATTTTGTAAATTAAAGATTTAATTACTTTATGGCTCTGATATCAAGTACTTTAAACTACTTTTGAAAAACTAACTGAAAAAGATACAGGAAATCCATTAAAAAATGTTTACGCTTCAAACTAAACGCTTAAACTTAACAGTTCTAATTTGTTCGACAAAGCAACGCTTAACAATTACTATGATTAACCCTTTATGAAACCAAAAAAAAAATTGAATTTTATAACTTTGTAATGTTTAAGGCTTTCAGTATTTAATGTTCTAGGAAAAGTCCCCTTGTGGCTATTTCTTTTTTTTTTTGTCAGTCATATGGTGAAGCCAAATCAGTTTTTATAATTGTATTCCATATCAGAATATAAACAATAAAAATATTTAAATTCAATAAAAAAAAAAAAATAAATGAGAAAAAAAATATAAATATTGTAACGTAATTTAAAATAAATTCTATTTTATTTTATTTTTTTAATCGTTTAATATTTGAATTATTAAATTGTCAGTCATGTTATAAGCCTCCGTCTGAAACTCATTAAGTTCTTCACAATGAATGAATCAGTGTTATGGCGTAGCAAAAAAAAAAAAGAGACACAAAAAACAGAGAATCAGAGTCAAATGCGGTCAGCCAGTTAGTCTTTTGAAAAGGGGTTTCCTGTTTCGTTCAATAAACAGAACAAAAAAAAAAATGTTTTTTAATTGTTTTTTTTTTAATATTAAAAAATTAATAAAAAAAAGAGGCGTTAAATGTTAAATTATTTTGTTTAGAAAAGTCGTTTGTGTGTCTGCTAATAATTTCGTCACAACGTGCAATTGAACTTTAGAATCTCGTTTGTTTAATTTCAACTGATTTTCTCTTTTAATTGGTTTTTTTTATTTCTTCAAAAGCTTAGTTTACAAATGGAATTTCCTAAGAAGACCATGAATTTTAAGAAAATATTGTGATTCAATAAAATGGAAAATTATTTAAATAAACAATTTAAAATCTTTTAAACCATTTTAAAGCAGATATTTCTCTTAAGTTTCCTTTCATTATATGTACGTCACGTAGAAATTGTCACGTTATAATTGTCTCAGAAAAGTTCGAACGTATATCATCCAGCCCGTGCCTCTTTATGATGTACAAGCTTAAACGGTAATTAAGCACAGCCATTAAGAAAAACCCTGTATGAGGTCAACAATACAGACTTTGTGCAACGCATTAATATCCAGCGGCTCGGTCATTTCATTGGGATAGAAGAGGAAGCTCTGGTGAGATGGGTATTTGATGTCAGAAAGAATTAGCAGAAATTGGCGTAGAGGACGGCATTGTATCAATAACTAACGAACAACTAACGAAGACACGCAAATAGTGGAGGATGTGTTAAAGCGAATTAAATAAGTAAGTAAGCACCCCAAAACAAGAGTTTAATGGAATAATGCACATACTTACATAATTGGTCATTGCAATCCTTTAGTAAGGATTAGGACCTAGCTTCTCACGCCACTTATGTTGCGTGTGTTAATTTTACACGTGACAGCAGGAACCTAGAGTGTAAAGTCGATTCCGAACGATAGACTGTTGAGAGACTTTTCATGGCATTTTTATTTACTCTCAGAGTTTTTGCCAGAAATCTGCTGAGAGGAAGTCGCCAAAGAAATATTTTCATATTTTTGTTTATATGTTTGACCTGGGGTTTGAACCGTGGCTTTACGTCTAATAAGCCGACAAATAAATATTTTATCCATTTTGTTATTGTTTATGCCAACAGAGGTATAACAAAAAAGCAATTGTTGTCGCTTACATGAAGTTGTGAACAGTGGCACACAGAATTAATTAAAACTAAACAATCTACGAGTTCATATTTTAAACGTTTTTAAGAAATAAAAACATAAAATATCATTTCAACGAATAAAGACCAAAGTTGTCAAAAGGAAACGATGTACCTTAGCCTATATAGATATTGTCTGATATGATTTATCACTCGCAAATTGTACTCAATCTAGTACTTTACAGTTAATAAACGTTATACATTTCCATTAAAATATAAGGTTACGTACACATTGTCTAGAAAGAAAGCTGTTCAGCTATATCCGCAATGATTTTCAAATTTCTTTCCATTGCAATCAACTTTCAAAATCACTGCTTCATTGTGTTCTATTTTTAAGCCTTATCTGATTCTATTTTTGTACTTCGATTTTAGCATTTCTAATTAAAAAAAAAACGAAATTTATCACAAATATAAAATTAATATTGTTGTATTATTAATAAATAAATAAAATAGATTAAAATTAATTTTGTTTTCGACTAGCGACTCAACTTGAAGTGAAATGAAGTGGCTTTTTTTCTTAGTTCAGGTGTTGTTTGCATTCAGCAACTGTGTATGTATGTCTCATGACTCAATGCAACTGTACTGAACGGCAAACTCCACCTTAATTTTTTTCTTATTGATTTAATCATTATTCCTTTATTATTTTTTTTTTTTTGCTTAAATTAATTTTTTTTTAATCATTATAAGTCCAATAAAAAATTATTTGCAAATATTTAATAAATAAAGTGAAGGAATAGCGCGCATTTTCGTTCAATTAGTAGCTTGACTTTAATTAAAAATGAAAATATTGACTTTGCAACCGAAAAAATCGTCGGAAGAGAGAGAGGCGATTTTAAATGAAATATTTGTTATAATTTTAATAAAAGAACACAAAACATGTATTTATTATGCACCCAAGAATACTGGGATATTAATGTATTTTCATAATTTAAAAATTGACGAAACCATTTGCTTTTAATGGCTGGATGATAATGGATTTCCTGTAATCAATCAAAATGGAAATGCAAAAAAAAAAAAACGAATCTAAACGAAGAAAACATCTTTATTTGAGTTCTTGCCAGTAATTTGCTTATTAAGGCAGAGAGTGTTCTACTTTAATATGCTCAATATATACATAATTGGTCATTACAACCCTTTAGTCTGGCTTACAATCTAGTTTCTCACACCAATTATGTTGTGTGCGTAAATATTTATACATGAGTGGTGGGACCTACAGGTTTAAGTCGACTCTGAACGACATATTTTTGAGAAACTTTTCATTGAAAATTTATTTACTCTCAGAGTTTTTGCAGGAAATCTTCTGAGTGAAATATTTTGTCTAAAATCGTTGAGCTGGAGATGCCAGATCTGGGGTTTGAACCGAGGCCTCTCGTCTAATAAGCCAACTTACTGCCTACTAGACCTTGGCAACTTCACGTGCTCAAACGGTGCGATGTATTCCGAATTAAGCTTTCGATTGCAGTTATTTTTATATAAGAGCGTACAGTCAAGGATCTCAGGATATGGAAGATCAAAAACCTTCGTCTTCCTGCAAGAACAAGTGCTGACACATTAAATAAATTATAGCCTTCGCATGTTTTTCGAAATCGCAATATTTATAATTTAATTCAAATTTATTTAAAAATTATCGTTCGCAATTTTAGGTTTAGGTATTATATTGGGATACCCCCTCGAAGGTGGAGGTCTCAATTAGGCCAGTATTTAAGCCCATTGTAATATTCTTCCACCCTCAAAAAACATTCGTAAATTCGTAATCCGTATCGATAAGGTTTTCTATTAAACAAAAAACTATCAACCACCATTTGTATAATAAAAATTAAATTATTTTGATGTGCACATATGTTCACATTGATTAACTTACCACAAATTGCCAGCAGTCTTGTGGCAGCTGCACTATTTTTAGCCAAAGCAAACATTTTCGAAATTATTTCTAAATTTATTAAAAATTGTTTTAATTGCAATAACAGCACTTTCAAAATTATTTTAACTGTTTTTTATTTTCCTTGCACTAAATGTGTTGTTTTTTTTTTCTCCAAAAACCAAACGATAAATATTTTAAAAGACTTTTCTTGAGGGGTTTTTTCTTTGCTGCTTTTCTACAAAAAGAAAATTTTTTTTCTTCTTGTCTGTGCTCAAGAAACTATTTTTACAGCAGCACAATCGCACAAAGACAATTTTCTTTTATTTTATTTTTTAAATTAATTTCTTGGCTTTTACGTAGAAAATAGATTTTTTTGTTTATTTTTCGATGCTTTTATTAGAAAACGTTTCGTATATTTTCTTTTTCTTTTTTTGATTTTTTTTTTTTCAATTTTTACATCAAAACTAAGAAATACCGGCAAACGAGCGCTAACGTTGATTCACTATGTGTATGCGCTTCAGACACGTTCAACAAACTGTCAAGTTCAAGATTGTTTACGCTACTGATCGTTGTGCAGACAGACCCCACAGAACTCACAGAATTGCTATCCACTACAGCAAGACTCAAATGAGAAAAAAAAAGATATTTTTTTGCAAAGAAATAAAAGTTTTTGTTTTTATTGTATTTTATTGCACATGAGCTGAGCTAAACAGACTGACTGGCTGAGTATTTGTCAAACTGTTGTTAGAAATGTAATTGTTGTTATTATTATTATTTTAAACTTATACGAGTTGTTATTGCTATAAAACCGCTAATGTAAACACACCAACCCCAACACACCCTGGCAATATCAGCAATTGTGACAGCAGCACTAGCAACAAGCAATAGAGCAATGAATTGTTTTTTTTTATGCGATTCTGATACGATTTTCTCTATGAATTTTCATGTTTTTTCAATTGTTTTATAAACATCGGCTTACTTTGTTTAGACCTCTTCCCAATGTATACTCTCAGACCTATACACACATACACACATTCATCTCCCCACGATAGTCAACCTGGTCAAATAAACAAACGTCAATTGCTTACGTTAAATCGCTCATTTAAGCCGTTTTTTTTGAATTACGTTTCATATGAATTTCGCCAGAACTTCAGTTCAATTAAAAACCAGTTTCAGTTTGAGAGACAAAACAAAGAGCAACAGAAACTAACCAAAAAGTTTAGAAGAGAATCAAGTCAGTCACTCAGCCAACTTTGCGGCCAGGGAATTTCACAAATTGCGGAAAACAGTAAACTTTTGAATAGAAACCCACACTTTAACAACACGTATGTAAACCACAACATCACAGATGTGAAAGACAAGACGGATTAGTAATAAACCAGTATGTTGTGCTATTATTATTAGGGGCGTTTACACCAGAGATCAGCAAGGTGTATACAAAAAGACGAATAGAATCGAATCATACTCATAATTTCCGATACTTATACGCACGCATTCATACTTATTATAATATCATGGAACCTCTTCTCATATTCAAAGATTGTAGTACTCATCATATTCATACTCAACAACACGTAACTCAACATATATACGCGAAGCACAAAATAAGTATGAAACGCTTACGTACACTAAAATACTTGCTAGAAGGTTGCGGGTCTGCTCTGCTTAGTGGTCTGTCATTTTTGGTTATGCGTCTGTTTTCTTTTCTTGTAAATGCAACAGCAACTAAGGCTGTAAATTCGAATGACTCGAATCATTTATAAGTATTATAAATATTTTCCTAAAATTATGAATCTAAATGAGTAGGCTTATGAATCAAACATATTTCGAATGGTATGACTTTGATGTTAACGTTGTACGCATACTGGTTGCACTTATAAATTCACGTTGCAGTGAGTCAATATTGCTGATTCACTTACATATATTCAAAATTTCGTAAGGGCTTATGAGTAGCGAAAAAAATTGCTGATCTCTGCTTCACACGCTACACGATACATCCTATTAGAGAATTTCTTAAAATGGTAGACCAAGAATATTTCCAGCTCCTCTAGAAATAAGAGTGCACACGTGTAAAAAACTTCACACTAACTTAAAAAAAGTTTTTTGTGACAAATGAAATCTCACAGGATCATTTAAAGCACTCGTTGTAGTGTTTCTTCCTACATTGGGCTACCAGTTGGCAGGTAGCTTCCATCACTTAGGCATTCGAATATGTTTTGTATTGACATTTGGGCCTTAAGTATTAGTTTAATTCCTAATTTGTTTCGAAGAACTTGTTTACTGCCTCTGTTCTTTAAGAGCGGTATATGTTACAGGGGCGGGGAATAAGCCTGCAGTGAGCCTTATTGTTAAAGAGTAGTTCCGTATGATCAACCCGATTGTGAACTGTTGGTAAAACACTTTCAGAGTCGTATTCTATGAAAACGTACGACCAGTTTACCATGGCTTATGTCTTATAGAGAAACTCCTGATGGATATGGAATGGTGCGATCGAAAGTTTCTATAACCACATATGAAGTGCATGTCTGAATAAAACTTTCCGCTTCCTCATTACTTTTAATATTGAATGGAAATTTTAATGGAATATTCAAGCTGAATTATCATGCAGACAGATGTTTAAGCATTTTTATATAGGATAACACAGCAGCTTTTAAAAGATTATCATTTTTAACCCAATTTGTAGATCTTAAGCCAATAAGAAAATATTTTAAAGTGAACTTGGAACAGCAGTAACATAAATTGCTTCTTAATCTTTATAATTTTATCATCAAACTAAATAATTTAAAAAACATTTTTTATGTAGATTATTAAAAGCATAAAAGATAAAATAATAAAACGAAATGGCAAATAAAGTCAAACAATTAACGCAATTACTCTACAAATATTCCGCATACATACTTAAAAACTATGGGAAAAAATAAACATTCTTAAAGATTAGATGCTGGGTGGTAACAATGGCCTGTTGGAAATTTATACCAGGCAAGAAGGAAAATGTTTACAATTCATATGAGTCACTGGAGTAACGATTTCTATCGATAACAGGATGTACCGATAATCGCTAGTTTTAGGTAGAACTTGTAAAACATATCCTGTTGGTAAATGAATAACGCAGTGAGTGTCTCCCTCAAATATGTATCTTTTTCTTACTGCAAATCTATGCTTGGCTTGTATAGGAGTCAACTCCTGAGTCCCGCTTTGGTTTGTAACTAAAAAGTATTAACGAATATGCCAATATTCGTTCCGGATGATTTTCGTAGGCAATATTTGAAATTGCATTTGAAATTAACTGCGCTATTTTCATTTACGTAGTTAGTGCCTGCTAATTAGAAAGACATTTGCCATAAAAGTCATCTGTTTTAAAATAAATAATTTGCTTTTTTTTTTATTTTCTAAATTTGTTGTCGTTTATTATTATTTTTTATTCTTTAAATTTAACTCAACAACTATTTATAGAGCCACGGTTATCATTAAAGTTGTTTGGCCAAGTTATTGACAATTCAAATGAGTTTATTAGACTTTGTTTTTATTATTGTTTTCGTTATTGTATTAAACAAAAATATAATTAAAAGTAATTAAAAATATTATAAAACAAAATGCAAATGCTTTAGAGTTAGCCAATCTTCAAGAAATATTTAAAAAAAAAAAATAGAACTCGGATATATCCAGTCAGATTTGTAGCCAGGCCCTTGGCTACAATTCGAATACAATTTAAAATTTTTTTTTTTATTGTTATTCATAAAGCAATAAATTGAAAAAACTAAAATTTATTTTTAACTATGCCTACATTATTTTGGTAATATTTTTGCCAATCTAAACATTCTTATCTCGTTTCAAATGTTACTTCAACCATAAGGTCCACAATCTAAAATTAAAAAAAAAAAAATAACGCACGTTTTGACTGATTACGTTCAACAACTGTAACGTGCTGTTCAGAGCACGTGAATTCATACAATAAAAAAAAGTAAAAATAAACAGAAAGAAAATCTTAAAATATTGTTTAGAAAACGAATTAATTAATCTCAATTAACTGAAGATAACGTCAAGCCGCGTTTTTATTGTAAAAAGCTGCTGTTCATTTTTAAGCTCGCCACAGTTGACTCATAGAAAACTTTCGTTAGTTAGTTAGACGAGAGATAAAAATAGTTTCAGTTAAATTTCGCAAAAAAATAAACTTGATGTTCACAACTGATCAAATCGAAATGATTAATAAAAATTTTTTATTAACTGCTGGTAAATCACACAAATACTGTCAATGATTTTACAATGAAACTTGTGAATAATTTAAAAGAAAATCAGTTCGTAATTATTCTTGAGTTTGAATCAGTTTCTTCAAATATGTATGATTTGAGAGAGAAACCACTCTTAACTAAATGTAATGCCTTCAAGCCTGATATAACATTTGACTGGTAATCAATCGGTTTACATTTGAATTTCTATTAAGGGAATCCAAGCAATATATGTATAACAGAAATAATTTGAAGTCATTAATAGAGAGAGTCGCGTTCAGATATCAGCAATGAATAGTTTTTTCTGCACTCATAAGCACTCATGAAATTTTCAATACAAATGAGTCAACAATATTGAAATTTAACCATGTACTCTGATGCATTTATACTCACTGCAACATTGATTTATATGTACAGGTTGCAACGAGTATTCGAAATATGTTTGATTCATAAGCCTACTCATTTCAATTCATAACTTTAGAAAAATAATTAAGAATACTTATAAATGATTCAAGTGAATATGAATATGATGGGTATTTCAGACATTAAATATGAGTAGAAGGGTTCCATGATATTAAAATAAGTATGAATGCGTATAAGTATCAGAAATTATGAGTATGATTCGATTCTATTCACCTCTTGTATACACATTGCTGATCTACCGTCCCGGCAATGGTAGTTTAATCGAATAAAATCTGCTGAGAATGTGGCAATAAATGTCATTACGCATCATGACAATGTGTGCAATGTAAAGCTGACGTGGCTGACAACGGAATGTGGCCTCTTTCTCAAGTATGCAATGAGCAAAAATAAGGGAAAAATTTATTGCAACTTAACACAAATCACTGCAGAGCTGAGTTGCCTCCTCTGCGGCGCACTGTGACGAAATATAACGCAGGACTCCCATAACTGAAGTCGCCGTAGTCTAGCAGGTAGTGTGTTGGCTTATTAGGCTGAAGGCCCGGGTTCGAATCCCAGGTCAGGCATCAAAACGAAAATATGAAAATATTTCTTCGGCGACTTCCTCTTAGCAGATTTCTGGCAAAAACTCTGGTAAATAAAATTCCCATGAAAAGCTTCTCAAAAATCTGTCGTTCGGAGACGACTTTAAACCTACTGTTGTGTATAAAAATTAACGCATACAACATAAGTGGTGTGGGAAGCTAGGTCGTAATCCTGACTGCAGAGTTAAAATGACCAAATTATGTATTTAATTATGTACTCCCATAACTGAAGCACTGACTCTATGAAATAACGAGCAATTTAAGTAGTGAATGTTAGAAATTCTCAAAGTAAGATGACGACAATCAAGAGAGGTTTTGTGATAATGCGGCTAGAAAAAAATCAAAACTTTGTTGTCAACTGTTTAACATTCACTGTTAATTGCCAATTAGCAATAGACCACGATGTTAGACGGAATGCAATTAATTGTTGAACGAATGATGTAATTATTTTACAGTATGGGGTTATTTTTATTTGTTATTTATTTTTATTTTATTTATTTTCTATTAGTTATGGCAAAATAATATTATTTTCTTCTAATACATACTTCAGAAGCAGAAAAAAAGTATTTATTGTTTTTTATTGAAACAATCACAGAATGCATTGATTTGTTTTGCTTTGAAGCACTTGAATAAATATTTTTTAATGTAGGAGAGAGATCCTACTGTAAATATTTATAAAAATATTGGACGAAGAGTACTTAAAACGTTTGAGTGTTTTTTTTCCCCTTAGTATATGGGGTTTGCGCGTGGAAATGACATTGACAATGAAACAATTCATAATTAAATGTCAATAAACGCTCTTACCGGTTATGCAAAGAGTCTTCTCTGATTCTGAAATGAACATAAAAAAACAAATAAAAAAATCTTAATAATTTATATACAAATACTTATACATACAATACGATATAATACATTTATATATAGTCATATGTATATATATAAGCGAAACTAACTGATTTAAAACAAAAAAACAAAAAAACTGTATTTAAAACAAGTCACACTTTAACTAACTGTAACAAATTTTTTTAAGGCGGTCCAATCAAGTTTTATCAGCCGAATTAAAAAAAAAAAACTATATCCAGAGATCAGCAATGACTCGTTTTTTCCCTACTCATGAGTACTCATGAACATTGAAATTTAACTATGTACTCTGTTTGATTCATACTCACTACACCGTTGATTTATAAGCATAGGTTGCAATGAGTATGCGTACAACATTGATATCAAACTCACACCATTCGAAGAGTGAGATAGAGTGACTCGAATCATTCATCAAAATTTACAGTCTTAGTTGTTGCTTGCATTTACAAAAAAAGAAAAAAGACAGAGCAGCAAGCAGAACAAACACACAACCTATTAGTGTAGTATTTTAGTGTTCTTACGCGAATCATCCTTATTTTGTTGAGTTATGGAGAAGTCGAAAACAACAACATCATAAGTCTTGTTAAGTATGAATATGATGAGTACACTTCAAACTTTGAATATTAATAAAGGTTCCTTGATATTAAATTAAGTATGAATGCGTGCTTATAAGTAAGAGAAATTTTGAGTATGATTCGATTCTACAAATGTTGTGATTTCTTTTTTTAATACGAAAACTATTTTTTTTTTTGTTATGATATAGGGAGGCTTGTATAAATCTATAGGCATTGAAGATAAATATGGGATTTTTTGTTGAGCTATCCTATCGAAACTTTTTATCCCATCAACTGTTAAAGTACGGAAGCTTCTTCTGGAAGACACAATATTATCTTATAAGGGATTAACGTTTTTTTTCAAAACTAATTTAACCTGAATGTAATTCAAATAACTGACCTTATTTAATTATTATCATTATTTTCCATCTCAATTAACGATTTCTTTGTTTAACTTTCATTCAATTCATTCAGTTGTGTTAATAAAACTGTCTTTGTTTTTGTTTTTCTGGGTTAATAAGGCAATTTACACTTAAAAGAAAAGGCCTAAAGACGAACGACACAGTTTCTCTTTGCCTGGTATTTTTTTTTTTTGTATTATTTTGCAAATAATGTTTCATTTGATTGCTTATGAATTTCTTTTAAATTCATTTTAAACCGTTTTTACTAATAAATTCATTTCATGACGTCATAAGCTCGTAATTCAACATTTTAGGATGATTCAGAATCACAACAACTTTTCTTGTTATGTTTTGATTTCAAATAAATTTGAATTTGCATGAGTCAGATATCAGAAGTTATTTTTTAAAAATTTTTTGTTAAAATAATTTTAAATCAAAAAAAACAGAAACAAATTTAGTAAAGAAATAAAATTCTTCAGCCTAAAAATATGCTTCAGTTTAGTCTTTATTATTTGAGTATATTATGCGAGGAATTTGGATTTTCGATATGAACGACAAGAAATATATTAGATAGACTGTTAGGAGCAAAATATTTCTGCATTTATTACACGCTACAATCGATCGTGGTAATTTATTAACTGGACAGTTCATTGACGTAAACTTTTATTATTACATAAATACACACATTTCAAGGCAATTTATTTGCTCTTAGAGTTATTGCCCAAAAGACTCTTAAGAGGAAGTCTTCGAAGAAATATTTTCATATTTTTTCTTTTGATCCTTATCCTATGGTTTGAATCGTGGCCTTATGTCTAATAAGCCAACACACTAGACTATGGCGACTATAGCGCAATTTATTTACCGAGGTCGAGTTTTTATAACCTTTCCCCATAATATAAGGAATGTTTCATTTCTCAGAAATTAGAACAATAAACTGATTGAAATCATTTGATATCAAAATAAGGAGTTTGGTTTGAAGTATGGCCTCACCAACCAATAACCCAAGACACTATCAATTAGACTACGCCGACTTCGATCATATCACTGTACAAAATTCATCATTATCATCGATTAGCGATAGTCGAACATGTTCGAACATCAGTGCTTTGATGCATGCTTTTAGAAAATTCGTAGGGAAGTACATAATTGCTAGTATAGTTAGAAAATGAGCTGTATGAAGGATGTATTCAATTAGAAATGACTGCATTTAATAAACAAAATTAGGATATACACTTTAATAGGGAGAAGGAACTACAAGCTCCTAGTAGCTTTGTATAAGAGGTTACCTAACTGTTGCTGTAAATAATCTATGGAAGTCGTTTAAATGACTGACTACAATAACCTTTTAAATTGAAGGAAAAGTAAAAGAATTATTTTCATCGTACAGGCCTTCTACAGCATAAGACATTTCACAAATTTCCAACTCTTTGATGGTTAAAAGCTTTTTTTCTTCGAACGTCCCCGGCCACACACTAACCCACCCTCACCCGACCGCGGAGGGCTCGTCCCCATTACGCAGGGACACGTACACACCACAGTCCGGACTGTAGCGGGAAAGGGAAAAGCTATGGCAACCAGAACATAAAACAGCTACAGAACTTAATCACAAGCTGAATAAGGTAACAAAAAAAAAAACAGGAACTATCTAAGACAAGAACAAAAATACGTTTTTATACGATAATTTATAAATTACTGCCAGAATACAAGCTACGTTTTATATTACAAACACTACAATTAAAATCTATAAAGTCATAATGCGAATTAAAATCATTACATAATCTACGAAAAGGAAAATTGCATGCATAATTCGATCTATAGAAATCTAAGGAAAGAGGACGATAGTGCCCTGTAAATCTTGCAGGAATGCTGAAATTCAGGTTAGAAAGCAAAAACTCAGAGTCGATATCACCTTTAACCAGATTAAAAATAAAACAAACACCTAAAACAGACCTTCTACGTTCCAAAGTTGGAAGTTTTACCAAAGCTAATCTATCCTCATACGACGGAAGCCCATTGGTATAATCCCATCCTAAGCCACGTAAATAGAATAATAAAAACTGTCTCTGCACAGACTCGATTGAATCACTATGACAACGATAGCATGGATTCCAAATAACAGACGCATACTCCAAAATAGGCCTAACAAGTGAAATGTACAGTAGTTTTGTTATATAAGGATCAATGAATTCCAAGAACAGCTCGAGCCTTGCCAATCATCAAACTAACATGATCAATAAAAGACAATTTAATATCCAATAATACTCCTAAATCAAGATACGAAGGCACAGTTTCCAAAGGGCAAGAATTAATCATATAAGTGGACGAGATTACACCAAGGCGAGAGAAAACCATGCATTTACATTTTCTCAAATTAAGATCCATTAAATTTATCCTGCACCAAGTACCAAACAAATCAATATTTCGCTGAAGAACAGCCTGGCCATGATCATCATGAAAAGTATAAAATATTTTAACGTCATCAGCATACATCAGAATATTACAATCAGAAAGAGCAGAAGGAAGATCATTCAGAAACAATAAAAACAGTAAAGGACCCAAATGGCTACCCTGCGGAACACCAGAAGTAACATATACAGTCTTAGACAATACATTCCTAAACAATACCCTCTGAGTCCTAAGGGATAGGTAAGAGTCTAGCCAACGAAGAATAATATCAGGAATACCGATTAGTGAAAGTTTAAGAAGCAAAATACTATGATCAACCCTATCAAAAGCTTTACTGAAATCAGTATAAATTACATCAGTCCGAGCACCGACAAGAAAGCCCCTGAAAACATGTGTAGTAAATTCAAGAAGATTTGTGACAGTCGACCTGCCTTTCAAAAAACCATGCTGGAAAGGAGATATTAAAGATCTCGTATTAAAAAAGAGATAATCCGTCACTAGTTTCTCCATCAACTTGGGAATAGCACTTAGCTTGGCAATACCCCTGTAATTGGAGATATTAGATTTATTACCCGACTTGTGCAAAGGAATTGTGAACGAACTCTTCCAAATAGATGGAAAATGACCAACCCTCAGAAGCCTATTGAATATTAAGGTCAAAGGACCTACTCAAGACAACAGCACATTTTCTTAAAATACAGGCCGGGACCCCGTCAGGGCCAGGCAAGTATGTAAGTTTCAGTCCAGACAAAGCATCAAGAACAGACTCCTCATCAAATGAGTATATGTTAGGAATAGAGACACTTCCCTCAGAATAAGGATACCCGCCACTCAGATCAGGGCCCGGGTCCAACTGCCTGTAGATAGGCCCTACTTATTTATTTTTTTATTTTCATTTTTAAAACTAAAATTAAACTCTTGAAATTTGATTTCTTATTGTTTTTTTTTTTATTTATTTTTGAGTTTTTTTTTGCTTATTTTTTTTGTTTTTTTTTGTACATATTAGAGATTATTAAATACTTTAATAAAGTTTAATTATAAATAATTACTTAATACATGCATTTTTGTTTATTTATAAAATCTTTTTAAAGCATAGTTTACAATTTACATAAAAAATGTTTTACAGCAAATAAAATAAAATTTATTAAAAAAAAAATATCGAAAAATTATGTTTTGCATTCAAAAGTGGCAGTACGGATATTGGACAGAAATTTTTAATTAAATATTTAATTATTAAAAAAAAAAAAAAATAAATAGAAAATTAAAATGGCATAGAAACTAGAATATTTTGTATCTTTTTTAAGGCAGCTTTTTTGTTTCAGAAACTACATAGTATTTTAATAAATTATAAAAATTAAAATGGAAATTAAAACTTATTTGCTTTGTAAACAATACACAATTAAAAATTTTAAATTATTATTAATAATAATTACATTTATAAACTAATTTCTTAATGTTAAAAATTAAAAAAAATAAAAGAAAAGAAAATATATTTAAAAAACTAAAACAAAATGTAGAAGCGATTGAAATATTAAAAAATACTCACTGCAGGATATAATTTCATTTCATATGTTAAACGTAGTTTTTGTTTTTTTTAACTTAAAACTAAAAATTAAATAAAAACTAAGATTCGTTTGTGTTATGTTGGGGTTTTTTTCAATATTTTTTTGTTTTAAGAATTGTTTCCTTAAATTATGGAAATTTAGAATCGCTTCTTCTTATTCTTCATCTTCTTCTATTTTTCTTTTTCTTTTTTTTTTTTAGTAGTTTAACGAGATTTACTTGGTTTTGGTTGAGGTCTCTTTGTCATCGGTGTTGATTTATATAAAATTAATAATTAAAAAAAAAAAATTAAATAAAAATTGTAAAACAGGCCTATATTTAGTTCTATTCAGTTCTAAAATAGTTGTAAACATTTGGCCAGGCAGCCAAAACGTAGCTTTCAATATCACATTCGTTGACACCGCGCAATATGCGGAAATAGCCATGTTCACCCCACCAAGGTCCCCAGGAGTTGGCAGCAATCTAATGAAATTCAAAAGGAAAACAAATTAAAATCAATATTAAAGATGAAATCTAGCAAACTTACCCAATATTTAACACCATTATGCTCTTCACCCCAGCCTACCAATTTAACGGAATGGAAACCTCTGGGACTGCCACGACTGGCAGCACTGTGACTATAAATACCACCCGAATAGGAGAAGAAATCTCTGTAGATGCGCATGGTGGCTTGTACGGGACCGGAATGGAAAATCTCAGCCATTATATCGGTTTCGTTCTTAATCGAATAAGCAGGACCCACAGTATACAAGTCATCGCGATCAACACCCGGTGCTGGTCTACAGCCATTGTCTAAAAGGGAACGTCTTCTATGGTGTACCTTACAAGTATCACGTTGACCAATATAAGGATAACAATTGGCATCAAGGACACTATAAAATTAAAAAAGAAATGGTCAAAGAAAGATCTTGAGTAGTTGCATGTAATGGCACTCACCCTTGTTTATGCAAATAACGCCAGGCAGCATCCAAATGACCACCATCACAGCCTTGTTGTTTGCGTGTGCAAGACAAAATATTTTGTGGAGATAATTGTATGACTTCCTTACCCTGACTTTGAATAGCATAACGATCTGAGGCCACTGAGGTAGTAGAGATAACCCAAGATGAACCACACCAGCCTTTAAAAAAAATTCAAAAAATGAAAAAAACCTGTTTTAAGCGCGCACTTTTTTACTCTTTAACATTACCTTGATCGGGTACATCGGAAATGTAGGAGGACCATTTGTCAATAGAATTGAAACTTCTGGGCAAACCATCGGCAATGTTATGCAAACGAGTCATGGCCTTGACACGGAAAGTGGGTTCTTTAGTACCCAAACGTTTCACTAAACCTTCGGAATATTTACGGCCCCACCATTCTGAATATTTACGGGCTGACCAACCCAAATTATGTATGGAATTGACATTATGTATCAAGGCATCATCGGTAAGGCACAAATCCGTATCACACTCGACACGGCCACCATCCAAACAGCGGCATTCATTGCAATTATCGCGGGTGGTATTGAATTTATTGAAATAGACGCCATTGTGCAGGCAACTAACAATGGGATCAGGTTCGCTATGGCAGAATGAACGATAGTCGGGGCAACAATCACCGCCAGTGCCGCGATCACAGAATTCATCACAATAGCATAGAGTATCTGAAATATAGGGGAGGATATGAGTCATCTAAATACCATTACAATACTCTTTGTAATACTTACTTGCTATGGGCACTGAGCAGATGTCACGACGATCTTCACAGCAGCTATTGATTTTCGCACAATATGGCCCGGGATAGTCAAATTTCAATGTGTGATCGAAACCAGAGCTCAATGCTATTAAGCTTAGGAGGCAAAAGGCCAACGAAGAAAGGTGCTTACTCACCATTATTTAGATTGGGGAAGGGACAACAGGGGAATAACAAACACAATATGTTTGAAATCAAAAAAAAACAAAATCTGAAAAACAAAAGAAGAATAAATCTTTAGAAGAACAATGTTTTCATTGATAAAAACATAAAAAAGCTTTTACTTGAAATTTAAAAGAAAAAATCGATAAAATTTTGACAAGTTTGGTTTGTTTTGGCTTGTAGTACTTCCCGAGAATAGGTGTTTAGTGCAAGTATTGTAAACAAATTTGGGGTGGCCTGGTTTCCATTTGTTTATAAAAACAAAAAGAAAACAAAAAAAAAACAGAAAATAATCTCAGGCACCACGATAAGATATTTTGACAAACGTATGAAATTATTAATGTTTTATTGCAATTGTTGCTGGGAGTTATTACCGCTGCTATTCTACATTAAAAGCTGTTGTTAATGTATTACCCGAACCCTGTTTGTATGAACAAAATTTCTTCAAAAAACTAAAATGCAAAATTATGTACCGTGTATAGATAACTACACAATATTAACCGCAAAACCACATGAATAATTTTAAATTTCTATTGTATTTGCTAACAAATGATTTTGAAAATTATTGTAAAAATATTTGAAAATTTCTAAAAAACAAAAAAAAAAACAAATTATTCCGGGTTTCCTTGCAAACACCCGCTTAAACCGCTTACATAAATGCTTAAGACTGTACATCGTTAACAAAAAACGGAGAAAAAAAAACTCTTTTTAAAGTGAATTGGCAAATGATATGTGTCAGCAGTTTTTGTTTTGAAATTCTTAAAAAAAAACATTCTCTACCTTTGTCTTTCCAAGTCTTTCTCATCGTTCGTTGTATTTGAATTTCTTGTAATACAAACTAGCAATTTAATAACGAATCTAATATTTTGAATTTTTTTGCCATTATTGTTGTTGTTTTTGTAGGATTTTTAACAAACGTAATAAAAAACTTTTTCATTTCTAATAACAAACAATCTCTGTAATGTCAACAAGTACGCCAACAGAAGTTTTAAATAGAAGAACAAACAAAAATAAGGCTGGTAAAACAGTTGATACAATTTGAAATTCGAGTGGGAGTAGCCAACACAATTTTAATCATTTTAATGTGTATGCACGCCAAGGAAAGAAAACACCATTTCATTTTAAATGTTTTAAATTAAAACATGAAATACTAATGTTTTTATAAAATTACGGCTGCCTAATAACTCAAGTGATTTACCTAAGCCTTCGACCGAAAGGTTTGAATGAGATGATTTGTGTGTGAATCAGAGATGAACCAGCAATGAATCGGTTTTTCGTTACTCATAAGCACTTATGAAATTTTGAATATAAGTGAATCAAAAATATTGGAATTTAACTATGTACTCTGATACATACATACTCCCTAGAACGATGATTTATAACTACAGCTACAACGTACAACGTTGACATCAAGCTCATACCATTTGAAATATGTTCGAGTCATAAACCAACTCATTTAGACAGAGCAACAAGCATAGCAAAAACGCAACCTTTTTGTAAATATTTTAAAGTTCGTACACGACTCATACTTATTTTGTGTTTCGTGTCAGGGATGGAAAAGTTGGTACAATTGTGCTTTTTTTAGCACTATTTGGAAGTCAAAAACACCATAGCACCCCAATGACTTATTTAGCACTATTAAAAAATGTTCTCTACTTTATTTCATCACTCAAATATTCTGTCTCATCACTGTACAATTTTTTGTTTTCGTTTCATTTGCATATGGCAACTCGTTGCTAACTTAACATATTAAAAGTTATAAAAGGAATATTATCCGTTCCACATTCATCTGCAAATGTAGAAAGGATATTTTCATACCAAAATTTAATAAAAATCAAAGGGACAAATAGATAGATAGATAGACCAGATGGCCATCAATACTACTGTCGTGACGATAGAAATTCAAATTTTGGGAAGAGAGTCTATTGCTGGGGGGTTATTTCTTTAAGTGGTTGCCTCCAATTTCAGTTTCCATCTACGCGAATGTATAATACAGAGTACATTACTGTTCTTAGCTGTAATTTGCTGCCTTTCTAGAGAGAAAATAATGAAAAAATATATTTTACAACAGGACAATGCCAGAATTCATGTCAGCAGACAGAGGATGGAATGGTTCCGTAAACAATCTATTGAGGTTTTATCGTGGTATGAATATTATTGAAAACCTTTTCCCAAACGAATTCCCCATTCTTGTCCGAAGATTATATTCAAAATAACAGACAATTTACCAGTGTTGAAAATTTGAAATTAAAAATAATCGAAGAGTGGGTGAAAATAGACGGAGAAATATTAAATAATCTTTATAAGAATATCAAAGACCGAATATTTACTTTAATAAGGAGGGTTTACTAAGTTTTAAGTAGAAATATTTTTGGTAAATAAAATTTCGTATATTCTTAGCAGGTTTATGCAAATTTCATTTCTTTCATTCGAATTTACATTTCTTTCACTTCTTTCTTCTTGTGGAAAGAACAAACAAAAAAAAAAAGAATTAATAAAACAAACTACAATAAATAACAGAAATGTTCTTAAAAAAAAAGAAAAAAGTTAAAACAAATTGGTTAAGAAATCGATACGAGTTGTTTGATATGCAAACACATTATCGCCATCATCACAAGGCTCTAGTCATTCATTTAAGTTTTTGCATAAATTTTGTGAAACTGATTAATTACGGTTTCGATTTTAATCGGTTTATTGTGAATGAATGGATGGAGGGGATGGCCTAGAATTATTAGAGAAATTCAAACCAATAATTCAACAGATTACGAATAATCAAGCATCAGTTAAAATTTGTTTAAACTAGAGTGAGTTGATTAAACTTTTATAAGAGAACCCTTTTCTGTACATAGAAATTTGTCTTAAAAAATTAAATATTCTTTTAATGTCTACGTTTTTTTTTGTTTTTGTGTTTTTTAATTCTGTAATTCGTATCCAATTTGTTTATTTTTTTGTGTCATTTATTAGAATTCTAACAGGCGTATTTAGTTTGATTTCCATACAGTTTCTGTTGTTGTGCTGTTGTTATTATGAATTGAAATTCACAATGAAAAAGATAGAAAGAAAGAAAAAAATAAATGATAATGAATGTGAGCAATAATAATTAAACCGTAATAAAATTATAAAATATATATACGAATACATAATAAATAATTGTAACAATAACAAAAACCACAAGATACTACTTCTTTAGAACAAAAAACGAAAAAAAAAAGGAGGAAAACAATTTAAACCACAAATAAAAGCTGGTTTATATTTAACAACACGTTTAATCGAATACAGGGCAAGAAGCGAAATATTCCAATATAATGGGTGTTTCATTGAAAACAAAAATCTCGTTTATTTTACTTCAAGTCAATGTTAGAAATTTCACTCATTATTTCAACAAAAAATTAAACAATCAGATACTTCAAAAGATAAACGTCATCCGTGGCTATTAAAGTGATATCCTCGTAGTCTATTAGATAGCAGAGATCAGCAATGAGTATTCAAAAAGATGAGTATAATCGTATCATACTCATAATGTCTGATACTTATAGGCATTCATACTTGTTCGTAGTTTAAAGTACTAAGACTGTAAATTTGGATAAGCATTTTTCTAAAGCCTCTAATGGTATAAGTTTATCACTCAACGTTGTAGTGAGCACGAATGAATCAGAGTACAGTACGTAGTTAAATTTCAATATTGTTGACTCACTTTATTCAAAATTTCATAAATGCTTATGAGTAGTGAAAAAACGGTTCATTGCTAACCTCAGGTACAGAAAACAGAAAGGCCTACCAAAAAGCCTTGACTAGCGATTTGTTTCTAATCACTGGCATAGGGAATAACCGATATTTCCAATTTTAATATATAACAAGTCGAAAAAGTGTGTTTTGAGTTATAAGCTCTCAAAATTTTCACACGACACACATAATTTCGAAATGGGTCGGCGCATCTTAATCAAATTTTGACAGTATTTAAGTTAGAGAACGTAGAATTTAAAAATGTAAAAACATTAAAAATGTCTAAGTCGACTTAGAACGTTATACAATGGAGGCATATATATATTCACCCCAATCGCAAATAACTATTCCCAAAAAAATTCCCAAAATTCGTCATTTCCTATTGTGAATCGTTCCCAAAAAATTTTTTGGGAGTGAATTCACAAACATAAAAAAATTTGGTATCGCCAATGTTTATTCCCAAGAATTATTTTGTAGAATTAATTCCCAACACCTGCCAATGGGAACAAGAAGGAAACATGGAACTTATAAATTGTATTGATGTTGATTTTTTGTTTCATTTAAGGAAATGTAAATAAGGAGCAGATTAATTGTATGTTGGAAGCGATGGTAGCAATGAATTATAAAATATAAAAAGGAATTTATTAAACATGTATAAATCATATGCTTATAATCGCAACATTAAGACTGTTGTAACCTTTCCGATGCGAATCGTCGTACTTGTATGCCGTCTATACAACCCACAACACCTGGAATTTTGTATTTTGTTTAAAACCATTTTACAATCTCTTGCATTTTCTCAGAAGACGGCCACACAATCTACTGAGGACATAAAACTCTTTCAAATGTTGTTAATACTTCTAAAACCACTTCGCTGAATGAAGAAAACCGACATTAATTTGCCTACGTACTAACTTTTGGTAGCTACCTTCCTGTGGGGCAGGTTTTCCATCGACACATTCAGTAGGTATTTGTTCGCCCAGTAATATTCCTGAAATCTGTAAAGGATATAATATTTTAGTATGTATAATTCTTACTTCAGCTCAGAGAGCGATTGTGGATTCGATTCATTTCTAATAGCCCTTCTCTACTACTTTTCCATAGATTGTTTCTCCTCTTCCAGCACCAAAAAACGAAGATAAACGCTATTCATTTTTAAATATATTAATAAATTAAATATATTATAATATATATATATTACTATAATATATATTCATAAATTGTTGAGAGGTAATTCACAATAAAAAATTTTTGTCTTCACTAATTCACAATAAAAACTTTTACTCCCAATATATTCGCAATACCGATTTTTTGGGATGGGAATAAAAGTTTACTCCCAAATAATTTATTCCCATAATATTCACGATAGGGGTGATTATCAAAATGTCGCCGAATTTTAATCATTTTAAGGGTTAAACAGAAAAAAATTGTTATGTACGCCAGTGTGGTGACTTCTATGCCGCAATTAATCCAAAAGTAACTGCATTACATTTTACCAAGAAAGGAGGACAACTAAACTATTTCACCTCAATTCGGCTTTATAATTTTTTCTTGAAAATTTCTTATTAAAATACTTACAGAAATAAAATTTCATCGTGTAAACAATACAGTGAGCAAATATTTTGCAAACAATTTAAAAAGAAATGTATTCAGCATGTCGATAATTTTAAACAAAAACGGAACATAAACTGTGTGAACAATTAAATAAAAATTAGCAAAAAAAAGAAAAAATGCTTAAAAACAAATTAACAAATCGCAATTAATTATTGTTTCTTTGTTATTTTGCATATAATTGAATATTTTTTTTTTTTTTATTAAAAAAATTTTTAAATTCAACAAAATGATTCAAATTTTATTTATAATTTCTTAAAGATTGTGAGTCAATACGACATTGCAAAAAAATAAAAAAAAAAAAAAGTAAATGTTGTTCCATGTTTAGAATAATATTTGGCCATAAAATTTTAATGGCCGCATATATTTTCATAATTTAAATACAAAATAACAACAAGGTAAGAACAAAAAAAAAAAGAAAAGAAATTTAAATAAATATTAAAAAAATATGGGAACATTATTATACTATTCCTATTATCGATAACCTGAAACTAATCAGCTACCCTGGCAATAAGCTGCGTCTTTAGAAAACCAGTCATCATATCACGTCAGCACAACCTTAGCCAAAGCAACGCCATGATCGTCATCTTGTGGCCAAATCAGAGACTCATCGATTATTCAATTCACGCAAAAACAGAAAAAAAAAAATAAAAACTTGAAGGAGGACGCAAAAATTCTTGCTTAATTAGAGAAAACAAATTGGATTGGATTATTTGTGTTTTTATTTAATTATTTATAATTTAATTAATTCAAATTTGTTAGAAATTATTTTCTTTTTTATTGTTTTGCGTTTCAAATGTAAACAAATTGTGTTTATTTTGTAATTAAAAGAGGTCTTTGGCCTCATTTGGCTACTGTTTTCAAACAACCAAGGAAGTGTTAGGCATTGTTCACAAATATTTCTTCGCCTGCCATTATTTTTTATTTGATTGGAAATGGCCTTGAGTTTGTTGTTAAACACCTCAGTAATTGCGTGTAATTTTTTAACTTTTTTTTTCTGATTATTCTTATTTCTTTTCTGCTAATTTGAAATAAAATTTTAATTTGTTCATAAGCATACCGCAGATTACACGGTTCATTAATAGAACCGGTTGTAATTGATTACAATTTTTTATTTTACATCATCTTTCCGTTTGTTTACCTGCCTGCCGTTAATATGCGAATTTATTTGATGACATCAATCGTTCTTATGGTAATTTTATGGATTATGGTTTCTGTTAAATTATTAACAATTTTTTTTTATTAATTTGCCGTTCATTGTCTATAAAGTGCGTATTTTACGTATTTTACATTATTACTACAACGTAATTTGTTAGAAATTATTATTTTAAGACTTCCTTTTTAAATTAAATTAAAAGGAGAATAAGCATTAGATAAAAATGTTTGAAGCAAAATTATAAAAATTTAAAAAAAAAATAAAAAATAGTGTAACACTAAGCTTTGTATCATGGCAAGTTGGCAGCGATGGATGGTTTGCCATCAATTCGTGCTTGCAGGTAAAGTTCTTGACTACGGGATAACTCGTAGATTGCGTTCTCTTCTAGGGAGCCAAACTAACTCATAGATTCCGTTCTCTTTTAGGGGGCCAAAACTACGAGTTATCTCGTACTTACTAATGTGAAACAATCAAGTTGTCATTTTGTATTATACAAGAAGGATGGTTTGCCATCAATTCGTGCTTGCAGGTAAAGTTCTTTAGTGCAATAACCACTTTATACATCAATAGTTCTCCAAGCTTGGAATTCACACATAACTTTAGTCAGGATTACGACCTAGTTTCTTACACCATTTATGTTGTGTACGTTAATTTTTTAACCCGAATTGTAGGGTCCCACAGTTTAAAGTCGACTCCGAACGACAGATTTTTTAGAAACTCTTCATGGCAATTTAATTGCTCTCAGAGTTTTTGACAGAAATCTGGTGAAGCAGGAAGTCGCCGAAGACATATTTTGCCATATTTCCTTAGGTTGAAGATGAGTGACCTAGGGTTTGAACCGAGGCCTCACGTCTAATAAGCCAACACTCTACCTGCTATACGACGGCGACTTCAGCTTGGAAAACTTGATTTATAATTCAAATCTGATAACATGCCATCACCAACTACTTTTCTAGACTAGAATAGGATCGAGAAAATCATTTGCATCTATCTTCTAACTAAAGTCTCTCAAATGCCAACAAGTTGAAGAAACAAGTGCAGGATATTTGCGTTCTCTTAAATCGAAATAAGGTTTTAATTTCAAGCAAAAATAAATGCATGTTGTTTTACAACATCTCATAATTAATAAAAATAAAGATAAAGTTTTTTAAAAAGATTTTGAAAATTAAAAAAAATTTAATTAAAGTTTAAAATAAAATTATTTTATATTATTTAAATAAAAAAAAATAAAAAATACTTAAAATGCTGCATAATGTTGCAAATATTTTCTTCACGTACACAAAGGCCCATTAACCCCAATGTGTCAATAATTAAGAAAATTTAAACAATATCGTATGAATTTCTTTTTAAAAATCTTAACAATGCTGTATTAAAATAATTTTGAAAATCTTAAAATTCCTTGTCAATAATTATTTTTCAAAAAAGAAGGCAAAAAGAGAAAATCATTTTAAATTTCTTTATGATAGCCAAGGTAGTTTAAGTAACAATAAAAAAAAACAAAAAGAAATTTATATATTGTCACAGAAAATATAAAAAAAAATTATTTGCAATAAAACCCACTAAAAAAATTTAAATTTTCCTTAAATTGTTGAATATCTTTTGTTTATACTTTCACCCCATTACTAAGCAAACTACGTAGTTTGGATGCCAAAAAAGAAAAGAAAAGAAAAAACCATTCCCAAACATATTCCCACATACCTATAAGACATTATCCTCTATTAAGTGATAAAAACTAAAAGAAAATTAAACATTTTCATCGTCGTGATTAACAACTTTTTATTTTTATATTTTTTTTTTCTACTTATTGTTTGTATTCTGTTGTTTGTTGGCTTATTTCCCTATTCTTTCAGCCACAAATCTATGAAAACAATGAATAGCAACAATAACAGCAATAGCGTATCTTATGATGTTTTTATTTTTTTTGTGAGATTTTTCAGGGAAGCTTGGTGAGCACTAAAATACAGAATATTAGCAGTACAAGAACAAACAAAACCAACCACTGTCACTTATTCAGTCATAGCCACAGCACCAGCAGCATTTTCTAAAGAAAACAAACTTTAAACCATTGGGGGTGTCATGGGTCTTATTTTATAATAAATTTTTTCTTTCTTTTTGTTTGGAATTTTTTTCTGAAGCTTCAGACTTTTACGAGTTGCTTTTGCTTTAAATTTGTAACCATTGAAGCCAAGTTTTCTTCGTTTTATTTTATTTCTCATGATTTTAGGCCATAAATTTCAAAGAAATTGGTGAACAACAGCTTTTAAACACAAAATAAAAAAAGGAAATAAAATTCAACAAAAGTTGTGAAAAAATATTTCTAAAAACCATAAAAATTGCAAGAAAGCAACAAAAACAGTTGAAATAAATTCTTTTTTTAAAGCTTAAAAGGGATTAAATCTTCTGTAAAGTATTTCGAAAGTTCACATGAACGGCTGAAAGGATTAGTGGCCCTATAAGTATGTATGAAATTCCCCGAAAAACATACTGACACACATTCGTCAGATAAATGCCTACGAATGGGCGAATTTATAGAAATTTTTCCACAAAATTTATTGCTTACCATAAATAGGTCACGTAGAAGCATAAAGAAAAACTATAAAAACGTTCCTTATTTTTTGGATTTTTATATACACTACCATACATACATACTATGAGCGTCAAAAGACAAACTCAACTTTTACCATTTGTAAGGAGAGTGCCCGAAAAAATTTGGCAATATTTCGAATTTGTAATTTTTTTTCTATTTTCCAATTTTAGAAACTGGCAATGTAAAAAATGTAACAATTTTAAAATACAAATAACGATAATTTAATAATGTATATATTTTTTTTTAAGAACACTTTCTTTTGACGCTCACTGTATGTAGATTAACTTTTGAAATAAATACTAAAGATCAGATTATATTATTTATGAATGTTTGTTACCGTTTGCTACGTTATTATTTGTTATAAATACATGCCTTAAAAATAAATTTAACAAATATTTGGCATCTCTGACATAATTTTTCTTTTTTTACTTTTACTTTTTCCCATTAATTATTAAAGAAAAGAAAAGTATTTAAACAATTGAGTCATTACCAAATTCATGACATGACAGTGACATTTGCCATATTTTTGCTACATTTTTTTTTTTTTTTAAATTTCTAAAATTTCAATTGCCAACAAAGTTTTCATGTGAAATTCCTTAAGGTAACATACATAAATTTTAAAATTCAAAAAACAAACAAAAAATAGTAAAGAAAAAAAATTTAATAAAATAAAATCAACATTTAAATTAATTGAACATAATAAATCAAATAATAAAAATAGAAACAAAACAAAAGAAACGAAATGAAAATTACAGCAAAGGAATTAGTATCACAACGAATAAAAGGCATAACAAGGAGGTTTTTTTTTCTAGTATTTTTAGCAATACAAACCCTAATTACTGTAAACTTGTATTAGCAAGCATTATGACTACATTTTGGAAGAATGTTTTAAAGATAGGGTATTCATAGTTCTGTTGCCAATTAAGCCGCCTTTACAATATTAACACGTTGACTAAGAGATAACTCGTAGATTGCGTTCCCTTCTTGGGAGCCAAAACTTCGAGTTATCTCGTACTTACTAATGTGAAACAATCAAGTTGTCATTTTGTAGCCCGTCAACGTGTTAATAAAATTTTCTAGAATTCGCACCCTTAAAAAACAGTTTAACCTAAGACCAGAATATTTAATATTCATCATAGCAAGTTGTCACACAAAAATTTTGCTTTATTATACAAGAAATATGGTTTGCCATCAGGTCGGGCTTGCAAGTAAAGTTCGTTAGTGCAGTAACCTCTTTATACATCAATAGTTCTCCAAGCTTGGTATACATACATAACATAATTGGTCATTACAATCCTTTAGTTAGGATTACGACCTAGTTTTTAATACCACTTATGTGTTGTGGTCGTTAATTTTTATAGATCTACAGTCTAAAGGGATCTACAGTTTAAAGTCGATAGATTTTTTAGAAACTTTTCATTGCAATTTTATTTACTCTCAGAGTTTTTGCCAGAAATCTGCTAAGAGGAAGTCAACGAAGATGTATTTTGTCATATTTCCTTAAACTGAACCGACCTATTAGACCACGGCGACTTCAGTTTGGAAAACTTTATTTATAATTCATATCTGCCATAAGATTGAGAAAATCATTTGCATCTGTCTTCTGACTAAAGTCTCTCAAATGCCAACAAGTTGGAGAAACAAGTGTAGGATATTTGCGTTCTATTAAATCGAAATAAGGTTTTAATTTCAAGCAAAAATAAATGCATGTTTTTTACTACACCTCATAATTAATAAAAATAAAACATTTGGAAGAATATTAAAAATCTTGTTTCTCATATAAATTACTAAATAATGTTGATAAATTTGAAAATATGTTTGGAAAAAAATTTAATTCTTTCAGTCATCAAGTTATTTTTTGTAATATTTTTGATTTAAAATAAAAATTAAGAAAAATATTTTATTTCGCAGTATTAATTATACATTTTTTTATTCAATTCAATGCTAAAATATTAAATTGTGAAACATTTTTAAATTTAAATTTTTGAATATCAAACCTTTATTAATTTTTTTTTTTTTATGTTCAATATTTTCTAAAAATGCAACAGATTTTCAATATTTTTAAAAGTCAATGATGTGTGAATAAATACTCGTTTTAATTTCGAGTTTATAAAATAAAAACTAAAAGAAAATTACAACTTGCCACCCCAAAGTTGCAAAATATTTCAAATTGTACAGCCAAACAATAGTTCTTGTAATATCAGCACTTTTGTAATTTTTTAAATTTATGCTCACAATATAATATTTTTATTGCACAATTTAAAATTAATTTTCATTTCTTTTTTTTTTTTTTAATTTTTAAACAGCACTTTAAACCAAAACCAAACAATTGAAATTGTCATTAAAAATAAAAAATAAAGGATTCGAATAATTGTTTTTCTTTTTAATTTTAATAAAATATATGAAATTAAATTAAAATAATTACATTTAATATATAAATTTTTCTTATTTAAACAACCCGCGTTTTTTTGTATTTTAATAAAACGTTTCTATATTTCAAATGTCCTTTTGCTTAAATAATTGCAAAGCAATTCCTTTTTGATTTCTTATTCTTAAATTAGCGTTTCTTTTAGCTCTTTATGATATTTCGCGATCGCGACTCGATATCGACTGAATTCACAAATAAATTCGCAGCCCCACAAAACCTGCTGACAATGTTTTCTACCGAGTCGAAAAGAATCATAAAATGTGGTTGGCAGTGCTGCCAGCGTCTGTTGTGGGGATAAGCAGAGAAGAGACGTTAATTTTGTTTTGGTAAACCAAAATAAACAAACAAAAACAAAAAAAAAAACGCATGATGGGGAAAAGCAGTAAAACTAATAAAAGAGAATGGCACTTAGTCACACACATACATATACTTACTAACACCCACACTATTGAAACAATTAAAAAGAGCAGAAACTTCCCATTCTTAAGAGAATTTTGCATTTTTTTTTCCTTTTTTTGTTTATAAACAAAACAAAACAAAATGAAAACAAAGCAACTGTAAAAATATTTTTGAATTGTAAATATTCTTCACAAATGTGTTATCACCTCCAAACCATAAAAATTAATATAAAGAGATAACGTTTGTATGTGTGTGTGTGTTTTTTTTTAATAATTTAAACAAAAATTGGTAGCTTCCCGCAAAGTCCTGCAATTCAGCTAACCGGCATTCCGTTACATGCAGAAAACACAAAGCGAGAGAGAGAGAGAGTGCACATGCACTCACTTCAATACATATGCACTTTACAACCGTTTATTACAATTGTTTACAAATTCTTTGCATTCTTTAGGATTGCCAGGCTAATCCATAAGCAACAGATTACAGTATTCCCTTGATTTACTATCCAATGCATTTATTGATGTACATTTTACAAAAGAAAAAAATTAAAAGAATTAAATTTTTATTCTGTGTATTGAATTTTTTTAAAGAGGGAATTCCCCTGATTTTGTTTATAAACAACAGAGGCGACGTAAATCGTATGACGAACGCAAATTGAAACTGAAGGGGACAATATTTTTGAATACGTTAATCGAAACAACGTAAATGGAGGGAATACTGTAACACGTTGACAGCCGCGACCGTTTTCAGAAAACTTGCCAAAAAACGACAATTTGATTCTTTCACATTTGGCGCCCTAGAAGGGAACGCAATCTATGCGTTATTACGTAGTCGGCAGTCAACGTGTTAAGTGTATTGTATAAGTACAAAGTCGAAGTATGTAGTTTGTTCATACGTAATGTCTGGCTATTTTTATTTTTTTTAATAAAAATATTTATTAAATGGTTATAAACAGAAGAAGAAATCCTTGATAACAAAACGTTGAATAAAAATTTCTGTCTGTAAACGATAACAGCCAATAGATAACATTTTTGAAGTGATAAAAATAGAACAAACGCTGTATATGTATTTTATTTATATTTAAGAATGACAATAGATTGTTTGCATTTGAAATTCTTTCGCTTTTACTTTCTCTACAAAAATTTAAAAAAAAAAATTTCTTTTCTTTGCACGAGTATGATTAAAAGAAATGTTTTTGAAATGGTTGAGTCATAAAATATTTTTCCATATCTGTTGGCGAAATATTAAGCGTCATAAATATATTATATTAGACAATAGCATCATAAAAATTTGTTTATTTGCCAATTTATTAGATAATTTGGCAAACCGACTAATTGTCGTACATATGGGAAACGATGTTACTTTTTTAATTTATAGTTGTTTTGTATAAGTTCTTATTTAATTGAGTTCTTAGGTGTTAGTGAAGATAATTTTATTATTTTTCTTTAGAATGATAACATTCCATTGAAATATGTGTGCTATTTTAAGTGATAACTTATTTGTTATTCATTGTGTCATTTCTTAAGAAATAATCACGTCTAGTAGGAAACGACTAGGTCAATATATTTCATAATTTTCCATTAAAACAATTTGTTAAGACATACAGTAGCGAGCACAAATAATGCAACACTGTGCCATATGATCTTTAATAAGATCTGTTTCAAAATAACGGTAACTAATTTATCTATTGCTGTTAATTCTTTCAATTATAAGTTTTCAAAGTAACCACAGTTTATTCCAAATTCTGCTTTAAAAAGTTAAATATTTTTGAATTAGTGAAAAAAGTGCAAATTTTTAGCGAGCAAAAAAAATGCAACATAATAAAAAAAATAGTTAAAGTAAGTTATTTATTTAATTATAATTGAAAATTTCTTAAATAAGTTATACAACATGTGTTTTGTAATAGAAGCAGCTCTCAGCTGACAACAAAACTGCAATCATTAAAGCCGTAGAAGAAGGAAAATCCATGCGTGAAGTTGGACACCTCTTTGGTGTAAATCAATCAACCGTATGTCGGATTAAATCTCGATTTTCCTTGAGAAATAGTGTGGAAAGGAAACCAGGTAGTGGTAATCCTCGAAAAACTACCTCTCGCCAAGACCGCCAGATGATTGCACTGGTTAAAAATAGATCCACGAAAGACCGCAGTGGACGTTGCTAATTTCGCAAATGACCAAATGGGAGTCTCTATAGGTGTTCACACTGTTCGCCGTAGGTTGAAAGAGGCTAATTTGCATGCGAGACGACCCGCAAAGAAACCTCTCATCAGTGCAATCAATAAAAAGAAGCGCCTGGAATTTGCAAAACGTTACAAGGATTGGTCAAATGAACAATGGACTAAAGTCTTGTGGAGCGATGAAAGCAAATTTAATTTGTTTGGCTCCGATGGTATAAATTTTGTTCGAAGACCGCCTGGACAGAGATATTCTCCAAGATATCAACTTCCAACCGTAAAACATGGCGGTGGATCAATAATGGTGTGGGGTAAGGAACGATATGTTTAAAAAAAATTATTGATTGACGTCACGTATTTACAGGTGCGTTTTCCCGTGATGGGGTAGGTCCCTTATCTCAAATCGAAGGAAAAATGGACGCTAAGAAGTACTGTGAAATCCTTGGAGAACACATGCTTCCTCATCTGCGGGAAAAAATGCCTCCTGGTAGCATATTCCAACAGGATAACGATCCAAAGCACTCAAGTCGCTTAGCTCGAAACTTTTTAAGCGACAATGATGTCAATGTTTTGGATTGGCCATCACAGTCTCCCGATCTAAACCCCATAGAAAATCTATGGGAGCTATTAGATCGGGAAGTTAAGAGGAAACATCCGTCAAATAGGAGGCAATTAGAAGAAATTTTGAAAAGTGAATGGGAGAAAATATCCATTAACACATTAATAGCTTTAGTCGACTCTATGCCTTTTAGGTTGCAAGAAGTCATAAAAAATAAGGGCTACGCCACTAAATATTAATTTTAAGATTTTTTTTGTAAGAATTACTATTTAATTTAAATAAACACATTAAAATTTATGCTGTTGCATTTTTATTGCTCCCATGAAATTCTCACTCTTTTTAATAAATGACAAAATAATCTATCATTAATTAAAAATATTTACATAATGTTATTGATAATAGGTATCTATAACTGTAGGGATTAATAACCCAAAGAAATATTTTGAATTGGTCACCATTTTTTAAAATTATCGCACTTAAAGATAATTTTACCCAACGTTGCATTTTTTGTGCTCGCTACTGTATATAAGCTCTAGACTGGAACAAATGCTAATTTTGGACTATTAGAAGAATGTGTATAACCATAGATGTCAGATTTGACGATTTATCGTCATTTGGACGATTTTGTGCTCCAAAAATATCATATGGACGATGTGACTATTTATATTCATATTTTGACGATTTTTAGAAATTAAATATTTACATCATATTCTTCACTTTAGTACATTAAAAGCCCCTTTAAGATTTGTATTTACTTTGCGGTTATTAAGTGATTATTTTTTTTCAGTGAAACAGAAACCATATTGCAACAATGCTCCAATGAATCCCGTCATCAACGGGCAACTTCAGCCTCCCTCCAAAAGTCCCGAAGTCGAAGTTAGTGTACCGTCCTATACATGAACAGATGAAGTGATCTTACACTCTCTTAAGAAGCTAAGTCATTGAAAATTGTGTCGGTTTTAGCGAACATCACATTGAATTTTCATGCCGATTATGTTTACGATTTGACGATTTTTTTTCTAATATTTTACAATTTGATGCCTTATTTACCTGGCAACTATTTGTATTACTTGGCAACCCGGTTAGTATGTAAAACAAAACATAAATTGCGAATGTATGAGTGAGTGATCTCATTCACTCAGAAATTTTGCATTGTAAACAATCAACACTTACGGAGAGCTCTTTACAAGCAGCAGAGAAATAAAAATGCTCTTTAAACAATACACATATACATACATACCTGTGTGTGTGTAAATGTGTTTGTGTTAATTAGACCTTTAGTTTGGCACACTCTAAACTATAAAAAAAGCAGAAAAAAACAACCGCAAGTACTCAATAATTAATGAATGACAACCAACAATAATTAAACAATCGTATTACATATGCTTGTATGTATGTATGTATGTATGTATGTATGCCGTATTATTTCATTTGAACTTTGTATCATAAGAATTGCTTTGCAAACAAAACAAAACTTTAACGATATTAGCCAATGACGTTATTTATACGGCAAAAATAATAAAATAAAAAAATTGGTGAAAATATTTAACACGTTTAAAAATTTACAACCGTTTATTACAATTGTTTACAAATTCTTTGCATTCTTTAGGATTGCCAGGCCAATCCATAAGCAACAGATTACAGTATTCCCTTGATTTACTATCCAATGCATTTATTGATGTACATTTTACAAAAGAAAAAAATTAAAAGAATTAAATTTTTATTCTGTGTATTGAATTTTTTTAAAGAGGGAATTCCCCTGATTTTGTTTATAAACAACAGAGGCGACGTAAATCGTATGACGAACGCAAATTGAAACTGAAGGGGACAATATTTTTGAATACGTTAATCGAAACAACGTAAATGGAGGGAATACTGTAACACGTTGACAGCCGCGACCGTTTTCAGAAAACTTGCCAAAAAACGACAATTTGATTCTTTCACATTTGGCGCCCTAGAAGGGAACGCAATCTATGCGTTATTACGTAGTCGGCAGTCAACGTGTTAAGTGTATTGTATAAGTACAAAGTCGAAGTATGTAGTTTGTTCATACGTAACGTCTGGCTATTTTTATTTTTTTAATAAAAATATTTATTAAATGGTTATAAACAGAAGAAGAAATCCTTGATAACAAACGTTGAATAAAAATTTCTGTCTGTAAACGATAACAGCCAATAGATAACATTTTTGAAGTGATAAAAATAGAACAAACGCTGTATATGTATTTTATTTTTTTTTTTTTTTAAGAATGACAACAGATTTTTTGCATTTGAAATTCTTTCGCTTTTACTTTCTCTACAAAAATTTTAAAAAAAAAATTTCTTTTCTTTGCACGAGTATGATTAAAAGAAATGTTTTTGAAATGGTTGAGTCATAAAATATTTTTCCATATCTGTTGGCGAATATTAAGCGTCATAAATATATTATATTAGACAATAGCATCATAAAAATTTGTTTATTTGCCAATTTATTAGATAATTTGGCAAACCGACTAATTGTCGTACATATGGGAAACGATGTTACTTTTTTAATTTATAGTTGTTTTGTATAAGTTCTTATTTAATTGAGTTCTTAGGTGTTAGTGAAGATAATTTTATTATTTTTCTTTAGAATGATAACATTCCATTGAAATATGTGTGCTATTTTAAGTGATAACTTATTTGTTATTCATTGTGTCATTTCTTAAGAAATAATCACGTCTAGTAGGAAACGACTAGGTCAATATATTTCATAATTTTCCATTAAAACAATTTGTTAAGACATACAGTAGCGAGCACAAATAATGCAACACTGTGCCATATGATCTTTAATAAGATCTGTTTCAAAATAACGGTAACTAATTTATCTATTTTCTTTTGCTGTTAATTCTTTCAATTATAAGTTTTCAAAGTAACCACAGTTTATTCCAAATTCTGCTTTAAAAAGTTAAATATTTTTGAATTAGTGAAAAAAGTGCAAATTTTTAGCGAGCAAAAAAAATGCAACATAATAAAAAAATAGTTAAAGTAAGTTATTTATTTAATTATAATTGAAAATTTCTTAAATAAGTTATACAACATGTGTTTTGTAATAGAAGCAGCTCTCAGCTGACAACAAAACTGCAATCATTAAAGCCGTAGAAGAAGGAAAATCCATGCGTGAAGTTGGACACCTCTTTGGTGTAAATCAATCAACCGTATGTCGGATTAAATCTCGATTTTCCTTGAGAAATAGTGTGGAAAGGAAACCAGGTAGTGGTAATCCTCGAAAAACTACCTCTCGCCAAGACCGCCAGATGATTGCACTGGTTAAAATAGATCCACGAAAGACCGCAGTGGACGTTGCTAATTTCGCAAATGACCAAATGGGAGTCTCTATAGGTGTTCACACTGTTCGCCGTAGGTTGAAAGAGGCTAATTTGCATGCGAGACGACCCGCAAAGAAACCTCTCATCAGTGCAATCAATAAAAAGAAGCGCCTGGAATTTGCAAAACGTTACAAGGATTGGTCAAATGAACAATGGACTAAAGTCTTGTGGAGCGATGAAAGCAAATTTAATTTGTTTGGCTCCGATGGTATAAATTTTGTTCGAAGACCGCCTGGACAGAGATATTCTCCAAGATATCAACTTCCAACCGTAAAACATGGCGGTGGATCAATAATGGTGTGGGGTAAGGAACGATATGTTTAAAAAAAATTATTGATTTGACGTCACGTATTTACAGGTGCGTTTTCCCGTGATGGGGTAGGTCCCTTATCTCAAATCGAAGGAAAAATGGACGCTAAGAAGTACTGTGAAATCCTTGGAGAACACATGCTTCCTCATCTGCGGGAAAAAATGCCTCCTGGTAGCATATTCCAACAGGATAACGATCCAAAGCACTCAAGTCGCTTAGCTCGAAACTTTTTAAGCGACAATGATGTCAATGTTTTGGATTGGCCATCACAGTCTCCCGATCTAAACCCCATAGAAAATCTATGGGAGCTATTAGATCGGGAAGTTAAGAGGAAACATCCGTCAAATAGGAGGCAATTAGAAGAAATTTTGAAAAGTGAATGGGAGAAAATATCCATTAACACATTAATAGCTTTAGTCGACTCTATGCCTTTTAGGTTGCAAGAAGTCATAAAAAATAAGGGCTACGCCACTAAATATTAATTTTAAGATTTTTTTTGTAAGAATTACTATTTAATTTAAATAAACACATTAAAATTTATGCTGTTGCATTTTTATTGCTCCCATGAAATTCTCACTCTTTTTAATAAATGACAAAATAATCTATCATTAATTAAAAATATTTACATAATGTTATTGATAATAGGTATCTATAACTGTAGGGATTAATAACCCAAAGAAATATTTTGAATTGGTCACCATTTTTTTAAAATTATCGCACTTAAAGATAATTTTACCCAACGTTGCATTTTTTGTGCTCGCTACTGTATATAAGCTCTAGACTGGAACAAATGCTAATTTTGGACTATTAGAAGAATGTGTATAACCATAGATGTCAGATTTGACGATTTATCGTCATTTGGACGATTTTGTGCTCCAAAAATATCATATGGACGATGTGACTATTTATATTCATATTTTGACGATTTTTAGAAATTAAATATTTACATCATATTCTTCACTTTAGTACATTAAAAGCCCCTTTAAGATTTGTATTTACTTTGCGGTTATTAAGTGATTATTTTTTTTCAGTGAAACAGAAACCATATTGCAACAATGCTCCAATGAATCCCGTCATCAACGGGCAACTTCAGCCTCCCTCCAAAAGTCCCGAAGTCGAAGTTAGTGTACCGTCCTATACATGAACAGATGAAGTGATCTTACACTCTCTTAAGAAGCTAAGTCATTGAAAATTGTGTCGGTTTTAGCGAACATCACATTGAATTTTCATGCCGATTATGTTTACGATTTGACGATTTTTTTTCTAATATTTTACAATTTGATGCCTTATTTACCTGGCAACTATTTGTATTACTTGGCAACCCGGTTAGTATGTAAAACAAAACATAAATTGCGAATGTATGAGTGAGTGATCTCATTCACTCAGAAATTTTGCATTGTAAACAATCAACACTTACGGAGAGCTCTTTACAAGCAGCAGAGAAATAAAAATGCTCTTTAAACAATACACATATACATACATACCTGTGTGTGTGTGCAAATGTGTTTGTGTTAATTAGACCTTTAGTTTGGCACACTCTAAACTATAAAAAAAAACAGAAAAAGCAACCGCAAGTACTCAATAATTAATGAATGACAACCAACAATAATTAAACAATCGTATTACATATGCTTGTATGTATGTATGTATGTATGTATGTATGCCGTATTATTTCATTTGAACTTTGTATCATAAGAATTGCTTTGCAAACAAAACAAAACTTTAACGATATTAGCCAATGACGTTATTTATACGGCAAAAATAATAAAATAAAAAATTGGTGAAAATATTTAACACGTTTAAAAATTTAAAATCATTAATTAACAATCAATTTAGCAAATATCGAATTATTTATGTATGTGTTCTGTTGCGGCAAAACGCCTGCTATTAACGTCACCATTATTAAAAGCATTGCTATTGTTGCTCTAATTCTAAGGAGAGATCTAAAGATCTCAAAAAAAATTTATTTTTTCTGTTTTTTTGTTTGTTTGTTTGTTTTGATTCGATCTGTACTGTAGTTGTTATCATCGGCAATGTTGCCGTGAAAGATTGTCAACAATAAGAACAGAGGCGTCAGAAACAGTATTTACGACAACAACAATAACAACATCATTTTAATTTCAATTGATTACTCATTTGTAAATCATGAATAAAAATTCGCAAAATAAGCACAATACACACGCATACACACATACGCATACGTGTACACCAGGGATGGAAAAGTTGGTACAATTGTACTTTTTTTAGCATTATTGGGAAGTCAAAAACACCATAGCACCCCAATGTCTTATTTAGCACTATTGAAAAATGTTCTCTACTTTATTACATCACTTAAAAATTCTGTCTCATCAGTGTATAAGTTTTTTTTTTCGTTTAATTTGCATATGGCAACTCGTTGCTAACTTAACATATTAAGAGTTATAAAAGGAATATTATGCGTTCCACATTCATCTGCAAATGCAAAATTTAATAAAAAGCAAAGGGACAAATGGACTGTTTCCTTTGACTGTCTCTAATTTAATCCAAACAAGGGATTTATTGAAGTCATTTAATTAGTGTTGCTACAATTTTGAAATAACAAATAGTTTGCTGGTACAAAATTTATCATAAATAGTGATTAGAAATTTAGATCTCATAAACTCTTTTATTCCTTTATAGTTCAGTATTAAAGTAATTTGTTAAGTTTACCTATTATAAAGTGCTTTTCATAATTATAGCACCACCAACATTTCAATAATAACAAACAATGAATTGTGTTCAGCTCATATTCTCTGATAAAAAAGTGGAACTTAGATAGATACTACTGTCGTGACCATAGAAATTAAAATTTTGGGGACATAGTCTATTGTAGGGGGTTTTTTTTTAAGTTGTTACCTCGAATTTCAGTTTCCATCTAGGCGAATGTATAGTACAGAGTACAGTCTTGAGAGAACATAATGAAAAAATATATTTTACAACAGGACAATGCCAGAATTTATGTCAGCAGACAGATGATGGAATGGTTCCGTAAACAATCTATTGAGGTTTTATCGTGGCCAGCTAGCTCTTCTGATATGAATGTTATTGAAAACGTTTTTCCAAACGAATTCCCCATTCTTATCCGAAGAATATATTCAAAATAACAAACAACTTACCAGTGTTGAAAATTTTAAATTAAAAATGATCGAAGAGTAGATGAAAATAGGCGGAGAAATATTGAATAATCTATATAAGAATATCAAAAACAGAATATTTACTTGAATAAGATCTAAGTATCAATATTTTTGGTAAATAAAGCTTTTTATTGAACAAAAATGAGACAGGTGCTATAATTTTCCAAAGACTAAAAGCCTTAATTTTTATACTGAAGTTAAAACTGCGCTAACAATTTGAAAAATTTACTGTTATTTTTGTTCTTTTACATTAATACTACACACAATGAAATGAATTGTCATTCATATTTTTATTAATTTATAATAAAAAAAAGTTTAAAAAATAAAAAAAGTGAATTTAGTACGATCGGTCTGAAAAAAGTACAATTTTTTGTGAACGTTAGTACAATTTGTTAAGACCAATTTCCCATCTCTGATGTACACATCATATTATGGTATGTACAGCAATCAAAAGAAAAGATAGACATTAACAAAAAGACATTAACAAAAACAAAAATAAAACAATTGTATTTGTAATAGAGCAAGAATAACAAAAAACAAATTAAAAAACAACAAAACTAAAAAGTATCCATTACATCCTCCTATGTGGTTGTTCAAGTTGTCTGTGTATTATAACAACATTGTATGGGTGTTATCGATATGAAAACTAAACAACGAAATTACAAATAAAAAGTGACAACAAAAACCGCTTCTGACTTCCTGATAAAACACAGTGAGAGAGAGGGGGACACTGATTTGCTCTCCTTTTTATTTACATAAATGTGCGTGTGTGTGTGTGTATTTTTTTCGTAAAGGTTGAGTATTATTGATTAATTTCAATTATTTTGTATTCTTTTTTGCGTAGATTTCTTGTTCTGTTCTGTTAAATCATTTTTATTAATTATCTACACCCCAATTTTTCTTTGATTTCTATTTTGTTAACGGAATTTTTTGTTTTATTTTTTAGCTTTTCTGAAATTAAGTGCAAAATTCTAGTGAATGCCTCTGCGATGATGATTTTTGCAAAAAAGTTTTTTGTTTAAATAAAATGAAAATAAAAATGAAATATTGGAGAGATTTATTTTATCTGTGATTTCTTTCGTAAACAACCGTAACAACAATCACGGCAGCAGTACAAAACAAAAAAGTTTCTTGGCTTCTTAAGCTTCATTCTATTTAAATTTGTTTCTTTTCTTTTTCAATGGATTTTATGATGTTTTTTTTCTTTATCTAAAATGTTTTTATTTTTACGTTAAGTTTTGTTAGTTTATTGTGTATATTTTTGCAATATGACATCATTGTCGAATTCTTTTATTTTTTATTTTTAGGGACTAAATACATGAAATCAAGGTTTCCATACAACTTCGTTTTTTTCTTTTTTTTGGTAATTTTTTGCAGAAGTTGTGCTGCTAAGGGTCTACTTTATAACGACAACCAGCATCCTTTTGTTAATTTGCCAACTGAGCAGATTGACAAGAACTTTATTTATAGCCAGTAACGTTTACAGTAGAGGCTATAAGAATATGAATTAAAGTGTGGACATTTAAATAAAAGCGTACAGAAACAGTGGCAGTATGCCAACATTAAGGGAACACGTTGACACGATCAGAAATTTCACTTATGAAATTTTGAACATAAGGGAGTTAACAATATTGAAATTGAACTACGTACTCCGATTCATTCGTTCTCACTACAGATTGCAATGAGTATGCGTACAACGTTGAGATCAAACTCATTCATCATTCGAAATAAGTTTGATTCATAAGCCTACTTATTTAGATTCATAAAGAAAAAAGACTAAGTAGTAAGCAGAGGAAACATACAACCTACTAGTGAGTATTGTAGTGTTCTTAAGCGAATCATACTTGTTTTGTACTTCATGTGTACATATAAGTTGAATTATGGAGAGTCGAAATCAACAATATTGTAGAAGAAGATATGTATATGCTTAGTGTATATGTACCTATATTAATTTAATATTTATAATTAAAGTATATTTTGCCACAAATTAATGGAATATGGCCAATCATTAAAACTGAGAGGTACAAGACCGTACATGTTATTAAGTATGAAAAGGATGAGTACTTCAAACTTTGAGTATGAGTAGAGGTTCCATGATATTATTGGGTGATTTTTTAGCTATTATTTTTTTGCAATACTGGTTTAAACAGCTCACGCACGTTACGTATTTTGTTTCACTGCCACCAACACGCTTACGTAGAGTGGGTACTGCTGAAAATATCGCAGCTGTATTGGCCAGTGTTAATGATGACCATCAATTATCGATTCGTCGCCGTTCGCAGCAATTAGGCATCTGTTACTCAACAACGTGGAAAATTTTGCGCAAGGATTTAGGTGTGAAGCCTTTCAAAATACAGCTGGTGCAAGAATTGAAGCCCGCTTCAATTGACGCATTGGAAGACAACATTGAAGCATTTATTCGTGAGATACCGGTCGAAATGTTGGAAAGAGTATGGATAAATAGACCATTTGAGGCACAGTCGCGGCCAACATTTGCATGAAATAATCTTCAAACATTCAATTATATGGACCGTACTATCGATTCAAATAAAGATTTCATGTATTTTTCTGAATTTTATGTGATTTTTTTTTTTTTAATTTTCCAATAGCTCTTAAAAAATCACCCAGTATAAGTATCAGAAATTATGAGTATGATTCGATTCTACTCATCTTTTTGAATACTCATTGCTAACCTCTGGACACGATATGAGATGCATGAAAAGAAAACAACTCGAAAGTTACTACAAAGCGTTAGAATTTTTCGACTTTGCAGCACGTAATGACTAAGTGAATACTTTTTTGATTAACTGTAACAAAAAAAAAAAAAAAACGTTCATGAAATTGAATTGTTTTTAGGGTTTTTTAAGGAGAACAGACGAAAAAACTGCAGCGTTAACAGTTTTTAACGATGTCATTTCCGTTGTTTTTTGTTTTTTTTTTAATATTTGATCTTGAGTGTGTTTAAATAAATATTTATTTCTGAAGAATGAGCAAATATTTTACAGTATTTATTGTTGTTTGTATAGTTTCCATTGGACGAAAAAAAAAAAACACCAAAAAAATTTAAAACTTTAATTGATGATTCCAACGGGTTCCATTATTAATAACTTCAATGTCAAAAAGTGTGAATATCTTGATGATGTTGTTGCTGTTATTGTTGTCGGTTTTTTCGAAAGGATTGCAATTTATGAAGCATACAACACTCTTGAGCTTTTTAAACACATTTTTTTTAGTCATTCTTGTACTGTTGTAGTTGTCTCCCATTTAATTCCGTTCGTTCCAATTTCTCATTGATTCATTCATTCATTCTTTCAATTGTTTTGTTTTATTTGTATACAATATCGAGACAAGACATGTTAAAATTCTTGTTATTTTTTTTGTTTTTGTTTTAATAAATTTCTTTAAGAGGATTGCTTGTTTATTTTTTATTTTTTAATTTTTTATTGTTAATTTTTTTCAATTTTATTTTAATTTTAATAAAAATGAAATGAAAACTCATTAACCCAATTCCGTTTGCTTCAATTCAATTTCAATTTGATAACACAACAGCATTCCTCTTGTAAAAACAAAAAAAAATGTACTCACAACAGAAACGGGCGGGCGTACAAGTGCAAAATGCTTTTTAGCACACTGTCAGTATTTAGTTGCGATGCTGCCTGTTTCTGTCATTCGTCATGGAAACACTTTTAAATGTGGAATGCAGATGGTCGTACATAACTCCCCCCCAAACCAATTGGTAAGCGACTGATTGCATTTGAGGCACTGTTTAATAGATTTTTTTTCTTTTGTTTTTATTATTGATTGAATACATAATAAAAATTGAAGAATGTGATCATTTTATATTTTCGGAATGACAATTTTAATCAAATTTTAAACGCTTGTGTTTTTCTTTTTTATATAGATTGTTATGTTTTGTTTGTTTGTTTGTTATTGTCATTTAATAAATTGAAATGATCAATAATCAATTTCTATTGTTGTTTTTTGGGTTTTTTTTTTTGTTCTTCTTTCACGTGATTATTTATTTGTTATAAAATTTAGTTTGTGTTGAAAACATTTATTTATTCTGCAATTAAGAAAAACAAAATTGTAAAATGACGTTAAAAGAAACCTTTTGTTTTGGCAGGACACATATAAGGACTCCTTTCTCATTGGTAGCAGATTGCCATTGAGTTCAAATGCTGCTGAGACAATCGTCATATGGAGGGAAGCCGCCCATACCCTTAGAAGGCCGTCTAACAACAGAACATGGAGAAGACAGCACTGTTAAGAGTTGTGGTAGGTATTTAAAGACGTTAGGACTAGATTGGGATAAAATTTTGTTGAGACCCTGTGCTTCTTCTAGGAAACCAGGCTATATGACTCTTCCAGCACGAGCAAATCAGTTTAGAATTGAAAATTAGTTGTTAAAGAGATCTAATATATACAGTAGCGAGCACAAAAAATGCAACGTTGGGTAAAATTTTCTTTAAGTGCGATAATTTTAAAAAAATGGTGACCAGTTCAATATATTTCTTTGGGTTATTAATCCCTACAGTTATAGATACCTATTATCAATTATCATTATGTAAATATTTTTTATTAATGATAGATTATTTTGTCATTTATTAAAAAGAGTGCGAATTTCATGGGACCAATAAAATTGCAACAGCATAAATTTTAATGTCTTTATTTAAATTAAATAGTAATTCTTACAAAAAAAAATCTTAAAATTAATATTTAGTGGCGTAGCCCTTATTTTTTATGACTTCTTGCAACCTAGAAGGCATAGAGTCGACTAAAGCTATTAATGTGTTAATGGATATTTTCTCCCATTCACTTTTCAAGATTTCTTCTAATTGCCTCTTATTTGACGGATGTTTCCTCTTAACTTCCCGATCTAATAGCTCCCATAGATTTTCTATGGGGTTTAGATCGGGCAGACTGAGATGGCCAATCCAAAACATTGACATCATTGTCGCTTAAAAAGTTTCGAGCTAAGCGACTTGAGTGCTTTGGATCGTTATCCTGTTGGAATATGCTACCAGGAGGCATTTTTTCCCGCAGATGAGGAAGCATGTGTTCTCCAAGGATTTCACAGTACTTCTTGGCGTCCATTTTTCCTTCGATTTGAGTTAAGGGACCTACCCCATCACGGGAAAACGCACCTGTAAATACGTGACGTAAAACCAATAATTTTTTTTAAACATATCATTCCTTACCCCACACCATTATTGATCCACCGCCATGTTTTACGGTTGGAAGTTGATATCTTGGAGAATATCTCTGTCCAGGCGGTCTTCGAACAAAATTTATCCCATCGGAGTCAAACAAATTAAATTTGCTTTCATCGCTCCACAAGACTTTAGCCCATTGTTCATTTGACCAATCCTTGTAACGTTTTGCAAATTCCAGGCGCTTCTTTTTATTGATTGCACTGATTAGAGGTTTTTTTTGCGGGTCGTCTCGCATGCAAATTAGCCTCTTTCAACCTACGGCGAACAGTGTGAACGCCTATAGAGACTCCCATTTGCTCATTTGCAAAATTAGCAACGTCCACTGCCGTCTTTCGGGGATCTTTTTTAACCAGTGCAATCATCTGGCGGTCTTGGCGAGAGGTAGTTTTTCGAGGATTACCACTACCTGGTTTCCTTTCCACACTATTTCTCAAGGAAAATCGAGATTTAATCCGACATACGGTTGATTGATTTACACCAAAGAGGTGTCCAACTGCACGCATGGATTTTCCTTCTTCTAAGGCTTTAATGATTGCAGTTTTGCTGTCAGCTGAGAGCTGTTTCTATTACAAAACACATGTTGTATAACTTATTTAAGAAATTTTCAATTGTAATTAAATAATTAACTTACTTTAACTATTTTTTTATTATGTTGCATTTTTTTTGCTCGCTAAAAATTTGCACTTTTTTCACTAATTCAAAAATATTTAACTTTTTAAAGCAGAATTTGGAATAAACTGTGGTTACTTTGAAAACTTATAATTGAAAGAATTAACAGCAAAAGAAAATAGATAAATTAGTTACCGTTATTTTGAAACAGATCTTATTAAAGATCATATGGCACAGTGTTGCATTTTTTGTGCTCGCTACTGTATATAATATATAATTAGTATAATGGTATTTCGTAACCTTTTGTCAATAACTTATTTCTTGTGCCAATATTCAATGAGTGGGATGCTGATTCCTAAACCCATTGGAGAATTAATAAATTCGTATGGACAAACCCTAAAAATACATGTATGTGACAATAAATAGACTATTAAGTGATCGAAATTTGTGTAAACATATTGGTAATTACATATCAAAAAATTTTAAATTCAAACATTTGGTTGCGAATTTTTTTTTCTCAAAACTTTAGATTTTGTCGCCTTAATTTACAATTGCAATCGTATTATTTACTCATATGCTAATATATCGTTCAAAAAAAAAAATCTGGGATTGTGAATTTTAAATGCATAAAATTTCCATAAATAAGATATTAAGCCATTGCAATTGACCTATTTTTCCCTCGTAGAAAAAACTGAGAATTTATTTCAACATGGCACACGATAATAAAATTAAAATATTCAGTGTTAAAACAAAAACACAAAAACGTTTTCCCCCTTTTACATAAAACCTTGGTTAACAGTTTCAGTTTTAAAGTCTACTTGACATGTAAACAATGCAAAAATCATAGAGTGGGATTCAAGCAAAAATAAAGTTTTTAGAAATTCTTATAATTTATAAAAAAAAAATATACAAATAAACAAATAAAAATTGTTTATTTATTGCCGCTGTAGACTAAATAATTCAGAAAAAAATCACAATAAACGAAACTTAATATTTAAAAGAAATAAACTTTAATTGTCAATAACAAGTTTTATTTGAAAATGTTTTTTTCCCCTTTTTTTTAACTCAAACTATAGAGACAATCCGTTTAAGATTTTTTTTTTTGCATTGTAATCGTTACGCTTTCAGATAAAAATTAACAATTTTTGATTTTCGATAATTTTATCATTCATTTAGCATTAATCGTTAATCGTAATATTTAATACAAATAAAAAACAAAAACATCTCTAAACATTCCAAAGTATTTATTTATAAAGAAAAAGCAAAAAAGAAAAAATATTCTGAAAAACAAACAGAAAAAATTTTCAATAACTCGACTAACAATCGACTACACATCATCGTCGTTGTATACAATTGAATTGAACTTGAAAGTGTAAATTATAAAAATAAAAGCATAAAATAATAATAATAAAATGCTTCTTCTTTTTCTAATATTTCGTTATTAATTTTTTTTTTCATTGTCCAGCCCATAAAAATGAATTCTTCATATGGAATGGGATGATGGTCCATCATAAAATTTATTGACAATTTGTGTTATGGTGGCAAATTTATACACTTAAAAAAATATCGGCATCTTATGTCGATAGCAGGCCCACTTAGCGAAGCGAAAATGCATTGGTTGGTCAATTGTTCAATTGGAAGGATAAAACTAATTATCTGTTAAATCAGACATGAGCTAAGTGTTACCATTCACGAAATAAGTACTAGTTAAAAAAAAAAACGTTAGATGGCAGACCCGATATAAACCTGATCTCATAATGGCTCATTGTGGTAGTAATATTCTCTGCAAGCAATAGAAGATTTTAGGTTACCTTTGCAATTAAATGTGAGATATTTAGCTTCTGACATCATTCATCATGTGTTTGTTAATTTTATCCTTGGGCGTTAGGATTAAATTCGACTCCGAACGGCAGTTTTTACAAGAAATTTTTCATCGTAATTTTAAATTACTTTCAGACTTTTGCACCGGAAAAGTACTGAGAGGAAGTCGCCAACAAAATATATATTTTTATATCGATTTTCTTCGAGATGTGCGGGCTGGAGTTCAAGCCACAGCTTTGGCCTAATAAGCCAATACACTACCTACTAGACTACGATGATTTTAACGCAATATATAATGGGATCTGGACTCAAACCTTTCGTCTAATAAGCCAATACACTGCCTAGTAGATTACGGCTGAGTTTCATAATGTCAGAGCTGCTCTTAAATTGCCAAAGCAACGAACGTACAGTGTGTATATATTTATGCGAATATAATTTCCTAAAATAGTAGGAGGTATGGGAATTAAAATATATCATCCCTATTTAAATTTTATTGCAATTCACCATATTGGATCCTAAACGCCTTTGTATGGAATTTTTTTTAAATTTTAATTTTTTATTTTTGAATTTAACCGACGCGACGATTGACGACAAATCGTCTGTCACCTGTGTGTATTGGAACAATTATTTGTTAATTCATGACATGATTTCTTAAAAAAGAATAAAATAAATCGTAGAAATTTTATTTGAAAACCTATAAAGGGAGACGACGGGCAACCATACCCAGCTGTTTAATATTTACTGGCGTATTTCTCTGTGTGTATTTCGATTGTTATTGATTTCGTTTTTTTTTTGCGGCATTCGAATCAGGGACTATAATTAAAATCGATTAAACGGCTAATTTAAACAAATTTAATTTATTATTGTTTGTTTTCTTTTTCTTTTTTTTCTTATTATTTTATTAAGCACAATAATAATAATTTAGATGGCAGATAAAAGAAATATTCAATCGATTATAGCCTGGAGATAGTTATAACAACATAAACAATCTAATAGCAGGTTGTAAGCCATTTGTATTGAAGACGATAATATTCTTGTCAAAGTCATGTCATGATAATGGCTAATCTATTATGTACAATATACGAGTAAGTATACCTTGCTCTGGTCTATAATTAAATTTTTTTTTTATTTCGATTATATTTCTGAAAATAGTTTTGCAAAGCAATCAAAAGCCTTCAAAAGTTATTGATAAAAAAAAACTTTCTTTATATCAATTTATCTATTTCATAACTCTATTATTCTCTCTATACTTTTCAAAGGTTATTTTTATTTGAGGGCTTTAAAGGTGCCCAATAATTATTTCATTATCGCGGTCTAGCATTTCTTTGTAATTTTTATTTCACTTCTGTTGACTCCAACAACATCTATCATAACTACTGGCTGATTTGAGGCAACAGTATTCATTTTACTTCAGTTTTTTGTTTTTTTTTTATTCAATTAAATTATATTTATGGCATGACATAATCATATTGGAATTCAATTCTTTTCTTTTTTTTTAAAAATTTTTTAATATTTATTTTGCAAATATTATAGCAACGTCGTCGTTAACGTTGTCGTCGTTGTTTAAACGTTAAAATTGTGTATAAATCATAATTTGTTAGCGTTTCTTTTTGTACTACAAAATTAATAACAATTTGAAACTCTCTTTAGCAAACGTTTAATCATAAAAAGACAATTTCTGATTGGTTGTTGCTAAACTTGTTTGGTTTTTAATGTTCTACTTAAGTGGCACCATAAAATTTTAGTAAACTATGCTCCGAACTTCAATTTATATTGTCATACTCTCTATGGAATTGAATTAAATTTAGAAACTAAGTAGAGTGTAGAAGGAAAATTGAAAACAACCTCATCCAATGGACAATACAATAGAATTTTCCTTCAGAATGCTCTGTACATAGGCTAAGAGTCCGAAAGCTGTATAATTTGAACACATGTCCTGTTAGTACAGGGGTAAATGGAACTTCCTCTTATCTATGTCTTTCTATGAAAAAATAAATACATAACAAATATACGAATAACAGGTGACTGATTCTACATACATTGAGAGCGTTCAAACAGTTCAGTATAGCGTTCATTTTCATTAATATGGCTAAAATCTAATTGCAACTAACCGAATCTATCTGTTTAACTATCGCCGAACCCCTAACAGTTTGTGAATTTGCAAGTCTTTCACATGAAAAATACTAAAAGCCTCCGGTAATCTAAAGGATAACAGTTCTCTCCCATTAGATGCTTATAAATTTGATTTTTTCGTATCATTTCCGGTATTTATATTATTAACGACGTCTACTACGTCATATCGGAGAGCTGGTACCGTAAAGTACATAAAAAGTGTAAGTTATGGACCATATTTGAATCAACAAATGTCTATCGAATCAACAGAGTTCTGCAGCTGATTTATGTTCTCGTTGCCATTACTTTTCCCTTACCCGCTAAAGTCCGGACTGTAGAGTCAACGTGTCCCTACGTAATGCCATCCGCGGTCGGATGAGGGAGGGTTAGTGTGAGGCCGGGGACGTTCGAATAAAAAACATTGTATGATTGAAGTTGATGACCAGATCACTTAGAACAACGCTTAGCGAAAAAGAGTTCAGGATAAAAGGTCAAAAACATTTGGCACTGAGTTCTACTGAAATTGACAAGGCGTCATCCACCAGCGATCAATCTATTAAATCGGCAAAGGCTTTCTGTCGAACAGTTGGAATCTTTGAAGAAAGAAAACTCTTAACATGATCAGATTTACTCAATAGGAGAAGAATTATGTTTCATCGAGCCAAGCTAGGCCACACACATTGCTTGTAACTAGCCTTAAACTGAGAAATTCTCTTGAACTCAAGATGAGACAAATCATCAAAAAATTGTGAGAAAATACTGCGATTGCTCCCACCGACGGATAATCTTCTTTAATGCTTCTTCATTATAACATTCGTTTTACCAAGGCGTGGAAAAACACCCAACATATGAAACCTTTCACATGCAAATGATTTCATTTAAATTTGACTTGCAATGTGTAAGATATTCAATTATTGACAACCTACTCACACCATCATTAGAACGATTAATTGCTACAACACTCTACCAAAAAAAAATGCATTTTATGTCTTCAACAATAAATTGTTATGAATTTCAAGGTCTTTCCGCTATTGATTCAAGTGCAAATTTTCAAAAACTTAGAGAAAAAATTTGGATGGGAAATGGAAATGAAACCAATCAATACATCCATAATGATGGCATGCATGTGAAATAGTTTTTAATATAAAAATTCAAATTTAAATAAAAATAAATTTCATATTTTCTATGAAATGAAAATATGCAAATTCTTTATTAAAATAATCATCATAAATTTCTTGTGAAAACAAATCAAATAATTAACAAAATAATTATAATAATTTTTCATTAATTTTGAAATGAAAATCAAGGATATTAAAATAACGTCCGAAATTTTTATTTCTTGGAATAATAAAATCACATTAGAAAGGGGAGAGGTGGGGTGTATTCCTCGGTTAAATAAATATACAAAAATAATGTGATTACATATGTTTAAATTAAATCGCATAGAATTACTTTTTCTTTCAGTAGAATTTGAATTATATTTGTATGCTCATGCTTTTGTTTGACCTTTGACCCAATTTATGACAATATTTTAGAACTGATAGACGAGAATTGACAAATTCCTAGACTTTTAAATTATTTCTATGACATAAACAACAAAAAACTAAAATTTATTGTCATAAATTCAATTTCAATTTAAAAGCTCAAGGTTAGCTTGCGACAAATTCTACTAAATTGGGCTAAAAATTTTCACTTTCAAAAATTGATTTATTATTGCTCTCTTCAAGTCTCTCTTTCTCTGTCTAATAAAAATCAAAACACAAGTGAATTAAATTTGCAACAGAGGTTTTAAAAATTGGAAAGACATATGATGATTTTGTACTTATGTATCGGGTCCGCCATCTAACGTTTTTTTCAAACAAGTACTTACTTCGTGAATGGTAACATTTCGCTTATGGCTGATTTGACAGATAATTAGTTTCATCCTTCCGCTGAACGAATATTGACCATCCAATGTCTTTTCGCTTCACTTACTGGGCCAGCGATCGAATTACAGAAGATGCCGATTTTGGCAAAAAAAAAAACATCTTTTCAGATAAGACGCTGATTTTGATCTTGGTAAGTATGTAAAGAAGGCAAAATTGTCGTATTTTGGACACAGAAAACCCGCACGCATACATTGAAAAGCCGACGTACAATAAACGAGTCACTGTTTGGATGCGGATTTTGGTCCAGAGGCATAATTGGGACAATTTCTCTGCGAAAATGAGCAAGGAGTGGCCGTTACAGTCAATGGCGACTGCGTTCAAGGCCATGTTCGATGAATTTTTGTTTACAAAAATTGAAGAGGAGAAGATTGGCAACATTTGGTTTCAACTCGATGTTTTGTGCCCTGTTTTTGAAGATTGCATTATCAGCCCGCAGTGCTGATATCGTTTGGCCACCTCGGTGCTGCGATTTAACACCGTTGGATTATTATTTGTGGGGTGCCGTCAAAGATAAGTGTTACGCCGACAAGCCAGAGACAATTGCCGCTTTAAAGGACAATATTCGTAAAACCATTGGTGGACTACAGCTGCACACAATCGATAATGTGCTTAAAAATTGGACCGATCGTGTAGGCAACTGCATGGCCAGCCAAGGTAGCCATTTGTATGAAATTATTTTCCATTATTAAACTGATTGTACTTTCAAATAAAAAAAGAAATTTGAGAAATTATTCAGTAGTTTTTCTTTTCTTAAAGCATTTTCAAAAATAAAAAAAGTTATTTGGCAAAACCTTAATTAACAATTATCTCTTGACTTCCTTGGGGTGATTGTCCTTTGATTTCTAATATTAAAACTTTATTATAACATTTCAGTCGGAATTATGAACCTAGGTTCTCACACCATTTATGTTGTGTGTGTTAATTTTATACTTCGAATGATAGTTTTTTAAGATAGCTTTCATGGCCATTGGTATCGACCTCAAGAGAATTACCGGTAATCTCCGAATTGCTAGACCAAAAGTCCTTCATTGGAATCTCGTTTAGACGATGGTTTCTTTCCATCGATTTTCTTTTTTTTTTTGGTCTTTTTTCCAATTTAATTCACCATAACAAAAACGGCGTCAATTAAAATACCCATAAAAATTGTTTTATTGCTCGAAACATAGTTGAAATATTTTAGTTTTTTTTTTTCTTCGATGTTGTTATTGTTATTTACAAAACTAATTAACAAAAATTTAAATGTTCATGTCTACTGTTATTGTAATTACGTATTATCATTATACTCCATATAAACCGTCCAAAAATCTCACCTTAACTATGCACATTACTTGGCGTTATTGACAAATAAATAAACAAAATAAAAAAATAGTTTTTTTTTAAATTTTTTTGGTGTTTCTTGTTTTGTTTAAATATTTATTTTAATTATAAACACTTGATGGCGCTACTAATAGAGATTTTGGGGTTTTTTACGCGTTTCTTTACGCTTTTTTTTATCGTGTGTATATGGCGCTTAAGGCATTTTAGGCACAAATTAATCACACACAACATACATACATACGTACTTATTTGACATGTAATGACTCATTGAAAAATATCTCTTTTAAATATGTTTATTATTATTATTATTATTGTTGTTGTTGTTTTTTTTTTAAAAACTAATTACAAGGTGGCTTCAAACTAATGTTATAATTTGAAATGTTAGAGACACAGCTAGTGCTAGCGATAAAATGATTTAAATATTATGAATGAAAGAAATAAATGGGAAAAATCGCAGCAATTTTCAATTTCCATGTACATATTTACAGGAACGAGCAACTTTATTTCACACGACTACCAAATGATTGAACAGATGGAAAGTACGGCTTAACAAATGGTTTTAAAGTCATATCTTGTAAGGAACTACTGGTTATACTGGTTGGACGACAATCAAGCCTATATAATGTTAAAAATTAAAAGCCATGGATAGCTTTATATGTGAACCAGAGGTTAGCAATGAATCGTTTTTTTCGCTACCCATAAGCACTCATGGAATTTTGAATATACAGTAAGTCAACAATACTGAAATTTAACTGCAGACTCCGCTTCATTCGTACTCACTTCGATTTATAAGTACAGGTTGCAAGGTTGAAGTCGCTGTAGTCTAGTAGGTAGTGTATTGGCTTATTAGACGTAAAGCCAGGGTTCGAGCCCCAAGCCAGACATCAAAACAAAATACAAAAAGTATTTTCGACTCCGAACGACAGATTTTTGAGAAACTTTTAATGGCAATTTTATTTACTCTTAAGCTGGAGGTCCACTTCACCCTTTTTCGCGTCAAAGCGTTGCGTGCGTTTCATACGTTCTTCGCGTTCTACGCTTCAAGTTACATGCAATGCTTTTTACGCGCCAATGTTTTTTTGATCAGCTGTTAACAAAATAATAACATTTGATTGAAAATACTTGAATAAAACATTTCATATAAAAATGGTAAATGAAATTGAAATTTTTAAAGAATTTATAGAATTAATTGAGTTTGTGAATATAATATTTTGTGCCACAAGTGTGTACAACAAGCTCCAAAAGAACAAACGACGATTATGCTGATATGCCCACTAGTTTTCATGGAATTCTGCAGCACTACCAGAGGCATGTTTGCTCTCCGCGCATTTTTTTACGAATCGGTCCCTTAAAGTTTTCCAACGAGATTGGCAAACGTTCTCTAAAAAAAGCAATACGAAATAACGTCCTCAATACCTCCTCAGCAATGGACTTCCAAGCAGCTGCTCTTTTAAATTTATTCCTATAAACAAGCGAGCTTTTTTATATAGGACTTCATGTTTTTCACAGCTTCGATTAATTTTTCCTACATTATTCTTTGAAAAATTTAAATAAATTAAAACAAAACATCTTGTCAAAGCCAGCTGTTTTGTACGAGCGCCGCTTATGATGCTTACAAAACTAGAAAGTAGATTTACTTTACGCGTCCTATGCGTCATGGCATCCTACGCTTTTGTGCGTGTAACTTGCACCATATATGTAAATACATTAATTCTACTTTTTTGACAGTCGCGTAGAATGCGAGAACGCGTAGAACGCGTGGTGTGGACCTCCGGCTTTAGAGTTTTTGCCAGAAATCTGCTAGGAGAGGAAATCGCCGAAGAAATACTTTTTGTATTTTGTTTTGATATCTGGCCTGTGGCTTGAAGCGTGGCTTTACGTCTAATACGCCAAGACACTACCCACTAGATTACGGCGACCAAAAGTCATTTGCTAGTATTATAAGCAAATTATAAGTAAATTGACAATTATTTTTAAGCCAACCTGTTTATTATTTATATGCATACGATAACACACCTTATTTGGACAAGTGCTTAGTATTACTATTGCTTTATTTCAACTGAAATTATTCGAATACAATGAAATAATTTAAAGAAATTGTGTTTATTAAAAAAAAAAAAACAAAGCTGCGTAACTTTATAGCTCTTTTTGTAGTTAAAATGACTCAGTCTTTTACACTTTTATAAGGAATAAGAGGGGTACGTCATCTTTTATTGAAAATCTACCAAGTACTGAGACAATTAGGCGTACATTATATGGGTAAATACAATATAAATGTGTGTATGAATTTGAAACTTCCGTTAAAATAGTTTTTCATTTGAATTTTAATCACAATTTCACTGAAATATTTCAAATAATAATAATTTAATGATTATTTTAAAAAAACAAATTTACCATACTATTGTAGATGTATTGTATTTGCCTTGTACTATGCCTTTGCTTATGAACCAATTGTTTAAATAGAAAAAAAATGTTTCTAAAAATATTTCATTACATCGACTGTTAACGTGCAAAAATATGCAAATACGAGTATGTATAATCATACACATGTTTACAATAGAAAGTGTTTATTATGAAATAAAAATAAACAACAAGATTTTGTTAATTGTTCTAAATTTTATTTGAATACGATACGATATTTGCTATCATTACCCTGCGTCTCCTGTTAATATTCACCTGCTGATGCCACTGCTACTACTGCTGATGCTGATGCTGTATTGAAAGTCATGGATTGTGTTTTTTTTTTCGCATGGATTATGAAAATATCTTATTAGAGATGCACTTGCTGGCAAATTCTGCTAAATAGCAGAAGCGGAACAGCTACAAAATATCATGTTGTTAAAGATGAAGTGCTAATAATTCATAAATAATAATAAACCGTCGAAAAACAACACAAAAATAAGAAATTTTTCAAATCCCCAACAGCAATACAGTGGCTCCCAGGGAAGATGCACATATTCGATATGAAAAAACGTATGAAATTTTTAAGTAAAGACAGGCTAAGGTTTCTTCCATTTGCTGAATGGTTTATACTACAAATAAAAACAGATCCACAGAACATTTTCTCAGTCATTTGTCGGTGCTTGAGAACCTAAACTTGGTAACACAAATCACACAGTACAGCATTGATTTTGCGGATCATACATTTTCTGCCTATAGTAATGACGTCAAATAATCGAAAATCAATTCAAAAAGATTATGAAGTAAGTTCTTGTACGATTTGTACGAGATTCAAATGGTAAATCCATAAGATAAAGATAAACACACACTTTTATTCGTATTTCAATTCAATTTTTTCAATTTTTTTTGTGTTTGTTTTAAATCATATGAGGTAATGAAAACAATCGTATTATCATACACATCGTATCATACGCTTGAAATATCCATTCAAATATAAAAAATAATATAAAAACATTGCAAATTAACGTCATCAACAAATTTTATATACAAACAGAATTTGTTTAAATTGGTTTTCAATTGTATAAAAAAAAAAAATTAAATAAAAAAAGTTTTAAGGGTATACGGAATCGTAATAATTTTCTTAAATGAAAATCATAACAAATCTTATAAGATGCTTGCTGCCTACAAAATGTACTTTTTTCTTTCTTTCAGTCAAAAGTCACGAGAGTAAACAAGCTTGTTTAAAATCTGTCATTGCGAGCAAACAATAAATTGTAGGATTGATGACCACCGCATACGCCAGTTGGTCACACCAATCGATGACAGGGCTTCCTCGACTTGGTCCTTCCAAGGGATACAAGGTCGTCCTCTTCGCCGACTTCCGCAGATCCCCTCATCAAATACCCGTTTCGCCGGAGCATCCTCCTCCATTCGAACGACATGGCCAAGCCAGCGCAGCCGCTGGATATTAATACACTGCACAACGTCTATGTCGTTGAGGAGCTCATACAGCTCACTGTTAGATCGTATGCGGAAATCATCGCCAACTCGCACAGGACCGAAGATCTTACGTAGGACTTTCCTCTCGAATACATGGGCTGATGACCACTCATGGATAAAATTGAAGAACACGACTTGGATGGTGTGCACTTGATAACAGCATAATGTAACAACAATCAGAAGTTTACTACTACAATTCGACTTTGTAAAGGCCAGTCTTAGGTAGGCAGTTCATCCAGATCCTGCATGCAGTAGGCACCCAGGTGCCTCTCTCTCCTCCGGCCAAGTGAACGAAGCTTGTTTACAATAGCTGAAGAACTCTCTTTATCGCGCTTCCAAAAAAAATATGACTCGCATGTCGTTCTTACAATGCAATGCCCCGTAATAACCCCGATAACAGTGCTGAGCCAACTTTCTGCGCCATTTTACCCTTGCCCGAAGATGACCATCTACTTTTGACAATGTCCACGATTGCATTGTGAATTATAAGGTACCCAATAGGGTCTCTAATGTAAAGAATTTATTAGAGTTCGACAGTCGTGCCGCATCTGGCAAGATCTCTCTCTCTCTCTCTGCAGTTACCGGGTACCCATGTGATATAAACATCATACCGACTCGCTACCTTATTAAGACATCTGCGACAGTCATATACCGTCCGAATCTAATACCTGCCTATTAAAATTTTTGGTTAGGTAAGGTTAGAGGACATGTACTTGTCAACTGTGGCAAGTACATGTCGAATAGACCCATTGTACAACGTCGTACCTACTCACACCACTCGTGTTGTATACGTTAATTTTATACGTGAGTGGCGGGAGAAACTTTTTATGGCAATTTTTATTTACTCTCAGAGTTTTTGCCAAATGTTTGTTTGGGATTCGACCTTTCGTCGTTCGGACCTTTCGTCTAATAATCCAACACACTACCTGCTAGACCATAATCAATAATTTCCTGTGCAGAAAAACGCAGTGATTTGTCAGCTTCATAGACCGGGATATTCCAATTGATTCTGAATAAATTCCTTACCCAACAGTTCCCTCTAGCTTGAAGCCATCTAAGCAAATTAGTACGCAACCTCTTGCGATGTGCGCCGCACCGTTTCTCCTGACCTAACTTTCTGAAATGGATGTCCAAAAATTCTTTGAGAAGTCATATTGTAGTCACTGCTTCCGACAGTCTCAAATTTTTCAAATTTCTGCTCATGGCCAATGCCCGATTCATGCCATTGTCCAGTCGCCTGCAGTAGAGGTCAAAGGCTACTCTTAAAAGCCAAATAAGTTTTGTACAAACTTTACAGTTAGGGGGTTAACGATAATCTCTTATAATTAAAAACAATTTTAATGCATTTCATATCGCAGTTTATTTTATCTTCTTAGAGCATAATTCATTACAAGACAAGAAAAATTCTTTTCCTTGATTTTAAATGGCATTCGAATAAATTTCAGTTAAGTATTCTAACGAATAAAATAATATTTGCATAGAAAATTATTAAAAGGAATACTCGTACAATATCATTTCTGGTTATTTATTATGAAATATTTTCGTAATAAATTTCATGATTTAAATGAACTCTTCTTGCATTTTAAGTACGAACAAAACAAAAGGAAGCGTGGATGAACGAATAAATTTATTTCAGAATTTTTTTTCTGAATTTTTTTATTTTCTTCATTTGATTTGATTTGAAATACAACGTTTAAATTATGTTTGATAAACAAATGTATGTGTATGTGTGTGAAATTAAATGTACAAAAAATCTAAAGAATTGAAATGTTTAATTAAGAAAAATTTTCCTATTTTCCCACTCACAAACAAAGAAGAAAAGCATAGAGGGTTGCTTCTATTGTTTGTAGGTGTGTACATACAAATTTGTGAAACTAAAAAAAAAAACAAGAAAAAAATTTTCTAAATTTAAATTTATTTTTATAGTGAAAGTGTCATCATGATTTGGATGACAATGATCATATCATCATGAGCATTTTCTATAAAACATAATATTAATGATGATGATGATAAAGATGAATATCATTATGATGACAGGCATTGTTGATGAACATGAATTTACGTTTCTAGCCATTGTCTTTTCTGTTTTTTTTCTCTTTTTTTTAATTTTCATTTAAATCTTGTGTTTATTTTTAGTTTGTTTTATGGTTTATTTTTAAAATTACAAAAAAATTTATTATTTTGAATTTAATTTGTTGTCTGCAATGCCCTTTAAGTGGCCTTTTTTTCTCTCTTTCTCTTAATTTCACTTGTTATATGCACATATGTATGTAATCATCATTTACATTTTTAAGATTTTCATCATGTTCTTTAATTAAAAAGAAAATTCAAACTGTCTGTGCATCAGACAGACAGACATGAATTGTGTTTTAGAAAAATGATTGCATTCGCATTCTTTATCTGTCAGCACTCTATGCTGTTTATAAAGTGTGTTGATAGAAAACTATGCAAAATTATTATTTACTTTGTGGTTTATTTCGTCAACCCAATATTATTTAAAGAAATAGAGGGCCTTTCTCTCTCATGCATATGACAAATTGTCAGGAAACTGATAACAGAGTATAAATAAGTTATTAATCATGAATATTTAATGTCATTATCAATAGAAAATAATTTAATTAGCAAAGAGGGATTAAATCATTGCACTATGGGATGTGTTTTCTTTTCAAAAAAAAAAAAAGCTAAAAACGTAGGAAAAAACAGTGCGAAAAAATTGATAATTTCAGTACACCTCACTTTGGTCCGAAATTTAGTAGAAGCACAATATAAAAGCTGTTGAAAAAAGACCCTCAACAAAGATATTTAATATTTGGTTTCAATATCGAGCAAATCAGCATTAAAGGTTAGGTAGGTAGATAGCAGAGTAAAGGTTCCATGATATTAAAGTAGGTATGATTGCATATAAGTCTCAGAAATTATGAGTATGATTCGATTCTACTCATCCTTTTGAATACTCATTGCTGATTTCTGATATATATCAACGAATGTTGCAAAATATTTTCAATTTTTCGCCATTTCTTCAGTCATTTTTGGCCAAGCTTATATCGCACACATTTTCTAGATATTTAAGCCTATTTATCGATTAATGAACGTAAAGCGTTAATAATTGTTTAGTCATGAATTTTGACTCTTTAAGAAATGTTAATCAAATTAAATTAAAATAAAATTGTTTTTGGAAAAATAATCGATTTTAATCCGTCTTGTTTTCAAAGCTTTCTTAATCGAAACTGACGCTAATGTAATTAACGTTAATTTGTTTGGTGAAATTCTTCGTTTTCTTATTGGAATTATTAACACTTTTATTTAATATTCCCAAGATGTTTATCACTTAAAAATCAATACAAAACAAAGTAATTTTATTTGTTTAATTTATCCATTGAAACGTTTAAAATTCTGTGCACTTTCTTTAAAGTTTTTAAATTATTTTCTCATTAAATTTTTTTATGATTGAATTTGTTGTAATAAAACTTAATTTAAAGTCTTTATAAATTAACAACAAATAGAAAAAAATAACAAAAATAAACGATAAATTATGTTCAACAATTGAATTCAAAATCAAATCATAAAAAACAAAAAATATTGGAAAATAATAGACCACCACCGCCGCCGCAAATGAATTCATTTATAAAAGCGTAATAAATTAATCGTTTTTTAAATCAAAATGTCAAAATATTTAATAATCAACCAAAGTAGTGTAATCGATTAATGAACGAACCCCCATTGAAAACGTAATCGTTTTTAATAATCAGCAAACGCAGATACAAAAACCCACCAGTACTTCATAAATAATTGAAAATAAGTGCTTGAAAATCCAGTGGAATTATGGAATGGAATTCAAATATAATCTCCCAAGAGCCTACATAAATACACCCCACCAGACCCACCACCTTCCAACATTCTGAAATCGATATTAGTGCCCAGTGTTGCAAAACTGAAATTTTAAAATGGTACTCGACTATAACTGAAAGAGTACTTTTTTGCAAATATTTTTTCATATTCCGTTTTTTGTCTTTGCAAAAGCAAAATTGTGTTTGCAAAAGCAAAATTGCAAATTTTTCTCTTAAATACGAATTGCAGTGGAAACTTGAAAGAATCATATGACAACAAATCTAAGCCTCACTGTACAAAAACTATAGAACACCCAGTTTAACTGACACAATCTGTGTAAAACGTTGCAGGTTATGAACTTTGTACCAGTCTTGGTCAGTTCATCAGGAATTAAGTAGTTCTTAGTATTCACGGACGATGACAGATTCTGAACAGTGATGCCAACTTAGCCCTTTTCGGGCTAGATTTAGCCCTTTTTGAAGTACCTTTAACGCGAAAAAAATTTTTAGCCCTAAACTAAAAACGCGAAATTTCAGCGCTTTTCAGTATTTTTGTTTAGCCCGTTTTTCCTTTAACTCTGTAGGGCGATATTATCTTATGTTTCTCTGGCAATGTCGAATTGTAAGCCAATGTGCCGGAATTTTTTTCTTCTATTTCTTGATCTCTTCTTTGACATTTACATAGAATTATCAAAAGTACCGGGAAACACAAGCTTTGCTGAAAGTTTAAAATTGTGTTTACATAATAATTAGGTGGAAAAGAAATGTCAGGCTGCGCTATCGTTATATACTGCAATTCATTAGCTTTCATAGGACACTTGACAGAGACAAGTCTCAATACCATATAGAAAGTGATTTATGAATGAAGAAGAAGATGAAGAAGAAGATGACCAAGAAGTACAAATCGTATGTAACAATGACCAACTTTGAAAGACTGTAATGTAAATTCTATTTGAAACTAATCTAGTATCTTAATTCTATTGATGTAAAACGACTCCTAATTCAGTTAAAAAATTGTCGATCGGCCCCCCGTTATTTGCCCTTTTGCCCATATTCACGCGTTGTGCCCTAAGCTTCCCCTGAAGGACATTAGTGCCGACGCCTCATTAAAAAGCACAAGACATAAAATAAGTAATAATAAAAAAGTACTAAAAGTGCCGCGGCCCGCGGGGGTACTGCGGTATTTTTAAAATGGAAAGTACTGAGTTTTTCAGCACTGTTAGTTTAGTGCTCCACATCCGCTTTATTAAGTACCTCCCCTCGCATTATTGATAAAATTAAATTTATTTAATTAAAAATAATGTTAATAAAAACAAAAGAGGAATCAGCAGGTTTCAAGATTGTCCGAAAAGGTCGTAACAAGAAAAGTTTTGGCCGAACAATCGTCATGCATAGAGGCAAGTAAAACCGAATCTTCATCTTCCTAAATTCCGCCACAGTTAGAGGCGTATCTTTTATTGTATTATAACTATGAACTAAACGAGAATTATAATGTTATTCTTTTTTTAAACACGAAAATATAACGTACACAATGAGAAATTTATTTACGGCACACATATTAAAAACAAAAAAGAACAACAACTCTGTTAAAAGATAGTGGAGGGAATAGCAGCAAAGAAAACAAAAACAAATTTTAATAGCACGCTAATGTGGTGATGCCAGATGTCATAAGGTGGATAAGGTATAGAAAACGGGGAAAATAAAATAACATTTCAGGTAATATTTTAACAGATTTTCTTTGATTTTCTTTAATTTTCTTTAATAATTATCGAAATGATATAAGAATTTATGATTTCGAGGCCTATTTATTAACAATTGCCAAATCATTTGGCCACCATGCTAATGCGATTTAACGCCTTATTAGCACTCATCAAGTAATCGACAAGATACCGTCCTGATTGTACGAAATGTGTGTATTTTTTTCTCGTTTTTGCTTTAAAGGCCTATTTAAAATAATTAAACATTAAACGTCCGGTAAAAATTGAGGGACTGCAGTCATTATATAACGTTTACGAACAAATTTTTCTTAAATGAATTTTAGTTTATAATTTAAAATAAGTTCATAATTTTTTTAACTTTATAACGTCTACTTTGTTTTTGTTTTTATTTTTTGATTTTCGAATAAAATTTCATTTAATATAAACCAGCTTATGGTGATGCGACAAATGTCCGCAGCACGAGCATAATTTATGGTTTATAAATTAAAATATATGAGGAGTTAAGCCAGTAATTAAGCGAAATAAAGCAAAATACAAAAAAACAAACTATTAAAATTAATTTTAGAATACTATTGCCAATTATTAATAAGGGGAGATAAAATTTTAAGAAAAGTTGTTTAACAAATTAAACAAGATTTTCGAGTCGAGAGTTTTTTTTGGCAAACAAAATTTCAATTTCTAAGCAAATATATTGGTTTTGCTAACGAACATTCATCATCTAAAATGTCACATCACATCAGTTATAATATCAAAAATATCGCGTGAGATTTAAAGCAGATAATGTTCGAAAGATTCGAACATTAGAAACTATATATTCGGTAATCTTCTGATATTTTCACAAGTGAACGCATTAATGGGTATTCAAGTATTTTAGCCAACTTCTAAACACTTGAGAACTTGGATCGCCAAAATGTTTTTTGTTTTTTTGCTTTTACATTAATTATTTATTTAAATTTATTTATTAGAAATTAAAAAAAAAAAATAAATTTAATTAATTTATCCAATAATGCTTGCTGTGTAGGTCTTAAATTCGTTTATACTCATAAATATTTAAAGACAGTTTTACGGTTTTCAAATATCTATGTAAACAAATTGGAAAAAAATCAGATTTTTTTTTATTTGTAAATATAAATACGTTAATACTATTAACAAAATCAAACTCTCTGGGGCGCCAAATAGATTTTGTTTCAGAATTAAATTGAATTTTAATTAATTTAAAGGGGGAAAAAAATTCAAATAAATAAATAACTTAGATATCATCGATAAATATGTATATACATATGTAACGCATTTTAATTATTTATAAAGAAAACTATGCTCTGAATTTCTTTTAGTTACAATCTTATTACAACGAAAATTAATTCAAAAGAAATTTTTAACAAAAAATTATTTAAAATTGAGTTTCTTTATCGAATCAAAATGAGTCACGCAAACATTACATACATACATATATGGAACTTCCTATATAGGGAGAGCAAAGCTCATCTCAAATCTGGGAAAAAGTTCTTAGGAAGTTCTAGGACGTTGTACGATGGGTCAGTTCAAGCTCCGGGTGCTGTATTTGTCACAGTTGATAAGTACACGTCCTCTAACCTAACCTATCTGGGGAATCTAGAATCCAAAAGTACTACTAAGTATGTGATACAGAAGCTTGCTTCGATCTCCAGGGTTTATGATAGTGCGGAGCAGCCCGATTCTGTAAGCATATTCTACGCCTCTAATCAGACACTTAAAGACAGAAAACCACGCTTCTTGGCCAATAATTCTGCGGTAGCATTGTTAAGTTAGAATTTCTGACGTTAAGAACACGACTCTGTTTCTCTCTATCTCTGCATTCATATCATCTAGTGTTGGCTAGACAACTTAAATGATTAAAAACGTTAAAAGACTAACAGTGTCATATTGCACAATCTCGTTGGCCAGTACACTTTAATTCGCGGTGAGATGACCACGCTCTCAAATCGTAACACGTAACACTGTTCTTTTAATCCCCATATCGTTGATGTTAAGACCATCCTATTAAGAAGCTGGCAATCATCGATCTATACATACATACGTACATAAATAATTGGTAATAACAATCCTTCAGTCAGAATTACGACCTAGCTTCTCACACCACTTTTACTGTGTGCGGGACCTACTGCTTAAAATCAATTCCGAACGACAAATTGTTGAATAATTTTATTTACTCTCAGAATTTTTGTCAGAAATCTGCTGGGAAGAAGTCGCCGAACAAATATATTTCAAATTTCGTTTTGATGTCTCTGAGCTATACTTTCAAATGTGACCTTACGTATAATAAGCTAACTTAGCCATACCTACTAGACTACGTCAGCTTCATCGACCTATAGGCCGTCCTAATCCAGTATTTTGTATGTTCAACAATTTTTTTGTTAATCCAGAAATGGGCCTCATCGCTGAAGAACAAGTTTTGATAAAAAAAATTGGGTTCAGTTGTTATCTGCTCCAAAATCCGTTGAGTGCTGCTCTATATAAACGATAAACCGCCAAATGAAAGTTCTTAAGACCCTTTCTGAACGTTATTTTTTTATATTTTTCACTTTTGAAAACTTTTTAACTGCAGAATGCGTTCATTATTTTGCGAAAAATTATTGCATAGCATCACTGAAATTGAAATGAAGGTGAAAACGGGCCATTAAAAATACTTAGATTCAGCCCCGTTTGTAGTCATTTCCCGTTAAAGCAATTTCAGCCATAAAAAAAAGTACTTAAACTGTGTATTATAGTACGTAATACGTACGTACTTACTATATACGCCATCAATTATAAGAAAAAAAGTGCCTAATTTATTGGCCATTAATTAGTTAATGAAACAAATTTACATGGAATTCTGACATTGATATGAAAACAAAACAATCATTTCCTTATTTTCCAAAAATATTTTCCGGAATTCTGCTTTTGAAATGAAATTATTTAATGGACTTTAAAAATATCGGCTGACCGAATACGTTTTGAAACTCACAATTAGAAAAATAGAAAATGTTTCCATCTACGTCATAATTTTTCTCAATTGTTTTCTTTTTTCAATTGGAATGTGTTTCAATTGATTGAACCATTAAAACTGATTTTTCTTTTCTTTGTTTTTGTTATTCTTTCACTATTTCTAGAGCATTAGAGCATAAAAATGTGAATGAATGAGTGAATGAATGTGAGAACATGAATGAAAATAAATGTGGGAAGTAAGTAATAAGCAAGCAAGGAATTGTTTGTTAAACGTTTTAAGCAAACAATTGATTTGTTGATAAACAAAACAAGTGTTAAAAATGATTTCATTTGCAACAACAACAACAACACAATAAGATAACAAATATAAAAACAACAAGAGGTTTTTACTATAGCAACAACAACAACAACAATGGGAAAAATATTGTTTCGATTAATTATTTGCAAAACAATTTCATTTGATGTGAACGTTAATTAATCGATGGGCGTTAAATAGTTTTCTGATCTCCTTTGCTAACTAAGGCAACAATGAATGACAGAGAGGAAGTTACTCAATTAAAAATATATGCAACGAACGTTTCAATTAAATTGTTGAATTACATTAAAGATGAGCGTTGAGATTTCCCGGAGATTTCAATGAGAAAATGTTACCTTGTCAAACGTTAAGGGAAATAATTATTAATTCTACAATACTGAAATAACTCAGAATTTCTTTTCTGAGAAAGAGAACAAACAATGAAAAAGATAATCTTTACAAACATACTGAAAGTAGAATTAAATTTAAAATATGAGTTCGTAGATTGGAAATAGAATAAAAATAAAATTTGTATTTAATTTTAATTAAAATTCTTTATTATTTGCACAATTCTGTGTGCCACTGTTCACAACTTGATATACACAACAACAATTGCTTTTCTTTGTTATTTCTCTGTTTATACCATTTGCATAAACAATAACGGAGATCTTCAAGCCGCGACTACACGTCTTCACACAAGACTGACTGAACTTTATTAATTCACTTGCCTGTTTTGCCTTGCCTTTTTTTATGGCAGGGTAACGATTACCTGATTAATGTTTTTGAAGGCGAGTGTTAGTGATTTTAGCCTTCTCGAAATCTCTATAAATGTAAATATCATTGTTTACATTCATTATTGTAGTATTGTTTGAGTATTTTGTTTAAATTTATTCTTGTAATGTTGTGTGTGGATTTTTGTTTACTTGTTTACAATTTTTTATGCTGGTGTTTGTTGTTATATTAAGCAGTGCGAAAATTTGTAAACAAGTTTGTTTGCTGCATTGTTTTGTTTTTGTAGCTTTTGTTTATAATTTAAACATAGTAAAAGCATAATACCAGTGTTTAGAGTATCGTAACAATCCCTTCATTCTCAAAATATAAAAAGCAATGATAACGATTATCGAGTCGTAATGTAATTTCGGTAAACATAACAAACAAATAATTCTACTGAGTGATATTTGGCAAAGCTACTGCATTCAATATAAATATTTGTCATAAAAGTCTTACTACTCAATTCCATGCATTACCTGATCCATCGTACATGGATTTCGTCATCGTTTGCATCAGAAAACTTATTACAATGATAACGTCATCATAAATACTTAAAATTTCAATAAAAATTCTTTTAAAAAATTTGAATAAAATATTTCTACTTTTTTTTTATTGCACAAAAACAATTAATATTTATAAATAAATCAACAACAACTCACTATCACGCTAACTGGCTGACTGACTGCCAGATTGACTGCAGTATTGGCTAATAGGTTGACTGAGAGATGGATTGATTCAATTAATAAAACAAGCAATGCAACACAAATACAAATTCAATTTAAGCCATATGGGCCATAAAATCTAATCAAATAATGAATTAAAACGACAATAACAACAACAATAAACAAAATATGATGATTCAAATTCAATATCTTGCAATGAGTAAGTAACGGCAAACAATTTAAACGAGATGCAATAGATACGCTTGAGACAATACTTGATGAGGACGGACGTCAATAAATTATAATGTAATACAGCTAAAATCACTTAATTTATATTCCCTTTGAATACAGCCCCACACCTGCTAAATTGCATTTAAAAACCTCAAAGAAATCAGTCACTCAGTTTGTCAGTCAGTCACTCAGTCACTCAATTAGTGTGTCAAGTCAGTCAGTCGAACAGTAAATTGTGAGAGAAGAAAGAAAAAAAGCTGATTTTGTTGTTGGCCATCAAGTGTAGGCGTATTTCTTCGAATAAGTTGTTGTGACAGTGGCAATTGACATTAACTGCAGCGCCAGTTATAACATAAATCGCGTTGACGCAGCTGGAGCAGCGCTTATGATTCAATTCAACGAAATCTAAACATTCAATTGCATTTCTATTACGAGAGTGAGCCTAGATATGCTGTAAACAATTGCAATGTTTGCCCCTAAAAGAAATGTCGTTGAAAACAATCGCTTATAGCGGTTTGGTTTTATTTTAATTTTATTATTTCGTTTTATTAACTTGTATAAGAGTGCATTTATTTGTTGTTATTTTTGTTTTTTGGCGGCATTTAAGGGGTCCGCATTCTGGGCGAGTCATTTATAACGCTGATGTCACACTCCGTATAACATTTTAAGCCAAATGTGAACAAAACGAATCAATTAACAATAACAACAAACAAACAAAAAAAAAACTGAAAAGATTAAATCGATTTTTAATAATTGTTTAGATAAACTATTTAGATATTTAACAATTACTACTACGCTTGGATTGCTTTTGCAAAGTGGTGGTTACACCCAAGAAAATGTGTTTGTTATTATAACCCCTTATGGTGGTTTGTTTTTTATACCTTTTAATCTACTAAAGGTGGCGATGGAATATAAAGTACAGTAGCGAGCCCAAAAAATGCAACACTGTGCCATATGATCTTTAATAAGATCTGTTTCAAAATAACGGTAACTAATTTATCTATTTTCTTTTGCTATTAATTCTTTCAATTATAAGTTTTCAAAGTAACCACAGTTTATTCCAAATTCTGCTTTAAAAAGTTAAATATTTTTGAATTACTGAAAAAAGTGCCAATTTTTAGCGAGCAAAAAAAATGCAACATAATGAAAAAATAGTTAAAGTAAGTTACTTATTTAATTATAATTGAAAATTTCTTAAATAAGTTATACAACATGTGTTTTGTAATAGAAACAGCTCTCAGCTGACAGCAAAACTGCAATCATTAAAGCCTTAGAAGAAGGAAAATCCATGCGTGAAGTTGGACACCTCTTTGGTGTAAATCAATCAACCGTATGTCGGATTAAATCTCGATTTTCCTTGAGAAATAGTGTGGAAAGGAAACCAGGTAGTGGTAATCCTCGAAAAACTACCTCTCGCCAAGACCGCCAGATGATTGCACTGGTTAAAAAAGATCCACGAAAGACCGCAGTGGACGTTGCTAATTTCGCAAATGAGCAAATGGGAGTCTCTATAGGCGTTCACACTGTTCGCCGTAGGTTGAAAGAGGCTAATTTGCATGCGAGACGACCCGCAAAGAAACCTCTCATCAGTGCAATCAATAAAAAGAAGCGCCTGGAATTTGCAAAACGTTACAAGGATTGGTCAAATGAACAATGGGCTAAAGTCTTGTGGAGCGATGAAAGCAAATTTAATTTTTTTGGCTCCGATGGGATAAATTTTGTTCGAAGACCGCCTGGACAGAGATATTCTCCAAGATATCAACTTCCAACCGTAAAACATGGCGGTGGATCAATAATGGTGTGGGGTAAGTAACGATATGTTTAAAAAAAATTATTGATTTTACGTCACGTATTTACAGGTGCGTTTTCCCGTGATGGGGTAGGTCCCTTAACTCAAATCGAAGGAAAAATGGACGCCAAGAAGTACTGTGAAATCTTTGGAGAACACATGCTTCCTCATCTGCAGGAAAAAATGCCTCCTGGTAGCATATTCCAGCAGGATAACGATCCAAAGCACTCAAGTCGCTTAGCTCGAAACTTTTTAAGCGACAATGATGTCAATGTTTTGGACTGGCCATCACAGTCTCCCGATCTAAACCCCATAGAAAATCTATGGGAGCTATTAGATCTGGAAGTTAAGAGGAAACATCCGTCAAATAAGAGGCAATTAGAAGAAATTTTGAAAAGTGAATGGGAGAAAATATCCATTAACACATTAATAGCTTTAGTCGACTCTATGCCTTCTAGGTTGCAAGAAGTCATAAAAAATAAGGGCTACGACACTAAATATTAATTTTAAGATTTTTTTTGTAAGAATTACTATTTAATTTAAATAAATACATTAAAATTTATGCTGTTGCAATATTATTGCTCCAATGAAATTCGCACTCTTTTTAATAAATGACAAAATAATATATCATTAATTAAAAATATTTACATAATGTTATTGATAATAGGTATCTATAACTGTAGGGATTAATAACCCAAAGAAATATTTTGAACTGGTCACCATTTTTTTAAAATTATCGCACTTAAAGATAATTTTACCCAACGTTGCATTTTTTGTGCTCGCTACTGTAGGTGGCGAAAGTTGAACGCCTTTTTCAGATAGTGAAACAACACTGTGGCCCTTGACTTATATACAAATTGATCATTATTCACTCCTTGTTTGATTTTAATATCTAAATAGCTTGTAGTTTTCTAAATTTAACTCAATGCCTTTCTTGAGTTAGCGGTTACAGCTTAGGGGACAAAGTCACACTTAAGCCAAGTCTTGTCTGAAGACTCGGTGCGTTTTAAGAAAGTAATCGTGGTTTGAAGATCTCCGTTACAAAGATCTGTCGAATAATTGTCTAGTAATTGTTACTGTTTATGCAAAGGAATTGGTTATGCAGAGAAATAACAAAGAAAAGCAAATGTTGTTGTTTACATAAAGTTGTAAACGGTGGCACACAGAATTGTGCAAATAATAAAGAATTTTAATTGAAATTAAACACAAATTTATTTTTATTCTATTTCCAATCTACGAACTCATATTTTAAACGTTTTGTTAGTGTATTTTGTTTCCTGTTGTATTTTTATTTACTCGTTTACCATTTTAACGTTAAGTGAAGAAAACACCAGTATCTAGATTATTTATTTCCGTAATAGGTATTATACTTAAACGATCTGGAAAGAAAGAAATTGATTTATTAAAAGGGCATTTCTGATGTCTTTTTGGAAACATGGGCCTTTTCAGCATACAAATATATTGGAAACCAGTCTACCCGATTTTAAAGCAACGCTGACGAAATTACTGAGAACAAAAGCTTCTTTAATCACGATTGAAATGTGATTTGGTATTTGCTGTTTATTAATGAAAAGTCATGGAAACCTATTCAATAGGTATCTCCACCGTGCACATCGAAAGGTTATTAATTCAGCTGATATACATTTTAGTTGTGAACCTAAAAATCCTAATATTTGTCAAGTAATTCTTGTATTTTCGCTAAAAAATTTTTATTTTCATTTCATACTTTAACTAACAATTCTCTCTGGGTGTATGCTATTCTGCTATAAGATGCGCTTTATTTATTACTTTTTTCTGTGTTCATTATTTTTTTTTTTTTAATTTATTCAAACAATTTAACAGCAATGAATTATTAATTGCTTTGATAACCTTTCAAACAGTCAATATATCGATTTTTTTATTCGTTTTCAGTTTCTAGTGAATTTTCTAATGAATTCAAAAAAAAAATGTTTTTTTTAAATCGTTGATATCAAGTGTCTTCTAATTGTGTCTGATGGCATTAATTTCTCACAGTTACTTTGATTTATTGCCAGCCAGCAAATAAATGCAGCTGGAGTAGTAGGAAAAATTGGAAATTTTGTAATAACAACTAAAACAAGAGCAAACAAATAAATTTAATGAACAATTTAGTAGAGGCCAGAGGCATTCAAACATTAAAACTATTGCTCTAAACGAAATGAAACGAAACGATCTCTGATGGCGTCTTCCGATGAAGGCGATTATTGTGGCAAATTATTATTTATGGCACGACTCAAATAACAACTTAATTAATTTATGATCCAATGGCCAACTATTTAAACTCTTTTGACAAACGCCAAAAACAGAAAATTTTTCAAAATTGCAAAACAAATTTGCACTGGAGGATGGGGAGAGTAGACAAAGATGCCCACTTTCAAACAATATTGTACTTATGACTGTGGAACCAATTGACACTCGATTTCTTGCCCCACGATTTAAAAAACATTGTTTATACAAGTTTTAGTTACGATAAAGAAAAAACAAAAAATTTTATTAAAAAAAAAAATAAAATTAGCAACAATGACGCAATATTTTTGGCTTCATAATTGAATACGCGCGCACAATGCGAAATCAATTAAAAATATTTAAAGAAAAGCCACTTAATGTTTGGTTATCGGCGATATGGAATATTTTTCTAATTTTTTTTTCTCTTTTTAATTAAAAACAACTTCCAACAAAAACTAAAAAAATGCAAAACCATAAAATAATTAACCTGTTGACAAATTAATCGATTAATTTCTTTCTTTGTTCTTTAGTTTATTGTGTTTTAAGTTTCTAATCTCTTAATAATGCCTTGACGACCGCATGCAAACATATCTCTTGCTTTTAGTTTTTTTTTCTGTTCTGGTTTATAAATTATAAAAAGAAATTTTAATTTCAATTTATTTATTAGAATTTTGAATTTTTAACAACTGATAATGCAGTTAGTTTATGTCATTTTTAATTAATTGCTGCACTCATTAGATAATGCCAAGAATTTTCGATAAATATTCTGACACTTATGAATTTGAAATAGCTTAAGTGGATCTACACCAGAGTTCAGCAATGAATCGCTTTTTCGCTACTCATAAGCACTCACTCAATAATATTGAAATTTGACTACTTACTTTGATTCATTCTTACTTACTACAGCGTTGATTTATAAGTACAGGTTGCAATCAGTATGCATACAACTTTGACATCAAACTCATGCCATTCGTAATATATTTGATTCATGAGCAAAAAAGACAGGGCAGCAAGCAGAGCAGAGCAGAGCACACAACCCTCTAGGGCGTACTTTAGTGTTCGTACACGACTCATACTTATTTCATGCTTCGTGTATATGTTGAGTTATGATAAGTTGAAATCATCATACGTGTTGTTGAGTATGAATATGATGAGTGCACTTCAAACTTTGAATATGAGTAGAAGTTCCATGATATTCAAAGAGTATTCGATTCTACTTACCTTTTTGAATACTCATTGCTGATCTCTGGTCCCCACAGACTGTATTACATTCTAAACTGGCTGCATTATGCCTCTACACAAATTTTAAGGATATTTGTATTGAAGTCAGAACTGCTTTTTCAAATACTAATGATAATCAATTTTCTATTATAGTGTGCTCTATGCTACCATTGGTTGAAGCTTCATTGCCAAATGATTATTTTCAGTCTTGTTTTCAGACTTTGATTTTTAAGATATGTCCACATTCCCATGATTTGTCCCCAGATTGGTTCTTTTATTCTGAAGTTTATTTAGATTCTATAATAAAACAAAATACACTGTAGACTATTAGGCAGTCTATTGGCTAAATAGATGTGAGACCATGTTTCAAACATCAGTCCAAGCATCTGGAGCAAGACGAAACAATAAAAAATAAATTTTTCTTCGATGATTTCCTCTCAGCAGATTTCTGACAAAAACTCTGAGAGAAAATAAAATTGCCATGAAAAGTTTCTCAAAAATCTGTCATTCGGAGTTGATTTTTAACTGTAGATTCTACCACTCATCGATAAAATTAACACACACAATTTCTGTTTGCCATTAAGTTAATAGCTAGAAAATCTATCACCATTATTCTGGGGTTCAAGTGTTCTCAGATGATCTCCAGCCCTTTTTCGAGATTAAATGATTTACAGCCTTATTAAGAAGTATTGCCATCAAAAAACTAAAGAGCATATCTACAACTAAAACGTCATGTCGATAAGCAAACAAAGAAAATAGGACCATAATGTCAGTTTCGGGTTCAAAAGTCAAGAATGGAACTACTTTTCCAATAAAGCTCTTGAATAAACTGAGTCATACTCCTATATTTTAATTTAATGTTAACGGAACTGTTTTAATATTTTTAAATTTTTAACCATTAAATCGTTTGCATTCCATTTATCAATTATTTCCCATAATATTGACAATAATATCCTCTTAAAGGCAATTCAAATTCCAAAGGCGTTTATGCTTTGACATGAATTGCTCCGTTCCATTCCAGTCACAATCGGCAACACCTCAAAACGATTAAATATTAGAAAAAAAAAAACAAACAAAAATTCCCAAACGATGAATTAATTAATATTTATTGGCAATTGAGAGAAAATTCCACAAAAATTTATATTTGCCAACAACACTCAACCACTCACTCACTCGCATACTCACTTACATGCTCACACACTGTAGGATTCTAGAGTGCAAATAATGAAGCCGGCATTACAACATGTTAACTTGAAAATTACGCACAAATAAATTTCAATTAAAATGTGTATGAGAACTGAATTGAATGCAAATATGTATTGTAAATACGATAAAATAAATAAAAAAAAAATTAATTTAAAAAAACAACAAAACTGAAATTAAAATAAAAACAAATTAACATTTCTAGAAAATAAATTCAAAATTAATTCATAAATAATTGCGTTTATAAATAACTATGCGTATAATAATAGCAACAACAACAGCAGCAGCAGCAACAATAAATGATTGTCATTAGCAGCGACAACAGCAGCAATCATAGCACTAGCACAAGCAGTAACAGTGGCAGTGTAGGATCATTGTAATCATTTTGTATGCGAATATGTGAACAAATTTTAATTGATTTTTTTTATATCTTTCTGTTGTTCTTTATGATTTCTAAGCACGAATATTTTGAAATTTATGTTGCAATCATATGCCGCATATTTATTTCGTTTCTACTGGACTAGACTACATTACACTATCCATTGAGCGAATAGCAGCAAATGCCAGCAAAAATAAAAAAAGTGAAATTGATTAAAACACTCTGTAATTGAGAAGTTTCAAACAAAACAAGAAAAATATAACTTAAGGTGACCACACTGTTACTATACTTATAGCTAGAAATTCTATTTAATATTTGAATAGAAAATATTCATCCTCCTCATTGCTTCTTTATGGTACAGAGGCATGGGCACTATTAAGCACTGATGCAGCATGCTTGAGAGTGTTCGAGAGAAAAGGCCTATATAAGATCTTCGGGCTAGGGCGAAGTGGTGCGAGCCAACAGTGACCTGTATGAGCTCTTCAACGACATGGACGTTGTGCAGCGTATTAACATCCAGTAGCTGCACTGACTCGGTGGTATATCGTTCGAATGGATGGGGATGCTTCGGCGAGACGGAGATTTGATGTGGAGATTTGTGGAAGCCAACGAAGAGAACAACTTTGATTGTGTTGAAAGAACCAGATCGAGTGAACCCTGCCATCGATTGGTGTGACCAACTGGCCACGCAAGAAGCAAAGTCACCGGGTGAAATGTAATCAACTGCGAGCCACAGGATTATTAGCACCATTTAAAGAATGCAGAAGGCACACAATTATCATTAGAACCTTTATATTCAATAGGCTTCTGAGGGTTGGTCATTTTCCATCTATTTGGAAGAGTTCGTTCATAATTCCTTTGCACAAGTCGGGTAATAAATCTAATATTTCCAATTACAGGGGTATTGCCAAGCTAAGTGCTATTCCCAAGTTGATGGAGAAACTAGTGACGGATTATCTCTTTTTTAATACAAGATCTTTAATAGCTCCTTTCCAGCATGGTTTTTTGAAAGGCAGGTCGACTGTCAAAAATCTTCTTGAATTTACTACACATGTTTTCAGGGGCTTTCTTGTCGGTGCTCGGACTAATGTAATTTATACTGATTTCAGTAAAGCTTTTGATAGGGTTGATCATAGTATTTTGCTTCTTAAACTTTCACTAATCGGTATTCCTGATAGTATTCTTCGTTGGCTAGACTCTTACCTCTCCCTTAGGACTCAGAAGATATTGTTTAGGAATGTATTGTCTAAGACTGTATGTGTTACTTCTGGTGTTCCGCAGGGTAGCCATTTGGGTCCTTTACTGTTTTTATTGTTTCTGAATGATCTTCCTTCTGCTCTTTCTGATTGTAATATTCTGATGTATGCTGATGACGTTAAAATATTTTATACTTTTGATGATGATCATGGACAAGCTGTTCTTCAGCGAAATATTGATTTGTTTGTTACTTGGTGCAGGATAAATTTAATGGATCTTAATTTGTGAAAATGTAAATGCATGGTTTTCTCTCGCCTTGGTGTAATCTCGTCCACTTATATGATTAATTCTTGCCCTTTGGAAACTGTGCCTTCGTTTCTTGATTTAGGAGTATTATTGGATATTAAATTGTCTTTTATTGATCATATTAGTTTGATGATTGGCAAGGCTCGAGCTGTTCTTGGTTTTGTGAAAAGATGGGCTAGGGAATTCATTGATCCTTATATAACAAAACTACTGTACATTTCACTTGTTAGGCCTATTTTGGAGTATGCGTCTGTTATTTGGAATCCATACTATCGTTGTCATAGTGATTCAATCGAGTCTGTGCAGATACAGTTTTTATTATTCTATTTACGTGGCTTAGGATGGGATTATACCAATGGGCTTCCGTCGTATGAGGATAGATTAGCTTTGGTAAAACTTCCAACTTTGGAACGTAGAAGGTCTGTTTTAGGTGTTTGTTTTATTTTTAATCTGGTTAAAGGTGATATCGACTCTGAGTTTTTGCTTTCTAACCTGAATTTCAGCATTCCTGCAAGATTTACACGGCACTATCGTCCTCTTTCCTTAGATTTTTATAGATCGAATTATGCATGTAATTTTCCTTTTCGGAGATTATGTAATGATTTTAATTCGCATTATAATTCTATAGATTTTAATTGTAGTGTTTGTAATATAAAACGTAGCTTGTATTCTGGCAGTAATTTATAAATTATCGTATAAAAACGTATTTTTGTTCTTGTCTTAGATAGTTCTGTTTTTTTTTTGTTACCTTGTTCAGCTTGTGATTAAGTTCTGTAGCTGTTTTAAGTGCTGGTCGAAATCAGTTGTTATCGATTGTTTGTTAATGCCCAATAAGTAAACTAAATAAATTGAGGAAAAACCCTTCCAGAATAGCAGTGGATTCATTATGATAGCCATTTAAAGGCAATGCCAAGAATGTTTAGAATTTTTTTATGTAGAAAATAAATAAACTGGTCACTCACCGTTGGTAACAATGTATAACATTTGAGTATTTAAAATAATCAACAACATTTTGTAGTTTTTCTTTTCTTTATTTGATTTTGTTGTTGTTGTTGTTGTTGGTATTGCAATTGCATATTGTACAATAAAATGTACAAAAGACATTGACTTTAAACAGTGTCATTAGAAAAAAAAAAACAAAAAAAAAGACTATTTTCCAAAGCATTTCATTCTCAGTCTCATTCTCAAACGCTTAAGTGGCGTATTACGCGATATGCGCCAGTCTCAAGTTCAGGGTTAAACGTTACAAGTTTAATGTTTGTTTTGTTTTTCTGTCTGTTTCCAATGAAATATTACACCATTGCCTTGAGTAAAAGTAAAACAAAAGTTTTCAATGGAATGAACAAAATTGAATGCACAAAAAATTTTGGACCTACACTATACGATTAATTGTTAAAAGCATGTTTTAAAATCGATAACAGTTCTCATTTATAACCATACATACATAGCTAAGAACTTATTTTTAGACACATAAGTCAAAGTTTACATATATAAATTACAACATTTCAGTAAGAATTACGACCAGCTTCTCTCACACCTATGTTGTGTGCGTTATTTAACACCCGACGACGATTTTGAGATTTTTTCATGGTTTTTTTAATCTGAGGGTTTTTGCAGAAGTATGCTGAGAGGAAGTTGACCAAAGAAATGCTTTTTTTTCTATTTACGGTTTTGATGTCTGGGCCTGGGGTTTAAGACTGTGACCTACATCTAATAAGCCAGCACATACTTACCAGACTACGGCGACTTCAAGTTTAATTACCATTTGACTAAACCATGTTTTTTAACGTATATAAGATAATATCTGTCTAAAACAGTCCCAATTTATTATTTATCGATTACTGGTCGCGATTGACCTTTTGTAGGAGCCTACAAATGCAAGTTTATATTGCTTTTTCAAGTCATCCTTCGGTAAAAAGCGCTCCTCTCTACGTAACAAATTTTATTTCGAATTATACTTCCTATAAATTTTCGATTTGTTTGTAAATTTTTAATTGATAAAATTTTTCGGGAAATGGTGTAATTGTAGTGACATTTAAAATCATTTCAATTGCATTTATACTGTTCTGTACTGGTGGGTGCATAAAATCATGCATTTAACCTTCTAAAAAGGCTTTAAAATTTTTATTTAAAAACTTAAAACAAAAACATTTAATGCCACAATTAATTCTGTATAAATGAATGCAATAAAAGCAACATGAAAACAAAAATTATGTGCATACTGTCACATTAACAATATCAACTGACAGCTGCCATGTCATAAGATACGATGTCCACGCAATACTGAATAGAATCGAATCGAATAGTGTTGTAATTCACACAATGTTGCAAGTGTAAGGCATGAGACACACACCTCTAATCGATTTCAAATGAATCCATTTTCAATTAAAAGAAAAAAAAAATAAATAAAAACATGATCAAAAAATAGAAAGCGAAAGTATTTGTTGTGCTGATACAGTGAGTGATCAGCAGGCAAAAGATCACTGAATATCATTTCGTAGATTTATGCAAATGTGTCACATTCTTGAATAAACAATAATAATGTCTGATGGTAAATTTTTCATTTTCTTATATTGTATGCATATTTATGTCGTATAAATAAACATTCATTCATACATTCAGCCAGTCATTTATCCATTCAAATCCATATGAATTTGTTAATGTTGCTTAAGCATGTTAAGCTTTCTAGTTGAACTGCAGAAAAAGAAGAAATTAAATGCCCATTATGGCGATGGCAAGCGACCAACCATCTGACTAACCAACTGCAAAAGACCACAAATAAAAAATTCTTTCACCGCCACCGCCATCACTACCATGGTGTGGTATTAGCCAGTCCTCGAAATACAATTTTCGTGAGTGTTGTTGGTTTGTATATGCAAATGAATATGAATATCTCCTCCCACATAGTTTCCTAACGTACGTGTGGTAGAGAGGCCACTCTGGGTTGAATAATATGCTCCCAGCATGAAATTATCGTTTTATTATGAAAACAAATCTATGATGGCAACGAAGAAAATGCATTCTTTATTTCCATAAAAAATGATCACAAATATTGTTTGAAAGCTATTTGCTTCTCTATTTGCCTTTTATTTGTAAACATTTCTAAACGTTTTAGCCGAAAGGGTAGATTAGCTGGTTGCATTCATTGTTAAACTTTCTTTTGTTACAAAACGTGGTCAAAGTTTCCCAGATTTGTTTTATGCTGCAGTCTTCAGCTTGCTTACTGACCTACTAATTGATGCACAAGTGCAACGTTGTTATGATTCAAAGGAAAAACAAGCCATAAAACTTGTAAGAACATAAATTTACGTTGCATTTTTTATTCCATTTGCCTTTCTTTCCATTCCTAATTATCATGTGAAGGTACATTTCCCATTTACCTTCATCACCAGCCATCTGTTAGCAAACTTCATTAAAGAAAAAATAAACTTTCATTGCTTAACTTCTTTCAGTTTGAGTTTAAATATTAAACATAGTCTTACACAAAAGCTTTAAACTCCACTTAATCATGGCTTAATAATTATTTAACGACACGACATCATTTAATTTCAATTTATTTTATCACATATGTACTCTTTATATTTTTCGAAACCTACTAAAAACCATTTGTATGTACTGCCTTAATAACTCAGTGGTGAATATATGTATATTTGTCCATAAAAACCAATAAACAAAAGCATACTCTTAGGATGTAAAATTGTTTGTAGAAACGGATGCCAGATTAATTACAATTAATTTATTGAGGATTTTCTAATCGAATAACTGATCCAAATGAAATTTACTTATTGTAAACACAAACCGCACAAATTCACCATTGGTAATACCGTGTCAATTATGGTAATCACTTACATGTCGGTAGTACCGTCTATTTTTGGAATAGCATTACAGTATGGTGAATTTTATAATTATACACCACCCCTAAGTATTTCACCACTTTTTAAAATTCACCACGTCTGAACTTACCACAGCTTATAAAACATCCGTAAGAATGAATCGCAGATCTCCCGGGGTGCGGTGGACGTTCCGTTCATTCTTTATGTAAAACACAGGCAGACAACAAGCACACACATAAATTAGACACCATATTTCGGACACCACACACATCATGTTTATTTATATAAACCGAACGGAAAAAGAATGTGCGAAGTTTAAAAACGTTTTTTTGTGGACGAACGAACTTATCATCTCACCTATCTATCCAACCAAGTTGACAGATAACTTTTTGTTTGGTTTGATTTGAACAACAACAACGAATGGATGACAAACTTTGTTTTTATTTGAATAACATCCAGAGTTACCAGAATGATTTGAAGTTTTATCACCAAATTTTGAAATTATTACAAAAAAATGAATATGTAGGCTTTTATATTGTCTACACCATTATTCCTTCATATGAAAGAGATTCATCTTTACGAAAATAAAATAAATAAATAAAAACAAAAATTGCAATTTATTCCGCTACCATTTTTTATTCCCATATAGAAAAAATTCCCATTATGGGGAAACACTTTTCCAAGTCGCACTTTTTATAAACAAAACTCTCTCACTAAGCTTTAGTAAGACACAACAATTGCACACACTCATAGATATGGTATACACGTACACAACAAACACACACACTCGCGCCTTTGTATCCAACATGTTGAAATGATACCAATTCTAAACTGAACCAACAACAAAAATCAGTTGATCGAACATAACTCAAATGTGGTTTATCGTAGCAAATGTTTTAAACAATTTCAAGTGTCTTGCTTGTATGTATCGTGGAGATACGCTCTGACGATCGTTGACTACAACAAAAAACTGAAAGCAACTGAAATTCAATCAGTTGGAGTAAAAACGTCGCGCGAGTACGAAGATCGTAGCGCAAGCTTGTAAAAGAAATTTAAAACCTCTCCACTATAAAGATTGAAACAAAAGAAAAAAAAAAGAATATTTTTTTTGTGTTTAATAAAGTGTGAAAATTAATGGGAAATTAATTAAGTGAATGAAGTTATATTTAATTAACAACAACAGCAACAACAACAAGTGATATTATTGAATAGAACGTAAAAGTAAAGAAAAGGAACCCAATAAATATTTAAAATTAGAAAAGAAAACAAAAGAAAACACAACTTCATTTAAAAAAAAAGTTTAAAGAAAAAAACTCACTGGAATGTATTGAAGCAACGTAAGCACAGCTATAAACCAAAAACAAAAAAATGAGCGTTAAAAAGTGATCAATTTGTGAAAATCAAAGTGCACTTTTTTTCGTGTATTTGTAACAAGAGAAAACCCCCCACCACCTCCACCTCCACAAGCAACTTATCCATCCTACCTACTACTAGTGCATACGTACGTTCACCACCTTCATGAACGCAGAGTGCATACAACCACATCCATGCACAACATGATGAATGTGTACATGTATGGCTGAGCACAAGATCAAAGCAAAACAAAACAAAATAAGAGACAAAAAGAACAACAACAATAGCGACAGCAACAACAAAAACATAACAACAGGCATAAACACATTTAAATTATAGTGGGGAGCCCAATAATTGCCGTGTGTTTACGAAATGCTCGCATAAATAAATGTTCGTTCGTTCGTTCTTTCTTTCTATTGCTATTAAAGTGAGCCAAGTTCAATAAAATAAAACAAAAACAAAAAACATATAATTGTTGCATTACTCGTGTTGTTTGTTCCTCTTGAGAAAGAGAGAGAGAGTGAGAAACAAAGTGTGAGCAAAGGAGAGTGCGTGTAGTTGTTATTATTATCGTGTCATATGGGTAAATTTTCTTTCTTGTTCTTGTTTTCTATAAAGTTTTTGTTGATGTCTTCTAACCTTACAAGTGTTTCTTACTCCATATACTAGAATACACGTTTAATTTACATGTATTTGCGTTTCTGTGTATGTGTGTGTTGTGAGTATTTTGTAAATAACGAAATGGCAATGAAATTTAATTTAAACAAAAAAAAAACAAATTCTAATTGAATTTTGAAGTGTATCTACTATTCGGGCTTATTAATCAATAAGAAAATTAAAAAATAAACAAACACTCTCTGTTACATTCCATAAAATTCTTCGCTCTATTTAATACTAAAATGATGAACAGAGAGAGAGAGAGAGAGAGTTTATAAGCTTTTTGGAGCCTAAAAAATACTCCAAATTTAGGTTTTTTTTTGCTTCATACTGGCCTTTGAGTTTGTGTTGTTGTTTTTGGATGATACACAACACACAAGTGTGTGTCTGTCTGCCTTCCCCCATTTGTTTGGTGTTTTTTTTTTTCTGTGTGTCTCTTTATTTTTTTTACTGTTTTATTCAGTTTCTCTTTCTCTTTTTGAAAATAAACGTGTTCAACGGATAGCAGCTGTAGCTGAATTTGCTTCTTTCTTTTAATTTGGAGCAAAAACATTGGCGTTTAAACGCGATTTTTTTTAGTGTTACAAGAAACTCATCACAAAATCGGGATTATTTAGAATATTTCCCAAAAAAAAAAGATTCCAAATATACAGAGTTTTTCAAGTTTGAACACAATTTAAAATGGGAATAATGAAAGATTAATGAGGAGACTTGGGCATTATTATAATTCTTTATAAGCAATTTCAGGCAAAATAATAATGAATTTGAAAGTTGTTTGTAAAAGTATACTGAACGATAGGATAGCAAAATGTGTACTCGGTTGAAGCAAAACACTTTCAAAACCTTTCTCTTAACAACACTGTGGACTCGCAGTAAAGCTCTGAATGATAGGGATCGTCTCGAACATAACTTACTTATATTGTTAATTTTGTAATAAAGATAAATGAATGAGCTTTATTACATCCCAGCAAAGGAAATATACAGTGGGTGACAAAACAATGGAAACTTTTTCAAAAATCTATTTATGTGTTCTAATTAGACAAAATTGGAAAGAAAAAAATTGGAAATTGCAGTTCATTAGTATGCATAAAAGTATAAAAAAGCTATATTATTTTGGTGCCGCCGTGATCTAGTAGGTAGTGTGTTGGCTTATTAGACGAAAGACCCGAGTTCGAATCCCAGGTCAGACATCAAAACGAAAATAATTTTTTTCTCAAAAAATGTGTCGTTCGGAGTCGACTTTAAACTGTAGGTCCCGCCACTCATGTATAAAATTAACGCACACAACATAAGTGGTGTGAGAAGCTAGGACGTAGTACAATGGGTCAATTCGACCACCGAGTACTGTACTTGTCAGAATTGACAAGCCTAACCTAACCTATATTATTAAAGTCTTAAAGACTTCTCCAAAATGACGAGTGTTTATAGTTCTTGATTCAAAAATTTTTTTAATCGTTTTTAATCGTTTTGTTTGTTTTTTGTTGAAATTTAGCATTAAAATCGTTTTTTATTAATAAACAGCGCAAATATTTTGCGAATTTCTTAATTTTAATTTTTAGTGTAATTTTCAAAAAACTTTCATTGTTTTGTCACCCACTGTATATATACATGAAGTCGCCGTGGTCTAGTGGGTAGTGTGTTGGCTTATTAGACGAAAGGCCCGGGTTCGAATCCCAGGTCAGACATCAAAACGAAAAATATTTCTTCGGCGACTTCCTCTCAGTAGATTTCTGGCAGACTCTGAGAGTAAAAATTGCCATGAAAAGCCTCTCAAAAATCTGTCGTTCGGAGTCGACTTTAAACTGTAGGTCCCGCCACTCATGGATAAAATTAACGCACACAACATAAGTGGTGTGAGAAGCTAGGTCGTAATCCTGACTGAAGGGTTGTAATGGCCAATTATGTATGTATGTATATATACATGTCAAGCTCTGGACAGGGAACTGTTTTTATTCCAAAGTTGGTCAGCACAATTAGCTTCGAGAAAATATTATAGGGATACCCTTATGCCTTTTTATGCTTAAATTATTTATAATTTATAAGGTTTATGGGTATTAAACACAGAGAAAATTGAATGCAAAACTTAAATTTGACAATCTTGAACGCCAAATTGATTTCTGTTTCTGCAATGGAGTTATACTCTGCCTATTATAGAGCACAATAAGATCTCTCGCACGGACTTCTATCGGCATCTTGATGAATAATATTGAAATTTCTTCGCTAGATCCTTTTCTCTATACCTAGAAGCCCCTTAACGCTGGACATCTAAACATTATGTCTACCTCAGCGAATATATGTCACCAGAAACAATACTGAGAACATGTCTTACTGTTAGTAATTTTATTTTCATTGAAATTGACGCTTTTTATTTCTATCAATTAAGCAACACTTGCTTAGTGTACGTATGATTCAAGTTATGCTTGTTTTATTCTACCAAAAATTGAAACCGTTGATTGAATTTAATTTCGTATTTTAATAACAGAAAAAAAAATAAAAAAATAAACAAATAAAAAAGCAAAACACAACAACAAAAAAGACAAATGCACACATTTAATTTTAAATAAAAAAAAGCAAAAACGTAAAATTAAAAGTTCAGCATGAGTAACAGATTTTCCAGGAACTAAGGAGGCCCCCACTTAATGTGAGTGTACGTAATATGTACGTAACGTAGTGGCGTTTAATATCTTCTTAAAGACTTATAAAGAACAAAAAAACAGACTTCCCGTTTAGATATTAAAAGAATATCTGCTTAAATGCTTAAATATAAAATTAATGAACAAAATAAGTGAATAAATAATTTAAAGAAATTATTTTTAAAAAAAAAACTACAAAATTTCAAAACAAGTGAAAAATAAACAAAAACAAACAAAAAATATCAGTTATTCATGCATTTTATAGATAGAAAAACTTTTTTTCAATATTTTTTGTTTCAATTATTTATTAAAAAAAAAGAAAAGAGAAAGAAACATGATAAGATAACAAACAAACAAGTTCAACAAAGAAATTCTAAAAAAAAACGTACGATATCGTATCAACTATTAAGTAAATAGAAAAACCCTTTATCTTAGTAATGAACCCTAACTGAACGAGTGTGCAAAAAACAGAAAAAAAAAAGGGAAAAACGAATATATTTTAAAGAAAACTGTATGTGTTGAAAGGAATTTGTTCTCTTTTCTATATTTGGTATCTCGTGGTTAGTTTTTCTTTTTGTTTTTTCGTTTAGTTTCATGTGCATTTTGGTTTGTATCTTATCTTGACAACAAACAACATAAATGTTCAAAAGCCAACAACGATGATAAATTCAACAGTCAAGCCAGAGATCGTTTTCTTTCAGCTCCTTCTATAGCTATCGATGGCATTGCCTTTTGGTAGCAAAACTTCTATGCCAAGCAAAAAAAAAATGAAACTATGCTCCAAACAAAGTGGTTTCATTGGGTTTGTTTTCCTTCTGTTTAGAAGGAAAATGAAATTTTAAATCCTTTATAGCCGGTAACTGAAATAGATACTCATTAATTTACTTAAAGATACTTGAAGTCCATAATAACGAGTTTGGGTTTTAGAAATCGTAGATGAAACGAGACTCTGACGACAATTTTCCGATAGAAACATATTTCTATCGCCATCCGAATTTTCATAATAGAACTCAATGAAAGCGTTATAATACATGAATTAAACCGATACAGTCGCCGTTGTCTAGTAGGTATTGTATTGATTTATTAGACGTAAGACCACGCTTTAAACCTCCAGGTCAGACATTAAAATGGAATATGAAAAAAAAATTTCTTTCGACGACCTCCTCTTAAGCAGATTTCTGGCAAAAACTCTGAAAGTAAAAAAAATTGCCATGAAAAGTTTCTCAAAAATCTGTCGTTCGGAATGCCCTTAAACTGTAGGTCTCGCCACTCATGTATAAAAATTAACGCACGCAACATAAGTGGAGTGAGAAGCTAGGTCGTAATCCTGACTGAAGAGTTGTAATAAACAATTATGCATGTACATATGTATGTAGTGCTGGCATTACCACAAGTCATAAAACTTTATTTTTATACTAAAAAAATTTCTACTAAAATAGCTAGGAAATGTTATCTCAGTTTAAGTAGATATTAAAACGTAATGGGTTTTAATAAAATAAGGGGACTTTTTTTACATTATCTGCGAAGCCATTAAAGAAAGAAAATAATCTTTAAATTCTGCTGCGTTCTTTATAAGGCAAACAGATTCAAATCTAATGCGCATTGACAATACTTCCCCTATCAGCCTAGCCAGCTCTTAACTATGTGTACGTGTTAGCCGTTTAACTATGTTTCTAGAAGAAAAAAAATTGTTCTTTCTTTTTTAATTTGTGTACCGATTAATATTTTCGCATGTGGCTTATCTTTTTCGCTAGCCACTTATCTCCTACAGTTTAACAGATATTCTGCTTTAAATATTTCAAACTTTTGTTATTGTTTGTACTTAAGTGTCAATATATATTGGCGGTAGTAGAGCCAAAAAATTTTAAAACTTCTAGTTTTCTTTTCGGTATTCTTAAATTTTGTTGTCTAAAACACTTACAGTTTTTTCTGGCTCATAAAGAGCTTAGTAATGCAAATGCTTGTCCGTTCTCTTCACCTACATAAAGTTTTTTACTCTTCGAAATATTTTCAGCGTTCTGGGAAAAGCGTGAAGGATAGGAGACTTAACAACTCAACTCCGAGCCATACGAATTAACTAAAGAAGAAATATTTTTATGTCCTTCAAATATTTCAAGGAGAGATAAGTCATGGAAACGAATTTAGGAATTGAGTCCCTCTATTGAGTATTACATCTTACCGAATGCATCATTTCTCTCTGTCACAGACCAGTAATCTCCACTTTAAATTACTCCCGACGTTATTAAAAAAATGGATGCAGAACCTTTATACGCCAATATCTTAATGCTTGCCCTCTATAATAAGATAGAGACACTAATTAATCATTTAATAAGCAGTAGTGCAAAAAACTATTTCCTAAAAGATTGTTTGCTTAGTTGTTTTCTTAATTTTTGAATATTAAGAATATTACTGCATAACTTTTGGCAATTTAAGAAAAAAGTGTATCGGCCCTCTTAGATTTCTATTTATCTCCAACGTAAACCTCAAATGACAAATGATCTGATTTACAAAAATTGTCACAATTTCACATTATGGTTTACAAGCCTTTACTACACGTTAGGTAGGATTAAAGGTAGAATTAGCCGAACGTTTTTGGAACGCAACGAATAGTAAATTCGTTTCTAGAAGGAAGGTAAAAGGCTATGTGAACGATTTCACAACAATAAAGGAATTTTAGTAAAAGTATTTGGATTATTTTCGTATGCTATACACCAACGGTTATTCCCTTACATTGCGTGAACATTCGGATAATCCTAACTTTCCAGTACTGTTAGCATTGAACTACAGATTTGTGAAATTTTTACCAGGAGATTATTTAGTGCTTATTGTCTAAACGTAGCTTCTCATACCACTTATGTTTTGTGAGTTAAACATGAGTGGCGGGGCTTACAGTTTAAAGTTGACTCCGAACGACAGATTTTTGAGAATTTCTTCATGTAGTTCTTGCCAGAAATGTGCTGAGAGGATATCAGTCGTATTTCATTTCACTTTCACTCAAAAAAAACATATTTTGTTTTGCAATTAAATTTTTTTATTCTGTTTATTGACACCAGGTCAGACATCAAAACGAAAAATATTTCTTCGGCGACTTCCTCTCAGCAGATTTCTGGCAAAGACTCTGAGAGTAAAAATTGCAATGAAAAGCTTCTCAAAAATCTGTCGTTCGGAGTCGACTTTAAACTGTAGGTCCCGCCACTCATGTATAAAATTAACGCACATAACATAAGTGGTGTGAGAAGCTAGGTCGTAATCCTGACTGAAGGGTTGTAATGGCCAATTATGTATGTATGTTATTGACACCAACCTACCTATATGACAGTAAAGGTCGATGCTAATAGAAAGAATAGATCTTTATGAATAAGCAAAGAAGGAATCCAGTTTAGAAAAGAATTTTGTCTATAAAAATGTGGCGCTAAAAACCACTGTGTTGTATGGTTTAGCTAAAGGAATTGCAACAACAACAATAACAGACTGTGTGTGCATTTTTTGCAGGCAACAACTGAAATTATGGTCGATGACTTGTAAACCAGCCCAGATTTCCCATTAACGTTATAGAATTGAACTGCGTGCCTTATTCTGTTGCGTTTTTTTGCAAATAAAAATTGAAATTCCTACTGTAATAAATATGATCATGATGGTCGATGACTTGTCTAGATAAACTTTAAAGTAACAAAATAAAAATTGAAAAGAAAATCGAAAACAAAAACAAAAATTTTTTTATTTTTTATTATTTTGTAATGAAGGGCATTACAATATAACGAGAATATCTGTTACCCCTACAATGAACTGTTGTTGCTGGTTGGTTGGTGACTTATCTAGTTTTTTTTTTTTTTGTTGTTGCTTTATTAATAAGCAAAAAAAATAAATAAAAAAGAATGAATTTAAAAAAAAAAAATAATTATTAAAAAACAGAAGGCACACACACACACATATCCCCATCCATACAGTGTATTAAATATTATAGAACTCCTATATGGTGTGGTGATATTCACTGTAATTGTTAAACAAATAAATTTTAATTTACAATACACTCCTCATTATTAATCTTTCTTAAGTTTCTTTAGTTTTTCTAAACTTGTTAACTGACTAGCACCATATCATCGTATATTATTGTACTCCTATACGACGTTACGTTACTTTACGTTGCCATATAGAAAATTAACATTAAAATGTGAAAAAATAAAGAAAAAATAAAAAAAATGAAATTAAAATAAAAATTCAAATTATTGTAAAGCAAAAAATAAAAATAAATTTCAAATAAAAGAAAAGGAAAGCGTCAGTCAGTCCAAAACAAATAATTGCTCACTGCGTAGTGTATTTGTATGGAAAGTGTTTTAAACAAATAAAAACAAAGAATAGAAAAAAAAGAATAAAAATAGAAATTGAAAGAATAAATTATTTTTTAATTAGAATAAGAATAAGAAAAAGTATAATAATGTAATTAAAAGTTAAATAAATAATGACACCTCATTTGTCACATACTCGTACTAATAATTCTCATAACAAAGAAATTGTAATTCCACAGAAAGCAAATAAAAAAATAGAAACAAAAAAGATCAATAAAACCACAGAAAAAGGAAAATTATTGTGAATAATATTGTCTACTAACTGTGTAAAAATAATAATAATTGTAACACAAAACACACAAAGAAATTATAAATAACAACATAGAACCCCATAGTGCAACACAATGGATATAGAATCTGATGATTCTGAGCGTTGGGAAGATTTTTTTGGTAAGTCTGTATGCTTTTTTTTTTTTAATAATTCAATAGTAATCCTAATAAATTTGCATTTAATATTGAAAGACCTTTAAATATGTAACTAAAAAAAACCAGTTTACGGCCTGTGAAAACCCCCTTTAAATTCTTTGCATCTTATGACACGTTGTATTGGTCAGAGGTTGAACCAAGGATAAGGGTCTAATAAGGCAACTTACCACTTACTAGACTACGTTGATTTCTGTTGCACTAAATTGTTTTCTTGGTTCCAGTTGAGGGACTTTATAGCAAACATTATCGAAAGTGTGGTCAATCATTATCCCGAATATTATTTCTTCATTATTGAACAAAGACAGAAGTTTGTATATGATTTTTTGCTTTAAACTGGCCAATTGTAGGTCACATTGGTTAATATTATAATTTTACGAGCTCGTACATACATACATACATACATAATTGGCCATTACAACCCTTCAGTTAGGATTACGGCCTACCTTCTCACACCACTTATGTTGTATGCGTTAGTTTTATACGCGAGTAGCAGTAGCTACAGTTGAAAGTCGTTTTCGACGGACAGATCTTTGGGAAACTATTCATGGCAATCTTTTTTTTCTACTCTCAGAGTTTTTGCCAGAAATCTGAGAGGAAGTCGTCGAAAAAATAATTTTTTCATATTTTCGATCTGACCTGTGGTTTAAACCGTGGCCTTACGTCTAAGAACTCAGAACATACTACCTACTAAACTCCGATGACTTCACTTGCATTGTTGTACTACATTATTTAAAAACTATATTATTGGAAAAATGTTGGTTTTAGTTCAGGGGTAAAGGTGCATGCATACGAACTTCCCTACCAAACTGCCAATCCTTATCGAAAGTATGGTCAAGCATTATCTCGAATATTATTTCTCCATTATTGGTTAAAGTTAGAAGATCGCGGATGACTTTTTCCTTTAATGTTGAATTTATTCTAGTTTATTTCTAGAAAAAGTAGCATTTTCGTAACCCTGGAATCTAACTTCGGTCTTTACCTTGGTTTGCTATAGAAAATGCCCTTTTTTGACGTAATAACGACTCGAAGGGAGGTATGGGTATTGATATGAAAACAAAAATTCAAAAATTTCTTTTGTTTTATTGTCTTTGGCATTTTCAAGTTTAGCCTGCTTAAAGAAATTTTTCGTTTTCATCTTTTTTTAAGCCACATTTTACCAGCTGAGTACCATAGTGCTCCAATAGTAAATTGTTCAACTAACTGTTAAAAACAAAAAACCCGCTTCTAATAGCAGCCTCCTTAATTAATTTGCCATAAAATCTGTTTCTTTAGCTTCTACAGCTTTGGTGTGATTCTCTCCTTTTTTTCATTTTTTCATTTGAATCTCTTAATAGTTTTTCATTTGAAAGCGTTTTACATGATTTATGCCTCAATTATGTTATAAAATTGGTTGTGATCATAGAATTAATGTCACCAGTGACGCCCATTTTAAGATGCATTAACCCCAATACATATTTAATGAATTTCATATGATGCGTCTCACTCTATGAAAAAAAAAAAAAAACTAACAGACAACAACAACAACGACTACAAACGGAAAATAATAAAAAAAAACAACAACAACAACAATATAATGAAAACATTTATTGAATATGAAATAATTTTATATTTTTAGCAAATGGCTTAAAAGAAAAATACAAAAAAAAAAAGAAACGAAAATAGTGGCACAATTGATAAGTAGTTGTTTGGCTTTAAACAACCCCATCATACCCCATAATTTTTGTTGTTTTTCGTTTTTGTTGTGCTATTACTGGCATAGCTGATGATGTTAATAGTGATGATGATCATGATGATGATGGAAGGAATGATCAAAGTTCGTTTCATTCGTGGCAGACTAAAACCAGTTTGTGTTCAAAGCAACGAAAAAAAAAAAGAAGAGGAAAAAAATTTAAGTTGGTCGGCTTCCACTACCAACTTGAGACTCCAGAGTGATTATTACACAATAACCTGTTAGAGCCGTACACTGCTTAGCACAGCACAGCAGCAGCCAATAAACCGATATCAGGAGGCATACCATTGCCAAACAAACTATAGCTTGCCGACTCTTATTGTGCTTACACACACACTTTGAAAGAAAAGTCAAGCCAAGCAGCCAAGCAGCCAGCTAGCCAGTCATATACGAGGCATGCATTCATTCAGTGAGGCAGGCTTCCATCCATCCACTACCACCAACAATTTTTTGAAACGGGTAGTCATAATTTAACAATACCTTTGGCAATTCAATACCATTAATTTTTATTTAGTATTGGCCATAACTAATCGATACAACTAAATTTTTTAAAATCCTCATATTATTTTCTACTCTCTGCCTCCTCCCCTTTTCATATCTCCTTCTACCTGAATTGTTCGTAAGAGTCTTCCGATAGAGACGTGAAAATTTAGATCATTGACATTCTACTACACATTCATAAGAGAGGCTGGTATTATTATTTCCTTTTTTTTTTTTTTGTTATCGATAACAGCGACGCCGTTGATATTTTTATTTTTTTTTATTTTATTTTTTTGGCTGGTATATGAAATATATTTGTTGGAAGGTAAAGCGTAGAGATGGAGTGAAGAGTTGATTTTAATGGTGTGATAAATTTATTAAACAAAATATTATTATGGGGGGGTTTTGAAAAAACTATAAGAAAAAAAAACTCTTGCAATGTTTTACCGCAATTAGTGATGCGAATTTAGCGTTTTTAAAGATTATAAAATCGGTTTGCAGGCGTTTAATTTTTTGCCAAATTAATAGACACTGTAGGTGTCCTTGTACACGGGATTAATGGAATGGAAGTGTTCTATCCAAATCTTCTAGTTTGAAATGACTTAAGACTACCCTGGTTAAGCCAACCCTTGTGGCTTATTATCAATCTTTCCAAAGTTCTTGACGTAATGACTATGTATACTGTTGTTTTTGAGCTTACCATTCGTCATGTGAAAGATTTTACATCGTTAAGCCTAGTTGCCTTTTTCCTTAGGAAGAAACACTGATGCTCAATTAAAAATGATCATTGATGCAGATCACTTGTTGCCTTCTAAGCATTGCTGCAGGCTGGACAGATCAGCTGATCGAGAGTATCATTAAGTCTTCAAATAGATTCAAAAAGAAATTTTTTTTATTACGGAGTAATAACACCGATAAGAGCAGCGGATTAATAAATCTTAAACTTTTATTTTATGACAAAGGCAAGGAGTTAGAAAAAGAAATAGCCATTTCGATAGTATGATAGAAATACTTTTGTCAATGCATTGCTTTCCATGGTCATGGCAATTTCGAAAGTGGCGCAATGCTTGTTGCGAAATGAAATTATTCCTGAAAATTTCTGGATTTACTCGGACAACCAGGCTAAGATTAAGACCCTAACGAATGTAGTTTCAACGTTTATGAATGCCGAGGATTTCTCAGATAAAAATCTGTTACTGGCCTATTGACACACTCTCCCAAATATTGCTGAAATAAACAACCAGAAAGCTCATAAGCTCTTCTTCGGCATTGCTAACATTTATAAACCGAAGTATTTGCTCTCTACATACATACATACATAATTGGCCATTCAGTCAGGATTACGACCTAGCTTCTTAAACCACTTATGCTGTGTGCGTTAATTTTATACAGAAGTGGCGGGACCTACAGTTTAAAGTCGACTCCGAACGACAGATATTTGAGAAGCTTTTCAAGGCAATTTTTACTCTCAGAGTCTTTGCCAGAAATCTGCTGAGAGGAAGTCGCCGAAGAAATATTTTTCGTTTTGATGTCTGACCTGGGATTCGAACCCGGGTCTTTCGTCTAATAAGCCAACACACTACCCACTAGACCGCGGCGACTTCATCCGCTCTCTACAGCCCTGAAAACTGGTTAAGGCATCACTGATCATATGGAATATTTATATTCAGTTCCTTACAAATCCAGAAAAAAGCATTAAGAAAACGATCGGTTTCATCTAGAACTCGGGGTGGTTAAAACTTACCACTAACGGATTATGATAAGAGAGTTTACCAGACACTAGATAACTAAACTTGACTGAGAACACGCTAACCTAACCTAGCCTAACCTTTAACTCAATAAATAGGCCAACAAACTCCATATATTTTTGTAATTCCGTGAATAGGCCTTCTACAGCTAAAATTAATTTTTGTTGTCATTGAAATGTTTTCCTGATATTCGCAAAATTTTTAAATATTTTTTCTCTTTTTTTCTGTAGACTTTTTTAAAAAATTTTTACAAAAACTGTTTACATTTGCAAAAAAAAAAAAAAGCGAAAAAAAAGTGGACGGATGTACATGCTTATGCGGTATGTTGATAATATGAGTGTTGAGTTGTAACTTGAGTAAACTGATATTTAATTGTATAACTTTGTACATCAAATTTCCAAATTCAATTTATCTTTTTGGAAGATCTTTTGACAATATTTTGTGTGGCGTTTAAAGAAAAAACATTGTTCGTTACGCTCCTTGTTTTGAAACAACATAGAAATATTTGTATGAACGTATGTCTGTATGTATATCTGTTTGTATGTATGTTTTTGTAACTCTTTTTTCGAAAAATAAATTTTGTGTGGTTGGATCGAAATCATAAATCTACATGACATCGTTTGTTAAATTGCACAAATACCACATAAGTTCGTTTAACATTATAATGGTAATGGTAATGGTAATGGTAAGTGTATGAGGGGGGCTGAGGGAAGATATGATTTTATAAGATTATTTTGTTATTTATTGAAGTTTTTTTTTTTAGTTTTTAACTTTTGAAATATTTAAAAATACACCAAACAACAATAACAACAGTAATAATAATGCATCCCAAAAACAACATACCATATAAGTAGAAAATGTTTTCGAACAGGTTTTCAACATTTGCTTTCAGTTTTTTTCGTTTTCGTTTTTTTTTTTTGTTTTTGATGCAACACAACCAGCGCAATAAAACTGCTGCTATAAATAGGCCCACGCATTTTAAAACATTTTTTTTTTTCACGAGCTATTTTTTCGTTTCTCAAAACGTTATAAAGTTAGTCGGTTTTTTCTCTTTTTTTAAAAACTTTTTCGAAATATTTTGCATTTAAAGAAACAACAAATGGCTGCTGATTGTTTTGTTGATTGTTTCGAACAACTTTACTGGAAATAAAAAACGAAACAAAAGAAACGAAACTTAATTAGTGGCGCTAATCGATAAAAAAAAAAACAACAACTAAGCCGAGATAGCAGACCACTTTCATTAGAAAATAAAAATCATCGAAGAGTGTTTCTTTGTTTTTTTGTTTTGTTTTTTTTTAATGACCAAAAACAAACAACATCCAAAAATACTTCCAAATACTTTTAACAAAAGCCAGCCCGTAAGCCATAAGTAAAGTAAACAAGAAGATGAAAAAGTAAAAAAGAAAAATGTTAGTGGTACGCTTCCGCAGGTTATCAATGTCAATTGAAGAAAGAAAACCAAGCTTTACCATGATATACGAACGAACATCTTTTGCTTCACATTTTTTTTAATTTTTTTATTTTTATTTTTGGTACGTTCGTTTAACGCTTTTTTTTTTTTTTGTTTTTGAGAAAAAGTGATTTCTCTTCTCTATACGTTATGGAATTACAAGTACTTGGAAACCAACAACAACAACAACACCACCAACAACATACAATATGTCATCTGTATGTACGTATTTGTTGTCTGCATTAAGCGATTCACTTAGATTCACAAAAAAAAAAATATTGCAGAGATGGGAGTTGTATGCCAATGTTAATATACGACTGCCATACATACCGTATGTATGCATATACATATGTATGATGTATGTATACAATGTAGAGATGAACATGTTAAAAATCTAATATTTCATGGTCTAGATGAATGTCTGTTTGTAAATTTATAGATTTTTTTTGTTTGTTTGTTTATTTAGTTTCATTACAAGCCTGTCTGTCTGTCTGTCTCAATCATATTTTGTCCAGTTCAACTATTTTTAATGTTTTCGAAAACAATATTTTGTTGTTATTGGTGTTGTTTTACTTGTTGTTGTTGTTGTTGTTGTAATTTTAACTTTTGATAACATAAAGATGTGAAATTTCATATGTTTGCTGGTGTTTATTTGTTTATTTGTTTTCTCCGATATGTATTATAAAACATATTGCAAATCATTTACAGTGGGCCAATTGCCATAATTAACAGACATTTTTTGTTTAGTCAAATCCTGAACCAAACTGCAGTATATAAAAGCAGATCTACAGGGAAGCTATGATTATACGTTTCCTTATAACTTTCTGAACACAACATACATACATAATTGGCCATTACAACCCTTCAGTCAGGATTACGACCTAGCTTCTCACACCACTTATGTTGTGTGCGTTAATTTTATACATGAGTGGCGGGACCTACAGTTTAAAGTCGACTCCGAACGACAGATTTTTGAGAAGCTTTTCATGGCAATTTTTACTCTCAGAGTCTTTGCCAGAAATCTGCTGAGAGGAAGTCGCCGAAGAAATATTTTTCATTTTTTTTTTGTTTTGATGTCTGACCTGGGATACGAACCAGGGCCTTTTGTCTAATAAGCCAACACACTACCCACTAGACCACGACGAACACAACATTTGATATTAAAAATCCAACGAAGGACTTCTGGACAGAACATCTGTACACTTCCGATGGGAGCCTTGAAGTCACCACTAACGACGCAAAGATGAGTGGCAGTGGAGCCTGTGGCATTTTAATTAGAGGTTCTGATATTAAACTTACTCATAGGCTGCCTAACCATTGCAGTGTTTGCCAAGCAGAGGTCATGGCAATTTTTAAGTCGGCGCAATGCTAGTTGAGAGGCGAAATTATCACTGAAAATCTCCTGATTTACTAGGACAGCCAGACTGAGATTAAGTCAGTAACGAACGTAGTTTCAACGTCCACGAATGTCGAGGTTTTCTCAGACAAAACTCTGTTACGGGCCTATTGACACACCCTGGTGGTCACCTATTTGTGATTCTTCCAAATATTGCTGAGATAAGCAAACAGAAAGTAGTACAAGAAATAATTACAGTACCTCATCGTTTTTTTCTAATGTCACATAGACTATTCCAATTTGCTAGTAACAATACCTAGGTTTTAGAAAGATATAACCTAACCCATTGCTTCAATGAACCTAGGATTGCCGTAAGGAAAACTTTTTCTGTGAAAACTGTTGCACTAATTATAGAGCATTTTAGAATTTACAGCAAAAAAAAAATACATTTTGTAAATATTTGTAGATATTTGTAGCCAAACTGATCTGTTATATCTCTAAAAGGTTTTAAAATTATTCTTTTTTTTGTTATTTACATTCCTATTGATTTTACTCCACTGTCTGTAATCCTTGTGCTTAAGTATTGTATGAACAACGATTTGTTATGATTTGTTTAGTGAGAATGCCTGCCTGCTGCCTACATACATAAAACGACTAACACAGAAACACTTACGCATGTACAGACCGACAGACAGACAGACAGACAGACCGATATACAATGGAATCTGAGAGTTAAAAGAAAAACCAAACGAAAAAAAATAAAAAAAAGTAATCGCAAATTTTACAAATAAACACAAGACAACGTTATCATGTTGCACATGAAGTAAATGTGCGAATAAATATTAGAGATATGATGAGTTAATGTTAACCATTCATTACTCTTTTATGGAGCCACGGAACATTAGTTAATCGACGACATAGATTGATTGACAACCTGTTGCGAAAGGTGCTCCAACTCGTTTTCTTTCGCAAAAAAAACACTACAGTAAACATCAGAAGAGTAAACATAAAGGAGTAAAGGAAGTACTATAAAGACAACAACAGCAACATTACTAAGCAGTCTCAATAGACAGATTGTAAGACTGGCTAAGATGGCTAGGAAAATGAAAAAAAAAGTTTTTTCTTTCTTTTAATGAACATTCAAACAGACATTCTACCACTCACCATTTCATTATTCTTGCGATGGTATGTACGTACGTATGTGCAGCTTTAGCTATTGCAACGCTTTAAATGCAAATAGAAAAGCCTCGAATGATTTGTTTCAAAAATAAAATGTGCCAGATTTTTCTTAGAAAACCATTTGTGTTAGTCGCCTTCATATGGTGCGCGAAATTATTGCTACTGCCATACTGTTGATGCTCTCTAATATCGAATTTACCTTTGAGACTCAGACATGCTGAAGCATTGTACCCGGTACATGTCGTCTGTTACCATAAATGTTATCATTTCTGTTCACATTACTCTTTATGCATTCTCATGCATGCATGAAATTTTCTTAGTTGTTTGCTTCACTGTCTGCCTACCATACAAATGCGAACTCATCGTCAAATATTGTACTCCAAAGTATGCATGGGGACTTTATAAAAATTGTGCAAAAACAAAAATTGGTTTTGCTGTGCTCTTTTCCATTTACCATACCGTACCATACCATACCATACCATACTATTGGAAATCCTCACATTAGTCTCTAAGGAAAAACATGATTTATAACTGCTGCTGCAAATAGAAAAAAGCCAAGTTGAAGCAGCAACATTCCAATGTTGCTTATATGGACACACTCTCTTAAGTAAAGCCGGTAGCAGCTATCGGTGGGTACTAAAACTAACGCTCAAATGTTTAATCGAACATTCATGGCAAGCCAACCAAGCTGCGCAACATAGTATACTCGTATATGAACAATTCATCCATCCATCTATCCGACCATCCATCCCATGGCCTCAATTTCCTTGTCATTCGGTGTTGACAGTCGCATAAACTATAAAATTCAGTAGCTGGCTGATATGTTGTGGCTGCTTAACAGAATTAAAAGAGAAAAAAAACAAAATCCTCCAGTTAATGTGTCAGTGATTTCATTAGAAGCCAAAGCAAATAAAGCGAAACACAAAATTAACATTTAAATTACTTTTCCTTTAATTTTCCTCCAACGAATTTAATTGTTAAAGAAGCATTTCATGAAATTCATCTGCAAGAGAACTGGAAATGATTAAATCAATGCTTTTTTTTCCTCTTGCTTATAATCATTATTTAGTGATTTTTAATGTGGCCATTAATTTGGCAATTTAATGACAGGAGTCAACTACAATTAAATCCGTAATTGAAATGTTACTAAAGGATACCAGTTTTGTACAAGCAAGACTTTGATTAAAGAGAAGAACGTTTATAATACCCACTGATTTTTTAATTAGGTGGACTTTGTATTATTTACTTACTTACTTAATTGGTCGTTACGACGCTTAAGCAAAGATTACGACTTAGCTTCTCTCCTCTCACAGAAACTACAGTTGAATGTCGATCCCGAGAGACAAATTTTTTGAGAAACTTGTCATGGCAAGTTTTTTTTTTTGCTCTCAGACTTTTTGTCAGAAGACTAGCGAAAGAAATCTTTTTCCCTCGTCTAACAATCCACTGTAATTTATTAGGACCAGTGCACCACCGTGTGAAGAGCTAGAAAATAGCTACTACGGCTCAGATAAAAGATATTGTCACATCATGTCATGTATTAGAGATCAAGGCTGAGAGATTTCTATACTATTTCGGTGTTCGACACATCAAGTAATGCTCTTAATCGTTACTGGGAGAGAATTTTCAAAATATCTGTAAATATATTGTCACGTTTCGTCCTTTTAAAAACTTTTAAAATATGGGTTCGTAGATTGCAAATAAAATAAAAAAAATAATTTGGGATCAGTTTTAAATAAAATTCTTTATTATTCGCAACAATTCTGTGTGTCACTGTTCACAACTTGATGTAGACAACAACAATTGCTTTGTTTGTTAATTCTTTGTTTACACTCTTTGCATATACAATAACAATTACTAGACAATTGTTCGACTGACCTTTGTAACAAAGATCTCCAAACCACGATTACTCTTTTTAAACACACTACGTCTTCACACGAGACTGACTAAACTTCACCGTACGTAATCGTTATTGGGATAGAATTCGAAAAAAAAACTGCAAATCTATTTCCAAATATCAGTTGCATCAATATCATTTCATGGCTAAACAATTTGACTAGTCGTTGAACTTCTTTTTAGAGAGGATCTTTGAATTTTCTTTTCTAGACAGATAGAACTTCATACACTCCCTTCTTTAAAATACCAGAAGATGTCTTCTTTATAAACAGTTTAACATACATTTTCGTAAGTGTTTTAGGAAATCAGAAACTTTCTATTCGTATTACATGGACTCATCTGTTAAATCTCGTTTTATTACAAATCACGTCCATATGGTTTTTATCTCATGATGGTTTTTTTCTTTCCTCTGTTTAATACTCTTCAATTTTTTTTGTTCTGTATTTTGCACACATGTGCCTGGAAAGTGGCTACTGGTACTGTATGCTGCTGTTTTCTGTTTTCATTATAACAAGCAAATCATTTTACCGCCTTTATATGGCAGAAAAAGTAGAACGAACTGCCGAACAAATAGAGTGAGTGGAGTTGATATCAATTTTATTACAAAAGATAAGAAAATTTCAAATACAAACAAGAAGTCTTTTAAGAAAACATTCATCAAATGTTCAAACGATGTTACGCGCTTACATTTTCAACACAGATTGTCTAAATGACTCTATAACTATGCTATGCTATGTATGTATGTACATACAAATGTATGGATACAGTGAGTTATCATTGAAAGTTCTTGATTTGAACAAGGAAAACAAAAATAAAAAAGAAAGTTCAGAGATGTACTTATGCACATATGCACATAAGTATGTACACGGATATTATATTGTGATTATAATTTGCATTTCCCTTTTGATTTATGCTTTCTGCATAACCAAACTTAACTTTCATATTCAATCATACAAACCTAAATGCTGATCAATCATTCTGGTTTTACAAAAACAAATTTGTTAAAAATTTAATTTGTAAAAAATATACATGTACATACATACATACGTTTGTATTGTAAATTTGTAAGCCAGGAAGTACAAATTAAATGTGGGTCATGAGTATCATTGGCTCTCCCTCTAAATTTATTTTTTTTTTTATAAGTAAAGTCTGCTATTCACCATCAAAAAAACGAGGAGAAGGAAAAAAAAATTGTTTAACAAAAGTGATGGTAGTCTGTCGTAGGCCTTCACTAGTAGGCACAAGCAATTATTTTTTTCAAAATGCTTGCATTTGATGGTTCGTTGTATGCCATCAAAGGCCGAAGATCAATTGAAATTGAAAAACTTTGTCACTCTGTTCATATTTAGCTTACAGCGTCTTATTACAAGAAAAAAAGCACATTGGCAAGGCTGTGGTTGTGGTTGTAGTGAATAACAGCTCAAGTCAATTTAATCCATACAATGTAAATTCTTTGTAAATCATAGAAGTTCTTTAAAAAAATTAACTTTTCAAAGATAAGCCTTTATTTGGAGCAACAAGCCTAGAAATAAGGCTTATGTATTAGAATAAAGCGTTGGGCGTAATTTACAAGCAAAACCAAAAAAAAAAAAAACAGAAAAACCAATTAATTATTTGAATTAAAATTAATTACTCAATATCTGATTGAGTCTTGTTAATAATTTTTGTATTTCAATACTAAACAAGAAAAAACATTTTTTTTTATTTATTTTTTAAGGCAATTCAGGGTCACAAACTTGTCAGTCATGCCATAACAAGATAATTCCAGTTTATTTAGAAAAATCTTAAAGTTCTTAATTATAAAATCAACACATTTTTAAGACATCAGAAGGTATAATTCAAAAAATATTATTTAGAAGAACAAGTTTCCAATTAAACGCTCGTAATCCTAAAAAGAAAAATTCTTCTTAAGGATTTGCTACAGAAATTGGTTGAGTTTTATTCAAACAAAACTATTAGGGGCGTTCGAATATGCCTATAAGAGCATGAAGTTCATAAAGTTCACGTAATTGGTTATTACAACACTTTAGTCAGGGTTCCATCCTAGCTTCTCACACCACTTATGTTGTGTTCGTTAGCTTTTATACACGAGTGACGGGACTTACAGTTTAAGATCAACCCGGAACGACAGAGTTTTTTGAGAAACTTTTCAGGCCTATTTTATTTTCTCTCAGAGTTTTTGCCAGAAAACTCCTGAAAGAAAGTCGCCGAAAATATATTTTTTTCATATTTCGTTTAGTTGGAAATGCCAGACCTGTGCTTTGAATTAAGGCCTTACGTTTAATAAGCCAACACACTACCTATTAGACCACGGCAACATCAGACAAGGTTAGCAAAGAATAAAGTCAATCACGAGAAAACTCTTCTTTTACATTTGTGCTCCTAAGATAATCGAGAGGCTAATTAGCCCTAATATATACCATCAATACAGATCACATAAACCAACTGAAGTAACTAAAGATTTAAAAATTTCCTCATCTATTGCGAATGTCATCGTTTGAATACAAAATTATTGTCAATAATTCTAACAAATATTTCTTGGATCCTTAATGTCATTTAAATCCTTAAAATCTATTGGATTATGTGGTTCAGTGAAGCCTTAACTTTAAGTTAACATCACGTAATCCCTTAAACCTAAGCAAGAACGCGATGTATTTCATAAGCACACCGTCTCCTTGTCTTTCTGAGACTAGCACAGACACGTTAGAGTTTGAACTTGCTCCTGCTCCTACAAGGTACGCTCTACAATTCTTATAAATCTTTACTTTGCTTGCCACATGAAATCATTTTCCACATTAAAAATGCTAAAGAGTTATAACCTGCAAAGATTTTAATTTTTTTAAATTCCCATCCTTTTTATTTCAATACAAAGTAAAACTATTAAAGAATAAAGGTCACCGTGATAACAGAAACTCGTTTCATTTTAAACAAGATATTTTAAGGCTTTTAGCTTAAGATCTGGATTTTAAATTCCTCATAAAAGCAATTAAAAAAAATACTTTAAAGTTCTTTTGATTTGCATAAGGGCAAACGCTTAAGTGTAAACATAAGTTTTAATAGCTAATGAATCATAAAATAAAAATACTTTGGACTTGTAAATGATTCATGTGGATGATACTCGTATTAAAAATGTTTATTAGAACGCTTACAATTAATCAAACAATGCGATATGAATGAATGAAGAATACGAGAATTATTTTATGATAGTACTACGGGCAATGTAACCATACGTGAGTGTTTTAATTTTATTTCTTAGGAAAATTTTAAAATTTTTATAAAAACAGATTATTAAGTATTTCAAATAGTTTTGATAGTAAACTCAAATAAGGTAGATAAATTCAGTGAAGACTTTACTCAAAGTTAACATCTGCAAATATACTAGAACATTCCAAACTCAATAACATTTGGAATCTTCTATCTATTTGCAGGTCAATAAGATGGCTGTCCAAGCGATATAAAGCCCTAACCCTACATACATACTGAATTAGGGCCTGTTTCTGTAAGACGAACGTGTTCAAAAGTTTATATAGAAAAACATTCAATTTTGATTGTGAATTTCGAAATATTTTCTTGATCTCCCAAATGGATAGCTGAGATTTGCAAATGAACTTGTATCAATATTAACTACTACGTAGCAGTTTTCTGGTGGTTTTAGAGACACATTTTTATAGACAAAATTCTTTTCTAAACTAGATTCCTTCTTTGCTTATTCATAAAGATCTATTCTTTCTATTATCATCGGCCTTTACTGTCAAATAGGTAGGATGGTGTCAATAAACAGAATAAAAAAAATTTAGTTGCAAAACAAAATATGTTTTTTAAGCGAAAGTGAAAACGACTGATATCCTCTCAGCAGATTTCGGGCAAAAAATTCATGAAAAAATTCTCAAAAATCTGCCGTTCGGAATCGAGTTCAAGGTGTCCGTCCCACCACTCATGTATAAAAATTAACGCACATAATTTAAGTGATGTGAGAAGCTAGGTCGTAATCCTGTCGGAAGGTTTGTAATGACCAATTCAGATACTACTCGGTTCTACGTTTATTCGCTTAGCTTTTGGCATAGGGTACACCTATGAAACATTGTTAGCCTATCTTCAATTCCATAATTTTGTTTGAATCTTTGTTGCCACTATTTGTTACAATGTATTGGAAGATGTGGCATGCAACATGATTTTATATTTTATTTATTCTTTATCATCTTTACTATTTGTTGTTGTTGCATATAAAGGTTACGTATTTTATTTTTTCTTGTTGCAATTGCATTATTTTACTTAATTTCATTGTATACCATGGAGGTAATGTTTCTTTTCTTTTTTTTCTTTTTAATTTCATTTTTATTTTATTATTTGGTTTTGCGTATTATTTTTTGCTATACAAACGTGAAGAATTTTCTTTTCGATGAAAATGCTAAAGTTGCGGTTTTACAATCAATACGTATGAACGTATTTGCTTGCAATGATGCACGACTCTCTTAATGATGTTGAAAGAGTTGATAATAATGATGCGCAAACCTGCCTATTAACTCGATAATAAAGACCATAATGATGACGATAATGATGGTGTTTCATACACTATTTTTGCATACAAGATACCAGAGTTTAACAATAATTTCAAATCGACTCTGACTAAATTTGCGTGCAGTCTGGGTTATGGGTTTTAAAATGAAAAAAAAAATTACATCTTCTGGCTTCTGGGGTTTTTTCTCCTTTTTTTTGCAATTTGTATGTGATAAATTAATGTAAGAATATAAACAGCAATTGTGGTAAATGAAGAACAACAGAAACAATTGTAAAGACACTATTAGGGATAATCACCGGTTATAAGATTAATGGTTTTTAGACTTTTTTCTATAAAAAAATTGTCTTCAGTGCCATGATTACAAACATAACTAAAAGAAAATCAAGAAAAATTTTAAAAACATTTAACAATAGAATATGAATTTGTTTAAATTACAATTAATAATAAAAATAAATTTATAAAAATAACCAAACAAGAAAAATATACATTGTGTTGAGCGTATTTCACATTCAACTACTTTTATTTTCAACGTATCTTTTTCTTACGTTCTGTTCTATATTTACGTAGAGCTCTATCACTTTACCGGATACCGCAATGACTACAACGATTTGTCACTTTTTTTTTCTGATTCTTGTTCTCTTATTAAAAATAATTTATAAAGATTTATTTCATTCTTAAATTAACTTAAGCAGAGATGCTCCCCACTATTCGCTTGAAAGCAACGATGATTAATGAACAATTCTGACAAATTTGTTTATCAATCAGGAAAAAATAGCATTTAATTTTAAGGCACAACTATAAATAGGTGTAGTTAAGCTTTAAATCTGATAAAATTGCTTTTGGCGATATAATACAAAATACAATTGCTTAAAGAAGTTATGTTTCTTATTATTAATCTTGAAATTTTGTATGCCTGTAGGCAAAGAAAAAAACTCTTCTCTTATATTTGTGCTCCTAAGATAACCGAAAAGGCTAGCTAACCTTAATACATAGCATCAATTCAGGTCACGTAAAAATTTACTTCTCTATTGCGCATGTCATTGTTCGTAAAGGAAATTATTGTGAATAATTCTAGCAAATATTTCCTGGATTCTTAATGGCCTTTTAAAGCCTTAAAATCTAGTGGATTCTGTTGTTTATTGGAGCCCTTACTATAAATCAATATCAAATTATCCCTCCAACTTAACCAAGAGTGAGATATACAGGTATTCCCCGACTTACGACCGAGATAGGTTCATGGTCATCATATAAAAAAATATTTGTCTTTTTTATGTATTTTCTATGAAAAAAACTGGGAAAAAATGGTCGTAAGTATGAATAATCGTAATTCGAACGGTCGTTAGTAGGGGACTACCTGTATTTCATAAGCTCTCGGACCCCTTGACTTTTTAGTTGTGTTTAAAGTCAGATATTTCCACGGTAGCACACACAGTTTAGAGTTTGAACTGTATTTGGAATAGAGAGAGAGAGAGAGAGAGTTCTAGCAACTCCATCAAGTATGTAATAGACAAAATGATGTAGTGAAGTAGTTGTACTGCTTAACTACAAACATACAAACCATAATGGTTACGGTTCAAGCTTAGGCCGTGAAACTATAATTACGATCTTCGAAGACTTCAAATCTCTCCAATGATTTTAAAAACTTTAAAGTTTGAGTCCAGTTGTACAAAGGTAAACTCTTAATATAGTTATTTTGAATAATCCCTTATACATAAAATATCTCCGAAAATTCTTGCACACAAAGCCTCTATATAAATCACCCGGAGGACATGGGTACAAGAGTTGAATTTAAAAATATGAAGCAAACTTAACTGAAATGACGGACTTGTAATGATTATCCGGTTTTAATCAAAATTTACATTTGTTTTTGTTTTTACAATTTAAATTCAATGTCAATATTCAAAGTTTTATTATCTTCTTTAGGCTTCAGAAGTAATCCAAAATAACCGCTTTGTGCTTGAGAAATATGAGTTAAAAAAAATTAAAATAAAGAATTTGAAACCTGTAAGCCATATTAAAAACTGTTTGGTCATTAAAAAATGGTTTTATTTTTTTTTTTATTAACAAAGAAGAAGAAACAAATTCTTTTCACACTTGAAAACAAAAAATATTTACAATAAAATTCTATAATTCATACCCAGAGTTGGTGTGTTAATGGTTAATGGCTGTTGAAAACCTTCCAATTGCATAATTTATTCGTTTATATTGTCGGCATTCTACAGTATATGGAAACAAAAGAGGTAATCAAACGAAATTCTAAACTCTTAACAAACAAGTTTCAAATTCTTCAAAATGACATCATTTTTGACCAAAAGAAAAGCAAAGAACAAGCAAATATAAAAGACGGCAAAAAACGTTACAATTTTTTTTTAATATTTCTTTGGAAAAATGTTCACAAAATGTTCCACACTCTTGAGATTTTTATGGGTTAGACTAGAAACAGAAAAATAAAGTTCGTTGGGTTTTTTCAAAAGTTGCAAATTGTTTGTTTTGTGTGTGTGTGAGTGTGTGTGTGTGTGTTTTAATGTGGCATAATTAATTTCTTCAACATTTTAACCTGCATACGAACACGAACTACAACGATGACTGGAGACGGACGGCGGGCGACGGCGTCTATAGGCATATTTAGCCCACATTTGACGAGCAAACAACATGGAATTGAACAAAAACAAAAACAAACAACAGAAAAAGAAAAATGAAAATGAAAGAAAAAAAAAACCAAAACAACTCTTATCATATCCAGAGCATTTGCAACTCCATTACCAACTTCCACACCTTTTTTCTTTTGAAAACATTTTACTGGGTTACTTGCTACTCTTTTCGTTTCGTTACTCTTTTTTTAGTACATTCAGCGCATACGAGTGCAGGCAGATAGATACACGACTCCATATATTTACAATAATAATGGTCGTACGTTTAAATATTTCACATTTATGAGCTTTAAAAATGTTTATAAGTATTGTCTTAAAGAGATTATAATTTCATACAGGGTCCCTCAAGAATGTGGTTCAATTTATCTCTTGCAGATCTTTTCGTTGGCTTTGCAGCTTAATATTGTATTTTAAACTGTTTTATTTGCTTTTGATATATTTGATTAAATTCTGTCTTTAGGATGGACCCATGAAAATAACTCTTATCTCGATGGTCAATTTATTTCAGAATCTTGGGAAATTATCCTCAACAAGACAACCCCCTGGTCGTTTAGTGGGTATTATGCTAGACTATTAAAGTGAAGATTGCAGATTTCATTTCCTACAAGAGACCCTAGTCTGTTAACCTAAATAAGGCTAGGCATTACTCATAATTATAATAGAATTTGTAATTAAACGATTTTCTTTCAAATTCGTACTTTTTACCCTCTAAAAAGTTCTTTCTACCCTGATTTTTCATAAGAAAATAACTTCATATACAAAAATTTGTTTACAGTTTTTGAATTCAATGTTTGTGTGCATAAAAAAAAGGACTTAAGGGTACTTTTTTCATTAAAAAAGGCTTCATATAGAAAAAATGTGTTTATCTTTTTTGAATTCAATGCCTATGTCCTTAAAAAGGACTTAAGGGTACTTTTAACCCCATAAAAAGTACATTCTACCCTCATTTTTCATAAAAAAAAACCTTCATACACAAAAATTTCTTCAGGTTCTTTAAAAAGGCCCTTTAGAGGGTATTTGAGGGTAAAAAAAGTACTAATGAAACGTTAATAAATTCTAATTATGATAATGTATTCCTTGACGAATAAAAAGCAATAAACAAAATGTATCGAAATATTTAACAGGGACTTGACAAACCCTGTAGAGGTTATAATGTGTATGTGTGTGCATTTGGATTTATATTTAGATATTGGATTTCATAACTTTTTTTTTATTTCTATCAACTTGTCTGTTGAAATGTCTACTTCACATTGCTCTCCAAAGAGAAACTTTAATGGCGTTATCGAGATTTGTTTTAACTCTCTTTTGAAGGCTTTTAACTTCAGAGTAAAAGAGTATTTCTGTTGCAACCCCTTAGAATATGAGAAACTCTTTTTTATAAAAGCCGATATGTATCTCTTATTTGGCGAACAGAAAAGGAAAAAAAAGGTGTAAATTACCACCACCATACCACTTGGAATTGAAATTGCATTGAATGTGACACAACGACAGCAGTCGTTCGTTGTAAATATGAAAAAACAGAGTTAAACATAAACCAGACCACAGCAAACCAAACTAAACGGGTGACACAGAGACGACGTCGTAACAGAGGAGTTGCACAATGCAAAAAACAAAAAAAAAAACAGAAACAGAAACACAGAAATTAAATAAAGAACAATTAAAAAATAAAAATAAAAATTGAAAAAAAAAAACCTTTAAACAGAACAGAATAACAAGATAAGGTATGTACGTGTACGTACCATAAGAGCATAAAACGTTAAACCTAAACAAACTCAACTCTAGTTGATATTGAAACAGTAGAGAATTTAGTATCGTAATGAAAACATGAACACAAAGTGGATACAAATGAAGATAAAATTTTATTTCAAATTCTATTCAAATGAATACAAATCGAATTGAAATCACAGATGAAAATTGAAAAATCAAATACTTGTTATTGTACCGAGAGATCCAAAGAGTGTAATAATTCAACAACAATAGCAACAACAACAACAGCAATAGCAGCAACAATAATAGAAATGAATAAATACAAGGTTCAGAAATGTGGTTAAAATGAAACAGTTTAGTACCAGTTTGTAATAACTGTCAACAACAATAACAACAACAATAACAACAACAACAACTGAAAAATATGTTAACAAATAAAATTTTTTACAAAAAATAAAATGATTTCTGTCAGAAAATAAAAACACGTACGTGAGTGATGTCTTAATAAATAAATTGAAAAACATTTTTAAATAAAAAAGAATTCCATAAAAAATATAAAAAAAGATTTTAAAATAATTAGCAAAATAAAAAGAAAATTATAAATAAAAAAATATGTATTTAAAATGTTTAAAAAAAAAAATTAAAATAACTTTGTGTATGGAAAATAGAATTCGAGAAAAGGTCATTGTAAAATATATTTAAAAAAAAAATAATAAAGAATAAAGAAAGAAAAAATACTCAGAAGTTCATTGAAACCTTGTCTAACTACTAAAATCCTAAAGGGTAAGTGGCTTACAAAGGGACAAGAAACAGAAAACATAAACCGGCAGTTACATTCAAAATTCCTGAAATATTTAATTTTTTCTGCATATTTTTCTTTTTTTTTTGATAATTTTTTATTTTATTAAATTGAAAAAAGGGTGTAGCCCTTCATCAAAATATGAGTTTTTTTTTCTTTATTTTTCGTTGCCAAATACCAATAGATACATACTGTTTTTGTTCTAAGAAAATTATTATTTAATGCACTTTGGGATGCAATAAAATTGCAACAAGAACAGTACAAATAATCGAATAGAACAAACATAACAAGAAATGTTATAAGATTCTCCAATTTATGAGAAAATTCAAGGGATTTTATATTGCTCATGAAAAATGTTTATTTTTTTCTCCTGAAAAAAAATTAATTTAAAAACAAATTCCCATAAAACTACTGCTTTTTCCTTTCTTTTATAACTATCTCCCCCCGTATTTCAATACGATTAAGGCAAGACCTCTAGTTCAACATCTACTCCGAACGACAAATTTAAGAAACTTTTCATGGCGGAAACATGGCTGTGGACCTGAGGAGAAGAAAGAAACTGTCTTTCTCTTTATAAGTCAATTCCATGCACTAGTAAAAAAAAAAAAAAAATAGAGGTTGAAGATCTTAAGCCTGATCGTATTTAAAACAACTATCAGCTTGAGTTTAAGACATGAAAAAATTTTCATGATAATCTATGAAACTGTAAAACTTTACACCAGGGATTACTTGTATTATTAGAAAAATCAAACCAGAATGAATAAGGAAATCTTATCATCTCTCAGGGACCATTTTCTACAAAGTCAGCACAAATTTTACCAAATAAAAGCCAAAACAAACAAACATGAATTAATATATTGAATCGCTAGCTCATCAACTAATCATCTAACTCATAATAAATATATTCTGTAAGTTTTTCTGGGTCAAGTGGATTTTGTAAAACAACAGTACATTGCAGCTCTTGTAATTTGTAAGCAGAATTCAATTGAATTTAAAATCTAACTGCCTCTGACTCAAGTGGAAATCCGTTTATGCAGTTGCATTGTTGGAGTTTTTCAAAAAAAAAAAAAACTGAAGATCAGTTCTGCTGCAATACATTTATGCTGTTAAAGAAATGTAAACTTTTCCCACAGTATATAAAAGAATCCGAAACTTTTCAAGCCACTAGCTAGCTTGTAAATGTCCAGTAATTTCAATTAGGCCTCCTCTTTTAATTTTCTCTGTGTAGAATTCTTTTTCTAATTGCTCCTTAAAATTTCCTGATTTTTTCTTCTTTTTTTGCTGTTTTTAGCTGAAAATTAGCTGTGGGCCCTATTTCTTTATGGAAATTAAACAAAGAAAAAAGAAAACGAAATTCTTATTTTATGTCAATTTATTTTTAGCTTTTATGCTCCCACAAACTTTTTTCCTTTTTTTTACTTTCAAGTAGTCGTCTGTCGCTTTTATTGTGGTTCTTCGCATGGGCTGGCAAAGGAAACCTTATGACAACAACATGCAAGCATACGTACATAAATGCACACACATAGCTCAACAGAAATGAATGAACATCCTTCTCTGCCATTACCCTTATGACACCCTTGACCATTTATTTTAAGATACTCCTGCCAGTCTAGTTTTATGGCAGGCTGACTGACAGACAGTTTGCCTTCATATGTTCAACATCAAGGAGTATTTAAAGTCAGCCGGTAGTGGTGATGGTGATGGTGGTGGTGGTGGTGTTGGTGCACTTTACGATTTTTCTAAACTTTTTCATTCATTCATGAATTCATGGATTTTTTCTTCCATTTCATTTCAAGAGTCTAGACGAAGAGTTTTTTTGTAAGTGCAACGAATTCTGTTGCATGTCACTACTCTTAAGTGCTGTTGTTGTTGTTTAGGTAGGCGACAAATAAAACGCCTACATTTTCTTTATATTTTATACGAATAATAAACCATTTAGTCGGTTTTCGTTTGTATCTGTGTATCTGTATCTGCATCGGTAACCGTATCTGCATCTTTTTGCTGCAAATGTTGCCTCATGTACTCGTTTCATGAAATGCGTTCGTTATGTTTCGCTTTTTATGGCTCCTTTTTTTGCTCTCTGTAAGTGTTTTTTTTTTTTCGCAATTTATATGGAGAAGGTATCCTAAAGGCATTTCAAAATATAAACTGTGAGTGTGTGTGTATGTGTCATAAAAATTGTAAAAACACCGGCAAAAGTTGGTTGGCCTCATTGAGTTTATTTGTTCTTTTTTTTTTTAATTTTTTATTTCTCACTTCATGTTCGTTTATTTATTTATTCATATTCGACTTTTTAACACCATTTATCTTAACTACTGTTTCTTATTAGTATCTTTGCATTTCATTTCATTTTTTCTTTTTGTTTTTTACTTTGCGTCTCATTATACAGTCATATTGGATAAACACAACGTTAAACTTCATCATTTTGAAGTAGGCACTACGAACAAGTGTTTACACTGACAACGAATATGAATCGAGTTCTTGCTCAAGAACAACTCCACTGAAGAACACTGCCATTGAATACATTTTCAAGGGCAACTTATGTGTTTAAAGAATATTGCAAAACTCTTATGCTGCGTAAGAGGCAAATTTCTCTGTTCAACGATGTTCGATTTCCTTTCGTTTCTCCATTTAATATTAACACACTCAACCAGTTGCTATTCACTGCGCTTAATGCGTTTGTTTCTTATTATGTCCAGAATTCAAAAAGTCTAGCTAATCGAAATATTGTTACGAAAATTAAAAATCTAGATACTGGTGTTTTGCTTTTACATCGTTTAACATTAAAATTATAAACAAAAGCTACAAAATAAAAATGCAAAACAATGCAGTAAACAAATCTGTTTATAAATTATCCTACTGCTTAATATGTAAAACAACAAGCAAAAATATAAAAAAATGGTAAACAAGTTAACAAAAATACACAAACAATACTACAATAATAAATGTAAAAAATGATGTTTACAGCTATAGAAATGTCGAAAAGGCAAAGCAAGCGACCGGAGTAGTGAAGTTCAGTCATGAATTTGAAGGGAGTAAGCGTAGTTTTCGCCGCAGTCTAGTAGGTAGTGTGTTGGCTTATTAGACGAAAAGCCCGGGTTCCTATCCCAGGTCAGACATCAAAACAAAATACAAAAAAAAAAATATATTTCTTCGGTGACTGCCTTTCAGCAGATTTTTAGCAAAAACTCTGGGAGTAAATAAAATTGACGTGAAGAGCTTCTCAAAAATCTGTCGTTCGGAGTCGACTTTAAACTGTAGGTCCCGCCACTCATGTATAAAATTAACGCACACAACATAACTAGTGTGAGATGCTAGGTCGAAATCCTGACTGAAGGGTTGTAATGACCAATTATGTATGTATATAATCGTAGTTTGTAGATCTCCCTATTACAAAGACCTATCTAATAATTTTCTAGTAACTGTTATTGTATATGCAAAGCGTATAACCAGCGGAATAACAAGGAAAAGCAATTGTTATTGTGTACATTAAGTTGTGAATAGTGGCACACAAAATTGTGCAAATAATAATAAATTTTAATTAAAACTAAACACAAATTTATTTGTATTTTATTTGCAATCAACGAGTTCATATTTTAAAAGTTTTTAAAAGGTTGAGGCATAACAATATGATAAAAACAAAATTTGCACAAAATGTTGAGTAAAAAAATGAAATTGAAACAAAACATTTTGGAATTTCCCATGCCTGGAAGTCTACCATAAGACTGAAGAGGCTCTAGAGTTCTGACAACATTTTAATGGTGACTCTTGCTCTTTACAAACAACGGAAATGTTAGAGAAGTAAGAAATGATGAAGGAATATCAGTGAATCACAAAGTAAACGATGCTGTTATGTCGTACTATGCTTGAAATAATTTTCATCAATGTTTTTATACTTTAAGGGAAAGACCCTAGTGAATTAAGATTTGAAAAAGCTGGATTTGCTTGTATTTTTATTCGACAAAACTGAACAAAATTTAGAGGTATTCTAAGTCAAGTGATCGGCTCACTGACCCTAAAGAAGTCTTAGGTAGAAATCCATGGCCCATTTCAATATTAAAAAGATTGTTCTATTGATGACTGTATCTCCATCTTAGACATCTGTGTAGTAGTAATCAAAATATAAATTTTAATTGCATTTTAATGCGAAATAAAATTTTAAAACTGTTTCTTAAAGCCTATAAAGCATGCCCTATCAGAGCATTCTTATTAATATTCAAAATATTAATAATAAATATAAGCGTTGTATATAAAATATAAACAGAAAATTAATTTCACTATTCTAAGGCCTTATTTTAATTCTTAACCAAACAACACACCATAAATAATGTTCTTTTAAAAATTTCACTTTTCTTCAACACAATTATTGTTCAATACACTGTGGAATAGAAGAAGTGTGATTTCCGTCTTCTAAACCATTAAATCATAAATTTATTGTCATAAACAAAATAAAAAAAACGGTTTTTTTAGTCACATGCCTTGAATAACAATTTTCCTTTTCAACCATCACAAACCGTACAGGGCCATAATAATTAAATTTCATTGCCGGTGTAAGCATTGCATTGGTATTTAAATATTCTTTCCTTCTTAACAGCGATACAGTGATAGGCCCTGGCAGAGCCAATGAGAGGGAATGAGGTGGTAGACTGGCTGGTAATTCTGCATACCATTTAGCAGGGAACACACAATTTTTCTTTTTCATTTTTTCTTCGTTGTCTTAAGCATGCAAATATGTATGCTTGGGACACATTCATACAAATAAATGAGCAGCAGACATTCAAGGAACTTCTTGTTGGGCTTTTGGTTCATTCAACTTTCAGGGTTATGAAATGTCTTATCTGTGACGAATCACTCACTCAGTCACTCGCTCACTCACTCATTCACTTCAATCATAAGATTTCTTAAAGGATATGCAAAAAGAAATTCTTTTTTTTTTCTATTTTTTCTCTTCTTTCTGTTACCAAGAAGTCTAAAGTCTCTTCTTTCATGTGATATGGTGTGTGTTTGTATCTTAAAATAGATTTTATTTTTACAATTTTAATAAACACACTACAATGCACTGCACTTGGAACATAACAATTTCCTTTTATTTATACAACAGGAGAAAATCTTATTTTTAACCACAACGAACGAAACGTTTTAATAAGAAAATAAAAGAACAAGAAAACATCAAAGGATAGGAAATGTGGGAGACTGGAAAACACATTAATGGAGGTTTTTCTTTTGAAATGGCCAACACCAACAACATCCGGTAAAAAATAAACAAATGACTATTCAGTGTTTATGGTATGATAGCCATAATTTCTCCCTTAACTCTTTTTCCTATGAGCTATGGATAAAAGGCCTCAAATGTACTCAGACAATGGTTTACAGTCAACCAATATGATCCAAATTGTTTTTAATGGACCTCAACAATGGTTTAAAGGCCTGGTCAATTCAAGTTTACATGCATAAGCTGTATGAACCTTGTTAGTTAATGCGAAAAAATGTCCACCACCAGCGGTAAGAGTAAGGCCGTTTCAAATTAAGAATTTTTCATGCATACATAATTGGTCATTACAACCCTTTAGTCAGGATTACGACCTAGTTTCTCACACCACACCATGCTGTGTGGGAGTGGCGGGACCTACAGTTTACAATCGACTCTGGACGACAGATTTATTTGAGAAACTTTTCAAGGGCGATTTTTAATTACTCTTAAACTTGCCAGAAATCTATTGAGAGGAAGTCGCCGAAGAAATATTTTTTTCACATTTCGTTTTGTTTCACAAGTCTGACCTGGGATTTGCAACGTAGTCTTACGATCACTATCTACTAGACTTGGCGGTCTTGAAATCTACTGGATATAGCTAATGGAAAATGGTCAAAGAACGTATAAATTTAGCTTAGCAGTGCAGAGAGTTCCTCAATTCGAAACACTCTGAGTGAGTTTTCTGAAGCTCTTAGACGCCAATTGTGTAACTATGTAAATCAAAATAGAATCGTTTTACAGTCTAAATCATAAAATTTCAATATTTTAATGATCATTTGAAATCTTTCAATTGCCTTGCATAAATACACGAATTGATTTAAATAACAAGACTTTAATTTGTCTTATTTTTTATGCAATAAAAGACCATTTTTGGTTGTGAGAAGAAAATTCAAAATATTTGAAAGTTTTCTCAACAAATTAATCGTTTTAGAAAATTTGTCTCGTTGCCACATATAAAATACGACAAATTTGTTAAACATTTGGAGTTTTCATGGAGGTATTTCCCGTTCCTAAATGTGAACAAAGGTTTACGGTTTATGGCTGTAAACTGGTCAAAGAAATATGTTCGTATTCGTATCTATTCATTATGATTTATTTTTTTTTTTTTTTTTTTTATTTTGTTGTCTGAGTAGACCATTTGTTTTGTTAAATATTTGTATGAGTACTTACGTTCACAGAGCATTTTGTTTTTTCTCTGTTGCAATTTGACCTTTTCCTCTCTGTCTCCTACGAATTGAATTCTTAGAAACAGTTGTTGTTCGCATACAATGTGTTAAACGTCTGTTTATCTGTTGTTCAATTCATTGACTGACTCAACGAGAACATATTTTTCCTTTTCGGTTCTCTTTTTTTCCTTTTTATTTTTTTTAATTTACAGGCGGTATTCCAATATGTTAAACGCCAGATACCGGCCTGCATGAGTGCTGGTGGTGGTGGGCGTTAAATCGTTTGTGTTATGAAATCCAAAACTAAAATTAAACATCAAAATGGTATAAGAAAACAGAAACGAAAACCTGAAACAAAAAAAAACAAAAACAACAAATTAAATACCACATATGACAACAGTACTACGTGCTACATACATACATTGACTAAATAGAATGTGACAAACGTTTTAAAAGCAAAATGCATTTCATTTTAGACGACAACAATTTTTCAAAGGTTACCCAAAAAACACTTGAGTTAATATGGTGTATATACGTACATACATACTCGTACACCTCTCCTATGCTAACAATAATGGCTGGATGACACATAAATTTATGCATTGTTGTCTGTCTGTTTATCCCTTCCTTATATTTGTTTAACATTTACTTTGCAGCTGAGGCCAAATGGCAGACAGCTCTGGTGGTTGGTGTTGTTTTTCTTAAATATTTTGGCCTCCTGCCGCTAATGTTTTAGCCTAAATTTATACGCATATTTTTGATTTGTGCCACACAAACTTATTTTCTTACATTTCTTTATATTTCAAATTAAGAAAGGAGGGCTTTACTCCTTATGCATACCAAATAAATAAATTCTTTGCTTTCTTTTACCACATGCTCATGGATTTGTAACACTAGAACCGTTGTCAATCGAATTTGCAATGGGGTTTAGACAGAACCTTTTAAAAGGCCTTTCTTTCAAATGCAAATGATCATTGAGAAAAATGTAAACAAACTACTTTGACCGTATGACCAAGACGAATGGGTCTTATATGCGTAGACAATCTCCAGTCTCCAGTAAAATTTCCGCAAAATTTTTAACCACAAATTTGCTGAGAGGAAATCGCCGAAGAAATATTTACGTCTAATAGGCCAACACACAGTCTAATAGACTACTGCGCCTTCAAATGCAATCCACACTTCTGAAAGTTCTTAAATCTATCAGGATATTAGAGCGCCCTGGTAGTCTATTGGGTAGTGTGCTAGACTATTAGCGTGAGGGTCGTGGGTTCGATTCCCACCAGTGGCTCTGGTCTGTGACACTACACCGGGCATATGGTCGAAGTTACTTAGCTCGTACATGATTATAATATAATTTGTAATTGTATTGTAATTCTTAAATAAAATAAATAAAAATAAATCTATCAGGATACTTGACTGACCACGAATCGTTCTTAAAAAACTTCTCTGAAAAAGGCCTTTGAACTGCACGCTCTGTTATTTACCCTGTTCAGACCCTTTGCGAAATGTACGTTCATTAATAACAGTTTGTATGTAATTGTAACGAACAAACGTTCTTAAATTTTCTGCGAATATTTTCTTTATTTTTGCTTTTGTTGTTGCTTTTTACATTATTTATTATGCAACCAGATCAATATGATGATGCCCATGTGTATTGATGCTGAAATGAAGATGAAAAGAATTCATTTTTTTCCTATAAAATCAAATGAAAAGAATTATTGTAGTGCGAGATGAAAAAAATAAAGTCAAGAGTTTAAAAATAAAACTTAACCAAGAACTGTCTATGGGAGCTTAAACTTATGAGATTTCAAATGCTTTTGAAAAACAAAAAAAAAAGAAGACAAAGTATTTATGCCGAGTAAATTATGCTTTTAATTCATATGCATGTGCTATTTTATTTACATACTGGATATTCAGGGCATGCTCTGCAAAGACGAAACATAATTTGAGAAATAATGAAAAACCATTTTGTAATGGAATATGGGCTCAATGAAATACAATACAAAAGTCTTTTTTTCTCCTCTTGAGAAGAGGGAGGCTTTTGTATAAAAATTTTGTTAAAAATAAAATCAATTGAAAATAACTTCCAAGATTTAGAACACAATGTAAATATTAAAATTTATTTAAATTTTGGTGTTGAATTTCCAAAAAAGTCAAGACTTTTCTAAACATTGAAACAAAATTCTTTTGAAAACCTTTTCTTCAACAAACTGTTGACATCCCTGTTGACAAACTCATGTTTCCTTCAAAACCCTTGAATTTATTTCTGTTCTTGAAATTCAATATACCTTTGCCAGCCTTTAATGATTACCCCTAATAATGTTTTGTCGCTTGTAATATGATGTTGATGGCGTTGTGTTCAAGTATTGCTCCCAGCCCTGTAGTTACACACACAGCATAAAAGGCAGACAGCAGGAGAGCACGTGTGTACCATACTCGTTCGTATACACAAAGTTCAAGTAAAATTATTATTAATTGTGTATAGAAAATATTTATAGAAATACTATTGTATTCTAGTGTACTGATAGTGTACATATAAGAGTGTGTTGTATTGTGTGTTGCTCTTGTGCTTAGAGTGTGGGCAATTGCAATTTAGCATGCTTTACTCTGCTCCATGTAATACAATACATAAGATCAACAGCATAAGCTGATCTTAACAGCAATCATACCAACACTACAGACATCACTGTGTTATTATCTTCAGGCCAATGACGACGGCAAAGTAGTGAAAATTGAAAACAGAAAAGAGCAGGAAAAATACTGAATAACTGGCGCCTCTATAAGACATCCCATACACAATTACAACAACAATTGTTAGTTTTTTTTCTTTCTTTTCTTCTTTCTTTCATTTGCAATAAAGAATACAAAGGCATTGATCAGTGAACATTTAAGCATGCATGAATCGAACCTACACATGTTTAAAGAATACATTGTAAAAAAAAATTTAACACAACAACACAACACATGGCAACAATATTCCGGTGTTATGCATAAATCTGCCCCATGCTCGAATGGTGGTTTGAAACCTGTGTTATCCTTTAAGCTTGCAAACGAATCTGAGTTGCACATTTTCAAGCATAGGGTTGTTAAGAGGGGCATCATCTTTACAGCTGTATTTGTTTATTCAATGATTAAACACTTTGGAATGCATTAATGATTGATTTAAGCACAGAAAAAATACAAAAAAAAAACAAAAAATCATAAAAGAAATCTCAAAACAAAAGCTTAAAGAATTACGTTTTTTCCTTTATAATTTTTTATTCTTAAATTTTTATTAAATAACAAGGTAACGCAACAAGTGGTGTTATCGTATATCATTTAGATTGTATTGTATAAATTTTATTTTAATTTTCTTTTATTTTTTTCTATTTGCAGGTAGTTCCACAGATTTAACTCCTTCTCTTTTGGGCATTTACGATTCACTTACGACTGTTTTAGATTCTACCACAAACTCATCTTCAAGCCAGAATCATAACTCTCTAACCACAACCAGCTCTTTAGCCTCCAACACCTACAATACAACAGACTGTGATATTTCCCATAAAGAAACGAATGCAGAGCGGCAAGAACAAACCAAGCCTCCTTTGGATGCATATCTAAGCCGTTTGGAAAAGTACGCTGCTAAACAAAACGAAAATAAAAGTGTACGTAACTCTCAGGAAAGAGAAGAGTTCGCAGTAACAACATCCGCCTTAACACCCTCCAATAGTGGCAGTTGCAGTAGCAGTCTAAGAGGTTCTCTAGAGTCGGTATCCTCCACTAATGGCTCTTTAAGTAAACATCGCTCCAATATACGCAATCTATCACCGAATGTCCAGCGTATTATTACACACTCAGATGCCGAAGCTGTTGATGCCGTGGATATAGAAGCTTTGCAATATCAAAATCGTGCCAGTACACCCATACAACAGCAACAAATCCATTTGCAACATCGTTTTATTAAAAAGTCATCAAGTGCTGGCCATTGTTGCAATAGCCAGCATAAAGCCAAGCTTAGCCATATACCGCTCTCCAAGATTACAGGCAAACTGGCGCAAACCGGCACCGATCTCGTAGAAACCTTTAATAATGTCCTAAACGAACACTCTGAAAACGCATTGACTCGTTTTGATTACAAGTCCAAGAGTTTAAGGAATTCATATATGGACGATGATAAGACTCCCACTAATACCATACCCTTTAATTTCGATTGTCTGGCAGGAGTGGCAGGCCTCGGCCCACGTCAATTAAGCCTTAACAGATGTGGTTATGAGAATGATAAAGACTGTCTACAGAATGACACCAATATGTCGTTGGAGTGCTTAAATACGGAAAATTCTGTTTCGGAAGCGATTAATTTTGCGGTGGTTTCACAAAATCTCAAAAATCTCACATTAGCAGTCAATTCTAAGGATTTTCTTACACCCTTAGGAGATAAGGATGTGATAAAACCTCTCCACTCAACAGTGATCTCAACGAATAATAACAAACATAATGGTACGCAACAGCATGCCCTGTCATATGCCCGCTCCAAGAGTTTGGCAGCACGAGATTTTGCCCAAAAGAATATCAATGTCAGTCTTAAGCATACCAATACCCTGCCACGCTCACAATTCCTCAAAGATGAAGAACTCGATGAGAATCAATTATCTGCAGAAAGTTTGGATCGTTTATCGGATATCAAATCGAAATTTTCACCCAAAGAATCGCGCAAACTCTCTACGCTTATGTTGCCCGACATTGCCAAACTTAAACACCGTCCCCTATCGTCATCGTCTATATGCTCCACCTCATCAAGCTCAAGTTCGAGTTCGGGTACCGATCATATAAACGGTAAACTAAACACTTCATATTTGGCCAGTATCGAAAGCTTGGCAGACGAACACGATTTAACCGATCCTCACAGTGGCATGACGGTATTTGAACGGGCCTGCATGGAAATTGTGGATTCGGAAAGAAGTTATGTTAACGATTTAGGAGAAGTTATAAGAGGGTGAGTTCATAACCATTTTTGTTTTGTTTTTTTTGTTTCTTAAGAATTTTAAAAATTAATCCAAAATTTCTCTCTCCCTCTCTCTCGTTAGATATCTCTTGGATTGGAAGGAACGTGCCTGCTTGAAGCAAGACGACTTAAATACTTTATTTTCCAACATACAGGATGTCTATCAATTCAATTCGGAATTATTAAAACATCTGAACGATGCCATATTGGATCCGCTTAAAATTGCCAAATGTTTTATAGATTTAAGAGAGGGTTTCGATGTCTACACCACTTATTGGTAAGTCGAAATGCTTTACATGCTGCATGGACATCGAAAATATAAAAAAAAAACAAAAAATATTTTTTATTTCAGCACTAGTTATCCTGAGGCCATATCACTACTTACCAAATTACTGCAGGCTACTCATACCAATGCCTTACTGGCATCGACCCAAACAATGTTGCATCATAATCTGCCATTGGGCTCGTATCTGCTGAAACCAGTACAAAGAATTTTAAAATATCATCTGCTTTTGGATGTAAGCTCCCCAATTTGATTGATTTGGTTTCCAGTAAACGAAAATGATTTTCTTTTTTTCTTTTAAGAATTTACGCAAACACTGTGACATTAAAGAGGTCATGCAGGCTTATGAAATCATGCGTCAAGTGGCACGCAATATAGATCAGGTGAAACGTAAATTGGAACAACAGACCCGAGTTAAAGAATTATCCGGCATATTAGATGGCTGGCTAGGGCCAGGTAAGATTTTTTTTTACTTTACATCACTAAAGGTAACTTAAACAACAAATTTTCTGTTTGTATCGTTATTGTAGAGCTTACCGTCTTGGGTGAATTACGTTTAGAGGGCATTTTAATGGAGAACAATAAACCACGTAGGGTTTTACTCTTTGCCACCATGTTGATTATAGCCAAACCCAAAGAGGATAATCGCTTGCAATTTAAAAGCTACATACACGTAAGTGTAAATGGTGTTAATTAGCCAACACAATGGGTCTTTGTTCAAAGATCTTCTATCGCTTTTGAAACGTATTTCGTTATTATGTACGTTTTGGTTTTGTTTTCTATTTTAATTTGAATTTTTTTTTGTTTGTTTTTTATTGAAGCAAAACAATCTCATGCTGAGCGAACACTTGGCCGGTGACCCAACCAGCTTTTATGTAATACCATACGATGAACCGCGCCACCAAATCAAGTTAACAGCGAAAAATCGTGAACAGAAACGCCAATGGACTCAACACATTAAAAGTGTCCTACTCGAAAAGTTCGATAACATTCCATTGAGAGCCAAAGAGCTGGTCTATCAATTGGGCGATGAGGAAGGTATGTATGTAGGTGGTGTTTAAAAAGCAATGCAAAGTTTTTACTCTCTTTTTTAATCTGTTTTGTTTTTATTTTATTTTATTTTACTTTTTTTAACTTTGTTTCTCAATAATTTAAATGCCAAAAAAAACCGAAAAACAATTTTTTAAAATTTTTTTTTTTGTATTGTCTCGCTCTTAATTGTAAATTTTTCCTTGAAACTTGTGAATTTTTTTCCTTTTTGCTGATCAAGGGAATAAAAAATAATGGAGAGGGAATTAAAATAAAATAAATTTTTTTTGGTTTCTAAATTATAATTAGTTTCCGCTCTAAAGGCTGAGATAAAAGAACTGAAAAAGGAAAAACTTCGAAGGCAACTTATTGCATTGGCCAAAGGCCTCCTCATGCATTTTTCTAATTTGAACAAAAATTTGTTTTCTTATCTTGATAGAAATGATTTTCATTTCATATTTTAATATTTATAATGCCAATACGTTTACACTGAATAGCAATCAAATTCAGTTGGCCAATTGACAACTATCAACCGCCATAAGTCTGTTCTGATGCTTTATTATCCCCATTGCATTGACTACATAGAGGGCGGAAAGCGACTTTAATTTTGCACGACTGTTCTTTGAGTCTACAAAAAGCCCAAGCTTAATTCTATATTGTCTGATGCAGTCCAATGATGGACAAGATTTTTAGTTACGCAGTCATAACCATGTATACACATGATCATACAAACGCTATAGTCTTTGGAGTAAATAATTCATAAATTACCTATTAATAAATACTTAATTGTGCTCACATTGCAGTTCCTTTGACCAATATTTATCAGTTTAAAAATAACCTGGTCCAAAACGAGAGTAAGGAATATAAACAGGGTAACGCTATCTTGAGTTGCTTTAAACAAGTGATATACAGCAGTTTCTGTACTTCTTCTAAATGTGGTCAGACCTAAATCCATTTTTTTAATCGTTAAGGCCATTAAGGTCGCCGTGGTCTAGTAGTTAGTGTGCTGGCTTATTAGACTTAAAGCCAGGGTTCGAGTCCACGGCCAGACATCAAAATAAAAATACAAAAGGTATTTTTTCGGCGATTTCTTCTCAGCAGATTTCTGGCAAAAACTCTGAGAGTAAAAATAAAATTGCCATGAAAAGTTTCTCAAAAATCTGTCGTTCGGAGTCGACTTTAAACTGTAGGTCCCGCAACTTATGTATAAAATAATACTGACTGAAGGGTTGTAATGACCAATTATGTAAGGCCATTGAAAATGTTCAACCTTCATGGCCCTGTAAGAACACTCCCTGAAAATAGTTAAAATATTCAAGGAGGCTGTATAATAAATATCATAAAGTCCTAAGCGAAAAGAATTGTCATTATTCGGCTCACGAAGCTAAACTATTTTACAGAAGCCATGTCATTATATTTATAAACGAGAATATTTACGAAATTCTGGATGAAATATGCCAAAACCTAACATAAAATAAAAAGAAATTCTAGCAAACTGGCATTGAACCGATTGTAAATAAAAATTGTAATTAAGAAAAAAAAAACTTAGTAATGCTCTCCCTTGGTGTATATATTTTCCTATGAATTTTAATGTCTCTGTCATAATAAATTTCAATTTTTAAAGAAAGAACATTCAGAGAATATCCTCTGACACTTAAAGGACTATAAATATATAAAATTAAAGCATTTTTACAAAATTTATTTAAAGTTTAAATAATTGGAAACAGTATGTTTCAATTGGATAATCCCTTTTTCTTTCTTTTCTCTTTTGCCTTAAGAATAAAACCAATTTCTAACTCATCAGGACATTTAATGTTAACTTTTTAAAACTGAAACTAAAACAACTAAATTGAAATATTTTTAATACGATATTAACACAGAAATTAAATGAATTTCTTATTTTATTTATTAATTTTCCTTAATTTGGCTTTACACTTTGACACAATGATTTAATTTTCTTTCAATTTTAGTGCTGTAGTACAAAAACAAAACCAAAACCAAAACCAAAATCAAACCACAAATAAAAATTAATAAGAAAACAAATAAAAGAAAACCAATTAAAAAGAACAACGAAAAGGGGTGATTTGTAATTAAAAAAAAAAAACAAAAATTAAACTTTACCACACCAAAAGCAATTCAAAGAAATCAATTTGAATTGAACAAATTACACACACTATCTTGTAACATAGGGTTAGTACTGCCAGTCGAAAAATGCTTTTTTTTCTCAATTTTAAATACAACAACACAATACATTTCAAAATATGCAACACACATTAGAAACATGCACTAAAAATATGCACAAAAAATGTATCATAAATATGCACAAAATCACTTAAAAAAAGGAAAAGCATGGTTATGGCATGGCACATACAAACTCTCGTTCTCTATCTCTTTCACACTATCTCTCTCTCTCTTTCTCTCTATCTATCTCTCTGCATATCTCTGTGTTTGTCTCTAAACGGTCTAAAGGGTTTCTGCTTCTCTAATTGTTCCTTACACTTCTCTTCTTTTTTTGTTATTTCGTATCGTATTCGCTTCATTCACCAATTCATAACGCTTTAATTCGCCTCAAAATTATTAATTGCTTTGACTTGACCGCACTTAACTGGTCTCTATGCTTAATTTTAATTAATAAATTTCTATCCTATGGCCTATTTACAGATCGCTCTGCGGATAAGAATACTTGGAAATGGAGTTTACATACCACCTCATCCACGCCCACGTATTTGGAAAGACGCAATAATTTTAGACGCAGCGAAATGCGTAATCGCTCCAAGACCAAACGCAAAACCATATCAAATACCAACGCTTTGGAAATGTTCTGCGAAACCACGCCCACCAATGACAATAAAGTTCTTATAAAGACCATATCCAAAAGTGCTGAAAGTATTAATGACAAGTCATTGGACTCTAATACAGCCACGGCTACAGAGGATGCTGTCGAAATGGCTGAGGAGGCTGTGGAGGGCTGTACTAATTGTGCTAAAAACCAAAAATGTAACTGTTCCGTTACACCAAACAAACAGGGGGCCAGTGTTAAATCGAATCGTGAATATAGCAAATCATTCCGCTTCTGTGGTAAACCTTTAAAGGAACGCAGTAAATCGGTGCCTCGCATAAGTCTACATATCGAACACTTTGAAAAGGTGGCCAGCGAGCAGGTAAACAATACGTTAACCTCTAGTAAAGATATTAAAAAATCTATGGATAGTAACCAAAGTAGTCCGAAAACAACGGCCAGCAAGCGTTTGTCTTCCTTGAAACGCCAAAAGAACAAAACCAAGGAAACCTCTACATTCTACATGGCTCTCAGTGAATTTGAGACCTCCAGCGAGACGGTATTAAAAATCACCGAATCTTCGGAAAATATTTTAAACAACACCAAGATCGAGGAGAAGGAAATGAGCAAAGAAATGGCCAAGTCCACGAATTATTTACCTGATGTGGTTATGAAAGGCAATCAGGAGGACGATCAACAGCAACAAATGTCTTCATCTTTTACTTTGTCGACCACCGAAAAGGCCAAACAGGATGCTGAAATCGTGTTGGATCTCTTAAAGAATAGCAAGGAATTCGATAAGTTATATTCCAAAATACAAAAGAAAAGGTCTTCGGATAAACAGTTACAGACCTCGAAAAGTTTGGATGTTAAACTAAACAAAACTACAGAAAAACCAGGGGATTTAATGCCGCCAGAATTGCCACCACGTCCACCTTCTCGTTCACCGCCTCCATTAGAGAATGAAACTGACTGCATGGAATACAAATCCTTGAATTTGGAAACTGGTGAAGATGAACCCATTTACGAGAGTCTGCTTAGAAATGTGCATGTGCCCTATAAATTCTCACCACCCTTGGGAGGACGTTCCAAATCGGCTCCTTATAACCAACAGAGAGAAAAGAAACAACCGCCCTTACCACGCCCGGAATCAGATTATGTAACGTTGGTCTACACTGCAGAGGGTATTTTGAAAAATGTAGGCAATGAGGAGGTCAATGGTACATCAGCGCCCAACTTAAATGAAACAAACTTGAGTCCACACAGTTCTAGTGCTTCTTCGACAACAACACTTAAAGAACGAGACAGTTTTAACAGTGAATTCCCTACAGAGCCGCATTCTTTAGACTGCAGTACACAAATGTCTGCGAGTTACCATGCCAGTCCCATTTATAGCACCATAAATGAGGCGCCTTCAAATCGAAGCCATACAGCACGAAATTTACTAAAACGTTTATGGAGCACTTCAACGGTTGTAGCAGATGATTTCACAGGCAATCGCCTTAGCCGCTCGGTGCACAATTTAGAGCGTAGAGGTTCCGATAGTTTAGAAGTGGATAGGCATTCCATTTTACATTTGCCTGGCAGCGAAACCATAGGCGAACGCATGGCCCATGTAGACTATGCCGATCCACGTACTCTGTTTAGTGTTATCAAAAGCGAAGACACAAACCAAGAGCAAAGAGATTCTGTTTTATCTCTAACCTCATCAAATGACAGCGTATGTGAACCCAAAACTCTTGTTAATTGCGATAAAAATAAATCAAATGAACGTTTCCAGTATGAGGAAAGCGTAGAGGCATGCTTGGAAAATGATTTTCGTGATTCAGCCATATATAGTGATGATAATGAAAGGCGTCTAGAGAAAACCAATTCCTTTTCATCGATTAATAAAAATCCGCCATTGAAACCCAAACCGGCTGTTGTGCCACCGCCACCACTTAAGTCTCCCTTAAAGACAACTGAAACGAATAATTCGAAAAGCAATGGCATTAAACCCATGGGACCTGGGGTTATAATGTGTCCGCCCAATTTGAGTCCCAATAGTACCCGTAGCTGGGTGTTGCAACAAATTGATAATTTTAATAAATAAATTTCAATATGTATTCAATATTTACAAAGTGTTGCCATATCAAATTGCAAATTACAAACATATTTTATGATAGTTTTAGAAATAATAAAAAAAAACAAAGACAAAAACACTGAAACATGAAGAAATCAAATTAAAATTGTTTGTCAGTATCCAAAGACTAGAGGGCTTTGATTTGACTCACTTATCAAATGCCATTTTAATTAATTAAAGTTAACATTATCTTATTATCATTATCTTTTAATTATTATTATTATTATTATTATTATTATTGCGATATACGATTACGATTACAATTACAATTACAATTGCGACTGCGATTCCGATTACGATTATTGTGTGTTTTTAAATGAATCCTTTTATACTCTACTGATGTACTACAACTACTACTACTAGAGAGAACATTTAAAATGTATTAATTATTAAATAATATTATTATTATTAAATTAATTTGTTTATTATCTCTGTTAAAGCTAAAATAAAAATAATAACGAGCAAAAAGAATTAAAGAAGTATTACACAATATGTGACTTTTAAATGCAATTCCCTTGTAAAAGTCTGGTGGTGAAAGTAAAATCTTTAAGGAAAAATAAAACAAAACAAACAAAAAACTTAAATCAATAATAAAAAATGTTTACTTGTTTTTATATGTATTTGCAATAGTTTTAGCCAATTTTATATAAATTTATTAAAACAAAAAAAATAAATAAAAACGACATCATAATTATTAAACATTAAAAAAAAGCGTAAACAGGATATTTATATATTTTTAAATGTCATCACAAGCAAAAAAAGGTAATGAAAAGTGTTTAATGTTAATCAATTACTAACTTAATTAGCCATTACAACCCCTTACATAGTATATACCTCATTGGTAATTACAACCCTTTAGTCAGAATTACCACCTAGCCTTTCACACAACTGATATTGTGTTTGTTAATTTTATAGATGAGTGCTGACTCCTAAAGTCAATTCCGTACTCTATATTTTTTATTGTTACTCTAGAATTCTACAGTGAGTGAGCATGTAAGTGAGTATGCGAGTGAGTGAGTGGCTGACTGTTGTTGGCAAATATAAATTTTTGTGGAATTTTCTCTCAATTGCCAATAAATATTAATTAATTCATCGTTTGGGAATTTTTGTTTTTTTTTTTTCTAATATTTAATCGTTTTGAGGTGTTGCCGATTGTGACTGGAATGGAACGGAGCAATTCATGTCAAAGCATAAACGCCTTTGGAATTTGAATTGCCTTTAAGAGGATATTATTGTCAATATTATGGGAAATAATTGATAAATGGAATGCAAACGATTTAATGGTTAAAAATTTAAAAGTATTAAAACAGTTCCGTTAACATTAAATTACAATATAGGAGTATGACTCAGTTTATTCAAGAGCTTTATTGGAAAAGTAGTTCCATTTTTGACTTTTTTGACCCCGAAATTGACATTTTGGTCCTATTTTCTTTGTTTGCTTATCGATATGACGTTTTAGCTGTAGATATGCTCTTTAGTTTTTTGATGGCAATACTTCTTAATAAGGCTGTAAATCATTAAATGTCGAAAAAGGGATGCAGATCATCTGAGAACACTTTAACAAACAGAAATTGTGTGTGTTGATTTTATCGATGAGTGGTAGAATCTACAGTTAAAAATCAACTCCGAATGACAGATTTTTGAGAAACTTTTCATGGCAATTTTATTTTCTCTCAGAGTTTTTGTCAGAAATCTGCTGAGAGGAAATCACCGAAGAAAAATATATTTTTTATTGTATCGTCTTGTTCCAGACAGAGACCTGCGCCGATCGGCTGACAGCCGGCTAAGCCGAGCCGCCGATCGGCTGACAGCCGGCTAAGCCGAGCCGCCGACAAAATTTAAAAGCCGCCGCCGCCGAAAATTTATTCGGCTCGATTCGGCTTGAATTCAGCCGCCGTTTTATGTATGTAAGAAAATTAAAATATATGAAAATATGTTTTTAATATTGTATACAGCAAAATTTTAATTATATATACCTACATACATAATTGACCATTACAACCCTTCAGTCAGGATTACGACCTAGCTTCTCACACCACTTATGTTGTGTGCGTTAATTTTATACATGAGTGGCGGGACCTTCAGTCCCAGTCGACTCCGAACGACAGATTTTTGAAAAGCTTTTCATGGCAATTTTTACTCTCAGAGTGTTTGTCAGAAATCTGCTGAGAGGAAGTCGCCGAAGAAATATTTTTTCGTTTTGATGTCTGACCTGGGATACGAACCCGGGCCTTTTGTCTAATAAGCCAACACACTACCCACTAGACCACGGCGACTTCAATTATATATAAAATATGATATTTATATTTTTGTTTTACTTGACTTAAATACATTATTGAAGTTTTTTTTTATTCATTTTGTGATATATTAATAGAAAAATTTTTAATTTTTTGATATGGAAATTTTGAATACCCTTTCTTGTTTTTGGTGAATGTGGTAACACTTTTAACTTTACGTTAAATTTTTTAAAAGACAAAAAATTGAAATGGAGAACCAAGGAACTACAAGTTTCAATAATTTAAATGAGTTAAATTCATCTGATTCCGATGACGACCTTGCAATTTTTTTTTTTTTAAATATTATTTTGAATATTTATTTCTGATAATTGTTTTGTAAGTGTTATAAAATGCGAAATAATTTCAGGTTTGGAGTTTCTGCGTCGACATCAAAACTCTGTAACCATTTACGTGCTCATGGTATTGACGTAAAATCAAAAAAATTTTAAAATTCGAATGCCAAAATAAAATCCTTATTTTCAGGAAGTTCTAAAAATGCAGATTCCGAAAAATTTGCTAACGCACGTCTGCTTGTGCAAATGTGCTGCAGACATCTAAGGCTCTTTAACATAGTGGAGCAACCAGGCCATTTTATTTATGTCATTTCGGATCACAACATACCAGTGTTGCCACCTTATGTGTAATTACACATATTGTGTGTAATTTTTGATTCTGTGTGTAGCATGCGTGTAATTTGCTTCGTGTGTAATTTGTGTGTAATTTTACTTTTTGTTCTAATTATTTCTTTAGTAGCTAATTTTTAATAATTAATTTGCTAACAATGATTATTTAGTAAATTTACTGCAATTTTTGGCAAAACCTCTGAGAGTAAATAAAATTGCCATGAAAAGATTCTCAAAAATCTACCATTTGGAGTCAATTTTAAAACTGTAGGCCCCAACACTCATATGAAATTAACGCACACACATAAGTGGTGTGAAAAGCTAGGTCGTAATTATGACTGAAAAGTTGTAATGACCAATTATGTGAGGCTAATGTTTCATACATGGATTTACATGTCTTTTTTGTTCTTTAAATAAATGTAGGAAATGTTGTATCCATATTATTTAAATATATAAAAGAGCCGCCGAAACTTTACCATATTTCGGCTGACAGCCGACTTAAAGCCGCCGCCGAACCTTTTCAACTTTAGCCGCCGCCGCCGAACAATTTGCTCGGCGCAGGTCTCTGGTTCCAGATGCTTGGACTGATGTTTGAAACTCTGCCTCACGTCTATTTAGCCAACACACTGTCTACTAGTCTACAGCGTCTTTTGTTTTATTATAGAATCCAGGTAAACTTCAGAACAAAAGCAAATCTGTGGACAAATCATGGGAATGTGAACATACATAACATGAAAGCTAAAGTCCAACGACCAGATCCAAAATAATCATATGGCTGTGAATCTTCAACCAATTGTAGCATATAGCACAGTATCACAGTCCAGTGATTATCATGGGTATTGGAATTAGCAGTTCTGACTTCAATATCTCCTGAGAGAAAATCGCCAAAGAAAGTCTAACCAAGTTATGAGTCGAGGCCTCACTTCGAATAAGCCAACGCACTAGACTACGGCGAATTCAACAACCCTTTAGTTAGGTTTAAGACCTAGTTTATCACACCAGAAATGTTGTGTGTGTCCTACATTTTAAACTTGATTCCGAACGACAAATTTTATGAGAAACTTTTCATTGCAATTTTGTTTACACTCAGAGTTTTAGCCAGTAGACTGCTGATAATAAAATTGCCACGGTCCAGGATCGCCTCAATTATCACTCCTTATAAACAGCTTAGGATATCTTTCTTGCATTGCCTGAGGTTTTTTATTTGGTTTCAAAACTGCTTTTCGAACGATACACTGTTTGAAGTCGCTGCAGTCTAGTAGGTTGTATGTTAAGTCGTTGTTCAAACCCCAGCCCAGATAACTTGAACAAAATGAAATATGTAAAATTATTTATAGGCGACTTCCTCCTACTAGTTTTTTGGAAAATAAAAACTCTGAGAGGAAAATAAAATAGCCACTGAGAGTTTTTCCAATCTGCCGTTTGGAGTTGAAAGTTAAACAAATGTGGATAACAATCAACTCATACAACGTGAGTGGTGTGAGAAGCTAGGTTGTAATCCCGACTGAAGGATGACAATAAAACCCTTATAAAGACCATGTCCAAAAGTGATGACAGTATTAATGACAAGTCTTTGGACTCTAATACAGCCACGGCTACAGAAGATGCTGGTAAACCCTTAAAGGAACGCAGTAAATCGGTGCCTCGCATAAGTCTACATATCGAACACTTTGAAAGGTGGCCAGCGAACAGGTGTACAATATGTTAACAGGTTAATAAAGTAAGTAAACAGCACTTTACGCACCTCAAAAAGTAAAAGAATCGAATTTAAAATGCTTCAAAAACTTGGTTGGAAGGATTCGGCCTGATATCAAGCGATTAACATTCGCTTCAAACCCTAGTAAATAATACTTTTGGAGAAAAATTTGTTCGAATAGATTGATTAGACAGTGTAAAAGTTTTATCAATTTTAAACATTTTGAATTTTCTTTTTTTTTTCTATTATCATTTGGAATATTTTGGTTTTAAAATTCCATTGATTTATTATCATACAATTTCCAATTTGTTTGAAAAGCAATTTCCATGCCACCATTGAAATCTATTGGCAAATAATTTGTTTGAAAGGCAAATGATAGCGATGAAATGGTGTTGCATAAACATTGATTGTGGCACTAATAGTTGTCGCAATCAATCGAAAGGGGGAAGTTGAAGAAGTTGAAGTCAATTATATCATGCAGTCAAGTAAAAGCCTGGCTATTAATAACAATTTTATGGCAAAGAGTAAAGACTAAACATATTAAAATACTTTTGAATTGAATTTCATTTCTGGATCAAATAACAATAATGCTGTAATAATATTTGTTCAAGAAAGAAATATCATTGTTTGTTATGAGTTTAGGCTTGTTTCGATGCATTCAAATTTAAAATGTTTCTTTAGATTTCCTTTTAAAATGCTGCTTTAAACATAACCGCATCAATTAATCGCATTACATTTTAACGGTTTGCATGTTGGCTTGTGTTAAATGAGTTAAAATTTTTAATAATTTTTTTTTTTTATATCATTTATGAATAAGCAAATATTCGTAAATAAATAAACTTTTAATAGCATTTTATTTGCGTATTTACCCAAATACGTTGGCGATATCGTGTATTTCATGTTTTTTGGGTAAAAGATATTGTTCAGCTTTTGCCAGAGAGATTCCTGTTGTAAATTTAACATTTACTTCCTACCAAAATAATAAAAAATCATACCCACTTCTCTAGTGGATAACATTTTAAACAGGGTTACCAAAACGCGATATTTATCATTTAAAAGTAAATTATGGAAATAAAAATTTTTCTTAAAGTTCTTGAGAACAGAGAAATTTTTCGAAAATTTATTTCAAAATACATCCTAGCTTGGTAAATTGAAACTTTTTAATTAGCCGTGTTTCTGGTCAGCCTAACATTCATAATTGATTGCAATTTCGCTTACAACCAAACACTGCTTCCCCCTTTAATAATTAAGCCAATTGACCAATTTAATTAGCATCACTCAAAAGAAATTAATTTGTTCAATAGCTTAATTGCTTGTTTCTTACATAATAAATTGCTTTGTAAATATCAATTATAAGCACCTGATCCATAAATACACTTCATTGTGACATGCTTGTACTATATATGCGTATGTATGCAGAAACCAAATAACTACGTACCAGTAAACCTTACGTCTCTTATTTTCAAAGAATTTAAATGTAGATTGTATAGGAGAGCTACACTTACTTTTCAAATTCAGTTTTGCAAAAATAAGCTGCTTTCATAAAATCGGCTTTCAAACAAAGCAACAGACACATACTAGGCGTTTATACTATGAAGGAATTTTAAAAACTTGACTTAGAGTATATTTGTTTTAATAAATCTGTGTTTGTTGTTGGTTCGATTAAAGTTTAAGCCGTGATTTGTTTTCCATACGAAGTAAGAAATATTCGAATTTCAGAAACCCTAAAAGTATGTAAACACTTTGTGCTCATGCATTATTACGTTATATAAAGTGTAAGTTTATGCCAAATACTCCTTCCTATCCACCATTTTTAATGCACTATTTACATGCACATGCATATACAGTCGAACTTCTATAACTTGAACTTCTATTACTTGAATTTTCTATAAGTTGTAGTACAGCAACAGCATCTTGGAGAGAAATTCTATCGGGTTTGGTTCTTTAACTTGAAGTTTCTACAAGTTGAAGTTTTTTTTCTGGATAATGGTGATTCAATTTATAAAAGTTCTACTGTATATCTATATATGCATTCATGCATACATATTTCCATTGATATCTACAGCCATCACAAATGTCTAGATAAATAAGCGATATTTTACACTCTTTTCATAAATACAGTGGAACTTTTATAAATTGAATCACCATTATCCAGAAAAAAAAACTTCAACTTTCTCTCAAAGATGCTGTTGTTGTGCTTCAACTTATAGAAAATTCAAGTAATAGAAGTTTAAGTTATAGAAGTTCAACTATATTGACATTATGGATTATCTTCGGGATTCACCTTTAAAATTCCACATTCCTTATTCAGTCTCATGTAACATAGATTCCATATGAAGTCGCCCAGGTCAGACATCAGAACGAAAATATGAAAAAAATATTTCTCTCAGCAGATATAGAGCCATGAAAACCTTTTCAAAAATCTGTCATTCAGAATCGACTTTAAACTGTAAGGTAGGCCCGTCATAGGTTACATTAACACCCAGAATATCAGTAGTGTGAGAAGCTAGGTTGTAATCCTGACTAAAGGGTTATAACGACGAATTATGTTATGCATGGCAAAAATTCCATATTGCCTCCTTGAAACAGCACGTACTGATTAGGGATGCCAATCGGGAAATCCCGAAACTCGAAATCCCGGGATTTTCGGGATTTACGCAATCCAGAATCCCGAGATTTTAAAAACTTGTCCCATATGTATTTTGACCCTACAAAAGGTCCGGAAAAAAAGATTCTATACCACTTGACTACGATAATAGACGCTCAGATGAGGAAAACTCCACTTCCATTGAAAAAAAAGTTATTTGATGCCATTGGAGAATGCAAAAGCTCTATAAAACGAATAAATAGATTTATTTAGATCAGGAGGTAGTAGAGGTGAATATTTACAAGCTGCATACAGCTGTCTTGGAACTATTTTACCAACAAATGTTGATTGCGAAAAATGTTTTCCGACGGCAGCGAATTTTTACAACTAAATCAAAAATCTTACAACATAAGTGGTGTAAGAAACTGCAGGCTTCTTGGGGACGATTGCTGTAGACTGTCTAATGGTGAAGGTATAGCACTGGCTATTTTATTGTCACCAGCAGCAACTCGTTTCCTTACCGTACGCATCTTACCTCTTTCCACCTTTCCTAAACCTACACAATGCACTGCATGAGTAGGGGTCGTCCCCTGAGAGCAGGTTTAACACAAAAAAAAAAAAAAAACTATCTTGCTTAACATTCTACAGGGGTAACCTGCAACCTCCAAATAAATTTACCAGGTTTTTCAATGACACAACATAGTGAGTCGAAGTATTGGAAAAAAGCCGCCTAAATTTCAGAAAATCTTGCATCAAAACTTGTTCGTGTACACACTGTATTTGTTAAGAAAACTAAATTTTTTACAGAAAAAAATAAATAAAAATTATGCAAATAAATATGTATGAATGTGATGATTTAACTGTTATTGTATGCCTTAATATCTAATCAATATTTGGCAAAATTATTATGAAATACAATGAAAGTTTCTGATACGCTACGGTTTTCATAATAACATTCATGTCAAATGACCTTTAAACAGTTCACAAGTTTGTTTCATGATAAGACCGTATATTGTCCCGTAATATAAAAAAAAAAACTTCTAAAAATGTTATGCAATTAGAAAAACTAAATAAATAATTAGAAAAAGACCAAAAAAAAAAGAAGAAATAAATAATTAAAGTTCATAAACCATAAACCATAATTTTGGTTGATTGTTGGTTAAGTTTTTTTTTATTAAAAATACCCATGATTCATACGAATGGTTTTTCAAAGACTTCTGCAGATGTTGATGCTCAACGTTGGCCCTGATGGTTTTGTTAAAGGCACACAAAATTCACAATGGGTTTTTTGATATTTTTGCTGTTTTTGTTTCATTTTTTTTTTTTAATCTAATCAGATGGCCAGTTATAAATATTGACTGGCCTACAATCGCTAATTATACTCTGACAATTTCTGACAATGAAGGCTTGTCGCTGCTGATAACATACGATAATGGACGTTCGTTATTGTTTTATGGTTGTTGTGGCCAAGATCATCAATTTCATTAGAAATACAATATCTGTACATCTGCACATACATGCATATGTTGAGTTGTGATTTTTGGCTGTAAATGTTTAAAAATCGTTAGAAATCGGAAATCTTTGTTAATAGTGGGTTGTCATAATCAAAACAGCAATTTACCAAACGATTTAAAAGCCATGTTAATCCACAATAACAATAACAAAAAGGAAAAACAATATGAGGAGACGTTAACAATACAATACAGCTACTGGTTACAAAACGAAAAAAAAAAAATTAAAAAAATTAAAAAAATAAATAACGCCAATAAAAACAAAAAGACAAAAACAAATAAATTAATTTTGAAAACTTTACTGGTACAGACAGAAGACCATCCTAACGTCCATACATTTATTTCAAACTAGTGGTCATCGATTTGCATTCATTTTTTTTTTTTATTTTTCTCTTTGAAAAAAGTTGTAGTCGTTCGTTCAATCGATCGATCGATTGATCGATAAAGTGATCGCTCTCAAAGACTTAACTCTGTTAGTTTTGTTTGTCATCCACATGCATGGTCTTCTCTTCTGTCCGCAGTTAAAGTTATGTTTACTGTGTTGGCAACACAATGTTAGTATTGAAGGTATTATAATGCCAGTAATTACCACATTTGACCGGTGTGATGACCGTGGCGACATTATATGAATCTATTACTGTAATTATGGCTCTTTTCAAAGATTAGGCAATTTTTTCTGTTTATTTTTGTTGTTATTGCTTACCAGTTGTACAGAGAGTAACGTAAGGGTTTTATTGTTATTGTTGGTTATTGGCTTGGAACTCAGTCAACCATTGACATTAAAAATGGCCACAATCTCTATCAATGCAAGAAACAAAACAAATAATTTTGAATACTTCCCCAGCTGTCTTTGAGAAGAACAATAAATACATAGATTTGCAGATTTATTGTGTTTAATCAGAAAGAATTGATTTCACCATCCGTTTGGCAGGAGTCGATTTTTTTGAATAATTCTGTGGTGTTTACATGCACGGGCAAACTCTTGGGATATATATAAAATGTTTAGACTGTAATGTGTAGTAAAAATAAATCCTTTATAGTCCCAATAGTATCTTCTAGCATTAGCACAATCAAGACTTTCACGTTTTTTCGATTTCTTAAGTTACATTGGGAAGTTAAGTTACATTGAAGTCGCCGTGGTCTAGTGGGTAGTGTGTTGGCTTATTAGACGAAAGGCCCGGGTTCGAATCCCAGGTCAGACGTCAAAACGAAAAAAATATTTCTTCGGCGACTTCCTCTCAGCAGATTTCTGGCAAAGACTCTGAGAGTAAAAATTGCCATGAAAAGCTTCTCAAAAATCTTTCGTTCGGAGTCGACTTTAAACTGTAGGTCCCGCCACTCATGTATAAAATTAACGCACACAACATAAGTGGTGTGAGAAGCTAGGTCGTAATCCTGACTGAAGGGTTGTAATGGCCAATTATGTATGTATGTATGTAAGTTACATTGGGACATTAACAAGCTGTAAAGTTCAGTCAGACGCGATGTGTTTGATGAGAGTAATCGTGGTTTGAAGATCTCCCATACAAAGATCTGTTGAATAATCGCCTAGTAATTGTTATTATCTATGCAAAGGGTATAAACAGAGGGATAACAAACAATGCAATTTTTGTTGTTTACATAAAGTTGCGAACAGTGGCACACAGAATTGTGCGAATAATAAAGAATTTTAATTAAAATTAAACACAAATTTATTTGCAATCAACGACCTCATATTTTAAACATTTTTAGTAGGTAAAAGGAACGTTGATATTGGACGTAGTTATTGCTTTATTAGACGCAAGGCTCGAGTTCAACTCCCAGGTCAGACATCAAAACTAAAATATGAAAATATTCCTTCAGTAACTTCCTCTCAGGAGATTTCTGGCAAAAACTCTGAGCGTAAATAAAATTGCCATGAAAAAGCTTTTCAAAAATCTGTCGTTCGGAGTCGACTTTAAACTGTAGGTTCCGCCACTCATGTTTACAATTAACGGACACAATATAAGTGGCGTGAGAAGCTAGGTCGTAATCCTGACTGGAGGGTTGTAACTGCCAAATATGTATGTATGTATGTAAGTTACATTGGGACATTAACAAACTGTAAAGTTCAGTCAGACGCAATATGTTTGATGAGAGTAATCGTGGTTTGAAGATCTCCCATACAAAGATCTGTTGAATAATCGCCTAGTAATTGTTATTATCTATGCAAAGGGTATAAACATAAAGTTGCGAACAGTGGCACATAGAATTGTGCGAATAATAATGAATTTTAATTAAAATTAAACACAAATTTATTTGTATTTAACGAGCTCATATTTTAAACGTTTTTAGTAGGCAAAAGGAACGTTGATATTGGACGTAGTTATTGGTTCAACTGCCAGCTCAGACAACAAAACGCAAATATGAAAATATTTCTTCAACAACTTCCTCTCAGGAGATTTCTGACAAAAACTCTGAGAGTAAATAAAATTGCCATGAAAAAGCTTTTCAAAAATCTGTCGTTCGGAGTTGACTTTAAACTGTAGATCCCGCCACTGAAGGGTTGTAACGGCCAATTATATATGTATGTATGTTATTGAATGAGAGACTACAATCCAAATAATCTGTCTAAGAAGTCCACTAACTCCTGCTCTTCTTTTTAGAGTCATTAACATTAATAACAAACACCATACATGGTTAAGATATGCCACCTTTTGAGAAAGGTATCGAAACTTAATAGACAAAAAGTTCCTCAAACTTTTAACCATTTCTGCAGAACATATTGTTTCTATTCAATGTCATATGAAAACTTTAACAGCCTAGAACCTGTCAATCATATATTTTGCAGGAAAACCTTAAAGAAATTGAAACAAAGCTAAGGACTTAATAAAAATATGGGAGAAATTTCTCCGAAAATAATAAAATCGATCAGAATGATAAGCTTAAAAGCGATGGGCTCGCTGACTTGCATTCGGCCAAAGTTCATCAAGAAAATGTTTTCCAAAGTTGAAATTAAACCTCCTCTTTATTTTTTTTTTTTTTTTCCTTTATTTAGTCTTTCCAAATCACTGTCCCACTCACTGTTGATGATGATCTGAGTTAAAATTTGTCAGTTGATGTGCAGTTATTGCCTCATCATTGTTACGACGATGCCACACAGCTGTTTTAAACTGTTATGAAGATTATTTTACGCTTAACATTTACGGTAGCATCTACGTTTTGCCCTGTCTTCCTTTATTTTTAAGCTTTTATTTTTAATTTTAAATTTCTTCTTATATTTGCAGTTAACCAAATAACAAAAAATAAAAAAAAACACAATAACAACAACACAAAGCTGATTGTGCTAAAATATAAAAAATAAAATAAAAACTATATAAAAATCCAAAAATTACAAAAAATATATTAAAAAAAAATAAAAGCAAAAATATAATAAAAGCTTTTGTTTTTTTTTTTATTTTTATGGTAAGTAATATTTGAAGCAAAACCACAAAGTTGGCAAAGCAGCTGGCTGTTTGAATGTATGGCCTAAAAATGCTGTGGCAGAGCTTAGAGCTTAACAACACTGAAAACCACTAACAATACACAACGTAAACGTCTACGACAGCTGTTAAGCATTATGCCAGCCAGCCAGCCAAACAAGCCAAAAACAGCCAGCTACGGCAAAGAGCTTATTGCTCATGCGTTTAGACTTCTTTGAGACTCGACTCAAGAAGGTCGTTTGAATTATTTGAACGGTCGTTGTCATTTCAATACAAAAAACAACAAAAACAAAACGGAATCTGATAAAAATAAAACGAAGACACGGATCCATATTATCTTTATTAATATTTTTCTTTAAAATTATTAAATTAATGGAAAACAAAAAATAAAAAATAAAAAAACAACAACAAAAACCAATTCACAAGTGCAATTAAATTTGATAAATAAATGGAAACGTTAGTTTAAGATAAAACTTTAAACACGACTAAACGGTAACGCATTAAACACGCCGCCCAACGAATAACAAACGGTCTCAAAAACATTTTTTTTTTTTGGAAAAATTTTAACAAAAAAAACGAAACCAAAAATTTTTAACAAAGAAAAATAGTGTAAGTGTTGCAAAATCTAAGAATAAATCGAAATAATTTTGAAAAGAAAAATTATAACAAAAATCTTGAAAAAGAAAACCAACAACAAAAAAAATTAAAAGAATTTAAAAAACAAAAAATTTTGCTGTTGTTAACGCTGTTGTTCTCTTATTTAAAGCCGTTAAACTTTAAAAATTTGAAATTAAATTTTGAAAAAAAAGGAGAAAAAGAAAAACTGAAACAACATTATTTAATTGTTGGTTTAGTTATGTTTGCTTGTTTGTTTGTATATGCAGTTGAACCAAATAATAGTTTTTCGTTTTCGTTTGTTTCATTTTGTAGTTTTTCTCTTGGCCAACAACATTTTATTGTTTATTGCAATTATTGTCAACAATTGCAACATATTAAAATCGACCGATTATTTATCGTGTAACCACAGACCAAGAGAAACAATACACAATTGAAATAACAATTGTTGTGGTAATTTGTTTTTTCTTTTTTATTTCTGTTTTTCCTCTTAAAAACTTCACATCACTCATCACATCACGATTGTCATCATTATCGCCACTTTTATCATTGCCAAGCAACGTCATTATCAATATTGCCAGCATTTATAGAGGATTTTCTATAAAATTGACCAAATAATTTCCATTATTATCTACTTAAGTTATTTTACATTGCGACAACTGTTAACGGCCTGTTATATTATTTCAATAGAAAATGATTCATTTTAATATTTAAATTTTGAAAATCCCCTTGTAGTTGATATACATACGTTCTTGTACAAGGGCGTCAATCCACTTCAGAAAACCTCCATAGAGTGTTTCGAATTGAGAAACTCTCCTTACTGCAAAGTTAAATCTGCTCTTTGACTATTATTCGTTCATTATCTCCAGTGGATGATGGCAAGAATGCCAGTAATCTAGTAGATAGTGAATTGGCCTATAAGACTTGAGGCCACACCATTCAAACCCCAGGTCAGACATGAAAACGAAAATTTGAAAATATTTCTAGGGCGACTTCCTTTCAGCAGGTATCTGGCAAAAACTCTCAGAGTAAATATAAATTGCCATGATAAGTTTCTTATAAAAATTTGTCGTTCGGAGTCGAAATACAACTAGAGGTCCCGCCGCTCATGTATAAAATTAACGCACACAATAAAAGTGGTGTGACTAGCAAGGTCGGAATCCTGACTGAAGGGTTGTAATGAGGAATTATGTATGTATGTTATGTAAATCCCATTATTTTATAATAAAGAAAATAAGAAAATTTTAAATAAATTTTGTAGAAAAGGCTTACAGCAAGCCAAGCTTTATTACTGAAATTATCACGTTATTAGGCTTACCACATGAATTTGATTTTTTATTTGAACTTGGAACATGAGACTCTTTTGAATGAAAATCTGAATAAAAACCTAAAAAGTAATCATAAAAAACAGGGGAAACAGAATGACAGGTTTCAGTAAGAAAACCTACAAGTATGGATTCGATTCCAATCAGATTATGAAGTTAAATTCAAATTTAATTCAAGAATTAAAATTAAATTTTCATCAAAACATAGTCATCAGTATCAGTCAACAATAGAATTAAATGCCAACTAACTTCAAAAGACAGTTCTTTTAAATCTTCAAACTTTTTTTTTCTTAATTATTTAATTACAACTGATGATCAGCAAACAATAATTCCTTCTTGGTTTTCTTTCAAGGCCGTTATTTCAGTTTGTGCTTTATTAAGTCCTGTATGTTCATTTCTAGCTTTCATTTGTTCATGAAAAACTATGTATTTGAGTTTTTTTTTCTTCATTTTATCACCTTGAAAACTATTTTGTTTGTGTAAATAGTAACTGCCATGTATTGAATGTTTTTCATTTCAAACATTTCGAAGAAGAAGAAAAAACAGAAAACAGAGTGGCAGTTTAACTACGTATGTATGTATGTACGTATATATTTGTAAAAGTATTGCTGATTTACGCAAACAATGAAAAGAAAATTAATGAAAAATAACTAAACAAACTGAAACTGAAATTTTATACGATCATTGCAAGCATTTCATCCATTTTATCCGTTCATCCATGTTATGCCTTTGTCCATCCATTTTCCTATAACGACGTACGTACGTACAATTCCACTGCCACTAACAACTGACAGCAACAAAACATTCCTTGCAATATAAGTGATGTTAAGGCCAAGAGAGAAGGAGAGAGGGAGAGAGAGCAGTATCTGTAACTACCACCTCTACGGTTGTCATTATCTTGCTGAAGTAACTATTTGACCGTCTGTCGGTCTTTATGACATAGAGCCAGGCTATGACTGCTCACTTTGACTTTGCCTTTCTGGCACTGTCAGTGAAAGTAATTCTTTTTTTTTCTGATTGCTCTGCACCACTATATAGTGGTCTATAGAGTGTATGCTTGTTGGATTGTATCATTACATCCATCCGTATTTTGCTGCAAAACCTACAGTTTAGTTTTTTTTTGTTTTTGTGTTCATTTCTACTGTTTAAGTACAATTCATTTAAAATGTGTTTCTTTTTTTGTTGTTTTTTTGATGAAATAAAAATAATTTTTTTTTTGTTTTATTATGATTATTATTTTTTTTTTATTTTTTACAAGTGGTAAGCGTTTAAATTTTAACAAATGACTGTATGTGTGTATTGCTCTGGAAAGAAGTTCTCAAACTTTTCTCAAAAAGCCTATTACTTTTTAATAATAAAAACAAACATGAACTTGAAAGGCAGTTAGGGGATGTCTTAAATAATTTATTCTTCATAGTTTTAATCAGTTTTCTTTTAAGGTCATGATAGATATATATGTATGTATGTTAGTTTTGAAAGGCGTTATTGTATTGAATTTGTTTATCATATCAAAACGCAATTCATTCTAAATAAAGTCTTTTAATTAACAGTTTGAAAACGATTTCTTATTTTTAAGTTTTAAATATAGCAATATTGTCTATGGTGAGACATAAAACAGGGTTAAAAGCATTATTTTTGAAATCGTTAAAGTTTTCTTCTAAAAAATTACGAAAACATTATTTAATATTGCGTCTAAGAAAGCATCTGCATTCTCTCATAATCCTATCAAGGACTATAGCACAAACAAAAGTAGTCAGGGTTCTAGTTAATACATCACTATGACTTTTTGTCGGTTTTTGCTATTCTAGATCCCAATTTCACCACCAACTATGGCTGAGAACTCCTAAAAAATCGTCCGATTTTATCGGCTTTTGCTGCTCGAGAGTCCAATGGGTCAGTAACCTATTGCTAAGAACCCACTAAAAGTAAAGCTCATCGAATGTCTACTTTTTATGTTTAAAATGTAAACTATGCAGGTATTAATTATGACTTTTTTATATAAAGTTTAACAAATCCATTGCGTTTGGGAATCTCTGCTTACTTGGTACACATTCTCTTATTATGTTTTTTATATATTTTTTTTTTTGTTTTTAAATAAAAAAGTCAAGATTTGGATTTAAGTTTTTATTTATGCTGTTACACTTATTGCGCCTCAATATTAAAGACAAATCCACTAAAAAAAAATATAAAAAAACTACAAAAAAAAACATTCATAAATATGGATACATTATATGAACAAATGTTTGTTTGTATGTACCAGCATATGTATGTATGTACCAGCATATGTATGTATGTACATACATATTTATGTATCTTTTTATCTTTAATTTAAAAAAAAAATAAAAAATATACACCACATTTCTATAAAACTAGAGGAGATTTGTTTCTATTATTTTTTTTTTGCTTTTCTTGTATTGCAAATGAAACACACACAAAAACTCAACAACAAAATTACGTTACAACAATAAAATAAAAGCAGCAGCAAAAACAAGAAACATATTTGAAACAAGTTTACTTTCATCTATTGAAAGTTTGTTAACTGTTTTGTATCATGTTTAAACTAGGATTTTTTTTCGGAGGGGGAATAGTAATTAAGGGGGATATTTCACCATTCCTTCCTTCTGGTTGAACTTGGTTAGTTTTTCTTTTCTTGTATTAATTGAGTTTGATTGAAATAAAAACAGACACACACACACACATAGAGTTATATTTGCAATAATTTGGAAAACGTAGTGATTCATATAATGCTGCTGCAAATAGCTTGAATGACAACATCACAACTAGTTGTGAAAAGTTTTATTAAAAAAAACAAATAAAAATAAAAGAAAACAACACCAAGAGTTTTAAAATATGTTTGTGATTAAAACATAAACCGTTCAGAGTTTGGAATAAATGGATGCGGAAATTATTAGATTATAGAGATTGGAAATCTATTTGTAACCAAAAAAAAACTACTTCATAAAGGCATATTTAATTACTAAAAGGAAATAATTAAGTAATTAATTATTAACGAATACAATATAAAATGCTTATTATTTTGCTTACAAAATTATGCAAAGAAAGATTATGATTTTTTCATTCAACCTACACACCCATTTTTAATATTCAATTATTTTCCTTCTTTTTTTCATTTAAATTACTGCAATTATTGTTTACAGCACAAATTTACTAATTAATCAAAAGACTTAAGAAACAAGCCGGCATTACTTGTGAAACACGAATATTCACATTAAAGACTTAAGCAACAAACTCTATACGAGAACAATTCTCGTGTGTTCTCTTTCTTATTTAAAGTTCGTTTACCTTAAAGACTTAGAAAACAAACGTGATTAAAAAATGGTTTAAACTGTTAATATTCTATCTCCCTCTCTCATTCACAATTTGTTTATGTTCAAAGACTTAAGAAATACACGTGATTATAAAAGAATTGTTTGTTTATATTAAAAGACTTAAGAAACAAGCGTTTTATAAGAAGTTTGCTTACATATAACAAAGGCTTGGCAAAGAAAAAAACAAAAAAAGAGAAACAGAGAAAAAAATTAAGATTTTAAAAATGGAATATATTTTTAATAATAGTTAAAAGTTAAAAATATAAATTAATAACATTTCTATGTTGTCAAATGAAAGTCATTACATGTATTAATAAAATAATCTATTGATATTTTTACTTAGTTTAGGAGTTCATTTCGAATGAATTTAAAGGCCATAATTTATACAAAAATTTGTCAACAGTTTTCACTTTTAAAAATCAAAGAATTACCCAAAAACTTATATATAAAACGAATTGCCATGTCGACCACTTTCATAGTTTATGGCTTATGGCCTAAAGGTCTCGTTAAATAATTTGATTGTTACAATTTCATCCAGAATTTTAGACGTTCATAAACATTCTAACATCGGAAAAGTCATTAGATTAATTAAATAAAACCCCAGCATTTTTAAATTGTTTATTTGCTCTATCTATAGATATTATTTCAAAACCTTAACAAACCATTTCTAAATTTTTATTACGTAAATACGGTTACATAAGTTAATTAATTTGCAATGTTTTATATTTTATATAGCTATGAAATAATGTAAAGCACCTGTTTATTACATAAATGGCTGGATGAAGGTCTCTATTAAAATTCTGTAATGTTTAATTTATTGAAGGTGATTAAAATAATACATAATAGGTTTTTAGTTAAATGAAAAAAAACTATTGAGGCTTTCTTGAAACGGGGCCATTAACCAATACCTTAAATAATCAATTATTATTACAAAATAGCAATAATATGTATTATAAAAATATTAATAAAACAAGAGAGAGCAATAGAGAGAAGAAAAAGTAAATGCTCTCTTTAAAAATTATTTTATTATAAACAAAGTCCTAAATATGGCTTGGGGAAGCCCTGTAGTATATGACCAATTTAAATAATTGATGTCACGGCATTGACATAATTTACTTTCCAACAAAAAAAAAGAAGTAAGAAAAAGTATTTAAAAAAAAACATTTTTAAAGAGAAAAAAATTAAACACACAAATTAACATAAAAAGTGTTAAATAATAAGCACAATAAAATACAATACAATAGTAAAATTTTAAAATAATAAAAAAAATAAAACTGAATTTTACAAAACACACACAAACGTTCAGACACATACTCATCACAGCAAAAATAAAAGGGAAAAAATAACAAGTAATTGTCATTAAAAAATATTGGTAAGACAGCATAAGTGGTTGGCTGAGTTGACTGGTTGCCAATATTTATGATTATTGGGTAAGGTAAGTGCGTAAAAGTACACAATACTTAACAGAAATACTTTTTCGTAAAACTGTAGACAGCCAACCGTAATAACTGGTAGCAACAAAGAAAGAAAATAAAAAACAGTTTAAAAACAATGTTTAAACACCTTTTTTCTTTCTTTCTTTTGAATAAAGCAAAACAAAACAAAAACAACAACAAAATTAAACCATAAACAACATTACTATGTTGAAAAACAAAAAAAAAAACTAAAAAACTAAAATTTTTAAATGAAAAAATTAAATGAAAAGAAATGAAAATAAAAAATATTTTAAAAATGCACAACATCATTTAACAACGTAACACACGTAACAGCCACAAATAAATACAATTCCATCACAAATACTCGTACAATCTCAAACACACCACCACCGCTTTCCTATTTAAAGGCAGCAAACACAACAACAACAACAAAAAGTTGAGCAATTCATACAAATTTACCATCATAATAATGTTTTTTTTTGGCTAAATAAACAAACAAAAAAATGGAATAAAAAAATTATAAAAAAAAGCAATAATAATGATAACGAAACAGTAAAAGAAAATTAAAGAAAAAAGACTACATTTTAAACCAAAACATCACGTAAAGAAAAAATTTTGTGTGGGCCAAAGACACAACGAGAGGAAGAGAGAAATTAAAAAAAACAACTTCGCTTTTAACCCATTTTTAGCCAACTGAGATGCGCTAACAATTTCATCAAAAAGATAATTGCAACAATAAATTGTATTTTATTTTGAAACATTTTTCACATACACACAAACACACACCCCTGCCCCTTTTTTATGGTGTTTAATTTACAAAGAATTGCTCCTGTAATTGTCATCATTTTAATGGGTTTTAAGTTTTAAATGCCTAAACATTTAATATGTTCACTGGCGTTAAACTATTGCCAGAGACAGCAAAAGGGAAAGATTTTTCTTAATGCAATTATCAATTATTTCTTAATGCAAAATTATTTCTTATTTTTTTTTTTTATGAAATTTCTCACACATGTAGGTAACATACATATGATAATTGAATCTAAAGCTTTTAAATACACAATTAATTATAATTAAATTGAAGCAATATAAACTTTCAATTTAAATTCGGAACCAATTGCAATGAATTCATAATAATTAAGACAAGGCCTTAAGCAAATATGATATTTCAATCATTTTATTGTTTCAAAATAGCAACACAACTGCGTTTCTATTACATCTGCACCTGTAGTTTCAAAAATAATGGGTGATTTTTTAAGAGCTATGGGAAAATTTAAAAAAAAAAAAAAAATACATAAAATTCAGAAAAATGCATGAAAACTTTTTTTGAATCGATAGTACGGTCCATATAATTTAATGTTTGAAGATTATTTCACCCAAATATTGACCGCGACTGCGCCTCAAATGGTCCATCCGCTTAGTATAATTTTCTCATACTCTTTCCAACATTTCGGCCGATATCTCACGAATAAACGCATTAATGTTGTCTTCCAATGCGTCAATTGAAGCGGGCTTGTCTGTATAGACATGAGCTTTAACATAGCCCCACAAAAAATAGTCTAAAGGCGTTCCGAACGTAAAATAAAATGTTCATCGAACTAGCCTCTCAATAAGACCATTGCTACGCGTGCTATATAGCGTGTGGCGCCATCTTGTTGAAACCACATGTCATGCAAGTCAAGCTTAAGGATTTCAGGCAAAAAAAGTTGGATATCATCTCACGGTAGCACTTACCATTCACAGTTACGTTATGATTCGCACCAAACTGTGACATGTTGGTGGTTTAATGTCCAACAATGTAAATTTGGTGCGAAATTTAGTCACAATATCCCGAATAGCCGCTTCAGTTAAACTGACCACAAAATGGAAAAACCTCGCGAAGAACTTTCTTAACAGAGCACGCATTTTGATAATAAAATTCAATGATTTGCAAGCGTTGTTCATTTGTAAGACGATTCATGGCTAAATTATAGACCAAACTGAATATGTTTGGCAGTGAAACAAAACACGAAAGGTGCGTGAGTTGTTTAAACCAGTGTTGCCAAAAAGATAATAGCTAAAAAATCACCCTTTATTATGAGATTTGGTAAAGGAAAGGAAAACATTAAAATTATAAATTTAATTAAATTTTTTAATTTGTTGAACCGTTATCTCTTTAGTGATCAATAGCTTTCAAATCAGGGCAAAGAGTTGTAACACTTGTACACCTCAAATGTGTGAATTCATGTTTAATTGTGATTCAGGAATAGCCAACAGTTGTTGATGGACTATTTGGAGGCTCTGTACTTCGAAAACCTTGACAATCTTTTCCCATGCTTCTCGTACACGAAGCTATCTCTACATTCATTATCAAAATTTTGATTTATTTTAATTCTATCTACGAATTCCATCCCACTCGATTCGAGTTGTTTTTCTATAAAAACCTGCATTTCCTAATCCAACGATACATGACATATACTGTGATATATACACAAGCATTAAAATAAGCTGATAGATGCATACATACATATATAATTAGTCATTACAACCCTTTAGCCAGGATTATGGACCTAATTTCTTACACCACTTATGTTGTGTGTGTTAATTTCATATATGAGTGCCGGGACCTATAGTTTAAAATCGATGCCGAACGACAGATTTTTAAGAAACTTTTCATGGCAATTTTATTTACTCTCAGAGTTTTTGCCAGCAATCTGCTGAAAGAAATACTTTTTAATTTACAAACAACAATGCATGGCAATATTTCATTAAACCATAAAGCCCTTAAAATGCTTTTAATATAATTTACCAGTTACCATTACATTTACAGTTACCATTAACTACTGCCTGCAGCTAGTAAAAGCTTGTTATTGCCAAATAGCATGCCAACAGCTTAATAATTAAATTTTATTTCAGGTGCTAATTATTACGCCACAAGACAAATTAACACAATTTTTTTCAATTTTTCAATTTTTTTTTTTTCGAAATCAAAGGCAGAATCACTTGACTTTGAACTTAATAACTCACCACAAACAAAGCATTTGAAATAGAAAAGAACAAATAAATATTAGCAATCAATCCATTTATAGATGAAATTTAAATTTAGCACTTTTTATGTGTAAATAGAATACACGCTTTAGTACTTTTTTGTTATCCTCTTTTTTTCTTTTCTTTTCTTTTCTTGATTTAGAACTTTATAAAGCAAATGCCTTTAAAGGGTTAATTTAACACCTTCATTATAAGTAATTCTTTTAAGTTTATGAATGTACATATTTCTTTGTATATAAACGTTTAATATCGAACTAATTTCCAATTGATGATGCTCGCGATTATTTCATTGTATTGCTTTCAACTTCATGCTATTGATGACGCCGGTGTTGGCGGTTATGCAATTAAAAAGTTTTTCAATGTATAATTATAACAACCAAAAAATATAATAAATAAAATGAAATAAAATAAAATAAAACATATACACATACGTGTATATGTATTTTTATGTAATAAAAATAACAATAAATAAAATAAAAAATAATAAATTTATAAAAAACAAACAAAAAAACAACACAATTTAATAAACAAACACTTTAAACGTTTAAGATTTGGGTGTTTTTCATAACATGCCAGCATAGATTATGGCATATTTAAACAGAGCCCAAACAGAGAAGAAAGAAGATTTTTTTTTTTTGTTTTTGGTTGGTTGCATATGCACAGATGGATGGATGGATGGATGGCTGGATTGATTAAATTGTAAATATTACTTAAGAGAGTAAAGTTACAAACAATACATGCTTAATAAAACACAGGCAATAAAAACAGACAATAAGCTAACAGACAGCTGTTTTAACGTCCAATTAAATTTTCATTTTGAAATTTGTAACTTTTAAAATTAAACAAATTTATTTGGAATTAGGCAAGGAAAATAAAAGAAGTCTGTGGCATATTGTTTAAGTTTGGAAAAAGTTGTTTTTGTTTAGTTGAATGAATATTTAAAAATAAAGGAATTTAAATATGTTCTCCTAGAAATTCTATTTCGAATAGAAACTAAAGACTTAAGCAACAAACCTGAATCCTTAAGAAAATACAGTAACACCCCGCTTAACGCTGTTTCAGTATTACACAAATCCGGTGTATACTATGCTTTTTTTGTGTTGTTATTCTGTTCAGAAAAGAGTCTCCAAATGTATTTTCCAAAGTCGCAATCACAGTACTAACGCATCTTTCCAGCATCACTGTTGAATAATAAAGGTGTCATCAACGTTACTAGGTGCATACATATGTACGTATTAAGATGCCTCGTTTAACGCTGTTTCGTTTAGCGCTGGAACTTATTGGAACGTAACCCCCGCGTTAAGCGGGATCTTACTGTACGTATATTTACATGAAACACTTAAGCAACAAACCAAAGATAATTGGTTTAATAATTTTTATACATGAGTGACGGAACCTACTCGACTCCGAACGACAGGTTTACTCCCAGAATTTTTGCCAGCATTCTGCTAAGAGGAAATCGCCGAAGAAATATTTTTTCGTTTTGAATTCTGATCTGCGGGTTGAGCCGTGGCCTTTACGTCTAATAAGCCAACACACCTCTTACTAGACTACTGGCGACTTAACTTAATCAACAAGCCCCGGTAATATGAAATTAAAGTTTTTGTTCTATTGTAAATACAAAAGACTTAAGACACAAACTTAAAGCACTTTAAATATTATATGTAAAACAATACAAATTCAACATATTCAAATACTGATTAAACAAATAATTTCGTAGCAAATAATAGATAATCTGTAAATAAATTCTTATGCAACTATGATATCCTCAGTGAAATTTTCGAATACAAAAAAACATCGTCTTGCTTCTAGTAAAATTGTTAAAATTCGTATTTGAACGCCCTCTAATACTTTCAAAACAATATCCAGCTAAGTTAGCGAAATTAATGAGATCTTTTTTTTTCTAAATACGAAAAAAACAGTTAAAATTATAATTTCTTTCATTCCTTTATTTCGTTACATCCGAAAGAAAGAGATTTCCAAGCTATGATGTAATGAAATAAAATTTCATCTAATTAAACAATATTCACGAAGAAAATAAAACATTTTCAAAACAATGCCAATAAAAATTCTCTTATTCAACCTTAACACAGTAACAGAGTGAATAATAAGAAGAAAGAAACAAGATTAAAACTATTCCCCCTCTTTTTTTTGGAAAAATTAAACAAATAAGAAATTTGTAATTATAATTATTTAACACAGAAGCCAATAACAATAATAATTAAAACAAGGAATTTGTTACACTATTAACACTAAAACAATAAAAAACCAAAAAAAAAAAATCAAATTAAGCAACAATTTATCTTACGAAGCAATAAAAGAAACATTTCTTCGTATTAATCACAACACACAAGAAAAACACAAAAACTCAGAAAGAAATCTTTCTCCCTTTTGTTTAATTTTATTTTTAAAACAAACACACTCCAACGCGATTAATGTGTTTTTATTTTTTATTTTATTTCTGTGGATCTATTAAAACATAAAATTTTTTTAAGCAGACAGTAGCCTACTTCCGCAACGAACGCATAAAAACATATGAAATAAAATGAAACAATCATCATCATATTATTATCATTATCACCAATGCTATGGATATAGCCATAGCCATAGCCATAGCCATCATCATAATCAACATCAACATCATTTGCATAATCAATTGGGTAAACATTTTTCAAAATGTTTATGTAACAGAATAACAAAAACAGCAAAAAAGAAAATATAAATGCCTTTATACACTCACTCACTCACTCTAGCTAGCTAGCAGTTGCTTCCCAACGCCTTATTTTTTATATTTTTTTCAGTCTTTAAGGCAACCAAAAAATCGTTTACAAATATAGTTTAAGGCGGAATTATGGAGCCTCTTATGCAGTGTAGCAAGGCTCTTGAAGTCATAAGAAACCCCCAAAAAAATATTTAACGGTTTTAAAGGCTGGTTTTCTATACACATTTTTTTTCTTTTTTCTGTTTTGTGTTTTTGGCCAGTTTTGGTTGCAACAGTTACAATGTCCGTGTTAATGATCAACTAACGACAATAACCACTTAAACCAAACCAATACGAATACAACTTGTTTTTGTAATTTTTCCATGGCCATGGCCACAATTTTTAAACCAAAAAACAAACCCGTTTTTTAACCAAAATAAAAAAAAGCACAAAAATTTAAACAGTTTAACTACTTGAAAAATATAAAAATAAAAAAACCCAAAAATAAAATGGTAACAAAAGCTTTAAATGATTATGCTGATGATGATGAACATCGTGATGATGCTGGCAAACGATGACGCCGATTGATGATAATGGACTTATTACGTGATTTTTTTTTTCATGCTGCTGCTGTTGTTAAAATTTATTACAATTTTTGTCTTCCTTTTTCTTTCTTCGATAACCTCATTTCTTTTTATTTTTAAGTTGCTATTTAGACCAAATGGAAGATGTGCCCTTAAATCGTAAACAAGTTTAACTCTCTGCTGTTGCATTGCAATGCATAACTTTATAAAAATATTTTTGATTATCAACCACAAAAAAAAAAACAAAAAAACAATATTAATGAGGCTCTGCGTCATCATTTTAAGTTTACATTTAAAAAAAAATAACAAACAAAAAGTGGAACAAGTTTCTCTATTCAAGAGTTCTGGAAGCAAAATTTTTTGCCAAAAGCTAAAGATATTTTACACATTTGCTGTGTTCAATTTTAGGGGACATTCACTCACTAGCACTTACTCATCCATTCACTAGCACTTAGCCAATAAGCCAGCCACCAGCCACCAGCCACCAGCCATCACTTTAGCAATCTTTTTAGTTCATGCAATACAACTGAAAATGTACAGATGATAACCAAAATAAAAAAAAGAAGAAAAAAAATTGTAAAGTTTCTCCACTTATGCAATAGCCTGCTATGAAATGAGACAAAAACGCAGGAGCAGAGAAAACAAAAACTGATAAAAAGAAAAAGAAGAAAGAAAAATGCCAGCAAAAAAAATATCGTTATTGACAAAATCAACAGGAAAATAATTGAAAAGGCAAAAAAAAAACAAGAAATACAAACAAATACTCGAAAAACGTTATTATTTTTCTTTCCACTTTGTGTGTTTTCTTAAAGATTTTGCAAATAGGAAATCAATCGTTGCTGTGAGAGTGTCAATAAATATTATTTAACAGCCGTTAACATGGTTTTGTCTTAAAAAAGAAATTTCAAAGAAAATATGATCTTTCAAATGCTTTTAACACAATAAATACGCATGTAAACATTAAAAGAAAAATGAAAATACAAAAAAGCCAATGATCAGTTTTTTACACTTCATAGCAATGATGTAAAGAAAAAAATACTCTTCCTTATATTGTAGATGAAATTTTGTATTGAACCTTTAGATAACTTTCCTCAATCTCAGGTTGTCTTAGGTTATCTCTGCTACAAATGCTTTTGTATATGCTAAGTGGCGTAATAAAGGAATAATTTGATCGAAAAGAGGCCATTTTCTTGTCGCCTGAATCAATAGTGCTTTATTAACGTTTTAAAAGTATAAAACAGCAACGGGAAAAGGGATAAATTTTATAGTTTCTCCTTCAAAAACAATTAAAATGCATTTAATGCTACTGAAAATGAGAAGACGAGTTATGAGCTTGCTATTGTATAAGCTAATCTTATACAAATTTGTTTGCCTTAGTTCTATTCCAATAATTGTGAAATCAAAGTCGCTATAGGTTAGGTGTTGGCTTGTCACACAAGAACCTCTGATTGAACCCCTGGCTCAAATACATATCTCTATGAAAACAAAATATGAAAAAACGTTTCTTTCGAAAACTTCTTCTCGTCGGCCTTCCGACAGAAACTCTGATAGTAAAACATGAATTGCTTTAAAAGACTTTCGCAGCCGACTTTAAACTTATGGTTAAAATTAACGCACAACATGGGCGATGTAAAAATGTAGGTTGTAATAGTCTAGTAGGTAGTGTAAGTGTAAGATAGTGTGAGTCGCCGTAGTCTAGTAGGTAGTGTGTAGGTTTTTTAGACGTAAAGCCAGAGTTCGAGCCTCTGGCCAGACATGAAAAAAAAATGCAAAAAGTATTTCTTCAGCGATTTCCTCTCAGCAGATTTCTGGCAAAAACTCTGAGCGTACAAATTAAGTTGTCATGAAAAGTTTCTCAAAAATCTGTCGTTCGGAGTCGACTTTAAACTGTAGGTCCCGCCACTCATATATAAAATTCACACACACAATATAAGTGGTATGAGAAACTAGGTTAATAATCCTGACTGAAGGATTGTACTAACCAATTATGTCTGTAATTCTAACTAAAAGGTGGTGAGGATCACTTAAGTGAAGTGAATTGTTCTTCAAAAGATTAAAAAGTTATTGAATAAAATAAGGCATATAACATGTCAATCTCTCAATTGTGCAGTTGAGTTTGGCAACTGTTTAGCTTAGCATACTAGTACTATTAAATATACAATGGCATTTTTGTCGGGCAGATGATAACACTCTTATGGTCGGAAAACACAATAAAATTGTACTGGATAGTGGGAGAGCTTGTGTTTAAAGTCAGACAATTAAAGCAATTGTTAGTGCAATTTGTCCACTTCAACTCTTGGTGCTCTTTTCAATCACATCAAATGCTGATGCCTCATTAATTAGGCCTCCGATAGTAAAAAGTTTAAAGTTCTGTTTTTGAAATTCTCTTTTCTTCGGTAAAGAAAATATCTGTAATACTTATTTGTAATGGGGTACTACAATGAAAGACTTGCTAAAAACTAAAATTAAAAAAGGAGCGTCATAAACAGTGTTGTTACTATAAACCTGCCTGTAAGTTTGATAATTAAACTTAAGAGAAAAATCTTAAAATCAACATTTGGCTTCAAAACGAAATGTAAACCAAATTTTAGCATTTTTTCAAGCCACAATTTTTCCACAAACTATTGTAAATTTATGATAAATAAGGTAAAAATAATTTGTGTATAGAATTATGAGTGACATTCATTTTTGATATTTTTTTTTTCTTTCATTAAATTTTTTGCAATACTTTACTGCATAGATTGGCAATGATAACACAACTTTAGATAATAAAAAAAAAAAGTAAAGAAAAATTAAAAATGAATTACAATAAAATTTTAAAAAAAAGAAAAAAAAAACTTAAAAACAATAATAAAATAAAAATAAAAAATAATAATAACAAAAAAAACATAAATAAATGAAGAAACAAAAAACCTTAACTTTCACTCATGACATAAAACGCATATTGTGTACCACTTGCGTGACTCTGTGAAATACAAAAGGGTACAAAAATACAACAACAACAACAATACTAAAGATTTCAACTGATGTACATATATATGTAGTATGGATATAACAGAGTACCAACAGCACCTCGTATCTGGTACTATGACATATTCAGTGTGGCACAAGTAACAAAAACAAAAAAAAAACAAAAAGTTCAACTATTTTCAATGCAACAACACATTTTTTTTTTTTTGAACAATGCAATGCAATTGTTTCTTTGTAACTCTTTAATGACAAAATGCCTAAAAAAAACACAAAAAAGAAACACAATTTTTGATGACTTCAAACCGATAAACCCAAAGAAAAAGAAGCAAAAATCAAATCAAAAAAAAAGATGCAAGAGAAATTTTACATCAAAACAAACAAACAATTAATCAAATGCTTAAACGTATTTGAATAAAATAAATGGTCTTCTTGGGGAATGATAAAACTGAAAAGCAATAAATTTTAGCCAACATCACCTACCAGCACATGCTTAGAAACATGACATGATCTTGACATTTTTTTCCCCATCAAAAAAAAAGTGGAAATCGAACCAAATGGCCCTTAGGTTTGGAAATTAATTTTAAAAGATTTTAAAACATTTTATTTTCCAATTTCAGTTATTTCATGTGTATGTATTGCAATCAATTGTGATTTTGTATTACAAAATCGAACTGAATAGCGATGGCGTGAAAAAATTTCTTCTACAACATTTTCTTGTTTGTTCCCATTTAAAAAACTAAAACACAACAGAAAATACCAAAAATATCGTATCAATAATAATAATAACAATAACTGCCTACCATGCCTGCCTTCCATGCCTGTCTGCCTATATATGTACATACATATGTAGAGTTACGAGTATTTGATTTACTGCAACATTTTTTTTTTTTTTCGTTTCCATTTTCTTCATTTATTATAAATATTTTGTTTAATATTTTGCAATAAACGAAAGTAAATTAACATTTTCTGTTTCTGTTAAATATTGTTTTTTAATTAAATTATTTATACAACACACACACAATAGAGGCAGTCTTATTGGTATTGCCAGTTATTTGGCAATAATAAACGCTGCATATTTAATATTAAATGTTATTTGCTTTCTTGGCTTTTTTTTCTCTTTTTTGTTGGCTTTACATTAACTAGCATATATTAAGAAATTTTTATTTTATTTGTGTTCAATATTTGGTTATTATTTCAATAAAAAAAAAAATTGATGGCTTAATTGCGTATGTCATCACATCATCATCATCTCCGTTACGATCACTTAAACCACCTCCACAAAGCCATGCTTGCTTTAATTGTTAAAATTTTTAATGAAAGTATTTATAAATGGTTAAAATTGTTTTGTGTTTTGTAAGCAAAGATCGCTTTTTATAACAAACATTTATTTGCATACGTTTGGTTTTTATTTCATAATTAATGACATCAACTTTGTTACTTAAGACGAGACCACAAGACCTCTGCACTTTCAAATTGCCAAAATGTTGAAAAAGAAATTAAGACAAGTAATCTCAATCAATTCGGTACAACTCCCACTCCCACATTTAATATCCAAGACTTCCAGTTTGAACTCCAAGATACATTATTTTTAATAAATTTCATCTCAACATATTTGTGCAAAAAAAATAAAAAATTATTGAAAAACTACGATCATTTTGCATTATGATAATCAACGAAATTAATTTTATTTTATTTTCTTATACTTTCTTTACGTAAACGATTAAAATTGCAATCATGGAACTGGCGATTTAGGTTCTGCCATATTAGCACTGCAGCAAAAGTAAATATTCTTTCTAGTACCCCAAGTCAGATAGAATAACCAATTGTGTTGTATAAACAACGCAGAAGCAAGTCTACTTATACATTTAAAACAATCGTATTTCGCTGTAGTACCACGACCACAGGAAGGTTAGGTTAAGTTAGCTAGCGGAAGCCCGCTATGACAGCATTTCGACCTACTACTAGAACATAACTAATTCTATCCAGGGATCAACCATTCCCTAGAGAAAATCATTCCGAGTCCAAAATAAATATTGCTATTGCAGCAATCTGAAGGTCGCCGTGGTCTAGTGGGTAGTGTGTTGGCTTATTAGACAAAAGGCCCGGGTTCGAATCCCAGGTGAGACATCAAAACGAAAAAATATTTCTTCGGCGACTTCCTCTCAGCAGATTTCTGGTAAAGACTCTGAGAGTAAAAATTGCCATGAAAAGCTTCTCAAAAATCTGTCGTTCGGAGTCGACTTTAAACTGTAGGTCCCGCCACTCATGTATAAAATTAACGCACACAACATAACTGGTGTGAGAAGCTAGGTCGTAATCCTGACTGAAGGGTTGTAATGGCCAATTATGTATGTATGTATTGCAGCAATCTTCATATTAAAGAACCTCCGTCTCTTTATTAAAAGAGCAGGCCTCTAACACTCGAGTTTCTAACAGACAGTTTCTTCTTTCACCTCACACCCACAACTCGTGCCGAGTCTGGCAGTGGCACATAAGAAGCGCTACTTGTGCGATGGGAGGCTGTGCGAGTTAAAGAAAGAAGGAAGTTAGGCCTGGTCTTATCCATACGTGTCCAGCAGAGTCTAACAACATTGGAAGTGCCTTCCAGCTGTAAAACGAGCAAACACTTCAATTAATCGAAGTAGTCGGAATACCACTACCTTCCAACATGCCACATGCAATTTCCAACAATATCCCTTAGTCCCGGAACCCACATAAGAATTACCTTTGAATTGTTCTAAATTTCTCTGAGAAAACCATGGACAGGGAAATCAGGGAAAAAAATTTGCCATAACCTCTGCTTGGGAAACACAGTTGTAAGGACAGAAAGGAAAAGTTTACATTTGTACACATTTTCGATTATTAAATTTGATAAATTGCATAATTTTTAACAAAAAATTATTTGAAATTATTTCTCCTTAAATAGAAAGTACATAAATGTCCTGAAGAACTGCTTTAATAAAATGAGAAAAAAAAGGCTGAAAATAAAGCAATTGGTATTGCAAGTTGTATTATCAAGTTTTTCTATTTAATTTTTCAGTTTTTTCTTTGATTTTTTTTTTCAAATTTATTGGCAATTTAAACACTTCAATTGAAGCATTAAAAATGGTTTTCATGGAAATGAAAGAAATGCAGAAAGGCAATGCTTTGCAATTGCAATTGAATTGTTGTCTGTTGTCTCCTTTATTTCCATTTCCATTTCTTTTTTTTTTCTTGTTTTCTTTTTTCTTTTATTTTTGCTTTTTCTGCAGCCATTCAATCTCAAGGTCAGTTTTGTTATTGTTAACAATTCTCATAAACTTCCGGTTTTCTCTTCCACACACACACACACACGATCCACAGGCAAACATACAAATGCAAAGCAGTTGATTGGAAAGTTATGCTCATACACCGGTTTTATGCTCAACACTCACTCAAGCTAACTCTTTATATGTATGTGAGTGTGTGTGTGTTGAATGAAAATGAGTGCGCCATTGTGGAAAATCAAGTTTAAAACCTTTTTTTGTGCTTCTTTCCTTTTTGCTTAACGCTAAACTGATCATTCCACAATTGTTGCTGCTGTTGTTGTTAAGGTTGGTTGCAATGCATTTTGTTCACGTATTTTTATTTCTTTTCGTGTGTGTGTGTGTGTGTGTGGACATGACTCCCGCATAGAGGAAATGTTGTGGGTTTTTTCATCTTTTTTGTGTGTGGAACATGAAATTATTTTCCATTTCCATTTCACGTGGTAGAGAAGATGTTTCGCTTTTATTTATTTTTTTTTTTTTTTATTATACTCCCGTATACCATATCTACACACATATCAGAGAATGTGTGTGTGTGTGAGTTTTTGCTGATTTTGCCTGAGTGAATTTATTTGTTTGTTCCGTTGGTAAGTGTGATTTGTTCGCGGTTAAATGATTTTTATTACAACATCCTCTTAAAGTGTGCTGAACTCATTATGAAAGTGAAAATCGTACAAAAAATAAAAATTGACGAAGAAAAAACATGACAACAGTCAACGTAGATCGCATTTTATTTAAATTGAAATGAAATTTGAATTTGAATAGAAATGAATATGAAATTAAAAGCACTTTTAGAAAGAAAGAAAGAAAAAACGTAGTCGATTGTAATCTAGATTTGAAAGAAACAGTAAGACAGTTCATTGAAATACAAATCTTTTTAAAATATAAAAACAAAATATCAACAAAGTATACTAAAGGATACTTCAAATTAATCAGACGTCAAAACGTAAATATGAAAATTTTTCTGGCAAAAGCTCTGACAACAAATAAAATAGCCTTGTAAAGTTTCTCAAAAAATGTGTCGTTCGGAATCGACTTTAAACTGTAGGTCCCGCATGCCATAAATAAAATTAACCCACACACACAACATCAATGGTGTGAGTAACTAGGTTGTAATTCCGACTAAAGGGTTCCAATAATCAATTAAGTACGTATGTAAGTGCAAGTAAACTTTATTTTTACATTTTTAAAACAATACTGCTGCAGTTTATAATCAAGCGCTTTCAAATTCTATTTTATCTAATCTTGTTCAGATTTAATACTTATGGTTGGGCAAACTTCTACGTATTCATCATAATACAGATCTCATAGTTTTCATGGGTTATGTAGAAGGGGATATAAGAAAACTAATTGTCTTTAGATGTAATACCTATTTACTGAAATAAAAAGATAAACGAGACATAAGAATAAATTACTAATGACGCCCTAATATAATAAGTTTTGAACAATGTTCGCCTTGAATATTCTAAAAAAAAAAATCACTAAGAAAAAATGTAGATCAACTACAACCAATTTATGTTGGACTCTCTCGGATTTGATTCAAAAGAATATGTAAAATTTTATTACCAATTACAAGTTAAACTTTACAATTATAAATTTTTATCTTAATAAAAGTTGTGGGGAAAACCAATTTTCTTTTTTAAAATATGAAAATATTTCATGATCAAAAGTGGTCATTAAAATCAAATCAAAGTCTTTAAAGTCCTTCCGCTTTTAAATTGATAACCATTAATTCGGTCACTGCCGCCTTGATGTGTAAAACAGAACCAGCCATATCAACAACAACCGCAACAATGGTAGCAGCAACAACAACATTGTAACAGATAGTTAGACAGGAATGTCTGCAACATATCAACACTTAACAAACGCAACTATTTATCCGTGTAACTTGCATGCATGCCTTACCATGACTTACCATGTCATGCAACATCGTTTATAATACGTTTGATTATTATCTGTTTGTTCACCTCTCCTGAAAACTCAACAACGAAAAAAGATTTAAAAAAAAACACACAGAAAAACGCGTTAAAACAACAGCAAAATTTCCTGATTGCAAAATATTATTAAAAATAAAACTAAAAACTAAACTTAAACACACACATACATACATATATCAATATTTACCATCATCACTAATTTATTTATATTTTCTTCTTCTTTTTCTTCTTCTTTTTTACAACATCTCTATTGCAGGGGCCACTTCAAATATTATTGACTGCAGGCATTAAGGAAGTCAATTATCGATACCTGTCTGTGTGTGTCGTGTTGCGTTTCGTTTCGTTTCGTTTTTCTTTCCAACTTAGCGTTTTCCTCTGGCTTTCTGTGCAACACAATTTAAAGAGATGTGGCGTCTCTATTAATACACGACGCTTGTTTATATAGTTCACGTAATAACAGCAATAGCAGCAGCAACATCAGCACCAGCAGCAACAATAGCAGCAATAGCAACAGCAACATTATAATAATAGTAAATAGTAAACAAATTAAAACAAACAAAACACCCATTTAATAATAATTGCAATAGCAAGTGAAGCAGTAGCACAAGTTTGTGTGCAAAAAACAAAAAAAAAAAACAAAAACAGCAAAAGCAACACACGATAAAGACCAATAACCGCAGTCGGCTCTCTAATAGATCGTTAAATGCTTCAAATTACATCCAAACAACAGCAGCAACAGCAACAGCAACAGTAGCAGCTATAGCAACAACAGCAACAACCACAACAACAATTGCTGTAATTTATTTGAAGCTCATCCCGTGAGCACGGGAATTTACATTACAAGTGTGTTTTTATGGAAGCTTCAGTTCCTTAAACAACAAAAAAAAAAACGAAAACACATTAACATTGCCAACGACAACTAATCCAAGTGCAGGAGAAGTCGTAACTGCAGAGTTGCGAGATATCCGTGGCAGGTACACCATATAAGCTGATCTTTACTGCAGTTGAAGTAACGTAACAACGACAACGTAAACTGTTGCACAGGAAAACAGTATTTATCGATTAAAATCAAACACTCAGCAAGCCAGCCAGCCAGCCAGCCAGCCAACCAGCCATCCATCCATCCAGCTCAATCCAATCCGATCCAAACAGTTCAATGAACGTTTTTTTTTTAATTTTTAAATCTTACGACAGTAAATTGAAACATTGAAAGGCAAATAGAGAAGCAACAAAAACAAAATAACGCAAAACGTTCGCAACGCTCTAATCACGTCACCTCCTTCACCTTTACAACTTCATTTCACCCAAACTCAACTCAACTCAGCTCATCTGGAATTCTTCTCTTTTCTCCTCTTCACATCCATCCCTGTTCTTAAGGCAACCATCTGAAATTAATACCACACAATAGTGCTTTCAATAAGCTCCATGTAAAATGCAAGCAACCAAACAATGCAGTCTTTGGTCTCTTATAACAGGTCTCAGCAGTTTGCTGGTCTTAACACAAGCCCAGGTCATCGATACTAATGCCCTGTACCTGCACAATCATACGCCTTCGCTGGCCACAACGTTACAGCAGCATCCAGCTACAGCCACTACACCAGTCCAGCAAACTTCAACGCCTAACTATAGGCAGTTCCCCCAATCAGCCGCCTTGGCTTGACCACTCATTACCCCCTGGTCAAGGGCGTTCAAATACGGCACGTAACCTGTATGCGCCATATCAAAGCTTCTCTAAAGCAGATGTGGCCAACTTTCCTAATTTGCTTATAAGGCCTGATGGCTCAGCAGTACAGACTTTTGGTGCCTATCGTAATGCTCGTGCTTTTAAGCCAGTGATAAATCAGCCACAACAGGCGCTTCGACGTTCCGACTCAGCTGAAGTGGAAATAATTGCTGCACCTGCCGTAGAATTACCAGCCAGCCCTTTGATTACAGTGCCTAGACAATTGGTGCCAACACATGCAGTAAACATTAGTAGAGTGGGTCGCAAACGCAATTACATGTACATTCCACTGCAGCAAGATCAGTCCAATTATCTTTTACAATTGAAACCAAAAACTAATGGCTCATTGGCTGACCTAAAGCCGCCCAGTACTAAAGTAGAACCTGCTTTACCGGAGCTTAGCGATGATACTCCCAACTTTAATGAGAAAACTGAACGCAGTGATGTTAACATACCTAGTCCTCTAACATCCACTGATCGTTATGATCATGGTGAGGAGAATAGCAGTAGACGTGTGGGTTTCTCTTTTCCCAGCTATAGCCTTAGTCCTGCTAATCCCTTCCAGCCACAAGCCTATAGAGAAGATAATCCCATCTTTACAGAGTCTACTGGCTTTGAGCGTCCCTTCAGTGATGATGACAAGGATAAACGCTTGACACGGCAACTGGTATTCGAACCAGACGTCTCTCCCACTTCGTATTCATATGACTTTTCTAGTATAGGCTCCAGTTCCATACCCCATACGCTAAATGCAGCAATTGCCCAAGGTAAACAATATCGTGATGAAGTTACTAAGTTTGGTGACATCAATGGACCCATAACAGCTTTGCCGCAAAGGCCTCAAAGAGGTATTTATTTTGGTGATACCTGAATTCAGAACTGGCACTCTGTCTAGACCCTATACACAACAGCAAAAAACCTTCAATGAGTATGTAGGTCCGGCAGATCCCTCCAGTTCACGTAAAAGTCGTTACTTTCCGTACAAATCTTCACGCAGTCCAAGAGTGGTATTCCCAGTCAATGACAATGTGGGCGCTACCGGTCCTAGCAGCACGGGCACTGGCGTCTATTTCAACGATAATGTTGTCTTCCGGGATCAAAATTTCGGCATCAATGAATTAGCTTCCATCCAGGATGTACGCAATGAATTCAGTTTACAGGACTTGGACAGCTCATCGGATAGTAGTACACCATCAGTGGCTCAGTCGGCCAGTACATTTAAGGAGAAAGGTATGTACTTTTGGGGCCTTATATTAAGGGGAATTTTATTTTTAAATACGTATTCCACAACATAGAAAACTAATCAGATTCCTGCTTATTAAAACATTAAACAACAACAACAACAACAGCATTCAAATCATAAGCGAAAGTAAACGAAGTGAATGGTAAACATTTCACCGCCAAGCAACTGCATTGTTTGAGGTTAGAAATAGATTGGAAGGTATTCTATAACACAGGGTCGAAAACGTTAAGCGATTGTAATGAATAATCAATATAATTTAAGAAGGAATACTGATTCTTTTCATTAGGGCAACGGAATAGAAGTTTGAAGACAAACAAAAAAAAACTTAGAAATAGCAGATGTTGTTCAGATATTTAAACTATCCAAGATAACGGAAGATTTAGAAAAGGATAGTTGTGGTGTATGAAGATATTTAAATTGATACGATGGGCCTATTTATTAAACTATCATAAGATGAAACACAAAGAAACTCATAATTTTTTACTGAAATTGAAGATTTTATTTATCATTTCGCCATTTTGAAAATAATTCCTATGTAACTCTCTCATAACTACCCTTGCTTTTAAAAGATACTGAAACAAATGGAGAAGATGATTGATTTTGTTGAAAGTAGTTATTATTAATTAGCAGCCACCTTTCTCTACAGACATAAATGCATTTGGTTACCATTTTTCACGTTGTTTTGATAGGTTTCTGGTATAATGTGCTAACATAGCTAGGTAACATAGACTCTAGGCTATCCATAATTATCAAGGCTACCGAAATGAAATACACAACATGTATTGAACTGAGTTAACGAAGACACTGTTCTTAACTTCAATTTTTGGCTAACAACTTTACTCCTCATGGTTGTCATAAAAGTAATCAATATACTCCGCATAGTCTAGTAGATAGAATGTTAGTTTATTAGATGAGAACCTGTAGTTTAATACATAGCTCAGATATTTCGAACACAATATTGAACGAGATAATGTAAACTATTTCTTTCGGTGACTTTCTCTAAACATTCTCTGAGAATGAAAAAACTTGTCGTGAAAAGTTTCTCAAAGTTTCTTTAGTGGGGGTTGACATTAAACAGAAGCTACTGGATAAAATTGACAAATACAATTTGGGCAACGTGATAAGCTAGGTTGTATTCCTGACTAAAGGTTTGTAAGGACAAATTACGCAAGTAAGCAAAGAAAATAGTGACTTTAACTAACTTTAATCGCTTTTCGATCTTAGTTTCTCTGAGTTCTTTTATCGTGCCTAGTATTCCTTAGTTTCGACATCACCACCATCTCTCCTTTACACACATTTTATGTTTGAATTTAAAGTTACTGATTTAGTGGGGTAAAGATGGCAAAATTCCTGAAAGGATGTAAGCACCTTTTGTGTAGCGGCTCACATTCTAGATTGATACAACAGACTTTTTAGAACAGGACTACTGATCAAGATGGCCTTTGATTACATTGTACCTACAGAGTTCCAAAATGGATTTTTCTTTTTAATTTCATTGCAATCGCTTAGGAATTTTCTAGCTGGCAATTGTATTCAAAGTTTTGGGTTTTTTTTTAAAATACAGTGCAACAACATAAACAACAACATAGAACGACAGTAAGGCACTGCTTGCTTTTGTTTTTTCTTTGGTATTGTAAGCTTCCACTGTTTCTTTCTCCTTCTTTCTCTCTCTCTCTCTCTCTCTCTCTCTCTTTCTATATGTTTTTTTTTTTGTTTGTTTACCGATTCAGCTGACATCACAAGCGAACTGGAATGCCAGCATCGCGGTGGCACTTGTGAATTTTTTGTAGGCTGCTGGGTGACTGGCGGCCTATTGCAGGGCACTTGTAATGGACTATTACGTGGCTGCTGTCATCGTACAGCGAAATCGGCTAATTTGCGTACCTCCGAATATGTGGGCCATACAATCGATTTGACTGATCTTCCGCAAAAGAACTATGGACCGGTGAAAAATGATCCCAGTGAGTGTTTGACCAAAAACCAAAAACAAAACCAAAATAAAACAAAAACAACAACAGCAACTTACTTATTTTATTGTTTCTGTTAACAATACCAAACAAGACTATGAAATGAAAATAAAAAATAAAAAAACTGCACGACTTATGAATTTAAAAACATTTCTATGAACTACTCTACTCGTACGATATCTGTGTGGGGTAGGAAGGTATCAACAGAAATTCCTTAGCTATTTATGTATGCAAGCATATATGTGTCTCGAATTACCTTATTTGAGACGAAACTTAACCCGGCTAATCTCTTATAATATGACCAAAACAACAATAACAACAATTTAACTGGACTGGTATTATTTCTTATAAAGTGTTTAGTGGTATTTAGTTAGAGGAGGACTAATATGTGGCATGTTTCATAATTTTTTAGTTTTTGTTTTGTTTGTTTTTGTTTTATTTCTTGGCATTCCATTACAAAATTGGAAAATTTTATAGTATTTTGCACGCTGATTATACGATTATTTTTATTTTATTTTCTTTAGTTTTTTTTTTTTTTTAATATTTTATTGCATGATTTAAATTGCATGTATTTGCCCATAAAAATAAAAATAAAAACAAAAACAAAACAACATTAAAATTTTATTGATAAACTTCCTTCTGGGATATTGTAATTGGAGTTGTTTCTTGATAAAAGCATGTTGTGAATATTTTAATAAGAAAATCAAACATATTTCTAGTGGTTCCGGTTAAAGGGAGTAGTGGAAGTAGATAATAGTAGTTAGTGGTATTAGTTGTAGTGTTAAACATCTCTCAATTAATTCATCTCCTCCTTTAAACATACTTATCAGGTATAGGTTTAAAAACATATTGAAATTTTTACAAAAAGGTGACCATAACCACATGAATTGAATTGAACGTACAAACTTAAATAGTGTTCCTGCGGAAGATCAGCCAAAAATCGTTTTAATTTTTTAAATAATTGTTTTTAAAAATTTAAATCTCCCACACAAACACTGTTACAACCGTAAAATCATCAATCAATCATCACCATACAACCTTCATCTCTCTCTCTTAATCTCTCTTTTATATCTCTTTTCATATTTCATTGCTCGCAAGCTTTTTGCTTAAACACTGCTCTTTATTTATTTAATGCATTGTATGTAGAAAGCTTTTAAATTGCACTAAAGTTTGTTAAAACAACAATAAAAACAATAAAAAAAAATAATAAAATATTTAATAAAATTCTAGTAAAAAGAAATTTAAATTAAATCCTGATTAATACGGTGTGTTGAAATTTGGGTAAAAACCTTTTGATTTCTAGGTTGCGGTATTTCATTGGCAAAGCAAACTGCACAGAGACGTATAGTGGGTGGCGATGATGCTGGTTTTGGTTCATTCCCCTGGCAGGCTTATATCAGAATTGGTTCCTCAAGGTAAGTTTTCTTTGCTAAAAGAAACATAAAAAACCAATTAAAAAATATTTCTCTTATTTAATACAGATGTGGTGGCTCTTTGATTTCACGACGTCATGTAGTTACCGCTGGCCATTGTGTAGCCAGAGCTACTCCCCGGCAAGTTCATGTTACTCTCGGCGATTATGTTATAAATTCAGCCGTTGAACCCTTGCCAGCCTATACATTTGGTGTACGACGTATCGATGTACATCCCTATTTCAAATTTACGCCTCAAGCAGATCGTTTTGATGTTTCCGTCTTGACATTGGAAAGGACCGTACACTTTATGCCCCATATAGGTAGTACTGATGTTTGTTTTGTTATACATATGTTTTCTTTGTCTAAATAAAGTATTTTCGTTTTTCTTTTTGAAGCTCCCATATGTTTGCCCGAAAAGAATGAAGATTTCTTAGGTAAATTCGGTTGGGCTGCGGGTTGGGGTGCTCTTAATCCCGGTTCAAGACTGCGTCCAAAAACTTTGCAGGCTGTTGATGTACCAGTTATTGAAAATAGGTAATCACTTAAATATTAAAATACCTATAAAAAGTGTATTCTCGTTTTAATTCAGCTTGCTGAATCACAATTTAGCTTGCTGAATCACAATTTACCTTGCTGAATTAAAATTTGGCTTTCTGAATCACAATTTGGCTTCTTGAATAACAATACAACTTATTGAGTAACAATTTAACTTGCTGAGTAACAGTTCCGCTTGCTGAGTAACAATATAACTTGCTGAATAATAATTCAGATTGCTGAATAACAATTCAGTTTGCTAATTAACAAGTCAGCTTGCTGAGTAACAATTCAACTTGCTAAGTAACAATTCAACTTACTGTGTAACAATCCAGTTTGCGGAATAACAATTCAGTTTGCTAAATATCAATTCAGCCTGCTAAATAACAATTCCGCTAGCCGCATGTATACACAAACATTTACAAAAAAAAAGAATTTTTTCATCATTTTTGGCTGCTGAGTAAAGGAACATCATGAAAATTCAAATAATTTTCAACAGAAATGGTTTTCTAAACTATAGAATCCCAAATTCAGCCCACTGAATGTACCATTTATTTTGCTGAATATAGAAATTTTTATTCTGCATCGTATTAAACTAAAATTTTTTAAATTCTTCTAGAATTTGTGAAAGATGGCATAGACAGAATGGCATCAATGTTGTCATATACCCGGAAATGATGTGTGCGGGTTATCGTAATGGTGGCAAAGATTCGTGTCAAGGTGATTCTGGCGGTCCGTTAATGCATGAAAAGAACGGACGTTGGTATTTAATAGGTATTTAAATAGGCTTTCAAAATCCTCAAAATGCAAATCCTTAATCACTCACATTTTATTTTTGTTTACAGGCGTTGTTTCAGCTGGCTACTCGTGTGCTTCACGTGGCCAACCTGGTATCTATCATCGTGTACCCTATACTGTCGATTGGATTTCACATGTCGTTGGCTTAACAAATAGTATTTAAGATAGACCAGCATAATGTTTAATGCAAACTAAGACAAATCTATTGTAAATAGTATTCATACATATCTCTTGGAATCTTCAATTTTTATTTTTCTAATACTTTTGTCATTACTCTGCCTATCTGTCTGTCTTTATATGATGTCCCTTCAAACATGCAATGCTTCGTTTTTCGTTTTCTATTTTTCAAATACTTTTTTCATCTCATTAATAGAATAGAATGCGTAGTAATTTTTAATTTTAAATTTTTTCTTTTATTTTACAACAAAAAAAAGTAAAAAGAAAACAAAATTATTTTTAATTTTAAGCTTTATAAGTCTTTTATATTTATTAACCTCTTTATTAATGTTATTTGATTTCAACAAATTTCTTTTGCTTAGAAGAGAAAACTGTTAATATTTTAACATATTTTTCTTTTTTTTTTTAAATCCTTAATATTGATTGTATGGTTCAATCAAAACACAAACTAGAATTAACCAGGATTTAAACACTATTTAGCTGTTACTCTTTTTTTTATATATTTATTCAAAATGTAATTTATTTTAATTTTAATAACGTATCGTAAAAAAAAAATATAAACAAACAAACAAACAAAAATACTATATAAATACAAAATGAATTGAATTGTAAATAAAAAACAAACAAAAAATATGAAATAAATTAAATAAAATCGAAAAATTTTGTTTTTTAAAATTGTTTTTATAATTTTTATCTATTTAATCTACGAATCGATTTCTAACTTTTTTTAAATTCTTGAATATTTTAACAAATCTGTCGTACTTATCATTTATTAGAAATTTAAATTTCTTGGTTTATACTTCTGGCGAGTAAAGAAGGCCTATTTACTTACTTAATTAGTCATTACAACCCTTTCGTCAGGATTACAATCTAACTTCTCACGCCACTCATGTTGTGTGTGTTAAATGTAGCTATGACAGGCCTGACCTACAGTTTAACGTCGAGTCCGAACTCTAGATTTTTAAGAAGCTTTCCATGGCATTTTATTTGCTCTCAGAGTTTCTGGCAGAAAACTGCAAAAATATTTCTTTATATTTTGTCTTCTTCGAGATGTCTGATCAGGGGATTAAACTACTGGTTAGCATCTAATAAGCAAACGCACAACCAACTAGACTAAAGGAAACATCACCTAGACCATTTGAATGAATACAAAGATATCACAATCTCTCGCGAAACTATTGACAAAGCGAACGAAAAGCAGCATGCCTAAGTCACACGTAATGTGAGTGGCAGGGTGCCTGCTTATGGATGTTGCAGCATCTCTGTGCAACAAATCCGGGAATGAACTAAAGGCACTAAAGACCGAAAGCAACAGATGTTATTGATTCCCTATGTTACCTTATTTTAAAGCGGTGGACTTGGGCATTACTTGGATTTTACGATGCATATGATTAGAATATACGTCTTCGATAGGCTGTTGTTACATTTCACGAACATGGTAGATTTCCAGATAACTTGAGAATTTGACATAGAACTTAATGGAACGAACTAGCATGGAAAAGCCAATAAGAACGGATGGCAAACCGTATTGGATTTACAGTAAGCATTTGCATTATTTTCCTATGCTATAAACGAAAATACGTTCCCTGAATGTTCAGGTAATTCTTACACTATGACAGGATTCTATGGTGTGGAGAGTATTAAGTTGTCCTGTAGGCTCTGTAATGAGGCATTATATTCCAGGCTTGCGAATCAGCATAGCTGATATGGAAATTAATTGAGTCCACTGCTACAGAGTTCCCCTATGTGGTTAAACGGGCTACTTTAAAGGCATTATGTTTGCTTGAGTTTGGTTCAGTACAGAGAAAGGCCCTCACAATGGTTCTAGATAGGAATTGTATTGAATTTTGCAGCATTGTAATGTAAGGGGTACTTAGACTACAAATAAAAATGTGGCAGAGTGAGCGCTTCAAAGGTTGGCATTTTTCCAATGCTTAAAAATGCTTAAAAAATAGGACCTGATCGTGTAGTATTGTACAGAAGGATTGTACTTTCAAATAAAAAAAGAAATTTGAGAAAATATTGAGTAGTTTTTTTTTTGAAAGCTTTTTCAAAAAAAAAGTTATTTGGTGGAGCCTTTATTTTGCATTGTAATTCTTAATGAAATTAACGTTTTTTTTTAAAGTCACTTAATAATTACTTCTCTATGTTTAGTTTCTAAACTTTTAGAATTTATCTGTACATAGTCTCTTGAACGTGTTCTATTATTGCAAACAAATTTGTTGGTTCTTAATGGTTTAATTTTGTTTTCTTTTTTGTTAAAAAAAAAAAACATATCGTTTTTAATCATGCATACAAATTAACCCAGTTTAAAGGCGTTACGATATTATAACCTTCGACCCTTAAAGGGTTAATCACTTTGGAAATGTTTTACTAACCCGTAAATTAATTATAACCTGAGATCTTATTATAAATAAAATAAAAAAAATAATAATAATTTTTAGAGGGAACTGGTACAGAGAGAAAGACCGGCAATTAAAGATGACATGCAAGCAAACACATCTCAAAAACTAAAAACCAAACAAAAAACAAGACCGCTAAACACCACCAGCACTTAAGCTTGAAAGAAACTAGAAATTTTTCTTTTCATTTCTTTTTTTTAAGAAGAAAAAAAAACAGTGATTATTATATTCTTAACAGGCAATTTTTTTTCTATTTTTTATACGTTTATTAAATAGAAAATGAAAGACGAGAAGAAGAAGAAGAAAAAAAAAATAAAGACTTCTTGGAACCTGTTGTAGCTTTTCCAACATTTACAACGAATGGACGAATGTTCTCATTAGTCAATGACGGGGCTGATGCTGTTGCTGATGTTGGTTACTTTTACTCTTCTAAACATCAGTTTTAGTTGGTTGGCCAACGTATGTAGACGTTAAATTTAAAATTTCAAAAAAAATAACCAAAAAGACGAAAAAACTGTTTTGCTTTTCTTTAAACAGGCAATCTTGTCATAAAGTTGAGCGAATAGCTAGCTAACTGTAGCACAGTGTAATTTGATTTGAACAATATTAATAACGTATTAATTTTTAAATGGGAATTTTTTTTAACACTTTTTAAATGAATTTCTTTCTAATTGAACGAAAGTATAGCGTGAGAAACTCCGGTTTACATGAGCAGAACATGATTATTTCTGGGTGTGTGTGTGTCAATGGGTGTATGGATGTATGAATGTGTGTGAATATATGAAAACTTAATCAATTAAATTGTGACAGGCTATTGACAGCAAAATATATCAATTATTAAGGAAATTCATAGAGTTTCCTGTCTGTGCAAGCAAAATATTTATTAAATTGAAAATTTAAAACAAAAAAAAATTATTTGGGAAAGAAATAAAAATTAATGTGCCGTCATATGTGTTTTCCAAAGTAATTGAAAGAAAAGTAAACGTTTCACAAGCAAATAAACAAATGAAAAAATAGAGCAAAACACTCAACACACTCGTCTACTTTGTTTAGTTTTCTGCAATCGATTCTAAACAATCTTTCGTAAATTATGAGCGTCTGTAGCAATAATCATCGACGACATGAAATTAAAGCTTACAAAGTAAAAAACGCTAAAAAAAAATTAAAAGATAAATATTATACAAAAACACAAATACACTCAGCCACTCAGCGTGGCGATTCTATGATGGTGGTGATGTATGAAAAGTGGAGCATTTTATGTTAGAAATTCTAGTCAATTGGTGTCATTGCCAACTCAAAAAATATTGTGGAATATCTTAATAAAAAATATAAATAAAAATAACATCATGATTAACTAATTAATTTGTAAACAAAATTAAAAAATTCAAACAATTTTAAACATTCAACAGGTATTGAACTATGGTTCTAGGATGGAAGGCTTTTTAATTTCAAAAAATAAAACAATTTTTACTCGTATGTTACATGAAAAGAATCTACAAATTCGCGAAAATTTTCCTTCATTGAAGCTTTCATTTAAAATTATTTATTTGTAGTTTTTTTTTATCCCAATTTTTCTGCATTTTTTTTTATTCTTAGCCTCTACAAAATATATTCCTTATTCTTAATACCAGGTGCAATTACTTTGTATTCGGATTTCCAACAACATATCTTTAAAAAATAATTTTCAAAATTTTTATGAAAATAATTGAAAATATTGTCTCCAGTTCAAGAGGCAATAAACAATTTGAGAAATGCTGCAACAACGGTAACCCCAATTTTAGTAACACAAACGACATGTACTTATGGAATACTGTGACTCTAATCTTTGCGCTACTCTATATAACGATAATTGCCCTGGCCTCGCAATCAGTTAAAGGAAGTATGATTCTATCTTTAATCTCATCTCCAAAGCTTTATTTTTCGTAATAAAACATCCTACACCTCTCTTCTCCTCTCCTTTGCAGATATACTCAATAGTTTACTGGGTGTGCCATCGGAATGTATTCACCAAGGTGGTGTATGGCCATGTAAATTATCATTTTCCTGTTGGCTGCAGGGAGGCAAACATGCACGAGGCTGTGGTTCTAATAAATGGTTATTTTCCTGTTGTATAGCTGCTGAGAGTGAAGTTTCGCCCGCAGCCAATTTAGTGGAAACTGCATTGATGGAATACAACAAAAAGGTTACCGCACTGCCTAAAAGAGTATTCCTAAGGCGTAGAGATGATAATGATCTTTTGTTAAAGGTTAGAAATAAACTTATGAAACTAGAGAAAATGAATTGAATTTTTCTTCTTTAATATTCCAGCCTGAATGTGGTTTGGCACGCAACTATCAACGTACTTTACAGAAACGTATTATAGGCGGTCGGCCAGCACATTTTGCTGAATACCCATGGCAGGCACATATACGCATAGCCGAGTATCAATGCGGTGGTGTTTTGGTCTCTAAAAATATGGTGGCCACTGCGGCCCATTGTGTGCAACAGGCTCGTCTTCAAGACATTTCCGTTTTTTTAGGCGAATTGGATACACAAAATTTAGGTCAAACTCAAGAACCTTTACCGGTGGAGAAACACAATGTCATACAAAAGATAATACATCCCCTATTTGAGTTTCGTATGACCCAACCGGATCGTTATGATTTGGCTTTATTGAAGTTGGCAAAGCCAACTGGTTTCAGGTGGGCCTTCATTAATGTTCAGAAAATTATGGAATTTTTTAATTGACTTTTTCTTTGCAGTGAACACATTTTACCCATTTGTCTGCCATTGTATCCAATACGTTTGATAGGACGCAAAGGTATTGTAGCTGGTTGGGGCAAAACTGAGGCTAGTCTGGGCCAGGCCGGTACGAATATGTTGCAAGTAGCCAGTGTGCCTATAATAAGTAAGTAGAAATTATTATTTTTCATGCAATTCTTGCTTTGGAAGCAAATAATTCTAGATTTTCCAAATAACTAGACGGTGTTTTAATTTTGTTACTGCAGTGTAACCTCAAAACGTAATATTACTTTTAGAATTTGAAGTTCAAATTTTTTTCATTACACTTTAAGCCTCTCTGGAATGTTTACGCTGGCATGAGAGTAAACAAATCGATGTGGAACTATTTAACGAAATGTTTTGTGCTGGCCATTCAGATGGACATCAAGATGCTTGCCTGGGTGAGTGTAATCTTTCAAAAGTGAATGGCTTATGAAGTTTTATAGCTACAAAGCATACTTTAAGGCAGTCATTCAAAACATAAAGTAAAATAAACTTTCATACAATCTCTCTTACAGGTGATTCTGGTGGACCACTTATTATTAAAGAACGTGGTAAGTAGCACATGTACTCAATTATTATTTGTTTTATTAATTATTTACGTTTTTATTTCTTTTTGCTCTTTGAAAACCTTAATTACTTATGATATTTGCCTGTGGTATTTCACTGTTTAATTGCACTCTACTTAGGTCATTATGTTTTAGTTGGCATTACCAGTGCCGGTTTTGGTTGTGGTGTCGATCATCAACCTGGCATCTATCATAATGTCCAGAAGACTTCCAAATGGATCCAAGAGGTTTTAATACGTAATGCAATTTAATTTTAATTTTTGTTTTTAAAAAGAAAAAAAGAAAAAAAGAAAAAAAAGGAAAACTATTTACACTGTACACTTAATTATTAAGATGAACTTTACAACAAACACAAATATAGCTAAAGAGAGATTAATAAACATTTTCTATAATAAATTGTAAAATTTTTAATTTTTATTCGTTTTTACAAATTCAACAAATGTGACCCAAATACTGTTCTCCGATAATTATTTAAATAAATAACCTTGAAATTTATTATTACACTACCTAAACTGTTAAATATTGGCAATAATATTTTATTTATTTTGAATTTTTATTTTATTTTTTGTTTTTCTTTCTATTTATTTACGTTTTAACACATTTTGTAATCCAAAATAAAAAAAAAGTACAATCAAACCATTCCTCCCACTACATTGCAAGCAATTATCCATAATTGATCTTGTAAATAACGCAACAAGAGCCATAATCAAAGAAGATAGTCAGGAAAGATAGAGAAAAAAAATACGAATTAAAAATAAAAGTGTTAAGTGTTGCTCTTTTTGTTAAGCACAGGCCTATTGCCATTATGTCAACAGTCAGTGATAAAAGAGGTCTAAAGAGCGTCAACAAAGCGTCGTACGTGTTAAAACAAAGCAGACTTTAATGACAACAAAACCACTTCACCGCTTAAACTTAATAACTACAAAAGAAATACAGAAAAAAAAAAACAAGAAAAAGAAAAATGCTTTAAAAAAATTATGTCATTTGGCCTTAAATGCTGCCAATTTTAGAAGAAGAAATGGGGAAACTGGCACAATCACCTGGGCACTTATAATAACAATCACTGCAGCAGCGACTTGCAACAACACTATTATTGTTACGTATTGTTTTTGTAATAAATTTTATAGTTCTCTGTCTTTTGATCTCTTTCACACACTCTCTCTCTCTCTCTCTCTCTGTCAGCCGATCTCGTTTGTTTGTACACAGTTTTTCTGCCGTTAAGTTGTTGAAAATAAAAATAAGTTTCTATTAACCCACTGAAGACCAAGCTGGTAGAAAAAAAGACGTCAACAATATTTCTCTTAACATTTTCTCAGATCCCAACAATCGACACGAACCAATACCCTTCTTGTCAGAATAGATTTTGCAATTGTAGTATACATACATACATAAATAATACATAATTGGTCATTACAACTCTTCAGTCAGGATTATTGACCTAGCTTCTCACACCAGTTATGTTGCATGTGTTAATTTTATACATGGGTTGATTCCGAACGACAGATTTTTGAAAAGCTTTTCATGGCAATTTCATTGACTCTCAGAGTTTTTGCCTAAAATTTGCTAAAATGAAGTCGCCGAAGAAATATTTTCATATTTTCGTTTTGATGTCTGACCTGGGATTTGAACCGTAGACGTAAGGCCAGAAATAAGCCAATACAATACCTACTAAACAACTGCGACTTCGTAGCATAGTAGTTTAACACAAACTGAAGGCTTATTTAGTCTTTTTAAACTTATTTTCAAAGCCGTTTGAGTTTTAAATCTTCTTTAAAAATACCAGGATAATACCACTAAACATTGGTAAAGAAGAATTTGTATTCAATCTGCTTACACTGATCCCGATAGAAAAGAGACTTCAACAAATTTATCTGCACTAAAATGTGTCTCTAGAAAATAGCCCTCCAATCGTAAAAGATATTAAGTACGACATTTCATATATTTTAATAAATATATAAGGGCCCTATCGCCTCTAAACGTGTTAAAAGATAACATATACTGTTTAACTGAAATTGATTTGTTTAAAACGTTTAAAATCAACTCGATTGTAATAATTTCGGCTTCCACTTCAATTCAACACTACCACAGACACTAAGCTTTAATATGCCGCGATAGGCAGTGACTAACAGACACGACAATTTTACTAAATTAACTCACAAGTTCCAAACAATACAATACATTTACAATAATCATAACAATAAAATAAAAAAACAAAAATATACAAAAATAAATATAAAATAATAATTTATATCGGGTCCGCCATCTAACGTTTTTTTTTCAACTAGTGCTTCATTACGTGAATGGTAACACTTAGATTTGACAGATAATTAGTTTAATCCTTCCGCTGAACGAATAAGGTTGTGTATACGCTAAGTCAATTGACCATCGCTTCGCTTAGTGGGCCTGCAATCGACTTACAGAAGATGCCGATTTTGGTAAAAAAAAAAAAAATTAATCTTTTCAGATGAAGCTCATTTTGATCTTGTCGGGTATGTAAACAAGCTAAATTGTCGCATTTGCGGCGACGCACCCAAACGAGTCACTATTTGAGGCAGATTTGGGCCATTTTTCTTCGAAAACAAGCAAGGAGTGGCCGCTGCAGTCAATGGCAATCGTTATCGGGCCATGTTGAACCAATTTTTGTTCACAAAAAGTGAAGAGGAGGATATTGCCAACATTTGGTTTCAACAGGACAGCGCTATGTGCCACACACCCGAAGCTACATTCGATGTTTTGCGCCGTGTTTTAAAAGATCGCATTATTAGCCGCAGAACTGATATCGTTTGGACACCTCGGAGCTGGGATTTGACACCGTTGGTCTATTATTTGTGGGTTGCCGTCAAATATAAGTATTACGCCGATAAGCCAGAAACAATTGACGCTTTAAAGGACAATATTCGTAAAGTCATTGATGAAATACAGCTGCATACAATCGATAATGTGCTTAAAAATTGTACCGATCGTGCAGGCTACTGTATGGCCAGCCGAGGCAGCCATTGGAATGAAATTATTTTCCATTATTAAACGGAAGGATTGTATTTTCAAAGAAATCTAAGAAAATATTCAGTAGTTTTTTTAATGCATTTTCAAAAAAAAAAAAAGTTATCTGGCGGACCCTTTACATTTAAATTTCCTACATGTTATTTTTATCTGTTTAAACTTTAAAGCAGTCTGCTCTCACATTAAAGCAGTTATCGACCGTTGCCAGTCATTTAAGAAATTATGCAATTTTATAAACTGTTTTAAACTGTTTTATGTCACATGAAAGAAATTTAAGGCACAATATAAAATGAAATTCTTGTTAAAGATAAAAATATTTAAAAGATACAAAAAAGATTTCATAACCACCGAGAGATATACGATATACATAAATGATGAAGAGATGTCATCATTTGAAATGCACTTCCCTAACGTGTGTGTATACATATTCAACCTTGACTTAATTGCAGTCTTCGACATTCGAACCAGTTTTCAATAATGATGGCTGATTGACAAGATGTTTGTACAATTTCAACCGGAAATTTTAAATTAATTTCTATTGAAAACTCCATTATTAGTCACACACATTCAGAGATATTTTGGAAAGAAGAGTGTTTGTAATAGCATAACTATTATGCATAGGCCCGTATGTATAAATTGAAGTACAAACCTGTATTTGCACGTACATGTTGTATTATGCAAGACCAAGTCTTTTGCTTTATATGGCGGCAAGACAAAATGGAAAATTATAATAATTTGTTGTGTTGATTGTTGTTTGTTTATTTATTTTGTTGGAAAACAAAAAAGTATACAAACAAACGAAAATCTTTTTATCACTTTAAGAGAGTATTCACACCTATTTAACGAACAAAATTAAAAAGCATTGAATGCACACCTGAGTGCTCAACTAATTTTTGTTTGTAACATAATTGTCATTGTCAACGGGTACTCTTAGTATATTCATCGAATCAGACGGTTATTACTGACCATCCATCACAAGGCCACACAATTTGAAAAAACTAGTCTCTGTATAAACGAGTTTATGCTGATTATGACAGATTTTTTAATCACAAAATGGAATTACAGTCGCATTGTTTTCCGTTTTCAAAACAATGACTTGCTAACAATCAGATGCTCTATAGCTTCACCAGTTTGTTGATGAGATTTACTAAATTAGATTGATAGTGCATCAAACAATTGCTTGTGATTTTATTGCAAAAAATATTGTTTGTTTTTATGTCAATTGGATTTAGATATGTAAACAGGAGCATTTTTGTTTCTTTTTCCTAATCTTACAATGAAAATTTACTCAAATTAAACGTATTTGACTTATTAAATCGGTGGAGTGTAATAAAAATATTCGTACTCTTACTCGATTGGAGGTCTGGGATTATTGGATTATTTCCTTATTTTATATTTTTAGAGTTTTTGACAGAAGACTGCTGAGAGCTAAGTCGTCGATGTAATATTTTATTTGTGATATCTGAACCCGGATTTTAAGCAGATGCTCTCGTCTAATAAACCAACACACTAGCTACTAGATCATGGCGACTTCATTAATTAGAAAGGATTTTTGATTCAATGTGCACAGACCGATACCGGTAATAAAACGCATTCATAGAGAGTCGATTTATCGACGATTCGCACTTTAAGGGCTTAATTTATCGAATTATTTTTTTCCCCGGTTTCAGTCTGAATGATTCTTCTGCAAGTGATTTATAGCGATAGTGGTATATTATTAACACAGAAGAATTAATTACCTTAAGATACAGAATACATAAATAAATCTACCAAACATATAGTGCTTAAAGGGTATATAACTTCACATTTAGCACTATTTTACGTTTAGTTTTCAAACCACAAATACATACATTCATACATAATTGACCATTGACCATACATAATTGACCATTACCATTGACCGTAATCCTGACTGAATGGATTACAGCCTAGCTTCTAACACCACTTATGCTGTGTGCGTTAATTTTATGTATGAGTGATGGGACCTACAGTTTAAATTCGACTCTGAACGACAGATTTTTGAGAAGTTTTTCATGGCACTTTTTGCCCGAGATCTGCTGAGAGGCCGCCGCCGAAGAAAAATTTTTTTTCACATTTCGTTTTGATGCTTGACCTGGTATACGAACCCGGGCTTTACGTCTAATAAACCAACACACTAACTACTACGAACCATAAATACATTTTATAAATACTTTTTATAATATTGCATGAACTGTAAGTGCTAAAAAAAAAGTAAAGTCGTGACTTAAGTTTTTACACCCATAATGATGCAAATTTAAAAGTCAAAATAAAATTTTTCGTAAATATTTAAAACGAAAAACCGTAAAAAACTAAAAATATTTCTTTTTACTGAGTCACATTAAATTCCACATAAACTCAATGAATTACAAATTTCAATAAAATCAATCACTCACCTTAGAAAAATCGAAACGAATGTGGCAAAATTAATCTCCAAATTTAATGTTGTTTAGCTTTGTTTATGCATAAAAAAAGTTGACCTTCAATTTGGTATGGAATTTCCTCTAGGCATGCAAGTGAGATCGCTTAACAGTTAATGGCTAATAACGGTGAGGCTAAAAGAGAAAGACACGGAAAGAATAAGTTATTATTATTGCTCTCCTATAAAAGTAAACATAAATAGAAAAAAATACTCTCTTTTTGTCTTTTCATAATTTGCCTGAACTCAGTTTTGATAGACACTGTCATAATGAATTGCTTTTATGTAAAGATTTAACCTCGCAGAGAGAAAGAGAGTTAAAGTTTTAGGTACATTTTTTAAAATGATAATAAAAATTTATTTCTTTTATATTACGTTACATATACGAGGTTGGCTTAATAAGATTGGTTAACTATGGTGATGTGATTAATACTCATTTTATTACAAATTTTGTTTTTAAAACATAAAATGATTGTTTATTACTTTTATTTTTTTTTTTTTATTATTAAACATTTTCAATACATCTCCAAAAATGGCTTTTAACCACCCTCGTACAACTTTATCAGCAGTTATCATACAATATTACGACAATCGCAAAGATTTGTTTTGTCAATGCAAACTCATAAAATTTTTTACTCATTTTTTCCTCTGACGATTGACTTTGTATCCGTCGTGTATTTGTTTTTGTTTCCCTCATTTATTTGTTGTTTTCCTTCTTTTTGCTGTTTTTATTTACTTTCGATTTCATATGACTTTGTTTGACTGCTTTTATAGCTACATACATATACACACATTTACACTTCTGCTTATTAATTACTGGTAAAAAGAGTATTTAAGCCAAGTTTTAAACCAAAACAATAACAAAAACTTAACAAAATTACCACAAAAGCACAATTTCAAAACATTAAACCTTACTTGTATGTATATGATATATACATGTATGCATGTATAAGTATATGTATGTATGGATATGTATGTATAGATATGTATGTATGGATATGTATGATGATCCCATATGTTTTGTAAACGAAAAAAAACTGATTTTCTATTGGAGCTGAGTAAAGAGTCGATGATTTTGTATGGCTGTCATAGTGTTATTGGGTATTTTGACGCAAAAACACATACCCGATCAATTAAACGGAATGCAACAGTAACAGTAACAGAAACGAACGCTACCTACCGAAACTAAATGTGACAAAAATTTTACGAAGATTTTATAAACGTGCCCGGTCTAAATGGTCTGAAACCTCAAAGCCCAGCCAAAGAGTTACAAAAGTGCGATTTTTTTTTTCAAGTGATAAATACGAGAAGTATTTTGCATTTTTGATAAGTAAAACTACAACAAAAATTATTACAAATATTTTGTGTATGCAAAGTGTATAAAATTAATAAAAATAAATTCAAAATACCGGTCATAATAAATAAATAAACAAAAAAACTCATACACAAAATTAGGTTACAATTGTTCAATTGTTTAAATTTGTCAAAAGAAAACAAAAAAAAAAAAAACCACAAAAAATTAAATAAATTTAAAAGAAAATATGTTTCAATAGTTATTAAAAAAAATAAATAAAATCTTTTAAAAATAATAAAATAAAACACAGTATCTTTTGTTATACAAATAAAATAAAATTAATTTAAAAAAAAATATATTTGAAATCACTATGCTTAGAACTATTCATTATGTAAAGTTTCTTTTAAATGGAAATGTTTTAATAGTGTGGTTGTTGTCTGTGCTAATGGCATTTAAGTGTTGGTAAATGCTTCCGTTAATTATAATTCCGTTTATAATGAGGCCATTAACCCGGAACTAAAACAGGCCATACAAAAGGATTTACCCAAAGAAGCAAAATTTTTCGATGAATTGGATTGTAAGTAAACATTTTATTACACATCAACAGACATTAACAGATTCACGTGCATGGAAACATAATTAACAATGAAATAAAGGCATAATATTATGAATATATTTTCTTTAGGCAGACTACTCGTTTACAGCGAAGTCGCCTTATTCTAAAAGGTAGTGTGTTGGCTTATTAGACGAGAGAGTCCATGATTGAATTCCCTGGCTCAGATATCCGGACAAAATGGAATATAAAAAATATATCCTCGATGACTGCCTTTTAGCATATTTCTGGCAAAAACTCTGGAAGTAAATAAAATTTCCATGAAAAGTTTCTCAAATTTCTCGTACGAAGTCGACATTGAATTGTAGGTACCGCCACTTATAAATAAATTTAGCCCACACAATATGTGTGTTGTGAGAAACTAGCTCGTAATCCTGACTAAGGAATTGTAATGACCAATTAAGTAAATAAGTAAGCCTTATACAGGACACTCTTCCTGCAGAAGTTTTCCTGTCTTATCATATTATACAGCCTAACGAACCATTGAACGGAGAAAGACTCTCTCTTTGTATTTCTCTCAACACTTCCATACAGCTTATTCTCCTAATTCCTAATCGAGAGTGACTCCCAGAGTATTGGTCGCTAAGCACAAAGTACAAAAAATGTGCAATGAAGTCGTTTACAGAGTCACTAATAAAAGCAAAGCATCTGCTTTACAAATGTCCAGATCATTTATGTAATGCATATGATGAATTTTTTCCCTAGAGTTTTTGTAATAAAATTATTACGATTGAAATTGATGGACAATTGTTTCCTTATATGTTTTCTAATAGGGCAACTAAAATATATAAACAAACAGCGGTCTTTTCCTATATGAATTTTAATTAATTTACATTACAAAGACATAATCAAAACATAATGCTCGTCGACAAACTATTGAAATATTTGTGTTTTCCGAAATATATGCAGAGGAAATCTGTCAAATGAGGGACAAGTATACAATAAATATGATAGAAATTAATTTCTAAAGTATGAAATTTTTAATTAAGATTTAAAATTTTTCCATTAATAACTTGAAAGATTATTGAAAAACAATTAAATGTTTTTAATGGAAAGTATAATCGGAAAGTCGAGAACTAATAGACCAAAATACAGGTTAAAAAAATTTAATTTTAAAAAGTTATTTATCTGTTTACATATGTATGTACATAATCAGGTAATTAAAACAAGATTTTAAAGTATTTGTTTATATTGAATTTAATTTATTTAAACAAATCAGATACATTCAACAAATTTTAAAGTCAAACCTTAGGATAATGAAATCAATTACAGGTTTTGTTTTGCTTTACAAACAATTTTAATTTTCTTTTTGAATTCTTCAAGGGTGGCTCATAAAAATATCAAAAACTATATACCACAGTGTATCCAAAAAGAAATGTATCCAAAATGTATCCAAATTATTCAATGCAACTTTTAGCACAACAACTTTTATTCGCACCTATATTTTTCATTGAAGCCTTCCGCTATAAAACCATTACTTTGTATGACCATTACTTATGCCACCATTAGCATCAACTCAATAGTTATCAACGGCTTAATCATGTAAAATCATTAAAAATTTTTGTTTTTTTTTTTTGCATCTCTTTTAAAACACGGAAGAAAAACCAACAGTTCAAGTGAAAGTATTTTACAACCATCACCAATATTAATTACAAACTTTTTCCCCTTTCAACTGATGACTATTGCAAATGAAACAAAAAAATTATATTTTTTTTTATTTATTTCTTGTATTATGAGACTGAGGACCTTCATAATCTTAGTCCAAAGAGAATATTTTATTATTTTAAATTAATTTATGTGAAAACCAATATGAATCCCTGAATTTTATTGAAAATGTATGCACTTTCTGCAGCAACATGAATGTGATGTGCAAATTAAAAACGTTCGTGTCTTAAGTCTTTTGTTTTTTTTATAAACATTTTTAATGTTGAACTTGCCTTGATAGTTTTATAGGAAATATTTACTTAAAATTTATGGTTATTTTAAACTTTAGTTTAAAAAGATATTAAAAAAAACCACATTTGTAATTGTATTGATTAAAATCATAATTTATGGTGTTTTTCCAAATGCTACCAGTCTAGACAATTACATGTTTGACTTTGATTTTCTTTTTTTTGTCTTTTCCTTTTCATTTTTTCAAATATAAAAAACCAGTAGCTAAGGCTCCAAAGTTTGGACAGCCCAGTCTTTTTTTTTTATCTCACTTTTTTTCTTTTGTAAAATAATTGATTTCAATGTAAACCATACATATAATCGAAAGAAAAATGTAAGAAAAACAAAAAATAGTTTTCTTATTACATTGTAATTTCCATGCAAAGACATACAACGAGACAACGATAAACCAGATTGTGATGGTTTTTTTTTGTTTTCTTTTATGCCTGTTTTAGTTTTCATCGATTTCATGTGTAGGCAACAAGTTCAATGGCATGAACATTTAGAGCTTAATAAAGTAAACATCAACACAACATATTAATTGTTAAGTGTCCATGTACAATAATAATAAAAATAAAAAAAATATCCAGGAAAACAGCTTTTCCAACTGACAACCAGTATAAGTTTAAACAGCCAACATGTTCATTATGATCAAAGAAAATTTACCAAAAAAAGCAGTAGAGCAGCAGAGACAAAATAGCAAAAAATAAACGAAAAAACGAAAAAACCAAAAACTAAAGAAATAAAGACATAAAAAAATAGAAAATTAAACAACAACACTTTGTATTTTCGTGTAAAAACAATCATAGAAAAATAATAATGCTCTCTTGTTAAAAGAAAATCAAAATACGAGCACGCACAATGGCATACAAATGGCAAAACTAGTCAAACAAAGTCACAACGACCTATGTTTCCTTTGCTATAAAGCAATTCCTACATCTTCTTGTTATTCCTATACTTTGTTTCAGTTTCGTTAATCAAGTTCTATCCTGCTTAGGGAATTAGTCTATTAGGCGCTAAAAACAAAGTCCTCTTACTTTATTTCTTCGCCATAACGATGTAGAATTCTTACTGAGCCGCCTCTGTTTCTCCCGTCTCCGTTTTTTTCTAAAGGTAGCGCTGTTCAATGTATATACCACTCTACTTGGTCGTAATGTCAGCCCGATTATAGTAGCCATGCTTACAAGTCATTTTGTTATGGGAAGACACTCAGAAAGAATGCTGCTTCCATCTAACGACTTCTGCCGTAGGTGCAGATCCGCTGAGGAAGAGGAGACTATTATTCGCTTTCTTTGTTAGTCCCCATTTCTTGCGAGGTGCAGATATATGTTATTTCCCTCTGCAATCCTTTTCAGTAGGAAGAAGCTATTGATATTGATGTTAAGGATATAGCTTCATTTATCAAAACCTTCTAGATGATTTTCCATACTGATACCTTGCGTTGATCAACTTCTTCAATAGTTTGGTGTAACTTATTCAGTACAGGGACTGCGTTAACCTGTGGCATCGCAGAGGGCCGGTATGCATGCTCAAGTCAGATTTTATTATCAAAGCCATCACTCCAACCTACCTTACTACCTACATCTCCGGTGTGGACAAATGTTATTAAGTCTGCCAGATGGATTATTTCGAAGGAGCGCCCTGGTAGTCTAGTAGGTAGTGTGCTAGACTATTAGCGTGAGGGTCGTGGGTTCGATTCCCACCAGAGGCTCTGGTCTGTGACACTACACCGAGCGTATGGTCGAAGCTACTCAGCTCGTATAAAATTAGAATATAATTTGTAATTGTATTGTAATTAATAAATAAAATAAAAAATAAAAAAAAATAAATTATTTGGAGGAGATTAAAAGTCTCCTGATTTTATAAATACGGAATCCATAATGAAAATCTTATCTGGGTTTTGATCTACGATAATTGTTAGTCGACCGTACGATCTAACTATTCTGCAGGCAGATTTTGCAACGAATCATAAATATAGTAAATACAGTGCCATAGTGCAAGATCAAATTTAATTTGTACTTTGAAGCATGCGCAACTGCTGTTTACACTTGTCTTTACTGGTGGTTAGTTACAGAGTAATCGTGGACTAACGGATAAATTGAAATTGATGGCTGTTTGGTTCGCTGACTAGCTGGAGAAGACAAAAACTTAAAAACAAGCGATTAAATTAATTAATTTTTTTTTTTTTAATTTTTTATAATCAAAAGAAAATAATAAAAACACATGCACACACACAAAGACACGAGAAATAAACAAGACATGAGCGAAATGAAGAGAAATAAAACAGCAACCAAAAAGTAAATTTTTTTAAATAAAATTTAAAACTAAAAACTAAAAAACTGAAAATAAAAACACTGAAAACAATTTTAGTACAATAAAATGAAAGGTTGAGAGTAAGTTTTTTTAATGCGTTTCAGTACTTTGGTTAGTTTTGAAAAGTGAAAAGCGTAAGATATCTACCATAAATGAATGAATGAATCAACGAAACGCTGCTGCTATGGAATTATGCTCCAGTACTTCACATTGGCTTTTTTCTCCATTATTATCTTCATCATTGTCGTCATCATCATCATCATTGCCTTAGTTATTCCATGCAGTGGTTGTGTTTTTTTTTTCTTCTTCTCAGACAATGAAAAGACTTGCAAGTGGAGCCAGTGTTCGTCTCCAAGAGTTTAGTTCTGATTTAGATACGCAAAGGTGCGGTTCGTGAAAAACTACAATTCAACTCGTTAACACAAATGGGATTATAAAAAAGCATACAGAAACCTGCAAAAATATTTTTGGAAAAATTAAAGCTTTCTCTTCTTCTTTTTCTTCTCTATCAAACCACGACTGTTTTTGTGTTTTTATTTCAAATAAATTATCAAAAAAAAAAATTAATTTTCCTTTCGCTTTCAAATAATTTTGGTGAAAATTTAAAGTCAAAGAAATTTTAAAGAAAAAATTCATTTCCAATTTAAAAAAGAAGAAAACTAATTAATCCATTTAAAATATGATGAAAATTTAACACAAAAAGTGAAAAAAGTGAAATTTTTTTTGGATTTAAAATAGAAATTTTTTGTTTCAAAATAAAGAAATAGAAAAGCTTGTGTAGTTAATTGTAATTTAAAAAAATATGTCAACAATAAAAAGAATTAAAACTAAAAAAGATACTTGGCTTAGATGGACTTTTGAAATATTGTGTCTTTTGGTGCACTCCAGTAATTCCTCACAGATTTTAGCTTATCCAACAGCCCAACAAGAACACGATTTAATAATATTGGATGCCTTATCACGTCGTAGTGGCACTGGCTACTATGGAGAAAATTCCGTTATGGAAATGCTAGCAAGAAGTATTTTAATTTTTTTAACATGATATTATTCATAACAAAAAGCCCACGAATAATGATACGAATTAATTCAATTTCTTTAATTTTCTTTTCTCTTTTAGTGATACCACAAACATGTCGTTATCGTGGCCAAAAATTTGAATGTGGCCTGTCGATTTCATGTGTATTGGGTGGTGGTAAACCTGTGGATTTATGTTCAGGTGGCATGATATGGTCTTGCTGTATTGACAAGGATTCGAACGATGAAGAACAACAAACACATGCTGGACAAGTTAATAATACCAGTAAGTATCCGCACAACTAAGCATACAAGAATTTACTTCTTTTATAATAGAAAATAATTTTGAAATAAGGTTAGCAGCAACTCCTTTTGACATGTGCGTCAATTTTTTATTTTTTTTTTTCATGGTTTTATTACTGATTACATTGAAACGCTTGGCTTCAACAATTATTATGCAATTTCAGTCTTTATTTAATTTTTTTTTTAATTTTATTGTAACAAATACGATGAGACTTGCATTAACTTTATTATACTCTTCAAAATAACTGGAAAAAAATAAAAATAAAAATCAAAAACAACAAATAATGCAGTTTTGTAGAGCATTTCGTAAAATTGGTTAAATTCTATAAACTTTAAGACTAAGCAGCAGAAGTAAAAAAAAAGACGACGAGCAAATAAATTAAATTGTAAATCAACTACCAACAATCAAAGCACATAATGGAAGCACATTTGAACAGTGACAGAGTTTCTTAAACATGCAACTTCTTATTGTAACAGAATCAAGTCAAGCCTGACTAAATAACACTCTACAATGGTGCGCACACTATGTTTTTGTGAGGAGTTGTGAATAGAGATTCAATTTAATCTGGTTACATTTATTTAAAAGATAAAGTTCATATGATATCTTGGGTCAGTTATGGATCAATTAGTATTAATTATGTTACAGTCTTTAAAGCATTCAGAACATATATGTATTTGAGGAACAAACGGATTTCGAATTTTCCCAAGTTTACCTCGTTAGATGTAGACAATCGTCAGTTTCGATTAGCTCCACCATCGTAGAATGGTAACTACATCATCGACTTCAGAAGCTATTCTCCGAGAATAATGACCTAAAATGGATATTTTACGGTTTTTCTTTGGTTAAAGCTGAAATTCAAACAAATCTCCTGAAAATATGAATTGTGTTGATGCTACTGCTACTTTAGCAGCCAATCATGTGTGTAGTATTGCTTGATTTGCTGCCACAGTAGTAGTGTATTGGGTAGTCGCCGTAGTCCAGCAAGTAGTGTGTTGGCTTATTAGATGTAAGGCCAAGATTCAAACGAAAAAATTAAAAAAAAATATTACTTCGGCGATTTCCTTTCCGCAGATTTCTGGCAAAAACTCTGAGAGTAAATAATATTGCCATGAAAAGTTTCTCAAAAATCTGTTGTTCGGAGTTGACTTTAAGCATGTATAAAATTAACACACATAACATAGGTAGTGCGAAAAACTATTTGCTAATCCTGACTGAAAAGTTGTAATGACCAATGATGTAATAGTGGATTGAGGTAAAGGAATTTTATCGTGGCAATGTAGTCCACACGAATCAACATTAACTTGTAAGTCAAAATAAAGGCTTTAAGCGTTTGTAAGTTATGGTCCTTAGACTTCTACCTTTGTTTCTATAAATGGCAGACACTTTTATTGAAGCAATAGGAGAAAAATTTTAAATTATTCAACCAATATTAAAATTATTATGGCTAGACCGGCTATATTAGCAAAGGCATTGTAATCTAACTCATTTAAGTGTCAAGAACAAGAAGGTCATAATAAAATTCATCATTTCCCTTGCCCCTAAGCAATATTAGTAATTGAAAAGAGCGGTAATATTGTTTATAGAATCCATAATTACAAAAAATGTCCTGTTTTCCTTGCCTAAAAACAGTATTCAATTTGATTTCTATAAGAATACCTTTAAACCTCTGCACAAAGGCCACATAAGACGAAAAGTCGTTATAATTATATAAAATAGTTTAAAACTTATCAAACATCCTACTTATAACATAATATTTGCAATAAAATGCAATTCAAGATTAAATCCCCTATTAAGACAATATTACGTTGTGCTCTAATAACCCTTTTTGTATGTCTGGATGAGTTTTTTGTTTTATGCCCAACAAAAGCAAACGTTTGTGAGAAAAAATAATTTTAAAAAATAAAAGAGATTTAAATGTCGAAAAAAAAAAATACTACGTCTGTCCATATTTGCTAAATTTAAATAATCAAAGGAATTGAAATGAAAGTGAATTTTTGTTAACGTAATATTCCTTACAAATGTTTCTACTTTCTTTCATTTTTCTTTTCATTTACTGGTGCAACGTTTTCTTTTATTTTTCGTATTATAAAATTAAAATTTAAAAGAAAAAATTAAATAAAATAAAAAGTGAAACTCTTTTTTTTTCTTTTCTTATATTTTTCCCATTGAAGAGGTTAGTTACTCTGGTGGATTTGATGACTTAAGTTGAGATATTGGTGTTTCATGTTTTTACTTTTGTTTTTTCTTATTTCATTAAAATTTAAAAAAAAAAATCAGTTTCTTTTCTTTCTTTTTCTTTCAACACAAGCATTTCCATTTATTTCACTTGGGATGTGATTTCGCATTTTTTTTTGGTTTTATTGTGTTCGAGTATAATTTTTTTTTTAATTTTCTCACTTTTGAACTGAAACAATAAAAAAAATTATTAAAAAGAAAATGAAAACAAAAGTAAAATTAATAAAGAAAATAGAAAGAAGTAAACAGAAATGTAGAAGAAGAAGGAACTGAAATTATTGGAGGATGACGACTTTACTTGCCGCATAGCATGTTGAGCTATTCTGCGTTTACAGTAACTATTACTCGTATTAACACTGCCATTGCAATAATTAACGGTGCTGTAGCAGTATTTTATAACAGTAAATTTTTTTGTTTTTTTTTTATTTTTTTCGCTTTCTTTGTAATGAAACTAATGTCTGTCCGTTACTCTCAGGTGATAATGAAGGTCTGCTGGTATTCCTTTTGCTTTCAACATCATTGTCATCACAAGCAAGTCAAATAAAATCAGATCGTGTCTGGTCTAAATTATTGTATAACAATTTTCTGTGTATTGTTGTTGTTGTTGGTTTTATTTTATTTGTTTTATTATGTGTAAATTAAAAATTATCTCATCGTCATAGTTTCATTGTAGATTTTTTTTAATTTCTTTTTTATCAACTAAATGTGGCATGTATGTAGTTGTTATTGGTTTTATTTATTTGTTTTAATATTTTATTATAATTTTTTTTTTTTTTCATTGTTTAATAGTGTGTAAATGAAACATTTTTTAAGCAATCTTTTGCTGGACTCTTTACTTAGTTTATATAATACAAAATTATATGCTTAAAAATGAAATAAAAAAAGTATTTCATTAAAATATTATTTGTTTTAAGACGTAAAATCTTTATCAAACAAAAAAGAAAAATTCATTTGAAAAGCTTGCTTGACACTGTTTCTTATTTAATAGCAATTACATGACATTAATTTGCGGTTTTAAAAGCCTAGTTATTATTGTTGTTTATAAATTGAAGACAGTTTCTTCATATATGTAATCTTTTAAACCACAAATTGTTTATAACAAAGTTTTAAAACCTGTGCTATGTTTTGTTGTTAACTGGCTATTTCAACTCAGGATTTAGTCAGGATTCCAACCTAGCTTTATACATCACCTATAATCCCACCTGTTTTGGGATCTACAATTTTACTTGGATATTGAACGACAGATTTGATATGCTTGTCTAGACAATTTTTTTTCGGAAGACTGCTGAGAGAAAGTCTTCGAAACAAATATTTTTTCATATCTGAGAGAACATTTTTGTTCTCATAAAAAGTTAAAAAGGAGTTCAATGGTGCGCAAATGATAACGTAACAAGTGATTTTAGCAAATTTCAATTTTTCTTTTAACAACTACACTAGCTAAGCATGGAAGCTGTAAAAAATCCGCTTAAATTTTCAACCTGTTGATTAGGCTTTGATAACAACACCTCAACAAATGTAAAGCTTGATCACCTCTAAAAAAAAAAGGTTAAACGGTTTTTATTTTATTACACTTAATAAGATTTGTATGTAAAATATTATGTTATCCAGTGAGGCCTATTTAATAAATTTAATTGTAAATCTATGTGCCTTGCACGGTTAAATATATTTCGTTTCTTTAGGTGACATCATACATTTGTATGACATTTATCCAGATCTGGCCAATCATAATAAACACCAGAACAGTGCATCGTATATGCAATCATTAAAACGTCCAACATCCAGTCATTCGGCAATATCAAATTATCCGGCTGTAATAAATAATCATCAGTATCAGATATCATCGTCATCATCAGCCCACTACACAACAAATAGGCCTCATTCACCGCCAGCTTTAGTGAATTACAAACCGCACACAACAAGGCCTGGAAGTGGCAATGGATTTTCCAATGTACCAAATAATTGGGATCACGACACAAATCATTTAGGCGGTGCTGGCTCACATGCAGGCATAACCAATCATTTGGATAATTTTTTTGATATACCACCAGAGCCTCAAGTACAAAGGCCTTTAAGCTTGGATAGTAGTGCTCACTCCTTAGGCGGGAAATGATGCCAACTATGCGGTAGGCAATGTTTTGGATTTGAATAATGGTGAAATAAGTGATGATTATGATGGGGGCATAGGAGGCGGAGGACCAGCCAACAAATATCCCGATAGTTCATATCGACCAGTACCGGGTATTTTTTTTTTTTTTCAAATAAATTAAATTATTACGTTGTTGTTGCTGTTGTAATTTCTTTTTTTTATTATTCTTTTGTATATATTTTAAATGGTTTCACTTTCTTTCTTTCAATCTTTTTTATCTCATCTCTCTCACTTCATTCCTTGGGGGACTTTGGTAAAAACAAGAAAAAAAAACAGAAATTTTTTATTTCTCGTTGACAAATACACCCTCTCTAGCACTCTTTTCAAAGGCTTGCACTGCAATTTCTCTTATTATTCCACTTGCATATATTTCCTTTAAATTTTATGTTATTTGTAGCCTAAATAATTAGCAAATTCAAGAATAAAATGTTTTTCCTTGTTTCAGGTTGTGGTGAAATCTTTACGCGCTCCAATCGCATTGTGGGTGGCCATTCTACGGGCTTTTGGTTCCCATCCCTGGCAGGTAGCCTTAATAAAAAGTGGTTTTCTATCTCGCAAACTCAGCTGTGGTGGTGCTCTTATTTCCAACAGATGGGTGGTAACTGCAGCTCATTGTGTGGCCACGTAAGTTTAAAAATTTAAACGAAATTGAAAAGTTTTCAATAAAAAAAAATTCTTTTTTTTCCGGTTTCCTTTAAGCACTCCCAACTCCAATATGAAAATCCGTTTGGGTGAATGGGATGTTAGAGGTCAAGAAGAACGTCTAAATCATGAAGAATTTGGCATAGAACGTAAAGAGGTGCATCCGCATTATAATCCTGCTGATTTTAAAAATGATGTCGCTCTGATACGTTTGGATCGTACAGTGGTTTATAAGCAACATATAATACCGGTGTGTTTGCCACCATCCACTACAAAACTAGTGGGCAAAATGGCCACTGTAGCTGGCTGGGGTAGAACGCGACATGGTCAAAGCACCGTACCTTCAATACTACAGGTTGTAGTTGTGGTTTTCTAAATCATTTAAACGTGACTAATTATTAAGTTTTGCTTTACCTTAACAGGAAGTCGATGTAGAGGTCTTGTCCAATGATCGCTGTCAGCGTTGGTTCCGTGCTGCTGGCCGTAGGGAAACGATACATGATGTCTTCTTATGTGCCGGCTACAAAGAAGGTGGCCGCGATTCTTGTCAAGGTGATTCAGGTGGTCCGCTCACACTATCCCTAGAGGGGCGCAAAACCCTTATCGGTCTTGTTTCCTGGGGCATAGGTTGCGGTCGTGAACATTTACCCGGTGTGTATACGAATATACAGAAATTCGTACCCTGGATTAATAAAGTCATCTTCAACGACAGCACGTAGTAGTCAAGGCCTGTAGGATAACCACCCACAATAACAGTGATTATTTATCATCAACAACTCGGGGTTGTTAGTATTTAAGTCACAAACTAAAATTCAAAATTAGGATCACAAAATACACACACACACACATATACACGAAGAGAATAGCATCGTAAATTTAATAGCATTTAAGAAAGAATGCCTTCAATTGTATATTTTTTCTTTTAATCATAATCATTATACTATTTACGTCTGTACTGAATTGTTTTATTTGTAAGCGTATTATTATTATAAGACTATACTTAGACTTAACGAATTATTTATTTTTCCCAAAACAAATTTTATTAATAAATTTTATACACCTTTTTTTAATACAAAAAAAAATATTTAAACACGCTTTAAATTTGTACAATTAAAATACAAAGAAGAAAGTACACTTTGGTCAGAAAGGTCGTTCGATATTAAACTATCCTTCAGAGGCGAATAGAAAAAATAAAACAAATCAAGCTTTTAGCCTGTAATAGGACAGTAGTTTTTAAAGCATGAAAATAGAGGTTTTTTTACTACGATCAGCCGCAGAGTAATAGAAATTTTTGTGGTCCAAACAGCATTAGAAGGGAGCAATAAGTAAGTGCTGTCTAGCTGCAAAATACAGGATGGATTAGAATTTTTCTCAAAAACGGATTTTATTGTGTTTGTTATTTTCAAAAACTACCTTAAATGTGCTAGATCCTTGAGTTGGTCTTACACTAAACGTGGCTTAACTATGTTTATTCACAAGTTATGAAATTTTTCAAATAAAATCCCACTATTTATTATTAAAAATGCGAAAATTAGTGCCTACTTTTAGATGTAATAAAATAAAATAAAATATTAGCAAATACAACCACCAATTTCAGTAAAGCCAGGCTTTAAACTTAAATTCCAAGTCATAAGAAAAAATTCAATGTTTTTCAATGTATATGTAGACTACATATAGGATAGTGGTGTGTTAGCTTAAAGCAATTTTCTAAGGCTTTTATAGTCTTTGCACAAGCCAAGCTTCTATCAGACCATCCAGCAACTGATAATTCAAGTCCGCAGAAAAAAAAACTTGTAAAATATGGCTCCAACAACATTCGGCCTACGAAATAAATTTTTCCTATGTAATGCAGACTTTTCCTTCCACTTTAATACCAGGCTTTTCAAAGAAACAAAAGTCTTCTGTTTAAGAAACCATATAAATAACGTTTATTACGCTGTTTTTTAATCCTTTATTGACAACACTGACATGTTTATGTCTTTAATCATCAGAATCATTAATTTGGCTTATAATTAATCGATGGTGTCTTAAGAAAAAGAAAAAATCAAACAAAAAAAACCAAAAATTACAGACAAAAAGTACAACAAAAAAAAAACGAATCTCCTCATAGTCATCATCGTTGTTAAAGAGTTGAGCAATTCAATTGAAGATTCAACAATGAATTCATTCATGAAATAATAAAATAAGCCCAAAAGTCTCTCTCTCTCTCTCTCTCTATGTGTGTGTAAGGAAAGCAACTCCATTGTGATAAAAGTGACAAAAAGGCTTAGAGAGCGCCCAACCAGTATCTATGTATCTAAGGCATAGAAATATGAAAATACAAGTGAGTTTAAATATCTTATTTTAATATGCACGCAGCGTAAGTGAGTATCTTTAGAATGCAATACACGTACACGTATACGTACATACATCAATGACAATCTTATCGCTCTCACTTACTGGCACTCGTGCTCTCTTAGTCTTTGGCCATAACTACCGGTATGTACATGAGATTAATAGATATGGCCGATGAGTACAAGAGTAAGTTACCATTGCGCATAAGCAAAGGCATAAGCATGTATTAAGGAGTATCCACTGACTGCGTGTCCATGTGTAAATATAAAAATAGTTCTTGTACTCCATCTTTAACTTTTTTTTAAATTTTAAAGTAAAATTTATAGTCAAGACAGCCGTTTAAATGTAAAACTCCAATGGAAATGTAGTGGCAATGGCAGTGGCAGTGGCAGTGGCACTGGCACTGGCAATACACGAATGTGCCTTCTATCTTAGCTTGACTGCAGTTGTCTTTGGTATGGTGTGGTGTCATGTGGTGTGGTGCGATTGGGTTTGGTATACTCTTGGGATGATTTGCTGTAATTGACCAAAACGAACATGTTATAACTTGTTTTGTTGTTGCTCGTTTGTTTCTCTTCTCTTTTTATTTTCATTTTTCTCAAACCAGGCTTTAAAGTGTTTGTAGTTTTGTTTTGATTTTCAATATTTGTCTCTGGGTCTTTGGCAATTTTACAGTTTTTCTCTTTAGTTGGTAAGAAACATCTTCAGTGTCAAGGTCTCAAGTTCATCATCAGCGGGAAAAGAAATACTTGAGCAACAAAAAAAAAAAACAAAGAAGAGAGAATAAACCAAAACAGACAGGCAGTTAGCAATCAGCCAGAGTAGCTGGTAACCAGTGATCAAGAACATTAAGGACGGGCATTGCAAACTTAGAATGAAACTTGAAGTTTTGAGTTAAAAATACAAAAAAAAAAATTATTAGTGAGTGAGAAGTTCAAAAATAGTCGAAGCAATAATGTAATGAAAAAATTATAAAAAGCGTAAGGTCCTTAATACGTTAAGATTGGTAGTTTCTAAAAATAGATAAATAAGTGGTTAAATGGTTGCCAGTATGGATTGTTTTTAGACGATCATATTCATTACATTACAGTGCTACAGGATGTTCTACTCCGTTGTAATTTATTTCATTAAACGCAATTACCAATAAATGTATGAAACAAAAAGAAATGTGTATGCTTTAGGAGGAAATTTTAAAAGAAATAAAATGTTGCAAATTCCCAAACAAAAAAAAATTTAAATAAAAAATCTAGTGATTCGATGCAAAAAAGTATAATTTTAAAAGAAAATTTTAAGATTCTTAATATTTACATGAAATTCCTAATAAAAATCGGGAAAAAATTAAAAAACAACAAATTAAAAATACGATTTAAATAAAATCCTAAACTTTGTCGTAAATTTAGTGAAATTCTTATATCCATAGAATACCGACTAAGTAAACAAAAGTGTATGGCTTAAAAATGATGAATAAACCAGGACAGAATGTGGTTCATTTATTAAGTGTTCTGATATTAAACTTTCTTATAGGCCATTGCAGTGTTTTCCAAGCAGGGACCATGGCCATTTTGAAAATACCACAATTCTTGTGGAGGTGCGGAATTTTCCCTGAAAATCTTTCGATTTATTCAGAGAGCCAGGCTGCGATTAAGTCCATAACCAGCGTAGTTTCATACATACATAATTGGTCATCACAACCATTCAGTTAGGATTATCGCACTACTTATGTTGTGTATGTTAATTTTATACATAAGCGGTGGAACCTACAGTTTAAAGTCGAGATTTTTTGAGAAACTTTTCATGGCAATTTTATTTACTCTCAGAGTTTTTGCCAGAAATCTGCTGAGAGGAAATCGCCGAAGAAATACTTTTTGTATTTTGTTTTGATGTCTGGCCTGGGGCTCGAACTCTGGCTTTACGTCTAATAAACCAACACACTACCTACAAGACTACGGCGACTTCATATTATCATATATTCATATCATTTTGGCCGGTATGGAGAAAGTAATCCCGAGCATGTGACAGGTATTCCGATTGACTCAATTCATTTGGATGCTAGCCTCTCCTTTTTGCAGGGCAGCTCAATCTTGTTGGCAATATGGCAAAATTCTGCTGCACACGTATGGACAAGAAGAGGACTCACTTCTATCCTTAAGTCCCACTGCACAATAGCGATTCTTAAAGGCCGCTGTCCATTTGGAAGACATGGCAAAATAGGCGGCATTCCGGCTTATGACTTTTGCAGGATCTATAAATCTGTCTTCCACCTAATGTGTCATTGCCCTTCCATATTCTGATATCATTATCCAACCTCTTTAGTGTAAAAATTGTTGCAATAGTATGATTAATTTTGGATTCAGGATGGTTTTTCTAGGGAATGGTAGAACTTCAAGTAAAAATAATTGTGCCCTCACAATGGACCTAAAAGCTGGCCAGTTTCAGTTAAATACCAGTTTCTTTTACAGTTTCAAACAGTTTCTCTCAGACCCTAATTATGCAGATTCTCTTTCATATCCTTTTATGTTCCGCAATAATATACAATATTAACGTGTTCTTGATCGTTGTTTGTTCTTCTGACTTACAGTTGCATGAACAATACCTTTAGCTTGGAATAGAACTCGTCATTCAGCTTTCAAATTTTATAACTTGGTCCGATAGAAATATTGATCACGCCTTAATTTGTAAATTTACAGCCGTATCGAGATTAAATTGAATTATTTTAAATTCAATACATTACCTAATAAAAAGTGAATGCCGCATTTAATTAATTGTCCACGAGTGTAAGGATTATAGTAAATTGTTTGTATGTAAATAAAAAATTTGAAATTTATACCAAAAGATAATCATACACTGCAGAAAGAAAGTACATGGAAAAGAACACATACAAACACTTACTATGCTCCACAACATTTTATTTTGATTCTCATAAGTTCTTTCTTCCTCTCAAGCATAATCTCAAACTACTCTCTACCTCTTTCTCTGTTTGAAGTTTTCAGTTGGCAGCATACGATAGCGCAGACGCTCGAGGAAAAGTCGACTTTATAATGCTGCGCTTAAACAGCTGACCGACAGGCAAACGACCAACTAAATAAACGGGGCTTTCTAAAGAAAACCATTTGAATAAGACCAACAAGCCAGTCACACTCACTCGTTCACTCGCTTACTTGCCCGGTCACCCGATCACTCGATCATCCATTCACTCGCTAACGTACAAACAGCACTACCGTTTGGCTTCTTGGCCTTCTTCTTCCTCTATTCACTCCGTTTTTGTCGTTTTGTTTTTGTTTTCTTTTTTTGTTTTATTACTTCTAGTTGTTGTTGTTGTTGTTGTAGTGCGTTTTGTTGCTGGTCTTTGGAGAGTGTGTTGGCCTTAATGAGAACCGTTATGTGGTGCGCGTAAGTCGTTGGCCATAAACTAAACAAACACACAACCATACCCCCATTCACCCATTCATATTATAAAGACTACCAATAACAACAAGTGCGAAGTGAAATAGAGAAAAAGAAGCAGCATTAAAAGAAAATAAAAGAAGAATTTTTTTCGTTTTTTTTCGTTTCTTTTATAACAAAAGCAAATATACATGGAGAGAGCAAGAACAGAGAAATCATATTTGAAATTAAATACAAACGCACATACACATACACAGCACACACTCATATGTTATGCGTACAATACAGATGTAAAGTAAGGCAGGCGCACAGCTTTTAAGGCCTCGTATAGCAAATATTCTTTCAAACTTGGAAAATATACTGAAGCGGTGAATATTTTTTTAAGTTTTTTTTTCTTCTTTTTTTGTTTCATTTTCCTCCGCATCATTTTCGTATCATTATCACTAGTGGCCACAGAAATAAATTTGATTTCATTTCTTTGTTTGTGAATTATTTTTTTAGTTTTAAAATCTGCTGTTTTTTTTTTTCTTTTTTACTTTGAATTGTTGTTTTGTAGTTGTTGTTGTTGTTGTCGCTTTTATTCCTATTGGAAACTAAACATTATACACACGCTCCTCTTTGGCTTGTGTATCTTTTTCTTTATGTTTTGTGATGTTTTATATTTTATTGGTAAAAGAACTATAAATAATGCTTACGGTCTCAAGCACTGTACAGTGGAGCAAAAAAAAAAAGGAACAAATTATGCTGTACACCAAAAATAAACTGTTCGATAAAAGAAAATCAAAGTTTCCTCTTTCAAGTAAAATACGAGTTGCATTGTTTTCAAAATATACTCCGTGCGCATCATTTACAAAAGCCAAAAAAAAAAGTTGTGGCACCATTTTTGCCCTTCGCTCCTGCTGAAGAGCATTGTTGAAGACATAGAAAAATAGATTTTACAAACTGGGAATGATGGAATCCATTAGAAATCCACAGTTCTAAAGGAAGAGTACAACTAAAGATAGAATATTCTTTTGTATGTAATTATGTAAAAGAAGGAATTGACAATCGAAAACAATCCTGGCTTAAAGTCTGCCTCTATTTAACATGATTTCTCATCTAAAACACGATATTGGGAAAAATGTTAAAAATATTTTGGAAATTGTATTAAAAAGTTTAATGAAAAATTTCAAAAAAAATAAATTTCTGCAAAGTTTTTTCAATTTCATTATGCTTTTAACCACTGTTGGTGAATGTTTTTTTGTTTTTCTTCTTTTCTTTAGTTTGTTTATTTGCTTGTACGAGCATATTTATATGAGAGTTGTTAACTTTTGATGATGAGATGGATTTTGACGGTTTAACATTCTAAAAGAAAAAAAGTCAAAGTCAAGGCAAGCAGAGCAGTCGCTGAGATGCTTAATGCTTATACACCTTATTAAACACAGCCATAATACACTCTTGCTGAGCTGAGTCAAGACTTCTTTTTCAAAGCACACGTTAACGTTGATTTTCATTATTTTTTTTTTTTTTTAAATTCACAAAGAGTGTAGCTGAGTGAGCGCTTGTGTTTGGCTAATCCATGGTCTTGGCCACAGATACATTTCATTTCATATTCATTCAAAGCAACAATAAAATAAAACGGTGTGTGCGGCAACAGTAACTTGTAAACAAATACACAACAACGACGGTAAACACGACGACGACGATGACGATGACGATGACGACGACCACAATAACGCTGTAACAGAAGAGTAAAGAACGCGCGCCAGACCAAACCAGACTGGAGACCAACCAAATGGTTTTCGGTTTTAATGTGAAGAAGTGCTCATTGCTTTCGGATCTTCAGTTGCTGTTAAACATTTGCCTTTGTCGGTAAGGCCTTTATCAAAAGGCGCTTGCAAATTTAATAAAACAGTAACAACAACAACTGCAACAACAAAATCAACACACTCAGAAAAGAGGTTTTAAAAAAATAAAAAATAATAATCTTCATTGGCTAACGAAAATTAATGATAAAAATTGTTCAATTAAAAAAAATTTTAAATTAAACGTTGAAATTAAAAAAAAAAATTTTTTTAAAAAACGAACTTTAATTAAAACGTTCAAATTTTTAAAAAAAACAATTATTAACGGTATTTTTTTTTTTTATTAATTGTTGTTGTTATTTTAATAACCATTTTTTATACAGAAAAAAATAAAAAAGAATTACAAGAAAAATTATAAACGAAAGAAAGTGTAAAAAATTAAAGAAAAAACCTGTTAAAAAAATTTGAAAAAAAAAATTAAAATAATAAGTGCCAAAGACTTGAAAATTATCAAAACAGAAAGAAATTTAAAGAAAAATTTAAATAGAGAAAAAATAATCGAAATAATAAAAGGAAAAAAAATAAAAAAAATCCAATATATGAGTGGTAAAAGCACGTAAAAGAAGTCTTTAAAAGCATATACAACATATAACACTCAGCCAAAAGTTTAGCATTTAAATAAAAATAACAATAACAACAACAACAACTTGCTGGAAAACCATTAAAACATAACATTAAATGAATATCTTTTTCTTATTTTTTTTTTTTCTGTTTCTGTTTTTGTTTTCCATTGTATTTAACAGCTTCATGCATCCATCAAATTTTTAAAGAGACATAAAAAAGTTTTAAGAAAAAAAATTAAAAAAATTTACGAGTACGAGTACGAGAAAAATACAGCAACGAAACAAAATACTAAAAAAATAAAAAACAAAATAGTAATTAATAATAATAAAAGTATACAGCAACAACAACAAGAAAACTTTTTGCAGCAACCAACGAAACGAAACGTAGTCGAAACAATCAATGTCACTATTTTAGGAAACAAACAAAACCAAGTCCAAGTAACTCTCCCTTACTCAGTATAATAATAACAACACAAACAAAGAAAAAGATCAACATCCAGACCCACACACACGCCAGGGATGTTAAAAGATTTATCAGAAAAGGTATGTAAAAGCACTCGTTAAAGATAATTTTTTTTATTATCTTATGGTTTTAGCATAAATACGGTAATGTTTTTTTTTTTTTTTAGAATAAAAATACAATTATTTTTTTTAACTGCTGTAAATTATAAGATGATACGATATTAGTGGTGCTTCGCGAATGACTGTAGAATTTGTAGCCTAACTCATAGAATTTTACGATTTTTGGGCTGTCAATCACAAACAAAATGACTCACTGTTCTCGCCATTACTGAAAATATGAAATACAATTATTTGCCTTACACTATCACTAATGATAATCACTATGTGTTCATGTCTTGGCTATAAGATCAACGGATAAGAACCTCGTAAACAAAATCCCTCTCACTATTGATCTCCATAGTCTGACATTGTCCAGAGGGTGCAAATCGTATAAAGGTGATTGTAATGTCATACTGAACAATTACTGTTGACAGTTGACAGTAAGAGACTTTCCAATTAGTTCCCACGAACACAAAGTATATTACATCACGATATTCGCGGTTAATACATGCCAGTACAGTTTTTCTTTACAATTGTTTCTTCTATCCAAAAATTTTCTTGTATAGACAATCACTGTCAGAATTATGCTCTAACCTAAATGAAATTGAAATTGGCCATATTTGCCGTTTATCATACAAAATCTTGTGTTCATTTGACTGTCGAAATGGAAGCTATCACTTGACAAAAGGATATTTTTTTAACGCGTTATGAAATTATCAAAATTTTAAGTTTAGCAAATGTATTCCTTTATTTATTATTATTTTTTTGTTTTTATATTAATTATTACAATTTCACACGCTTTCATTCTATTCGAAATAGCAACGATTGCATGGTATAGTTCCCCTCAAATATTTTAAATAGTTTTTTATTCATACAGTTAAACATTTTAAAATTAAATCTTTATTTTTATAACTTTATAGTGGAAATATGTTATTAATGGATTTTGTTTTTATGAAATTCCTAAAGACAGAGCCTTATCTTAATCGCTTTCCAAATAAAACATTCTTTCACAAAATGTATCATAATATTTACGGATGTTTTTTTTTTTTTGTTTGGTGTAAACGCTTTTATCTAAAAGTTAACCTAAATAAAATAGAAAATATGAACACCGACAATATATTATTCAAATGCAGATGTTAAATGCCAGTTTCTTTACCTTTTTTTATCATAAAATTTTTAAAAATGTTTAAGAGACGATGTCTTAAATTCATAATGTTGGTTGTTGTTTGTACACATACTATCAGGTATAATTTTACAACAACAGCAACTAAACAACAATTACGATAGTCATAACAAATGTATACAATTTTATAACAGCTTCCTACATAGTAATACTATGCTGCTGCTATGCTCACAGCCAGCTAATGGTTAAAATGCCTAACGGCTCCCCCACTACCCTCCTCCTGTTTGTAATACACCACTGACATGCTTATCAGTTGCTGTGGCAAAACAGCCATTTACCATTAAAAAAAAAAAAGAAAAAGGAAGAAGAAGTAGAAGAAGAAGAAGAAAGAAAAATAAACGTAACGAAAAAAAAAAGAAAACAATGTTCAGAATATTCAAATCTTGTAACTATGGAGAGTGGACTGGACTGGACTGAAATGAAAGAAGGACTGAAGTTTTTGTGCCAAATTCTTTGTGAAACCTCCTGTTACTAAAAGGCTTTTGACATCAAATTAAGCCACTCTTAACCGCATAAATTTCTGATTTCTTTCTTGGTCTGTCGTAATGTTAGTCGGTTGTTAGTTTCACTTCACTTGTATGCGATTTATACCAACCTTTGGGCCAATTCTTACTCTTACACACACACACACACACACTGATACACATTTACATAAACATAAAAACTGTAACCGCATTATATGGTATTCTTAAACCAAATAAAACATACATACGTACATACATACGTATGGAATACGACAGGTTCTTATTCGGTTTCATTATTTACCATCATTATCATACAGTAAAAAGCAACAGCAAGAACAGCATCACATCAAGCTCATCAACAGCATCATTATCATCATCAGTAGAACAGAACAGAATTTTCATCTGCAATATCAGTTGTAGAAACGTAAACGTAATGTAACGACGAACGAAACTGAGTAACAGCATTCCTATGAAATAACATTAACCAGCAGAATGAACAGCGATTATAGTCAGCTTCCTTCTTTTGCGTACAAGAAAAATCACACAGCTAAAGCAAGAAACAGCTAAAGACCGGCCAAACCAACCAACCAACCAAGAGCTTTTATTGGTATCATATACAATACTTTTTGAAGGCCTGGTTTACAATTTATTCTTCTGTGTGTGTTTTTTTTTTCTTTCATCTTCTTCTGATTTTTTTTTTTTTCTTCTTTTTTATAAAAGAAAAGTTAAGATTTCTGGCATTGCGTTGTGTTCAACAGCCAGGCCATGGAATCGTGGCATATTCTTTTTTGTTTTATGGTAAATTTACTTCTTTTTTTTCTGTATCTTACATTCGCTTTTAGAAGGTTAGTTACCAACGCCTGCTTTACCTTAAGATTCTGTTGCAAATACAATCTTTTGTACCGAAAAGAAAAACAGAAATTAATTTCCAAGTAGTCACTCAGTTAAGGATCAATTTAAACTTGTAGGAACAAGGAAATTAAACATTAATGTGTTCAGACCTACAATCATATACAAAATCACCATTAAGAGCCATTAATGTTATTATCAATGAGATCATATCGTTTACAATTCAAAAAATAACAACAGCAACAGTAACAGAAATTTATTCGTTTATGCTTAAATCATATTTTTTAATTATTTTTCCAACAACAAAAGCAAAAAAACATAAATTCTTAAAGAATAATTTAAATAATACGCTTGCCTAGCTTTCAAAAGGTGGGGGGGGGGGATTATATGAAGTGTGTCCTTTTAGAAGCAATCCCTATAACCTAGTTTTCATTAAAACAAAAATAAACAAAGTAAACTCCAAGATTGTTTTCATTTTTTTCCCCATTTTTATTATTGTTTTCTTTGAGGTGGAAAATTTGTTTCAGTAAATGTCATAAACAAAGTTGTTGCGTTAATTTAATTTTTTAATTTGTTTTCTTTTTTTCTACAAAATCATCACGAATGTTTACCTTCCAATAGGAAGGGAAAAATAAAAGTTTATGAATTTTATAAAGCATGTGTCTTAAGTCTTTTGTTTTTCTAAAGTAGGAATATACTATAATTCTCACATAAATTATTCGAAGTAAAAGAAAGTTTTTACAAATTAAAGGCAAAAAACAAAAAAAAAAAACATAATTTCTCTGAAACTAAATATAAAAGAAGAAATAATAAGTATAAATTAAGCCACAGATAGATAGTTGGTTACTACATAACCTATATAAAGATTAATTGCCTTACAGTGGAAAAAATTAAATTATAGCTGGCATATTATGCTGACGATATTATTAGAAAATTTGTTTGACGGCAGTTGCCATTTATATTTTTGAAAAATAGCAAGATTTTCTTATGTTCACAATGCTATTACAGGTTTAGTTGTTTTTTTTTTAGTTCTATTAACTTTTATTTAGCACAGCACAAGTTTATAGGCACTGAGAAATTTTAATTAAAAAGTTATAAAAATTAAATGGAATAATCGTTTCAAAAGATGTCTATGAAGTCCTAGACAAGAGTATTATGGGTGTTAAATTGAACTGTTAGTGATGGAATTTGATTGAATGAAGAAGAAGGACTAAATTTAGTCATCTATCGGGTGATTTCTTGGCTATTATCTTTTTGGCAACTACTGGTTTAAACAGCAGATGCACTTTTCGTGTTTTGTTTCACTGTCCAACATCTTCAGTTTGGTCTATAATTTAACCATGAATCGTCTTACAAACTGAACAATCGCTTGCAAATCATTTAATTTTATTAATCAAAATGCGTGCTCTGTTAAAAAAGTTCATTGCGCGCTTCTTCCATTTTATGGTCAGTTTAATCGACCCACTGAAGCGGCTATTCGGGCTGATGATATCCACCTTTTTTATGCCCAAAACGCAAAAGCTTGACTTGCATGACATGTGGTTTCAATGGACTTATTGAGAGACGAGTTCGGTGAACATTTTATTTCACGATCGGGACCGATCAATTGGCCGCCTAGATCGTGCGATTTAACGCCTTTAGACTATTTTTTGTGGGGCTATACAGACAAGCCCGCTTCAATTGACGCATTGGAAGACAACATTGAAGCATTTATTCGTGACATACCGGCCGAAATGTTGAAAAGAGTATGCCAAAATTGGACTAAGCGAATGGACTATTTGAGGCGCAGTTGCGTTCAACATTTGGATGAAATAATCTTCAAACATTAAATTATATGGACCGTACTATCGACTCAAATAAAGATTTCATGCATTTTTCTGAATTTTATGTGTTTTTTTTTTCTTTTGAAAAATTTTCCTATAGCTCTTAAAAAATCACCCATTATTAATGTGAAGTGGAAGGTAGAGTTAAAGCAAATCACAATAAGACTATTTAGTAGGTAGATATATAGGATCAGGAAGAAGAAATCCAACAAGCATTCTACTGCCCCCTACTGATGAACACCTATGGCCTTATGTACACTTGCTGTGCGCTCACCATTAGGCATGCCACTTTACTTTCTATAGAAAGCTTGTATATTGCACTAATTTCCTTAAATTCTTCCAATCCCCCCCTCCTCTGAGACGTGTTATGTCCAATAGAATTCTCTTATACTATAATTAATTTTAGTTGTAATTTAAACAAATCATGTTTGTGTCTTAAGTCTTTTGTTTAACAATATTATTTCACAGGCAATAAGGCCGGATGTGGTGTTAATTACAAATATAGAACACCAGACTATTTCCTGTAAGCCAATAGAATATAAAATTAGCTTAGAAAACAAAACTTTCATGTGAAAAATTTTCACATGAAATAACGTTTTTATTAATTTAAAATTCTGCAATTTTCTCTCCAATTGCCAAAGGCTTTTGTGTTTTCTAAGTCCTTTCGATTTGTTTTCCACAAAATTCTATTTATTTAGATATTGAGCCGTTTTCTTACATCTTTTGTTAGTATTTTTAATTACAAATATATTGCCAAAGAGCATTTCCTGATAGTAAAAATGAAAGAATATTAATTTAACGAAATATTTTTAAAATTTTAAATACTTTCTTAAAGTCATGGCCTAAATAAAAAACCATATGTATGCAAGTGTATACTATATTCTCTCATTTCTCTTAGTTAATTTATTTACTGATAATAAATTAAAGGCTATTTCTTTTCTTTTCTCTTTCTAATCTATTATAGTTTCGCTGCTTGTTGTTTTTATGTTTATTTATTCATTTTTTTTCTAAGCAAAAATTATACGGTTTCGCTTTCTAATAATATAATCTATTATAGAAAATTTCTTATTTGCATTAGAAATTAATTTGTTTGATTTTTATTGTCATCTAAGGTGAGGTAACAAAATCAAACCAAACTAAATCAATTAATTACAATTCAATAGCACAAGAGTGAATCATTAAAAAAAAATAATAAAAAAAATTACCATCAGTTGACATAATACGTCAGTGCTTATGAAATCGGTTTTTCAATAAGAAAAACAAAAATTATTACCAGTGAATAGCAGTATCTGTTCAATACGTATTTTTTATTTATTTAATGGAACAATGAAAACATTTCACCGCTTAAAAGGTATGCAAGTAGTATGTATGTATAGGTTTATGTTGTAATAATTTTTTTTTTGGAAGTAAAAGTTATTAAATAAAAATATTTTTTATTAAATAAATATCGCAAGAAAAAAAAGAAATTTTGGGCTTTTATTCTTGCCTGCTTTTTTGTTTGTTTGCTACTTAGTCAGAGAGTAGGTTTCTATTGTTATTAAATTTATTGTTTTGCCAAAATTAGAAATGCCATGAAATTTTATGAAATAAAGTGAAATGCGGTAGAAAAGAAACAAGAAAAAAGAAATATAAAGTAAATAAAGAGAAAAGAAATAAATATTTCGTTTGCCATTATCATAATAAACTAATGGCTTGAGATTTTTTCACATGTTTTGTTTTGTATTTGCCAAATTAAATGTATATCAAGTCAACAAACAAGTTCTTTTTTGTCTTCTTTATGTAAAAAAGTTTTTTTTTAAATTTTATTATTTATTAAATCAGTTGTTGGTCGTATACATATGTATATCCATGCCTGGTATTTTTATTTTATTTGGCTGATTTTCACTTTTATTTCAAATAAACACACACTCATTCATACACCAACTTACTGTGTTGACGCTCTAAAAGGCCAAAGTGTGGGTAAAAGCAGCCATTTATGGCTGGCCCTCAGACTCTGCGCTTACAAAGAAATGTGAAAAGAAAGAAACAAAACTTTCGCTTTTTTAACATTCTCGCTGATCAAACAAATACTCGTAACAGAAAAAAAAACATGAAAAAAAAAAGTTGAAACAAAAACTACCAACAACTACACACAACACATCACATAAATATAAACACAGCCATCAACACAAGTCGACTGGTACCATGAAACCCGTATACTCATGTATAAATATTCCGCCATCAAATAAGCTCAAAAACTTCCCTTAATAACAAAAAAAAAACTCAATTACAATAACAACAATAAAAATTAAATTTTAATTTCACTTTTCGTAATGCAAAATATTTGTACACGGTCTTGCCTTAACGGCTAATCGTCATAAACTCTCTTTTTTTTAACACCAAAGAAACCAAATCATTACCATTTATTTGCCGGTAATTATAATTTAAATATGTTTTCTTAAAAATTACAACAACAACGAAAAAAGCAATAAAAAAAACATTCAAAAAATTTTTCTTTTTATTTTTATTTTCAAACTCAGCTGGTGATAATTTAAATACACAAACAGCAGCCAACACAGAACGTGACCTAAATTTTCGAGTATTTCAGTGTGTGTTTATCTTATCGAAAAACGTAAATTTTTTTTTGAAGTGTGAATTTATTTTCTTTTATGTGCTTGTATGTATATGTATGTGTGTGTGTGTGTATGAGAAAACAAAAATTAGGTCAAATCTTATTGAGAACCTGTTGATGTTTGAAATTGAATATTTTTTAAATATTGTAGAAATCAACAACTATTAGGGAAACCACAAATCATTTTATAAGAAGACAAACTTGTACGCATAGCTGAAATATAATTTGAAATAAATACATAGACACACACAGGTTTTGAACATAATTCGGTTAGAGAACACAAGAAATCTAGTGTGTAAAGATACAGGTGTGCGTGCAAATTTAAAATTGCTTCGAGCCATGAATAGCTTAAGACTTAATTTGCAAACGAAAAAAAAAAACGTATAAATTGCAAAATCATTTGGCTACACATCAAAAGGCTTTCATATTAAAGAGCCCCATTTACAGGTTGCTTTAGCAAATTTGCTAAAGCATGTGTCTTTAGTCTTTTGTATAAGTTTTCTTCTTTTAAACAAACTTTTGTTCAGTTTCTGCTGTGAGAAGTATATACAAACGGTAGCAGTTAAAAAATCTAAACTTATCTAACATTCTGTAAATGGGGCTCTTTAATATGAAAGCCTTGAATAAATATTTGATATAATTTGAGATTTATTAAAGGAATAATATGTGATAGCAAACAGCACTAAGTAAGGCAATATACCCTGCAAATAAAATATTCTATTCAATAAATAGTATTCATAAAACGGTGGAAGTCCAAAGGAAGCAGCAGTTAAATAAAATGTTGTCATAGCAACCCGGATTTCGGCTTGCCACAACATATCCTTCCAGGCGCCTCTGTTTCTTGCGCACCAATTGATGACAGGGCTTCCTTGATTTGATCCTTCCAACGGATACAAGGTCGTCTTCTTCGCCGAATTCCACAGATCCCCACATCAAATACCCGTCTCGCTGAAGCATCTTCCTCCATTCGAACGACATGGCAGAGCCATATATTAATATGCTGTACAATGCCTATGTCTTCTTAGACTCCCGATCAATAGCACATCTCGCTGGGTACGCCCTATGATGTCCCTGTTCGCCTTTCCGTCTTTTTTACTACTTTTTTAAATATTTTCATTCAAGAATTCATTTCTTAAAAGTTTTTAAACAAAAAACTTTAAAATTTTACTTAAAATATATGAGTATGACAATTTGTAATCAAAACAAAACTGTATACAAAAGACTTAAGACACATACTTCCATTGAAAATGCCCAAAATATAGTTAAAGTTATTCATTTGAAAGGAATGTTTAAAATTTTGCTTGAAAATCAATCATTAAATAAAAAAACAATACAAAACCTTATGACACTTCAATATTGATTGACAAATTTATAAGATAAATCATTTTAAATATGGAAATTGGATTTTTTTTTAAGTGAAATGTATTATGTATCATACATCAGCCAGCTTACATGATGAATTGTGATTCATAAAGTTTATTTAACATACATTTTTTGGAATTTTGCTTGAATTATAATAAATGATCAACGAAAAATCCTAATCTTTTAAACTTTTAATATTATTAACGTAAAGTTAAATGGCGGACACTGACATTGCAAATTAAAATATTACAGATTTAAAGATAAAACTTGAACACTTTGTATATTTAATGTAAACAATTTAATAAATTTTCTAAATAAAAAAAAAAATATTAAAAAAAACCCCGTGGTTTATAACAAAGGTTTCACAAGATTTAATACGACATCCAAATATTCCTTAAGGAGCTTCCAATTTATGTAAAATTTTTGTAGAAATTAAAGAAAAATATTCATCACTTTCAACACATTTGTGAAAGTAATTTATATTAAGGATTGAGACGATATGACATGTCAAAGCAATTGTTGTTAAACTTATCTCAAAAATATTTACAAAAAACTTTAATTGAAATTATTTTTTTGAAAACGTAATATCACTTACTTCTACATTTATTTACATTATTAAATATGATTTCATTCTAGAGATAGTAAAAATATGTCTTAAGTTTTAACAAAAGACTTAAGACACGAACTTGAACTAATTCAGCGAACTAATTTATCACTTTCCTACTTACATATGTATGTGTGTGCTTGAATCGAATTAAATGGTTTGTTTGTATTACAAAACAAAAGACTTAAGACACATAATTTACAAAAATAATTTAATAAACTTATTTTCTTTTTTTTTTTCAAATTAAATAAAACTGTAAAACACTTTATTACAACAGTCTTCTAAAACATTACTTTCGTACATGGCAATAAGTGTAGTTTTCAAATAAAATATCATTTCAAAGAACTTTTAATACATAAACCATACAATTTAAGTGCAAAATTTCATAACGTTTTTTTTTTGTTGTAAATAAATCAGAGTAATTTTTTTCTTTTACTTTATTTTTTTGTTGTTTTTATTCTTTATCTTTGCCACTACTGCTTAAAAAAAAAAAAGTATAAAAAGAAACAAAAACAACACCTCAGTTCAGTTGTCATCCACCTTTCCAGTAAAGTCAACGACCTGTTACGCAAGAATACAGAACGTATAAATTTCTGAAAGACTAACAGCAACTTGTATAAGAAGAAATATGTACATATTCTTCTAACTAAACAAAAGACTGTCGTTTTAAACTATACAAGAAACAAAAAGCAAAACAAGAACAAAACCAAAACCAAAAATAAAAATAAAAGAAGTTACTTTGTCTGTCCATGCGTTTGTTTATCTGTTAAATGTACGTACATTAAGTTTCTGAAAGCTGAACAAAATACAGCCTTTTGTTCTATATTTTGAATTTAAAAAAAAATAACAGAGGAAAATTAAAAGAACAAACAAAAATTATTTGGGAATGTTCTTTCATTTTGGCAAAAATTTAAGAAATAGTTGCTTAACATTTGATTATAAAAGAAATTAATCATAGTTGTTTTGTTTTAATTAAAGGATGCATCATAATAGGTGACTAATACAACATAAAATGTAAATCATTAATATGCCAAACAAAATATAAGTCAAGCGCATCAAAAACAACTTAGTTTGGAAAACAGAAAATTAAAAATTTAATTTATAATTTAAAGTCAACAATATGAAATTGAATTTCTCTTTAAATGACTCACTTCATAAACTCATGGTTTTTGTCTACCAATTATGCAACATCAAAGCGATGAATCAATTCACGGAAAATAAAAACGACCACAAAATTACTACAAAAAAAAATCGAAAATAAACGCACAAAGAAAAGAAATTAACTTTCTTTATTTTATTTCTTTATTTATTTATTTCGTTTCATTTCATTTCTTTAGAAAACTAAATTTAAGTCATTTCCTTTTTTTTTTTCTTTTTTCAGATGGGGACCAAAAAACTTTTAAATACGAGTAGTTCTCCACCTATTGCCTATAAAAGATACAGTAATTATAATAACGAAGAACAACAACAACAACAGAAAGAACCTTTACAACAGGAACAACATAATCAACAGAAAGAACAAAATTTTTTTAGCGGAAATAATAGAAAAAACTATAACATCAACAACAACAATAGCAACAACACTAATACCTGCCTTTTATTTAAACAAAACACACATGCAATGTTAATAAAATTAAAAAATTATTTCACACAAAATCGTACAACTTCACTAACATCATCAGCAATAGCATCGTCATCATCATCATCATCGCCACCACCACAATCAGCATCAAAAGTAACAATAAAAACAAGATCGCAACATCATAAACACCAGCGTCATCAGTATCGTCATGAAAAGCTGAAAGAATGCAACAGCATACCCATAGTGCAGCAGTTAAGCAACAGCAACAGCTCCAGCTCAAGCAATATGTTGAATATCATTACAATCATAGTAACGTTAGTCTTTTTGGCCTCATTTAATGGCGTCTCATCGAATCCCGTATTTGTGGATAATCCCAGCTTAGCACAGTGTAAGTTCTATTAACACAATCATTAATTTTTCTTTTTGCTCTCTTGTTATCTCTATTACTTTCAGTGTGATATGATAATTAAGTATAAAATAGCAAAAGACTAATCGGTTTATATTTATCAAAGGCACAGACAATAATGTGTTAAAGCTGTCAAACGAAAAGAACAGAAACTGAAATATCGTGCCAAATCTCGAAATGTTCTGCTATGTTTGGTAGAATTGTCGATGAAATTTCTATAGAATTGTGGCATACTTATGAATTCGAATTTATTTAAATTAACAAAATTAATGTTTTGACCGAAATTAGTTCATGGTCCTAGAATTTTGAAGTTTAATCGTGTGATTAGGAAAGATACAAAGCTAGCCTTATCATTACCAAGTAGGCATTCTTTATTCCTATCTATCTGTTAGAAAATTTCTTGCCTTCAATCGGGCCACACAAAATGGAAGGCTTCAATGCAAATGATTTTCTTTATTATGCTAACTGATTCCTAGCAACTGATTATTTTATATACGCTGTCATTCTTAGCTCATAGTCAGCTGTCAATCTAATAAGTGAGGTAAACCAAAAATAACAACGCATAAGGCAACATGATGCCCGTCTTTAGTTACTCCAGATAAGCGCAGCCGGCTCTGTAAGGAATACTAACAAGCAAATTACCACATAAATTCAGTCATACAATAAGCAGCTGATAGGACAAGAATCTGCAAATGGCAGTTTTGCTGTTACCTTATAAGTCAACAACAGGACGACGTTTATTTCATTGCAAAGTTTAAGAAGATTGTTTTAAGTTTTAAGTTTGGGACATGTTTTTAATATCAAATACGGAAAAGCTTTCTCTGAAAATTATTTTTTTTTTTTACGCCCGAAAGTTGTTTTTTAATTATTTTTAATATCTAAAATATTAAGACGTATTCTATTTGTTGAATTTTACAACATACAACAATTTGTCTAGTTGTTAACAGACAACACATAACACATATAAAAACCAAAGGCCAATACGATAAGTAATTTTCTATGTAAAAAATCATAAAATCATAAGTCAATCTGAACCTGTTTACACTGAATGCAAAAATTTTACTTTAAAGCCTAAAACATTGAAACTGTTTTCTCAGTTCAACAACAATTAAGTGTCACTACAAATGATGTTTCTCATATGGACGTATGGACGTACGTACGTACATATGTATTCATGGTGTAAAGTGTTTTTGAAGTGTTGTGTTGTATTGTGTTGGTACGAGTAAAAGTCATTAGTTTGGTTGGCTAGAAGATCAACATATTTGCTCTTGGCTTATTATTAATGTTGTCGGGTGATTGTTGTTGTTATTGTCGCTTGTAGAATGTATGTCGCTATTCCGTTAGCATGGAAATGATCACATGAGATGAGATGAGATGCGATGCGATGAATGAATACTAAGCTTACAAGCTCACAAAAACAGCCGTTTTTTACTTATTTTTGTTGTTGAAAAGGGGGGGGACTTTAAACATGTGTTCGTAGTCATTTTATGTTGATTTCTTTTCTTGTGCTGCATGTCGATAATTTGTAAGTGAATGTAAAATTTAAAAGGCTGCTGATGTGCATAAAAAGAATAGTTTTAGGATTTTTTTTTTTGGTTGAATAGCTTGTTCAGTAAATAAATAATGTTGACAATTTGTCAAGCCATTTTTTTCTCTCTGTAGCTGCTTGTATGGTGAAAGACAAGCATGTGTTTTTTGTTTTTTAAGTTCATGAGATTTATAGTTTTGTAGCAAAGTTGAAATGGAAATGTTTAAACATTTAATTTCAATATCTATTAGTCTTGATGCAAGCAATTAAATAAAGTTTAATTTGTAATAAATTATCGCGCAAGCAAACAAATTTTAAAGGGAACCTTTTTAATATAATTTTTTAATTACACAAAAGTTTAATTACCATGAAATGTGGTCTATTATACATTAACAAGTTCAATCTAATAAGCACTCAGCTGATATATGTATGTCGCTAAAGGGAGTATTTCTAGAATCTATTTAATTACAAGCATTAAACTAAAGATTTTAGGTTGAGAGGAAACCACAGTGGTTCCGTTGAATTAGATAACTTAAATCCACTCTTGGAAAGAATATCAAATAAACTCAGCAGTTTCATTCACACCCTACTCTAAATGCCGTTTTTATTTCGATGAAGGGCCTATTTGTATAGCAGGATCATTTAAATATTACAATCATTATTACTTTCGTTTCAAACTGATTTTGAAATATTTATTTCTTTTGTATTTTCTTCATCTTTTTTTATAAATTTTTTTTTAAATTCTCTGATTTAAAAGATAAAAAATCTCACAGATAAACAATTACGTGAGAGAAAGTTAAACAGCTCAGCTTAAGTAGTTCTGCTAAATTAAAAATGAAAAACACAACTTAAGACACAAACAAACTGGCTGACTGGCTTTCTGACCAAGTGACTGACTGTTTGACTGATAAATGCCATTTACTGTCTGTTAATTTTTGTTGTTGTTTTGTTTCTTTTTTTTTTAGATTTTTTTTTTAACCAAAAGTGGAACGTTTGCTATTAAAACATCTACAAAGACAGGTTGCCTACAGCAATGCATTTTAAATTGAACCAAAAAAAATGGTGGGTGTGCATTGTAATTTGGAAAAGAAATCCCAAAAATAAAAGAGTAAAGAAAATTGACTCCCGCCTTTCTTAGGAAACAGAAAACAGAGGGCAAAAAAAAAAAAGAAAATTTTAACCAAAACCTGAACCACATTTTTCATTGCTATTCTTGTGTTTTTACTGCTTGTTGTTAAGCACTTATGTACGTTGTGGTTGTGTTAAAAGTGCTTTACGTGAAGCAAATGCTTCTTAAATTGCCTCCAACTGGTTTTTGTGCTAATTTTGTTTGAAAAGACAGAAAGAATTACATGAAATCATCCAGAAACAGCAGCAGCAGCAGCAGCAGCACCTGTATATAGGATTGTATAAAATTTGAATTGATTTGTACGTAGCAAGTGCTACAAGTTCATTAGCAAAACAAACAAATGATAGAACCACTAAACCAGCCAACCAACCAGTTGCTAAACATTTTGTGTTCAAACATGTTTTCTTTAGACTCCAAAGGTGATTCTATTCTAACATGTGAATAATTTAATTCTTTACTTACGTACACATTCTTTTTCTTCTTCTGCATCATGTAGAGGAAATTGTTAAAATAATTGCACAGTGGGTTGAAAGTCATGAATAAAAATAGGACATGTTTAGAATACATTTCATGTTTTTCAACTCCATTGCTTATCTATCTCTATTGAATTTATATTTTTTAGCAAATGACAAGAATATTTGTCTTTCATATTTCACCCACAACTGACATACAGACAATCAACAAAAAAAAAAGTAAGTAAATAATTGTCAATTGCATGAAACACACAATTTTGTAGCAATAAAGAGTCGGATGCGTGAAAATCCAATACAATATCTACTGGTGCCATCACTATTTTCGGATGCGGCACATAAATGTCTTGATTTTCTAAGACAGTGAAAGTTACACTGACCGAAAATGGTATACAACTTTCATACATAAATGGCCAGTCGAACTTTTCTCCTATGTACAGAAGACAACAGTTTGTTACCCAACTTTATTAATGCATTATGAGAAAAATAAAAGGATTTTTTAACATAGAATTTTTGTTTGGAGTGTCGATATCTGGTTACCTTAACATGCATTATGTTACCATTTTAACCGGATGTCGTACGTAAACATATATCTTAAATTTGATTTTTTTTTTTAATTTAAATTCTAAATTGCTTGTGTGTTTCAAATTAATTTTTTTCTAATTTCTTTTTTTTCCAAAGAACATACATTTTTACTTTTTACAGTGTATTTTGGGATTTTTGTTGGTCATTGTCGAAGGTGGTTTTCTTTGTGTAGTTGGCCTAGTGCATGAATTAACATGGAAAAGAACTTGTTAAAGAAGAAACAAAATCACCTCAAAACCAAAACTTTAAATCTGTGTTGCGACTGTTAATTTAATGCAGTCATCGTAAAAACCACTCAGTAGCAGAGAGAGCATGTTGGGGGGTTTTTTTAGGTCAAGCAAGTTAAATCAAAGAAAATAAATATTTACGCTCAAAGCCTCAGTCACTGCAAACGCCAACACGGCAGAGCGGTTAGCCACAGAAAGTGACGCTGACTTTGAAATGAAAATAAAACAAACCAAAACAAAGCGAAACGAAAAACCAGATAGAAAGTAACAGCTGTTAGAGAACGACTCAGTGATATGCTACAGCATGCAATGCAGAAATTTCTTTTAAAATTTAAACAAATTATTCAACTAATGGCACAAACTAATCTAAATGTTAAAAAAGACATTAAGGAAGCCAAATATAAAAGTATTTCATTTGCTTAAAAGATGTCAAATTACCATTTGCAGTATATTTATAGATGTCTAGTTAGCCTTAGATCGTGCGTAATCCCATGAGTATGCCTCGATTACAAGAACTTGCACTGTATACTGACGATCTACAGATGTTAAGTACGCTCTTCTATGTTACCCCAACATTTGTGCACAAATCTACGAGTATGTGTCTTAAGTCTTTTGTTTTTCATTACACTATTTATGCCAGAGGTCGGTAATGAATCGTTTTTTCGCTACTCCTAAGCACTCATGAAATTTTGAATATAAGTGAGTCAACAATACTAAATTTTAACTATGTACTCTGATTCATTAATACTCACTATAATGTTGATTTATAAATACAGGTTGCAGTGAATATGCGTACAGCGTACAACGTTGACATCAAACTCATACCATTCGAAATATTTTTGATTCATAAGCCTACTCATTTAAATCCATGGCTTTAAAAAAATACTTATAAATGATTCGAGTGATTAACAGTCTTTGTTGTTGCATTTATAACAAAAGAAATAAAGCACATAAGCGAAGAAGACAAAGAAGCAATCATAACAAACACACAACCTTCTAATGAGTATTTTAGTGTCCGTATGTGAATCATATTTATTTTGTGATTCGCGTATACATATGTTGAGTTATGGAGAGTCGAAATCAATAACAACATCATACATGTTGTTAAGTAGGAATATGATGAGTATTTCAAACTTTGAATATGAGTAGAAGTTTCATGATATTAAAATAACTATGAATGCCTGCGTATAAGTAACAGAATTTAAGAGTGTGATTCGATTCTGCTCATCTTTTTGAATACTCATTGCTGATATTTGATATGTACACAAATATGCGAGTATGCGTCTTAAGTCTTTTTTTGTTTTTGAAGACACTATTCATATCAATTGTTCGATAACTGCAAACGCTGAACTATTTCTCAAAGATGTTTTTTTTTTTTAATTCTACAGATCGATTCAAAATAGAGTTGAACATTATTTGTAAATTACTTTGACTTTCTATCATAGAATTTGACGGTTTTTTGGGTTATTTTATGGACTAAAGGGAAATTTTGTAAATAAAAGTTATTTACTTCGGGAGCTTTACTGTAGAGTATAAAATGTGTTTATATTTGGCTGGATACGTTCCAATAAGCTCCAGTGCTAAACGAAACAGCGTTAAACGAGGCAACTTAATACGTACATACGTAAATACATTGAGACTTCTGGAAATACAGTTGGAATCTTTATTCTGGACAGACTAACAAAAGATCGTTGGAAGAGATATATTACATACACTGTCGGCCGTTTCATTTGAACACGTATACAACAAGTATCAATACAGAGTGCGATTTAGAGGAATCCCAATACTACCGCGTAATACTGGAACAACGTTAAACGGGGTAGCGTTAAGCGGGGTCTTACTGTGTAGTATTAGAGGTGCTGTTTAATTTTTGTTTATGTAGCGATAAAGAAAACTTTGAACATTTTTAAGAATTTAAATGTGAAATATGTCCACCAATATTTACAAAAAAGAAGAAGAAACCCAGAGAGAAACAGAGAGATGTAGAGTTTGCATTTATGTATATGTGGGGTAAAGCATTAATATTGTTATTGTATTTTGTGGGTGATTTGACTACCGACTAGTTATGTATGTAAATGCCATGCAGCCAACACTGTATGTATGAGTACATGTACGTGTTAAAGAGAGCCTTCGATGTTGAATAAGTGAATGCTTTTTTATTTTCTTTCTTTTTTTTTTTTCTTTGTTTTTTGTTGCTATTTTGGTTGTCACAATGAAAGTGGGTCGCTGTGCTGTTTTACTGTATTACGAATAATCGTATATGCATACATACATACGTTAATGTTTCCTTTATGGCGGTGGAGTGTACCTTAAACGTTTACTGCTGGTTATTTTCGAAATTGTTATTGTTAGTTCTATTAATAATAGTATTTGTTATAATATTTAGCCGATGGATTTTTATTTTTTTCTCATACAATCATAAAAAGTTTTACTTTTTTTTTTCTTGTTGTCTTCATATAAATTGCAAATTTATATTCAAAAGATTTCAAAATTCCCAGAAGTATGTATATTTTGAATTCCTTTCACTTTAATTTCAGTTTATTTTTTTCTTTTAAATCTTTTAAAATATTCTTTTCTTTTCTTCACAAAAAAAAAAAAAATATAAACAAAATGATGTTTTTTATTTAAAGAAATTTATGATTTGAATTTTGTCTTTGACAATTTGTCTGATGCTTAAAGCGGTACCGCTTTAAGTTAACATAAATCTGACCTTAATTTGCTTAAACGATAAAATTTAGATTGATGGCAACAATTTTCTTTCTCTTGTTCTTGATCTTCTTCTTCTTTGGATGGTAAATGTGATTGATTATCGTTTTTGTTTGTTATGGAGACTCATAACTAACCTATGCATTGTTCTTTTTTCTAAAGACAAATTAACAAAACAACTAAAGAAATGGGTTAATAATATACACTGTTGACAGTTATCACGTGCTGTAAATGAATTCAACTGAGGACTGATAGATTTCTTGCATTTCCGAATTCAGCATCATATGCCTAAATGGCTTAAGGTCAACTTCAATGTCTAAATATTTTTATCTATTATTATTTGATATTTTTCTTCTTTTAATTAAAAGAAGCATTTTTGTAAAGAAAGGATACTGGTTTAGTTTATTAATTAACGCTTTCATAAATATTTATTGTTAAATTTAGCAAACGTTTTTAACTTGGTTTTTAATAAATTTTTAAAAGAATTTAATTTAATTTCATTACTTTTGCTTAACTTTCACCAATAAATTATAACGTTTGGGAAAACAGAATAAATTGTGCATCTAAAATCTGCCATCTTCAATTAACTGCCATTAGCCACATGCTTCAGATAATGGACTCTTAACAATATACAAATAGAGGACAAAGTTCCCTATCAACAGTAATAGACGCCTGCTCCAACGTTATTAACTTTAACATTACAAACACGTCACCAAAGTTATCTTATAGAAAACATAACATTTCTAAGAAAACATACTTAAGTCCACTTTACTAAAATCTCAACTTATTTCAGTTGCTAGAAAATGAATCCTTATGCTTCTGACCAATTAATAAAAAAAATGGAATTTTTTGAAACCTTAAATTGGCCTTAAATTGGCCAACCAATAATTTTTCTTTTTTTTTAACCATTTATAGGCATGGCTTATGGCAATTTTATTGCGAAAATCATTTTTAAGCTTTATTGGTCGCTTATTTTATTTACTTTTGCTTAATGCTTGAATGAGTAGACCAACTTATTTAGAAAATTTTAATTCTTGGCATATTTGTTAAGCAAATATTTCAGCACAAATCTTTTAAAAAACTTTCAGCCATATTGTGTTTTAGGCAGCACAAATAGTCAAACAATTTTCAAATAATAAAAGAAAGATAATCATACCGGCAATGACAATGAAGACTGGTGATTATAATAGCAATTGCTGGTGTTGGTCACACACAATGGCCAACATTTGCGTTGCGTTCCTCTAATCACAGTCTCTATAGCAGACAGCTGCTAATGGCCGTACATATGTCTTGATTGTTTGCCTGCTATGATCTGAGTTTTAAACTCAAATATCTCATGCCACTTTGCCGTTGACTGACCGCATTTTACAGCTATGAAGCTGGCTATTTGGTTGGTTCATTGGCTGGCTGGCTGGCTGGCTGGCATTTAACCAAATACTCCCATCAAAAAATAAGAAAAAAAAATCCCGACTGACAGTGACCGTATGGCAATAACTTTTTACCATATAAATTAGAGGAAGTTATTCTTTCTTTCTTTTTTTTTTTTTTGTTTTATTTTGAAATTTATTACTTTAATTATATAAAATTACTTGGAGATAAAACCAAACCACCACAAGAAAGAAAACACGGAAGAAAGAGAAAAACAACAGAATCAACAAAATACCGAAACGTAACCCAGTTTTGAAAGTGGAGAAATTCAAATAGAGGAGACTGTTGTTATATTATTTAAAGTTTTATAGTTGCTTCTTCGTATTCTACTCGTACTCGTTTTAAGCATTTTATTTCAATATGAAACTAACGAAAGATCTCCTTTTTTTATTTTTCAGTTCAATCTGGTCGAAATATACGACATTTACCATGTATAGTAAGGAAATCTGGCAGATCAGGCGTAGTGCATGTTCGCCATCGATTGTATTAAACAGAATGGTACGCATTTGGGTACTTGCATAGATCGTTTCTATTTTGGTTCATGCTGTGATATTAAAGTAAGTCATTTAATTATAGACTACAGCATATAAAATTTGATTTCTAATTTGATTATGTATTTTTATGATACTTTAGGAAGATACATTAACGGAAATAGCTGATAATAGCATAGATCAAAATACTATATCCCATCATTTTACACCCGAGTCATCAACCGTACCAACAAGTGCTTTGTTTAAGCTCACCACCTTAAGTCCAGGCCATGAACATTACAATGTTAGCTATTCTAGCAGCAGCAGTACCAGTAGTAGCAGCAGTAGCAGTTCTAGCGGTTCGACCACCCAACAAGATGTTACTCAAATGGTAAATAGCGTAACACAAGGCTTTGTCACACCCAGTACACAACAGAATGAAACCACCAAACCCATTATACTCACGGATAAACCCACTAGGTCATCGACCACTGTAAAGCCCGGCCAACATACGACCCACAAACAGTCACATTTCGTAATAAGAACAACACCTAAACCCACCAAAACTCCAACGGGTTGGAAACCAGGCCACAATACTACCACTAAAAAGAAAACAACACCCTCTAGTACCACCAAAAAGGCCACGACAACTGCAACTACCACTACAACTACAACCACCACCACAACCACTAAAAGACCCTTACTCACTACTGTAGAACCGATGCAACAAAAAGATGAAGTGCCTGTGGATATAACCACACCACCAACTAAATTATTCACTTATCAAATAGTTGAGACAACCACCTTCAATCCGACAGAACCTACCAAAATTGCAGATTTTGTAACCACAGAACGCGTGAAACAAAAGACCACTAAAGCACCCGAAACAACGACATCCAAATCTACAGAAACTACCACTACAACGCCGGCGGCTACAACTCATAAACCCAAGCCGCCAACCTCTAGAAAACCTACAACCACCAAGAAACCCACAAGCGTTAAGAGAACCACCGTGAAGCCTACTAGGAAACCAACCTTACCACCCACCACCATTACGGATTTAAAAACTGATCAGAACACTACTTTGATTACACAAAGTAGCATTATGGCAAGCACAACATTGGCAACAAATAAAACTACTCTAGCACCTAGACCAAGACCGAAACCTACGGCCAGTATAGTTAAAGTACCAAAGCCTTCTATTAGCAGTACCACAAAGGCCACACCCAAACCTATCGCTACAGCTACCACCACCACTGCACCGAAAACTACAAGCGAGCAAAAGAAAATTGTAACAACCAAAAAACCAACATCCACCACTACAACAACAACAACTACTACTACAACGACAACAACAACAGAAACGCCAACGACCAGTGCCAGCAGCCATAAAACCACACAAAAACCCCTAATGAGCTCTACCACCCACAAGCCCGGTTTAGTAACCTGGACGAACATAGATGGAGAACCAGTCGAGTCGAATCAACCTTTGCAATCTGATTGGATACCAGTAACCAGTGAGTCCCCTCTAAGCAGCAACAAAGTCGAAGGTATAAAAATAGATTAAGAATAACAAAAAAAAAAATATTTCATTTTTATTTCATTTCAGAATCCTCTTCTGAAAATATTACTTTCGAAGAAATGGATGTATCCGTATCGTCTAGTGTCAGTGCAGTAATGAATAATACCACGGTTATCATAAAACCACCACACAAGCCCATACCAATCGAAAAACCTTCAACTACTGCCTCCACCAGTATCAGTTCAACTACTAACACAGAAACCAAATTACCCACTAAACCTCAAACGACATCAACATCTACCTCAACAACCACTACCACCACCACCACAACGACAACAACCGATAAACCCACCACTACAGTTGTAAAACAACCCGAAATAATTTCGTCTACTGAAACTGCAATACAATTTACCACCGAAGGTATTCCCACTGCCACTGCCAGTTACTACAGCAAGCGTTTCTTCTACAGAAGAAATGACGACTAGAGAATTTAAATCTAAATTCTACAACGACTGCACCCATTACCGGTCTGGAAGGCGTGGACTATAGACAGGGTTTGTAATCTTTAATTTCAGTACTGAATGAAGTCTTCAAAATAAAAATTTGTTGTTTTTTGAATCATTAACAGTTTGCGGTACGTCGCATGTTTCCTGAGCCACGTATTGTTGGTGGTTCTAATGCCGCTTTTGGTCGCTGGCCCTGGCAAATCTCTTTGAGACAGTGGCGTACATCGACATACTTGCACAAATGTGGAGCAGCTTTGCTGAATGAAAACTGGGCTATAACAGCAGCTCATTGTGTCGAAAAGTAAGTAGACCTCTTACGTCATACGTAAAATGAAAACTAAAATAAACGTTCAAATATAAATGGAATGGAATGGCTATTAAGTCAGTGCCGGATTTCTTATTAAACATGGATTCCAGATGATTGTAAGAAAGTGTGTTTAAAAAGACTGCGTTAGAAGCACTCATTCTCCTAAAAAAAACAAATTAGAATGTGTACGTTTAAGCATACATACATAATTTATTATTACAACCCTTTAGTCAGGATTACATCCTAGCTTCTGACACCACTTATTTTATGTGCGTTAAACATGAGTGGCGGTGCCTACAAATTAAAGTCGACACCAAACGACAGATTTTCGAGACACTTTTCATGGAGTTTTTGTCAGAAATCTGCTGAGAGGAAGGCGAGAAGAAATATTTTTTCATATTTCGTTTTGATGTCTGACCTGGGGTTTGAACCGTAGCCTTACGTCTAATAAGCCAGCACAGTACCTACTAGATTACGGCGATTTCACTTCTGCTTAGACCAAAATGCCTTATAACAGACTTTTCAATAGAAACTATTACAACCAACAAAACTTTCTTTAACCGCGTTCCAAGCGAACAGACAATATCGTACGACAATTTTTTTTACGTTTGAAACTGGCAGCACAAAATGTCGGCCACTGATGACAGGGACACTGAAGAAATATTGCGTGCTTTGTAATCACAAAGCTTTTCTTTACTCAATAAATTCTGATACATTTTGAAAGCGATTCGATATTGCACATCTCTGCCAATTGAATGAATGCCTGAGGTCAGGTTAGGTTAATTTATCAGTCACATCAATAAGTGTAGATTACTTGAGTTCTATAGGGTTCCGTTGTAATGTCGATAGAAGCTATTCCGTCATTCAACTCTAACACCTAACTGGTACACCTCAACCATTCTGGTAGTTGTATGAACTTATGGTTTGTATTGAAATCACCTTTGGCAAGAATCTTTCTGAGTGCCAAGGTTATTTTACCTTGGATTCACAACTATCGGACAAATAAAGAAAGATAAAGTGCTCACAAGAATAATTTTTTAAGGGCTTCGCAATGCGTCCTTATTGTTTCCTAAGCTGCTATCCCATGCGTATTACGCTTCGTATCAAATGTATTACCAAGAGAGTCTAGCAATAAGACAGGGTTACTTAATGCAGTATTCCAGGATTTATCAACAGCTAATAAATACAAAATGAATTTGGACAAGAATTTTTAATAAACCATTGCCTTTCGATTGGATTTTTTAAATTATTTTTGAAATTTTACTTTCAGCGTGCCTCCTTCAGATTTACTTTTACGTTTGGGCGAATATGATTTAGCCGAAGAGGAAGAACCCTACGGTTATCAAGAGAGAAGAGTACAAATAGTGGCTTCACATCCTCAATTTGATCCTAGAACTTTTGAATATGATTTGGCTTTACTGAGGTCAGTATTTAAATAAAAAATTTTAATTTTTTTATGGTTTTTATTTCATATCTCTCTGCCTTTCAGATTCTATGAACCGGTAGTATTCCAACCGAATATTATACCCGTTTGTGTACCCGATAGCGATGAAGACTTTATAGGGCAGACAGCATTTGTTACCGGTTGGGGTCGCCTCTATGAAGATGGTCCTTTGCCTAGTGTGTTACAAGAAGTGGCAGTGCCTGTCATCAATAATACGATCTGTGAAGTCCATGTATAGAGCAGCTGGTTATATAGAGCATATACCACATATCTTTATATGTGCGGGCTGGAAAAAGGGAGGCTATGACTCGTGCGAAGGTAATGATTGATGAATTCAAGTGGAGAATTTGAAAATTGAATATTTTTTTTTTTTTTGTTTAAACAATTAAAGGTGACTCTGGTGGTCCGATGGTTTTACAGCGTGAATCGGATAAGCGTTTTCAATTGGGTGGCGTCATCTCATGGGGCATTGGTTGTGCGGAGGCTAATCAACCGGGCGTCTATACAAGAATCTCCGAGTTTAGAGACTGGATTAATCAGATTTTACAATTTTAATATAATAATATGGCTTACATGTAGTATAAGAGTAAGGCTAAAGGGTCCTTTCGGCCTTTCGTTAACGAGTTGAAAATCTTGGTTTTTTCGATAGACTCTTAGTTTTTTTTTTTTTTTTAATTAAAGCGAATTGTTTTGTATCTATAGTTACATATTTTTAGATTTTACAATTGTATTTGTATTTTTATTGTGTAATTTTTAAATTTAAACAACAACAAAAAAAGAAGTTTTTGTATAACACATTAGGAATTGAGTATGTTTTTCTATAATTTATTTGAAATGGTTTCTGAATTTTTTGTTTAATTTAATTTTTTTTTGCAAAGGATATTGTTTCTTGCAATTTTGAAATTTTGTCGGTGATTTATTTATTTATTTATTGTTTAAATTTTCATAAATTATTGTAATTAATTTTAATTGTAATAGTTTTATTTATTTTTTTCTATTTTTCTGCTTATAATTTGCAAAACTTATGCTCAGCATAAAGGCATCATTATCTTGTTCTTTGGTTATACCAAAATACTTACTTCCATGCACACATAGTATTAGATTGAAATGGTATAATCAAGGCAACGACTGGACAAAAATGCAATATGGCGTCAAACACTCAAACAAACACACACACACACCTACACATACACATACATACATACATACACAATTAATAATTAATTTGATTAAGAAATTTTTTTTTTAACAAAATAGACAATAATTGCATTTAATGAAATATAAAAGAAAAAAAAATATTATTTTAATTATCTAAATCCTTCATAAAAGAAAACAAAATATAATTTTATTTTTTAAGTTAAAATAAATAAATTATAGTTGACAATATAATTATAAAATAATGTATATTTAAAATCTAATTTAAGTAAAATAAATATGAAAAATACAAAAAATATTATTTAAACAAAATTCTGCAATACAATTTGTTTGTTGGCCTCATTTCAAGATTCAGATTTTTATTTTTGGAAAATTTTAATTGTTTACTTACTTGCTTACCACCGAAAAATATAAAAACATTTTCAACAAACATACGACAAACCAAATTGTAAATAATTGCTTGAACGCACAAAGTCCAGAATTCTTAATAAGCAATTCCTTTTAACGATACAAAAGAATCCCAAGAATTTTTAATGCACACTTTCATAGCAACCCTTTAGTCAGGATTACAACCTAGGTTTTCATTTTGTGTGTGTGTCAATTTTATTCATAATTGGGATTTTCGGGATTCACAAAATCCCGAATCCCGGGATTTTTAAAAACTTGTCCCGGGATTTTTCGGGATTTTCGGGATTGTGAATTCATATGTATTTTGACCCTAAAAAAAGTCCTAAAAAAATTCTATATCACTTGACTTCGATAATAGCTTCTCAGACGAGAAAAACCCCACTTCCATTGATAAAAAGTTATTTGATGCCTTCGAAGAATGCAAAAGCTCTATAAAACGAATTAATAGGTTAACTGATTTAGATACTCAACTGCCAAAGGAAATAGATTTATTTAAATCAGGAGGTAGTAGAGGTCAATATTTACAAGCTGCATGCAGCTATCTTGGAACTATTTTACCAACAAATGTTGATTGCAAGAAGTGCTTTTCAACGGCAGAGTGTGCTGAAAACAAAATTCGTTCGAGCTTATCAGATCACATGTTAGATGCTTTAATCTTTTTGTTGGAATCCAAATAATTTTCTTAAAACTATTGCATTTGCATATGTATGTGTGAATAATTTTTATTTTTGTTAATTTACGCTTTTTTGTTCCTTTTTATCTTGCTGTTAATATTTTATTTTTAATGATATATAATTCTGATATATATAATTGGAATACAAATGATTTTGTTAACAAAATATTTTTATTATTAAGAGAAAGTCGTGATTTTTCGGGATTTTTGGATCCCGAATTATCCCGAAATATCCCGGGATTTCGGGATCGGGATTTACAAAATCCTGAATCCCGGGATTTTTAAAAATCTAACCCGTTTGGCATCCCTAGTTGACATTATATGTGAAACACTACATTTAAATGACCACGCGAAGTGTTGCATTGATTCTTTTGAGGCAATTTTTCGAACAAAATTTTCTTCAGCGATGAAGCACATTTCACACTCGGCGGGTATGTTAATAAACAAAATTGTCGCATTTGGGGTTCTGAGAATCCTCAAGTAATTGAAGAGAGGCCATTACATCCAGAAAAAGTAACTGTTTGGTATGCTCTTTGATCCGAAGGTGTGATTGGACCTTATTTCTTCGAAAACAACGATGGAATGACTGTCACCGTCAATTCGAAGCGTTATGATAAACAATTTTTTTACCTGCCATTGAAGGATACGACTTGGAGAATATGTGGTTTCAACAAGACAGTGCCGCATGCCGCACATCTAGAGCAAATATGGCTTTATTACAAGAGACATTTTCTGGCCGCGTAAATTCTCGTCATGCCGATATCAACTGGCCACCAAGATCATGCGACCGTGTTTATGCAAATAAACCTTCAACTCTTGAGGACTTAAAAACCAACATTCGTCAAGTTATGGCTGAGATACCGCCCAATATGTTTCAAAAAATGGTCGAAAATTACCTCAAAAGAATTTATGCTTGCAACACATCGTGTGGAGGCCATTTAAATGATGTAGTGTTTCACACACTTTACAATAAAAAAGAAATATCATGAGAAAAATATTTTATATGTGTTTTATTTACGTTTACTTTTGAAACCACGAAATGGATAACCCGGTATATTCAAAATAATCAATCAAGGGAGGACACTGATCACTGCCCACCAAAGAGAATAATATCAAAGTTGAACATCCTAGTTAAAGTTAAAGTTGGACCCGAGTATGTGTTACGTCATCAGCTCCATGAACACTATTTGTATTTTCAGTTATATTTTCAAATAGCTAAAGGGTATTTTTGAAGTCGCCGTGGCCTAGTAGGTAGTGTGTTGGCTTATTAGACGTAAAAGCCAGGGTTCGAGTCCCAGGCCAGACATCAAAACAAAATACAAAAAGTATTTTTTCGGCGATTTCCTCTCAGCAGATTTCTGGCAAAAACTCTGAGAGTAAATAAAATAGCCATGAAATGTTTCTCATAAACTCTGTCGTTCGGAGTCGACTTTAAACTGTAGGTCCCGCTACTCATGTATAAAATTAACACACACAACATAAGTGGTGTGAGAAACTAGGTCAATAATCCTGACTGATGGGTTCTAATGACCAATTATGTATGTATGTAAAGGGTATTTCTGTGCAAATCGAGTCAGATAATTACAAAACTCACGAAGTATATCTTTTAGGACATAATTATGTGTCGCCGTTATTCAACTCGGAATTCTTGAGAAAGAAATAATTTTGCTAACACCAGCTCTGCAAATAAGTAGTTGCCACGAAAAGCTTTCCAATCAAATTCGACAGGGTTAATATTAATGCTCATATTATTGGTGATGTGAGATAAGCAATAATGTGTCGTGAATGCTTGGAAAGCTAAGGTACTCCCTTAATACAAGACGCATGTAAAGTGAACAAATTTTTAAGAATAAATTTAAGCATTGTAATGACCAACTATGTATGTATGTATGTATTTATGTAATATTTGTGGTTAGACATACAGGCATTATACCTATTGCTACCCTTTTGCTAGGCCTACAGCCTATCATTTGGAAAAATTAAAGAAATACAACTCGAAAGCCATATTCCACTTCAAATTTTTGTATGATTTTAACAGCTTTTAAACAAAGAATGACAATCCAAACAAACAAACGAAATGAACATAATGGCAATTACATTAAATAATCACGTATTTAAGCGTTTATTTTAATGAAGCATGTTTTACGATTTCTATTATTAAATGGACTTATTTGCAAGCCAATTAATAACATAATAAATCAAGTCATTTTAAAAAATATTTACGAAAGAAAAAAAACGCTTAAATTTCTTATTTATTTACAAAGTTTTTTTTTTATTATTATTTACTATTAGTTTTTATTTACGTTTTAATGATCATTAAGTTCAAGAAAAAAAAAAACTATTTTTTAAAACATGTTCATCATGTGCTAATTAGTGGGGCCTTTTTTTGCACTAAAATTAACAAAAAAAAAATGCCGACAATTTTATTTCATTCGATTTGATTCGATTTAATAACTTTCACTTTCAACATGAGTTTTCAGAAAATTAGTTTTATTTATTTAAGAAATGCAAAAAACAAAATTTTTTAGAAATTAAAGTTCATGCCACAATTGAGTATTAAAATGTAATTAAAGGTCATTTACATGCACAAAAGATGACAATATTTGTCGGTGAAAAATGTTTTTTTTAAATTTACAAAAATCAATTGTTGCTGAATGTGTTTAAGCATTTGAAAAAAAAGCAATTAATTGCCATTTAAAAGGGAAAATGTACGTATGTGTTATTACATCAGAGAAGTTGTTACGGTTTGTTATCCAGTATGATCAGTGGGTAATCATCATGTATAAATTTTAATCTTAGATTAAAAATCGCACGCTTTCTTTAGAAACTTGTATACAAATTTACGCAACAAAATAATTTTAATCATCTTTGAGTGATAATTGGTTAGCACGCAAACTCGAGTCATTACGATTAATCTAAAGCCGACACGAGACTAAATCGATATGCTTGAGAAAAATAGATAACCTACTAGTCGCCGTAGTCTAATAGCTAGTGTGTTGGCTTATTAGATGAAAAGCCCGGGTTCGTATCCCAAGTCAGACATCAAAACGAAATATGAAACAAAAAAATATTTCTTCGGCGACTACCTCTCAGCGGAATTCTGGAAAAAATTCAGAGAATAAATAAAATTGCCGTGAAGAGCTTCTAAAAAAATCTGTCGTTCGCACACAACATAAGTGGTGTGAGAAGCTAGGTCGAAATCCTGACTGAAGGGTTGTAATGACCAATTATGTATGTAATAGTCACAAACCATTCTAAATGGACCAGACCTTGCTATTTAATTAGCTACTGAGCTTTATCATAAAATATTTTGAGTCCTTGTACACGCAGGTATCTTTGGAATGTGCGCTCACGCCGGTCTGGTTGCCCTATTGTTGTAAAAACGTATGCGGGAAAATTTCGACTAATCTTATTTACAATTTCATGTTGGGCGCTTTTAACTCTATTCCTATTTCCTTTACCATTAAGGTAAACTCAACTCACAACTGCATTCGCTTACAGTAGTCAGACAGCCTAACATTTAAGCATTCATGTCCAACATATTCGCTATGAATGAAGGGAATTTTACAATGCAATTGATAAGTGAGCCTATAAAGGAAGAAAGCAGAAGACGCCAAGTGTGTCATCATGCAAATCGGAGGTGAATAAATAATTAAATGAAATAAATCATATATTGAAAAATATAATATTTTCCTATCTCAACTGTATTGCGATTGTATTGTTGAAAATCCTATAAGTTATCTCCAAAATATTAGCATGTTCGTAACACTAAACGTGGCTCTTCTGAAACCATAACAGTGAGCCCAACGTCCTGAGAGGATATTGATCAATAGCAGACTACGTTTATTTTTACAAAAATTGCATATAAAAAGCTGATTCTGACCTGATTGATATAAAAATAAATTAATTAAGCAGATTTTTTGCAGTGTTACAAACGTTAGCACACACAAACATTGCTCATAGTGTAGTAGGACATTTTTAGCGCTACACACCCTTTGATGAATTTAATAAAAAAGGTATTCAGCATACATAAAAAGCACTTTCTTTTATGCATAAAACTAAAAAAATAAGTAAAAATGCCCATGAAATGATGATTAACTACAGGCAAAACTATTGGCAGGTGAGTAAGTGTATGATGTCAGCAACCTATGAGATTTTTTTAAATATTTTTTGTTCGATTTTTTGTTAAAAAAAACTAAACGTAGTTTCATTTTCATTTCATTCAGATCTTTGAACCCTTAAAGCATTAGAGAAATATTTGTTGCAAGACGTGTAATGTAAATTATAAGAAAACCCACACCCCATTTTGAAGACGATAGAGTTGAATTTTTATGATCATTTTTATTTCATTTTTATTAGCCAAAGGTGAAGTTGTTTTATTACATCTTTTTTTATATTAAAATTTACTGAATGGAGGTGGCAAAATGATCATAAAAATGATGAAAATGAAAGTGTTGTCGGTAAACAAACAAACAAACGAAATCCTAAAGTAATAAAAAAAAAATGTCGGGAAACAAACAAGAATAAAATGATTTAAGACTTTAGATTATAGCATAACTAAAATCGTACGAATGTAATCAACACGTTTGTTAGAGTGGAATTTAGTCTGTACAGGTGAAATAATTGTAGCGGATAGAGGTCGACAATTTGATACCTTTGATTATCATCTCTTTAAAACACGAAGGCAATATGAGTATAATATATGTTATAGAACTGATTTCATAATCGATACCTTAAAAAGCTACACTACAACTGCCTACATACATAATTGTATGTATGTATCATTATAATCCTTTAGTCAGGATCGCGACCTAATTTCTCACACCACTTATGTCGTGTTATACATGATTGTCGGGACCTAAAGTTTAAAGTCGACTCCGAAGGAGAGATTTTTGAAAAACTTTTCCCCTGCTAAAAGGAAATCACCGAAAAAATATTTCTTTGTATTTCATTTTGTTGCAGAAGCCTGACCTGAGGTTTGTAACCTAGCCTCACGTCTAATAAGACAACACACTACCTACTGGACTACGGTGACTGCAACTGCGTAACTGCTGGTAAATCATTAGGCACTCTTTTTCCGGACAAAATAAGCCGACAAAGTCCATTTATAAGTCTGAACTTAAAAAAAGAACTAATACTTCCATTCATACTCTGACGATCCAAAGCCCAGTTTAAAGCTTTTCAACTTAGTAAAGGAAATCACACATTAATAGTAGTAATGTGGGGTTGTAATGGTTCAATTGCTTGACTACAAATCTGAGCAAGGTTTATAACACTTTTCGAATTTTTAAGATTAAGAGGTTTTGGACCCCTTTGAATAATTCATCCAGTAAAGTTTAACATGAAATCTGAACTCAGTTATCATCTTGAAAAGGTCAAACAGTTGAACTTCTTGTGATTGTACTGATTGCAAACATATAATCTTATGATGTGCTACCTTAAACCAAAAACCTGCTTAGAAGGAAACACTTGATCAGATAATTCTGTCGTTTTTTCTTGACAGAAGGCACATTTCTCTAAAAACATTCAAATAGGGACAAGTGCATTTAATCATATAAGTTTAATTACATTTCGATTATTTCATTTTATTCCTATACAAATAATATTTTAATCTGATATTTATGCTCTCCTTATCTTAGTGAATTAAAAAATGTTATAAAAAAAAATACTCACTTTTACTTTGAAAAGACATTTTTGGTTTCAAATTCAATTGAAATTTGTTATTAAAATAACTGCACATTTGGTTTTAAAATTTAGAAAAGAAACAAAAAAGCAACAACACAAAAAAAGCGAAAATCATTTCACTTTTATTTATGAAAAACAAAAACCCAAAAGCCAAAAATTTGAATTGCATCCAAAACCAACAATTGAATTTCAAGGGGAATTGTTTGATTTGAATTGAAAGTATTTTTAAGATATTTTTCTATCCCACCATGTAACTTTTTGTTTCTGTTTTCATTATTCAGAAGAAAATCAAAACAAAAACTTTCGTTTTCCACTCGTGTTTTCTTCTTTTTCTTTTTTTAATGAATTTTTTGTTTTATTAATTATTTTTTTTATTGTTCTTGTTATTGTTTGCCGGTTTATAATCTTCCCAAAAAAAATAAAAATTTCTTTTTATTGCAATTGTTTTTATGATTTTAAAATCATCACTTGATGATTAAGTAGGTGGCAACTTAAAAAGGTTCCATTTGGGTTTCTTCTTTCGATTTAATTATGATGGTTTGTTAAGTGAACTTATGTAAGATAAAAGGCTTTTGAATTAAATTATTATGGTCTTTAATTGTCGATTCGCTTTTCTGTAAGCCATCTCTACTCACTTTATGGTGTGAACATTTAATTTAAACGTTACCCCTTATAATACAAATAATTGGATGTGAAGTCTGAGACGAATTTCGAATTTTTTTTATTAAAAACCAAGAAGAAATATTTGTTTTTTTTCTTTTTCTGATTTCATAAGAATCATTAATTATGAATGTTGTTAGACATCCCACCATTTTTTTTAAGTTTGTTATATAACATCTTGAGAAAGTTATGCTGCAGTTTAAGAAGCGTTTTAAAAACAAAAAAACAAAAAATAACAGAAAAAAAACTGACCTATTGTAATACAAAAATTTGTTATGAAATAATAACTAGTAACGAATAAAGAATTTCTAAATTGGCTTACAGCGTATTGTCAACATGTGTGTTTACTATATGAATAGGCCTCCACATAACATAATAGTGAAATGTTCTTAAAGGATTACGTGATTACGCATAAAATTTTGCTTTGTTAAACGGTATTACAGAGCAAACTAGTGCGTAGCCAAATCCGTGATATAATGTGAAAAGAAAATATTAATCCTGAGATCAAGTTTAGTTACAAGACTCTGCTATTTATAAGACTATATGTTTGTAGACCGCTTACCTAATTAACACTCTTCTGGAAAAAAACTCTGTGAATAAACAAAATTTCCATGAAAAGTTTCTCAAAAATCTGTCGTTCGGAATCGACATTAAACTGTAGGTCCCGCCACTCCTGTATAAAATTAACACACATTACATAAGTGGTGTGAGAAGATAGCTCGCAACTTGACTGAAGGATTGCAATGTCCAATTATGTAGTATATACGTAAAATGGCACTGCAATGGCACTAACAGCAAGTCAGGCAGGCGTTTCAAGATGACGATAAACGTATAGAGCAATTGAACTGACATTTATGCAAAGTGTTCTGGAAAGTCTAACACTTAATCGCTGAGCCAGCGAAGATTCCGTTGCCGGACACCACGACTGATTTATTTGCTCACTATCCCACACTAACAGAGATTTTGCTGCTTTACGCAACTCATTTATTAATTCTTGCCCCTTCAAAGGTTAATTGGATGATTCGATAAAGAAATAAAAAGAATTTCTTTTTTTAATTTGAATTATTTGTACATAGTAAATTATTTAAGAATTTATCATTTCATTAATTATATCGTTACGTACGCTTCTTTTAATTTCCCTTCGTTATGGCTTTCGTTTTATTTACTTTTTTTTAATATTTCAATTGTTTTTCGCTGAAGACAAACGTCTTCGAGACGTCTGTTATGAAGCAGCAAATCTTTTGCTCTTGTATTGAGACTTCCGTCGCTTTATGGCTGTTAAGAAAAAAAATATTTATTAAAGGGAATTCGAAAGGCATCTCATCTCCCATCTCTTTAAAGATGAAGTAGTCAGTCATTGTTAAGCTTTTATTTGTTGTAACAAAACGTAATCGCATTATCGTCATTATCGTAATCATTTTATTGTTTGAAATTTGTTTTTTAAATTATTTTTTTTTGTTTTCATTTAGTTTTGTTTTAAACAGCATTTCTTTCTTTGTTAAACTATTTTAAATGGGATTTTTAACAGTTAAAAACCTTAAAGGTTAACCCATCGATTGCTTTTTGTCTTTCTTTAGCAACAGCAATAACTTAGTGTATCATCAGCGTGCATTACTAGTGTAAAATGTTTACATAGCTGCAAAAAAGCATATCAAATTAATGGAAAAGTATTAGGCATTTAAATAGCATTAAGGCCTATAACTATAAAGACTAAAAAGTTAAATTTTTTATTGAGAGGTTGGCGTAATATAACATACGTATGCAATTATTTAAATCTGTTCGATTAATTTGAAATGTTTAAAAAATTTTTAGATTAAAAATAAATTTTTTTTTTAGCATAGAGGCCTATTTACTGCAGTATAAAGTTTGGATTGTTACGTCTTTTTCTCTAAGTTTTGTAAAAACAAACTGAAAATGAAAGTAAATTCGTATTTAATTTAAAAACTTTTTATTTTTCGATTTTTTAGGCAAAAAAACATTTTAATTGCGTTTGATATACACATTTTGCGGTAAAGAAGGAAGGAAAACTATTTAAAATTAGTAACCAAATAAACCTAAATTCGATGTGTATATTCGAATAAACATTCAAAACGAATTGTTAGTAAAAACATAGTCTATAGGTTTACATATACTGAAATATGGTAGATTTGGTAGTAAGTTCATTAGCTGCACAATCACTTGAGATATTCCTGTGAACAGGGACTAATATTAAGACAAACCTGCCACAGGAATCGAACAAGGAATGTGTTAACCAGTTTAGGCATGAAAGTTGGCCTGAAAGAAATCGATTTGATATGGGAGAGTATAGATATTCTAGCATTTAGAAATCCTTTGCTCAGGCTCAGTTCCGCAATGTAATTTATGAACATTACCTTGACCTTACAACACACAACACTAGAGATTGCCTAATATTTAGCGATACGGAGAAAATTCCATATCCTACTTTATTCCCAAATTTAGAAGCATCTGAGTAAAGTTTCACAGAATCTACAGAAAAACATTTTTTGCACTGCGAGATTAGGTCGCTGACGGGAATCTGGAACAGATCCCAGCCGGACTATTGCAGGGCCTTCTTTGAGAGCTTGAGTTCTGTGTCAAGGACCGCGATTGAATGGATTTCCCATGGCATTCGCTAGACGGTACGTTCAAAATTAGTGACATAAAAACATGTATTACGACAATTATGTAAATATTCTTCTACATTTTAGACCATTATGCCTTATGAAGTATCATATGATTTCAGAAGTGGCTTAGACTTTAAATTTTTTGCAATTTTTATTAACAATTTTCTTTGAGTGTGTTAAATATTTTATAATACAATTACAATAAGTTTTTTTTTCCACTGTCAGTCTTTTCCTTTTCTTTTAATATTTATTTTCAATTAAAATTATTTAATGTTTTTATATTTTTGTTGAAAAAATTTTTTTTTAAGCAAATATTTGATTGTAAATTTCTTTCCTTTCCTTTCTCTTCTTTTTAAAAAGAAGAAAAATAATATTTTGAAGCTCATTAGTGTTTTGGGAATGATGTTTAAAATATGCATTGTCTTGTTTAAGTTTTCCTTTATATTTACACGCTAATTAAATGTCTACTACAAATAGTACCGCGTTACTTTTTTTGTTATTTATTTATTTTATTTTATTTCGTTTTAATTAATGATCAATTGTTGGGGTGTTCACAACAAATGTCCACCTTATGACTTATTATGTATTCGTATTGCTTTGAATTTTTTTGCGGTTTTTTCTCCTGTCCTTTTTATTTACTTAACCAACATTGTGAATTTCTTTAAGTTTTTTTTTCATATTTTTTTTATTTTTTAATTGTCACTAAAGATGAGCCATTCAGTGGTGGAGAAGACAAGCTATACTCGTGCAAACATTTCATTCATGTACCTCAAAATGATGATGATCATGTTTAGTTAAATTGATGTGGTAATGATGTTGATAATAACGATTTGGTTTCGGTCTGTCAAAAAAAAAAAAACAAATTTACTTTCATTTCGCACACTTGTTAAGCATTTTTACTTTTTCATTTTATTTTAAGTGAGAAAATATTGTATTTAAACTAAAAATACAACAAATAAAAATAAGAAAAAACAAAACAATACCAAAAAGTAATAGTTAACAATAGCAACAACAAGTTGTTAAAAGTGAAATTGAACTAAGGTCTATTAACTATTTACTAAATATCGTAATAAAGTGATCATGAAAGTTATCGATTGTGTGCTGTGTATTGTTGTTTCTCAAAAACAAAACTAACACATTAAAACTAAACATTCTTTTACTCAAGTATTTTCAAGTTCTTAAAGTAATGAATAGGAAAAACAAAAGACTTAAGACACATGCGTCTTAATACTTTGTTGATTTATAAGGTTACACTGTAATATCATCTTCCTTCGTAGTCTTTATTTAAATAGGATATAATCAGTCGGTCTTAGGGAGTTGGACAACACTAATCAGTTCATTAATTACCATATTCGTTAAAAATACTCCAAGATCTAACCAGAGTGAGAAAGGAAGTGATTCTCAATTGGACACCAAGGGATCTGTATTTGAAAATACTTTTCTAAATTACGTTGGTATTCTAAAATTAAATGAAATAAAATGAACTGCATAACTAAAAAAATTTAAAATAGTAAATAAGTAAATAAAAAAATCTGTTTATTCTGTACACAATTACGCACTGAGAAGGGTTGTTTACATATATAATCGATCAATCCACCAGCATTTGTCTGTAAATTTATTCTTTCGTAGCAATTTAAAATACTAAAAATCTTTTAAAAATTTTGTATTTTACTCATACAGCTCATCAATAAATATGAAAAACTAAAAGGCTTAAAACATCAGCACACAATTTCCTAGTAATACTCACATACATACATACCTCACAACAAATACAACGTAAACACTTTAAAGGTTTTGATTTAATTTAATCATAAAACCCAATGCAATTAAAAACTGAAAAGCCTAAAAGCCTTTTTAAAAAATGTCCATAAAATATGTACATTTCCTTTACAGAAGAAAGAAACTCACGAACAAACATCATTAACAAGTGATTCTTTTTTTAATGAAACACATTTACAAATATAATCAAAATAACTAATGGCATTCGTAATGTAATTCAAATCAGATTTCGAGTGTATTTCTTCTTAGATAACAGCAGAAGACACCAAAAATTATTATGCCAGTGGGCCCTTTAATTACAAATGACAACAACAGCAACAACAACAAAAATAACAATAACAGACAAACAACATTAATACTTAAAGGCCACTCTCACTTTTTTATTGTTTTAAAATAAAAACAAAATTGAAATAAAAGTAAAAAACATTTCTTTCTTCTTCTTTTATACAATTTTCTTGATGTCTTCTTACAACTTAAAACATCTGAAGAGTCTAAGTAAATCTCATGTAATGACAGTCTGTTGACAAGTTATTACCACAAGTGCTTACCACAAATATTTACAAGAGATTTTTTCTTTTTTTGCCTTCACTCTTCAAATATAATATAATGGCCAAGATAAATAAAATTTTCTTGTGAAAAGAAAGTGAAAATTTATTTCATTCTTTATTACACTTCATTTGAATTACGATGGCAAAGCCCTTCTTACCATATGATACCTGTATTAACACAAAATATTAGAGAAATAAAACAGTTTTAATGGCAAGCCTTAACGATCTTCAAATAAACACCTGAAACTTTAAAGTTAATGCTTTCCATACCATACCAATGAAGTTATTACCATAACTCCGCAGACAAGTATTATACGCACGCATCTATGTAGTATTCAGTACTTAACACCGTGTGTGAAAATCACTATATTTACAGTGGTGGTTAAAAAAATAACACGCAAATAAACTATGTATTAAATTAATTAAGATCATATTTACAAACATGAAGTTTACATATGAGAAAGAAGAGGAAAAATCAATTTGTATGTTAACATTTCTAATTATGCAGCAGACGTTCGCTTATTTCGATAAAACAATGTTACAAAAGCAACTTCTTCAAGGATTTTTGTCATCATTTTTAAGCGGTTGAAAAGCTAAGATGGCAACGACTCGTATGGACAGAAAATTAGAAGTATTAGGGTCTCCTGAAAAAGGGAAATAGGCCTTCTCCCTATCGCATATAAGGTTCTTACAGGCGTATTGTGTGAACGAGTGAAGCCACTCGTCAAAACACTGATTGGACGGACCTTATCAGTGCGGCTTCAGACCTGGCAAGTCCACCATCTATCACTAAGTCTTCACACAACGCCTAGATCTTCACACTACGCCAAATCCTGGAAAAGACCCACGAAAAACAAGTCGACACACATCATCTTTTTGTCCACTATAAGGCTGTTTTCGATAGCCAATTCGTATTTTCGCCGCAATGTAAGAGTTCGGTATACCTGCGAAGCAATTCATGCAGCTCCGTCAAGGTAGGAATGGACTTCTCCGAAACTTTTGATACCATGCGAGGTTTCAAACAAGGCGATCCCTTGAGGGTAAAATAAAGTATATGTTATCGCCAAGTAGAGACGTGCGGCGTATTGATTCTCAAGTTACGGCCGATAACTATACTTTTGATGCAGTCAAGGAATTCATTTATCTTGGCTCCGCCGTTACCACCAAAAATGATGTCCATCTGGAGATCAAGCGCAGGATTACTCTTGCCGAAGGTGCTACTATGGTCTCAATAGGCAATTGAGTAACAGAGACCTCTCTCGTAAGACAAAACTAATACTCTACAAGACGCCCATCCTATTCGTGCTTCTTTATGGCGCAGAAGTATGGACCCTATTAAGAACTGATGCAGCAGCCTTGGGAGTATTAGAGAAACAAGTCCAACGTAAGATCTTTGGTCAAGTGTTAGTTGGCGATGATTTCCGCATCCGATCCAACAGTGAGCTGTATGAGCTCCTCAACGACATAGACGTTGCACAGCGTATTAATATCCAGCGGCTGCGCTGGCTCGGCCATGTCGTTCGAATGTAGGAAGGTGCTCCGAGACGGATATTTGATGCGGGGATCTGCGGAAGTCGGCGAAGAGGACGACCTTGTATCCGTTGGAAGGACCAAATTGAGGAAGCCCTGTCATCGATTGGTGTGACCAACAAGCGTAGGCGCGCAAAAAGCAGAAGCGCCTGGAAGGATGTGTTACGGCAGGCCGAAATCAGTTAATCGGATTGTTGTGCCCAATTAAGAAGAAGGGAAGAGACTTTAAAAAGAAAGTGTGAAATAGAACACAACCTAGCTTCTCACGCCACCCATGCTACGCACAAAGAATGAAATGAAATTTTTGAAATTTGTTAATCTTATGTATGCATACTTTTGTCGGACTGTTTATATATCTTATAGCCTGTACTATCGTTTACTATTTATGGGATTCTGCTAGTTTTTTGTCAATACATACATATATAAGAGAGTTTTCCTTAGTTAAACGTAGTGTGATATTATCTTTAAAAAGCCCATAATGGTATCATTTTATTCATGCTAAGTATACTTTCTTACTTGAGAAGAGGTATTAACCACATTTGTAAATCAAAAACTTTGTAATATTAAGCGAAAACTATTACAGTCGTAAGACATTTATACACTTTAAATCAATTACAACTGAAAAATTGTTGATCGGCTTGCGTACATATGTACATACGTACTTATGCCCTATCGCTAATGTCCATCAAATGGTCATTGAAAATAAACACAGAGAGAGAGAGAGCGAGAGAGATCATTATCTGGCATTACATAAATAAATACATTATCTCAAGCATCATCTACGGTATTCCACCTGTATCTCTTACTCTATCTCTGTGCACACCAATCCTTTTATAATGACAATGAAATGAAAAGAAATTTTAAGCAAGAATTACCACTTAAAACTTCATTATCAGCTTTATCTTGATTGCGAAGAAAAACAAAAAATAAAATTAAACTTTGTACTAACAGTGGTAAACACTGTTAAATAACAGTGAGCAGAATAAAGCAGAGCAACATCAATGTCAATATAACATTTCTTAAGCATGTACACACCGTACATGTAAGTAAGTATGTATGTTTCAGAGTTTAAATTTCTTTTCTTTCTTTCTTTTTTTTTTATTATTTTTTTGTTAGTGTGAAATGAAAAGAAATGATTGAGTAAAAATATGGACAGCCCATACAATAAGAGATTCAGTCGTTATAGAGATATCAAACGTAACGGACGTGTTTTATTTGAATGGTAACGCGCGAACGTTTTGATTTCATTTGTGCTTTTGTTGTTGTTTTTTTTTTTTTGTTCATAGTTTTTAAGTTTAAAGCAGCTGTAAAGTGTTACAATAACGGTGGAGTAGCATATAAAATTTATGAATAAAGAAAAAAAAATATACTCGCAAATGTAGATGCAACAATTTAAAGAAAATTATAGAGAATATGAGGAAAAATAAATTGCATTTAACAGCAGATTCTAATAACAAATTAAAAAGAAAACGGCCACTTTAAAGTAACAAAAATAGTAAATAAATACTAGGGGGTCTTGTTGTGAATGAAGCTGCAGTTAAAAGAGCGTTTTTGCAAAAATAAAAACAAATTCATTGATTGTAAGACAACAAAAAAACACCCGGTTTTACTCAGTAATTACTCTCTAAATACAGAGTAAACTTTTGCTTAACTGGCTCACTATTTATTGGGCTACTTGTTGGGCTTACTCACTAAATGCCTGTTTGACTCAACTGATGGCTCTTTAAATGAAATGTTAATACCACTACCACCACTTGCTGTACTAATACAGCGTTATAGCCCGCCATAGTTTTATGCTCTTTGCTAAAGTGAAAGTTTGTGTTCAGCATAAATTCGAAGTCCGTTATCTTTTTGAAAGACAAGAATTTTTTTCACTAACTTGGTCAACACTTGAACATTTCTTACTGTAACGTCCAAGCGATCGGACGTCTCTCAGCTCCCAAACATACAACGCGTTTAACGAACGGTTGTCTTAGACACACATGTACGCGTTTATATACGATAGAAATACGTTTTTAACACTTTTTTTTTTTGCACTAATGTGCTCAACATAACGAAAAAAAAAAAATAAACAGTCTCAACAGGTGTATGTAAATTAAAACAGCACGACGGTGGTTTGACACATTCAATGCTACTTAAGTCCCTCTTTCAGTATAGTGCATACTTCTTGAGCTTACAGTAGTTTAACACGGGCCTTAATTTGATTACAAACTAAATTTAAGGAGCTTAACTTTCTTAAGTTTTTAAGCATTGCTTTTAAAGTGCCGCTTCAATTTTATTATTTAGAAATCAATCTTTAAACGCGAGTGTTTTTCCCAAAAAGAAAAAAACGATTTTTATTTTTATTTTGCTATCCTGAACTTAAAATCAAATCAATTACAACAAATACAACAACAACGACAACTACAATAATATCGGTTAAAAAAGTGGCAGTTTTTTTATTTTTTTTTTTTTCTTTTCAAGAACAAAAGCAGAATCTAAAACAGAATACGATGGAAAAAGAAAACTAATTATAATTATTTTCTTTTTTTTTTATTATTTTTGTTTTTATTTAAAGAATTTCTCTACGTATCTCTCTTCGTTTCTAACATAAACCAATAGCTATGAAAAGAAAATAAAATAGAGAACAAAAAAGAAAAAAAAACTGCAATGCAACGTTTTTACAAATACGGCAATACAAATAACAATAACAACTACAAACAAATAATAATTGTGCGTAAAATATAATATTACAACAATAACAATAGAAAAAACATAGATACAACAACAATAACAAATAGAAAAGAAAAATAAGAAAAAAATAAATAATTTGCAGAGAAGCATGAAACAAAACAAGTTTGTTGCTTAAGTCTTTTGTTTTTCCTAGTAAAAACTACAATATAAGCGAAAACAAACCATTAAACGGTTTATTTTGTTTTTTTTTTTCAGTTTATTTTGCAAAAATTCTAATAAAATTTTAATGCCAAATAAACTACTTTAAATAAATAATACGATCATATATTTCAAAAATAATTATAAGAAAATAATCATAAAAACAAAACGTCTATAAAAATGACTTTTAAATCGAGAAACAGATCGCTGTTAAAGCGATCTTCACAGACATCATCATCAACAACAAAATCTTCATCGTTTGCCATACATTGGTTTCAACTTGTTGCAACCACTTTAGTTATAATTGCTGCTTTAGCAGATCTAACGCATGGATTTAAACCCATTGTGGGGGGTAAGTAACTTAAGAAAGTTTAAATAAATTGTAAAAAATTTTGTATTATTTTGAATTCTTAACATAATTAGAAATCTTTTCTAAAATTTCCAAGTTGATATTGGAAAATATTGCCAAGAAATTTAAAAAGGAAGTATTTTTACTTGTTGTCGCATACAGTAAAATTAGAGTTTCTTTGGGCTTTTTAATGGAATTTTCAAGTGTTGTAAGCTAATGATGATATGATGAAACCGCAATAGTATTACTTGCGGTAAAAATAAATTAGAAAATTACATCTTATCTGCAAAGGATTTCTCGAAGATAGTATTATAACTATACAGATATTCCCAGACTTACGACCGAGATAGATTCCTGGTCATCGATCATAAGTCGATTAAGTCGTAAGTCGAATTTCAAATAAAAAAATTAAGAAAAAATTACATACTGCAGTAATACTACATATTTTTCTATGAAAAAATGGGAAAAAAATGGTTGTAGGTTGGAATAGTCGTAAGTCGAGCGGTCGTAAGATGGGGACTACCTGTACTGTGGTATAGTACCACATTAAATTACAGTTAATTTAGCCAAATTGCAAAAAGTTGCCAAAAATCCTTATTAATTAATTATTTTAATGAAAAGCAGTGCTTGAAACAGGACTTAATCGTTTGAAATCACTTTCTAGATGTACAGACAACATTGCTTTTCTTGTAATAAAGACCATGATTAGAATCATTGTGTTGAAACTTGAAAAAGTACATTGCAAGAGAAATAATGAAAGGGTGTTTAATTTGTTTTTAAAAAAAGAAATGCCTTGTGCTCTTCATTACCCAACAAAAGGATACTACTCTAGTTAGTATTAAAATTGCAATTGTTACAAAAATCTGATTACGATCGAGCATTTAACAATATAGGATCGATCGTTGCTTGAAAAATGTGCTGATTTTTGAGAAAATGTTTTGAAATTCTAAGAAATTCCGAATTCCCAATACTTAAACGATTCATAGCTGCAGTTGTTATTCATTTCATGAGTTAACGAGTTATCAAACTACATTGAATTTTGAATACATTTAAAGCAGGAGCAAGAAAGTCTTTTATACTAAATCTTTTCAAGGAATTGCTTTTGAATTTTTTTAAAAATTCTGCTGAACCATGTTTTGTAAACAAAATGCTTTTGAAAATCCTTCTTGCATATACATTCATTCTCTCATAAAATTATTGTAATTATTATTTTTGTTTTTTATTTTGCTTTAGCACTTTGCCATTTACGCAAACGATACATGAGCTTGAAATATTAAAAATCATTTTTTTTTTTTAAAAAAAAAATTCAATTTTTACAAAATACTCTCAAAGAAAAAAAAATTTGTGCTGGAAAAAAGCTTTCACTACTGTATGTTATTGTTTTTGCCACTAACTGGCTAAAGCCATCAATGAGGACAACAATGACAGTCAGTGCTAAACAAAAAAAAAAAAAATTTACTCGTAAATAAACAATTTGCACAATATATCGCTGTATACTTCGTCGTCGTCAGTAGTCGTAGTCGTTGCTTGTTGTACATGTTTTACAATGGCATTAAATAAAGAAGAAAAGCCAAAGTCAAGATTTTTACTTGAGCAACACTCACCGTAACAGCAGCAGATACAAACTGTTGCCAATAAAAGTTGAATAAAACAACATTTACACACTTGTGTCGTCTTACAAACAGCCAACAATTGTTGGCAATTGGTAACAAGTAGGTCTTTTCTATTTCTATTACTGCTTTTTATATTTCGTTTCTTTTTCTTTTATTAATTCTTTTTTCCAATTTTTTTTTTTTTATTTATTTTGTCAACATTATTTGTATTTTTTGTTATTAAAGAAAATAAATAAAATATGCCATGTTACACTTTTGATTCTAAAACTTGTATGTGCAATTCCTTTTGTTTGAGAGATTTTCAAAAAGAAAGAAAGAAAGAAAAACATCAGAGAAAATAAGCAAAGAAAAGAAAAAAGTCAGCGTTTTATTTTGTGTAAATGAATTTAAACAACCTTAGAAAGTGAGTCTTTTTCTAAAGGAAAGTTATAGGAATTGTTTGCCATGCAGAAAACAAGAAATGGGGAAAAAAATCAGGAAAAGGGGAATTTTTTTTTTCCTACTTTTAAGTTATTCATTTCATTCATTTTCTTTTACTTCGAAAGCAAGCAAATACGTAATCGAATCGATTTTATTATTTTTCTTTTTTTTTTTGTTTTTGTTTTTATTGTATTTTTGTATAAAGTTTGATTATAAAGTTTTCCTTTACTTGGTTATTAAGCTTTAATATCGGCATATAAAGAGTTGAGTATAAATATTATCATATATTTTCATGAAATCAATGTTGAATGCAGGAAAAGAATTTTTTTTTTCATTTAGCTGAGGATCGAATCAAGATTTTTCGTTTAATAAACCAACACTCTTGCTACTGTACTATGGCAAATCCATGGACTATTTGCAAAAAAACAGAAGCTTTATAAATTATTTTCTTGTTATTCGAAAATTAAAAAGAACGTCTTCTCCGGGGTTTAAATTGCGAATGGAACGAACTCTTTTAACCACTACACTTCTCAAACTGTCAGACAAAAATGATTACACTTTGTACCAGTTTTTAATGAGAAGTAAAAATAGTTCTTTGGAATTTATTACTACAGTTTGGAATTTAGCCAAAATCTGTTAAAATTAGTAAAAAAAAAACATAAAAGAAGCAAAGTACTTAAAGGCCGACCACGAACAAATTTTCTATAATTGATAGGATTTTAAAAACATTTTTTTAAACAGCCAAATACAATGAAAACATATTGAAATGAAATTTGAATCCCATGTCCATTACAATCCTTCAGTCAGGATTACGACCTAGCTTCTCACACCACTTATGTTGTGTGCGTTAATTTTTATACATGAGTGGCGGGACCTACAGTTTAAAGTCGACTCCGAACAACAGATTTTTGAGAAGCTTTTCATGCCAATTTTTACTCTCAGAGTCTTTGACAGAAATCTGCTGAGAGGAAGTCGCCGAAGAAATATTTTTCGTTTTGATGTCTGACCTGGAATACGAACCCGGGCCTTTCGTCTAATAAGCCAATACACTACCTACTAGAACACGGCGACTTCATCCCATGTCCAAGGCATAATTGAATTCTGTCCTGAATCATAAACATACATACATAGTTGGTCATTACAATCCTTCAGTTAGGATTATGTCCTAGCTTCTCTCACCACTTATGTTGTGTGTGTTATTTATACATGAAAGGCGGGACCTACAGTTGAAATTCGACTCCGAATGACAGATTTTTTTGAGAAACTTTGCTGAATATAAATATTTTTTTATATTTTCATTTAAATACCTACGTCTAACTACCTACTAGACTACTGGCCAGTTCATAAGCTAAGTATCTCTCAAAAAATGTACATTACGATGAAGGGTATCTTAAAGCCGCACTTAAACGTCAATAACATTTTTACTTGCAATTGTTTGTTTTTCCTTTTTTAATTTGCTAACATAATTATAAAATTTCTTTTTCTTTTATTAGCCCAATAACAAATGAAAATTTTCACTTTACAAAATTATAGTACTTTTACAAAATACCGTATAATGGGTTATTGTGATAATTGTTAAAAGTTTTATTGTTTAATTTAAAAGAAGTGCTATAAAATACGGTTTTTTTTCTTTTGGTTAAATGGTTTAATTGTAACACAAACATAAATTCAAGCCAAGTCAAGCCAACTCAAGGTAACAATGTATGCCTGCCTCACTATTATTAAGTTTGGAGAGGGAAATGACAAAATAAAACCACAACCAAAAAAAAAAATATGAAAAAATTAATAAAAACAGAACCAGAAGCAATGTATTGTTCTTAAATACAAACCCGAATCTTTAGAATTTTTAACTTTTTCTCTCTTCTGTTATTATTTAGTTATAATTGTTGTTGGATATTTTAATATGTCATAAAAGAGATCTCTTTTAATATAATGGAAGTAATTGTTAATTTTTTTTTTTAATACATCAAATGAATGTATACAATAGTATGTATGTATGTATATGTGTGAGTTATAAACATAAAGAGAGTAAAAGCTAGAAAAAGAAGTTAATCTGGCATTAAATTTTCTAAACGTTGCAAAACAAAGCCGTACAAAAAGGTGACAAAATGTTACTAAAATGGTGGCTTTATTCTCTTCCTTTTACGTTGTTTAATTGAATTCTGTAAATGTAGTTTCTTTTAATAACTAACTAGACCACCACCATCAATCAATCAGTGAGATTTTTTTTTTTATATTCATCCGGATCCGGTGTTTGTTTTACTTATTCTTGCAATTTGCTCAAGTGTATGAGTTTTATTTCACTTGTCAATCATTTTTAAACCATAATGATTTGCAAATTTTTTTTTTTTGGGTTTATTTGTGAAGCATAAAAGTTAATACTTTTTTCAAGCCGAGAAAGTGGTAGGAAAAGTTATATTGACTGTTGTGGATTAATGATACAAAAGGAAGAAAAACAAAGATATCCTGTAGCGATCATAGTGAGGAGAACAATCCGTCTTATGTAAACACTTGCAGTGTATTGGCGTAGTAGGAAATTATGAATGTAGGGCATGTGGTAAAAACATCATAACGATGGAACCACTTTTTATGTCATTGCCCTGCCATCAAAAATTCAGCAAAAACTCCTGCATAAGACAATTGAAACATACTCGTAGTATTGCTTTTCAAAACAAATATCAGTACTTTCCCTACAATTCCAGATGTAAAACAAGTCATCATTTTAAGATAATGTTCCTTAGTTCCTTAGCATCTCTGATCGTAAAGATACGATTTGGTACTAAAAACTTTTTTGTGAGTTTGATGAATGCGAGCACTCATTCCCAATCCAGGTTCTCCAGCTTTTACCACCCGCTCTTGTCTACTCAGACTTATAATGTGGTTGACGAAAAAACTTGCCTCACTTGAAGAATAAAAAATCGTTTCTGAAACTTTTATTTTCTAAGAGACACGATGACCTCAAGAAGAGTGATATAGAATAGCAAAACTACGAATCGAAAAACGTGGTAAAAATATAAAATAGGATTTCGTTTTGATTGCATTAAATATAAATCATAATATTATGAAAAAGTAAACTTAAAAATTTAATTGCGTTGTTAAACTTTGTGGTTCACTGTAACTGTGAGGTGTGAGAATAGAAAACAACTTTCACGCAATTGATAGAACTGAAACGGAAATAAATTGAATATTTTTATTGGAAAACACTTAAAGAACACTGCTTTACAATGAAACTGCAATTAAAATATGTGTCAGACTATGTCGCCTTGCTTATATATCGACGCCTCCGTTCTATAACATTCTAAGTCGAAAAAGTGTGTTTATAATTCCAAATTCTCAAAGTTTTCACGCACCATAGGACTACATGTGCATTCTAAGTAGATTTTTCCTTATAATTTCGGAACGGATGGGCGCATCTTAACCAAATTTTGACAGTATTTAAGTTAGAGAACATAGAATTTAAGAATGCAAGAATATTAAAAACGTCCGTATATGCTCAACACTATGTTAAATGGGATAATAGACGATGGCACTAGCATTAATGACAAAAAAAGTTTCATATTTTTCTTATTCTTTTTATACGAGTCAAAACGACAACATACAGCCCAAAAGCAAGTTAACGACTCTTTGGGCACTTTTCCAAAACTTATTAGAAACTTATTCATATTAAGCAAGTGTTTTCGCAAAGTGTTTTCGCCGTAGTCTAGTGGGTAGTGTGTTGGCTTATTAAACGAAAGGCCCGGGTTCGAATCCCAGGTCAGGCATCAAAACGGAAAATATTTCTTCGGCGACTTCCTCTCAGCAGATTTCTGGCAAAGATCCTGAGAGTAAAAATTGCCATGAAAAGCTTCTCAAAAACCTGTCGTTCGGAGTCGACTTTAAACTGTAGGTCCCACCACTCATGTATAAAATTAACGCACACAACATAGGTGGTGTGAGAAGCTAGGTCGTAATCCTGACTAAAGGGTTGTAATGGCCAATTATGTATGTTATGTATGTTTCGCAAAGATGGAAAAGTCGATGGGTCTTATGTATTTTCAAGAATGCATAATTCGACTGAGGCATGGACTTTGTGAATAGCCTCACTGTACAAAATAGTCAGAATATTCCGAATGCAATTTTATGGAGTGAAGTCCTCGAGAAATTCTTAGCATTGCCAAGTGTTGTAAGTAATAAAAATAAATATGCAACACATAAAAAACTATGGATTCCTTAAATTAATATTTAAACGGAGGATGCAAAGAATAAAGAAAAAAAACTTGAAAATATCAATTTCTATAGAGAATGTTCGATGCGGACAGACAGCAACTTTTACTTATTACTAGGTGGTATGGTGTTATTGATTTAGCAAACAATAAATTTTAACATACGTTTAAATGTAGGGTGTCATAAAGCTTTTAGTAGGCAACAATAACTTTCTTTTTTTTTTGTTTTGTTTTTGTATGAAATTATATTACAAAATTAAATTTAAATTAAAAGGTGATTCACGACTTGAACCCTTTATTGAAATCATTTATTGTAAGTCCATAAACAGAAGAACTTGAGTGAAAAAAAAAATTAAAATAATAAAATAACTTTTACTTTTATTGTAGTGGCTTTATAATTTATTTAAATCTTAAATATTGTATTTATGGATTATTAATATAAATCATAATAATACAGGGGCTAAAATTATGCAATCGCAACTGAAATGTTATGCTTTCATACACTATCGAAAAATCGAAAATTTCAATACAAGAAAGGGAAAAGAAAGTGTTGAATAATTTAAATAAAACTCAAACATGCTTGAATTATTGTTTATTTAATTTGTATATCAAAGATAAGATTTTCATTGTAGCGATGAATGTACCATTGAGGCAAATGATTAATATTTAATGTATGGCCTGTAATATGTTTATCGAAGAGTATAAAAATGGAAAATATTTCGGAAAACTTAAGCACATGTTCGATTATTCGTTTAAACAAATTGTTTATGTAAATTAAAGTTATATTGTTTGTCTCCAGCTGTCACTGTCGCAATGACAGCTGGGTATAGAGACACTGTCACTACTATAGCCAATGCTATTGGCAGTTATAAACTTGAAAAAGAAAAAAAAAATTGGTAACAAGTTAAAGATCACCATTGGCAACAAACAGACACTCTCATGCATGCATTGTACATTGTATGTATGTATGTATGTACATAAATATAGGTGCAAACATACACAGATATTTACACTGTAAATTAAATTGAAATACGACGACAGGTATGATATGCATTAAACTCGTCGCTGGGTAGAGTAAGTGTTTCTCCAATCATATAGCATGTGAATATTAAAATAATAAATTTTTATGATAAAAATTATAAAAAAAAAAAATCTTTTTAAACTACTGCCAGAAATTCAAGTTTATTGTGAAAGAATTTCTTTTCTCTGTCGATTATCATGATGGCACTCACATTGCTGTTGTTGCTGTTATTATTGATGTTTATTTTGTGTAATTTGTTAGTGTTGCTGTTGTTGTTGTTGTAGTTGCTGCTGTCGTTGTCAGTATGACACAAATATGAAAATTGTGTAGTTAATAATTTATATGAATAAACACTATTAAGCCTGACTTGTGTAACTACCTTCGTATTAGAAAAAAAAAATTTTACATAAAATATGTGAAATACATTGACAAAAAAACTCCATTTGCATGGTTAACTGAATCTCTAAAAAAAACAAGAATAAATTTAGAATATGTAGGAAAAAAATATTAAATTAAACTAGAAATGCAAAGATAAGAGAAGAAAAAACTTGTATTAAACTTCGTTTTTTTTTTTAAGCCAACAATTTTTCTTCAGGTTGTGCTACACTTTAGCTATGAGCACATACAAGTACAAAGAAATTATTTATGCTTTTAATTTAAATGGTCCTCACGTTTTAATAATTCTTTTTTTTAATCTTTCCATTTTAACACCGACTTAGAAAATATGTTAGTCAAGCTCGTTAGTTTTATGAGAAGCTTTTTCAATTTGTTTTACTAACGATATTTTTCTGCATATTTTTTTTTTTTAATAAAAGGTATTCAACAAAATTATCAGATGATACAGAAAACGATGGAAGCTTTCTTCTGTTATAACATATTAGAATCGATTCAGTATCTAACAAAACCACACGTTCATCGGCAAAAATGTTTTTAACGCTTTAAAGTCCTACAAACTATGAATTGGTTTCATGACACTTGAATTATTATTTACTAGTTAGAAGCCAAATTATTTATTCGTTCAGTTCAGTACCTACAGGTATATATTCATATATTTATAAGACTGAGATCAAATATCTACATATAAATAAGTTGCTCGATAAACTTTAAAAAGGAATTTATTGGATGTGCTTAAGATTCAATATAAAATAGGATCTGCTAATTGGGGTCGCCGTGTCGAGTAGAAAATGTGTTAGCTTATTAGACGTAAGTCCTCAGGTTGAAACCCCAGGTCAAATATCTACAACTAAACGAAACCATGAAAAAATATTCTACAAATTCTACGAAGTTTCTCAAAAATCTGTCGTTCGGAATGGATTTTAAACTGTAGATGTCGCCACTCGCGTATAAAGTAACACACACAACATAGGTGATATGAAGAACTAGGTCGTAATGCTAACGAAAGAGTTGTAATGACCAATTATGTATGTATGTGCTACTGGTTTTACTTATATTCGGTAAGATTAAGACAAAGATGCTGCAGTTCTTCTCCAGTTGTATTGATTAGAGCTAAATTAACTTCAAAGCAATTTGAAAAACATACGAATCCCTTAGATCCAGGATCACTGTATTACATGATTAGTATCACTCATTTGGTGAGCGTTGAAATAACTGCGGTGTATGCCATATCATTAGGTTATGTTATTCTACCTTGTACCTAAAGTATCCCACTCTCTAATAATACCAACAAGGTTGCGCAGAAAAACCTTCCTAACAAAGGTTCTGACTCTTAAGGCAAGAAACTAGATACTGATCGGTGCGATATGGTGTATGTTATACAAATGTTCTCTCGCTTTTGCTTACGTGATTACAAACCTATTCTTTAGCAATTAGCACTTATTATTATTGAACAAATCCATTATTTCACAAAAGTTCAAGAAGAAGTTTTTTATTATCCCACTGTACTGTATGTGGTATGTTCTTCAAATTATTGACTATGTGTGTTATTGTTTATGACAAGCACGTTTATTCATGATGGTATGCGAGTGCCTGAGAGTATAAATATCTGTGCATAGCTTCCAAGTATTTAACCAGCAAGTACTTGTTGTTTTTTTTTTGTATATCTGTCTATTCTTCTGTTTTTACGATTTTACTTTCACTGTTTGACAAAAAAAATACCGTAAAACCCAAACATTGTCTGTCTCAGGGATTCACTACTCACTATCTGTGGAAAAGTGTCCAAAAGGTCGTTAACGTGCTTTGGGACTGTATGTTGTCGTTTTGACTCATATAATAAGAATAAGAAAAATATGAAACTTTTTTTGTCATTAATGCAAGTGCCATAGCCTATTATCCCATTTAACATAGTGTCGGACACACATATATAAGCAAGGGGACATAGTCTGACACATATTTTAATTGCAGTTTCATTGTAAAGCAGTGTTCTTTAAGTGTTTTCCAATAAAAATATTCAATATATTTCCGTTTCAGTTCTATCAATTGCGTGAAAGTTGTTTTCTATTCTCACACCTCACAGTTACAGTGAACCACAAAGTTTAACAAACGCTATTAAATTTTTAGGTTTACTTTTTAATAATTTTTAAATTTATATTTAATGTAATCAAAACGAAATCCTATTATTTTTTTGGCAACGGTTTTTGATTCCTAGTTTTGCTATTCTATTTCAATTTCCTTAAGGTCATCGTGTCTCTTAGAAAATAAAAGTTTCAGAAACGATTTTTCGTCTACCACATCATAAGCCTGAGTAGACAAGAACGGGTGGTAAATGCATTTGTTCAGGCCATATGGTGAATGCTGGAGAACCTTGATATAAACGCTACGCAAAAAAGTTTTTCTTCTTGTTCCAAATCGTATTTTTACGATCAGAGATGCTCATCTGTACCTAGATTATAATTTTCTCTTCTCTATTTCGCAATTGATATTTTCTAGTTTGAAAATATGATTGTTTTTTCTATGAATTTAAATGATTCCACTAATGATGGTGATGACTTAAAGCCTTAAGAAAAATGAGAAAAAATTAAAGATCATTTACAATTTTAATATTTAATTTCCAAATATTTTTGGTCAACATTAAGGCCAGACAGACATTCCAATGGTTTGTTTGGTTTCTTTCATTTCCACTTTCCTTTAACAATAATTTTTCTTGTTTTTTTTTCTCTTCGTTTATTATTATTACAACAATTATGTTGATGATGGGAATAGAGTTGACCAATTATTTGTTTAAACCACGTACTCTTCAATAAACAATTTGTTAAAACGTTAAGCCATTAAGCCACACAAAAATAAGTACCAACATGTACTAACTAATAACTTAAGTACACAGTCAGACAAATAAAACTAAACGCACGATCAACTGGAAAAAAAAAACTTTCTTTTGAATGGACTTTATGACGTCATTTGTTGGCTTTTGGCAAAAACTGAAAAGAAAAAAAAACCAGCAACTGAAATTTAATTATAAAAAAAAAGAAAAAGATGAAAAAAAACGTAAACTTTCACTGAAAATTTCAATTTAAAGTTTCTTTTGGCCAAGACTTCTACTTTTGTCTCTGCATTGGCTGCCGCTAAGACAACTACCAATTGTTCAAGATACAATGCAATTCAAGCCATAAAATATCAACAACAGCAGCAGGCCAGACCAGACCAGACCAGACCAGACCAGGCCAGGCCACTCTGCACAGGCATTATAATGATCATTATACTGATATTCTTTCATAATGCCAGCCAAAAATTAAATGCGTACCTCGTACATCCGCATTTACAATGTGAATAATGATGTTTGCGTTTAAGATCTTCTTCTTCATTTTCTTCTTGTTTTATTATCATTATTTTGTCTTATTAATATGGCTTTTTTTTCATTTTTTATTAATTTTATTACTCATTATTATTAAAGCTGTGATTGGAATCCGTATAATTATGTTACTAACAACGCAAATAAAAACGAAATTTGTTAATTTCAATGCTCTTTTCATCATAGAAAGTGTTTTTAATAATATTTTTAATTTAAAAAAAATTGTTTTTTATGACTATCTGCGTAAATAGAACAGAGAAAAAAAACAAAACTAATTGAAAAACAAATACGAATTCAGCTATTAAAAGAAGTCCTCAAATGATAGAGAAATTAATTTCAAATTTATAATTACTAATTACTGCATTTTTTAGAAAACAAAAAAAAAAGCAAAAGAGCATTTAAATAGAGGTCAATAGACTTAAGAAATGAAAACAAAATAGAATACTAAACCCGGGTAGTGAAATTGACTCCAATGGATCTCATCAAGTATGGTCTTTGGGAATCCATATAATGCATATCTTCCGCCCTCCCTCTGAGAGTAAAATAAAATTATCATAAAGAAGCCTGTCACTCTTAGTCGACATTACTCAGTAAATCTCGCCACTCATTAAAAAAATTAACACACAGACACAGCTGGTGTGAGCAGCTTGGTCATAAACCTGACTAAAAGAAGAAAATAGAGTAGGATTTTGTTTCTCATTGCGCAGCAATTTAATCGTTTTCTTTTATTACCTTTTATACTTTGCCAAGGTCTACTTGCCAATCATATTCGAAATATCAAACACTTTATTTTCTCTCCCTCTATACTTAGCTAGTTGTTTCAGTGATCGAATGTGGGCTATGTCTAATCGCCTTTTTTATGACGTAAATTGTAATTGTGATAAACTCAGAAATTCGTAGGTCCTCAGAATAGATGTCATATCCATGAATACTGATGACAGAGCCCATAGTCCGATCGTCTTTGAAGCGCACATAAATGGCGAATTTAATATTTACGTTAATTTACAGCAGAAAAATCTAAAGCTTTAGAACGTACCTAAGCATAGAAGTATAAGGCTGAAAGAGGCCACATTCTATTTTCTTCAAAGAATTTTATCAACGCTTTGTGATAGTCTTCCATAATGGCATTAGAAAAGAAGAGAAAAGAAGTAAAAAGTGAAATTGATTACTCCTCTATTCGTCTTAAATAATTATGTTAACTTTTCAACAGTTATGCCCATTGAAAAAAAAGAAGGAGTTAACTGAAATATGTCTATCAATTTAAAAACTAAAAGTTTCCATTGCATTCAAGGCGGTTCTACAACTATTAATAACACTTTACCACACAGTAATTATTTACATTTTTTTTCCTCGATTGAAAATTAATAATTAAACAACTTTTTAGAAATTATTATTAAAAATACTATAGATAGGCATACTTTGTGTACTATATACTAGCGTACATACGATTAAAGTGTATTGTATGAAGATATTGTATGTGCGTGCTTTTCGCTCTTTTCCTCTCATTTGATTGCGGTAGTTAAAAATGTAACAGTAACCCAAATTAAGAGACCGGTATTAACAGCAACAGCAACCAGTAACAGCAGCAGCAACAGCAGCAGCAGCAGCAGCAGCAATTGCAGTAGCATAACAGTTAAACTGAATAGTACAAAATAATATCAGTTGTACGAAGTTGTAATGACGTCTAAAACTGATACTGTTGCTCTCTTCATGAAGATAATGGCTGGTGGTTTCAGCCAGTGGCACTTGTGGTCGGTCCATCTACCACAATTACCATTACAATCAATCATTTCACTGGTTTAGTTAGTTTTTTTTTTATTTTTCTCTGTTTTTTTATTATCTTTCCTGCTGCAAATATTTATTTATGATTAACATTTTTTGTTTCTTTAATTTTTCATTAAGATTTTTATGTAATAGGCAAAATCATAAACAGTATTTAGACCACCAAACCACCAACATTTGTTGGAATAATTGTGTCATTTAGTTGAAATGATTTTTCTTAAATTGAAAATTAATTTTTATGACAAACCAGCTGCAGACATTTGAATAGAAATATGAAAATCCACTACGTTATGATTAACTGTAGAGAATTCGATAAAGAAATTTTGCAGGACTTCAGGGGTATATGATAGAATTGGATTCATCGAAAGGATAGACACACCTAAACAGCAAATGGTAAATTGTTGTACCACAACAAGGATTTAGATGTTCTCAATAGAATAATAAGATCATCTTCATAGTGAAAGAAACAAAGGTCGTTCCTTCTCCAGCGACAGAAATGAAGAATCTTGTAAATGCCAAGACAAACGAAGAAAGAATCTCCCCCTAAGATTGAACATTAATGTGACGTGAAAAGCCTATTGAAAATTGATTTATTGTCCAAAATATTAACAATTGTCTTCCTACTTCATACGATTTCATTACAATCCATCGCGAAAACAGACTACGATAATTTGAATATATTGAGTTACGTACAAGTTACGAGATAATGCCTAAGAGAAAGAAACTAGTGACGTTTTTTACATGATATGGATTAACAAAAGGCGTATGGGACGGAAGAACAGAATCTTAGGATCTAAGAATCTATCTGTCACACGAAACTTACAACGTTGTGGACTTAGACTAGGTGTGGAATCACTCTTAATGGACTCATCAATCTATAGAACATTTGGATAATACTACGGACATTTAGTTTCATTTCATTTGGTTACAGGGATATCCCATTTTGCATAGATATCTAAATAAATAATTACCGGGGAACATCGAAACAAATTTTATTTCGATTTTATGAAGAAAATACATAATACCATCAACAAACGTATCAGACACTACAACCATTTGAAAAATTGTGGTACGTAATCAGCAAAAAGTTTTTCATCTCTACACCTAATACTTGTCCAAAGAGAGGGTTTCATCTAGGCAACAACAGACGGTAATAGACCACCCAACGAACTAATGAAAGCGACAAAAGTCATAAATAGAAAAATTTCTTAAGAATTTTTTTAATCCCTTCCCCTACTTTGCCTTTATTTTCTTCCTCTTAAAAACTCGAATTTTTTTTTGGAAATTATTTGAAATAGAAAAAATAATTTTTTTTTTTTGTAATTTTTTCCTTCATTTTAAAACAAATTTTTTTATTTTTTATTATTTATTTATTGTGTTCTAAATATGTGCAATTTTACTTGGTTTATTTAACCCAATTGGCATTGGGTTTAACTAAATTAAATTAAAAAAAAAAACAGATTTTAACCAATTTCATAAATATTGATGCATAAAAAATTAAAAATAAAAAATGAAAAAAAGAAGTATTAAACTAAACTAAACAAAACATGTTGCTGCCTCAAGCATGCAATAGTTTTCTTGTATTTTTTTCTTTTAGTTTTTGATGCATTTTACGTTTAAATGAACTGGAAACATTGCAGTTGGTAGTCAGACAGATTGTTAGGCTTGAATGTGAAATTCTAAAATATGCAAAAGTAATAGAAGCGAAACCGTAATGGAAAAAAATAAAATCAGCTTTCCAAAGTGTACATAGGTAATGCAAAAAGGAAAAAGAAAAAAAATCAAATTGTAATCAAAGAAAAAGAAAGAATATTGAATGGAAAATAGATACGTGAAGAATACAGGTGATATGGTAAGACAGGGGAAGAGTTTTTTCCAACATACTACTAAATGACTTTATTTATGCTTTTATACTCATACTACACACATAAAATATAATTGTTTGTACAATAGTTTCTTAAAGAAATTTAAATTTTTCTATTTTCACTCAAATAAAAAAAAGTGATTAAATTATTTGAAAAAAAAAAAGAAAATTAAAAAAATGAAAATATCACATTAAAAATGAAAAGCGTTCGTTGTAAATCAATAATCTACATTTCATTTATGACATCTTAGGCTGTAAGGCAGACATGACAGACATGTAAGACAGAAAGACCTTGCAAATGTCAAGACAGAATAGAAGGTGAAAAGAAAACGCTTTTGATAAATTTAAAAAAGAGAGTTTTTAACATCATAACAGCACTGGGAAAAATGAAGCAATAGAAATCAATAGAAATTTTAAGCCCATATTAATAGATTTGTTAGGACCTCGCTTCAGAGAAAGTCGCTACTATATTGTCCAATATCGCCTTAGAACATTGAGTCATTCGGTCCGGAATTGTCAATTAAGTAACATCCTAAAAGGCTTATAGATAAAGAACACAAATGAAAAACGAAACTAAACGGATGCAACATAATATTAGTCGGAACATTTGCTTTAAAATAATCATCAAATTAAATTTGCATTAAAGGTTTTCAGATTTTCAAATTATATGTTCCAAACTCTAAGAGTTTGAGTATGAATATTCTTTTATTAGTTACGACACTATCATAAAAATAATAGAACAAAAGGTTGGCGAAATATTGTAGGGTAGCAAACATCAATAAGATTTATTTGTTAAAGAAATTTCTCAAAAAAATAAAAAATTTTTTTATTCAAAAGTTATTTTCATAATCCATTCTCCTATAGTCTTATGCATAAAAAATTTAAATGATTTTATATTGTTTTTAATATTAACAATGTTGTTTGTTAATAAAGCAGAAAAGTTGTTAAAAAATTTGTACGATTTTATTGTAAAAAAACAGAAAGAAAGACAAGTCAAATGATATGAAAAATTATATCGCATTTGAAATTCCAAAAATGTCAAATTATGTTTCGTTTCGACGGCTTTTTTTTCTGTTTTGTTTTTTCTTTTAGTTTGTTGTGGTTAAAAATTTTTTTTTTATAGATTTCAGTCATTTGGCTAGCATGTTGTTTGGTTTATTCGAATTGGAAGCGAAGAGGCCAACAAATACCAGAGATACATTGTACTCTACCTCTTAATGAAATGACAAAAAAATGAAAGTTCTCATTTACATAATTTCTCAGTTGTAGTGCTGTTTTTCGAACGGTTTCACTTTCTTATAAAAATTTTATTGCTTTTATATTATTTTTGTTGACTTAAGTTTTCGTACTTGAATTCCAAAAACCAAAAACTTTAAAAAAGAAGATGAGAAAACAATCTATAAAAATATTACTTACATTGAGGTTTTAACAAACTAAACAAAAAAAAGTGACTAATTCTGTTTACACATTAACGATCATTATAATGATAATAATCATCATCATGATATAAAAAATATTTAACAAATTTGTGGTTGAGGTATTACTGTAATTTTTATATGAATTCTGTTATATTTTCAACAAACGCCTCAAACGAATGAAAGAAGTATTGTATTTTAATGTATTTTTTATTTTGTCAACGTTTTAACACAATTCCTCGTTATCGTTATCGTTTTTTTTTTTGGTATATCAAGCGCACGAGTCCCTAGAGAACATGTTACGATTTTTAAATGAAGTTTAAAAATGTGATATTTTTTCGCTTTTTTTTTTTTGATTGAAAATCGAAAGTATTTTATGTTTTTTTTGTTTCCATTACGTACATTGTTGTTATAGTTTTCTTTTATATTCTTATTACTTTCGAACCACAGGTTTATAATTGTTTTCAATAAAAAGTAACACGTTCATTGCACCCTTATGTTAGCTTTTATGTATATCGTTGTGATTATTGTATTTCTAAAAGTCAATTAAAAGTTTTCTTTAAAAATTTGTATTCCATTGAAATATTTATTTATAGCTCAAAAAGAAAACAGCAATTTTTTTTGAAAGTACCTTCTCCCAAAGCATATAAAGCACACAATACATAAAATATTTCTTAATATTCCCCAACAAATGAAACAAAGTTTCAAATAACAAAAAAAAAATATTAAACAGGTGCTTAGGATTAAGGAGAATTATTGTTTCATGCTTAAAAGCCAATGCAGCACGTACTATGTAAATAGCGGAATTGAGTTTGGATCTGATACTATACGACATTGGAGTGTTAATTAATCCTTGTCGAGTATTGATTTTCTTTGCTCTTCTGTGCTATGGGTACAGCCACAGATATTGTAACAGAACTTTCATTTATAAATATAAAGCTCGAGACCCCAATATTTTGAAGATGACACTATACGAGGCAATGTAAATCATCCCAGAGGAGAAGACTGGAAGAAGTTGAGGAAGTTTGTATAACGTGGTATTCCAAATGAAGCGCACAACAAGCTTATATAATGGCTTAGGTGTATGTCAATCGGCATTAGACTCTTGATAGATCGCCTCTCTTTCAACCTATCTACAACTGTCTGTGCAATATGTTAAGGCAACTAATATATCATGGCTTTGCTCAATGCAATGCATTTGCTTAGAATACGAGACGTTAAAATTTTTCTAATACTGATCATCAATTGCACGAGCTTATACTCATACCGCACACAATGGCAGAATAACAATTTAAGCCATTTCTACAATTAAACAAAGTTTTTAGCATACACCAGATATTTCACTATGTTCTCACGATCAATAGCCATCCTTTAATAAAGTTCTGGCTACTTAAGCATTTGCATGTTTAAATTGTTCATTCTTAGGAAATGTACATGTTTAATGCATCTTCTAATTTTATTAAAGTAAAAAAAGCACAGCTTACATGGCACATTAGAAGAGCTATCAACATTAGAATCGTAGTACAATAAATCATTTGAAAGAAATTGTTACTCTAATTATTTAAGCAACTTACTAAATACCCCTTTTAAAAGTATAATTTATTGAAAATCTTTGTGATGAAACAGAAAACTTGACCCATTTTTTTCAAAATGAATATGTACTACCAACCAGTATGATGGCTCAGTCTCTGACTTCTTTCCGATGAATGTTTACACAAACATAAATTAAACAAAATCGATCGATATTTAAACAGATCCATTAGAAAAAAAAACCAAAATCTATGGATCATGGCCATAAAACAAACAAACAAATCAAAAAATATGAAAAAAAAACTAGAAAACGTTGTTAGTTTTCGGTTTCGATTTCGATTTCTTTTTTCTTCTTCTTTATTTTGCTACCAAAAATGTAACAATCAAGAATAAGAACTGGCACACTTGAACGTGAAATTAAATGTGTTAATTAAAGGGGGCCAAACAAGAATGCTTCACAGTCAAGACACTCGAAAAAATTCTCAGTAAAAAGAAATTTGTTTTTATTACCCAATATAACAAGTTTTCTCATGAGAACCATAAAAATTATTTACAATTATGCCACTACGTTACACTTACATTGTTCTAAATCTAATTCGAATATTAATTTAATGTTTATTTCTTTTCTTTTGCAGAAAGTCGCAAACTGTTTGGCGGTTATCGTATTACACCCAAGCAATGTAGAGCAACCAAGACATTACCCAATACAGATCCCAGAGCGAAAGGTCCAACGATATGTATGTTTAATCACGAATGTGCCCAGCGTAATGGTGAAGTGGTAGGTGCCTGCATGGATGGTTTCCTGTTTGGAGCCTGCTGCCAAGTGCCCAGTAATCAGGAACCAGAAAATACTCTCATAAATGATGCCCAGAATGCTTACTACCATCAATATCAAAACCAAAAGTTGCAACAGCAAGAAACTGAAACAAATAAAATAATTTCACAGGCCTATGAAACCTTTGCTGAAAATTCTGTCCAACAACAATCAATGGAAAATAGTCAGGCTCAAGATTCTGGATATGGTGGTGGTTCTCTTAGCAGTACCTATAATGTAAATCGTGTAGATATTCAACAGCATGATGAAACCTCGGAGCAATTGAACGCCAGTTCAGATGACTCTACAGAAAGTGCTATCTCCAGTAGCAGTTTAGAATTGAACTCTCCTAACAGCCAAGCAAGTACCGAAGCAGAAACGAAGCCAACTGAAAAACCTCCTAAGATTCAAGTCAATAAGGATTCCGTTAAGGTATCGTCTCCATCACAATCGCCCCAAAATGATGATTTTGTACTGCAGGCTTTGAATACAATGCCGGCGGCAGATAAAAATCACCGGGTAACATTTACCACTGAATTACCCAATAAAATTACGAGCAGTTTGACACAACAACAAGTCAGTTCCGAGTCCAGTTCTTTTGAAGACGAATCCTCACATGCTACCACGAAACCTTCCATTAAAAAACCCGATCCCACTAAAAAACAAAACAATACTAAAGTTAAGCAGCCGGTAAAGGTCCAACAAATGGAAACCCAACAGCAGCAACATAAACAACCCATAGAGCAGTATGATCATAGTGCTACAATACAACAAGACGACCAAGAACTGTTTGGTGCGGGCGTTACATTTACTCACAGTGATATCACCCATCCTGGAGCTGATGCTGATCTTATAGAAGATGATTTGCAGTTTTCCACTGGATACGGTTCCCAACCGGTATTTGTTCCAGCACCACCAAAACCTATACAATCATCTTATAACCAGGAGAACAATAAACTAAGCTCCCACGTATATGATGCTACCACCTCGTCATCATCTTCGATTACTACCCATGTCGATTCTATAGAAACCATAATACAACAGTTGAATAATAACAATAGTAATCCCGGTCCAACGTACAATGTTATCAATCATCATGAACAACAACAACAGCAAACTGCCACCTACAACAGACCAAGTGATACCGCTTCCAAAAGACCCTCTATTGAAAATGATCAGCCAGATAAAACTAAGATTAGTACCGTATCTTCTTCATCATCTCAACCATCATTATCTTATAACACAATAGAATTCAGCGATGATCATTCATCATCATCCAGTAATAATTATGGACAATCACCTTCGATCTCCTCTTCGTCGTCTTCAGAAATCCCTAACGAATCCACCACAGTAAATACGGCGGAATACGCTGATGAATTTGTACTCGAGGATCATACTATGCCTGAAACTAACTACAACGACTATCAGGCTAACAAACATCCTACATCTGATTTTAATAAAATGCCTGCAATCGGTATAGCCTATCCAGTTGACATGTCCTACATGGAAGAGGGAGCCAATTTGGAAGGGGAAGACCAAGCAAATACTCATACATCTTATTTGAACACCCAACAAGAGCATCAACAACATCAGCAACAGCAACAATCACAAACTCCACAAGCTGCATACGAAACCCAAAGTGATGAACAAAAAATTAGTGAAGAAACATACCAGTCCCAACAAGAACAACAACAAGAACATCACATTAGTCCTTCTTCTTATATCTCTTCTCAAAATGACGAACAGAAAATTAGTGAAGCCCAAACTGTACAAAATTATGTTGCAGAAAACCATCAAAGGCCAATAGCATCATACATTGGCGTGGTAACTTCTCAAAGCTACAATACCCAACCGGTTCCTAATGAGGTTGTGGTGTCGTCCTACACCACTAAAGTGGAAGAAAATGACGAAGTTTCTACGGAATATAAACCCATTATAACAACGAATCGAGTTACAGCTACCACCTCCCACAGAACCACTACTAAACCGGTTAGAATCACACCGTTTACGAACCGTCCAAACCTGGTGACAAAGAGGCCAAATAACCAGAAACCTACCAAAACGAGTCAACAACAACAACCCACCACAATTAGCTATGTCAGTACAAATAAAATAACCACTCAGCATCATTACAGCAGTACGCCTATTGAAACTAAGACTCCTTCACCAGCTGAACCACTGTACGCCAGACCAACCGCAGCCTCCTCTTACCAACAGAATATTCAGCAACAGGATTATTTAATTAGTTCGGGTTCAACACCAAAACCTGTGGTTACCAGAAAACCCACCAAAAAACAAACTGCCAAACCAGTTTCCACTAGCTATGTCACTGGACCCACCACACCTCGACCCGCTGTCACACCGCAATTCCATTACGATCACCAAGTGCCTGTATTACAAGCCGACGATAAATTGGATTCTTTTGTGCATAGCACAGCAGAAAGTTTGGCTTCAGCCACACCTGCACAAGATACTTTATCTTATGATCCTCCAGTATTTATTAGTAACCAACGACCTCAATTTAACAAGAAGCCTGTCTTTATCAAAGTTCAAAGTGCTACTCAAAGACCACCAAATCCCACGGTTATTATAACACCGAAACCAACCACTTTGCAAACAACACTCAGTAGCTTTACTACTCCAACTCTGCTCTCGGGATACGGCAGCACTTCATTTGTGTACAACTCTTTGGCAACACGAAGACCCGATTTGGACGAGAATAATGCAGCCGCAGATTACATGGGCATCAGCACTGTCAACTCCAATGACTTCGATGATCCAGGCTACTATGGATCGTCAGATTTTACTAAACTAGGACAGCCGGCTTATGTTTCAGGATCTACTGAAAGTGTATATCCCGTGCCCTCAGATGACAAGCCTGCTTTCCCTGGTTACTATGGTCCTACACCCACTTATCCAGCCTTCCAGGTGCCAGGCGAGAAATTTGATTCACCTATTGACGAGCAGGTTTACACGTCACCAAACGATTTCATTAATTTCCCACCTGTACGTAACCCCAATCTTAATATGTCGGCCACTTCCAGCGCAGTTACAAGCGATTTAGAACTATCCACGCCAGCTTTTGTAGAAGACTCTGTCTTGAAAAATAAAATGAATACTTTGGTACACAAGATCGTTGAGTCTTTGCAAGGCAATTTTGAGGCTTTAGCGGACATGATTGATGAGAACAACAATACCTTGGCCGTACAAACTTATCAAGCTTCGCAAGCAGCTGCATCTGCCGTTACCAAAAAACCCACACGTAGACCAATTACAAGAGTATCGACTGCTAAACCCAAAGCCACTACCAAGAAACCAATAACCCGAGTGTCTACCAAAAGGCCAGCCACTACCAGAAAACCATCAGAAGCCCCTACCAAAAAACCTGTTGTAAGACGTACCACGACAACAACTAAAAGACCCAACACCAGAAAACCAACACGGAAAGTAACCACTACCACCCAGGCACCGGCTGAGGATGAAATCGTTGATGAAGAGGATGAGGAAGATGTTAATCCGAGTGAAAATGAAATCAACGAAGAGGAGACTTACAATGCCGGCGCAAGTGGTCGTAAAATACGTAAGTTTCATTGCGATATATTATTTAAAATAAAGAGTGAACAAGATGGTTAGATTGGCAAATTGGAAAATTTCTTTTCTTCTCAAAATCATTTCAATACAAAAATTAACTTGAACTAAAAAACCGAACACTGTCTCCTACACTCCCCCCCACTGTCACTCACTTCATTACAATTTCACTATGCTATCACTGACTCAAACACCACCACTATTACTACTACTACTACTACTACTACTATTACTACTACTACCACTAATAGTACAACTACTTAGTCATCTAGTAGCCATTTTGTAGTTTTGAAAAAACCCAATTTCCAAATTCCCTTTAAAAAATTTCTTGCCTCTCTCCTCTCAACTCAACTCAACTTTACTTTTTCACTACCATTCCCTTCGCTACACTTTTAAAATCACATCTTTGTTCTGTAACTATACTACTTTCCCTATCTCCTAACCTCAAACATTTCACTCCACATCAACAGAGTGTGGTATGAGACCTCATGTAAAATCGGGACGCATCGTCGGTGGCAAAGGAGCCACATTCGGTGCCTATCCCTGGCAAGTACTAGTGCGCGAATCCACTTGGTTGGGTTTATTTACGAAAAACAAATGTGGCGGTGTACTTATAACGAATCGTTATGTTATAACAGCGGCCCATTGTCAACCAGGGTAAGTTTGACGACAGGCCCTAACAAAGATCCGACAATATGCTTACATTTCTGTACTACAGCTTTTTAGCATCATTGGTTGCTGTTATGGGTGAGTTCGATATATCCGGTGATTTGGAGAGTAAAAGAGCCGTTACCAAAAATGTTAAACGAGTCATTGTTCATCGTCAATATGATCCGGCCACTTTCGAAAATGATATTGCTCTCTTGGAACTCGATAGTCCTGTACAATTCGATACACATATTGGTAAGTCGTTGACAACAACTGCAAAGAATGTTTCTTTAAAATTTTCTGTTTGCTTGTAGTACCCATATGTATGCCTTCGGATATTGCTGATTTTACTGGACGCATGGCCACCGTTACAGGCTGGGGCCGTTTGAAATATGGCGGCGGTGTACCATCTGTCTTACAAGAAGTTCAGGTATGTCACTCAATTCAACAAACGATTGAGAGTAGTGGGTGGACTTTTAATTGAAATCTTTTTATTTTGCACTTTAAAGGTACCTGTTATTGAGAACAGTGTGTGTCAGGAAATGTTCCATACCGCTGGTCATAATAAGAAAATTCTCGGCTCCTTCTTGTGTGCTGGCTATGCCAATGGTCAAAAGGATTCGTGCGAAGTAAGTGCAATTTAAATTACTGCAGAATAATGCTTTACACGTTAATAATATTTTCATAAAAATTCAATAGGGTGACAGTGGTGGTCCTTTGGTATTGCAAAGGTCCGATGGCCGTTATGAATTGGCTGGTACCGTTTCACATGGTATCAAGTGTGCGGCTCCCTATTTGCCTGGTGTTTATATGCGTACCACATTCTACAAGCCCTGGTTAAGAAGTATAACAGGAGTGAAATAAATATCTTCGTTCCTCTATCTATCTCTCAACAATGCTCTTTCAAACCTGCCCACATTAGCTTAAATATCAAAATAAATAAACAAATTCTATCACAACGAATAATAATTTTGTAATCGATTACATACATTAAAACTTACAGAAAACAAAAAATACAAACGATACGATTTTTTTAAAAATATTTTTAAGGTGTTTGGTCGAGAAGAAAAAAATAGAAAATAATAATAATATAAAACAAAAAGTAATAACTTAAATAAAATATTGGGGCATTATTTATTTTTATTTATTGATTTATGCAAATTTAGTTAATTAGATAATTAAGTAGCTTAAAATTTTTGCTGAATATTTATTTATTTATTGAATTTAATGTAATTATTTATCTATTTATTTATTTATTTATTTATTTTAGTTAATTTTTATTATTTTGTTTATAATTATTTAGTTAATTTATTTAAGCATTTAGTAAAATTATTTATTTAATTGATAGTAACATACCTGACAATCTCTGTTAAACGTTTGCAGCAAAATTTGGATTGTTATAATTTTGGTTGCGAAATATCTAAATTGAAAATAATAAAATATTAAAACATTAAAAAAATAAAATAAACATAAAATTGTAAATTAAAAAAATATTGAATTATTAAATATTAAATTTCTATGGAGTAACAAATAAGTAATGCAAGTAAGTAATACCAGTATAAACTGGCCTCAATTCAATCTCAATTCAATGTTCTTATCAATGTGCAACGGATGATTGCAAAGCAAAAAAAAAACATCTTGAACAAGTTGTTCCATTTAATTCATTCAACTTTTAAATCGAAATACAAGCAATGAAGTTTTATCAGAATCCTGTGTAAGATAAGGAAATTTTTAAAAAAAAATCATTGCTTCGAACTATTAAAATTAACCTCAATATTCATAAAGTTCAGAAATTTTAAACTCTTTCTAGGTCTCTTCAATCTTCAATTTTCTGCTAAGGCAGACAATAGGAGCTGATAATAACTCAATAGTAGTAAAAGCCGATTACTTAACCATGTTGTGCAGATTGCTAGTCTTCTGAAAGGGATATTTTCCTTCCACCTGAGACTATATTCTGTTACGGCTATAAGATAACAGAGGTTCCCCCCAAACAACTAACACAAAACTAGCCTGAAACAGCATTATTATATATAATACAGCTTCAGATCACCACTTGATGTAAGTGCGAATCAAAAAAATATCCCCAATTCAAAAATAAGGATCTTCGCTTAGACCTTTTTATTTTCGCCCTAATTTAATTCTATGTATGCATGGATAAGTTAGGTTTATTCTTTAAGGAGCGAATATGAAAGTGTACTGAACAATAGAAAATGTAGCAGAATACTAGACAATCATGGCAATAAACTGGATCAATTATGAAGCCAAAGGACGTGATTGATCTGTATATACCTAGAAAAGGTTAATACGCTTAAAAAAAATTGGAATATCATGTTGTATGTATAGGGTCCGCCAAATAACTTTTTTTTTTCGAAAATTTTGAATATTTTCTCAAATTTCTTTTTTATTTGAAAGTACAATCCTTCCGGTTAATAATGGAAAAGAATTTCATTCAAATGGTCGGTCCAATTTTTAAGCACATTATCGATTGTGTGCAGCTGTATTTCACCAATAGCTTCATGAATATTGTCCTTTAAAGCATCAATTGTCTCTGGCTTGTCGGCGTAACACTTATCTTTGACAGCACTCCACAAATAATAGTCCAACGGTGGCAAATCGCAGCTCTAAGATGGCCAAACGACATCAGCTCTCCGGTTGATAATACGATCTTCAAAAACATCGAGTGTAGCACGTAGCGCCGTCCTGTTGAAACCAAATGTTGCCAATATCCTCCTTTTAAATTTCTGTAAACAATAATTCGTTCGATGTGGCCGATAACGATCGCTATTGACTGTAACGGCCTCTCTTTGCTCATTTTCGAAAAAAAATGGCCCAATTATGCCTCTGGACCAAAATCCGCACCAAAGAGTGACTCGTTTTGGGTGCGTCGGCTTTTCAATGTTTGCGTGCGGGTTTTCTGCTTGATTACATACTCGCCAAGATTAAAATGTGCTTCATCTGAAAAGATGATTTTTTTTGCCAAAATCGGCATCTTCAGTAAGACGATCGTAGGCCCACTTAGGGAAGCGAAGACGCGTATACACAACTATATTCGTTCAGCGGAAGGATAAAACTAATTATCTGTCAAATCAGACATGAGTTAAGTCGACGCATCCGTTCTATAACATGAGCATGAGTTATGAGCTCTCAAAGTTTTGACGCGTTATACGACTATATATATGTTCTAAGTAGATTTTTCCCTATAACTTCGGAACGGATGAGCGCATCTTAACCAAATTTTGACAGCACTTAAGTTAGAGAACAGCAACAGCAACAACATTAAAAACGTTCTAAGTGTATAGAATGGAGGCGTCCAAGTGTTACCATTCACGAAATAAACACTAGTAGAAAAAAAACGTTAAAATATAGGGTCCGCCATTATTTTATATTTACTCAGTAATGTAATAACATTTTTGATATTGTTTTATCTATAAATACGACACTTTTACACTTTTTATTATTTAAAAATTTTGTTATTATGACTCCTACATATCTCCCATACACTCATATAAAAACAAGGACTATTTAAATAAAGAAAAAAATTCCAAAAAAAAAATTTTTTTTTATATTAAAGTTTTATTTATTATTTGTTGATTTGTTTGTTTTTATGTTGTTCTTTTTTTTTCATTTTATTTTAATTTAAATTTACGCTTTTTTTATTTTTGTGGTATACTTTTGGTTATAAAAATGTCAAACAGAAAACGTATGTAAATGAAATCTTAGTTTATGGCAGTCTTGTGTGGTTCCAAACTGTATATATTGAAACAAAAAAAAAAAAAAAAACGAAATTTAACAAAAATAAGAATTAAATTATAAAAATTTGACAAAAAAAAAATTCATATTTGTATTTTGTTTCATGTAAAATGCATATATAAAGACAAAATCAGGATATACTATAAGTATGTATGTGTTTATAAAACGATAATTATGTATGTAAGGAAAATGTATACAATACATATATATATATATGTATATATTGTATGTATGTATGTTATTTTGTTTTTGTATATGGTAGGTAGGAAGGTGTATATAATATACAGATTTTTTTGTTTTTTTTGTTTGTTTTTTTACAGGCAAAAGCTATAATTACTAAGAGTAATAATAATCATAAGAAAAAAAGAAAACAAAAAGGAATTAAACATAAATTTGCCACTTACATACTATGTAATTATAATCTTACACGTTAATAACTTATGCTAAATACAATAGTATATAATCTTCTTTTTATTTTTTTTGCTTTGCTTTGCTTTTTATAAATATTTATATAAAATTTAAATATGTACAGGGTGAAGGATTTTACACAATCATCAGGTGAATTTTAGTTTTTATTTTTGTTTTTTTTTTTCAGATACATTTTTCTTTCTTTTACATTCATTAACCATTCATAGGGACTCATACAGGTCAGATTCAAAGAAAAATTTTTGGTTCACAGATTTGTAAGCTGTTCCTTATAATTTTATTACTTATCTTAATAATCCAAAAATTGTTCTGATATGAAACTTTCCATATACATATAATATTTCTATATATATAACGTTTTTCGTATGCCTTTTTGTTTGTTTTATAACAATATTATATACAATTAGAAACTTGTGGGTGTTTGTTTAAAAAATAATCATTTTTGTTTACCAAGGTACACCTACAATTATGTTAAAACTTACAAAATAATCTAAAGGTTTATTTTACTTTTTTATTTTCTTTTTTTTAATTTTAATTTATTTTTTGTCTTTTAAATTGTAGGATTTGCTGGTTTTTTTTTTATTAAATCAATATCCTTATAGCTTAAATTTCAATGTGACTTTAAAGTTTTTTGTTTGTTTTGTTTGTTTAATCTTATAAACTTAAATTTAGCTGCCTTATTAAATAAAATATAGTACACGTACATTTATTTTTCAAACAAACATTTATAAATTTAACTTAAATAATAATGCCTATAAATAAATAATCTGGTAAAGGAAATATTTTGTATATGTTTTATACATTCATTTTGTAATTAAACTTTCAAAAGTTTCCTTTGTATCAATAATAATTATTTTAAAGCTCAACAAATAAAAAAAAAACAAAAACAAGAAAACCATAATGTTACATATAAAATATGATGTAAAGATGTTTAATTTTGGTAATTGGTTGGGTGCACAGAAATGAAAATGGGTGAATATGATGAAAAAATTAGAAATGGATATGGGTATGGAAGTAAAGTTATATCAATTGTAATAAGCTTAGAGGTTGATTGGTAGATGCAGGTATGGTTGTAATAGGGTGCGTTGATGAAGTAGCCATCAATAAATCATTGATTGTTAATCAGTTTTTAACTTTATCTTCTACACTTATGTTAGACAGTGTCTTTTTTATTCTAAGAGCAGTCAAACGTGCCACCGGATTTGGATACCAGCATTCTTTCATTACTTTGGCCATACTGTGTAGTACTTCAGATGCATGCCAACGGTTTGGAATGTTTGGACGCATTTTATCTATGCACACCACCTAAATAGAAAAATTCAATATATTCGCGATTATATTCACTAGAGTTGTAAGTGTCCTCAATCTGTACAATGTTATTATGGTGTTATTTATTTATATCTATTATAACGTTCGTAAATCAACAATTTAAAAAATTTCAATTAAAAAAAAATAATTAATATGATTATTGTAAATTCTAGATTTTGAATATTTCCTACTTAACATCATCTTAAGGACTCAAAACCGGCACTATTTGAAAACTATATATGTACATTCATATGTACTTAAGTTCAAGAAATCTTACCTTTTTCATTTCTTCTATACTAGGATCTGGCTGCACGACATCATAGTATGGCAATTGATATTCATCGTATATCATGCCCATATTACAGCGTCTCGCTATTTCCCATAAAATTAAACCAAACGCATAAACATCGGCTCGTTTATATGCATCGAAATGTTGGGCATTCATAGTTTCATCTAAAACTTCAGGTGCCATATAACGTTTGGTACCCACTCGATGCGTTGAGGGTATATCAACAGAATCGTTTTTCTCTACATGCCGTACGGCTAAACCTAAATCGCCAATAGCACACGTAAGATTAGATTTAACCAAAATATTTTTGGATTTTAAATCGCGATGAGCTATTGCCGGTTTACCACGAGTTCCAACAATGTCCATATGTAGATGAGCCAAACCAGTGGCTATAGATAGAGCCATGCTAAGCATGGTTTTAGTATCTACCGTATGAGAGGTTAAATAATCGAACAGAGAACCATTTTCATGGTAATCAGTGACCAGCCAGAGTTGGGTCCATGTACCATTATCTGTTAAAATGTACAAAGGAAAAATTGCAACTTTTCACACACAAAAAATGACAAAAAAAAAAAATAGAAATAATATCGACCTTTATTATCTGCTGCTATGAAACCTAATATATTTTCATGCCTCAACATGACAGTCTGATAAATTTCAGCTTCTCGAAACCACGAGCACTCTTCACGACTGGAAAATATTTTTACCGCAACATTTTCCCCACGCCAGCGGCCGCGCCATACCTCACCGAAACGTCCTTTGCCAATGACATGGCACAATTGAATTTGCCTCGCTATTGAACGTTGCACGAGTAAAGGCAGGCCAGCTTTAAAAATGATTTAATGATTTAATATTAAATTATAAAATTCTTAATAGAATTTTTGATAATATAATTGCAAACCTGATCCTGAACCCGATGTAGTCATCTCTATAATATCCTGTAGGGTATTCCCATTGAGTATAGGATCATAAACTGAATCTTCGGGAGCAAACGGTCTAGCCCGACTGCCTTGTTTGCGTTTTTGACAATAGCACCATGACAGAAACACCGAGAGGCAGGCAGCTAAAGTTATTCCAAATATTATGGCGACCAGCACCCAAGTGTTTATGCTCTCCTCCGGCAAATAATCTACATATTGGTAATTGATTTAACTTTTAGCACTTGACATTTACAAAATGAAATTTTTTTTCTATTTTTTTATTGTTTTTTAAATATATATTTTTTTTTTTTATTAAGCCACCACATAATTTTAAAAGCCATCAACGAAAAAACAAATTAAGACGTGCAAAACTTTGTTTTTTTTACAAAATGAATGTTTAAATAAATGCATTGTTAATTAAAAGCCAAAAAAAGTGTTAAACGTGCATTAGAATATTAGTAAAAGTGGGTTCGGTTACATGCCAAAGTCAAAACATAACAATTTTATAAGGTAACCCATACCTACAGTTGGAAGGAAGGTGTAATGAAAAGATACAAAAAAATAACACAAATGCTTGAGAAATAAATCTTATTAATAAAAATGCATATAGAATATGGTATATATCTTCCATACACGCATACAGTCTCATTCATACAACCACATTACAAACACAGTACGTTTTAAAAACTTATCATCTAATTCAAAACCTAGTCATTGATTTATTGAGATTTCATAAAATTTTCCAATTAATCTAAACTTTATATATATATAGCTCGCTAATTATAAAACTATACAACATTTAAATATCTTTGTTTATATTTAGGAAGTAGCACAGGAAATATTTTTAAAACGTACAGCATTTCCACTAAAAATGTTTATGGTAAATTTTTTCCTCTTAAAAGACTTTTTACTGTATCCAAATTAAAAGCTGGAAAAACAACCTCTATATGGTAAATAAAAGTATAATTCTTATTATAAGTAATATGGATGGATTTGCCAATTAGTTATTTTTCCTTTTTTTAAATAAATACTTTATAAAATAATTGTTTGATTTAAAATAAGTCTATAAATCTTAAATATCTTTTATATTTGAATAGAAATAGTTTGATATACCTTTAGGTAGCATTGCCAGAAAAATATTTGTATTTGAAATTAATAATTATTAAATACAATAATTAAAAATTTAATTTGATAACAACGAAAAACTGAAAATATATTAATAAATTGCCTTGCCGCTCAAAGAATTCAAAAAAAAAACATAACATAACATACATATGTATAATCATAATTAAATCCATATAAACATTGAAAATACGCCGCAAAACATTACAAATTAATTTAAGCCAATTTGGATGAAATCTTCATCCTAAACAACAACAAACAATTAAACGGTGTTGAGAACACGGGCAAAGTAACTTCCCAATCCTTAAAAAAAAAAACATTGAAAATAATAAAAACAATAAAACATCAGTATGTATAACAAAAACATATGTAATGATGAATCATAAATAAATATAATAATAATAATATTATCCTGCTGTTGAGACAATGTACGAACAAATATAGTAACTATAAAATAAAATAATTTAGAAAATTTATAATAAAAATATTCAAGCGTTTTCCATTAAAACTTTACCCCGTTGAATTGCCAATGAGTTCTAAAGTAGTTGTGATTCGTATGTATAATATAAAATGATTTTTAAAAATTTTGTTTCGATTTTACTTTGATTGCATTTCGATACAATTTACGATATACGATATAAAAGGATGGACAATATTTATATAAAATCGATTGATGTGATTTTGAGATGAGTGCTAACAGCTTTTATTTATTTTTATTTTTTTTTAATTCCTTTAAATGTCATTGATGAGAAATAACTGATTTAGTTTAAAACTTTTTAATTCGTTTTTGTAGTAGCATTTATTAAAAATGAAAAGTTTTGTTGTTTGATTTTAATGTGTCTCACCTGGCAAGGTACCCGCATAATTTTCTCTTGTATTACAAAAATCTTCTTGGCAACATTGTACAGAGGATTCTGAGGTCTTTTCGTGACACCAGGCAGGATCATCTGGTGGTATATGATTTTCTACAGACATGCATCTAATTGAAGTTTCAAATATACACACACATAAATAACGTAGTAATACACATAAGTATTATATGTAGATTCGATTAAAAAGTTAATTTAAAAAAAAAAACACGACCCATTTAATATTATAAAGAACATTTTAATGTTAATTGGTGAAAATCACAAAACAAAAATTGAATTTTTCAATTTAATCATAATTACAACACTAGCAAAATGGAAGATACTAACTGGGCCAAAAACTGCGCTAATAAAATAGCTTAAATTTGATATCAATAAGGAGAGTTTAAGGCATTAAAATTTTAAAAATATATCTAAACTGAAAAATATAACTGAATTAGATGAAAAATTTTAAATAAAATATTATTTTGCCTATATTTTAACAAAGGCTGAGTACCTAATTGAATTTGCACTCCGCTACACTAAACCAAACCCGATCATATATATTAATTTTCTGTTTGAAGTGAAATAACCAACGTAATATAATTTGTTATACGATATCGTCTATAAGATTATTCATATATATTCAAAGCTATTTATAATAATACATATTTCAAATCATTAAACATTATTTAATGAATTGCAATTCGATTTTTTGTTTACAAGTGATAAAATTGGTTAAAAAAAATTTCAATAACTCCCTTGTTAACATTTTTCGTTTTTTGAAACTAATGGTGCGTACACACTAACACGGAAGTGTTCCAATTGCTACGTTTGGCATTGTAATATTTTTTAGTGTTAAACACCGAGAAATCTCGAAAGTAACAAACGTTATCACTACTACGCGATGTCGTATTCGACATTCTCTATACGAGGCATAATAAAGCTTACAAGTACGACTGGAAGTCTTTGAAGAAGTTTTAAACAGAAAGTAAGTCCTACTGAATGAAATTCTAAAATGTAAAGAATCTCTATGATTTAAATCTTTGTGATAATATAATATTAATTGCTTCATTAGAGTCATAAAATTAAATTAATAAAATTAAAAAAAACAGAAAATAAAGAAATTTTTTTAAACCAATGAAAATATCTTAACATTACGTGTGTGGTCTATGAATCTACGGTCATAAATCTAAAATATGATTTATAATATTTGGTTCTGTAATATCCTTTGAACACTCATTCAATAAATAATAATATTTAGATTTTCCATATACATACAATATATTTAGTGACTCGTTGGTTTGCATGCATCATAGTAAGTCATACGTAATATGTAATATTGTGTATTTAGAAAAAAAAATTAACTTTAAAAGGAAATATACTACATAATAATAAGAAAGAAACTAGCTTTAATAATACTTTTGCTTCATAACTAGAAAGCAGTGCATATGGTTTAAAAAAAAAAGCATGAACAAAATAAAGATGATAGTAGTCAATCTGTAGAAATTAGAATAATAAAAATTATGGCATTTTGTATAAAAAGAATCTAAGTTCTATAATAAACATTTCCAAGAAAAAAAAAGAAGTACTTTTGTTAATTAAGTTAGAAATTAGCGAGGGAGGCTGGTTTGTTTGCTTATTTGTCAGAAACCAATGTGCAAGTATACAAAGTGTGTAAAAAGTGTAGGTGTTTAATAATAATCATAAGACAGAAAGATTTAAAAAAAAAAAAAATTCTTGTTGATAATTAGGAATGAAACCGACAAAAATGCATACTTTATTAAAAATTAGGCAACAGTAAAATTTATACTGTGTGTGTTATAAAAATAAATTTAAGATCTTGTTCGAAAATAATTATAACAGGATTAATGAGCGAAAAATATTACAAATCGACTTAGTAAACATCCCCACATACGTACATAGAAGCAACTATAATCAGCAGAAATGCCATACATGTATTTACATTTAGAATCTCAATCTAATTTATTAATTTGTCATTGCTTTTCAAGAGATCATAACATTAATTATGTTTCGATAATGAAACAATTAAAGAATTTTTAGCTCCAAATTATTTACGACTTATATTTTGGCCCATTATTTAAAAGACTTTTGAGCGTATATCAATCAATGAGTTTTTCTAATGCATTTCAGACAACGGACAGGCAAAGGATTATTAAATTTTGTAGGATTAAAATCCTTTTTTTTTTTTTGTTATTTCTTTTTACATTTAAACCTGTTATAAATATTTCTCTATAAAATATGGAAGAAAAAAAAAAAAGTAAATTATATATAAACTAAACTAATTAATGCTGTTGTCTAAGTAGCGGTAGTAGTTTATTTTATAAAAGAATATTGTGATATTTGGTTAATTTATTTTTATTGAATTGTACTTGTTGTTTTTTTTTTTTTTTGTATTATTATTGCTTTTTTACTGTTTTTTTTTTTTTAAATATCGCAAATACCTTCAGAAAAACTGAGTTTTAAAAGTTCATTTTTATTGCAGAAATCCTCATGGCAACATTGAACTTTATAAATATTCTGTTTTTTTTTGCTCGTCAAGCATTCAAGCGGCTCTCGTTGGAGATCGTACTTTTTGTCAAGGCACCTAACAAAACAAAATATGGAGCATTCAAGAAATTAAGTGGGTACTGGGTGATTAGATAATTAACAAACATTGTTAGATTTAAACAAAAAAAAAAAATATTTTTATAAAAGAATTTTATGGCCTGGCAGCGTAAGAGACCAATAATTATTAGACAGGTTAGTAATGTTTAAAAAATCATAAAAGTGGTAAAAAGAAAACTCAAAACTATATACAAAATTTTGTTGATGTTTTATTATATTTTTTCATTTTTTTTTTTTTTTTTTTTTTTGCAAAAACATTCAATTTGGTCCATACAAAACGCAAAAGCTGTTATTAGTTAGTTGAGACATTTTGTTTTTTGTTCAAACATAATCATTATAAGTTTTGCTGGTGTTAAGGTTTTTCTTATCATCCTCATAATATGGTTATTTTGTTTTTAATATTTTTAATGTTATTAAACGAACGTTCTTAATATGAAATAGAAAATGTTTAACATTTCCAGGACACACTTGCATTGTCCTTTAAGAAAAGTAACAAGAGGGAGCAGTGTGTAAGACAAAAAAAAAAAAAAAGAACAAACAAAAAATTTTAAAGCGGTGGCTTTTCCAATAAGCAGCCCACCTTTTGTTGAGTCAATTAGCTGTAGACCATTGAGGGTATCATAATAACGAATGTTCGGTTTTAGATTTAAATTACAAAAATCATAGTTTTTACAACAAGCATGACCACCATGTTTGGCTGCTGGTCTGGCTGTGGGACCACCATTTCTACCGTCGTTGCACCATATAAAACGACCAGGTGGAAAACTTTGTGACATATTTAGACATCTAATTATAAATTAATTACACATTAATTTCATTTATGCACTCATGTTTTTTTATTATTTGTTTTTGACATGGTGATACGAAGATAAATTTTGTTCGGTAATATCAATTTATAATAAAAGTTTTTTTTTTATTAAATGAATGTCATTAAAAATAAAATAAAATTCATTTTAATATAATAAATATGTATATGTTGTTATTGATTATTGAAATGATAAGTGTAAAAAAAGTTTTTAATATTGACTTTAACGTACCTGTAACTGAATATTAACGATCCCGATTTTTCCTTCTCCACTGAGGTGAAACAATAACCATCCGTTTCACAAATATTATTGTTATCTTTACAAATGTCACAATGACATTTTAAAGTACCTAATGTAAAATGAGAATATTATTATTTTAATAAAAAAATAAAAAAAAAAAAACAAATCTTATTTAAATTTTTTATTTTATATAAAAAAAAAAACCTTAAAAATAATATTAAGATTTTACTTTGCAAAATAGGTAAAATCATCTTTAGAAATAATTATTCGAAATTTTTATAATTGTAGGTTAGCAAATAGGCGAAATTTGTGTAAAAACTTTCTTTCTCTTTCTTTCCTTTAACAGTTATTAGATACAAACGAGTACAATTTCTTTCGAAAATTGTATTACAAGTATAATAATTGAAATCCTTAAATCGAAAACAAAAAATTGTGAATATTTTTGTCATTACAATCTTCAATTTAGTGAAGTCTTTAAAGATAAAAATTAGGCAACGCAACAAGTACCGATTTTTACGTACAAATTTTCTTCTTTCTGATAACAAGACTATAAAAATTTGCCAGTTTTCGAAATAAATGAACAAACGAAATCACCATTTCACATCACTTTCATTCAGAAAAGTGTTTTGCAAGCTACAGTGTTTCAAATTTTAAAAATAGAGTTCTTTGAAAGCAAGTCTTTTAAAAAATGAAAGAAAATTGAATTTTATTTCTATTCTATTATCGTCATCCTGTCTTTGGGAATAAGTTAATCGTAGTGCGGGCATTTCAAATGTAAATACGATATTAGGAAAAAAATTTAACCGACTTACGATCACGAGGCTTCATTTTTGGTTTACTTTGCGTGGATACTGGCGTAACTTGTGAGACCAACATCATTGGTAAAGAATCATTTAAAATACCATATGGTTTTGTTGAAGTTGTCGTTGGCGCCATAGTACTACGTCTATTGCTATTGGTATTCGGGCCTGTTGATGAATGTCCATATGCGGCGGATGATATGTTATTATAATTTTCAATTGTGTTATTATCCGCCAATAGACGCCGTAGTACTTGTTATAGGAACAGCTATAAAAGAAACGATTCTATGTATTTTGAATTCCTTAGGGTTATTATACAAATATTTCTTACTTACCCTGAACTGAACAGATACCAGCTATACAGGTATAAAATAAAAGATAGAATAAGACAGAGATTTGCACTGTAAATGCGTAGCATAAAGTTCGTCTATTGGGAAGTTTTAAGGATATCACTGATAAACGTAGATGTCATTTTTTATTTTTATTTATAATTATTTAATTGCTAAATAAAAGATTTAAATTATTAAATGCTCATGCATAATCCCTGGAACGCTTTTTTGTTTTTATTTCTATATTCCAGGATAAGTTGCAATTAATTATTCTTCCGTTTTTCGTTTAATCATTTTCATTGGGATAGGAGAATAAGCGAGAGTACTTTGTGTAAGAGACCTAGTGCGGGGGAGAGGACAGCAAAAACAAACAAACAAATAAGAAATCAATAACAAATTTGTTGTTTCATTATACTGTGTTGTAAACAAAACATATCGCACCACTACTACACATACATATCAATTCAAATTTCAATTAATACTCAATAATAATTTTGTATTTGTTGTTGTTGTTGTTGTCAGTATTCTTCTTTTATTATTATTCTTTTTATGTTAACATCGTTATTGTTATTGTTGCTGCCTCTGCTGCCGCTCTTGTTGCTCCCTTGTAGCTATTTTTAATTTATTTTTTTTTTATATATGAATACACTGTGTTGTTTATTAATAAAATTATTATTGTAGTTAAGAAAATATCGTCGTAAATGATTAAGTGATTACGAACTTATTATTGTTGTTGTTGTTTTTTTTTTATTGATATTATTTAGCAGGCTATCGTACCAGCAAATGCTTTTGATTTTTTCATTGTTTTTGTTGTCTTTTTTTTTTTTTTTTGTTATAATTTATTTATTGATATTTGTTTTATTGTTGTTGATATTGCTGTTGTTGTTGTTTTAGTTGTTTTTCGTCTTGTTATTCCTTTATATTTAAATGTTAATGTAATTGTTGTTAAGGGTGAAGGGTCGGTTGCATTACATTCAATCATTTTTACTTTATCATTAGCAATTTTTTCACTTTACCCTGTACAAACATGCGTTTGTATTTATTTGCTTTAAAACACATACTATTTTGCAAATGTTTATTAAAAATTAATTTAAAAAATATTTCTTTATTTTCAATGTGCTTTGCAACTTTTTGTACTCCTTTTTAGTTTTTTGTGTTCAATTTGTGGTGGGTCCAAAAAGAAAATTGTTCTTCCACCGTTTTTTTTCTACACTATTTTAAAGGAATTTTATCACGTGATTTTTCCGCATAATTCCAGAGTACATTATTTAGCTTTAACAAATATCCTTTGAGATGTTGTTGGACTAATGATTTTCGTAAAAATATTTCAAATTCAATTTGTTAATTTATAAAAAAAAATTATTAAAAATGTAATGCACTATCGCGAAAGCAAAGCAAGAGGTCGTGAAAAAATCGCCATTTTTTGCTTTTGACGTCGAATATATGGCACAAAGCACAAGTGTCAAAAATCTTTAAATAAAAAAGTAAAACAAGTGTCAAAACTTTAGGTGGTAAACAAACAATGTACTTTCAACAAATGTTGCTGTGTAATTTCCAATTTGTTTATCAGATTAGATTAGATTCAAGAATGTCTATAGGAACCTGACTTTATTAGTGCATAACTTCAATTGAATACTAATTCAATTTCCATTATAATATCTAATCTTTAATATTTGCTTTTTCAAAGTATCTTTAACAATAAAGTTACGATGCATACCATAATATTCCTTATTATTAATGTTATCAGAATAGATTGTTCTCACTTGGTGCCATTTTTAAGAAATAATTTTAATGTTTAAAATATTTTTCTAATGACTTTATTATTTTTTTTTTCTCTTACTGTTAACGTTTGTGTAATTTTCCAATAAGACACAACTAGATTTAGACTACCCTGTAAAAAAGATTAGCCTCCATTTTGATTTATCAGCAACTCTGCTAATATTGTTTATATTTTTCATCTGTTCTGATGTTTTTTTTTTGTTTTTTTTGTGAATGGAAAACGAAAAATCTTGTGTTGTGAAAAGTTTTTGATTAAAAGAGCAGCATATTATTTAATTTATAATTAGAAGAATAAAATTTGTATTCCAACGAGCTTACATGTTGTTAAGAAAAGTTGCCTATTGTGCAAATTTTTTTTATCAATAAAAATGTGATGGAACTGTTGTGAAGAGATAACAAATTGACCTGCTTGTAATTTTATCATCAAAAAAAAAAAAAAACAAAAAACAATGAACAATGAATAGCGACAACCAGAAAACAAACTGCTTAACAACGAAAACCAACACTATTGCTAGCAAAAGTATCGATGAAGCAGCATTTTTTATTTTTTTTAATGGATCACGAGTTACGATTGAATGGAAAAATGAACAACCACCACCGATGTCGCCTGTGTTACGATTATGTTCCATAAGTCCAATTGTCTTTTTGCTATTGAATCAAGACAATTGTTTGTACGAGGCAAAATTTGACCCTGAAAACTTAGTCATACGTATGAATTGTGTAAAACGTAACGTTATCGATGTACAATATTGTCGACAGGCAAAGCAGGTCTTTATAGTTCTGAATAAGGGACAAGTGATAAAGCAAACATTCAATGAAAATGACCAATCGTTAGAAGACCATCTTTGGTTGCCTGTGATATTTGACCCTTTAGAATTATCCGAAGATGGTGTTTGCATAAAACGTGTATGCTGTTCTGCTGAGGCAATAATTTTTCTCACGAATGCTGGCGATGTTTATGCTCTTGGCAAATGTGGCGCTCATTTTTCTGTCGATTGCGAACAACCAAAGCTTATACGTTTGTTTAAAAATAATTTAGAAATACTTGATGTATCAGCTGGAGAGAAGTTTTTTGTATTTCTAACACGCAAAGAATGGGATGGTGGCCTTAATCATAAAACAACTATTCGGGAATACGGTAAAGAAATGTAGAATTTTATTCGATTGAACCAATCAACTACAATTATTTCAATCTCATTATTCCAGGTCATCTTCCAGACTTGTTACCAACAGAACAACGTAGGTAAGCCTACTACATCTTCAATGTATTCCTCTATTTCGACAGGCAATAGGTCCTTAGAAGGAGTAGGTGGTATACTGCAGCAAGGCTTTTCACTTTTACACACGCAAATATTTAGTATGGGCTCAACTAATAAAGGTTTGCTTGGTACTGGAGATCACATTAAACGCGAGTCCTTGTACGATATACAGAAACTGAAAGAAGTGGGAGTGTGCAGTGTGGCCACGGGTGACTATCATACTGTAGTGCGGACTATTGATGGTCGTCTCTATCATTGGGGATTCAATGATCATAAACAATTGTTGAATAGCGAACATATTTATGAACTTAGCAGTCCTACCGAATTAAAGCTTTGATTCTTCCGATTTAGATGTGCCACGTACTCATATTTTGGAAGCCTGCTGCGGAGATTATCGCACAGTTTTATTAAATACTCAAGGCGAAATATATGAAAACGATAAGCAAATATTCAGTCAAGAAAAGGATTTTCTAACTTTACAAATGAAAGACATAAGCCAACAGTCATACCCTCTTCTTTTGGCCAGCTGTCAGTTGACATTATACAATCGACGTTACTTTAAACGTCGATATCGCATGCTGCACCATCATATACAGAATCAGTTAAAATTATTGATGAATTTTCGTAAAAAATTTCTAAATCTTAAAAAGTTAGTGGACAAAGTATTAAAGGATCTAAATCAAGTTTTTCATTATTGGGAGAACGTTTTATATTTGGTCATTACCATTCTGCATTCGTTTGAACAGTTTTATCGTGGAGACTATGATCAGACAATAGAATTGGTGGTCATCAAATACTATCGCGAGTGTATACAAATTTTCGAGTTGTACTCAAAAGCCTACTGTGATACTTATTCCATCGATGACTTTAATGAAGCGTATAAATTGTTTAATCATTCTTATCCGCCCACTTCTTCTGCTGGCTACAATAATCAAGATCTTATAAAAATGTTCCAGCAACCATTCTCCGTATTTCCGTACATCATACAATTATTGGAGCATATACAGAAAAACGAAAATAATTGCAGGGAAGAGTTACTTGCCTGGAATGAATTTTCTCGTCGCAATCGTATAGATTTGGAAGTGGCTGAACACACTCGAGACTTTTGGAGTTCTAATCTCAAAAGTACCAAAATTTTGCGTTATAAAGTGAAAGACAGAAGAGTCATCTTATCTTCTACATCTGTACCAGTAAAACTTTCACATACCATGGGTTTAAGCAACCCCACATTTATACTATTCTCAGATTTCCTGTGCCAGTACGGCAATCATGTTGCAGCTTTGCCCTTAAATGCGATGTGGCTGAAAAAGGAAGATAATGGTATACGTATTATAACGCCTGAAAAGAACTTTGTTTTGATAGCAAAAAGTACCCATGATAAGGAGTTATGGTATGATCAATTGGAGAATGCAATTAAAACTGTGCTTTCATTAAATGAAAGATCTAAAATTCCTGAAGTTCGTATGATTGACTATAATTATTCAGCTAATCATTCCATTTATGGTGGCGTCCATGTTAAAGGTAGCTTCTCCAATGCTGTTATGCATGGCAAATGTCGTTTAGAGTTTCCTAACGGTAAAATGTATTCCGGAGATGTCTTACATGGTGTCATTGAGGGTTATGGACGTATGTTTCTGCCAAAAGTTGGTCTTTATAAAGGTAATTTCAAAAATGGCAAGTTCTGGGGTCATGGCACATTAATTATTAATGAAAAGGAGTTGTATGAGGGTCACTTTCGCAATGGTCTCTTCAATGGTCATGGACATATGCATCATAACGACTATGTTTATATAGGGGAGTTTGTTGACAATCAGAAATGTGGTTACGGTGTGCTGGATCGCACTGTAATCGGTGAGAAATATTTGGGCTTATTTGCTGATAATAAACGCGTTGGCAATGGCATATGCATATCCTCTAATGGCAATTACTTTGAAGGGTCATTCGCCAATGATGAGCTTACTGGACGATGTATTGCTATATTTCCAAATAATTTTTACTATGAAGGCGAAGCGACTTTAAATGGTCCCAATGGTAACGGAAAGTATTATATGCCTTTAGTGGATCACTCTCATGAGGAAGATGTAAGTTTTAAAAGCTTTACATATTCATAAAAATTAAACTAAAATTGATTTCTTTAATCATCTTAAGATTGTTGCACTATCACCACATGCTGAATTAACAGGAAATATACTGAGTGGTCAGTTAACTGGAGTGTGGGAAAGTGTACGCATCAATGCCGGTTCAATGGAAATGAACCGGCAATTTCTCAAATATCCCAGGTAGTAACATTTAACATACAGTTACGAAATAATATTTTAATAATGTTGTATTTCATACTCTTTTCATATACTTATAATTATGATGTTGTTATGTTTTTAGCACTTTTGGATCTCACGTGGTGGACAATTTTCGTAAATGGTGTTCTTTATTTCAAAATTTTGAAGAGGAACTCTTTGACGATTTAGCAAATGATACACCCAATACTAAGCCATTAACATTTGCTCTATGGAATCGTGTTATAGCTTTTATTAATAAGCAACAAGAAATCGAAAATGAAAAAGTTATTCCCCGTGAACTGGATATAACCAATGTTTCGATTTCCAATGCTAATAACAACAACAATAAACGAAGTTTATTACCTCTACAAAATCTTTCAATGGAATTCGATAAGTTGAGCTTAAACTCTTTTAATTTCGATAAACTTGAACTAAGTCGCAATCACTCACAATCCGAAGATACATTAAATGGTTTAGACTTTTCAAATTTTGATTTATTAAGCACATTTAGTAAATTCACAAATCTATCAATAGACGACAGTTTTGGCAATCATTCGTATGCTACATTAATGGATGTTATGGAGAACTGTAATAACATTACCTTAGACTCTTTCAACGATAGCGCTTTAAGTAACAGTGTAATGAACGATGAATGGTTGGTTTAGTTAATTATTCTATATAAAATAAGTAAATAATCTAAATGTCATGTTGCTTTACAGTATTTCCTTACAAACTCAAATGGATTTACCGCCACAATTTGGAATGTCGGATTTGAAGGAGGAAGATTTGGCTGCCATCAAAGAGTATCTGCGTGATGCATTCCGTTATCGTTATCATCCATTTAAACATTTAAATGAACGTATAACTCATTGCTTTTATCGATCATATGGCTGTTGGAAAATAAAACCCACTCCTTTATTGGCCCAACAGGCCATGCGTGAATGGGAATCTGTTTCCCAAAGAGTATATAAATTTATACGCCGTCTATTTCCTGCCCTGCCAGAGGAATATGCTGTTGTCGGTGAAAATCGTGAGGTTGTCTCCCATATAACGCTACTCTATCCTATATTGCTGTCGGAAGGCATTTATTCTACTCTATTCGTTCTGTATGCTAATAAATACAGTTACAAAGATGAAATTTACCGTCAAAATCTTTTGCAAGCAGAAAAATTAAATGACGAAGACTTAATGCAATACTTTAGAATTTGACAAGTAAGCTGAATTATTTTAGAAAAGTTAGCTGTTGTTTAAATAACTAACATTTATATTTTACAGCAATATTCTATTAGTGGCTAATACCGAAACTTTTTCGGCGGCAATTAATATGTTAAAAGAACTTAAGGAAAAATACACACCCATGGCCATGTTAACTGTGATCGAAAACTGTATGGAGAAAATAACAGATGCATATCAAACTATATCCAGTGGTAAGTAGATCAATAAGCTCATCGTAATAATACTATAGTAATGTGCAATAAAAGGATAGTCTATTAAATATAAATATATTAACCTGTTTTCTTTTTTGTTACAGAAACTAATATTAGCTTAAACGCTGATACGATTATGCCTTTATCCTTAATTTTATTGCTACGAGCAGCAATACCACATCTCGGTGCAGAGCTGGCATTATTGGATGATTTAACCGATTGTAAAAACTTTCAGTTTGAAATGAATGGCATACGAGGATATTGCTACACTACTTTAAAAGTAAGCATTACAATAAATAATTAATTTAAATATTAATTGAAACTCTTTTGTATTTGCAGGCTTCTTATGAACACATTGCTACCAAAACTTTATTTGAAAAGAAATAAGTGAAACGAAATTGCAAATTTGCTCAATTTATAATTTGTAGATACATATTTATTATTTAAGTTCATAGTGCTGATATTTTGTATATAGAGTTATCCTTCGATATACTATAGATATGTATATCTGTGTATTTATTTGTTGTAAAAAATGATTTATAATAAAATCTGTATTACATTCGATGTTGTTATTAAACAAATTATTCCCTTATACATACTGCTTTCTTCTTATCTACTTTAACTGGAGACCTGCAATGATGCAGAGCAGAATGAAACTGCTTACGGTGTAACCCTAGCTGGTTCAGAACCAAGGAGATATATTTAGGTAGAACATCAAATCATGTTATATAAGATTTGAATTTAATTTATATTAGGAATCTGTGATTGACCAATCTTTTTTATAACTATCGCGTTACCAACTTCTATTTACGCCTTTTGCTTGTTGACTCATCGTGGTAACACTGACATATTTTGTTTATGTGTTTTAAATAAAATGACGTTTAATCTCAGCTGTGAAGGAGAATAACAAACGAGACGATTTTATTTGCAATTATTTATAAAAAATTTATTTAAAAACGACTGCAAAATGTTAGAATTTTGTCAGAAAAAACATATGCTTTTGGGACTTGGCCTTCTAGTCACAACCACAGTGATTGTACTGATATTGGAATCACGTTTGGCCACCACTGGGCCAATGCGTCGAGGTAAATCCCAAGAATTTGTCATCGAAAACAATTCGACCTGCTGGAAACGTGAGAAATACACTGTAATACAAGAATGTCACAAATGTTCAGATTTTGATATTGTAAGCCGAAGTTTAGGAGTGTGCATACACACCAAATACAAAGAGGTGTTGCGTTGTAAAAGTGGCGAGATTGTTACCAAGAGTTGTGATCGGGTGGCCTTGATTGACCAAAAACATTTCATACAATTCGAAGTTTGGTGTTTTGTTATAGGCGTAATCAGCTATTTGATATCTTATGCACGGGATAGGATACTTTCGAGAAGAACTCACCAGAAGTTGGAACGTCAACTGAATCGTGTCACATAGGATAATGTAATAAATAGAAAGACAAAATTGGAATATATTTATTTATATTTTTAATAAATGCCATTTGAGCAAGAGTATTAATTTATTATTTAATTAAAAAAAGAATATAGGATAGAAGCGCTAATAATAAAAGGAAATTTATTTATTTATTAATTACAATACAATTTACATTCTAATTATATACGAGCTTAGTAACTTCGACCATATGCTCGGTGTAGTGTCACAGACCAGAGTCTCTTCTGGGCATCGAACCCACGACCCTCACGCTAATAATCTAGCACACTTCCCACTAGACGACCAGGGTGCTCATTAAAAAGGAAACACACCAATTTAATTAATAAACATTTATTCGATATGGACTATATTTACTGTATATAATTAGTATTGTTAACAGGTGCATAAATTACTTTCCTAATGAATAACATGCATTGGGAATAAAGATAAATAAAATGATTACGATAAACTAATAATTAATTAGAACGTTACTTCTAATGAAACTCACTTAACAATTATCTGAAATAAAGAACAATAATATTTATGTAAGGATAATTTTTTTTTTTTTGTTTTCGATTTGCCTAAAACTACCTTGGATGTAAATGTTGTAGTAATATTTCGGCAAAATTGAATCAAAAAGAATTATTTTAAAGAACTAAAGGCACTTCTCCAGTATATGTATGTATTATAATATCATTTAAACTTTGTGAGGCGCAAAACCTTTCATTTAAAGCTTGTTTTTCGATCTCTCAAAAGATGTCAGTAAACCTAGAACAATATTTTGCAAAAATGAACACATAAAAATTGACAACATTCTTTTTGATTCATTATTTTGAACCTATTTTTTTCGACTTTATAAAGGATATGGAATGTTTGTTAGTTTTTCGTTTCTTAAGTACCGCTCCATTCTATATACATTTCCCTATTGTGGGCTTTTATTGCTTTCTCCAGTTGGAAATTAGATCTGGTTCAGTACTTTCCATTGTATTTGAAGTGGGTGGTGGTAAACTTTTAAATTCGCTTAGTCTGTTTACTGTTGTGGTATTATCTTCATGATCCATATCACTACCACCCATTTGACTGGTATTTGATGAGTTAGCTTTTAAAGAAGTATCGGTCATTGGCAAGGGTTTAGCCACACCAATTCGTACCACACCTTTAGCCGCCCCCTTTAAAGCTTGTACTGCTTGATCTAGAGTAGCATTTTCCAAGTTAATATTGTTCACGAACAAGAGGCGATCTCCTGGTATTAGACGACCATCTAATTGAGCCACTCCACCAGGCACCAATGAGCGTATGACAATTAGGCAATCATTTGAGTCCATAGGGTCTTGATAGTCGAGAATTGAAAAACCCAAACCACGATCTCCTTTAATTAACTCTATAATTTGGGGTTCTGACGACCACATCGCTAAGCCTGTCAAGGGTTCTAACGATCTAGACTTTAATTTGAAAGAATCTTCATTTGTTGGAGAAGATGTAGCTAAATTGCCATCCGATTTAGCTTTAACTAAACGATCTGAAGCCGGAACTAAATTTTCAAATGTGTTGCCCAATTTTTTCAGGGTATCATCAGAAAAAGACATCAACTCTGTTTTACTTCGACCGCAAACCATGCGAACGTCTTGAGGTAGTTCCTTTAAAATTGCCACCACCTCCAAGTGATTCATACCAAACAAGCGCTCACCATTAACTTCCAGCAACTCATCACCTGCTCTTAATTTGCCATTCACACCAACAGGTCCATCAGCCAAAATAGAACGAATGTAATGATGGGGTCTTACTTCACGACCACCCTCGACGTCTACAGTTCCTTCTAAAGAAATGCCCAGGCCACCAACGGGGAATTTTTTAATTTGAGCCACTACAACATCAACATCCGGGCCTACAACTTTCTTCCATTTGCGTATGATTTCCTGTTCTACTTCGGGTGTTAACTCTGGGTCTGTATAATACTTTTGGCGTGAGAGCATAATATTATTTTTGGCATGTAAAGGCTCCTTAAGAAAAAGAAGAAGAAATTATTAAGAAATTGATTGCAAATAAACATTCTTGCTGTACTTACCATTAGATCATGTTGTTCGGATTCAGGAGCTGATAAAATATCCGAAGTTATTATTTTCGGTTTCTGTTCATCATTTATGGAAAGTAAATTTTTCTCCACACCAAAAGTTGATAAATTTGTTGTGGTTGTAATAGTACTGCTGTTATTGCCAGAAGCTAAAGTAAAGCTTTCTGGTTCAGTTGAGAATATATTTACTTCATTGGAAGATGGTAAAGCTTCCCGACCAGATAAATATGATAAATCTGTATTGGCTACTGAAGAACGCAAAGGTGTTATAGAACTCGATGGCAAGTGAGCCGTAGTACTGCGAGAAGGTGTAGACGGTACTGAGGGTATCTTATCATTAGCTGCGATGGCTTGTTGCAACTGTTCATATTTTGGACCACGTAAATAGCGTTCAAGTCGCAAGTTTACAACTTGGCCAGATTGTTTTAAAAGCTCTACAGCCTGATGATTGGAGTAGCCTTGTAGAGACTGACCATCTACTTCGATAATACGATCATTGACTCGTATACGCCCATTAAGATCAGCAGCTGAGCCGGGAGAAACACTTTTAACAAATATGCCAGATAATTCTTCTTTTTCACAAACATAACCGGCTATGGTTATACCCAGGCCATTAGCATCTTTGGTTAACTCAACTTGCAACTTTTCGGTTTCGGGTAATTCCAATAAATCTATAATCGGCTGCTTGCCACGATATACAAAACGTTCGTCTTCAGTTGTAGTTTGAGGAGTGGAAGCATTTGAACTTTCACCAAAGATTTCTGGATAACCGGTTGATATTAAATACCGTTCTAATTCGGCTCGATCAACTAGAACTCTAGCTGGTACAACAGCGCTACCAGGTTCTAAATTTAAACCTATCGGCGAAGGGTGCTCAATAGCTCTTCCAACTACTAAACGGACATGGGTTCCTGATTGCCTGAGGACCGTAGCAACCTGTTCAGATACCATTTCTTGAAGATTAACATCCCCTATTTGTAGTATATGATCTCCGGAACGCAAACGACCATCTCGGTCTGCTACACCGCCAGGCAATATTGTCTTTACTATAACACCCGATGTTCTAGCACCAATAATACCAAATCCTAAACCAGTGCCATCATTTACCAATTCTATAGCTTGTATTTGAACGTAATCTGTTGGAAATAGTTCCACTCCTGATAGAGAAGGCATTTTGGTGTGCTGAACCAATGTGGGATCTACAACATCTGTAGCAGCTTTGCTACTTCCCGGACTATTGGGACCCGAGGCACTATTTAAAGGCGTCGACAGACGTTCATCAAATTCATACATCACATCGCCACCATTAACGCTCAATACCAAGTTACCAGCCATATCAATATCGAAGTCATTAGGCAACATGGAAGGATGCTGCGTCAACTGAGCATTCAACTCCGACAACGAGTCCTGCACATGTACAATAGTCCTGAATACTGGATCTTGCAAAATATCCAAAATAGTTTTAAGGCTGTCCCCCGTTTGAGACTGCAATTTTGGATCATCGCTTTCGTCTATACCCCTTTTGACAGCTTCAATCTGCTGCAATGCACTTGATATATCAGCACTTAAATGCATTTTCTTTCTTTCCTTTTAAACTTAGTCAAGTGTAACACTTTTCACTTTTATTAATTGGATTATCGTATATCGTATTGCAATGAATAAACGACACCACCCAGATTTTTAATTTTTTGTGGCACAAATTTATTCCAAGAATTCCCAATTTCTTTTTATAGTAAAAAATGTCTTAATACAAACATTTTTCCAGTTGTAAACGTTAAATATATTTTCCTATACGCTTTGTTTTACCTGACAAAGGATTTAATAAGTTTTTAACAGCCAATTAATAAGTTTCTACAATGGAATTACTAACTGTGTCAGGTAAATATTTTTGCTTTATGTACTCTATACTCATATAGGAACTACAACAACAGTTCTTCAATGGTGCCAAGTTGAAAAAAGAGCAGTAATGCCAAGCTATATTTACAACACAGCTGTAAAATAGTGTATCTTTAAAAGGGAAAATAATTATTATTTATTTATTTATATATAATAATACATGAAATTTAAATAAAATTAAGATTATGTACACAACATATGTTTAGAATTCATTTCACCTATTTACAATATTTATACATACATAAGTAGATACATATATATTTTTGAATATGGAAACAAAATTTTTGAAAATCTATTCATATTCAAACAATAAACATTAATTAATATATATTTTAAAATTTTATGAAATTAATTTTTAATCAAACAATTTATTATGAATATTACCGAACTTGATTATTATGCGATTTTGAATGTGCCGCGAAATGCTAGCAAAGAAGAGATAACTTTGGCTTATAGAAAACTCGCGATACGCTTATGCCCATTTCGTGATCCAAAACATGAAAGAGATTTTGTACCCTTATCGCAGGAAAACCAATTGACACATATGGCGCCATTGTCTCTAGCCCGCCAGTGGAATTATATTAATATGGCCTACGATGTTTTAGGTAAATAATATTCAGGGTAAAATTGTGCCTGTTCCTAATAAAATTCATTACCATTCCAAGGTAACGATATATATCGAAGTATATATGACCGCTATGGAGAGGCTGGCTTATTTCAAGGCGTCAATTTACCCAACGGTTATTTTCCACCTTACCAGTATGATGGCGATCACATGCGAGTTTATAATAGTGTTTTCGAATCATATTCGCCTTATGTTAATATTATCGATGCTATAACAAATCCGCCTCCTTTGTATAACAATAAAGAATCAGGAATCGGTATACGTACGAGGGATGCGCCAGTAGAGAAAATTATAGAATTGACATTGGAAGAGGTGTTTAATGGTTGTGTTAAAATTATGCAAGTATGGCGCGAGGAATTTGTTGATAAAGAAGAAACCCGTACAGAAAAACGTAAAAAATCATTAACCATACACGTAGAACCTGGAGTATCGTCTGGTACTAGATATTGTTTTAAAGAAGAAGGAGATCGTTCGCCTTCCAAAATACCGGCCGATATAATATTTATAGTGGTTGATAAGCCACATAACAGATTTAGAAGAACGAATCTTAACGACTTGGTGTATACATATGAGATTGATATATGCAAAGCTTTAACAGGTTTTCAGTTCTTTGTTACCACCTTAGACAAGCGTCAATTGAAAGTGTCAATTATTGATGTTGTTAAGCCTGGCTATAGAAAAATTATACCTGGCGAGGGTTTGCCCAGGTGTAAATGTGAAACCTCTACTTCAGGCTTAAAACCACAGATGTATCAAGGCAAAGAATGCGGCGATCTTATCATTGAATTCGCAAGTAAGTAAATATTTTCCAATTTCAATGATTTAATTCATAATTTTTTTTTTTAATTTTCAAGTTAAATTTCCCGACTATCTTAATAAAGAAATGAAACAGTGCGTTAGAAAAATGTTTGCGGAATTACAGGCTTTACAGGACGCTGAAGAGAGAAGAGGTTCATCGTAAATCCAAATTATTGAATGTTATGCCCAAAATCTTTCTTAGTTTCTAATGACATACATACATACAAACATATATTGATAAAAATAATATATTGTATATTTTTTATTTTAAATGTATGAATTTCCTTCGAGTTTAAATTATATGTTTTCTTCACTTAATGTATGTTCGCTTTAGTTTTAACTGTATACGTAACGTATTTTTCTTTAAATCGAAGGATTTTTCCTTTTAAACAATGCTTAAAATAAAGTTATAGTAATAGGGACCACTACGTTTGCATTTTAGCCAAATAATATTTGTGTGAATGTTAGTGTTTCGAATTTATCTACGGAATAAATTGATGAATAATAATTTTTTCTGTTTGTCAATTTCCAATTTCATTGAAAATGCAAAAGGATATATGAAAATTAATAATTTATCCGCATCAGCAGCAGACATCTTAAAAAATTTAACTAATGTATCGATATGCCAGCAAATGAGACTTCTAGACCAACATCGTTCGATTCCATGCGGCTTTTTATGTGAGCCAAGGTATTTTTGTAATGCATTTCGATTTGTTTAGTTTCTTCGCTAGGTTCCAAATTCGGAAGTTCTTCATTGATTTTAGCAATTAACTATTAAATTAAAAACAATGGCTTCAGTGTTTTAGATATTACAGTTGTAAATGTATACTAACCTGATTAAGCATGGCAACGGTTATTAAAGTGTTACCACGTTCAAAATAAAACAGGTAATGATTTAAAAGTTCAACATAAAGTTGCACTTGCACACCTATATCTAAACATTGAGAGGCAATGCGGGCACCTTTTTTCAAGCAATCTAAAGTCTTCTTTTCATCGCGCATTTCTTCTCCATTTTTCCTTTTAAATAATAAAAAGGACAATGTAAATATTAATACTATAATTAGAAATTTCTGCATAACTTACTTGCCACTCCAAAAGAGGGCAGCACATGCTACTACACCTCTGCACTGATCTGGCTTTTTTAGCAGTTTTGAAGCCGCTAGTGCACAGTTTGTTCTTAAGGGATCTGCATTCTCTTCTCCAAAACACGACATTTGCTCGAAAGTAGACATTATTAAGGTAATGGCCGCTAATTGGGCTTTAGAATCTGAGATTTCATCTTCATACAAGGAAAATGCCTGTGTCATAAACTCGTAGGCGACAGTCTCATGGTTTGTGTAACCAATTTCACCAATCACTAAAGCTCCTTGAAGGTACAACCTTAAGGCTAGTTCAGCTAAATCAGCTTTGGCCAATGCCGAAATTGTGCTGTGACAGTATTGTATAATCTTTTGACATTTTTTATCCCAGTTATCATCTTCATCAGATTTGGATTTATATTTGTAAGCCAATTGGTATGCAGAGAACACAAGCGGAGGCAAAACATGTTTAATACGTTGCGGACCACCAGCACCGAAATGTTTTCGAGCAGTTTGCAAAATTTTGTACTGCATGTCTGGGTCATCCGATTTAAGCAAGTGTATGAAACGGGCAACTATACCTTGCTCTTCTGCAAACTCGTCAGGATCAACACTTGGCTCTTGTCCATTCTTTAACACAATCGTCTCATCATCTTTTATTAACGGAGTGATTATATTTAAAACATCATCAGCTTGTTCAGCCGTGGGTATTTGCGTTTCATACTCGAGAATATTCATAAGTAAATACAATGCCAAAGTTTTACGAGAAGTATAATCGAACTTCTCGAGTAGAGGACAAAAGTTTTTCAATTGTATTACAGTCAAAACATTATTGTAGAAATCTATACAAATATGCAAGAGCCGAGATAGTTCTTGGTTAACGGATAATAGATGAGAAATGCTAAAAAATCAAACGCATTAATACATTTTTTTTTAATAACTTTTCACATAAAACTCACTTGTTCATATTGAGGCATTCCAAAATCTTTGTGGTTGTACCCAACACCTTGTCTACATAGTCCACACGATCTGGATATACTTTTTGAGCCAAGCTTAATAGAGCAACTTGCAACGAAATGGTGTCTTCCAAAGGCATATCAGAGCGAGTCTAAATTAAATTAGGCATAGAGTAAAACAAATTTAATTTTTTTTTTTTTATACAGAAAGTACCGTACCTGTACAATATTAGCGATTTGTATACTGAAAACTTCAAATAACTCAACTTCCGGTGGTATTATGGATTCTATATCCGTGCCATTATTCTAAAGAAACGAAAAAAAATAACAATTTAAAACGTTATGAGGTGTATAGTATATCCTGTAACTACCTTGCCGCTTCTTTGATTATATGTAGCCAAACGATCAATTAAGCATATTATGATGTTCTTAACATTAACGCCTGTCTGCAATTGGGCGCAAGACTTAAGAAATGGATCTAAAGTTTGTAAGTGAAACTCGTCAGGAAATACTTGTATTATGCACTCCATTAGATATTCCTGTGCTATAGCATCACGACAACTGACCACTTGTTCTAAAATACCAGGTAATATCAAACGTTGATAGATCTCCAACGAAGCGGATTCTAACTGTGACAGACGCACCAAATTTGTGCCTACCAAAATCTTTAATTCTTCGCGTTCTTTTTCCCGACGTGTCTTCTCACTTGAATGGCCCTGATGCTGCATGCGTACCCACAATTTGTTCATTTCAGCAAAATTAGTCAAAACAAAATCAATGGCATCATAAACAGTGCCTTCGTGTTCATTCTCCGCAACTAAAACATCTGGCAAAATATTGCGTGTACACTGCAAGAGATAGTTGCGTAAAAATAGACCACGCAAAGGATGCTGAACACCCCGACACATTTCCACTAAATCCTTGAGTATACTGCGCTTTAGAGAACGATCATTTTTAATGTACACAATACCAACGGTAATTAACAAATATAAACGGGGCACAATCGTGTGCGAATACTGGACGAGTTCATAAAGATCTGTTTCCTTCGATGCCTTCTCACTTAAATACAGCTCGAGATGACATAGTTCATCTGTAATCACCATATCTGCAATAAAAGCCAACATAATTATATTTAAAGTTTCTAATTTGATTTCGTTGATATCTGTGTGCTTACTTACACAATTCATAATAGCTTTTTGGCGATAACATTGAGGTGCGTAATTCACTAAGCATAGCACTAGCACATTTTAAAGCATCCAGCATACGTTCCTTGTCTAAGAAATGATTCATCTGAAATGCCTGCTTGCGTGCAGAACTTATGGCCTCAGCCAATAGTTTCTCTTGGTCGTCGACACTGTTCGGCATAGTCTGTAATAAGAAATAAACAATGTTCTATCAGCCCTAAAATATTTTGAAAGTGAGCTTTGTTTTTATCATAATGAAATGCCTCTGTATGGATATGTACAGTACATATGTATGTATACATTTATGTGTCTATGACATACGAATGACATTGTTAATTTTTTTTTTTATTTTTTAAACAAATATTTTACTAATATGTACTTAATTAATGTATTAATTATATATCCCAATTGGCGCACAGCCGTTTAATAGATAAAGTTCACCCTAAAATTTATGAAACATTACTGTTCATACTATAAACATTAATTTAAATATTTGATATTATCACATTGTAATCAATTGTACTATTGATTTAATAATTTTCGTTTAAAAAACATAATGAGTTTCAAAAAATTTGTACATATAAGATGAAATTTTATAACAGCAAACAGTAAAATCAACAATGCTAGAGACGTGGCCGATTGGGATATGTTGTGGTTTTTGTTTTTGTTGTATTTATAAAAACCAAACGTATGAGTAAGTATGTGTACACATAAGAAAATGACAAAAAATACTTGTGAATGCAATGGTTGGCTTGAGTGCTTAAGTGCATTTGCCTTAATGTGTATAGGAGGAAGGTGATTGGAAAAATTAATGTTAATAAAATTATTATATTGTTGTCCACAACCACAGCAACGTTGGGAAAAGCATTAGGATGGTCTAAGAAAAGAAGCAGAAAAGAAAAAGAAATACGAGAAAATTACCATTGTACCAACACCACCTGCTACCGGTGAATAGTTTGCGGAACTCCAAGGATACATTTACTTTTTTTTTTAAAAGTTTACTCTTTTCTGCAAATTGTGTGTAGAGAACCCCTTTTAAAGGAGGGAGCTGAGAAAAGATTTTTTCACTTTCTTTTTAGATGTTCAACAACAATGTTGGAGGAATCTAGTTTTATGATTTTTTTGTGTTGATACTTGTATTTGATGGCTGTCTATTGATCCGGCATTTATTAAAAACTTACCATAATAGGAATAAGCAGGTTTTGATAATTTTTGTATAACTTTTAAGCAAAGCCAATTTATTTTTAATAAAAATTAAGGCGTTAATTGGGATTTTTTTTTCTTTTTCTCCTTATCGGTTTTACAAATTCTTTCTTTTGATACTTTTCGCTTTGTGAATAAAACTTGTCAGAATGATGATGACATATATCCACAAAAACATGCAAAGTAGGTTACCGGACTTAGGAGAACTTGTTTTTAGCGATTTTTAAGTTGTTAAGAATATAGTTGGAAGAAACTATAACGTTATGTAGGATATTTGATCAACATATCAATTTGATAACCTGCTCTAAAATCGATTAGGCTTTCTATAATATTTTCGATTGTACAGTTTAAGTCTTCTTGTCAGTCATAAAACGATTATTATTAGCAACAAACCAATATGGCAACACAAGTAATTGTTTGTTTACATTTGCAATTAAAAATTTCCGATACGGTAACTTTATTGTACTCATATGTAAATAGTGTATGGATAAACTGAACTCCATAATAAACAGTTGTTTGTTTATATTCAAAGTAAAGTGAATTTTAAAGTTCTTATTTTATGGACGTATTCCATTTTAATTTCAGAAGTAAATATTATGGATATAGATTTAGAAACTAATAGAAGGTGTTAGACAATGCCCCATTCTGTATAACAATAACATTAGTTTAGAGGAAAGAAATCATGCTTGGCTGCAACTAGCGGAAAAGTTGAAAACTCAAGGTAAGTCGACTATGTAAATTCAAAATAATAAAAGTAAAAATATTTCTTGGTAAAAAAATTAGAGCAACTTTTAAAAATTCGTTGGCATTACTTACTGCAACGTTATCAAAGCGAAATAAACTTTCGCTACTCCAAAAAAATGAATTTTGTACAGCGTCACACCAACACGCATCATGGTGAATCTGAACATTGGCCAGAATTTATAATAACCGAGGAAGATATAAAGGACGAGCAGGCCGGAAGAGAGAGAAGAGTTTCGTTATTTATTGGATGAACATGAAGACAAAAATGAATGCAAAATATCAAACGAAAAACAATTTGACAATAAAGACACAAAGGATCGAAGTAATGCAAAACCATTAGAGAACGATACAATTGATGCTGCTGCAAAAGATCGAAAAGATAAAGAGAAAGTCGATGTCAAATGTAATACTCAAATGTCGCAAAGTTCTGAAGGACATGACTTAGCCAAAGAAGTTGCAGATGCAAATAAGGATTATAATGACAATACAAATACAACAAACAAAAAAGTTATTATGAATATGGAGAAAGATGTGCAAAAGTCAACTGAAAAAGAAAGTACAAATCAAGATCATAAACAAGAAAACGCGACCAAGTTAATAGTAGTGGAAACTGCTGCAGAAACAATAGACGCCTCAAAAGAAAAGACTGAACAGCCACGTAATGAACGATGTGAAGATGTTATATTTGGAGAGTTAGTATCAGCTATGCTTATGCGTATGGATGAAAGTAAGAAAAAGAATATTAAAAAAGAAATTATGAATATTTTGTTATCCTAATTTACAGTTTTAAATAGTAGGTGTTTGAATCGTAAAGTTAACCGTTTCAAGTGAATTATTTTAAGATAAACCATAATATCAATTATAAACAGTATCAATATCAATTTATTATATATAATACATAATAATAAATTGGCAACTAATTTGGAATAAACCTTTGTAAAAAGCCTGAATTATTGCTATGCACATCTTGTGGAAACCTTACCCTTTTTTCACTTTTTCGAGTTAGAATAAATAAACCATTTGAGTTCATCATTTAAATTTAAATATGTAAATAAATTTTTGTGTATATTTATTACTACAAATTTAAAAAAAAAATTGTTTTTTTTATTTGTAACGATAATTACATTTATATATTAAATATATAATAATTATGAGAATACTGGACTCTAATTAAGAAAAAACATTTTAAACCTACGAAAAATTTTTAATTGCAATTATATATTTTTCTTTTTTTTTATTAAAAAAAAAACATTAAAAATATAACATTTCTTTTATATAATTTGTTCATACAATTTTACTTTGACTTTATCTAATTATAATTATTCCTTTGGTTTAATTTTGCATTTCATAACTGCAATTATCGTACAAACAGTACAAATATTGAATTAATATTTAATCAATCTATATACTCGCTTTTAATTAAGTTTAATTAAATATTTCATTTGATTTTTAATTTATTGTTGTTATTAAATATGAAATTCCATTGTGCCGCATGTAATAGTTAAATTGTGTTTTTTGTTTTATTAAAATATGTGTTTTAAACGACATTTACCATGAAAAAAAGTTTTTTTTTTTAATTATTTCTGTTCATACATTTGTTTTATTTATGGGGGTTTTAAGTTTCAAAATATTCTTTTTGAATACATATATTACTGCGTTTTAAATCCTTATCTAAGTTTTTATTCATATATTAATGCAAAATTAATAAAATTACATAAAAACTGTGTAATTTTGTTGCTAAATTCAAATCCGTTTTCTATCATTTTTATGTGTATACAATATAATTTTGTTCATGAATGACAACGTTATATACGTTACAATTTTTGTATATAAAAAATTAACAAATTAAATAAACTATAGTCGTTCTATATTGTCCTTTCTATACTTTATACCTTATTCAAAAACAGTAGCCATCAATCGCAAGACTGATTACTTTCACATTTTTTTTTTTTTTGGTTTAAAGTATATTAGGACCATTTTAATTGCTATCTAATAACTGAACAAATAACTAAATAAATTAACTTTTGTTATTTAAAGTGTTCAGTTGAATTTTATTTATGTTGTTCTACTTTTGGTGTTAAACATGTTTAACTTTTGATCATTAGTGTCATTAATTAATTTCTTTTTATATATTTTTAATGGTCCCTTTATCTAAAATTTTCTAATGAATTTATAAAAAATTAATAAAATAAATAACGTATACTTTCTAACAAATACTTGCGCCAATTTTATAAAAAGTAAACATAAAGTTTTTTAAATTTATTTTATAATTAATCATACAAAACAATATCTCATCACGAAACATACAGTGTGAAATAAAATTATTGTAAATTAATGTCGAATACTACGAAATTGATAATACAAGGAAAACAAAAACTAATGTGTATTATTAGGGTTAATAGCCTGTGAACTGTATTTTGGGTAAACAATAACATTTATTGGAATAAATTTGCATTCGGAAATAAAATATGAAGTATATAACAATTCTGAATTTTCGAACTTTTAAGAATTTGAAGAGTATTATTATTATTATTGTAATATAGAGGTACAAAAGTACTATGCAAATAACATCTACTGTGTTGCTGATAAGGGATTTCCTTATAATGGCCAATACAGAGCTCTGTTGTCTTAACGGTTCTCAGATACCAAAGAATAACTCTCCATCTGACACTATATAATAAGTAATTTAAATTTTTTTACATTGAAAATCTTGTGCTGAAAATATTAATAAATGTTTGAAATCTTATGGAAGTAATTTTAAGTATTTCTTCTTTTTATGTTTCCAACTTTTTTCCTTAATTAATCTGTACTGTAAATATAAGATTCAGTCTTGTTGTGCAGAAATTCAAATTCAAATAAATTCAAATTCAAATTAATCCAAAACGTTTGATTGTATTAAAAATAGAATATTGTTCGTATTGACTTTCAATAATATTTTGAAAAAGTCTACATCTTTCAGACATTTTTAACACCTTTGGAAAACATTTATTCGAATGAATGAAATAATTATAATTTGAATATTAATTGAAGAATTTATAAGATTAACCACATAAATAGTCTGATATTGTATGCCAACAATAAATTTATTCATTTAAATAAAATGTATACAAAAGTAATAAAAAAAAAGAAACAATTATTTAGAAAATAATATTTATTAAATAATACATTTAATAGTAATGATAATATTACAAAAATAAAATATAAAGTATTCGTCCCTAATTAAAATCAGGTTTTAATTTATAATTTTAAATCACACTGTATGTAGGTAGTTGATTATGCAGGGCGTATGGTTATACGATATTTCCTTAAATCACACATTTATATACATACATACATATATTAATTATTAAATATAAAAAGAATACATTATTAATATTGTATATCATATACATTAAACAGAATTTACACATTTGTTTTATTTTTTAAATAAAACGAACAAAAAAGAAAATAAAACTTAATATGGTAAATTCTTGTTGAAATATTAAATGCATTCTTAATGTGCGAATTAATTAGTTTATAATAATATTTATAAAAAAAAAAAACTTAATAATATTTTTTTTTTAAATGTACATGTAAATCATTAACAGTGTAATTTCCATTTAATATACAAAAAATATTAACATGATTTTATAATTTATATAAAATTTTTACAACAATTAAATTGGAATATACGGTTTAGGTTTAAATATTGCTTTTTTTGCATACTTAAAAATAAAAGGAGTTTTTGAACTCTTTTTTTTTCTATAATTTTAATTTATTTTAAATATTTATGTTTAGCAAATATTTCTTAAATATTTGCTTTATGTCTTTTATATATATAAATATATTTAAATTTAAATTTATTCTTAAAGAGGAGGGAAACTGGATGGGAATTTAATAAGAAATTTCACATTGACAACATTTAGATTCATTTGAAAATACATACATCCATACATATTAAATTGTTCTTTTTTTTTTCAAAAATGGAGTTTTGTTTTAAAACATCAATTCTTTTAAAATGTATGCTTTAATATAAAACAAAAAACAAATTTAAACAATTCGAAATTTTATAATAAATATTTGTAAATTTTGTGTAACATTAATGTCTGCTAATGTGGACCCATCTCAAAGAAAATATTTGATTGTTAATTTGTTATTACTTAAAAATTAATATTTAACAGTTAAGAGATGAACAAAGCTAAATTGGTAAATAATACTTAAATGTTTATATGTCAACTTAACCAAAAATTAAGAAAGTAAAATGGAAATTCAATTTGCTTTATACGCTTACAAAACATGTAAGTTTTCACAGCTTTTTGATTTCGAATCCCTAGCCCAGACACGTCCCAGTAAGCCTTTAACTTTTAAGCTAGTAGATGTTCTCGAACCGCGATACTTACGAGGACTATTAAAAAGAATTTATAAATAGATATGTTAACATATCATTAGGATTTCTTAATTTAAACAAAATTTTCGCTTACCTGCTGTGAGCACTACCAGGTGGTGTATTAACATCTGAGATAACATTATTCATGGGACCCATTGGTGTATTAGGATTAGTTCCACCTGTTAAGCAGGCACCACTTAAGGGTGAACAAGCTCTCCTTTTAGATTTCCTAATAGAACGTTTTCTAAACATATCCCTGTTGATGAAAAGTGTAAAAAAAATATTATAATAAATAAAAGAAAATTGGTTTAATTTAATATAAATTACCTTGATTTTTCTGGATTTTCTAACTTAAGACGTATTTGAGATAATAAGCCCACTAATAATTCATCTACATTATGGTTAATACCCACAGATGTTTCTATAAATTTGCAATCGTATGCTGTAGCCATAGCTTTGCCCTCTAAAAAATTTTAAAAGGAATTGATAACACTATTGATCAGATATGGGGCCTTTTTTAAAAAAAAAAAAAAAACTTACCATCAGCGCTGACCAAACGACTTCTGGCTAAATCGGCTTTGTTGGCCACTAGAATAACAGCTTTCTGTGCAATATTTTGATTTGTCCATAACACTTGTAATATATGTTCGGCAACATTAAAACTACTACGATCGGAAGCTGCATAGATAACACAATAACCATGTGGATCATAACTACTTAAGCAATCATCAGGCTAAACAAAAACAATAAAAAGATAATAGAAAATGGGAATAAATTAAAAACAGTACTTTAGTCAAATGTCATAGAGACTTACCGTCATTTCAGCATATGGATGATCGATAAATATTAATTCCGATTCTTCGCCACTCAATAATACTGAAACGGACTTTTCACCAGAGTCATCATCTAATCACGAAATAAATCAAAGGAATAAAAAAGAAATAAAATTAATGAATTTCATTTTCTTTACGTAATCAAGTGGAAAATTTCAAATTTTATTATTAAACAAGAGAATGAGAGGAAAATTAAAAGTTAATATAAACTGAGTGAAGATAATGTACGTGCAGTAACAAACAAAATTTTTTACGTTTTTTTTTTAATATTATTTCATTAATTTTTTTTTTTAAATAATGATAATAAAAGAAACGCTCTAAAGGAATATTTTTTTATTATTTAAATACAAACGTAAGTATGTATGTACATATGCACATATGTATGTATGTATGCATGGAATATATCCATATGTACAATTGGATATCAATTTTTATTATAATATAATACATATAATAAATGTATGTTTGGATGTGCTTTAAATTGTGTACTACATGTGATTGATTAATAGATAGATTTGACTGATATATTTATTTATTGTACATAGTCGGTGGTATTATTGTATTATTGCTAAATCTATTTATGTATGTACTATGTTTGTGTGTTGAATTTCTTTTTACGATTTCATCGAATATAAATGTATGTATGTATGTATGTATATGGTGTTTTACTTTGTAGTATAAACAAAAGGATATTATTATTATCATTATTATTTTTGTTAAATTGTTTATTGTATGCGTAAATAATATGACCATTTGCTGGCTTTTATTGTATTTTATTTTCAAATTTAACGTTCGAAATAAAATCAAAAAAAAAAAGAAAATATCTTTCGCTTTCTTTCATCTTGCATAACGTACGATAATTTTAATTTATTGCTGTCGATAACAATAACAATGATGACTGGGGTAAATCTAACGAATGGAATTTTACATATTTTGCAGAGAAATCAAAATGATTGCGCAAATATTTATAAGTACGTATGGCTGGGATTTATGTGTGCATTAAACGTGAATTAACAAAATTTTATAAAAATATTATCAGTGCCTTAAAAATTGTTCAAACCTTAAATTATGAATCAAACAAAGAATCATTGGTATAAGCACACAGATAGCTGTGAAAGGTTAATTAAACGTTCCAATTTGTATGCTTACGTTGTCAGCAGGACAAAACGAATACATTTTTAAAAGTTTCTAAGTGTTTAACACGTTGACTGCCGACTACGAGATAACTCGTAGATTGCGTTCCAAGGGCGCCAAACTATCAGATATCTCGTATTCACTAATGGGAAAAAAACAAATTGTCGTTTTTTGGCGAGAATTCTGAAAATTGCCGCGGGACTCAACGTGTTAATAATAAATTTTAGTCTAGTTAGCGTAACTCTAAAGTACGACAATAATTTTCAAAATTAAATATTAAATTGGCAACGAAAATTTCAATAAAATTATGTTAATCCTCGGGTGGAGTCGTCCTATAGACACAGGATATACATAAACACTACACATAGTTCCGTTTTAGAATTTCCTAGAATAAACTATGTATGGCCTCAGATGTCTTTCATTTTTAGCATTTTTACAGCCTTGAGCACAGTTAATCAAATTTCAAATAAACTTTAGTTAAATTCTCCCATAAACTGTTTTCTTTTGTTCAACAAACTATAGCCACATTGTTTTTATTGTTTATTTTCAACTCTTATTAATCAAAATCTTTTTTCTTAATTACTTTGCCTTTCTAGTTAAAGGTTAAAATGAAGTGAATACATGCATGTTCTTTCTTGCATTACCAATCATCCATAAATAACTCAAATTCAACAATTCAATCCTTTGATAAAAAAAAAAAAAATTTCTGTGTATTCAAACAAAATGGGCGGCGAAAGGGACACGCCAAGCTACATACTCATACATGGCAGTCAGGCCAGGCAGCATTGATGTGAGTCAAACCAATTAAAAATGTGTCAAGTTCATTGCATTGCGTTTTTTTTCTTCTACTTCATTTGTTCACTGTTTTTCATTGCTGTTTCAGTATCAGTTTTTGATTTTTTTTTCTCTTCCTTTCTTTTATATTGTAAATTGGATTACTTTTTTTTTTTTACACATTCGCATGAATCATTGAAAGTTGTAACATTGGGCTGGTCTGTTATAGTGGCTCATAAGGGGGAAATCACAAATAACAAACAAATATAAAAGAAAACGGATATCCTTTAAAAGTATGAGAGTGAAATGGGTTCGCAAATGAACCAAAATATTAAATTGTAGTGTGTTTTAAATTTAAACGAATTTTAATTCAAGCGTATGTTAGTATATCTATAGTGCCAGGTAAACATTGGTAACTATAGTACTGTAGTCTATACAGTCTACAGTGATGTATGATTAATAAAAGAAATGCCGATGTTTTCTCGATATGATTTATAATGCAAAGAAGTATCATTGTTACATCGATCAATAAAAAAAAAACATCGAATTGTTTCGATAAGTTACATCGAGTGTTTTTATTAAAACATCAATGTATATCATCCGCCACTACATTTTTGTCCAGTACTGTATGTAGTTGCATAGATACGTAAATTATATTAAACAATAATACAATTCCATGATATTGATGATGATAATAATGAGAGTGATCAATATTTGGGTTTGGAATGTTGATTGCATTTATTTGTGTTATTTTGTTTTTGTAATTTTTTTAAATTATTTTTTAGTTTTCCAATTACTAAAAGTCAATGAGTGTGGTGAGGTGTGGTATTCAAACTGTAAGTGATAATATATGTATGTATGTATACATCATATGTATATATCGAATAAAACCTATGGAACATGTGATGGTAAAGATAGTTACGATGATGTGATGTGTTATATTTACGTGTAAGTAAATCATTTATTTTAATGAACGTATAATATGAAAAGCTATATTTTTATTTTAAATTTAATTTGATAATAGTCAAAAAAGTGATTAACAACAAAGCAAAATAAGTACAAATATATATAGTATGTAGAGTATGCATGTAGTAAATATGTAAGTAAACTAAGTAAACAATCAACTGATTTACAAATTTGCATTTTTTTTTGTTGTTTTTGAAATTGGTTTGGTTTATTTATAGAATATATTGTTTTATTTTAATTTTAAATAAATTTAAGTAAAAAATGTTATTTTATTTTAATTTTTTTTATTTTATTTTAGTTTTTAGTTTGTGATTACCGTCAGCGGGTTTATCGATATGTATACGAATGTTACAATTATTGCCTGCAGTCCAACATGATGGTATTTTGTATAAATTGTACGAGTATGTTTGTTAATTTTTTTTTTGTTTTCATTAAAATGGATTGAAAATAGATTGCAGGATATTAAAAATGTTAATAAAATTATCAATTTATTGTTTAAAATTTTTGTAAAAAGTTGTTATTTATGTTTATATTTTTATACATTTTTATGAAATGAAACTTTTTTCAAATTAGATTTAACAGAAAATCTAAAAATCGAAATGATAATGAAATTTAATTTAATTTAATTTATAAATACACATTAATAAACGTCTTCTTTTTTTTTGACAAATGAAAAATAAAAAGATTATGAATAAAATAACATAAAAAAATTATTATAAATTGCACTGACAATTTGAATTTATGGCTGTGCATAGTTCTTAGCAATGAAAGAATGCTTATCCTGTTTAAATAATAATAAAAAAAAAGTAAAAAATAAAGTTACATTAGGGCCATAACTTTGCATGCGGGGAACATGAGACATCTACATATACATGAACTGATTTTTAATCACGACATTGAATTTGTTTCTTTTACTTTGAGATGATGAATTTTTGATGTGTTAAAACAATAGTAAATAACAAATGATTATACCAGTTCAGCTAAAATTTCCCTTCAACGTTTAACCCTTTCTAACCTTTTGCAGAGGATTATGATGTATGTGGTTCACATCTCATTGGATTAATTAATTAAAACGCTAAACTTCCTCAGTTTGAACCTACAGGCAATTTACGAAAAGGATTGCGTGTCAACTGCAACCGTGTAGGCAAATTATGGTTTCTTAAAACAGTGGAAAACATGAAATTGGGTACAATTCAATTGCTTTATTTAAAGCTTATTTTACAATCGATCCTAACTACTTGGCCTGCGGAATATTAAATCAATATCCTAATATCCAACAAAGATTTATACTTAACCTAATACCCATTTACATATATTATGTGTTAAGAAAAAGTAAGGAAGAACAAGTCTGTTAAATTGGTTTTCCTGGTTCAAATTCTTTTGTAACTGTGATACCTTTATAAAAAGTTGTTGCAATAATGTAGATCGAATTACGAAATTGAAATAAAAATAGAAAACTATACATTGTTTTATAACCAATTGCATAATAACCTTTCGCAGTATTGCTTTTATTTACACGATTGTAATCAGTAAGTTGTGGTGTTGAAATTTGAAAAAGAACTTTCTTTACAAGACATGAAGATGAGATGGGAAATGTATCTAAATAAGCAAAATACATATTCTGAAAATGTTCTGAACGTATTTCTTTGTCTTTTAATTAAACCTATAATAGATTTTGTTTCTTTAAAAAATCGAACATTAAACTTAAAAATTAAAAGAAAGAAATAATACCGCAAATGGCGCAAAAGTATTGTCGTAAATCATTAATTCGTTTTTAATCAGCTAAGGACCTGTTGGCCACTGTCTTAATTTCTTATATGCATATTTGTTTAATAAATTCATTTTTAACCAGTTTATGACATTTCTTTTGCTTCAATTGATATTAACAAAATTAAAATGATTATTTATAATGAAAACAGTTAAGAAATTAATAAGCAAAACATATTCTATATTTATGGAAAAAGTAATTAGTATAGCAACAACTTACCAATACTGGTATCATAGGCGTGCAAGTATTCTGAAGTCATAAACTGAGACACCAAAGAACTTTTGCCGACGGCCGTTGCACCCAGCATAAGAACTCTAAAATTAGAAAGAAAACCGCATATAATTTTATTAAATTTTGAGAAATTTCGTTTTAAAGACAATATTATATTGAATCTTACCTGTAAGGACCACTGCCTGGATTTGAGGTACTGCTTTCACGGCTTGAGGCTAAACTGCAAGTGGCCGAATTACGGGCTGAATGGGCTTGACTAGGTTGTAATTGGGTGGTTAAGTGTTCATTGCTATTCATTAAATAAATAAGTAAACATTTCAATAATTTAATTTTAAAAATTTTCAAAATATAACGAAAACTAGTGAAAGAGAAACCCTAAAAACTGGATTCCCTATTTGGCAATTATTCTTAAATTAAAATTTAATACCTGGAATTGGAACTGGCCACACTGTTATTTGATTTACTGCGTCGACTCTTCAAGGAATCTCCACGATTTATAACGCCTTTGCCCGTTATGGAGAAATGTCTTAATCTATAGTACTCTTCCTCTACACCGGTATTAGGCATAGAGGCCACTCTGTACAAATAAATAGAAAAAGAAAATTAAATTTTCTTTCATTTTTTTGCTTAGTTTGTTAATTTGGTTTTATAATTCTCTTTACCTGGATCTTTGCTGAGGAAGACACAATTGATTTGGCCGTCCTGAAGCTCTACTGCCTGGTGTCTTACACGATTGAGATCGACTGTGGTGTGGTGAACCATACCTGATGTTGATTGTATTGATTGTTGAAATCTTATTTTGAATTCAGTTTTTTTTTATTTACTTACCGCATTTCAAAATCTCTTAATTCTTCAAATGTCAGTGTATTTGTTACATCCAATAATTGTCGCATATTTTCATCACGTTTTTGCTGCTGCTTTTGTTGCTGCTGCTGCTGTTGTTGTTGTTGTTGTTGCTGTTGTTGTCCAACTGACGATGTCGCACTGAGCGTTTGCTGAAATTGCTGGGAATGACGTTTACGTGCCGACAATGAAATAATATTCTGTGGATCCTTGTCCTGTTCAACACTTATGAAATCATTTTCATTTTTAATTAATAATGTTTCAATGGTATTATCTAAACTAAGGGACGGCTGAAATGGCAAAAGTTTAAATACAATATTGTTTAGTTCGAAATAATAGATGAAAACGTATGAATAATACAAAAAACAAAAAACAAAAAAAAAAAAACTTTTTATTTCCATTAGTTGTTCTGCATTTGAAAGGTTTTAAGTTTTGTTTTTCAAAATTTTATTAAAATATAACTTTTTTTTCGATTTATTTTGTGTGAAAAGAATGTGATAACAGTGAAGGAGAATAAAAAAACGTTATGTTCCAATGTGGTTATGGGATGAAAGAGTTTTTAAAATTTATTAAAGTTTTTTTAATGGATTTTTAAAGGTGGACTTAATGTAGGAGATGGAATAGAAAATTACAAGTATTATGTTATGCCAAAAAGTAAATTAAATAGAAACAAAAGTTGACTGCCACAGCATCCATATTTAGGTGGCAGTAAAGTTCCTGATCGCGTGGCCTAAAGGAGATTTTACTGTAAACATGCGTGGCAGTCAACGTGTTAATGAATTTGAGTTTTAAATTTTTATAAATTATTTCCAATGTAAAGTGTTTGTATTGCAAATACTTTAATATTGCTGTCATAATTTTTTAAAAATTTGTATATTTTTGCGTAGGCATTACTTTTCGACAGCGTAATTCTAGGATGTTAAATAATTTTTAAATAATTGTTTAAGATTAAAAAATATGTTTTTAAAAGTAACATAATTCAATATTTATTATCATTCAGTATTGTTTTGAATGTTTTCTCTAAACAGCACAGACTTTGAACTTTCGATGTCCATTAGTCGCGGCGAAAGGTTTGTTATGGACAATAAAATCGAATTGATGCATTCTTTATTTTTCTTGTAACCGAACATTTATATTTGATCGGTTATTAATTGTAATTAAATTGTTATTCAAACAAAAAACCGAAATTCCAATTAATATTTTATAATCCGTTTGATATCTTCATTCATTCTGTTTATCTAAATCCATGCATATCTTTATTAACGTGTTTAATTGTTGTTTAATTATTTTTCTTGCCATATTTGCTTTTTTTTAATTTTATAACTCACCTTTTGTTTTTTTGAAAGTCTCCTACAAATCCGTTTATATAAAGGATCCATATTTTTAAATTGGTCTGGCATAAATCACTCTTTCAGTTTATAAATAAATTGATTTTTTTAAAAATTTTTTTTTTCAAAAATACAACCGTTTTTGTTTATAAGAATTGTTAAAACAATTAAAACGTTTTGCCACTTAAATAAATAATAGTTTTCTTTTGTTTACATTTGTTTAATATTTATAAATAAAAAAAAATTGTTTTTTCCTTTAATTATATTGTTTTGCTTCAGTTTTTGATCATTAATTTAATAACAAGAAGAGAAAAAAAATTCGATTTTAAATAAAACATTTGTTTCTTCATACAATTTTGCCTTTTGTTCAACTCAATTAACAATTTTTATTATTTTCTTTTACGTTAAAAAATATTTCTTTTTTTTTTTTTAATAAATTTTCCTTTTTTTTTTTTGCTTTTAGCTTTCCACTTTTCAATTTCACTTCAATGTTGTGTATTGTGTGTGCACTGAAAAGCGTATCGTAAACAAATAATAACTGATCTCAACAGTACGCCGCTTTTTATAAACTAGAATCGTGAAAGAAAATATTGAAAATTCACTGTTTCACCGAATTGAGCGTGAATATTCTCTTGAACACAAACGGCAAGATGACAAGACAAGAGACATTATCATACGTTTGCCAGGTCTTGGGAGAGAAAGAAATTTTCTCATAAATTAAGTGTAAAAGAAAATGTACACAAAGCTACACGTTTCGTGGAAAATATGAGATATTCACCCAAAATAATCGGAATACATGAGATACAAATTAATGGGAATGATGGTTTTAGTGGAAACATTAAAACGTCAGCAAAAAAAAAAAACAAAAACAAAAATCTTAAAAAAAAATCTTAAAGATCACACTTATCCTATGTATTTTGATTTTGTTTTACACCTGTTACCCTTGCTTTAGTAGAGCAGGGCACAGTAGGGGAGACAGTGTGAAGATTGCGTATTTGAAAAATCAACACCTTAATTTACGTGTACTATTGCTCGTACTAAAATTTAGACGAGTTTTGTGGCCAATGTACACGCCTCATCATCGTAATTGAATATGAAAAAAATACAATATTTTGATTTTTAATTGATTAAGAAGAATTACACTTTGACATAAAGAAGTATAAAATGTGGTAATTTTCAATTTTATAAAATAAAAACGTGGTCGAATTAAATACGAATTACATACATTACATGTGAATAAAGTTAAACAAAATTAAAAAATACTAGTCATATAGGTAGATTTGAGAATATGCGACCAAAAAAGGGTCTCATCCTTGCATCTTGCATTTTAAAATTCTGCGTTCTCTAACTTAAATACTGTCAAAATTTGGTTAAGATGCGCCGATCCGGTTTGAAGTTATAGGGAAAAATCTACTTATAATACATACATAGTCGTATGTCGCGTGAAAACTTTAAGAGCTCATAACTCAAAACACACTTTTTCGACTTAGAATGTTATGGAACGGAGGCGTCGATATGAGCCATCAATCATGCAGTCCAACCTATATCGTATAAAAACTTCCTCGACTTTTTTCAATCAACTTTTCTGAGACGAATTATGTATGCCATAATATTAGCTCCAAAATATTGTCCAGCTTTATATTTTAGAGATAACATTATACTATAGTCATAATAAGTCTAAGAGGAGTGGACTGGAGGAATTTATTGAGGATTGTACAACATACAGATTTCTAATAGAAAATATGATAAGTTTATGCCGATAGGTTTTCATAAACTTGGTTGGCATTTTCTTTTTCAATTTACCCCCTACCAAGAAGAAATCGGATTATGTTTATGAGAGTCGTAAGCTGGACTACAAGTGCTGACTTTTACAGTGCACACTCCCCCTATCTACCCGGCACTAGATAATGCTTTCGATCGCCTAGCTATAATACGAAAGTGAATAAATTCAAGCGAATGATCTTAAATTCTATGTATAATTAAAGTGACCTACTTTGAAGCTGTATGACATACGCTCTTTCCTAAAAGCTATTTATAAATTAAAAGTAATTCCCTTTCAATCACTGTCCTCAGAAGATTTTTTTTTGCGCCAAATTTAATAATGAAAATAAACATGATATTAAACACGACTATTTATTTTCCTTGTATAAAATATTTATTTACAAAATTCTTTCGAATCGTTTATAATATAGTGTTCTTACCATTTAAAAGAGATTATAAATCAATTTTAATTGGAACTAAGAATTTACCAAAAAGAAAAATAAAAACAGCAAGCAAAATATGTACGCTCATGATTCATATTTAAATTATATTGTAGCATGGAACCATGGATGGCCTTTAATTTTATGTAGGGCAAGCAAAAGCAAGCAGCATGAGAAAGAGCCTTCTTCACGTAAAATGAAAAGAAAATTTATGCAAATGATTACATACTACCCAGAGGTCATTGGCAACGGTAATAATAGTGCTATGCTACCGGCCGATACATTAACGTAATAAAAACAAAACAAGCGTAAACGGAAAATTAAAAATTTCATAACAATTCAATTCGATGCAGTAAATTGACAGTAAATATCAGTTGCCTTTTAAGAAAATGACAGGAGAAAAATCAAGCCGGAAGTCAAACCAACGAAAATACAAATGCCATTGAACTTAACGATCGGAAGCTTTTTTGCCCTCTGTTTTTGTTATCAAACATTACATTAAAAAAAAAAATAAATAAGAAAAAGTATTAAAATATTACATTCGCTATTAAGCGATGCCAAAAATAAATTCTTAAATTTTATTTCGTATGATATTACGATAACGCTCGTACGTGCAAAATAGTGAATTCTTAAGTTTGACCATTTAGTTAAAGGCCAACAAATGAAAAACTTAGGAAAATCAGTTCTTTTTTTTTCATTTTTTAATTCTTACCTTCACAATATGAAATTTTTGAAATTCTCTAATATGATGATTCATAATAAATTAAATATTATGTATGGATATCATACATATTGATAAAAATAAATTTTATTATTCATTTTACGACCATGTTCTTTATACATTTTAATACTACATATTCTGTATAATCACTTTTACAAAGTGAAAGTGAAATTTTAATGTGTTGAAATAAAAAATATAAAACATAGGGGTTGGTTGGTTTGCAGAGGATTGTGAAATTATAATGAAATCGTAATGAGTTGTAAATTATGAATACTTGCTTGTAATCGTAATCGTAAAAGATTAATAAAAAATGTGACATTATTTGGTTCAAGTTTAAAGTGTTTTTTTTTTAATTATGTTGTTCGTAAAATGAAATGTTCATATTTCACTGGATTACACTTGTAGACTAGAGTGGATAGTGTGATAGTCTATTAGATCCACAGACTCTAATCTGATACAGTAAACAGGGGGCTTAAGATCTAAGTTACTAAACGTATAATACAATATAATGTAATTTGTAATTGTATTGTAATTAATAAAAAAAAAAACAAATAATATTTGAAAATTAATTCCCATTTTTAAGGTCATTACATTATGCTTAGCTTATAGAAACCTAGATTGATTTTAACAAGCGCATTTTGAAGAGAACTATTCGCTATAAACAAGAAAATCTCGGAACTTAAGGCATATCTGTATTAATTATTTGATGAAGCTCAATTAAGAGTTTTATCGCAGGATAGTAGATCTGAAGTCGCCGTGGTCTAGTGGGTAGTGTGTTGGCTTATTAGACAAAAGCCCCGGGATCGAATCCCAGGTCAGACATCAAAACGAAAAATATTTCTTCGGCGACTTCCTCTCAGCAGATTTCTGGCAAAGACTCTGAGAGTAAAAATTGCCATGAAAAGCTTCTCAAAAATCTGTCATTCGGAGTCGACTTTAAACTGTAGGTCCCGCCACTCATGTATAAAATTAACGCACACAACATAAGTGGTGTGAGAAGCTAGGTCGTAATCCTGACTGAAGGGTTGTAATGGCCAATTATGTATGTATATGTAGTAGCTCTTAGAAGGTAAGTTTGTTGTCAGTCCCAAAAAACATGGCTTGGCCAACGTATTATGGTCAAAATTTGAAATTTGGCAGCATGAACCGTCCGTTTTTACTTCGAGTAGAATATTTTAACAATAGAAAACTGCATACCATATTTGCAGAAGTTAGCCTTTCGGGAAATATTTTTTACGGTTACTTTTGGTTTTTTCGGTAATAGTGTACCGTTTGAAAAATGGTAATAGTTTCCACTAGAAATTTTTCTTAATACTAATGGAAATCAACTATCCTTCGAGGGCCTGGTTCTAATTTAAAATCAAAATTACCCACGTGGAGTTAACGAAATCAAGCTAATGCTTGATTGAATGTTACATTACAAGGACCATTAATACGATTAGTATTTTGAAACATTTGGCTTGAGTTTTGGCCTTTGCCAAAGTAAAACTTTAAACTATGCCTGTATTTGCTCTTCATGTATCCTCACTGACACAGTTACAGACAGATAGCTAAGGCCATTTAAAACAATTGAATTGTTTTGTAGATATAAAGCCATCGTAAAACGGTATTGCGTTTTTTTTTTATATCAGAAATGTGCTAAACACGTATTCACTATTTTCCAAAATAGATACTGTGTTCGTTGAAAAGTTATAATGTTTAGATTATATATGATATGTAGTATATATATGATATATATATGTATGTATGTGTATACATTGATTAGTAATAAAATAAAAATTATTAACATTTGCCCAAGATTATTTTTCCTACATTAATTTTACGTCATTTGAAGCGAAAGCCATAGAAAGGAATGTTATCTGTGTTATCGAAAATTATCTATTATATGGCTTCATTAGGGACATTAACAACTTAATGCAACATGTTAATTTTATTATCGTTAATAAATGTATGTATGTATGTATGTATGTTAATAATAACAATTAGTTTTACTTACATAAAGCCAAAATTTGCAAGCATTTCTTACAGGAAACTGTTTTAAAATAAATAAAATTGATTTCTGGGAGTTATACTCTAGCTATTGTTTGATAATACATAAATAATTGGTCATTACAACCCTTTAGTCAGTCAGTCATTACAACTTATTTACCACTTATGTAGTGTGAGTTAATTTTATACATGAGCGGCGGGCCGTACAACTTAAAGTCGGCTCCGAACGACAGATTTTTGAGAAGCTTTTCATGGCAGAGTGTTTGCCTGAAATCTATTGAGAGGAAGTCGCCGAAGAAATATTTTCATATTTTCGTTTTAATGTCTGACCTGGGGTTTGAACTCGAGCCTTCAGTTTAATAAGCCAACACACTACCTACTAGACTACGGCTACTTCAATTTGATAATGCAATATAATATAATGGAGATGGAGACATGGCTGATGACTTCTTGTCGAACTAGATCTTTCTATGGGGGTGTTAGTAACTTTGCGCTTCTTTCTGACTATATTCATTTATTAACTCGTATCACTTATACGTAAGTGCCCCGTTGTTGGCGATCAAGTACCCTATTGGCTCCTATTACGGAAATTCCTTTTCTCGTACAGAAACTTATTGGAGGCATTGTGAGCTGCAAGTGTTTAGTATATTGATGGCATTTCTTAATTAATTATTGACAATAAAAATACTGATGATGATGATGTTTGCAATAAAACGAAATGAATTGACATAATTTAACATCCAGAATAGCTCCTGGAGTTTTTTCGATCGCTTATCTTAAAAACGGAAAACAATAACTAAGACGTTTGAGATGCATTCGGGATAAAATTACCGAAATGGAGGCACAATATAAAATATAGTATCTTCCAGGAAATAAATTATAGAATCTTTAGCACAGGCATTAGTAAACATGATAAATTTTCATTCGAAATGTAAACTCGGAAAGTAAACTTGAACTTAAAAGATGCCGTATATGTGGGTAACGAGGAAGAAAGTTTGTTTTTGTTTTGCAAATTGTTTGCTTACAACTCAATAAATAGGCCTATTATCAATAAAATAAGCATATAATTCTTGTTTAATACATTCCATATAGGCATGTATATATAGATACATAAGTACTATATAGTTTGTATATATATTGTGTATACATATGCATTTCGAAAATAATTTTTTATTTTTTAATGTTATTATTTCCCTTTAAAAAACAGATGTTATGCCGGTCTATCTGTCTATCTGTCTGTCTGTCTGTAAGTGTTTATAATTTGTTTGAAATAAAATGCGGGAATAAAAAAAAAAGAAAATAATAAAAATATTTATTGTATTTTGACCTATTGGCCATTATTTATATCCTTTCTATATAAATTATGGAAAAATTTTTGCACTTTATATAGCATTGCGAAGTATACCATGAGCGAAATCATTCGTCGCTAGTAAAAGTTAATCAGTTTATCGCCCTAGTAACCCGGCAGATTCGTTGTTGAATTTCTGTTGTCATTTTTCCTGTTATCAACGTGCAGATGGTGGGGGCGTATGCCAGTGTAAGTGTGAGTGTGAGTGAGTGTTCGTTTATTTGCGGTAATATAACGCCCCCGGAATTTACACTTACAATTGCCGGTGCTGTCTGTTTATTGTCTTTCTTTAAGGTGTAATATTTATGGTTTTTAATTGACTCACTTTTGTTTCAACTTAAAAAAAAGTCTCTTTGTGTTCTTCACTCTCTCTCTCTCTCTACTAGTATACGTACGTATGTACGTATGTTTGTGTTTGCATACATATATGTACATACATAATATTATTAAGTATTTAGTAGTATTAATTAATATAGTCATTATAAAATATATTTATATTTATGCTCGTATTTGTTTTTGTTTTTAAATATTAAATTTAAAAATGAATAAATAATCTGTTCCGTGTAATGAGGCTATACGGGTTTACTTACTTGTTGGACGACAATTGTTGCTCGGGGCTGCGTACATACGGCCACCTCCATAGGATTGGCTGTCACGTTAATAGGGCCACCCGTATTAACGGCACCATTATTAGCGATAACGGCAGCAGCATTTTGGCTCAGATATTGGCAGTCACCCAAAAAGTCGTGTGCTGTAGATGATATGGCCGATGACGATTTCCTTTCCATTTCCTCAATGGCTGAGGTGGGTAAACCGCCTCCTCCTCCGCCTCCGCCGACTTTGTTTTTATTTTTAAATGATTTCTTGCGCTTTTGCATAGATTTGTCCATAAAGAAATCAACACGTAAATTGGGTAGCGGTGGAGTTGTGCTACGTGAGTTACTTGGACTGCTGGCGTTTGATGATATGCTCTCGATATTGTTGTTAATGTTGTTGTTGTTATTCTTCAAATTCGTTAGTTGGTTACAGCTAGACAGGGGGCTAGTATTAGTTTTTGTGGATAGATTAACTATGGAACCATGTTTTGGTGGCATTTGATCGAATTTCGAGGCGATATCTTCGAATTTATTCAATTCGATTTGTGAATTGGGCGAATGATGGGCATTGGGTGTACTGGAGCCTGTCTTTGTTTTTGGACTAAATGCATCCGATTTTGGTATATATTTTTGTGTTAAAGAATCTGAACGTAAGCGTTTCGAATTTTTACGTGAAGAGTATTGTTGTTGCTCTTTTTGGGACAGCAGAGTGTATTGTTTGTAAAAGTCCGTTGGTTTGGGCGAACAAGTCGCTTTGCTCCTTTCATACACCGAACAGGGCTCAGCCTCATCTGAATCGCTAGTGGTGGTACTGGAACTGGAGTTTTCCTTTAACGCAAAGCACTCACGCTGTATGCGTTCATAGTCGATTGCTTCACGATCGAAAGGAAATAAAATGCCATCTTTGTAGCGTTCACTGCCGCCGGAAGAAGAACTTGAGGAATATTTACGCTGACTGGAGCTCTGCGAGGTAGGCGAGAGTTGTTTGTTATTATGCCGGGTTGGCGGCGAGGAGGAGTTGCTGCCAAAAAAATTACTGTCTTTCATAGTGGGCGGAGCTGAATTGACTTTAGACGATGACGAAGTCGATGGAGAACGTCTACGTTCACGTTTTGGACTAGTTTTGTGTGCGACATTAGCCGTAATGGAGGCCCCCATTGAATAACGATTTGAGCCATTACTTCGAGATTTTTTACTAGCATCAGTAGTCACAGTAGTTGCATTGCTTTGATTGGAACTCTTTTGCGAGGAATATGTACGTGAGCCTTGTCCTTCTTTTACAGTCACTGTCGTCTTATCATCTGGGTATCTACGTTGCTGCTGATGCTGCTGCTGTTGTTGTTGTTGCTGCTGTTTATTATACGATCTCTGGCCATCATCGTCTTTAAATGTAAAACAAGTACGTGACTTGTCACTACAACGTGCGGATTTCGGTGATTGTGGTTTGTCAAATGTAAAATGTTTGCCACCACTTGTAGGTGCCGGGGCTGTACTGGGCAAACGTTCCCTCTCCTGTTCCCTATCTCTACTATCTGTTTCGCGTTCACGTATCTTATCGTTATAGCTTGAAGCGGTGGAGGGTGAATGTTTTCTATGTGATGACAACAGCGGGGTGGTTGATGATGGTTCGCCCGTTAAAATGGAAAGGCAGGATTCTTGACTCTAATTGTTGATTTTTTTTTTTTAGAGAGGGAGAGACAAAGAATGAGAATAAATGCAAATGCTTTTATTAAAATAAATACTTGAAAGGAAATACAAAATGAAATGCTTAAGATATACAAAATGTTGTATCAATCAAAGTGATACTTAATGTGGTTGTTGTATTTGTTGTGTATATTTCAAGAACCATTTTCTAAGAAAATGAATACATTTTTAAAATAATAAAGTCTAGAAATACAAATATTTCCTCTGTATGCATAAATAAATAAATTTTTAGAAATAATAATAATAATAATAGTCTAGAAATTTCAATTAATAAACAAATATACAAACAATATACAACTTTACGATATTTTTTCTCTTATGGTAGATTATATGGAGTATCTGTGATGCAGACAACAGCGAGAATATATATTATATTTAAATTTCTTTAAAGAATTTAAATAAAGTCACCGATAACTTATAAACAATTTATAATTTTCTTTATTAATTTATTGTGCATATTAGGACTTGCAACAGCTTAACTGGAAAAATTTAAAGCTGAAACTAGCCAGCAACTAGAGGAAATCAACTTAAATGAAGGTGTTTTTGAATAACCTTACATGACTTCTTAAATGTGCTAAAAAATTAATAACAATTATAAAATGTTCAGCATAAATAAATCTCCTGGGAATTATTGCCACTCACGATTCTTTCCCAGTCCGCATTATTCTACTGATCTTAATTGAATTTCTCAATTTTCTTAACATACAGTTTTACTTACCTCGGTACTATCCTGTAAATTCATTTCGGGCCTCGAATACGATGAACAACTGGTCAATTCAATTTCAGTACCCTCTTGTTCGGAATCAACTTGTATGGCTGTTAGTAATGGCTCTTCCAAGGAACTAAATAGTGGCTCACTTTGGCCCGAATTATCACCTGAAACACATTCAACTTTGTAGAGTTTAGAAGAAAAAAGAAAAGTATTGTTGACGTTTTAATATAACAGTGAAAGCGAAAAGTGAAATTGTAACTATAATCAGGAAATCACGAAATCTATAATTTATATCAAATATTATATACAATTTTCAAGTAATTAAAGAAATTTGTTTCAATAATTAAACAAATTGCAAAGAAGTTTGTAATCATGGTTGGAGATTTTAATTTATGGTTTACTAGAGAAGAGAGTTACTAGGTTCGATTCATATCATTTTTAGAACAATTCATGGTAAAATAAAAGATGTCGTTAATTTAAATTATAGATTTCGTTTATTCTCTTTATATCATTCATCTTTTATTTTTATTGTTTAATTCAAATTAATTAAAATTTAAGCAAAAGCAAGCATAATAACAAAAATATAAAATACAGTGTGGTACAAAACAATTATTTTTACAATAAAATACAAGACAATAACCATAACAAGTAACAAAAAAAAAATTAATGAAGAGAAAACAAAACCAAATTTACCGAGATCTAAAGAGTCGCAGGTCTCTGTATCTGTATGGGTTACATTTGTGATCATAGTCGATGCTGAATCAGTGGATGTATTTATGATCGTATCGCTTGTCGAAGCCGTAGACGAACCCATAACGACAACCTTCAGTTTTAGTTTTTGTTGTTTTTTGTTGGGGAGGTGAAAGAACAATTAAAGAAATAATGAACATTTTTTGAATACTTTTACCTTTTCTTCTTCTTTGTGGCTTAAAGCCAGTGTTGCTTTTTTGATTATGAGTTAGAAAAAAAACAAAAAACAAAAAAGGAATTTCAACTGACCTTGGGAACACTTTTATTATTGGATGTATTGCCAGCGCCACCGCCTAGGGCACCTTCTACGGACGTATGATACAGCACAGCTGCTGTACAAATGGCATTTTTCGTTATTTGGGTCATAGACATGGAAGCTTTATTAGCATTATTGGCTTTCGTTTTTGTGCTGCGGCCACTTTTAAAGTACAAACGCCTAAGAGCGGTGGCCGACGAGGAAGAGGACGTATTTACACCATCGTTGTCTGAGCTACTCGAACCACCTGAATACAGGTCACCTAAGCCATTCGGACGTTCGTTAATAATTTTCGATTTAAGCTGTTGCACCGGCGATCTTGTTGCCATCGTTGGGGCCGTTGTTGTCGTCGTAAATGTCGATTCAGCCGAATGGTTTACCGTTTCGCTAGGTCTTTGATAGCTACGGGAATTTTTATGTGCCGACTGTGGACTGGGTGGTGTTTGACTACGCAATGCTAAAGCCATAACGGCAGCGGAACGTGTACTAGTACAATAGGTAGAAGGTAGGGCTTTAGGCGATGATTTTTTGGTATTGGTATTGATTATAGATTTATTTTGTTGTTGTTTTTGTTTTTGTTGTTCGTGTTGTTCAAATTGTTGCAGTTGTTGGGCATTTGTTATAGCCTGGAAGTGGGTGGGGGAGGTATTGTCGGAAAGGCCTGCATCTGCAAAATGGAATATTTATTTCGATTTGATAACATGACATGCAATATGTTAATTTTACAAATTTTTTGTTTTTTTTTCGGTTCTATATATTAGGGTGGCCCACTAATATGTGAGTAGAGAACAAAACTAAAATGTGTTGACATTAATTAGTAAATTGAAATTCAAGATATAAAGATTAAAACTGAAATAAAAAAAAATAATGAAATAATATTCTGTTGTGCTATTATTGTATTGTACATACAGTGAAAAGATTAATAACCTTATTTTAATATGCAGTTCGCTATATTGTAGTCATTATAAGTGAATACTTCAAGGCGTCACACTTTGAAAGCTCAATTACGGAATATAGTGATCGATTATCCTCAAGCTAACCATCGTCCAACATCCGTTTGAATCCAATAAGGCAGGCAATTTAATGTAAGAGTCTACAGGAACTAAACAAAACAAGGTCCAAGTAGGTAAACAAATCGAAGCTAAATTGATCCATTACTCAAACGGAAGCTGACTAGTGATGAAATGTGGAAATTGCAGGAAACAAGTTTCTCTTTGACTTTCATTTTCAATTGAATTGTTTTAAGGCATTAATCGCCTGCTTTTTCAGTACTGAAATCATCAAGCGTGATGTGTTAGGCCTGATTGAATCATTCTAATTGAACTATGTGTATTTATGTGAAAATAAGGTGTTTCTTTTTGCTATACCTTTTTTGTAAAAACAATAATTTCATAAAACTTTTTTGCTCTTTACTCTCACAAAATGTTATTTAATGATGTATAGTAGGGATGCCAATCGGGAAATACCGAAACCCGAAATCCTGGGATTTTCGGGATTCACATAATCCCGAATCCCGGATTTTTAAAAACTTGTCCCGGGATTTTTCGAGATTTTCGGGATTGTGAATTCATATGTATTTTGACCCTACAAAAGGTCCTGAAAAAAAATATATATATCACTTGACTTCGATAATAGCATCTCAGATGAGGAAAACCCTACTTCCGTTGAAAAAAAATTATTTGATGGCATCGAAGAATGCAAAAGCCCTATAAAACGAATTAATAGGGTAACTGATTTAGATACTCAACTGTCCAAAGAAATAGATTTATTTACATCAGGAGGTGGTGGAGGTGAATATTTACAAGCTGTATACAGCTATCTTGGAACTATTTTACCAATAAATGATGATTGCGAGAAGTGCTTTTCAACGGCAGGTTATGTTGACAACAGAATTCGTTCAAGCCTATCAGATCACATGTTAGATGTTTTAGGCTTTTTGTTGGAACCCAAATAATTTTCTTTATATGTGTGAATAATTTTTATTTTTGTTAATTTACGATTTTTGTTACTTTTTGTCTTGCTGTTTTTATATTTTATTTTTAATGAAGAAAATATTTTTATTATTAAGAGAAAATCGCGATTTTTCCCGTGATTTTTCGGGATTTTTGGATCCCGAATTATCCCGAAATATTCCGGGATTTCGGGATCGGAATTTACAAAATCCCGAATCCCGGGATTTTTAAAAATAGATCCCGTTTGGCATCCCTAATGTATAGGTCAAGAGGTTCATGTGTTAGTCAAAAGTAACGTCATATTTTTGGAAAAAAATTTCTTTCAGTAATATGTTTCACCCTAATTTACTTTAGCCAGATATGAAATTATTTAAGATTTGATTGTTTTTCTATATTCACAGTTAAACTAAAATTATCTACTTGTTGTATATATGTATATCTAGTATATGTATATACATATTTATATATAAAAATTTATACATTATTCTCTACATATGTATGTTTATGTATGTATGTATGTATGTATGTATATATTTATATATGAATGTATGAATGAATATATTTATGTATATAGTATGAATATGTATATTTTATTTAATATGATGATGATGATGATGATAATATTTATAATATTGAAAATGATTTACTATAACTATACTACACACCTTTTCCAGCATGCTTTGTTGTTGTAAGTGCTATAGGTGTTATCGGCACCTTGTGGCATTCTTCACCAAAAGCTGTTGTTGATGATGTAGTTGCAATTTTATCAATCTAGAAATAGAATAAACACAATAAAAAATATTATAAAAATGAAAATTATTGATACAATGAAACATAATGGCGATAAATAAAATCGATAAGATAGCAAGACAAACATCTCTTACAGTTCTGCTTGCTTGTCTTAATGTAGGGACTCTGTCTCCATAGCAATATATAAACGTACATATAGATTGTACCTGTTGTAAGTAAGGCTGTCTAAAATCTTAATTATTTCTTTAGTCACTCTTTTAAGTTTTACAAGTGTTGAACAAAAAACGAGAAAGAAAGAAAATTATTATAAAAACAAGAATAAAAAAAAAAACATCAATTAATTATAAAACAACAAAAATTAAAAAAAAAAAATATAATAAAAAGGAAAAGATTTTTATAATAATGCCTTCTTCGTGCTCGTTGACGCCACTGTCATTGTCATCTCTTGGCAAGTCTTTGGCAATTGTTGTCTTTGTTCTTGCTATTGTCTCAATGCTGGCCATGTCGGATGGTAAGTCCGTAAATTGTTAATTAATTTTAAGTGCGATAATTGTCTCCTTATATTTATGTATTATAGAAAAAGCGTTAGAGCATGAAGTAGAAAAACAAAAGAAATTTTTTTTTTCAACTGTTTTTCCTAATAAAGAAATGCAATGGGAAAGAGTTTAGATAGGGTTTAGATTTTGTAAAATTTTTTTTAATCTTTTTTTGTATGAAAGTCCATCCGAATATTAATGCACACATGCATGAATATATCCTATCTTTGTAAGATTGTACTTAAAGTAAAAGTATTTATTAGCTGATAATTCTCGGCTGAGAAAGAATCATGGATTTAATAGCAAAACGTATCTGACCTGAAATGAATTGATTGTAGTGACATCTATGTTACTGTATTTATTCTTATGAATCATTACATAATGTAAAGAAAGTTCATTTACTTAGAAATGACTTTTAACTTCTATAGAGATTGTCGATCAATTGAGAAGCAAGACAATATTAAAAATTTTGCTTTCAATCGGATAAGAGAAATATTTTTTAATTTCTTTTATTAAAGTCCTAAAGTTGGAATGTCGAAGTAAAGTAAGTAGCATGACATTCCTAGATTAACCGCTTCGATTATAATCTGAAGGCGCTTGGTAGGATGGCCAAATGCTTCTGTAATTGCCTAATGCAGATTATTTTGACATCTATTGGAATGTTATAGCTTTGGGAACTTGTATAGACATTTACATTTTTAAATATAATCCAAAAACATACGCATTCAAATGTGGCAATTAGTATAAATTCGATTTGCTTTTGATATATGAGAACTCTTTATTCTGTTCTGTATTTCTTTTTTTTCTTCTTAATAAGTATGTTAAGGCTTTAATATTTAAAATTGATTTAAATATCATATTTCTCATGTATATGTTGATATGTGTGTATCTATATAGCAATCAATGGCAATTTTACATCAAAGAAATGTGCTGATGACATTCGTTTCTGATGAGCTGTAGAATGGCAAAAACATTTGTCAACACTTTTCCAGTTGGTTAAATTTGAAAATTCATGGAAAAGAGAAAGGCAAACACTTAATGCCCAACTGATAAGAATAAATTAAAAAAAAACATATTAAGAATTGGAAACAAAGGAAAAATTCAAAACGCTTCCATTTTATTATTTTAAGGACGTTTTCAAAATATCTTAGTTCAGGCTATAGCCAGTACCGCATTTTATAAGAATCCATTTCCGTTTTTGCTTTCAGTTACAACGTTTCAAAATCATATTTAGGACTTATATCGACGCATCCATTCTATAACATTCTTAGACGAAAAAGTGTGTTTTGAGTTATGAGCTCTCAAAGTTTTGACGCATTATACGACGATATGTATATTCTAAGTAGATTTTTCCCTATAACTTTGGAACGGATCGGCGCGTCTTAACCAAATTTTGACAGCATTTAAGTTAGAGAACGCAGAATTTTAAAATGCAAGAACATTAAAAACATTCTAAGTACATTTAGAACGTTATAGAATGGAGTTGTCGATATGATTTTAAATTGAAATGTTCGCTGGGTTGGTTGTTCACCTTTTGTTTATTTTTAATACACATGTACCCATATATGTATGTACATACAACATATATTGTCTATTTAATAACATTGTATTAATAAAGTTAATAAATATACAACAAGTACGTGGTCGTGAGTGTTGTTATTTTGTTTCACCTCATAAATTCACTTTGCCTTTCGGTAAACGGACGGATGGATGGTTTTGTTTGTTTACAAACACAAACACTTTATTTTCATTCAGACCTCTTCGAAGGAGACAGACAGACAGACAGACAGACACCATTTGATGGGACGCTTAGGGAAATAGACGAAATATTTATTCACCCACAAAATTATGTACCAGATAGAGTATGAAGAAAGCCTTAAGTGAAATGAATTTCAAATTATATGGAATGATATAAAAATCCCCTTGGCAATACGCCATTTAATGTGGATTTTCATAGAAATAATAACTAAAAAAAATAAAATAAAATAAAATAATAAAAACAAAATCAAAATCAAAACAAATTAATCTGCACACCGGTGGTGGTGATGATGACGATGATGAAATGAAAGAGCCGTCATAAACTAACGCATTATGAACTGATTTAAAGAGAAGAACTTTTAAATTGTGATCTTGTTGTACGACTGACTATGTTTTTGTTGGCTGTGGATTTACAATGAATTTTCTTTTCCTTTTCTTTTGATTTTGATTTTACTTGGTATTGTTTTTATTATTTTTCTTTAAAACAATTTTCTTTTATTTTCATTTTTCTAAATGAATGCTATTGTTTCTGCATAACTTATTTTTCTTTTGCCGGCAAAAAAAAAAAAACTTGTCAAAATTGTTTAGAATCATAAACAAATTTCACTGAATGTAAAATAAAAATTTTAAAATTAAATTTCTGCATTTATTTACATTTGATTCGATACAAGCGATTCTATTTTATATTCTATTGCTTGGCAGAAAATAAGAAACCAGAAGGGCTGCTAATAATGTAACTAAAATTCGTGGAAATTTATTTGTCATTCAAATACAATTCACATGCATTACCATTGTTGTACTAGTAATGTTACGCAAATGATTGAATTATTTAAAATATAAAGTCCAAAAACAGATTCCAAGAATTCACCGTGTTAATAATATTTATTTTTGTCATATTCAATTCATGCTTGTTTTAGTACAAAATCATCAATGGAAATATGTGTTAGCAAATAATTGATCTTTATTGAACTTTATTAAGCTTCAAATATATCGGGTCCGCCATCTAACGTTTTTTTTTTTCAACTAGTGCTTATTTCGTGAATGGTAACACTAAGCTCATGTCTGATTTGACAGATAATTAGTTTTATCCTTCCGCTGAACGGATATTGACCATCCAATGCGTTTTCACTTCGACTTACAGAAGATGCCGATTTTGGCAAAAAAAAAAATCATCTTTTCATATGAAGCTCATTTTGATCTTGGCGGGTATGTAAACAAGCAAAATTGTCGCATTTGGAGCACAGAAAACCTGCTGACGCACCCAAATGAGTCTCTGTTTGGTGCAGATTTTGTTTTTGAAAATCGCATTATTTGTCGCAGTGCTGATGTCGTTTGGCCACCTCGGAGCTGCGATTTGACACTGTTGGACTATTTTTTGTGGGTTACCGTCAAAGAGAAGTGTTACGCCGACAAGCCAGAGACAATTGACTTTTATTTGTGAAGCCATTGGTGAAATACAGCTGCACACAATCGATAATGTGCTTAAAAATTGGACCGATCGTGTAGGCTACTGAATGGCCAGCCGAGGCAGCCATTCATTGTACTTTCAAATAAAAAAAGAAATTTGAGAAATTATTCAGTAGTTTTATTTTTAAAGCATTTTCAAAAAAAAAAAAAGTTATTTGGCGGACCCATTACTTTAACTAAAAAATAAACGCATATTCACACGTGTATATGTTAAATAAAGTCTTAGGTTTTGTATAAAATTTTTGGATTTTTATTTATTAGAGGTTATCGTTTTTAAAGTTGTAAAGTCGTTGAAATCGCCGTGGTCTAGTGGATAGAGTGTTGGCTTATTAGACGAAAGGCCAGGGTTCGAATCCCAGGTCAGACATCAAAACGAAAAATATTTCTTCGGCGACTTCCTCTCAGCAGATTTCTGGCAAAGACTCTGAGAGTAAAAATTGCCATGAAAAGCTTCTCAAAAATCTGTCGTTCGGAGTCGACTTTAAACTGTAGGTCCGGCCACTCATGTATAAAATTAACGCACACAACATAAGTGGTGTGAGAAGCTAGGCCGTAATCCTGACTGAAGGGTTGTAATGACCAATTATGTATGTATGTATGCATCGTTTTTAAAAATACGATTTAAGTTCGATCAGCAGAGTCATACTTAACCGTAAATATTTCTCGGAAAATTTGTTTTACAGTGATTTGATGAATATGTTGGAAACCTTTTAAGGAGTGCGAGGTAAATAAAACGATCACTTCTTCTAAGTACATTGCTGACTGGGAAGGTATTTCTGTATAACTTCATGCAGTCCCAGAATGACAACCAACAATGCGCCTGTGTACGTTATTTTTCAAGTAACACTCATGTAATTGACTCATTTCCTAATGTTTTATATTGTTTTACTGCATCAAGTTTTATCATTTTCTTATAGAGTACCTTCTTAAAGCGTTTTATTTGGTTTCATATTCCAGCTGATATATGATGAACTAAAAAATGCGTTAAATTTATTAAGTTTTTCTATTTTTCTCTTTTTTTATTACAGCACTTCGCTGCTATACCTGCAGTTATGTTGAAAACACTGAATCATTTGACTTCTCTTGTATAAATGATCCCAAGCATGAGACAAATTGTACGAAGAAATATTGTACGATAACACGGCAAGAACTATTGGTAATTATCGAATGATGATAATTTTCTTGTGGCAAGTTTTCGCCAAGGAACATAATATAATTACAGATGAATTGTGTCATGATGGAAAAATTAAAAAAAAAAGAAAAGTTGGAACAGGTCATCCTTCTAATCCTTTATTGCAGCAAGAAAACATGATGTCACATGTAGAATAGAAGATTTTAAATAAATTTGGAAACCATGGCCTTTTGTTGATTTTGAAATATTCTGTTGACAAAGGGCATCTTTTTTGCAGCTGCACTTAAATATTTTAGAATAAATTTTTCCATGAGAACTAAAATTGTAAAGCTAGTACTTGACATTGTACAAAAAATTTTTTTGAACCAAAATTTGTTATGACCAATTATTGCTAAGTACTCCTTTACGAAAACTTCGAATTATTGCTACAAATAATTTAAAGATTTAGTATCCCCGATCTTACGCTACGATATTTCTTTTCACAATATACCAAAGAAAACCTTTTTTTTCTGTATTATTTTCAGAAGCCTGATGGTAAAGTCATTTCATTTTCGCGCGGTTGTGAGGATAAACCATTGGTAAGCTTATTTAAGTACAATCCGGATGGGAATAATATTTTATTCAATTTAATTTATCTTTGTAAGTAAATTCTAAGAAATTAAAGAAAATATTCCTTTTCAGTACTTGAATGCTGTTAAAACGGATGCTACATATAAAATGTATTTCCGTTCATGTACATCAGATCTGTGCAACGATTCGGATGGCAAATATGCTGCCACAAAAGCTGATCCCAATTTTGGTGCTGCTCCCAATATGATAATCAAAGGAAGAAAATATAAAGCGGAAGAATAAAACAAAATCATTTATTTAATGGCTCTGGCATAGCAACAAAAATAAAATAAAAAAAATAAAAAAAACATAATTTCCATTTAAATAAATAAACATAATGGATTTTTAATTACAGAGAAACATTCTCTAATATGCTTAAGTTTAAATACAATTTGATTAGGCTCGTTACAGAATATTGTATTGAATTATAAGAGCTTTCACTGTTTAAAATATGAAATAATGCCTAAAATTATGCAATACATATTGAATAAATTTCACTCAACATTTCAAACAAATAAAATATACATACAGTATTGGCCAAAACTAAGCATCCTCCCAATCGATGACCAGCAATATTTAGGATTCAACCGTTGTCGGTTTGGCCTGAGTTTGGATGACTTATGCCATCTGAATCCTTTAAATTAAACTTAGATTCGTTAGAAAATAGCATATTCATTCAGTTTTGGGCGCTCCAGTTGAGGAGGGCCTTGGCGAATTCAAGTTTACCTATTTTATTTTTTGACGATATCAAAGGTCTTTTTGCTGGTCGTCGACCACCCTTCTGGGAATCGTTCTTTTGCTAATTTTTAAATCCAAGCGGTTTCGTATGTGACTAGAATATGCTGTAGGTTCATTTTAGATTGTCCTTTTAATTAAGGAGTTTTCATGACGCGGAGTTTCACGTGATCTTCCTCCAGAATGAGTAGGAGATGTGCGACCAGTCTGTGAAAACTTTTAAATTACCCTAAAAATAATTGATTTGTTGATCGAATATTGTGCACTCAATTGATGTATTGATAAGCCGAGCTGGCTTCCAATCCAATCATTAACTTAAAAATCAACCCAGAAAATTGCAAAACCAAAAAAGACTTATTTGAGGCCGCAAAAATAGCCTGGGAAGCAATATTGATTTCAATAGTTTTCAACTTTAGTTTTGTCCGCTTATATTTGCGTCTTAAAATGTTTTTTTAAATTTTAACTTTCTTTTTTATTAAATTCTGAATCCCTTAAGTTTGTGTTTTTTAATAATAAGGAAATAAATAAACAAAAACAAAAATAAAATAAAATAAAAATGTTAATAGCTTTGTTTTCTTAAAAAAATTGTTTTAGTTTTGGCCAATACTGTACCTACGTACTTACGTGTGTACGATACATTGAACACCGAACGATTATGATGATAATGGTGATGCCGATGATGATGATGTATCGGTTTGGTTTGTTGGTTTGGCATCCAACATTACAAATTGATTTTGGCACACGGCACATTATGAATGCAGAGAAATAAATTGATATTTTGTAACTCATAAATATGATATAAACCAATAGGTAGTATACATACATTCGTATATATGTACATACTATCTCAACAGCAACAAAATCTCTAAATAATGGTATAATCTAATTACCTCCTTAACATACACATACGTTAGTATGTATGTATGTAGACGTTAAAATTCCTGGTTATGAAGGCGGCTTTCAAAATAATCAAACGACTCTTATTCAATTAACATAACTTTTCTTTGAATATTTAAAACAAAAATTTCCTTGTAATGTTGCTAACATCAAATTGTTATTTGATTTTCAATCATATGGTCATTATTACATCCCCTCTATGCTCCCCAACTGCCGCTTGCAAACCTTTTGAAATTTCTCTTGGTTTTGAAATTATTTTCGTTTTTTTTTTCTAAACTTTGAATATTCTGTCAAAGTACCTGCTGTTTTCCCCATCAAAATCAAGAATTTTTCAACAATTCAAATCAGTTGAAAATTTTTTAAGCCAGAAGTCGCATGTCATAAAAATTAAAATTTTTATTTTTTTTTCACCAACCCCCCCTACCATATAATAATTCTTTAACCGTAAAGCGTTTTTCATTCTTCGTAACGGTCCATCTAAACACATTTAAAAAGAGATTAACGAATACAAAGAGTCGTATATTTCAAAAAGGAATTTTAAGTTGTTATTAAAGAAAAGTGCAATCGACATCATTATGAATTCTGAAAACGGTAATCCAAGTAACGTAGCCAAAGAACAAGCCGAGGAGAAGCCCAAGACACCAGTGGAGCCAGCCAAAGCGTCGCCACTACCTGTATCAAGTATTAATGGATTTAATACGGAAGAGTTTTTGGCCCGTGTCAATATGAATGAGAAAATCAATTATTTACTACGATCACCGACCAAAACTGCTAATGGCAGTCGTCAGCGTTCGGTTTTTACGGCAATAACACCGGTAAGTAGCGTGGAAAATATGATAGGTTCAAATCATTTATCTAAAATGAGTGAATCATGACCGTCATGCAGTGTGTCACAATTTGAAAGAAATTAAATTTCTATTTGACATGTTACAATAGACGTTTAGAAAATTTCATAAACTTCGAATAATTCGTAAATTTTCGAAAATGTCAATATTCAATGAAATTCAAAGAATTTGGGGAAGGGGGAAGCCCTAGGCCAAATATTTATGGGATTTAGATATTTCGTAGAATTAAATCCATTAATTTTTTTTTTAAATGAAACTTTCTTTTTTAAACTTTTCTGAAATACTACGAAATTTCTTCAAACGCTTGAAATATCCGATAGTTTTTCGATTATTCTTTTGGTTTTGAAAATCTAAATATTAAAGAAATTTGAAATATTAGAATATTAGCTGCTGGACAGAAAAAAATATGGAATGACGTTTCATTACGATTCTTTCATAAAACCCCGTGCTCTTCATTGGAAATCAGTCAGTTATTGATGTCAAAGCGTATTATAAGTATATCCCGATAAAGCCCCAAGATATTCAAGCGTCAGTCTGTTCAACTAATGACAAAAAATTCACGACTTTTTTATTTAAACTTGAAATCTTAAAAATTCCAGAAAACATTAAAAAAAATTTTGATTTCTTTTCAGTCCCGTTTCAATGCCAGTGCTGCACCATTTATATCACAGCAACATCGCCTTAGTGGTGGTGCTGGCGTTATGACGCCAAAAGATGCTTCGACCCCATCAGGTTCAATGCCAACGAGGCAGCTACCGATACCGGTGCATATGAGTGCCGCATCTCCCCATCATTATGGTGGTTATGAATCTCCAATAACCAGTCGTAGTGGTGGTATGACACGTGGTGTTTTTAATGCCACCCGTTATCCGGTAGCACCACCGCCATCACCCATTTATGGTTATGAAAACGATATTTGTCGAATGGTAATTATGTGATGCCCCTTTATTGATCAATCAATAAAAATTATTTTATGTGAACTGAACACCCTCTCATACAGCCCCCCACTATGTCTCCCTCACATCATGCCCAACAATTTCCACAGCCTATGCCGCCACCACCTTATGCTATGGGACGTTTAAGTGGCAGTCATCGTGGTGTTGAATATGAGCATCCCACACCACCACCATGTCCAGGTGCTGGACCCATTGCCATGACCAATGGTACTATACAGCTACGTTTGAGAGATGGTATACGGTAAGTTGTTCGGAAACCGGTTAAACTTCCAAAACTCTACAATAAATAAATACGTTTACAGCATCGATATGACTTTGGATAAGGCTGTACGTGTCTTGAATCAACGCAGTATGGTCGCTATAGCTTTATCGCGTAACTGCAGTAACTCGGCTCTAATACATCCCAATGGTCGCATTCTCCAAAGCGGTTCGAAAGTTGAAATCGTTACTTATGATGGCATGAAGACCAATAATTATGTGTAAGTATTTGGGTGTTTAAAAGGAATCGCCTTTTGAATACTTCTTAAAAATGTTTTTTTTGCTTTTCTTAATAGACGATATGCCAAAATGTGGTATAAAGGAGTCAGCTTTACTAGTGAATCGTGTGCTTTGATTTATTTGGTTGATACGGCTGGAACACGTACAACCACCGATACTTTTACCGATTTGACTAAGGACTATACGTTGACAGTATTTTATGAGTAAGTTGGCAAAAGGTAACAATTTCTGGGATCGATTACGCATGGCAACGAATGACAACAACGGTTTGAATATTTGAATACACGATTGCCATAAACGACCCCAGAAAATTGTTATTAAACTGTAAATAGATATCAAAAAAATCTGTTTCCTTTTAGCGATTCCCGTCATGGTCCTTCCTATGTCCAGGATGCTAATGAAGTTATTCAAAATTCTACTTACACCTGTACCGATGAGGGTACTGAAATTTACGATATCAATGGTTTTCGCATTACCCAGGCTGCTGATGGTCTTGTCAAGTAAAGTCTTTTCAATTTAATTGCTTGAATATGAAAATCAATATTTTCCATCAATAGATTGACACGCACTCACAACAAATGTTTGATACGCACCAGCCCTGGCAACGGTTCAGCCACTCTAACGACACCCGGTATACATTGTACAGCTTCATTGGGAAAAACTTCACATTTGTTTGTAAGGTATGTCAAACGATTTTGAAAGCCGTGAATCATTTTAGAAATCTAAGGCGTTATAGTACAATATAATACAGACGCTCCCATTCAGTTCAATTAAAGTTCGTTTTATGTAATGAAAAAAACATAAGATTCTATAGAGTGATAACGATTTCGAGGCTCGTCCAGATCATAAGATGAAAAAAGGTACCTTTTTATTAAGCTCTCAAGAACTAGAAGCTTTAGTTTTTGTCACCAAATTTCTAACCCTCAAACCTGACTTGACTTTTGTTGAGCGTTGTTGTTTCATTATAAAGTCACCGTAGGTCCTGTAGGTGGGGTGTTGGCTTTCTAAAGGACTTCCATTATTTTATCGTCATTTTCGATAATGAGCACTCCTGAGCAGAGAGTATATTTAACATCAAAATTTACCTACTACTGTATACATACATAATTGGTCATCAGGTAATTCTTTAGTCAGGATTACGATCTAGTTTCTCACACCACTTATGTTTTGTTAATTTTTATATACAGGAGTGGCGAGACGTACAGTTTAAAGTTGATGCCGAACAACAGATTTTTTTTTACTCTCGAGAGTTTTTGTCAGAATCCTGGTGAGAAAAAGTCACCGACTATATAATTTTTCATATTTTTGTGTTAATGTCTGACCTGTAGTTTGAACCAAGGCCTCATGTCTAAAAAGCCAACACACTATCTATTAGACCATTGTGACTACTGTATAAGAGTCATAAATATTACTTGTTGATCCAAAAGAAACTGCATTATGTGGCGTATTTTCTTTTTACACTAGGGTCTAGTACTTCAACGAAAGCAATCTCATAAGTCGCCGTAGTCTAGTAGGTAGTGTGTTGGCTTATTAGACTTCAGGCGACTTCCTCTCAGCAGATTTCTGGCAAAAACTCTGATAGTAAATAAAATTGCCATGAAAAGCTTCTCAAAAATCTGACGTTAGGAGTCGACTTAAAACTGTTAGTCCCCCACTAATGTATAAAATTAACGCACACAACATGAGTGGTGTGAGAAGCTACGCCGTAATTCTGACTGAAGAGTTGTAATGGCCACTTATGTATGGATGTATGTATGTAATCTCATAACTTTTGAAGAAATTCTATTAGTGCAAAGCGCGGTCCAAATATAGAACTTTATGAATTACTTTTTACTACAACTTTTAGAATTAATTTAGAATTTTATAAATTTTTTTTAATATTCCTTCTTTCCATTTTTTTTTTCTAAAGGCGAAACGAGAAACGTATGCATTTTGATGGCTCCTGTTTTATTGTTCGTAATGCCGGTCATTCTGCTGGTTTTAATGAAAACAATTTGTTAATCGTTTATTAGATCTCCACAATTTATGTAAATGACCGACCATTACCGATCCGAAAATATTTAATTACCAAATCAAAACCAATAGAAAAAAACCGAAAAAAAACGAAACAAAAAAAATGAAAATTTAAAATCCGTTCTGCGCATTCGAAAAAAAAAATACAAAAAATTTTTATTTTTTTTAAAAAAGATTACGAAGAACTTGAAAACGCAAATTAAGATTTAAAAAGTGTTTCTTTAACAAAATTACCTGTAGTGCTGTTAAGTGTACCCCAAAGAATAGAAGATTGTTAATATGACAAAATCAGTTGATAAAGTTACTCTCAAGTCCCCCAGTAGTTGTACACCCAAAAGCAAAAGAAATAAAGAAAGAAAGAAAAGATAAAGAAAAACTCCGAAGAATAAATCAAAAATTATCATTTCCCCCCTCTCCTCATTAAGCTACTTTCCAAAATGTATAAAAACTTAACTAACTTAAAGGAAAAAAAAACTAAAAAAAAACCATAATGAGGGATGGAAAGAAATCAAAAATATGAATAAAACAAAAACAAAAACAAAACAAAAAAAACAAAAAAAAAAAACGAAAAAATACGGAAAAGTTAAAAGTAACGAGATTTTAAAAGGAAAAATAATAAAAAGAAAAACATACTTGTACGTACGTAACTTACTAAGGAATTCAAGAAAAGAGAAGAGAAAAAAGAGAAGAACAAGTAGAAACTAAAAAAAAAAACAAAACTTAAAACTAAAAAAGGATAACTTTCTTATTATAAGTGCTGGTGCTGTGTAATTGTTTTCCATTCTTATCAGTTAATGTTAGTATGTAAAAAGGGGAAGTTATCCCGTTTAATGTGTATTGGTCAAGTAGAAAAATCAAACAAAAAACAAAAAAACTCCAAAAACAAATGCTAAGAGGAAAACCTTAAAAGTGTCGTTTATCATCCCCCCCTCTCAATGGTAATCAAAAATATCTTTTACATTTACAAACTCTACGTATATAAACACGGCAAATCATATCCGTATCCGTATCCGTAACTCCTAAAACCATGTCCGTAAATGTTAATGTATTTCCCTTTATTGAAATGGTGTTGTTTTCTTTTCTGTTTTATAAAATTTTCTTATTTTTTTTATTTTATTTTCTTTTTTTTTATAATTGTAATTGTAGTTTTAATTCATTAGAATAATTTAATCTGTACTTAACTGAGACAAGCAATTTGCAATTAACAAAGTTCAGTTTGTCTTGGTTTGGATTTAAAAAAACAAGAAAACAAAAAAAATTTTAAATGTTCCAATCTGTACGACTTTAATTGTGGTGAGAAATTTAAGCAAAATTATTACAAATAAATTGATATCGAAATTTTATGGTATTACGAAATGTTATAAATAAATAATTTTGAGTGTTTTTATTTTCTACTACTCCTCTTTATGCAATTGTTATAACGAAAAGAAATGTGTTGGAACACGAGGATGCTCTACGGTGTATGATTCTTAGTCTTAGTTTTATTTGAAATTAATGACACGACTTTGTTGCTTTGCCAATTGCCAAAAATTGTATTACAAATGGCAACCATTTAAACATTTCAGTTGCCAGCTAACAACGCAACTGGGGATCAGTTGGTTGCCATAATGGACCCAGAATGTTTGAATATCAAATGACAGAAGGAAGGAAAGTATAAGTTGCCTATTGGCAAAACAAAGAAAAATTCTATATGTATAGCATATATATTAGAGCGACTCAAGTTGTATGGAAGCGAAATTCGTGCTCGATGTACCCCTCTAAAAATGAACCTTGGACTTTTTTAAGACAACATTTCAAATATTTCGGCTCCAGGTTCGACCTCTCGTGAGCTGGACCATTTTGAAAAAGGGTCTATTTTTAAATATTTTATTAATTTGTGGATCTGTTTCCTTACCAACATATACAATATCTATATCATAAGAAAGGATTTTTTAAGGCGCGTACAACAGTGTATACAATTTGTCCAAGGACGATCATTTATGTCCGTTTTTTAAGGATATTCTGTAAAAAAAATGGTTTTTGAATTTTTTGTTCGGGGTTGTTCGTAATAGAAATGCCAAATTAACATATTTTAATCTTTAGACGATTTAATGAAATACGGGTCTCAGCTTTTTTTGAAATTCGAGGTAGTTCGCGTTTTGTAGTAATTGTAGTTTGTAGTTTTGTAAGTAAAAACAAAAAAATATTATAATATTTTTTAAATTGGGAAACAAATATGCCGCCAAAAAGTCATGGATCATTTCTTTTTTTCTTTATTTAGTCCTGTCTAAATCCACACATGATCTAGAAACTAATTTCGCTATCAAGTTAGAGTTACTACAAAATTGCATTTTTATACATTCTAATTTGCAAAAATCTAAATTATTTACATATAAAGATTATGTACCTGGCAAAAGGAAAAATTTGATACCCAATTGACCCATTTACAACGAAGGGTTGCCACTCCATTGCATTTTTTTCAAAACGCGAACTTACGCGAATTTCAAAAAAAGCTGAGACCCGTATTTCATTAAATCGTCTAAAGATTAAAATATGTTAATTTGGTATTTCTTTTACGAACAACCCCGAACAAAAAATTCAAAAACCATTTTTTTTTACAGAATATCCTTAAAAAACGGACATAAATGATCGTCCTTGGACAAATTGTATACACTGTTGTACGCGCCTTAAAAAATCCTTTCTTATGATATAGATATTGTATATGTTGGTAAGGAAACAGATCCACAAATTAATAAAATATTTAAAAATAGACCCTTTTTCAAAATGGTCCAGCTCACGAGAGGTCGAATCTGGAGCCGAAATATTTGAAATGTTGTCTTAAAAAAGTCCAAGGTTCATTTTTAGGAGGGTACATCGAGCACTTTTTTTGGTGAGTCGCTCTAATATATATATGTTCCATATATATAAACAGCGCTACGAGAAGTGTATCTAGATTAGGAAATCGATGGTTTAATATAAAAAGGTCGTATCTTAAAATTTCAGTACTTTACAGGAGAAGAAAAAAAGCTAATCAAATCTAAAACAAAATTGTTATAAAAAAAACCTTAAATTCAGTTTTTATTAAAAATGAATAAGGAATTCAATCATAAAACAATTTTTTGAATTTCGCTTGACTTAACTTAATTTAACTTACGTCTTTTCGGTGTTTAAATCGTTGAAATGAGTTAGGGCTTTTTCCTTTAATTACTGTAAATCAACTATTCGTCAACATGGGAATCTGAATTTTTCAGACGATGTGGAGGGGAGCTTTATCTACCAGAATATGTAAAAACCCTGATTTTGAAAAAAAGTACAGGCTCCTATGTTGACGAATAGTGAAGTTACTCATTAAAATCAACCGTAATTCCAAAAAATTATTTTATGATTGTATTTCTCATTTATTTTTAATAAAAACTGCATTTAAGTATTTTTTTATAATATTTTTGTTTTAGATTTTATGTTTTTTTCCTTCTCTTGTAAAGTAATGAAGTTTTAAGATATGACCTTTCCATATGAAGCCATCGATATAGAATTTGCAGTCGATTCTTTTCTAATTTAGGACTTGATCGTCTTTTAATTATCATAAACTAACTTAAAAGAATTACGACTTCATTTAAAGTTTCTCTAAATTTGTAACGAAAAAGAAGTTTTCATCATCCATACATACATAAATAATTGGTCATTACAAACCTTTAGTCGGGATTGTGAGCATAGTTTCTCACGGGACCTATAGTTAAAAGTCGATTCCGAACGACAGATTTTTGAGAAGCTTTTCATGGTAATTTTATTTGCCAGAAATCTGCTGAGAGGAAGTCGACGAAGAAATATTTTCATATTTTCGTTTTGAAGTCTGACCAGATGTTTGAACCGTAGCCTTACAACCTACCAGATTACGGCGACATACAGATTTACCATACTCCTTTGGTTGACAGAATTGAGTTAAATGTGTGTGTCTGTTCGTATATTCGTTTATGTTATTGTTCATAATACATATGTATGTACACAGTAGTTTATAAAATAATCAACTAAGCCCGTAATAACAATAATAATTTATAGCACTTCACCAGGTAATTAGTGGCACGTTGTTATTTTGGTGAAACTCTTATTAAGGTTTTAATTAAGACTAATTGACCTCGTAAGCGTCAACACTTGTAAGAAATTTGATATTATTGACATAAGTAATGGTTGCATGTGAGAAAAGTTTAGCACAGATTTGTTCCTGAGGCTTTTTAAATTGTTCTCTTAAGCGAATACAAAATAAATATTTATTTTCTTACTCTTTTCTTTTCTGCTTTTCTCAATCAATCAGATGTTTGTTTATGTTTCCTAAATGATGACCAAGTCAACAACATTTGGCAATTAAACAATTGTTTCAAGAAAAAAGAAATCTTCAAAATAATAAAGCTGACAAAATAAAGAATAGTAAAATAGTTTGTCGCTCTTATATTTGTTTAAGTGTTAAGGGTTATAAGCATAGGAGTACGAGTGCTAGTGTTATTCTCCTATTTCTTTGAAGTGTTTACCTAGGAAGTTCAAATGGCCGGAAGTTCAAACAAATAATCAAAATAGTCTATTTGACCTTTTCCTTTAAAACCCTTAAAACATTCGTCTTATTTTATGCAAGCGTAGAAATGTTTATTTACCCTTATTTACACGATATATGTATGCTTTCGTCCATCCGTCTAGTATGTTTCTTTATAATTGCTTGTGTGTTTAGGGATTCATAATATGATGATCCCTGTTGAGTTGCAAGAAAAAGCTTTTACGACGATTTCTTTATATTTTTTGTACATCTTGTTAATGGCTTCATTTAATCTAATAGTGAGAGTTGAGAGTAATTATTATAGAACTTACTTATGGCATTTCAAAAAATGTTAGAGAAAAGCACTCTTAAGCAAACGAGCAGCATACATTTACGATTATTAGTTCTTTTCCGTTTATTAATTCCGCATCCTGTTTAGTTAGTTTAGTTGTATGACATGTTTTAAGTTCTTTTACTCTCATGCTAATAACTAATGGAAAAGTTGTAAGTGACGTATCATAGCTTTTTAAAACTATTGACAATAAAGTATTTAATCCTTCTAGAAGTTTTTGAAGACATTATGAATCACAAAAGTTCGATGAATAACATTAAATTACTAAAATTCTATATGTAGAGCAGATCCATGGTTTAATATGGAAAGGTCGTATCTTAAATTTTCAATTACTTTACAGGAGAACGAAAAAAACTTAATGAAATTTGAAACAAAAATATTATAAGAAAAAGTTTAAATGGAGTTTTTATTAAAAATAAATCAATAATTAAATCATTAAATAACGATAGTATATTCTATAGTTGAAGTCTTCACTCGTTACAAAGAGTCAAAAATATTTATTAAATTTTATATGAGTTAGGGCTTTTTCTTTTAATTACTGTAAGTCAACTATTCGTCAACATAGAAAGCTGAATTTTTCTGAGGATGTGTACAGAAGACCCCGCTTAACGCTGTTTCAGTATAACGCGGTTGCGAATGAAACCACGCGGTTTTGGTCACCAGAATATTTAAAAACCCCGATTTAAATGTGGTCTAGTGGGTAGTGTGTTGGCTTATTAGACAAAAGGCCCGGGTTCGAATCCCAGGTCAGACATCAAAACGAAAAATATTTCTTCGGCGACTTCTTCTCAGCAGATTTCTGGCAAAGACTCTGAGAGTAAAAATTGCCATGAAAAGGTTCTCAAAAATCTGTCGTTCGGAGTCGACTTTAAACTGTAGGTCCCACCACTCATGTATAAAATTAACGCACACAACATAAGAGGTGTGAGAAGCTAGGTCTTAATCCTGACTGAAGGGTTGTAATGGTCAATTATGTATGTATGTATTTAAAAAAAAAAATGAGATATGTCCTTTCTATATTAAGCCATTGAAATGTACATCCTTTTTTCTATCTGGTAGTATTTAAAATGTGTGTTTCTATAACAGCCATTGAACAGATCGAAGAAATTTTGCATAACCTGAATGACTACCGAAAGTCAAAACCAGCGATTAAAAAATATATCCAGTAACGCACATGGCCGAGTAGGCAAAGTCGACTACAAGTGGGAAGCTTTCGTCAATAGGAAATAAATTACGTTCCATAAGAACATGCGTCTGTTCTACAACAACTTGCATGAAGTTCGGTGAGCTTGGCATTAACCTAAGACCCCACCAATTTCTGCCAAAACTCCTCCACCAGCAGAAGCTTGTGAATTTTTGTTATAGAGAAATTGAATTTAAGCAATTTTGTAATTCAATTTCAAAGAACTTAACCATACGATATGAATATGATAATTTCCAAAATAAAATTACATTGTGTATCAACAGTATTTAAATGCTTAATTGTGCTTTTAAAAGCTTAACACCTCATCCCTTGTCAATTTGCTTAATTTCGTATGTATGACACAAGATTTAAAATGATTTGTATTCATATCCCTTCAACAAGCCGATATACATACGTATGGGTATACGGGTATACATACAAACTACATAAAAATATTGATTCAAAACACGTTTCCCCATTTAATCCTTTAATAACCTTTTGAGTGACCGTGGCGTTTAACAAACTAAACCAAACCAAACCAAATGATACAATATCTTCACCTGTTATTTGTAAAACGAATATCATTAGATTTTATTGTTTTTGTCTCCGTTGTTGTTGTTGCTATTGTTGTTGTAGTTTCCATTGTTTTTTAATTATAATCCCATCATACGAAAACTTTTTACATTTAATTATTGAAATTTTAATTTTATTTTTAGCATAAATTTTTATAGGCAATAACCCCTAGGAATTGTTATTCGCAAGAGGATTTTGAATGGACTCTTGTTTTAATTCTTAAAATCATTTTCAGACAACAAAGGCTTGCTTTATTGTTATCGTAAAAATAAATCCTATTTAGAAAGAAAATAAAAAATGAAACATATTTTATTTTAAAAAGAGAATGACATTATTTTTGGCACGAAGTAGACATAAATATGTTTAGTTTTGACTGATCCTAAGTTGGCTTTAAGAAGCATAATCACTATGTAAAAGATCTCTATCGGAAACTGATTGTTGTGTGAGTTTATTTTTATATGTTAGTCATGGTAATTTTATTTACTCTGAAACTTTTTGTTAAAAGACTGTTGAGTGGAATCCTCCGAAGAAAAATTTGTTAGTTTTACTCAAAATCTCTAAGCTAAGGTTTAAAAACTTAAACCAACATACTATTTGCTAGCCAACGAAGACCTAAGCGTATTTTCTCATAGCCATAACTATAAAACCTGATTGTATATTGTATTTGGCTAGAGCAAGCGCAGAATACGCCTTAGATAGCAACTGGCAAATGCCTGAATGTAGCCTATCTTAATAAATAGGCCTCAAATTATAAACATAAAATTAATTTTGAGAATTTTCGTATTGTTGCTTATTCTCTTTTTTTTTTTGCTTTTATTTTCATAATTTTAATTTCGCTTTTTAATTTATTTAACATTTTCCTATAAAGACCTATTGTCAATCAGGATAAAATAATTATGAAACAAGCTTTACATAAGCGAAAAAATTATTACTTTTGCTATGAGCTTCCTTAGCTAAAAATGTCATTTGGCCATTAGCCAAAGGCAAGCAAATTTGAAAAGAGAAAAGGGATTTTGTAACAAAAAAAAAAAAAATACCAAATTGAAGGTTGCTTACGATGCCAAAGACGAAAATAAAACCGATTGTTTAAATGTCCATACCTTCCTTTCAATTAATGTTGTCTTCCATTTCACTACTACTGGCAAACAGGATACACCCGAAATTAAATCCACAAAAGCATCTGTTCTCCCATAAATTCTGGTCAACCGAAAGTCTTTTGTGTAATCGTTTGTACATGAATCGTGTGTATATGTATATTGATAAGTGTTGCTGTGTGATGTTATCTCTACCACATGCTCATTAAAATTTATTTATTTATATACATACGTATGTATATTACTTGTAAATATTTTAATTTTAAAAAGAATTAAAATGTAAATTAAAATATTAAGAAACATGGAAAGATGAGAAAAATAAACCCTTTTATTGCCACAAATGTTTACAATTCTGAATTTTTGTGTACATCATCAATATGTATGTAAATGAGGAAGTGTGTCAATGTTTTTATGAAACCATATTTAGATGTAAATACATCAAAACGGATGTAACACTTACCAATACTTACATAAACATGTATATATATGTATATGTATGTATACGTATTAATGGCCTTAAATAATATACTCACACAAGTATGTAAAGAATTTATTTATAAAACATAATGACAACAAAACAAAAAAAAAAAAAAAATAGATTCTTTCGGTAAATAATAAAGATAACAATGATAGGTATATAATATTCATACACATATAAACATATATTTATATATAAATAAATATATGTATGTACATACATACATATTGTATGTATAAATAAATAAAAATATTGTATTTACAATGTAAATTTGTATGTATTAAAAATTCTATATTGTCATCATTATTTCAAATACATGTAAAGGGTCCGCCAAATAACTTCTTTTTTTTTTGTTAAATACTTTAAAAAAATAGTACTGAATATTTTTTTAAAATTTCTTTTTTACAATCCTTCCGGTTAATAATGGAAAATAATTTCATTCAAATGGCTGCCTCGGCTGGCCATGCAGTAGCCTACATGATCGGCTTAATTATTAAGCACATTATCGATTGTGTGCAGCTGTATTTCACCAATGGCTTCAAAAATATTGTCCTATACAGTATCAATTGCCTCTGGCTTGTCGGCGTAACAGTTATCTTTGACGGCGGCCCTCAAACAATAGTCCAACTGTGTCAAATCGCAGCTTCGAGGTGGCCAAACAACATCATCTCTGCGGCTGATAATGCGATCTTCATGCGTCTTCAATGTGTGGCACGTAGCGCCGTCCTTTTGAAACTAAATGTTGCCAATATCCTCCTCTTCAATTATTGTGAACAAAAATTTTTTCAAAATAGCCCGATAACGATTGCCATTGACTGCAACGGTTTCTCCTTTCCTCATTTTCGAAGAAAAATGGCCCAATTATGCCTCTGGATCAAAATACGTACCAAACAGTAACTCCTTTTGGATGCTTCGGCTTTTCAATATATGCGTGCTGGTTTTCTGTGCACCAAATACGAAAATTTTGTTTGTTTACATACCCGCGAAGATCAAACTGAGCTTCATCTGAAAAGATGATTTTATTGTCAAAATCGGCATTTTCTGTAAGCGGATCGGAGGCCCACTTAGCTAAGCGAAAACGCGTATACACCACCATATTTGTTCAGTGGAAGGATAAAACTAATTATTCGTCAAATCAGACATGAGCTCAGTGTTACCATTCACGAAATAAGCACTAGTTGAAAACAAAAAAACGGCAGATTACGAACCCGTTACATATATTTGGTTAATAGATATATTCGTGTAAACTTTCTCTCCCTATACATATATACATATATATGTATATGTGTGTGTGTATTCCCTCTCTCTCTCTATATATCTCTTTACTTTGACGGCACTGAAGTGTGTGAAAAAAAGTTTTAATTTAATTTTATACCCAATTAAGTGCAAAATTCGTTTGATGTCTTTTTTCTCGCTCTCGCTCTTTTTCTCGCTCTCTCTCTCTCTCTCTTGGTCTCTTTCTCCTAATTCGAATGGGTTAAAATGGGGTTTTGCATTACTTTCTTCATCTTCTAATTACAATACGAGTATAAGAAATGTAGCAATGGGTGGCTTGGTTTGGCTTGGCTTGGCTGCTGCCATTGACAGCCTGTTTGCCATTCGTTTAAACCGTTATGCTAAGTGACAGACAACCAAAGTGAGTGTAAAGAAAAGTGTAAGAGAGGCATAATGAAAGGTCCTTTGAATAAATTGAAATGTTTAAATTAAACATTTTGTAAATGTCAGAAAAAACGACATAGAAAGAAAGAAAGAAAGATGAATTCAAAATAAAAATAAAAAAACATTAAAAAAAAAACTGATGACAATGACGATGATTTATTTTATTTTAAGGGTCTATAGGTGTGTTCTACTAGGATATTTTCGTGTTTTTTTTTTGTTTTGGGAAATGTGTTGTTTATTGAAAATCAAAAAGTTATAGCACAAGGTATCATATGAATGTTCTTAAGGCGTAAATAGAATAATTACAATAATTTTGTTTATCAGCATTACTAGTTAAATGTTTAACAATAAAACAATGAATTTTGATTTCAAATAAAACAAATTTTTTATTAATGCTTCAACTGCTTCGGAACAAAATTAAAGCCTCTCAACTACTTTTTGTCAATCATGTTCCTCCTTGGCTACAGTAACGTTGTGCATTAAAAGTTCTTACTGAATCTAGTAATATCTTGTCTAGAATTATGGTAAACAGTTTAGTACATTCCAATAATATATCTGCTTCATACAGTGTTGGTAGTGATTGATTTGATTTATAATTTTCCAAAACTGAAGTGACCCTAAGACGATATAATTTGAGAAAAATGCTCGGACACAAGCAGGGAAAATGTGACAGAACATATTTATATTGAAGACGCCGCAGTCTAGTATACAGTATGTAGTCTTATTAGACGCAACGCTGTGGTTCAAACCCCCACATCACAGACATCTCAAGCATGGCGACATATTAAAAAATATTTCTTTCAACGACATCCTCTCTGCAGTTTTCTGGTAAAAACTCTGAGAGTGAATAAAGTTCCCGTAAAAAGTTGACTTTAAACTGCACTATTTGGAAGAAATTAACCCAAACAACATGAGAGGTTATAATCCTGACTAGAATGTTGTAATGACCAATTAAATAAGTAGCGCGTAAATACGTATAAAACGAGTTATCCATTTCGTGGTTTCAAAAGTAAACATAAATAAAACACATATAAAATATTTTTTTCATGATATTTCTCTTTTTTTATTGTAAAGTTTGAACGTCGACATCATGTGTGAAACACTACATCAGTTAAATGATCTCCACGCGAAGTGTTATTGCAAATATAAAACATGGCAATATAGACTTTTCAAAATTGTTTTTAGAATCTTCTTTCGTCCTGTAAATGCTAAATTGTTTGATTGTCTTGTTTTTAATTCTCTGGAATAAACAAATTAGTGTTTGCATTCTGCGTTTACTACACAAGTAATGCATTTTAAAGTATCAAAAAAAATTTCTATTATGCTTTCCATAGAGGCAGTAAATTATTAAATGGAACATTTGGACACTGAATAATATTTTGTTGGAAAACTTTTTTGGGATAACATTTACTTCACAGAAACGAACAGCTGTGTGTATATCATCTAGAGGGACAATATTAAAAATTTAAAAACTGTTTTTCGAAAATCCTTGCGGCTGCTGTTGCAATATCACACTGTGACACTTGAACTTTGCTGTCAAGCAGTGTGAATCGATTAATTTAATGTCTGTCCATATGAATTCATTTCGTTCATACGAAATTCATGTAACTTTTTGCCACAAACACTTTTCAGAAACGCAATTATTTTTAAGTTCTTCGAAAACCCCTATAGTGACGGTAATAAAGTTTTCTTTCCTTGGATAGTTATTAACTCAAGAAAACGAGAAAAGGACATCATATTACATACATACATATATGTATGTATAGTAATACAAATAAAATCAGTTTCATGTTTGAATTTAAACTTTTACAACAATAAAGTAAAGAAACTTAAAGAAAATAAACGAAAAACATCAAACTTCACTTTGACTATGAGTAACGGAATGAATGAATGACTGAATGAATGACTGACTGAATTTCTGAATGAATATGAGTGACTGTCTGAATGTTTTCCAAAAACTTTTCTAAACAACTGAAGCGAATGATTGCTTGCAGTGACGGTAGGGGAAGTTTATAATTGTACTTAGTTTTCCACTTATGGTTCATAAAAACACTTCCCCTTAACACTCGTTTAGTGTTGTATTCGTAAACATGCAATGACTCTGACACATAGAGAGAAGACGACATTATAAGATTGTTTTCGAAAACTATCGAGTCAAAAGCCCTAGAGTATATCGCTTGTGCTTGTGTCCTATCTTGTCTGGATAATAAAATGCAATAAAATGCTTATGAACTGAACATTAATAAAAAAATAAGAAGAAGAAAAAACTAGAAAAAGAATGAAAATTCTAAAAAAAGAAGACTTAAAAGTCTACATGACATGGCTGATGGATCTCATTACATATGCATACAATCCATAGCCATTATAAATACGTGTAGCCATTGCCATGACATTACAAGATGTCCCACATAGTAAATCATTTTACAAAACCGGACAGAGTGACATGGTCATGGTTCAATAAAAAATAATTCTGCTAAAACATGCAATCACGGTGGGGGGATTTGGAAAGGACGGGAGGGTAGGTGAAGGACTAGAAAGTTTTCATTATTGATTTGCATTCTTAAATTATAATTATATTGCATAATATGGCAATAGAAAATGCATTCTATTCTATGCCACAGAATGCTAGTGCTTACTACTACGGACCCTAGCCTTCTTTCGTTTCAATTTTGCGTTTTGTTATTGTGTGTCTATGTAGCCCATCATCCATGCCTGTTAAGATAGATTTTCTATTGGCAATAAGAGGAAAATTGAATTATTCATGCACAAATAGATACTTAAAGAGAGAAATATAACCTTATTATGTATTTGAAAAGTATAGCAGCAGCAGAAGTAAATAAATGAAAACAATCTGCCAAACATATCAAGTTAAACAAGTGCAATAGAATAGAATTATAATATGCTGGCTATTCAAAGTAATTCTGAAATCTAAAGGGTGGATATATAGAGTGTGTGGTTAGAGGTTATTATACATGTGGGAGTAATATTATTTCAAACTGTTCGATTTTCATAATTCTTAGGTAAAATTGAAAATAATCCATAATAGTTATACAGCATAAAGTACTCGTAGTCAAGTAGATAGTGTGTTGGCGCTCATTGGACGTGAGGCCGCGGTACAAACTCTAGGCCAGACTCCATATTAAAATTTTCAAGTATTTTGCCTTAATGGCCTTAGTTTACTTGGGTGCTATAAAATCTCTCGGTAATGTTGCTATCACCTATTCTTCCGTCATATAATTAAAGATCCTTGTTGGCATATCTTAGTCATCCCTACTCGTTACAGCTTCTGCAGAAGTCGTTATGAGGTATTCCCAGTCTTCCAAAGGCCAGTACTATGAGTTTTCTAGGCTGCAATCTGGACAGTTTAAAGCAAATTTTGTTTGATCTGCTCTATCTGGTTGCTCTGCAAGTGGGTTCACTATCTCATCTTTCTTTAGTAAATTAATGAAGTTTGTGTGAGATCTGTGGTGCCAGCTTTTACAAGCGTATTGGCTCTGCTATTCAATTCATAGCCTCTGTGTCTAGGAAACCAGATTATGGTAACTATTGAATGTCTTGTTAGCTCCTCTAAAGACTTCAGGCATTCTTAGACAATCTTTACTGTGAGTAAATATGCTTATATTACCATACAATACACTGTGATAACGTGCTCGAAAAGCGACAATCTTTACAGCCATTAATTCACTCTTAATACTACGGGAAGTGTAAATGTAAAGTTTCCACGACCGATTTTGTTGTGCTAAGTCTATTAGAGCATACTTGGATGACGTTAGCTGGGACGAGTTAAAGCGGAATCAAAAATGATCTATTCGGCTTCTTTGCCATGAAACCAACCACGATCGAAAACAAATTCGGATATCGTACTGTCAATAGGTATCTATATTTATAACAACTGTTACCATAAAGTCGCCGTAGTCTAGTAGGTAGTGTGTTAGCTTACAAGACGTAAAGGCAGGGTTCGAGTTCCAGGCCAGTTATCAAAACAAAATACAAAAAGTATTTCTTCGACGATTTAATCTCAGCAGATTTCTGGCAAAAACTCTGAGAATAAATAAATTTCAATGAAAAGTTTCTCAAAAATCTGTCGTTCGGAGTAGACTTAAAACTGTAGGCCCCCCACTGATGGTTAAAATTAAGGCACACAACATAAGTGGTGTGAGAAACTAAGTCAATAATCTTGATTGAAGGTTTGTAATGACCAATTATATATGTACAGTGGAACTTCTATAATTTGAATTTCTATTACATGAATTTCCTGTAAGTTGAAGTACAGCAGCAGCATTTTGGAGAGAAATTCTACTAGGTTTTGTTTTTTAACTTGTAGTTTCTATAAATTGAAGTTTCTTTCTGGATAATGGTGATTCAATTTATAGATGTTCTACTGTATGTATGTATGTATCGATGCTAAAAATCAAACACACTTGCAATCTATTTTAAAATCACTTGCAGTCTGTAAGAACTCTGACTTTTTAAAGTTCCTGCTTCCATTTAAATAACTCTCATATATTTATGCTGTTTAGTTCAAGAGTGTGCTTTTCTTTAATAACATTTAATTCAATTTAATTTATTACTAAAGCTGCTGTTATGTTTAAGATACGCCGTCCACACTAACCACTACTGTGTTCGTGCACTTTCTACTTATGTATGTTTACGTGTACATATACATATAAACTTTGTACATGAGGTACATTAATTTAATGTACAATACATCATTTGTATGTATGCCATGTCCCTTAGTAAGATGTGACATTTATAAGTTGTTAAATTAATGACAAATTGGTATCTACACGCTTGCTTACTCAATATATGTTACACCATTTCTAAGCGAAAAAAAAGGTTATCGCAGCAGGTGGTGATAGAATGATATTAGATTTATATGTTGCTGTTTAGAAACAAGGAACTCATTTTTAGATGTAGTTATTTTAGATGTAGCCGCAGTCTAGTAGGTAGTGTGTTGGTTTATCAGACATAAAGCCAGGGCTCGAGCCTCAGGCCAGACAACAAAACAAAATACAAAAAGTATTTCTTCTTTGATTTCCTCTCAGAAGATTTCTGGCAAAAAGTCTGAGAGTAAAAAAAGATCCCTGCCATGAGAAGTTTCTCAAAAAAAAAAAAATCTGTCGTTCGGAGTTAACTTTAAACTGTAGGTTCCATCACTTTTATATAAAATTAACACACACACAACATAAGTGGTGTGAGAAACTATGTCAATAAACCAGACTGAAGGATTGTAATGACCAATTTTGTATGTATGTATGATTATGATTATGATGAACTATTGCCTACTATTTTTTCAATGTTGTCTTCGTTTTGGAAGAATTATTTAAAGGAAATGGAAGTCCAATCGAAAACATGCTGAAAATAGTTCACTTTTCCTTGGTTTAAACCTCAATAATTCGATTACTATATAAAAGTTCAAACAATCCAAGTAATTGTTAAGCTAGAATTAGCAAACCGGTTCGATAATTGCTCTAATTGCTAATCTGTAAGGGGATATCAGATCTCAAAGACGCTGAAAACAATTCAAGAAGTTTTTTTTCCACTAAAGGTTGCTGTTTATTACTGTAAAGAAAATGCGCTTTTATCGGTGTGTTTCAATCATTTTTAATTTTATCCTTGATGGATAGCAGAATTAGAATTTTAAAAATAAAAATTAAAATTGTTATAGGAAATGGTGTCGACAAGCATATGTGAGTTGATTTCTAATAAATAAAAGCAATAACAACAAATGCAATACGAAGAAGAAATATTAAATTTTATTACACAATTATTGTTTGTTTTGAAGTTTATAAAAACTTTTGTTGTCTGCACTTCATGACAAGCTCGTTAAAATGATGATGACGATGTCAATAATGACGATGATGATGATGGTGTCATTGTCATCGTACAACATTATTATTACGTTGTATTACATTTTATTGTTCAGTTGTACTTACATTTTGATTGGATCCATTATTGGTGTTGTTGGTTGTGGTGTAATAGGTAGCGGTGTTGGTATTGGTATTCGTATTGGTAGCAGTGGCTTCACGACAGCTGGCTGCTGTTGAGGGATGAGGTGAGGTAGGTGGAGATGGTTGTGGAATTGAGGGGCCCGTTCTATTGCGTAGACGGGCTAAAGCACTCCTTAGGCCTTCCGTATTTGTATTGTCGGGCCCCCTTCCAAACAAAATGCATCCACAAAACACTTTGAATGTTCGATAGCGATTTTAAAATATATTTTCTAACGTTTTTTATTCTTTTCTTTTTTCTTTATTTTGTTTATTTGGCCACGAATTTCTCTCTTTTCTTTAAATACGTTTATAGCACTTTAAATTTGTTTTTTTGTTTTGTTTTTTTTTCTAATTTTTATTTCAAGTTGTTGCCAGTTGTACAAAAAAAATACTCTCTTTTTTTGTAAGACTGAGATTTGATTAAAGTAAATTTGATTTTTTTCCGAAAAGGCTTTCAAGGTCTTATACACACACACGCGCGTATACAAACACACTGACGCACAACACCCGTATGCAAATTCAAGGGTCAAAAAGAAAAACACTCTAAAATTGTATAGACTTTCTGAAAAACCATTAACTTTGATACTCTATCTTAAATCATTCAAAAACCAACAAATCCAGTCAGTAGTCGTCATTCAGCCAAAAACACTCAGTCAGTCAGTCAGTTAGTCAGTCGTTTCGTTTACATTTCAAACTATAAATTTGCTGGGTGAGTCAGTCTATAAATTTTATTTAAACCCCTGTTCACTTTCTTCTCATGGCATCGAATGCAACATATGGTAAGAATTTTTCATTTTCACTTTTCCCCTTTTTTGTAGCTTAGGCGAGAGCATTAACTGGTTAAACATTTTGCACATGATAAATAAATAATAAAATCGTAAAAGGAATCAACCAACGAACAAATACGCCACGAGAGGGGCAAGTGAAAGTAGAAAAAAGGCACTATAATGCCAGGATAGATGATAAAATATTACACGAGTTGATTTGATTTGGTTTCTTTTTTATTAACTCGGATCATTGTAACGCTGATGGTCGTAGTAAAAAAAAATTTATTTTCGTTTATTTACTCATAAAGAGGGCATTTTATTCACAAAATATGTAATTATAATACACTTTTTTTGTGTTGCATAAAAATTACAATATTAGTGGCCATGTGGCAAAATTAATAAAAATAAAAAATAATAATAAAAAAAATGTAATATTTCATAAGCATATTTAATCAAGAGCATTTAATATTGTATTACAGTATTATGGGATTTGATTTTTATTTTCAATTTACACGCAAGGGAGTTTGAGAATTAATACAATATAATTTTTTTATTTATTCATACATATGCACATATTAATAGACATATATGTGTGTCTGTATGTATAGTGAATATATCGGGTCCGCCATCTAATGTTTTTTTTTTCAACTAGTGCTTATTTCGTGAATGGTAACATACATACATACATAATTGGTCATTACAACCATTCAGTCAGGATTACGACCTAGCTTCTCACACCACTTATGTTGTGTGCGTTAATTTTATACATGAGTGGCGGGACCTACAGTTTTAAAGTCGACTCCGAACGACAGATTTTTGAGAAGCTTTTCATGGCAATTTTTACTCTCAGAGTCTCTGCCAGAAATCTGCTGAGAGGAAGCCGCCGAAGAAATATTTTTCGTTTTGATGTCTGACCTGGGGTACGAACCCGGGCCTTTCGTCTAATAAGCCAACACACTACCCACTAGACCACGGCGACTTCGTGAATGGTAACACTTAGCTCATATCTGATTTGACAAATAATTAGTTTTATCCTTACGCTGAACGAATATGGTTGTGTATACGCTTAAATAACGCTGGGAAATATTGCCTGCAATCGAGTTACAGAAGATGCCGAGTTTGGCAATAAAAATCCTCCTTTCAGATGAAGCTCATTTTGATCTTGGCGGGTATGTAAACAAGCAAAATTGTCGCATTTGGGGCATAGAAAACCCGCACGCATACATTGAAAAGCCGACGCACCCAAAACGAGTGACTGTTTGGTGCAGGCCATTTTTCTTCGAAAATGAGCAAGGAGTGGCCGTTACTGTCAATGGCGATCGTTATCGGGCCATGTTGAACGAATTTTTGTTCACGTAAATTGAAAAGGAGGATATTGGCAACATTTGGTTTCAACAGGCAGCCACATAGCCGAAGCAACACTTGATGTTTTGCGCACTGTTTTTGAAGATCGCATTGTCAGCCGCAGAGAGGATGTTACCTCGGAACTGCGATTTGACACAGTTGGACTATTATTTGTGAGGTGCCGTCAAAGATAAGATGGAAACAATTGACGCTTTAAAGGACAACATTCGTGAAGCACACGATACGTGAAGCAACATAATGTGTTGAAAAATTGAACCAATCGTATAGGCCTCTGCATGGCCAGCAGAGGCAGCCATTTGAATGAAATTATTTTCCATTATTAACCGGAAGGATTGTGCTGTCAAATAAAAAAGGAATTTGAGAAAATATTCAGTAGTTTGTTTTTCAAGCATTTCAAAAAAAAAAAATTTATTTGGCGGACCCTTTATGTATATATTTTTCTTAATGGAAATATTACCAACATATGCTGTACATATTTTAATTATTTATAAATTCAATTGCTCCAAAAAAAAAAAGAAACTTTCTCTATGACAACGCTTTAATTACTTCGATTAAAGCAGTTGAGCTTAAATCATACTCATGCATAAAAATAATTGTAATTTAATGTATGCATGTATCACAGTATCTACAATTTATGAATGTGATAAATGCTATCGTCATATGGCCGCTTACACGTTTCCATTAACATTTCGATATAATTTTGGCTATATGTTGGCAATTTAACATTAAATATTATGTTTGAACGGTGAAATATCAGTGATAACCTGTGAACCATACCTACGTTGATCCTGAAGATAATTTTATACCGCTGTCCACTTGATCTTTGCTAAAGGGACTAGACGGTGGTTTGGCTTAAATATTGTTCACGAAAGAAAGTATATGTTGCCACAGTATAAGTTTTTAAAGAAGTTCAGAACATCAATTCCGAATGGAATAGGAAATGTGCTGCTTGTTTCTCGTTTACAGTAAGATCCCGCTTAACGCTGCTATGCTTAACACTGTTTTAGCATTACGAGGTAGTATTGTGTACAAAAAAAAAAAACGGCCATGCATCAACCAAAAGCGGTGCACTATATATTATGTATCGGGATATACAGTACGAACGCATCATTCCTGTTGCGTCGTTTAACGCTGTTTCGTTTAGCGCTGGAACTTATTGGAACATATTCCCCATGTTAAACGTGGTCTCACTGTACTTGGAGAAAGTGTGTTTTTTAATATAGTCGGCCAAAAATTATTCTATAGACGTCAATCTGTTGACGTAGGCGGTGAGATTTATTCATTCAGTTCTTGAGTTAGCAGCATTACCGGTTTGTCAATTGACTTTAAAAGCTAGTGTCAGATATTTCTCTCAGCATATTATTACTATTTAAGTCCGGTCAAACCAAAATTTTTGTCTACAAGCTTCGATATTAATATCTACAACAACTATTCTGAACCAAATCTGTTCTTTATTTATTGTCCGCAAGCAAACTATGTTAACAACTGCTCGGATACGGAGATTAATTAAAAGTCTTTTAATTAATTTTGTATTCTCTCCGTTCCTGTAGTTCGCAAACTGCAAACGATCAATTTGAGGTCTTAGATTGGCTTCTGTTTACAAATACGAAGCCTCACTTTCTGTAATCCAATTCTAATTGTTTGATGCAGTTTGACTATCACCTTTTTGTAGAACTTTAGTAGATATTTGCAGAAGGAAATTCAATTTATACGATGTTCTCAATCCTTAATATATATCAAGTGATTCTAATTGCTGCTGAACAGTCCGACTGGTGTTCCTTAAACAACCGATGCATTACATCGAAACTAAAAAATTCAGGATTACTTAAGTTACCAATCGCCTGGTAAGGTAGCAGAGATTAGCAATGAGTCGTTTTTCTGCTAATCATAAGTACTCACACAATTTTAAGTAAAAGTGAATCAACAGAATTGAAATTCAACTAGTCTGATTCATTCGTCCTCGCTACAACATTGATTTATAAGTATAGGTTACAATGAGTATAAGTACAACGTTGACATCAAACTCCCAACATTTGAAATATGTTTGATTCATACGCCTACTCATTCTGATTCATAACTTTAGAAAAGCACTTATAATACTTATAAGTGATTCGAGTGATTCGAAGCATTAATAAAAATTTACAGCCTTTGTTGTTGTTGCATATACAAACAAAGAAGAACGGAAAGACAGAGACAACAAGCAAAGCATAAACGCAATCTTCTTGTGAGTATTGCAGTGCTCGTAAACGAATCATACTTATTTTGTGCTTCGTGTAAAAGTTAAGTAGAGACGAGTCGAAGTCAATAACATCCTGCGTATTGTTAAGTATAAGTACGACGAGTACTTCAAACTTTATAAGTATGACTCGAATCTACTCATCGTTTTGAAAACTCGTTGCTGATGTCTGTAAAGCAGATTAACACACTTCGTGTTACATTTCGTTCGAACGTCGTTACCTAACAAGGGTTGCAATGATAATGAATTTCTTTCGACTCAAGCAATATAATTGTTATCAACATTCCTTATATCTCTTATCTAGTATTTTATTTCGAATTTGTTCTATTCTAATTAATAAAGTTTTTCTCCCCTGAATATAGCACTTCAACTAATTAAAGTCGCTTTGAATATTAAAAATATGTTGATTAGATTTCTGTTTTACATAAAAATTATACGCATTAAACACTCAATTATTTGGCATTCAACACTTAAAAAGTCTGATAATTAATCACTCTTCCTCCTACTCCGGAATACATTTGTAGCGATTGCATTCAATTTGTTGGTATTTGTTTGTTGTATTGTGTAGTTCTGTTTGTGCGTTTTTACGTTTGAAGGATAGTCATAAAAAACAAACTTTATTTTATTAAGTATTCAAAAAAGTTTTCTTTTGCTATTTTTCTTGGTATTTTTTTCTTTCGTTTTATTTTGTTGACTGTAATCAAAATCATTTCAGAAACACAATAAAAATTTAACACCGAATATGCGAATCATGAACCTTGTGACTTGTATTGTGTAGGAATGGATGCATGGAAGTGTAGCTGTCTACATTGTACACAGGGTCCTTATAGTATGATGTGCTTTTTCAACAAGGTTTTGCATTTTCTTTTTTTTTTGGATTTGAGGGCTTGAACACAACATTTTTTAAAAATTTGTTTACATTTGAGGTAGAAAATGTTAAACTGAAGCTGAGATAAGAAATTTTTTAAAAAATGTTTGCTACAACTGGCCTTCTAAAAGAATGAAGACAACCATGTTTATTTTTCACATTGCTTTAGCTGGAAATAATCAGGGTTGTCATGGAATCTGATTACAGTCAGAATCAGAATTGAAATCGACAAAAAGTTAATATTGGTGTCACAGAAACAGATGTTATCGGTTTTATGTTCGAATCAGAATTGTTGTCAGAATTTCGTGTCACAGAAACTGTTTTTATCGATTTTTTGTCAGAAATATTCTGATTAGCTGACAGGCGCCAGATTTGTATTTTATTTGTTTTGTTTTGAATGGGTAAATGAAATTGACACAGAATATAAGTTAAATTAAATTTTATAAAAATAAAAGACAAAGATGTTCATATTTTTTATATCATACAAATAGGGAAAAGCACAGAAATAGCGCGCAAAATAACTTATTTCTTAAATTAACGCAAGGAATATTTGAAGGAGGCAGGTGAGTTTCAATGATGTTCAACAACATTCGAAAAGCTTCTTTACTGAGACGAAATTGTCCAATAAATCTTTAAAGTTTGTAAATGTTAATACCTTTATCATTGCGGTTTTTATTGTAATGTCTACTAACGCTGTTTCCGGCAACTCTAGTGGATTGGTGTAGTCCCTTAATATTTTTCGTTTCACTTTTTCATTTTTTGTTTCCTCCATCATTAAAAATAAAACTACCGCTTCAACCATTTTAGTTTAGATACAAATTATTTATTTTTTTTGTATTATATATTTGCAAAAATCTATCAAAAAAATATTTTAGAATGTAAACAAAGCAAAACATCTGATTCGAATATAGGTTTTGTTAATTTTCGAAATAAAGGAAAAACAAGTCGATTTCATGACACCAATTCAAATCAGAATCGATTTTCAATTCTGATAAATGACAATTCTGACTTGGATTCTGCAACAACCCTGAATGTAAAGAATTAAGTTTCCGAGCAAACCTTGTCTTAGTAGGTAGCTTACTGACTTATTAGACTTACAGCAGTCATCATGATCTATTATTCGAAGTCGTATTTAAACTATTAATGGAAAGTGTGAGAAGCAGGATCGTAATCCTGACAATAATTTTATTCGAAAAGCCATCAAATTATTTATTTTTTTAGGATACGCTAACAAACAAAGTGTGAAGTATTTGGGCGTTGGAAAACTGACATTATAATCAGCAGAAAAATATTACTGTTTGTATCAAATTTCTTTGGAAATACAGTGGAAATCATATTCACCTGGCCTAGTATATCCTAAGCAATTATCATCTTGCTTTTGGCTAATATTTGATGATGTTGTCGTAAAAGGCAACGAATTACCTGAAAAGAAGAACAACTTAATGAAATTTTGAAACAATTTAGCGGCCAAACGCGTCAGAATTTCTGTAATATAAGATAGAAGAGAAACTCGATCAATTATGCTGCGAATAATAGAAACCTTCAAAAACAATATTCGGCATGATATTGCTGAGATAAAGAAAGGCACAATTATTATGAAATGTCAGCAGAAATTTTTGTCTCGCATATCTAAATCTAGGGACACAGAAATTGTGGACTTTATTAGTAAGGCAGAAACATCATCAAAAAAAAATTCAAAATCGAAAGTCCCTGTTTATGGATGTGTTGTGCATGCTACGGTATCTGCATATAACGGGTGATTTTCTAGCTATTATCTTTTTGGCAACACTGGTTTAAACAGTTCACGCACGTTACGTGTTTTGTTTCACTGTCAAACATCTTCAGTTTGGTCTATAATTTAACCATGAATCGTCTTACATGCGAACAACGCTTACAAATCATTGAATTATCAAAATGCGTGCTCTGGTAAGAAAGTTCATCGCACGCTTATTTCATTTTATGGTCAGTTTAATCGACCCACTGAAGCGGCTATTCGGGCTACCGTGAGGTGATGTCGAACTTTTTTTTCATCAATTATCGATTCGTCGTCGTTCGCAGCAATTAGGCCTCTGTTACTCAACACCGTAGAAAATTTTGCGGAAGGATTTAGGTGTGAAGCCTTTCAAAAGACATGACATGTGGTTTCATCAAGCCTGTACCACATGTGGCACAGCACGCGTAACAATGGACTTATTGGGAGGCGAGTTCGGTGAACATTTTATTTCATGTTCGGGACCGCGTGAGATCGTGCGATTTAACGCCTTTAGACTATTTTTTGTGGGGCTATGTTAAAGCTCATGTCTATACCGACAAGCCCGTTTCCATTGCCGCATTGGAAAACAACATTGAAGCATTTATTCGTGATATACCAGCCGAAATGTTGGAAAGAGTATACCAAAATTGGGCTAAGCGGATGGACCATTTGAGGTGCTGTAGCGGTCAACATTTGGATGAAATAATCTTCAAAATTTAATTATATGGATCGTACTATCGATATAAAATATCAAATAAAGATTTCATGCATTTTTCTGAATTTTATGTGTTTTTTTTTTTAATTTCCTAAAGCTCTTAAAAAATCACCCATTACTTACAATAAGTGTTGTATATGTGTTGGTAGTAAAACGGAAATGACTGAAGGTGTTTTTTTTTCGTGTCTCATGCTCTCCTCTCATTTGGACTCTCCATCATTTTCGAAATATTATATACCCTCCCTCTCACATACATGCATACATACATACATCTTTAGACTATATTTCTAAATAACTACAACGATATACGATAGAGTATTGCGACTATTGGCGTTATTCCTTTACTTCCTCTATTTTATTCCATTTCGTTTGCCGCTGTTATAGTAGTTGTTGTCGATGAAATCTTACTGACCTAGTTATGTCAATGGAAATTCCAAAACATACAACAATAAACAAAAACAAAAACAATTACACTAACAACGATAATAAACTACAGCAATAACAATATTGCCACAAACAACAACAACAATAGGAGGCATAATGCAAAAAAGAAAAAATCAACAAAACTAGGCAAAATAACTAAATAAGAAGAAGAAGAAGAAGGCGAAGAAGGATAAGAAAAAAAAAATCACAATCCACTATAAAGAATGAACGAAAAAAGAAAAATACTATCAAGGCTTTTTCTTTTCTATTTATTTACTTAAAAAATAAAATATGTTTGTATGCATGTGTCTGTAATAAGTGTATGTCTGAGAGGGAGAGGATGATATTGTTTGTAGTATTGTTGGTTTTTCAAAATATTCTAAACTTAGCTGAGAGAATAACAGCGACTACATCTAAAGCGTTCCAAAGCCGAGAGTAAGTGAGAATGGAGAACATGTACAATCCCATTTACTATTACAAATGAATGACTAACAACAACCGTCTGTAAGTAACGGTTTATTTTAGCCGACTACAACAACAGTAGCGTAATGTATTTCTCTTTTTTCGTTTTTTGTTGTAGTGAAAAAAACAAAATAAAAATAAAAATCAATAATAAACTCATAAAAAAATCAAACAATGTGAATAGAGCTGGCAGAGAGAAGAGAAGAAGAGAGAGAGAAAGAGAGCTTTAGCCGACAACGACCACGGTAATAACAAAGAGACTAGGGGATAAAGAAATAGTACACACTCATACTTAGAGAAAATAATAATAAAAATGCGAATTGAAATAAATAAATCGCTGCTTTAAATGTTCTTTTCTGTTCCCATTTATTTTAAGTAATGCGAATGTAGTGATTAATTTGATGCAATAGCTTTGCAATTATTTTGACTACATTCATCTTTGCTTACGGCTGAGAAGCAATGAAGATTAAAGTAGACAATTGTCTAATCCTTCTCAATGGTAAGCTTCAGTCATTTTAATGAAAATCATTCGAAAATCAAATCCATTTCATCACAACTGCACGCACCATTACCCGGCGACAATAATTAAACTGAAGTAAAGCTCTTCAGCCATGATCTCTAGTCTTCTGAGCTATGACAATGACATCACATAACGGCCAGGTATGTCTCATGTTGCAAATGACATGCGTCCCATAGTACCCATTTTAATCTAATCTTTCGGAGACAGTCCGATCCAATGTAGGTAAACCCGTCCGTAAATACAATTCCGTTTATGTGTTTCCACGAGAAATAGTAGTGAGCATGCTTTTCTAACGGCCAAGATCTCCGCCTGAAATACATTGGAGCTGTTAGGAATACTATGTTGATGAAAACATATAAGTTACGCTTGTAACAGCATATTTACTGTTTCTAACTATATCAGTTAGTGGTTTGATAAGCGCCTCGGCTGCCCACCGTTAAATATCTTCCACAAAAGCATCATTGATATACAAACATAGTCCGTACAACAGGTAAAAATAGCTTCAACTTATTACAATAGCGGCGATTCAATTAGTTTTCACCTTTCGAAAATGAAGTATTGATTATTGTCGTCTTAGTCGACCTACTGTGCAAGGAATTGGCAAAGAAATTTGAATGGAATTTGAAAGAACGGCTCATTATGGCGTATTTTGTATCTGGATTTTCACCACCATCCATATAAAGTCCAACAAATAAATTTGTTTGACTATTTATAACGCCGTAGGTCTCTTAAGTTGGTGCTAGGGTAACAGGCAGGTATAAAATAAAACTATAGGTTTTGGAAACTGGTGATCTCAGCAGTAATTGTGGAAAAGCCACTGCTTCCGGAAAAGTGGTTGTTTGGTACGCATTGTGATCAATAGCATTGAGCCATATTTCTCACTAAGTTACCATGAAAAGATTCTCAAAAATCAGTCTTTCAAAATCAACATTGTAGGTCACGTCAGTTATGGATAAAATTCACACACCCAACATATGAAAGTGATGGGAAAAGCAAGGACGTAATCGTAATAACCAATTAAATAAGTAATGTTAACTTTAGTAAGAGCGAGTTGGCGATGATTTTCGTATCCGATTTAACAGTGAGCCTTATGAGCTCCTCAACGACATGGACGTTGTACAGCGTATTAATATCCAGCGGCTGCGCTGGCTCGGCCATGTCGTTCAAATGGAGGAGGATGCTCCGGCGAAACGAGTGTTTGATGCGGGGATCTGCGGAAGTCGGCGAAGAGGACGACCTTGTATCCGTTGGAAGGACCAAATCGAAGAAGCCCTGTCATCGATTGGTGTGACCAATTGGCGTAGGCGCGCAAGAAGCAGAGGCGCCTGGAAGGATGTGTTGAGGCAGGCCAAAATCCGTTAATCGAGTTGTTATGTCCAATTAAGTAAGTAAGTAAGTAACTTTAGTAAGAACGTGTACATGATTAGAAAAGATGAATGAAAAATCACGACAAGTAAAGACGCCGTAGTCTAGTAGATAGTGTGTTGGCAAAGGTTCGAGCCCCAAGCCAGAACCAAAACAAGATACAAAAAGGATTCCTTCGGTGATTTCCTCTCAGCAGATTTCTGGCAAAAACTCTAAGAGTAAAGAAAAACCTGCCATGAAAAGTTTCTCAAAAAAAAAAAAAAATCTGCCGTTCGGAGTTGACTTTAAACTGTACGTCCCGCCATTTATGTACAAAATTAACACACACAACATAAGTGGTGTGAGAAGCTAGGTCAATAATCCAGACTAAGGGGTTGTAATGACCAATTATGTATGTATGTACATAATACTAACATAAAACACAATAAAAATTTAAAAACAATGTCAATTAAATATTCCTTAATAAGCGTTTTTTTCAGTCATCGAAACATTGGCAACATTTAATTCCTTATCAAATGCGATATTTTAAAAGAAATTGTGCTTGCAATTTATGATAAACATTCTCCTGGTCTATCTGTGTACATCGTAAATAGCAAGTACAGCCACACGCACACACACACAAAGAGAGAGAGAGAGAGAGAGGCACAGAGAAATAGTCGTAGTAAGGAGGAATGGGCGAAAGAGTGTTGTTCAATGGAGATATCGGACACTAAACGCGTGAAAAAAAATGAAAAACGGGCTAAAAAGGGCTAAATTGAAAAAATTACGTTTTTAGTACAATACAATTTCATTTTTTTCAAAAAAGCGCATAAAGGGGGCTAAAATTAAAAAGTCTTTGCAGATAAAACCACCACTATTTTTAAACAAAACAATTTATTAATAGACATTATTGGTTTTGAGATCATTTTATCTTCAATAGAATTAAGGCACTAGATTAGTTTCAAATAGAATTTACATTACAATCTTTCAAAGTTGGTCATTGTTAAGTACGATTTGTACTTCTTGGTCATCCTCTTCTTTATTCTTAAATCGCTTTCTATATGGTATTGAGACTTGGCTCTGTCAAGTGTTCTGTAGAAGCAAATGGTGACTGAATTGCAGTATATAACAATAGCGCAGCCTGACATTTCTTTTCCACCTAATTATTAGGGAAACACAATTTTAAACTTTCAGCAAAGCTTGTGTTTCCCGGTACTTTTGGTAATTCTATGTAAATAACAAAGAAGAGATCAAGAAATAGAAGAAAAAAATTCTGCCACATTGGCTTACAATTCGACATTGTCAGAGAAACATAAGATAATATTGCCCTACAGAGTTAAAGGAAAAACGGGCTAAAAGGGATAAACAAAAATACTGAAAAGCGCTGAAATTGCGCGTTTTTTAGTTTAGGGCTAAAAAATTTTTTTCGCGTTAAAGACATTCCAAAAAGGGCTAAATCTAGCCCGAAAAGGGCTAAGTTGGCATCACTGGATAGAAATTTATGAATTATAATTTAATGTTATTTTAATAGGACTCTTGTCGACATGCTTTTATGCTGTTCAATACAATTATGAATATGTATATGGATGTGTGCGTGAGTGAGTGAGAGAAAGCAAGTGTATGAGAGTCTATAAGTTATAAGCAGCAGCAATTTTTATGTTGTTTTAAAAAAAAAACAAAAACTGTAAAAAGAAAGGAGGAAAATATATTTAAAAATACATTATGGTTGATTATAAAACCTTTTTAATATTTAAGAAGCAAGCCGGGGGAAGAAGGAGGGATGCTGTTGTGATGGTATTAAAAAGATGTTTATATTTCCGGAAATTGAAAAATAAGGAAACCATGTCCCTAGACTATATTTGAAAAATAAATCCATGGTATTAAATAACGCTGTGTAAGAGAATGGCAAGAATGGCAGAGCACAACAAAACAGCAACAAGAACAAAAACACAAAAAAAATTAAAAATAAACAAATCGCGTTGAGGAGAAATAACGGGAGAAAAACCTAGTGTTTGGCTTTTAATAATGCCTTCTCGTACTCTATAGGCCAAAGTGTAAATGTTACGCACTGTTTACGTATGTATGTATGTATGTATGTGTATGTATGATCTTAGCTACAAACATTTATAATAACAACAACAATAACTAAAGCCAATGGTTAAGAGTGCATTGAAACAATAGAAAAACAATTGTTAAGAGGAGGCATAACCCAAATGGCTTCTCTCTTACTATGGCACACTTTACATTCTCTCTTCTCCCCCATTTTCGTTATGCTCTTCCTTTAGAGTCCTTTTGTGTTGTGTTTAAGGCTTTAAGTTAAATACACATAATATTTACGTCGTCGTGGTTTAGAAGCTTATGCGTATATTTGCCAGTGTGTTCGCTGTATGTGTGTGTTTGTGTATATATGTATATACACACATACAAATTTGTCTATGTCTCAATATTTCTAATTTTCTTTCTATTCAATAATTTCGAAAGCATTATTTTAATTGTATCTCTCTTACTTAATCGAATATAATCCTTTTGAGTGCATAGATTTTTCTTTGTTTTTTTAATTTATTTTCAATTATTTCGTTCTTTTGATTTAAACATTTTTAATAATTTTAAATCTTTAATAACACACTTTTTCCATTCATTTTTTTTGCACATGTACACATTGGTGTGTGTGTGTGTGGGTATTTTTTTTTTTTTAAACTTATTTTAACCAAACATTTACCGTCCGTGTTTTTCTTTTTTTTTATAATTCTACCAACCGTCCACGACAAAACCCTGCAACTGACTAAAACTTTGATTCAAATCATGGCATGCATGACATGCTCTGAATATGAATAATGACACTCATTTTCATAAAGGATTGTCAATTCAATAAACAATAATAATAACAAAATTACTCTCTATTGTTTGGCTTTAGATTTTTATTCCTTTACTACTGTTTCACTACAAGAGAGTGCCGTAGATGAAGAGCGCAAGTTATAAAATGTTGCCAGATGTATTCGTTTTATTTTAATAAATTACCGTTGTTTACAATCTAAAGGGTGTACCGCATGAGAAGCTTACTTGTAGCTTTAGTTCTATATTTCTTTGCTTTGTGACATTTTTATATTGAATCAACACTCTGCAGATGGTTTCTACTGATGCTGGAAATTGCAGAGATGTGCATAACTATGCTTCAGATTTTTAATCTACGGTCTCCTACCACATGACGTTACAAGACGTATTTGCTATGCATTCTTCATTCGAAAAAAGGAAAAACTTAAGACAAGAAAACTTACAGATCATATCCTGATTTTAAGTGGAATCGATGAAACTGTGCTCAGTATTTTTGGGCAAAGAGATTGATGAAGGAAGAGAGGGTCTACTTTTGTAATCGAAAAAAGTTGTAAAGGATATGCTAAAAGGGGTGGGAGCAAGCATACTGTACCCAGAGCAAGGAGATTATTTAACTTGAACAAGGAAACCATAACCAAGCAGACGAATATATATGGAATGCTATCTTAAGGTGAGCATATAGGAGTAAGAATAAAAATATTCTCTGTTGTTATGAGATAGTCTCTCTCTCATTATGGTTAACTATTCCCAAACATTTTGCACTTTTCTTAAAGTGGACAGGAAAAGAATGAGAACAAATTCGGAGATAATTGCAGATCACTATTCCAGCCATAGGCATTTGAACAATATGAACATTCGCAGCATGTGTTAGGTTGAGTAAGGAGGATTGATGATAATTAGAAGACAAATACAGCGGATTCCGTAATGTTTTATAAAACTTTGAGATCAAGATGAGATGGATGAGAAGAACTGAAGGAGATAGCCAGTCCAATTGCTCGACGTTCTCAGCCTATAATTAAGGTCTAGTGGGTAGTGTTTTGGCTTATTAGACAAAAGGCCCGGGTTCGAATCCCAGGTCAGACATCAAAACGAAAAAATATTTCTTCGGCGACTTCCTCTCAGCAGATTTCTGGCAAAGACTCTGAGAGTAAAAATTTGCTATGAAAAGCTTCTCAAAAATCTGTTGTTCGGAGTCGACTTTAAACTGTAGGTCCCGCCACTCATGTATAAAATTAACGCACACAACATAAGTGGTGTGAGAAGCTAGGTCGTAATCCTGACTGAAGGGTTGTCATGGCCAATTATGTATGTATGTATGTATGTACAATACATCACCAATGTTGACGGTTTTCACGAGAAAAACCAGGCGGTTAATCTTGTCGTCGACTTCATGCGAGATTTACACGAAGTAGCGAATTTCTTGCTTTTGGAATTCCGTCATTCCTTATTGAGATAAGGTGTCCCTAATAAATCCCATGATCTGGGTTGGATGATCAATATTGTGGAAAAATGGGATTTGCTGTACTCTTTACGTCTTCAATTACACAATTTAGTTGTAATTTTTAATAATTTTGTTTGTTTAAGCGTACCACCATTGTGTAAAGCGCAAAAAAGCGCAAAACGCACAAGTTCAGCAATTGGGTAGCATTGTTTCAATACAAATTTGTGAATGGCAACACTGTTTTCTAATTCAGCTGTTTGATTTGTTTTTGTTTTCAGTGATGACAGCGAAAATTAAGTTGGAAAACATTTTGGTAAGATATTATAACAAAATTGTAAATGGTGGACATTTGTTGGTAAACAGCAAACGGATATTAGAATATTATCGTTATTTAATAGATCAAAACAAAATATAGTACAATATAATGTAATATTATAAATAATAAAAACAATGAAATACAAATAAATTATTGAATCGGTTATACTACTAGATATACACACGAATACAGCAAAAATTAAATATTTTTGAAATTTAAAACAACAAACGTAAATAAAAACATTTTGGCTTTAATTTGTAAATATTTAAAATTTTATTTGTTTATGATATTAAATCTGTCATCTATTCTGCTAAAGCTGTATGGTTATAGCCAATACAATACGCATGACAGTTGGCCTAAGTGAATACAAACGTTTGTTTATTGTTGCCTATTTAACTACAATAAAATGTTATGATCAACGATATTAAATAGATAGAAAAACAGAGGCATTAGAAGGAATAAGAAGGCCTTCTATAAGGCCTTATAGAGCACATATTTATACATACATACATACATAATTTGTCATTACAACCTTTCAGTGAGGATTACGACCTAGCTTCTCACACCACTTACGTATGTTGTGTGCCTTAATTTTATACATGAGTGGCGGGAGCTACAGTTTAAAGTTGATTCCGAACGACAGATTTTTGAGAAACTTTTCATAGCAATTTTTATTTACTCTGATAGTTTTTGCCAGAAATCTGCTGAGAGGAAGTCGTGATGTCTGACACACTACCTATTAGACTACGGCGACTTCGTCTTTATACGTAAATGTGTAAAATAAGAGAGGCGTGAATAAGTGAAGATACATATGTAAAGACCTTAATTTATATGTGAAAAAGAATATTTAAAAAGAATATCGTACTTCATTGAATTTCCACTTTAATAAAATCTTATAGAATATATAGCAGTAACTAAAGCAAAGGCCTTCCAAAAGGCCTATTTTAATAAATACTTTACTTCTGGCTATTGACGGAAAATACATGAACATAAACATCTATCTATACAAGCCGGCATTTAAATACTTGATAAGATACGCAATATAGGTTGTTGTAGTACATATTGTTTATCGCTGCGATATGTTTGTTTTAATCAATCCATTATAACATTTGGCCAGAGAACGATTGCTAAGAAGTCTTTTAACAAAACATTCAAAACTTTTTATTTTAATTTAGTTTTTCAATAGTGACTACCGGTATTAGACGTTTTCGCAATTGTGATCGTGCAGGTTTTAAAACGAAAATAATATAATTAAACCTTAAATGTTTATTAATTAAAGATAAAATGGATACGACGAATAATACAAATATCAGGCGAAGAGTTCTACCCTCGCCAGATCCAAGAGCTACAGACCCTCTATTGCAACGCATTCAATCCACCGATGAGGTAAGCTTTAATAATTTTTGTATTTCAAATGAACTTTGAATTTTTCATGTTTATTTTTTGGAATTGTATGGCAGGTAACTGACATGATTAAGCATTAAAAGGTATATTTTCTATCTATTTATTGGGGGGGTAGATAAGTGATAAGATAAATAAACTGTAATGGATTATTAATAAAAATAACTAAAATTTCTATTAGATTCTGTTTGGTTTCTAAGTATTTTTTCGTGTCATAAATCAAATATTATTTTCGTGTCGTTAAACAATAAAAAAAGAAGAATTGCAATACAATTTTATAATCGTTTTTGGCATAACTTTGAAATGAATTTTATTAAAAACAAAATCTGATTATCTGACATAAGGTCGCTTAGCAGCCTTTGGCATTCCCAGGTCAGATATGGCCTAAGAACCTGTCCTTTAGCCTTTAGTGTTGCCGATTATCCACATATCCTTAACTCTTCCGTACGTGTTTCCAGTATAAAGGCCATAATATCATGCAAAACTTATGGAAATGTTTTTACTATTTTACCTTAGCAGTCGGTAAATTGCTAGTTTTATCGAATTTTGATTACAAAACAAACAATTTCAAAAATATGCTACATTCTCATCACAATTCTACATTTGAATTAAAATAGTAATAGCAAATCAAACGATTGCTACTGGTTGCCCTTGATCAAAATCAACAAATATTTTCTAATCAATTGTATTTATGTAGCTGCAGTGGATACGCTTCTTTTTTTGATAAGATTACTTATTTACCAATAAATTTTTTCTTTTCCTTTTATGTACTTTTCCAAAAATATTCAGAGTAAAGGCTTTGAACGTTTCTTTGTAAGACGGCAAAAAATCCAATGGTATTGGGCACCGGTATTTCTAGCTTTTTGGTTACTTCTGTACTATACCATAGCTGTGCCCGCATTTAATCGTCTGCCAAAGCCTTTGAATATTAAAGATGAAGCCAATCATCCGGATTCGTTTATAGCCGAACGTGCTGAAATTAATTTGCAAAAACTGGTTGAACTGGGACCTCGTGTAGTGGGCAGTGCTGCTAATGAACAGGGTGCCATTAAGTATTTCATGAGTTTTGTGCAAAAGTTAAAGACGGAGGCTAAAGGTCTGTATGACATTGAAGTCGATGTTCAAGTGGCTTCGGGAAGTTATTGCCATTGGGCCATGGTTAATATGTATCAAAGTATACAGAATGTTGTGATCAAAATTAGTCCCAAAGGCTATAAAGGCGATTCGTATTTGCTGGTGAATAGCCATTATGACAGTGTACCGTTTGGTCCTGGCGCAGGGTGATGATGGTGCTATGGTGGCTATAATGTTGGAAACTTTACGTGTTTTGTCACAATCAAATAAGCCGCTAAAGAATCCAGTTGTTTTCCTTTTTAATGGTGCCGAAGAAAATCCTTTGCAGGCCTCGCATGCCTTTATAACACAACATAAGTGGGCCAAGAATTGCAAGTAAGTTGTTGATTATTTTATACCGCTTAACTTGACAGAAATTTACTTTGTTTGTATAAATTTTCAGAGCTTTAATCAATTTGGATTCGGCTGGTAATGGTGGCCGAGAGATACTTTTCCAGTCTGGTCCCAATCATCCTTGGCTTATGAGACGCTATCGTCGTGCTGTGGTACATCCTTATGCCTCTACCGTTGCCGAAGAAATGTTTCAGCGTCATTTTATACCTTCGGACACTGATTTCCGTATATTCCGTGACCATGGTAAAGTTCCCGGTCTCGATATGGCCCATCAGTACAATGGCTTATGTCTATCATACACGTTTTGATCGTCCTGAAATATTGCCCAGAGGCACTTTACAAAATACCGGCGATAATGTTTTATCTTTGGTGCGAGAACTGGCAAATGCTCCCGAATTGGAAAATCCCCAGGCTCATGCTGAAGGTCATACCATCTTTTTTGATGTCATGGGCTCATTTTTGGTATTCTATTCGGAAACAGAGGGCATTATTTTAAATTTAGTAGTATCCCTAACTGCTTTGACTGCATGTGCATATTCCTTTAGAATGATGGCTAATAATGCAGGAGTTAAACTGGTTACTGTGCTGAAACGTTCCATGTACACATTTTTGATACAAATTATAGCTGTTACAGCGGCCGCTACTTTGTGTTACTTAGTGGCCTTCTACATGGACCTGGTTCACTTACCCATGTCTTGGTTCTCCCAGCCTTGGCTAATTTTCGGTCTTTATTTCTGTCCCTTGTTCTTTGGCTTTGCCTATGGTGCCCGCTATCTATTTCCATTATACCAGAGATGTAAGTACATGATGGTGTAAATAAGAAAATTAAATTGAACTTTAAAAATTTTAAATTTTATTCTCTCTATTAAAGGATCGTTTTCCAGTGGGCCATCGTGTGCAATTGCTACTGCATTGCCATTGTATATTCTTGGCTATGTTAACCATAGTCTTGACCATTTGCAATATACGTTCGGCCTTTTTGTTTATGATAACATTGCTATTCTATACCGTGGGTTTAATTATCAATTTGGTTACAAAATTACACAATAAACGTAAGTCCACATACAAGAGATAGCATACATAAATGTATTCCTTATTAAAATTCTATTCTTTCTTTATATTTTTAGCCGTACCCTGGTTAATACCACACATCATCTGTGGCATACCGCCTTTCTTGTTCTATGCCTATATCTCTCATGGCTTCTTTACAGCTTTCATACCGATGTTTGGTCGTTTCGGTGCAAATGTTAATCCCGATTTAATAGTTGCTACCTTTACCGTGGGTGTGGGAATTTTAACCGGTGGCTTTATGGTGACTATTTTGTTTCTCATTCCCCTAATATATTGAATTTAATTTTAATTGTTTCACTTGATTCATTACAGATTCCTGCCTTGAATCTATTCCATAGATCCAAGACTATTATATGCTCTTTATTAGTTTTTACCGTTGTTTGCTTAATAATTGCGGCAACACCATTAGGTTTCCCCTATAAACCGGAAACAAACGTACAAAGATTTTCGATTATACATGCCCGTCGCACTTTGCGTGATTTTAACAATGAAGTAAGACGCGTAGAAACCGGGCTATTTCGTATTCCCCATGGACAGACGCATCTATTCGGTTAAAGGTAGGTTATCAGAGCAGTTAAGGTTTCTTAACAATTTAAAATTATTGGTTTTGTGCTTCATACAGATCAAGTTACCAATATGACTTTGGCCCGCTCCATTGTTAATGACTGTGAAAATGAAATGTTCTGCGGCTTGCCTTTATACAATCATAGATGGGTTAAGGCCAGGTTTGTTTCCCTAAGCATTATAAAAGCTTTTACAAAATTTTTATTGTTTTTTGTTTTGACAAACAGACAAGCTAGTTATTGGATACCCGGACCTAATCCAACTTTCGATTATTTGCCAATCTTAAATGTCACAAGCAAAAATCAAATGAGTAAAACAAAATTACGTTATGATATGCAATTGTCTGGTCCTGATCACATGGCCATTTATATACGGCCATTGGCTGATGGTAAGGTAAGCAGTTGGTCTTTCCATTGGACGCCTTTACGCATGGAATGGGAGACACCATACTTTATATACTTTTCCTATGGTGTTAACGGTGATCCTCTTAAATTTTGGCTGGAAATTGAAGTGAGTTTCGTATTGAATACTTTAGTGAAAGTAGGAAAATGATTAAATTTGATTTCTTTTATAGAGAGAATCAGGTGATTGGAGTACTCCTGCTTTTGAAATAGGTATTGTCGGTCACTGGAATCATGACGAGAGTAAACAAACGCCAGAATTTAAACAGTTCTTATCTAGTTTCCCCAAATATGTAGATCCAATTGCCTGGCCATCATCATACGATTCTTATTATTATTAGAAAGTATAGGTTTTAAGTGGAAAAGTAATGCGTTATTTTTAATAACATTTTTAAATTTTTGTAATATTTTTAAAAATAAAGACTTCTTTAAAATGTTTTTCTACATTATTTCTGAAAAACATTTTAAGGCTAGTGCCACCAACAAATTTTCGCTCTATGTAAAGTTTGCAGAGGAACATGTAAGGTTTTGAATTTGCAAGCTTCTATAATTGTCCTGGGGGGGAGTAATCCGTCGTCTATTGGCTGCATTTGGCTTCTGCACTGTGTACTACTTAGACAGTAAAACTTTCCATTCAATTAAGCCTGGCTTGACAAGAATTATCAACGGCTTACTGCGATTCAACCTAGGGTGTTTTATCTTCAGTAATAAATCGAATTTTGTTGTAATTTATTAGATGGAAATTCAGTTCATATTTGTTATGTTTGTTAAATCGAGTGGAATGTATTCATGGTAATGTTGTTATCAAATGGAATGTATTTATAGACCAGATACACATGGCTAGTCATATTTATTTCAAACCGATTGCCATGCCATGTTTATATTAAAAAAAAAAAAAAAAAAAAAACATTTAATCCAATAACGAACCATAAAACAAATTAATTCTGAGATAATCATTCAATTATGTTGACCGGAATACAAAAGTTTGTTAATCTCTCCAATATCGCATTACCCTAATCAAAAACTCATGCCTCCTTTGTACTCGCGAAAAAATAATCATAAAATCGTTTATTTTAATCGCAAAATTGATTACAAAGCCATGATAAGATCAAGTAATACGATGGCAAGAAAAACACTTCTATGTCTAGACGAGTTAGTATCGAAACGGTTGAACTTCTGTGCAGAAGTTTTCGGTAGCAAAAGAATGACAAATCAAAGTTTCGAATTAAACGCCGATACGAATGAAGTGAAAAAATCTCATAAATATGCCTGGTATTGGGCTCCAGTGTATTGTGTTGTGTGGTTTTTACTTTTCTATGTTGCCGTAATACCCTCATTCTACTCGTATCCTGAAACAATACTCATAAGAGATGAACTCAAGCATCCCAATGAATTTGTGGGCGAACGGGCTCAAATCCAATTATTGGGTCTCTCGTCGATTGGCATTAAACTGACAGGCACTGTGGAAAATGAAATTCATGCTGTGCAGTTTCTTCTGCAGGAAATTGACAAGATTAAAGCTAATGCTCGCTTAGATCTCTATGATATTGAAGTAGATGTTCAGCATTCTTCGGGACAGTTTATGTTGTGGGGCATGGCTACCAGTTATCATAATGTATCGAATGTTATTGTCAAAATTTCAGCAAAAAATTCAAAAAGCGATTCGTATTTATTGGTGAATTCACATTTTGATTCGGAAGTGGGGCTCACCTGCGGCAGCTGATGCTGGTGTCATGATAGTAATCATGTTGGAGACATTAAGAGTCATTTCCATTTCAGAGAAAGAGCTTAAAAATCCTGTAGTGTTTTTACTAAATGGTGCTGAGGAAAGTAATTTGTTGGCATCTCATGGCTTTATAACACAACATAGATGGGCACCATATTGCAAGTAAGTTTACGCTGAACAGAGGACCATTTTCATATTTAAACATGTTAGTAAAGATGTGTTCAGGGCTTCTTATTAAACCCATTTGAAATAACTTTTTAGAGCCCTTATTAACTTGGATTCATCGGGTAGCGGTGGCCGAGAAATTCTTTTTCAAACAGGACCAAATCATCCATGGCTTATTAAGGTAAATCGATTAAAAAATTTTATTTCGGCTATTTTTTCTTTTATGTTATCAGAACAATAAAAGAAATTATTTTTTTTATTTAAATTTAATTTTTATGACTGCAATTAACGATACATAATAAAAATTAGCAAATTTCCGGACAATATTTGTTTGAAACGAGAAAGTTTTCTAATAAATTTACAACGTTAATAATAATGTATTGGTCGATAATGAATGAACAATAAAAAATCTAAGAGAGAATTATTTCTTTAGCTATACAATTCGTATGAGTAATATTATTTATTATGATTATATTATTATAAAGTCGTCGTGGTCTAGTGGGTAGTGTGTTGGCTTATTAGACAAAAGGACCGGGTTCGAATCCCAGGTTAGACATCAAAACGAAAAATATTTCTTCGGCGACTTCCTCTCAGCAGATTTCTGGCAAAGACTCTGAGAGTAAAAATTGCCATGAAAAGCTTCTCAAAAATCTGTCGTTCGGAGTCGACTTTAAACTGTAGGTCCCGCCACTCATGTATAAAATTAACGCACACAACATACGTAAGTGGTGTGAGAAGCTAGGTCGCAATCCTGACTGAAGGGTTGTAATGGCCAATTATGTATGTAATATTATTTAGCGAAATACTTTCCAGACAACAACATAATTTTCTAGTACTAGGCTGGTTTAAGAAGAGGAAAAAAATGTGCTTTAATCACTTACCCATAAAATTTAGAAATCAATTTGAGGCGATCTTGCTGTCAATTCTTGTTCAAACCACTTTATGCTCTAAATTGTAATAATTTTAATTTTCTTTTTTACATTTTAATTTAATTTGTAGTAAATTTTAGTATTATTTATTTAAGCTATATTTAAATGAGCCGTCATATTTAAACAATTTATTTAAATAAACTATAAAATCATTATGGTTTTCATTTTCCATTTTAATTTTTAACATTTGAAATTGCATTTCCTGTTATGATAAATTTTTTCAACACTTTCCAACACTAAATTTGCGTGCACTTAAACTTTCTTTTAATTATAATTTAATTAGGCTTTGATGTTAATTTACTTTGTAAATATTTATCCGAAAACAGCACCACTTCGATAAGATCTTATTGTAATAAACTCACGCACTTGACTAATGAATAACAAGCAAACAGAAGTAAATAGAATGCAATTAGAAGAAGAATGTAAACAATGTAAATAATGTTGCCAGACGATGTTTTGTAACATTGTGTGAATGGGAAATTAAGTTTTAGGAATAAATAAATCGTTTAGAATTAAAACTAAAATAAACAATTTGAATTTAATCATACTTTTTTTTTTTTTATTTTTCAACAGTATTACCAACAAGCAGCTAAACATCCCTATGCCAACACTATGGCTGAAGAATTATTTCAAAATAATTTTATACCATCCGATACGGATTTTCGTATATTCCGTGATTATGGCAATGTACCCGGTTTGGATATGGCTCATGCTTACAATGGTTATATTTATCATACCAAATATGATAATTTTCAAAATTTACAAAGAGGCACCTATCAAACTACGGGTGATAATGTTTTGGCTTTAACTTGGGCCTTAGCCAATGCTGAGGAATTGAAAAATCCCCAGGCCTATGCTGAAGGTCATTCGGTGTATTATGATTTTTTGGGTTGGTTTCTGGTAAGCTATACTGAAACCACAGGTATAATAATAAACTCCATAACCAGTGTTTTTGCCATGATCTTAGTGGGTTTATCCATATTTTTAATGGCTAAAGAGACACAGAGAAATGGTGGAGATATGAAAGCAGTGTTTATCACATTTTTACAAATATTGGGTGTGCAAATATTAGCAAACTTGGCAGCTGTTGGTTTAACTATTTTAATCGCTGTTATAGTAGATGCCATGGGTTTAATGCTTAGCTGGTATTCGGAGGAATGGTTAATATTTGGTTTGTACTTTTGTCCCATGTTTTTGGCCATAGCATTAATACCTGGCTTTTATATACAAAAAACTAAGGACACGGTAAGTGTATATCAAAAAAGATCTAAACTTGTTCAGTTTGCTTAAAACTTTGTTATTCCTCCTTATAGACTCCTTTGGTCATCAATGATATTATAGCATGTTTTATGCATGCCCATTGTATAATATTGGCTTTGGTATGCATTATAATGACCTCGATGAGCATTAGAACATCTTATTTTCCCATGATAGTCATATTTTTCTATGCCTGTTCCATAGTTTTGAATATGTTAACATCGAAATTCGCTAAAAGTAAGTGATCTTGTTATTGGGTAGCCATTATTGTTTAGAAATTTATTAAAAGTATCGTTTCAGAATCTTATTTTATCACTTTACATCTGCTGTGTCAAGTTATGCCATTTTGGTTTTATACTTACATGGCCTATAGCATACTTAATACTTTCATACCCATGCAAGGACGTGATGGTCCCGAAAATAAACCTGAGCTTTTAATTGCAATCTTTGTAGCCCTTATTGCTTTCAATTTTGCTGGTTTCCTAGTAAGTTTTAGTATTTTTTCTTTTTTTTAATTTTATGACATAGTTCTCAAAAATTCTATTCTTAGATACCAATTTTACATAAATTCCATAAATCAAAATGGTTCTCTTCCCTATTTGGTGTTTTGTGTGTGATATTCATTATTATTGCAGCCACTCCAGCTGGTTTCCCCTTTAAAAAGGATGAGGCTGCTCAAAGATTTTATGTTTTGGTAAAATTCAAATTAAGAATACGGCTTCTTAACGATGAAAATAATATTATCGTTTAAATTCTAGCATACGGAGCGTGTTAGCCATGATTACAGTGGTAGTATAATTAAAAATGACACTGGCTTTTATATACAACCCGTGGAACCTAGACATACTGGCTTGGATGAGACCACCTTTAAAAAGCTTTGCCGGATTCTTGGCTTAAAAAGGAATGCGAAGAAGAGCTATTCTGTGGTCTGCCTTTATATAGCACCAGATGGATGGATTGGAAGTAAGTGTGTAACTAAATTGGGTTTGCTTTAATAGTAAAACTTCTTAAATTTTTATTTCTAGAAACTCTGCCAAATGGATACCTGCCTCACGTCCCAATCTAGTTACACCTACCGAATTGAAACTCACGAAAAAGGTTTACGAAACCCCCAATAGAATACACTACGAGTTTAGTTTAAAATCAGCCGATCGAATTGTTATCTATGTGGATCCTTTGGCCAAGGTTAAGGTAACAAATTGGTCCTTCGATGTAACACCTCTAAATGAAAATTATGAAACCCCGTATTTCATATATCATGTATACTCCATGGCTGAAACACCTTTAACATTTTGGCTAAAAATAGAAGTGAGTCCTTGGTAAATTCATTACATATAAAGAACAAATTTTGATTCTTCTGAATTTGTAGGGGGAAGAGATCTTAACAGAGGGTCCCCATCTACGTCTGGGTGTAGGTGTTCATTTTCAATATCACAGCCATACTTATACCAAGGAATTTCAGGACTTTTTACAATCATTTCCAGAATGGACATACGCAACTAACTGGGCTGCTGCCTATGAGAGTTGGCAATTTTAAATTTGAATAAAAAAACATCGCATTTTATTTTAGATTTTGTAATAAAAAATTTTTAAATTAAAAAAGTTATTGGATAATCTTACTTAGTGGCCATTGAAGTCAAAGGATATTTAGTGGGGAAAAAATGGATAGGAAGAACTTATTATGGTTGCCACTATGCTTTACTAAGGGCTGTAATGCTGAGAAGAAGATCTTATTGAAACTCTAATCTATAAACTGACTTGGATCCATCTTATCTCTTTTTAGTCCTGTATTATAAGGGCCATCCATTTCGCGGTTTCAAAAGTATGGAACTCTGTCAAACTAAGTTGTGAAACCAATTTTTTTCTTTTCAGTTGAAAGTCTGACATTGACGAAAATGGATCGCTTAACTCTCACACAACATATACAAATTATCAAGACCTACTAGAAAAATGGTGATTCTGCCACAGCCACGTATCGTACTTTAAGAGGAGATTATGGTTTACATAATCGTCCAACTAAACAGGGAATGGGCAAAATTGTGAAGAAATTTGAAGAGACTGGTGTGGTTGCAAATATTGAAAGGCCTGTGCATCATCGTTTCGCTCGTTCCGCTGAAAATATCGCTATTGTTAGTTAAAGTGTTGCCGAAGACTCGAATGTGTCGATTCCTCGTCGTTCTCAGAAATTAGGACTGTTTTACGGCACATTATGGTGTATTTTGCATTTAGATCTACACCTACATCCATGTAAAGTCCAGCTCATGCAATAACTGAAGCCAGCTGTTGGCGGTGGACGGCAATTTTTCGAACAAAATTTTCTTCAGCGATGAAGCACATTTCACACTCGGTGGGTATTTTAATAAACAAAATTGTCGCATTTGAAGAGAGGCCATTACATTCAGAAAAATTCACTGTTTGATGCGCTCTTTGATCCGAATGTGTGATTGGACCTTACTTCTTCGAAAACGACGATGGAACGACTGTCACCGTCAAATCGGAGCGTTATGGTTATATGATAAACGACTTTTTTTTGCCTGCTATTGAAGAAAACGACTTGGAGAATATGTGGTTTCAACAAGACTACGCCACATACCGCACAACTCGAGCGAATTTAGCTTTATTGCTGGAGACATTTCCTGGCCGCGTAATTTCTTGCCGTGGCAATATCAACTGGCCACCAAGATCATGCGATTTGACACCATTAGACTTTTTTGTGGGGCTACGCGAAAGACCGTTTTTATGCAGATAAACCTTCAACTCTTGAGCATTTAAAAACCAACATTCGTCAAGTTATGGCTGAGATACCGCCCAATATGTGTCAAAAAGTGACGCGAAAATTACCTCAAAAGAATCAATGCTTGCAACACTTCGCGTGGAGGTCATTTAAATGACTGCAGTATTTCACTACATATATGCTTTATTTACGTTTACTTTTGAAACCCCGAATTGGATAACCCGATAGCTTCCAAATTCAATTGAAAACGAGTAAATTTATTTAAAATCGTTTCGTTGTTTTTGTTTTTATTTGATAAAAATTTTTAAACTTATCGTATCAAATGAGTTCGTCTTAATACATAATTACGTGTATTTTATATAAATAAATTCTTATACTATACAGTTAATCAATTAATAATAATAATAATAATAATAGAAGTATGTATAATTAATCATAAAATGGTGCATAGGGCATTATTGTTTTTGTGTCAACAGATTTTATCTGTTATTGCTCTAAGCACTTTGTTCCTGTTACTTTTTATAAATTAATAAAAACGATTTCTTTAAATAGAAACTAAATAAACTTAATTAACTTAAAAAAATTTTAAAAATGTAAAAAAATCTTGAGCATTTTAAGTTTCATTGTTTATAATCTCCAACTTTCGTAAGAACTCATCCAGGAACTGACATAAGCCCAGGCGGGAAAAGAGGCCAAAAATTGTCTGAAATCATTTGTGGCATAGATTTCATCATGTATTTTATGGCCCATAATGGCAATGTCAAAGGTGGAACCAGACCAATCGGCACTATCGCGCTATTATTGAAAGAAAAAAATAAATCGATTTCTTTAACATTTCTTCAAGACAAGCTGCATTATATAGAATATTACCTCAAATTCTAAATTAAATCTTAACGGTGTAGGATCTAAGGCATATGAAAAGTATACAAAATAGGGAGCCTCAAACTTTTTCTGCAAAGGCAATTTGTTAAAGGACCAATCCACCAATTTTGCATCAGCCAAGGGCTGTAAGAACATGCTCATATGATCGGGTCCGGATATTTCCAAAGTAAACAACACATTACGCGGAGAGGTCTGTTGTTTGGCAATTATTTCCAGCTTAGGCCAACCGACTACAGAGGGTGCCGGTGCAGGCACAAAGAAACTTTGATCTCTGTAAATATATTTGCAATAAGAATATGCATTTTAGTTTCACTATTGAAAACTTACTTCCAGCCTAGCCATCTGCTGCTGTATATGGGATAGCCACACATTAATTCAGTATCGCAATCTTCTTTGCCAGCCTTCATGAGATTTGTGTCTTCGAACATAAAATCAATAGAGTGGGGACGACGATCAACGGGCACCACATAGAATCCTGAATCTTGGCGACGTACTGACATCGCAGGATCACCTTCATGGAAAGTGCGCGTCGTATGCTGTATGGAAATATTGTTTTCCAAAATTCAATTACATTAGCTTAGCATTAAAATGATTACAATACCTACCACTGCATAGAATCTTTGTGGAGCTTCTTTCTCAACATACGGAAAGCCAATGGGTGTGGCTGCCAAAATTATGAATACAATCCAAATAACACCGAATAAGGAAATAATTGTTTTCGATTTACGGAAGAGACAAAGTAAAGGCACCTGGAAAACATAAATAAGAATTTTTAATTGGAAAATAATGCCAAAAAATCAAATATTAACAGAAATCTTACCAAAAATGCCGAAAACATTAAACAAATCAAAACGGTATAGCCACCAATTAAAAATTCTGGATTAGAATTGGCACCATCACGACCTTGCATGGGTATAAAAATCACATAGAAAGCATAGCAGAAATATGAATAAATCAGGAAAGGTAGTATCTGGCACAAACAGTGTGGTACAAGCCAAAGGAAATCTTCAAATGAAAATCAACGTTTTTTTGTTAATAATTTTTCTGTTTTAAAATTTCATTAGTTTTTCTACTTACTTTTCTTATGGAAACACGTAACAATATTCAAAATTACTGACAAAGTATAGAAAGTTATTGCTATTATAATGCAAAACGCCGAACGTATACCGAGTGATATCATAACGATGGCCACAATACACAAAATGAGACAATGGGCATGCATGAGTAATTGTAAGGCATAAGCCAAGGGCAGGCCATGTTCCTTGGTGTGACTTAAATATATGGCAGGTAATATGCCCAAAATAAAGAATATCGGACAAAAGTAAAGGCCAAACATGAACCAGGGTTTGGAGTACCAGCTCATGGGTAAGCCAACAGCATCCAAAAACCAGGCCATAAAGAGTACAACCAAAAAGGCCAACACCACCTGAACACAATTGAATGGCCAATAAAATGCCAAATTTGGTAAAAATACGGCGTCTAAACATGCCTGTGTGATGGGCCATATTCCAAATGTAGGCCAACAAAGTTAAAAGAAATACAACACTCGCCACAATATTGATAATCGTACCAGCTTCCTCTGAATAGATGATAATAAACCAGCCCAGAATATCATAAAATATCATATGGCCCTCAGCATATTTCTGTAAATGAAGAAAAAGAAAAAAAAAAACAGCAATATTAGCTGGTGTATTGCGATAAAAGCGTTTGTATATCTACCGCTGGATCTTCCAACTCGGGCGCATTTGCTAAAGATTTCGCTAAGGCCAATACATTATCGCCAGTCGATTGATATGTTTTCCTGGGTATGGCATTAAAGCGATCGTATTTCGTGTGATAGACAAAACCATTGTAGGTATGGGCCATATCCAAACCGGGTATATTACCAAAATCGCGGAAAATTCTGTAATCCGTTTCGGAGGGTATAAAGCCATTCTGAAACAACTCTTCGCCCATTGTTGAGGCATAGGGATGTACAATATTGGCGCCATAATATTTCATAAGCCAAGGATGATCGGGTCCAGACTGAAATAGAATTTCACGGCCACCAGAACCTGCAGAGTCCAAATTTATAACAGCTCTGTAACAACAATAACGATGGTGTTGTTAATGAAAATGATACCGAAAACTAAATACTCACTTTACACTATCCGCCCATTTATGTTGCGTTATAAATGCATGTGAACCCTGCAAGGGATTCTCTTCGGCTCCATTGAACAGAAAGATAATGGAATGCATTAGCTCATGTTCATATTTTGTTAGGACACGCATTGTCTCAAGCATAATTACAATCATCATGCCAGCATCACCAGCACCCGCGCTACCCGGTACCGTATCGTAATGGCTATTAATCAGAAGGGCCGAAGAGCTATTCGAATTCTTGGCCGATACTTTAACCACCACATTTTGTATGCTCTGATAACAATTGACCATTTTCCAAAGGACATAATTGCCCGAAGCTATTTGCACATCCTCTTCGATATTGTACAAATCCAAACGGGCCTCAGTGCGCATTTTTGCAATTTCCGCCAAAAGAAAAGCCACCGCTGACTGTTCATTGGCTGGGCTGCCTACTACTTTGGGGCCAATTTTCGTTAATCTCAGCAGCGTATTTTCAGCCCTCTCTCCTATAAAACGTCCGGGATTATTGGCCTCCTGCTCGATCGTTATGGTCTCCGGTAGATAATGGAAACTGGGTATAACAGCCAAATAGAAAAGCAGAAACCAAAATGCTATGAATACCGGAGCCCAGTACCAGCCAAATTTACTGCGATTGTAAATGATTTTCATATTCTCATATTTGGATTTCATCATGACAACCGGGAAACGGTGTTACTGCAATGATAGGAGAATAAATTTCAGAATTTATTTATAATCAGCAAAACAGGAAAAATAGTTTCTTTTGAAAATTTGCCGATAAATTGCAATCGATTGTAAAAATGTTAATTATAATCGAATTATAACGTTTTGTTATGTGATAAGAGCCAGTATTTTATAATGGGAACTAAAATTAAGTAACTTTAGACCAAAGCTAATCTAATACTTGCTGTGGGTCTATGCATTCACAAGATGGTTGTTAAGTGCTAAGCTCCGTGCACAGGCCATTAGACTTTAATCGTTATTAGTATTTATGATTGAATTTAATCTTGTAGATAAATTGTTAGCGATAAGTGCAAAGAATAAAAAAGAAATTTAATTTTTATTTTATAAACAATTTAATCTGTTTTGTGAAGTGTTTTGCAAAAATTACAAAAAAAAAAACCGAAAATGAATTTTAAAATTATGTCTAGACTTATTAACAGAAACATATGTATATTTTCTTTATTTTAATATTGTGATTTAAAATTATTAAATTCATTAAGATTACAGATTTCTTTGTGTCAATCAAATAAAGCGTAAAAAAGTATGAGTTCAATATTCGCAAAATTCTGATTAGATTGATTTGAGTTGTAAAGGTGTACGAGGTCCGTTGAAAAAAAAAAAAGACGATGGCATTCAAATCTATCACCAATTGCACGGACTAATGCAACTCCACTCTCCACATTTTCTATAACGGCAGAGACCAGAATCGAGTCATAATGGACACGGTTTTTAATCCGTTTTGCCAATTCGGGTCACTTTTTGGATCGATTATGACGCGGATTTAGCCTTTATTTATTCATCGGTATTTATTTAGCAGGAGATCAAGGAGATTTTTATTTGTAAAGTTTCGAAAACAATCTTTAAAATTGTTCGTCTTCACTGGGTTTTGAAATTGATTTGCTTGCACTTTTAACTAAAAGTCAAGCACTCTAATCTCTACACAACGCTGTCTCGATTTGTAGAGTTTAAAAGTATTACAGCCTAAACAGTTTTACCTCATTCATAATGCACTCCAACAAAACCCATCCTAATCTTTGAAAATGGCTTAACAAACTCTGAATCAGAGTCAAATTACAAACTTAATCACACCGAAAAATTTGTATCTCAAGAGATATGCTGGAATTTCTGAGTTTTTAGGCAGAAGTAACTGCCGTGGTCTAGTGGGTAGTGTGTTGGCTTATTAGACGAAAGGTCCGGGTTCGTATCCCAGGTCAGACATCAAAACGCAAAATATTTTTTCGGCGACTTCCTTTCAGCAGATTTCTGGCAAAGATTCTGAGAGTAAAAATTGCCATGAAAAGCTTCTCAAAAATCTGTCGTTCGGATTCGGCTTTAAACTGTAGGTCCCGCCACTCATGTATAAAATTAACGCACACAACATAAGTGGTGTGAGAAGCAAGGTCGTAATCCTGACTGAAGGGTTGTAATGGCCAATTATGTATGTTATGTATGTATGTATGTATGTAACCTACATATTTAACAATAAAAATTAATAAAATTAATTCATAAATTTATTATAAACTTAACTCGGAACTAAATTATATGAGGTCCCCATAGATTTTTAATTATTATTTTCACTTAAGCAACATTTGTTTAATTGTTCGTCGGATTACTGCTTTAATTGTGTTTAGGCATCGTAATAGACTTCCTTCTCTCTCTCTCTCTATCTTTTTCTCAAATATTATAAAAGAAAACAACTGTTTTCTTCATCAAGATAAGAGAAAGAAATATGTTCTACTCCATCAATAAACAAGAATAAGATTTGCCCCATACACTAGTGTTGCATTTACACTTTCGATAAAAATACCCACTCACTAACACAACTATGAGAAGAGAACAAACCACCGTTATGTTAACATATTAAATATTATTCATCAATAAACCCCCAATAATAATAATGAAAGACCACATAATGATTTAAATCAACTAAAATTAAACTACACAAGCAAACACAAACAAACAAAAAAAACTTAACGCCACCATCAACATCATTATTACGAATATATTTTAAATTGTCTAAATTCCAGGCATAACAATACGGCAGGCAAATGATAATGAAATCATTACCAATACAATGACAACAAACAAAAATAAAATTAAATGAATTGAATTGAAATGCATTGCAATGAATTAAAGTTCACAATACTTTGTCAACGAACATTTAATCACCGAATGAACGACAAGAAAAAAAAAAACAACAAAGAGAACCACAACAAATCATACTAACATCACGAACAATAAAAATAACACAATTTGCCCTTCTGGCTAATATCAATGCAATGTAAAACAACAACAACTAACAATACATATTAGGTTTTTTTTTATTTGTTTGTTTGTATGTGTGCTTAAAGTTTTCTCTCTCGAAAGATGTAAAATAGAATTATGTTCGGCTAAGTTCGACTCTGACAAACCGTTGCTGAACACATCTTTAGAGAATTTATTACAATGGCTGATGTATACTATAGTATTGCCTTTGCCACATACATACATATGTATTTGATGGTGTAGGGTATAAAATTATCACTACAAACCGATGAAAAACACTGTCATACCAAAGCAATTATTTCCGTGTTTAAGTGAACAAATGAATGAAATGAATGAGTGACTGACGACTGCCTGCCTATCAATGTTTTGTGTTTAACCGAGTATGTACTGCATGGGATACACAGGATGAATGACTTGGGAAACGACTAAAAAGATTTGCAGTCTACATAAACATAAAAAAAAACTTAAACACTTTGTCATTGTGTGTAAATGTTCGTGGTACGCATAACAAAGCATATGTATGTCTTCCTTCCCATAGTTATTTTCCAACGGGAGCAACAAAAACTGAAGAGTAATATGCTCAAGGAAAAATATTAGTTCATTACTACAATACCTCTGCAACAATATATGGTAAATGCAAATTTATTTTGTGTTTCATTATCTTTAGTTGATTTTACTACAATCTCTTGAAGCAATGTGGTTTATTTGAAACATTATTTCTGATTTGATTTTGTATGTAGATTGCCGTAAGACAATAATGTTGTACAATTATTATGTTCAGTGACCGACCATTAACTAAGCCTAATTCTAAACAATTATTTCGTTAGAAAATGTTAAAAAATAATGACTAAAAAAATATAAAAAGAAATATTTTGAAATTTAACAGCATTCCTTACAACATGACAGTCATTAATTAACCATAGTCGTCTATAATTTTTTGTCCATAAATGTTCTATTTTGAAAAATAAAAAACAAAAAACGATTAACAATAATTAAATATGTATACCTATACCCCGATTTACACTAGGGATAGGTAAAATCGTGTAAATCGAAAACAAACAAACAAATAAAAGTAAATAACACGTATCGATGGCTTAATATAGAAAGATCGTGTCTTAATTTTTCAGTACATTACAGGAGAAGGAAAAAACTTAATAAAATCTAAAACAAAAATGTTATAAAAGCAAGTTTAAATGCGGGTTTTGTTAAAAATAAATCAGGAATTCAAATAACGGTAGTATATACTATAGTTGAAGTGTTCACTCGGTACAAATAGTCAAAAATATTTATTCAATTTTATATGAATTAGGGCTTTTTCTTTTAATTACTGTAAGTCAACTATTCGTTAACATAGAAAGCTGAATTTTTCAGAGGATGTGTATGTGGGTTTTGTCTACCAGAATATTTAAAAACCCCGATTTTGAGATACGACCTTTCTATATTAAGCCATCGATATGTACGTTTATTTTGAAAAACATAAAAGCAGCTATCTAATCATTAAAATACAAATATATAAAAGTGTATTTCTGTATAAAAAAAAGTACCATGTAAATCGGGGGATAGAAGCATTTAAATATCACAGTAAATAATTATTTGCTTACAAAAAAGAGAAATTTAATTACTTTGAACACAAAAAAATCAACAAAAATCAATCATCCCATGGGTATAATAAACAAACATTGCGATTTGTTTATATGCTTACACTCGTACAGCGTCATTATTTATCAATATTTTGTGAGTGTAATATTTATGAAAGGGTATATATATTGCCATTGTAACAACAACAATTTGATGATAACATAACAAAAAAATTTATCATGAGAGTGACGACGCTAACTACAATAGTGATATCGAAATAATATTTCTTGTATGTATTAGCATTTAAGAGCACATAAGTACATAAGAGATAAATAATAAATTTCTCTTAAATGCGGAGGAGTTGAGTAATAAAAAAACAAAAAATAAATAATTTTGGTTTTTATTATAATAATGATGAATAAGAAAAGAGCACAACAACACACAAACACAAGCAAGTGGGTAGTGTCGATGTGACTTTTTAACCTGCATCGGAAGAAACAAGAAACAGATTGTGAAACCATTAAAGTGTGTCAATAAATTTATTGAAATGGAAAACACATTTTCCTTGTTTTTTTTCGTTCTATTTTTTTCAATATAAAATATTTAACAATAAATACATATTTTATTTATAAATAATATGAAATAAATCATTATTTTTACCTTGCAAACAAGAAATTATCAGTTTAACCACAAATGCTACGGTCAAGATTTATTCAAGGAGAGATCACGTTTACATTTTATGAATTCGTAATTGATGATGCTCCATAGATGGGATCACCAGAGTTGAATATGAATTTAAATTATATTTAAAATTCATAAATGAAATTTGTTTTAGTATTTATTAAGTGTTCTTACATTGATGACACATTCAGAAATGTAATGTAAATGTTGTTTGGTATATTTGCCCCTAACTTTTGGTCACGTTTTCTGCTTTTAGAGGCTTTTTTTGTCTCTTATAGGCTAAAAGTTATAAATAAAATGTTATGAAAAATAAAAGGCAGTGGCATAAAAAATTACGAAAAGTAGCAGTTCTTTCAAAAAGAACAAATTGAAAAATTGTTAAATCTGATAGCTATTAGTAACTAACCATAATCATGTCTCTAAACATAATACCGTAGTCACATCTAATGAGACTTTTGGAATCGGCTTTATTTAAGTGGTTCTACAGATTTTTTGCTCAAAGTTTACTTTCTGAGCAAGACCATTTTTGGTATCAAAATTATTGGAAGCAACTGAGACAACCAAAATGTTTTTATTTGTTGCAGTATCAGTGCCAAATATTTTCGACCGTCTAGCTTGCGACTTCCTCTCAGCAGATTTCTGGGAAAAACTCTGAGAGTAAAAATTGCCATGAAAAGCTTCTCAAAAAATATGTAGTTCGGAGTCGACTTTAAACTGAAGGTCCCGCCACTTATGTATAAAATTAACGCACACAACACGAGTGGTGTGAGAAGCTAGGACGTTGTACAATGAGTCAATTCGACCTCCGGGTACTGTATTTGTCACAGTTGACAAGTACACGTCCTCTAACCTAACCTAACCTAGCTTGTTTAGAACACACCTATCGAACTCCAACTGTACTTCGATTTATTTTTAATTTTCATAAAAGAAAAATTATAAAATTTGTAGACGTTCAATTTCGACATTTAATTGGGCACAGTTTTGTAAAATAATTTATTATTTATTATTATTTTGTGTGTGTTTTTTTTTTTCTGCAATTTGTAATAAAAAATTGTACATCATTTCCTATAATAAAAATGATGAAAATTTTCTTTTGCAAATTTGATTTAGCGCAAATTTTTTATTACCCTTATATTTTATTTACTTTTTCCTTCTTCTATAGATTTTGCAAATAATTATGTGAGAATTTTTAACAGAATTGCTATTAAATTTCAAAATAATAAACAAAATAAATACAAATTATTTGTGCCATATTTTCTATTTCTGACGATATTATTCGTACACATCGACTCATAAACTAAGATGAGCCAAAAACAAAAATTATTTTGGCTCGCAAATGTTTAAACAAATTGGTAATATTTCTTATACACACACGTGTGTGTAGCTTTAGTGTTTGGATTTATTTTTACATTTTTTGTCAAAATATATACCGTACGTACATACATACGTACAATTCATTAGAAAAATTAAAATATTTTGTTTTCCATTTGGGCCGCATGACAATTTTTGATTTTTTTTTTTTCAAATGAAAAGAACACAATAAAAAATTTCACTCACAAATAATTACATGTTAAGTATTTAAAGTTTTCCTATTTAATTACCGAAAGAGAAAACAAATTTACAAATTTAAGTGAAAAACTAAATTTTAAAATTTAAAAATAAAACGATTATTTAGATCAACTTAAAACACACGCAAACAAATATATTTTCAATGCAATAAGAAAAAAAAAAAGGAAGAAAGACTAACAAATAAAAGAGGGAGAGAATTTTGCGTACAAGACAGACACATTAATTGTATATTTTTAGTTCGAGTTTTATTGCTTGGAATTGAAATTGTGCTAAAATAAGTAGCAACACTTAGTACATACGAGTGCAATTTGTATAAGTGCCGTTATTCAACACTGCTCAACATTGAGTTTAAATTACTAATACCCTGTTCCTGTAAGACGCTCGTCTGAAGAAGTTCTTTAGCCTGAAGAAGTCCTATAACACCTTCGGCTGAAGAAGTAATTTCATTGTATCAAGAGTTTTTAAAACTGTCATGTTTTTTTAATGTAATATATGAGTGGTAGCCATTGAATGTCACGCTAACACCCTAGAAACACCCGACATTCGTTAACATTTAGATCTAATGCCGGCTTTAATTACCTTACAACATACTCTGATAGAGCATTTGCACAGGGATTGCAATCTCTATTATTGAAGTCGCCGTAGTCTAGTAGATAATGTAGATAGTTGGCTTATTAGACTGAAGGTCCAAGTTCAAACTTCAGGTCAGACAATAAAACGAAAAAATTTCTTCGGCGACTTCCTTTCAGCAGATTTCTGGCAAAAGCTCTGAGAGTAAATAAAATTGCCATGAAAAGCTTCTCAAAAATCTCTGTCGTTCGGAGTCGACTTTAAACTGTAGGCCCCGCCACTCTTGTATAAAATTAACGTACACAACATAACTGGTGTGATAAGCTAGGTCGTAGCCCTGACTGAAGGGTTGTAATGACCAATTATGTATGTATGTAATCTTTATTATCAAGGGTGTATTAAGTTTCCACACTTATTTAATATTAAACAATAGCAACGTCATGAATTAATAACACCCGAAACATTTCCAATTTCGTAATGTACTACGTGGTTTTCAAAATAATTTCTTTTAATGAAACATACGTTGTAAAAGTCGTCCGTTGAACATAAAGTCCGGGAAAAGGCCGAATATCTGAATGAATCTTCCAAGAAAAACTCTGACTCTTAAAAACATCTATCTATCGAGTCGACTTTAAATTGTAGATCTCCGCCATTTATGGATAAAATTAACACACACACAACATGAAAGTGATGAGAAGCTAGTTCATAACTAAAGGGTTGTAATGATCAATTAAGTAAGTAGATAAATGAAATGGAAATCATTCTGTATATAAAAAAATATACATTTATTCATTTGAAATAAGCACATAATAATTCACAATTAAGTTTTATATATAAAAAAAAATAGAAAATAAATTTACGAAATATTAAAAGTGGAAATATCCGGATAATAATGTGGTTTGTATTTTATTTTAATTTATTTTTTTTTTTTAGATTGCTATACGAATATGCATATACGAATATTTAAAATCTTGAAATTTCGTAATATAAGTTTTATTTTTATTACGTTAAGAAATAAAAATTAATTTAGAAACGTTAAAAAGCGATGTTTTAAAAATCCATTTTATATAACACAAGACGTGATCTAATCCACAGTGTATGTATAAATTTGACCAAATTACTTGGCAGTGTTTTAAAATTTAATTTGTTATTGTTATTGTCCGACTCACAATTTATTTTTAATTATGTTTTCATTGCATTATTTAAAAATTGTACATTCAATTTGTGACCACACTGTCTGGTATGCAAGTGCATTACAACAGATGTTTTAACCCGCAACAAAGAGACGTTCAAAGGTTAACAATTGTTTAAACGTTTCAGAGAAATCACTAAAATGAATGGGTTTTTTTTTTCTTCGTATAAATAAAATGGAAAATATTGCAACACTCACACAATTTTAAAGATTTTTACACAATTTCTTTTTCTTTTGATTTTTTTTTTTTCTTCAGCATAAATTTTCTTTAAAGAATTATTTTTTTTAGCGTTTTCCGTGCATACAGTTTTGCATAAAATTCATGACTAATCGAAACGTTGCGGCAACGAATTGTGGGTCTTTAGCAATTAAACATGGCGCGCACACACACATCGCCCCATTATAGTCATAGTTTAGGAAATAAAGATTTAAATTATGAATAGACTGTCTACATGGACCCGTTCAGATCAGAAGAAAAACCGCAAAAATTTATTGAATGGCAACGATACATGAAAATCTTTTATTTTTTTTTTATCGTTTCTACAGACAAACTGTCATGGCTTTTTAATAAATTATTTTTATTTTCAAAATTTGTTTCATTAAATGAAAAAAAAAAACGAAACAAACAAAAAATTTTAAATGTTACGTTGCGTACTGCATAAAGATCACGATCTTGCCGGTTCGATGTTTAAAAGTCTTCTAAACCGTATGTATGCGGCTATGACAATTATGATGGCCATTGCAACAGACAGTTAAGAGATACTCAGCAGCAAAAGACGAATACAAAATAGGCTCTTAAGTCATATTGTGGTTATTTTTTCTGTTTTATTTCTTATTTTCATTTATTTCTCTGCATAATTGGCTTGATTTTCAGAGAAATTTCTTTAGAAATTCTCTTAATTCACTTTAAATTACTCTTTACTTTGTTATTGTTTGTGTTTTTTTGAAGAAATTTTAAACTTTATTTTATCCCTCCTTATGTTGTAATAATTAAAATATTAAATATCCTTGTCTTGAAAAAAAAAATTTAAAAAAAATAAAAATAAAACAAACACATACTGAACTCGTATTGAAATAAAATAACGTTGATCGTTTTGAATTTGAAAATTTGGCGCCGTTTTTTTTACTACGACCGTTGCGTTCTTAACGCGCTACTGCACTGAACTGTTTTGCTACTGCAGAAGTTCCATTTTATAACTTTTTTTTTATTATTAAAAACAAAAAAGAAAATTATAAATTATAAAAGAAAATAAAAATTTTTATTACTTTTATCATTTAAATTTTGTTTTGTTTTGTTTTTGTTAATTTATTTATAACCCACCATATTCGATTTGATATCACCCGCAAGCCCAAAAGTGTTTAAATGTTCCCACCGATCATAAAAAAAATTTCTTTTTAATTTTGTTGTTATTAGTTTACACCCCTCTCAGCAATACTATAAGCAAAATACTTTTTATCACTGGTTTGTGGAACGTATTTTTGAGCGATAACCCAGTAAACAAAAATTCTTGAAAATCTCTAAACAAACTTTAAAGACATTAATAATGTTGTTGTGGCCACCGTAGTGAGTATTGTGCTGGCTTAATCGATGATATATTGAAACTTTTGAACTCAGTTGTGACATTTAAAAAACAATACTTGCTTCGGCGAATCCCTAAGAGTATTTTTCTGGCAATTGACACTGAGAGTAAGTTAACTTCTATAAAAAAAAACTTCGGAATCGGCGTAAAAATGTACGCCCCGCCACTATCAGGGTATCAACTATACAACTAGCCAAAGGGCCTCTCTATATGAGCCCTCCATTTTATTAACTCGACAGACACTAGTAGTCCTACATATTTCTAACAATTCTTATACAATTTGAAAAGGAATCTCTTGGAAAAATATATAGAATTCCTTTTTCCGCCTTTTTCAGGTTTGACTAAATTGATAATCCTTGGCCGATGCGTGATCGGGTCGTTCCAATTGTCGTGGGAACGACCTTTATATAGAAGCATTCTAAATACGATACCAAAGTATGATCAATAATCGTATATTTTTCAAATATTGACTTCTTGATCGTAAAAATAGCGAACTTTGTACAGATTGTTCGATTTAAAATTTCCTTTAAAAAATATTTTTCTTAATAAAAATAAAATTATTACTTAAAAGTACCATACCAAAATGCGTTCTAAATATTTGTTTATTTCTAGAAACAGGAATTCAAAACCAAATCGCCAGACTTTGCATGATTTTAATCGAAAAAATTAAACGAAAAAAAAAACTTTGTTTTGATCTGATATAACGAGCGATATTATTATTATAAGATTAATTTTGTCAATGATAATGATTGTGAAAATATGTTATCAATTCAGTTAACAAATTGTTTAAAAATTCAATTACGAAGAAAAATGCAACCGGCGATAACTAAGTTCGAAAAAAGAATTCTTTGAAAAAGCAAAAAAATAATACCATATGGACATAATGACAGAAGAAGAAGTCTTGTTATAAATAAACTTAAAACATGATTCAATCTTTTTGATTTATGGCCATAAACCTCACGAACAACTTGTGTCTTAAATTATATCACTCAGTGTAGTTTGTATAAGAAACGTGCCTTTTAATCACTTTTTTTTTAATATGAAAAGGGAATTAAAAAATAAATAAAAAAATTTTTTTGGATTTGTTTTTTCTTTTTGTGTGCCTTTAATCTTAATCGAATATTTTTTAGTCATTAAGTATTCGCCGGTATTCTATAATCAGTCAGACAAACATTTACTTACTCAGGCTGACTGGAAATAAAGTGTGAATAATAATGGTTATTGCCATAAAACGATCGATCGATTGATTATTCAGTGATTATCGTAATAATTATTAAACAAAACATGGATAAGGCTTTAATCGGCTTTATGCTATACTATAGGTGGGTTTATTATTTGTTTTTTATTTTTTGATTAGCATTGCATTCGAGACATATTGTAGTCATTTTGCAGACGCTTTTTTTTTTGTGAATAGAATCATAGAAATTGTTCTACAGATTAAAATACATCAATTGGCGAAATATGTGAAGTGGAAGTATAAAAGCGGTCGTCATACGAAAATCTTGTATATAGTTGGTATTAATACACCAGCCGCCCTATGCTCCTTAGAGCATAGACACCCAACGGCGGTCTCTGAACCCGCTTTCGGTCCTGATTTATAACAAACATAAAGTATTCACTAAAAGATCCACATCTTGCAACAAAGTCGGATGTTGACTTATTAGACGAAAAGGCCCGGGTTCGAATCCCAGGTCAGATATCAAAACGAAAAATATTTCTTCGGCGACTTCCTCTCAGCAGATTTCTGGCAAAGACTCTGAGAGTAAAAATTGCCATGAAAAGCTTCTCAAAAATCTGTCGTTCGGAGTCGACTTTAAACTATAGGCCCCGCCACTCATGTATAAAATTAATGCACACAACATAAGTGGTGTGAGAAGCTAGGTCGTAATCCTGACTGAAGGCTTGTAATGGCCAATTATGTATGTATGAACCTTATATTGGACATGGCTTTAAAGGTTATCGCTTTGTGAATCCGGTATCAGAACACATATTATAATGACTTACAGTTATTTATCGACAATAAAGTGGTCATTAGAGCCCTAGAAAATGTGTAGGCCACATTGAAGATAGTCCAAGAATGCCAGATGTCTCTAGACGAGATAGCAAGTCATTCGACAGATACCCTCTTATGAGTTACTGGACACAAGTACATTAAAAGTAAGCCAATGCGCTTGCAAAGGCTTGTTCAATGAAAAACTCAATTCAATTTAAACCTGACAATGATATTATTCTACATAGAAGCAAACAAATGAACTGCCACAAACTTCATTCATTTGCAACAGAAAGATTGGACAATAAAACCAATTAGATATGTCTCTCCTTACAAAGTTATTCCTTTACAGAAATGCAAACAATTAAACTTCATTCCCTTGCATCAGAGCGATTAGATATGTCTCTCCTTACAAAGTTATTCCTTTACAGAAATGCAAACAATTAAACTTCATTCCCTTGCATCAGATAAATGGGATAATGAAACCACATGCGGAGAGATAAGACATGTTTTGCCCGATATGGACATACATAAATACATAATTGGCCTTTACAACGATTCAGTCAGGGTTACGACCTAGCTTCTCACCCCACTTATGTTGTGTGCGTTAATTTTATACAAGAGTGGCGGGGCCTATAGTTTAAAGTCGACTCGGAACGACAGATTTTTGAGAAGCTTTTCATGGCAATTTTTACTCTCAGAGTCTTTGCCAGAAATCTGCTGAGAGAAAGTCGCCGAACAAATATTTTTCGTTTTGATGTCTGACCTGGGATTCAAACCTGGGCCTTTCGTCTAATAAGCCAACACACTACCTACTAGACCACGGCGATATGCCCGATATGGATGCATGCAGAATAAAATTTGTTTGAACTGCTATGAATGCACATGCCCAGAGAATGGGAATATTTCATATTGATGTCTGCAGAAGCTGCAACAATGAAAAATGGGAGAAGACCCCCAGAACAACTTCTTTGACATTGTGCTGCGCTTGGAAATCCAAGAAAATATCTTGAACAGCCAGAATTTATTGACAGAACGTGTATATAAACAAAATTCGAATGCCTACCAAGAGTTGTGATTATTTGACGGTATAACCACGGGAGCTGTAGCCAATTTAACCCCTAACCTATCCCACGTAATAAATATTATGATAAAATTATTTACTTATGCAAAACGGTCAATTTTGAAATTTAAATTAAAATCTCAAGAATACATATAAAACTTTGGATTAAACAATGACTCAGTGAAAGACAAAAACTGGCATCAAAAACAAAAGCAAACTTATTGAGGGATTATGTTTTTTAAATATTTTTTTATTTGTTTTCTTTTGATTTCATTTAACTAAACAAATAAATAAACAAACATTAAAATTTCATAGAATCGATAGTAAAAGGCCAAATTTAAAAAACTTTGTTTGATAAATATTATAAACACCATTGTAGTAGACATGCTAACCAGGAAAGTACACAATTGGCAATAAATAATTGTCCCAAAAGAACTCATACGTAGTACGTACGTAGTTTGGAACTTACCCACACCATTGCATAGGCTTTTACTTTTTTTTACACAGGGTAATAATTATTTTGGGACAATTTATTATGGCAATGATGATAACTAACCAATAAGATTTTAGCCAAATACATATTTTATCAGTCAATTTTCTGATATTTAACCGTAACGATCAAACACATTAACACACTCTTTTTCATTTCACGGCAATATTTTCATTGATTAATTTACTTGAAGCGCAACTTGTTTAGTTTTTGTTTGAATGTTTTATTGAATGGCGTTTAATTGCTTTTATCGTTTACGATATTATAGCTTTTCTGATAACTTGATCCCTACATAACGAACTTGTAGCGTGAGCATGAATGTTTTTTTTTTTCGTTCTATATTTTAGAGGCATAAATTCAAAGAAACGTATCAATCTCGAGTGAAACGTGCGGGCCTAAAGACGTTCTCATAAGTTGAAAATCGATTTAAAATTTAAAATCAAATAAAATCCTTTAAAGGATTTTAAAATTGAAATTAAAAGAAAAACTCTAGACAAGAGCAACGGTTTTATATTTGAACCGTTTATCGTGCATACCAAATATTCAAAGGATATCGGATTGAATCGTCAGTAACAATGGGTGTATGTATTGAAGAAAGAAAAAATTATGAAAAAAAAACAAATTGAAATGGAAAAGTGAATTTTGAAGAAAATTTATTTTGGAATTTTGTAAAAATTAAGAAAAATAATTGCATTCAACGAGTGAAATTGAAACAATTTAAGTGTTGTTAATAAAAAATAAAAGTGAAAAAATTACAAAAAAAAAATAAAAACAGTTTTTAAAACAATGTAAAGAATTGAAATTTTAAATTGGAAACCAGTAAAGATTTTACACTAAAAATGCTTTTGAAATGACTCAGCTATCCTCTCACTATTCAGATGAAGTTTTAAAACAAATTTCTAAGTTTTTAAAAATTTTATCTTAAAATACGAAACATTATTATTCTACATGTTGCTTTATACCTTATTAACTATTACTCTTTTGAATAATTTTGTTATCAGTGGCTGATTATTTTAAATTGAAAAGTGTTAACAAAATAATGAAAAAAAAAACATTTTTTTAATGATATCAATCCATTTGCTGGCTTAAGAAAAGATGAGATTTTTAGATTTACCTGGAGCAGGCTTGTTTAACAGAATATGAACATAACCATCTTTCCCTGCGTCTGGCCTTTCATGAGTATGCTCTATATAAGCTCTCTATGTTATTATCATGATTATAGCGCAATAAATATGTCTTAAATCTCTAAAAATTTGTACATGAATTACTGACTCAAGTCCTCACGGCACAGATTTTGCTTTTGTTTGCGGCTTTTTAGCCGAATATAACGGTGCAACGTATTGGTATACGTTAATTTGTTTTGTTTTTGTAATTAAACTCCTTCATTGTGGATATCGAAGTATTTATGATATTAGATTCGATTTTAATCATTATACCCCCTTTGAGTATTTTATATCGAATTTTTTTATTTCTTTTCTTTATTATTTTATAGACTTTCCTTTAATAAAAATCGGTAATTACAAAGTGTAGCAATAAATGAATGAACGATAAGGCCAAACAAATGAAATCTAACATTATACCAGCAATTTAATTTGCTTTTTTTCTCTTTTGAAATCAATATTTGGTACAAATTTTTAGCTAACCATTAAGCAACTAAGCCGCTACAATTTATTTGAAAATTTTTAATACTAAAAAAGAAAAAATAAATTTAATTTATTAAACATAAATAGAAGGAAACCTAGCTACCAATATGTCTGCAACCATAATAAAAAACAATAATACATAATAATGAAATTAAAATACAATTAACAATATCACCTTATCGTAGCTACATAAGTAATATATTAGCCGGGAGTGTATGTATGCAATAGAATTAATAATTCAAAATATTTTTTGATTCCTTTCATCTAATGGCTATCCACTACCTTAGTGACTAATTTAAGCTGATTAGTTCAACATTTTTTTTTATTTATTTATGGCCAAAAACTAATTACTAAACATTGACCTGTCCGACTGGCGATTTTCTACCTAACGAAAGTGAAAGAAAAAGTCCCGAAATTTTTGTTTATCTTGAAAAATTCTTTGTTTTTGTTCATATGAAAATATTTCATTTATACTAACTTTACAAGGAAATTAAATACAAACACACCGACAAATAATTAAATTTCAATTAGAGATAAAAAAATATGAAGTTGTATTAAATATTCTAATATATATTATAATACGTTCAACATATGTACATAGATACATAGTGTAGTATTTACTTTTCTGAGAAAAATGTAGCATTTTTTTTGCCTTTTTGCTTTTTGCCCTTAAATTGATTTGTTTGTGTTCTTTTGTAAAAAAATATTGCCCTCAGACAATGTAAAAGTTTTGCACTTTGCTCTTTTTGCATCCCATAAAAATTATGATATGTTTTATATTTATGTTGCAATAAACTTTATATGCGTTTATTTTTTTTAATTGCTTAAGTAAACTAGTTATCGAAATATCGATTTGCGACACTCATAATTATTCTTATTTTAACGAATGCCATAAATAAACAAATTAATTGTTAGTTGACATTCATAATCAGTAATTAGTTATTCATTTAATTCATTTGAAATTAATTTATTTTGATTTCGTTTATTACTTTCAGTTCAAATCCAAATACCATGTTGATGTCGATTTCGAAGTGCCGAAAAAGATCAATTGGTATTATGCCCCCCTCTTTGCAGCATTCTGGTTAATAATCTACTTATCGGTAGTGGTTACACAAATTGATCACTTACCCAAGGCTTTACATATTAAAGAAGAGCACAAGTATCCTGATAGATTTATAGGTGAACGTGCTGAATTAACGTTGATTGGTCTATCGCGTATAGGACCGAAAGTGGTGGGCAGTGTTGCTAATGAGGTGACTGCTGTGGAATATTTGAAAAATGAAATATCCAAAATACAACAACAAGCGAGTGATTATTTTGAATTTGAAATTGATGTCCAAATAGCCAGTGGTAGTTATATGCATTGGTCCATGGTGAATATGTATCAGTCTATACAGAATGTAGTGGTTAAATTGAAAGCCAAAGATTCAACAAGTGATAGGTATGTGCTAATGAATAGTCATTTTGATAGTGTGCCTGGTAGTCCGGGTGCAGGAGATGATGGATCTATGGTGTCCGTTATGTTGGAGGTAATGCGTGTAATATCGAAATCGAATGGACCTCTTAAGCATCCCATTGTATTTCTGTTTAATGGTGCTGAAGAAAATCCCTTACAGGCTTCTCATGCCTTCATAACGCAACATAAATGGGCTAAAAACTGCAAGTGAGTACGATTAGTGATTAATGTTCAGATGGCATATAATATATAATACAATACAATACATACATAATTTTAAAGGGCTTTAATAAATTTGGATGCTGCTGGTAGTGGCGGCCGTGAGTTACTCTTTCAATCCGGTCCTGAAAACCCTTGGCTTATGAGATATTATCGCAAGGTGCCAAATCCATTTGCCACCACCATGGGTGAAGAGATTTTTCAAGCTGGTCTTATACCCTCGGATACTGATTTTCGTATATTCCGTGATTATGGCAATGTACCAGGTATTTTCGTACTATGAAAGTCCAGTGCCATGGCATTTTTATGAAAATTTCAATCCGTTTTTAAGGTCTCGATATGGCTTATGTTTTTCATGGCTATGTTTACCACACTGAATACGATAGGATTAATATTCTAACAAAAGAATCTTTGCAAAATACGGGTGATAATATCTTAGTTTTGGCCAAAGGTATAGCAAATGCACCCGAAATGGATGATTTGGATAATCCGGTAATATTTCCACTATACATAAGGTATCTTAAGAAGATAACATAATAAATTTTTAATTGCTTTACAGGCTAATTCTGAGGGTCATGTTATATTTTACGACTTCTTAGGCTGGTTCCTGGTATTCTACACAGAAGGCACGGGCGTTATTATAAATATTGTTGTATGCCTAATTGCTTTGTGTGCAATTGGCTTCTCGTTATATTTCATGTCAGCTAGGTCGGGCTTAGGTTGGCCTGCAATTTTTACCCGCTTTGGTATATGCTTTGCCATACAAATGATTTCTTTGGTTTTGGCTGCCGGTTTAACAATTTTAGAGGCTTTGTTTCTGGATGCTGTGGATAGATCCATGAGTTGGTATTATTCATTTTGGCTGCTGATTGGCTTATACTTTTGTCCCATGTTCTTTGGCATGGGCATTTTACCGGCCGTCTATTTGGAAAAGACCAAAAGGGTATACGATTTGTTTTTTTAGAAAAAAATTATAAATTTTTTATAAAATTCGTTTTTTGTTTTGATCGTTTAAAGGATCCTTTAAGTTTGGGTTTTCGCATACAATTGTTTATGCATTCCCATTGTTTGTTTTTGATTATCCTAACATTGGTTTTGACCGGCTTGGGCATACGTACTTCGTTTATGTGCATGTTAGCTGTACTCTTCGATATAAGCGCTTTGGTTATTAATTTAATAACGAAATGGCATCGTAGAGCCTATTGGTTTGCCATTGCCACTATGATTTTACAGATCTTGCCGTTTATTTACTACACCTCTATTGCACATGCTCTCTACATGACCGTAATACCAATGAGTGGCAGGGCAGGCTCGACAAGCATACCCGATATCCAAATGTGCGGCTTAGCGATATTTTTCTCGGTTTTATTTGCTGGAGTTATTGTAAGTACAACTTGAGGAACTAAGAGAAAACAGCCTGCAATTTCAAATATCTTTTCAATTTCCAGATGCCTTTATTTTTGTTTTTCCGTAAAACCCGTACCATTATATGTACTTTCCTTTTGGTAAATTTAATATTTATAATCATGGCGGTAACACCTGCTGGTTTTCCGTACAAAGCTAAGCTGGCTCCTCAAAGATTTTCTTTGCTTGTAAGTTATTGTTAAACGAACAGAAATTCGAATTCGAAACTTCTTATGAATACATTTTAAAATTCCCGTAGCATGCTGAAAGAACTTTATACGATGCCAACGGTAATGTACGTCTCCAAGAGGCTGGCATATATATTTATCCTCAAGATCGTCGCATCGATAGTATCGATGGTAAGTTTATATTTTCAAATTTAAATTGTTTTTTTTTCTAATAAATTTTAAAAATTTTTTAGATTTTGTGAAAGACGTGGGTCAAAAGCATGCAGTTTCTGACTATTGTGAAACGGAAATGTTTTGTGGCATGCCTTTGTACAATCACAGATGGCATAAGGCTAGGTGGGTAGAAATATCTTGAAATCTGTATCGAATTTAAAAAAAATTGTTTTCATTGCAATTAAAATAGAGATACTGCTTATTGGATACCTGTGGCTGAAGCACCTATACTGCCTACAGCTAAGCCTGTGTTAACCTTAAAAGCCAAGACAGATCTTGAAGGCAACTCATCGGGCAAACGTTATGAATTCGAGCTGCAAGGACCAGATCATATGACAATCTTTATAGATCTCAAAGAAGAAAGTAAAATCATTGATTGGTCCTTCAATGATACCATGTTAAAAGAAAAATGGGAAAACCCCTATTTTATTTATTTCTCATATGGCAAAGATAACCGTAATTTAATATTTCATATAGACATAGAGGTACATTAATTTATAATCTGAAATCTTAAGACTTTATTTTTTAAAAAAATGTTTTCCCTTGCTTTTAATTTCAGAAACCATCTGGTAACTATAATACTCCCAGTTTGGAAATTGGCATTGGCGGCCATTGGATACATCAGGAAGTACAACGTACGGCAAATTATAAAAATTTTTACAGGGTTTTCCGGATTATACCACCATTTCAGATTGGGTGGCCTCCTATGAGTCTCGGTTATTCTAAGAATAGCTTTGTAGCTTTTAAATATACTCGAAAGCGATTAAAGAAAGTTAATAGTTTTTAAGTTTTAATTAATTGTAAATAGAAAACAATTTAAAATTAGTTTGTATGCAATAAAAAAATAAAATTTAATTAAGTTTTAAGTCATAAAGAACAAAAACAATAAAAATAATAGAATCTTATGAAAAATACAAATTCTAAATTTGTTTCGTTTTTAGAATTTGAGCGAATAAAATTGATTCGGCGTACAGGCATTTCTGTAGAAGCTAAAAAGCTATGAAGATCACCAGCACCTCTAGCTATTGCCTTGCATTATCTACACCTAGGCAGAGATTACCTGAATGACAAGATGATTTAGATTTCTTAGAAGTTCGAAAGAAATAGTCTCAAACGGCCAAGCGATTAGTTTTGTTTCATCTGGCCTTCATAATGGTATAATACGTCTTTGTTTTAAGTGCAAACGCGTTGTGTTAATACTTTCCTACTGATCTAACCTCACATACATAAATACAACAGCGTTAATTGGTGTATTTTCCCATTAAAACTTCCTTGAATTGTGACTTAAATCAAAAACATTGAATTTCTTGTTTCAATTGCTGTAATTGCTCGTTAAGTAATAATTTCTTCCCTAAGGACTAAATGATTTAATTTACATACACAAACATAGTATATGTGTGTACAAAAATGTCACACCTTAACAGACAATATGTGTGTAAATTGTGACAAATTGAAATTGAATGTTAAAATCTAACACACACAATCGCAAGTACTTCCTTTCATGGTGGATATACTCTTTAGTATGTACTTGCATATCTTAACAAGTGTTTATCGTAATAATAACAGTTATGATTTACAATTGACATAAAATTTGTTATTGTTTTTTTTTTTTTGTTGGAGTGGTGAATGGATGATGCGGGTTTAGAATGGTGTACTCTCGTGTGTACATAAATCGGTTACGGTTGACTAATGTACGCAAACAGAGAATTACATTTGAATAGAATACCACAGTTACATACATTGTTGATGGTCAGACGCTTAAAATAATTAAATCTTACAGCGTTAAATTAAAACTAAAGTTTAAAAAATATATATGCTCCGATATATAGGATAATAAATTTAAAAACCAATCTTCAAGACATTTCAAGATAAGATCAGACGTACTTTGGACAAGATTTTTCTTTTTTTTGAAAATTAAGCCAAACTTCATTTGCTGGTCGTTGGATTATAAATTAAAACTTTCAAACTGAAAGGACTTGGTCGTGATTGTAAAATTATCAGAGAAAGGTAAAATATAAATCATGTCTTCATCTTGTCATTCACTTATGACCTATCATTAGAGGTGAACTTGGGAACTTGTTTAATGAAGGACACATTTATGTAATTATAATCCTTAGGAAAAAGTTCAGATTAAAACCATAGCAAACTAAACATACATAATTGGTCATTACAACTCTTCAGTCAGGATTTCGTCCTAGCTTCGCACTCCAATTATGTTGTGTGCGTTAATTTTTATATACATGAGTAGTAGGACCTACAGTTTAAAGTCGACTCCGAAAGACAAATTTACTCTCAGAGCTAGTGCCAGAAATCTCCTAAAAGGCAGTCGCCAAAGAAATATTTTTTTTCATATTTCGTTTTGATGCCTGCGCTGAGATACGAACCTTGGCTTTACTTCCAATAAAAGCCAACACACTATTTTTGAAAAATTGTTTTTAAAATATTTTACAAAAATTCCTAACATTTCAATCTTTTACAATCTCGATAATAGGCATTAGAAATATGAATGAAAGAAAAGTGAAAAATAAAACAGAAAATTAAACATTCCGCATATAGTCGCAATATAAAATTTGTTTTTTTGTCTTGTTTATTTTGAGTAGATTAATTTGTATCAAAAACTTGTAGACGTTTTCGCTTTTTATAGTTTTAGTCTCTCTCACTATCTTTATTCGAATAGTCTGTTTGCGCTCATGCAATGTCTCTGAATGCAGACACTCACCAGTAAGTACGCATATGAGAGACGATGGTTAAATTATTATTAGTTTTGGGGACCCCTTTGATAAGAACTGATGCTGACTAAAAAAAAAAAAACCAAAACAAATTTTAGTTTAAGATTACTCTTGTGACGGGTGGACGCTGTAGAAGAACACCAAAGGAAATAACAATCAACGTTTAGATTGTAGCTACGAAAATATTCAGTATACGCGCGGGTACGTATTATTTACAATTTTAATCATAAGAAGATATAAGATTACCATTTAAAAAGGCAAATTTATCTGAGATTGCAAGAAAAAAAAGGAAAAGTAAAAAACAGAATAAATTATGCAATAACAAGTAGTAATAATTTTATGTAATAATAATAATAACAATACAATTTTACAATACATTATATTAAATAGTTGTACGTACATACATACATACATACATATGTATTATACAGACAACATTTACTATAAAAATATATATGAAAACGATCAATCAAATGATTTACAATATTTAAAGCAAAAAATATGCAAAAATTTTGAAAAAATTTTGTCTATGAAGACTTTAAAAATGATTTTCATGTCTTACAATGAAACGAAATTATTCCAGAATTTAAAAAGAATTATTTCCTCAAGATCTTAACGATTTAGACAGAAAATGCTTTGAACAGATCACTTCTTGTAAGCATAGTTGCCAGATTTGGCGATTTATCGTCATTTTGACGATTTTGAGCTCTAAAAATGTCATTTTGACGACATGACGATTTATGCCTTATTTTGACGATTTTTAACAATTAAAAATTTACATAATTTTCTTTACTTTAGTATATTAAAGGTTTCCTTAAGCTTTGTAAAACAAGGTGTAAAGTATTATATTTTTGAGTTATCTTGGAATACCTCAGATGATTTTTCTGTATTTTATACCGTTTTAATACTTTAAAAGCCAAAAAATTCCAAAATTCGTAAATATCATCGTAATTGATAGACAATTTTAAAAATTCGATTATAGCTTTTAATATTCCCATCGGACCAACACATAGGGGTTGGTTGTTTTTGGAACTAAGAAAATATATTATAGGTATGAAAAAAGAGGTTGCAGTATTTATGGAGACAAGGTTTGAATATTTTTATACCATAAGTAACACGAAAGATCTCTGCAGGAAGGTTGAGTTCCACATACGAATAGCCCGCCTACACTGGCCAATCGACCATATACGGATGCGTTGGGCGAGAAAGACAAGTGTTACGTAGAATTACATGATCTTTATAAACAACGAATCATCATTGCAACGATGCTCCAATAAATCAATGGAGTTGGGACACTATCGTTATTAACGACCTACTACGGCCTCACCTGTATACGGTCGAGAAGCCTCAAAATAGAATTTAAGGGCCTATTGTATTCCATTTTCGGTCGGTTATAAATGGTGTAATTTGTAAGTAGATCAGATGAAGTGAAGTATTTATTGTAACGTCTTAAGAAACCATGGCACTGAAAAATGTCAAGATCTTGTAACTTCGTAATATTTACAGATAGGTATAGATGATGCGATATTATCACTCCCTAACACTGACTTTATATGTTTTTGTTTTTAAAACCTTTCAATTTATTTAATTATTTTTTCTGACGATTTTTTTACGATTTCAATGAACGACTTTGACGATTTTTCTCAAATATTTGACGATATGCTTCATTTATCTGGCAGTTATGCTTGTGACTCTTATTACAAGACACTGTATGAGGTAGACTAACATAAAGCCACCAGAAGATTTTAGAAAAATTTACTAAGATTTGGAACATATCTCGCATATTCTTTATGTGGTACATACAGAAAGTTCTTTTCTTTATTTTGAATTAGTCTAGCAAATTTGTGGTTGTTATTCTGTTCAAAAAAACTCGACTAGCAATTTGTCTTTACGTTTTCGATAAATAAAAATCGATAAATTTATTAACAATAAAGACTATAAAAAAAAGCTATTTGCAGATATGTTTGATTTCGTTGAATATGAATCGAAATAAAAAACAAAAGTAAACCAAACTGATTGATAACGCTTTACAATATGGACTAGATATAAGAGTATATATAAGAGTTATTAAGATTTCTCCCCTTATACTGCCAGTTCCAATTCAAATTTTGATTCAGTTGGCTTCGGCTACAGCTTGAGCAATGAATTGTTTTAGTAAATTTTCAAAAACAACACCAGAAATGGTCAAGGATGAAGTTAGTGAATATTGAGAAACAAAAAAAAATATCCTTTTAAACAAACAATAAAAAAATTAAAATTTTTAAAATTCAATTATTAAATTTCTTGCAGTTAATTGATAGCGAGAAATCTGATTTGAATTTGGTGGATGAGATGGCCTCAGCTAAAGAGAAAGGCAGTAGAGTGGGTTGGTATTATGCTCCCGCATTTTTGCTATTCTGGTTGGTTCTCTTCTTTGCCATAGTGGTGCCAGTATTTTTTAATCTACCCAAAGGTTTAACATTGAAAAATGAACATGAAAATCCTGGCCAATTTATTGGCGAAAGAGCCCAAAGAATTTTACTCGATTTTGATATGATTGGACCAAAGGTTGCTGGCAGTCCATGCTAACGAGAATACAACTGTACAATTGTTAATAGACGAAGTGGAAAAAATACGCCACGATATGCAGCATGATTTGTATGATCTGGAGTTGGATATACAAGTAGTATCGGGAGCCTATTTGCACTGGTCTATGGTGAACATGTATCAGGCTTTACAAAATGTTGTGGTGAAACTAAGTTGCAAGAATTCGTCTTCACAAAATTATTTACTAATCAACAGTCATTTTGACTCGAAAGCCGGGTAGTCCAGGTAATTTATTGCCAGGCTTTGTTTTATAAAATAAAATTTAAAATTGTTTTTTTTTTTCTTGTTTTTAAGGAAGTGGTGATGATGGGGCCATGGTTGTCATTATGTTGGAGATCTTAAGGGTTTTAGCTACCAATCGTCAAACCTTTAAGCATCCCATTGTTTTTCTATTCAATGGTGCCGAAGAAAATCCTTTACAAGCTTCTCATGGCTTTATAACACAAGCACAAATGGGCCAAAAACTGCAAGTATGTTAAAAAGATTATTTTTTTTTGTATAATCAATACAAACGCATGGAAGGGAGGATGAATGATCCTCACTTAACAATAACACTGTATTTAGAATGCTCGTTGGAATTTCAACACATCTGAAAATCAGTTGAGACTATTATATGGCTTTATTAGTCCATTAGGACACATACGCTGTGTAACTTAGATCCTGCTATTTATCTGACAAGGAAAGCGGTTTTATTTATTAGTTTTTTACTAGAACTATTAAACTTTCTGCTGAAATATTTTTTGCTTTTAAACATTGCCGCTACATTGCCTTTAACTGCTTCAGTAGAATTTATTACCTGAGTGTTGGCAACTTATTTCTTTTCCTTCCAAATAATTGAAATTTTTAAAATAATTTATCCTTCCTTGTGAGTGATTGTTTCATTGCCTTTTTTGGATTACGGAAGGATTTATTTAAATTAAAAATCTATGAAAATTCTCTGGAAACACCAATTATTATAACCTTAACATGTTAATTTTCTTTTCTCTTTAAGGGCTTTGATCAATTTGGATTCAGCGGGTAGTGGCCATCGAGAAATTTTATTTCAATCGGGACCCAATCATCCTTGGCTAATGAAAGTAAGTTCAATTTAGGGCCTGTTTCTGTAAGACAATTGATTTGAGACATATGCCAGTTTATACAGAAAACACAAACAAAATTCAGTGTTTTTCCATACAAAAACTAAAAACAAATTATTAAAGAACTCTGTTCAAAAAATCTGAAATTGATTAAAATTTTTAAGATTTGAAGGAAAGTGTTATAAAAAATTTTATAACCATTGTGTAGATAAATTTTGTACAATTTTTCGTTTGTTTTTGTTTTTGAAGTACTTATTAATTATGAATTAATTGATTTTTAATTATTATGTCCACTTAAGTATGTATTTTATTGCCCATCTTTATTTATTTATAACAATGACAATAACAATAATAACAAATAAACAAAAAAAAAAAAAAAAATCATGATTATAAAACAATTATACCTACAGGGTAGAAATATCAAAAAGAAAAAAAATCATAAAGAATTCGACACTGTGTCCAGATATCAAAAAAAATTATACGATAAACGCATAATTGCTTGTTAAGTATTTATGAATTTTCAAATAGAACATAAAAAGAAATAATAATAATTTTATCTTTATAAACCATTGTTATAGGAACGATAAGATTAAACGATATGCATTTACTAGCTATCCATATCTGCATCTATTTTCGTTTTATTTCGTTTCAATCCTCTTCCCTTGTCCCTTTTCCTGTTTTTTTTTTATATTTTGATTCATAAAAAAATCATGATTGTTGTTGTTATTGCTATTGATGATAAACAAGCCTTTCTTTTTGTTTTTATCAAATTGAAATTAAAAATAAATTTTTTCTTGTTTTTTTCTCTTTCTTTTAGTACTACAAACAACATGCGGTAAGACCTTATGCCACATCTATAGCAGAGGAATTATTCCAGGCTAATGTTATACCCTCGGATACTGATTTTCGTATATTCCGTGATTATGGTCATGTACCCGGTTTGGATTTTGCCCATTCCTATAATGGTTACGTCTATCATACGAAATTCGATAAATATGATGTTATACCCCGTGGTACCTTACAGGCCACTGGTGAAAATATTTTAAGTTTAGCCAGAGCCTTTGCCGATGCCCCTGAATTGGAAGATACAGAGGTAACAGCTATTAGTTTATATAAAAAAACAGACTTTAAACAATATCGATAGCACTTTCTCGAATCCAGTTCTTTTACACAGGAGAATGTACCCACTTTTTGTACTGAATGTTCACACTTTCTGTACTGAAATGTACACACTTCTTTAATTCCAACATCCGCATGTTTTAGTAGAAAGTTGTCCTTCGTAAGAACTATGCTTGCCCGTAAGCTACGTCTAAGCTAAGATTATTTTTATCAAGGGAAACAACATCGGTATGACTGTAGTAGTGAATAACGCACCTCGGTATACGAAAACCCCGACAAAACCAATAAATGAGAGAAAACAATACAAACGATGGGAAAAACTTATTAGTCTTAATAAATCTATCGACTTATTCCAGATCTAATATTTTTGAATTAAATGAAGTTACGGAAATACACTTGTGCCTGGAGGAAATCGTTGTAAAATCGCGCACTAAAAAGTATATGAGAAACTGGTCCTATCGTCTTTGATAATTGTCCCTCAGGTATGAATGGATTACTGACTCAATCCTCACCATTATGTCTAAGAAAAATATAGGAATGGTTGCTGATAACCAAATGATTTCTTAGTCAATCATCGCGACATAAATATAAGCCAGCCAATACGACATTGTTTAGAATATAACCGATAGTGAAAAATGACTGACATTCGGTGACTGGAGCCTAATTTGTATGACCAGGACATTCAGGACCTCTAAGAAGTCAAATTGCAGACAGAATGCGCAAGAAGGCGGTCGTTTAGGGAGAGGACAAGACTAAAAATTTTATTTGTATCCACTTGGTAAAAATAAGATATCTGACGGATAATTGTGGTCCCTACATTGAGCACTGTAGGATCTGTAAGTTTGACCTAGACTGGATCATAAAAGGACAAAAAAGGTAGTTTATGCTGATACAGTTTTTACAAGTTTTCCAGCAAACATAACATAAGAACAGAATTAATTCAGAATTAAGGCTGAATTTGGAGAGTCTTCTAGTAGCTGAAGAATCCCCGAATTAATTTTTTTTTTTCTTTGTTTTACGAATTTTTCATAAAGACTTTTGAGAAAGTTAAAGTATTATTGGATACTATTTTTATAATAGATTTCTTTTTAAACTTATCTTTATCAATCCTTTACTATTGTATTACAGAAATATGCTAAAGGCCAATCAGTATTCTATGATTTCTTGGGCCTTTTTATTATTTACTACACCGAAACTGTAGGACAAATTATCAATGCTTGCGTCTCCGTCATAGTTATAATAGCAATCGGTGTCTCATTGTGGCGCATGGCAGCCATTTCATACATTTCCATTGGCAATATCTTAAAAACCTATGGTTTAATTTTGGTATTGCATATAGTGGGTCTGGCATTGGCTGTCGGCTTGCCTTTGGCCTTGGCTGCCATATTTGACAGTGGCGATCGGTCTATGACTTGGTTTACAAATAAATGGTTGGCAATTGGCCTGTACATGTGTCCCACATTATTTGGTTTGGCCATACCACCTCTGTTATACTTGAGTTTTAGCCGTAATGTAAGTACGAGTATAAATTTATGGGAAGTAACAAATTTTTGAATATTTTATGAAATAAAAATCTTTTATTTTTTAGGATAAATTGCGTAAAAGTTTCAAAATTCAAATTATACAACATGCGCATGCTTTAATTTTATGTATTCTATGCTTAGTGATCACATTCCAAGGTATTCGCAGTGCGTATCTTTTATTAATTTCCTTATTCTTTTATGGTTTATCATTGATACTCAATCTGATAACCACCTTACACTACCGCGGTAAGTCAATAGCTTTAATTCTCTCGTTTTGAAATGCTTATAATGTTTTCATTGCAGGCAATTACTGGATTATACTCATTATTTTGGGACAAATTTTGCCCTTTTTATATTTCTCTTATATATTCTTTGCCTTAACTAGTAGTCTAATGCCCATGATGGGTCGCTTCGGTACTAAGATTAATCCAGATTTATTAATAGGAGGCTTAGTTGCCTTAGGTACCATTTTAGCTATGGGCTTTGTGGTAAGTTCAAACCATAATAGAAAGTACACAAAAAAGAAAAATATTTTGAATTTTACGCAAAATTTGCATTCTATAGATGCCCTTGTGGAATATGTTCCGTCGTTCGAAAATATTATTGGTATCCTTGCTAGTGATTACATTTATTTTCTCTATGATTGCCATAACGCCAATAGGTTTTCCATACACACCCAAAACAAATGTAGGCAGAATAAACTTTTTGGTAAGCTTATATCATTAAAAGTTATAAAAAAAAAATTAAATTTTAATGTCTTCCTTTAACAAACAGAATGTACGGCGTGTATTTTATGAATACGATGGTACTGTTAGTCTTAATGAATCCGGATATTATTTCGATTTTCAAGATAGACGCATACATTATCCGATTGAAAATGCGATTGATCTTAAGGATATGGTAACGATAGCGGAAGATTGTGAAGAATACATGATGTGTGGTTTTCCATTGTTCAACCATCGTTGGGTTAAGGCAAGTAAGGAAGGCGTTTGGCTGCCCACAAAAGAACCAACCGAATTGCCTGATATACCCAAAATAAAATTATTAAAGAAAACATTCAATAGCAACAATAATACCGCTCGTTTTGAATTTGAATTAAGTGGTCCACCCCATATGAGTATATTTTTATCGCCTATGGACAATGTAAGCATATACGATTGGTCTTTCCTAAAGGAACTGCTGAATAAATTCGTGCCGCCCTATCATATCTACTTTACGTATGGTAAACACTCAACGCCTCTTAAATTCTATGTGGACTTTAAGGTAAAACAATCATACTTTTATTACGTTAAAATGGCAAATTCGCTTAATAACCATTACACCTTTTTGCTTTTTTTCTAGTTAACCAACAAAAAAATGAACGAGCCTCTATTCGAATTAGGCATTTCAGGACATTACGTCAGCTTTGAATGGCCGCGTGGCAAAAATGCTCAAGAATTTCTTAAAAAATTTCCCGACTATATACATGTTATGGAATGGCCAAGTTCTTATGAGCGTTATATATTTTAAGAACTCAAACTCGAAACTCACCGTAGTTATTAATAAAAATTTATTTTAAATTCATTTTGTTTTTTACATATTTTAAAGAGTTTTATTATTTTTTGTTTTAGTTTAACAAGCATATGTATATTTTTTTATAATAAAAACTGAGTACAATTTACTATAGATAGCATCATTTTATGCTTATATGCTACCACTCATAAGTTTTTGTATGGAACGATCGAATTTCCTGCAAAAGACACAGGTGGACAGATGGATATTATAATTTGAGTTGAAAGAAAATAGACGAACTTACTTTGAATTAAGAGGTTCACCGGGTAAGTAAAAAGGATTGCATACTGCATCTGTATAAAGCATATGAAGATTACGAAACATCTAGAATTGTTATAAAGATGAATAAAAAAACCAGTAAGTATGTACGTACATGAACAAAATCTATTTCATATGGGTAAATATGTGTATAACAGGGTAACAAGAATATTGGTTTTGGAACTAAACTTTACAGCAACAATGACCAACATATCGTATGTCTAACTTATACCTTTAGTAACCAACACCTCAATACATTACCAATCCAAGAAACTAAACACACCTTACAATGAGGTCGATTCAAGTCTCAATGGTAGCGTTTTTAGTAATTAGGAAATGGACAATAGGATACTCTATAGCATGAATGCAATATTCTTTAAGAAATTAAGTATATTGGAAACTTGTTAAGACTACAGCCAGTGTAGAAACCAGAAACTATAGAAGGATCAAAAAAAGGTATTCCAATTTAAAAGCGGCAAGTTATCGGCCGTATAACCTCTCTGATAGAATTTTGCATATATTTGTGGTTAAGATTACTATTTTACTTTACTAGACTTATCAATTAATAAAATATTACTACTTACCGCTCTCACTTCATTCTCCCTTAAGGCTATATTGCCTGAATCAATGACCAAAATAAACTTAATCTTTGTATTTGTAACAAAACCGTAACTAAAATTAAACAAAAAGAAATATACTCCTCCTCCGTATGTTTCCGCCGTTGAGTCAACTTACATTTTATGTGTTTCCGTGGCGTATAATAAACCTAAATAAACTTCTTTACTTTCGGGTGTTCCTTTAGTAACAGGCTGACACTTTTCTTCGATAACATCGAGAGCTGCATGAACCCGATACTGTAATTCCAATTCTTTATCCATATCCGTGGTAGTCAGATAGAGGGGGGCATTCTTAAAAGAAATTTCTTTGATTTATAGGTACTATGGTACTTCGACAATTCTTTACTTACATCCTTTCCAATTATTGAAATACAAACAGCCATTTTTGTGTAACTAATTTCCGATGGAATGCAATTTCTAAAAATTATTTTTTATTTACTGTTTTTTCTTCTTCTTCTTTTTTTTTTGTTTACATTTTTTCTTGTGTAGTGTTGCCACTGTATACGCATGTTTCAACAGCTGCTTCTATCAAATAACCGTTTTAATCGTTGGATATTTTTAAAAGCAAGATATGTGTAGGAGATATGAATTCAGAATTCATTTTAACGATTTAAATATGTCCTAAAGGAAGATTATATCATAAATTCTTCCGCTATTATATTTAAATTGTTTATTCCGGGCGACTGTTATCATAACTCAAGGGTTATTGCTAATAGAGCGTTTCATAGCAAATTAGTCCTATATATCCTCAGCAATTGGTGAAGAAGAAGGCAACTTCATCCGTCCATGCAAAAAAAGGATAAAACTCCAGTACTCAGAATTAATATATATGAACAACGGACGTTATACCCGATTTCACAGGGAAAACATCTGAAGACAAAAATATGAGTTGCAATTTAATTAAAATGCTTGATTATATAGCTTAATTATAAGCGTTTTCAATGAAGAAAAAGTCCAAGGACATCGTCTAAGTAAGATAAACTGTTCCTCTGCCTGTCAACAGTAAAGTTAATTTATTTAACAGTTCACTCTCCATTGCTTTACGCCGGGTGAAACTGTGACTGAGACCAAGTTGACACGATTGACTTGATCGAAATACGTAAAAACCCTTCCTCACAATGGCTACAAAAAGAACAAGACTATTCTGATATCGTATTTGTCTAGTTCTATCTATACTAAGATTCATCGCTAAAAAAGATAAATTATTTATAAGCCTTAAACAAATATTATCATATAGGTACATAACTAAATGTTTAGAAAAATTAGAGCCCGATCATAACACATACAAATTGGACTAATATATATATGAAAAGTAATTGTTGAAATTTATGCGTTTGATTAGCTTGGAAATTTGTATATTATAGCACTTGCGTTGGCAGTACGGTCTCTCACTTCTTTCAATTTATTTAGTAATTCCATTTGTGAACATAGCCAAAGATGAGATTATTTTTAATTCACTTTACAGTAATTAATCCAAAATTATTTACAAACCAAAAGTTATGGCTTATTATAAATTTATTTTTTAAAGTATTTTTTTAACACTTCATTTATATTTTTCGTATTCTCACTAAGAAAACCTGCAAAGTACATTAAGAAATATTGCTTTTATTATTGTAAATCAATTCCGATAAACATAAGGGCATACTTTTATTACTTCGTTCTCCTTTTTGGGGAAAGACATTAAACTAATAGCAGTAAGTATTTTTGTTGTATTTGATATTTATCTTAGGCAGCTGCACCTAAACGCTTTTGGCGTTCCAACAATCGTCTCTCACGTTCGAATTCCTTCATACGCAAAACATAATCCTCATATTCACAGGTCATATACTCATGTTTCTCATGGTGGCATTTGTACAACCAGGGGAAAACATCAGCACGGCAGGCTCGGTATTTCAATAGTTTATCGGCACAATAATCACGATCGGCTAAAGGCAGTTTGGCAGAAATCATTTCTTCTGCGGTCGCCTTCATGACACGTTCTTTGCGATTGGGAGCACCCATAAGTGGATCGAATGTGGGTACACAATCTGGTCCAGGCATGGTATCAGGATGAACGGCACGTGCGTAGGCGTTACCCATTTTGTTTGGTTGGAAATTTGCCTTAATTAAGCAATTTTTTTACACAAAAATATTGAATTTAAAAGCAAATTACGTAAATTTGCTGGTAAAATGTTTGATGGTACACAAATGTCAAATTGACAGTTCAGCACAGATGTTTTTGACATTTGAAAGTGTAATAGAATAGTTTAGGGTTTTCGTAGCAAGCATTCAGAGTGGGTTAATGACACAATTAATTGAGACGAGCGAAATAAGTCTTACGTCTCTGTATTGACTACGTAATGGAATATCATTAAACACGTATATATATAAATAAATATGTTGTTTTTTATAAATTAAAATAATTTAAAACCCTTTTGTATTTCTTTACTTTTTCTTAAAGTTGGAAGTATGATAGAATTAGTCAAACGTTTACGGAACGGAAATTATATTACGATTCGGTAATCGTTCAGAAAAATTAACAACCTATATAGGTTTCTTATATACAAAACCAAAACAATTGATTCAAAACGTAACAGAACCTAATGACTACTTATGGTACAGGGTTGTATTTGTTAGGCACAAAATATTGTGCCTTTACAATCTTACTGTGAATATTAATTTGACGTTTACTAGAGAGACCCTATCAAGGCAGATTTATAGACTGAAGAATGACAATGGGAAGAAAAATGCAAAAGAAAATGATAAAATCTACTTCGATTGTCAGAAAAGCCTGACTGAAGAATGACAATGGGAAGAAAAATGCAAAAAAAAAACAACAAAATTTTGACAATCGAAGAAGTATCAGCTGTGTAGATACTCTCACCTGTTATATAAATACGCCTTGGACCCTATGATGTCAACATGAATCAGTCGTCAAATAACTTAAGAAGGGAATAGTGAAGTTTCCGAGTATTTACGGAGGAAGATAATTATCGTGTGTTTTTACACTATTTTGTTCTCTAACATTTCTTGTTATTTCTCTTTAATTTTGTTAAATAATTTTGAATTTCGCGTAAAAAAAATATAAAACATATCAATCAAAATGAAATCCTAATGATACAAAAGATAATTATGTTTCTAATCATAGAGTATAAAACAAAGTTCAAAGTTACGGCGACGCCACCTCCCTCATTAATAATGATTAATTTTGTGCAAAAGTAGTGTTAAAGCGGAAAAGAAGATTTTTTTTTTGGCAGATACGTCATTATTAACAGCAAAAACAATAATAACAATGAAACGAAAAACAATACAATATTCGTATGCATATTATTTAACATTATAAAAAAAAGAAACAAAAAAAATCAAAGTGATTAACTATAATGAATGAATGAATAATTTTTATAAAATGGAAAATAACAACAATTAGTTCAGTAACAAAAAAAGAAAACGAATTTAAAAATAATAATAATAATACCTACCTACCTACAGTACAGTATAATAACAAACAATATGTGGAAAAATGTATAACAAACACTTTAGAGAGAGAACTAAAAAAAATTAACAAGAAATTTCTTTCCTAAACCAACAAATGAAAAATTAAAAATTTTGAGAAAAAATAACAAAAACTTGTTTTGGATTGTGATACAAGCAGAACGTCAGTCACTGGATGTGTGTGCCGTGTGGCCGTGTGTGTGTGTATGTTTATGTTTATGGGTAACAAACAAAAGCAGTTATTAAAGTGGTGTAAAGAGAAGTGATTGTTTTTTGGGTTTTTAGTTTAGCTTTAAGCGAATGAAAGAAGTAGTGAATGTAAGTGAAGTGTTTTAAGTTCAAATTTCGTTCAAAATTGAAACAACCAACAGCAGCAAACAAAAGCTATACAAATTAATTTTATTACAAAAACAATAACAAGGAATAAACAGTAAACAAAGAGAAAACAGAAACACTAAAAGACCAACTAGGAAGTAACTAATTTTCGTTGTTGCTTGTTTTTTTTTTGTCTTCCAATGTGTTTTTCTTTAATTTTTAATTTTTGTTGAATGTTGATTTCTCAACATTGTGTTGCGGCTGTGTGCGTTTATGTTTTTGTTGTTTAAACACAGTACGTACCATATATACACACATACCTCATCATTACCCATCATAATCTTCATCGTCATCATATGAACCATCAACCTTAACGTAATCGAAAGACACACACACACACAAAAGACAAAAAACGAAACACTAACATCAACAACAATTGTAAGGCACCTACAAAACTTAAAACACAAAGAGAGAAAATAAAATAAAAACAAAAACAAAAAAACAGTATCAAGATGTCATCATCGATTAAAGTTGCTGTGAGGGTTCGTCCCTTCAATACGAGGTAAGTAGAGTAGAAAATATAACTCTATATACTCTAATACTACGTAATACCGTTAAGTTTTTCTTTTAAATGGAAAATCATTGATTATTTCCTCTATGTTATAATTACGTTTCAGACGGTAGACCTCGGATTGTAAATTAAATCAGATTTTCATTGCATTAAAATATTATTTGAAATATATTTAGGCATATTTAACATACAATATATGTATTTCGATAAATAGACCTCTAATCGTAAAAATATATGCACTTTGCCTATATTTCAATTGCGTTTTTGAAATATTTGTATTAAAAATACGTTTTCATTCCCAACATGTTTTTTTTTTAGCCTCATATTCGATAACAGCAATCGCAAGTGCATTCGAAATAAAGCTCAGCTGAACGCCCAGTATTAGATGTTTAATATTGGAGATAAACATTGTTACTGCTTAGGGCATTTTGCTAACGAACATACATTTTTTATTTTCAAACGTAATTTTTAAAACGTTGGGTTCGCTATCAGGGGGCGATTTGATAGTTGGTCCTGACCCCCCCAGTTTGCCACCTCTACGGCCTCATCGATGGATGGGTCAGGGAGAAAGAGCAGAGGCGTTGGGGGAACGGATCGGGTTGTTTTGTTTCTAGATGTCTATGGCCTACTGTGGACAGTAAGAGAATAGGTTTGCTGGTGGGATTGGATAAGGCCAGCTTAAGGTTGTTTGTAGTCGCCGTGGTCTAGTAGGTAGTGTGTTGGCTTATTAGACGAAAGGCCCGGGTTCGTATCCCAGGTCAGACATCAAAACGAAAAATATTTCTTCGACGACTTCCTCTCAGCAGATTTCTGGCAAAGACTCTGAGAGTAAAAATTGCCATGAAAAGCTTCTCAAAAATCTGTCGTTCGGAGTCGACTTTAAACTGTAGGACCTCGCCACTCATGTATAAAAATTAACGCACACAACATAAGTGGTGTGAGAAGCTAGGTCGTAATCCTGACTGAAGGGTTGTAATGGCCAATTATGTATGTATGTATGTAAGGTTGTTTGTCGCTTTTATTACGGGGCAATGCGAGATTAGGTTGCTGACCGGGATCTGGAAAAGATACCAGCCGGACTATTGCAATGCCTACAACTGCCCAGCCCATGGTAGGTTGAGGACCCTTGGCAGGGTCTTCTTTGGCTCACCACAGGTTCATTAGTAGCTTGGAGTGGTTGAGAGGTGCTAGGACTTCATCAGTGTATTCGCGCTCTACCCCCTTCCCTTGCTTACCATTTCCCCCTTTTTCCTACATACCCTCCTTCCATCCTAACCCCTCTATTACCCTTCCCAATTTTTTAGGATGTTGTACAATGGGTGAATTCGACTTCCGGGTACTATACTTGTCTTAATAGACAAGTACACGTCCTCTAACCTAACCTAACCATGCGTGGTACGGTGATTAATTATCCATTACAGTTCTCAGTCAGGATTTCCAAGGCAACTAAACCTTTGACCTGAACACGACTAAGATAGACAATTTACCGAAAGCTGCATTAACCAGCAGTAGAGTTGCACAACAACAACAAAGATGGTTTGAAGCCAGCTCGAGATAACAGATTTGGAAATTTTTTTTATGGTAATTACTCTTAGAGACTCTGCCAGGCGAACACTACTGAGAAAAGGTTCCCGAAAGAAAATTGAATAGAGCTTTGAATTCCCGTGATCTCGTCTTCCTTGTTAACGTAACTCACCTACTTAACCATATGCTTGCTTGCTCTATTACTTTTGGCGTATAACATACCACAACTTGGCAAGTTTCACTAGACTATATTTATTCTTCTTCTAAACGGGTCTTGATGGTAATGGAATTTATTTTTGCAGAATAGTTAACGCACATTAATTTTTGTTTAAAGTTTTGGCTTGTTACCAACAGCGTTTAAAAAATTAAAAAAAAAATTTAAATTATGGGAATTAGTGCGTCAAGGTTTTATTTTTAATTACAATTAAAATTTATATTTTTTTTTTCATTTATTATTATTATCAGTAGAAGAAGAGCCGCGTAAGAGATATAAAAAAAATCATTAACAATTTGTGTTAAATCTGTTTGGCCTTGTTTTTATGTAACCCAAATGTAAAATTATCACATGAAAAAAAAGGAAAATTAAATATTTTTCCTATGTTGGATTTTAAATTTCTTTATATTTGTTAATTAATCTTAATTACGAAGAGCGAATTCGTATACGAACTTGTATAGATTTTAAAAAACTTGTAGAGCAGGCATAAGAATATCATTTTTGATACCCTACCATTAGATCATAAGATGATGCATAAATTTAAATTTAAATAAACTATGAATCATACTCTATTCAATTCTATTGAATGGAGATTTGTTTAACAATATGTTTTTTTCTTTATGAACATTTGTTTTCTTTTTATTTTTATTTTGTAATTCTAAACATATTTTAAAACAATTGTTTTGTTTTATTAAATAAGAAATGTTCATGAACCATACACAAAAATGGTGTTTATGTAAAATTCGTGATACAGTGAGACCCCGCTTAAGGCTGCATCGCTTAACGCTGTTTCAGTATTACGCACAGCGGTGCACTATATAGCGACGGTGTATGCTATGTATCTTTTTCAACGTTCTTTTGTTAGCCTGTTTAGAAGAAAGATTCCAAATGTATTTTCCGAACTCGCAATTACATTACAAACGCATCTTTCCTGCGTCACAGTCGATTTATTAGTTGTCATCGTTTATACATTTGTACGTGTTAAGCTGTTTCGTTTAGCGTTGTAACTTATTTGAACGTATTCGTATTATTCGTTAAAATTGAATATTTAGTTAAGTAAGTTTTTAAAGTCGATATCGACAATACCACCAAAAATGGGCGTGACAACCCTCCCCCTTCAAATGATACCTACATCTCTTAAGCCACGGAACCGATTTCATTATTCTTTTTTTTTTGTTCGAAAGCTTATCAGGTTTATATGGTTTTAAAAATAATTCGATATATTAAAAAGTAGGCGTGGCAAACCTTTAAAATTGAATATTTAGGGATATAGTGATCGTAGACGAATGCAATTTCTTTCTTATTACGTTTTATTTTATAGAAGAGTCAAGTTCATTACAATTTATGTCTTTGTTGAATAGAAAGTTACCGTTTCCGATAGAAGATAAATAAATAATGAATTATTTTTCGATTTTTTTTTGTATTTATAGGGAGGTAGATATGGATGCCCAGTGTATTGTAGAAATGGAGAATAAAAAAACTCGTCTGCTGAAGCCAAAATTGCAATCGTTGCGTGATGCCGGCAGAGAAAACTTTCATGATTTCACTTTTGATTATTCTTATTGGTCGTTTGATAAAAGTGACAAACACTTTGCCACACAAGAACAAGTCTACAATGATTTGGGTACAGATGTAATCGATTGTGCTTTCGAAGGTCAGTAGAATAACCAGCCAAAAACCAAAAACCAAATGCAAAGAAATATTTCGTATACAATCATGTTGTGTTGATTTTATCTTGTTTTAGGTTACAATGCCTGCGTGTTTGCTTATGGTCAAACGGGTTCTGGCAAGACATTTACCATGATGGGCACCAGTGATAATCCTGGTTTAATACCACGTATATGTGCTGAACTCTTTTCACGTATGCGTGTTGGCCAGGAATCGGGCACAAGTTATAAGACTCATGCCAGTTACTTGGAAATCTATAATGAACGCGTTAAAGATTTGCTGGGTCCTCAAACAAGCGGACATGGTTTGAGGGTGAGAGAACATCGCACCTTGGGTCCATACGTGGAAAATTTATCTCAACATGCAGTGGCAGATTTTGAAGAAATACAGGAGTGTATAGCACGCGGCAATATACAGCGCACAACGGCCAGTACAAACATGAATGATACCAGTAGTAGAAGTCATGCGATCTTCACCATCACCTTTGTACAAGCGGCTTTTATGAATGATATGCCCAGTGAAACGGTCTCCAAAATACATTTGGTGGATTTGGCTGGCAGGTAAAACAAGAAAATGTTTCTATTTGTTTTATATTAAAACTAATACGTTGTATTCTTTACATTTATAAAGCGAGCGAGCAAATGCTACTGGCGCCACCGGCCAGCGTTTGAAGGAAGGAGCCCATATAAATAAATCTCTGGTTACCTTGGGTAGCGTTATCTCCGCTTTGGCTGAACAAAGTAATGCTTCAGCGTTAAATACCACAGGCGGTAATTCTAAACGGGTTTTATACATACCAGTATCGTGATTCAATTTTAACTTGGCTGTTAAAAGATAGTTTGGGTGGCAATAGTAAAACCATTATGATAGCAGCTCTATCGCCAGCCGATTGCAATTATAGTGAGACTTTAAGTACTTTACGTTACGCCAATCGTGCTAAGAATATCATTAATAAGCCCACTATCAATGAAGATCCAAATGTTAAGCTTATTCGTGAATTACGTGATGAAATCAATAAACTCAAGGCCATGCTAAGCGGAGATGTTGTAAGTTTTACTTAATTTGTATTGATGTCTAAGGGCAAATTATAATTTGAATTCTATTTCAGCATGCCTTACAGCCGTCAATAAAAATGCTTGAAGACTTGCAAAAGAAAGAAGCTCAAGAAAAACATTTAACCGAAGAATGGACAGAAAAATGGAAAGAAGCTCAATCCATTTTGCAAGAACAAAAAAGTTTAGGTCTGCGGAAGTCTGGTGTGGGTGTAGTATTGGACTCAGAAATGCCTCATCTCATAGGGATCCACAATGACATCACTACGGGCGTTACTCTGTACAGTTTAAAGGAGGGTGAAACTTTTATAGGAACCGAAGAGTCTGAAATACCTTCTGACATAGAGTTAACTGGTGATGGCATACGTCCTCAACACTGTAGTATTGTGCTGAGAGATGGTATATGTACGTTAAGGCCTAAACCAATGGCACAATGTTGGCTTAATGCCAATCTAATCGATGAGCCTACAAATATATCTCAGGGTGATATAATTTTATTAGGGCGCACTAATATATTCCGCTTTAATAATCCCACTGAGGCCGCTAGATTACGTAAAGAATACAGTCGTTCTCAATTGGACATGTCTAGGTTATCGTTGATCACATCATCACGTGAGAACCTGCTTACGTCCAGTTTTTGTTTAGATGATGACTCATCTAATAACATGAGCAGCAGCATGATCTCATCACCATTTAAACGCAGCGATAAACAATATTATCCCACAAAGCCTATGTCCCGTGATGATCCCGAGTTGCAAGATGAAAATCGAAAAATTTTAGAGACAATCGAAAATGCTCTCAAGCAATTGAACATTGTAAGTGAATTGAATTAAAAAAAAAAAAAACTGAATTGATTTATTGAGATTCTTTTATTATATTCTTAAAGGAACGTGTCCAAATGCACGATCAATATAAGATTAAGGTACAAAATTTAACCGAAGAACTTAAACGCCTTGAGAAGGAGGAGAAAAACAGTTTGGAATTCTTGCGCTGTCGTGAGGAAGAGTTATTGGCCAGAAAGGATATGTTGTTATGGGAAAAAAACAATGAAAAAGTTCAGGTTGGTTATCGTTTGCATCCATTTTTATTTATCTTTTAGTTTTGAACTGTTGTTAGTCGTTGTGTTATTCCATTTGAAGTCTTTGACTGTAGTTTTGTTAACTCTTAGTTATTATTTGTTTTTGCGTTGTTTTAGACTGATATTGTATGTAGACAGATCTCAGCTTTGCAAACCCAGCTCGATTCGAAAAAACGTGATTTTTCGGAGTACGTTGCCAAAGAGCTGCAGGAATTGCAAGATTGCGGCAAATTAGATGAGGTTTGTGTTAAATCACTAACTAACTGAAACTAATATTTAAAACCCAGTGTATGCTATCAAATATAATGTGTTTGAGTATTTTAATTTAAATAATGGAAACCGCAACTAGTTTTTTTGTTGCTGTTGTCATTGTTAAATTAGAATTTATTCTGTACACACATATTTTCGGCATTCACCTCAATACTAAAAATTCTTTTTTCAAACTTAAAATATTATTTGCCTTCCCATAGATTGATATTAAAGTGGATCCTGCAGCGCCTTTGACCGATAACTTATTATTACAGGCAGCGGAATCACTTGATTTATTCGCATCACAATTTATAAAGGACACCGTTAAAAGAAATGTAAGATTTAATAAGTTTTGCAATTTATTTAAATTTAATACAACCGCTTTATACTTTTAGAATGAAGATATTCATCGTTTAGATGAACAAGTGGCGGAAAAGGAACGCATTCTAAAGGCTAGTACAACTAAAATTGCACAAGTTGATGAAAGTTTACTACAAATTGAAGAGCAATTAGAAGAATTACGCCTACAACGCTTACAAAAGGAAGCCGACGCTGACAATATGCAAATGAAACGGGAAAGGTTTGTGAATTTTAAATTCTATTTCGAAAAAAAAATGAAAATTATTTTAACTTTAACATGCCGCTTTTACAGTTTAAAATTGAATTTAAACAGAAAATCCACAACGGATATGAATGTACAAACTGAGAATGACATCTCATCGAGAACTGATACTTATGAAACGACCTGTGATACCTTTCATACAGCTCAAACAAACTGTTCAAATCTCAGTTCGCCGACCATAGCTGAAGATGAAATTACTCCATTGAGTAGTAGTACCTTATCTTCGGGTGAAATAGAAGACATTAACAATGACGCTGACGATGATGACGATGATACAATATCTGACGGTATAAGAAAATCAAAATCTTCTGCTTCTTCCTCAATGGCCACAAATACAGATACCACCCAGACAAGCTCAAAAAGTGGCAGTGTTAGAAAGAATCTCAACGTGCCCAATGCTCTGATGAGTGATAGCGGTGTGTGTTTAGATCCGATTAAATCTGGCAACCACCACAGTCATAACAATGACAGCACTAATGCGATGTTGGATCAGGAGGTCCACCAAAATTCCTGCAATTCGGATGAGGAGACAGCTTCTTGTTCCTCATGTGAAATAAGCGCTAATTCCGATAGTATGCCTGCCCACTGTCCTATGCATAGTTTAAGACGGAAAATTGCTGCACAAAAGGCTTTAATTATGAAAAATCTCGAGATGAATGTCAACAAGGCCATGTTAGATGAACAAATTGCCGAACTGCAAGAACTGCAGAAACGTTATATAAGAATTGAAAAACATATGATTGAATCGGGTCAACATACAGCACAAGATCATTATTTATGCTGTCAAACGGACACAGCCTGACGAATTGGAATACGACAATGAGGAGGGTGTAGAGACGCCATTACGTTTTAGAGGCGAAACCACATCTGCTATGGAAGATGCCACCTACAATACGAATATGGCACGTTCTTGGCCTTCAGTAAGAGAATTTTGTAAGTTTAATTCAATGTTTAAAGAAAATCTATCTTACTTATTTATAACTGTACAATATATTTGTTAATTTTTAGCTGAAACGGAACATGTCATAACAATACCAACATTTGTTATACGTGGAGCTGGTAAGCAGACGCATTACGAGTATGAAATTCGCATTATTTTGCCTGATGGTAAATTAAATATATTGCGACGTTATAGCCGCTTCAGGGAATTGCATTTGAGCATGCGAAATACCTATGGGGCCAAGGTACGCTACTAGAATAAAAATATAAATTTATAAGCATTTTGAATAATGTGGTGTATTATTGTTTTTCGTTTTCCAGATTGCCGCCTTGCCATTTCCGCGTCGTGAAATATTCTCCTCGAATAGTGAAACAGTAGCTAAACATCGTCGCCGTTTACTGGAATTGTATTTACGTAGGCTGTTCGTAGTCTGCTCGCGTATACCTCAAAGTCCAATATATGAAGGGCCTGGTGGCCCTGGCCTAACAAGAGCCTCTTTGGCTCAATTGTCGCCTTTCTTCAAGAAGGGCCTTTTCGAGAACGGCAGGCACGGGACGGGATAATAGTTTGCCTACTGCTAAATTATCTCCTACCTACAGTGTGTCTTCTAATATATTTTTATTATTTGTTAAGTTATATGTCACAATCATGATGTTTACGGTTATGACGCTGATGCTGATACTGATGAGCGTTGATTTTGCAAGTTATTGTTGAAATAATAATTAATAATACTAAAGTCGTCGACTACCAACAAACAAACAAAAGTTAATCAATAATCAAAATGTGAGTATTCAATCAATCGATTACATATTAAGTTTATACATACATATATGTAAGCGTTCAGCGTTAAGCGTTTTTTTTTTTGTTTCGAAAATCATTAGTTTTTATGTAATCCATATAAATGAAAGTAAATTGAATGGATGGTTTTTTGATTGATGTTAGCTACTATACGAATAGTTTTTATTTTTCATTTAATTTAGTTTTTAATGGCCTTTTTTGTCCTAAGGAAATTTATTTAATATTATTTACTACAGTTCTTATAAATCATATGCTGTGTCTGTTGAAATTTAAATTACAATATTTTAAAAAAAAATTTTCTTCTAGTGAGATTTAAATCTCGAACAAACTGTTGATCGGTTTGATATTCTCTATTTTTTTTTTTTATTTATTTTGAAAAGAAATATATTTAATAAATTTTACTATAGGAATAGACTTCAAAGACAAATATAAAATTCTTGGTTAATTGTAAACTTTTCTTCGTTTTGTGATGTTGGAAAAATTCATTATTAAATACGATAGAATAACTGATGTGCTTTCATTTTAATTTGTTGGCTATTACACATCCTTGCTGTTAATATCTATGTACATAAATAAGTTTGAAAGATTTTTAAAATATTATTTAAAAAGCTCTTTCTCATATGAAAACAACGTAAAATAAATCTTATTTTGTTTATAGAATATTTTTGTTAATAATTGAAATCCTTTTTTGTTCTTTTGGGTAATTAAACGCTTATAACCCACACTATGTTACAAAACATTCCACATATCGTTGTAATACAAATTTCGAACATATTTACACATATAATATAGTTTTTGAGAACTTTTTGTATATAAAAGAAAAAGATCTCTAAAGGCAAATATACTATATGTTTTATAATAATAATAATAATAATAAAATAGCTTTTGATTGATGTATACTAAATAAAAATAATTGTATAACAATGAAAAAGGCAGCTTTTTAGTCTATTAGGGGTATTTGAGAAACTTACGTAATAAGATATGAATACTATGCTTTCGAATATATGAAATATGTAAAATGCATCTACTGTTCCCGTGGGGTAGATGCAGAAGTCTTTAAAATATTTTCATTTAAAACAATTACCCGCGAAACATTGAAGAAAAAAAATATTCAAAAAAATCCTCAATACCCCTAAACATCAATTATAAAATGAAATATTTAAATGATGGAAGAAAAAAAGAAAAGCGATAAATATAATCTCAATGTGTGTTTAAATACTTCTAAAGAAGTAACGAAAGAATAGAAATTCAAATGTAAACTTATGATCTGTTATTGTAACTATGTATTCCAATAATCTTAAATCTACTACTTATACAAGATAATTTACTTATAATAGCTATTGAATATATTTTTACAGTTTCATTTATTTAGTATAATAAAATTTACCTGAATTGTAAAATAATTTTTAAATCTACTTTAGCATAACACATGCATAACAAATTTATTACTTTTTCGCTATTCCCACTAATACATTTTCTAAGGGATTTTACTATATAAAAGTAAAGATTAACAGTCTCAAATATTCTTATAAACAGATAATAATCGTCTTATGCTAGAGTATATTTCGTTCATGTGTCAGCAAAATGTAAATAATTCGGCCGAATGAATTCATCTTTTAGTTGTACTACCTAGATTACCTTTATTGTTTTACTATGGAAAATCACTAAATTTTATTTCTAGGTCTTCAGCACTAATCGCTATTTTTCCTTTTCAACAACCATGTTTTATAGTTTTTACTATGCAGTAATTCCCCCCACGCAATGCGATTTATGAGAGTATTAGCCTTATTCCGGGAAATATCCGCGAGTCGAAATAATAATTTTACCTGTTTATGTACATGACACAAGAAAAATTATAATAAAATGTTTGGTTTGCAAAAGGGAATGTACAAAGACCTAAGAACACAATATAATTGCAACCTGGAATATTCCGGGAAAAAATAAAAGGTGAAATAAACCTCTTTTATACCTGTTCTAAGTATAAGACAATTCTAAATTGTAATTGTTAGGCGGAATTACTATTTAAACAGCCTTGAACAAGAGTTATTTTAGGATTATTTCAAGACTTTGTTTAAAACAAAGGGACTAAATGGAACGACTAAAATGCTTTATGTTTAGTCTTATAGCCTTATAAAATACCAGTGAAAAAAAAATTATTTTATTTACTCTAAAAATTTATTCGAATAATAGAAAATATTTTAATAATTGTTGATAAATTTTATAAATTAATATTAAGCACGTTGACTATCGATTACGAGATAACTCGCAGATTGCGTTCTCTTCTAGAAAGCCAAACTACGAGTTACCTAGTACTTACTAATGTGAAAAAATGAAATTGTCGTTTCTTAGCCAGTTTTCTGCAAATTGCCGCGGCAGTCAACGTGTTAATATGATCCCTTTTTACCATTATTACCGGTTTAATTCGTTTTGTCATAGACTAGGCGACATTTCGACAAGATTGTGTGCTTCCATTTTACAAAGCTTTTCGGGAACATATGACACATTCTGAGCGTTTCAGTTCAATCCAAGCATGTTCGTGTTAAAGGAACCAATCGAGCAAGCCAAGATTTAGCAACGCGTGATGTGTGTCTCAGATCGTTATCTAGTCCGGTATGATATTCGACAGTGTTTGACCCTACTCTTCTAGATTGCTATGTAAACCTTGATTAAAATTTTCGGCATAGATAGTCAAATCACCATCAAATGTCAGTTGAATTCATATCGGCTCCCTATCATCTCGTTTAATTATATTACACGTGTCTAGTTATTTAGTGTAAAATTTTTATATTTTTGCACGAATTGGAGTCATTTTTGTTGCTCTATTATCTTCGCTATTGAGAAGGTTTAGCGCTATTTGAAGAAAACCCATAAACGCTTTGCAATCTTTCGATGTGTACAGTATTCCCTCGATTTATGTCGTAGAATCTTCAGAAAAAAGGCTACGTAAATCAAATTTCAAATAACACATACTGTCAAATGCTTTTCTGTACATTGTACAAAAAAAAAAAAACCTAAAATAATTAAATTTTTATTCTATGTATTGAATTCTTTTTAAAGAAGGAATTACCCTGATTTTGTTTATAAATGACAGAGGCGACGTAAATCGAATGGCGACGGAAATCGAAGCTAAACGGAACAAAATTTTTGACGACGTTAATCGTAGCAACGTAAACCGGGGGAATAATGTAGTGTCCAAAGTCTCGAAGAATTAAAAAAAAAAATTATATAATTAAACAACAAAGTTATTAACATTTAAAAAAATTCTTTTTCTTTTAAAAATACCGATAAATGAAACTGTAATAAATATTGAAAAATAAATAGGCCCCCGAAACAATTACGAAATCGAAAACATTCAAATAAAAAACCATTGACAATATAAAGCATTAATTATTTTATTAGTTTATTATTAGTATTTCATAAATATCACTCAAGTAAGTAATTAAAAACAAAAAGAAAAATTATATACATTTTTTTTTGGATACATTACATCATATTTTGTAATTTTCTTTGTAAATAGTAAACTTTAATAGACCACTGAGCCAATAGGTAGGAAGAGAGTTTAGCAGTAGATGAAATAAATATTGTATTTAAGTTAATTTAATAAATAGTTACAATGTACATACATACATACGTACATTTATGATACATACGTATGTAGATAGTTATGTATGTAGTTAGCTTTATTGTTATAATTTTCATTTTTTTTTTTTTTGTTTATAGCTACTTAGTATAAATAAAATAATTTATTTTTTTATAAACAATTCATACATATAAATAATATAATGAATAGAAAAAGTTATAAAAATGTAAATAACTTAGAAATTCAATTAAATAATTAAAATGAAAATATTTATAATATAAATTAAAATAAATTGAATAAATATTGTATATTTACATGGATAATTATCAAATGTGATACAAAATTACAATCCATTAACTACTAAAACAAAGCCAGTAATTAATTTAATAAAGAAAACAAAATAAATATTAACAATGTAACGTAATAGTTGTAAAATTGTAAACTTAAAAATTTATGTTTCTTTTTCTATTTTGGCAAACAAACGTTTTTTTTTTTTAATTTTTTTTTTAACGTTAATAAAAATTAAAAATTTTTAGTTTATTTGTAATCTATATAGCATATATATATGTTTATATATAGAAAATTGTTTTTTAACGAATAGAAACAAGTATTATTATTATTTTTTTTAAGTATGGTATAAAGGGTTATTTTTCTTTTAAAAAAAGAACATTATTTTTATAATTTTTATATTCAATTGAAAATTAATTTGTTTGTTTGCTTTTTTTTTTTTAATTATATTGTGCAATATATAAAGAAATTATTGGCTATAAAATACATCCCTTAAAATGAGAAACAATAATTTTTTTTTATATAATTCTTATACATATATGTATAAGCATACATACTTTATTAATTTTTAAGTTAAACTAATTTTATAAATATAAATAATAATTATTATTATTAAAAAAAAAAATTAATTAATTATTCTAAACTGTTTTTACTAATAAAAGAAGTTTCATTTTTGATAAAAACTAATTGTTGTTATTGTTGTTTTTTTCTTTAATACTTTTTCAGTATTGTTTTGTAAAGTAACTTGAATACTTACTTATCTTAATTCCAATATAAATATAAATAATTTTTTTTATGAATTACTTCAAGCTTAAGGTAATATTCGTTTAATTTTAATTCTATTTAGTTGCAAAAAAAAAAAAAAAATATAAAGGACAGACATCAAAACCAAAAATATTTCTTCGGCGACTTCCTTTCAGTAGATTTCTGGCAAAGACTCTGAGAGTAAAAAATTGCCATGAAAAGCTTCTCAAAAATCTGTCGTTCGGAGTCGACTTTAAACTGTAGGTCCCGCTACTCATGTATAAAATTAACGCACACAACATAAGTGGTGTGAGAAGCTAGGTCGTAATCCTGACTGAAGGGTTGTAAAGACCAATTATGTATGTATGTATAAAGGAAATAAACCGAAATGATTTTAAGCTTGAAATAATTATTTACAATTAATTACGTTTGCTTTCGTTTAAAATAAATGCTAATTAATACTATTCGTGACTACGAATATACATAAGCCTTCAGCTAATATCAAATTCAACTGCTGTACTGTAATATCGCTGCTTGTTGTTTAATCGATATAATTATTATCGATATAGCCTTGCTTATAAAGTGTTTGCCAAATAACTTTTTTTTTTGAAATGCGTTAAAAAATCTACTAAATATTTTCTTAAATTTTTTCATAAACAATGGAAAATAATTGCATTCAAATGGCTGCCTCGGCTGGCCATGCAGTAGCCTACACGATTGGTCCAATTTTTAAGCATATTATCGCTTGTGTGCAGCTGTATTTCACCAGTAGCTTCACGAATGTTGTCCTTTAAAGCGTCAATTGTCTCTGGCTTGTCGGCGTAACACTTATCTTTGACGGCACCCTACAAATAATGGTCCAACGGTTTCAAATCGCAGCTCCGAGGTGGCCAAACGACATTACCTCTGCGACTGATAATGCGATCTTCAAAAACAGGGCGTAAAACATAGAGTGTAGCCTTGGCTGTGTGGCATGTAGCGCAGTACTGTTGAAGCCAAATGTTGCCAGTATCCTCATCTTGAATTTTTGTGAACAAAAATGCGTTCCACATGGTCCGATAACGATCGCCATTGGCTATAACGGCCACTCCTCGCTCATTTTCGAAGAAAAATGGTCCAATTATGCCTCTGGACCAAAATCCGTACCAAACAGTTATTCGTTTTGGATGCGTCGGCTTTTCAATGTTTGCGTGCGGGTATTCTGTGCGCCAACTGCGACAATTTTATGTGTTTACATACCCGCCAAGATCTAAATGGGCTTCATCTGAAAAGATGATTTGTTTGCCAAAATCGGCATCTTCTGTAAGTCGATCGCAGGCCCACTTAGCGAAGCGAAAACGCATTGGACGGTCAAATATTCGGAAGGATAAAACTTATTATCTGTCAAATCAGACATAAGCTAAGCACACGTTAGATGGCGGACCCGATATAAGCCTTCAGCTAATATCAAATTCTTGCTGCTTGTTTTTCAATAGTTTTTTCGTCGATATAAATAGTTTTGCTTATATGTATCCTGATAAATAATTTTCTAAGAACGAAAGAAGAAATATAGGTATGCTTGCGTTTCGGGAAAACCTTTTATGAAGGCATTGAATTTTGTAAATAGCCTTCGAAGTAAATTTTATTTGCCTTTACAAATGACTTCAGTTTAAGGTCAGCGTTTAATTTTAAGATATTTTTTCCTTTGCTTATGAAATATTCTTGGAATATTTATTGTTTAATCTGCATTTCCTCCGCATAGTCATTAACGGATTAACTGACATCTGTCACAATAAATGTTTTCCTCAAGGATTTTTCATTTCTATTGAAAAAGAGGTAGGTAAACAAAAGGACTAGTAGTATTTGAAGATGGCAATAATCCAACAATAAATAGGATAAACCCAAAACGAAATATAGCGAAATCTTATCTTTGTTGATGTTTATTGTTGTGTCTCGGTATGTGAGAAGTGATTCCGCTATATCGATGTCTGTGACTGCTATACATCCAGAGCTTTGACAGCTGCCTGGCTTTCTTTGGTGGAGACATTTTCGTCTTTCACGCAGTAGACTATATTGTTAACAGTTTCATAGGGATGACGCTGCGGATGGAGTAGTATGCAACACATTGGACAGATGTAATGCCTATTAACTGTACATTAGAGGCTGTTGCAATTGCGATGGCGAAGGACAATTTCTGGCGTGAAGTCGCCAATGTTATTGTGTTAAAATATTATCATGCATGCGAATGCCATTTATCAGATATCCTTTATCATTCCTAATTGCTGCCCTTAACCGTAATTTTATAGGGAAGCTCTAAATCAATAGACCCCGTTTAAAAATAAAAATAATTTTTAATTTTTTCTGTTTTTTGTTTTTGTTTTATTATTTATTACAATTTGCAACATTTGTGGAGGTTTGTTTTGTTTTATTTTATTTTTTTTTTGGGTATTATTATTATTATTATGATTAATTTTAATTTGTTTGTCGTTTTATAACATTAATGTTAGATTTGTTTGTATACGAGTATGCAAATAATGAAAAATAATCTTAAAAGCGGCATTGTTAATAAAAATTTTAATTATTATTATATGTAGTAACGTAAATATTTTTTTATTTTATTTTTGTTTTCTTTTTTTTTGTGTTTTTGTATAAATTTTTGTGATTAAAATTAATAACAAGTTTATCAAAATTATTCTTTTTTTTTTCTGTATTAAATTTTAACCATTGCTTGTATAAATTATTTAAATATTATTGGTACACTTAGACCACAACAGTAGAACCTTTTATTTCAATAATTATGTATAATAAATAAAATTAATGGAAAGAAATTAAGAAATAAACGAAGAAACTAAAAATTATTTTAAAATAAATTTTAAACAGAAATTAAACAATTAAATTAAATTAAAATAAAATTGAATTACATTTGGGATTTAGCTTTGACTAGTTAAAAAAAAAAAACATAAAACGTGAACGAAATTATTAAAATAATTGCCGAAAAGAAAAAAAAAAACAATTATAATTTATAATTATTAATTAATAATAGTGCATGGTGAACAAATAATGTTGGTAACGAATATATCAAAACTTGGTAAACAATTTCTGGGTGCAAAAAGAAAAAAAACATTTTTCATAAATTTTCTATTGCTTTTAAAGTGTTAACTGACTTTTGAAGGATAATAATAAAATTATTCAATTGTTTTCAATAAACAATAAATAAATATTTTAATATTAATATTAACTTTTTCTTTTTTTTAATTATCATTAATAAGAAGTGTTTAACAACATTGGTATAATAAATAATATCTTTCGCCTATCTTTAACAAACAATTTAATTTTTTTTCTTATATTTTTTTAGTTTTCTTTGTTTAACTGCTATTTAGATTTCGAGTTCTAATAACATTCGCTCATTCATTCAGCTAAATTTACACTATCCTGTTGTTAGAGGAGAAGGGGCGATCTTTCAAACCCTTTCCACATAGTTGCCGGGAAATGTGCCAAAGCAGCCAGAACGTTGAGAAGTGCCTACATACCAGCCATCATCACACTTTTCCAAAACGTGCACAATATCACCTTCTTGCAGTTCCAATTCATCGGAGTTTTGTGGAAGATATTTGTAAAGGGCACGATATCTACAACAGATATTTAAAATAAATTTAGAAATAAATTATAAATTTTAAATAAATAAAAAACAAAAAATAGTTCTGAACTTACATTAAAGGTTCTGAACTGGTGTCGACATGTAAAATATCAGTTTTATGATTACGTGTTTCTCTTAATATGGCATTCGGTGGCTGATTACCATTGCGGGTCAGTGTATTGAATTCATTATTGATATTTGTGCGTAAGGCATCTAATGTGGGACGAGCATTTTGTGTGGTGGTAGTGCGGGCCGCTATATCTTCAGCACCAATATCAGTAAGTACCTGTTAGAGGGAATTTTGTTTTAAAAAAAATTTCTTATGCAATCCATTCGTTTTTACCTCTACGTATGATACGGGGAATATGCCTTTACGATTTGCAATTCTACCCTCAAACCAATTGTCATCGACTCTTCGTGTTAAGGCCACTAATTCACCCTTGTTAAGTGATAGCTCAACAGCTGATTGAGCCTGGAAATTATATTTGGCTCTCGCCTGACCTTCAGAAGGTTTACGATAAGCAGTGCTCTGAATTTGCACGGGATATGTGGATTCTTTGTTGATTATCTAGAAATAAGAAAATAATTGTGGAAAAATATTCAAAAAAAGTCATCTATTGATGATATTTATATTGTATTTTATTTTTATTTATTAAAAAACAAAAAAACGGTGTCAGTCTTCAGAGAGAAAGAACAGTAGAGTGATAAGACATGAAGAAGAAAAAATAAATAAAAGAAAAACGTCTCAATAATTGTAAATAAAATAAATCATGCCAAAGAAAGTCAGTCAAACAAAAGAAATTGTCCAGTCATTAAATAAAATTAAAGGCGGCATTAAACCACAAGTCAGCAATAAAATTAAAAAAGAAAACTTTTTTTTTGTTGCTTATAATGGTCATTAAAGTTACAAACTTCAAGTGAAAATAATAGGAAAAAGAATTTTGTCTTTCACTACTAAAATCACTTAGTATTGTTGCATCTAAAATAGATTTTACTTACCTCCACATAATTAGCGGGGAATAAACCAATCATGGCATTATGCTCACCCTCATACCAATTCTTATCAATGGCACGCCTAATATAAATGATGTCGCCCTTCTTAAAGCTCAGTTCTCTGCAATTAAATGAATTTTTGGGTTTTTTAAATATTTTTTCTTTTTACAAAATCGACACACTCACTTGGAATTCTGTGCTTGAAAGTTATATAAAGCCCTGGCTACCGATTTAACCTGATTGATGCCTGTTTTTGGCGCCAAATCAGCGGGAAAATCATCATAACGATTTAAAGGTATGGGTGACTTTTGTGATGGCGTAAAGTTATCCGTATGACGACGTGAATTCATATCTTGTAATTCTTGCAGGTATTTACGGCGTCTCTCTTCTCGATATAATTTTTGCATTTGTTCAGCCTGGCGTATGGCTAATTCTTCCTCGGAGAGGGGATATTTAAATTCTTGACGTACCGGTGTCTTAAAATGTATATTTACGTCCGATTCATAATAACGATTGGGTGAAACTAAATGAAAGAAAAAACGGAATAGGAAATGCAATATAAATTAAATAAACATAAATAAACAATTATAAATAAATTTTAATCATTATATGAGTCATTTATCACTTATGCGACGATATCATACGTCTTTGTCCCCTAATAAATAATGGTTGCTAATCAATAAACGCATGTTACACTTATTCTCAGAATAATTCTGTACTTTGTGATGTCATTATTAAACAGTAACTTGAGCGTAATAAATACATTCAGATTTTTTAAATATTATTGTGTACATATCGCTCCTTTATTGCAACATAGTCATATCTCAAAAAAACTTGAACTTGGCAAAATGCGATTTAAGTTTTCAAGACATAAGTCCTATGATCTAATTGCCGCAAACACTTTTTGCTATAACTTCGGTTCAGCTGGTATAAAATTGATTTTTTTTCAACATGTAGAGAAGGTCTAAAAGAGCAATTTTGCTTAAGTAACTATAAATTTTTAATTTTTTGAGATATGACTATGTTGCAATAAAGGAGCGATATATTCATGTGTTGTATACAACTTACGAGGTGCTCAATTTTGTTTTAAAGCTTTTTTAACTTTCATTTGATTCAAAAATTCATAAATCGAAAACAAAAAATATTTATTCGTTGCACATCTCGCAATATCAATAAAATGCTGCAGATTACGCTGAGACCCAATTATTGTTCAACACATAGACATAACTTGATTGAGATAACGAAACTATAATGACGATTAATAACTCTCGCGATATTCTTTATAAACCAACTAACAAAACCGCTACCGCTACAGCTACGACAACGACAACGATGATTGCATAGTATTTCCATTCGGCAATCATTGTCGCCCATCGTCCAATATCCTCTAATTTGGACAGTCCCTCCTATTGTGCTAATGAGCCACATGAATGAGCATCTGTTTTCATATTCGAATCATGTCTGTAAATTTACAAGAGTCAGTTGCTCTTCACATATAATTTGTCTTTGCTTGCCTATCGTTCCGAGACTGTTCTAGCAGAGATTCCAATGATGCCCCATTAGGTCCTTTTGAGGTAGATTCCTTACGACGAGCTGATCCGACCGCAGTTTCATTTCTGATGTCCGCGAGTCGAAATAATTGGTCGACCCATAGAAGTGCAAGATATTCTTGATTTTCCTTAGCTGTCGAGGGTAGTTGTGAGTGATTTAGGGACAATGTAAACCTTTGAGTGCTAGCCCTTAGATACTCTACGAGTTAATACGTCTACACTTTCATTTCTAATGTCCACAAATTCAAAACATAGGTCGCCCTTGCTGCTCCTTAGCAGCCGATAAAAGTTGTGTGTCATTTAAGGATAATATAGATTTTTAACTGCTAGTCCGTAGTTTTCTGATCGTGACTTTATACGTCTTTGTCTCCTACAGCAATGTAACGATGTGTGCATTGGTGTTACTATGGTTGAGTACATTCAGAGTACAAGTCTAGAATTAAGACCACAATGTCCACTAAACAATCTGCAAGAGGTTTGGTTGACCAATATAGTTTCTTCAACTTGTCGATGAATCTAAAATCCTCCCAGACTTTGCGTGTAGTACGCAAGATATAAGACCTATTTGCATATGCTAGGTTGTCTGAAGCCCTGACTCTTCTTGTGAGCAACAATGCCTCGTCATTCAAAGAACTTGGTCACAGACCTCAACTCAAGGCCTTGGATTTGGAGGAAGTTTCTGTTATTGACCCAATGAACTTTTCTTTATCGTTTCTGCTACAAAACAAAACACTAATCGGTTAACCAATATCAAGATGCCCTGAATAGAATCTGTACTATGAATCATACTGTAAGTGATTACATTGAATTCAATGAGAATTTGATTCGATTAATCCGAATTTATTTTTTATTTTGTAATACTTTTTACGCATACAAGACATGAAATTGAATTGTTTTTAATAAAAACTATTCACTTAAATTTATTGTCGTAAGCTTTAACCAATAAGAAAATCATAACGAAACCTTTCAAATCGAAACTTTATGTTTAATTAACCCTAAAACAAAAGCAACTGATAATACAAGTCAAAAGGGAGTCAGACATAGACTGAAATCGAATTTCAATTAAAAAAAAAAACTAACAAGTTGGATTGATTTTAAGTATCTAAAATAACAAGAAAATCAAATCGAAATCAAAATAAAAATTTAAATAAAAAAATAATAAAATTAATAAATAATTTATTTCAATGTCAATAAACTGTTATCGGAAGACAATTTGCTACAAAAAAAAAAAAAAAAACAACAAAAAGAAATCACACACACACATATTCTTAGACATGCGATACAAATTAATAAAAATGTTAATAAATAAATAAAGAAATAAATAAATTTCCTAAAAAATAAAAAAATAACAACACAAAACACAACACGATTATCATTATCGGCCTCAACATCAACATCACCATCCTCATCGACATCATCAGCAACATTATTTGATCATCTGTTGACGTCTTGAGTCTCTTTTTCCTTCCCCTGCCAAGTTTATTGTGGATTTCCTTTTTCTTTTTTTTTTGGTCTTACAATAGAAAGTAACTTTAATTTGTTGTTTTTTTTATTTTCATTTGATTTCGCTTTGTTTTCACTTCACAAAGTTTATTTACTTCATGATCGTTCATACTGGTGGTACTCGTACTTCATCCGATTGGCTAATTTAGCGAACAGAGATTATTACCAGACACATTAAGCGTTTTTGGGCTCCAATTGTACTTGTAATGGATTATATGAGTTCCACTGGGTAAATGTGTGAGTGTGTTTGGTGTGCGGTGCGTTGACTTTAACTGTGTGCAGTAAAGAATGCATGAGTGAAGAAATTGTAGCGCAGTTACACTTTAAAATTAAATTAATGGAATAATACTGGCCTATATGGTAAAGGCGACTTTTAAACACTTTATAGCACGCTTTAAATGAATGGAAAAACGATACTTTATAATACAAATGAAAAACGAAAACTCATATCAGCAAACAGAAAATGTTTGGCATCGATACATAACATAATTGGCCATTACAACCCCTTCAGTCGGGATTATGGACTTAGTTTCTCAAACCATTTATGCTGGGTGTGTTAATTTTATACAAGAATGGTGGGACAGTTCAAAGACGACTCCGAACTACGAATTTTTTTTTTGAGAGACTTTTCATGGCAATTTTATTTGCTCTCAGAGAGGAAGTTGGCGAAGAAATATTTTTGAATCGTGACCTTACGTCTAATAGACCAACACACTAACTACTAGACTACGACGACTTTGGTACCCATAGAGTCAGCAATTGAATCGTATGAGGAAAAGAAATATCCTCAATGATGAGTTCTGGTCAATTACAGAAGTATTGTATTTTGAAAAGAAAAGCAATAGTGAGTGGCCTAATAGGGGTCTTATGAGCCCCAAGCTAGTATAACCGGTCGTAATTATAAGAAATTTTCGATTTCAAGATCCCATGCTGTATGTACTGATTTATAGTTTAACGTCGATTCCGTACAACAGATTTGAGAAACTATTTCGGATTGAAACCGTTTCTGAATTTGAAATAAAAAGAGAAAAGCGCAGCATCCTATTGATGTAGGGCAGCGGATTTCAGTGTTATCAGAGGACTTATTTAAATTTTCTATAAAAAAAGTTTTCAATTCAAAATTCCGATTACACTTTTGAAACATTTTTTTTTCAAGAAAACTATACTCATAATGCTACATTTCAGGTCCTGTAACAGATTGCACCTAATGTAGGGTGTGTTAAAAAAAAAGAAAATAAAGATAAATACCTATAAAATGCGTTATTAATTGCAGCACAAAAGAAAGACATCTTTTAGATTAAAAACAATTTAAAACAATTTAAATTTAGATAAAGAAAGAGCTCTTTTAAGGCTGGGTGTTGCTTTTGAGAGTTAAACGATTTATAACATCCGTTAATTTAATAAAATTTCCAGTTTCACAATAAAGAAATTTCAGTATTATTTGTCTCCCAAATATTACAATTTTACTATTGATTATCGTCTAAATAATGGATGGAAATGTTGGGTAATAAGCACTATTTAAGTGACCATAAAACATTTTCTTTAAGGTGGTCTCATGCTATTGTAGTTATGGAACCTTATTACAAACAAAATTCTATTCATACTGAAGAATGTTATTGTGCTGCTTATAAGAGCTGTAATAGACAGCAAACAACAGTTTAGACAGCCTAGTTTGACCGAAAAGAATCGACAGCTATTTAAGAAGCATGTAAGAATACGGAAGTCGCCGTGGTCTAGTGTGTAGTGTGTTGGATTATTAGACGAAAGGCCCGGGTTCGAATCCCAGGTCAGACATCAAAACGAAAAATATTTCTTCGGCGACTTCCTCTCAGCAGATTTCTGCCAAAGACTCTGAGAGTAAAAATTGCCATGAAAAGCTTCTCAAAAATCTGTCGTTCGGAGTCGACTTTAAACTGTAGGTCCCGCCACTCATGTATAAAATTAACGCACACAACATAAGTGGTGTGAGAAGCTAGGTCGTAATCCTGACTGAAGGGTTGTAATGGCCAATTATGTAAGAATACGGAAGTGCTGGGCTGCAAATAAACGATTTTTGTCCCGGAATGCATACAGGCACATGCTAGATGTTAACTAATGCCTGCTCCAATTCCTTGGAGATTAAATTTAGACTGTGCGTAGGGCTTACAACCCACCACGTAAAATTATTATCCAGTGAATATCAAAACACAAGAATTTCCGCATCCGATCCACCAGTGAGCTGTATGAGTTCCTCAACGAGATGGACGTTGTGCAGCGTATTAACATCCAGCGGTTGCGGTGGCTTGGCCATGTCATTCGAATGGAGAAGGATGCTCCGGCGAGATGGGTTTTTGATCCGGCGAAGAGAACGACCTTGTTTGTATTGGAATGACGTAGGCGCACTGGGAGCGCTGGAAAGCAGGCCGAAATCCGTTAATCGGGTTGTTATTTTATTTATTAATTACAATACAATTACAAATTATATTACGACCCTCACGCTAATACTCTAACACACTACCCACTAGAGTACAATGGCACTCTATTCGGGTTGTTAATGGCCAGTTAAGTAAGTAGGTAAGTAAGTAAGAATACTGGTGTCAGGTCTAGCAGCGACGGGTGGAAATAAGGCCAAATCGGAATAGAGAACTACGCAACATCTTTAATGATAGATCAATAGCAGTTGCTTTTCCAAAAGTACAAACTAATTGTAAAAGTGATCTTAACTATCCTCTTCCGGTATCTTAAAAGTGGATCATTCCAAGCAAGGAGTTTTACAATGAGCTTAATATTGTCTTCCATTAATATGAAAAATGATATGCTCTGCTTGTTGGTCAGGAAGTATTTTCAATTGCTTTAGACGAACGCTGATCTAACTAAACTAAACAGCATCTAGTAAATAAAGCGAGTAACTAAAAAATAAAATAAATTTTTTTTGTGCCAAAATTGAATTGCCCCTTAAGAGAACGGATGCTTGGCATTCATTTAGAGGATAAACACTGCATTACAGTTTCAAGGCTGACTGGAAACGTGTGCTGCACCAATCTGTTACGGATGAAAGGGGCAAAACTTTCAAGGGGACAAACTGAGTATGAAGGAATAGTAAATTTACTAGTTTCGTTATTCATACGATTTTCCCTGTAAATCGATGAGAGCTTTAAATTTGGACTTTGTTTTTTGCATTTTTTCTTATTTAGAAAGAGAGGAAGAACTACTAGTACTACTAGAAGAGGAAGAAGAAAAAAAAAATCTCACAAAAATACTTGTTTCTTAGGAAATTCGACTCTACAGTAGATTTGTATTATTTTTTTCTGGTGATTTTCTCATACTAGCTTATACAGCTTGCTTGCAGCATGTGTGTTTAATGATATTCAAATGTTGTACTTGCTGTTTAAGCTGCACAAAAAAACGAAAATAATAAAAAAGCTAGGCTTTATAGCCATCCCTGACATAAAAATCATGCATGATTGGCTGACTGGCTAGGCTAGCTGGCTGACTAAAAGAAAAATAAAGAAGAAAAATTATTTTCATATTCTAGTTCATGGCTAACATTAAATATTTTTACTTGATTTCATTTCATTTCGCTTTATTTTATTTTATTAAAAGAAAAAACAAAAAAAAAAGGAAAAAACAGAAACAAATTAAATTAAAAAAAAGCGAAAGATAATACGTTTTTCACGATGCTTTTGATTTTATGTGCCTGGCCTGGGTAATAGTGTTTCACTTTCTCTGTACACATAAGTGCTTGACCACCGTCGTCTGCTTTGGCTTTAATAATCTTTCTCGTTTTATGTTTTCAATTTTGTTTTTTTTTTATGACTTGTGAAATTGTTTAAACAATTTGTCGTTACTTTTTTTTTCTTTTCATTTTTTTTTTTTAGTTGTAATATTACATTGTTGTTTACCTTTGCGGTACTAAAAAAAATGATTTGTTTTTTATTAGTTTTTGTTGCATGTTGTTGGGGAAAAATTTAATTATTTTTTTTTAATTTTTTCCATTCAACACTTATACACCGCGGAATGGTTGAGTGGCATTCACCAAAATATTTGTTAATTGATAAGCCAACTATTTATTAGATAACACACAGACATACATACGTTGTTTGTTGTTGTTGTTTTTTTGTTATTAACTATATAAATATTATTATTACTTATTTATTTATTTATTATTTAACAAACAAATAAATTTTAAATTTATTATTCGTTTTTTTTTTCGTCTAACAAAAGTTCTATAAAGTTTTCACGTTCGTTTTGCGCGCAATCGATAAACGTATTAAAACTCCACCAAATGATTGCCTTACTATCTGTAGTTCACTGTTTAAGAGAACGTTTTAAACTAAATGATCGTTTGGGAATATTTTACTTTTAGCCCAGCCAGCCAGCCAGCCAATGTCATGTGCATGATCGTGAATTTGCTATTGCTATTGCTATTGTTGTGAGTTTTAGCTTGTTTTTAAGTCTTTTTTTTCCAACAATTTCAATTAAGCTCTGAAAGCACTCTCTCACTCTCTAGGCAAACAATGCTATACGAGTATCTGCGAGTTAAATTCAGGGTACGCATATGAAAGAGTTTAAGTTCTTTGCGAATTAGACTGAAAAATATTTTCAAATGAGTTTACTTTTCCTAAATACCATCGAAGTAGTATCAGGTGCATATATACATACATACATACTAGGGATGCTAAACGGGAATCGGTTTTTAAAAATCCCGGGATTCGGGATTCTGTAAATCCCGATCCCGAAATCCCGGGATATTTCGGTATAATTCGGGATCCAAAAATCCCGAAAAATTACGGGAAAAATCGCGATTTTCTCTTAATAATAAAAGTATTTTGTTGAAAAAATCATTTATATTCCAATTATATCAGAATTATATCTCATGAAAAATAAAATATAAAAACAGAAGGACAAAATGTAACAAAGAAGCGTAAATTAACAAAAATAAAAATTATTCGTACATATGCAAATGCATTAGTTTTAAGAAAATTATTTGGATTCCAACAAAAAGATTAAAGCATCTGACAGGTGATCTGATAGGCTTGATCGAATTAATTGTCAACATAACCTGCCATTGAAAAACACTTCTCGCAATCAACTTTTATTGGTAAAATAGTTCCAAGATAGCTGTATACAGCTTGTAAATATTCACCTCTACTACCTCCTGATCTAAATAAATCTATTTCTTTGGACAGTTGAGTATCTAAATCAGTTACCCTCTTAATTCGTTTTATAGGGCTTTTGCATTCTTCGATGCCATCAAATAATTTTTTATCACTGGAAGTTGGGTTTTCCTAATCTAAGATACTATTACCGAAGTCAAGTGATATAGAATTTTTTAAGGACCTTCTGTAGGCTCAAAATATATATGAATTCACAATTCCGAAAATCCCGAAAAATCCCGGGACAAGTTTTTAAAAATCCCGGGATTCGGGATTTCATGAATCTCGAAAATCCCGGGATTTCGGGTTTCGGGATTTCCCGATTGGCATCCCTAATACATACATACATACTTTATTGGTCATTACAATCCTTGAGTCACACCACTTATGTTTTAAGTGTGTTAATTTTCTACATGATTGGCGGAACCTATAGTTTAAAGTCGACTCCGAACAACAGACTTTGGAGAAAGTTTCCATGGCAATTATATTTGCTTTCAGAATTTTTACCGAAAATCTGCTGAGAAAAAGTCACCGAAGATATATTTACGTCTAATAAGCCAATACACTACCAACTACAGTACGGCGACTTTGGGACCTAAAGAGTCAGCTATTTGTATATATATTTACGGGATGATGTGGCCTGTCATCAGTTTTCATCCTTAAGGGATGGCTCGTAGATAAATTTCGAAAATGTACCTGGTATCTAACCTGAAGACAAGAAGATTCCTCTGCTAATTAGGCTAACCGACTATAGTTCTGGTTTTAAAATGGATATATAAGAATGGATATATGGATATTGTTAGCGATAACCTTGTAATAATTAAGTTTATGGATTTTATCGTGAAGCGTTTATTTTGGAATATATTCTAAATAGAATTTTTATTCTTTTTTTTTACATTTCCGTACTCTGTCTACTCTTTTAAATAAAAAAGCTTTCGCGAATTACAATACAAATCCAATACATATCGTCAGAGATGATACACATGATCAAAACTAGAATTACACTCTTGTTTTTGCAACAATTCTTTTACAGTGATGTTCATAATTGTTATGCAAATATTAATAGCAGGTAGCGCATATTAGATCATAAATAAAACTTGCAATTTTAAAGGAAAAATCATGGATAGTTTTGGCACAAGAAGAAAAGGTAAGCCAATCATCGTGTAATTGAAATTGTGAATACAGTATGGAATCAATGGGAAATCGTCAGCTACAAATTGATAAGGCCATTTACTTTAAGGACACGCCTCGTATTTTGATATTTGTAAAGATAAAGAGATATATTTTTTAATTACAACTGTAGAATAAAGTTGATTAGATGCAACAGTTAATTGCTTTTCTGCTGAGCAAATTAACGATTTCACACGCTACACTATACGGTACGCTTCTTTTGATGTTTTCATTTGAATATTGATGACGCACTGTATTTTAATTTATTTCAGCAGCTAATACGTGTGCCTTTTTTCAATCAATTTAAGGAATATTTGTTCAATACATTAAGCAAAAAAAACACGAAAAAATTGAATGAAAATTTTCAATTTCAAAACCTACATGCAGCTCTCCTGTTGAACGTCTCTTGTTGTTGTTGTTGTCTCATAACTAATGGAAGCGCTGTCTTGATGGCACTCTGATTAGCCAAATAGGCTTGCCTTTCTGTGGGCTGTGGTGTATAAGGCAGATTACGTTGGCCTGTCCTTATGTCCACATCATATGTCATGTATTCCGGCACTAAAGCTGAAGCACTGCGCGATTTATGAGGATCTCGATAGACCCACAATAATTTACCACAGTTCGTAATGTCACAATAGGAGCTGTAGTGTTGGTTGTTATTATTGAATGCCAAAGAACGTGCCGGATGATGTAGATATTCCGGTCCCTTGTTGATTGTGGTTATTGTATGGCCGGTATGGGCATCTCGTGATCCATTCATTTGCTGGGATCGATTTTGATTTGTAAAATACATTTTTTGTTTGTTATTTTTGAATAAATTTTTGAAACGAAAATAACGCGTTAAACTTTAAATAACGCGAATAATTAAAGAAAAAATTAGAAAATTTAGCGCAACTGTTTGTTTATTGTTTCCGTTTATTTTGATTGTGACTAACGGTTACGTAGTTACCGTTATTTTTCATTAACTGCCGTTGTTAACGTTGTAGGCTCTTAAAGAAGCCATGCGCAGTGGCTTGGTGGTTTTGATGGTAGTTTGATGGTATTCGTGTTGAGTATTGAAGAAATACAGGTCAATGCTTGATTGACTTATTGATTTAGAATATCGATTTGCGGATTTTTGTTTTTTTTTTTTTTTTTTAAATAGAAACAGAAATAGAAATGACAACAACTTTTAAGGAGGCCTATAGTTGTGCTAGTGGCCAGTTACATGGCTTTAAATAATATGGAACAAGTTTACATTTGCAAATTGATGTGATTACATCCACTCGTACGTACATAGATATCTATTGATGATTAAAACACATTAAAATGAAACTCACCTGCTGCTATCTGTTCAAGTAATTCACCCTTAGGGGGCGGTGGTAGTTGTGGTTTCGGAAAATCATAATCTGTTCAAGTGGGTGTATAGGAGGTGTAGTGTTTTGGGTTGATTGGTTTGTTTCCAAAATAAATTTTGAAATATTTTGTTTTTGTACCAATTGTGAGTATATCATAAAAAAAGAATCATAAAAATATGGCATGAGTTTTGATTAAGAAATTTCTGTTCTTAAAATCTTAAACGTTAATAATCTTAGGCTTTTTAAAAATAAAAAAAAAATCGAGCACCTTATAAACATGACTCCATGAATGTTTTTGGGTTAATATGTAGTGTTAAGTAAATGATGTTAAGAAAATAACATAATAAAGGCAATAGAAATACATTAAAAAGAAAAAGAGAAAAACCTTGAAATGTTACAGCATTTCCTTGTACTCTTTTCGAGGTCAAGGGTGACCATTGTAGGCGTGGCAATTGTTTTTGCGTTTCGGCACCTTCGGGCACATAACGCGCTTTGGGCGTATGTATCTTAGGATCAAATTTTTGATTGGCAAATATATCTTTAGGTTTACCGCTGCTGTGAAGCTTACAATTCGGTAACTTTGTTTTGGTGTTGTTATGAGGACAATTCTGAATCTTTTTAATGTGGCCTGTTTTTTTATGATCATCTAAAGGATTATGTGTGGGACTGGGATATCTATGGGCTATCCAGTTGGCTGTTAGATACTGGGGTATACAATCTTTAATGTCTCTTATATCCGGCGAAGATTGAGACATTTGGCTTCTTGCATCAGTGTTTTCGTTTGGCGCTTCATAGCGCACTTTAAGCCGCTCCACGATGCCACTATTACTGCTTAAACTTCTGGTGGGACTTTGAGATCTAGTTTCCCGTTTGTGGCTTGACAATTGGCCTAACGCAGCGGTTTTGCTTATGCGATCTATGTGTGGCATAAGACGATTGCTTAGTGGCGGTATAGGCGATCTCACTAAGCGTTTAAGACCTCTGCGTGGCTCCTGTTCCTCTTTGATGGGCTTTAGTAATTTATTTTGCATCTCAAATTTGTGGGTAATCCAAGATACTTCGGCGTCTTTTGACTCTGATGTGAGTGTATTCATTTCAGGGTCGCTGCGCACCTTCCTCAGCTTACTTAGTCCAAAAAAAGAATTCGATTTGTTGTGATCTTCATAACCTAAACTTTCGAATTTTTCTCGTATCTTTTGTACTTCTCCCGTATTTACACGCTGCAAATAGGAAGAGCACTGAGATTGCGGTGAAGCGCTACGTGAACGACAGTAGGTCTCTAAGAATTCCAAACTACTATAGGGTGTATAATCTTCGGAATGTTGATAGATTTCACTGTAATCATCCTGACTGTCATCTGGTGGTCGTTGTTGTGGCGAAAGCCTATGAAAATTTACTCGCGTAGAATTTCTTTCGCCAAAAATACCGCATATGTCTGTTAAAGAAGAGCTCAGCTCTTTGTGTTGCCTCTGTTCACGATACTGTTTCAAACGCATTTTTTCCTCTATAAGTCTCATAACCTCGTCCTCATCGGGTGATGAGTCTTCCCGTGGCCGATATATAGTCTTCGGTGGAGTTTCAAATTTACGCTGCTCGAAATACTTAATTTTCTCCATAATATCCTTGTGATCTTGTGTAGATCTGATCGGCTCTTCTGTAGACATTTTTGGTGCCGGCGGTATTTCAGGCGGTTCTTGGTTATCTTCTTTCCCCTTTTCCTTTTGGCTAACAGCCTGTACTAGTTCCTCATTGGCCTTATCATGCTTCTTTAGATTGATTTTATTTAAAGCGTTTTTCTTTTTCAGTATAGAGCCCAGTAACTCATCCCGCGTAATAGAAGATTTACAACGCACTCTCAAAGCCTGTGAAGAACAGGGCATATTATTGTGTTCTACTGTAACAACATACTGTTCATCTTCCCTGGATGTTTTACTAGTAGTAGAGTGGGGTTCATTGGAGTAAATGTCGTTTAGCTGCTGATTGATTTTCGTTAACTGGTCATGGGGTAGAGTTTTCACCAGTTGCTCACTAAAATGGCTCTCCTGTAGAGGACAGCTTTCTTTTTTTGCTAAAGCATCTTTTTGGAATTGCTCTTCTAAACTGTGGGTTAAATCGGCCACAGTATTACGACGCCAATACTTCATATGGCAACAGGTTTTATTTCTCTGTTCAGCATAGTCTTGCAGAAAATTGATGCTTTCAAAGTTCTCCCTAAGATCCTCTACCGATTTTTCATCGAGAATTTAAGCCGATATCGCACTCTTTGCGCCACTTAACTTCAGTGACATCCTTTGGTAAGAAGAGAAACTTTTGGGCCTGTTGCTCCTTTTTGAGTTTATCCACTAAAAAGTTCAATTCCTTCTCAGCCCTCTCATGCAGCCGTACTTGACGCCATTCCTCGTAGTCCAGTAAATCGCTTTCTTTACGTATAGGTTTGAAATTTGTTTTCGAAGTGCACTTTTCCAATTGGCCCTTACGTTCGAGGAGGGCGTAGAAAACGGCTAAGCTCTGCAAAACGTTCAGAGTTGTGTAGATAACGGCAAGTCGGACTATGGCGATCACTGGAGGCTAGCGAAGTAGCACTGTGGGCCAGTTCATCGCATAGATAGAGACCACGTTGAGAACGATCTTCGGCGCTTGACAAACTACTGGCCCGAATAACTTTGTTGGTTTGATTGGAGCGACAGCTGTCGATTTTCCGACGAGAAGGTGAACGTACATTGCGTGCTGGAGTGTGGTAGGGCGGTACACGCACTTCCCTCGTTGGAGAGAATTCTTTTTCCTCTTTTTTCACACTTGCCTCGGGCGTTCCGGTATAACCGGAATCTCCCGTTAAATTTTGATTACTTTCTTCAGATGTTAAACGATTGCGTTTGGGGCTCAAGCTTCTTGATTTGTGACCAGAGGTTACATTGGCAGTGTAGTGTAGTAAGGGTCGCTTGGGTCCAGTATAAGGCAATGAAACGGTTTGTTGCATATTGAAATCATTCCAAAAATCCGTTCTATCGCGCACTGACGATAAGCAAGTGTCGTAGGTTTCTTCAAAAATTAAATTATCAGGCTTTCTTGATGGTGACCTCGAACTGGGCGTATATTTCCTTTCGCTAACGTAAGTACTCACTTTAATGGCTTCTTTGGGTTTCTCTACTTTACAGGGAACAGAAGATTTCTTTGGTTTTGATTTATCTTTGGTAAGTTTCTTACATATTTTAGACGTTCCTATAGATTTTGGAGAGCTTTTGACGTTAACGGCTTTAGGGACTGACATTTTTGGTGATGACTGGCCTAAGGAAAATGTAGAGTTACTGGCCGCTAAGCTGATATTAGAATTAGTTTTGGCCAACTGTTTGGCAGACTGAGACTTCAACACTTTTCTTTTACGTTCAATTTTGCTAACATCCACCGGTTGCCGCACCCATTCGGTGTAACCATAATGACTAATTTCCGGCAAACCTATAGTTTGGGCATAAATTTGTTGCTGATTGTTGTGCAAAATAGCCTGGCTTCGGCAGCCTGTACAAAATCTAGGGACTGATCGACTGCGTGATTGAACAGCGCAGCTTGCTAAAGTACGCACGGCTTTCTTAACGTCTTGTGGCGATTTCAGAGCAGGATCCCTTAAGATATTGGTACTGGCCTCAAAAGTATAGCGACTTAAAGGTAATGAGTTTTCTAGTCTTTTCTTTTCCTCGGCGAAGGTGCGTTCCTTGGAAATGGATCTGCCAAACGCTACTGGACTACGGCTGGTATGACGTGAAGTTAAGGATTTTCCTTAAAGGACTTGTACAACGCATTTGTGCTTGTTTCTTTATTACCCTGGTCTTCTCTTCGCTTGGGTAGAGTTGCAGTTGAAACAGCTCCAGCTGATTTGGAACGGCATAAGGGCCCTTTATGGGTGCTGGTCTTACGCAATGTGAGGGTGGCATATTTACTAGGCAAACCCAAAATGGGGCTATCGGGACTCTTAAAGCATTTCTCATGACGTGACGACGAACTACTTGGTAAGGGAATGCCTTTGGATTTTTTTATGGCCATGGATTTGGTGTATAAAGATTTACGATTTGGTGGTTCTGGTGGTTCTTTCTTATCCTTTTTCGTTTCCAATGCAATAAATGATGGCAGAGTTTTTGGTATTTCGGGAAACATTTCAGTTCGAGATGGGAAGAAGATCTCCTTAAGGTATTAAAAAGAAATATTTATTGGAAGTTTAATGAGGCTATCAAAGACTGTAAAGGATTCTGTGCATTTTCAAAACAACAAACTCTTGCTGGTGTGGTTGGTATTGGTGTTTGAAACAATTGTCACAACGTTGGTGATTAACGACGGGGTGAAGTTACTCAAATATTATACTGTGTGGAGCGATCAACAACAATTTATTATTTTGTACTATTCAAGTAAGTACCGGTGAGTTTTAATCATTTGCAGACAAACTTACCTGGTGCGAATAAACGTAGAAGAAGTTAGGTTAGTAACTGAGTAAAATAGTTAAGAGCTACCAAAGGATAGAAAGTGATTCACCCAAATTAAAAATTCTAAATTTTGAATACGTATTCAACATACATATTCAACTACAGAATATTTTTAATTAATACGTGTTGATGAGACTACACACCTTGAAATTATTCTTGCAATATCTATAAGAAATCAAGCACTGTTTTAAATGCTTGCTTTTGCTTTTCTTTGATCCTAGTTCCGATACAAAAAACGCCATGCATGGAAAGAGTTTAAATTTTTCTCTTGAACTGACATTTATTATGTGGTCTCTGGCCACATGGAATATTGCATAATAGGAAGACATAAGGTAGTCGTAGTCTAGTACATTGTGTATTGGGTTATTAGACCGCCTTTCAAATCCCAATCCACGCATAAACAAATCGCAATACAAAAATGTTTCTTTCGGAACTTCCCTTCAGTAGACTTGTGGCAAAAACTGTAGAGATTAAAACATAAAAAAAATTCTCAAAAGTGTGTCATTCGGAGTTGCCTTTAAACTTCGCGGTTCATAGATAAAATAAGTAGTGTGAGAAGCTAACTCGTGATCCTGACTAAAGCGATGTAATGATCGATTAAGTAAGTTAGGAGGGCATGCCCGTTGTGTAGTCATCCCCTCTCGCTACTTCTACAGGAGTTGCGACTAGAGAAGGAGTAGGTACAGCCGGTCCGTCGCTTATGTGTCCCAGAATAATAGAGGTCCATTATGCATTGTTGAAGGCGCAGTCTGAATTCAGGATAAGAGACATTGCTTAACATATCAGAGTCTCTGGAGTCCTCAGTACATTGCTGTCTTTTAAATCTAATGAATTGTGGTAGTGTTTTAATGAGCGGTGGCTTCAGCTAATCTAACTTGTTCTATTTATTGTGATAGACCCTATTCGAAAAAAGTATGTTTTAATCTAATCTATCTATTATTAATAGGCAATTTATAATTATTCGTACACGGCTAGCTAGGTAAAGAGGCCCTAAAATATAAGCAATCGTTCTAATATTCCATGACAGTTCATGCTTAGTATTGTTTCATATTTGATATCTGTGACTCATCAAAATCATGAACTTTTGTTCGTCAAATCAAGATTTTACTGTTATAAACATTATTGTTGTTATGTTAGTTTTAGTGTTAGTGGATCGATCTTATAAATAAAGTACAACCATGAACCCAATATAAAAATATTAAATATTATTGTGTTGCCGTAAAACTACTACTACTACTACTACTACAATTGAATGTATAGGTACATACCTTTCGATTTTTCGGGTGCTGGTTTACGGAAGCCAAATAATGGAGGCTCTCCACCGGCTTGAACGTTTTTATAGGCTAGTTTCTGTTCGACAGGACTCAAGGGACTGCTTTGGGGAATTTCCTTTTTACGGAAAACCAGGTTTGAGTCACTCGTATAACCCGATTCTTTGGCCAAGGCTCTGTAATGGTACATGAACTAGTTAAGTAACTAAGTTGGCAAATCAAATTTAAATTGTATCAAATACCTGGAAAGATTTCCTTCAGTGTAGTTTGTAGAAAGCTTGGCCTGGTCCAATTGCTGGTTAAAACAAAAAATTAAAAAAAAAACATTTTAGTCAAAACATATCAAACGTCTGAATAAAATAAAATAAAATAATAAGGCAGGTACAGAATAATAATAATGGTATTTTGAATTTGTGTCAGGGAAACCCTTAATTAACATATGAAAAATCTTAAACTTACTTTTCGTTTACTACGATTATTCGATATTTCTAGATAAAATAATCGAATATCGTTGTATTCCTTAAGCCACTTGTGGAAAGCAGTTAAAGAAACACAAAGAATTTCAGAGAAAACTTAACTTAAAACTAAATTTTCTTTTAAAAATCATAATTTAAATTGGTTAAGGTAAAGTGTTGTTTTTTTCTAGATAGTAAGTAGGTAGGTGTTTAGAATATTTATTTGGTTTTTTATAAAAAATGTTTCAAGGTTTTCTATAAAAAAAAAAGGTTTTCTTTAAATTTTGTAATTAAATACTAAGAAATTTAGCAAAAAAGTTGCATACCACATTAAAGATGTCCATTATTTCGTCCCACCACTAAAAAAGTTGTAAAAAATATTTGATTTTTTTTTAATTTAAACAATTTTAATTAACAATTAAATCTTATTGTTGAACAAAACCTTACTAAATTGAACACATTTACAGTAGAAAACAAGTACAATCGAATACATACTAAGACGATAGAATTATAATAACAAGATACCTTAAAGAAAATCAAAAAAATGAAGGATGACAGAACTAGTGATAGTAGTCGCACGATGAAGCATCTAATAATGGTGGTTACATGGCAAGGGATATGTATTTAGGTAAGCATATAAATATTTTATTATGGCACTAATTATTGGGACAATTACAAAGACTGGCGCAGAATAGATTAAATGCATGATATTAATATGTCAAGATGGGAATTTAGTTTTATAGAATGATTACAACTATCTTTAGAGAATTGAATTCAATAATATTGTTACGTATATGAGATAAATTGCAAATAAAATAAAAATAAATTTCTGTTTAGTTTTATTTAAAATTCCTAATTATTTGCACAATTCTGTGTGCCACTGTTCACAACTTTATGTAAACAACAACAATTGCTTTGTTTGTTATTCCTCTGTTTACACTCTTTGCATCAACAATAACAATTACTAGACAATTGTTCCACAGATGTTTGTAAAGGAGTTCTTCAAACCTCGATTGCTCTCTTCAAACACACCGCATCTTCACATAAGATTGACTGAACTTCACTAACTCACTCGCTAGCTTTGCCTTACCTTTTATATGGTAGGGTAAATAGTCTGATCAATGTTCTTGAAGGCGAATGTTCGTCCGTTCTTCACCTTTTCGAAATCTCTCCTTGCTTCATTATTTTTTACATTTATTCTTGTAGTGTTTGTTTTTGTATTTTTGTTTACTTGTTTACCATTTTAATATTAAGTAATGTAAAAGCAAAACATCAGTATTTAGATTCTTCATTTTCGTAACAATATGTTTTGGCTTCTTGGAGGCCTATTAACTCAGTCGTATACATTTGAAAACTATTACTATCGAACGATCTCAACACTATAAAAGTCTACTTTCTTACTTTATTGGACATTTGAAGCCTTCAGCTAGGATTACATCCTAGCATCTTAAGCCATCCATGTTGTGTGTATTAATTTTATACACGAGTGGCGAGATATACTGTTTAAAGTCGGCTCCGAAGGACGGAGTAACTTTTCATAGCAATTTTATTCTATAAAACCAAATCCAACTTGGGATTAAAATGGTACCAAATCCAAAAGAAATGTTTATGCATGAAAATTAAAGAAATGCATGCGTTCTATGATAATGGCTTTGATGTTTTCAATGCAATCTATTAAAAAAGTATTCCGTTAGATTACTTACTTCTTTTTTTTCCTTTTCGGAGACCGAGGAGTGGCCTGTAACGTAGTCCTCTATACGACCAGGTTGATTTTTATATGAATTTTGACCAGATTTAACAGGATTTGGTAAAGTACCATAAAGTCTGAAATAGAGAATTTTAAAGGTTTTCGTTAAAAGATGCAAAAAAAAAAATATATTTTTTAACCCTACGTTAAGTTAAGTTACTTTTCTTAAGGTTAATTGTAGAATTAAGCACACTACTTACGTATCGTTGCTTTTGCGTATGTTTAAAGCCGAAGACACCGACTGCAGGCGATTTGGATTTACTGTACGATATTTAATGGTTGAATAATCGGAGTCGTAGGTTGGTTCGGGTTCTGATTGATAACCATTTGGTTTATTATATAAATTGCGACCTGGTTATGGGGTAAAGAAGGAAAGAAAATATGTTAGTTATCAATTTAAATAGCATGGCATGAGGAGACAAATAGCATATCAAGACAGGCAATATGCGTATAGCATAGCAGGCTGTTATTTTCTTATAAAACCGTTTGTATGATTTATCTTTTAAATCGGCAGTAAGTAAGGTGTTTAGTTATAGTTTAATGAGTATAGAATAAGGGTTAAGTGTAATTTTTAATTTAAACTACGTTTTTAGACGATTTTTAATGTTTTATTCAATTTTTATTTTTAGTTCAAGACTACAGTGCATGCAATACTTTTTGTTTTTTTTAATCTAATTAATGTTATAATTACAAGTAATTGTTATCATTATTTCTACAGTTTACTTTTTGAATACCAAACTACAAAGAAGCCTTACTTTTAATGTATTTTGGTTTTTTTTGTTTCGATTAATTTAAGCATTATTAAGTAATTATTAAATCAAGCGTAACATCAGCAGTTTTTATTATTTTTATTATTATGGTTACTTATGCTATTATTGTATATGTAGTATGTAAAAATAGCATGGCGGGAGAATATGTAGCATAGCATTATACGTTATCTCTCTCTCTGTATATGGTTGAATAGAAAATATGCAGATACGATATACGAGATACATTTAAGCCAAGTTCAATACTAAACACACACATTCATTCATTCGTTATATAATTCTGTATGAATTCTAGACATATAGTATATTGTATTATATTATAATATGTATGTATATACGAGTATGTATGTAATATTTTATATACAATATTAATTAAAAATAAATGAGATTATTTTGTTTTTTTATAAAGATTCACCTCTTGGTTGCTTGTAGCGTATTATACATTCATCTGTTTTGTATGCATGATTTCATGGCATTTTTTTTATGGCATTTAGAGAAGTTAAATCGATAGAGAAATTATGATAAAAGAATTATAGAAATATATTTATTATTTCGCAACAGATGTGCATTTAGGATTTGTAAAGGAAAAAAAAATGAAAAATAAAAAAGCATTTATTTTAAGCCAATTATGGTTACACATATAAACCAAAACGAAAATATAGATTTTCATTAAAATTTACGTGGTTTTTTGTTTTTTTTTTATTGAAGAAATAAAATAAGACACTTTGAAAGGATGTTTTCCAAAACAAAACCTTTCGATTTAAAGAAAATTTAAACATGAAATTGATAGTTAAGGTCTCTATAATCATATCGCTCCTTTATTGCAACATAGTCATATCTCAAAAAAACTTGAACTTGGCAAAATGCGATTTAAGTTTTCAAGACATAAGTCCTATGATCTAATTGCCACAAACATTTTTTGCTATAACTTCGGTTCAGCTTGGGATATAAAACTGATTTTTTTTCAACATGTACAGAAGGTCTAAAAGAGCAGTTTTGCTTAAGTAACTAAAAATTTTTAATTTTTTGAGATATGACTATGTTGCAATAAAGGAGCGATATGTACTTTTTGAAATCATTTTTCTTCTAAGTCCTCAAATTTATTTTTACTTTGCAAAAATAGGATAAGATTTCATTCAAAATAGAATTGCAAAGATTTTCATTTGCTTCACAGTGTGGCAAGCCCAAAGAGATTGAAACGATGAAAAAATCAAACAAAAATTATTGAAACTTGAGGTCATCACAAACCTACGGTAGTCATTGGCAGATAACCATTTACCAGCTGCTTCTTTACAGGTAAGTCCTTTTTTTTCAATTGATATTAGCCGTAATTGGAGTCGCGCACAAGCGACAAAATGTTTTCCAATAGAAAAGGAGTTGTGTTCCTTTACTAAAAATCCTAAAACACACCTCGTTAAGGTCCTAACTGATGCTCCATGAGCATCTTTGGAACATTTTTATAGAGACGAGAGAGATTGCTAATTTTTATCAAGCATAGTAATTAGGATTGTGATTGTAATTAGTTGCGGCTTGCCTTTGTTATAAGAGTATGGAATTATTATAATCTCTGTAAATTAACAACAATCTATATTATACTATGTTCAGACAGGCATTTTTATTAAGTCAATATTCGTTTATTTGTGAACAATATTTTATGTGTTCAGACACAGAATATCAATATTTTTTTGACAGCTGGTAAACAAAACAGCTGATTGTTGCAACTACATCATTTTTATTTTAGTCGTGAAAGTTAGCTCCAAAAATAAGTTGGTAAAAAATGGAAAACAACTCAATGTTGGAAAAGCCCCTACTAGTGTGTAACAGGAATGCCGAGCTATTGCGGCTAGTAGGAGCAACTTTTTATTGCAAAGTGACTTCTCTCAGAAGGATGAGGAAGAAAATTTGGTAATTCTGAAAAGTTTCCAGAAAGAAAAGAAAGCCCGACATTTTTTGTTTTATTTGTTTGTTGTTGTTGACATTTGAGTTGTCAAATATTAATTGAAAGTGTTCGGAAGTATTTATGACAGTGTTGTATTTAAAATTTTTCCCAATATTATAACAATTTGCATTTTTATTGAGTAATAATTAATTGAAATTATTAATATGAAATATTGATCTCAATAAAGGCGTTTATTGCGATTTACGCAATATAAAAGTGCCTATCTGAACACGGTTATTTGAGAATACATACTGTATATTTTATGCCCTAAATGATAAGGACCTGCGTTAGAGTAGGAAAAATTTCAAAAGTAAGTTTGAATAGTAAAAAAAATGTCTTGAATTTTATGTCTAATTTAACATATAGTAAGCGATACCTAACTTTTGTTAAAGACTGTTTTCGAAATTTCTGTAATAATTTATTGTTTTGATCTAGTAACAGCCTTTAACGCCAGCTAAGCGTGAACAATTAATTAAGAATTGAAAAATATTCTCTCTCAATAAAATCATATTTAACGTTTTGGTTTATTCTGTTTTTAAATCTCTTTTTTGTTATATTGCTGTTGTCAAATTGATTTCCTACCGCCATGTTTCTGCTTGTGAATGGTTTGATATAAACGTTTATACCACTCATGCTGATGAGGTTCCTTGACTTCCTGTTTATCATCATCATCATCACAATCATTACCATCATCATTACCGACATTGTCACAAACCCCAATTTTGTAAGAGATGACAAAATCGTTAATCGGTTTGTAAAGTTGAAAAGAGGAGATATTTTTTGTTGTTATTCTATATGTTTGTATGTATATTTGTATTTTAAAATCTATTGTAAATCATTACCGATCTTAAAATGATGGGCATGCCATCATTGGTCATTGGACCAATACCATCATATTGTCGTCGAACTAATTGAGCCATTTTTCTGGGATGTTCTTTATCCGTTTCCGGTTCACTCATATATTCGTGTTTAACGTTATAAACTGGAATATTCTTAATTTATTAGTATCAAACGTTTAATAATAATAAAAAAAAACGAAATTAAAGTGTGTGTATGTGTGTTTTGTGTAAATACAACAACAATGGCATGCAGATCGGGATTTAAGGACTATTTTTTGAGGAAAGAAAAAGTTTCTTTACTTTTGTAGAAAATTAAAAATCTTGTTATTCATTCAAGAATTAATTTTTTGTTAGTGTATACGAGTATTTAATAATTCGTTAATTTAGATCCTTTTTCTTATATTTTTTAAAATTTATTTTCCATCTTATAAAAAAAAAGAATAATAAAACCATTTGTGCTAATACCACATCTTAAGCCTTTTATTTAGGCTAACATATTTAAATTGAGATTAAATTTTTAGAGCATTCTAATGAAATTTCAAACTATTCTGATATTTATTTTAAAAATATATAAAAAGAAAGCACTTCCATTGAGAAATACTTTTTTAAAATCAATTTCAATTTGCAATAAAAAGGTTAAGGGCCATTATTACAACTTCCCGTTAAACTTGGCGTTAGTTAAAAGTACCTTTAGCTAACGTGAACGGTAAAGTTATCTTTAATTTATTTTCGTTATTGCAATTTACAGATAAAACAAAATTAACTTTTTCAAAAATATGGCTGTCCCGGAGCTAAGTCGACAAAACTACTCAATTAAACAAGTTTTTTTAACGCAATGGCAACGGCAGACTTCGTTTTTTTGTTGTATATACTGCTTTTGTTTAAATTTGAAATTGCCATATCGAAAATTGTATATGATATGGCAAGTTCAAACATAAAGTGACCTTTAAATGTTAAAGTTAGGATCTTAACGATCACTTCTATCTAATTAGGTACTCATAATAATGAAAAACAATTTATCTCTCCGTTAAAATCCATACATACATAATTGGTCATTACAACCCTTCAGTCAGGATTATTAACTTAGTTTCTCACACTACTTATGTTGTGTGTATTACTTTTATACATAAGTGGCGGGATCTACAGTTTAAAGTCAACTCCGAACGATAGATTTTTGAGAAACTTTTCATGGCAATTTTATTTTTACTCTCAGAGTTTTTGCCAGAAATCTGCCGAGAAGAAATCGCCGAAAAAATACTTTTTGTATTTTTATTTTGATGTCTGGCCGGGGACTCGAACCCTGGCTTTAAGTCTAATAAGCCAGCACACTACTATTAGAACACGGCGACCTCTAGTTAACGGCAAGTTGTAATTATGGCCCTAAGTTCTCTGTTTAAAGATGAGTACTCTCTGTTTGTTAAGCATTTTCCCGAGGCACTTAGCCAGCGGAAAATAATCTATTCTATGGATACCGGTGTTTCAACTAACTGAAAGAGTACTTTTTTGCATCAAATGGTACTTTTGTAAAAAAATGTTTATTTACACTTAATACACGGAACATGGAAAATAAAAACTAACGTACGATCCGTGAGGGTTTGGCTAACCGAGGCTAAAGACTAATTTCATCCTTAACATTACGATAACGCATTACCGATAGAAAAACAATAAAAAAGTACAGAAAATGTCGCGGGTGTACTGCGGTATTTTTGAAATGGAAAGTTACCGAAAAACAGGCTAATGACCTAGCTTTGCACATCATTTGTGTTGAGTGCGTTCATTTTATCCATAAGTGGCGGGGCTTACAGTTTAAAGAAGGCTCCGAATAGCAGATTTTTGATTTGCTTTTCATGGCAATTCTAATTTAGTCTCAGACTTTTTGCCAAAAATCTGAAAAAAATCAGAAATTTTTGGAAACTCTATGGAACGCATGGCGTGAGCTTTAGGTATATGAAAAGTAAGAGCCTCGGCTTCAAGAGGTAGCTCTGAATCAAAATTTATACAAAATTTTTGTTTAATAATTCGATAATACCGAAAGGTTAATCCGTGATATGATAGAATCTTTGGAAAATAATTGAAAATAAAAGAAATTTGCTCAAGATTTCCTTCCCATACTTTACGTACATCCTATAGCCCAAATTAACTTTAAAGTTTGAATGAATTTTGTTTCTGTTTTACTTTTTTTACTTACTGACTTCATTGGGTTTACATAGGGGACGGCCTTTATCGGCTAAACGTTTAATTTGCGGCCGGCTATATAATTCGGAAGCGGAAGCAGATCTTTCGAATGCTAAGAACACAATTAAAAGAAACGATAATAATAAGGTTTGGAAACCGTTTAAGCGATAATAATAAAAACAAAATACTTTTGATTTTCTCCGATATACTAGACTTGGGAAAATCTGCTGCTATGGAACTAGATGAGCCGATTTGATGATTTGGCTTACGTTGGTTGAAATTTGTACTTTCGGTTTCTAGGCTATCATCGTTCCACGGTGGTAGTGCTGGTTCAGCTGATGTTGATAACACGTATTTACGTGGCAATGTGGGAGACTCAAAGTGCACCGGGCGAAACTCTTTGCGGTTCGATTGCGGCGAAGGTTGCGGTGTCCATACAGGCTGCAATGGCGGTGGCGGTGGTGTTGGTGGTGTTGACTTGTTCAAGTCACTCAACGATGAGGTGGGTGTTTGATTTTTGGGTGACCATATGCCTATTGGTTTGAAATTTATTGGAATGATTATGTTTCGGAAAAAAAATTAACGCATTAATGCATATTAACATGAAACGAACAAAACAATTTGTTTGTTTTTTTTCAAATTGAATTAATAATGACAACAAAACATATATAATCTTAGAGGAACTAACATACTAAACGACCTTCTCTGTGTTTAACAATTCCCTACTGAACTAAATTTTTGGCCAAATAAAGAAAACCATACGAGACTGCTTACTATGTATTCCTTTTCGTTTTTCCCCTGTTTCGATCATAATCAGGCATGATTTTTTTCGAAAAAGTGGCAGAAAATAAATATGAAAATAAAAACTGAAAACTAGAAAAATTAAAAAAACACTGGCAAAAAATGAAATGAAGAAAAAGATCTGCAGAATAAACAAACAAATAAGCGAAAAAAAATTGTAAAAATTAAGAAAAAGTCACAGTTGGCATCTGTTCAAGAAAAATACTATAAAACAAGACTAAAAGGAACAAAAAATCTATTCGGAATCATGCTGATCGTGACGATGATCACCAGTCGATGACTCATTTTTGTTTTCTATATTTTATTGCTGTTGTTATTGTTGTTGTTGTGTTTTTATATAGATTTGAAATTAAATTAAAAAAAAAACAAAAACGAAAATCAAAAAAATTAAAACGGATATAGTCGAGGGCGCCGCACGGTAGGAAAGTCCACAATGATTTCTCTTTGACTCTTAATTGAAAACGGTTTTTTTTTTCTTGTACATTTATTCTTTTGACAATTTCATTTAAATTGAATTCGAATTTTTATTATAAAAACTATTTTATTGAGGGTTAGGGAAATATTTGTGAGAGATTGATAAACTGTTTGAGAGAGAAAAAAAGTGGGCGTGGTTTTTTTTCTTTAAAATTTATATATTTAATTTAAAATGGTGTAAAATAATTGTATAATGTTGTATGTGATTAATAAGTAGAATAAGAAAATAGTGGATATCTAATGTTACAGTTACAATTGCGTATGCGGCATGCACAGTGGTCTCATGGCATAATTGTTGGCTAGTGTTGGGTACCTCCGAAAATGTTCAAATTTCGTTATAAAATTTTAAGAAATTGCAGAGCAAAATTTCCAAATTCCGTTTTAGTAAACCCATAGCATACGTCCCTATGCGGGGAATACCACTGATGTGAATTTTGTATCCACAAGAAAGAATAAGGGATCATTAGAACATGTGTAGCCAAAGGCGATTTGAATAAAATCACAATATTTTTCATAAAACTCTCGCGGTGATCGATAGAAGCCAACCAGGATGTGTAAATATATAACATATGAGATAATATCAACGTTTCATCATCGAATGTTTAGACATTCTAGGAGCCATTAAGCATTCCCAGTGTTTTGAGTATTAGAAGCATGTGCTTAATACTCTTTTTTAAAAAGACTACAAGTATCCAAAAAAACTCTTTAAATTCGTTCAAATGATAAGGCTAAGCTTACTATTCTCTTTAACATAGTTTTACCGGATGGCTGAATGGCAAATACAGCATATTAACCGGTAGTTAAGCACTCTTAGCGAAACGTTCTAAACTGAAAACGTTGCAAAGCTTATACATCATAACAGTGCATCTGGTTTAAGGCTTTCTTTTAAGAAAAGCATTCAATGTTGATGAATCTGCCTTCAAAGGAACAACGAAGAAAATTTGATGCACAACCATTAAATAGACTCCTATGGACTATTCCAAATATTTTTCATTAAAATTGATTTCCTTTATAATTTTTAATGAACATATATACATCCATAATTGGATCCCTTCAGTTAGGATCACACCAATTACCCTGTGTGTGTTAATTTTTTACACAAAAGTGGTGGAATCTTCAATTGAAAGTCGACTCCAAGTGACATATCAATGCCTCCATTCTAAGTACTCTTAGAACGTTTTTAATGTTCTTGCATTTTTAAGCTCTTCGTTATCTAACTTAAGTACTGTCAAAATTTGGTTAAGATGCGTCGATTCGTTCTGAAGTTATAGTGAAAAATCTACTTAGTAGATCACCTAATATCCTTGAGAGCTTATAACTCAAAACACACTTTTTCGACTTAAAATGTTATAGAACGGAGGCGTCGAATTGTTTTTTTGAGATACTGTTCATGGCAATTTTATTACCTCTTAGAGTTTTTCCCAGAAATCTGCTAAGAGGAAGTCACCAATTTGTTTCATATTTTCGTTTTGAAGTCTGACCTAGTGTTTGACTCGAGCCCTTAGGTCTAATAAGCTAACACATTACGTACTAGACTTCGGAGACTGTTAATTGAGTTTAAGTTTATTAACGCAATTATAAACCATCCATTTACCATTTCGTACCACTGTGCAAGGTTAAATTGTTTCACTTTAAATTGTTATATACACTTGATTACTGCCTGTATTGTATAACTGTTGAAATATTTGAATTTAAATTATTATTTTCTAAATTTTTAATATTTTTTTCTGTTGTGGTTTACACTCTATATTTCATTTATTTGTATTTATTTTGAAAATAAAACATTAAATTTATTTACTTAATCTATTGATAATAAATAACGAAACCCGTTTTGAAAGTTATTTACGCTCGTTCGTTCGTTACGGTGACATTTATTTTTAAACTTTCCGGACCGATCATCGATTAGTCGCCGTTGCAGCTACAGATTTGCAAATTTATTCAGAAAAATAAAATTTTTTTTGTACTTTCAATGAACTCACATACAATTTTAAAAATTTAATGGATTAGGAATTAAAAATGCTTTTTGCGAAAAAAAAATAAAAACACACGGCACTAGTGAAGGCAAGTGTAGTGAAGGCAAACAGTGTAGTCAAATGATTTAAACTGACGTCAGTTCTTTTTTAAATTATTTTAATCACAATCATTTTTTTTTTTTTGTTTTCATTGAAATTGTATTAAAACTTCCAATTACTGTTGCTGGTCAGTCAGGATTATTAATGAATGCAAACAAACATTTGTTTTTTTTCTTGCATTTGACACTTAGATGCTTAATTTTTGTTCTTTTTCTTTTTTTTGTTGTAAAATATTTGCTCACTTTTGTTTAATTTTTTTTATCAATTTCGGTGTTCTAGGAAATCCTTTATGGAAAGTATTGAATTGAGAAGTTTGAAGATTGATTGATTTTTGAATATGTTGTACCGTATTAGAGTTGCTGACTCCGTAAACGTTGAGTAACAACTAAACTTTGTGTCATGTCACAAGCACTTTACGCATGGTAAACAGCACTACTGTGTGCTGCTGTGACTGTGACTGTGGCTTTTTTGGTGGTGGTGCTCTTCTACTGGCTGTTTCCACTAAAAGCGACCGATAGCCTGCTGCAGCCCCCTAAGACTAATGGCCCAATAATGACAATGACAATAACAATAACAAAAAAAAAAAGCAGCACACAGTAATAAACAAAACCAAAAAACTGAAATCAAATCGAAAACCATCAACAACAGTTTTGTTGTTTGTTTCTAAAACGGGCTTGTTCTTAACAATTTTGTTAACATTGCCTGCCCGTCTGTACTGTTCTATTCTGTTCAACTCTTTTCAGTTCTATTCTATTCTGTTTAGCCAGTCAGTTCGTTGTATATGCGAACTGCGAACTGCAAACTAACAACCCAACCCATTGAAACTGGCCTGTTGTGAGTAGTTGGCTGACTGGCTCGCTGGCTGATTCATTCTTATTGACTCTTAACTGTCTCTTTATAATCTTCTTTCTAAAATGTGATGTTTTGCTATTTAAATAATTATATTGTGTTATTTTGTTTAGTTATTGTTATATTTTTTTGTTCTGATTTCAGAAAAAAAAAACATGTTAAAAATCTATTATATTGTGACAGTTTTGTTTCTGCTTTTTTTTTTTAAATTTCTATGCTAAAATCATTTGAAAGATTTGAAATATTATTGTATTGATCGAATCAATGAACTCAGTTTTCCTTTCAAATACGATTTATTTCATTCTTAACATCATTTGACTTTATTTGATTTGATTTCATTACATTTTGATTCGATTCGATTTGAGTTGAGTTGATTTAATTCATTTTGAATTGTTTGATTGGAGCGTGATTGTTTAGCCAGCAAATGATGACTGATGGTTGTCTCACCCTGTTTTGATCATGCGTTGCTACAAACAATGCAATTTTTATTTTAAATAATTAGAATAGTTTCCGGTCTCTACATAAAGATATACTTATACTCGTAATTACACTCAAAGCAAAAATTTAGTCATAATCAGCAAACAAACAAAAAAAAAAACGAAAATTAATTAAAAATTAACTGCTTTTGTATTAAAAACTGCTCCCTAATATTTAAATTCAACAAAAAGAGAAACAAAACAAAGCTACAAAATTAAGCACTGTGAAATCTTAAGCTCTCATAGAAATCTCAGGCTCCCATTACTCATCCAGATATCACATTAGTTTTCCAAGCAAGGAAAATCGGACCCCTGATACGGCATGCTCTGTTGATTCAGTGGAAGTCGTTTTCGGTTGGTGTGTTCTAAATTTAAAAAGACGATAGGAAGAGAAAGGGTTTAATCTTAGGATATCCTATACATATTGGTCATAACAACCCTCCAGTCAGGGTTCCGACCTAGTTCCTCGCACCACTTATGTTGTGTGAGTTAGTTTTATGTATGAACGACAGATCTTTGAGAAGCTTTGAGAAGGCCATATTAATTACTCTCAGAGTTTTTTCCAGAAACCTGCTGCAGTGGTAATATTTTCATATTTGCGTTTTGATGTCTGACCTGGAGTTTGAAACGTGTCCTTACACTATCACTATCTAATAGACTACGGAGACTCTAGGCTATTCTATGACTTTCTATATTTCAGGTCGATGAAGTCGCCGTAGTCTAGTATTAAACGTAAAAGCCAGGGTTCACACCCCAGTTTAAACATCAAAACAAAATACAAAAAGTATTTCTTCGGCGACTCCCGAATAGCAGATTTCTGGTAAAAAAAACTCTGAGAGTAAATGAACTTGCCATGCCAAGTTTCTCAAAAATCTGTCGTTCAGAGCCGACTTTAGGTCCGGCCATTTATGTTTAAAATTAACACATACAACATAAGTAGTGTGAGCAACTAGGACAATAATCTTGACTGAAGGGTTGTAATGACGAATTATGTATGTAATGGCCATAAATCACAATGTGGAACTGATCCTTAACAAGGTATTTCCAACTACAGCAATATTTTTTCAGCTGCAACGATCAGGTCTGGGTAGCACATGGCTCTTTTGTGACATTTTGTGACAACGGTTTATTTAATATGTACGTTTGCCAAAGCAGGCATGCTCCAACTGAATACCAATCCTTTCCTAAAGAAAGCATTTTCCTCATTCAACTTTTGAACTCTGTTCTTATACGTCTTATATTTATATACCATAGGCAATAATCCTCGTAGTATTTGAACAAAATTTATGAGTAATTTCTTCCCAAACAAATCATCTTCTAAACGAACTAATCGAGTGTATCTTGTCATACAAATCAATCGAAACGAATCCACAGTTAATGTACAATGTATGAGGAGAGTATGAATAATAAAATCACATTGAAAACAAATCAAACGTAACGCTTTTCCTATATTTTCATTCTTTTTTTTTTGTATCGTTGTATGTTGTTAAAATATTTCCCCATTCAGCCGTCACTACTACTGAAACTATTTCATCCAACGATTCATCCACATGGTTCATCACTTAAGGTGTGGACAAGGTGTGTTCTATGCTTCGACAACAACTAAAACAACACAAACCAATTAGATTTCATTTCAATCACAGTGGACTTAATAGGTTTTGTTCTGTCTGACTGGCTGGACGCTTTCGAAAAAACATTTTTCTTTTCTTTTCGATTCTTAAATTAAGTTTTTCAACATTTTTTTTCTTTCTTTCTTTTTATGTTCGAGTATTTAGAACACAATTTTAGCGAATATTTCTGTTTTTGTTGGTTTTGTTTTAAATGTTTCGTTCTTTTTACAATTCTTTCATTCTTTTTTTTAATTATTATTAATAGATTTTCTATTATAAACCGTTATATTATAACGACAGACAGACGTATGTACATACGTATGTAATTTACTGTTATTTAGCGTTTAGATACTAAGAGGTTTTCCCATATGCCTTATACTGTGGAGCTACGAAAAATGTGGCAAATTTTTTTGAAAGTGTTTTCACACGAACTTTCCATTAGAAAAGGAGAAACAGATTTAACACGTACAAGGCGGCGCGTACCACACCAGTGGAACACACTACACTGCATTATCGGGCGGTGTGTTCCACCGGTGGCTCGCACTAGATTGGCACACTGAGTGACATGAACTAACTACCGGTGGTACGGTATGCATATGCATATCACCAAATATTTATTTTTAGCACTTCTACTGTCGAAAAAGAAGTCATAAAGTCAGGCTGTTCTATTTTCACGGTAAGAATTGAGAATATTTAGTAAGAATGTAACGAATTGGCCAAGAAAAACTTTACACGATACCGTTGATTTGTTTGATTGTCTATTGTGCATAATAGCTGGCGTCCGATAGAGCTTAAGGTACTAAATGCAGCTGGCAGTGGGCGACAGGCATTAAGGTTCAATTAGTCGTGACTTAACCATAACCATATAAATCAGCTGTTTTAACCAACTTTATGGACATCACTGTTTTCGATTATAGGTGACTTACCATAATGCCATAGTCATAACGATAACCATATGTACCAATTGAATTTTGGTTTTTTGCCCTAACCATAAACAGCTGTTTGCTGAATTTACTTACATGTATACAAATTTTTTTTTGTTTACTTTTGTACTTTTGAAAAATACATATGTGCAATTAACGTAAAAAGCTGTTTATGGCCATGGCAGCACTGATTGCTGCTAATAGTAAATTTACGGTTATGGATTATGTTACGTCTACAGCGTTATGGTAAAATCACGACTAATTGAACCTTAAATAGCAGGGCCGGTGTGAACGTGTTAAATGTGACAACAGTTTCAAAACGGATTAAAAGTTATTTTTTTTATTTTAAAACCTTTAAAAAAAATAGTAAATGAGTAAACGTTTGTGCCACACTATTAAAGTGCTGCCCGTAGCTTGTAAAATCTAACGCTTAGATGCAAATTACAAGAAAAAAAGGTAATTTGACCTGCTGCTATCTCCACTTTTAAAATGTAAGTGATTAGTGATGTCAATTGAATAACAAACCAGTAAGCGATCTCCTAGATTTTCGTATTTAAAATCGAAATTTTTGAACAAAAAAAAATGTTTTCTTTTTCCTTTTAAGACAAATTAAATTATCAGTCAAGGATTTACTCTCTTCATACGCAATCGAAAAACAGCCTCTACAGTAGAACAGATGAAAGCAACTTCTCGGCAGTCAAGGTTACTGGTTTGGAAAAGATCTACAACCCAGATAAGGTAAGCAATTTATTGGATTATTTTCATTTCAATTTAGGCCACTTGAGTATGGTAAAGGACAGAGTTTGTAAACGTCAACTATATGCCATTATCTGATAAACAGTTTAATGGAGTCAAAAGGTATTTCTACTTTCAAAAGTTGAGGCCATGCATCTGCTGTGTCAACTCCTTATACTATATTCGCGTAAGGAATTTAACTGAATCAATATTCGGTTAATTGAGAACAAAATTTTAACCGTTCAGGTATAATAAATATACGCAATATTCAGCTTAATCAATATTCAAATAATCAAACAAATAATCTGGTTGTTTCAACAGCATTGTTTTTGTTTTGTTTTGTTTTTTTTTTGTTTGTCGTTGTTGGTATATTTGAGATGTCAAATATCAACAGGAAGTGTTCGGTTACTTATAATAAGCTCACTAAACAGACTTATGACTTATGCTGTATTTAAAGTTTTACTCAATATTATAACAATTAGCATTTAATTGAACAATAATTAATTGAGATAATATATGAAATATTGAGATCAATATTGACGTTAATTGCGATTTACGCAATAAAGGTGCTTACATGAACATAGTATTAGGCTAGAAATAAATCTTAGATGTGTTGGTAACAGAGTTACGGCAATTACAAATAGAGTTTAGGGTTTAAAGTTACACTCGAAAGAGATCTGGTTCCTTTCAAAGCAGGTAGGGATACTAGGAGCAGCAGATCCTTTATTCAGAATCAATGTATGCATGAATGTGCAGCATGAATAAAGGTACTTACTTCGGCCTGAAACATACCACAATAGTCTGGGAGGCGGAGAGATAGATTAATATTAAGCTATCTCGAAAGAATCCCACAGCGTACTTTGCTCTTAAGTTTAATCTGTCTGTGTTGGCTTCTAATAACTCCTTAGATATGACAATGTTCTCTTCTCTACTTAGAATTTTAGTGTGAAATCGCAATCAATGTTAAGTTTTTCTTCTAGAAGCAATACATAATGACCTCTTCTGAGAATTTAAAAGCATTCCCCATTGTTTTGTAAAGAAACAAAAAAAAAGCGAGGAATCATATGCTAAATAAGGACACGTCTGTCAAAATGAGTGATTGTAAACGTTAATAAATTTTAATGAATTCTGAAACATATTCTGTATGTTTAAGGATATTTTTACAATTTATGAAAAATATTTATATTGAAATTATAATTTCATTTCTCCTCATCAAAAAATTTAATTTATAATTCCATTCCTTTTAAGTTGTGTTCCTTTATTAATTTCCATTTTTAATAAAGACAACAACAACCTGTTCTAAAAACTAGAAATTTATCATCTTGATGAACATGATGGTGATGAATAGCTCTATGATCATCATAAATTTAATATGACGTTATATTTTAAACTTCAACCAATAAATTTTTCTACATATCTTTTTTGATACAAAATTTGAAAGCTCATAAAATATAAAATTAACAGCTAAAATGATTTTCTTTCAATAAATTTGACATAAACAATGTTTTTTTTTTGGATGTTTTTTTCAATTTCTTTCATTTAATAAGTAAGACTGATCTAATCACTCATTTTTAGCATTTTTAGCAAAAAAAGAAAAAATAGGAAAAAAAAACTTTAGTATTATTATACATAAAATATACAATAAAGACGAACAATTTTATTTTATCAGTCTCATGGTATTTTAAACGAGTGCGAAGTGATGAATAGAACGAGAGACGAATGCCTGACGACGGACAAATGGAGGAAACATAACTGATCCATCGATTTATAAATATAATGCTTGTTTCATGGACTCCATAGAACAAACAAATGAAAAAGAAACAACATTTAAATACAGGGTCTTACAAGTTTAAGATTTCTAACAGAAGGGAGATGATATGTATTTTACTACAAGGCGTAAATTTGGTAAATTTGTCAAAACCAAAGTTTACTAAATTGTAGTTAACCCAGCCATTATACAAAAAACAAATGCCACTTTAAATAAAATACAGAAAAAGATCATAACATAACATAATTGGTCATTACAACCCTTCAGTTAGCAATACGATCTAACTTCTCAAACCACTAATGTTGTGTGCGTTAATTTTATACACGAGTGGCAGGACCTACAGTTTAAAGTCGATTCTGAACGACAGTTTTTGAGAAGCTTTTCATGGCAAGTTTATTTGCTTTCAGAGTTTTTGCCAGAAATCTGCTGATAGTCTCGTAACCATTACAAGATAATTTGATTGTTTGCTACTACTTTCATTAATTTTTCCTTGCTTTGTGTAATAGTTATTGAGATTGATCTGAATGATGTGAGGGCATATTTGGTTAACTGGTAATCATATTAGGATCTACTGACATGCCATACAGCACTCAAAATAATAAATTCTTTGAGTGTAAAACTCCAGAGAAGAGTTCCAAGCACAATCACTGGACATTTTCTGGCAGTATATCGCAGTAGGCACCGTAGTCTAATATGTTGTGTGTGAGCTTATTAGACGTAAGGCCAGGGTTCAAACCCCAGGTCAAACGAAATTGTGAAAAAATATTTCTTCGGCGACTGCCTTTCAGCAGATTTCTGGAATAAACTCTGAGAGAAAATAAAATTGCCATAAAGAATCTGTCGTTCGGAGTCGACTTTAAACTGTATAGGTCCCTCCAATCTCTATAAAATTTACGCACAATTCATAAGTGATGTGAGAAGTTAAATTGTAATCTTCACTGAAGGGTTGAAATGACCAATTATGTATGTATCCGTAGAGGCGGAATTTTTTAAAGCAAAGAAGAAAACTAGAAAGATAATATTTGGATTGAAACCTTGGCGAAATAGGGCCACAGTTATGTCAAAAATGTAAATGATCCCTTATGCAACAGAACAAAAATTATTGATCTCCCTCATATGAATATTAATGAACATTTCTAAAGAAAATCAAACTTGTAAGACTCTGTGTATAATGAATAGCAGCCTCACACAAATACTTGTAAGGCATGGAAAATAAAATTTCACAAATGGAATGAAATTATGGTGGAAAAAACGAATATAAACTATAAATAGCCAAAAACTATTGACTCGTATTTTAAATAAAACTTAAAGATTTTTCTTTGTTTTTCCATAATTTTCTTTAAAATTTAAACAATTATCATGAAAGGGGGAGAGTGTGATTAATATATATTTCCATTTAATATTTTCATTTTGTTTTTGTTTCAAAACAAATTTGGTTAACATAATGAAACATAATAAAAACACAACAACACAATAACAATAATGACACCTCAAAGAAACATTAAATTCGAGATAAACTTCACACCTGTGCTTTCCCTAGTTCACAATGAACATGAAAATGAATCAAAATAATTAACGGACATATGGTATAACAAAAAAAAACAAACAAATGAACACTTTTATGTAAATTTTGTAAAAAAAAAAATTGAATTTACCTGAACCGCTAGGAGCCTTGGCCTTGAATTTCGGGGCAAACATACTGGGAGATTGAGCCTTTTCTGTAAAATTTCGATTTCATAAAATATTGTTTCCAACAAACACTTAAGAATTTTTAACTTTAATTTGATTTTGTTTTTGTTGTTTCTTTCACATCATTAACAATAATTATGAATAAAGAAATAAAAATTTTAAATACTGAATTTCTGAATTATTATTTTTCTGTTTTTTTTCAGATTTTACTTTCTTTTTTAATTTCTTTTGCTTTTTTGGTTTTTTTTTTGTGACTAACCCTGTCCCATATTTTTGCAGACTAAATCGAAAAAAAACACACACACCGCCAAGAAACGAACAAAAGAATGAATGAAACAGGGATGCTGCCCAAATAAAACACTCTGAACGCTTTTACGTCCGACACTCAACTTGTTCAGCTTTTTTTTTCAGACTATTTTTCTTTTTTATTTAAATTTTCCTTCTTTTTTTTTGAAAATATTCAAAAATTTTAAAAAAGTCTTGAAATGAAATTGTTTTTCACCACCATATCCACCATGATCATCATTATCATCATTATGATTGTGATCATCATGCCCATCAGCAGCAGCAGCAGCACCCATCATACAAGTGAGTAAATTAAAATGATTTTGGTACAGAAAGAAAATAAGCCCCGTTCTCAAAAATCGTTTAAAAAAAATGAGAACGAACGAATTTTTAATGTTTCGAATGTAAACAAAATTTTTAAAAGAACCGAAACACGACGACAAGCGCATAAATAGTTTGGGTCATCATACCGTGTTCACATTAGATATGTACGCACATACATATGTGTGTGGGTATTTTGTATTCGTTTTAATTCTGACCGATCGGAGAAAAGCGCCAACGATAACAATACGGAAAACTATGGTAAAAGAGAGGACCATAGAGGAAAATCGAAATAGAATAGAATTTGAAGAAAAACATACACCCACTATCCATTAATTAATCTTACATGTGTTTGAAGTAAAAAAAAAACCACCACAAAAATAATAAAGGGTGTCCATGCAAGATATGGTTTTCCTATCTGTACTAGTACTACGAACTTTCAGTTTATTATCCAAAAGTGGCTTGCATTCCATTATTAATTCGTAAAAAAACAAACAAAGACGCCTTAGTCTTTGAAGTAATGTATTGGCTTATTAGATGGGAGGTCACGGTTCAAATCACAGATCAAACATCTCCAACAAAACAAAATATGAAAATGCATTTCTTCTGCAAGTGCCTCTCAGTAGCCTCAGTGGCAAAAACTCTGAGTGTAAAATAAAATTACCACGAAAAGTTTCTCAAAAAATCTGTCATTCGGAGTCGACAATAAATTGTATGTCCCCTTATTTGGCGATAAAAATTAACACACAATATAAGCGGTATCAGATGCTGAATAAATTTTGTTTCATGCAGAAAAGATTTTTAATTCAGAAAGAATATTTCCTACAGTTTCATAGCCGCCCTCGAACGTCTTCAACTTCTTTCAAAAGGAAGGATTCATTCCCTATAGTGTCATATTCGAAAATCAATCTAGAAAAACACCTTTTATGTGTAACACCCTGTCCCTTTAAATAATAAATCCCAAAATATGAGATAATTTATGATTGGCAGATATTTCGTAACTTTTAATTAATAGACAGACGTTTACATTGTAGATAAATTCGAATGAAAAAAATCAAATCATTTTTAAATGAACCGAATATTTTGGAGATTTTTTTTTGTTAAATACAAACAAAAGTACTTTGTAATGCTATAGTACAGGTACTTTAATTGCAATTCAAAAATATTCCTTTTTATTTGCAAAATAGTACTTTATTAAACAAAGTATATACAAAAGTACCTTTTCGAAAAAGTGCTTTCTTCGAAAGATTTTTAAAATGTCTGTCTTTATTTTATTGATTAGATTACAACTATAATTCAGTCACTTCTAAAGCTCGATATAGGGTATTAGACCACAGTCCCTGATGGGAGCTGTACTATCCACTAGCCTACCAGGGCAATCTTAAACGTCCTAAAAGCAAAAAATACTTAATTTTTCTTCCCAACCATTGGTACGAACCTCGTATATGGTTATGATTGTATATGGTTTAAGAAAGAAAAATAAAAAAATTCATTAAAAAGAAAAAATTTAATTAACAAACTCCTGGCAACCATCTTATCAACAATGTCTGGCTACAATGTTGCTAAACATTCAGACACAAAAAAATTTCTAAGAAATGTTAATGGACTTTCAGTCTCTTTAAAAATTAATAACATTGACGAAATTGTTTTTATATACAGCCATTTATATAAAGTTATACAAACCAGAGCAGTAAAAGAATGTAATCATTTTTTAAAATTAATAAAAACGAAAGCAATAGAAAAGCTTCTATTTATCAGGTAGATGGATTACAATTTACTACAAAATAGTTCGAAGAGCATATTCAATTCGAATTTTAAAACGCAAGGTTTTGTAAGAACTTACATACTTATTAGGTTATTACAACACTTTAGTCCTTATTGCGACCTAATTTCTTACCCCATCCACGTTTGGGTGTTAATTTTTGAGTAGAGGATTTAAAGTTGACTCAGAATGCCAGATTTTTTGAGAAACTTTTCACGACAAATTTATTTTACTCTCACAGTTTTTGCCAGAAGGTTGCTGAGGCGCCGTGGTCTAGTGAGTAGTGTGTTGGCTTATTAGACAAAAGGCCCGGGTTCGAATCCAAGGTCAGACATAAAAACGAAAAATATTTCTTCGGCGACTTCCTCTCAGCAGATTTCTGACAAAGACTCTGAGAGTAAAAATTGCCATGAAAAGCTTCTCAAAAATCTGTCGTTCGGAATCGACTTTAAAACTGTAGGTCCCGCCACCCATGTATAAAATTAACGCACGCAACATAAGTGGTGTGAGAAGCTAGGTCGTAATCCTGACTGAAGGGTTGTAAAGGCCAATTATGTATGTATGTATGTGCTGAGCGAAAATCATATTTCGTTTTATTCGATATGCTTAAACTAGGGTTTTGAACTTTAAGCCAAGGCACTACCTACGTCATCAAAGCAAATTTTATGAACTAAAGGGCGATTTTTTAGCTATTATCTTTTTGGCGACCCTGGTTTAAACAGCTCACACGCGTTTCGTGTTTTGTTTCACTGTCAAACATCTTCAGTTCGATCTATAATTTAATCATGAATCGTCTTACAAACAAACAACGCTTGCAAATCGTTGAATTTTATTATCAAAATGCGTGCTCTGGTAAAAAGTTCATCGCGCGCTCCGTCCATTTCATGGTCAGTTTAATGGATCCACTGAAGCGACTATTATTCAACTTTTTTTTCGTACAAAATCCAAGACCTAGACTTGCATGACACGTGGTTTCAACAAGACGGCGCTACTTGCCACACAAAACGCATAACAATGGACCAATTGAGAGGCGAGTTCCGCCGCCTAGATCGTGCGATTTAACGCCTTTAGACTATTTTTTGTGGGGCTACGTTAAAGCTCATGTCTATACAGACAAGCCCGCCTCAATTGACGCATTGGAAGACAACATTGAAGCATTTATTCGTAAAATGTTCTTGATATCGTCTTCTAAATGACTCTAAAAAGGAAAGTTAATAAATAACTTTCGGTGAATTATGTAGTTCGTTACAAGACATTTAAATAATACAAGTCGATCATTTAAATGGTCATTCTGTTGTTATTGGGTCTCATCCTGTTCATCATAAAATCCAGTAGATTCAGTATCATTAGCAAGCCAATAATATCAGTTTAATAAAGGACAACCATATGGTTTGCTTGAAAAGTCTACATTCTCCGACGAAACATATTTTCAACTGAACTTTAAATACAAATTTTTTTTAGTGAAAAATGTTTGCTGGGTTTCTGTTGTCTTTTTTTATTTATTTTTCTTTTAAAATTCTTCAGTTTTCTTTTTTCTTTTTGATATGATTTTCCACTTTTTATATTCTCTCAGGTTGATTTTGCCAATATTTAGTGAATATTATGACATTCGAAATATTTGGAGGAAAAACGAGAATTTCGTTTGTTTTTTTTTCTCGTTTCATTGAAATAAAAAAAAAAATATTTTAAAGAACGCAAATACAATATAAAACGGAAATATTGATGTGAATTATAAAAATAAAATGTTTAAATATGTACGTACGTATGTATACATATTTGTTTATTTCACGTATTTTTAGAGATGTTTTTTCTATTCTTTCATTTCATGTGAAAACACAATGAAAGCGACAACAGTAATGTGCACATCAAATGAAACATTACTTTCCGTATTCTTGTAAATACCCACTTGCTTAATTGGCCACAACAGCCACTGGTTTCCGACCAAGAACTCTAAGAGTAAACAAATTATTTAAATTCCACCATTTAAAGATAAAATTAACACACACAATATGGATGGCGCGATAAACTAGGTCGTAATCCCGACTAAAGTGTTGTAATGATCAATTAAGTAAGTTAACACGTTGCCGTTTGAAGTCGACGTGGTCTAGTGGGTAGTGTGTTGGGTTCGAATACACGTTGCCAAAAAACGACAACTTGATTTTTTTTTCATTAGTGAGTACGAAATGACTTGTAGTTTGGCTCCCTAGAAGGGATCACAATGTACGAGTTATCTCGTAGTCGGTAGTCAAGGTGTAGATAATATTTTTCGTTCATAAAGTCTGCCCAGTTTGTCATGCTAAACCAATTAGTCTACACAGTAATTTTAGGTTCATAACTAATCTTTACCTTAAGAGAAAATCATATGGAAGTCAAATACGCTATCTTCTTCATCGACAACTATCTGAATGTACTCGAGCTATGGTTAATTTGGAATAGGGCATTTATTGACCAGCCTCTTTCTTAGGTTTTTTGAAGCTTTTATTTATTTACACCATAACATTGAAAAACTTTAAAAGTAATGAGAAATGAAAACACTCTCTAAAGCATATTTCTTTCTTAATTGTGTAGTCCTTGACGCCTTCTCTATCGCTGTCGCTTTAATTGTGTTTTTACAATTTATATGGAAATTAGAAAAACATTTCGGTGTAGGTGTGAAAATATCGCAATAAACAAAAACTTTTAGCACGATTTTCAGAAATATTGGAAAAATATTTCAAAATTATTTCAAATAATTAAATTAAGTGTACAAAAATATCCAAAATTAGAATTTCAAATGGAAATTATTTACGCAAAACGCGATCACTCCCACTTTGTGCCAGTAATTTACTTACAAATAAAATTCCAAAACCAAAAGTTTTTTGGAAAGTGGAATCGTTTTTAGTTTTTAAAAGAATTTAAAAACGTTTACTCGAGATTGAAAACATATAGTAAGGGAAAGAAAGAGAAAGTAATGGAGATTTTGAATTTTGTTTGAGAAGCATGCAATTCCGGCCAAATCTAGAGTTTTTCAGAATTACTTTTGGGAAAGGATTAGTCGGTGCAGACACTTAGAAAGGGACAATGACATTTGTTTTATGGATAGGATGTTGTGTGGTGTAGTTAATAAATTGTTGCTCACCCACCATCTTGAAATAGGAATCCTTTGGCCAACTTTAAATCTTTTTCAATTTCCTGCAACAAATCACTCTCAGACCAGCTGCGACGATTCGTATTTACAGCAAATCGTGTTTGTTTATGACATTTCCGCTGACCACGATCCGTTAAATGGGGATCTTTAGGTCGCTCTGGTATATTATGATGGACTCTAGGCTTTTGATTACTTTGGGGAGTATCTGTATTTGGAAAGACCAAACCAAATAGAAATTCAAATTGAGAATAAAAAATAAAATAAAGAAAATCATTAAATTGAATAAAATTATCGTTGTAATAAAATTGACGTATTTTTCCTTTTTTTCTTTGTATTTTATAAAGGAAATGGTGTCAATTTTATTACAGTGATCTACATAAGTATGATATATAGGATACATATACATATTTTGTATTTGTGTGTGTTTATTTTTATCGGGTGGCAGGGGCAATAAGAATAAGTTGTCATGTTTAATTTTGAAATTTTCATTTGAAATTGAAAATAATTTAAATTCACATTAAATTGCAAATGAAATGGCATTTTTCATTAATCTCTTAAATAAGAATTTATTTTTAGATTACAAAACAAAAAACAAAAAAAAAAATAAGAAAATTATTTAAAATTTGAAAAAAAATTGTTCATTAAACTTTTTACAATTCATTTTGTTTTTTAAATTTTTAAAAAACAATGCTTTTTTCCAGTGTATTTTTAATTTTTTTTTTCTGCCACATCATGGCCCATCTGTTTAGTAAAACAAATAAAGAGTCTTTAACAGAGCGACAGCCGCAAGTACTTGAGTGCCATTTAATAAAACATTTCCCTTGATTATCTTTAAATGAATCTCTGCCACATATACTACAACATCCAAGTGCAGTCTCTTGTCATAACCCACATTTTGAAATGAAACAGAAATTATCCATAAATAAACACACTCTTAAACACACTTTAATAAAAATTATTATGAAATTAGGTTAATAACGAAGTACAAATACCCTAAAAACACTAAATAAATTGAAAAAGGGACTAGAAAGCTTTCAATTAAAAATATTCCCCAATGAGGCCTATAGCATTTAAGTATTTACGTATGCACATATATTGGATCATTAATTTCCAGCAATAAAAACTTATACAAAAAGTTCGGTGCCTTTATTATCATTCTGTGTAAGACGGATGGACCAAAGACGGTTTGACATACAAAAGCGGAGGAACATAAAATAAACTATTTCGAGTCCACGGGAAAATTCAAAAGTATTTTCTAAGCGTAAGTTTGCGTCATCGAAAGATGTGCCCTATTCAAATTGAATAAAACAAAACTAGCTGACAGTCTATCCTCTACTTGAGCTCTTTGTTTTATTGAAATTGATTCCAAATCTGGATGAGACTACATGGATAAACTCAATTGGCTAGGCAGGTTCAATACGGTTACTCTCTGCAGTAACCTTTGTCACGTTTCATTAGAGGAAAATCAAAAGGCAACTAAACCTGCCCCTAGAGGGAAATTATATAGGGGCGCAGACTCTTCCCAAGTTTGGCGGGTTGGAGGCAATCAAACATAATAAGAAGAGATTTGAGTACAGCAACAGTCCGAGAGTGGACGTCAGACCGAGTATTGTTTTAAGACCAATACGATTTAAACCAGAGTTTATGCTTGGCACTTATGCGGCGTTAATGATTTTCAAACGAAGAAACTTGCCGTTTTTTGGCAGGGAATAATTATTACTGACACTAAAAAAATTCCTAAGTTTTTCCAAAGCAATGCATTTGGGAAAGAAGTTATAGGGAAGGGCTTAGAACAAGTTTGTATAAATATTGTATATTGCATTTCCGACAATTAGGGTTTATGATCTTTAAATATTGCTCAAAATAAATATACATAGGTTATGCCCCTTATAGTATGCTACAAATTTTTTTTTTTTTACTTTTTAATATTTACATTTACTTATTTGGTTATGAGCTAAACATATCAGATTTTGATTATTATAGGTTCATTTACAAAGTTTACATAATTTATAGTCCTGTAGCAAAATAATAATATTTTAAAAGTTTAATAAAACTTTCTGGTGTCAAGATAAACAAATTCTCAATTTAAACTCACTGTTAATGCAGGTTTTTGTATAATTTTATAGGATTTAATAATAATTTTTTTATTTTTTAGAAAGCCAGGAAAAGGAAAAATTTTAAAATCTTGTTTAGAAAGGAAATATTCAAAAATGCATCCCTAAAAGTATGTTATGCTATGCTTTATTTTGCATAAATAATTGACATTTAATTGTAATTCAAAAAAAAAAGAAAATTATCATAAGAACAACAAATTAAAATTACAAAGAATTTCATTCATTGTTGTAGTTGAGTTTCATGAGAATTTTTTTTCTTACGAGTTGAAAAGGCGAAAGATACAAATCAATCTACACACAGAATTTCAATTTGAATTTTAAAATGAATCAGTTAAACCAACTGCCGGGCCGACTTTGATATTTTCTCACATCTGTTAGAAATTATTAAAAACAAAAACAACAAATTGCAAGTATGTATGTACAGACATACTACATGTGTATGTACTAAATGTATACAAGTATAATACACACACACACATGCACAACTGTGCTATTTGCAATTATAATCGTCAATAAAAAAAAAACAAACACATCATACGGTCTTAAAAAAAATAAACAAGAGAGTATTAGAGAGTAAGAGAGCAAAATTTTTGGGGTAAAGAGTGCATATACTGTGTGTACATATTTAAATTAAACGAAATTATGCATTTAATTGTATTACTTTTGTTGTTGTAATTGTAGTTGTTTGAGTGTTATCAATATGTCATCATCATCATCATTATCATCGGTTATAAACATGCAAAGCGCTTTTTTAAATAATTAAAAAAAAAATTCGTTCTTTTTTGTTTTTTAAATCACAACAAAACTACAGCATTTATTTAATATTCCAAAATAATAATTAAAGAAAATAAAGGGTGTTGTTGTTTTTTTTTTTTTTTGGGGTTTTCGTTTGTAACAATTAAAATTCAATTAAACGTTTGCACATACATATACTATCGCTAATAGATGAGTAAAAATTACTTTTTTTTTAATAAATTTTAAATAGTGAGGTTAATTAATTAAACTAAATTTTTGTTTTTAATATTTTTTTTCTTCATAATTTTTGTTTCTTTTTTACTTTTTTTTTGTTTAGAGGTTCGCTAACAATTCACAGTTCACAAATTAACAAGAGAAAAGAACATATATAGATACGGTAAATAAATTATTATTATTATTATTATTTTTTTTTAACTTATTACTTTGTTTTTGTTTTTGTTTTTGTTTTTGTTTTTCTATAAATATTAGTATTAATATTGTATTTACTTTTGTTGTTGTTTAGTTTTCATATTGAAAAAAAAAGAAAACAAAATGTGTTAAAAAGAAAAGATAGAGAGAGAGAGCAATACATAAAAGAAATAAATTGTAAATTAGTAAAACAAAAATAAAAACAAATTATCGGTAAATATTTTTTCCTGTTTTCTTTTCTTTAATTTTAGTGTAACGGTTTCCTAACGGGTTTTGTTTCGTTTTGGTTTAAAAGTTGTTGCCTGTGTGGTGAAAATTACGCCAATAATTATTGAATTCTTCAAATATCCGATTACGAAATGGTGATTTTCCAAACATTTCATCAAATGTACTTGGAAATGGTCTGAACGCATCATTCGAACTAAACGGGAAATTTGAAATTCTTTCAAAATTATCCACTTTTGGTAATGAGTCAACACTCTCATCGCCATCATCACCATCGTTATGAGAGTTTACATCGCTGCCGTAGTAAACATCACTATCGTACTCGTTACTATTATAATCAGCGTTACCGTTCTCTGTTTTATCAGCACACACACACACACACACACGTATACATACGCCAACAAATCCATTATGTGAGTTGTGGTGTATTTGGGAAGAGAGAGAGAGAGAAAAAAAAAAAAGTAATTTTCCAAAAAAGGATCAGTGCATACACATACACACACATATACACACACAACATATAAAATGAAATTAAATGTGAATATGTGTGGATGGGTTGGGGGGTGGGTGGTTGAGAAAATACAAACAAAAACTAATGAATACATACACCATTATCGTCTTCGGCTACAGGATAGTTAAGAGACTTGTTTATACGTTAAATTGAGTAAATATACAGGGTGTGCACAGGATTATGATGATAATAATTATGTTGAGTAAATAAAATCAAATAAAATCAAATGAAATGTAAAAAAAGGAGCCATAACATGTTAAAATACACAAACACCATTACACTTTAAAATATAATTGAAATAGAAAAGAAGAATAGAATGGAATAGTCCAAATGAATATAAAAAGAGAATGTATTCCAGGATTGTGACACACACACCATATGTTGTTATATGTTATGGAATATACAAATATTCTACGTACATATGTAAGTATGCAAGTAATAACATGATTTTGTAAAAAAAAATATGCGTACATACTATGTACATATATGTATGTATGTATGTATGTTTAATATTATGTATGTATGTACGTATGTATGTTGATATGTATTCACGTAAATTTTTTCCAAGCCGTCCAAATGGACAAACCTAATACCACAGCTGTACCCAGGGCGCTACCAATACCGGTTAATAGATATGAATCTGTTTCTGTTACTGTTTCTGTTACTGTTTTTGTTTTTGTTTCTACATGTGAATTTTGTGTAATTTCTTTGTAATTATTATTGTTATTATTAATAGTGCTTGCAGAAGCTGAAGCTTTTTGGTAGGATGTCTCTGTTTTGTCATTGGACTCACCGTGTCCGTGTACGCCGTTGGCTGTTGGTAACATAGGTGCACGCAACGTTTTTACCGTCTTCACCACCGTTGATTTTTTGACTGCACGACTCATTGAATTGTCGGTGGTTTCTTCGGAGCGTTCTTCCTTCTTGGTGTTCCTCACGATGACCACCTTCAATGTTTTCTTTCTGGTGATTGGAGAATTTGGCAAACTCACGCAAATGACGTGGTAAGCGCCTTAGATTCGCCTCCCTTTCGCCTTCGATAATTTTAACGGGCGGCACATCTTCGCCCTCACTGAGTTGTGCCTGTTTTGTTGGCTGTGATTCGGCTCCCGACTCCCAATCACTGTCTGCCGGCATGGCCAATTTGTGGCGTCTTTCTTTGACACGACTTAGGAATTCTTGTTCCATATCCGCTTTGTGCTTAGAGGTTGTTTCATCCTCATGAATTTTCGATATTTTAATAATATTTTGCAATCGGCGATTCTCCCGTTCTGCCACTTTGTTCAACCACTCCTCTGCCATTTGTTGACGAAATACCTCATCCTCGGTAAGAGTGGGCAACTTCTGAGTTGACCTAAAGGGATCACGCAAAGGTCTGGTAGGTGTCATGGGAGACGTAGGAGTTTGAGGCATCTGCATGGCTTGTGCCTTTTGAGCTTCCTCCATTAGACGTCTACGTTCGTTTTGCAAACGCTCGAATTCTGTACGCAACTCTTCTTCTTTACTGGTTATATATTTCAATTGCTGTTCATGGATTTCCCTAGGCAAAGAGGCACGTCTTTGTCTAATGTCTTCCTCTCGAACGTGACAACCATCCAGAGGGAAATAGCCTGATGGTTGCGGGGCGGGCGATACACCTCTGCGTGTGGTAGTGCTTATATATTTGGGATTAGGATCCCTTTCAATCATCGAGTAACAGCTACCGAATTTAGGTCTGGGCGGTTCAGGTGCTCTATTCAACATGGGAGCATGATGTCTTCTCACATTGTAAGCATTATACTGATCAGTAAGAGTGTGGAATTGTTAAAGGACAAATCATTTGTAGAGGCTGTAAGACGTGGGGCCCGTATACCGCCTGGTCGGCGTTGATAACATATTTCCACTTCTTTGGCAAAGGGACGAGCAATGTTTTCGGAAGAACCCAAATCGCTGGCATATTTAGACCAGTCGTCTTCAGTCCTTAAGAATTGCGATTGATTGCTGCAGGTTCTGCGTCTCTGTTGCATATCGTCACTCAAGTTAAACATTGATTCAGCACGACGGAAACGCGTATCATCCACGTACGTACCACCATTAGAGTTCTCCAGCTGTATGGGTATATTGTAAGTTTTTGGCGGTGCAGGGAACTGGTGGTGCTTCCTCAGACGTTCCAACAGGCTTGGAGTTTGTTTTATAACCATTTTCTATTTGTATAGGGTATTTCGTAAGTGCGTCCTACGCTTTGATGATCGACCGTATCAGTGTTGCCGGGAGCTTCTGGAGTCTTGTTGAACAGCAACGAACGAGATCTCATGGATCTTTCGATTTGCTGTTCCAGCTCTTTGAGATGGTCATGTCTACTCTTATTGTACTCCTCGATTTGTTGCTTTTGACGCATATGCACTCGATTCAGATCAAACATTGATGCGGATTTTTCGCGTTGTTCCCTTTCAGCCTTGCTGGTCTCCAGTTCTTTGTGTAACTGTTTGGAGAGATCGTCAAATTCTTTGAATAACTTTTCATGGTCGTAACTGACTGTTGAGGATTTTTTCTCTTGCGTTGTGGTTGTTTGCGATGACATGGTTGACGAGAATACATCACCAATATCCCCGTTCGAGGTTACTTTCGCTGTTAACGATTGTGGTGCTGCTGCCGGTATCGACGACAGGTTAAGTGTTGGTAGTGAGGTGGCAGCATCAGCAGCTGCCTTGGCACGTTGCCTAAATTCTTCGTACGAGTCTTGTGTACCCCTCTTTACTGTTTCTGTTTCTGATTCTTTTTCATGATGTTGTTGTTCTTCTTGTTCTCTATGTCCGTCATTAGCATTTTCAGCTTTTTTCCTCTATTGTAGTGGTTTTTTTAATTGTTGTTTCGCTTTCTAATGTTTTCGCTGTTTCTGTTTTTTCGCTCTTTGTTTGTGTATCTAACAACGACAGCGATGATGACAACGACAACGGCAACGACGGCGTCAGCGTCTGTTTGTTTAATTTTAAAGCTGACATAATTTCTTGGTCATCATTGCTATTGTTTTGCGCTTTTGGTTTATCGTGTATTTCTGGTTGAGGTTGTTGTTGTTGTTGTTGTTCTTTACCTGAACTGAAGAAGTTGTTATTGATGGTTTTCAGGGGAAAACTGGATACTGAGTCAGGCTTGTCTCCTGAAGTTTTTGTTTCGTGCTTCGATGTGCTAAAGTCTTGGACCACCTGACCATTTTCACAGCGCTTTTGAGTTTCATAGTAATGGGTCTCTACACTTGAATACCTCTTGGGTTGAGTATTCGTCAGTTGACTGCAAAAGGGTTCTGTATTGGAAGACTCAATGTTGGAGAAACGTTTGTGCTCCTGGTCAAAGATGTTGGAGCTTGCCCATGGTGGGAAACATTTGTCCCAATGTGGTTTCGACACTCTGCATGCTGCCAAGTGTTTTGGGTTGAGAGAGCTGTGGAAACTGGTATGAACTCTTGGACGTATTGTTGCTTAATGTTGATGTTTCACTTACGACCTGTGTTGTGACTGGAGCAGAGTGACCGTTTGTTGTTTGCCTTGAGTTATTTTCATGCGATGATGATGATGATGCAGACGCAGACGTTGATGTTGTTGGAGAGTGTTTTTGTTTATTGGCATTTGATTCGCTAGTATCTTGTATAATCGAAAGTAAGCGATGTTTGTTCTCATCTCTATTGTTTTCTCCATTAGCGAATGCTTGCGTTTGCTCTTTACTGTGGTTCTGGTTTGCGTCATCGTCGTTGCTGTTCTGTGTGTGGCTGTGTAAGGTTGTTGCGGTCGTGTTTACCGTTCGTTTGGAGAGGTTTTGTGCTATCGTTGCCGTTTCACTTGACTTGACTGGCACTGGTGGTGGCGGTATTTGCGGAGGAGGTGGCGTTATACTTTTACGTAATTTTTTCATCATTGCTGCAGTTTGTAACAATTGCTGTTCAGCTAGTTTTTCTCTTTCCATGAACTCCAACTGTTCTTTGGTGTACTCATGATAGCCGCGACGTTCCATGAATTTTTGATGGGCGTCCAATAAATCGTCTGGCTTTTGTTCGGGTTTCTGTTGAATATAGGAACGTTGCGAGGGCGACAGACACACTAATACCGTGGGATCATTTGTGGTGGGTACACCCAGCCAAGACTGATCGGATTTTTGTTGTGGCGTAGATTGTAATGCAACGCCATCGGCATTAGTTCGGTTGACCTTGAGCGACAATTGCAAGTCATCGATGTGCGGCAGTTGTGGTAGAGGATAAGGCATATTATTGTTGTCTAGAGACTTTACCGCTTTCACAGCACGGGCTTCACCTATATTTTGAGCAACGCTAGCCAATTCTTGTAGAACTTCACCGCCGTAGGGCAAAGAGGCCACTGTCTCGGCACACAGAAAACGTAATTTTTTCGGATCACCTGATATTTCTGACTGAGATGTAGTTGGCGTTGGTGTTGGCGTTGGTGTCGGTGTCGGTGTCGTATTTGATTTGAGATCTGAAATTGAGGATGTTTTAACAAAATCACTGGTTGACTGTTCGGTTGCCACATTAATAGCAGTACACTGACTAATATTGGTACTGTCTGAACAATGGGACTCCGTGGATTCTTGTCGTTTCATTGTGGACGGGGAAGAGGAAGTGAGCTGATTTAAGCTTTTGTTTTGTGTATGGAAATTGTGATTGTCAACGTTCTTTTGAAGCAGAGGTAAAGAAGAAGCATTGCTAGTAGCGTTAACAGTAGTGCTGGTAGAGGAGGAGGTGGTAGCAAAAGCATATTCGGGGAATATTTCTTGGGGTGGTGGTGGTATAGGAGGTGGTGGCGGAGAGCCTCTAGGTGGTGGATTTATGGGAGTAAATGTATTATTGCTGCTGTACGTATGCATATAAGAACCGTTAACCGTTTCATTATTTTCATCATTACCGTTTAATTTTACCGACGTATCACTATTACGAGAATTATTACCGTTATTTGTTATTAGATCGCGTACCGTATTCATATTTTGAACGCTTTGAACGTTTTGAACGTTATTGTGTGTATAGACGAGCCGTGTTGTTTTCGCGTTATTATCCGCACATAAACTACTGTCCGTATTGAACGATTCACAACTAGTTTCTAGCGTTCTACTGGCTAATTGAGAAGCTGCTGCTGCTGGTGTTGGTGCTGCTGCTGTTGCTGTTGCTGTTGTTTGTGTAGTTATTGATGATGTTGATGTTGTTGTGACAGGCAAATTTTGAGTGTTTAAGAGATTTGTATGAATTTTCATAGATGATGTGTTTGATGTTTTTGTTGTTGTTGTTGTTGTAGTTGTAGTTGTTGTTTTATTATTTGCTAATATTGTTTTGCTTGTATTTTGTGTAGCGGCGGCTTCATTAATGGAAGAGAGCACCGATGAAATTTGCTCTTCGATTTGGGCAAAAACGAGATGCTCATTTGCAGGTAACGATGCGGACGATGATAATGATGATGATGGCCATGGCGATGGCGATGACGATGACGACAACGTCGTTGAAAATTTGGATGAACGGGAATCTGTTTTCTGTGTTGAGGAATCTGTTTTTCTATCATCAGCCTGTGGCTGAGAGGGGAAAGAATCAAGAAGACCGACTGAACCATTGTTTACATCTCTTGCATTATTTATTATTGTTTCAATTTCACCAAATTCCTGTTAATTTCTGTGTTTTTCTTTCTGTAGGGTACGAATCATTGGCTAGCGCAATTGGCGATGATGTCAGTGTTAAGGAGGAGCATGTGTTTTCTGTCATGGGTTTGTTGTTTACATCCTTAGTCATATCGCTGGCCAACATTGAAGTGTTTAGTATATTTATATTATCGTATAATTCCAGATCATGTAGATCGGACATACTGCTGGAGGCGGAATTGATAAACACAACTTCGGCGGCCTCAGCCTCTGGCGACATGCAGGTACGCAAAGTTGTACACGACTCATCGGCTTCGGCATCGGGAGCATCGTGCAAATGTGCAGATACTGCCATGGCTATGGGTTCTTCCCTAATTACCTTAGATTTTCTGTGTGTGTGGTGTTGTTTGTGGGGTTTGGTGAAATCCAAAGAGCTTTTAGGAAATTTGGCATTAAGTTTCTGGACTTTGGCTTCGCTGGGACAGTTAGTAGCACTATCTGTTGAAGCAGATCTGGATAGGGGATTATCAGAATTATCACTCAACTCACTGTTCTCTTCGGAGATGCTGTCCAAAAAGCGTGGATTCATTATTTGTGGCATAAAATGGTGTTCCAAGGCCATACGTTTCTGTTTACGCGATTGCTTTTGGCTTGTACCCTGACGAAGAGGAGGAGGTGGTGCATATTTCCGTTATAGATTCGGCCACTTTTTGTAAATCATCGCTGTTCTCTAAAGATGATTCAGCTTCACTCACCACGGGTGAACGCAATTCTTCCAAATCACTGTGACTACCATCACTTATTTCCACTATACGTACATCGGAGGTAGAAAATTTTTCTCTTTCGGCTACATTTTCTTTCATAATCGGTGAGGTTATTTGCGGTTGTTGTTCTATAACATCATCGTCCCTATTTTCTACATGAATTTGATGTACAATAACTTTAACTTGATGTTGATTGGCAGTCTCTGTGGTATCCGATTGGCTGCTCGAGTCATCAGCATCATTTTCATTTTCTTCTAAAGCCATGTTCACTTTGTGGACAGTAACTTTAGTGGCGGGCTTTTCTTCTTTTGAGTCTTTTATGGGATCTTGTATTTGATTGTCTTGAATGGCTACCTTGTGGACAATGACTTTAGGTGCAGTCTCTTGTTGTTGTTGTTGTGTTTCGGAGGTGCTAGAGACAATAACTTTGTCTGGTGACTGCGGCTGGTGTTGTTGTTCCAATGCCGAGGTGTTAGTGACGTTTATTTCATCTTTTTGAGTATTTGCTTGATCTTTCGTTTTCGGACTAGTAACGACTTGTGACTGATTGCCTTCTACGGCCACTTGGTGTACAATAACTCGAGAGCATGGTTTTTGTTGTTCCATTTCCTGACTAGCAGTGGCTTGCGTCTCAGTGTCTTGTAAGGCAACTTTGTGTTTTGTCCTTGACCAACTGTTTTTTCGGGCCCATTACTGTTTTTTTCGTTTTTATGTATTACAACCTTAGCAGCATCTGATTGCTGTATTTCCGAGTGTTGTAACGAATCCTCCTCGGCAGTGGTTAAAATCTTATGTATTAAAACTTTAAAGGGCTCTTCCTCAGGCTTTATTAGTTGTTTAGTATCTTGGCGCTGTTTTTTCACTTTCTGTGGACTTTGCTTTGCTGCTTTCCCTATTATTTGCGTTTTACTCTCTTCACTCTTACTCTCACTCTCATTTGTTAGAACTTTATGCACGATAACTTTACTTTTGCTCTCTGCAAATGCTTGCGATTGCTCTGTTTGTAGAATCTCTCCCGATGGTGTTGCCAACTCATTTGTTGTTGTGTTAACGGATGTTTCTTTATTTGTTTTAGAATTGTTAGTATCTTCACATATAATTCTATGGACAATTACCTTACCTACTAGGGGCGAATTAGTAGGTGGCGTGGAGGTTGCCTCCGGCGACATCTGTTGGTCCGGACACTTGTCTGGATCATTTAATTTGGATTTTTCATTGCCCATATTGTGATCATCGATATTTACAGCGTAATTAATTTCACTTTCACAAATATTTTCACACACTGACGGTTCATTGAAAACTGTGTCATTCGTAGATGCTATTGTCGTTGCAATGGTCGTCGCTGTTGATACGGTGGTGACGTCTGGTACTTTTTCTATAATAGCGGCTGCTGCTGATGCTGGTGCTGATGTTGCTGTCTCAGCAATTTCGTTGACATTTTTGTTCTCTAAGGCAATTGCACTTGCGTTTATTACTTCGTTGGTTTTGGTTTGTGTGGCGTGAGGGTTTGGTGGTGGCGATGACGGTGTTGGTGTTGCTGTTGCTGTTGGTGTCGCTGTCGGTGATTTTTCGCTTTTAGTGGGTGCTGTGTTTGTATTTTCTGTTTGATTTTTCTGTTGCTGCTGTTGTTGTTGTTGTTGATGCTGCTGCTGCTGCTGCTGTTGTTGTTGTTTGTTACGTTGTTTATTTTTATTCCGATTGCGATTTTTATTGCGATAGTTGGGCATCTCTAATTAATAAACACTTCGTTTATAATTACTCTCTGGTATTGTATTTGTTGCTGTTGCTGCTGCTGTTGTCGGTGTTTTTTTTTGTTTTTCCTTCAATTTAATTTGTTTGTTTTGTTTACAAAATTTCTTTGCTTTGAATTTTATACTCTTTACCTGTAACTTTACTGAGAGCGCTTATTGTTGGTGTATTAATCAAAACGGTGGTTTTTTCTTTTGCTCTCCTACAATATTTAGCAAATTGTTGTTGATTGTTTTTATTACTTTTTATTCTTCTTGTTTATTTTTTTGTTTTTTCTAGAAATATCCGTTAATTTTGTTTATTTTTTTCTCAGTTTTCTTTTTTTGTTTTGCTATTATTATTGATTGCATAAGTTACACATATACACACACACAATTACGCAAAAAGGATGATTAAAAAAAAAATTAATTTTATTGGTTTTGCTGGTATTGGTAGTGATTAATGGTGTTGGTGATAGTGAGTAAAGAAATGAAAAAAAATGTTGAAGTAATAATGGCGCGCTGGTAATGGTGTTGGTGTTGTGAGGGCGATGATAGTAATGTCCGCTGGTAGTGATTAAAAAATGATGATGCCATGTATTTAAAATGTTTGCTCAATTATCAACAATAACGCAATATTTTCTAAATTCCAATTAATTTTCTTGTTTTTTTTTTGTAAATTTTTCTTTTATTACGTATGTATGTTGTATGTATTTTACTCAATTTAAAAACGTTTCTTTTCTTTTTCTGTGAATCTCTTTTTGTACGGATTTAAAATTTATTTTGTTGTTGTTGTTGTTTTGTGTCGGCATTTATATAGTATAGCGCAGACAGAATTTACAATCAAAAGTAAGAAAAATTAGAAGAAAAATTATACTGGGCAACAGCTCTTAAGATATTCGTTCGTTCGTACCATTCGACTTTAAGCGACTGAAAATGCTCTCGGACTGCTTATAGAGATCCAACGGGCAAACACCGGCAAAAAAAAATAAAAAACACAGAAATTTAGAAATAAACTCGCGACTACAAATGTGACACGGATTTGGGCAACAACAACAACGAAAACAACAATAATAAATAAAAATCATCATCACGCCAATAAAACAAACAACAAAATCTCTTTTTTCAAACGTTTTTCTTTTCATTTTTATTATTAAAAATATGTTTTTGTTGGTATTGTTGCTGTTGTTGTTATTGTTGTCGTGTTTGGGGCTTTTCATTAACAATTTCGCCTGGCGTTTTAGCTCTCTCTCTATCTGTACATTATACTTATTTTTAATATTGTTGTTGTACAGGGTCTTTCTAATTTGAGATTTTTCTTTTTGTTGGAAAGAAACTGTGATTATAATCATCGCCAACAGAGGTTAGTAAACATAAGGTAGTTACTTGAAAAATTTTAACAACGACAGGAGTCCACATAAAAACAAAAAAAGAATTATATTCCAGCCGTTCAAATTAACATAGCGGCGATGTAAAGCACTGACGTCAGATGATAACCAGAAAATAATGTTAACTTATTTAAGTCTTTAAGAGACAATCAAATCGCTTAACTGAAAAACAAGTGAATTTCTTATTTTCCTCTGAATTTGTAATAAAATTACTCAGAAAGTAACAGCAAGTGTAAGCTAAATACACACTTTGCTAGATTTTTTAATGGATTTGCATTTCAAAAGAAAACTCAAACTGAAAAGGCCCTGCTGTTGTAGTTTAACTTGTTCTATGTGAACGATAAAAAGGGCAAAAAGGAGGTGCCAAGAAAATATTTCATAATTTTCAAAGAAGCCAAGCAAAATAATAAAAATTTATGTTTTTTTCTTTCCTTCAAACGGGAATAGAAATGAAAATTCAACGAAAAAAAATCGGATTTTTCTTAATTTCTCTGAAAGAATAAAAATTCAATTTGTGTATCGGATTTGTTGCTTTTCTTTTTTTTTATAAAAAAAAAGAAGAAAGAAAAGATTTTCCCAAAATTTCTTATTGGAATTTAAACTGATTATTTGTATGGGGGTCTGTTGCTATGTATGTTTGCCTCTGGTGCTAAAGAGAGATACATTTTTGATGAGTTTCGAACAAATGTTTTACGCGTGTCAATATTTTATAGAAATGAAAATTTTATCACTTGTTTTCTTCTCATTTATTTTTTCTCAAATGCAAAACTGTTCAATTCCAAAAATAATTTAAAATTTTTTATTTTTTATCTTAATATTCTATTTTATACTATGTATACGGGTGGTTAACTGATCTAAATTTTCTTTTCAAAATTAATTTGCATTTTAATAGAAAGTAATGCAAATAACATGAAATAACCCAACAAACATTTCTATGAAGGAATTAAACAATAAAAAGAGTTATTTTTGCTATAAAATTTCAGACATTCACGCTTAAAATTGTTTTCTTTTTTAAACAATTTTGACAATGATTTACTATTTAAAATATTTTGGAAAATTATAGCCGCCATATTTATTTATGTCACATGTTAAATGGAACGTTTTCTTAAATTAATCTTATTCGAACCGAAATACAATGCGTTCCTTTAAAACATACGTCTTTACTTTATAAAAATTTATTGATTTTCATTCATAGCGGTGGTAACACTCAATAGTAATTTTAATATTGGACAGAAGCCAAATTTCTTATCATTTTAAAGAGAGTTTTCAATGGGAAACGATATAAGGAAGCAAATGCTTATATTGTACAGAGATAATAATCTGAAATCCTAATAATTAAATTTGTTTCGACATTAGAATCCAATTTAAATGTTCTTCAAATCAAAAAAGGCAAATAATGTTATGTCTGTGAAGATAAATTCAAATTTAAAAACCAAAGACGCAAACCCACACTTTTAACAACGCCACTGATTGTCTCTAACAGAGCACTGTTAACAGGTTAACAGTAGCAATAACAGATTATTGCCGACTATTGACATAAAATTTTCATTATGATCATTATTATTCGTGTACAAAAATGTTGAAATATAAAGGATGGTTGATAAGGCATGGAGGGTGGAAATTTTCTCAACTTTCAAAAATTATCCCAACTATCCCTCCACCACGGTTCGAAAACTGACCCTCGGGACTACCATTTGCATATAGTTTGTAAAGTGTACTATTTCTTATATCTGCCAAAATGGCGACTGATTTTCTAGAGAATTTTCAATTAAAAATTTTGATGGATTTTAAAGCTAATTTTCACAATACCATATCACTTTAGGTGGAACTATCTTGCTGATTATATTAAGAGGGCTTGGAATCTTCCATTGATTAAGATATAGCACTCATAGACCCAGTATTTATCAGATGAATACTGTTAAGCAGCTAACATCAACGGAAATTCTATTCATCCATGTTGAATACTTTAATTTTATCCATGAGTAGAGCGGTATCAACAGTTTAAAGTCCATAAAATGTTTGTTGGGTAAGTCAATAATAAAATTTTTATTGTGGATTATAATCACAGTGTTCACATGTTGGTGCATGAGTCGAGCAATACAAGCCTGTGCGAATGTGTAGGAATGAGGGCGAGGAAATACAATACAATACATAGCCTAATACATCTGGTGCAACAAAGTTAAAAGGTCAAATTGCATGCAACAACTCAATTGAAAAATAACAAAAAAAAAAATGAACAAAAAAATAAATAATTTGGCTGCGAATTGAATTGAATTGCTGTAAATAATTTCAAGTTTAGCGTCTTTCCACTGAATTGTATGCCAAAGTTTTGTGCGTTTTTTCTTCAACTGTATGTATGAGAGAATAGCGGCTGCAAGTACAGCCTATTTAAAATGTTGCTGGGGTCAATCAATTAATCTCAAGTACGATTACCCTTGGAAATATCTTTTTTCCGTTTTTTTTTTCTTTCTTAGCAAAACTACTTATGGATTTGACTTCAGTTGAAGAGCGTGTATGTTCATATGTTTGTATAAATTGAAGCGGCAACGTGTTACAGTGGTCTAATGGGCAATAGAAACATAATGTTTTAGCCAAGAAAATTGAAGAAAATTGAATTCCATAAGTTGAGAAATAAAACCTAATTGGTTTAGAGATGTAGCAGGTGTATGCAATTGTGACTGATTCTAACATGCGATTACCGATCCTACTTTAAGTTTAGATCCACTGGGGTACCACCAATTATTATCCAACAGCTGACTACAGAATAAATTCTTTAATATTCGAAATTTCGATTGAATGAAACAAGATGGTGACAAGAGCAGAACACTCACGTATAAGGTGAAGTATAGTTTCTTTCTCATTTGGAGCCTAACAGCTTTTGAAGAAGTCATTTAATGAAATGCAAAGGTTTTCGACCTGGCTGTCCGAGTAAATCAGGAAGTTTTCAGGAAAAAATTTTTCGAAAATTCTTTAAAAAAGTTTAATATTAGATTCGTTAAAATGTATACCAAAGCCCAGCCTAATCTGGATTTTTCTGCCTCCAAATTTTGTCCAAATTTTTGCATTTATCATGAGAACGTATTGATTTGTGATTCCCAAGAGCAATTCATTTCTGAAACACCTGATTAAAGGCAATAAAATGAAGTCAAATGAAAACACAAGTGATCGAATTTCAAACAGTTGCCTAAAAAAACAGGCATTGCTGAATGTTTGATAGAAATGAAGGTGGATCATTTACTAAGAGGTGATCTTATGCGTTTAAACTTTTGGATCGAGAGAAGGGTTCATTCCAACAACGTCTTAAAATTAATAATTATGAAAAGAAATGTTTTATTTCCTTTTTTTTAAGAATTTTAAAACTTTTTGTATGTAGATGCCTATTAAATAATTTCTCCAACTACTTGTAGTCACTGTGCCGCCTAACCGCTAAGGCCTCATTCATATTAATTAAACAATAAAGAATAAAAATAAAAATAAAAAAAATGTGCTCCTAAAAGGAAACGATTACAGGGCCATCTGTTTTCAGCACACAATTTTTCTTTTGAACTGCAAGCTCTTGTATATAAATTTTTAACACTATTGCAACCATGATGCCCATAATGTTGGTACACACACACACTAATTACAACATTTCAATCACAATTTTAATTTAATTTATTTGAAAACATTTTTTTAGAAGAAAATTCTTATTTAATCGTAGTTTTAATTATCTTTTTGGCGCTTTTCAATTATGAAAATTTTATGAAAAATTAACGACAAGTTATGCCAAATTTGTTTTGTTTGCAACAATCGTAATGTCTGTCTGTCTGTCTGTCTGTAATTATTGTTTTTCTGTTTCTAATTAATTTATGAATTTGAATTTAGAAAAAAAACATTTTAATTTATCTGTATACAACAACAACAACAAAAGCAATAACATAAATTTATTTACAAACACTTTCATTACATACTCAACTTAACGTCAAAAAAAATTTTTGTTTTCTTTTTTTTCCTTTAATTTTTTTCCGTTTTTTCTAAATGAAAATCATTTTCTCTCTGTTTTACTTTTTTTCTCGTCTGATTATTGAATGGGGCGTTTTAACGGCACAACGATCGTTTTCGTACTATTTTCGAAGGGCTTTTAATTTTGCGTTTAAAAATATTTTTTTTTTTTGCAACATAACAAAAACTAAACAAATTACAACAACAACAACAACAAAATACTAAAATTGTAAAATAAACAATTGTAATGTTTGTTGTTCTTGTGCTGCACAATAGACTACATTGTACAAATATATACATAGTATACGTAGTATAAGTATATGTATACACATATATACCACAGGTACACTGAGAGCCATAAGTGAGTCAGCACCCACTATAATTTTAAAATTTCTATTATAGGAAATATACATACTTGTAGCACAACAATAATTTTGTTTTTGTTTTAAAATTCTAATTAATTCACGGGTAGTTAGCTGACCCGGCTCAAAATAGGCCACATTATATAGTTATTGTAATACGCTGCATAAAGCGCTGATGAAGCTGTTGTGTTTTAAGCGCTCCAAAACAAAAAGTAACAGACATACATACGTATAAATATACGCATATGTAGCTATAACCCATCGAATTAACCGACTTATAGGTATCTCTTAAAGCGGGAGGATTGCCACTTCCATTTTTGTTGAGTTTGTTTGACTCTACAAACTTACCCACCAAATTGCATTCGGCAACGATCCTATGTCCCTAAATATTAAATTTTAAAAGTTTGCCATGCCTACTTTTCGCTATATCGAATTTTTTTTCAAGCTATCTAAACCTAATAAGCTTTCAAACAAAAAAAGAATGGTTAAAATCGATTCAGTAGTTTAAGAGTTATAGGTATCACTTGAAGGGGTAGGGTAGTCACGCCCATTTCTGGTGGGATTGTCGATATCGACTCTACGAACTTAACCACCAAATTGTATTCGTCTGCGAACAATATGTAACTAAATATTCAATTTTAATGTTTTGCCACGCCCTCTTAACATTTAGGGATATGAAAAATTGATGTTGTCCGATCCTCAGACCTACCCGATATGCATCAAAATTTTCATGAAAATCAGTCGATCCATTTCGAAGGAGTTTAACCACTAACACCGTACCACACGAATCATATATGTTATTTCTAAAGCCCTTTTTTGTCGGTTGCAAATATCTCCCATACCACCGTATCAAATTTAATGAATGATATCTCATTTTAAAGCTTATATCTAACACTAATGGCGAAAAATAATTAGAAATTGAAAAATTAGTATTTTCATTGATTAAAATTATATTTTATATAGAACTGCATAATAATACTGTTGTCATTGTGATTACATGTTTTTGTTCAAGTGTGCTAATACAGGGTCGCTTAATAGTAATGCAGTTCTACATAATATAGTATGTATTAAAATCCATTCTGGCAATACCGCTATTTACTATAATGCCGTTTATTACTAAGTTAGTTATATATAAGATGCATATTAAGTTGTAAAAAGCTGTTTTGGCAATTATTTTTATGTTACAAAAACGACAACTAACGGTGCGAAATATTCGCACGGGTCATCTAGTCTTATATATTAGAGATAAATAAACGTTTTTATTTTTGAAAATTTATTCGACTATTCTCAGTTAAATGAATTATTTCAGTGGTGTTTACTCACTTTTGGCGCTCACTGTATACGCAATATTCTAAAATACACTAACTTAAACAACAACAACAACAAAAACTACTATACAACATAATACAACAATAGCATGAATGAACGCTAAATAATGGGATCTTACGTCATTGAGGCTATGCATTCTTGTCTTTGTTGTTGTTGTTATTGTAACTAATAGCTGTTGTTGTGGTTGTCGTTATATATATATAGGCAAACATTATCAAAATATGGGCTTGCCAAAGGAAATGATGAGAAAGGAGAAAAAGAAAGAAAATCTATTCGTCAAAATATTCTAAAGTGGTAGTAAAAAGAAATCCATTATTTTTCCAACTGGGAATTGCGTTAGCGAATTAACCCAGACGTAGGTTTAAGTTTAGATTAGAGGACGTATGCTTGACAATTGATAAAGTACAGTACCCGGCGGTCCAGTTGACCCATTGTACAACGTCCTAAAGGGGGAGAGGATAATAGAGGCGATAGGGAAAGAAGAGAGAAAGTAAGAAGAGAATTATACAGACTAACAAATCACACAAGAGAGCACGACTACACTATTGAAGCCCTAGCACACACTCAACCAGTTCAAACTAATAATGAACCCATGGAGAACCTATAAATCTATATCGGCTCTCGACACAGAATTCAAACTCTTAAAGAAGCCCTTGCCAAGGGACTTTAGTTACAGAGGAGGTGTGCGATAGTGTCCATATCCAGATGTAAGCACTTTAACAACCAATCAGGGTTAATAGGCCAATGGCCAATATCCACATAAAGCAACTACTGGACTAGTGAACTTCGCCAGCTTGCCATAAGAGAAAGTGAAAGGGAAAATATCGTATTTGCCAACTTGACCTGATGAATATCAAAAAAAAATGGATAATAAAACTCTCTCAGGCCTAATCAGGTCGTGTTGCCAGGCGAAATTCGCAAGTGTAATAGGCGCTTAAAGCCACAAATATTTCAAAAATAATGAGATTCATATGAAAAAAATTAAAATTTTATGTATCAACACAATATCGTGGCACTTATATGGGTGGTATGAGGAGCTAAGCTGTAATTATTGACTGAAACGCTGTAATGCCCAGTTAATTAAAGTCACTCAATCAAAAACTCCTAACTTCAATGTTGAACTGTGGCATCATAATAACCCTTATGTGGCCTAAGTATGTCTTTTTAATACCCTCTACCTCGTTAGCCACCACAAACACAATACCATGCCGCTAAAATTGGTAGTGACTGGCTGGATTTGTGACTGGCTCTTCAATCTTTTTGTTTATTTTAATGTACAACGTCTTCTATAGGAGAAGCATATTGGAGTTTCTACCCTAAGGACAGCCTTGAATTGCCTAGGCTACTAGTCACCGTAATCTAGTAGGTATCGTGTTGGCTTATTAGACGTAAGGCCCGAGTACAAACACCGAGTCAGACGAACGAAAATATGAAAAAAATATTTCTTCGGGGACTGACTTTCAGCAGATTTCTGATAAAAACTCGGAGAGCAAAAAATCTGGCATTCGGACACTTATGCACAAAATTAATGAACATAACATAAGTGGTGTTAGAAGCTAGGTCGTAATCCTAACTGAAGGTTTATAATGACCAATTATGTATGTTATGTATGTGTTTTCCTTTTTACTTAGGAAAGGGAATCTTAGAAGAATGCTTGGAGGCCCTAAATTATGGTTTATAATAAAATTTCGGATCTAATAGGGAACTTTTATGCGCATAGATAAGACACAAAATCAATTTCAATTGCATTATTTCGATCAAATCAAAAATGTTTATTCCATTCAACCATTCAATATCTTGCAGATCTGAATTATAATTCATTTAATTAGTGCCTGTTGCAACACAATATTGTAAATTGATAACGAAACATTTATTTTATTGAACAGAAAGAAATCTAAAGAATATCACAAGTTATGGACACATGTAGAGCTGTATGTGTATGCAACACAGATGTTTCGAATAAATGTTGCAATAAAAAGTCGTAAAAAATCCCAATCACTTTAAGAAGCCATTAATCTTGATCAATAATAATGTAATGATGAAATTTATGTTTTTGTTTTTGTATCTATTTTACTTGAATACGGATATTCATACCAGAGCTCAGCAATGAATGGTTTTTTCGCTACTCATTAGCTCTTATGAAATTTTAAATATAAGTGAGTCAACAATATTGAGATCTAACTCTGATTCATTCATACTCACTACAACCTTGATTTATAAGTACAGGTTGCAATGTGGATGCGTACAACGTTGACATCAAACTCATACCATTCGAAATATGTTTGATTCACATAAGCCTACTCATTTAGATTCGTAACTTTAGAAAAATACTTACAATACTTATAAATGATTCGAAGTAAAACTCACACGACATCAATTAAAGAAATTTTCAAGAGGAGATAAACTTTTAGGGGAATCACCACATATTGCATATCATGAGAGGAATTTTTATAAAAATAGTTATGAAATTTATACAAGAGATTGTAAATTCTCTATTGTACTGTATAAACGTTTTTCTCAACTCTTTATTGAATCCCCTTAATGATAGGCGTTATAAATAAAATGTTTTAATTTGACATGAGTTATTATCTTATTTAATTTGGAAAATGGAAAACAACAATAACAAAAAAATAAATAAAATAATAAAAACATAAAAAAAATATTTATTCATCTACAAAGTGATCGGATAGGCAATAAATGTGAATGTCTACGGGCCTATCTCTCTGTCTGTCTGTAAGATAGAAAAGCACAATTTAATAGAATTATTGAATCTTATTAACTCATCCTTCAATGATTTACTTTTGAAGAATATTTTTTTTTTTTTTAATATTTTCATTGTGATTCATTATGTGACGTTACAATTTCATAAAATGTAGTTCAAGTAATTCACATGCGCTCTTTTTTCTATTAGTATCTTAAGATTATACAAAGTTATCGATTGATAACTAAAAATAACCTTGAAAATTTATTTATCAATTAACAAAAGGTAATCGAAACATTTATTATAAGTATTTTCAGATTTTACGAAAAAAAAAAAAAACACTCAACAAAAAGAAGACCAAAGTACTGCAATTGAATTCTTCCCTTGTGGATACTGTCTTTTATCATTTGCCCAATTTATTTTTATTTGATAAATATTAGCAAAAAGTACTTTTCAATTTAATAAATTTTCCTTAATTTTACATTCTTAGCATACAACAGTATTATGCTTAATAGACTCTTAATTATAATTACAAATTCATTTTAACATTCATTCCAAGAATAAATTCTAGCTTCTAAAAAAAAAGGCAATGACTTTATGTAACCAACCTTTAAAGGTCTAGAAAAAAGTACCATTTTAGTTCCCTAAACAATTTTAAAAAGGAAAGAACGAGAAAAAACATTTGTAACAGAAAAGGTAATAAGTTTCGTTAAACGAATTATTAATTAAGAAGATATAAAGCCAGAAAAAAAGGTACCTTATTTTAATAGGGTAAACGAAAAGTACCAAAATGCTTAGATCTTAATTTTTTAAACAGATTCAAATGTATTTAAAATGCTAATTTAAAAGATTCAATAATTTACTGGGTTTCCCTTTTTTTTAAACTCGTTTTAAACTAATAGTTTCGATAGATCACTCTCTCATTTAGTTTCTATTTCTACATGACGTATTCGACTAACAATTTAAGTTTCTAACTTTATAAGTCTGATCAGTGATGTGAGACCAAGCATTCCGTAAATTATTGTTATTATCTAAGCTGTTATCGATTGTTATTTATCTTATTCAGTGTATTTCTTTTAATTACCACTCACTGTATGAGATTATATACCAACGTATACATGAATTCGGTATTAATTAATAATGAGGCAATTTCCCTTTCTTTACTTTATTTGAGATTGTTTTTATTGCAGTCTTTATAATATTTTTTCTACACTCTTTTTATATTATAATCTGCAAAAAAAATTAAAGTTTTTTAAAGAATTTTTTAAACTGTAAAACAAATACCGTAACATTTATGCAGGACACTCAAAACAATGAAGTCGCCGTAGTCTTGGAGGTAGTATGTAAGCTTATTAGACATAAAGGCCACGGTTCAAGCCAGAGATCAACAATGTATCGTTTTTCTGCTACTCATAAGTACTCATGGAATTTTGAGTATGAGCGAATCAACAGAATTGAAATTCAACTACTCTGATCCATTCATACTCACTACAACGTTGATTTATAAGTACAGGCTGCAATGTGGATGCGTACAACGTTGACATCAAACTTATACTATTCGAAGTATGTTTGATTCACATAAGCCTACTCATTCTGATTCATAAATTTAGAAAGATACTTTTAATACTTATAAGTGATTCGAGTGATTCAAAATTTACAGCATTTTGTTGTTGTTGCTTATACAAACAAAGAAGAAAAGAAAGTCAAAGACAACAAGCAAAGCATACACACAATCTTCTTGTGAGTATTGCAGTGCTCGTACGCGAATCATACTTATTTTGTGTTTCGTGTAAATGTTAAGTAGAGACGAGTCCAAGTCAATAACTACCATGCGTATCGTTAAGTATGAGTACCACGAATACTTCCAATTTTGAGTATGAGTAGTATGAGTATCATATTAAAATAAGTATGATTGCATATAAGTATCAGAAATAATAAGTATGACTCGAATCTACTCATCGTTTTGAATACTCGTTGCTACTGCCCACGTCAGAAATCAAAGCGAAAATATGAAAAACGATATTTCTCTGGTGACTTCCTATTTATTGTCGACTAGTGATGGTTTCCTTTAGGGAATGTATGATTTTCGAGTATAATTAATTGTGGTGTTACTATGGGCCTAAATACTGGTCTAAGTGGAATCTTTTGCTTTAATAGTGCAATAGCGCCTATCCTAACCTAACCTAATCTACCGTAAATACATTATTCTTGTCGCATTGAAACCCTGGTCCCAATTTGCAATTGATTTTTATAAGACATAAAAAGTCATACGCCAACGATTGAAACAGATTCAGGTCTTTCGAACCAAAATAGCTTACAACAAAGATACTGATCGAGATTTTAAACGAAACATTTTGGATTTATAAAGCCTGACTAATCTACTAATCACTTCTTATTGGTCAACGCCAATGTGGAATTATATCCGCCATATATTCCAATTGTTATTACTGCAGAGTGGAATTGATAATATGGTTGTGGGCAATGACTCTCTACTTATACCATCATAACTTGAAAAAACTCTTTCGAACCATAAAACCTGGTTTAGACAAAGGTTGTCTAAGAAAACATAACATGCAGAGCAATGTAGTCTTACTAAGAAAATAGACTTTGTTAGAAGGTTCACAAGGAGAGGTAAATGTGAAAAGTTTGAAATAAAAGCATTAAAAAGTGCAGCCGGTATACAGAAAGCCAATTGTTTTATTTCTAAAGAAAGAAATTATACATATGGACCACCCTATAACATTTAACAGGTTTTGAGTATTTTTATTAGAAAATAAAAAATGTGTTTAACAAATTAACATGTTTTAAAGGTTGATTTCTTTAAATCTTTACGGTTTCTAATACAATAACAAAAACTCTTGAGTTTAGAAATTTGCGTCATCGTTGGCTTTTTTCCGGTTACCGGCTGTATAAATAGCATTCGGGAAAAAACTAAACAACAATCAATGGCTTTGAATAGGTTAATTAAGCTGGCAGTTTTTTTTCCTTTTTTATTTTGTTATAGAAAATAAAGATCGAATTGATTGATAAGTGAGCAAACATTTCAATAATATTTTAATGATTTTTTTCTTTCTTTCTATTATTTTTTATTTTTATTCTATTTATTGTCTACTTCTGTGTGTTTGTTTGTTAATTTTATTTTTCTGGGTTTTTTAAAGTATTTGCACACTAATTCAGTTTTAATATTTATTTTTTGGTTGACTTTTTCAACTCATTTACCTTTTCGGGATAATTTTGTAAAATAATTCAATTTTTTTTCTCTTTTCAATTCTATTTTTAACACTGATTGTATGACTTCACTTTTTCTTTTCCTTTTTTTTTTTTGGTTGATTTTAACTCACTTTTATTTTCAATATGAAATGAATTCAAAATTTGATTTCTTTTCCGTTTGATTATTTGAATATAAAAAAAAACAAAATTTAATTTTTGATCTTCTATTTTATGAACCGCCACTTTGAAACATTTTCAGCCTAAAGAGTGTTTGGCCGAAACGTAAATTCATTTTTAATTTTTTACGATTTTTGATTTTTTATTTTTCCTTTCAAAAAAAACAAAAAAAAAAAAAGAGAGACGACAGACAGACACATTCGCAACTCAAGTGTTTTTTTTTTAATTTTTTTTTCAATTTTATTTTTTATTTTATATTCTAGCAAAAGAACATGAAATGATAACGTCAAAACGTTATTGTTAAAGAGTTGGGGAATAAAGTTGTTGCGATAATTTTTACTTGCGCACACTCGTTTCGAAATGTTTTTTTTTTATTTTTTTTTGTTTTGTTTACAGCGATCTTAGCGTTACTCTACTACCGTTAAGCCCTCCAATTTTACCCGCCGAAACTCTACACTAAACAACGAATGCCGCAACATTGTGTGATTTTTTTCAATAGACTTCGAAACTGTTTGATTTCTTCACTAAATCTCTTTAAAAAAAAATCAAAAAAAACAAAAAACAAACTAATTCGTTTATTGTTGTTGTTTTTGCTTTTTTTTCTAATTTAAACGTTTACAGGTGGCAAAAAATTAACATTTGCCTGCCTGACTGCTCACGCTGTCCAACACTTTTTTATTTTATTTTCATTCGCGTACTCCACATGCTAACCAAGAACACCACACAACACACAGCAGCTCGACATAAACAGAACACAAAACTACAGAAGAAAAGAAAAAAACGAAAACAAAAACAAAAAAGGCAAACCGAAAAGCTCCAAAATAAATAGTGTGCGTAAACGCGTGTATATGTGTGTGAGTGCGAGTTTTATTACTTCCTGCTCCTCTTTAGTTAATTATTGTTATTGGCGGCTGACTGTTAAGCTGTTTACATTAAGCCCTTTAGAGACTTACAGAGAGAGATGGGCATAAGAGGGTTTTAATGTTATTAAAAAAAAAGTAAGAGAACAAAAGTCAATACTCACATTTACGTGCGTGTGTGTGTGTGCGTGTGTGTGTGCAATAGAGATTTGTTTATAAATAAAGTTGTAGCAGATTTTATTGTTGTTTTTCCTATGATTATGGTTACGTTAATTATTTTTAGAGAAACACTTTAAAAACACAATTTTTGCTTTTTTTTTTTGTTTTTTAAGCTCTCAACCCGTAGAAACTTAAACAAATTGAAACACTGACAAGAGTTTTGTAATAATTGTTGTTGTTTTTTTTTTAAGAGGTATTATTAAGTGGTTAGTGTTGTTAATACAGACATAAAGTTATAAAAGAAACGATATTTTAAAGCGTTCAACCCTTAAAAGGATGGTAAAATTATGTTTTCTGTAAACAAATCGTAACAATTGTTACATGTGAAGAAAAATCTATTAAATAATTGTAATATACGGATTTATTATTTCTCAAATAGCTGTTTTGAGTAATCAGTATTTTGCTCTTTTTATATGAGACTAGATCACATTAGGTCGCATTAGAAAGATAAGGTAGCTTTTGAAATTTTATTTGAAACAGTATTGTTTCATAGTGTGGCAATACAAATCACCGCCAAAAACTTAAGACAGGCGCCTGAGAATCTTAATTCTGTTTGAAAATCAATCATACTCTAAAAGTTTAAATAACAAAAATATTGAAATGCGTTTTAAATTACAATACTTTAGGTTAGGTGAAGTAAGGCACCTCCCCTAAATCCAGATGTACTACTTAGGCCAGCATTTAGGCCCATTGAGATACCACAATCAATTCTACATGAAGGATCAAACATTCCTTAAAGGAAACCACAACATACATTCATAATTAATCATTACAGCCTTTCAATCAGGATTACTGACCTGGTTTCTCACACCACTTTTGTTGTGTGTGTGTTAATTTTATATATAAGTGGTGGGACCTACAGTTTAAAGTCGACACCGAATGACAGATTTTTTTTGAGAAACATTTCAGAGTTTTTGCCAGAGATCTGCTGAAAGGAAATCGCCGAAGGAATAATTTTTGTATTTTGTTTTGATGTCTGGCCTGAGGCTCGAACCCTGGCTTTATGTTTAACAAGCCAATACTCTACCTACTAGACTACGATGACTGCGGAAACCATTCCAAGTCTAAAATATATCCCGCCATTGCAGCAGTCTTTATACTGAAGGGTCCTTTTAAAGATGTCAGACAGTAAAAGGTTGAATCTCTCCGTCTCACTTGCGGTGAAAGACAGTATCTTCCCATTTCTCAAACCCACAGCTTCTGTAGAAGTCACTCGTCGAAATGTCAAGTCTTTCGGCATACATAAGTGGTCATTACAAAACTATAGCCAGGAGTATGACCTAACTTCTCAAACCACTAATGTTGTCTGCGTTAATTTTATGCATACATAAGTGGCGGGACTTACAGTTTAAAATCGATTCCGAAAGACAGATTATTTTGCCAGAAATCTGATGAGAGAAAGCCGCCGAAGAAATATTTTATTTTACATTTGCGTTTTGATGTCTGACCTGAAGTTTGAACCGAGGCCTCATTTCTAATAAGCCAACATACTACTTACTAGATCACGCATTTTACTCAAGACTTTCAGCTTGCCTACCAAAAACACAGTGAGTCATAAGAATCACTCTTTTGTAAGGGATGTTCATGCGTTCTAAGGACAAATGTGAGCCGATGCTCTTCCTGTCCATTCGTGTCTAGCAAGTGCTACTAACATGTTTAAGCTTCCTTGTAAAACATGTGGGCAATATGTAAATTAACTCAGGCAGTCGAAATACCCATGTTCTCTGTCAGGTAAGAGATTGTGAGCTCAGCATAATTGGAGTAAGAAAAATATCGTATTTTGTGTAGTGTCCACAAAAGTCGTTTACTGTTACCTTGTGTCTGTCGATTGTGTTGTTTACATTTTGTTTTTCGTTTTCGTATGAGAACACATTGCTTAACTCTTAGAATACTTAAGTACGCAGAAAATTTAATAGAAAAAAAAAAAACCGAAAAGAGACCACCATTAATGAGGTACTTTTTTTATTTTTTTGGTACGCGTACTTTCAATACGTATACAATATTCTTTCCCAATTTTTTGTCTTTCTTTTGTAAGCATCTTATTATTCATTTTATTTTTCTAGTTTCTTCAAAAAGAGAACTTTGTTTTTTATTTGAGTTTTTTTTTTTATTATCTTCTCGCTATGAATCATCGTCATCATCATTCATTACGTTGAGATATATTTTGTGTTCAGAATATTTCTAAACTTGTCTGTCGGTTCTTTTACGTTTTATGAAATTTGCCTGCTTTTCTGTTTTTTTTTTTTGTCTAAATGCGTAACAAAAAATAAAAAAATTGTAAAAAAAGTAAAATTTTAGGGAATATTGTATAAATAAACTTATTTTGTAATAAAAACAAAATAAAAATTTCTCGTTTCTTAAGTCAATTACCACAAAGTGTTTGGCTTTTCAAAAGAAATTTCGTTAAAAATGATTTTCAATTATTGGGAAACAATAATTTCAATGGAATTAAAACCGCAAATATTCACTTTTGGCCTGTCCGTCCGCCCGGCTGTCTGTCTTGTCCGTGTGTATAATTAATTATACCAGTTTTTATTTGTAAATTATTTTGTTCGTTTTTATTTCAGTTTCTTTTACTAAAAGTTCATTGACAGCAGCATGCCAGCCAGAGGCCTGTTCGGCCATCAGATTTACATTTTAAATGATGAGGGCTGCCTTTTTATTTTAAAAATTGTTGGCCCAACTTAATTGTTTTAACAGCTTGTGACTTTTGACCGACAAAAAAAAAATATAATTTGCTTTTAAACTGTCCAGTTTAGTGGATATTCTATAAATTAAATTAAATTTTTAACAACAATGTTCAGGGTTAGGGTGTCCCTTACTCAAAAAAAATATTTTTTAAACGTACATTTCTAAAAAAGTTAAACAAACTTTTGATTTGATTTTATTTTATTTACTTAATAATTTAATACTTCTAAAGCAATCTCTCAATTTGAATGTGTTTTTATTTAAAAAAAAAAAACGAAAATATTTTCAATAATTTGACTATTTATTTACTCAAAACAATCTATTCAAATCAGAAGCGTATAAAGATTTAATTTTTGGAGGGGCCAATAAAAATCCTTTTTATTCATTGAAGTTCTATTTAAGGATATAGCGAGACATAATACTGTTACTCTCATTTCAGTTACTGGACATGGCATAAACTACCGAAAACTCAATTGAGATAGGTGCTCCTGTACAAAGAGGCAAGTTCGATTCCCATCAAAGGCTCTGGTCTATGAGACTACACCGAGCATATGGTCGAAGTTACTCAGCTCGTATATAATTAGAATATAATTTGTATTTGTATTGTAAATAATAAATAAATAAATAGATGAGATAATGTGCCAAATTAAGAGCCACCAGACAGATATGACCCGATATGTATATATTTTGCATTAAACTTATCAAGATTCCATCTAAGAAGCCTCATAGCCGTGTTTACAGAAAACTGAACCCTTTGCATTCATGCCTCATACCTTATAATAATTTCTGCAATAGTTGCAACGATGAAAAACAATTGGAATTTACAAAACATCCTACGCTTGGGAACCTAAGAAGAAGAATTCTTGTACAAAACGTGTCTGATTTGAGAAAAATCCACACCTTCACAAAACTCTCGGGATGGTTGAGAAAGATAGCAGCCGGGAGCTATAATAATATGACGTGCTACAAAGAGAACTTACAGAACCCAAGTAAGCTGTACACGGATAGGTGGCTGAAAGTTTAACCTAACCTATCATAAGATTTATTTTTTGTATTAAAAAATTATTGTATTTCATTAAATAGATTTCGAATTTTCTCCCTCACTAGATCCGCTCCTGTATATCAAAATATATTCTTTTTTTAGGGGGGGGGGGTTTAAATCAATTATTTGTATTTCCCTTTACCTCTACCCTTCCGGAATTATTTTTAAATCGATGGGGATGGTTAATATGCCCACAATTTAATATCATGTGCTAGATACAGTACACAAGATAGTCTGACTATTTAACACGATGACTGCCGCTTCTATTTTCAGAAAGCTTACCAAAAAACGACAATTTGATTTTTTCACATTGGTAAGTACGAGATAACTCGTAGTTTGGCGCCCTAAAAGAGAACGCAATCTACTAGTTATCTCGTAGTCGGCAGTTAACGTGTTAAATAAATACTTTATTTAAATAAATAATGTTATTTAAGAGAACAAACAACGATTAAACAAAATGAGAATTAAGAATTGCGTTGAATTTCTTTTTATTTCATTTAGCATTTAACAATCGACATTCTACTCTCAATTCAAATACAATTTTGTTGTAATCAAACGAAAGAATTTTAAATATTTTTTTGTAATTACTTTCAAGTTGTTCATACAAATGTTACGAAAGGTTTTTTTTTTCTCGGTTTTGTTGTTTATTAAATTTTATTACTGTGAGTCTTATTAAATGAAGTAATCTATTTACACTGTGTTCCAAAGACGAAATAATCGTCGTTTCGACATAATAATTTCGAAATTAAAAAAAAAAAAATAATGAAATACAATGTTAATTTCAATAATTATTGAATTATTTTTATTATTTATTTATTTATTTATTGATAATAACTGCAACATTTTCCCCTATTTTGTGGACTTTACCTCAAAGCATATGCATTTTAATCTAATCTAGAGTAACAAAATTGATTAAAATTTGAACAGAAATCATCTTTGTATGATCCAATCGTTCGATTGAATTATGTTTTTATAAAAAATTAATTTTTTATTTGTATTAATTATATACGAGTTGAGTAATTTCGACCTTATAACAGACAATAGTGTCTGGTGGGCACCGAACCTGCAACCATAATGGTCTAGCACACTACCCACCAGGGGACACCAATATCAAAAATTATATTTAAAGACTTTCTTTTAATATATACCGTCGTATGTCTGCTAAACAAGGCGTCTGAATGATACAAAAAATGTTATGATTGGACGTTTAATATGCAAAAATTGGAAAATTATTTCATAGTCACAACAATATGGTTGATCTTTTCAAAAAAGCATATTTTTATAAAAAATATTTATTAAAAAACAAATGTAAAATAATGTTTAACCGTTTGACTGCTAAGCGATTCTGGTAAGAATGTTCGAAAATTGCTCGAAAACTTTAATTAATTATTATAATAAAAAATCTACAAAATTCTAAGAATCTATGTATAAAGATAGACCCTATAAATCTACTCTTTTGATTTTATTTTAGCTTTTTGACTAATTTTTACACTGAAATTCGCAGCGCAAATGCGATTTTCGTAACAAATAAACGCAGCGCTTTTGCGCCGCGTAGCAGTCAAACGGTTAAACAATTTTGTGCTATGCTGTTAAGTCGTAACTGTGAAACCGAACCTCGAAATGACGTTATTATACAAATTCTACAAATACAAGTTGACTTACTAATTATCAACGCAAAATAAATTTATTAGCAGAGCAGAAAGAGATAATAAAAACAAATTAATATACAAATATAGTAGTAAAAAATTAGAAGTAGTCATAGAAAACGAAAGAGAAATTTTTCTATACGCAAATAAAAACTCAATAGAAACTACAAAAACAAAAACAATCAAGTATCAATAGAAAAATATTTAAAAATAAAAACTGAATTTTAAACAATCAAATACAAAATAAGAAAAAAAAACAAAAAACATTAAATAAATTTACGATAAATTTTATAAAGAATTTTTTGTTTTTGCGATTTTTTGAAGGCACATTTTCTAAAATTCTTATCACACAATCTAAACAGACATTTACGGTCATTATCAAGATAAAAAAAAGAGTGAAAATAAGTCCACATAAAAGCGAAAAAGAAATTCTAAAATGTTTAAAAATAAATGAGAACTTTTAGAACTGTTAGAATAAATCAAACATTTTTGCTATTGACCTATATTTATGGAGAGCACATACATAATTGACAACACTTTTCATATCAGATTACTTGTTACTTAAGTGGATGTACAATAACAGAAATTATGTAAACAAAGATTAAACAAAATCTAATAAGATCAAATAAAGAATATTTTCTTATTGGAATCTCCATTTCAATTACAAAATCACTAACAAATTGTTTTGTTTGTATGAGTTACACTCTCTTCTTTATTTATTATCTCATTTACTATTACTACTACTAACTACTACTACTATGTATGATAAGCACGTAGCAGCTCTTAATTTCTTAAGCATGTAGTAATTTTTTTTCTTTCTTTCTTTTTCTTGTTCTAATTCTTGTTCTTTAACGTTATTTTCTTTTTCATTGTTATTATTATTTTAATTACTATTTTGTTTATATTTGTTGTTGTACTTTTCTTAACTATTTTGTTGTTGTTTTATGTGTGTTTGTTAAGATATTATAGGGAAAAAAGAGTATAAAACAACTCACGTCATGTCATATATGCATGCATTAATATTGTTGTTGTTGTAGTTGTTTCAATATTTGCAGATTGTACCTTCTTTGGTGTTCATATTTTATGTATTTCTAATCAGCTTTTTAATACTTTTTCTTGATTATTTTATTTGGTTTGTTTTTTCTTTTTTGCTTAACTCAACTTAACTTATCGAAATTCGTAAACTAACTGAATATTATTGGTTTGTATGAAGAAATAAAGAAAAAAAAAGTATAAACACAGGCACACACTAAAATTTAATAGAAAGAATAATTATTCGGTACACGGTTTACTGTATGAATGAGCCCGGGAGTAACAATGAAATGCTCGACATATGTATGTATGTATATGCATGTTTACATACCCGTTTCTATATACATACGTATGTGTGTATGTATGTAAATATGCCTATACATTGAAATATTCGTGCATATCATTCCAGTTTGTTTGTTTTGTTTGACGTTTTTTGTTGCAGTTGTTGTTGTTCTTGTTGTTGGTGTTTAGTTAGTTGTCATTATTTCCCCATTGTTGCCGTTGCCGTTGCGTTATTGCTGTTGTTATTTTTGTTGTTGTTAGTATAGGTAAGTGGTTATTGCGCTCGCAAGTGAGAGTAAAATTAAAACAGTGTTGTCAACACTTTAAGCGCTACAAAAAATTTTAATTTTGCAATCTCGTTGCACAAACTACTTTACTTCCAGTAAATAGGAATTTAATTGTGAAAGCATTTTAATTTGCCTAGAAGCTATAGTGTATGCTTTATGAAATGAGATGTTTTTACAAATATTTTGTAGAAATTTAAAAATAAGAAAAACAAAAACGCTAAAATACATTGTAAAAGCTTTAAAAGTATTTCTATATTAGCAACACCCTCAATATTAATTATTAAGACTTTGGGTCATTCGGAAGCGCACGAACCGCAAATCCGATAGTTATTTAGTATTAGTTAGTGTTGCTGTTGCTGTTTTTTGTATTTCTCCCCCAATTTCATTGCCAATGATTATAAATATGTATGGAGAGAAGTGATCACCAGCCACTCTTATGGACAAAACAAAAAAAAAAAGCCGCTACATAAAGCAAGCAAGCATAATGCCATACACAACTAGGCCCTACTGGTGGTGGTGATGCTCATTTGAATGCAAAGCACTCGTTCTGTCTCAATGGTCGCATTCCAACACTCAAACACACACACACACATTCTCCGGTTGAGCTCGTGCAAGTGTTCAAAAGTTTGCCTATCAGCTGGGGACAAATATACCAAATGAGGGATACACTGTCTGACTGTGACAGTCGACTGGCTCACCAGTGACAACTGATTGACTACTAATGATTGGGTGGTCGAGAAGAGGAAGAGAGCGGGTGAGTTCCATTATTGTTAAAAACAAATTGGGGTGGGTAACTTATGTTTTTGTTTTTTTTTTTTTAGTCTGTTTTGTTTAATTTTTTTTTTTCCATTTCTTTTACACAATGTGATCAGTTTTATTACGTTTATGAGTGAGTGTATGGGAAATGGTTGAATAAAAAAAAACTCAAAATGCTTGTAAAAAATTTATAATTTAGAGTTGGCGCTCGTTTGGGGGGTCTTAATGAAGATGGTAGTTTTGTTTCTAAATGAAAAAAATCTTATCAGATGATGAATGATGACGAAATTATGATTATTACCTGCATTATGCATTAGGGATGCCAAACGGGATTGGTTTTTAAAAATCCCGGGATTCGGGATTTTGTAAATACCGAACCCGAAATCCCGGGATATTTCGGGATAATTCGGGATCCAAAAATCCCGAAAAATCATAGGCTAAATCGCGATTTTCTCTTAATAATAAAAATATTTCGTTAACAAAATCATTTGTATTCCAATTATGTATGTATATCGGGATTATATATATACATATACATACATAATTGGTCATTACAACGCTTCAGTCAGGATTATTGACCTAGTTTCTCACATTATTTATGTTATGTGTATTAATTTTTATACATAAGTAGTGGGACCTACAGTCTACTCCGAACGACAGATTTTTGAGAAACTTTTCATAGCAACTATCAGAATTATATGTCATTAAAAATAAAATTTTAAAACAGCAAAACAAAAAGTAACAGAAAAAGCTTAAAATAATAAAAATGAAAATTGTTCACACATATGCAAATGCATTAGTTTTAAGAAAATTATTTGGATTCCAACAAAAAGACTTAAGCATCTAACATGTGATCTGATAGGCTTGAACGAATTTAGTTGTAAACATACGCTGCCGTCAGAAAACATTTATCGCAATCAATATTTGTTGGTAAAGTAGTTCCAATATAGCTGTATGCAGCTTGTAAATATTCACCTCTGCTACCTCCTGATATAAATAAATCTAGTTCTTTGGACAGTTGAGTATCTAAATCAGTTACACTATTAATTCGTTTTATAGGGCTTTTGCATTCTTCGATGGCATCAAATAACTTTTTATCAATAGAAGTGGGGTTTTCCTCATCTGAGAAGCCATTATCGAAGTCAAATGATATAGAATTTTTATTTCAGGACCTTTTGTAGGGTCAAAATACTTACGAATTCACAATCCCGAAAAATCCCGGGATAAGTTTTTAAAAATCCCGGGATTCGGGATTGTGTGAATCCCGAAAATCCCGGGATTTCGAGTTTCGGGATTTCCCGATTGGCATCCCTATTATGCATTGGCAAAAACGATCGTGATTTAATTCTAAGCAAGGGGAGAATGCGCGGTCAGATTGATTTGGCAAAATCAGGGAATTGTTTACATAAATATTCATTACAACCCTTCCTTCGGGATTGCGAGCCAATCCCTCACACCACCCATGTTATCGTCTATGAATTATATGCATGAGGGATGAAATCTATAGTCGACTATAAACAATAGATTTTTGCGGAAGTTTTCTTGGCAATTTAATTTTTCTATCAGAGTTTTTGCCCTACCAAATATATAAAAATTACTAAGCATTTAATACATCTATTATAATGCCGAATTTAATTTTAGCCCCCATTTTAATTATATTGTTGACATGTCACTGCTTATTTACGCATTTCACAAACAAAACTGAACACCTGTTTGCTGTGATTTTATTTTTTTTTGTTAGCAAATATTGTTTTTTATTTTTATAAAAATTGCAACCGATAATGGCACTATAAATTATGTTTTGGCCATAAACCTTAACACAAATACAAAACGTGCAAATTTAATTAAATTTTTCAAATTGTTTTAATATGCCATTCACCACTCACCATTTGTTTCGGTTATTTTAAGTTCCACATTTCTAAAGTCTTTTATGCCACTTTCGCGATTTCTTTTCATTTGATCCACTGTACCGGGATCTAAATTACTAAAAAAAAAAAAACAACAACCATAAAGGGTAGTCATTCTGAATTTCCGTTTCTTTTTCCGATAAAAAAAAAAATCATCTTCACCTGCTTAAGGCCAGTATAAGGGGCTGTCCTTTGTTTGATTAAATCTTTTAAGCTGTCATTATCCAACGAGGATCGATGCCTGACTATGTCTTGATAATCGGAAGATTTTGATTTTCTTCGCTGTTAAAGAAGCAAAATTTTAACATTTTTTTTTTTAAATTTGTTTCGTTTATATTTTGTATAACGTTAAGGAAAGTACGTCTTCCACGAGCTGGGGTTAAATAAAAACTGACCCAAAAAATTCTATGTGGAATTAGGAGGCGTATACTTAAGAAGAATTTCATTTAAAGTGGCCATGTGTGAAAATTTCGGAATTATTTTTTTTTTTTATCAATTTTATGCTCTTATAATACAAACAGAATTGTTGCAATGCTTTTGCTTTTCAGAAAGAACCGATGCTACGTAAAGAGCAATTATAGTTTGTATATCGACTTCCAAAAAAAAAAAAAGTCTAGAGTACAGATATGTTTTCATAATTTCGAAAAATTATTTATTTCTCTTGGTGACTTAAACTCTTAAATGTTTAATTAAATTTATAAACTTATCAACTAAGTATTCGACGGACATACGCCTTTAGCAGAGAGGAACACATGCAGACAGACGTCATCTACACGATCCCACACTAGAGAACCATACTTTCTAGCCGTATAATCTAATGAGAGCACAGCTTTACAATTTATGCATTTATCGCGATAGTGAAAGAGTAGAGCCACTGATGGATGGACGACATGATCGGCATAGCCGGGTGCATTAACCCAAACCTTATGATTGCCCATTTCAACAATTGCCCGTGTATTAACAATACATTTGCTGCGTGTATAGGCTGGTAAAATTTCCATATTCCTTCTGATTTTAGTTTGGGTATATAAACGCCTGTTAATGGTCTTCTCAGGTACACTAAACCTATCCTCGCTATCCTTATTATAGAAAAACACATTGCGGAACACAAATGCGGAAGTTAAGCCCTCGTCACACTGTCTTAAAAACTGAGACAGAGAGTTATGCTTAAAAGGCATGAGTATCTCATCAAAATCCATAATGGCAGCATAACGATAATTGTCCACAACATTTGCTCTGTAAACACAATCATTGTATTGGGCAACTATACCAAAATAGTGAATATCCTGTTCCAGATCCTTTAAATTCCAATCCAATATTTCGGCCAAGCCTTTATCGCGATAATAATTTAAAACTTTAAGCACATCTGCGGTACAATCCATGTGATAGAAATAAAAGTGTGTGGCACCCATTATACGATACATTTCCACAAATTCCACTACCCTTAATACATCACTATAGTTGGCTTGCAAGGGACCCACACATACCGACAGTACAGGTTTACTTTGGGCAAATAATTGATCCATATTACGTGGATAACTGCATGGAAAATAAACAAATTATTCCTTGATATTGTTTGCGAACTGAATTAAGAGGAGAGTGAGCAGTACTTACCTTATGGGTATAAAGGTGGGACTTAAGTGACTTAAACTATTTGTTTTGTATTGTATGGCCTACGGATTGTGGTAGTTTCACCTTAAGGTTAGCCACTCTCTTCTCATATAAGGGACAAACCACGGTAAAAACTGCAAACTTTTGATCATGATGTTCATGCAGGGCTTTTGCAACTTCAGCCTTTATCTCACTTAGGAAATAATCTTCGGTTCTAAAATAACGAAACATTTGTACAATTATTAGGAAAATGTCTGCTTTAGCTAGTTTCTTTCTCTTCACCTTAAAATACAACTGATGTCATCTTTAAATGCCAAGGGTAGTATGGCAAACACTCTTATGGAGCCGATTGCGATTAGGGTGTCATCATTTTTGGAAGGCTTTTCTGAAAGAAAACAAAAGAAAAAACAAACAATTTTTAAGTACTCTACATACATACTCTAGAAAGGTTGTAATGACCAATTAAGTAAGTAAAGTAGGTAAGTTTCTTAAACTTGGTTTAAGTTACTGACTAACATATTACAACCCATCAGTCAGGATTATTAACCTAGTTTCTCACACCACTTATGTTGTATGTGTTAATTTTATACATGAGTAGCGGGACCTACAGTTTAAAGTCGACTCCGAACGACAAATTTTATGAGAAACTTTTCACGGCAAATTTTATTTACTCTCAGAGTTTTTGCCAGACATCTGCTGAGGGGAAATCGCCGAAAAAATACTTTTTGTATTATGTTTTGATGTCTGACCTGGGACTTGAACCCTGGCTTTTACGTCTAATAAGCCAACACACTACCTACTAGACCACGGCGACGACAGGCTTGAACAAACAAAAAAAAAAATTATTGATTTTTCTCACCTATAATCTCAGTACGTTTATCGAAATAGGCCGAATAAATTTTATATTTCAAGGCTCCACTGCCAATCGAACGCCATGTATTATTGTAATTCCAAATTGTGGACTGAGGCTTAAGCAATTCCATCGACAATTGTTTCGATTTAATATCCTCACGTAGCTTTTCATCCTAAAAAGATAAACAATAATTACAATAAAATTTACAAATTGTCTAATTAAAAGGCCCCTGATATCTAACACTTACGGCTTCTGTTATTAGCGAAATATATGTCAGTATCAGTAAAGTGCTGGCTATTGCAGCCGATAAGCCAAAATAAATGTATTGTAAACGTGTAGTATCTTGGACTAGCATTTTAAATAAATTTCTTATTTTTCAAACAATTATTTTGTTTTTTTTTTTGATTTTATTTTAATTCCATTATTTTAGCTGGTATTCGAATGTTTTATTGTGTTGAAATGTTTTCTTAGCATTCTCTTGAAGAGTGTGGTTTTATTTGTTTCGCTTCTTTTCAATTCTTTTCGAAGCAGTGACACTAACCGGTCATGCAGTCATGGCGAGCTATACAATGTTGCAGAAAGTGCAAAAATGCTACAAAAGAATGAATTACAATCAACGATATTTAATGACCGCCAATGGACAGGCCCCTAGTGATGTAAAACCTATCGAATCGTATATCAATTATTCGATTGATGACCGGTTTAGATTATTTTGCTTCTTGTGTTGGCTAGTAATTGTTTTATGAACCCAATATAGTTTATATATGCAGTTGGTTACCGATTGGTTATACATGTGTTGGTATTTAATATTTTCTATATCGCTAATCATCCATATGTAAGTGATATTATAGTGCATGCTAAAAGTATTCACCTATTTAACACATTAATTTGTTTTCAAATACAGTATTTTTCAAGGATTATATTTTCATTGTATTTTATTTCTTTTGACAGATTAAAAAACTCTGAGCCCTTCAATTGAGACTCAAATAAAATATGTGATCAGAAAATTATTTTCTTCGGTAGAAGATTATACCAGCAGATATATGCCTACTAGTCGTTCTATTAAATTATAATCGTTGAAAGGGTAAGCAATTAGGCGTCATGTAAAGAATTTCCATTTTATAAAGGTAGAATTAGTTGAACGTTAGTCTGACTTATTTTCGTTTCTATGTGATGTGAACGCTTACCCAAAGGCAATGAAAGCTATTGCCTAACCATAGCTTAATTTCGGCAAGCATTTGTATTATTTTCAAATGCTATAAGTGAACGTACGTCCGATGCGCTACGTGAACGTATCGATAGTTGGTTTTACTTTCATTTCTATGCAATGAGAACAATTACCCTACCGTAGTTTAATTTCAGTAAGCATTTGCATTATATTCATATGCTATAAATGATCCTATGTCCCGATATGTTACATGAAAGTTCATTAGCACTTTCAGTTTCTTTCGGTCTCTGTGGAACTCTACTTGATGGTGTAAATTTTCAACAAAACAAAGTTGGATTAACTGGAAACTTCTTGTTTAGAAAATCAAGATGTACTGCACTGATGGAATATTCGTTTTACTCCCAAAAATGTCATATGGTTGTCGATTGAAACGTCAGTTAGTTCGTTCAATAAAGTTTGTTTCAAGTACAAGAAAATGGTGCCGCGTGCTTAGTAAAATTTTGTAAGTGAACTTTCTCGAGGTATCTACTAAGAGACTGTGTGAACATTATCATCCATCCCTCAATTCATTTATATTCTATTGATTGTTTTTTTACTTCACACTAGTTAAGTATGCATTATTTAATTGCATTAAACAGGTTTCTACTTTTGGTATGCACTGTAGTTATATGTTGCAACGCACGATGAGAGGAGTCATTGTCAAAGGCTAAAAGGCGGTCTTGTTATAATTACTCTCAAAGGTAATTCTATTGATTCGCGTTTCATTAAACAGGTTTCTACTTTTGGTATGCACTGTAGTTATATGTTGCAACGCACGATGAGAGGAGTCATTGTCAAAGGCTAAAAGGCGGTCTTGTTATAATTACTCTCAAAGGTAATTCTATTGATTCGCGTTTCATTTTCTTAATGAAAAACAACACAATGAATTTAAAATACAACAACAAAACAGCAATAATAATAAAAATAGAAACAGAAATGAACATTTGACAGATACAAACAACAAATGGCCCTCTAGGAATACAAGAATAATAAATTTTAATAATTTACGATGAGATTTACAATGGAAGGGTCATTTTATTTTTCCTTTTTATTTAATTTAAAGAAAATTTTTATAATAATTTGTTTGTTTTTAATCCACTTTTATGTTTGGACCAACAAACATTCCTAAATTTATTATATTTTCTTTCTTTCTTTTTTTTTGAATTTTAATTTTGATAGCATGTGTGGTGTTTTTTTCTTTGTTTTTATTTTTTGTTTGTTTTTTTTTTTTTTGGAATTTTTTATTTAACACAAATATTTAATAAAATATTTAATGGACCCGTTAAATGTCACTCCTCCAACAATAATTCCGAACAACTAAGAAAAATGCGGCAAAAGAACTGAAATTTTTTCAATCGAGCACTGTTGTTTCGCTTTTTTCCACCAACTCGTTTGTATTTTTGGATATTTTTTTTTGTTTTATAGAAAAAAAAATTAATTTTCTTGTTTATTATTCCTACTCATGTTATTTTCTTTAAATAAAAACAAAAAACAAAAAAAAACATTAAATTTCTCTTATAAAATATTCAAATTTAGTGCAATGGAAAGAAATTCGCCTACCTTTCCCATTGATGACCTATTTAGCAATTATTAAAGTTACGAGTATCAACGGAAATTGTAGGCTTAAGGGGATAAATGGATATGGTAGGAAAATGATATTTTATAATCGTAGAAATCGTTCAGTTTTTTTCGCTATTAGGGTGCGACTCCCTACGATAGGTTTTTAAGAAAGTTTTCATGGCAACTTTATCTTAGTCTCAGAGTTGTTGCTTTTTGATACTCAAGTGGCTATTGGGGCATTAGATTCTAATGTAATTAACTCCAGGATGGTATACAACTGTCGCAGATGTCTTAACGAGGTAGCGAATCGATATATTGTTTGTATCACAAGGCTACCGGGATATAGGGACATTCCTGGTGACTGGAAAGCGAATGAACTGGCCAGAAATCTCGATGAATTCTCTACATTGGGGATCCCTTTGGCTACCTGTAAGCTTATAATTGACAATACAATCGTGAACCCTGCCAATAGTAGATGGGCTGGCTGGGTAGGAGGCACGCGGCGGCTCTACTTAAATTCTAAGGAACTAGGCTCAGCACTATTATCGAGGTTATTACGGGGCATTGTATTATAGGAACACATGCGAGGCATATTGGTCTTGGACGCCTCCCAAATGATTTGTGCAGAAGATGTGGAGATGAGGAGGAGGATGAGACTGTTCTTCGCCTACTGTGCATATGCTCGGCACTTGGTCGAAGGAGAAAGAGGCACTCGGATGCTTACTACATGGATGTATGGATATTGACAGATATTGGAGTCGCTATATCGAAAGCTCAGAAAGGCTCCTAGACTGGGGGATAATGTAAAACTGTGAATGGATCCTGTGTGCTGCCTAAGCGTGTCCGCTCACGACTCCATCAAGGAGACAGCCACTTCTGCCTACCTACCTACCTTCCATAGTTGTTGCCAGAAGACTATTGAGCTAAAGTCACCAAAAGAAGTATTTTTTTTTTTCAATATTCCGCTTTTTTAGACATTTGTAAGAGCCAAGAGTGGAACTCACTAGAAACTTAATTAGATAATTTCGTTAATTTATGTAATTTAGTACTAAATTTTCCATATCATAGAAGTAAAACTGTCTGCACATTTCCTTTTTTTCGCTTTTTTATTTTAATAAACATATTGAAATTATGTATTTTCATTTAAAATTATCATTATTTCCTTGAATTTATCAAATAATTTTCCATTCCAATACGATTTTAATTACTTTGTAGAGGACTTACTGTACTGTTAGAGAGAAAGATGATGAACATGAGGTAAATCAGACATATTCCGATACCCGAAATGATTATAACACGTCTTTTAAACATGAAGAGACCTTTAGAACTGTTTGTTTACAATTGAAGTCGAATTAATTAAAGCCTATTGGAAATAGAGAGAATGTAGATTATCAATATCCAATAAATAATCAACATTTTCATAGTGTGTGATAAGATAACAAAAATATAGAAATAGAGTTTAGAAATCCTCGTGGTATTCATTCATAAAACTCTACAAACAATAATTGCAAGCAATGCTGAGAGCTTTATTTACAAGAAGAAATTTAAGAATGCTTCTGTTTTCTCTTATAAACTCATACTCTTACTACTCATAAATATTAATCTACTCATAAACTTTCAATTGTATTTGAAAGGCTTAAAAATTTTCCGGTTAAGAAGTTTTCCACTTTGGAGTAACTACACCAAAAGAGTCATCCAATACCCTCAAATCGTATGATATTCATGTCCAATTAATGCCGCCAGCAACAAAACTTACTCTATCTGAAAACATTTCATGCTATAACTACGAATTGGCTTCTATTCTATCGATTTTGTTGGAACCTTATACCGTCTAACTCATAATATTCAATTCCATGCTATAAAACGGCGATTATCACAGATTATCACATTAAAAAAAAATCTTCTATTCCTTGCACAGTAGGTCGATTGTGAAGATCATAATCATCCTACAATGCTCGAAAAGTGTCACGTTTGAATCACCCAACTAAATCGATAGCTCGATATATTTGTTACGTGGGGCCATTTAGATGCCCTCTCTGTTCGAACATAAAAATACACTCGTGCTTTAATGTTATGCTTAAAGCGAACAAAACGTTCGTACATGAAAATCCGTTACATACACAATAATACCGTTACACATGTTTTTCTTATTTCTCTTACGAACTTGACATTCGTTTTCCGAGCACAAGAAAGAATCGAATACGTTAGCCGTATGGCTGTTGCCTTTTAACGGCATATCGTGTTACACAAAAGATGTCGTCTTTGTGAATGAACGTGTGTATTTTATTTAATTTTTCAAAGACTTTTCAAATGTCAGTTTAAATGTCGAACATTTTCAGAAATTTGTTAAACATGCTTCTAATTTTTGAAAGAGAAATTACGCCACGGAAAACCACAAAGCACATGTGATGTATTTTAAAGCTTTCCTTTGATGAAAGTTAAACAGAAAACTACACTACACTACACTGCTACACTACGGAAGGCTAATTATTTTTTCTCCACTAACATAATGCCAGTCATGTTCTCAGTAGATGAAGAACAATTTCATTCTCTTCCTCATCTTTGCAGCTTCTACAGAAATAATTTGCAAGTTTCCCAAGACCAGGGCGTCTTGCATGAGTACCTATAATGCAATACTCCGTCGTCACGAGCTTAGCACTTAAACTTAGTTCGCAGAGTTTTAGACAAATGTATCTTACAGTTCACATTTTATATTTACCTTGCGGTACATTCTAAAGTATGTAGAGATAGTCTATGCGGCTAACATCAAAGGATGTGTTTGAAAACTCGAAATAAAGTTAATGCCCTTCAACTGAACTCCATTTGTGAAATAATTAAACGAAAGTATTCAATAATATTTAAAATTCTGACTATAATTTAAATCTAAGTCCTAAAATCCTTTAGAATCTACAAGAAAAGTTCTTCTAAACGTTTAATTATACAAATACAAATTGAAATTTTAAATTTTTCGTTCATTCTTTCGAACACATATTCTATTTATTTTAAGTTTGAACACGCTTTGTCAGCTCTGTTTATTTATAATTTATTTCACCATTTAGTTGTTGATGTACTTAACAGTTCTATACTTAGAAAGGAACCCTATAAGTTACTGATTTTTAAAGTCCTTTAAGAATTTTGTCCATTTTCCGGTTTTTTATCGTTTAAAGATGACGCATCACCATTAGCCTGCTGCTGTTCAGAGTCGTCGGCATTTTCATTAGCTTTAACTGGTTCCACGCCAATCAAATTGGAACCGCGATCTAATAATGCACCATATGCAGCGCTATAAGAGGAGAAAGTAGAGATCTTTTAACAATAACAACACTATTCATGAAATAAATTCAATAATTCAAGTATAAATTTTGAACAATTAAAAATTTACATCAATTTAATAACAAATATAATCAGTATGATTATGAAAATGATTTAAAAAAATAAATTTTAGTAGAAGGTGTATGTGTTAAACCGACTACAACTTACCTTTGTTGGTCTCTATTCCTGTCTCTGTCCCTATTGTTATTATTATTATTATTATTACTATCACTACTACCACCACTATTACTATTGCCACCTCTCGAGGGCGCCTGTTCGTCTTCACGCATATACGACCATCCATTGCTGGCACCCGAACCCTTCGTACTCTCATTGTGATTTGTATCCCCATTTGTATTATAAGTTGTATGGGATATACCCATATTATAGCCACTATCAATGGTGCCTGATGTTACACGAGTACTTTCTCCCTGTGGATTATAGGGACAATTGGGTTTTCTTGCGCCACATGGCGATTGATAATAATATGGATCAGGTAAATAACGGCGATCTTCTTGTTGTCCCTTACCAGTGTAATAAGGTGCACGATCCGAGCTATCATATCAAAGTGGGCGTGGCAGTTAAGGGTGGTAATTCGTTTTGCGTTTTTTACATTTTTAAAATTTAAAATAGAAGTAGAGGTAGAGTATGAGGAGAGTATGATGGGGTGCACATGTTAATTTTTATGTGTTTGGTTTTTTATTTTTTGGTAATGTTTTTATGTTTGTTGTTGAGTTGTTGTTTTGGTTGTAGTTGTTGTATAATACATGTAGTTCAAGTTCAAGTTCAAAGGTTAAAGTGTTGTTGTTGTCATTTGAAAAATATGCAAATATAAGAAGAGTTTCTCAAAATGAACAGAAATTTTTATCGCAGCAAGCTATTAAGAGAACATGCCATGAAAACCCATAAAAACTGTGAACAGTGATTAACAAAACTATACAAACATTTTCCTTTTGTTACTGTAAACAACTCAATAGGAAATTATTTTTGAAAAACGGAAAATGAAAAAAAACGGAAATTCTGGTTCTCTTAGCTTAAAATGTTCATTGCATGTTCTCTTAATTATATATACACAATGAAAGTATTTACAACAAAAAATATATATTACAATACATATATGTATTTATATACAATATATTTATATGTTTGTATGTATGTATGTACATATGTATATACAATAATAGTAATAATGCCTACATACATTAACGATTAAGTACACATAATTCAATATGTACTTTACCTGTATGCGTCATCCCGATAAGGCCGGTAAGGGCGATAATCATACCTTGGTGAATAACGATCATAATAGTCGCGATCATAGCCACGATCATAACCAGCAACAGGGGCTGCACCAGCCGCACCATATTTTGGACGTTCATAATAACGATCTAACGCATTCAAATAACATATTAAAAACGGTTTTCAAAATTAATTTTAACTCATACCTCTGCTTGAGTAATCACCATAATAACGATCACGATTATCATAGCCATAGCCGCGGCTTTCTCCGCGTTCATAGCCCGCAGGTCGATCATAAGCGCCACGTGTGCGAGTATCATAACGATCATAAGGTGGACGGGCTGCATAGCGATCATCACTAAATAAGTAGAGCGATGAATCAGATAAATAAAAAAATAAATCACAAAATTTATAGGATTTTATAAACTCATACCGGTAACCAGCATAACGATCTGCCACACCATATCTATCGGCACCATAACGATCAGCACCGTTACGATCAGCAGTGCCATAACGATCTGCACCATAACGATCAGCAGCGCCATAACGATCAGCGGTTCCATAACGATCATATTCTCCACCACGATAGCCTCTATCATCGTAACGATCATAACTGGAGTAATACCAATTACTTGTACGATCATCACCGGATCTGGCGGCATAGCTGCCATAATAGCGACTGCGATCATCACCATAACGTCTGTTGAAAAAACAACAAAATTATATAAACTATCATGTTTATGGCGAGGTCAAAGGCTAAATTTTGCGTAATCTGAAATTAAAACTCAGTCGACAAAATCGCCATAGAGAGATGTACCTGTTGCTATTTTCCTATGACCTACCCTAGAATTGAATAGAGTCTAAACAAGACCTCTTATTACTAACCTGTCTTCGTAACATGTTACACATCTTGATTGTCGACTTTTATGATAAATTGAACCCAGTATACTAGAGGAAACCTGTTGTCCTTTGTCATCTGCTGTTGCATATGTGGCTTTACTGCTACTGCTGGCAACACTGCCAGTGATGGCACACTCCAGCATGATTAAGGGCCAATGTAAAATGCAAAAAGCAAATATTAAATGTGATGCCTAAAATGAAAACAAAAGAAGAACTTTAACAAAAAGAACGACTAGAAATAAAATTGGGATTCTATTGTTAATAAAATCATATTGTTTCACAAAAAGGAATTATTGTGTTAATTAGTAGTCATTATGATGTTTTTTTTTTTTATTTATTTATTTTTAATTATGGATAATAATTGTTTAACAAAAATAAATAAAACGAATGATAATAAAATGATAATATTTAATTGTTAAAATTTCATATTTTACGTTTGACTAAGTAAATGGGTCACCAAAAAAAAAAATAATTAGAAAATAAAATGTTTTATGTTTAATGGATTCTAAAGTGAAATTTTTAAAAATCATTTGCAAATATTTTGCAATTTTTTCTTTTTTTTGTTGTCACAATCAATTCGATAAATCATAACTGTTTTCAAATTTAGGGCCAATTAAACATAACGATAACATCATCTCTAATGAGTGTGTAAATGTGTTCAGCATCATTCAAGGTCTTAAAAGTTAACTTTTATTTGATTACACAACTTTCTTTCCATCTAAAATGACTAATTTTTCGAGCAAAGTTCAGTTTAAGAACTGAAATCAAGTCAACATAATGTGGCTGCTGACAGTGACATTTCGGTCGGGTGCTATCCTTGATTTATTGTTTATGATTTAATCTTGGAGTTGAAAATGTTTATTCGTTTCGCATTTCATATTTTCCCAGGGTTCTTAAACAATTTCACCACAAAACTATCTAAATTTAAAGCTGCATTAAACTGCGTCAACATTTATGAATTTCCAGAATACAAATAAAAGTCTTCTGAAAGTCTTCCAAGTCTTAGATCATTAAGCAATTGAATATTACAGATAAGGATAGAACAGTTACTAGATGTAGTAGAGGACGGCTTTTACCAGGATCCCAACTTTGAAATGATGTCGCCTATGCCTCTGCAACTGAATATTTTCACTCACCATTTCAGGTTTCTATATCAGGGTTAAATAGTTACTAGGTGTTGTAGGGAATGGCTTTTATCAGGATCCCAACTTCGAAATGTTCCGCCTTTGGTACTTCTATGGAAGTCCAAAGCTATTCCCTATACGATCGGGCAATTTGTTTTAGCCAGTATTACTGGTTTTTGATCCTTCTAATGATCATTGAATTGTACTGTTTGATGTGTTAGAAGGACCTCTAAAAGAGTTCCAGGGTTTAAGACACTACTGATCGTAATTTTTATTCCTCAATAAAATAAAAGCCGAGCTGCAGCAAAGGGTTTAAGACACTACTGATCGTCATTTTTATTCCTCAACAAAATAAAAGCCGAATTTTATTATACATAACTAAGAAAGTTGGTAGATCGTGCCTGAGCTGCAGTAAAGCATAATTAATCATTATGCACTCGGAAAACTTACTTCGATTAGCATTAAAGATTATGTGGTGCTTGAAAGATCAAAAATCCATTGAATTAGAGTACTCAGTTATGGCCAATACCGCCAAGTATGCCGCAAAAAAATTCAATCAATCTGAACGTATACATTTAGCTTGGAATAGGTATTTGTTAACCATCTTTGTGTTACTAGAAGTCCACCATGGACTAAAGTATTTCAAATATTATAAATTAAATTGTTAATGTATTACTATAATTGTATTTGATCGAAAAATTATTCTTCAGTATATTACCCAACTAGCATTTGGAAGATTGTTTTTATAAAAATCACCCTGCTGAGTCTTTTTAGAGTACGTTTGGTGATCAAGATTGTATTAGTCAGCTACACGATTAAAAAAGGACTCAAAAATGATTCGCACCAATAAGTAAAATGAATTCGATTTAAAACACAAGAAAAAATTGTATAACAATCGGAAATTAATCATCCAGACAAATAAATTACTCAAATTTCAATCATAAATGACCTAAAAACGAGTTCAATAAAAGGACTCCTAAACATAATGATAAATTACTTATAAAAGATTCGTATGTGATTAAACGATGACTGAAAGACAATTCGAAAAAGAATCATAAACGAAGATAAATAAGACTAATAAATGATCAGAAAGCGATTCGAAAATGATTATAAAACTACTAGAAACAGGGTCGAAAATTACTCTAAAATAATATAGAAAATTACTCATAAATGACTTTTTAAGAAGAGTCACGGGGAGTCACTTTTTTCTGCCGACCGAAGACTCTTTTATGATCAGAAAATGAGCGCATATTCTAGATTTTTAATCGCGCAGAAGGATAAAAAAAGACTCGAATTTGATTAAAAATTTTCAAAAATGCTGGCTGGATTAAATAAAAAAAATAAAATTAAATATTTGTGAATTATTTTTAAAGAAATTCAAAATAAAATAATATATTCTATTTATTTATTTTTTTTTAATTGTTTATATTCTTTTATTTATTATTATTAGTTTTTTTTTGCACTCTTTTTATGATTTGTCCTTGGGTTTATAGTTCGGTGACTTTCTATTGTAATTTTATTAAAATTCAAAATTTTTGTTGTCAAACAAAACAAACTAAATTAATATTTATTATGAATTTAAATAATTTTTTTAAATATAAACATAAAATAATAAAAATTGTCAACAATTAAAAGAATTAAAATTGTTTTCATTTTAATTTCAATATCTTTTTTTCTTTTTATAGGACCCATAAATTTACAATTGGGTAATCCATCTATCATAAAATCAACTATTGTAATATTCTTAAGAAAATAGTAAAATGACCTTTAAAAAAAGGCCAAAGTTCTCTTCAACATGGTATTACACTCACTCCACATACGTTTAAATACGCTCATAAGTTATGTTAAAAACCATTATCATCACACTATTAGCAGTGTTGTCCACATATGATATGATGTGATTTTTTTTCCTTTTGTTGTTGTTATTATATTATTATGGGTTTTTGGAATTTTAAATAGCATTGACATCACCTTCCTCGTGAGCTTTAAATTGGTCTACTCTCCACGCTTTGCTAGTCAAGCATCAGGAGCCACTTCCGGCTAAAATACGTTTTTAATAGCCACAGACATTTATGAGTTTTTGAACATTTTTTTTTGTTTTTGTTTTTGTTTTTCATGTAGAATATTTGATTTTATTTAATTTTATTTAATATGAAATGATTAATAATTTCATGTGTATGTAAAGATTATAAAATTATCGCAGTTTTGGTTGCAGTCGTTGAGTGTTAAAAAATAATTCATGACAGAAGAGTATTGTCTTGCTTATCTTTGTATGCAAGGCTTTATAATGAATTTGTTTTTGAAATTATCATACATTTTTCAACCCCACTAATCCCTGAAATAATTAAAATTCAAAGATTTTTAAACACTGCTTAATGCAACACCTTTATTCTCAGCTGCTGCTGGAAATATATTTGAAATATTTTACCTGAACGTTTAAGCCTGCTTTTAAGACATTTTGCATAAATATTTTCATTCCATAATAAGTGGCTTTAGAATTTGCAACATCATCACCTAAGTACACATCTAATGATGATATTCATTATTGTGTTCTTTTCAATTATCTTTTTTAATTGATTTCAATTAAAAACGAATAATTCATAATTAATTAAAAAATTAAAAATAAAATAAAATAAAAAACAAAAGACTGCGCAAATTAATAACTTCCTAACATTATAATAGGAGGGAAATACCCATTAAGTTATTTGTCACAAAATCAAAATTAATTAAAAAAAAAAAACTTTTTAAGTTATTTTTGATTTCGTCTGATTGAAATTAATAGATTTTAAAAACAGATAAAATGTTCCATTAAAGACGTTGGAACCACTTCAATTCACATAACGTAGGTCAGCATTTTATTAACCTTTAAACGATCGTCAAAACATAAAACAAAGATAATTTAAAAAGGATTCAGAACAACCTAAAAACCATGCTTACAAAGCTTTCGACTAGAGGTCCAACCACGAGTAATTTGTAGTAGCCGTAGCTAGCCGCCTAGCGTTCATACATAAGTGAATTCTGTCATGCTCACCAAATTAATACAAAACCTTACTGTTAAGCAGCCTAACTTGTTAGCTTTTCCTTCTTTCTTTAACAATAGTTTTTACTCAATGTTATCGTATGCAATTTCCTTTTAATCATCAGTTATTAGTCATCGTACGATTCAAAACTATTCATGATATCTTGTGGGGGATCCATGCATGACTTTTTGTGCAGCGTTTAGCTCCGGCAAATCGAAATTAAGCCTACATCATTATTGGAAGTTATAATATCCCTAATAACTTGCCCAGTTTTTACATTTGACCTTTCCAGACCTTTTAAACATCTTTAGGCTGTTACTTTGATTAGAAAATTTTAACAAAACCGCTTATTATGATCCAATAACTAAAGTCATCTGCTATACCTAATAGATTATAAACTTCCAAATGTATATACGAACTAAGCCTGTGACCAAATATATTCCTTAACGTCAACTGTAAAAAGCGTTTTTCTTTTTCAACCAAATCATAACAGTCCAATTACAATCTCTGAGTTAATGTTTCCTAAACCATGAGTGTGGACGAGAGAGCTTAATGGATAGTGTGTTGGCCTACTAGAGAAGAGCTTCAAATTTAAACTTCAGTTTGAACTTTGGGTAAAAAAAAAAATTTGAAAAAAACACACCCTTTTCCCGCATGGTGAAAATTTACACACGCAACATGGGTGGTGTGTGAAGCTAGTTCGTAATCCAGACTAAAAGATTTCAAAGACCAATCAAATAAATAGGCATTTGTTGTTATGCTGATTAGTTAGAAAAATCTCTTAAGAGAATATGTTACAGAATGGGAGATGAAACCAACATTGTTTAGAGGATATTTAAAGTGTTACTCTCTTTTGCTATAAAGTGGACTATAACACGCCTTCTCTGTTACTATCTGAAGCTTGTCTTTCTTCTAAACAAAGTTAAGAGGTTTAAGTGGTTAAAGAAATTATTTTGCGTTTCATTTTTAAAACAAAAACACTGATTTCCTTTTTCAATTTAATCGTTTTAAATTGATTACAAAGAAGTTCTAATTTTTTTCAAATCCTTGTTTACAATAGCAATGCACTGCATATTCATTCACTGACAGTTTATTTTTCCTTTTTCAATTTCTTACCTTTTTATAGGTTTTCATTTTTATTATTTTCTTTTTTCTTTATCACTTGGTATTAATTGTATTTAATTTATTTTTATGGATGCCCTTTTTGTAGCATCAACTTGAACAAAAATAAAATTTAAATTTTTAAATCGTTAATCAATTTGAATTATTTTGCTCTTCTTTAATCCTTTATGAAGTTTTTCGTTACCACTTTATTTAAAAACCAAAACGAGAATGACTCTAAAAGTTGACCTGTCAACGATATTTATTTTAAAACCACAATAAAAACTTCAAAAAAAACAAACGAAAAAAGAATTCAAAATTCAAATGAAATGAAAGAGTAGCAAAGCGAATGAGCGTTGGACCGGCAATCGAAATTAACACGCACTCATGAGAAACGAAGTAGCTTTTAAGAGGACAGAGGTAAAAAACAAAATCATCATCGTACCCATAGTAGTATACGCGTATCTCACTGAGAATATCTGTGTATCTGCTTTCAGTGTAGCTGCTGTTGGTCGTAATCGTAATCATATTTGAATTACTTTAGCTTTTTTGAGAATTTTTTTTTTGCAAATTTTGAAATTCTAAATTCCCTACCATTTAGAAGGAGTGCCTTAAACTTAAGATTTTTTTTTTAGCAGAATTCTAAAATTTTCAGAATAGAGATGTAGTAGAGTGTATAATTGTTTTGATTCCTTCGAATTTTGTTTGAAACATTTGACCGTGACCGTGAATTTGCTTGAATTTAAATTTCAAGTTGAAAAGATTTGCTTTTGATTTGACCATCTTTGTTTGACATTTTGTACGAATGATGACATAATCTTTACGGTTTGCTGAAGCTTGATAGTAAATAATTACAATTTTTTCTAATTTATCTTTACAATTTACGATTACTACTAATGAATAAAATTCAAAGTTAAGAAAATACAGTAAAGATATGTAGAACACTTTAGCCACTCATCAAATATGCTGTGAGCTGCAAACAGTCGAAACAAGTTTATGGAAATTAGCGAGGATATAAAAGTTTGTGTCCCACTGGAATTAAGGACAGAAAAACTTCATAACCTAATTTTCACTTGCTCAGTACTATCACATTTTATGGTTAATTATATCAGAATCTGCAGGCTATTATGGTCCAGGTTTAACCGTTCTAAAACTAAATGTGTTCGAAATCTGAAAAGGAAATCTTAGTAAGTTTGTTAAAGCAACATTTTGTCATGAGAATGAAGCCTGGTTAAGACGAATAATCAAGATTCTTAATCAAGGCTTCTTCAATGGCCTTGCATTGGTTTTTCTGTTGCTCTTTTCCTTTTCTTTTAAAAAATCTTATCCTTGTTTATCACCATTGTCTCTCTTTTGGTTTGGCGAAGGAGTTTCATCACTAATTACTTACCTTTACCTGAATAGCAGCAAATTTTGATTATCACTTACAACAGCTGCAAATGAAAACGTACAACAACGGTCTACCGATTCAAACTATGACCAAGCCAGGTAATTCCCTTCTTTTTTTTCATATCCCCTACAATAACTCCCTTTCCTAGGTTCAACAAATTGTCAACAAATTGCAATAATATGAGCAACAGTGCTCGGTGTAGAGTAACATATTAGAGAGCCTCTAGTGGGAATCAATCCCACAAGCCTCACGCTAATAGTCTAACACACTAGTGGTAGACTACCAGGACATCTAGCAGTAGAAGATAATATAAGAATAATTATACACAAGACCTTATTTAGTTTATGAAGATTAATTGTTACAAATTATTGGCCAATTAGAATGAGGATTTTTATAAGGCTTTCATAATTCCGGAAAGCTAGTAAATAAAACCTTGGATAAGTATATCCTTAAGGGGAAAATTATTCCAAACAACACTAAAAAGTGTACAATTTTATAAAAGAAAAAATAAAAGAATATTTTTTGCCATACTCTATAAATTATTTCCCAATAAACGCATCTAAAAAAACGTCTTAAAATTTCCCGGTTTCAATGAAAATTCATTCACCTGAACATATCTGTCACCACAAAGTCCGTAGCAGTGCGTAAGCAAAATAGAGACACAATCTCCTACTCACACTTACGCACTGTTGTAGGTGGGCATCGAATTGTGAAACATTCTTTAAGAGAACCATCAGGTGTGGATAATGAATTTAAATTTTAATTGCACGGAATTGTTTATTTTTCTGAAATTCTTCTTTAGTCACTATGATTGCTTTTTATTTTTGTTTTATTTTCTTTTTAGTATTCATTTGCCTATAAAATAGTAACAGTGAGTGAACTTTTATATTCGAAATAAGACAATAAGAGGTCATTGTACATTTAATAAAACAAAATTATTACAATTGACAATAAACTAAACTAAGAAAATTTTTGAAAATGTACTACAAATTGCTTAATTACGGTAAATATTCAAAAACAAATTGCTTTACGGGTTAATTTGTGCTGTCAAAAGTACTAATAAAATGAAAAATGATTAAAGTCTTTCATAACGATGTAATCTTAAGTGAAAGGCATAAAATTCTTTCCAAAATTGCTAAGAAAGTCACCAAAGAACTGTTTTAGTTCATACTTCGAGATGTCTGGGCTGGAGTTTGAACTACAACTCTATGCCTACTAACACACTACCTAATAGAATACGGCGACATTACCGACAATAATGTGGTGCTTAAAACCCTAGGGAACATTCATACTGCATTTAAGGTTGTCCGAGATTGATTGGTGTCTCCTAAGGTGCTAGCGACACATTCGACGAATACCTTTATATGGATTCTTTGACAAGGGGTTATTGGAGCTAACAACTAAGCCGACACGTTTGCCTAAGCTAGCATAATGGAAAATTCGATTGAAATCATAAATATTATAGGCAATTATGTAAAGAATTTATTCGTTCGTAAAGGAAGAATGGGATGCTTGCAGACAGACCACACAGATCCGATCCGATGTGACTCGAAAGAGAATAATATTTGCGTTATATCAAATCAGATCAGATCATTTTACGAATAATGCCAGAGAGATTATAACGGTACACTGACCTTTGGCTGCATATGCCTAGGAAAGCAATGAATACCCCTCGTTATGACTTCTGGAATAACTCTCACGATGATCACGAAGAGGAATCCACAAAACAACTTCTTTGCCATTGTCCGGCGTTTCCAAATCTATAAAGAAGAATTCTTATATTAGATTTTATTGACAGACGGTGTGTAGCCAAATGAGGCTGAGAGATGCGTCTATATATCATGGAATAGGTAATCTGGCGTTACAATAGAAGTAAGCTATGCCCATTGAGACGGCTGGCAAATTAAATTCAGCTAACCTTATGTATTACTAGCAGATTATACCCGGCGTTGCGCGGATTATTTTTTCACTCCTTTCCTCCTTTTTGGACTCATTTTCACCCAACTTTCGAAAAGGAATACCACCAACAGATATTTGGGAAACTTAACCAAGCTAAATCGTATAAAATTACCTATTATAATTTTTTCCCCATTTGTTCCATTTTTTCTCCCCTTTTGATCAAGATTTTGAGAAGATTTATAGTCTATAACCTGCACTGACAAAAGCTCGATTTATATGCTATGCACACAATTTACCCGTTTTTGACCCTTTCCCCCTTTTTGAACCCATTTTGGTCCAATTTTAGAGACGGAATACCTCCAATAGCTATTTGGGAAACTTCACCTAGCTAAATCGTAAGAAATTACTTATTATCATTTTTTCCCCATTTTTTCTCCTCTTTTGGTCAAAATTTTGAAAAGGTATACAGCCTATAACCTGCACCGATAAAAGCTCGATCTATATCCCAAATTTCAAGAAAATCGGTCCAGGCGTTCAAGCGTGATTGGCTAACAAAAAAAAAAACAGACTTACAGAAAGATTTATAATATATATTAGGATTATACCTCAAAATCCGTTATTATTTTATTTAAACTTTTTTAAATAATTTCAATTTATTTAAATTAGTAGTTGCCTTATTAGCTAGTGAGTATTTTAATTTTTTTTTTTTAATATTTTAAAATAAAAATAAAACCATATTCAACAAGCCGTTTATTTAACCAATACAACAGGTTGTAGATCGTGTTATAGAGTTGTTTTTTTTTACAACGTTGCTATATTTCGTAGTACAGTAAACTACTCATACAGTGTGGTAGCTTTATTATCAACCATTAGATGTCATCATAGCCACCATTATTGCAGTCCGTCATAGTGAAAAGAAGAAATAAGAATTCGTGCATTTTTTACGTTTTTCTAAATTTTTTGTTAAAGTTTTTTTTATTTGTTTGTTTTTCATTAAACACCATAAGAATTTGTATCGTTGCAAAAACATTAAAAAAAAACTCATCTAAGGTAAATTGTTTACGAGAACACAAAAAGGCAACAATAATAAAAACGGAATAAAGTATAAAGAAAACAAGAAATTATGTTGAGCCCTCAATTCTACCCGTATTCGGGAAAATGGTGAAAAAAAAATATTTTTTTTCGGTTTTACAATAATGAATCACTATTTTTTTTTTGCATATGTATTGTGGACTATAGGGACTACAGCAACAAATTAGAAGCAATTTATTAAAACGTGTTGTTGTTGTTTTCTATTAAAACGTAACTATGGTTTGTTTGCACTTGTTGAATGTGGTCACAATATCAGCAGATTTCTTTTGTTTTTTGGGAAGCATACATAGAAATAATTGGAATACATGCATTCTTAGTGCAATGCAAGGAGCAGAGGAAGAAGTATGAGGCAGCAAAACACCTTAAAGGCTTTCTACGTATGTTCTGCAGCGTAATATGCATTGTTTAAATTGCAATTCTTTGTTGTCTTTTCAATTCAATTCAGTTCGTTTACACAACAAAGAATTGCTTTAAAATAGCAAAAGCCTAACAATTGTTGAAAATTCTTGCTGACGCTTTCAGTTTGTCAATTAATTCTTGCCTCGAACACACTGCCCCCCCACCTTACAGTATTTCATCAGCACAATATGTTTTTCTACAAGAAGCAGCTGTTCAATAATTAACATTTTAATAAAACGATCTTTGATTTGATTAGACTTTGGCATCAATTAATTACTGATTTCATAGTGAAGTAATACTAGATTTGAATCTAGTGTAATGGCAATTAGTTAATAACGAAGGATATAACCACTAGTGGATCTCTATTAAAGGCAGCTGAGTAATAGTATTAAATGTCTGGAACACTTTAAATGTTGCCACCAAAGCATAGAGCAGACTAACTCAATGGTTATTCGTTCTTTCAAGCAGCAAATAATCTTAAATTCTGGCCAATAGGTATGCTTTGCTGTGGCTTCTGCACGTTTTTCCAATGTAATATTATTCTGCTTTAAAAATAGTAAAGAAGATTACAATTATCTTCCTGTGGTTTTGATGTTCGTTCAATTCAATGGTCGTTGGATGGTCAAAAGTTTTCCAGTCGTATAGGAATTACCATTAGTTTGTTGCGACTTGTGCATGTTCTTCTGACAGCAGTTTAACGTTAAACGACAGATTTGAGCAACTTTTTGATAGTAATTCTTAAGTATCAAAACCGTCAGATGTCAGAGCTGAGGTTTAAACTCAGGATTTGAATTACCAACTTATCTCCCTCCAACATTATTTTCATTCGATTAATTGTTTATTAATTTCTCTATTTTTCAGTTCTAAACTATACAACTACACAAGTACAATACTTAACTAAAAGCACAACTTAAGTAAAAACTATATTTCTATACTAAAATGGATTCCCCAAATGAATTTCCTGTAACTCCTGGTACCTCCGGTAATAATGAGTAAGTAATAATACATTCTTTTTTGTTTTTTTTTGTTGTTTTTTTTTTCGATAATTATTAACACTATGCATGCACTTTATAATAACACATAAAACGTGTAACGGCTAGTGTACTAGTATAATAAGGTTGAAAATTTTGAATAATATTGCATATAGTTTTCCTGTTTTACCTCCACCACCATCTGCATCGAATCCATCATCGTTTCCCAGCAATAATAATCAACAAAATCAAGCCAATAAACGTTTACAGCAAACCCAGGCTAAAGTCGACGAAGTTGTTGGCATTATGCGTGTAAATGTTGAAAAAGTATTAGAACGTGATCAAAAACTGACAGAGTTGGGCGAAAGAGCTGATGCCTTGGAACAGGGTGCATCACAATTTGAACAACAGGCTGGCAAATTGAAACGCAAACAATGGTGGGCCAATGTAAAAATGATGATCATAATGGGTGTTATTGGTGTTGTACTCTTGATTATCATTATTGGTAAGTAATTCTTCTTCTTTTTTTTTTATTGATTATTCATTCTTACGTTTCGCTAACGAATTTAAAACAAATGTGGTGAGAGGATATATTCTAGTACACTAAACTAATACAACTAACAGTGTGGTGGTTATCTGATTTTTTTTGTTGTTTTTATGGTTATTCTTTTAATCCACAATGATTTATTAATGAGTTTTAAAATTAGCAATTATTTGTAATTTTAAAAATAGTGCTTGACAATAAAACAGGAAATACGAAAAAGAAATGATCATTGAAAAATGCTTGCATTTAATTGAATATTAAAAAAATAGTTGGTTGTAATATATTATTTTAAATATACATATCAGTAATTCGCTGATTTCGATTAATCATAGCTAACTTTTACTAAACTTCTTAAATTTTACAAAAATTTCAATACACTTCTCTTAATTCTTCTTACTGATATATCGTCGTCGAAAATTCAAAAGTACGTAACAAACGTTTTTTTAATTTTACAGGAGAAGCAAAAAACGTTATTAAATAACGAGTATATACTTCATATGTGGAAACATTTTGAATTATTGATATAAAAACGTTATTTTTGGTTGTAAAAATCTAAAAATTGATAGAGATATGTTAGATAACCTAACGAATCGTAATCAATCAAAAACTCGATTTTTATTTTTTTGATGATACGTACTTTTACCTATAGAAGTCGCCGTGGTCTAGTGGGTAGTGTGTTGGCTTATTAGACAAAAGGCCCGGGTTCGTATCCCAGGTCAGACATAAAAACGAAAAATATTTCTTCGGCGACTTCCTCTCAGCTGATTTCTGGCAAAGACTCTGAGAGTAAAAATTGCCATGAAAAGCTTCTCAAAAATCTATCGTTCGGATTCGACTTTAAACTGTAGGTCCCGCCACTCATGTATAAAATTAACGCACACAACATAAGTGGTGTGAGAAGCTAGGTCGTAATCCTGACTGAAGGGTTGTAATGGCCAATTATGTATGTATGTACTTTTACCTATATGCCCTCCTTTCATCCTACACGTCCGCGTACACGTCCTCTAACCTAACCTACGTACTTTTGGATTTTCGCCGACGATATCTATAATATAAGGCTTTACATAGACATTACATTTGGTATTTAAAAATCGCTTTCAATATTGAAACTAACAACACCTCAGCAGCAAAGTTATGTTGCTTATGAACTTTTTTTTGTAAAATAAATTATGTACACATTTCCCCCTTAAATATTCTTTTGCAGTAAGTCTATTTTATTAAGATTGACATTGTAAGAGAGGCGTATTTCTTAAATATAATTAAGTATTATACATAATTAAAACCAACTACCACACCACATTTCCTTCCTCTCTCCACATATGAAAGCAAGTGAGTCTTGAAAATATTTGCAACTGTTTTTTGTATCTTAATTTTTGAATTGCTTAAAAAACAAATCCCAACAAAAATTATTCATATTTTTTTTTTTTTTGTAATTTTAGTTTCCTTTTTGCCTTCCGGCGGCAGTAGTAGTGAACAATTACCAGCTCCTGCACCAACAACTGGTCATAATTAAAAAGAAAAAAGAATTGAATTTTGCAAAATGCCAAACAACAGTTTTTGTTTTTTTTTAATACGACAGCCTGATAAAAAAAAAATAAATGGAGCCTTATTTTCAATATACAAATACATACATACGTACATATTTATGTAATTATAAAATTCAACAGAAATTATATTAATTAAAACAACAACTATTTAAGTATTAAATGGTTAATGGTCGCACAAACCCTCTCCCCCCCCCCAAAAAACAAAAAAAATAATAATAATAATTAATATTAACCGCCTTCAGTTTTTTTTAATTTTTAATTTCATTCAAAAATTAAGGAAATTATACACTTTATTGTATACTTAAAAAAACAAAAAAAGAGAAAAGAAATGAAAAATTATTTTAATATTTACATTTATATACAAACAAAGAATGTTATATTCTGTAAACCGTCTATGCAAGTAATGCTTATGTGAGTGTGTGTTAAATTATATATTAAAGAATAAAAATATTTAAAAAAAAAATAAAAAGTACTCATTGGAACAGTGGGGTTTTTTTTTGTATCACAAAAAAAAAGTTGGTTGACAGGAAGATAATTTGCGTTCCTTTTCAAGCATAGCAGCATAGTATAGCCTTAATATTTTGGTAAAATAAAGACTTGTTCCTGCATATGCCTACACAGTGAAATGCATAATTTATTTTTATCTCTTTATCATTTCATTTCTATATTATTATTGTTATTATTATTAAAAACAAAATAAAAAAAATATTAATTATTAATAAAAGAATCATATATATTATTTCTAAAGTACTTTTTTTTGTCGGTTGCAAATAGCTTCCATACCGCCGCATCAAATTTAATGAATGATATCTCATTTTAAAGCTTATATCTAACACTAATTGCGAAAAATAATTAGAAATTGAAAAATTAATATTTTCATTGATAAAAATTATATTTTATATAGAACTGCATAATAATACTGTTGTCATTATAATTATATGCTTTTGTTCAAGTGTGGTAATACAGGTAATGCAGTTCTACATACTATAATATGTATTAAAATCCATTCTGGCAATATCGCTATTTACTATAAAGCCATTTTTTACTAAGTCAGTTATATATACTATGCATATTAAGTTGTAAAAAGTTGTTTTGGCCAATACTTTGCAGCAGTTGTTAGATCAAGTGCTATGAACAGGGTCGCTTAATTGTAATGCTATTCCACATAATAAGATATAAAGTTATAAAAGCCATTTTGGTAATGCCGTTATTGTCATGGCATTGTTTGTTTTATGAAGTGTAGTAAGACGGGTTAATAAATGGTATCAGACTAATCGTAACAAACTTGGGAGAGCACATCATATGAGCAAAAATTACTCATACCGATACAGTACAGTACCCATACCCCGAATCAACCTTACACCTTCTGATCCAACTGTGCCGCTCCGAATGACACGAAAACAATTCCCTGTGAAAGTTGCTTTTGCTATGACGATAAATGAAGCACAAGATCAAAGCCTTCAAAAGGTAGGATTGTATTTACCAGAACCGGTCTTTTCACGTGGCTTTTTCTAGAGTGCGTACGTTTAAAGTTATTTTAGTTTGTATTAACGATTCGTACGGGCAAAAAGTTAACCATGATCATGCCATTACCTCTAATATTGTATTCAAAGAAGTATTATAAAAAGAATTTAAACATATATGTATATGTTTGTATGTAAATATTAATGATATATTATGATTTTTAATATTTTTAAACTTTTAATAAAATTTCTATTAATTATTTACATTTTATATTACAAAAATGACAACTAAAGGTGCGAAATATTCGCACGGGCCATCTAGTTTATCTTAAAGCTACACTATCTACATCGGAGAATCTTTGTATAAATATGACAGTATTTGTCATTAATGAAATCATACTTAAATAGTGCAATACAACATAATAGTAAAAATACTTGGCTTCCTGTCTATAGAATTTAATTGATCCCATCGAATGTCCCCAGATAATGATAAACTAGAAACAAAAGAAAAGACAAAAAATAAAATACAGTCATGAGTGTAAAGTTGCAACAATAACTTCACACTACATACGGTTGATAAGAAAAATATCAAAACTAATGATATGCTAATTTGCATCGTGATATAACTAAATTCCATAGTTACAATTATCGTAGTAGATGTGGTTAAATAATATTTTTGACACCACAGCGCAAGATGTGTTGAAGAGCGCGTAAACTCTACCTAAATATTATGCAAATTATTTAATTATTTTTTTGTTTTTCTTTTTAATTTATAATTTTATTTTAAAAACTTACATGTCCAATGGATGCCACAGCATAACTTATGCACGTAATGCCAAGCGTTATTAGGCCAGCATATATGAAGGACCACAAATCGGCATCTATGAGTGGTCGGGTTAAGGTCATTCCAACAGTTTGTGTCTAAAGAATAATAAATTTTGTTCCATATAATATTGTAAAGACCTCCAAAACATAAAAAATGAAAATAATTTTCAAATACCAATAAAAATATGTAAACAAATTTAACTGTTTTCGACCTCTCCCTACGATATCTCAATACATATTGCAAGAGAAATAACAAGAGGAATTGGATATACACCACGCCTAAAATCACGTAATTGTAGACGATGAAAAATTTTTTAAGAGATTTTCTAAAAAAAAAAAATAATAATAAAAAAAATTACAATTTCTTTCTTAATTTCAGCACAAGAATAGCAGATATGCCTACAATTCAGTTAGAAACCACCATTCTGTTGCAGCAATAAGGAACAGAAATGAACTTAAAAGAAATTGTTTCGTAAGAAAGGACAAATGTTCCCGTCGCTCTTCCTCTTTTGAAATTCTTGTTACCGTCTGCCACTGTAAGGCAGCCAATTGGGCTCTTCTGCGGCTTTCAAGTTCAATATAATCACTATCCAAAATACGCATACGTAAGTTGTTTATCTTTATTTTTTACAAATTGTAAGAATATTTTATTTTTTTTTACAAATTTTCTCAATTTATTTATGCTTAACAAAAAAAAAACTACGAATGTCAGTATTAAATCAATACAAAATTTATAAAATGATTCAAATTTATAAAATCAAATAATTATTTATATGTATGTATACAATATACAATATTATTGTAAAAAAACAAAATGCAGGAAATGCTTACGAAGGATATACAATTTCATGAATATTTTCTTTTCTTTTTTGCAATGCTTTAGTATTTCTATGGAGGCTTTTTTTGCTGATCGGATTTCAATACCGACCGCTGCACTAAATTGCAAAAATTTAATATTAATACCAGTTCATCAACAAATCGCTTATTGTCCACGCATCTATAAACAAGGACAGTAGCATAAAATGTGGTCCTTACAAAACTGAGATATTCCTATTCCTATAATAGATCTCATTCCCCGTCTATCCAAAGCTAGCATAACTTTCAAGCCTGTAGGATTCATGGTACGTACATACATATACGACATGTAACAAATAATCATAATTTATTAAGACTATACATTTCGTACCCTGTCAATTATGTTTTGGTTGACATTCTGTCGAAAAAGAATACAAGACAACCTTTAGAAAAAGATTTTTCTAAAAACAATTCAATTCAATAATTAAATTTTTAAATAATTTAAATTCTAATTTCCTGTAATAAAAGTACAGTATGATGGTTCATAGATCGGATGAAGATGCTCCCAAAAGAAGATTCAGTTTTATTCTCAAGTCAATGTCAATATTTGTGACGTTTGTCGTACTAACAACTTTACAATTTGTATTATTCGAACTGGTGTAAGTACTCCGAAAACCCCTAACTACATACATACATACATACGAATCGAAATTGTTTCCACTGAATTTTAGTGGCTCTATAAAAAAAATGTTTATAAGTGATGAAATCGTGTGTCCCACATTCTTTTGTGTGGCAATATTCCATGCTATCATTTATATCTTTGCGTATTCTGTACGATTGATGCCATGTCTCAGTTGGATGATGGCTTTATTCATAGTAAGTAAACAAAGAATCTTACAAAAAACAAAAAGAAAAAGTACGAAATAATGTAATTCATTCTCTTTTCTTTTTATATTGTGTGCTAAATATGTAGGTGGAATGTCTCGTAATTGCTTTAGCGAATACTATATTATTTTTTAACTTTACGGAATGGCTTGTTAGCGTTGTCTTAGCCCTGATTATAATTATTATATTCTTTATAATTGCTGCTTTCGCAACGGTATGTATATATTATATTCTAATCTATAATATAACTCATCTTTATTCAAAACATTCAAATTGAAAATGAATTTTTCGAAGTTTATTTGTTGTAATTTCATATACACATGCATGCATATGTAATTCATTTTTTATTTTATTTCCTTTACAGCACGATTTCACATATGATTTTATAAATTTATTTGTTATAACTTATATTTTATTTATTGGAGCTGTGTATTTTCTAAATCGTTTCCTTGTTGACGGCGGCGTCTTCACTTTCTATCTTATCTTCGGTATTATAGGATTTGTGGTTTGCATGGTAAGTTATGTGGTCCCATATTAAATTTATACGTCTCGGCATTTTTCTTCAATTTTTAGCGAATTCAATTCAAACGTGCTTTACAATTGAAAATTTCTAAAATTTGTTTGAAATTTCTAAAATTTGATTTCATTTTCATAAAAGAAAATTTCCCAACCGTATGATAATAATCCTATCTGCTTGAAAGCTTGAAATTTTTCGTTTTTGTCTTATCTAATGATTAAATAATTTTATATTTCAGTTCCTTTTGTATCACTCTCAATGTATCATTGGTAACCATTACGCTGAAGTACGTGAAACGGACTATTTGTTGGCGGCTTTAACCCTATACGTGGACTTTGCGCTCCTCTTAATTGTCCTCTTACAATATTCACCACGATTGATAGCTTTTTTTCAGACAGACGATGAAAATAAACAAAGCGGAGGTAAAGGTAAAGATAACTCATCCTAACTTTCGCAAACTTCCAAATGCAAAAATAAAAGCGTGGTTTTTTAATTTCAATTGTTATGTGGTAAAATGAAAAAAAAAAACGAAAAATGCTAGGTCGTTTTTGCGCTAGGTCGTGTACAATGGACAAGTGCTGTAAGATCCCGTTTAATACTGTTTCAATACTACGCGGTAGTACTGGGACTCCATTAAACGGCAATCCACCATCCAAAAGCGGTGCACTCTAAAGCGACGGTGGTTACTATGCATCCTTTTTCAACGCTCTTCTGTTAGTCTGTCTAGATAAAAGATTCCAACTGTATTCTCCTTAGTCGTCGTCACAGTACGAACAGTCCGTTTTTTCAATTGCCGTGTTTAACGCTGTTTCTTTTAGCGTTGGAACTTATTGGAACTTAACCCCCGCGTTAATCGAGGTCTTACTGGACACGTCCTCTAACTTTTATGCGATAAATGTGTTAAAAAAAATACCAATTACTGACTCGTTCGTAAAAATTCTAATTAAAGAATAAAAAAAATCAACAAAAATATTAAAAAAAAACAAGGGTTTTCGTTTGTCTCAGGTGGAAAGGCCCTAACTCGCATATTTTTTTTATTAAATTTTTATGAGGAGGTGTATGTATGTATTTGTGTATTGGAATCACAAAAAGATATCAATTTCCAAAAAAAAAGTGCGAGTTAAAACCTTTCTACATGAGATCAACGATATACATATAAGTATGTAAAGGGTCCGCCAAATAACTTTTTTTTTTTTGAAAATGCTTTAAAAAAAAACCTACGTAATATATTCTCAAATTTCTTTTTTTATTTGAAAGTACAATCCTTCCAGTTAATAATGGAAAATAATTTCATTCAAATGGCTGCCTCGACTGGCCTCGCAGTAGCCTACACGATCGGTCCAATTTTTAAGTACATTATCATTAGCTGTATTTCACAAATGGCTTCACGAATATTGTCTCTGGCTTGTCGGCATAGACTTATCTTTGACGGCACCACACAAATAATAGTCCAACGGTGTCAAAACACAGCTCCGAGGTGGCCAAACGATATCAGTTCTGTAGCTGATAATGCGATCTTCAAAAACAGGGCGCAAAACATCGAGTATAGCTTCGGCTGTGTGGCAAACCAAATGTTGCCAATGTCCTCCTCTTAAATTTTTGTGAACAAAAATGCATTCAAAAAGGGCCGATAACGATCGCCATTGACTGTAACGGCCACTCCTTGTTCATTTTCGAAGAAAAATCTTCCAATTATCCCTCTGGACCAAAATCCGCACCAAACAGTGACTCGATTTGGGTGCATCGGCTTTTCAATGTATGTGTGCGGGTTTTCTATGCCTGAACTGCAACAATTTTGCTTGTTTACATACCCGCCAAGATCAAAATGAGCGTCACCTGAAAAGATGATTTTTTTTGTGCCAAAATCGGCATCTTATGTAAGTCGATCCCCGACCCTTTTAGCGTAGCGAAAACGCATATACACAACCGTATTCGTTCAGCGGAAGGATAAAATTAATTATTCGTCAAATCAGAAATGAGCTAAGTGTTACCATTCACGTAATAAGCACTAGTTGAAAAAAAACGTTAGATGCTGGACCCGATACAATTAATCTGAATCTGACCACAGTGTTTTAATTATTTATTAGTGGCAACACCCTGTGTTTTAAATATATATTCATGACACCTTGTTTGCTACTTAGCAAAGACAAAACCCCCGCTTAAGCTTACAACGATTAACAACAATCAGTTGCATATTTTATGGAGTATAATGGAAAATAGATTCAGTGCTGCCGTATTTCGATTTAAACTGAATGTTTCAGTATAATTTCATGTGTTGCCGAGTGGGCCTATTTATTTATACTACTATGTTAATGGATATTGCATGAATTATATAGAATTTATTTATTGATTGATTATTATTATTATTTTTTGGTTTTTGTAAATATTTAATTACAGTTATATTTTTACAATAATTTTATTTAAAACTGATCATCGATAAACAGCACATTTATTTAATTTCTTTTTTTTTAATTTTTTCCTTTTTTTTTACCAAAACACAAATAATTTTATACTAAATAGTGTTATTTATGCACACATCTACATATATCCGTACCTTATGTTAAATTATACATACATACATATTGTATCCGATAATTATGATTAAAAGCGAGTGTCCATCCAAACTGATTTTTATGATAATTTTTGAATATTTTGAATAATTGTCGAAAGCATTACAAGCAAGCAAGGTTTAAGGGCGCAAAAGGGATTTGTTAATAATATACGAGCATATGTCTGTTAAATACTTGTTAAATAGTATGTAATATAGTATATAATATTATTTAATAGTTATGCTAATTATTATATTTTATTGCTAGCACAGCAGCCTGGTTCATACAGAATTGATTCTGTATGATAAGAGATTTTTTTAATCATTTTAAGTCCATAGCCAATGAACCTTCAGAATCACTTGATGGCTGACATATTGATTCTAAAGATTCATTCGTATATGATGCCAAAGAGGATGATCTTGAATCCTCCCCATTGGAATTGCTAGTTTTAATAAATTTTTCTTGTAAAACTTTATTCTTGAGTTCTTCGTTTTCGTTTTCATTTCCGTTTTCATTTTTACTTGCCGTTAAGGTGGTAGCCGTTGTTTCTAATAAATTTCCGGCAACAGTTGTTATTGAATTAAAAGTTTCCTTTGTGGTGGTTTCATTTGAAATTGAACTCCTCTCTTCGTTTATTCCAGTTGTGGTGGTAACTGTAGCTGTAGTTTTAAACAAAATTAAATCGTTATCTAAAGTTGTTGGCTCTGTATTAAGGATCTCAGTACAAGGTTCTCTGGCATTTAAATCTAGATCGGCGATTGCATCTAGAATCGTATTGGTGGTTGAAGTTGGAGTTGAAGTTTTTTCGGCGGCCACATTAATCCCTATTTCTATGCCACAATGATTTGTAATTGTTGTTGATGTTGAACTTTGTGAATTTAAGGTGACAACTTCAGTCATAGTTTCAATAGGATTTGTATCGAAAACTGTTGTCAATGGTAAAATTGTAGTGTTAAAGACAACTGAATCCTTATTTGGATTTATAACTGAAGTTTTTGTTTCCCTTTCACTAGGAATTCCACTTAAATTTGTAATTGTGTTTGAAGGTGTTACAATTTCATTTGAGTTTATTACGGAATGCCTATTTGTAATTGGGATTATTGGTTTTAAAATGTTTTCTAAAGTTTCATTTGGAATCGTACTGGGACTAGAGTTTGTAATCGAGGTAACGCTTGTGGCTATTGCACTCTTTATTGTAGTCGTATTTGGGGTGTTAGGGTTTATCGGTGTTTCTTCTTTATTTGTAGAGTTATGTAGTAAAGTGTCATCTGTTGTTTCTTTTAAATGAAAATCAAAAGTTTTATGTGAAGGCTTTAATGTTTCAATTCCCCAGTGACTTGATGAAGTGGTATCTGCATCATAAGCATGTGTGGTTGATGGTGGCTTTAAGACTGCCTTTGTAGTTTTGATTGTATTGGATTTTTTTGTATGAATTTCATTTAGAATTGAGCTTAACATTGCAGGTTTTTTGGGTATTTCAGGTTTTTTGTTTCTAGGTTTCTCTGTAATGGTTAACAAAGTGCCAATTGCAGTTGTTACCGGTGGCCGTAGTTTATTTAAATCCTCAATGTCATTGATTGTCTTAGTACACGTTGTGGGTGTACCTTCGGTTATAATAATCGGTATGAGTTCTTCGGTGGGTGTTGGCAGATTAAATATTGTATCCGTAAATGAGGTGACATTGTGCAGTGGCAAGTCCAAGTTTAGAAAACGTTTACCCGGATATAAGTTGGCATAATCAGTTTGCTTAAATATATTGCTGGTTTGCTGTTCTTCTAATACATCGATTGAGGGTATCTTATAAAGCTGATATTGAGTTAATGGAGTCCGTACACTATTCACTGATCTGGTATAATTATTGACATCATGACATTTGTTAAGATACTTTGTAAACATGGATAAATTATTTTGGTGATGAATGACATCGATTGGTGGTGTTCGCTTTTGCCTGTTGAACACTGCCAGATATTGGTGGGAGTTTAGTTGGAGAGCCGTGTTCAGATTCCAATTCATTGCACAATCTATTTTTGAAATTATTACAAAAACAAAATTACAATAATAATGAATTTTAAATTAAAATTCAAATGAAAACAATAACGAAAAGTAAACTTAAGCATTCGTTGATGTGTATGTTTGATGTTTTCCTTTAGCATTCTAGTGAGTATTGACGATTACACTACCTGAGCTTCATACCTTCCGGTGATTCTTCATCTTCACATATGGCATCACGTTCACATTCATTGTTCTTAATGTTGCCTGCAGTTTTGCCATACGAATCAGTCATTTTACTGTTTGTGGTATTTGAAACCATTGATGTTTGCACCACTACATCCATATGGGAATCCAAAGAAAATTGCTTACCCGACATCAGAATGCCACGTACACGTCTACGCATTGATGGCGAATCCTGATGCTGATACAAGTTAAAGAATTATTTTCAATTTCATTAAGAATTCGAGTTCGAATATTTTCTAAAATAAAATAAAACATTTACCGTTATTCGTATGCCGGCATAGGTTTTCGCTAGAAATTCATCAGCATCAAATAATGCCGCAAAAGAGCCGTTAACGATTTTCGGCGATAATGGTGAATTCGAAAGTAATAAACTGGAGCCAAAGCCTTCGCATTTCTCCTTGGTATCTGCAAGAACAATTCCAATGTATGAAGAATAAGAAGAGCAAGTAATTTATGAATGAAACTTCTTTATTTAGCAAACCTTTCAAGTATACACGATTCGATATGGTAATGTTCATTTCATCTAAAATGGCGGTGGCGGAATTTTTGATTTCCATCCAATCCCTTAGAATGTCATCCACTGTGGTACGTGTTGAGGTAACCGTAAAGCGTATAACATATTTGCCTTTCAATGAGGAGGGTATACAATGTAAATTGCCACGATGATTTAGGCGTTTCAAAAGGCGTTCAGTTATTTCGTTTTCACCTTTTATGCGAAATACCACAAGACCTGGAAAAAAAGGGGCAATTGGTATATGAAACCTCAACAGATTCAATCGAATTACCCAAATGCCTTTTGGCTGGAATTTCGAAACGATGATCGGCTAATACAAGAGCCTCAAATTTTTGCGCCAAACGTACACCCTCACGTATATGACGCTGCAGACCTTTTATGCCAAAGGAGCGTAAAACAAACCATATTTTCAAGGCTCTAAAACGTCGACTCAATGGTATTTGCCAATGCATGTAATCAATAGCAACACCCGAATTTTCATGTTGCAAATACAAAGGCTCCACATTGAAGGTTCGATGCACTGCAGTGCTATCTTTTACCCTGAATGAATGAGATGAAAACGAAACTTACAATAATTGGCTTATAAATCATGTCTCTGAGACACTTACCACAAGGCGGTGGCATCGAAATGTATCATTAGCCATTTGGAAGGATTAAAAGCAATTGAATCGGCTTTTTCAATACCCTTCAGCCACGTGCGAAACTCTGGACAAATGAAAGCGCTGCCCGCATAAGCGGCATCCACATGCAGCCACAAATTAAATTCACGACAAACGCTGCCAACTTCTTCCAAATTGTCAAATGAACAGGACCCAGTTGTGCCCAGCGTAGCACAGACCTAAAAAGAAAAAAACAACAACAATCAAATGTTGGCAAAAGGAAAACAAATTTCTCATCTCTTGACAATACTAATCGGCTTTTACTTGTTGCTTTAGATTCTGTCAAGCAGTCATCATCATGTCAAGCTATGAAAAGTAATTTACTTTGAGGATTCCCCAATGAATTTCGTATTTGAAAAAGTATCTACAAATTGTTTTGTGTTTAGATTTGTTTTTTTATTCTCATTTCTTAAACAGAAGCGTACGTTCGCATCTGTTGACAGCATCACTAAAATTAAATTGTCGCCGTCATTGTGCGGTAACAAAAACGGGGCTTGTTTTTTAGCCATTGTTTTTAACAATTTTAATTAATTAAGATTAGATTTGTTTCTATAAATAGAGAGAGAGAGAGAGAGAGAGAGTGAATCTATATCTAAAAAGTTTTTCTTGAAACGGCTTAAAAGTTGTCAATTAAATGAAAAAGATTGAAAAAAGGAACTGTAAATTCGGACTCAAAACTCGAAACGAAAACTGGAATCACTTTTGGGTCAGGCTTCGTATTTACCAATTTTTTTTTTTTTTGTTGTAAAACCAGCACTCAGGGGATGACCCCTACTCATGCAGTGCATTGTGCAGGTTTTTTTTAGGAAAGGTGGAAAGAGAGAGGGAAGATGCGAACGGTAAGGAAACGAGTTGCTGCTGGTGACTATAAAATGGCCAGTGCTATACCTCCACCATCAGACACTCTACAGTAAACGTCCCCAAGAAGCCCACAGTTTCTCACACCACTTATGTTGTGTGTGTTAATTTTATGCAGAAGTGTTCCTCAGAGGAAGGTCATCTTCGGCTTTTTACACACGATCATCAACAATGTTCATTAAAAATAGCGTAAAAATGCATTCCGTTGCTTGTCAGCTTTCAATGAAACACGTGCTAGTCGCATCATTTTGAAATTTTTTTGTATATTAATTATACACCCAAAGAAAAATAACAGTAGGATTCACTATTTTCAAATAAGGTTCACTAATAGCAATGAAAAATGATCTCCATATTGGAAGAATATTTGTCAAGTTAACTACGCAGTCTTTAGGGATTTCCACTACATAAACGTGTTACTAGGTTACACTTGAAAATATTACTAACAATTTTCCTCTGGGTTATACACAAGCCTCTCACAAATACACTCACATTTTTTATCAAGTTCTCTTTGTGTCGACGTTTGGACATTGGAAACCATTTAGTCAGAACTACGACTTAGATTCTCGCCCAAAGCAAGTTGAGTGTTCTAATTCTATTCCTGCAAGGCTGGACCTACAGTTAAAGTCGACTCCGTATGATATTCTAGAAATATAGTGCTTATCTGTCGTTAAGGCAGGTACAGACGATTTTGGTTTGCTTTATAATTTGCTTGAGGTATCAGACTAAATAAATTTTCACTTCAAACATTATCATCTCTTGAGGTAAAACTTACCCAAAACGGCACTAAGCCTTGACGTATATCATCCTCTATAGCTTCCCTTAAAAGTTGGCCACGCATAGATAAATTTTCATCGGCTTCTATGTAACGCATACGTACCAGACCTAAAAAAATCTCAATTGAAATCAAAAAAAAATTCACTTTTAAAACACAATTAAGTTATCAATCGTACCTATCAGGGCGGCCTTTTCCACACTTGAATGTGCCTGATCCGAACAATAGGCCACTAAACGGGCATTTATTTCTGCATCTTGATAGCCCGGTCGCTTTTCATGAAAACGTTGTATGGCTCGGGTTCTGCCGGCCAATAAACACACCAGGGTTGCTTCGCTGGCCGTTGTTTGTACAACACCGCCACCACGACTCGAACTATTCAAGTGTAGAAAATCATCCGGTAAGTTAATCATTTTGCCCAACCAATTCATAACAATAATCTCTAATTCCGTACAGGCTGGCGAACTGGCCCAGGTGAAACCGAGACAATTAATGGCATCGGCTAACATATCACCCAATAAAGAGGGAAATGAATTTAAAGCGGGAAAATATGCATGCATATGTGGACTCTGCCAATGGGTTATGCCGGGCATAATAACACGATTCACATCGCTGAAAATCGTATCCCAGTTTTCACCTTCAATTGGTGCCGAGTCTGGTAATAAGTTTTTCATATAGCCCGGCTTAACATCGGGATATACACGACGATCTCGTATGTTTTCCAAATAATCGGCAATGTAGTCGACCATTTCTTTGCCTACAAAGAGAGGAAAAACGAAAGAAAGGAAAGAAAATTCTATTAAAATATAAATTGTAAATAACAAGGTACGTCTGAGAAGTTCTAGAATTTCATGTCTACTTAATACGAAAATTTATTTATTTTTAGCAGCTGAAAGCCCATTGTTTCCTAAGATGGATATGAGCACTTTTCTTAATCAAAACTTAAATCAGGCTGTGTTGCGATACAATAAAAGACGTAACTGGACTTTGCGAAATCCATTTCTCTGTTGGACTAACTAACTGATTAATATTGTACCCTTGGATGCACGAGATCAAGAAAACCTCAAAAAAGACTTTGAGGGAGCTGCTTATATATAGGAGAATTGTATTCCGGCTATGCTAACTTACATAACTGGTCCTTCAGTCAGTATTAGTCCTTCAGGCAGTATTAGAATCTAGCTTCTGCCACTAGCTATGTTATATGCATTAAATTTATCCATGAGTGGCAGGACCTACAGTTTAAAGTCGATTCCGAACGACAGATTTTTGAGAAACTTTCTTAATGGCAACTTTTGTTCTGCTCTCAGATTTTTTGCCGGAAAACAGTTGAGAGGAAATCACCTAAGAAGTATTTTTTTCGTATTTCGTTTTGTTCAAGATGTCTGGGCTGGGGGTTGAATCACGATCTAACATTTAATGAATCAACACCTCTGTTCTATAACATTCTAAGTCGAAAAAGTGTGTTTTGAGTTATAAGCTCTCAAAGTTTTCACGCGACATACGACCACATTGTGTATTCTAAGTAGATTTTCCCCTATAACTTCGGAACGGATGTGCGCGTCTTAACCAAATTTTCAATGCATTTAAGTTAGGGACTTTAACAAGAACATTAAAAACGTTCTACGTACACTTAGAACGTTATAGAATGGATGCGTCGATACTATCCACTAGGTTACGGCGTCTGCTTCGAATGTATAGACTTGTTGTAAATAGTAAGGAGAACGGGTAGCGTCAAGTATTTCTTGTATCATCTTTAGAAACTTTCTGAGTGCGATGTGATGGTTGATCCTGTTACCCCTATCTGTCACCTATAAGGCCTCATGGGTCAGAGGGAATGGATTGGGTTGTTAGGCTTCTAGGCATCTATGGCTTACTATAGACAGTGTAAAAACAGTTGGATACGGCCAGCTTAAGGTTTTTTTTATTGGGTTTATTACGGGACACTGCGAGATTGTGTAGCAGACAAGAGTCTGGAACAAATCCTAGCCGGACTATTGTAGGGTATGGTGTGGTAAGGAGAAGTTGGAGACTATCGAATGTCTTCTGTGTAGCTGACTAGCCCTTAGTAGGTTGAGACCTCTCTTTCCCTATCTCCCCTATTATCCTCTTCCGTTTAGGATGTTGTACATTGGGTCAGCTGGACCTCTAAGTACTGTCTTGTCTCAATTGGCAAGGGCACGTCCTCTAACTTAAACCTAAACCTAAAAAACCGAAGCAATGGAATACTTTTAAAGGCAGAACAAAGAATTTTGGTATCTTTGTACTGATTTAATGGAGTCCCATCTATAAGAAACCGTTAAAATATAACCGAATAAGTAGTTTAGTTTAGATGAAGTCATCTTAATATGAATCATATTCTGTTTGAAAACTGTTTTTAAAACAAAAACTTTTTTTTTCTTGTCATAATGAAAGATAAAGAGAAAGTTTTCATGGGTTCTTTGCAAGTAATTGGCTTTAAAAGTTTTCTTTTTTTTTTTTTCTTTCTTTCTTTTTTGCTTTTCTCTGTTAAAATACAACAGAAATCAACCTAACTTACGTATATGAATAGATATGGACGTATGGACCCCCCTAATAAGGGTCATAAAGAATAGTCAAATAAATTTTAAATTAAATTTAAACGGAGTTTTATGGCCTTCGCAAATACAATAAATGGATGGAAATAACAATGAAGGCTTTAGAAATTGCAAAGAAAAAAAATGAAATAAAAATCTATGGCCAGAGTTAAGTTAAGCTGTTAGACACACAGTATGTGTTATCAGTTGTTGTCACTTTGTGACTTTTTGTGTCACTTACTTACCCCTTTGACGGTATTCTGTGAAATCCATAACTGACTGACTGACTGGGTTGAGTGTAGACTGGGGGTGTGTGTGGATGGCTTGACTTTAAATACGGGTTCACTGGTTGGGGGTAATGGTTGGCTGCAGTCCCGGGTTCAGTTCAGTTGATTAGGCTGGCTGCTCAAAGCTAGAACGAAAAGTAAGAGTGTAAAATGCCATGAAAATACAAAAAAGAAAACAAAGAATTAGGTTAAACACTCGTGCTAGTAATACTAGCAGTAGTAGTAGAAGGGGGCGGGGAGGGGGAGGGGTAGTGTTATTTCAAAGTATTTACAATAAATTAGGTAAAGCCTGTATTTATTTTATTTTAACTTTTCACTTCTTTATTCGTACATAATGGTCTCTTCTTTACAGTCACTTGTTCGTTGGGGTTTTTTTTCTTGAATTTTTTGGGCTTAAAGCTGGTTAATGTAGTCAGTCAGCCAGCCAGCCAGCCAAATACTTACTTACTCTCTCTCACTGGTATTGCAGAATAATTTTTATCAGGAAATAATTTGTAATTTTACTAACTGCTTGGGAGTGGTGGTTGGTGGTAGATAGTTAGCTTAACTCGGGATTTGTTACTCTTTTCTTCTTTCTTTACTTCTGTCTTTCTATGCTTCACTGTTTATTTTTAGTGGAACTTGGTAGGGCTCTAAACGACCTGAGCAGAGTTCGTTCTAAATGATGAAATTGTACTGAACGATACGATTTTCATATGATAAGTATTGAAAAATCATTTTTCTTTTTTTTTTGTTGCAATTGTAGGGCTTCATCGTTGACTTTTTCGATACTGTCTAGACAGCAAGTCACAATGCGAATATGGGCATACTTAAGACCTTTTATGCCTATGGTTTGGAAAATGTGTTTGAAATCTTGTTTAACTAAGGGCAAGAGGATGAAGTGTTTCATTTTCTTATTTTATTTTCTATTTTTTTTTACTTGCAAATAAATGTCACAATAAAAAAAGAACAAAAAAAACAACAACAACAAAATAAAGGAAATTACATTGAAAAATGGAATTTGATTTTAACTAGAAATTTATTTGGAAGCATTTTGCAAATGAAAATTAATTGCACAAATTTATATGAAAGTTTTGCATTTTTTATATCCACTTGATAGTCTACAATTTGTAAATGAATTTCCTTACAAACAATCGATAGCTTTAAATGCAATTTTCGATAACAATTCGTCAACAAGCTGGATTTAGCCATCTTTAGCATACGAAAACTAATGACAGCGATTATCGAACCGTATTGTAATTTCCGCAAGCATTTGTTTTACTTTTCTTATGCTACAAACTAACGTATATTCAATGAACGTTCGGCTAATTCTAGCTTAATAGAGGCTCCATATCAGGAACTTCAAAACTTTCACGAACTGAACTTTGGTGATAAGATTTCCCTACAGTTTAACATCCACTTCGAACGATAGATATGGAAAACTTTTCTTTCTACTTTATCCAGAAATTTTTTCAAACGATTTTTTTTTTGCGCTTTTTCAAAATCCATTCAAATTCCATTTGATAGTAGATTTTCGTCTCAATTGGTAAAGAAAAAACCTTTACAACAAATTAATTTTCTCAGAAAGAGATTAAACTAACCCTGTATCCGTAACACAAAATATGTACAGAGATCAAAGATCATGTCTGTATAACAGAGGGCAATGAAGACCTGTCCTGCATCAGAACTGGAAGCTCTGTTGAATTTAGGTCCACTGCACATGGTATTGAGTATGAGGATGATAGACGAAGGTCTAACATGAAAGTCATTAGAGAACTTTCCTAACTTAATGAATTATGTGGCTGACAGCTTCCTCCTGAACTGTCTGTCTCCTAAACGGAAATCAGTGGAATCTATGATTTTGAGACATGCTTGACAACGAGACTTAGTAATCAAAAATGAATAGAGTAATCTGGAAGCTACATACATGCTTCCATCCCTTAAAAGAAGAATTATTTTGTGGTATACAGATGGGTAAAGAACAAAGCCTTGGATTGCAGCAATTCCAGAATGAAATAACTGATGCTCATGGAGAAACTTTTCAAGCGGAAATCTATGCCATCAACAGATATGCCCAATTTAACTTGGATATAGACGCCTTTATTTCGACTCCTATTCTATATCTGTCGTTCGGATTCGACTTTAAACTGTAGGTCCCGCCACTTATGTCTAAAATTAACGCACACAACATAAGTGGTGTGAGAAGCTAGGTCGTAATCCTGACTGAAGGGTTGTAATAGCCAATTATGTATGTATAGACGCCTGTATTCGCCTCTCTATTCTATAATGTTCTAAGAGCATTTCTTGCACTTGCATTTTCTTGCTTTTTTTAAATTCTACGTTCTCTAACTTAAATACTGTCAAAATTTGGTTAAGATGTGCCGATCCGTTCCGAAGTTATAGGGAAAAATCTACTTAGAATACACATGTAGTCGTATGACGCGTGAAAACTTTGAGAGCTTATAACTCAAAACACACTTTTTCGACTTAGAATGTTATAGAACGGAGGCGTCGATATGAGTTACAATAGACGGAACCTAACAATACTATCCGACAGTCATGCCGTCGTTGGGATCGTCTATGGTAAGGAAAATAGAGTGGGAATGTGCAAATTCGCAGCAATAAGCAGCTTGCGTAACAAGCGAGATATTTAGTGCTATTGAACGGAGTCTATAAAGATGGGTCTGGCATGAAATGAGGGCAAAACGAAGTATATGTTATCGACGAGAAGGGATATCCGGCGTTTTGGATCTAAGATTACTGCCGTTATTTATTTATCTTGGCTTAACCGCTACAACCAAAAACGATGTCAGTCTGGAGATCATGCGCTGTATCACTCTTGCCAACAGGTGCTACTGTGGTCTCAACAGGGAATTGAATAATAGAGACCTCTATCGTAGACCACAAAACTAATATGTATTCTACAAGACGCTCATCCTCACCGTGCGTCTTTATGGCACAGAGCCATGGACCCCATTAAGCACTGATGCAGCAGGCTTGAGAGTATTCGAGAGAAAAGTTCTACGTAAGATCTTTGGTCTAGTGTGAATTGGCTATAATTTCCGCATCCGATCCGATCGCAACAGTGAGCTGTATGAGCTTCTCAAAGACTTGGACGTTGGGCAGATAACTCAACCATGTCGTTCAAATGGAGAGGGAGGCTCCGGGTATTTGATGTGGAGATTTGCGATAGTCGGCGAAGAGGACGACCTTGTTTGCGTTGGAAGGACCAGAACGAGGAAGACCTGTCATCGATTGCTGTGATCAACTGACATAGCCGTCCAAGGAGCAGAGGCGCCTGAAAGATTATTTTAAGGCAGGCCTCAAGAAAAGAGAGAATAAGGAAAGTCAAAAACACTTCGGAAACCAAATTGGTTAGAGGCAATCATAACTTTTATTGGGGGGGAAGTTACAATAAGAGGGGATTTATCTTACGCATCATAATTTCCAGGAAAAAATCTGAGCTTAGTAACTCATATTTTGACACGGCACGGTGTGAATTTACACACTGTACACTTGTTGAGGCTGAGAATCATTGCGAAACCAACATGTAAATGCTGGAATGATGAGAATGAATCATTAGAACACATTCTTAAATACTGTGATTCATTAATGCATTGCAAAGGAAGACTTCTGGGTGCATATTAGATGCTGTGCAGGCAGGAACTTGTCCTCATCGACATCGAACAGCATTCTGAAGTTTGTCAGACCAATAGGCTTGGAGGAGAACCTATGTTTATAAATTAATGGCACTACAATTGGTTATATGCTTGTAAGTACTTTGTTACCAAAACAGTCCAGAATTTAGAACAAATCGACGCCTCCGATTTATAACATTCTCGGTCGAAAAAGTGTGTTTTGAGTCATAAGCTCTCAATATTCTCTGTATTCTAAGTAAATTTGTCCCTATAACACAAATTTTGCCAATATTTAAGTTAGATAGATAGAGGTCTCTATTATACAATTCCCTGTTGACATCCACAGTAGCACCTGTTGGCAAGAGTGATACAGCGCTTGATCTCCAGACTGACATCGTTTTTGGTGGTAACGGTGAAGCCAAGATAACTAAAATCCGTAACAGCAGTAATTTTAGATCCAAAACTCCGGATATCCCTACTTGTCGATAACGTTTACTTCGTTTTGCCCTCACTAATTGCCAGACCCATCTTTATAGACTCCCGTTTAATAGCATTAAAGGCAGCATTAACATCTCACTTGGTACGCAAGCTGCTTATTGCTGCGAATTTGCATATTCGCACTCTATTTTCCTTACCATAGACGATCCCAACGACGGCATGACTGTCGGATAGTATTGTTAAGTTCCGTCTATTGTAACTCATATCGACGCCTCCGTTCTATTACATTCTAAGTCGAAAAAGTGTGTTTTGAGTCATAAGCTCTCAAAGTTTTCACGCGACATTCGACCAATTGTGTAATCTAAGTAGATTTTTCCCTATAACTTCGGAACGGGTCGGCGTATCTTAACCAAATTTTGACAATATTTAAGTTAGAGAGCTTAGAATTTAAAAATGCAAGAACATTAAGTAAACTTAGAACGTTATAGAATGGAGGTGAAACTCTATATCGGTGAATAAATTATTAAAAACACAAACGAAAACAATTTGAAAATTCTCTTTTCTCATAAATTAAATAATTTTGAATATAAAAATTTCTTGAATTATTTTGTTGAAAAGTTCTTACATTTTAAAATTTTTTTTAATTTTTTTAATTTTTAATTTTTTAAAAACCCATCTGATTAGAAGAATTGTTTATTTAAACACTTAATCACACCCTAAATCACTAGAAAAACTATTTACAATCGAATTGAAACTGAACACTAGTGGCGGTTAAGCAATCCTTTTTATAGCTGCTGCTGTTACTGCTGTTGACCACTGTAGAGAATCCTTTTTTTGGTCCCGAAACAATTTCATTGGCTGGCTGAAAAAACGAATGTACAAGGATTACAACAAGAAATGCTTTAACATCAGACACAGAAAGAAGGGATGTTACATATACAATACAATACAGACGTAAAGAAACGAAACATATGGTATACAACACACACACACACACACATTTATAGATTCCTAGAATTTCATACCAAGGACAACAGGGATTTTTAGTTGATTTTGTTTGTTTGTGGCGTAGTTTTTCGTTGGCCAATGGCAAGAAAGCACAATCGCACATTGTAATTGTTGTTTTAAAGAGAAATTGAAACTCTAGAATAGTGTCTGTGTGTGTGTATGTAATTGTAATTGTATCATAAGTGTACGTCGTATGTGTGTGTGTATGCATGTGCGTAAGCAAATAATCTCATTTATTCTGTCGTTTATTTTCCTTGTGTGAAGCATAAATTTATTGTGACATTTTTTACTAATTAAGTCGACCGTAAATTGTCGTTGGGACAACTTTAAAATAGCCAAGAATTGTTAAAAAAAAAAATGCCAGAAACAAAAATTTTACCAGCCATAAGGCGATAAGCAAACTGAGTCACTTCACGAGAAGCTTCAAGTGTTACCGCGGGTGGTATCACAATGGGTTCTTTGTGATCTAAGGGGTGAACATCCGACTGCCTTGGGTGGACACCCACCTATTTACCTTTGATAAACATTAAATTAGAGTCGAATAGCTTATAGCAGCAACCTGGGATGTGTATTTAGAGTAATAGCTACTCAATTTCGATAGGATCTTCACAAGTGATACTGAAGTTTCTGAATTTTTTAATGGAAACTTCCTAAATCATAATGCGTAGGATAGGTAGGGTAGGTAGGTAGGTATAGGTAGCCACCCTCCCAAGGAATCGGATGCACGCACTTAGGCCTCAAGGATCTCATTGTGATACCACAGTTCATGTCAATTATTCCCTAGCTTTGGAACCACTTAGGGCTTTCAATGAGGCGACTCAAACTGCTGACGTCAATGTTCGACGATGTAATAGGCACCAAATTATCTTCTTCTCCTTTGACATGCCGGACATATTCCCAGTAGATGAAGAACAGTTTCTATTTCCTCCTTATCACTGCAGCTTCTACAGAAATCATTTGTGAGGTATCCCAGACCAATGCGCCTCCCGTGGACACCCAAATGCAATGCTTCGTCACTCCACGTCTCATAACCGTATTGAGCATGCATCTTTGCAGTTTAAGCAGCCTTGTAGTGCGTCCTCCATCCAACCTTGGCCAGATTATGTGCACCATTCTGCCCTTATCCAAGGCTGCTCACTTGCGGTTGACAATGTCCGTGATCTCGTTGTCAATCATAACCTGCAAGTTCCCAAAGAACTCCATATTCAAGAATTCTTTGGAGAGTTCGATGGTCGTGCCGTGTCTGGCCAGTTCATTCGCTCTGCAGTGGCCCGGGATATCATTGTGTTCCGAAATCCAAATGATGTGTACTTTATACCTCTCCAACACCCTGTTTAGGTGTTTTCGACAGCCGCAGACCGTTTTGGAGTTCATCAGATTGAAGCCCACAGCCCTGATAGCCGTCTGGCTATCGGAGAGTATGGTGATGTTTTTACTGGGTAATACTTCGGCCTGGAAAACGTTGCAGTAATCCGGTAGCCTTATAGATTCGGCTACACCGATTGATTCCAAGTAAATTTCGCTGCCAACGGTTCCTGCCAGCTTGGATGCATCAGTGAAGATTTGGACGAAGTCCTTAACGTGGCGCATAGGCACCATTCCTCCAGAACTTTCCTTTTTATCCGAGATGGTTGTCATTAATGAATGCGTAAGTCCCATATTATTGTTTGGCATTCCTTGTATTTTTTTTTCCTTTTTTAATTTTCTAGAGTTTTTCATGTAGAGAGGATTAATTTTGCTTTGAGTGCTGTCATTTGCAATTTTATTCGGATTAAAACTTGTTATACATAACATACATAATTGGCCATTGCAAACCCTTCAGTCCGGATTACGACCTAGCTTCTCACACCACTTATGTTGTGTGCGTTAATTTTTATACACGAGTGGCGGGACCTAGAGTTTAAAGTCGACTCCGAACGACAGATTTTTGAGAAGCTTTTCATGGCAATTTTTACTCTCAGAGTCTTTGCCAGAAATCTGCTGAGAGGAAGTCCCCGAAGAAATATTTTTTCGTTTTGATGTCTGACCTGGGATTCGAACCCGGGCCTTTTGTCTAATAAGCCAACACACTACCCACTAGACCTCGGCGACTTCTTGTTATAGCTCCTTTAAAGATCTCGAAAGAAGGAATGAATTTCACTTTGTGTGAAACAGTGTACATATTCATACATTTTAACGGTTTTCAACCAAAAATACCGTAAAAAAAATTCATGCCTATTATCGATAACAGTTGTGGTAAAACATTCTTAATATTTAATTGTTACTTTTTAGCAAAACAACGGTACAACATTTAAATCCAAAGACAATTTGTAACAGAAGCCAGAATCATTTGTTAAATGCCAATTGTTGTTGTTGTTGTTGCTGTTGCTGTGTCATAATATTATGAAATTGTTTAAAAAAAAAGAAGGAAAGAAAACAAAAAAACACGAAAAAAGTTTTAAAAATTCAAAAAAAGAAAAAAAAATGACAACAACAACAACTGTAAGTGAGTAAAAAGAGTCGTGAAATTAAAAACATGAACATAACGGTACGCTGTCACTAAAAATAACAGTCATTCCAGTGAGTCGTCAGTCAAGTCAGTCATCAATTTGTAAAATTTTGTTTTTTTTTCTTGTTCTTTTCAACGTTATGTTTCTATTTGTTTGTTGTCGTTGTTGTTGTTGTTGTTGTTTTTTTGATTATTAAAATCGGCAACGAGCCCAAAAAAATTTCACACATTCGTATACATTTTTTTTTAGAAATATTTGTGAAACATTAACAGCAAACAACAACAACAATTAAAATAATGTATATTGTTGTATGGAGCATGAAACAGATATTAAACAACAACAAATTGTTGTTGTTGTTGTTGTTGTCATTGCTTCGGTTAGTTAAATATTTAAAAAGAATCACGTTCGTCAGTATGTCAATAAGAATAAATTTTTAAATACTTTAAATACAACAACAACAACAACAACAGTCACAATTCTGAATAAAAAAAAGCAAAAACAACAACAAATAAATTAACATTTTTAAGTATGACTGTGTATATTATTTTAGCGTGTTTTTTTTCTTTCGTTTCATTATTATTATTATTGTTTTTGTTTTTGTTTTCCTACTTTATTTTTATTTATATTTTGGCTGACTGTGTCTGAGAGGTCATTGAGCTTTGCTTACCGGGCTCTACGGTATTTCGTAAGAATATACCGCTATACACACATTATGGGATTCTATAAAAACAGCAACAACAGCCAGGCAACAGTAAAATAAACTTAATTTCTGTTTAATGAAACTAAAAAGTGCTTATTTATGAAAAATACTCATACACACACACATTCTCTCTCAACAACAAATTAAATAAAATTCCCCAAAAAAAAAATCATACGCTCACTCATTCAGATTCAAAAATTTAGAAAAACACGTATAATGCTTATAAATGATTCGAATCACTCGAATCATTCATCAAAATTTACAATCTTAGTTGTTGTTGCATTTACAAAAAAAAAGAATAAAGAAAAACACAAAGACAGCAAGCAAAGCAAACACAACCTTCTGGTAAATATTGTAGTGTGCGTGCTCGAATCGTACTTATTTTGTGTTTCGTGTAAATGTTAGGACAAGACGAGTCGAAGTCAACAACATCAAATGTGCTGTTAAGTATGAGTACAATGAGTATTCCAAACTTTAAATATGAGTAGTGTAAGTATCACATTAAAATAATTATGAATGCGGGCGAAAGAAAGATACTTATAATACTCACAAGTGATTTGAGTGATTCAAAATTTACAGCATTTGTTGTTGTTGCTTATACAAACAAAGAAGAAAGGAAAGACAAGGACAACAGGCAAAGCATACACACAATCTTCTTGTGAGTATTGCAGTGCTCGTACGCGAATCATACTTATTTTGTGTTTCGTATAAATGTTAAGTAGAGACGAGTGGAAGTCAATAACTACCATGCGTATCGTTAAGTATAAGTACGACGAATACTTCCAATTTTGAGTATGAGTAGTATGAGTATCATATTAAAATAAGTATGAATGCGTATAAGTATCAGAAATTATAAGTATGACTCGAATCTACACATCGTTTTGAATACTCATTGCTGATCTGTGGCCCTAGCATCCCAACCAAAAATGATAAACTAAAGATTACGCCTTGTGCATGATTTCCCGTTAGATGACGTAGTTGGGCTATTTTAAAGGTTTCCAAGTCTTTTTCATATGTGAAAATTAACATTTCTTCTGAAAAATGTGTACACTACGTGAAAGTAGTTGCAATATATGTAACTTACATTATCATTAGCCAATAGGAACACAATTTGCGTGACGTCATTGATTCAACATGCGCAAAAAGTTTTAATTTTGTGTGCGTGATGGCGTAATCTTTAGTTTATCATTCTTGATACCAACTGCTGTAAGTAACTACAAGATAAGCTATTCACGGCTGGTCAAGTCAGTCATCAATTTGTAAAATTTTGTTTTTTTTTCTTGTTCTTTTCAACGTTATGTTTCTATTTGTTTGTTGTCGTTGTTGTTGTTGTTGTTGTTTTTTTGATTATTAAAATCGGCAACGAGCCCAAAAAAATTTCACACATTCGTATACATTTTTTTTTAGAAATATTTGTGAAACATTAACAGCAAACAACAACAACAACAACAATTAAAATAATGTGTATTGTTGTATGGAGCATGAAACAGATATTAAACAACAACAAATTGTTGTTGTCGTTGTTGTTGTCGTTGTCTTTGCTTCGGTTAGTTAAATATTTAAAAAGAATCACGTTCGTCAGTATGTCAATAAGAATAAATTTTTAAATACTTTAAATACAACAACAGCAACAACAGTCACAATTCTGAATAAAAAAAGCAAAAACAACAACAAATAAATTAACATTTTTAAGTATGACTGTGTATATTATTTTAGCGTGTTTTTTTTGTTGTTTTTGTTTTTTTCTTTCGTTTCATTATTATTATTATTGTTTTTGTTTTTGTTTTTCTACTTTATTTTTATTTATATTTTGGCTGACTGTTCTGAGAGGTCATTGAGCTTTGCTTACCGGGCTCTACGGTATTTCGTAAGAATATACCGCTATACACACATTATGGGATTCTATAAAAACAGCAACAACAGCCAGGCAACAGTAAAATAAACTTAATTTCTGTTTAATGAAACTAAAAAGTGCTTATTTATGAAAAATACTCATACACACACACGCCCATACACACATACATTCTCTCTCAACAATAAATTCCCCAAAAAAAAAATTACTTTTACACTCACTTTCTTACAAATTTTTTGAAGTTTTTTGCTCTGGCCTTTGAAAGAGCAAAAAACCCTCCAAAAAAAATTACAAAAACAACAACAAAAAAATGCAAAAACAAGAGAATTTTAAATTTTAAAGATGGGAAATTAATAATCGTATTTCACCACACCTTTGGAATTCTTTACAGCCGATTGCCACCGACTCATAAATAATAAACAAATGAATAAACCCGCATTAAATAATAAAAAGAAATAAAAAGAAGAAGAAGAAGTTTATAAGAAGAAAAAACCAAAAAAAAGTTTATTTAATTTATGGTTTATTAAAATCCAAACAAATAAAGGCGTTATGAAATGTTTGTGTACAATCAGCTGTCTTAAGCTAGGCTGTTATTGCATACAGTGGTGGATAACTAGATTAACTCATATCTATTCCTTAGGCAGAGATTAGCAATGAATCGTCTTTTTGCTACTCATAAGCAGTACTCATGTAATTTTGAGTATAAGTGAATCAACTGCAATACTGTTCAACTACTCTGATTCATTCGGTACTCAGTACAACATTGATTTATAAGTACAGGTTGCAATGAGTATGATGCGTACAACGTCGAACACAACATCAAACTCACAACATTCGAAATATGTTTGATTCATACGCCTACTCATTCAGATTGATAAATTTAGAAAAATACTTATAATACTTACAAATGATTCGAATCACTCGAGTTATTCATCAAAATTTACAATCTTAGTATTTTTTTTTTTTTTGCATAAAACCAACACTCAGGGGATGGCCCCTATTCATGCAGTGCATTGTGCAGGTTTAGGAAAATTGGTTATAGGAAGGAGGAAAGAGGGAGTAGTGTTTATGCAAAAAGATCATTCCACAAGCGAGCAGTGCGGGCAAAAAATGAATTCTCCCTGTAATGCATTGTGCGGTTCACTGAACAATCAACCACAAAAGGATGTGCTCTGTGAGAAGCTCGAGTACCACGTACAAATATGTGGTTATCGGGAACCCCCTAATTCCCGAGAACACCTCCCATTATAGTACCGATAGAACAGTGAAACACACGCCACATTGCGACGATGCTCCAACGAATCAATAGAGTTGGATACCCTACTGTCATTAATAAGCACCTTCGCCCTCTCCTGTACCCGGTCGAGAAGCTTCAAAATAGACTTTGGAGCACCGGCCCATACATGAGAGTTGTACTCCATCCGGGGTCGGCTAAAGGTCCTGTAAATAGTAAGAAGGTCGGATGGAGTGAAGTATTTCCTGCACCGTTTCAAAAAACCAAAGCACTTGAATGCTTCCTTCGACACTCGAAAAATGTGATCGTTCCAACGAGCATCACAACTAATTCTCATGCCCAGAACATCAAGAGCATCCGCCTCCTCAATATTTACATTACCCATAAATACAGATGACAGAACACCAGAGCCAGCATCACGCCGGTGCGTCAAAAAACAACATTGGGTCTTGCGCGCATTGAAATCGACCCTGTTCGCGTTGTTGTTGCATTTACAAGAAAAGAAGAAAGAAAAACACAAAGACAGCAAGCAAAGCGAACACAATCTTCTTGTAAGTATTGTAGTTTTCGTGCTCGAATCGAACTTATTTTGTATGTCTTGTAAATGTTAAGACGAGACGAGTCGAAGTCAACAACATCATATCTGTTGTTAAGTATGAGTATTCCAAACTTTGAATATGAGTAGTGTGAGTATGACATTAAAATAATTATGAATGCGGGCGAAAGAAAGATACTTATAAAACTCACAAGTGATTTGTTGTTGTTGCTTATACAAACAAAGAAGAAAGGAAACACAAAGACAACAGGCAAAGCATACACACAATCTTCTTGTGAGTATTGCAGTGCTCGTACGCGAATCATACTTATTTTGTGTTTCGTGTAAATGTTAAGTAGAGACGAGTCTAAGTCAATAACTATCATGCGTATCGTTAAGTATAAGTACGACGAATACTTCCAATTTTGAGTATGAGTAGTATGAGTATCATATTAAAATAAGTATGAATGCGTATAAGTATTAGAAATTATAAGTATAACTCGAATCTACACATCGTTTTAAATACTCATTGTTGATCTCTGATCCTAGCATACCAACCAAGAATGATAAACTAAAGATTACGCCTTGCACATGATTTCCCATTAGATGAAGTAGTTGGGCTATTTTAAAGGTTTCCAAGTCTTTTTCATATGTGAAAATTAACATTTCTTCTGAAAAATGTGTTGCAATATATGTAACTTACATTATCATTAGCCAATAGGAACACAATTTGCGTGACGTCATTGATTCAACATGCGCAAAAAGTTTTAATTTTGTGTGCGTGATAGCGTAATCTTTAGTTTATCATTCTTGATACCAACTACTGTAAGTAACTACAAGATAAGCTATTCACGGCTGGTCAAGTCCAGTATATACAATGTAATTTCCTTATGGATAAGACAAGTGGATTGAATTGTAAATTGAGTATTGAATCAACATTATTGAATGGATAGGGATTTCAAAACAATACTTTATTGAATATTAACCGTAAGGGCAATACATTCGTAATTTTCCAATTTATTCAGACTATCGATTTATCATTCCCACCATTTCACAGAACCCAGTTTCTTAATTAAATTAATTAAGAGTTTGACAGTTACTATGTATGTAAGCCAATGATGTCTGTAAGTATTCTTAATTTAGAAAATGGCACAATTTTGGTATTTTTTTCTTCTATTGTAGTATGAATATGTTGCCAATTATTACAGTTAATTAAACAGTAGCAATTATTTACTTTAATTAGTACAAATTACGGTTTTCTTTTCTTCTTAAAAAAAACTGGTTAAAATGGAAAACTTTTTTGCAACATCATTACACACACACACACACACACAAACGCACTCAAAACAGAAAAAAAAGAAATGCAAAGAAAATAAAAGAAAAGAAAAACGTTCCCATAAAAGCTACAAATTTAACAGAAAATTTAACATTTTCTTCTAACGGGCCTGACAAATTAATATCAATTTCATAACCGCGTCACCATTTAACAAACACACACACACATACAGTAAGAGAATAATTACAATGTGATTAAATAGCTTCGGTATTCTTCTTCTTTGTCTCTTGCGAAGAAATTTCTCTTAAAACGTTCTTAAATCCGCTCTCTCTCTTAATGTAAAAAGAATTTTTTTTAATTTCTTTCTAGAGTTTTTTTTTTTTCTTCTTCATCGCATAATTAAAATCCCATAAACCTGATATTTATGAGAGAGAGAGAACGAATTCTTATGCATACAAATGTAGTGTGTATGTATGTACTTATGCGTGTGTGTGTATGTATAAAAATAATCCCGTTCTTTTATTCTGTTGGTTGCCTTTTCTGTTTACTTCTTATTATTCGTATGTGTTCTGTTTTTTGTTTTCACGTTATTGTTTTGATTCCCATATTCTTTAGCACACTGATGTAAAGAACGTTCGATGACCCCAAGTTGCTTGGCTTAGTACAATGATCGTTCGTTAATACAAAAAATAAAAAAAAAATGCAAAAGAAAACAAAAACAATAACAAATACAAAAATTATGATGTTTTTTTTTTACTTTTTACTTTACTTTGCCTTTATAGCAACAGCAGTGGTAGTAGTAATTGAATGAGTGTGTTTATATCTCTGGGAGGATCTAAGTGTATGTACAGTGGGCAAAAAAATGTGTTCATTTTTTTATTAGAAATTTTGTACATGGAATTTCGAATATTTTTTTTTTTAACTTTAAAGCTTCGAATTTTTTTCTTTGTTTGATGATTATTTTTAGTTTCGTTTCAAATAAATATCGTATAGCTTATAGCTTTTATAAGGATACTCGACTCTCCATGACTCAGCATATACACGAAGCACAAAATAAGTATGATTCGAGTACGAACACCACATACTCACAAGAAGGTTGTGTGTTTGCTTGTTGTCTTCGTCTTTTCTTTATTCTTTGTTTGTAAATGCAACAACAACTAAGGCTGTAAATTTTTATAAATGATTCGAATCACTGGAATCATTTATAAGCATGTATTAGGACTTTTCTAAATTTTTGAATCTGAATGAGTAAGCGTATGAATCAAACATAATTAAACGTTGTTGTACTCATACTCATTGCATCCTAAATCAATATTGTACTGAGTATGAATGATTCAGAGTAATTAAATTTAAATACTGTTGACTCACTTATACTCAAAATTACATGAGTACTTATGGGTAGCAAAAAAAAAAACGATTCATTGCCGATCTCTGCTATAGATTAAAGTTACAACAATGGATCGTATAGTCGCTATACTTTGACATTTCTGCATGACAATAATAATACGAATCAAAGTGTTGCTTACTTTTTGTAACCACTGTTAGTGTGTTTGCTTGTGTATATTTTCATAGAATCTTTATTTTTTTTTTAATATCGTTTCTCTTGCTATTGCGGCTGTCGTTGTTTACAACATTGCTGAGTCAGTCGAATAGCGGTACTTCGAAAACTTGTTTTCTTAACTTGAAAGATGTACAACCAACGACAACAACAAAACTTTTGCCGCCAAACTCCAACGCAACATACCGTACCATGCACTTAAAACAATTACAATAACAACTTGTACATCGTTATCATCATTATCATCATCATCATCATCATCATTATTATCATTTTCGTAACGATAATAAATAAATTATTATGTATCATGATCGTTGGGCTGGCTGACTGATATGTACTTGAATGTTTTGAATGGCAACAATTCAAAGAGAAAAAGAAATTCAATTTTGTCAAGTGATTTGCTCTTTGGGTTTTAGAAACAAAAATTTTCAAAGATTTCTTTCCCTTCCAACAATTTAGTGGGAGAAATACAAAGAAATCTCTCTATAGGTACACAATTTTTAAAATTTAATTTACAACGAGTCCCCCTCCCCCTCGAGTCCCCCTCCCCCTCGAGTCTATATATAATTCACTTCTATAGCGTTCTTTATTAGTCGCCCTTGGCTGTACAAATTTTAACAACAAATTGTTATTGAAACCTGTCATCTTCAGATGTTTAACATCCCATCCCATCCCATCCCCTTTTATTTCATTCTCATATTTCAGTTATTGTTGTTGCGATTTAACGATTTGTTTGTTTGTTTTGTTTTTGTTTTATTGTATTTACTCTTGCATTCACACTCTTTACTTTACTTGTCTGATAAAAAAACAAGGAAAAAAAAACACAAATATTACGCAAGATTACCAATACTCTTGTAACTCTTTTCTTCTTTTCTTCTTTTTATTAAATGCGTGTGAGTAAAACAAAAAAAAAATCGAAACAAAGCACATCCCCATCCAACAACAACAATAAAGCAAACGCATTTATAAAGATGCGATAACATTTATTATAAATAGCAAGCAACAGCAACAGTAATGCCAATGATGCGCATTTTTGTTTACATTTTATTGCCATAAACGAATATTTCAGTATAAAACAAAGTAAATTGTGCGTATGTATGTATGTAGATATTTAATTATAATTTATATTTGTGTTTAATAATAAATAAAAATCTATGGAAATAATAACAACAAAAAGAAAATTGTTTAGAAAATATTTAATAAATTATAAGATCACTCATACATTCATTCATAATTGGTCATTACAACCCTTTAGTCAGGATTACAACCTAGCGGGACCATCGAGAAAATTTCGGTTTGTGAAAACCGTTCAGCTGAGGTGGAAGTAAGGCCACCTATAACCGATTGCGTTACAACAGTCATTCATTTCTCTACTCTTGGCTGAAACTTTGGCATAAATTAGTGCTCAAATGGCCAAGACCAATACTTCTCGCAAAAGTACCTAGCTGGCCACTCTTTAAGGTTCAATTAGTCGTGACTTTACCAAAACGATGTAGTCGTAACATAATTCATAACCGTAAATTCACTATCACAGTGCTGCCATAGCCATAAACAGCTGTTTACGTTAACTGTACATATGAATTTTTCAAAAATACAAAAGTAAACAAAAGAAAAAATGTGTATACATGTAAGTAAATTCAGCAAACAGCTGTTTATGGTTATGGCAAAAAACCAAAATTCAATTGGAACATATCGTTATCGTTAATGACTATGGCATTATGGCAAGTCACCTATAATCGAAAACAGTGATGTCCATAAAGTTGGTTAAAACAGCTGATTTATATGGTTATGGTTAAGTCACGACTAATTGAACCTTTATTTGGTCTTTAACAAATTTGCTGTATTTCCTTGCCTGCTTTGGCAACCGTTAACGTGGCATTAATCGAAACTATAATTCCATTGTCATACGAAAATTCATTGACGAAAATTCCTTAGCTGTACCACGTCAGGTTCATTAATCTGCCATACTCCCATATCACTATGCCCTGGTAACCATATGATGCCATCCCGTTTGAAGGCTTAACCTAGATAGACAGATATAGATCCTTCTAAATGTCATTATGGAAGAACCCAGTGCTCTGACAATAAAAACGAATGACCCATTGCAAGACACAAAATCACCAGTGCTTACTCTCTAAAGTCGATCAATTGAAATGATCACCTTTGTAGGGAAAATAATCAAAAAATATTGAAATTTGTCACTTAAACGGAAGTTTACAGTGATTGGATGTAAAAATTTAACAGTTATACAGTTCTACAAAATTTATTTGTTGCCATAATTCGAGACAGGCTGCCCTCAGCAATGTAGAAAAGAGATTAATTTCATTAACATCATTAACATGTTGACGGCCAACTACGAGATAACTCGTGGATTGCGTTCCTTTCTAGGGCGTAATACTACGAGTTATCTCGTACTCGCTAATATGAAAAAAATCAAATTGTCGTTTTTTTTTGGGAAGTTCTCTGAAATTTTCCGCTGCAGGTAATGTTTTAAAGAACATACGTACCACTTATTGCGGGGAATGGGTGTACATGGATTGCTAAGATTATTTGTAATATTCGAAAAGCAAAATTTACTTCCAATAATGATCATCGTTAATCGTTTATAATTATAAAACAAAATACAATTTAATTTAGTTTGACAAAATATTTCCTTTCTTTTGTTTGTTTCTTTAATCCTTTTTTTAATTTTTTTTTTTCTTACGGCAATCGCTTGTGAGAACTCAAACGGAAACAGCATTAAAGCGTTTAAAGCGTTATTATCACAGGCAAACGATATTCTGCGAATGCAAACATACAATGTGCAACAGGCCAAGATAAAGATGTTGCAGCTGATTGGTGGTAGACTCACTCACCAACAGGCTGATTTTGGTGTATACAACGAAATAAACCGTTAGCTGTTTGCTCTGGTGTCTTACACAGAAACAAAAAAAGGAACATGACAACAACAACAGCAACAACAACAACGAATTTAAAACAAACTCTGGCTTTAAAGCAAAGTGAAGATTGAGAAAAAAAGCATTCATGGAAAGGCAAGTTTTCGTTGTTTTAAATAAAAATAAAAAAAACAGAAACAAAAACAAAAACAATCAACAGACACATACAAAATTGTTTTTGTTATTGTTGTTGTTGTTATCTTCTGCATCTTCTTCTTCTTCATTTTTGTTTTCTTTTTTTCTTATTTTTGAACTTTTACAAAGGCAAAGAATGCTGGCAGGCCAACAGGCAACAACAGGCATCTTTTGGCCAACAATTGTAAAGAAAGGTTTTTCAGTGTGTAACCGTTTGTCCAGCCGAGGAAGTCAAAAACATTTTTTTTTTTTCACAAAAAAGTTCACTTTTTTATTTGTTTTAGTTAAAATGAAATAAAATTTTAAACAAGAAAATTATTAACAATATTAACACAATTTAAATTAATAACAAAAACAGAAATATTTAAAATAGGTACACCAAAACAAAAAAAAAAAAAGAGATAAAAAAAGGAGTTTAGCGCTTAAACGCTAAAAATGTTAAAAAATAATGCTTTCCGTAACATGTTTATGATTAAAAGGCTGTTGCCTTCACATACACGCCACAGAGCAAAGACATAAATACCGTAAAAACCGTTACAATTTGCTCCTCTGATCTATTTTTAAAATGAAATGAAAGCATGTGTTGGGTAGTTGGTTGTCCTAGCATAGCAGAGCTTAGGAATTGAAAACAAATATCGTTACATGCCACCCATGCATGCATGTATGCATGCAGTTGTGTTAACATGAATGGTGATTACAATTGTGTGTGTGAGTGAGAAACATAACAGAGAGAGGGAGAGAGAGAGAGTAGTAGACGAGAATAGAGAGCATGTATGTGTGTATGTAAAAAAATAACAGTTACATTATGTGTGATGCCAATTAAAGCAATTTTTAAAATAAAAAAATTAAAAGAAAGCGATTTTTCAAAGATTTAATATTGAAATTTACAAAATATTTGATTTCTAATCAACAACAACAACATCAACAACAAATAGAACAAAAAATATAATGCCCAGCACTATAAGAGGTAAGTCAAATGATAAAAAAAAACATTCCAATCTATTTTCCACCTATAGTAATACAATTCAGACCCATAAAACAATATGTACCTAGAGTATTTTCAATTGATTTGCATCAGCTTTTCCTAAAAATACATATACACTGAGCGCCAAAAGTGAATAAACGCCACTGAAATAATTCATTTTCTTAGGATAGTGAGAAAAGTAAATGAGAATAGTCGAATAAATTTCCAAAAATAAAAGCGTTTTTTACGTATAAAATGTTGAAATAAAAACAAAATTATTGTTGTACTACAAGTATATTTTTTATAATAGAAAATTTTAAATTATAGTGGGAGATAGATAACTCACTTATGGCGCTCAGTATATAAATACGTGCGGCATTCGTAATACTGAAATATTTCCTATACATGTTTACGTAATTGCATCCTGTAACGGACCGTAAGAAATATTTTAAGTCTTCCCATTCCAGGGAAACCAAAAATTACTCTCACAAAAGTCTTAGAGACTCTCTCTTATTTTACTTAAAATTCTCTTCTTCTGCATTAAAACAAAAATGTGAAGAATGTGTGGCTGTGTGTGTGTGTGTATGTATGTTAGTAAGCATGCACTAATTTTGTTGTGAATTAAAACAATAACAACAACATACGATTGCCACCTTCTATTATTTTTGGGGCACTTACACAAACATAAAAAAAAACAAAAAACATAAATTGAACTTGACCACACACTTATTGTTGTCATAATTTTTTTTTAACCATTTTTTTTATATTTGTTGTTCTTGTTGCTGTTGTTTACCGTTGTCTTATCGTACATTTTTGGTTGTAAACATACTTTAAGAGTTCACAACTACTGTTATTGTGTTGGACTTCTCAAACGTGCTCAATAACAAGACACACACAACTTGCAACCCAAACAATGAACGAACGACCGAACGAATGGAAAACTTGTTTGTTCGTTTCTTGTTGTAGCAACAAACAACATATTTTTGACGTACATAAATACGTATTTTAGCCGCAAACCCGTCTGGGTTTGTTTTGAAAAATGTTTGAACATTAATTAACTTTTTTTGTTGGTGTTGTTGGTGTTGTTTGTTATGAGATTGCAACACGGTTGCGCAATATATAGAATTAAAAATAAATATTACTAAAGCTGACACACAATACTAACACTATCACTACCACTACCACCACCACCACGCATCAGCAACATTAACTTCACAGTAACAACATGTTTTCTTTATCTGCTTCGCCTTCTTCATTTTTAACGATGTTTGATGTACGAAATAATTACGAATACGAAATGATTTTCGTATGAACATTAACTTGCATGCGACGTGCACAACACATTTGAATTTAGGCCTGGACATGTGTATGTATGCGTAACTAACAGGTTTCTATATTAAAAAAAATGAATGTGTACCTTACAGTAAGTGGGACTTTATTACGGGACTTATTTTGTTATTGTTTTTCCTTTATACAGCAATCAAGTTTGATTTTCTTCTTCTTTAGAGCAGAGAACTGGAAGAGAAGAAGCCCAATGCATAAAACAGTAAGTAATTGCTGTTTGTGTAAGAATGTTGTAAGAGAAAGGGGGTAATAAAGAAGAGTACTATTTACATTAGCCATATAATTGGCTTCTTTACTACATAGAAATTGTTACACAGGCAGTGTTGCATATAACATAAGCACAATAAATTCATTAAGGCCATTTTTAATCTCAATGAATAATTCAAATAATGAATTTGTCCTCAAGAGATAGATAGAAATAGTAAAAAATCTGACATTTTGTCTATGGGAAAAGGAAAGGATTTTTACTGTAAATTGCACAATCTGTACAAAGTCAGAAGGGTTTTCAAATCTATTTTTCAATTATAATAGAGCCTAAACAAATACCAAGCCTAACTTAATTATCAAATGTTATCGCATAAACCTGCACAAAGTTTCTAACGAAAGGGCTAAGCTAAGCAAAGTCTTTAGTAGAGGGTTAGCGACTTAGCGTTTCGTATTTTTCTGTCGTTATTGTATCGTTTTTACTTTAATTCTGGAAGTTTTAAAATTAACTTCAATTAAAAATTTGATTTTGTCACTTTATTTTCAACAATTCAAATGTCTGCTATTATTTTCTTCATTTCTTTAACTAATCGCTGTACAGTATTATAAGAGAAATGTTTAAATGATCTTTTTACAGGCTTTTTGAGTTTTTAAGTTAGTTTTAAGCGCTTACAAGAATTATGAAAAGTTTTACGATTACTTTTTTTAAATACAACATAGATATGTACATACATCTGAAAATTATCTTGAATACATTCTAAGTATTTAAATTTTCTAACCTTAAAGAAAAACCATATTATATACGGCAATTAACACAATGGAATTGTTAAAGAAAATTTTTAAACATTATTTCTTTAATTATTTCAGTTGTACATACAACGAATAGTATAGCATAGCGCAGCGAGTAATTCATGGGAAAAATTATTATCGTTGTTGCATAAATTCTAATTCATGAATTGTTCTCTTTCAAAACAATGAAAACCTGTTAAAAATTTCATTAAATTTTACCTTAAAACTCCGTTTTAAGAATTATAACTGCATGAATGTGTACATCATACTTAATATACAAACGTATGTACGTATAACAGGTAATATTTCTTTTCTTTATCAATTAACATACTTAAGAAAATAAAAAAATATTTCTTTTATTATGACATTAAGAGTTTATAAAATAAATTATTTGGCAATACTGTTTTTGGGGGAAATTACTAAAATTATTTATTTATTTAAGCTATAACAAGTCCTTTCCTCACATACCACATCATCACGCATCACGTCTCTGTTCTGTTATTTTACTGTTTAAGATTTATTTTCAAATCTCCAAAATTCCAAAAATATGCAAAACATTGCCGTATTGAAAGTACGCCACTGTTTTTAGGGGATGATTTTAATGGCACAAATTAAAGTTTACATATACACTTCCAGTCAATGCACTTGGCATTATGCCTACTAACCCTATTTTCCTATATTCCAGTGACGAGTCCTATTTTTCACAGTGTTGTTGTATTTCGTTTTTTTCTTTTTTTTTGTTACGAGTGCCTAAATGTAAATGTATGGGTGCGTGAGAGTAAGTTTGATTTTAAGGAAATAAAACAAAACAAACAACGAAATGGAAAGAAACATGCATGCAGTTATGCATTATAACGTATAGCTAACGCCCCCCTCCACCCTCTCTCACACGCTCTTAGCTTTTTTAATGCTCTCATTAATAATCGTACTCTCCATGAAAATAAAGGAGATTCTTTTATAAACAAAACATACGAAACGAAACGAAATGAAACCAAGGCAGTCAGACACACAGGCAGGCAGGCAGGCTAAAGGGATTGCTTGTGTTTTGTGTTCTGTTGAGTTAGTGTTGTGTTGGAGTGTGTGTATATGTATTAGTTAGTTTTTCTACTGTTTGGTTTGAAAATAGAGAGAAAAACAAAAAAAAAAAAAAACAACAAAATAAAAATAGAGAAATAGAAGAATAAATAAGGGTTAAGTGGAAAGTGAAAATATTGTTTGCTTGTGAAAGTTTTTATTTTATTAACACACATAAGCCAACAAATAAACAAACATACGCACTCTCTGACACACTTAACCAACAACAATAACAAAAGGTTCTCAGAGTGCAATATGAAAATTAAGGAGGGAGTGTAAAATGTTTCATGCCAGCATAACAGCAGGCCAGTGTTAAGACAGAGTTGTAAAGAATGCATTCGTTAAACATTGGAAATAATGTTTATATATTCGAAATTTTATAAAACATTTGTTAACACGTTCCCTGCCAAGCTGTTTATGAGAAGGTGTCATTTCTAGGCCACAACTACTTTTATAAATCTATAAAAACACATGATCTTTTTTTTATTTTTGAGAAAATTTAAGTTATTTTTAAAATTATTACTATTCAAAGCGCAAAATGCACAAAATAACAATAAAAAATTTAATTTATTTCATATAGAATAAGGGACATAAGGGCGATGTACAAAAAAGAATACATATTTTACTCAAGTTTGATTATATTATTATAATTTTTCATACTTTCTGCATACCACTGGTTTACCATTACAGTTTTGTCATTCATGGTGTAATTCTGGAAGGTAGGACATGGTCGTTTTCTTCAGAAAATACTTCATTATTTGTCTTACATAACTATGAAATCACTAACTTTCTATATTTAAAAAGGTGAAATTAAACGATTGTTTCTTGTATTATATAAAATCGATGCATTTACAACTGTCGTATTCAATAAAAGTTCAAAAGTAATTATCACGCCACATGTACCGTTATCGGTACATCACTCTAAAATTGCTCTAAACATCATTACGTTACATAAAATAGTCCTACTAATAATTAAATTTTCGATATTAACATTTTAAATTAAAAAATTCAGCTTGGCGTAAAAATGAGGTTTAGCGTGCACCGAAAACGGTACACGTGGAAGGGAACGTGTTAAGCAATAACATCACTATAATATATACTAAATATTGTACGATATTTACAATTTTTGTGTGGAAATGAATCGATAGTATTTTGTACAATTTGACAGTTTTTCAAAACTTTATTAACATTTACGGAGAGTTAAAATAAATAAATTGCATTAAGAAAAAGAAACACAATAAAGAAATGTTTTCATTTTATTTTCTTTTGGTTCTTTGTTAATCGTATAAACGTTTTAAATTTTGTTTCTTTCTAATTTCATTACGTAAAATATTGTCTTTCGAACTAACACTTCAAATGAATTCACACATTTAAGGTACTGTTTGCATAGCATAACAATTTATAGCATGTTTTTTATACGCAATCCTGGAACGTTATGAAAAACTGGAAGAATTTTCGTGTCCTTGCTGGATATACCGAAATGAAAACAAAACAAAACAAAAGAAAAAAAAAAACTACAACAACAACAACAACGACAACAAATAAAATGTATAAAAAGCATACTCTGCTGCATTCTGTTGTGATTTGACTTGGCGAAGAGAAGTATTTAACGCTGTTAATACAACAAAATATTCAAATAAAACAACAACAACAACAAAAATAATCTTACAAACTCTAAAAGAAGATAGAACAGCAACAACAACAACAACAACAACAATTTAAATAAAACATGAAAAGAATCAAATAACATGTGTTAATAAAATGAATAAAACAACAATAAACAAAATAGATAATGGACAAGAAAATATGGCAACACCTGATTAAAAACAACAAAATATTGATTTTTCGTTTTATTTATATTCTAACGGTAATTTAAAAACACAAGGGGCATGGTTGACACTAGGAACAGTAAAACTAAAACGAATAAGAGAAAAACATTGTTCGTGTTGCCTTTTTGAGAGTGTTTTAGTGTTTTTTTTTTTCATTTCATTTCAATATTTTTATTTTGAAACGGCACACTTCCAATTACTTTGACATTATTAAAGGCATTACCAACAAGAACAACAACAAAAACAGAAAAAAAAAACGGAATAAAACAAAGAGATTGAGAGAGCAAGAGAGAGAGAGAGAGAGAGGAGAGGAAACTGTCCTACTGACTTTTCTAACTCTCTGTGGCTTTCGTGTATCAGTGCGTGCGTGTGTGTATGTTTGGGTGTTTTTATTTTGTGTAAAAACCGCCACCGTTGATTTCTTCTTTCGTCCTAAATCTGAAGAGTGCGCACACGCTGATGCATTTTTATAATCACCAGGATTGTTGTTGCAGCCAGGATACATATTCTCACTACTGATAGAAAAGCAAACGAAGAAGACGAAGGCGAAGACGAAGAAGAAGCAGAATTAACGAAAGCACAAGAAAAATCTACAATCAAGGCAGTCATCCATCCATCCAACCATCCAGTCTCTCTGTTAGTGTTTGTGCAATACAGAAAAGTTTAGAATTGCATTTCAATGAAGAAATACAGGAAAAAAACCCGTGTGAACAAAACTCTTTACTTAATAGTACAATGAAAATGAAAATTAAAAGGAAAAAATTAAAAATGAAATTAAAATTGATAAACAAAAATCAGGCATTAAAACTGATAATTTAAGGATTTAAACATAACCACAATAGCAACAACAACAAGAACAATAGCAACAAATGGAAATCATCACCCTCATCACTGGAACGTATGGACGAAATTAATTAAAAAAAAACAAAAAAAAATATTTGTTTTGTTGCGTGTTTAGCAAACAAAAATAAAAAAAATGAAATTTTTACTAAGAAATTTTCTCTTGGTTTTTTTTTCGTATGTGAATTTTCTTCCTTCTTAAATTAATGCTCTCTGTACAATACAAAACAACAACAACAACAACAATGGCAACGGCAACAGCAACAGCAACAAGAAGAATCAAAATAATAAAGATTCACTTTCGTTAAATTGTAACGGGAAAGCAAGAAACAAAAAAACGTTAAAAAAAAGGAAACAAAAACGGAGATTTAAAAGCAATTCGTAATTATTTTTAAAAGCAATTTAGTTTGAAACAAAATTAAATTTAAATTAAACAAAAAAAAAACAAGAAAAAAACAAAATTAAAAACGTTTTTTATAAGTGCACTTAAAAGGCTGATTTTTTTTTTATTACAACAAAATAAAAAACGTAAAACCCATCTCTTTTATTATTAAGTTTTACAAAAACAAAAAAACAAACAAAATTAAATTAATAATATTTAACGACAACAAAAATAAAAACAAATCAAACAATTCTTTTTTAAAACAAAAAGCAAAAACAAGAAAAACGCGAAAATATTACAAATTTATGTTCTCTTTTTTAAAAATATTGAAAAAAAAAATTTAAGAAACGTATTTTTTTTTTACTCGAAACAATTATTTAAATGTTGTGATTCTAAGTTTTATTAAATTAAAAACGAAAAAATAAAAAATAATAAATTTGTTAAACAAAAACTAAATAAATAATCGCCGTTTAACAAAGTAAAACAAAATAAATCGAAGCGTATTCGTTAACAGAATGTAAGTCCTACACAGCCACAGTGTATTTCACACACTTACACTCACATTCCTTATCGTTCATACACATACGCATACATGCACACACACTTCATCCGTTTTATGTTTGTGTACGCTGAAGAGTGTGTGCACGTTTTCCTTAAATACCCAGCAAACCAAAAAATGTGTTTCGTATTAAATTGAAATCAAATTTTGAAAGGAGCATGGGCTTCTTTACAGTGATGCCAACTCTTAGGGCACCAAACGCGTGAATAAAAATGAAAAACGGGCTAAAAAGGGCTAAATTGAAAAAATTACGTTTTTAGTACAAAACAATTTCATTTTTTTCAAAAAAGCGTAAAAAGGGGACTAAAATTAAAAAGTCTTTTCAGATAAAGAAACCACAATTTTTAAACAAAACAATTTATATAGATAGATAATAGATATTATTGCTCTTGAGATCATTTTATATTCAATAGAATTAAGATACTAGATTAGTTTCAAATAGAAATTACATTACAATCTTTCAAAGTTGGTCATTGTTACATACGATTTGTACTTCTTGGTCTCCCTCTTCTTCATACATAAATCACTTTATATATGGTAATGAGACTTGTCTCTGTCAAGTGTTCTATGGAAGCAAATGATAAATTAATTGCAGTATATAACGATAGCGCAGCCTGACATTTCTTTTCCATCTAACTATTATGTAAACACAATTTTAAACTTTCAGCAAAGCTTGTGTTTCCCGGTACTTTTGGCAATTCTATGAAAATGTCAAAGAAGATATCAAGAAATAGAAGAAAAAAATTTTGCCACATTGGCTTACAATTCGACATTGTCAGGGAAACATAAGATAATATTGCCCTACAGAGTTAAAGGAAAAACGGGCTAAAAGGGCTAAACAAAAATACTGAAAAGCGCTGAAATTGCGCGTTTTTTAGTTAAGGGCTAAAAATTTTTTTTCGCGTTAAAGGAACTTCAAAAAGGGCTAAATCTAGTCCGAAAAGGGCTAAGTTGGCATCACTGCTTCTTTAACAAACACAAAGGAAAACGTTAACTAGACTACTCATGAAAATTGCACTACTTTAGCAGCCAATTACACAGAATGTCGGTTTCATTGTTTTCATGGCCAAAATGTCATTGCTTTATTGAATTGAAACAATGAAAGTTAAAAAATATCATTTTGAAATCACTTCAATACAGATCAGTGTCCTGACTTTCAGACATCAAAGCGAAAATATGAAAATCTTTCATCGGCGACTTCCTCTCAGCAGATTTCTGGCAAAAACTCTGAGGGTCAAAAAAAAAAAATTGACATGAAAAGCTTCTCAAAAACTGTATTAAACTGTAGGTCCCGGCTCTCATGTATAAAAATTAACGCCCACAACATACAGAGTGGTGTGAGAAGGTAGATCGAAATCCTTACTGAAGTGTTGTAATGACCAATTATGTGTGTGTGTGTATTGTGGGGCGTTGATTCGGCCTGAATAGCTTTTTTGCATGCTAGTACCCTTATACTGAGGTCGCCGTGGTCTAGTAGGTAGTGTGTTGGCTTATTAGACGAAAGACCCGAGTTCGAATCCCAGGTCCAGACATCAAAACGAAAATTTGAAAATAATTTTTCGGTGACTTCCTCTCAGCAGATTTCTGGCAAAAACTCTGAAAGTAAAAAATTGCCATGGAATGCTTCTCAAAAAATGTGTCGTTCGGAGTCGACTTTAAACTGTAGGTCCCGCCACTCATGTATAAAATTAACGCACACAACATAAGTGGTGTGAGAAGCTAGGACGTAGTACAATGGGTCAATTCGATCACCGAGTACTGTACTTGTCAGAATTGACAAGTACACGTCCTCTAACCTAACCTAACCTAACCCTATTCTTAGTTGAACAATTTAGAGGATGGAATTGCTCATAAACTGTATAGTAGTGCTTCACCTGACAGGCCATGCATTTAGTCGTGCACTCCTTTTGTATATCTCTCGATCATTAAAGAGCTTTGAGCTGTAGATTGGCCAATGAAATGCACTATGCATTGCAATTAAAAAAATACTTTCTTCAGACACACTATTCGTATGTGGAAAGCTCAAGTCACAGGCGTTTTTCCTGTTACCTACTGACTTAATCGGTCATTAAAACCTTTCAGCCAGCATTACGACCTAGCTTCTCATATCTCTTATGTTGTGTAAGTGTGTTAGTTTTAACCATAAGTGGCGGGGCCTACACAGTTTAAGGTCAACTGCGAATGATATTTTGCTTTAGGGAATGTATGATGTCCGAGTAGGTTACAATCAATGATATTCCTTTAAGAATGTCTGCCACCTTACCTAACTTAAGCTAACCTTGCCGATATAATAGAATTCCATTTATGAAAACTCACTATAGAGTCTTCAACAGTTTTGTACTCTTGCAGTTCAATGCCATATCCATTGAAGATTCTTAATTATCTGTCAATCTCACGTCCAAAATATTTCTCAAAATATTACGATGCAACTGTTAATCATCATAAAATTTCTGGTTTGCTGGGTTTTGCTTGATTGCATCCCTTATGGGGACAGGCATTATCAGCAGCATTCATCTTTTGAATTAAAACGTCACACTCGTAAACCTTGTAAATATTTATGCTTCAACATCTAAAGTGTTTAATTAAGAGGACTTATGAAGCAAATATTTTAAGGTTTAGGGGGCGATACATGTTACATACGTTCATACAACAATCACGATAATCCAGTCTATTAATTAATCAATCTGTCAATCAATCAATCAATCAATCATTAATCAATAGAAGAGTCGTCAATATCTTCGTTAAATTCGTGTATTTTGGCCTCCTCTGAATATTATATATTCCTTCATATCGCCTACAAACGTTATAAAAATCTTAAAAAAAAACAAAACCACTTGAAAAATGAACGAAAATTTGAAATATTTTTTAAAAAAATAATTTCAAACGAAAAACAATAAAAACAAATTGTCCAACATAAACGTGGGATAAGAAAAAGTAAATAATTTAAACGCACAAATCTCAAGACTCAATTGTTTTAAACAAAAAATAAAAACGAAAAAATTTAAATTAGAAAACAAAATAAAAAAGAATTCAAAAACAATCTACAAAGTGGAGTCAACAAGCACTGAAAGTGAACAATCATTTTGCCCATCACCCTCGCTTTCGCCAACACCGACATCATCGCCATTGCCATTGCCATCGCTATCGCCAACGCCATCGCCGACATCATCAACAGCATCGGCCTCATCGCCGTCGTCATCGCCTAAATGCCTAAACGCGCCGCCAGTAATAAATTTTAAACGCCTGCTTAAACGTAAATCAACGAATAGCGACGAGCCCACTAGCATTTCACTACACGAACACCCATTTGTCGACGACAAAGCCACGACGGAGAAAACAAATTTGGTTCTGATCCAGCAGCCTATAGGGCCGCGTAGGACAACAGCAGCAACAGTAGCAGCATTGACATCAGCAATCGCTGGTGGCGATGACAGTCACGTAACAACGACCTTTACAACGGCGGCGGCCCATTGTGAAACCTTAACGACAGCATCAAATGCTGTGGTCCGTAATGCAAAAGTTCCCTCAATTTCAATATTTCCCTTGCCGTCCAACACCACGGTACGTACCATTTCAACGGCCAATAAGGCCACTTCACCACCGCTGACTTTCATAACTTCGACTGCAAGCGCCAAGACTGCCACTCTGGTAAGAAGTGTGCCCAGTTTGGTGTTACAACAAAGACCACAACAACAACATCAATACCAGCAGACTGACAAGTGCACCATTTTAAAATTCGATGTGGTACGTAAGGCTACACACTCATCTACAGCGACCACTTCAACATCCACTTCGACCACAAATAATGCGATTATTGCCGCCGCCTCTATGTCGCCTTCGTCGACGGAAACGACGCTTATGATTCCTGCTAATGCTGTCAAATTCGACAGCCAAGATCTTGAAGAATTGGAGGAAGTATCGCCACAGCAACTGCAGACGACGAATCAAAACTTTGGCCAACAACATCAACAACAGCCTCATATTATATCGAATCAGCCGATTATAGTGAAAATCGAACCAACGCAGGCATTTCATATACTCGATGAAAATGATACACGCGTGCTTAGTTTACCTCTGACCGATAGCGATAAAGTGGGTGCCAGTTGGATTGATCTCAAGGATATTGCTGGCTTACAAACAGCTTCTGGTGCTACACTTTTGGATGTTTGTTTCGAACCGGTAACGGCTCTGTCAAGTAATACCAATAACAACAACAATAACAATAAAACCTCGACGATAACAACGGCAGAATCAATGACCATCGATATACCAACAGAAATTGTGATTAAACGCCATCATAGTCTAAGCAAACCCAACAATAGTCACAATACACCATCGTTGTCATCCATAGCATCAGCATCAGCATCTTCAACGTCCACTTCTACGGCGGCGACAATTGCAGCAGCCGCCTCCGCCTCCGCATCAGCTTCGACTTTGTCAACAACGACATCAACAGCTACAAAGGCGGCTGGGGTGGCCACAGTAACATCAGCTGCTTCAACATCCAGGGAACAATATACGGGACCGAGCACAAGTGGTGCCATGACAGGTTAGTTTGTAATTTTAAAACAAAAAGTTAAAAAAAATGGAGCGCGGTAACCAATTAATTACGCCTTCAATTAGATTACATTCAGGAATTGAAATATTTCCTACAGGAATTGAATTAATCATGAAATGTTATGTTAAGAAGGTTCAAAAAGTAAAATTTTTGCTAATAATCTGGACAGTGGCCAGTTAGATTAGTAGGAGTGCTGCTGAATATTCATTGAAACAGTCATGCATACGGGCCAAGAGAGATATTGGGATCAATATCCCATATACAGTAAGACCCCGCTTAACGCTGTTTTATTATTACGCGGTAGTATTGGGATTCCATGAAACGGCAAATCCACCAACCAAAAGCGGTGGACTATGTAGCGAAGGTGGTTATTATGCATCTGTTTCAACACTCTTTTATTAGTCTGTCTAGAAAAAGGATTCCAACTGTATTTTCCGAAGTCGCAATCACAGTACGAACGCATTTTTCCAATTGCCTTGTTTAACGCTGTTTCGTTTAGCGTTGAAACTTATTGGAATGTAACCCCCACGCATTAAGCGAGGTCTTACTGTATTATTACCGTAAACTTGGACACCATGCCACTTTATTTTTTTCGAAATAGATTTGGACAAGACGAAAATCATGTTCAAACAGCATTTTTGTTACAGAAAATGTGTTCAATGGTTTAATAAGCGCTCTTCAAACAAAAGACCAGCATTTTGTCTCGTCGAATCCTAGTCGTATATCATGGATTCTGCCCTAGCAACAGTGGTTGGTATCTTGGGTAAGGTGTATGCCAGAGATTAGCAATGAATCGTTTTTTCGCTACTCACAAGCACTCGTGAAGTTTTGAATAAAAGTTAGTCAACAATATTGAAATTTAACTATGTACTCCTGATTCATTTATATTCACTACACGGTGGATTTATAAGTACAGGTTGCAATGAGTATGAGTACAACGTTGACATCGAACTCATACCAAACAGAGCAAACACATAAGCTTTCAGTGACTATTATTTTGTGTTGCGTGTGTATGTTGAGTTATGGAGAGTCGGAATCACCAACATCATACGTGTTGTTAAATATGAATATGATGAGTACTTCAACTTTGAATATTAGTAGTGGTTCCATGATATTAAAAAATAAATATGAATGCTGGCATATATTTATCAGAAATTATGAGTATGATTCGATTTCACTTATCTTTTTGAGTACTCATTGCTGATCTCTGCTGTACATGGTTAACTCTTAAGGAGAGTTCCACCACCTTCGATCCAACTTCAGTTCATTTAATCTCACAAAACAGCTTTAAAACCGAAACGTTTACAATGGATTCTGTCATCGCAAGATCGGTTGCTGTCGTGGCTGAGGTGTACGACAAGAGATCAACAATAAGTATTCAAAACTATGAACAGATTCGAGTCATATTTGTAATTTCAGATACTTATAGGCATTCGTACTTATTTTATTATCATACTCACACTACTTATATTCATCGTACTCATACTCATCAACACGCACGATGTTATTGATTTCGACTCTCCATGACTCAGCATATAAACGAAGCACAAAATAAGTATGATTCGAGTACGAACACCACAATACTCGCTAGAAGGTTGTGTGTTTGCTTTGCTTGATGCCTTTGTGTATTTCTTTCTTCTTTTTTTGTAAATGCAACAACAACTAAGACTGCAAATTATGATGAATGATTCATATCACTCGAATCATTTATAAGTATTATAATGATTTTTTAAATCTATGAGTCTGAATGAGTTGGCGTATGAATCAAACATATTTCGAATGGTATGAGTTTGATGTCAATGTCGTACGCATACTCATTGCAACCATTACTTATAAATCAATGTTGTACTGAGTACGAACGAATCAGAATTGTTGAACAGTATTGAATCTGATTCACTCATACTCAAAACTGCATGAGTACTTATGAGTAGCTAAAAAACGATTCATAGTTGATCTCTGGTGTATGACAATTAGGTAAGATTTGGTCTGATGGTCACCTGCACTTACAATACTAATCGTCACGTTTTTTATCTTTAAATAAAATAACAGGCCGACTATGGATCTATGGATGCCATTTAGGCAATTTTTGTGCCACTTTCTTTCTTTACATTACTTTAGATTTGAGATAACGATATGCTTACATATACATACATATCTTAGAAATAAACCGTTATTATTCATGTTTTAATTACTTTTCATCTTTCTTAGGCAAAGAACCCATCTTCTCAGGTGTTATATGTTTGTTGATTTTATTATTGTTAAAATGTTAAAATGAGGTTAAAAGTTCAATAACCATTCAGTTGTATTTGTGCTTTTTGTGGAAATTAATTGTTGGAAATAATAATTTAAAAAGATAAAATTTTCAACAGCTAACAGCTATACACTCGTGTGCATGACTTAAGCAAAGTTTAAGCGTTTCTTCTACTATTTTTATTTTTTTTGGGTTTGTTGGTGGTATCACAATTATGGCCAAAATACATACTTAGTCAAGGTCAATTACATATAAAATGTATTTAAAATTGATTATTGCAACACCAGTATAACATGCAACCGCAACAAAAAAAATAAAATAAAACCAATTTCTGTTCGTTTTTCGTTTTTTTTTTTTTGGCAATTGCGGTCGTTCTGTAATAAAGTGTAAAAATCTAAAGAAACAGCATAAAAATCAAAAAAAAACCAACACAAAAATTGATAATAAAATAGCATTTCAATTAAAATCTCAACACTATACATAAATACATACATACATACATCCATACATATGTATTCGTATGCATGTACGTATTTACGTCTATCTGTCTGTCCTATACTTTGCCATTAGATTACCAGAATTATAAGCAGCAAAAAATTAAAAAGAAGAAGAAGAAATAATCCATAAACCATTGATCGTTTGTGTATGAGTTTTTTAAAGTACGGTTATGGTTAAGAATTGCACATTTTTTGGGGGGTTTGAAGAGTGTTGTTACAGGGAGCATGTAGTTCTTCATTTATTTTACCAAAAACAAAAAAAAATTATTGAACGTTTTGGGCCGTTTTTGTTGTTCTTTACAGAACACATGTGTTTATACATGTGTTCCTAAACAACTACTGGTTTACTGTCAGTGTTCTCTAATCCCCACCCCCCCCCCTGCTGTTGCTTTTCCTTTACTAAAAAACCATCAACTTTTTTAATATTGACTGTGTGTGTTGCTGTTTTGTTTTTTTGGTTTTTTTTATTGAAAATAATTCTTGTTCTTGCACAACATTCTTGTTGTGTGTATAACATACATATACAAACGTAAACGTAATGTAATCATACACTAACTACACTACTACTACTGCCACAACAACCACAACAATAACTACAACTGATACTACAACTACTACAACAACTACTGCTATTGCATACTACTTGTATTACTTGTTCGTACGTTCGTTCGTTCGTTCGTTCTTCTTAACAAACTTGTACAACATTTTATAACGGTATAATTTGTAGTTGACGTTTTTACCGCTATGGTTCGTAATACGGTAAAACGGAATGTATACAAAATAAATGTGTATGTGTATGTGTATGAGTGTAAGTGTATGTGTGTTTGTTTGTTTGTTCGTTTTATATCTATTGGCCAAAACGTTATATCGTTACCAACTGCAACAATAACAAATAAAAACTCTTACTAAAGTCGGCGAACAAGAAGAAGAAGAAGAAGCAACATAAGCCTTCAGCTTAAAAAAAAAACAACGTTACACCGAGAACAACACAGAGTAACACACACACATACACTCAGTAACACAAAGAATAAGAACAACAAAAGCAAACAAAAAAAAAAACACTAAGAACAGCAATAGCAACACCAACAGCAACAAGTTCTTTGATATTCTGTATGTTAAAGTAAGCCTGACTTACCACCATCAGCAGCAGCAACAGCAGCAGCAAACACATCGACAGCCAGTCAGTTAGTCTGCTAGTCATTCAAGTCAACCGTTTGTTTTGCCTCAAACTGACACACACACACACACATACATATACACTCGCACACATATATTATATAAAACTGAAATAAAAACGGTAAATAGTATAGAAATTGCAAAATATTTACAACATGGATGGCAACGTTCTTTGGCCAAACAACCACTACTAACACAGTTACTGTCTGCTTGCCAACCTAATGTTATGTGCCTCCAATGTAATGTTTATCTTATTGTAGTAGCAGAAGAAGCAGAAAAAGCAGAAGAAGAAGACAAAACAAATTTAGATTTTTACTGTTACGGCTTTGGAGTAGTTTAAGAATTTTTAAGGGTTTCCAGAATTTATTTCGATGAAAGGGTTTCCAAAAAAAAATTTAAATATTTTTTTTTAATCGTACATTCTCTTTTTTGTCTTCATGAGATGTCAAAATTCAAAATATTCAGATGGCCGTGGCATTATCAATGCAGAGTAAGAAAGCATATATGACCCCCCAGTATGTCACCTCTATGGCCTCATCGATGGATGGGTCAGGAGGGAAGAGCAGAGACGTTAGGGGAACGGATCGGGTTGTTCTGTTTCTAGGCGTCTATGGCCTGCTGTGGACAGCAAGAGGACAGAGTAGCTGCTGGGCTTGGTTAAGGCCAGCTTAAGGCTGGTTGTCGGTTTTATCATGGGGCACTGCGAGATTAGGTCGCTAACGGGGATCTGGAACAGATCCCAGCCGCACTATTGCAGGGTATGTTGCGATGAGGAGGAGTTGGAGACTGTCAAACATCTCCTCTGCAACTGCCCAGCCCTTGGTAGGTTGAGATTGAGGACCCTTTGAGAACTTGAGTTCTGTGTCGAGAGCCGACATCAAGGCTCTCCACAGATTCATTAGCAGCTTGGGCTGGTTGAAAGGTGCTAGGGCTTCATAAGTGTAGTCGCACTCTCAACCTCTATTGTTTTGTGTCTGTTTCTTTTCATTCCCCCGTTTCCCATTCCCCCTCCCCTTCCCTACTTTCCTATATCCTCCTTTTCCTTCCTCCCCTAAGGAAAATGTACAATGGGTCAATTTCGACCTCCGGGTACTGTGCTTGTCTTGACCGACATGTGCACGTCCTCTAACCTAACCTAACCTAAGAAAGTATTTATTTTTGTTTATTTAGAAAACCCCCAGATGTTACGTGTATAAAGCGACTATGGTGGACCGCATTAACAACATTCTGCGAGATGTTGGCGGCCCTATCTAATGGAATAGAATACCAATGTCCCTCAGGGATTTACACACATAGCGCACGAACATCAACAATGTTCGTTAAAAAGAGTGTAAAAATGCATTCCGTTGCTTGTCAGCTTTCAGTGAAGCAGGTTCTCGTCGCTTCTTTTTGAGTTTTTTTTGTTTTTTTGTATATCAATTATACACTCGAAGAAAAATTACAGTAGGATCCACTATTTTCAAATGAGATTCACTAATTGCAATGAGATATAATCTCCATTTTTGGAAGAATATTTGTCAAGTTAAATATGCAGTTTTCAGTACATTTTCCATTATTAGCTTACACTTAAAAATATTACTAACAATATTCCTCTGGGTTGTAGACATGTCTCTCACAAATACACTTACATTTTTTGCATTTTCTCTTTATGCTGATGTATGATTATATGATACCTAGAGTGACGACGAGATTGGAATACCTTCCGTAACACATGCATACGTAATTGGCCATTACAAGACTTCAGTCAGGATTACGTTAATTATATACGTGAGTGGCGTGAATACAGTTTAACATTGATTGTTGAGAGGAAAAAAGAAGAAATAATTTTTTTTCATATTTCGAACCTGGGCTTTACGCCTAATAAGCCACATAGTGATGTTAGATTTGTCCTGAGCACCCTGGTGTTCTAGTGGCAAGTGTGCTAAACTATTAGCGTGAGGGTCGTGGATTCGATTCCCACCAGAGACTCTGTTCTGTGACACTACACCGAGCAAACGGTCCAAGCTACTCAGTTCGTACTTAGAAAATAATTTGTAATTTGTCGCCGTGGTCTAGTAGGTAGTGTGCTGGCTTATTAGACGTAAAGCCAGGGTTCGAGTCCCAGGCCAGCAGCCATCAAAAATAAAAAAATACAAAAAGTATTTTTTTGGCGATTTCTTCTCTTTCTCTTCTTGTTTCTCAAAAATCTGTCGTTCGGAGTCGACTTTAAACTGTAGGTCCCGCCACTTCTGTATAAAATTAACACACACAACATAAGTGGTGTGAGAAACTGCGGGCTTCTTAGGGACGATTGCTGTAGACTGTGTAATGGTAAAGATATAGCACTGGCCATTTCATAAGTCACCATCAGCAACTCGTTTCCTTACCGTTCGCATCTTCCCTCTTTCCACCTTTTCTAAAACCTGCACAATGCACTGCATGAGTAGGGGTCATCTCCTGAGTGCAGGTTTAATTAAAAAAAAAAAAAAAAATTTAATCAATAAATGTGTGGTACGGAATGACATGAATTCATAAAGGATCCAGAGTTTTCGATGTCTCTTTGAATGCTCGATGACTGCTTTATCTTCCAAGAGGCGATTTACGCCATTAACGCCCTCCAGGTACTTTACGGGTGTAATTACTGGACATAGTATTATTCAGCGTACAAATGTTTTACTGCATGGGCTGCCCAATGAGTCGCAAATGTCTGACTCTATAGAAAAACTAGTCTAAGGCACTTTGGCATTTTGATGTGATCACCAAATAATTAGCGGGTCTATTTCTGCTATGTTCTCGATGATCCTGCTAAAGTTTTGGCAGTAAGTAAGCTTGGTAGGTAGCATTAAGTATGTCACATTTCTTGACACTGGCTTTGTAAATTTTTGAAATACGATAAGTTTTTATTGTAAAAGATTAACAGAATAACAGAAAAAAATTCTGCCAACAACTTAAGCTCAATATCAAAAAGAAAAAGAAGACACCAATAAGTCAATCAAAACAAATAACCGCTATAATCGATAAGACGATTAGATCTCTAAAGAAATTTTTTTAATGGCTAAAGAAACAACAAAAACAAAAAAAGTTTTTTCAACAAAACTTAAGAGTTTAATTTGTTTTTTCGTTTATGTTTTGAACAAAGTCAAGGTAAATAATTTAAAAATCGAATAAAATTTGCAAAAGCAAAAATAATGTTGAAAATATTACAATTAGTGATGGGGCTGCTTTATTAACGCTTATTATGTTAAACGTTGGATAATAAATTTTTTAAAGTTGCGTACATACATACACACGTACGTTACAAAATGATAAAACGCCAATCAAAAGAAACTCCCTCTCTAGATGTCTATAAAATCGAAAAAAAGTAAAAGAATTACGTCTTCCTATACATATGCTTGCTATCAGTACTTCTTTTACTACCGCATTAGTCAAACAGCAAGAACATTAGCCATTAAAATGCTTAGAAAATGGTTAGAAATACCGAAAAAATAGACAAAAAATCGCAACAACTTGAAATAACTGAAAACCGCTTTACAATACCATACAGAACATATGTATGCATGTGTGTGTGTGTTGTAGTGTTCTAAGAGTGAGAATAATACAACTACAACACCAGCAATAATAAAAAAAGAACTTCCACAACTATTTATAGGCTATTCACCTTTTGCATACTGTGCTTATAAGCGTCCCACTTTCCAACCGAACCGAACAGAACAGAATAAAAAACAAAAAAAAAATATCGACAATAAACAAACCAATAAAGAACAACAACATTAGCAAAAAATATTCAAACAAACAAACGAAAAAGAAGAACAAAAAATAGAAGAAAAGACGAAAAAGAAGAGTTTCTTTCTAATCATACATTTTAAGAACATAAATGACTTGCGGCTTAAACAAACTTAACGTCTTAAGTCTGACTAAATGACTGACTGACCGACTGACTTAAAGAAATAACAGAACCATGTTCCGCCACAACAATTCTCTGTTTGACTCTCTTCGTCATCAATATAACTCCATCATTACTAATGTTCGCTCTCTCTCTCTCTCTCTATCTCTCTATCTCTGTGACTAACTACCTGAGAAACAGCACGGAATCCCAGGCATTCTTTTTGTTTTATGTGTGCGATCCTCTCATAGCTGCCTCTCATAATTTTGCTTAAGAAATTACGTCAAAAATTCTAGTAAATCAAGTATAATGGAATTGAATGAATATGACGACTTGACTTGCCATAGAAAATACTTACTTAGGCAAGCGTGTGTATGTGTGTGTGTGTGTGTGCGGTTGTTTTCTATTTAGAAAGAAATCATGCACTTTCTTAACCAACCAACAACTACAATAACAAACAAACATTGTTCATAACGAAAGAGTTCGTGTATCCGAATAGAACTTAAAACGATTATTCAAAAATTCAACACGATGGCGGTCAAGTGGTCAAATAAAATGATTTTTGTTGTGTGTGTGTGTGTGTGTGTGTGTATGGACAACGAACCACTTGATCAAACAGAAAAGGATCGCCTACACAAATGAGTATGTATGTGTGCTGGCAGTTCAATACATTGAACTATTTGAATAGGAAAAGAAAATCTAAATTAGTGTTGCTAATGCTTGAGTATGTTTTCATCAAGTGCGTTGTGATTATCTGCTGGTAATTGGAACGAAAGCTTACAACTCATACAGTGATTTAAGAAATACTGAGTTGTGGTCTAGGCTAGTTTTACGAACTTAACTCATTTGCTGCCAAGGACGAGTATAATTGTCTTTGACAGGCTATCCCGCACTGTCAAGACGAGTATACTCGTCCTACTTTAAATTTATTATAACATGCAGGCTTTTGAATTAGCACATCGACAATAGTGAATTTCTAAGTGTTGCCAATTCTCGTAATGTATCTCGTTTTATTCCATTTTCTTTATTTTATCCATTTGCGTGATTTATTATTTGTTTTTATACTAAAACGTAAGCAAATACGAGAATGGATATCGAGTTCTTCTGCCTTCCTATTGCCAGCGACGAGTAAATGTGCTCTTACCAAGAAATAACAGGGTTTTGGGCAAACAATAACCCTCAAAATATTGTAAATGGCAATGGGAATGACTTCATATAATTTAGTCAGGATTACCACCTATCTTCTCACACCACCCATGTTAAGTATGTGTGTGTGTTAATTTTATGCATGAGCAGCAGGACCTACAATTTAATGACGACTCCGAACAACAGGAGGAGTTTTAAGGAGACTTCTTAATTGCAATTTATTTATTTACTCCCGAGAGTTTTCGTTTTATTCGAGATATCTGACCACGTGATATCCTCACACTTAATAAGCCTAAAATAGGCCTATAACTAAAAAGTAAATTCATTTCTTAATTGCATGTTGCAGAGTCTAGTCTAATGACAATTGTTTTCTTTTAAATCCAGATCAGATTAGAAAGTATTTGAATGGCCAGCCCTCGTTATTAAAAGAAAAGAGAAAAAATCAAAATTCATATAAAAATGCGCAAAAATAAATTGAAAAGTGAAAATCGATTGTGAAACGCGGTTGCATTTAAATTTCAAATGATTTGCAAACGAAATGAAACATGATATGAGGAGAGGAGAGCAGAGAGCAGAAAGCAGAGAGAATAAATTAATAATTTCGAATTCGATCTAAAAATTGTTGTGAATTTTTGGTGAATGGTGGCGGCGTTAGTAAATCAGCGGAATTATTAAAGCAAACTGAACGCAAAATGAAAGGGGCAGACAACTCCAGAAAGTTAATTTATGGAATTTTTTTTTTCTTTTTGGCGTTTTTTTTTCTTTCCTTCTTTCTGCACAAAAACACATGATGTAACACCGAAATGAACGAAATGAAGGTAGACTTAAAGACTTTAATCAATTTCTTAGCGAAATTTTCTTGGCTTAATGATGCTGATGCTGCTGCTGCTGCTGCTGGGACTGGTGACGATGATGGTGATGATGATGATAATGATGCTGGTGGTGGTAGAGATAAAGACCTTGAACATCTATTGACTAAAGAAGTGAAAGAAATGTAGCTGGTGTTTTAATTTAAATACAAAATTTTTATTTTTTTTAATCTTTTTTTTGTTTTTTGTTTTTATATTTGAAACCCAATTTACATTTTTGTTACTATTTATGGCGTTTCTATTTTAATTTATTTTTTATTTTTATTATTATTTTATGTATGTTTTGTTGTTGCGTGCAAATTTTATGTTTTTTTTTTGTTTTAATTTTTTGCAAACTATTCATACGACAAACTTACTTAAAAATGTTTGTGCAACTTTGAACTTAAAACAATGCAAATCGACGGACAGACCGTGTCAACCATCAGGTCAAATAAATTATTATTTTTGCAAAAAATTATGTACGTTGTGTGTGCAAAAAAATTTTGCAAATTAAGCTGAAGATGAATTTCAAAAATCAATAATTTTGTTTGGAAAAAAAAATTCCATTTCATTTGCTTAATTATTAAACGGATGTCCTTTTAAATGTGTTAATGATTATAGTTTTGATTATTAAACTTTCTAAAACAATAAATTTTGATTAAGTTTTTATTTATAACAACAAATTATTCATGAAATTTTTATTAAACTTTACAAGCCATGTTTGATTTGAATTGAAATTAAAATGTTAAAAATTTTTTTCTGTTTTTATGTCTATAAATGGATTTGAAAACTGTAAAAATAATTTGCATTTGCCTATTAGATTCAGATTTTACAATATTTATTATTTACTGACTCATCTGGTGCGAATCGTACCCAAGACCCTCTCACGCTAATAGTCTAGCACCCTATCCACTAGACTATCAAGCCACTCGGGTGTTTTTTGTGACACAAATAATCATTTTCATATTTTCTATGGCCAATAATTATCTTTTTCCAGGGCTTATATTGCCCGTCATTACAAAAAAAAAACATTTATTTTCCTTTGTTATTATTAATGTCGTTTCCCTTATCTATAACGGCTCTCTTAATCCTGTTACCCTAACTAACCTCAGGATATTGTTTGATATCAGCATTATTGTCCTGAAGGAGTATTTTAATATTGCGACAATACGATATTTTGTACTGCCCCCCCTCAAACTCTTTAGGGTATAATTTCCCCCCAAAGCCTATTACACTCACAAACTTCAGAATGTTGTTCGACTGTTAAAGATAACAATTCCTCAACCAGCACCTGTATTACATCCAGCTGTATCCATGAATTTCAACATAACATTGGATCTAGCACAGGATTTTCTAATTGTTCTTCTTATCTGGTTCAGCATTTCCGACAGTCGCATACTATCTTTGATTTAACCTCATAGGAGTCTTGTGTTTGGATATCACTCTGTTAATATTGTTATGTCTCGCCCTTTGTAGCTTCTATCCAAGTTAGTTTGAGTATTTCTTTAACAGCATAGACTTCTACTTGGAAATTATCCTCGAGTTTCTCTGTGGTCTTACATACATAATTGGCCATTACAACCCTTCAGTCAGGATTACGACCTAGCTTCTCACACCACTTATGTTGTGTGCGTTAATTTTATACATAAGTGGCGGGACCTACAGTTTAAAGTCGACTCCGAACGACAGATTTTTGAGAAGTTTTTCATGGCAATTTTTACTCTCAGAGTCCCTGCCAGAAATCTGCTGAGAGGAAGTCGCCGAAGAAATATTTTTCGTTTTGATGTCTGACCTCTATGGTTTTGGAATATTTTATTCTGTCACTAAAATCTCCTGCTTCTGCCACCTCAAGGTCATTGTCAGAGATCAGCAATAAATCGTTTTTTCGTTACTCATAAGCACTCATCAAGTTTTGAATATAATTGAGTCAACAATATTGAAATTTAACCATGTACTCCTAATTCATTCGTACTCAGTACAACATTGATTTATAAGTACAGGTTGCAATGAGTATAGGTACAACATTCAACCTCAAACTCATACCATTCAGAAGCCTTCTTTTAATACTTATAAATGATACAAGTACCAATATCCCTAAGGGGAAGATCATCTTCGGCTTTTAACCTACATAGGGCACGAACATCAAGACTAATCGTTAAAAAGAGCGTAAAAATGCGTTGCTTGTTGAATTTTTGAAATTTTTTTTGTATATCAATTATACACTCGAAGAAAAATTATAGTAGGATTCACTATCTAATGATAATGAGATTCACTAAAAACAAGGAGAAATGATCTTCATTTTTGGAAAAATATTTGTCAAGTTAAATAAGCAGTCTTTAGGGATTTGATGATGTACATTTTTTTCTATATTTTCCCCTAGATAAACATATTATTAGATTACAATTAAAAATACTAGGTTACACTTGAAAATATTATTAACAATTTTCCTCTGGCGTATACATATACCGCTCCCAAATACACTCACATTTTTGTCAAGTTGGCTTTGTGCCGACATTTGGTCTTAGTTGTTGTTAGACAATTACAACAAAAGAAAAAAGACAGAGCAGCAAGCACAGTAAACTCACAACCTTCTAGTAGTAAGTAGTTTTAGTGTTCGTATGCGAATCATTCGTATTTTGTGTTTGGCGTATATGTGGAGTTATTGAGAGTCGAAATTAATAACAACATCATACGTGTTATTAAGTATGAGTATGATAAGTACTTCAAACTTGACCATCATGATATGCATGCAGTGCATAATATCGGATTTATATTCATCATGGGTACTTATGGATGTTTATGGCAAGTGAAACGAATGACTTGTACAAGCATTTTTCCTTTACCATCTTCATGTGCATCAACATTAAGATCAGCATCGTTATGCACGTTTTCAACAACAAAAATAACAAAAAAAAAAAAGTTTAAAATTTTACGAGCATACACATGGTATGTTAATCTCTAATATTATCTAATTTGTATGATTATCTATTAAGAAAAAAAAAAAACAACAACAACAATAGAAATAAAACATTTATGAAATCATAAGGCAATTATCTAAGAGGTTTGTTTCTATTTTTTGATAATCAAATGAAATGTTCGCATGTTTGAAATGGAATATGCATGCATACATACATACAATATATGTCTGTCTGTCTGTCTGTCCATTTACCATCCGTTTTGTATGGAATTGCAAACATATTTTCTTCATCTCTTCTTTTGTCTTTTTTTTCCAATTTTTTTTTTCTTCTCTTCATTTTACAGTGAACTCGCGGTAATGTAAACATTCAATATAATGAACTATCCACCAATGTGAACACTAATGGTGTTTTCTTTTCTACAAAAAAATGTGCATTTTATTAAGGAAAAATGCAATTTTGCGTTTGTTTCTTAAAAATGTTTCGCCCTCTAAAAGGGTGGTATGTTTTATTCTAAATAATTCGCACTTGCCAATGGTGGAGGGCATTGCATTTTATGCCCTGTATAAATCGAGAGTGCTGATAATGCTCTGCAAAGCAGATGACTTTTGTTTATTCAAAGGGTTACCAGATGATATTTAAAAAAAAGTCGCCTGGCATACCCTTATTTAAATATTTGTGTTATGTTCTTCTCAAATAAAAAATGCCATTACTACAGGGTTGGTCAAAAATTATTTTAATGCACCTTGTAAGAGGGTGACATTTTCTTTGTAGAAAAGAAAACACCATAAGTTTTTTTAATTTTTGGGGATTTCTTAATTTGTAATGGCATTTATTCTGTAATTAGAATTGCCAAACTTCATTATAGGCAACGATGAAAAAATTCACATTTAAGGAAGGAGTTTCTATTCTAGAGGCCTCCTTAAACCGAATTGGTAAAGAAACTTAATTTATTATCTGATGGAAAAGCATTTTGAATATGGTAAATAATGATGATCCTGAATATAATGTCCCTTTGAGCGTTTTAAAAGAAAGATGGCAATCGGAAATTAGGTTAGGTTAGGTCGTAGTGGTAGCTCTGATATCACAAAGCTCACTTGAGCACGCATGGCGGCCCGTTGTGATGCCACGGGTGAAACACAGTCCCTGTACTAACCAAGTTCCGCCAAATCGGAAATTAGATCTTTAGAAAATACTGCAGCAGATCTTCTACAGACATTGTGCCCTCAGGAACTATTTACTGCTGTAAACATTAGAGATTTGATCAATAATCCTTGTAAGGACATCACGTTTTTTGATGAAAATAATTTACATCAAGAGTTCCGACGATGATGGCGACTGTTTTATTGAAGCGACTGAAAACAACATTAAAACCAAAGAACCTGTTGAAATTTTTAACAATGCTGTGCAATGGGCTGAATTTCAAATGATTCGATCAAACTGACTCGTTTTACTTTTGGTCGCCTAACTCGAGCGATAATATTGAATTTTGATTACTGTCCAGTAAACCAATGGAAAAACGTTCTTTTCAGTGACGAATCAAAATTCAAATAATCGCTAGTGATGACATAACTCGAGTTAGGCGATCAAAAGTAAAACGAAGTACAAAAAGAATTTTGTGTAAGGCCCGTCAAACATGGAGGCGGTCGTGTCATGGCCTGGGGATGTTTTTCTGCCAATGGTTTGGGCCCACTTGATCGTATTGATGGAATAATGGATAACAGATTATATTGCCATATGCTGATTGGTAAATAATGCCTTTACATTGGACGTTTCAACAAGACAATGATCTGAAACACACTTCTAAGGTAGTAGAAACTTGGTTTAGGCAAAAAATATTAATCTTATGGAGCGGCCACCTCATTCATTGGTCCTGAACCCAATAGAAAATCTCTCGTCAATTGTAAAACAGCGGATTGATCCGCAATAACGTCCAAAATGCTGACGAGTTGCTTTATCGGATTAAAAATGCGCGGTATGCTATTCCACAGGCTACTATTAATCATTTCATAGAGTCGATGCCACGAATATGCAAAACCATAATAGATAGTAAGGATTTCGCTACGAAATATTAAGCAAAAAAATATTTTACCGTGAAATATTTTTAAGTTGCAATTGTTTTGTCTTACAGAAAAAAAATGGGACAAATGGGAAAAAAATGGTAATAGGTAATTTTTTCCGATTTAGCTTGGTTAAGTTTCCCAAATAGCTATTGGTGGTATTCGATTCTGAAGTTGGACCAAAAGGGGTCCAAAAAGGGGAAAGGGGCCAAAAACGGGAAAATTGAGTGCATAGCATATAAATGGAGCTTTTGTCGGAGCACATTATAGGCTAAAAATCTTTTCAAAATTTTTATCAAAAGGGTAGAAGAAATGGGACAAAGGGAGAAAAAATGGTAATAGGTATTTTTTTACGCTTTCGCTTGGTTAAGTTTCCCAAATAGCTATTAGAGGTGTTCCGTATCTAAAGTTGAAAAAGGGGAAAGGGGTGAAAAACGGGCAAATTAAGAGCATAACGAATCACGCCTGAACGCTTGAGCCGATTTTCTTGAAATCGAGATTTTGTCGGTGCAGGTTATAGTCTATAAATCTTTTAAAAATTTTGAACCAAAGGAAAAAAAATGGGACAAAGGGAGAAAAAAGGGCAAAAATTAGTACTTTATGCATAAATGATTTATTTTATTTGTTTTAAAGGTATTTTTTTACGATTTAGCTTGGTTAAGTTTCCCAAATAGCTATTGGAGGTGTTCCGTTTCTAAGGTCAACCAAAATGGGTTCAGAAAGGGGAAAGGGGCGAAAAAATAACCCGCACAACGCCTGGTACAATCTGCTAGTACAATATAAAGAAAAAGTCACAATTGAAAATATCAACTACCCCGACATTAATTAGTTCACATTATCGGGAATTCACTGTATTTTGTTTCTTGTCGTTTTTAGTTTTTAATTTTTGAATTAATTTTGCATATTAAAAATATTATGAAATCTGTTTTTCTGCAGATTTAAAGGTAAAAAAAATAAATGGAAAATAAAAAACAAAAGAAAGAAAGAAAGAAAGAAAGAAATACGCTCCACAATCTGTTAGAGTTCAATGGAAACATTCGTATCCGAATGTGAGGAGTATAGTTAGTTACCCTAGTATAACTTTGATGCTTTGCTACAACGTTTGTCTAATCAATTTTGAGAGAGTGTGAGTGCCACCTAAAGAAATATACACACACACACAGACACAAACACACACACACTCTATTAACCGAATAACGCAAATAAAACAAAAGAGGTAATAAAAAAAAAATGTTGTTGGGTTGTTGGTTTTTTTTTCTTCTTCAAAAAAACAAAAAAAGAGGTGATAGTGCAAAAAATACAACAACAATAACAATAACCACTTCGTTAACAACAATAGCAATAGCAAATAGCAACTTTTGTAATAAACCAAAAACAAAAAAATTGTGAAACAACCAAAAAAAAAACAAAACAAAAAATAAAGTGGAAAAAAAATTTTAAAAATTATTCGCCAAGACCAACGACCACGTTCAGGGCTACATGTACAAACAAACCCGACCAAATCATCCATTACAAGCAGCATACAGCAACAGCAACAACAGCAACAGCAACAACAGCAGCAGCAAACTGTATAACAAAGTTTTTGTCTATTTTGTTTCGTTTTCTGTTTGTTTGTTTGTTAGTTTGTTACTGTGTGTGATGGAAATTATGATTGTTTTTTTGTTTAAATTTTAAATTTTTATTTCCAATACGTACGTATATATGTATGTACGTAAATATTTTTAACAAATATTTAATTAATGTATTATTACGTAGCAATCGACTAATTTTAAACGGTTCCAAGGGGGGTCATTATTGTACACAATTTGCCAGTGTTAGTGTAAGGTAATCGTGTGTTTATAATGAAATATTCGCCTTTTTCTAAAGGGCTTTTAATTATTAAAAGTTAAAAAGAAAACAAAAAAAGTTTTTAAAAATTAAGAAATTTATATTTTCAAGCACAGAAGCCATTTTGTTTTTATAATTCCATTAAACAGAGGCCTTTTTACAGAGTTGGCAGCATTTCGTTAAGAGGTCAGTATACTTCTTAAATTTCAAAAAATCGTCTATTTTTTATTATCTTTTTAATTAATTTTGTAGAGTTAAGCTAGAAATCTTCTCTTCCCTCAAACGATACAAAAAAAAAAATAAAAAATAGACGAAAAAAGCGTCCAGGCACGTGCAACTTAAACGGTTTTTTCGACTTGGCGATCACAATTTAGCAAAAACTACTAGATTTTGCTAAAATATTATCGCCAATGCCCCTTAAATGGGTTGTTTTGTTTTGATTTGTTTAAAAAGATTGATAAAAGATCCTTAGGAAGTATAAGCCAGTAGTAGCCTATGAAAACTTGAAATGTACTATAGCACGCAATGCAACTTAAGAAACAACAATTTTCAGCAGATTGAATCTAGCGATGACAGCATTATAAGCGATTTATTTGCCAATTTCTTTTCCACAACTTATTCGGATTCAACTTATAATGATTCCATTGATTATCCCTTTAAAATAAATACAAATTCCACTGTATCTATATCTTTAATCAACATTCCTGCTATTTCTATGGAATGAAGAAAGCTAAAGTTCTCCTATAACTTTGGACCTGATAACATTCCTAGTAACATCTTAATTAATTGCGCCGACGCCATAGCTGTTCCACTATCATACTTATTCAACAAATCGATTAAATGTGGTTATTTTCCTAACGTTTGGAAGGATTCATTCATTATTCCTTTGTTCAAGTCAGGAAATAAATCCGATGTTACAAATTATCGTGGTATTGCAAAACTGAGTATAATTCCAAAACTATTTGAAAAAATGATTACTAATGATTTATGTTATCAGGTTTCTAGCTTGATATCACCTTATCATGCACGGTTTCAGGAAGAAGTGTTTAACTGCAACAAACATCTTTCAACAGTTGTTTATCGTGGATTTTTTCATCAGCAACAAACAGACGTTATCTACACGGATTTCAGCAAGGCTTTTGATGAAGTTAATCATGTCCTTTTGAAGAGGAAACTTCATTTAATGGGATTTACTGATCTTAGTTTAAAATGGATTTACTCATATTTAACTAACAGAAAACAAACCGTACTTTTTAAAAACTGCTGCTCCAGAAGTATTGATGTCCTTTCTGGTGTACCTCAGGGTAGCCATCTTGGACCGCTTCTGTTTTCATTGTTTATTAACGACGCTAATGACGTAAAAATTTTCCTAAGTTATCGTCGAATTTCCGATCAGAAACTACTTCAAAAGGACCTAAATTCGTTTCAGTTATGGTGTAATTTAAATTTAATGCAGCTTAATCTAAAAAAATGTAAATACATGAGATTTGTAAGGAAGAATCTGATTCCTGCAAAATATGCTTTTGATGGATACGATCTTGAGCTTGTAGATAACTTCCTGGATCTAGGAGTTTTACTTGATCCCAAACTAAATTTTATTCCGCACATAGCTATGACAGTGAATAAAGCAAGAAGCGTACTTGGTTTTATAAAACAGTGGTCAAAAGAATTTAACTGATCCTTATGTTGCTAAATCGCTCTACACATCTCTTGTGAGGCCTATACTAGAGTATGGATCCATAATATGGGGTCCTCTCCTATTCCGATGTCATCGAATCTGTCCAAAAGCAATTTCTGATATTTTGTCTACGAGGACTGAATTTTAATCCCACTAGCTTACCATCTTATTCTGCCAGACTAGCATTAATCAAACTTCCCACACTTAAAAGTCGCTGAACTATGTTAAATATCTCGTTCTTATACAATGTAATCACTGGTGATATTGGCTCCAATTTTTTAATCCCTGATATCACTTTTAATGTTCCTCAACGTCCGTCACGTCATTTTACACCATTATCAATACAATTTTTTAGGAACCAACTATGGTGCTGGTGCTGATCCAATAAGGAGAATATGCAGCGAATTTAATAAATTGTATAATCTGATTGATTTTTCTTATTCGAATAATGTCATAAAAAATAATATAATCAAGTATTTAAATTCTCAGCTTTTGTAAATTAAATTTAATGTCATAGTTTGTAATGTTATTGCCTGTAGGAATATTTCATAGGCATATACAAATAAAAATTATGTGGCCTCATGAAACAAAGGAAGTTGTATCCCTTTTTAACAGGACCAGAGAATATCTAGTTTAACCGAGATAAGATTGTGAACTCTTTATCAATGATGAACAGTTCATTAGCAATGTAGTACTTGACAATATATCTACGCCCTGGAAACTATTAAAGAGTTACCCTTAAATAATCCGAAATTTCCATAATAATTTCTCCCAAACTTCGTTTTAGATGACAAGTGACAAAATGCCTTAATTATAGACTGATTTTATAAGTAAATTCAGAGATTTTGATCAGCCAACAAGCATTGCGCTGCTTTCACTACGGCTATGACCGCCGTTAGGAAAACATTGCTGTGCTAGGGCAAGTAGGCCAGCGTATTTGTCTGAAATCCATGAGAGAAAGACAAAATGGAATTCAATGTAAAGTGACATCAAATTGAATATTTGCAGGAAATCTAAATTATTCGAAATATAATAAATAAAGCCTCCACTTTAAGATCAAAACAATGGATTAGTTTGTTCAATACTTTTCATACATACATATCGTCGGTCTCATGTAGAAAGACCCTAACTCACACTTTTTTCAAAATTGATATTTTTTTTGTGATTCCAATGCATACATACATAATTGGTCATTAGAACCCATCAGTCAGGATTATTGACCTAGTTTCTCACACCACCAATGTTGTGTGTGTTAATTTTATACATGAGTAGCGGGACCTACAGTTTAAAGTCGACTCCAAACGACAGATTTTATGAGAAACTTTTCATGACAATATTATTTACTCTCAGAGTCTTTGCCAGAAATCTGCTGAGAGGAAGTCGCCGAAGAAATATTTTTCGTTTTGATGTCTGACCTGGGACTCGAACCCGGGCCTTATGTCTAATAAGCCAACACACTACCCACTAGACCACGGCGACTTCAAATGCAATTCCAATGTATTTAACATAAATTACCATAAACATTTTATTAAAATGCGTGTTAGGGTCTTTCTACATGAGACTAACGATATATTCTCTGTGTAGAACAAACACTTCTATTGCAGAACATATTTCATCTAAAATTAACGCCTTTGCCCCACTGTATCATATTAAGTATGTGCATTATTTATCACTGCACTTTCAAGCTGAATTGTGAATAGTGTGTTAAACAAGTGTGTTTATGGAAACAAAAAGAAAAACAACAACAACAACATTAACAAAAACTTTTCATCACTATCATAAAACAGCATCTCTTAAATCATTTACAAATTATGTGTTCGTTCATCTACTTAATATAAAGAGAGTAAATATTAATAAAAAAAAAAGAGTAACCACAACTACACACTCATACATGCATATGTACGTACCTACATATTTAAAGTTGTTCTTAAAAACGAACAGAAAAAAATAAATTCTCTGTTTTATTTAGATTTTACCATTTCCATCATCTCATATAAAAAGTTATTCACCTTATAGCAACAACAAAACAATTATAAGAAGAAAAAAAAGGTAAACACAACTACATACAACTTGAATTGCTCTCATTCTCCAACACAATAGCCAGAAAACAGCTGTTTTTGCTTAAACAAAAACAAAAACAACTGTTGTTTGCCACTGCGGCAAAGAGTATCAATACAGAAATTTTCATAAAATACCTACAAAAACAAATTAAGGAACAGAGAAAATATAGCAACAGCAACAACAACGGTAACGTTGATTAAAAAAAAAAGGAAAAACGAAAAACATTACAAAATAAATTCAACATTGCAAATGAAAACAATAAAAAAAAATGTGAACGAACAATTTAAGAAAATTAAAAAGGAAAAGAAAAGCAAAGTAAAGACACAAAAAAAAAACAAAAACAAATCGACACAGAGACACATATACCCAGTCAGCGAATTTATAAAACCGAACAAATGAATGTAAAACGAAGTAACAAAACGATGACCATAATAAAACACACGACAAACGAACAAATGAACAACAACACACAACAGCTTACAAGACAACAAAACTACTGTAAAGAGAAATTCACATAAAAAAATTCATGCTACAAGCGAGTATCGAGCAATACAACGCAACAGAAATAAAATGGACTTGAAAAATGTAAAGAGATTTGTTTTTACAGCAACACTCTTACAACGTACACTGTAACACACTGTAAGAGCACATGTAAAGGGAACTGCAATGCATACGAATGTGTAAAGTTTTTGTCAGTGACAATTTTGTTTTGCTCCTGTTGGTTAAACAGTTAAAGAGCAAGAGAGTTTTATTTGTATTGTAAGCAGCATTAATAACAGCAGCAATGCTTGTGATAAAAGTACCATTTGACGATTCCATTCTATAACATTCCAAATCGAAAAAATGTGTTTTGAGTTATGAACTCTCAAAGTTTTCATGCGACATACGACATACGACGATGTGTATTCTAAGTAAATTTTTCCCTATAACTTCGGAACGGATGAACGCATCTTAACCAAATTTTGACAGTATTTAAGTTAGAGAACGTAGAATTTAAAAATGCAAGAACATTAACAATGGAGGCACAACCTTAGATCCTGCTGATGTCAAAACCGACTCAAGAAATTTCTTAACTTTTTCTATTTCAAAATTTCTATTTATGATTTTGATTTTATGTTTGAAAATAAAAATTCCTTTTGTTTTATAGCAGTTTCAAGGACAGTAAATAATTGTTTTAATTTTTTTATTTTAAATAAAGAATTTTTAATACATTTTTGTAAACAGCAAGGATTTCATTTTGTAATATTTTAAGAAAAAAAGAAATAATTTTGAAAACCTTTCAATTCTTATAAGAATAAGGAATGAAATTTGTTTTAATTTTTATTTTACCAATTAATATGTCAAAATTTTATTTTTAAATAATTTTTCATTAAGAAAAAGTTAAATAAATTATTAAAAAAATTTTAATACTTTTTTAATAACGAAAAATTAATACTTTTTAAAACCAAATTAAATAAATGTTATCTACATATAAAAACATTTATTTAAATTTTTTTTTTTTAAGAAAAAAAATCTTAAAAATTTAAAAAGAAGTAAATTAATTAAAAAAAAGAAAGAAATTTTATTACAAAAATTAATTTTATTATTTTTCGTTTTACAAAATGAAATCCTTGATTAAGTCGTAAGAGAATGAATTTATTTGTGGAATTTAAACGTCCTTCTTTGTTTGTGTTCTTTATATATTTTTTTAAATATTTTTTGCTAATAATTTTTTAAATTTCTTTCCATTTATTTATTGTATTTTGGTTTTTATATTATTATCTTATTTTGTTATTAAATTTATACAATTTAACTTATTAGGAAATTTGACTATGCCTTTATTAAGTCATATTTTCAATAAACTCTGATTTTTAAATCTTTAATTTGAATTTATTTTCCATATCCAACCATAATCACATAATTTTTAATTTTTATTTTGCATGTCACTTTATTTTTTTAAACACTTTTTTCTAAAATTTATTTATTTTTAGTTAATTTTTATGTTTTTTTTTTTAATTTAACAATTTGAAATTTTGACTTTAATTTTTTTTTTTTTTTAATTTGTTGTAAAGCTTAATGATTTATTTTATTTTATATTTTTAAGGCTTTATTTTTCTATTTAATTTTGCAAATTAATTGTTTTTTAGAACATTATAGAATGGAGGCGTCGCAGTTGAACGAAGGAAAATAATTCTTAAGATTTACAATTCAATTCCAGTTTTACCCAATGATTTCACATTACCAAGCCTAGTTATAAGGAACAAACGCTAAATATTAGTGCTTATTAATAAATAAAAAAAAAAAACAACATCCCATAATAAAATTCCAAATAAAATGTGTCTCTCATTTGCATACATCTTAAATACGAACCTTTTTGAAATACTTTTAAGCGTTTTTATGCCAAAATTGGCAGCACTGGTAGTGATAAATGTTAATTTAGGCTTCACTACTCTTAAAAATGTTCTTTTAACATATTTTTCTCTTGCATTCTCTCTCTCTCTCTGTGTATTTAAATAATAAAAACAAAATTATGAAAAGCACTTGCTTAACAGCAAAGAAAGTTTTTCTTTAAGAGAAAGTTTTTTTTTTAATCGGTGAGAGCAACATCCTCTCATATGTTGTAATCTGTACATTAATAAGCATGTGTTCATGCGAAATATGTTCATGTGTGTGTGTGTGCTTAATGTTTTTAAGTGCTACACGTTATACACATACACACACATATACAGAAATATATGCATGGGTTTGTGTAGGCAATGTTGCTGTTGTTGTTACTTTATCTAATGAAGTGAAGTGATTATTGTTGTAGAAGCTTTTGCAGTTAGTAGTGTACAAATGAGCATAAAATAGAAAAAGAAAAATTGTGCTTTTTCTATTAAATAACAAATATTTTTTACTCTCTTTTTCATTCTCTCTCTCTCTCTCTCTCTCAATCTCTCTGTTTTGGTCTCTATGCGTATTGATTCTCTTTTTATTTTTTTATTTGTAAGGGTGGAAGGGGGGTGGGGGGTTTGGTTTGCAATTACAACAATAATAATAACAATTATAAATGCTTGTACAAGTTAAAGAGCATTGGCTTTTGCTATACACACACACACACACACACATTCATATTTACATATGTACGTGTAAATGTATGTATGTACGTACACATTTATTATTTATTTCTTGTTCTCCTTCTGCTTACGTACTGGGGAAACGCTAACGTATGACAATAACGTTGACGTCAGCGTCTAAATGTGGGGATGTGTGTGTACGTTTAACTGAATCAACAACGTTGACAGCAGCGCTGAAACAGCAAACGAAAGAGCGACGAGCATGCAAAGACAACAAATCCGCAACTTTAACAGCCAAAGTATTATTGTTGAGGATGGATGGATGGATGGATGGATGAATGGATGGATAGATGGATGAAGAATGACTCTGTGGCCGACTCACCGTCGACTGAATGACTGACTGAACGAACGAATGAATGAATGTGTTTTTGTTTTTGTTTTTTTTCGTATTGTTTTTTTTTTTGAATGAGCGAACAAGTAAGCGAGCAAAGCAAGCGGCTGTTTGGCTGAACGACTGGCTGACTACTTGGTACGCTGGTACGTTGGCTACTATTTGGATTTGGATAGACGACGGATGGTTGTTGGTTGGTTGGATGGATGGAATACAGCGAACTCGATAACATTTTGAGGCAGTCTTTGGCTACACTTCGTATAGAGCGTATCGCGGGTATGTTGTTTTGGTTTTGCGTATCGTTTCTACCGCGTTATTGTTACTCGACGTCGTCATCGTCATCGCCATCATCGGTTCAACACCATCGCCAAGAACAACAGCAATAACATTCTATCAACAACATCATCATCATTAACAACAACAGCAACAATAACAATAAAAAAAAAAACAAAATAACTTCGTAATCGTCATTCAGCATGATAATATAACAACTGCAACAACAGCAACAATATTTACAATCATATTTAAACAAAAAAAAAAAAAAAATTTAAAGAGCGAAGCGTTTTTCATTTAATGCTGCATTAAACGAACAACAATACACACACAAAAAACAAAAAAACAAATTTTTTTTAAAGCTTAAGAAACTTAAACAATTTTTGTTGTTTTTTCCAATGTTGTTGTAAAAAAAAAGAAGAAGCAGTAGAAGAAGAAAAAAGTTTAGTTTTTTATGTTTTAAACAAATTCTAACGCTCGTCAAACTTAAAATAAAAAATATCTCGGTTCATTACAAACAACTACAAAAGAGTACAACACGAACGGAGCGGACGTTTTATAATAAAAAAAAAAATTTAAAAAAAAACAAAAATTAATTAAAAAATTATAATTTAATTTAATTAAAAAAAAAGATTAAATAAAATATTATATACTACGACGGTTAGTTAGTTATTTTCTTATTTATTTATTTATTTAAAACAAAAATGAAATAAAAAAAATTTAATTTGTGGAATTAAAACGTTAAAAAATAAAGAAAATAAAAACAAAAAAAAGTGCATTTGGAAATTGTAACACCCTGTAAAAAAAAGCGAGCAAAACATAGAAAAAAAAAAATGAATAAAAATAGAAAAAGAAATATGGAGTGCATGACGGAAGTGACGTAATTTTTCCTTCCCCCAGATTTTTTTTTTTGTTTTTGATTATTATTATGAATGAATTCAGAAAAAATGTGAAAGAAAAATTAAGGAAAATTGCAAAAGCAAATAAAAAGGAAAGAATAAAATGGAGAAAAAAGGATGAAATTTAAAGGCTTTTCATTTCAATTAAAAAAAAAAAAAAAACAAAGGAAATTTTTTTAATTTCAATTACAATAAAATGCAATAAAAATTAAAAAAAAAAAATTTAATTAAAAATAAAATAAAAGTGAATATAAAAGTGAATATAATTCATTAAGTTCTAATAAAACTTGCATAAAAGAAGGAAAATTAGAAAACAATGGAATTAGAATTTTGTGTTTTTTTTTTTTTATATTGAATTTATCGAAAAGATTTAAAAAATTATAAAGCAAACTTTGATAAATAATTGGATGACTTAAAGAATTGCAAAAACATAAATTTAAAGTAAAAATTATTCAAAATAATTTCATAATTATTCAAAGAAACGGCTTAATGGAAATAATTGTTAAATTTTTTAATTAAAAAATTATAAAAATTATTAAAAATATACTTAAATTAAATAAACTAAGTTTAAAAAAAATTTTAAACTGAATTAACAAAATTCAAAATATTAAAAAAACAAACAAAAAATAAACAAAATACGCAAAATAGTTTAAAAATTATAAGAAATAAAATAAAAATTAATTTAAAAAAATATATTTTTATAAAATAAAAATTAAAACAAATTTCATTCCTTATTATTTTTATTTTTTCTTAAAATATTACAAAATGAAATCCTTGCTGTTTTAAAAAATGTATTAAAAATTCTTTATTTAAAAAAAAAAATCCAAACAATTATTTACCGTCCTTGAAACTGCTATAAAACAAAAGGAATTTTTATTTTCAAACATAAAATTGAAATCGTAAATAGAAATTTTGAAATAGAAAAAGTTAAGAAATTTCTTGAGTCGGTTTTGGCATCAGCAGGATCTAAGGTTGTGCCTCCATTAATGTTCTTGAATTTTTAAATTCTACGTTTTCTAACTTAAATACTGTCAAAATTTGGTTAAGATGCGTCCATCCGTTTCGAAGTTATAGGAAAAAATCTACTTAGAATACACAATTGGTCGTATGTCGCATGAAAACTTTGAGAGCTTATGACTCAAGACACACTTTTTCGACTTAGAATGTTATAGAACGGAGACGTCGAAGTGTAGTCCAATATTGAGGGTTTGTTTGGTTGGGTTTTAACTATAGGTAGGTTGAAGTGGATGCTTTGATACCAAATGCATTGTTAAGCAAGCATAGCGGCCCGTTGTGACGCCACAGGTAAACCTAGTTCTTGTACTGATCGAGTTTTAACAAACTAGGGAAGAAGTTGGTCAGCGCAAAGGCTGCAAAATGGTTTTTAACTATAAAACGAGAACAAATTTACATTAGCCGGAGAGTTCCTTTTTCAATTGGAAACACTTTGAAGGGCTTGTAGCTTTATACATATATGGTCTCTATCTTGGAGATAGAGCTAGCTTGTCCAGAGCTATATAAGAACAGAGAGTCGTCTGGCTTTTGCCTGGTGCTACTACTTCAATACAAACTTGGCATATAACATCCCGTTAATCTTTGTTTGTCTTCATTTTTCTTCAAACATTTGTACGTACGTTAAGGCTTTTGAAGTAAGGTGACATCTAATCACCGTTTTCTAGGCGAACCTCTTGTTTTACAGCCATTTTCCTAAATATTGAATACGCATTTAATTCGTTTAACTAACTTCTTCATCTTAATTTCTAAGACTTGGTAGACTATACCGTATACTTGTCATTTATTTTGTAATTTTGAAAGTCTTTATTAAAAAATGTTCTCTTTTTTACAAAGAAAGTCAATACTTTGTGTAAATGTGTTAAATATAGTCGAACTTCTATAATTTGAACTTCTATTATTTGAATTTTCTACAAGTTGAAGCACAGCAAGAGCATCTTGGAGAGAAATTCAATCAAGTTTTGCTTCTTTAACTTGTAGTTTCTATAAACTGAAGTTTTTTTCGGGATAATGGTGATTCATTTTCAAGAAGTTCTACTGTAACTACTTCAATCCGCTCAAACTTTGATTTATTGCAACATTGACTGGCTTCTCCAAAATTATTGCAAACCTTAATAAGGAGGAATGCAAAGGAAATTACAATTCGTATAGAATTGCAATTGAGGGGTTCAACGAACTAAAACTAGAGATAAGGAAAGTAACATAAAAACACGAAATTCCTATTGAATCTATATGCTGATTATCCAAATTGCAGATTAGCAAATTTCAATTGAAATTTAAAAAAAAAATTGGTAAAGTTTTCCTAACTGCAATTGCTTGCATCTCAAACCAAATAAAGATAAAGATGACAAGTGTTGGTAAGAGGAAAAATAAAATTCACACACAATCATTTGTAATCGTTTCTAAATATAGAGCACAGTGCACAGAGCAGTGAACAGTGTTTCTAATCATAATTTTTCAACAGACAGTGTTGTACTGCCCATTTGAAAACCCATTTCGAATATGATTTTTTCTAATTCTTTTTCTAATTAACATCACAGAAATCTTTTGGTCAATGAACTCATTACTCGCACATATATACGCATTTACTTGCTTATACACAGACACACACACATGCAAACACACATACAAATTGTGAAAGATAAGAAAATATTGACTTCAAACAAATAATAAAAAAAAAACATGAAAAATGCTGTGAATTTTTGTATTTCAATCATGAATTCAATAAAATACGACCGACAGTGGTGAATACACACAGAATAGTTAGGACACAACAAAAGAAAGAAGAGAAGCAAAAAAACATTCGATTTGAAAACATCTGTTAAGGATCTCTGCTAGGAAAAGGAAAAATGAATTTTTTTTTTAATTTTTTTAATTTTATTTGGTTTAAAACAAATAAAATAAAACGAAATTACGAAATAAATTTTTATCAAAATAAAAAACAAAATCTACTAGGGAATTTCCAAGGAAATTGTATTGAAATACAGTGAACTCTCGATAATGTGAACTAATTAATGACGGGGTAGTTCATATTTTCGATTGTGACATTTTTCTTTATATTGTATTACAAAGTTATTCCTTTTAGAAATCATTTCTATAAGGAATGAAAACGCAAAGCATTACTAAAACAACATTTTGGAAGTTTTTAAAAATTCACTTTACATACGTTAGGTTAGGTTAGGTTAGAGGACGTGTACTTGTCAATTCTAACAAGTACAGTACTCGGCGGTCGAATTGACCCATTGTACTACGTCCTAGCTTCTCACACCACTTATGTTGTGTGCGTTAATTTTATACATGAGTGGCGGGACCTACAGTTTAAAGTCGACTCCGAACTACACATTTTTTTGAGAAGCATTCCATGGCAATTTTTTACTCTCAGAGTTTTTGCCAGAAATCTGCTGAGAAGAAGTCACCTCCCGTTGTGTGTACTTAAAAAACAAAAAAAAAAAATATTACGACAAAAAACTGCTGCTATATTTCTAAAGATCTAACTTCCGATCGCCACCTTTATATTCAGGATGATAATCATTTGCCATATTTTCCAACAGTTAGTAGATAAAGTTTCTTTACCATCTCGCTTCCAGGATGCCTCTAGAATAGGAACTCCTTCTTTAAGTATGATTTTTTTCATCAATTCAAGCCAATCTCCCCCTCTTTTGCAAGAACTGTTGCCAGAAGAATATTCCTATAATGAAGTTTAGTGATTCTAATTGGAAAATAAATGACTTTACAAATTAAGAAATGCCCAAAAATTTTAAAAAATAATTTTGTTCACTATTTAGAGCCCCTATATAATAAAAATTTAGTGTTCACATTGGAGTACAGTTCATTATATTGGATGTTTACATTACCGCGAGTTCACTGTATGGAAAAATTTTGTTTTGAAAATGTTTCAGAAAATTTAACCAAAATTTTATGTTTTCTTCTTCATAAATACATACATAATTGGCCATTACAAACCCTTTAATCAGGATTACGGCCTAGCTGCTCACGTATATACAGTGGCGAGCAGAAGTGAGTACATATTAACAATACTTAATTTCATCATGCATAAAAACAAAACCACACAAGCAAATACAAAAAAAAAATTAATTTTTCATTTTATTTAGTAAAAAAAACTAATTTTATGAAACGAATTCAATGAGTTTGAATTAAAAAACGAAAATAACCCACATAAACTCAATTTTGCATGTTTCAAGAAAATTCAAGAAACTAACCCAATTTCAATATTTGGTCCATAGACCCTTATTAGAAAAAGCTTGATTTACGCGGTTTGACATGTTTTCTATCAAATTTTCAATAGCATTTTTCGGAATTCGATTCCATTCCGCATTTATACGATCCCAAAGTTTGTTCATGTTTGTTGGGGCTGTTTCGTACTGCCCGAACCGGCTTTTCACGAATGATCAAAGATTTTCAATCGGATTGAGGTAGGGACTTTGTGCTGGCCATTCCATCAATTGAAAATCAACAAGACACCATGTTAAGCATCCCCAAACCATTATATTTTCGCCGTCTTGTTTAACAGTTTGTCTCACATGATATCTTTGAACACGTTCCCCGGGTCTTCGCTAACAGTACTGGTTTCCATCCTACTGCATGTGGTTAAATTTGGACTCATCAGACCAGATAACACGTTTCCAATTTGAATTTGTGTGTGTAAATTTCATTCATAAATAGCGGGAGCTACAAGTCTGAAGATAACTTTGAACTTGGATTTTAGAGAAGCTTTTCATTGTAATCTTATTTAATCTAAGAAATTTTGTTGGAAATCTGCTGAGAGGAAGTTGCTGAACCTGTTTGAACCGTGGCCTCACCTCTAATAACCTAACTAGGGATGCCAAACGGGATCGATTTTTAAAGATCCCATTATTCGGGATTTTGTAAATCCCGATCCCGAAATCCCGGGATATTTCGGGATAATTCGGGATCCAAAAATCCCGAAAAATCACGGGAAAAATCGCGATTTTCTCTTAATAATAAAATTATTTTGTTGAAAAAAATCATTTATATTCCAATTATATCAGAATTATATGTCATTAAAAATCAAATATAAAAACAGCAAGACAAAATGTAACAAAAAAGCGTAAATTAGCAAAAATAAAAATTCCAACAAAAATATTAAAGCATCTAACATGTGATCTGATTGGCTTGAATAAATTTTGTTGTCAACATAGGCTGCCATTGAAAAACACTTCTAGCAATCAACATTTGTTGGTAAAATAGTTTCAAGATAGAAATATTGACCTCTACCACCTCCTGATGTAAATAAATCTATTTCTTTGGACACCTGAGTATCTAAATCAGTTACTCTTTTAATTCGCTTTATAGGGCTTTTGCATTCTGCGATGCAAGGAAGTAGGGTTTGTCTCATCTGAGATGCATTTATCGAAGTCAAGTGATGTAGAATTTTTTTTCAGGACCTTTTATAGGGTCAAAATACATATGAATTCCCGAAAATCCCGAAAAATCCCGGGACAAGTTTTTAAAAATCCCGGAATTCGGGAATTTGTTAATCCCGAAAATCCCGGGATTTCGGGTTTCGGGATTTCCCGATTGGCATCCCTAAACCCAACACACTACCTACTAAACTACGGTGCTTTCATTTCATTAGGTTTTTATAACAAAATTAACGGAATGAATTTAACGCAATAAAAATTGCCTCGGATTAGCTAATATCCTCATCCGTTTCAAAGAAACCATTGAAATATGGTGTATTTAGTTTTTGCTAGTGTCCTCTATTTTTGATAATTAATCAATACTCAAAAAATTGTTTACAAAAGTGTTGAAAAAACGAGGTCTTTTTATAACAAATTCTTATCATGGCAGCATCACTTATACTATGTTCAGACATGTACTTTTATTAAATCATTATTCGGTTTATAGAGAACAATATTTTTAGCGTTCAGACATATAATATACGAAAATTTATTTGACAGCTGGTAAACAAAACAGCTGATTGCTTCAACAAAATTGCTTTTAATTTAATCGCTAAAATTAGTTCCTAAAATATTTTTTAGAAAAAATGGAAAACAATTTAACATTTGAAAAGATATTGCTAATGATTAACCGAAACGCCGAGCTGTTGCGGTTAATAGGGACTACTTGTGACTCCAAAGTGGCTTTCCTCAGAAGGATGAGAAATAAAAATTTGATAATATTGGATAGCTAGAACAAAAGAAAGTTTTTGCTTATGACACTGTGGTTGTTTACATTTGAGTTGTCAAATATCAACAGAAAGTGTTCGGAAAAATGTAATTTTCTCACTGAACGTACTTATGACAGTGTTGTATTTGAAGTTTTAATCAATATTATAACAATTTATGAATTTATTGACCAATAATTAATTGAGATTTTATATGAGATATTGAGATCAATAATGCCGATTATTGCGATTTTCCCAATATAAGTGCATGTCTGAACATAGTATTAGCTTGACCCATAACTTGAGTTAATAACTACACAAGTCAATAAGAATTTTTACCCAGAAACCAGTCCATAATTTTTCTAATGAATTTTGGTGCATTCTATTCGAATGACTCCATCACTCGATGCTTTCGAGATATCCTACCGAAAAATGTAAAAAACGAGTGACGTAAAGCTTAAAATCATGGTTTTGCACTTTTAAGTTCGGGTACCAATACCGAATGCCTACCAGTGATACGAGTAATTACGGAACTTTTTAAAAAGCATTCTAACTCAATGTATGTAGATTCTCATTGTTTATAACAAGAAAATATTCACTGTAATACCAACATACATTATAATTGTTCAGTTTTTTTTTTTGTTTTGTTTGTCGAATAATAATAAAAGTTCTCATCGTCTCTTCCTAGTCGTTGTCGCTTGTAGACAAATGCCGAAAATTATGTGGGGGGGTCAATGAACCCCCTCCGCTTTGAATAGATAAAGAATTAATGGTTGAGAGTCTTTATTTCATGTTTAACACTGGCTGCCTGTCTATAAGCAACAAATAGAAAGATAAAGCAAAAATACAGTTATTTTTAACCAAAACAAAAATAATAAAAAAAGCCGCTATTTATAGAAGTCGGCAATTTTTTGTCAATTTGTTCAATCAGAAAAACCAAAAACTAAAAAACTGCAACTACATGAATTTATTTTTTTAATTTTTTTTGTTTGTTTTCATTTTCTTAAAGTGTAAAAAATGTCACCCACTTAAAGGAAAAAAATCACACAAAAAAAATCCGGTAAAATGAATCAAAAAAAAAGAAGAAAAACAAAAAAAAATCCTCTCTTTAAACAAAGTAAAAAGTATGCAAGAATTTCTTTAAAAGAAGAGTTGCTTGTCAAAGCATTCATTATTTGTTTTGTTGTTGTTGTAGTTGTCGTTGTATGTAGTTGTTTAAAGAGTCAAACAAATTTTCTATTAAATTGTGTTCTTATGTTTGAATCTCTCTACCTCTCTCCCTCTGTCTCTCACTCTAGAGCTCTCTAGCTTTTGCTTTACAAAAGAAATTATGAAATTCCCCCCGTTGTGTTTCACTCTTTAATAAACTGTGCATGTATGTGTGTGTGTATGGATGTTAAGCATGAGCCCCACACTTTGTTTCTATTTCTTCTCTCTCGCTCTCGTTCTCACTCTCTTTCTTGTTCTAGTCATAAATAATGTGAACAGTGGGCAACATAAAAAAACAAATTTACAAACAAACAAACAATCACGTTAGATAGACGGACGGACAAGCAAACAAACTTCAATTGTTTTTTGTTTTTATCTCTTCCCCACAGTTTTTAATTTTTTTTTTTTATACACCCTCTCCCACTCTCCCCAGCTGAGTATAAAAGTGTGTGTATGTGTTCGTGTGTTCGTTCGTTTAATATTTCGTTGAACATGTATTCTGCTTTTTCTTCTTCTTCTTCTTCTCCTATATTTTTTTTTTTTTGTTTTCATTCTTTCTCTATTTTATTCTATAACGTTTATTAGTAGAACAAGTACCTTAACTCAGCACAGCATAGGTCATTGGTCTTTTTCGGCGTCAACGAACGACTATCGGTACTCAAACAAACATTTCCACACACACCCATACTTATGTATATACGCACACACACACACACACATGCATACCCGTATCTTCATGTATGTGTATGAACGTGTTAAATTGAAAGCTTTAACAGAAGTTTTTCTGCCAACGTTATTGCTGCCGCCTGTAATGGCGTTTGTATTGCCTCTGTTTGTGTAGACGTGGGCTTTGTGTAACAAAAACAATATTTTATACACAGAGAAAGAAGGCAAAAAAGAAAGAAAGAAAAGAAAGAAGAGGAAAACCAGTTGTTTAAAGCGCAAGCGCATTTTCTAACGGGAAAATTGCGGCTTCATGTTGTTTGTATTATTTTTTTCCTGTTTTCTGTTTTTCTATTTTTCGTTGTTTTTGTTGTTGTTTCTACCACATGCCGTCGTCATACAAAAGTTCAGTGGAGCAACGATTTTTTCTTGTTTTCCTTTCTGCTAGTTTTTCCACAGACACAGATATTGTTGCTGTTGTTGTTGTTGCTGTTAATACTGTTGTTTGCTTTCATGAGATTTTTTTTTCTGTTGTTTTCTCTAAATGACCAAATTGTCTTTCGTCTTCTTCTTCTTCTTCTTTCCTCAATTTCTTACTCTCTTCCTCATCTCATTTATTATCCGCTAAGTTAACAGCATTTTTTGTTTTTTTTTTTATGAATACAACAACAATAACAATAATTCTGCATTGTTATGCATTTGAAAACAAATCATATTTTTGTTTGGGCACTACTGTTGTTGTTGTTGCATTTGTTACTTATAAGTTGGTCAGATGCTTTTGAAAAGACAAGACTTGACTGGCTGGCATGGCATGGTTTGGCTTGGCTATAGAATTTTCTTTCTTTTTGTTTTTGTTTTGCAAACAGTCAACATCGCACAACGAAGAGGAAGAGAAAACGAACAAGGATAAAGTGTTAAAAAAAGAAAAAAAAAAAACAACAAAACAAAACAAAAATGAAACATTTATTATAGACAGATCTGTTCCGTTATACAGTATGACTGAGAGAGTTATTTACACTGAGAAAAATGTTGTTTGTTGGTTAACGTGCCCAGCAACACCGCCTGTACAAATGGACAAAGTCTGCAAATGACTTTCTAGTTAAATTGGGAGCAAGGGTCCGCCAAAAAACTTTATTTTTTTTTTTATTTGAAAGTAAATGGCTTCCTCGGCTGGTCATGCAGTAGCCTACACGACCGGCCCAATTTTTAAGCACATTATCGATTGTGTGCAGAGGTATTTCATCAATGGCTTCACGAATGTTGTCCTTTAAAGCGTCAATTGTTTCGGGCCTGTTGGCGTAACACTTATCTTTTGCTGGTTATCATAACACCCCATAAATAATAGTCCAACGGTGTCAAATCCCAGCTCCGAAGTGGCCAAACGATATCCGCTCTGCGGCTAATAATGCAATCTTCAAAAACAGGGCGTAAAACAGCGAGTGTAGCTTCGGCTGTGTGAAACGTAGCACCGTCCTGTTGAAACCAAATGATGCCAATATCCCCCTCGACAATATTTGTGAACAAAAATGCGTTCAACATGGCCCGATAACGCTCGCCATTGACTGTAACGGCCACTCCTTGCTTATTTTCGAAGAAAAATGGCCCAATTATGCCTCTGGACCAAAATCCGCACCAAAAAGTGACTCGTTTTGGGTACGTCGGCTTTTCAATGTATACGTGCAGGTTTTCTGTGCCTCAACTGCGACAATTTTGCTTGTTTACATACCCGCCAAGATCAAAATGAGCTTCATCTGGAAAGATGATTTTTTTTGCCAAAATCGGCATCTTCTGTAAGTCGATCGCAGCGAAGCGAAAACGCGTATACAGAACCATATTCGTTCAGCGGAAGGATAAAACTAATCATCTGTCTAATCAGACATGAGCTAAGTGCTACCATTCACGAAATAAGCACTAGTTGAGAAAAAAAACGTTAGATGGCGGACACGATAGTTCCAAAGAAAATTATTTTAAAAGATTAAAATAGTTTTGTTTATAATTCAGAAATTAAATTAAACCCGAGAAACTCAATTAACATTTCTTTCCAATTCCCTACAAAAATTTCTTTCACTGCACTTTTCCCAACAGAAACCAGTAGTGTGCGCGTGTTTGTGTTTGTGTTTGTATGCATGAAAGAAAATGAAATAAAAACAAAATCAACAATAATCTTTTAGTTATTGTTGATGTTGTTGTTTCTAGTTTAGTTTAGCTTTTTCATGCCAGTGGGTTTACATGGTTTTCTAACGGTTTTACTCTTTTACTTGTGCAGACCGGCCATTCAGTGCTTACTGTGTAAGTGCGAGAGTGTGCACATACATCCAAGCAAACAAATACTTTTTTTTTACCCACACAACGGGGCTTTGCATCCATGCATGTGTGTATGTATGTATGTATGCATTACAGCAACAATAATAAAATAAATGTTCATGTGTTCATATATTTTGTTATGCAGGCATGGCATTCTCTGGCTCTCATGCTCTACTGTTTCTCTTTGTATGGCTTTCTCTTGGTTTGCAAAGGCTCCCTCTGCTATCACTTGTATTCTCTCTCTCTCTCTCTTTCTTTCACTCTCTTTTATAATTTTGGTGGTTGTTTGTAGGCTTTATTGTTGTTTTATTACATGTTTCACTGGCATAAACATAGTGATATAAAGATGTATGCATGTGTCAGTGAGTGTGCCACATAAAAAAATCAATGATGACGTATACATGCGTTGTGGGGCAAATACTTTTTCTTCTTCTTCTTCTGGTTTTTGTAGCTTTTTATGTAGATTTCCTTACTACATGCGATTAAAACGGGGGAAAAAAAAACATTCATGCCGTTTATATTTGTTTTTTTTTTCTTTCTTTGTTTCTTTCTTTAATTTGTTTGTGTGTGCGCAAGAGAGTGTATGAATTTGTTTATGTGTATGGGGATACCGGTATGCAATGCGGTTCACAGTGTTACGGGGTCATAAGCAACAAAAAAATAAAAAACAAGAAAAATCAAAACAACAGTTTTACAATTGCAACAAAAATAAACAAAAAATCCAAAAAAAAAGCAGAAACAAAAATAAAAGAGAGAAAGAAAAAGAAAATGCTTATAAATTATGCATCAGTCAGTGGCTGCTAATACCGCAGTTGTTGTAGTTGTTAAGGAATATGCAATAAGAGTATACTGCACATGCATTGCATTTGTTTCCTTTGTTTATACCTACAAAAACAAAAAACAAAAAAAAAAAATAATGCGTTTTGCAACACAAATTGTGACAAATTATTAAAAATGTTGCATATTTTTAATGCATATTTAATGATACGCAAATTTTTAATTTGCCTTTAAAAAAGGTTTGGATTGGAAATCTTGATTTTCGTATACGAGGCAAGTGTCCTCTGAAACTGATTCTACCAGTTGAGACCACAAGTTGCCGTAGTCTAGTCGGTAGTGTGTTGGTTTATTAGACATAAGGCCCGAGTTCAAATGCCAGGTCAGACATCAAAACGAAATTATGAAAAAATATTTCTTCGGCGACTTCCTCTCAAGCAGATTTCTTGCAAAAAAATTTGAGAGTAAATAAAATTGGCATCTAGAGCTTCTCAAAAATCTATCGTTCGGAGTCGACTTCAAACTGTAGGTCCCCCGCCACTCATGTTTAAAATTAACGCACTCAATATGAGTGGTGTGAGAAGCTAGGTCGTAATCCTAGCTGAAGGGTTGTAAAGACCAATTATCTTTTGCCTAGAAGATTGAGGTCTATCGGTAATTATTTTTTTTAAAATCTAGCCTTTTACTCGGTTTATGCACAGCCAAAAAAAGAAATTCTATTCTTTCAGTTGTAAATTTTGTTGGACTTTAGTAGATTTTCTAATTTTTCGAATTGAATTTTTCATTAGGTTTTATTTTATACTCTAAAACTATAATGTTTTCCACTCAAATACTTGAATTAAAATCATGGATTTAATTCCAAAGGATTTTAAATGTTTTATTTGCAAATGCATTCGTTGAAATTACTTTAAAATGTGAATTCTCGATTTTAGATTTAAAATATTCTTTAATTATGTTTAAAGCGATTATTATTCAAAAAAAAAAACGTTTTTTATTGAAAATTATTTTCAATTTTCGTTACACTGTGCCCATGTCGCATGTGGCATAATAATCGTTTTTTCCACAATGAAACAGGAAAAACAAAAACAAAAACAAAATAAATAAATGAGACGATGTTAAGCCACTGGGTCATAGAACTTTTTTATATTCACCACCCATTGCAACAAATTTCTTTTTAGTTCTTCTTCTTCTTGTTGTTGTTGTTGTAGCTGGTGTTTTTTACTCTTTTCCTACGTTTTTTTTCTGTTTTTTTTTCTATGAATTTGGGGATGATGTGGTGTTTTTTTACTAGTTTAGGGACAATTGCGGAGTGGTGCAATGCTTTGCGGGGACACGAGACATGGTAACCAACCCCTTTTTTTCTGCTTTCAAATATGTATATACTGTCATGTGTGTGTTGTATGTGTGTGTGTGTTACAATATTAAAATGACAATTTTTTATTCTGGTTATTATAGCTGTTGGTTGTTGTTATTGTTTTTGTTGCTTATCCCCATATTATCGATTTTTTTTAGGTTGAAACAGAAACATAAAAGGAAAGTTTGAGACTTTTCAACACCCACTAGGCACATGTTTTAAAGGAAAAGAAAAAAATTAAATTAAAAAAAGGAAAATAGGAGGAAAAAAATTTGAAATTAAACAAATTAATGAGAAATTTATTAAGACATTAAAAAAAAGGATATTTGCAGTGTTCTAAAGAGACTTTAAAAAATTCTATGCTTTAAATAGGAGAAATACAAGAGAAGGAATTTGATTACAATGGCTTTCTTAACCCCTTAAGCATACTTTATAGAGCCTCTTTTTGATTTTTTTAAAGCTAAATTTAAGAGAATAAATTAATCTTTTTATATGTTAAAGATGTCAAATGATTGTTTATAAAAAAGATTAAAAAAATTCAAATTTTTTTCATCTACTTCCTGTACTTTAATGGTTTAAAAAAGTTAAAGTTGTTGATGGATGAAAAATATCCTAGTTCGTGGTAAAACTTCATTGTCTTAAAATCTAGGCAAAATTGATCAAGTAGTTTTTAGTAAATCAGGGTTGTCAGCTCGAAAAAAAGGCGATTTCCAGGAAAATGCATTTAAGATCCGCGTATCCAGGATGCGTTATATTATTTTAAGCGTTTTTCTCTTTATTTTTGTATAAAAAAAAGGAAAAGAATGTTTCTTACTTAATTCTATGGCTGCGAAATAAATAAAACCATGAAAAAAAATTGATTTTATGAAACTTAGGAAGTTTATTAATCCATTTAAAAAGCAGAGCAATGAAAAAACCATTTTTTAATGTCAAAACCCCTTATAAAAACAATTTTAAAGCAGGAAAATCTCTTCACAATTGGTTTAAAAACGAAAACCATAAGATTTAAGAGAATATTTCAATCAAATTGATATTTTTTGTCTTTAAAATTCTATTGTACGATAGAAAAGGTTTCTAAAATTGGAAAGTTGAAAATTCCTCCTTTTCGTTTTTAGTCAACACATGTTTTCGTTTAGTATTCGCGAAAAGCAATTCAAAAAAATTAAATTTTTTTTTTTAAAATATTTTTTGTTTGTGTTTGAAAAATAATTTTCTTCTCCAAAGTTTTATGGCAGTTTTATGGAAAATTTCTGAAAAAATAAAACAAAAAATTTCCATAATTTTTAATTTTCTTTTTCTTTTTTTTAATTTTTTTTAGGAAAATTTATAGAAAGTTTTGTATTTCAATTGTTTTCTTGTTTTTATGAAATTTATGCGTATTTTACAAAGCTTTAATGCTGCATTATGTTGTTCATACTGAAACATTTAGAAACTTTTAAAGCAACCGCGTTTAAGAACAATTTCATTATGATGGGGCAGCCTTTAAGGGTGTGCTATTAAAAGGGCCGCCAAAAAAAAAACTTTTTCGTTTCGTTTTTCCTTTTTTTTTTTGTAACGCGTTGCTTTAACGATTTTCTAAAAAAACAAAAAAAGAGTGTGAAGTGCAGAAGGAAAAAAACAAAAAAAAAACAAACAACAAAAATAAAATCCAATTCCACCAAATGTCTTCCGGAATAAATAGTCGTGAAATTTTCGTGTTTTTGGATATTTTGATTTGGAATCAAACGAAACGGAGAAATCGACAAATTAATGATAATAACAATAACAACAACAATAATAATAACAGTATAACAAATAGCAACAATAACATAAGCAACAACAGCAACAATAGTACGAGCAGCAGCAGCAGTACAAGCAACAGCAGCAGCAATAGTCAAATAAGTTTAAACTCTAACACAAGCAAGAGTCATAACAACAGCTGTACAACAACCTCAGAGCCTTCTTCTTCTTCGATAGCTTCTGTATCGGTTAAGCCGTCAAGCTCAACTTTAGTAACGTTAACATCAACGTGCTCAACGCTACACAATACAGTGACGCCGCCATCTTTGGCGGTAAAACCAAAAGCTGAAACACAAACACAAATACAACCGCAAACGCAAACGGTAATAGCAACAGCAACAGAAACAGAAACTGACGTTGAAACTGAAACAGTGAAAGTGATCAAGTGCAAAAATTCAAAATTAAATAATAATAAACGTCGTAACAGTAATAATAATAATAATAACAACAACAACAATAATAATAATAATTATAAAAGCAATATAACAACAAAAACAACAACAACAACAAATCATACAAAACAATTGGAAATTTTTAACAAATTCAGCTGAAACTTTCTAAGTTGAGCTTAACTTTTAAAAGTTTTTTCTTCGTGTGTGTTATGTGGAGTTTTTTTTCTTAATTTATTTCTTAATAACAAAGAAGAAGAAAAATTTATAAAATTTAAAGGAAGAAAAAAAAATTAAATTAAAAAATAGGAAAATAGGGGGAAAAAAAATTTGAAATTAAACAAATTAATGCGAAAATTTATTAAGACATTAAAAAAAGGATATTTGCAGCGGTTTAAAGAGACTTTAAAAAATTCTATGCTTTAAATAGGAGAAATACAAGAGAAGGAATTTGAATTAAAATGGCTTTCTTAACCCCTTAAGCACACTTTATAGGATCTCTTTTTGATTTTTTTAAAGGTAAATTTAGGTAAATTAATAAATCTTTTTATATGTTAAAGATGTCAAATGGTTGTTTATAAAAAAGATTAAAAAAATTGAATTTTTTTCATCTACTTCCTGTACTTTAATGGTTTAAAAAAGTGATTGATGGATGAAAAATATTCTAGTTCTTGGTAAAACTTCATTGTCTTAAAATCTAAGCAAAATTGATCAAGTAGTTTTTAGTAAATCAGGGTTGTCAGCTCGAAAAAAAGTCGATTTCCAGGAAAATGCATTTAAGTTCCGCGTACTAGGATGCGTTATACTATTTTAAGCGTTTTTCTCTTTATTTTTGTATAAAAAAAGGGAAAAGAATGCTTTTTACTTAATTCTATGGCTGCGAAATAAATAAAACCATGAAAAAAGTTTCGATTTTATGAAACTTAGGAAGTTTACTAATCCATTTAAAAAGCAGAGCAATGAAAAAACCATTTTTTAATGTCAAAACCCCTTATAAAAACAATTTTAAAGCAGGAAAATCTCCGTCACAATTGGTTTTAAAACGAAAACCATAAGATTTAAGAGAATATTTCAATCAAATTGATATTTTTTGTCTTTTAAATTCTATTGTACGATAGAAAAGGTTTCTAAAATTGAAAGTTGAAAATTCCTCCTTTTCGTTTTTAGTCAACACATGTTTTCGTTTAGTATTCGCGAAAAGCAATTCGAAACAATTCTAAAAATTAAATTTTATTTTTTTTAAATATTTTTTGTTTGTGTTTGAAAAACAATTTTCTTCTCAAAGTTTTATGGCAGTTTTATGGAAAATTTCTGAAAAAATAAAACAAAAAATTTCCACAATTTTTAATTTTCTTTTTCTTTTTTTAATTTTTTTTTAGGAAAATTTATAGAAAGTTTTGTATTTCAATTGTTTTCTTGTTTTTATGAAATTTATGCGTATTTTACAAAGCTTTAATGCTGCATTATGTTGTTCATACTGAAACATTTAGAAACTTTTAAAGCAACCGCGTTTAAGAACAATTTCATTATGATGGGGCAGCCTTTAAGGGTGTGCTATTAAAAGGGCCGCCAAAAAAAACTTTTTCGTTTCGTTTTCCTTTTTTTTTTTGTAACGCGTTGCTTTAACGATTTTCTAAAAAAAAAAAAAGAGTGTGAAGTGAAGAAGGAAAAAAACAAAAACAAAACAAACAACAAAAATAAAATCCAATTCCACCAAATGTCTTCCGGAATAAATAGTCGTGAAATTTTCGTGTTTTTGGATATTTTGATTTGGAATCAAACGAAACGGAGAAATCGACAAATTAATGATAATAACAATAACAACAACAATAATAATAACAGTATAACAAATAGCAACAATAACATAAGCAACAACAGCAACAATAGTACGAGCAGTAGCAGCAGTACAAGCAGCAGCAATAGTCAAATAAGTTTAAACTCTAACACAAGCAAGAGTCATAACAACAGCTGTACAACAACCTCAGAGCCTTCTTCTTCTTCGATAGCTTCTGTATCGGTTAAGCCGTCAAGCTCAACTTTAGTAACGTTAACATCAACGTGCTCAACGCTACACAATACAGTGACGCCGCCATCTTTGGCGGTAAAACCAAAAGCTGAAACACAAACACAAATACAACCGCAAACGCAAACGGTAATAGCAACAGCAACAGAAACAGAAACTGACGTTGAAACTGAAACAGTGAAAGTGATCAAGTGCAAAAATTCAAAATTAAATAATAATAAACGTCGTAACAGTAATAATAATAATAATAACAACAACAACAATAATAATAATAATTATAAAAGCAATATAACAACAAAAACAACAACAACAACAAATCATACAAAACAATTGGAAATTTTTAACAAATTCAGCTGAAACTTTCTAAGTTGAGCTTAACTTTTAAACGTTTTTTCTTCGTGTGTGTGTTATGTGGAGTTTTTTTTTCTTAATTTATTTCTTAATAACAAAGAAGAAGAAAAATTTATAAAATTTAAAAGAATAATAAAAAACGAAAGGAAAGGAAGAACACCCTCTTGTCAGGGAGGTGTGAAAATTTATTGGAAAAATTGTTTTTTTTTTTTAACAAAAAAACAAAACAAAAATATTTTCAACTAAAAACAAAAGGCTTTAAAATTATAAGAAAAAAAGAAAGAAAATTTTATAGAAAAGTTAAAAATAATAAAAATTTTATATTAAATAAATAAAAATAAAATAAATAAATAAAAATTTAAAGTAAAAAAAAATCAGAACAAGTGTCTTAATTACAAAAAAAAAAAATAATAATAAAGATAAAATATAATTAAACTAAAATAAAATACGAAAAAATTAAGTAAATAATCCCTTATATAACAACAACAACAACAGCAACAATAAAATTTAAATTAATTAATAATAGAATTAAAAAAAAAAACAAAACAAACAAATAATAAAAAATAAAATTCAAACCAAATTTGTACCTATCACTTCATATTAAACAAAACAAAAATTATAAATAAAAAAAATTAGTTAAAATTATAAAACAACAGAAAAAAAAAATTAAAATAATTTAATACAATTATATATACAAAGTCTTAAGAAAAAAATAAAAAAATAAAACAAAAGCAAATTTATATATTAACAAATTAAAAAAAAAAATAAATAAAAAAAAAAATAGTGGACTGTGATACTAGTATTTCACATCAAATTCATTAGAGAAAGTATAATACAAAAATTATTAATTATTAATGAAACGCAACAAATTTATTAACAATTGGCATTTAATAAAACAAATTAACCCTCAATCCTCCTTCCCCCCTCAATACAAAACAACAAACAAGTGCAATGCAAGGCCTTTAACTTAAAAGAAAAAAGGCCTTTAAAGAAAATTTAATAAAAAATTAAAATTAAAAATAAATTAAAACTAAAAATAGTTAAATTTATTAAGAAAACATCAAATGTTTCATAATTAAACACAAAAACAAACATAAAAAATTAGCATTTATTTATTTTATACAACAAATACGATTTGTTATAAAAAAAAAGAACCAAAAAATTTCATTTTTTTTTTACAAAAACTTATATATGCCTTAAAATTAAAATTAAAAAAAAACAAAATATTGTGAATATTATAATAAAATAAAAATCTTTAAAAATATACATACACACACAATTATATATACAAACAGATATATTAACAATAAAAAAAGAAAATAAATTAACGTTTTTCATACAAGCAAGCATATATTCTATTATTATTATTAATAACAACAATTAAAAACGTTAAACAATTTAAAAAAAAAGAAAAAATTTATTTCAATTACTTAAAAACAAAAAAAGTTTTTTTTTTCAAATAAAAAATTAAGAAAAAAAATTATTAATTTCAATAAAAAAATTAATAAGAAAGACACAGACAGAAGGAGAAGAAGAAGGAGAAACAGAAGTAGGAAGCAGAAAAGAAAATGTATACGCAACGCATGTTTGATATGTGGAACAGCGTTACATCCAAATTGGAAGCACACGCCAATACATTGGGACAGAGTAACGTACAATCGCCAGGACAAAACAATTCAAGTGGATCAATAAAAGGTAAAAAACAAAAAACGAAACGAAACTTATCTAAAAACCCCCAACCAACACTTTAAAAGAAAGAATGAATCGCAAATCACGAATCATGTTAATAAAAACCACTTAAGAAATAAAACCAACAAATGTTTACTAGTCTTTTAACAATTAATTGTTTAATTTAAATAAATATTGCAGCCATTGTGTTGTTATTCTGTTCAGAGATCAGCAATGAGTATTCAAAAAGATACTTAGAATCGAATCATACTCATTATTTCTGATACTGATCCTGAACCTTTTCTGCTCGTATTCTAAGTTGGAAGTACATACTCATCGTTTTCATACTTTATAACCCATATGATGTTGTTGATGTTCGACTCTTCACAACTCAACATATTCACGAACCACAAAATAAGTATGAATCGCTTACGAACACTAAAATACTCACTAAAAGGTTGTATGTTTACTCTGCATGCTGCTCTGCCTTTTTTTGCTTATGTGTCTCTTTTTTCTTTTTTTTTCTGTAAATGCCTAAAAGCAACTAAGACTACACCGAAGATCATGTTCGGCTTTTTACACACATTGGACACGAACTACAACAACATTCGTTAAAAAGACTGCAAAAATGCATTCAGTCCTCGTGTGCCTTCAGTGAAACAGGTTTTCGTCGCTTCTTTTTGCATTTTTTTTTTTTTTTTTGTATATCATTTATACACCCAAAGAAAAATAGTAGCATTCCATCCATTTCTAATGAAATTCACTTATAACAATAAGAAAAGATCTCCATTTTTGGTAGAATATTTGTCAAGTTAAATACGCGCAGTGTTTAGGGATTTGGCACTGTACATTTTCCATGTTCCACTATATAAACGCATTGAGAATATTACAAACAATTTTCCTCTGGGTTATATACATGGCTCTCACAAATACACTCACATACACCGACGTCTGATTATAATTAAGGATTCGAGTCACTCGAATAAGTCTTATGAATAAAACATATTTCGAATGTTATGGGTTCGATGTTAACGTTGTGCGCATCCACATTGCAAACTGTATTTATAAATCAACGTAGTGTAGTGCCTTTAAATGAATCAGTAGTACATAAATTTATTTATTTATTTATGAGTAGCGAAAAAAAAGGATTCATTGCTCTTCTCTGATTCTATGTCTCCCAGCAAAGGTTGGGCAAAAATTCTGAGAGTAAAATAAAATTTTTATGAAAATTTTATCAAATAATTTGACTTCCGGAGTTGACTTTTAAATATTAAATCGATTTTTCTTTCTTAAAACAACTAAGACTGTAAATTTAGATGAATGATTCGAGTCACTCAAGTCATTAACCCTAATATATATTATAAATCTTTCTGTAAGTCTGTTTTTTTTTTGTTTGTTTGTTAGCCAATCACGCCTGAACGCCTGGACCGATTTTCTTGAAATTTGGGATATAGATCAGGCTTTTGTCCGTGGAGGTTATAGACTATAAATCTTTTCAAAATTTTGACCAAAAGGGGAGAAAAAATGGTAATAGGTAATTTTTTACGATTTAGCTTGGTTAAATGTTTGTTGGTTTGTTCGTTAGCCAATCACGCATGGACCGATTTTCTTGAAATTTGGGATATAGATCGAGCTTTTGTCGGTGCAGGTTATAGGCTATAAATCTTTTAAAAATTTTGAACCAAAGAGAAAAAAATGAGACAAAGGGAGAAAAAAAGGGCAAAAATTAGTACTTTATGCATAAATGCTGTATTTTATGGGTTTTAAAGGTATTTTTTTACGATTTAGCTTGGTTAAGTTTCCCAAATAGCTATTGAGGTGTTCTGTTTAAAAAGTTGGACCAAAGGGGGTCCAAAAAGGGGAAAAGAGGCTAAAAACGGGCAAATTGCATGCATTTATATTTAGGACTTAGAGTATTCAAAAAACTGAGTTGTTTGATAAACCGGTTTCCGAATAATTTGAAAAACTGCATTTTTTAAGAAGCCGGTTTCGAAACCGGATTTTTATTTATTTTTATTTTTATAACCCGCGCAACGCCGGGTACAATCTGCTAGTAAGTAATATAAGGTCGCCGTAGTCTAGTAGGTAGTGTGTTGGTTTATTAGACGTAACGGCCGAGTTCAAATCCCAGGTCAGACATCAAAACGAAAATATGAAAATATATCTTCGGATACTTCGAATACTCAGCAGATTTCTGGCAAAAACTCTGTGAGTTTGATATTAACGTTGTACATACGCATTCACATTGCAACCTGTACTTATATTTCATGTGAGAGGCTAGTTCGTAATCCTGACTACAGTATAGTAATGAGAACATTTTTTCACTTCGAAACGTGGCAGAGTGTTTAGAGGAACTATGCAATGATGCTTCTCAGTTTCACTATTTTCCAGTTTCATACGTATACGTTTTACGAAGCTAGGTCCTAATTCTGACTGATAGGTTCTAATTAGAGATGCCAATCGGGAAATCCCGAAATCCAAAATCCCGGAATTTCGGGATCGGGATTTATAAAATCCCGAATCCCGGGATTTTTAAAAATCGATCCCGTTTGGCATCCCTAGTTCTAATGTAACATTCATTCGAGGTCGATTAACTTCCAAAATTTCATTCTGTAGTTACACTGTGCCTACGTGGAACACTATTCTTAAGCTACGGTTTCCTGCGTCTCTTGAAATGGCCACAAATGCAACTCCAATGTTCGTGGACAATATTTTTTTTTTCGTTTCTTTATCAAATGTATTATGAAATCAATGCCATTAATGGAAAGATATTAAAGGTTTGAAATATTTTTGCTTTTATTTTCCCTTTTATTGTTGAAATTAAACTTTTACTGAAACTGTTACAAAAAAATTTTAAATTTTTTTGTTTTTTTTGGAAATAAAGGTGAAACATTTTTTTCCTTTCTTTTCTCTTGCTTTATACAAAAATATTTCGATATTTTGTAAATAGTAATTCATTATAAAATATTTAATTATTTTTATTATTATTATTATTTTGCTCTTACATACATACATACGTACATATGTGTGTATGTATATGTTAAATCTAAGGGTGGGTCGTTTTCGATTGACCATTTTTCCGCGTTTTTTGTTGTTTTGTCTTGTTTTTTTGTATTATTTTTTAACAACGTTGGCAATTTTTTAATTGTATTGCCAACACACATAATAATTATTGCCAACAAAATTGTTTTTTTTTCTTCTCTTGCCATTTTGAATCACACTTTGCTTATTGTAAACATTTTTTCTTTAATAAAAAATTTTTGAAAAATACTGCAGAAACTACAAAAAAATAAAAAAAAAAACAATCACAAAAATATATTTAAATAAGGTTTTTAAAGTGTTGTTAAATTTAATTTGCTTTTATATGTGTGTGTACGTATGTGTACAACAGAATTACATACATACATACGTATACCGAAATAAATGTAGTGAAAGTCATAATAATTTCTCTCTTTGATTGTTTATTTTATTGTTGTTGTTGTTGGGTTTTGTTTTATTTGTTAATATTTTGAAACTTCCACATGCAGACGCTTCAAACTAATTTACAGTGATGGACATTTAAAAAGCAACAGCAAAAATTTGTAGGCGAGAATAGCACAAAAACGTTAAGAGTTCCGTAGACTTTCATTATTTTTGTATATTTCTTGTACAAAATTCAACATACACAGGCTGGCTAGTAGGTACTGTATTGGCTTATTAAAAGCGAGGTCGGTTTTTACTAAAAGTGAGGCTCCAGCTCAGACATTTCTAATAAAATGATATTGGAAAAAGAAAGTTCTTCGGCGCCTACCTCTTAGCATTTTTCTGGCAGCAAAACCTTTAAGAATAAAATAAAATTGTTATGAAAAGTTGCTCAAGAAGAACAAGAGCGAATGGCTTGACATTTGACAGTGGAGGTTTTCCGTTGTACAAATAAAATTGTCAAGAAAAATTCCTCAAAAATCGACTTTAAACCATCATCAATATCACAGAAGAGCCCATATATTGACACATAACGAAGAACAAGAGCGAAAGGCTTGACATTTTTCAGAGGAGGCGTTCCGTTGTACAAATAAAATTGCCATGAAAAGTTTAACAAAAATCGACTTTAAACTGTAGGTCCTGCTAATCGGCGACTACTACAATACCTATACAAATATCACAGGAGAGCCCATATATGTATTGACATTTTACAGAGGAGGTGTTCCGTAGCCTCCAATTTGTCCTTATCACAAAATACTCTTCAGTAGTCCAGTTGGCATCTATTTCAGAACCTTTTTAGCAATCTATTGGCACAATGACCCTTAATAATCTTACAATCTAAACTTATTGCAAGTTTTGTAAATATTTTGCCCAAATATAAAATATTACAGGCAGATTATAATCATAAACCAGCACGAAATTTTAAGGTTAAAATGGGAAAAATCCAGAGGACGAACTAAGACTACTTCCTTAACACATTCGGTGCCAAGGACGAGCGTACTCGTCTTTGATAGGGTATCCTGCATTGCCAAGACGAGTATATTCGTCCTAAATTTTTAACTATTGCCAATTTTCTCCGCAATGTATCTCGTTTTATTCCATTTTCTTTATTTTATCCATTTGCGTGATTTATTATTTGTTTTGTCTACTAAAACGTACGCAAATACGAAAAAGGATATCGCTTCCTTCTGCCTTCCTATTTTGCCAATGACGAGTATACTCGCTATTGGTTTTCTGCTTGTAAATGATTATGTAAATAACAGGATTTTGATAACCAGTAACACTCAAAAATATTCTAAATGGCAATGGGAATGACGTCATACAATTTAGGCTTGACAGTGAATGTGTTAAAGATTGAAAGTAAAATCAAATGATTTTATAATTATGCATTGTACTGTATATCGTATAACGGTTATTAAAAACACAAGCACATGCATAAGCATTTATATGTAGTAACACCATATCACACATTTCTTTTGCTGTTATCTTTCCCTTTCTCTCTTTCTATCTCTTACTTTTTCATTTTTTGACTAGGGAAATTAAAGAAACAAACAGTAACAGTGTGTGTGTCTGCATACACACATATACACAGTGTTACAAAATTATCTTCATTTGTTGTTGTTGTTGGAGTGTGTGTCAAATAAAGAAATTGTATTTTGTAATCGAATCGAAATAAAAAATAAAAAGAAAAGAAGAAATGCAAATGAAATTTAATGCAATTAATACTGCGTGCATGCACTGATACGATACTGAGGTGTACTAGAAAGCTTACATTATTCTGTTCTGGTTCTGGTTCTGGTTGGGTTTTAAAGAAAACAATTGAAATTCTGTTTAAATTTTAACTGTTTGTTCTTGATTTGTTGTTGTTTGTTTGTCTTTTTATACCACATATGGTGGTTAATTGATTATAAAAGAAACTTCAAACATTGTTTTGGAAAGTTTTCTTATGCCTGACACGTACATTTAACAACAACTGCGGCAGCAACAAGGCAATCATAACAACAACAACAACAACAACAATATGACTAAATACATGATATACCGTTATTGCCCATTCACGCACTTATTTGTTGTCATAAGCGATGATGGTGGTGGTAGTAGTGGTGGTGGTGTGTTGGTGGTGTTAGCGATGGTAAACGATGACGATTGCGACAACAATGATTGGCGATGGTTGCTTGACGTTTGCGTCGACAGCGGCCGCATTCAAAACACGCTCATTGTTAGTCCGTCGTCAAGTAAGTAAAAGTTCAAAGAAATTACCAAAAAAACAAAAAAAAAACCAAAAAAAGGGAAAGAGAAAGAAAGCACAGAAAAAAATGCTTAAAAATAAAAAAATGAAACAAACAAAATTTCTTTCATTTCTTTTCATAAGAAAAGAAAATGATTAAGGAAGACATAAAAAATAAAAAACTTTTACAAGAACAACAACGTAAATATTAAAGCAAAAAACGAAAAAAAAAACGAAGCATTTATAGGTTCAAAGAAACTTTTTAATTGTTGTACGGGCAAGAAATTAACAAAAGAAATACCAAAAATACAAAATAATGGCCATACAATGACCGAAAATGAAAAATTTATTTGAAACCTAAGCAACAGCAAATTGCTGTTCCCCAATAAAAATTACAGGGAATTTCGGGTATGAGAGAGAGAGAGAGAAAGAGGGAGAGAGCAGTTATAAAACAAATGGGAAGAGAGGAAATACTTTGATGCACGCTCAAATTTATAGAAATATTAGAAGAAGAGAAACCATCCAAATATGCGCATTTATACGCTGGTACACGCATTTCTAAGGCAATCAAAAGAAAAATCAAAAAAAAGCGCATAGAAGATGAGTAGAAAATCTATAGAAATTCAAATTTAAATTCAATAAACCAAGAATAGCAGCAGTAGCAGCAACTATACATAATAACAACAGCAATAAAAACGATAATGATGATGATTATCATATGAAAGAAGAGGAATCGAAGTGCAAAGCACATAATCAAACTTTTATAAGAACAATAACAACAATAAATAACAATAAAAATAAATGTACACGCACAAATATACAAAACATTCGCTCTTACTCTATCACTTTTACACTCTCATCCTCTCTCAGATTGTTTAATTACAATTGTGTGTGTGTGTGTGTTTGTGTATTGTTAATATTTTATTTATTCGTAGTCATCATCAGCACACATAGTAAAAGTCTAAAATCGTCAAAAAGAGAACAAAACAAAAAACAAAAAAAAATACGAAAAGAATTATTTTCGGCGGTCATTGAACCCTCATCGCAACCGCTAAATAGGCGCTACGTAATCGCTATGATTGTATATCAGCTGCTACTGTTCTCTTTGCCTCTGCTCTGTTTAATTTCTTTACTTATTTTGTTGTGTGCGTGTGTGTGTATGTGTGTTTTTGTTCTTTTCCTATTAAATTCATTTCTTTTGTTTTGGGGGTCTCTGTACGGCGGGAGAATAAAAACTCTCACGCATAAGGCACACGTGCACACACAAAAAACCAAACAAATTGATTTCATGTTTTCGCTTTGTTTTGTTTTGTCTTTTTCGCTCTCTCTCCCCTGTATTGTGGCCGTATACTTTACTCTTCTCTAAAATTTCTGTTAATGAGTAATAATATTTGGGGAGCCTATGGGAAAATCTAGAAATAATTCAATAATTAAATATTTAAGAGCATGAGTAGGCTGGCTGGCTGGTAGGTTTTTTTTTAATTTTTAAAATAAGAGAGGGTGGATTATTGTTCATTCTATCGATCAAAGGTGAGAATTCTATACACCAACACAATGATGTCTACTTTAAAGTTTTTTTCTTTTTTTTCAAGTAGTTTAAACGGCAATTTGTCTTTAAGAAATAAACTTCAATACATAATTTGACAGCTTTTTAAAATCATTATAAAGGGTTTCGGCATTTTACAAATCACTTTTTTATTGTAACGGGTAAATTCCTTTAAGAGAAAAACAACCGTTTTTCATTTACATATGCATACGTATACATGAACATATGTATGTAATATCTAGTTAACAGACAATAGATCGAATCCTGTTACAAGAAATATATGAGTGTTGAAAACCTATGATTATAATGTTTAAAATGTTAAAGGGTTTCGGGTGCGATGAGCTGCTGCTGCTACAGAGGTTAAATAAATGACAAATTCCTACACTTTACAGCTTAGCAATGCACGCATATGTTAAACCACCGTAAAGTTTTTAAATGTATTGGTGTTTGCATTGCTCATTTAAGTGATTTTTATATCCACGGCCACAATCCACCACTGTGTGTATGTGTGTGGCTTGTGTGGGTTTTGTTATGTCCTTTTGCGTGCACAAATTAAAACAAAAATGGATTAAAGCGCGTATACTTTGCTGTATTTGTGCATATGCGTGCCATACACATGCATACACATACACACTCACATTATTTACCGTTTAAAGATGGTGTAACCTTTTTAACCTCAACAAAACGTATGCCCAGAGGTGAAAACACCTCGCTGAACAATGTTGTTTGTGTGTGTTGTGTTGAGTTGAAAATGTCTTCATCGATTATTATTATTTGCAAGTTTTTCATGGGGTTTTGTATTTTTCTTTTGTTTTTCTATTAATTTATTTTGTTTATTTGTTAAGTGTATGAATATGTACGTATATTTGGATTTGTTATTTAATGGACACTTGCCAGATTTTATTTATTTTTTTTGTTTTGTTTTCTACGCACAATATAATAAATGCGTTGCATTCAAAGCCATTAAAAAGTTTCGTTTTTTTTTTAATTATTTGTCGTGAGTACATGACTTTAAACATGTTGGTTGCATTGGTTGTTATTTTTTTATTTTTTAAATTTTTTTTATTGTCAGTTTATGGAATTATACGACCAAAACAAGTGTAGTTTTGTTTCATTTTTTTTGTTTGTTTGTTTAAATAATAATGAACAAGAAAAACCCATTTTCATATGATTCTTCTGTTAGGCGCATGTTAATTAAAGCTGCGTTAAGAATATGGCATAAGTATTTGACACAGTATTTATAAGAAAAGCAGAATTTAAATAAATTGAAATAAAAAATATTTATAAGGCTTGGATTTGCTTAAGCAAATTAAAAACAAAGAGTAATAAAAATTAAAACTTGGATTTTATATGAAAAGATTAATTAAAAAAAATTGCGGTTTTTTTAAAACAAAGTAAAGCAATCTAAAATATTTTACAGCTGAAACCGATTTTCTCAAACAATTCAAAACCTAATTCTAGGATTACAGCCTAGCTTCTAAAGGAAATCGTATTTCCGAAATAATTTTTTTTACAAATTAATATGATTTTAAGACAAATTTGGCCTACAGCTTATGCAACTGTGTGTTGCAATGTGATTCGTTATAAAAATCGTTTGGGAATTAGTGTTCTATTGTTTTGAACAATAAAAACTTTGGAAAATTCTTTTATTGTGCTATTGTGTAAGTTTTTTTTTTTAACAATTGTTTTTTTTTTTTTAACTAAAATAGGTTTTCCTTGAAGAACAAAAATGAAAAACAAAAAACAAATGAAAAAAACTAGAAGTATAGTTCCCAAAAATGATTAAAAAATGCATTGTTTTTCCCAAAACCTAAAACAATAATCATCTGCCTGCTTATTTTTATTTTTTATTTTCGTTTAATTTTTTTTCATTTTATTTTCTATTTTTTTGTTTTAACCAATGCTCTGTAATGTAGAGCAGCAGTACAATTAATAAAAAAAACAAAACAAAACAAACCAAACAACAATAACAACTTAATAAACTGTTCTGTGTTCTATTGTCGATTAAATTTTATGAAAAATCTTCCTCTAAACAATTTCCTCTAAAAAAATTCTATTCTATTTTAAATGCCTACATACTTACTTACACACTTACACTCTTACATACCATACAGTCTCTAACTCATAAACAAATTTGCAGAAGATAAAAATGAAAAAATAAAAAAAAAAATTGCCTCGTCTGAACGATGGCGGAATGCATTTCAATTCTATTCGTTTCATTATTATTATGATTATACTGTTGCTGTTGTTGTTGTTGTTGTTTTTGTTTAGTTTTTTTTTTTTTTTGCATAAGTAAGTTATGGTCTAACCGCTGTATGTTCGCCTGTATATGTGTGAGTAATTTTTTTCTATACAAGTTTTAATGTTTTCTAACGACTCCGAGTGTTGTCGTAGTCGTCGTCGTCGTACATTCATATTCGTTTTGTTTTGATTTTCAGTTTTTGCGATTCTTCGTGCGTATCTCTGTATATGTGAATGTGTTTGTGCACGGCTACGAATGCATGCATGTTAGTGCATGCAAGCAGGCAGCAAAAGCAAATAGTCAAGCAAACAACTCAACACTAAATGCTTACACATGCACATACAATTACATCCTCATGCATTTACAATATATATTGGGTAGTGTGTGTGTGTGTGGGAATATGTATGTATTTTGCTTTTAATATTATTGTTGTTGTAAATTTGTTAGAGCCAACTAATGAAAAAGTAGGACAAAGTTGAACAGACGAGCCAAGGACGGATACCAGATAGAAAAATAGAGGAAAAAAAATTTTAAAATAAAACAGCAAAACAAAAAATAGTAATAAAAACAAAAACAAACACAAACAACAATTACAATAAGAAAACGGCAAAATGGAAATACAATGTATTTTGTTGTTGCTATTGCTATTGCTGTTGCTATTTTTGTTGATTGTGCTGGTGATGTTGATGTTGATGCAGTTTTGTGGCCTGCCAGCTTGCCTGTGTTTGTCAGTGTGGCGTGGCGGCTAATCATATAATTTTTATATTTTGTGTGTTTCTCTCGTTTTTATTTTTTTGTTTTCATTTACTGTTGCTGTTGTACTGTGTAGTTGTTGTTGCGGGGTTTTTCATTATTTTGTTTTTCTGCCAGCGCATTACTTTGTAAGAAATTTTGTTTTTCCCTTTTTTTTTCTTTTGTTCACTGACAGAAAATGCGTCTGTGTTATGAAAACAGTCTGTGTTGGTATTTTTTTTTTTTTTTTTGTGTTGTTTTCTAACAGTGTTGTCTCTATATTTAAAATTTTGTTGTTGTTGCTGTTGTTTGCTTTTTTTTTTTTAGAAACATTATTTTAAGTTTTATTTTCATTCGATGGTTTTTTTTTTTTGTTCGCTATATTTGTGATTGCTATTTTTGTTGTTTTTTTTATTATTATTTTGGTTTTTGTTTTTATTTTTAAGAATTTAATTGCAATGCCTGTTATTGTCTTTAAAATTTCCACAATTTTATAAGCTGTAATACAACAACTACAACAGACAACAACTACAACTAACAATACATAGAACAATATTCGTGAAAAGTAGCAGCAATAACAACAACAATAGCTTAAAAATATTTATTAAGAAATACAACCCTGAAACGTTATCAAGTGAGTTATTAGAGTCAATGGCCAGTTTGTAAAGGAATTAAATGATGGATGTTTTTATTATTTGTTTTTTTTCTCAAGAATACAAGAGGGATTAATGAAAGACAATTCCCGCCTTTATAAAAATAAATGAATGGGAACTTTGAAAATGTATCGAGTTGGCCTTTTAGTCGATTTGACAAGGTTGTCTGGTGTTAAATATCTTTCACATGAAGTACCATTGATTTAATGAAAGGTTTTCCATTTACAAATATGAATTGTTTATCAATGAAATCGCTTGTAAAAGTAATATAAAAAACTGATTATTGAAGGTGTGATTCAAACTTTGCCACTTTTCTAGCACTAAAGCGTAATTATGGTTGAAAGTATAAAAAAATTTAAAGAAACGGAAAACGGTAGCAGAAGATGTGGTCAGTCCTAACCAGCATCGCAATGGAAGCACTGGCGAAACAAAAATGTGGCGCATAATCCCTGTTTGCATATATGCATAATTGGTCATTACAACCCTTCAGTTAGGATTACGACCTAGTTTTCAGACCATTTATGTTGTGTGAGTTACTTTTGTAGATGAGTAAAGGGACGTACAGTTTAAAGTCGACTCCATACGACAGATTTTGAGAAGCTTTTCATGGCAATTTTGTTTACACACAGAGTTTTTTTGCCAGAATTCTGCTGAAAGGACCTGGGTTTTAAACTCTGAACTTACGTCTAATAAGCCGACACATTACATAATAGACTACGGTGACTACTCCTGTTTATCGCTTGCAAAGCTCATATCGCTCCTTTATTGCAACATAATCATATCTCAAAAAATTAAAAATTTGTAGTTACTTAAGCAAAACTACTCTTTTAGGCCTTCTGTACATGTTGAAAAAAAATCGGTTTTATATCCCTAAGCTGAACCGAAGTTATAGCAAAAAGTGTTTGCGGCAATTAGATCATAGGACTTATGTCTTGAAAACTTAAATCGCATTTTGCCAAGTTCAAGTTTTTTTTTGAGATATGACTATGTTGCAATAAAGGAGCGATATGATTTCAAAACGTTCGTCATTCAGCACTTTACAGTGAAATGTAAATGTGTGAAAATGTGTTAAAAAGAGGTTAAAAACCACCACGTAAGGATCAATTACTACAAACATATCACACTTTAAGGTTCAATTAGTCGGGACTTTACCATAACGCTGTAGTCGTAACATAATCCATAACCGTAAATTTACTATTAGCAGCAATCAGTGCTGCCATAGCCATAAATAGCTGTTTACGTTAATTGTACGTATGAATTTTTCAAAAGTACAAAAGTAAACAAAAAAAAAAAAAGAAAATGTGTATACATGTAAGTAAATTCAGCAAACAGCTGTTTATGGTTATGGCAAAAAACCAAAATTCAATTGGTACATATGGTTATCGTTATGACTATGAATTATGGTAAGTCACCTATAATCGCAAACAGTAATGTCCATAAAGTTGGTTAAAACGGCTGATTTATATGGTTATGGTTAAGTCACGACTAATTGAACCTTTACCATCTGAAATCAAAATAAATTGTATCCCAGTTAATCCATTTCAATACTGCATATGTTTACAACACTGTCCGACTGACTGTAGAAACTCTTTATGGGGAAAAACAAGTTTTTTTACACGTACACATATACTTATGTTTGCATCTGTATGTGTATGTAAGTTTTTTCTCGTTGTTTTTTTTTTCAAATTTCCACAAATTGCAGTCAATAACAACAGAAAGAACAACAACAACAGCAACAAATATAATTTAAAATATTTGTTGGTGTTGTTTGGTGTTCAAATATTAATTCTTGTTTGAATTTCAGTTTTTTTTTTATTTTATTTAAGCTGCTAAAAACAATCAACAACCAATACACATGTTAACAGCATTGCCTTATTAATGCATGTCCATTGTTGTTGTTGTTGGTGCATGCATGTGCATGTGTATGTGCCTGTAAGTGTTGTATTAATGTAATAGCTTTGCAGAGAGTGAGAGATGGAGAGAGAGAGAGAGAAAAAATGAAACCTTTGACTGCCATTCAGGCAAACTATTAATCAAATTGTACCTCGAACTTGTAAAGCTTTGCAAAATGATTTTTTAATTTAAAATTCGTTTTTCTGTTCTTTTTTTTTCCTATTTTTGAATATTTTAAAATGCGAATTAAAATTTTTATTTTGATTTCTAATAATAACAACAACAAGTGGCAAAGAGAAGGATGTATGGAGGTAACAAAAATAATAAAAAAAAATCGTTAAACAATCATTAGAAATAGTTGGTAGTTGGTATAGTCGAATGCAATATTTACTGCCTGCCCCTCCCCTCCGTCTGTCTATCTGTTAATGCGGACAAAAATGGTTTGAATTTGATTTAAAGTTGTTGTCTTTGAACCTCTTGTCTGTCATTGATGGCAAAGAGTGTGTTTTTAGTTTTGTTTTTTGTTTTTTAAATGCGTGTGTTCGTTTCGATCTTCACACATATTTATTGGGGTTTTTTTCGCAATTTGTATGCAATATTTTGTTGTTGTTGTTGTTTTTGCTGCTGCAAATAGTGTGTGAGCTTTTGTAACACATGCAAACCTTCTTAAAGCAGTCAATATTATGAAATTGCATTTGTGTGCCTGTGTGTGTGTGTGTGTGTGTGCAATTCTCTTGCGTAATATTTCTCTCTCGCTCTCGCTCTTACTCTTACAATAATTGCCTAATAAACCTTGTATTAATTGGCGAGATTTTGGTGCTTCTTTTTCAAAACGATCAAGATTAAACATGTTTACTGTACCCACTACTACCTACCAGCATAATTAATGGGTGGTTTATCCACCACACCACTTTAACCTCAAAAAGTAAAATGTGTGCCAATCTCTTATGCGGCAATTATTACTTGAAACAGGGCCCCCAACTTCTAGTTATAAAATGAGCTAAAATTGGGAATATTATTGTGTGCCTATGGGCCAATAGGAATCTACAATGAAATTCACTGGCTGGACTTCTTTTCCGTTTCGTTGGTATCAAAATTGTACCGATTACAGTTCTCAAAGAAGTTCAAACTTTTCAGATTCCTCATTACATGTTCTGTTATAACTGCTTTGAGGTGTTATAACTGTATGGAGGACATTGTTGAAAAGGATATTTAAACTTGAATTGTCCTGTAAATTCTATAACGAACTATGTCTTGAACTCAGTCTATTTATTTATTTTATTTAACACATTCGCTGCCAAGCCTATATTATATGAAGTCATTCCCATTGCCAGTTACAATATTTTGAGTGTTACTGGTTATCAAAACCCTGTTATTTACATAATCATTTACAAGCAGGACACCAAAGACGAGTATACACGTCGTTGGCAAAATAGGAAGACAGAATGCAGCGATATCCTTTTTCGTATTAGCGTACGTTTTAGTAGAAAAAACAAATAATAAATCACGCAGATGCATACAATAAAGAAAATGAAATAAAACGAAGCACGTTGCTAAAATTCCATTTCCATCCATTCTATGACGTTCTTAATGGATTTAGAACGTTTGTAATGTTCTTGTTTTTTTTAAATTTTACGTTCTCTAACCTCAATACTGTTAAAATTTGGTTAAGATGAGCCGATTCGTTCCGAAGTTTTAGGTAAAAATCTATTTAGAATACACATGTAGTCGTATGACGCGTGAAAACTTTTAGAGCTCTTAACTGAAAACACACTTTTTCGGCTTAGAATGTTATAGAGCGAAGGGATCGTATTGTCGATTGGCAAAAAAAAAATTTGCTAATTCTAAACCCTGCCTGATACAATATATGTAAAGTAGAACGAGTATACTCGTCTTTGACAGTGTATCCCGCACTGCCAAGACGAGTATACTCGTCATCGGCAGCGAAAATAAATATGAATCTTCTTACCTGATCATCCTGACTTAGACGCATAAAACCGGGTATTAATTTGGCAAATTCGATTATATTTTGAATCATTTGAATCAACTTTTCTGCACAGTCCAGCCACAGCTCCTGTTGGCCCAGATTCTTGTAATAAAGTATTATTGAGATATCCTTTAAACAGAAACAATTAAATTATTTAATAATACAACAACCAAAGACGAGTATACTCGGCGTTGGCAATAGGAAGACAGAAGGACTCGATATCATTTTTTCGTATTTGCGTATAATAGATGATTACGCAGATGGATAAAATAAAGAAAATGGAATAAACCGAGATACATTGCATAGAAAATTGGCAATAGTTAGAAATTCACTATTGTCGATTGGCAAAAAAAATTTACCAATTCAAAAGTCTGCATGTTATATTACATTTAAAGTAGAACGAGTATACTCGTCTTTGATAGAATTGCAGCGAATGTATTAAACAAAATTAATATCATTTCATTGGATTTGTTTAAATAAAATCAATTCTATTATAATTTCTACAGCTTTGTTGTACGATCAGTAACGTTTGATGAAGGGAGTGGAATTTTTTCCTTTTTTTGTTTTGATTTTTACTGCACAAATGAGAAGAAAAAAATACAAAAAAAAAATAAAATACCGCTATGATATGTACGAAAACCGGTCAGTATAAGAAGAAAAACAATTCTTTTCTTTACCAACAATTCTTTCATTCTTTCGTTCTTTCGTTTTATGATTTATGGAGAATATAATAAACAAAAATAACGGCTTCTACGAAAGAACGTAGTAGAAAGAATACAAGAAACAGTTGGCCAACATTTTCATTATGGCTATTTGAATACTAAACAAACGAACTAAAAAATAAAGAAGCAGAGAACAAATAACAGAAGAAAAAAAATTGTACGTATAAAGACCGATGACATGAAAATGCCAGTTTATCCCAGTTAACGTTTCATAATATTAGAACAGGCACCTATACACACACATACTTACGCACACACAACGGTAAACAACATCATCATCAACTGACAAATGACAATATGCCGTTAAATAATACCAAACACACTTGCAAGACAATCATTTTGCAGCACAAGAAAAAATAAAAAAAAGAACAACAACAACTGATATTAAAAAAAAAGAGTATTTAACTGAAAAGCTCTTGTAAATGCAGTTAAGAGCACACAAAAGAACTTCTCTCACATACTCTTTGTTTTTTGAGTAAAACAAATCGGTTTTTTTTTGTTTTTGTTTTTGAAAAACAAACTCTATTAATGGAAAGGAAGAACATGCATAAACTAAAAGAAAAATCAAGTAACTGAGCAGCAGCAGTAGTAGCCGTAAACGTTGCTTAGACAGCAACGCAACAGACAAGTCTCTCTCTCTCTATCTCTCTCTTTGTCGTTCTCTCGCATACTTATTTAAAATAATGCTTGTACAAAGCACTTCGTTATTTTGCTGCTACTACTTTATTTCTTACGTGCTGGCTGGCTGATTTTGCTCATTTTTCTTATGCATGTTTATACAATATTTGAATGCATGTGTGTAAGTACATACATTTAGTTGTTGCCTGCCTGGTTGTTGGTTGGTGCAATGACCCCACTTCGCGTTGACCCACTTACGATGTTGTTTTTGCGAATATTACCGAAGTGGGTTTGATGAATCGTTGACTGTGCTCACACTCTACTAGTAATGCTTGTCTCTGGTGCTGTTGCTGTTATTGCTGTTCTTCTTCTTGTTGTTGTTGTTGTTTAGTACATACAACTTACTTGTGCAATCATTATGTACTTTTTTTGCGTTCGGTTTTTTTTTTTTTGTAGTTTTCCAATACACTGGTAGAACTTAACAAATTCGCACTTAAACACACTCACACAATCAAACGGAAACATTTGCAAAATAAAAACAAAAAAACTTTAAAACTCATAAACGTTCGCACAATTATTTGCAGTTAAGCCGAGTCATATGAAAACAAAACAAAAAAACTGATCGTTTACAAATCAGTTATGCGTGCATATACATATGAACGTGTGCGAGAGAGTATTTGTTTGGAAATTTGTATGCATGCAAACACTTTTTATAGGCACATTCGGAGAGTTATTCTCTCTATTTTAACGTTGTTTTGTTGTTGTTGTTGTTGTTTTTATTGCTTTTTGGTATGCAATTGTGCATTAATATTGAATGTATGCATTGCATGCATGCATATACGAGTATGGGTGTGCATGGACGTGTGTGTGCGGAATCTATAAATATTCTTAATGACAATTTTTTTTTGTTGATTTTATAATCATTTGTCCTGTCCTGTCAGTCTGCTGCTGGTGTCGTTCCTTTTTAATTTTTGTTTTTTTTGTTTTTAAATTTCGCTGCCAATTCTTTTTAGTATTCTACGGCAAATTTGCACAAAAAAACAAAAATTTTGATTTTAATCATAAATAAATACGATTATTTGCTAAAATTTTAAATTTAATATTTACGACTTAAGTAATGAGCATATAAACAGTATGTACCCCTACAATAATTAATTATTTATGCACTTTATTATAAAGTTTATATGATGATATATATCCATTCATGGGCCTTAAATGTAGAGTTCAATAATGTCTTGAATTTTGTATTGTATTTAAATACATACAGTTAGGGAAAAAGCTCTACATACAGCCCAATATTTTTTAGTTTTCAAGAATTAATTGCGATATTAGAAAATATTTGTATACTAGTTATTAGGGTATAGACTGATAATATAAATCGATGAAAAAGAAAGAAATGAAAATATTTACTTTATAAAAATTATTAGCGATTATCATATTAAGCCGCTGAAAAAAGTCTACATACAGTATGGCAACCTCTAAAATTAAACAAAAAGTTAAGGGCAAAAAAAGGAAAAGATCCGTTATTTTCCACATTTACATTTACACATTTTTTATAAGCAATACAATCAATTAGTGCAAAAAGTGATTGTTAAAGCAAATATTTTATTAAAAATGGGGAAAAGGAAAGAAATATATCCTTCAGTTCGAAATATGGTGGTCAATCTTCGAAAGGAAAGTAAGTCCTATGGAGAAATTGCCAAAACACTTAAATTATGTCGTTCTACGGTACAAACAATAATAAAGAACTACGAAAACACAAAAAGTACCGAAAATAAACTACAATCTGGAAGACCAAAAAAACTTTCAAGGCGGGACGTACGCAGTATTTTGAAAGAAGTGAAGCAGTATCCCAGAATAAGTACTCCAAAATTGGCGGAACACCTTGAAAAATGTTCCCATGTTTCAGTTATACCGAGAGCAATAAGAAATGTTTAACGTGAAAATAGTTTCAGAAGTAGAACAGCACGAAAAAAACCATTAATTTCGGCAAAGAATCGTCAACTTCGTCTCGAATTTGCTAAAGCTCATCTGGAAAAAGATACTGATTTCTGGAAAACTGTTATATTTACTGATGAGAGTAAATACAATATTTTCGGAAATGATGGACGACCAAAGGTTTGGAGAAAACCAAACACTGCTCTCGGTCCGAAGAATCTTATACCTACGGTGAAACACGGTGGCGGCAGTGTTATGGTTTGGGGAGCAATGGCGTCATCTGGGGTCGGACGTTTGGTTTTTGTCGAGGGTAATATGGACCGACATCAATATAAAAATATATTGGAACAAAACCTGAAGGCATCAGTTTAAAGCTTGGGTCTGGGAAATCGGTGAATTTTCCAACAAGACAACGACCCTAAGCACACGGCACACAGTGTACGGGACTGGCTCCTTTATCATGCTCCAAGACAACTAAATACACCATCCCAGTCACCAGACCTTAATCCAATCGAGCACGTTTGGGATGTTTTGGAGAGATTAGTACGAACGTACGACATCAGCAGTCGAGAAACTCTTAAAACCGCGCTGATTCGAGCTTGGACTGAAATTACACCTGATATTACTTAAAATTTGGTAATGTCAATGCCCCGGCGTGTTCAGACCGTAATTGATGCTCAAGGTGGACCGACTAAGTACTAAACAACATTTTTTTTTTTTCACTTTAAGTACAAACATTTTAATTCATATTTTAATTTTTGTAAATGTATGTATGTAGACTTTTTTCTTATGAATTTGTTGTTTTTTTTTATTTTTTTATTTGTTTTTTTAAAACTTGGCTTTTTTCTGTTTTGGAAATAAACTTTTTTGTTAACGCTTAATATAATACCATAAATTAATTTTTAATATATTTAAATAGTTTCTTAGAAGATGAAAATTAAAGGTTGTAAGTAGAGTTTTTTCCTTAACTGTACATAATACAATGTCATTCAAATGACCGCTAATGAATTGGTTGCAGCACACGATTCTTTTCAGTTAGCTTTACTTATGTTAGTTTTCGAATGCTGTATTATTAAGGGATCATCCGGAGGCACCGACACGTGAAGTTATTCTTTCTGGATATTCCTCAAATAATAAATTTAAAATCGACTGTGCTGTACCGCCCATAGAATCATCTTACCGCTCAGTTCCAAATCTTCAATTGCCGGCCAAAAAAAAAACTGTTTTTGTAAAATAAAAAAAAAAAAGTTTGGAGGGTTCGAGAAATATAAAAAAAAATATTTTTGAGATGTACTCAACAAAACTCACCACTCATTAATCGGGTCTATTTAATTTCTTTTATTTTGTCGCCTAGTGTTATTGAAAATGTTGAAGAATTTTAATTTTTCTTTTTCTCTCTCTCTCAAACACTGTTGAATTATCTTTTTTTTCACTTACTTTATAGCTTTAAATTTCGTAAAGCAAGGATAAAAATTAATAAGTAGAAGAAGAAGATAAACAGCAACAACAACATTCCTAGATATTCACAAAACATCCATACATCAAACTCTATAAGTGTATGAAACTGCATTTGTTGCAGGCAATAATGAGAACGATTCTAAAGCTTCGTTCGTCTATTCATTCCTAACTTCCCTCGTCGTTAGTTCGTTCGTTTAATGCGTCGTCTTCGTAGTCGTTGTTGTTGTTGTTGTTGCTGTTTAGAAAATGTGCGTATTCCATTATTTTTGTATTTGCTTTAGTAAATGAAAAACAAGAAAAACAAAAAAAGAAACGAACAAAAAACAAAACAACTTGTTCTTTAGACTGTGCATATGTGTGTGTCTGTGTGTCTAAGCATAGCGGCATTTTTTGTTTACACAGTACGTATGAGTGGAGTGCATGTGTGCATGTTTGCTTTGTAATGCAAGTCAATGTTTAGCAAAAAACATACAATATTTGTATTTGTGGTTATTGTTGTAGTCGTTGTTGCTGTTGCTATTGCATGAATGGATAAAGTACTTTAGACTTGATGGTGGTGGTGGTGGTTGTGGTGTTGTTGTTGTTGTTGTGGCTTCATTTCCACTAAGTAAAGTTCTTAGACAATTTGACCCATATTTTAGTACTCCACCACTACAACAGCATTGCACTGCACTGCACTGCATAACACTACACCACACTACACTGCATTGCCTTGCTGTGCTCTGTTTTGCTTTGCTCTACTCTAGGTTACTACTCTTAAATAAAAAATAATAATAAAAACGAAAAAAATGAAAATAAAAATAAAAAACAAGTAGGTACTTAAAAACAAAAATAAACAAAATTTGAAACACATACACACACATATATACTATATACGTATGTATGTATATACATAAATATGTACATCCAGTCGTGTCTATTGGAATTGTTTGTGTTTTTGTGGGTTTGTTTCTTGGCGAAAATGCAATAACAATCATTTGCTCTAAATAAAGAGCATGAAAAAAAAGAGAAATTTTTTTTGTTTTGCTTGGTTTTCCTTATTATTTTGGTCATACACTCACAAAAATTGTGTCACGATTTTTTTTTTTATTTTTTTTAATTTATTTTTTAACTGTGCAAGCGTCTGATTGAAATTTTAATTGTAGTTCTCGCATTTTAATGGAGTGCAGTGGGTATTGTTGTTTGTCTTGTTGTTGATTTAGTTTTTATTTTCATTTTTCTCTTTCTCTCTCTCTCTTTCTCTCTTGTAAATCTGTAGAATTTCATACAAAAGGATTAAATTATAAACCAATTCAGGGAATTTGTGGAATTCATATTAAAACGGAAAGGAAATAATGAGTGGTACAGTGTAGACAAATTGTTTGTCGATTTGCCACTACTTCAGCGGACGACCATAGGCAAACAAATTTTTTATTAATATTACAGGATCTTTCGAGTTCGAATTTAGTTGTTGACATTTGTAGCCACAGCAGTTGTAACCACTTTTCTGTGTAGCATTTTGCACAGAAGGGCCTTAAAGTTAGATTAGCAACATCTGTGGAAGAGTAATCACCATATTTTTTAATAGCAAGGCGACTGCTAGGGCAACGGTTCGATTATAACGCTCTCTAGGACGATCTACGTCTGCTATCAAAGTTATGGTACGATTTAGTCCATCATTTAGATCCTGGTGCGACATTCTAAGAAACTGCAGAGCTGATGAATTGACCTGACATAACACTAATAGGTGACATTAAAAATACCTAACACTCAATGTAGAATGCTGGGAAAGTCTGCTTAAACTTTAAATAAGCTTGCCGGAGTCTGTACTGGACATTACACACTGCTGCGGCGGAGGAATATACTTTTGTAATTACTTACGTAATTACTATTGCGTGAATTATTTCAGTGATCTGTCATTGGGATGGACAATCGGAGTATAATTGACTCGATCAGGCGTTTCAGTTGGTTCCAGTCTTAGAACCAAACGTGGCCAAAGTGTATTAAATTGTTTACAATGAGCATTTTCTAATTATTTTTTAAATCATTTTGAAATATGTACACAGGCCCACAAAAGTATACATACGATTAACAAATTTCACAAATTTCTTCAATGCAATGCAAAAGACCGTCTTAGAATCGAGAAAAGTTGTTAGACAATTATAAAGATTTTCAACGAAAATGTCTGAAATTCATTAACCGCATGTATACTTTTATGGCTGAGTGTACATTCAGACAACGATATTATTTGTTTCTTTCATAATTTAAATTCTTGCATACCAACAACCAATCGTATTGGAGAAATTATTGTTAATCCAGCATAACTGTTTAAAGTTGCATTAACCCACTACAGAATGGAACGAACAGAATAACGGGAAAAACAAATTGTGCAGTTAGGAAGACTAGAAAAAATTAAAAACAGAAACAACAACAACAATGCAACAATGATTACTAAGAAACCATAAAAAGAAAACAAGAAAAACAAAAACAAACGTCTTCTATTTTTTCTTTTCTTTTTTGTCTTCATTTTCTTTTTCTAATTAAACTTAAAACAACAACAACAGCAACAACAACAACCATAATATTTCAGCAATGAAGACAATTTTTTTTTTATTTTAATTTTATATCTTCAGGCTACAATAATAAGAACAACAAGTCAACAACAACAAAAAAGAGACTTTTCTAGCGGTAAATGAAGAATTTTTTGTAGTTTTACACAAACTTCTATGTCTACAGATCATTATCATTAACATAATAAACAACAATAACAACAACAACAACATCATCATAATCATTATTTTATGTCTGTGAGAGAGAGAGAGACTCTGCCTTAAATGTACTTAAAAACATGAAAAACAAACACAATCATTCATCATCATTCAATTATTTTCTCTTAGTTCCTCTTTAATTTCTCTTTTTATTTACAAATACTAAGTACTTCTCTTTATGTATGAAAAGCATAAATTTTAAAGAGTGTAGAGTGCAGGTGAACATATTAAGAGTAATTTTACAGTTATGTACTCTTCTAAAAGACATCCTTTATACGAGAATTTTACTTTAGAAGAGCCAAAATTCTATTCGTAACAGTACACAAATGTTATGAAATCAGGAAAGCTGTAAACTTTAGCAGGTGTATGTGTAGTGTTGCCATTTGGATATTTTTAACAACATGAAAAAAGCTTTTCTGCAATTAGTGTGTTGCCAAAAGTACTTTTTGTTTTTTAATTTATCAAGGAAAAAACGTGTGTTAGTAAGCAATTAAACATTTTCTGCTTTGAAATTTATTATTGAGTACTTAACATAACAGAACATAATTGGTCATTACGATCCTTTAGTCAGGATTATTGACCTAGTTTCTCACACCACACATGAGTGGCGGGACATACAGTTTACAGTTGACTCCGAACCACAGACTATTGAGAAGCTTTACATGCCAATTTGAATTTACTCTCAGAGTTTTTGCCAGAAATCTGTTGAGAGGAAATCTGTTGATGTCTGGCCTCTGGAGCTCGAACCTTGCCTTTACGCCTAATAAGCCAACACACTACCTACTAGACTAAGGCGACTTCTATTATTGAGACCATTATTTATTGTTATTATTGTACGAATTATTCTGATATAAAAGAAATAATTGATTAGATATAAAAGCCTGGATGTAGTACAGTAGAAGCTTACAAATTAGAACCTCCAGTAATTAGAAATTCTGGAAATTAGAATCATTATACGGTCTGTTAAGGTCGCCGTGGTCTAGTAGGTAATGTATTGGCTTATTAGACGAAAAAGCCGAGTTCGAATCCCAGGTCAGACATCAAAACGAAAATTTGAAAATAATTTTTCGGTGACTTCCTCTCAGCAGATTTCTGGCAAAAACTCTGAGAGTAAAAAATTGCCATGGAATGCTTCTCAAAAAATGTGTCGTTCGGAGTCGACTTTAAACTGTAGGTCCCGCCACTCATGTATAAAATTAACGCACACAACATAAGTGGCGTGAGAAGCTAGGACGTAGTACAATGGGTCAATTCGACCACCGAGTACTACACTTGTCAGAATTGACAAGTACACCGCCTCTAACCTAACCTAACCTACGGTCTAAAATTTGTATTTAAAATTCAAATTTCTGAGCGTTTTTCGTTTTGTTTCTAATTTAACACCAGAAATCTTTAAATTCTTTTTATTCTGTAAAACTAAAAAAGGAATCACCAAATTACATACGTTTTTCCGTAGTTTATGTATTTTGTGTTTAGTTTATGAATTGTTAGGATTTGTTTCAAATAAAATTTAATAAAAAAATAAATTAAATGTGATTTATTTTTAGTTTTTGAAAGAAAATCAGTTTAGTTCTTTATTTCTTATTCGAAAAAAATAAAAAAAAATCCAGAAATTATTATAATTCAGAAATTACAGAACTTGTGAGCGACTACTGTAATTCAATTTTAAATTCATAATTGAAAAATTCGTATAAAGAAGTTTCCAATATTTATGTGCTTTATATTGTCTACTTAACTTTAATAAAAATTCAAAATATTTGGAATTTTTATTCCAGTTGTTTGTTTGTAGGCGAGTTAAATAGTTCATTAAGTTCTTTACTAACTTTGTGAATAATTAATGCCATATAATAAGCACTGCGTTAGCAACACTCTTAAAGCTTTACATTATAACAGTGAGTGAATATACAGTAAACATCTCTTTAAACTGCAATCAATTGAAACACCTACATGCACTGTTATTTAACTTTAATAGAGCAACAACAGTAAAGGCTATGTGCTAAACATAAGCAGAGAAATGTAAACTTTCTTTGGTTGAGGGTTTTTCTTTCCTATACGCCAACAACAGAACAGAACAGTCTGTAACAGTAAAATAAAAATGTTCTTTAAGAATACTAACAGCAATGTCTGCAGCAGAAACTGTAGTTGTAGCAGCAGCAGCGTTAGCAATAATAGTTGTTTTTGTTTTTATTTATTTAGCGATGATATGGATATTATGCCGAGTAAAAGTTCATTGACACTTGTGAGCACACACACTCATCGCCCGTCGTCGTCGTCGTCATCATCATCTGTCACGTTTACACCAAAACGAAACAAATTTCTTTTCCTTTCTTTGCTTATTTTGGATTTTTGTTTTTTTTGTTCTTCTTCTCTTCTTTTTTTTTCTCTTATTGTTGATGTTGTTGCTGGTGTTTTTATTTACGAAATATTTATTTTTTATTGTATTTATTACTTCTTCTTCTTCTTGTTCTTGTTCTGGCTTCTTTTTTATTATGATTTCGGCTAAGATTGTAAAAATGTACGTCGTGTGGTTATTGTTGTTTTTATTTAATATTAATGATGTGTAAGTGATGAATGTATGAATGATTAACAGAGAGTGAGAGAGAGAGAGAGCGCGAGTGTAAGCAATAGGCAGAGTGGGTGTGTTTGTGTAAGTGTATGGGTGGGTTATTGGTTGATTACCCACTAAACATTTGCTTATGAAAATCATTGTTAAAATTCATTCAGTCAGTCTGCTAACAAATTTTTTAACAAAACGACTACAAAAAAAAAAAAAAATTAGATTCTAAACAAAATATTCTAATAAAATAAAGAAAGGAAACATTAAAAATAATTATTGTTTTATACCTATTTGTCCAACAATGGGCACGTACATGCCAAGATAACATATTCGCTGGTTAGGTAGCTAGCATAGTCTAATGATAGGTACTTTATTTAATTGTAAACAACAGATTGTGTTAGAGGTAAACTTTATAAAAAAAAAAGAATTTACAATCGAACTTCTATAAATTGAATCAACATTATCCAGAAAAAAACTAAAGAAGCAATACTTGATAGGATTTCTCTTCAATTTGCTGTTGCCGTGCTTCAATTTATAGAAAATTCATGAAATAGAAGTTCAAATTATCGAGGTTCAACTGTATTGTATGGATTTTTTCCATACTCTGACTTACAATAACCTTTATGGGACCAACAAGAAAATTAAATAAAGTCCCTTTAATGAAAATGTTCACTGGGTAAACGTTGTAATAAAATATTGCTCGTTTCCTTGTAAGAAAAAAAAAAAACAATGGGTTTCTGCACAAGGAAACTAAGTATTGGAAAAGGACTATGAAATGAAATGAAATTTTTCTTAATTGCCGGGAAATTTTACACTTTTAATGAGTCAATAAAACGGGTTTTTTTTTATGGGGATTTGAAAAAAATTTGCCTTAAATGACCTTCAAATGACTTTGAAATTAATAAAAATTTAATTCATTCTTGTTGTTGTTATATTTGCAGCTCAAATTGAGATCATACCATGCAAAGTATGTGGTGATAAATCATCGGGTGTACATTATGGCGTCATAACCTGTGAAGGCTGCAAAGGTTTCTTTCGAAGATCACAAAGTTCGGTCGTTAATTATCAGTGTCCACGTAACAAGCAGTGCGTTGTCGATCGTGTTAACCGTAATCGGTGTCAATATTGTAGACTGCAAAAGTGCCTCAAATTGGGAATGAGCCGAGATGGTAAGTTTTCAACAATTTTTTTCACTTTTTTTTTTTTGTTTAATTATTATTATTATGTTGTTGTTGTTATTGTGTACAATGAAAATATACCGTTTTGGCCTATAACTTCAAAATTATTCTAACAAACATGGATTGTGTGTTTTTTTTTTCTTTGTTTGTTTTTCAAAATATATTTGTAGCTGTAAAATTCGGTAGAATGTCAAAGAAACAAAGAGAAAAAGTCGAAAACGAAGTGAAATTTCATCAGGCCCAAATGCGCGCCCAAAGTAATGCGGCACCCGACAGTTCCGTATTCGATACGCAAACGCCGTCTAGTAGTGATCAATTGCATCATAGTTATAATGGGTGAGTACACATACATACACACACTTTTTAAGCGTTAATATTAAGGAAATATAGGCACTTAGACGGTGAATGAAATAACTAAGAGTGGGGAACCAAAATTTATTGCCGATGGTATATTAACTCTCCGAAGGTTTTTCAAAATCCACATGACCAACTCGTGATGGCCACTCAAATGTGAAATTGATGATAGGAACATGCGTACAAATGATATGTTATATCAATGTGCAGGATAAAGCAAAAAGTTAAGGACCCAGTTTCATAAATCCTAACAGAGACTATTTTTCCAAGGCTTTTGAAGAAGCCTCGACCAAAAGTCTTCAGTCTTCGGCACTCAACGCCTAGTTAGATTCAACTAGGGTAATGCTACCTCTGTTCCACTTAATATTCCTTATCCTTACCCTTAAGGAGCGTTGAGCTATAAGAAAAGTAATCAAGATTCTTCCCTGCTCAGTTTCAGAACCCATTACGTTCTAGCACTATTCTACCTGGGCCTTAGCAATCTGGATATCATGCAATGTTCCTTGTAGCATCACGAAGAGTTCTTTCTACGTCGATTCACCTGATCAATTAGCCCGAAGAAGTGTCCCAGAGAAGTTCTAATCGACTGATCTATCAGTTTCATGCATTTCGCCGAAGTTTCTTTTGCAAGTTCATCCACAGCTTGTTGTTTTAGTCCACTGACCTACCATCCACAGCCTGTTATTCTAACTCACTGGAGAAGTTCTAACCGACTGATCTACCACGGCCTCGACCTTCGCAGAGCCTTCTCTGGTTAGTTCATGCGTAGCATCATTTTGCAATGCCTTGGACTATAACCCAGAAGCATAACTTATCTGCCGTGGCGCCTCGTGAGGATTTTCCTGTAAACTAATTATCCAAATGCATCCCCCGGCCCAATCTAGATTTAATGACTGGAATACACTGCGCTTAATAGAGGGCATCTTTATGTCATCATCTGGCTTCGTTTCACCCTCCATATTCTTGACATCCGGAAGGATTGTATGATTGCTATTGCTTTCTGAACTCAAAAAAAGTCAGCGAAAGCATACCATAGCTCGGACTTACTGCAACTCGGATTTTTTTTTTATAAAAAACATTATACGAAATATATTATCCAGTTGCTATGAAATATAAATTATTTAATTCTATTTTAAATTGAATTGTTTTGTTATATTTTCTAAGATTTTTTTATTTTAATTAAATTTTCTTTATCGTTAGCTATGGCTATGCAAGTAATGATGTCGGTTATAACAGTCCATATGGCTATTCAGCATCGGTGACACCGCAACAGACGATGGCCTACGATATATCAGCCGATTATGTCGACAGTACCACATACGAGCCACGAAGTACAATGATGGATCCCGAATTTATAAGTCATGGTAGTATTCAAGAACCAAAACGTATCTCATCAATCACAATCAATCAGAATCACAATCAATCTCAATCTCAATCAATCAATCAAGCGTATCATTTTAATTTAATAATTTTTTTTTTGTTTTTTATTTTGCCATAAAGTTAACAAGATATTCCATATTTTAACCAAAAAAAAAATTACATACACAAACACCTCATCCTCCCTAGACAACATCAATCAAAATCATCATCATAAAAAAAAAACATACAAAAAGCAATCGTAAGATTGTCAAAAAGAATAATTTTTAACTTTTCTGTTTAATATTATGTTGCCCGTTGAATTTGTTTAAATTTTAATTGATTTTTATGATTCTTACTCCCCAAAAAAAAAAAAAATTAGCAGATGGTGACATAAACGATGTTCTCATAAAGACTCTGGCGGAAGCCCATGCCAATACAAATACCAAATTGGAGGTGGTGCATGAAATGTTTAGAAAACCCCAAGTAAGTTGAACAGCATTTTTGTTTTCTTTCAGTTGTTGTTGTTGTTGTTGTTATTAAATAATTTAATTGTTTCTGTTTAAAGGATATCTCAAGAATACTTTATTACAAGAATCTGGGCCAACAGGAACTGTGGCTGGACTGTGCAGAAAAGTTGACTCAAATGATTCAAAATATAATCGAATTTGCCAAATTAATACCCGGTTTTATGCGTCTAAGTCAGGATGATCAGGTAAGAAGATTCATATTTGTTTTCGCAGCCGATGACGAGTATACTCGGGATACACTGTCAAAGACGAGTATACTCGTTCTACTTTACATATATTGTAACATACAGGCTTTAGAATTAGCAAATTTTTTTTTTTCCAATTGACAATATGACGCCTCCGTTCTATAACATTCTAAGCCGAAAAAGTGTGTTTTCAGTTATGAGCTCTCAAAGTTTTCACGCGTCATACGACTATATGTGTATTCTAAATAGATTTTTACCTATAACTTTGGACCATCCGTTCCATCCGCGCATCTTAACCAAATTTTTACAGTATTTAAGTTAGAGAACGTAGAATTTAAAAAAGCAAGAACATTACAAACGTTCTAAGTCCATTAAGAACGTTATAGAATGGAGGCGTCGAATAGTCAATTTCAAAGTGCTGGCAATTTTCGCAACGTGCTTCGTTTTATTTCATTTTCTTTATTGTATACATCTGTGTGATTTATTATTATTTGTCTACTATAACGTAGGCAAATACGAAAAAGGATATCGCGTCCTTCTGCCTTACTATTTTGCCAACGACGAGTATACTCGTCTTTGGTTTTCTGCTTGTAAATGGTTATGTAAATAACAGGATTTTGGTAAACAATAACACTCAAAATATTCTAAATGGCAGTGGGAATGACGTCATTTAATTTAGGCTATGTGCTAACAAAAAAATTGTTTTTTCTTTTGACTAGATCCTCTTGCTAAAGACTGGTTCATTTGAGCTGGCGATTGTACGGATGTCACGTTTGTTGGATCTCTCGCAGAATGCGGTACTGTATGGTGATGTTATGCTGCCGCAGGAAGCCTTTTACACATCCGACTCGGAAGAAATGCGACTGGTGTCGCGTATCTTTCAAACGGCTAAATCAATAGCCGAACTTAAATTGACTGAAACTGAATTGGCTCTGTATCAAAGTTTGGTTCTATTATGGCCAGGTAATATTCAAATATTCCACAAACAACACAAACAACAAATTGTTAAATTTTCTTTGTTTTTCTTGTTTTTGTTTTTCTTGTTTTTAGAACGTAATGGTGTACGTGGTAATACGGAAATCCAGAGGCTTTTCAACTTAAGTATGAATGCAATAAGGCAGGAACTGGAGGCCAATCATGCACCATTAAAAGGCGATGTAACGGTACTTGATACGTTACTCAATAATATTCCCAACTTCCGGTAATTATAAATTACAACACATATCATCGGTCTCATATAGAAAGGCCCTAACTCTTTACAAAAATTTAATAAAAAAAAAAAAACAAAATATGAGAGTTAGGGCCTTTCTACATGAGACGAACGATATAGATACACGCATACGGATATATTTTATAAATATTTTTATGTTCTTACAGTGACATCTCGATTATGCATATGGAGTCGTTGAGTAAATTCAAACAACAGCATCCAAATGTGGTATTCCCTGCCCTGTATAAGGAACTCTTTTCCATAGACTCACCACAGGATCTCACATAACAGCAAACGGTGTATGACGATACCACCACAACAACCGATTTACAGGTTGAGACTGCAACACCAACAGCAACATCTTCGTCATTGTCATCATCATCAGCAAACGCTAACGCTACCGCAATTGCAGCAGCAGCAGCAGCAACAGTAGCAACAGCAGCGGCATCTACAACTGCTGCGGCTACAACAGCTTTAGTAGAAATCCCTCAAACGTCATTAAATAATGAACAACAACAACAGCAACAGCAACCACAACAACACCATACAATAACTGGCACAATCACAACCTTAACATCATAGATTTAAAACAACAACAACAACAAACAACAAATCAAAGAATTCCTGTTCAAAGCTTTTGAATTTTTTTTTTTAATTTCAATTTTTTTTTTGGTATAAAAATCGAAAAAAAGTGCAGCCAAATTTAAGAAAAAAAAAAAATTACCGCTCAATAGGATCATTCCCCATCAAACACCATGAATTAGAAATTTGTTTTGATGAAATGAAATGAAGTGTAGGTGTAGGTGTAGGTGTAGCAGTGTTGTAATGAAAGGATTCACAAACACAAATAACAGATTGGACCGAAGCGTTGGTTAATACAGTTTCTTAAGAATGGTAGCGTTTCATTTTTTTCAAACAAACAAACAAACCAACAAACAAACATAATCCCTTTTCGTTTTTTAAACACTTCCTCCCTTTCCATAAGCCCCCCCCCCCCCCACTATACTCCTTGCATTTCACTCACTATTTAAATAACAGAGTGATTAAGACTTATAATTATACAGTAAAACAAAAAAGTAACAACAAAAATAAAAAGAAAAACATCAAAAAAAAAATTTAATATTTAAATTAAAGGAAAAAAAAAAAACAAACACACACACACACATACACACACACACAAATGAGCTGCTAAAGCAACAAAGAAATTCTCACATAAACAATCAAAAATCATTTCAAATGTCAAACCGCATTATCCACATCTACATCATTATCATTCAGCATCCAGTATCATTCTATACCGTAAAGAAACAACAAAACAAAACAACAAAACAAGAAAAATTTTAACCGTAATTAACAGAGCTTTTAAGGAACGAAATCGTCTAGAGAAAATTAGAAAAAGAAGAAAAATGAAAAAACAAGGAGAGACGCTTTCAATTTTAGTTTTAGTTTTAGATTTTTGGGCTTAAAGGTCATTTAATTTTTATTTTTTATTTTTATAAGTTCACATAAACAAAGAAAAACAAAACAAAAAATTATTCGAATATTATTTTATTATTGTTGTTTAAGGCAAAAACCATTAACTGATTTATAAAAACAAAACAAATTTATTTTATTTTTTAAACAAAACAAAACAAATGATGTATCTAATCATTCATCGTATATTTTTTGTTTTATTTTTAATTTTTATTTTTATTTTTTTTTTTAGTTGAAATTGTGTAAAATTTTTTTTTAAATTTTTCTTTATTATTATTATTATTATTAAATAAACTTATGTTTTTCTTAATGAAATAGTTTTAAACATTAAAAAAACAAAAACGGTTTTCTTCTTTTTGATTCATTTCTTTCGGTTTTTTTTTTTTTATTAAAATTTGCGCAATTAAAGACAGTAGGACCTTGATTATCCGTGATGGTCGGGACAGGAAGCATTCCGACATAATCGATTTTCTTCGGCTAACTGAGTACTGATTTTGGCTAGTTTTTTAATAGATATTTTTTTTTTATTAGTTAATAAATGAATCATAATATATTATTTCTAAAGCACTTTTTTTTTGTCGGTTGCAAATATCTCCCATACCACCGCATCAAATTTAATGAACAATATCTCATTTTAAGGCTTATATCTAACACTAATGGCAAAAAATAATTAGAAATTGAAAAATTAATATTTTCATTGATAAAAATTATATTTTATATAGAATTGCTTGATAATACTGTTCTTATTGTGATTATATGTTTTTGTTCAAGTGTAGTAATACATGGTGGCTTAATAGTAATGCAGTTCTACATAATATAGTATGTATTAAAATCCATTCTGGCAATACCGCTATTTACTATAATGCCGTTTATTACTAAGTCAGTTATATATAATATGCATATTAAGTTGTAAAAGCTGCAATACAATTATAATGTTAATCAGAAATCTTAATGCAAAACAGGGTTTAATACAGGCTAATGGTATCAGGCACATCATATGAGCAAAAATTATTCATAACGATAAAACTGTACTCATACCCTGAAACGACCCTACACTTTCGGATCCAACTGTGCCTTTCCGAATGACACGAAAACAATTCCCTGTGAAAGTTGCTTTTGCTATGACGATAAACAAAGCACAAGGTCAAACCCTTTAAAAGGTAGGATTGTATTTACCAGAACCGATCTTTTCACATTGGCAGTTATACGTGGCTTTTTCTCGAGTGCGTATGTTTAAAGATAATTTTGTTTGTATTAAGGATTCGTACGGGCAAAAAGTTAACGATGATCATGTCATTACCTCTAACATTGTATTCAAAGAAGTATTATTTTCTTTTTCCATCCCGGATAACCGAATTATGAATAATCAAGGTCCTACTGTAAAATAACAATTTTTTTTTTTGAAAACAAGACGATTTCACGGGTTTAAAAACTTGCTTAAAATAAAAGAAAAGGGAATTTCTTCCTTAAAGGAAAACATAGCCGAACGACAGTCAGTTTTTGTTGAAAAAGTTTTTATGTTAGACTATCAGGTGTAGGTATGCATAGCTATCAGATTTCACAATTTATCGTCATTTTGACGATTTTATGCTTCAAAAATATTATATTGACGATGTAGCGATTTATGCCCTTATTTTGACGCTTTAAGTTTTGTATTTACTTTGCAGTTATTGCCATTGCAAATTTAAGTGATGATTTTTCTGTATCTTATGCTTTTTTCCTCCCTTAAAAATTACAACCTCTGGGAATACATGATTATCGGGAATAAGTCCCTTATTTTGCCCGAACAAAATCCGTTTTAATAGCAATAGAACAGTGAAACACAAGCCATATTGCAAAAATGCTTCAGCGAATCAATGGAGTTCGATACTTACCTGGTCGAGAAGTTTCAAAAAAGATGTTGAGGCGGCACCGGCCTATACATGAGAGTTGTATTCCATTCTCTTTCGGTATAAATAGTAAAAAGATCAGATGAAGTGAAGTATTTCTTGCATTCCCTTAAGAAGCTAAGGCACTGAGAAATGTGTCGATTCTAGCGAACGTCACTCTGAATTTTCATGCCGATTTTGTGACGATTATTTTTACGATTTCCATGAACATCTTTGACGATTTTGACAATTTTTTTCTAATATTTGACGATTTAATGCTTTATTTATCTGGCAGCTATGCATGTATACCAACTAAAAACCTATGTTTTCAACTCATCGGGAAAGTATTTTACCACTTACATCCAGACCTGTAAAGGCTCCCCAAAACTTTGTTACCCTGACAAACTTTAGAATATTATTTCCTATTATAGAGGATGCATTGACATTGCATAGCTTGCAACAGTAAGCTCTAGGGACTTTCTTTTACTGTACTGGGTTTAAATCAAATTTTTTACTGCGGAAAAAATGTTCCAAAAATTTCGTAACTACCTTCACTTTTTAATGTATTTGTCACACCATCGATTTTATGTCTCAAGCATTTAAAACAGTAAGAGAGGCCAAAAACAGTGTATTTGCCATTATCTAAGGCTTTTTGCTCCTCGTAAATACAGACGAGTGAACAAGATTTCTCTACGAGATAGAAAAGCAACCTTAGATCAGCTGTCCTCTGCACAGATAGTAATTCACAGCCCAGATGCATAATAGAATGACTTGCTAATTTGTGATCTGCTAATCAGTTGTCTAACAAATTTTCTTAAATTTTGTGAATTATTGGAAAAAGAAAAATGTCAACAATTTATACAAATCAAGACCAATTTCACAGTGCATTACATAAGAATTGATTTCCGATTATTAAGATAATAGGTCTTTGGAAATTGGAATAAAAATATAAACAACTTTACGTTAAATATTCTACTTTTGCCATACAAAAAAAGAAGTGCGTGGTCCAGTTGCCGTTAACTATGTTTGAGCGTTTTAAGTTTGATTCGGTCTTTGGTTGCTTTTTATAGAGAAACTCAACTTCGTTAGCAGCATGAGTATGCAAGCTATAATGCTAGGTTCTGCTAAGGTAATGGTTGGATTTTAATTGGGATGTTATGATGACATTAACCTTTGGATGAAGAGCTTTTGTCTAACAAAAAATAAGGGAAACTGAAAAAAAATCGGAAACATTGTTGAAATCGAATACTTATTATGCAACGTTTTGGAAAAATTTTACTGTAGAAACTCATACTTATTGCAACCTGTACTTATAAATTAATATTGTACTGAGTACGAATGAATCAAAGTAGTTGAATTTCAATGCTATTGACTCACTCATACTCAAAATTTCATGAGTACTTATGAGTAGAGGAAAAACGATTCATTTCTGATCTCTGGTACGTTAGCTTTTAGCTATAAGGCCTTGGTTCAAACCTTAGCTCAAATAAAACGATATTTGCCAAGTATTTCCTCTTCGGCGACTTCCTCTCAGTAATCTTCTGCAAAAACTCTGTGAGTATGTAATGAAAACTTGTTTAAAATCGTGGCGGTTAGAGGAAACTGTAGTTAAAATTAGCACACACAACATGGGTGCTATTAGAAGCTAGGTTATAATCCGAACTAAAAGCTCGTAAATATCGTAAATTAAGTACGTCCGCTTAGTTTTGAAAAACAAAAAATTTGCTTCACTGCTCTAAAAAATAAATTACGTTCCTACAGCAGTCGGTTCTACGTACCGGAACGACACGTTACCTTTACGGTATCAACTAAGAACTGCTTTTGTTTAAAAGAAATTAAATTTTGGTAATCCCGCAAAGAGTCCGAAAAGAGTCAAGATTTGTTTGTAATCTTTATTCGTATTAAAAGTTTAAGCCTCTAGGAGTTAAAAAAGAATTTTTGTTTAAGAATATACATACGACTGACATATAAATAAGACTGATGATTCGATTTTTCAAAATTATATTTTCAATTATGGATCAAATTGTTGCGATGTAGTGCAACTTATGATGTATGCCTCATGTATTTCTAAACAAAAAAAAAATTGTGCAACAGATTGTTCATTAGGGACACCTAATTGTGCATTTACAATATATAGCAGGGAGGGCAACCATCTTTGTACGTATGTATTTCGATTTGAAAGAAACATTTCCAAATGAAGTTTCCTTCGCAATGAAATACAAAATAATCCACCAGAATTAATTTTGCCAATAAATCTGCATATGAAAGGAAATGTACAAACAACCAATACCAGTTCCAATAATGTAAAAAAAAAGCTATGTTTCACCCTTTTTGGTAAAAAATAAAATTAAAAAAAAACAAAACCATAATGTTACACTTACCAGCAATTCTTGAATAGCAGGAAACAAGCAAGGCTTGCAGTTGTTTTAGAAAAAAAAATTGTTGGCGTTGTTGTTTTTTTCTTTTTCAAGACGATTTCGTTAAGCCTTAAATTAAATTTCCAGTTTCATAGAATATTTCTGAAAAGAAAATTAATGTAAAATTATATACTTTAATACACACAGAAAACCATTTATGTACTTAATTTAAATCTAAACTTTAAAAATGTTGAAAATTTTATAAAAACAAAAAGAAAAATGCAACACATAATGGAAATTCAATCAATCTAATATTCGATTACCATAACATTTGTTTATAAACTAACTTGATTAATATTGTAAAAAAAATTATTAAAAAAAAGAAAAACAATATCAGCAGGCTGGTGAGCAGGCTCCTTTAAATCCATTTTAGAGTTAGACTGTAAAATTTAATTTTAAAACGTTTTATATGCGTATATTTAACCGTGATTAATTCAGTTTTATATGTAAAAATACTTCTTTTTTCTTTAGATTTTGTTTAAATTAAAAAAAAAAAAATATTTGAAATTAATTTTTGTTTTGAACATTAGAACCTATTACAGTGAGCGTCAAATATCACGTAGACGCCTTATATTTTTTCATAACTACATATGTACATACATATGTACATATATTTTGTAATTGATTGCAGTTTACTGTAAAATGAATTTCATTAGTAACATTGTTTTATATATGAACCGTTCATTTCGAAAGTGACTTAAGTCCATTTATCTTTAATTTGAAATACTTAAGATTTTGTGTTTTTACAAAATTAAATATATACATAAGATATATGGCGGATTTGCAATGTTAAATAGTATTTAAAGGATTTAATTCTATATATCCTAGTGAAAAGACGCTATTATTAAGTGTTTAATATGATCTTGCTTACCTTAAAAGAACTTAGGTTACTTTCAAATTAAAAAATTGTTTTGTTACAAAAAGTGAAATAGCTTAAGTCCGTTACATATAGCTTAAAAATAAAAAATAGAAAAAAAAACATTTAAATTATATTTTTAGATCATAGAAATAAATTTATTAACAAGTTATTCGTTAACATTCTCAGCATGCGAAAGTGATTTGAAGTAGTTATGGTGTCCCGGAAATACTACATTACTAGACGATTCTATGTATCGTATATTTTCTAAATACAGAATTTCACTTCTGTATTCTCTGAATATTTCTTTGAAGAGGCGGTTTTGTCAATTCCCATTCTCAATTACTTACTCTTCCTCTGTTGAAGAATGAACTACTAAAATTCTCCTTCTTTTTTTAAATCTGTTGTATGAGTTTAATTCAAATTCACTTTAAGAAACAAGAAATCTTGTAAATATTATTTTTTAAATTTCAATTTAATATCAAAACACAATTGAAATTACCTTCATCGCTGCTTTCAACATTTTAGACCGCACATTTTGGACCGACATCCTCAAGAAAAGTGACTTAAGTCGCTTTCAAAATTAGCATTTTCAGTATTTATAAAATTTTCAAATGTACTAAGTACATATATTCCAATACCGATTTATTTTTTTGACAATTCAGCATAAATTATAAATGTCAACTTGATAAAAGATGAAAATGGACTTAAGCCGTTTTCAAAATAAACGGCTCATAGGTACATTATTATTATTATTATTATATAAAAAGAGGCATTTACTTTCGTTTGACACTCACTGTACATACACTAAATCATTTTGCATTTCAAAATGTTCAACAAATAAAAAAAAATTCATTCATAACTAAAAAGTAACACAAAATAAAATAACTTTTTCAATTGATTTAAAAGAATTCTTGAAATTCAAAATTTTAATACGGAAAGGAATTTTTCAACAAATACTTGTGAAATGCAAGGAATTTAAATGACATTTCAAATGGGATATTCTACTTAAACGGTAAAAAAAATCCATTTTCACATTCATACACAATCAAATGCATGTTAAAAGTCCAAATACTTACACATACCCACACTCTCATACACACACACATACATTTACAACACAACCACAACAATAAACAAATAAAACCGACATTTATTTTTAAAATTTAAGTAAAATTTTTCAAAAAAAAATATAAAAAGGGATACAAAAACATAAAACATATAAAAAAAAAATAATTTAAAATTTAGATTTAAAAAAAAAATACACAAAAAAAATTTTTTTATTAAAAAAAGAACAAAAAAAGAAAAAAGGAAACCTTCGTTTTGTACTTTTTTTTTAAGTTGTTTTCTTTTTTTAAACAATGTTTTCTATTACATTTTTGGCCTTAATGCAACAACAAAAAAAAAACCAAGATTAGTTTAAATCAAATTTATTAATAAAACAATTAAAAAAAAAAAATGAAAAAATAAAATCTATATATATATATATATATATATTTAAATTAATATTATTATTATTATATATATACACACACAATACAATACATACATATATTTACATTTACAATGTATATGTAAAGAAAAACAAAAAAATTAATTAAAGAAAACTGAAAATGAAAATGAATACATTATATTATTAATGTTATTGTTTAATTATTGAACTAAAATATAGAAAATAAAATAATAATGATTCAATGAATGTACAATTGAAATGCAATTCAATGAAATGAAATAATGTTGCCACATGAATTTGCTTTACAAGAATTATCAATACATACACAGCATAAAAGTGCTTATGGATAGGCGACTTGTGAGAAAGAGAGAGAGAGAGAGAGAGAGAGAGTAATAAGTAACATGTTCACATACAAAATTATATTTGAGTCAATTAACTATTAAATTGAGTTGGTGTTCACACTTAAAGCTATTAGGAGTTTGGAAAACTTTCTAATTTTCTTAAAATTGATTTCTTTTTTTCTTCATAATTTTTTACCCTGAAACGTTAAAGAGCTTAAGTAAATTTAATACAAAACAAAATCGAAAAAATACGCTTAAATTTATATTTGTTTATAAACCATTTTTTTTTTGTTTTTATAATTCATGTATTGTAAGGAATGTATTTTTTATTAAATTATTTTATATAATTATCATAGAAATATGTATATTGAAATGATTAATTTTCCAGGTTCAAAATTTTGTAAGCCACCAAGGAGAACTGTGTTCAAATAAAACTTTTCGTTTATATATTTAGAAGACACAAAACAAAAAATCATAACATTTTCACATTTCTAAATCCCTCTTTTTTATTGTCGTTATTTTAAATAAATAAACATTACACGAATGCAGTCGCCGTAATCTAGAAGGTAGTGTGTTAAGTTATCGCCGAAATTATTTGTTAAGTTATCGCCGAAGTTCGAACCGATATGTAAGAAAAAGTGATCTGCTTTGCTAGCTATTTCGTAAATAATGCCAGGGTCCAAGCAATTTTCGTTCGAAATTTGTGTGTGAAGAAGCGGCCGTTGTCTAGTAGGTAGTGTGTTGGCTTATTAGACGTAACGCCAGGTTTCGAGCCCCAGGCCAGACATCAAAACAAAATACAATGGCAATTTCCTCAATTTCCTCAGATTTCTGGCAAAAACTTTGAGAGTAAAAAAAATTGCCATGAAAAGTTTCTTAAAAAGATCTGTCGTTCGGGGTCCCGCCACTCAGGTATAAAAAATTAACACACACAACATAAGTGGTGTGAGAAACTATAATCAATAATCCTGACTGAAGGTTTGTAATGACCAATTATGTATGCATGTAACCATTACACGAACAGCAACTAAATCATGCTTACAAAAAGGAAATTGTTTACAAATTCCTAATTTCCAGAGGCAAGAAAATGTGTATAGGCCAGCAAAACAATACCTGACAATGAGAAAAACAATAAAAACAATTACAAATTTTTTTTTTGAAATATATTGCAGTGAAATCTATCCATTTATTTAAAAACTTTTCAAAAACACTGTTTTCTGCATGGTTTTAACCTTACTTTGGTTAATAGAGATTCAATTTCCTGTTTGGCATATACAAAAAGGCGATATGGCATCACATCAAATGCAACTGTTTAACTGTTTATGCATGTATTGGTAAATATTTATTTTGCTTAGCAAAGCAACACATTAAAATTATATCCTCAAACATCATATCCATGCTGCTTAAGGTTTTGTTTACATTTGTAGTTTAGTCTCTCACTCTCGCTTACGTTCATAAATAAAACTCATACGCAACGTAACCATACACAACACACACACACACATACAACATACATGAATACAGGGCATTAAATTGAAAATCTCATACACATACATTTGCATGTGATTATGTTATTTAAACATCTTTCTCTCTCTCTATCTCTCCACATAGGCAACATTATGTTCTATAAAAACCAAGAGAAAAGAGCGAAATTAATTAAAATGATAAAAAGAAAAGTTATGAAAATATTTAAAGAATTATAAATAAATGAATAAAATTTAAAACAAAATAAGAAAAAAAAAAATATATATTATTGTTAAAAATCTATTTTTAAGTTTTTAGTAAAAATTAATATTGAGAAATATGAAAAACAAAAATAAAATGAAAAAAAAAAATTAATTAATTAAAGAAATGGTTAATACTTTTTTAATTAGCATTATTATTATTATTATATTATTATTATTATATTATTATTATAATTATACTACAATTATTATTATTATTATACATAAAAAAAAAACAAAAACAAAACAGATTTATTAAAGAATATTATGTTATACAGAACATTATAAATTAAGAGAAAACAAAACAAATAAATAACGGTAGTAGCAGTAGGTAATAGGAGTTGAAGGTATAAAAAGGAAAAAAAACACAGAAAATCTAATATAATAAAAATAATAAAAAAAAATTAAGAAAAAATAAATAAAAAATAAAAATTAAATTCAATAAATAAATTGCACGCTGAATTTTATTCAGATTTATAAAGAAGAATATTAAAAATAAAAACCCCAAAAACAAAAAACAATAACTTTTTCAATAATAATTAAAACAAAAACAAAAAAAGGAGAAAAATATGAATCACGAAAAACAATATTTTGCCTTTTATTATTACAACAAACGACAAAATAAAACAAACTTCAAAAGTAAAGAAACATTCAGCAAACCTACGCTCTTTATTCAACCCCATACACACATGATCACACACACACACACACATTACCAAACATTGTTCTGCATACTCGTAAAACTTTAATATTTTCTTTATTCTTCTTCTTTATCTATAACAGCATTAACAAAAATAATAATTAATAACAACCAAAAGCTACAATACAATACAATACAAGAAAAAAAAAAAAAACAAAAAAGGAAGAACAAAAAATATAAAAAAATAAATTAAGTACCCCGTTATATACATACTTTCCCACTTCAAAAACAAAAAAACAAAAACAAAAAACTAAGATAAACAACAACAACAAAACAGCAAACAAACAACAACAATTTCAATTATTTTATTAATTTCTCTTTCTCTCTCTTATTAAATTATAATTTCCCTTAAAAGGATTTAAACAAAAATATCCTGGGATATCCTGTCAAAGACGAGTATACTCGTCTTTGGCAGCGAATGTGTTAAGCTGATTTTACTTTTTAAAAACGTAAAACTTTAAATGGTAGTCCTCTAATTAGTTCCAATAGTAATACATGGTATTTGAGTTAATCTTGATTAAGTTTTTTAAATTCATTTTACACTACATTTAACTAAACACTAATTTATAAACGATTATGTTTTAAAAATTATATTTATGGTTTCTACATACATACATAGTAAACTTTACATTGAATATATATTTTTTCTATTAACAACTTTATTATTTTGTTATTAGAATTTGTTAAAAATTTTAATTTAATTTCATTGTTAAACAAAAAAAAAATCCTATTTCACTACTAAAAGTGCTTTTGTATGATAAAAAAAAAGAAAATTAAAATTAAAAAAAAATATCCATAAAAATAATAGGTCAGGCAGACAACAACTACAACAACAACAACAAAAAAAATATAAGCAATAATATTTGTAATTTATAAAGAAAAAAAATTTAAAAAAAAAAAACGAAAAAAAATTAAATAAAAAAATATTTTTAACAAAATTCATATACCGTTTAGTACCACTGTTATATTTTGTACACTCTCAATCACACAAATACCTATCCTTGCTCTCTCTTACCATACATCCAAACACACACACTCACTTAAATTCATTTCTATGCTCTTATTATACACCCCATGGGCCATGGCTCTTGCATTTAAATTGTAGAAAACAAAAATTTTTTATAAAAAAAACAAACAAACAAACGTGAACGTATGTTTTTGTTTTAAATAGGAAAATTAGTTTTTTTTTTTTGTTTTGTTTTGTTAATTAAAATAATTAAATAATTTTAATAATTAAATTTTATTATAATTATTATGATTATAAATTGTTTTTTAGGTAAATCAATTTATATTATTATTATATATATACACACACACACACACACACATACAGACAGATATTATCATAATACAACAAAACATACATTACAATTAAAAAAAAAAACAACAACAACAAATTGCATATTTAAAATATTAAAAACATAAAAAAAAATATAAAAAAACAAAAACCAACATTAACAAACAAACAAAAAACAAAACAAAAATGAATTCAATTTATTCTTAAACAATAAAATGTATCTGAAAATAACAAAAAAAAATTTATAATTTAAAACAAAATATAAAAAAAAAAATGAAACAAAAAAAAATAATAATAATAATAATTAAAATAAAAACAACAAAAAACATCATGTAAAAATATGGACTTAATCTTTTTTTCCTTCTTTTTTCTTTAATAGGACACATTCAAAAAACAACCAAAAAAACTAAGAAAATTTTTGACTTTTCAAATACCAGGGGCCTAATTCTAGCAGTCGTGATCGAAATGGCTTTCGAGTTGATAGAAATTTCGAAAGTGGACTTATTTCTTATTCTGTTAGTCGATAGTTAACGAATCGATATTATTTTTCCAGTGTTGTGACATGTTTTCCAACACTGAACACTTTTGTAAACAAAAACATATGTTTGTAAAGCAATAAGCAATTCAGAAAACGACCCTACAAGAAATAAATAACCGAAACTAAACATACAAGGCTTACTTACTACTACACATGTAATTTTTATTTGACTTTTTATGTTTTAGAGTTGTATTTTTTAATACATCAAAAGCACATCAATATTGACTGTCAAATGCCCTGTAAGTTTATGAATTTTAAAATTTCAGTCGTAGTAGGCTTTGAAAACAAAAATTTATAGCGTCTTATGACGAAAATATTAATTGTGTTCTTTATGTTAAAATAATATTATACTGTGAAAAAAATAAGACGTGAAACCAAAAAGTTAAGTATTGTTATTATTTTACTGCATAAACTTTAATATGCCTAAAATTATTTTTTTTTTTTATTAGCATCCACTCATCTTTGCCAGCTATCAAGAAATACCTCACCAGCTCATATAAGGTAGATGCCCAAAAAAGCCGCTCCAGCCAAGAAACCAGCTGCCAAGAAGTTACTTAATATAGATTTAATATAATTTTTTATAAAATAAATTATATTTTTTTTAATAAAAAATATTTCAAAACAAAAAAACATTTTTCTTTCGCAATTTACTCATCATTTAACTAGTAAAATGACTAGTTGTTTGACTAGTAAAATGACTAGTTTAACTAGTAAAATCACTAGTTATTTGACTAGTAAAATGACTAGTTGTTTAACTAGTAAAATGACTAGTTATTTGACTAGTAAAATGACTAGTTGTTTAACTAGTAAAATGACTAGTTATTTGACTAGTAAAATGACTAGTTTAACTAGTAAAATCACTAGTTATTTGACTAGTAAAATGACTAGTTGTTTAACTAGTAAAATGACTAGTTATTTGACTAGTAAAATGACTAGTTGTTTAACTAGTAAAATGACTAGTTGTTTGACTAGTCGTTTTACTAGTCAAATGTCAATTTGTTACTTAAAAACAGCGAAGGAGTGAGCAGGTTAGATAATGTTTTACAGTCGAAAGAATTCATATGTTAGAAAGAGATACAAAATCACATGTACACGAATGTTTACGTAAAGTTTTTCACATTGCCCTTAATAACTTGATGGGAAGTTGTGACTAGTTTATAAGTTATACTTGACGGTCAAATAACTAGTTATTTGACTAGTTATGTTCTGGTAGGGGAAAAACTAATTTTTGCAAATAAAAAGGTATTGTAGTTTTGAATGAATTTATATATTCTGCCCTTTCCTTTAATTGTAAAGTTTTTAGTTTTATTACAACTGTTGAATCTCGTTTATCTTTAGGTCGAGCTTTTTATTATTTATTTCAATAATGTTGTCTAATCCTTTTAACACTTCCTTGTGATATAGGTCTGTAGCAGTCATATTATTTTAATTTTTGCCATTTTCTTTGGTTTTACCTTTTTTAATAATCAATGCTTTTTCTCCTTTATTGTCTTCAATTTCAGTGTAAGAGGAAATGTTTTCGCTATGAACTTCTTCATTATCACATAGTGTACAGGCAGAAATAAACGAATCGTTACAAGATGTATTAGTTTTTGATGTAGTTGCAAAATATTATCGCTACAATTTTATTTGCATAGCTGATCCAAAAGTTTTAATGTTCTCCAGACTTTCAACAGCAACTTCTATGCCAGCAGCTTAGTTTGCTGTCCTTTATAGGTGGCATAGAAACATTAAGTTTGGTAGTAAGCAGCTCCCAATGTTAGTTAGCCTTTGCTTTTCCTTGTGTAGTATTCGGCAGTATACTTTTTGCCTAATTCGTATGGTTTGCCATAAAGTTACTTTTGTTAATTTTAACCTAAAATACTACAATTTTAACAATTTTCCTTACTTTTAAAAAATTCTTATTTACGTTTTCTTTTTTTTTTTAATTTTTGTTAACAAAAAAAAGCTTTACTCGATAGGTTTTTTGCTTACGATTAAAAACTCGCAAGACTGCATTCGAACAGTTGCACGCAGTCGACTGCTGTCATTAGAAATGTCGATACATATTAATCGATATCAACTGACAGAATCCCAAAACTAAAAAAAATCGAACGTACGAGTAAGTATTCGATCGCATACGACTGCCAGAATTAGCCCCCAGATCTATGTAAAGACATTAGTCTGAAGGTAAATTTGAATCAGAGATCAGCAATGAATCGTTTTTTCGCTACTCATAAATACTCCTGTATTGTATTGAAAATTTAACCATTCTGATTCATTCGTACTCAGTACAACATTGATTTACAAGTACAAGTTGCAATAAGTATGAGTACAACAACGTTGACATCAAACTCACAACGCAACGAAATATTTCTGATTCATACGCCCACTCATTCAGATTCATAATTTTAGAAAATTACTACGTATAATACCTATAAATGGTTCGAGTGATCTGAATCATTTATCAAAATTTATAGTCTTAGTTGCTGTTGCATTTACAAACAAAGAAGAAAAAAACAAAGGCATCAAACAAAGCACACACACAACCTTCTAGCGAGTATTGTAGTGTTCGTGCTCGAATCATACTTATTTTGGGCTTCGTGTATACATATGCGTATTGTTAAGTATGATTACGATGAGTATTTCAAACTTTGAATGTGAGTGGTATGAGTATAATATTAAAATAAGTATGAATGCGTATAAGTTTTAGAAATTATAAGTATGACTCGAATCTACTCATCGTTTTGAATACTCATTGCTGTTCTCTGCTACATACATATGTAAAAAACATGTATGTGTGCCTGAAAATAAATTCGAATTTGAAAATCCAAGACGCAATCCATAAACAAAATTTGCCCTTAACAAAGCACTGTTAGCTATTTAACAGTATCCATATCTGAATAAAACCATTTGTTTAGGAGCTAATTTTGGGAAATACTTTAGGTCTATGAGTACCATACAATATGCAAAGCAAGATTACAAGGCCTCTAATCAGCAACTTAGCCACATATAAAGTGATAGGGTATGAAGAAAATTGGTTTTGAAAGTATCAATTTTTTGCTAGAAAATTTTCTAGAAAATCAGTGGCCATTTTGGAACACATAAGAAACAGTACACCATACACAGACTATATGCAAATGGTAGTCCAGAGGATTCTCTTTCAACCCGTGGTAGTGGCATAGCTGGAATAATTTTGAGAGTTGAAAGAATTTCCGGCCTCCATCCCCACCAATTGTCCTTTACATTTTAAGACTTTTTTTCACAAATAATGATCATGAAAATTAAATTTTATACCAAATATTGCAGACTAATTGCAAAGTAACTGAAGACTAATCTACTATTGCCACTATTGAACAGTTAACAGTGCTCTGTTAATAGCAAAGTTTACCCTGTTAAAGGCAACAAGAGGCTTTGCTAAAATTATGGGTTTGTGTCTTTGGTTTTTAAATTCTAATTTATCTTCACTTTTGTTGTAAAGACCAATGAGGATGCCATTGAACAGGTTTAGTTTAAATTCAAGGATACCAAAAGGTTCAGTTTTATCTCTACATTTATGTCAGGTGTTCTGGTTCATTTTCAGATTAACAATGACTTTTAAGTTATGAGTAAAACCAACTTGCGTGTTCCGATTGTCTCAGTTAAATAGGGTATTCTCCGGTATATTCATTGGCAGCATATTTAGCAACATTGTTAAGCTCTACCAGACCTAATATGGATAAGACTAGGACTGTTTGTTTTTATTACTTGAATAGCAGAGTTATTCATCGGACTTTTGCGGTCGTCAGATTCTTCCGTTGCTGTAAATATGAGAAGGACGAAAAAGGCTATTTTTCATCTTATATGCCAGTGTCAGGTTCTTGCTATGAATAGGCAAAGGTTCTTTACTTCTTATATTCTATCATCCTCGACTGATGTTTTCAAAATAATAAATCTTATGACAAAGTCTAGATGCGTTCCTATACATAACATACATAATTGGCCATTACAACCCTTCAGTCAGGATTACGACCTAGCTTCTCACACCACTTATGTTGTGTGCGTTAATTTTATACATGAGTGGCGGGACCTACAGTTTAAAGACTACTCCTAACTCCAGAATTTTGTGAAACTTTTCATGGCAATTTTATTTATTCTCAAGATTTTCTGAACAATTTTTTTTTTTTAATATTTTGTTTTATTCGTGATGTCTAGGCCTTTACAGGATCAAAAAAGGAAACAAAAGAAAAGGAAAATTATTAAAATATTATCCAAATCAAAGGCCTATTCAGCGAAGTGAATGGCTGTACTTTCACTTTGAGAATTTTATGTGCTATTAAAGCCTAAGTAGAGAAAAAACAGTTTTTCTTCACGGATATAAAGAAAAAGTTACAACATCGCATCTGACTATGAGATCATTACATCATCCTGGCCAATACTCGCCTACAATTAATAAAATTTTTCAATAAAAACAAGCAATAATAACAACAAAATGTGCTCGTTTATGAAAACAGTCAGAGATTTTCATTAATTAATGTTAAATGTTTCCAAATCAATGTTAACTTATATAATAATAACCATGAAGATGATGATGATGCCGATGCTGAACTTCATTCATTCGCAAGGAGCCCATAATCATCATGGACTAGTTGACGACCCAAAAACACATTCAAAGATAATAAAATTTTATGGCCCCTACATTAAAACGCTTTCATATTTGTTAGATTTTAGCCAGCCAATAATATAAAACAAAAAACAAAGAAAAAAACAATAAAATATTGAAGTGCGGAGAAGCGGAGAAGCGAAGAAGGAAAAAGGAAAGGAAACGAAACGAAAGTGAAGAAGGCAAACTTGTAATTGAAATAAAATGTTTAGGCAGGCAGGATTTATTAACAACAACTGCAAAATATGTCAACCAACCGGTCGACATTTTGTCTTTTTATTGTTTTCTCAATTTTATTTTCGTTTTCATTTCCATGCTCATGTTCATCATGTCCATCATGTTCATGGAAATTGCATAAAACGTGACCATCATCACATTATAATTATGATTATAATCATTTAAGGGGTTAGTATAATTTATTGTTTTCAAAAAAAATCAATTTTCTTTTTCACAATTTAAGTTACTTTAGTTAGAGGAGCCTTTGAAATAAAAAAACGCGCATAAATAGTACAAAACTTCCAGGTGCGTGAAGCTTAAATGCGTTTTGTATCGAAATCACCAGGATTTAGTAAAAATATAGGATTTCCATAAAAATTACTTAAGCAATTTCGCTAAAATTTTAGAGATAATGTTGTTCGTAAGATGAGTATTTTTAATCTGAACTAATCGGATATTTCTGATCAGTTAATAATTAATAATTTTATTAAGCAACTAGCTGACCTGGCCAACTTCGTCCCGCCCAAAAGTGTTTTTTTATTGCCCACATATTTATTGTAATACGCTGTATAAAGCGCTTATGAAGTTGTAGTTGTTGTAATCGCTCCAAAACAATAACTAACAGACATACATGATATATATGTACATATGTAGGTTAAACCATCGAACTAGCCGACTTATAGGTATCTCTTAAGGTTCAATTAGTCGTGACTTAACCATAACCATATAAATCAGCTGTTTTAACCAATTTTATGGACATCACTGTTTTCGATTATAGGTGACTTACCATAATGCCATAGTCATAACGATAACCATATGTACCAATTGAATTTTGGCTTTTTGCCATAACCATAAACAGCTGTTTGCTGAATTTACTTATATGTATACACATTTTTTTTTGTTTACTTTTGTATTTTTGAAAAATCCAAATGTGCAATTAATGTAAACAGCTGTTTATGGCCATGGCAGCACTGATTACTGCTAATAGTAAATTTACGGTTATGGATTATGTTACGACTACAGCGTTATGGTAAAGTCACGACTAATTGAACCTTTAAAGGGGAGGGATTGCCATACCCGTTTTTGGTGAGTTTGGCGATATCGACTCTACGAATTTACCTACCAATTGCATTCGTCTACGATCACTATGTCCCTAAATATTCAATTTTAAAGGTTTGCCACGCCTACTTTTTGTTATATCGATTTTTTAAACCATATAAACCTGATAAGCTTTGGAACAAAAAAATAATGGTTAAAATCGGTGCAGTAGTTTAAAAGTTATAGATATCACTTAAAGGGGAAGGGTGTCACGCCCATTTTAAGGTCGATATCGACTCTACGATCTTACCCACCAAATAGCATTCGTTTACGATCACTATTCAATACAATTTTAACGATTTGCCACGCCCTCTTAACATTTAGGGATATGAAAAATAGATGTTGTCCGATTCTCAGACCTATCCGATATGCACACAAAATTCCATGAAAATCGGTCGATCCACTTCGGAGAAGTTTAACCACTAGCACCGTGGCACCGTAGATTGTAGTCAAGTAGATAGTGTGTTGTCTTATTAAACGTAAGGCCACGGTTAAAATCCCAGGACAGGCATCTCTAATTAAATGAAATATGAAAAAATATTTCTTCGGCGACATTCTCTCAGCAGATTTCCGGCAAAGACTCTGGGAAAAAAAATAAAAACTGTAGGTCCCTCCACTCATGTATCGGGTCCGTCATCTAACGTTTTTTTCAACTAGTGCTTATTTCGTGAATGGTAACACTTATGATTGATTTGACAGATAATTTGTTTTATCCTTCTTCAATCCAATCCAAAGCTGGGAAATATTGCGACATTACTTTGAAAATCATGGTAATGTTGCAGAATGTTTGCGAAAATTGCGCACGGATTTTGGAAGAAAAAAAGCACCGTCAGCTGCGTATGTTCGTTATCTTGTGAAAAAAGTGAAAGGAACTGGCATCCTCACCGATAAACCAAAGCGTGAAAAGCCAGAAACTGCTCTACGTGCCACACAGACGAAGCTACACTCGGTGCTTCGCACCCAGTTTTTGTAGATTGCATTGTCAGCCGTAGGGCAGATGTCGTTTGGCCACCTCGGAGCTGCCATTTGACACCGTTGGACTATTATTTGTGAGGTGCCGTCAATTGACGCTTTGAAGGACAATATTCGTGAAGCCATTGGTGAAATACAGCTGCACACAATCGATAATGTGCTTAAAAACTGGACCGATTGTATAGGCTACTGCATGGCCAGCCGAGGCAGCCATTTGAATAAAAATTTTTTCCATTATTAACCGAAAGATTTGTACTTGCCAGGTCAGACATCAAAACGAAAAAACATTTCTTCGGCGACTTCCTCTCAGCAGATTTCTGGCAAAGACTCTGAGAGTAAAAATTGCCATGAAAAGCTTCTCAAAAATCTGTCGTTCGGAGTCGACTTTAAACTGTAGGTCCCGCCACTCATGTATAAAATTAACACACACAACATAAGTGGTGTGAGAAGCTAGGTCGTAATCCTGACTGAAGGGTTATAATGGCCAATTATGTATGCATGTAATTAAGGCATTTTAATATTTTTTAACGTTTTTCAAGTATATCCTAGTTCAGGCTGCACTGTCAATAATCTATTTCAATTTCGGCTTTGAGGCACTCCTAATCGCCAGAGTTTGAGATGAATCTCCTTATCTTAATAACAAGTTTTCTTATATAAAAAGATTCATTTGTTTAATTGAAATTTATCTTAAAAAAAATTAAAGTTGATAAAAGATCCTTAGGGGAGTATACTAACCCCTTAAATGGCGGCTAAACAAAAGACTTTTTTTCCAATAAATGTTTTTTTTCCCCAATGAATGTAAATATGTATGTATGTGTGTATGGGTTTTTTTTATAGTTTAGCCAGCCATATGTCACTAATTTTATATACGCAATCATTCAATAATAATGATAAACTGACCCACTCTCTTTCTGTTTCAGTCGCATTAAATTTCGATATTTTAAGCTCCTGCCTGCTATAACAATCGCCAACCAACCAACCAACCAATCGATACAAATCCAAACAACACCCACTTTTTAATATGGCAACTGGTACACTGGTACGCTGGTGTGGTGAGTTAGTGCATTAGTTGTTAGTATTGGTATGATGACTACTGACTGTTGCCATTTAAATGTTTAGATGGATGTGGACTAAAAAAAACTGTACCACCGGAAATTAAATTTTTTTCATATGGCCACAGACATTTCCCGGTGTGTAACTGACGACAACATCATTAGCGACAAATTTGTGGTTGGTTTTCCATGGCGTCCACTAACATGTTTATGGCCCCATTTAAATTGTTTTACTTGTTGTTGCCTTAATTATTGTTTGTTTTGTATTTGTGGTTTTTTTTTTTGAGCGCTTTCTTTGATGAAAAATTAAATAAAAAATTGAAAAAAAAGGAAAATTATTAATTTTTTTTTTTTAATTATTTGTGATAAAAACTGTAAGCCACACTTATTGGTTATTTGAGTCAATTGTTGCATTTCAAATGCAGATTAAAAAACATTTTTTTTGGTGAATTTAACAACAATGAATGTTAACTGCCATATGCTTCCCTAAGGTAGGTAAAAAGCTATCACACATGGCTATCATGTAGACTTGTTATGCACTCATCATTAGCAATACCAACCATAATTTCTATACAAATCCTATTTCTTGTATAAACTTTTTTAACTTCTTTCAGTCCACTTGCGTGTTCCGATTGTCTCCGTTAAACAGGACATTGTTCAGTGATTTTACAAGAAGACTCAACTTCATTGGCAGCATATTCAGCAATATTGCTAGGCTCAGCCAGAACTAATGTGGACAAGAGCAGGTTTGTTTATTTTTATTACTTGAATAGCACAGTTATTCATCAGACTATCGCAAGCTTCTTCCATTACTATAAATAACAAAATATGTGCCAGTGGCAAGCTCTTGCTTTGGATAGGCAAATGTTCTTTACTTCTTATATTCTGTCGTCCTCGACTGACGTTCCCAAAACAGCAAAGTTTGAATGAAGTGAATTGTTCATTATAACCTTGTAGTCAGGATTACAACCTAGCTTCTCCCAGAACTCATTTTGTGTGTGTTAATTTTACCCTTAAGGGGGGGAGGGGGAACCTGCTCCTAACAATAGATTTTTGTGAAACTTTTGATTGTAATTTTATTTATTCTCAAGAAGAAGAAGACTGCTGAGGGTGGAATAGCCAAAGGACTATTACTTTTCAATATTTTATTTTGTCTAGAGATGTCTAGGCTGCATGTGTGAGCAGAGACCTGCGCCGATCGGCTGACAGTCGGCTAAGCCGAGCCGCCGACAAAATTTAAAAGCCGCCGCCGCCGAAAATTTATTCGGCTTAAGTCGGCTTAAATTCAGCCGCCGTTTTATGTATGTAAGAAAATTAAAATATATGAATATATGTTTTTAATACCGTATACAATAAATTTTAATTATATATAAAATATGATATTAATACATTTTTATTTTATTTGACTTAAATACATTATTGAAGTTTTTTTGTTCATTTTGTGATATGTTAATAGAAACATTTTTAATTTTTTGATATGATGATTTTGAACACCCTTTCTTGTTTTTAGTGAATGTGGTAACAGTTTTAACTTTACGTCAAATTTTTTAAAAGACAAAAAATTATAATGGAGAACCAAAAAATTACAAGTTTCTTTCAAAATTTAAATAATTCTTTAAAAGAGTTAAATTCATCTGATTCCGAAGACGACCTTGCTATTTTTAATGGTATTTACAATAACATAAATGAATACGAAAAAATACTAGCCACTAAAACAAAAATTAGAGAAACAACCCGAATCCTTTTAAACAAAAAAATCTTCAACAGGGTCCATAGTTTGGCACCATTTTGGTTAAATGGTTATTGGAAATAAACCTGTGCTAAAAAAGTATCATATGTGTAAAGTTTGCTTTGATGAGTCCCCCATGCGTTTGAAGGGGTAGGTCCATACATATATTATTTCTATCCAGGAATTAAATTTAAAGGTAATTAAAAGGATATTTTCCCAAAACAATAATTGAAACTCCAATTTCAATTAGCTTTTAGCCAAATTTTTTGGGAAATTTTATTTTGAATATTTATTTCTGATAATTGTTTTGTAAGTGTTATAAAATGCGAAATAATTTTAGGTTTGGAGTTTCTACGTTGCCATAAAACCTCTGAATATTTACTGCAGTATTGACAAAACAAAAATTTATATCGAATGCAAACAAAATATATGTTAAAAAAATGCGTTCTTTAACTCGTGTCTTGCTCGATCCCACTAGAGCACCAGGCCTTTTATGTTAGTGGTCCAGCAGAAAATGAAATTAAAAATTTCGCTGAAGAAGACTAAGCGCCAATATTTCTTTGCACGACAATTTCTCGGCGCGACTCTGTGTGTGAGCAGATAAATTTAAATTTAACTAGCAAAGATAAAAACCCAAAATTTTATCAGAGTTATTGTTAAAATTAACATAGCAATGTTAAGTGGTTAACAGAATGAAAATTAAATTAAATGAAACACCCAAATATACGATATCAGAGAATCAGAATCAGTGAATCACAGATATTAGATATCATCCCACCCATACGCTGTTCACATAGACAATATTTGAAACCCGATATCTCAAGTACCTAAAATTATTTTTGTCCCATACGATATTGATATCGTTATTTGGGTGATTTCTTCCTTGACTATTTTCTGTTAACCACTTAACATTGCTCTGTTAACTTCAACATAAGTTCTGTTAAAATTTTTGGTTTTTGTCTTTGCTAGTTAAATTTAAATTTATCTTCACATACATCTTATATTATTATAGGATTTTATTGTTAATAAATATTTAATAGTATTATCCTTATAAGCCTAATAATTAGGCCTTCAATACATTTAGCAAAATATACAATATTTAATGCTCTTTTTTGAAATTAATTTCCCCCCAAAAATAATTCACAATTCGGTTTCGAACGTATTAAACACACACACAAATTTACACGAACTGGCTTGGTTTGGTTTTTCCATGAGTTTGTTTCGACTTGTTGTACATTATTTACGTGTGACGAACCCTGAACTTCAATGGTGAAGAGTAATTTTGTTCAATGGTCAGGAGGCAGGCAACCCATTGAATGCGTGAGGCTTGCTAAACGTATGCATGCAAGGCAAGCAAGTAAAACTTGGCTTAAATGTAACGTTTAAACTGGAAATACAAAAAAAAAAAACGAAAAAACTGAAAAGCAAATATTTTTCATGATTTTAACGAAAATATGGATTGAGGAGCGTTTAGCGAGAAATAAAAAAAGAGTGTATTTGGCTTTGCTTACTTGTATACACTGAGCGCCGTAAGTGAGTCAACACTCACTATAATTTTAAATTTTCTATTATAAAAAATATACTTGAAGCACAACAATAATTTTGTTTTTTTGTTTTTGTTTTAACATTTTATACGTAATAAATAGAAACGCTATCGCTATCCTAAGAAAATGAATTATTTCAGTGGTGTTTACCCACTTTTGGCGATCAGTGTATGTATGTATGTATTTATATTGGCAGATCTGAAATATTTATGGGGTATAGGATATGTACTCGTGTTTTAAACAATAATTTTTTTTATTGTTTTTCTGTTCGTTTTTGTTAATTTATTAACGAATTATGTAATGTAACCATGCAAATGGCTAAAACGGCTAAAACGACTTTGGCAGCAGCAACAGCAACAGCAGCAGCAGCATTAATGTATGACAGTGTATGACTAACATACATTAGCTGTAAATAAGCCAGTAATTTTTCTTTTGATTTTCCTTTTGTAAGCAAAAATGTTTACGAGCAGTAGTAATGAAGTAAAACAACTTGAAATAAGAGGCTGAAATGAAATTTATTATAACCGGATATTGTATGTTTGCGTTGTTTTCTCGCTCTCTTTATTTTATTTCCGTTTTTTATATTATTTTTTTTTCGTTTTATTATATGCCAGGTATTTCCGGTCGGGACTAAATTAGAACAATTACCAGCGACTTAATGTACATTTTTGCCTACCCTTCATCCATAGGGAATTTTAACGCATTCATTCTAATTAAATCCAATTGAAATAGAATTGGATTTTTATTTAAATTTTCTTTTTTGTGTTTTTTTTTTGCTCTTTGCTTTGGCTTTGATTTCAAATTCAAGCGGAAGTAACAGATTTGTAAAGACAAAAAAACAAGAAAAGAAAAATAAAAATTACAATCAAAAATTACCTGTTGTTGACAGGCATAAGCAGCAACAGCAGCCACAATAGTAGTAGCAACAGTGGCTCTTATTAGCTTACGAAGACCATCGCAATCATCTCCATCATTAGCTAGCTTTTGTTAAAATGAGGAAGTTTTTCCTTAAATCGCTGCTTCAAGTTGTTTGTGTTGCTGCTTCCATGAAAAACAACCAAAGATTTGAAATTTTCTTTGGGGGCTGGTTTACCAGTTTCAGTTTCAATTTCAGCTTCAATTTAATTTTCATTTCGTTTTTTTTTTTTTAATTTTATTGGCTTTTACCAATAATAAACGAACGAGAAAAAACTAATGCACACCTGATTATTGAATTTAAATTATTTACTCAACTAGCTACCGAACAATGTTGTCAACATTTCATTTTTCGAACACTCACGTTTTGATTTCATTGAATTATTGTTTGCTAGGTGTAGGTGTATGAAGATAATTCGAATTTGAAAATTCAAGACGCAATCCATAAATTTAGTAGCGCCACATTTGGCGTTAACAATTTACCCTTCCTTATAGCACTATTATCAGCACATAATGGGTCATTCCAACCCTTTAATTAGGATTACAAGCTAGCATCTCACACCACATATGTTACTTTTATACATGGGTGGGGGATCCTATAGTTTAAAGTCGACTCCGAATGACAGATTTTTGAGAAACTTTTTATTATTTACTTGCAGATTTTTTGTCCGAAATCTGCTGAGAGGTAATGGCCGAAGAAATATTTTTCGGTATTATGCCGCAATGTCAAAGCTCGGTATACCGGCGAAGCTGATAAGACTATGCAGAATGACGTTGAGCAATTCCTGCAGCTCCGTCAAGGTGGGAATAGATTTTTCCGAACCTTTTGATCATGTGACCTCTTCAACTTCGTCATGGAGAGTGTTCTGCGAAAGGTGGGAGTGCATCGCAATGGCACTATTTTTCAAAAAAGTGTCAAGTTGCTTGCGTACGCTAACGACATCAACATCATAGGGCGTACCAATCGAAATGTTCCTGCTGCCTTTAGTGCTATTGAACGGGAGTCTAAGAAGATGGGTCTGGCAGTAAATGGGGGCAAAACAAAGTATATGTTATCGGCGTATTGATTCTCAGATTACAGCCGATAACTATACTTTTGATACAGGCAAGGAATTTATTTATCTTGACTCCGCCGTTACCACCGAAAATTATGTCAGTCTGGATTACACTTGCCAGCAGGTGCTACTATGGTCTCAATAGGCAATTGAGTAGCAGAGACCTCTTTCGTAAGACGAAACTAATACTCTACAAGACGCTCAACCTACCCGTTCTTATTTATGGAGCAGAAGCATGGACCCTATTAAGAACTGATGCAGCAGGCTTGAGAATATGTATGAGCTCCTCAATGACATAGACGTTATACAGCGTATTAATATCCAGGCCGAAATCCGTTAATCGAATTGTTGTGGCCAATTAAGTAAGTAAATTTGGCCTACGGTTTTGAACCGTGGCCTGACGTCTAATAAACCCAAACACTACCTACTAGACTATGGCGACTTAACCCTAAACACATGGTATTTTTTAATAACCACACTTGCAAAAGCTTGACGAAATGGAATTCATACACTCCCTTTGCCTATCCTTAAAGAAAAGCAGAGGGAATACTTTTTTCGGATTTTATCGCAGTTCTCTATATTCATCCTAGAGTTACGTGCTGCTGCCATACTAAACATGAATGACAAAGAGAAGAAAAACTTTATATTTAGCTAGGGCCGAGAGTGAACTGCTAGGATTAATCGATATCGAAGACATCGAAATTAAATGTTTTGGCTGCAAGAAAACCGCTAACTTTGCCTTACCTTTTTATTAAACAATTAACAATTATTAATATTGCATCTAAAAAAGAAAGAAAACAAATTTATTACATTTTATTTCATTGCAATATGGGTTGATGTCATAATAATACACAAAAAAATAAAATAAAAACAATTTTATGGCTGCACTTAAGGCATCCATCCTGTCATGTTCTCTTTTAACGTTTTCATTTTCTTTTTTTTTCAATTCAACTTCAATTAAATTTTTTTCCGTAAAATTTTTTTAAATTTAATTTCAAATGTTTTCAGGCTCTCATAACCATGACATTCGTAAGAAAAACTGTCTTCAAATTGAACATTTTGGGTTTTTTTTTATTTGCCTTCATATAGACAGACAGACTGTCATTTTAGAAGAAAAAAAAAATTACTTCATGGTCCACGCTTGTTGTACAACAAATTTTTTTTTTGTTGTAATTTTACCGGGGTTCCATTGTGAAGAAAAATATTTTGCCTACCGGCAGAAAGGAAATAAGCAAAGTTTTATATTTGGAATGTAACATTCCATCCTATTCCAAAGCGAAATATTCGGAATTCATGATGCTCTGCCTTCCCCTACGGGACAATAATGCTTATGTACAGGTAGGTACTTAGTAGAAACTTAAACTTCCATGCTGGAGAACAATGAACGACCTCTGCACTTTCTAGACTAACGTAGTTAGTTTTAAATCGAGGCAAGGGCCTTTAATCGCGTTACCGAATTATTTCTTCTTCGATAGAAAACCATTTAGGCCCAATTTTCAAATCCGATTAGTAAACGGCCAACTCCAGTAGCGATTTTATGCCCATTTTATATCGCTTCCTGCACATAGCAAATTGTCTAGTCGATAAATCATTTCGAATTGAAACTGGTTGGCTGCCTTAATTGTCTCTCGTGGCCTTTTTGGTGTCACTCTGATTAGGGGTATTAGACAGTTGTTTATCTCAGGAGCTCGATAGAGTACTAGAGACTGGACCAGTGACCAATTGTTACGTTTTTACATTTTTAAAAACGTTTAAAATTAAAGCTCGTAGATTGCAAATAAAATGAAAATAAATTTGTGTTAAATTTTAATTAAAATTCTTTATTATTCACACAATTCTGTGTGCCTCTGTTCACAACTTGATGTACACAACAACAATTGCGTTTCTTTGTTATTTCTCTGTTTATACCCTTCACATGAACAATAACAATTGCTAGACAATTATTCGACAGATCTTCAAACCACGATCACTTTCTTCAAACACACCGCGGCGTCTTCACACAGGACTGACTGAACTTCATTTCAAATTATAAGCGATTTTGCACCCTCGGCAGAAGTCGTTAGATGGGAGCAGCATTCTTTAAGCATGGCTTCCCATAGCATAATGACCTGTAAGCATGGCCACTGTGATCGAGATGACGTTACGACCAAGTCCAAGTAACTGGTTAGTGCGCCTTCTATCCAAGTCAAGTCAAGCATAAAAAAGAATAAATAGGCTTCGTTGATTCGACAAAGAGTAACCGTTCAGGGGTAATCACACTTCCTCAATGTTTCTTAGTAGTATCTCTATCTTTTTCGACCAATTAACCAGCATTTAGTTCTATTTCCCATCTCATATCGCTTTCTGTTTAAAAGCGATTCCCGGGAATTTGTGTAGTCGATAAACCTGCTAGAGCAAGCATAGCCCCTTCCATTTCAAATTGATCCTGGTTGGAATATGTTTTGACTGCTTTGTTTGACTCTTGTGGCCTAATTAGTGGCATTAGCTAGTTGTTTATTTCAGGAGCTCGATAGAGTCTGCGTACTTCTACCGAATATTAATCCATTTACGAAAAAGTTATACTTCTTAACTTACTTCAAAGTCGCCGCGGTCTACTAGGTAGTGTATTGGCTTTATACTGCAGGTCTCGCCACTCATGTATAAAATTAACATATGGGGTAAGAGATGGTAGCTTGTAATCCTAACTATAGGGTTGTAATGACCCATTATGTGTGTATGATGAATTGTAAAACACTTTCAAAAATGTCAGCCCGCCTTTAAACTGTAGGTCCCCCCGCCACTCATGTATAAAATTAACATATGGGGTGTAAGATGGTAGCTTGTAATCCTAACTACAGGATGCAGGGTATGCATGTATGATGAAGTGTAAAACACTTTAAAATGTCTGTCGCCTGACTGGATGGATGGATCCTGACTAACATTGTTACTTTGTTTATTAAGTAGAGCCAGATTGTCTGCTGTGGTTCAATCCCCAATCGATAGAAGAGGATTCCCGAAGAAGTGTACCAGTCCTGGCGAGATCGTCAACTCTGCAGTTTCCCGGAATATTACTGTACCCCGGAAACCCAGATAAGTGTGACACTGAAGCTCCCAGAAAGAAGGTTGAGACAGCGGCGACAACTCTGGTGTTACAAAATCGATTATTTTAAAATGAATACAAGGAAATAAAAACCCAAAATTTGATATTCATTTTTATTCCATGTGTAGGGTAACTAAAATTCTTTACGAACCCATAATTAGCACAGTAGACTCCATTAGGCTGTTAAGATTATGTTGTTGAATGCCTGTATAACATACTAATGGTTGGCAGTGATATGTGGCAGCAAAAATTGTTGCAACAATCAAATGCAGTCACAAATGTTTGTGAATGTTGTCTGTTGAGTGAACCGTAAAAATGTTTTGCTTTTTTAAACTTGAATGTGATTTCTTTTGATTTTATTCGTTTTTTTTTGTTTCTGTTTCTGTTTTTGTTTTTGTTTCCCTCATTGGCACCGGGTAAAATCTTGTAAATTATTATTATTGTTATATTGTAACGTATTTTTCCTTTTTTTTTTTTTGGAGGGGGGGGGGGGCTTTTTCTTTAACAGCAACTGTAACATAACAAGTTGCAACAAGTTGCAGCAATGAATTGAAATGAAATGAAATAACATCGCCACTTAAAACTTGTTTTGAAGCTGGTCGTTAGAGTTTCTTAAAATTCATATTTAAACGCCTGCAACCGCTTTAATCCACTGATAATAATAACGGTACTCGCCCGTCTTACAAGGTTGTCGCACAAAACGTGATACGGAAATACAACAAAAAAAAAATTTTAGTTTTTTTTTTTAATTTCTGATTTTCAATAAAAAATAAACAGAAAAATAATTGAAAATCTTACAACAACAAACAAAATGTATTTTCCAAGAGGAGTAAGTGTTGTTGTACTAAATTAAATTTTAATTCAAATTTAAAGTAAGAAATAATAAAAGATTTTAACAGAAATTGTGTGTCAAAAATATGGTGAATCTTAATAGCAACTATTGAAAATTGGTGAAGTGCAATTGCCTGTAAATGTTTAAAAAAGATTGAAAAGAAACTTTTAGTACCATAAGAATAGAGGACCAATTAAATAAATAAGAAACGAAAAAAAAAAATCTGAAGCAATCTGAACCTCTACAAATAGTAGAAAAATTTAAAAAAAAACCGAAATTCAATATATGTGAAGATAAATTCGAATTTGAAAATCCAAGACGCAATCCATAAATTTTAGCAGCGCCACATTTGGCGTTAACAGAACAAAATTTGCCTTTAACAGAGCACTGTTAATTATTTAACAGCATTTATCTAAACAAAACCACTTGTTTAGGAGCTAATTCTGGGAAATACTCCAGGTCTATGGGTACCATACTACATGCAAAGCAAGATTCCTAGGCCTCTTAATCTAATCAGCAACATAGTCACATAGAAAGTGATCTGGTATTGAGAAAATTGACTTTGAAAATATTAATTTTTTTTGTTTGAAAATTTTCTAGAAAATCAGTGGCCATTTTGGAACACATAAGAAACTAGTATGCCATACACAGACTATATGCAAATGGTAGTCCAGAGGGTTTTCTTTCGAACCGTGGTAGTAGGATACCTGGAATAATTTTGAGAATTGACAAAAATTTTCGTCCTACATCTCTACCAACCGTCCTTTACATTTTAACACTTTTGTTCCCAAAGAATAATGATCATAATGAGAATTAAATTTTACATCAATAGTCTGCAATAATTCCAAAATAGAAGACTAATCTACTTATTAACACTGTTAAACAATTAACAGTGCTCTGTTATTAGCAAAGTTTACGCTGTTAAAATTGTGAGTTTGTGTCTTTGGTTTTTAAATTCGAATTTATCTTCACACAGACATGAAATAACACAGACTTGTAATGAAATTGATCATATCTCGTTTGAATCTAGTCCAAGTAGGAGATTTCACATTAGAATTTGAAGGAAAGAAGACTTGTTCTCTGACCTGGAAGAACTGTATTGTATTATTATTGTTGTATTGAAATCGTCGCCGTCTAGTAGGCAATGTGTTAGCTTATTAGACGTTCAAACTCACATCAAAACGAAAATATGCGACATTTTCTCAGCAGATTTCTGGCAAAAACTCTGAGAGTCAATAAATTCGCAGTGAGTTGCGTTACTCATTATAAAATTAACACACAAAATATAGATGGAGTTAGAATCTAGATCGTAATCCTGAATGAAGGGCTGCAATCGGGAAATATGTATTGTATTGGTATGAAGTTTTGCTTCGTTATAGTGATCCTATTCATGTTCAATATGCATTTATATCTGCTTTATAGAAAATTTTCTTCAACAAACGTACATATTCGTCATTCTTTAAACTATCTACCACGTTGAACTTATCTACTCTTTTGCAGATGATAGCAATATTTGGTTATGTTTGATAGTTTATAGGACTTTTTAAAGTTTACTTTTTTGTAGAAATTTGTTTATCAATGATATCTTCCGCTCTAGACATATTTGCATAGAAATTTATTTTATTATTCCAATTGCCATGTTCTCCGTCTGTCTGCAATCATAGAAAAATTGTAAATTATGACGTAATATCTCCTGTTGATGGCTTTCCAAGCTAAACCTATACAAACAATTATAGAACACCATGGAACACTTGCTAACGCCAACTTAAGTGATCAGATCAGGCTTTTAAACCACCTTACAAGATGGAGAAATGAAATTTCAGTTTTGCTTAATTTAAGAATTTCTTTTTACTACACCTTTAAACTGTTAAGTTCTATGCAAATACAGTGGACTCGCGATAACGTGAACTAATTTTTTCCAAACAAAAAATTACCCTATTTAATAAGTAAAAAATCATTGATGTTATCTTTGTCCGAAACTAAATTTAAAATACTTTTCCAGCAATTGTTTAAAATTTGTTACAAAATTCTACTCCATGCTGAGTCCAATGGTCCAATTCTGTTTGTTTTTCAGTCACTAATGCCAAGGGACTGTTTCTATAATACAGTTTTGTTATTTTAAAAACATTCTGGTCCATGGGCTGAATAAACGATGTGACATAGGATGGCAAAAACATTACGCAAATGAATGCGTCATCAGAAATCAATTGAGATTCAAGGGCGTTTACCGGTAACCTCTTTTTAGTCAAGAACTCAGTAAGCTAAAACCAAGAATTATTACGAAGTTTTCAGTTTTAAATTTTTGTCAGTTGAAATCTACATTTTTAACAAAACATTGACGAAACCAGTCATAAAAAAATTTTACATGTCATCCATGCTTACGGGACAAGTAAAGTTTATAAAATTTCTTGGACTTTTAGGTTTTCCAATTACCAGTAAATTAAGTTTATGAGCTTCCATGAACGTTAATCGTTGTTTTAACTTTTCCTTAAATAGGACAACAAGTTACGGCTGCTCAGAAAGCTTGATTTCCCAATTTAAAAACAGATTAAAAAGAAAAAAAGTGTTCACGTTTTAGATAAATAAATTTAAATAAATCTGTTCACGTTTCTGAGACGTACACACTTTCGAGTGTTCACGTTTTCGCGAGTTTACTGTAATAACAAAAAATATTTTTGTTCTCCAGCAAGATCGTTCTTATCTTTTTTCCGTTTTATTTTAATTTTAAATTTTTTTATTTAAAATACAATAAAAAGCTTATTTTATATCAGTGTTACCATATTGTACGTTAAGTTCTACATCAAAAGCTTTCTGTAAAGTATTCTTTTGTTTTAATAAAATAAAACCAATAAAAGAGCCTTTAACGTACGCTTAAAAATAATTCTGCTTTCTTTAAACAGGTCTTTACATTCCTGTACATCACCACCCTAATCTTAGCACTGACCTCAGCCTATCCATCGAAAGAAAATCTCAAGTGAGTATGGAATGCAGTATTATTTTCGTGATTTCAATAAATTTTCTTTCGTTTATAGAATACGAATCCATATACCGGTTAAACATCACACGCATGTCCATACGAAAACATTGGTGAAAAAAGTACCGTTACCGATACCGGTGCCAGTGAAAGAGCCGAAGAAACATCATCATGAGGAATATAAAAAGAAACACAGTGAAGAACAGGAAATTGAAGATGATTTTGAGGGTTACGATTATCCCAAAAAGAAACGAAGAACCCGACATCCATTTATATGAGAGGAAGCAGCAACAGCAATTGCAACAACAATAATAATAAAAAAAATAAAATTATTTATTGTTTTTAATTTTTTAAACATTAATTAAGTGCAATATATTGAAAGAAAACCAAACAATTACAATAAAAAATAAAAAAAATGAATTAAAAACAAATGTAATGATAATGATCATAATCATAACGGTACTTTTAATGTTAACAATAAAGTGAAAGTAGTTTTCTCTCATAATCATCAAAGGAAATAAGATTTAAAGCAATTAATTTTTAGTTTTAAATTACAACAATAAGTAGTAATTAGAAAGAGTATTTTTGTAACTCATAAAAAAAGGAAAAATAATTATTAAATGAAAATGTTTAATTAAGTCAAGATTGTTTTTTTTTATTTTATTTTTTTGAATTATAAACTCTCAATTGAGATTTTGTATGAACTTAAGTCACAATTACCTGGTTTCCATACAAATTATATGCCACATAACAATTGGCACTTGCCGCAATGAACCATAATAACCTGTTACGATGATATATTATTCCCACTAGGCACTTCTCTATATTATTTTAAAATCTACGGACTCTTACTCATATTTGGGTTCCTTGATATGGGGATATAGAAGATAACACAAGCACTTGCTATAACAGACACAAATTGAATTGCTACAGTAAAGCAAACAAATCGCTCCTTTATTGCAACATAGTCATATCTCAAAAAATTAAAAATTTGTAGTTACTTAAGCAAAACTGGTCTTTTAGACCTTCTGTACATGTTGAAAAAAAATCAGTTTTATATCCCAAGCTGAACCGAAGTTATAGCAAAAAGTGTTTGCGGCAATGAGATCATAGGACTTATGTCTTGAAAACTTAAATCGCATTTTGCCAAGTTCAAGTTTTTTTGAGATATGACTATGTTGCAATAAAGGAGCGAAATGATCTCTCAAAAGCTTCTTTTATTGGCAAACGTAAGATAAATTAATGAACCCTGATGAATTCTAGCCTATTATAGATACAGAGAGAGTCAAAAGACCACCACCAAACTTAACTTTTACCATTTAAGGAGAGTGCCCGAAAACATTTGACAATGTTTCGAAATTGTTTCTTTTGGTTCAGTTTTACAAACTGGCAAAGAAACAATTTTAAAATAAAAATAACGGTAATCTATTAATGTATATATTTTTTTAATGTACACTTTCTTTTGACACTCACTGTGCATAATATATGCAGAAGAGAATTACAATTGAATCCATAAAGATCCCATCTAAGGAACCACATAGTAGTGATAGGTAGGTAGGTATTGGTGGCCGTCCCCCCAAGGAATGGGATGGACTGACTTAGGCCACATTGTAATACCACAGTTTATGTTATCCTCTAGTCCTGGAACCACTTAAAACATTGATGTTGTAGGCACCAAGATAACTCTTTTGCCTTTGACATAATACTGGGCATGATCCCATTCTCTTCTTCCTTATCATTCCTGCTGCTTCTACAGAAATTATTTGCAAGGTGCCCCAGACCAATGCGCCTCGCATGGACATCCATAATAAAATGACCCGTCACGACTTCGATAACCGTACTGAGCATGCATCTTTGGAGTTTAAGCAACCTTGCAGTGTGCTCTCCATGCAGCGTCGGTCAGATTATGTGCGTCATTTTGCCCTTATCCGAAGCTGCCCACCTGCGGTTGACAGAGTCCGTGATCTTGTTGTCAATCATGCGCCTGCAGATTCCCAAAGGGACTCCAATATTCAATAATTCGTTGAAGAGTTCGATGGCCGTGTCTTACCAGTTCATCCACTCTGCAGTTGCCCGGGATATCATTGCATCACGGAATCGAAATGATGTGTACATTTTATCTCTTCGCCACCCTGTTAAGGTGCTTTTAATAGCCGTGGACCAACCTGGAGTTCATTACATAGCCGCCTATCTACCGGAGAGTATGGTGATCTTTCCATTGGGGCATTGCATCCCAAATAATCGTAACCGCACTCTATATTGCCAACATTTTCGCCCGGAAACCGCTGCAGTAATCCGGTAGCCTTATAGGTTGGGCCAACGGTTCCTCCCAGCTTGGATCCACCAGTGATACCACGACACTGGCATCTAAGGGTTCACGTCAGGAAACTGGGAATGCCTCATGAGGACTTCCGAAGAACTTTTATGACCATTTTTTAAAGCATTTGGGAAAACATTTTAATTTTCGCTTATCCTTCATCATATGCATAGATTTTCATATACAGTGAGCGCCAAAAGAAAGTGTACACCATCTAATAATCACCAAACTCAACTTTTACCACTAAATTTCGATTTTTTTTTGGGTTTTTTGTTTCAATTTTAAAAACTCAATGAAACAATTTTAAATAAAAATAATGACATTTATTTTTAATGTACACTTTCTTTTGACGCTTACTGTATGTGCCGATGTGGCATTTTGCGACTGTTCCTATCCTCTAAACACACAGAACAGAGAGCAATTCATGGTTATGATTATTGTTCTCATTCCAGGCAACAAGGAGCGTATACGAAATCTTCAATTCAAAATATTACGCATACTCTCCTAAAATATAAAAAAAAATCGCTTTAATTTGAAAAAATAAAATTTCGAATTTTACAGAATTTTTTAATATTTTTTATGCTCATAAATTACCAAATTTTTTGAACCCTCTTTTAATGAATTATTTATGCAAATTTTATAAAAATAATTTGATTTAATTACGACAAAAAACAAAGCCAGTAATTAAAATAAATTTCATTTCTCTCTCTAAGAGAAGGCAAATTATTAATTGCTTTCGGTTTATTTCATAAGCAAACAATTCTGAAGGGAAAATTCTAATGAAAATTCAATTTTGTTGCCACATTTTCTGCAAACAGAATTTATGCCTTAGAATAGTTCTCTAATGAGTTTAATTCCATTGAAAATTTCTTTATGTAAACATAGTAAGTAAGTAGTAGTAAAACCCTTAATAAATATGAAATGAATCTTGGTTAGTGTAAGTTATTAGGCCCTTTTGGGGTTTACATTTTGATCTTCTTGATTCAACATTTTTGAAAATTTATGCAAAATTGTCCTGTTCGTTTGCCATTTATAAGTTATGCACTCTTAACCTCAATTTGCAAAACCATGATGATGGGTTAACAACAACAATAAATAAATAATTGAACTCTCTTCTGGTCACTCTCGTTCTCTTGTTACCAAATAATACGAAAAAGACGAAGAAATAAATCCCTTTTTAATGCTACAACAACAGCATACAACATGATTTTTTTTATATGTTTAATTAGTTGCTCTAATGTTGTTGTTCTTAAAATTCTTTTTCCTTGAAGCCCTTTTATGTTAACAACAAAATCATCATCATCATCATCATCAGCAATAGCAATAACAAAAATAACCAGAACAAATAATAATTTATGTAAAGAAGCTGTTGATTCTTGAGTGGGTTCTTAATTAAGTGCTTCTACTTGTTGTTGTTGTTACGTTTATATTCCACTTGAGTGGATTTTTATTTTATATTCTCGTTCTCTCACATTTCATTCTCCTTTCATTATGTCTCTGTCTCTGTCTTTGCCATATTGGAGGAAATGCAATTGACGCTGTTGTTGTTGTTGTTACTATAGCTGTTAAGAGTATTACATTATGAATGGCATGGAAAAAATAAACACACATACAGTGCTGTACATAATTTTAACACATTCTATTGCATTGTAAAACGATTTCAGTTATAAATCATCAATTACGTTCGATGGCAAAACACAAACTATTTGTATAAACCGTCCACAGAGTTCCATTACCATTTAATTAACATTTTTATGTAGATTATTTTTCTTCTTCTCGGTAGACATTTCAATTACATATCGGGTCCGCCATCTAACGTTTTTTTTTTCTCAACTAGTGCTTATTACGTGAATGGTAACACTTAGCTCATGTCTGATTTGACAGATAATTTGTTTTATCCTTCCACTGAACGAATATGGTTGTGTATACGCGTTTTCGCTTCGCTACGTGGTCCTGCAATCGACTTACGGAAGATGCCGATTTTGGCAAAAAAGAAATTATCTTTTCAGATGAAGCTCATTTTGATTTTGGCGGGTATGTAAACAACCAAAATTGTCGCATTTGGGGCACAGAAAATCCGCATGCATACATTTAAAAGCCAACGCACCCAAAACGAGTCACTGTTTGGTGCGGATTTTCGTCCAGAGACATAATTGGGCCATTACAGTCAATGGCGATCGTTATCGGGCCATGTTGAACGAATTTTTGTTCACAAAAATTGAAGTGGAGGATATTGGCAACATTTAGTTTTAACAGGACGGCGCTACGTGCCACACGGCCGCAGCTACACTCGATGTTTTGCGCCCTGTTTTTGAAGATTGCATTATCAGCCGCAGAGCTGATGTCGTTTGGCCACCTCGGAGCTGCGATTTGACACCGTTGGACTATTATTTGTGGGGTACCGTCAAAGATAAGTGTTACGCAGACAAGACAGAGACAATGCGTGAAGCCATTTTTTTATTTTTTTGGCGTGTGAGGTAGGGTTCAAAATGCCTTCGCACTTGCAGTGATCGTCATCAGCTGCGTCGAGTGGTGCTTCCACTAAAACAATCCCTCCTCCTTCTGGGGATACTCCCTTCCCGGGACGGCTATCTACATTACTTCGGGAAGGGCCCAGAACGACGTCCAGTTAAGGACCGTTGTCTACTCTCCCACGTCTGGGTACGCCATATTTGAAGCCAGCTTCATGCTATTGGCTCGTCTTCTCATATATCATTCCGTTGTATTGTATCAAGGTCGAACTTCTTTCTGCGGAGTACATATTCAACGTATCTTCTTTCTACTTTCGAGCATTGCGTTCACAATGTTGTCGGGTGTAAATTCACCAATTTGTTCCATCAACATATTCTTCTCGTCTTGCCATTTAATGTAATGGAAGAATGTGTGTTCAACGTCGTCACTCATTTCCTCGCAATAAATGCAGCCAGGATCAGTCACCTTGTCCATACGGTATAGGTATTTTCGGAAATAACCATGACCAGAGAGAAACTGGGTCAGAAAATAGTTAGTTTTCCCAAAGGTTCTCCGTATCCATGCCTCTATAGATGGAATAAGTTTATAAGTCCATCTTCCGCATGTTTCCTCGTTCCATCTACTTTGCCATCGCCGTAGTGTTTGAGATCTGCGCTACTAATGAGAAGATTTTCCCTCTTCGTTCTCCAAGAATTTCTTCGCTCAAATGCCTGCAGGTCAATAGGTATCTCACCAGCAATCACTAGGACTGCGGCCCCCGATACTGTGCGGTAGGCCGAGGCAACTCTTAATGCCGCTGCTAATATTTTCCGCTTAGATTTAATCTCCAGCGCATCTCCCCATATCTCGCTTCCGTACAGCAATATCGAGTTCGTCGCCGCCATAATCAGTTTCCGCTTGGCCTGTGTTGGTCCGCCAATATTTTCCATCATCCTGCTTAGCATACCCATTAGTTTCGCTGCCTTGGTAACTGCATGCTGTATTTGGGCCCAATAATTAAGTCTGCAGTCGAGTCTTATGCCCAAATATCTAACTGCCCTTTTTGTGACCAGTGACACATCACCTATCCTGCATACCAATCTCGAGTGGGATGTAAGCCATTGTCATCAGTATGATGTTGTTCTTTGCGAACTCTAGACCATGATCCTCAAGCCATATCTGAGTGCTTATCATGACTCGATTCAGTTTTCTCCTGGCATCCTCAATGTCGCGCGCTGAAATGACTGACACTATATCATCCGCGTATCCCACGAGGTATGTGTCCTCTGGCATTTCTATACCTAAGAAGCCATTGGTGAAATACAGCTGGACACAATCGATAATGTGCTTAAAAATTGGACCGATCATTTAGGCTACTGCATGGCCTGCCAATGCAGCCATTTGAATGGAATTATTTTCCATTATTAACCGGAAGGATTGAAAAAAAGAAATTTGAGAAAATATTCAGTAGTTTTTTTCTTAAAGCATTTTCAAAAAAAAAGGTATTTGGCGGACCCTTTATAAGGCATCAGAAATCGTTAAACGTCAGTATAGTATGTTGTAGTGTAAACATTTTCTTGTCGCTGACTGTTTGGGCTTTGCTGTTATGCACCAAGATTATATGTTTGCTCATGTAACTGTTATATCACATGTGTATTGTACATTGTACATGCGTATGTATTTGTGTTTCTTAAGGTAATTTATGTAAACAAATTTTGTTAGAGCACAGAGTAAGAGCACAGCAAGCGTATTCAAAAGAGAGTCATTTCAGTTGTGCACGTGTGGGTGGGAGTGTGTAATTGCCACTCATGTGTATGAGGAAAACAACAACAATATTTCCATTAGAATAGAGAGGGTGTTTCAAAAGGGGTATTTTTTTTTTGTTTACTTATTTGATGTCGGGGTTTTTTTTTTGTTATTGTTTAACTCAATAAAATAATTTTATTATAATGTTATAGCGCTTTTTTGTTCTTGTTGTTTTTTTGTGTTCACCTTTTTTTTGATTTTTATTTGTTTATGTTTAACATCTACTAACACTTTATATGTACAACCAGATTAAATATAAACAAACACATGGAGATAGAAAAAAAACAACAACAACAACAAAATCATGCAAATAAGATTTTGTAATAATTGTTGTTGTTATTGCCATTGCTGTGTTTCATGTTGTTGTGTGCTTTTGTTTATATTTAAAGAGGCATTATTATAGCTTTTTATGTCTCTAGCAGCGGTAGTTCGTGTTTGTAATTATTTTTTCTTGTTCTTGCTGTTATTTTTTTATTCTTTCATTATTATTACCGTGACTTCTCTCTCTCTCTCTCGCTCCAGTTTTTTTTTTAATGATGCAGTAAAAAACTATTGACTTATTGACTTCAGAATTTGAATAATTAAGAAGAACAAAAAAAAAAATAGAAAAAAAGGAAAGGAAAGCAAAGGCAATCAAAACCTTAAGAAGAATAGCTGCTGTTTAGAAATGAATTGATTTGTATAGAATTGTTTTGTGTGTGCGGATGTGTGTGTGTGTGCATTAACAATTCCTAAAAAAATTGTTGTTTTTTATATTATATCCGAGGGGTAAACAAATCAAAGTTGATAGTAAATAAATTCATGGTCAAATTAAACAATTTACTTTTTTTTATTGTTTTATTTCGGATTTTTTTTCTTATTCTCACATTAAAAAAAATGGTACTTTTGTCTAGTGTTTAAAATGAAAACAACAAGACATAATAAATTTAGTTTCGTTTTTTTTTCTTTCTTTTTGATTGAAATTTCAAAAAAATAAGAGAAACTATTTTGAGAATTCGCCAATAAATTAAGAAAATAAATTTCTTAATCTAATTTTCCTTATAATCTATAAAAGATAAGTAAATAAATCCCAGGCACACACACTTGTTATTCAAATAATTAAAAATAAAAATTGTAATAGAACTGTACTGTACTGTACTGTACTATTTATTATTATTTTCATAAATGATTTTTGCTTGGCCATTAAAACCTATGCAAAATTACAGTGTCGAACGAAATAAATTGTAAGAAGTATGTGATCGAAAAAATTACACTTTTTTTTAAATATTTTAAGAAACTTTCTGGGAGCTTTTCAAAAAAAAATAAAATTTATTTTTCAGTGTTTTCATTATTTTAAAGCCATAGAATTAAGCTAGAACTTTTCTCTTCCCTTAAACAATACGAAACGAAGGTGGCAAATACAAAATAATAAAATTAAATACTCGAATTTAATTCTTTGTTTAAATAAAAATTTTTTAAAATAAATATTTCATACTTTATTTTGTTCGCCAGTGTACTTTAGATCAAGTCAAAAAGGCCTCACAATAAAGTATCTGATTGCATGATATTTAATTATAATGTTGCACATGGTATAAGTACTGTACTGTCTCCTCATACACAGCGCCAGTTACATTACATAGTACATGTGTACACCAAAGAAAAAAATCAAAGCAAAATATTATTTGTTAGTGTGTTATAAACAATGAATCACATTGTAAAATTACTGCAATAAAAATCAAACACAAATGATAATGTCAACACACACATCATAGCACAGCAAAGCAAAGCAAAAACATCTGGTAACTTTATAATTAAGTTTCTAAAGTAAAGTTTAAATGCTTGTTGTTGTTTGTTTTCATTTGTTTTTTTGTTGTTGTTCTTCAAATAAAGTGTAAATACAGTTCAACTATTTATTTATTAATCATTGCCATTGTATAAGCAGCCGCCCTCCACTTCCTCTCTCTTTATTACTTTACTCACATTCTTTTTAATGCGGTTTTTTTTCTTTTGTTTCTTTGGGGTATTTTTTCTCGGTGTTTACAAATAATTGTCGTCACACTAACAACCAGTAATTGGAGAATAATAATAGAAATAAAATAACAACAATAATAACACAATAATAACATTACGAATATCATTTTGTATAGGAAACACAAAAATCGCTTGCGTTGTTTGTTCAAAGTTCGTTTGACATCGTATGTGTTATAATAACGGTCCCCTTAATAACTTTACAAGTCCTATAGAGTGTGAGTAAGAATTGAAAGCAGGGATGGAAAAGTTGGTACAATTGTACTTTTTTTTTAGCACTATTTGTATGTCAAAAACACCATAGCACCTCATTGAAAAATGTTCCCTACTTTATTACATCACTCAAATATTCTGTCTCATCAGTGTATACGATTTTTTGTTTTCGTTTCATTTGCATATGGCAACTCGTTGCTAACTTGACATATCAAGAGTTATAAAAGGAATATTATCCGTTCCACCACATTCATCTGCAAATGTTGAAAGGATATTTTCATATCAAAATTTAATAAAAATCAAAGGGACAAATGGACTGTTTCCTTTGACTGTCTCTAATTTAATCCAAACAAGGGGGATTTATTGAAGTCATTTAGTCATTAGTGTTGCAACAATTTTGAAATCATAAATAGTTTGCTGGTACAAAATGTATCATAAATAGTGATTTAAAATTTAAATCTCATAAACTTTTTTATTCCTTTATAGTTACGTATTAAAATAAGTTGTTAAGTTTACTTATTATAAAGTGCTTTTCATAATTATAGCACCACCAGCATTTCAATAATAACAAACAATGAATTGTCTTCAGATCATATTCTCTGATGAAAATGTGGAACTTAGATAGACTAGATGGCTAACGATACCACTGTCGTGACCTTAGAAATTCAAATTTTCCGGATATAGTCTACTGCTGGGGGTTATTTTTTTAAGTGATTGCCTCGAACTTCAGTTTCCATCTACGCGAATATTAGTACATAGTACTTTACTGTTCTTAGCTGTAGTTTGCTCCTCTTCTTTAGAGAAAATAATGAAAAAATCTATTTTACAACAGGACAATGCCAGAATTCATGTCAGCAGACAGAGGATGGAATGGTTCCGTAAACAATCTATTGAGGTTTTATCGTGACCCAGCTTGCTCTCCTGATATGAATATTATTGAAAACGTTTCACCAAACGAATTCCCCATTCTTGTCCGAAGATTATATTCAAAATAACAGACAATTTACCAGTGCTGAATATTTGAAATTAAAAATGATCAAAGAGTGGATGAAAATAGACGGAGAAATATTAAATAATCTTTATAAGAATATCAAAGACCGAATATTTACTTTAATAATGGGAGTTTACTAAGTTTTAAGCATAAATATTTTTGGTAAATAAAGCTTCTTCTTAAAATAAAAATGATGAGACTGGTGCTATAATTTTGCAAAGACTAAAAACCTTAATTTTTATTCTGAAGTCAAAACTGCGCTAACTGAAAAGTTTACTGTTATTTTTGTTCATTTACATTATAACTACACACAATGAAATGAATTGTCATTTATATTTTTATTAATTTATAATAAAAAAAAAGTTAAAAAAAAATTTAATTTAGTACAATCGGTCTGAAAAAAGTACAATTTTTTGTGAAAGTTAGTACAATTTGTTAAGACCAATTTCCCATCCCTGATTGAAAGTAAGCAAAAGAGAGAGAGAGAGAGAGAGAGGCAGAGAGACAGAGAGAGAGAGAGAGAGAGAGAGAGAGAGTAAGTATTAATTTATTGTATTGTATTAAACACATACTATTTACAGTTATAATCTGTAATTGTTGTAATGTAATGCCTAGTTATTGGGCACTTAAAATAAATACAAATTGTGTTAATTGTGTTTATCAAACAGTAGTAGTAACTGTAAATAAATATTTTATTTGTAAACAGTACAGCACAGTACAGTAAAGTAAGTAACTAATTAAAAAACATTTTTCTTTTTTAATGTAATTCTATATTTTGCTTGCCACTGTATATTTTTGTAGGAATACTTGAAGTAGCAACACTTCATTTATTATTACTTATCACTTCATTGTTACAATGCTATTTACAATAAAATAAAACAATTCACTTTACTTAATAATTATGGATGTTATTGTGGTTTAGCAAATGAAAGAGAAAAAAAATTGAAATTTTTTCAAGACATTATTCCCCCCACAATAACTAAAATTAAACGGAAATACCTTGTATTAAATAAAGAAACGATAAAGCAACTGCGAGCTATAAAAAAAAAATCATTTTAAATAGAAAGGTTTTTCAACTTTTGCATTGGAAAAAACCGATTTTATTTCCAGATACGTAATCATGATCTTTATTTTTAGCAGATGTGGGAAAGAAAGTGTACTGAACACATAAGTACGTATTTAAAACCGAAGTATACTCATCGCTTTTAAGCGGTTTTGCGAATTTCGCTGGAACTGAATTAAATTCCCCCATGACTTGATATACAGCAGAGTGTGACCCTATTGCCCTTGCTTAACTGATTTAAACTTAAACAACCTTGGAGACAATATAATAAAATCAAATAATTACAGTTCGAATGATTACGAAGTACTTTTTGTTTAATTGTTTAAAATTCTAAGGATGCGAACAGAGTGGGCTCTAATGCCGAGCGCAGCCGAGCCTAGCTTATTGACGCTTATTTTCATGCGAGAGAAAAACTTGTGCATAACACAGTCAGTGTTGCCAATTTTTTTTCAAAATTTCCCGTCAAATTGGGCTTTAAAAATCGCCAGAAATCGCTAAATTCAATTTTTAAACCGTCAGAAACCCGTCAAATAAATAGTTTGAAAATTTTAAATTAACGTTAAATGAAATAAAATGTAAATATTTAAAATACAATGAAAATAATTACACATATTTTTTATTGCATTATTTTTTCAATTATGTTTAATAATTTACAAATAAAATTAGGTATTTTCAAAAATATAGTGCCAGTCTTCTGGACTTTCGTTTGGAAACTTTTGTGGGTACTGAGGTGTCATAATTTTTTAAAAAGAAAATTCAATTTAAACGTACATTTTAAAAATATATTCATATAATTTATGTTGTAACAACTTCACCGTTTCTTGTCACGTGCATTGAATTCTGTTTTTACGCGGTAGATACGGTAGGGATTGGTTCCATATCCTTCAAAAAATGTATCAACAAAATAATTCTTGGGAAAAAAATTTTTATAAGCTTTAAAGCATATTTTATTTCATAAAATTAAAAGCGATTCAAATCTTATAGAAAAGTAACATAAATTTAAAATTATTGTAGTTCAGGAAATCAAAAAAATAATATAAGTTGATAAACAAATGGTACATTCAGCAATCCTTAAAGGTAATTTAAATAAACTAAAAATCATCGAAAGTTCATAAATAAAAAATTAAAAGCAGTCAATGTGATGATGAAAATAACAGAATTCTATTTTCTATCATCATTGGATTTCATACGTAATCGCTTACGTAAGGTTGGTTCAGAATAGTTATCAACTCAAAGAAGATTATCATTTTCAGTTTCCGATTGGACAGCACTGCATTTAATAACAAAATCGGCCGTTGCGAATCAGTTTGAAGTCGCCGTAGTATAGTAAGTAGAATGTTGCCTTATTAGACTGAAGGCCCAAGTTTAAACTCCAGGTCAGATAGCAAAACGAAAATATTTTTTCGCCGACTTCCTCTCATCAAATTTCTGGAAAAAACGCAGAAAGTAAATGAAATTGCCATGGAAAACTTCTTGAAAACTGTCGTTCGGAGTCCGGCCACTCATGTATAAAATTTACGTACACAACATAAGTGGTATGAGAAGCTAGGTCGTAATCCTAATTAAAGGGTTGTAAAGACCAAATATGTATGTCTTTGTATAAGTCATAGTAACGAGCCATTCAAGATTTCAGATTACATTGAGACTTTCATAAACTTTTCTCAACCGTGCTGCACCAAATATCACCGTGCAAAAACAGAATTAATTTTATTTTCTAGACCGTGCTATTACAAAATTAGTTGTACTTCCTTTTTTGATATTTTTTCTTTTTCCTGCCTTCTTATTTTAAACACAACACCTTAAGCTTTACCTTCATTTGAAACAGATTTCAACTTTAGGTTTTCGATTTTTGCTTTGTACTTTTTCTACTAACCGTTATTCTCTCTCTCGAATTGCGTTTTTTCTTACTTGTATCATATAATTCAACCTTGAAAAAAAAAACGCTAAAGCGCCGTAAAAAACTCCAGATTTCCCGCTAACCGCTAAAAAGCATTTTTTCCCGTAATTGGCATTGCAAAAACGTCAGATTTGACGGGAAAAACGTCAAATTGGCAACAGTGAACACAGTTAATGCGAGAATCAGCACGGAAATTCTGTTTATTGCCTGTGCTTTGCTTTGTTTATGTCATTTAGTTTTGTTGTTCATTTGTGTTTATAAAATTACTGTACACTGTAATGGATTCCTCTGATGAAGAGTATTTTGCATCTTCTATTGTGATTAATGCAATTATTAATAGAAAATAATTTGGAAAATATCCAATTACACTAAAAAGGAATGAACTCGGTGAATTTCATCATTTTTATAATGATATTTGAATTTGAAACCATTAAAAACACAACTGCACACTGAAAAGCAACTCTCAACAATGCAAGAAACGCGCAAAACGCTTTGAAACTGTTTTCTCGCACTCATCGGCTTTGAATCTGCTCTTGTCGGCGTTCACTGTGTTATACACAAGCTTGTATGTTTTATCGCATTGACAATCTCGACTCGGCTTTCAGCGCTCACTCTGAAAGTCTTAACTTATCATAGTAAGTGTAAGTGTACCCAATAATATTTGTAATCATCAAAAAAAAAAGTGAAAGAGAAAAAGATTTTAATTCTCTTTTGGAACCCATTTATGCTCAAAAAAAAAGAAAAAAGAAAAGAAGAAAATAAAATCCTTTTCTAATACGAAAAACAAATTCTTTAAGCCTTCCCAAAATCCTTTATAAAACTGTGATATTCCATACTAAAGAACAACAACAGCACACACATACACTTCCTACAACAATAAAAATTAAAACTCGCATCCACAGCATGTGTGTATGAAATACACACTTGTTCCTTACAACTATACGTACATAAATATACGCATGTATGTGTATGTATATGTGTATGGATATGTAAACATAAACAACAGGCATACAGCATGTGTATGAAAGACTTGTTTATTACCAAACTTTAAAATGTGTGTGCATGTAAACGTGAGTTACAGCGAAAGAGAGAGAGAAGCAAAATGGATGTTTATAAGAACGGATGTATACATTGCACATACGTCACAAGGGCCAACATTTTCTGCCCAACATGGCAGAAAGAAGTACACAACACTTACACATGTGCACAACACATACATATACAAGAGACTCTACTCTACTCTTTAGAGCGAAAACAAGAAAAGGTAACGTTTTCCTTTATTTTTGTTTTTGTAATCATTCTTCTGAGTTCATGCAAATAAACGAAGTGATGCCATACGTCTGCTAGAACTGCGTCGACAAATATGAGAACAAGTTTTCGTGAATTGTTTTAAAAGGTCATTTTAATTTTTTCTGTAATTTTCTTACAATTACAATCAAATTATAATGCAAGGCCATATTAATTTGAGTCTTTAATTGTTAAAATATTTCGTTTGAAGGGGAAATTAAATAAAAATTTTAATTTTTTTTTATGAATTATGAAATTTAGTAAGAAATAATTGAAATGGTAAAAGAAAACAATCTATAAAAAGGGTTATTTAAAGAATAGTTGAAGTGTTCACTGGAAGAGTTGGTTTTTAAAAGTTTTCATTTTTTTACCAGTTGGTAATGGGTACCATATCTAAAATACAAGATGAACGTATAGCATTAAGCTCCCGGAATATTAGGCTACGATATAAACGACCAGTCGCTTAACTATTGGAATGCAATTCTTATTTTATACACTAACTTTGGCCATATGGTGGCTGTAAATTGTTTTAAACGGCCTCACTATTGACAGTATAAATTGAAATTAAGAGCAACTCTTTGCAAATTTACAACAAAACTTTTCTAACGAACAATTAAACAATTTTCCACGTTTAGAATATGTAAACTTGGTTTATCTTGCATTTTATCGTGTAACTTTTGAACTTTTTTGTATTCCGGTTTATTAAAATGATTCGTAACGATCAGTTATGCAATGCTTTAGCTTTTCAGCAATTGAAGTCTAATTGAGAATTTCATTGAAGCACCTCATCAAGCATAAAGCATTAGAAATAAACTCTGTTGTTCATCTTTTTTTTTTTGCGAAACATTTCTGCAATTTCTACTTTAATTTGAAACATTCAAAGTGTTTTCTCTTCAAATAATTACAACAATAATTTGCAAAGGTTTGCTGTTTTATTTTACTTTCCCTTTTTTATTGTTTAAAATTAAAGCGCTTGCGGTTTATGGTGTATAAAGTGTGTACTATTGTTTTTACAACATTTACTCTCCTCTCACTAATACAATTACTTCCGTTGTTGTTAACACTACTGTTCTCGCATTGTTTTGGTTCTGGCCGAGACGATTTCCCACAGAACATATGTAGTATGTACTCTCATTTGCACTTAAAAACAAGTGGCAGCATTGCAAAACATCACAGTGAGTAGTGCCTTGCGAATACTGACGACTGTCGCAAACATACACTTCGTTGGTGTGTTTTTAGTACTGAAACAACCGGTGTTGTGGACGAGCGTGTACAACGATTAGTGTTCGCATATTTTTCGTTTCGCATAGAAAATTAAGCTGATAAAAGAAAAAAAAATATTTTTTTTTTTTGTTTTTATTTTATAAAATATTTGCATATATACAAAATATATTTTATTGTTGTTGCGTTTTAGATTTTTTTTTTGTTTTTTTTTTATACATACAAGAAATATTTTTATTAAACAAAAAAATAATGCGTTTGCTTTTTTGCCATAAAATAAATAAAATTTAAAAGAAAAATTTTAAATTAAATTAAAAGGCGGCTTTTATTTACATGCTATACTGCTACACTTGTTAATAGTTAAAGTGATAAGGTGGTAAAGAATTTAGAAAGAAATCAAAAATTATTGTGTTTACATGACATTTTATACTAAAATATAACAACAAAAACAAAACCAACAAAAAAAAAAAAGAAAAAGAAGAAGAAAAGAAATATTAAAACAAAACAAAACCAAAAAAGAAAAATCTGCAAATAAAATGAAATAAAGAATAATTCATAAAGTCAATAACATTCAATTCATTTAATAATAGAGAGCAGAGAGAGAGAAAGAGTGTGTGTATTAAAAATTCAAAGTAATTGCTAAAGTAAATCCTATTTAGACAAACAATGACATGAGATGAGATGAGGAGAAGAGAGGAGAGAGTGTTCGATACAAGCAGCAGAACCAACTTCTTTGATTAGAGCCAACATTTACAATCGCCGACAACATTTCAAGTCAAACTCATACTTCATACTTAAACAACAACTAGGAACAGACCAAGAGCACCAATAGAAACCAAATAAACAAACAAACAAAAAAATAAAGAAATACCCTTAAACAATAATAAAAGTAAAAGTACAACATTAACAATAACAAATACAAAAAAATAAAATTAAAGACACCAACAACTAAAGAAAGAAAGTCAGCAAAAAAAAAAAGAAACAAGAAGAACAAGAAGTAAAAATCAAAAGCAAAAAAGCAGAAACAGAAACTGTTTTAGAACCAACGTAGCAAATAAGCACATTGCCAAACGAAGAGCACGACGGTACGGATTTCGAACAACAATTTTATTAACACTTGCTTAAGACGGTGTTAATTCATTATAATTTTTCTTGTTTTTCTTTTTTTAAATTTCGTTTTTATTTCGTTTTCGTTTCAATTTTATTGTTTTAATGTTAAACAATAAAAAAATAAAAAAAGTGTTCCTTTAAAATAATAAATAGAAGAAGGAAAAAATAATTAAAATTAAATAGTTTATGTTGTTAAAATAACCAAAAAAAAATTCAAAAGAAATTGAAAAGAATTCCTAAAACAAATTCAACAAATTAAAAAAGAAAGAAATCAAATTCAAAGCAGAAAAACGTGTTTTATTAAATCCCCGTTATATTAAAGGAGAGGGGAGAGCACAGCACAGCACACAGCAGAGTAACAACAGTCAATAATATTTAGTTCATATAAGAGCATAGAATAATAATAAAAATAATAACAACATTAACTAACGCAAAAAGTATAAGAAATATGTGCTCTTCTACAAAGTAGGAGAATACAATTCAATAATAATAATAACAACACACACACACACACAAATATATATAAAATATAATATTAAGTGACACTTTTATATGCATAAATACACACACACTCACACACAGGCAGGCAGCCAGGCAGGCAAGCAATATTTAAAAACCCACGATACATGTGTATACCGCACGAAGAGCAAACGAAAATCAAAAGTGTGTGTGTGTGCGTGCGTGTCTCTCAAATGTGTTGTGGTGGTGTAGGTGGTAGAGTGTTTATGTGTCAATATTTATTATCTTATAATGGCCAAGAAGAAAAATATCAATAAAATTTACAGTTTCAAGTGAAAGGCAAGAAAAGAAAAGAAAAAAATTAGAAAAAAACAAGCAAAAGAGAAATACCAAAAGAATATTAAAACAAAAAAAATTAAAAAAAAAATAAAAATTAAATAGAAATTAAACAATTATTTTATAAAATCAACAATTAGGACAGGTTAATAACAAAACCAACAACTAGACAGGAAAATCAGAAAAAATCTTTCTGTAAAACTAAGTGTGTTTTCAGTTTCGCGCCCTAAGGCGGCGGAGATGCTGGCGCCAACCGTCGTTGTTATTCAAACACAAGCGGTCGGCGTCATTCATAACTACAACTACAATAATATGATAATGCTTAATACTGATTTAAATAACAATTACAACAATAATAATAGCAACAACTATTCATTAACAACATTAGCAACAAACGTAACATCTTTATTAAATCCTGTAACAACAACGAAACAACAACTACAGCAGCAGCAACATAAACTAGCATCATCAACAATAGCATACATCAGCAACAACAACAACAATTGTGATAAATTTAAATTATTCTTAATCTTAAGGGTAAGTTAGCAAAACAGTAATAAAACAAACCAAAACAAAACATTTTAGAAATGCATTCAATCACTTTCACATCCCCCCCTCTTCTCTCCCATTATCACACAACGTCATGCACAAAATGATAGAAAAAAAATTTGTGCAGAAAATTTTGAAAATCTTCCATTTAATTACAACAGATTCTGGCAAGTTTAAGTTTCATTTTCACAAGTAATTTAAGTGCACAATTTTGTTAACGATAAGCACTGTATTTTGCATTACCATTATTACCATTCTGCGATTAAAGACATTTTAAATTTTGCTAAGGTTAAAGGTTTTAGTAGATGAAACTCTTTGGATCTTACCCCTCTTAGTGGCCCGACTGATCAATACTATTTGACCATCAGGCAGAATTCCATTGGCTTACAAAGCTGTTACTTTGGCAGCTATGAATACTTGGCTGGTAGGTTTTGATTTCCATCTTACTACAAAGTTTCTTCTAGGCTTGTGGCTCTCTTCCTATTGCCATTACAGTTACTTACTTACTTATTTACCAAAAATCCACAACGAGTATTCAAAACAATTCGAGTCATACTTATAATTTCAGATGCTTATACGCATTCCTACTTATTTTTGAATATCATACTCATACTACTCATATTCAAAGTTTGAAGTACTCATCGTACTCATACTTAACATTACGCAGGATGTTGTTGATGTTCGACTCTCCATAACTTAACATATACACGAAGGCATTAAAAAAGTATGGTTTGAGCACGAACATTACAATACTCGCTAAAAGGTTGTGTGTTTACTTTGCATGCTGTTTTTGTGTTTTCTGTTTTCTTCTTCGTTTGTAAATGCAACAACAACTAAAGCAGTCACTCGAATCATTTATAAGTACGCATAAGCATTTTCCAGAATTTATGAATTTAAATGAATAAGCGTATGAATCAAACATATTTCGAAAGTTGTGAGTTTGATGTCAACGTTTAACGCATACACTTTGCAACCTGCACTTATAAATCAACGTGTTGTTGTGAGTATCAATGAATCAGAATCCATTGTAGTTAAATTTCAATACCGTTGATTCACTCATACTCAAAACCGCATGAGTACTTAGGAGTAGCGAAAAGACAATTCATAACTGATCGCTGTTACTTACTTAACTACTTATTACAGCCCTTTAGTCATGATTATGACCGAATTTCTCATGCCACCGATGGAGTGTGTGTTAAATTGATCCATAAGTGGCAGAAGTCACAGTTTAACACGTTGACCGCCGACTACGAGATAACTCGTACTTTGCGTTCCCTCCTGGGGTGCCAGATAACTCGTAGTTTGCGTTCCCATCTAAGGTACCAAATTACGAATTATCTCGTACTCACTGATGTGAAAACATCAAATTGTCGTTTTTGACCAGTTTTCTGAAAATTGCCACGGCAGTTAAGGTGTTAAAGTCGACTGCGAACGACATATTTTGACAAGCTCAGAGCTTTTGACAGAAGACTGCTGAAAGGAAGTCTCTGGAGAAATATTTCTTCATGTATTTGATTTTGTTTGTAACCTCTGAGCCAGGGATTGAAACACGGCATTGCGTTTAATAAGCCAACACACCACCTACTATGCTCTGGCGACAAAGAGATTACTTAGTGCATTCATTAGAAAAAATGGATCTCTGACGAACTACTACTAATTGCAAATCATTGAACTCCTAGGCCAAAAGAAAAGTGTGTAATTTAAAAATGAAATTCGATTTTGAAAGACCCTTTCTCATAAATTATAGAAAACAATGTAGCAGAGGACATTAAAAAATCTCTCATTCTCACACTCTTATTTAATTGCAATCTAGACAAACACCTACACACAATTGTTGATTCTTTTTCTTAAGGCTTATCCCACCCCCCACGCACCTCGCGGCCCTCCTAACTACCGACAACGACAAATTTCTAATTAAAACGACAGGCTACAGATGACGGCAAATACCGCTTAAAAGAAATGAAAAAAAAAAAAAAAAAAAATTGATATGAAATCGCCTGCGAAAAAAACAAGAAACGTGAAAATATTTTTTAATGGAATTTTCTCTTGTTGGTTTTGTTTTGTTGCGGATTCTGCTTTTCATTTTTCTTTGAAAAGAATTTGACAAGATTTTGTGTGTGTGTGTGTGTTTATCTTTTTTATCGTTTTGTTTTTTTGAAGGGATTTCAGAAAGTTTTTCTTTTTTTTTTTGGTTTTTTTTTTCTGCAGAAGTGATTCATAAAAACAAAAGAATTTCACTTAATAGGGCCACCAACATGTGCAAAATTTTAATTTTGAAAATTCAAAATAATAAAAAAAAAATTAAAAATAAAAACAAAAATTGTCACGCTAAAAAATACAACAACAAAATTAAATAAAAAAAAAATAAAAACGAACGAAACTCATTTGGTTTATAAATGAAATGAAAAATAGAAAATAATCTTCTGGTCATGATGGGATAATTTTTCTTCAGTTTATGATCAAAGAAAAAACGAACATGTTTTAGATTTTCATTGAAAAAATTATATGCGGCAAAAAAAAAAAGGTGAAGAAAATAATTAAAACAATTAAAAAATTGATTATGAGTGGCCAGACAAAAGCATTGGGGGACTTGTGCATTGAACTTCTGTTTGCAATCGAACTTCTTCTGCTCCTGGTATCTTTGAACACGTTCCCTTGATCTGTGCTAGTAGTACTGCTTTCAATCTGATTGGAAACGTGTTATCTAGTCTGATGAGTCCAAATGTAACCACTTTCAGTAAGATGGAAAACAGTTCTGCTAGCGCAGATCCAGGGAACGTGTTCAAAGATACCATGTGAAGCAAACTGTTAAACACAGCGATGAAAATATTTTGGTTTGGGGATACTTAATAGGTGAAAAAAGACTATCTAAAGATTCTGCAAGCCCATCTTCCAAATTTTATGGACAAATGTGCTTATCCCGAATAAGAAATTATTTTCCAACAGGATTGTGATCCGAAGCACACAGCAAAAATTGTAAAGATATGGGATGGGAAACAAAATTTTCAATTGCTGGAATATCCGCACAAAGTCCCGACCTCAATCCGATTGAAAATCTTTAACCATTCGTGAAAATCCGGCTCGGACAGTACGAAACAGCCCCAACAAACATGGTCAAACTTTGGGATCGTATAAATGCGAAATGGTATCGAATTCCGAAAGATCTTATTGATCATTTGGTAGAAAGCATCTCAAACCGCGTAAATCAAGCTTTTTCTAATAAGGGTCTATGGACCAAATATTGAAATTGGGTTAGTTTCTTTAATTTTCTTGATTTGCTTGCATGGTTTTGTTTTTGTGGATGACGAAACTCAGTATTGTGAACATGCACTCACTTCTGCCCGTCACTGTAGATATCTATTAGTTGACTTAATATCCTACAAATTTTGATGTAGTAAACTTGGAAAATACGAATTTAATTCATATTTTTTCCGTTCATAGTAGCAAACTTTACTTAAAGTGGATGAAATAAGGGATGACATTCTGAAAGTGTATTACCTTGTGAAGAGATTCAAACTCCGTTTGATCAAATCGGTCGTATGGCATCTCATCAAGTAAACCTTTAGTTCAAAAATTTTTAGAATTTTTGATGAATCTTGATTTTTTATAACAAAATACGTGCCACCAGAAGTTGGCCAATGTTTGCGCAAAGAGAAATAATAATATTTGCAAAAAACACAAATATTAGCCGACTTCTGGTAGACGGGCAAACGTGAAATTGACACATTTTATTATAAACAATCAAGATTCATCAAAAATTCTGATAATTTTTTAACTAAAAGTTCATTTGATGACATGAAAACGATCGTTATACTATTTATATAATAACTATAGTAATTTTTGTCCGATTTGATAAAACGGAGTGTGAATCTCTTCACAAGAGAACAGACTTTAAGAATATTATCACTTATCCAAACCTTTTTTTATTAAAGTTTGCTACGATGAATGGACAAACTTGAAAAAATATGAAAAAAATTCGAATTTTCCATGTTTACCTCATCAAATCTTATAGCTTACTAGCAGATTGTACCCGGCGTTGCGCGGGTTGTAAAAATAACAATAAATAAAAATCCATTTTCGAAACCGGCTTCTAAAAAAATGCAATTTTTCAAATTAATCGGAAACCGGTTTATCAAACAACCCAGTTTTTTGAATACTCTAAGTCCTAAATATAAATGCATGCAATTCGCCCGTTTTCGGTCCCCTTTTCCCCTTATTGCACCTCTTTTGGTTCAACTTTAGGAACGTAATACCTCCAATAGCGATTTGGGAAACTTAACTAAGCTAAATCGTAAAAAACTATCCTATTAACCATTTTACCCATTTTTCCCATTTTTCTCCCCTTTTGGTCAAAATTTTGAAAAGATTATATAGCCTATAACCTACACGGACAAAAGCCCGATCTACTATCCCAAATTTCAAGAAAATCGGTCCAGGCGTTCAGGCGTGATTGGCTAACAAACAAACAAAAAACAGACTTACAGACAAATTTATAATATATATTAGGATATTAAGATTAAGCTGAATAATAGACGTATGTATACCGTTTTAAAGGTCCATCTCTCTTCTTTCCAATACGATTTCAATTTTGGAAATCGTGGCATAAATGTTTGAGCAATCTAGAAATGTGTCCATAAAGTAAAAAAAAAACAGTTTTTGTCAAATAAGAAAATGTTTGAAGGGTTCAAGAAATATAAAAAAAAAAACATTTTTAAGATCTACTCAACAAAACTCACAACCTACTTTAATTATGTCATTAGCCGGGTGTATTTAATTTTTTTTTATTTTGTCGCACAGTGTAATTAAACCAGCATTTAGATATTGATCGAATGCAAAGGCTTTTATAATTTTATCTGTATTTCTATTATTGGCATTACAAATATTTGTTCTGATTTAACAATCTTGCTTTTTGCCTTTGTTAATGGAAAACTAGAGAATATGACGTAGTATCTCCATGCTAATACCACCCACCCTTTTACTAAATCAAGTAACAAAAGAAATCGAACCACATTTATTCGACACGAATAATACCCTACCCTATTAGGGCCATTATTTATATGAACCTACATATACATAGATTTCTTTTTACTACACACTATATTTGTAGAATATTTGTTGTTCTGTGTGTGTGTATGTGGAAAAAAAAGGAATTTTTATCTACAATCACGTCATCATCACATTGAGCCAATAAATCTGTCGAAGTACAATATAAGCGTGTGTGTGTAGGTCAGTAATAATCTTTTGCTGCTGCTCATTAACATTTTGAATGTGTTGATAAAAATTATTTTTTTTTGTTTTTGGTTTTTGTTTTTTTATTGCGAAAAGAATTAAAAAATCAAAATAATATTTTACCCAAGTGACCAAAAAAAGTTGAAAACGGAATTTGAATTTCATTCAGCAATTTGGAAATCTAATTCCAGCAAATCAATTAGTAAGCATTTTATTTAGATTTCAAGTTTATAATGTTTAATGCCGTAATTAACGGGTTATCCATTATTATGGTACATAACTGGGCACTACAACCCATTAGTCAGGATTACTATGGAATGAGTGGCGGGACTTAAAGTTTAAAGTCGATTGCGAACGACAGATTTTTTTGAGAAACTTTTCAAGGCAATTTTATATACGCTACGGAATTTTTGCCAGATATCTGCTGAGAGTAAGTTGACGAAGAGATATCTTTTTAATATTTCATTTAGTTGGAGATGTCTAAAGTTTGAACCTTGGTCTCACGTCTAATAAGCCAACACACTACCTATTAGACTACGGCGATTACAATGACGACCATGGTTTCAAAGGTAAAGTTAAAGATTAGGTTAGGTTAGGTAAGAGGACGTGTATTGACCCATTGCACAACGTCCTCGCTTCTCACACCACTCGTGTTGTGTGCATTCATTTTAGACATGAGTGGCGGGACTAACAGTTTAAAGACGACTCCGAGCGACAGATTTTTCTTTTTTAGAAGCTTTTCATGACCATTTTTTGCCAGAAATCTGCTGAGAGGAAGTGGTCGAAAAAGTATTTTCGCATTTTCGTTTTGATGTCTGACCTGGGATTCGAACTCTGGCCTTTCGTCTAATAAGCCAGCATACTACCTACTAGACCACGGCCGCTTCTTCACACACAAATTTCGAACGAAAATTGCTTGGACCCTGGCATTATTTACGAAATAGCTAGCAAAGCCGATCACTTTTTCTTACATATCGGTTCGAGCCTCGGCGATAACTTAACAAATGTTAGTTTCTAAATGCGGTCTCTGTCTTATCCCCACAAAAAGCTTCAAAGGTGGTAGTCGATTGATGTTCCTTCTGTAAACGTCTCATGCAATAAAGCCGAAATTTAAACCAAATTGTCGGTCTGGTGAAATCGTTTATTGAAACTGAATATCCTCTAGTTCGTAATTATCAATTGCGTGTCGCTATGGCATCGATAAGTTTAGATCAATGATGCACATTTCATAGTGCTTTCGCGCAAACCAAAAACACACATATTCTTATTCTCTTTGTTTAGTCGTCACTCAGCTAGCGACGAATGCACATGCGTAGCGGGTGTACGATTTTTTTGTAATATTTTTTGATTAAAGCACTGAAAAAAATTTACTATGACTTTTGAATTTTGTTTTTAGAAAAAAATATGTAAAAAAAATAAATAAATTTTGTATAATTTAACAAAATTTTCGTTTTGAAGAATTTTATGCAAAAATAAAATTTTAACATTTTTAACACGTAAAAAGTTATTGCACCTTTTACGAAATTTTTGAGCGCTTTTAAGCTATAGGGCTGTCGTATTTTTCAAAATTTAAAAGGAAAAAAGTAAGGTCTCACACTCGTGGACCTTCCTTTACGTGTTTACAAAATTTTGTCCAAAACAGTGACTATGGGAAAAATATTTTATATTTAAAATGGAATTCCTCAAAGTTATTTCTTACACCAAAAAAACTGCCTTTACGTATTAAAAAAAATTTTGCCCAAACATATTTTACATATAAAATTGCATTTCTTTATTTTTATTTAATTAATTTTATTTTCATAATCGGTTTTTTTTTAAATTTGAATAATAATGAAACTATTATCATAAACCTTTTATGGGAAATATTACAGATGAAAGATAAAAAATTAGCATATAATTAATTTAAGATTGTAACTTTTCTTGAGAAACTACCTATATTTCAGTTAAATAATATTGAAGAATTTCTATTCTAAATTTGATTGTAAATTCCGCTTTTCGGATTTTTTTTTTCGTATATTTTATTTCAGTTTACACAACTTTTCTTTCAGTGCATTTCTCTCTCGCTCACCAATACTACTACAGTTTTAGCTTTGTGCATCCCTGGTTTAGATTAAGAGTGACAGTTTCCCTAACAGAAGTTCTATTTTCGGGTGTGATTCACACAATCTCAATTCCTACAAATATCTTTATAATCTTGCCAGTTCTATGCACAGTAAGGCGATTTTAAAGAACATAATCACGTTGCAACGCTCGAAAAGTGATCACGTTTCAATCGCCACTTTACTTTATTTGCGTTCTTCTGGTAAACGCGCCATTTTCGTAAATAACAAACCTTTGTCACTAAATTAGTGACATTATTTCAGCCTGGTTAGACCGTTTTTTTTTTTTGAAACCACTAAGTGGAGAACCCTTAACTGTTGCATATTTTACATACAAAAATTAATTAAATTTTCAATTTACAATGTTGTTATGATGTTTTTTAAAAAAGGAGAGAGAGAGAGAGAGAGACACTGAACTGAAGTTGTTTTGAAATTAGATTTTCTATAAAATTCCAGTTTGTGGCAGCATGGTTTATGGCATCGTTTGTAAATGGAGTTCAAAAACTGAAGTTGTTTGCCATTGAAATCTGCAAAATTCCAGTTGTTTGCTGCAGCTGCTGCAGTAACTGAAAAACAAATAATTTCGCTGGTGTTAAAGCTGCTGCTGCTGGTGATGCTATACTGTGCTCTGTAATCATGTTATATTTTTAAATTGGAAAATGCATTTTAAAAGAATCTTGGCAACATGAACGCACTCACGCACGCACGCACGCACGCACTCACGTACATACATACGTTATTTCATTTTGTATTAGAATTTCTACGCAACTTGTTTGCATATTTGTGGAGTCGTCACGTTCATGTTTTGGAATTTGGAATTTTAAAATCAATGATTTGCTCATGTTAATGAATGTGATGAAGGTTAAGAAGAGTTTTTTTTTTTTTTTTTTATAAAATTTATCATCAACATCAAATTAAAATGCATTTATTCCTGTACACAGCATATTAATGCATAGGCATATGAATAAAAATCAAATAAAAAAATTTTTGTTTTCCAACTTTTAATCGAAATGTAAATGAATATCTGAAGCAATAAGTATTACAAGAAAAATTACAATAAAAAAAATACAAAATTTTTACATTAAAAGAAGATATTTAAGAAACTTTTCAGGTTCAGACATTTAAACGAAAATATGAAGAAAATATTTCTTCGGCTATGCCCCTTCAGAAGACTTCAGGCAAAAGTAAATAAAATTGCAATGAAAAGTTTCTTAAAAATCTGTCGTTCGCAGTCGACCTTAAACTGTAGATTCCGCCACTCATGTATAAAATTAACGTTTACAACATAAATGGTAAGAGAAGCTAAGTCGTTGTAATGTGGTAAGTGGAAGTTGCCATATTTCGTCTTATTCGAAATGCCAGAGCTAAGGTTTGAACACATTACCTGCTAGACTATGAAGTGTATTTTAAAATCTGAAAACAGTGGTATTTTTATCTTTATAATCAAGAAATTAAAACACATTTTAAAAGTATTTCTTTTAAATACAGTGGAACTTCGACAATCCGGACACATATAGTTTTAAGCATGTTCGGATTATCGAGTTGTCCGGACTATAGCAGTGAAAATTATTAAAGCAATCTGACTGAATTAAATACAAACATACATATCGCTCCTTGATTGCAATATAGTCATATCTCAAAAATTTAAAATTTTGTAGTTACTTAGGCAAAACTGCTCTTTTAGACCTTCTGTACATGTTGAAAAAAATCAGTTTTATATCCCAAGCTGAACCGAGGTTATAGCAAAGAGTGTTTGCGGCAATTAGATCATAGGACTTATGTCTTGAAAACTTTAATCGCATTTTGCCAAGTTCAAGTTTTTTTGAGATATGACTATGTTGCAATAAAGGAGCAATATGTACATACAATGATTTATTAAAAAACGAAGTTATTTTTTGATGACTAACTTTGTTAAGGTGGTTGATAGAATATAATGCCTCATATCTATATTATTCTCCTCAGTCCACTGAATAATTACAGACATAATTGGCCTTTACATTTCTTAGGTCATTGTTACGGCCTAGCTTCTCAAACCATTCATGTTGTGTGCGTTAATTTTATACGTGAGTGGCGAGACCTACAGTTTAACATTGATTCCGAACGATAGGTTTTTGAGAAACTTTTTCATGGCAGGTTTATTTACTCTGCGCGCTTTTGCCAGAAATCTACTGACAAGAAATCGCCGAAGAAATATTCTTTCTTTTTATATTTCGTTTTGATGTCTGACCTGGGATACGAACCCGACCTTTCCGTCTAATAACGGCAACTTCAGCCCACTGAATACAAAACTGAAAATGATATTTTCTACAAAGTCATCTTCAGAGCCTGTGAGCAACATTGGCGATTCTTATCGCTTAGCGTGTCGTATTATTTCTTAATCGGAAAAATTCAATGAAAATTCATTTGCACCAGTTGCCCAATCATTGATATCTTCATCAGTTATGATATTACCGGGTTCAATATAGGTATTCGAAATAAATTGTTTTATCTTCTCTTTATTTATTTTTTTTAATGTCGCAAATCGTTAATTTAGGAACGTGGACTACTTCGGCAACCTGCCTAATAGTTTTTCCTTTATCAAGACTTTAAACTTTTCCTTTAAAGTTAGTGTTTTATGTTTGCGTTTGAGCGGCCTGTTACCAGTTACCCAGTGCTAGACTACTAGCGTGGGGGTCGTGGGTTCAATTCCCACCAGAGGCTCTGGTCTGTTACACTTCACCGATCATATGGTCGAAGTTACTCAGCTCGTATATAATTAGAATATAATTTGTAATTGCATTGTAATCATATATATTATTTCTAAAGCACTTTTTTTTGTCGGTTGCAAATATCTCCCATACCACCGCATCAAATTTAATGAATGATATCTCATTTTAAAGCTTATATCTAACACTAATGGCGAAAAATAATTAGAAATTGAAAAATTAATATTTTCATTGATAAAAATTATATTTTATATAGAATTGCTTGATAATACTGTTGTTATTATGATTATATGTTTTTGTTCAAGTGTGGTAATACAGGGTCGCTTAATAGTAATGCAGTTCTACATAATATAGTATGTATTAAAATCCATTCTGGCAATACCGCTATTTACTATAATGCCGTTTATTACTAAGGGCCATTATTATAACTTACCTTTAACAAAAGGGAGGATTTTAACGGAGAGATAAATTGTTTTTCATTATTACGAGTACCCAATAAGATAGAAGTGACCGATAAGCTAAAGGGAAGATCATCCTACCTTTAACATTTAAAGGTCACTTTCTGTTTGAACTTACTATATCATATATTATTTTCGATGTGGCAATTTCAAATTTAAACAAAATTAGCATATACAACAACCAAAACGAAGTTTTCCTTGTGCACTGCATTAAAAAAAACTTGTTTAATTAAGCAGTTTTATCGACTTTGCTCCGGCACTGCCATATTTTTGAAAAAGTTAATTTTGTTTTATCGGTAAGTTGTAATAACCAAAATAAGTTAAAGGTACCTTTGCCGTTCACTTTTGCTAAAGGTACCTTTAACTATCGACAACTTTAAAGGTAAGTTGTAATAATGGCCCTAAGTCAGTTATATATAATATGCATATTAAGTTGTAAAAAGCTGTTTTGGCCAATACTTTGCAGTAGTTGTTAGATCAAGTGCGATAAACAGGATCGCTTAATTGTAATGCTATTCCACATAATAATATATAAAGTTATAAAAGCCATTTTGGTAATGTCGTAATTGTCATGGCATTGTTTGTTTTATGAAGTGTTGTAATACGGGTTAATAAATGGTACCAGGCTAATCGTAACAAACTTGGAAGAGCACACATCGTATCAGCAAAAATTATTCATAACGATAAAACTGTACTCATACCCTGAAACAACCTTACACTTTCGGTTCCAACTGTCCCATTCCGAATGACACGAAAACAATTCCCTGTGAAAGTTGCTTTTGCTATGACGATAAGCAAAGCACAAGGTCAAACCCTTCAAAAGGTAGGATTGTATTTACCAGAACCGGTCTTTTCACATGGGCAGTTATCAGTGGCTCTTTCTCGAGAGCGTATGTTTAAAGATATTTTTGTTTGTATTAAGGATTCGTACGGGCAAAAAGTTAATGATGATCATGTCATTACCTCTAACATTGCATTCAAAGAAGTATTATAAAAGCATTTAAACATTGTATGTATGTATGTAAATATGTATGATGATATTATGATTTCTAATATTTTTATATTTTTAATAAAATTTCTATTAATTATTTTCATTTTATGTTACAAAAATGACAACTAACGGTGCGAAATATTTGCACGGGTCATCTAGTTAATAAATAAATAAAAAATAAATGTTTGCGTTTATTATTTAAAGACACAAATGACCCTTGGTATGAAGTTAGATAAACACGCTTGCGAAAGAATGTATCGAAATTGAGGTAATCAAATTGCAAAATGTAAATAAAAGTATGAATAAGAAACCATGCAAGTCAAAAATGGGAAATAAATTTTTTTTCTTACATAAAAAATATGTCCGAAATGTAGAAGCGTCCGAATTATTGGAGTGTCCGGACTGTCGAAGTTGTACTGTACCTCCTCTCTCGCCTATACAGATATCATAAGCAAATATATCGTGTATCTTGTTAAAGGTCTATGAACTAGACACAGACAGTCCATATGCCGCCCGCCATTAGGTCATAATTCTTATAATTTTCATCGTTTTCATCATACAAAATGAATCAAAATTCATCAAAACAAATCAAATTTAAAAATCATTAAATAAAAACAAAATTACCTTGACTGAAATGAATTAAAAAAAAAAAAAAAGAAAAAAGTTTTTCGTGTCAAAAGATTATAAGCAGATGACTGGAGAATTTTTTTTGCATTTTTTCAAAGAAACAAAAAAAAATCAAATTGAAATTCGTGTTGGGCAAATAGTTTAAAGAGAGATATGACGTCAAAAAATAAAATGAAATGAAAAAAAAAATGAAATTGAAATTGAAATGAAAATATCTCAATTTCTATTTGTGTACATATTAAATGAAAATAAATCTCTCCATTACTGCCCACTCATTTCGAACATGTATTCGTCGTTCGCACGGCCAGCCAGCCAGCCAGCTAGCCAGCCAAACCAATTCAACCAACCAAACGTCTGTTTATTCTACACTTTATTTCTAGACAGAAAATTACAAACAAAATTGTCTGTTTAAATATACAAAAAAAAACACGTTAGAGTGTATAAAAAAAAAGAAAAAATATTAACAAAATAAATAAAACACAATCATGCATATTAAGAGATGAAGAAAATTATATCGGCTACATTCGTTTGTATGCCCTACAACCCAACCACCTCCCCCCATCATAACAAATGTTAAAAGCCTTAAAAAAGTTTGATCGATTTAAAAAGCAAAGAAAACAAAAACAAAATTTTTTTTGTTTTGTGTTGATTTCCGAGAGTATGAGAGAGAGAGAGAGAGTTCATCATCATCATCATAATTGAATTGACATGTTTCTTTGAATAACTTTATATTTCTCCTATCGAACATGGAAATTTATTGAACTTTTTTTTCCATTTTTCCCATTTGTTTCATTCGTTGCCAATTTTCCACTCGAAATATTGTTTGAAATTGAAATTTGATTTGCATACATTCCAGAAACAGAATGCCAGCGACAAGCTGATGACTCTTAAAAATTAAACTCCTAAAGAAGAAAATCGTTTTCATACGAATTAGGAATACGGAAGTGATATTTAAATAAGTAACAGTAAAGTTCCTGATCGAATCGACGATTATTTGACAGATTGCGTACAGGGGTACGCGTGCCCTAAAGGAGATTTTACTGTAAACGTGGGTGGCGGTCAACGTGTTAAATGGAAATAAATTCTAAAGAAACATTTGTAGCAATACCAGCATGCTGTCTTGAACCATACATACATACATAATTGACCATTACAACCTTTCAGTTAGGATTACGACCTAGCTTCTCACACCACTTATGTTGTGTGCGTTAATTTTATACATGAGTGGCGGGACCTACACTTTAAAGTCGACTACGAACGACAGATTTTTGAGAAGCTTTTCATAGCAGTTTTTACTCTCAGAGTCTTTGCCAGAAATCTGCTAAGAGGAAGTCGCCGAAGAAATATTTTTCGTTTTGATGTCTGACCTGGGATTCGAACCCGGGCCTTTCGTCTAATAAGCCAACACACTACCCACTAGACCACGGCGACTTGAACCATACAACCATAAAAAGAAATATTAATTTAAGGGCTTTAGTTCAAAAAATATGTGCTTTGCATGTTTCGACTTAAAGACACTTGAATACTAGGCATAGACTATCTGTATCTCATCTAGTTCTACGGCTTTGAATTCGCCTTGGTCTAGTAGGCATTGTGTTGGCTGATTCAAACTTCAGGTCAAACATGTTGAACAAAACCGAAAATAAAAACAAATATTTGTTCTAGCAACTTCCCATTAGCAGTCTTCCGGCAAAACCTCTAAGAATCAAATAAAAATGCCATGAAAAGTTTCTCATAAATCTCGCGTTCGGCTACGGAGGTAGTCCTGACTAAAGAGTTGTAATGACCAATTACGTCAAAAAGTAAGATTTCATGCAGTGAAACTTAAATTACATATGCGATAACTGAATCAGTCAATCATTTTCAGCAAGCTGCCTTTCCTTTGCGTCTTTGGCGAAAGAAACTTCTAAAATGTACTCTGAATTGCACGGTCACAAACCATTTGCGAAAATTGTATTAAGATTTTTATATTTTATAACAATAATGTCACTTGTTTACTGTAGCCATATTTGATTATGAGATACCTTAAAGGTTCTTTCAAGTTTCTAATTATTTCCTTGAAATGTAATAATAATATACAGTAAGACCCCACTTAACGCTGTTTCAGTATTACGCGATAGTATTGGGATTCCCCTAAATCGCACACTGTTGATACTTGCTGTATATGTATGTAAATGCAACGGCCATGTAGCAAACAAAATCGGTGCACGATATAGCGACGGTCTATACTACGTATCTTTTTCTACGCTCTTTTGTTAGTCTGTCCAAAATAAAGATTCCAAATGTATTTTATATGTACATATTAAGTTGCCTCGTTTAACCCTGTTTCGTTTTGCGCTGGAACTTATTGGATCGTCTGTGTGAACATAAATTCGAATTTAAAAACCAAAGACGCAAACCCACATTTTTAGCAGCGCCACTTTTTGCCTTCAACAGATCACTGCTAACAACGGCAATAAGTAGATTAGCCTTCTACCTTGCAATTATTGCAGGCTATTGATATAAAATTTAATTCTAATTATGATCGTTATTATTTGTTTACAAAAGTGTTAAAATGTAAAGGACAGTTAGTGGGGATGGAGGACGGAAATTGTTCTCAACCCTCTCTTTCCAGCTATCCCACTACCACAGTTCGAAAGAGAACCCTCTGGACTACCATTTGTACTATTCTATATACTATTTCTTATATGTTCTAAACTGGGCTGTGATCTTCTAGAGAATTTTCAAACCGGGGTCGCCGTGGTCTAGTAGGTAGTGTGCTGGCTTATTAGACGTAAAGTCAGGGTTCGAGTCCCAGGCCAGACATCAAAACGAAAATACAAAAAGTATTTTCTTGGCGATTTCTTCTTGTTTCTCCAAAATCTGTCGTTCGGAGTCGACTTTAAACTGTAGGTCCCGCCATTTCTGTATAAAATTAACACACACAACATAAGTGTTGCGAGAAACTGCGGGCTTCTTGGGGACGATTGCTGTAGACTCTCTCTCTAATGGTGAAGGTATAGCACTGGCCATTTTATAGTCACCAGCAGCAACTCGTTTCCTTACCGTTCGAATCTTCTCTCATTCCACCTTTCCTAAAAACCTGCACAATGCACTGCATGAGTAGGGGTCATCCCCTGAGAGCTGGTATTATAAAAAAAAAAAAAATTAATATTTTCTGCTGATTAGATTAAGAGGCCTAGGAACTTTGCTTTGCATATAGTGTGGTACTCACAGATCTAGAGCATTTTCCAAAATTAGCTCCTAAACAAGTGGTTTTATTCAGATGTGGATACTAACTAACAGTGATCTGTTAAGGGCAAATTTTGCTCTGTTAAGAGTAAATTTTGTTTTGTTAACACAAAATGTGGCGCTGCTAAAATTTATGGATTGCGTCTTGGATTTTTAAATTCAAGTTTATCTTCACATACACACATAATAATAAATCCATTAAGAATTTTAATAGCGACGTTAACGCTTTAATTTCAATTTCAATTGCAAATTTATTGATTTCATTGTTGTTGTTCTTACTCTTTCTCTCTCTCTCTCTCTCTCTCTCCCCCACTCTCGCATTAGGGCGTATTTAGTAAATCGTTATTAGTGTTTTAAATTTTAATGTAGAACATGAAAAGCTAACAACTTCAACAACTAGCATCTAAAATAGAAATAAAAACCGCAAAATCTTTTACTGCGATGTTTCTGAGCACTGGAAAATACTTATGCTTAGGCGCTCAGCGTTTAAACGTTTTAACCACAGCCATGACGAACACTTTTTACAATCGCATTCCCATTAGCACAGCTTCAAAAGCATTCTCAACAACTCTCAATTCGATACGGTAAGTTACGTTGCGTTACGTTACGTTACTCCACTAATAAATAGAAAATAGAGGTACTACAACCAGATATCGAATAACTGGCTGGAATAAGCTAGCGTTGAGTATGTGTATGTGTGCGTCTGTGTGTGTGATTTGCATACCAAATAAATGAAATTAAATTTGTTGTAACAGTTTCCTAGAGAAGCTTCGTTCGTTCGTTCGTTCGTTCGTTCGTTGGTTGTCTCATACAAGACACAAGACGTTCAAGAAGTGAAAATACTTTCAATTTTTATAAGATTTTTTTCTCCCACTACCGTTCTTGGCATTTATCTTTGCGTACGCCCTGCCCTCTCCCCCCAAACATACTCAGGGCACATACTCAAGGCAAATGAATTAAGAAAAATAAAGAGAGAAAATGGGCCCTTTCAAAGGCCCAACTTTTAGGGATCTATTATTCTTTCCCACTAGAGTGGATTGCTGGATGGAGAACAACTTATCTTAACTTAACGGTGAACTTACTTCGATAAATGATCTATTAACATTGCTTAGTGAAAGGAGGAATTGATTCTCTTTGGAGACATCGAATTTCGTTACTGTCGTTGAGATTGTGCTTTCTGCGGGTTGTTATGAATGGGATCCAGATCCAATTCAATGCGTTCAAATTAAATTAAAAAGTACATCAGGGTCCCATTCAAACATCCATAATATTGCATTCAAGTTGAAAGAATTAAAAGCTTTAATTGTGGTCAAGTTAAGGTCCTATGCTATTGTTAATGAGGCTAATTTTTACAGAGCCATGCACAGCCATAGCAACATAATTTAAAAGATATTTTCTAAAAGAAAAGATCGAAGTTTTTCTCAGAAGTTTTTCTCTGAGATCAGCAATAAACATTCAAAACGATGAGTAGATTCGAGTCATTCTTATAATTTCTGATACTTATACGCATTCATACTTATTTTAATATCATGGAACCTCTACTCATATTCAAAGTTTGAAATACTCATCGTACTCATACTTAACAATTCGTATGATGTTGTTGATGTTCGACTCTCCTTGACTCAGCATATGTATACACGAAGCACAAAATAAGTATGATTCGAGTACTAACTACACAATACTCGCTAGATGGTTGTGTGTTTGCTTTGTTTGATGTCTTCGTCCTTTTTTATTCTTCTTTTTTTAAATGCAACAACAACTACGACTGTAAATTTTGATAAATGATACGAATCACTCGATTCATTTATAAGTACTTTTCCAAATTTATCAATCTGAATGAGTAGGCTTGTGAATCAAACATAATTCGATTGGCATGAGTTTGATGTCAATGTTGTTGTGCTCATACTTATAACTCAACGTTGTAGCGAGTATGAATGAATCAGAGTAGTTGAATTTCAGTACTGTTGACTCACTCATACTCAAAATTTCATGAGAACTTATGAGTAGCGAAAAAACGATTCATTGCTGATCTCTGGTCTTTCTTGATTGTATATGGGCAGCCTTTATTATCTATACTAGAGAATATTTTCTAACATATTTTCAAACCTTATTTCGGAGAAGGCCCCTTACGTAGGCTCCTTTCATGATTAACATCCAAAGTTTGCTGTTCCGTTAGGAAAGCAGTCGACAAGCAAACAAACAAACACTTATCGTACGACGAGTATATACCAGAGAGCTAAACAATAGAGGAGACAATAAAAAGCAAAAAAAAAAACGAAAAAACTCGTAAAAGAAGAGGAACAAAAAACACAAGATGATGATGAAAGAAAACAGACCCACCCATACCTTAATGGATGAGCAGCTACTACAACAAAATATAAGGATAACAAAGAACATGACACACACAACAAGCCAAACACATATACATATACACATAGACATAAAAATCAAAATAGAAAAAAGACACACACATATACGAGTATATACATACACATACACATAGCCAGTCACATATACTTTAATGTGGATGTGGTCGATTTAAGCTTTTAAAAGGAATTCCAAGTGAAAAATGTTAGAAAATTAACTATAAAAGTTGTTATTTTGTTGTTTTTGTTGTTTTTGTTGTTGTTGTTGGTACTCATGTCGTTGATGAGGTTATTGTTATCATTGGTGTTGCTGTTGTTGTTGTTGTTGTTGGTAGTCTCACTCATTTATATTAAATTTGTAAACATTTAAAGTGTGTAACAAACAAACAAAATTCTTAAAATGAAAATTTAAAACAGTTTCTCTCTTTAACTCTTAACACGTACATACACACACATACACACACACACACACGCATAAGAATCCTCCCTCTGTGTAATAATTGTTTCTCATTAAGCATACACACACACACTCACACACGCACAACCTTTTTTGGCTCCTTAAAATAATGGGTGTTATCGATAATAATAAACAAACATCATTACCATCATTGTTAGCAGAGAGTAGCATAACACATATCGAGAATACAATGTTTATCGTTATAGAATTTATTGCCGGCATCACATTATTAAACCTTTTCTTTTAGAAAAGTAGGGGAGGGGCAAGTAATCTAACTTTCCCTGTCGTATTGATCGAATGCCTCAATTAAAATTTTATGCTGCTGTTAAGTTGTCTTTCTTGTACATTTTTAAGGGAAATTTTTGCACCGATTATTAATTGCCATGAACAGAGAGTAGAAAACGGAGAGAGAGAGAGAGAAAGAGAGATAGAGAGAGAGAGAGAGAGATAGAGAGAGAGACAGAGTGAGTGGAAGGCAAGCAGTCAAAAGGTAGATTGAAAATGTGTTTTGAATAAATTTTTCATAAGTAGCACACATATGTATAGGAGTGTGTATGTCAGACACGTATAGGAGAGAGAGGGAGGGGGATATAAATATATAGATGAACTTAAGTATGAACAGGTTTTTTAATACTACTTTAAAGAAAATTAAGTGTATAACAGTACTTTTCCTCTCTCGTAAATATAACTGAAGTTTAAAAAGAAATTTAAAGACAAATTTTGTGATTTTAAAATTCAAAAAATCCTTGAAAGCATGATTTGATTGGCATTTGCTATACAAAGTTTCATATTTTCAAGCCATTATATAGACCCATTGTGCGCTTACTGATGAAAGCTACGGATCCCAAAAATGACTTGGTAATCGATAATATACTTCATCGTTTCAATCTGTCACTCGCTGCATATTGTATGAGGTGATCTGTATTCTCAACCAAATAAAGCCGAATTTAGTTTTCTTAACCTTGTGACAAATACATACAAACATAACATAATTGGTCATTACAACCCTTCCGTCAGGATTACGGCTTAGCTTCTCACACCACTTACAGTTTAAATTAAATTGAGAAACTTTTCACGGCAATTTTATTTACTTTCAGAGTTCTCAGTCAGAAATCTGAAGTCGCCGAAGAAATATTTTTTCATATTTTATTTGCCTGACCTTGGATTTTAACCGTGGTCTTACATCTAATAAGCCAATAATACACTACCTACTTGACTACAATCTACTTTAATTGCTTAATAAAATTATTAATTATTAACGGATCAGAAATATCCGATTAGTTCAGATTAAAAATACTCGTCTTAGCAATATTGTCTCAAAAATTTCAGCGAAATCGGTCAATTCGAGATGAATGCGTTTAAGTTGCGTGCCCCTGGAAGGGTTGTACTATTTTTGCGTCTTTCCTCTCTTTTTCCTATGGTTTGAGAAGAAGGAAAAAAGATTTCTAATTTAATTCCAACGCACTAGCTAAAGTAACTGAAAGAAAATTGATTTGTTTGCCAACAAGAAAGTATAATAACCCCCTTAAATGATTATAATCATAATGTCATCATCACATATCACGTTTTATGCAATTTCCATTAACATGGACATGAACATGACCATGGAAATGAAAATAAAATTGACAAAACAAATAAAGACAAAATGTTGACCGGAGTTTTTGCCAAAAATCTGCTGAGAGGAAGTCGCCGAAGAAATGTTCTTTTTTTTTAAGCCTAGACTACTGCGACTTCTTGTGACTCTGTGTGTAAATAAAATTGCCATGAAAAGTTTCTCCCTATAAAATCTGTCGTTTGAAATCGATTTTCAACTGAGAGCATGAGTGGTGTGAGCTCAGCATGAGTGGTATGAGCAACTAGGTTGTAATCCCGGCTAATGGGTCGTAATAAACAATTAAGCAAGTAAAGTAAGTAAAGGTTGTTATCAATGACTGTAAGGTAAAGTAGTGGAGGTAAAGGTTCAATTAGTCGTGACTTAACCGTAACCATATAAATCAGCTATATTAACCAACTTTATGGACATCACTGTTTTCGATTATAGGTGACTTACCATAATGCCATAGTCATAACGATAACCATATGTACCAATTGAATTTTGGTTTTTTGCCATAACCATAAACAGCTGTTTGCTGAATTTACTTACATGCATACACATTTTTTTTGTTTGCTTTTGTACTTTTGAAAAATTCATATGTACAATTAACGTAAACAGCTGTTTATGGCCATGGCAGCACTGATTGCTGCTAATAGTAAATTTACGATTATGGATTATGTTACGACTACAGCGTTATGGTAAAGTCACGACTAATTGAACCTTAAGACATAGTCTAACAGTCTTATCTGTCTGAATGCTTTTCCTGCATAAAACTTCCAATTTATTAACATTATCAAACGCCTCCTTATGCGTAATCAACACACTCTGCAACGATATCCAAGGATTGTACTTAAAATAAATGAATATTCCATGCACGTTAAGTTGTAACACCGCTTATAACGTTTGAATAGGAATTTACAAATTCCCAATAATACTGTTTCCACTCTCCCTCGCTCGCTCTCTCTCTCTTTCTCTCTCTTTCCATCTCGGTTTGGTTTATTCAGCTGAGTGAATAACTTTAAAATTGTTATTGAGTGCTTCCTGTTGTCATTGTATTGCCATTTAATTAAATTGCCTTTTAATTTAATTGGATTTTTTCCTTGTGTTTTTTGGTTTTTCGTCTTTATTTTTTTTTGTCTTCGAGTGTACTTTTTGAAATTCTTTTAAAATTTTATAGTTTCTTTGCCATTTTTCGCAATTAAAATGATTTTTTTTCCTTTCCTTTTTTTTGTACAATTCTTGTTGGTTCATTTTGTTTGCTTAAGTATGGGGGAGGGGGTTGCTACTCGTATTACTTTCAATGGCAACAATTTTCTAGACGGAGAACCTTTAAAAAATTTGTTTGTTTGTCTGTTTGTCTGTTTTCGTTTTCGTTTTCAATTTACGTTTTCGTTTACGTTTTCCTGTTCTTTTTTGCTTCCTTTTTTGAGTGGTAAGAGATTTAATTGGCTCATGTCCGTTTTTGCCAGCCCAGGCCAACAACCAAAAAAAAACCGTTCAACTGTAAATGCCGACCAAAAAAAAAAAAAACCAAGAAAATATTCAAAGTTTATATTTCAAAACTAACGTTTGTTTAGTCCCCCCCACCATCGAGATAATAATGTTGATGATGATGATGATAATATGAAGTAAAATATTTTGGATTCTTTTTTTCCTCCATTTTTTTTTGTTGTTTTTATTTTTATTTTTAAATAAATAATTATGGGTTTGCGTTTGAATCTATTAAAATGGGGAAAAAAATTCAATGTAAACGTATTACGTATACGTGATACGGCGATATTTATTACGGCTAGGCCGTAATAAGACCCTATGTTCGGGACAGCTTTAAAGATGCGGATTTTTTAGGCCATAATTTAAATGTTTTTTTTCTTTATTTTTTTTTTTTTAACTTTTTCAAGCCCATTATTAAACTTTCTTTAGGTTTTCGCTTCGAATATTTCTGCTTTGATGTTGTTTTTGTTTCGTTTTTAAATGGGAATTGTTTTTGGTTAGCTTAAGTTGTTTGAGAATTTGTTTGGGTAACCAGGGAATTGTTATTTCGTTCATTTCGTTGCCTATGAAATGCTTTTTAGTATCGATTTTACTTTTTATTTTTCGCTTCCGTTGATTTCAATTGGCTTTAAATCCTTAAAGTCCTTTTATTGAAGTTAAATTCCTTGGGTTTTATTTATGGCAGATTTAATAAAACCCCAGACAAAGGCGGCCCGCCGACTTAATTAAATCAAGTGAAAGTGTTTTTCATTTCATTCCTCCGCTAAAGTTTTTTTTGGTTTGTTGTTTAGTTTCGGTATTTATTAGTTTTGTATGTAAAATTGTATTGCAATTTATGTAAAATGCATAAATCAAGTAATAAATAAGCGAAAATGATTTATTTGCATTTAATTTAATGATGATTAATCGTTAATTATACTCGTAGGCAACTTAACTAATGAATACAACAATATTAGGGGCATTCACATTGGAAATTAAGCAGAAATTAATTTCGATGCTAATATAATTTTAATTATTCTCATACAATACCATAACAAGTTAAAAGGACGCAACAAATAACTCAGTTTGTAGGTGATTTTGAACTGTAACTGCTGCCACTTATAAATAAAAATAACACACACAACAAGGTTGGTGTGAGAAGCTTGATTGTAATTTTAACTGAAGGTTTAATGAAGCAAATAAGCCATTTGGACTGCTTGTTTTGTTGCTGGTATAGATTTTGTTTTACTTCCCTGGCATATATTACATCGACGGCTCCATTCTATAGCGTTCTAAGTGTACTTAGAACGTTTTAATGTTGTTGTATTTTTAAATTCTACGTACATTAATCTCTACGTTCCGAAGTTATAGGGAAAAATCTATTTAGAATACACATATAGTCGGATGTCTCGTGAAAACTTTGAGAGCTCATAACTCAAAACACACTTTTTCGACTTAGAATGTTATATAACGGAGGCGTCGATATGTATGTATACAATAAAATCATCAAAAGGGGGTACAAAGTTGTAATATTAATCAATCAGACATTGAGTCCAAACCGTTTACGTCTAGCCATGTGAAGCAATCGTCTCTCTAACCTCACAATACAAAATAAAGTCTCGTAAATTTTTTTGCTTGATCAAAGCCATTATGAAGGTCTTATGTCTCGATTCATTATTGACAGAATCGCTCTTTCATTGTATTTCTTATTTACTTCAAGGAGGGTCGTCTGTTGACCATCCAAATAATGAGATCTTATTTAATATTTAAATTATAAGGAACCCTTTTTAGGTTTTCTTTTCTTTTTTTTAATTTATAATTAATTTTGGTAGTCTGCGTTCATTATAAATTAAAAAGAAAATTTTAATTTCTCCTCGGAGAAAACCCTTTACAGAGTAGTTAGTGAATGCAATGTAAAGTAATGGAAAATTTTTGAAACACGATTTTTTTTTCTTTGAGTGTACAAATTTAAACGTTTATTTTATTATACCCTCTCTGATATTATCACATAGGCTTAAACACACAAACATGCGTATGCAGACACACACACGCACACACACACAACTGTAATTGACAGTTTGTTTATTTAGAGCATGTGTAAACAACCTCACAGCAAAAAAAAACCAAGAAAAAAAGAGTCTATTTTGTAACTTTATTGACACATAAAAAATTCCTCATATGCTGACTTGACACTTATACGTACACTTGCAATATAATGTGACTCTTTCTATTTCTTTCTTTCTATCCTGCTTACACTCACTCACTCTCTCTCTCTCGCTCTCTCGTTCTCTCTCTTTATTCAACAGTTATTATTATAATTTGTTTTCATTCTTTTTGTTTTTGTAACATTTGTTATGCTGAGTGGTTGCCTATGTGTGAGTGTGTGTGTGTATGTGCGTGTTTGTTTGCGGTTCTTTGTATGTTTGTTTTGCCTACATATTGTTGTTGTTGTTGGCATTGCTTGTTGTTACCAGTAATTAGTACAGGAAATGTTTTTAGTTTTTACCATAAATTACAACAACAACAACAATTATACTAACAGCAATAGCCAACAAACAAGAAATAAAACAAACACACACACACACACAAAACAAAGCAACACATGAAACAAAAAATTAAAAAAAGAAAAACCTTCTGAAAGAAGCATTTAAATGTCATAGCCATAGAGAGAGAGAGAAAGAGAGAGAGAGAGGAACAGGACGAAAGACCATAAACATATGCAGTGTTGCCAACTTAGTGCTTTTCGCACTATTTGTGGTGCTTTATGAAACATCGTACGCGTAAATTTTTCCTTCTAGTGCCTTTTTACGGAGAGGCACTATTATGGTGCTTTTCAAATTTCATTCTAGTACTTTCAGTGCTTTTTATTGATTTTTAAAAGCCTTTATATTGAAACTACAAAGAAAAATGTCCAAATTTTTTTAAGCGTAAAATTTACAACACGATATCAATTGAAAAGGCGGTTAAATGAATTTTGAATATGTGGTTGGAACTTAGAACACATTTTAATATTCTTAAGGACAGTGGGTATGTTTCACTTAAGGATATGTACAATAATAATAACAATTTTGTATATCTCACGTATTTAAGTTCCATTTTGGGAGAGGTTCAGAGGTCCAATTTAGCATTTGACGCAAAAAATTCAGACCACGTTAAATTGTATAATGATTTGTATAGATTGCTAAAAAATCTAACTAACAAATTGATAATAAATTGTGAAAATTTTTATTATATAGAAGGTGATATAGATAGTAATTATAATGAATTTAGCCACATTAGTTATAGTTTTGAAAAGGCCTTCAATGAATACCAAAAACAGAAACCGAAAAAAATATTAAGCCAAAATTTGTTCTTTTCACTAAAAACCTTATTAATGATATTAGAGCTAGACTTCATAGCAATTTAAAAATTTTACAAAAAGCTTCCTTATTCATTGTCGAAAAGATATTAAGTAAAATAAATAATAATCAGTTAATAGTTATAAATGATGTAAATACATTATCAACAATAGAAACTTGTTTAGAAAATTTAATTTAATTGGGAAAACAAAACTAGAACAGATCTTTTTTGGATAGAGGTTAGTTAATTTAAAAACTCGTTAGAAGAAAAAACATTTTTAGTATTAGCACAGTTTGTTCTTATAGCTCCATGAATTTATCAAAGAATAAAATTCGAAACCGACTATCATTAAACTCTGTTATTTCGATTTTACACATAAAATGTGAACTGCGTAGACTCAATTTCTGCTGTAATAATTATGCAATACCTTCCGAGGACTGCAAAAATATTTATTCAAATAAAACTATTGTGGCCAAACGTGGTTGGGGAAGATGAAAATGCAGATGATATCAGGGAAATATTTGCCGAAGATTTAAGTAACCTTTTTAATAAGGAATTTTGTATAAAGGTTGTATACCCACATACTTAAAATTTGTTAAATTATAAATGTTAATTTTATAAACTATACTGACATATTTTTAAGAATTGTTTTCTTACTTACGTTTTTTAATTTTTTGTGCGCGTTTTGATAAACAATCGTTGGCAACACTGAACATATGTATGTTACATATGTAATTTGTTATGCTCTCCAAAGAGACGACGAAATACAAAGTAAAGTGTAACAATGTATGTAAGTATGTGTGTATGTAAGTTTGGCCAGCAGAAAAGGCTACTCTATTAATAGATGTATGAAGAGATTTAGCATGGTTGCCTGTGGTTCTATGAAAGTAAGTGTACAAAAGTTTGTGCATGTGTGCGTGTGTGTGTGTGTGTGAGTGTGTTGAAGAGCAGAAACTGTAATAGTTTCCCGTTTTAGCTTTACTCGTTCATATTTTTTTCTTTTTTTGTTAAATTTTTTAAAGAATGTTTTCATAACACATTTTTTCTCTTAGTATTGTTGTTTTGTCATCGTATTGTTATTGTAGTTTTAAATAGTTTCTTCTCTTCTTTTTTTCTTTTTCTTTGCATTTACACTGTGTGGCACAGTTTCACTTAAACATCCAACCAAGCATTATTCTAAAAAAAAAGGTTTTAACAACAAAAAAAACAAAAACAAAAACCATAACGAAAATGCATAAATACATTATAAAACATGGCCTAAATAAATAAAGCTAAAGCACTCTATGTAACATGCAAATCGTCTAAACAGGCAGACGAACATGTAGAAAAGAAAAACTGTTTCAACCATAAATATTTTTATATTTTAGAAAAGAAAATAAAAATTGTTTTTTTCTTTTTTTGTTACAAGAATTTTGGTTTTGTTTTTATTTTTGATTTTTTTTTTTGTTTTGTTTTATTGTTTTCCTCTTACGGCTCAAAGTCTAGACAAAAAACCATTGAATGCAAAAGAAATTCGCTCTTGTAATACCTTCCTCCTCGCCCAAATGTGCGTCCTATGTATGGCAGATTGTCGGCCATAATCATAAACAATTTGTTTTACAATGATTTTTGTCAATTTCTTGTCGTATGTTCTTAAATTTGACTACGAAAACCGTTTAAAAATCTAACCAACTGATAAGCACCAGGGACACGTACACATACACAGGGCCACAAAAGTATACATACTAGGGATGCCAATCGGGAAATCCCGAAACTCGAAATTCCGGGATTCTCGGGATTCACACAATCCCGAATCCCGGGATTTTTGAAAACTTATCCTGGGATTTTTCGGGATTTTCGGGATTGTGAATTCGTATGTATTTTGACCCTACAACAGGTCCTGGAAAAAAAATTCTATATCACTAAACTTCGATAATAGATTCTTAGATGAGGAAAACCCCACTTCCATTGATAAAAAGTTATTTGATGGCATCGAAGAATGCAAAATCCCTATAAAATGAGTTAATAGGGCAACTGATTTAGATATTCAACAGTCCAAATCGCGGGATTTTTAAAAATCGATCCCATCTGGCATGCCTATTACGAATACCTTAACGACATGAACGTTGTGCAGAGTATTAAGATCAACCGACTGCGTTGGCTTGGTCATGTCGTTCGATTAGCAGAGGATGATCAGGTGACAGAGGTATATGAAGCAGAAATTTGAGGAAGTCAGATTTGTTTGCAGTGCAAGGACCAAATCGAGGAAGCTCTGTCACCGAATAATGTGACCAGTTGACGCAGACGTGAAAGAAGCAGAGGTGCCTGGAAGAATTTGTTGAGGCAGACCGAAATGCGTTAATCACTTCCATTCCATTGATAAAAAGTTATTTGATGCCATTGGAGAATGTAAAAGCTCTATACAACGAATTAATAGGGTAACTGATTTAGTACTCAACTGACCAAAGAAATAGATTTATTTGCATCAGGAGGTAGTAGAGGTGAATAGGGGCGGCAGCGTATGTTTACAACTAAATTCGTTGAAGCCTATCAGATCACATGTTAAATGATTTAATCTTTTTGTTGAAATCCAAATAATTTTCTTAAAACTAATGCATTTGCATATGTGTGAACAATTTTTATTTTTGTTATTTTACGCTTTTTTTTTGTTACTTTTTATCTTATTGTTTTAAAATTTTATTTTTAATGACATATAATTCTGATATTTGCTATGAACAGTTTCTCAAAAATCTGTCGTTCGGAGTCGACTTTAAACTGTAGGTCCCACTACTTATGTATAAAAATTAATACACACAACATAAATAGTGCGAGAAACTAGGTCAATAATCCTGACTGAAGCGTTGTAATGACTAATAATGTATGTATATGTATATATATAATCCTGATATACAGCTGCTGTCTAAATAATAGCACCACTCACTTACCTTTTCATTAATAAATCATAAAACTTATTTTAATCAAAAATATTGTTTATATATTGGGTTATATAACTTAAAAATAAGTTAAAAATATGTTAAAGAAAAAAACAAAAGTATTTAAATTCATTTTCCTAAAAAAAAATAACTTTTTCCAAAAAAAGTCAAAACATCGCGTGTCAAAATAATAGCACCGCTCAATTATTATCTGTAAGAAAAATTGAAATAAATAATTAATACTTTTAATTTTAGTACTTTTATGTTGAGTTAGGCTTACACATTATTTTTAGTATTTTGTAGCGTTACCCTTGTTGGTAATAACAGCTGAGCATCGTCTTCCCATTGAATTTACTAAGTTCTGGCACCTTTCTACGGTAATGGAGTCCCATGCCTGCTGTACAGTGATCCAAAGGTCATTATTATTGGTCGGTTTGATTTCTGAAATCTTCTTTTTTACGTCTACCCACAAATTCTCAATGGGATTCAGATCTGGAGACTGTGCTGGCCATTCCATTAAAGTAACTCTATTATCCTGAAACCACTTTTTGGCTATTTTGCTAGTGTGTTTAGGGTCATTGTCTTGTTGCATGACCCAAATCAGTGGCATTTCTTCAGATGCATACGGCAGCATCACTTCATTCAGTATTTTCACATATTGCGTGGCATCCATTATAGTTTTAATATGGTAAATGGGTCCTACACCATAGTATGAAAAGCAAGCCCATACCATAATACTAGAACCACCGTGTTTTACGGTTTTTGTTGTAAATTTTGGATTGAATTCCGTATTGGGAGGTCTTCTTACATAGGATCGAGATCCCCTTCCACCAAATAAAACAATTTTGGACTCATCAGTCCAAAGAATATTACGCCACTTTTCAACAGGCCAATCTATGTGAGTTTTAGCAAACCTCCTTAATCTATTTGCCACATGCCTTGGTGTCAAAAGAGGTACTTTTCTTGGGCTGTGTGCTTTCAAATTGTACTCCCTAAGTCTTCTAGATATGGTTTCAGTACTTACTGGCAGATTTAATTCTTTTTTTTATCTCTGCAGCCGACATAAATGGAGTCTTTTTTATTTGGCGAACTATTCGTTTTACCATTAGTGGAGGCGTCACGGTTTTACGTCCACGAGTTTCAACTTTATATGTGTATGTAATGGCATTTCTGATCATTTTATTGGAGCATCCAAATACATTTCTTATTTGAGAATATGTTTTCCCCTCGGAAAACAACTTTTTTATGAGCTTGCGTTTTTCAGTCGTACAATGTTTCGCACGGCCCATTATTTAAATCCTAATGGCACAAATCTTAAAAACTTTGTTTAATTATTAATAATACAAACAAATACTTACCGTTTTAAATTAATTTTATTAAAATTTGATGCACGGTTTATTTTTTTTTTAACGAATTAGAATATCGGTGCTATTATTTTGACAGATCCAAAATCGACTTGTTACGCTTTTAATCGCATTTTCTTAAATACACTTGTTTATTTACAAAAAAAGTAATAAATTTCTAAGAGAGTACACTTTTAGTAACGGGACTGTAAAGTTATGGAGAAATATATGCACACATAAAAACAGAATAAATAAATGAAAATTAAACATATAAGTGGTGCTATTATTTTGACGGTAACTGTACATACATAATTGGAATACAAATGGTTTTGTTAACGAAATATTTTTATTATTAACAGAAAATCTCGATTTAGCCTATGACTTTTCGGAATTTTTGGATCCCGAATTGTCCCGAAATATCCCGGGATTTCGGGATCGGGATTTACAAAATCCCGAATCCCGGGATTTTTAAAAACCGATCCCGTTTGGCATCCCTAATACATACATACGGTTAACAAATTTTAGAAATTTTGTTTTAATCAATCCATTTTCGATGAAAATCTTTATTTATTTATTCATTCAGGAGTAAATACAGTACAACAAGATATTATCTTATTTAATAGTACTGCTAAGGATATAGGCATAAAATATTACAAAGATAATAACCTTAAAAATAAATTAACATAACAAAATTAATAAAAACAAAATTTATAATAATATTAAAGAAAAAAAAAATGTGATTGATTAATTACGTTTGTACATTATTGTTCATTTAAAAATTTAATTATTGCAGTCTTGAAATGTTTCGGGAGTTCATTCCAGAGACGAATTGCATTGATGTAAAAGTGTCTCTCAGATATCCGTTTATGGTATCTAACGGTATTAATTTTCAAGCCTCTATTAGACCTTGAAAAAACTAATCTATTAAACAAATAATGGGGTTTCCTAAGATAGATGATTTTATTTAGGTATACCAGAGTACGGCACTTCAACAAATTCTCAAAAGATGTATTATAAATTTGATATGAGAACTCAGATATCCTACTGTACCTAGTACGACCATAAACATTTCTAGCAATACTGTTATAAGTGACCTTTAGCCTGTTCCTACTCATCGAGTCACAACTAGAAAACAGTTCACATCCATACAGTAAAGTAGGGATGAGATATGTTTTCGCTAGCAGCATTCGAATATTAAACGGAGTAAAATATTGCGCTAGATAAAGATTTCGCAACATGGCAACCGTTTTACCACAGATAGCATTTATATGGTTGGACCAGTTAAGACTGTTGTCAAAGACAACTCCAAGATTCTTAACACTATGTATAGTCTCAATAGCAGTATTATTAATCCTTAACTGTGTAAGCTGTGCCGTACAGTTTACCTTGCCTATTATCAAAGCCTTTGATTTCCTCGGATTGAGGCAAAGACCATTAATCGACGCCCATTGAAACACATTATGCAAATCACAATTTATCCTTCGTGTACAATCTGTAATATCAGACGGCATGCAACTAATGTACAGCTGGACGTCATCTGCGTACATTTGTACATTGCAAAACCTCAACTTTTTTGGCAGGTCATTAGAGTAAATTGAATATAAAAGTGGACCAAGTATCGAGCCCTGTGGGACACCTCTTGATGTTAAAATACTGCCTGATACAGTACCATCATGATACACAAATTGACTCCTATCCCGTAGATACGACGACACTAGCTTGACAGCAGTATCCGAGAAATTGTCAAACAACTTTCCTCGATTTTAAGACAGTCTTTGAAGAAATTTGTGAAATTTGTTAATCGTATGTATACTTTTGTGAACCTGTGTACATGTATGCAGCAATAGAGTGTCTAAAAAATCTTAATTGAAACTGCAAAACCTGGTTAATTATGGTTTTCAATAAGTTTTCTCATTTTTCTGTGTTTTAAAATAATGTTAAAAAATTTACAACAACTTCAATGAAACTTTTATTTCACTATAATGCTTCGATCATGTCATTATTTACGAAATACAATGTCATTTATAGGATCGCTAATGAATTGATTGTTGCAATCCATGATTTCAAGATAGATTTCAAGATAGTTTTCAAACAGTTGTTATTCATCAGGAGAAATATTGGTTTTCAAAAAGGCTGCAACATTAGGGGATTGTTTACATAAGTAAAAAAAAAAGGGATTTTCACAAAAAAGAAAGAACTTTCACTAACTAAATAACACCGCATGTGAATCCTTCATTTATAAACTGGCATCTATTTCAATATACAGTTTTCATAGGGTTTGCTATTCCCCAAAGGAAGGTACGTTCGTGCATTCAACGATATAAAGCGAGAGAGAGAGAGAGAAAGAGGAATACCTATTTAAAATTATTTTAAAAAGCAAAAAACCCGTAACCGATTTCGTTGCAATTATAATCAAAAATGTAAAGAATTGTTATCCCTAAGTGGTTACACATGCCTCTCTTTTAAATTTACTACAACAACAACAGCAGCAATAGCACGTATACATACAAACATACATATACACGTATTTAACATTTCTATTGCTACTGCTATTGCTATCATCTTTCAATAATAAATACAAGAAAATAACGGTAAATAACGAACGTGAAATCGATATTATCGATTCGTTTACCTTTTTTTCTTGCCATTTTTTACTTTTTTTTTTGTGTTTTTCACTACAAAGTGTTTATTTTAAAACTATAATACGAGTAAAGACGACAGACAGACGTATAAACATGTGAAAATATTGCAACAGTTACAGAAAAATAATAAAAAGAAATAAAAAATAGAAAAAGAAAAACTTAAAAATTATTATAACAAAAAGAAGTACAAGAAAAGAAAGAAAGAAAATATTAAGAAATAAACTTGGAATAAAACGAACATGTAACACACGCTACCCGAGACAAAATCAGATTTGGGAATTTACAATCGAAATTTTTAAAGTTTATACGGATCTGAAAATAGCCGTAATCTAGTAGGTTGTGGTGCTGGAGCCTGTGGTTTGGCGAACGAAACGAAATGGGAAAAAATAGCAGCATTTCAAATTGTCATGAATTGTTTTTGCAAAATTTGTCGTACGACTTTGTCTCGACACATGACTTTAATGCATAAAATTAACACACAGAAGATGGGGTGGTGTGAGAAGCTAGGTTACAAATATGACTTCAGAGTTGTAATGGCCAACAAATAAATAGAAACAGGTACATAGGTAAGATCTCATTATTTAGATGGCCAACAGACGACCCTGCTTGAAGTAAATAAGAAATACAATGAAAGAGCGATTTTGTCAATAATGAATCGAGACATGTGACCTTCATAATCGCTTTAATCAAGCAAAAGAACTTCCGAGACTTTATTTTGTATTGTAAGGTTAGAGAGACGATTGCTTCACATGGCTAGACGTAAACGGTTTGGACTCAATGTCTGATTGATTAATATTACAACTTTGTACCCCCTTTTGATGATTTTATTGTATACATACATATCGACGCCTCCGTTATACAACATTCTAAGTCGAAAAAGTGTGTTTTGAGTTATGAGCTCTCAAAGTTTTCACGAGACATACGACTATTGTGTATTCTAAATAGATTTTTCCCTATAACTTCGGAACGTAGAGATTAACGTACGTAGAATTTAAAAATACAACAACATTAAAACGTTCTAAGTACACTTAGAACGTTATAGAATGGAGGCGTCGATATAATATATGCCAGGGAAGTAAAACAAAAGCTATACCAGCATCAAAACAAACAGTCCAAATGGCTTATTTGCTTCATTAAACCTTCAGTTAAAATTACAATCAAGCTTCTCACACCAACCTTGTTGTATGTGTTATTTTTATTGATTAGTGGCGACAGTTACAGTTCAAAATCGCCTACGAACTGAGTTATTTGTTCCGCCCTTTAGCTCTTTATGATATTGTATGAATAGAATTAAAATTATATTAGCATTGAGCTTAATTGCTGCTTAATTTCCAATGTGAATGCCTCTAATGTTGTTGTATTCATTAGTTAAGTTGCCTACGAGTATCATATATATTATTTCTAAAGCACTTTTTTTTGTCGGTTGCAAATATCTCCCATACTACCGCATCAAATTTAATGAATGATATCTCATTTTAAAGCTTATATCTAACACTAATGGCAAAAAATAATTAGAAATTGAAAAATTAATATTTTCATTGATAAAAATTATATTTTATATAGAATTGCTTGATAATACTGTTGTCATTATGATTATATGTTTCTGTTCAAGTGTGCTAATACAGGGTCGCTTAATAGTAATGCAGTTCTACATAATATAGTATGTATTAAAATCCATTCTGGCAATACCGCTATTTACTATAATGCCGTTTATTACTAAGTCAGTTATATATAATATGCATATTAAGTTGTAAAAAGCTGTTTTGGCCAATACTTTACAGTAGTTGTTAGATCAAGTGCGATAAACAGGGTCGCTTAATTGTAATGCTATTCCACATAATAATATATAAAGTTATAAAAGCCATTTTGGTAATGTCGTAATTGTCATGGTATTGTTTGTTTTATGAAGTGTAGCAATACGGTGTTGATATATTATGATTTCTAATATTTTTATAGTTTTAATAAAATTTCAATTAATTATTTACATTTTATGTTACAAAAATGACAACTAAAGGTGCGAAATATTCGCAAGGGTCATCTAGTAATTAACGATTAATCATTATTTCAACAGGAAATAGAAAATAGACATTAGAATAGAACAATATGCAGGGATACTCAGATAACATATCTGCTGTTAGAATTCATGGAAGAGAAAAAGAAGACACAATTTGAAAAGAATTTTTAATTGCTCTTTTTCGGTTCTAAAAATACAGTCGAACTTCTATAAATTGAATCACCATTATCCAGAAAAAAAACTTCAACTTATAGAAACTTCAAGTTAAAGAAGCAAAACTTGATTCTATTTCTCTCCAAGATGCTTTTGCTGTGCTTCATTTTATATAATATTCAAGTAATAGAAGTTCAAATTATAGAAGTTCTTTTAATTTTTTCTAAAAATATCGCCTTCTTAACGTTCCTGTCTAAAACACGATTATTTGCTTGCCTATAACGTATGAGTGATATTCTTGAAATAATAATACTCATACGCTGTAGTGGACAACGTAAACGATTATTTGCTTGCCAATAACGTATGAGTATGTTCCGCACACACTATCTTGGAATGTGCACGCTGGCAGAGCTATCGCTCTGCACTGACGTCGATGATCGGAACGATAACGGCCGCTAACATTGTCGGGGTTATGATTGCGAACACAGTGGCGAATTACGTGGAGCGCATTCTGAGACTGAAGAAGAGAGAGCTGGAGGCTGCGACGTATGTGGGCAAGCCGGCATAGATGACACTAGCTCACGTGTCAAACGAGGTCGGAAGGAATAGTGGAGACAATTAGAAGTCTTTCCAACCTTCATTACGCAGTCCGAACGCGGATGTGAGCATGAAGGCGGCCAAAGAGCCAAAAGGACTCCACTCCGAAGTAATACCACCGTAGTTCCGGAGTGGACACAACAGTCCACGGTACGAGGGGGGGATTTAGTGGGTGAGGGTCCCACACACGGAGGACGTGACGATTTCCTCTATAGTGCGGTTAGGTACATTTGCCCCTCCTCGGCGCAAAAAAAAATACGTATGAGTGTTATTCTTGAAATCATAATACTCATACGCTGTAGTGGACAACGTAAATTTCCAAGAAATAATAATTCACTCTACATCCCCTTCTTTAGTGCAGCAATATAAAAATCATCGAATCATTCTTAAGCATTTTTTTTTTATATTTTTTAAAAAGAATTTTAATGAACGTAATCGAATAAGTGACAACCGTCAACTCTCTGCTTCCACAAAACAGATGATCTAATAAGAATTCCAACATTTTTATGATAGAAATGAGATTTTACTATAACAAAAAAAGGTTAAGTGCTGCAGCATTTCTAAAAATATGCCAATTTTCTTGTCAAGTTCTGTTGACACAAATAACGTTCTTGTTTCCCAATAGGTGAACTGCCTGTTTGAAGTGTATTAAAAGACAATGCCGGCATAAATTTGTCGCTGGTATTAATAAAAGAAAGCAAAAATCAAGTACTTGTGATGCGCTTTTACAAAAAAAAAAAAAACAACTTTACCAAACTAATCAATCACTCCCATTAGCCTATATACGTATGTATGTGTGTGTGTATGTATGTATGTAAGGGGTATCACATTACCAGCATATTTTTGAGACAAATTAAGCAAATTATGTGTCTCTGTAACATCTATTGGAATGATAGTCTGTCTCCATTTAAAAATTAACGTTATCATTAACATTTTATGGCAAAACAACAGAATTATTTCCGATTGTTTAGCTCTCATCTTCTCTCCTCATTTAACGCAAAAAGACCAATTCTGCTGGTCATGCTGATGCTGATACTAAATCGCCATGGCGATGACGATGATGGTGATGGTGATGGCTCTCATCATGCTTGTCAGGACAATAAAGGTGATGCTCGATTGATTTTTTTTTTTTCTGTATTGAAATTTTATATCCTGCTTTCAACTCTCTGGAGTGTATGGAAAGGTTGCCTCCTTTTTGTTTTGTTTTTGTTTTTTTTTTTTTATTTAAAGTAGGGGTGGGGGGCGGGGGCGGTCCAATGTAACGGCTCATTCGTTATTGATTTTTAATACAAAATACTGTCGTTTATTCAGCTTTTCTAAACTGTTCCACATGAGCGATGATTGATTAGCCAATTACTTGTTGCCACCATACATTCTCTCTCTGTTGAACAAACGATGCTGATGGTGTCATCCAAAAACAATAAAGACGATAACGTTGATGAAGTTGTTGTTTTTATTCATATTGGCATTGGCGTACTGTTTCCTGGTCATGATTTTTAATTGTTATGTACACTTTGGCTTCACGGTGTCTGCTTGATTTAAAACTTTTTTGTGCAGTTGACATTTGCTGTTATTAGTTCAGTCAACCTTCTTTTTTTTTACTTTTTCTGTTTTACGTTCCGCCCTTATTTTCTTTGCAAATGTGTGGAGCCATTAATCATCGATTAATTAAAATAACTCCTCTGGGTAATTTGTTGTATTTTGATGAACGTGTAAACGTAAAAGTGATTTAATTTTAGGAAATTTTAATTCAATTTTTATTAATTTAATGCAATGATTAAAATCTTATCAATTATTGGCAGATATTTATAGATAGCCAAGCATATGTACATACATACATACGGATATGTGTACGTAGATAAAGAAAACCCAGTTTGAAATTTAGGTAAATTGGGTAAAAAAGACTGTCACCCATAAGACTGTGGATAGACACTTTTAAGCCACGTTTATACTCACTGGAATTCTCTGCGACTTTTGAAGAAGATAATTAGCATAACAAAGTCCATCCTTGGGAGTCTGGACTTTTATACAAGTAGTGTATGCAAAGGAATGTCGAATCCGACAACTTTACCAAGCATTCTCTTTTTAAGAAGGCTTTGTGTATGCCCTGTTCCCAGTCTTGGCTGGGTATAAAGCATCTTCTAGTCCAAATTCGAAACCACGTATACGGCGTTAACAGAATCCATTATTGTTTTCCCAATTCTGAATGTGCATCTAGGAAAAGGTTGGAGAGTAACTACCATACTAGGTCATGAAAAAGCTTCTCAAATTTGTCGTTTCGCATGCAACATGGGTGGCTCTAAAGGCCGGACTGTAATCATGATTGCAGGCCTATATTAAACTAAATTCATTCAACTAAAGCTAGGTTCAAGAGCAGTAAAACTTCATAATAACAGCATGAACAAAAAAACCAATGTTTTGGAAAAAAAAAGTTTTGTATGTGCTCAGCCTTCAAATAGAAAACTTTAATAATTCCTTGTCAATTTACGAACTGGACATAGTCTCTTGTGTATATGGGAAATTATTTTATTACTTACAGAATATATATAAGGATAGAAAAAAATCAATTCATATTTCTTATACGTGACGACAAAACCCATTAAAGTATCTTCAATAACTTCAAAAACACAATTTCTCGTTCCGGTCCTCTGTAAGACAATATTTACATTCGGTGCCGCCCTAAAGTATGCAACAAATTTGTTAAACATGTAAACATTTTGTTTATTTAAGGATAGAGTAACAAAGAAAAAGGAATTTTAAATAAAATATTTAAAAAAAACAAAGAAAGAAGAATAAGAACTAGAAGTAGAAGAGAAAATAGAGAAATCTACAAAACATGAAATTATTCTTTACCAATAAATAGTCCAACAAATAACGAACCATTCATCCATTCAAGCGTCTTAATATTCATTCACATTTTCAAAATACACAGACAACACACACACACATTCACAACATTTATGCATGCGTATGTTTAGGTAGGCTTGTATGTGTATGTGTTTCGAAAACAATCATAACTAAAATATACAACTAACGGTAAATATGGTATTATTTGTATGTATGTATGTATGTATGTAGATGGACAGATATACAAACAAACATAACTATTGCAAAAAAAAATAACAGCAACAACAACATATAACGAAAACTAAAAAAAAACAACAAAAAAATAAATAAATAAAGACAAGAGTTAGTAAGTTTAGTAAGAAGACGGGTAAAATGGCAAAACAAATGACTTGACAGTAGTAAAAGCGCCCTTTTTGCAAGTGTACGGAACGTTACGATGTTACGAACGGACACTGAAATTCGATTTATTGCGTGTTCTACTCTTATAACATTATAAATAAATAAATAAAAAAATAAAATAAAAATAAAATAAATCTTAATATTATAATAAAATAGCAAAGACAAAAATTAAAAATAAAACAGAAGAAGAGAAACAATTACAAAATATTACAGTGATATTCTGTTTATAACAGCAAAATTTATAATATTTTAAAATATTCTTTTTTAATATTAAAAAAAAAGAAAAACAAAGAAATAAAAATCAAAAATATACGCGCACATATCACACACACACACACATATGCATATAACAAAAGCAATAATAACTGAGCCGTAAACAAAAGCCTAAACAAATCAGGCATACGACAGTGACGTCTATCTTCTCTATAACAAACAACAGTAACAACCAACGCAAAGCCAAAGAAAGGCGACATTAAAAAAATATCTCACACACACACACACTTACTCCACTCCTATCAGCACACACTAAAAATACACATTCAAATAAAATATTCGCCATAATAATAACGGCAACAATATCAAAAGCAAATATAAAATCCTTTTGCTTTTGCTTTTGCTTTTTCTAAAATCAAAACTGATTAACAACAACAAACAACAAATATACGAAGGAAATATTACAATCGTTTTCTTTTGTGTGTGTGTGAGTGTATTACAATAGTAACAACAACAACACCACAAAAAACTTAAAGCCAAAGAAGTCAGGCAAATATCTACAGAAACAAACAAAAAAAAAACAAAGTTTAGTAATAGAACGAGAGACACAAAACAACAACTGATAGACAATCAAACCATTAAAGGCAGACAGAGAGAGACACTCAGACAGACAGACAGACAGGCGTACTGTACGTACGTAAGTAATAAATACAGGAAAGGCAAATTGAAACAAGGAAATAAACGGTCTAAGCAATTGAAACCCTGTAGAAATACTTATATTTACTACAACAACTACAACTACTACTACTACTATCATCACACTTACAATACAAGCAAATATACACTACAGCACGTTATATGGCAGCAGCAGCAACTTGATAAGGGGTGAGTAGAGCGAAATTATAAAGAAAATAAATAACCGGTTTTGCAGTTATAATAACGGAAACAAACGAAAAACGGTACTTATAAACTGAAATTAAAAAAAGAAAAGCAACTAAAAACAACAGTTGATGACCATGTTTCCTATGAAGACACGCTTTAAATCCGTGGTTTGAAACTTCTGATACCCAAAAGAATAGACATCCTTAGGCGTAGCTTCTTATGAAGCCATTTAGATTATCAATGTCCATTCTTATGCAATAGATGAAGAACATGTTCGTCCTGCCCTCTATGTCCCGTAATAAATGCAATGACTAGGCTAACTCTTCTCTTTAGAAATTTGAGAAGATATTGCGTATGCCCTTCTCCTAGTCTTGGCTGAATATGATGCATTATATTGCTGGGATACGAAACAATATATGCAGCGTTAACGGTTCACAAGGTCCACAAGCCAATCGAAAGTTTTGAAAGATTATACACTATCTGTCCAATTCATCGGCTTTGAATTTTATCGAAATGCCATTATGTTGCAATTCCCATGTAATGTGAGCCAGAGATCCGCAACGAGCATTCAATTTGATTCGCTTTGCTTGCTCTCTTTGTCTTTTTTTTTTTCTTCTTTCGTAAATGCAACAACAACTAAGACTGTAAATTTTGATGAATGATTCTCGAGTGACTCGAATCATTTATAAGTATTATACGTAGTATTTTTCTAAATTTATGAATCTGAATGAGTAGACGTATGAATCAAACATATTTCGAATGTTATGAGTTTGATATCAACGTTGTACTCATCATACTCATTGCAACCTGCACTTAAAAAGCAATGTCGTAGCGAGTACGAATGAATCAGAGTAGTTGAATTTCAATACTGTTGACTCACTTTCTTTGTCGTCGTGGTCTAGTAGGTAGTGTGTTGGCTTATTAGACGAAAGGCCCGGGTTCGTATCCCAGGTCAGACATCAAAACAAAAAATATTTGTTTGGCGACTTCCTCTCAGCAGATTTCTGGCAAAGACTCTGAAAGTAAAAATTGCCATGAAAAGCTTCTCAAAAATCTGTCGTTCAGAGTCGACTTTAAACTGTAGGTCCCACCACTCATGTATAAAATTAATGCACACAACATAAGTGGTGTGAGAAGCTAGGTCGTAATCCTTACTGAAGGGCTGTAATGGCCAATTTTGTATGTATGACTCACTCATACTCAAAATTTCATGAGTATTTATGAGTAGCGAAAAAACCAATTTATTGCTGATCTCTGATGTGTAACTGTTTGCCATCTCGTTGTAAGCCTCGCCCAGTGGTCTCACATCCACATGGCTGTCAGAAAGCATGTAATTTCCTTTTAAGAGACATTTTCATTTCAAGAAATCATACAGCAGATAGTAGAAATCCTTTTGTAGAGCACTGTGAAAATACTACTTCAGTAAATGTGGGAATAAAAACGATTATGAATACGATCGTAAAAGAAGGGAGACCAGTTTCAATCAAAAAGAATTTTAAAATCCCTTATGTATTATTGACTATTAGAAGCCTTCACTCGCAATGTATTCGTTAATTGCATCCATGAAAGGCGGTTAGATTTAATCGAATACCTATTGAACATGGAAATTTGTTTCGTTTTAAAGTAGTATAAGCAAATATCCGGTTATTCATAATACTGAGTAATAATAGTTTCCAATATTTATTTTGTATTTATTTTGTACGAAACATGTTCATACATATGCATGTAGTCAGTCAGTCATTGATATTGATATTATTCTTCTTCTTCTTTTTATTTCTTTTTGTTCTACATAGTATTCCTTACATGTGTTGCTATTCAAATATAAACTCAATATTCTCTTTCACACACTCTCTCTCTATCTCCCTCCTTCGGTATGATATTAGTACGTCCATGTTAAAATATGAAGGCATTCAAACAAACATTTTAAAAATTTTATTCTGCTTATACGTATGTATGTATGTATGTATGTATGGGTTGGTGTCTGTATTACAAGAGTATTTGTAAAAGGAATACAAAAACAATATTTTTCCATATTTTATTTCATATTTTATTTGCATTCCTTTCCCCTTTTTACTCTCTGCTGTTTTATTATTATTATTTTGAACTAAAATATTAATTAAAAACAAACAAGTTTAATATTTGAAACAGAAATGGCAACTACATACACATTTGCAGAGCTTGAAAAGAATCAATTCTTTAAAATTATATTCTTTTAGGGATTAACATAATTTTAATTACACAATTCTTTACGATGACATTTTTTATTGAATAGTAGCGGGACCTACTGTCTGAAAGGAGGTTACCTAAGAAATATTGTTTCTTATTTCGTTTTATTTGAGCTGTCTTAGCCAGACTTTGAACCATAGGCTCACTACTCTAACTACTAGCCTATGCGATCTCCAATAGAAGAAAATTTGTGGCCTTTTACAGAAAATAAAATTTTATTTTTTTAAATTCTTTATTTTAATAAATAAAAATGGAAATAAAAAAAAATTCCGAACAATACCTCTGAAAGTAAGTTGACTGATAAAACGCCAGCAACTTAAAAGCTAAAAAGGTTGCCTGTGATGGATTATTTGAAAACTTTTTCTATTTCCACGGGATTTAACTCTGGAGTTGCAATTTGTAGAGGACGTGTACTTGTCAACTGTGATAAGTTCAGTACCCGGAATACCAATTGAGCCATTATATAACGTCCTAGCTACTTACACCACTCGTGTTATGTGCGTTAATTTTATACATGAGTGGCGGGATCTACAGTTTAAAGTCGACTCCGAACGACAGATTTTTAGAGAAGCTTTTCATAACAATTTTTACTCTCAAAGTATTTGCCAGAAATCTGCTAAGAGGAAGTCCCCGCAAAAGTATTTTCATATTTTCGTTTTGATGCCTGACCAACGGGATTCGAGCTCGGAACTTGCGTTTAATAAGCCAACAAAATACCTACTAGACGACGTCGTCTTCAATTTATTGCGTTTGTCGTTATGTTTATTAAAACATAATTTAACAGAACGTACATGTAAGTTATCAACGCCAGAAGGTCAGCAGTTTTGAAGAAAAACTTTTCCCGGTAATTTAATATGCTTTCCACTGGCCAATTCAACGCGAGTGTATGTACCAGAGATCAGAAAAACGAGTTTTATGGCAGAATATATCGAAAAAAAAGTTCTTGCACTTGCAACATTACAATCTGCTGTACTAGCCATAGAATGGTGAAAAATATGCTGGTTCCATGGCTAACATTGCATTGTTTGCCATAAACCATAAGAGAAATCTTCAATTCTTTAACTAGAGATGGATTTAGAAGTACTTTTAGTGGCTTTGATTCATAATATTTTCATTATGAAAATACTTTCGGGACTCCCAGTGTTATTATTCTTTTGCAAATTAAACTGCATCCACAAGAATTCATAAATTTTTGCTTGACATTTAAAAAAAAAAAATGAAATTTATGTTCCATAAAATCTCCATGGAATTCATTTATTTACGGCCGCGGTTTGTACGTTGTTGAAACACTTTTTATTATTTTATTTTGTTTTTTTTTTTTTTCTTTTTTTGTGCACTTAGTTAGTATAATGAATTATAAGAACAACGCCATCGTTGTCGACATCATTATCGTTGTCATACATGAAATGTCTTGTCATTGTTAACTTGACCAAAAAGGATAATACTTTTGCCTTGGCTGTGTTTTGTTTTGTTTTTAATTTTGCCGCAGAAAATAAAAACAAGTTTAAAACAACAACCAGGCGGAGCTGTTTAGCTTAGCTAGACCAAGCTAAAGAAAGGATAAAAAAATAAAAATTATCCGTAATAATTTATGTCAAAAATGTCAAGTTATGAAAATAATGTCATTTATATTAAATATAAAAATAGAAACATTTCTATGTATGTATGTATGTATGTATGTGAGTAAGAGAATAGTTCAAGTATTTAACTTTAAACACTTTGTACTACCTACAGAGCAGCATATGGTTGGTGTTGCATTGAGTATGTTTAGCCAATTTAACAAGAGTCAAGACTGTGTCGGTCAGTACAAGTGTAAGTGGATGTGTAATTAGGGTGGTAATTAGGGTGGTAATGCAGTAGTAGAAACTTATTTTAGTTTTTTCTTGTTTTGCTTTGCTTTTTAATAATTTATTAACCACAAATACCCTGGATATCGATTAGAATTTTTCACTATAAATTTTCCTGTAGAAAGGCTTAAAGCCTTAAGGCGCCAAAATGAAATACAACGGCATACAGGCCGGCCTGTTTAAACACAAAAAGCAAAAAAAATATCACTTTCCCCAGGTTAAAATCTATGCATGTGTGTATGTATGCGTTTCGTTTTGAGTAGCAAATAATTTTACATGCATTCACACTCATACACACATACGTACTCACCACACATATGACCACAGATGACAATGTGAGGTCATACTTAAGCTGAAACAGTGGTGAACAGGGGTAATTAATGGTCACAACCATCAACTAAACGACACAAGTCCTGAGGGGAACTTTTCTTATATAAAATACTCGTATTTTATTAATACCACCCATTTGTTGTTGTTGTTGTTGTTGCTGTTGTACTTGAAATTCCTTTTAAGACATTCTACAACAACAACAAGAACATCAACTACAACGCATAAAAATAAAATAAGATGTATAAACGTACACATGTTGGGACACACACACATAATAATGACAACAACAACAACTACCATAACAAAAATAATAAATATTTTAGTGATGTACGTTCGACTCTTTAAAACTGTAAATAAAAAAAGGAAACACACACACACACACACACACACACTCCTGCTCACATAATCATGGGCCAAGAATAAATACCGTTAGAAAGAAAATGACCTTCTTTTTCCTCTTGAATGGCTAATAAAATTCTGAGAAAGCCAATGAATTTGAAAAAAAAACGAAAAAACTGGAACACTTCTTAGGGAATTGGGCTTTACCCGAAGATTTTTCCTTTTTTTATGTGTTTTTTTTGTTGTTGTTGTCTTGCAAGTTTACAAAATTTCTAAATAGAAGAAATAAATATTCATTTTATAGTTGAAATAAAATGTCAGCAGGAGTTTAATACAAAAAAAAAAAAAATGAAATGAAATGACACCGAAATAAATAAAACATCAATGGAAATTATATCTTTTGAAAGACATTTAAAATGTCAAAGGTTAAAAAGATCATTCAAATATACGATACAACGATACAAACATTAGATTGTGTTTGTATTAAGCAAAGGAAGATTTTCGTTTTATTTTATTTTGTATATAAAAAATCCATCTATACAACTGTACAACTAAACTATTATTAACCTAAAGATGTCTTTGAAGCTGTCCATACAGAGTCCCTTCCAGACATTCGACTGTTTCGCATTTGGGTTTCTCAACGACAGGAATGTGCCTCTTGCTAAAACTGGCACTACGGAAAATTCAAACGAATTCCTACATGAGATAGGCATTCTTCTACAGCGCGGCAAACATGATCGCACAAAAACTCCATTCATATACAAAGAAAATGTGGTATAAGGAACCTGCTTGTAGAAAAACCAGACAGTATTGGTCCGAAATGGTTATATGCAGAACAGAATTTCCATTGAATATGTCTTGGCTGCGCCGTTGCCAACAAAAATGATGTCAATCTAGCGATTAAGCGCAGGATAACTCTTTCCAATAGGTACTACTATGCCTCTATAACGCACTGATGCAGCAGCCCCTGTGAGTATTTTCCTCTCTCTCTCTCTCTCTCTCTCTCTACCCCTCTCTCTCTCTACCCCTCTCTCTCTCTCTCTACCCCTCTCTCTCTACCCCTCTCTCTCTCTACCCCTCTCTCTCTCTCTCTACCAGGGATGGGAAATTGGTCTTAACAAATTGTACTAACGTTCACAAGAAATTGTACTTTTTTCACCCCGATTGTTCTAAATTCAATTTTTTTTTTAACTTTATTTTTTATTATAAATTAATAAAAATATAAATGACAATTCATTTCATTGTGTTTAGTATTAATGTAAATGAACAAAAATAACAGTAAATTTTTCAGTTTTGACTTCACTATAAAAATTAAGGTTTTTAGTCTTTGCAAAATTATAGCACCAGTCTCATTTTTGTTCAATAAGAAACTTTATTTACCAAAAATATTTATACTTAAAACTTAATAAACCCCCTCTTATTAAAGTAAATATTCGGTCTTTGATATTCTTAGAAAGATTATTTAATATTTCTCCGTCTATTTTCATTCACTCTTCGATCATTTTTAATTTCAAATATTCAGCACTGGCAAATTGTCTGGTATTTTGAATATAATCTTCGGACAAGAATGGGGAATTCTTTTTCAATAATATTCATATCAGGAGAGCAAGCTGGCCACGATAAAACCTCAATAGATTGTTTACAGAACCATTACATCCTCTGTCTGCTGATATGAATTCTAGCATTGTCCTGTTGTAAAATATATTTTTTCATTATTTTCTCTCAAGAAGAGGAGCAAACTAAAGCTAAGAACAGTAATGTACTCCGTACTATACTTTCGCGTAGATGGAAACTGAAATTCAAGGCAACCACTTAAAGAAATAACTCCACAGTAATCCTATATCCCCAAAATTTGAATTTCTAAGGTCACGACAGTAGTATTGCAAGTCATGTGGTTTATCTAAGTTCCACTTTTTTTCATCAAAGAATGTAACCTGAAGACAATTCATTGTTTGTTATTATTGAAATGCTAGTGGTGCTATAATTATGAAAAGCACTTTATAATAGGTAAATTTAACAACTTACTTTAATGCTTAACTATAAAGGAATAAAAAAGTTTATGAGATCTAAATTTGAAATCACTATTTAGGATTCCGAATAAGCCAGAAAATCTTGTCACATCTTACAGACCTATTAGTTTGTTGGTAACTTTCTCCAAAATATTTGAAAGAATATTAATGAGTAGATTGTTGCCAATCTTGGAAAAATTGAGCAATGCCATCGTATTATATCTCTCATAAGAGATACTTTGGAAAATAAAAAATATTGTTCTGCAGTGTTCTTAGATGTGCAACAAGCATTTGATAAGGTCTGGCATAACGGATTACTTTTTAAACTCAAAAAACTACTACCAACTCCATTTTATCTATTACTAAAGTCGTATTTAAGTGAAAGACATGTAAAAGTAAATGACGAAATATCAGAAATATGTGATATAAATTCAGGAGTTCCACAAGGCAGTGTTCTTGGACCAATATTATATACAATTTTTACATCAGATATGCCTGGGTCCGACGATATTCTAGTTGCAACTTATGCGGATGATACAGCTATCTTAGCTTCTAGCTCCTGTCCAGTAGAAGCTTCGAACCTCATACAAAATCATCTATATCAAATTGAACACTGGTTGTCCAAATGGAACATTAAAGTCAATACTGAAAAATCGGTACATGTTGTATTCAACTTACGCAAAGGAGTTTGCCCTCGTGTAACTATAAATAATAGCGAAATTCCCATAAAAGACAGTGTGTAAAATATCTTGGTCTTCATATTGATAAAAGGTTAACATGGAAAGAGCACATAAAAGCTAAAAAGAAACATCTTAAAATAAAAACTAAACGACTACATTGGCTGCTGGGCCCAAAGTCCCAATTAAACATTGAAACTAAACTTGTAATATATAAGACTATTCTTAAACCAGTGTGGACCTACGGCATCCAGTTGTGGGGAACTGCAAGTAACTCAAATATTGAAATTCTCCAACGGTACCAAAATAATACTCTGAGATTAATTGTCAACGCACCAAAATATGTATCTAACAAAACAATTCATGATGATTTATTTATTCCAAAAATTACAGATGAAATTAAGAAGTTTAGCGCAAATTATCTTGAACAATTAAGTAATCACTGTAACCCATTGGCAATATCATTACTAGACGATACTAATGAAGTAAGAAGGCTTAAGCGATATCATATTCTTGATTTACCCTTCCGATAACCTTATGTTTACGATGTTATGGACTTTTTCCAAATAATTTCAATTTTAATATTCTCAATTCTGCTAACTATTGATAATATTTCTTTTGTATATTTGTATATATTTTTAGTTTTACTTTTCCTTTATTATACTAATATTTTTATTTTATGATGTTGTTGTGCTTACTGGAGCCCAACAACGAATGAATTGTTAAAATGTATCTAATTTGCTTATTATCCTATATAGGATAGATTGTAAATAAAGTTTGTTATGAGAAAAAAAAACTATTTAGGATAAATTTTGTACCAGCAAACTATTTGATATTTTAAAATTGTTGCAACACTAATGACTAAATGACTTCAATAAATCCCCCTTGTTTGGATTAAATTAGAGGCAGTCAAAGGAAACAGTCCATTTGTCCCTTTGATTTTTATTAAATTTTGGTATGAAAATATCCTGGAACGGATAATATTCCTTTTATAACTCTTGATATGTCAAGTTAGCAACGAGTTGCCATATGCAAATGAAACGAAAACAAAAAATCGTATACACTGATGAGACAGAATATTTGTGTGATGTAATAAAGTAGGGAACATTTTTCAATGAGGTGCTATGGTGTTTTTGACATACAAATAGTGCTAAAAAAAGTACAATTGTACCAACTTTTCCATCCCTGGCATGTGTTATATTTTCAAATATTTCAAAATTTCTTTTTTTGTTTCTTTTTTATTACTATACAGTTAAGGTTAGCAATTTAATGATAATTGTTATTGTTTTTTTTTTTTGTACCATTTATATGTATGTATGTATGTATGTATGTATGCATATAGTATGTCTATATTGTAAATGTCATTTAACATTCGCCCCACCATGTACGGCGTGTGTACATATGTTTAGTATCTTGATAAGATTTTTCTTTAAGTGAAATTGTAAGTGTCGGAGCATTAAATGGCATTCATTTCTTTAAGCACGATAAGAATCATACGTTAATGTGGCAGGTATTATATTTGCTTTTCTGTTTGATTGTTATATTTTGTTTTTTTTTTTTATTGTTGGCATTTATTTTATTTTATTTTTATTTTTATAATTTATTTATAGCATGGCTTTAAAAAAAGATGGTTAAGAATTTTAAATCAGTTTTTTTTACTAGAATATTTACAATAAAATTCTTTCTTTGAAAAAAAAAGAACAAACTGAAACCATAACCATAGTTTAAGCATTGTTAAGCAGTTTGTCAAGTAGTAATAAATTCACAAGTTTATGGATTTTTGTATAACGCCACTGGTATTTAAAATCTAGAAAATTATTCACAAGCTTTAGATGTTGAATATTCAATATTCATAAGAGGTTTAATAAAAACTTTAAAGATTTCCACTCGATAGTCGTAAAATAGTTAGTGAAGCTAAAAGTCAAGCATTGTAAACTTTTACAAATTTTATTAAATTAGTGGGGTAAGAGTTTTAAAAATTTTATTTTAATAACAGCCTTTGCGAAATATAAAAAAAAGGCATGCCACTTGGATGATTAGACTTCCGCCAATGCCATATTCTATACTAAATTATACACAACAATTTGCAAACAAAAAAAAAAGTATTTCTCTTTGAATAACAACAAAAAAAATGCCTAAAAAATATTTCTGTTCATATTTTATTCTATAAATAGTTTCTAATGGCCATTAAAAAAAAAAAAAAAACTTATAATGTTAGAAGAAGAACAAAATGAAACAAAAACACTGTAACAAACGCATTTAAGCACTCTAATCACCTCATTTAGGCGGTGTCAGGGGTGTTAACTAAAAATTAGCAAAAAAAAAAAACAAAAAAATAGGAAAAATACGTAAAAAAATATAAGAGAGAAATAAATATCAACCATTAAGCGCATACATATGTATGTACAGTGAGCGCCAAATAAAAGTAAACACCTATGATTATTTTAATAACATGAGAAATAGTGCAATACATACATATATGACACAGTATTTTGTAATTAATTGTAATTCAGAGTAAAATTACACACATACATACACAATTGGCCATTACAACCCTTCAGCCAGGATTACGACCTAGCTTCTCACACCACTTATGTTATGTGCGTTAATTTTATACACGAGTGGCGGGACCTACAGTTTAAAGTCGACTCCGAACGACAGATTTTTGAAAAGCTTTTCATGGCAATTTTTACTCTCAAAGTCTGTGCCAGAAATCTGCTGAGAGGAAGTCGCCGAAGAAATATTTTTCGTTTTGATGTCTGACCTGGGATACGAACCTGGGCCTTTCGTCCAATAAGCCAACACACTACCCACCAGACCACGGCGACTTCAGAGTAAAATTAATATCATTAAAATCGAATAAGATTGTTTTCTGCATACATTAATGTAGTTATTAAAAGCCTAGAATACTTCCTAAGGGTCCTTTTTCGACTTTTTTATTTAAAATACATTTATTTAAACAAAATAATCTTTCTGTATGGTGGTTAAGAGTATCTGAAAGTAGAAATCTAAATGGATTCTTGTAGAATATGTTACTGGCTACAGCTCAACGAAATTCAACGAAATCGCTAAAGTAGTTTCCTCTGAATCGTGGTTCCCAAGTAGTTAAGTAGTTTTATATTTGTGTGAAGATAAATTCGAATCGAAAACCAAAGATGCAAACCCACATTTTTAGCACCGCCACTTCGGGCCTGTAACAGGATAAACTTTGCTAATAACAGAGCACTGTTAATTGTTTAAAAGTAGCTGGAAGTAAATTAGTCTTTTGCTTTGCAATTATTTTAGGTTATTGATATAAAACTTCATTCTCATTATGATCATTAGTATTTGGGATCAATGTTGAAATGTAAATAATGGCAACTCTCCAAATTATTCCCGCTATTCCACTACCACGGTTGAAAAGAGTACCCTCTGGACTACCGTTTGCATATAGTCTACATGGTGTGATATTTCTTATATGTTCCAAAATGGCCACTGATCTTCTAGAGAATTTCCAAGAAGAAAAAAATTTATATTTACAAAGCCAATTTTCTCCATACCATATCATTTTATGCGATGTGACTATGTTGTTAATTGTATTAAGAGGTCTTGGAACCTTCCTTTGTATATAGTATGGTATTCATAGACGTAGAATATTTCTCAAAATGAGCTTCTAAACAAGAGGTTTTGTTCAGATGGATACTGTTAAATAGCTAACACTGCTCTGTTAAGGGCAAATTTTGTTTTGTTAAGACAAAAGAAGAAGTCGCCGTGGTCTAGTGAGTAGTGTGTTGGCTTATTAGACAAAAGGCCCGGGTTCGTATCCCAGGTCAGACATCAAAACGAAAAAATATTTCTTCGGCGACTTCCTATCAGCAGATTTCTGGCAAAGACTCTGAGAGTAAAAATTGCCATGAAAAGCTTCTCAAAAATCTGTCGTTCGGAGTCGACTTTAAACTGTAGGTCCCGCCACTCACGTATAAAATTAACGCACACAACATAAGTGGTGTGAGAAGCTAGGTCGTAATCCTGACTGAAGGGTTGTAATGGCCAATTGTGTGTGTTGTGTGTGTGTAAGACAAAATTTTATTCTGTTAACGCAAAATGTGGAGCCGCTAAAATAAAATGTGGCGTTTACTACCATTTGACGCTCACTGTATATGTATGTACAGTTTATTCAGAGTTAACGACTACAATAACTACAGCAACAACAATCTTAAGTAGTAGGGATATAATTTATTAAATTATTACTTATAAACACTCAACAGCAGAAAAACAAAAAAAGAATAAAAAATAAGCCCCTCTCTTATAAACGTCTAAAAAGTGTTCAAAAAAGCAAGTATAAAAAGCAAATAATAAAAAAAGTGAATGTTTTATCAAACTGAACTAAAATGACATCAAATTATTGATAAGAAAACATTCATTTGATTTGGAAATCAATAACCAGTTATTGAAAAACCAAAGTTTTGTTTAAAAAACATAATAAATTACGGACGTCGTTTAAAACAATTTTAAAAAAAAAAAAAAACAAAATTCTCCAGTTCCGTTGATGAGGCAGGCATTAAAAGGTGATTGCAATTTTCAATAAATTTCCATTAAATGGTCGTTGTAATAAAAATCAAATAAAATTGATCTTAAATTACAATTCAATTAGAAAGTAAGCAGAGCTTTAAAGGAATAAAAGAAAAGCGATTAAATTTTTAGGAATATTTGAGAACGATTTCACAGAAAGTCACAATAATTAGAAACAGTGTCACAGGGTTTTTTTTTTTTGATTTGGTCTATCCAACGCAACGTCATCTATGTAATTATAGCCCCTAGTTGGTATCTTAGAACCATCACTAGAATCTTAAAAAGATGTTGATTTTTCCTAAACTACCTTTTGCTAGACATTGGATGTCCAAGCATTCTAGTTCACAGGTTCTCAAGCGCCAGAGAGATGTTCTGTGGCCTCCTTTTCTTCTTCATTGTTGCAGTTTCTGCAGTCTCTTTGGCATGAACACCCAGAAGCTAGTGTCCTGTGGCCACCGCTATGAGTTTCCCTTGATGGAATCCTGACATTACTTACTTATTTAATTAGCCATTAACAATTGTCGTAACGCATTCTTCTAAGCGCCTCTGATTCTTGCGCGCCTATGCTGGTTGGTCAAACCAATCGATGAATGGGCTTCCTCAATTTGAGCCTTCCAACGCCAAGAAGGTAGTCCTCTTCGTCGACTTCCGCAAATACCCAAATACCCGCCTTACCGGAGCATCCTCCCCCATTCGAACGACATGGCTGAGCCTTCGCTGTACAACGTCTATGTCGTTGAGGAGCTCATACAGCTCACTGTTAGATGGGATGCGGAAATCGTCGCCAGCTCGCACTGGACCGAATACTCGCAAGGCTGCTGCATCAGTGCTTAAAAGGGTGCATGCTTCTGCGCCATAAAGAAGCACGGGGAGCTCATACAGCTTACTGTTAGATGGGATGCGGAAATCATCGCCAGTTCGCACTGGACCGAAGGACCGCAACTTTTCTCTCGAATACTCCGAAGGCGGCTGCATCAGTGCTTAAAAGAAGCACGGGAAGGATGAACTTCTTGTAAAGTATTAGTTTTGTCGTACTAGAGAGGTCTCCGCTACCCAATTGCCTATCGAGATCATAGTAGCACCTGTTGGCAAGAGTGATCCTGCACTTGATCTCTGGATTGAGATAATTTTTGGTGGTAACGGCGAAGCCAAGATAAAATACACATAAACACACATGAATTCGATGAAATCCTTATTTCATTATATTAACGGCTTTTAGATTGCTTACAGTAACCGCTCCTTTTAAAGATGTTTCCGACCAATCTCTCACATTTGCTTACTTTAGGTGTTATATCGACGGTAGTTTGACGAATGTTGGCACACGTATACCTACAGCACTTTCAACACGATGTAGTCATTAAGATTGCTACCTTTTTGTGGCTACAGATAAGCTTAACTTAGGTCAGGCAGGTCAGATATCAAAACGAAAAATATTTCTTCGGCGACTTCCTCTCAGCAGATTTCTGGCAAAGACTCTGAGAGTAAAAATTGCCATGAAAAGCTTCTCAAAAATCTGTCGTTCGGAGTCGACTTTAAACTGTATGTCCCGCCACTCGTGTATAAAATTAACGCACACAACATAAGTGGTGTGAGAAGCTAGGTCGTAATCCTGACTGAAGGGTTGTAATGGCCAATTATGTATGTATGTAAGCTTAACTTTGATGGTTAATATAGAGCTCTCGCCATATGGTTTGGTTGTCTTCGATCATGTATTACTCAACAACAGAACCAAGATTATAGCTGCGGAATTAAGTGGGATTTTAAGTACAGAAAACATATGTAATAACATATGTAAAAAAAATAAACACTTTCAAGTCGCAATGAATTGTTGTCAATTGTGACTTACTTCTGGCGCTATGTGTTTCAGCCTATGTAGTATGTCTGTATCATTCTAATTGTATACATAAATTATCAATAAAATTTTATCTTAAGGCTTTTAATAACATAACGAAGGTCATTTAACCACAATTTATGTAGCTAAGAATATAAAAATTGGATTTTTCTTTTACAACATGTTTGGCACCTCAAACGGGGATTTATGAATCGTAAATATTTTGTTTTTAATTTTTCTATTTTTTTAAATTTTTATTTTAAAGTATTAAACACGTTTAAAATATGTATTTAAACAACTGGAAACAAATTTAATTAATGAAAAAAAAATATTCATTAAAGATTCTAATTTATGCATTTTAAGGCGATTAAATTATCTTGTAAATATCAAAGCAGTTGACCGTTTGTTTCTCTGTAAATCATCATTAGTGAGCCACAAAACAAGATTTGCTTTTGGAAGATTATTAACCTGATTATAAGGTATTACAAAATCGAAATCGAATCTACAAACAATTCAATTTCAATCAAATTCGATTTGAATGCGTTGCAAACAATTTAGTTTGAAATTTAAAATACGCGCGTTAAAACGTTGTACAAAGATTCTTTCAAATGCAATTTTATTTCGATTTTTTCCTTTTTTTTAAATTAATTTGTAATAATAAAACGCTGTTTTATCTTTTCATCCTAAACAATACAAAAAAATTTAACAGAAAAAAATCTAAACAAATCAGTGTTAAACGCATTTGAATTTTAAAAACCCCCCAAAAAAAAAAATAGGAAGAAAAAAGTTTTTGTTTATACCTCAACGGTAGCGTTTTTATGGCACAAGTTTTATTACAAAATAATCAACACGCGGCGGCCACAACACCAAAATCTAAATCGAAAAACGAATTTAAAACAACAAAACATTTTACAACAAGCAAAAATCAACAACAACAACAACAACAATAACAACAGTAATGTTTCAAATAAACAAAACCAAAAATAGGAGGGAAAAACTCATCATTCTGTTAACGATATAAACAAATAAAAAAAACAAAAACAAAAAACAACAACAACAACACTAGAAATGACTATAACAACCATATTAATGTAGTTTATCCTCTAACGGTTCACAACTTATCGATGTTGATGTTGTCGAGTTCCATTTTTTTTTTGTTTTTTCTTCTTCTTCCTTTTTGTGATACTCGATGAGAGTGTTGCGACAAAAAAAAAACATAAAAAAGGTCAAAACTGTTAACCCTTTCGCTACAAGTTTTTACTGGGTTGCTAAAAAAATCCAATTTTTTGGACTATGGCTATAATTGGCCCTAACAACAACAATCAATGCTCGATTTAAGAAAAAATCTATCCTAAATGTGTTTTTTGCACTGTATCCATATGGATACATATTTCAGTTATGGTAAAGAAAAATGCTAGTATATTATACTTTTTATATTTGAGATTTTATTAATTTCAGTTGTTTTAACACATAGAATACACTTTTTTACAACAAAAGCAAACACTGCAAATATTATAATAAACAAACTAAGAATTATAAACCTAAAATTCATATAATTAAAAAAAATAAAGACAAAAATAATATTTGTTTTACACAAAAATAATCAAAATGAAAAAATAAAATTTTACCAATAATTTATTCATTTGATTTATAATAAAACTCCTTGTAGCAATTTCTCGATTCATTAGGAATGCACAGGAAAACATTGCACTTTGAGTACTTGTTGCTAGTTTGACCCTTACATTCTCTGACTTTGCATCTTAATTTGTCTGTCGCATGTTTGGGCCAATGCTGATTTTTATCATATCGAACAGAAGTGTAGGGTGTAATATTAGGTTTCTAGTCAGAGGCCATTGGATTATTTGGGATGTCCTCATTTAGGAATGACGTTGGGCGTCCTCTTTTACGGGAACATGCCTGTTGCTTGCACCGAGCTAAAAGCCTATTCGCAATATATTACGAAAGATCAATAAGTCCATATACTTATTTTTCGAATTATTGATTTTGTGATCCATTCGGTACTGTGACCAAAAATCTTAAGAGTCCACTTCCCATATCTTATAGAAATTCTATATAAAGAAAGGAGGAAATCCATTTTATCTACTCCTCCCATATTGATTTATACTCTGATACAATGTTTGGTTGTGTTATTTTAAAGTTTTTCTTTTTTCTTTCAGAAGAAAATCGGGACACTTTATTTACGGGTTCATTGCCATGGATTGATGATAAGAGTTGCACAATTCCTCCATCAAGCCCTTTGAGAAGAAAAATATTGTCTGCTCTTTCTACACGGTAGTCAAAACTTCCACGATCTTCTTTTTTCAAATCTTTCTCAGATTTCTCTTATATATGTGTATATAATTTATAACCACAACTGGCGTTTGTATCCATATGGATGCATACAATGTTTAAAAAATCCAAACAGATTTATTTTTGTTTTAAACAAAAAACTATTAATGCAAAAAGTTAATATAAACATTTTTCTTCATGTTGGATGTATTTTTTTTTTAAATTATGGTCACATATTTATATAATATCTACTCTTCTAGCTTTCATACTAAAAAAATTGTGTATAATGCTCTCAAAATTTATATTATTTGTAATTTCTTGTTCTATTGACAATATTGCAAGATTTTGTACTCTTAATTGACTCATTGTAGAACGAAGATAATTTTTTATCAACTTTAATTTTGAGAAGCTTCTTTCGCAACTAGCGACACTGATTAAAATTATTAAAAAAATTCTTAACAAAGCTACAACGTTGGGAAGAGAATTTTCCCACCTATACTGCTGAAGAAATTTTAGCAGATCAAGATGGCCCTTCTTCCCGTTTTTCCAATGTTTTGACTCTTATTTTACTGTAGGTACAGCCATAAAAACCTCTTTCTTTATCAATGTCAATCAAGTCATTTATTTGACATTCAAATTCTTCATTTATTAGGTTACACGTTATTATACAATAATATTTTCTTACAAGGCCATGCAACGGACCGAAGCGTTCAAGAAATACTTTTCTTCAATGGTGAACATACCATAAATGATCTTAAGAGCTTTTCGCCATTAGGCAAAATTTGAAAAAACCAGTCCTGACTCAGTTTTCTTGTTTCACCTTTGACTTCGATTGTATTATTAGGACGTTTTACTGCTTAGCTGAAGTCGGAGTCCAAATTTTGAATTGCAAAAGGATCTTGACGTATCAGAAATACTCTTATATTGTCGTCAATTTTGATAGGCCATAATCCAATATCTTTCATAGAAATAGACGGAATAATTTGTGCAGCAGATTCTTCATCAGAACTTGATGAACTTTCTACTTCTTCGCCAGTGTATGAAGCAGGTCTTTCCTATTCAACAACATTGGATAATGTTTTTCAGCCTTCGAGGGCTGCTTCTTAGCCCGTATTTGAGGCAACAATACTAAAAAAACTAAAAGTTGACTTATGGGAGATATATTTGTGTAGTGCTCCAGTATTTTTAGTCTGTATTTCGTCCCTTCTCTTCTTCTTCTTTCTAAATGACGCACCACTTTCTTTTACTCGTTTCATATAAGAAATGCCGCCCCAAGGTAAATGCCGCCCGGTGCGGACCGCACCCACCGCACCCCCCTAGGTACGCCACTGACCATAATACAATACAATAATCCAACTTGCTCTTGTAAAAGTGAATTTTCCTGTAGCGAAAAGCATATGGACACTACTTGCTTGCTTGACCGACAATAAATTTTCTTATGACTTGCAATTTATCTTTTCTATTGTTTTGGGTGCTTTAGTCAGGTCCATCCCAAGCTCAGTTTAGTGAAGTGGCACGAGTGTATTGTTTTTTATTTAATGTGTAAATATTTGATAAAATAAAAACTCGATTCTTTTTTCTCTTTTTACTTTTTATGATTTTAGCAGAAAGATGTTTTCTTTTTCTTTCTCCAATTTTTTTTTTTTTTTTTTGAGAAGATTGTTTTCTTCATCTTGTTTGTACCATTCATTAGTTGTGTTATATGAACTAAATAAATATTTATTTATTAAGTATAATTACAGTGTTTTCTAAAAGTATACAAACACTTAATATTTTTAGAAAAAAAAAATTTAATAAAATAGTTATACTATGTTCAGACATGCACTTTTATTAAATCAATATTCGGTTTATTGAGAACAATATTTTTAGCGTTCAGACATACATATAATATACGAAAATTTAAACAAAACAGCTGATTGCTTCAAAAAAATTGCTTTTAATTTAATCGCGAAAATTAGTGTCAAAAAATATTTTTAGAAAAAATGGAAAACAATTTAACATTGTAGAAGGCATTGCTAATGATTAACGCCGAAACGCCGAGCTGTTGCGGTTAATAGGGACTACTTGTAACTCCAAAGTGGCTTTCCTCAGAAGGATGAGACATAAAAATTTTATAATATTGGATAGCTAGCAGAATAGAAAGCTTTTGCTTATGGCACTGTCGTTGTTTACATTTGAGTTGTCAAATATCAATAGAAAGTGTTCGGAAAAATGTAATTTTCTCACTGAACGTACTTATGACAGTGTTGTATTTGAAGTTTTAATCAATATTATAACAATTTATGAATTTATTGACCAATAATTAATAATCAATAATGCCGTTTATTGCGATTTTCTCAATATAAGTGCATGTTTGAACATAGTATTACGAGATAATAGTCGCTGTAGACGAATCGTGTAAATATTGAGTAGAGGCAAGTGGAAGTCAATAACATCATGCATATTGTTAAGTAAGAGTACAATGAGTACTTCAAATTTTGGATATGAGTAGTATGAGTATGATATTTAAAAATAAGTATGACTGCTTATAAGTATCAGAAATTATATGTATGACTCGAATCTATACTTATCGTTTTGAATACTCATTGCTGATCTGTGATACGAATGCAATTCTTTATTATTTAAAATTAAAGTTACTAGGTCCTCACGTCTGGACTGCCAGACAGAGTGTCAGCAGGGCTCTAATAAGATTTCTTTCTATATATTGTGCTGGAAATGTATTCTCTGCATATTACCGCATTTAATTTCTTTCTATACCGGCTTTTCGTATATTTTTTCGTTACCTGCACTACAGAAGAGATTTTTAATGGATTTATTTTCGATCTCTTTTCTTAACATAAACTAACCCATCCTAACGTAACTTGCTTTTACGTTTAATGCCTTCTTATTCCTGTACTTTTAATACTCATTAAATATTAAAAGACTTTCCTTAGATATATGAACCCCTAGGGTAACTTTTTCCTATACATGCCACGCCCATTATTTACTGATTTTAGTCCTATTTATTTCCCCAAAACTTCATGTTTACCTCGTAATAATTTCACAAACAAACTAATTTGAAGAAGAGAATGGAAGTCGCCGTGGTCTAGTGGGTAGTGTGTTGGCTTATTAGACAAAAGGCGCGGATTCGAATCCTAGGTCAGACATCAAAACGAAAAATATTTTTTCGGCGACTTCCTCTCAGCAGATTTCTGGCAAAGACTCTGAGAGTAAAAGTTGCCAATGACAAGCTTACTCAAAAAATTCTGTCGTTCGGAGTCGACTTTAAACTGTAGGTCCCGCCACTCATGTATAAAATTAACGCACACAACATAAGTGGTGTGAGAAGCTAGGTCGTAATCCTGACTGAGGGTTGTAATGTGCCAATTATGTATGTAAGTATGTATGAAGGAAGTTTTGGAAATCTGCACCACTAGGGGAGTATTTGAGAAATTTCTAAAAAAAAATGGCAATAACGATAAGTAAGCGAGTGTGATTTTTTGACTATACGACTTTTCCTAATGGTCTGAATGGCGTTTAATTGAACGAATATGGTAGAACCATATTGCCAATACATACTGGCATAATAGAAAATCTCACGTGTTTTAAAGTGTGGTGACGTCAACTTACCTACGCCATATTCTAAGGATATTTTTATATTAATAGAGACGTACATATTCCAATGGATGTAGGCATATGTAGATAGTCCCCGACTTACGACCGCTCGACTTACGACTATTCGCACGACCATTTTTTATTTTTTTTTTTTCATAGAAAATACTTAAAGAAGACAAATATGTAGTATTAGTACAGTATGTAATTTTCTTCTTAATTTTTTCTTATATGAAATTCGACTTACAACTTAATCGACTTACGACCGATGACCAGGAACTTATCTCGGTCGTAAGTCGGGGAATATCTGTATAAACTGTTCGTTTTAACCTGCGTCCGTTTCTCGGAAAATTATAAAGGATTTTATAAGTTGATCCATTCGTTTAATTAAATTAAACTATGTATAGGACGTAGTCTAATAGGTAGTGTGTTGGCTTATTAGACGTAAGGCTCGAATTCGTATCCTAGTTCAAACATCAAAACGAAATCTCAAATAAAAAATATATCTTCGGCGATTTCTTCTTAGCAGGTTTCTATCAAAAACTCTGATAGTAAATTAACACGCCAAGAAAAAGTTTCTCAAAAATCTGTCGTTCAGATTCAACATTAAACTGTAGATATTGCCTAGTGTGAGAAGCTAGGTCGTAATCCTGACTAAAGGGTTGTAATGGCCAATTATGTACGTATGTATGTATGTTTAGCAAATTTTATAAATTTTCACAATGCATTTATTTTTATTTACATTTTTAATTTTTCATTCAATTTAAATATGTTTTTATGTTTGTTGTTTAATTAAAATAAAAAGAAATATTTAAAAACGGACAGACAAACAGGCAAACAGATAATAATAACTAAAACCAAACTAAAAATAAAAATTAAAAATATTACAAAAATAAAAAAAAAAAAAAGAAACCATTTTGCAAATAAAAATACAATTTTTAGTATTTTGCTAATGATATACAAATAAACCGCCACGTCCAGCCTTCGATTTTTGCAAACAATTTGAATACCTGAACTCAGTCCCGGCCTGCGTCTGAACGTCGATTGATTCTGGTTGCTTGCCACAAGCGAAAGCAAAAAATAGATGGCAAAACAAACAATAGAAGAAAACAGCAACAACAACAACAGCAAAATTAAATGGAAGAAAATAAACATAAAAATTTAATGGACAATTTAATTAGTCATAAAAACCATCACTGGCCAATAGACCGATAAATAGACAGGCACATAAACTAGGAAATAAAATCATCATCATCACCGTCATCATTATTATCATGTAGACGAGGGAGGATGGTTACCAGGTAGAAAAAGAAAGTTTTCCTATTGAATTTCTTGTTAATTTTATATTTGCAACATATTGTTCTACAGTTTATTTTGTTTTCTTCGTTTCTTTTTCTTTTGTTGTTTTTATTTTTGTTTTTGTTTTTATTACGATAATTTGCTGTCTAAATATACAAAATCGTTGATATTCAATAAAATCACAGAGATATGGAGGCGCGGAGGATTGTTTAGCAAAAAAGCAATAGAATCGTGGTATCGAAATAAAAAGGAAAATATTAAAATGAAGAGGAACAACAGCAACAGCAATACAATAATAATAATAAACTGTTTACATTGTTAAACCATTACAACCAAAAACCATTAAGCCAACCTACAAACCACCAAACAACCATACACCCCACCCAACCATCCACTAATAGACAAACAGATAAACTGACCGCTACATAACAATTATGGGAGCCAGGGGACGATCTATTTATTAATAGGCCAACTTAATGGTGAATTGCCTGAAAATGTTGCAATTAAGAAAGGTAGCATAGGTGTAGGTAGACGTCTTATTTACACATGTTGCTTCAGAGCTACACCATCAAAATGTGCCGCAATTATTGCATTATATTATGGAATGGAATATAGTATGTACACACACACATTAGGCTGTAAATCAATTTTAATAAAAATAATAATTTGGAAATACATTAATTTATTATTAATAATTCATGGAATTTATTTAAAATCCATTTATTATTTAGATTTCGATCGATCTTTCAATTGCAATCGACGCCTTTAACAATGAATCAAAATGAAATGATAAATTGGCTACACACTATAAATTGAAGCAGTGACACACACGCTTTATTCTTTTGTTCATCCATTGTTCCAAGAAATTTACATTAAATTAATTACTCAAGAAATTGTTTTGCAAAAATAAAAATAATAAAAACGAATTTAAAATCAAGAAGATTTGTTTTAAAAAATTTTTAAAGAATTTTCTGGAAATATTGTTTAGTACTCAGGATTGCTGTTGATCAAATTCAAGGTGACCTCTTTCATATTTCTTACGAAGAGCTGATATATAGGCCTATCAAGCCAAATGGTTTGTTGGGTCATTGTATTTGCGTTATGCATTAGGCTGAAATCGCCGTAGTAGTGTAGGTAGTGTGTTGGCTTATTAGACGTCAGGCCACGGTTCACACAATACAGTCGAACTTCTATAGATTGAATCACCATTACCCAGAAAATAACTTCAACTTATTGAAACTTCAAGTTAAGCAAGCAAAACCTGATAGAATTTCTCTCTAAGATGATGTGCTTTGCTGTGCTTCAACTTATAGAAAATTCAAATAATAGAAGTTCAAATTATAGAGAACTAGCAGATTGTACCCGGCTTTGCGCGGGTTATAAAAATAACAATAAATAAAAATCCGGTTTCGAAACTGGCTTCTTAAAAAATGCAATTTTTCAAATTATTCGGAAACCGGTTTATAACACAACTCAGTTTTTTGAATACTCCTAAATACAAATTTGGTCCAACTTTTTAAACAGAACGCCTCCAATAGCTATTTGGGAAACTTAACCAAGCTAAATCGTAAAAAAATACAGCATTTATGCATAAAGTACTAATTGTTGCCCTTTTTCCTTCCTTTGACAAATTTTTTTCCCTTGGTTCAAAAGAAGATTTATAGCCTATAACCTGCACTGACAAAAGTCCGATCAATATCCCAAATTTGAAGAAAATTGGTCTAGATATTCAGGCGTGATTGGCTAACAAACAAACAAAAAAAACAGACTTACAGAAAAATTTATAATATATATTAGGATATTAAGATTAGGATAACCTGCACTCAATTTGCCCGTTTTCAGCCCCTTTTGGTTCTACTTTAGAAACGGAATACCTCTAAAAGCTGTTTGGGAAACTTAACCAAGCTAAATCATAAAAACGCACCTATTACCATTTTTCCCCATTTGTCCAATTTTTTCTCTCCTTTTGGTCAAAATTTTAAAAAGATTTATAACCTATAACCTGCACCGACAAAAGCTTGATCTATAACCCAAATTTCAAGAAAATCGGTCCAGGCGTGATTGGCTAACGAACAAACCAACAAACATTTGGGAAACTTAACCAAGCTAAATTGTAAAAAATTACCTATTACCATTTTTTCCCCATTTTTTCTCTCCTTTTGGTCAAAATTTTGAAAAGATTTATAGCCTATAACCTCCACGGACAAAAGCCCGATCTATATCCTAAATTTCAAGAAAATCAGTCCAGGCGTTCAGGGTTGATTGACTAACAAACAAACAAAAAAACAGACTTACAGAAAGATTTATAATATATATATGTTAGGATATTAGGATTATCCTGACTGAAGGTTTGTAATGACCAATTATGTAAGTATGTAAGTATCAGGCTTTTTTTGAGGACACTACAAACTCAAAAAGCATTTGGTCGTACAAACGAGTTGTAAGTGATGGACGGCTCTTAATCAACTGTCAGCAATTCAAGCTTTCAAATCGTTTGTACAGTATCATCAGTCTATGACCAATAATCTGCTTTAAAAACTGTGTTTAGTTTAGTGGCTCAGTTATTTGTATGGCTCTTTTTCTAGCAAAACTTCATCTAATTGTTTAGAATCGAAACTAGCAGTAATGCGTTCCCTAACAGTCACTTAACATGTCACGTTTTACCACTCCTCTCTGTTCATATTAATATCATTTAGTAACAAAATAGAGTGCCCTGGTAGCATAGGTAGTGTACTAGACTATTATTGTGAGGGTCGTGGCTTTGATTCCCACTAGAGAAGCTGATCTGTGACTCGACACCAAGCACATGGTCTAAGTAACTGAACTCGTATATAATTAGAATATAATTTGTAATTGTATTGTAATTAATAATTAATAAATAAATAATAACAAAATTGTTTCATATACTTTGTATAACACCCAATCGAATACTGTAATCGTAAATGATTATTAATTCATTCCATTCCTTCAGTCATTCATTTCATTCATTTGTCATTCTGGCCATTATTAATAATGTAAGCAAGAATAGAAACGTTTGAATTAACGTTTCCTCTTATCTTGATCAGCATTTCCTCAACAATTGAAAGCGATTAATAATGTTATCAAGTGTTTAATTGTAACAATCAACAGATTAATTAAAAACAACAACAACAACAACAACAAAAAACAATACTTGTTTTATAAATAAAAATAATATTGATTTCATTTTTCCATTTTCAATTTTAAATTGATTGATTTCATCACTCTAAAAAAAAAAAAACCAAAGAGAACGATAAAATATTAAATCGAAGCGAAGCAATTATGAATGAGAACAAACACTCACTATACTACACAATTCAAGAGATTCAATTTTCTGCTACAATTATTGCAAAGATTTTCCTTTAATTTTTCCATATTTTCCAGCAATCAATGCACGAACGAATGTTATTCAGAGAAATTAGAAAAGACCATCCACTTATCGAATAGTGTTTCGAAATTACAAAACGTGAATCATTTAAAATGCAACACCGTCAATCAGATTGATTAATACCTTGTCAATGACTGATATTGATTGATGCATTTACGCTCGCTTCAATCGAATCAAATCGAATATCGAGTTATCGAACGTCGGTGTACTACTTAAAACACATATTAAATGATGATAATGTAGCTTTGATAACGATTTGCAACTGTATGTGTGTGAGTGTGGGTGTGTGTATGTAAGTGTATAGGTAGTGGACAAAGAAAGAGCAGTCCATTGAGAGTAGAAGTTCAATGCATCGCATCGCATCGCAACATATCACGTTCACATTTTATTATTGTCGTCCTTTAGATTGTATGTCCTCCCGTTCATATTCGTATTCGTTTCATTTTCTTGGAAGGAAATATTGTTGGAGGGTACTTGAGAATACTTTGATAAAGAAGAAATCTTTTTTCGAATAGTTGCCAAAAAAAAAAGAAAACGGGATATAGGGTTGCCAAAGTGCAAGATTTAAATATAAAGAGGTATGAGAAAAAATGAATTTTTGTTTAAACAAAAACACTATTAAAGTAATTATTGGATAGGAATTAAAAGAAATTTTAATTTATTTGTTCACAATTTTTTTTTTATAAAAAACAGGACCAAAAAATGTTCTTTAATTACAAGAAACAGTGGCATCGACTGACAGAAAAAAGAAAGACGAAGGGCGGATTCACTGACAAACGAAAGGGATGTGACGCAAGATCAAATATCCTGAATACATTGTACATTCATAATTGGTCATTACAACCCTTTAGTCAAGGTTACGACCTAGTTTTTCACACCACTTATGTTGTGTGTGTGTGTTAATTTTGTACATGAGCGGCAAGACCGACAGTTTAACACATTCGATGCAAAGGACAAGTATAATCGCACTGCCAAAACGAGTATACCCGTCCAACTTTGAATATATGCAGGCTTTTGAATTAGGAATTTTTTTTTTTGCCAAATGGCTATAGTGAATTTTTAAGTGATGCCAATTTTTGCAATGTGTCTCGTTTTATTCCATTTTTCTTTATTTTATCCATCTGCGTGATTTATTATTTGTTTTTCTACTAAAACGTAAGCAAATACGAAAAAGGATATCGACTCCTTCTGTCTTCTTATTGCCAACGACGAGTATATACGTCTTTGGTTTTCTGCTTGTAAATGATTATGTATGATGATACGAGTATATGTCCTCTTATCAAGAAATAACAGGATTTTGGTAAACAACAACACTCAAAATATTGTAAATGGTAATGGGAATGACTTCATATTATTTAGGTTTGACAGCGAATGTGTTAAATTCGCCTCCGAACGACAGATTTTTGAGGAACTTTTCATTACAATTTTTTATTTACCCTCAGAGTTTTTTCCAGAAATGTCCTGAGAGGAAGTCGCCGAAGAAATACTTTTTTTTGTTGTATTTCGTTTTGATGTCTGACCTGGGGTTTGATGCCAGGCTTTATGTCTAATAAGTTAACACACCAGTCACTACACTTCAGTGATTTCTATCCAAAAGAGGGCTATCGAACATGAAATAAAACTGACCACTTGTTGGATGGTAGATTTCGAAGCGATCATATATACATAATCGGTCCTCACAGTCCTTTAGACAGGGTCACGACCTTGTTTCTCACACCACTTATGTTGTGTGTTAATTTTACACATGAGTGGCGGGACCTACAGTTTAAAGTCGCCTCCGAACGACAGATTTTTGAGGAACTTTCAATTATAATTTTTTATTTACCATCAGAAGAGCCTTTGCCAGAAATCTCCTGAGAGGAAACGCCGAAGAAATACTTTTTTTGTTGTATTTCATTTTGTTGACTGACCTGGGGTTTGAACCCAGGCTTACGTCTAATAAGCCAACACACTACCCACTAGACTTCTGCGACTTCTATTCTGAAGAGCGCCATCAAACATCAAATAAAACTGATCACTTACTGGATGGTCGATTTCGAAGCGATCCCTCGCTTATAAGCCACTGAAAAAATTGTCGAACGATGGTTATTATGGCAACTCTTACACTTCATTTGAAATTCAAAATGTTACTTCTTACAACAAATGACGCAGATGGTGCAGCAATATTTTCTTTATCCTCCCTTTTTCTCTCCCAATCTATGTCTTACTCTCTCTTTCTCGATTTTATTGCAATTCAAAAGTTATTTTTTTATTTTTTTTTGTTATTTGTTTCATTTTTATTATTTTTGTTTTTATTTCTTGTTTCCATTTTCATTTTATACGCTTTATTATTTCATTTCTATCCAGCCATAAGGTGAAGGTTGGTCTTTCAGTTATATTAAGTACATACAGACAGACAGACATACATCCTATACAGATCCATATATATTTACAGTATGTATGTATGTATATGATGATGATAATAGTGGTACTTATTATAACCAACGCCAATGGTACTTGGCGAAAATATAAAACAGAAATCCTATAACACGATAACAAATGAAAGTAAAATTATAAAACGTTGAAAACAATGGAAAATGAAATGAAAATTGTTATGAAAAGAGGATTTCTTTTGAAAAATAAAAACGCAAAAACAGAAAAAACAACAACAACAACAACAAAATCAAATCAAAACCGACAAACAACACTTGTTTCCATCATCATACTCATCAACACTGTTGGTTGGTTGCTTGTTTGTATTTTAGCAAATGAATTTTGTTTCACATTTTTATCAATTTTTTTTTTTGTAATTTTTTTGTTTTTTTAATTTAATTTAGAACATGAAATTGCCATAAACTTGATGTTATTTTATATGAAAATATATTTTTTTTTCTTGTTATACACATACATGACACAAAAGGGGCAGAGTAGCACATGCATCATCGTCATCGTCATCGCCATCATCATAAACAAAATCGTTATACAGTTACACTCAATTTACTACCGCTGGTATTGCAACAACACATGCCACATGCTTAATTTTTTGCATTTTTTTTTTCATTCTTTTTTGAAATCCAACATGGTAAAGACATACTAAATTAAACTATTTTGTTATTTAGTACAAACTCTTTTACACAAATACACACGCACACACACACATTCTCAAACATTTTCATTAACACAGGGCTCGGCCCTTGCAAACTGCACCAATTAAAAATGTTAACTGTTGTATGCCTATTCTGTAAGGGAGTTTTTGAACACTTTGATACATACAGAGAGAGTCAAAAGATACCGTACAGAAAAATAAAATTCTAAATATCACCAAATTTAACTTTTACCATTTAAGGAGAGTGCCCGAAAAAATTTTACAATTTTTCGAAATATTTTTATAATTTTTTTTGATTCAATTTTAAAAACTGGCAATGAAACAATTTTAAAATAAAAATAACGGTAATTTAATAATGTATATAATTTTTTTAATGTACACTTTCTTTTGACGCTCACTATACATCCACGATTGGTCATTATAGCCCTACAGTCAGGATTACAACCTAGTTTTCCATATCACTTATGTTGTGTGTGTAAGTTTTATACGCGAATGGCTTGATCCCAACAATTTAAAGTCGACTCTGAAAGACAGATTTTTGGGCAACTTTTTCATGGAAATTTTTATTTTATTCTTAGGGCCATTATTACAACTTACCGTTAAATAAAGGGAGTATTTTAGCGGACGGATAAAATGTTTTTCATTATTAAGTACATGAGTACCCAATGAGGTATAAGTGATCGTTAAGCTAAAGGGAAGATCATCTCACCTTTAACATTTAAAGGTCACTTTATGTTTAGACTTGCCATATCATATATGTACTATTTACGATATGGCAACTTCAAATTTAAACAAAATTAGCATATGAGCTAAAGGTAACTTTAACTAAACCCAAGTTTAACGACAATAATGTAATAATGGTCCTTAGAGTTTTTGCCAGAAATCTGTTGAGAGGAAGCCACCGAAGAAATATTATCGAGGATAATTCTCCTGAAACAATAATCATTGAATCGCGTATTCAATAAATTTTATTCATTCCTGTCATTGATTGTTATATAACAAGCATACATACATACATAATTGGCCATTACAACCCTTCAGTCAGGATTACGACCTAACTTCTCACACCACTTATGTTGTGTGCGTTAATTTTATACATGAGTGGCGGGACCTACAGTTTAAAGTCGACCCCGAACGCCAGATTTTTGAGAAGCTTTTCATGGCAATTTTTACTCTCAGAGTCTTTGACAGAAATCTGCTGAGAGGAAGTCGCCGAAGAAATATTTTTCGTTTTGTTGTCTGCCCTGGGATTCGAACCCGGGCCTTTTGTCTAATAAGCCAACACACTACCCACTAGACCACGGCGACTTCATATAACAAGCATGCAGCATTTAATTTATTAAACGATAGACTCTTAAGTAAACAATTTTCAACAGCTGTGACGACCCCTGTATGCAGTGTAGTTAAATGAAAGTGTGTAGGTGTAGACGACTAGTGCATACTTATGTACATACAATGTATGTCTGTCTATATGTATGCATGTGTTTATTGCCATTTTATGTTTTTTATCGAAATTATTTTATTCAACATTCGTTGCTCAGTGGGTTGTCCGTGTTCTTTCGTTACATCTTTGTTGCCAGCTCCCTTCGTTTGTTGGCCTGGCCTGGTCTGGCCATTAATGAGTGTGTGGTGGCATTTATAGCAAACCAATGTTAATGCTATAATTACCACATATTTTTACAACAGCAACTAAAACAACAACAACAACAATGTTTTACACAGAAAATAGCAAATGTTTGTTGGTTGTTGTAAACACAGCCACAGAAACATGTTCGAATAGTTGTTTTTTGTTTTTATTTTTTAAATGAATAATGCCGTATGGATTTTCCACCACTGCCTGTCATTAATAATAATAAACCCTGGGTGCTGTAAGATGCAAAATATTGCAAAAGAGAAAAGCAAAGAAAACCGAAAAAGTATGAATTCCTTCGCTCTTATGATTTTCACGACAGGAGTGTCGAACGCTTTAAACATGATAAATAATGCACTTTGAACTTTCTTTGGTTACATTTTTAATTATACTTCGTTGTGATTCGTGACTAGTGCCGTGCATGTTTAGTGTTGCCGAGGTTTATTATTTTTTTTTTTTTTTTGTTTATTTATTGGAACTCATCATCAAAAGCCGTGATTTAAGTGACCCTTTTATGACAATCACATTCAACACATTCAACACGCAATCCTTATTGCACGATTGCCAACATTTGACCATTTTAACCCAAATTTATTAACATTTTGTAATTAAAAATATAGAGTGTAATGAAAACAAACAAAAATAAGGATAAGAAACATACGATTTCAGAATACAGACATTTATTCCGATTTATATAAATGGAATGGAATCTTACTAGACAGTATTGGGGAGTTAAGATCCAGTAATCTTTCGATTTACGTCGCCTCGATTAACGTTGTTTCGATTTACGTCGTCAAGTTTTTTGTTCCCTTGAACCAACTGCGACGTAAATCGAGGGATTACTGTACTTAAAACAAATGTCTTGAAATATTTGCAACTAAATTGAATTCGTATTGTTGGAACACGAATTAAAACTGGACATGGACTTAGAAACGAAAATTATTTTCATTTCAAACGATAATCTTCATTTCCCGAATAGGTAAACATTACAAAAAAAAAATTCGTTCAATTCTTTTGAACTGGATTGAAACTATGAGTGCCTGAAGTCAGAGTCGTCGTACTCTAATAGGTAGTTTGAATGCTTATTAGACGTGAGGCCGTGGTACGAATCACAGTCAAGATAACTCGAATGATAAAATATTTCTTTCGGCGACTTCCTCTCAGCAGTCTACTGCAAAAAAATTTCGAAATAAATAAACCTTCTTAAAAATTAGCCTTTCGGAGTCGACTTTAAAATCTTGGTCCCGCGCTTCATGGATAAAATTAGCACCCGAAACATGGTTGGTATGAGTTTTTACTGGCAATTTTATTTACTCTCAGAGTTTTTGCCAGAAATCTGCTGAGAGGAAGTCGCCGAAGAAATACTTTTTGTATTTTCGTTTGGCCTGGAATTCGAACTCAAGCCTTTCGTTTAATAAGCCATCACATTACCTACTAGACCACAGCGAGATGAGAAGCTAGGTTGTAGGTTGTCTGACTATATGGTTGTCATGACAAATTGGGTAAATAAAGGGCTTAGATTTTTACTTGAAATTCATTTCTAATAACTGAAAAATTTACTCGTACTGAAGCAAAAAGCCAAAAAATCGTTGCATTATCAATATTCTAGATAGAAGGATCAGCAAAATTTCAATGGTTCACTACCACTACGGACTTTTTTCAACATTATTTCGTATAAAGACTGTGATGAGTCCTTAATTAGAGTACATAATAAAATGAGAAAACTTTATACATTTAGTCTAGCATTTCACTTTTTTATATTTCTTCCTACATCACGCTGCTAGAGGATTGCAAAGGCTGTGTTTGAAGGCCTCTCACAGACGTTACTGAAAGACGAGAAATTCATATTCATTGATGTCGTGTAATTTTAAATCCTTTTTCTTTTTTTCCAATTAAAAAATCTCAACTTAATAAATCAAGGGATACAATTACCAACAAAACATTCTTTATATAGGCCTACTTTGATTAATCGCTTCGGTTAAAATTCCTTTAAAACTCTTCGTAATGACACCTATGTAGTCCATTAAGTTCTTTCTCTTTGTTCAATGTGCCATAAAACCTTTAGATTTTTTTCCAAATAAAATTAATTCTAAAACTCTCACTCACATATATTCGATAAAATACTGCATTACGCGATATTTAAAAAAAGCAAAATTGTTAAATTAGCGTCTTGCGGGCCTATTTCATTGTGCTATGTAGTGAACAATATTTTGTATTCCTTCGTTGTGTTCACATATAATATTTCACTTCTGAAAAGTCATATAATAAATCTTGTCAATAGAACTTTATGAAAAGCTCTCGCAAAGCTTTAAATGTATACGTTCACACTAGCATCGTATAACGATGTAAATAAGCGATACATTTACTACATGCTAAAATAAAAGATTTTCTTTGTTTCAGTTCTCGAAAAGTCGACACCGAAGGTCAGATATTTGAAAACTTTTCATGGAAATTTTATTTACTCCCAGAGTTGTTTGTTAGAAAGCTTTCTTTATTACAATGTAGGGACATCGCGTGTCTGGTAGGAATTGAACCCACGACCCGCATTATAATCTTCCCAATTGTCTGAGAAGTTTTCTACCTCTTTGTAGAGTCGATGGGTGTTGGATAAACAATAAAATCTGCATACAAAGTACTCTCATACTCAATGAATTACTTAAAATTAATACACATTCATCAATTATCAAATAATAATTCACAATATACCTGAATTGACATGCAATTATTCCAGGATTTTAAAATAAATGATCTTGACCTACATGCATAGCATTTTAGAAGAGAAAAGAAAAACGATCTAAGTTCTCTTTGAACCTTCGAATACGGTATCATTAAAGCATCTTTATGAGAATATTAATGATACCCGTACTCATTATGAGATTTTAATAAATTCCCATCTACATTTCACTTGACCTTTGACATTTCAAAAACACTTGACAATACCGTTGATACTCTTGGTTGCATTACAAAAACAACAATGAAAAAGAAATATTTTCAAAACTCTGGCAAACAACAATAACTAACGACAACAGAACATCAAATTAAGAACCTCCTGTTTTTATTGCATTTTCGTTTTCACATTTTCTTCGTTTTTATTTTCTTTATTTTCTTTACTTTTTTTTATTGTTTTTATTTTTTCAATGCAAGCAAACATTTTCATACTTTGGCTCAGGGTGAATATGAATGTGAATGTGCATGTGTATGTAAATGTAAATGTTTGCACTCATAAACTGGCAATCAAATAAACCCATGCAATTTTAAATGACTTTGGTTTATTTGTATGCAAATGAGTGCAGGTATGTGTATACATACATATATGTATGTACATACGTATATACATACGTGTGTATGTGCGAACGTGAAAAATAAGTCGGTCAATGTAGATTGATGGTTCTGGGTATCAACATATTCTACACTTTAAACAACAACAACAACAAGAAGAATAATGAAAATGAAAGGGCTGATGGTGGTAGATATCATTAGTAAAATAAACTGCCAGAACACATTTTATCAAACGTACATACGCACATACATACATAAATAACCGACAACTGAAACCAACCATTTATTTAACCATTGAATCGTTTCTTTCGTCGTTTATTGATACATGCTTTCGTTTATTCATTAAACACACACACACACACAATCGCTCTGAAGCATTAAAAGCCTATAGCATAATTCAAAATACATATTGAGACCCTGGAGGCAAAGCAATTGTTTTTCTTGTTCAATCAGCTGTTTGAAATCAAACCAACAGCAAACCAACAACAACAATTAAGGAAAAAGCTTTAGGAATGTTTGTTTATGTTCGTTTTGAAAAAGCTTTTCTTTGTTTTTCAACAGAAGAATGTTAAAATATGACAAAAACAGAGAGAGGAGAGAGAGATTTTATTTCAGAGAGCAACAGATTTAAATTAACGTTTATTAGCACTTAAATATGAAATAAAAAAACAAAAATAAACAAAAGTTGTTTAACTTTTTATTTTTTAAAACAACAAGTATTCTAAGTATACTTGTTTATTATCTTTGTTATTGTTGTTTGTATTAATATTATTAATGCAAAGGTATTAAGATATAAATTTTTAAATGCGTTTTTATATTTAACTGTTTCAAGTTAATGAGTTTATTTGTTAAAGTTTGCTTACACAAGCTTTCGATATAAAATCGTGATTTTATTATAATTTTAATTTTCTTCTTTTGTTTTTCTTTAGGCTTTTTCTCTCATTAAAATTTGCTCTCCCTACCTTTCTGTCATCTCTCTCTCTCTCTCTCTTTGTCTCTCGCTCTCTCGGTGTGAAAAACCAGTTGTGCAAGAACAACTCAAAACTGTTAGTATGACTAATAAAGGTTTGAATTTCACAACAACCGTTTTAATTGACTCCAAATATTGTTGCAACTTAACGGGGGCCTTTACCAAATTCCTTTAGGAAGATAACTTAACTTGGATGGTTATTTATTAAAATAAATTGGGAAGAAATAAATTTTGATAATACCGTGCGTAATTACAGCACGATATGTGGCACGGCAATCTGTCAAAAATAGAGTGTACCTACATACATATATTGAATAGATTTTTTTTAAAAGCGGTGCGTCAATCAGTATCTATTCTGGTTAGGTTAATTTTCATTGCTGCTTCCAACATTGAGAAAAATTACTACAGGCACTGAGAAGATTTATGCTGGTAAAGAGAGGATTTGTGATGTGATAACATTCATAAATTTTTAATAAACTGCAATTCAAAATTAGATATTGTTTACTTGTTTTACTTACACTTTGCCGCTCCTAACTTTAAAATAATGTAGCGCATGCTGCTTGCCTGAAACGACAACTGAAAAATTGCTGTGCGGCAAATGTTTCGTCTAATGTGTTAATTTTATTATTCATATTTTCTTATCTACACGCCTATCACTTTTTAATAAAACGGGATATGAGTACAGGCATCAATCCACAGTTTTAGCAAAAATATTACCAATTAGCTTAGATACAATGATTCTATAAAACCATGTAGAAAAAATTACTGAACTTGCAATATATTGAAATAGACCCATAAATAATGCTATATTCTAAAAGAAATGATGATTTAATACATCATAATTACAGAATATCTATCAAAAAATTTCTATATAATCATTTTAAATACATATTCGCGCATCGAAATGGTTTTTTTCTTTAATGGCTAAATTTAAAAATTATCTGGGCGAGTTGTAGTATTTGTTTGCCTTTGCCAAAGAAAGGTCATAGCCAACGAACTCATGTAACACTAACCTCAATGAATTAAGTACTCAATTAAATAGAAAAACATAAACTGAAGCATTTACGGTCTACATATCTCTCTATCCCTCTGTCTGGCAGCGGGCATTTACACAGAAAAGAATCAAATGAATTCTGTAAAACTATTTGAATAAATTATTTTTGGCTGAAGGTCGTTACCAACATTCTCTGCAACAGAAATTAAAAACAAACGAATTTTTAATAAAATCAGCCAAAATTGTATTTATTTAAAATCTTTTTGAAAATTTTTTCGCTTTTTTACAGTAAAAATCAGCGGGGTGTTTGAGTGATGTGGACGAATTATTGTGAAGGTTGATTTTTACATGTAAAAAAGGGGCCTTACATTTTAAATATACATACATATGTATACTATACCTGCGGACATACATATATTTCTTTTCTTATTAGCAATGATTGACAATGAAGATCAGGTAAAAATTTATGAGTTTCAAAAGAAAGAAAAAATATTTGACTCTTCAATAAAGAATTAAAAGCAACCTTAACCCATTTGTAATCTAAGTGGAATACAAAATTCCGGTTATGGGTTTTTGCATGCTTTAAAACAAAAACTAAAATAAGGAAATGTTCAACAGATAACAACACTATTGAAGTAAAGAATTATTCAACAATAGTACATTAAACCAATATTAAAACGTTAGTGAGTACGAGATAACTCGTAGTTTGGCACCCTAGAAGGGAACGCAATCTACGAGTTATCTCGTAGTCGGCAGTCAACGTGTTAAAAGTCCAAAAAGTCTAAAATTGTAAATTTTAATAAATACATTAAAACAAAGAAGGTAAATCTTTTTTTGCGTTATTAATTTAAATACAAATTTTTTATTCAATATTTTCCTTCTCTGCTGTTATAGGTTAATATTAAAATCGATTAAAAATATTGTTTTATTTTTACATCCGACTAGAATAGTTATAGTAATTATCACAAAAACTTGAATCACTTTATTAAAAGGCCCCCATTTATAATACACATCTTAGTAACGACTCTGCATTACTTATTGTACGACACGACCTACACAAAACGTCAAATTACACACACAGTTTTTTAACATGTGTTCTCAATAAACAAACAAACAAAACAAAAAAAAATAAATAGAAATATTTTGGTTCAATTACTCTGTGCTCAGCTCTCCTAGAGAGAACTGCGCACTTTACAATGTTAGCGAATAACAACGAAATGTCTCAGTTAAACCACATCGGTAACAATAACAGCAATAACAACAACACATAAAATATAGCCATTGAGCGCAGCGAAATTGAAAAATGTATTGAGAATAGAGTACAAACAACGAGAGATATTCACTACTGACACTGGCAAACATCGAGACCAGAGACCAGAGACCCAATACCCAACCAGACAGACCACTGGCAACCACTAACAACGAAATACACGTAGCAAAACGTTTCATTTTTAACGTACGGACGTCGTAGTAGTCAAATATTTAGACACACATTCAGGCAAAAAAAAAACAAAAAAGCTGATTTTAATTTGAAAATTTGTTTTCTTTGTTCGAACTGTTGGAAAAAAAATTCGTTTTTTTGTCGGTTTTAATATTTGAAAAACGTTGTCTATTATTTTAGTGCGCAATTAAACGAAAAATTGCAAAAATTAAACAGAAGCAGCAAGAAAAAATAAGTAAGACGTTATTTTTTCGATTAATAAATATATCGATGCATTAGAAATTAATTGAAAAACATCATCTCTTCAAAATAAAAACAAAAAATTAAAAAAAACAACAACAGCAACGGGAACGGGAACAATAATACAATAAAAGTGCAATTGAAAAATTGCATAAATTACATCACTCTGACACAGCTGTATATGAAAGTAAAACAACAGCGAAAATTTAAATGCATTCTTGCAAGGAGAAAGAAACGCGGTGAGCAGTAACAGACGCAGCAGCAGCAGAGGTGAGGGTAAGGAAGGAGAAGTGTTTGAAATAATTAGTGCGAGGGTGAAGAGAACAAGCAAGAATAACGTAAAACAATAATCACAGTGCTAGTGACAAGTATTGTGTTGAAGACACCCCCTGTTTGTTTTGGTGGAAATAACAAAGCAACGGAAATTTTTAAATTTGTCATCACTAACAGTGCAGTAGCAATAGCAACAGCGGTGTTAACAGAAAATTATCATATGTTAGCAGCTGTAAAGCATCATCAATCAGCTTTAATTTAAAGTGACCCCATATTGTGTTACAAAATATTGCAAATAAACACGCACACATACGCAACTTTAATTGTTTTTTTTTATTATTATTCTTCCACTACGCTCACCTAAGCGCTCCCCACTCTCACGACAACCCATCACGTCAATGCTAATCAAACTCTTGGCTTGTTTAGAAACCTTTGTTTGCTTTATTTTCTCTCATTCTCTCTCAGCGAAACTTCATAACAAAACAAAGGAAAACATAAACATAAGCAACAACAACAATAACTAAGAAAAAAAACTTTTGCTAAACTTTACTTCTTTTTACGACGATAGAAATAAACGAAAGTCTTCAGCAGTGAAGAAAATAAAACAACGAAGCTCGTTAGCAAAACAAAGCAAAGAGAATGTAATTGAAAGCAATTATCGATTTTCCAGTGCATGTTCTTCTAAAGAATTAATCAACCGTTAAACAAAGACATTTTTTTTTTTGTTATTGTTTGTTTCAATGTAAAACTGAAATTAAGCAGACAACACCATCATTACAAATTAATTAAAAAGAAAAGTAAAGAGAAGAGAAGAAAAACGCAACAAGGAAATCATTAACTTCAATAACATTAATAAAATAAAAATACTTAAAAGGGAATTAAACTAACAAACGGAAGTCAAGTCAAGTCAACCACAAATTGGCAAAGACCGACCACCATCGTAACGTAACCATTACACATATTTTTGCAACCACAATCGCTGACTGCAGAGCAGTACCAGTATCAGAACAGCTGCATTATGCCATCTCTGTTAGAAGCAATAGAACGTAAATATTTCTCTGATTGTGACTTTGATGCGGAAGCCCACAAAGAAATTGCCTTAAGTGGCAAAGACAAAGATTCTACTTCTACGACCACGTCACCATCGACATCGTCGACTTCGTCGGCGTCGTCGTCAGCCTCGTCAGGGGAGCGTTTAATTTCCATTTTCATACCAAGGCTGCCGCCTCTGCTGTGTGTACCAGAGCTATTGGTGCTAAACGACTGTGACATTGATTGTGCGGGCGATTTCGACACAATTAAAGACAAATGCAAACGTGTACGCGAACTGGATTTGGCCCAAAACAAACTACAAGACTGGCAAGAGGTCTTCCACATAGTGGAGCATATGCCACGCATAGAGTTTCTTAATTTAAGTAAAAATACTCTGTCCCAGCCATTAAGCAAGCTGACCATACCGCCCATTACTAATCTAAAGGGCATAGTGTTAAATGGCACTTATTTAAACTGGGACAGCATAGATGTCCTGCTGGAAAATTTGCCTGTATTAGAGGAATTACATTTAAGCTTAAATGACTATGAAGAGGTGCTATTAGATACTAATGATTTTTTACCCATACAACAAGAAAGTGCCTGCTGTTGCCATCTCAATGGAAAAAACTGTGATCAAGATGATTCTAAGAATTGTTGTTGTACGTCTAATACGAAGAAATACAAAAAGATTTCGCCTCATAAGGCTTTAAAAACATTGCATTTTACGGGTAATCCCGTCGAGAAATGGCCGGAAATTTGCCGTTTAGGCAGAATATTTCCACAAATGGAAAATTTAGTGTTGGCCGATTGTCCCATAAGAGCTATAGAGTTTAATGACAACAAAGCCACCACCACGACCAACACAACCACCACCAGCAACGAAAATACCACTACCAATACCAACACCAACACCACCGCCACTACCATAACTTCCGGCAACAATGAAACAAACAATGCTAATGATAATGATAACGATAACGATAATGAAGATGTTCCTGTGGAGGACTCACCGCAACGACATTTTCCCAATTTACTATTCCTTAATCTCAGCTATGCCTCTATTGATACCTGGGACGATATAGATCGTTTGGCTACGTTTCCTAAACTCAAAAACCTAAGAGTTAAAAACTGGCCACTCTGGGAACGTTTGGAGTGCACTGAACATGAACGTCGCCAATTGCTAATTGCCCGCTTGCCTAACGTTGCCATTCTAAATGGCGGCGGTATTATCACTGCCGATGAACGTGAAGATGCCGAAAGAGCCTTTATACGCCATTACATGGATAAACCGGAACACGAAAGACCACGACGTTATACCGAACTGGTAGCTAAACACGGTCAACTAGATCCTTCTGGTCAATGTTAACCTTAAGCCTGACAAGCGTGTCAAAATATTGCTCAACTATCAGGATAAAACGGAATCACGTCTCGTCGATGTCTATCGTACTGTTGCAGATCTTAAAGGGAAATTGGAAAAGATTTTCGGCCTGCCGGCCAACAAAATGCGTTTGTATTATGTGGATCAAGACTATAAGGAATTTGGTCCCGAAGAAATGCGCTTCCCCAATAAGTTCTTGTACAGTTATAACATACAGTCCGGTGATGAGATTATCGTCGATGTTAAGAAATGAAAATATCCTTATGATTCTTATGATTCGTAATTCATAATTCTAAACTAATTAAAGTAAATAGGTTTTTCGTTTTAAGTTTTTCTTTTTTTTCCTTTTTTATTTTCTTTTTTTATTATAATATGAAAATAATAAAAAGAACTTAAAATAAAATTATAATCAATTTCTTATGTATTCTATTCTATTCTATTATTGTATTTGTATTGTATTTGTATATTTTCTATACTGGTATTGTAATGTAGCTTTTAAATTATTAATAAATTAATAACTTTCAATTATCGTATAAAGCCTATGTACCCTGTAAAACGTATGTAAATAATGTAACTAAACTTTTAAACTCTACTGCATATGTATGTATGTACAAGTATGTTTAACTATACTAACTAAGCCCCTCTCTATACACTACATATACAAAAATATTGTATATGGTATGTATTGTACTACATCCAATACATATATACATGCAAACATACATACATACATATAAATAACGCATAGTATGTAAATATATAATTTAAAAAATGTTAAAATAACTTTAACTTTAGTACATAATAATAAAAACAAAAACAAAATTTAACAAATAAAACGCAATTATATTAAAAAAAAATAAAATAATTTTCCACCTTTTTGTCATTGGAAAAAGAAAAGGTTTAAACATATTAACATGCGGGATACCCTGTCAAAGACGAGTATACTCGTCCTACTTTAAATATCTTATAACATGCAGGCTTTTGAATTAGCAAATTTTTTTTTTGCCACAAACATAAAATTTTATAAAAAAAAATTTATTTCTTATAGTGGATGATCTTTCACACAAAAATCAACTGCATCGTGTATTTATAACATAATTTTATCCCTATCTTCATGATAGGATTTGTAACATAATGGAAGTTTATCAGGGCAGCTCGGACAGAAATATCAAGTCTCCAAGAAATAACAGGGCTTTTAGTAAACAACAACACTCGAAATATAAATGGCAATAGGAATGACTTCATATAGTTTAGGCTTGACAGTGAATTAGATTTATTAAAAACTAGTTATTTAATCCTATACATATTTAAAGAGGTAGGAGGAAGACAAGAAAATCTCTTCCTTTCCACTTCTACACTCTTCTGTTGATACGATCCTATCGGTATATCTACGATGGAATATATTATCGTTTTGATTTACTCTTCTAGAACACAATGGGTTCTGGGAATTATTTATTAAGATAGGAAGACTGTTGAAACAAGAAACCCATTCTTACTACAGGGTGTATTGTAATATAGGGGGACTGATGTCTGTAAAACTTATTCGTATGTGTAGCCTGAAGAGCAGAAGTGAAAACTAAAGATTCATGGTATGAATGTACCCATATTTCTGACAAGAATTCTGAGAGTAAATAAAATTGCCATTAAAAGTCTCTCAAAAATCTGTCGTTCGGAGCCGACTTTAAATTGTAGGTCTCAAAATATAAGAATATATTGAAAACTTTAAGTGTCCCTATTATTTTTTCCGGGCCTTTATTTCACATTTTTTTAAGAATTTGGCAAAGCTAATGAAATATTTTTATTTTATTAGTTAACCTGTATGAATACCTTTAATTTAATGTAAATACATTGCAATATTTATGGAAAAATAATAAAAATGTATAAAAATTAACATACACAAGATAAGTGGTGTGAGAAACTAGGTCCTATTCGTAACTAAATGATTGTAAATGACCAATTACATACATACATAATTGGCCATTACAACCCTTCAGTCAGGATTACGACCTAGCTTCTCGCACCACTTATGTTTTGTGCGTTAATTTTATGCATAAGTGTCGGGACCTACAGTTTAAAGTCGACTCCGAACGACAGATTTTTGAGAAGCTTTACATGGCAATTTTTACTCACAGAGTCTTTGCCAGAAATCTGCTGAGAGGAAGTCGCCGAAGAAGCTGGGATTCGAACCCGGGCCCTTCGTCTAATAAGCCAACACACTACCTACTAGACCACGGCGACTGCCAATTATGTATATATAATCCTGTAGGCTAGATTGTGAATTCGACAGCTTTAAAATCGAAAATCCTCATGTAATTTTGGAAATATTCATTGAGTTACTTTCCACATTGTAATTATAAATAGAATTTTGGAAAAAAAAAACAAATCAAAGTCCAAATATAACATGTATTGCCAGATATGTATGATGTATGTATGTAGAAAGGTCGATGCCTTTTTTCTTCAAACTTTACCTACTGACAAGAATTCATTGGTATTTCAGATACAACAAACAGAATCACAGTTTTGCAGCAAATGGATAACAAAGCGAAACGGTAAAATAATACAATTTTTACACAAACAAAAACAAACAAATCCATGATACCTATCTAGTTTATTGCTAACAACCGTATTTTGATGCACTGTTAATTACTTCCGTATTATTTATCCAATAGTTTTATTCGATTTTTTGGATTATAATTAAATAAAAAGATTTATCGAGCTCGAGTATTATTTTTATTTTTATAATAATTTTCAAATTTAAAGAAAAAATATTTTTTTTTTTAAATATGAAATAAAATCTTAATATATCCACATTATAACATAACTTTTGAGCCACCTTGTATTAAATACAATGATTCATATGAAACGTTTGTATGCATACATTCACTTTCATTATTTACCAAATATACGTACAAAATATTTGCTTCATTAGATTTATTTTTTATTTTATTTTATTTTTTTAAATTATTATTACTGTTGTTGTTGTTGTTTTTGTTTTTTTTTTAGTTTAGTTTAAATACTAATTATTTGGTTGTACATATTAATAAAATAATTAGTAGATATATGTACGTAACATATTGATTAAATTATTGGTTTTAGTTGACATTTATAAAGTTAAACTTATCAAATGAAGAAATAAAAAATTGAAGAAAAAAAAAACTTTGTACCAATGATGTGATAATAATTTCTTTTTATCTTTATTATTACGAAATAATTTTACGCAAACCAAAAAAAAAATTGGAATTAAAAGTGACGAGAATATGTTATCTTAAGGGTTTTATTTTAGAAGCAGACACTTAAAAAATTATGAAATCTATACAATAGCTAACCCTCTCTAGATTGACTCTCGACGAAATAGGTTTATGCCAATCGAATATGGGTTATTGCACCTAGGAATGGTCCTAGTAATGTTTAGCTGATGAACTTACTTGCCCAAGCAAGCTAATTACACGCACAGCAATTAACAAACTATTAAAGCGTAAGCCTAGTTTCCAATTTGATTCTAAGACAGCCTTACTTGCTAAGCTCTAATACTAATTAGCAACCTTTGTTAATCAAGTATCTGGGGGCATCACTTTTTTTCGCTATCAAAGCGGGAAGTGTGCTCAAAAAGTTAACTTTGAAAAGTAGCCCCTTCCTCCTATCCTATATAATATTCTCTAACATTATAAAGGTAGAAGTAGCCAAACGTTTACGAAACGTAACGCAACATACATCAGCATATTAAAAAAAAACAACGCTGAACACGAATCTGGGTTCAAAAACTTTCCATCACGTCAGGGCTTCGAGAAAAAGGTTGTTGAAACCCCTAAAAATAGCGTTTTTGCCCATTTTTAAAAATTTGTAGAACCACCGCTATTGTCAGAAATTGACAATTGATCTTTACTCTTTAAAATGAGCCCATAGTCAAATTATTTGCATGGACCCTTAAAGTGGGGGTGGGTTTATGTCAAGGGGTGCCAGAGAAAAAAATATCCATATTGCAGAGGTTTATAGAAATTAATCAAATTTACTTGAAAGTTGTTACTTGGGGGTTTACAGATCGATCTTCATTCAGTTTTAAAAAATTCAAAATGCCGGATCCAATAAGGCGGTCGTAAATGTGATTAATTTTTATAAACCTCGACCGCCATATTGAATCCGCCATTTTCAATTTTTAAAGCTGACCCCTTCAGAAATACCTGGATCCATCTTATTTGCAAAAAACATGCAGGGCTGGGTAGTCGATGATATTGCTTTTCATATTCTAAAAACGAACGTATGTTCCGTGGACTTCACTTAGCAGAGGAAATCGTTAGAAATATGAGTAGATAAGTGGAGACCAAACATAGAAACAATGACATTACTTGGTCACAAGTAAACTATGTCATATGTGACCATTAGATGTATTCATTTTGCCGACCAAAAGATTGGTCGTAGATACGACAACTTTGTGTCAAGTCTCTCATATCTCTTGAACCTTTTGCTACAACTAAAATTTGTTTTCAACATTTTGTTTTCAAATCAAATCAAAGTATTTCCTAAGGGTTTTGACTAGATTAAGGAGTGGAGATTGAATTAATCACTCCCTAAAACAAATGTTATTAACACGAAATCAACTGCTAACAAGCATAATGGAATTAACTTACTGAAAACACTAATGTAATGATATATTCTCTCTCCATTATAAACTTCCGTACTTTTCAAAATATTTAATTGATTTACCCCTGTAAACCCTTTGTTCAATAGTTGCTATGAATAAAAATTATTTACAGACTATAATTTGTGAGTGTAATTTTTTTAAATGCGATCGGTTTGGTGTGATAAACCTCTGCTCTCTTTAAAATGGTTTAAAACGTGTGTACACAATGTATTATATTGTTTAGTAAGTAGTTCGTATTTATTGTTTCGTTTAACTTTTAAGCGATTACGATGTAGACTCTCAATTATGTTGACAATGTCAACAATGTATATGGAAACGCATGTACATTACGATTCGTGACAATTTTTCATAATGAATGATTATTTATCGTTATTTTCTTTAATTTTTCATAATTGTGATTTATATTTTTAAGCAAATACTTCAAGTTTTTCGTCACAATCCTTATCATCTTTTCGAAATGCAAGCAAAAAATAAAAAATTGAAAAATAAACAAACAAGAACGATCAGTATTTTAAAGAAGATAGTCTCAGTCATTAAGTAAATAGTAGAGCTTGTTGTTGTGTTGTTTGCAAACCCAAAAAATTCTTTAAACGTTAATTAATCAAAATATCGTTAAAAAAAAATCGAAGAAAAAAAAAACCGATTAATTAGCACTTTGGCGGCTGCCTCTGAAATATTAATTGCCCTTAAACATCTGAGTATACAGTTTCGCTATTTAAACGCAGGTTAAATGCTCCTTCTTTTTTTTTAAGGGAAAAAGAGAAGAATCATTTTAATGGGTTTGGTTACGAAGAGTTTTTAGACCCCGCATTTTGTATTTGTATTATTTGGTTTGGCTTGAAAAACAGACTGTCTGTCATAAATATATAAAAAGCATTTTATATGCGAGGTGTGTTTCAACTCGATAGTCTTGAAAAATATACTCTGTACTTCAGAAACAAACAGAAAAAATAAAAAAAATAATCGCGCAATTAAAAAAGGTCTTCCAGTGTAATACTTAACGGCCAGTGAAGAGTGTTAAATTGAAATTCAAATGCGCCGCACGCTTAAACTTCATACACTTTGGCATTAGCAATTTAGAATATTCGAAATTAAGAAAAATATCAGCCATTTAGGCAAAGCAGTGCTTTCAATAATCCTTTCACAATGGATCCTGATAATGATCCGATAATATTTTATGAGAAAACTTTTAAATTAAGGCAAGTTCAAGTTAAACAGTGTGTGCAAAAATTAAAAAAGTGTAGAAATCTTGGCATATAAAATTAAAAAAAAAAAAATATAATATTTTGAATCCCATAATACTTTCTTATTTCCCTTAGTGATCCTCTTTAATGGGGCTTTAGAAATACAAAAATTAAGAAGCAATTGTAATAGAAAAAATTTTCAAATGAAATGTATTGAATCAAATTATAAAATCTGTATGTGTTTATGGTATTCAAAATTAATGTTTCATTATTGTTATTATTTTATTTGCTTTTTTAGGACATGTAAGCTCATTTCACGTCCACCCGATCGTTTAGCTCAACCGCGAATGTCACTACTGGGGAAGCCTTTAAACTATAATCGCGGCAATCGCCGTGATGTACGTTATCGAAGACTTCAGAGTCGTGTATATAATTTTCTGGAGAGGCCAAGAGGACTGCCAGCTATATTATATCATGTGGCAGTGTAAGTACAATACCTTTTATTTTTCGTTTTTTCTATTTAAAACTCAATTTCTATGCTCATTACATTTATAATTACATTTAAAAATTCAATGCATGTTAAAAAATTAAAAAAAATTTTCGCGGTTAATTAAATGTAAATAACAAACGGCAACCTTATGTTCAATATACTTATGGACGTGCTTATTACTTAACTAACAATAACAATAAATTATTTTGAACCCAATAATAAAATAAAATAAAAAAAAAATACAAAAATAATAATAGAAAAAATTTATATGTGTGAAGATAAATTCGAATTTAAAAACCAAAGACGCAAACCACAATCTTTAGCAGTAGCATTTCTGGTGTTAACAGAGCTAATCTTCTTGTTAACAGAGTAATGTAAATTGATTAACAGCATATATGTAGGAAATCGGGTTCAAGAATATATATTCAAAATTGTAAAAATTGCTCCTACGACCAGCAAACAATCCAGAATTTTGGGAAAATCAAATTAGAAAACAAATCGGACTTGGTACACATGTTCCACTATATGGTGGTATCTCACAACCGTGGTAGTGAGATATCTGGGATAATTTTGGAACTCGAGAAATTTGAATTCAATAAAATCCATTTTTGAAGAAAATTTTTGAAAAATCTTAAAAAGAATAGTGATTAGTGGCCATTTTGGAAGACTTGGGGTTTGGTACACATATTCTATCATATACAAATAGTGGTCCGGAGAGTACTCTTACTGAATTAATTGAATAACTCGAGATAATTGCCTCCCCCTTCTCCTGATTGACAAAATAGAAGACTAATCTAGTTGCTGCCACTGTTAAACAGTTAACATTGCTCTGTTAACATCACCTCATGTTATCGTATACAGTCTGATGGAACACAAATCGTTTGCTACGGCTAAAGTTAACTATAGTTAAGGTCGATAATAAACAAATTGACATGGGAAGGACTCCATTGTAAGAGATTCCATGTACATAACCTTCCTGCTCAATTATCCAATCGAATCATTGCATACATGAGTGACGAAATCACAAAATTGTCAAAGAAGTTTCTTTAATAATACCTATTATGACAATCTACAGACTCAGTTATCTGTCTATTTTATAACTTTTCGAATTCAATAAATTAATAAATGATTTTAGAAAATAAAAGTTTTATAGATCTGATATGAATAATTAGTACGTTTTCGAAATGTTCGTATACGACAAACATTTTAATCAATTATTGAACAATAATTGTATGTATTTTAATGCCTCTAAATGGGATGATAAAAATCCACATACTATCGAAAGGTTTAGCTGAAAGGCAATTTTCAACAGAGCTTTATAGTGATGGAAAATATATGAAACCATTGAAAATTTAACCAGAATTCGAAAAGAAATCCAAATATCGAAGGAAAATAATTTTTCTCTTATACACGTACAATGTTTAAATAAAACTACCAAGATGTACTCATTTCCAGAGGCAAATAAACATTTTTTTCCGTCCTCCTCTTCTATTTTAAACAGATATTCAATGCTTAAAATCGTAATTTATTATAGAAAATTTTTTTTTTACTTGTCAATCATAATTTCTTTACAACTAAATCTTAAAATGTTCAAATATGTATAGAGATAATCAAAATTTTGAAACCAATAAAACCGAATTCTTAATGGGAGCGAATGTCTTTTTATCTTTTATTTGATTTAAAGATAAGAACTGTGTGACAGATACATACTTTTAAATCATAAACAACACAAAAAAAACAAAAAATTATTTTACAAATAAAATCTAATAACAACGAAAGTGTGTCATAAAATGACAAATAAACTGATGAATGTCATAATTTAAAGAAAAGGTGAGATAATAAAATATTTGTTAATAAGAACCGAACCGAACCGTAAAAGCGTAATAAGAAATTAAAAACAAAAAACAATCCCTAATTTAATAAGAATTATTTGTTATTTTTTGGTTACGATAGGCATTTTGTAGTTACTTTACTGTGATCGTAACAGACATTGGTCTCATGCCAATTTCAATACACCTAAGCTATCATGTAGGCTTGTTGTCTGCTTAGCATTCCTTAAATTCTTTCAATCCATTCCTCTAAGATGAGTTATGTCTGGTATAACATCATTACCAAAATATAGAGATCGCAATATTACGAAAGCCTTTTTACCTTTACCGAATGCCCACATTAGAAGTCGCCGTGGTTTAGTGGGTAGTGTGTTGGCTTATTAGACGAAAGGCCCGGGTTCGAATCCCAGGTCAGACATCAAAAAAACGAAAAATATTTCTTCGGCGACTTCCTCTCAGCAGATTTCTGGCAAAGACTCTGAGAGTAAAAAATTGCCATGAAAAGCTTCTCAAAAATCTGTCGTTCGGAGTCGACTTTAAACTGTAGGTCCCGCCACTCATGTATAAAATTAACGCACACAACATAGGTGGTGTGAGAAGCTAGGTCAATAATCCTGACTGATGGGTTCTAATGACCAATTATGTATGAATGCCCACACTAATACGGTAAAGCGAAATGAATCGTTTAAGTAGTTTACTTGGACTAAGTAAATAAAATCAAATTTAATTATCAATCGATACCTTATTTGTATTAATTTAATTTAATTTAATTGAATATTTTTTTTTAATTTTTCATTTCGTCATTTTAGATTTTTAATGGTCTTTACCTGCCTTGTTTTAAGTGTCTTCTCAACCATAGACGCGTATGAGAAAGACGCACTGTATATATTATTTAGGATGGAAATATTAGTTGTAATTTGGTTTACTATGGAGTTTTTCTTGCGGTATGTTTATAAATTTGTTTTATGTTTACAACATAGAAATATGCTCACATTGAATATGAAATCATTACAGGCTGTGGTCATCCGGTTGTCGTTCGCGATACCAAGGATGCGTTGGTCGTTTTAAATTTGTAAAACGGCCATTTTGTATTATAGGTAAATGAAAATAAATAAAAAACAAATCATAATAAACGTTTAAAATTAAATGATATTCTGTTTTAGATATTATTACGATAGTTGCTTCCGTAGTTGTATTAGGCATGGGCACATCTGGCCAGGTATTTGCCACAAGTGCTTTAAGAGGCTTACGGTTTTTCCAAATTCTACGTATGGTACGTATGGATCGACGTGGTGGCACTTGGAAACTACTGGGCAGTGTAGTATACGCACATAGACAAGTAAGTTGATGATATTAGTTTTTTTCTTTTATTAAAAAAAAACCAATTTAAACATTAAATTTAAATTTAATTTTTTTTTTTATTTCAAGGAACTGATAACTACAATGTATATTGGATTCCTAGGCCTTATATTTGCATCATTCCTAGTGTATTTAATGGAAAAAGATGTCAATGAAAAATTTAGTAATTTTGCTCAAGCCCTGTGGTGGGGTGTGGTAAGTTCTTATTAAAAATTCTTGATTTATTTTCATTAAAGAAATATTATGTACAAACTGAAACAGTGTGATATCACTTTGGGGTAGAGTGTTCTTTATAATATTTTAGGATTACAAAAGCAGAAAACATTAAACGATTAATTAATCAATTATCTGGGATTGTAAAAAACAAATGTATGCGTCTATTTAGCAAAATTGATTGTGCATGTTTGTAAAGGGCAATAGCGGAAATCCCCTAGTTTTTACATTTTTTTTTTTTTTGACAGTCCGGAATGTAGGTGTGCAGTTTTGATAGAAATTAGATAACGAAACCAAACACAATAAATGATTTCTTTCTAATAATTATGTACATATCATAATAAAAAATGCACACATTTGTATTATATCTTGACTAGATGATCCGTGCGAATATTTCGCACCGTTAGTTGTCATTTTTGTAACATAAAATGAAAATAATTAATAGAAATTTTATTAAAAGTATAAAAATATTAGAAATCATAATATATCAACACGGTATTACTACACTTCATAAAACAAACAATACCATTACCAAAATGGCTTTTACAACTTTATATATTATTATGTGGAATAGCATTACAATTAAGCGACCCTGTTTATCGCACTTGATCTAACAAATACTGTAAAGTATTGCCAAAACAGCTTTTTACAACTTAATACGCATATTATATATAACTGACTTAGTAATAAACGGCATTATAGTAAATAGCAGTATTGCCAGAATGGATTTTAATACATACTATATTATGTAGAACTGCATTACTATTAAGCGACTCTGTATTAGCACTTGAACAAAAACATATAATCATAATGACAACAATATTATTATGCAGTTGTATATAAAATATAATTTTTATCAATGAAAATATTAATTTTTCAATTTCTAATTATTTTTCGCCATTAGTGTTAGATATAAGCTTTTAAATGAGATATCATTCATTAAATTTGATGCGGTGGTATGGGAGATATTTGCAACCGACAAAAAAAATTGCTTTAGAAATAATATATATGATTAAATAAAACAAATATTTGCTTGTAAACTGCCTACGATCCCAAGTAATCGATGCCCCACTGTATGATTTTTAGGTTTTTTTAATAAAACCCAAAAATTAAATTTGATTTGATGACAACAAAATTTCGTTATTTTAATTTCTAGATAACTCTGTGCACAGTCGGCTATGGCGATATGGTTCCTGAAACGTGGCAGGGTAAATTAATAGCTTCATTTTGTGCTTTATTAGGTATTTCATTTTTCGCTTTGCCAGCGGTAAGTATTTAAACAAAGGAAAATCTTTATCAAACCATAATAAAATTTTCAAATCAAACAATTTTTGCTTATTTAAAGGGTATCTTGGGTAGTGGCTTTGCCTTAAAGGTTCAACAGCAACAGCGTCAGAAACATATGATACGACGTCGTCAGCCAGCAGCATCTCTAATACAGGCTCTTTGGCGCTGTTATGCAGCCGATGAACATTCACGATCTGTAGCCACATGGAAAATTCATCAAGTAGCTCTGCCCAGTCCTCCTGCCTCGTAAGTAGCAAAAACCATGTTTTCTTATTCTCTTTACGACTGTTTTTTTTTTATTAATTTTTTTATATACTGTCAGTGTGTTACTAAGATAGATTGTATAAAATAAAAAAAAAAAAATTAATTGTTTGTGTGTTCAATGTTTAATCATTGTTACGAAATCATTTAATTGTTGCATTAACTTAACAAATCAATAGTTATTGTTTACCCCAGAGAGAGAGAGAGAGAGAGATATGTATACTCGTACGTGCACAAGTTTTGTTTCAAACAAAAATGTTTTAGCCTTGTACAGTTGAATGGCAACTAAACTTTTTAGTAAGTGATGAAGTCTATTTTAGTTCCATAATAAGCAAATCAAAGCTTTTAATAAGAATTATTTTCAATATAAAACTTCCTTCAATGCCAAAAAAAAAATTATTTTTTAATTGAATTTTTTTATTTAAAAGAAATAAGAACTAACTGCTATCCAACTCATGGAAATTAAATCACTTCTAAAGTTGTAGTTCCATAAAAACAAGTTCAAGTCTATAAAGGTTTTTTTTTTTGTAACCCCGCCTGCATCTCCCATTACTCCCAAAGCATTTTGTTTAAAAAATAAAATCAAAAACTCAAAGGAAATCATTATCAAAACTGCATGGGAAATAGAAATTTTCAAAAAAAAAAATTTTTTTTAATATTTTTCGACAAATAAAAGTCAAAAAAAAATAATTTTTTAAACTGTTTTGGTTTTTTAAATATTTTCAGTTCTGAGTATTGGGATAGACTGTTTAAAAATTTAATTGAAACTAGGTAAAAAAAAAAAAAAATAACTGCATTAATAAAACCATCAAAAAAATAAAATAAAACAAGAACAAATTCAAAACGCATCCTTAAAAAATAAATCGTATTTAAACACCCCCACGTATTATTATTGTCAAACTATTTTTCTCGCATTCACCACTCTTTTTTCGAAACTTATTCTTATTATGTTACATTATTATCGGATTATACAATATACTCTGCTAGCTTTTGTCAGCTGAAAAAAAATGTTATCAAGTCCTAACACTAACAAAAACTCATCCTTAACGAATATTCTAACGTTTTTTTTTTTTTGTTCGCAATTGAAATATGGTGGATTTTGTAATAGAATTTAAAGGCTAAAATCAAAGTATTTCTTCTACTATGTACTTCTAAATCTATACTTTTTGGCTTAAATTGTTTTTAAACGTAATATTTTTTTTTTAACTGTGAACCAAACTACAAACTACATTTACCATATTATGTGTGTACACCCAAACCATCCAAAATACACTAAGTAATGCACACTTGAGGAAATTAAACTTTTCAAAAATTTTTCTAAACAAGCAGCAACAGCAACATTTTACATATAAAATCGAAAAACTTACAAAACACGATCATATTCATTCATAAGCGATATCATTCGTAGTTCATATCGTCGCCTCCGTTCTATAAAGCATTCTAAGTCAAAAAAGTATGTTTTGAGTTATAAGCTTTCAAAGTTTTCGCGCAACATACGCTTACATGTGTATTCTAAGAAGATTTTTCCCTTTAACTTCGGAACGGTTGGGTGCATCTTAACCAAATTTTGATAGTATTTAAGTAAGAGAACGTAGAATATAAAAAAAACATTCCAAGTGTACTTAGAACATTATAGAATGGAGATGTCGATATTACTTAGCCTTGCTATAGTACGTATTTACATACTTATTTACTTGATGTCTATGTGTTTTAATATAATTTCTTAGATAAAAGCCTTCTTCTTATCCTTCTTTTGCTCTGTGTTTTTTGCCAATAAAATTTCAAGCTTTCAATGTGAGATTTTATAGATTTTATAATATTTTGAATTAATATTTAATGAATCTGTGATCTATTCTATTAGTCTTTTAAGGACTCAAGTAGATTTGTATTCCATTTTGCATTTTTATTTTCAAATCAAAGATCATTTTTGTATTGTTAAGGCATTTTCATTTCCTTTTTTCTACATTTAATACTCATTCATACTCATTTATAAAGCTTTTTATAACAACTAGACACTGCCATACAAATGTATACGTACATAGTACATGTACAAGTTCAATCAATCAATCAATTGGATACTGTATAAAATTTTGCTTTGTTTGTGTTTAATTTTAAAGCTATTCTGCGTATAAGACAATGATGTTTAGCAAATGCAATTGGTTAGCAAGTAAAAATAAAAATAAAATATAAGGTGTAGTAAAATAAATTCTATTATTATTTTTCTCAAGATGGCGTTTGTACATACATATGTACATAGCTGCCAGATTTGACGATTTATCGTCATTTTGATGATTTTGTGCTCCAAAAATATTACATTGACGATATGACGCGATTTAAGCCCTTATTTTGACGATTTTTGGAAATTAAAAATTTACATCATTTTCTTTACTTTAATACATTCAAAACCTTGCAAATGTTACTACTTCAAATTTAAGTTAGTAATAACAAGGAGTAAAGTATTATTTTGTGAGAAACTAGGTCAATAATCCTGACTGAAGGTTTGTAATGACCAATTATGTATGTAAAGTATTATTTTTAATAAAACCTGTGATGGTTTTTCTGTATTTTATGCCATTTTCATCCCTTAAAAGCGAAAAAGTTATAACACTTGCACGAAGGGAGTTCCACATACGAATAGTCCGACTAAAGAACGAATTTTGTCTGTCATGCAGTGTGCGATCGCCAATATACGGACTGAAGATTAATATCCACAAAACCAATACACTCAGGCTAAATGCTAACGTAGAACATAAATTCCTAATATACCTGGGCACTATAATTGATAAATCCGACGATTCATCAGCGGATGTTGCCAGTCGCATTAATAAGGTGTGCAATGCTTTTTGCCCTGTCTGGATATTATCGAACATATCGCTCCTTGATTGCAACATAGTAATATCTCAAAAAATTAAAAATTTGTAGTTATTTAAGCAAAACTGTTCTTTTAGACCTTCTGTACATGCTGAAAAAAAATCAGTTTAATATTCCAAGCTGAACCGAAGTTATAGCAAAAAGTGTTTGCGGCAAGTAGAACATAGGACTTATGTCTTGAAAACTTAAATCGCATTTTACCAAGTTCAAGTTTTTTTTGAGATATGACTGTGTTGCAATAAAGGAGCGATATAGAGGCGCACAAAAATTAAAATCTTCAATTCCAACGTTAAGTCCACATTACTACACGGTTGCGAAACGTGGAATATGGCACCGCGCAGTTCCCAGTCTCTTCAGGTATTCATTAGCAACTGCCTGCGTAGAATCTTACGTGTGTATTGGCCTTCCGTAATATCCAATGCCCAACTCTGGTCAGACACAGACAAGCAACTAATTGAGAAGGATATAAGGAGCGGCAAGTGGGGTTGGATTGGGCACACTCTTCGAAAGCCATTAAACGACATAACAAGGAATGCGATAGACTGGAACCCCCAGGAAACGCCAAACCATAACCGAAATATCCAAACTACGTTTACAGTGGAACGAAGTCAAATATCGCTCTGATGATCGAGCTCATTGGAAACAACTTGTTAAGGCCCTATGCTACAGTACATCAAAAACCTTTAAATAATATAGTCTAGTTATTAAAAAAAAAAGACTTTGTTTTACTACACCTTATATTGAAAAATTCCTTCTCCAAAAATCTATTTTATGTTTAAAATTCTAAAGTACTCAAACGGTTCTAACCCTACAAGATTAATGTGCGGAATATTAAACATTCAATGGCAGAATATTAAAGAATTAAACGCTAATTTATAATAATTAATTGGTATTTGATATTTGTAAACTTTATTAGATTATCTCGTACATATTTCTTACTATTTATTGTATCTCAAAATGTTTGGTCTTTCCTATTATCATTTATTTATTTATTTATTTTATTTTTCTGAATATAATTACCATAAAATATTTGCTTTTTTAAAAATGCTAGAGATTTAAGAAGCAAAACACAAAACACCATTTCCAATATGAAAGGATTTTTTTAGGTTTGTTGAAAGCATCAAAAAAAAGAAAGAAAGAAAGAAAGACTAAAGAAATCTTTACTGATTTTGGAAATTTATGGTGTTTTGTTTTTGCTACTTTTCAAATTATTAAATTACAGAAACACACAAAAATATCTACTAATTAAACATTTCAAACTTTCCTTCATAATTTTTCATATTTTTTTTTTGTGAAATTCATCAATTCAATTAAAAAAAAAAAACACACACACCCCAAAAAAAAAAACATCCAACATCGCAGAAGAGCATCATCTAGTTTTAAGCATAATGCATCGTTCGTGGCCCGCCTACCAACCATAAGACGTCACAAGCCTCAATCAATGCAATCGCCAGGCGGTGATGGCATTAAAACTGTTGCCACCAATCGGATATCCAGGTATACGCGCAACATACGTGAAATGAATCAATCGGTGGAAAATCTTGGTGAGTATAAAATGTTCAAAATTTCAATTTCCATTTGCCAATACATATTAATGAATTTATAGCGTACGTGCATGTTATTTTTCGATCTCGCTTACTTTCTTCTATTTTTTAATTTAAAACGCTTTACATTTTTACCCAAAAAGAAAAAAATTATAAGAAATTAAAAAATTATTTTAAATTTATCTCAACTACCAACATTTGAAGACCCCTCACCCTACACACTCCAATTTGCGCCATAAAGACCTTTCAGAAGGCTTTGAAAGTAATGAAAAATCTAGTTTAAAATTATGATACTTGTATGTATTTCTTTCTGTATATATACTTACATACATACATATATACTATCTATTGAAATTAGGCCAACTGGGTTGTGTAGGTGGTTGTGGTTAAATAATTTTCCTTTAAAGTTTTTTTTTCGTTCGAATTTATATTTTTTTTGGCTCGATTACGAATAATTACGAATTTGTATATGAATATGATCATTCAAATTGAATTGATTTCGAATACATTCGATGTGAAAATAAATGTTGAACCTCGATTATATTGGACATATTGCTATTCGTAGAGAATCTGTGAATGACTTCTTGATACACAGGCAAAATCATGAATGGAAGATAATTTACGTTCACGCCGGCGCATACCGCTAGGCCGTCATATCGTGTAACGTATACTACCGGTGGCAAGCATGGGCACCAAATATCTTTAACACTTCTACTACCGAAAACGAATATTTGAGAGCCAGGCTCTATTAAAAGCATTATTTTTATAACAATTTTAATTAACATAACATAATTGGCCATTACAACCCTTCAGTCAGGATTACAACCTAGCTTCTCACACCACTTATGTTGTGTGCTTTAATTTTATACATGAGTGGCGGGACCTACAGTTTAAAGTCGACTCCGAACGACAGATTTTTGAGAAGCTTCTCATGGCAATTTTTACTCTCAGAGTCTTTGCCAGAAATCTGCTGAGAGGAAGTCGCCGAAGAAATATTTTTCGTTTTGATGTCTGACCTGGGATTCGAACCCGAGCCTTTTGTCTAATAAGCCAGCACACTACCCACTAGACCACGGCGACCATAATATAATTACTAACGTAATATTTGAATACTGTCCTATTATCAGGGTAAAAATTACGAATATTTAGTGAGGATAAGATGAATTCACGAAGAATTCACACAAAAGTTTACACGGTACCTTTGCATCACTGGATTGTCTATGCCGCATAATAGCTACCGTCCGATAAAGCTAAAAGCACTAAGTTTAGCCGCCAGTAATGCGTCAAGCATGAATTATAGGGGCGGCGTGAACGTGTTAACATTCTCAAAAACTATTCCATCTACAAACGTGTATACAAGCTAAGAAGCAACGTTTGTTGTTCACAGTCTTTTAACTCTCAATCAGTCTAGAATTAATTTCTAGACTGATACGATTTTTACTGCAAACCTTGCAAAATGAAGGGATGCTCTATCATACGTATTATAAACAAAAATCCTTCTTCCTAATCGAGTCAAATATTTTTGGTTTTTAATATTTTAAATAATATTTATTCATACTTGTATATAAAACAAAACAAAAAAGAATTAAAAAAAATTTTATAAAAGACTTATTTTTATAAAACAAAAAAATTAAAAAAAAATAATAAATAAAGTTAGGATACCAAAAATATATTTATTATTACACGCCTCATGTATAGGGGTTGTTTTTTTTTTTTGCTTTAGGAAATTATAAGGGAATTTTTTGCATGAGTTTTTATTTAAAAGAATATTAATTATTTATACGAAAACATGGAACACAAAGAAAAAAATCCAAAAAATAAATTTAAAAAAAAAAATGTTACATTAAAGAAAAAGAAATAAATTTCCAAAACAATAACAAACGAAAACAAAACAATACAATGAAATATATTATTAGCGATTTGCACCAAAATTTGATATAATTGAATAATATTTAAAAGAATTCAAACTTCAAAACCTCCCTCCCCCGCCCCACCATCACTTATAGAGCTGCGCCTCTGAGGAATAAAAGAGGGGAATTGTTTATGAATGTAAGTTTCTGTTGAAGTTTAAAATTGTTTTTTTTTTGTCTTTTTGCGTTTTTCTTGAACTCTTCCTTTTTCGAACTCTATACATATAATCAAAGTAACCAGTTTCCTTAACATTTCCTTTGGTTTTTTTTTTTTTTTGTTAATTTTCTTATAATAATCTATGAATTAATTGTATGAAATACTTTTTGTATTTATTCTCTCACCGATTTTCACAGTAAATGTTGGTTTTATATATCCAAAAAAAATAAAATAATATAATAATAATAATATGTATACTCTTACTATATATATTATATACTATATATATTATATATATATAAAAAATAACTATTATTATAGATTTCTTCATCACTTAATTTAATTAAATTAAATTAAATAAAAAAAAAATAATAACAAAACAAAAGAGTTTAACAATAAAACATTTTAAACAAAAGCAAATAAAGAAAATAAAATTAACAAATAATCTTCATTTCTATTCAAATTAAATTCCCAGTTATAAAAAAAAATAGTAAAATAAAAAATTAAAAGAAAAAAAAGAAATAAGTAAATAATTAATGAATTATCCTTAAAAAATATATATTTTTTTAACTAAATGTTGTTGTTCGTTCAGTGTAACGCAGTTCCAAGCATGTGAATTTCAAATTTCTTTTTAATTTTCAATTTATTTTTTTTTTTTAATTTTTATTTTCAATGTTTTATTGAATTTTAATCACCATAAATCTTAAATAAAATTTATAATAATATTGATGTTTAGCATAAAATTTATTAAGTTTAAATACAAAATTTCAATAAATCAGTTGCAACGATTATTCGATATTTACTTACATTACAGTTGAGAAATCGTTTTTATTTACAAATTCGAGTCCATTTATTTTACATAATTTATGTATTTGTAAATTTTTTCATTTATAACAACAAATATTGATTGTTGCATTTTATTTCCCGAGATCACGTTTCAGTATACAAGGTCTTTAAAGTTCGAGTTTCTTTTTTAAAAGCAAATTAAGTACATATTGTGAATTGATAATGAATTACAAATGTTGCACACGTACATTTCAATAAAGAGACCACAAATTCAAATTTTACATAACTTTTGTAGACAAATCAATTCAAGTCTGCATGTAAAATATTACATATTGGCAGCTCTGTTTAATTTTATCCGAAAAAAAAACATAAAATTAAACCATATCGAGTTATTGGTAAAAAAAATATATTTTCACTCTCAAGAAGAGAACTGTGAAACTGCATAAAAAAATATTGTTCGGACACTATATTTGTACATGATACGTACCCAAGTATTTTCTTTTGATATGCATTAACTCTAAACAGGATAATTCATTATCCTTATCATGGAATCTATATATTGGACTGGAGGCGATTTCTATTCTAAGTAAGCCTAAGTAGACTAATGTTTAAGTCTCTCCATTATAATTAAACAACAATCATCTTCTCTCTCTAGGAGGGACCTGTAGGACACTTGATTTATCAGATAACGATGAAACTCGAGTCGGACTAGTCTCCGTTTGTCGCCTCCAGTGTCAGGTTTTTAATGCCCTGATTAATAGGCAATTTTACCTTGAAATAATTAAACATCGCCAGGTAGTTTCGTAGACTAGTACAATTATTTTTGCGGTTTTTTATTACGGAATTCACTATTTTTCGTTTTCTTCTCGTTATCGGAGATATCAAAGATACACTAAAAACATACAAAATTACACAATGTGTTTTAATTATGATAGAAGTCTACTAGCAAAGGTTTACAAATAGTATTGCTGCAGATAGTGTTGCTGTAACACCACCACTTCTCGTAACCAATAGGTCTACAGATAGTATTGCTGTAACACCACCAATAGGCTAAGTCGTTAGCAATATCTTACGATATTATTTTCCATCGCATTCATTTTTTTTTTAATCTAATACATAAAATTCTATTGTCACGGTGTTAGTGGTTAAACTGCTCCGAAATGGAGCGACCGATTTTCATGAAATTTTGTGTGCATATCGGGTAAGTCTGAGAGTAGGCTAACATTAATTTTTAATATCCCTAAATGATAAGAGGGCGTGGCAAATATTTATGTACATATTGATCGTAGACGAATAAATTTGGTGGGTAAGTTCGTAGAGTCGATATCGACAATCCCGCAAAAAATGGCCGTGAGAACACTTTCCCTTCAAGTAATAGCTATAACTCTTAGACTACTGAACCGATTTCAACCATTATTTTTATGTTCGTAAGCTTATCAGGTTTCAATAAAATAGAAAAAAAAATTCAATATAGTAATCGTAGATGAATGCAATTTGGTGGGTAAGTTCATAGAGTCGATGTCGACAAAATCGCCAAAAATAGGCGTGGCAACCCTCCCGCTTTAACAAATACCTATAAGTTTACAACTACATACATATGTACATATATAACATGTATATCCGTTAGTTTTTGTTTTGGAGCGCTTTATGTAGTGTATTACAATAAATATATAATGTGACCTGTTTTGGGCAGTAAAAAAAATTCAATTTTGGGCGGGACGAAGTTCGCCGGTTCAGCTAATTTTATTATAATTTTTTTTTTTATAAATTCACAAACTTAACAAACAAGGAGCTCCACACGAATATTTAATTTTTGTTTTTTTTATATTTTAATACTAACTTCCAAAATGAAAATGTGTTAACAGAAATAATTCATTATTGAAAGAGAAACTCAAACCTATTAGATCCTGTATACATAAAGGAATTAAAAGAAAGATATCTTTTCCTTTTAAAGTCAAAAGTCCAATTAAAAGTCAAAATCCATTAAAGATAAACCAGAGATGTAATGTAGAATAGATAGTTAAAAAAAAACTTTCTTCCCAAAATATACGACCATAGTCACATTATCAAACAACTCATTCATATTTTGCGAGGGTTGTTCAAGAATTATACAACAATTGTTTTTTTTTTTGTCTTCAGCCTATGGGTGGAGAGTGAGACACAAAATTTTTTCAAAAATCTATCGTTTGGAGATTACTTTAAACTGTAGATCTCGCCACTCATAGCTAAAATTAACACACACGTAATATGAGTGGTGTAAGAAACTAGATCACAATACAGAATAAAGGGACTAATTAAGGAAGTCTTTAAAGAAATATAAAAGGCAATTGTCTGCAGATATCTGGATGCACACATAAAGTCACGTTAATTTTTGAACAATGTTTTTTTTTAACGAAGAGTTGCTTTAAAAGTTTATTAAAACTAACCGAAATTCTAAACTTTATTCTCTGGTATAGTTTAAAAATAAAATTTTAAATATTTTATGAAATTGTGATACAATTTTAGGTGAAAACTAATAGAGAGTAGGAAGGAATTTAAACTACAAATTTTTGAAATTGTTTAGAAATTTTCTAAGAGTACTAGAGTGTGTATCTTTTATGTTTTTATGTTTAGTACTTTAATTCTTTCTTTTTCTCTTTTTCCTTATCCTGTCAATCTGTATGAATGTTTGAATGTATATTAAAATTAATAAATTGAGAAATTAAATTATGAATAAAAAATATGTTAACAAAATTTTAAATGGGAGCAGCTTTAGGCGTTTTTAGACGATATAAAATCTAAACAGCTAAAAATAAAACAAAAAATGCATTAAAAAACAACAACAACAACAAAATACGAATTATTGCTAAAAACTAGTTTTTTTGGTTTATTTTGCCAAATTTATTGCATTTCAGAAGTGGTACAAAATGGAAGATCGTTAAATCCGAGTTTTAGCGAAGACTCTGTCGCAGATACCACTTTATTGAAAAAGAATTCCGATGGTAAGTTTATGCACGCCTCTATTAAAAAAAAAACCAAACAATACAATACAAAAAAAAGTAACTTTTTTTTAATAACAATTAATTCAAAGTTGTCAAATGGATGTTGTTCTAAATGTTGTATTCAGAATGTAAACGATAACCGATTAATTATCATACAATAACATTAATAAAAATAATAATCTTAAATATTTAAACGATTGACTACGATAACAATAACAGCGACTACGTAACTTGTACTCACTCGTACTATATCGGTGGTTATTAAATACTTCCTATGTGTAGTATGTGTAGTAAAAATTCTCTTAGGTGAACACAGTGTGCATAATTTTTTTTTTCTTTTTTGTTTCTTTTATTTTGCAATTTTTCTTGTTCTTATTATATTGTTTTCTTTTGTAAGGGGCTATCTAAATTCTTAGATCTTGATTTAAAAACAATAACAGGTCCATTCAGTTTACAATGATAAATAAGAGGCTGGGGTACCATAAATTTTTTTTTAATATTTTAATAAATTTTCCTTTATTTGATAAGATAATTTCGTAAGGTATCGTTGAAAGAAATCCATTATTTTTGGCACAAAATTAAAAGCTTTATTAAGTTAACAATTCCAAAAAAAAAAAAGAAGATTTTGTTCGATAACTTTAGACGCCGTGCAAAATTTCTCCTAGAAACTCTTTTAGTAACCAATTGTTCTGGGATTTCGGCAAACGTTTGCATTATTTTCGTAAGATATAAACTAAACTTGCCGTGTACGTTTAGCTTAAGGAAAAAATATGGATTTCTTTTAACTATACCTTATGCTTTTGAAAAACTTTCTTAATTATATACACAAATAAATATAAATTAAGAAATTTATCAATGATTACACTTTCAATAAAGTCATTAAACGAATTTCTCTTTTGTACTTACCCTTAGAGATCTTGCATTTAAAAGACTTTTGAAGCGTGAAAGTAAGTCTCTGAAAAAAAGAGAAAAACGAAATTATAATTTTTTTTTTTTTTTTGAATTTTTGGTGGAAATAAAAAACCTTTCTCAATATCTTTATCGAATTCCTGTGATTAATTGAAAATTTTCCTTCCTTATGTGATTATATCAAAAGATTGTTGGCTACGTTTAAAAGAAAATTCATACTATTTTATGTATTTTAAGAAACTCAACAAACAAACAAAAAAAAAAAAAGTAGAAAACACAGATAAAATGTTTGCAATATTGTATAAATTTTCAAAATTTTAACTCAAAATTTAGTACGTTTAGTATACAAGAGGATGACAATGATATCTGTGAGGGATATAACAGGACAGCAATAATGAATGCAAATGAAGTCAACAGTAACAACAATAATGGCAATCGATCCAAATTAATATTCAGCAACGTCACCTCAATACCTATTGTACTTTGTGGCATGCTACAGAGCGATATATTCGCCATGGCCCGGGAAACACCAACGATTTGTGATAACAATTCACCGGGCGGTGAAGCACAGCTCTATGCCAAACAACAACAACAACAACAACAAACAAACAAAAAAAAAAAAAGTAGAAAACACAGATAAAATGTTTGCAATATTGTATAAATTTTCAAAATTTTAACTCAAAACAAAATTCCACATTTTATATATTGTATATAACAGCAGCATTTAATCCACGCTTCTTGGCCCCTAAACGCAGACACAGTTCTGTATCATTGGGAAATTTAGCAACTTCTAACAGCGAGAGCTTACAGCCTAGTACGTTTAGTATACAAGAGGATGACAATGATATCTGTGAGGGATATAACAGGACAGCAATAATGAATGCAAATGAAGTCAACAGTAACAACAATAATGGCAATCGATCCAAATTAATATTCAGCAACGTCACCTCAATACCTATTGTACTTTGTGGCATGCTACAGAGCGATATATTCGCCATGGCCCGGGAAACACCAACGATTTGTGATAACAATTCACCGGGCGGTGAAGCACAGCTCTATGCCAAACAACAACAACAACAACGACAACAGCAGCAACAACAACAACAGCAACAGCAGGGACGACAGGGTCGAAAATTATACTTTAATGGAGTCGGTGACGATAATGAAAACAATATTGATAATCAAACAGGTCCATTAGATGAAGGCAGTGCGTAAATGATACCTTTTAGAAAACAAAATTAAACCAAACAGTGCAATTGCTAAATAATGTACACCACTCCACTCTTTTTTTTTTCTCCTTAAAACTTGTTCCATACCATATTGTATTTGATTATCCATGTAATATATAAACGTATAAACGTGTATTCTTTTATTATTCTACTCGTACTTATTATGCCTACTCGTTAACTATAGAACTTTGAAAACAGATCTCGTGTCTATTTCTTTAAAAAATTTAAAAAAAAAAAGAAAAAAACATTTTAAATTATTTCAATGAAATGTCATCTGTGTTGAAAGAACCAAACCACTTGATAAACCCGGTGTCCAAATCCCTAACCACCCCCTCGTTTAAAACGTATACCATTTCAATGTACTATGAATATTGTATTTTGACCAAACGAATTTGTCTGCTTATCTAGCTCATGTTGTTAGTCAAACAATCAATCGGTCTGTTAGTAAAAGCAAATTTTGTTGGTATTGAAAATGTAACCCAATGATGCTAAATGCAGTCCACCACTCCTCCTTATCACTTTTACACGCATTAATACCACCTTACACAACCACCACCGCCACCACCACTGTCACCAACACCATCACCACCAACACCACCACCACCACCCTATTTAGACAATTTAAAAGAGAACATATTACTCAGACCCCCCTTAACAGAGATAAAGAGAGAGAGAGAGAGAGTCTATCAGTACCTCAACGGGGGCAGAGATGTTCGCATAGAAAAAAATTTTTTTTTAAAAAATCAACACACATCCATATCTACTATCTATCGCATGCACACAAAATTTTCAATTAACCTCAGTTAGTTTTGCGTAAAATAGCACTTCTAATGGCACGTTCAGTATTTTAGAATCCTTAAAATGCAAACAAAAAAAAAATCTTCTTTTTTTTTCTATGATTTCAATATTTAAGTTGTGTATGTGTGTGTGTGTGTGTGTGTAAATCTAGATTTACATACTCGTACATAAATTGTGTAGTTTTTGATATGCAAGTAGTATTCTAATGTGTATTGTACATGTACCATAAGTATGTACGTATACCATGTATACATACATACATACCAATACCATGTAGTACTACATACATAATAATTTTTCTATCGTTTTATTACAATTTACAATTTTTGAATGTGTCTGTAGTAGTACTATATCTATTATAAATATGTCTATGTATGTTAAAGTGATCTCTGAATGGTTCTTTATGTACGAATAAGTTTAACATTTTGCTAACGCTTTACTAATAATTAAAATTGTTTACATTTTTTGTATTCTTCTCTTCAATTGATTCCAAACAGATGAAGATGATGAACCACGCTGCACCCAATTAACAAGTCAGCATAAGACTGCCATAAGATTTATTAGAAAGGTAAGCAAAACAATTATTTTTATACGATTTCAACATACATACATACAGAATATTTCAAGTTCGAGTGTTTTTTTATATTTCTTTTTTTTTTCAAAAGCAAATTGAACACATTCATATTTTCTATGGACTATAGCAGGTTATGTTGTGACGAGGAGGAGTTGGAGACTATCGAACACCTCCTCTGCAACTGTGCAGCTGTCTAAATTGTTTCACATTTTGAAGAATTATTCTTTCCAGAAATTTTGTTTACAATAATGGAGTTTCGGAAAATATTTTGTACTTTTTCGTATAACAGAAACGAACGTTCGTGTAATTGTAGAGTTGTTTTCCTGTTAAAACCTTATAACGTGAATATTTATACTTAGTAGGGACATAAATATGTTTCTGAGATATACATATATAAGCAAACTTTGCCAAAAGGCGTTTTCAATTATTTCATTCCTTTTTTTTAAGCTAACAGTACGGCTCATCTCTTCTCATCTCTACTTTTCCATGGTCCGAGTTTTAATTTAACTCGCAGACTCCTCTTGCCAAGAGCGAAAAAAAAATATTGCAAAGAAAACCCGAACTTGAAAATAGCCTGTAACACTGAACACTTTTTTTTTAAATATTATTACTATTTCACTATAATAAGAGCGCTTACTATTAACGTACAATCAGATCAGAAAAGTCACCCAATTCTTTATCAATAAAATAATGAGACATTTTCGCTTTAAAATGGAGTGTTAAAAATTATAAAAGAAAATATTCAATTTTTACCAAAAAATTTCTACCATATTTAACAAGTTTTTGTATTTATAAAACACGCTTTCCATTCCCAATTCAAACCAGAAACCAAAAAACGATTTTTATATGCACTCTCCATTCACTTTAATATCGTATCTACGTACTTATTTACATAATAAAGTCTTAATAATTTATGAAAGGTTAGTATGTTTGAGTCTAGATTAGAGTTGTGAAGGGATTTGTTTTCCCTCAACAATAAAGAAGAAAGATTGTGAGATTTATGCAATGCAATAACATCGTGTGACCACAACATATCGTTCCAATCATCCTGCAATGAGCAATTAATTGTATTTGCGGGCTCATTAAACTGAATAGGAAAGGAAACTGATTACGATACAGCTGCTTTCGATTAAGCTTTTTGAATTGGGTGACTTTATGTTTTTTTTCGTTTAATTTATAAAATTCGATTACGTATTTGGGATTTTGTTTTCAAATGAAATTTAATTCGCAAATTGTACACACCATTTTAAATTGTTAAGCATTTTTTTTATAAAAAATTTCCATTTGTATGAATATTTTTCAGTTAAAATATTTTGTTGCCCGGCGTAAATTTAAAGAAGCCCTCAAACCGTATGATGTTAAAGATGTTATGGAACAATATGCCGCTGGTCATGTAGATTTATTGGGACGTGTTAAAAATGTTCATGCCAGGTAAATAATTCTTTGTTTCTTTTATTGATTTATTCACATAAGGCCAACAATTAATATCACAATTTATTTAAATGTTTACATCAATACATATGTACATGCGTATGTATATACAGATTGGACCAAATATTGGGAAAACAAGGTTCCAAATCAAAAGACGCTTATGCTTCTAAAATAAGCTTAGCATCCAGAGTGGTCAAAGTCGAAAGACAGGTAAACTCATATTTACATACCGTTTACACGGGAAGGCGTTATTTTATTAAAAGTTTACTTTTTACTTTATGTATGTATGTGCAGGTGGCCGATATAGAAGAAAAATTAGATATTTTATTTAAAGCTTACATGGAGGACCGTCAACGGTTTCAGTCTCTTCCCCTTAATCCTCAGGTCTCTAAACATTCCAACAACAATCACCTCCCCAACTATGGCCACTGCGGTCTTAATACCAATAGTAATAATAATAATAATAATCAAGCTGTTGAATGGCAAAATCGCACAGCGAAATCAAATGATGCTATAACAGCCACGACATCTTTGGATGCATCAACGACCACAGCAGGGCTGTGCCCCTCTCAGGGGACCAATGAATATACAAAGGTTTGCCCATTTGATAAAAAATGTAACATAAACAAAAATCTTACTTTCAAAACCCATTTGTGTTTCTAGTCTTCCGATACCTGTTCATATCCCTTATCAGCCGATATTAGACCGGCCCGTGTTTATCAACAGCGTAGTAGTGATGGCTTTATAGCCGATATAGACAGTAGAACTAAAAAGAGAGTAACCTTAAGGTAATTTATTATTTTTGAGAACTATAATACAATTTTCTTCTGTTACTAACATATGCATATGCTTGTATTTTATTATTGTTAATAGATCAATATCACAACCGTATGAAAAAGATAGTCGAACGGATGAAGTAGCGATAACAATACCAAATATAGAAACACAATCATTAGGTTCTAGTCCCGGACAAAGGCCGGAAAGTTCAAGTAAGTTGCATCTTTAAAAAATTTGTTATAATATTCATAAGAGGAAAATATTTGTTTTAATTGCAGTAATACTAATAGATGAATATGAAGATTTAGAAGAAGAAGATCTCAATTGCGAAGAAGAATTCGATCAATATCCATCGTGGGAAATTGACAGTGATGCCGTAGTCGATGCAGATGCTGAAGGCGATTGTGATGAAACAACGGAAGATACCGCCTTATTACACCGACCAACACGTACTGCAATAGTTATAACACCTATTAGTCCCGTTAGTTAATATAATTTTATGCTTTTGAAACAAATTATTGAATCTATCGTTTGTTCATCTATTGACATTTTCTCTTTTTCAGGTAAGCTCCGCACATAATCTCCAAAGTATGGATGACCAAAATGCTCCTACAATCAATAAATCAAATTTACTATCGCCGGATTCCGGATAGCAATCGTAACATATGTATATTTTTTTATTATCGCTTACAAATTTATACTCTTGTGTTCAAAATAAAAATAAAAAGAAAACAAAACAAACCAAAAAAAATAGTTGCATAAAAACAAAACACAAAAGTAAGCTACAGAACTAAATAATGAAAGCAAAATACAAGTATTTTCACCCAAAATAAAAAACAAAACAAAAATTAAATCAAATCAAAAATGTGGTCTTTTACTATACCAGGCACTCCCTTGGTCAGTGTAAACGGTAATGTTAGTAATCAAAAAGTTGAGATAATACCCTTAATTACTTACTAAGATGTGAATCTAATTTAAGCACCAATATAGAAAGTTAATCAATGTAGAAAGTAGAGTGTGCCACCACAAATCGCACCAAAGTCAATGAGCTGTACAGTTCATGCCTTCCCCCATTATTTGATGATGATCTCACTAACGATTAAAGTTTTCTAACATGGGAATAGATGATGATGAATGCTGAATTCAATAGAGGAAATGTGCCTCCTTATCGCAGATTTCGCTACAACGAAGAATCACCTCCAACCATAAAGCTGTCAAACCCATAGACAATATTTAATTCTAAACATATAGGGTTAGCGACTGTTGGAAGGTTTGCGTCCACGGTGGCAAAAGGTAAACCAATCATATGGTAATATACCAATATACCTGCTTTGCAATGACCAAAATGGAATGCCTCCCGTACTACAGGCACAAAATGTTTGTTCTTCCTGGCGTGCCCTTGATATTGTAACTCTGTCATAAGGGCAAAATGTATAAAGGAAAATTATTTATGTATGCATGCACATATGAATGCATCTACTCACTGCTATTTTTGTTTTTCTTTTATCCCATTCGCTCATTCCACTACAATATGTTTAATGCACTACAGTTTAATCACTTTTCATAGTTTCACTTTATTCTACTTCACTTTATTTTCTTTATTTAATTTCTAATTTTTGCCGAATTACATTTATTTTAGCTACCACACGAACATTCAGTTTACCGTTACCGAATTTGGCGCTAAACTAGTGATGACAAAACAAAAAAGTAGTATATAACTAAACCGGCAGAGTTGTATATGAAAGTAGTAGCGTATAGGTACGAATAATATCAGGGCTGTGCAAAAATAAAATAGTATCGAACATTTTTTAATAGGATTTCAAGAGGAGAAAAACTACAGACTATCGTAATTTAGTTTTTTTTTTGTTAAAGTTTTTAGTGTTTTATAGAGATAAAAGTAAACGAATGTTTTATTTAAAGAGTCCACCAATCCGTACAGCTATACCTTAAGTTATAGTGCCTTAACGTTAAACGACACGGAGAAGCAGAAACACCCAAGGGATTGGAGGAGAAAAACACACGAAAGATTTCTTCCAACTTGACGGCTCTTGCCAAATAATGTTGACACATAAAAGTTGTCAAGGAGGACGCAAAAAAATGCAGGTTTGTAAAGAGCACAAGCATCGTGGATAATTGGCTATTCATCTAAATCTATTTCATATTTAAGGTCTCCTATGTAATACGAGATGCCGAAGAAAAACAACATCGAAATGGTATCAATGCCATGCAATTGGATCCGAATAATGGAAAATTATATTCAGCCGGCAGAGATGCCATTATACGTGTATGGAATTCACGCACAGAATCGAATGAAAAATATATACAATCAATGGAGCATCACAACGACTGGGTCAATGACATTGTTTTGTGCTGCAATGGTCGAAATCGTAAGTGGCAGCCTGAGATTTATTATTACTCGGTAGCCATAGTGACATTATTCACCATTTTTCTTTATTTTCCATAGTGATAAGTGCTAGCTGTGATACCACTGTTAAAGTGTGGAATGCTCATAAAGGTTTTTGTATGTCAACTTTAAGAACACATCGTGATTATGTACAGGCTTTGGCCTACGCCAAAGACCGGGAGCAAGTGGCCAGTGCCGGCTTGGATAAAGCAATCTTCCTGTGGGACGTAAACACACTTACAGCTTTAACTGCCAGTAATAATACAGTCACCAGTAAGTATTATATTCTTATTTAATATCTCGCCAATTGATATTATATGATATCTTATACAATTATTTTAAATTGTTGATATCAAATGTATTTAGAAAGAGAATTCTTTTAAAGTAGTAGAAATTTGGTTGATTTTTTTTTTTATTAAAATCTCATTCGTTATCTCTAGACTAGACCTCTTTTAATTCATCGCTTAAGTATGATTCATTTTGCCTTGCTTTTTTCATTTTAATTGATGATAGAATTTATAAAATATTTCATTTGCGAATTTATTTTTTAATAGCCTCTAGTCTTAATGGTTCAAAGGATTCCATATACAGTTTAGCCATGAATCCAGCCGGCACGGTAATTGTTAGTGGCTCTACGGAGAATATACTGCGTGTGTGGGATCCCCGTACCTGTATACGCAATATGAAATTACGTGGCCACACGGAGAACGTTCGAGCACTGGTAGTTTCAGCGGACGGCAATCAGGTTGTATCTGGTAGCTCAGATGGTACTATAAAAATATGGAATTTAGGGCAACAACGCTGTGTCCAAACTATACATGTCCATAAGGAGGGAGTTTGGAGTTTACTCATGACCGAAAACTTTCAATATATAATATCGGGCAGTCGAGACCGTAATATAGTTTTAACAGAATTAAGAAATCCGAGTAATTCAGTGGTGGTGTGTGAGGAAAAGGCTCCAGTATTAAGTTTATGTTTTAACATTGATAAAACGGGTGTGTGGGCGACAACATGGAATTCCGATATACGCTGTTGGAAGTTGCCGCTTTTTGACAAATGTACCTTGAACTCTAGTGGAGGTATGGATGCCCAATGGACAAATACAGGCACTGAATTGGCGTGCATTAAAGGTAAAATATTAAATTTATAGATTTTATTTTCAGTTCATTTGTTCATTGTTCTCATTTCGCATTTTAGGTGGTGCTGCTATAAAAAAATGTGTTGTGTTAAATGACAAACGCCACATTGTAACAAGAGATACGGAAGATAATGTGGCTATATATGATGCTTTGCGTGTTGTGAAAAAAGAAGAATTGGGCAAGGTGGATTTCGAAGAAGAAATCAAGAAACGCAATAAGCAAGTGTACATTCCTAACTGGTTCACAGTCGATTTAAAAACAGGCGTAAGCAGTTCAATTATTATATAAATATTACAAATCTTAGGTAATTGCTGTAAAATTTTGCAAACAGATGCCTACCATCGTCTTAGGGCAAGACGAAGTGGATTGCTTTTCTGCCTGGGTGTCAATAGAAGCGGGTCTTCCCGAATGTTCCGAGCCTCAGTCCGAAATTAAGGTCTTTCAAATGCCTTCTCTTAAAAAATGGAACAAAATAAACAATTTATTATTTATTTAGATAAATTATGGCAAATTGTTGTTAGAAGCTTTATTGGAATACTGGACACCGCCACATAGTTTACCTCCAAATGAAATGGAACAGGATATAAGAGGCAATGGATTTTTTCAAGTACCCAAACATACACCCGTCATTTTTAGGTATTTAAATGCATTTAAGTGCGCTTGATTCTTAAAGGAAAAGTTATTTTGTTTACTAACTAGCGAGGTTGGTGGTCGTACGGTTTGCCGTTTATTGGTCCGAGATGCTGCGGGAGAAAGCGAGAGTACTTTGCTTCACGAAACTGTACCGCAATGGGTTACCGATGTGGTGATTGAAAAAGCCACACCTAAATTCTTAAAAATACCATTTTTCCTAACACCGCATCCACAAATGGGTAAACCTGAAAGGACTAAAAAGGTGGGTTTTGGTGAAATTTTTAATGTTTGATTTGTGAAACATCGAAAAGTATTGTACTTTCAGGATCGCTTAGTCGCCAATGAATTTATACAATGCCGCAAAGTGTGTGAACATGTTTTGGACAAAGTGCTGGGAGCTGAAACAACGCCGAGTGGCGGTAATGCGTCTAGCTCTTCACAAAACAGTCAAAGCGATGCCAATTCAGAAGGCTCTCAAGTTCCTGCTGAAGATCGCATTGAACTGTGGTGCAACGATGTGGTATGTTGTATCGGATCTTTCTTTAGAACCAACAGATTTATCATTTTAAATCATTTGTACTTCACAGGTTGTAGATCCCAATATGGATTTGCGTACAGTTAGGCATTTTATATGGAAACAGTCAACAGATCTCACATTCCAATACAAAACTAAGCCAAATTTTTCTTATGATGGAAAACTTTGAATACAAGTTTTGAGAGTTGTCTTTTTGTTTGTTTTTTTTTTTTTTTTTTTTTGGAACTTTCTTATAACAAAACTTTTAGCACAAATCATTAACAAGTTCTATAAACTGGTTCTTTTGATTTGTTCTTAACCAATCTCGGATAGAAGCAGAAGCGTTAACATTAAAAAAAAAAAAACAAAAATCATAATAGCTAGAGAAGAATGAAAACGAAAAAAAAGAGTGACATGCCAAAATAAATATCAAACTGAAAGGATTTTTATTTAGTTTGTTGTTTAACAACTTATTACTGAATTACAATAATAAAACAAAAATATAAATATAAACTTGAGACTAAATTAGACTCGTTTTGTATTAAACTTAAAGCAAACATTTTCGCGTAAAACTTACCATTTTTTCAATACTCATTACAAACCAAACCGATGCATTTCACTCAAATATTTCTAATGTTTTTATATCATTATGAGTTCTTCTGAGTTTTCTTTGAGGGAAGAACTGATTGAAACTAAAAGGAAAATAACAACAAACTAAATAAATTCTTATCGGTTAAAGGAATAAAGTACACAAACAGTTGTTATTCATTTTTAAACTATAACAATTATTATTATATTAAAATATGATTATGATTGATTGATGCTGAAAATAAAAACGATAAACGATCAGATGAAACAAAAGCCAATTTAAATAAAGGCAAAAATCTATACATACAAATATAATGTAAATACTATTACTTAAGCCTATACGAGTTTATTTATTATTAGTAGAGCAATTCAGGCTCGCCTTTTGAATTGGATTCATTATAATGTATCAATAGCTTAGAAATCCATAATTGTCAGTTATTATTTTCCTTATTTATTATATACATTTTATAAAATTCATAACTCACATTAGGGAATGACATTTCTTCTGTTACGTAGTGTTTATAGACTTTAACTACCTCATTCTAGACCCTGTTGCTCGATGCTTATCTATCAATCTCAATATATTACCCAAGTCACGTTTCAGGATATATGGTATGTCTTCTGTCTCTAACGACAACATAGGACTTGTGGCTATTTGTTTAGCATAGTTCCACAGGCATGTATCGCGCAGTGAACGTACGGGTTGATGTATGGCAATTAATTTTCTACAAGGTATCCATTGTGAGCGATTCTGTGGATCACGTACTCTATACAATTGTGGCCAAAATATGTCCTGGTGCTTCACCTGCATACGTTCACCTGTTTCCGAGTCACGAAATATCCAAGGATGTGTGACAAATGTATTTGCTTTAACGCCTGCACCCGGCTTCAGCATGGTAAAGAAATCTTGCCTGCCATCAAAGTCCATCCAATATAAATTAACAAATCTTTGCGTAGTATTTAGAAAAAATACAAATGTCTGTTCCAATGAATTCTGGGCTGCCAACAAGGGAACTGGCTGATCGCCCGACGGATGTGAGACCTCAACGGCCATATTTAGAAGATGTTTTGTTTTTCCAACAAACTCACAAACTGACTTTTTTTTTTTAATTAATATTATTAAAAAAATTGTCTTAATTTTATGCACAATGCAAAACAAAAAAAAACTAATAATAAACAGTAACAAGTGTAAAATATCAGTAGTTACCGTGCTGCCAGATTGCTACATTTAGATACACTGTAACAAATCAATGGAAATCACCTTATGTATTCTACTTCAGTGAAGGTTTGACATTGAATTTTTAACACACAGTTTTTTACCAACACACTTACATAATTGAATAGTTTAAACGAAACTGATTATCGAAATCGTTTAGCTTTTACAAGCAGTACAATTTTTATAATATAAAATAATATCCAATAGGAGCAACTTTTTTTGTTGCACAATTTAGTATACTGGCAACACTGCCATAATACAATAGTTGTTGTCCAGTTGACACACTGGCTTTTGTTTACAACAATATTATCAGACGGCAATTTGGAAGAAGAGAATTTTTGCATCGATTAAATTATTAGATTTTTGTCTAAAAATAAGAGATTTTTTGCCTAAAAATACAAAACTGCAAAGAAAATATTTAATTTTAAGCATTAAACAAAGATGGTAATAACATCCAACAACTTACGCAGCCAACTTATGGCATTAGTTAACTTTTCGGGGACCCACAAAGAACAAGCCGACCGGTATAGACAACTGCTTGAAGTGGTGCTCACCAATAACGGCAATGAACTGATAGAAACTTTAAAATTGTTTGTGGAAGCCATTGTCAATGAACACGTTAGTCTTGTGATATCACGGCAGATTCTGAACGATGTCGGTATTCAATTAAGCAAATTGCCTGATGAGGTGTCTAAGCAAGTGTCGCATTTCACTTTGGAAAAAGTACAGCCGAGAGTAATTTCATTTGAAGAGCAGGTTGCCGGTATACGTCAACATCTGGCAGATATTTACGAACGTAATCAGCAGTGGCGTGACGCGGCTAATGTTTTAGTGGGTATACCCCTAGAGACAGGTCAGAAACAATACACTGTGGACTATAAGCTGGAGACTTATTTGAAAATAGCCCGTTTGTATTTGGAAGAAAATGATTCAGTACAGGCTGAATTTTATATAAATCGGGCATCTCTATTACAGGCAGAGACCAGGAGTGAAGAATTACAGGTAAATACATAATAATAAAAACAAAATTCTAAGTGGGTTTTCTAAATTGTATTAACATAATTCAAATACCCGTGAGTATAGATAATGTCATTTGTTCATGGGCTAAATATGTGTCAATTAGGAATACCTACATTACTTACTTACTTATGAGATTTTCTTTCTATTTTACAATTTAGGTCCTCTATAAGGTTTGCTATGCCCGAGTTTTAGATTATCGCCGTAAATTTATCGAAGCTGCACAGCGTTACAACGAACTCTCTTATCGCGCCATAGTCGATGAGGGCGAACGATTGACTGCCTTAAAGAAAGCACTCATTTGCACTGTTTTAGCCTCGGCTGGACAACAACGTTCACGTATGTTAGCTACACTATTTAAGGACGAACGCTGTCAGCAACTGCCAGCTTATTCGATTTTAGAGAAAATGTATTTAGATCGTATTATCAGGCGTTCTGAATTACAAGAATTTGAAGCTTTATTACAACCTCATCAGAAAGCCGCCACGGTCGATGGTTCTTCTATATTGGATCGTGCAGTATTTGAACATAATCTACTATCTGCCAGTAAGCTGTATAATAATATTACGTTTGTTGAACTAGGCGCTTTGCTAGAGATACCAGCAGAGAAAGCTGAAAATATTGCCTCGCAAATGATCACCGAGAGCCGTATGAATGGTTATATTGATCAAATCAGTGGCATTGTTCATTTCGAAAAACGCGAAGTGTTACCATTATGGGATCGTCAAATACAATCGTTGTGCTATCAGGTCAATTCGATTATTGAAAAAATCGCAGCCACTGAACCAGACTGGATGGCTCACACATTGGATGAAATTAATTCTTAAAAAATGTAAAAGTTTTCATTGTATTTGAAATAAAGAGCCGGTGTAGACAACTTTACTCTTTTTATCTTCATTCTTCATTGTAATAAGTGTTCTTCTAATCATTTGTTAAATTATTTGCTAAATTTTGAAATAAATTTTTCAGATTTAATAATAATAAGCGGCTGTTTCCAATTTGATTTTTGTTAAAAATCTTAAAAAAAAACAAAGAATAGTACTGATAGGTCATGGATAGTTGCATGCCAGACGTAGTCCTGATGTCCAAAACTACCTGCCGGTGGGTATTTGATTTCATTAGACTGTCTAACAGGCAAGATTTTAGCTTTCGAATTTAATAATGAAAACAAGTTTTCCCATTCAAATTTATGTCTTTTATATTCTTCACATTTTTATTATCTATTTTACAAAATTTATGTTTTCTTTTGTTTTTTTTTTTGTTTACCTGAAAAAGTATTTTAGTTTTTGGGATTGATTTTAACATTAGAGCTTAGCTTCTACTTTATCTCTATATACTAATGGAAAGTATTTTATACTCAATTGTACAACTTATAATAATTATAATATAAATCATTAAAAGATTCGTTAACCAAATCATAATTTTAACTATGAAAAGTAGAATAAGTAACTTAAAAAAAATGTGCGTAAAGTTGATTTCACTCACCAACACCGACGACCAATATCGTCGCCTTTATGTTTCTTTTTTTATATAGCATCAGTTCAGTATTTTTTATTACAAAATTCACAAAAAAAAATAGTAGAGAATCCAAGAGAAGGAAATAACAAATGCAAATTAAACTAAAAAATTAATAATAAAAAATGTCTTAAATATTAGAAATAGAAATGGTTCTAGGAAAAACGACTGCATCAGATCATTTAAATGTCATTAACATAGGTGGGTGGGTGGTTATTTATAAATGATTTGACAAGTTTTCTATTACAAGTAGTTGAAGTTTTTTTTTTTCTAAATGGACTCCAGAACAGTGAAAAACAATTAATTGGAGAAAACAATATGAAAATATGGTTAACAAAAAACAAACAAAAAATGTTATTCAATGTTTTAAAGGAGTGTAATTAAATCTAATAATTATGATAATGATAGGAAAATATAGGATAAGTTGATGAAGACGAACTGTATCATCCTTGATTATTTGTTGTGCCAGCCTCTTCATTCAATTGTAACTGGGCTAAGGTGCGAACAACAACGCCGCGATTAACGGGTGTTAGATTTTGACAAAGGCCCACCACAGCGTCCAATGTAACTTCGGGACAATCCTAAAGAAAACAGAATAATTAATATAAATACCAAAGCTTACATTTACTGGCATAATATAAAAATAATTAAAACTTACTTGTAACATGTTTGTAATGGTGGAAATGATGGCATCTTTGCGTACCGCATTAATGTTGCGATTAACCGTTGAATCTGGTTTACCTTGTTCCAAATACCAATTAACCATTTCTTCATTTTTATCCCAGATATACGACTAAAATGAAAAGAAATTTTTATATTCCTTGAACCACTCTAGATTTAGGTTCTGTATTTATACCTCTGTTGTTCCCTTATCTTCCACTAACCAACGTCTTAACATTTCTTTAGCTTGACCAACAGACAGATTGTCCTGAGCCTTAGCAATCTTTTTAATAAACGAATCTTCAAGCAATAGACGACGAAGACGCCAGTACAACCAGGCACGGGATGTACGCCAGGGAACAATTTCATTAATACAACCCTTTTCAAGCATTCGTTCGGGCGTATCATGCAAGTCAGCAAAGTGTACAGCTACGGTATGGTACACATGCACCAAAGCGCTGATACGTTCTTTGATCTTATCGTCAAATTGGGCAGCTTTGACCTTATCACCACTGGCTACTGCCTCATCCATTTGTTTTTTCAACTAAATTAAAATATAAACACTTTGTATTTCGTTGCGTTTTTTTTAATGTTTAAAAGCACACTTACGCCTATTGTCGTGGCATCTAAACGATGAATTGTTTTGACTAGATCTTTTTCTTTGTACTTGATTTCCACAATGCCCTCTGGTTCCAAGACACCAGCTCTAGCTTCTGGGTCGGCATAAGATTCCATATAGCGGGGATTAATTAACGAATCTAATACAGCCCAGGCACCACCACGCAATTCAGCATTGGGAGGCAAATAAATTAAAACGGGCTTTTTGTATTCCCTCAAACCATCAACGATGTAGGCGCCAAATTTCACAATCTGCTCGTACATATCCTTCATGCCACCGGAGAAACCACGCCAGTTAGCGAATACAATTAAAGGCAACTCTTCACGACCAAAGTCCTTAATAGCTTGGGCAGTTTTGTAAGATGAATCTGGATACCAAACTTGACCAGCTTGTTGCAAAGTCTAATGGATTTGACACAACTAAAGTAAAGTCACTGTTTTCAAATGTACGCCTTAAAAACTTACCTTGGCCTCCGAGTCTAAGTTAGCAGGATCAGCAGGCATTTCCACCTCCACAGTACGTGTTTCTACAGCTATAACGCCCACAGGTATACCACCCAAGCGTGCACGACCAGTCACAACAGTCTTGGCCCAAGGAGCCATTATTTCACTCCAAGAGTCACGGTCGAAGAAACCATTCTCCCACACATTGGCATTGGCTTTTCATATAAAAACACACAAAAGTTAATAAATCGAATTGAATTTTAATAGCAATTCATCTTACCTGGATTGATTCTACCGGCTAGCATACAACGTGGATCGTAGGGTGATTTTGTGGGCATAAAATCAACTGCCCTGTCGATAGAATCATTTGGTAAAACGATGGGCAAATCACAACCAATATACGCTGGTATATACGACAACCAATCTAATATTGTGTAAACACCATTTAAATCCACAGCCTCTGTTTTATGAGTGACACCATTATTGTACATAATTTGTACACCACCCAACTGATTATTCGAAGCATATACTTTGCGACCCAACAATTTGTTAAGGGCAGCGTAACCGGTTAAAATAATATGTGAGTTCTCAATCTGAATCACACGCTGACCTAAACGTACCAAATAGGATCCAATACCGATGGTTCGGCAGGTGACCATAGAAATGGTAACAATTTCTTCGTAGGCTTGAGATGTTTCACCAGCTATGAGACCAGCATAGCGTAAGTTTTCAACACCCAAACCTTCGGTTTTGCCAATAATATCCGTTATTTTATATCTAGGCTCTCCTTCGTCCTCGATGAGAATGGCACGTACTGAATTCAAGTTGGCCACTTTGCTGTAGTCTTCGGTAGTCAGGTACAAATATTTGAAACCCTTATCGGGCTCTTCCGGATCTTCCCATGCCACTTTGAACATGGCTTTCACCTCTTCAGCTAAACCAATGCGAGCACCACTATTAACTGAAATGTAAATCTAATCAAAGAGAAAAATTCAAGTTAAGAATGAACGTAAAACCTTCTAAATTCTCTATTATTTGCAGTAAATGAAGAAAACTTACTCTTGGAACTTTGCGTTCTCTGGCCAGTTGCGAGGCCTTGTGGAATACAATATCCTCTTGAATGCCAAAGGAACCAATAAAGAATGTCAAGTCGTTGGCAATGACAATGATTTCACGACCCTCAGGATATTCAGGAGTAGCCAACACAATACGCCATGCCACCATACCACACTAAGTATGTGTTAAAATAGAACACATTAAATATTCTCTTGTGGATATATGAACTGTTTTTTTAATTCTTACCGTATTTTCGCCTGGCAAACGTTTCATTTCGACAAGATTATCTCCCTCTAAAACGAGTTCTACACACTCAAGTAAGATTTTCTCGGGAGTACGAACATCAACAGTGGGACGTGCCAACGAGAATTCTCTCCACAGACGTTCTGTCATTTGGCGGAACATGTCAGGAATGTCGTAAACATATGTGGTGCCATTGCTTTGAGCTTGGAAGCGTTTTTGTTGCAAGAAATCTTTGGTCATATAAGGTGTCGAAATAGGCAAACCGTGCAGTGAACCTTGTTTTTCACCATAAGCTTTGAATTTAATCTACAGAGAATAATTATTTACATTTTAATATATTCATGCCGCCCGTTTATGAATGTTTTAATACATACCACTCCGGTTTCCTTGTCTGTATGTTCGGTATACATTGATATGTCCAGGAAATAGCCAGAGTCATTGGCTATACACAAACGTACAGTTTGGGTGGGCGATTGAGGATTTTGTCTGATTAACATTTTCAACTCAGCTTGCAAAACACGCAACTTCCACAATCTGGGTCCATAACGCATTATCATTTTCGTAACGGATTCCTCAATCTTGGCTGGATCCATTATAACAGTGGGCACAAAGTTAAGGAAAATGTGGTTACAGTCAGTGCGTTTGGCCTTGAGGATGCGAGAAGGCAACTTCAAGTTCATCCATTGCTTCGAGTAAAACTCGTTCACCCTCATTTTGTAGATACTCAAAGGAGGCTTCTTTAGTTATAAGATCAGAGTGACGGATAATAGAGCGTATGAAGAAACGATAATCGGTGACTTCCTGACCCTTGGATACCTTAGCTTTGCCGAGGTATAAATGCATTTTTTGATTGGCAGTTGGCAATGCTTCGAGATCATAGGTTTTCATGCGATTCAATTCCAATTGGAAGGCACAAGCCGGCTCTAAATGGCGATAAATACGATCTTCTTCAAAATCGTCGCGTGCACGATAAGTAAAGAATTTCGGGAATTGACGTCTAAGAACAATCATAAAATACAAGCGTTAGAAAGTAAAGGAATTATAAACTGTGAATACTTACTTCTTTAGAGCAGCAAAAGTTATACGACGTATTCTCCTTTGGAAAAGTTCATCACGATGCAGTTTACAGTAGCTGCCAAATATTTGAGCCATCTGTATATCGTCCATTTCACCAGTTTCACGAACCGCAACATTTATAATGTGAATGGGTTCGGTGGACTTGGCCTCTTCAGCAGCATTTGCTCTCGTAATGGGATCCGATAAGGAAACATTAATGGATGTACTTAAACGGCCGTCGCTCATTGAATCTGCCGCTTCTACTGCCTCTAGAACTTTAGCACTAACCATGGCAGGTGATGCCAAGTCTTCAAGCAAATCTAAAATTTCGTCTGAATACATTTCAAAGTGCTCGAAGGAATCGAAAGCAGACATGCAACCGGTACGCAAATATGTACCGCCGACATTTTCTACACCATTCTCAGTGCCCTCGGATGCCATGCGCAAGAAAAGTCTATTCGGATGGGCAGTGGGTAACAAGAATTGGAAGTGGACCAATGGCAAACCTCCAGACAATTCCAAATGCTGCAAACAAGTCAACTCATAAGAAGTGTAAGCTCTCCTTACATACACTTCAAGAGCAGCATTACAAACGGCACGATTTGAGTGGTAGAAGAAATCATGCAGAATATCAAATATAGATGTTTCGGATAGAATCAGACGTTGCAAGTTCTCAGGATGGAAATCATGGCCATACATATCTACCGCCGACAAGAATATGGACTCCATTTGATTATGCCTCAATTCATATGCTGGTTGATGGGCAGCAATTAACACTTGTCTCGATCGTAAAGCAACACGCGAATGCTCGGCTCGGTTAAGCGATGTCAATTCACTTAAAGTGTTGGCCAATTCATCAGTTAGACCGGGTTCATTTGCCCATAAATGATCGATAAGCAGAGTAACCAAAAGATTCTTCTTGGCTACTTGGGAATGCGAGAATATCGTGTTTACCACCGTCTTCATATCATCCTTGTTATGTTCTCTAACTAAGGCGACACACTTATCGTAGTGACCATGTTGAAATTGTGATTCAACATCATAGTACTGTCTTAATAGCTCGTGTACAGCAGCCTTCATACGTCCACGTATACCATTTCTGTAGCGTTGCACCAATTGTACAATGGCTTGAGTGGTAAGGAAGAAATTATCACGATCGGCACGTTTTTGCAAAGTGGCAGCATGTGAGTCAATAACACTGGCAATTTGTTGCGAAGGGAATTGAGCCAAAACACTGGTGATATTACGCTCATACAGAGTCATAAGTTTGCGAATTTTCTTTTCCACCGATATGGGTATACGTCCAGAAATTGAAGCAATAACTTCTTGCAGCTCAAGTAGAGGCAGAGATGGATCTCTCAAACTTTGCATAAATTTCTCAATTGTATCTCTTAAACGCTGAGCATTGTAAGGTTCTGGTAAACAGTAGCCAGCCAAAGTATTTTCCAAAATGGATTTGTAAGTGTTATGAACACGGATTAAGTTTTTCTGGTACAGGAGGATTTTCAGGTTGAGGAAACTGTCCTTTATATGGCTGCGCCTTGGTAACTAACGAAGGATCGTCGAGTTCTAAATGTCCCAATAAAGAACCTGGATCTAAAACAGCACCAGGTCTTTTCACGAATGAGACGGTACCTGATTCCTGAGAGGTTAATGTCATAACCATTTTCATAACTTCAATTTCTGCATAGGCCTGGCCTTTGACAACATGAGCGCCATCTTCAACTAAAAGATTAATCAGTTTACCAGCCGAAGGACTTCTTAACAAAGAAGGATCGTTTTCCATTTCAAAAACACACGTCTGGTTGCCAATCACAATACGATATCGATCAACTTCCTCCTTCATATAAGTGGTATATGAAGCACCATCGAATGACAACAACATGCCACCATCTGACAGACGATGCACTTCTACTTCTTTAAACGAATTATTCATTAAAAGGAAATAATTGTTGGCACCACTTTTGGCTGCTTGAACCTTATAACGATTGCCGTCATTGATCAATTCTACATCGATAACATTGGTTAAAGTGTTTGCAGCTTGTATTTGACCCTTTTCCAAAGATGTCTGGAAACTTGTGAATGCTTCGTTTATTTGACGATCGGCTATATGTAAAGCACCACACATTACGCCCAATAAGATGTCAGGCTTTTCCGACTGCACTTTTTCGGCAATCAAAGCATCCAACCATGCCGTATCAATGCTATTGTCCAAGAATCTATTGGTTTCCAACAATGTTATCAGGTATTCTACTGTAGTACGGAAATCACCTCTAATTGATAGTTCTTTAAGAGCGATTACTAAATTCTCTCGAGCTTGTTGACGATTTTCACCCCAAGAGAAACAATGACCGAATTGTGAATCAGCAAATTCGTGAAGTCCTCCAGAAGCGGCCACACTGAAGTAACCCCAGACGTTTTTACTAGAACGGAAATTCAACTCCTGAACTGTACCTGAACTGGGTTTAAAACCTTCATCAGGATTTTCAGAAGTAATACGAGCAGCAATAACATGACCAGAAGGACGCGGCTTATTTGGTGGATTCTCAAAATCAATGACGGAAGTTCCCCAAGGAGATTCTCCATAGAGCAAACGAATGTCTTTCAAACGATACAAGGGTATACCCATGCCAATCTGCAATTGACAGGCGGGCAAATTTACGTCTGCTACCATTTCCGTACATGGATGCTCTACTTGAAGACGTGGATTCAATTCGAGGAAGAAATATTTTCCTTCAGCATCATACAGATACTCCACAGTACCAGCACTTACATAACCCACCATTTTAGCTAAACGTACAGCAGCTTTTTCCATATCTTCGAAAACTTCAGGCTGGGCTACAATTGCTGGTGCTTCTTCAATAATTTTTTGATGACGACGTTGGATAGAACAATCACGACCGAACAAACTGATGGCATTACCATACATATCAGCCAAAAGTTGAACTTCCAAATGACGAGCACCACGTGCAAGTTTCATTACGAAAATCGGAGATCCAGGTACTTCGGCTTGTACTTGACGGAAGAGGGCTGGAAATTCTTCAGCAGTATCGACACGACGAATACCTTTTCCGCCACCACCTTCTGAAGCTTTGATCATAACAGGAAAGCCTGAAATACAGAATGTGGGAAAACATTTTAGCACAGATAATCAATAAAGATTTGTGATTTTTTTTTTTATTAGTTCACATAATAAATGTTTAATGGGCTTCGAGGCCACTTTATTCTTTTTTTTTGCATATGCTTACCAATTTTGTTAACAGCAGTAAGACCTTCCTCTACATTACTGACACAACCACGATTAAATAGATCACTGGATATTTTAATTTTCTTTCCATTGTAATGGGCTTTCAACTCCGAACCAGACCATGGTAATGTTGGAATATCAGCAGTTTGAGCCACAATAGAAGAAGCGACCTTATCACCCAAGGCCCACATTGCTCTTTCGGGAGGACCCAAAAATACTAAATTTTCTTTATGCAACATTTCAGGTAGCTTTGGATTCTCCGATGCATGACCCCAACCAGCCCATACAGCCTAAATAAAATTGTATAAAAAGAAAAGAAAAAAAAAATATTATTAATTAAATGTAAATAGAAATCATACGATTTCTTATTTGTTCTATGTACTCGTAGTGTATGTATCGTAAATAAATAATTTACAAATAAATTCTAACTTACCTGTACTTGAGTACGTAAAGCAATGTCAACAATGAGTTCTACGTTGGCATAATTATTGTTATTTGAGCCACCGGGAACAGGGACGTAATGGTCAGCCATTTTTATATATTCAGCGTTTGCCTTCAGATCCTCTGGTGTTACCATAACAACAAAACGTACGGCACGTTCATTTTTGAACATCTCATAAGACCAACGGCGTATGGAACGCATACACTTAACGGCCGCAATACCATTGTTAGCAATAAGAACGCGATTAATAACACGTGTACCGCCAAATTTCTTAACAAACTCCTCAGTGGTGGCAATATGAAAGTCACGATCTTGATAACGGTCTTGACCCAGACCAGTACCGCGAGACATACTCGGCCTTTTATAAAAAAAGAACATCAAATAAGAGATTAAACCTTTTAACTTTACAAATCAATTCATATTTAATGACTAAGCGTTTTTATTTCAAGTTAAACAAAAACAAAAAATATAAACAATAAACAGGTTTTTAATTTTTTATTTTATTTTTTTGTTTATAATGGTCATTTGCTATGTACACAAAAAATTTAAAAAAAAAAAGAATTTTTTTTTTAAATATTTTATTTACTGGCCAAAGTCTTAAAATGTCCGTGTATATATGTACGTAGGTATGTATAATAAAATTTAAAAAAAAAAGCTCTTAATTGTTATAAGAGGCTGTTAAAATCTATAGAGACAGAAAGAAATAATTTTATTTCAAAATCGCATGTTATTTTATAAGTATTGCGCGTAGATTTCTAGGATGTATCTGCAATCTTAGCAAAATAGTGGTATTTAATAAAAATAATAAAAAAAAACTAAAATAATATTCCATTTAACAAAGTTTCACTAATTAAAAAACAAAACATAAATAATAATCAATTAATTAATTTATATGAAGTATACCTTTCTTTAAGATATTTAGGCTTAATAACAAAACTAAAACGTTTTGTATTGTAGCCGGGCCGGCTTTCACGTATTGTAGCATATTGTGGCAATTCGATTTGTAGAAGACTCTTGGAGACATGGAGACGGCCCGATGTCAAATTTGATAAGAACAATCTTACCTTAATATATTGAAAACAATTTTTGGAAATTATTTCAAAGTATTAAATTTAAATTTAATACTTACAACAGCACATTTCATTAAGAATATGTTATTTAACAGAAAAAAAATGTTTTTTTTTAACAAAATTTCACTAGAATGTGAGGAGCATTAACAAACAAATCTTGTGTAATTTTCGTTTCATTCGTTTTCTATTTCGATTTTTCGCCTTTCCGATAGCAATGCACGTTCTTTCTATTTCGTTACTATTTACTTGATTGAATACTAAAACTAACAACAAAATTCTTTCATTATCTTAAGATTTTCTTTCAACAAATTGAATTTTTGCGATACTTATTATGTACAATATAAATAAACAATAAAATGATCCGCGAACTGTGTATAATGAAAAACTTTGTTTTTGTTTAATAATTATTGCATTATTATGCTTCTTCTGTTGCTGATGGTGTGACACACTCAAAACAAATAACGTGAGAAATAAAGAAATGAGAAGATAATTCACACAGGGAACGACGGCATGTGGAAAAGAGGCATCAGCTGTAATTCATTTTGGTACTTTTTCTAATAAAAATTAATAAATTCTTATACTATTTTCATTAATGAATTTAAAACGTATTAAAAAAAAATGTTTTAAATGTTTAGAACATGTTATAAGCATTTGACCTATTTAAAAATTTGTGTCATGAATTTTAAAAATTTGGTATTTATAAACGAAAATTATATTTTAAATAGAAAGATAGATAATAATTCAATACTTTAAGTATTAAATTTTAAAAATTAATAATTAAAATTTTTATTTAATATTTATAAGACAGAAAAAAAGTACTTTTTATGCAAACATAAAATACTTTTTCAAAAATATGTGTAGTAGAAAAAGCCTACCACGAATTACAAAATCTTTTCCGTTACACTTTCTCTTATTTTAGGCATTTTAAAAAGAGGATGGGAGTCGGATTCATTAACAAGTTTGAAAATTAATACATTTCTGTTTTACAAAACCGAGATAAACAAACAAAACAACAATAAATAATTATTGGGTACGCATTTCTTGTTTTATATCGATAACTACAATAGCAATAAAGCTTCTTTTGAATGATGACCAAAACAAATAGTATGTACATGTCTTTCGGTTGTGGTCATCGTCTGTTCAACTACCTGTCTAACTGTGTTATATATATATTTACATTTCCATATATTACATTATATTTTATACGTCACAGCAAAAATGACCGTCTGTCAGTCTTTCTTATGACATGGTTTTTGTTTTCGTTATAAGCTTTAGCCAGCCACCATATACGAATTACGTGTACAAGTTGTTAATTATTTAAAAATGAAAAAAAAAAAAACTATTCAGTATAAGCGATAAAGGTCACTTAAATAATTAATTCAATTATTACTTTAGGCTGCCTGTATTAGATGATCCCAAGGAATTATTTTTCACTTGCAACAATTTTGATTGATCCATGTTTGTATTGTGATTTTCCATCGAATAATTTGATGAATTACTCAACGTATTGGTGTTGGATGTGCTTGAACTTCCTGTCGCTTCTTGGGGATCACCGGATTCAACAAGTACAAAACGTTTACTGGCACGTCGTTTTAGCATAATTGTTAACAGTAGTGTGGCAACTACTAAAAACATACAAATTAACAAAAACACTTTAACAATTTAGTATTACACACACACACAGACACTTGAATAAAATTATATTTTTTTAATTGTTTTTTTCTTCTTTTTTTTATATACGCCAACAAAAATTCTATAAAATAACAGCAACTAACAACACAATAATAATAAAATAGTAGAATTAACTACAATTTAATTTGCCTTCTTTAATAACCAACAATCGAAAGAAAAAATATCAAAACGTTGTAAAGCCAGCAACGTCAAAAATACTACTAAGGCTTAAAATAAAATAAAGTTAATAAATACGATGTTGTAAAAGGTCTATTCTGTTTTTTATTGTTTATAAACGTACCATCAACGAAACCAAACACGTTTATTCTATGCGCATTGAGAGAAAATGAGAGATTTTCGAAAAATCGTCTAAGATACAAGACAAATTGTTAAAATGAGAATAAGTTAAAAGTGTCGCCAGTCTGATGGAATATTTAATAAATGAAAAAAAAGAAAAAAACAGTAGAAAAGAAGTAAATTTTGGCTTAAATCCAAAGTTAACATTTGATTTTCTCTTCTCACTTTACTTTTGTTTTATAAGAAAATCTCTTTTAGATGAATTGTGAGAGATATAAGATTTCATTCATGGTGTCTGTATTTATTGTTGTTTTGCAAATTTAATAATAGTAAACAATAGTGATAAACGGCAGGGGAATATTTTTTACAGAACTTTAGCAAAAAAATATTCGGAATTAATTTTAAAATATTTCGATTCATTTTTCAATTCAGAGCTTTATCCAGAGAAAGAAAGAAATAGCCTTTATTTTACGGAGTTTTTAATATTTGGACGGGTGAAAATAAAAACTATGTTCAATTTCATTCGATAACAATAAAAAAATTATAAATATGTAATTAAAATCCTCAATTGAAAATTTATCATATAAATATGATTGATCGTAAACTTTGTTGGTACACTTTGACCACTAATTCCGATTAAGTTTGCCTCTAATACATCTATTAAGTGAAAAAATTACTATATTATTAATGCAAAAAATATTTTGTTATCATAAGATTTATGAAATAAAAAAATATCAACATTAATACTGAACTTTCTTACCAAACTATATGTTTCTTCAGAGAATTTGTACTTAATATATTCCCTTTATTGCAAATTTACAACTAAATCGTATAAATTAAGTTATTGTCTAATTATAACCCTTTCTGGCAATTACGAGAACACTTATATTCTATTTTATTTTTAATTATTAACTGTTAAGGTACTTCAAACTAAATAAATACTTTAAAAATAAATACTAAATCATTCAGAAAGTTTTTAATTTTTCCTATTTAAAGTTAAGGACAAATAAAAAAAGAATTAAAAATAATAGAAAGTCATTCGTAGTGTCGTCCATTCTTCCCTATTACATACATACATATATGTTAAGGCCAAATTCGTTAATAATATCATTCCCATATGCACAATTATTTCACAAATGTGTAAGTGAGCAGTAAACCCATCTGTATATCTTGATATCTTGTATATGTATGTACATCGTATGATGTTTTTGACGTACTGGCATCGTTGCCGCCGCCTTCTTTTAATTCAGTCTTTTTTTTATTACGATTTTATCAGTGAGTGTTTGGTTTTGCAAAACAAACCATATACTACACATGGTACTGAAATGATGACGTAGTAGTAGTCTTGTATAAAATAATGTTTATTTTTTATTTACTATTTTTTTGTTTTTTTTAATTTTTCTCTCTTTCTTTAATATCACCTGTTTATTGTGATCGCGGTAAATACGATTTAGGGTGGCCATATAAAATAAAATAAGTGATAATAAACAATATCGCATACCTCAAACGTTTCCTTCTTTCGATAATATCACCATTTGGACGTGATTCATTTTCTATCTTCTGAGGAAAGTTGTCAACAGATTCTGCAGCTTCCAAGCCATTAATAACATCTTCATCTCCCACCTAAAATAGAAATATTTTAATTTAATTGATTTTCTTTAATCAATATTAGATATTTTTACTACAAATTAAAATGTAAATGGAATATTTTATTATAAATTTCAACTTTATATCTGTTGACCTATAGGGTGATACAGAAGACCTACCTCTCTACTTTGGCCAAAAAAAAATCTGTGAAACAATCCACCCTGCAATGTATGTATACATATGTTAGAAATTTAACAGATTTAAATCATTTTAAAGGAAGAATATTCCTTAGAAGTAACCCGCAACCTCAAACAGAGAGAGAGAGTGAGAGATATTAATTAAAATGACAAGTTATTTAAAAGAATAAACTTAATATTTGAATTTACTACAATGTGTTATAGGTTGCACAAGATAACAGTTTCGAAAAGAAAAATAAAAATTTAAAACTTTATTAAATAAAAGAATTCTAAAATGTTTTATTAGACTTGAAAAATTAAATATTTAAAATTATCAACTGTTAAATATAGAAAACACTCAAAATTATAAGATCCATGGCAACTAGCCGTTCACGTGTCTTAAAAATCTGCAATTCCAGATCAAATTTCTTTTGTGAAATTCTATTATTAAAAATCTCATAACTATAGAATATGTTAATAAAATATTTTATAATACTGTTATACATTTTAATTCTCTATGCCCTCCACAAAATGATTCGACGGAGAAAAATTTAGTTTTAGTTTAAAATATGTTAAAGGAATATTAAAACATCAATTCATAAAAAAAACTCTCTAAAGAAAAAAAATTCTGCCACTAGAGTTAATTTTTTTTATAGATAAAGTAACAATATTAGTCGTCGTTATGTACGAGACGAAATAAAAATCATGCCACTGTTTCCAAATTATTAAAATTCTATGGCCGAAAGAGATTTTAGAATAAAATATGGATAGCTAACAAATTAGTATATAAATTTATGTGCTATTTTATGTTATGCTATACATTTAGGACACAGAAGTTATATTACAAATTATATTCTGAAATATTTAAATATCCCGCTTTCTGTAAAACGAAATTGTACGAATTTTAAATCCATTTAAGGACCCGTCAATTATGTACATATATCAACCGAACTTCAGTTGAGTTGTCAGTTGTCCAAAATAGAAAATAAAATATTAAAGGTCGGTTGTCATCAATAATTGATTCGAAAGTTTTTGTTATAACTTCAATATTGACGTCTTCGTTTTACATTAAACGGGGGACAAATGTTTATACTCTTTGATATTAATACAAGCTAGTGTATACTTACCAAGAAACTTGGTCTATCGTTGCTTGAATTACTCATATTGTTGTTGTTGTTTGTCTCTATAATATCTTGTTCCGTATCCGTTGAATCTAAACAATTCTTTAAATTATCACAAATTGTTTTAGATTCCTTAATGCTATCACTGGAAAACTGGACCCTTTTTATACTTTTCGATGATGAGCTCCTAGAAGGAAGTTTCTCACACTCTAATGATTTTTCTAAAACAGAATATACAACAAAATAATACAAATTATTAACTTTATAAATTATTATATTAATTACTTAAAAATACCCTTATTTATAGGCGGTTGATAGCGAGTCCTCAAAAAAGCCAATAAAATTATAACAAAACTGATGGACACTATCAATGTAGCTATCATTGGTAAATTTTTTAAAGTGCAAATGTAATTGAAAATTATTATTTTTTATTTTTAATAAGTATTAATAATACTAATGGTGTCATCAACTTGACCCTGTTTATGCAAGTCAAGTTCAAAGACAAATCAATGTTGTACGATTATAAAAAACAGAACACGAATAAACGTCATTAATACGTCTTGGTTTATATAATTTTATTGCGTTAATTTATGCAAGGAATGCTTAGGTTTGATTTGTTAATAATTATATTAGCTCAACTGTTTGCTATTTTTTTATTATTTGCTTCGTTCGATTTTGCTTAGTTTTGCAAAGTAGAGATAAGCATGGTCACCTGATGGGATGAGCTATAAGAAAGTAGAAAAGATTAATTTTAAATTCGAACTCATACATATGTACATACATATATACATATGTACAAATAAATATATTGCATAGAGTAGGTTTAATGATAACGATTGATAAAAATCAATTACTGTTGTTGAAAGAAAAGATTTTAAATAAGAAAAGTAAATATTTTTTTCTAAGCACTTGAAGATTTAATTAAAAAATTAAAAATTAATTCATATGAATAAGCACGTGTAGAAAGTAATTAATATTTATATAAATAAATAAATAAATAGTATGTGTTAAATATGTATGTACGAAAGGTTAATCTTTAACAATAATGTTTTCGAATTCGAAAAAAGACAGCCCACAGCGACAAAACACTTTGATGAACGTACTTTTTCTGTTACTATTATTATTTTTCAATGTTTTCAATTTAATGAAGTGCAATGTTCACTTTATACAATGCTAATTAATGCTTATTTATTCGAAATAAAAAATTTTATAACAAAAATGAAAACCGAAAAAAACAAAAGCTATAATTTAAATGAAAAGTATTTTTATGTCAGTCGTTTAAATCTATGCCTAAAGTATAGATTATACAAAAATATTTTGAGTTATTTCGTATTAATATGAACATAAAGTCTCAGGTCAATGCCTTCTAGTTTTTGTTTCTCTACCTCATTCGTTAGTTAATTTATTTCTTTCATTGTTAATATTATATTTATTTTGAATTTATTTTTTAATAAAAAAATTAAAACTAATAATGAAATAAAACGAAGTAGGTTATATTTAATGAAACCTCATTCGAAAATCGTAATACCATCTTTAAGCAAAAAGCAATTAACACAAAAATTCCTAGCAAAATAAAGTGGTATTTTTTGAAAATCGTATTTTGTTGCAGCATTTCATATAAAAAAAAATTTAGTAGTTAACAAAATTTTTTCATTCATAAAAACTTTTTGAAATAATTTTTGGAACACGGAAATACAAATTATAGCGGTACCCTTCCATATGCAAAATTAAAATTTTTAACTTTCTTCTTCGATTTTAATTTTATGTCTCGAGCTTTAGACATTCATTTAAGATCAAAAATGGTAAATGGTCTTAAAATGTCGACAACTAACTAGCGACTAAACAAGAGTCTTCAACGAAAGCCATTATCAATTCCAATGGAAGTGTTTTATTAAAAAAAAAAAAAAGAAATAGCAACAATAAAGAAAAATTATAAACATTTCAAATACCAATGTGGGGAAAAAATTAGCATAATTTTGAAATAGTTTCTGACGGATAACTTGTGGACATTTTTACAATGAAATAAAAGTTTTGATTGTAATAAAAGTTCATGAACTCATTGAATAAATTTATAAAATATTTCTTGTTTTATTATTTTAAAATGTTCTGCGTTTAAAATTATGCAATACGAGTATATTATTATACAGACCCAAAAAATTATTACATACATAATTGGCCATAACAACCCTTCAGTCAGGATTACGACCTAGCTTCTCACACCACTTATGTTGTGTGCGTTAATTTTATACATAAGTGGCGGGACCTACAGTTTAAAGTCGACTCCGAACGACAAATTTTTGAGAAGCTTTTCATGGCAATTTTTACTCTCAGAGTTTTTGCCAGAAATCTGCTGAGAGGAAGTCGCCGAAGAAATATTTTTTCGTTTTGATGTCTGACCTGGGATTCGAACCCGGGCCTTTTGTCTAATAAGCCAACACACTACCCACTAGACCACGGCGACTTCCAAAAAATTATTGCTTTGTTTAATAAAAGGAAACTCATACGAATATTTAAATTACTATTAAATTAAGTTTTTAAGACGGTCATGACAGTTTAGTGTAGATATGTCGGCCTGAAACCGATAATTTACATAAATTTTCCCACTTGTGTTCACGAGCAATAGAGGCAAAACTCTAGATAAGCCTTCGCAATCATTCATCCATAGCTATAGTGTATTGGTATTTCATAGTATGAGAGAATAAAAATATTTCTCAAGTATCAAGTCCAGTTTTGTGACCTGTCACATCTCACATTATCTATTTAGTGGGTGCAAAATCCAAATATTATTTAAAAATAAATATGGAATTGCAATTTGTTAGTGTAGAGTGTACTAAATTTCTAGGCCTAACTGTATTATTGTCGTGTGCATGAGCTAATTTAAATGTAGAAGAAGAGGAACCAATACAATATAATATTTGCCACAGGTTGTTTGTGTATTAGAATATTCAGATTAAAATTTTGGATTTTTTTTTGCTCAGGTCGCGCGAGTAAGAAAGCTTGTCAGTTATAAACTAATAAATTTTTAAAAATACACTTTCAATGATTGTATGTATTTGTGTATGTATGCATAGATATGTATATATACTATCTATTGTACATACATATAAATAATATGGTGTGTTTTCATATTTGCAAAATAAAAAGAAATATTATTATTATTATTTTCTTTTTTTTTCTTTAAACTACTGTTAACATGCATTCAATTCTAATTTAGATTGTTATTAAAATTGAGTATTTTTGTTATATTAAGCATTTATTGAGAAGGTGATTTCTGATAAGAAAGTGATACGACATATTTCCAAAAAATTATTGCTTTGTTTAATAAAAGGAAACTCATACGAATATTTAAATTACTATTAAATTAAGTTTTTAAGACGGTCATGACAGTTTAGTGTAGATATGTCGGCCTGAAACCGATAATTTACATAAATTTTCCCACTTGTGTTCACGAGCAATAGAGGCAAAACTCTAGATAAGCCTTCGCAATCATTCATCCATAGCTATAGTGTATTGGTATTTCATAGTATGAGAGAATAAAAATATTTCTCAAGTATCAAGTCCAGTTTTGTGACCTGTCACATCTCACATTATCTATTTAGTGGGTGCAAAATCCAAATATTATTTAAAAATAAATATGGAATTGCAATTTGTTAGTGTAGAGTGTACTAAATTTCTAGGCCTAACTGTATTATTGTCGTGTGCATGAGCTAATTTAAATGTAGAAGAAGAGGAACCAATACAATATAATATTTGCTACAGGTTGTTTGTGTATTAGAATATTCAGATTAAAATTTTGGATTTTTTTTTTTTTTTTTGCTCAGGTCGCGCGAGTAAGAAAGCTTGTCAGTTATAAACTAATAAATTTTTAAAAATACACTTTCAATGATTGTATGTATTTGTGTATGTATGCATAGATATGTATATATACTATCTATTGTACATACATATAAATAATATGGTGTGTTTTCATATTTGCAAAATAAAAAGAAATATTATTATTATTATTTTTTTTCTTTAAACTACTGTTAACATGCATTCAATTCTAATTTAGATTGTTATTAAAATTGAGTATTTTTGTTATATTAAGCATTTATTGAGAAGGTGATTTCTGATAAGAAAGTGATACGACATATTTAGAAAAAATTTCCTTCATGTTTTTAATCTTTTTGGAATTTTTTTTTTTAGAACATACGTTTCAGTTATTCAGTTTGAGTAGTGATATACATATAGTGAGAATTCATATGATTTTGTACGGTTTATATATTATTAGTTCGCATAATTATGTGTAACTTCTTCTGGCTTTAATCTTGTGTATGTGGAATGTCAAGGTTAAAAGTGTGGCTAACATTATTTGGAACGTATAGTTCAATTGTATTAATCTTTGTGAAAAGTTTCTGTTATTCCCATATACACATACATAGTATGTATGACATCCTCAAATTAATATGTCGTAACACATAATATTTATAATTAAAAAATAAAGTAAAAGAAATGAAAAAGAGGTGAAGAAACATTTTCCTAAAATGCTTAAACCGGATTAAATGAAACTCAGCAATGATTTTAACATAATGAACTTGCTATTGATGAACTTTCTAACTTTTGACCTACGTTTAAAAATATATACACACATACAGTATACTATATGAATTTATATGGATCTTTATGAAAATTAATAATAAGTTTTTCAATAATAATAGCTCTTGAAGCAATAAAACGTATATAGTAAGGGACAAAATAATAGAAATGATTAAAAAACAGATTTTCGAATTTAAATTGTTCATTGAGAGTACTTTCCATTTGGATAAATAAACGGAAAAGAACATAATTTCATACAAGAATATGTAAATTTTTAACCAAATTTATAAAACAAAACACACTTCTTCAATTGGGAAATATATTCTACATAATCTTTGCACGAAAGTGAAGCCACATAGTGGTGTCATTTAGGTCAGGTTTGCACCGGTTTGTTCAATAACCTGTTGTGATTTGAAACTAATGACATAGTGCTTACATTTTAACGAAAGAGAGAAAAGTCTATTGCCTCAAACTACTATTAGAAATCTTTTCCAGCAGCAAAGTATTCGATAGTGACAGGAATAGGTGATAAGCGCTTGGTATCAGATGTGGAAGAATGTCCATATCGATAAAAAATATCGTTCAACTAATTACATCTAATTGTTATGTGTGCATATATGTATGTATGTATGTTCATATACTAGATTTTAAATTTTTTTTATAGATATGTATTGTTTAACACTATTTCTACCACGATTTTGTGTATACCTATTTCGACCAAATGCAAATAATTATCGAATTAATTTTTAACACATATCCTATTCCTCTTCTTATTGTTCTCAAAACACAATCGAATATAAAAATTATAACGGAGAATTCAGTGTACCGAAAATTTCTGACATTTTCGAAAACTTTCTGAACATAATTTCACAGAATTTACATTTTGCAAAATTTCCAATTGCACAGAATTTCCATGGCTTCGTATAATACTACGGAGAGGAAAAAATTAAAAACAAATTATAGTTCAGTCCAAATGTATGTTAGTGTAGTTTCTTTATATTTTTTATTTCTTGCTGTAAGAAAAACCGTAAAGGTGTCAAAAGTCACCTCATGGTAGAAATAGGTATATCATTAACTGAGAAAAAATTATTAAACTTTGAAATAAATTTCAAGTTAAAATTTTAAAAGGTATCTTTAGACACCTTTGGTAGAAATAGTGTTAAAAGCAAATAGTAATGACTAGCATTTTTTTATTTTGACTGTAACATGACTAGCACTTTTTGATTTTGATATTGTGTTCTTTAAAAGTAATATAACAAAAACTTTTTAACACACTTCTTATGATAACCTATCTCAACCTTCTAAATAATTAATTTCTTAGCAATAAATTTTGTTAAGATATACCTATACAATATCTATAAATTTAACCATAACTGTATCAACAAATCAAGCTATTTTCTTATATCATGCGATTACGATTATTAAATATTTTAATAATAACAATCACTTCCCATTTTCGTGGTATTGATATCCATAACAATAATGATTGACAATTATCTTATTATACGGTATTAGATAGAAGAGGGGGAGGAGGTTCGTATTCATAATTTTAAACACTTAAAAGCTAGACATCATTTCGATTTATTTTAAACTAAAATGACGAACTAAAAACAATTGTAAATCTTTAGGTTTTAGTAATTTCTAACAAATTGCGATAACGGCAATCAAAAAATCAGTTAAATTAATCAGTCCAAAAACTTTGAAAACTACTTGCGGAATTAAAGTTTTGTTTTCAAATTTTACGTGTTTGCTGTATTTTAAATATGGAAGTAAAGAACATACATACTTATAAATAAATACAAAAGAAAATATACGTACATATCGCTCCTTTATTGCAACATAGTCATATCTCAAAAAAACTTGAACTTGGCAAAATGCGATTTAAATTTTCAAGACCTAAGTCCTATGATCTAATTGCCGCAAACACTTTTTGCTATAACTTCGGTTCAGCTTGGTATATAAACTGATTTTTTTCAACATGTACAGAAGGTCTAAAAGAACAGTTTTGTGTAAGTAACTACAAATTTTTAATTTTTTGAGATATGACTATGTTGCAATAAAGGAGCGATATGTATATAATAATAATTCTAATAGACCAAAAGAAGCTAATTAAAAGGAAATTAGGAAGCGAAAAAGATGAATAACATTTATCTGAGCTCTATGATTCTTAAACGGATAATATATTACAATAAATAATACAATTAAAAATTAAATAAAATAGAAACGGGGCTATCGATTCGCAAATATACATATCGTCGACAAAAAAACAAAAGTACGTATCATCGAAAAAAAAATCAAAATCGAGTATTTGTTTAACATATCTCTACCATTTTTAAAATATACCATTTTTAAAAATAACGTTTTTATATCAATAATTTAAAATGTTTCTACATATAAATTTGACGTTTGTTATATAATAATCAAACTTTTCTCTACTGGTTTTTTAAAGAACTGCCAATAAATTTTTAAAACGTGCTAGAATGCCCTAAAATTAAACAAAATATCTGGTAACCCTAATGAAATATGAACTAAAGCCGGTGTTCTCATTCCAGTTCCCCTTCCACACATAATGAAAGCATGCTTAACCTACACAAACAGTATTTTGTTAAGAGATTTTACACACTTCCAGAGATATGGCGCGAGGTTTTACATCCAATAGGAAACCAAGGTCACCATGAGTGAACTGCAAAATAGTTTTGTTGTTGAAAAATGAGAGCAGTCTTTAGAGATTTTTCAAACATAAACAAAGAAGAATAAATAAATCTATGGAGAGAAACGAATTAACATGAAGAGCAAAATGTAACAGAAAATTTTCAGAGTAAAAGAGCAACAGAGAAAGGGAAAACAAAAGCGGCAAAAAAAACTAGAAAAAACCAATAAGTCTTTAACAAATATTTTTTGTACGTACATAATATGTAATAAATAGAATAGGAGAGAAAGAACAGCCGATTAAATAAGAACAGCAAAAAAAAATAACTTTAAACATTTCCAATTTGTCAATAGTTTTTTCTACATGGATTATAAAGGGTAAACATTCTAATAAGAAGGGTTCCATAAATCCCTCATTTTCAAGCAATGTTTTCTTCCCATACGTTCAATATTACTTAGTACAGAAAAAATCACCTGATGTTGACGCCTTATGGCCTGATATTTTACGGAAATATGAATTGAATTGAATGAAACTTTTTAAATAAAAAATCCTTGGAATAATTAATACAAATTTTGTCCTTACCTGTTTCCATATCGCTTTTCTAACTTGTGATTTTTTGTTTCTTTTAAGTTATATTTTTAATATCCAATTTTTTGTGGAAATAAAAGATGAACACATCAAATTTTTTTTCGTTTTTGCTTTCTCCTCCTCCCCTTGTCTTTTTTGTTTTGTTTGTCAAAAAGTTTTCTTTCTTTTGAAACAATTTTATATTTTCTTATTTTGAACACTCTTTATTTGTTTTAATTATTTCCATTTCATTTTAGTCGGTAGCTATACAATAATTTTCTTCTTTTTTTTTATTATACTTTTTCTTTTATAATAAATAACTTCCGTAAATGTACTTTATTGTAATGCGAAATGCGGTTATTTGAGAAATATTCTCCTATTTCTCACCGTTAATACAGGGATGCCAACACTCAAAGATAAAAATTGAAATACCTTGATTTTTAGTAATTTTTGTTTTTTGATAAGATAAAAAAATTCCCCCAGTTTAATCTCTAACAACGCGCCCAAATATACTGGGAACACGTAGACCACTCTCATCATATATTTATAAATTTTCCACAAAATATTAAGAATTTGGCATTGTTGAGATTATAGACAAAGATATTTTTTGTATTTTTTATAGGGGAAGATTTTTTTTATCAACTACTAATTTTTAGCTAAGTAATCGAATGACATGCCAATTTTAAAACATTTTATTTAAAAATAAATAGATTAATACACATAATACAACTTCGGTTAACTAAAAATGCGAATATTTAAAATGCCCCGAATATATTAACTCCAATTAATAATGTAAAAAGTCTAAAAAGCAGATAGACCAACGGAAATTTGACTAGAGAAATGGTGGCTGACATAACGAGATTATAGAGATGATATTAAGTTTCAACTAACTAATTTTGCATTTCTAGAAGTTATTTTGAAAAATATCCCGTCTTACTTATTATTATGAATCCCAAAAGAAGGATATTCAATCTGGTAACACTATTTTCAATATTTCTCACAAACAGAAAAAAACTCCCAAACAGTGTTGCCGTATTGGGTATTCTTCCGTAAATGCGTTTGTTTGCTGCCACACATGAGTTCAACAACGCAAACGCTTATAAAGTCTGGCAACACTGTTTTCGTTCGTTCAAAAAAATAAACAAAAATACTTCGCACATTCTTTTTCCGTTTCCGGTAAGTATGTAAAGGACTTAAGCAACTTGTTGTTTATAATGGTGTGTGGCCTATCTGTCTAATACGCGGGAGTGTTGCAAAAGGCCGCGGGTTCAACTCCAGGTCGAGGAAAACGAAAAATGTGATTTATGTGGTTGGTTGTGTGTGGTGTGGGTGTGGTAGGGGTAGGTGGTGGGGGTTGTGTTTGGGGGGGGTAGTCGTCCGTCCGCGCCCCCCCCTTCGTCCGACGGGAGGAAAACGAAAAATGTGGTTGTGTTGTGTGTGTGGGGGTGCGTGGGGTGTAAGTAAGGTGGGGGGTTGTCGTTCGTCCGCGGGGCCCCCCCTCCTCGTCCGACGGCCCCCTCCTCGTCCGACGGCCCCCTCCTCGTCCGACGGCCCCCTCCTCGTCCGACGGCCCCCTCCTCGTCCGACGGCCCCCTCCTCGTCCGACGAACCCCTCCGCATCCGACGACCCCCCTCCACGTCCGGAAGGGCCCCCCCCGTCCAAAGGCACAAAAAATTTAATTTTTTTGTTTTTTCCTTTTTGGAAGTGTGGTGAATTTGGATGTGGTGAGTTTCTACAAAGTGTGGTGAATTTGCCAGGTGTGGTGAATAAAATCAAAACTCACCAAACTCCCGTTATTCGAAATGGTACTGTATTACCATAAATACAAGTACTGTATATCCTGATTTTGGAAGGTGTGTGTCTAGAATAAGTAATTTTCACCTCTATTAGCGGAGGCATTAACCTACATTCTAGTTACCATATGGACTGCAGTACCAACTGTGAATAAATTGCGACTGCAACACCCTGTGTTGAATTTTGCTGAATTTTGTAATCATATGTTATATAGCAACCCTGTGTCAATTGAAGAATTCTATTTTCCCGGTGTTTTTTTTGTTTACAATCATAATATTTGTGTGGTGCTTAAAGAAATCGTGAAATTGTATTAATAAAATTCAAGAAATGTTTGAAGTTGAACCAATCATTGTTGACCATAAAGATGTCATACACGATGTTGTATTCGATTATTACGGACGTCGCATGGCCACTTGTTCCAGTGACCAGACTGTCAAAGTGAGAAAGAAATAATTGCTATTAAATTTACTGGCGTCCGAAATAAAATACATTTCAATTTCTTTTAGATATGGGACGAAAATGAACAAGGCAAATGGTCAGTAACTTCTAGTTGGAAAGCTCATTCGGGTTCAATATGGCGTGTGTCTTGGGCCCATCCAGAATTTGGACAAGTTATAGCCACGTGCTCTTTTGATCGCACCGCATCGGTATGGGAAGAGGTTTTGGGCGAAAAAGTAGGCAGCAACAATGACACCAGCGCGACGTTGGGTAAAACGCAGCATTCTGGTAGATTCGCGCACCAGTGTAACAGATGTTGAATTCGCTCCAAAATACTTAGGTCTTCTGCTGGCAACTGCCTCAGCGGATGGTATTATACGTATATACTGAGGCACCTGACATAATGAATTTAAGCAACTGGCCAGTGCAGCATGAAATTACTTATAAATTACCCTTAAGTTGTTTGTCATGGAATACATCGACTTATATGCTGTCATCACAGCTGTTGGCTGTAAGTAAAAACACATTTTTTTTCTTTATACGTACTGCATACATAGACATTAATGAGAATTATTTCCTTTAGGCTGGTAGTGATGAAACAGCTACAGTTACTGGCAAAGTGTTTATATTCGCTTATAGTGAAAATGCTAGAAAATGTGTAAAATTAGACACAATTAATGATATAACCGATCCAGTTACAGATGTGGCATTTGCCCCAAATGCTGGTCGCAGTTTCCATATGTTGGCTGTGGCAAGCAAAGACTTGTACATTGTAAACATAAGAGGCACTACGTAAGTAGAAAATGTATAATTTTTAATTTTATTGAAATAATATTCAGTTTTCCGATTTAGTGAATAATTTTAGTGCGTTATATAAGGTGTAGTAAAAAAATGCATAATTTTTGTTCAATGAATACTGAAAATATAATTTTGGTTAAAGGGTTGTATGAACTAATATATGTTTGTAATGAAAATTACGCCTTGGAAGTGTATTTCTCGAAAGAGTCGTCAAATAACAATTTCGATTATAGTAGTTACATCAGCAATTTCAGGATGTATTTGGTACATAATTATCTAACAGAGGTCAGTTTGGACCAATAAAAGGGAAATTTAGACTTTGTTGGTCACCTGATACCCAATGATAACCATTTCTTTTCTGTCGATTGGTTGGGATATCGTTTGCCTTAGTTTTTCCCAATGCAAAAATATTAATTTTTTTTTACTTCACTGTTATAATTGAGTCTTTATTCGTTAATTTAAAGGGAAAAGGTTGTGTAAAATGGCACCGAAATATTATTTTTTGTTTGTTTTTTATTTTGTTTCTTATATTTTTGAAAAATTTTACTTTTTAGTGATGCATCTGGAAATTCCAAACTGGACATACAAACTGTAAAACATACTGATCACAATTGTCCTGTTTGGCGTGTCTGTTGGAATATGTTGGCAACAATGCTGATTTCAACAGGTGATGATGGATGCGTACGCATTTGGCGAAGTAAGTATATCTTTTTGCTGGCATAACGTTTTATCTTAATCATGTTCTCTGTTTGTTATTGCAGTGAATTATAATAGAAAGTGGAAGTGTGCGGCGGTCTTAAAAGCTGAAGGTAGTGGTCCTTCTTATGAGCCTGCGCTTAACTCACCAACCTTTACAACATCAGCTGCTGCTACTGCTAAATATTATAAAAAGGGCATAATCAGCAATCCCAATCAAGTGCCATGGCATTAAGAAGTTAATATAGAAATAAACAAAATTCATACAAAAAAAAACAAAATAAAAAGCTGTTTAATGGTTACGTTCTTTGAATGAAGTAAGTCTGTTTACGTTTATATACATATTTCCTTTACAATTATTTTTTTAATGTATTTCCTTTTTTTTTAATAAAAATATGTTCATAATATTTGAATGTGTGAAATGATTTAGAAATGAAATTCGAGTTTAAGCAATGAAAAAAGTAACAAAAAAATGTTTTTAAATTTATGAATATTCATAAATTATAATGATAATTGCAATCAGGATATTGATTCTTATTTAATATTTGTACAATGTACATATTAACAGCTACATGTGTTCGAATTTCAGTTATGCTAGAACTCATATGTAGATTTTTCAGTTCTTGAGTTTTCTTATTTGAAGAAAATTTCATGAATCATTAATTTTTGTATTCAATATTATGAATATTCATTGAAAGCAATGAATAAAAAACTAAGTGTTGAACATCGAATATGCCTTTTCCACTTAATTGACTGACACCACAATAAAAATCAAATTATTTTATTATATTCGTTCATTTTATGTTTAATGTGTTCTGTGTTCTGTGTCCTGTATTGTATTCATAATAATCAACATATGATTATTAAATGTCCTTTAATATTATTGTTGTTGCTTTAGTACTTGTGGGATAACAAAAATAAACAACAAAAAATATACAACAAACCTACAATAATTCATTTATAAAATCCACCCCTGTTGTTTTCTATTGTATTTCTGTGTGTGAAATCTAAATGGAAAGAAAAAATAATTTATCCCATTAGATTGAAAAGCTACCAGGTCAAATACATTGTTTGTTAGCTTCTGCTTTTGTGTCTGAATGTAATGTGAGAATTTTCGAACTGAAGCCTGTTGATAGTACCAGTTTTAATAATTGTAATCGTTTATAAGAAACCAACGCAAGCTGAATGGTAAATGTACAGTGGTTTAGAACGAATGCTTTTTAATTTAAATGGATGTTCAATTAGAATTTTAGTTGGATATGATGTGTCACATACTCAAGTGCTTCAAATGCAATATAAAAACTGTTGTAAATATATTCGTTATTTCCTTAAATCATTGGATTTTCTAAGTGGCATTAATTTATACAATCAAAACTATTTTGACAGCATTGTTTATGCCAGCCAAAAACCATAGCCAAAACAAAAAAGTCTTGCTTTGTGTCCGATATGAGCTGTTGGTTTTCTGTCGAATACATACACTCTGAAGAAAGAAATAGATTTGTATTCCAATAAGACAACGCAGTGTCTCTCGCTCGATGCTCATGTACATTTTCTTTTTAAGTTCAGACCTGGCATCAAATGATCCCAATTATGAATGTGGTTTGATAATAGAATTACCTTTAATATGGCAATAAGTTGTAAAACAAAAGTGAACAATCATATCGACGCCTCCGTTTTATAACATTCTAAGTCGAAAAAGTGTGTTTTGAGTTGTAAGCTCTCAAAGTTTTCACGCGACATACGACTATATGTGTATTCTAAGTAGATTTTTCCTTATAACTTTGGAACGGATGGGCGCATCTTAAACAAATTTTGTCAGCATTTAAGTTAGAGAACATAGAATTTAAAAATTCAAGAAAGTGTACTTAGAACGTCGATATAAGCATTAGAAAACAATGAATTTTTAATTACTACACCTGCTGTTTTAAGAGGACCCTTCGATTAATGTTTCATTTAATTTTCAATTCCAACGTTGTTGCAAAATCACTGTGCCATGATTGTGATTTCTGTCCAATTGGAAACATGCAACTTTTGTTAAGGTACATATTGTAGCCTGGTAAATAAGAGAAGAGGATTTTCTTTTATATTGTACGCAGAACGTTTTTACATAGCAAGTAGAAAGGAAATAAAAATCTTATTCGGATATGTGCTTTTTTGTTTGGGCATAGGGGTGTTTATTTCGATAGAGTTGGCGGTATCAAAGCATAGTGGTGTCGATTGTAAACGGCGTGGGAAGTCATTTCAATTTTAACTCTCACGTGCTATTGTTATTACTTTTATTTCAAACTTTAACCATTAAAAATTACCCTTAAAAGGTTTTTAATGGTTTTTAATAAATTTACTAAACTAAAAAAAAAAACAAAATAGTATGCTTGGTAAAATTGCAATATTAAAAATAAAAAATATTAAAAAAAATAATAACAATAAATAATAAAAGAAACACGCTTAATAAAGTGTTGATAAGTAAGGAAAAATTATAAAATTGCGGTCTATGTACATATGCTTTCCAACGAAAACTAATTGATTCATTTGGACCTCTTTAACAGTCTTTTAACCATTGAAGTGTAAAAGCTGCATGCGTCAATTTAAAAAAAAAAAATCTTGAAATACATTGGTTTGCTATTGACCACAGCCTTAAACAAAAAATATTGATAATTGGCGAAATATGCATACATACATATGTACCCTGAGCGCCATAAGTGAGTCAACACCCTCTATAATTTAAAATTTTTTGTTATAAAAAATATACTAGCACAACAATAATTTTGTTTTTTGTTTTCATATTTTATAAGTAATAAATAAAGGCTTTTATTTTTGGAAATTTATTCGACTATTCTCATTTACTTTTCTCGCTATCCTAAGAAAATGTATTATTTTAGTGGTGTTTACTCACTTTTGGAGCTCAATGTACATACTGTATAAATTATTCAAATATGTATACATACGTAGGTATGTTGGTACTTTAAAGCAACTGGATTAAAATTCAAAATAAACTAGTGGACTAGTGGTCATTTTAGTGGTCAACTGAACCTTTTTATTCTCAATTGTATACATTCTTTTCCATAGTTTTCAAATGTTTAAATTTACATACATAATTAAAAACGCGACAATAATTTTACTTCTTATTTCCTTTCACTGTTATTGAGCTTAGCGCGTAATGCTTAATTATAAAGTGTTTGTCCAAGCAAAACAAGGTATGTGCTACATTGCTGGCTGGCTGGCTGGCTGGCTGCTGTATAGGATTTGTTGCTTGCTGTTTTTGTTTCTATTTTCCTCAAACTGTTGGTTACTGATTGACCAAACCTTAACCCTTAAGACCTTTCTGCTTTGCCTACCGTTAGTACAAAACTCAACAGGGGGTTGGTTGTTAGCACTCGTTTTTTACTTCTAATTTTTCGTAATTATAAACAGAAACTAGAATTTATTTTGACCGGTTTTATTTGGAAAATTGTGTTTAGTTTAAAACATTGAAAATTTTGTTATTATTACACATATTAACATATTTTTTTTACAGAAATGTATGCTTAAACGAAATGTAGTTTTATTTATGCCAAACTATTTAAATATATTTTAAACAGAGCTGAACAGCATTTCGAATTAGAATTTTAAAACTACAATTATTTATAAATAAATCATGGCTGTATTGTCTTTTACCTCTACTATCAGTAATTTTTTTGTACCCCTATTAAGAATAGTTTGCCTCTATTAGTCGTTCATTAAAGCCAAGGAATTTCTCATATGTAAATGGATGACATTAGAAAAGGTGAGTCAACAAATTCTAAAACCAAAATTAACATCTTTTCGTTACTTTAAAGACGATAACTTAATACTCGAAATAAGGCAGCCTAGGCAACAAACGTTTTTGGTATTAGAAAACTACACTTCTTATCCAGATGTTAATACAGAATACAGTCAGAGACTAAATATATAAATAAATATATAACTTTTGAAATTTATAGTTCAAAGATATTTAAAGTTCTTTGAAAATGTCCACCATTGAGTTTTTTGGGCCCACATTGTTTAGTAAATTACTCACAATTTTGAAAACATACAAAAAAATATTAAAAAATAATATTTAATGCTTTAAAGTGCGAATAAATGGATATTTGTCGGAATCATTTCCTCTGATAAATGGCATCCCACAAGGTTCCCCACTATCAGTGGTATTATTTCAAATTGCATTTAACGAATTAAGCAAAATTATTAACAGGATCCCAGCTGTAGACCACTGCTTGTACGCGGATGACTTGTATGTTCTTTGCAAAAGGAATAAGAACGGAGAAACAACTACTATACTAGAGAAAGTAATCCAGGATATCAGTGATTGGTCAGAGTACTCCGGCAGCAAAATTTCTATCAAGAAAACCAAAAAGCTTCATGTATGCAGAAAACACAACTGTGACGCAGATAATTATACAATTTTACACAATGGGAACATTGTGTTCAGTTGAAAAAGTCTCTTTTGCATAGAGGTAACATTGTGCGCTATCTATCTACCAAAAGCTTCGTCCACATCAACACGCTCATATATTTAACTAGGACCCTCGTATTAAGCAAAATAGATTATGGATTGTACCTATATGGTAATGGCAGCAAATCTGACATAAATATCATTAAAACTGCATACCTTCAGGACTACCCCGATTTCCAACATCCTTACTGAATCCAATCTTCCATCTTTAGAGAACAGAATACAAGAAATGAAGGCAAGAATCATACCAAAGCTGCTGACCAGCACTAACTCTGTTATTGAAAAAGATGTACACTCTTTCATGACTGCAAAAAGACGACTACGCATAAAATCTGCAATATCCCAATCCCTAGAGCTAGCCCGTGCAATAGAAATCCCCCTTACCCACTCTAAAAAGATAAGTAATAGACCTCCTTGGAAACTCAACGCTGTTTCTGTAGACACTTCATTAACCAAATTAAGGAAAAAACACACCACCAAAGAAGAATATCTAACCCTCACTACAGAAAAGATAACACGTCTAAAAGAGCAAGGCTGGAACTTCATGTATACCGACGGTACCAAATCTTCGTAGATAATGATGGTAACTGCTTAGTTCTCCGAACACTTTACAATTATTCCTCTGTGTTCACGGCAGAATCTTGTGCTTTATTAAGAGCTGTCCAGCTAGCAACTCACACTAAGAAGAAAACTGTTATTTTTTCTGATTGCCTTTCTGTGCTGAAAGCTATTTCCAATCCACTAAACAACAACTGGAATATATTAATTAAAATCAGAGATGCCCTAATTGGAAATGAAGAAAATATTAGATTACACTGGATCCCTAGCCACACTGGCATTCTTGGAAACGAAAAAGCCGATGACGCTGCAAAATACGCTTCCTACGCCCCTGTGTTCATGGAACCACTCTTTGAAAAACTTGATCTTAGACGACACATAATCGAACATATAAAGAAGATATTGAAGGAAACTACACCTAACCATTATCATTATTCTGTGATAAATCCGAATAACATCAGCCCATTATATCCAGTGGGAGTAGAAAAGGACAAAATAAGAACCTTCTCCAGACGTAGACTTGGTCACACAGCTTTCTCCCATGAATTCCTTATAAAAAGATCAAACAAACCAATTTGCAACAGATGTAAAACCAACTTAACCATCAAACATCTCCTTGACGATTGCCCAGGATTTTCCCACTTAAGACGTACACATCAACCAAATTCCAAATTCAGCAATCTTCTCAGTGAAGCAACTGTTCATAATATTAATATTATACATAACTTTATCAAGCAAACTAGACTTCCTATTTAAAAATCCCTAATGCCGATAGCCTTGGCAGCTAGTGCTTTCCTTTCTTTTTAGTTTTAGAATTCATTCATAAAATTAAAATAAATTATAATAATAATATTTAATGGATAATATATCCAATATTTCCGATATGTACTTAAACTTTATGCTACGACTGTATGTATAGGCTTATAAGATGTAGTAAAAAGGAATCCATTACAATTAAATTGAAACATTTAACCGTTGTATTGGATAACTCATTTTTACATTTTAAAACTCTTGTCCCTATTTCAAAAATCAAATACCGATTTTCCCTACGTTCAATAGTATATCTTAGCCATCAAAATTATTCGCCATAGATTGGTGAAAGGCTTACTTGCTGCTTCTTAATGATTACTTATTTTGTATGTTTGTACTGCAAATCTTTGGCGCAACCATTTCGCTAGCTCATCAAGAACAACACTTACAGCACCAGACGTCATCGCTCGGAGGCGACTTTAAACTATAGTACCCGCCACTTATAGAAAAAATAAACACTCCACATATGTGTGTGGTGTGAAAAGCTAGATCGAAATCCTGTGTAAAGGGTTGTAATGACTAATTAAAAAAGCAAGTCGGAAGACGCCATAGTGTAGTAGGTAGTGTGTTGGCTTATTAGATTGAAGGCCCGAGCTCAAACCGCAGGTCAGACATCAAAACGAAAATATGAAAGTATTTCTTCGGCGACTTCCTCTCAGCAGATTTCTGACAAAAACTCTGAGACTAAATAAAATTGCCATGAAAAGCTTCTCAAAAACTGTCGTTCGGAGTCGACTTTAAATTGTAGGTCCCGCCACTCATGTATAAAATTAACACACACAAAATAAGCCGTGTGGGAAGCTAGGTCGTAGTCCTGACGAAAGGCTTGTAATGACCAATTATGTATGTGAAACCAAACTTTGCCTCCGTTTAATATGGTTTTTTCAGCGTGGCTACATGCGATCAGGGAGTGTATAATTTAGTAAACTTGACATACACGATTTAAATATCTTCAAATGATAATTAGGGTAATAACTTCAAGAGATTTGAGCGTTACAACGAAAGCTCTAGGAATAACTACAGAAAAAACTTATTACTACCCAGAATATTCGAGTTTTTTAAAGTCATTTCCTTTTAAAGAAATATTTTTTTCAGGGCATTTCTTTTTATAATTTATTTAATGTTTTTTTTTCATTTTGAGTATAAAAATAATTACTTAAGATAATTGAAAAAAAAAAATGTTTTTCTTAAAAACTATTGACTTAGATTCGTTTTGTTAAAATTACAAAATTTTATAGTTTATTTGGATACAAATCCAATAATTTTTAAAATATTTTTAATTTTTTTTTTAATAAAAATTGTATTTTTTTTTGTATTTCTTTCTTTTTTATTTATCACACTTTTTTGTCTTCTAACCTTTTAAATCTAATCCATATAATAACCCTTTAAGAGCACGACTAGTTTGTGTAGCTTCTCTTGGCTTGCTTTAGTTGACAAGCGAATAGAATCCTTTGTCTTCCATTTTCATCTTCAATAGGCCATTTCGGCACCCCACGGACGATAGGGTTTTGAACCATTAGCTGTTACGTATACACCACTCTGATGATTGTATTCTTGGCCTGCAGTGACAGGATATTGGGAAGGCATTGTGCTGTAACCCAAACTACTGGTTGGAACTGTAGGTGTGGTTTGGCGATGATTATTATGACTCTGAACACTTGTCAATTCAATGTAGGTGGATGGGCCTTGGTGTTGGCTATGATCTTGGCCATGTTCATGGGTGTAGGTGTGGTGGGCAGTTTGATTACTCGCTAATTGAGATTGCTGTTGTTGTTGTTGCTGCTGCTGTTGATGACTTTCGTGGGAGGTAGTGGGAGTATGTTGTGAGTGTGTTACTTGTTGATTTTGTGTTTGTGTTTGTTGCTGTTGTTGTTGTTGTGCTGTAACTTGCGGTTGTTGTTGCGTTGTTACTTGTTGGGCTGTGGCATGATTCATTAGTGGTAAAGTATCTGGAGCGGATCCCACTGAAGTTGATCTTACTGCATGTTGTTGTTGGGTCAATCCATGCTGCTGCTGCTGCTGTTGTGTATGCAAAATGCTGGCATTAGGTGAAGAGCTTAAGGTAGGATATTGATGTAATGCTGCTGGTAAATTTGGCACATATGATGAACTGCTTACTGAAGCGTGTGTAGCAGTAGCCGAAGGATATGTTTGGTATGGTGTTACACCACAGTTGGGTTGATAGACGGCAGCTACTGCTGCTGTAGAAGCGGTTGGATGAGCAGCCCAAGTAGTACCTGGACTTGGCGGACATGCCTTAGACATTTCACGTTGCTGCACAAAGTACTGTAAATGAGACATTAATCGTAAACGTAACGGATCCTGTATATCCATGCCTTCAATTGTCACTAAATAACGGGCCACTTCAGCGGCGCATTCACGAAAACCAATAATATGATAGTCCATAGCGAATCTTTGTGGATCATAGCCTAATGAATCGACACCTGCAATACAACGTACATACATAGATAAACAATTCAAAAAGTTAATATTGTTTATGGACAAAACTAATGTAAACAATTATCATTTTTTTTTTATTAAAAATTTTTAATACTTTCCCACGAATTGTTTCCCATTAGTTGTTACAATTCTACCCACCCTTATCCTTATCCTTGTCCTTATCAATAAAACATAAGTTCTTATAGGATTTGTACAGATAGGGGTGTTTTGTTTTTAGCGTTTCTATTATTAGTTACTTGATGGCTCTGCGAATTGTTTTGAAGCAACTTTCTCACTATGAATCGTTTTTCCACTTGCAATGAATGAAATCTCTTTTCATATTTACATTGAGATTTACAGGGTGGTGTATACACTGGCCATACCATAGTCGTGGGATAATTTGAAAATTTTTTGTTTTGTTAAGCCATGCCAATTTTATTTCAAATATGATATATTGATAGTGGCATTAGAAGAAGTGTGGGAATCTTTTTTGGAAATATTATGATTGCAGATCTGGAAAATTAGTTGAACTGAAAGTTTTTTGCAAGGATATTTTTTGCTGGATATTAACAAAAACGTTGACAAAACGTTGCCAATGTATTAAATATAGTGGAATCTAATTCGAGAGAAAGAGAAGAGAGAGGGATGGCGAAATAGAGAGATTGTAGTTAATTTTAAAACCAGTTAACTTTTAATCCAATTTGAGCAATTTATAACTGGTTTACCCAAATGGGATACCTGGTGAGAACAACCCTTTCACTGTCAATTAAAATTGTATGCATGCACGTACTTATGTTTTCTGACAGAGATAGATCTGTCATTCAATTGCAAATTAACCAAATTAAAATATGAGACGAAAATGAATACAATTTAATTTCAATTGATTCAATATATTTTGTGTCGTAAAGGGTAATTTTTAACCGTTTAAGTTTTGCCAATTCAAGTGCTCGAAATATTTGTTTGGAGCAACTTAGCGACTTTTCAAGACTATTTCATGTAAACGTTGCCCTTGGCTAAGTTAGATAGTTAAGCCGTGAGCTACAATTTTGACATACTTCTTTCAGCATTTAAATTGATTGTAACGTTGCCTTCCTGGGATGGAATTGTTGTCCGTGCAACGGTTAGGTTTCATATATCCTGTCATAATATATGTAGTTTAGTGGAATCAAATTTTATACTCTTGGTGGCCAATGTCGGATTGCTGGATTGCACCACAAAGAGAGATTAATTGTTCACTAAACTGCCTTTGGCGTAATTGCACACATTACTCATCAAGCTCGTTTGTTAGTTTAGTCACGGTGAAATTGCCAACCTGAGAATTTTTGCCATTGCGAAATATGGCTAATCTCTCTTTTTTTATACTAAAAAATTCATACTTGATATCAAAATAGCAAAAAAATCAGCAGTTATAAGAGCGATTGCTTCTTTCGGGTTACTTGATTCAATATTGTTGGTAAAAATGTTAAAAAACAGCAAAAAAAAGAAGAGCAACAGGACCCTGACCAGACCGACCATTTGAAGTTCCAAGCATGTGATTGAAAGGTTCTTATCTGTACCTGTCCTTTCTTGGAAATTGTGACGAACTGATAAGAGATACGTTATCTAAAAAAATCCTGCTAGAATTTCATGCCAAAATAATGGATTTTATTTTACAACACCTTCTGTATAAGACTAATGATAATTTATGAAAACTTAATTCAGATATCTATCCATAAACTGAAGATCATACTCTTGTATTAATAAATTACCTTTACTTTGTAGATTTTTTAAATGCTCCACCGTTAATTGTAAGATTTCAGCCTTTTCCAATTTTGAAGAGCCTTGTTTCTCGTATGCCGAGGGCACTAAGCGTTTTAGTTCGGACAATGAAGAGTTAATACGATCACGACGTTTTTTTTCTATAACACCGCGACGTTTTTTACGGCTCATTAATTGACAACTATTGGTTTCACTGGGAGATATTCTAAAAATTAAATAAAAAATTTATTCTTATTCGATAAATTTCATTTCAAATTGAAATTCTAATTGAAATTTCTAATTAGAATTACTAGTTAATGGATTTAATTAACACTACTTACTGTTCTTTGGAAGATTCTTCAGAATATAATTCTTCACAATCACTTTCGGACATGGCACGCTTTAAACTATTATGAGTTTGTGGGGGTGGTACCCAATGATTTTGCGGCGTAGTTGGTACTGCGGCGGCGCCATAGCTCCAATGGAGAGCAGCATTATTATGATGCATATTGTGATCCATTTTGTTACAAAAAAATATTTATTTTTCCTTAAAAAAATTAAATTTTCTATGCACTTTGTTTTTTACACAACAAATTTCAGTTAATTTTATATTTTATTAGTAATTTTCTTAAAAAATAATTTTTTAAAAAACAATTTCCAAGAATATTGTATTTTTTAGCAAAGCGCTGGTGCAAGAGCACGTGACTTATCATGTGTATGAACGACGTTCGACTGATTTTAAAACGTACGACCAGCATGTGCCACAACTCAAACTCCAGGCAATCTTAACATCCTTTCGCCAATAAAATCTAAACTTCATAAGCCACCCCATTTCCAGCAAGCCAAAGTCTTAAATAAAAAACTACCCGCTCTTGCTGACCAACTACTACACGCACATCCTGTAAGGGTTAATTCTCCGTAACGCTGTGATCACACTATACTCGTGAGCTACAGGAGCAATAAAGAACGAATATCAACACAATTAGCAAAGAAAGACAGAGAGAGAGAAAGAGAGCGAAAAGAATCGTTAAGCACTATGCATAACAAACGACCACGAAACGAACAACTTCGTACGTACGTATGTACTTACATTGCAAGTGCATTTTATTATTGTTGTTTTGTTGTATATTTTTTAACTTAGTGATTATGTTTAGATTGTGCGTGTGTGTGTGTGTGTGTTAGTATGCATGTATTTGCCTAATCCATGTTTCAACTTGTTCAAAAAAAAAAAACAAAAAAACAAAAAGAAAGAAGGATGCTTGTTGCATTATCTGGCTTCATTATTTCTTTGTTTATGTTTGTTTTTTAACTTTTACCACAGAATAGTTGTTGACAATATTGTTGAAAATAGTTAACGACGTATGTACCCATCTATCGATTGTTGTAAGGCATTGTTGACATTTTTCTTTATTTATACCACTCCACTAAGTTCTAGGCGACGGCATATAGCAGTTGTTCGTTTTGTTGCCAGTATTTTTGTAAATTTGTTAGAGACGATTGTCAATGAATATGGAGCACGCGTCTGGAACTTATGCTGGTCGTGTGTTGCCCCCAACAAGTGCAATTTTTCTTCTCTGTTGTTGCTCTGTTGGATTATTTTATATGCAAAAATGTTTATCTAAACACATATAATTCTCTAGGTCATTGTCCGACATTGTCAAGGCTGTCGGAGAACGCTCACGGCATACACGACGGTTTGGAATTGTATTTTGTAGGTCACAAAACAGGTGAATTAGTATACAATTGTCGTTTAGATTTAATCAATATTTGTTGATTGATGCGGTCGTTAACACTGCTATTAACTTATGAACTTATGAATTTAATATTTGAACATTTTTAAAAATTAAATTAATATGGAAATCAAATGCAATATTATTAGATTTACATAAAAAAAATAGGAATCGAAAGATTCAATAAAGATCTTTGGTTTCACCTTTCTTTGAAATGTTACACCTTTTTAATTTAATCTAGTAAAGGGTCCGCCAAATAACTTTTTTTTTTTGAAAATGCTTTAAAACAAACTACTGAATATTTTCTGAATTTTTTTTTTTATTTGAAAGTACAATCCTTCCGGTTAATAATGGCTGCCCCGGCTGGCCATGCAGTAGCCTACACGATCGGTCCAATTTTTAAGCACATTATCGATTGTGTGCAGCTGTATTTCACCAATGGCTTCACGAATATTGTCCTTTAAAGCGTCAATTGTCTCTGGCTTGTCGGCTTGTCGGAAATGAAAAATTCTTTAATCTAGAATACTAGACATACAATGCCAAGCATGTATTTTACTCAGATGACCATTAAAATCAGTAAACATTTTATATTACGAGTATGAAAAATTACAAAATATTTAGATTTTTTAATAAATTAAATATCCAACTAATATTTACTTACTTACTACGAAGGACCAATAGTCATTACAAGCCTTTAGTGAGTAATACCACCTAGTTATTCAACATTTACGCTCAGTTCGGTCCATAAACCGGGGGCACCGAGGATAACAACAAGGCCAACGCACTTGCTAGAGCATGCACCAAGGAAATTTCAATAGAATTCTTGTATAAGTCTAGCGCGTCTCTGCAGGAAGGCAAATAAATGGCCTCACAAAAAATCCATTGACTGGCAAAGGTAAGAACCCGGTTGGTTTTATGAACCCGTTTGGAGAAATAGCAGACATATCGGTCCCGAGAATTATATAGATATGCAGAACAGAATTTGCATTGAACCTTTCAAAATTCCATTTAAGGAACCTCTTAGCAGTTACAACAGGACACTGGCCTATGAGTGTTCTTGCCAGGACACAGCCATACATAATTGGTCATTACAACCCTTCAGTGAGGATTATTGAACTAGTTTCTCACACCACTTATGTTGTGTGTGATAATTTTATACATAAGTGGTGGGACCTACAGTTTAAAGTCGACTCCGAACGACAGATTTTAGCGTTATTGCCAGAAATCTGCTGAGAGGAAATCGTCTCGGGATGGTTGAAAGCTACCAACTTGGAGCTATAATTATAAAGGACTAGGTAATATCGGTGTTACAACGATACCTTATAGGATCCGAGTGAGATATGACCTTTAAGGCGGCCGCAAGTTTGACCTAACAAGCTTTATTAGGATTCAAAGCTTTGTAATCAAGCTCTTTAATCACTACGCCATGCCAACGTTTGCAAGAAGTACATATTTTACTTCAAAATAATTTCAATAATAATACTCGTTAAGCGAAATTTATTTTATTAAAAGGAAATAATTAGCAGGACGTTTTTTTTATTATAAACCTTAGTATGTTTATATAGATTCTTTATTTTTTTTCGTAATTAATCAAAATAATCTTGTTGCTTGTTTACATATTAAAAAAAAAGGAAAAAAAGGAAAAAAAAAAATCGAAACCAATATTGATAAAAAGGACACCAAACAATATTTCTCGTGTGAGCCAAATACCAAATAAAAATACTTGTAATGGAAACAATACCAAACTCACCCTCAAGATTTCAGGAAACGAGAGGAACATCAAATGTTAAACTATAATGCGACATTAAATAAAAATTTGAACCACCCAAAATGTATGAATGAATGAATGAAAGTAAGTATGGAATGAGTTACGACGTGGGAAATGCACTACGAAGACATTTCTCACGCATGTTAGGCACGTGCTTGGACGATGAACTTTAGTTTTTTTTTCCTTTTAATGCATCAAATCAAAAAAATTGGAATAAGTTTGAATTAAAAACTTTTGATGTAGTCGACAATACACAATACGTTGTTACATGTATTAAATAGATTGAATATTGGGTGTACACTGTACATACATACATACATACACTGCGTTGCATATCTATAAATACAACCTATTTTTTTTAAATTTTGCAAGATGTATAAAAATGTGAACAGTTTTACCTATATATATGAAATAGCAATAAACAATAATTATTAAAAAAATAAAACAATCCAGTTATTCTTTATTATGTTATTAAAAAAAAAATTAACAAATGGTCTTAGTGTTTCATAACTATAAATACAATTAACTTAAAATACAAAAATTCGAAGAAAATTTAGATTTTAGTAATGTGTGAGCCCTCCTTTTTTCTGAATCAATTCGAAAATTCGATCAGACATACTGTCAACAAGATTTTTTCTCATTTCTTCTGTTATTGATTTCCAGGCATCAATAACTGCTTCTTTTAGATGGAAAACGCTTTCATATTGCCGGTTGTCAGCATAAATTTTACGTGCTAATATTTCCCAAATGTTTTCAATTGGATTTTGCTCTGGGGAACAAGCGGGCCATTCAAGTACTTCGATATTTTTTTGAAGATAACCATCCCTTTGTCTGACGACTCACATGTACAGACGCATTATCTTGTTGAAAAATATAATGTTGCTCATTGCTGCTCTCTAAAAAAGGCACTAATTTATCTTCAAGTAACTTTATGTACTCCGTAGAATTCATTTTTGTACTTGGAAAGCCCAAATCAAGCATACTGCCAGCACAGAATTCTCCCCAAACCATTAATGAACCGCCTCCGAAATTTCTTTTTGAGAAATATCGTGGTTCCTTGCGAAAATCTCTCCAACGGCTGTTGAAACCATCTGGACCATCAAGATTGAACTTTTTCTCATCGGAAAAAATGATCTGTCAAATAATAAAAGTTCAATTTAGTCTTACCATTAACATAAGTTATTGATTTACCTTTGTCCAGGGTGTTTGTAGATTTCTTTTAGCAAATTCAAGACGTGCGGTTTTGTGACGAGGTAATAATCTTGGCACGCACAAAAGTTTTTGACGAACAATGGTCTTAGAATTCTTCAGGAGTCTACTTATGGTTGATTTTGACACATTTACTTGACATTCCCTTATAATTTAAGTAAGACTCTTCATTGAATTGCTTGCACAATGAATTATACTTCGCTCATCTCTTTCAGAAAGCTTTTTCTTTGGGCCACCACTTTTCTTTTTACCATTAGTCTCCGGATTTTTAGCAAAATTTGTAACAACCACATGTGAACGGTTAATTTTTCTCGCAATTTCTCGGAAACTTAAACCATTTTTTAAGTAAACCGAAATTTGACCTTTTTCGAAATCAGTAAGATATCGACAACGCGGCATTTTACTTCGAATTGTTTTAAATTGCACAATAAAAATAAATAACTGTTCTATTTTCATTTCTTAGCTATTCTTCTTTGTTTTTAATAAAGTGTATTTAAAGTTTTGAAATACTAACAACATATCTCTCTTTAACAAGTGATACGATATCTAAACTTTTGGAAAATAAGAGATCAGTTATCATACTCTTAGAAATTATTACTTGGTTAAAAAAACTGTTCTAACTTTAAGAGATATATCAAAAAATCAAGTGTAATTATAATAATGCAACGCAGTGTATAAGTACTTCAAATTTCATTATTTCTTGTTTTTAGTAGAGAGAGTAGCAACACCATTAATGGTTGGTTGGTTACATGTAACAAAAATATGCATTTTTTTTTTTGTTTATGATTTCCAACTAACTATCCACGTGCCCCAGAACAATGAAAATTGTTAAAATTGTTTTTTTTTTTACATTTATTCCTTACTTCTTCTTGTTGTTTTTTTGTCTTTTTAATTCTTTTTATCTTTTTTGTTTTGCCTAAAAGTGTATCCTTTTTTTATATTTTTGTAAAGATATTGTTGTTGCTGATTGTTATTTGTAATAATAAAAACAAAATTTTCTTGTTTTCTTTTTATTTCCTGTTTTATTTCAAAAGTTAATTACACTTTGCAAGAGAGTTATGCGAATAGAGTAGTAACGATATTAGCGAGAGATAGAGACAATAATACAACTCTGTTTTAAATAAATTCCGTTTTTTATAATTTAATAACGATTAATAACAATTAAAACGTTCCGTTACGTTTCGTAAACGTTCGGCTAATTCTAGCTGCATCCTTTTACTATGTATGCTTTAAGGCCACATTGTTAATCTTGGGGTAAATACAAAGTGTGGTAAAAAGTGATATAAAAAATGTTTATTGTTTCTACAAATGGGTGAATTTTTAAGAGCTATAGGAAAATTAAAAAAAAAAAACATAAAATTTAGAAAAATTCATGAAATCTTTATTTGAATCGATAGTACGGTCCATATAATTTAATGTTTGAAGATTATTTCATGTAAAAATAGACTAAAGGCGTAAAATCGCACGATCTAGGCGGCCAAGTGACCGGTCCCGAAAGTGAAATGAAATATTCACCGAAGTCGCCTCTCAAAAAGTCCATTGTTACGCGTGCTGTGCGGCATGTGGCACCGTCTTATTGAAACCATATGTTATGCAAGTCAAGCTCTTGGACAAAAAAAAAGTTGGATACCATCTCACGGTAGCGCTCAAAATTCACAATTACGATTATTATCGAATCGATAATTGATGCTCATCATTAACACTGGCCGATACAGCTGCAATATTTTCTTCAGTTCGGACTGTACGTAAGCGTGTTGGTGGTTTAATGTCCAAAAATGTAAATTTGGTGCGAAATTTAGTCACAATAGCCCGAATAGCCGCTTCAGTGGGTCGATTAAAGTGGCCATAAAATGGAAGAAGCACGTACTTTGATAATAAAATTCAATGATTTGCAAGCGTTATTCGTTTGTAAGACGGTTTATTGTTAAATTATAGACCAAACTGAAGATGTTTCACAGTGAAACAAAAATCGAAATGTGCGTGAGCTGTTTAAGCCAGTGTTGCCAAAAAGATGATAGCTGAAAAATCACCCGTTAAATCCCATTCTAGTTGTCCAATATGCCCAAAACTTAGATGTGTCATCGTAAAGATAATGTAAAGTTAATCCCTATAAATGCCCGATTGTACAAATAAGCGTTCCAGTGATATTTTTCTTAAATTTCTTTCATATTTTTTAAATGCAAAAAAAAAAAAAAAATAATTATTAAGCTGCAGTATTTTTCAATAGGACCTATCCTCGTATTACAATAATTTTTAACAATATTTGTGGCCTATAAAGAAATTTTATTCGACATTTCATATCGTTTTGGTTTAAAAAAATTTTAAATCTTCTCCGTTCATTACGAATAGGAAATTTATAAATTTCTTAAAAAACTAAAGAAAGGCATATTTGCAAGGCCGCATTTGAAGGCCTATTTTTCAATTTAATTTTATTAAATTGATTTTTTTTCTTCTTCAATAAGATCTTCTCTGTCTCGTAAACACATTACTAATCTACTATATTCTATTCATCTTCCAGCCATGTCTCCAAAGTGGTAGAACTTGAGCGTAAACTTGATTTCGCTGGAGAATTGTTTGCATTGAAATTGAAACTATGGAAATTGTCCATATCGTCTTCCAGGGAATTTCCATTAATGTCCCATTTAACAACTGGTGTTAGTTTGTAAAAATAGTCTCTCTCCTGGCCAATTATAAATTGATGATAATTTCCGTCCGATTTACATCCTAAACTAACGTTAATTGGAAGCAAATGATTAAGATGATGCTGGGAATTATAATAATTGTGATGAGTTTCAAGGCCTCTATTGGTTAATATCGGATTATTTAAATTGATAGCATTGCTATTGTTATTGTTATTGTGATTATGAATAACATTATGCTGGCAATTATTACAATTAATATTATTGGTAATGGAATGGGAAATATTGGTTAGATTATGATCTTGTTCCGTATTAATAAAATAATTATCTAAACTAGCTGTGGACGGTGTATGGCGGAGATAACGCACATCTTCTTTGTACTTGACTTTTTCAAAAACAACCTCGAGATTTGTGTCATCGTTAAATGAAGGCGTATTATTACTATTTCTGCAGCTATTGTTGGTAAAGTTGGAATCGTAGGGAATAATTTCCGAAGCTGTATCACTACGTAATTGTTCTAAACGTTGAAATTCATAACCATCGGCTGTAAGAAATAATTTTGAAGTTAAACTTTGCAGTATAGCCGTATCATGAGGCTCATCTTCTTCATCTTCATCCAGTTGCTTTAAGGGTTTTACATTTTTAGCCCGTTTGTTCTTTGGACTTTCTTTGGAATCTTTTGCCGGCTGATGACCATGATGATATGATGCATTACGCGGTGATGTGTCGATATTTGGGTTTTGATTGTTCGGCTTTTCGGTTGCTTCTACCGATGGGTCTATATCGGTGGAGATGTCTTCCTCTTCTAAACGTTTAAGAAATATCTGCTTAGTCGACAGTTTACGTATAAGCTAAAAAGAAAAGCAACAAATAATTACAATACAAAGTGGAAGTGCAAATTTATACAATGCTGCAGTCTTTTGTCAGTGGGTTATAGAAAATATAAACTGATAACTGGTAGACTTGTCATAATTAGGAAAGATCACCGAACTGATGGCATTAGGGGAAAATGAAACTGATTTGTGTATTTTTAACTCAAAGGAAAGATAAACAGAAATACTTGGAAAATTTTATTTCTCCCGAATCTTGAATGTGCAGGTAGTATGTCTACTTGTAGGACACGAGTTCGTGGTTCAATCTCTGGCTCAGGTATCTCGAATAAGACGAAATATGAACAAATATTTCTTCGGCGACTTCCTTTTAGCAGACTTGTGGCAAAAACTCAGAGAGTAAATAAAATTGCCATGAAAAGTTTCCCAAAAATCTATCGTTTGGAGTCGACTTTAAACTGTCGGTCTGTCCCATCACGTATAAATAAAATTAACACATATAGCATAGGTGATGCGAGGAGCTAGGTCGTAGTCCAAATTAAAGGGTGGTAGTGAAGGCTTAAGTAAGTAAGTAAGAATGTATTAGAATGTCCTTCTATTTCTAATGTAGTTTTTTCTGAAGACAAACGAATTTATATATTATATGGTATCCTATTTAGAGAAGTTTTAATAAAAGTCAATCAAAATAATACAATTTATTTTTAAATTTAATTAAATTGATTACATTTTATTTATTTACAACGTTAGAAACTAAAAAAAGCATTCATATTATTCACTGTTATTCTTTAAATTTTCCGGAAGTTAAATAACGCACATGTATGTGTATTTGTTTTGGCTAAATTTCAATAGGGCGTAACTACATTCAAAAGTTATATCCTTTGAGAAAATGCGAATAGTTTAAAATAAAAAAAATTATTTCCTTCTTTATTTTCAGTTTTTTTCTTTTTTTTTTTTGTTAAGTAGATATCAAAAGTACTTGTATTTGAGTACAATATTTCTTTCAAAGACTTCCTATACTTGTATGTACGTATGTATGTATGTAGCCCTGTGATGAGAAGGCTGTCATTGCAACAGCAATATTGTTGTGGTCAAAAATAATTTTGTTGTTGACTAATGGTTGCTTTTGTGTTGTTGTTGTTGTATTTTTTTCCTGATTCGTTTTTTATACTTGATGATGGCTTTTTGTTGTTTTATTTCTGTTCTTTTTAATGCGTTACAAGGATAATCCCTTTGTTTTAATCAATATTATTGATTTATTTTGCTTTTAATAAATTTATCAATTACAAATTGACCCCTAGAACACGTGTGTATGTGTATATGCATACATATGTCCAGTCTGAAAAAACTTTTATTAAACAAATTGACTTTACCTTGATACAAGACTTTTTCGTACGCTTTAATAGATGAGACATTTCGTCGTATTTGTCACATTAAATCGTTTAATATTAACAAGGCCATTACACAGCTATAATTTGTTGTTTTAAATGTTGTTATTCCTCCTTTTTTTTTTTTGTTTTATTTATTGTTTATAAAATTATTATTATTATTAAAAAAAAAAATGCCACCAAAAGGTATGAAAAATATTGTATTTGTATTGTAGATGATATTCTGTTTAACACACACAATAAACTAAAAATGAATGCATCACCATTTGCTGGTAGTGGCCTACTACTGTTACTACTGGCTTATAAAGTTCGTCGGTTGGGACCCTTCGCAGTCAATGCCGTTGTGTAAATGTGTTAGTTTTATATACAACAAAAATAACAATAGCTTTTGGCAGCTTAACACCCATGCTATTCATGCTATTTTGCTGTTGTTTTTATTCAAGCAGTATTATAAAAGAATGAATTCTTATTAATGTTATTGGTTTTCAAACGACTAATAAAATAATTATGGGTTGAAGAGAGTCAGCCAGATAGAATAACTTATTTACTTAATTGGTTGTATGTGGCAATTTTATTTGGTTTTATGATTTCCACCAGAAGAATACGGAGAGAAAGCCTCCAAAGAAATATTCTTTCATATTTCGATTTGTTGGAGATATCTCATCTGGGGATTTTGAACCATGGTCACGCGTTTAATAAGCCAACACACTATCTAACAGAATGTGGCGACTTCACCACCCCATATTAATTCGGTGACAACTGTGCTATTTGTGACTGAACCAGATTAACTCTCGATAACCTTAGAAATTGCATAAAATTGTTTATTGTTCTAGAATCATAGTTTTCAAGGGACTACCCTTTTTTGTATGAGCAAGCTTCTGGCACAAAGGAAATCTAGCGGCTCTATTATAAATACTGTAGCTATTGAAATTTATAAAACGAATACATTCCTTTAGAAATCTGCATTATTTTTCGATACCAACGTTCAACACATACACATACATCATAGCAATGAAAAGTATAAAATTGTTCACATACTTTTTGATTACAGCTCTAGGAAAATGTATTTCGTATGTGTTCGAACAATAGCGTAAAAAGCGACTGAGATAAGGCAAATATTTCAGGAAGGCACTCGACACAACTACCATAACAAATATGTACTGCGTTATATTCTGATTCATAATTTTGTTCAGTTCGGTAAATGCCTTTTCATTTTTTTTATGATCGGATACGCTGTATAATGTTTTCTTTTCTTTGAAATACACGTGCAACATTCTTCGTATTTCAAACGAACGGACGGCTGTTTGTTGCACACACACACACACATAATTTCAAACATCGGTGGAGCACAGGCGCACTGTTACACCGATTATTTGGATACAGTTTTTAGTGTGCGTTCTAATTATGGAGAGGAGACAATCCAACTGTGTAAAATGTGCTGTTTATACATATTTACATACATTCATTTCTGTATGTATGTATATGTGAGTGTGAAATATATTTTTATTGTGTATGTATTTGACATTGTAGCCTAGCGGGAAATTTCATTCAAACATTTTTGTAAATGTTCGTATATTAATAATAACCGTTAGTTGTATGTGCATATTTTTTTTTTTATTATGCGTGATTTTTCGTACATACACAGATATGAATGCGAATACTATAGTGTCATAGGTCGTTCAGCATTTTAAATGTTGTTTAATAGTCTTACAGTAATTTTGTTTGTTTTACGTGGAATAATAGTAGTGGGTTGTCAAGCAGTGATAATTTTAGGGCAATTGAATTGACTCTATCAGATGTCTCACTATCAGTTATTATTTACGAATGAAAGTATTTTAAATTCAATTTAAGTTTCTTTTTTTTTTTTTTAAATAATACCCACAATACATTGTTAAAATTTTATGATTAACTTTTGACGTAAAATATTTTAAACGAATTAAGTGATTTTGCCAATAGAAAATAGTTTTAACGCGTCATTCTCCACATTTTTTGTTATAAGCTGAATACCATACGTAATTAAAAATCTAAAATTGAACACAGTTAACGCGTTTTCGCGTTCGTACTCTTACAAACAAACTTCAAACCAATATTCGTCGAAAGTATGCCAGATTCTGATAGGGATCAAGCTCAGATTTTGAACTAGTACGAACAAAACTTTCTAGACAAATCGTACTAAGTGATGAGGAAGAGTAGAAAGTTATCGCTCTATTTTGTCTTTAATTTATTAAAGGTTTCAACTTGAATATTTTACGTAGAATTGAAATTTTATTTTATGTATTTTGTTTTTTTTTAAATAAATGAAGTGTTAATAAATTACATAATATAATAATAAATACATACATACATACATAATTGGCCATTACAACCCTTCAGTCAGGATTACGACCTAGCTTCTCACACCACTTATGTTGTGTGCGTTAATTTTATACATGGGTGGCGGGACCTACAGTTTAAAGTCGACTCCGAACGACAGATTTTTGAGGAGCTTTTCATGGCAATTTTTACTTTCAGAGTCTTTGCCAGAAATCGTTTTCGTTTTGATGTCTGACCTGGGATTGGAACCCGGGCCTTTTGTCTAATCAGCTAACACACTACCCACTAGACCGCGGCGACTTCATAATATTTTTACTATACAAATTTCAATATTTTATTGAAAAATTTTTAACTTTGGAACCAAACTTAGATTTTTGTATGGAGTTTATATTTCCTGCAATACGATTTCTTTCAACGCGGTATTTTTTTGGAACCTTTTTTCCACTCTGTAGAAGGGTTAACTGTACTTACTGACTTAATTGGCCATTAAAAACCTCATTCCATACCATACAACCTCCTACCAATTTTATTTTACATAGACTGCTGAGAATTTTTCGGTGATAGTCAATTAAGACGTGGCAAAGAAGATTATTAGACGAGATAACATATGTTAAAATCCGAGCTATACGTAGGCTACAAGACTTGCTTAAAATCTTAGAAAATTTAAAGAACTAATAATAATGAGGCAAGAGGCTTATTAATAACTGACATTATTAGAAAGTTTTCCATTCGTTGATAAGACCACACAAACTAATTTTTATTGCCATTAAATATTATAAAAAAAAACGGATAAGTCTCTTGTGGGGCATCTTGCACCTTTCAATATAGTAAATCGATAACATCTGTGCTTTTTTTTTCATTCATTAAATGGTTTTAAAGAAATATCAGACAAACACATTTAAAATATTCAATGATGTTAAAAACGTGACCTTAAATGAAATTATCTGGTATGCGTACTTCAAAATGGACTAACAACAATAGGCAATACGGCAAACAATTCACTAATTAAAAACTTAACGTATAAATCTATTAAAGGTCAAACGGGGAGGAGGTTACACATTAAAATTTTTACACATTTCGCCCTTTAAAGATTTAAAACGCGATCACGCCACTCTATGGCAAATGACATGAAATTGTAATAAAAATTTGTAATTGTGGCAAAAATTTAATTTACGATACATAATATTTGCAATTGTAAATAATTTTAATATAGCGATAAGAGCATATAAATATGTAGGATATGTTTTAATTTCTTGTATGAATAAATAATGAAAAACATTTTCATTTTAATTGTGGAATAAAAATTTTCAATAAAATGTTAATTTTGTTGTGTTCGATTCTATTTTTTTTTTTAACAAGTGTAACAACAATAACAACAACTATTTCACCACTTTATAAGTGTGGAATTGTAATATTATTAGCCACCCCTAAATGTATTATGCTCTGAGGATAGGGCATTCAGTTTGAAACGGAGTCATCACCACTAACATCATCATTGTCATTGTCATTGTCATCAACACTAACGCATTTTAGGTTGATTGTATTTTAATATTTTACACATACACACATACCATCCATACATACATGGGCAAGGAAGGGTGTTGAATTTCATTGCGGTGTGTAGCATTTGACTCTTGAACGTCAATGAGGCGTGTGACAACAATCATTGTCTCATACAATAGTACGTTTTAATTTGTTAGAGTGTTGCGTTTTGAAGCAATTAAAAATTCCTTTTTTGTGAGCGATAGATAGTTTTAAGTTTTTGGCAAAAGCGTTTATTTTCGAAATCCTTTTTAATCCATCAATAGTTTTTTTTTATTAGTCGATGATCAATAGCTTATCAATCTAGAATTGATTTGTCATTATCCTTTTATATTCTGTTTTTATTTGTAGTTTGACCAAATCATGACAAGACAACTCTTTCACGGTATACTTTGCCATTTTTCTTCCACTCGAAATTGAATCTGTCAAAAATGTATTGAATGATCACTTTCATATGACAATACAATTTTTTACGCAGGACTTTATTAATAATTTTTTTTTTTTAAGTTGAAAAAAAAGAAATGAACACTCAATGAAATTAAACGCTTTTAAAAATTATATACATTGAAAAAGAAATTGTAAATTTTATGGTTTCAATTTTATTTCATGTTCGAATTGTAAAAAAAAAATCTCACTCTTCAACAATGTAATGAATGTGAATGATGTGACCAATGTGTGACAATTCCTTTAAAATAAAAAAAAACAGAAAACATTTTTTTTCCATTTTAATTTCAATATGTACATAAGATTTCCCTTTTTCTGAAATGCATTGTTTCCCTAGCATTTGAATGTTGAATGTCAAATTAATTGTTTTCGATTTTATTTGACGCAAATGGTTCTAAAATGTTTTGTTAGATTTTTTGTTGGAAAAAACCGGATATTTAAATTTGTTTCAAATCAAATTAAATGTTCCTCAAAAGCTACCATCATTAGTCATTATCAGGTGAAGGATTTATTCTACACGCAAATGGTTTTATGGTTTAAAATTCTTGCTGAATGGAACTAATTGCATGCATGAATACTCGTATATGGACAATTGGTGGGAATTGTCATCAGATTTTATTTGTTTGCCTTTCGTTTTGAAGTTCTATTTGTAAATTTATTTCAGATATACAGTGCAGCCTATTTCTTATTGTTCGACTTGTCACTGGAGCACACAATTAATTTTTAAATCTATTTGATGACATAATTTATGCAGACAGTGATCCGAAGCATTCCTCTAGCAGCGTCAAATTGTGGTCTCAACAGAAAGAGGTGCCATGAAATGGAGTGGCCGTCCCAATCACCTCTGGGTAGTCTTGAAATATAAAATCGGCATCTTTAAATCAAAAAATAATCAGGCATTTAGTTAAAAAATTCAGGAGACATGATATCCCTCTGACGTCTGTGCGAATCTTGTGGGATCTATGAATCGCCGCTGTCAGGAGGTAATAAAAATGAAATGTGCTTCAACCAAAAATTGATACACTGCGTTGCATATCTATAAATACAACCTATTTTTTTTAAATTTTGCAAGATGTATAAAAGTGTGAACAGTTTTACCTATATATATGAAATAGCAATGAACAATAATTATTAAAAAAATAAAACAATCCAGTTATTCTTTATTATCCTATTAAAAAAAATTAACAAAAATTTTTAGTGTTTCATAATAATAAATACAATTAACTTAAAATACAAAAAATCGAAGAAAATTTAGATTTTAGTTCTGAATCAATTCGAAAATTCGATCAGACATACTGTCAACAAGATTTTTTCTCATTTCTTCTGTTATTTATTTCCAGGAATCAATAACTGCTTCTTTTAGATGGAAAACGCTTTCATATTGCCGGTTGTGAGCATAAATTTTACGTGCTCATATTCCCCAAATGTTTTCAATTGGATTTTGATCTGGGGAACAAGCGGGCCATTCAAGTACTTCGATATTTTTTTGAAGATAACCATCCCTTTGTCTAACGACTCACATGTACAGACGCATTATCTTGTTGAAAAATATAATGTTGCTCATTGCTGCTCTCTAAAAAAGGCACTAATTTATCTTCAAGTAACTTTATGTACTCCGTAGAATTCATTTTTGTACTTGGAAAGGCCAAATCAAGCATACTGTCTGCACAGAATGCTCCCCAAACCATTAATGAACCGCCTCCGAAATTTCTTTTTGAGAAATATCGTGGTTCCTTGCGAAGATCTCTCCAATAGCTGTTGAAACCATCTGGACCATCAAGATTGAACTTTTTCTCATCGGAAAAAATGATCTGTCAAATAATAAAAGTTCAATTTAGTCTTACCATTAACATAAGTTTGTAGATTTCTTTTAGCAAATTCAAGACGTGTGGTTTTGTGACGAGGTAATAATCTTGGCACGCACAAAAGTTTTTGACGAACAATGGTCTTAGAATTCTTAGGAGTCTACTTATGGTTGATTTTGACACATTTACTTGACATTCTACTTATAATTTGAGTAAGACTCTTCATTGAATTGCTTGCACAATGAATTATTCTTCGCTCATCTCTTTCAGAAAGCTTTTTCTTTGGGCCACCACTTTTCTTTTTACCATAAGACTCCGGATTTTTAGCAAAATTTGTAACAACCACATGTGAACGGTTAATTTTTCTCGCAATTTCTCGGAAACTTAAACCATTTTTTAAGTAAACCGAAATTTGACCTTTTTCGAAATCAGTAAGATATGGACAACGCGGCATTTTACTTCGAATTGTTTTAAATTGCACAATAAAAATAAATAACTGTTCTATTTTCATTTCTTAGCTATTCTTCTTTGTTTTTAATAAAGTGTATTTAAAGTTTTGAAATACTAACAAAATATTAATGCAACATATCTCTCTTTAACAAGTGATACGATATCTAAACTTTTGGAAAATAAGAGATCAGTTACCATACTCTTAGAAATTATTACTTGGTTCAAAAAACTGTTCTAACTTTAAGAGATATATCAAAAAATCAAGTGTAATTATAATAATGCAACGCAGTGTATAATATCTGGAAATTATGGTAATTTTTAACAAAATATACGTATTTTTGGCATAACATAAAGTGTCCCTATTATTTTCCCCAGGCCTTTATTTCCTATTTTTTTTAAGAATTTGGCAGAACTAGTCATTTATTTTTATTTTATTAGTTAAACTATTTGAATACCTTTAATTTAATGTAAATACATTGTAATATTTATGGAAAAATATTTAAAAATTTAAGAATATATTGAAAAACTTAAGTGTCCCTATTATTTTTTCCAGGCCTACTCGTTCGAAACACCACGATTACCAGAAGTAATAAGAGTGGACAGAGAATACATTCTTATCGGACACCTGAAGCGCTATCAATAGCTTCAGAAAGTAACACTCCATGCCTAACTCTACATTGAAATGCTGTATATTGGCTTATAATGATCGTAATTGTTACATTTCATTGCTCATTTTATAGCTTATTTATATTGTTTAAAATTTCTTTTCTTAGCTTATTATCTTGCCACAATTTTGAAAACTTAATTCAATTACTGAGTAATTGGTACACAGAAACATTTGGTTCTAATATTTACTCGTTGACGCAAAGTTTAAATCACTTAGAAATGGAAAACAATATTTTCAGTGATAATCTTTTGATCTTTTCAGTAGTCAGTCTGTTACTAGTTCAATAGCATTTTATGTTTTGTATACAATTAGAATCGTCAGTAGTCCAACAGACGTCTGCTGTAAAGCATTACGATATTTTTGTTTCAAATTGAAAAACGCTTTGGAAAGACAAGACGCAACATGTTCTTAGAAAATGAAATAAATTTCCTATGAGGAGGATATCAATCTGAAGGAAGTGATTAAAAGTCAAAAATTAAAAGATACGGATGAAGCTTTACTTGTTTGCGATTTAGAAAAAATTAAAGAAAAATACGAAACCTGGATGAAATTTATGCCGAACATTAAACCCTATTATGGTGAAATAATTTTCTTTAATTAAAAAATTTTATTTTATTTGTTTGTTTTTTTTTTTTCCAAAGCCGTCAAGTGTAACGATGCTGAAAGGGTGGTAAAAACATTGGCGAATTTGGGTACTAGTTTTGATTGTGCTTCGAAAAATGAAATTAAACAAGTTTTGGAATTGGGTATAGAACCCGAACGTATTATATTTGCCAATCCCTGTAAGCCAGTGTCTCATCTAGAATATGCCAAAGAGCATAATGTATTGGCCAGTACCGTGGATACCGAATTTGAGATTTATAAAATCCATAAAACCTATCCAGAATCGAGGTCAGTATAGACGCTATTAAACTCTATACGATTTTATATAACAATAGTTACCTTATTTTAGCTTGGTTATACGATTTCGTTGTGAGGCTCAAGATGCTCAATGCCCTTTGGGTGATAAGTTTGGTTGCGATGCTGAAAATGATGCCACCGCTTTAATGTTGCTGGCAAAAAGCTTAAACTTGAAGGTACTTTTTTTCGCTTATTTTTAAATATTTTAATTATTTTTTTGTTTGTTTTTTGTTTTTATTTACTTAACAGGTCATTGGCACAAGTTTTCATGTGGGCTCGGGTTGTAATGATTTACCCGCCTATGATCGTGCCATAGCAACAGCTAAAAAACTTTTTGATTTCGGCTCTTTATTAGGTTATAACATGAATTTACTGGATATAGGCGGTGGATTTCCGGGTAATGATGATAAGAAATTTGCCTCTGTAAGTCAATAAATAGCTCAACAACAACCGTTTACTATATGATAAGTTTCTCCGTTGTGTAGATTGCTGAAATTGTTAACAAATCGCTGAAACGTCATTTTCCCGATAATAATATCAATGTTATAGCTGAGCCCGGTAGATACTTTGTGGCTTCGGCTTTTACTTTAATTTGCAAAATCCATGCTAAACGTGAGGCCCGAACGCCGAATGGTGATTTACTAACAAAAATGTATTATTTGAACGATGGCACCTATGGTACCTTTAATTGTATTCTATACGATCACCAACATGTTACCGTAGAACATTTATTGGTACGTTTATTTAGCTTTTCATTTGCGTTTTTCAAACCAAATAACACAATGAAAATTTTTTAATTTCTTCTAAAGGATGAAGAAACTGAAGATTTACCGAAATTTAATTCATTACTATGGGGTCCCACTTGTGATGCTATGGATAAGGTATGTAAAGAACGGCAGGGTATATAACTTTCAACAGATGTAACATTACAAAATCGCTTTGAATTAACGGCTATATTAGGAAAACTTAGTGAAACAAATTGTTTACAGTTGGAACTACTAGATACCAGCCTCTGCAATAACGGAATAATACTGGTGTTGTATGATAGACCATAAAAAGGAAATTATTTTAGGCAAAAACTGCCTGAGTTTTCAAGGAGAGCTTGAAGTAGGATACAGGAACGAGTACTGATGTCATTTGTCAACATTTAGGCTATAAAAGAGCGATCTGATCGCCGTGAAGTCGCCGTGGTCTAGTGGGTAGTGTGTTGGCTTATTAGACAAAAGGCCCGGGTTCGTATCCCAGGTCAGACATCAAAACGAAAAAATATTTCTTCGGCGACTTCCTCTCAGCAGATTTCTGGCAAAGACTCTGAGAGTAAAAATTGCCATGAAAAGCTTCTCAAAAATCTGTCGTTCGGAGTCGACTTTAAACTGTAGGTCCCGCCAGTCATGTATAAAATTAACGCACACAACATAAGTGGTGTGAGAAGCTAGGTCGTAATCCTGACTGAAGGGTTATAATGGCCAATTATGTATGTAAGAGCGATCTGATCTTGACTAGAGCATATATTGATAACTTGTTGATAGGTTCTTGCGCTTAAGGCTTTGAACACTTTCGCTAGTTATTTTAGTAAATGGCTGAGCTATAAATAAAAGCTAGGTTGATTACTTGCGCTTTCCGATCTTGAAATCGCAGTAGTTTAGTATGTAGTGTGTTGGCTTTTTCAAAGATCATCTCTAGTACAATTTTGAAGTAATTATTTGAAGTTTATACGCTTAATTTGAGCATTGTAAATATGCCTTTATCTTATTCGTCTATTGATTTTAATTTTAAAAAATAATTCATTTTTATTTTTCTTATTTCTTTATAAATAGATTGCTGAGAATTTACAATTACCTGACTTAAAATGTGGAGATTTTTTGGCTTTTCCAAATATGGGCGCTTATACTGTACCAACTGGCAGTCCATTTAATGGATTTATGTTACCAAAAATCATATACTTTGAGAAATTGAAAATTTGACAAATATTGAAAAATCTTAAAACAATAAAATACTCACCTAGTTTTTTATTTGCACAAATTAAGTTTTATATTTATTTGTTTACATGAATGTTTATGGCCCGGCGAACTTCTTCCCACCCACAATTGGTTTTTTTTTTTGCCCAAAACAGGTCACATTATATATTTATTGTAATACGCTGCATAAAGCGCAGATGAAGTTGTAATAATCGCTCCAAAACAAAAACTAACAGACATACATGTTATATATGTACATATGTAGGTTAAACCATCGAATTAGCCGACTTATAGGTATCTCTTAAAGAGGAAGGATTGCCACACCCATTTTTGGTGAGTTTATCGATATCGACTCTACGAACTTACCCACCAAACAGCATTCGTCTACGATCTCATACATACATAATTGGCCATTACAACCCTTCAGTCAGGATTACGACCTAGCTTCTCACACCACTTATGTTGTGTGCATTAATTTTTGCGTAAGTGGCGGGACCTACAGTTTAAAGTCGACTCCGAACGACAGATTTTTGAGAAGCTTTTCATGGCAATTTTTACTCTCAGAGTCTTCGCCAGAAATCTGCTGAGAGGAAGTCGCCGAAGAAATATTTTTCGATTTGATGTCTGACCTGGGATTCGAACCCGCGCCTTTTGTCTAATAAGCCAACACACTACCCACTAGACCACGGCGACTTCTACGATCTACGTCTACGATCTCTATGTTCCTAAATATTAAATAGTAAAAGTTTGCCACGCCTATTTTTTGCTCTATCGAATTTTTTTTAACCATCGAAACCTGATAAGCTTTCGAACAAAAAAAATTTTTTTAAAAACGGTTTAGCAGTTTAAGTGTTATAGATATCACTTGAAGGGGGAGAGTTGTCACGCCCATTTTTTGTGGGATTGTCGATATTGACTCTACGAACTTATCCACCAAATTGTATTCATCTAGGATCAATATGCACCTAAATATTCAATTTTAATTAAATTTTAACCGTCTTAACATTTAGGGATATGAAAATAAATGTTGTTCGATTCTCAGACCTACTCCATTTAATCAGACCTGATCCATTTCGGAGGAGTTTATATATTAGATTGTAGTTTGTTTGCCAGTTGAATTTTACACAGACTCGTCGTAATCGAAAGGAAATATGGAGTACTAAAACAACTTTATTTACGATAACAACGATAGTTGCTGAGGGGGAATTTACAGGATAACTATAAATCGACGCCTCCATTCTATAGCGTTCTAAGTACACTTAGAACGTTTTTAATGTTCTTGCATTAAATTATACGTTCTCTAACTTAAATACTGTCAAAATTTGGTTAAGATGCGCCCATCCGTTCCGTAGTTATAGGGAAAAATCTACTTTGAGCTTTGAGCTATCTACTTTGAAAGCTGATAACCTAAAACACACTTTCTCAACTTAGAATGTTATAGAACGGAATGTACCGCGAGTGACAAGTGAACGCGAACACGACGTTTTGAGCCTAGTAGTGCTCTGCTCGGCCTATTGATGTAATACTTAATAGGTGGTTAATTACAACTCCTTATAAAAATGTTAGCTCGCCTATAAATCAGGCGATTAATAAAAATTTTTTAAGTGAAATTGCGATTGATTTTAAAAGGCTGTCGTGAAATAAAACACATATTTTACTCCGCTTAAAAGTTTGGATTTCATTTATTTCATTTCATCGTTTGTCGTTATTTTATTGGAATTTTTCTTTTTGGAATTTAAGATCAAAAAAAAAAAATAGTAATCTAAAGATAATATTACTTAACAAATGAATATAAAGGAAAAACTAAAAAGCTCGTTAAACATTACTAAAAAAGCTGACCCTTTTGTTGAAATTAAACAAAAAAAAAAAATTCTATAATTTAACGAATCTTCATTAGTTTTTGCTTTATATTCGTTATATACATATGTATATATATGTATATAATATATGTATACAATATATGTATATAATATGATAACTTAAATAACTAATAATAGTTTAAAGTCAATTTATTAAGTACAAAAAACAAATCTGTTATGCCTGAAAAGGAAAACAAAAACAAATTTGTTTGTTTTGTGAAATAATGTATTGACTTTGAGAAATTCTTTTACAACAGAAATATGCATCAAAAAAATTGTAACGATAATACTAAAAAAAATTAAAAAAATAAACTTAACTTATTGAAAACCTTTTAAATCATTTATTCTGCTGTTTAATAGCTGACCCCTATTTTTTTTGATAAAGAACAAATGATTTAGATGGTTATCGTTGGTAATGATAAAATAGTTGTAATGGTTTTTGGATTTTGTTTAATTTTATCTTAAAAAGCCGTTTAAAATTTATTGGAATTAAATTTTCTTGTGGCACTTAAGATGATATGTTTCGTTTCGTTTTAATTCTTTTTTTTTTTTATTATTATAATATTTGATAAAAATTTAACTTTTAGTTGATATGTTTGTATGACAACGTTTTAATTTTAAAAAGCTTTGTATGGCTTTTCATTTTATTTCTTCAATTTTTATTTTTTATTTTTTTTTGTTTCATTTATTTTAAATCAGTTCTCTTGTGTTAACAAATAATTTATTTTTTTAAGCAGTTTTATTCGAAATTTTATGAAGATTTTGTCAACAATTTATTATGATTTATGATAAAACTGCTTAAATTTGTATTTTAAAAATAAAGTATTTATTTATTTATGTTACTGTTATATAAATACAACTAGACATTTATATATTTATTTTACCCGATTTCTAACACTAAAGTTTTATAAAAAAAAATATATATTTTCGAAAAAACACGTTTAAAAAAGAAATTAACGAAAAATGATTGTATCTCACAACAACATGACATTTAGAGTATAAAAAAATTTAAAAAAATAAATTATATATGCTATAATGATTCTAATACAATATATTTACTTAAATACTGCTACTAAATGCTAAGGTTCCGAACATACAGTGAGCGTCAAAACAAAGAAGTGTACATTAATAAAATGTATACATTTATAACTTAATGTTATTTTTATTATAAAATTCTTTCATTATCAGTTTTTAAATTTGAAACAAAAGAAAGTTCTTAAAAAATTTCGAAATTTGTCTAATTTTTCCGTGCTCTCTTTTGACGCTCACTGTATTTCGCCGCTTAGCATTATAAGCAGTATTTATTTATTTATATTTAAAATATTTCTTTATTTAGCATTGGCATAATAATACAATTTTTAATAAAATTTTTAATAATTTAAAAAGAAGAAAGAAAAATAGTGCTTAATATCTAGTGATATGTATTGTAATTATTTGTAGTTTTCAATTTTAGGTGATTATTTTATTAAAAAGAGAAACTTAGTTTGCGTTTGCGTTTTTGTTTTTATCTCTGGTTTTTGTAAAAGTTAAATTGTAAAGTTTTGTGTTAATTTGCAACCATAAATCCCTATACATAGTTTAATTGTAGTTGTTGCTGGATTTTGCTTACAACAATAATGTGACAATGTAAATAAAATTATTACACACAGAAAAATACACAAAGATTTCTTCATATTTTTGGTTTTGTTAATGTTTCTGTTTTGCATTACATTTGCCTTAAATATTAAAGTAAATGTTAGAGTTCCTTCTATAACCTAAAAAATAATAACGATAATGAGAATATAGTGTATATATATATGTATATAGTATATGTAAAAAAAAAAAACATACACACATCCTTAATAATTTCCTTAACTTATCAATTCTCTCTAAATGTTCTTTTACACAAAAGTTTGTATTTTTCTTTTTTTTGTGTATTTTTAATTAGCAATGCTCGTATCTATGATAAAATTTTTTTCTTTGTTTTTGTTTTTAGTGTTTTAGTCCTTAGTCCGATCACACAGACACACATACACGCACACACCTGAACGCATTTTTTTAAGTCGTCTCTAGACGTTCGACGTTCTTTTTCAAGCGATCGTGTTAGCGAACAAGCGAGTGTGGGAGAGTAAGAGAGGGAGAGAGAGAGAGAGAGTGTGTGTTCGATATTAAAGTTGGTATTTGTGTTGGAAATTTACCATTGACTCCACCACAGTATTCCTTTAAAAAGTACACAAAAACGTCACAAGCATATTTACTGGTAGTAAACGCCACAACAACAACACACCATTTGCATCCAGCAAATCACTTGCCGCACTGGTCGATACACCGGCACACTGCATTTTTTCCAATGGCATAGCTTGGACATGATAGTTACGATTCTCAACGGGCATATGACAAACGGGTTTCTTTTTCTGTGCCATTTCATCATCTTTATTCTTCAGATCTTGCAACAGTTTAGGGAACCAAGTCAATTCACAGGAGCATTCCAATGGATTATCTAAACAATATTTATAAACAATATTAATTAATTAATTAATTAATAAATAAATAGAAACAACATAAAAAAAGAAAAAATTAAATTGAAATGTAAATTAGATTATTTCTATTACGAGTACAGTAGCAACTTTCATATTAGAACCAGTGCTTGCAATACATTATTAGCTTTAAAATTCGAATTTCTTAGCGTTTTTCTTTCTCTTTTGCTATTTTAACACAAGAAATCCCGAAATTCTTTTTATTCTGTAAAACTAAAAAGACGAATCACCAAGTTATATACGTTTTTCCATATTTGATGGCTAGTTTAAGAAATGTTACGTTTTATTTTCCCGATTTTATCAAATAAAATTGAATCAAAAAAAAAAAAAAAAAGAATTTGAATGTGTTTTATTTTAGTTTTTGAAAGGAAATCTGTTTAATTCTTTATTTTTTATTCAAAAACAAAAAGAACATCCAGAAATAAGAATTGCGGTTCTAATTTGTAAGCGACTACTGTACTGCTATTAATTACTTGCCTGTGATATCGATTATTCTTAACGTATCGATGATATGCTCCATAATGTCTTGAGGCAGGCGGGTTAGTTTATTATTTTGTATGTTTAACGTTTCCAGGGAATTTAAATTTTCAAATATCATACTAGGTAATACCTTGATACTAAAAGAAAATTTCAATTTTTGTTTTCGTTTTATTTATTGCGTTTATCATTTGATAAAATATTTTTTTATTTTTTTTTTGCGACGATCATAAAACATATCGGAAATAAAAAATACAATAAAAACGTAAAGTTTTAAAATTCAAATTGAAATATTTCTTTTAAGAGATATGAAAATAATGAATATCATTAATAATGTTTTAATTATGTAATACAATACTATTACTTTAAATTTAATTAACCATTTTTTTTTTTTTTATTTCATTAGCTAAATAAAATTAAAAACAAAATATAAATTTATAATGATATAAGTTTCCTGCAAATGCTATATGTTTACTATGGAATAGTGAAAATAAAAATTATTTAAGATTAATTTACAGAAAAAAAAAGATCAATAACTGTTTGAATTTGAAAATATTTCTTTTATTTTTAGCATGAACTTCAGGATTCACGTTAAATTTCATCTTTATGTACAGTATTGTCAGATTGTGTACAAGTTTTACACCTAATATCGGAATATGAAACTGCAAAAGATTTCTAAAAATCCCCTTAAAAAATACTCATATTATTTTCTCATTAAACATAACATATCATAACATCATCTGATCACTTCCTGCCAATAGTTTTCTGGTAAAAATCGGAGCGAAAATAAAATTGTAGGTCTTCCCATCACTTATGAACAGACATCAGCCCAAAGACAACATTATAAAAATGTGAGTGTATTTGTGAGAGGAAAATTGTTAGTAATATTTTCAAATGTGAGGGTCGTGGGTTCGATTCCCACCAGAGGCTCTGGTCTGCGACACTACACCGGGCATATGGTCGAAGTTACTCAGCTCGTATAGGATTATAATATAATTTGTAATTGTAATTGTATTGTAATTATTAAATAAATAAAAAATAAATTAAAATTTTCAAGTGTAACCTAATAATACGTTTATGTGTTGGGAAATATAAAAAAGATAAAAAATCGTATTTAACTCGACAAATATTCTTCAAAAAAATTGATATCTTTTCTCATTGTTATTAGTAAATCTCATTAGAATCCTACTGTAATTTTTCTTTGGGTGTATAGTTGATATACAAAACAATTTCAAAAAGAAGCGACGAGAACCTGCTTTTACTGAAAACTGTCAAGCAACTGAATGCATTTTTACGCTCTTTTTAAAGAACATTGTTGATGTGTAAAAAGATGATCGTTCCCTGAGGGACATTGGTGAATAAAGTTAACACACACAACATGGTTGATGTGATAAGCTGTATAGCGCAATTCTGACTAAAACGATGTAATAATGTAAGTAATATCATATACAGTAAGACCCCGCTTAACGCAGGGATACGTTTTACAAATGTAAATACATTGCAACTTCGGAAAATACAGTTGGAATCTTTATTCTGAACAGACTAACAAAAGAGCATTGAAAAAGATACCTAATATACACCGTCGTATCGCTTTTGGTTGGTGTATGGTCGTTTCATTTGCACACGTATACAACAAGAGTGTGGTTTAGGGGCATACCAATACTATCGCGTAATTAGCGCTAAGCGGGGTCTTACTGTACTTATTTACTGAACTATTTGCGCAGATTTAACAGTAGCTACAAGAGGCAAATGAAGCTTCAGTTCAAGCCATTGCTTCAACATTGTTTTAGTAAGTTGATGGTATCAGACCCTGTACTTACATATGTGCATTGGAATTCTTTTATCAAAAATTCTGCAACAGGAGTAAATATGCTTGAAGCTTCTGAACAACACAAGTGTAAAGGACAGCAGCTACAATTAGTCAGAAAAATTAATTATGGTTGGGTGCCCTGCTAGTTTAGTGGCCAGTGTACTAGACCCTTAGAGTGATTCGATTGGTTCGATTTCCAGCATAGACTCTGGTCTATTATACTTTTAAATCATGCTATCGTTTTACAAATTTCATAATAAGCTTTAACGCTGGACTTATGCTTACTCCACTAAAAATAAGGATTAGTCCCCTAATCTGACAACACTGTTTATAGACGACCCCTAGTGTCTACAAAAGAAAAACTTTATTTCGGTAAATTAAATTAAAAAAAAAAATGGAGACAAAAATTTTGTTGAAAATTCAGTTTTCCTTAGATGTGACAAGATAGCCTCTCTCTGGGCCTAACTGTGCTTGAAAATCCAATTGATTAAAATTTCCTTTGCCAATTCGAATGGAAATCAAAAACCGTATTTCAAATTATTAAGAAAAGTATGTATAATGATTGTATGATCATTTTATACCTTGTCTTTCCTTGTTTTACTAAATCAAAAATTCAAACTAAACAATCAAATAGAAACAAAGAAAGAAACCTGATACCTGAAACCATTTTCATTGTAAATACTTCTTTCTACTCACAGTAGATTCCTAAAGACAACCAATTAAAGAAAATTCAGTTGAAGACTTACTCATTCTTCTGGAGATTAAGGAATGTTAAGGAATCACCATAGCCAGTAAAGGCATCATCATTGATCACAGTAATATTGTTGTTTCTCAAATCCAAATGGCGTAAACGATGCAATGGTCTGAGAGCATCACTGGGTATTGCCTGTATATTATTATCGCCTAAACGCAGATATTGAAGATTTTCTGGAAACGAAAAGACAAAGTTTGAAACATTTTCAATAGAATATTGCAATAGAAACCTTCTAGGCCCTTAAAAGCGTCTTTATCAATGTTAATGATTTTATTGCCCTCCAATTCCAAAGAGTTTAATAACGTCAAATGGGAAAATACATTTGCCGGCACGGTATTGATCATATTATGAGCCAGTATAAGAGAATCCAGATTTTCAAGGCCTATAATCGAAGAATCAAAGGATCACAGAAATTATTTGAAGAACATAACAAAAATTTGTGGTATACCCTCAAAATCTCCTTCCTGTATGGTTTTAATTTTATTTTCCTGTATTTCCAGTTTCTTTAAATTAACCAAAATTGATAGGGATTTTTGGGGTACCGCAGTCAATTCATTGCCACCCAGATTCAAACGCTTTAGGCGCCTGCAAGCGAAGACAGTTAAGAAAACTAAAAGAAAACATTAATTCAACTTACTTTTCTAAACCTCTAAAGGCTTCTGGTTCTATGAGATTGATTTTGTTTTCGTAGAGCGTTAGAATTTCCAGAGTTTCCAATCCCGCGAATGCATTGTTGTGTACAACAGTGATCTTGTTGTGATTCAAATTCAAAATCAATAAATGATAAAGTTGTTTCAACGACAGAGAGGGCACTGTTTTCATTTGATTCAGCGAGATATCCAACTGGGTTAGACCCTTTCCTATAAAAGATAAACGTAAACGTAAAGTGAATGCTTGCTTTCACGTTTAAATTAACCAATAACCACTTACCCAAAGAGCTGAGAGCATTTTCTTCAATTGTTGCCAAACTGCTATTGTGTATGGTTAAATGGCGTATATCCAATGCGAGGAATACGAAACCCTGTAGTTTTGGTAAATTATTATGACGCAACTTTAAATAGAAGATAATGGGACTTTTGCCTTTAAGAGTACCCATGGACTTGGTAATATGAACCAAATCGGTAGTCTCACAAAGTATATCGAGTCCATTCTTCTTTACCGTACAGACACAGGGAGCAATATCGTTTTGCTCGGGACATACTTGCTGTTGGGCTTGATTGCCTTGTGCAGCCACTAGATCCCAACCGATCGATGATGTTATCAATAAAACTGCGGCCGCTGCAAATATTCTAGATCCTCTACGTGCCAAACCTATTGATGGCATTTTGGAAACTAATCTCATGATGATAACGGTCTCAGTATATTTGCGGCAAATACCAGTTGTACGTTAATGCTCTCCAATGCTCACTGAATCTTACTCTATATTTGAAGATCCTACACTTTAAGTGCTCTCAAGTAAATCTCCTCTCCCGACTTTAATGTTTTCCGTAGTGTGGTGAGTGTTCAGTATCAGTGAGACTGTATCTGTTTAGGGGGTGAAGCAAATGCATTTAGTTTTTCTTTTTTTTACTTTATAAATATCTGTTAAAAATAATTTATTCTTTTCTAGTTTTTATTTATTTATTCAATTATTTTATGGTTCGTTCACATAAACAACATTTACAATTAAGATGAATTGCCCATGTATACATGCATACTTATTATGTATGCATGTGTGTGCTCTATTGATATTTACACTCTACAATATCTGCACGTAAATGTAGCGTAAATAGTGTAGGATGGATGAATAAATGTTAATATGAATGGCTTGAATGAATAAAAGTTAAAAATAATATCCAGACACTTGCAGGAATCAATGCTTATAGACAATTCGCACACTATCTGTTAGACTAGTTGGTTAGTTGGTGTGAATAATAAGGAGTGCAAAGTTCTGAATGTTCCGGACATGAAAATTCAATGCAATGCCCACTGGAACCAGATGTGCACGAAATGCTTTGCGTCATCTGATCTCCTTACCACATAGAAATCCGCCCGAAATTGGAAAACAAGTCCCATGTAAAGGGTCCGCCAAATTATTTTTTTTTTTTGAAAATGCTTTTTTTAAACTACTGAATAATTTCCCAAATTTCTTTTTTTTATTTGAAACTACAATCCCTCCGATTAATAATGGCAAAAAAATTCATTCAAATGGCTGTCTCGGCTGGCGATGCAGTAGCCTACACGATATGCCTGGCAATCTTTAAAATCAAATTCTACTGAGAAATAAATGATCTGCCGTTTTATTGCTTTCACAATATAAAAAATATTGTGTCCCACTGAATACAATTATGAAAAGGCATCGCTGTTGAAAAAACGAAAAGAGAAAATAAATTTTTGTTAAAACGTTTTATTTATTAAATTTATAAATTGGCACAATTGAGTTCAGCTTAGTTTATAAAATATTTACATATTTTTTGTTCATTTATTGTGGTGTGGCATATCATCATCGTTAACATTTAATTTTTTTTATATATTTTGACATTAAATTGCAATGGATCCGCATAAACTGTTCACATACGGGTAGGTCGTATGCGCCTGTACATTTTGATTCAATTGAATCACACAAAAAAAATTTTTTATTCGTTTAAGCGTGTTAGTGGATCTATTATCTTTCAGTGGGGGCAAATAGTTGACGTAGTTCTTTTACTTTCTATTATTTATTGTTGTTTTTCTAGTATGATTTCAAAATAATTTATAGTCTCCTTATTTGTAGTGCAATTAAATCACTGCTTTATGCATAAAAATAATTTTATTACATAGAGATAAAGGATAGCTTAAGATTTGACTAGAGCTGTAAAAACGAATCTAGTTTCTATACTGATGCAGAGCTTGTTGTCGATTAATTATCTCTGTCTTGTCAATAGTTGATAAAAGAGTCGTAAAGGACTTATCTTCCTAAGGGTCTTTATTTACCATTTACCATTTTTTTTAATATAAATTAGAATGTTAAAGACGATATTTGACTGTTTATAAACAAAATTTCAATTATTGGTGAAGTCAGGTAGCCAGAAAGAGCCAAATATTGTCAGGATTTTAATTAAACAGTATGATTTATAATGTCTACTGTTTTTGTCTCTTTAATCCTTAAGTTTCCTTTCAAGTTTCTAAAAGTTTTCTTAAATTTTTTCATTTATTCTTATATAAGAATTTAAGGCGACACACATTTTAAGTTGAATTGATTTTTCTTGTCGCAGTCTGTGTTGAATTAATTTAATTTTTTTTAGTTTAAAAATAGAACCCACTAAAGTGTAAAAGTGTAAAAGGATGATATAATTTCGTTTTACTTTCTTTTTTTTACTATGTTTAGTTCGTATGCAAACGTATACAGTTTTATTGATTGTTTGTAGTAGTAAAAGCAACAATCGTAGACATTTACCTCTCTTACTCTCTCTCTCTCTCTCTCAGTCACTCACTTCGTCACTGTTCAGTTAAGAAACTATATGAAGCAACAAATTACCATGAACCCATACAGACAGAGATTCATACTTGCATAGATCTTCGTATACGCAAAAAGGATTTTCGTCTCATATACAGACAAACAATGTTTGTGTTTTTATTCTTTACAGTGTGTAAAGTTTACATTACGCTTCTCTCATTCAATGATACACAAAACAAAGAATCAAGAAAGAAAAAAAAAAAAGCAAAAAAAACAGAATACAATTTACGCTTGAGCACATACAGACAGACATACAGTCTAGAGAAAACAAATCAGTTCATTTGCCACACTTACTTTTGTACGCAGTTATATACATACATACATACGTAGAATTCATACTACAGTTTACACAGTAGTACCACATTTACATACAAATGCCGTTTTTTGTTACAATTTTTCTCGTATTGCTCTCATTTTTTGTTTTTGCTACAATCGATAGTCCATTTTATGTGGAAGGCTTCGAAAGGGAAATTTCTTTAAACAAAGAAAAACAAATTTGTTTGTAAATATGATAACAAGTGTAGTTAAGTTTAAATTTAAGTTCTTCTATGTCTGCTTGAAATATGTATGTAGGTTCGTTCGTATGAATAAATCATGGTTGATATGGGTCTATACGGAATAAAGTCAGAGAATTGTAGGCTCATATATATTATTATTCGCATTAATAAAACATTAATAAGCCCCGTGCTGGCTTCAAACAAACTCAAATCGGCAATGTATGAACGAACATGTAACAAAAAAGGCGACTAAGTAAATAATTTTCCACAATATTTTAGAAATTTTCATCGATAAAGATGGAAATATAAGCAAGGCTTAATTGCTGCAATCCACCACACCACACACGTAGTACGGCAAGCACAGTTTCCCAACAAAGTGTAAATATTGCATAAGGAATTATTGGTATAGTGGTGTCGTAGTCTACATCGACATCATAGGGCGTACCAAGCGAGATGTTACTGCTGCCTTTAGCGCTATTGAACGGGAGTCTAAGAAGATGGGTCTGGCAGTAAATGAGGGTAAAATAAAGTATATGTTGTCGACAAGTAGAGACGGGCGGCGTATTGATTCTCAGATTACGGCCGATAACTATACTTTTGATACAGTCAAGGAATTTATTTATCTTGGCTCCGCCGTTACCACCAAAAATGATGTCAGTCTGGAGATCAAACGCAGGATTACTCTTGCCAACAGGTCTATAGGCAATTGAGTAGCAGAGACCTCTCTCGTGCGACAAAATTAATACTCTACAAGACGCTCATCTTACCCGTGCTTCTTTATGGCGCAGAGGCATGGACCCTATTAAGAACTGATGCAGCAGCCTTGAGGGTATTCGAGAGGAAAGTCCTCGATGATTTCCGCATCCGATCTAACAGTGAGCAGTATGAGTTCCTCAACGACATAGACGTTGTGCAGCGTATTAATATCCAGCGGCTGCGCTGGCTCGGCCATGTCGTTCGAATGGAGGAGGATGCTCCGGCGAAACGGGTATTTGATGCGGGGATCTGCGGAAGTCGGCGAAGAGGACGACCTTGTAAAGTATTTTTTTCGGCGATTTCTTTCCTGCAGTCTCTAGGGAAAACTCTTATTTAAATATAAATAAAATAAAAATTGCCATGAAAAAGTTTCTCAAAAAACTATCGTTCGGAAACGACATTAAACTGTAGGTCTCGCCACTCTTATGCCACAACATTTGTGGTATAAGAAGCCATGTGGTAGTCCTGACTAGAGGGGTTATAATTACTAGTTAAGTTTTCAAATTTGGTACACATCGTTCCTAGGATAATCGAAAGATGTGTGCCGAGTTTCATCCATATAACAACAATCCAAATCGATTTTTTTTCGCATAAAATCTAAATAAATTTTAGAAAATTTACAAATGTGTTCAGCGATCATTAAAAGTCAATGGAATTTTTGTCGAAGAAACTAATTCTACTGAGACAGAGTTCACTATTTTTTCATTAAAAACTAAAAATAATGAATTTTATAAACTACATATGCAAGTCCCAATAATTTTTTTATAATAAATATAAACAGATGCTGTAATTTCAATGAAGGAATACTTAATCAGCATTTGGTTCATGTAAAGAATTTGTTTTAATGCTATTTAATAGTTTAAAAAAATATATTTAAAAAAGATTTCACTCACAACCACAATAATATTAGTTCGTGTATAGAAACAATTATTTTTTCTTTTGTAATAATTTTGTACAGCAATTTGTCATTTAATTGCTGAAACATTATTAATTAATTTGTTTACATTATTTATTAATGTTGAAATACCATATTCAACGTCTTTTCAAAATAGATGATGATGATGATAATAATCAACAAGAAATTCATTTGGACGACGATTAATAAAAGAAATATTCTGCAATTAAACGCATTGACTTCAAGTACTATTTGATGACAAATTGATTGATGAACGAACATTTTTTTGGAGGAGAAAATTAAATGCAAGCGATTCATTCTCAGAGGAAATTTCTTAACAAATTTTAATTGAAAGAAAAAGGGTAAAGAATTCAAACAGAGGATGTTTGTTTTCATAATGGAATATTTATTAATCAGCGATTATTCGTTGGTTTGGATTCATTGGAATAATAATTTTTCAAGATCCAAAACATATTGCAAATAAATTGGGACCGGGTTAAGAAAACCTTTCAGATTCTCAATTGTTTGACCTGAGCCTACAACACAGTTCTTCTGCTATTAGTTAATGCTTGTTATATATGCTTATGACAGGCGAACGCAGTATATCGATCTGAATAAAGACTTTGGCTATATGTGGATAAAACTGATTTCCTTCCCACCAGTCTTATCAAATTTCCAACAAAATCTTTTCAACTATTTAATTTAGGCTTGAAACGATCGTGACATTTCAATTGACATTGTTTGATATTTTTTGTTAACGCCTAGCCAGCTTCTAATGAATTGAATTAGTGATTCCTTAATGGTCAAACTCATTTTTAACGTTGCCTTTACCGAAGCTGAATAAATAAAAAACCCAAAATTGAATAGGATTTGTTCACTTTCCGCACTCTGTACTCCATCTTCTCAGGAGCCTAAGCAAAAATCTCTCAATATCATCAGCTAGCTGTATAAATTGGCTTTTATATAACTAGGAATAGAAATTTCTATTGGAAAATTAATTTTATTACTCCGTAAATGAATAGCCAATCGATTCCTAAGTAAGGGATAAAAAGGTTTCCGGTTTGTTTGTTTCTTAGTGTTGAATGATATCAGGAATTTAGAAAAATTTTAAAATTCTTTATTCAAATTTTAATCCCTAAGGAATGTAAATGCAACAACTGTATTTTATATAATCCTCTTTAGTTTCTTCCATTTAAAATGAATTCTTATTATAAATTTCGTTCTTTTGTGATGCGCTTCCTTCCATAACCTTTTCCTTTACAATCAAGTCTATAGCATTAATTGCATTATGTTTTAAATTCGATTTAAATTATACAATCATCATCCTCTCCCATTCTCTCTCGTAAAAAATAAGTCGTCGCGTGACATAAAAAAGAGATTCATAGTAAACGAAAATCCCAAAAAATCGTAAAATTGTGAGAAAAAAATTTTTTTTTTGAAATAAAAGAAACCTAAGAAAATTTATTAAAAAAACGGCACTGCGCGTCAAAGACTAACAAATTTTCATCGGTTGCCGTTTAATGGATGTGGTTGTGGGTATAAATCCTGCTGGTATAATAAAGTAGGGAAAAGAGGCAGGAGTATTGTGTATGTATAACAATGTGGCGGGAAAATCGATATGAAAAATCCTTTCTTTCGTTGAAGTGGAGTAGACAAAAATATTGGGCAATAGGATATAATTTTTTCACATGATGTTCTTTTTTCATTTTTGCTCTTTTAAAATAATTGTTGATTCTTCTCGGTCGATGGAGATGCAATGTTTTAAGAATATTGTTTTTAAAACTCTAAATAATTATTTTCAGTTTAAGCACTTAAAAAACACTACACACCTGCATTTATAACTAATATTATGTATATTCGTTGTTTAAATTATTTTTTTTTTTTGTTTTAAGAAATAAATTTTTTCGCTCACTGCTATTTTAACCACATTTCTTCCAACATTGTTTTTTTTTTTTAATTTAATTCAAATAGAAAGTGTTTTTTTTATATTTATTTAATTTCTAAATTAAGAATAATTTTTTATAATTTTTTTGCTTGCAAGTCCCGAGCAATGCTCCCTTTTTTTCATATAAAAAAAATATAAAAATAAACCGAAATTCCTTCAGACGTTTTAAATTGATTACAACACGCGCGTACAACCGTTGACAACGTACTGAGGCAGCAGCATTTTGTCGTTCTATCAAACACCGTAACACTGACACACACACACGCACATATACATTAAAAAGGGGGTGGGTGGATATAATATTGCTGTTAGTTAGTTCATCGGGTAAAAGAGATTAAGTGACAAATTTAAAAATTAAGAAATATTTTTTATAAAAATTACTTTATAGAGTGTAAATCGAAACGTTTTCTCTAATTTAACTTCTGAGAATTCAAAATAAGTTCGTTTGTAACAGAAATTTTTATTTCTAAAAGGGTTTCGCTATTATTTAAAAATGAATATTGAAACGGTCTTTTTAAAAAATATGTTCCTTATGGGATAAAGTTAAAAAAAAACCCTGTGAATTTCAAATATTTGGTAATTTTCTTTCTCATTTTCGTGACAACAAAATTTTTGTCCTTCTTGGCAACATTGACGGTTGGAACATATCATTTGGTCATTCAACGAAACAGACATTGAAAAACTTTTAATTCTTCGGTTTGTTTAAATGAAAATTAAGCAAGAAAGTGTGGTCGTTTAGAAGGAAGAAATTGAAGCGTGCGTTGTGCGTATCATGTGTGTGTGTGTTGCTTGTGTGGGGCCTCTTCTGATTAAATTTTGACCGGATGGTGTTGTTTGTGGTGGGGGACCGGCTGTGCTGTAGGTGTTGTTGGGTAGTGTGCTGTTGGCGTCAGGTGAAGTATGTGTGCGTGTCGTTGGAATTGGATGGACGGACAGACGGGACACTGGTTTTTATGCGGTGTATTTTTTAGAATTGTGGTGAATTTATTGTACGTGGTGAGTTACCAATGTGGTGAGTTTCCTAAACTGTGGTAAATTTGTCAGGTGTGCTGAATAAATCTGAAATTCACCAAAGTACCGTTACTAGAAATACGTATTGTATTACCATAGTGTGTATGTGTCTAGAATAAGTAAATTTTTCATTTTCATTTAGCAAAGCCACTATGCCCATAAATTGGTGTAAGAAACAGGTGAATGCAGGATGTAAAAATTGGATAAATTTGTAAACTTATCAATGCTTTGTTCGAAAATTTACAACATCTAGAAATATTAATAAAACCAAAACTTAATTTTTAATTTGAAGATTTTTTAAAAAGAAGTTTGCTTAGAAAATTTTTGATATCCTGACAATCCTGATCTGCACATTTCTATTTCCAATCCATTTAAAATTCTTTAATATGGTTGTTGACATTGCTGTAAAACGCTTACTTTTTTCAATTCTGTTATAATTCTTGTCATAATGATATCCTTATTGAACGAATAGGTTTATCCACACACCATATATTCAGTTGGCAGCAAATTTCCTTTTCCTCCTTCTCTAACCGCTGTGAATAACAATTATATACCACCCTGTTTTTGTCGTAATTGCAACTGTGATATTAGTGTTATAAAAATCATCTTTTATTCCGGTGTGTTAGTTTGCTAAACTAGTTTACACACACACCACTCATTTACTTGGCAGCACTTTTACTAAAATTTCTTTTAATAGCTATAGACACCCTGTTATACATGATTTTTTGTCATTGAGTTTTGTTTGTGTGTGACATGGATAGCATTGTGTCTCAAATGAGAAGGGTGCCCTCTATATTTCAAACGAATAAATAATGTTTAGTAGTGTACACATATGGTTAATGTATTTAATACGTAGGGAGGTGGCTTCAATTTGCAAGTGGAGAAAAATTCCGTTCCCATTTTGGCTGTACTAAAATAAACCTTGGACAAACACCATTCACATTCCCATTTGTTGTGGGTTTTTACAATCCAACACAATTCACACACCACGATGTTTAAGGCACAAACCACACACTAAAATAGTACGTATAAATCAGGGAAATTTATTTTGAGAATTTTGGAGACTTAATTTCCTATTGATACAAATTGAAGACGTAAAATAAATGCACGAATTTACAATTTTTCAAGGTGGCAGCGGTAAACCAAAAACAAATAGTGATTGGATGGTGAGGGTGAACAATAAATTTTATTAATTAAAAAAAATATTAGAATTATTGTTCGTGTGCGTGCGTGTTTGTTTTAAATGCAACTGCAATCAAAGCTGCAAAAAAATAGTTGCGGCGTTGTCCGATGATTAACATACATACATACATAATTGGCCATTACAACCCTTCAGTCAGGATTACGACCTAGCTTCTCACACCACTTATGTTGTGTGCGTTAATTTTATACATGAGCGGCGGGGCCTACAGTTTAAAGTCGACTCCGAACGACAGATTTTTGAGAAGCTTTTCATGGCAATTTTTACTCTCAGAGTCTTTGCCAGAAATCTGCTCAGAGGAAGTCGCCGAAGAAATATTTTTCGTTTTGATGTCTGACCTGGGATACGAACCCGGGCCTTTCGTCTAATAAGCCAACACACTACCTACTAGACCACGGCGACACAAAATGGAAATTGGAAATTTTCGGAATGAAAAAATTCGGCAATAGGAAAACCGTTGTGAACAACAAAATGAATGTTGTAGCATAGCTCTAAATTTTTCGATGACTTGTAACATTTACTTACTGTACTGTCAGGAACTAAGCAATGCTTTCTCGGAGATCCTGAGTCCTAATCCAAGAAAGTTCTAATTCTAGCCTTACTCGCTTATTCCAGAAACCGCTAAATTGTAGTTTGGTTTCGAGTGCACCAACGCACCATATTTTATTCAAAATTTAAAGAATAGGAAGTTCTTAATGATTATTGCTGTTTTATTTATTAGCTCCATTGTATGTCAGTCAACCAGCCAATCTGTCGATAATAGATAGATGGTTGGATGGATACCAGCATCTTAATTACGTAGATGCCGTCATCATGCAAATTGATACATAAAAAAGTGTTAAATTACTAAAGGCGCACAATGTATAACGTGCGTGGGTGGTATAAACACGGTTTAGTTGTTACTGAATGGATGAATAGTGAACAATTGAAAACGCTAAAGAAAGCGCTACAATTTATTTCCGAATAAAAAACAGCACAGAAATAAATTTGAGGTAAATCACGTGTCATGTAAATAAATACGATTCAATTTCTTGTCATTAGAATTAAAGAGAAAATTCCTAATAATTTTAGAAGTGAGGGGGAGTGAGTAAGATGTAGAGGCGTAGGGTAGGGTGTGAGTGTAAATTACGGTGTTCCAAATATTTTGCTTTGGCATATCGCTCTCGTCTCGATATACTTACTCTTTCTTTTATAATTTTGTGTTTCAACAAAAAAAAAATTGATTTCCTTTTACTTTCTTTTCTAGTTAGTTATTGCTTACTTATACCTCTAACCCTACTACCCTTAACCCATTGTAGAAAGCATAAGAAAAATATATTTTATTTGGTACTCGTATTATAATCTGAATTGTTTTCCGATTGCTGTTGTTCAACCTGTATCTTGACATCCGTTTTTGTTATTTCTGTGTTATTATTCATCCTTAAGTCTCCCCCACCGCCCTTTATCTTTTACAACAGCGAAGCAATTTGTTTTAACTTGCTGTTGCTGCTGCTGAAGATTAAAGAAAAAGTCAATCAGTTTCAAGTAAGCGTATGTTGTTGGTTGACTTGTTGTTGTGGGGGATTTAGTTTTGAGAAGAAAGAACGAAGACGAAGATGAAATGAAAGAAAAGAAAATGTAAATTACATGTAAATCCTTTAGATTTTTATCTACACTTTCTTTCTTACGTTTTCCTTAATGAAAAAATAACGCCCTTCTTTGGCACTTGCATATACATATGCATGTACATACATTTGTATATCGAGGCATCAAGTAGTAACTGCATCCCTCCGCCACCTTGACTGAGGGGTTAAACAACTTGTCTACCCAATGTGACTGACGACAGACTGAATGTCTCATGATTATTATACGTTGACTGACAGACTGACTGTATCAAGAATAACAATAATAATGTTTAGAGTTCTTTACTTTTCTAATATTTATAAGACATGCTAACTGAATGATATTTAAAAGAGTGAAATCATTAATTGGCATCTTTGATTTTAACTTTAGCAAATTTAAGGTTTATTTGAAAACAACACAAGGCTTCTTTAAAGAAGATTGATTCTTTTCATAGATCTTTCTTTCTATATGTCTTTTGAAGATTTGCTTGCAGAGCCTTCAAAACTAAATCAAATGCTTTAAACATTTTCCAAACGGGTTACCAAGAGTAATAAAATATTGATGCGTTATTTGTACGGCCTTAAAATCTTCAGGCATTGTAATTTTCTTAGGGTCCACTTTTGTTTTGAGCAACAGTCCAGAATAAATATTCCATTCTATTAAATTTCGTGAAGTACTTGGATTTCTTTTCTTATATTTATTACGCGTAAGTTGCCGTAGTCTAGTAGGTAGTGTATGGGCTTATTAGACGTAAGGCCACGTTTTAAACCCCAGGTCAGACAACAAAACGAAATTTGAAAAGATATTTTATCGACGACTTCTTCGCAGTAGATTTCTGGCAAAAACAAACTCTGAGAGCAACTGAAATTGCCATGAAAAGTTTCTCAAAAATCTGTTGTTCGATGTTGATTTTAAACTGCAGGTTCCGCCACTCGTGTATAAAATTAATGCACACAACACAAGTGATGTTTTAAAGCTAGGCCGTAATCCCTACTGAAGGGTTGTCCAATGACCAATTATGTACGTATGCATGTATGTATTACGCGTAACTTATTTAATTTTTTGTTAACGTTAGCGTTCATGTCATTAAAACCTCTTACAACGTCCCCATCGTATTGAGTTCTTTTAAATATCCTATAAATCACTTGCTATTAATGAAAGCACTCCTTTTAAGCACTGCTTTGCTTCTTACGTTCATCAAAAGTAACCAAAAAAAATGTATAAAAGCTACTATGTTTACGTTTGTAGTAGATTCACTTAAGTTTTCTTGATTATTATCAGCTGCTGCTGCTGCTGCTGATGTTGATGCTGATATTGTTCCTTCTTGTTGTTGTTATTTTTCTTTTAAAAATTTTAATTTTTAAAACAATTTCTTCTTTCTTAACTTTACCGTTTCATTTCTTCTTGTATGTGAAGTCAATCTTAATGACAAGTCTGATCCACCATACACAACCAACACAAATCGTGTAATTCTTCTGTCCACACACCATCTAAAATGTCTACACACCCACAACGGATTCCGTATGTAAAATACCATACGAGGATGCTTATTACACGCTTAACTAACCGAGAAGAAAAGAAAGAAATGCTAAACACCAAAAGAAAAGCGCAGCAGAAGCTGAGCAGAGGTTGGAAGGACGGTAGGCGGCACGTGGCAACACCATGTCATCCAACACCCATTTTACATTAAATTTCATCGAACTGTTTTCTGGTTTTCTGGCTCCATTCTTGTCCATGTAACAACAAAAAATTTCTCTTCTTATTTCACTTTTTTAACCCATTCCTGCAATTACCCTTCCTCTCATACAGCAGACATCCAAAATACAAATAAAGGGGAGAAAGAGTATACGTACATACATATTAATGTATATTTATCGGTCTATTTGCTACAATGTATACTAATATAACGGGTGATTATTTTACTGTGTTTTGTGGCTGATGACAGCTTAACATCATACGACGTACCAAGCGTGATGCTACCAAGTGTGATGCCTTTAGCGCTATTAAGAAGGGTCGGAAAGTAAATCAGGGCAAAATCGATTTACAACAGCTGATCGTATCCCAGATTATGGCCGGTGACCATACCCTCAACGTTGTTAGTGAATTTCTTTGTCTTGGCTCCGATGTTGCCAGTAAAAATGATGTCAGTCCGAAGATAAAGCGTAGGATCACTCTTGTCAATCGTCTCAATTGGCGGCTGAGTAGCGGTGACCTCTCGCGTATGACAAAACTAAACTAACTCCACAAGGTACTCATCTTCCTGAGCTTCTTTATCGCTCAGAAGCATGGACGCATTCAAACACCGATGTAGAAGCCTTGAGAGTATTCGCAAAAAAAATTCCTACGTAAGGTCTTCGGTACAGTACAACCGATCCAACAATGAGCTGGAAGAGGTACTCAATGATATTGATGTACAGTGGTCGGCATATTTATTTTGACACCTGAGAAATTTTACCATTTTGAATTTTTTCAGATTTCCAAAAGATTAAAAATTTCAATTTTTTTTCAAATGGAAGTAGCATTTATTTAATAACTAAAAAACATAAAATCCTAACTTCTTAAATTAAATTTGCATTCTATGCAACTAATTTAAAAATTTAGGGGATGGCATAAGTATTTTAACTCTTTAAACAAAAATATGTTATTCCAACTTTTGTAATACTTTTAATATTAATAAAACGTGTATCCTCCTTTAGCGGCAATGACTTTTCGGAGTCTTCTAGGAACTGAATCGATCAAGTTTTGAATGAATTTTGTTGGTATGTCCTCCCACAAAGATTTAACCTCTGAAATTGTTCCTTCCCTGGTTCTTGTCAGATCTGCGGTTCTTTGGCGCTTTATATATGACCAAACATTCTCAATCACATTCAAATCCGGACTTTGAGGCGGCCAATCAAAAGTTTCAATGCAATTTTCTGTCAAAAATGTCTTAATCATTTTACTCTTGTGGCAAGGCGCATTGTCCTGTTGTAAAATAAATGACGGTCCAATCAACCTATCGCCAGAAAGAAATGCGTGTTCATTTAAAATTTTCAAATATTGGTTTTGGTTCATCGAACCGTCGATGGGAACCAAGTCTCCTAAGCCTTTGTATGCTATACAGCCCCAGAACATGACTGTGCCACCTCCATAATTAACTTTTTCGAAAACAGGTGCGGTTTTTTTCGAGTTTTTTGGTCCAGTCTAACAAAAACTTTTTTCTTTGACGAGTGATACTCGAAAGTACTTTCGTCGGTCCATAAGACGCTTTGCCAGAATGATAAGGGCTTGTCCACGTAGCTTTTTGCGAATTCTAACCTTTTAATTTTGTTTCTTGGTGCTACACATGGAATTGTTCTTGTTACATATGTATTAATGTTGTCTTCTTTTAAACGTCGTCGAACCGTTCTTTCGCCTAAATGACTATCTGAGTGCGAATTCCATTCCAACGCAGCGGCTTTGGGTGTCAAAACTGAATTAAATTTAAATTTTCTGATAATTTGTCGATCTTCCGCTGCCGTTGTTTTACGCTTTCTTCCTGTTCGACGCACATTAATGACAGATTTTGTTTTTTTATTTATTTATTTGATAATACACGGTTTGTATAGGTATATTATACTCATTGGCAATATTTATTACAGATATTCCAAGATTATACTTGGTTATAATTTCACTTCTGACGGTGTTAGGTAATTCCGATATTTTTCCCATATTTACACAATAGTAATAGAATTTTTTATTTATCTTTTATTGAATGTTAATATTTAATGCTCAACAACGCCTGCTTTGTATTAAATCTTAACACAAAAAACAAAATGAGGTGAAGTTATAGAATGTCAAAATAATTATGCCGTTACAAATTCTTGTACCAAATTGCATTTCTCTCTTCAGAATGAGAATGGGTAAAGATATTAACAAAATATTTTGCATACGTATACTTAAGAGTTAGTGTAAAGAAAATATTATAATAACTATGGTGTTATAGGGATTTCGATATTAAAAAACAATAAAACAATTTTTCACTATACTTTGTCAAAATATATATGCCGACCACTGTAGTGTAGATCATTAACAATTTATTAATGTGAGCAACTGGCGAAGGCACACAAGAAGAGGAGACGTCTAGGGGAATGTGTAAAGGCAGAGAACAAAATCCGTTAATCAAAGTGTAATTTAATAAGTAAGAGAATATTTATTCACAACCTCAAATAAATATTTCTTTTGCTTTTTCAATTTTCTCTGTTTTCATCTTCAATTTTTAAAATTCAAACTTTAAAAAAAAATCACCCATTAAATGTATAGTTTTGTATGTGTGTGTGTATAGGCATGGGTATAATATGTTGTGTGTGTGTGTGAATTGTAAGTCTTTTGGTATTGTTGGGTATTTTATTTCGCCTTTATCGTAATCGCATCCTAATTGCAAGAAAATTACTCCCACGTGCTTGTGTAACCTGATCATCATCATCATCATCGTCATCATCAAAGGCATGCAACATTTTTTGTATAGCCAGAGTGAGTATGAGTGGTATTTGAGCCGCCCAGTAGTGTTTTACTAGATAGATGTATGGAATACATACCTTAAAGTCTGTCCGTCTGTCTGTCTGTATGTCATTTGCTTTGTTTACACTTACTTTCTTCCCCGGCTACTTGTGCGTCCATCCATTCTTTCGTTTAGTGTGGTGATATTCTCTTGTGAAGTGCGACAAATTAATTAACTTGAAAAATAATTCCTTCTTTGTCCTTCACTGCCATTGAATACAACAATTTGAATATTTTTTGATTTGTAAGAATGAACTTCAATTGCTAGAGTGCAGTTGGAATAAAAATGTTACTCGTTTATACTTCTTGGAATAACAGTTAAGTTGCACGAAAGTTTTTAAAAATTTTAATTTGAAATGATCTTAAATTAATCGTAACTAGGATAGAAGATAGTGTGCAGAGATCTGTAATGAGTATTCAGAAAAAGATGAGCAGAATTGAATTATACTCATACTCATAATTATTTTAATATCATTGAACCTCTACTCATATTGAAAGTTTTGAGTTACTCGAATCATTTATAAGTATTATAAGTATTTTTCTAAATGGTATGAATAAATATGAGTATTTCGAATGGTATGAGTTTGATGTCAACGTTGTACGTATACTCATTGCAACCTGTACTTATAAATCAACGTTGTAGTAAATAGGAAAGAATCAGAGTACATATTGATGTCTCCGTTCTATACTAAGTCGAAAAAGTGTGTTTTGAGTTATGAGTTGTCAAAGTTCTCAGGCGATAGCTCGTAAACTATTTTTAGTAAAATTTTAGTCGAATTTTTATAGTAGTTTCTGAATTTACTTACTTACTTACTTAATTGGCCATAACAACCCAATTAACGGACTTCGGCCTGCCGCAACACATCCTTCCAGGCGCTTCTGCTTCTTGCGCGCCTATGCCAATTGGTCACACCAATCGATGACAGGGCTTCCTCGATTTGGTCCTTCCAACGGATACAAGGTCGCCCTCTTCGCCCGACTTCCGCAGATCCCGCATCAAATACTCGTCTCGCGGGGCATCCTCCTCCATTCAAACAACATGGCCGAGCCAGCGCAGCCGCTGGATATTAATACGCTGTACAACGTCCCATGTCGTTGAGGAGCTCATACAGCTCACTGTTGTATCGGATGCGAAACTCATCGCCAACTCGCACTGGACCGAAGGATCTTACGTAGGGACCTTTCTCTCGAATACTCTCAAGGCAGCTGCATCAGTTCTTAATAGGGTCCATGCTTCTGCGACAGCCATAAGAAGCCACGGGTAGGGATGAGCGTCTTGTAGAGTATAGTTTTGTTTGCGAGAGCCAGGCTCTGCTACTCAATTGCCTATTGAGCCATAATAGCCACCTGTTGGCCTAGAGCTAATCCAGACGCCTTGATGTCCAGACTGACATAATTTCGCGTTGCAGGTAACGGCCGGAGCTAGATAAATAATATAAATTCCTTGCCCTGTATAAACTGTATAGTTATCGGCCGTAATTTGAATGAAATCATACTGCCGCACCGGCTCTGCTTGTGTAACATATACTTCGTTTTACCTCATTTACCGCCCAAACCATCTTCTTAGATTCCGTTCAATAGCATTAAAGGCAACAGTGACATCTCGTTGGTACGCCCTACGCAACAACTGGACACTTTTTTGAAAATAGTTCCCATTGCGTTGCACTCCCGCCTTTCGCAGAACACTCTCCATGACGAAGTTGAAGAGGTTGCATGATAAGGGATCGCCTTGTCTGAAACCTCGCACAGTATCGAAAGGTTTCTGAATTTACAAATTTTAATTGGATCCTAGCTAAAAATGACATAGAATGTTTTAGCACGGAGAAAATATTGACAATTGGTCGTCTAAGTGTACTTAGCATATTTTTAGGTCTATTTGCATTTTTTTTTCAAAATTAAACTTACTATGTACACTTACACGCACAAATTTTTTTCTTTCAATTCGGGGAAGAACCGTTTAACTACACTTACAGACACTGAGAAAACCACACGGAACTTACACAGAGAAAACACAATGTTAAGAATTTTCCCTTCCATAACTTTCTGAGTCAACATAGATTTCAAGACAATTTAAAAATTTCCAAGCAAAAGTATTCTAAGTGTACTTAGTACATTTTACAATGGAAAACATTTACGACTATATGTATGTGTATTCTAAGTAGAATTTTTCCTATAATTTCGGAATGGATTGGCGAATCTTAACCAAATTTTGACAGTATTTACGTGACAGAACGTCAAATTTAAAAAAGTAAGAATAATTAAAATGGAGGCGTCGATATGTAGTTATAAGTAGCGAAAAAACGATTCAATGCTGATCTCTGGTATATGTAAACATACGTACATACATACATATGTAGGGTATTTAAATTATTAGACCTTCATCTCATATAACATTTTTAATCCATTAAAAAATAATCCTTTTTTTTTCATTTATACTCTACTGACTCTCTACACTACTGCTATATGGTACTCGTTTGTGTGTATGTGTGGATATTTTAATCTGTAATAAAAAAAGACAAAAAAAAAAAACCTTCAGCTTTTCCAAAACCGATTATTTTCAATTATAAATTCAATCTCAAAAATCATGACAATGACATACAAACGAGAAGACTGGCAAGACGTTAGGAAAGGCAGGCACACAGGCAGACGAATTAAATAAAACTAAAAAATATTTTCGTCTCAAATTACTCGATAAATTTCAATGTTAATCCTTTAAATGTAATCATAATACATACAAACTGATAAATCTACAGCATTAGTTTACCAAATACGTAAATATATACGTACATGTGTATAAACAACAATATATACATACACAAGGGTAAGTTTATCATTGAATGCAGCAGCATTAGTCAGACAAACAGACAGAAAATGCAGGCAATTTGATTGGTGACAACAAAATCATTAAAAGGCATTGACACCTCAATGAAATAAATACTGAAAAATCCATATGGAAACTAACAAACAGTCTGTATAACGTCTGTACTTGCATATAATGGATGATGAGAGAGAGGACACAATTAAAATGAAATGAAAATAAATCCTTTCTTTTATTGTTGTTGTTATGATTTTCAAAGCCTTATAAAGGAAACATTAGAGTAAACACAACAGCCTTGGCATACACAAAGTTTTAATGGCAAATTGTTTCCCGTTTAATAATCAATCGATAAACCATTCAACCAACCAACCAATCAACCAACCAACCTAATCATTCAAATAAAGTGTTAAATTTGTTGCATTAGTTTTGTGTTAATGACAAGGAGTCGTTGCCACCAGACGTATGTACAAATATATCCTGATAGCCTAACAATATGTTTCCAGTAAAAGTAAATTGTATTGATTTCTGCTGCTGTTCCATTCATTGGTTGCACTTGGTTTCCATGTCATTGTGTCTTTGTAAGAAAAGGGAATTGCTTCATTAAATTCTTAGACGATTTGTTCAGTCAATCGTATTGGCTTTATGGCGTTTAATCTCTTAAATCCCAAACACCATAAAAACAAATTGCCCACAATCCTCTGGACAATAGAACGTTATGATCACACACTATTAACGTAGTGTGTACCAACCACCGCACTGGTTAAAATTATTTTCTAGTAATTTTAATCCTCCCAACATTTGCTAGCCAAATAAAGATGAAGAATTTTTTTTTTAAATAGAAATAATGAGTGTTTAAAAGTGTTTTTGTTGTTGTTTTTGTTTGATTTTAATCCAAACTAAATAACATTTATGTCCATACACTTAAAGAAATATTTTTGAAAAATTCGTACGTTTTCATTGTCACACTACAATTGCACAAGAGAGCTAACAAGTGTTAACGGGAAGAGGTAATGTGTTAGTCTATAATTGGTGTAATTTACTTGGATCCTATAAGGTCCGGTTGGTTGTAACACAGAAATTAACTATTCCGTACGTTAAAAACTTCTCAATGGCTATTCTTACAGGTGCCGAGAACTTTTTGAAAGTTTTAATTCTATTTAACATATTGACTGTCGACTACGCGTTCCCTTCTAGGGCGCCAAATTACGAGTTATCTCGTACTCACCAATGGGAAAAAATCAAATTGTCGTTTTTTTTGGGAAAATTTTAACTAGGCACGTGCGGTCAATTAACTCTGGATGCCCATGAATTCTTCTCTTCATTTTCTCAAACAGCGGCTAATGACACAGAAGATGTTATGCCATCTCATACTCTTCCTCACCATTGCCATGTTGAATTTAACACAAAAAGATTGATAGTGAGCGAACATACATACATATATACAGTAAGACCCCGCTTAACGCTGTTTCAGTATTACGCGATAGTATAAAGTCGCCGTAGTCTAGTGGGTAGTGTGTTAGCTTATTAGACAAAAGGCCCGGGTTCGAATCCCAGGTCAGACATCAAAACGAAAAAATATTTCTTCGCCGACTTCCTCTCAGCAGATTTCTGGCAAAGACTCTGAGAGTAAAAATTGCCATGAAAATCTTCTCAAAAATCTGTCGTTCGAAGTCGACTTTAAACTGTAGGTCTCGCCACTCATGTGTAAAATTAACGTACACAACATAAGTGGTATGAGAAGCTAGGTCGTAATCCTGACTGAAGGGTTGTAATGGCCAATTATGTATGTATATATTGTGTGCCAATGAAACGGCCAAGCAGCAACCAAAAGCGGTGCACTATATAGCAACGGGCTATACTATGTATCTTTTTCAACGTTCTTTTGTTATTCTGTCCAGAATAAGATTCCAATTGTATTTTCCCAAGTTGTAATCACAGTACGAACGCATCTTTGCTGCCTCCCCGTTCAATGCTGTTTCATTTAGCGCTGGAACTTATTGGAATGAATCCTTACTGTATTAGATTTGTTTCTGAAATGTAAAATCATCTCACTTAGCTTAAGTGATCATTACAACACTTTAGCGAGGACTACAACCCAGCTTCTCACACCACTCATGTTGAGAGTGTTAATTTTATCTATGAGTGGCCGGAACTACAGTTTGAGTGGCGGGATGTATAGTTTAAAATCGACTTCGAACATCAGATTTTTGATAAACATTTCATAAAATTTTCACCTCATCTTAATCTTATCTTTCGAATTGTTTGTTTCTAATATTTTTAACTTTTTTTTCTCAGTGTAGTCCTTATTTTTTTTGCTTCGTTTATCTTCTTTTGCCAATACATATTTAAGTGCGAAGCAACATTTTGTTTAAAACAATATCACTTTAATACGACATCGATAGTTTTGTATACTTCTCATATCCAACGTCATCATACGTCTATAAGGATCATCGTCACCATCATCATCACGATTATCATTATTATCATCGTTATTATTTGTCAATATGCTACTACTGCTATGCAGTAAATATGCACGCATGGTTTGCATGGATTTCGTTTTGTTTTGTTTCTGTTTTTAGGAAAAAATAGGGGTTTTGTATGCATTACGGATCATTATCCTCTTAATCTATAATCCTTACATACATACCTACATACATTACATACATATTTAGACATTTTAAGTAAAAATAAAATAATTTCTTGTGTGTTTCAAATATACAAACAAACAAATAAATAAATCTGCCCATTAGGCGATCAATGTTTTCGGAACCGGCGTACCTCTTTTGAAACATTTTATTTGGAATGCCCGAATCAAACAAAAGAACAAAAGGAATAACAAAACAAAATAGATCCTCTGCAAATCTATTTCAATATGTATGAATGTACGTATGTATACATATCTACATATCGATCCATGAATGTATGTAAAATGAATTTGAAATATGAAAATTTGGTGTTAAAGTCGTTTTTCACCACCGTTTTTCGATCACCTTTTACATTTTAACAGATTAAAAGAAAAAAATGGAAAACTTTTAGAATTTTACAAAATCTCTAATATTTATAGAGAATTCTCGTGTCACGGTATTAGGTTAAACTCCTCCGAAATGGATCGACCGATTTTCATGTAGGTAGGTCTGAGAAACGGACAACACCTACTTTTCATAACCCACGGCCTTTTAGGCAAATTGTTAAAATTGAATATTTAGCTACATTTTGATCGTAGACGAATAAAATTGTAAGTTCGTACAATCCATATCGACAATCCCTCCAATATTAGGTTGTACATGTCAGCTGGGAAAAGTACAGTACACGGAGGTCGAATTGACCCATTTGTACAACCACCTAGCTTGTCACACCACTTATGTTGTGTGCATTAATTTTATATGTGAGAATCGGGAACGAGAAACTCTTCATGACAATTTTATTTGCCTCAGTGGTGTTTTTGCCAGAAAATCTGTTTAGAGGAAATCTTCGAAGAAATATTTTTTTTTTATATTTCGTTTTGATGTCTGTCCTGAGATAGGAACCCGGGCTTTACGAATCCGTCTTGGTCGACTTTCTTTCTTGGTTTTAGCAAATATCTTTGATAATTTTCTTGAATGGCCTATTAACGAAAATGCCAATAGAAATGGAACGTATTAAGCACTGCAGTATTCGAAAAAAAAGTCCTACGTAAGATCTTTGGTGCAGCGCGAGTTGGCTCCGACTTCCGCATTCCACAGTAAATTGTATGAGCTCCTCAACGACATGGACGTTGTGCAGCGCATTAAACATTCAGTGGCTGCTCTGGCTCGGTCATGTCGTTCGAATAGAAATTGATGGTTCGGTAAGATGGAGGTTCGATTCGTTTGCGTTGGAAGGACCAAATTGAGGAAGCCTTGTCATCGATTGATGTGACGAATTGTGCGTAAGAAGCACAGGTATTTGGAAGGATATTTTAAAGCAGAACGGTCTACCTTAAGTGGGTTGTTAATGACCAATTAAGGAAGAAGTAAGTCGTAGAACCCTATTTGGGGCTCTTAATATCCTAAACAAACAATGAGCAACTTTCTAGACTCACCTATCAAATGCAAAGCATTAAATACAAATGCTTGAATAAAATGTTCAAATAGATTTTGATGTTCTGTCCATGCGATTTCACTTTAAGAATTTCAAAAAGAGCGGATTTATAATTCTATAACATTTTAATGTTCTTGTATTTTTAAATTCTACGTTCTCTAACTTAAATACTGTCAAAATTTGGTTAAGATGCGCCCATCCATTCCGAAGTTAAAGAGAAAAATCTACTTAAAATACACATATAGTCGTATGTCGCGTGAAAACTTTGGGAGCTCATAACTCAAAACACACTTTTTCGACTTAGAATGTTATAGAACGGATGCGTCGATATGTTCTAAGGCGGAACACAGTTTCGTGTTAGCAAAAAAGAAAGCAATGTTATACATTTTCCAACAAAATTATTTTAAAAATTCAATTGTTGGGAACCTATGCAATGGTGTTGTGCTATTTTTTTTTACCGGAACGCGTATATATAATTATATATAAAACAAGCCGGTTCGTTCCAGTTTTTGTACTGGTTCGGATTCGGTTCAAACCCTTGTTTATAAAAATCGTCAAAAATTAGAAAAAAATCACCAAAACGTCAGCCAATTCTCGTTATCAGAAATCATTTTTAGTTCCGGAATGTGTTCCTGTCTAAAAAGGAAGGACCAGAATGACGTTCCGGCTCGACAACACCACTGAACCTGTGTATATCCAAACATTTGTGAATTCTTAATAAATAATCCATAAAAAAAAGAAGAAAATCTCCACCAATTATTTACAAAATTTGTAGTTGTGCTTCAATGTAAATTCAATTTAATTGAAATATCATTACCAATCAATAACATTACTTAGCAAAGAGGGAGAGAGAATAAAGATTTCTTATGTAATTTTATTTTCCATTCAATTTTCTACCATTCAAACCATTTTATTCACTTAAAACAGAATGTATTTACGGGTTGGGTTGACCGTCTGTGCTACAAACTTTAAATCTCTAAAAGGAATGAACAGAATAAATTTAAATACAAAAAAAAAAAAACGAACAAACAAAAGAACACATACTCACAATTTAAATAAAAAAAAATTTAAGAAAAAAAAAAAATGAAAAAAACATGGTAAATGAACGAGTGAATAAATGAAGAAAAGAACATGAAGTATAAATGACTAAATAGCATCACTTAAATGAATTTAACCACAAGTCAAATGAAAAGAGATACACAGAAAATAACAACAAAAAAAAAAATGAAAATGAAAAAAAAAATTCATGTAAATATAGATACATAGTATAACGACAATATATTTGTATATAAGTCGTATACATAGATAAAATGCCAGGCAATATACGTACAACATGTCTACTTTCTATTATACTCTACTAGAGTACTATACATACATACAAACATGCATACATATGCAAATATATATAAAAAATATTTTTCTTTTTGCCTTACAACCAGTGGCGTATCTAGAACTTTTGCCGCCCGGGGCGATCTCCAGTTTGCCGCCCTTTCTATTGCAAGATTTTGTAGTCTTAATTGACTCATTGTAGAACGAAGATAATTTTTTATCAACTTCAATTTTGAGAAGCTCCTTTCTTTGAAGTCGCCGTGGTCTAGTGGGTAGTGTGTTGGCTTATTAGACGAAAGGCCCGGGTTCGTATCCCAGGTCAGACATCAAAATAAAAAATATTTCTTCAGCGACTTCCTCTCAGCAGATTTCTGGCAAAGACTCTGAGAGTAAAAATTGCCATGAAAAGCTTCTCAAAAATCTGTCGTTCGGAGTCGACTTTAAACTGTAGGTCCCCCGCCACTCATGTATAAAATTAATGCACACAACATTTGTGGTGTGAGAAGCTAGGTCGTAATCCTGACTGAAGGGTTGTAATGGCCAATTACGTACGTACGTTCTTTCTCAACTAGCGACACTGATTAAAATTATTAAAAAAATTCTTAACAAAATTACAATGCTGGGAAGAGAATTTTCCCACCTATACTGCTGAAGAAATTTTAGCAGATCAACGGGGGCCCTTCTCCCCGTTTTTCCAATGTTTTGCCTCTTATTTTACTGTAGGTACAGCCATAAAAACCTGGATCCTTTTTCTTTCAATATGGAACTGTTCTTTATCAATGTCAATCAAGTCATTTATTTGACATTCAAATTCTTCATTTATTAGGTTACACGTTATTATACAATAATATTTTCTTACAAGGCCATGAAACGGACCGAAGCGTTCAATAAATACTTTTCTTCGATGGTGAATATACCATAAATGATCTTAAGAGCTTTTCGCCATTAGGCAAAATTTGAAAAAACCAGTCCTGACTCAGTTTTCTTGTTTCACCTTTGACTTCGATTGTATTATTAGGACGTTTTACTCCTTCGCTGAAGTCGGAGTCCAAATTTTGAATTGCAAAAGGACCTTGACGTACCAGAAATACTCTTATATTGTCGTCAATTTTGATAGGCCATAATCCAATATCTTTCATAGAAATAGACGGAATAATTTGTGCAGCAGATTCTTCATCAGAACTTGATGAACTGTGTACTTCTTCGCCAGCGTGTAAAGCAGGTCTTTCCTCTTCAACAACATTGGATAATGTTTTTCAGCCTTCGAGGACTGCTTATTAGCCCGTATTTGAGGCAACAATACTAAAAAAACTAAAAGTAGACTTATGGGAGATGTATTTGAGTAGTGCTTCAGTATTTTTAGTCTGTATTTCCTCCCTTCTCTTCCTTTTCTTTCTAAATGACGCACCAGTTTCTTTTACTCGTTTCATATAAAAAATGCCGCCCCAAGGTAAGTGCCGCCCGGTGCGGACCGCACCCCCCTAGGTACGCCACTGCTTACAACTACTATGTCTGCATATGTATGTATGTATCCCAGTATATATGTATGTACATACGTACCATACATCGGGATTGTGGGGTTTTATGGTGGAACACACAGATTTCCGAGAAAAACTTTATTGAATAAAGCAAAATGAGTTCAGAAAGAGAAAATAAAAAAATAATGCGGACAGACAACAACGGATTGCCTTCGATAAAATGAGAAAAAAAAACAAAACAATTCTGCTGCGGCCAATATTGTGTGTAGTGAATGATAATGACGATGGCTTTTGACGATAACGATTACAATGTCAGTGATAATGATGATTGTATATGTATATAGAATGTATGCATGTATGTATGTATATTAAAACCGATATCACTAACTTAAAGAAGGACAGACAGACGAGAGAGAGACTACTGCTTGCCATCTATCTATCTATGTTCCATTGGATATCCATACGTAAATATGTATGTATGTGGCGTATAAAGCAACTGAAACATATACAAAGTATTAATAACCCATCTGTGTGGATACCCATGCATATAATGATACAAACACTAAACAGCCAGTGATGCCTAATTAGCAACAAGCTACAAATATTTATACGATAAGCATACGTATCGGTTTGAATGAAATAACGGTAACAAATCAATGTTTTTCAATCCATTTTAGCTAAACAAATAAAATTTGAAATTTATATGACATGAAGGCATCTCCTTGAGGTTTGCTGTCAATCTTGGAACTATGAAGGCGGACTTTCCGGTTGAAGGTAAAAGACGTTCGCCGTTTCATTCATTCAGATTTCTTGTTACCTATCCTGTATAGAAAGCTATGTGAGAACAAAATATCCATAACAGGATGAAAAAGTTTTCCATTGCCCTCTACGCCTGTAACAAAAGTTTTGAGAAAAAAGGATGAGTTCTGCAGGAACTGTAGAGATATCGTGAAGGAGAAAATAATTCTTCTGATCCCTCACTTTCTGATATCTTTGACCGAGCTCTATACTAAAGGTGCTATCCATTTCGTGGTTTCTAAAGAAACAGTTGTCAAACTAAGTTGTGAAACCAATTTTTTTCTTTTCAGTTCAAAGTCTGATATTGACGAAAATGGATTGCTTAACTATCAAACAACGCATAAAAGTTGTCAAAACCCATTGCAAAAATGGTGATTCTGCCACAGTCACGTATAGTGCTTTAAGAGGAGATTACGGTCTACATAATGAAGCACATTTCACACTCGGTGGGTATGTTTATAAACAAAATTGTCGTATTTGGGGTTTTGAAAACCCTCAAGTAATTGAATTTCTTCATTACATTACATCCAGAAAAAGTCACTGTTTGGTGCGTTCTTTAATCCGAAGGTGTGATTGGACCTTGCTTCTTCGAAAACGATGATGAAACGACTGTCGTCGACAATTCGGAACGTTATGGTCATATGATAACCGATTTTTTTTTGCCTGCTATTGAAGAATACAATTTGGAGAACTTGTGGTTTCAACAAGACGGTGCCACATGCCACATAACTCGAGTGAATACGACTTTATTGCGAGAGACGTTTCCTGGCCGCATAATTTCTCGTCGTGGCGATATCAACTGGCCATCAAGATCATGCAATTTGACACCATTAGACTTTTTTTTTGTAGGGCAGATAAACCTTCAACTCATGAGCACTTAAAAACCAACATTCTTCAAATTATGGCCGAGATACTCCCCACTATGTGTGAAAAAGTGGTCGAAAATTACCTCCAAAGAATCAATGCTTGCAACACTTCGCGTGGAGGTCATTTAAATGATGTAGTGTTTCACACATAATGTCAACGTTCAAACTTTACATTGAAAAAGAGATATCATGAAAAAAATATTTTATACGTGTTTTATTTACGTTTACTTTTGAAACCACGAAATGGATAACCCCTTATAAAGATTGCTGCAAATTGAGAGATGTATTTTGAATACGGAATAGTTTTCTCTAGGGAATAGTTAACTTCCTGATAGAATGGGTTGCAATCATAAAATTGAAATTTATATTACAAAATTGTTCTTATACAGGCAGCGAATCGGTATCCTCTTGGAGTTTCGTGTTAGTCTTGGAACCACGAAGGCGGAGGGTGAAAACCGTTGGAATTTTCGTCCCTTAAGATTTTTTGGTTATTATTCTATATAGAAACCTATTGTAGAAATCAAATATCCTTAACATACATAATAAAAAAAAGGACCTAAACTACCCTCTATGCTTGTAACAAAGTGTTGGAGAAAAAAGGATGACTTCTGTAGGACCTGGAATAAGAGGAAACTATTCTGCTTTCTTTCTGATATCTTTGATAGAGCTCTCGAATATAAAGATTACTGCAATAGAGAATTCGTGATTGTTTTTTCGAGAGAATAGTTAACTTCCGGTATCGAACCTAAGTGGGACCTTTCCCTTTAATTCTAACTTAACCTAAGTACAATACAACTATCGATGGTTTTTCTTTATATTTTTAACATATGAAAATTACTCAAAGGGCTTCCTCTTTACTAATTAGCTAATAGATACTGTATCCATGTATATCCATAGCTTATGTATACATAGAGACAACCATTGCTTACGGTATATTCTAAATATACGTATGTATGTGTAGATGTATAAATCCTCTACATTTACAAAAAATAAAATAAAAATAGTACAACAACACAAAAAGCCGTTATAGAATCATATCCCTTTTGGGTTTCTACAAGACAAACCTCCCCCTTTTATTTAAAGCTACTGATACTCTGTAGTTGTCTCGTTTTAACTCATGGAAATTTTATAAGTACACGTACTCGTTCATTCATATCTTGTGGATGCTAAGGGTAGGGTGAAATACTGTTATTCACTGTTGGTGTTTTTTTTTTTTTTTGTGTATGTGTGTGTGCGTATCACAGTGTATGTGCATTATTATGAATTGAAAATGTGTACAATTTTTATTACGAAATAATACGAGAGTACGAAGAAAGAATATTATTTGGGTAGCAGTTATTATTATTACGATATTGTTGTTGTTTGTGTTGTTTTTGCAGTACATTTACACAGAATGTGAGAATACTTTGTGGGTTTGATGCTGTTGGGAAAAACAGTAGCATATTGTGCGTGTTTGTTTCTTAAATTGGGAGTGAACTTGTTGTTTTTGTAATTTAACATTTGTTATAGCTATTGTTGTTTGAAGAAATCCTTATCGTCGTCTATTTCTGTTTTTGTCTTGACGATTTCTTTACAATCAAAAAAAAGTGATTCCATGGAACTTGATGATAGGAAGGAAGAATATATTCATTCTTCCTCATCATCATCATCATCAGCTCTTGAATTCTCTAAACTCACTCACTCACTCTCTCTCTCTCTCTCTCTCTCTTATTGACTCCATCTCAGTCTGTCTGTGTCTGTGTTATTCATCAATTTTTTTAAGCGATACATGCGCATTATTTGTATCTTCTCCACTTTGTATTAAAAAAAAATTTCCTTTTTCATTAAAAGAGAAATAAAAAAAAGCAAAAAATAAGGAGAGGAAAAAAGAGTTTGAGGTTAGTTAGAATTTTGTTTAAAAAAAAAAAAAATACGAAAATAAATACTTTGCATCCTACTTAATCTTTTTGATTTTTTTTTTGTTATTGCAATAATCTGGCAATAATCTGTCATACATACATACTAACATATGTATGTATGTATGCAATTAATGAATGTTATAAATTAGAGTATCGTTTGAATATGGTATAATGTCTTGTTTTTCAGAATATTTTTATTTCTCTAATAGGTATAAAAAAATATATTTTTTTAAATTAAAATTGAGTAGAAAAAATAAAATTGTAAATAAAATTATTGTTCCTGATAGCAATTGAGAACATTTAAATAAGAAAATAACAAAACAGTGCTGGAAAATAAGTAGGTAGACGACAGAACTGGCTGTATCCTCGACGGAGCCATGAGTAGACTTACTTAGGGTGTGCACAGGGCCCGTTGTTACTACAGTTTCACATTCAGGCTGCTAATGCCCATGCATGACAATTTCTCCTCCGACCAAGTGCAGTGTATGTACACAGTAGATGAAGAACATACTCATCCTCCTCCTTATCACCACAGTTTCGGCAGAAATCATTTGCAAGGTGTCCAAAAACGCCTTGCATCCGTTCCTATAATACAATGCCCCGTAATAATTCCGACAACAACGCTGAGCTTCATTCTTTTGAGTTTAAGCAGAGCCGCCGCACACCTCTTATAATTCCCGTGTTCGAAGCTGCCCATCTACTGTTTACAAGGTCTTGACATAGTATTTTGCTTCTTAAACTTTCACTAATCGGTATTCCTGATATTATCCTTCGTTGGCTAGACTCTTATCTCTCCCTTAGGACTCAGAGGGTATTGTTTAGGAATGTATTGTCTAAGACTGTATATGTTACTTCTGGTGTTCCGCAGGGTAGCCATTTGGGTCCTTTACTGTTTTTTATTATTTCTGAATGATCTTCCTTCTGCTCTTTCTAATTGTAATATTCTGATGTATGCTGATGACGTTAAAATATTTTATACTTTTGATGATGATCATGGCAGGCTGTTCTTCAGCGAAATATTGATTTGTTTGTTACTTGGTGCAGGATAAATTTAATGGATCTTAATTTGAGAAAATGTTAATGCATGGTTTTCTCTCGCCTTGGTGTAATCTCGTCCACTTATGTGATTAATTCTTGCCCTTTGGAAGCTGTGCCTTCATATCTTGATTTAGGAGTATTATTGGACATTAAATTGTCTTTTATTGATCATATTAGTTTGATGATTGGCAAGGCTCGAGCTGTTCTTGGTTTTGTGAACAGATGGGCTAGGGAATTCATTGATCCTTATATAACAAAACTACTGTACATTTCACTTGTTAGGCCTATTTTGGAGTATGCGTCTGTTATTTGGAATCCATACTATCGTTGTCATAGTGATTCAATCGAGTCTGTGCAGAGACAGTTTTTATTATTCTGTTTACGTGGCTTAGGATGGGATTATACCAATGGGCTTCCGCCGTATGAGGATAGATTAGCTTTGGTAAAACTTCCAACTTTGGAACGTAGAAGGTCTGTTTTAGGTGTTTGTTTTATTTTTATTCTGGTTAAAGGTGATATCGACTCTGAGTTTTTGCTTTGCACTATCGTCCTCTTTCTTTAGATGTCTATAGATCGAATTATGCATGTAATTTTCCTTTTCGTAGATTATGTAATGATTTTAATTCGCATTATGATTTTATAGATTTTAATTGTAGTGTTTGTAATATAAAACGTAGCTTGTATTCTGGCATTAATTTATAAATTATTGTATAAAAACGTATTTTTGTTCTTGTCTTAGATAGTTCCGTTTTTTTTGTTACCTTGTTCAGCTTGTGATTAAGTTCTGTAGCTGTTTTATGTTCTAGTTGCCATAGCTTTTCCCTTTCCCGCTACAGTCCGGACTGTGGTGTGTACGTGTCCCTGCGTAATGGGGATGAGCCCTCCGCGGTCGGGTGAGGGTGGGTTAGTGTGAGGCCGGGGACGTTCAAAGAAAAAAAAAAAGTCCATTATTAGCTTGCAGGAACCCAAAGGGATCCCTAATGTAGAGAATTCATCAGAGAGTTCGATGGTCGTGCCCCGTCTGGTCAATTCATCCACTCTGCAGTTAACGGAAATGCCCCTATATCCCGGTACGCATGTAATACAAACATCATATCGATTTGTCGCCTGGTTAAGGCATCTGCGACAGTCATATTTCATTCTGGAGTTCATTACATTAGAATCCAATGCCCAGTTAGTCTACCTTCACAGGGTCTTTTTTGAATTCGCGTTCTTTACTGTTAGGACAGTAGTACTGCTCTCAACAGCATCAGTTGGCTGCTTTGAACAATTTCCTCCATTTAGTTTGTGTTTGACGACTATGGATAGCAGATTACATTCTGAATTGAAAGATAACGCTTAAAAATGAATTTCGTGCAAAATTACCATTTTATGCATACTATAAATTAGAGGTTGCCATAGTCTAGTAGGTAGTGTGTTGACTTATTAAACGTAAGGCTACCGGTTCAAATCCCAGGTCAAACATCGAAACGAAAATATGAAAAAATATCTTCGTCGACTCCCTATCAGTAGTTGTCTTCTGGCATAAACTCTGTAAATAAAATTGCCATAACTTTAAACTATAAGTCTCCCACCGATAATGCATAAAATTAACGCACACAACAAAAGTAGTAGTGAGAAGCTAGGTCTTAATACTGAAGGGTTGTAATGATCTCAGTTTATTCCTAGAAAGTCTGTGGTATGCCTTAGCCATTTGGTTTGAGAAGAGTTTTTGAGTCTTTTTATCTTTTCAAAATTAAAGTCACGAGTTTTTTGACTTATTCTAGCATCTTTATAAATAAACATGATTTTAGTTTCCACACAAAATGTTTTTTTGATTTGTATTTAATCTTTGTAATCTCAATATTAGTTGAAGATAGTTTCAGACAATAATTCATTATTTTGCAATCAATTTCTGTAAATTAAAGCAGAAACACTGTCGCTTTCTAAATATTTTCTCATAATCGTCCTACTTAACTATCTCTCTTAACATTAAGCATTTTTGGTTACAAAGAAATGTTATTAGAAATGGCTCTAACGGTAAACAATTAATCAAATTCCTGGTAATTGAATGACATTTCTTGGATTAACCGTACTTGAATTGCTCTTAACGACAACAAAACTAATCACAAACATTTTCCTGGGCTGGCCACAATTACTGACAGGCAGGCAATATGACACCTGCCCAGCGATTGAATAGTTTTGTTTCCAATTTGTAACTTTAATCCTTAGGGCATGTCATTAATGTCTGTTGATTATCAAACAATTGTTATTAAAAATTTTTAATGGGATTTAATGAGGAAGAAACAAAAGGAGAATGTCTCGACACACACACACAACAGCCAAGTCATGAAATATTATCGTCATTCTACGTACTTCCAAATAGAATGGAAATGAAAGATTCAAATGAAACCAAAGTCTACTGTGAAACAGTGTCTGTAATGGTACATTGATAACGTTCATCATGCATTGAATTATTTCTTGAAATAAGAGCAAGTATTTGTCTGTCCCTCCCTGGGCTAAGTAAACACATCCATACCGGCAATATTGGCTACACTGGAAAGGTGAAACTGGCAACGCCTTTTCTACCAACGAGCGACATTATCATTAAGTCAAGGAGTAAAACAAAATTGTCTTCAACTCTGCCACAACAATGTATCATTCCAGCCAGTAACGATGCCAAAGGCAACCAAAAGTTTCCCATTTCTTCTAGAATTATTACGAATTTCTTTTCGACAAAAGCCATTCAGTAAAATTAACCAAAAATTTAAAAGAGAGAGAGAGAGAGAGTACATGAATGTATTAAAATTGTTTCATTATCGAAAAATATTTAAAATTTTCAGAATACAAATCAAAAATGTAAAAGGTTTTCTTTCTCTAAAAACAAAATTAAAATGAGAATGCTAAACCGTATACGTACTCGTATTCAGTGTTGTTTGTGGTTTATAAAGGATTTTGGTGTTAAGCTGAAAGATTTTTAAAAAGCGGATTAAAAAGTGTTTTATTCCATCAGCATACTTCATACATACATACATTCAATTTGTATCTACCATCGTATCTGTAAACATTTAATGCCCTTCACACTCGCTCTCTCTCTTCTCTCTGGGGTTTGTATCATTAAAATTCCACAGTTTTTCTAACACTATTCGACTAAAATTCGTAAATTTTGCCTTTTTTACTCATAAGTTTTGTAAAATGTTAATACCCTATACGATAATAAATGTTTTAATCGCTTTATATTATGGTTTGTAACGTCGAAATATGGAAATCTTTTCAGGAATTTAACTCTCAGGTAAGTCTCATACCTATTGACATTTATCTAAGCCATCATGTAGGCTTGTTATGTAACCGAAATATCACTTAACTTTCTATAGGGAGCCTGTATATATCAGAGATCAGCAATGAGTATTCAAAATGAGTAGAATTGAATCATACTCATGATTTCTGATACTTATACGCAGTCATACTTATTTTTGTATATCATGGAACCTCTACACGTATTCCAAGTTTGAAGTACTTATCGTATTCATATTTAACAACACGTATGATGTTGTTGATGCCCGACTCTCCATAACTAAACTTATACGCGATGCACAAAATAAGTATGATTCGAGTACGAACACTAAAATGCTCGCTTGTAGACTGTATGTTTGCCCTGCTTGCTGCTCCTTGTTTTTTCTGCTTATGTGTCCTTTTCTTTTTTCCTTTTTTGGGAAATGCAACAACAACTAAGACTGTAAATTTTGATTAATGGTGCACAATATAGTAACGGTGTATACTATGTATTTTCTGAAGTCGCAATCACAGTACGAACGCATCTTTCCTGCGTCACAGTTGATTTATTAGTTGTCATCAACGTTACTAGGTGTATACATACGTACGTGTTAGGTAGCCTCGTTTAACGCTGTTTCGTTTAGCGGGATCTTACTGTATTTTTCTAAAGTTATGAATCTAAATGAGTAGGCTTATAAATCAAACATATTTCGAATGGTATGAGTTTGATGCCAACGTTGAACGCATACTCATTGCAACCTGTGCTTATAAGTCAACGTAGTGTAGTGCGTCTGAATGAATCAGCGTACATAGTTAAATTTCAATATTGTTGACTCACTTGTATTTAAAATTTCATGAGTGCTTATGAGTAGCAAAAAAACGATTCATTGCTGATCTCTGATATGTATCTTGTACAAACCTTCATTAACTTCTTTCAGTTCATTCCTCTGAGACGAGTTGTGTCTATTTCCAGTCTCTACTGAAAGAGAAGTTTAAATGTCAATGTATTAGATCGAACCGTCCCATCTGCAGATAGAAATTCGATTGAAAATTTATTTATTATTGGGAAAACAACAATCATAAGAAAGCCTCCCACAAATTGTGCTAAGCTTTGTGGATTAATTCGATGCCTTCATGCTATAATGTTCTAAGTACACTTAATGTTTTCGCATTTCTACGTTCTCTAATTTGAATACTGCCAAAATTTGGTTAAGATGCGCCGATCCGTTCCTAAGTTATAGGGAAAAATCTACTTAGAATACACACACAGTCGTATGACGCGTGAAAACTTGGACAAAACACACTCTTTCGACTTAGAATGTTATAGAGCGGAGTGATAGGATATACTAGATTAAGTGTATCAAATACTTGTGCAACATATGCCTACCAAATATTTACCACTTTTAATACAAAAGGGAAACTGAAAGCTTTGTACAAACGATTCCTATTAGTTTTGCATACAAATTACAATTTACAAAGCAAAAAAGACACCAAAATTTAACAATACTTTATTAGAAATAAAAAAAAAATACATTTCTGGAGATGCGGGGCATCGATCCCCGTACCTCTCACATGCTAAGCGAGCGCTCTACCATCTGAGCTACATCCCCATGTGATATTTAGCGATCTGAAAAATGGTCTATAAACTGAAATCGACAGAAATTTTAATGCTTTGCAGTTTAAGTACATGTTTTGGCGAAGGACCCAGCAAGAGGCTCAATGGTCTAGGGGTATGATTCTCGCTTTGGGTGCGAGAGGTCCCGGGTTCAAATCCCGGTTGAGCCCATTTAATATTTTATATTAAATCGGTATGTATTACAGATCCTATCTGTAATTATATTATTCCTACACTTTTAAACACAATAAAGTAACGCAGGGGTTACGTTCCAATAAGTTCCAGCGCTAAACGAAATAGCGTTAAATGAGGCAACTTAGCATGACGAGGGAATACACAATTGGAATCTTTATTCAGGAGAGACTAACAAAAGAGCGTTGAAAAACATACGTAGTTGAGTGTACACCGTCGCTATATAGTACACCGTCGCAATATAGTACACCGGTTTTGGCCGTTTCACCCGTAATACAACAAGTATTAATACAGTGTGCGATTTAGGGGATTCCCAATACTATCGCATAATACTGAAACAGCGTTAAGCGGGGTCATACTGTAGTGTAAGGATTCAGCTGAGGCGACTGTTGCTAACTTTTCAAAATTTCATTTGTGTTGCTTTTGTTGTTCAAATTTCTAAACACAATGTGTTATTTTGTTCGATTATGGGGTTTTTAAAGGAGAAGATAAGGATTTTATGATTAAAACCATTTTTGTTTGCTTTCTCTCGTTCTCTCTCCCTCTCTCTCTTTCTGTCTCACCCTACTCTCTTTCCTTTTCCTTCTTGTAAGTTACAGATCCTTTTTTTTTTATTATAAACCATTCAAAATGTCAACTGGGTTTTACTTTATAAAACCATTTACTGCAATAAAAACAACAACAACCGAAACAACAACAATACATACATAATTGAAATACATTGAAAGAGATAAATATCAACAAACACTTAAAATAGTTCATTCGTTTGGTTGTGTTTTTGTTGTTTTTGTTTTTTCTTTGTCAACGAATTAATTTTGTATTCGCATTTTACACTTCCGTTTCCTCCCCAACTTGTTGTTGTTTTCAATAAAACAGAATTTTTTTTTTGCTTGTTTGTTGTTTTTAGTATTACTGTTATAGTTGTTGTTGTTGTTGTTGTTCTATCTATTTTGTTGTCTTTTTCTATTTTTTTTCTCTATCTTGTGGTTATTGTTACCGAATTTTTGTTATTCCAGCTGCTCGTTTCTAGTTTTCAACAATTTTTTCTCTCGTTCGTATTCATTTTCATTGTTCTTTTCATTTGTTTTTGGTTTTTTGTTTGTTTTTTTCTGTTTCTATACAATAAAAATGTATTTCCAAATGAAACTTTTGTTGCAACTGAATTTCGAATATCTTTTTCCTTTTTGTTTTGTTTTGTTTTGTTGACAAATAAATCCAACAAAATCATTAAAAGAAAAATAAACATTAATTTACAGAACAGGGAACTGAATTGAACAACAGTGAATGGTTTCGATTCACACAATCAAGAGAAAAAAAAAATGAATTAATTCGTAACACCCAACCAAAAACTAAAATTGATTTGACAAAATTGGATAAAAAGGGTTTCAAGATTTATTGAAATGTGTAAACAAATCATAAATAAATCGAAATAACAAGTTACAAATTAATTAAGCGGAAAGATGCATATTTAGAAAACTAACAACAAATTTTCTATTCAAAGATCTTGAGCGTTTTTTGGCTGGACCAAATTGGTTACATCATCTTCATCGTATAGTTACCAAAGATCAGCAATGAATCGTTCCTTCGCTACTCATAAGTACTGATGAAATTTTGAATATAAAAGAGTAAACAATATTGAAATTCAACTATGTATGTACTTTGATTCATTTATACTCAATACAACGTTGATTTATAAGTGCAGGTTGCAATAAGAATACAGGTATCCCTCCCAGCGTTACCGTTGAGCGACTAAAGTCGCAATTTGACACTTTTTCAGCGACCTCGCCACTTTTTGTGCTCCCTTACTAAAATGAACTAAATCTGACACTTTTCAAAATTGTTGACCCTTTTTTCCCCTTTTTTTTTTAAAAGTATTTTTTCTAGACTATAGACTAGATTATATACTAGACTGTAGACTAGATAAAATAGATTAGATTATAGACTAGACTATATACTAGACTACAGACTAGAGTATAGACTAAACTATATACTAGACTATATACTAGGCTATACTCTAGACTATATACTAGACTATATACTAAGCTATACTCTAGACTACATACTAGACTATAGACTAGACTGGAGACTAGACTATAGACATTTTCTTTTCTTTTAAAAATCTTGCCCCTTTTTACTACCAAAATACAATTTTTATGCGACTTTTTCTTCAAAAATCCCCTTTTCGTGCGACTTCTTAAAAATTTCCAGCGGTAACGCTGATCCCTCCTACAACACGGCATCCTACAACACGTTTTTACTCTAACGCGATTAAAAAAAATTTCCGAAAATCTTTTATAACACGGTACTTCTACAACACTATTTTTTTTAAGACTTATTAAATAAGAAGATCATTATAATGGATTTTAGACAACACAGATTCAAAATCTATTGATGTAAAGGAAACTTGCAAGCAATTTTCTATTAAAGTCTGCATCAATATCATAACCTTTTTGCTGTAAGAACTGAAAATTTTAATGTTGTAATTTATTGGAAAAAGATATCACCAGCAGTAGTTGAAATAGAAAACGTGCATGAATCAGGAGCAAATGAAATTGGTGGCATATTAGAACCTGCTATGTAGATCGGAGGAGAACGGTTTGTGGATATGGCTATTGAAGAAGTGCAAAACTTATTAGTGGAACAAGAAGTTGGGGAAGCAGATTTGATAGAAATCACATCCGAGGCCCCAAGCGAATGAAATCGAGTCTAGCTCTGTTGAAGATAATGAAGTTAGTTAAAGAACTTGGCCAAAAAATTGGAATTAATGTTCTTGGATGCTGAAAGAAGCCGAAAATTTAAAAGGGAATTTTAAAATTGCCTATTACCATATCAAGAAATTTACAATAAGCTTGGCGGAGAAGGAAACAAAGCACGATTACGGATTTTTTAAAGATATCAGATATTTTTTAAAGAAATCGCCGTGGTCTAGTGGGTAGTGTGTTGGCTTATTAGACAAAAGGCCCGGGTTCGTATTCCAGGTCAGACATCAAATCAAAACGAAAAATATTTCTTCGGCGACTTCCTCTCAGCAGATTTCTGACAAAGACTCTGAGAGTAAAAATTGTTATGAAAAGCTTCTCAAAAATCTGTCGTTCGGAGTCGACTTTAAACTGTAGGTCCCGCCAATCATGTATAAAAAAATTAACGCACACAACATAAGTGGTGTGAGAAGCTAGGTCGTAATCCTGACTGAAGGGTTGTAATGGCCAATTATGTTATGTATGTCAGCAGTTGAACAAAATATAAATGCAAGTTCAGAAAGTGAAGATGATATTATTCAGACGAAAAAACGTTCCCATTTAATTCAATTGAGCAGCGATGAAGAAAAAAATTTCTAAACTAAATTCATAATATATGTACATTCATATATATTTATGCCGATTTTTGTTTATTTTTTATGTATTTACGTGGGTTTATATTTATTTTTTTTATATATTTAATTGGATTTTCATTTATTTTGTTATTTTTAATAGAAATAAAGTTTCTTCTGTAGCATTTTTGTATCAGCTTCTAGTCTCCTATAGCACGGTTTCACATAACACGTCATATTATAGGAACCTATCGACCGTGTTGTAGGAGGGATACCTATACGTACAACATTGACATCGAACTCATACTCGAATCATTAATCAAAATTTACAGTCTTAGTTGTTGTTGTATTTACAAAAAAAGAAAATGAAAAAGGACACATAAGCAAAAAAGTCAGAGCAGCAAGCAGAGCAAACACTCAATCTTTTAGTGAGTATTTTAGTGTTCGTATGCGAATCATACTTACTTACTTATTTTATGTATGCATCGTGTATATGTTGAATCATGGGGAGTCGAAATGTGATGAGTACTTCAAACTTTGAATATGATTAGAGGAGGTTCCATGTTATTAATATAAATATGAAATATGCATATAAGTATCAAAAATTATGAGTATGATTCGATTCTACTTAACATTTTGAATACTCATTGTTGATCTCTATTACTTACCCAATAAGCTTTCTTATAAGATACATATAAAAGTGATTATTAGTATAGGTTGTAAAAAAAAAATATCAAAGATGCATCAAATGTGGTACAAATGATTTCAAGACAATACAAAAATTTAAGTATTTTTAATGAAATTTAAAAAAAAAAACGTATAAAAAATTTTCCCATACCGGGAATCGAACCCGGGCCTTCTGGGTGAAAGCCAGATATCCTAGCCACTAGACCATATGGGATATATTGTTCTAGAAGCAAAGTTTTAATTTAAAATTTTGTATTCAAAAATAGAATGGTGGTCCATTTAATATGTTAACATTAAAGAAGTGAATTTGATGTTTCTCAAAAAGTCTGATAATTTATTCACTTATGATTGCTTACAAACTATTATTATTTTTCGATAAAAGCCCCACAGCTATTTTCTGAATTCAGAATTTTATGAAGGTTTATAACCAGAAGTACGCCCAAAAAGGGCATGTTCGAAGGGGCCTTTAAATATCTTAACAGATAACATCCAGAAATACGTTCTAGAGTCCAAAAGGCGTTTAACAATCTGTTTTGTTTTGTAACATTTTTGTTTCTGTTTTTGTTTTTGGCCAATTCCTTTCTGCATTTATCAAGGATCACAATTCAAGAACCCTACTATTGCCAGGCCTCTTAACAAAATTAATTTATCTCGTAAAATAGCTCAATATGTTCAAGTACTTGCCTCTTTTTTTGAACTGTAAATGAGCAGCAACTCTTTTATTTTCTTCCATTGCAACTGAATTTGCCAAAAAAAAAAAGGCGTTCAGCGTTAATATTTGAAGTACTTTCTTCTCTTTATTTGTTTGTTTTTTTTTTCGTTTCCTAATAGCCAAAATGAATAAACCATCTCAAGTGTATTAAAATCTTTTGTTGGACTAAAGCTGAATATGTTTGGAACAACAACAACAACAGCATCTCATACAACCCAAACCTATTTCGTATTCCGTGTGTTCATTCCTATTTCCTATTTAAATTCATTGGGGCGATGTAAATGATGTTAAACAAGCAACACAAACATCCAGCACAACTGTGACAATGAGGAGGAAAGCAGGTTGCTTGCTTGCTGCTGTTCTCTTTACTTAGGCCATTTTAATGTTGGAATGGGAAAGTGTGATGTTGCTGTTGCTGTTGTTCATGTTCGTGATGATGATGATGAGTTGAGATAAATAATTTAACCATTGTTGTATTTGTTGTGTATATTTTTGGTTAAAGGGGTGTTAAATGGTGTCTCAATGTATAAATGGAAAGGAGTGAAAAAGGCAAATAAGAGCAGTTGTTAAACAGTACAACAACTGGTATTTGCATAAGGCACACTCATTCACTCACTCACACACTCACTCATGTTTAAGTACCAAACATTTCCCGTATGTTCCTTCATATGGCAAATACAATACAAGTGAACAGAGGGTATTTGCTAAATAAAAACAAATATTTTCTGTTAAAGTTTCTTTATCTAAACGAAGAAAGGAAAGGATTAAGCCTTCTGCCCTATACAAAATTAATAAACACAAGTCAAAGGATTGTGAATTGCGAAGGTTAATCAAAATATTAAATTGAATCAAAATATTTTAATATTAAACTGAAATGGATATCATTTGAGTTCTAGTAGGAGTTCTGTCCAGTAATAAATAAACAAAAGTGATGGACAATGAATTTACGCTGATCTTATCAAATACTTCGCTATCATGTCCTAAACTCTGAACTGTTCGTTTAAGAATTCTAAGAACTCAATTTGCCCGTTTTTAGCCTCTTTTTTTGAACCCTTTTGGTTCAACTTTATAAGCGAAACACCTCCAATAGCTACTTAGGAAACTTAACCAAGTTAAATCGTAAAAAAATACCTTTAAAACAGATTTTTTTCTCCCCTTTTGGTAAAAATTTATAGCCTATAACCTGCACCGACAAAAGCTCGATCTATATTCCAAATTTCAAGAAACTCTGTCCAGGCGTTCAGGCGTGATTGGCTAACAAACAAACAAAGGATATAGACGATTTTAAATATGCTAGTCCTCTGCTTATTCCTCAAATTAAAAAAAACTATGCTTTTGTTTATTAATAGGATTAAAAGCTTTTCTTATATTCTATTCCCTAAATTTTATCTTTAAAATTTTAACAAATTTATTAAAATAATAAAAAAAAAACGAAATCTTTTCTCTTTACTTGTTGACTTTTAACCCAAAACATTTGAATAATTCGACACTCTATCCCTCCATGTATTAATCATTGATCATTGAAAATATACTGCGTCTCTGTATGTGTCATATTTAGGAAATTATGATTGAAAGTTTCATTTCATCCGATTAGAATTAGTGTGTGTATGTGGATATTTAATACTCGACACATTGTGATGTTTTTGTTAATAGACAGAGAGATAGACAGTTAGACTGTGTGTGTGTGATGCATTATTTGAAAATAATGAAACGCATTAAATACACATTTTATTATAACGTTTCATATTACAACATCTCTCTCTTGCAACATTACAGTCATTCAATTCTGAATATTGAATCTCATATCGAAACGTTTGTGCTGGTTAAATATTGTGAAAATACGATAAAGTCCCTAAGGAATTCCATAAAGAAGATCCCTCTTTCCATGTACCATGTACTTGTGAACTTTATGCAGCAAATTTTTGACATGTTCTCACTTTAATGGCCACTCTACTACACTTTTATTCACCACAGGAGTGGTGCCCTTAATCTGTGAAGTAAGAACGCTTGAATTGAATTACAAAATTTTATTTTATTTTTAATTTTTTGTTTTACTTTTCGAATTTAAAAGAAAGGTAAGAGGCATATAGAATAAGATTTGTTGTTTTAATCAAAAAGTTTTAAAAAAGTTTCTCTTTTTTAGAAAATACGAAAATAACAGAGTTCACGAACCCTGTATTACCTAAAGCATGATAATTGCATGTCCTTAGTCTCGTTGTAATACTTTCTATTGTAGTATTTTTCTACAACTGTGGAAGTTAGAGTTTCTACCCACTTTCTTAGCTTGATCTTCAATGCACTGAAATTTTTTAAGTTTTAATAAAGCTTGAATTTTAACGACTGCACCAATGTTGCTAACCCTCGTACTTTTTTATCGTGCATTTAAAAATATGTTACAAATACAAAATGGAATATCTCCTCGGTTTATTACTGCTGTTGCTGCTGCTGTTGTTTTTGCTGTTTTGATTTCATTTACATTATCAAAGAATTTTTTTGGTTTTCAAAGTCAATTATATTCCAATAAAATCGTAATGCAATAAGAAACATCATCAACGTCATTATCAACAATAACAACAGCCGCAACAACAGCTACAATAATCATATGAAAAAAAAGGGGGAAAAACATTTTGTACATCCCAACCCTGCATTCATTCAACCATCATCGTCATCATCCTCATCAACATTATTCCTCTCATCAAATTACAACAGATACAAATTTCTGTTTATTGTGTGTGTATGTGTGTGTATGTGTGTGTGTAATATTTTATTTTAATACGAATAAACTTGATATTGTTTTTGTTTTCTATTACGTATCTAACGGACTTATCTCTCCTCTATTTATTTAATCCGTAAAAGCCAAAGTTACGTCAACACTACACTACACCAGCATGCATACAGGAGGGCATTATACTTAGAATTAAGAAGAACAAGACTTTGATTATTGCATTATTTGCTGTTGTTACTGCTCTACACACACACACACACATACATATATGTTGTGGGTAAATTTTACTTTCTGTTTATAAGAGAACCCTGTGCTAAAAACTATCCCAATAACCGAGGTATGGATGGATACTCTGTTGAAAAAGGTTCACCACACTGTCTATTTGATTTTATTCGCATTCTTTGTTGCTTTTTGCCATCATAATACCTATCGTTGTCGTCTATGCGCACATTTTTTTGTGTTCTCTGTTGTTTTTTGATTTTAATATGAATATGTAATCCAAAACCTGCCTGCAGGCATAACATATAATGAAAATAGATTTTCATAAATTCATAATTTAATCTGGAATAACTTTTAAATTGTCCATCCAGCCGCCCGTTTCTTATAACTGTCTGCAGACTAAATTGAGTCAATGTTCGCAGGATTTTATTGTAATACATTGCCCTCTACAGAGAGTGGTATGAACGTAACATATTTATAACAGAGATCAGCAATGAATCGTTTTTTCTCTACTCATAAGCACTCATGAAATTTTGAATACAAATGAGTTAACAATATTGAAATTTAACTATTTACTCTGATTCATTAATACTCCCTACAACGTTAATTTATATGTACAAGTTGCAATGAGTATGCGTACAACAATGTTGACATCAAACTCATATTATTTGAAATATGTTTGATGCATAAGGCTACTCATTTAGATTCATAACTTTAGAAAAATACTTATAAAACTCATAAATGATTCGAATGACTCGAATCATTCATTAGAATTTACACTCTGTCTTAGCAAAAAAGACAAAGAGCAGCAAGCAGAGCAAACACACAACCTTTTAGTGAATATTTTAGTGTTCGTACGCGATTCATACTTATTTTGTGATTCGAGAGATTATTATTTGAGATTATGGAGGGTGTCAAAATCAACACCATCATACGTGTTGTTAAGTAAGAGTATGATGAGTATTTCAAATTTTAAATTTGAGTAGAGGTTCCATAATATTCTAAAATAAGCATGAATGCATTTAAGTAACAGATATTATGAGTATGATTCGATTCTATTTATCTTTTTGAGTACTCATTGCTGATCTCTAATACGTACACAGTTTCCACTTTAAGAGAAGAGCAATTCTTTATTCGTTTCTTACTAAAAATAATACAATTTAGAAGTGTTCACTATGCTTGAACTATAGAAAAAAGGTGGCTTGATAACTTTGTACGCACTTAAAGCCGGTTTCTGTAAGACGAATAGTCTCAGATGAGGCAAAGAAATCTTAAATGGAGAGATTTTTATTCGCGAGTATCCATGTATCTAACAAGTCTCCCCCATGTATCTAACGAGTCTCTTGAGTGTCTGGAATCATTTATAAGTATTTTTCTGAATGCTATGAATCTGAATCTGAGTACGCTTATAAATCAAACATATTTCGAATGGTATGAGTTTGATGTCAACATTCTCTGATATTTATAGGCTACACCACCGAAGATATGTATTTGGTATTGGAAGCTTATTAAGTTTAAGAGTAGTAGATCGAAAGCCTAGGATCGTCTTGTCAGAAACCTCGGCTAGTATCAAAAGCTTCGGTGAGCTACAGGTGTTGCTCAACGTCAATATGGCTTATCAGAAATATGAAGTTCAGACGTTTCAGCAAAAACTACGATTTCTTATGAAATTTCCAGAGGATGGTTTTGTTTTAAATGTTTTTCATGATAACCAGCAGAAGTTAGCGTAGAATCCTACTTATTTTTATTAAAAAATTTAATATCAAAGCTAAGTTAAATGGTTAACAATTTTCTATTAAAATTTCAAATATATCGACCGATATTTTGGAAAGACACTATAGGGTTCCAGTTTCTGTTGTTATTGCCTCTATTGCTTTTATATGTAGATTCATTCATTGAAATGATTTATTTTCGGCTATTATTTGCTGCTCTTCTCAATTTCATTTTCATTTCGTTTTTTCTTTTCGATATTCGTAAGTAAATATTGTTTTTTTTTTAAATATTTTAAAGACTACGTTAATGTGGTTGTTGTTGGAAATTTGAAAATATTCTATAGATACATACGTACGTGAGTGGTAGTATCTCTATTAGGTCCCTTTAGATTTGTTTAAGAGTGTAATTCAATATGACTTTTTCAATTTACAAATTGAATATTAAATATTGTGTGTACGAAAAAGAAAAAAAGCCAAAAGTGGAATTAAATAACATGATGCCCCCTTTTCTTCATTCTAAAAGCTGAAACAATAACAATGAAAATTTTGTTATAAAATTGAATTTTAATGGATTTTTCCTTTCTGTTGTTGTCTGAATGAAATGAAAATTTTCTTTTAAAAATGCATTTTAAAGTGAAAGTGGCAGACTAGAAAAAACTTCAATTTCTCACAATAATTTGTACGAAATGAATTGCAATTAAAGTTTAATTAAATAAAAAAAGGAAAATTAAAATTATAAAATTATCCACTTAATATGAATTCCCATAATTTAAATTTAATCCTTAAATTTAATTTTTTTTATTTTTTTTTTTTGTTTTTTATATAAAGATTTTCAGTTATTAAGCCATTTGAGAAACTTCAATTCCGTAAATATACAGTGAGCGTTAAAAGAAAGTGTACATTAAAAAAATGTATACATTAATAAATTACCGTTATTTTTATTTCAAAATTGTTTCATTGCCAGTTTTTAAAAATTTAGAAATACTGTGAAATTTATTCGGGCACTCTCCTTCCTTAACTGGTAAAAAAAAGTTGAGTGATTGTTAGATTTTTATCCATAGTGTGCAGTTTCTTTTGACGCCTACTGTATGTATAATGAAGCCACCGACCGTAATTTGTCAATTGGTTAATTTGTATTCGTATTCGTATTTGTATTATTAATTCGCTTGATTGTTATCAAGCCTGTGTAACTCTTTTCTGGTCCATTCCATTATTGTTGTTGTTGTCATTTGCGTACATATTTCGCATCATTCGAATCAACGACGGACGCATCCATCATTCAAATTATTAAAATCGTTTGTCTGTTTACAGTAGATTTGCTCATTTAATGATTACGGGTTTACACAGTTTGTCTCAAACCTCATTTAGCCCCTGCTGTAGTCTCATGCATTCATTATCAACAAACAGTTTGGGTTTTGGGCAAAAAAATGGGCTGGCAGAGATGGGCAACTTTCACTCTGGCAATCGTACATAGTCAGTGAACACGATGGTCGGTGTAAAACTAAATAAAAATGTCACTCGTTGTCTGTGTCAACAATACAATAAAATTATCATCGTGATGAAAGCAAACACAGTGGGTTAAAGGATTAAATGTGATAGAAATGAACAAAAAATCAGGCTAGTACCGGGAACGTCATAAGTATTTACAACTTTACATCATTCTGTTCCACTGTTACCCCAGCACATCATATTACAAGTAAAACAAGTGTTTGAAATCTATCACAAGTTAAAGCATAATTTCCTTCCTTCGGTTCGTTTTATTTCATGGTTAACCTTTTTTTTTTAACGTTTTTATTTGTCAAGGGGGTGCATAAATTGAATTTCATTTTTAAAACCTTTTTGTACGCTTTTTTATATGTATTCATGCCGTGTATAATGGGATGAGCCTGACTGGGATGGAATGGCATGATGGTACGGTATGAGTGGGTTGAATATAAATTCATGGATTTCATGTATTTTGTGGTTAAACTAATTGAGTCTCTCTTTTTTTGTTTGTCATACGAATACAAACAAAAATTATAAATTCAAACAGAAAGCAGTAGAGAAAGAAAAAAAGATCCATTGATGCTGAAACCGAAATTAATGCATTTAAAATATATCTTGACTTTTTATCTGCTATAAAAATCCTTTACTTCAGTATCGCTGTTGTAGCAATTATTTTTGGCCTTTTAAACAAAAAATCGCCTTAGCTTATGTTCAAAAACAAACATGTTACCTCGATAACCGAAGGAAACATTAAATAAAATTTTAATATTGTCATGGCTTTTCTAATTTATAGCAAGGATTGCTCGAGATCTATTCGGAATCATTTTTGATCCCTTTTGTCGATGTGAACTTTCCGCTCGGCTTGATAGATTTAAAATTATTTACAAAGTTTGTATTTATTCAGAGCAGGTTGAGTCACATTATGCCTCAGATACCTATGTTAGATACATCGATGCAATGAATCGTTTTTTCGCTACTCAGAAACACTCATGAAATTTTGACTATAAGTGAGTCAATATTATTTAAATTTAACTATGTATTCCGATTCATTCATACTCACTACACTACGTTGATTTCTAAGCACTGGTTGCAATGAGTTGCGTACAACGTTGACATCAAACTCATACCATTCGAAATATATTTGATTCATAAGCGTACTCAGATTCACATTCATAGCATTCAGAAAAATACTTATAAATGATTCTAGAGACTCGAGAGACTCGTTAGATACATGGGGGAGACTTGTTAGATACGTGAATACTCGCGAATAAAAATTTCTCCATTTAAGATTTCTTTGCCTCATCTGAGACTATTCGTCTTACAGAAACCGGCTTTAAGTGCGTACAAAGTTATCAAGCCACCTTTTTTCTAAAGTTCAAGCATAGTGAACACTTCTAAATTGTAGTATTTTTAGTAAGAAACAACAACATTGTACGTATTGTTAAGTATGTATGAGTACGATGAGTACTTCAAACTTTGAATATGAGTAGTATGAATATGATATAAAATAAGTATGAATGCGTATAAGTATCAGAAATTATAAGTATGACAAGAATCTACTCATCGTTTTGAATGCTCATTGCAGATCTCTGGCTCATACCATTCGAAATATGTTTGATTCATAAGCATAGTCATTTAGATTCATACCATTCAGAAAAATAATTATAAATGATTTCAGAGATTCGAGAGACTCGTTATGGATACATGGGGAGACTTGTTAGACACATGGATACTCGAGAATAAAAATCTCTCCATTTAAGATTTCTTTGCCTCATCTGAGACTATTCGTCTTACAGAAACAGGCTTTAAATGCATACAAACTTTTCAATTCACCTTTTTTCTATAGTTTAAGCATATTGAACACTCCTAAATTGTATTATTTTTTCTAAGAAACTAATAAAGAATTGCTTTTCTCATATAGTGGAAACTGTGTACGTATCAGAGATCAGCAATGAGTATTCAACAAGATGAGTAGTATCGAATCATACTCATAATTCCTGATACTTATATGCATTTATATTTATTTTTAAATATCATGAAACCTCTAATCAAATTGAAAATTTGAAGTACTCATCATACTCATACTTAATAACACGTATGATGTTGTTGATGTTCGACTGTCCATAACTCAACGCACAAAATAAGTATGATTCGAGCATTAGAATACGTACGTAAAGGTTGCGTGCTCTGCTCTGTCTGTTCTGATTATGTGCCTGTTATAAGTATAATCAACGTAGTGTAGTGCGCATGAACATAGTTAAATTCAAATATTGTTGACTCACTTATATTCAAAATTTCATGAGTGCTTATGAGTAGCAAAAAAAAGGATTCATTGGTAATCTCTGTAGGGTATCGAACGTACTCTTAAGTCAGCTTAGTTTTTGAACATATCTTTACTTGAACGGCAAGAGCTTGTTTTAAGCCGAAATCAACGCAAAATAATACTTTAAGATCGACTTAAAACTTCAAAATGGCGACATTTTTGTGGAAAAAAATAAAACAAACGTTAATTTTTTTTTTACAAGTGTTGACTACCGTTTTATAAATTTTTTTTTTTTAAAGGTTTTGACAAATCTCTAGAGGTTTTTAAATACTCATAATCACCCCTCTCATATACATATGTACGTACATGTGTATGTATGCACGTATAAGTAAGCATTTTATCTGCTTTTTATTTACATTTTAAGTGAAATGTGTTCGTATGTGTGTGTGTGTGTTGTGTGCAATGACAATGACAACTACAGCGATTAAATGTCATTTTGAAAATGTTTTTTTCTCATTTTTTTTTTGAAGTGTGAAATCAATTATTTAGCATTACACAACAACAATAAAATAAAATTTCGAATCTATGGTTACATGTACATACGTTCACCTCCTCCTTCTCCTCTCCAATGTTCCTCATTGTATATGGGAACGGAATTAATTTTAATTTTTCTTTTTTTCATTTCTGTTTCTGTATTATATTGGAAGGAGGAGGTTTGTTTCTATTTGAATACAACACAACGTACGGTGTACAGCGTACAGTGAGTGAGTGTATACCTGGGGAAACGCAAATAAATAACGCTTGTTTTGTTTGTTGAGGCAAAAAGAAGTGCAAAGTGAAAGCATTTTCTTTCTTTGTTGTTTTTTTATTTTTATTTTTATTTTTATTTTAAATGGCTAATTGGGCCATGTCGCTACGTATATAAACACTACGACCGACTGATTATGTTGTTGTCATAAGAACATTTGGCAACTTGACTCTGAATGTACATACTTACATACATAACATGCGTGTACTATTGGGAAAATGAAAATTTGAAAATTCCTAAAATAAAAACGGAAAACCATATGGAAAATGTAAAGCATAGCAACTGGCTGCTTGACTAGCTGTCATGTGTTCATTTACATTTCCATTTGAAAATATCTCTTCTTCCTTTCCGTTAAACTCATTCCGCACGTCCGTCTGTCCGTCCGTCAAGTGTCTGGTAACTTTTGGTTTGTTTTAATGGCAAAACCTTAAATAAAATCATCATCATCATCATCATACGATAAGACGCCACCACGACACCAGTACTTGCCACTCAACCGTATAGCGTTTAACGAAAGTTTGATGCGTCGCAAACTCATTGTAACTCACTCACCTTAAAAGTGTCACATCATTCGAATTGATGTGACTGACTGGTGTTTAAACAATTTTCGTTTCATTCTTCTTCCATCTCAAAACGAACACATCAAATTGCATACACAGAAAATCTTTCTCATCGTCATTATGACAATACTATTGAGGCGATGACGAGACGACGGGAACGGGAACGGTGACGGTGACTGTGTGATAATGACGATGATGATTATGGTGATGCTTTCATTTGATGATAATTGCGCCGAAAATTGCCTGCTGCCGCCGTTCACTGACACCATTTTTAAAAATGAGAGAAAGAAAAAAATCAAACTTTTTCAATATGTTTGTATCGACGATAGGATGGACCTTCAGGCGATATTCTCTTTAGATTTGATTTACAAACATAAGTCTTGGGAAAACAAAAATCAAACTTTCAGCAGTTGGAGATAAAATAAGTACGCCGTGCTTAAGTCCAACCAAAGCAGTGTATAGTATATAGGCGAGATTGTGAGTTTTATCTATGGTTCGTCAGTTGGCGTAAATAGCACTGGAACCCTTATCTATATCCTCCTAATTAATCAGGTTCCTTGTTAATTTCGAGTCTACAATAAAACCTAACTATCACAACATTTTATTACACCTAAGAAGTACGGAATTATGAATCTAGTGCATTCTAGTAAAGAGTTTGAATTGGATTTACATCAGTGACATTTTTATCACACCAGCGACTCAATCCTCTAGGCGAAATTGCCAGCAGAGTAATCAAAGTACGCATATTATTGCCATGTACTGTTTGTAGGACGTATCATGCTAGCACAGAACTCCACTAGCAAACTAACGATAGTTTAAGAGGGGCAAGGGAAGATAGTAGAAGAGGGTTCATTCTTCACATCACACTCAATATGAGCACCTTATAACGCTGCTCTATAGGTCTCAACAATATTCAGTCTCCTTCACTATCAACTCTTTGTTCTTGGATGAATGTAGAAAATGGTGATGATGCCCAACGAACAATCTTAAGTAGCCAGTGATCCTTTCTTAGGTTTCAGAAGAAAGTAATACAGACGTATCGGTCTAAGCCGAATCCTGGCTGTATATCGGGTCAGGTTTAGAAGCTTCTTTACAAATGATTGTGGAACAATTTTCATAGAATTTTCTGAAACCTAAGTAATAAAGTAATAAAAATTAAAACCTTAGGATGGTCCACTCTTTACCGTAATAACTGAACCAATAAATGGATGAATGAATGAATAATGGAGTTTTGGTATTCATCACAGAATAATTATTTGTCAGTGGAGAACTAAAACAGGAAGATCGATTTTTTTCCTTCTCTTTCTTTAATTGTTCAACATTAAAAAAGATTTAAAATGGGACTTGGAGAGAGAGAGAGAGAGAGAGAGAGAGAGAGAGAGAGTGGGGAAAAGTGTTGTTTTAGTTTTAAATGCAACTCACCTTGTAATTTGAAACCCAAATTTTGTACCCAAAAAAAAAGTCAAAATTACACACACACCGGCATTTAATTTAAAATCCAAAAAAAATCAAAAAAAAAAGAGAAAGAGCGGACAGTAAAGCAATTTGAGGGGTAAACAAAAGCACTTAAATGCTTGGCCATAACAAATCGAATGAATTCATTACCATCTCCTCATCAGATTCATCCATCCAATCATTTATCCCATGCATCACATTCATCTGTTTGTCTATATGTATGTACGTATGCATTCATTGATTCATTATCCACAAATGTTTTAAGTCAATAATTATATTGTTAAACATCAAATCAAAAAATGTTGTTTTATTGAAATTGAAATTGTTTTCGTTTGTTCTCTTCCACTCAGAACAACTCGAATCTGTTCTACACTCTATTCTATTCGAGTCTGAATTGATATGATGATGTACGATTATTCGTTTGTTGTTGTTGTTGTGGGGTTTTTTTTTTTTTTTTGTTGTTCTCATCATTATTTGTCGATTGCAAACTCATCTAATCGTCATCTACAGATTGTTTGGATTGTCAAGAGATATATTGTGTGATACCAACAACAACAACAGTTGGTTAAATGTTATCCATCATAGTGAGACAGACTACTTACTACCTTAACTACTATGAGTATGAGTATTATTCCGAAACAACAACTACTTATTGAATACTTTACATGGCTATTACAACAACACAGACAGGAATGAGATTTTGAAAATAAATACAGAAGCTGCCTACACATCATATCAATAGATTGTTGTAATCAGATTTAACACTATTAGTACCGCAAAATAGAGCTTAAAAGCTATTAAACTGATCCCATTCAGGCCATATACAAGAAGATTGTAAACGATTTTCATAATCTTCTATTCTGCCGATCATTTCAAAATCGCAAAATTGCTTTAGTAATGCAAAACCTTGTGTTTCTTAACACAAAGGTAAGAGAACGTGTAGTTGCCAATTAAGTACAGTACCCTGAGGTCTAGTTGACTTATTGTACAATGGGGAGAGGAGGAGAAGGTGTTTGATAGTCTCCAACTCCTCCTCATCGCAACATACCCCGGAATAGTCCGTCTGGGATCTATTCCAGAACCTTGTCAACGATCTAATTTAGCAATTCCCCGTAATAAGTCCAATAACTAACCTTAAACTTACACTGTCTATAGCAGGCTATAGGCACCAAAAAACGATCCATTCCCCAACGCCTCTGCTTTTCCCTCCTGACCCATCCATTCATGAGGCCATAGAGATTGCTGATTGGGGGATCAAGACCAACTTTCACATCGCCCTCAGAAAGTGAGATCAAGCGAGAGCATCCGACGCCTCATTATCGAGTACATATTCCACTATGATGCGGAACCTAGCATTGACGAATTCGGTCTGTTCCAAAAGTCCCTAACGACTGCTTGCACTCGCGTACAAGCCGGTGGGGCCTTAAGGCTGCTTGACGATCAACGACGATCATATAAGATTCCGAATCTGAAGTAGGCCTATTTGCTATTGCCTTGATAGCCTTCAAGATTGCGAAAATCTCTGCCTGAAACAGGTTACAGTCATCCTTGAACCTGAAGTGAATTTCAAGACCGAGTTCCTTACATAAAACCCCAGCACCTGTACCTCCACCTGATATAATGGGTATACATACAATTCTGCCCCTGGAATACCTCACCATTCCACATAATACTTTCGTCATCGATTGATTAGGTTAGGTTAGAGGACGTGCACCGGGCAAGACAAGCACAGTACCCGGAGGTCGAAATTGACCCATTGTACATTGTCCTTAGGGGAGGAAGGAAATGGAGGATATAGGAATGTAGGGAAGGGGAGGGAGAATGGGAAACGGAGGAATGAAAAGAAACAGACACAAAACAATAGAGGTTGAGAGTGCGACTACACTTATGAAGCCCTAGCACCTTTTAACCAGCCCAAGCTGCTAATGAATCTGTGGAGAGCCTTGATGTCGGCTCTCGACACAGAACTCAAGTTCTCAAAGAAGGCCCTGCCAAGGGTACTCAACCTCAACCTACCAAGGGCTGGGCAGTTGCAGAGGAGATGTTCGACAGTCTCCAACTCCTCCTCATCGCAACATACCCTGCAATAGTCCGTTAGCGACCTAATCTCGCAGTGCCCCGTGATAAAACCGACAATCAACCTTAAGCTGGCCTTAACCAAGCCTAGCAGCCACAGCAGGCCATAGACGCCTAGAAACAGAACAACCCGATCCGTTCCCCCAACGTCTCTGCTCTTCCCTCCTGACCCATACATCGATGAGGCCATAGAGGTGACAGGACTGGGGGGTCAGGACCAACCGTCAAATCGCCACCTGAAAGCGATTGATTGATTATCGCATATTTTGTAAGAAATTATCTTTGAGAACGTCTTGGATTTGAAGTGACTGAAGTCAAGAAATTCTAAAACACTCTTACAAACGTTTTTAGTGTTAAAATTTTGCTCAAGTATCAGTTGTATTCCGAATGCCTTTTGAAAATAATTCTCATATTTTTTAAATAATATTTACAAAAACAAAAAACAAAAACAACAAAATTTTTCGTTTTCTTCGTCTTAAAATATTCTGTGTTCGAAGAATAAAAATAAAGTATTGACAGTGACGTGTCAGTTTTTTTTTTGTATTTTTCTTCTGTCTCTTAAAAATAATGGCTCTTAAATGCATTGCTAACGTAGTGTAACGCTTTTTTTTTTGGCAACTGACAGACAGACAGACAGACAGACGGTGATGATGTCAATCTACCACCAGTCTTCTCGTTTTCATATCTTCCTTTATAATTTGCATCAAATGAATATTTGGAAATTTGGAAATTGCTTGGCCATTTGCAATACAAGTCTTGATGATGTGCATCATACGATATGATCTTTAAAAATTTTTTTGTTTTTGTTTTGTTAGTGGCAGGATTTTCCTTATTTTTCTTACATTTTTTAACATCGGTTATGGGCAATGCCGCCATTCATTTTTGGTTTTCTTTAAAAATATTATTTTAAGCTGTTGTAATAATAATAAAACAACAACAACAACAATCATTGCCGCTGCTATTGCTATTGCTGTTGCTATTGCTGTTTGTCGTTGTCATTGTGTTTGAATTGTTCGCCTTTATAAGGCAGCTAAATAAACCACTCAAGTAGGACATCAGCGAGTACATCTTCAGCTTGACGTTGCGCTTTTTTCATAATTTTTGTGTGTATGTGTTAATCTCTTTTCCCTCTGCTGTTGTTCTTTTGTTGCTTTTCGATTACAAACACAATGCCATGCCATTTGCTTAAAGCCGTTCCACCGTTCGGCCGGACGTGTCATCATTGGCGCCAGCATTTTGTTTTTTGAAAGGAAAATTGGGCCAACAGTTGCTCTTCTGTTCTTGGTGTTATTTTTATTAGAAAAGTTGTTTTTATATTTTTTGTTGTTGTCATTTGGACCGACCGAACGAGCGACCGACCGACGATCGCATCTTTTCAGTAGGTTTTGTTTGTTTTTTGGCTGGTGTTTCATTCGTTCAGATGATGTTGCACTGTTTACACAGAAATTGATATTTTTTTGTATCGTTCTGTCCGTTTCGAGTGTTTTCAAAATAAACACACAAAGTAAAAAAAATTTTTAAAGGCTTCAAGTATTCTGTTCCCAAATATCTGTTCCCCTATCCATAAGGATGGCGCCTAACTTCAGAACTCTCTAGTCACCCTCACAAAGATGGAATTAAAAATTTTTGCAAATGTTTTTAAAGGATTTCCAAGAAGAGATTACAAAATTTATTTTCGTATGGAATACCTTTTGGCCGCTATGCTCTTGGCTATGAAAACAAACGCACTACTACTAAAATGGATGCTTGAGGCCACTGGAAATACATACTTGGAAAGAGAATTATAAGCAAGCGGCACTACTTGGCCTGTGAGCAACAAGCTGCCTGCAAACCTAACTTAACCTGATGCGGTAGAAGGGGAGACTGACTATATAGCAAGTGTGGCACAAATTTTGGACTCCGATCAGAGACTGAAATACTTTGGTAATCATATCCACGTATCTTTACCGTTACAATTCTTCACATATGTATTCTTTCCTTGCGATATTTTAAAACTTGTAAATAGTAAAAATAATATCTATGGGCTCAACCGGGATTTGAACCCGGGACCTCTCGCACCCAAAGCGAGAATCATACCCCTAGACCATTGAGCCGCCCGATAAAACCTTGCTAAATATTAAATAATAAATTTTCATTTACTTGAGTTAGGTTTTTTTCAAATAAATAATTCCCATATTCTTTTTTTATTTCAAAAATAATTTTTTTTCTATTTTAAAGACTGTAAAACTATTGGGATTATTAAACTATCGAAAAATTAATAAAAATGTATGCTTAGAAGAAGAATGTTTAGAAAATAATTACATTAATAAGAAATAAAATTTCAGGAAAATAATTTTATTAACAAAAAAGATCTTAAAAGCCCAGACTTACTTATGGTTTTCTTAAAGACTTTCAATATCGAATCTAATATCTTATATCTTTTCATGTAAAATAACGATGTATTAAAAAGTTCAAATGGGCTCAACCGGGATTTGAACCCGGGACCTCTCGCACCCAAAGCGAGAATCATACCCCTAGACCATTGAGCCGCCTGCAGGGTCCTTCGCCAAAACATGTACTTAAACTGCAAAGCATTAAAATTTCTGTCGATTTCAGTTTATAGAGCATTTTTACGAACGCTGAATATCACATGGGGATGTAGCTCAGATGGTAGAGCGCTCGCTTAGCATGTGAGAGGTACGGGGATCGATGCCCCGCATCTCCAGAAATGTATTTTTTTGTTTTTAATTAAAGTATTGCTGCATTTATTGCTGTTTGAAATAAAGGCCTGGATATAGGGACACTTAAATTTTTCAATCTATTCTTATAATTTTAATTATTTTTCCATAAATATTCATTAAAATTAAAGGTATTCAGATAGTTTAACTAATAGTAAGTAACATAGTTTCTTTGCCATTTTAAAGCATTTCGTTGCTTTAATAACATCATACGTATGATAAAGCAACCCAACACAACAAATTCCTGCAAATTATTTAAAAATTTTAACATAAAATATTTTGTTAAAAATTAAAAAAAAATTAAAACTTTATTATCTGGAGATGCGGGGCATCGATCCCCGTACCTCTCACATGCTAAGCGAGCGCTCTACCATCTGAGCTACATCCCCATATAACATTTCGTGGGATTTTCCTTGTCAAAAAATAATACAATCTTAAGAGAAAATATTCAGATGTCTTGTGTACATATTCTTGCCACATTGGGGCCATTTACTTTAACAAATCACACTCGCTCTGCACAAACGATTTCAATAAACTTGAATATTTAAGGGACAAGTGTACGATTAGATCGTGGCCAACACAAACCGTACTAGACTTTTGCAATTTCAAGGTTTCAACACCATCACCAAACAAAAAGTATTAAAAAAAATAAATTTCTTCGGTGACTTGACTCTCAATTTCGCAGATTCTGGGCAAAAAAACTCTGAGAGCAATGAAATATTACTTTATAATACAAGTGTCTCCAAAAATTCATTTGTTCGGTGATCGACAGTATTGGACTGTGGCATGTCCTCAGCTATAGCACATACAAATTAAAACACACAACGCAAGTTGGTTTAAAATAACTAGGGCCTAATCCCCACACTCAATTATGGTAGTATGGCACGATTGTGGACTGTAGCATGAAAGAGGCAAGGAAAATTCCGTTCTGTATTAGAACCAATTAAGAATACATAGAAGGACTGGCAATATTTGCTAACAATCTACATCAGAGATCAGCAATGAATAATGTTTTTGCTACTCATAAGTATTCATGAAATTTGGAATATAAGTGAGTCAACAATATTGAAATTTAACTAAGTATTCTGATACTCATGCATACTCACTACACTGCGTTGATTTATAAGTACAGTTTGCAATGAGTATTCAAAATCCTAATCTAATGACCATTTACGATTCATCAAAATTTACAGTCTTAGTTGTTGTTGCATTTACAAAACAAGAAAAAGGACACATAAGCAAAAAAGACAAAGAACAGCAAGCACAGCAAACACACAACCTTCTAGAGGGCATTTTATTGTACGTACCCGATTCATACTTATTTTGTGCTTCGTGTGTATGTTGAGTAATAGAAAGTCGAACCTTAGCAACATCATACATGTTGTTAAGTATGAAAGTGATGAATGCTTCAAACTTGAATACAAATAGAGGTTCCATGATATTCAAAAATCAGTATGAATGCGGGGGTATAAGTATCAGAAATTATGAGTACGGTTCGATTCTAATTATCTTTTTGAATACTTATTGCTGATCCTTGATTCGTATGCACGATTGGATGTCTTTCAAAGTTTATGCACTTCATGCAGAGGTTAGAAGACTGAATTAAGAAGGCAATAAAACAATAAAACTCCAGATATTTTTTTATATATTTTTTTTTTTTGTAATTTATTTGTTGTTGTTTTATTATTTATATATAGTTTTTATTTTTAAATTTTTAAATTATTTTTTTTTTTGTTGTCTTTAACTCAATTATTATGTTGTTTATGTTGTTTTAATTGTATAGCATTCTAATTATAAGCTCTCTATTAATTCTATTGTAATATTTTTTTGTTGTTGTTTTTTAGCTTTAAATTTTTATTTTTAGAATCTTACAAACTATTTACAATCATACACTCAGAGAAAAAATATTGATAAATTCTAAAACAAAAAAATACGAAATCAAATTAAAACTTAAAACCAAAGCCAGTGATAGTTAAAAATTTTTTTGTTTTAATTTATAAAAAAAAAAATTATTTTTAATATTGAGTGCATACTATTATTATGAAAAATAAAACAATAATACGAATAATAAATTATAAATTATAAGAAAATTGTTTCTAGCTGAGGGTGAGAATGGTTTTTGGGGGGAATAAGGTTTAATAAAAATCTGTTTTTTTTTATTTATTTTAGTTTTTAAATATATTTTCAAAGTGCTATTAAACTTACTCCAACTAATAAAAAATAATTAAAAATTAATATAATATAATGTAATATAATTTCAATTTATATTTTAAAGTGTTTTTTTCTTTTATTATTCTCTACATTTTATTTTAAAAAAGTCAAATGTAATGTACAAGAGAGAGAGAGAGATACTATTTGTTACTTAAATAGGTATTTTTTTTATATAATTTTATTAAATTTCATATTTATAAAAATTAATAATAATAAAAAAAGGAAAAGGAAATAATGTCTAATTAAATTACGGGGGTTTTCTTTTTAATCAATGAAAAACAAAAAACACAATTACAACCACAGGCGTTTTTTTTTTTAATTTTTAACACACTTATTTGTATTTAAAATGAATTAAAAAATTTTCAAATAAAGTTAAACTTTTCTAGTGAAGTGGAATATTTAGAGAAAAAGAATAAATAGCCTGCGATGTTATTATGCTTTCGGTTCGGAAATCTTATAAAAAAAAAATAATTTTCTTTCCTTCGTTCTATTTTTGTCTATTTCAGCCGCCATATGTTTTAAATTTATTTCAATTGAATTTATCTAACAGTCGAGTGTCTGATGATTGGATTGGATTGCTTTTCCTCTTTTCCTTTCCAAAATTTTAATTTTAATTTTTTTTTTGTTGTTTTTAATATTAAATTTCTAATTAATTTGCAAATATAGACGATGTAATAAAGCAACGCATGGATGGTACGTTATTTCTGCCTCATTTTTACTCACTATACTCTCGTAGTTGCACTCGTACTGTATCATGTTATTTCGGTGGCACTATGGCTAATATCGGGCGATGTTGAGAAAGGTCGATGTAGCAATTGTGTATTGTGATGATAACTGGTGGTCGGTGATGTTGCTGACGGGCTATTGCTATGCTCTTGTATCGTTGAGGGCGGTGGTGGATGACTGTGATTGTGATGGTGATGATGCGCCTGATGCTGTGTGTGATGATGATGATGGGGATGGGCAACAGCTGTTAAAGTGGCAGCTATGGAATTGGCTGCCGAATTAAGTTTTTCAGGTGAATTGACGCGTATTTTGGGTGGCTGTGCTGCTGCTGCTGCTGCTTGTGTTGTACAGTCAACAGCATAAGCCGTTGCAGCATAATTCGGATGCAAATGATTGCCGTTTAGGCTGGCCAAAGCTTGAGGCAATTGGGGATGTGGCCGTATAACCATGGGTTGTATGGGAAATTGTTGAGTCATTTCTTTGAAATTTGCAAAACTTTGCAAATATCCTGCACTAAAAAGGCTCGTAGCTGCCGCATCCAATTTGAAAGCAGGCAAACAGGAGGCCGGTAATGCCGATGCGGCATATGCCGGTATGCTGGTTGCTGACAACGACGAGGACAGATCACGTGGTTTATCATCATCTACGCTTAAGCTCTCGTCGCGATCATTGGCTCCGTTCGATGTAGAGCCGGGACTGTGTTGTAAATGCAAGCTGCTGGGCACAGGCGAATGTGTGCCCAATGAAATATCCGAATCCGAGGTATCAGAAGGCGTAGGCGACGGTGCACCATCCGGACGACGTCTACTCAAACCGGAATTTTGATTATGTTGCAATCTAAAAAAAAAAGAAGAAAGAAAGACGAAAGAAATTAATTTAAAACATCAACAATATTTTGACAACTTTCAAACGGTTTAGCAGTAGCTGACGCTTTCATTGTGTTTTTGCTAGATCTTCTAAATGATTAATCTCTCTTGCCTTTAAACTTTCATTTCATTTAAAGAGCAATTTAAGCATAATTAGTCATTGTTGGCATTGTTGTTGTTCTTAGTATCTTCCTTTTAAAATGAATGTATAAATAGATGAATGGTTGGCCGCAACTTGTATCTTTAACCCCATTTAAACGTTTCATCTTTACTTGTAGTCGTCTGTGACGGTATCGGGCTTTAAACGCAAAAAAAAAGAAAAAGAAAACTCTTTCCGAAAAAGGCTGCACTAATGACCAGTTAAATGTTTTAGCCTTTAAGTCTGTCTGTCTGCAGAATGTCTCACTTTCGCGCAAAAATTTAGTCATCAAAGAGAACAAATTAACGCGACTGCTGTTCTCTTCTCTTCTGTTATGTTCTGTCCAGTCTAGTCTCGAATCGGTTCGGTTCGGTTGAAACCGCCACTCTTAAAAAGAAGAGAAGAGAAGAAAAGACAAAAAAAAGAACTCAATTGCTAGGGTGTTGCTATTTTCGATGGCCGTGTAATATTTCATTTCAGTTCTGTTCGTTTGTGGTGAATTTTATTTGAAATTTTTTACTTTTTAAAGTAAATTGTTCATAATTTTGATGTTTTTGGGCTGTGAACTTTACTAATGTTATTCATTTATTATCTGTGCCTGTGCCAGTGCCTGTGCCAGTGCACTGTGGGGCTGTGCAGGCAGGCAGGCAAGCAAGCCACTAACATTCGTACACATACGAACGTACGTAGTACGTTGTAGTTGTTGTTGTACTACTACTGGTAAGGATTGCTTAACAAAAATAATGATAATGATAATGTTATCGTTATTGTTGTTGTTGTTGTTGCTGTTGTTGTCGTATGAGTATTAATTGTTGATGGCCTCATGCTGACTCCTTGCATTGTCATAATTATCTGCGTGTTTCGTGTGGTAACAAAACCTCTAATCCCATCATTCACTTTAAGTTGTTCGGGTTTTTTTTCGTTGATTTTTTGTTTTTGTTTTTGGTTTTGTTTTTTCGTTTAAAACTTCTCGTCATTTTTAAAACATTTAAGGCTCGTGTGTGAGTTGATCGTTTCTTCACTTGTGAGTTGTGAGTTGATTTGTTCTCCTTCTTTTTTACCGCCTTGGTAGGTAGCGTTTAATGTTCGTGTTGAGTGATTAATAGCGTTCACATATTATGGACGGTTGGCTGGTTAGATGGATAGATGGTTGGCCGGTTGGGTTGGTTGGAACTTGGTTGAAAACAATCGTAAGTAAAAGGCCTAAATGGTGTGATTTTTGAAGTCGTAAACAACAGTTTATTTATCACACACTACACACACTACTACTCCAGCTGTGCTTAGATTAGTTGGATATCATAATCTAAATGGTAGTAATTTTTAAATTGAGTTGTTTTTCATAACGTCCAAACGTCCCCATTCATTTCATCCGTCACTCTTTCCCTCCTTACAGTCTAATATTCAAAGATTATTTCAGTACGTAAAACGTACGTATGTATGTTGTAATGCCTATGCTTTTACCAATTTTACTTTAAATAGGCATTAAATATGTTTTATTTTTTGTGGTCTCAGCCATAACTAATGTAAACGTTATTACTTTGGTTAATACAAAATGCCAATAAATATCCAAGAGCTTCCATTGATTTTCTTTTTTTGGAGTGTATAAGTGAGTGAGTGAATCATTTACAATTTTGAATGTAAGATTTGTCGAATTGCCTGGGAAATTATTTGTTTCGCTTACTGTTGAAAGTACATACTTTTTTTTCTGTTGTTGTTGTTGTTAATTTAAAAACAAAACAAAACAACCAAAAAGAAGTTGTTTAATGGTGTTGTAATTTATAATTTTATTGATTGATTTTTTCTTTCCCATAACATCTCTGATTAAATCAAATCATGTGCCCTTTCTCTATCGTTTTCGCTTTTTCTTTGTATTGGACTGAGACTGAGGCTGAGGGCTTAAATAAAACTTTTGAATGTTTTCTGAGTAACAATAATTTGATACCATTTTTGATAGTTTCATTAGTTTTTTTTATTTGTTTGCTTCTTTTTCTCAATTCAAGGTTAAATTTTATGGAAAAAAAAATTAATTCGTTAAGTAACATCTCAGTTTACTTGCTATTTAGCACACTTTAAGGGTTTTTGGTTTTTTAACTTATTAACAAAATACAGGGTGTTGTAATAAATATGAATATTCCTTTGGTTGAGAGCTATCGAACACTGTTGGCAATTGTTCTTTTTTTTTCTCGAATCATGAAGCAGCCTGCAAAAGCCAAAGAATCTCTAGTTCATGTTAAAAATCCACGAGATTTCAGGAAAATTATTCGCTTTAATGAAAATGTATTTTCTGTTTATTATTTGGGTTCTCATTAAGTAGCATATTTAAGGATCTTAACTTAGAACTAAGCAACTAAGCCAATTTCATATACCCTAAGCATCGAATTGTAATGCGCATTTCGATAAATCCAAATATGCAACAAGTTTAACAAAAATATAGCTTGCTTGGATCATATTATCTATTCCACTTTCCCAACCATCCCGAGAGTCTTACAAACGTTTGAATTCTATACAAATCATCTTTGACTAGACCAAAGATAAGCAATGAATCCTTTTTTTTTTTGCACTCATGAGCACTCATATAATTTTCAATATAAGTGAGTCAACAATATTGAAATTTTACTATGTACTCTGATTCATTCATACTCACTTTAGTACGTCGATTTATAAGTACAGGTTGCAAATGACTATGCGTACAACGTCGACATCAATCTCATACCATTTGAAATATGATGAAAGTGACTCGAATCATTCATCAAAATTTACAGTCTTAGTTGTTGTTGTATTTACAAAAAAAAAAAAGGAAAAACGACAGAGCAGCGAGCAGAGCAAACACACAAGATTCCAGTGAGTATTTTAGTGTTCGTACACGAATCATACTTATTTTATGCTTCGTGTGTATAAGCATAAGGTACATCATACGTGTACCTAAGTATTGAATATGATGAGTACTTCAAACTTTGAATATGAGTAGAGGAAGTTCCACGATATTGGAATAGGTATAAATGCGTATAAGTATCAGAGATTATGAGTATGATTCGATTCTACTCATCTTTGGATATTCATTGCTGACCGCTTGACTAGACATGTTCTGTCTTGTCTGCCTAACAAAATCCAAGACGTAGTTCTGTGATCTGCTATTCCTCATCGTCGTTAGAGCTTCTGCAGAGTTCGTTGTAATGAATTCCATATTATGTGTGACCATAGCTTCTGCTAACCTCACATTTTGAGGCCAACGTGTAGACTGTAGGACCTCAACAAGTGCTTTAATGATGTGGAAGCTTGTTTTAGACATTTTTCACTGTGAACTTTAATTCTCAGGCTTGGCATGAAAACTAAGCCAAGCGGGAAAAATTTCTCACTGAAATCTGTAGAGGTAACAGCTCGCTGTTACTTCTTAGGTGAGCGAAACTAAAAACGATATGCTGGTCATTATGAGACAATGGAAGCTGGGAATGAAGGTCTTCGGAATAACAGAAGCTACTGTGAGACTTAATTGACCAATTTTCTCAAAGACCTTTAAGTAAAGCGATCGAACGTTCACTGTGTTTCAGATATTTTTTCTCTTTCTCTGCCTTAATTCATTGACATTTTACCCTGTATGCTGAGGGTATGGTATGGTAAGTGAATGACTTTTTTACGCTACGTTTTGTTTGTTTTTATTTAAAAGAAAAAAAATTGAATTTTTTTTCAGTAACTTGTCTCTTGTGCTTAAAGCACGCTTGAATGGAAAACTTTTAATATTTTCCACACAATTGGTTTAACATCGTGGTGGCTGTTGTTTTTGGACTTAAAAAAAAAAAACAAAAAAAAATTTTGCCAAGTCCAAGGCTTATCAGAAAACCTTTTTATTTTTTTTAATTAAAAAGAAATGATTTTTTTTATTAGTTTTTTTTTTTTTATTGGGTATAATTTGTATGTTTTTGTAATATGATCCAGTGGCACCTACCTTAAGTGACACGTAATTATACGACAATATATGCAGGACACACTCACTCACTTTGCTATACTACGAGTACTAATGAATGGGGCCAGACATTATGATTAAATGTGATGCCCTGTGGAAGTAAAGGTTCTTATTTGTTTTGTATTATTATTGTTGTTGTTGTATGATTGTTCATATTATTGGTTTTATGACATCTTGCCATTGAAATTCAATGCTTTAGAAAATATTCTTTCTTAATCGGCTCATGTCAGGCATATTATATACGGAGAAGTAGAGAACAACAACAACAAAAAGAAAAAATGAATTCATTTCATAAATATAAAAACAAAAACAAAAATTAAAACAATATTAAAAATATTATATTATACGAGTATGATATAAAAAAAGGGGCACATTTTATTCATTGAAGTATGCATACATACATACATACATACATATTGAATGTATGTACATATATCGCATACATGCATGTGATATCATATTAAATTCGTTCATGAATTAATATTACGAATCCCAGTATAATATGTATCAGGGATGGAAAAATTGGTACAATTGTACTTTTTTTTAGCACTATTTGAAAGTCAAAAACACCATAGCACCTCAATGACTTATTTAGCACCTCATTGAAAAATGTTCTCCACTTTTACACTCAAATATTCTGTCTCATTATAAGTATAAGTTTTTTTTTTCGTTTCATTTGCGTATGGCAACTCGTTGCTAACTTGAAATATTAAGAGTTATAAAAGGAATATTATCCGTTCCACATTCATCTGTAAATGTAGAAAGGATATTTTCATACCAAAATTTAATAAAAATCAAAGGGACAAATGGACTGTTTCCTTTGACTGTCTCTAATTTAATCCAAACAAGGGTGTTATTGAATTCATTTCATAAGTGTTGCTGCAATTTTGAAATAACAATTAGGTTGCTGTTACAAAATTTATTATAAATAGTGATTTAAAATTTAGATCCTCATAAACTTTTGTATTACTTTATAGTTAAGTGTTAAAGTAAGTTGTTAAGTTTACCTATTATAAAGTGCTTTTCATAATTATAGCACCACCAGCATTTCAATAATAACAAACAATGGATTGCCTTCAGGTCATATTCTCTGTTGAAAAAAAGTGGAACTTAGATAGACCAGATGGCTATCGATATATGGGGATATAGTCTATTGCTGGGGGGTTATTTCTTTAAGTCGTTGCCCCGAATTTTAGTTTCTATCTACGCGAATGTATAGTACAGAGTACATTACTGCTCTTAGCTGTAGTTTACTCCTTTTCTTGAGAGAAAATAATTGAAAAATATATTTTACAACAGGACAATGCCAGAATTCATGTCAGCAGACAGAAGATGGAATGGTTCCGTAAACAATCTATTGAAGTTTTATCGTGACTAGCTTGCTCTCCTGATATGAAAATTATTGAAAACGTTTTCCCCAACGAATTTCCCATTCTTGTCCGAAGATTATATTCAAAATACCAGACAATTTACCAGTGCTGGAAATTTGAAATTAAAAATGATCGAAGAGTGGGTGAAAATAGACGGAGAAATATTAAATAATCTTTATAAGAATATCAAAGACCGAATATTTACTTTAATAAGAGCGGTTTACTAAGTTTTAAGTATAAATATTTTTGGTAAATAAAGCTTCTTATTGAACAAAATGGAGACTGGTGCTATAATTTTGCAAAGACAAAAACCTTAATTTTTATACTGAAGTCAAAACTGCGCTAACAATTTGAAAAATTTCCTATTATTTTTGTTTTTTTCCATTAATACTACACACAATGAAATGAATTGTCATTTATATTTTTATTAATTTATAATAAAAAAAAGAATGAAAAAAAGAAAAAAGTGAATTTAGTACAATCGATCTGAAAAAAGTACAATTTTTTGTGAACGTTGGTACAATTTGTTAAGATCAATTTCCCATCCCTGATATGTATGTGCTCCTCGTATGCGTATAATACTTTTTGTTTTTGTTTTGTTTTCTTAATAATGATAGTTTGATCGTTTCGTATTGCTGCCGATCCTTCCTTTACGGAGATTTATTGCAAACAACAATAACAAAAACAGAATAAAATTTTGGTTCGAAAACAACCAAATGAACTGAATATTGAGCGGGGGTAACTAAATAAAGTAAAATATCTCGTCCGTTTTTGTAATTTGATGCCACACGAACATTTTTTCTTGTTTTGTTGTTTTTTTTTTGGTTTTTGTTTCTCAATCAACTTCAAATGAGTTGTAAATGAATTCTTAATTCTTTTGATTTTTCAAAATTAATTTCGTTGATTAAGTAATTAAAATCAATTAAATTTGATTAACCTAAACAAGAGGAAAATAATTTGGGCTGTAACTCAACCATAAAATTTGTTGTGAAATTTTAAAGAAAATTTAAAATTTTTGTATAAGTTTTCTTTAAAATATTTCTCTAGGCGCCAGAACTCAATTGTACAAACGGGTCGATGAAAATATTTTAAAGAATTTCCATAAAATTTATGCTCAAATTGAAATAGACTACGTGTGGCATCCTCATTGAATGGTAAGGACCAGAGATCAGCAATGAGTATTCAAAAAAGGATGAATAGAATCGAATCATATTCATAATTTCTGATACTTATACGCATTCATACTTATTTTAGAATATCATGGAACCTCCTCTACTCATGTTCAAAGTATGAAGTACTCATCATACTCATACTTAACAACACGTATGATGTTGTTGATGTTCGACTCTCCATTATGTCGCGTATATATATTAAAATACTTACTCGAGTCACTCGAATCATTTATAAGTTGTATTATACATATTTTTCTAAAGTTACGAATCTAAATTAGTAGGCTTAGGAGTCAAACATATTTCGAATGGTATGAGTTTGATGTCAACGTTGTACGCATTATCATTGCAACTTGTACTTTTAAATCAACGTTGTGCAGTGGGTATGAATGAATCAGAATACATGGTTAAATTTTAATATTGTTGACTCACTCACATATATTCAAAATTTCATGAGTTGCTATGAGTAACGAAAAAACAATTCACTGCTGATCCATATTGTTCTTCCATATATTTTTCTTATCTTCATAAAAATAACTGGATACTGACACATGAGATGAAGAATAGTCTCTTCTCCAAAATTCTTGCAAATTTCATTGAAGGAATTGGATTTAATGAAGTTAAACCTCCTTTTAAGACAACCGAAAAACATCCAGTTGAACTGTGGCTATCAGCACTATCTTCTATTGAGGCATGCTTTTATTTCCAATAAAACTACGCATGTCAGGAGAAGATGGACATCATTTTGTGGCAAGTCCAAGTAATCATCAAACCTTTAGACGAGTAATTATCGATATAAGCTTGAAATTGATTCTTTCGTAAAGTATAATGATCAACAGCGTAATACTGAAGTAGGAGTTTGATCGTAATTACAACAGACAAGGAAAATTGTCGCAAAACCCGTATGCCTACATTGGAATACCGACGTACCCAAAACGAGTCACTGTTTGGTGCGGATTTTGGTCCAGAGGCATAATTGGAACATTTTTCTTCGAAAATGAGCAAGGAGTGGCCGTTACAGTCAATGGCGATCGTTATCGTGCTGAACGAATTTTGTTCACAAAATTTGAAGAGGAGGATATTGGCAACATTTGGTTTCAACAGGATGGCGCTACGTGCCACACAGCATAAGCTACACTCGATGTTTTGCGCCCTGCTTTTGAAGATCGCATTATCAGCCGCAGAGCTGATGTCGTTTGGCCACCTCGGAGCAGCGATTTGACACCGTTGAACTATTTTTTATGGGATTCAGTCAAAGATAAGTGCTACGCCGACAAGCCAGAGGCAATTAACGCTTTAAAGGACAATATTCGTGCAACCATTGCTGAAATACAGCTGCACACAATCAATAATGTGCTTAAAAATTGGACGGATCGTAAAGGCTACTGCATGACCATCTGGGCATGACCCATTTGAATGAAATTATTTTCCATTATTAACAGGAAGGATTGTACTTTCAAATAAAAGAAGAAATTTGAGAAAATATTCGGTAGTTTAAGCATTTTCAAATAAAAAAAAAAGTTATTTGCCGGACCCTTAAGTCCCCAAAGCTTTAGACGAGTAGTTATCGATATAAGCTTGGAATTGATTCTTTCGTAAAGTATAATGATCAAATGATAAATTGAAGCTGCCGTATGTACATGTATGTGGTATGTCCCACCACTTTTGAATGAAATTAATACACGCAACATGGGTGGTGTGAGAAACTGGTTATAATTCTAAATAAAAGATTGTAAAGAACAATTAGGTAAGAACGTGAAACCCACTACAAATCTATTCAGACCGTCAATCTTAGCTTAGCAATCGCTTGTACAAGCTTGATTTGTCTTGGTAATGATTTTTTAGAGCTGCAATGTTCAGAAGTGGTTCAATCATATCATTACGGAGCAGTCAGATTGTAGTTGTAGTTCCAGATGTAGTTGTAAGGCAACGTTTCGTTTCTAAACAATCAAAATTGGACCCTCTTTAAAGACAAACTCTTTGGTTTTTCAGTTTTTTTTTTCAATTTCGTCTTTCATAGCATAGAGTATCATTGCACCTTGTATTTTGCAAAAGGTTATACGAGCTTCGTATGTGAGTTTGTAATAACATTTAATTGTTGATTGTTTAACTATTCCTTTTCCATATTTTTAAATTGATTTTGTAATAAGGAGTTCTATCCAATCACACTGCAATTCTCATGTAGTTTCTAAACGATTTTTCTTTTATTAGAGTAGACCTCATGGTCTTTAGAATATTCTGATGAAGTATTTCATATGTATTCTGAATTGTCCATTCGAATAAATCTTTTATTTGCATGTTAAATACATTTTATAAATTGTTTCATGTTACTTACGTTCATACGTATATACTCGTAGTAAATCATGTTTAACGAATTGTTAAAATTTTAATTATTTTTGAATAATTTTGATTCGCTTCTTTCTTTTATATTTACGAAGCATGTTAATTCACATTGAATTTGTATAAGAAAACCAACAGCAATAGCAACTGAAACTGATTGAAAACGTTTTTCCAATGACTGATTAGGTGTCTCGAACTCAAACAGCTATTGCGCGGTCTGGCACTTCTACTGCCACCGAAAACTACTACAACTGCTCTACTGCCTCGTCACAAACCCATTTAAGGCGGCACCTTTTGCTTGATTTCGTTGATCATTTAAGCACATAACACGATGGCTATGGAGTTGGAGATGGTGGTGATGACGACGACAATGATACAGTAGCGGCAACAGTAATTCACACGCACATTCAATCATCATTCATCCAAATGTCCGTCACTTTTCATTTACAACCCACTATCGAAATATTTTTTTTTTCTGTTTTTTTACTGGAAAACATATGTACTCTACGAATATTGTATGTACGTATGTATGCATGTAAGTGAACCAGACAACATTTGAACAATTCGTGAACATTAAAGTTGCGTGATTTTTTTGGACAAAAAAGTAAAAAAAAAATAAATAAAAATTGTGTTGCCAACACGAGCCATAAGTAGCAATTTAATTGAGTAACAGATTGTAGCAGAAAATTGTACCTACAAATAGCTTGAGTTGCTTGAGTAAGTAGATGAGAAATCATTTTCAATGAATGAACGTACAAAACTTATGAGAAAATTAAAAAAAAACCGACTACCAACCAAAATGTAATCAAATTGAGGTGAATGATCCATCAAGATTGATGTCCAAATTAAATATTATCGTTTAAAAGGGAAGCTGCTGCTTCCAAATAATCATCAAATTGTCAATATGTATTGTTTACTCGTTCGTACGTATGTTATTTAAAAAGAATTACTCAAGTACTAGCGAGTATTATCGAGTATTTTTTGTTAAAATGTTTTCGTACATGTATTATATTGTCGTTGTTGTATTTGTAATAATTATTTGAAATATTTAACTCGCATCTTAGCCATCCGGTTGTCCGATTGTTGTTGGCCATTCAAAATCAATTTACAACAGCAACAGCGGCAACAGCACCAGCAGCAGCCATTGATTGTCAAGTTAAACGCTTTTGTGTATTCATTGTGTTCATGAAACACAACTTCTGTTAAATTGACTGGTTTTTTATTTGTATCTTCTGGCAATACAAAGTACTTCAAATTCGTATACCCTGCTTAACAACAACAATAACAAAATATTTGGAATAAACAAAAAAACGCAAGAAATTAAATTTAAAAAAATAAAGAGACTTCTGTATATAAAACGGTTATCAGTTATGGTACGTTATTATTATTGGTGAAAGGAAAAAGTAATTTCTTCAAATATCATTTGATAGAAAACTAATGTTTCTGAATCCCTAAATGACGTTTACTTGACGCTCTATTTGTTTAAATACATCTTAAGGACATGCGTCTGTGTACAGAGAGTAAATAAAATTGACATGGAAAATCTCTTAAAAAGCTATCGATCGGAGTCGATTTAAAACCGTAGGTGCCGCTCCTCATGTATAAAATAAACACACATAGCAGAAGTGGTGGGAAAAACTAAGTCGTAACCAGAGGTCAGTAATGAGTATTCAAAAAGATGTTTAAAATTGAATCATACTCATAATTTCTTATACTTATACGCATTCATATTTATTTTAATATCTACTCATATTCAAAGTTTCAAGTCCTCATCACATTCATACTTAACAACAAGTATGATGATGTTGATGTTCGACTCCCCATAGCTCAACATATACACAAAACACAAAATAAGTACATATGAGTCGCATACGAAAACCAAAATACTCACTAACAGGTTGTGCATTTGCTCTGCTTGCTGCTCTTTGTCTTTTTTCTTTTATTCGAGTCACTCAAATCATCTAAATGAGCAGGCTTATGAAACAAACATATTTCGAATGGTATGAGTTTGATGTCAACGTTGTATACTCATTGCAACCTGTACTTATAAATCAAAGTTGTATTGTATTGGGAAAAGCTAAAGCAATTCGATTTACACAATCTGCTGTTAAGTTGAATTATTTGCCATAAGATTTATACACGACACGCAGAAAGACATGATATTGTAGAGTTATCAGAAATGAAATTTATAGTGGGATTTCGTAGATCAAAGGATGTGCAAGGCAAAAATTCTAAGGCAAATAAAATTATCAGGAAAAGTTTCCTAAAAATTTGTCGTTCGGATTTGAGTTAAAGCTGTTGCTTCCAACACTCGTGCTTAAAATGAACACACACATACAATATGAGTGGGGTGAGAAACTAGCTCGTAATTCTGGCTTAAGATACTGTAATAACCAATTAAGTAAAGTAAGTTTTGTTGTTGCGTATTAGGGCTGATTTATCAACGATAACGTTTAACTGGAAGAAGATGGGAAAAATTTGCCAGCTCTGGAAGAACTAATTTAAGGTTTAAGATGCTAATCTGGAATAGCTTGCACCGAAATTTAAATAATAAAACGAGGAATTAAAGTACATTAATTATATGTGAATACAGTAATCCCTCGATTTATGTAGCCGTTGGTTGCAAAAAGAGGCGACCTAAATCGAATGACGACGCAAATTGAATTTAGAGGGAACAAAGTATCTTAATTTCAATATTGTTCCTCAACTTATATTCAAAATTTCATGTTTGCTTATGAGTACTGAAAAATGAGTCATTGTTGGCCTCTGGTCGTAATCAAACAAAGTACATATATGTATGTGGCTGTCCAAACGATGAGCCGACACACTTAGACCGCATACAGGGCTCATTGTGATATATGTACAGTAGCGAGCACAAAAAATGCAACACTGTCCCATATGATCTTTAATAAGATCTGTTTCAAAATAACGGTAACTAATTTAGCTATTTTCTTTTGCTGTTAATTCTTTCAATTATAAGTTTTCAAAGTAACCACAGTTTATTCCAAATTCTGCTTTAAAAAGTTAAATATTTTTGAATTAGTGAAAAAAGTGCAAATTTTTAGCGAGCAAAAAAATGCAACATAATAAAAAAAATAGTTAAAGTAAGTTATTTATTTAATTATAATTGAAAATTTCTTAAATAAGTTATACAACATGTGTTTTGTAATAGAAGCAGCTCTCAGCTGACAGCAAAACTGCAATCATTAAAGCCTTAGAAGAAGGAAAATCTATGCGTGAAGTTGGACACCTCTTTGGTGTAAATCAATCAACCGTATGTCGGATTAAATCTCGATTTTCCTTGAGAAATAGTGTGGAAAGGAAACCAGGTAGTGGTAATCCTCGAAAAACTACCTCTCGCCAAGACCGCCAGATGATTGCACTGGTTAAAAAAGATCCACGAAAGACCGCAGTGGACGTTGCTAATTTCGCAAATGAGCAAATGGGAGTCTCTATAGGCGTTCACACTGTTCGCCGTGGGTTGAAAGAGGCTAATTTGCATGCGAGACGACCCGCAAAGAAACCTCTCATCAGTGCAATCAATAAAAAGAAGCGCCTGGAATTTGCAAAACGTTACAAGGATTGGTCAAATGAACAATGGGCTAAAGTCTTGTGGAGCGATGAAAGCAAATTTAATTTGTTTGGCTCCGATGGGATAAATTTTGTTCGAAGACCGCCTGGACAGAGATATTCTCCAAGATAACAACTTCCAACCGTAAAACATGGCGGTGGATCAATAATGGTGTGGGGAAGGGAACGATATGTTTAAAAAAAATTATTGATTTTACGTCACGTATTTACAGTTGCGTTTTCCCGTGATGGGGTAGGTCCCTTAACTCAAATCGAAGGAATAATGGACGCCAAGAAGTACTGTGAAATCCTTGGAGAACACATGCTTCCTCATCTGCGGGAAAAAATGCCTCCTGGTAGCATATTAATTAAATTAATTAATTAAAAATATTTACATAATGTTATTGATAATAGGTATCTATAACTGTAGGGATTAAAATAACCCAAAGAAATATTTTGAACTGGTCACCATTTTTTTAAAATTATCGCACTTAAAGATAATTTTACCCAACGTTGCATTTTTTGTGCTCGCTACTGTATATGTGCATGAAACGAATACATTTTTTCTCTTACCCAATATTCAGAATACATATTATTTGTTAAGATAAGTTTTATACCTTTTCAAGTACTTATCAAATAATTTTTGTTGATTTTTCAACTACCGTTTGATTGTTACTTCATAAGTACATTGTAAAAAGCGAAAAAAAAACATTTTTTTAAGTGCTGGGGGGTCACATCATACAACATACAACACTTACGTACAAGTATAAACGGATATGGGATGTTAAAAACATAGCGACAAGCGACAAGTGTTGTTGTAGCTGAAAACGTATTTACAAATTTTTATTATTATTGAGAGTCGAATAGAAATGGATCCTTAGAGAATTAGAAAACGAAAGCTTTTCTTTAAATAAATAAATAAATACGATGATGTAAACAAATGACAACACAACAAAAAAAAGAGAGAGACTTTAAAACAATAACAATCGTTAGCATTACCGTTAAATCGAATGCCATTCAAATTGTAACTGTAAATTGTAATTCTGTAACAATTTAAACGTTTACTGTGTTGCTCCATATTCAATTCAACACGGTTGTAGAGCAAATGAAGCATAAGAAATTAAGTCAATAAACGCGTGTGTGTGTGTGCACATTGCAAGAAAACACTCTGTTGGTGGCCGACCGACCATAGAAAAAGAAATCATCCCCTAACGCCAGTTATTCCCCTCAGTCGTCTGTTTAAAATTGTTGGCATTCATTTGAATATACGTCTTCCCCCTTCTTCATTCTTTTCGTTTCATTTCGTTTCGTTTTCTTTTGTTGTTGTTGATGGGCTGTTAAATAAATTTGTTTGATTTGATTTTTAACAAATTTATTGATTGTCCTTTTTCCCTCTTACTCTCCATGTTCCTTCCTCTCCTTTATAATTTATTTCAACATCATTCAACTTTTCATTGCTTTTGTATTTGAATTTGAACTTGATATTGTTCAAGTTCATTAAATATTTTCGGATTTTCGTTACTCTTCTGAAAGCATTTCTTAAGTAAATTGTTATCCTTAATACTTATGTATGTAGAGAGAGTGAGAGGGGAAAAGAATACGTATTTTAATGATTGACTGACTGACGACGGATGATAGTGCCTTTTTTATTTTTGTTTTCTAAATATTTGTGTAAATATTTAAACAAAATTTATTTAAATTTCTCTGTTTGTATCAATATCCATTTGATTTTTGTCGCATTACGTTTAATTTGTTTTAAGGGGGAGAAAAAAAAGGAACCACGATATTATAATGCCTGTTTATGTCTTTAAATGTCAATGATATTTTATTATCATTTTTACTATTTATGTCGAGTATATTCGTCAAAGTACCAACGAAAAATTCCCACTTAATGTCGTTTATACGAAAAGAACCAAAAAGATACTCTGAGAAGAATATCATGAATATTTTAAAACTAGATAAGAGGCCCAAGTATGTACTCTAATAAGCGTTAGCATGTACAGCTTAAACGGAAATAATGAATACAGGGCATGCAGTGAAATCATCAAAATAGTGAAAGATTTTTTGTGTCACCGTCCAACATTTGTTAGCTTGAGATCCATATAATATTGGAAACGATACTCTACCAAAAGCTTGGACATAATTCTGACTAAAGGGTTGTAATGAACAAGTATGTACCAGAGATCAGCAATGAATTGTTTTTCGCTACTCATGAAATTTTGAATATAAGTGAGCCAACAATATTGAAATTTAACTTTCATACTCACTCACTATAACGTTGATTTATAAGCACAGGTTGCAATGAGCATGCGTACAACGTTGACATCAAACTCATACCATTCGAAATATGTTTGATTCACAAGCGTACCCATCTATAGTACATGGATACATAACTTTTGCAAAATACTTATAATACTTGTAAATGTACAGTCTTAGTCATCACAACATCATATGTTGTTAAATATGAATACATGTGATGAGTACTTTAAAACATTGAATATGAGTAGAGGTTCCATGATATTAACACTTTCGCTGCCAAGCCTAAGTCATTCCCATTGCCATTTACTATATTTTGTGTGTTATTGTTTACCAAAACCCTGTTATTTCTTGGCAAGAGCACATATATTATCACACATAATCATTTACAAGCAGAAAACCAAAGACGAATATACTCGTCGTTGTCAATAGGAAGGCAGAAGGACTAAAACAAATAATAAATCAAACAGATGGATAAAATAAAGAAAATGGAATAAAACGAGACACATTGCGAAAATTGGCAACAAATACAAATTCGCTATTGTCGATTGGCAAAAAAAAATTTGCTAATTCAAAAGCTTGCATGTTATTATTAATTTAAAGTAGGACGAGTATAGTCGTCCTACAGAGTATCCCGCACTGCCAAGACGAGTATACTCGTCGATTATGCTAAAATAACTATGAATGTGTAGAAGTAACACATATTTTTGAACAGTCATTGCTGATCTTTGATGTACACCATAACCGTATTGGTATAGTGGAGAATAATGAACACAAGTCATGTTGCGATGTCTTCAAAACAGTGAAACATTTGTTAGCTTGGGATCCATATAATATCGGGAACGATACTCTACTACAAGAAGCTAGGTCGTAATCCTGATTAAAGAGTTATAATATCAGTCAGTAATGAATCGTTTTTTCGCTACTCATAAGCACTCACGACATTTTGAATATAAGTGAGTCAACAATATTGAAATGCGTACAACGTTGACATCAAACTCATACCATACGAAATAGGTTTGATTCATAAGCGTACTCATTTACATGGATACATAACTTTATAAAAATACTTATAGTACTTGTAAATGATTCGAGTTACTCGAACCAAATTGTACAGTCTTAGTTATCATAACATCATACGTGTTGTTAAATATGAATACATGTGATGAGTACTTTAAAACCATGTTATTCCATGTTCCATGATATTAACACAGTATACTCGTCCGACAGGGTATCCCGCACTGCCAAGACGAGTATACTCATCCTACTATATTATAACATGCAGGCTTTCGAATTAGCAATTTTTTTTTGGCAGTGCGGGATACCCTGTTAAAGACGAGTATACATGTGTGTGCATAGGTGTTAAAATAACTATGAATGTGTAGAAGTAACACAAATTAATGAGTATGATTCGATTCTACACATATTTTTGAATACTCATTGCTGATCTTTGATGTACACCATAACCGTATTGGCATGATGGAAAATAATGAACACAGGTCATGTTGCGATGTCTTCAAAACAGTGAAACATTTTTTACATCACGGAACAAAATTCGTTATATTGAGATTCATATGATATTGGTAACGATACTCTACCAGACATAAGTCAACGCCTCAATTCTATAACGTTCTAAGTGTACTTAGATTCAACGTTTTCTAACATAAATACTAACAAAATTTGGTTAAGATGCGCCGATCAGTTCTGAAGTTATAGGGAAAAATCTACTTAGAATAACCGTATAGTCGTATGTTGCGTGAAAACGTTGAGAGCTTATAACTCAAAACAAACTTTTTCGACTTAGAATGTTATAGAATGGAGGCGTATGAGTAGCCTTATTGAATTGGCATGTGGTGGGACCTGAAAGAGGTTACGGAAGTATTTACAAGATACCGTAAAGCTTTTAATTCCGAAAAAAGGAAATATTGAATTTCGTTTATATTATTTCGATTATAATACACAGACAAACATTTTCTGATTAATACTAGATTCGTTTGTGGCAATATGTTTGCCTTTTGCCTTTTTCATTTTTTTTTTTTTTTTAATATTTCTTTGCCTATTTTGAATCTACGTATTTAACCTTTTTATCCACCCCTTTTGGTTGCTTTTGTTCATTAAATATTTTCCAAACGGATTAACTGGCATGAAATTTGAGATGGAAATTGTTTGCACCGTAAACCGGTGTATTGGATTTTCTAGAGATGAAACAATTGATGGACAAGAAGATACTCACTCTGTCTGACATTCTGTGGCAAACGCAAATAAATCTTTAAAAAAAAACCCCCGTTTTGCACTCTTTCCCTTCGTCTCAGACGTTCAGTTCAGTTCAGACGACTGGCAGATAAACGGAAGAAGAGAGCGAGTGAGTGAGTGTGTAACAAAAGTGTCTTGTGTGTGATGAAATTCATGAGAAAATCTAAAGCAGCTGAGCTAAGCTAAGGCTAAGCTGTGTAATAAGAATGAAATGGACTCGAGATTTTGTGAGGGCCAACGAAAACATTAAGTAGGCAGTAGCCAGTCGAGGTTGTTAACAATTCTTAAGTGTATAAATGTGATACAACCAAATGAAAATCAATTTTAAAGAACAAAAAACAAAAAAAAAATACGTTAAAATTCTTAATAAAAACAAGAAAAATTATCAAAAGAGTTTCGAATATCATTGACTTGAACATGAGTTTTAATACAAAAAAAAATACAAAAAAAATATGAAAAAAAAATAAATCAAAACCATAAGATAAGATATGGGAAAGAGATTGTTGTCCTTTTTACATTAAAAAAAAACAAAAAATATGAATACAATGTGGCATGACTAGGCGAAAATGAAAATTGAAATGAAATCACTGACCGGGGCTATACACACAGGTTGGTTTCGTTGTACAACACTTGTATCTTGTATCGTATATCGTATTTGCGTTTATTATTCTTACGAAAGCTACAATCTAAACTCAGACTCAAACTCAGACTCAGACTAAAAACGTTGAAATGAAAAAGTGCTTTTTAATGGTTGCATTAGTGAAATTGACGACTGCGTCTAACTGCCGCCACCGCCATTAAAATTATAAACGCAATTATTATTGGACTAATGATCCACACAACACAACATCACTCTGTACTGTAAAGCCGTTCTCAAATACACACGATCTGATGCAGAAACCCAGTCAAACTACAAAACATCAGAGAAAAAGAAAAATTGGAAAGAAAGCGCTTCTGTTAAAGCCTTGTTTTGAAATTAACGTTGGAATCAATGAGTTATTGTGTCGATGTCTACACAACATCATTTCTGCCAAAGATGAGTCGAAGGAAAAACGTTTTTAACTCAATAAACACCAATTCATGCCGTCCGTCTCATTATTATTACGCGCGTACCGTTTTATTTCAAAACTCATTCACTTCCATTACATCAAAGTGCATACTCTGCGAAGTTTTTTTTTTATTTTTTTTCAATTTCTTTCTTTTATTTTTGCCTTTTTAAAGCGTTTTTTTCTTAAGACTCAAATGGTTGGTTGGTTGTTTGGTTGGCTGGTGCTTTTCTTTCCATTTTTTTTTTCATGTTGCAATTTTTTTGATGCCACTATTTAAAAACCATGATACATGTGCTTAAGCCCAGATCACTAGATAGAAAGGCACAGTGCTTCCCAGTTCAAACATAATCGCTATTATCAAAATTGCAATAAAACTCTGCTTTGTGTTACATTCCAATGAAATTATATCCTGTTTTACATTGTTTATTGAAAAAAAGGAAATTATACTCCTAGAAATTCAATAATAGTATGTACTTGAATACTTCTAAAATACTCACTGGAGTCACTCGAATTGTTTATAAGTATTTTTTAAGAGTTATAAATCTAAATGGGGAGGCTTATAAATGGAACATATTTCGAATGGTTTGAGTTTGTACTTATAATTCAACATGGTGTTGTGAGTATAAATGAATCAGAGTACAGAGTTAAATTTCAATATTGTTGACTCACTTGAAGTCGCCGTAGTTTAGTAGGTAGTTTGTTGGCTTATTAGATGAAAAGCCAGAGTTCGAGCCCTAGGCCAGACATGAAAACAAAATACAAAAAGTATTCTTCGGCGATTTCTGACATAAACTCTAAGAGTAAATAAAATTGCCATGAAAAGTTTCCCAAAAAAATCTGTCGTTCGGAGTCGACTTTAAACTGTAGGTTCCGCCACTTATGTATAAAATTAACGTACACAACATAAGTGATGTGAGACTGAAGGGTTGTAATGACCAATTATGTATGTATGTATGACTCAATTGTATTAAAAATTTCATGAGTGCTTATGAGTAGTGAAAAAACGATTCATTGATGATCTCTGAGGCCTACCAAGTATAAAATATGTGTCTTGGTCTCCCTCATCACAGTATCTGCATATTCAGCTAGAAGCGAAACCATACTAAAGCGAATCAGACGCCGATAATAAAGGTAAATAGATCAGTCATAGTATTAAGAGTAAGCCCAGTAGTCTGAAAAGACTGGCTGTGGAAACGAATCTTTGTAGGCAAATGAAACCGAGGTGGACCAGAAAACACCTGTGTGATCTTATAATGTAAGTGGGTGCGCTGTAGTATATTTATTAAGGGATCTGATGTTAAATTTTCTTATAGGCTGCTTAACTACGGCTGTGTTTTCCAAGCACAGGCAATTTTCACTATTTTTCTCAGACAGCCAGGCCACAATTAAGTCCTTAACGAACATACATAGTTTAAAATTATGGATAAGAAGAGAAATGAAACACTTTTGTCTTTAAATCACATACATACATAATTGGCCATTACAACCCTTCAGTCAGGATTACGGCCTAGCTTCTCACACCACTTATGTTGTGTGCGATAATTTTATACATGAGCGGCGGGACCTACAGTTTAAAGTCGACTCCGAACGACGGATTTTTGAGAAGCTTTTCATGGCAATATTTACTCTCAGAGTCTTTGCAAGAAATCTGCTGAGAGGAATTCGCCGAAGAAATATTTTTTCGTTTTGATGTCTGACCTGGAATTCGAACCCGGGCCTTATGTCTAATAAGCCAACACACTACCCATTATATCACGGCGACTGTCTTTAAATCATATGGCCATATACATAATCGTTTATTACAATCCTTTAGTCAGGATTATGAACATAGTTCTTCAGGCCACTTATGTTGCCTGTCTTAATTTCATATATGAGTGGTGAGACCGACAGTTTAAAAACGGCTCCGATCGAAAGATTTTTGAGAAACTTTTCATGGCAATTTTATTTCTTTCGCAGAGTTTTTGCCAGAAATCTGCTGAGAAGAAGTCGCCGAATAAATATTTTCATTTGTTCGTTTTGATGCCTGACCTGGAGTTTGAGCCGTGGCCTGACATAGGCATACCCAAAGCCTTGCCTTTTTGTTTAATGACTTCTGCGGTAACTGCAGGACTGAGAACGACCAAGAGACTGTCTTTCACTTCATGTGTGTCAATGCCTTGGTCTTTAAATAAAGAGCCATAGCTCTCCAAGTTTTTAGAGTTAAAATTTATATTGGTTATGATGAGTAAATAAACCTTTGAAGTAATTTTTGCTTTAAATGCCCACTGTGCCTTTAACAATACAGTAACTGCCACTTGCAACATTTTGGCAAAAGCATAGAAAACAAAGAAGAAGAAGAAGAAATTTACCACTAACATTTTATGCCTTGTCATTTGTACACTTAATGGATATTCTTCACCACAAGAAAAAAAAATTATGAAATAAAAAGAAGAAACGCAATAAAAAAATTTGCCCGTTTTTTTTTTCTATAATTTTCCTTGCATTTCAATTTGATTGTGTTGCAAGCATAAGCAACATTTGCAATCAAAATTTAAATCACAAAGAATACCAAAAGAAAATTATTAAAAATGGAAAAATGGAAAAATCCATAAACTGTGGCATGAATTTCATACAAAACAAAATTTTTCTTTAAAGAAAAACTAACTCTCATTAGCATTAAATGAACGAGAATTTTGTAGCAAAAAAAAGTGGCCAAGCATTTTAGTGGCAATATGGGGAATAGGCAACAAGAGGAATATGTGCATAGGTAGACTGGCCGACCAGGCATAAGTTGGCATTCCTACTAGTGCGGTCATTTCTATTCATGTGGCTTAAATAGAATCTCAAAGACCACAATTTTCTGTTTTTCTGTTGTAATTGTAAACTCTTAAAGTTAAAAACTTTTGTAATACCACTGGCCAAGAAATGAGACACACAGAGAGACGGACAGACAGAGAGAACGAATAGAGAGGAAAACAGGCCAAGAGTTAGAAAAAGTTGAGGGCAAATGTGTTGTTTAGGTATTCATGCAGTTGAGGAGGAAGTAAAGGAAAACTTTTAATAGATTATGCGTATGCGCCCCACGTCATCATTGTGGTAATAAAAACCCCAAATGCAATTGCAATGCAGCAGTGTTAGCAGTGTTAGTGGTTCTGGTGCTGATGGTGGTGGTGGTGGTAGTCACTATCAAATGGCGGCATCGGTATAAGATCAATGAAATGGAAAGACTTAAAAGACACAATCCATACCACATCACAGCAACAGCAGCGCAATACCAGCGGCATCATTATGCAAATAAATCCATGATGCATCATTCATTTCTATCATATGCACACAAACACTCACATACGCCAAAAGAGTTAGCAAACGGAGCACTACAGTGGAAGAGGAGAGGCGAAGAGAGAGAAAGAGAGAGAAAGAGAGCAGAAGAAGAAAAATGCAAATGTTTTAAATCGTTTTGACTTGATTTAGAGGTTGTAATGACTTGGCTAAAGGTATCAGTTTACTTAGTTATACGTTAATGATATCCGGTTACAGCAACAGCAACAACAACAGCAACAACACATACTATTTTATAACAACAACAATAACAACAACAACAACAGCAATAAAAAATAATAAAAAAAAATAATCTAAAATCAAATTAAATCAAGTTAAGCAGTAAATATAAGTGAGGCTATGTTGCTATTTTAATAGCAAAAAAAAGAGCGTATCAATTGAAACCGTTGTCACATGGTTTACAACGGCGGTATAGTTATTGTTGTTGTTGTTGTTGCAATTTTTTTTATAGCAAAAATAATAAAGCCCGAGTAAGTATCAAAAACCAAAACCACACACAATTCCAAACAAACTATGCTGCGGTTTGTTTATTTTATTATTAAAAGCAGTTCTTTAATATACGTTTTCTTTTCTTTTCATCATTTCCCTACCACCCTCCCTCCAGCTCTACAATTTAGGAAAATTATTAAGAAAAAATAGAAAAAACTTTTTTCTTTTTTTTTACTCTAAGAAACACTTGTCTGTCTGTCTGTCTGCCTCTCAAACTAGCTTTTTAAAATGTTTTTTCATTCCGCTGCTGTTGTTTATAATTGCGCGCTTGCATTACTCACTCACCTATTTTTAGCCGCTGCTGCTCTGTCTCGTTGTCGTCGATTTTTAAACCAATTGCCAACTTGTGTGGGATTTAGGCCCGTCGCTTTGGCCAGTTCACGTTTTTTCGTTGGATTCGGATAGGGATCCTGTAGGTACCATTCACGCAATAAACTTCTTGTTCGTTCCTTAAAGCAGTGAGTCTTTTGTTCACCATCCCAGATGGTAGGCGGTAGCGGGAATTTTTTACGTACACGATATTTATCAACTGGACCTGGAAAAGAACACAATTCAAAACAATTTAAATCAAGTTTCCATAAAATCTATAAATAAAGTGAAAATTAAATGATATTATTGATTAGAGGCCTATTCAGTAAGAAAGAAACACTTTCGCAACGGCGCACCTGTACCACACTTGGCAATATTTCACAACGATGTGACTGACCGTACTGTTACATTATTCGCGAAGATGAAAGTGAATTCTGTGTAAATACGGCATCAGCCTATGTGGACCAATAAGTAATTGCCGTATTGACATAACATCAGCCATTGTGATGCACGAATTAACTATCGTATATACACGGCAGCTGTTGCGGAGAGGGTTAATAAACCTTTAGGAAAATATGCATTATTTTGTTCAATTGCATATGGACATGGATGCAACTTTACCAGACATTACTCCTCTAGGACGAGTATATTGAAAAATCACTGCCACGATATAGATTTCCTATAAACTCACGTTCTTGAGTGCACATCAGGTCAACGCAATTGCTTATGTGTATACCAGAGATCAACAATGAATATTAGAAAAAGATGAGTAGAATCGAATCATACTCATAAATTCTGATACTTCTACGCATTCATATTTGAATATCATCGAACCTCTACTCATATTCAAAGTTTGAAGTACTCATTACACTCATACATAACAACACGTATGAATTTGATGATGTTCGACTCTCTTTAACTCAACATTTACACGAAGCACAATATAACTATGATTCGCATACGAATAATAAAATACTCACTAAAAGGTTGGGTGTTTGCTGCGTTTTTTATTTTCTCTTTTTCTAATGCTATGAATCTAAATGAGTAGGCTTATGAATCAAACATATTTCGAATGATATGAGTTTGATATCAACGTTGTTCGCATACTCATTGCAACCTATGCTTATAAATCAACGTGTTGTAATGTGTAGTTAAATTTCAATATTATTGGCTCACTTATATTCTAAATGTCATGAGTACTTATGAGTAGCGAAAAAACGATTAATCTCTGGTTTATACTGATAAGGCAACCGACAATCCGTTTAGTTGACATACATACATTTAAGGTGATTCAATTATGCCTTTCTATTGGCAAAAAATTAAAGCAATTCGATTTACGCTATCAATATTCAATTGGTACCAGATTCCCACTGTCATCTGTACGTTCTAGAGTTATCAGAAATGAAATTTGTAGCGGGATTTCGCTGATCAAGGGATGTCCATTCAAGTCACCGTAGTCTAGTAGGTAGTGTGTTGGCCTCTTGAACGTGGGGCCGTAGTTTCGACGTAAATTGAAAAAACGTTAATCGAGGCGACGTAAATCGAAGGATTACTGTATAATCAAACGTTTTATCAACAATTTTCTTCCATATACTCTGCCAAATCCTATAATTTTTCTCACCGCTGTGGTATACAATAAATCAATGGCCATTAACAATTCGTAACACAATGATATTCAATCAGAAATCCTTAATAAAACATTTTAAAATGAAAAGTTTAATTTGATACTTACCCAACGAGCGTCCTCGCAGCTTTTCAGCCTCAATATAATGGGCCTCCAGCCACATGGCCTGTAATTTGCCATACGAGGCTTTAGTAAATTTATGATTTTCAATTATTGCATAAAGTTCCCTGTAATAAAATCAAAAGAAAACCCAAAAAATTAACACAAAAACATTGTTAATATTGTATATTAATATTGTATTGTATCATAAAAAAAACTACAAAAAATACAATCAATAAATTGAAGTGGATTTGAGTTCAATTCTTATCATATATCCTGCCCTCCTCTCAGATTGTAATTTACGAACCCTTATTACAAGAAAATCAAATCCAACTAAACAACCAACCGACTCTGTGGGATATTCAAGAATAAAGAAGAAAAAAATATTCTTTAAAATTACGATCACAATGATTACGAATAAAAATAATAAAAAAAAGGTGTCTGGCTGTCAAGTCTACAGGTTCATAGGTTCACCTGTCAATAACAGATTTTGAAATAATTTTTTTTTTTTTTTTCTTGTTGAAAAAGGAATTTCAATAACATTGTGTGGCTTTTATTAATACTCGTACTCGTAATGCATTGAATAATTTTGTAAATCATTTGCACACCTAAAATGTTTGTGTGATTTATTAAGAAAACTACGATAAATATTTGCTTTCCTTTTAGATTAAAAAAAAAAAAACAAATAAAATTTTAATAAAAGTTAAATTAAATTAAATATTGTGTATTGAATTGAAAATATTCTTCTTTTTTTTAAACCGAAACAAACAATTTTCATCACTTTATAAACCTAAACACGCCATTTAAATGTCTGGAAATCTTTAATAGAAGATTAAAGGCCTTGTTTATATTATAAGAACTAAATAAAAAAATAATAATAAAGTGAAGTATTTCTGTTTATTAATTTAAATTTTTTTTCCGCTAGGTTATGTCAGATAAGCAATTAGTATTCAAAAAATTGAGTAGAATCGAATCATACTCATAATTTCTGATACTTATACGCACACATTCATTCTTATTTTAATATCATGGAACCTCTTCTACATACATACATAATTGGCCATTACAACCCTTCAGTCAGGATTACGACCTAGCTTCTCACACCACTTATGTTGTGTGCGTCAATTTTACAATTTAAAGTCGGCTCCGAACGACAGATTTTTGAGAAGCTTTTCATGGCAATTTTTACTCTCAGAGTCCTTGCCAGAAATCTGCTGAGAGGAAGTCGCCGAAGAAATATTTTTCGTTTTGATATCTGACATGGGATTCAAACTCAGGCCTTTCGTCTAATAAGCCAACACACTACCCACTAGACCACGGCGACTTTCTCTTCTACTCATATTTAAAGTTTGAAGTACTTATCATATTCATACTTAACAATACGTATGATGTTGTTAATACGATGCTCCATAACTCAACTCAACACGAAGCACAAAATAAGTATGAGTCGCGTGCGAACACTAAAATACTCACTAAAAGTTTATTTATTTGCTCTGCTTGCTGGTCAGTATTTTTTTTTTGCTTATGCGCCTTTCTCCTCTTTTTGTAAATGCAACAATAACTAAGACTATAAATTTAAATGAATGATTCGAGTCACTCGAGTAAATATTTTTCTAAAGTTATGAATCTAAATGAATAGGCTTATGAGTCAAACAAATTTCGAATGGTTTGAGTTTGATGTCAACGTTGTACAAGGAGTACATAGTAAAATTTCAATGTTGTTAACAACAATTGACGCACTTATATTCAAAATGTCATCAGTAATTATGAGTAGCGAAAAAAACGATTCATTGCTACACTCTGATTCCGTTGTAACACCCTTATTATCTGTTCCATAAAATAAATAATGATTGGCACCTATAAACTGAATTCAATTGCTCTGTCGATCTCAAAAAACTCTGAAGGCGTGGCAGACTAAAAGCATTTCTTAGGACTTCATAGCTGATTGATGATTGAAAATGAATTCTAAACATTGGTCCCCATTGAAGCTGAAGTTTATGGTATTAAAACTAATTTGCATGAGGAATTATTTTGAATTATTTGAAAGTGTCAATAAAAGTATTGTTTTTACAAAAATGATAGCCATTGGTAATGCTGACGAATCGTTGTTAGGTGGGATTTCATCACACCAGTTCAGGCGAAATACGGAGGTTCTGGTAAGGTTTTCTTCTATCGCTTTCTAACCGATGAAAGTAATAATCGCCAAGCCTTTTGGAGATTTAAGCAAACATGCTTTCCATTGGATAATTTATATTCTGAGAGTCAGAGGCTCTTGATGTCCTGTACATGAAAATTCAATGTTTAGTGCGCTGAAATCATTATTTTTGTAACTGATTAAAGAAGCTCTAAGTGTCCTTAGATGTCACTTGTATTCGATTGAAATTGGAAAACAACTCTCGTGTATGGGACATTGCGTTGTAGTCTATTTTGCTTCTTCTAGATGAGAAGGCAAGGTTAGGACTTATTCATTGCAGTAGGATATTCAACTCAATTGATTCATTACTGCAATGTCGTAATATAACTTTTATTTTGCTATTCTATCGCAACTTCAACAGAATGTGCTCGAGGAAACTAAAGGGACTTCTTCGCAGAAATCGCTTCTGTCACGTAGAGTCCACATTCATTCGGGGAGAAATCGCTTGAGGATCTAGCAATGCATTATAGATAAGAGGAAATGTAACTCTCTTCCCGCAGAAGTTTCTTCTTTCCACTCCCTTTCATCTCCCTATCATAATCTATTTCCCTAATAATTCCAACACAATGCATGTATGCACAACTAAAGATCATACCATGAGTGTGGGTTGTATTAAGGCAAATATGTTTGCTGGGTTGTAATTAAGAAAGCCACTGTGATTGTGAATTAAATTGAAGTGTTTTTTATTATTAATCTGGGTAATCTAATACCTGTTGTTTATTGTTTTTTCTTTTTTTGTTTTAATAAATATTTTAGGATATCTTAATTCATTTAAATTTGATTTTAAATTTTAAAGAAATTCCTCAAGTGTATGGTAATCTGATCACTTCACAATAATAATGTGAAGAAAGAAAGAAAAAAACAGCAGGAGAAGAAGCACAGAATATCAACGGAAGCCTTTCCGTCTTGATCATTTTCAAAAAGAACAAAACATTAGTTGGGCCTGACAAAGCGGTGTTATTTTCTGATGACAAGCGACAGCCAAAGACCAGCATGGAACACAGAGCCAGCCATGGAAGACAACCATTTATCTACATACATTCATATGTTCCAAAGCATACAAATTAATGTGTTGTTGTAATGAATAATAAATTATAATGATAATTGGAACAATAGACGCAACGACGCAACGACTTTTTTCTTCTTTTTATTCTTTTTTTTTTTGCAAAATGTTAATTGATGATAAATTAATCACATTGTTTATCAATTTAGCAAAAATTCTATTCTTCAGCTTCAATTTCAACTTCAGCTTCAATTTCAATATGAATTCGTTTCCAGCAGCATCAGTACCAGCTTCATTTATCGTACTCTGATCATCCTCACGATCGCGATCACGATGATCATCATCACGATCATGTTGTTGTCATTTGCCCTGTTTTATTGTGTTCTCATTATGCAAATTCCACTCCTTAATGAATTCAGTTGATGTCTGATTATTCTTCTTTATTTTAGCTTTTCATAGCAAATTTATCGTTTAAGAATTAAAGATCATGTTACCCACCCCAACAGTTAAATAGGAAAAGAAGTCTTAAAGTGATTATAATTCAACACAAAACTTAACTTATTTTTTTTTTGCTCAATACAAATCAAATCAAATCGGAGGAGGAGGAGGAGGAGGGATATTTTAGCACAATTTAAGGGAAATATTTAAAGGAATTTGAAAGAAAGTACCGGACATTGAAAAGAATCTGAATTCTTAACTTCAAAGCTAGCAGGATTTAAGGATTTTTCTAAAAGATTTTTTACTTTTTGTATTACACCAACAAATAACCAAAGATTTTTATAGGTTAGGTTAGGTTAGAGGATGTGCACCTGTCGGTCAAGAAAAGCACAGTAACCGGAGGTCGAAATTGACCCATTGTACATTGTTCTTAGGGGAGGAAGGAAATGGAGGATATAGGAATGTAGGGAAGGGGAGGGAGAAAAAGATTTTTATAAGTATTAGAAGAAAATTAGTCTTTACTTACTTAAGTCAAGACTACAACCTAGCTTCTCACACTACCCATGTGGTATGTGTTAATTTTATCCATGAGACATGGGACATGCAGCTTAATGTCAACTCCGAAAAGCAGATTTTTGAGAAACTTTTCATGGCAATTTTTATTTTACTTGCACAGTTTTTGCCCGAAGACTGCTGAGAGAAACACTCACCGAAAGAAATATTTTCTTTTCAGATTTCATCGCGATGTCTGAGCTTGGGTTTTGAACCGCGGACTTGTGTCTAATAAGCTAACACACTAACTTATAGATTAAATCGAAAATTTTTATTTTCTACCAAAAACTCTGACCATTTTGTTTGGCGTTGGAAAAATTTTCGAGTATCTTCCAAACGGAAGTTTGTATTCAATTTTATTAGAACAGCAGGTACAGAAAACGGGCAAGAAATACTATGTGCAGACTGGTCGTCTTTCTAGTACACAACTCCTAGCTTAGTAAAGTATTTGACAAGCTAAGGCCACTAGGAAAAAAAGTAGAATCCAAGACTTAGATGTATTCATGACAATGAGCCAGCAAATGATCTTACGAGGGGGAACTCTTATGCAATTGTTGTGGCCCGAACCTTTGTATTGAGTTTAAAGGAGTTTGAGATGATATTTTCGGCAATAGGGTAAGCAGTCAAAGTTTGAGAGACTCTAAATCTATGATGAGTAAGTGTAATAGAAAAAGATTTAAGATGTGCTTCAAACTTTCCATAAGAAGTCTAAATATAGTATCAGGGTTTCTGATCGAGATCTATAGGTTGCCTCTACTCTAGCGCCTCTACACAACGATTTTTACATAAAAAAGAAAGAGGTTCGAACACTCTTCTCAAGCTCAAGTCTTATTGGACAAAGTCTTGCATCCATAAGTAGCACGGGAACTACTGGAAACTCAAAGAAAACTTATTCAAACTCTATATGTAGATACTGTGCTGAATCACCACGATACTCCTACATTTACACCAAAATAGAATTCTGAAGTTTATCAGGACAATTGGCTAAAGGGAGATATTATAAGAATACACTCTCCAGACGGATTGGTCTACTCTGCTACTTCTACACAAGAATAATGGCCATGGCAATGCCTAGGTTAGATTAATCCTGTTGAAAATAAATTCATGAGACATGTTTTATTGAAATTCAAATCGCTATGAGCAGTAGAATGAAACAGAAGGTAATTACTTCATTCCAAAATACAGTTTGAATGCATACAAACGACCTTTCCCAAATCCCAGGTCGTTAGGCCTCAGACAGCCTAATTGTTATTAATTGATTTCCCTTCGGTAAGGCGACTTATAGTGCCTTACAAAATTTTTCGAATTTAACACGACCTGCACTCGACTTAGATTCTCAACAACGGACTTTATCTTGTCTAACAAAGCTTTTTCGTTATATTCCTTTAGTCCGCGCCCTGCTTTTTTGTAAGAATTTTGAATGAGTTCTTCGGATCTCCTTGTTAAAATGAAACCTTGGCTTCAGGACCAATACTTTTCGCAATAGATTAAAGTAAGTTGCACTGGAGGATATTAAGGTCATCTACCCTCTATTAACTTCTATTTTAACCAGTAGACCCAATGTTTTACCACGTAAAGGAACCAAAAACCAATAACACTTCTCTAACGGTTTGTATTACTTTATGCCGCTGGAGATTTTTATGTGGACAGTGTCAGTAATTTGCTTTCTGTCATGTAAAGATTGTAGAGCCTCAATACATGATCTCCAGTTTCGTTTATCCATTGACGTATTTTTGATACTTTAATCCCGTATTCTTGTCGTTCGAATAGAGGAGAATGCTGCGGCTAGATGAGTATTTGATGAAGAGATTTGCAGAAGTCGGCAAAACGAACGACCTTGTTTGCATTGGAAGAACCAGATTGAAGAAGCCCTGTCATCGATTTGTGTGACTAACTGGCGTAGGCGCGCAAAAAGCAGAGGCACCGGGAAGGATGCGTTACGGCAGCCCGAAATCTGTTAATCAGGTTGTTAATGGCCAGTTAAGTAAGTCAGTAATCCCGCACTCTTTTCCGCTACTCTATGGAATTTAATCTATTGAAGCTGGCCTTCTAGGTTCCACAATCTTAGAAAATAATTGACCTGATGTTTGAATTAAATTTCCTGTTTTTGACTGTCGTTAATAATTCTATTTAAAATCAAAAGTTGTCAACGTATACTGTGGTATTTGCGGCAACTTTGAAAGTTCTGGGTATATCACTCTCACTACCTTCGTATTCCTACATTATTTTCAGGACCACTCAATTGGTAAGGGAAAGGGGACTAGAATTTGTTAACGTACGGCTTAGAGGACCATATTCTTTATAAAAATAACCTACAAAATGGTATTTTTTGACTCTATCGTAAGGCCGCCGCCCTATCAACCCGACGGACACTAAATTTATTTCTTTTCCTTTTTAGAAAATTTTGAAAATTTCTTGCATCTCTTCAAATATTGAAACAAATATTTAAAATTATTCTTTCCAAACTATTTCGACACACCCACGCACACACACACTAATTTAATTACCTGAAGTTTCCAACATGATATGCCACAACGGCCCGAGCCCTGAGGACAGCTTCACAATTTAAAATTTCATGCATATTCGGCAAGGCCACTGGTAAACTCCAGAGAAATCTGGCTAAACGTTCAATATCGCCAGAGTCCTCCAATGTTTTGCAAACGATCTCCACTTGTGCGGCGGAAAAGGCAAGCGTCGGTACGGCCAATATTGGACTGGGTGCTATAATTTGATGTGCGGGTGCGGGTGCGAACGATTCTGTTGGAGGTTGTTGCTTGCCCTCCGTCGGTCCAACGGCCATTTTATTCGTTGAATCCACTGTGAACAAATTCGCATACTATACACGGAACAGCGATAATTTTTATTGGCGTTGTTACACGGTTTCTTATTTTCTCTGGGATACTCTTTTTTTTTTTTTTTGCTTTTTCGTTTTCTTTTTTCGTCTGTTTTACGAACACATGAAAATAATGATAAAATAATTCAAAAGCGGTAAAGATATTTTAAAGGATATTTTTTTTTTTTTTTGTTTACTTCACAGATTTTATGTTAAGCTTTTGCTAAGGCGTGCTAGAGGGATGTGATTTTTTTTATATTTAAAAAGAATTTTTAATTTTTTTTTTCTATTTTTGTTTGATTTAAATTATTGCCAATTTTGTTTTGACGTTTTTTTCAATTGTACAATATTTTGCCATAAAAAGTCTAATTATGCCTTGGCATCTCTCGCTCTATTATGGTCACAGTTCACTTCACTTTATTCACCATTTTACGTTGTTTTATTTCTAGTTTCTTTATCAATACACAAGCAGTCCATTTATTTAATTCATTTTTTTTATTAAAAAAAAAACAAAAATTGTTTTAAACCTTAAGAGGTTATGCCACAAGATTCCTCATTTGGCTGGCTTGAATTCGAGAGCGAGCAGCAGCAGCAGCAGTAGACAGTTAGGCAGCCAGTAGCCAGACATTTAACGCTTCGCAATAATTTTATCTTAAAGACGCGCTTTGATTTCTGCATTAGACAGGGTATAATAACAAACTAAATGGCTCCAAGTGGCTGAATGCCAATGAGCAATGCTACGAATTTGTTACTGATACGGTTGCGATATCGCTATCCTCTAATGGAGTGAGTGCAGCTGCACAGTTAGCCAGTCAAACCTCTATGCATACGAGAGGCAGGGATTTGAATTGAATTCTTTTTGTTGTTTGTCTTGTTTTTTTTTCTATTATATTAGCCTTGTTTTATATTCTTTATGATTATTTTTCACAATTTTCTTGATTTTTCTTTTTTTTTTTTTAGATTTCCATCAAAACGATATGTTTTTTCTTCTTTTGTTCTTTTTTTTTAATTGAGGTTAGTTATAGTTGTTGTTGTTATTGTTAACGAAACCACGACCGTTAATGTAAGCTTAAACCACGTCCACGTTTATTGTAAATTAACTAAGAAAAAAACGCGAACCATAAAAAAAAGATGAAAATATTTATTTAAAGGAGTAGTTAACATTTCATTGAAACCGTGTGTGGTGGTGTCGCCGTTATTGTGCGCGAATCGATAACGACGGCCAACTAAACGAATTAAACCAGTACGGCAAGAATGAAAACAAAAAACTCTCACACACACACGCACATACACTTGCTTGCACAACTCCTTAACACACGACACGATAGCGAAAATTGTTGTTTATTTTGATTGAAATGTTTAAGAGATGCGTTGCGTTACGATGCGATGCGCTCAAATTTAAAATTAACTCATCACCGTTCCAATAGCAGATACGATCTGAGTACTTTGAAATGGATGCGAATGAGACACAGTCGTCGTTTTTGAGACAAAACAAAACACAAAACAATAGCAAAACAAACAAAAACACACACAAAAGGAGGCGTCAACCTCTTAATATAATTCCACTTTTTTTTTTGTTCTTTTTCCTTTTCATTTCTCTATTTTGCTACTCATTCTTCCTTCCCAACAATGCTATAGAAAGCGTTCTCTTTTTCTCCATTACGGCATAAATGCAAAGCATACAATGTAATAATGAAATGTAATATATTGTGTTCCCTTTCTAACACGACGCCATTTATATTTTATATTTACCCTACTACTCGCATACAATACGTTTAACAAGCTGTATAATATACCAAAGAGACAAACACAAAAATAAAATAAAAATAAATCATCATTATATGTATGTACTCCTTTCTTGCTATACTGTTCTCTCTCTCTCTCTGTCTTTTTCGATGAAATGCCTTAGAAACAGTTTCTTCTCTCTCGCTTTGTCTCTTTTTACTGTGTATTTGTAAGTAGGTATGTATGTATGCATGTGTGTGTGTGTGTTTTGTAAAAGAGAGAGAGCGAAAGGAAAAAAAAGCTATTAAATATGATGATATGACTAACGACGACGTTGGCCTGACGTTTTAAATACGTTAAAAAAGAAAAAGAGTACCTACTGGTTGGTACTCGTTTGTAATTTTTCTTCTTCTGTTTTTTTTTTTTGTTTTTTGTTCCTTTTCAACTGTTCAAGCTTATTTGACAGTCGTTTAGTCAATGTGTTAAACTAACAGTGAGACACAGCTGTATGGCATGTATGTATGTGTGTGTGTGTGTGTATGAATGCGTTTGTTTATTGTATTTATTTTATTATCCTTCGTCGTTTGCCGTTATTGTTATTGTAGCATTTGCTATTGTTGTGTTATTGCTATTGTCGTTGTCGTTATTGTTGTTGTTGTTGTTATTTCGTATTATTATTATTGCCACATTATGTTCAGCTGGGCGAGATCTATTTACTTTTCGTTTTGATAATTCATTAATGGATTACGAATACAACACAGTTAAAAAATACAATACAGTGGGCAACAATACAAGAAATGTTTGTAGTTTAATTAAAAATCATTAAAAGAGTAAAACACATTGGAGGCATTAAATGCTAAGCTGCAATCTATTAAAAATAGAATAGCTGTACGCGAGTGTATGGCTGTACGCGCCACTGACATCACTTAAGCTAATTTCTATATTTGATTGCGGTTATGTTAATAGAGAAGAAGTCGCCATAGTCTAGTAGGTAGTGGGTTGGCTTATTAGACGTAAAGTGCGAGTTCAAATCCCAGGTCAGACATCCAAACGAAAATACGAAAATATTACTTCGGCGACTCCTTCTCTGAGAGTAAATAAAAATTGCAATGAATAGCTCGAAATCAACTTTAAACTGTAGGGCCCGCCACTTATGTATGAACTTACTTACTTACTTACTTACTTACTTAATTGGCCATAACAACCCGATTAACGGATTTCGGCCTGCCGCAATACATCCTTCCAGGCGCCTCTGCTGCTTGCGCGCCTACGCCAGTTGGTCACACCAATCGATGACAGGGCTTCCTCGACTTGGTCCTTCCAACGGATACAAGGTCGTCCTCTTCGCCGACTTCCGCAGATCCTCGCATCAAATACCCGTTTCGCCGGAGCATCCTCCTCCATTCGAACGACATGGCCGACCCAGCGCAGCCGCTGGATATTAATACGCTGCTCAATGTCTATGTCGTTGAGGAGCTCATACAGCTCACTGTTAGATCGGATGCGGAAATCATCGCCAACTCGCACAGGACCGAAGATCTTACGTAGGACTTTCCTCTCGAATACCCTCAAGGCTGCTGCATCAGTTCTTAATAGGGTCCATGCCTCTGCGCCATAAAGAAGCACGGGTAAGATGAGCGTCTTGTAGAGTATTAGTTTTGTCTTGCGAGAGAGGTCTCTGCTACTCAATTGCCTATTGAGACCATAATAGCACCTGTTGGCAAGAGCAATCCTGCGCTTGATCTCCAGACTGACATCATTTTCGGTGGTAACGGCGGAGCCAAGGTAAATGAATTCCTTGACTGTATCAAAAGTATAGTTATCGGCCGTAATCTGAGAATCAATACGTCGAACGTCTCTACTTGTCGACAACATATACTTTGTTTTGCCCTCATTTACTGCCAGACCCAACTTCTTAGACTCCCGTTCAATAGCGCTAAAGGCAGCAGCACTTTTTTGAAAGATAGTGCCATTGCGATGCACTCCTGCCTTACGCAGAACACTCTCCATGACGAAGTTGAAGAGGTCGCATGATAAGGGGTCACCTTGTCTGAAACCTCGCACGGTATCAAAAGGTTCGGAGAGGTCCATTCCTACCTTGACGGAGCTGCAGGAATTGCTCAACGTCATTCTGAATAGCCTTATCAGCTTCGCAGGTATACCGAGCTCAGACATTGCGGCATAAACACGATCCCTTATGGGGCTATCGAAGGCTGCCTTATAGTCGACAAAAAGATGGTGTGTGTCGACTTCTTTTTCGTGGGCCTTTTCCAGGATTTGGCGCAGTGTGAAGATCTGGTCTATGGTGGATTTGCCAGGTCTGAAGCCGCACTTATAAGGTCCAATCAGTGTTTTGACGAGTGGCTTCAGTCAATGAACTTAAAGCACACAATATAAGTGGTGTGAGAAGCTAGGCCGTAATCCTGACTGAAGGATTGTAATGGCCAATTATGTATGTGTGTATGTATGTAATGTTAATCTATAATTAGATGCATAAAATGTTGTTTTCAATGCGATCTAGGTATACAATATAACGATTAAAAACCGGAAAGAATATTTAAGTGGCACCATTGATAAAGAAATAATCAGTCACGGTCGCCGCCGTCTTTAAGATAATTAAAGCGTCAATTGGAAAATTGCTTTTTCTATGCTGAATTTTGTCAATGACTTGCATTTTTTACAATACATTTGTTGTGTAAATCGATCTTGTAAAGACAAATGGAATGCAGATACCGAGACTCATAGAGACTATTCGAGAGATTTCGTTGGCAAAGCTGTCTGATGCGTTTGATTGCATGCTAGAAATGAAATAAGATGAGTAGAGGGATGAGTTGGCAAAAAACGTCATTTCTACCCTTGACTAATGTCGTGAATGCTTTATTTATACAGAGTTATAGGACGTAAAAGCAATTTGAAATTCGATTTTTGTCGCCATAAGTCATTCGCAACTAGGGATGCCAAACGGGATCGATTTTTAAAAATCCCGGGATTCGAGATTTTGTAAATCCCGATCCCGAAATCCCGGAATATTTCGGGATAATTCGGGATCCTAAAATACCGAAAAATCATGGGAAAAATCGCGATTTTCTCCTAATAAAAAAAATATTTTGTTAAAAAAATCATTTGTATTCCAATTATGTATATAAGAATTATATATCATTGAAAATAAAATATAAAAACAGCAAGACAAAATGTAGCAAAAAAGCAGTAAATGCAGTAGTTGTAAGAAAATTATTTGGTTTCTAACAAAAAGATTAAAGCATCTAACATGTGATCTGAAAGGCTTGAACGAATTTTTTTCTCAACATACGCTGCCGTTAAAAAACACTTCTCGCAATCAACATTTGTTGGTAAAATAGTGCCAAGATAGCTGTGTGGAGCTTGTAAATATTCACCCCTACCACCTCCTGATGTAAATAAATCTATTTCTTTGGACAGTTGAATTTCTAAATCAATTACCCTATTAATTCGTTTTATAGGGTTGGTTTTGCATTCTTCGATGGAATCAAATAACTTTTTATCAATGGAAGTGAGGTTTTCCTGATCTGAGAAGCCATTATCGAAGTCATGTGATATAGAATTTTTTTTTAGGACCTTTTGTAGGGTCTAAATACATATGAATTCACAATTCCGAAAATGCCGAAAAATCCCGGGATAAGTTTTGAAAAATCCCGGGATTCGGGATTTCCCGGTTGGCATCCCTATTCGCAACATAAATCAAGGGAGATTACTGTGTAACATCTTAGGGAAGACTTTAGTTTGATAAATGAAATTCCTCCGTTTTATAGGGACTTATGATAATAGAAATCGAATTGCTGAATATTGTACAACTCAGTACATTTTCAATTTAATGTCTTATCATGCAAAAATAAAAGAGAATCCATAAAGAATGTGAATAAAAACTAAAATTCCTAAAGTTCTGCGACAATTTTTTTTTTTTTATTTCTTAACATTTTTCTTTAAACACACTTTTGGGCCCACTGTTATCAACAATGTATCGTTATTGTAGCAACGATAATAAATGATTTACGAGAAGCACAACAACACCATTGCAATGAGCTGAGCTGAGCTGAACTGAGAGCTGACATATGCATACACGAACACAAACACAGAATACGGTTTCTTTTACTTCATTTATATGGTTCTTGGTTGTTGTTGTTGTTGTTGTTGCTGTTGCTGTTGCTGCTGTTATAAGTGGTCGGGTATCGTTACCCTGTTTTACCAGAAAATTTGACGTTGCCATTAAGGCGTTGCGCATTATACCGGACCCCATATAATGTTTGCCTCGTCGTATACGAGTGTATTCAATACATTTAAACAGAACACAGCCATTCACAGCCATCAACAAGAACAAGAACAAGAACACAATGAAGCGAACAACTGAATGTACTACATTTGTACGGACATACATACGTAGTATGTACATGAATTCATACAATTGTATGCATACCTACATACATACATTGTACATACGTGGTGTTGTATGTATGAATGAAGAGATTTCTGTTTCGTATTGCAACCAAAAAACGAAAAAAAATACTTCTCTGTTGCACCCCTTATTTCGTTTCATAATGTGCCACACAACCATTGCAAAACCGTGCTGAGGCGAAAGAGTCATGTCATGGTGTTCCACTGCCACTTTTCATAAAGACGCGATACAATCGTTTGGAACGGTCGGCACATTCTAATGATGCTCGGGGAGGCTACTTGCTCTTTCGCTCATACGTATTGGACTGTTCTACGAATAGCTTAAAAGTACACACACAAACCCAACTACAGCAACAGCTACAGTTACAGTCACTGACACAGACACAGACACAGATTCACAAGCTTCATTATTTTAATAATTTTTTTTATTGTTGGAATGTCTGTAGGGAAGCCAAGGATGCTTAAAGGGTATATTTGTTGCCGATTTTCTTTCTCTTTCTCTCTTTTTGGCCATCGTTGCTTGTATTTCGAATGTTTTTCTCTGGGATTTGGGGTTTAGATGGATGGTTGTGGGTGCTGCAATTACAAAACAGTTGCGAAAAGTACCACAAATCTCTGAAAAACCATGGTTTTATTGTGGATTTATTTTGTTTTCATTTATAATTAAATATTATTTCTACAATGAAATTAATAAAAGAAAAGGGAGAGAAAGAAAGAGAGAGAGAGAGAGAGAGTGTAATAAAAATAATCAAAGTTAATGGAAATAAATAAAGGCAAGTTTAAAGGAACAGCTAAAGCTGTAATGAATATCTAGATCACTTTAAAATTGTAGTTTCTTGTATCAGCCTTTATAAATGATTCATCCGGTAGGCGCTCTGATCCCCGATTCCAATATAGGATCACTTTAACAGCAAATATATTACATAGAGCAGGCAGAGTTACCATTTTTTTTTTGAAAATTGCTGACATTGTTTCAGAAAACGACAATGGGTGGAATAATTGCTACGAAGTTTTTTACGCACAATAATAATTCCGTTGCTGGTGATGGTGAATTTTAAACGTAGATGTCTCAATTATTCGATACTAATCGGTCTAAAACTTATTTACGTACTTAATGGCTAACAATGGCTAACCCTTTAGTCTGTTTTCCTGCCTAGCTTCTCGCAGCACTCATGTGTGTGTTAATTTGATTCATAAGTGGCGACAAATTTTTTGAAAAGCTTTTATTTCCACTCGGTGATTTGCCAGAAGACTACTGATCATCCTCCCCGTGCTTCTTTATGATGCAGAGACATGGACCCTCATACAGCAGCCTTGAGAGTATACAAGTGAAAAGTCCTACGTAAGATGATGTCCAACTCCAATACAACAGTGAGCTGCAGAAGTTCCTCAAGGACATAGACGTTGTGCAGCATATTAACTTCCATAGAATGGAGGAGGATGCTCCGACCAGATGGATATTTGATACGAACATCTGCGGAAGTCGGCGAAGAGGACGACCTTGTTTCCCTTAAAATAACCAAATTGAATAATCCCTGTCATCGATTGGTGCGATCAACTGGCATAGGTGAGCAAGAAGCAGAGGCGCCTGGAAGAATGCGTTAAGGCAAGAAGGATCTGTTAAAACCGAAACCTGTTAATCGACTTGTTAATAGCCAATTAAGTACTTAAAGTAAGTGATTAAAATTTTTTATTCTCCATAGACTATAACAGGCTGATGCCTTGTTTAAACTCAGACGTTTTAACCGTTTATAGTAAAAGTTCATATTAAGACTTTGGTTTTAAATCAACAGCTTCATCGTTGATGAGAAAAAGCACACCCTTAAAGAATTTCTCAAAAATCTACTGTTCGGAATCGACTTTAAATTGTAGCTAGGTCGTGAAAAGCTAGGTCGTAATACTGCCTAAAGACTTGTAATGACCACGGGGATTTCTTTAAAACCCCGTATCATGGTTCTTAAAAACCTTGTACACTTGCTCATATTCCTTCTTGTTATATTCCATAATGAAATTGAATAAAAATTTTGGAATTTTTTTTTATGCGGCAAATTTTTTAATATTTCTTGATTCACAAAACACATTTTTTTTGGCCGTTCTTTTAAAGTAATTCGCACTCATCTCTTGTCGTCACTTGTTGTCTTCAAAATAAACTTTGAATTGCAAGTCAATGCGCCGGCGTTTGTGATTCACCCAACTAACGAACAAAAAAAAAAAAAAAAAGGAGGAGAACAACAACAAAAACCATCTCTTGTGAAAGTCCACACATTTGATGAAAAAGGGAAAAAACAAAAACAGAAACAGAAACAGTGGCCAGCAGCAGCAGCATTCTAAAGGGAAAAAAAGGGGAGAAAAAAACTACGATCATTTGATGATGCGAATATTCAACATTCCATAGTCATAAGGACTCATTTAAAAAGTTTCATTCGATTGCTTTCCGTTTTTTTTCTTTTTTTTTTAATTTTTGATGCCCAGTTTTTTTGTTTAATGGAGTTCATGAGCGGCGTATTGTTATTGAGAATATGGGAATTAATTTTGTGGCAACTTTTATCACCACGAATATAATACATTTCGTTTCCTTTTTTATTTGAAAATGTTTTAATTTTTAATAACATTTCGAAAGAAAAACCTTTCGCAAACGATAGTTCATTTGGTACCTTTTAAGTACGATTAAAAAGAAAAAGTACTTTAAAGTAATTTCAATATCGTGACGCCTTCGGACGCTCATTTTTTTCGGATAAAATGGCTTTTCCATGATCATTTCTAAGTTTGTCGTAGTCCACGACTTTCCTACGGCGCTCACGCATCAGCGCTACAAACAACGCAGCTAACACAGCATATGGGGATAATTATTTTAAAGGCAACGCAACAACAAGCAAATTGCCGCAAAATTGTTGTGTTTGCTGCGTTGCGCTTATTGTGTTTATAGCACCCGAGTTTATATAGAAGCAGAAGTGGATATAAGACCATAAGATAGATGTTTCCACTCTCTGACTCCGAGTAGGGATGACTGGAATCCTCTTACGGTCGTCCCCCTGGAAGTCCTGGATATATATACCGACTGCTCTAAACTCGATAATGGGGTTGGAAGTGGTGTCTACTCTGGGAAACTGGACCTGAATATTTCTCTCCGTCTGCCGGACTACTGTAGTATGTTTCAGGCGGAGGTGATGGCAATTTACCGGGCCGCTCAATGGATCCTCGTCAACGATGCTCCTTTCACTCGCGTCTCGGTCTTTTCTGATAGTCAGGCCGCGATAAGATCTCTATCGGGTTTCGGGAATAACTCTAGGATCGTTAGCGAATGTCGCCGCTGTCTCAACCTTCTCTCGGGGACTCTGGGAAACTGTAGGGCCGACTAGCTCGCCAGAGCTGGTGCGCTCCTTCCGGAATCCTCTTCTGTTGAATTGGGTATGCCACTTGCCTCGGTCAAGTTGACCATTGCACGGAAGTTCTTTCGTGACGCCAACATATCCTGGGTCAATGAAGAGTCCTGCTCCAGCCTAGACTCACCTGGCCGAAGATGGATAGAAGGCGTACCAACCGATTACGTGGTCATGGTCGTGATGTCATCTCGACTACAGTGGCTGTGCTTACAGGTCATTGCGTCATGGGTAGACACGCAGAAAGAATGATGCTCCCTTTCAACGACTTTTGCCATGGATGCAGGTCCGCTGAGGAAGAGAAAACTGTTGTTCACTTTCTTTGTCAGTGCCTGTCTCTCTAAGTGTAGATATAGGTTATTTGGCTCCCCATTCCTTGTTAGCTTAACGGAGCTATCATCTATTGGCATCAAGGATATAGCTTCGTTCATCAGACTTTCTGGCTGGTTTTGTTATGCAACCCTTGTGCTGACCAACTTATTCCTTTTCCCTGATTTTGGTGGAACTTGGTTAGTACAGGGACTGCGTTCACCTGTGACACCACAACCGGCCGCTATGCGTGCTCAAGTAGTGAGCTTTGTTATATCAGAACTACCACTCCGACCTAACCTAACCTAGGCCAATTTGCTGAGAGAGTTGTGACAGGGAAAAATGCAACTCTCTAATATGAAGATTGCTGCAATAGCAAGATTTATTTTGGACCCCAGTTGTTTGAACCCCAGGCAGAATTGTTTATGGTATCACAAAGAGTCTTTTAAGGGGGGTTCGCCAACTTATCTAACCTAACCAGTCCAGCCAAATCGGGAAGGTTACTAAAAACCTGTGCAACTGTATTAATTAATAACTTGTGGCCACAGTTTAGGTTCTGAAAGGTTATCTAAGAAATTCATTGTTTTTGGTACGATCTCTTATCACAAATAATTGTAAACGATTGTAGTAAATCTGTAACCATAATACTCGCATAGTATACTTATATTGTGTTATAGTTTCGTGTATATTTTAAACTTACAATTAATAGTCGTCGTCGTCGTTGTCGTAATCATTGTCTCCCCCCCTTGGTTATAAAGAAACTTTAAACATTTCCAAAACAAAACCAAACATCCCGAGATGGTTCGTTTACTTTATTTGGGAATTGTTTGTTTGCGTTCATCATCTTCCCTTTTTTTATTCTTCTGTTTCGTATTTTTTTCATTGCGTTTCATTTTCGTATTTTAAAAGGGAATTTTTCTTTATTTTAAAGGAATTCAAACAATGCGCTTCATATTGACATGCATTTCATAATTTTTGTTTCATAAGAACCCCAACCCCATCCCGCCACCATCATACCTATACGATCCCTTTTGCATTGTGTTGTATTTGATCCGATTTGTCTGCAATGGCCAATGGATTGTTTTTAAAACATTTGGGACGGCATGCCTTGCTTATGGACTATGTTAGGAGTGAAGCGTTCGGACGTTTAGCCGGTGTCTTCAACAAATTTTTGTGTGTGATAAGCGACAAAATCATAAAATTGTTCAAAAGACGATACGAGAAATGCCACTGGTTTTCTGTTTCTGTTTCTGTCTTTTTATTGTTTTGTTTTTGTGTTGTTGTTGTTGTTGCTGTCCGAGATCAAACATCTTTTTGGCATTACAACACGCATGCGCAAATGAACATGTTAAAAGGCTCACTGTCATCAGCATCAGCATCACAATCATATCCATTATGCTGCTCACAATCATTCATGCTCAAACGTTGTCGTTGTCGTTGTCCTACCATCATTTCAACTCATCTGTTCCACACACACACACACACACACACTGCAATAGGCACAAAAGTATGAAAATATGAATTCCCCACTCTGTCTGTATCCTCAATCTCTATCTGTATGTGTATGCGTGTGTGTGTGTGGTGGCATAAACCAAAGAAAAAAAAAAACCTCCATTGATTTTCACCTTTTGAATCTTAAGCTGATGGCGTTGGGAATTTCAGCGGCCAGAACAGAACAGTTGGTGACAATGGAGTCTGCATGCGGTGTACGGAAGGAAGAAAATCAAATACTCATACAAGGCAAATGGAATAATTGGAAAGCAACGAACAAAAACAGTCAGCATGACGACACGACTACAACACGACGTTAACTTGAGCAGGAGAATAAGAAATAAATGTAGGCTGGCATGCGATTCTTCTTCGTAAAAAAAAAATCCTCTTTTCGTCTTCTGTTTTGCTTTGCTTGCTTTTTTTTTTGTTTTTTTGTAGACTTTCTCATACGTTTTGTTCGTTTCAAGTGTTCGTCTGTTAGTTTTGCGTGACGATTACGCATATTAATCAACATCTCGCCCATTAACGCAAGTATGACTGATGGTGACTGATCATTGTTGCTGTTTGTATCGTTTTTTTTTGTTTTTTTTTTGTTTATGAAAACCTAGTGACGTTGCTCAATCGCACGGGTGCATAATTCAAAACAATTTCATACACCGTCTGTGCAGTCATGATACGACGTGTGTAACAGTATGAGCTGCAATAACAGCAGCACTAGCAGCGGCATCGTCAACATCTTCATCATTTTATCACGGTTTCACGGCTTTACTTAGCGCGGTGGATGTTTCGAACACAACACAACCACAGTTTCCATTTAACGAATCATTTTACATTCACAGGCACTGCAACTAGGCCCCATTGACATTTGTGTCCAAATTCAGTGCAGCTTCAGTTCTTGGAGAAAATACGCGATGATATAAATAGTTTAGGATATAGAACGTGTTTAAATATTATAACAGATCCGTATGCATTATAATTTCGGCTTCCTGGGCAATGGAGGCATCGAAGGTTACAACAAGGCTGGTGCACGGCGGACGATTCAATTAAACTCCTACATGAGATTAGAGCCCCTCACAATGGTCTCACAAAAACTACATTGGCAAACGCAAGATGGGTTAATAAGCCCTCTTGTATAGACACCAGACAGATTAGACACGATATCGATATATAAAGAACAGAATTTGCTTTGAATCCATTAAAATTCCATCTAAGGAACATCATAGCAGTGATAACATCACACTGATTCTAGGAGACTGGGTATACTTCATAACAATTTCTACAGAAGCTGCAACGACGTAGAAGAGGTGGAGGCCACAGAACATTTTCTCTGATATTATCCGGCGCTTGGGAGCCTAACCTAGACTTTAGTGACAAAACCTGCTTAGCCAAAGGCGATATAAGAAAAAAACGCGCCTTGATAAAACTCTCGTGATGGTTGGATAGATGCCAACCAGAAGCTATAATTACATGGCGGAATAGGAATAGGTTTCCAACTCGTATACTTCGTGTACACATATTCTTCGTGTGTTTGGTTTAGGTTAAAGGACGTGTACATGTCAACTAAGACTAGTACAGTACCCGGAGGTCCAGTTGACGCATTGTATAACGTCCTAAAGGGGAGAGGATAACAGGGTAGATAGGGAAAAAACGAGAGGAAGGAAGAAAGGGAGGATAGAAAGCAGGGGAATTACACAGACGAACAAAACACACAAGAGAGCGCGACTGCACTATAGAAGTCTTAGCACTTCTCAACCAGTTCAAACTAAAGAATCTATTCAGAGCCTTGATGTCGGCTTTCGGAACAGAATTCAAACCCTTAAAGAAGCTACTGCTTAGAGTCTTCAAGCTCAACCTACTAAGGGCTAGACAGTTATAGAGGCGGTGTTCGATAGTTTCCAACTCCTTCTCATCGTAACAAGTCCTGCTGGGGCTTGTCCAAGCCCAGCAACGAACATGTTTGTACACTGTCTAGAGCAGATCATAGACAACTAGAAACATAACAACCCGATACATTACAGGATTAACTATTTAATAGCCGTCAAAAACTGAACTAACTTAGCGAGAGCATCTGTCGTCTCATCACCGAGCATAAAGTCACTAAAGAGTCTTAATAATATTTCGGTCCCATCAAAACTATCAAATGCACGTTCGACAGGCTTTGAATAGCGAATGTATTGTATTGTATTTTAACGTGAAATGACTCACATATGTATGGATATGATCATTTCTTTTCAAATTATTTGTTGTAGTTGTTGTTGTGTGGTTCTTTTTAATAGTTTTAATATTATTCGGATTGTTTGCTTTTGTTTTTCTTATTAAAGTTCCTTAAAAGCAACAAAAAAGTCTTCATCTTCATCAACATTGTAAAATTTTGATCATAATTTTGAAGTTTTTTTTTTGCCGTTTACTTCAGTTCAGTTGTTGTTGTTGTTGGTTGAACTTGATTTAGTTTATGCAACGCAACAACTAAAATAATATGTCAGGTTAGTTTAGTTAGTCCAACCATCATTCGGTTAATTTTTTTTTTATTTGTTTCAACCTCTTCATCATCTTTTGTCATCATCAGTCTCAGCAATATGATAAGATTGTTGTGGATGATGATGATGGTGTGACTTCCACTTCTAAAGCGTTTTTATTGCAGTAGACATGAAAATCAAATATTTTTATTTGATTTAAGTTTTTCCTCCTCCTTGTTTATTACCTGTTTCGACATTAATTAACCCTTTAACGGCAGTCAAAGTGCTTTTTCATATTATAAGGTTCACATAGGCCCACCACATCTACGGTCCTCCATTGATTTCACTGATTCAGCTGAGAACACTCTTTAAGTTCTTTGTTACGCGTTAAACGTTCCGTTTTGCCTTACAATACACAACTGTGAAGTATGAACTTTAATTAAGTCATTAGCAACCGTGCGATCTGCCACTTTTTTAATTCTTCTTCTGCTTCTTCTTCTTTCATTACTTTTTTAAACATTTGATGTCATTTTCTTGGTCAATTTTAACAGACAACCATTTAAGCAGCGATGCAATGATCCTCTTAACTTGATGTTGCATGTTTCACAGGCAACATCAAGAAAATATAGAGACATCAGAACAACAAACAAACAAACAAACCCACTTAATAATTAATCTTTGAAATACTCGTACTTCACGACATTCGTACATTCGTACACTTTTGGTTTCTCTCAAGTTGCGTGCGAATAGATGCAGATACGCAGTAAGACTGTAACACAATAAATAATTCTTCTTCAAATGAAAATTAAATAATGAATGATGCCTTATGATACCACTTCTATAGCGATTTCGTTTCATTCTCTCCGGTTAGTATCTGTCGAACTGCTTAGTAACTAACTTGGAACCTTAAGAGCCAACAAGATATCATCAATGAGTATTCAAAAAGTTTGACTAGAATCGAATTATACCCATAATTTCGAATACTTCTACGCATTTATACTTATTTTTGAATATCATGGAACCTCCTCTACTCATATTCAAAGTTTAAAGTACTCATCATTATATTCATACTGAACAACACATATGATGCTATTGATGTTTAACTTTCCATTGCTCTACATATACACGTAGCACAAAATAAGTATGAGTCGCCTACGAACACTAAAATACTCACTAACAGGTTGTGTGTTTACTCTGCTTGCTGCTCTGTACATATTTCGAATGGTATGAGTTTGATGTCAACGTTCTATGCATACTCATTGCAACCTGTACATTCATATGTATAAATAAACGAAGTGTAGTGAGTATGAATGACTCAGAGTAGAGTAGTTAAATTTCAATATTGTTGACTTATTTGTATTGAAAATTTCATGAGTTGCGGAAATACAATTCATTGCTGATCTCTGGCGTCAACAAGGTATAATAGACCTTCTTCTTATCGCATAGAAAGTGTTTATGAGCTTATGTGTGAACATTGATTAGAGCTTATCAGAGCGGCTTCACACCTAACCACCAGATCTTCTGCATCCGAACCAGCAATGAGCTGCTCAACCACATGCACGTTTTCAACGGATTAACATCCAGCGGCTACATTGTCGTTCGGCTAGAAGATGATACTTCGGCGAGTAGAGGATACTTTAACAAGGAAATTCACGGAAGTCGGCGTATTGGAACACCTTATCTGCATTGGAGAGATCTAAGTGAGGAATGACTGGTATGACCAAGAAGCAAAGGTGCTTGGAAGCAAGTGATAGAGAAGACAGAAATCCGTTAAGCGGATTTTAAATGGTTATTTAAGTAAATAAGTAGGCGGATTTCCAATTCATGATGTGAGTTGGAACTATCGAGTGCCAAGAACCACTATAAAGCTTTCTAAAACAGTGCAAGAATATCGATTTAAAGCATTTTTCAAATCGACTAGATGACCCGTGCGAATATTTCGCACCGTTAGTTGTCATTTTTGTAACATAAAAATAATTGGTAAAACAGCTTTTTACAACTTAATATGCATATTATATACAAACTGACTTAGTAATAAACGGCATTATAGTAAATAGCGGTATTGCCAGAATGGATTTTAATACATACTATATTATGTAGAACTGCATTACTATTAAGCTACCCTGTATTAGCACACTTGAACAAAAACATGTAATCACAATGACAACAGTATTATTATGCAGTTCTATATAAAATATAATTTTTATCAATGAAAATATTAATTTTTCAATTTCTAATTATTTTTCGCCATTAGTGTTAGATATAAGCTTTTAAATGAGATATTCTTCATTAAATTTGATGCGGTGGTATGGGAGGTATTTGCAACCAACAAAAAAAAGTGCTTTCCACTCAATCGTTTCATAAAATTCGCAAGTCAACTCGATAGTAAAGTATCTTTAAAGTATTTTTTTCTTCAATTCGAATTCGTTTAATTTTGATTTACTTTAGAATTCATCCTTAAAATCCCTTCAATCGCATAAAGGCTACAATAAAATGAAAAGCTTCAACGATAACACACTAAAAGAAAGAAATGAAAATACAATAAAAAATTAAAATGTGATTACATAACCAAACAAAATTCGATTACCAAATGGGACAAAAGGGACTACAAGGATAACAACAACAAAGCAGCAAAGAATTTTTTTTATATGCCGCAGGCCAAATCTAAACGAATAATGGATGAGTTGTTAGTGTATGTACACATATTAGCTACATACACACACATATATACACAGATATGTATGAATGTGTAAATAATCCGTATAGTCAACTTAGTGCTTTTATGCTATTTAAGCGTTTTTAAGGTTAAAAACAAGTTTTTGAGAAACTTTTCATGGCAAAATTATTTGTTTTTACTCTCAGAGTTTTTGCCAGAAATATTTTTCATATATCCTGGGACTTAAGCTATGGCCTCACGCTTAATAAGCCAATATGCTACCTACTAGACCACAGTGAGCTAAGGTAAGCCTCAGACCAGACTTATTGTAATACATTGTAAAACCGTCTGCGTAGAAAATCATCACAATTCCAAAATAAATCCCACAATATCAGTCGAAGATAAGAGTTAGAAAGGGGCTAGTCATTGACACATGAGGTAACAACTATTCTTCTCCTACGGTCTACAGTTCCCGTAGAAATCATGCGCCAATATGTTGAGTACAACGGCTTGGTTTCCAATGGTTCGCAATAAGTACGATAGAAGGCCATGCGATTCGAAAAAGAAAACAACTAGTCACGCCTCTTATCCAAGTCATTCCAGCAATGCATAGCAATATTTGACATGTGGCCTCATGCTGCTAATCAAGTTAAACCTCGGTATACATACATACATAATGGGCCATTATAACCCTTCCATCACATGATACGACCTCGCTTTTCACACCCACTTATTTTGTGTGCGTTTATAATTTTAATACATGAGTGGCGGACCTAACATTTTAAAGTCGACTCCGAACGACAGAGTTTTTGAGAAGCTATTCATGGCAATTTTTTTACTCTCAGCAGATTTCTGGCAAAAACTCTGAGAGTAAATAAAATTGCCATGAAAAGTTTCTCATAAAATCTGTCGTTCGGAGTCGACTTTAAACTGTAGGTCCCGCTACTTATGTATAAAATTAACACACAACATAAGAGGTGTGAGAAACTAGGTCAATAATCCTGACTGATGGGTTCTAATGACCAATAATGTATGTATTTATGTAGGTTAGGTTAGAGGACGTGTACATGTCAACTGTGACAAGAACAGTACCCAGAGGCTAAATTAACCCATTATACAACATTCCAACTTCTCACACCAATCGTGTTGTGTGCGTTAATTTTATACATGAGTGGCGGGACCTACAGTTTAAAGTCCACTCCGAACGACAGATTTTTGAGAAGCTTTGAATGGCAATTTTGCTTTCAGAGTTTTTGCCAGAAATCAGCTGAGAGGAAGTCGCCAAAGAAATATTTTCATATTTTCGTTTTAATGTCTGACCTGGGATTTGAACTCGGGCCTTTTGTCAAATAAGCCAACACACTACCTATTAGACTATGGCGACTGCTAAAATCGCTCTTAGAACTTTACAAAGTACAAACGATCCTAAACACGTTCAGTCAATAAATTCATCAATAAAATCAAAGAAGTCTGAGATCTCTTTGATTTCCTGGCCGTTAAAGCTTCTGTATGCAGAGACCAGTGTACAATGACGATTGCTGAGAGATTCCTAACCTGGAATCTGTTAAACATTTGAGATTATTTTTGAGAACATTTGCAAGCAAAAATTCGTGCACACTAGCAGTTAACACAAGCAGGATAATCAGAAGAGCACTGTAATTCAACAAGAGCAAGTAATAGAAAACATTTCAGAAAGATATGACCATAACATAACAATCGTACATATATTTACAATACACCTGTACCTCGATTTACGCGGTTGATATGTTTCTGGCCAATTCGGGTAAATCTAAATTTACATTTTTGTATGGAAAAACACCATAAAGCGAATATCCACTGTAAAATCACTAATCATTTTATACTGTTAATAACACTATGCGACAAAATAAAAAAATAAATACACCCGGCTAATGAGAGCAGACCCCAAAATATTTTTTTTATATTTCTCGAACCCTCCAAACTTTTTTTATTTGACAAAAACAGTTTTTTTTACTTTACACACAAATTTGTAGATTGATTAAACATTTCTGATTAGATTTTAAAAATTTAAATCTTGGTGGAAAGAGGAGAGATGGACCTTTAAAACGGTATACATATATCTATTATTCGACTTAATATGCTATGAGATTTGGTGAGGCAAATTTAGAAAATTCGAAATTTTTTGCATATTTTTTCAAGTTTGTCCATTCATAGTAGCAAACTTTTATAAAAACATATAGGATAAGTGATAATATTCTTAAACTCTGTTCTCTTGTGAAGAGATTGAATTATCATTTGATCAAATCGGACAGAAATTACCGTAGTTATTATATAAAGAGTCTGTCATTCTTTTTTTTTTTCTTTGCATTGCTAAGTAAGAATAATTCCTTGGCACACTGTAAATTTTGTAAAACAAAATCTATGACAAGAATTTTATTGAGCGTATGAATATTCATGTAAAATCATAATGAAATTTACATTTAAATACGTAAACACACTCACGCACACACACACAACAGCAACGAGCAAAGGATATATTCGTAGGAGATCAAAACAAACAATCGGGTTTTAAAACAGGTACAGTTTGTGTGCGTGTGTATGTGTGTGTGGGTAAACTAATGAGTATGCTTGTCAACCCCTTTTTCTCTTTTCTCTTCTTTATTCTAATACTCTTCCATAGAAATTCATTATGTAAGCAGTAGTTAGTGGCTATGGTGTGTATGGGTGTGCGTGTGTGTGTGACTTGTTTTCATAAATTAAAGTGATAAAACGTTTGAATTTATTTGTGATTGTGTTTGTGCTTGATATTGTTATATTGAACTTAAATGCTGTCGTTGGTACTGTTACAGTTACAGTTATTGTGTCATATTTTCATTAAATTGCTTCATGTATGGTATGTGTGTAGTACACTTTTTACGTTACGTTACGTTACGTTAATCTTTTTAATTGAAAATTCCATGCCATTCATTCATCTTTTAATTCTACTTCTTACAGTTTATTAAACCGATCAGACCAGAAGACCCTTTGCTTGTTTGTATTATTATTCTTATTGTTGTTGTTGTTGTTATGATTGTTGTTGTAGTACTTTTATTATGGTTTTGATTACTTCATTTTCATTTTATTAGTTATTATTACTCGTTGCTTTTTACACTTCCTAGTTGGTTTTTTAATGTTTTTTTTTTTTGTTTTTGTATCTCTTTGTTGTGGTTTTTGTCTCTTGTTTACATGTTCCTTTTTGCGTAAATTGAGTTTCAATTAAAGCCAGAGACCATTTCAATTAAATTTTAATTGTTTTTAAAGCCTATGGCTAAAAAATTCATCAAAATTTCTTTGTCTCTGTCTCTGTCTCTGTTACAACAAATAATTTCGTAAATACAACTACAAACCAACTGCTCTTTTGATTTCTTGTTTCATAGAAGGTTTTATTACAAAAAATTATTACAAGAAAAATAAAAACGAAAAGCAGAAGAGAAGAGAAAATTGTTCATTAAATAAACCACTGAGCAGATGATTTGATTTTCAATTTCATTGTATTGGATTGGATTGTGTTTCTTCTTAAATTTCCGTTGTTTATAGTGTTCAGGTGCGTCAACTTTTTTGTGGCATCCTTCAAAAACTAAATTTTAATTTCTAAAAAAAAGAAATTTTTCTTTCTTAGACTTTTCGTAGTATTAAGCACATAGAATATTAGTTTGAAAATATCCCTTTTTTACCCCCCTTGTATCATACGCCTATTGTCGTAGTTGTTTTACGATATTTTCCTTGATCTACTGACATAGATTGTGTCCCTTTTGCTGTACGAAATCAAAAATTGTCAAAAAGTTTAAATAAAATTCAATTTTTTGTTTCCATACTGGAAGAACATTTTAAATTAAAATGAATGGAGTATTGTACATATGGAAAGATTTTCATTGAAATGGGGGGTCATATTATAAAGTAATATTGAAATACGTTTGTATGTTACGTTAAATGTAACCCCAAGAAAAGTTTTTTTTTATTTTTTTCTGAATATCAATAATTTTTATTGAAAATTAACTGTGATGGTTAAACATGTTTAATCTTGTATCACATTATTATTATTACAAAACCTTGAGAAACTTATAAAGAAAAATTCATTCATCAAATTGTATGTTTGTCACGTCCTTCATTGAAATCGTTTGTAAACTTTCAATTTGCTTTAAAAATAAAGTGAATATAAAAGAATAACTTGAAAATTCTCTGAATGTATACTTTACTAGCTAAAATGTACAGAAAATGGTTAATAACTTGGGGTATTCAGCAGTCTTTTGGCATTTATTTTACTCTAAAAGTAAATTAAAATTGCCATGAAAAACTTCTCAAAAAAACCTATTACTCGAAGTCGGCTGGAAAATGTATGAATCCATTTTCCACTACTTATAAATACTCATGAAATTTTAAATATATGTAAGTGAGCCTACAATATAACTATTCGGCTCTGATCCATTCATACTCACTACACTACGTTGATTTATAAGTACAGGTTGCAATGAATATGCGTGCAACATTAGCATCAAACTCATACCATTTAAAATATGTTTGAGTAATAAGCCTGATTGAGATTCCTAACATTAGAAAAATACTTATAAATGATTCGAGTGACTCGACAGTCGCCGTTGTCTATTGGGTAGTGTGTTGGCTTATTAGACAAAAGGCCCGGGTTCGAATCCCAGGTCAGTCATCAAAACGAAAAAATATTTCTTCGGCGACTTCCTCTCAGCAGATTTCTGGCAAAGACTCTGAGAGTAAAAATTGCCAATGAAAAGCTTCTCAAAAATCTGTCGTTCGGAGTCGACTTTAAACTGTAGGTCCCGTCACTCATGTATAAAATTAACGCACACAATATAAGTGGTGTGAGAAGCTAGGTCGTTATCCTGACTGAAGGGTTGTAATGGCCAATTATGTATGTATGACTCGACGGAGTAAACACACCACTTTCTAGTGAACCTTTTAGTGTTCGTATGCGAATCATAATTATTTTGTGCTGCGTGTATATGTTGAGTTATGGAGAGTCGAACATCAACAGCATCATAAGTGTTGTTAAGTATGAATATGATGAGTACTTCAAACTTTGAATATGAGTAGAGGAGGTTCCATGATATTCAAAAATAAGTATGAATGCGTAGAAGTATCCGAAATTATGGGTATAATTCGATTCTAGTCAACCTTTTCAAAACTCATTGCTGATCTCTGCATTAGACACTTGCACTAAGTAGTTAAATAGTTCATTACGAATCACACAATTTAGCTTCTAACACCATCCATATTGTGTGTGTTAATTTTATCGAGGCGTAGCGGAAACTACAATTTTAAAGTCGACTTCGAACGACAGATTTTTTTTAAGCAATTTCACGGCAATTTTATTTCCTTTTAAAGCTTTTTCTAGAAGTGTGCTGGGAAGAAGTCGCCACAAAAAAAATACCTTTTAATATTTCCTATTCTTCGAAATGTCTGATCTAGGTTTTGAACCCTAGCAACAGGTTTAATAAGCCATTATACTACCAGTTAGACCACAGTGACTCCTATTAAACTGCTAAACGTACTGATAATAAAGTGCGCGTTAGATCCGTAGCGAGTTAATAAACGAGCGTTTAACCAAATGAGGGTTCCCGGATAAAGGAAAGTGAACACATACCAACGATTTCATTTCCTTAGAACATCTGTTCATTTGACACTAGAAAAATGGAGCATCAGGATAAAGTTGCAAGGCCTATGGTATTAAAAAAGAAATTTTTAAGAATTTAAAAAAAAAGGAAAAACCATAGCTTGTCTGTTGGTTGGAATGATGACTGATGACTGGTGGCTGATTACGGCTTTTATTTGTCTTCATAATCCTATTATTTGTTGGCAATAACAGAAAAAAATAAGCCTTCAAATGAATTAAATTGTTTATTTAATAATAATACAAATCTCTACAATTATTACTTGCAACATAATAACAACAATGACAACAACAACAACAACAACAATAATAAAAATATTTACAAAACAGACAAATAAACCCGAATTAAAAAATCCTCAAAAAAAAAAAAGAAAAAGAATTGAACTGAACTGAGAAAAATTAATTTGATTGACTTGATTTTGGAATAAGGGAATGAAGGACGGACTGACTGATTGACTGCTAGGCTAGGCTAGGGCTGACTGTGTTGTTTTTTTTTTTTCAAGCAATTCATAGTTGTTTTGCCTGGCCTGGTGAGTTGGTTTATTCGTTTGTTTGTTTGTTTGTTTGTGAATTTTATTTTAACATGTGTAAACTTTGTCATTTGATTATGCAATCGCTTGGCAAATATGAATACATTAAATGAACGCACCAACAACAACAACAATAACGACAACATCTTGGTTAAATAATGAAACAGTTGTTACACACAAATTACAAATAATAAATTTATTATCCTGGCCCCCTCACTCTCTCTCTCTCTCTCTCTCTCTATACTCCTTTGCTTCTTATCCTGACATTCTCTGTTTTTTTATTTCTTCTGTCTTCATAACAAACCAGCAGGATGATGATGATAATGCTGCGAATGTATAACGAATGAAGCTGCAACAAAATAAATAAAAAATAAAAAAAAATGAAAAGAGATGAGATGAGTTGAGTTGAGATGTAATGAAACAAATGAAATGAAATGAAATTTAATCAGAAATTCAATAATTCACTTCAGGTTTTTCTTCTTATTCTTCTTCTCTACTCTCTCTCTCTCTCTCTCATCATCTTTGTAGTTTACCCCGACCATCGAAAGGTTCGTCTTGTAAAATAAATGTTTTTCGTTTTCATTTTCATTAAATATTCATAAAATTTGTTTAAACAAAATCAAATTGACGCATTTAACTGATTACAACAACAAATATTTGCTGTAAAATTAAATTAAAACAACAACAACAACAATGGAAATTATGAATTTTTAATTAATTTTAACTCCAAATAATTATTAAACACACACTAAAAATGCCAAGTAAATATAGGCTTCTACTCTAGAGCAGTTATTTTACTCGCTTTAAAAATAATTTCGGATTGAACACTTCATATTTTCTATCTAAGCAAAGTTTACCAGATTCTAGTCAAATTTGCGCTTTGATTTTGGAATAAAAACAAAAGAATGGAGATGAGAATTAGGTTAAGTTAGGTTATGTAGGAAGGATAGTTAACTAATTGATCATATACAATGTGTGTACTTACTTAATTGTTCATTACAACTCTTTAGCCAGGATTAAAACTTAGTTTCTTACACCGCTCATGTCATTTATCCATGGGAATAGGAAGGGACCAGAGATTAGTAATAAGAAATCGAAAAATATGAGTAGAATCGATTCATACTCATAATTACTAATACTTATACTCATTTATACTTATTTTTTGTATGTAATGGAACCTCCTCTACTCATATTCAAAGTTTGAAGTCTTCATCGTATTCATACTTAACACAGTGGCGTACCTAGAACTTTTGCCGCCCGGGGCGATCTCCAGTTTGCCGTCCTTTCTATTGCAAGATTTTGTAGTCTTAATTGACTCATTGTAGAACGAAGATAATTTTTTTATCATCTTCAATTTTGAGAAGCTTCTTTCTTTGAAGTCGCCGTGGTCTAGTGGGTAGTGTGTTGGCTTATTAGACGAAAGGCCCGGGTTCGTACCCCAGGTCAGACGTCAAAACGAAAAATATTTCTTCGGCGCCTTGCTCTCAGCAGATTTCTGGCAAAGATTCTGAGAGTAAAAATTGCCATGAAAAGCTTCTCAAAAATCTGTCGTTCGAAGTCGACTTTAAAACTGTAGGTCCCCCGCCACTTATGTATAAAATTAACGCCCACAACATTTGTGGTGTGAGAAGCTAGGTCGTAATCCTGACTGAAGGGTTGTAATGGCCAATTACGTACGTACGTTCTTTCTCAACTAGCGACACTGATTAAAATTATTAAAAAAATTCTTAACAAAATTACAATGCTGGGAAGAGAATTTTCCCACCTATACTGCTGAAGAAATTTTAGCAGATCAACGGGGGCCCTTCTCCCCGTTTTTCCAATGTTTTGCCTCTTATTTTACTGTAGGTGTAGACATAAAAACCTGGATCCTTTTTCTTTCAATATGGAACTGTTCTTTATCAATGTCAATCAAGTCATTTATTTGACATTCAAATTCTTCATTTATTAGGTTACACGTTATTATACAATAATATTTTCTTACAAGGCCATGAAACGGACCGAAGCGTTCAGTAAATACTTTTCTTCGATGGTGAATATACCATAAATGATCTTAAGAGCTTTTCGCCATTAGGTAAAATTTGAAAAAACCAGTCCTGACTCAGTTTTCTTGTTTCACCTTTGACTTCGATTGTATTATTAGGACGTTTTACTCCTTCGCTGAAGTCGGAGTCCAAATTTTGAATTGCAAAAGGACCTTGACGTACCAGAAATACTCTTATATTGTCGTCAATTTTGATAGGCCATAATCCAATATCTTTCAATAGAAATAGACGGAATAATTTGTGCAGCAGTTTCTTCATCAGAACTTGATGAACTTTCTACTTCTTCGCCAGCGTGTAAAGCAGGTCTTTCCTCTTCAACAACATTGGATAATGTTTTTCAGCCTTCGAGGACTGCTTATTAGCCCGTATTTGAGGCAACAATACTAAAAAAACTAAAAGTAGACTTATGGGAGATATATTTGAGTAATGTTTCAGTATTTTTAGTCTGTATTTCCTCCCTTCTCTTTCTTTTCTTTCTAAATTATGCACCACTTTCTTTTACTCGTTTCATATAAAAAATGCCGCCCCAAGGTAAGTGCCGCCCGGTGCGGACCGCACCCACCGCACCCCCCCAGGTACGCCACTGACTTAACAACACATATGATGCTGTTGATGTTCGACTCTCCATTACTCAACCATATATACGACGCACAAAGTAAGTATAAGTCGCGTACGAATATTAAAATACTTACTCAAGTCACTCGAATCATTTATAAGTAGTATCATACATATTTTTCTAAAGTTACGAACCTAAATGAGTAGGCTTATGAAGCAAACATATTTCGAATGGTATGAGTTTGATGTCAACGTTTTATGAGTACTCATTGCAACCTGCTTATAAATCAACGTTATAGTGAGTGAGTATGAATGAATCAGAATACATAGTTAAATTTCAATATTGTTGACTCACTTATATTCAAAATTTCATGAGTGCTTCTGAGTAGCGAAAAAACGATTCATTTCTGATCTCTGTTCGGATTCGGTTTTATTTTATGGTGTATGATTAAATTTAATTACACATACATACATAATTGGCCATTACAACCCTTCAGTCAGGATTACGACCTAGCTTCTCACACCACTTATGTTGTGTGCGGTAATTTTATACATGAGTGGCTGGTCCTGCAGTTTAAAGTGGACTCCGAAGGACAGATTTTTGAGAAGCTTTTCATGGCAATTTTTACACTCAGAGTCTTTGCCAGAAATCTGCTGAGAGGAAGTCTCCGAAGAAATATTTTTCGTTTTGATGTCTGACCTGGGATGATAAATTTAATTAAGTATTTAGGAATTCGTGATTATTATTAGAAACTACTGTACAATGTTTGATCGTTGATCCTTATTTGACAGGGTTGAAGGAAAGGAAATTAAATTGTTGTCTTATAAATTCAAATGAATAGAGGCTACCAAAACCAAACGCCATATTCCAAGAGCCTTTAAAAATTAAAGGAAAGAATAAGAAGAAGAAGAATAAGGGACCCTAAAAACAAAAGGCAAAACAACTGCAACAAATTAACAAACGTGACTATGATTATTAAATGATGGCCTAAACGAATATGAATAATGAATACGTAATTAAATATGTAGAATCGTCGTTGTAATGTTCTTATTAATGTTGTACGTTGTCCGTTGTTTTATATTTTCTTATTTCTATTATTTATACAATATTGTTGTTGTTGTTGTTTTTTTAACAAAACGTTAAGGTGTTGCAAGATTAATTGTCGAGAGAGCTATTTTATCGATGATAAGCAAAACTTAATGATGTTTAAACAGTGAGAATTTGTTAATCACCGGCTAGCTGGCTAGCAGGCTGGCTAGCTGACTTTGGCAAGTAAATGAACAGCCCACTGAAAAAAAAAAAACTAGAAAACTAAATAACGAAATCTGTAATAGGCAGTAAAGCACTACATTATACCCTACGCTAAAGCATACAAAGTCTTACATGTTTGAAGTGGATTTTGAAAACAATTTCAGTTTATCATCACATCTCTTGATTTACTCGGATAGCCAGGCTGCAATTAATATCCTTACAAGTGTAGTTTCAACGTTCAACGTCCTTGTCCATGAATGACGTGGATTTCTGTTAGAAATTTAGGCTCATTCAAAGAGTAATTACATTGCTGATGAATTGGCCAGGGCCAGAACAGACATCTCGCAACCTCCGATATGTTACAGGTCATAGATATTCCGAATAATTCAGATTCAATTTGAATATTGGCCACTCGTTTTATGGGCAAACTCAATCTCGTTGACAACAAAGGAGTACGTGCAATATTGCTAGACTCTAGTGGTAAGAAAAGGACTGGCGCGCTTCTGTTCTGAAATCCATGGCCATCCATAGCACAATAGCGACTCCCACTAACATGTTAAGGTAAGCCCGTGACTTTGAATTTGAATGCACAAATCTAAGAGCAATATACGTCATAAAAAGCTGTAACACAGATTTAACTGCAAGGCAAATGCTTGGGAATTCGGTTTATACGGATTATACTGTCATTAATAGAAGCGATATTCTACAAAGTGCATTTATTGCATTGATACCCATGCCTGATTACATCTATAACGCTTCTAATCTGTTAAAATTTTTTTATAATCTTGACAATATCCTGCCATAGTTACTCGGTAACGCTAGAATAATACGTACGCTTATATAGAACACACGTATAAGAACTCGACGTAGTCTAGTAGGTAGTGTGTTGCCTTATTAGACGTAAGGCAACGGTTCAAACCCTCGGTCAGACATCAGATGAAAATATGAAGAAAATATACAGTGACGAGCAGAAGTGAGTGCATGTTCACAATACTGAGTTTCGTCATCCACAAAAACAAAACCATACAAGCAAATACAAAAAAAAAAAAATAATTTTAATTCTTTATTTTATTCTTAACAAATAGCAGTAAAAAAAACAATTATTAATGAAATGAATTCAATGAGTTTGAATGAAAAAACGAAAACAACCCACATAAACTCAATTTTGCACGTTTCAAGAAAATTCAAGAAACTAAACCCAATTTCAATATTTGGTCCATAGACCCTTATTAGAAATAGTTTGATTTACGCTGTTTGAGATGCTTTCTACCAAATGATCAATAAGATCTTTCGGAATTCGATGCCATTTCGCATTTATACGATCCCAAAGTATGACCATGTTTGTTGGGGCTGTTTCGTACTGTCGGAGTCGGATTTTCACGAATGGCCAAAAATTTTTAATCGGATTGAGGTTGGGACTTTGTGCGGCCATTTCAGCAATTGAAAATTTTGTTTCCCATCCCCTATCTTTACAATTTTTGCTGTGTGCTTCGGATCACCATCCTGTTGGAAAATAATTTCTTATTCGGGATAAGCACATTTGTCCATAAAATTCGGAAGATGGGCTTGCAGAATCTTTAGATAGTCTTTTTTCACATGATACCATCTACTAAATGTAGAGGGCCAACATGCCACCATATTAAGCATCCCCAAACCAAAATATTTTCACCACTATGTTTAACAGTTTGCTTCACATGGTATCTTTGAACACGTTCCCTGGATCTGCGCTGGATCTGTGAGAACCTATGCCGTAATCCTGACTGAATGGTTGTAATGACCAATTACATGAGTCATTGGAACACCTACATCTGTATGTATGTCCTCTAATACATACATATATAGAAGATTGTAAGTTCTGTATTAGCCCTGGCAAGTTTACCAAAAGTCGATCGACGTAAATACATAAAGCCCGGGTCAGGCATCATAACGAAATATGAAAAAAATATTCCTTTCGGCAACTTCCTATCACCAGTTTTGTGCCACAATCTCTGAGAGTATTAATAACAATGCCATGAAAAGCATCGGAGTCGACTTTAAACTGCTTGTCACGCCGCTCATGTATAAAATTACCACACACACAACATGAGTGGTGTGAGAAGGTATGCCGTAATACTAACTGAAGGGTTATAATGGTCAATTATGTACGTTATGTACGTATGTATAGTATAGAATTCCCAGCTCTTAAACGAAACTCCTACGACCGTGTAGGGTATTAAACTATGTATGCAAAACAAATACATACGCCACCATTAAAGTGTGAAAGAGATAGGAAAACATTGCATTGTAATGGCATTTAAGAAAACATACACACTCAACACTAACTGATAAATTTAACTAACGACGGCCACTGTACAAACTAACGAAGAAGAAAAAAACGATCGAATGAATTACGATAAACAAAAAAACGTTACAAGAAAAATGATCGTTTCATCAACAATGTTGTACAATGTGTAAGCATAAGTAGGAGATGGATGCATGTAGTTGTAGTTGTAGTAGTAGTTGTACGAGTAGTTGCTGTGATCGTTACCATCAAATCATCATTAAACAACTACACCAACAACAACAACAACAAGAGAAGAAAAAAACTGTAAATTAACTGATGACGCCTAATGAAATGTCAAACTAAGCGCCAAATACCTTAAAATTTTTTTCTCCCTCTCCCAAGTCTTTCTCTCTTTATCATTCTTTTTTTTTATTTTTTGTTTGTTTTTGTATTAAAATGTTTGTGTTTTTATAATAATAAATATTGTTGTTGTTCTTGTTGTTGTTGCTGCTGCTGTTGGTATTTTATGAGTTTTTTCTTCATAGTAGCATTAGTAGTTGCGTGTTATTGTTGTTCTTGTTGTTGTTGCTGTTGTTTTGCATATTTTTCCATTTGTTTTATACCCAAAGCTTGTTATTATTAATGTTAGTTTTATTGTTGTTGTTGTTGTTGTTTATGAAAAATTATAATTACAAAGACATTGTTTTTGTTTTTGTTTTCATTTTAATTTTTTTTTTTTCCCCATGTTTTCATGTTTTTTTGTTTTTTTGTAAAGTTTTGTTGATATTAACAGTTGACGTTGACGTTGACGTTTTTACATCCACTTTTATCGGCTAGAAAACCGGGAAAACAAATTGCCTTTAACGCCTCTAACGATTTATTGTATTTCGTTGTTGTTATTATTATTGTTGTTGTTGCAATTGTAGTTATTTTATATTGTTCAGCTCTTTATTGTAACTTCTAGAGAGTGAGTGATGTTGCCACTGTTTCAACGGCATGTGCGCTTTAAGTACATGGCATTTGGCTTCCTTTTAATAATAAAATTTGACAAAAAAAAAAAAAGGAGTACAGAGAGGTACTAGAGTGAATGTAAAAGAAAAAGAACAAAAAAATCGATGTTGATGACGGTGTTGGTGATGGTGATGGTGACGTTGACAATGATGACGATGATTAAGGAATGGGGGGGGGGGACTAAAAAGTAAAAACAGTTTAATTTTCTTAAGATCATCATCTAACTTCTCATTAAAGGTGACCACATACAACAAGTCATTAAGATCGTTTTGGGTTTGTTTTTTATTTCCCCTGTGAACAAATTTTTCATTTGATTTGGTAACGTCACTTCATTGGTAACGTCTTTCAACGCCTGAGAGTTATTGCAATACAGTGGTATTAAAAGGAAATCAATGAAATCACAATCATTGTACCTCTTTTTCATGCTGCCAACTTAGTTAAGCAAACCCGTTAAACGTTCAGAGGCTATTCAGTTTAAAGCAAGCAATCGGTAGATCGTGAAATCATAGTTGTAAAGCCTCAGTTCAAACTGAAAAAATATTCCTTTCGGCAACTTCCTATCACTAGTTCTCTGGTACAAACTCTGAGTAAATAAAAATGCCATGAAAAAAGTTTAGCAAAAATTTGTCGATTTTAAATTTTAGGTCCTGCCTCTTCTAAATAAAATTAACACAGACAACATAGGTGGTGTAAGAAACTAGATCGTAACCCTGACTAAATGATTATAGTGGCCAATTACGTGAGTCATCGGAAGATCTGTGTACATATGTATGTATGTCCTCTAATACATGAAAGATTGGCAAGTTCACTAAAAGTCGAAGTAGTCTAGTAGGTAGTGTGTTGGCCCGGGTTCGTAACCCAGGTCAGATATCATATCGAAAATATAAAACGAAAAATATTTCTTCGGCGACTTCCTCTCAGAAGATTTCTAGCAAAAACCTGCCATGAAAAAGTTTCGCTAAAATTTGTCGATTTTATATTTTAGGTCCTGCCTCTCCTAAAAAAAATTAACACAGACAACATAGGTGGTGTAAGAAACTAGATCGTAATAATTGTAGTGGCCAATTACGTGAGCCATTGGAAGATCTGTGTGCATATGTATGTACATATGTATGTCCTCTAATGTTGGCCCGGGTTTGTAACCCAGGTCATGCATCAAAACGAAAATATAAAACAAAAAATATTTCTTCGGCGACTTCCTCTCAGCAGATTTCTAGCAAAAACCTGCCATGAAACAGTTTCTCAAAAATCTGTCGTTTGGAGTTGACGTTAAACTGTAGATCCCGCAACTCACAATGCACACAACATGAGTGGTGTGAGAAGCTAAGCCGTAATCGTGACTGAAGGGTTGTAATGGCCAATTATGTATGAACACTGAGCACCAAAAGTGAGTAAATGCCACTAAAATAATTAATTTTCTTAGGATAGCGAGAAAAGCAAATGAGAATAGTCGAATAAATTTCCAAAAATAAAAGCGTTTATTTATTAAAACAAAAAACAAAATTATTGTTGTGCAACAAGTATATTTTTATAAAAGAAAATATAAAATTATAGTGGCTGTTGAGTCACTTATGGCGCTTAGTGTATGTATGTCTTCACCAAAATAATTCATCATATTATTTCTACAGCAGAGTAAGAAGCCCAAAATAAATCTCCAAACATTTGAAGCTTTCCTGAATTCCTCTAAAGCTGTTATCCTACCAATGTGGTCCAATTCCACTTGTGTATACAAAGTTAGACAATATTTAGAAAACTTATTACTATACCTTATAATAGAATTTGAGAAATTAGAACTGCCAGCCCACTGTCATCAATTCATACGTACATACAGACGTACGTACCTACATTCCAAGTTTATGAAAATTAAAAAACGGAGAGGCAAGGTAAAAAAAAAAAGTGCCGCCAAACACCGACAAGCGCTATTAATTAGATAAATATCTTGAAAAATTGTTGAACCGTAATTAGATTTGGTTTTTTTTCACTAAATTTTCTTTGTTTTTTTTTCGTTCAGTTCCACATTACATTCTTGCCACAGCCATGAATGCATGCATAGAACCAACAATACTGTTGACGTGTTTCGTATTCATATGAGAGCGTTTGCCAGAAGTGTTAAAACACAGTGAGTAGACAACATCGACTCAGTCACACACACACACACACACACATACATACATACATAGAAAGAGACTCTTAACGCTGACAAGTGATTAATTATTAGAACAGAGGCAGCCAGCAAGTTCATCAGCCAGTTATTTAAACAGGCATCCAACGGCATTTTATTTGGAAGGAACAACAACAACAACAACAACAAAAAATGTGGAATTGGCTGCGAATAGAATAGATTGGAATGGAATGGAATCTAACAGCACACCAGGCAGCATCAACATCAGCATTAGCAGCAGTAATTACATGTCATATCAAAACAAATGCTTTCGTTTGCTCTAAATGGGTATTAATCAACTCAACTCTACTGGTACTATTTAAAACAAAAAAAACAACAAAACAAACGTTAACAGCAACACTGGCATTCACCAACATAATCCAACATACTCGTACATAAATGAGACAATCAACTGAATACCTTGGCCACAGATATGTGTACGTACATAGTATGTATACTGAGAAATGATTACACGATTCCAATTCCAATCAATAGCCAGTCAGCCAGCCAGCAGTGGCCTCATATCGTTTCTCGTTATTTTTGCATTTTTTGTTTTTTTTGTTTTTTCTCTTCTTCGTTTGCATCACATTGTGGAATTTAAAATATTTTGCCAAGTTTTTCTAACACCCGAGTTTCTTGCCTCTAACTTCACATGATTAATTGCCAGTATTTAGTTCTTGTGCTTGTTCTTGTTCTTGTTATAATATCAGCAGATAACAGCAGCTTCTCTACTTTCTTCTTCTCGGCTGTATGCTTTGATAACGATTTTCTTCGGTTCCCTCCCAAATATGTATAAGGATGTGGCAATACTCACAAAAAGAAGAAAAAATCTATCAACGTAATCTGATATCCGCTTGATATTCTAGAAAAAAACGAAAAGAAAAGAAAAATTTGATTATTTACCGTGTCAGAATGGATGACACCACCACCTATTTGTGGTGGAGTAAAGAAAACTGATTATCTCTACTCCCAATAGAAGTAGCTCAAAACAAAAAACAAAAATAATAAACAAAACGAAATAAAATGAAAATTAAAGTTAAAGTTAAAGAAATTAATCATCAATCAATCAGTTTATCTCCTTGTTTTATAAAAAAAAAATTTTTTTAAAAAAAAAAAGTTATTTCTTCTGGTACTCATATTTCTTATGGGTTCACATGGGTTAATAATGAAAATTATAAAAATCCAACACATGCTGGTTTTCAACCATAGTTTTAAGGTATTAAAGGCAATTTTTTCTTTCCGTCCTATACGAAGGCATTGAATTCTTAAGGCAAGAGACATGGTCTGTTTCAAAGATCAACAATGAACATTCAAAAAGTTGAATAGAATCGAATCATACTCATAGTATTTTTCAAGAGATATGAATCTAAATGAGTAGACTTATGAATCAAACATATTTCGAATGGTATGAGTTTGATGCCAATGTTGTACGCATACTCATTGCAACCTGTACTTATAAATCAACGTAGTGTAGTGAGTATGAATGAATCAGAGCAGAATAGTTATATTTTAATATTGTTGACACACTTACATATATTGAAAATTTCATGAGTGCTTATGAGTAGCGAAAAAACGATTCATTGCTAATCTCTGATAAGCACACAACAAAGTCTTACTTTTAAATCTAACACGGCCAGGGAGATATCTCTGCATAACTGCTTATGCTGCATGTAATAGTTAGTGGCCCACTTTGCAACAAGTGTCACGATTCAAATTGTAAATGGATCATGCAATTCTGACCAAACAGCAATGGAAAGAAAGGCTTGATGATGTCAATTTTATTTGATATGATACAGATAAGACCAACACGATACCTTTACAAAGTCAATGATTTGCTCTGGTTTGATGTCGGCGATGTATGGAATTGTGGACACCCCACAAATCTTAGCCTCTTTTGAGCCAACACTAGACGCATAATAACTGTGGCGGAGATATTTCACTGTATCTTCTTTACAGTTTCTGCAGAAGAAAATTCTTTTACTTTTTTCTTTTTGATTTACTCTTAATTGTTTGACTGCTAAGCGATTCTGGTGAGAACGTTTGAATACTGCTCGAAAACTATAGTTAATAATTATAATAAAAAAATCTACAAAATGTTAATAATCTTTGTATAAAGATAGACCCTATAAATCTTGCCTTTTGAATTTATTTTAGTTTTTTGACTAAATTTTTACACTAAAATTCGCAGCGAGAATGCGATTTTCGTAACAAATGAACGCATCGCTTTTGCAGTCAAACGGTTAAGGTTTACAGATTTCTGCTTACCGAGATTCAAGTCTTTCATCTATTGTTGGTGTTCTGCAGCGATATACGGATTTCTGTTTAACCTTGCGGGGATAGGGGAGTTCCCTTACGTGCATGTTTTTCGTTCTTATTATTTTCATCGACAATTACAGCATCTTTCGAACAAATTTGGTACTCTATAAGTGGCCAAATAAGATACAAAATCTTTTTCTTTATCATTTCAAGATACGATGAGGAATTATCCTGTCCTCGTGGGCCCCACAACTGCTGTAAATATGTATGTATATAATGACATGAACATATATATACGTATGTATATATTTACATATTTATGTTCATATATTCATATATTTAATGAATTTTAACAATAAACTTTCCCTTTATGGCATGAAAATGGCGGTGATGTTGATTATATTTTGCGTGAATAGAACGTTTTCCCTTAGAATTGTTGCAGTAGTACATAGTTGAGTTGATTTCAAACCACTCCTCCTTCCTTGCCCATTGTATTGTCCTCTTGAAAGTATGACTTCATTTATGCACGTTCACATTCATATGGTTTTTGCAACTTTTCTTTACTGTTTTTACTGTTTTTTTCCCTTCTTCTGTTAATGATTTACTCGTTATGTCATGTTAAAATAACTTTCTTTCCAACTGAGTCAACTAAAAACCTCCCCTTCACTGGTATGTATGCATGTACTTGTCAACGAAGCTTGCCATGGACGGATGCTTACAAAAGTCATGTATTCCAGCATCAGCATCGTCTTGTGATTACAACTTAAGCTAAGGGTCTCGCTCTCTCTCTCTCTCTCACCCTCCCTGTAACACATACGGCAGCATTGTCAGAGTGCAATTGAATATCTATCAGGGACTTGGATAGTGTGTGGATAAATTATGAAAATTAAATTACAGTTACAGTGTTACAGTTACAATTACAATTACAGTTAAAATCATTATTTTATAAAAAAAATTTTCGGAGAAACTCTTCATACTCATTCCCATTGTCCAAATATGTTACTGCCTCTGCCTCTGTTGTTGGCTGTGTGGCAGTGTGGCATTGACGATGATGATGATGAAGGTTGCAACACCATTACGCCTCTTATGGGGTACTGATTGTGTGTCGTATAATGAAATTAAAAAATCTGTTACTGTTGTTGCCAATTGAAAAGAATCGTGTTTTTTTATTTTCTTTTCAAACATTTTCAATTCACATAGTATTCGTTGTATGTACATTAAATCATTAGTAAAACATCATTTTCATAATTGATGCATTGAATGAAAGAACCAACCAAAGTAAATCAAACCACCATTCTTCAGTCATTCATTCATTCATACATTTTTTACCCTCTCTATGGATATTCTATATTCAAGAGTGTATTCTTTTTGTTACTAACACCGTAAAATTTTCAGTTTTGGCAAACACCATAATGGTAAGGAAAGGAAAACCTATTCATTGAATAGCATTGCTATGATGAAAACGAAGCCGAGTTCAAATTACACTCGCTCACCTTTTTTTTTTCTTTCCTCCTTTCTTTGTATTTCCACTTCTCTTGTCATCCTTAAACGTGTCATGGAATATGACAGGAATACTACTCTCTTAGTTGTTGGATTTTTTTTTTTTTTGAAAGCGTTCCCGGTTGATACATTCGGTGATAAGCATCTCTTTGGTTTTCAATTTGAAACTCAAACTGTACTTTTGTATGGAATTTTGAAAAATTTAAAAGATTTTTACAGAACGATAATGATTTTGGTTTTCAATTCGTATTACAATTTAAATCTTGATAATGTTGTGGTGTGGCATTCAAATAATAAATAATTTCATTTACACCTGGACAATTTAATTTCAATTCAAATCCTCATTAATTTGATACATCGGCCAACCACATACAATTGTAAAAATTTTGATTTTTATTTCATTAGGAAAATATTTTCAAAATTTCATTTAAATTCTTTAATTAGACTCTCCGATGATACCCATAACGTTTTAACTTTTTTAAATGCTTGCAATATGTTAAATAAGCCACCAGGTTCGATTAGATTAGATTTAGCGGTGCCCTCTACCATGCTAAGTGAGATAAACCAACGTTAAGGCTTATTGTGATATTACAAATTAATATCCAACCCAGATATCAAACGCTTTTTAAAGGAAACTAACAGAATAAATTTAACAATTCCTTACTTACTTAGTTATTAAAATCCTTTAGTCAAGATTACAACCTCGTTTCACACTCCACCCATGTTGTGCATGAATTTTATCCTTAACCCTTTGACGGACACCAACATTTTAGTAGGTCTACCCGTGGGACACTTGCTGTATCTCTGTTATTTGGCTACATACAATTTATGACGTGTATGCACGTCATGTGCCACCCAGAAACCCTTGTTATGACGTCTATAGACGTCAGTGTCCGTCAAAAGGTTAAGTGAGAGATCTTGAAGTCGCCGTGGTCTAGTGGGTAGTGTGTTGGCTTATTAGACAAAAGGCCCGGGTACGAATCCCAGGTCAGACATCAAAACGAAAAAATATTTCTTCGGCGACTTCCTCGCAGCAGATTTCTGGCAAAGACTCTGAGAGTAAAAATTGCCATGAAAAGCTTCTCAAAAAATCTGTCGTTCGGAGTCGACTTTAAACTGTAGGTCCCGCCACTCATGTATAAAATTAATGCACACAACATAAGTGGTGTGAGAAGCTAGGTCGTAATCCTGACTGAAGGTTTGTAATGGCCAATTATGTATGTATGTGAGAGATCTACAATTGAAAGTCGACTCCGAATGACAAATTTTTTTAAGAAACTTTTCATTTTTAAAATGTAAATTTAACCACGTACTCTGATTCATTTGTACTCACTACTCTACGTTGTTTTATAACTGCAGGTACGTACAACGTTGACATCAAACTTATGCCATTCGAAATATGTTTGATTCATACGCATTCATTTACAACAAAAATAGGAAAGACGCATAAGCAACTAAGACAGAGCAGAAAGCAGAGCAAACCCACAACTTTCTAGGAAGCAATTTAGTGTTCGTAAGCGATTCATAATTATTATGTGGTGCGTGTACATGTTGAGTTATGGAGAGTCGAACATCAACAGCATCATACGTGTTGTTAAGTATGAATATGATGATGAGTACTTCAAACTTTGAATATGAGTAGAGAAGGTTCCATGATATTCAAAAATAAGTCTGAATATGTGCGTTAAATTATTAGAAATCATGAGTATGATTCGATTCTACTCATTTTTTTGAATATTCATTGTTGATCTCTGATAGAGATATGTCACTGGCCAGGTTAGATTTAAAAACCAGAGTTTGTTGTGTGCTTATAGTCGCCGCAGTCTAGTAGATGGTGTATTGGCTTATTCGATATTAGGCCTAATAAAATTATTTTCTTGGACGGCTAATAATAATTCAATAACTCAAACAAGGCTTTCCTAAATAATATTATCCGGTATGGTCTTTAGTATTCAACCATAATAATTTCAAATATTTGCCTTTCTTTATCTAATACGGAGGAAATGCTCCTCAGGGCACAACAAACATTTGTAAAAAAAAAAAATAGGTGGAATGCCTACGAGTACAATTTCCTTAAACCATTAACAAACAAAGAAATTATTATTATGCCCCAATCTATTGTTTTTCTTCTTTTTTTTTTGTTTGTCACAAAAGAAAATTTGAAAATTTTTTATATTTTAAATCTAAATCACACACAGAAAAACTCTGTAAATCTTCATTCCCATGACATTTGACGGAGCGTTTCTTCACACAACGCGCATACAATTTCCAATGACAATTAGTTTTTGGCCAATTTTTGTATGTTAAAGGCCAAGTTAATGTGGTAATGTGGGAATTATTTTGAAAATAAATAAAAAAAATGGTGGATTTCATCGAATTGAGTGTACAATCAATGAACGGATGGCTGACAGTTGTCGATAAACAAAAATTAAATCTGAAAAATAAAAAAAAACATTTGAAATGTTTTCTGTTAGGCAAACAGCAGTAGTACAGACCAGGGATGGAAAAGTTGATACAATTGTATTTTTTTAGCACTATTTGGAAGTCAAAAACACCATAGCACCTCAATGACTTATTTAGCACTATTGAAAACCTGTCTCTACTTTATTAAATCACTCAAATATTCTGTCTCATCAATGGATAATTTTTTGTTTCCATTTCATTTGCATATGGCAACTCATTGCTAATTTGACATATCAAGAGTTATAAAAGGAATATTATCCGTTAAACATTCAAACTGCAAATGAAGAAAGGATATTTTCATACCAAAATTTAATAAAAATCAAAGGGACAAATGGACTGTTTCCTTTGACTGTCTCTACTTTAATCTAAACAAGGGATTTATTGAAGTTATTTAATTGGTGTTGCAACAATTTTGAAATAACGAATAGTTTGCTGGTACAAAATTTATTCTAAATAGTGATTTAAAATTTAGATCCTCATAAACTTTTTTATTCCTTTATAGTTACGTATTAAAGTAAGTTATTAAGTTTACCTATTATAAAGTGCTTTTCATAATTATAGCACCACCAGCATTTCAATAATAACAAACAATGGATTGCCTTCAGGTCATATTCTCTGATGAAAAAAAATGGAACTTAGATAGACCAGAGGGCTATCGATACTACTGTTGTGACCTTAGAAATTCAAATTTTGGGGAGAGAGTCTATTGCTGGGGGGTTATTTCTTTAAGTCGCTGCCTCGAATTTAAGTTTCCATCTACGCGAATGTATAGTACAGAGTACATTACTGTTCTTATCTGTAGTTTACTCCTTTTCGTGAGAGAAAATAATGAAAAAATATATTTTATAACAAGACAATGCCAGAATTCATGCCAACAGACAGAGGATGGAATAGTTCCGTAAACAATCTATTGAAGTTTTATCGTGACCAGCTTGCTCTCCTGATATGAAAATTATTGAGAACGTTTTCCCAAACGAATTCCCCATTCTTGTCCGAAGATTAAATTTAAAATAACAGGCAATTTACCAGTGCTAAAAATTTGAAATTAAAAATGATGGAAGAGTGGATGAAAATAGACGGGGAAATATTAAATAATCCTTATAAAAATATTAAAGACCGAATATTTACTTTAATAAGGGAGGTTTGCTAAGTTTTAAGTATAAATATTTTTGGTAAATAAAGCTTCTTATTGAAGAAAAATGATGAGACTGGTGCTATAATTTTCCAAAGACTAAAAACCTTAATTTTTATACTGAAATCAAAACTGCGCTAACAATTTGAAAAATTTAATTTTTGTTCTTTTTTTCATTATACTACACACAATGAAATGAATTGTCATTTATATTTTTATTAATTTATAATAAAAAAAAAATTGAAAAAAGAAAAAAGTGAATTTAGTACAATTGGTCTGAAAAAAGTACAATTTTTTGTGAACGTTAGTACAATTTGTTAAGACTAATTTCCCATCCCTGGTACAGACCATACAGTCAGTCATTCATTCGTCTCCCAACCATTTATTGTCAATTTATCTCTTCTCTAATGCAGTATTACGCTGTGTAGCCTTATTTGTTAGAAATATTTTTAAAATTAAAATAAGAAATTAAGTTTTTTTTTCTTTTTTTTGGTCTGAAATTGAACAAATGTTTTCAGGAAATGTTATACAGTGTACATGGAAATTGCAGACATTTATCTGCCATAAACATACTCGCATAGAAAATTAACAGAATGCCTTCAATTTTTTCATTTTTTTTTTTTGTTCTCCGTTGTCATTGTATTCTGGGCATCATTATACGAGCATTTCCAATCATCCAATCAGCACGACCGACCATTTTACCTCTGTTTGTTCATGGATCGTCGTACAATGTACACTGGCTTGTATTATTGAATTTACAGATGCATTATGAAATATTTTCAAACAGTATGTGATAAAATTAAAACAACATTCCAGTAGATAGTCAAGTCATAAGCCATCTAAAGTGTTTTTTTTTTTTATTATTACGCCGAGGAGGGGCAAATGTACCTAACCGCACCTTAGGGGAAGTCGTCACGTCCTCCGTGTGTGGGGCCCTCACCCACTAAATCCCCCCTCGTACCGTGGACTGTTGTGTCCACTCCGGACATGCTCACATCCGCGTCCGGACTGCGTAATGAAGGTTGGGGAGACTTCTAATTGTCTCCACTATTCCTTCCGACCTCGTTTGACACGTGAGCTAGTGTCGTCTATGCCGGCGTGCCCACATGCGCCGCAGCCTCCAGATCTCTCTTCTTCAGTCTCAGAATGCGCTCCACGTAATTCGCCACTGAGGCCCAATTCTCTCTGCTCGCAATCATAACCCCGACAATGTTAGCGGCCGTTATCGTTCCGATCATCGACGTCAGTGCAGAGCGATAGCTCTGCCAGCGTGCACATTCGAAGATAGTGTGTTCCGCATCATCTATTACCTCCCCTTCCTCGTAAAGGCAGTAAGGGGAGGTGGTCTTGCCCATTCTGTTCAGATATTTCCTAAAATATCCGTGGCCCGATAGCAATAATAATAATTTACGTAATAATTTACTTCTTCAAATTTCCGACAGATCCATGGCTTTATTTCCCAAAATAAGTCTCGCGGTCCACCTTCCTCTATCCTCGTCGTTCCATCGTCGTTGCCATTCTGAAATGGTGTTTTCCCTGAAGTGACCGGTTATGTGGTTTCCAGCCGATTTCGCCTTATAAATCTTCATCCGCTCTGCTGCCAGTAAATCGACAGGGATTGTACCTGCTATCACAAGTACGGCTGGGGCGGACACCGTACGATATGTCGACGCGATACGTAGTGCAGCCGTTCTCTGTACCGCTAGAAGTAAGTTCGCCCCGTTTTAAAAGTGTTTAGCGTTTAAATCGCGCATATTTGAATGGAACATACTTCATATTGTTAGCTTATTAAGGACCTCCAGAGTACCGATGCATAGAAATAACTTCTCCGCTGGCTGCCATGCTTTTATACTCTTTCCATTCGGTATAATCTTATTTCTTTCGGTTTGGCAAAACAATCAATCCCTTACATAGAATGTCTCATAAATTTAGAAGCACTGCTCCTTAAAGGTGGTTGACTTAGGTAACATCATTCTGTAAGTCCATAAAAGCTTATTCTCAATTCAATAAATTAAATTTTCGAATTAAAAAATCAGATCGCTTCCATAATGTTGCGATACTAGGGCGTGTCTAATTTGATTTTATCTTAGGACGTGTACTTGGCAATTGAGACAAGTATAGTACCCGGTGATCCAGTTGACCCAATGTACAACGTAATCAAGGGAAGAGGACAATAGGGAAGATAGGGGAAAAAAAGAGAACACAAGAGAACAGGACGACACTATTGAAGCACTAGCACTTCTCAGCCAACTCAAACTAATAATGAATCTATGGAGAGCCTCGTCACAAAATTCAAACCCTCAAAGAAGTCCCTGCCAAGGGTCTTCAACCTCAACCTACTAAGAGCTAGACAGTTACAGAGGAGGTGTTCGATAATTTCCAATTCCTTCTTATCGCAATATACTCTGCAATAGTCCGGCTGGGATCTGTTCCAGATTCTTGTCAGCGATCTAATCTCTTAATGCTTCATAATAAACCCCGATTTCATCTTAAAATCATGAATAGATATGACATCTGAATTTAATTTCGAACTTACTTAATTGGTCATTATATAGTCAGAATTACAACCTAGCTTCTCGCACCACTAATGTCATGTTGTCTTAACTTACTTATTTAATATCGACTTCGAATGATAGATTTTTGAGAAAATTTTCCTTGCAATTTTATTTTACGCACAAAGGAATATTTTTTTTCCATTTTTCGTTTTATACAAACTGGAAATTGAACTACGGGCCCTTGCCTAATAAGCCAACACACTACTTATCAGAATAATTCGACTAATAAGACAAGCATATACTCTTGGCAATTGATAAGACTAATTAGTTTAAATAATCTAACGATTCCGTTAAAGGAATTGCCGTACTGTTGATATATTGGCGATATTTATGGTGTTTGGTATGTTAACACCTTCTAGCGATAAATTATATAAAGTCACTCTTATTGCCATTTATATTTTGAGTGTTATTGTTTACAAAAACCCTGTTATTTCTTAGTAAGAGCACATACATATATTATTATACATAACCATTTACAAGCAGAAAACCAAAGACGAGTATACTCGTCAATGGCAATAGGAAGACAGAAGGACTCGATATCCTTTTTCGTATTTGCTTACGTTTTAGTAGAAAAACAAATTATAAATCACGCAGATGGATAAAATAAAGGACTATGAAATAAAACGAGGTGCATTGCGAAAATTGGCAACACTTAGGAATTCACAGTTGTCGATTGGCAAAAAAAAAATTTGCTAATTCAAAAGCCTGCATTTATAATATTTAAAGTAGGATGAGTATATTCGTCTTGGCAGTGCGGAAGTACGGAAGGACAAGTATACTCGCCTTTGACAGGGTATCCTGCACTGTATAGACGAGTATACTCGTCCTTGGCAGCAAATGTGTTAAAATATTGCAAGTATGTTATCTAAAATAGGAACTTAGGAGACTTATTACATAAGTACGGAGTACTTTTATTTTTTATTGTGTTGCAGATATTTTTGATTATTGAAATCCTCTTGAAAGTAAAGTGGTTTCATTAATTTTATTACCCACTGTTTTGTCTATGTGCTGTTGTTGTTATTATAGAAATGGTATTGAGAATTCTACTTTGTAAAAATCACCATAATGTGTCATTTAATAATCATGCCACATTGTACATGTGCAATACAGCAATGGCAACGACAATAATAGCAAGAACAACAACAACAACAAAAATATGACGAAAAAAAAAAATGGAAAATTATTATTAATAACAACAGAAACATGTTACAATAATGGCAACAGCAACAATAACAATAACAAAAATATCCCAATATATGTAATATAATGAATATAAGCACAGACATACAAAAGGAAAAAGAAAAAAGAATGAGTAGCTCTATCCGTCTGTCCTTTATGGTGTATTGTGTGTGAAATTTTCCTACACACTAGCCACCAGCCACCAGCCAGCAACCAAACAACCAACCAGTCAACCTCATCATGAACACGAATCAACAACACAATCACTGACGACCTGACATTATTTATACTCTTGTACGAGTATTATTGCAATTGTCGTCATTACCAGCCAGCTAGACAGCCAGCCCATCCAGCCCATCCATCTATCACTACAACACTACCATTGGCATGGCATGTTATGGCATGAACATGAATTTTTGAAAACGTATTCGTATACAAAATGTCGTCGCCATTATAAAGAATATCACATCACATCCTGTACTATTCGCATCAATCCCCCTCACACACACACACACACACACACACACGTATATATCCAGTGATATTATTGTTTACCATTAGCGGGAGTAAAGGGAACCAGAGATGCGAGATACAATGTGAAGCGTTGCGATGTTTTACGTTTAAGCACGTCGTTGTAATACAATGATAAACAAGCACGACAAAAAACGATGATGAAGAAGAAGAAGAAAAAATAGTACTTGTTATGGGGTATGGGGATGAATGTATATAACGGGATATAACGAATCAGTCTCCTGTTACAACACAATAGTTTTGTTGTTATTTTGTATTGTTGCCATTGCCATTGTATTCATTCCCTGTGTATGTACTACATTAAAAATAAGGGGGGAGAAAATATGACAATTAAACAGAAAAATAAAGAAGAAGAAAAAAAAATTATGAATTCTTCTCAATTGAATTCGTTAACGCAAATCGGCGTTTTTAGTGTCTTTTCTTTACACTACCCCTCCTACTAATTCCCGACCTTCCCTTTCCTTCACCTTCTTTCCTACAAAATCCAGAGCTGGAAGTATGAATTTTATGCATTTCTGTTGTTGCAATATTTACTAAATTGAGTAGGGTGGGGTAGGATAGTTGGTAGAATGGCTGTGCAATAATAAGTGCAATAGCGACAGCGACAGCGATATTTTATGGCATAATCATGTCATTACAAAATTGTTCTTAACTTTTAGTGAAAAACAAAACAAAAAAAAAAAAAACAAATAAAATTAAAAGATAACATTTAAAATATTTTTTTTTCTCTTTGTTCGTTGTTGTCTAATGTCGTCACTGGTTCTTGATGATGGGAAAAATAACATTTCAAATGAAAAATTCCATAAAATTGATAATGAGCCTCATTATGGATAATATTAGTACTACTGTTGCTGTTGTTGCATGCTTAACTTAATAAATTGTGCAATTATTTCCATCATTATTATTTAAATTGAAATTATTTTAAAACGTTTCGTTTAATCAAAATTAAATGCTTACAAATGGGAATAAAATTGCAGAAGATTATTGTATTAAATCGCTGTACAATGTCCATTTCGTTGAGAGGCTCATACAGTTCATTATTGAACCGATTGCGGAAGTTATTACCGACTTGCATTGAACCGAAGATACATATTTACGTAGAACTTTCCTCTCAAATACTCTCAACTACAACAGTGCCTAACAGTGTCCATTTTTTGGCGCCGTAAATAAATACGGGGAGAATAACCGGCTTCGCGGGTATTTTAGTTTTGTCGTACGAGAAAGGTCTCTGCCATTGAGCTCATATGTTGGCAAAGGCTTGATATCTAGACTGATATCGTTTTTACTGGTAATGGCGTAGCCAAGATAATTGGAATGGAATGGGTATGGCCTAATATCCAGAACAAAGTAAAGTTTCTGATTGTGGACAACATGGCGACCTCCAGAACGATCCTTGCTTCCTTGATGTATTTAAGTGCATTCGAGGCCTTCCTCCGTCTCCTCTTGGCCCCTCCTGGATGGCATACTTGCACCCGCTAGTTGTTAACTAATGCGTGCAGCGCAGTCCAATCCCCAAAACTTTAATTTTTAAATGTAAACAAGGCTTAGAACCCACCACCTAAAAACATTATCCAATGAAAACTACAACACAAGCGTCTATCAAGATTGCCTCCAAAGCTAATGACCACGGCATTATAGTTTAAGGTTCAAACTAACAAGTCGTGTTTACCGGTTATAGAAAAACATCAGTAGGGCTTTGCATTTAAATCATCAATGAATTTAGTAAACGATCCTAGTAAGAGTATTTGCGTTAGACTATCTAGAAAATGGAAGCCAAATGAAAGAAATCTGTGTCAACCTTGGTAAATACTTCTAAAGATGTCTTTTGCAAGTAAAAAAAAATAGCAATAAGCAATGAACCTTGAAAAGATATAATGGCAGAGAGAGATATCGTTGCAATATACACTCTAACTTCTATAAATTGAATCACCATTATCTAGAAAAGAAAACTTCAACTTACAGAAACTTCAAGTTAAGGAGGCAAAACCTGATAGAATTTCTCTCCAAGATGCTGGTGCTGTGCTTCAACTTATAGAAAATTCAAATAATAGAAGTTCAAATTATAGAAGTTCGACTGTAATTATAATAGTTGATTGGAATGCTTTCTATTCAATGAGTTTGACATTAAGTAAGAAATTTCTCAGCTTATGACTTGGACGTGCAGCATTGGCACAAACCCCAGCCCTAGACATACCTATCGAACGAAATTAAATACCAAAGAATATTTCTTCAGCGAATTCCTCTCTCAAAAACTCTGAAAGAAAATAAAATTTGCCATGAAAAGTTTCTTAAAAAATCTGTTGTTTGGTGTCGACTTTCAAGCTGCAGCTTCCACACCCAACCATGTATAAAATTAACACACGCAACATATGTGATATTGAGAAGAAGGGTTGTAAACCTGACTAAAGGGCTATAAATGATCAATTGCGTATGTATTGCGTTAATTGCGTTATATTGAGAAAATCGTAATAAACGGCATTATTGATCTCAATATTTCATATAAAATTTCAATTAATTATTGGTTAATAAATTCATAAATTGTTATAATATTGAATTAAAACTTCAAATACAACACTGTCATAAGTACGTGCAGTACGCATATAACATTTTTCCGAACACTTTCTATTGATATTGGACAAATCAAATGTAAACAACGATAGTGCCATAAGCAAAATCTTTCTTTTCTGCAATTTCCCAAAATGATCAAAATTTTCATATTCTCATCCTTCTGAGGAAAACCACTTTGGAGTCACATGTAGTCCCTATTAACCTACAACAGCTCGGCGTTTTGGTTAATCATTAACAATACCTTTTCCAATGTTAAATTGTTTTCCATTTTTTCTAAAAAATATTTTTGGCACTAATTTTCGCGATTAAATTAAAAGAAATTTTGTTAAAACTATCAGCTGTTTTGTTTACCAGCTGTCAAATAAATTTTCGTATATTATATGTCTGAACGTTAAAAATATTGTTCTCAATAAACCAGAATATTGATTTAATAAAAGTGGATGTCTGAACATAGTATAAGCCAAAGTCCTAAATTTCGATAGCTGTCGAATAATTTATGCGTAGATATCTTTACAATGGGATTTGTTAAAAATAAAATTGAAAACAAATTGTAACTTTAGAACCCAACCTTTGGTTTGAAAAGCTAGACGATTAAGGCGATTAGATATGTTTGATATTATTTATCATTCAATAAATTGTAGAGCCTGTTGTGACAATCCTAACTTAAGAGAGTCTGTAGGTAGAATCAATACAGGTTTGTTACAAAGTTTTGTTTACACAAAATTTAGTAAAATTTGTAAATGAATGATGATGATTGCCTAATACACCATAATTCGATGGGATTTTAGCAATATGAACCACACTGTCATAAAAACGCGGTGATTTGAATTGATTTGCAATTCTTAAAATTACATTTTGTTATGCGGGGTATTCAAACGAATGCTATCTCCTCTAATTTTTTAAATTTTTTCATTTTGTTTTGAATTTAAACGATTGTGTGATTATGGTTTCACTTCCATCGCATATGAATACCACCACCTATGCGTACTTTTTAAAACTTTTAAAATTCTAAATTTGTTTTCTAAAATTCTTTTCGTTTTTTTTATAAATTTTTGTTGCTGCTGTAAAATAAATGCCACCAACAATGCACTTCAATATGTTGCTCAATATCGGAATCAAATTCAAATGCACTTGATTATTTGCAAAAAAACGAAAAAAATTATTTTAAAATTCTGAAAAAATAAAAAAAAACAACAACAACTTGCAACACAGAATGTCTGTCATTCGTTGTTGCACACAAAAATTATGATGAGAACTCAAGTGTCTGACTTCATTTCTAAGTCAACAACCGAACCGAAACAGCACTCAGCAGCACTTCAAAACAGACCCGCACATTCGTTAAGTGAAAATGAATGGAATTGAACGACTACTACAGAGCATACATACACGAGTATGTGTGTGTGTGTATTTATATGCATACGCATGTATGTATGTATGTGGTGTCAAGTAGACTTCAAAGCACGCCTCATGGTGGCATTGCCAACACCATTTGTAGACATCTACCAACGATACGTTGAAATTAACCAGGATTTTATTATTTTGTGGTGGTAATAACGATAATGATGTGTGTGTGTATGTATGCGTTTGTGGATATGGAATTGAAACTGAAATCAAAGTTGTTACACGTTTAAATAAGAACAACAACGTTAATACACCATAACAATTCGTTTATGTTTGCAAGTGTAGGAAATTTGATTTGTTTTCCCTATAGCCGTACTATTCCAACACATGTAATGATGCTGAAACGTTTACATTACATGGCAATCGTAATGAAAAGAAAGAGAAAGAAAGAGAGCGAAAACAGAAGCATGTAAAAATTCAACAACTGGTAAATAGGTAGGGCGTTACTTTGTAATCTTAAATATGACACACCCACCCTTGGCAAACACAGCCATATGCATGCACACACATACTTGCATACAATTATTCATGCACTTACAAAGCCATACAGAAGAAGCCCCAACAAAATTATTCTGTTCTATTAGACAAATTGTTGTATAACAATAATAATAGCTATTATTAGTTATTGTTGTTGTTGTTGTTGTTGTAATATACTGACTGCCACTGTCATTGCAAAGCTTTACCCTCAAACCATGTTATTATAGAGGTCCAAAGCAATAAGTTAGAGAGAGAGAGAGAGAGAGAGCATGGCTCACGCTATCAACAATTTCCTCTGTTTTTTTTTTTCTATTGTTAGTTAGGTTGGTATCACATTGTTTGCTATTGTTGCCACTTACTACTATTGCTGTGTGTACGTTGCAATATCCACAACAGATATCACAGACACACACATACACTCATAAAAAAAAAGAAATAGAAACAGAAAATAACGGTAAAAAATCGAACATAAGTGCGTTGATATAAATGAATAACGGTTTGATAGGAATGGATGGATGACGGCTTGAATGCCTGGTTAGTTATGGATGATTGTGGATGATACAATGGACACACACATACACACTCTCTTCCTCTTTCTCTCTCTCTCTCTCTAGCAGACGTACACTTATTCAATCTCCTCTCATTTTAAATACAAACTTTTTTTTTCTGTTAATTCAAGTATCACTTGAATATGATGAGTGTAAGAGAGAGAGAGAGAGAGAGAGAGTTAAGAATCCCCTTCTTCTACATATACCACTTCACGTACATATTCATTCATATACCCGGATACAGTAGCAGTTACAACAAAAACAAAATTATATCATCGTCATCATCAGCCGTATGAGATTTTCAATTGTTTTGTGTTTTTATTTTTTTTTGCCAGTCATTTTAAATAATGAATTCGTAACTGAGCAATAAGCTTATATCGTTGATTTTAATCAACGTAATTTATTTAATACCATCTGGGTGGGGGCCACATAAACTTACCATAAACACAAAAAAACAGGAACATTTGGCTTTTGGATTTCAGCCGGTTGCTATCACCAAGACAACTCATACATGTTGGATTCGAAACAATAATGTTTGAACGATTTAACCTAGAATCCTTACGTCACATCTCCTTAAATATCTGGACTAACTTATCACAATTAGCTCTTAATATTTCGAATATTTCAGGCAAAAATAATAATATTCTTCACTTTTAAAAATTTGAAAAATAAAAACTTCTTTAATAACTCTGACTTCCTTCTTCCTTCCTTCCATGCACATGCATTGCCTTTAAAGCCGTTTACATTTAAATGTAAAGTCAAGTATGCACAAATCGTACGTAACGTGTGTAAATAAATGTTATTATTACATACATTTTTTACACCACACACACACACAACACACACTCATGTTGAACGTACGTACGACACATTTGATTGATATACACAGAATGAATGCGTTTTAGTCGAAATAATTTTTTTCTCTTTTTTTTACTCTATTTAAAATTTTTCAAAAAAATTTTGTTGTTGTCGCTACTGTGCTGCTTGGCTTTTGCAAATGTTTTCTATACAAAATGGTATGTATGTTTTGCTGTTGACATGGTTTTTTTTTTGTATAAAATTTAATTGAATTTTATACAATAAAAATTGTGTTTGCTTAACTTGCCACTTTGGGTTTAAGCCTTGCTTGCCTCTGCGTCTTTGCGTTTTTTGCTACACTGCACTGCCTTAGTAGCATGCTACGTACATATGTATAGAGGAGGCTTAACAAATAAGCGCTGTTGTCACTTACACTGCAACTTATAGAAAGAAGTGGTAGCGTTGTTGTTTGAAAACGTTGCCTTCAATGAATCGTGGCCAGATTAATTACAACATTTTGCAGCTACTATATCTATCATCATACGACTATTTTAAGTCTCATTGCGTTTCTGCAATTGATTTTTCTGTGCCGGAATGAATTTAATTAATGCAAACTAATAATAATTACGAGACACAAAAACAAGGGAACACTCGCACTCACATTTTGCCATTAATCCTGCCACTAAAACGCCACTAAAATTTAATAAATTCAATGATGATAATATTTATATAATAAATAAATAAATTTGACATTTTTGACATGTGTACCATAAATATTTTGAATAGGAATTGTTAGAAATTATTTGAATACACACTTTTATTACAATGGCTGGCCATGGTCGAAATAATAAGAGAGCCATCAATTAAAATTAGAAGAGCGAGCCATTGTAAAATTTAATTTTGAGATTTAATTCTTTTATTGTTTCTTTTTTATAATTTATATTCCAAATATTTGTATTTTTGTTTGTTTATTTAATTTTATTTTGCATAATTTATTTTATTAAAAACCATCAAATATTTTTAAAATCTTTCTTTCATTTTAAATTCACATTAGAATCTAGGGGATCGAGGTTAATGACCCGCCTTGGAATGTTAAAAATACTCCAGAATGTTGTGAAATTCGACATTAGTCGAAATTGTTGACCCAAGAAGCGAAAAAGTTGGCTTCGTAAAGATGTAAAAAAGATGTAAGAAGAGCAGAAACGTCTACAACAATCTATTAGAAAAAGACAGCAAAAGGTGGAGATAACAGCTGTAAGTGGGCGGGGGCCATATATTATCTTTACCATGTTCAAACTTTGTGTTCACGCTGGCCACCCTAATCTTAAGCTTAACTTAAGTTTTTGTACAACCGTGTGGTTGTGTGATTGTGAATAGTTAATTATATGACAGAATTGTTATGAATTAAAACAAAAAGAGATTTGTCAAATCCACCCCCGAATTGTTGTAAGGTACGTTTGTATGTACACAATAAATATTAAATAATCTAATCGATTGATTTTTTATTATTCTCGGCAATATTTTATTTTATTTGCTTCCCCGCTACCCCCACACTTTGGATACAAGACACGATGCATGAGCGTTGTTTCTGCGGGTTACAAAGATTTCTGGTCACAAATATTTTCGATCGTCTTAATTAATTAAGCTAACAACGAAGGGGGAGAGGTTCTGAATTTTCCATTAGGGAACATATGGAATGCTGGCCACTTCTTTCTTGCCAAACGAGGGGGTATTGTTATCACTACAACAACGACGCTGACCCCCAAACTGACCCAGAGCTGATCGATCATCCCAAACGTTTCAGAAAGACGATAAGAAAGAAACTCTAAATTTTCGTGCCGTTTGAACTCGGTTGAAAAAGTATTTTTTCTTTTCGATTCCAAAGGATCTGCCACAAAATTAATATAAAAGAGATGATGGACGACCGCAGACGGAACGTTTCGGAAAGAACCCTGGATTAAAAAAAACTAATTACATAAAAAATCCCTTAAAATCGCCTTAAACAACAGCTCCAAAACTAAAATCAAAGAAAGAAAAAAATGAATTTTAAAAAAACTTTGAATGAATTAAATAAATTTGATTATTTTTTTTCATTCTTTGAGATTGTTTTTTTATTTTTCAAAAGTAACGCTTTTCAACTACCAACACGTTCAACGGCAATGCTAAAAAGTTTCTTTCCTGGCAATACTGGTATTTTTGTTCGTTCAAAAACTAAACTTTTTCGTTCCTTCTATTTCACACATGCTTTTTCCGTTTCCGGTAAGTAAGTAAAAATGAAGCCACCCTGTTTGAATAATAACCGTGTTGGTCTGTCTGTCTAAGCGGTAAGATAACTGTTATCGGCGCGCAGGTCATGGGTTCAAATCGCAGTAAGGATAAAAAATAAAAAACATGGTGTAATAAATAAAAAACAGGATGGGTTGGTTGTGGGGTGTGTTGGTGGGGAGGAGGAGGGGGTGCTGCGTTCACCCCCCGCCGCCTACGGTAGTTAACGACGACGACGAAAAGGGGAGCAGCGGGGAGGGGAGGGGGGGAGTCAAAAAATAATTTTTATTTTTTTGTTTTTGAAGTGTGGTGAATTTCGTTGTGGTGAGTTTTTACAAAGTGTGGTGAATTTAGCAGGTGTGGTGAATAAAATCGAAACTCACCAAACTGCCGTTATTCGAAATGGTACTGTATTACTATAAACAATGTACTGTATATCCCGATTTTTAGATGGTTAATGTCTAAGATAAGTACGTTTCGCATCTGCTAGCGGAGACATTCACCAATATGATGATTACCATATGCACTGTATTACTAATGACAAAGACAGAAAACTTGGTAGCATTTTAATTTGTTTGCGATGTTCATTTACACAAAGACTTAAACCACAGTTAACGGTTTTAACATTGTCATTAAGGCAGTTGATACTGCAATTAGAAAAAGAAAATGGAGTTACCATGGCAAAATATCAAAAGAAAATAAAAAGTATCAAATTGTAAAGCCCACAGGATCTTTTTAGAGAGCTAGTGGCTTGAGAAATTAGGTTACAGAGTTACGTGGGCTAAATTCACGTTCACGGAATGTACGTTCATTTATTTGTAACATATGAAAAGCGATGTGAACTCTTACCAAAATTTCATTACGGTTCAGTAATCGTTCTCATTGCTTTGATATTCTAAAAACTAAGTTCCGTGAACGTTCGGCTAATTCTGCCATTATTATTAATGACTGAAGGACGACAGTTGTAATTAGGAAATGAATTTCTTGTACGAATTATTTATGAACTGGAATTGGGCAAGAGAATTACGCAATTTTCTTAGAAAAAGGTCGATAATGATGAGCAAGCGAATTGTAACGTACATCGTGAAAAGTTAATGTCGAATATTGGTGACCCACGAACCAAAATAGTTGGCTTCTGTCGATGGTTGTGGACTCCGTCGTACTTGCCTCTAAGTCTATAAATATGTCGAGAGTAAGATCCTTTGCAAAAAAGTTTAGTCGACTTTATAAAAAAACTCTCTGAGGAACAAAGAAGAGCGAGCCTACAATCTATTAGAAAAAGACGCCAAAAGTGTGGAAATATAACAACAACTCTAAGTTGTTACGCCATTTTTTTATAAGATAAAACAACTAATTTTTAATATTCTTTTTAACAATTTTTATATTCTAAGATATTTCTCCTTCATTTTATTTATTTATTTGATTGATTTATTTATTATCGATTTTTATTTGTATTTTTATTAAAAGAAATATTATTTATTATTATTATTATTGTTTCCTATATAAAGATCAATCAATCAATAACAGTGTTTGATTTTCTTTGTTTGTTTTCCAATAATAATAATTAATTTAATAAAAACAGAAAATAAATGAAATTTTTCTTTTAAAAATAAAAAATTAAAAAATAAAACAACAAACAAACCAATTATTTATATAAAAAAAACGATAACTATTAACGAGATATTTAATTTTAATTAATTTATAGTTAATAATTATTAAATTAAATATTATTTTAAACAACACACAATAATAATGGATTATTATTTTATTTAAATAGAAATAAAATAACATTAAAACTATACAAAATTCCTTTTTAACAACATAATTAATAAATTCATTACTTTTGAAATAAAATTTAATCAAATTGATATTTTTTAATATTTATTGTATACACTCTACTAATTTAACACAATTATTTTAAAAATAATTTAAATAAAAACAAAACAAATTGTTCAAAGAAGTTTTTTTTTTCTGTTATTATTTTTACATTTTGTTTTTTATTTATTTATTTATTTATAATTTTAATAATTTATTTAAATATTTTCGTTCTGTTTGTTTTGTTCGTCTGCTATTTATATTTTAATACCAAAAATTATTTGGTAAAATTTTAAGATTATTTTAGAAAATTTAATTTAATTTTAATTAAATGAAAAAAAGAAATAGTAAATATTTGTTTCAAATTAAAATTATTTCTGGAAAATAGGTGTTTTTTTTAATAAGGTTCAGTAAGTTGTTTCCAAATATAGAAGGCGTATCACATTTTATTTACTTGAGTTCAAAAGGCTTAATTGTGAACATTCGATCTGTTTGAACATAGTAAAGGGGAGAACATAGTAACTTTTGGTAAAAGCCTTATGTCTCAGATAGATAGGGCTTACAGGACACACAGACAATGTTAAGCAATAAAATAGTAAACTAAGGATTACGTTGACTATTCGTAACTGGCAACAAAATAGAAAGAGGGAAGAATAAAGCTACAACGCGATCAAATTTTAATTGCACCACTGACAATGTTAAGTGCTAAATTTTATGCACGACTGCAGGGACCTACAGTTTAAAGTCGACTGCAAACGACAGATTTTTGAGAAGCTTTGCATGACAATTTTATTCTCAAAGTTTTTGCCAAAAATCTGCTGGGAGCAAGTCGCCAAAAAAATATTTTCGTTTTGATTTCTGACCGGGGGCCTTGAACCGCGGCCTTACGTCCAATAAACCAAGGCGACTTCTATATACGATGTATAGCTTAGGTTTAATTGTTAGCTGCCTTAAAAGGCATAGTTCCTTCCTTGTAATATCAATATTATCTATTTCAACACACATTTGTAACTCCTTCTTGGCATCTCTCAGCCATTTTAAGAGTTTTATGAAGTTGTGAGTTATATTAAAATCGGCCTAAACAGATTCCGTCAATTCTGCTCTGTGTGCCGAAAAAATCCTCTCCAATCGCCAGAAAGTAACAGAGAAGATGTTGAGCGGTCTCCTCTTCGCTATAGCTTCTACAGGACATGTGCACCTAGAGGTCCACTATGCCGCCATGTTCGGGAATCTAATAATATTGCTTACGAAAATGGAAATGGTGTTATTAAAATAATAAACAAAAGCTCCAAAAACAAAACAATGGAATTGTTCACGTGATCTGAATAGGTAAAAAAATATAGCAACAAAAATAAAGGGCTTGTTTACAAGATCGATGAATAAACAAAAATAATAGCAATGACATCAGTATAAAAAACCCAAGGGATAAGGATGTAAACAACCAACAACAAAAGTGCAGCGGACAAACAAGTGAACAAGCAAAAACAAAGTGCAGGATAAAAAAAAGAGGAAACAACAATAATGAAAACAAGTTGTTTACATTTTTCGGTATTTCCTGAAGGCCGTCATCCTAATTCGAGAGCATTCATCACACTATTGATCCAGCAATATAAAAGACAAGACAAAGCGAGCAATGCTTGAGTTCGAATTCAATTAGTCGTGTGTGAAGATGTCACGTGGGATTCAATAAGAATTCGGTCAGACACGTTATGTGTGAAGAGAATATTGTGGTGTTGCTTACAAAAAGGTTGTAAGCCGGGAAGATTAACGAACAGTTGTTATTGCGTACGCGGAAGAGTGTGAAGGAAGAATAGCGATTAAAGTAAATTGGAATTTATTTCTCTTAAAATTTTACCAAATATTTTTTGGTGGAATATATAAACAAACAATATTTAAACGATTATAATTATAATTAAAATTTTCTTTAATTTTTTGTTAAATTTGTTTTAAAATTTTCATTTCATTTGGATTTTGTGGACGGATATTTTTTTTTTCTTTAATAAATTTTTATTATTTATTTTATATTGTATTATTTTATTATTATTATTATGTTTATAGTAAATTAATCAAATATTTTATGTATTTTATTTGAATTGAATTTGTTTCGTGTTTTATTTTTTCTTTTTTTTTTTATTGAGATTTTTGAATATATTTTCTTATTGCTTTTCTTTGTTTATAATTTTGTTTAAGTGCTGTAGTAGTATATTGTATTTGAATTTCTGTTATTGTAATAGTTTTTTTTTGCGTCTTACTTTATATTTTCTAATTAATTTAAAGCTTAAAAACTTTTCTTATAAATTTACAACAGATTACCTAAGACAAAGTCGATTTTTATCTCTGTTTAACAAATTAATAGAAACTAATTTAATACATAATTTGTTATTTCAATCCTTTCAGTCAGGTTTACGACCTAGTTTCTCATACCACTCATATGGTGTATGTTAATTTTATACATGAGCACCGGGACCTCGACTCCGAACGATAGATTTTTCAAAAAATTTGTTTAGTTTGAAAGTTTTTTTTTTTTGCACCGAAGAAATATTTTGTTCAGATTGTGTTTTATTCGAAATATCTAAGCAGGGAGTTTTATCACAATCTCACATCTAATAAGCCAACATACTATCTACTGCAATACGACGACTTCAATTAACAGAAACTAAACAATAAAAATTTCACTTTTTTATCCTTCCAAAAACAAAGATAAGGATTTTAAAGGTGAAAGTAGTTTTTGGTAGTTTAATGTTATATACCACAAGAAAATATGAACTCTCTACATTTAGGAACAAAAAAAAAAGTTTGTGAAAAATTGCGCAATTATTTTTGGCGATTTTTTGAAAATATATGGACCACTCATGTGCCCCGTTATTAAAACATCTATATTTGTGGGTGATTACAACATTTTTATCATAACTGTTTCGTAACTTCGAGATATAAGATGGAAAATGTTTATACAAGATTACAGTTATTCCAAAATTGTGAAAGAATCGAACGAATGCCAGAACCATTGACGAGAAATTGCGCGATATTTCAAAATGTCAAGGGGATGGCGGCGATATATTAACAGTAAAGCTATGTTTAACTAATTTTATCAATTATTTTAGAAGATACTGGAGTTTAGCATAACGAAAAGAGGACCGATTTTTAAAAACACATGCTAAATGGCTAGAAAGGTCGTCTTCAGGACGACCAAAATATGAAATGTATGTTTGATTTTCTTAATGGACCGTATGTGGTACCTAGGGTTACTTATGATCCGATAATAATAAGATCAGGCTAATGATTCACATTCATATTAAAAATGTTCGTGTCGAATTTCATCGAGATAATAAAATTTTTAAGCCAATTATTATTTTTTTAAGGGGGCCTATTTTGGACCGATCGTAACAAAATTTGGTAATATGATTTAGATTTACAAAATACACGTTCATATCGAATTTCATCACGATACCGATGTTTTTAAGCCATTTATAAGCGTAAACGTGAATTTCTAAAGGAGACTAGGGTCAAATGGGACCCGATTTTCACCAAACTTTAGACCATAATTTTTGAGTATACATAACTGATCCACTCTAAATTTTGTCATAATTGTTGCATAATTACCATAATTATCTGTTAATAAATGCAATTTCGAGGGGAATTTGTATGGGGGCTAGGCAAAATCACGGACCGATTTGAACCAAAATCATACATACGTAATTGGCCATTACAACCCTTCAGTCAGGATTACGACCTAGCTTCTCACACCACTTATGTTGTGTGCGTTAATTTTATACATGAGTGGCGGGACCTACAGTTTAAAGTCGACTCCGAACGACAGATTTTTGAGAAGCTTTTCATGGCAATTTTTACTCTCAAAGTCTTTGCCAGAAATCTGCTGAGAGGAAGTCGCCGAAGAAATATTTTTTTTCGTTTTGATGTCTGACCTGGGATTCGAACCCGGGCCTTTCGTCTAATATGCCAACACACTACCCACTAGACCACGGCGACTTCAATTTTCATATTGTTCGTATTGTTGACTCACTTATGTATATTCAAAATTCATTAGTGCTTATGAGTAGCTACAACCCAATTCACCCAATTGAACCAAAATCAGTTGGGTTTAATTATCACTTGGGCTTAATTATCACTAACACTATCAAAAAATTCCAGCCATTAACTCATAAAACACGTCTATTAATTTTGGCCAGGTTTTCAGGCAAAATGCCCCTTTGTGCGGTACAGCGCACAGCCGTCACGGTCACTGGCTATTTGAGCAGGCAATGGTAATGACTATGCAAACGAACGATATGATCTTATATATGGTGTTTAGGTTAGGATTAATTAGCAGCTGCCTCGTTGTAACAACGATGTTTCCTATTCAATCACATGCTTATAACTCCTTTTTGACATCTTTTAGGCATTTTATAAGGTTTTGAATGATATTTCGAAGGCCGAGTCACAAAAGCTGTATTCACTCATGTTGTTCGGGTAAGTGATCACTTGTTCAGAATAAGGATTGAGAACGAGAGCACATGTTTTAAACCTGTTAGGATTATTATGTATTTCAATACGAAAGAAAATTCATTCTTGCCGGAAATTATTATGTTTCGAAAAGAATTCTTTACACGACATAGAATTTACAGAATATTGTGCATCTTTTTTTGAAAAGTTTTTAAGTTTAAAATTAATTAAATTTGGTTTTTTTTTATTGTTCTTGTTTATAAATATTTTGTTTTTTATTTTTTTTTTTGTTTGTTTGTAATAATTATTGTGATGTCTACTATTTTCCTTGCTTTGATTTGTTTAGTAGTTTTTTTTGTTTGTAATATTTTGAAAATAACTGTAGTTTGTGTAGTTGTAGTTTTTTTTTTTATTTAATTTATTAATTATTATACTTATTATTATTATTATTTTTGTTTGTTTTTTATTAATTAATTTGATTTTAATATATATTTTTATTGATTTATTTTCTTTATAATAAACTCTGAAAATAATAACAATTTGTTTAAAGCCATTTTAAAAGGCCATTTTAAGTGATGTGCTTATCTTTTCATTTTCTATTTTTTGTTTTTTATGTTTTTCTTTCATTTAAAATCTAATTTTATTATTAATTTTTATTTGTTCTTAATAAATTGTTGTTGTTTTTAATAAAAAAAAATTTATGTATTTGCTTCTTTCTCTATTACAATATAATTTATAATACAATTTGATTTCCTTTTTATTTTTAATTTTTAACAATTTTAATTTTTTTTTATACTATCATCGTATAATATTTATAATAATAATGCAATAACAAGTAATTAAATTTTATTTATTTATTTTTTTTTTTTATTTCACTATATTTATTGTATTGGTATAACAAACTTTGTCTAACTACTAATTAATAATGGTTTCTTAAACAAAAAAAAAAAAACTTCAACATTAGTTTTGTTTGTTTTTTTTATTAAAAATGTTTTCTTTTTTTTTTTATTAAAATGTTAAAAAACGTTAACTGGGTTTCTACTTTTTATTAGTGTTTTAAAAATTTTTTAAAATTATTTTAACAAAAAAATTCTTCTTTTTTTTTAATAACAAGAAAACAAAAAAATGTGTTTAATAGAAAACAAAATAGAAAATATTTTTTTTATTATTATTATTAAGTGTTTATATAACTATTATTTTTATATATTTTAGTTTAATTAATATTTTATTTAATAAAATTTTCTGGTTGTTTTTACTAACGCTTCTAAGGAAGATAGGTATCTACGTAGCTTTGTTTTATAAAAATATTTTTTTTTTTTTTAATTTTATTAAATTTCTTTAACTAGAGGCTACATTTTGATTAAATTTTTCTTAAATTTTTTTTTTGTTTACTTAGAACAAAGGATTTCTAAGTTTACATATGTAATTAATTATTATTGCTTTTTTTCCTTTTATAAAGTTTTTCATTTTTGATTCATTTTTCAAGTTTAACAAAAAAAAAAATAACAAAAAAAAAAAAATTCGTATAATTTTGTTTTGTCTATACAGTAACGTAAATTATTATATTTTTTATTATTTTCAATTAAATTTTTATTGTACTTTAAGTGAATGCTTGTCAAATAATTTCTTTTAAAATCTCTTTAACTACATATTTAACTCGATTATGGTTGGCAACTCAACCTAAGTTGCATTGCCAGTCAACTAAAATGGTATAACAAATGGCAACTGGCAAACAACATTTCGATGCCTCCGTTCTATAACACTCTAAGTCGAAAAAGTGCATTTTGAGTTATGATCTCTTCAAGTTTTCATGCGCCATAAGACTATATGCGTATTCTAAATAGATTTTTCCCTATAACTTCGAAACGGATCGCCGCATCTTAACCAAATTTTGACAGTATTTAAGTTCGAGAACGTAGAATTTAAAAATGCAAGTGTACATAAGTACACTTAGAACATTATAGAATAGAGGCGTCAATTTAAACTTTTCAGCTACTACAAACTGATTCAGTTCAGTTGCCGTCCTTAATTTACCCTTAAATGATTTACAAAATCTTGTTCTCTTTTTAGCTACAAATGATTTATGAAACGTACAGTGGATATTCGAAAATTCCTCTTATAATTTTATATTTCAAATCAATTTAGCTTGTATTCGAATTTGGCTAGATTACGTTTAGGTTGGAGTGGTAGCTTTGATGCTAGAAGCTCACTTAGGCACGCTTAGCGGTCCGTTGTGTTGTCATAGGTGAATGCAGTCTCTGAACTGAGCAAGTTCTTCCAAACCAGGGAAGACGAAGATGTAGATTAGCGTAAGGCTGCGCATTTAAAGCTCGATTACTTCACACTGGAAAACCAGCCCGAAAATTTGATAAACAAAGCTATATCCTTGACATCAATGGATGATAGTTTCGTCAAGCTGACAAGGATTGGAGAGCCAAATAATCAGCATCTCGTAAGAGATGAGCATTGACAAAGAAAATGAATAACAGTCTCCTATTACTCAGCGGATCTGCGTGCACGACAGAAGTCGTTGGATGGAAGTTGCACTCTATTCGTGTGAGTTTCCATTACACAATGACCGGTGCGTATGGACACTATGCATGAGATGACGAATTAAGCAATATTGAAATAGTTTTATTTAAACAAAAATTGATAAAAGTGAATTATTTCTTCTGATTTCTAAAGATCTTAAATACTCGAATCGCACTATACAATGTGTATATAAAAGTCTCAGTATTGTAGGGTCAGACGGACTGTCTAGTCTTCCTTTTTTGGAAAATAGTTTATCTAATCTGTTTTAGACACTCTTTGCCTGTGTATACTACTAGTGTGTTCATAAGACGTCAACCCACAATAGGTTTTTAGGCATCGTAGAATGGGTCAGGCCGTTTTATAACCATAATCATATTATTCCTTTCAACTAACGACAACAACAACTGGCGGATTTATTTAAACAAATTTCCATGCCAGCGTTTAATTCAATTCGTATGGATTGAACGTTTTCATTTCTTTGGTGGATGTTCAGGTACGCTTGTAAAAAATTTTGAAAAAAATCATGTTTCAAAATACAGTGAACTCGCGAAAACGTAAACACCCGAAAGTATGAACGTCTCAGGAACGTAAACAAATTTATTTTTCCACAAAGTATTCTAAAACGTAAACAAAATCTGAAAGATCTAAAATGTGAACATTTTTGATTGCTTTTAAATTGTGAAATCTTTAGAAATTCTCGATCAAATTAAAGAAAATGATTGTGGTTTTAAAACCAGTGACAGATGGCTTTAAAAATTTAAATAAAGACTTGGTGTTTGCCTTCTTAAAATTTACGGAGAAAAGCTTCTGCGCAGCCGCAACATGTTGACCCACTTAAGGAAAAGTTAAAAGCAAAAATGGAAGAAATCTCTTTGTGAAGACCGGCCTTATAATGCCGATGAATTGGGTTTATAAAACATATTTGTCATCACTGGAGAAAAGTGCTCCAGGCGCAAAGATGGAGAAACAACGATTAACTTTCATAGGCTGTTCAAATGCATCGTGAACTCACAAACTTAACTTAATTTACTCGTAATTGGGAAATGTAAAAACCCATAAAGTTTCCAAAACTTTACTTGTCCAGTGAATTACAAAAAAATTCTCCAAGTCAGAATGGATGTACGTGGACATGTAAAATTTTTTATGACTGATTTCATCAATGTTTTGTTAAAGAGGTAGGCAGACTTCAACTGACAAATTTCAAACTGAAAACTTTGTTATAATTTTTGGCCTTAGGTTACTGAGTTCTTGATTAAAAAAGGGGCTACCGGTAGACCATGCCCCTTCACATCCGGATGAATTGTATTCTGATTTTGCTACCCTACGTCACATCGTTAATTCAGCTTATGGACCAGAATGTTTTTAAAATAACAAAACTATATTATTGAAACAGTCTCTTGGCATTAGTGGCTGGAAAATGGACAAAATTTCCTAAATTCTATTAAGACTGTTAACTATAAGAGATGCAATTAATCTTTTGGACTCAATATGGAGATAAATTTCGCAACAAATTTTAAACAATTGCTGGAAAAAGTATTTCAAATTTAGTTTAGGGTAATAGGGTAATTTTTTGGCTTGGCAAAAATTAGTTCACGTTATTGCGAGTTCACTGTATGTACACTGTACTTCAAGATATCATATCGTGATGCTTGAAAATCTAAAAGAAAAAATAATAATCAATATAATAATAATACGTACACTGACTGACTGTATAACAATTTTTTTAAATTATCGCTTTTTAAATATTTTAATTTTATTTGTTTTCGTTATTAATTCTGTATTTTTTATTTATTTTTATTTTTTTTCTTTGAAGTTTTTAACTGTTTTTGTTTTTTAAATTTAATAAGTGCAACTATTGGTTTTGTTTTATTTTTTTTTTTTTTTTTATAATATATTTTTATGTTTTGTTTAGTTTTCTTCATTTAAATGTTTTGTTTTTAATCTAAAATATATTTTTTTTGTTTCCTTTTTTTTGTTTTTTTTGTTAAAAAAAATTAATTTTCATTTTTAAATCTTGAATTTTGTTTTAAAAACTAACGACTAACTATCACACTCCAATGTTATTTGTTTTTGTTTTAGTTTTTTTTTAATAAATTTTCTTTGTTTTTTTTTTTAATTATATTTAGATTTTGTTAATAAAAGTTTGTTGTTTTTGCTTAAAATATTGCCATTGCCCCACACTTTTTTTTTTTTTGTTTTTGTTAAAAAGTTTAATTTTAACTTACAAACTAAAAAAAAAACTTAATAAATGTTTAACAATCTTTTTGTTTTTTGTTTTGTTTTTGTTGGTGATTGGTTGGTTAAAAGATGAAATAAAAAATAAACAAAAAAATAAAATAAAAATTAAATTCTTTTTTTCTTTTGCTTTCTTGAATTGAAATGCCTCTTCTCTAGAAACGGGGTTATAATATTTAGCAGTAGCTCTGCTCTGCCTTATCAACTTGCGTTTTTAGTTACAAAATGACTATAAAATTTGTTCATTTACCCTTTACACATTGTCGCCCTCCTCATCCTCGTCCTCCTCGTCTATATACCTGCTGTTCATTTACTTACAAACAGCATTTTGCCTCTTCGCCTATCGTAGTTGTTCGATGCCCAAAATCTTTGGGCATTGGTTGCTATTGATGACTCTTGCTTAGCAGATGAGCATTGAATTCGTAAACATTGTTTAATTGTTCGCCACAAATATTACATTTCCAGGGATTGCTATCACAGTGGCAACCCTTGTGCAGAAAATAGAGCGTTTCATCGGGAAACTCAATGCCACAGAAGAGGCATGTCAATATTTGTTTGCGATTCATGTTAATTGAATCACTTTCGGGACCCGTTGAGGTAATGGTGCCATTGCAAATGGGCGTGGACGATGTGGCTGCTCCACATGTGGGCGTAAGACTGCTTTGTATCACATTGTTATTATTATTGTTGTTGTTATTATTGTTTTCCATTGTGGCAGCATTGCGTGTAATCCGATTATTGGCTTTGGCGCATATGCGTCGTTTCAAGTCCTCCCTTAAAAGAGATTTCAAGGGTGATACCTGTAATAGGGGGGAGGGAGGGAAAGAAAATGGCCTTTACTCAAGATCAAAAACAAAATTTTTTCATTCCATCCCATTAAAGATTTCAGTTATACGCGTAAGCGTGACTACAAAATTCGTTTAAAATTCTCCGAAGAATGAATATTTTAAGGAAAGCATTTACAAATATTATGGGCCTATGGGACAATTTACCTTAATTAGTGATGTTAATCTCGTATTGGGCGCTGAAAATTCCGATTCACTGCTATCACCGCCATTCATGGAATCGCCGCCATTAAGAGAATTTTTAAGAATCTCCTCACTGGGTGGCTCCTGTTTGAATATATTTTTGGAAATTAAAAAAAAAAACGAAAGAAAAAGGAGAAGAAAAAGTTTCTGTTTGTGTTGAATACATGCCTGTTTTATGGGTATTAAACTGATGGAGGGTGTTATATGATTCTCATGGTGATGGTGTTTTGGCGATGCCGACGTCAAAGGTCCACAAAGGGCTCCATTCGCACTGCTGCTGGTGCTTGAAGGCAACGATTTGGCATTACAATCTAAAGGATGTTCCTGTGGCGGCATGCTGCTTATGGTTAAGGGTACCGGTGACTGCATAATGGCATCACGATCCTTGCTACAGTTAATCGATCCACCTCCACTGCCTCCTTCGGTTGTGGTACTGCCAGCGACCGTATGCATGGTAGTGGATGCTGAGGGTGAAGTCGAGCATGTGGATGAGGAGGCTGTGGATGCTGCAGTGTTGGTGCTGCTGTTGGTGTGACCCTGCAAATCAAACGCACGCAAAACGCATAAGAGCACATTCTCAACGGACGAACGAGTATAGAATGAAGTAGAGGAAGTCAATGAATTTACTACAGACTTAAGAGAATCATTAATATTGGAAGTTTGCTTTACATTGAATATGGCGTTGTCCGAGAGGCCATTGTCGGGCAAGGTTGAGATCTCCACATGAGGCGTTAGAAAGTGCATGGGCGGTGTAGCATTCTCCACGGATCGTAGCGATTCGCCGCTGTCGCTCTGGTGGCTGGGCATACTATTGGCGGCTGCCGAAACTATTGCGGCATTCGAATTGACGGCATTAGCAGCAGCTGCAGCCGCTGCTGCTACTGCATTTAGGCCGGTCGGCACAAAACCGGCAGCAGCGGCAGCAGCTACTTGAGATACCTGTGACTCCAGAGCGAGTAACAGCGACGATGAACCGCCCGGTCCCGGATTATCCAAATCTATGCCATGTCTAAGAACAAATACAAATACAAGCCGCTCGTTATCATCAGTTAAGCAATTCAAAACATTCCTCTCTTACCTGTTGAAGAAATGTATTCTAAGCGATTTCATTGAACCTGCTCGATAACTGCACAGGGGACAGGTTTTGACAAGATCATGTTGACCCACATGCTCATTTTGAAAATGAGCTCGCATGGCTATTTGCCTTTGGAAACCACGATTACAAATGGGGCAATGGTAAGGCAAAGTTTTTGTATGCGTTGTAAAATGCTCAGCCAAATGATCTTTGCGGAAGAATCTTTAATCAGAAAAACAGAAAAGAAAAAAACACAACGTCCGAAGCAATAAAAAAAATTCTAGAATTTTCATTAAATGCTCAGTACTCACCTCTTTTGGCACACTCTGCATTCGTAAGGCTTTACACCGGTATGTCGCATTTTGTGGCGCCTCATGTTTGCACCGTTCGAAAACTTCATGTTGCACACGTCACATTCGAAAACTTTGCGCGAGGCAGGCTGTGATGAGCTTGACGAATTTGCTGCCGGACTGCTGACAGCTACCATTAGCTATGGCGGTCACTACAGCAGCTCGTGTGCGTGTCGGATGGTGGAACCGAGCTTGCTGGCGTTTGTAAATTTTCGGGTTCGCCATCTTCGTTTTTCAAACGGGCTGCTGTATTCGACAGACACTGAACGACATGCAAGAGCAGCGATGCTCTCGAACTGGTTTCGAAATTTTCACAGCGTTCGCAACGGAATGTTGTAAGCGAAGGGGATGTGGTGGTATTCGTTGATAGATTTGTAGGCGATATACTGCTGACATTGGCTGTAATGGCTGTGGTTTGTAATTGTGCAACAATCGGTTTATTTTCAGCACCATTGTCTGATGACGAAGATGACTGTTCTTCGGAACTGTGTTGGTGCTGATGGTGTTGATGCTGATGCTGATGCTGTTGCTGTTGCTGCTGGTGTTGATGATGTTCCTTGAGACTGCGCAAAGCATGGGCATGCGATGCCAGAGTATTGTGATGTAATAAAGAGGCTGTGGTCGACATATCAACAATGAGTCCATTATCCTTTAACGAGATGTCCATTTGACCGGCCGAACTCATTGTGTCGGTCATTTTGCTAAAATAAAAACCAAAAGAAAAAACTAAAATAGAAAACGTTGTTTTCAAAACACAATATCGTTTAGTAATTCTCTGACAAGTCGTTAATTTATTCAAAATCTTTGAAAGGCAGACTGACATTCATTGCTGGTTTAACATTTACTGGCAAGTAATAATCATTGAAGAATATCTGCTATTTAATGGGCATCTTTCAAGACTGGTTGTTTTGGTCATTTCAGTCAATTTATGTTCTGATTATGAACATCTCACATTTACGAAACTGTCGTAACTATTCTGTGCGATTGCGTAAACCACTCACTCACTACGCTATCGCGTTTCTAATCATTTTTTGATTTGATTGTTGCATCTCTAAATGTAGCTGGTAAAACGTTAATGTTGCTGCCAAATTATTTGCATTGCAAAAGTCGTTTTTTGCACAATCGACGGAAGTCTTCAACACATTTAATGGCCGGTGAATGGTTTAAATGCTGCTCAATTGCTCAATTAGCTGTAGATCACATGGATCTTTAATTGGGAACTTATTGTGCAACTAGAGAATGAAGAAGAAGAACGGCTTTAAGTTCAGATTAAAGATCATTCGATAAACTGTTCAAACAAAGCCTTGGGTCCACGTGGGCATCTGCATCATATTATTCTTCTTATAAAGTCTCTCCGTAATGTTTGCGAAGCTTTAGATCGATTGGTCATATGGAATCTTGTCAAATATATCGTAAGACTATACACTTGTATTCCAGCAGGTGAGGTTTCGCCCCTTTTCCGTCCTCGCTTTCCCTTCCTAAACCATTCTGCATTCATTACAAATCCCAATGCAAAAACCTACAGCATTTGTAAGAGTTTAAAAATTCTTAACGCTTTTTAACTGGAACTGAAAGTGGAACGCTTTTACTATTCACAAACAATTTACAATACTTTTACGATTGATTCTACGTTACGAGACGTTATACTTTTTTTTAATTTCATTTTTGACCCAATAATTCAATGAAAATAGTAGAAGAGAAGAGCAGAGCAGAGCAGAGAATGAAGCAAAATAAAAAATAAAAGAATGGCTCGTATTAATAGGCAATAAATCCGGATCCGGTTTAAACTCATAAAATGGGAATGGACGGGCTTTCACTGACTGCATTTTGAGGTCAATGTTACGTGATGTTGCGTTCGTACGTGCGTGCGTGCCTGTGTGCGTTCGCTACTGAAGAGTGAAATTTTTGTTCCATTTTCCCAAATGCGAACGAACAAACGTTTCTTCAATTGCCCACTTGAAGAACCTGCTTAAGAGAATTTTAATGGCCATAAAAACAGAAAAAAAAACGAAAAGAAAAATCCCCATAAAGCCAAATAATAAAACTAAGAAATGAAAATCAGCATACAACGTATGTATGTATGTATGGCTGTGTAAGCTTGTATGCGAAAAGATTACTCAATTCTTTTAATACCATTAAGCCCCAACGTCAGTGGCAATAATAACAAATGGCTTGAAAGATTGCAACACCACTACACTACACTACACTACACAACATCTTTTTTTGAAGCTCAAATGGTGTTGTTTTTGTTGTTGTTTTTAAATTTTCGAAACACGTCTATTTTCGCAATAAGAAAACAACAACAACCGAACCTAAAATAAATACAAAAAAAATCTGTTCGTTCAATAACTTCTATGCACAAGTGCGCGCGCTTCACACGACTGCATTTAATGCCAACAGACAGACAGACAGACAGACAGACAAGCAGTTAGACAACAACAATAAACCAAGAAAAAATTATAATAAAAATTCTTTAAGTCCTCCATTGCCGCGCTCCTCCATTTACCCCCGGAAACCCACTAACGCAGCTTTATAATATTGGATTTGGTAACCACCTGATGGCATACAAAAAATAAAAACAAACATCAAAATAACAACAACAACAACAACAACAAGAAAAAAAAAGACAACCAGAACGTACAGAGTCAATGTTCAAAGAAACATTTATTTCTTCTTCTTCTTCGCTTCTGCTTCTGCTATATCGTGTTGCCAATAATATTTATGAACAAGAAATAACCACGGCACACACACACACACACACATACATACCTCCCCTCGACATGGGGCTTAGCTTCAGGCTACCATGGGGGTCAGTAGGTGGCGGATAACTGAACGGCCTATCCTGCGTAGGCTAGCTGCGAATAACCAATAAGCAGTCCCCGACCAAGAGCGGCAGATACGGAGGCGTACTACAAAAAGGTACAAATGACCGAAGACGTTATCTGTGACATGGCGAACTGATGCCGCCATTAACTAGGTATCATCCCACAGGGGGTTCCCTCAAGAGATGGGAAAATAGGAGAGTAACGCCTCCGTGGTTCCCTCAGTTCCACCGAAGCGACTAACTACGACGCCCTTGAGTAGGGCATTAGAACCGAGCCCGGTAAGGTTCTAATTATGGTATACCGGAAAACGAATTTGAATTGGTGATATGGGCTGACGATGACAGTATTCCGGCACTTTAGTAGGCGGTGTGAAAGCTGGCCGAAATGGCTGTCGGGCTAATGCTGCCATTGCCTCCGCCCCGTTAAAACTATGGCAAGTCTCTCGGTACGCTCCTGATTTGTCACCGTTAGGTTGGTGTTGTAGGACCAGATGTGAATCCCTGGTTTACGTCGACCTGGCTCTGAACACGTATTCCCATGAGGTTACGTGTCAACCCTCGCGTGGCCTCCCTGCTTATGCATAGATAACCACGGGGTCTTTCGTGACGACTACAACGATGGATCAGGATAACGGCCGAGAGTTGGGGCTAAAACAAACAAAATGAATAGTAAAAACAAAATTACAAATAAATCGACGAATTCATGCGAGATGAATACTTTGGAGCTGAACGCTTTTGGGCAGAGCTCGAAGATACCGAGGTCTCCGGTGCGGAATCGGGAAATAAACCCGTTTGGACAATGCACGAGGACTCCACGATCCCCAGTAAATGCGGGATCGGGGCAGGAAAGATCGCGAGGCGACACGATACCATCTGCCGGCGGTGTTTTTGGTCAACTCGGGGACCAAATTAAGAGTTTGATTGAGATGCTAGAGGATGGGAAAAGGAGATCAATCCACCAACCGATGAGGGATGCGATTGATTCGATCAAAACCCTATATGACCTGTACGCAAGCGAGCTGCAGGGGCAAACGACAAAGGCGACTAACAGTAGCAGTTCTGCTACACAAACATCGCCTTTGTTGAGGAACCAGGAGGCGAAGAGGAAACATGAGGAGACTTACGAAATTCCTGCGGCAAAGAGGAGAATTCCGAATCCTGCACCAAGGGCTCCAACGAGGGAAGCTACAGAGGTGACCTTGAGCCGGCGGGAGGATATTAATGGAGTAAATAAGGAACCAGGATGGCAGAAAGTCACAAAGAAAAAAAGGAGAAATAAGAAACCACAGGAGAAGAAAACGAAGCCGGATGCGATCGTGATAGCGACGAAGGATAACACGTCGTATGCAGACATCCTAAGGAAAGTCAAAACGGACCCCAAGCTTAGTGAATTGGGAGAAAATGTGACCAGAATTCGAAGAACCGTCAAGGGTGGTCTACTACTCCAGCTCCGCAGGAGCGGAGAACACACGGAGGACTTTAGGGGAGCCATTGGAGAGCTCTTAGGGGAAAGCGCGTCTGTCCGAACTCTAAAGGATATGAGGACGATCGAGATCAAGGACATCGACGAGATCACGGAGAAGGAGGATGTATGCGAGGCTATACGGAAGATTCCAGGCCTCGAGACTTTGGGTAAGCCCGACGTAATTACCCTTAGGAGGGCATATGGTGGGACGCAAACTGCCACAGTAAGCCTTAACGCAGACGCTGCAGCGATTCTCCTAAAGGAAGGAAGAATTAGGATCGGCTGGGTAATATGCAGGATTCGCGAGAGGAACATTCCGACGAAATGCTTCCGGTGCTTGCAGTTTGGACATATGGCCCGTCAATGCACGAGTAAAGTTGACCGCTCGGGAACTTGCCGTAGATGCGGACAGGAGGGGCATATTGCGAAAAACTGCGAAAGGGAACCTCTTTGCATGTTCTGCAAAGTGGGCGATCCCAAATCTGCCAACCATATCGCGGGGAGTGGAAAGTGCCCACAATTTTTGAGCGCACTTAAATCACGTTCTAGAAGATGAGGTTAATACAAATTAATCTGAACCACTGTGAAGCAGCCCAGGACCTATTGATCCAGAGGGTAAAGGAGGAGAATATTGATGTCGCCATCATAAGCGAACCTTATAGGGTACCGAAGAATAGTACATGGATCACGGACGGATCCAGTACTGCGGCTATATGGATCTGTGGTTCATTACCCTTCCAGCAAACCTATGCGCAGGACATTGGTTTCGTTATGGCCAGGATAAAGGGAGTTTTCGTCTATAGCTGTTACGCCCCCCCGAGATGGTCAACGGAGGAATTCCAACATATGCTGGACAGGATGGCGTCACACGTGCGCCTGAATACTCCCGCCATTATTGCAGGAGATTTTAATGCTTGGGCGACCGAATGGGGTAGTAGATACACTAACACCAGGGGTCGCTGCCTCTTGGAAACGGTCGCCTCCCTTCCTGTGGTGCTGATGAATGATGGAAGAGGAAGCACATTTAGGAGAGCTGGATCGAGCTCGATAATAGATTTATCGTTTGTGAGCAGTAGTCTTGTTTCGCGGACCGCGTGGAAACTAACCGAGGACTTCACGAATAGTGACCATCAGGCAATCATGATGACGGTTACTGGGCGCAACACGAGAGGAGATGGATTGGCGAAATTTACGGGACCTAAATGGAAGGACACCCGCTTTGACGAGGAGACGTATAAATTGCTGTTGTCGTCTTTTCATACGACTGGCAGCACGGCCGAGGAACTAGTGAGCGATATATGCGAAATGCTCAACACTGCATGTGATGCTGCTATGCCTAGGAGGACTGTGTGTAGGGGACGCTCCCCCTGCTACTGGTGGAATGACGAAATTCGAAATCTGCGGTCGGCATGCTTTAGGGCGAGAAGAAGGGCCCAGCGTACAAGAGGAAGAGAGACATGGGAAGCCGAACGTGCTTCATATGAGGATCTTAGGCATCAACTTAGAAGAGCCATTAAAAGGAGCAAGAAACTATCCTTTCAGCGGATATGCCAAGAAGCTGACATAAATCCTTTTGGGACGGCTTACAGAGTCGTCTGCAAGAGAATCGGCGCTCAGCAACAGCCTAAACTAGGCTGCCCAGTTTTGCTACGGGGAATTATTAGTACATTATTTCCACGAGGCCAGCCCTACACTTTTATAAGTAGGGATACGGAAGCCAATCATACCATTCCTGAGGTAACAAGAGAGGAGGTACTCGCAGCATGCATTGAAATAGGAGATAGGAAAACACCGGGGCCAGATGGAATCCCGAATAGGGCACTTAAGGCGGCTATCCGGTTCAGACCTGATATGTTCGCCAAGGTGTTCCATAAGTGCTTCGTCGAGGGTGTTTTTCCACGTAGATGGAAGAAGCAGAAATTGGTTCTCATTCCAAAACCTGGTAAACCACCAGGGGAACCATCGTCATATCGGCCCATCTGTCTACTTGACACAATGGGAAAAATACTGGAGAGGATAATATACGACCGACTACTGACGCGTGCCGAGGCAGGAGGAGCTCTCTCGGACCTGCAATACGGATTTAGAAAAGGACGGTCCACTGTTGACGCGATCAGGAGGGTAGTCGACATTGCAAGAGAAGCAATAGAGGGCGAAAGATGGAGATTTGGCACCAAGGAATACTGCGCGGTTGTCACACTTGACATTAAAAACGCGTTCAACTCAGCGAATTGGGGGCGGATTATGAGAGCCCTCTTTAACATGGGTACGCCGCCATACTTAATGGAGATTTTGAACAATTACTTTCAGGACAGGAAGGTAATATATCTAACGGATGAAGGAGAGCAGGAATACGTAGTGACAGCGGGTGTCCCGCAGGGCTCTGTACTTGGCCCACTACTATGGAACATAATGTATGATGGAGTACTTCGACTGCGATTGCCAAACGGGACTACAATTGTAGGCTTTGCAGATGACATTGCCATAGTCTCGGTAGCTAAGACGGTACAGGATATAGAGGAGAAAACTAACACAGCGATTCGAAATGTTGGTGCATGGCTGGATGAGGCAGGTTTGAGACTTGCTGCACATAAAACGGAAGCCGTTTTGGTAAGCGGCCGGAAGATAGTGGAGAAGATGAAAGTGACCGTTGGAGGCACAGAAATCGAATCAAAGAGGGCAATAAAATACCTCGGAGTGATTATTGACGACAGGTTGAACTTCAAGGAGCACGTAAAATACATTGGCGAAAAGGCATCTGTAACGCAGGGAGCACTGGCGAGGATGATGCCAAATATTGGAGGACCAGGTCCATTCAAGAGGAGGATAATTTCAGCGGTAGTAACGTCGATAATGCTATATGCTTGCCCCATATGGTCGGAGGCACTCTCCGTGGGGTCGACAAGGAGAATACTGTCCTCGGTGTATCGTCTAAGCGCGATTAGACGGATAAGTGGCTTCAGGACAGTGTCTGATGAAGCGGTATTTGTATTGGCAAAGACAATACCAATAGACATATTGGCGGATGAGATGAGGCGGATATACTTCCGTCGTCTTGAGAGTCCAGGACGGGCAGCGGCTATAAAAGCGGAGGAAAGAATGACTTCCATGGTCAAATGGCAGTCACGATGGGAGAGCAGTTTAAAGGGAAGATGGACATTTCAGCTTGTCCCTTCTATAACCCCTTGGATGGAGAATAAACATTGCGAGCTGAATTATTACGCGACCCAGTTCCTAACTGGTCATGGATGTTTTAGGAAGTACCTGCACAGATTTGGACATGATACTTCTCCTATATGCCCAAACTGTGTAGACGAAGAGGAAGATGCGGAGCATATTTTAACATGCTGCCCCAGGTTTAGATGGCCCGGAGAAACTAGATTAGGACCAAACCGGCTCATGGAGGAGCTGTTGAATTCTAGGACGCTATGGAGCCAATACAGCCAGAAAATGGCCGAAGTAATGATAGTACTCCGAAGATTGGAGGAACGAAGACGAAATTTGAGATGATGTGATAAAGCTTTCGAGCTAACCAGCCCCCCGCGAAGTAATACCTTACGGCAGTCCCGCGGGGGGAGAGTGGTTGATGTGTGTGTAGGGGGTGGGTTTTAGTACGTAGGCACCAAGGATGGTGAATCGTGCATGCTTTTGTTGGAACAAAAGTATCTTTAGAAGATTTACCACCTCCGGCTCAAGACAAAAAAAAAAAAAAAAAAAAAACACCTCCCCTCGATCTAAGTTACAGAGTTGTTGGGCAATCTTAGAAAAACTAGTTTAAGACTGTCTGACTGAGACGGACAGATAGACAGACCAACAGGCAAGCAGTCAGCCTAGCGGACATATTGCCAAAATTAACAATTTTTGTTTCCATCTCCTATCTATACACTTAATCTTTGTAAGCGTGCGTATGTGTATGTGTGTGTGTGTGTCCAAGTATGTGTCATACATGCTCGACAACAAATATAACAATAACAACAACAACAACAAATGGATAAAATGTACATTAGAAGTGATTTCCAAACGAACAACAACCCCAAAACAAATGTCGATCGTGTTTGGCAAATTGAACATGTACTACGAGAATGCGTGTGTGGCTTATAGAAGAAATATTAGAAGTTAGGGTTACCAAGTTTTGTTTTTTTTAACTGTTTCAATTTCACGTCTCCTATGTTAGATAAGCTTAGGTTAGTAGAACGAATTCTCAGGCCAGAAATTGTAGCATCGTTAGTGATCTCTATTATTCTTTTTGATTCGCCTACTGAACCCCACACTACAAAGCCAAGAGAGACAGAGAAGTATTGATTTCAGAGAAAGTTGCTTAAGTTTGTGTTGTTATCTCGGCATAGCATGGAACATGGTTGGTTCCATAACGGATATTATCCTTCTCTTAAAGAATATCAGAATGTGTTTGAAAATTAAAAGAAGAAAATATTGCCATAGGTTCATCAAGCCCAGAGGCTGATATAATCGCTATAAAATGCTTCCACAGATGCATTGCCCAGCTTTGTATGAATGTGTTTGAAAAATAAAAGAAAAAGAGAAGAAAATGTTGTTTCATCGATACATCGGGTCCAGCGGCCCGTATAGCCTTTAATTTTGTTTGAAAAATGCTGATAAACTTATCGAGTGATTTTTACCTGCCGATTCCTAAAAAATGCCCCTATCCACAGATGCATCTAGTCTCGGACCATCTTTTAATATCCGCTCACAATCATTGCCCAACTTTGTATACCATTTACCTATAGCCTGTATCGCAAATGACCGTCATAAACCTTTCATGACAAGCTATACTGCGGTTCATTATAGTAGGTTAGGTTAGGTTAGGTTTAGAGGATGTGTACTTGTCAATTCTGACAAGTACAGTACTCGGTGGTCGAATTGACCCATTGTACTACGGCCTAGCATCTCACACCACTTATGTTGTGTGCGTTAATTTTATACATGAGTGGCGGGGACCTACAGTTTAAAGTCGACTCCGAACGACACATTTTTTGAGAAGCATTCCATGGCAATTTTTTACTCTCAGAGTTTTTGCCAGAAATCTGCTGAGAGGAAGTCACCGAAAAATTATTGTCAAATTTTCGTTTTGATGTCTGACCTGGGATTCGAACTCGGGTTTTCCGTCTAATAAGCCAGCACACTACCTACTAGACCACGGCGACCTCAATCATTATAGTAAATGTTCTTAAAAGTTTCGCATTCTGCTTCAATTTCCGAAGAACCAATATTTAATCCGAATTTTAATGTCCTGCTGTGTGATACTTAATGCAGCGGCAGATTTTTGTCTTTACCAGAATATCCAGTGAACATACAATGGATCGTGTTCGGTATACTTCCCACCAAATAAAATCGGAAACTTTTACAAAGTTTGCGAAATAAAGTGGTCTCTTCAAACCTTATGCAACATGACCAGAGAACTTGCTAGTAATAGATGTTCATAATAAATTTCAAGAAATTTATTCCAATGTAAATCGGATTCAATAATTATATAGTGTAGCAACGGCAGAGGGTGCTAGAGGGTGCTCTAATAAAACTGTTACGGTGATCTAAGAGAATAACAAAATCTATGTCACCCTGTTCTAATTTCTTTTCCTTGTCATTGTATTAGATTTGTATGGTGCAGATCTTTTCAGATTTTTCTTTGTATATAAATACATACATATTCATATGTATGTGTGTATGTATGTGTGTGTATATATAAAAGCTTATGCGTTTAGCTATGCGTGTGAATGTGGGCTCATTATGTTTTTGGAACACATCCAATTAACATTGAATTTTGTGTCAAAGCAGCTTTACAAACCCACCAAACCGCTCTAAATAATACAAAAAAAAACAGAAACAGAAACAAAAGACGACACTACCAGCATTTGAAATTACGAAATCAACGACAGACATAGCGGCAGAAAGGCCCAAAGACAGATGGATTGAAAGGCATGGCAGACGATACGATACGATTGATATGATTTATGGGTTTAAGGTACGAAAATAATGACAAGCAAGACACTTTAAGGCACAAAAACAATATCTTTTCTATTGTAGTATTGCAGTATTGTTCGTTCGTTAATGTTGTTGCCTTTTTTTATAGTGTGAATGAAACCAACTAACACACACACATACACACAAACAGAGGTAATCTTAAGAAAATAAAAAAAAGTACAACAATACGTATGATAAACTGGATCAAAGCGAATAATTTAAAAAAATGAAAAAAAAACAACAACAACAACGAAATCTAAAAAATCAAAACATAATCAAAGTATAAAACTAACAAGAAGAAGCACCCACTAATCAATTAACACAAGTTTGTGTGTGTTTATGATGGTGGTGTAAATTAAAGAAGCCAAGCAAAATAACACACACAATAAAATTAAAAGAAATAAATTTTAATGGATTCATCTTATATGTGTCTGTGTATGAGTGTTTTTTTTTAATGGGGATAACATTGTATGAAATTATAAAAATTATGTATTTGCGTGTGGATGTGTGTGTGTGTGTGTATTATAGAAATGATTTAAAACTTCAACAGCAACTATAAACAGCGCGCATCTTAACGAAGTCATTAGGTCAAGTTTTTAAGGCCAACTGGGTCACTTTATGATGATGATACCTAACACACCACCAACACATACACACACCAACCCATTCAAATCCATACATATATTTGAAGAAACCCATTAACATTAAATCTAAAATGCTTTTAATCACATGCTATGGCAACAAAGAAACAAAAATGCAACAACACACAGGCATAAATAACTTACAAAAAAAAAAATTAAAAATAAAAAAGAAAAGAGACACGAAATAAGCACGTAAAGAAAATCAAAAAAAAAACCTAGAAAACATAATACAAACACACACACACACAAATGCATAGAAACATTAAGGGAAACTGTGTTGTATTGACTGTGTTGTACAGTGCTGCCAATTTTTTAATTATTCCCACATAATATCTATGCAGGTTAGATTTCGTGTGACAGATGAAGATGAAGAAGAAGAAATGCAAGAAAGAAAAAAAGGTTATAACCTTAAACTCAATACATACATTATTGATATGATATTTATTCATTTATTTAGTATGTATTTATGTTTTAAATATTTAATAATAGATTGTTATTAAAAAAAGTGAAATAACAAAAAATAATTCCTCTACGGGTTTTTAAATAAAAATTTAAATATTGATCATGAATAATTAATTTTCTATGACGGGGTTTTAAAACTAAAAATAAAAAGGTTTTTTTTTCATAAGTAACTAACGTTATTGATCTTAAACTTAAGAAAACTATTATCGACCAAAACCACATTCAAATACCTACAATAGAAATTCAATGACGAAGTGATTGGGTTCGTCATAGTGGTCTTATCCTGCAAGGAACCAGCAAGATAACATAGAGATTTAAAGAGACTGGCAACATTACAGTGGTGTGGTCAGACCTCTAAATAATCGCATTGGAGAAAATATCGCCACTATTAGGTTGTACGGCGTTTGCAGCAATTGAGCCAATCTTACCTCCAACCAACCAACGCAGCAATAAAGCAGACTGTAGCTATGCTGTTTGGCTGCAACAACAGAAATTGTCACAGAAAGATCATGGAGAACCCAGAGATTCTCCACAACATCCGGAAAAGATGACTAATTGATATGCACTATGTTCATAAAGCATCAATTGGACCGTATATTTTTAAAATTTAACCTGAAACTACCGCTGCCCTATACTATAAGACACCGCTTAACCTGGGGGATACATTCCACTAAGTTCCAGAGCTGAACAAAACAGCGTTAAACGAGGCAATTTAACTCGTACATATAAAATACAGTTGGAATCTTTATTCTGGACAGACTAACAAAAGATCATTAAAAAGATACATAGTATACACCGTCGCTATATAGTACACCGATAGTACCGCGTAATACTGAAACAGCGTTAAGCGGGGTCTTACTGTGTTAAGAGCATTTTGTCTGTTTGATGACAGAGATTTTGCCACCAAATTGAAGTTTATTAACTGCAAGGTATTAAGTCTCAATAAGATGGCTTTATGTTAATCCAGACGCATTTGTAAAACCAATATTCGTCAAGTTTTCCCGGAGATACAGCTTCGACATGCGAGAACGTGTTCAGAAATATAACTGAAAAGGATCGACTGCTGTAAACAAACCATAGGCAATTATGTAATTGACATTGTATTTCGTATATAATGGCAAAATAATTATGGGGATTTATTAAAGGAACGGGATTAACATAAAGTTAACCTATTGGCAACATTGTGAGAAATTTAAAGGGAGCACGTCATCTTCAATAATAAATAGGAGTGTGACACAATTTAGCACACATGCAATCAAACACGCATAACTGTTTGACATTTTTTTGTTCTCTTTTTATTTGCTTTGTTTGTATGCTAGTGCAATGGCAGCCCTGAAAACTTACTCTATTTAAATAATGTAAACACACGGCATACGTGTGTGTGTGTGTGCACTTTGATGTAAGTTGAGCACATATGTACTATGTATGTACGTGTGGTTTTATTAATATCATAGGACCCCATGTACTATGCATATCCGACTGTATCAAGGGTGTGCATGTAGTGAATTACGATTTGTAATGTGTGGGACTAACAACCACCCATCACCCCCATCCATCATAGTTTTATTTGGCTTTGCTACTAAAAATAGGGTTCACTTGTTAACAACAACCAACAACAGCATTTGAAATAAAAAAAAAAGAAACAAAACCACACACCACATACCCATACCAACAATAACAATTTAAGAAAAAAAAGCGAAACTAGTCCTAATTTACTTAAGCCACATGCATACATATGTATGTACACTTGCACGCACGCACACTCATGCATGCTCATGCTACTTACGACCCAAGGCAGACCCGTTAATGTATGAATTCATTAAAATCATACGAAAATCCAAACATTCTAAGATATTATAGCCAATAACAATTTGAATAAAATTACATTCATAGAACATTCGGCATAACATGTAGTAATGGTAGGAGCCAATTAAGCTCTACCCTCGAAGATAATTTGTAAAATATGAGGTACACTTCCTGTCTTCTGCAGCCCATAACAATATTGAAACAATAGCAATTACAAAATTGTCAGCGTTCGAATCACAGCCATACGACACTTTATGAAAGCTAGATCTTGAAGGGTTGTAATGACCAATTATGTATCTAGATCTTGTTCCTCTCTACTTTATTGTTTGCTTAAGATGTTTAAATACCTTAAAAGTACTGAGGACTATTCTATTTCAAAAGTATGCTAAAAATGTTCTACAAATAGTGTATGCCGTATGAAGTCTGTATGAAACATTGTACTTACTATGCCAAGTGTTTAAGTGGGATGGATAGTAAATTTTTAGATGACTTATATACATACATACATATAAAAAAATTATATTTTTATAACAACAACACATACGATTAGTTAGTGGTTATTTTATTTTTTCTTTTCTTTTCCTTCTTAATTTTTTTTTTTTTCTAATGAAATATAAATAAAAAGGAATTTGTGGTCGATTGGAACTTATTAATTTTATAATAATAATTTATGAAACAGAAAAGCAGAAACTAGCTCATAGTGACTCACTATGGGAGAGGACTTAAGAAGGTTAGTTGTTTTTAGATCTGGTTGAAGATCATCAACTCAATACTTTGAATTTGTTTGTGTGTAAAAAAACGAAATGAATTAAATGCTCTTCTCAGAAAATCGAAAACATGGGCAAGACGATCGAATCTTGTCGAGTAACTAATGGTTACATTGACATCCCAGTTGACCCGTATTTAAAAAAAAAATTTCTGCAAAAATTTTATTTTTTCCCGTACACTAACCAACCTAGTTTCGTTATGTACCTTCATTTTACAATATTAGGCCTTAAAAAATGTTTAAATTAATACCTACACAGGAATGGGCACAAATCAATAAAAAAAAACGCACAAACAAGTGCAAATTTAATGCCACACACATAATCCATACCATTTAACCCGTTTTAGCAATCGACCCCCTTTAAAATTTCACTTTTCATCCCAATTTTCAACACTTCAAACAAAAATACACCACACGCACACACCACAACAAAACACATAAAACTCTCTCATCTTTTACAAGCATACTCATGGGCACACACTCTCTAACACACAGTTATAGTTGTTGCTGCCACTGTTTATGTGCATGTTGGTTTTTTAGGTAACAATGTTAAGCGGTCATTTCACCATGACCTGTTTTTATTTGATTTTGTTGTTTTTACTTTTCTCTTTTTGTTTTGCTTTACATTTTTTTGATGTGTGTGTGTGTGTGTGCCTGAACTCAAAAAAAAAGTAATAATTGCCAACGGTATAAAGAAAAGAAAAGAGAAAGAAAGAAAACATCAACAACAAATGTAAACACTGTGAAAATACCAACAACAGCTAGAATAAAATTTTCTAAAAAAGAAGAAAATAAAAAAAAAGAGAGAGTAAAAACGGAAAAAATAATTTAAAAATATAAAATGGGGAAAACCATCAAGATTAGTTGGCCACCGCACTAAATCCCACAAAAAGTCTAAATTTAAAGAAAAAACACACACACACACACAACATAAGTTAACACATTCGTTGTAACAATAACACAAATGCCAACAACACGAACAATAGCAACAAACATACGTACACAATGAATAAGTTGTGAAAATAGAAACAGAATCAGCAAGCGTTACCAACCAACACCACCACCAGTCAGTCAGACGAATTATTAGAAATGTGCAGATGATGTTTTGTGACAGACATACACATACACACACACACACGTAAACAATACACCGGCATGTGCCAACACCATGTAAACGCAATTTCAACAAAAAAAAAATCAAAAAAATATTTCAACGTCACCAACAGACCAACAGAGAAGACCCCACACAAACAATGTTACCAATTTGTGTACAAAAAGCGCCAAAAATTGTTGGAGTTAAAAATTTGTATCATAATAGAATTAAAAGACCCTGTTCGAAATTTAAAGCGTTTTTTTCTTTGTTTTTAATTAAGGAAAACACAGTTGTCAACGCCAATGCCTATCAATAATAGAAAAATAAAAGAAAATTTAAAATGAAGACCAAAAAAGCAATCAAACAAACAAACACTTTCCACGGTATGGCATACTTTGATTGTGTTATTATTACCACAGGTTTCACGTTCGAGTCATGTTCTGCTGCTTCTTCGCTTGCTTCTGTTTTGTTTCTGATTTTATGGGCTCCCAAAGATAGAAAGTGGAACAGGAATTACCTCTGCCACTTCGGCCTCTCTTTACCTCTCATTCACTCACTCTCTTTTTGCTTTTCCCTACTTTAACAAAGTACTACTTCTGCTGGCAAGCACCATCAATGCCAAAGCAAAACAACAACAATAAAAACAAAAACAAAAAACAACGACAACTACAACTACAACATCTATATGGTGGAAATAACAACAAAAAAAAAAGAAAATAAGAAGAACGATTAATCTGATACGCCAACGTTATGGCACGATGATTTCATGCTGCCTGATTGCCTGCCTGCCTGCTGCAGATTTGTGTTTCATTTCAATTCTTCATTCTCTATATGCTATTGCGAAACCCAACACTTGCCACTCACACTGTAAACGTAAAGCAAACGAAACAAGCGCCCGCAAATCAGACACATTGTCGCTGCGTCCAACTCACTGTCGCACCACCGTTAAGGTGCCAGTGCCAGTGCCTGTGAAAGACACAAGTTCTGTAAAAGAGAATTTTTCTTTTCAGTCTATTTGCCTATTAGACTGTCTGTCTGACAATTACACATGTTTTCTATGAAAAGCAAAAAACAGAAGCAACAACAACAAATAAGAAATGAGAGCAAATTACTTAAGTCAGCGGTGTGCCTAATGCGGCCAAACTTAATGGCATTGTTTGCTAATATTCATTCTTTATGCTTTTGAATGTTGTTGTTGGTGGTAGTACTGGTGCTGGTGGTGTCAGTATTAGTTTTAGTGGTGGAATTAAACACATGGAGCAATAGCAAATAGTAGTTGCAAGAAAATAAACACTGGTGGTGAATAGAGAGCGCCTACTGAATTGTGTTACAAGAAAACCAAAAACAAAAAGCAAAGTAAAGAGCGCGCAAGAAGTTAAAGCGTAAGGGTTGCCAAGATACAAATATTAAGTGATTTTCAAGTAAAAGGTTTGCAAGAATTTTTTCAATTGATTGCAATTGATCATTATATTGTGATAATTTTAAATAAATGCTACATTTCTAAGTGGTAACAATATAAGAATAGTTATTGAAAATAATAACTTGCTTTCTAGTCCTGATTTTAAATCTAAGAACATACATAGCTTAAAATTTGATAAAAAAAAAATAAATTATCATATGCAGACGCAACAATAATGACTGAAAAACTTTTTCAAACTGTTAAATCACAAATATGAGTTTCCTGAAAAAAGAAATTATTTCAATCGTTTGCATTTGAGCTTAAACCCTTAAAGCTCGAACCGCCGACAAATCAAGAGTAGAAATATCGACTATTGTGCATTTTTACTTTAAGTATCGACATAATTAATAAAGTAAAGTAAAATTAGCTCTGCACTATAAGTTTTTTGCCAGTCTTCTGGTAAAAGTTCTGAGACTAAATAAATTTGCCAAGAAAATTTGATAAAAAAAAAAATTATGTGAGAAGCTAGGGTTTTGAATATACATACTATGGTTGAAATGACCATTACAGTAAAGTAAGTAATAGATTTCATATTGAAACAGAGAAGGTGCGAATAATTACAAAGTTGTAAACAATGCCTATACTCCGTAATCCTGTAATAATGCAATCCCATATTAATTTTAAAATCACAGATTGTGAGACAAAGCCTGGTAACCCTAATTATTTAACACAGTTTTTTACTCCTCATGTGGTGTCAAACTTTGGTATTTATAAAACGATTAAAAAAAGTCACACAATAATTGCACATACATACACACTCGCACCTCGCACCCACACACAGCCAATCAAATATAAATATTAATGTGTGTATGTACGTATGTATGGAAGAATGACGATAGGATGTTATGAACTTGTTCCCTTTGCATGCACAATAAAGAGATCTGCACAAATAGCCACAAACAAAAACAAAACACATGTTCGTTCGCTCATTCTCCTGTGCTTTCAATGTTTTTGCTGCTTACTCCCACATACTGTTTGTATTGCTGTTGTTGTTGTTGTTGAAACATACACAAGTTTTTAATGAATGCACTTGCATATGCATGCATAGTAGTAGGTTTGTTTTCTTTTTTGTTCTCGTTTTATTTCATTTTTTTTTGTTTTATTTATTTTTGGTGTGTTTACATCAAGTGCAATAACAAATTCATGTATGCAATTTTTCTCTCTTATTTTACGCTCCCATTTATAATTTTATACTCTTTTAAGTTTTTTGTTTTTACTTTGTGGAGCCAACTAAATACGTATGCATGCATGTGTGCGTATGAATACGAAAGAGTAAAACAGTTTGAGTGTGTGTTAAAATGATTGTTTCAATTCGTTTTGTGCTGTGCTGTGCTGTGCTGCTCCAACGTTTGTTATATGAATGTGTACGTACGTGTGTGTGTGTGTGTCTTTTTTTATTATTATTGATAAGCAGAGGGCGACAGGTGTATAGCGGGGAATGTTTTGTTGACCTAATTTTTCTCTTCATCAAATATTTTTGCTGTCACTTTTTTTCTGTAGCAGTACGAGTTCGTTATTTTTGTTGTTTTGTTTTATTTTGTGCTCATTTTGTTTGGGTAGGCATGTAAATTGGTATGCAAGCATGTGTGTGAGGTTGAGTCTGTGTGTTTATTGATAGAATGGGGGAGATGATTTTCAAAATGTGGTAGGTTAGGTCCAACCAACACAATATTTGATTTTATTTTTCTTATTGTATTTTGTTTAACTGTTTGTGCATGTGTGTGTGATCATCTTGATATTTTTTTTTTTGTTTGTTTTGTGCTTTAAGAACCATTACAACACCAACACATGCTATCCTTTATTATTGCTGATGGGAGAAAAAGCAAAAAATGTTGGCAATTCAATGTAATCGATGCACAATGTCTTCTTAACAAGAAATTGGGATTTTTTTAGGGGAATTTTAATTTTCAATATTTCCCTTTTTAAAAAAATATTTCAACATTGGCACAGTTTTTTATTTCTTTTTTTTTTTAAGCTTTTTGTTGTTATTTTTTATAATTACTTCTGTGTTAAGAATAGAATTTTTTGTTCTTTTTTTAAAAATTTTTCATACCACTTCTGAATTTTTTTTTGTTTGTTTGTTTGGGTTTCTATTATAATCCACGGAAAATAGTATTTTCGCTTAGCTGAAGCTTTGCGAGCTTCAGTTGTTTGACGTATGGAAGTGTAACCGACTCTGGAATGCCGATGGCCATGACGGCAGCTGTTTGCTTGCCAGCCAGCCAGCCAGCCAGCTCGCTAGCTTGCTTGCTTGATTATTTTGTGTATGTTTGCTAAATATAATAAACTGTGGTAGGTTTTCAACATTGTTTGTTGTACGAGTAGAGTATTTTTAGTTTTACTTTTTCTCATTCTCTCTTTTCTGTTTTACCACTTTTAGTTTTTGTTTTTTTTTTTTTATATTCTTTTGCTTTTCAACACACCTCGCATAGCAGTGTGTCGTAGACAAAAAAAAAAAAAAAAAAAAGAGAGCACTGCCGTCATCGCATTAGTTTTAGGAACGGACATAGTGAAATTAGGTCAACAGGTTTGGAGTGGGCTCGCATTAACGCTGTCACTGCTAATGCTGTTTTAAACGATGTCGTCGTTCGTCGTCTCATTTATTAAATGGCCCGTAGTTGCGCTGACTGAATGACTGACAGCAGCAGCAGCAGCAGCAATACCAAATTAATCTATATCTGTGTGCCAGATACTGTTTCTTTTCATTTTCGTTGTTTTTTTTTATTATTTTTTTTTTTGTTCAATTTTTCTTATCTCTTGTAATATAATTAGCGCGTTCTCTTTCCCTTTTTTTTTGTTTTTTTGCTTTTGTTATTGCTTTGAGATGATATTTATTCGATGTTCTCAATTTTCAAATTGTTCCTTCCTTTTTTTCTTTCTTTTAACATCTACCGCCAACGCTGAGAAGCGCTGTGTAAGCAGATTACAACACGATTGTTGAAATATTGAATACATAGCATTGAATGAATAAATAAAAAAAAATATGATGATTGATCAACAGTGATGCCAATTAAGTGCTTTTCGTCGTATACATATATTTACATGAAATTGATAGTCTTATAATGATCATTCATTGCCGAGTAGAGGTGCTCAATAACTATGTCCTAGTGATCTATTGTAATGCCCCCCATGTGCATATATAAGGTACCTCTGTAATGTCTCTTCTCAATCACGCTGCAGGTATCCCGCTATATAGCCAAGGTTTCAAGGAACAGTTTACCCTACGGTCGGGCGTCACTTGAGACCGGAGATATAGGCGACGAAACTAATTGTTTTCTTCAAATGAACACAAAAAAGTGCTCTGTTATAAGGCTAAATCGTATAAATAGTGGACTTGAGAGGGAAATGGACCTAGTAGGTTGGATAACCAGGGTATTAAGAATTCGAAAATAGGTTTTCTTATTACGGGCATTACTTGGAGTCAAGCGACGTAACTAATTCTTCTCTTCAAATTAACACTGAAAAATTCTCTATATGAATAGGGTTAAATCGGATAAAAATGACGTTAATTTTATTTTGCTCAATAACATAAAGATGAGCACATCTCAATCTCAATCTCAATCGCTATTATGGCTATTTTTCACTCACCAGAGATTGGCAACACTACAATGCATGTTTAATGAACTCTTTTTTTGTTGCTGTTGCAGTCACGGTGAGAACTATATTGAGAATGTGCAATGAAATGCTTTTTTTTTTTGCTTCTTCTTTTAGTTTTTGTTTTTGTTGTTCGTTATTTCCGATCAGTTGATGATTATTAGATCGTCAAACAAACAAACAAACAAAGCATTGGTGTGTGTGTGTATGGGTAAGTAAATATGATGGATGCAAAATTTCTGAGTCTCGTTTGAGTGTGCATGAATGACATGGCATTGCATTCGATTGCAATGCTCTGAGGGAGTTGTGCAAGCATTTGTGTTGGTTGGATGGCTTGATTTCGGTCGTTTTTTCGTTCGTTCGTTCGTTCGTTTACTTGTCTATTGATTGTATGAAAATGTGTTCTTTTTTCTGTTGGTTTGTGTGTGTTAGTTAGACGAACGTGCGGTTAGGAACGAAGTTAGTCGTCAAATTGAGAAATCTGAAATCTGAATGAATGAATGGTGGTGGGAAGTGCAACGGAAACAAACACAGTTTTTTTCTAATTTTGCTTTTGCTGTTAAGGTCTTCCCACTACTCATGCTCTTCGTCCCGTTTAATGTTACTAAGGCTGCTGTCTGTCTGTCTGGCTGTGTCTCTGTCCGTCTATATGCAATTGCCAAATGTTTTTGTTTCGGTTCAGTTCAGTTCAGTTGAATTTGGTTGGCTTTGTTCGGTTGTTTGTTGCAATATTGCGATATTTGGGTTCTTTGGTGTTCTCTTTCATTTCATGCATTGCCAAGCGACGAAGCCAATCCAAAACTAGCAAGCCAACCTGTATTAAATGTTTGTAGGTTTTTCCTTCATTCTTATTTGCAATTTTTTTTTTTTTTGCTTTGATGTTTGGAATTATTTCGTAGTTCTTAAGTTAGGGAAGTGGGCCAAGGGAAATACTTTGAGTATAAGGGCACCCAAAGCTTTAAAAAAATATTAGAAATTCAAATCGAATAAGACTGCGTTCGTATATTGGAGTTAGTGTTAGGAAAACTGCTGTTGTAATTGCTAATTGCTTTCAGGAATAGATACTTACAACTTCAAATGATGCTTAAAAAAAGTTAAGACTGTTATTTAGAAATAGCCTTTAAAATCCATTGAATTCCATTTGAAATGTTTGTTAACAATTGAAGACGCCGTAGTCTATTAGGTAGTGTGTTGGCTTATTAGACGTATAGCCAGGATTCGTGCCCCAGGCCGGACATCAAAACAAAATGCAAAAAGTATTTCTTCCTCTCAGCGATTTCCTCTCAGCAGATGTCTCTCAAAAAAAAAAAAAACAAAAAAATCTGTCTTGCTGAGTCCACTTCAAACTGTAGGCCCCTGCACTCGTGCATAAATTTAGCATACACATCATAAGTGATGCGAAAAATTAAGTCAATAATCCAGACTGAAGGGTTATAATGACCAATTATGTATATGTATGCGATAACAATTGCAAAATTTTAGAAACAACATTCTCACAAAGTAAAAACCAAAAAAAAAAATTCATTTTCGATTGCAACAGAAAAGCAAATTTTGGCTTTGGGTAGCCTTCCTTATTTAGTAGAGTTTGGTGTCACAATTTTATCATTTTTTTTTTAATGTTTTTGCTAATAAACCCCTTCAATCTCCCCCACTTGAATACCAGCCAACCCAACCAACCAACCAAGCGACAACACTCTAAGCCCAACACTTATTGTGTTAGACTTGAATAACTTTGTTTTTGTTTTTCAAAAAATTTTTGTTTTTCTTATACATGAAACCAACAACAAAAAGAAACTTTGGAAAACACGAGAACATATCTTAACACACACATACACACACACTGATAAGCAGCAATGAAATCGTTAAGAAAAGCCAGAAGAAGAAGAAGAAAAAAATAAGATTGAAATGTAGAATGAAACAACAATGTGTGGTAAACACAACCAACAACAACAACCAACAACAAACAGTAACGACTGTCAGTTCGTCATTACTTAGTGAGTAAAATAGTTTGACTAATTGTCAGATTTTTTTCTTTCCTTTTTTTTCCAACCGTGCAGACAACAGCAATAGCAACTGCAACCAACAGTCCGTCAGCCACCTGCAGCAAATGAAATGAAATCATTAAAGCCGTTCTGTATCACTATTCTGGGTGTGTGTGTGTGTGTGTGTGTGTAGTTTAAATGTATGTATGTATATGTGTGTGGATATGGTTATTTGTGTCTTGTTTTGTTTTTTTATTAAAAATTTCGAGTACCAATGAACAACAAAAAAAAAACGGCCCACAAGGTAAGTCAGCTTATAAAATAACCCAGTTTAATACTTGGTTGGTTGGTTGGTTGCTTGGTTGGCTGTTAGTTTTTAAGCCAAGATTTCGCAATTTGCTAGCAGAACAGAAACACAAGAAAAACAAAAACAGATAGAAACACACACATACACACAGTAAATTGAGAATTGTTGAGAAGTCATTTAAAGATCTATGTGCGGTAATTTGAAACTGCCCTCAAAAAAAAAAAATAAAAAAAAAAATTAGAAAAATATGTTGCAAGGGAAACTTAAGAATCTTGAATGCAATGTTACAGGTTGCAACGTTAACTGACAGTACTCTAGTGTCTTGTAAACATAGCACTAGACAATCATTTGTTGACTGTTGATCTATCTACCATTGGATTGGAAAGATCAGTGTAAAGTGATCTCAATCTGATCAAAATTAACTGGAGAGAAGAACGTCAGACCTGTAAAAGAAGACCAGGAAATATGTGACCCAAGAAGATGGCGTGAAATATCCTCCAACCCTCAAGACCATTGACACTTCTAGTTCTAGGTCCAAAGGCGACATGCGAAATCTCTTAAAGCCATTCTCAGTATATAGTATCTTACTATACGAAGGTAATAATTATATTATGAGAGAATGACAGCAAAAGTGTCAAGACATAATGGTAGGTGGACACCTGCCAAATTATAGATTACAAGACCGCCCACCATACTGGATTATTACCTTAAACAGATCAGATTATAACACTTTAGTCGGGATTAAAACCTAGTTACTCACACCACCTATGTTGTATGTGTTAATTATATTCATGAGAGTAACGTGACCTATTCCGAACAACAAATTTTTAAGAAACTTTTCATAGCAATTTTATTTATACTTTCAGAGTTTTTGCCAGAAATCTGCTGAAAGAAATATTTTTTCAAATTTCGTTTTATTTGACGGTCTCACGTCTAATAAACCCATACACTATCTACTAGAAGACTATGACACAGAACTTGGATATTTCCGACAATAATTCCATCGATTTAAGGTGACAGATAGCCGGAAGTATGCAAACCTGCCCGATAAATTCGAAACAGTAAAATCATGCCAACCATTCTAATCTAATCTAATGACCAAGTGGACTGCCACCCAACAATGTATTTGTTAGATGACCAGATAAGTTTTGTTCCTACTACAGAACACCGCAACAACTGGAGCAACAACGGCACTGGGAGTATACGCTTCAGGAAGACGATGAGCATATAGAGGCAATTGAACTATAACGAACATGAGAATGATTTTAGTGGCTGAGACTTGCAACTGCTATACACGTCTTTAAAAAAAAGAAGGGAATAATAAAAACGTGTATAAAGCAACGAAAAAAGAAACAGATTTACGGATTCGAATATTGGATTCGAGATAATATAATTTGTCATGAGTGCCCTGGTAGTCTAGTGGGTAGTGTGCTAGACTATTAGTGTGAGGGTGGTTGGTTCGACACCGAGCACGGAGCTCTAAGTTACTCAGCTCGTATATAATTAAAATATAATTTGTAATTGTATTGTAATCAATAAATAAATAAATAATTTGTCATATACTATATACACCCAACGCTAAGGGGATGGCCCCTACTTATACAGTATGTTCTCTGGAATTTAGGAAAATAGGTTGACGAAGAGAAGAAAGATATTAATCTATCTACGTATGTATGTATGCATGTTGTAAGTGGCAGGAAAAGAGTTTCACATGCGACCAGTGCAGCTAAAGAACAAGTTTTCTATGTAGAGTACTGTGCGTTCCACAGGCCAATGGACCATGAGTAGATGGGCTTTCTGAGACTATGGAATTTTCTAAAATATGTTTCCTTATTTCTCTGGATCACAATCTACAGAGCCGTGTAATACATTATAACAATCGGCCACAAACGAATGTGCTCTACGCGTAAGACGAATGCAAGTTTTCTTATTGCATTAAAGCACAATCCATTGCAGTAACAGACTTGGCTCGACTCAAGACTTCACATTGCAACAATATTCCAATGATTCAATAATGGCGTGAAATACACGAGCCTGTATTTATATTTATAGAACTCTTGTAATTCTTTTTTTTTTTTTTTGAAATAATTCCCCTTTTCTAAAATAGTTTCCACACTTTAACCACATATATTCTCTATAATTTATGTAAATCACAAAATTTTAATGCTCATGCATACATAGCCATAAAAAAAGCCAATTAATTAAAAATAGCACATCTGGCAACCCAGTTTTGGTTGATTTTGAAAACAAAAATTGCATCACAATTTTCCATATTGTAAATGATGATTGTTATTGTTGTTGTTGTTGTTTTTTTTAGATTTCCAACTAATAAATTATTATTGCAATTTGATGATGATTTTATTGGTGAATAATTTTGATTTGTTTTTTTTAGAGAATTTTTAAGGTAAATTGTGTGTACGTGTGTGTGTGTGTGTTTTTTTTTAACATTTTGATTATGTTTTGATTACACAGTTTGTGACCACTGACCACCATACCACACCACAGTACACCACACCACAAACACAAAATGTGCACACACACATGCTCATACATGCGTAAGAATGTATGGCAGGCAATACACACGCACATATCTTTTGCTAAATGTTCTCTTTTTAACAGTTAGAATGAATTTCTATTTGATTGTGATTTTTATTCTTTGTTTTTTTTTATTTTTTTTTTGGTTTTTGGTGAAATGAAAATAAAAAGTAGGAAAATTTCAATTGAAATTGAAATAAAATTTAATTGGGTCAGTTCGCTAGTTTAGTGTCATATAAATTGTAAATAAAATAATAAAAAAAAAGCAAAAAATAATTAAAATTTACACTCACGTTTTATTTTATTTCACTTTTCACTTTTTATTTTGTATTTTACTTTGTTTTTCTTTATTTTTGTTGGTTTTCTTATTACACACGTAAGATAAAATCGATCAACCTTAAAAAACCCTTAAAATAGGGCTTTAAATTTTGTGTGTTTTTTTGTTTAAAAAACTTTTTTTATATTAAATTGTTAGTGTTGTATTCATTATTTTTCTTCTTTTTCCATTAAATATTCTGTAAAATCTTTTTTTAATTTGGCAATTGCGACACGTTTTTTTTTTCTTTTAATTATTTGGACGTATGTATGTGTGTATGTTTCCTTTTTTTTAAGTGTTACTGCTATTTAAGGCGATGTGTGAAGGCATCAATCAGTTTAAATTAGATGCAAAACAAAAACAAAACAAAAAAGAATAAGCGCTCCAAGACGCGTTGTTTAGCAGGCCTACGAACGCACTAAAAGTACCAGCGTACGAAAATCAGTTACAAACGCACGAGAATTCTTTTTTTATTCTTTTTTCCTTCTTATTTTTGTCTGCTTTTTTTATGTTGTAAACGTAAATTCGGTACAACAGCAGCAATAACAACAACAACAACAAAAAAACTAATGAAGAATTAATAACGTTACGAAAATAAAGGCAACAACAGTAAAAAAAACGAAACGAAACGAAAAAATAAACTTAAAGAATCGCAAGAATAAAAACAGTTAAACGCCAAATTCCGCATCCGCAATGGTCGCAAAACAAAAACACACTGACTAGCGATGGTGTTGAGGCAACTAAAAGTCTCAAATATTAAGTATACGACAACGCAAACGATAACGACGCCTGCGATGTCTAAATGATGACGTCGTTGTATGGTGGGTTCGCATAAGAAGAAAAATAAAATTAAGCACACAAGCAATCAGTACTTATAATAGTAATAGAAGCGAAATAACACTAGCAAACACTCTTTACTTACTTTTACATGCATTAGGTTACCCTTACAAGACAAAAACAGTAAAACACACAAAACCAGAGAAACAACAAAAACAATTTACTTTTCATCCAATGTTTACATTTCATACAATGTTGCTGTTGCTGTTGCTATTGCCCACGACGCCGCTGCATACGGCATTGCAAAATTTAACGTCGGCGCCGTATAATTATGTTGTGGCCGTCTAACGTCAACTTTGCCATGCTTTGTTAACGCTGCAAGTATTTCCCTCAATCAAATGATACTGTGTTTCATATATTCTTTTTTTTTTTTTTTGTCGTGTACTTGTATATGTGTGGGTTTGTGTGTATGTTTTTCTCAAGGCCTACAGATTTAGGCCAAAAATCTCAAGTGATCTAAACCAACCAAACAAGAAAGAGTCTGTGCGATGGATGATTGTCTGTCTCTTTATGAGTTTCATGTGAGTGCTTGCTTGTGTGTTGGTAGGTATGTATGAATGAATGTTCGTGTTTCTTTCGTTCGTTTGGCCAATGTTCGTATTTCTTTTTTTTTGTTGCTAATGCTTGCTACTCGTTCAATAGGTTCGTTTACATCGTACGTTCATTGATTCCAATTTGAATCGTCAACTACTTACCTAGTGAGCGAGTCGAACGACCAACTTACAACAAAACAAGCTCACAAAAAACAACAAACAGAAGAATTAAACAAAAAAGAAATAAATTTAACGAAACGTAAAAAAGCCACCACACAAACAACAATAAAAGCAAATAAAGCAAAGTCAGTGTAGCGATAATAATAAAAGAGCGCAATAATGAAATTGTTTGTATGTTTGTTCGTTCCTAGGACAATAACAACCACAGACGCAATAACACACAACATCAATAAATATATTGAGAAATTTACTAGCAGAAACGATGTAAATTAAAACATTTCAATTCTTTTTAATGTCTACCGTTTAAATTGCAAGATCAAAAAAAATAATTGATTTTTTTTCGTAACATTATTAAATAAAAGTTCCTGAAAAGAACCGGCATACATTTTTGGCAAATAATTTTTTTTTTTTGCTTACACGCATACACATATACTACTATATTTTATCTGAATATTCTTCCTCCCTACACTGAGTGTTGCCATTGTGTTAATTTTTTAATTATAATGATTTATAGTGTTTGTTCGAGTGTAGTATAAAAAATAAACTTATAAAAACTAAATATTTTAAAATGTCAATTTTTAGGTTTATAATTTTCAATACCTTTTTTAATAATTTTTTCACGGTTATGGCAACACTAGTGAGAGAGAAAAAGCCAACACACATACACAATAATATTTTTTAGACTTTCTCCCCCTCTATGTTCGTTCGCACACACACATACATAAATATTACCGTTGTGAAAGCATCCGACATGTGATAAAGAGTAAAATGACAACAAACGTGGTGAATTTTTTTATTTTCAACCCACAATAATTATTGTTGACCCTTTTTTGTTGTTTTTTGTTTGTTTGTGCAAATAAAGTATTTATGTCATCGTTTTAAACACCCACACACACCACCCACCCACAGGAGTGTGTGTTACTAATTTTTGCATAATAATTTTCTTATATTTTTTATTTATTATCATTATATATATAGAGAGAGAGATTTTACCTAAAGGACACTCACTTTCAATTGTGCGTGTTTTTTTGTAACGCTTTCGAAGCATATCCTTTTTTAATTTATTTTTTTTTATCACTTTTTACACCATTTGATGATATTGTATTTGTTTTTCTCCTTAATTAATAAATAATGCAGTGATTATTTTTCATAACCAGTGTTGCCGACTTTAGTTATTTTTAACCTAAACTGGTTATATTCTTGTTACAGGTGTTATTCCAAAATTTTTGTTATTTTGGCAACACTGGTGTTGGAAAAATCCGTTTGTTCGTTCAAAATCCAACGTTGAACACATTTTACTTATAATTCACACATTCTTTTTTCGAGTTCGATTTATATAAAGGAAAATTAAACCCATCCCCGTATTGTATCAGCGTATAGTGTGGCTATGTGGTGTTTGTTTGTGTTTGGCGGCTCTTCTGGTACGTGTGTGTGTTGCTGTCGTCGGGGGTGTTGTTAGAGGGTTGGTGTGTGGGGTGGGTTGTAGAGTTTGTTACAGAGTTGTGTTTGCGGGTACTAACCAAAAAAACCACTGCTTCATTGTCGTGTGCCTGTTGTTGTTGGATTTGGTCGAATTTGGCGGACGGGCGAATTTTATAAAATTAACTACTTTTTTGTGTGGCGGTGAGTTTCCAACGAGGTGAATTTTTGGAAATGTGGGGAATTTATCATGTGTGGTGAGTTTACATGGTGGTGAATTAGTCCAACGTGGTGAATAAAATTGAAATTCACCAAAGTGCCGTTATTCCAAATTGGTACTGTATTACCATAAACCAATGTACTGTCAGTAGTAAATTAACAGGTGGGTGTCTAAGATAAATAATTTTCACCTCCATTAGCGGAGCCATTGAGTTAAATCGATATACATAGAGGTGACAAAAAAAGGATATGGGTGGAAGCCTAGCGTTGCCATTTATGTCAGTAAATTCTTTTTATTTCGCACCTAAAAATTTAAATTAATGTAATTAAATCCTGAATAATTTTAAATTATTCAACAACAACAAAGAATGAAATAGTAATAAATAAACAAACAATTTATTATAAAATACTTGTTGTCATTGTCATGCTTGCAAAAAAGCTACAAAATTAGAATTTCTTTGTCAAAATAATTTTTAACTTTCTTTGCTTTTTTCGAATATCAAATTTTAAAAATAAGGAAAAATTAATTTGAAAAAATTAAGAAAATTTGGTGATTTATTTTTCAGAAGTTTTTTGTTGATTGCAAAATTTTTTATTTCCTGGCAACATTTATTACAACTACTAAAAATCAGTGTTGCTTTAACAATTTGTTCTAAACAGTGTTGTATGTGATATTTAAAACTCACCATAGCAGGGTTGCATGTGGTGCGTAGTTATTGTGAGGTATTCCAATGAAGACAATGTGTTCACAACTGTGTTTTTAACACATTCATAGATTTTGCTTTCGTGTGCGTTGTGAGACTCTTTTGTGTGAAGAAATACAAAAACTAAAATGGCGACGTCAGTAGAGTGATGGAATTGAGGAATTTTTTCAATTGTGTTGATTTTTTTATATTCATATTCTATATATTGGTGGATATTTTAATGCAATTACAACAATAAAACTAAAAACACAAACAAATACGATACAAATTAACAATAAATCATAGAATTTCAGCAAATGCCTAAAATACGAGTGTTTTAAATGAAAAGCAAATAAAACGCTGTGAAAAAAGTGAAGAAAAAAAGTTACGCTAAAGAAAAAATAAAAATGGCGCCCGCGACGTCTTGACTTTCTTTTTTTTTTGTATTTCTTGTGTTTTCGCTGGTACAAAAACGTTTTGGCAAAAAAAAAAGAATTCTGCTAAATAATAATTGTAAATAATTATCACAAAATAAAACATGTTAATTAAAACAAAAACACAAAAATGTTAAAATACTACCCAAAAATTAAAGAAGAAAATTGAGTGAAAAAAGTTGAAGCAAAATTAAAGAAAAAGAAAAAAGTTGTGAGAAAAAAAAAACGAAATTACTGTGGCCATCCGTTTAGTTTTTTCTTCTTTTTTTGAGTTCGCGTTTCGTTCATTTCAGTTTCAATATTATTTTTTCAACTTTATTTTAATTTTCATTCATACGTTCGTGGTTTACGTGCGTGTGTCTGTCGTTTTGTAAAAAAAGAAAAATAATTTAAAAGGCCTTGAGGATGTGTGCTGCTCAAAGTAACCCAACACAAAGTTTTGGTCCTTATGCCTGGGGTTTTGCTGATAATACTCGTGCCGCCGAGTCTGTATTGGAAATATCGCCCAACATAAACTACACAGTCAGTGGTGAATCTGTAAGTAATCTCCTACAATTCCAACTCCAACTGCAATTGCAATTCTATTCTTTTTTGAATTTGAATTCTATCATTTGCATTCAATATGTTTTTATTTGAATTTCGTTCGTTTTCATATGGATTTTCTATTTTTTTTTTATTTTCTATATTTTTGTGTTTTTTTTTATTATTATTATTGCTCTTATATTATTGTTTCTCTTCTATCTGTGTTATGTTCTTGTGTTCTGTATGTTAATGAGAAAGTATCAAGTAAAAAAAAAAATTAAAAAAAAAAAATAAATAGAAGAAGAAAAACAAAATGTTGTAGTTTTAGAAGCCCACAATACAAAACAAAAAAATGCAGGGAATATAACGACAACGTACAACACATAAAAAATAAATTTATAAGACTGTACTTGTGGTAGTCGTGGTAGTTGTTTTGTTCGTTAGTCGTGTGGTCGTTTTTTAAACATCGTTCTTCTAGTTGTTGTTGTTGTTTTTGCTGTTGTTGCTTTCTCACAGTAAAGTTAAATAAGAGCAAGAGCAGCCAGTCAGTCAGTAGCGAGCGAAGCAACAACGAAAAAATACAAATACAAGAAGAAAAATTTAAAGAAATACTTTACGTTAGGTTTACATGTGTGTATGATGTGTCTGTTGATCGGAGTGTGAGTGCGAGTGTGGTGTACGTTGTGTGTTTTGAAGAAAGCGCGCGCGTGATGATGTATGAGAAGAATGATTAGTTGTTTCATAAATATTCAGTACGAAATGTATAGGTGTGTAGGGGGGGTGGGGGTAGTGTTGAATGTATTGGGTTGGTAAAGTGTCTATGTATTGAAGTCTATATAAATAATATAGTCGTCATATACGTATATAGTATATGTATAAAGAATAGAAGAAGAACAAGCAACAAAATTTTTGTTTTGTATTGTTGTTGATGCAAAAACATTATTATTTTTGTTTTGTTTTGTTTTTTTTTTCTACTTTTTTCCTTCCTTCTTAATTCTATTTTCCTATTCTATGCATATGTGCTATGCATTAATACCTGATATGTTGTGTTGTGTTGTGTTGACAAATAGATTTGACAAATGCGAAAAAGGAGTAGCAGGAAAGGAAAGTTGACAACTATGGTGCAGACATTCAATGATTTGTTTACCTTACCACAGTGCACACAGCACATTCCAATTTGTTATTCGAATTAAAACAGTTATCACCTCTGTTGCTAATTAAATTTAACAGAAATAGTTTTCAAAAGTGGAAAAATAAATATTTAATGTGATTATACCTATGAAACCACACAGTTGCCAGATTTAATAGTTTGTTAGTCGTGAGAATTTTGGCGGTTTTTCTTTCTTTTCTTCTTGTGTTATGATGAATTAATTCATTTTATAAAAATTAAAATGTTCCTTTATTTAACACACGGTTCTTTCATTGTAACTACAATCGATTATATTTTTTATAATAATTCGGAATTAAAGGTTACATAACCTTAGTTATTAATGACTTTGCAAGATACTCATGGAACCCGTCACGTCGACGCCTTCGTTCTATAACGTTCCAAGTCGAAAAAGTGTGTTTTTAGTTATGAGCTCTCAAAGTTTTAGATTTTTCTCTTTAACTTCGGAATGGATGGGCGCATCTTAACCAAATTTTTGCAGTATTTAAGTTAGAGAACGTAGAATTTAAAAATGCAAGAACATTAAAAACGTTCTAAGTACACTTACTTTGAATTCTGCTTTCCAAATTTAAATTTTACTTACTAATGTTCTAAGATGTCTGGTTAATTTTTTACTTAATTGGCTATAACAACCCTTTAGTCAGGATGGGAAACGTGTCCTCACATCTAATAATTACTAGACTACAATGATTTCAAGGAATGCAAACAATTTTCTTTATTTCGGCTCCTATGTACTATCCGCTAAGCCGTGGTTATAGATTTTGGCTAAAAATGATCATTTTGCCCAATGTTTTTGGTTGCACCAACAATATATTCGATTTAATAGTCGAGGCAATTATAATATTGAATAACTGTTCCAAAGTAATTTGTCCTGGCAACCAACTTGATGTCAAATGTGGATACCCACAACATAATATTTTTTCGTGTAGAATTGTCTACATTGTCCGTCACTGATACTGAAGTTATAAAGACAATTAATTTAGACTTACAGTTGGGAGTGGCCGTACAAAGACTGTCATAATGTGAAAAATATTTACAAATATTTATATCAGTTGTTTGGTTTTTAATTCAATAAACATTGAAATTGATATTATTTGATTACCTTTTATGTGATTCATTATGATAATAAAGGTTTTTATTTCATTCCAAGTCTTGTCATTAGACGACACTCAGGATGCCGAGTAGCTAGTTATGAATTGATTTCAAACAAGTCCTACTTGATAAAATTATTCAAAATAACAATTCAAGTCTTATTGATTTTCATTTGATTTATTATTGTGCAATGAATGTAGGTATCCAATATTTATTTAGTTAATATTGTAATTTATTTCATAGCCGTACACCCACCCACCCTATCCAATATTTATTTAGTTAATATTGTAATTTATAGCTGACTTAGCTAAGCTTGACTTGGCTTTGCTTGGCTTGGCCTTTAGTGTAGTAAAATTTTGTTAATTAAATCAAAGTATTTGTATTTTTTTTTCTGTTTTCTACTCAAATATCTTTTTTTGTTGTACATAATTTTACAATTTGTTTTTAATTGTTATTTATTTAATAAATAATATTCTATTCCATGGTTTACAAAAATAAATAATTTTTTATGTATTTATTGCTACTGATTATATGTCATCATATGTATAAGAAAACGAAAAGCATGGCAGTAGTTTAGACAACAAAAAAAATAAAAAAAAGGGGAAAAAAAGAGTTCTAATGTTCCCTTATTCTTATTTTAAGCCTGTGGTAGTTTGTTTAACTATCCATAACGATCATTAGCGATAATTTTAGCGCGCAAATCTATCGCAAACACATCACTAGTCCCTATTCCCCATTTCGATTTCCTGTCTTCTTCAGATCCTCCCAGCATGTTTAATAAATCATCCTGGTTTGAATATATAGAAAAAAATATTAAAATTTAGAGAAAAAAAATGAAACAAAAAGGCACTGAATAATATTTGAATTTTATGTCGAGACTCGTACTACTCGTACTACTACTACTCCTCCTTTATTTCTCTTTGAGCACTGTAATAATGATTTCAAATTGTTGTTATCAAAATTGTTACAAAAGAAAGAAGAACGAACACAACACCACGGTGTAACACAGATTAGAGAAATTCATTAAAAATAAAATTTGAATTTTCCGTTTTTTCCAAAAAATTTATTTGAAAACTAAAAACGAAATTTAAAAAAAAAAAAGAAAAAGAAAAAACAATTTGAACTTAAACTTGAAATTGAAATTGAAATTTGTTTTGTTTGTTAATCACATCATACTAATTCTAAATGTTTGCAATTCATCTTCTATGACTATAATAGCATTATAATTTTCAGATGCCATATTTGTTATCCACTGATGGATCATTAACAGTGCAAAAAGATGGTAAAGGAGCATTAGCAGGCAATAAAAGTGTTGTACGACGTATGGTATTGGTCAATGACCCATTTGCACCAGGAGCTCAAAGGTGAGCAAAAGTATTATTTTTTTTTGTTTGTTTGTTTTTTTTATTTGCATTATTTCTTGTTTTTTTTATTTACACTTTAATTGTAATTTTATTTTTTTTTTTAATAAATCAATTTCATTGGGCTTCTTTGCTAATAAAATGTGGGATTTTTTTTTCTACTTTTTTTCTTTTCTTTTTTCAATTCTTTATAAAAAAAAAAAACAAAATTAGAGTAATCACTGGTGCTGCATCTGCCTCTGGCGCCTCATCAGTTGTTAAGAAACAGGATCAACAGCAGGTTTTAAGCCTAAATTGTGACAAAAATTGTAAGTTTTGATTTACTTTAGTTCGAATACATATGTACATAGATCTGATTCATTAATTTTTCTAGATCTTCTTGTCGATCCATCGGATCAGTCTCATTTATCGAACGGTATAGTCGATTCTAAAGCTCAAACGCTATTATCATCAGCTGCTGCAGCTAATAAGACACATTTCAGTCCAATTGGTCCGATACATTTGACGGCCGAGGAATGTAATGAAATTCTAATGAAACGTGCTTTGGCCGCCACTCATCCGCAAACCATATCGTCGAATGATGGTCATAATACAAATACAAGTAAGGCTCATAATTTCATTTACCCTCCCCTCCCCCCAAAAGAGTTTAGAATTAAAATTTCTTTCTTTCACAATTATTTTTGTTTTTCTGTCCATTTTGTCCTCGAATCATTGTTTTTATGCAATATTAGGTGGTGACATGTTGCCTGGCATATCAGTGCAAGTACAAAAAGTAATACAAGGTCTAGAAGACAATGATGAAACACAAGCTAATGCGCCACATTTAAAACTAGAACCTGGAACATTGGAACTCTCACCGAAAACAGAATTACAAGAAAACATGAATTTTAGTGATGTAAGCAAATGAATCCATATTATAAATTACTTTTCCAATATGCCTTATTATTATTCTAATTTTTTCTTTTTTTTTTTTGTTTAATTTACTAAACGAATTAGAAAAAAAAAAGAATATCAAATTTAAGCAAATAAATTCTTAATACATAGGATGCTTAATGTCTTCTAATGTGTGTGTGTGTGTGTTATCTTTTCAGACCGACGCTACCATTAAAAAGGAACGCCCTTACAGTTGTGATGAATGCGGTAAATCGTTTTTACTGAAACATCATTTAACTACACACGCTAGAGTACATACAGGTGAGGATAATTTACCAGCGATTTGCAATGTGATTTAATTATGTTTTTCGTTACAGGGGAAAGACCCCATATATGCACACACTGTGGCAAAAGTTTTGCCCATAAACACTGTTTAAATACCCACTTGCTGCTACACTCCACCGATCGTCCTTATCAGTGTACAGAGTGTAAAAAGAGTTTTACACTCAAGCATCATTTGCTAACCCATTCAAGAGTGCATTCACGTGATCGACCATTCGTGTGTCAGGAGTGTGGACGTTCATTCCCCTTGAAACGTCATTTAGTAACCCACAGCAAATACCATGCTGGCGAACGGCCGTACGTGTGTGATGAATGTGGCGAAAGTTTCGCCCAAGAGAATCATCTCATCATGCATTCGCGGTAAGTCATAATAAATATATAGGGAATTTAACCGTAGAAAACGATATTCAATTGAAATCTTTTGTCTATTTTACAGTTTTCATGGCTCTATAAATCCATTTGTTTGTCAGGATTGTGGTGTTACATTTCCGCGTAAATTTCAATTGGTGAATCATGCCCGTATACATGGTAAAGTACCATATTCCTGTACAGTGTGCGGCAAAGAATTTCTACAAAAACGAACACTAGTGGCACATATGCGGTAAGTGTAATCTCTAATGTATTGTAATGCTATACGCACAAGACAATAAGTGTGGTTTTAAGTATTTTTTGAGCATCGATTTCTTAATTCTCTGTGTTTTGTTTTTTTTTTATCTTTAGTGTACATACCGGTGATCAACCATATCCCTGCATCAGTTGCGGTGAAGGCTTTATGACAAGACCCGATTTGAATCAACATATTCGCACCACCCATGGCGGTGTTAATCCGAATTCTTCAAATACCGCCATAGTGCCGTCCAATTCGTTAATATCACAGCAGCAGCCAACACAAACGATACAAGTATGTGATGGATGAATGATCCATCCTAAACTTTAGACTTGAATAAGATTTAATTCGTCTTTTTTTTTTTCTTTTTTCTTTTAAAATCGTAGCAAGTACATCAAACGCAAGCCCATACTGGACATCAGCAACAACAGCAGCAACAAGGACATCAAGTTCAAAACAATCATCCACAAACTATAACGGTTGTTAGTAATCCCAACAACTCGGCATTGCTAACGGTCACCGCTAATGATGCCAATAATTCAACAGGTAGACCACAATTTGGCTGCCGGTAAGTACACAGAGAATCTTTTTTGAATTGTTGTGTTGCTAGGATTGTTGTTGTTTAACAAATGTTTTTCATTTCATTTTTTTTTTTTTCTTTTCGATCGATTTTACACAGGGAATGCGGAAGTGCCTTCAATAGTCGCGAAGCTTTAGCTCTACACCTGCGTTTACATACCGGTGATAAAAGTCTTATGACCGATTTATGTGCTTTAACCGCCGCCTTGCCTACACATCTTTTAAGCACGTCCGGTATGAATTCGGGTACCACTGTTGTGGCTGCCAATCCAAATATTATAGCCCAAAACCAAATGCCAGTTCAAATCATATCATCGACGGGTCAAGTTGTTAGTCAGACAACACTGGTGCAGGCCGCTGCCACATCTCATCCGCAGACACTTGTCCCCGGTATGCCAGTTGGTTTGCAATCGCAACAACAGCAACATTTACAAAATGGTGCTGTCCACCAACAGCATCAACAACAACAGCCTCAACAGCAGCAACAACAACAGCAATCACAACAAACACCCACCAAACCGAAATCGCATTTCTGCGCTAGTTGTGGTAAAGGTTTCGCTGCCAAACACGGTCTCATGCAACACAATCGTCGCCACCCGAACGGTGGCTGCACGGTACGCACGCACGTCTGTGAATGTGGCAAAGCATTCTTCCAAAAGAATCACTTAATGTTACATCAGCGTCAACACTTGGAAACGAAACCACCAACTTCGCAGCAACAGGTGTGTTGAACCTCTAACTCACAATCACTTTCTCAAATCAAACTCCTCTCTAAACAAACAAAATGAGAAATAAACTTTTTTTAAAAAAGGTTGTAGTTGTGCAACGTAAGTGTTGAGATATTTTTTTTTTCAAATCCATTTTGATTATATAATATTACTACATAAATACGTACATATTTTTGTTTTTCTTTTTTTTTTAATTTATTAATTTTTATATAATATAGTATACATATTATACTCTAGATAATATATAAAAAATATTCTTTCTCCCTTTAAAATTGAAACAAATTTTATTTTGATTTCTACTGTCTACTTTCACTGTCTATTTTCTCTGTTTCGTACTCTTCAGTTTTAGTTTAGTTGAGTTACTTTTGTTTTTCTTTTCTTTTTCTTTTGTTTTTATAATTATTTTCCTTTAAAATTTTTTGTTTCGAATTTCGAATTTTAATTTGTATTCAATTTATTTCAACTGCTGGTGTTGGTATATTTCAATAATTTGTCTTTTCCTCTTTGTTTTTTTTCTTTATACAACGTTAAGAATAATGAAAGTTTTACGCGCCTATACATTGAAGCAGAATATTTTCTGAAATATATAACTTTCGAAATAGACAATACAGTTTTATAACAGAAGATTACATTTAGTTCCTCTTTTACATTTTTCTAATAGCATTTCCTGTAATAATAATCTTTGGTTTCGATTACTGTATCAAATAGTTTTGTCAATTTTAATTATTATTTCCAAAAAAATATTCCTATCTCTCTTGCACACGCCACAACTGTATTTAAACTTACTACTACTACCTTTGTTCTATGAGCTCAATATGAAAAGATTAACATTGGTGTAAGGTGTAATAAAAAGAAATCGATTTAATTTAGTACAATTACAATAAACAGTTTCATTGTATAACTTGTGGGTCCTTGGCACCATTAGGTTCTTTCTCAAGACAACTTTTCATCAACAATATTAAACGTCATACTCCCAGTCAGTAAATTTTATCGTCATCGAAATGATTTGATGGTTTGCCATTTAATGCAATTCGATTGGACTTGAACAACTTAATTACTACATAATGGACTTCTTTTTACTACACCTCATACACACCTGCTCAAAATAATAGATACACCTTATTCTAAAATATTGAAGAAACTCTAACTATAAAAAATTGCCTCGAAAAAGCAACAAAAACTATTTTTTTTTATTATAGTTCCATTTGACTTGAAAAAGGAAAAATTTCATAAGGACATGCATTTATTTAAGTATAATTCGGATGAATCCATAAAAATTGTTGATCATAATAATAGATTCACTTTTTATGCTAAACGCTAAGAATATTCTCATTAAACTGAAGAAGGGGAAAAAAGTTGAGAAATCACGGCAAATTATTGCGAAAAATATCGAAGACCTTAGGAAGATCTATACACTTTGTGAAAAATGATTTAACAAAAAAACAAACGAAAGAATCTGAAAGCAGACCTAAGAAAATCGACTCAAAAACCAATAGACGAATACTCGTATTGGAAAAAAATTACCTCTTCAAATCCTCTGATGCTATTGCTGCTGGGATTTTTAGTGGAATTAGTCCAAGACAATTCGTCGTCGACATGTGTAAGATAATCTTTTTAGGAAAGTCTTGCTGGAAAATTTTTACAAAAGAGAACAGAAGAGGGAAGAGGGCAGAAAAAAATAACAAAAGATAATCTCAAATTCGTTAAATTCGTTTGGAAACGATGCTAAATTCATTTAGAAATGAATTTATCTCGCTTTCATCGCTCCCTATAAAGAATTTTTTAGTTTTTTTTTAGAACATAAAACAGCTACAGAACTTAATCACAAGCTGAATAAGGTAACAAAAAAAAAAAACGGAACTATCTAAGACAAGAACAAAAATACGTTTTTATACGATAATTTATAAATTAATGCCAGAATACAAGCTGCGTTTTATATTACAAACACTACAATTAAAATCTATAAAGTCATAATGCGAATTAAAATCATTACATAATCTACGAAAAGGAAAATTACATGCATAATTCGATCTATAGAAATCTAGTGCCATGTAAATCTTGCAGGAATGCTGATATTCAGGTTAGAAAGCAAAAACTCAGAATTGATATCACCTTTAACCAGATTAAAAATAAAACAAACACCTAAAACAGACCTTCTACGTTCCAAAGTTGGAAGTTTTACCAAAGCTAATCTATCCTCATACGGCGGAAGCCCATTGGTATAATCCCATCCTAAGCCACCCTTTCCTAACCAAAGTAATTGCTTTTTAACAAGTTGTAATCTCTCTTCCGTTTTCCCATTGGTAAAAATTTTGCAGCAAATTTTTTCTAGAAGATTCGTCTGCACAAGTCAACGACGAATAGTTTTTGAATTAATTTTATTAAAATTCCCAACAGAATACGATTATCCGTCTATTTGCTTCTGAGCTGTTTTTCTTAGGTCTGCCACGAGATTCTGCCATGTTTTTTTTTTCTAAAACATATTTGCACAAAGTCTAAAGACTTTCTTAAGTTCTTCTCGCAATTAATTGCCATAATTTCTCATGGTTTTAACAACTTTTTCCTCTAATTTCCTACCATTTCCTTTATAATATTTTCTGATTTTTATGTAATTTTATATCAAAATGAAATTATTCTTACCGTTTGACATAAATAAGTCAAGTGTATCTATTATTATGATCAACAATTTTTATGGATTCATCGGAATTTCGCCTTTTTATATTTAAATAAATGCATGTGTGCCTGTCAAATTTTTCCTTTTTAAAGATATAGTGAGATGGAACTATAATAAAAAAAATGGTTTTCGTTGCTTTTTCGAGGATATTTTTACAGTTAACGTTTCTTTAATATTTTAAAGTAAGGTGTATCTATTATTTTGAGCAGGTGTGTATGTGTTTAGAACAATTTTCATTTAATCTTTGCGTTATTTTTGTTTTATTGATTAATTTCATTTCGTTTCGTTTTTTTTTTTTTATTATTTGATTATTTGTTTACCAAAAAAAAAAAAAAAAGAAAGAGTAAAGAAAATCTCTTAAGAATTTAATAATTTATGCATAAGACTTGTTCACTACAACAATACAAGCAGCTTGATTTTATTCTTCGACAGGATGCCGCCAATCAACAACAACAGCAGCAGCAGCAACAACAACAACAGCAACAGCAACAGCAACATGTACAACAGCAGGCTCAACAACAACTGACCCAACAGCAACAAAGTCAACAACAACAACAAAACCAACAACCTCAACAACAACAGCAACAGCAGCAGCAACAACAAATGACAACAAGAGAAGTAATGATTGGTAATCAAGCAGTTCATGTGCAAGTGTTACAGGATTCAAATACGGCACAAGTTATAAAATACGAAATCAATTTACCACAAGAGAATCAAAATATCGAATGAGCGCTAACCAAACGACTGCTCGCTCACTCGCGCCCCCCAACCGCATTAAATGCAAACAACAAAAACAATAAGAAATTTGAAATACATGCCTCTCGTTAAAGCTCCTTGCAAATGCTGCGATACATGCAATAGATAGGAGAGAAAAAAAGGAGGTAAAAAACCAACCAACCATCACATTCACTCAGACACACAGCAGGTCAGGATTACATACATTTCTCTACTACTACAGAGAATGAAGCATTTAAGAATTTTTGAAAAAATAAAATAAAATATTTTAACAATCATTGCCAGGAAGTGTAATATTTTTACAAGCGAAATATATGCATGTCTCTGGGTGTCCCAAACAAACTGTCAAATTTCTTCTTTTGTTCTCTTTTAATTTCTCTCATTACGATGAGGAGCTTATATTTATGAAGATGGTTCTCTTATGCTTCTCTTAAAGCTGATATTTGTTTAAAACATAATTGTTGTTGTTTATTTTATTGTTTAATTTTATTTAATTATACGTATATATTATTATATTTCCTTTTTTTTTCCTTAATTTTTTTTTTTGTATTTTAACAATTATTGACCCAATTTTTTTTTTTTTTTAATTCTTTACAAAACTGAAACAAAACAAATCAAATTAAGCATCTCCTTGTAGCTTTTATCAATACAGATTTCCCTTTTTAAAGTGAATAAAATACATACAAACAAACGCAAAATAAACACAAACAAACAAGTTCGTTTAAAACATACTTTTAAGCAAAGTAGCCCGTAGCCCGTAAATTGTAATTGTTTAGGTTTGAATTTGTTCTTTAATTTTATTCTTCTTCAAATATATTTTATTTTATTTTTTTTAATTATTTAGTTTGTACATACTAGTGTTATTATTATTATTATTACTTCTACATATAATTATAATTATTATTTAAAAGATAAAGAAGAAAAAAACAGAGAAAAAAAATTATAAAAAATAAGAACAGAAAGATTTAATTGGAAGCAGGAGTAAAATACACATTTATTATTAATGGAAGAAAACTAAAATTTATAATTTAGTTAAGAAAATTAATTCATTATAATTTTGAATTGAAACAGAAACAAACAATTTTCTAATAATTTTGTTTTCCTCTTTTGTTTGTACAGGATTATGGAAAAAGTTAAAGAATGTTCAGTTAGGAAAACTTTTAAAGTACGGTAAAAAAAAGTCATACGTTTTTAATATAGACCCTCGATTAACGTCATCATTCGGTTTACGTCGCCTCTGTGAAAACAAAAATGTTTTAATACAGACTAGGCGTGAAAACGTTTTATAGTTTTTAGGGAAATATTTTTTAATGATAAATAAAATAAAACTCTTTACAATAATGGAAAACGAAAGGAATATTTTGAATTCAGAGCCTTTGGTATTTGAGATATATGGGATATTTTGAAAAGAATACTTCAAATCAATTGTTATAGAAACCTACTGCTTGGCATTCTCTAATCTAAATCTTGCTGTATCACTCACCATTCTACATTCTGCCAATACAGTGCTTGTTTGCTATATTGTTATCGGACAAGAAGTTGCATGTGAAGTTACAATTGCTTTCCACTGTATACATACATTCTGACATTTTAAATCTAAAGCTTAGCTATCTATTGAAAATATCAGAATGATGGTATATGATGATATACACTGAGTGCCATAAGTGAGTCTACACCCAATATAATTTTAAATTTTCGTTTATAAAAAATATACTTGTAACACAATAATAATTTTGTTTTTGTTTTAACATTTTACAAATAACAAATAAACGTTTTTATTTTTGAAAATTTATTCGAATATTCTCATTTACTTTTCTTGCTATCCTAAGAAAATTAATTATTTCAGTGATGTTTACTTACTTTTGATGCTCAATGTATATGCTAATTCACTTTGTTATTGTTATTTTTGCTTTTTTTTTCTCCTAGATCACATTAATTTCTTATAAATGTTTTACTCAACCATCCATATTTCTGAAGTTGTAAAATGTGCGACTTTAATTTGTGTTAAGTGGGGAGAGGAGGAGGGAATAAACAAAATTAAATCGTAGCGAACCTCTTTTAAGAAAATTTTTATTAAACATTCTTTACGATCTCAAATTTTATTTGTAAGAAACATTTTTAAAGTAAACGCTGTTAAGATTATTAATTTATACTTTCATATGGGATAGTTTTGCTTAAGAGTATTGAGAAATAAAATAAAAATCAAGGGAAAGTATGCAAAAATTAAAATAAGTTCAATGAAAATGTTATTAATTGTAAAACTATTAAAAAACTAACATTCCCCCATAACATAAATTATAAAAGTACACATATTACATATCGTAGAAAGGCCCTAACTCACACATTTTTCGAAGTTGATTTTTTTTTACACAAATACATACACCTCCTTACAAAAATGTAACGAAAAAAAAAAAGTATGCGAGTTAAGGCCTTTCTACATGAGACCAACGATATGATATGTACATACAAAACTTTATTGTATGAATTATGAAAGAGGTAAACGATTTATAAATATTTCATATTCAAAATTATAATGAATCTTAAATTTTATGTTTTTTAAATTTATAAATATTAAATGGGAAAATTGTAGAAATTCCTGTATTCTTTTCTTTCTTCTAACCGTAGAGAATAAGTCATCACGTTTAAATGGAAACAAATCAAGCAAGCAAAAATTATTAGTAATGAATAATAACAATAAGAAAAAATTTAATATTTATTTCTTCGTAATTTCGTTTTTAATATTACAAACAAACAAAATCTGGATTTACAACATACATATATACCATATATATATGTACTATAAATGTATGTATATATCACATATATTTTTGTTTTGTTAAACATTTCTTTATAATCTTCCCAATATTTTTTTGAAAAATACAAAAATAAAAAAGTAACGTAATGTGTGATGTGTTGGTCGCATCTAAAACTACAACCGTTTTCAAAGTTTCAAAAATTGTGTAAAAAAAAAAACAAAGGAAAACAAAAAAGCAAGATAATAATTGTAATAATCAAGAAATAAAAGGAACTTAAAATGTAAAATAAATTTAAATTTTTTTTTTGTTTATTTTTTAAGTTTGTAAAAAATAAATTGAATACAATTATATAAAATAAGTAAAAAGTAACGCAAACAAATCATACAAAAAAAGAAGAAAAATTTATTGTTTAATATTGCATTAAGTAAGATTAGTAAGCAAAAAACATAAAAAGAAATAATAAAAATAAAAAGAAACATTAAAAGCAGGTTTTTTCTTAAAGAATTCATTATTTTACTAAAGTAATGGCGGATTTTCCACCCACTATTATCTATCTTGTAGCTTTATTGGCAATTATATTCATTTTTTTTTCAGTTACTTTATTTATAAAGTGTTAACTGCTTTTGTTTTCTTATAAATATAGATTTTCCATCTTGAAATGGCAGTTTAGTTTACATTTTTATAATTTAGAATATATTTTTTGATTTTATTTTTCTTTTTCATTTAAATTAGTTTTTTTAAGTCAAAGATAAAAACAAGTTTTAAAACAAAATCATGCATATACATATACATACATACGTTTAGGTGTAAAATAATAAGTAAAATTTAAATATGATTTATTGTAATAGCCTGTTTTTTTAAAAAAGGTGTTTTTTCTTTTTTTATTTGTATCAATCAAAAATTTTAAACATAACACTTAAGGGTTTTTAATTTAAAATTTCTAAAAAAAAACATTTTTTTTGTTTAACATTTTAATAACTTATTGTATAAAAAGGAAGAAACGTTAAATACATATATTTGAAATCAAATTTTGATTTGAAATCATTTTTTGATTTTGAAAATACATAATTCTTAAAAGAAAGGAACACCTTAAACTTTATATACATAATACATACATACATTACATGTCTTTTAAAAAGAACACACAGGTACTAAATAAAATAAAATAAAACAAAAATTAAAAGAAAAATTAAAAAAAAAATAAGTAAATACACATACACATACTAAATTTAACAAAAACCTAGTTTTATATCATTATATTATAATAAAGCAACAATACACCTTTTAAAACAAAAACAAAAAAAAATAAATGAAAAACTTCTTTAAAGAAAATTAGCCTTTACAAAAATAGTTTTTAAATTAAATGTAAATTCCACTTGACACACACACACACACCATACCCACTTTCAGAAATAAAATCAACCATAAATAGAGTTAAAAAAAAATTAATAAAAATTAAAAAAGAAAAAAATTAAAAAAAAAGTAAAGCAAATAACACCATAACAGAGCTATAATGTGCCTAAGTTGGGCACTGTTCAAATAAATAAATACGTTATCCATTAAACGCATGTAAAATATTAAATAAACAAAATAAAAAAAAAAGTAAATCATTCATTAAAGAAAATCGGTGAAAATCCTCTTCACTTACACATCATACAAAGCAAACATTTATAAGTAAAAATACCCCCCCATATAAACTAAAAATTATAATTAATAACACAATTAATTATAAAATATTAATAATAAAATAAATAAAATAAAAACAAACAAACAAATGTTGTGTATAATATAAAATTAGTTTTCTAGTTAAGCATTATCATTTAACAACCAACAACAACAACAGAAACAAAAATAAAAAATAAAAAACAACAATTAATTAAATATGTAATAAGAAAATTATTATAAAAAAAAAAGTTTTAAAATTAAAAACACAAAAATAAAAAAGAATTAAAAAACAAAAAATAACCGAATATATATATATTTTAATATAAGCTCAATATGAAAAGAAAAGATAACAAAAAAAAAATGGAAAAAAAACGAAGTAAAGTAAAAAATAAAAAAAATTGTAAAGTACTTTAAACAAAATGAGTATTTCTACTAAAGCCTTAAATTATAACAAAAGAAATCTCAGGACAAGAATTTAGAAAGAAAACAAATGATTTTACAGGTAAGCAGGTAAGTTTATAGATCGCCTGTGTATGCCTTAGTTCTCCTCTTTCAGTATACATTATAGTATAAAGTTCTAAAGCTTGTTTCTCTTTACAGTTACGTTTCGAATTTGTAATAGATCCTCTTCTATGCAGAGATCACTTTTTGCGATTATAATTGACCAGAATATTTGGTTTACCTGTTTTGCAGACACATTTGTATCTTATTGTAAACAATCTTATTGTATACAATCTTAAAAAAGTTTACGTACGATTCACCTAGAAATTTCAGAAATGTCTGAACCAAACCAATAAAAAAAAAAACCGTGTTTAAAACTAAGGAATAATGGCAAGTCGCCGGGGTCTAGTGGGTAGTGTGTTGGCTTATTAGACAAAAGGCCCGGGTTCGTATCCCAGGTCAGACATCAAAACAAAAAATATCTGAGAGTAAAAATTGCCATGAAAAGCTTCTCAAAAATCTGTCGTTCGGAGTCGACTTTAAAAACTGTAGGTCCCGTCACTCATGTATAAAATTAACGCACACAACATAAGTGGTGTGAGAAGCTAGGTCGTAATTCTGACTGAAGGGTTGTAATGGCCAATTATGTATGTATGTAATAATGGCAAGTCTCTAAAATAAATTGGAAAGAAATTAAGCAAAGCCAACAGTGCAAACAATTATAAAAATTTTCAACGCAAATAGAAACTCTGACCGTAAGCCTCATTCTCGTTGTTCAAAGAAAGCCCTAATCAAAATCTATGCGCAATAATAAAAGACTACAGAGGTCAAATATTTTCAAACTGTTCCGAGGCATAGCTGTACGATTGTTTCGAATCTTATATGTACCGCTATTATATTTCTCGCAGATCATTGGAACATTTGATTTGAAATTCCCATATTTCAGTTTTTCAGGAAAGGTACCAGAGATTATCGTTCATCTTTTGTGATTTCTGCAAAATCAGGATTACCGCAATAGCAAGAGTTATTTGGAAATTTCAGAGATTTGATCTTGGTTTATGGTATTATAATGGAGGTTATTGCAAGTAAAGGATCCGGCATTTTTTTTGAAAATGCTTTAAAAAAAAAACTACTGAATATTTTCTCAAATTTCTTTTTTAATTTGAAAGTACAATCCTTCCGGTTAATAATGGAAAATAATTTCATTCAAATTGCTGCCTCGGCTGGCTATGCAGTAGCACATCGATTGTATGCTGCTGTATTTCCCCAATGGCGTCAGGAATATTGTCCTTTACAGCGTCAATTGTCTCTAGCTTGTCGGCCTGACACTTATCTTTGACGGCACTCCACAAATAATAGTCCAAGAGGTGTCAAATCGCAATTCCGAGGTGGCCAAATTGATAATGCGATCTTCAAAAACAGGGCGCAAAACGTCGAGTGTAGCTTTGGCTGTGAAACCAAATGTTGCCAATATCCTCCTCTTCAATTTTTGTGAACAAAAATTCGTTCAACATGGCCCGCTGCACACAGTCTATAAAGTGCTTAAAAATTAGACCGATCGTGGTCAGCCGAGGCCACCATTTGAATGAAATTATTTTCCATTACTAACCGGAAGGATTGTACTTTCAAATAAAAAAAGAAATTTGAGAAAATGTTCAGTAGTTTCTTTCTTAAAGCATTTTCAAATAAAAAAAGTTATTTGGCGAACCTAAAGTATATTGAGGCTTATGAAAAATGAATGACACAATCGTTTCGGTGATAGTCATATTGGATCTTAGTGGAGATGCTTTGACTGTGCTAAACCAACACTTTCAATTCTTTTAAAAGGTAATAAGTTTCTTTTTATTACACCTTATAATTTTACAATATTCAATAAGCTTGTATTCCGTTATTGGTTGGTGATATACGCATACATATATCCTATACAAAATGCCTGGTGAGGTGGCCTAAGAGGAAACCTATTTACTCTCATATTGGTTTCTGGAACAGGAGGCATGGGATTACAAAGGACGAAATCCATTAATCGGGTACTTAATGGCTAATTAGGTAAGTAAGTAATTAATCCTAAGACGGGTAATAAAAAAACATTTCTCATTTGCCAATTTAAGCGAACATTGTACTTCACAATGAAAACAATTTTATCGCTTAGTAATTAAAGAACTTTTTGTTTTTATTTCCTTTGAACTTGAGGCTATTTTCATGGTCATTACTTATAAAACAAATGATTGCAATAAATTTAAAACAAATTTAATTTGTAACATATGCATGAGAAGTTTCAGTTTCTTTTTTTTAATTTAATTTAATTTTTAAATTATTTTTGGCCTACAAATCTTTATAATGAAAATACATACAATCATTGTAGTTTTGTGTAATTTATTTAAATTTTTTCTTTTTTTATTTTATTTATTATTCATTGAGTGTATAAATAAAGCACATGAAATTATTTGTTGGGTTTTAATTAAAAATCAAAAATGAATATACAATCAATATACATACAGCCATGGACATATAAATAATAAATGAATCATTTAGTATTTCTTTCACTTGAAAACAGTTTGAACTTAAGAAAACGAAAGTCAAAATTTTGTAGACTATTAAATAAATAATAATAACAACAACAACATAAAGACAAAAAAAAAAAAAAGAACGCAAGAATTCGTTTTAAATTTAAACAAATTGATTATAAATAATTAAAAAAAAAACAGCAAGAGCAATAAAAAATTAAATATTCTTTTGAATTTAGATTTTTATCGACAAGTGTTCAACAGGCCATTAGCGTTGCTTAACATTAAGCCTGTGTTACTCCCCTAAAAATAGGCAACAACTACTAATTATATGCCATATTTAGAGGAAGAAAATTGAAAATTAATTACTTGACTGGCATTAATGTTCAAAATTAATTTTTTAATTGTTCAAGTAAACAAACAATTGATATTGTTGCGGCGTAATCAAGCCCCCCTCTCCCCCTTGATTAGTTGAAGATTCTTATCACGTACGAGTTTTTAAAATCTTATTAAGAAAAAAGAGAAATTATTAATTTCATTTGAAAATACTGATATTCTCCTTAAGAGATAGTTTTTTTTTTTGTTTTTGCAAGAACTATTCTCTCAAAAAAGCAAAAAAGAAAAATAAAATTTAATCTCTTACTGTTTTCCTTGAGCTGTTTTTTATTGTATTTTTTGTTTTGTTTTTTTTTTTTTTTTTACTTTAATTGTTTATTGACATGACGTCATTTTTCAAGAGCTTCTTTATCAAGCTTAAGCAAAATGTACTGAAATTTTGTGTTTCGAAAATAAAAATAAAATCACTCAGTCAAAGTCTTTGTTGGTGTGTTCGTATTTGCTTTTTATTATTGCCTGTCCAGATAAACCTGATTTCCAACCAACAATATTTCATTTCTGATCGTGTCTGTATTGGTTAATTGTGGATGAGTGCCTTCGTTGCGATCATTATTATTGAAAAGACTGACTGACTGACTGAATTGACTTTTTTTTATACAAAAAAATTTTATTTTTCTGTTTATTTTTGCGAAAGATTTAAATTGTCTGATTGAAGTTGCGTGTTAGACTCGTACGTGTCGCTCCTCTAACAACAGTGGGTTGTAAAATTTAATAAACTTTCATGAAAAAAAAAAAATTAATTTTGTGTCTTTGTATTCCAAATAAACATACAGTAAGACCCCGCTTAACGCTGTTTCAGTATTACGCGGTAGTATTGGGATTCCTCTAAATCGCGCAGTGTATTGATATTTGTGTATATGTGTGCAAATGAAACGGCCATGCACTATATAGCGACGATGTATACCATGTATCTTTTTCAACGCTCTTTTATTATTCTGTCCAGAATAAAGGTTCTAACTGTATTTTATATGTACGTGATAAGTTGCTTCGTTTAATCCTGGAACTTATTGGAACGTATCCACCGCTTTAAGTAGGGTCTTACTGTATTCCCTGTTGGTATACTCGTTTTTAGTGGTATAGAGAAAAATAAACCATTATTAATGCATGAAATATATGTACCCTGGACGTGAGGTCGATATTTTTGTTTAACTGCAGATCCTAACAAAATCCTGAGGATCCCATAAATTGTAGAATGGACATAGGCACACAAGAAAACGTAAATGAAGCTAGTTTGAGTGGATATGGACTAGATGTAGCCCGCAATAGATTGAAATCTACAAGGTAGCTACCGAAGTAGAGGGCTCACTTATACCTGGTGCGGACGGTTGAATAAAGAAAGTAGTTACCAAGAAAAATTTAGAATATGACTTTGAATAAATTCAATTGGAAATTTGAATTTTTTGAAGTATTGTGGTCTTTATAAAAGAGAGAGGATATATACTCATACACTCAATTGGTGGTTAAAACTCTTTAGTTAGGATTACACAAACGCTTCTCATACCTGTTATGTTTTGCGTGTTGAGTATATCCATGAGTGGTGGAACCTACAATTTAAAGTCGAGTTCAGGATATAGATTTTTGTGAAGCTTTTCATGGCTTGGATTTGTAGCCTTAGTGAAGAAAAATAATAATTTTTAATAAATTCACGGAGGATGTTGTTTCTAAACACAATATTATTGCAGGAGTCGCACAAATTCCAATGAATTCTACACCAAATGCTTAGTATGACATGCGGTATTTAGGAATTAAATTGATTACAATATCGACTCGATTTTAATATCGATTTATAACCAACAATGAACATCGTTCACATACGTACATGCATTCGGTATTTTACTGAATTGGCGATCACTAGAAATATCTATGTGCCGGCATATCGCACCGCAAAAAACACACTTGTTGAAGCATTTAAATTGTTTTTGTTTTTTTGCTTGTTTTTATTGTTGTATAATTGTTGTTGTTATTATCATACTTTGTAGTGTGTTGTCATTTCTTTATAAAGAAAACCGCACGAAGTATTGTATCTGAGTTGTTACGTGTACTATGCAGAGCTTTAATAGTATGCATTCATAAATTTTGTTTTTAATAAAATGTAAGAAAAATTCTTTTTTAATAGTGGATTTGAATGTTTGAAAACTCTGCCTATGTTACTAGTGTAATACCTCAAACAATGTACACTTTTTTCGGTTTGTTTTTGTTTTCATTCTTTTTTTTTTTTAGAATTTTCTTCCATTTATAAAACTTATCAAAGTTTTTCATTCCATTACTGAGAATGAATTCCGTAAGCGCACTCACATTTGCTACACGGGAGTCAGTCAGTCAGTCATTCATTCATTCATTCATTTACTAACTTGGCACGCTCGCTTAGTGACTTTTTTTCTTATTCGCTAGAGTAGTCAGCGCCCAAATCAGACTTCAAGGTGAATACAATTTAAGTTTGTTTGCAACCAACAACAGCAACAAAAACTACAAAATAAATAGAGAACAACAAGAAAAACAATTTGAATTTTAAACAATTTTTTTTTCGTGTTTGTTCCACTATTGTTGAGAACAAGATGAAAAATAATTCAAGCAAACGATTTATTCATTTACTTGTATTTGCTTCTCGTAGATAAATAAGGAACAAAAAAAAAATTATGAAAAATAATATAAGAAATCTACTAAAATGTTTGTTATCACTCTCAGTCACTATTTTAGAATTCTTATGATTTCCTATACATATTTTATCAATTGTTTATTTTTATTTTTTGTATTTGTTTTTTAAAGTTTTCGCAAATACCTTAACGTATACATACATACATATTTTCTTTAAATATTTTTAACATTACTGGGGTTTTTGGTGCGGCTTTTGAATTGATAAAAACAATTTCTTTTCAAAAATATTTGGTGAATAAAAAGCAAACAATCGCAACTCATGATTACGAGTTTATCGCAACCATACTGTTTATATTAACATTTCAATATCGTATAGAGGGTTTCTTTCAAAACTGTTGCGTGCCTTTACATCGATTTGCTATGTTTTCGTATTTCTTTTGGTTCCCCTCAATGAACTTGAACTTTTCAATTGTTATTGTTTTTTTTCTTGAATTATTTTGGCTTTTTACTGTTTTTATTATTTCACATACTTATACATTAGTTTTATATACTAAATCATGTTTTTCTATTGATTAAATAATTCATAATTTTGCTACAGTTTTTAGTTAATGATGTACGAAATTAAAAACAAAAATAATTTTTAATTTTGAACCTCAGAAACCAAATTATACGTTTCTAAAGATTTTTGGCTTAGAATTGCCTCATCAAACTAGATTTTCGCATATTTTTTAACCCAAAACGTACAAAAACACGTTGCTAGACTTAACTGGAGTAGATATTACGTCGCGAATTAACCCTGCTCTCAGCCACCAAAGCTTTATTACCGATCTAGTCGTATGTCTGCTCTCAATCAATAAGCTTTCGAAATTCGTTGAAATCGCATGATATTTTTTTATAACTTGTGCTTAACTTAGATTTGACGATTTCGCTTCTTAAAATATTTCAAAATAATACGTACATACATAATTGGTCATTACAACCCTTCAGCCAGGATGACGACCTAGCTTCTCACACTACTTATGTTGTATGAGTTAATTTTATACATGAGTGGCGGGACATACAGACATAAAGTCGACTCCGAACGACAGATTTTTGAGAAGCTTTTTTATGGCAGGTTTAGTTTTACTCTCAGAGTTTTTACCAGAAATCTGCTGAGAGGAAGTTACCGAAGAAATATTTTTTTTCATATTTTCGTTTTGATGTTTGACCTGGAATTTGAACTCGGGCCTTACGTCTAATAAGTCAACACCCTACCTATTAGGCTACGTTGACGAATTTTATTTTGACTCTTTCAACACTGACTCCCGACTAGCATGACAGCCATATACCAAAATACGGTCGCAAAGGGTTAAATTTTCTTTCTGAAATCTAAACTTAGCACTCAAAATTGTTTTTTCTATTTATGCGATATTGTATCGTTGAATGAAAATTTGTACTTAGATGCTAGCGTACTTTTCTTTAATTTCTATCGTTCTAGGAACTTATTGAACCACTCTCGTATTTATGTGAGTGGTATGAAGTTGTTTATAGAATAGATTTCCTCTACAGTGTGTTGGTGAGAGTATAGAACCAAGCTTTCTAATCATAATTCATGTTTCACAACGAGACTGAGTAATAAGAGTGAATGGAGCAGTTTGTCGTCTAGACTATACTATGTCCGAGAGGATCACAGGGATAGGAGTGGAGGTGTATTTTCTAAGCCGCAGCTTGCACCATCGAAACATATGCTGAATCAGGATCGGGGCAGGAAGCAGTACTATCTGACTATTCCACTGTCATGCAAGATCTCGGCTTGACTCGGGAATTGTCAGATAGCCAGGGATATCAGGTGATGCATGCAAATGAGTCTGTGATTAGGAGCGGTTGGTCCGTTGTATGTAGGGTTTTCTGTGGAGTGGGGAAGGGTATACTCGCCGAGTGGTAATATAAAGAGAAGTAAAAATTCTTTTCAAACCAAATGGCTGCGAAACAGTCTAAACTTTTGTTGCTAAAAAAAAAGATCAAATCAGAGTCAAAATCACTTGTTCAGAACAGGTATGCAATGAGGAAAACGAATAAGTATGAAACACTTGGAAACAGGCAAAGTATTATCCTTACTGTCACATGAACAGCATCCTAAAATTCGCAAGACCACAGAATTAGGGGAGATATTCAAATGATTGAGAATACAAATAAAATAAAGACTTAAACTTAAGTGAGATTCAAACCCATTACCTGCAAATGAACTTGAGTTTTATTTTTTTTATATTTCCTGTGTGGTTTTCTGCAAACATCTCTATAAGGATTGTTGCTTGTTTATAATTTAATTAAAAAAAGTTATTTTGAATAACATCAAAAAACAAGATCATTTTTTATAAATTTTTTTTATTGTTGTATGTATTTGAAGACATTTTATGTTAATTAATGAATTATTGTTTCCTTTGTTAACAATTGTCTTCAACACGTACGTTTAATTGTGGGAGTAACTGTATTCAATACAATGATTTCTTTCTTATTTTTTTTACTTTTTTTTTATTGTAAATACTCCATGAAAAACAATTTTTTTTTACTATTTTTTGCATTATTAATTATTTTTTTTAACGTTTGTTAACGTACTGAAAAACATAGACGACGGAGAATACAATACAAATGCCGCTCTATTTTCAGCATTAAGCGTTCTGAAACTACTCTCTTGCCGTTGTTGGCCTTGTTTTTATGAATTTTATTTTTGCTTCCTCTTATTAAATTATTTTTTTTTTCAATTATTTTTTTAATGCTTTTTTTTTTAATTTGTTGTAGTGTTGGTTAATAGTTTGGCTTTCAGTGCCGGTTTTATGGATTTAAAAGTTTCAGTTTTTTTTAATAGAAGTTTGGTTTTTTTCTCTGAATTCTAATTGGCTATCCAGGTTTAAATCTGTTTTTCTGTTTGAATGTTAATTAAAAAACAAAAAAAAAAAATTTTGCATAAATTTGTTTTTGAAAAGAGAAAATTGTAAATAACAACAGAAATATTCTATTTATATTTATAACCCCTTTATAAAGGGGTCGTCGTGCTGTTGAAAGTGTTATCAATTTTGAAATTTAAAAATTTTTTTTTTCATTTTTGTGCTCTTTAAGTATTTCAGAAGTCGCCGTGATCTAGTGGGTAGTGTGTTGGCTTATTAGACAAAAGGCCCGGGTTTGAATCCCAGGTCAGAAATCAAAACGAAAAAATATTTCTTCGGCGACTTCATCTCAGCAGATTTCTGGCAAAGACTCTGAGAGTAAAAATTGCCATGAAAAGCTTCTCAAAAATCTGTCGTTCGGAGTCGACTTTAAACTGCAGGTCCCGCCACTCATGTATAAAATTAACGCACACAACATAAGTGGTGTGAGAAGCTAGGTCGCAATCTTGACTGAAGGGTTGTAATGGCCAATTATGTATGTGTAAGTATTTCAGAATAACAGATTGATATCATAGCCCAGAATAATGATAATTTCCGACTCTTCTAGCAGTAAATTAAAGTTGAAATTCCGTATTACAATTGTAAAAACGGTTATTGAACATTGTAATGTATTTGAATATCTGGATGATGCCACAGTTAAAAGACTTCGTTTGAACTCTCATCTTGTAACTGTACTCGAAAACACTGCAAATCCTTTGAGGGCCTGCGCTGCATCTTTCGGTAAGGGAAGGAGTTTGACTTTGGAATTTCAATGGCATTCCAATTAACTCTACAAAGCGGTATTAGAGATGTACAGAATACTATATTTTCAGATAGTTAATCCACGTTAAGGGCATTAGTTTCCTGTTTATTGTAATCACCATGCGATAGGAAATACCTTTAGTTCATGGCTTCCTCCCTTCCTTTGGATGTTTTTTCATTTGGTATTATGGCTGCATTACTGCGAGATTAGGTCGCTGACGGGGATCTGGAACAGATCCCAATCGGACTATTGCAGGGTATGTTGCGATGAGGAGGAGTTGGAGACTGTCGAACATCTCCTCTGCAACTGCCCAGCCCTTGGTAGGTTGAGGACCCTTGACAGGGCCTTCTTTGAGAACTTGAGTTCTGTGTCGAGAGCCGACTTCAAGGCTCTCCACAGATTCATTAGCAGCTTGGGCTGGTTGAGAGGTGCTAGGGCTTCATAAGTGTAGTCGCACTCTCAACCTCTGTTGTTTTGTGTCTGTTGTTTTTTTTTTTCATTCCTCCGTTTCCCATTCTCCCTCCCCTTCCCTACTTTCCTATATCCTCCTTTTCCTTCCTCCCCTAAGGACAATGTACAATGGGTCAATTTCGACCTCCGGGTACTGTGCATGTCTTGACCGACAGGTGCACATCCTCTAACCTAACCTAACCTTTTATGGCTGCATTATGCATATGGAAGTCGCCGTTTTTTAGTAGGTAGTGTGTTGGCTTATTAGACGTAAGGCCATGATTTAAGGCCCTTCCAGTCAGACATTTCTCTGAGCAGATTTCTGGCAAAAACTCTGCGAAAGAAATTAAATTGCCATGAAAAGTTTCTCAAAAAATCTGTCGTTCGTAGTCGTCTTTAACCTGTAGGTGCCGTCACTCATGCATAAAATTAACGCACACAACATAAGTGGTGTTAGATGAGATTCTAGGTTGTAATCCTGACTGAAAGGTTGTAATGACCAATTAGGCGATGTAGGTATAATGGCTACACATGTCTTCAATCCTGTATGCCCAAGTAAAATGCTATCATGAGCCGATCTTAGACTCAGACCCCTGTATTTTCGATCATTTTTTTATTTTTAAAACTTATGACGCATTTGCCAAAGAAAAAACGGCAGTTTTTTTTCAAATTAGAAAGATGCTTAACCTTCCAGATGTTAATTAACTATGAGTTTTGAAGTTTTTATTCTCTTTTTCTTTCTATATTTTCTTAGCTTTTTAAATATTTATTTATTTTGTTTATACAAACAAAACGACAAAAACATCATTATTTGTCCCATGATTTTAGACAATTTTTCGGCCGTCTTCTATCCCTAGACTTAAGCAAAATTTAACAACTTTAAACTTTGAAAACAAATACTGTGGATACCGGTTTTATTTACAAAGTAAAAAATATTTGCCATATTAAAAAAAAAAAAACAAATAATAAATAATAAATATACGATAAATACATACTTACATGTATATGTATATGAAAAAACAAAAAATAAAAGAGAAAGAACCGTGTTAAAATAAATAAAATATGAATATTTATCACGAATTAAATATTGTTAATAATTTATGTAATGAAATCACTGCACCAAACAAAAATACTGTCACAGTATTTTGTTTTAAATATAATAAATAAATAAATAAATTAAATATTATACACATTAATTCTGTTATATGTACATATTTTGTAAATTATAATATTTCAAATAATTCTACTAACAACATATGTACAGATGTTTGCTTTTTAAATTGTGCTAATTTTTGTTTGTTTCGTTCTAAAGATTTTGTATTGACCTACTTTGGGAACGCTATCACGTTCTACGATCAAAACAGTTATGCCCTCTTTTACTTTAGCGTATGGAAATTATTTTCCTCATTAAAAATTTTAATAACATTACAATGCTTATATCACAACTTAATCCAAATTTAATTGAACTAGGCTTTCTGCAATTGAACTTTCGCTTATTAGCTGTGAGGTCATAGTTCAAACCACAGATCAAACATTTTGAACAAAATAAACGATTTCCTCTTAGCAGATTTGTGGCAAAAACTTTGCGAGGAAAAATAAAATTGCCATGAAAAGCTGTTCAAAAAAAAAAAAATAATTGTCGTTAAGAGTCGACTTTAAACCGTAGGTCCCACCACTCATGGGCCTAGGTGGTGTAAGGAACAAGGTTGTTATCCTAACTGAAGGATTGTAATGACCAATTAAGTTAATGCAATCAGCTTATGGCTTCTATAATTATTCGAATCTCTTGCTCTCTCTCGCTCTCTCTTTCATTCTTAAATTTTTAAAGATATTCAATCACCTCTTACGTTATTTTTTTTTTATCAAGACTGATTCATAAAAGTAAATATTTCAATTTGTTTTTGAAAATAAAGTTTGAACTCTTGCATTTTTTCAAAAGAATTAAATTTTATTGTATTTTTATGGACTTTAAGAAAGAAAACCAATAACAAAAAAAAATACCTGCGAATGACAAAGAAGTGATAATTATTTATAGCAGAGTTTTAAATATAAAAAGAAATATTTTTTTGAAATAAAAATGATCATATTTGGAAAAAAATTATATCGTTGGTCTCATGTAGAAAAGCCCTAACTCGCATATTTTTATTTTATTAAATTTTTGTGTTGAATGTATTGGAATCACAAAAAAAAAAAATCAACTTCGAAAAAACTGTGAGTTAGGGCCTTTCTACATGAGACCGACGATATATGTATACATACTATGAATGAAGTGCAGTGACATTCCCAGCAGTTTGATGAACCTTGGATTTTTTGTTGAAACCATTTAGACAACATTGGCACCTAGGTGGTGAAGAACAGCTCCTCTCTCTCTCTCCTTGTCTTTGTAGCTACTACAGAAATTATTTATCATACGGCCAAGAATAAACTATCCGGTAATAACACCGACATCTACACTAAACGAGCTTCGTTGAATTTTTAGTAGACTTTCCTTTTCTGGATTTGCTTCACTATCGTGCTCATATCCACTCCACAATTCTGGAGATTGACCCGGTGGTCCCTGGGAACATGGACTTTTTCCCTGCTGAACATTATCTTGATAGATGTTTTCACTCTCTGATTCCGAGTAGGGATGACTGGAATCCTGATACGATCGTCCCCCCGGATGTCCTGGATATATATACTGACGGCTCTAAACTCGAGGTTGGGGTCGGAAGTGGTGTCTATTCTAGGAAACTGGACCTGAATATTTTTCTCTCTGTCTGCCAGACTACTGCAGTGTGTTTCAGGCGGAGGTGATGGCAATTTACCGGGCCGCTCAATGGATCCTCGTTAACGATGCTTCTTTCAGTCGCGTCTCGATCTTTTCGGACAGTCAGGCTGCGATAAGATCTCTGTCAGGGTTCGTGATCAACTCTAGGATCGTTAGGGAATGTCGCCGCTGTCTCGACCTAGTCTCGGGGTGCTTCACCGGTGTCTCTCTGGTGTGGGTCCCCGGGTACAGTGATATTCCGGGAAACTGTAGGGCCGACGAGCTCGCCAGAGCTGGTGCGCTTCTTCCGGAATCCTCTTCTGTTGAGATGGGTATGCCACTTGCCTCGGTCAAGTTGACCATTGCGCGGAGGTTCCTTCGGGACGCCAATCTATCCTTGTCAATGAGGAGTCCTGCTCCACCGCTAGACTTACCTGGCCCAGGATGGATGGAAGGCGTACCAACCGATTACTTGGTCTCGGTCGTGATGTTATCTCGACTGTAGTGGCCGTGCTTACGGGTCATTGCATCATGGGTAGGCACGCCGAGAGAATGAGGCTCCCTTTTAACGACTTCTGCCGTGGATGTAGGTCCACTGAGGAAGAGGAGAGTGTTATTCACTTTCTTTGCCAGTGCCCGTCTCTTGCTAGGTGTAGATAGAGGTTATTTGGCTCCCCATTCCTTGTTAGCTTAACGGAGCTATCATCTAAGTGATATCAAGGATATAGCTTCGTTCATCAAATTCTCTGGCTGGTTTTCCAGTATGTGGTAGTCGTGCTTTTGTTGTGCAGCCCTTGCGCTGATCAACTTCTTCCTTTCCCTGATTTGGCGGAACTTGGTTAGTACAGGGACTGCGTTTCACCCGTGGCATCACAACGGGCCGCCATGCGTGCTCAAGTGAGCTTTGTGATATCAGAGCTACCACTACGACCTAACCTAACCTCATATCCAAAGCCAAAGACGTATCATTAATGGAGTCCATTACACTTCTGTGCCTGTAGGTCCTCAATGCTGTTTACAATGTAGAGAAACCAGTCAAGAAGTCTCCATCAATAAGTAAGTGATTGATGGAGCAAGCCTGGATCAGATCAATGGAAAGGAAAGCAGAAGGATGAGGTAGAAGGCCCTATGCATACAGTGACCCACAATCGAATTCGTATAGCCAAGTCTCTATAGACAATTCTACTCTAGTCTTTTTTTTTAATGACATAAAGAAACATTTACTGTTTTTAAAACTGAATTAGTTGTGGTAACAAAAAACACAAAAAATAAAACAAATAATCATGAATAAATTCATTTGGGTATGTCATTATAAAAAAAGGCATGTTAACTATTCACAATTGGGCACTGTAGGTGTACATACTTATGTATTCCTGTTTTCAGGTTGGCCATAAAAAAAAAACAACAATAAAATTATAGATAATAGGAATAGGAATCTACTTAGATTCTAGGAAAACAAAATCCAATTCAAAATGTGTTACAATTGATAATGATTGAAAAAAATATGCATGTCACGGAAAGACTAAAGTTCAATTATATTTCTTTTTACCTTGTTTAAAAATAATATTTTGTTTTACAACAAGTTTACAAAAGAGTCATTTGCGTGTTATCGCTGATAATTGCTACATATTTAACCTTTAAAATGATTTCAAATAGAATATAGAGTCACCAGACCAAAATCCGGTATACTTCGCTGTTCTCATTATTCTTCCTTTGTGGAGTTCTGACTTTTCTGTGGTATTGAAGGGCCAAGCACATCGGGTAATAGATTATTTAGTGGTTGACTTATCCTAAATTTTGATTTTTTTGTCATTTGTGGCATATTGGCGGTTTGAAAGTATATAAAGAGTAGCGTAACTAAATCTATATTGTATTCTATATATCGGGTCCGCCATCTACAGTGCTTATTTCGTGAATAGTAACACTTAGCTCATGTCTTATTTGAAAGATAATTAGTTTTATCCTTCCGCTGAACGAATATAGTTGTTTATACGCGTTTTCGCTTTGCTAATTGGGCCTGCGATCGACTTACAGAAGATGCCGATTTTGGCAAAAAAAAAAATAATTTTTCATATGAAGCTCATTTTGATCTTGGCGGGTATGTAAACAGGCAAAATTGTCGCATTTACATACATACGTAATTGGCCATTACAACCCTTCAGTCAGGATTACGACCTAGCTTCTCACACCACTTATGTTGTGTGTGTTAATTTTATACTTGAGTGGCGGGACCTACAGTTTAAAGTCGCCTCCGAACGACAGATTTTTGAGAAGCTTTTCATGGCAATTCTTACTCTCAGAGTCTTTGCCAGAAATCTGCTAAGAAGAAGTCGCCGAAGAAATATTTTTCGTTTTGATGTCTGACCTGGGAGTGTCGCATTTGGGACACAGAAAACCCGCACGCATCATTGAAAAGCCAACACACCCAAAACGAGTCACTGTTTGGAGCGGATTTTGGTCCAGAGGCTTAATTATACCATTTTTCTTCGAAAATGAGCAAGGAGTGGCCGTTAAAGTCAATGGCGACCGTTATCGGGCCATGTTGAACGAATTTTTGTTCACAAAAATTGAAGAGAAGGATATTGCCAACATTTGGTTTCAACAGGATGGTGCTACGTTTCACACAGCCGAAGCTACACTCGATGTTTTGCGCTTATTAGCCGCAGAGCTGATGTCGTTTGGCCACCTCGGAGCTGCGATTTGACGCCGATGGACTATTATTTGTGGGGTGCCGTCAAAGATAAGTGTTACGCCTACAAGCCAGAGACAATTGACGCTTTAAAGGACAATACATATTCGTGAGGTCGCCGTGGTCTACTAGGTAGTGTCCTGGCTTATTAGACTTAAAACCAGGGTTCGAGTCCTCGGCCAGACATCAAAATAAAAATACAAAAAGTATTTTTTCGGCGATTTCTTCTCAGCAGATTTCTGGCAAAAGCTCTGAGAGTAAAAATAAAATTGCCATGAAAAGTTTCTCAAAAATCTGTCGTTCAGAGTCGACTTTAAACTGTAGGTCCAGCCACTTATGTATAAAATTAACACACACAACATAAGTAGTGTGAGAAACTAGGTTAATAATCCTGACTGAAGGGTTGTAATGACCAATTATGTATGTATGTACATATTCGTGAAGCCACTGGTGAAATACAGCTGCATACAATCGATAATGTGCTTAAAATTTGGACCGATCGTGTAGGGCTACAGCATGGCCATCCGATCGATCCATTATTAACCAGAGGGATTGTACTTTCAAATAAAAAAAGAAATTTGAGAAAATATTAAGTAGTTCTTTTTTAAAGCATTTTCAAAAAAAAAAACGTTATTTGGCGGACCCATTAGTATAGAGAATACAATATAGATTCGTATTTAACAAAAGTTTTTATTCTTGCTTAATTAGTTATTACAACGCTACAGTCAGGATTTAGACCTAGCTTCTCACACCACATATGGTGTGAGTTAATTTTATCCATAAGTAGGGGAACCTACAATCTGAACGACAGATTTTTGAGAAACTTTTCAAGACAATTTTATTCAATCTTACAGTGTTTTGGATAAACATCAAAGTGGGTATTATCAGTAGCTAGGATGTAATCCTGACTAAAGGATTGTAAAGACAAATTAAGTAAGTAATGAAAATGACCCCACTTAGTTCAGTGTTCAACCATTTTCTGTATTTAAGCGATCAGTTAATGATAATGGCGAGAGTTTTAAATTAAATTTCAAATCGAATTTTGCAATTACAATTAAAAGTTAAAGTAAAATAAAAACCTTTCACAGTAATACTATGTGGAATATGTTTATAATGATAGCAATAAAAATAACAACATGAAAAATAAATTTAAAAAAAAAAACTCAAACAAATTAACCTTCTGAAACGTAATTTTTTGTTTTTGTTTTACTTTTCCAAATAATAAAAAATGAAAAATTTGAAAAAAATTACGTCATTTTTTTTTTCACTGCTATTTTTCACTTGTTTTTTGTGTTTTATTGTTTTTATTAATTTTTTTTTATCGTTGTTGTTGTAGTTTTGCATGAATATCAATTTTAAGTTTCAGTTTCAGTCTCCAAAAAAAAAGAAAACAAAATTCTTTTCGTTAAATGAACAATAAAAACGAAAAATTATTTCTGAAGGAAAGAAGAGAACTCGTCGTCATTTAATACTTAATGGCGTAAGTAAGTAAATGAATGAGCAAGTGAATGAATACACGGATATTATCCAGCTACAGATACTGTTGCTGCTGCTGCTGCTACTTCTGCTGTATCTCAGATTGTTGTTTGCGAACTGATGACGATCGTCGTTGCTTTGTAAATTTTTCTGGAAATGAAAAAATTAAAAAAAAATTCTTTTTTTTTTAATTGACATTTAAGGGTAATTTATGCGATTTCTTTTCTTTTTTATTTTATTTATTTTCAAAACGAAAGAAAAGAAAAAACGAAAAAAACCTTTAAAAAAAAAAGTAAAAAATTAAAAACAGGAGAGAGATCATATCAATTTCATTAGCGATGACATCTGTTTTGAAATCATTGAATATTCTTAGAATTTCTAATGATACTTTATCGATATTTTTTTATTTGTGCTCTGCGTTTGAAGAAAAACTCATTTTTTTAATTCTTTCAAAGCCATAAAAGTCAATAAATGAGCTTTGGACACACAAATGTTTTTAAAAATGTTTTCATTTCATATAAAAAAGTCTGGTCTTAACGTCTGTCTCAGTGTCAAAACTGAGCCCCGTATTATGGAATGTAAAAAAAAGAGTGAAATTTATTGTTTTTTGTTTTATTTTATTTTTTTTTTTTTTTTTGCAAAATTCAATTCAATTGAATATTGCAGTACGTGTTGTATTGCTTGATTCACTGGCTTAAAGGCGCCCACGTATTTAATGTTTTAACCATTTTTTCATTTTATTTTTTTCGTTTTTTGAATGACTAATTTATTTTCAAAACTTTTTGTAATTTATCGTATTATTACGTATGAATTGATTAATTTTCGTTAAAGTTATGATTAATGGGACCAGAGTTTTTCTTATTGAGATTGATAAAATGAAATTTTCTGGGCCGCAATGAGTACCATTACAGACGCTCAAAGTTACTGTGGAATTTACGCTGGAGACCCGAGCAGTGAGCGCTATGGAGCCATGCTCTTAGCTATGCTTAGGAACAGAAACCCAATAGACTGAAGCCTATCTATCCTAACCTCACAATCTAGAATCAAAATTTGGACAATTTGTTTAATTTCTCAATTTGGTTTTATTACTGGTAAGATCGTTTGATGTCATCGTTCACTAAGCTTCAGCACTTTTGAAGACTTCAAATAGCATACCCGGCAGTAATGACGTAGGCCTTTAGTTAAAAATTGTGGGAAAATATAGTGGAAAGTACCATTCATCCGATGTGATTCTACAGGCAGCCACTTTGACGATACACATTACATAATTGGCCATTACAACCCTTCAGTCAGGATTACGACCTAGCTTTTCACACCACTTATGTTGTGTGCGTTAATTTTTTACATGAGTGGCGGGACCTACAGTTTAAAGTCGACTCCGATCGACAGATTTTTGAGAAGCTTTTCATGGCAATTTTTACTCTCAGAGTCTTTGCCAGAAATCTGCTGAGAGGAAGTCGCCGAAGAAATATTTTTCGTTTTGATATCTGACCTGGGATTCGAACCCGGGCCTTTTCGTCTAATAAGCCAACACACTACCCACTAGACCACGGCGACGTACAATTTTTTTATTTATTTATTTTATTTATTATAAATTTTATTTTTAAATAAAAAAATCTGCAGTAAATAAACACAAACTAAAAGGAAAATGAAAGGTTTTCATTTATTAACCAACAGCAGCGGGTAACAACTTTTGAGCCACCATGTGTTGTCTGTATGAATTCGTTGTATTCCCAAGTCCTCAATATTTACACTTTACCTACTTTATTTATTCAGTTGTCATCCCATTCTACATCTTTCACCAAACATACTTAATATATCGTTAATTTCGTGATCGTATTTTCAACTAGAAGTCACCGTAGTCTACTATGTAGTGTGTTGTTTAAAGTACATAAGATTTGTAAAAGCAGCCAAATTATACAAATAAAATCGTTGTATCTGGTCACATTACTTAAACAATAAATTATGCTGCTGGCCAAAGCTAGACTTTAATGGTAGACATTTTTGGCAGACATGTTTATGATAATTTTGTAACGATTATTACCGTTGGAATTATGAATTAATAAATTAGATTTATCCCATCCAACGGCAATTTTTTTAACGTTTCTAAAAGCCTAATTTCAAATAATTTATGGACGTGGATATAGAATACTGTTTCAATAGGAATAAGTTTAATTGAATCGATAATTTGTGAACACAAGTTACAAATGAGGGAGGAAAAATGCGAGTAGCGGTTATCGTTGTGATGATGTGATCGCCCGTTGACGTCTTTTTTTGGAAATTTTGATGTTAAAAATGCAGCACTCTCTGCATCCATCCAGTTATCCAGTTTACTGCTACTCTGTAATAATATTTGATACCTTAAAAGGGTTTTATATTACTGTCCAGTACCCTTGTTTCATTGCTAGTATTTCTTCAGATCGTACATTGCAATAAAGGCAAAAAACGAAACTTGTTCAACTGTTTAGATAATTTAACGTAAAAAATATTATATTTTAAAATTGAATCGCATTGATGTAGTATTGATGGAGCCATTCAATCGAAAAGCTGTAACATTTTTCCTTTTTTTTTTTTTCTTTGTCACACAATCCCCATGTATGCAAGTGCAAGTAAAAAGTTACAGTCTGGGCGTAATTATGAAATCTAAGACACTCTATATTCACCTATAGGCTTAATAACATTCCGAAGGTATTGGATTTCAAGTTAAAAAATTTTTTTTTTTTTAACATCTTGTTGTAAGAAGTGCCGGCAAAAGTTAAACAAATACCAGCATTTAAATAAAATACTGCTACTGGAGTATCAGATTTGAATGAATGGAAGGAATTTTAAAAAGAAATAAGCGAAACAAAAACAAATTCAATTGATTTTCAATTTCATTCAGATTCAAATTACCACTGTGAGAATTAATTGCGCTAAAAATGAAACTGAAAACCAAAACCGAAACAATTGTGACCACACAATCAGTATCCCACAAACAATAACCGCAGAATTTACAGCGTTTAGGTATTAGACGAGGGGCAGTATCGATTAATATTTCAAATAATTACACACAATCGCGGCAATACGAAAGAATACGCTTCACGTATAGGGTTATTAAGTAGCTTGTTATTATGCCAACAACAGCAACAACAACAAAAATTGACTAATATTGTAACAATAAAAAATTTTAATGCGCCTTGCCCAACAGGAAAATTGTCTCTGGAGAGGGGGGTACTGTCTGAGTTTGGCTTAGAAAAAAAGCTGCAATTTATGAGAAGAATGATTAAGTTGAACACAAAATTTGTGCTACAAGTCGCGTCAAATTGTTTCCTACGCAATGTTTGTGTCTCACCAGTGGTGCCTACACGCTTTTGACTTTTTTTTTCTCTCGCCTTTTAAGACTGAGCAAGTTTTTTTCTTAAGTTTTCTTGTTTTTTTTTTTTGTTCAAATTTATTTTGTGTGTGTGTGTGTGTGTGTGTTGTGATGTGCTTTACAAATATGCCAGTGAGTGTTTGATTTTTGAACGATTACAAGTCCCCATCAGCTATGTTTGGAGAACCGTATTAGACATTTCTACACTCTAAAGGATTTGATTAGAGTTAAATGAATTACAAATACTTTAAATTACTTCAAAAGTAAACGTTCATAGAAGCTTATCACTCTGAAGAACTGTACTTTGAGGCTTTAGTGTTTTATCGAAAACACCTCAAAACGTCGAATATGCTTCGAAAAGAGTTTATGCCTTTTTTTATTTTTGTTTTTTTCCCAGCTTAGCAGTCCCAGATAGTCCCATATTATCTTTGACTTAACCTCACAAGAGCTAATAGCAAGACTACCAGCAGAAATGCAGAAAAACAAATTTCTTTTGCCCCTCGACTACGATCAAAATCATATTGATATGATCATAATGCCATGGATTGTTATCTTATCATTGAAATAAAACAAATGAAGTATTCGAAATATGTATGTAAAATTTTTTTAAAATTCATTAATTGCATATGAATTTCGAATATCGAAGTACTTGGCTGAATGTGGACATTTAAAAGTCATTAAAAATCTGTTCGCTGTTCAAAATTCTATGTGTGGTGGCTAGAGTTAGCCTCTATGCAAATTTTATTAAATATTGAAAGTTTTGAAATGTTTCTGTATGTGTGTGTGTGTGAGTGTGTGTGTTTGTGTGTAAGTACAACCGATGAAACCCACTTGTATAATATATTGTTAACAAAAAAACAAAAAAAAAAAAATCACAACAATAACAAATTAAAAGCCGTTGTTGTTGACGCTGCCTTCAGACAGCAAAATCTAACGACAGCAGCCAGGTTGTTATAGCTCCAGCATTTCACGAAATGATCAGTTCATATTTAGTGCTGGTACGCGACGGTTGACTTTTCCGAAATAAAAAAGTTTTTAAAAATCAAAAATAAAAAAGAAATAATTCTCTATAAATTAATAAAGAAAGAAAAAAAAAACACACACACACACACAAAGTAAATAGCAAGCAAAAACAAATTAAATCTTAATTAAAATACAACAACAACAACAAGTTAAAATAAAAAAGAAAATAAATTTAAACCTAACAATTTGTAACGAATTCAAAACAAACACACACAATATTAGAGAAAAAGTCTATAACGAGAGAGAGAGAGAGAGAGAGCGAGAAAAAGAGAATTAAAATTTGTTGTATTAATTTTATAGAGTTCTAGTGTGTTAGTATTAGTGTTAGTGAAATACAATATTTTATTGTTGTTGTTGTTGTTGTTCTATTCTATTTAGTGTGCTTAAAAGTTTTGTTAACTTGAAATAGAATTAACAAACAACTAGCAACAACAACAACAAAATTATTTTATTCTCTCCCCAAAAGAAATAAAGAGAAGAAGAAGAGAGTAAATAAAATACGAAAAATAATAGAAAGAAAATCTATTATTTAGTGTTGTCATTTCGTTGTACCTTGATTATTAGCAAAGAGTAAGCGCTACAGTGTTAGTCGTGATTGTTACGCTATTTTTGTACAAAAATTCTTTATTTTTCTGCTATTAATTCACGTTTGAAGAAAATGTTGTTGCTCAATTGTTAAAGTCCTCCTCATTGCAAAAAACAAAAACCAAAAACAAAAATAATTTAAAACGAAACAAGAAATTCTGAATCGAAAGCAACAAACACATGCACAGCAACGCGTAATCGAATAAAAAGTCCATTAATTAGTAAATGTGACTTGACTAGTGCCCCATCAGTCAGTCAGTCAGTGAATAATAATTTAAAAATAAAACATTTCGTTATTTTTTTGTTGTTTTTTCATTCCAATTTTTTGTTTTTGTTTTCTATATAAGTATTATTGTATATTTAATAATGTGTTTTACTCTTTATTTTATTTTATTTTTTTTTATGTGACAACTAATCAATAAAAAGAAATAAATTTCTACGAAAAGAAGTGCCTGTTAACAATAAAAAAAAGCAGAAAAAAAAATTCAAAGAAATAAACAAAAAGCCAAAACGAATACTGTATTTAAACTAACGAAAAATAACACGAATAAAATAAAAAAATAAAATAAACAAATAAATAAATAAATTCAACAAATTCGAAAGTTGTTTTAAGAAACAGAAAAGAAAAAAAGAAACAAATTTTGCAAATTTAATTTATAAAACTTAAGCATAAGCGGTGTACGTAGAAAAGTAACGGACGTATACGAAATTTAAAAAATTTGTGATTTATTTACACGTGGCATCAGAAAATAATTTCAAACAAATTTCAAAATGGTCTCGAAAAATGCCAAAAAGAAACAACAGTTGCAGCAGCAACAGCAACATCAACATCAAAATGTTACAACCACGTCATCTTCATCAGCAACAACAAAAAATTATAACACCTCCAAGTCAGCATTATTGTCATCATCATCACCAGCACCATCACCGTCACCATCATCGTCCTCAACCATAAAGGCTGTGAAAAATCGCGATGCCAATCTAATGGATATCGCACAAATGCAAGACATCTCTTCTACTGCGGAAGAATTTCATGTGGCTAAACAGTACAAGGCCTTTAAATCATCGGCCATGAGCGAAACCAGCGTTATCGAAACCAGCGAAACGAATGCCGATTCCTTGTCAAAATTCAGTTCAAAATCTCGAATGCATCAGCACCAGGAGATGTCCGATGCTGAATTTTCTTCAATGGGTAATGTTATATCATCGATCGATTTGGCTAGCGAATCTGCCATTAAGGAGCCGGTCTTTTCGGTACCCATAGATGTGGTAGATATTTGTACCAGCGCCAGTACGGGTAGTATGCAAAAGGTATTCTCTTCCTCTGTAAAATCGTCCTCGCAAACCTCCTCTTCGTCCACTTCACAGTCTGTCATGCAGAATATTGCCAGCAGTTCAAGTTCTACGAATAAAGCCATCACCGATGGTAGAGATGGCTTTATAGTCGATGTAGAATTTAAGCCAGAAACTGTGATTATACAAAGCGAATCGATGGCAACTAAGAAAGCATTCGAAAGTTTGGCTAAAACTACAAACGGTGCTACTGAAATGACATCATCGTCAACCATGTCAAGCCAGTTTTTAGCAGCAGAATCTGTGAATGGCACAACGACTAGAGCAGAGCAGCAAAGCAACACCAACACTGAAAAACAACACTACACATTACCACCTGGTACAGACAATAGCAATCTCTTACCGCACGATACGTATGAGGTATTGATGCCGCCAACTCCAACACCTTCGACGTCATCGATGACGATGTCTTCTCAACAGCAAAACAATAAACTTGAGTCTTCCAAATATTCAACCGATGACTTCACTGCCTTCGACAATAACAATACGTCACTTACCAGTATTGACAAACAACAACAACTGCAACAACAAATCGAAAATAAAACTTTATCCACCTCCACTGCTACAAACATCAAAACAAGCTCCACTTCCAATACAACAACCAACAAGAGTGTGAATAAGAAATCATCGTTAACGGCCAAACAGATTACCGAACAAGAGACTCTCTCTCAAGAGCAATTAACGAAGAAGAATTCCACCCAATCGAAGAAAGAGATTTATGATGTGAAAACGAAAACCTGGAGTGAACATCATGATGCCAACGATACCAAACAGCCGAGTTATGAGCGTTTCGTTAGCCAGGGTTCGGATGGTACATATAAAGTCACTTACAAAAAGAAGATCTACGATCGTCGCAACAACAAGTGGCGTGTCGTCGAAGAGAAAACTGTAAACAATGCCAATGAAAAAGTATTCCCCGAAATAGTTGATGATGTCATAAACACTACCACAACAACATACACAACGAAAATATATGACACGAAGCTAGGACAATGGAAAGTTGTTGATGAGAAATCGTTTGTGGACTCTAAAGCGTATGTGCCGCAAGATATTGCTCGTGAAATTGAGAAAGACAATACAGATGTGGCTAATATAACCACAACAACTGAGATCACAAAGGTAAGAGAACAATACGAACACAAACACAGACACAATGCATTTATTTACAAACATCAAGAGTAAATTTAAGAGTTATATTAAGACGTTAGGTACAAAGAGAACATGATAAAAATGTGAGTGTATTTGTGAGAGACATGTGCATAACCCAGAGGAAAATTGTTAGTAATATTTTCAAGTGTAACCGCAAAAAGAACTGCGGATTTAACTTGACGAATATTCTTCGAAAAATGGAGATCATTGCTCATTGTTAATTTCATTAGAAAATTGAGAATCGTTCTGTAATTTTTCTTTGGGTATATAATTGATATACAAAAAAAATTTAAAAAAAAACCTGCTTCACTGAAAGCTGACAACCAACTGAATACATTTTTACGGTCTTTTTAACGAACATTGTCGATGTTCGTGTCCTTTGTGTGTAAAAAGCCGAAGATGATCTTCCCCTAAGGAACATTGTTGCAAATTCTCTTTGAATTTTTTTTAATTCTCTATTGGTTTATTAATATTGGAGTTGTTTTGTTTAATTTTCTTATGTACAATTCAGTAGTTGGGGATTAAATTATTGAAATCATTAGCAAAGGCTTATAAGAAAGTGTACAGGATATTTTTCAACTGAAAATGCCTGCCATATATTTTGAATATAATGGAAATTTATGTTGTTTATTAATATAATAATGTGGGAGACATTCTCTTACTGCAATAATCGAAAACTTGTCTGCGTAGTTGTGGTTCTCTCTCGATAATATGACACCGAGAGTATCTGATTTATTTGAAATTGAACTAATTTCAGTAAAATGTCAACTTTTATCCAGACAAACCTATCGAAAAGAGAAAATTAAACTCGAATTAATAAGACTCTGTATTATTTTCATTTTTAGTTTATTTTTTTTTCCCCAAGTTAAAAAATTTAAATATTGAGTAGCATACTCCCGCCCTTATCATAATTTGATGTCCTAATTAAAGGAACTTAAATTTGTATGCAAGCAATCAAACACCAATTAGCACTTGCCCATAGAATTCTTCTTTGGATATTATTTTTAATTTTTTTTTCTTTCTTTCAATGCATTTAATGGTTAATAAAATTATTTTCCGTAGATCTACGATGCTAGTATTAATGACTGGCGTGTTCTGGATGAGAAAACACGCACCGATGTCATTGAAAAAATAGTTGAGGCTCCCAAGAAGACCGTTTACATTGATGAGTTTACAGAAATTGAAAGGAATTCAAAAATTTTGGAAGATAATGAAAATTTTGAGTATAATTTAAATAAGACCTCCAAACGTAAAGATGTTACCGAAAATATTTACGACGAAATAAATGAAACCGAAACAAATATTCGGAAATTAACCGATTCAAGAAAGGTAAGAGCCCCAACAAATTTTGTGAGAAAAAAAAACATTGAACACCGTCCTCTCTATTTATAGGATGGAGTCGATAAAAGGAAAACTCAAAAAACAACACACACCGAAATGTGTATTTGTGAGATATGCACATGTGGGTTAGTATATACATACAGGCATACCTCTATAATTCGATTTCATTAAATCTAAGACCCCTATTACACATTCAAAGTTTACTTTGTAAAGTCTTAACTTTGTACAACAGAAGAGAAAAATGAACGGCGGTTGATCTTATTCGCATAGTTGCTTTCTTTTCAATAAAATATCAAAAGTTTGTCAAAGTAAACTTTGAAAGTGTAAAAGCAGTCTAACGAATACCTGACTGAATATGAAAATACTTTAATAAATTTGTTTTCCCCTTCCTCTTTCTTATTTGTATGTATACAGACGTCATCATTGTACGATCAACGAAACGGATTCAAATACTTTAAAGCAGGATACTGTGATCGAATCCTTGGGTATGTTCAATACGTTGCATTGAGTTTTTCCTCATTTATTTCCTTATTGTCCTCTTCTTTGCAGATATGGTCGATAATATCGAAACGACAAGACTACGCACCAGCACATGGTCAAAATCAGATTTTGAAGACAATGAATCTCTAACAACTGTAAAAAGAAGAGACGACAAATACATTCCTAAACCACTACCAAGCACCGAAAGACATTTAGATAGTACTAAGGAAGTTATAGAAAATGAGGAATACGAATATATCACTCGTAGACAGCCAATTCGTCCCCATGACAATCTTAAGCCAGAAGGTGAATTTTATATGCCAGAGAAAGAAAAATACGGGCCAATTGAACGACCAGTACCCGTCAAGTATACAGACAACTTAAAGCCAGAAGGTGAATTTTATACTCCCGAAAAGCCGGAATACCGATCTTCAGAACGTCCCACACAGAAACGTCCCGAAGATAATTTAAGGCCTGAAGGTGAATTTTATGAACCCGAAAAGCCTAAGTACACACCTGGTGAGCGACCTTCACAAGTTCGTCATGGTGATAATCTTAAACCGGAAGGAGAATTTTATGAGCCTGAGAAAGCAGGCTATCTTCCATCCGAACGACCCACACAAAAACGTCCGGTTGATAATCTAAAGCCAGAGGGTGATTTTTATACGCCAGAAAAACCGGGTTACAGGCCAGCTGACAGAACAGAGGTAATAATTAGAAAAGATAATCTTCGCACTGAAGGTGAAATGACCTTCACCGAAAAAGAGGAATATAAATATGTTCAAAGGCCACAACCCGTGGTCCCTGGAGATAATTTAAAACCTGAAGGTGACTTCTATGCACCAGAAAAGCCCTCTTATAAGCCGGGTGAGAGGCCGTCTCAGGTTCGTCCAGAAGATAATCTTCGACCAGAAGGCGAGTTTTACACTCCGGAAAAACAAGGCTTTAAGCCGGCAGAAAGACCGCAGCAGAAACGGCCGGAAGATAATTTAAAACCAGAAGGTGACTTTTACAAGCCTGACAAGCCTTCTTATAAGCCAGGAGAAAGACCAACGCCAGTACGCCCTGAAGACAATCTTAAACCGGAAGGCGAATTTTATACTCCGGATAAACCAGGATTTAAGCCAGCAGAACGACCCCAACAGAAGAGACCAGAGGATAATCTGAAACCAGAGGGCGAATTTTATAAGCCAGAAAAACTCACTTACAAGCCCGGAGAAAGGCCTACACAAGTACGTCATGAAGATAACCTTAAACCTGAAGGTGAATTTTACGCTCCAGAAAAACCAGGCTTTAAACCCGCCGAAAGACCACAACAAAAGCGGCCGGAAGATAATCTTAAACCTGAGGGAGACTTCTATACACCAGACAAACCGCAATATAAGCCAGGCGAACGGCCCACCCAAGTTCGTCCGGAAGATAATCTTAGGCCCGAAGGAGAATTTTATACCCCTGACAAGCCTGGCTTTAAACCGGCTGAAAGACCACAACAGAAACGCCCGGAGGACAATTTAAAACCGGAAGGAGATTTTTACAAACCCGAAAAACCTTCTTACAAACCTGGTGACAGACCTACTCCAGTACGCCCGGAAGATAATCTTCGACCAGAAGGTGAATTTTACACTCCCGAAAAACCCGGCTTTAAACCAGCCGAAAGACCCCAACAAAAACGGCCCGAAGACAATTTAAAACCAGAGGGTGATTTTTATAAACCGGAAAAACCTTCTTATAAACCTGGCGAAAGACCTACGCAAGTACGTCCAGAAGACAACCTACGTCCAGAAGGTGAATTCTACACTCCTGAAAAAACTAGTTTTAAACCAGCTGAGAGACCTCAACAAAAACGTCCAGAAGATAATCTAAAACCTGAAGGTGAATTCTATGCTCCAGACAAGCCTGTTTATAAAGGAGGTGAAAGACCTGCACAAGTTCGTCCCGAAGACAATCTACATCCTGAGGGTGAATTTTATACACCCGAAAAAACTGGATTTAGACCAGCTGAACGAATTGAAAAGGTTATTAGAAAAGATAACTTACGGACTGAAGGCGAAATGTTCTTTACAGAAAAGGAGGAATATCATTACATAACCAGGCCTGAACCAGTTAAAAGATTAGACAATTTAAAACCTGAAGGCGAGTTTTACACGCCTGAAAAGCCGAAATATGTTAAAGGGGAAAGACCTTCTCAAGTGCGTCATGATGATAACCTCAAACCAGAGGGAGAATTCTATACTCCCGAGAAACCAGGATTCCGACCAGCGGAAAGACCAGTGCAGAAGAAACCTGAAGATAATCTTAAACCAGAAGGCGATTTCTACACTCCCGAGAAACCAGGTTACCGTCCGACTGAAAGACCAGTGCAGAAGAAGCCTGAAGATAATCTTAAACCAGAGGGAGAATTCTATACTCCCGACAAACCAGAATTCCGACCAGCAGAAAGACCAGTGCAAAAGAAACCTGAAGATAATCTTAAACCAGAAGGAGACTTCTATACACCTGAAAAACCAGGGTTCCGCCCAGCCGAAAGACCAGTGCAGAAGAAGCCTGAAGATAATCTCAAACCAGAAGGTGATTTTTACACTCCTGAGAAGCCAGGTTACCGTCCAGCCGAACGACCAGTGCAGAAGAAACCTGAAGATAATCTTAAACCAGAAGGCGATTTCTACACTCCCGATAAACCAAGATTCCGCCCAGCCGAAAGACCAGTGCAGAAGAAGCCTGAAGATAATCTCAAACCAGAAGGTGATTTCTACACTCCGGAGAAACCAGGTTTCCGCCCAGCCGAAAGACCAGTGCAGAAGAAACCTGAAGATAATCTCAAACCAGAGGGAGATTTCACTGTTCCCGATAAGCCAGAATATAAACCTGCTGAAAGAGTCCAACGCGTCATAAGAAAAGATAATCTTCGCACTGAAGGAGAAATGACATTCGTGGAAAAGGAGGATTATCAATATGTTATCCGGCCTACTCCAGTTCGTCCTGAAGACAATCTACGGCCGGAAGGCGAATTTTACACCCCTGAAAAACCTGGGTTCTATCCTGCCGAAAGACCAGTCCAAAAGAAACCTGAAGATAATCTTAAACCAGAAGGTGATTTCTATACTCCAGAAAAACCAGGGTTCCGTCCAGCCGAAAGACCTGTACAGAAGAAACCTGAGGATAATCTAAAACCAGAAGGTGATTTCTACACTCCTGAGAAACCAGGTTTCCGTCCAGCTGAAAGGCCAGTACAGAAGAAACCAGAGGATAACCTGAAGCCTGAAGGAGACTTCTACACTCCCGAAAAACCAGGTTTCCGTCCAGCCGAAAGGCCAGTGCAGAAGAAACCTGAAGATAATCTCAAACCTGAGGGAGATTTCTACACTCCTGAGAAGCCTGGATTCCGCCCAGCCGAGAGACCAGTGCAGAAGAAACCTGAAGATAATCTTAAACCAGAAGGTGATTTTTATACTCCAGAGAAACCAGGATTCCGCCCAGCCGAAAGACCAGTGCAAAAGAAACCAGAGGACAATCTCAAGCCGGAAGGAGATTTCTACACTCCCGAGAAGCCTGGATTCCGCCCAGCCGAGAGACCAGTGCAGAAGAAACCTGAAGATAATCTTAAACCAGAAGGTGATTTCTATACGCCTGAGAAACCTGGATTCCGTCCTGCTGAAAGACCAGTGCAGAAGAAACCTGAAGACAATCTTAAGCCTGAAGGAGATTTCTATACTCCCGAGAAGCCTGGATTCCGCCCAGCCGAGAGACCAGTGCAAAAGAAACCAGAGGACAATCTTAAACCGGAAGGCGACTTCTATACGCCTGAAAAACTTAGATTCCGACCAGCAGAAAGACCAGTGCAGAAGAAACCTGAAGACAATCTTAAGCCTGAAGGAGATTTCTACACTCCCGAGAAGCCTGGATTCCGCCCAGCCGAGAGACCAGTGCAGAAGAAACCTGAAGATAATCTTAAACCAGAAGGTGATTTCTATACGCCTGAGAAACCTGGATTCCGTCCTGCTGAAAGACCAGTGCAAAAGAAACCAGAGGACAATCTCAAACCGGAAGGCGACTTCTATACGCCTGAAAAACCTGGATTCCGTCCAGCAGAAAGACCGCTGCAAAAGAAGCCTGAAGATAATCTTAAACCATGAAGGTGATTTCTATACTCCCGAGAAACCAGGATTCCGACCAGCAGAAAGACCAGTGCAGAAGAAACCTGAAGACAATCTTAAGCCTGAGGGAGATTTCTACACTCCTGAGAAGCCTGGATTCCGCCCAGCCGAGAGACCAGTGCAGAAGAAACCTGAAGATAATCTCAAACCAGAAGGCGATTTCTATGCACCTGAGAAACCCGGCTTCCGACCAGCCGAAAGACCAGTACAGAAGAAACCTGAAGATAATCTGAAGCCAGAAGGCGATTTCTTTACTCCCGAGAAACCTGGTTTCCGTCCTGCAGAAAGACCAGTTCAAAAGAAACCGGAAGACAATTTAAAACCAGAGGGTGATTTCTATGCACCTGAGAAACCAGGCTTCCGTCCTGCTGAAAGACCTGTGCAGAAGAAACCAGAAGATAATCTCAAACCAGAGGGTGATTTCTATACTCACGAGAAACTAGAATTCCGCCCAGCGGAAAGACCCGTTCAAAAGAAACCGGAAGACAATTTGAAACCAGAAGGCGATTTCTATACTCCCGAAAAACCAGGTTTCCGTCCAGCCGAGAGGCCAGTCCAGAAAAAACCTGAGGATAATCTTAAGCCAGAGGGAGATTTCACTGTCCCCGATAAGCCTGAGTTTAAACCTGCTGAAAGGGTTCAGCGCATCATTAGAAAAGATAATCTGCGCACTGAAGGAGAAATGATATTCGAAGAAAAGGAGGATTATCAGTATGTTATCCGGCCTACCCCTGTACGCCCAGAGGATAATTTACGGCCTGAGGGTGATTTCTACACTCCTGAGAAACCAGGTTTCCGTCCAGCCGAGAGACCTGTGCAAAAGAAGCCCCAAGATAATCTTAAGCCCGAAGGAGACTTTTACAAACCCGAGAAGCAGGGTTTCAAACCTGCTGAGAGACCATTACCCAAAAAGCCTGAAGATAATCTTAAACCTGAAGGTGAATTTACAGTCCCAGAAAAGCCTCTGTACAAGCCTGCGGACAAAACTGAAAGGATTATTCGTAAAGATAACCTACGTACCGAAGGAGAGATGACTTTCACCGAAAAGGAAGAATTCAAATACGTCAAAAGACCAGAACCGGTAAGAAAAGAAGACAACTTGAAACCCGAAGGAGAATTTTACACTCCCGACAAACCAAAATTCCATCCAGGCGAAAGACCATCACCAGTTCGTCATGAAGATAATCTTAAACCAGAGGGGGATTTCTTTACTCCGGAAAAAATAGGCTTTAAGCCTGCCGAAAAAGTCGTGCCAAAGAAACCTAAAGATAATCTTAAGCCCGAAGGTGAATTTACAGTTCCTGATAAACCCTCATTTAAACCGGCAGAAAGAACCGAACGCATAATAAGAAAAGATAATTTGCGCACCGAAGGCGAAATGATTTTTGAACAAAAAGACACGTACCAGTATGTTAAAAGACCCGAACCTATTAAAACAAAAGATAATCTTAAACCTGAGGGTGAATTCTATAAACCAGAAAAGGAGGAATTCAAGCCAGCAGAAAGACCGGTGCAGAAGAAGCCTCAAGATAATCTGAAGCCGGAAGGAGAATTTACCGTTCCTGATAAACCAGGTTATAAACCTGGTGAAAGAACGACGCGAGTTATCAGAAAGGACAATTTGCGTACTGAAGGCGAAATGACGTTTATTGAAAAAGACGAATATAGGTTTGTTAAACGGCCAGAACCTGTCAAACAATCCGACAATCTTAAGCCTGAGGGAGAGTTTTACACCCCTGAGAAGCCCGGATTCAAACCAGCTGAACGTCCAGTTCAAAAGAAACCTGTGGATAACCTTAAACCCGAAGGCGACTTTTATGCGCCAAGCAAAACTGGTTTCAAACCTGGAGAAAGGCCGATTGCCAAGAAACCGGTTGATAATTTGAAACCAGAAGGAGAGTTTGTAACACCTGAAAAGCCCAAATACAAGTCAGCTGAAAAAGTCCAGCGGATAGTACACAAAGATAATTTACGTACTGAAGGTGAAATGACATTTGAACATAAGGAAACGTACCGTCAAGTCAAGAGACCAACACCAATTAAACCCGTCGATAATTTGAAGCCCGAAGGTGAGTTTGTTACACCAGAAAAGCCTTCATACAAACCCGGTGAAAGAGTTGAGCGAGTTGTACGCAAAGACAATCTACGCACAGAGGGTGAAATGACATTCGAGCGTAAGGACACTTACCAGCATGTTAAAAGACCAACTCCAATTAAACCAACCGACAATCTTAAGCCCGAAGGAGAATTTTATAAGAAAGATAAGGATGCAGGTCCTAAAGACGTTGTTGATAGAGCCGTTCCCAAACGCCCTGTAGACAATCTTAAACTCGAAGGTAAAATGGAAATCGTTAAGAAGAATGAAACAAAGACTACCCAACAGACAACAGTACGTCAAACAAAGAGCAAATATGCCCATAATAGTTCTTCAATTAGTTTGGGATCTGACAGCTCTATATTGAAGACAACAAGCCAAATGAGTTTCGCGTCTGGCAAATCTGCCGTACCAGTAACTGATTTAACAACCGATAAACCTGCCGATGGTATGGTTATCGTCTCCACCAAGAAGGTGACTACCATCGTTGGTGGCAAATCGAAAAAAGAACCAGAAACAGAATACATAAGAAGACAAGGCAAAGTGAACGTAATTGAAAATGTGGAAAAATCTTTAAAAACCAAGAATATCAAGAATGTTGAAAACGTTTACAACGAAGATACGTCTGTTACGCAAAATCGCATTACTGCCCGCAACAAAACTATACTGGACTCAACGCAACACGACTCCAATCGCATAACAAATGGTAGCACCTCTGTAATATCCCACACACATAACAAGACCACAACTGATAGCAACAATCAACATCATCATCATACTTGTTTGGCAAGCAAGCTGTCCGGGTCCACCAATCAAATACAGGCCGATGGAACAACTATTATACGACGAGCCACATGTATCAGGCAAAGAAACGGCAACAGTTCGGATATGAAGAGTCTAATTAGTGGAGGCACAAATAATGCTAGTGACAAGCACATACATGGCAGTGTCTCACATATCAACAGTACTAACGTTGCCAATGGTACTAACGTTGTCAATGATACTAATGGCACAATAACTCGCTCAAATTCCTCAAATATCAGCTCAAAACATGTTCAAAATAGCAATGCTGTCTCGACATCAATTTCCAGTAGCAAGCAATTCCATCATCGTAAAACCGAATTCTCCACCGAATCGAATGTAGCCAACACAATACTCCAGCGTAAAAACGCACCAATCGAATCCAATCAATTTGGCAGTCTAACCTCAAATGCTAAGATCCAACGTAAGAGTATACTGAACCTTAATGAACAACCCTCAAGCAACTGGTTCCCCAGCGAACGTCAAAGCTATAGCAGTATTCATCGCCAAAAGGAGGCCGAGTCATCATCCACTTTAAATGCCATGGGTGAACGTCGCAACATTACGACTAAACATCGTGAAGTCAAGGAACAACAGATGGCCAACAAGGGCTCTACGATACATCAAACCATGACTGTCCATAGTTCTGCCCTAGACTTTCCATCGTACAGCCGAAGCTCAGAACGTGTGGTATCACGTCAACGTGCCAATCAATCGTCGATTTCCTTCGGAAACGATACGAACGCCTCCTCGTCCAGCCTCTATAAAATGGAATACAAAACACTTCCGGTCACAACCACAACTTGTGCTGTGCATAAAATCAAACAAGGTGCATTCCAACAGACTAAAGATACTCAAGAACGCAAGTTCTTCAAGTCCAACTAATTACCATTAAGAGCATTTCTTTATTTCAATTTATTTTTTTTTTTCTTTTATAATTTTCAATCCAGCCAAGAATTGTTAAATAATAATTATTAACGTTTTTCTTTTATTTTCTAAATTTTTTTTTTCTTCATAATTTTTGTTAACACATTATTACTAACATTTGCGTAAATATGTACATATACATACATACGTATATAATATATAATTATAAATAATATTTTTATACATACATACATACCAATTTATTATCACTTTTAATAATAATAAAACATAAATAAAAAATAAAAATAAATAAAAAATTAATTCAAAATTTAAAATCTCGAAATTTTCGATTAAAAAAACAAACGAACAATAAATGTTTACTTACATATTTTTCTAACCCCCCTTGAGTATGCAATACTTTTTTATGACATTTAACGATGCTTCAGTAAGCAGGGTTGCCGTTGTTCATTTTTAAAAATTGCGCCATTTATGTACAATTTGAGAAATACTTCAAAATGGAATGGAAAATCAAAAGAGTAGCAGAAAAAGTATTCATCAGAGTTAAGGTGATCATATTATACGTGTTGTTGTAGGTGGCATGACTTAGGTTTATAGATTCTACAAGGCTTCATTTGATCTCTAACTCCATATCTTATGGCTTCTGAAATCTATCGTTTGGAGTCGCCATTTAACCTAGAGAAACTACCACTTCTGATGGATTTTTTTACGCCGAGGAGGGGTAAATGTACCTAATGTACCTAGACATAAGTTTAGTTTAAGTGTATAAACCATCCCAGGATTAATGTGAATGTATTGTGAATTATAAACAATAGAAACGAAAAGAGATCATTACTCGCTCCACCCCCCAACCCGAAGGTACGTTTAGTGTATAATAATTCGATTATTTTAACTAATACTTTTGTATTTTATTTCCCTGTTTTTCTCGCTAAATATTTTATTTTATTGTTTCCCCGCTCACCCCCCACACGCATCATAGACGAAGTCGTCACGTATTCCGTGTGTGGAGCCCTCACCCACTAAATCCCCCTCGTCTCGTGGACTGTTGTGACCACTCCGGAACTAGGGTGGCATTACTTCGGAGTGGAGTCCTTTTAGCCCTAGCATGCTCATATCCGCGTCCAGATTGCGTATCGAAAGTTGAGGAGATATCTAAGTATCTCCACTATTTCTTCCTGACTGCAATTTCGTTTGACAAGTATGCCAATGTCATCTATGCCGGCGTGCCTACATGTTCTGCAGCCTCAAGATCTCTCTTCTTAAGTCTTAGAATACGCTCCACGTAATTCGCCACTGAGGCCCAATTCTCTCTACTCGCAATCATAACCCGGACATTGTTAGCGGCCATAATCGACGTCAATACAGAGCGATAGCTCTGCAAGCGTGCACATTCGAAAACAGTGTGTTCTGCATCATCAATTACTTCCCCTTCCTCGTAAAGACACTAATCGGAGGCGGCCTTACCCATTCTGTGCAGATATTTCATAAAATATCCATGATCCGATAGCATCTGGGTAACGTAGTAATTTACCTCTCCAAATTTCCGACCAATCCATGGCTTTATGTCCGGAATAAGTCCGGCCGTCCACCTTCCTCTATCTTCATCGTTCCATCGTCGTTGCCATTCTGAAATGGTGTTTTCCTTGAAGTGCTCGGTTATGTGATTTTTAGCCGATTTCGCCTTATAAATCTCCATCCGCTCTGCTGCCAGCAGATCCGCAGGGATTGTATCTGCTATCAGAAGTACGACTGGGGCGGACATTGTACGATAAGCCGTCGCGATACGCAATGCAGCCGTTGTCTGTACCGATAGAAGTGAGTTTGCCCGTTTTTCAACCTCTAGCGTTTCGGCCTAAATTTCGCTCCCATAGAGCATAATGCTGCTTCCAACCTCCATCAGAAGTCTCGGTCTCACCGGTAATGGGCCTCCAATATTCGCCATTAATCTGCTGAGCTGTCTGACGAAATTCTGGGCTTTCTCAGCCGAGTACTGAATCTGACTAATGAATTGTAGCCTTGAGATTGTTCGAGAGAAAAGTCCTCCGTAACATCTTCAGTCCAGTGCGAATTAGCGATGATTTCCGCATCCGATCCAACAGTGAGCTGTATGAGCTTCTTAACGACATAGACGTTGTACAGCGTATTAACATCTGCAAGTGGCTGCGCTTGCTTGGCCATGTCGTTCGAATAGAGGAGGATTCTCCGGTGAGACTGGTATTTGATGCGAAGATTTGAGAATGTCGGCGAAAAGGACTACCTTATTTGCATTAAAAGGACCAGATCAAGAAAGCTCTGCCATCTATTGGTGGGACCAATTGGCGTAGGCTCGCAAGAAGCAGAGACGCATGGAAGGATGTGTTAAAGCCGATCGAAATTCGTTAATCGGGTTGTTAATGGCCGAAAAAGTAAGTACCGTCGAACTTCTATTATTTGAATTTCTATTACTTGAATTTTTTTTATAAATTGAAGCACAGCGGCAGCATCTTGAAGAGAAATTCTTTAAGGTTTTGCTTCTTTAACTTGAAGTTTCTATAAGTTGAAGTTTTCTTCTGGATAATGGTGATTCAAGTTATAGAAGTTCGACTGCAAGTAAATAAGTAATGTAAGCCTAATGTTAGTATAAACTAAATAGATTTTAAAGAGAGCAAAAATTAATATTTATTAATTTAATAATTATGATTCTTTTTAACACGTTGACTGCCGCAGCAATTTCTAGAAAACTGGCTAAAAAACGACAACTTGATTTTTTCACATTAGAAAAAACGTAGTTAGTCGGCAGTCAACGTGTTAAAAAGTATTCGTATTAGTTATTAATCGTAAACACAATTTAACAGGCTCCTTAAAATTGTCATAGCCTACCTTAAGGCTGAGAAGATAAAGAGAAGTGGTGAGTATTTAATAGAAACAAACAATTTTAACTTTAATTTTTGTATAGAGAATTGGTATATTTTTCATCATTTTTATTTCATTTTATTTATTTATCTTTTAATTTTTTATTATTATCGGTTTTTTGTTTTTTTTTTTAGTTGTTGTTGTTGTTTGATTTTTCTTTTATTTCATCTTTTTAATAAAAATTAGCAATAAATAAATGGTTTTATGGAATAATTTTTTAACTATGCTGTAAATAAATTGTATGCTTTTCATATTTCATTTTATAATTTCAAATATGTTTCATTATGATGTATGTATGTATTTATGTATTGTATATAGAAAGAGATATTTAATACATATGTATTATGTATGTTCTATATATGTATGTGGTATGTAAATTAAATATAATAATTACTTAAAGTGTTTGGAAGACATTAATATTATTTTGTTCATTATTATTATTATTTTTGTTATTGTTCTTTAATTGTATTTTATATTATTTAAAGAGTTCTTTAAATCATTTTTTTTTCGTTTTGTTTTTAATATGCAATTGTAAATGCAATTGCTTAAATGGAAGACAATTTTCTTTTTTTTCAGTTTTTTTTTTGTTGCTTTTGTTGGAAGACATTTGTTTCTTACATACTAAATCATAATGTAATGTGTTATAATGATTATAATTTTAATACAATTACATAATTATATTATATTAGATTACATATTTATTTATGTATGTATTTAAATAATAACTATTTAGTAATACTATATACTATATTCTCCTAATCGAAATATATAGTTTTAGTTTCTTTTTATTATTACATTTTCTATTTCTTTTTTTTTGTATTCGTTTCTCGTTTGTTTATTATAAATTTTTTGTATATCATTTAAAATGGAAGACCAATTTCGAATGCATTAATTAAGGCATTTCCCGAATCGTATATACCGATAACGCCAAATAGTACCCCCAATCCAATAATTATATAGTCTTTTGCCATTTCTTTTTGATCTAATAGATGGCCCTTGATCTTTAGATGAAAGTAACATGGCCAAATGAAACTCAACATTGTGCCCGTAAAGCTTCCAATGAAACCCATCAGTATGGAAAAATGCGGTATAAAAATGGCCATCATTATGGTGGAGACTATGACGCCAACACGAAACCCTAGGCCCCATACTTTAAGTTCACCATCCAAATGCCAAATAGTTGGAAATTTTGTTTTTGGTGGACCACGAAAGAAATTCCTCTCTAAAAGTTCACAGGCAGCATAATATGGCAAAGGATAACTAAGTATTGCCTTAATGACAAGAAACACATTGACCAGACCCTTAAAGCTCTGAGAATGTAAATTATTTGTTATAACTTGTTGGGTATCATTCTGGAAGGTTAAAAAGCATATGTAACCAAAACCAGCTTTAAATGCTGCAGCTGCTATATGGGACCAATCCAACATCCAATTAAATTTGGAACGATCAATCATATTGCCCTCTAAAGTTGGCAAGAATATTTGCGAAGTGTATGAAAACACGATGACACCCAACGAAATGGGAAAGTTTTCAAAGTCAATACTCCAACGCACCTTTGACCAGCCCCAATCGCCGATTTGGATAATACAATAGCCCAGTATGACCACATTGATGACAATATGCGACATGGTACACCAGAACGATAGTGTAGAAACCATTTTCAAAGATTTCAAAAAACCCATTGGCAGTAGGAATATACCAATTAACATCATCCAGGAGCGTGAATCGAATGCTCCTTGTGGATATGTACCGACCATTAAATCTCCACAGACCACAACATATAATATGCACGTCATGAGTAATTCGATTAGCTGGGCAATACTTACAGCACGTGCACCCAGCTTGGGTCCAAAACATACCTTTGCTATGGCAACATAACTATCACGTACACGCACCAATTGTCCTGTTGCTGGATCTGGCTCATAGAGACACTGTACCAACACTTTTCCCGTATAACAGCAAATGTAAGCAATGCCCACCATGGCCACTATGGCCCAATAGCCACCGTGCAGTACCGCAAATGGTAGCGACACTATAAACATACCCTGTATGGCGTTGGTAACATTCCATGCTGCTTGCATTTCATCGATTTTCTGACCACCGCCACCTTCACCTTCGCACACAAACGAACTGCCTTCGGATGCAACGCTGCCTTGTCTAAAAAAAAAATTATTTTTATACTTAAATTTATAAATTTAATATTGAGTAATGCAGTAAAATTAATAATATTGTATGTGTATATACAATACTAAATTAAACTATATAAATATACAATTTATGATGGAAGATATGTACGTATGTATGCATGAAATATGATCATTATCAAGTAGGTAATACATGTAGAAAACAATCATTCGCATACTCGAGAAATGTTTACATAAAAACCAGACTCGTTAAATTCACTTCTTTAGTACGTCTTTTTAACTAAGATGTAGTAAAAAGAAATCCATTATATTTGCATATCAAATCAATGTTAAAATTTTCGAAAACCATTCGAAGTAACTGCTTAAATTACTACGTTCAATTTTGTTCCGTTTAACAAGCGATTTATAAAAAGAAATTCGGTCATTAAGATTTTCCGAACAGTAAATTGACAATTAATCCTTTCAATAAGGAGAGGACTGATTCACTTCTATCCTTAAATCGGATAGTAATGGCATTCCATTGAAAAACGTTTGCAGCTTATCGGCACTAAGCTAGATACTGGAGGATAAAAAGTGCCCTTTACTGAGTGGCCATGATCCTAGAGTCCTCGATTTGTACAGGTAACATTCATGCCTCTACCAGTCACTACCGATAACGACGTAGCCGCCAATGGATACGCTGATCTTGAAGTATCGCCTTCTTTACTTTTATCATGATCCTTGTGGCTCGATTTATTGCCTGCTGTCGAATTACCACTTATTAACGATCTTGTTCGGGTTTGGATTTTACCAATCGGTCCGGCTGTTAAAGTTCTTGATTGGAGAGCCATCTACCTAGCAATAGCTATTCTCATAGTTCACTGTCTTTTTGGAAGGCATGCCGATAGACATGGCATTCCAATGAAAAACTTTTGAAACTGAGGAGCATTTGCTGCAATAGCAAGATTTATTCTGGGCAGAGGTTGGTGTCCTTTAAGGAATGTATCACAAATAGATTATTCGCTGCTCTAAATGTTTTACCACCTTACCTAACCTAACCCCATTTCATTTGTTTCTTTGACAACAAAACGAAAATTGTACGCAGATTAGCGTTTCGCCTTGGACCATTTTAAAGTCCATTTAAATAATTCGAATTCTAACAAAGTTCTACTGGTCTTCCATGTCTTCTACTACTCATTAAGAACACATACGATTCAGTTTTATTCTCTCTTTGAAATTTCACAGAGTTGGTTTTCTTTCGTTAGGGCCTCTATTAGAAACTGCGGCTCTACGTAGGATTATTTGCGGCTCTCTATAAAGAATTATTTTTAATGCCAGCGTGCATACTTTTTAAATACGTTTTTAATTAAGAAACTGCTCGGCTTATCAATTAGTACTTCCACACCTGGTATGATTTTATGGAGAAAAAAATGCATAGCAAAGCCCAAGTGGGTATGGTTTCATGAGGAAAAAGCATAGCAGAGTCCAAATGGCGTTGAGTAATATTCTAGCTTGAGCCGTCAGTTTTGGATCATTTTGCTGCCTAGGCAACAAGAAGATTGAATATCTAAGATATAACACAAGCTGCATACTACTAATGCCTTTTAAACGAATGGTTTATTGGATTCCTTTAGACTACATTACTTTGATAATTTTTGTAATCTTGAAACTTGGATCTTCAAGAATTTTTTCGGTTTTTTTTCCTTTTATTAGCAAAAAAAACTATCCAAACAAGTTATGAGACCAATCGAGTATCAAACCGTGTTGATATTTTCAAAGCTTTTGGTGTAAATGAAAAAGTGATAAGGACTACATACATACTTACCGAAATCCACCCTGCTGATATTGACCATCATATTCGTTGGCTACAAAGGAGGTGGTTTGATAGCCTTCACCTTTATTAAAATCACTGCCATCACCATCGTTCGTCCAATTGTTGGGATTTCGAAATGGATTCAATTCCGTTGGTTGGTCTGCTGTAAATATTTGACAACAAATACAATAATTTACTTGCAGGTAGGGCTTATAAAGAGGGGAAAAAGATTGTTTTCCAAATTTCTTACCAGTGCCATAAGTATTTTCATTGCCCTGATACATAGCCTGTGCATCGTTTGGCTCCATGGTCTGTTGTTGATGTGATTGTGCCATTGTACTGCTGCTGACTCCACCTGGCTGTTCATAGTCCTTCTTATCGGGCATATGTTGACGGGCCGTCTGGACTGCTACATTAAGAATATTTTTTATTGGTGGTAATTGTGAAGAGGTCGATTTGATTTTATTTAAAAATGCCATTGTGATGAGACGTAATGGTTGGTTGGTTGTTTGGTTGCTCTTCAAATTTCAAATACAAAACTAAAATGCTTCTTTGGCTTTCTTCTTTCAACAGGGATTATGATGATGCTGATGAAGGTGGCGATGGGTTTATTTCCAAATTATCGTTTTTTTTTCTACTTCTTTTTATTCTGTTTTTTTTTTTTCTTGTCGTTACTTTTTACAAAATTTTTTTTAAGGTTATGTCCAACACATACAAAGCAAAGCGTTGATGAAGGTTAATGTGCTAAGGAATCTTAAGGATTTCTTAAGCGTAATGTAATGTCTGATGCTGTATGGATTTCTTATCGATTTTGTCTGTGTACGTTTTTCAGTTTAGTCAGTTCTCCGAACATTAATAATTGAAGTGTAAATTTTGTTGTAATTTCTTGCAAAAACATTCAAACAATTCTGCAAAGTTTGCAAATTCCAATACACAATTCAAATTCAAATTGAGGTTTTCGTCTTTTGTCTTTCTTATTTTTAATTTTCTAAACGGGCAGCACCAACAAATTGCTCAATTGCTCAACAATTTTAAGGTTGTTATACATTTTTTATCTTCCATTGGCCCATTACGAGTAAAAGTGATTTTTCTTCAGTTCGTCTAGTAAAAAATGTTGATGGTGTTGGTACACAGCAGAAATCGATACATATTCTACGCAATGAGGGACATACAATCGAATTTGAATTTCTTATGAAAACACACACTAAAACTGAAATGGAAACGTATAAAAAAAAAACAAATTTTAAATTCTCATCAATTCAATCCATGAAAAAAATTATTCTTTCTCAACGTTAATGATTACAAAGCCTTTGAAAAAAGCATAAAAAACCAAAAACTATTATTTTTTTCTTTTTTTTTTTTTATTAAAAATTTACTTTTTTATGTAACGTTATAACAAGTAACGAACGCCAAAAAATTTTAGTGTTAAATGTGAATGTCTTCTGGTATTTATTCCTTTTTGTTCCTTTTGCATTTTCTTATTTTTTCTTATTATCCTTTATTCTATTTTACATGAAAATTCCTGCGACTGCGTCCACCAGCGTTTACTTATCATTCAGATTTATGATGGATTTAAGGGTTGCTGACTTTTGTGTGTCCAAACAAAATCCATTCACAATGAAGAGAAAGTTTAATTAGAAAAGTTTAAAAAATATTTTCATACTAATATTTACAATCATTTCTGAAGATATACATGCTTACGTATGTATGTATACTTTAAGCAGGAATATTTAATTTAATTTAATTTTTTTTCTTTTTTTTGAATGGAAATGGTGTACTGGTCTCCATTTACACAAACCGATTTTAGTTAAAATGTTAATATTTCAGGGTAATTCACATCGACAGTTATGTATCAAGATTGCATTTGTTTCTGGCTTAATTGAATACAGCACCGAAATATAAACAAAGCTCAGCTCAAGATATTTCATGGGTGTTAAATTGATTTCCCAATAATTGATCATAATCACTATCATAATGTGTACAGATACATAAAAGAAAAATACAACGATCGATAGAGATCGATATAAGCAATGTATACCAGACCCCCAGGTCAGAGCTAAAAACGAAAATATTAAAAAAAATATTTCTTCAGTAACTTCCTCTCCGCAGATTTCTGGCAAAAATTCTGAGAGCAAATAAAATTGCCATGAAATGTTTCTCAAAAATCTGTCGTCCGGCGTCTACTTCGAAACTATAGGTCCCGCCATTAATTAATAAATTTAACACACAACATAAATGGTGTGAGAAACTAGGTCCATAATCATAACTTATCTCTGCGGAAGATACCAATACACTGAAGCACATGATGGAAAATCTAGAGCTCTTCCCGTGTCAAGAGGAGTTCCACAAGGTTCTATTGTCGGTCCTCTTTTATTTTCGATGTACTCCAACGTCCTTCCAACTATATTAACGGATTGTAAGATAAGGATGTATGCAGACGATGTCCAACTTTATACTAGCTGCAATAATGCAACGATTACTCAATGTATAAGTTCATTGAATCAACAGCTGCATCGTATTCAGACATGGGCTTCTGCTAATGGTTTGGCAATAAATTCGGCAAAATCAAAATGTATTGTTATTCAGAAAAGGCTTGCACAATCAATAAGTATTCCTGATATATGTATAAATGGTAAAAAAATACAAATAGTCACATCAGCAAAAAATCTGTGTGTTTATTTCAAATGGTCTGACCACGTCAACTATGCTTGTGGACGTTCTTTCTCTATGCTAAGAACTATGTGGTCATCTCACTACTGCACACCAATGAGGATAAGAATACTTCTGGCGAAAACATATTTACACATTTACTTTACACACATCACATCCTTTTTTCTAATTGTGATTCATCTAGTAAGAGAAAGTTAAACGTTACCTACAACAACATTACGCGTTATGTATACGGATTAAACAGACGATCCAGAATTTCAATGTTCGCAACTCAATTGTACGGAATTTCTTTTGATTGCCTGCTTAAAGTAAAAGTTTTGGTATTTATGCACAAGATAATTTATACCCGCCAGCCGGAGCATCTTTACAATAGACTCTCTTTCGCAAATAGCTGCAGAGGTAGAAGAATAAGATCATTTGGGTACAAGAGCCTCATCTCTAGTTGGCATTTTTACATATTTGCAACAACTCTCTGGAACTCGATCCCCTACAGCTGTCAAGTATTAAGTAACGCACGACAATTTAAAGCACAACTTATGAAATTGTTTTCAACGTAATTTTCTAAAAGTCTACTAAATATTTGTCATGATAAATGTATGTAAATTTTTGATCTCTAAAATTATTGTACTCTGTAAAATTTAATTTATTGTTACTCTTACATGTTAATTAGTTTCATACTGCAATATAAGGCATATGGTTTTGTGTATGGAGCTTTTAAATAAATAAATAAAATAATCCTGACTGAAGGGTTGCAATGACCTATTATGTATGTATGTATGTATAGTGAAAGACGATCATTGCCAAAAGAATAACCGTTTACTATTCAAGTTGTTCATGGCAAACCTTATGCATCAGAGTTTTGATTACCTAGAACGCATACATTTCCAAACCTCTATGCCCACTCCTAAGGATGGTTCTGGGCCCCACCTCCCAAACTCATCTGTCTGCTCACTGCTGTGGTAAGGGGAGAGGGATTAAACGTGCCCTTTGTAAGCAGAACGAAATATCGTTAAAGAAGCGTTTAAATGGAGTCGATTCAAGATGAAATACGGAAACGGAAAGTGCTTATATCTGTTGGAATGAAATAAAAATGCTAGCCCTGAGGAGAAATGATTAGAAAAAGTTTAGTCCATTTCAAAGAAAGTAACATCTTGAACCACTAAGCCTGGCAACTTAATAAATGTTTTGAAGAACTTTAGTAAATCAATATTCTTGTACTCTGACAATGTTATCAGCACAAATATATTATAATTGGGAGGACTCAAGCAGAAATCTGCAAAAGTTGTTCGTGGAATTAACATAAATAATATAGCGAACGTCTACAACTTTACGAATTTGATAAACGTTCTTCCCACCAACCTAAGCAGGACATTCTAAGTCGCATTTAAAAAACACATTGGGCAATTGTAGAACTGTGAAATACACGTATGCTATCCAAATAATGCCCTCATGAAGTCTGAACTTGTCTAAAGCTCTGTAGCATAGCTTGTGATCGAAAAAGTTAAAGCAGCACTGTTAGGCTTTATTAAGCCTTCAAAATATTCTCCAAATGTGTGTGACTTGTGTGTCAAACATAAAGCTGACTGAGGTGCAGGGTTTTTGTGAAAATCGGAACTAGGATGTACTGGTACACAACAGAGATAACTGGAAATCTTTTGTCGATGACTTGAGTTGTTAGCATAGAGTACGAATAAGTACTCTAATTATTTACGGACAAATTTAAAGCAAATTCAATTGCTGTAAGCGCCGCCTAATTGTTAATTTTTAATCTTTCTTTAATGCGGTAATATTTTTATCTAAAAGACCGAATAAGCCTTAATCCCAATTGCGCCGTAATGAATATGAAAAATGTATAAATTTTATACCGAGACATTTGCCACTACTTACCCTAGATAACATGATCCGAAATGTAGCCGTTAAATGTAGAAGTATTGAGTTTTTAAAATATTTTTCATTTTCATTTTTCTTTTTATTCATCTATTTATGTATGTATGTACATATGTTTGTATGTATGTATGTATTTATGTATGTATGTATGTATGTATGTTTGTATGTTTTGAATTGCATTATGTACTCGTATTCTATTTTTGAGAAATTTCTTAAATATTCTACAGGATTATTTACATTAATTTCTATTTAGAATTGAATAATGAATGACGAAATATTTCGTTAAATAAACAAACAATATGTGTGTGTGTACCAGCAGATGAGTTTAATTAAAATTAGAAAAGAAAGAGAATTCGATTAACTTTCAAAAATACAATTAAACATAAAAATCAATTAAAACATGAAATTAAAAATAAAAATAAAATTATAATTAGAAATGAACTGTGTGCTACATACATAGAGCCCGCCATTAAGGTACAGCTAGTTGCTGTAGCAGGTTTTCCTTACACCCGCCAATATATTGCTGATTTCGTCATCACGCCGTGAGTCAAGTAGAATATCGCCGACTCCTAACACTCCAGGCGTATTGGGAACACTGCCAAATATTTGCGGATGATGGGCGTGATGATGATGATGGTGGGGATGTGAGTGAGTTGAATACGGCGAAGACTGAACCAAAGTAGCGGCCAACGGTGAAGGTGATGCCTGCGACATTAGACCCATTTGAGAACTTGGGGAACTGCTGCCGCCCTCATTTAAATGGGGCATTTGTGTTGCTAACTGAGGACTATAATGATTGTAGTGCAGATAACTTTGATTTTGATTGTGTGCTACTTGACCATAAACTCCCGCCGATATGGGAGACTGTTGTATGGGTAGAGTGAGCTGTAATGGAAATGATTGGCTAGCCAAGGTATACGGTAGTTGGGTATAATAACTGCTTCCCGCTGCTGCTGCTGCTGCAGCTGCTGATGTAGTTGACACAACCATGGGATTAAATGCTTCATAACCATCATAATTATGATTAGAGTCAGGATATTTGGCTTGTTTGGCATTTTTGTGGGTGTCTTCTTCGTTGGTTACGCCACCGGCATTGTTATCACTGGATAAACCAGTGTAATCGCTATCGGAAAATGTTGGAGTATGTGCTGCTGCCGTTGTTGTATAGCGCAAATAATCCTCATAGGCGGCATTCGGATTATAGGCATTCGAAGCTACTAAATAATCTCCAGTACAAGACCCGCTTTGTGACATACGAGCTGCTTCAAGGGAGAAATTTAAATCACTCTGGTGATGTGAACTGCTCTGGTGAGCTGAGTACGTAGTTGTATTTAAAGTGGACCCAAGACCACTGGCAGAGCTTAAAGCTATTGTGTTAGTGTTAGTGTGTATTTTATCGCCATCTAAGCTAGATACTGGAGGATAAAAAGTGCCCTTTACTGAGTGGCCATGATCCAAGAGTCCTCGATTTGTACAGGTAACATACATGCCTCTACCGGCCACTACCGATAAGGACGTAGCCGCCAAGGGATACGCTGATCTTAAAGAATCGCCTTCTTTACTTTTATCATGATCCTTGTGGCTTGATTTATGTCCTGCTGCTGTCGAATTGCCACTTATTAACGATCTTGTTCGGCTTTGGATTTTACCAATCGGTCCTGCTGCTGAAGTTCTTGAGCAATTCTTTTTATATGAGGTACCATTAGTAGTTGTCTGCTCTGTTCCCACAAAGCTATGCTGTTGTTCGGTGATAGGTGCTGATTCGACGCCATGTGATGGAGGGCAATAAAGGAAGTCTGCATTGTCCGTCATATCAGGATTACTGTAACAATCCAAAGAGTTGGGTGAATAGCTGGGCCGTAAAGTTTGTTCGTAGAGTGACGAATTGGTTGGAGTATGCATTTGGGGTGTAGAGTTCCTTTGTTGATTCGAATTTGTGTCGAAAGTACCTGATGAAAGCGAATTTGAAGGAGGTGTTGAGGATGATTTCGCATTGGGTTGTTTGCCGCCCGTTGTTTGGGTGTTGGCAACGCCATTTTGATCTTTCGACACACCATTGGTTTGCAACGTACGCAATTTTGATTGTTTCCTTCGTCGAGGTCGATATTTATAGTTGGGATGTTCGGTCATATGTATAACCCGAAGACGTTCGGCCTCCTCCACATAGGGCCTGCGATCTTGTGGGGTCAAAGAGCGCCATTTTTTTCCTAAAAACGAGAAACTTTCAAGTTGTATGGAAGGAAAAGAATTAAAAGAGTGAGAGAAACTTACCCAACATTTTACTTAGATCGGCGTTATGCAAATCTGGATTTTCATCAGCCAATTTCTTGCGTTCAATTTTGGCCCACACCATAAATGCATTCATGGGTCTACGTATTCTAGCTTCTTTGGCACATTTGGACTGATTGCTGCCGACAGCACGAAACTTGACTTCATTGACTAATTTATGGCGATCTAAGAAATTCCTGTTCGCCGCACATATTTCACCCTTGTAGTCGTAAGCCCACATAGAGCCATCCATAATCCCAGGACCAGCTGGGACCAATACCAGCCGTCATGCCAATTCCTGGTCCAGAAGGACCAATGCCGTATTCCTCCGTATCGGAGGACATGGCTACGCTCATCATATTGGGGTGGGAAAGATATTTGTTCAACATGGTCGATGAGGTACTATTCGTAAGTAACGGTGACGGTGACATATTTGAAGAGATTAAATGCTGGGAGGAAGAGGTGGCGGACTGGGGCGGCGGTGGGGTTGGCGTATTACCCATGTAGGAATTCGTTATAATTACCGAATTGTGGCATTGAGAGTTCAGCGACAATGTGCCGGCTGTAGTCCCATCGGTCAAGTGATCATTATCGTAGCTATTGTTGTGGGTGGGTGTCGTGTGGGAAGTTGAGGTCGAATGGTGAATGGCAGGTGAATGTAGACTCGAAGAAGAATGTTCGCTACCATGGCGATACTGATAAGATGTTTCACTGTTCGCTTCATGTAATAGACGACCGTCGGCATGATCATGCAAATCGGCTGAGCTGCTATATTCAGGTGTACGATTCAGTGGTGAATTATATTTTTTGGAACTAAAAATTAAACAAATTAAAATCAAAAACAAGGCACAAGGGACAAGGGAAAGAAAACGTATTTAATATACAAATTTCTTATGAATTTTCTTTTTTCTGATTTTAAAATTTAAATTTTGTTTTTTTGTCCTAAAAAAAAACCGAGAATAAGAAGCAAATGAAACCAAAATACAAAGTAGAAAAAGCGAGGAGAAAAAAAAATTTTTAAAACCGTGGCAACTGACGACAGTTAACGATTTATAGGTTCACTAAATATATGTATTTAAAGTAGACATATTGACAGTTTATCCTTAAATATTGAAATTGAACGAGAAAAATTCTAAAGTACAACAACAAGAAAATGTTTATAAAATAATAAAAGCAAATTCAAGTGTCTTGCTTTAACTGTGCAAATACTTCTAGCACTACCATCCAAGCGAACAACTACTAACCAACGAAGCAACGACGGATGCAATCAGTTTACCAGCCAGCCAGCCAGAGAGACTGGCTATAAAAGAATCATATTTACCATCATGTGTACTCGTATGTACTTTTGTGACTTTTGCTACCACAATTCTTGAGGTTCCTTTAAATGTCTGTCCATTCTTAAGTTCGTTTTGTTCGTTTCGTTCGTTTTGTTCGTTTCAAGAGACAATTCTGTGGCGGCAGCAACAGCAGACGATAGAATATATGGGTTGGTTAAAGGAAAAATTCGCTTAACATTGGTTTTCGGTAGACACTGAACTGGTAAATGTAAATTGGGCGCGTGCAGCTATTGTCATCATCAAAGAATTTACCGCTGCAGTATTTGCCGACACACACAGCCAGCCAGCGATCGATATAACCAGGCAAACGATTTCATCCAACGATCATCGATCCTTAATCTATCGAATAAACAGTACAGAAGTGGGTAAATTTTATAAATGTTTAGAGTTGCCGTATGCTTTGTTACAAATTACAACTTTTTTTTTATTAGGAAAATGTTGAAAATATCAACTGACGGTTTACAATGCCTTAAAGAATTTTAAATATTCTTAAAAAAAAAAAAATGTAACTTAAAACATAACAAAGTGACTGCTGTCATTAACTATTTTGGTTATTTTGACGAGCAGCATTGAATCCAATAGAAGAATTTGTTACACTTTCAAGCTTCGGCAGTCAGTTTTCTTTAAGCTACAAAGACCTTTTTCCCTATTCGCTGTGTTCGACCTTAAAATGCGACAGGTTGGAGTATAGAAGAACAGCCAATGTTGTGCGCTTACCATCTAGGAATACCAACAACTCTTTCTTTAGAAAGTCTGTAGTTTGTTTGCACAAACTCCCTCAATTTTTTTCCAGTACATAGTAGTGTCACTGGCTAAGTTCACGCAAATACGTCCATACATCTCGAGCAGAGTTTAGCAATATTGTACGTACCCTTTTGTTGCCACCATCATTGGGCCTCTCTGTAAAACGAGTGCCTACGGGCAATATAAGTTACTTTATAATGATTTGAAATATCATTGGGGAATCCTCGGCATTTACACAAGGATATTAGGAACTTAATCTCAGTCTGGCTGTCCGAGTAAATTAGGAAAATTTCACGGAAACTCCCCCCCAACTCAACAAGCATTGCGGTAGTTCGAGGCATAGTTTGGTTTCTCATTTTACTATATAAAGATTAGACCCAAGCTATCTTCATGCTTGGAACCTTACGTTTAGCAACACATCCTCACGGTCATGTGCTTAATGGATCCGTTAGATCAAAAAAGTCACAGGTAGTAATTGGTCGTGAGTGATACGTTCCCTGTTAATCAAGTGTTCGTCTAGTGTCCCAATCTGGTGATATGTTTTGTGGCTTTGGTTGATTCCTTCAACTATAACCTTTTACGTGGTTAATCAGTCATACCAATCCTTCAGTCAGGATTACAACATAGCTTTTCACTAAATGAATAAATAAAACGTTGGCAACCGTGCTTAACAAACGGTGAGCTGAGACTGTTTTGACGATCATTATGCGATTACCTACAACTGGAAGGACTGACTGGTGGTGGTGGCTCTTATTTAAAGCGAGTAGTACACCGTATGAACGTTTTCCTTTCATACGCGACACAATTCGTCGACACTTTTCGAACTAAAAACGCTTTCTTGGAATTTACCAAAAATAACTTGTAGAATAAATATTATCCTCTCCTTCTCATACCGCAATACGAATAAACATTCATTCTGAACATACTGAGATGATGATGCTGATGATGATGATGATGATGATGATGATGCTGATGCTGCTGCTGCCTACTACAATATTACCAGTAGTGATGGTTGTGAATAGTTGAAGCTACAAGCGGAAGAGGGTTAAGAAAGAGACTGAACTGTGCGGCAACATTTGAATGAAGAGAATGCAGTGACGAATAGTCATTTGGTATTCAGTTTGGAATGCATACCCGACACATTTATTGGTAGAAAATATCAAGATTCCTTCATTCATTCATTCGTTCGTTCACGTACTTAAATAGTTAATTATCTAGAGATTTACACTTTCATACAAACATACATACAACATACATACATACATACGTACGTACGACTAGACAGATTTTCAGCAGAGTTAAAACAAACAAACAAACAAACAAATAGTCAGTCAGTAAGTGTGGCAATAGAGAGTGAAATAGTCAAACAGTAAATATTGTTGGTTGCCTATTGCTGCCTATCGCATGTGCTTACATACATACATACGTATGTACATACAGACATATAAATGCAAACGTATGTATGTATGAATATGTCTGAATACTGACTGTTGAATGGCTATGGATGGCATCCCCAACATACGATTGCGGTCTTTATAGTAGCCCAGGTTAAATCAAGCGGCCGGTAACTGTTGGTAATTTATTTAGAAAAACAAAATAAAATACGAAGAACAGAAGGATATGAGCCAGAATTTGATAATTTATTGGGAGCTCTGTGACATTTTATTGCAAACATTTGTTTGTGTGGATTATGTGCGATTATAAGAGCTATTCAGTTTAAGGACAGTGCAAAGAAAAAGTTTACGTATACAAAGTTTGGATAATGAAATATATATACAAGCATAAACACTATTACAATAAAAATTTACTTTACAATGTACTATAATAGAAATAAATTCATTATTCTTTATCTCTTATTGTTTAAGAACGAGGAGATCTCTTTAGGTGCTATCTCTTGCTACTTTGTGATTGCTTGTATTTTAAATCACTCGATTGAGGATACCAATGCCTTGGGTAGGTAGGCGGATAGGTTAAAGGAAGGAAAGCAATCCAAGTCTCATTACTAACGGCAGACACCTACCTAAACCATCCAGTAGACTTGTTGTGCACTCTAAAGAATACCAATCGTACTCTTTATAGGAATTTTAAATAAAATACAGACCATGTTAGGTTAGAGGACGTGTACTTGTCAATTCTGACAAGTACAGTACTCGGTGGTCGAATTGACCCATTGTACAAACCATATTCCTTCCACTCTTATAAGATAAATTATGTCTGGTATTGTATTATCCCCATAATATTGGTATCTTTCGGTAAGCTTTCGGTGTCTTCACCACATACATACATAGATATGTATTTTCTCACACCAATACAGTTCAGGAGTGTCGCGTGAGTGTGCTGATTAGCTTACCTAAATCGCGCTTATTTCCCTTATCAGGATAGCTCTTGTTTAGAGGCGACTAAAAATGTGTATCTATCTCTTCGAATTGAACTTTGGGCCAGTAGCAGAATAGCACTGAACAAAGTATGAACCTTGCTTAATGCTTTCATGTTTGATAGCCTCATAGTCCTGCACAAGCAAGTGTGTCTTTTTCCTGTTCCTTAGCTCTGATATCTTAATTAATATTTCTAGCCTTTTGGAAAAAAAATCTCAGAGTAACTAACTGCCATGAAAAAGCTTTTCAGACCTGTCGTTTGAAGTCGACATTTAAACTGCAGTGCCTGACATACATATACATAATTGGCCTTTACAACCCTTCAGTCAGGATTACGACCTAGCTTCTCACACCACTTATGTTGTGTGCGTTAATTTTATACATGAGTGGCGGGACCTACAGTTTAAAGTCGACTCCGAACGACAGATTTTTGAGAAGCTTTTCATGGCAATTTTTTACTCTCAAAGTCTTTGCCAGAATTCTGCTGAGAGGAAGTCGCCGAAGAAATATTTTTCGTTTTGATGTCTGACCTGGGATTCGAACCCGGGCCTTTCGTCTAATAAGCCAACACACTACCTACTAGACCACGGCGACATTCATGTATAAAAATTAATACAGTAGACCCAGCTTAACGCTGTTTCAGTATTACGCTGCAGTATTGGGATTCCCCTAAATCGCACACAGTATTGTGTGTGAAAATAAAACGGCCATTCACCAACCAAAATTAGGGCACTATTTAGCGACGGTGTATACTATGTACCTTTTTCAACGCTTTTTTTATTATTCTGTCCAGAATAAAGATTCCAACTGTATTTTATATGTACGTGTTAAGTTGCCTCATTTAATGCTGTTTCGTTTAGCACTGGAAATTATTGGAACGCATCCCCCCCGCGTTAAGCGAGATCTTACTGTACATACAACATAGACCGTGTGATAAGCTAGGCCTTAATTATGACTAATGGTTTGCGATAGGTCACCTCAATAGATCGATTTATTGACTTTTTGTCCATTAATTCTGAATAGGATCATTCTTCCATTTCATTTCCTAAGATCATACATTACGTACGTGCGTCTACTTTTGTTCAGTACTATTATTGTTATTATTATTGGATTATATATGGATTAAGTATGTATTTATTTATGTGGTAAACCCTTTTTGCCTGCCAGTTTCTTGGCATAAGAATAAGCCTACAAAACATAAACAACAATAACAACAACGATGAAAAAAAAAAGTTAAAAGTACCCACAAACAGTAACCGTAACAGAGCAACGGGTAACTCAACAGTTTCCCTAACTTGGATTCTTTCTATATGCGGAGTTGTGGAAAATGTAAGCAGAGTATGTCACCGTCTGGGGGTATACGTGGGTTTGTGTGTGTTGCTGTGTTGGCTGATTTAAAATAGGGCACCGCGCGCTACCGCATAATGTGACATACAGCAACAACAGCAACAATAAAATCACACAAAAAAAAGAAAAAGAGAAAAAACAAGTACTTTTTGGATTAATGCACCGCAAAGCTCATATGTATGAGCGAGGATTTAAAAAATCAACAGCAACAACAACAACAACACAAATAAACAAAAAAAATCATAAGAAACAGTAGTAGTGGTGGTGAACAACGTTGTTGTCGTATGTACGTACGTTTAAGCAGAACCCAAAAACTGTTTCATTTGAAAAACAAAAATTAAGGGAGGCAAACGAGTAGGCAGGCTGGCAGGCTTAAGTTTTAAAAATGAAAAAAACAAAACAAACAAGAGAACGCCAACCAACAAAGTCGGTCGGTATATTTTTTTCAAAGCTGTAAAATGTCAACAATATCTTTAAGAAATGTTGCATATTCTAAATCTGGTCCACCAAACTTAATATTATAACACACACACACACACACACACACACGTACATAGATTATGGTTCTAAACTTGGCAGCTCATTTGGTTGGTTGTTGTGTGTTAAACTGACGTTTGTTTTCTTTTTCCTTTTTCTCTTCTTCTTTTTCTTTTCTAAAGTCAGAAGAGTTAAAGAGTGATTTTTTTCGTTTCACATCAAGTATTCTGTGTTCTAGAAGAATAATGAAAAGTAGAGTTTAAGCGTTCATCAAAAATAGATACCCGTAATGAGAAAATCTAAGAAAATATTTCACAATTTTTTCAGTAAATTAAAGAAAGATGCATCTTGTCCTGGCAGGCTAATTGTCGCGAGTGATACGTTAAACATATTGTCGCACTGTTCTCTGTTAAGCCAGTATTCTAAGCTGGTGAAACGGTTTGTGGCTTTGGTTAATTTCTTCATTCATAACCTCTTACTAGACTCGCTAAATTGGCCATTACCACAAACGATCAGTTGAGGTTTATTTCACGATCATTCATAACCTCTTACGAGACTCGCTAAATTGGCCATTACCACAAACGATCAGTTGAGGTTTATTTCACGATCATTATGCGATGGCCTTCAACTGGAAGATCTGACTAGTGGTGGTGGCTTTTATTAAAAGCGAATAGTATACTGTACAAACGTTTTCCTTTCAAACGCCACTCAACTCTCCAGCTTGCAACAATTCGTTGCTGAAATTCAGCAAAATCGATCCCTTTTATAACTAAATAATAATGTTAAGAAAAAAAAGTTGAGATCGAATGCAAAGTGTATAGGCTTAAAAGGTGGACAAATCAGAATTGAAGATCAGAAAAAATGTTGCTGTGAAACTCATAATTTAAGCCAATATTTTTAACAATTGAAACGTTTGAATAATATGTTTGAAAGCACACACACATACATACACATACATCGCATAATTGGCCATTACAACCCTTCAGTCAGGATTACGATCTAGCTTCTCACACCACTTATGTTGTGTGCGTTAATTTCATATATGCGAGGCGGAACCTACAGTTTAAAAGTCGACTCCTAACGACAGATTTTTGAGAAGCTTTTCATGGCAATTTTATTTACTTTCAGAATTTTTACCAGAAATCTGATGAGCGGAAGTCTCTGAAGAAATATTTTCATATTTTCGTTTTGATGTCTGACCTGGGATTTGAACACACTACCTACTATACTACGGCGACTACAAGAGTTCTCAACAATATTCCATAAATTACAAAATACAGATAAATGAAATCATCGTTTTAAATTACTGGCTGTTTAAATATTCAAAAAACAAACAAAACAAAAAAACCAAAATTATAATAAACAGACTAAAACAGCACATTTGCCTTCTTAACTAGCCATGTTGTCGGCCCGTTTCAGTTGGATTCTGTGCTTTTTTTGTTTTTTTTTTATATTTTTGTACTTCATTTTCATTTTGCAAAACTGACGACCATATTGTTATGCAGCAATGCAGTCATCATTGTGTTCATTCAGCCCATGTGTTGGCCCACCTTTTATACACTCACACACACATTTGGAATTGAAATCATTGTATGTACGTATGTATAACGATGAACACAGTACTGAACGTTACGTTAGCACATTCGCATTACTTGGTCCCGCTGTAACATCGGCAGTAGCTATTGCATCATATAATTACAACTCCTGATTGGTATTTGTTAGTCATACCGGGAATTTTATGAAGTTTTAGTTTTTATTCAAACCGTGTTTGGCTAGACATGTACAGTCAATAAATTCTAGGAACTCAAGAATTTTTATTGTAAGTTTCCCAAAAAAAATAGATGGACAGGAGAAAACTAGCTCCATAATCCTGACTAAAGGATTGTAATGACCAATTATATATTTATATAGGCGAACAGAGAAGATATTCTATGGTCTGCTCTTCTTCTTCATCGTTACAGGTTCCACAGAAGTCGTTATGTTCTGTTCCCAGACTCCGGGCATGTGTCAAATGCAAAATGGCTCATGCAGAAGCTACGAAAAGGAGAAAGAGTAGGAAACTCGCCTTCATTGCTTGTTTACAAGACAACTATGTGTCAAAGACAAAATGGCTTCTGCAGAAGCCATTATGAAAAGGAGAAAGAGAAGAAAACTAATCTTCATATCTTGCTTACAAGCGCAACTATGTTTTTTCTTTTCCTTGTTTAATATGTAGATAATCTCACTGATCTGTGAACTATATACAGTGGTGGTCATATAATTAAAACATTCGTAATCATAGTAAATATGCTGTAATAAATCTGAATAGAAAAGGAAAATACAGACGTAATCAATTGCAAAAGACATCAAACTAATCACTCCAATGGAAAAGTCCAATTAAAAAATTAAGAGATGATAAAAAAATAGAACAAATAAACGACCATATGACCATCACTGTACATGCATACATACATACATACATAATTGGCCATTAAAACCCTTCAGTCAGGATTACGACCTAGCTTCTCACACCACATATGTTGTTAATTTTATACATGAGTGGCGGAGCCTACAGTTTAAAGTCGACTCCGAACGACTGATTTTGGAGAAGCTTTTCATGGCAATTTTTACTCTCAGAGTCTTTGCCAGAAATCTGCTGAGAGGAAGTCGCCGAAGAAATATTTTTTCGTTTTGATGTCTGCCCGGGCCTTTTGTCTAATAAGCCAACACACTACCCACTAGACCACGGCGACTTCATGCATACATTGTGACTTTAAATTTTTTCTATCATCAGAAGCTCTGAATAGTTACAGTGTTCGAGAAATTGAAAGAATGAGTTATCGGTGTACCGTTGAGAAATAGACATTGTCATAAGCAGCGACAGTTGGCAACCCTGTCATCCTAGAAACTAACTCCTCAAGTGATGAAAAGAAATCTCGTTTATTGCAATCAGCAAAAATAAAAACGGAATCTAAAGCATTAAAGGACTGGCTAAAGAATAAAGAACACTAGAATACTGATTCATTAGTCAATAAATATTGTATTTGTTATAAACACCAGAAAAATACAGCATTTACCAGCACATTTTCAACTCTGTGACACTGTTTCTGATGTGCATGTTTGGAACAGATGGAAAGGACAACAATATCTTTGATGTTGCCTTAATCTAGGCTACGAGGCCATGGTTCAAGCACTACGTCAGATAAATCGAGCAAGACGAAAACGAAATAAAAAATATTTCTTTCTGAAAGTAAATAAAATTGCCATGACTATAAGACTATAGGTCCTGTCACTCATGTACAATAAAATTAAAACACACAACAGGGGTGGAATGGGAAGCTAGGTTGTAATCCTGACTATAGGTTTGTAATAACCCAAAAAATAAATAAAATCCTTTAGCCTTCCTTCTTTCAATTCTTCTTTAGGTTTCTTTCTGTGAATTTTGTCTCTGTTAACATTCGAACGACACAGCGCTACAACTGAGGATCATTCATTTCATTCCAATATATTGTAAACATAAAATGTGCTAACCTGATATCCACCACTGTATATGTACATACATATATTTCGGTATTGGCGAGTTGCACCCATATGAGTATGGATCATATGGGGTATGATTTTGCTCTGCTACTTTACTGCTGCTGCTCTTACTGTTGCATATGAAAAACATTTTAAAACATTATTGGTAGGAGACATCAAGATGCCACACTTTATGGCAGAAATAAGAAAAAAAAAAAATAAAGAAGAATAATAACAACAACAACATTCTCTTCTATAACTATTTTAATACGATGGCACATTGTCGCATAAAACAAAAAAAAAAAAAGAAAACGACAACAAAGTTCCACTTGAATTTGGTCGTCATGACCGCGCATTGCAAAGGCGAAATAAATTTTTACTCCTTTTTGCTTACAGAGCAAGCGCAAGTATTACTTCTTGCTTTAATACCATACCATCCATACCTTGTGATATTTTTCCATTTTCTCATTTTTTTTTCTTTGTTTTGTTTTTAGTTCGATCGGTAGGTAGGAAACCGGTAGAAAAGTGTCAAGGCTTTAGCATATTTCATGAGAAGTGGCTTTAACACGTCCCTTTTTACTTTCCGATCGATTCGTTAGTAGTATGAGTTTATGAGTGTACAACATAAAGGCTACAATGATAATGACGATGAGTAACAACATCGTACGGGAGTATATACACACGTTCCCTCATATGCTGATGTTCTCTTCTTTAAGAAGGCTTGAAGAAGGATTAATTCAAATCGATTTGCACCATATTCATGCATACGATTGCATACGAATAGTGTAGTGTATGCGGTATCACATGCATACTTATATGTACTCTTCTCGCACTCGTTTATTTTGTTGCATGCATCCTGCAACAGCTACAACCAACCAACCAACCAACCAAGCAACTGCAGCAACATACAGTGGCAAAAGAGATTTATATCATCGCCAATAATGGCAAGCAAGCAATTGATGCTGTTGCAATGCATTTTGGCTATATGGTTACGGCTGTTGCTGCTGCTTCTCTTGTTGTTGTTGTTTAGTTTAGTTTTTTTTTAGATTCATTTCTGATCTTTTTTTTCTTCATCGTCAGCTTGCAAATGGATGGATGAAGAAAAACCTCTTTCCACTGGCCAGCCATGCCATTATTTTTAAGGCAGTAAAAATAAATTTCAATAATTGGAACGATTCGTTTAAAATATGATAAAAATGTCGGGATTGGTATTTATAAATATTGAAATAAAAAAACACAGAAAAACTGAGGAAAGCATTTAAAGCACGTCTGTAATAAATTATAACTGCCAACCAGCCAACTAAGGCTTATCATTAACATTTAATGCCGACTGTTTAACGTTCATTATTTGCAGTTTTTGATTCCTAATTTTCGACTATTAAAACTTATTTACTTAATTGGTCATTATAATACTTTAGTCAGGATTACGACTTAGATTCTCATACCACCCATGAGGTGTATGTCAGAGATCAGCAATGAATTGTTATTTCACTACTCATAAGCACTCATGAAATTAACATAAATGATACCCTGATTCATTGTACTCACAACAACGTTGATTTATAAGTACAAGCTGCAATGAGTATGACGCGTACAACGTTCACATCATACTCAAACCATTCGAAATATGTTTGAAAACATACTTATAAATGATTCGAATGACTCGAATTTAATTTTACAACAAAATAAACAAAAAAAAAACTGTTTCCTCATTATAGATAATCAATTTCAATGTTTTTAAACCAAATATACCCTCCATATATCATATAAAATCGGATGAAAAATGAAATTATGAGGGAAATTTACCCAATGGACTGTTCAAAACAGTTTTTGTTACGCTTAGGCCTTATTTATGACTGGAGTAATAGAAAAATGAGCAAAAAAAAGGTCTCTGTATAAATCGGTCAAAGTCGAACAAAAATAGAATGGTAGGGGAAAAGAGTGGGCTGGATTGTCCTGGCATCAAGGATTCGAAAACAGTTTTCGTTATGGTCGAGCGTTATATGGGACCGTAGGTATAGGCTTCGTAGCTAATATCTTTGTCATTGACAAAGAATGCATGTCATTGGACACAAAAATGCGAGTAATCGACCCCAAAAATGCAAGTCATCGACCTAAAAACGCAAGACATCGATCGAAAAAAACGCAAGACATCGACCAAAAAAAAAGCAAGACATCGACTGAAAAAAACGCAAGAAATCGATCAAAAAAACGCAAGACATCGCCCATAAAAAAAGCAAGTCCACAACCAATAAAATTCAAGTTATCGACCAAAAATGCAAGTGATCGACCAAAAAGATCGCAAGTCATCGACCAAAAAAACAAAACGGAAATCATCAAACAATAAAATTCAAGTTAACTACCAAACAATGCAAGTCATCTACCAAAAAGAGCGCAAGTCATTGACCATAAAACTGCAAATCTTTGACCAAAAAAGAAAGTCATCGGCAAAAAAGAAAAGCAAAGCCTAATTTTTAGACAGAATTTTTGTTTTTCTTTGCTCAATTGAAGAAAAGAATTAGCTTCGTCGGGTATATCTTCGGTTCTAAGTAACGCGCGACCGTAGGGAAACCTGTTTTGGATTCATTGGATACTATGACTGTCCAGCCCACTCATTTTTGAAGTTTTATAACTGTCGAAGATGAAAACAAAATCTGTCAAGGGATATCTGCCAAAGGAAGCTTTATTGAATCGGAAACGTGGTAGAATAAATATCTTAGTGGAGCAGGGTTTCTAAAATTGGAAACTTGTTCTGTTACAATTTCAAAATTATGTTTTTTTTTTTTCGAGCGGCTGGCGGCGTTTGGTAGAATCTGTGTCAATATTTTTTGAATACAATAATAACACATTCAAAATTCATTTTAATTCGCTTGCGCTCTATTAAAAAAAAACGAATGAAATTTGTATTGATTTGATGATGCAGAAAAAAGAAGAATGCATAACTCAAACAAAACACGACAGATTAACATAATTTCACTACCATTTTTGTTGTTATTTTTCTTCTTTTCCATAGAACCCCCTCCATAGAAAACAATAGAAATGGCAAGGAAAAAATACCGAACGGATTTGGACTCCAAAACAATTGAAAACAAACGACAACAAAAAAAAAAAAAAAAACAGAAATAAACGCAGAGAATACAATACCGAATGACTTTGGTTTTGTTTTGTTTTTGTTGTTGTTGTTGTTGTTTTCAAATCATGTTGGAATGACTGTGTTGACAACTACACAATATTAACGCCAATTTGTCTTATAATTTGTTACTCATCTTTACACGGCGATGATGATGATGATGATGATGGTGATGGCATTCAGAGTTCCATTACAAAACAAATAAACACACACACACACACACACACACGCTCATGATTTTTGTGTTGATGATGATGCTGCAGCTGAACAACTAAGAATACCAGTTACAACACTTACATACACATACGCATATACATACATTTTTTAGTACTCATTTATAACGGAAACCATTTTGTTATTATTGTATTGGGGGTGTGTCCATTCACATAATCAAAACACATTTTATGGTTCTAGTTGCACTTCATTGGCTGTTTGGGGCCAAATGGTGAGTGTTATTTAAGGAAAAAAAAAACAACAAAAAAATTCACTCTTTTTTTGTTGTTTTTTTCTGTTTGTTTCTTCTACACATTGTTGTTGTTATTGTTAACCATAAGCACAGATTGTTGTTTACATACGGTATACGGCATATTGAAATAAGAAAAACCAGTCAATCTGGTATTATTTTATATATTTATGTGTGTGTGTGTGTGTGTGTGTATGTGTATTACAATAAGAAAAATTAAAATCAACAATATGTATGTACGTATGGACACAGGCATAAGAGAAGCATCAGCAATAGCCATTAGCACTACTTGAAAACAGATCTCTGGTACAGTGGTGGCTAAATAAATGGATACACACACTCGGGGGGATGCTAATAAGCATGACTTTTTTCATTTGCTTTTAACTAACGTTTGTTGTGTTGGCCTAGAGACTGGTTTTAGAAGATAACAGGCAAACTATGTATGTTGCACGTGCATGTCATTGTTTGTTGTCGCGGGGTATTTTAAACATGAGCCGAACTGTGTTCTGTTTCGAAAACGTTTTTTTTTTTCTTTTGAGAGATGAAAAGTGAAACACCTTTGGCGCCAGCCACTTTTAAGCCACCAATAAGCAGCAGCATCATCCATTATATGCATCTATGTATGTACGTCTGTATGTATTTAGCATCCATTAACGATGTTGTTGTTATTACTGGCTTTGTTTTAACCACATTAAAAGCAGCCCTAATGCATCTCGTATGTGAATTGTATATATAAGTAGGTATGCATGTGTACGTAAATATTTTTTCATTGTTTCTTCTTACCCTGTGTTGTTTGCTGTCTTCATTAGTGTTGTCATTAACGTAGAAAAACGCAAAAAAAAAGCACACACAAAAACAAAAAAAATCGCAGCGCAATTAAATGTATTTGCATACGAGGACAATTTACAGTTATGGTCACAATAATAGAATAATCGTTACAGATACAATAAAAATAATAGCACAGTTTATTTTATTTATTTAGTGACTGTTTTATCATTTACGATTAACAATCAAAGAACACATAAAAATTATTAAAATTTTCTACAAAAATTTGTGCATATAATCGTAGCCAATTTTCGAGTATTATGGGTTAATTATGGTCAGCATAATTGACCCATTGTGCAATAAATTGGCAAGATTAATAGAAATTTCAAGAGACTGAAAGCGTTACAAATGTGTTCAGATCTCTACATCATGATCATGTATGCACACAGTTTAAAATATCGCTTCTGTTAGACTACGGCAATTGTAAAGTTTAACTCATGCAGCAATTGAAGCCAACTAGCCATTCACAACGACGTAGACATATTGATTGAGGCTTTGAAAGCTGATTTTTTCTTCAGCAGTACTTCTGACTTTTTTTTTTTTTTTGACTAGCAACAAGACTATGCTATGAGCCATACACCACTGTCAATATAGCTTTATTGCATGTGAAGTTTGTAAAAAAATTTAAAGTCGTTAGACTGTTTTTTGGAGGCTATGTACATCAAATATCGAGTCTACGCGAATAATTCCCTAATGTTAAAACTTTGGAAAACCAATTTTCATCAATACGAGATACCGCTTCAAATAGGCGATCCTTAAACGCTTTTGTATTACTCTCATAATGGTAAGGATAAGGATTATTACTACCGTAGGTTTATTTAAAAATAAAAAAAAACAAAAAATTGAAGGACCCTTTATAAGTGTGATTGGATCACTTTAGACGGCATCATTTAAATAAGTCGCCGTGGTCTACTGGGTAGTATGTTGGCTTATTAGACTTACTCTGAGAGTAAAAATTGCCATGAAAAGCTTCTCAAAAATCTGTCGTTCGGAGTCGACTTTAAACTGTAGGTCCCGCCACTCATGTATAAAATTAACGCACACAACATAAGTGGTGTGAGAAGCTAGGTCGTAATCCTGACTGAAGGGTTGTAATGGCCAATTATGTATGTGTGTATTTAAATAAGATAACTTGACTCAGTATTGAGGAAGTAAATGCTCCAGACTTTACAGCAATAAAGATGAAAACACAAGGCGGAGGACTGTAAATATAAAAAGTCTAGTCGCTGTAGTCTAGTAGATAGTGTAGTGTAGCTTATTAGACGTAAAGCCAGGGTTCGAGCCCCAGGTCAGACATCAAAACAAAATACAAAAAGTATTTCTTCGGCTATTTCCTCTCAGCAGATTTTTGGCAAAACTCTGTGAGTAAATAAAATTGCCATGAAAAGTTTCTCATAAAAATCTGTCGTTCGGAGTCGACTTTAAATTGTAGCTCCCGCCACTCATGTATAAAATTGACACACACAGCATAAGTGGTGTGAGAAATAAGATCAATAATCCTGACTGAAGGGTTGTAATGACCAATTATGTACATATGTATGTATGGAGACAATACTGTAGTAACAGTAAATCATGGGCAATTTTGATTTTAATGATACCGGTTGTTGTTAAACATAAGCATTGTGTAGATAACCCAAGAATTTTGCATCTGCAAGCACAAACAAACATGTACATTCACTCTTACTTATATACATACATAAATAGTTACGACCTAGCTGTTCAACCCACTTATGTTGTGTTTGTTAATTTTATACACAAGTGTCGTAACCTACAGTTTAAAGTCGACTCTGAACGAGAGATTTTTGAGAAACTTTTCAAGACAATTTTCTTTTTCCTCTCAGAGTTTTTGCCAAAAATCTGGTCACTCTTACTTACTTAATATACTTAATTGTCAGTAATTTAATCAGGATTACGACAGTTTTAAAGTCTTAACTTATTTCCTTGATTAAAAACATATTTTAGAGAGCTAATAAAATCAATATTCGGTTTATTGAGAACAATATTTTTAGCGTTCAGACATATAATATACGAAAATTTATTTGGCAGCTGGTAAACAAAATAGCTGATTGCTTCAACAATATTGCTTTTAATTTAATCGCGAAAATTAGTGGCAAAAAATTTTTTTAGAAAAAATGGAGAACAATTTAACATTGGGAAAGATATTGCTAATGATTAAACGAAACGCCGAGCTGTTGCGGTTTATAGGGCCTACTTGTGACTCCAAAGTGGTTTTCCTCAGAAGGATGAGAAAAAAAAAATTTGATAATATTGGATAGCTAGCACAAAAGAAAGCTTTTGCTTATGGCACTATCGTTGTTTACATTTGATTTGTCCAATATCAATAGAAAGTGTTCGGAAAAATGTTATATGCGTACTGAACGTACTTATGACAGTGTTGTATTTGAAGTTTTATTCAATATTATAACAATTTATGAATTTATTGACCAATAATTAATTGAAATTTTATATGAGATATTGAGATCAATAATGCCGTTTATTGCGATTTTCTCAATATAAGTGCTTGTCTGAACATAGTATAAAGTTGAGCAACTAAATCAAGAATATAAAGTAAAAGAAAAATATTAACAACAGATTAAGTTTTGGAAATGCTCAAATTTTGATGAACTACTGTTAGTTTCTTAAATATTCTTAAATAAACAAAAATATTAGTGTATACAAGTGAGTGAGTTTATTAATTTATTCAATGAAGGCCTATTTACAAAGTCATAAGCATTTTTAAAAAAAAATTCCACTTTTCTTTCATGATGCTTAAAATTTATTATAATTAATGTTTCCTTTTTCAAAAGGTGAATATTTATTTTATTTTTTTTTTTCATCGTATCGTATTTATTTCATTTGATTTGATTTGATTTTTTTTTTTTAACTGGTCGGTGAAAGTATTAAAAATAGAGACACAGCCCGTAAAACGAAATTACTCGAGAGATGATTTATTCGTTTACGTGTTGTTTGAACATCTTTTTTTTTTTGTTTCATGCAAAAACAAATTTAGATCATCGTCGTTTGCGAGTGTTGAGTTCTGTCATTCAATCAGTCAGGCAACCAGTCAGTCAACCAGCTAGAGTATTCCACTAAGAGAAATTTTGTTTTCAAAAGATTCACATTCATTGTGAATATCGAAAGATATTTTACAAGCGAGGTGTTGAGGCACCTCTTTTTGAGTATTCAAAGAGATGAGTAGAATCGAATCACACTTATAATTTCCAATACTTATACTGCACACATTCATAATTATTTTTGTATATCATGGAACTTCTACTCATATTCAAAGTTTGAAGTGCTCATCATATTCATGTTTCAATAGATAAGTTTTCTCAAGATCAATAGAGTCTTGAAAACTAATAGTGTTAGATACCGTAAACGAATACCTGAGAGACAGTTTTACAAAAATTCAATTCGTCTCTGGAATTAACTCCTGAGCAGAGGTCAGCAATGAAACGTTTTTTCGTTACTCATAAGCACTTATGAACTTTTGAATACAAGTGAGTCAGCAATATTGAAATTTAACTATGTACTCTGGATTCATTTATACTCACTACACTACGTTGATTTATAAGTATAGGTTACAATGCGTATGCGTGCAACGTTGACATCAAACTCATACCATTCGAAATATATTTAGATCCATAACTTTAGAAAAATATGTAACTATAATACTCCTAAATGATTCGAATGACTCGAATTATTCATCAAAATTTACTGCCTTAGTTGTTGTTGCAATTACAAACAAAAAAAAAAAAAATGAAAAAAGACAGAGCAGTAAGCCGAGCAAACACACAACCTTCTAGAAAGTATTTCAGTGTTCGTACGCGAGTCATTCTTATTTTGTGATTCTTGTAAATGTTTGTCATGGAGAGTCGAAATCAACAACATCTTACGTGTTGTTAAGTATGAATGTGAGGAGTACTTCAAACTTTGAATATGAGTAGAGTTTCGATAAGTATGGATGCGTAGAAGTATTAGAAATTATGAGTATGATTCGATTCTACTCATATTTTTGAATACTCATTGCTGATCTCTGATTTGTACATTGCAGAAAAACAACTTAGATGCCAGATCATTAGAATAAATTGAATAGAAAAGTGGAACAAGTATCGAATCCTGTGCTACACCTCGAGATATTAAAAAATTTTTCGATTTATTACCATTATTGGATGCGTTCCAATAAGTTCCAGCGCTAAACGAAACAGCGTTAAACGAGACAACTTAACACGTACATATAAAATACAATTGGAATCTTTATTCTGGACAGTATAATAAAAGAGCGTTAAAAAAGATACGTAGTATACAACGTCGCTATCCCAATACTACCGCGTAATACTTAAACAACATTAAGCGGAGCAGCGTTAAGCGGGGTCTTACATACATACATAATTGGCCATTACAACCCTTCAGTCAGGATTACGACCTAGCTTCTCACACCACTTATGTTGTGTGCGTTAATTTTATACATGAGTGGCGGGGACCTACAGTTTAAAGTCGACTCCGAACGACAGATTTTTGAGAAGCTTTTCATGGCAATTTTTACTCTCAGAGTCTTTGCCAGAAATCTGCTGAGAGGAAGTCGCCGAAGAAATATTTTTCGTTTTGATGTCTGACCTGGGATTCGAACCCGGGCCTTTTGTCTAATAAGCCAACACACTACCCACTAGACCACGGCGGGGTCTTACTGTACACAAATTGTCTTCTATCCCGTAAATACGAAGATATTAGCATAACAGCAGTATTCGAAAAAAGGGCATATGGAAGTGTTTCGACGACAATTTCGTCTCTAATTTAGAAGATGACTTCAGATTGTTTTTTCTCAGTGTATTTGAATTAATAAATCTGAACGTTTTTTTCTTTTTTTGTACGTGGTATGTAAATTAGTTAATATATGTGTATAAATCTAGGTACATAAGCACAACACTGCGGGGTATATATATACATACATATACGTATGTAAGTATGTACGTATGTATATGTTATTTATATACAAGATTTCGTATAAATATTCATAAATATACACTCAGTTACGTACCGTTCGTCGTCGTATGTATGTCATGGTTCGTGTAATAAATGATAAAAATAACAACAACAATAGCAACAACAGCATTCATTTACTATTTCATGATCTGTTTGAAATACTGCCACTTTGCTGGGCTGTATATGACTTTATTATGCTGTTGTTGTTGTTGTTGTTGTTAGTTTTTCTTCTTTAACTTTGTCTGTCTCTTGTATAAGACGATGTTGTCTGTATATACATAGATACATGCACAGTTATGGGCTAAAAAATAGTATAATTTATAAAATAAAAACCACACAATTTAGGAAATTTCCAAAAATTCAGGAATGCATCATTAAAACTTTAAGTGGGTTAGTGTACTCGTATTTCCTAAGGGTCTCCTTCCGATATCTTTTTTTTTTTTTTTTGTTAAGATAAATTTATTTGAAAGAAGGCTTTTGATTACTACAAGTTCTTTTTTTAATTACGGTGAAGTCTGGCTGCAGGCTGAAGAGAATCATTTCAAAATCTCACGATTTAAGGAGTAAGGAGTAAGGAGTGTCGGAAAACAAAAAATGGATTCTTTTAATATACGTTAGTGGCTATAGCCTGAGCTAGGATATGCTGAATAAGTTAAAAAATAATAAAATGATGGGGTTTTGATTTTTGTTTCCTATTTTCGACCATTTTTTCTGTCCTAATCCTAATATATATTATAAATCTTTCTGTAAGTCTGTTTTTTTGTTTGTTTGTTAGCCAATCACGCCTGAACGCCTGGACCGGTTTTCTTGAAATTTGGGATATAGATCGGGCTTTTGTCCGTGGAGGTTATAGGCTATAAATCTTTTCAAAATTTTGACTAAAAGGGAAGAAAAAATGGGGAAAAAATGGGGAAAAAATGGGCAAAAATTAATACTTTAATGCATAAATGCTGTAATTTATGTGTTTTAAAGGTATTTTTTATCTATTGGAGGTGTTCCGTTTCTAAAGTTGAACTAAAGGGGTCCAAAAAGGGAGAAAGGGACCAAAAACAAGCAAATTAAGTGCATACCGAATCACGCCTGAACGCTTGAACCGATTTTCTTGAAATTTGGGATATTGATCGAGCTTTTGTCGGTGCAGGTTATAGGCTATAAATCTTTTAAAAATTTTGAAACTAAGGGAAAAAACTGGTACAAAGAGAGAAAAAGGGCACAAATTAGTACTTTATGCATAAATGCTGTATTTTATGGGTTTTAAAGGTATTTTGTTACGATTTAGCTTGGTTAAGTTTCTCAAATAGCTATTGGAGGAGTTCTGCTTAAAAAGTTGGACCAAAAGGGGTTCAAAAAGGGGAAAAGGGGCGAAAAACAGGCAAATTGTATGCATTTATATTTAGGACTTAGAATACTCAAAATACTGAGTTGTTAATAATTTGAAAAATTGCATCTTTTAAGAAGCCGGTTTCGAAACCGGATTTTTATTTATTGTTATTTTTATAACCCGCGCAACGCCGGGTACAACTCGACAACAGTTTAAACTCGACTCTGAACGACAGATTTTTTGAGAAGCTCTTCAAGGCAATTTTATTTAGTCTCCCAGAGTTTTTGCCAGAAATCTGATGAGACACAATCGCCAAAGAAATATTTTTTTTTTCATATTTTCGTTTTGATGTCTGACATGGGATACGAACTACCTACTAGACTTTGGCGACTAAACCAATTAATTAAACCAATACATACACAATAAAACATATCTGTCTGTATATTTGAGCCTATCTTTTTGTTCATAACTGTATATGTATTGTAGATTTTTCTTAATACAACATTTTCATTATTATTATTATTATTTTTATTGTATTATTATGTTTTCTTATTATTTTCTTGGGGTTTTATGTAAAATAGAAAAAAATACAAAATTTATACTATTTTTACTTTATTTTTTGATTTCCATTTTTTATTTTTTTATTTTATTTACATCTTAACTATGATGACGATAGTATGTGTGGTGCTGTGAGAATTGGGTCTTTTACTGCGTTAACATTAGACAGAAGAAAACAACTAAAACAACAAGAAAAAAAATGGAAAAAATTTAAGAGAAAATTTATTCTGTAACCCAACATTAATAACAACATCAGCAGCAATGGCAACAACAAACATCGTCTGTTTTTCTTTTCTTTTCTATTCAATTTTTTCCTTTTTTTTTTATAAATATACAACCATAGCAATAACAACAACAATAATAATAGACAGTAACAGCAACCTTACACAGGGGAACAATGTATTCGGGCAGCAACTACCACCACATGTTGTTGGCTGGCTGGTTAGTTGGTTGGGCATTTTAAAAGATTTTCAAAATTCGTCGCATTGTCTCTTGAGTCGCAGCGTACATCATGTTGATGTTGAAGTTGATGAAGTTCCGAAAGCGTTTCGTTAGAGCCCTGCTTCTTTGTCCATTGGATTGCATGGCATTGCATTGCATTGCATTGCACTGTGTTGCATTAGATTTGAGCGATATACGCAGGGTTGGAAGTTCTTATGCTTATGCCCTATTGTTTGTCGTACGTCCGTACATACATACGTACAACTACTAATGGCTAGCAACGAAATAAAGTTTTCAAATCTCGCAATAATTGACGTTTTATTTGAAAATCATTAGATACCCTCAGTGTATGTGTATGCATCGCTTTTGTGGGCAATGTTTCTTTTGTTTTTAATACACAAACTGAGTATAAAATTACTCCAGCATTGCAAAATCATGCAATTACTCCTCATGTTGCAATTCTTTTTTTTTTTCTAATTGTTTTCCCATTTCATACATAGAAATTAAACTGTGGGTTCTGTCGGATATTTAGATTCTTTTATAAAAAAAAAATTAATTTTCATTTTATTATTGCATAAGGTGTAGTATTAAGAAGGCCATACATAGTAGTTAGGTTGCTTTAATTTTTTAAACATGAGTTCAGGCTTTTTGCACGGCAACACAGTTGATATATTTTACATCCTTTTGTCAATCATAGATTTAGTACGTGATGGACCCAAAGAGCTCTTGTAATGGAAGTGCCAGCAGATACTGTTCCATAGCTTACATATATGCATTTAGTAACCTGTATCTCCTATGACCCAGTAATATACAATTGAAGATCAAGTGCTACACAGCAGAATTTATTACCAATATGGAGAAACACTCAGTAGTCTAGTAGGTAGTGTGTTGGCTTATAAGACGTAAGACCTGAGTTCAAATCCCAGGTCAGACATCAAAACGAAATTTGAAAAAATACTTCTTCGGCGACTTACCCTGAGAATAAATAAAATTGCAATGAAAAGTCTCTCAAAAGTTTGTCGTTCGGAATCGAATTTAAACTTTAGTCCCGCCACTTAAAGCACACAACATAAGTGGTGTGAAAAGCTAGATCGTAATCCTAACTGAAGAGTTGTAATGACCAATTATGTATGTATGTGTATAGAGAAACTCTCAATTGTACGGTTGTACGGAAGTGAAACTTCATTAGCATCGAACATCATCACACAAAAACTGCTGGGGATTTCATCTGAAAGTGTCTCAAAATCATATGTATCAGACTTTCTGGCCTAAAAATACCAGCAACATGGATCATTAGAACCTTACCAATGAGGCACCCCTAACAACACAAATAAAACCCCCAAAGTTTGTTCGTTTCTCCAAGATCTAGGACAAGGTAATCTTACACGCAAAAACGTAAAGTAACAGCAGCCAATCGTATAAGATGGAAATGCTTTCTGGAATTAGTAGTTTTTAAGTACATATCATAGAAACTCATTAAGTTTTCTTTAAAAATTTTTAATAAATTCTACAAAACCAAAAATATACAAATACAAAGGCAAAGTCAGAGATAAACACAATTACAAATAAATAGTAAAACAAGTCGATAAAAGTGTTATTGCTTTAAGTAATTTATTGTTTTTTCTATTTTTTTGTTATTTTCATATCAACAATTATTCTGCATAATGAATCAGTAATAGTATCTAGTCAGTGTGGTGTGCATATGAAATCGATAGAAAATGAAACTGCACTTTGCATTTGGCATTCGTTAGATACTTGGAAGGCATGTGTATGAGGCATGTGTTCACACCACTGCCACTCACAACACACACACACACATATATACACACATCCGAATAAACGTCAACATCTATTTATTTATTTATTATGTTTATTATTCTACAAAAAGATATGCATCTACGCTCCAACTAGAATTGCAATTAAAAAAATCTACGAATATAATTGCAACAACAACGTATGATTCAAAATTAAAATGCAAATGCAAAAAAACAACAATACGATGAAACTATTAAAATATCAACAATATTTACAGCTGCCACTATATGAGTAAATCTCAAAACACAACAACAACAAGAGATATACGCTGCTTAGACAAAAAAAAAGCAAAAAAACAAATTATAAATAAAACAACGAGCCGCACTTTAAACCAACAAAAAAAAATAATAATAAAAACCAACACTTTAATAAACTACACTCTGTTAAATTCATTTAAATACATGACTTCACATATTCCTACGGCGCAAATTAAATGAGAAATAATTTTTGTAATCAGCATCTTGCGTTGTATAAAAATTTTTTCGCTAAGCTACATAGTACCTAGACTACATATGTAGTAGACATCAGCAATGAATCGTTTTTCCGCTACTAATAAATACTCATTCATTCATTCATTGACTCATTCGTTCTCGCTACATCATTTATTATAAGTATAGGCTACAATGAGTATAAGTACAACGTTGTGTGATTCGAATCATTCATCAAAATTGTTGCATTTGTTGTTGTTGCATATACAAACAAAGAAGAAAGGAAAGACAAATATAACAAGCAAATCGTACACAATCTTTTTGTGAGTATTGCAGTGCTCGTACGCGAATCATACTTATTTTGTGCTTCCTGTAAATGTTAAGTAGAGACGAGACAAAGTCAATAACATCATGCGTATTGTTAAGTATTAGTATGATATTAAAATGAGTATGAATACGTATAAATATCAGAAATTATAAGTATGACACGAATCTACTCATCGTTTTGAATACTCGTTGCTGATTTCTGGTAGAGATGTATAGTGCTAAGACTGTTACAGCTAATCATAATCGAAAGCAAATTAAATTAAAGTCCTCAAGTTCGAATGTCATATTCGCACTATTGATAAACAGTACACAATCAGAGATCAACAATGAGTATTCAAAAAGATGAGTGGAATCCAAAACATACTCATAATTTCTGATATTTAAACGCATCCATACTTATTTTAATATCATCGAACCTCTACTCATATTCAAAGTTTGAAGTACTCGTCGCATTCATACTTAACAACACGTATGATGTTGTTGATTTCGACTGTCCATTACAATTTATAAACAAATCAAAAAGTCGTATACGAAAGCAAAAATTCTCACTAAAAGGTTGTCTATTTGCTCTGTTTGCTGCTTTATCATTCTTTCAGTAAGAATTACAACCTAGCTTCTCTCATGAATGATGGGAGGACCTAGATTTTAAAGTCGGCTCCGAACAACAGATTTCGGAGACACTTTTCATGACAATTTTATTTAACCTTAGAGTTCTGACAGAAGACAAAGCGGTCGAAAGAAATATTCTTTCGGGCTAATAACTTTAACAACATAAATCTCATAATAAAGGAGAGAGCAATAGAATGGAGTCCTTAACATTCAAGAAGCCGAGATCATCCAAAAATTACATTAGAAAACGCAACAATGGAATGTTAAATCTATATACCAAACGTCTACAAATTCTGCGTTTAATCCTAATATATATTATAAATCTTTCTGTAAGTCTTTTTTTTTTGTTTGTTAGCCAATCACGCCTGAAGCTTGGGCCGATTTTCTTGAAATTTGGGATATAGATCGGGCTTTTGTCCGTGGAGGTTATAGGCTATAAATCTTTTCAAAATTTTGACCAAAAGGGAAGAAAAATGAGAAAAATGGGGAAAAATGGTAATAGAAATTTTTTTACGCTTTAGCTTGGTTAAGTTTCCCAAATAGCTATTGGAGGTGTTCCGTTTATAAAGTTGGACCAAAAAGGGGAAAGGGGTGAAAAACGGGCAAATTAAGAGCATAACCAATCACGCCTGAATGCTTGAACCGATTTTCTTGAAATTTGGGATACTGATCGAGCTTTTGTCGGCGCAGGTTATAGGCTATAAATCTTTTAAAAATTTTGAACCAAAGGGAAAAAAATGGGACTAAGGGAGAAAAAAGGGCAAAAATTAGTACTTTATACATAAATGCTGTATTTTATTTGTTTTAAAGGTATTTTTTTACGATTTAGCTTGGTTAAGTTTCCCAAATAGCTATTGGAGGAGTTCCGTTTATAATGTTGGACCAAAAGGGGACCAAAAAGGCGGAAAGGGGCGGAAAACGGGCAAATTGCATGCATTTATATTTAGGACTTAAGAGTATTAAAAAAACTGGGTTGTTTGATAAACCGGTTTCCGAATAATTTGTAAAATTGCATTTTGTAAGAAGCCGGTTTTTAATTATTGTTATTTTTATAACCCGCGCAACGCCGGGTACAATCTGCTAGTATACCGATAATTATCCGGATACCTTCTCAAATATGTACATTAGGGTTTATCAAAACCACTAGTGGCGAGCTGCCATAAAGCATCCATGCTAGGTTTAAAGAATTGCTCAACTATAGTTGCGATGCCAGTTGCCAAAAATGCTATTAAAAATGGTAACTGACAAACAACATTTAAACATTTCATGTACCAAATAAAAAGTGTTTCAGTAAATACAAATTTTTAAGTTCCAGCTGGCAATGCAACTAAAGTTCAATTGCGCTCTATAATTGACCCATAAATCATAAATCTCTAATATCAGACCGACATTACTTTGGTTTTGATCAATAAAAGAGGAATTATATGTATTTCATAAGAATAGGAGCTTCTTGAAACCCTTTCATCCTTTGGGAAAAGGTTTAGTACAAAGGATAGATATAGTTCTTCGCAAAAATAGTTTTGGTTGCCTTAATTAAATTTTGCACAGTGTTGTAAATGTTAGTTAAACTATATATATATACATACACACATACATACATATAAAGGGCTATCCATTTCGTGGTTTCAAAAGTATGGGACTGGAATTCGACATCTATCAAGTTGTGAAACCAATTTTTCTCTTTTCAGTTGAAAGTCTGACATCAGGGTTCCTCCTGAGAATCCTCAAGTAATTGAAGACAGGCCATTACATTCATTAAAAGTCAGTGTTTGGTGTGCTCTTTGATCCGCAGGTGTGATTGGACCTTACTTCTTCGAAAATGACGGTGGAACGACTGTCACCGTCAATTCGGAACGTTATAGTCATATAATAACCAACCTTTTTCTTGCCTGCTATTGAAGAATAAGACTTTGGAGAATATGTGGTTTCAACAAGACGGTACCACATGCCACACAACTCGAGCAAATATGGCTTTATTGCAAGAGACATTTCGTGGCCGCGTAGTTTCTCGTCGAGGCGATATCAACTGGCCACCAAGATCATGCGATTTGACACCATTAGACTTTTTTTTGTTTATGTAAATAAACCTTCAAATCTTGATCACTTAAAAATCAACATTCGTCAAGTTATGGCTGAGATTCCGCCCTCCACTTCGCGTGGAGGTCGTTTAAATGATGTAGTATTTCACACATAATGTCAACGTTCAAACGTGCGAAATATCATGAAAAAAATATTTTACATACGTTTTATTTACGTTTACTTGTGAAACCACGAAATGGATAACCCGCTATGTATGTATGTATATAGTATGTACTATTATAAGTAATAATAAAAATTAAAATTAAATAGAGAGAAAAAAAAATTTTAAATAAAAAATAAACTATCATGGGAAAAATGTAAATATTGGTATTACTTGTAATTTGTTAGTAGATGTTGTTGTTGTTGTTGCTGCTGCTGCTGTTGCTGTTGATGTTGTTGCTGCTGCTGTTGTTGATGATGATGTAGTAGTGGTGGTGGTGGCGGTGGATGTTCGTGATCATATGAGGGTTCCATTTTACGAAGACACTTTTTAACGTTGACTTTGCAACGGCATGTAGTGTTGTTGTAGCAGCAGCAATAATAGCAATGACTGCTTGCGAGAGGAAAGACTGTAATGGTGGTGTTGGTAGTAGTAACAGTGACAGCAATCTTAATAACAACAATAACAAATGAAAATAATAATGAAAAGTTCACTTTAAGAAGACAAAGTTGAAATATTTGTTTCGAATAAAAAATTTCTTTTTTTTTAACTTCGATGTCTTCTTTTAAGTTTTTTTTTATCCGAATTTATTGCGTTTGAAATTGTTTTCTTTTGATACGAAATTGTTGTCGTTGGTATTGTTGTTGAGATTTTTTTTTTCTTTTTTTTTAATATTTTCCTCTTTAAGTACTTGTTGTGAGAGCAATAATAATGATAATGATAATGTTGTTGCTCTTGTTGTTGTTGTTGTTGTTTTTATTGCAACAGTTAAAAAAGTTAATAATAATAGTGATGGCAAAGCTAATGGTGGTAGTGGTGATGGTGGTGGTGGTGGTTGCTGTTGTTTACGTTGAAATAGTTTTATACGTTGCTGTTGTTGTTCTGTTATTAGGGCCAAAAGCATTTTGTTCAATGTTGCATTTTTCCGTTAGATTTCCCTTCCAACAACAAGTAGTTTTTTCACATATACACAAACGTATCCCTCACCAGCACTCACATTTATTGGTGAGTTTCTTTTGAAGCTCTTAATTTCGTTACTTTTTCTCATCGTATATTTTTCTTTTTAACTTTTTTTTTTGCTTTTTTACTTCTATTTTTAATGATTTTTCTTTTTATTTTTTTTTGTATTCTATTTTTATTTTTATTTTCTTATTAAAATTCCAAATTACATCCGTAGAAAAGAAAACAAAAAACTTTATGAAACTTATTCAGATTTTTTTTTTTTAATTGAAAAGTTTTCAGTTGGCTTTCAATTTAAGATTTTTTTAATTATTTTCATTTAAAAATTGATGACTATTTTAGGCACTTTTCAAATTCAGAATTTTGGTCACAAATATTTTGCACTGAATATAATTTATAATTCTTTAAATTAATTTCGTATTTTTCTTCAATATTTTTTATTTACAATATTAATTTATGATGTGATTTTCTGTTTAAATTTAATAAAACGTTTTGCGAATTTAAATTTTTTTACTTTTAATTAAAACACTTTCAAACTGCAATACATATGTACATACAATATTAAGAGAGAGATTTCGATAATCTCTATATATTTAACAGACTATGATAGAAATCTCTAACATATTTATTCACAACGTAATAAATTTCCCCTTTACACAAAACTTCGTATAATAGAATTCCAGTGGAATTTTTGTACAAAATTTATACAATTTTGTTTACAAATACAAGCCAATATTTGTAATCAAAAGAATAACCTTAAAATTAATGCAACAGGTTATCCATTTAACAGTAAACATATTTTTCAATTCTTATTGAAATTGTTTTAACATAAAACTACATAAAACTGTGATAGCGACCAAGCAATTGGAACGATTAAAAATAAATTTGTAACACTGGAAATGGTACAGATATGGTCAGGACTGTGTTTTATCACAATTCATGAACTGCTTGAAAACATCGTCCCTCTTAGAAAAAATGCAGCGGATAATTCGAATTTGTCGATTCTACAGCGTTCTCAGTTATTAGGTCAAGGTTAGCAAAGCTAAGAGACTTTTTGAGGCCGCCGTGGTCTAGTAGGTAGTGTGTTGGCTTATTAGACGAAAGACCCGAGTTCGAATCCCAGGTCAGACATCAAAACGAAAATTTTAAAAATTATTTTTCGGTGACTTCCTTCCCTCTCAGAAGATTTCTGGAAAAAACTCTGAGAGTAAAAAAATTGCCATAGAATTCTTCTCAAAAAATGTGTCATTCGGAGTCGATATAAACTGTAGGTCCCGCCACTCATGTATAAAATTAACGCACACAACATACGTGGTGTGAGAAGCTAGGACGTAGTACAATGGGTCAATTCGACCACCGAGTACTGTACTTGTCAGAATTGACAAGTACACGTCCTCTAACCTAACCTAATACATAAATACAATATTCCTATCGGACCTTTTTAATCAGATAGAATACAGAAAAAAGAAAAGAACTATCCATCACAGGCCCATTTCTTGGTTATTGTTGATGAAACTGGATCATTTCGCGCAAAGACAAGTAAAAATAGTTTTAGCGTCCTGTTTCGTGTCTTTGCAAACGAATCATCAAATATTCTCCTAGTAGCTACGGCCTAGCTTCTCACACTATCCATGTTGTGTGTGCTAAAACGTATTCATGGCGATTACGACGAGAGTGGAGAACATTCAAAATGAATATTTATTTCCATATTTCCTTTTTGTATAGAATGTCAGAAATAATATGTAAACTTGAATCTTATTTTAGCATGTTAGAGGATTTCAGGTCATTACAGCGTTAAGGAGATAGAAATCTTTCCAAACAATGAGTTTGTAGACTGGCTAAAATAAGTTGGCATTACTATAAATTAAGTTTATGTCTGTACTGATAGCGTCGCTGAAGTCTAGTAATCCTAGATCTTTACAACTATAGACTGTTGCCGATATGATACTAAGATGGCTTAAAAAAATTTACGTACGTTTAGGGAAATGTAATGATCAGACGGACTTGACAGAATTGTATCTACTTTATGAGTTCCATCAGATTTGGGAACTGTAGCTGTATCCATGCTGTGATAAAAGTTACGAGATTTGGGGCCAGTAGGAATGTACTTAATTATGACCCCGTCTAAATAGGAAGCTTACAGATTATTTAAGGAGAATGAATATGATCAAGTATCATTATTGGTGTCTGTGATTACTGGACATACACAGCGTTTATGTTACAGCCTAAAATGTTACTTCTACTACCACCGATGTGCATACTCTGCTACCCTTGCTGGCAAAAGCCTTATAAAAATGGAAAACACAATAATAGCGTGGAGATAACTGAACCGCATATACATATATATATGGGAATAACACTGCCTCAGACTTCGTGCATATGACAACGGAGACTTGAAACATTTTTGTTCAAGTCAGGCTACTCTACAGTTGTTACTACATATTCACCATCCCTAAGATACATCTGCAATCGATCACTGAGGAAATATAATTCGTAATTGGTATGATTTAAGGAGAAACAGAAGTGGTTAACCGACTGGGTCCGCATTAATAATCGAATCAAATATAAGAAGACAAAATCCGTACTTTATGTCTATATAATTGACGGCACGCCACAACATTTTCTGAAACTATGAGAAAACATAGTAGACAACAGAGATAGCAATATTTCCATTAAAATTGCGAATACATAGGTTGCAAAATAATCCTAAGAACGTCAGGCAGCTTAGCTTGATTTAACAATAACTTGATATCCTAATTTTTAAGATAGATCTTAAATTGTAGAATAGTAAGCCAGTCATTTCAATTACTTTAACTGTTGTTTTTTACACCCGCCAGAGATGCTTTTTTTTTTGTAATTTAAAGTTTAAATATTCTTCTTTTCTTAAGGTTTATATTACGTTTATATTTTTTTAAAATTTGCCTTTAGTAGATTATGTTCGGCGTTTTATATTCTTTTTTTTTTTCTTATTTTTAATAATTAAAATTAAATTTTCAAAGCATTAATTTTTTTGTATTCTTACTTCATTAATTCATAAATCTTATGCAAAATAAAAATATTCAATATTTCGTTATTTTTTTATCTCAATTTTCTTAATTTTATTTTTAATTTTCCGCTTTAAATTTAACACAATTTCAAATTAAGTTTTTTGAATTTTAATTTGGATACACGATTAAATTTCGAAATCGTAGTGGTTTTTTGGGTGGCATAACGATATGACGCGGTACGACGGCGCAAACGGGCAGACGAAAAGAGAGAAAAACAGAAACGCGTTTAAGATTGCGGAACGTCTTGCAAAGACTAATGAACGTATCTGGTGCTTAAAATCAAGGGCTCTGCAATTTACATGCCTTTTGTTTGTTGCAAGACCCAAAACACTATTTTATTGTATCTATACTCTTGGGAAAAAAAACAAAACACACACACAATCACTTATATATACATAGCTATATACACACATACGAATTTTATTTATTTATACGAAACGAAATGAAACAAAACGCAACACTTGAGTTTTTCTTTAAAAAAAAAAAATATTGTTTCGGAGGCGAAATGTAAAACTTGCAGTTGATTTTTCTTAAATAAAAAAAGAGTTAAAAAGCAATCGAAATAAATGTGAGACACAACAGAAACATAAAGCAATACGCTCACAGGGAGTTCTCCGAGCACAAGCGTTCTAAAAAGGCACAACCGTACGACCACACCGTCATCGCAAAACAGAAGAGTGACTGAGTTTTATTATTAACTTGGCTTAAAAAAATTCAAACAAACTGACAAACGTACAAACAAACAAACGCAAATAACAAACTGAGGTCGATCGACCTGAGCGACCGTAGCAGTAACGGCAGCGCAGTAGTTTGTTTTTGCTAGTCTGTCTCGTTGCATGCATCTTAAAGCTGCTGCCGCTGTTATCCAGAGTTAACTCTTTACCCCCACCAGCAGAGTACAGCAAAACTACTAAAAAAAATTAAAAAACAACAAGCAAACTGGCAAAAAAAAAATACACTCTCATTATTCAAACGAACATATTTTCCCACACGTTTAGGGTTGCCAAGCTTAAAGGAGTTTAAATTTTATATGGGGTCATACTAAAAAAAAACTTTTTGCTTAATAAGCATTCCAACTTGTGAATAATGTTGTTACATGATTGTCCTTTAATGTGTTTGTTGGCTTAATGAATGATAGTTCTCAACTCTGGGATTTTTAAAAAAAGAACACTTTGTTCGACAATCCCCTTTGGGATAGTCTTTGGGCACAATCTCTTTTGTTGTTATAAAGAGATGTCATGTATATACCTTCTTAAACTATATACGGTTTCCCTATGTATAATCTCTCCCCGAAACCTATTGCCCTGAAAAACTTCGGGATGCTGCTCGGTGTTAACAAAGGCAATTTCTTTTCCAGCACTTGATATATTCCTTCTGAGATGTGTTAATGGTTTACAGGTTCCAAGATTGTTTACAGATTTATTCTCGTCATCATAGAATCTTCATATTGGGAGCGAGACAAACGCCATACTGAACAAGTGTACTTTGAATTTGCGTTGCCAGTCATAAGGCCTGATACTAGATAGTCTGAAGCATAATTCAAATCTTCTTTTATTGTAATTTCCCAACAACAGGCCCACTTGGTTTAAAAACAACCTTTAACTTTCGTTTTTTAACACAATCGCTGTCAAGCTTAAATTATATGAAGTCATCCCATTTCCATTTATATTTTGAGTGTTATTGTTTACCAAAACCCTGTTATTTCTTGGTAAATCATTTACAAGCAGAAAACCAAAGACGAGTATACTCGTTGTTGGCAATAGGTAGACAGAAGGACTCGATATCCTTTCTCCTATTTGCATACATTTAAATAGAAAAACAAATAATAAATCACGCAGATGGATAAAATAAAGAAAATTAAATAAAACGAGACACATTGCGAAAATTGCCAACACTTAGAAATTCACAATTGTCGATTGGCAAAAAAAATTTGCTAATTGAAAAGTCTGTATGTTATAATATATTTAAAGTAGGACGAGTATACTCGCCTAGGCAGTGGGGGATACCCTGCCAGAGACGAGTATACTCGTCTTGCCAGTACGGGATACCCTGCGAATGTGTTAAACTTCTGCTCCCCCGCAAAAAACTCTCGTTGCTAAACCATGACACGTCCTTCACCCATTCTTAAACCAGAATATGGTTCCTCTTTTTAAAGAGTATGTAGCTTCCCGATTACCCCGTTAATTTTTGTTACTAAATTTGGTTGCAAAGCATTTCAACAAATCATAAGGGTCTACTGGTCTAACAAAAGAAAAATCTAACACAAACAACATTTATGGGTCTTTTGTAATAATACCCGAGTATTTTATGATAGTATTTTCTATTGGCAACTTTTAAGGTCTCGCCAAATTAAGCTCTCCTTCACTCTGTCTCGCTCTCCCACGCTCTTAAGTTCTCTTTCAAAATAACCTTTTTTTTTGGTTTTTTTTGAAAGACACCAACAAAAACAAGGCAAAACGTAAGATCAGCGGCAAGAGTTTTGGGAACCCTCTTGTGATCATTAAAGCGTGACTGACAACAAACAGTACCAGTACTTTTTTTCCTGTTAGTCGCTACTACTTTTATTTCTATTTTTTATTTATTTTTTTTTATGTTTTGTTTTAATTTTTTCTAAAAGGGAAATCCGTTGTAGAGTTTTACGAACACCAACAACAAGAACAACAAGAATTAATGCGTACATTTATTTACAATTTATTTATTTGATGGAACAATTTCGAAATGAAAAAAAAAAATGTTTAAAGTTTTTGCATTAGAATCAATTACCCAGAGATTGTTATTATTGTTACTCTGCTGCCTGTTGTTGTTGTTGTTTTTTTTTTGTTTGTTTGTGTTAATGACAAAGAAAATTTATTTAATTGCAACCATCAAATCAAGCTGAGTTTAGTTTTTTCTGAATGCATTTGAATTTTTTTCGTTTTATTTTGTTTCGTTTTATTCTGCTTTGTTTTACGTGATATGTACTGTGAGTATGACCCACTGAGTCACCCTCTCACACTATAGTTTCGCATGTACATATCGGCATAGATAATGTTCATTTCATTAGTCATAGACGACCAATAAGTAAACTTGAATTCATTTTTTTCATTCAAAGTGTTAAATTTATTTCATATTCGTGTTGAAACAAGTAAATAGTAAATAATCATTTGATCATTTCATATACAATTCTTAATCAAATGATAATAGCAGCAACAACACCAACAGCAATATCTGTTGTAGTAGTAGTAGAAGCAATAAATAAAATAGGCATCGAAAAACAAGTTTTCAAAAACACCAGTTGAGTAGAAGAAGAAGAAGAAGAACGCCTTGTATTTATAAGCATTGAAAACGTTCTCCAATTGGTGGAGCTGTTACTCTTAAACAAACAAATAAATGAACACATACAATTATACTAACCATTTACTATAAACATATACATTCAAATTTATCAGTGTGTGCGTATGTATGCAATGTGATGTTGAATATTCATTTTCAGTTAAAAAAAAAAACAAAAACAACTGCTCCCCAGATCTACCCAAACAGAAGTTGTGTGCGTATAAGAGCGACAGCGAGAGAGAGAGAGACAAGGGAAAATAAAGAAACACAGCGTTGGTCAAAATATAAAGTAGAACAAAGAAATCTACACGCACTTTGCTTGCAGAGATTCGAATTTCGAATTTAGGGGAGCAAAAAAATCTTTATCATTCTAATCGTTATTATTTAATGACACAGATTTTTATAAACCTTGCGTAAAAAAAAAAAATAAAATTAAATAAAACTGATAACAAATGTATCGTTTTTATTATTTATTATTGATAGCTGTAACGATATAAACTTTACAACTTAATTTTATTAAGATTCCCGGTAGTCTAGTAGGTAGTGAATACCAGTCAAGTCTATTAGAGTGAGGGTCATGGGTTCAATTCTCACCAGAGACCCTGGTCTGTCATAATACATTGAGCATAAGGTTTTCTTAACTCTGCTCGTAATAATTACTCTACGCTTGTATAGTAATGAACGTGCATTAAAAATTTTTTTTCGTGAACAAAATCGAATACAAAAATCTAAAGATAATAAATATCCTGTGTTGGATGCGTGAAAACCATAAATATTTTGCAAAGTTATGTGTGGATTTTTTTTCGTTGTAATTGCCCAACTATGAATGTCAGTCGCCGTGGTCTAGTGGGTAGTGTGTTGGCTTATTAGACGAAAGGCCCGGGTTCGTATCCCAGGTCAGACATCAAAATGAAAAGTATTTCTTCGGCGACTTCCTCTCAGCAGATTTCTGGCAAAGACTCTGAGAATAAAAATTGCCATGAAAAGCTTCTCAAAAATCTGTCGTTCGGAGTCGACTTTAAACTGTAGGTCCCGCCACTCATGTATAAAATTAACACACACAAGTGGTGTGAGAAGCTAGGTCGTAATCCTGACTGAAGGGTTGTAATGGCCAATTATGTATGTATGTATGTGAATGTCAATCGAAAAATTTAACAAAAAAAGACAGTGGAACCAGTAGAACAGCAGGTTATAATTGTGTAAACTGGACAAATAAGGATTTAAAAATCTTTACTGATAGTAAAATGGCAATTAGGGAAATAACAGCCAGAGATAGGAGCTCAAGTACCGTCCTGGAATATAAAAGGGCGATTTGCAATTACTCCGCGCTTTAAACGATACGTATTATATCAATATCTACTCATCATGCAGCGATCGGTAATGAGGATGCGAATATTCTGGCTAATAAGCTTTGCTTATCCATATCCTTTCTGTCCATTGAAGGCCATGATGAGACAGTTGCACAGATTATTCGATTATTGTGTACAATAGGAAGTGTTACAAAGATACTCTGGCGCGATCCGAAAGAGGGAAAAAACTATAAATATTTTATGACTGGTGATAAGACCATGTGGTAAAGCTCATGCGACAATTGGCGGCAATGAGAACACAAAAACATGCTGGGGAATGAAAACAAATGTTTTTTTTTAAGAGTATACTCGACGAAAGTGAAGATGACGACAGGTGCAAATAGATTTGAAACAATCTAAACGGTTGTTGTGTAGTTACAATGAGAAGAGATTTAAAGCCGGAGGTCCACACCACGCGTTCTACGCGTTCTCTGCATTCTACACGGCTGTCAAAAAAGTAGAATTAATGTATTTATATGGTGCAAGTTACACGCACAAAAGCGTAGGATGCCATGACGCATAGAACGCGTAAAGTAAATCTACTTTCTACTTTTGTAAGCATCACAATCGGCGCGCGTACAAAACAGCTGACTTTGACAAGTTGTTTGGTTTTAATTTATTTAAATTTTTCAAAGAACAATGGAGGAAAAACTAATCGAAGCTGTAAAAAAACATGAAGTCCTATATAAAAAAGCTCGCTTGTTTATAGGAATATTTTTTTTTTTTAATATTATATTCACAAACTCAATTAATTCTATAAATTCTTTAAAAATTCCAATTTTATTTGCCATTTTTGTATGAAATGTTTTATTGAAGTATTTTCAATCAAATGTTTTTATTTTGTTAACAGCTGATCAAAACAAACATTGGCGCGTAAAAAGCGTTGCATGTAACTTGAAGCGTAGAACGCGAAGAACGTATGAAACGCTCGAAACGCTTTGACGCGAAAACGCGTGGTGTGGACCTCCAGCTTAAGTTATGCATCAGACTATCCAGAAGTACCATAAGTATAGTAACCGGCCATTTTACCATGTACTGTAGACTTAAAGTATATTAGAATAGGAAAATGAATTATCACAAAACATACTTGGCGGGAGAGCTGTGTTAATGCGCCTTCAGAAGGAAACACCTGAAATATTTAATGCGTAGAAAGCAGGTTGCCCTTACTTATGTCAGGGAAACAGACATAATGGGAATACCCTATATATGGTAGCCTTAGGAAATCACATGGCCTCAGTGCTCTAGTTCTCTACAGAGCAATAACATAAGATTGTTAGAATAAATTCAAACTTTCAATCTGTCACAAGACATATAATAATTTGAAACTATTAAAAAAGATTACTGTCCTTTTTCTTAAATTTGTTTATATTGTACAATATCAACAAGAATAAGATCAATTTTAGGTTTCAAAAATCTTTATACACTATACAACAACTATACTAAAATTGATATTTTAACACTAGACTTACTTACGCTTAATGTAAACATAATCGGCTTATTTTTCACAACGCGATGAAATACGAATACAATGTGGTCATCATTACCAAACCTTAACTCATTTGATAGTATTTAGCTTAATATTGCATTCATATCTAATACTACATTCACATGTACGATGTGCGTACGTTTTTAAGGACTTTCACACAAATCTACAAGTCTGGGTATTCCCAACAAGAACATTCAAAAAAAAAAAAAGAAGGCAGGCAGCAGAAATTCACAAAATCATAATTAAGCTTAATCAGATAAAATTATCAGCCGCCACCACTTGGTTGGTGAATTTTAAAAATGTTCCTCTACAAAAACAGGCACAGGCAAAGGAACAAACAACAAATTAAGGAAGGAATTACTTAGCTTTGCCTAAGCTAAGGTGGCATGCAGCATTAACGTAATTTGTTGCATACGAAAAAGTTCATACGAAAAAGTTAAATGAACGAATAACGTTAAACGAATTTGTTTATCGAATCGTGTGGTAAAAAGCCTTGTGGCTTTATATAATCCAATAGTAAGAACAGAACAAAAAAATATTGAACTCTCCAAATGAGACCAAGCATTAACAACAATTATAGCCCCAAACAAGCTAAACAAACGAATGAATCTTTATGGCTGACTCATGTGTTCATGTGTTTATTTATTGTGAATTGAGATTGAAAGCACAGCACACACATAAGCTTTTCATAATGGCCAAGAGCTAGTTGGCAAGAGGAGAGCGTTCACTCGTAAATGATCTTGCAACTCAACTGATGTAATCGCTTTAACTTCAAATAAAAATCTTGGCGCACGCGGCTAACAACAAACATTTAGTATTTAGAAATAAGTTTTTTTCCTTTTTTTTATTTTTGTTGTTATTGTTATTATTATTGCTTTAGTTATAGTTGTAGTTTGAGTTGCCAATCCCGTAGAAAGAAAAGCTGTAAAGCATTTTATTAGAGGTCATTTAATGATTCTATGCAGTATGCCTTGTATTGCAGTGTTTGTGGCCAACTTTGAAGGAGGGGTTGGTCTTTGGCGTCATATCAATGAGCATCGAACGCTCCAAAAAAATTGATGGGCGTGTGACATTGCAGCCTCTAAATTTGAGGTTTTCTTGTTTTTATTTCAAGAATGTTTAAACAAATTATTATTGATAAGAATTTGTTTTTCGTTTTTTTTTCCTTCTTATTAATTTTAAAAAGTACGTTCTTTTTTTTACTTATTTGTGCTGAAGGTCTTCCAGCAACATATGAATGATTACACTGAGAATAATTATAGAATTTTAAGACAGTTTGTTTTAATGATAACAAAAATTATGTCGGTAAATATGGATTGTTTTACTTACCTTTATAAATGCAGCTGGTTGAATTAATTTCGAATAGTTTGTTTGCATTGACCATTTCCAAAATGCTTTACAAGTCGCGTTTTTACCCAGTAATTAAAATTAAAAATTGCTTTCAGTGTATATCGATAAATCTTCTTGCAAAAGGTGCAGTCGGTTAATGCTTATCAAAGATGAAACTGACTGGCTGGCTGGCTGGCTGTTTGTTTGTCCGTCTGTTGGGGATCTGCCTCTTGCACTTTGCCTCTCAGCGTACACTTCCTTAAGCCAAAGATGTTGTGAATGAAGAGAATCCATCGTTAAGAAGTAAATAGAGTTCATAGCACAAAGTCAGTCATCATCATCAACATCGTACAAATCGTTTTTATGCCTCCATCCTTATTATGTAAGTTCTAAAACACATGCTATACTCCTTCTTATTACTACGCTTCAATGCAGAGTAAAATTTTACTTTTTCCTCTTTTCCTATGTACGTTTTTGTATTTGAATTTGAACATTTTTGTGAGTTGTTTGTTGTTCCTGTTTGTTGATTTGTAAGATTGCTTGGTTGGACATCTTCATGATTTCTTTTTACTTATTGCGATTTGCTTTTTATACTGCGGTAGGTTGGATCATAAGCCAGAAATCGTAAACAATTCCGATATTAGTTTGTACAAATTGTTTCCTTTATATGTGTGCCTGTATGTATGTACGTTTTTATGTATTTGCCAGTATTGAGTGGGAGTACAATCTAAGATAGGAATCGAATTTTTTACCCTTAAGGTGATGATAGGGACAAAAAGAAAACCACCGTTAGTTATTAAGATTTTAAATATTTGTTTAAATATGTTTTTTTCTTTTTACTATACATAATAAAATCTATAGAAATTCTAAATTGAAATAATTCTAAATATGTACACACTATACTACATTAGAAAGTCATTTCATAATATTTGCCCCTTTAGGGATATTTATTTGAAAAAGTCATTTACACTTAAGCCTTTAAAAGTTTGCAGATAACGTGTTTCGTTTTTTGTTAATAAAAATTCAAATTTTTATAATTGAAGAACCGATTTAATGTCTGAAGATCTACTATGTATATATGGTTTTTAGGGTTCAGATTTATCTCTTAATACATCTACATATAGCTTTCCTTTTGACCCTATAAAATCCAATGGAAATTGTGAATATTGTAAGCTCGTTATTATTATATAATTGAGGCGAAACCAGGCAGATTAATTTAAAATTTGTATGGATTTTGAAAACATTAAATGGGCTAAAGTGAAAAACATTGAAGGAATTGAATTGAATGAAATTGAAGAATTTCGAATTTGAAGCATGGATTTGATTTGATATGCTTTACGAGTTTCATTTGGCCATGGAGAATTAGTAACGTCGAAAATTTATTAACATCATACAGAAATAAATAATAATAGTTTCGTTTGCTTTATGAATATATAAACATATATGATTGCCGAATTTGAGCAGCTAGAAAATGGATGCCAATATGTACCATTACAGCGTTACAATAAAGATTACGGCCTAGCTTCTCGCACCACTTATCAGAAAGTGAAGAGACCTAGAGTTTAACGTCGCAGACAGATTTAAGAAGCTTTTTCATGTCAATTAGAGCTTATTAGACGAACTGTCGTCAAATACTATAAAACACTACTTACTAGACTTTCGGCGACCAAAAAACAGAGAAACGTATAATGTTACTTCATAGAATATTTAACATTTTCCCTTACAAATGCAGGAAGTGCGCTTCCCAAGTAATGATATGGTTTGCATGTTAACCGTTTTCTAAGCCATTTCTTTATGATACTGACTATATGTGGTTTCCAACATAATGGGACAACGTAGCAAGCATAGCATCTGAAGCAATTAAAACTATTCTGAAATAATTTGACCATCAAGATTATTAGACTGACATCCGGGAGACAATTAGATTTTTAAAACACTTTAAAGGCATCCTGTCTCAAATTAAAGGGTCCGCCAAATAACTTTTTTTTGAAAAAGCTTTAAAAAAAACGACTGAATATTTTCTCAAATTTCTTTTTTTATTTGGAAGTACAATCATTCCGGTTAATAATGGAAAAGAATTTCATTCAAATGGTTTCCTCAGCTGGCCATGCAGTAGCCTACACGATCGGTGCAATTTTTAAGCACATTGTCAATTGTGTTCAGCTGTATTTCATCAATGGCTTCACGAATATTGTCCTTTAAAGAGTCAATTGTCTTTGGCTTGTCGACGTAACACTTATCTTTGACGGCACCCCACAAATAATAGTCCAACGGTGTCAAATCGCAGCTCCGAGGTGGCCAAACGACATCAGCTCTGCAGCTGATAATGCGATCTTCAAAAACAGATAGCTTCGGTGTGTAGCTTCGGCTGTGTGGCACGTAGCGTCGCCCTGTTGAAACCAAATGTTGCCAATATCCTCCTATTCAATTTTTGTGAACAAAAATTCATTCAACATGGTCCGCTGCACACAATCGATAATGTGCTTAAAAATTGGACCGATTGTGTAGGCTACTGCATGGCTAGTAGTTTTTTTTTTAAAGCATTTTCATAAAAAAAATTATTTGGTGGACCCTTTATATATTTTAAATTTTCATATCATTTGTAAGTGAAACTCGATCTTGAAAGATTCTATAATTATCTCTTAGCATGTAGTTTTTATGATCCATTTAAAAGGTAGAAAATAAATAAAATATTATGCATTAGACAAATTGCTTCAGCATCCCAGGACCTAATTTGTTAGATTATTTTCTAGACGAGATTCGCAGACAAATTTTTGTCAGACTCTCGCTGGCACATTTGTAAGCCAAATAAAATATTTAGTACGTAGGTATCAGAACAGTTCGAATACGTTTCACCTTGAGAAACTGTGGCCGATATTTAAATCTCTTTTCATCACGAAACATAAGAGAATTTGTATTTTATTGTTTCAATAATATTTAGGCAAATATGTTATATTCACATAAAATATGTTGCCCACTTAAACCGCTTAATATTTTTATAACTTGCATTTTATGGCGCAAAATTATCAACAGTTCTGCACATTATATTATAATTACAAAAACAAAACAGAAAATAACGCTCAAATTAATAAATTTGGCAGCTCTTAGAGTCACCGTATTGCTTTAAAATTCAATGCTGCCATATTTTTGATATTATTCAAAAAACACAGAATGTATTTAAACGCTTTAATTCCATATATTGTTATAAAAAAAATTAAATAATAAGTAAACATTAAATTACTATGTATAAATAAATATATTTATATCTACAGTTCTGAAAATATTTTAAGAAACTCATAAAATAATATTCATAAATATAAATAATATTACTAGAAATTGCTTAACAATATGTAACATATTACTCTGTAACTTGGCAACACTGCATTTGGTCAAATGCAACCCTGTAACGCGTTTCTTTTCTTTGTAACTCTATAGTTTGCAAAAAAGTTATTTCGTGTAGTCGCATTTTCCGTAAAATACAAATATTAAACCGGATTTTTGCCACATAAAGTGAAAAAAAGAAGAAAAATAATAATTAAAATTAAACAAATTCATTCCATTTGTAGTTTTTGCAAAAGTGTTTTGTGTGTTCAGCAATTAAAAACATGGATCTTGGCGGTCCGCAGGTATTAACAAATATTTTGTCGCCCGAGGAGTTGGATCAGACACCACAAGGGGTGCAAGATAAAATTAAAAAGTATTTGGAAGATTTTTACGATGAATATTGTAAAGATAAAGCAGCGGCTAATAGACTACGTAAGTAATTTTCATGATAATCGAATTAAACAATTTGGATTTTAACCAAGAATTTATGCAAACTCCTACCGGCTAAAATTTACAAGCTGAGACAGCTTTACTTTGCATTTCTTTTTCTGCCAGTTTGAATGGCGGCGCGGCGTCTGTCAATCGCAAGATAGGACAGCGCTGTCACAGAGGGAAATAAATCCTAATTCTTTGGTTGAAATGTGAAATATTTGTATAAAATTTTAATTAAAAATATTTCATCTTTCTCTCCAGATGATTATGAGCTCAAAACCGATGAGTTACAGGCACAAATACAAGACTATGAGCTAAAATTACAAAACTTTAATCAAAATGTTACTGAACTACGCAGCCAGTTGGACATTGTGTCGAACGAGCGTAAGCAACTTTTGGAAACCACCAGTTCCTATGAAAGAGAATTGTCCACTTTGCGTAATGAGAAAAAAGCCATAGCCGATGATCGCGACCACTTGTTGAAAGTTATTGAAAGGCAGAATAGTGAATTGGAACGTTTACAGCACGATTTAAAGACCTATCAGCAACAATTGAAAGCGGCCATTAGTGCAAAATGCGAGGCTTTAGCTCGTGTTGATGAAATCGAAAGCAAAGAAGTTTCTCTAGATTTCAAAGAGCGACGTATGGAGCAGGAACGTGAGATGTTACACAAGCAAATTCAAACATTGTCACAGGATCTAAATCGCAATATATCAGAGTTACAAAATATTAGGCGGGAGAATACCATGAATTCGTTGCAATTAGAAGCGCGTTTGACTGAAAAGACGGAGGAAGTAAAGATAATTCAAGTACAATGCAATCAGTACAAGGAAACCATCGAACGATTGACACAAAATATCCAAGAACTATCGACAAAAATGTTGGGACAAAGTGAGGAAGCTCAAAAAATGATGGACTACTACAAGAAGGAGTTGGATGCCAAATCTAAATTGGCCGATTTATACAAAAGCAATTGTGAGGATACCGATATAGAGCGCAGTGAACTATCGACAGCTTTGGCAGATCTAAAGAGAATGTTAGCTGAGGCTAGTGATCAGTATGGTGAACTGGAGACTACATTTAAGGCTACCCAACTCAAACATGAGCAGGAATTGGAAGAGAAAAACAAAGTCATTGAAGCCCTTAAAGAGGAAATAAAACATGCCAACGAATTGCTTAAAGAATTACAAGATGAGAGTGTAGAAAGTGCAATTTCTAAATTGGCACCCACCGCAGCCGTAGCTTCCCGCTTAATACGCTCCGATATGTCTTTAACAGAACTGTATTCCTTATATGTAAAAGCCACCGAAGAATCGGAAATGCAAAAGAGAGAATTGGCCAGATTAAATCTACAATTGAAAACAATATTAAGTGAACTCAATGAAAATGCTCCTATTGTGAAGAAGCAAGAATTAGAATACGAAAAATTATTAGAAACCAATAATATATTGGCACATCAGCGCGACGAATTGTTGGCTAAGAAAACTGATATGGAAGAGTTGCTAGTAGATGCCCACACTAAATTGAATCATATGGAAAGAGAGAATAAAAAACTTAAACATTCACAGACAGATCTTAGTCGTCAAGTTTGTTATTTGCTGAAAGAAATCGAACAGCTACGCATAGGTCTAACCTCGGATGGAGCCAACTCAAGCTCTTTTGTCGGCAATCTTACTACAACCGATGAGGTGATCTCAAAGAAACTAGTAACCTTTAGTAACATCAGCGAATTACAAGAAAATAATCAAAAACTCTTATTGCTGGTTAGAGATCTCAGTACAAAACTTGAAGAAGCTGAAGCTCTTAAGCAGGAAATTGACGAAGCTTCCTACCAAGAAAAACTTGAAGCATATGCCAGTAAATTCCAGAATATGCAAGACACTCTAAACCAACAAAACAATACCGTAGCGACGCTGGTTTCAAAATGTGAACGCTATAAGAAATTATACTTTGAACTTCAAAAGAGACTCAACAAACAAACCTCGCCTGATGAACTTAGTGATATGGAAGAGGACATTACAGCTGGCGAAGATATCAATATGACATCACAATCAAGCGTCAAGAATGCCAAGGTTAAGGAGAATGAAAAGCGTATACGTGACTTGGAACAACAATTACAAGACGTTAGAGACAATTACAAGACTCTAAAGGAGCACTATGAATACTACACAAAAGAAAAGAAAAACAATGAAAAAATTCTAAATGAACAATTCGATTCTATGCGCACTGAGGTCAGAGAACTGACATCGACTAATTGCAAATTGGTATCCTCTTTGGAGTATACGAAAGAACAAATAAAATTACAACAAAAGAATATTCAAACTTACAAACAACAGATACAAGCATTAGAAGATCGCAACAAGAACTACGAAAATACCATCGTGAAACATGAGCAGACCGTACTCTATTTGAAGGATGAAATTATGAAGGCCCAACGTAAACAATCTGCAGCAGAATCAGAATCCACTGGACTAAGGCATGAAAATCGTATACTTAAGGACACTGTAGGACGTTTACAATCCGAAAAAGAAGCCTTTAATCGAGAACAGCAGAGTCAATCGTTATTGCTCAATAATCTGGAATTGATTAAATCCAATTTAGAAAGATCGGAAATGGAAGGTAAAGCTAGACTTGAACAAAGGCTAGACGAGACTGTACGAGAACTATCAGCTCAAAGAAGAAGATTCCAAGAGGAAGAAGATCGTTTCCGTGAAACTATAAACGATCTGAAACGCCAAGCTGATTCTGCTAAAAAACAAATGCGAGAAGAAAAGGATCAGGCTGATAAGTTACGTTTGGAATTGATCAGCCTACGGGAAGAGCTTCAATCTAAGTCCAACCAAATAGACGAGCTCAGTAAGAAACTACAGGAGAGCCTTACACCATCTAAAAACGACAACCCCATTGTGTTGGCCAACAAGAAGGCAAGAGAATTTGAAGTGAAATATGAAGAATCGAAAATTGAAATTGAATCGCTTATGGCAAATCTTGCTAAGGCTAAAGAACATGCCGACCAATACTACAAAATGTCTCAGAGTGCAGAAACGGAAATTAAAAATCTCCATGAGGTCCATACGGCTTATATAGAGAAGACCGAAGCAGAATTAAAAGAGTTACGAACCTCAGAAATGAACCTTAAGAACAGAATTTCTGAACTCGAAGCTGACTTACAATTGGCAACGGTTATAGAGGCTCCAGTAACCAATAACGCACCTGCCGAACAAATTAGAAAGCTACAGGAGGAACTAAGGGAAGCGCTACAGAAAGTCAGCGAATGTAATCGTAATTTGCGCACTCTAAGAGCCGAAAATATCACACTTTCCGAAAATCTAAATAGTGTTGAATCCAAATATGCCAACGAAATGATACTGCACTCTGCTGACATCCAGGAACTGGGAAAAGTTAAACAAGAACTTGTTAAGGTAACCATCAGAATATAATATTGTTATTAGAAGTCCAAAGTACAAAATTTATTTATTTATCTTTATATCTGTTATTTTTGTAGATTCAAAGTCAAATCAATGAGCTAAACATGGACAGAGACAATGCAAAATCTGCTTTAGAAGAAGTCAAACGGTCCCAAGAAGAAAACTTGACTCTATTACGTAAAGAAAAAGAAGAATTTGAGAAGCGCGTAGAAGATTTGAATTCTCTTAACTCAAATTTACATGACCAAATAGAAGCACTGTCCTCCAAATTGACTACTTTAAGTCAAACAGCACCTGCAGCAAATCTTAATGATTCTGCTATGGACACCTCTAGCAATGATTTAAATCGATCCGTGTCAGATGCTGAAGCTGAAAATAAAAATAACGAACAACTTTTACAAATTATCAAGTTCTTGCGCAAGGAAAAAGATCTGACAATAGCAAAAATGGATATTCTTAAAGCTGAAAATACAAGACTCTCCTCGGAATTCACCATTTTACAAAAGAAAAATGAAGAATTGCAAGACTTCCTTAATCGCGAACGATCCAAGACAGATACTAATCTGATATCGGCATCGAAACATGAGGAAATTTTGCGTAAAATTGAAACATTAAATGCAGTGACCGATAGTAATCGCGTATTACGAGAAGAACGCAATGCTCTTACGCAACGTGTTAAAGACTTGAACAATCGCATTAGCGCCTTAGAAGATGAGCTGTTCCCTCTACAAACTCAAAATCGTGAGCTGAATACGAAAATTGATGAGCTCACTTCTGAAAACGGTTCTCTACGTACAGAGGCAATGAGATGGCGTCAAAGGGCAAATGTTTTGGTTGAGAAGAGCAATAAGAATCCCGAAGAATTCAAACGTTTGCAAACAGAACGCGAAAATCTTGCCAAAATGCTCACAGCTGAAAAGGAACAAATCAAGTCGCTCAACGAAGAATTACAGAGCGTGAAATGTGAAAAAGCACGCTTGGATGCCGAAGTAGCTTCGTTGGAAAGACAAGTTCATATTCTCAACGAGGAAAAGAAGAATTTGAACGCCGACGTAGTTACCATGAAACAAACTAATTCTCGCTTAATGCAGGAAGTAATGGAACTGAAGAACAAACTGTTGTCCAAGGAAGAAGCCGTACAAAAAGTCACTGAAGACTTGGAAGCCAAAGAACAGCTTCTTCAAGATTCCAAAAATAAAGAGGTTCAAATTCGTAAAATTGCAAAACGCTACAAGGATTCCTATTTGGAATTAGTTAACAAGACCCCAACCAATAACCCAGCAGGTGGTGATGCATCCAACAATACTGGCGGACAAGAAAATATTGATTTAAGCAGTGGTGCAAATGCCAATAACCCTGAAGCTGCCACCAAAGCCGAATTGGAGCAACACCGCAGCACAATTGAAAATCTTAATGGTGTAATACGCACCATGCAGGAGGAAAATGAAAAAGTCCGTAAAGATTATGAAGATCTGAAGGCTTCTGTGGAGATCGACGAACGCACCAAGACGTTATTGCGCGAAGCCAAAACTCATATTGTCAGTCTAACTGAATCACGCAATATGGTAAACAGTGAATTGGCTTCGACAAAAACAAAACTGCTTCAGACAACTGAAGCTCATGAAACAGCCATAAATGAAATAAAATCACAATATGATGATACATTGTCACGGCTAGAACGAGAGTTGATAGAACAAAACAATCGTAACAAGGAAGATGTTCAACGTTTGACCAGAGAAAATGAGTCTTTGATAATGCGTATAAATCAATTGAATCGTCAACTAGGCTTACAGCAATCGGCAAAACCCTCCACGTCTTCAGTGGCTTCTGATAAGGGTTCAATATCAGAATCGTCCCCACGTACAGCTAATGTTAAACCAATGTCCGGCACAACATCTGTACAACAATCAGCTACAGTAACACCTTGGAGAGGTGGAGAGACGCCTTTGGCTAGTATTAGGCCAATATCTGTGCAAAATACACGAACAGCCGCCATTCTTCCAACAAGTCAGCAAAACTCTTCTGCTGGCAGTAATGTCGTTGCTGGAACATCGACTTCATCTTCGTCCACCTCGTCGACTTCAACACCATCGAGTACACCCTCTTCGGCCACAGGAAGTATCAATACAGCCCTAGTTCCGCCACAGCAGCAAGTACATACTACTGGAAGTGCTTCTCTAGAAACTATGTCCTCTTCACCCACTTCATCGCACACGGACTATATGCCATCCACAAGCAGCTCGGCTTCCGTTGCTGTTGCAGCTGTACCGCCTATGGGCTCCGCTTCAGCTGCTGAGAGCTCCCAAGAAGCAGAAAGTATTCAACAGCCGCAGCAGAATGAACCTCAACCACATGTTAGTGGTGGCAGTGGCAATCAAGCTCAAGTTGTTGCTTTAGTTTCACCACGCGTGGAGGGTTCAGCACAATCTGCTCCTTCAGTCAATGTTCAACTCATACAAGATCCTAATAATCCGCAACCAAGCACCTCGGGATCCACTGGTTGCTCTTCTCATATTGCCGTTAGCAGTCATAATCGTCACACACCCTCAAGCAGCAATGTTACTACCACACAGGCTGGATCCTCGGCTGGTCACAAACGTCCAAGGGAATTGGAAGGTGATTCGTCCACAGCTGCAGATGATTCGGATAAGACAACAGCAAAGCATCCTAAGCGCATGAGAGCTCCCATGAACAGTGCAGAAGCGGCTGTAATGACTGCTGGTGTTTCAGATTCTGGTATTGACGTAGATCAAGTACCAACATCATCGCAACGCGATCAAGAAGATGATGTCGTTGTTCTGGACTCTGAGGATGATGGCATGGCAGAAGCCGAAGCCGACGAGGGTGGCCCTACTGATGGAGATGGTGAGCACGAGGTGTACGAAGACTATGATCAGGATCAAGATATGGACGAAAACGAATGTCCCGAAATTAACGAAAGTAATTTACGCCACGAAGTTGGTGAAGCTGACAACAATGAAGTGGATGTAGATGAGGATTTGGAAAATCATGGACAATGCTCTTCAGCAGGTGCAGTTGGTCAGGCCGATAATGATCCGTATGCTACAGGTGCCAGTACAAGTGCTGCAGCAGCTGCTGCTATGGCCAAAGCTCATAGCCAACAGGACAACAATCAACAAAGTCAAGCAATTAGTAGTGGCAGCGGCGAATCTCCACAAAGGAAACAAGCTACTAACTCCCTAACCAGACAACAAAAGGCAACTTTAATGAAATTACAACAGGGCGCTCAAGGTGGAGATGTTACTGAAACCTCCGATATAAGTGGTGCACGTAGATCAGACAGGTGAGTTTGTAAATGAGCAAAAACTTGAGCATGATATGAAAAAAGCAAACATGTATTTATGACAGCACGGAAATTGTTAGTTCTCCCCAAGATTCTAAATTTGGTTACGGTACGGATAGCGCCTCCTCTAACACCGCACAGCATTCTGATGAACGTTCTGCTGACGTCAGTCAAAAGAATCAAGATGTAAATGCTGATGAGGGAGCAGCCACTGGTGGTGAATTCTCTGAAGATTACGATCAAAAAAAGGGAGCTGAAGCCAATGCAGAAGATAACCAAAAAGATAACAATGAAGAAGTTATAGAAGGCGATGAAGACTTTAATGAAGAAGAAACTCGCGATTCTGTCGAAGCTTCAGAGAATATCGATACTGAAAGTAATAACCAGAAAGACATAATGAAATCTTAAATGAAAGTAATTTTCAATAAATTTATTCTTTCCATCAAACAGGCCATCACAGTAGTGGAGCTACACAATCTGAAATACAGGATATACAACAAAATCAAATTGAACCAACATCGGAAGAAAATGAGGGTGCCGATGGTGTTTCTTCGGAAGGAGAAAAACAAGCTGTCGAAGAAGTAGAGGTACATAAAGAATTTCCAATAATGCTCGTTTATTCTTAATGATATGAAATTAAAATATTTAAATTAGGAGGAAGGGCGTGAAGCTGAAGCTTCTACATCGCCTTCAATAAATACTCGTTCTAAGGCAACAAAAGGAACACCCTCAAATAGAAGGCAGGGCCGAGGTAATTTCCAACGTGGCAACAATCGTCCTACTCCCATAGTTTGGCAGGGTAAGTGGATTATTTTCACAAGATATGAAACCTCTTTAACATTTCCTCTTTCTATATTTATTTTTATGCAGATTCTCCAGGAAATTCACGCAACAATAATCAACAACAAGGTAGCCCAGCCCGTGGTGGCTTTGGTAATCAACGAGGCCAACGCGCTAGACGTATGCGACGTCCAGGCGGTGGCAACTTTTCCAACAGAATATAATTTTAATCAAAATTAAAACCCCATGCTGGCGTGTTTCGACTTTTGGTTGTTTTTTTTTTTAACTTCTTAGTTTTATAAAAATCAAACATTAATTGCAAATTGTTTGAAGTGATTATTTGACTTAGTGTGGTAGTTATTTTCAATCGGAAATATTTCTTAACATGAATTGATTTTTTGTAATTGATCATGTTATTTCCTACAATATAATAACATAGATGTCGATATAATCGAATACACAGGTTCAGCTGTCTTTTTTTACACCGTATCCATATTGAATACATACTTAAATTCTTTTATATTAAACACTCTCATATTGAAGAAGATTCATCTATCATACCATTTTTTATAATTATTTAGCATATAATTAATTAGTTTTACTACGTCTTAATTAATTACATACATACATATATAATAATTAACTACAATAAAACAAAAAAAACAATTATATTTCCAAAATACATAATCACATAAAATACATAAATATTAATATTTCCAAATGAATTCAAAAATTGTTGTTTGTTCTATCTTATATAAGAAAAATTGATTTTTTATTAGAATTGAAAATAATCGGGCATGTGAAAATGTACATAAGGTTAGGTGGAGCGTTCTATTCAATAACCTGTTGACGTCTTAAACGTTATTCGTAAATGCCTCTCTTTATTTAAATAACGATATTAATATTGTATTTTCTATGGATTTTTTTTAAACCACTTAGAAAAGAATTATTTTAAAATCAATTCGTAGAAACCAAGATAATACCAAATTCACAGATTAAGAACTGCTGCATAATGCAATTCGCAGTGCAACAAAGTTTGAAATTTAATCTTATTTTTTATTATAAAGGATGCATCATTGTGGAGAAAACAAGAGACCACATCAAAACATAAAAATGTGAGTAATGCTGTGTAATCGAGCAAAAATTAGTTCTCCACTCCATAACGAACATGGGCAACACTCGCACAAATGATTGCCTCAGCAAAATTTTGAAATAATGTCGTGCCTAATCAAGATTGAGAAAAGTTGAAGAGGAGTTCATAACAATTTGCTTCAATTGAAGGTTTTTTACAAAACCTTGTATCCTTCTAATAGTGCTACGCCTTCTCCTATACTTCCAATGTTTTAAAATATATTTCTCTTTTTAGTATTCATTTGGGATCACCTTGAGTTGTCTTGATATTAATAGGACCCATGTAGCATGCCAGAACGAGGATTTTGACTATTCTTTTCTTACCTAACCAGGCTAGGCTATTTAGCTCACAAAAGGATATTAAAACAATTAATTGATTACATACGATCTAAGCCAACCTATATAGATCGATATGATTTCAGTTGTTAAAAGCTCACTGAGAATTGTGCTAACATTCTTCTCAATATTTCGGAAATTCCCTTTTGTAAAACATAACGTTACAAATTCATTGAAACTTTCGAACAATTCGTTAAATCACCGTGTAAAACCTCCTCTCCCGAAATTAATGAAAAAATAAATTTTAATTTTACAAATTTTTTTTTCTAAGGTTTTTTGTTTGTATTTCTTTTAAAGGGTAGAATGTAAAAACAAATTAATAACTTTGTTTCATTGGATATAAATGAGTTTTAAAAATAAAACACACACAAACGAAGAACAATTTAAGATCTTGGGCGTTCCTTCTTTTCCTTGTACAAGGCCAACAAAGAAACGTTGGCAACTTTGACAACCTTGAAACGTACACCGGGAATATCACCGACGGCGTGACCTTTACGACCGAAACCAGCGACCAAGACTTCGTCGTTTTCTTCAATATAGTTCAAGCTACCGTCACGAGGTACGAAAGCTGTGATTTTCTTGCCGTTCTTGATCAATTGTACTCTCACGCACTTGCGAATAGCAGAGTTAGGCTGTTTGGCTTCAACACCACTGCAAAAGATATATAAAAACAAAATTCAATTAGTTTTCGTATAAATTCCATAAAAAAAACAAGAAATTTTAAAAACTTTTTTATATTGTGTTGGGTAGGATGATTTGGGCTGCTTGTTAACTCACAGTATACTCCTGTGATTTGATTTGGAATAAACAACAAAAACACAAAAATATACTGCGAGTCAGATGTCAAGAGCGTTGTAACGTAAAGACCGGCTTTCTTAATTAATCGATAATTTGTGGTATAAACTCCACTTCACTCCACTTGTCTATCTTCTTGTATAAATGAATCTGTGTTTGTGTTTCATGTTATACTTACACTTTTTCAAGTACAATACCCTTGGCATGGGAAGCACCACCGAAGGGATTGGCCTTCCATCTTGTACCCAAATGAGCCTTTTTGTAATCTTTGTCAGCCCAACGTTGATCACGACGGTGGTTGACGTGCTTTCTAGCAGTGCGGAGACCTCTTGGTTTACCTGTAAAAATAATTAAGAAACAAAACAATGAGTAAAGACGTCGAATTAAAATATAACAACAACAACAAAAAACCTAAACGGAAAAATTACTTGAGCATCTTGGGGAAGTGAATAAATTTTATAGCTTCAGATATTTACTATCACCACATAGATCTCTTTACATTGTACATGCATGCACTTGATATTTATAAAATATTTTACATTTTCATTATCTTTATGAATTTTCTCAACAAATATTAAATTTAAAAGACTGATGTCTTAGATATTTAAGGTTCTTTATTCCAACACATTTTACTCACAAAACTTTAGAATGCGGCTTTTTCATGACGGCTTTAAACGGTACGCAAAAGCGTACGAAGGGCAAAAATTTCAATTCATTATTTCACTCATTTTGCATATAGAAATTTATTAAATTTCTTTATTAACATTCAATTGTGATACTTGAGACACTATTTAAAACATTTTCACTTATTATTCGATGCATTTTTGTAGTTTTCCCGTAAAAATTAAATAATTTTCGTAACTCACCCATAATTTCCAAACTTTCTCAAGCAATGGCGGAAATAAAAGAACGAGATAGACCCAGCATTATAACCATCTCTGTCGCAGCGCAGTATAAAAATGGCTTTTTTAACAACTCTGCCGTGTAGGGTTGTATTTAACGTATGCTAAATACAAAAAACGAATTTTATTCGATATAGTGTTACCAGATCGACAGGCAAGTAGACGTGGGGTTGGGTAAAACAAAATTAATATTCAAAAACTATAAAGAAGTGCAAAATTAAAATTAAAAAAAAAAAATTAAATTATTTTATGAAAATATAAATAAATCGTAGAAATTATTGAATTTACATTTCAACATTCAGATGTGATATTACCATAGAATATTTATATTTCAGAATAAAGTAATAAAACATCGGCCTCAAATCATAAAAACTTGCAGATATGCTTTGTTCAAAGAGAAGAAATAGATAAAATTCTTCACATTCATAAATAGGCCTCCTCGCATAAATGCAAGCGCATTTGTATAAAGCTTGCATCCATGCATGACACTGAAAACAAGTTAGGTAGAAAAGTAGTTGTTGCTGTCAAGCGTAGAAGATCCCTAGTCCTACAACAGTCCAGATTTTCTGATGACGACAGTTAAACCCGATTTCCATAAATCGTTTGCACAATTGACACCACGGTGCTTTTACCATTTTCAACATAGCGCTGGAAATGTATGCAATAGGTTCCTCGTACCTACAGCTCTTTCAGCAGTCGTCTGAGGTATATTGGAGACTATTGCCTTCCGCATGTATATCGAAATTTGTGATTTCAAACGGTTTTGCCTAGTTTTAACATTGGATTGGGAAAGCCATTGCCCATTAGAATCTTACACTGTAAAGCACTGCATTTTGAAAAAATCCCCCTGATGAACTTTTTTTTACTACACCTTATGTTTTTTCAACTGGTGCCCATAAAATCGTTCCTCAATTGTTAAATTTGAAATTTGTTTTGATAACAAAAAATTCTAATTAAAGTCAGATAATATATTTCACTTAAGAGAGGAGTAACACATAAATCGTTGAAAAGTACTTGTTTTGTATTATAATCCCACATTTAAACAAGACACTTGAAATGTATGAAAGTATTGTGCCACTGTATCTTGTAAAAATGGTTCACATTTGTGATAAGACTTGGAAACAAATTAGTGTTATAGTTATTATTGTTTTTGCCTCGAAAGTATGTACAATAAAGATATCTTCTTCTATAATATTAAATAAAAAATAAAAAAAAAAAATTGGAATGCAGCGGTCTGGTCTAGTAAGCGGTTAGTGACAATATTTTTTTATATTTTGAGTGGTTATCAGTATATGAAATTAAAATTTATTAAGATTTATGAAAAATAAAAGAACTATTTAAAGAATTTATTAAATTAAAAAAAAAATGGTTTTAATCTTGTGTTCATATAAGGCGGAGTATGCTCTTTTCCATACAGTCTTAACCCACTCATAGTTTTCTCCTCAAATCAAGTTTGGGAAATTTTCACCAGCTCAGACCATATATATTTTCTCTGATTTCATGTAGCTTCGCTTGCGGTAGCTGGATCCATAGTTTATTTTCTGGTTCTTCAATATAGAGCCTCATTTCCATATTGTCTTCATGTTTAGAGCCATACTTGTAAAAATAAGTCTCCACGGATATTTGTACAATGGATCCGGGTGACCAAGGCAGCCGATCTGGTATCAAGGTGTTGCAATTGGTCATGATGAATAGGCATTAGCAAAGGAAGGGAACCATTGAGATCAGACAGTTCTAGGCCATTATGGGTATATGTATGCTGGTTCTTACAATAACTTCATAGCAATCACATACAAAGATTGAGAACATCTTACAACGACAGATGAAAGTCTGCAGAATACCCGTAATTTATCGGCTGATCTGATCTAGATACTGGTGATTTGCATAACATCTGCACTTTCATAATGTCATATGATATTTATGACATAATAAACTTATGACAAAATAGGTAGTATGATATGACAATTTAGTCTAACCGAAGCCACGGGTAAAAAACGAAAGGTTGACATAAATGGCAAGATGCTAAAGATCATTAATTAAAACACTCAGCTTTCTTAAGAGCTACTTTCAAGGAATTGACACAAAATGTTCGATGGCTTAACATTATTTTTAATTTCTTTATTATTATGGGTAGATAGATACGATAAAAAAAAAATAAAGAAAATAAATTGAAGGTGTTAATTTGGATCAGCAAGCCATCTATGGCAACTTTTACTCAATGACTAACTGCGAGCAAGTTTTTTTTTATATAGATACATTGTGCATTTCTTCTTATAAATGAATATAATGAAACAATATGTGCAGATATCTATGTATCAATATTTATATATATTTTATTTAGAGAATAAAAAAGAATAAATAAAATAAAATTACTTAAAAAACGACAACAATAAAATAATATAAACAAGAGTAAGAGGAATTTTTCGGTTTGCTAGGAAATGTTAGAATAAATAAAATGAAAACAGAAACAAAATCATAGTGGAGCAACAAAAATTATATTTATATGTATGTATGTATATATGTACGCATTGATCTTGTTGTTGTATTAAACACAATAACACAAATAACAGGAACAATTTAAAAAAAAAAGAAAACAAAATACATCTAAACATGCTCGCACTCACATTTTTATAAGAACAAAACTAAACAAAAATAAACAAATTTATCAACAAACCAGCCAGCAATTTTGCCAACCATCACTGCGTATGTGGAAAAGTTTTTCACTTAACATTTGCATGTGGCTTATACGTACACATACACATGCACACAAAAAGAATTTTTGTGCTTTACAGTAAATGTTACTTGCACTAAACACACAACACTAAACACTTTTAGTTGCCTTCGTAATAACACCGCACATTAAAATACGCTTCATTCGCATATTATTGTTGTATTAAGAGAAACACAAAAGTATGCTACTCTTTGACATGTAGCAAATGACTCATATTCATATGTAAATTAGCAGAGAACCCATTAGTAAAAGTAAAAAAAAAACATCGCAATAAAAAAAAAATGTTTTCTAACTATTAAAATAGGAGATTAGTTTTCAATGTTTGTGTTTGTACTCACGCATATTGACCTTTGTAATGGTAATAGAAAGAGAGAGATAGAGAGAGAGAGAGAGAGAGTTTGGAAGTTTTGTAAACGCATGTGTAGCGATTCTATTATTACATGTGTTCTTATTAAATAATTACTAAAAGGGAGAAAACTCAAATGATACAATAAGCAAACACATACATATGTACATAAAAACAAAAAGAGCATAAACAAAATCACTCACTTATACATTTACACTAATGCTACAAATAAATTTGTAATGTTTTCGTTGCTGCTTTAGCTGTTGTCCCCATAAATATAAATTCGCTTTTGCCGATCGTTATTACGTTGGTGGTCGCTCACATTCAATTCTATAGGGACCTTTGAAATGAATTTTTCTTATTCGATTTTATGCTGAGTGTTTGTGTCTTTCTATTTGATTTACTTATGTAAGTACTTATTTTCATTTCATGCACCCAACAGAATCCTCCACAGTACTTTTATATGTGATTGACTAGAAGAAGTATTTTTATGTGCATCTTTTGGTTACACACTACTTTAAAGTTGCTCGAAATGCTGCTTAAAATATTCAAAACTAAATTATAAAAACTTGAAGCTTTCGGCCTTAGGATAATTTCCCCGAACATAAACTCTATGGGAGTAACAAGTTCATCTTACATGTGCTTTTTAAAATTCCCAATTTTTCTTTGCACACTTTCTTTTGCTAGCAAACACTCACTCCTCTTGTCTTGTTTTAACCCCACAGTTGCAATCGTATTAAACTTACTGTAGAGACTGTGGGCCAGAGTGTGTATGTGTCGGTGGCGGTGTCAGTGTGTGTTTTTTGTTGTGTGTTTCAGCTGCATACGCATACAATTATTGCGTGGTTGTATCTTTTTATTTTGATTTAAACTTGTCGTTCCAATCAATGTGTTTTTTTTTTACGTTTGCCTTGCGACTTTTGCTGTTTGCAAGTGTTTAATGCTGTGTGTTAAAATTTACACGCTCTCTTTTTTTTACGCTGTTTCTCTCGTGCTCTCTCGTTCTCTCTCTCTCTCTGTGTGTGATAGTAAATAATTTTCATGGCTAGAATAATATGGCAAACTAGGGCTGGCTGACAGCTTTTCACAAAGTCAGTTTGGAAAATGTAGAAACCTTAAGAGAACGCATACACACACACACACACACAGATATATGGATTCTTCTTGAATACGACTATACTTTGCACTCTGCTCTATTCTGTTCTGTTCTGTATGTTGTTTTAGCTGACTGACTGACTGTTAGCAAGCAAAAGTAGCAGCACCAATACCACATCAACAACTAACACCACACCATTTACTCTTTAGTCATATTAAAGCAGTCACAAGGAACGGTTGTGGTTGTTGGCAGTGTTTAGTTTTGAACATTTTTTTTTTCATAAACCCACAGTTTGTAAATCAACTTGAGGCCGTAAACAACATCGGTCGGTATATATATAAAAAAAAATATATTTATCATGTTATATTGTGTTGTTTTCTCTTCTTTTGCTTCGGCTTTTTTATAACGTTGAATGAAACAAGAAAAAAAACTGAAAAAAACGCGGTCTGTTTTTATAATCGCTTTATAGCTCGTATCGCATGCTCGATTTAAAGTTTTTTTATTTTAATTTTAATTTTTTTTTTTTTTTTGGTTTTCCTTAATGCGCCAGCCAGAATAAATATAGAAATTTAGATACGGGAATATAGTCTATATATTAGATTATCATTACTCTTAGGTTAAAAACATTTGTGGATAATATACGGCCCGGTTTAAAAGATAAATAGGCAGACGATAACTGCGACGAAAACTTTCGCTTTTTAAAAATGTGCTAAACATACATACATACATATGTACATACCCTTTAAAAATTTAAAGTGAATTTATTTGTAAAATTTTCGTAAAAGAAAGGAATATTTCTTTAAATATTTGATTTTATTTTCCTTATATTAAAAGGGGAAACGGTGTATTGGTATTTATTTAAATTTATTTTATTTTATTTATTTTATTTTTTGGTAAATTTCTATTCTATTGTGTTGTGTTCACATTAGAAGTGAAGTATGTCGAGTCGTTAGATACTTTTGGAATCACATCTCACGCATTTTTTAAGCGATTTCGATGTGTTTTTTCTTTATTTTTTTTTTATATTTGAATGCGGTTGATGTCAACGATTGGGTCGCACTAACAAAAATTTTTTTAATTTTTTTTTGTTTTTTATTGAAACGGGGGAAAAAACGTTGATAAAAATAAAACAGATAAATTATAAAAATTAAAGAAAAAAAAAAAAAAAAAACAAAATAAATACTTATAAAACATTTATATACGCATACGTACATACGTACATGTGTATATATTGTATAAAAGAATTTATATGTATGTATGTGTGTACCACATACGTATGTATGTATATGTTTAAATATTAAAAAAAAAAATAAACACAGCAAAACAATTTAAAACATAAAATAGTGGAAGACATTTCAAAAGTATTTAAATCAAATTAACAAAAGAAAAGAAACGAAACAAAAAAAAACAATTAATTTTTGTGAACGTTTATATGTACATATATACGGTTTTTTTATATTAAAAAAAACACATTTTCAAGTTAAACAAGAAACAAATGATTTTATTTTTTTTTTTCTTCTATTGAATAATAAAAAATTCCATGGATTTTTTATTCCACAATTTAATGTCATTATTTTCCTTAAATATAATTAAACAAAAATTCCTTTTTTTTATTAATTTTTTGCTTTGAAGTTAAAGAAACTTAAATAAATAAAATAAAATTAAAAAAAAAAAAAACAACAACGACAATAATATTAAAAATAAAATAATTTCAAACTGTCTTTGAAGGATTTAACACATCCATTCTTAAACACCTTCACACATACTTTACGTCCTCAAACCCAATCGTTTTATGTTCTCTTGAAATATAAACAAAAACAAAGAGAAAGAGAGAGAGAGACAGATAGAACAATTATAAATCACATAGAAAATTGCGCTCAATTAAAAGGTAATTTAGATTTAATTTTTTTTTTATTTTTATAATTTAATTCTATTCCTTTCTTATGTTTTTTTTTTATGTCTTCTTCTTGTTTCAATTGAATTTAAGAATTGAAGTGTCGTGGTTTCTTTTTCTTTCTATTTAAGTGGTTAAACCGGCGCTACTTGAATAAAGTCAGTCGTCATTATAATCAACATCATCATCATGATAGTCGTTATCGTCATACATATAATCACTGGCACATACTATTTCAACACTAAATAAAGACACAACCAACCAATAAGCCATTGTCAAAGAATGAACATGTGATTTAAAGGGCTTAAACCAGGTTTTACACTGTTACCTTTCGATATCATTAAATAGAAGTGTAAAAACATCTTTCAACTTTTATTTTTCCTATCCGAATGCAATCTAAATGAACGTGTATTTTACATCTTTATTAATGTTAATAAATGTTAATGTCCATTAAATTTTATAGAAAAAAGTCAGGATTTTAACTTAAAATTTTTGTTCCCGTCAATGCCCTTAAGTTCTATACCGTTCTGACTGCCAGAGCGCTGAAAAGAGACTTAATGCTTGTTGGAAGCTGGCATTTTTCCTGAATATGTCCTGATTTACTTGGACGGTCACAGGTGACGTTCAAATCGGCGTCTGATATTGCATCAGTTATTATGGCGGTGTTCAGTATTGCTAAGTTTTACTGGATAGACTTGAATCGTATGGACCGCCATTCTACAATTGCGGTTTTTACAGGTCATTGCCCTGTGGGAAGATATACCGAAAGACTCCTGAAATTCAATATCCAAACTAGGACACAATAGTCCCCATAGAAACCACCTTTTCCCTTACGAATTACAGTCGAACTTCTGTAATTTGAACTTCTATTACTTGAATTTTCTATAAGTTGAAGTACAGCAAAAGCATCTTGGAGAGAAATTCTATAAGGTTTTGCTTCTTTAACTTGAAGTTTCTATAAGTTGAAGTTTTTTTCCTGGATAATCGAGATTCAATTTATAGATGTTCGACTATAATTCGTAAGGGAAAAGATGGTTTCTATAGGAACTATTGTGTCCTAGTTTGGATATTGATTTGGGTCTATGTCACCATCTAACCAGCTTTAACCATCAAAAGAATGATGGATAACGCACCTAGCTCTAATTAAATAAATACTCTTGGTTCTACAAAGGCTGTCGTAGAGGCTATGGGTTCATGAGCAATTGGCCAAATAAAATTCACATTATTTTACTGATTTCAATGTAACCAAAGAGAAAGCGATGGTCCTCGGAGGTACTACTCTTGTTTCCTTTCCATTACCTGATCTTATATTTTCAATGCAATGTGGTAGTTGCATACCATATGCATATGTTACGACCATATGCTCGGTATAGTGTCACAGACCAGAGCCTTTGGTGGGAATCGAACCCGCGATCCTCATGCTAATAGTCTAGCACACTATTCTGAAGATTATTTAAATTGCATACGTTTTAGGAAATAGTGTAAAGCCATTAAAGACCTATTTTTTTGTGGCATTTGTTGTGACGAAAATAGGGGTGGTAAGAGTATAATTTAAATTAGCTTAACCCTTTTCAGAATGTTTGCAAACATGACTGGCGCACTTGTATTGGATTTCATAAAATGAATGGTAAAATCAACATAATTTTTGCCTCCTATTTACGTTTAAAGCTAAAACGTCAAATGTATAACTGGCAATACAAAATGAAGAATTTGCACAAAAAAAAAAAACAAAAATGGAAAAAGAAAATTTAAACAATTTACAAAGAAAGAGAATGAAATAGAAGAAATGCTCAAAATCTATTGCAATATGTTTAATAAAAAATAATTGTTTTTATTTGTTTTTTTGTTATCTAGCAATTGTTCAGGCAGTAATTTTGACATTTTATAGAGTGTATAATTAATTTGGCAATAATGTATGGAGTCCAATTATCTTTAAGGCAAAATTTCCAATACAAATTGGCAATAATTTCTTTTGTCGATATTTCCTACACAAGCTTTTAAAACGCAAAATTGCTTGGTTTTCGGACAATAATTGCCCAATAAAGTGTTTAACAAAATGAAAGTTTTTTCGTCTTAAAATAAATATTGCTGTTCCTCTCAATATTTTGGAATATTTAGAAGACTGCCTATATGGCTCTGCAGGCTCTACACAATTTGGAAAGAAATATTACAACGAAACAATAAATGAGGGGATATCGAATAGATAAATATTATATTTGAACTTTAATGAACTTGTTTTTAAAACTGAATTAAGGCTTTTCTACTAATTAACTTGTCAAATAATTAAACACTTTTACAAAAGTTCACACAGCGTTTTTATTTATTTGAGAAAACTTAACGTGAAAACCTTGGCCTAAAGTCACTTGAGATGTGTTCATGAGATTAAAATTATTTCTTTATAATAAGATATGAAGATTATGAAGCATTATAAGCATTTGAATTCGAATTGTTTAGAATGAGAAAATAAACATTATCATCATTATTTTTAAACGATATTTAATTCTTCTTATTTATTTAAGAAATACAACAAAGAGCAAATAAAAGCAAACAAATAAGCACCTCATGCAACATATTCTAAAAGTAAAACCATGTTTTACTGTGTTGATGATGGTGATGATGATGATTATTTAAATAATTTCTTTTTTTTTGTTTTTATTTTAATTTTTAAAAATAATTTTAAATTTTTGGTTTCTATTTGCTTAAAACGAATTTAACTTTTCTTTTGCCAGTTTATGTTCCAGTAGATTAATGGCAAGACAAACAAACAAGCAATCATTAAATCATCATCATAGCATCACACCATGCTTAAAAATTGTTTATCTTAAAAAATTAAAAAAAGTTTTATCATAAAACGAAGAAAATTTAATTCCAAAATTTTTAAATAAAAACACATCTTTTTTAACTGTGTTTGGTTTTATTTGAAAAACCATAAATTGAGATTTTTGTAGGATGAATTAAGAAAATAAAATATATACATACGCATATACGGGGATACGATAGGTTGGTATAATAGGTCCAGCAACTGCTGAGTGAACGGACCCATGAGCATACATTATTCAGTAATTGATTTATGGCCTTAAATACAATGACGAATAGCACAGTAAAATTACAACTGATAACGAATTATGAACTGCGTTGGAAGCAAAAACTAAATGTCTAATCGAAAGGAGTTTTAAATTTCGGTTAAATGTTTAGATTTTAAGCCAAGTTTCCTTTAACAATCGTGATTTAACACAAATTTTACTGCAAATATTGCCTTTTTAATTAAAAAAAGACCGTTTCTTTTAATCCCTTAAGACAATACAGTAATAAATTATATTCCAATTATAAAGGAGAGATTAACAAACCAAAGCATAACTACTTGTGTTTCGATTGAAAAACCTTCAAAACTTTAAGATTCTAAGGATCAGTTTTCGGTTTTTTTTTATAATTTTCATAAGGCAAATATTATTCATTGATTCAATAACAAATTTGCAGTCTTTTTTTTCTCATTCTTCTCTTTAGTTTGACATTCAATACACAGTTTAAAAAAAATTTTAAAAATAAAAACTAAAATTCAGATCTGTTAAAAAGTTGTAGTACTACAAAAATAAACAACAACAACAATAAAGCAAAAAAAAAATAATTCAACTCACACCTGAAGATCAATGAATGATCTTTCATGAAACTCTGTGTGAAAAAGTGTGTACATATGTATATGTAAGTACACATAGTATCCCTTTCCCTTCTACACTACCGTTGTAGACCACCACCACCACCACCACCACCCATCAGTAAGTTTCTATAGAAAATAAAAATACCACATGAAATATTTTTCAATGCTTGCGTGTGTGTGTGTGTGTGTGGGTATGAGGAGGAATTTTTGCTTGCTTGCTTGTGTATGCATTAAAAATGCCGGTTATACTATTTTGTTGTTGTTGTTTGGTTTGTTTGTTTGTATAAGACAACAGTGATAATAAAAACCCGGCCAAGCTTTATTACCAAATACCACATTTGATCATGGTAGAAAGAAAAAGCCGTAAGAAAAAGAAAACAAAACACAAAATCATGCGAAGAAAAGCAAATATGCCGACCGCATTTGTTAAAATGCAAGTTTTTGAGTTGTTTTGTTTGCATTTTAGTTTCTCTTAAAATAAAAGAGAGTAAAAACTTTTTTTTAATCATTTTTTTCTCTCTCTGTCTCATCTTTATTGTTTTGTATCGTTAAATAGAGATGCTAACACGGTGAGGATTCTAAGCAGTCCGTTGAATATTTATTTTCTTGTTATTTTACAATTTAAGTTTAAATTATTCAAATATTTTGAAATATGCCTATAAACATAGGTATAAACAAAATGATAAATATTTCTTTCTTATTTTATTATTGTGAATGATGGCAGTATTGCCATCGCTTAAGAACATAAAGTACGTAAAACTTACTGAAGGACCAAAAACATTTTGCCTCAAATTATTATATTTGTAAACATTTTTTTCGAAAATTCAATTTCAATTAAGTTAGAGATCCAACAGAACAAATTATAAATACAGAGGGTCATTTAAATATTTTCAAGGATATAGAACTTTCGATATCTTTAAACAGTTAGCAAAATATGTCTATTTCGACATTTTTGTTTTATGTTATCCATTCAATTTATTAAACAAAGATAAAGTTTGTGGTAAGCGAACACTTGTTGTTGAATTAAAATCTAATTGTCAAAACACATTACTTTACTTAATGCGTTCCGAAACGTATGACCAAATTATATCCATTTTAGGAAAACATATGTTATTTTGGACTCTTATTTTTTAGTAAAAATGTGATCAATATAAGCAGTTAAAAATTCTCGTATTGATCAATGAACATCAATATGACAACTGTATTGCTTTAATTGTTTTTCTTTCGTAATTTATTTAATTTAAACCCCCATTTAATAAATAAATCTTCAATATAAAGTGTTAATTTCATTGTTAATTTTTTTTTTTCATTAATTGAATTAGAAAAACAATGTTAATTGCTGCTAACAAATGTAATATTTAAAGTGTTGCCAAGTGTATTAAATAAGAAATCTTCCAAATAGAAAGAAATATCCCAAATTTGTGTTAAATTAACACTTTTACAGATCTGTCGTTGTGGCTATATTTTATTTATATCATTTTTATTGAGTTTTTACTTTGTTTATAAATAAATAATTCTGCATTTTCAACCATCAACCAGCCTAACCAATCATTCGTCTGTACATGAGGTTTTGTGCAGAAAGTCTGGTTTGTTGTATTTGTATTACAAAGAAATGAACAGCCAGATCTAGAAGTAGTAACAAACTGCATGTGCCTCAAGTCGAAATAAAAATAAAAAGAAATCTTGGCTAACAATTTTATGGCTTTTAACATACAATTATTGCAGGAATGACTACTTTTGCGCCACATATGCATGTATCTATGTCTGTCTGCCATTATTCTTGCACATTGCACAGTGGATTGGAAATGCAATTTCATTCAAACAATCATTCATGTTGGAATATAACAGAAAATAATTCTTAATAAGAAATTTTGTTTTGCTAAATTAATATATAAACATACATGGCTGGCTTAAAATATTGATAAAAAATTAAAAATGTTTCGACAAACCACTGTTCTTTTTTTTTTTTTTCTTGCCGCAGTTAATGTTGTTGTTTGTTGGAGTAAAAAATATTTGGAATTTTTCTCTCTTTTTTGTGGTTGATTCTTTAAGTTAAAAAGTTTTACCATATTTTATAACTATTTAATCATTCAATTCACATATTCGACGGTGTCTTCTTGTCCTATAAGAGGGAATATGTCTCATAGTTGACCATCGCTTTCGATGGTATAGAAATTTAAGTTGCAATGCAATATAAAGTACATTAAAGCCAAGTAAGTAAATAACTTAAAATATGTAGACGAAATATATACGTAAAGAATTTTAATTTTTTTGTGTATACAGTACACATATATATATATATTTACATACAGCTAATGCAAAAAAAGATGAATTAATTTGAAACACTTGTTTTAAGTAACTTTTAGTCTTGCACATTAGTTAAGACATAATCCAATAAAATGTAAAAATAATTTAAAGGTGATGTTGGATGTTGCGGTAAAGAATAATTAACTTGTATTATAAACTTCTTACAAGGTTAAAGGTTAAGTTCCTATCTAGTTTGCGTTTCTACATATACATATGTATGTATGTATGTATTGTATATTGGGGTACCTACCCATTAAAGCTCCCGATGTCATATTTAAAATATTTATTTAATTTTTATTGCAAATAAAATTTATATATTTTAAGTTTTATTTGTTTTTTCGATAATATTTATTATCAATAAAATAAGAACAACATTAAAACACAAAAGAAGAAGAAAAAAATTAAATGCACCATGCCACGCATTTACAATGAAGAAACAAAAAAAAAAAGGTTAAAAGAATAACAAAAAAAAGAAGAAAAAAAAACATAATAAAACATTGCACATATAAATTACGCCCTATAATAAAAAACGTAAATAAATAAATACAATGGCAACACACAACGCTAGACTATAATACCGTTAAGTGTCACTAAACGATTAAATGCAACACTACCAAGTTGAAATGTAACGTTAAAACATTATGATGAGCAACAATAATTTCAACAAAACAACAATTATCAAACACTATCAAACACACTCATGGTGAGAATCAATTAAAATTGAAAGAAACAATACCAACAACAACAACAATTGTATAGAAATGATAACAATTTACAATCAAGCACGTACACAACACACTGGCACACACACAAAAAGAGAGGGAAAGGAAACAAAAAAATAAAAATAAAAACAAGAGATCAATAGACTTTTATTTGATTGGAATTAAATTAGACAACTATTTAAAAAGGCATAACAAAAAGAAAACCAAAAAACAGAAAATAAAAAAATGTGTGTGTACATATATAGACACATAGAAATGTTTTTTTTTTTCTTTTCTTATATTGTATTGTATTAACCTTATAATTAATTGATAAATATTTCATTTTGAAAGTTTGAACTGAGCGCTACAACAGAAAAAAAATTGTTTGAAGGTAATAAGATCAATAGAGTCTGTCTATCACTCGCCTTGTTTTAGCGTTCAATAAACAAAGCGTGGCAAGTAGATCGCAACATTTACGAAGGCAATCCCTGGTTTGAATAAATAGATATTCCAGAGATGTAAAATATCATTTACTATTAATTAGATTTTATTTTATTTATTATATAAAATTATAATGATTACGTTTAATGATAATCTTATAAACTTTATTAAAGATGGCGAATATATGAAAACGAGCACTATCATTACATTTACGTACACATATTTTACATATCGACGTCTCCGTTCTATAACATTCTAAGTCGAAAAAGTGTGTTTTGAGTTATGAGCTCTCAAAGTTTCCATGCGCCATAAGACTATATGTGTATTCTAAGTAGATTTTTCTCTTTAACTTTGGAACGGATGATGGGCGCATCTTAATCTAAATTTTGACAAATTTAAGTTAGAGAACGTAGTATTTAAGTACACTTAGAACGTTATAGAATAGAGTCATCGATATATAAATCAAATTTATATTTTCTATTAAAATATAACAATTCTATTACAATATTGTGTGTTCAAACTATAAATGATATCTGGCTCTGTTTAAGCTTTGAGTTTAACGACAATCTTCATAGCCAATTTTTTAAAAATTTCGTGCAATTATTGCAAATTATTCAGTGGTTCGTGGGCTGATATAGTAATGTTATGTTAAAATCTCCTATCCCTAATAATTACAAGAAACCAAACAGAGTTCAGAATAGAATTGTTATTATAGTAATCTGGTCAAATACACATGTCTATAAAATTCTAAAAGCTTATTAATTAAGTTTCTAGTAAGAGATCAATAATTGATAACCCTGCTTTGATAGGCTTTCATGGCTCAAGTCATATAGAAAAGTTGAAAACATTCAAGCGATCGTTTATTATGTGTTATCTCTTACCATGACCAGCAGTACAAAAACAGTGTGAATTAAAAATGAAAATCAATTTCCTAATTACAATTTAGAAGTGCGTTTATAAAACAAGGAAACCATTCAATTTGACGGTGACAGGTTATAAGTGTTGGAATTTCTTTTTGTTTTCTTCTTTTGTTGATTGATCGTTTTAAATTCTTCTAATATTTATTGTTGTTTTCTTAGTAAATAGTTAAAATAGTTTTTGTTTATTAAATATTTATTTACTTCTTTGTTGTTGTTTATGATTTTCATTGTATTTTTCGGTATAACGATGTACTTTCAACTACAGGCTATGAAAGATTATTGACTCTCTATTCAAGTCGTGTATTGGATTGCTTTGTTTGATTTTGAAACGAGATTTTAAATGAGTGTTTTAGTGTTTGAAAGTATGGTAATATTATAATAAATATTTACAAGTGGTACATTTTAATTATTTTGTTGTTTTTGTAAATAATATGTAAATAAAAATTATTTATGAAAAAAATTGATCCAGATTTGCATATGGAAATGAAATAAAAAATATCAAGAAACTTGTATTGAAAATAGAATTGAAAAATTTTAAATTTAAAACAGAGGAATGCCATTTGATTTATTAATTTGCTTTTCATTATAAAGTATATTTTTGTTTTTTGTAATTTTTAAAACTTCTTTGAGGTTAAGGACATGCTAAATCAATCAAGCTTGAAATTATAAACTTTCTAAAAAAAAAAAAAACTTTAGTTTCAATTAAAATCGCTTACAGTTATGCATTTCAGTTAGTTTTGCTTTAAATATAGATTTTAATTTTAATAAGTTTGTTAATTATATTTGAAAACCTTGCACGATTTTCCATGTGGCACAACACTCTACATGTATACATACAAATGTATGTATATTTATGCATTCATACATACACACTTCAAAGCCTGCCTATTGAATATCTTGATGCCAAAAGCTAAAAAAAAAACCACTTTATGTACGTTGAATATATCATATGGTGGTTGGTAATGAAACCAGTTAAAAACAGAATTAAAATAACGGCAAACAACAAAAAAAAAAACCGAATTATTCATAATTTTTTAGTTAATGTCTATCTGTTTTTTGTTTAATCAAACAAAATTTAATATTAATTGGCATACAGAACAACATTTTAAAAGCATTTAAAAGAAAACAAAAAACACAATTTTATTTATTTATTTAACATAGACCATATGTTCGGTATAGTATAACATACTAAGGTCTCGAATGGGAATCGCATCCACGACCCTCTCCCAAATACTCTAGCACACTACCCACTAGATTACCGGGGCAACAAGAAAAATAAAATGAATTAACCTTTCAAGAATCAAGCAAAGTGTAACAGATGTTTATTGCACAATATTTTAATAATAAATTTACGACTCAGAGAAGATACTCATTTTTCACAGATATTTATTATCACATTTAACCACGTGAATATTTAAATATACAAAAAGAATAAAGAGAATAGAAAAAAAAGTCAAAAACTAAATATGTACATACTTCCAAATTATCTGATGAAATAGTGAAAAAGACTACCTCATCTATGATTTGATTTTTTTTCTTATTTTTTGTTGTTGGTAATATTTGGTCAACTTAAATATGGTATGGTAAGCCGCAAGAAGTGTTCCTCTTCAATATTTTGTTTATCACTAAATTGTTTCATTCTTTATCGTTGTTGTTGTCGGTGTTTGTATTGTATGTTTTTAATAGTGTTCAGCATGATATGAAGTTTTAAACAGTTTGTTGATAATATCTTTAGTAAATAATAAATATAAGAGAGAGGGAGAGAGAGAGAGAGACAAAAAATTAAAAAAAAATATCAATTCCAATTATGATTTTTGTTTTTAGTTGTTGTTGTTTCATTGAAAAAAAAAGTAAAAAAAAACATTATCAACCGCATATTTGTATCGAAAAAACAATAAAAACGACGCATAAGCATAAAATCATAACATGTGTGGTAATGATGCCACACAAAGCGTAGAACAAATATTTTACATACGATAAACAAATTTCAAAAATTTCTAAACCAATTCGAAAGCCGCCATTATATTCAGGAATGACAATAATCCTCTACATGGGAATCAGAGATCAGCAATGAATCGTTTTTCCGCTAGTCATAAGTACTCATGCAATTTTGAGCATTAGTGAATCAACAGAATTGAAATTCAACTACTCTGATTCATTCGTACTCGCTACAACAATGATTTATAAGTATAGGTTACAATGAGTATGAGTACAAATATGTTTGATTCATAGGCCTACTCATGCTGATTCATAAATTTAGAAAAATACTTACGAGTGATTCGAGTGACTCGAATCATCCATCAACATTACAGCCTTTATTGTAGTTGCATATACAAACAAAGAAGAAATGAAAGACAAAGACAACAAGCAAAGCATACACACAATCTTCTTGTGAGTATTGCAGTGTTCGTACGCGAATCATACCTATTTTGTGCTTCGTGTAAATGTTAAGTAGAAACGAGTCGAAGTCAATAACATCAAGCGTATTGTTAAGTATGAGTACGACGAGTACTTCCAACTTTAAGTATGAGTGGTATGAGTATTATATTAAAATAAGTATGAATGCTTATAAGTATCAGAAATTATAAGCACGACTCGTTTTGAATACTCGTTGCTGACCTCTGATGGGAATAGAAAAATATTGTATGAAAAAAATTCAATATGCAAATAATAATATTTTCAACGAGATTGGAAAATGGAAATTTTGAATGTATGCCACAGTTTTCCATTATCTCTTGGTCCTGAAATCACTCGGAGTTTCTGACGAAACAAATCAGACTGACAATGTTAATTCGTGATAGTACTTCCAGATCATTCACACAGCAGACATCATTTTAAGTCTTTTTCCTACTGAGCATATACTCAATAGGTGCAGAAGAGTCTCCTAATCTTCTTGATCTCTGCAACTTCTGCGGGAAATCATTAACAATTTCTCGAAGACCAAACAAAATGCTCGGTTATTCTATAGAATTTGAAAATCTTCTTAAGTTGTTAATTTATATATTAATTTGTTATGAATTAAAAAAATAAAGAAAAAACAAATAGAATTTATTATAAAATTCAATTTCACACATTCTTTACGAAATGATAAAAATTTTAATTTATGAATACCTTGCTATAGTAAGACCCCGCTTAACGCTGTTTCAGTATTATGCGGTAGTATTGGGATTCCCCTAAATCGCGCATTGTATTGATACTTGGGGTGAACTATATAGCAACGGTGTATACAAAGTATCTTTTTCACCGCTCTTTTGTTACCCTGTCCAGAATAAAGATTCCAACTGTATTTTCCGAAGTTGCAATGTATTTACATATGTATGTATGTACCTGTTAAGCTGTCTCGTTTAACGCTGTTTCGTTTCACTATCCCCTGCGTTAAGCGGGGTCTTACTGTACATTTTTTTTGGCATTAGTTTATAGTAAAATATGTGCCATACGTACATATACATATATGTTAAAATTCCTACTTTTTTCCATATCTATTTATTGTATTTCTATTCTATTCAAAGTTCTTGTATTATCGTTTGCCAACATTGTTAGGACTGTGTTGTTGTAGTACCTACTTATTTATGTATGTTTATTGCTGTTGACTTTTTCAGTGCTTTCCATTTCCAATTAATGACGAAGTCGCCTTATTGTGTATTAAATTGCGTTATTTTTTGTTTGTGTTTTTAACCGCGTGGGGGGCTTGACATTGTATTGGTATACATATTTTGTCGTGCAAGTGAAAAACTGTCATTTAGTGTACTATCCATTTAAAAAACAACACAATGATATTAATTCATACATATGTATGTACATATGTATAGCTACGCAATCTAATTTATTTGCTTTTTACCAAAATTTTATGTATAAAAAGTGTAAATGAATCATATATGTAGGTATGTATGTATGTATGCATGTATAAATAATTAACAGATATAGTACGCTGCAAGGTAAAATGAATAGGCCTTTTTTTAAATGTGAAAATATTAGCGAATAATACTCGTTGCATTTAAGAAATTATAAATAAATAAAAAAAAAAACAAATAAACTAAATAATAATGCCCATTTAGTGCAAAATTTAATAAATCTTTAGAAAGGCATACACAACATCGATTGAAAACATATTTGTTTATACATTTCTTATTTAAAAAAAAAAAAAAAAGTACATTTCCGGTGTTTTGTTTTTAATTTATTGGCAACACTCCTGTCTACAGTTAGGAAAACTAAAGTAATATCCTCTTATTTTACTTTAGCTTCCTACGCTTGCACATACATACACACACACAACTCAAACGCTTATTGGTATAAAGGAGATTTAAGTGTTATGTGGTGCCTTTCAATCACTTGACATAATTGTTTTTGAAATTACATAACGGTAATCATACACTAATGGACATAAGTACGTACATATATTATATGCAAGCACACAAGTATGTACTTATGAATGTACATCTGTAGATATATTGAAATATACAATAATATTATTGTATGTATATCCATACATGCATACATACATATATTTGTACTTGAAATGTATTTTCGAAAATATTTTCTTTTCTATTCTGAAATAGAACGACAATAAAAATAAAAGATTGTCGAGATTACGTTAAATAGAGATTATGGGAATCGAGTATTTGTTCCAAATCATTTTTAGAAGAACATTTTATGTCAACATTTAATACAACTAGAAAACAAATGAACATGCATAAGTGCTAGTATATATACATATGTATACTCCTATGTATGTTATAACATAATGTCTTTAAAATAAAACAAATAAAAAAAGTGGATAAAACATACTCCATGTCATTTAAATGAATTGTCTTTACACCAATTGATTTTAAATCAATACATATCTAGTTTAGTTTCATTAGAAATGATCATTTGTTGTTTAATAATAAGAAAAATTTTGTTCTTCGTTTTAAAAATATCCTATAAATACGTAGTTTTAGATTGTAAACAAAAGATTTTTAATTTGAGAAAATTATCAGCTTTAATTTCTGTATATAACGATGCCTATAAAACTATTTCGGTCAAAGAAAAAAAACTTAATATTTACGTTTGTTTAAAATAGAGTTGATAATTTTACGAGTACATATAATTCCATTATAAAATGAAAAGAAATCATAAAAATATGAAACATAAAAATAAATTAAATTAAATCCGATCTTATCTCTACCTAGTCAAAAAAAAAAAAAGATGTTTTAAAAATTCGTTATAAGTTGATTAAATAGCAAAACCACGTTTTTGCTCTTCTATAAATTTCTACATATAGACGACAGTCATATGGAAAATAACTTAATGGAAAATAAAATAAAAATTTTAAGATTTTCAACCGCAATCAAAAGAAAAAAACAACAAATTAAGTGTTGTTATCATTTAAAAGAATGAAATTTTATTAAAGTATTAAATTTCTAGTAAAACCATATGTAAATTATGTTATCATTTTAAATAATTTGTGTACATACATATTTACTTATGACAATTAACATAAAATTTTCTTAACAATTTATAAATTTTCTTTAATAAAAATGCGAAATTTTCACTTTTTCAAGTAGTAAAAGAAATATGTATGTACATATATTGATAAGAATCTTCTAAATAAGTTTAAACAAAACTTTTAATTATATTAGTGAACTATTCTTATAATGCGTATAATTTTATAATCAACTATTAGATCTTAAGTGGTCATTTGTCATGAGAAGCTGAAAATGAATGAATTTTTACGTAAACCTTGACGATAAGGCAGGCGCTTATCAAGCGAATAACCTTCTAAATTTTATGAGTTCCCTAAGTATACCTAGAAACAATAATAAAAATTGTAGAGATTTTCGACAACTCCTTAACGGAGTTACATATTTTGTTTTGAAGCAGTTATAAAATGTTTTAAAAATATTTTCATCGTAAGGAATCTTTTTTTTATCATCACAAGAAAAGTAAAGAAATTCGTTTGGTAGGTGGGTAGGTAGAAGGCGAGAACGCCTATCTGCATACATATAAGGGATACCAACTAGTATACTCTATATAAGAAATCTATAGCTTTAACAAACTTCGTTAACTTCTTCCACAGTATTAGGATCTTCAACTAACGATGTCTGTGCAATAACATAAAAAGTGTTCCGTCATTTCGATGTCTCACATTGACTCACAAACGCCTACTTTCTCAGTTTACTCAGAATATTCGCTTCCTCATTACCCACCACCCTTTGATGATTATACCTAATATAATGCACATCATTCCATACCTGGAGAATCTCATATTAAACGCTTATCTGAATCGGTTTGATGGAGAACTGTGTCTCCAATACCCTTGTACGTGATCTCCTCATTACACCATTTATCGTAAGAAATTCATTAGAATTCAATCTCCTTAGTTCTCATAAGTGTTTCCTTAAGGTTAGAGGATATAGAAAATCAATAAATTTTGGAAATATGTACATCATCTATATCAATTTGTATGTGCATATAACGTGGCATTATAAAAAAAAAATTATTTTATGATGCAATAAATACCTGTTTAGCAAAGTAAAAAAAAAAATAAAACGAAATTGCTAATCAACAACGAAACTGATCGAAAATATATTCGAAATAAAAATTTTGAAGCTGATTAGTTGACGGTCAACGATTAAGAAAAACATCACGTGAATTATTGTTATTATTTGTGTTTTCAAATACCTTCAATTTGTATCATTAATTTTACTTGTCAACTTGCTTTTTTGAGAGACTTAATTTTACTTTTCATTTTACAAAAAAAAAAAAAAAACAATAAAAAAAAAGAGTTCAACAACAAGTTAAACAGTTAATAAAAATCTTAAATTCTTATCGCTGTCATTATCGTCATCTGAATTTGTTTCTTCTGATAACATGCCATGATATGTATTATAAAGTCAACAATTTTGTTGATTTTCATTTTTCTATGGTTGGTTTTTTTCTTCCATTAAGTTTCTTTAGTTAATAACTAACAATCATAATCTAATGTCGGCGGCTGGCCTTAAGCGCTTGTTTAAATTATTTTCACATTGTTACTAACGCGTTAAACAAAAGGTAAATTTCTTATTTTCTAATTTTTTTGTATTTTACTCCTCCACTTGTAAGAGTTAAAAAATAATTTCTATAAACGTTAGTGTTTAACTAAAATTAAATAATTGAAGGTTTTATTGAAAATTATGGTATAATTTATTTCGGTGGCCCAATAAAATTATCTTTAAAATGCTATAAGTCGTATTACGGCAACCAGTACAGGTGCCATTGACAACCTAACAGTTAAGAGTTTTCACATGCACTTCTACAACATCATAACAGTGTCTACAGGTATAAATTCATTATTTCTGGTTTGTAAATCGAGCAAAGTCAGCGTATGATAAGATATAAAAAAAACGAATTCGCTTTCTACTACATAGCCAAAGCATTAGATTAAAAATTAACTACTGATTAAATCAGCATTTATTGGACTTATCAGCCCACCATATATAAACTAAAACAGTGCCGTAATGCCATTTTAAGATTTCTGTTAATAAAATCAAATAGTGAATGGTGGTGGTGATACGATATTATACTATATAGTAAGCAAGTGTATATTTATTGTTATTATTAGGATTTGATTGTTGCTGGCACAAACATTTGTTGTAATACTCGTATAAAAACATATGCATATTGAATGAACGAAATTTGTGAAAGTCTCAGAATCAACAAAAATCAATATATAGTGGGCAGATTTATTGTTTTGGGAATTTTTTTGTAACGTAAACAAGACTTATCTCAATCGACAAAGTGTGTCGTAAAGGAAATGTACGAATCATTCACTGCATTGCACTGACTGTTCATTGCCCCTTAATATTGTTATTTGAAAGTAACATATATTAATAAATATCTCATTTAAATATTGCTGTGATAATAAATAATACAATAAAATTGGCCAAACAAAGTCATGTTTCTTATCTTGTTAATACGTAATATCATTTTAAAAAGTTACTTATTAATTACAATAACTTTTTTATATTACAAAAATATAATTTATTACAAAAAATTAAATAAAATAAAATATACAGATATGGCATAATTAATAGCAGTATAAATTAAAGCGACATGTATTAGCAACGCTGTTTTTCGATAAGAAATAATATTGCTTTAATATTGTTTTAATACTTAGCTCGCCTAGTATTATAAATAAAATTTCTAATTTTAAGTGATTTTTTGTTATCAAAAAATTCGATTTTTCTTAATAAGATCAACACTCAGGGAATAGCTCCAACTTTCGTTAGAAAAACTGAAAGTAATAGAAGGGAAAATGTAGTACTGTGCCTTAAATTGACATTGAACATTTTTTTAATCGTATTGTTTAAAACTAAATCAAATACATACATAATGAAGAAAAAGTATTTTTTACATGGAAATGTTTAGAAATATACGCGTTTTTATACGCAAGTAATGGACTACACTGTAATTACTTTTTGTTTTGTTCTTGAAATGAAAACAAGAAAATCACCTTATGCACTTACCCCCAAAAGCCACACACACACATACATGCCAATAAAATATTGTGTGTGTTTATTGCAATGGATGACGTTTTCATTCATGCTTAATTTTGTATGCTTATGAGTATGTGTGTACAATTGAACATACATATGCACACATATTTAATTCTTTATCATTGATTTGTTTATTTATATTTTATTTACCAACAATAATAATAATAATATTAATTAGTTAATAAATAGAATTACTGTACATGCATACATACATACCCTACACCGTATTAATGTAGCACTGTTGTTGTCCAACAAAATCTTCACATTCAATGGCAAAATTTATTACACTTCTATTTTATATTTTAAGTTTAATTTACTTTCAATTTGTTATTGTTATTGTTGTTTTTAATATCAATTTTACAAACACGTGGTTTAAAACATTGACAATAATTAACACAACGATAATAATGTGAATTAAATTACGAGATAGAAAATTAAGCCGGCGTTAGAGAAAAACAAAACGTAAACAAAAATAAAAACAAACTATCGAGAGAGTTGCCATTGCCATGCAGCTTTGTAAAGTAGTGGGTAAAGAAGAACTGAGTATGAGAAAAACGCACAACATTTGACGAACAGTAAATAGTATGCTTGTGTGTGTGCATACAATACATGTTTAATAAGATTGAATTTGTTTTATATCAAATTTTTTTAATTAAATTTAAACAAATCTAATGTATAAAATTCTCGTGTCACGGTGTTAGTGGTTAAACTCTTCCGAAATGGATCGACTGATATTCATGAAATTTTGTGTGCATATCGGGTAGGTCTGAGGATCGGACAACTTCTATTTTTCATATCCCTAAATGTTAAGAGGGTATGGCAAAAAATATGTAGGTACATATCGATCGTAGGCGAATAAAATTTGGTGCGTATGGGAATGGCAACCCTCCCCCTTCTAGTAATACCTATAACTCTTAAACTACTGAACCGATTTTAAACATTCTTTTTTTGTTCCAAAGCTTATCAGGTTTAGAAGGTTAAAAAAATCCATATAACAAAAAGTAGGCGTGGCAAACCATCTAAAATTGAATATTCAGGGACATAGCGATCGTATACGAATGCAATTTAGTGGGTGAGGTCCTAGAGTCGACAATCCTCTCCCTTTAAGAGATACTATAAGTCGGCTAATTCGATGGTTTAAAGCTACATACATATGTACATATATAACATGTATGTCTGTTAGTTTTTGTTTTGGAGTGATTATAACAACTACAACATCATCAGCGCTACCCGTTATTCGGACCTCTTATTGTTATTCTTTGTATGTCTCACCTAAATAATGTATGGACTTCGATTAAATTTTGGAATAGATAGATCTGCGTACCGTAGAACATATATGGTTTACGTTTTTCTTTTTAAGACGTACTCAGAGGGGGTGGTATAGGAGCTATTTCTCCCTATTCCCAACTGTCAAACTGATTTTGGTTAATTTTGTTGGTGCCTTAACACAACTTCAGATTACATACCCGCACATTTATAGTAAGTTAGTTATTTTTGATATTTTAACTGTTTTATGCAGCGTATTACAATAAATATATAATGTGACCTGTTGTGGGCAATAAAAAAAAACAATTTTGGGAGGGACGAAGTTCGCTTTGTTAGCTATTAATTATATGAAAAGAAAATATTGAAAATATTTAAAAATTAATACGCATTTTCATAATTTTTTTTTTATAAATTATATGATTTATGATTCGGGAATATTTTTTTATACTTTTAAATTTAAATTTGACAAATTTTTATTTTGGCAACCAAATTAACGCTTCCTTTTGTTCGGAAGCTGGTTAGAAATCTTTATTCATTCAATATGCATATTATAAAATTAATTAATTTTGGAACACAATTAATTTTTTATATCTCATTTTCCTTTTGAAATATAAATTTTTTTTTTATTAAATTTATTGGCAATAACAGAATAAAAAGGTGAACAGCACTTGAATGTAATGATTCATTTCGAAAGGACCTTTGATCTATTTAGCATATAGCCTATTGGAATACTATATAAGATATTATTATTAAATTCTTTTTTTCTTATAGATTTTACTCTTTTTTTTATTATTATTTTGAAATTGCGAACAAAAGAAATTACAAAATGTTTTCTTTGTGGAAAATTGAAATTATGGCTTAAAGCCAATATTTTTTTTCTTTTGTTAATTTTTTAGTCGATAAAAAATGTATGAAAAGAAATTGTCATACTCGTGTTCTTTTCTTTTTTTTATTATTAAAATATTAACATGTCATTTAATAAACAATGTATTTGGGTGAAATAATTATTTTTTTTTTTATTATTATTATTAAATTATTTTTTACAGATAATCGAAAGGAATTAATTACTGTGTCAAAATCGTAGAATATTTAAAAAAAAAGGAAAATCATTAACATTTTATAAAGTCATAGAAAAAATGAATTGCGCTTTTACTTTAATTGTCTTTCTTTTTCAATAAAATATTTGTTTTGGGATAGTTATGTTATACCATATTTATGTGTATTTATAATTATTTATTATGATTAATATGCTCAGCACATAGGTACATACATACATACATATGTATTTATGCAAATAAGTTAAAAAAGAAACAAAAAATTAAATAAATAAATAAATTGTTATTGAATTTATAAGTGTATTGTAAAAACATATGTACGTATGTATACAAAATGTATGTATTTTTAAATGTACGACCAATAATAACAATAATAATAACAATAGACAACCAAAAATACCAAAAAAAAAAAAAAAAGTTGAAACACAATTATAAAAACAATTCTGTATAGGGCTTCCTTTCGTCACACTTGTTAATTTATACAAAAAACCCATAATATTGAATTTTGTTTTGTTCTTCTTTCACTATTTCATCTTCCCATTTGGTATTTGCAGTTTTATGCCAATTCGCTGTAAATGGCAAGAACAACAAATTTTTGCAATAAAAAAATAAAACGAATTTAAACGAAAACCTAACAATTATTCAAACTCTTTTTTAAATATAACGGTCGGAATTCATATACATACATACATACATACATATGCTCTCTTGTATACGAAAACTTTACATATGTATGTCGCATGTAAAAACACGTAATCGTAGTAAACCAAGCTTTAAAGATAATGAATATCATAGGGTTTACATGTTATGTTAGCACAAACAATATCTAAAAACTCTTAATTGCTTTTGTTTTAGATAATATTTTAAATAATTAAATTGTTTCTTTAATTTTTTCCCATTCCATTCTATTTTAGAATAATAAATGGCAACAACAAATCAAAATCAAAATCATCGAACTGCAGACGAACCGGCTGCCTCTGAATCTTTGGTTAACAAAGTTATAGATGAATCAGATGAAGTTGATAAATCAACAGCAGCTGTTGTCATACCACCCGATAGCGGTTGGTCCTGGGTGGTTATGATAGCATCGTTCCTCTGCTGTACCGTCATTGATGGTATAGTCTTTTGTTCCGGTTCTCTTATACCACCACTCGCCGAAGAATTTAAGGTGCCAGATGGCTATGTGGCATTTGTATCGTCTCTGCTTAGCGGTTGTTATCTAATGGCTGGTCCATTTGTAAGTGCATTGGCCAATCGATTTGGTTTCCGGCCTGTAACTATAGCTGGTGCTTTATTTGCAGCTGGCTGCTTTATTGTATCCAGTTATGTTCAAAGTGTAGAAGTTCTATTCATAACGTATGGCGTTTTGGGCGGCATTGGTTTCTGTATGGTTTATATACCGGCTGTTGTCATTATTGGTTTTTACTTTGAGAAATGGCGTGCATTGGCTACTGGCTTAGCCATGTGTGGTTCAGGTGTTGGTACCTTTGTTTTTGCACCTTTAACCAATTTTCTACTGAAAACATACAGCTGGAGATCCACAATGCTGATTCAAGGTTTCATTATTATTTCGTGTTCAATATTTGGTTTGGCCTTCAGACCGATTCAACCACTTACATTAGCAGTGGCTGACATTGAGGAAGAAGAAAAGAATAAAAAGAATGGTCACGGCAATTCAGTTGCACCAAAGCCACAATTTGCTACAACTGCGTTTAGTAAACCTTTGCCCGAAGGTCGCTTTGCCTACTCTATGCCCAATTCAGCACATAATACCTATGTAGGTGCCTCGCCAAAACATCACTATCCCACGGCTGCTGAAGTGTTTAAAGGAGCAAATTTGGAACGCCGTCTTTCGGGTGTATCGGGCAAGGGAACGGAGCTCAAGAATCTACGTAAATCTCAACCCACAACACCTAATGGTGACACTCAGCAAATGCCTTTCAATCTCCACAAGGAATTGACCACAGTCGGCGAAAACGAGGAAGAGACTGAAAATGAAAACTTGTTGGAAACCGAGGTTAAACCAACTATTGTACAAGGTCGCCGCCACACTGTGTCCGGCAGGCGTCCACCAAATATTGGCAGTCGCAGCAATGTCGGTTCACAAGATGCTGTCAACACAAGCGTCACTAGACCTATGTATCGTGATGATATTTTCTTCACCGGCTCCCTTACACGCATACCCCAGTACCAATCGCAATCATCCTTGGCTTACCATATGTCCGTTACCCGTCTACCCACCAAGCAGGAGGAGGAGGAAGTGCGTTCAAAAGGTTGTCATTTATGTCCTGAAGCCGTACGCCGTACTTTGTCTACCATGTTGGATGTAACACTCTTAAAGTCTCCATCATTTATGTTATTGGCCTTCTCCGGTTTCTTGACCATGATGGGATTCTTCGTGCCTTTCACATACTTAGTGCCCCGAGCCAAGGCAAATGGTATGGATGAGGGCGTGGCAACAGGTGTTGTTGCCGGCATCGGTTTAATCAATACCATTGCTAGGATAATGTGCGGTTCCATCACTTCGTTCCCCAGTGTCAAGCCATTGCTGTTGAACAATGTTGCCATTACAGCTGGTGGTATTGCAACGATTTTAAGTGGTGTCATCGTCAACACTGCCAGTCAATGGACGTTTGCTGTATTTTTCGGCTTTTGTATTGCTTGCTTCTCGGCATTGCGCTCAATCATAGCTGTCGAAATGATTGGTTTAGAAAAACTAACAAACGCTTATGGTTTCCTGATGTTGTTCCAGGGTATAGCTGCTACCGTAGGCAGTCCCATTGCCGGTGAGTCAAAAACGTTCCACTTTTTTATGTTTAAATCCAATACCATATTTAAACATTATCGACATACGCATAAACCGCATATACACACACCAAACAGTATTGGTCGTAACTAAAATTTTGATAAGATTTTTTTTAATTTTTAATATTTGTAATAAGGAAGTAGTGCCTAATAATTGAAATGCCACGAAGTAAATTGTAAAATTTATAATATTTGACAAGAATCAATTCAATTCAAGTCTGTTGAAACTAAAATTATTATCGACGATAGAATATCTTCCCTAGCCATGCCATAAGTTGAGTGAAAAATTCAATCTTATTGAAGAGTATTGTATTCATGACCGATACTGTTGTTATATATCATAATACATATAGACGTTAAAATTAAATAATTTATTAAAAATTGTATTCGCATGTATGTCTTACAGGTGGATTGTATTCTATGACTAACAGCTATGATGCTTCGTTTTACTTTGCTGGTGGATTAATATTGGTGTCGGCCTTCTTGTGTTATCCCTTGACTAGGGTATCCAACTGGGAGAAGAGGAAGAATGAAGAAAAGGCTGCACAAGCATTACCTCAAGCCTAAATTTAATATTAATTAGAATATTAATAATTAAATAAAAATAACAACTGCAATCCTAGACTTATTACACTTAAACACAAACACAAACATAAACAAGAATTAAAAGTTGTAAGAAAGCAAGGCAGAAGGATAGTAAAATATTTTGTAATAATTTATGTTTCTTCCTTATACTTAAAGCAGGAATTAAAGTTTAAATAGTTAAGAAAACAAAAACACTTAAGAACACATAACTAACAATAATCTAAAATCAAAAAAAAAAAAGAAAACAATTTTCTTTAATATTTTTTTGTTTTTTTGTTATTAATTAAAAAGGATTTTTTTTTATTAAGTTATTTAAAAGAAAGTTAAAAGAGAATATTGAACAGCAAACAAAATTAAAATTAAAAAAAAAGAAAATAAAGAATTAAAATAAATTACCACTGAAGCACTTAGTTTTAAAAACTTGCCTTAAAATATTTTTTAATAATAATAATAATAATGATAATAATAATAGAAAACAATGAAAAATTAAAAAAGGTGATCAATTAAGACTGATACAGGTTTTATTATTTTTATTGCAGTTACGTTTTTTCTTTATAGAGTTTGTAAAAAAATTTAAAAAAAAAATCATACAAAACAAAATACTGAGAATTAACTTTAAAAAGAAAACTACAGAAGAAATTATTTAGCAAAACTAATTAAAAAAATTAATAAAAACTAAATGAATAACTTAAGACTACCTGAAAACGAATGTTATGAAATGTTCTGTAACAGAATACTATGTAATAGAGTCATATACTTACATACATATATACATACACTTATACGTAAAAGTTTATTAATAAGTATAGCATTTTATATTTACAGACACATAAATCTACATACATATTCTCCTATTGAAACGAAACAAACTTTTTAAGTACATACACACATACATGCATACATATGTATATTATTTTTAAGAAGTCTTCGTATACAATTTGATTGATCCCTTTTTAACAAAAATTTTAAATTAAAAAATAAAAACAAAATTAAAAAAAAAATTATACTTTTTTCTTTAAAGTACGCTGTTGATCAGCTTTATGAATAAAATTATAACAACAAAGAAAATACTTGTAGCAAAATTAGAGTCGGTCGGTATATGTATATCGACTATCCGTTTAATCTTAAGCACTTGCGACTCAAGGTTTAAGCCAACAAAAAAAAATTCATAACACATGCTTTGAATGGATTTTGAACAGGAGGTGACTGATATCTGTTCATGCAGGGCATTGCGTTGGGATATAGGAAAGATAATTACAGGAGAAAGGAAAGAAATATTAAAATCTGTTAATTTAGACATTAAAACATCGAGTCAACCAAGCAGTAGTTTTTGAACAGTCGCGATATTATTGACAAACTGCATATCATCAAATAATTCAACACAAGTACATATTATTGTCGACAAAAAAATTATCATGCGCCTAAAGTTATGCTAAATTTGAATGGCCTACTCTTTTAATAACAATTAAAGAGAAATGAAAATTAACAATTGCTTACATACATTACACACACATACATACATTATATTATATAAAATACATTACATTATTTACATACAATAATGATAAAATATTTCAATTCAAATTTTACATTTTCTATCAACAAAATCTAACAAGTGCTTCTGGTTATTTACACTATCTAATAAGTTTTTATCGAATAAATCGAAAGTGCCTTCCAATAAAAGTTGTAAAATAATAATTGAATTAAATATATTTTAAAAATATTAAACATACATTTTTTTTTTAATTTTAAAATTTATATTTTATTTGCAATACTAGTTTTTTATTTCAAAATTAAAAAAAAAAACACATAAACTAATTTAAAATTACTCTTAAGAAGAGATGCTTAACTTTTTATTATTAAAAAATTGTTTTTTTTTCTTAAAAAATAATAAAAAAAAAATAAATTTCATTAACTGTTTAACATTATACATATTTTAAACGAGTTGTACGAAAAAAGAAAACCATATGTACCCAACAATATATTGTTGGCATTAGAGATTAAAATGTTAAAAATAGTTTTAGTAATTTTGTTTTGTAATGAATTTATTTATAAAAATAAAAGAAAAAATTAAACAATAAAGAACTAATAAGTCTCAATAAACAATTATTTGATTTTTCTTTTATTTGTATTTCAATATTTAACGCAAAATAGTTACTTTCTCTATACATGTACATCATACATACACACATATGTATGTGGTATGTAACATGTATAAAAAGTTGTATAACAAAATGAAAGTAAATAAAATATGTTAAATTATTTCGATTTCCATTCTATTGTAAAGTTAATGTTCGATCAATCTTTATTCTAACAAGTTCAAATTTTTTAGAAAAAAACCAACAGGTGGTTTTAGAGCAAAAAAAAAAAAAAATATATGAATACGTAAAATCACAAATCAATGTAAATGTAACAGTGCAACTGAAAATACTCTTTTTCAATTTGTTTTGCAAAATTTAATGAAGGACTAGATATAAGTTAATATCTTAATAGTAATATATTAATAATAAAGATGGTTTGTAATCTTTAAGCTTTAATGTGGATGATGAGTTTACTTCTCCTGATTTAGACTATTAATGAATTCTTCAAGCTTCTCTTGGATTTGTCGTACTTTAACTGAAATTGATAAGAATAAAGATGTAGTAATTTTTTTTTTTTAATAAAAAATATTAAAACTTAATACTCACTTAATTCCTCTGCCAATGTTACACGTTTGCCTGTTAATAAATGAGCCTTCTTTTCGTCGTCTTCGCTAAACTCATCTAATACATCTTTAATTTCTCTATCTAGTCTTCTGGCTTCACGATTTATGACCTGTTGACGCAAAGCGTTTCCAGTCACTCGTATCACTTGCTGTATACGCCAAAATAGAACTACATCGCTGCAATTGATCTATAATTTATACAGGATTATTACAACTCATACTTATTGTTTTTTTTGTTTTGGTTTGAACTTCCATTATAACTTACCACACATTCAGAGCCTTGTTGGCTGTAAAGATAGTAGGCCTTACGACAGTCATTTGCTCTTTGTAAGGCTTGTTTAAGGAAATGTCTGAAAATAAAAACAACAAAAGATTTGATTATAAACAAAGCTTTTTAACCCCAAACCCAAATCGATCGTTCAAAACTGAAACTACATTTTCCCGAATTAATGTTTAATGTACCCAGAGAGCATTACTATTACCCCTAAAGCAATATTATTTTACTGACCTTCTATAAACGGGAAACCAGGTTTGTCTAATATAGTCAGTATCAACCTCGACGCCCTCTCTCTGTAAATTTTTGCGTACTGTTGTCAATTCATCATATGTTAATGTTGGCAAATGTTTCTTAAATAAATAGAATAAAAAGTTAATGAATTTTCCCTTGTGACTCTCCAAGTAATCCTCTGTGTAATCATTTACAACTTACATCATCATTTCTTAATATCTTATCCAATTCAGATTTTACATGTCTTCGTTTGCTTTGGTCTTCTGTCAAAGATTTCCAATGGGTTATGCGAGTAAATTGTCCAGGACCAAACATTTCACTTAAGGTCTCTTCAGTCAAAGCCAATTTAGCTTTTACTGAAGTTTCCAAAAATTTAACTGCTTGATCCCATTCAGATTTATCGTGAACGAATCGATCTTCCAAAGTATTCAATTGAATAACACGTAACATATCAATTGCCTTATCTTCCCACGAATGTCTACGTATAGCTTCGTCTACAACGGCACCTTTTAGATTATCAAATATATCGTCGTGATCTGGTGACTTTTTAGCCTTTTCCATAAGAGTTATGAATTCCTTTTGTAGTGTTTCCCAACCTTTAAAAAATAAACATCAAACAAGTAATATATCTTGTCATTTATCCAGTAATGTATTTATTTTATACTAACCTGCTTCCACGGATTTGGCTGGTAAAGCCTGTTCAGCCCATTGTCTTAATTTAATGTCTACCATTGTGTTAAAAGAATCTTAAAAATATTATAAAATTATAATTAATACTTTCGGGCGATTATATGTACGTACTAAATACATATAACGTACATGTGTTATTAGTAAATAATAAGATTATGAATTAAAATGGAAAAAATATGATAAAATAATGAACAAAAGGAAATCAATATCAAAAATATGTCATTTCTCCAGAGTTATATGTAATGCATCTTAAATGTTTGTGTAGATTTAATATATTGTGTTATATGTGGTATCTGAGGCATGGAAAATACAGGATGGCATGAATTCTTATCAAATCAACGTTTAATGAATTTTTTCTTAGAATTTTAATCACGATTGCCAGAGAGAGAGAAGTGTTATAATACAATAGAATTTTAATTACTGTTGATTTAATAGAAGTCATAAGAAAATTATAAAGATTTCTAAACAAAGGTACAAAAATTAAAATCCTATAATTGCATATCATGCCGGTATTATAAAAGAAATTTTGACAAAATTATTTTATTAACATGTAGGCATATTTACAAGAGTTCCTAAGAAACAAATAAGAAATACTTTTTCTTTTACAGTCTTAGTGGAGATTAGGGCAAGTTGTTTTGCGAAGTATCATTGATTTTGACATTCAAATGTCATCACTTTAATTTTAAAACACTTAAATGAAAGCTTGATTATGTTTTGCTATGTCCGATGAAACAAACTAAAAATAATATAACATAATATTACTTTGAGAACCTGACTGTGCCGCCGGAAGATAGATATTTTCAAATACATAATTTGAAAGTTTCTCCCACAGCTTTTCATTTAAAGCTTCCTCCCATTTCTTGGCAGAAATTTGAGATAACGTGACAACTTCATCTAAAATTTCGCCTTTAGCCTTGTCAAATAGTTCATCACGACCAGATTCGCGCAGTCTGTAAGAACGTAATTGTCAGACATGTTGCAAGAAATATTAAATAACCCACCTGGGGAAATTGTTCTTCCACTCGGTTTCCAAATTAAAGCGTGTGGCCTTAAAAGCATCAGCCTGTTGCTCTATCGTCTCTCTAACCATTTTCCAAAACCGATCGGAAACAGCTAAACTAAGGTTACGACTGGTGACTTGATGTGGCATAATAACACCTCGACGTCTTTGAAATTGCAAACATAAATACATTAACATCGGGTTTTCTTTTTCTTTTCTTTTTAAATTCAAATACTTACTGAAACAATTTAGAATTTTTAAAAAAGTCTTCTTCATATTGCCTTATGGCTTCTATGCTGTCATCCTTTCGTCCTCTACCAGTGACAACTGCATAATATCCTAAAGCTTTCATAGGGAATAGTTTTCCAGAGAGAATTTTTCTTATCTGTTTAAAAGAAAAAAAAACAAAATTAAAATAAATTTTATTTCAATGCAAATCATTAGTTATTACCCTGTCCGGATCGGCTAATTCTTCAGCTAAATCCACTTTTGTGAGTACGAAAATAGTGCGACGTCCCAAAGGATCGCATTGCATTACCAAATCTGTAACATTGCTACGTTCAGCATCTACAGAACCATCTTGTATGCATAAAATTATAGCATTTGGATTACTCATATAATGTTTGGTCATTTGATGTATAGAATCTTTCGTGTCTGAAGCCATATCCACAGTCATTGTCTGCATAAAAAAAAAAACTTATTTCAAGTATTGAACCATTATTAAACTAACGCATATACATACGTACCGATATAATACCAGGCAAATCGACTAAAACCATACGTTGCAAACCAGGGCCCTTAACAGTCATTGAAATAACTTCATTGCTAACAGTTTTGCCGCCTCGTACGGAAGCTCGCATACGAAATTCAACTTCGCGTCTTAATTCAGCCAAATCCGATTCTTTATTTAAATCATATTCTCGATCAGAATCACGAAATTGTGCCACGTGATAAGGACCCTCTGCTAAAGTCACTTTTACTGGAGCTCTTGTCATCATTTCTCCACTACCACGTGGGAAAATACGTGCCTTGGCTATTGATTCCAAAACCGACGTTTTACCACTACTTTGATCGCCTACAACAACAACACGAGGCAAATGATCGGCCATAGAATAGCTGGTATCATAGCCCGAGAGTTCATCTAAAACTTCAGAATACATATCGATGAGAGACTTCTTAATTTTTTTAGTGGTGGTCTTTTTATTTTGTTTCAAAATCAAATACTTGCTGACGCAATTCTCGATTTTCCTTTTCCATTTTTTCCAATTCTTTTTGATATTTAATTTGAACGTTCATAATTTCAGTTTGTAAGCTCTCAACTTGGGTTTGTAACGTTTCTGCAATTGTCCAATTGATTTACATACAAAAATATATAAATGAAATAATAATTGAAATATTTAAATAAGACTTACCATATTTTTTGCGACTTTCATCACCAGAAAGACTTAAGGCAGCTACGGTTGTTTTTGATTTGATATCATCTTTTGCTAAACCAGAAAGGGTAATGAAAAGGGAGAAGAAAAATAATAATTTAATTATATTTTATGTAAATTTATCTCTCACTTTAAAATCTTGTTCTATGTAGTATGTATTAATATTAAAAAGGAAAGGTAAACATACATTCAATTTTATTAGTTCCTTGATAATCGGCTGCCTCAATAGCGTCATCCAAACGGTTATCGAACCATTGCCTCCATTCGTCTAATTTATCTTCCCCAAGTCGTTTTAGTCTGGGATCTGTATATGTGAAAGCATAAACCCATATTTTTTTAATTCGTATGTTCAGTTAAATGATGTTTGCTTTTTTTTTTTGTACTATTAACTAGAACTTGTACTTCTTGTTCATACTGCAAATATGCTGATATTTTACATATAATTCAATAAGAACTAAAAGGATACAACACATATGTATTTATATATTGTACGATATTATTAGTAGAATTTGCGGTTATGAAAAATGAACTAATTGTATTGCTTTAACTAATCTGTGCTGATTTAAGCTGTGAATATAATGAAATAAGAAAAATATATTTATAACCCATCGATCACATCACCAAGCAAAATTTGCTTTAGTATGGAAATATAAAAGCTCTAATAACATTAATTCAAATAGAACATTTAAATAAAAAATATAGATAATAAAATCGAAAATTATTTCCTTCAATATACGAGTAGAATTTATTATAATTGTAGTAACTAATCACATATGTAGCAAATGAAATTATATAATCGTCAGTAGAGAGAATTATCTTCTGGTAAAATTAAATTAATTATTATTAAGATACTTTAAATATATCCCTTATGTAATATTAGCTGTTAGTTACAAACCTAAAAAATGTGACTAAATAATATGTTATTCACTATTTTTTGGATATGTGTACATGGTATACTTGGGCGTCATTTTAAAGTGAGAGATAAAAACGATTTATTGATATTTAAATAAGATTCGTTAATACGTACCAATTTCAATGACGTCCTTAACGGCACCTCCAATTTCAATAAGAGGTCTTTGAGAATTGGCTCCACTTTTCGCCCTGAGGCAAAGCCTCTTCAAGCCATTTAAGATCGGGTAAACCATCCTTCCAGTCTTCATATTTCTTAAAGCCAATGTTAAATAGAAAATTTGTATGCAGTACAATAGATAAAACTTACTTTATTTAAGGTCATGCCGCCACCTATGGCACCGCCCAACAATAAATAGCGCAACTTGAGAGCCCCTCTTAGGATTCGTACCACTACCATGCCATAGCCACGATTTGGAGGAATTGTCCAGCCGCGTGGACTTAAGGGCACTAGGAAATCATTGCCCCGATGGTGACGATAATTGCTGCCACTATTCGTGTTCCGTTGATGTTGATAATGATTCCGACCCAGTCTTTGATTTAGAGTGGAATAATTTGTTGCGTGACACGAGACTACTATTTTACTGCACAAATATTTCACGCGATTGCTAGTATCGCTACGTTTTGTATTTGATCGTGTGTTATTAGAAAGAAAAATAAACAAAAACATGAGTATTTATTTATGTTTGTGATCATTTCCTTAAAAATAGAGGCATCGAGATGCCAATATGTTTATTCATTGTATCATCTTCTGAACGTATATATTTTTTCATTCAACTTTTTTGCGAACGCCAATTTCATAATGCGTCCTTCGAATCTTTGCCCGAAATAAACAACTTACCGGTAAGCGATGTTTTTTGTCGCTCGCAACATTCTTTAGTGTGCCTTAACTCCTTTTTACTTTCTACAAACCGTCTAAAGAAAACTCCCGATTTAATCAGAATCTATTTGAGTTAAAATAAAAGTGAAAAAATCTTTTATTCCTTCTTCAGCGGCAGCAAATTTCTGATGATGACATGAGATCGAATTTGTTCTTGTAAAATAGACATCTGTTATGTCAAATTCTATTGGCTCTCTTTCAATGTGTATGTTCAGTGCAAGGAACATAATAATATGAGAGATGCCAGACTTACGAAAATGTTGCTGTTCATATTTCATATCAGCAATTAAAAAAAAAACGCTTGTTTTATAATTAAGGATTTGTCGTAACAAAACGTTTTGGGCATAAACGGCTGGGAGGATTACAGAAATACGTTTTTTCACAATTTATTTGTTATAAATTAGAAATTATTTTAGAACAATTACGAGCTGAATAGTTCGATCGGTGTGGTATGTGTAGCCGACCAATCCCTGGTAGAACACAAACTCTCGAAACTCACTACAATAGACTAGCTCACTAGTCTACAAAAGGCATCTCATTTATTATACAACATTATAAACAATTGAAAATTCATATTAACTTATAAACTTTTTTTCGAATTTGAATTATATTTTTGTTGAATTCCGACCATAGGTAAAAAGTATGACAATGTTAAATGACAAGACACTTTTAAAGGTTCAATCTATACTTTTTATTATTATAATTTTTTTTTAAGAATCTGTATTTTGTTTTGTATTTTTATTTAATAGTTATTACACGAATTATTAATTGTTTTCATTAGCTTTGTTTATTTCTTGTTCTTATTTCTGTGTGACCATTTTATCAAATGTATCGATCATATTTTATAAAATGCCAAATTAAATAAATATTGCATTGATTAGTTAGCTATTTGAAAACAATAGAATGTAAAGGATAATGATTATGATGAGTTAATCGGAGAGCAACAAATTGGTAGTTTTAAGTATTTTTATGTATGTGTGTATGTATGTAATTATGTTGTGTATTTGTATATGTGTTATATATATATATATAAATTTTAATGCACATTTGCGGAGCGCAAAATAGTAAATGTGTACTTTAACTTGAATGTATGTAGGGATGTATGTGTTAAGTCGTATTTTATAAATAATATAGAGTATAGAGATTACACTTAATATTAATATTAAATTAAAAATAATAAACTATGCAAATATAGAAATATATAAGTTTGTATGTTATTATTTTTTTTTTTTCTTTTTTTGTTTTCACGTGTTTTACAGGATTTTTATTCTGAAATTTATGCCTTGTTTTGTTTTTATTTTGTAGTACTAGTCTCTAATAAACAGGCGATAAATCTAAAGATACAACGATGATAGTACGACGAGTACGACACATATTGAATATATGATTATAAAGGTTTGCTTTTCTTTACAAGAATTACTTTAAAAATGTTTTTGTATTTTTTTAATTAAACTGAACTAAACTATTTCTATTACTTGACTTGAGTTCGTATTCATGTTCATCTAAATACTGTATCTTGTTGGTTTTCTTTTTTTCAATTTATTCTTATTGGAGTTACTGTGGCTTTATTTCTGCTTCCACATTTAATTTTCAAATAACAAGGTGGGGAGGACTGAAATTCTTTGCTCCAATTTTAGTTTATTATGAAAAGTTCACTACGGGAAAATACTTGCCTAATTTACGTATTTTTCTTATGGTTACGAAACACTTTGAACTAGTGGCCTGTATAGTTTTAGTTAAGCTCTTCTCCTTTAAAATTAAATCGATTTCTTCTATGGAATTTAATTTGTAAATGCTGCTTGCGGAACTATGGGTATGGGAGGATTTTAAACTACTTGTATTCGAATTGGTTGTACTATCATCACCACCACTCTCAACATTGCCACCACAGATACCGTGTATTTTAAGCGTATTTAGAGAATTCCTCAATTGCTCAGCTTGATTGGCAAAATCTGAATTATTTTCACCGCTACCATCGTTATCATCACATTCCTCTTCCTTAGCTTCAGGAAAGGTGTGCAAATTGAATAGAGAATTGCGTTGTTCGTATGTGTAACGCTCCGTTTCTGAATATGATAGACGATGATGGTAATGATGGTACTGTTGATGACGCATCTCGTATTCTTGAGCCTCTGTAATGCGATCTAGCGATTGACTTTCACGTATTCGTCTTCGTCGAACATTTTGATTAATTGCTGCTAATTGTTTTTTCTCTGTTAAGGAGTTGTGCTTCTCTAGACTATCTTTATTTTGTTGCTTACTTTTATGTTTGTGTGAATGATGTTGATGTGAGTGGTTATGCGAAGTTTTGTTGTTGCGCGTATCTGATTCAGATTTTTGCTAAAATTAAAGAGAACAAACAATTATTATCTATTAGAATTATACAATCCACAAATGAATAATGAATGTTAAAATGTGTTAACAAAAGCTTACCTGATTTTGTCCCTCTTTTTTGTTGCTTACATTAGATGTTGCAATTAAATCATGCCCACTGTGCTGATGTCCAGCTGTGGGAAAACCTTGATCTTGCGAATCGCTGGAGTCATCGTGTGAATCGCGGCGATGCATACGAAATCGTGTTGGTGTATCACCCACTAGTTTGTGCATCTTTTTCTTACTACGACTTTTCGTATCATCGTCAGATGCTTCTGAACTGCTGCATGAAGGCGTGCGTATTTTATTCAATTTCGTGTGTCTTCTATGGGTCAACACAGGATTTTTACCCGGTAAATGTTTTAATTTGCCTATATCAAGCTCTTTCAACCCCCTTAATGTATCTTGCATTTCGAGGGATTTGTCTAGAGAATCATTTTGCTGATGCAGTTCCTTTTCCTCATTGGTTGTATCTTTGTCAATTTGTTTAAGTTTCTGCGCCAGCGCAGCATCAACGGATACAACCATTTTAGTTTGAGTCTCCATATCAGCATCCGCAACAATATCACCCTTATTACCTGATGCAACGACAGACACAACGTTTGCACACTTTTCTTGTACGGAACGATTTAAACGACCATCCGATATTGATTCTCGTCTTGTAACGGCAACTTTCAATTCATTACCTTCACAGGATAGTTCATGTGATGACTCTTCTTCATCCTCTTCACGCACAATACTGCACTTTCTTGTACGTTTGTCCTGTGAATGGGTATGTGAAAAATTAGATTAAAAATTTAATTAATTTTCTTATTTCGTTTTCTGCTTTTATTCAATTATAAAGTCAATTATAAGTTCTAAGAAATCAAAGTGTTTCTTAGGGCTAAATATGTTTAATATAGTAAATAAATATAGAAGTAAGAAAATGGAAACACACCGTTTTAATTTCACTTTGCAGTGGTTCTGGTGCACATACAATATTAATGGGCACCACCATTTGTTTACCACCCTCTAAAGGTTTAGTTTTTTTATCCGGCACTTGAGCACGCCCCACGCCACCAATAATATTTCTTTTTGTATTAGGTCAACATATGAAAAATGTAGGAATTCGGTTTTAGTTATGATTGTGTTTTTTTTTTTTTTTTTATTTGACAACAAAAAAACTTTTGTATTTAGAAAAACACAAATTATTAATGCAACTTACTTCTTCCCTAGGGCCAAGTGAGGATTTTGTTTTAAATGATGTTCTTCTCTTCGTTTACGTAAACGCATTTCAGCCAGTAAGAAATATGTGGCTGTTATGTGATTATATTTATCCTTATCTAACGCTCTAAAAATTTGGAAATTTTATGTAAATATCACTTGTAGGCAAAATGAACAATTGAATTTTGTTTTCTTAAATATACAAGTTTTATAACGTTACTTACTGCAAAATATCGTCCTTGGGTGCTATATTGCCGTTTACCATTTTTTGTATAATGAAAGCATGATCTTCTTCACTTAACTGTTCACGACTTATTAAAGGCAAATAGTCTGTACCATCCGCTTCTGCTCCTTTTTTAACCCAAGGGTCCGAAGCTATTTCTTCGAGTGTAGCACGTTTTTTAGGATCCCTTACTAGCATGGACGCTATTAAATTCCGACAAGCTGCTGAAACTTGTGCCGGAACTGTATATTTACAATCCATAATCATAGTTAACGTTTCGGAATCATTAGCCTTTTCAAATGGAGGCTGCCCACACACCAGCATATACAGAATAACGCCTAACGACCAAATATCTGAAAAAAAAATGTTTTATTATGTCAAATACAAATGAAACTTTCGCTTATAAGGTATAGAGTAATAACTAAAGCATGACGATTGTTTCCAGCTTTAAAAAAATAAATTAAACTTCTCATTCTGATTTAACTATTTTTACGTAACATACTGGATAGTAATATTTTAAATTATGCATAATAACAATCTCTTTGAAAGAATAAATATGCCTATTAAATCTGACATCACAGAAAATATCATTGATCCTTTGTTTTCTAACAACCCTTTGGAATGCAACAAAAAATATGTAATTTTTTGAGTGTATTCTATTTCGTACCATCCGCTTGCTTACAACAATTAAAGAATCAACATCGCAATGATAATTTTCACTTTCAATTACGATTACTGTACAAATTTTGTAATTCCAGTTAGAAATTTCTTCAAATTAGTGAATTTATTGGATAATCCCCTTCCTTAGGAAATCTTTATAAGTACTTAATGGGTTTTCTTTTGCAATCCAATATGCATTTAACTTAGTGATTAACTTACCTACAGCTGGCGCATCATACGAATCACCCAATAAAATTTCCGGAGCTGAATAAGCTAAACTTCCACAGAACGTTTCCAATTTTTGTCCCGGGGAAAATTTATTACTAAAGCCAAAGTCAGTTAGTTTAACAACGCCCAATTTTTCAAAGAACACCACATTTTCTGGCTTAAGATCTCTGCGATGAGAAATAAAAATAATGGCTTTATAAGTTTTTGGGATTTTCTCTAAACATTTGCAGTGAATTTAAGTTTTTACCTGTGTACAACATGCAACTGATGACAGTAGGTGATGGCACGCAATATTTGACGAAAATATTTACGGGCCACCTGTTCACTTAGACCACCATCATGTTTCATGATGTAATCGTAGAGATCACCGCCATCGCCCAGTTCCAAAACTAAATATAATTTTGTTTGCGTATCGATGACTTCATACAGACGTACAACATGGGGATGTTGTACCAATTTCATGCATCTATTAATAAGTGAGTGATATTTAATTACACACTTGGGTTAACGATTTATCTTTTACTTAAATTATAGCTATTGTTGCTTATCAAACTATTTGACTTACCTTACTTCTTGGAATAGATGGGCTTTTGACACATCGTCTAGTTTGGTTTTGTCAACTACCTTAACGGCAACTTTTGCACCAGTGAAAACATGACGTGCCAGCTTAACCACAGCAAAGTGACCCGATCCCAATGTTTCTTCCAAGTCGTAGAGGCCAGCAATTTTGCCATCGTAAGAAGCACCACCAGATGTATGAGCCGCTGCCGAAGCTTCCAATGTGCGGGGATGCTGATGTTGCATATCACACACGATAAAAACTTTTATTTCAATTACACTTTTTTACACCGTTCCAACGACTATTAATTGCTTTTTTGTGTTATTTTCTATTGTAATTATTTTATTTTCTTCGTTTTCTCATTAGAATATGAATGTGTATGTTGCGCAAGGTTTATCTATTTATTTTTATTTTTTTTTTTCTTTTTTTGGTGATCGTACGTTTGCACACAAACAAACTAACGCGTTCACATACAAAACTAGCACTTTCACACAAACTAATAGTATTGATGATGTTTCTTCTTCTTCCTTGCAACAATTGACACTTGAAAAACGCAGATAAAAGAAAAACCCAAATTAAAGTTTTTCTTCTCGTTTTGTAATTAATTTGTTTTTACAAATTATTTTTCTTTAATTTCTTTTTATGTTTTATAGAAAACAATTCGTAGAGCTTTAGTGAAAAGCCCTGTAGCACAGAAAAATTTCTGGCACAAATCTATGTATCCATATCCATCAAGTGAAAATCGATTCCGGGGGCCATGCACTACATATAACAATAGTCTCAACTAATCAAAAAAAACACATTCAAATATTTTCACATTAACTTTAGTACATTATTATTTAATAGTTTGTTTTCAATTTAAATTTACACTTTCCAACTTTCGGTACTATTTGTTTTCTTTTCAACTTTTACAATGAAAATTCCTCTACAAAAATTGTCTCCTTGTTTTCTCTCGCATCACTTTTTTGCAGTTTAACAATGTCATTAATAAAAACTATTGACGCCGTAAGGATGACAGCCGTCGTTTAATTCGGTAGGACTTTGAGATGCCAGATAGGATTGAAAGGAGAAATAATTCAAACGTACTTCTCAAAAAAACAATGCAATTAATAGCTGTGACGTAAGCTGCACTCAATTTGAAGCCAACTTTCTATCAAGAGTTTGCATTTTTAAGATGCATTCGTTAAGAAAACAATAACAAATCGTAGCGGCAGGAGTTTGCTATGCAGTTTATATACTTCAGATATGTTGTTAAACGCAAACTGAAAGCTTTCGGTGAAAAATAAAATTGATTATCAATTTCATTTCACTTTGTGTCGTATTGACAATAAATATCATTTCAAACAAAAATTCTTTAAATGATAATTTGTAAAGTGTGCGATTTTTGAAATATCTGGTATCACTATACATTGTTTTCTTTTTGTCAGTCAAAGTGCAACACTGTAATTAATTGTAAAAAATGTCCATTGTAAAGAATTTGAAGAATTTGCTTGTGATTGGATAGGAAAAAGTTCGCGTTAGCATAAATACGAGGAAGTTTTAATGAAAATTTCTAAATAATTTTAAGCTTTATGGTGTATTGTACATAAAGGAAGTTGTCGATAATGAACAAGCTTCCGCAGCCCTGTTCCCACTTTACCAATGAACATTCCACTTTGCTGGACATTAAAGAAATTGACGGGGTAAATAAAATTCCTTAGTAACCTTATGCAGTAAAAAGGAGCTATCAATAATCAATTCTTAATATTCAAGCAGAATAATACATGTGCCAATTGTCAGTACAATGGACCGAACTTATGGATCTGTTTATCTCGCAAATGCATGCAAATTGGTTGTTCGGAACAGGCTAATGACCATAGCACGGAACACTTTCAACGTAGTAAAGATAAACACTTGCATTGCATTCACATGAATTTATCATCCCAAAGAGCATGGTGTTATCTATGCGAGCGCGAGGTTTCTATAGGAGGAGTTGAACGGCCTGCGCATGTAACCGCAGACCCTCTTTGGAAGGGAATGAATTGCTCTGATGATGAAAATGATTCAGATTCTGGTATGAGTAGCAAAGGAACCGGATTGGTGGGTTTGCAGAACATAGCCAATACTTGCTACATGAATTCCGCTTTACAAGCTTTGAGCAATGTAGTACCCATGACCCATTACTTTTTGCATTGCAGTGATTTAGTCGACTATACTTTGGAACAGGGGGCCCATCGAAGTAAGGCAGGTTTGGCTAAAAGCTATCAACGTTTAATGCGAGATATGTGGCGCAAAAGGGGAGAACGTAAAGCGTTTCTAGCTCCGCGGAGCATATTGTACGGCATACGGTCAGTTCATCCCATGTTTAGAGGTTTTCAACAACACGATACGCAAGAATTTTTACGTTGCTTCATGGATCAATTACATGAAGAACTAAAGGATCAATCCAGTTCTTTAGACGCCAGGTTTGAAGATTGTCCGTCTCAGCAAATATCGGCAGAAGAACAAAACGACGAAGAAGAAACGCCTTCCGAAATGAGTTCATCTGTTAGTTCAAATTCTTTGGCCTCTGATTACATGACATGCGAAAGTTCCGCCTCCGAACATTCCAGTGTATGTGAAGAACCTCTCACTAGTAAATCGACGATGATGGTTAATACTTCTTTGTCGGCCTCGTGTGCATCGAACGCAACAACTACTACCACAACCTCCACATCAACCGCAGTGCGATCAATTGTTAGCGATATCTTCGATGGTAAACTCTTATCTTCAGTGCAATGTTTAACATGTGATCGTATATCGACTAGAGAGGAAACGTTTCAAGATCTTTCTCTACCTATACCCAATCGTGATTTTTTAACTGTTCTGCATCAAAATAACAGCATAAGTGTGCAAAGTTTGAATAGTATAGACTCCACCACATCGACAAGAACCAATGACGGTTGGTTAACGTGGCTTTGGAACATAGTGCGTTCATGGCTGTGGGGTCCTTCAGTAACTTTACATGACTGCATGGCTAGTTTCTTCAGCGCGGACGAATTAAAGGGCGACAATATGTATAGCTGCGAAAAATGTAATAAATTACGCACTGGCGTGAAATATTCACGCATCTTGGACCTACCCGAAGTTCTATGCATTCATCTTAAGCGTTTTCGTCATGATTTGTCATACAGTTCTAAAATTTCATCCCATGTAGAGTTTCCACTGGAAAATTTTGATATGCGTTCTTACATACACAAAGATTGTAAATCTCAAGTGCAGCACTATAATCTAGCGTCTGTAATATGCCATCATGGTACCGTGGGCGGAGGCCATTATACTTGTTTCGCTCGAAATGCCCTTACCGGAAGTTGGTACGAATTTGATGACCATCATGTAAATGAAGTTCAGCCAGAAGTAGTTCAAAATTGTCAAGCTTATGTTTTATTCTATCACAAACATAATCCTCAAATGGAGCATATTAGGTTTGAAGCAAATGAGTTGGCTGCTTTATATCCATTGTCGCAGTCTGAAATTCGATTTTTTATTTCGCGAGAGTGGTTGGCACGTTTCAATACATTTTCGGAACCTGGCCCGATAAGCAATTGGTCGATGCTCTGTCCACATGGGGGTATTTCACACTCTAAAATATCAATGATTTCACAACTAGCAGTGCCAATATCACAACAACTATGGGAATTTCTTTATCGCAAATTTGGCGGTGGTCCTTCTATAAATATGCTTTTTGAATGTGAAGCTTGCAAGCGTGCAGCGGAAGCTTTATCTCATCGTCAACATTATGAACATTCCGTTTTCCAGCGCTACAACGATTTAGAACTAGACACCGGTGCCATTTATGCTGTTTCTATGAGCTGGCTACGAAAATGGCAACAATTTGCTAGAGGCCTGACTCACAAGGAACCTGGACCTATTAATAACGCAAATATTATACCAATATCCAAAGATACAGTACAAAAGAACTCTCCTGTACGTAATGTGCGCATGGGTTCGGATTATGTTCAACTTAATGCACCAGCTTGGCGTTTCTTACATGATATTTATGGTGGTGGTCCAGAGGTATTGCTCAGACCGTCCCTAGCAGAAGAGGTAAAACTCATTAATTACCTTTAAAGTAGAATTTTTGTTTATGTTTTTTGAACCACCTTATTTAGATTGTTATCATCGACCAGGATGAATTGGAGGAAAGTGACGATCAAACAGGAAATGTTTCGGATACTGAGAGTAATATGGGTGGCCATAAATATAGTTTTGAGGAATCATTAAGAAACTCAAACAGTACTACTGAGAATACCGTTAATGAAGAGCAGGATGACAGTGACGATGTATCATCGTCTGGTTTCCAAAATGCAAAGAAAAAACTACGAAAGCAAAAAGACAGATCAGTGACTAGAAGGCATATTAAAAGTACGCACTTGTCCAAAAAAGTATCTCTTGCAAAAGGTGTAAAGAATAAAGGAAACCAAGACTTATTTGGTGCCCAAGGTGAGCATAGGTTTTTAATAAAAGTAGATGTTTCAATAACGGGAAATTATCTTGTAATTTTAGGCAATTATAGCATTAAAAATACTGAACTACATTCCCAAGACGATGCGGAGCAGCAGCAACAAGAAACTGAGCAATGCGATACACGACAAGAAGCATTTATTACCACTGCTACTAAATCTAAAAAATCATTCCGTAATGAAAAACGTCAACATTTGCAGCAACGCAAATCTAATACCGCAGTAACCGTCAATTCTACAAATACCAGCGACGTATTGGAAATACGATCGCTAAACTCAAAACGAGCTAAATCCAAAAACCCTATTGTTTTAAAAAATTTTCAATCTTTACGTGACACAGCTGCCAATGATTCCAATGAAACTGATATTTAGAGAGTGACATTTTTTTTACTTGATTTTTTTCTTTTTGTTCGTTGCATGCAACAAATGGAATACCTGTAATACTTTATATACAATTTTGTTTCTTTTTCTTCTTAACTTTATACCTTAGAAATATAATTTATTTTTAGTAGTTCATTGAATAAAACAAATTAAACTCTCCTTATTGAGTTTAAAATGGGTAGAGGCTTTAAGGATAATCAGCTGAGAGCTCAAATTTGAATAAATATTTAAATTTTAGAAGTCTAAACAGAAAATTATTTCATTAGTGATAATATAAAAATGAAAAAGATTTTATTGTGAATAAACATTTTGAAAAAGAATAAACAATTCTTATCATATGCAAAACCAAAGAAATTTATAATACTTTTCAATTTAACGCAATCATTTTGGAAATTCAGTATTTATTGATATTTCTAAGTTTTAAGGATTAAGTGCTTAGAATGAAAAGTTTGTATTGGAAAGACTATAATTAAGGTGATCTTCTACAGTAGTTATCTAAAATACAAACGATTAAACTGAAAACAATATCTGAATTGATATTCTTTTTGGATTTTTTTTTTGGTTTTTTTGAATTATATGACCACAGAAACTCATACTATTTCGAATAAATATTTTTATAAGTTCGACGTTTAAGAGAGTAGAAAAGGAACAATGATATTTTTTTATTTAAAATTATAAAAAATAAACTAAAAACACATATAAAAGAAAAATTTGTTAAACTTCGTGGAAAACTACATTTTTATTTCTTTTTTGTTGTTTAAAAACTTAAAGTTAATGACAATGGAAATTTCGTCTTTAATAAATAAGAAAACAAACCAAGTATCTCTTATTCGATTAAAGAAATTCAATGTTCATTTTAATTATATATACATAAGTAAGTCCCATAATATCTATCAAATTAATGTATGCATGTATGTATGTATACATATTTGAAGTGTTTCCCTCTTATAAACATCAAAGAATTATTGATCGACTGATAATCATGCCTTCATGAGGCGAAAGAGTAAAAGAATACAGAAACAGTTTTCGGTAAAATTTTGCTCATGTCTACCAGCAGCCCCTCTAAGAGAGAAATCTATTTATAGTATTTTTCATGTGGTAAAATTCAGTTTTTCTTTTATTTTCTCTACATTCGGTTGCTATTTTATTTGTTAGAAAAATATCAGATAAACTTTAATTATTTTCTTTTTTTAATTTTTAATTGAAAATATTTTTTTGGAAAAAATGAATCCTTGTGCAGTTTGTAAAACAGAAACAAAAAATAGTTGTTCGAATTGTAAACAAGTTTTTTACTGCAATGTAGAGCACCAAAAGCAAGATTGGAAAAATCACAAGAAAAATTGTCATCCTTATAAGGTGCATACGAACATTTGCTATACAAATTGTATAGAAGGAAAGTAAAAACTTAAATACAAAAATTTACTTCATTGCAGGTGGTCCATAACGAACAATTGGGACGGCATTTAATTACTACGCGCATCATTAAGCCATTTGAGGTTATTTTAAAAGAGGCTCCACTATTTAGAGGCCCCTCTCAGCTAACGGCACCGGTTTGTTTGGGTTGTTTGAATGCAATTGAACCCACCGATTACATAAATTGTGAACAGTGCGGTTGGCCACTGTGTGGTGTTGAATGTAAAGATAAAGCCCAACATCGTTATGAATGCGAATTGACTGTGAACAGAGGAAAGAAGGCGAATATACAAGAATTTACTAATCCCCATCCTATGTATCAGTGTTTGAGTACGGCACGTTGTCTTATGTTAAGAGACAAGGATTCAGAAAAATGGCAACTTATTAATGAGCTCGAATCATTAGAAGATCAAAGACGTGGTTCCATGCAATGGAAGGCTGATTATGAAAGTGTTTGCAAATTTATCTTAAAGTGAGTATTACATATACCAGTACTTTGATAATTTTAATATAATATTGTTTGCAACCAAATTGGAGATTACATTTGAAATTTAAGTCCTAATTTTGTTGATTGCTAACAAGTGATATGAAACGTTTTAACACAATTACTATTGGATTGCTAAAATTTTTAATTTTATTTTGAATTAGTATTAGAGGGCTATTTATCGGTCTTTGAATTAGTATTAGAGGGGTATTTATCGGTGAATGCTTGATATCAAATATTACCATTTTCTTATTTCACTTCATTATTTTAAATAAATTATGCAATGTAATTAATAATAAAAGAATTTGGTAAATTTACTTAATTTGTACAATTTTCAAGGTATTTCAAAACTCAATCGTTCAGTGAAGATGAAATTATGCGCATTATAGGCATTTTACAAATCAATGGCCATGAAGTGCCCACTTCCGATCCAGCACATGTGGCTATTTTCTATAATGCATCATTCTTAGAACACTCTTGTACCCCGAACTTGGCCAAAAGTTTCAACAAAGATGGTCATCTAATACTTTGGGCCCCAAAGGAAATTAAAAAGGGATCTCATTTGAGCATTTGCTATTCTGATGCTGTTTGGGGCACAGCCGATCGCCAGCGTCATTTAATGCAAACGAAAATTTTTAAATGCCAGTGTGAGCGCTGTACTGATATTACAGAATATGGTACTAATTACAGTGCTTTGAAATGTGAAAAACCGGAATGTAGAGGTTTAATGTTGCCAGCAAATTTAAATGATTGGCATAAAGACTGGACGTAAGTACAGACTTATGTACATACTTATATGTAAATATAATTAAGGTAAATTAAAATTTATTTTAATAGCTGTAACGAATGCAAACATCAAGTGGATAAAGCATATGTGAATAATATTTTGGAGAGAGCTGGCAGTGATCTGAATGCTATGGAGCGTACAAAGGAGAATTGTCAGAAGTAAGTTTATTATCATATAATATTACACAAAAATATTCAATTATTTGAATGTATCAAATAGGGCATTACAACTTCGGGTATTATTGTCGGTGTTTTTTTTTATATAAAGAGTTTGGTTGGTTTGTTGGTTGGTCTCATAGAATTCTATTGAAGTTCAAGAATTGAAGTATACGTATTCGTATAGGAATTTATTCGTATTTGTATGAATTAAACTTTTCACGCTCTGGTCTTTTATTTGCTTATCAATACTTTTACTATACCCCGTTAACAATAGATAAGAACTTGGCGTATGCCCTCATATACAACTCATTGTCAATTCTCAAAACCTAAACGCATATACCAAATTGATATTTTTATCATTTTTGCAAGTCACTGAAAATATCAAAAAATATAGGCAGGTCGAAGAAGCAAAACTGATTTTCTTTTCAAACACAAAGACGTCTGTATTTTAAATAGATGCACTAATAATTTAATCGTTTAGTCATTAGTTATTTAGCCACAGAAGATTGTCTTTAATAAATAGAAAATATAAATAAATTATAACTATTCGTACAAAATTTAATTTTTAAAGTGAAATGATACCACAGTCTGTATTTTCTCCTAGTCTCGGAACTATTCGAAGCTTCTAATGAATCGATTCAGTATGGCAATGTTCATGCTCGACAATTTGTTTATATATTCTGTATAGATCATCTAGTGTATATAGCATAGTAGCCAATGACTTGAACCCAATAGGTGGAGAATAGTTTCGTTTTCATTAGTTTTATTTCAAACGAAAGGCTCTCGAAAATAGTTTCAAAAATCTAAGAGAATAGATTTCCAGAGCGCTATGAAAATCACATTTGATTGTGGAGGTGTTCCACAATTTCTCCCCTATTGGGTGCGTGGGGTGCAATTATTTCTCCAAAATAACCAAAATTGATCATGAATCCTTAGTTATCGTTATGCATTATGAATTATCGTTAAATATACAAAAAACAGTATTTGTTTACAGTATTGTGCTTCTGGAGAAAATAGGAAAATGTAATTGCAATCAAATTTAAAAAAATTGGAAAACAAATTGTTTGATGTTAATAATGTAGTATGTATATACATACATACATACATATGTATTCACTTTCTTTTCACGTTTTTGCAATTGATAACACACAGACGGCAGTATTTTGTTGTAGAACCAATCCTAAGCAAATATTGTTAATAGTTTACCTAACTTTACCCCCTGTTAACACTGAAACTAGGTGCCAATAAAAAAGGTGCATTCACTAATTCATAAAAACACATTAAAGAAAACGAAGCCACATCTACCTATCGTCGGTCTAATGTAGAAAGGCCCTAACTCACACTTTTTTCAAAGTTGATTTTTTTTTTTGTGATTCCAATACATTTAACACAAATACATACACCTTCTCACAAAAATTTAATAAAAAAGATATGCGAGTTAGGGCCTTTCTACATGAGACCAACGATATATACTTTAAATAATACAATCTAATTTTTTTTAATTGATTGTATTTGTAATTTGTTTTGAAACAAAATTAAAAGTTTCTTGACAAACACATTTAATTACTTTTTTTGTGGCTTAATATTATCGGTCAATATTATTAATATTACTATATACTATTAATTAAATAATCTCTCGCCCTACTCGTTAGATAGGTTGTATTTATTCCCGCATTTAAAAAAAAATGTGAATATCATTTTTATGTTTATTAAAACAAATTAAAAATTAACGTTTATTGTAATTCATACAATCTATGGCGAAATTTTTGATGATATTTATTTGCATTACAATCATTTTAAATTAAATTATGAAATTCCTTTTAAAAATATAATTTTTTTTACAAAAAAAAAATAAAATTCTTTTCGCCAATAACACAATCTCATGTGACATGTATGAAGATTAGAGTGCTTGGCTGGAATATGTTTATGTGTCCACATTACATTATTTTCTTATGCCCTGTATGGATAATAAACCTTTTGGTGCAAAATTTGCCTTAATAGTTGCTAGTTAAAGTCTATTGCCAATATGGAAAAGGGCTTCTATAAGACAGGTTAAAGCAACAAAAATAAAAATAATAAATAAAAAATTACGAACAGATTTTGTTAACTTTTCATAATGATTGAATTTCATAATATTAAATTTCATTTAAATTTTTTAAATCTTAACTAATAATAGTGGCAGACCAAATTTTTTCATAGTAGAATTAAAAATACATGAATTTATAAAATTGAAAATATAGTAACGCTGATAAATAGAAACAATAATTTATTGTTTATAATGACGTATCATTATTGTCATACCTACACGTGAGTGTATTTCGCTAACTAAACTTATGGGAAAACACAAAGTTAATCTTAAGGGGGGACCAAGTTAAAAACTCTTATCAGCCAAATAACGTCTAAGAGCGAGTATGAATAATTAAAAACACTTGACCTATGCGAAAACACAAATATTAATTATAAAAGTAATTTTTGTTATTGTTTCATTTATTAATTATGAAATATTTTTACTATTATCTTTGCTTGTAGATCTAGATCATTTTGTTAATTGTTAATCAGATTATTTAGTAAAAATAAAACAAAAAATCAGAAGAATATTTAATCATCGACTGTTACCAAAATGGTTAATTTTGTAATTAAATTAGCCTCAAGTACATAGACACTGACTATAGACTGGCTATTTTCTTTTTTATCAAGTTCTTAAAATTTTTTTTTATAAAATTTTTAAATCGTGACGCATTCCGTACTGTTCTTTTTTTTATTCTTCTTTAACAGTAAAGTACAATTAAAACGTATACATAAACCACTGAAACTTGACAAGTGGAACATAACTGCTCTTATATTGAATCAAATTTTCATGCTTATAGACGATTGCTTGTGCCAGACAGTCCAATTGTTAACAATACAGATCCGTATTAAGTGTTTGATCGTAGAATCAACTCGTGAGTGGTTCATGCATTGTTTCTTTTTGTATTCTAACTTCCAAATGGTTTTAATATAGTGTTAACTACTTAGCAATGGATTCGTAGGGAGAAGCGACCACAACCGTTCCATGCCTGTAATAATTGCTAATCGCCCTTTTACAATACATACATTATCCCATACATTGCAATGTATTGAAACGAATGGTACTATGTTTTCAAATTCTTCCTAAGCTTTGCTGTCTTGCAAGATGATTTTTAAAGAACTTTTATTTATTTCTGAAATACAATTTTTTATATACAATACTTGGATAAGAGAATATTTAAAATTTGTTAACTTTTTATTATTTTCGTTTCTATATTCTTATTCGTAAAAACTATATGCTACTGTATTATACGCAATTATATGAATAATTATTGCATGCTATATTTTATTGCAGATATTTAAGTCACTACGGCAGATGGTTGCCTAGGTCATCACTATTATATGTGCGAAGTTAAAATACATTTAGTTCAACAGCTCGGAAAAGATCCTCAGGAATTGATGATCCTGCACGATGAAGATTTAAGAATTAAACTGCAATACGGTCAGGAATTAATTAAACTGTATGAAATTTTGGCGCCATGTAAGAAACTTTTTTTGATTATGAATTTTTTATAATTTCCTTACTTACATACATATGTACATGCTTGCATACATTTTCAGGTGAAGTACGCATGTTGGGCACGTTATGTTTCGAAGTTCACTCAGCCGTAGCGGAAAATACCCGACGTATTTCTTTGCAAACAAGTTTGTCACCGAAAGAGCTGCTAGAAGAAGCCTTGATGTATGTAGAGAAAGCTGTCAATTATTTACAATATGAATCGGATATATTCGTTGAAGGACATATGCTTAAACAAGCCAAAATTAATAGAGATGCATTGAAAATGGTTATAAGAATGTAATTTTAGATTTTTATTTTGTATTTTATATACGAGTACTAAATAAACTGAATTATTCTATGTTTTTGTTGATTTTTTTTTGTTGTAATATTAATTCAAAACTCAAAATTGTTATAATTGAGGCGTCAATTGTTGTAAATTTTCGCCAAGTATTTGCTTCAAACGCCTCTTAAGGCCAATTTGTCGAAGGTGTAGTATGGAAGCATGTATGTATGTGTCTATGGAAGAAAGCAAAATTCCAATAATCATTCTTGGCATGATAGTATTGGTGAATAGTATTGATTACTATTAATATACATATGTACATATGAATATGCCAATATTCATAAAAGGAATTATCGCAGGCGCTACGATAACTTATCAGCCGAAATGTGAATGTGATTGTGAATATATTTGAATTTTCCCAATATAAACGGTTAAACGCATTGGTAAAGAACTTCAGTTAAATTCGAAAGTTTGGCAATAGCAGTTCAATTAAAAAAAAAACAAAACCATTAGAAAAACCCTTTAAAATAAGCTGTGGAAATACAAGTGATTTTAAAAGTGAATCGACATATCACGTGATGAGTAATAACGAAAACAAAAAGGACGAAATGTCCTTTTATAAAAGTAACATCACCTTAGGTGATGAAAATCCAGATAATTATGGTTCTAAAGTGTAAGTGAATGCAAACAAGAAAAAAAACTATATATATACTCACATAAACAGAGTAATTTATTAAAAAAAAAACAAAACAAAAAAAGAAAGAATTAATAAAATATTTTAATTATTATGTACAAACATTTGTAATGATTAAATCAATAAACACTTACCGAAATACAGTGATCTCACAGAAACGTGAACTAATCATTTTTGCAAATCGTATTCACGTTTTCGATTAACTTCACGTTTCCCATTGGATTTTTTCAAATTTCGGTTGGTATTTCAAATCTAAATGAGTAGTGAAATCTATTCTTGAAAATAATTGTGATATTCAAGCAGACTTTAATTTTTATAGAAGAATTATAATTTTGTGAGTATCTGTTGCATTCTGGCATTCTGAATATTCGTATTCGGATAAGAATTTTCTACAGTTAAGCCATACGTTTTGTCAGGTACGTTTAACCAGCATAATCAGACTCGTCGGCGTTGTAAAGCTGTTCCTTGCTCAATCCAAATTCTTTCCTTTTGATTGAATTATTTCATTTCCGAAACACGCCATAGAAGGTAGAACGTGTCGTTTGCCATTCTTGTTGTAATCAAAGGTCATTTCACGTGCTTTCGACTTCTGTTCGCGTTCAAGAAAAAAATTTTCTTGATTGTGGTGTGTTCATGCTGGATATTCATGTTTTCGTAAGTTCCACTGTATTTCAATTTATGATGAAAATCACTTTTTTCTTATCAATAAATTTTCAAATGTCATAAATATCGATAAAATCCTATCTTTATATGTATTTAATACTAGTTTAGACAGTTGTTACTTTTTAACAAAACCAAAAGAAATTTCTTTTTTGTTATGTGAAAATACTTTATCAGTTATGACGGTGTGATTTTCAAATAGAAAAAATAAAAATAAAGGTTGTAAACAAAATAATGTGCCAAAGGCGTCCTGACTATATTCTTTTATTCTTTGTAATGTCGGCGATTTTAATTTGAATGTATTGGAAAATTAATTAATTTTTACTTAATACAGTTTAAATACAAATGTGTATCAAAATTAAAAATAAAAATCGTCGTTAAATAAAATTTTTAAACAGGACTCATCTCCTTTTTTTCGAAGCTCCGTTTGTTTTTTTCCAAAGTGATGTATCGGTTCCATTAAACGGTGCAAGAAATACTCACTCTATCTGATTTCCTTACTGTTTACACCACTTTTGTCCGACCGAACATGGAATACAACTCTCATATATATAACGGTGCTTCGTAGTCTGTTTACAGGTTTCTCGACAGCGTATCGAGCGATTCTATTGATGGATTTGAACACCATTGAAATGTGGCCTGTGTTCCACTATTCCATCGTTACTATGAGGAATTGTGATCTGGCGACATAAAGGGACTCTTTCCCGAAAATAATACATATATCTTTACGAAGAACTCGTCTTTCTCGGAGAGCACATTTGTTTTTACAATGCAATACAATACACTGAATAAGTAGGACCTGTCCCCTGAGTGTTGGTTTCTCCAAATCGTTAAATAATAAATCATATTTAGCAAATTGCTCATTATTTGATGAAATTTTTTTTTTGCTTGATAAAGCCAAATAGTTTAGCAAACGTGGTTGAAACCAATCTTTATCAATCTAATCTTTGTACCTCTAAACATTGTTCCAGTAGACTAATCAATGGTTTAACTAGAAGAACTTATTTAAGGACACCGAAACAAAATAAAAGTTTTGCAGCGTAAGATTCGAATAAATTTTCTTTCTATATTGAAATACATAATAACCTCCCAGATAACTCTAATTGCTGTATATACCGCTCAATTGATCAAATTTTCCATTTTTTAATAAAATTTTTTTCCGGGAACTTGGTCTTGAAGAACTTCATAAAGAATGTTTACAATTTATAGCCACTTTTAATTGTATTTCTCATATAAGATTGGACATCCTGATAAAAAGAAAACATGTATGACTTTTTAATATCAATTCCTTTAAATGTCTTTAGGCCCATAAATGGTGAAGTTGAAGAAAAGTCTAGATGGTGGAGTCGTAAGAAGAACAAAGACAATGTCTCTGAGGATAGTAGTGACAAGAGTGAGGAAGATGACAAGCCAAAAGATGATATAGCACCGGTAGCATTTTTTAAAATGTATAAATATTCCACACCAGCCAATAAGTTAATGTATGTGATAGGAATTTTGGGCGCAGTTGCTACTGGTTTAACAACACCAGCAAATAGTTTAATTTTCGGTAATCTAGCCAATGTAAGTATTACAATAATATTGTCGAAAACTCGCGTATTATTATACGTTTCGTTATATAATTTTTTATTTTTTTTTTTAATTAGAATATGATCGAGTTTTCTCCTGAAGTGGGTGGTTTTACGAGAGCAAGTGAAGGTAATCTATTATTGGAAGCGGTACAGACTTTTGCCTTTCAGAATACTATGATTGGTATTGTTATGTTGGCGTGCAGTTATTTATCCATAACTCTCTTTAATTATGCGGCCCATGCTCAAATTTTACGTATACGCGGCAAATTCTTTAGATCCATTTTGCACCAAGATATGGCCTGGTACGATTTCAATCAAAGCGGCGAAGTAGCTAGTCGCATGAATGAGTATGTTGTTTATCTATTATGAGTACATTTGATAAGTTGTTAATGAATGTCCTTTCTTTATTTCAGAGATCTTTCGAAAATGGAGGATGGTTTAGGCGAGAAGGTGGTTATGTTTATACACTTCATGGTGGCTTTCGCAGGTTCGCTTATATTGGCCTTTTATAAGGGTTGGCAGTTGGCCTTGGTGTGTTTGAGTAGTTTGCCTGTAACCTTTCTAGCCATGGGTTTGGTGGGTGTGGCCACCTCAAGATTGGCCAAGCAGGAATTGAATGTTTATGCCTCTGCTGGTACAGTAGCTGAAGAGGCACTTAGTGGTATACGCACCGTTAAAGCTTTTGAGGGTGAAGATAGAGAGTGCGAAGCTTACAAATCGAAAATTGTCGATGCTCGCAACTTAAATATCAAACGTAATTTATTTTCGGGTATGGGTTTCGGTTTATTATGGTTTTTCATTTATGCCTCATACGCTTTGGCATTTTGGTATGGTGTTGGTTTAGTTTTGAAGAACAATGATAATGTGCCTGGTTATTCTAATTATGATGCTGGTACCATGATTACAGTAAGTAATTTTGTTTTTGTTGTTTTCCTCAATTTCATTCCTAATTTGTGTCTTTCGTTCTCTTTAAGGTTTTCTTTTCGGTAATGATGGGCTCTATGAATATTGGCATGGCTTCCCCTTACATTGAGGCATTTGGCATTGCTAAAGGCGCTTGCGCTAAAGTTTTCAAATTGATTGATCAAATTCCCTCGATTAACCCTATTGAACCCAAAGGCTTTAACTTGAATCAACCTTTAACTCATATTGAATTCCGCGATGTTGATTTCCACTATCCCACTCGCAAAACGGTGCAAATTCTGAACAAATTCAATTTGAAAATTGAACGCGGACAAACTGTAGCCTTGGTGGGGTCATCGGGTTGTGGTAAATCAACTTGTATTCAATTGATTCAACGTTTCTATGATCCTGAAGATGGTAAAGTTCTGTTTAACAATCATGATTTGAAAGACATCAACATTAACTGGTTGAGAGATCGTATTGGTGTAGTAGGGCAAGAACCTGTTCTATTTGGTACAACAATCTATGAAAATATACGTTATGGTCGAGAAGATGCCACACGAGAGCAAATTGAAGCTGCTGCCAGAGCTGCAAATGCCATGATGTTTATCAATAAATTGCCGCAAGGGTTTGACACTATGGTTGGAGAGCGTGGTGCTCAGCTATCTGGTGGCCAGAAACAACGCATTGCTATTGCTAGAGCTTTGGTAAGAAATCCCGAAATATTGCTGTTAGATGAAGCCACCTCAGCTTTAGATACCGCCAGTGAAGCCAAGGTTCAAGCAGCTTTGGAAAAGGCCTCCGAAGGACGCACCACTATAATAGTGGCGCATCGTCTGTCCACCATACGTCGAGCCGATCGCATTGTAGTAATTAACAAAGGCAACGTGGTAGAGAGCGGCACACACAGTGAGTTGATGGCTCAAAAGCAGCATTATTACAACCTTGTCATGACCCAATTGGGTGAAGACGCTAATGTGACTACACCTGGAGCCAATCAAAAGGAATTCTTCCTTAACGCCAAAGACGAAGATGAAGAGCAAATCAAAATTACTTATGTAGAGGAAACCGAAGACGACAAGAAAGTTGAAAAGGATTCATTTTCAATTTTCAATATTTTGAAAATGAATCGTGATGAATGGCCTCAAATATTGTGTGGTTGCATTTCATCCGTTATTATGGGTGCTGCTATGCCTCTGTTTGCCGTTCTCTTTGGTTCGATTTTACAAATTTTAGCCGTTAAAGATAATCCTCAATATGTTCGAGATGAAACCAATACATTCAGTATGTATTTCCTTATTTGTGGCATTGTAGTGGGCATAGCCACCTTCTTACAGGTAAGTGATCGCTAGTAAATCAAATTGGATACGCTTTGCAACATAATTAATGAATTTTCTATGTTTCCATTTGCAAATTCTTACAGATTTATACATTTGGTATTGCTGGTGAAAAGTTGACGGAACGTTTAAGAGGTAAAATGTTTGACGCCATGTTGAAAATGGAAATTGCCTGGTTCGATGACCGATCAAATGGTACAGGTTCTCTATGTGCACGTTTGTCTGGTGATGCATCCGCTGTTCAGGGTGTAAGTAAAATTCATAGACATAGATCGTACATACGCTATAATTAATTTGATATCTTAATTAATTTCATTAAAGGCAACTGGTCAACGTATTGGTACAATTGTTCAATCATTGGCTACCCTGTTTCTAGGCGTTGGTCTTTCAATGTACTACGAATGGAGTTTGGGTCTTTTGGCTTTGGCATTTACGCCGTTCATTTTAGTTGCCACCTACTTGCAGCGTAAAGTAATGGCCCAGGAGAATATGGGCACAGCAAAAACTATGGAACAGTGCACTAAGGTAATACTCAAAACTAAACAAAGTTATTGAAATTAATTGTATGTACGCATTATTTATTTACTTGATTGGCGGTTTTACAGCTGGCCGTTGAGGTTGTTTCGAATATACGCACAGTGGCATCTTTGGGACGTGAGGAAATGTTCCATCAGCAGTATATGGAAATGTTGTATCCAGCTGTTGCGGTAAGTACAACAAAGTTAATTTCACATCGAGTAGCTGATTTTCATTATTTTTTATTTCTTTATCTTATAGAAAGCTAAGCGCAATACACACTACCGTGGCTTTGTATATGGTTTGGCTCGTTCTTTGATGTTCTTTGCATATGCAGCTTGTATGTATTATGGTGGCTGGTGTGTGGTTAACAAAGGAATGGAATTTGGTAATATTTTCAAGGTGTCACAAGCTTTGATTATGGGCACAGCATCAATTGCCAGTGCCTTGGCCTTTGCCCCCAACTTCCAAAAGGGTATTTCAGCAGCAGAAAGCATTACGAAATTGATCGCACGTGAACCTAAGATTGTTGATAGACCGAACGTTTCTACGAAACTTTGGGAGTCTGAAGGCAATGTTGCTTTCAATTCGGTTCGTTTCTCATACCCAACTCGTTCAGAGATTACTGTACTCAAGAGCCTTAGCTTAGCGGTTAACAAAGGTCAAAAGATAGCATTAGTGGGATCTTCCGGTTGTGGTAAATCAACTTGTATTCAATTATTGCAACGATTCTATGATGTCGATGATGGCTCAGTAAACATAGACACCTACGATATACGTGACGTTTCAATACGAAATCTACGCAAACAATTGGGTATTGTGTCTCAAGAACCCATACTCTTTGATCGAACTATAGGTGAAAATATTGCCTACGGTGATAATACACGTATAATTACGGAACAAGAAATCATTGAAGCTGCCAAAAAAGCCAATATTCACAACTTTGTTTCATCTTTGCCTTTGGTAAGATTAATCATTAAAAAAAAAAATGAAAAGTCCAAATAAAATTTTAATATCGAACATATCTTTTTAGGGTTACGAAACACGTATGGGTGAAAAGGGCACCCAGATGTCTGGTGGTCAAAAACAAAGAATTGCTATTGCTCGTGCTCTAGTCAGGAATCCCAAGATTCTATTACTCGATGAAGCCACTTCAGCTTTAGATGCCGAAAGTGAAAAAGTCGTCCAAGATGCTCTCGAAGTGGCTAGTGAGGGTCGTACAAGTATCAGTATTGCACATCGTTTATCTACAATTGTAGATTGTGATATAATTTTTGTCTTTGACGAAGGCAAAGTTAGTGAACAAGGTACCCATAAGCAGTTGTTAGAACTTCGAGGTCTTTATTACACGCTCTATAAACTGCAAACAGGTGCCATGTAAGTTTGCATTTAGTTTAATTTTTTAGTTTATATTGTATACTTAATGTGTAATATAGTTTGTAATAATCGAACAAAAAAATAATACAAAGATTATAAGTTTTATATTGTTTAATTTAATTTTTAATTGTAAGAGAGATCACTTAAGAATTTTTTAGGTTAAGTAAGTGAATATCGATAAGTAGAGTATTTTTTCTTTTTGTATTAATTTTTAAACAATAATAACAACTTAAAAAAAATCAAAAACCTGTATTTTCCTTTTAATTTCATTTATTTAAATCCATTTATCATCAATCATCGATTATTGAAAAAATTTCTATTATATCAACAAAAATAGTTATGGTTTGACTTCTCTGAAGTGGGGTTCAAATAAAAATATGTTCATAATTGTTTCAACAATAACCGCCTAAATATATGCTGCCTTTTTAAAAATAACTCCGGATGAGTAACTGCGTAATGTACGTCTTAGGTGTAATTGGCTTTTTAAAATACAAGTCCTCATATCCAAATAGCGTCTAAATTGAAGCAATTAATTATAAATTATTTGACAATTTTTCTTTTCAACAATATAGCAGATATTCATAATATGTATTTTAATTACAAAGAAGATACAAGGAAGTTTACTTTCAAGTTTTTTTTTTTATTTCTTTTTTAGATAATAAAAATTATACATATATACGACACATATATTTATATGTAATTTCTTTTTGTAATGTACACAACTAAAAAATAATAATGGAAATATAAAAGTTAATCAAGTTGTTTGTTTTCTTTGTTTTATTTAATATATGTAAGTAGTTTAGTCAATGACACAACTGATAGTATCCTGTAAGTGCTTTTTGTATTTTTTTTTCTCGTTACGAACTAAAACAGATATAAAATGTGTTAAGGGGAGAGTAGTGAGGGAGCAAAGACTTATTTTTCATTTTTTTAGGGAGGGTTTCTACTCTAAATTTTGTTTCTTTTTCATTTATACAAATGGGTACTTAAAACGTAATACGCTGCTGCGAATAAACACTAGAAACTAAGGTAAACATCTACGAAGAATTTTATTACGTTTTAAACGTATTACGCCTTATAAAACGGCATGCCTTCAGGTCCTGACTGCCAGAAAAATTGGGAGTCAAGATTAAGATAGCATAATAAACAATAAAAACCTTATACTATCAACCAGAGGATAATGACTATACATCTGATCTAAACAAAAGCAAATAATTTTTCCAGTCCTAGAGTAGTGAGGAAATAACTTATAGTCAAAAAACAATATTACAACTATATATAAAATTAATATTAATTAGACGAGGAAGAACTCATCTGTTTAATTCTTTTCCTCTTTTTCCTTTTTGTCTTCGGTGCTTTGTTCTGAACTGCTGCTACCTTGTTGACCTTCACGTTCAGCAGCCATCTACAAATTAAAAAACAATTGTTAACATTATACCATAATAAATACAAAGTAACGCGTGTAGCAATAGGTTTACCTTCTTGTAAGCCATTTCGAACAATTTCAATGATGATTGTTGCAATGTGGTAGTAGCTTTGCGAACTTCTTCGGGATCAGCTGTGTCTTTGTTGGCCAACAAAGTGCGTACATCAGCAATTTCCTTCTTCAATTTCTCGCACTGTAATAAACGACAAATGATAGTTAAACTAAATCCATTTTTCTCTATAAATAAATAATGATGTTTACCTCTTCGGCTGGTAATTGAGCTTTGAATTCTTCCATTTTGGTTTCTGTGTCGTGAACAATGCTTTCACCTTGGTTAACCAACTCGACAAGTTCACGTTTTTTCTTATCAGCAGCAGCGTATTCTTCAGCTTTCTTAACCATGTTTTCAATTTCATCTTTGCTAAGACCACCGCTGGATTGAATCACAATTTGTTGCTCCTTGCCTGTGCCCTTATCCTTGGCTGATACATGGACAATGCCGTTTGCGTCAATATCGAATACAACTTCAATCTGAGGTACGCCACGTGGTGCTGGAGGAATGCCAACTAAGGTAAAGGCACCCAACATTTTGTTGTCAGCGGCCATTTCACGTTCACCTTGATGCACTTTAATTTCGACTTGTGTTTGACCATCAGCGGCGGTGGAGAACACTTGTGATTTTTTGGTGGGAATGGTAGTGTTACGGGTGATAAGACGAGTGAAAACACCACCCAAAGTCTCAATACCCAAGGACAAAGGTGTAACATCCAAAAGTAAAACATCGGTCACATCACCGGCCAATACACCGCCTTGAACGGCAGCACCTACGGCGACGGCTTCATCGGGATTTACTGAGCGGGATGGTTGGCGACCAAACAATTCTTGTACAGTAGCTTGTACCTTGGGCATACGAGTCATACCGCCAACCAAAAGAACCTCGCCGATATCGGATTTATTTACCTCAGCATCCGATAAAGCTTTTTGACAGGGTTGAATGGTGCGCTTAATAAGATCACCAACCAAACTTTCCAATTTGGAACGTGTCAATTTCAAGTTCATGTGTTGAGGACCTGATGCGTCCATGGTCAAATAGGGCAAGTTGATGTCTGTTTGTTGTGAAGAAGACAATTCGCATTTGGCCTTTTCTGCAGCTTCCTTAAGACGTTGCATAGCAATCGAATCCTTAGTGATGTCAATTCCGCTCGACTTTTTAAATTCGGAAACTAAGTAATTCACAATTGTATTGTCAAAATCTTCACCACCCAACATGGTATCACCGTTTGTTGACTTTACTTCAAAGACACCCTTTTGAATTTCCAAAATTGAAATATCAAAAGTACCACCACCCAAATCGTATACAGCAATGCTAGTTAATAAAAAGGAAATGAAAAACCAATGAATTGTTAGGCATAATGTTAGGCATTAGGATTGTTTAAATACCCACATTTTATCATCTGTTTTGTCCATACCATAGGCCAAAGCAGCAGCGGTAGGCTCGTTAATTACACGCAACACATTAAGACCAGCAATCTGACCGGCATCTTTAGTGGCTTGACGTTGCGAGTCGTTGAAATAGGCGGGAACAGTAACGACGGCATTCTTAACTGGAGTATTCAAATAAGCTTCAGCTGTTTCCTTCATTTTCATTAAAATGAAAGCACCAATTTGTGATGGAGAATAAACTTTGCCGTCTGTGGATGAAACCCAAGCATCACCATTGGAGGCCCTAACAACCTTGTAAGACAAATTCTTCATATCCTTTTTGATTTCAGGATCATCAAAACGACGACCAATTAAACGTTTTGTAGCATAGAAAGTATTTTCAGCATTGGTAACAGCTTGACGTTTGGCGGGCATACCAACTAAACGTTCGCCATCCTTTGTGAATGCAACATGGGAAGGAGTTGTACGAGCGCCTTCAGCATTTTCAATAACTTTAGCTTGTTTGCCTTCCATGACGGCCACACAAGAGTTGGTGGTACCCAAATCAATACCAATAACGGCACCTTTCACCTCACCAGATCTAAAAAAAAAAATATGCAAATTAAGCATTACGATTAAATCATGCATAAATATTCTAGTTTCATTTTATTTAGAGTGCTAAATATCGCATTGTTTAGGCATTACATGTTTACGTACATATATCATAGTAATTCGAAAATTATCGTCATTTCTGATTGAAGTGGTCTGAGATTGAAAGGAAAATATTCAACGTAAAATGCTTTATTTAACAAGTTGTATGGTATCAGTTCCTAATCTAAGAAACTAGAACTGAAAGAACGTTCATTTACAACATACAAGAACATATAAGAACTTATTTTTAGTTAAACTATCAAAAAATATAATTTTACATACAACTTAATGTTTAATGGGAATAGAAATTAAAAGAATTTTCCAGAACGTTTATGGTTATCATAATTATGTAGACCCCAAAACATTGACATCAAATCAGCTATCATACTTTCTTATCAGAAAGCAACCTTTTACAAAGCGTAATTTATTCACTAAAATCAAAAAGATTTGTTACTTTCAGCTGTTTCTCCTTATATAACCTACAATAATGCACTCACTACACATGTTAAATAAAAGTAAATAAATTACTATTCACACTTGAAATAAGTACTCGCTCACACTCACACTCATATACGCACACAATTGAAAAAACATACAAAATATATTTAGCGAACAGAGACTGATTGACAGATGGGAGTAGATAAAAAGAAAGTTGAAGAAAAATTTCCAACATGATGAAAATTTAATGAAATTTTAGAAATCGTGTATTAAAACTTTTATATATTAAATTAAATGCAATTGTTATTTTTTTAAATTTCAAAAATGACGTTTTAATGACGTAACTTATGACAAAAGGAATAGAAAAATCGCAAATTCCGTGCCGAAGCTCACATGACCCCGGCCGGTTTTAGTAATATTAAAAAATTAGGAAACTAATGGAAATTACATAACCGGCATAAAATATTTGCAAATTTCGACATTTCAGTGAAAGTAATATAAGATTCAATAGAACTTATTTTAAATACATATGTTAAGACTTTAGACTTACTTGTGACGCAATTGGTTAGCCAGGCCATTGCTCAATACAGCAGATGATTGCTAAAAGAGACAAGAAGAATTCCTTAATTAATAAATGCCTATGTTTCACAAAAAATTGTTCACAGGCAAACAGAATAATTATGTAAACTAAAATTCTAAATGATTGCTCAAAAGAAGAGTCTGAATATGATTGAATATGTGTAAAACAGATAATTAACTGCTTATTGGTGGCACTTACATTTTCGAATATGCTAGAATATTTTCCGGTCACTAAATTGGCCTGGCGTTGACCAACTAAACGAGGCAAAAACTTTGTAACGCGCAACATTTTTCTTTAGTCTTTATGTTTTTATTCAATTTATACTATAACTTTTTTCTATTAATTTAGAATAAATTGACGTTTTCAAACTTTTTTTCTCGAATTTCACAAATGGCGTGCACGTTTTTCAAAAAGGAATGAGAACTGTAATAAAGTTGTTGAAATAAAAGTGACTTAGCACAGAAGTACGAGTGCAGGATGCTTCAGATATAAATAAAACGCGTAATTTTGTTCCATTCCACATTGCTATACAATACATGACAAAACTTATCGTTCAGTTAATGTCGTCCGAATCAAGAAACCCTATATTTTTAAAATATTCATACAGTGTGGCATCTTACTTTTTGACACGACTTTGAGGTTATTCAACAAAATAGAATAAAATTTTTTAAGATTCTTTCACTACGAAATTCAAAATTTTGTGATAAAAACATTGCCAATCGTGCCGTTAAATTTACTGGATCCATCTATTCCTATTAGGCAACAACAAAATGTCGGAGGAATTGGGCTCTGATAATGAATTGGAGGATAACTATTATGCTTTTCTAAATTTACCCAAAGATGCAAGTATTTTCATGTCTTATGTATTGTTGCTGTTTTTTAATTTGACTGATTTCTTCATGTTTCATCATCTGCAATATTTTCCATTTTTGCTAACATACAGGCAACCTCTGAACAGATCAATACGAGCTATCGTAAGCTTAGTCGCATTTACCATCCAGACAAGCATACGGATCCAGAAAAGAAACAGAAGGCCGAATTGATGTTCAATCGAACTAAGAAGGCTTATGAAGTGCTATCTGATCCCCATAAAAGAGCTATTTATGATTCGGTAGGCGAAAAGGGTCTACGAACCGATGGCTGGGAATTGGTACATCGGACTAGAACTCCTGCCGAAATAAGGGAGGAATATGAACGACTAGCACAATTGGCTGAAGAGAGAAAGCTGTTGCAAAACACCAACCCAAGAGGAAATGTTACTATTAATGTCAATGCCACAGAGATATTTTCACCATACGATGAATCTGAAATGCCTCGCATAGAGGTGTCTTCAATGAGTATTTCCCAATCGATTGAAGCTCCTCTAACTCGTAGAGACACTTTAACGTTGAGTGGCAATTTAATGTCGGCCAATGGTAATGGTTCTGGCGGATTTGTGGTTTGTGGTAGACGTCTTCTTAATAAAGGTTGGTTGCAGCTTGATTTGGGAGCTGGAAACGGATTGTTAATGTCTGTTAAGGGTGGTAGAACACTTAATTCTGTGCTAACCGTCAACGCTGGTACACAAGTGAATTTTCGCGAAAACGGTGTCATACCGGGTCTGTTCTCTACTTTGGCTGTGCAGTTAGATAAACACACGATGGGATCCTTAACTTTAAATGCAGGCCCTCAGTCAAGTATGACTACACAAGTCGATCGTACAAATGAGCGTTATTCCTGGTCAACATCCTTTGTAATTGGCACCCCACATATATACTATAGTATAGCGTACACTCGTAAGATGCTAGAAAATGAATTGAAATTGAAAGTGGCTGCTAAAATAGGCACATTTGGGTTTTTGGCAGAGTACGGTGCAGAGAAAAAGATATCAAAATATAGTTCCGTATTTGCTTCAGTGTCTTTAGGAGTGCCCACAGGAGTTATACTAAAGTTCAAGTAAGTTTTTTTTACCTTGTTAACACTTTAGAATACCTTATGATAGTAATCATAAGAATTCGAAATAATTTTAATAGTAGTTTTGACTTAAATTTTAAAATCATGTTTTTCGATTAATTTTTTTCATACTAAGTTTAGTAAATAATTTGATAACATTTTTATATCGATTAGTCACGAAAATTTGTGGATTATTGTAACCCTTTACTATTACAATTGTACACTAAAGAAGTATACGAAAACTTTATTGACACGATATTAGTTTTATATGCATACATTTTTTTTCTTTAAATCTAAATTCCATTACTTAAGAAAATAGCTTTTCATAACTATGGATTTTTTTATACATTTTTTCATTTATGTGTATTTCAAATTACTCCCACGCTCAGAGTTATTCGTTCCCAACAAACCTACGTATTTCCTATACATTTAAGTGAAGAAATCGTGCCTGCGGCTGTATTTTATGCTACCGTAACACCGGTTATTGTATGGTTTTTCGTTAAAAAATCCATTATTGAGCCCATGCAGTCAGAACGTAAGAACATCGAAATTGAAAAGACTAAACGCAATAATGAGCAGCGTATGAACTTAAGACGACAGGAAGCTAATGCCGCCGTAGAGTTAATGCAGCACACCTACCAGCGTATAGTAGAAGAAGAAACAGAACGTAACGGTTTGATAATTAACAAGGCTGTGTATGGTCAATTAGAGGAGAATGGCAATGATGATTTTGTGGCTTCCGCCTCCATAGATGTCACTATACCGGTTCAGTGTTTAGTAAAGGATGGTGTTTTAAATTTATATAATTCATCCAAGGTTAGCGAATAACAAACTTGAAGTGATTATTTTTACATTTTTCTCTTTATTATATTTTTAGAGCGATTTGCCTGGTTTCTATGACCCCTGTATTGGAGAAACAAAAGTTTTACGTTTAGACTATACGCACAATAACGTTAATAATACGTTGATTATTAAAGATTTAGAAGGTGTTCGACTGCCACGATAACCATATTTTCTTTTCCTTTTTATAGAAGATAAAGTCGTTTTATTTAATTTTTAGTTCTAATATTTTTAAATACTTTTTTGCTCGGAAATAATTTAGCTGCCTGCTTATGAAGGCCAAGTGGTTGGAGGCGATTGAACATAGTTATGAGAAATTATCGAAAATATTTTAAATATGTTTTTTCATATACATAAATTTCCAAAAGGCAATAGACTTTGGATAGTTAATAGCGTTTATTTCTTAGACGATAAAAACGGACAATGTTACAGAAATCTAGTATTTAAAATGCTTTCGAAAGTATGTAAATAATTATACAAGATAACGTTAAAGCTGACAAATTAAACTTAAGAATATTCAAACTAGAAGGAAGTCATATTTGATGATCCTAGTCTATCCGACAAATTGAAAAATAGTTTTGAATAAATGAACTTTTAATAAAAGAGATAATATTAATTCTATTTTAAAATTTCAAGAGAAGGTTATCTTACATCTTTTAAATGATGTGTCAGGATGTTACAAGCAAGGTTATCATATATGTATAGTTGTGCAAGCAGCATGTTTGAATGTTTCAATTGTAAATCCCGGTCCCAGACTCAGTCTAAATCGGTCATACACCGTCAATCTTATTAAAACAAACTAACGGAGGACTCATTCTTTAAATTTCACACTTTTTACTAACATACTCTCAAGTTCAAATATTCAATTTTGCCTTCAACCGAATGTTTCAATTTTCGTTCAAGAAAACAGTTCTGCCGATAAAATTTTTTATTGTTTTCATTTCGAATATGTTTCGAAAACGAAAATTGACTAACAGTTGTGCGCAGTGTACGTCACGGTTATGAATTCAGTGAAAGAGAATTTTGAATGCACAGCGGACGGGTTAAAAACACAAAATTTTGCCCATATTTTAATACGTTTTGCATAATCCTATAACACATACATAATAATTGGCCATTACAACACTTCAGTCAGGATTACGGCCTAGCTTGTCACACCATTCATGTTGTGTACGTTAATTTTATACGTGAGTGGCGGGACCTACAGTTTAACGTCGACTTCGAACGACAGATTTTTGAGAAACTTTGTCATGGCATATTTATTCACTCTCAGTGTTTTTGCTAGAAATCTGCTGAGAGGAAAGCGCCTAAGAAATATTTTTATTTTCATATTTCGTTTTGATGCCTGACCTGAGATACGAACCCGAGCTTTGCGTCTAATAAACCAACACATTATCCTGCTAGACTACGGCGACTTTGACTTCTATTTCTATAACACCCTGTGTTTGAGAATTCATAAGTCTGGTAGCGTTATTGTTTATTGTGAAACAGCTGACTGTTTTATGCACATGAATGTCAAAAACTGTCATGCCATTGTATTGATTTGGAAAAGTTTGTGAAGAAAAAAAGAGGACGCTAAAATTATTAGGTTGTTTAAAATAATATAAATTCCAACATCTAAATGGGGTCTTTTCAATATGGACTCACAGCCATAGCACCTACAAGACAGAAAATCAATTTTACCTAAGATCCTTTAACTATTGAATTTAGTTAGTGGCTGTGCAGTTTAGGTGGTGACAGTGGCAGTGGCGTGGAGGATGACGAGTAAAGTGTATGTCGCATTACGTTATTTATTTTGTGGTGTTTGTATGCTGCTGGCTCTTAATTTGTTAATTGACTATTTCGCTGATAAATCAAATATCTCATCGTCTTTCAGTAGATTGGGGTGAGTAAACAAACAAAATTAGATAAAATTAAGCTAATGGGAAAATTCTTTATAAAGATTACGCAAAACATACAAGTACAATGGAACCATACTAAATCAAACAGCAGCTGTAATCATTAATAATAAAGAGAACAACAATATAACATTACCTTCTGCCATATCATCTTCCGTTGCTTTTTCCGCAAACAACATAACGGCACTTAATACTAATGCCTCTAACAACAATAGAATAAATAACAATTATCTGGAGCATTCAAACGGCAGCAAAGAACTACAGAACACAACCGCTTTACCACTATGTGAAGATCCTATCATCGAAGAAAGTAATTAGAAACGTCTTTTATTATTTCGTATTATTTTCATTAAATAATTTCCAATACTTCTTTTTAATAGGTAGTCCCTTTGTACCTAATATTACTTTAGAATCTCTTGATGTCGTCGATACTCAATTGGGTCCTCTATTGGAACCTGGAGGTGCTTTTCAACCAAAAGACTGTGTAGCCAGGCATCATGTTGCTATTGTGGTGCCTTTTCGCGATCGTTACGCACATCTATCGATCTTCCTGCGCAATATACATCCATTTCTCATGCAACAACATATAGCGTATAGAATATTTATAGTGGAGCAAACGAATGGCAAACCTTTTAATAGGGCTGCACTCATGAATATTGGTTTCTTGGAAGCCATGAAACTTTATAAATGGGATTGTTTTATATTCCACGATGTCGACTTATTGCCGCTGGACAATCGTAATTTGTACAATTGTCCGCGTCAACCAAGACACATGTCGGTGGCCATAGATAAATTCAATTATAAGTAAATATAATAATTACTCTAAATGCAGTATATGTTTTAATTGAGATTTATAATTTTTGTACAGGTTGCCTTATCGAACAATATTTGGTGGAGTCTCTGCAATGACTAGGGAGCACTTTTTAGCTGTAAATGGTTTTTCAAATTCATATTTCGGTTGGGGTGGTGAGGATGACGATATGTCTAACAGGTACGCTATAATTTTATTTGTTATTTAAAGAAATTAATATAAATTTAACAAATACACACATGCATATATAGAGTAAGTTTCTTACATGAAGGCTTCAGAATAATATCTTTTTTCTTCAATAATGAATGTTTCTGTTTAAGTTTTGATGAAAAATTAAATCTATTTTTAAAAACTAAACATTAGTGTAAATCGATGTGTAAAAGAAGTATAGTTTTTCCAATTTTTGTGTGATAGTGCACATTTGATTGGACGCAACGATATATGTACATATAAATTTATACTTATCATATATTTCATGACGGGTTTACAAATTATGAAAATACAAAAACTGATACTAAATTATAGGTTTTTATTTTCTTGACATTGGAACAAAGTTTTAGTTGTTTACCTTCAAACCTCACTTCGAGGGAAAAGCAGACGCTATTTAATATAAGCAAACGAAATCAGTGGAAACAGTAATATAAACACAAATTCAATGATAGTGATTTGTGTATAAGTACACTTATTTTGCAATCCTATAGGAAATCAAAATTATTCAGTATTCATTTTAGGAATACTGTTTTATATTTTTATGTAATATAAAAAGAGTTAAAAAAATGTGTTTTTGAAAAAACATGTTCATCTCATTGAATTAGTAAAATTATTAGCATAAGCGACGTATAAACGACATTTAACAAGTTATATTGCATCATTTGAAATTCTTGCAGATTACGAAATGCTAATTTATTTATAGCACGCTATCCCATAAATATTGCACGCTACATGATGCTGAAACATCAAAAGGAAAAAGCCAATCCAAAGCGTTATGAGAATTTGGTTAATGGTATAAATAAAATTGGTAATGATGGCTTAAACTCAATTAAATACGATATTTATAGCTATAAATCGTATCCAACATTCAGTTGGTATTATGCTGAATTAAAAATATCCGAGCAGAAAAGTTAAACAACGCGATCTTGTACAAAACTGCTCTACATACATGACATAGTCAAATGAATGCAGCTTTTTCTTCAACCAGATTTTTTTTTTTTTTGATATTACAAAAATAATCAAACAAATAGTTTATTTGTTGTATACTATTAATTGTGTATCCCTTTAATTTAAAGTTCCATGTCGTGTATGCAGCAATTTTGATACTGTACGCTCTAAGGACTCGAATAATCTGCATCCATACAACAAACATATTTAAAATTACTTAAGAATCTACTGTCTTCTCCTTATGTATTTTGCAAACTTCCTTAAATTCTGTTTAGAATTTCCATTTACGTTTGATTCTGATTTTAATAGAATTTTACTAGACTTTTAATAAAAAAAAATATATAGTGATATAGTTATTAGCTTGGTGATGATTAAGAATATTAAATAGACGATAATTTTTTTCTAGACTTTTATCAATATGTTATACATATTTAGAGAAAATTAAATTAGAAACTTAACTAAAATAATATTTAGCATACCACTATTTAATTTTGAAAAAAAAGTAACCATTTCTTCCATTTATACATTCCAATGAATCTCCTATTATTCCAATTTTAAAATTATTATTATTATTATTTTTCTTTGTTTTTCTTCATTATTCTTTATTATTATTATTTTTTTTTTTTGTTACATAAGTTGTTTTTTGTATTAAGGCAAGAAGCATATCCAAACTATTTTAATTATATATTGCCAAGGAAGAAGGATTTCTTTTTATTACAAATTTTTATAACATGTAATAAGTTAAAGTATATTATTTAATTATCGTTACTTGGGAATTAAACAGAATTTAGCATTTTAGAATCAGAGTTTAAATTCGGAGCATATCCATTTAAAAGTCATTTCAAAGCTGAATATCTTTATTTGTTATGTTGTTATTAAATGTTTAGTTTTTAATGTTCGTATCATAATTGTGTTGGAAAAAAAAATCAATTTTTTTGATATTCATTGGATATTCTTCTCTGCTTTAAATTTATGATTTATATATCTTAAGTTGACAACTATTTGAATTTCTTTATAGACTATTTATAATACATAGATACATACAAACATACATATAAATATATATATTATATATATAAATATAAAATGAAACTTTTACTTTTGAAAATTTTATTCTTTATACATTACAACTCTTTCGAACTATTTAAGATAAAAAAAAATTTTGTATTATATGTAAGAAATCAAATTTTATATACATACATACATACATGAAAACAAATTGCTTTAATAAATAAATTATGTGAAAATAATTGGAATCTAATTAAATTGTTTGTGATACAATAATATTGTTAAATAAAAGTAAATAAAATTTATAAATAATAAAATATAACAAAATTTAATATACATTATTATAAATAAATAATTTGTAAATTATTATTAAACGAATCTATTTAGAAACAATTTCAAAACAATTAATGTACATAAACGAATTTTTTTCTTTTTTTTTCAATAAAATTTTCAAATTAAATCAAACAATGCTTTTTTCTTAACCGGTAAGACAATTTAAATAATTTAAAGTATGTACATAGTATATGGAACTTAACCGCATAACTTACCCTCGCTCATTGTGAACGTTATCCAATTACTTGACTAGTGGTATTCATGTACAATTTATTAAAGCATTAACAATGCTGTTATAAAACTTAAATTGATGTACATGGTACGGCTATAGTACAGAGTTCCTATATTTTGTTCAAAAGTTCTTTAATCCCTTGACAAAACAAATTCTCATATTTGGTTTGTTAGAAGCGCTAAGAGCGACAATTTTTATTTATATTAATTTGTTACATTTTATATTTGATTCCTTTGTTTTACAATAAATTTAATAAAAAAAAAAATATCCAAACAATTGCAGATATTACATTAAACTTATAATTAAAAATTAATATTCGATACATTTGATATGTTTATTTGTTTATTCTTGAGCTTTTCAAAATTTCAATTAGTACATACATAACTAAATTCTTTCTTCATCCGAATAAAATATTAATCATTTTCCCTTTATTTAGTTTTTAAAGTAGTTTTGCAAAAGGAGACAAATTAACATTGTGAGCAAAATTATAAAAAAAGTTTAAACGGGGGCATTACATACATTGACATTTATGTTGAAATATTAAAAGTAAAACGTATGTTAATAAGTATGTTTAAACTATATTATTAAAAAGAAAACAAGAATAGCTGTTTAACAAATATATGTATATATATATATATATACAAATCGTATGAGCCGACTAAAGATAAATTAAGGTAAATAATAATCTTATTAAATATTATAAACCTTTTTAAGATTCATGTGACAAATTCAATAAGATAATTGGCTTGTATTTTAATTTTCCATTTAGCAGGAGAATCTTACATTATTGAACAGGGCATAGCACAACAGAGTGGCAAGCATACGGGAACCATGGCACCACTTGTTTTAGTTTTACTTTTCGATTTATAACCCGATTCATATTCATACATGCCAGAACCTTTAGCCCAATCGTCCCTAAACAAATTAAAAATAATACCAGTTACATGCATACATACACAGAGATGATTTGAAAAATAAAACTTACGCCTGCTTGAGAGCCAGCATGCATTTCTTCACGTTTGGTTAGCATCATTTCATGACCAGGTGGATAATATACATCCCTACCAGCTCTATTAACGGATGGCACAATTTGTTGCTGATTTGGCGAAGCTACTGCCGTTTCTATTTCACGCTTCCGTGGCGTATTCAAATCTTTGCGATCTACAACATCGGCCTGAGATAAATAAAAAGGGCAACATTTTTAAATTAGATTCGAAAATTTTAGTCATAAACATTTTTTTTGTCGTTTGAAAAACGTTTATAAAACATAATTTGTATGAATATTTGTTTTTATACATACGCCTTTCATATATCAAAAATAATTTCTATGAATATGGTATTGTAAATAGATATGTACGTATATTTTAATTATATTTTTAAAATTCAATTGTTTATATAGTAAACGTGTCTTTACTATGAACTTTTCATTTAGTCGACAAAATAGTCGACAAATAGTATTGCAGACTTTCTTTGTCTATACACGTACAATGTACATACATACAGTAGATACTGCTAAACAAAATGAAAATGCAAAATATAACATATCAAACGACTATCATTCAGCTGTCGATAGAGAGTAGTCAACTTAAATGGAGATGGAATTATTGTAAAAAATATTCAGAGGGAGGTATGTATGTGTGCATAATATACTTGGCAATCCGAGTATGTATTTATTATTATTTTTTTTTCGTAATATTTTCAAATGAGACTTACATTGCCAAACGATTGCATAAGTTCTTCAACGCGTTGTGGTGGGTTTCCATTACCAACAGGATATTCAACACCATCGAGTGGGAAGGGTGCTGGCGGCATTGTTTGTGGTGATTGGTTACCATAATCTGGACCACGGCGATTGTTACTGGTATTTGTTGTTGTCGAAGAATAATGGTAAGTGACAGTACCAGGAGGATGAGGATGATTAGCATTTGGTGGATAATTGACACTACCATTTGGTGGATAACCTCCAACTGGTGTGGTAGTTTTGGGCTCATTAAGTGGACTAACAGGGCCACCAGGGCCGCCAGGTCCACCGTGTATAGTATTAAGAGTATTGGTCGATTCTTTGTAGTAATAACGATGACCAGTAGGTCCACTATGCGGTGGCGAATGGGGACTATGAGGTCCGCTTGTATAAGCTAATGGCTTAGGACTTAAATTTGGACTGTTTGGATAACCAGGACGCTCTGTGGTGGTAGTAGTGGTGGTATTATTTATATTATAAACGATCGTAGTATCAGTTGGTGGTGGATTTCTCGGTTGCAAAGGTAACGTATTATTCCTCAATGTATTTGATTCATAGTGTTCGCGCACTTCGTATGACTGATTGTTAATAATTGGCTTATCGCTGCCCTTATTTAAGGTGGAATAGCTTTCCGTATTATAGACAACAGTTTGCGGTATGGCATGTACTGGATGAGGTTGAACAATATTGTTAGTTTCGTTCGTTTGCACCGTATTGTAAATAACATTTTTACGGCTTAAAGTATTTGAGGTAGCTGCTGGGACAACATTTGCGGGTATTTCATAAGTATAGGTGCGTACAGTTGTAGTAACCTTTGTACCGGGTACCGGCAGAATATCTTCATTTATGGTTATATTTTTGAAATCTTCTTCTATGTCCACTGGTGTGGCACTGGTGGCACTAACAACTGGCACTAGTTCGGATTTGTTTAAAGAACGATTGCTTTCATAAATTTTAGTTTTTTTTGCTTCGTAAAAACCTCCACCTGGTGAAAGATTCTCTTTAAAATCGAAAAGAAAGCAAAAAAAAAATTTTAAAAAATTATTTAAATTTTAAAATATTTTGTTTTGTAATAAAAGAGAACTCGTACTTGAGCCATAAGATTTATCCAATGTCTGATAATCACTGCGCACTAAAGTGCCATTTGAACGCAAAGTATTATAATCTGGTGATGGCAATATCTCCACATCGTCCAAACCACCGGTATGCTTGGAGGTTTTAATGACACGCGTTGTCTTGGTAACAGTGCCGCCCAAAGGATCTTCATTTGTTGAACGTTCTCTGCAGAATATGGAAATAAAAAGAAATACTCATTCAATATATTGTTAAGCAAGTTTATTTACTTTTTATATTACTTACATGGTTCTATAATTCAAAGAATGATCTTGAAAAGAATGCAGATTACAAAAATACAAAATTATTTAAATCATTTAACATACATATTCAATATTGAGTATAAATAAATGTGTACCTCTATCTCTAGTAATATCACGTTCATTTTTTAAATCTTCTAATAGAGCATCTAATTGATCAATATTTTTATCTGGCGTTTTATCACTGTAGGAACTGTTGTTGGCGCCCGATGTGGAATATTGATATGAAGCTTGTTTGTAAGCATATCCTTTACTCTCCTATAGAAAATTATAGTACATAAAAAATTTACATTTTCTATAAGAAATGCTTTCTTTACTTACCTTATTGCCACTTCCCCATTTTGAAGGCGAATCTCTTAAAGAAGAGGAATAATTTTCAGAACGGCTGCTGTACTGCATTGTATTTATTTAAAAAAAAAAATGCTGGGTTCCTAGCAAAAAGAAAAAAAATTATGAAAAATTAAATTTTTTAAAAATTTGCGTTTTTTTTTAAAGCACTTAAGATTTTTAATTGAAATGAAGTAATTTTTTTTTATGAAATGATAATCAAGATCATGATGATTTATTTTTCATGTAATTTTCGATGATTTTTTGTTTGTTTATTTTCCAAGGAATCCAGTATTTTTTCACATTTTAAGAATATACACGCAAACGAAAAAAAAAAAAAAAAAACATCAATGCCAAAATTAGTCATTGTTTACAATTTTTTTTAATTATTTTTTTATATTTTTAAGTTTCTACACGAATAAATTTCGTTGTGAGTATGCATTTGGCCTCGAAATTAAAATGTTGTAAATTCCTTTCAGTCTTAAAGGGAAACCAATTAAAAGTTATAACTAGGTTAAGGTTTTGCCCTATAATTTTTATAGAATTCTGGGAGTAGATAATATAATATTTGTTTTTTTGAATTAACCACACATACATACATACATAAATACATAATTGGCCATTACAACCCTACAGTCAGGATTACGGCCTAACTTCTCCTACCACTCATGTTGTTACTCTCAGAGTATATAAATCTGCTGAGAGGAAGTTGGCGAAGAAATATTTATTCATTCTTCGTCTATTCACTAGACTACGGCGACTTATTGAATTGATTATTATGTTTATTGATACACAATGATCCACATCTTATGATTGATGAAGAAATATCTGAATGATATTGCTGTGTGTATAAAAACTGAAAGGGCGTATTGATGTACTTGTTCCCAGACCGAATGGATATGAATTCGGAGCATATCCATTGGCTTAAAAAAAAATTCATTTGGTTTCTTCATTTTTTACAATGTATGTATGTATGTGTGTACATTCATGATTTAAATTTATAGCGAATTAATATATCTTCATTTCTCATTACAAATTTTAATAAATTTAAATTTCGTTGACAAAAATAATTATTATAAATACAACTGAAATATGTATGTATGTGTACGAAATTTATTACTGCAATTGAGATTTATTGCCAGTGTATGTTCAGTATTCAGTATACTCTTACGTTAAATGTGTCTTTCCAAATAAAACAGTTATTTTTTTTCAGTGTATTTATTGTGGTTCTGATGTGCATTCAAAATTTTATTTCAAGGTCAACATATAAATCTCCATGAAGTTGATTCCTTTTTTTGTCACAGCAACAAACAAAAAAAAAAACAAATATGTGTGTACTCACAAAGCAAAACCAACACTTGTACAATACATATGTATATGTTACTCTCCACCACAGCCTGATTACAGTTTCGTGCACAGGGTAACGTTTCGGGTAAAAACACAGATTTATAAATGCACACATATGTATGTATGTTTACGTGTGGATGGGTGTCTTGATAAAAAAATCTCTCGTAATTTTGTTTTGAATCATATGTCTCCATTGATTATTTAAAATATTTACACACTAATACACATATACAAATACATCATACGCACACATGTATGCATAAAGCCAGAGAAAAAGGAAGAGTATTGAAAATTTAAATTTTGGCTATAAATTAAAAACATATAAACCTGATGAGAGTAGTGTACATACATACATATGTATGTATGTATGTTGTATAAGGCTGTGTTTAATTTAAATTCAGTAATAAAAGTGTGCCTGGCTGCCATAAAATTAACTCATTTATTAATTTATCCATTCAGTCAATCTGCCTGTCATTCATTCACTATAATTGATCATATATGTATATATGTATTTACGATAAAATATTCATAATAATATTTTTTTGTTTTTATTAAAAACAAATACATACATACATATGCTGATGACCGTATATGCCCCTGAATTTCTATAATTATTTCATACAAAAAAAGAAAAAAAAAACACTCGCAGCCAGTTAGACTATTATGAAAAGTGGCGTTTTGTCGGCCGCTACAAATATTTTTAACTTTTTTCAAAAAAAAATAAAAAAAAATCAACCAAAACAAAACAATAAAAGCCTATTCATAGTTGTGTGTGTTCATTAACGATCAGTTTTCATTAGATCAAACAACAACAACACCATTGAACAATTTAAACATATGGCAGATGAACATCAGGCATGAGAGTAAATGAATGTATGAAAATAAGGTGGCTTTTATTGCATTGTTACTGTATTTGTTATGATTTAAATTGAATTTAGCAACAAACAACAGTTATAAGAAGCAAAGAGAGAGAGAGAGAGAGAGAGAGAGAGGGAAAAACAAACAACATATTTTGTCTAAAAATAATTTTTTAAATTCAATAAAAATCTTTTTTCGTAAAGCAGAGTAAAATTTGAAGTGCATTTGAGGGCAACTTTAAAAATTACGGAATAAGAAATCATTTAAAAATATATTCATATGGACTAACTGATCGTACATTTTAAGTAATTCACTCATTATCCTAATATATATTATAAATCTTTCTGTAAGTCTGTTTTTTTGTTAGCCAATCACGCCTGAACGCCTGGACCGATTTTCTTGAAATTTGGGATATAGATCGGGCTTTTGTCCGTGGAGGTTATAGGCTATAAATCTTTTCAAAATTTTGACTAAAAGGGGAGAAAAAATGGGAAAAATGGGGAAAAAATGAGCAAAAATTAATACTTTAATGCATAAATGCTGTAATTTATGTGTTTTAAAGGTAGTTTTTTACGATTTAGCTTGGTTAAGTTTCCCAAATAGCTATTGGAGGTGTTCCGTTTCTAAAGTTGAACTAAAGGGGTCCAAAAAGGGGGAAAGGGACCAAAAACAAGCAAATTAAGTGCATACCGAATCACGCCTGAACGCTTGAACCGATTTTCTTGAAATTTGGGATATTGATCGAGCTTTTGTCGGTGCAGGTTATAGGCTATAAATCTTTTAAAAATTTTGAAACTAAGGGAAAAAACTGGTACAAAGGGAGAAAAAAGGGCACAAATTAGTACTTTATGCTTAAATGCTGTATTTTATGGGTTTTAAAGGTATTTTTTTACGATTTAGCTTGGTTAAGTTTCCCAAATAGCTATTGGAGGAGTTCTGTTTAAAAAGTTGGACCAAAAGGGGTTCAAAAAGGGGAAAAGGGGCGAAAAACAGGCAAATTGCATGCATTTATATTTAGGAATTAGAATATTCAAAAAACTGAGTTGTTTGATAAACCAGTTTCCGAATAATTTGAAAAATTGCATTTTTTAAGAAGCCGGTTTCGAAACCGGATTTTTATTTATTGTTATTTTTATAACCCGCGCAACGCCGGGTACAATCTGCTAGTAATGTAATAATAATTGCGACCTAGCATACTGTTAAGGGATTACAGGAATTCAGCCTAGCACAGTCAAACAGAATGAAATAGAAAAAACTTTGTCCAAGTCTTTACTAATAATATGAATAATATTAATTCTCCTTATTGAGGACTACAAAATCTTCATTCATTGGTAAGATGAGTATTTATAATTGTATAGACAGCAGGCAGTTCTGATCCGATATGGATATATGTACATATGTATGTATGTAGAACAAAATATATGCATTAAACCTATCAAGATTTCATCTAAGAAGCGTCATAACAGTTATAATGGACATTGGTCGCTGGGTTTTCACGCCAAGAACTGGGATTAGCTCATAACGACTTCTGCAGAAGCTGCAACAATAAGAAAGAAGAGGAGACCACAGGAGAGCTTATCTTATTATCCGGCCCTTGGGTACACAAGAAAAAGTAGCCTTGTGGCTAGAGTGCTAGATTATTAGCGTGAGAGTCATAAGTGTAATTATATTTTAATTAATTAAGAAATAAATAAATTAATTCTATAAAATATTTTCTCAGCTTCTTTTTTAACATTTTTGCTTGTGTGGAATTCTAATGCGTAATATTTTCTTAGAACGCGTCATGAATAAATTGTAAAATTACAAAATGCTATTATTATTATTATTGAAAAAATGGTGTAATTAACTTTGAATTTATGCAATACAACACATGTTCTCTAAAATTTTTTTCAAATAATTTTACAGACAACAGTTTATATTCTTTGTTTAGAAATTTTGTATTTGTATTTTTGTTTTCCTTTTTACAAGAGACAATAGCGTTCAATGTTTTATTGACAAATAAGGCGGCAAATTACAAACGTTTTGAAAGAAAAAAAAAAAAAATGTGCGTAAAAGATCACATAGTTTTTCTTTTTTATAAATTATAATTTTTTTTTATTTACAAATATTTCTTTAAATTCATATAAAAGTTAGTTCAACTAATGAAATCATCTGTTACTTTTCAGTTTTCTTTCTTTTTTTTTAATATTGCAATAGAATTATTTAAAAAATAAAAACAATGATCACATCGTAATGCTTGTACTTGTTTAGTGTTTAATCCCACTCACGTGCAAAATTTGGAATGTGAGACGTTAGAAGAGCGAACAATTAAGCTAATTTTGGTTGAAAACATAAATAAAACGGGCTTATTTTGGTACGTTTAAAGGCGAAACAACAACATTAAAAATAACAAAAAATAATATATTTTCTTATAACCGATCGACCGACGAGCAACACCTCGACTGAGTAACCAATCCAATAAATACAGAATTCAATAGCGTTTCATTTAGTTTCACATGAGATCAGTTTAGTTTGATTTACATTTTTTGCTTTTTTAACTCTCTATTCGAAAGCATCTGTATATACATATGTACATGTTCACAATCTGTTTTAGTTGTATTTGTATATAATTTCGCTTTTTTTTTGAGTTTTTTTTTGCATACTCAAAGTCAAATAAAATGATCTCATCGTCATCATAATAAACGCCAGTAGCCGTCCGTAGTTCTCACAAAAAAAAAGGCAGCGTATAATAACAAAAAGTGAGATTTTTTCAAAAATGTTTCGGTTTTTAAAAATCAACAGTAAAAATTTAAACAAATGTTGTTTCTTCCAAAAGAAAGATGAAAACAAAAAAAAAATCGCATTAAGCAAAAAAATACAAAAAAGATGAGATAGGATGAAAAAATCTCAATAAAATAAACATTCTACACACGGCCAGTTGTCTTATAGAATGTAATTTTACTTTTAACATTCAAGGTGGTCTAATACTCCACATACTATATGTATTCGGTTATAAGGATGTTTTTTTTAAGATGGAAGGGTATTTTTTAATATTTTCTAATGGATATGATAGTAAGAAAAATTTAATATCATTACCATCAAACATTGCATGTGCTTAGGGGTTTCTTTGACAAAGGAAAGACTGCCTTTATGTTTGATCGCCTAAAATTTGGGAACCATTAGATAGTAGCATACTAACATAGTTTCCTTTTGTCATTTTTCACGTTGCTCAGTTCGTAATATTTAGCTTTATCAATATCTGTTTTTTTATTATTTATTTTAGTATAAAAAAGAATTCAGTCCTTTAAGTCACTTGTTATATATACCATATATTAGCTTAAAAATCAAACAAGTAAACATATGGAGGCAACATTAATTTATTTTTCGTTTTTTTTCTATTAAAATTTAAATATTGTTAATAGTAGACAAGGGAATCAAAATGTTTCTTAGACACACTTTGTTTAGGAATACAATAGCAAAAATAGATCAAATCTGAGGGTGTTATACGTTTAGCAAATAAATGGATAAAAAAAAATTGTGTATTTTCAAAGGCATTGTTTTTTTTTATTATTTTTATTTAAATATTGAATATTATGCATGCGATTAACGATTACACTATTTCAGCAACAAATACTATAAATAAACTACAGAGTTCTAACATCTTTTGACAACTGAGTACGATGATTTAAGGTAAAACGTTTGTAGGCGAACAACAATATCCCGTCAAGAGCAAAACATGTTTATATCCGTTTTTGTTTTGCTTAAAAAAATGTTTGTTTTAGGCAAAATGAAAAAAAAACTCGAGAAAAAATGTGGGTTTCAGTGGGTGCCAAAAAATTAAACAAAAATTTATGAAATTTGATTTCAAACCAGTTTTTTTATTTCGATTTTTTTTTTTTTTGGTTTTATTGCCTATTTCTTTTGGCATATATGGACGGTGCAATATGATCAGAAAATAGTTACAGCAGGTTTCTCTCTTAATGTGCAACTGAAATTTACAATTGCATTCGTCTATGAATTCGTAGAAAATAATTTTATTTCCTTTGAATTTTAACCCCATAAAGTTTGAAAATGTATTTTGAGTAGGAGTGTTAAAAAAATATAAAAAAAAAAATTATATTTTACTGTCTATACATATGTATGTACGTAGATTGATGTCGAAGATTTTCATTTAATTCAACAATAATTCATTAATCATAAAATGATTTCATTTGTTGTATTCAATGGAATCTTTAAGACGTCATTTATTATTATTAAAAAAAAAAAGTAAAAAAATAACTAAATTCAAGGATACACCAAAAAATAATAAAAAATAGAAATCAGCGACACCAAATGATGTCAAATAAATTTAAATGAATTCGAAATGAAATGACAATTTCAAATAATTTGTATTGCTTGCCATATATAGTACATATGTATGTATATAATATGTGTATGTACTTATTAATATATACATACGTACGTACATATGTATACTTTGTAATTGAATTAAAAGAAAAAAGGCAATTGTTTTAAATTTTTCTTTGCTTTATTAGAAACGTGTGAAGTAAAAAATTTAAGAATTCGCATGAATTGATATCACTTGGAAAAGTTATTAACATTTTTAATAATTATTCTTTCTTTTTTTTCTATTTCAATAAAGTAATATTTACAGTATAAGAATATATTTTATATACAATTATAGCATAATTCATAATTGTATTATAATTAATAAATAGAGTTCAATTTTATAGAAGTTGACTTTATACACAAATAAGTTTTCTTTATTTCTGGAATAACGTTAGTTGACGTAATTTATAGGTGCTTAGAACCCTAAGGTCCATAATTGTGAGATTGGCATTTCAGTTGTCTGTGAACTTGTAAGATAATATTTTTTCTTATTTATTTTGTTTGTTTGTTTTTTTTTTGCATCACTAAACAATTTAAATTCTTTGTTAAAGTTGCTGTTGTTTCGTTAAAATTGATAAAAAAAAAAGTACTAATAAAATAAGACAGGTTTTTATAAACAAGCAGAAAACTGCCATGGCAGAAAAAGATAAGTTTGTTTTTTATTTTTTGCATTTCAAATTTTAATTTGAAAGACAAGAAAAGGAAATACACAAAATGAAATTTTAGCACTACAAAAAAATCAGTTTTTTGTTCATTTAGTGATGTCATACACCGTAAAAATTTCACTGAATTTAATTATTTAATTAATAATTATTTTATTTTTCTGATACATTTTCAATTGCAAAGCCAAAAGTACAAAAACAAAATCAAATAAAACAATAATAATCGCCAAGCCACAGAGCTATTGAGAAAAATAATTTAAAATTCTCTAGTACATATTTAAATATATTAAAAAATGATATTAAAATTTATTAAAAATTATATTACATACATATGTATGTATGTATGTACATATAAAAATGTTTATAATGAAATTTTAAAGTGTGTATTTTTCATTTTTACATACATACATACATACATATGTATGTATATGTATATGTATATATTTTATTTTTGTTCTTTTTGGCAAAGTTTAAAATTAGTTCACTGCCACTTGTATGTAGCAAGAGAGATTTGTTTCGTTTTTTGTTTTTTTTGGCATTTTTATTTTTGATTTTATATTGTTTTTATTTTCCTGTTAATTTTTTATGTTTTTTCTTGTTAAATTTTTCATTAGAATAGAATCATGATTCATGCGGACTACGCAAATTATTTTTTTGTGAAATTTTATTTTAGGTTTTTTAATCTGTTACACCCAAATTAAAAGAAAAAATGCCTTTAGTTACGGTTTTTTTTTTTGACTTTTTTTCTTTATCAAGGTTCTAGTTTTGGCTTAAGCCCACGGTTTTATGTACTCCAATACTAGTCGTTATTAGCATATTTCCGAAGTAATTTTTAATCAATTAAATTTTAAAAAAGTCTCTATTATATACAGTACAGTATATAAACTCACCAATTTCACTGTTTTCTACTTTTATTCACATAAATAGTAGTTTAATGAAACCATTTCTTTTTAAATTTATATTTTAACCAAAAAATCAGTAGAAACTATAAGTATATGTTTCAATTGGCAACGAACTTAGAGATACCCAGTTACAATGACTGGCAACGTTTCACAATACAGAAAATAAACTCCATACTGCATAGCATTGGTAGGACATAGGAGAACTCATAGATATAGCCTCGGGTTGCTAAATATGAAGACAACTTATGCCTAGTATAGATAAAGTTCCTAAGCAAAATAAAGCCAAAATAAGTCGTAAACTAAAAACTGACCTGGCGGTAGTGTTTCTGACTAGTTCGTTCATGAATAAATTAAGAAATCTGTATAGAAGAGCCGAGTTGCCGGAAGAAAGCTTCTATTCAAAACAGTAAACATTCGAAAGCACTTGGAATACGCACAAAAGCATGAACACGTTCTCATTAATGATGCAATGTTCTGAAAACGAGTAGTATCAACAGATGGATGTAAATTTATGGTTTTTGGAGGATGCCTAGCTTCCATACTATGACAAAATTTAAACTCAACTGTGGAACTTAGATGTGGATCTGTTATGATATGGAGATGTAGCAAAGCAATACAAGTGTAATTTTATATTTAATATTTATTTGTTTTTAATTAATTTTTGAGACCCACTGAACTATTTTCTTTTGGAAATGGTGTAAAAAGTACAAAAAAAAAAACTGTAGCAAATCTTTATTAAGCATTTTTAATATTTAATATTTCGTTTTGCTGTGTTCTTTATTTAAAATCCATTTCCATTTTATATTTTATTTTATTTCATTGTACAATTTGAATTTTTAATAAGTTTAACGAATAGAGAAAGAAAATAATTTGAAAGTGAATTTTACACAGTTAAAGGGTTAAACTTTTCGACACACTAAATGATTGTCGTATTTTTGTATTTATGTAGATTTGTTTTTGTATAATTACGCACTAGTCTGCTCTCTTTTTTCTTTTAATTGTTGCTTTACAAAAGGTACAAACAATTACTCTTTAGTTATAATCATATAGGTACTGATACAATAATGAAGATCATGTTCGTTCTCTACATACAGACATACATACATACATATGTCTATACTATAGTATAAAGATGTTTATATTGATGATAGTGATGATGATGATGATGATATAGTGATGGTTATAATAATGATGACGTTAGATAGATAGTATTTGTATGGCAAACACGTTTTGTTTTATTTATTTAATTTTTTTTTTGTTTTTTTTTTTATTTTATTTTCATCCATTTCAAATTTCAAACGGCAAATTGATTGTAAAGTTAGCAAGTAAGTACAATAACAACAACGTCGCCTGTATATAACAACGACACTGATACGTCTGTGACTTTGTGTTAGTCTTTCTCTTTTCGTCTTATTAACAAAATGTGCCAATTTTGTCAAATTGCGTGAGTGTATGTACCTATGAGTCCGTTGAGTATTTCTATTTGATTTTTTTTCTTATAATTTTTCAATTATTTTCTAATATATTTATATATGTATGTATACATACAGTATGTATGTATTTAAATACATATATTTTTCAAAAAATTAAATTAAATACAATTAATTTTTTTATTAATAACTACACACACACACACAAACATAAATTTTTTTTATTCCCTTTAATTTTTTTTTTAATTTGTTTTTATTTATTAATTTAAAATTTTTGTTTATTTTACATACTTTTCTGTTTTTTAACCAAATGTGTTGCTAATGTTTAGATTTTTTTCTATTTTATTTTTAAATTTTGTTTTTGTTGTTTGTTTCTTTCTTTCTACTCAATAAACAAATTCGTTTGGCTACTTAAGCAAAAAAAGCTTTTATTTCGTTTATATTCGTTTGAAAAATTTAATTTTCTTGCCGTATTTACGAGCACTATAACGCTCCAAAAGTCAGATCTATACTAACAATAGCATTGGCTGGCTACTCTTAAACTACTCAGGCAAATGTCTAGTAAAAGGCCGCCGCCAGCCACCAGCACAACCAGTCAGTCAACAAGCCAGACAGCCACCGCTCAGTATCAGGAATGCGAGAAAAATTAAAAAAAAAGAGATTTCGTTTTGCAAAATGGTACAAACAAATACACAATACTGTGTATACATATGAGTACTTTTACTAAAAAATGTACTTTTTTAAAGAGCAGACATAGCGCATGTTAAGCATAGCTTAAAAAAGCTAATTAAACTACATAGTATACATATGTTACAATATTTTATATTTTAATGTAAAAAAGGCAACGTTTCAACGGTTCCCTAATAGCTTTGTTGATTAACTGTAAATTTCCCGTCTCAGTTGTCGCCTTTTAAGCCATTAATAGAGCATTGATCAGATTACGATATTCGCTTATTTAAATAGTCACTGGGTATGAACTCTAGCCACACGCGATCATTTTCTTTGTTTACATATTGCTAAAGCATAGATATGTCAATTTTTTATTTCGACAAATACAAAATTTGATTTATTCTTGGTAGCAGATCTATAGAATAAGATATTGGCACCTCATAACAAAGTGAACCCAAACTAAAGTACTTCTCGTATATGCCAATATAATCAAGAACAAGTTATTTTTCACTTTCCATCTCATTTAAACAGAATAGCCAGTTGGTTGACTTTATTAACACGCAGCTTATTGTAAACAATTTAGCAAAAGCAGAGAAAAGAAAAAAACATATAAAATAATTCATATGTACATACATACATATGCAGTTTTTTTTTTGTTTACATAGAATATTCATCTATAAGATATAGGAAAACGCAGAGAATTCGATATAAAAGAGGTCTTCTCTTGTTTTAACACTTGTTGTAGAGCCAGTGACGGTTTGATGAGGTAAACTTTTGCATTCAGTGAATACAATCCACAAATTTACATGTGTAGATATGTAGTTGTATATTCAAATATCAGAATAAAAGCTTTTTTTAACCAATAATTACTTCGGTTTATAATTTAAAAAATCAAAATGACAAAACAGAAAAAAACATTTACGCGCACCTGAGCGCAGACATTATATAGACGAGTGATATAATTTATTATTTCCGTTTTGTCTGAGTACGCGGATATTACCGCTCAAAATGTGTCTGGTCCTTTCACTCACATTGAGTTATGGCTAAAGCTCATGTAAGAGATCGTTTCTCTTAAATGAAAAGCTTTAATAAATTTTCAGAACATTTTAGGTTCTCATCAGTGATGCGAGTTGTGGTACAGCATTGAAGAAACGTAAAGCTTAATTGTGAAAGTTTCAACTCTGTTAGTTGAAAATTATTTTATATTGACTGTGGACCAAATGAAAAAAACTTGGTATACGTGGGTGTTTGAGAATTAATTTCTGATTCAACTGCATTTAAGTAAAAAAAAATGTGTTGCAATTTTTATCTAAATGCAACAGTTATGTATTATAAAAAATTGCTGCAATTTGGCTTTAACGCAATACCAGTTTTAAAAATGAGTCAGAATTTAATTTTACTTAATTGGTATTCAATGTAGCAAGAAGCTCTATAGTTCGATTAGGATCAGCAAGTATTAATTAAGTACTTAAAACCCTGGTAAATACTTAACCTATTCCAAAACATATTATTATAATATACGATCCTTTAGAAGTGCGTGTCGTAGGCCTTGGTTATCTCAATGAAGACCAGATAAAAAGGAGGTGCAATGTACGAGAATAAATCGATAATTGTAACATGGATATAACACCTGCCATAAAGGTTTTGTAATCCAAGTTTTCTTTCAATCTCTTTCAGGATCGAGTTAAATTAATTCCATTGATGTCTACATATATTGAAACTTTATTGCTACTACTTATAATTGATCAAACAATGGCTCGATAATTAATGGCAACTGAACCTTATTTGCACTATTAACTGACAAATACGGTTGCTGCTGTTCATAATAGATTTTCTTATAAGTATTTTGTACTATAAGATACATAAAAGGAAGCTATTTCCATGTCCAAATGCTGTGTTAACATTTAAAAACTTATTGTCCAAAGCATGTACTTTGCATTACTAGCAAGATTGTCCCCAGTTCATTGAAGATTTAAATAAAAGTACAACAGCTTGTTTCCTGACACCACACAGCCACCTGTGTTGTGCTGCATCAAGTTTTTATTAAATTGTAAAAGATCTTTTAAAGAATCGAATAAAATGCATACGATACGTACGATTAAGACTACAAATAAAATTTTCAATTAAAAAAAAAATGAAATATCTAAACTTAAATTGTGTAAATAGTGCAGAATAAATTTCTGAATGTTCTTATTTTTTTTTTTTTGTTGTGCGTCAGTAAACAATATGATTAGATGAGGAAAAATAATAAATTTAATTATGGTAAGGGAAGCTATAGTTTGGCCAATTATAGTTTAAATCACTATATACATGTGATATGTGTATACACATATATTATGTTACATTTATATAAATCAAAGAGAAGATAATGAATTAATAACATAATATAATTAGAAAATATTACAAAATCTACATAGCTTAACAGATTCATAAAGTTGTTTACCAATTTATATCAATATTTTTAAAAATAATATATAAACAAAGAAGAAAAAAAATGTTGTATATAAAACAGAAAGCAATTGCAAACTTAATTGAAATAAAAACCAAAATGAAATTAAAACAGTAAGAAGGCAAAGTTAAGATTCGTCTGATTATATGTATGTAGGTATATGACACTATTTCTTTTCTTTTTTGCTAAATTGAATATATTATGCCAAAATAGAGATGTAAATAAAAAGATATTGACGATTTACATAAAATTAAGAGGCTGCACTTAAGGTTATTTCCTAATCCTTGGCGGGTACTTCAATAACACGGGGTTTGTCAATAATGCGGGCGGTCTTATTGCCCTTCTCAACAATGCCTATAATCCAGGCCTGGTAACCTTCTTGCTTCTCTATATCTTTACAGTAGGCAGCTGCCTGCTCACGTGGTAAGCAAATCAGCAGTCCACCAGAGGTTTCAGCTGAATGACCTTGCAAAAGCTGGAACATATTACCACAGGCTTTGGCCACTGCAGCCATTTTTGAAATCACTGGAAGATTATGTATTACAAAGGAAACATCCTTCTTTTGATGCGAAGCCAATGTCTGTGCATGTCCTAATAGACCAAAACCAGTAATATCGGTAGCACCGTGGGCGTTATACTTGTGCATAAGGCGTGCAGCAATGCGATTAAGGCGGGCCATAGAATTCATGGCACGATGGTAGGCCTTACGAACATCTTCCTCTGACACAACCAATTTTATGCGGTTCCAACGTTCAGGTTGATCCAACCATTGATGGGCATTCACCGCCACCTGAGTACCTAAAGGCTTTGTCAATACCAAAACATCACCTACCACTGCATTATCGGGAACTATGTATTCGTTGGGTTGACATATGGTGGAGGCCACACCACCAATGGTACACCAAGGGTTTACCACACTCTGACCACCCGTCACTGTAGTGCCAGCTTCCAAAGCTGAGTCCTTAAAACCACGCATTATCAGAGGAATCACGACATCACGCTCCTTCTCGGTCATTTTGGTGCTGACTGCCAACAACATTAACATATTATCACAATCGGTTACACCCATGGCATACAAATCACTCAACACATTAGCACATGCAATTTTGCCCATCATATAGGGATCGTCAACGATGGGGTAGAAAAAGTCGGTGGTTTGTACGAGACATAGACCACCATGACGTAGAGGTATCACAGAACAATCTAGACCAATGCCAATGCGTGGTATTGCCATATTCATAAATTGGGCATCTTGGTCTTGTAGAGAGTAGTCTTGCTGCAAAGCGGACACCAATTTTCCCAAAACTTCTTGGGGTACTTTACAACCGCGACCCTTGAGATCGGCAAATCTTGTCAAGCGGAATGTGGACTCCAAATCATGAGCCGTTGGGTCAAAGGGACGTCGTAACTCAGCACCATTACCACCTTGCAATTCAAGATGAGCAGAATTTAAAACATCAGCCGAGTAACTCATTGTTGTTCGATTGTATTGTTTTTCTTTTTCTTCTTTTCAACACTCACAGGCACACAACTCTTCAAGAGTTTTTATCAATTTGTTTCAAGTTTTTCTTTAAAGAGGTTTTACTAATTAATAAACTTTTCCACTGTTTAATTAAATATTTAATTTTTGAAATATTTGGGTCTTTATTAACAGTTCGCCAACTATTTTGTACAAATCACAAATCAGTTATGGCGGCGTAGAGAACAAAATTCTGGTAGTAAGGCAAATAAAATCGCGTTCTCCCTTTGCACTAACACCATGGCATAAATTCGTACATGTATACGGATTTTTCTTCAACAATTGTCAGAATGTGTGAAACTCGTGCGCTGATTGGTTATTGAAGCAATGGCGGCACAAAACGGGAGCAAAGAATATTTCTCCCGCTTGTTTTTTACACTAAACGTACACACACGGTGGTGTTCATTACTATGTACGCAGAGTTGTATTCCATGAAATTCAAAATAAACATTTTCAAGTCAAAAAACAATTCACAATAATTTCTCACAAAAATCACAATGGGAAAGAAGTAAAGTTAAAAAATATTAAAACGAATAATTAGATAATATTTATAAATAAATATGCAAAAATAAATAATGTAGGTGAATTTTAATAATATTGAAATTCTAATATATTTATTTAAGAAAGAAATTTAATATTTATAATTTATTCGCGGAACAATAGTAATCTAAAGTCTAGAGGACCATAAAAAATTTAAAAGACATCTGACTGAATTCATATTTTTCAAGTCTTTCTCGTCAAGTCTTGAATTCTTGATAAAGAGAGAAGAATGAATTGAAAGTTTTACGTACCTAAACGTACCACCAAGTTTAGCTCTTTTGCTTTTCGTATACATAGTATTCTATGCTAAGTTGAAACCTGATGATTCTGTGTAAACCTGATAATTCTGTGTAAACGTAAACGCAAATTCAACAAATTGCAACAAGTATTGAAGAAGTTGTACTGGCTAAAATTTGCAACATCATATTTGAAAACTCTTTAGTCAGCTGTTTGTTTTCATCAGTTACGCAAATAGGGATGGCGGCGCCACTGCGCCGTACTCTTTGATAAATTGTTGCTTAAGAAAACCAGAAATGAATAAAAATATTAAAAGACTGGTTAAATTTCGTAGTCGTGTAGTGATTTGTAAATATTTAACAATTTCTTTTTAAATACACTTTAAAATACATAGTATAGAGAATAAAAACAAGTATAGCGTGCAAATATAGACGCAATTAATTAGAATTTGTTGTAAATTATCAGTTTGAAAGTTTACAATAGTGTTATGAAAGTGAAATTTTTATAATTTCTTTGTTTTTCTGCAATTTGCTATCATTTTTTCTATTCTTTAAAATATTCATTGAAGAAATTGCAAACAGTTATTAGAAAATAAAGTTCCTGTAAAGAATTAAACAAAAGACTTAAGAAACAAACTTGAAATTTTAGAACCATTAAAAATGACTCAATAAATCCAATTTGAAAACTTCAACACCACCATTTATGGTTTCTTGTTATAATTTGACTGCATAAGCAAGACCAGTTTCTTTAAACAATATTTAGACGTCATGTATTCGTCACTGCGCTATGCAGAAAACATTTCAATAACCTTGAGTTTGTTTGTGGTGATTTTATTAACTTTTACAACGTTAACGGAAGCAGTTTATGTTTACGGTGAACCGAAATACAAATGCCCTGACAAGTAAGTATTTATTTGTTTTTTATTTAAATTCTCTTTAAAGAAATGCAAAAGAAACAAAGAATTAAATTTAAAAACATTAAAACTTGACTAATAACATAAAAATTAATTCATCTTCTTAGACCCAAGCTCATCTATCCGTGTAAGTGTTTAAAGGGCTCGGATATTGGTATTTATGTGACATGTGATAATACCAATTTAGCCACACTTTCGGTGGCTTTGCAAAATTTGGCTGCCTTACAACTGCCCGTTGAGCATATGACAATAAATAAAGGCAATTTTGGTAATTTTGTAAATATTTTTGTTTGTTTGTAATTTCTTACTCTCGACTGGCTTCCATTTTTTTAGAACGCATATTTGGTCCATTGTTCTCTAAAGTTAGCATACGTTATTTAACCATATTGGATACGCCGATCAAGGCTTTGGAAGATTATGTTTTCTTTGGAGTAAATAAAACTCTCGAACAATTGGAATTTCTACATACAAATTTATCACAAATAACACCGCTCTCGTTTGGGGTAAATGTTCTTTTTATCTTTATCCCTTTTCAGTTTTTCCTTTATGACTTTGTTACGATATTTAAATTATTATATTTAAATATAATACGTTCAGATTTTAGGTAATCTTGTTAATTTAAACATCGATGGACATAATTTCACCACTTTAAGTAAAAATCTCTTTGCCGAACAAGAAATTGCTGGCCGTGTTGAAGTTGTACGTCTAACTAATGGACCTTTAAACGATGTACCAATAGAAGTATTTCAGGTAGTTGTCATACGTTATCTTACTTTAGTGTTTTTATTAAATAGTATGTTCATTTAGCCTCTGCGTAAACTGAAAAATTTAGATTTACATGGCAATAGTCTAGAGAATCTGAAACGTAATCAATTTAAGAATCTTAGAGAATTGGAAATTTTGGATATTAGCTTTAATAAAATCAAAAAGTTAGAAGCCCAGCATATTGCCGATCTTACCAAACTGGGTTGGTGCAATGTGTCGCATAATGCTTTGACAGAATTGTCACGTGGTACTTTTGCCCGTAATGCAGTACTGAAGGTATTGAATTTGTCCCATAATCAAATACAGCGTCTGGATGCCAACAGTTTTAGAGGCATGAGATTTTTAAGGCGTCTCTATATGAGCGATAATCGCATATCGGATGTGGGTCGTGGCACTTTTGGTTCGGTGGCCCGTATTGGTACCATTGATTTGGCACGGAATGCCTTAAAGAAAATCGAATATCAAATGTTTTCCCAGCTTAATTATATTGAAGTAAGTATTCTATAATAATATATTTGTTTCAATATCAATTTCTTTTTTTAAATTTTTAATTTTTAGATTTTAGATTTGGCAGAGAATAATATAACATTGATAGAGAAGAATTCATTTAAGGATATTTACCAGTCCCTAATAAATATTTCGCATAATAGTTTGGAAACCATACAACCGAAATCCTTTGAAAATTGTGTAAATATAACAATATTGGATTTATCATTTAATAAATTGAAAAATTTCTCCAAAAATGTTTTCGATGAGACCACATTTGCCACCAACTTTCAATTGAGCCATAACTATCTAACCAATTTGGCGCATGTAAGTAAAAACATAAATATATATTTGTACTTTTCATTTTGTGTTAATAGTTCTTTTTGTTTCCAGATACCTTTACAAAACATGACGGGCCTTAAAGTGTTGAATGCCTCTCATAATAATATAACACAGATACCAAAAAATTCATTTCCCAAACTTTATGAACTGCACACGATCGATTTAAGCCACAATAATATTTCGTTTATATTTAATGCCGTCTTCCAAAGTCTTTTCTCTTTGCGTACGGTGGATTTGTCCTACAACAGTTTGGAAGAAGTTAAATCGTCCATGTTTGGCACTCTGCCCACTTTGTTGACTCTGGATTTGAGTTATAATCAATTGAACAATATTGTACGAGGTGCTATGGCCAAATTAACCAGCTTAAGATTTTTAAATTTAAATCATAACAGGCTATCGAAACTTTTTCAAATACCAATTTCGCTAAATGAATTGCATATGAGCGACAATCAAATTGAAAAGATACCAGCCGGCACATGGCCAGTGATGAATTCCTTGATTTATTTGGATTTAAGTAGAAATCTTTTAGGCGACTCTTTGGAACAGCATAGCTTTACGGGCTTATTGGTATTGCAGAAATTATTTTTGCAGGATAATGGTATTACACGACCTCCTTTGGAATGCTTGGCGGGCATGTCCACCTTACAGTTTCTTATATATGCAGGTAAGAAGTTGTTAATAATAATTTCAAATTGCTTTGATCGCTAGAATTCAATTTTAATTATTTTTTTTGTTATTGTAGCACAATAATATAAGCGTTTTAGAAAAAAGTGCCTTTGGCAAATTGCCTGTACTATTCGAATTGAATTTATATGGAAATGGTTTACATGAAATTAAGTAAGTACAACTACATTAAATTATTTATTAATAAATATGTATAAATAAATGCTCAAGTCTAAATATGAAATAAACAATTATTTCGAATTCCAGTAAACGTGCCTTTGAGGGCCTATTGCAGTTGTTGAATTTGAATTTATCATCGAATGCCTTGCATACAATACCCACAGATGCTTTCATAGGCTTGCCATCTTTGCGTAAATTGGATTTGTCCCATAATTTCTTAAGCAAACTGGATAATAAAACGCATGGCGTTTTAGATGATCTACTAAGTTTAGAAGATGTAAGTAATGAAACCGAAATCTAGTTAATAAAAAACAAAACAGAAACAGAAAATTACTTTTCCCATAGCATTTAATATGAGAAAAACTTTAAAAAGAAAATCTTCAAAGAAAATGTAACAATTTGATATCGATTAGTAAACATATTTTTGTTTCAGATCAATTTAAGTTTCAACAAAATAAGTTTTGTCACTAAAAAAACCTTCCCGGAAAACCAGTATATACCCTATAATCTAAAATACTTGGATTTAAGTTACAATCAAATGCCGGTTTTAACTTACGACATTACATTTGGTACCAAGAAACTATTAAAATTGAATTTATCCCACAATAGCATTAACGAATTGCGTCGTGGCGTTTTGGGCAATTTTACTCGTTTACAATATTTGGATTTATCCCACAACGAATTGAGTAATCTGCAATCGGAAGAGCACACTTTCGATTTGCCTCAAAATTTAACCACGATTTTATTGAACGATAATCAAATTTATAAATTGAATTTTACACAATTCTTAAAAGAGACCAAGTTCGAAGTGATCGATTTAAGCAGAAATAATTTGACAGAATTTCCTTTAAGTTTGGTGTGGAATATTAAAAACGGTACCGATGTAAGATTTTCTGGCAATCCTTTGCACTGTAATTGTGCTGCCAGGCCGCTAAAACACTATACCATGGAATTGGCCTCGTTGACGGAGGATCTTAAAGGAATAGCCTGTAATGCTCCAGCATTTAATAGGAATGTCTATCTAGAAAATGTAGAAGATGAGACCTTACAATGCACCACGGAAGATGAGAGGGAAATGTTTAAGGGACTGGACTATGATAAATTATCGGATGTACGTTTCCGTGATATTATAGTGTAAGTAATGAGAATGTATTTAACATATGTACGTTATTATTTTATTTTATTTATTTAGGAAAGATAATAAAGTTTTCGTACGCTGGTTTGTGGTGACAGCCCGTGATGTGGCAGACTTTATTGTCTATATACGCGATCCGGATAATAATATTTTGTATCAAGAAGATTTTGCTTACAATGTCCGTAAAACTGAAATATCAACTGAACTATTTAGAACACAGCAAAAGGTTGATAAAGAGATTTGCATTATATCTAAAGATAGTAATGGCTTGACCGGTAATTGGTTTCATGCTCAATGCGAAAAATTGCCCAACATCAAAGAACAACGTTCGTTTTTCTTTTTCTCTACCTCAAATTCAGCCTCCAGTGGCGAATTATCTCATTTGATGGTGGATATGAAGGGAATGTTAGTTGTTTTCTATGTATTTGTGATTGCCTTTAAGGTGTATTTGTTGTGAGATTATTATTATTTTTATTATTATTAGTAGAAGTCTTAAATTAACTGCCATTAAGTACCTTAAATTTATTGTTTTCAATTTTATAAATTTATAAAAATTTACATATGTACAGATATTATTTTAATTAAAAGCAAAAGAATAAAATAATTAATTAAAAACTTTTCAAATTTTACAACTTTTATATGAAGGACACTTTTTGTATAATATACAGTAGCGAGCACAAAAAATGCAACACTGTGCCATATGATCTTTAATAAGATCTGTTTCAAAATAACGGTAACTAATTTATCTATTTTCTTTTGCTGTTAATTCTTTCAATTATAAGTTTTCAAAGTAACCACAGTTTATTCCAAATTCTGCTTTAAAAAGTTAAATATTTTTGAATTAGTGAAAAAAGTGCAAATTTTTAGCGAGCAAAAAAAATGCAACATAATAAAAAAATAGTTAAAGTAAGTTATTTATTTAATTATAATTGAAAATTTCTTAAATAAGTTATACAACATGTGTTTTGTAATAGAAGCAGCTCTCAGCTGACAGCAAAACTGCAATCATTAAAGCCTTAGAAGAAGGAAAATCCATGCGTGAAGTTGGACACCTCTTTGGTGTAAATCAATCAACCGTATGTCGGATTAAATCTCGATTTTCCTTGAGAAATAGTGTGGAAAGGAAACCAGTTAGTGGTAATCCTCGAAAAACTACCTCTCGCCAAGACCGCCAGATGATTGCACTGGTTAAAAAAGATCCACGAAAGACCGCAGTGGACGTTGCTAATTTCGCAAATGAGCAAATGGGCGTCTCTATAGGCGTTCACACTGTTCGCCGTAGGTTGAAAGAGGCTAATTTGCATGCGAGACGACCCGCAAAGAAACCTCTCATCAGTGCAATCAATAAAAAGAAGCGCCTGGAATTTGCAAAACGTTACAAGGATTGGTCAAATGAACAATGGGCTAAAGTCTTGTGGAGCGATGAAAGCAAATTTAATTTGTTTGGCTCCGATGGGATAAATTTTGTTCGAAGACCGCCTGGACAGAGATATTCTCCAAGATATCAACTTCCAACCGTAAAACATGGCGGTGGATCAATAATGGTGTGGGGTAAGGAACGATATGTTTAAAAAAAATTTTTGATTTTACGTGACGTATTTACAGGTACGTTTTCCCGTGATGGGGTAGGTCCCTTAACTCAAATCGAAGGAAAAATGGACGCCAAGAAGTACTGTGAAATCCTTGGAGAACACATGCTTCCTCATCTGCGGGAAAAAATGCCTCCTGGTAGCATATTCCAACAGGATAACGATCCAAAGCACTCAAGTCGCTTAGCTCGAAACTTTTTAAGCGACAATGATGTCAATGTTTTGGATTGGCCATCACAGTCTCCCGATCTAAACCCCATAGAAAATCTATGGGAGCTATTAGATCGGGAAGTTAAGAGGAAATATCCGTCAAATAAGAGGCAATTAGAAGAAATTTTGAAAAGTGAATGGGAGAAAATATCCATTAACACATTAATAGCTTTAGTCGACTCTATGCCTTCTAGGTTGCAAGAAGTCATAAAAAATAAGGGCTACGCCACTAAATATTATTTTTAAGATTTTTTTTGTAAGAATTACTATTTAATTTAAATAAACACATTAAAATTTATGCTGTTGCATTTTTATTGCTCCCATGAAATTCGCACTCTTTTTAATAAATGACAAAATAATATATCATTAATTAAAAATATTTACATAATGTTATTGATAATAGGTATCTACAACTGTAGGGATTAATAACCCAAAGAAATATTTTGAACTGGTCACCATTTTTTTAAAATTATCGCACTTAAAGATAATTTTACCCAACGTTGCATTTTTTGTGCTCGCTACTGTATATTCTTTATTAGAATTCTCTTATTAGAATCTATTTCAATCTTTGAATCCTATCAACAAGAGCAAGCCAGGCCAACTGGGTTATTGTATTACAATGTCTTTAATTTTCCATAATTCATATCCATGTACATGAATGTATAAGTATTCAATACCTTTTACCGAATAACCGTTTTCAAATGTCAAAATCCAAAAGCATGTGAGAGGACAAAAAGCTATTTTTGATGGAGAAGAAGAAAGCTTTTAAATCTCGCATAACAGGACTTGCAATCTCAATGAAAGAACATTTTTCCTTTATATTGATTTTCATACACATACAAAGACAGAGAAATAGAAGAGAAGGCGACGAACGTTAAGTTGAATAACAGTTGAAACACAATGAGAATGAATTGTCAGCTTTATTACTCGTGGGCCATCCGTAACGTTAAGTTTAAGCGAAGAGGAACATTAAAACAGGAATAACGCTTTCGATTCGATTAAATAATACACAATAAAAATTATAGAGAGAGGTCCTTAAAAATGGAAAAGTTACATAAAAATATATAAAATCAAAGTAAAAAAAATAAGAAACAAAAAAAACGAAGAAAATAAATAAAACAAAATTAATACAATAATTATATAAATCATACAAAGAAAAATAAAATAATAATGAAAATGAAAATCCTTTGAAATGAAAGTGAAATTTCTTGAAATTAAAAGAAAATAAAAATAAAAAAATGAATGAAAATTATAAATAAATAATTAAATATGCTTTAATTAATAATAAAAAAACAAAGAAAAAAAACCCAAATATTTGTTTGCGATATCTCTTTATCCTTTACAATTCCTTAATTTTTTTTTTTTATTTTATTTTTTTAATATTTCGAAAGGAAAACGAGAGTAACATTTTAGGAGGCTGTTAAAATATTTAAGAAAACAAGAAAAAGAAAAACTCATCATAAAGTGTAAAAGTGAGTTTAATAGTGTTTATGTGTATGGCTGCGCGTGTGTGTGTATGTGTGTATGTAAGCGAAAAATGAAATGAAAAGTTACAGTTTCTGTTCGTAGTTTTATTTTTATTTTTTTTTTCGTTTCGTTTTGTTCCTACTTGTCTTGAGGGTGAAAAATCGTTAAATGAAAAGTGAGTTTTTTTTTTGCCTTTCTGTGTTGATGATGATGATGATGATGATGGTGATGACGATGAAAAAAGGCACCTTGAAAGTGTTTTAAATAATTTACAAAAAAACAAAAAAAATTTTTTTTGAAACGTTTACAACAATAACACTGTTATCATAGTTGCTTAAATTTATTACAAAAACAAAAAAAAATTAAAATAAATCCTTGGTTTTGTTGTTGCTGATTTTTTTTTTTTGCACAATATGCACTCTCCTCTCCTTGTGTGTTAGTTTTTTACTTTTATTATTTAAACAAAAGAATGTGAACAAGTTTAACCTTTTATATAAGTTTGTAACAATATAACAAAATCTGAAGAAAAAAATAGAATAGAAAAGAAAAAATTTGTTGTTTTTGTTGTTGTTTTTTTCTTCTCTCAGTTCCTTACTGCTAATAAAAGGTGTGTTGGTGGTATATATGTATGTATATATACGACTACACTAACATAGGACGTGTGTGTGTGTTTATACAGTCTTGTTCGAATATCATTCATTTTTACAGTACATTTTTTGTGTGTGATAAAAAAATGATGACGAACTCAATTAAATTTTGTATCGGCCACATTCAATAACAAAGCAAATAAAAACAATAACAACAACAACAACAATTGCAACAACAATAGAATGAATCAAGAAAGAAGAGAGTAAATTACATAATCAAACTAAAAATTTTACGTACTCTTTAATAAAATTCTCAAATACAACAAAAACAAAAAACAAAAAAAAAAAATGAAGTAAGTAATCGATTCGCAAACAGAGGACACAAAGAGAATAGGATAAATATAAAGAAAAACAGAAAAATTTAATTAAAAAAAAAAAAAAGAATAACATTTACAACAAAAACAATACCAAATGACATCAAAGTAACTTAAGAAAAAGAAGAGGAATTTCCTTTCAATTAAAACAAAAACTTGTGTTTGTAGTAGACAAAAGAGAGAGAGAGAGAGAGAGAGAGAGAGCGAGAGAATGAAAGTGAGGTAAAGAAAGTGCTCGAGAATATTTTAATAATTTAAATAAAATCTATAAATAAGCACAATTTAAATGCTAAAATAATAAAGCGTCAACAACTACAACAACGGCAATGGCAATTATATAAATATGCTTACACACTGCTAAACCGATACATTCGTTCTCTCTTTACAATTAAAAGTTATTTGATATACAAAAGCCCAACAACAACAACAACAACAAACACAAGAACGGCAACCTTAATCAAAGGAAAAAAACAAACCGAATTAAACCTTAAAAAAATCTCTCATTCCACTTATTTCGTATGAGAGAGAGAGAGAGAGAGAGAAGAGAGAAAGTGAACACATAATACAAAACTTTAAAATAACAAACACACTCTCACTTTTTTTCGCTTATATCATATCCTTCTTCACACAACACACACACACATATACACACACTCTCGCATGCAAAAATTTAATCACCCGCACACGGAACGAAATATAGTTTTATGACTGAGATGTCATAACCATTGATATGATAAAGTACTAAACTGAGTACTTTTTAATTTTTCCTTTTAACTAAAACGTACTAAAATTGATTTACAGCGATAACAAGCGAAAATATTGCAGTGTTTAGTCATCACTTTATAAATAAATTATTAATTTTATTGAGAAAATGAAAATTACTTATTGTAAGAGAATTCGAAAAATGTAATTAAATCGTAATTAATAAGAAGATTTTCTTATTTTTTATTTTAGTAATAATTAAATGCACTTAAATTTATAATTTATTTAGAAAATACAACAATTTTATTCATATTCTATTTAGAATAAATTTTAATATTTTATATAGACTTACATACATACATAATTGGCCATTACAACCCTTCAGTCAGGATTACGACCTAGCTTCTCACACCACTTATGTTGTGTGCGTTAATTTTATACATGAGTGGCGGGACCTACAGTTTAAAGTCGAATCCGAACGACAGATTTTTGAGAAGCTTTTCATGGCAATTTTACTCTCAGAGTCTTTGCCAGAAATCTGCTGAGAGGAAGTCGCCGAAGAAATATTTTTTGTTTTAATGTCTGACCTGGGATACGAACCCGGGCCTTTCGTCTAATAAGCCAGCACACTACCTACTAGACCACGGCGACTACACGACTATAGACTTGCCTATGTTTTATAGATACAATTAATTCAGACTCTTGGATGGACCTTGTGAAAAAACTTCGTTCGTCTTTAATCCTTAGTTCCGTTTAAAAGAGTTTAAAACAAAAAAAAAAAAAACTGGGAACTCTTTGGTTGCTTAAGTTTTATGGAATGATTTCAAGGCTAATTGAAAAACCTAATTTGTTACAAATGTGTAGTAGTGGGAGCATTGTTAGTAGAAAGGTTATACGACAATGAATTGAACGTTGTAAAGAGAATTTGATATTTTTAGAATTTCTGTTTTCTATTAATAGTTAAATGGCATGTCTAGATTACGGTCAACAAAATAAAATAATGGTAATAAAATTAACGATGTTCTATTTGCAGATTATAAAAAAATGTATTAAAATCGATCAAAATGTAATTTATTTATTCCCTTAAAATTTATATATTTTTTAAAATAACCTTCAACTTTGATATATAGTATAGCATCGGTCCGATGGAACGATTACTGCAATACTTGATTTGATTTTTAATACTCAATCAAACAATTTTAAGTCTAGAATTTAGAAAATCGTTACAGACGTATCTTTCGGTGTATAAAGATATTTCTCTAACATTACCTATCGTAATCGAATTGCTCTCTTGGGAAATATATGTATGTACATAACTCATTGAAATAAAAAAGAAAAAATTCAAAATTAAACGAAAACTAGGTACTTAAGCGTAATTTTCCCATCCCTGCATTTTAATTCTCTCATATAAGAATTCAAACATATATGGACATACATACATACGGACACACGCAAACATGCATCATTAAATTTAATTATAACGTTTTATTGTTGCCTATTTTATTTTGTTTCTTGTACTGTTTTTCTGCTCAATATACGCGCCTCTCCTTCTGTTTATGTGAGTGTAACATACTATGTATATCCTCAATTATAAATTATTACATGTATTGTACGTATCTGTTTGTGTTTGTGTGTGTATGTGTGTGTGTGTTTATAGGTAGGGATGTGTGCAAATATATATGGTTGCATATTTCTTTTACAATTCATTCATTTTTCTTCCGCTCTTCGTTAAATTTATTTATTTATGAATTCATTGTGTTATTTTTAAAAGTTTATTTTTTAAAAATTACATGAGCCGTAAAATATAAACAGGGAGACATTACGAATACATTGTATATTGTATTCGTACTGTAAACGTTTATAACGTTTATCGTCATAAATATGCAAATAAACACAGAGACAAACAAACAAAAAAAAAAAAAAGAAGCAATGTGACAATGATTTTGTTTCCTTTTGGTTACCTTTTCCATCCTTTCTACTATAATTATATAAACTTTGTTATAATAGATAAATAAATATGTGAACATGTACTTATGTTTGTGTCTGTATACAGTATATACACAAATATATGTATATAGTATGTATATGCATGTGTATGTATGAATATATAGCAAAAGTCATTCAGTGTATACTTGTCATAAAAATTCATGAACATTTTATTCCACACAATAATACTGGATATGTGCCAATGAACATATATGTACATGCATGCATGTATGCAAATATAAAGATACATACATATGTATTTATAAATGTATGTATGTATGTATATATGTACGTATGTTGTTAAAGAATTATATACATATATGTGTACATATGTACTAGAATATACTTACATTCACTTTTTTTTCAGATGATGAACGCTGTTCTTTTTATCACCTTTCTTTTCTTATTCTCTTCTATAAATGTTGTTTTTAAATCTTTCTGTTGTGTACGTATTTGTGTGCGGTCCTATGCTGGCACTTAGAGGAACATATTTACCAAAAGTGTAGTCTACTTTAAAACAATATACAAATCGCTTGTATACAATTTTACCATTGTCAACTATAAAATTTTTCAACTTTTTTTGCGGGTATTTATTACTCTGTCAATATATGTACATATGCTATAGATAAAGAAATTTGTTCTGAAGTTATAGCAGGATACCCCTATACCTCCATATATCTATACCGTCTACAGATTTGAGGAACTATGTCGTAATCCTGACTGAAGGGATGTAATGACCAGTAATTACTTGTAGCAAAAGATTGATTATACTGGAAGAGCTATAGGGTTTAAGTTTTCTGTCGAGATCCGATACACAGGCTCTCCTAAGATTTATAACAGTTTTACTATAGCTGAGGTGTATGTATTCATATTTGTATAGCTGGCCCTTCCATTTTGTTTTCTGTTCTTTACTCTTACTCTATGACGCCTTTTGCACGTTGAAATTTGTTTCGAAACAAATGTGAGAAACTTTTTTGCATTTTCTTTTAAAATTTCTTTCGCTTTTGGACGTAAAAATTTATTTCAGAAATTTTGTTTTCTTTTATCGCGTCGTTCTGCTGTTTTTGTCAGTTGCAACTTTGTTTGGCATTGTGATTTAGGTTCAAACACAAGACATGAACATTATATGAATATTATATTTGTTATTACATTATAATATATTATATATTTATGTGTTATTATTTTTTAATATATTTACCTTATTTAAATTATATTCTTTTTAATATTTTTTATTTTTATTTTTCCAACCTTTTTTAATTAATTGTTTGGCGCTAAAATTTTTCTTTTGCTAATGTTTTGATTTCAAACACAAAATCAACAAAAACTAATGATATTTTAAATTATATTATTTATATTAACACCGTTGACTAACTACGAGTCATCTCTTACCCACTTTTTCTCCTAAAAAACATAATTTTTGCCTTTTAATGATATCTACGATCTAAAAATAGTTTTTAGTAATATAATGTGAAAAATCAAATTGTCGTTATTGGCCAGTTTTCTGTAAGTTGCCGCGGCAGTCAAGATGTTAACTTCTCTATGCGAAACAAAAAATAAAAGAAAATGTGAAATCAAATACAACTCTGTGCATATACGAATAAAGAACAAAGCAAATTTCTGAGTACATGAAATTCTAAAATCACCCCCGCTCGTTTTTCCCCTCTCTCCTACAAACTCAAGAGTGTTGAAATTTGTTTCGAAACAAATTTCAACGTGCAAAAGGCGTCTATCTATTTTAGTTTATTTTCTTCCGTTTTTTTTTTGTCCTTTCTAGGGTGGCTTAAATTTACTTGTGCAATTTATTTCCCTTTGAAGTTTAAATAAAATGTATACATTATATAACACGGCGTATGATTAATATTGAAATATCACTTATACGTTACTATTCCTATAAAACAAAGTTTATTGTATGTACAGGTAGTCCCCGACTTATGACCGTTCGGCTTATGACTATACGCACTTACGACCATTTTGCGAGGAATCTCTAAAATATATGAGAAAAATAAAAAAAATTCGATTTACATACACATTTTAGTAGATTACATTAGCTAAGTCGGAATTTTTTAAGTGAATAATTTTATATTTATTATTATATATATTATTATGATATGAAATTTGACTTACGACCGATGACCAGGAACCTATATCGGTCGTAAGTCGGGGAATACCTTTACTTTGATTGTAGTATTTAAAACCATTTTTTAGTTAGAATGTCACAATATACTTACGGGTCAAATACGAATGTTGACTGATGATATATTCTTTCACAATCTTTTGTAGAGCATAATAGCAATTTCTCGAAGCAAGATGTTGTTGATACCCTGCTAATAGTAGTTGATACTCTGCTAGTTCTGCCAAACGCAAGTCACTACAATTCGTGTGGCAATTGGCACAGACCAAACGTGAAATTATTGTTGCTGGAAACTTACATGCAAAACAGGCATATGACAGACAATATGTCCAGTACATAATCTTTAATTATAGTTGTCTTACGTCTATATCCTTATGAATTATCAGAAAAATGAGAACCACAACATACACGCCAAGTATTCATATTTATCGGATGCAATGGCCTTTCCACAATCAATTAAAGGTTCTCCAACCACCGTATTTTTATTGTTAGCATATCTATTGCATTGCAAATTGTCGGTTTTTCAGAATTGAAAAACGCTTAATTGACTTTACAAAAATTATATCAATAAAGGAATAAAGAAAAGAGAAACATTCAAGAGCATCCCTGTATGTATTATATATAAGTACATATATACATACATATGTATATATACATACATACGTATATGTATATATTTTTTTATTGTTTTTTTTTTTTGTTGAGAAAAATAAAGCCCACCTACACACATAAAGTGGTGTAAGATAGAATGCCTAACTAAACGTGTTCGTTATTCTTGGGTATTTGATTTGTGTTTTTAACTTTTTATTTCCTGATATTTTTATATTTGTCGCTTGCTCTAACAAACCCTCTAGAGAAATGCTTATACAATACAATACATATACTTGTGCTTACTTATGTCTAAATGCTCTTTCGCTTACTCTCTTACTTACAGCTCATTAAAAGCTTTCACTAGATTGTTTGATTATAATAATATTTATTTACATATTTAGCATTTATAAGCTTTAAATTTCGTTATCCTTTCAACTTTAGGGCATTGCAAATACAATACAAATAAATGAAAATAGAAATTAAATTACGTATAAATAAACACTCACACACATGCACACGCAATAATAAATAATAATCAAATTATTTGAGATGAAAATAAATCAGAATAAATAAAATGGTTTTATAAATATTAGGAAAAGAGAGAGAGAGAGAGAGAGTGAAAACGTATTCTTATTTACATAGCAAGAAGAGAATGAGAGATAATTAATAGAATAAATATAAACAGCAGTATAAAGTTAGTTAGAACAAATCAATTTACTAACAACATACAATACAAACAAAAATATGTACATTCATTCTACTACATTAATACCAATACCATACCATAACAGAAACAATAACAACAATGATGATAAGAACAAAAACTGTTTAGTTAATATCCCATCTTCAATCCCACCTAATTAAAGAGATTTATTCGTTAAAAAAAAAACAACAACAACAATAATAACTCTACAATGAATTTAAATTTTTAAACAGAGTAATAAAAACTGCAAAAAAAAAAAAACAATTACATTGTATGCGTACGCATGAGAATAAATAAATTAAAGGAAACAAATTAAGGAAAAGAAATAATTAAAAAAAAAGAACCAAATTGAGATGAAACTAAAGCAATATAATTCAAAAGAATCTATATCTATACTAAGAAAGATTCAAAGGAAATAAAATAAAATAATTAATAAAAATATTTAAAAAAAATAAAAACAAAAAACTAAATGAATTTATTTAAAAGCAACAAAATGCCATTAAATTTAATTATACATTATTAAAAACAAATAAAAATTTATTAAAATTAAAAAGAAAAATGCATTAATAAATAATAAATAGAAGCAATTTAAGAAAACAAAAAGAAAAATTAAATTAAAATGAATATGAAAATGAAAATGTACAGAAAAATGTTTTATGCATTTTAAAAAAGCAAAATAAATTTTTTTTTACAAACATTTTATTTTGTTTTGTTTCGTGTTCTTTGCGTCTCAAAATTTATGGATTATTTTCGTGTTTAATTAAAAAAAAACAACATAAACAACGATATTACAAATATTTCTGTTATAAATAATATTTGAATTGTTTGAAGAGAAAAAAAGAAAAGAACAAAAAACTAAATGAAGGAGCAGCGTAAATGTTTTTAAACGTTAACGCCATAGTAAAATGCACGTTAAACCAACCACCCAACGAAGAGTAAGTGGACCTGGAGCATTTGGAACATTCACCGACCAATGGTATGTTTTTTCGTATACACTGTACGTTAATTATTTTAAAATGTCTTACATTTAATAATTGTTTCATATTAATGTTATATTCATATTATTTAAAAATATTGTATTATAAATTAATAATAATAATATTATATATAATAAATCTATTATTATATTTATTTATTTACATAAAAAAAATAAATCATTTTTTTTATTTTATTATTATTTCTGTCCATTTAGATAGAATATGACCTGCTTAAGCCAATAATTTCATTTAAAATGTGAAAAAAGTTGTAAATATGAGAAACTCTATTTGTGATATTAAAATAAAAGCAAATTTATTGCAAATATCAATCGATATATCGATTTATCATAAAATGTGTATATCGTTGTTTTCTGTAGAAAAAATGGTAGTAAACAGAATGCATCAGAATTGGTGTGAAGGTCTTAGAAAACCGCAACTAGATGACCTCAATCTTTGCTGTTTGCCTCACCAATACTGAGCTTGAACCAATTCCTATTCTAAAACTAATGTTTTATGAGTTCACAATGCTCATAACTTACTTACGATGTTTAAAACTTTGGGCTACTTTTCAAATGTCTTTTGCATAACCATTCTTGGTACTCCTTAGAAAGATTTTAGCCTCATCAGCTGTGTAGAAATTATACCTGATGCTTGTGATGCTTGCGCATAACTGCGACTTACATTCTAATGTTGAGTCAACATAACTGAGTGGTCAGATAAAGGCTTGACAGTCAAATAGTATCGATGTTGACCAATAAAAAAAACATCGTCTTGCTTCGATAAGTTATATAAAGTATTTTTAACACATCGATGTACATACATATATATATCGTCCCCCACTAACCGATCTCTATCAATAATGAGTTTCTTTTTTAAAATCTGTAAAATAAACTTAAAGTTGATAAAAAAAAAGAGACAAACACAAAGTCATTCTCGATTAAATGGAATTAATGGCAGTGGTGAGGATTTTTTAGGTTCTTAGTTTAGGTGCTTTTAACTCATGAAATCATTTTAAAATTTTTTGTTTTTCGTTTCTAAAATGCAAATACAATCCCCGTCTATTGTTTATGTTGCTACTATTTTTCTCTTAATTCTCTCTACTTAGTTACTTTTAAATTTGATTTTAATTTCATTTTTTTTTTATCTTTCAATTTGTTTGTTTTCCTAAATAAGTTTTAAATGGATTTATGTTGTTGTAAAGATTGTTTAATTGTTAAAAAAAAAAAATTCTGAAAAAAATAAAAATAAAATTAAATTAAAATAATAAACAAATTATAAATGTTTCAATGTTGTTGTTTACCTTTAAACTACTCGTAAAATAGTTAATAATTAAAATTTTAATATTTCAGTTTTGATTTAATTTTGGTTTTTTATTTAAAGTGAAAATAATATTACATTAAAGAGATATTTTAGTATGTTTTAGGTGGTATATTATTATGAAAAACACAATAGAAAAACCGAATTAGTAATATTTAATTGAAATAAATAAATTTAACAAAAATTATAACACATGTTGTAAAAGATACATATAAAACATTAACGAATTATTCATAAAATAAAATTTGAGTTGTTTAGTTGTTTTAGCCAATTCCCTTAAGCTAATACTACCTATTCGTAACAAGTTCCCTTGGAAACCATTCATAAATAAATAGTTATTTTTAAAGCAAATACTTTTATTGCTACCTCAACAATAATATTTAGTTGACATAATTTTTGTTTTCTTTTATGTGTACGTTGTGCAAGTTTTGCTTAACACATGTCAAGTTTTCTATTTGTTTTTACTGTCCAGAAAGACAATGGGGGTTTCCTTTAAACAATTCATTCGAATTTTTATTAATAAATTCATTGAATTTTTTCTAATATTCAAACCTGACAATGGGGAATTACTTGAACGAATTTGTAATTTATTCAGTCTTGAATTCTTTCCATCGAATTCCATGGAATTTAGTTTTATTAAAAAAAAAATTTTAAATCCCGGTAATTTTTTAATTAACCTGTAAGTTGTACAAAAACTGAGTTGGCGATAATACCATATTGAGGATTAGACAGATCAATTGTGGTACAGAAGGTGGTATTTAGTTTTTTAAAGATATGTCGCTTTTTAAAAATATTTAGAAGGAAACTTTCTAAACGTATAATCCCAGGAGATGATAATTTTTGGCGTGTGCTAAAGCAATACTAAATAATGTATTTAGAAAATAAAAAAAATGTTTTTGCCACAAAATCGTGACAGTCTAACTAACGTCACCTACTGTTATTAACCTTTTAAATAATAATGTTTTGTAAAGCCTTTTTATTATTTCTAAAGGCGATATGTTTAGACAGCGTTCTTTATTGAAAATAATAAATATTTTCAGATCAGGAATTCTTTTTGCTTGTACGTTGGTTCTACTGCTGGTGGCAGTCTTACCTAATTATTATTTTGTAAATTACTTTATTAGCCTGATGACATTTTACAAAATAATTGCTAAAATTTCCCTAATTAACTCTGAAATGTGTTGTAATGTGGTGAAGAAAAAATAAAAAAAATTACTAAATTGGCTAAAGCAACTCAATGGTTTTAATTACTTTTTTTGTTTTGTTGTGGCAGCGCGTTGTGTATTAGACTGTGTAGACTGACAATACAACACTACCACTAATCCCTAAATGTTATTATGATTTGTTTTCGGTTTGTTTTGGTTTTGCTTTGTCACACATACAGAAATACAAATTTGATGCACATACACTCACACGAATAAATACGCACATAATAATATGGTAAAAGAGAAATAGTGTTGAGTAATTATTTTTGTTGCTATTTTTTTTGCTATAATCCTTAACACTTCAACTTTGCTCTCAATTTCGGCTATACTTATTCATATAAAATATTTGTCCCCCTCTTGCTCTTACTCTCTTCATGCTAGAGTTTCTTTAGGCATTTTTTTTTTACGTTGACTTTCGTTCGACTGTTCCACCAAACTCCACCTTCACCTTCACCACAACCACAACCACAACCACCCGTACCATTATTAATTTGTATAAGATTTATTTGAAGAAATTTAATATTTTCCTATTTTTCATTTAATTTAATTTAATTTAATTTTCACTAAATATGTTTATAATAATTTAATTTATTTTTACAGAATCAAGAGATAAAATAAAAAGAAACACTTAAACAAAAAAAAAACAAAAAAGAAAAAATTAAAGCAAAAAGAAAAAAGAAAATAAATAGTAAAAGATAATATAATAAACAAAAAAACAATTTTGTAAGAGTGTAGTTAAGTTCGATTACGTTGATTGCATCTCAATAAAAGCGTTAAATTGCCAATGATGGAACTGAAGTTATTGATCACAACAGTTAAGGTACTGCTGCTATTTTAAAATAGTCTTAAAAAGTACTTAAAAACTTGCATATTTTTTTCCATTTCTTTTTTAAATCATTAATATAAATGTATTTTTAAAAGCTCAATTAAATACCTACCTTCCACCCCCCCCGTAAACATTTCTTTACCCCTGTCCCTTAAATTATTTAAAAAAATAATATAATATTTACAAATATTAAATAAATAAATAAATCAAATAAATTAAAACTTTAAATATTTAACTAAGGACTTTTAAACGCATTTTAACTGCAACACCTGTGTATGCTTCCAAACAAACCTTGTATTTTTTTTTTTATTGTTTTTATATATTTAAAAACAAATCAATAAATTTTATTCTTTAATTTAGTTTACTTATTTCTATTTTTGTATTATGTCTACCTAAGCAGAATTTAGCAACTATTAGCCTAAAACTTTCTATCTAACAACTCTTTCTACAACTTTTAAAAATGAATGCCTATCTACATACATGCATTAATTAATAAATCAATAAATAGCCTAAAAAGTAATTAATCTTTAACTCTAAAATCTATTACAACAGCTCTAATTAGAACAACAAAAAAAAACAAAAAACTATAATTCTGTAAAATTAACAACAAATGCTATTGTTTTGCAACACCACCTAAACGAAAAACTAAGAAACATAGTGTTTGCACCATGCAACTTGGCATGAAATTTCTTGTAAAATTTAAAATAACAAAAAGGAATTTACAAATTTTCAAAAATTTTATGAAAAATTTCATTCAAAATACATATGTATATAATACCATGGTGTAAAAACTGGTAAAGCTAAAAATGTTTTTCAATTTCTTAAACTTCTTTATAATTTCTTAAAAATTTTAAAAACTTGTAGGTTTTCATACTTAAGCTGGAGGTCCACACCACGCGTTTTCGCGTCAAAGCGTTGCACGCATTTCATACTTTCTTCGCATTCTACGCTTCAAGTTACACGCAACGCTTTTTACGCGCCAAAGTTTGCTTTGATCAGCTGTTAACAACATAAAAACATTTGATTGAAATTACTTGAATAAACATTTCGTACAAAAATGGCAAATGAAATTAAAAATTTTAAAGAATTTATAGAAGAAATTGACTTTGTGAATATAATATTTGTACCACAAGTGTGCACAATAAGCTCCAAAAGAACAGTAGACGATTTTGGGTGCGTCCTTTGTGCTTGGAACGAGATGTGTCTGACTTTTTGCCGAAACTTTTCTAAAGTTAAAACAAACTTAAACAAGACAACTTGTCAAAATTAGCTGTTTTGTACGCGCGCCGTTTGTGATGCTTACAAAAGTAGAAAGTAGATCTACTTTTCGCGTTCTATGCGTCAAGGCAGCCTACGCTTTTGTGCGTGTAACTTACACTAAATAAATACATTAACTCTACTTTTTTGACAGCCGCGTATAATGCGAAAACGCGTAGAACGCGTGGTGTGCACCTCCAGTTTTATGGATGAAATTATCACAAACTAAAAACTGCAAGGGCCTATTAAGTAATAAGAAATTGCATCCGGAATATAATCTTTCAAAAATTTAAATAGAATACGAGTATCTGTAGAGGCTGTTAAAAAGTTTTCTTAATTCAAAGGCAATTTGTTGAAAGATTTTTAAAAAATAAATTTTATTATTGTATTCTTTATGTTTATCTGTTTATAGCATGTATTTAATATTAAATATTATTAGATAAAATGAAAGAATATAAAACAAAACAAAATATTTTAATTATATCTACACTGGGCATGTTTATAATTATTTTTAGAATATTTCGCTTATTAAATTTTGGTCTTTTAATTATTAATTTAGCACACTAATTATAAATTACTGTAGATGAGGCACTTTGTTTCATAACACGCATCGTCAATAATAAAGCTTTTCACGATTTGTTTTTTTCTTTTCCTCAATCGAAGCCATGCCAATTATGGGAATACCTATTTTGTTAAAAAATAAAATCAAACAAATCTCTTTCTGGGTAATTAAATCAAATTTGTAATTAATATCAAATATTACAATGGATTAAATTTTTAAATGAAATTAAAAAAGATATACGAGTACAATACAATTGTATAATATGTTGTACAATGAAATCTATTGTTCTAAAAAAAACGAAAACAAAAAAAGATTATTTAGAATAAAACGCATTTTCTGTTTGTTTAATTTCTGTTTGTATCATATTTAATACGTATTCTAATAAGCCCCTTTCTACATTGTATGGTTAATGAAAATAAAATTTAATTGATCACTTTTTACGCCAGTGGTTTTTTATTATTTCATTATAATATTTAAAATTGTTATTGTTATTTTATTTTTTTTTTTTTGTTTTTTTTGTTATTAAAAACCGCATAATTATTAATTGAAATGTCATATAAAATAAAGCGTGTAAAAATGCATAATAATTGTATATTTTTTTTTAAATTTATTTGACAAAATTGCAATTATTTAATTGGGTTTCTAAAACCACAGATATAGGATGGTGGCAGGCATAATTGGTAAATAGGATTCCGCAAAAGAGTAAATAGGATTCGAAGTAATAGATAGAAGGTCATTAAGAAAAACAAGAAAAAGAGTAGGAGAAAGAACGGAGCCCTGCGGTACCCCTGAGTTTATACTGAACTCGTCGGAAAAGACGCCATCTATAACAACTCTAATAGTGCGATCTTTGAGAAAGCTCGATATAAATCGAGAGAAGTGACTACCGACACCAAAAGCAATTAACTTCGATACCAGAGCCTCATGCCAGACCCTATCAAACGCCTTTGAGATATCCAGAGCAACAACCTTGGCCTCACCAAAGCGGTAAATGGAACCATTCCACCTTTCAGAGAGTAAAGCCAAAAGGTCACCAGTAGAGCGTCCTTTACGGAAACCGTACTGACGATCATTTAGCAAACCGTTGGACTCCAAATACCTCACAAGGTGGTGATTAATCATGCTCTCCATCACCTTTGAAAGAGCAGAACAAACAGCTATTGGGCGGTAGTTTTCAGGGTTGTTAGCCTCACCCTTCTTAGGGATTGGCGTAACATTAGCAAGCTTCCAACATAAAGGAAAAATACCGGCACGATACGACAAACAGAAAAGCTTAGCTAATGGACGGGCCAACGTCGAAGAGCACTGTTTCAGGACCAGTGCTGGTATACCATCCGGCCCAGAAGACTTGTTCACGTTGAGATTCGCAAGAACCCTCCTAACTGCCCTGGCTCGAGAGAATACACTAGGCATAGTGACTGATACTCTTTCGAGTTCGGGTAGAGGTTGAGTGCTCGCCGGTAGGTGAGAGTTACCTGCAAACAATCTAGCCAAAAGGTTCGCCTTCTCAATCGGATCAGCAAATGTTTTGTCATTCATTATAAGAGTTGGAATCGAACTAGTATTATTCCGTAAACTCTTAACAAATGACCAAAAGCTCTTCCCCCCCCGAGGGAAAGAAAGAACTTTAGTACGAATACGCTGCTCGTATAAAGCCTTTTCGCGTCTCAGTACTGCGGCACACGAGGATCTCGCCTGCTTGCGTAGCAAATCTGTATGTGCACACTTGTTTCTACGCCAATTGCTGAATGCTTCCTCTCTGGATCTGACCGCTAGTCTGCAAGTCTGATTAAACCAAGATTTATCTCTTGATTTAACCGAAATCTTTTTGGAAGGAATAAAAGTATTTATTCCAGTTTTAATTATATTCATTACCATCTCTGCTGCGGCATCGATAGTTCTGCAGCTCTAATTTGAAAAACTGCTGGTATCTAATTATTATTATTCTCATAAAAACGTACCATAGCACTGTGGCTATGTAATCCCCTCATCTATATACGATATCTCTATAATAACTTTAGCAAGCCTCTTGCCCTGATAGACTTTAGAATGCACACCAGCATCCCAAAGATGTTACCTTGTGGAATGCATTAGTACCTTAAGCTTCCACGGTTGTGTTCCAAGAAGTCATTCTCATCAGCATAAAATATATGTACATTTTGGGTTCGAAATAACCCTCATTCTAATTAAGATGGTTTACAGTGTCTGATCTACTAAATAGGTTATCGACCTCAGGTTAATCATGGAATTGTAATTTCCCAACAAATATTTTGATTGCCTAAAAGTTATTTTTCTTGAGAAGAGTTTCTGTTTATCTTCTCGTTTGCTGGTCATATTTTTCTTAACATCTTTCACCATACCCCAGATCATCACCTAAGTAAAGGTGATCGTTTAGATCATCTAAATAGTAAACACCCTTCGACATTGCGTTGGGTATGTAGGCAATAGGTAAAACACAGTTTTCTCTTTTTCCTACAATTCAGCGGAAAAATCCCCCTGTTCATTTAAAAAACGCTCTTAAATAAATTCATTTTTAATTTTATAATCGTGATTGAATAAATGATCACAACTTACATAAATTATCATAATAATTAAAAACAAAACAAAAAAAATGTAAAATTTAAAAAGAAATTATACGAAGGAGAAGAACTCGTTATATAAATATATACATATGTACGTATATATATGTATGTATTTCACATCAGTTTCAATTCAAAGTAATCGGTCATTGTCATTGATCATATACTTGATTAAGAGATATTGACCTTGACTTGTTAATACCGATTTATTTACTTAATATCTACAACAACAACTGTACTCTAAAGAATAAATATTTTTTACACAACAACAACAACAATAACGACTGCAAAAAAGAAGCGAAAAAAAAGCGAATTAAACTGATATTTTAATTGAACAAAATCTACAAAGTATCTAGATATTGTAGCTAAGCATCTATTCTATATCTAGATACATACGTACATACATATATAACAGCGTGTATACTCGTATATCAACAGCCAATTTGTTGGGATAGATCTGCTACATGAACATCTAAAAACAGAAGCAAAAAATTACTAAAAATTGCTAGAAATGCTGGAAATGAGACCCGGACAACAACAACAAAAAAAAAAAAAACCTTAGTGAGGTTAATTTCTTGTCTGCTCTATATCTCAATTCAATATGTGGCTCATTTCTTTTTCTTTTTCTCCCTCTTTTTTTCTATTGTATTTTTTTTTTTTCAATTTTCATTAATACAAAATTAAAAAAAAAAAAACTGAAAAAATATTTATAAAGATGAAGACAATATCAATTAATTGTCGACGACAAATATGAATGGAACATGATGATGAATAATAGGACATGTGTACGTGCACCCTATTGACAGTAGAGTAAATATTACATTTCATCAAAAAAAAATGCCAAATGCGTTCTGTCAAGTCATGCTGGGTGATCAAGAATTCTTCGTCTCAGGTTCTCTAGATCCGAACAATAGCAGTCGAGAAAATGTTATGGGATTTCCCCTCTTTCCTGTTATCACTGCCAACAGATGGATTCATCTTAAGGTAGACTCTAAATAGGTTTAGTGCAATGTTTTTAATAAAGCCTTACTGGGCCTGATCTATGTGGGTTCTCTGAAAGTGTGTTCAGTATTCCATCTTTCTCTATAAATAAATGAAGGTTATTTTTCTCCTCTACGAATTCAATTGAATTTTTTTAGCTAAACGACATGGCCCAGCTCTGCAAAATACTTGTTATAATGCTTTCCCAATATTTCTATCACCTCAGTAAAGAACTATTTCAGAAGTTCTTCAAAATATTGACGAGTAACGCTTCTCAGAAAAAAATTCATAATATTTAGATGCAGATAAAGGGTCCGCCAAATAACGTTTTTTTTTGAAAATGCTTTAAAAAAACTACTGAATATTTTCTCAAATTTCTTTTTTTATTTGAAAGTACAATCCTTCCGGTTAATAATGGAAAATAATTTTATTCAAATGGCTGCCTCGGCTGGCCAATTTTTAAGCACATTATCTATTGTGTGCAGCTGTATTTCACCAATGGCTTCACGAATATTGTGCTCTAAAGCGTCAATTGTCTCTGGTTTGTCGGCGTAACACTTATCTTGGACGGCATCCCACAAATAATAGTCCAACGGTGTGAAATTGCAGCTTCGAGGTGGCCAAACGACATCAGCTCTTCAAAAGCAGTGCTCAAAACATCGAGTGTAGCTTTGGTTATGTGGCACGTAGTGCCGTCCTGTTGAGACCAAATGTTGCTAATATCCTCCTCATCAATTTTTGCGAACAAAAGTTCGTTCAACATGGCCCGATAACGATCGCCATAGACTGTAACGGACACTCCTTGATCATTTTCGAAGATTATGCCTGTGAACCAAAATCCACACCAAACAGTGCCTCGTTTTGGGTGCGTCGGCTTTTCAATGTATGGGGGGGGGGGGTTTTCTGTGCCCCAAATGCGACAATTTTGCTCGTTTACATACTCCGCCAAGATCTGAATGAGCTTCATCCGAAAAGAGGATTTTTTTTTGCCAAAATCGGCATCTTCTTTAAGTCGATCGCAAGCCCACTTAGCAAAGTGAAAACTCGTATACACAACCATATTTGTTCAGCGGAAGGATAAAACTAATTATCTGTCAAATTAGAGCTAAGTGTTACCATTCACGAAATAAGCACTAGTTGAAAAAAAAACCCATAGTAATCGCAAGAACGTCAAATCCATATAGTGATAATGGTGGTTATGCAATCAATCTGTCCTGTAATATGTCCTGATGTTTTTATATATAATAGGGCATTAGATGATACATGCATAAAATTAACACACATAAACATAATTCTCATCGAAGGGTTCTAATGATCAATTATTTATCTATGTATTCATCATTTCTGGATTTTAATTGCCAAAAATAAAAACCAATTATAGCGCACCACCGTTTTAGACATTTTAAATTCTTCTTGTTCTTCTTCTCAAACATAAACATTTCATTTAAACTTTATAGCAAACTGTTCTGGCCAGTTTTGTTCAGTTTAAAGCGGACCGGCTTTCTGCAGCTAAAATTACGTCACAAATTCCTATTCAATTCATATGGATCAGTAACTGAGAATGGGTATCTAGGCGGCCAATATATGTACGAATATGTGCTTAAAATATTTCTTATTGCATTACGATTTTTCCATAAACAAATCCATTGAAATCCATAGAAATAATAAAAACACACACAAAAAAAAAAAAACAACAACAACAAAAAATTCTATTTTAAATAAATTTGTTTACATGCTACCTGTGTATGTGTTTGTTTATCATACACATACAAACGTACACACACGCACACACAGACTCCCTCCTCACATAAATATTGTGTACGATTGTAACTGCAAATACGAGTACTCGTGTTGGAGGTTTTCAATGCCTGCCTCTATATTGTCCCTGTTCGTGTCCGTCTGTTTGTTTGTGTGTCTGTCGTTTTGCTTTTGTGGATTTTGTTTATAAATTTGACCTATAAACTTATGTATTTTTATACGGAATTATTTATACAAGCGAATGAATGTAAATTCTTTTTATCAGTTCCTTTTTGTTGTTGCTGTTGCTGTTGTTGTTTCCTAGACAGCAAATAGATAGAAGATATTATCAGCAATGAAAAGTTATTGGACACGTTTAAAATTGAAATTAAAATTAATGTAACAATTGAACTGTGTTGGTTGAATTTATAGGAATTAACAGATCTCATGGTTTGTTAATTTAAACTTCGATGGATTTCCATTTAAACGGACTCTTTATTTACACGGATAGACTCATGTAGTCTTGCTGACTTCTAGCTACTAGTAATCAGATGTGATGTTTTACACTTGTCATCTAATTTATTTCGCAGGTCAACGGACTAAAGCACCATTAGGCCACTTAAATGCAGTCTTCTTGAGCAGGTTTAATATTCTCACCTAAAAAAATTGCTAAAAATGGCCAAATTATATACATAATTGGTCATTTCAATTCTTTAGTCAACATTACGACCTAGCTTCCCACATCACTTATGTTATGCGTGTGTGTTATTTTTTCCATAAGAGGCAGGGCCTACAGTTTTAAGTTACCTTCGAACAACAAATTTGGGAAACTTTTCATGGCAACATTCTTATTTACTCTTAGAAGTTTTGCCGAGATTGCTGAGACGAAGTAGCGGACAGAAATAATTTTTTAAATTTGGTTTTCTTCGAGATGTCCAGATAGAGTTTTGAACTGGCGAGAGCTAAAATTACACACTACATACACTCAAACTCGTTTATAACTAACTCGATTATAAAATATTTTTGTTTTTAATAAATGAAAAAAATTATTTGTATTTTATATTTTCTTCTATGACTTCACTCCGCTTATTAGGAACTTTGCCTATAACGAACTATTTTTTCTGGTTCCACAGAGTTCGTTATAACCGAGTTTGACTGTATTAAGAAGTGTTGTCCGCATCTCAATTTATATGAAATCTTATAGGCTGGCTTGTTTTTGTCACGATCATGATCTTGAGGATCAAGGTTCTGCTCTACGATTAGTGGTTAATTATGCACCTGTTAACCAAGTCTAATTCTTTCCTTTTGACAAATAAAAGAATTAGTAAATATACTTAGATCCATAGTACGGATTCCATACCTTATTCCATTGACAGTAACGTTGAGATTTTGATCGCTTAATGATGCCTCCGTTACATAAACTCCAGCAAACGGTATATCCTTTACAGTGTATTGAGAGTTATCTAACTTCATCTGTCCACTCCCCATGCTAAATTCGGAAATTTCATTTATTTTAAAGACCTTGAACTTGTAAATTGAGTACGTGTATATACGTAGTATATTTTAAAAATTGTTTGTAAAACATTAACATTTCAGGTAATTTAAGAAAAAATAAAGCATTTAAAATGTTTATGGGTTTATAAAACTGGGTGAATTGCAATTCAAGATTTTACATTTATTTAAATGATAACGATTCTTTAAAATTTTGCATCAGCATTATACATATTAATATTGTTTTTTTTTACGATTTCAAAAATTAATAAATTTATTTATTACGGCCACTTTTAAGGTTATGTAAAGCTTAACAAAAAACAAAAAAGAAAAAAAAAATGCCGTCAGCTTTGTTGACACGTGCATCCAACTTACAAAACAGAAAATACATGATGGCTCTTCCTCTTAATGGGGTCATGTAGTTTTTCCTTTATTTTTTTCTAAATTCTTTATAAATAGAATGATTAATTTTATTGTAGCCAATTTATAGCCAGATGTTTAGTTTAATTACTATTTTTTTCTTCTTTTTCTTATTTTTTTATGATTATTTCCTTTCTTTTTCCTATATCGTTTAGTTTTTTTTAGGTATTAGTTCGTTTCATTTGTAATTAATTTTTTTATTCACGGTTTTTTTTTCTCAATATTTTTTTTTGGAGTGGTTCCAACAAGTACTTGGAATATAAAACATCAGGCTAATGTTTATTGTTCAATACATACATACCGGGGATCACGTCATAATAATAAATTAAAAAAAATATACAAAATTAATATGAAAAATAATTGTAATGTTTATAATAATAATTAATATAATATTTTAATATCTAACAGGGTTTATTAATAATTCATTTTCCTATAAGGGCTAAATAAAATGAAAAAAAAAACTCATGTAGTTTTTTCTCCCCAAACAACAATTGATTTGACTTCCGGTGAATATTTTCATGAGTTCCTTCAATATTTTATAAAATATAAAAATAAACAAAAACAAACATGAAATTTGAAATTATGAATTATTAACAATATTGCCTGGCTATCTATCTGTGGGCATAGATAATCTTTCCAATGCTCAAATATTGAATAATCACTTCAAATATTCATTGCAAATGTTACCACCATATTGAACAAGAATTTTTGTTTTTAATTCCCAAATTAAAAATTTCTATGTATGTATGTAAAAAAACTATAGAAACTATTTTTTACTTGAAACTCGTGGTCGTTTTGCAGTTTTTGTTTGATAAATTGTTATTTTGAAGTTACAAGTAGCTTGCAGAAGGGTTTTGGGCAATTTTTTAATGGAAGTGTTCAACGAATCATATAAACAAGAATATTTGTAAAATCAAACAAAATACTTACAGTTTAAAGTCGATTCCGAACGATAGATATTTTGAGAAACTTTTTATAACAATTTTGCCAGAAATCTGCTGAAAGAAAATTACCGAAGAATCTTTTTTTTTTTTTATATTTAATTTTATTCGAGATATCTAGACTAGGGTTTGAAACATGGCCACATGTTTAATAAGCCAACACTCTGCCTACTAGCCTAACTATGAAAATGTATATTACAATTTCGCTTGCAAATCTGGAAGGGCTTAGTCATTTTGCATGTGGTTAATATCTGTTGTAATTTATTCTATTATCATATTGCCAAGTTTATATTGTGGAATCATTAAATATCTGGCACCTTTGTGAATAAATTAATCAAATTTCAATATATTTACTCAATTATTAGCCAAACAGATATACACATAAGAATATTTTAATTCTCTTTATCTCTTTGGAACAATAAGTTAATAAAAGAATTGAATCTTTTTACCACTCTAATCGAATCGTATAACAAAAATTTTTTGAGGAATTTAAATGCCTCCAAATGGAATTGTTAAGAGACCACTTCTCAATATATTATTGCTATAATAATTTCTCATTTAATGTAGTCTGCAATGCATTTTAAAAGTTTTTTATTTTTTCAATTTTTAATACGAGTACATTCCTTTGTTAGTCTGTAAATTAATAGTTTTTTTTTTAAATTTTTAAATTGTATTTGTTTGTTTTTACTTTTTTTTTTTTGCACAGTTTTGTTTGTTTGTTTGTTTTTGCATTTTTTTTTATTATTTTTTAAATAATAATACACACAAAATTAAAAGAATTTAATAACAAATTCCAATTACTATGCAATGATGCACTCTGTCCACTCAATCTCTCTCTCTCAATTTTACGGGTTTTCTCCATAATAAAGACGGAAAAAACAAATGAGGAAAAGAAAAAAATCTTTTTTTTTTATTTTTCTAAATAATAATGAATGTGATACGATACTCAATTATTATTGTATATTATTTGTTATTGCTACTGTTACTATTATATTTTGTATTTTATTTTCATTTGAATAAAATTTTTCTCCAAATTGATTGGTTGGTATTGTTTGTTGGCATTTCATTTAATTGTATTCGTATTGTATGGCATGGCAATTTGTTTTCAATGTATGTCTGCATGTATGTATAATATACACGTGAACAACTCTATTCACTGCTATCAGCTATAAACTAAATATTATTAATATTAGTATTCTAATTATTTACTCGCTCTCTCTCTCTCTCTCTTTTTGGTGCTCCCTAAAATCACACTCTCATTAACTCATCTTAAAAGTGTGAAACATTCTTTGCAATTTGAATTCTCGCTCATAACATGCCTTAAATAATAATAACAGAGCATGACTATACTTTATTATACTATACTATAGTATGTGTATCTGTGTTTGTGTGCATGTGTGTGTGTTTGTTTGTAGCGAGTATAACAGTTTTTGATTTTTCTGTTTGAGTTAAAAACGTTACAGTAGCAATCTATTACTCGAAAATACTTCTCTAATTTCTATTAACGTTTAATCAAACTCTCTCTCTCTCACACACACACACACACACATACACATACACACATACACATTTAAATCTTTCCGATAACGATTTATTCTTTAACGGTGTATTTATGTTTGGGTTTGTTTTGTTTGTTGTTTTGCTTATATTTACAGTGCTAGCAGAGAAAACTTGTATAGTAGTGATCAACAACAACAACAACAGCAGCAACAGCAACAACAACAACAAAAACAAAATCATCAAGCAAAACAACAACAACAACAATTAAAACAACAACTGCGCCAACAACCGCAACACCATTCACATCAATATTTGTTGCGCCAGTCTCTGATCAACCTCACAAGCGCTCAGAACACACAGACTCAGACTGCTCCGCTTTACAGTAGTCATTCGGATAATAACAGTTATTGTAGTGCCGTAACAACACACGAAGGAACCACCACAACTATTTCCGATCAAGATTTAAATCGGCCATCGCTATCATTACAACAGCAACAACAAGACAACGGTAGTAATCGATCGCATTATACGTCGCGTAAAAATAGTGATAACGTACCGTCGTCGCGTAGTCAACTGCATAAATCGATATCGTGCAGCTGTGAGTCTCTTAAATGTGCATTAGTTGCTTCAGACGCGTTACCGGTTGCAAAGTCTATAAGCGCTAGTACCGCTAATACTACCGGTTCGAACGCCGCCACCAGTGCTAAAGGTGGTGGTGGTGACGGACGCCACTTTTACAGTTCCATCAGTACCGATAACGACAACGAATTTTTGCTAGACAGCGAAGTAAAGCCACACCGCGAAGAAGAGAGAGAAAGTGATTTCAGGTCAAGCAGGGTAGGTGGCAACGCCAACAACACCGCCGCCACCTCCACCTGCCTTCGTAGTTCGATAGGTGATGATCATCACTCGTTGCAGTACGACCATCCATCATCAGCAGGCTTACGCTTTAGTAGCGTTTCAAAACAAAGCTCGTACGATAGCGGGTCACCGCAACTGTTGACCCTTGCGGACGCTAATCAGCGTTATCATCTTCAACAGCAGCAGCTGCAACAACATAGTCCGACCAGTCGCCTGTCTTACAGCCCCAACAGCAAAAGTAGTAGCTTGGCCATAGCGGATGATTATCAGGATTCGCAACAGACACACGGTGATTTTAAACATTTAGTCGTACATACCTTGAGTAGCTCAGATCCGCTGCCCCATCACCATCAATCGGAAGATAACCAGTGCCCCCTACTGAAGACGCACTACAGCGATTGTAATATTTATGCAAAAAACGAATTAGATTCGTCTCAGCAGCCGGATAAGCAACAGTTAGTCAACAAGGCCTACATATTCAAGTGCATTGGAAACAGTCCATCCTTTCTAAAGACCAATAAAATCAAAGAACAGTCTCGTAAGTTAAGAAATCTATCGTTGAAAACTCATCCAACGGGTAAAAAGAAAAATCAAATATTAGCAAAGACCAACGCGGTATCTGATAATTCTCTGCATCCGGGAGATAAATACCTTAATCTCTACCTGGTGGAGAAGAAACAACAGCAACAGCAACAGCAGCAGCAGCAGCAGCAGCAACAGTCGACATCAACTTCACCATCAGTGGCTTCCGGACACCAAGTGTCGCGACACAGTACTCCTTACATAGTGAACGGTGCTGTCAAGTCATCATATCCCACATATCGTTCCTCAATTAAAAGTGAAACAGCCGTAAGTGCCGTCTTAGCAGCAGCCGCCTCAGCCGCAGCAGCAGCAGCCAACTCGAGAAATAGTAACAATTCCGATCATCAGTATCCGTTTGGCGGCCACAGTAGTAGTGTCAATTATTTATCCTCATCGAATACCATCAATACAAACACCAATACCAATACGAATCCATCTAGTAAACAACAAAAACAGCATAAACAGCAACAACAACAACAACAACAACAGAGTTATCAGGGTCAGTTGCCATATAAAACAGCCAAAATTAATAACAAAGGCTGCAATCTGGTCAACAACGGCAACAAACTTAGTGTCAGCACTAATTCGTGCAATCGCCTACATGCCGGCTCACCTCATGCAATATCACCGAAAAGCTCCCTATCGAGTAACGGACACCTCAATAAATATTGTCTGACCGATATAAGTCGTCGTAAAACCGAATTCAATCGCCAGCTAAGCGCTCCAACCGATTACACGCATCATTCGTCGAGCAACGGTTCGCATCAGTCCACTAACGAAGTTGTTGGCGGCGAATCGACATCAACTGTTGCCAGTGCTGGTGTCATTAAGGCACCTGCCTATTTGCAACAGCATTCGTTGCCTACTCAACCCCAACATCAACATCACCAGCAACAACAACAACAACAGCAACAACAATCGCAACAAAAACAAACAACACACTATCAACCTCATTATCATCAACACCATCATCCACATCAACAACTCCTACAGCATCAACAACATCACTATCAACACAGTCAACAACACCTTCCACACACAACAGCCGCAGGAACTGCAGCAACAGTATTAACGAAACCCACATCGAACTCGTGTACGAACAGTTTTAATAGGCGCCACATCAAACGTCAAAAAAATACGAAATTAAATGAAAGGTGAGTACCAACTACATACAAATCGTAATTTGAAAACATTTTATATTATAAGGATGAAACAAAAAAAATACAAAGAAAACAATTACAATTGTATACGGAAAACATTAACGGTACTTTCTAATCTCTTATCATAATGTCAGGCACTCATGGTCACTCTGGCGTTTGAAGAGAAAGGATTGATAAGAAATTGAGGAAATCAAATTCGTATTCAATATCGTATATGTGTGTATGCATGTATGAATGTTTGTGTGTATAGAACATAAATGACACGTTTCAGTGCTTTAAAGTGATGACATTTTTAAACTGAATTGAGTGGGTGAAAACAAATCCTAGTGATTATTAAGAAATTTGAAATCCACAAACATTTGAAAGTAATAATCAAAGACAGTGGAAAAAGAAAAATTGTGTAAAAACAATTCAATGTTTCATCTTATCGATCTACATATGTATTTGGGAATATATAGGCCACTAGATTTTACAGTTGCACTGGAGTTGAGAAAATTTAAAGCAAAAAAATTTGATCTTATATAGGATATAAAACTGGACGTACCTCAGTCCCAACGCACGAACATAAGCATTTATTTATTATTATGGGGCATACAAAATTATTCCCCATTAGGTAAAAATTATTTCATTCTACCTTTCTAATAGAAACCCCCAAACCTATTGAAAAAAAAGACTTGGACAACTGCTTACCACAAGATGTGGTCGAACTTTTGGTAGGAACTCAATTCTTTCTGCTCGAAAGTAATTGCTTCTTTCTGACAATCCAATTAAGAGTAAGGCCATAAAAGAGGAACTTATAGCAGACAATTACTTGTCCATGCTAATAAAAGTTACCCAAAACTTTTTGACCTTCAATCCTGACCAGGTCGGAGTGGTAGCTCTGATATCACAGAGCTTACTTGAGGTCACATGATGCCACGGTTGAACGCAGTCCCTGTACTGGCCAAGTTCCACCAGAATTAGGGAAGAGGAAAAAGTTAGTCAGAGCAAGGGCTCCACTGCCATTAGACCTCAACCGATTTGTTTTGACTGGTTAATTTTGTTGGCCGTGACTCTTACAAGAAGCACATCCCGATCTAACCTCTATTGAACACCTTCTGCTGCTGTGTGTAAATTTCGTCCACGATTGGTGGAACCTATAATGTAATGTCGCACCCGAATAACAAAATTTTGTGATATTTACAGAATTTTTGACAGAAATCTGTTGAGAGGGTTGTGACCAAAGAAATATATTTTTTTTTTATTTCGTTTGGTTAGAGATTGCTAAGCTGAATCGAACGACGACTTTGCGTGTAATAAGTCAATAAGTGACTACGGCGGTGATTAATCGGTATTGAATCTTAAAATCTAATTAAAAAATACTTCATTCTTTTTAATTGTAAAAATATTAATCCGCCTTTATAAATCCCCTTCTTGTGTACGCCTCTGCTAATCACCAGCATTATTCGAGCACGCATTTAAAAACGTCAAATAAAATATAAAAAAATAAAATTATGCTTTAAAACTAATTCGGTGCACACTTTCATGTAATTACGATAAATAGCGTTCGTTAAAACGCAAAACTTTGCAAGTTCATTAAAATATTTGTTTTTGTTTTTTCTATATCGGTTTTTATTTCATTTAAAGTTTCAGGGATTTTTTTACTGGTTTTGAGCATTTTTTTTTATTTTATTTTTGTTTTTTTCAATACGAACTGATTTATATTTTAACGGATTTTTTTTTATGTGGCGAACATAAAAATTTTATGATCATTACTCTACTATGGTATGGAAATTATAGTCAATTTAATAGATTCGTTGGACACAAGCAGCAACAACAATAGGATGGTTTTGTCAATTGAAATGATTTCATCGCAATAATATCAAGGATATGAAAAAAAAAAAAAAACAATTTAATATTAAGAAAAATAAAACAAAAGTTTTAAACTCTTAAAAGTTTGGTGTTCATCAAAAATGGAGGAGAGTTTTAAACTTTTTGAATAAAGTTGTCGGAGCCTAGTAGGTAGTAAGTCTTGTTAGATGCGAATCGTGACTCAAAAATCGAAGTTAGGGGCGAAAATTTAAATAGCGTATCGTTTAATAGCTAAGTTAATACCTTGTAAAGCGTAGTTTTTGTTTAACTCATCGAGCCATGCAATTACACTCGATTTCGATTGTGCGAGAGCTAGATTAGAAAGGAAAAAACTTTCTTTTCAGTGATTGTGGTATTAAAAATTGAGATGCTTTAAATCCCAAATATAAAAATAATCCATGCCATTGAAAAGATAATGAAAAATGATGTAGGCACCGACAATACTTTATAAAGAGTAGAACTTCCTTACCGCAATACGCAGAGGGCAGCGACGAATGGTAAGTTGTATATCATCCTAGGGCCTCCTAGATTACACCAATCATTTGTTTAGTTGAACTATGATATTTTCATAAGGTCAAAAAATAACAAAATGGTGGCATTTCATATATTTCTTCTACCTTAATTGTTTAATAAAATTATTAATAACACAGCCCTGCATGGGTTTTGCAAATAAGATGGCTCCAGGTGTTTCCGAAGGCATCAAAAACTTTCCATCACGTCAGGTTTTCGAGATAAAGGGGGTTTGAAATCCCTAAAAATAGCGTTTTTAGTAATTTTTGATAAATGAATCAACGCTATTGTCAGAGATTGATCTTTGCTCTTGAAAATGAGCCCAAAGCCAAATTGTTTACATGCTCCCTTAAAGTAGGGGGTGGGTTTATGTCAAGGGGTGCAAGAGAAAATAATACACATTACGGAGGTCCTTAAAAATTAATCAGATTTACTTGAAAATTGCTACGCAGGGGTTTTTGGGGTCGCTGATTACAGATCTTCATTCAGATTTTAAAAATTCAAAATGCCTTCAGAAACACCTGGAACCATCTTATTTGCACAAAAAAACACCAAATTTGAAGGGCTGTGTAATTGACGTATCAAAAATATCTTAGTTTGGGCAAACCTATTCGTCTTGTCCCAAAATTTTAACAAAATCGTTCAAATAGTTTTTGCTAAATCGTAGTGAATGATTTTGAAAAAAAGGTGTTTAAATTGTGCTCACCTGGACGGGATACTATCTTACGTTTTTCTCCTTCCCTTTGTATCGTTAAGGGAATTCATTCTAGGTCTCTAAAGTAACTAAAACCGTGAAACAAACGATTTTTGGGAAAATTGGAAAGTCCACTAATCCCAGAAAGTCTACTAATTCCTGACTAATCTGCTGGCTAAAATTATGTTTCATTGTTTTGATTCAAAATTTTCGATTACTTTAACACGATATAAGCCAATAAAATAGAATGACGTAGAATATGACAACATAATGGACAACCTTGATTTGTGGCACTAAAACAATATATGGTAGGTAGAGCCATTTTTATAGCAACAATAAAACAATAACAAAAACAACAGGGTAGAAAACAGCAAGTGAATCTAAAAAATATTATAAGACATGCAGCAGATCCCTTAGCAAAAAAAAAAAAAAATCAATCAATACAAAGTGATATTTCATGTTATTGTGTTAGGTTTATTGTTTTAAAATTTTTTCCAAAAAAAGAAACAATTTTTTTTTTGTTAAAAAGTGTCTGTGTTTGGTACACAAAATAAAAAAAATATTCATCTTTAGTATTTGCATTGTAATTATATTTGTTGTCTAGAGGCGCAACAAAAAGCCAGAAAACATTGAAATGAATTTCAAAAGAGATTCTTGACATTGATAAATACCTCAACAATTTTTCAATTTTTTTTTCAATACATACATCAAAATTTCTTGATTTTGTTTATTGTAGTAGTCGTCTTTTTTTTTATTGTTTACAATTTACGTACGTCTGATAAGTTTTCGTTTTTTGTTTAATGTGTTTTGAAAATCCTTTAATAAAACGAAAAAGAAAAAAAAAAATCAATCTGTTTAATTAATACATTTTTTTAACGAAAATATTGCAAATATTTTCTTTTTAAAAAAACAAATAATAATTATAAATAAAATATTAAAACAATCCATGTGTATAAAACTCTATTTTTACTCTTCAATAGCAATCTTTATTTGTTTCATTGGCCACCTAACATCTATTACGAAAATGAAAACTTTGCATAATAATTAAAAATAATAGCCTTTTCAATCCATTTGTTGGTTTTTAGTTTGCCTTAACACCGTCTCTCCTGCTTATTGGTAGAAAAAGCATCACTAACGAAACTGCAAAAGAAGAAAAGATGGAAAAGATACTTAAAGAAAATTCTGTTCCTTAAAATATCGAAAAAAAGACCATTTGAAGAGAACAATTGACTACAATTGTGTTAGGTTCGGTTAGAGGACGTGTACTTGTCAATTCTGACAAGTACAGTACTCGGTGGTCGAATTGACCCATTGTACTACGTCCTAGCTTCACACACCACTTATGTTGTGTGCGTTAATTTTATACATGAGTGGCGGGACCTACAGTTTAAAGTCGAACCGAGACACATTTTTTTGAGAAGCATTCCATGGCAATTTTTTATTCTCAGAGTTTTAAACAGAAATCTGCTGAGAGGAAGTCACCGAAAAATTATATACAAATTTTCGTTTTGATGTCTAACCTGGGATACGAACTCGGGTCTTTCAACTAATAAGCCAACACACTACCTACTAGACCACGGCGACCTCTAAGATAGAAAAGATACTTAAAGAAAATTATGTTCCTTAAAATATCGAAGTCGCCGTGGTCTAGGGGTAGTGGGTAGTGTGTTGGCTTATTAGACAAAAGGCCCGGGTTCGAATCCCAGGTCAGACATCAAAATGAAAAATATTTCTTCGGCGACTTCCTCTCAGCAGATTTCTGGCAAAGACTCTGAGAGTAAAAATTGCCATGAAAAGGCTTCTCAAAAATCTGTCGTTCGGAGTCGACTTTAAACTGTAGGTCCCGCCACTCATGTATAAAATTAACACACACAACATAAGCGGTGTGAGAAGCTAGATCGTAATTCTGACTGAAGAGTTGTAATGGCCAATTATGTAAAAATTATGTATGTAAAATATCGAAAAAAAGACCATTTGAAAAAGACAATTGACTAAAATTGTGTTACAACAGCACAAAGCCAGGCCCCAGGTACCACGTTATCTGTTAGGATCAGGCACCAAATAATAACCTTTCTATGATGAATAATTTATTGAATACTCGTATAATATTCCTCTCAATGGAAGAAAAACGATTGTTCCGATTAATTGGCAATAGGAATAAAGGTTTCTATGATAAAGGCATAATGGAATTGCTTTTAAACAGCAAATTTTCGAATGAAACAGTAAATTTGATTGAAATAGAATCTGCTTTCACCATAAAGCCTTATTTGTAATTTAAATTTGCAATTAAAAAATTTAAGTGCTTGTTGTAGCCATTCTAAGGTATTCTAGGAATTTTAAAGTACTTATAACAACAATAACAACAACAACACCAACAACTAAAGCGAAAAATTAATTTGTAAATACATATTTATTATTTTACAATACATTTGTTGTTTCGAAAGTTTTAATGACTGGACTGATTGAATCTTCCCTACAAAGTACGTTTGTTTTCAGGCATCTATGTATACGTACATATGTACGTGTGTATGCATAAATATATTACTTTTTAATATTTTTCTTTATTAAATTTATTTGTTTATTATTTTTGTACAATTTTTTATTAATCGTTGTGTTCTAAAGTGGCTTATAAATTAATTTTGAAATAAAAATCAACAAACAGAAAAAAAATTATTTATTTTGCTTTTTTTTGTTTTTTGTTAAATCTTATTAATTTATTAAACTTTATTTTATAAGTACAAGTAATACATATTAAGTAAAAACAATAACAAAAAAAAAACAAAACAAAACAAAATAAATAATAAAAGTACTCAAAAGCCAAACAGGTTATCATCTCCGTCGTCAGCGCCAACGCCAGCATGGGATATTTTAATGGTTAGCCGCCCGACTGACTGATTAATCGACTCTTGCCGCTTTGGAATAATCAATAGAAAATTTAAATTTTTTTTTCACCTTTCAAAGAAATATTTAATTCCTTAATTTTTTTTTTCTTTTGTTTTTTAACTTTTTCTTACTTCAAAGCACCCAAAATAATCAAAACAAAACAATTTTGCTTTAAAAACAAATCAAAACAAAAAAAAAAAAAAAAATACAATCAGGTTCTCTTATATACAAACTATATGTATTTAAAGCAGGGAATCGAGAAAACATTTTAGAATGTAGCCGCCAACAACAATTCGCCAGTCCGTCATTCAGTTTGATCAAAACACATGATTATTGTTTAAAAATTCCATTTAAAATTCAAAAAGAAAATACGCAACGAACAAACAATCACATGTACAATCTTGAAATTGATGAAATTTTATAATGACTTCGCTTCTTGGACAACCAAGAAAGAAAAAATAAAGAATATTGAAAACAAATTTAAACAATACATAATAATTTTATTTTCAAAATAAAGTGATGTTTTGTTGTATTTGAAATATTATTTTCGAATTTGCTGTTGGCCAAATACTTTAGATAAAATCGATACTTTCAAATATGTTGTCATCTTTCTCTCCCAATCGTTCCAAATGTTCATTAATTGACCTCCCTTAAAATGCAGAAAAAAAAAACTTTCTTCCTTCGGCAGGAGGAGAACATCGCATGGAAAAGTAGAAAATTTAAAAGAAATTAAAAAATTCCAAAAAAAATAATTAAATTAGATTCACGTTTTTTTTTTATATAAAACAACATCATTTCGAGGGTGTGTAAAAATGTTAATTTAATTCATTTACTGTTGTTTTATAAAGGGTGATTTTTTGAGAGCTATAGGAAAATTTTTTGGAAGTCACCGTGGTCTAGTAGGTAGTGCGCTGGCTTATTAGACGTAAAGTCAGTGTCCGAGTCCCAGGCCAGACATCAAAATAAAATACAAAAAGTATTTTTTCGGCGATTTCCTCTCAGCAGATTTCTGGCAAAGACTCTGAGAGTAAAAATAAAATTACCATGAAAAGTTTCTCAAAAATCTGTCGTTCGGAGTCGACTTTAAAACTGTAGGTCCCGCTACTCATATACAAAAATTAACACACACAACTTAAGTGGTGTGAGAAACTAGGTCAATAATCCTCACTGAAGGGTTGTAATGACCAATTATGTATGTATGTATGTATAGGAAAATTTTTCAAAAAAATAAACACATAAAATTCAGAAAAATGCATAAAATCTTTACTTGAATCGATAGTACGATCCATATAATTTAATGTGTGAAGATTATTTCATGCAAATGTTGACCGCGGCTACGTCTCAAATAGTCCATCCGCTTAGTCCAATTTTGACATACTCCTTCCAACATTTCGGGCGATATCTCACGAATAAATGCTTCAATGTTATCTTCCAATGCGTCAATTGAAGCGGGCTTGTCTGTATAGACATGAGCTTTAACATAGCCCCACAAAAAACAGTCTAAAGGCGTTAAATCGCTCGATCTAGGAGGCCAATTGACCGGTTCTGAGCGTGAAATAAAATGTTCACCGAACTTGCCTCTCAATAAGTTCTTTGTTACGCGTGCTGTGTGGCATGTGGCACCCTCTTGTTGAAACCACATGTCATGCAAGTAAAGCTCTTGCATTTTGGGGCAAAAAAAAAAGTTGGATATCATCTCACGGTAGCGCTCACCATTCACAGTTACGTTACGATTCGCAGCATCTTTGAAGAATTACGGTCCAATGATGCCACCAGCCCATATACCACACCAAACTGTGACTTTTTCTGGATGCGTTGGTAGCTTTTGCAATGCTTCTGGCTGATCTTAACTCTAAAACTGACAATCCTGCTTATTTACGTATCCATTGAGCCAAACACAATTTTTCGATAAAGAAGTGGATCTTCGGCCAACTTTCCAAGAGCCCATTTTCATAATAAAATTCAATGATTTGCAAGCGTTGTTCGATTTATGGTTAAATTATAGACCAAACTGAAGATGTTTGACAGTGAAACAAAACAAGAAACGTGCGTGAAAAATCACCCGTTACATTTAAATAAATATAATCCTACGATTAAATCAAAACAAGCACTTATTAAATATTTACAAAAATATATAAATATCGTGGTTATACATACGAGTACTTTTTTTTTTTGCTCTTTTTCTACTTCATTATTATTTATTGTTTATTTATTTATTCTTTGTTTTTTTTCATACTTATTTGTTCGTATTAGTTCCTATATAGGCCATAACAAATTATTTCTAAAAACTAAAACAAATTTAAAGAAATGTGTGACGTGAATTTTAAAAATATTCATTCGCTCGTATCGTACTATCTATCGTAGGGTATTTTATAAAAACAAAATTATTAACATTCTTGAATAATTTTTTATTTTTTAAAACGTTTTTCTAATAAAATTTTTTTGCTATAAATATGTATGTATAGGAAATCATGTGTTTTAAAGATTTATTTATTATTATAATTTATTTATCTTTATTTATCTTTATTTTTTAAATATGCACATGATGCATTGAATTTTTATCATATAAACAATGTATGCCTTACAGCATCTGATCAAAACAGTCAATCGATCAATCGATCGACCAACTAACCGAAATAAACGAACGACACAGTGCCAAGTGCTTTTGAACCTGGTTCTAGCCTTAAAAGAACGAGAGAAAAAAACATTCCATTTGGAAAACATTGTTGTGTGCATGAGTAAATGTATACGATTGTTACAATTTTGTTTTAATTTTTTTTTTTTAGTAGAGTTTGCGCAAAAACCAACACTTTTGCTATAAAAAGAAGCAATAACGGTAAAAAATTAAGGAAATGATAAAAAACAGAACATTAAAAAGAAAAGAAAATACAGTAAAATGAAAGAAAACCAACAAACAATTTGCAAAAAACTAAAGCTTGCACAAACAGAAATTGTATTTTAATTAAGCGATGCGAGAGTTTCCTATACAGACACATAAAAAAAAATTAATTAAAACAAAACACTGTTGTTCCAGAGAGTCACAAACGTAATAAGTTAAAAAAAAATTATTTGACTTCTATTTCGAACATGATTGCACATTTAAAACACATACAAACCTTCAGTCAGCCACTTATGTTGTGTGCGTTGATTTTATATATGAGTAGCGGGACCTACAGTTTTAAAGTCGACTTCGAACGACAGATTTTTTGAGAAACTCTTCATGGCAATTTTACTTTAAAAGCAGTCGCCGGAGAAATATATTTTTTTTTTTTCACATTTCGTTTTGATGTCTGACCTGGCCGTGGTGAACTACGGGGACTACTATAACCAATGTCTCCCCCATTCCTGTTAGCGTGACAAACTTCAGGCTTTTGTTCGGTGTTAGAAAGAATAAGTCGCTGCATAGTGTGTACTTAGATGTTTCCTTCTGAAATTCACTAATGCCGCATAGTTTTCAAGTATGTATCTACTTATCGCAGATACTACGTATTGGACTTGTGGCGATTCATATTCCAAACTATCGACACATTGCTCCTGGATGCAAAATTTTGATCGCTCAAACAAAGTCTCTGCCTGAGCACATGTTTTCTTTCGCTGGATATATCCTGCCAAAATTCTGTTGCAATTTCTCGCAATCAGTCTACTCATTGTCGAGAATTTTCACATGACCAGGGTTCGATTAAAGAGTTACCATATTTCCGCTGTCTAACTGATACAGCCAATCCTGTCAATAATCAGTTTAGAAGACTACAGCCCTATTACTAGTGTTTGTCCTTCTTTAGTAATGTTGTCTGTGACGTAGTTCATTTCTAGATATCCCGGTTTTCCTTGAACTGACAGTCCTCCATAGGCCTTAGGTAATTCCTACTATATCATCTAATTACCTAGAAAATCTATTGTTTTTAAAATTTATTAAAATTTTCTTTTTACTTTAAGAACCTCTGTTGTTTACTGCTTACTTATTGCATTAAAAAAACATCTCTTAAAGATTTCATGGTTAATACCCTGCATATGTATGTATATATTAGGGATGCCAAACGGGATTGATTTTTAAAAATCCCGGGATTCGGGATTTTGTGAATCCCGATCCCGAAATCCCGGGATAATTCGGGATCCAAAAATCCCGAAAAATCATAGGAAAAATCGCGATTTTTACTTAATAATAAAAATATTTCCTTAACAAAATCATTTGTATGCCAATTATGTATGTATATCAGAATTATAGACATACATATATATATATAATTGGTCATTACAACCCTTCAGTCAGGATTATTGACCTAGTTTCTCACACTACTTATGTTGTTTGTATTAATTTTTATACATAATTGGTGAGATATACAGTTTAAACTCGACTCCGACAGATTTTTGAGGAACTTTTGATGGCAAATAGCAGAATTATATCTCATTAAAAATAAGATTTTAAAACAGCAAGACAAAAAGTAACAAAGAAGCGTAAATTAACAAAAAAAAAAATTATTCATAAATATAGAAATGCATTAGTTTTAAGAAAATTATTTGGATTCCAACAAAAAGATTAAAGCATCTAACATGTGATGTGATAAGTTTGAACGAATTTAGTTCTAAACATACGCTGCCGTATGGAAACATTTATCGCAATCAACATTTGTTGGTAAACTAGTTCCAAGATGGCTGTATGCAGCTTTCACCTCTACGACCTCCTGATTTAAATAAATCTATTTCTTTGGACAGTTGAGTATCTAAATCAGTTACCCTATTAATTCGTTTTATAGAGCTGTTGCATTCTCCAATGGCATCAAATAACTTTTTATCAATGGAAGTGGAGTTTTCCTCATCTGAGCATCTATTATCGAAGTCAAGTGATATAGAATTTTTTTTCAGGACCTTTTGTAGGGTCAAAATATATATGAATTCACAATCCCGAAAAATCCCGGGACAAGTTTTTAAAAATCCCGGGATTCGGGATTGTGTGAATCCCGAAAATTCCGGGATTTCGCGTTTCGGGATTTCCCGATTGGTATCCCTAGTATGTATGTAGCACGTGTACATATCTAGCTGATATTAAAATGAGTATTTTAACAAATGAAATTAACAAATAAAATAACAACATCATGTTTTTCCAAAAATATTTAATTGATATCAATACATACATACATACATACAAAAAAAAAAATATATAAAATAAAAATAAACTCACTTTCAAATGCACAATTATGAAATGACAAGTAAAACATTAATTGGATCATACACTCGAAAACTACAATTGATTCTCAATCCCCACTATAAGTATGTATGGAAGTGTATGTATTTGTATTTGTACTCTAATGTACAGATTGCCTTGAAACTTTTGAATAATCTCAGTTTTCAGCTTTTATTTATTTTTCGTTTTTTTTTTCATTATTTATTTGGTATTATTATTATTGTATTTTGCTTTCTCTCTCTCACTCTCTCTCTCTCTTACACAAACGTGTGCACACACACACACATACGTATACACGGACACACATTTAACCATGACAAAAGCCTGTATTGTCATCCTTCAAAAACTGTAAATGTGTAACAACACCACTCTCGCTCTCTTTTGGGGATAAACGAGAAACTAAACAAAAACTAACAAAACAAACTTTCTTTTGTTTTCTTATTGTTGTTATTATTTGTTTACAGTTTCCAGTTTTTGATATGCATTGGCAAGCATGTTTGCGAAAAGGAAAAGAGAAGAAACAAGAGTTTTTGGGGCATTTTACTTTTGGGGAATAAACGTTGTTATTGTTGCTGTTGTTGTCACATGGCAACGCCAATAGTATTTTTTTTTTCTGTGTATACATTTGTTTGTGTTGTGTTGTGTTTCCTTGTGTTCTGTTATTGCAAATTATTTTTGGTATTTCAACGAAATAATTTAATTTAATTTAATTTTTTCTGTTCCGTTTTGTTTGAATAGAATGATAATGATTATAATGCAATGCAGGGATAGAAAAGTTGGTACAATTGTACTTTTTTTAGCACTATTTGGAAGTCAAAAACACCATAGCACCTCAATGACTTATTTAGCACTATTGAAAAATGTTCTCTACTTACATCACTCAAATATTTTGTCTCATCAGTGTATAATTTTTTGTTTTCGTTTCATTTGCATATGCAAAAGTTAACTCGTTGCTAACTTGACATATCAAGAGTTATAAAAGGAATATTATCCGTTTCACATTCATCTGCAAATGTAGAAAGGATATTTTCATACAAAAATTAAATAAAAATCAAAGGGACAAATGGACTGTTTCCTTTGACTGTCTCTAATTTAATCTACAATTTTGATGCTACAATTTTGAAATAACAAATAGTTTGCTGGTACAAAATTTATCATAAATAGTGATTTAAAATTTAGATCTCATAGACTTTTTTATTCCTTTGTAGTTAAGTATTAAAGTAAGTTGTTAAGTTTACCAATTATAAAGTGCTTTTTATAATTATAGCACCTCCAGCATTTCAGTAATAATTCTCTGATGAAAAAAAGTGGAACTTAGATAGACCAGATGGCTATAGATACTACTGTCGTGACCTTAGAGATTCAAATTTTGGGGATATAGTCTATTGCTGGGGTGTTATTTCTTTAAGTGGTTGCCTCGAATTTCAGTTTCCATCTACGCGAATGCATAGTAAAGAGTACATTACTGTTCTTAGCCGTAGTTAGCTCCTCTTCTTGAGAGAAAATAATGAAAAAATATATTTTACAAAAGGACAATGCCAGAATTCATGTCAGCAGATAGAGGATGGCCTGCTTGCTCTCCTGATATGAATATTATTGAAAACGTTTTTCCAAACGAATTCCCCATTCTTGTCCGAAGATTATATTCAAAATAACAGACAATTTTCCAGTGCTGAAAATTTTAAATTAAAAATGACCGAAGAGTGGGTGAAAATAGACGGAAAAATATTAAGATAAGAATATCAAAGAACGATTATTTACTTTAATAAGGAGGTTTACTAAGTTTTAAGTATAAATATTTTTGGTAAATGAAGCTTCATATTAAACAAAAATGAGACTGGTGCTATAATTTTGCAAACATTAAAAACCTTAATTTTTATACTGAAGTCAAAACTGCGCTAAAATTTTAAAAATTTACTGTTATTTCTGTTCTTTTACATTAATACTACACACAATAAAATGAATTCTCATTAATATTTTTATTAATATATAATAAAAAAAGTTTAAAAAAGTGAATTTAGTACAATCGGTCTGAAAAAAGTACAATTTTTTGTGAATGTTAGTACAATTTGTTAAGACCAATTTCCCATCCCTGATGCAATGTATAATACAATAAAATTAAAGGAAATTAAAGGAACATCTCAATAATTAAAAAAAAAAAAGAGTTTGTTGTTTGAATTAAACTTTTGATGTTTGAAATTGTTTTCTTTTTCTTTTGCAGACTTTTGCGTCGTGATAGTGAAGACTCCTCTGTTCGATGCTCGTACTGTTCAGTTTTAAATGTCAACGAGAACGATTTAAGGAGATCATTTGAGAATACCTGCACCGATTCATTGGTAACAGCTTTTGATGATGAGGCTTTACTAATATGCGACCAAGGAAACGAAATGGCAAGCACAAAGGTTTATTTTTACAAACACATTAGCGAAACAATAGATGACACCATCCCACACACATCCATTCAAACAATCAATCGTTCATTCATTCACTCATTCATTCATACAAGCATTCATCTATGATGTACTCAATTACCATTGCGATCATCATTTTCATAATTGATTAAATTATTTATAATAACATGAATAAAAACTGAACAAAACAATTCAATTTTTATGCAAACAAAAAAAAAAAAACATCACCATTCATTTAATTTTTGTGTTTTTTTTTTCGTTATTTTCTTACATTGTAGTGAAATAAATCTCATGTATTTTGTGCGTGTGTTTAATGTGTTATTTTTTTTTTTGTGCATAAAAATTATTGTATATTTGTTACAAACTACAATTTTATTTATAAAAACGTTAAAATATTTGATTTTGATTTTATTTATTTATTTATAGAACGAAAGTAAACAAATATTGAATCAAAAAAAAATAAAAAAAAAATTATAAATAAAAACGTGTTTATTGTTATATTATCGTAACAATTCAATGAATGTTTTTTTTTATTATTTAATGTTATTGTTCTTTTATGGTGTTTGTTTGTGTCAATTTAAAATTGCTCATAGCGATCATACGCTCTCATTACACTCTATTACTTAGCAACTATAACACTAATGCATACCATACATACAAGCAAATCTATACCCATGGGCATTTCCATCAAAGGTTGCACAAAAAAATAAAACGATTTCTAAATAAAAAGAAATAAACAAAATCTTATGTTTTATTTACCGAAAATAATAATTTTGATGCTACAGATTTCTATAAGTTAAATACATACGTATCAAGGTTAGCACGGAAATACCCATATTTAATAGATCACTTTGCAAATGGGTATATACTTATGTGTGTGAGTGTGCGTGCATACAAAATGTTTGAAATTGTTGCAAAATTGCACACAACAAAAAGAAGAGGAGCAACTTATTCATTGTTCTCTTGTGAATCTGTCATCGTTCATTCAGTTTTACATGCCCATTAAATCAATCACTCACTCATTCTCTCACTCTCACTCTCACGCCAGGCTTAAATGGCATTTGTTTTGATAGTTTTTTGATCTTTTTACTGTGCGGTTAATTGTAAATCTATTGGTGTTCTATTTCCATTCTTCTGTTACGTTAAAAAAAAAAACAAAAATAAAACACATGTTTAGGTTCACTTTGATGACGTATCGTTATACGGGACTCCGAAAGAGGAGCCAATGCCTTCCATCCCCATTGTTTCGGAAAAAGTTTCAGCAAATTTTTTAAAAAGTCAATTGCAATCATGGTTTCAACCGACCGACAATCGGTTGGCTATGAAATTATTTGGCAGCCGCAAGGCGTTAGTCAAAGAAAGAATACGTCAGAAGACTTCCGGACATTGGGTCATTCACCCATGCAGTTCATTCAGGTACGTATCCATGCATACACTTATATTTATATATTCTATGTTTTATTCTTGTGTGTGTTTGTGTTTTTTGTTTTTTTTTTGTTATAGGTTTTATTGGGACCTTTGTATGCTTTTATTATTAGTAGCAAATCTTATAATCCTGCCAGTCGCAATATCATTCTTCAACGATGATCTAAGCACACGATGGATTGCCTTTAACTGCCTAAGTGATACTATTTTTTTAATAGATATTGTAGTCAATTTTAGAACAGGTAAGTTGATACCATTACCCTACGATTTAATTTTTTAAATTAAAATCACATTCATTTGTTCTTCTTCTTTAATGAATAGGAATTATGCAACAAGACAACGCTGAACAAGTTATTTTGGATCCCAAGCTTATAGCCAAACACTATTTAAGGACATGGTTTTTTCTTGATTTAATTTCATCAATACCATTGGATTATATATTTTTGATTTTCAATCAAGTAAGTAGGTTGATAAAACAGATCGCATCGTCGTTAATTCAGATTATGAAATTGCAGGACTTCTCCGATTCCTTTCAAATTTTACATGCCGGTCGTGCCCTACGCATATTACGCTTAGCGAAACTTTTATCATTGGTCCGTTTATTGCGCTTATCGAGATTGGTGCGCTACGTCTCACAATGGGAGGAAGTATATGTAAGTAGTTTAAATGCCAATGCCTTAATATTAAATATGTTGTTGCCTGAATGACGATGTCTCTTTCCCAAAGAGCGCCTTTGTTTGGTCTCAAAATCTTGCTATTGGGCCCCTTCTTAAACGTTTTCATTTTTTCTTTTCGTATACTAATAACAAACAACCTTATATAAATAAATTGTCTTTTTCTTGGTTCTTTTTTTTTGTTTAAATTTAGAAAACTCTCTTGCTATTTATTATTCTCTTCCTTTGTTGTTCAAAGAACTCTGAGTAAAATTAAGAAAACATCTACTATACATACATACAAATATGTATAATTTCGCTTTAAAGTATATTTTTTTATCTCTTAATTTCTTAGTTTTTATTTGTTTTTAATTTTCATTTATTTTAAGAAAAAAAAATATAAATAGTCGATTGCTTCTGGTCCTTCCTCCCTGCTCTAAATATATGTATTCTTTCCCTTAATTTTTTTTTTCGAATTCTAACAAGATCTCAAAAAATCTCTCAAAGGATAAGACATATTAACGGGAAATTTCTTCAAGTTTTGTTGCCCATAATGTCCTTAAGTTTATGTTTTTATTTCCGTTTAAATTTCTCCTTTTTTCCTTTTGGGATTTATTTGTTGTTAGTGAATAAATGTGTGTTGTTCCCATAAGTGTTAATGATGTTTTGAAAATAATACACAATAATTTCTTTCTTACTTTCTTTTTTTTTTTTTCTACAAATTATAAATGATTTTCTACTTTTACATTTTTTAACCTTCAAAATACTTTTCTCGTCTACTCTTTTCTACAAACATTTACAATTTACAATTTTTATTTCCTTAAAAAAAAACTATAGTGATTATAAATAAGTTTTATTTGTTTGCATACAATAATTACAAAAAAAATAATAAAAAACCAAAATGTTAAGTATAATTTTATTAATTTTATAATAATTATTTGAATTATTTATCATTGTTCTAATTTGAACAGTGTCAGAACCTTAGCTGTGAGAGAGAAACTGACTTCTTTCTGTTCAGTCTTTTGAAACGCAACCGCATTTAGTTTTTTTTTTCCTTCGTATTTCTACAATTGTTTTCCAACAATTAATGCTGAATTTATTATTTCATTCGTTTAAAATAATTTCCATTAGTATTTATTTAAGTTTTTTTTTTGTTTTTGTTTTTTTTTTTAGACAATAACAATGAATAAGAAATTGCTTTAATTAAGGCATTAATTAAGAACATTTTAACAAAGTCGTTCAGATGAAATCACGTCATTATAAATTCATATAGTTTTCATTTATTTCAATTTATTTGTTTAATTTATTTAGTTTGCCTCTGTGGTTTTCTATTATTTCCACGTAATATATTGTACTTTCCCATTTTAATGAAGTGAAATGAAATGAAATAATCATCTTTGAAACTGAGAGGCCTGTTTATAATTACAAATTCAATTAAAGCTATGCACACTGTATGCATACAGTGAAAAGACCAACAGTCATCATAATGATAGCAACCATGATAATGACAATGAAATTAAATATTTGACAGCAATTGATATTAATATATTAATTTATTTGATTCTAATTTTGTTGTTTTTTTTTTTTGTTCTCATTTCATTTCGTTTCATTTACTCGTTTATTTTAAAAACGCCTACGTTATTACGTTATTAAGTTTTTAACGGCAGTGTTTTACAGTTTTTTTTTTGTTTTTTTTTAATTTACATTTTAATTAATTATGAACCTTAAACGTGATTTTTATGACACGCACTGTACTTATTTGAAATTATTTAATTGAAACACATATTTTATTGAATTTATGAAAAAGAATTATTTTTTAAACGGCGCTTCTTTCTAACTCTGTAAATAAGTTTCCCAATGTAAAAAAATAACCAAATTTAGGGATTACAGATTATGTAGGCAAAAAAAAGAACGATTTCGTTAATATTTATTTACGCAAAAATTCGATGGTTAATTAATAATTTTTCAGATCAAAATATAAGTAAATTTCATTATTATTTTCTATGAAGCTTTTAATTATTGCTTGCAATAATAATCACAAAGAATATAGCCACTCTGTAAGACATGTACACTGATGTGTAAAATAATAAATACACCAATGTAACATATGTATAGAGATTGGATGAGAAAATAAATAAAGTTGCAAGAAGTAAAATAAAATAAAAGAAAGAGAAATTAGCCAGCCTAACATAACCTACAATAGGAACAAAATTACATTGATTGTACTGATGATATAGATAAAACGTAAGAAAAATAAAACAAATCTTCGAAAGCACAAGGAATAGAATTCAAATTGAAATAAAATTTGTTTTTTTGTGATATACTTATAAGGTGAGGATAAGTGCAGCTACATACAATATCAACAATTTTATTATTTTACTTACTGCCTCATCAAATATCTGCGTGTTACATTGGTGTCCTTCGAATTGTTATAAATTAAAAATAATAAGAAAAGCCAAAGCATTATCGAAAATGTTTTTAGATTTTCGGAATTGCTATTGTTATTCTCTAAAGTATGAATGAATTTTTAAATGATTAGCCAAATTTTATTTGTTTTCAGTTCAGTTTGTTTAAATCATGATTTGTTTATTTATTATTAATCATTTGTTTGTTAAATATGGCTCGATCATCATTTGTTGCCCATTGCGATGAATACATAATTTGAATCACAATGATACTATGTTTAATTGATTTGATTAATTGATTAATTTGTTTGATTAATAATTTAATTGTTTAATGTATTTTGTGTTCATATTTTTATAGTTTGTTTGTTAATGTTTTGCCAAAAACAAACGAAACAAAACAAACATAAAACCTAAACAAACAACAAACAAATTTGTCTAACAACATATTAAACAAACATTTAATTGCAAAAACAAAACAAAAAAAACAATATGAATATATAATAATAATGAAAAATGATTAAAAAAAAACAGAAAAAATTTAATAGAAAAATTTCATAAATAAAGAAAAAAAAATATTATAACAAGAAATTCCATTTGAACACACACACACATACAATAATTTATTAAATATGGCTATAATTTTGAAAATTTCTAATTACATTTTGAACAAAATCAATAGATTGTTAAATATTTGAAATTTTTCAATATTTTTTTGTTAAACTTTTGTTAACATTGTTTGGTTGGTTTGGTTTTTATTTCTACTCCATTTTTATTTTTTTTTTTTTGTTTCTTAAACGTAAAACTGTATTTGAAACTGTGTTTGTGTGAGAAATATTATGTTTTTTTTTTCCTAACTAATAATGTTATATTTATTGAATGTGTGTAAACATTTTATATATAATATATACATACATACAAATATTTATATATAAAAAAATAAATCTTAAAAAAAAAACTCACAACATAAAAAAAAAATATTTAAAATAAATAATTTAGTTGATCAGGGCTTTATATAAACAAAATCAAATCATTATGGTTCTAGATTCTGCAGAATCTACAGAAAAAAAGTGCTGATCGAAGAGGGAGAATGCACAGAAAAGACAAAGAAGGCTTAACAAAAAGCAACCTAATTTTAAAGGTAACCACAAAAAAAAAAAAAAAAAAAAACTAAATGAAATTCAATTCAAAACTTCTTCATCCAAATAATAAAACAAAAACAAAAAACAACAATTTCTTAATTTTTTTTTTTAATTTGTAAATTTTTAATTTTTCCAATTTTAAAGTAATTTTGATTTTTCTTTATTATAATAATAAAAAAAAATTGAAATAAAATAAAAAAATAACAAGTGCCAGGAATGTGACAAAATTTGTATCCTTCTGTTTGATTAAATTTTTCTATTCTTTTTCTCTCTATCTCTGTAATTATTTTAATAAATTTTGTTTTTGCTGTTCCTTTTACTTGAACTTTTTCATTTCAAACCTGGTTTGTTTACGCATATACTAAGTCTGCATTGAATTTTTCTCTAGACGTTTCTTAATTTTGAAATGCATTCATTTTTGAGGCTTAATATACAATGCTAAACTATTACAATGTCTTTCAGTTTAATTAAATTTAATTTAATTAATTTTTAAATTTTTAAATTTTCGTTCTAATTGTTATTTTGTTTTTCCTTTTTCTTGTCACACTTTTAAATGAAAGAAATCTGAAATTTGTTTTTGTTTAATAACCACTGCGAAAGAATGCTTGAATGAATCTCAGAGAGTCAATTTCAAACCAAACTTTGTTGCTTTATTTCAAATGTGTTTCGTTGTTGTTGTTTATTTTATTTAAAATTTTTTTTTTTTTTTTTATTTATTAAAACAAATGTTATTTGTGTAGTGGCTTTTGCTTAATTGTTTATTTGTTCCTAACTTCTTCTTCTCAATTAACAATTTGCAGCCCTCTAAAGCCAATATAATTCCTGTTTTTTTTATATTTTTTTTATCAATTTTGCCTTGATCTCCCATCGAAGGATATTCTTTCCTGTTCTCTTTCTGTTTTGTGTTCTGTTTGAAATTGACTCATAATAAAAAAAAAAAAAATTATATTTAGTTTTTTTTTGTTGCAAGATAACAAAAAAATACTACAACAAGTACAATAAAAATTTGGTTTTTAATGCTTTTGTTACACGAATTGTTTGTTTCTTTTGTGAATTGCTTTTTGATTTGTAAGATCACCAAAATGCATTTGATTGAAACTGGTGAAGGATTGTATATACATAATACATATATATATATATACATATATATATATATATACAACATATATTTAAATATATACTATATAAACTTAAAACTCAATAAGTTTATGATTTATAATTATTTTCTTTTCTTCTTGTTTTTTTTTTTGAAATAATTTACTAACAAACCCCCACCATCCCCGTCAAAAAAAAATTAACGATTTTTTAAAAGTAGGGTTATTTATTGACGATAATAATTATAATTTGATTTCAATCACTTAACACAAGCTATATATATGTATATAATAATAACTCCCTGTATTTATTTGAATAGTAAAGAAAAAATAAACAAAAATATACTGTTTTCTAACACTGAACACATTAAGAATTATGTCACGCAGTTTAGGTTAACTAATCATTATAACGATTAGAAGTCTTGCTCTAATCAGCTTTTTTTAATTGACATCTAACACCCAGGGGATGGCCCCTACTCATGGGAAGGAGTAAAGAGATAGTAGACGAAAGCCGCGTGCAGGGTTGTTCGGCTAAAGAACTAATTCTCTCTATAATGCATGGCCAATTGACAGCGAACAGATGTACTGCATGTGTCAAACGTGTATGTATTACGCCTATTCTTACGTGGTCTAGAAAACTTAAAATAAACTTTGAAGCACCGGTGGATACATGAGAGTTGTATTCCATTTTCGGTCGGATATACATAAGTAGTGTAAAATCAGCTTGAAGTAGATCCAAGTATTTCATGCACCGTTAAAGTCACCATAGGGCACTAGGTATTGTGAAATGAAATATAAAAAATATTTCTTCGGCGACTTCCTCTCGGCAGCTTCCTGGCAAAATCGCTCAGGGCCAATAAAATTCTGTCGTTTAGAGTCGATATTAAACTGTAGGTCTCACCACTCACGAATAAAATTAACACACACAACGTGGATGGTGTAAGAAACTAGGTCGTAAACCTAAATAAATAATTTTTTGCGCCGTCTTATGAAACCGAAGCACTTGAATGCTTCTTTCGACATTAGTAGTAGGAACCTTTCGGAAACCAGTAGCCTGTTGCTGAACAGATTGTTATACTCGAGATATTTCAAAAGATTATGGCTTATAATCTTTGGCATAACCTTGAAAAGTGTGGATTGTTTTAAATCCAATTAATTTTATTATTTTTAAGAAAAAAAAAAGCTGAGATTATAACTCAAATATTGGATGCTTTATAAAAATTATTTTCAATATAGTGGTTTAGTTTTCCAACTGCACTTAAATTTGGTAAGTTCTATAAAAATTTGAAAGTGTTAATGAATGGTAAGAATTACAAGTTATATATTTTATCGAAACACTCACAAAAAACATACCAAATATACATACAGATATTAACGAAAACTTGTACATATACAGTTACGGACAAAAAAAAAATTGGGTTACTAACAAAACACACTATTTTCGAAATTCGAGAGTAATGCGTAAGGTTATATTGAATAAAGAAAAAAAGGAAGAAAAATGTAGAGTGTTTAGTGGGTAGTCTGCTAGACCCTTAGCGTAAGGGTCGTAAGTTCGATTCTCATCAAAGACTCTGATCTGTTACCCTATACCGAGCATAAGGTGTATGTTACTCATATCATAATAATTATTTACTTTGTAATTGTGTTCTAATAAAAAATAAATGAGTTTAGAGTTTAGATCTTATGTTTTTAACCGTAACTGTATATATATATACAGTGGACAGCAAAAGTCTTAGTATATGACTTCAAGAGAGTATGTAGGAGATCATTTGAAAGAACGGTTATGTAATTGCTAAACCTTAAACAAAAGTCAAGCGAAAAACTTGCTCATGGTACCACCAACCAGAAAAAACTATACTAAACTTGTGCATTCAATTCCAAATGTGTTGAATGGAGTGCTTGACCTTAAGGGATATTCTATTAAATACAAGGGATAGGCCTTTGGATTTTAAATTTACTTAGGTTTCTCCTTGGAGTCTTCTGAAACTTTTCCTTATTTTTCTTTTGTTTCATGAAAACTATTAAAAAATTGTTTCATAATAAAACAGAAATAAATTAATAAACTGAATATAAAAACTTTAATTTTTTATACAAACTGTTGGTTAGAATTCATGAAATAGTCAAAATATATTGGAGTACTAAGACGTTTGCTGTCTGTCCACTGTATGTACAAATGTATGTATTTCAACGTTGTTTTGTACAGTTTTTGCAAAAATATTATTGGAAAATCTTTTTTACATTACAGTAAAGACGTCTTTACGATTTTTATCTAAATCATGTTTGAAAATGTGCTTTGAATTGAAATACTATGACTGCCGATTATTTATTTATTTATTATTCGTTTCTTATATTTTTGAATAGAAAACAGTATGTTTTTATAAAATTTGTATTAATACACGTACGTAGTAAAAATGAAATTCTTGTCGAAATTTAATAAGTCTGTATAATAAATTAGTTTATCTATCTTAACAATAATATTCTATGTATGAAGTACAGTAATTTCTTACTAAATTAACGATAAAAGATGACACTAAAACCCTTCATTCATAGTTATTTAAACGTGCTTAAAATAAATTTGAATATTTTTGTTTTACAATGTAAACGTCCTCCTACTTACTATGTATATGTACTATAATATATTGCGATAAAACTTTTTATAACTTTTTTTTTGTTTTTTTTTTTTTGGATAATACTTGCCTATACAAATTTCTTTTCTGTTGGTTTTGGTTTTTGCACCTGGAACAAATTTAAATTAATACAAAATAATCTGATAAATAAAAAATAAAAAATTTGAAATAGAAAATGCCAAAAGAAAATACTCACTACAGTAGAGTACGATTAAGAGCGAATATGGTGACTATGGCAAAAATCGATTTAATTTAAATTTTATGTGAAACGTTTTTGTAAATAAATTCTGCAGCTTTAGCTCGTAAATAAAACAAAAAAAAATATTCACTTTAACCGATTGATTGAGATGGCAAAGAAAGCAATAGCACCATTATTTTTTATAGAAATTGTTGTATTTAATTTACAAAACAAAATTAAAATAATAATTAAAAAAAAAAAAAAAAAATTAAACGTAATTTGAACAATGGAAACCCTCTTGTTAAAAAGTATCTCTTGATTTTTTTTAACAAATTTACGAACAATTTAAAACAAATACTAACTAGATTGTGCAGAATCGATGAATTAATTAATTAAATCTAGCATTATATGTAATTATAGTAGCAATAGTAAAAAAAAAAACATTTATTTGTAGTAAAGGAGCTTCAACAGCCCCTATATAAAAAGCAATGTCAACAAAATATGTATACAAATACGTTTAGAAATGGTACAAGTAGTTATATAGTAATATTATTATTAGTTGTAATTTTCTGTTTTTTTTTCTGATTTCTGTTCTTTTTTTTAATAATTATTAGTAGTTTATTTAAATCCTTCATTTCTTTACTGATTTCTATTCATTTACTTTCTGGACCTAGATTTTATTTAACAAAAAAACAAAAAAAGAAAAAAAGTGAATGTTGTATTTATTAAATGAATGAGTTGTAGTGTGTATGTTGTCGTCTTAATTATTTTTTTTTTGGTTTTTTTTCTAAGCAATTGTATTATTTTTATAATGCAGTGTACTTTAAAGCACATATCAAAGATTTGATTTGTAATAAAGGGTACTCTTCTTCTATACCTTAATTAACTCAATTGGTTGCCTTAACTTAAAATTAAACATTTCTGACTATCATTTAAAAATGTTAAAAACAAATGAAAATTCTAAATATTGAAAATAACAAATAAATAAATACAATAAAAATTATTTTGTATTAAATTTTAATTGTTCCCTAAAACAATTTAAGATTAAAAACAAAAATAAAGAATCTATTCTGTTGTACTAGAACATCGCCTCAGTTATTAACTTAAGCGTATTATTACAACGAAACGTTATACAACTAGTTGTCGTATTTTAATTTTTTTTTTTTTTTTTTTGTTTTATTTACTAAATTCTACTATATACATTCTATATAATACATACTAACAAAAGAAAAAAAAAAATTAATTAATTAAAATTAAAAAAATAAAAACCGATAATACATAGCAGCTATAATAGTTTAAAATCAGTTTTACTTTATTGTTTTAGAGTTGAGTTTATGTGTTTCGTTTTCGTTGTGGATTGGTCAATATTGCAATTAATTGTTTGCTTTGTCCTTTTTTTTTTTTGTTTGTTATTTCAATATTAAATGCAGCGTTACACAATCGGATAACTATTAAAAGGGATTTCATATATTTATTTAAAGTGTTCCTTTTGAACCTAAGAAAACATCTTAAATTTATACAGAAACTATCTGGATTAATAATGTATGCCCATACATACATACATACATATAAAATATACATATGTATATAAATAAATGTAATTGTATAGGGTATATAAATACCCAGTAGGCCAGATCGTTATTGACGACGTTTGCATCAATGATGTCTGCAGGAATTTTTCAAATTTGTCCTGTATAAAATTCAATTTAGGACAACTTTAATAACAAAGTCGTGTAATTTGTCGCGTTTTGAGCTTAATAGTAGACAGCATAATGACAAATTCTTGAATTTGTCTTGAATAAGATATTATTGAGGACATAATGAGCGACAATTGCATGCAAATTGTCTTGTTTCAGGTAACATTTACGACAAGGTGAGCGACAGTGTCATTAAGTTTTTGATTCATAGAAGATTTGTTGAGGACAACATGGACAACAATTGTAAAAGTATGTCGTGTTTCTATCCTCACTGCTGTTGTCAACTTATTTTTTTAGTTTTTTTTTATTAAAAAAAAATAAATAACTGTACTTTAACGCCTAAAAACAAAACAAATTATAAGAAGAAGCTAAAAATCATTCATTCGTGTTTTTAAAGTGCCAGCGAAAGGTTGTGTCAAAGTGTATTTAGTGTTTTTGTGTAATTTCCTAATAATAATATTCTCGAGGTAAGTGTAAAATATATTTATATAAAAATATATACTACTTAACTGTTGATAATATGCCAAAGTCATTGCGTCGGGAAATAGCCCATAAAATCCGGGAATATCTAAAGAGAGTTAAGAAGGGTACAGAATCCCAGAATGTTATCAATGAAAGTGAAAATCTTTCAACGATTCATGATGGTATTGATCTGTCTTTAGAACTCACTGTGAAAATATTGGAACATAATTAACGCAATTTATGGTAATTGATTTGTGAAATTTCAAATAGTATTCATTAATAACAATAATTTTATTACAGAATCAACTAAATCAGAAGGCTACACCCATGATCAATTTATTTCATCGGTTCAAAAATACTATAAACAGATCTAATTTTAGAAAAAAAATTAAAATAATAAATAATAATTATTCTAAGTTGCCATAAGATCATGAATTTATTTTTTTATATTTATATTACTACGTATGTATTTTAACTTTTTTTTACTAATTGATCTCTAATTTTGATAAAAATTCTTTAAAACCTTATGAAATGTTTAAATTAATTTTATTTTATTATATGTATAAATTTTTCTATTATTTATTATTTATGCAGAAATTATATTAATTTTTCTATACATATGTAAGTGTACGTACATAAATATGTATTTATATTGAAATCAATAAAAAAATATATAAAACTCTTATATCTTAAAATTTTTTCAAAAAGAAATTATTTGGTGAGAAAGTAAGTATTTTGTCGCCCAATGTGTCGTCGACGATACTATGGAAGGATACTGTCGCTAAACTATCGTCAATGACAAGATTGAAAAAATTTCATTTATATATTCGTCGATGACAAGTTGAACCACATTGTTACTTATGTGATCGTCAACGACAATATGCATTGTTATGTCGCTCATATTGTCGGACACGAAAAAAGTGCCCTTTGTTCGAAAAAGTCGTCAGTGATTTGCTCCGGCTGTCGCCAACAAATCATTTATGATTTAACATTGTCCTGTACGCATCATCGATGATGTCTTGAAGACTTGGCCAACAGGGTAGACATGGACATAAGAGTAGGCACCAGCCATACTTTAATATTAAATTCATATTTTTATGTATTCCACAGCACAAAATATTGACTTATAATGAATGCAGGACAAGAAAATTTAAAAAAAGTTTGAAAATTAGTAATTTTCAACATTAAGAAGATTCATGATTGTCCGATTTTATTTAAAAACACGATTCTCCTGTCTAAAACATGAAGAACTTCTTCTCTCTGTATTTTGTATATCTTTCGCTGGCATACTTATAAGATTATGAAGTCATCTAAATAACGCTGCATTTAATAAATTGTTTGTTTGTGTCCTTTATGTTTGTTTGTTAAGTTAAATGTTGTTTTTTTTTTTTTGTTATTTAATTTTTTAATTTTTTTCGTTTAATTACGAAAACAATATCTTTGTGTAGTGATTTTTACAACGTTATGTGTTACAATTTTGTTTTTTTTTTTTGTGGTTTTCTGACACTCACGCAAAACGTTTAATTTATATTTGTAATCCATTAAAAAGTGAAGATGTCGGGTTTTTAAATAAAAAGAGAAAAAAACAAAATGAAAATAAGTTTATATTTAAACTTTTTAATATTACTCTCAATGCTTTAACTAAAGAAAAATTCATTTAAACATAAAATGTTGAAAATATTGCAATAAATGTCATGACAAAGCAAATAGATTTTAGACATACAGCTGAAATTAACAAATATTTTAAATTGTTTCTTAAAGTCGTTTAATGAAAGTCTAGTTAATGAAAATGATTTCAATAAAATTATCATTATAATGCTCGTCATTTAAACGACCCCCTCTTGATTGGTTGCAGAACCTGATCTTTTTGGGGTGGGTTTCGACAAATTTTTCGCACATTTTGGGGCCTTAACATAAACAAAAGCCTGACTAAATTTGCAACATGTGTGTAATCTTCAATTATCATTATAATATCTCTAATTGCAAAACCAATTGGGTTTTTATTACTATCATAACTACACCGTAATGCTTGAAAAGTAGCCACATTTGAAACCTCCTCTTAAAGCCGATACATACTGTACTTTCAAACAGTTCCGTACACAATAGATATTGTTTCTTAAACGACATACATATGAATTTCAGCTTGTCGATCTAATTAATAAAACAAAAAATATTATTTCGGACTTGTGATTTACAATAACTAGAAAGGTTTTTTTCACAATACGTTTTATATCCTTTCTTTAATTTCCATCACTATTTAATGGCCTACAAATTGAAAAAAAAACAAAAAAAAAAACAAATTAAATTAAACGTTAAATTATTTTTTGTATGTAAAACAAATTAAAAAAAAAAACAAAAACAAAAAAATCCGCAAACTTATCTGATATGGTGATTGGTGTGTATATTATATGCAAAATATATGTATAAAAAAAAACAAAACCAAAATATGTTTTCAGTTTCTAAATATGGCCTCGGTGTTTATGAGAATTTTCAATCTGATATGTATGATGTTGCTAATCGGCCATTGGAGTGGTTGTTTACAATTTTTAGTGCCAATGTTACAAGGTTTTCCTTCAAACTCATGGGTATCGATCAATGAATTGCAGGTACGTTTTAAAACGCGAAAAGCTTAACGAAATTCTCAATAACATTGTGTTAGAATGGAAATAAATTGAAATTTATTTGCTTAGGAATCGTATTGGCTGGAGCAATATTCATGGGCTTTATTTAAAGCGATGTCACATATGCTATGCATAGGTTATGGCAGGTCAGTGTTTGTTGTCCAAGTGACAGTTTTGCAGATGACTATATATAATTTATATTTTCTAGATTTCCGCCCCAATCCTTAACCGATATGTGGCTGACAATGTTATCCATGATATCGGGTGCAACGTGTTATGCTCTGTTCCTGGGTCATGCTACAAATCTTATTCAAAGTTTGGACTCAAGTAGGCGACAGTATCGTGAAAAAGTCAAACAGGTCGAGGAATACATGGCGTATCGTAAATTACCACGTGATATGCGCCAACGTATAACCGAATATTTCGAGCATCGTTATCAAGGTAAATTCTTCGATGAAGAATGTATATTGGGAGAATTGAGCGAAAAATTACGAGAGGACGTTATCAATTACAATTGTAGGTAAGTATGTATGTATGTAAAATATAACTATGTATTCTATTATAATTAATTATCCACTGGACTAATCATATTTATTGGAATATGAACGGAAATGCTAAATCGACGGTTATCAAATACTATTTTTTACAATCATAATTATAAATGAATACTTTTGCAGATCTCTCGTTGCGTCAGTGCCTTTTTTTGCAAATGCTGACTCCAATTTCGTTTCTGATGTCGTTACAAAACTTAAATACGAAGTATTTCAACCAGGTGAATTTATATTTTGATTTCAAATTAAGTGGATTATTAAAAATTCGTATGCCTACATATTATTATTACATTTCAGGTGATATTATTATAAAAGAAGGTACTATTGGTACCAAAATGTATTTTATACAGGAAGGTGTGGTCGATATTGTTATGGCCAATGGAGAGGTGGGGTTTTATGGGCTCTTTTCAAATGGTTTTTATAAATTTACTATGGTTTTTTCGGGTTTTTAGGTGGCAACATCTCTATCGGACGGTTCATACTTCGGTGAAATTTGTTTATTAACAAATGCTAGACGTGTTGCCAGTGTGAGAGCTGAAACGTATTGTAATTTGTTTTCATTAAGTGTAGATCATTTCAATTGTGTACTGGACCAATATCCCCTCATGCGAAAGACCATGGAAACAGTAGCAGCCGAACGTTTGAATAAGATTGGAAAAAATCCCAATATAATGCAACAAAAAGATGAACAATTAAGCAATCCAGAATCAAATACAATAACAGCGGTGGTTAATGCCTTAGCAGCTGAAGCGGAAGAGTGTAAAGATGAGTAAGTGGTAGAAAATCCATCGTTTTGAAATTACATCTTCTCATATTTTTTTTTTTTTGCAAAACTTCAATATGTAGCAGTGAAATTGATCCTAAGGAAAATCTATTGCATGGTTCTATGTCTAGCATAGCAGAGCCCATACAAACGATACGTGAAGGTTTACCCCGTCCTAGAAGTGGTGAATTTCGTGCTTTATTTGAGGGTAATACTCCATGACACTGAGAAAAATTATCAACAACGGTATCGACACCAACACTACAACTGCATTATTATCATAAGCATTTGTTGGCATTTAGTGTGTGTGGTGTTAGAAGAGCAACACTGTGAAACATATACAATGTATTTTAAATCCATCATCAACAAATAACTACAAATGCAACAACAACAACTAGTTATCATCAGCCGCAGCAGCAGCAGCAAAACAGCATTAGATTAACGCAGAAAAATTGTTATATTCAAGCCTCATATATTATTGCTATATCAAGCAGCCTTTAAAAAAAAAATCTAAAAAAAAAACTACAAAAAAAAACTACTACAAAAGAAAAAGAGGTAGAATTTGAAGAAGAATATCATTAAATGTAGGATTTGATTGCAAATTGGTTATCATTTATAGTTTAATAATTCATATTTTATGAAAATACAACATATTTGCCAAAAAGAAAAAAATAAAAAAAAATGATTTTAATTAATTTTTGTGAGTTGAAAGCTCATATATTATCTAAAGTATAAGTTCTAAATTAAAACTTTGCTGTATTAATTTTTCTTTTTTGTTTAATTTATTCCTTGCTTTACATCTGCAACAATTTTATCGGTTAATCAAAGTAATCATTTTCTGATTTATTTTCTGATATTTTTCTTACAAATTCTTGACAAAAAAAAATGAAAAAAAAATAATAAGTAAATAGATATATCATGCTTTAACACCAAATTATTATATAGCGGTTGCTTTAAAGTTCATTTTAAGTTCCATACCATACGAAACCGAAACCGAAACAGTTAAACACAATCAAAATGATAGAGACAGACCGACAAAAAACAAATAAAAACAAAAAAACAACAAAAAAACTATTAACGAATTATTAAACAATAAAACAAAATAGAAAAAATAGTCATATAATTACTATAAATTTAAAGGAAATTGTTTAAGTTTTTACACTAAATATACTCATACATACTATTTTAAAGTCAAATATAAAACAAAGCCCTACAATACAATACAATACATACATACGTTCATATATCAACAGTAACAAGAACAACAACAAATACCAAAATACCATACATTACTACATGCATATATAAAAGGAGATAAAATGCAATTAATAGCAGACAAAAGTATAAAACAAAAATAAAAATAACATTTAAAAAGTCCTCAATAATTTAAAGAAATGAAAACAAAAATAATAACAAATTTTTCAGCTCCGCAAACTGTGATGACTTAAGTATAAGAAACGACATTAAAGTAAAAACAAAAGTAAAAATAAAATAAAATAAAATAAATGAAAATAAAAATAATTAAATCAAATCACAAAATTCGTGTAAATGAAGAAATAAAATATATAAATTATGATATAATACATAATAAATAACATAATAATGAAATGAACAACAATTTGAGATTTAAAGCGAAACTATAACAAACGACTTAATTCAAACTACATTATTTTCAGTTCAAAGAAAACCGTGGTGTAAAGGTGTATTACAAACATTCTTCTAGTTCTACATATTAGCGATATATTACATATACAATGGAAATAATAATTCCAATTGAACGTCTTTTAAATTTTAAATAAAATGTTTAAATAGTATTTTTCTCTTTTTAACTTTATCTTTTGGAATTTTGTGTCACAACAAGCCTTTCTATGCGGTATTGAAATTAATGTAGAAATGTCATTCACATTAGATTATGAGACAAAAAGCAAAAAATAATTAATAAACAATTAAATTACAAATAACCAAAATGACCTAAAGAATAATAATAATAATAACAATTACAATTACTTATGAGAAAAAGAAAAATTCTTATTATTTTGTAGATTAATTTCCTAATTCTTATTTAACATTAAACTGAAACCACCTGATGTTTTAAGTTGATTATTAAAGTAGTATACCAAACATAATTTTTGCAATAGGAATAGTAGAATATTAGAGTAACATAGTCAATGATTAATTATAACAATATAAAATAATATTATAAAATAAATAAAATAAACTAAATACTAAACATAGTTAAGCCTTCCTAACGAATCATCTATCCTACTGACTCACGTTCAATCTCTCTCTCTCTGTCTGTCTTTCAGCCATTTACGAAATCTCTTACTGTATCATTATGCCCCCAAATCTGAACTTACTACACACATTCATACTCTTTAAACCTGCTCCTTCTATTACACTACACATAAATAACAAAAAAAAAAAAAAATCATTTTCTAATATAACAAATATATAATTTAAAAAATAAATTAAAACAACTAGCCCTCCTATTAAAACATTTTACAACAAGAAAAACAAAAAAAAAGAACAAAAGAATAAAAAACAAAGAAGATAACCAACATATGAAAAAATAAATTCCTACAAAATGTATTTTCATTAAATGAACATATAAAAAATAAAGCAAACAAATAAAACTACATACTAAATACCTAAAAGCAAAATAAACATTTAGTAAAGTAAAGTAATTTAAAAACAAAAACCAAAAAAAAAAATATAAACAAAATCATTAACCAAACCAAAACAAAACACAAATAAAATACAAAAATATAATATAATATAATATAAAAGAAAAGAAAATAAAACTGTTAAATCAATATTATGAATATAGAAAGAAATTATTATATAAATAACTAATCATTGTTATAAACTGCAAATATAAAATAAAACTTCAAAAAGAAAATTATACATTAAAAAAAAAGCATGACACATTTGTTTTTAGTACACATTGTAGAAAAAAGCGGCAACTTAAAAAATGTTATAAAAAATGAAAAAAAAAAAAAATAATAATAAAATAACAAAATTAGGAAAAATCACACAATTATTAAGAGATTGTATTAAATGAAAACAAAAAAAAAAAAAAGAAAACTAATACAACATAAACTTACAAAAAGTAAATTAACTATATTATAGTTAAATAGAAAACAAAAGAATTTCATCTTATGTACAACAACTTTTTATATAATTTTAATGAAATTTTTCCACAGCTGAACTGTAAAACCCTTTTGGACAACACAGTAGAATAATTTTCCTTAGATTCATTATAAAATGTTTTCAACAAGCGAATCCTTTACTTTCTAATCCTTTCAAAAGTGTTATACAGTTCAATTGCTTTAAGAACTATTTATATTTTTAAAAATATTTAATACAACTTTTTATACATACATTTTAAAATATTTAACTTGTAGTTTTTTTTTTTCTTCTTTCGTTTTCCTTTTTTCTTTTTTTTTTTAAGTTATTTTCAAATTGATTTTGAATGCTATTTCGAATTTATTTCAAATAATTAGAATTATGTAGTTTGTTTTTAATTAATTAATTTTAATTTTATTATCTTTGTTATTGCTATTTAGGTTTGAAATTATTAATTTATTTAGAATAATATAATGATCGCTTGTAAACTCTTCACTTATTATTATTATTATTGTAACGACCATTGCAATAAAATATTACATTAAATATTATGACTAATTATCATTTTAGTATCATTATTATTATTATTATTATTAAAAAAAAAGATATTAATTAATTAATATTATTAAAACATATATGTATTGTTTATTTTTTATTATATTTATGTATAATCATTTAATTTAATTAGTTTTTTAGCTAAGCAAAAACTCTTTTTATTACAAAAACAAAATTAAAACTAACAGTAATAGAAAACTGCAAGTTGTATTTGTTCAAATTGTAAGCAAAAACAACAAATAACAACAACAACAACAACAAATGAAAACAAATGTAAAGAATATCTTGTATTTTATTACACGTAAACTAATAAAAAAAAAACCAGAAGGACAGCGTTTGCCTTATAAAATAAAAAAAAAATAATTTCAAAACGCAGTTTTATTTTAAAGATGGAAGTGAAATGCATAAAAAAGGAAGCACAACGTAAAGATTCACATTTGTAAAGCATGTGCCCAATCTACTAACCTTTGCAAGTTTTTTAGAGAAAATTATCAGAAATGTAGTAGATGGATTTTAAAACATTCAAAAAAGGTGTCAAATAAAAAATAAAATCTTAATAAAAGTTTATAAAGTACAAATTCCCTCACAAGACTTCTGTTGAAAGTATACGCCGGAGGTTGAGGACACTCAGGTATTAGTCTGGCTATTGTTATAAAGAAGCTAGGCCCATGTTTAGTCATTATTGAACACATTTTGGAGTTGTTTCGATTGGATAAGTCTAATAAGAGTTTTCACACGCAATACAGAGCAGAATCGTATATAAGAATTTAAAATTAAATTTAATTTTGTATTTCACCGAAAGATATCAATTAGATTCATGCGGTCTTTGGATAATTTGCCTAATAATACAGGGTATTGTTCCCGCTTTTATTGCTAGGCTAATAAAAAGTCCATTAAGCCTTTAATAATAATAAATATTTCAATATTATTTAAGTTTTTTTTATTATTTTTTAATCTATAATACATACATGAATTGTTATAAAGAAAAATAAAATCTCAGCCTTGAATTCAACACAACATTTAAAAGCTTATAAAAAAAAGTAACAAAAAAAAAACAAAAGGAAATTCAAATTCAACGTAAACTTATCGGTACGTTATGGCAGCGATGATGGTGTAATCAGTAATTAACTTGCAAAGAAATTTTATAATAAAAACAAAGACGGTATGAACATACCTCATTGAGATTTAAACAGCCCAAGATTTAGTAGCATACAAGTCCATTATAATTTCGGAACGAAAAGGATTTGTGGTCATTAAAAAATATGGTAATTTGCGTATAAATTCTGGTGCGTGCTCATGTTTATTAAGTATTGAAGATTGATTGTAGATGATTGGATCATGGATGGCCTCATAATCAATACCGCAATGTTTTAATTTAAATAACTCACTGAAATTCGGATATTCACCCAATTCAATCATGGAAAATCTTAATATTAGAGAAAGTAAAAGAAACAATACTTGTCAATAGAAAATTGAATTGAATTGAATAGAAAAAGTGTGTAATTCAATAAAAAAAAATGACAATTACTACTAAATATGTAATGAAAACAAAATCTCACGTGGGAAAATCTTCACGAGGATGACGTAATCGTAGCCCATTATTCTGGAAAAGTTGAAAATTATATTATTTCGATAAATAAGCAACTGTCGTAAATAAAATTTATTTTCATACTTTCTGAATCTTTTCAGTTTTCCATTCTTCATTGAACAAAGCATACCGATGTTCCACTAGTGATTTATTTATTTGTACGATTTCATCGCTGTTAGTATTACAAATAATCATGTACAAAGTTTGATTCTAAAAAACAATACAAAACAAATTTAAATCAAATATACAGAGTAATAAATCTTATCAGATTTTATTTTTAGTCGACTAAAAGTCAAATATTAAGGAATATGCGAGATTTTTGACTTACCTCCGTATCAATTTCACTTATTTTGGCAAACACCATTTGATCCGATGTCAAACTGAGAAAATGTAGTGTGGCTTCATGACTCCAATGTTGCTGGCGCGGCTTGATGTGAGATAAACACCCTCTCGCAGCTTGGGCCGGAAGATCGGCAAAAGGTGAGACCAAAAATTTAATTTCCTCTACATTCACTTCACTCACTGTGCCGTAATCCATAAATGTCACCTGCATATATAGATTATCAGAAATTTATTAAATCAGCCATTAAAACCAGTAATGTTTTCACTTACCTTAACGGTATTTCTGATAGGAGGTGCAACAATTTCGGCACGATGCCACATTTCATTAAATTTTGCAACACAAACTTGTCCTGGGATTAGACAAGTTAAGGGAATGCGTAATTCATTTCCATCAAGTGCTAAATAATAACGTCTGAAATGAATAATAATTGTTAAAATGCATTTTTAATTTTTTTATTATAGGCTTAATATTCTTTATTTTCTTACTCAATTCGGAACATTAGCGTATCTAATTCATTATCTTCTTTGTGCAGGTGAAACCAAAACTTAAATGGGCTGTGTATCTAAGAAAATTGTTTTCATACAAAAATATTGAATTCAGATTAAATTACGGTTTCTCCACATTATCAAACATTAATTATAACATTTGAATAACAAAAGACTTATTAATTTTACCTCAGATACGAAAATTTTTATACAAGAGCCGACAACAATGCCATTTGGAATTTTATAAGGAGCTATTTTGGTATCAAACGAAACAATATATTTTGGAAAATCGACTCGAAATACATTAAATTTCTGCAAGAAAAGAAATAAATTAATAGATAGCACGGTTAAGTACATGATTAACAAATTAATTTCCAACTTACAGCTGCGAAAGCTGGCACAGCCTCATCACTTTGTTCTTCGCTTTCGTTCTTCACATCAAATAGTTTATTGCGTTCTTTAGTTAATTTCAAATCTATTGTTTCAGTATGTTTTTGAGGACACTTTTTTTCGACTTCTTCAGACTGTTGAGCTTATCACATACTCCTGGACAGAATTTGAGAAATTAATATGTTTTCGCATTGAGGATAATTCTTCGAATCCGTGCTAATGATTTCTGTTTTGTTATGGGTGGTTTTATATTTTCTAACAAATTGTTTGTCTTCGTTGAAGCTGTTATCGGTGAAGTCAATCCATCCCTGTTTAAATCGTTTACATTTTCATTAGTGTCATTATAGAATTTGTTTACTTTTTTAACGAGTGGTGGTGGTGGTGGTGATGGAGTAGAATGTGATGATTGTGTTATAACAAGGTTGCTCTTTATTAAATTACTAACTTTGTCAATATCTTTGCACTTGTGTAAATTATTTGCCTGTAACTGCTCTGATCTGCGGACATCATTTGAAGCAATACCACTTGGTTGTGGTAATGTATACAAGACTTGATTGCTGTCAATTTTGCCTTTCAAATTATTGGTCAGTAATGGTGGTGCACTGTTCAGCTTAACCGTTCGAACGGCATGCTGACGATTAACGCTTTGAAAAGGGGATAATTGATGTCCAGTTGTGAACACTTGTTGCATATTATGGTTATACTTGTTACTTGTAGATGGATATACGGGTGTTATTTCTGGTACTTTTACTTTTACCCTTTGTTTTGGGTTTCTTTTGTTGCATGATCATATCATGGATGTGAACAGATTTTTCATCAGCCATAAAACACACCAAAGCGGTAGGACCACTACCAAAAATCTTCAATTTGTAATAAAAACAATAAGACGATAAAGTTTACTTCTCTTTAAACAACTAAATGCTTACCCTTAATGTGTCTGGTATGGCATGAAGAAATTGTTCGATGTTAGCATATCCCAACCGGCGAAATGGAATGTATTCTCCTTCTAATATCACGATAATCTCGATTTAACTGATCGACTGTCATTTTACCAGTGCTTGAAAGCACTAGAGATTTTAAAATAGCCTTTACTTCAGCTAGACAAGATTTTTCCATTGTTCCTAAGTGCAAACTTTTTGTTTATGGAAAAATAGTAAAAACTCATTCATCGGAAAAATAATGAAACCAAATAAATGGTATTCACACCTTATTCTTCTGAAATCAGCTGGTTTTTCGGAGTTACTACTGTTTATATGTAAAAGAAGAGTGGCAGTGCTGTCAAGTTTTAGTGACAGTGTTGCCGGTTTTTGTTCTGGTTATTTATTTTAAACAAAATTTGGATTCAAAGGAAAAAAAATGACAAAAAATTAATTAAAATTATAATAATAAACATAATTTAAATTTGAAGGCGTGAAAAACTTATAAATTTATATTTGTATTTATTTTTTTCCAATTTCGGAGTTTATTTTTTTCTGGAGTGGGTTTTTGCTTTCTGGCAACACTGGCGAAAAATCGTTTTTGTTCGTTCAAAAACAAAACTTCCATACTTCAAACATTCTTTTTCCGCTTCCGGTTAGTAAGTAAACTCCAAAGCGTTTGTTTATTTAATGTACTCGTGGTGTGTCTGTCTAGTACGTAGTGACGTCGCAAAAAGGAGGCTACGGGTTCAACTCCAAGATCGGACAAAAATAAATGAAATAAATAAAAAAGGAGCGTCGTGTGTGGGGGGGGGGGTGTGTGTGTGGGTTGCTGCTTGTGTGCCCGGGTTTGTGAGTGAGTGCCGCGCTGTCCGACCTGGTGGGGGGTGCCGCGCTGCCACCGCTCTTCGTCGTGTTGGACGCGGGGGAGGGGGGGGGGGCAGAGGGAAAAAATTTTTTTTAATTTTTCCGTTTTTTTATTTTGAAGTGTGGTGAGTTTGGCCGTGGTGAGTTTCTACAAAGTGTGGTGAATTTCTCAGGTGTGGTGAATAAAATCGAAACTCACCAAACTCCCGTTATTCGAAATGGTACTGTATTACCATAAACCAATGTACTGTATACCATGCCTTAGTGTGGTGGGTGTCTAGGCTAAGTGATTTTCGCACATGTTAGCGAAGACATTCACCAACATGTCTGGTTACACTGTAAACTGCATTACCAACGGCGTGATTCGTGCTTGGATTAAGGATAATAATCACGATTGGGAAACACTGAAAAAGTGCACTCAACGAGCGAGTATGGCAGTGTTGCCAGTGTGTCATTAAATTATTAAAAAAACAAAATAAATAACACTATCATCTATCCTTTTTTCATATAAAGTGAAAGTATATTTAATTTTTTTCTAAATTATTATAATATTTTTTCTATTTTACTTCCTGGCAACATTGCTATCATGTCGATAATGTCTAGTCTCATTTAACAACTCTGTCATTGATGTAAAAATACAACCATGCAAAGTATAGCAAATGATTGGCAACACCTAACCGAAGTTGGTTGCAAATTGTGTACTGCCTATTGTTTTTCTCTTTTTTCTTTCTTTTGATTTCCTTTTGATTCTGAACCAGCCGTAAAATGTCGAAGAGAGGTGAAAATTTTTAATTTAAATCCTTAAAAATCCATAGAATTGTTTTAGTAAAGATTATTAATGTCTATTAAAAATGGTGTAAAATTAAATGGCCGATAAACTTATTGTGATATTTTTGTGTTTTTTCTATGAATTCTAATAGGACGTGGTGGTACCGCGGGAGGAAAATTCCGCATCTCCCTTGGTTTGCCTGTTGGCGCCGTAATGAACTGTGCTGATAACACAGGTGAGTACAAGAATGAAATATGTCCGTAAGAGTGAAAGATTTTAACAAATATTTTTTCCTTTTGCTAATTAAAGGTGCCAAGAACTTGTATGTCATTGCTGTTCATGGTATTCGTGGTCGTTTGAACCGTTTGCCAGCTGCTGGTGTTGGTGATATGTTCGTTGCCACCGTTAAGAAGGGTAAACCAGAATTGAGAAAGAAGGTACGTTGGTTTAGAAGTGGATTTTTGTTTCGATAGTTTATGTCGAATAACAAAAAATCATAAATAATGGTGATGTTACGGTTTCCAAGCACTTCAACTCGTAGTTAGTGTTTTATGGACAACTAAAGGTGTTATTATGAAAAGATTCCTATTGCAAAAGATCTTTCTAAAGTCGCCATTTTAACCTGTTATAACGTGGATAATATAAGTAGAGAATAACGGTCAGAAAAAGCAAAATTACTACAGAAAGATTTCGTCCATTTTTATGGAGCATTAAAGTAGTGTCCTTTAACGGATCTAGTGAAAAGCTTCGGCGCTATTAAATTTACCAAATTGTTGCGTTGAGTGAGGTGAAAGATCAATCCACAATGCCTGTGTAAATCTCGTATCACATGTCCGTAGTGTTAAAATTGTGGCCTATAGTTTCAAAGTAAACGAAATTATTAATTGATAGACGCACAGAGTGCTACTTAGAGAACTTTAGTAAAGTTTCTTATTAAATGGTGACTGCAAACGATTTATTTGCTTATACGATTGATTTATATGTTGAGAAAAGTATTCGGGGAAAAATTTTCTCAAGGAATAATTACTGAAATTACAAATCAGATTCATTACTATCTATCTGTTTAAATATTTGACATCAGCACTTAAGATTAAGTATTTTATTTCTGTAAATTATATCGGAATTACCTGGGTAGGACTCAACGAAGTACCAAATTTGTTTATTTTTTTTAATACGAAATCTAAATTGAGCTTTTTATACTAGGAAATAATTCACATTTACTTCTTCGATTAACAAGAAAAGGTCATTGAATAATAGAATTAGTGAAGTGAATTAAAAATGCCTTCTGATAAATGTTTCCATAACAACTTAACGTTCACCCATGTTGTCTTTACGCCGATAGATTTAATGCTTCAGACACGCGATTTCTACCACCATCACCATTTTATGCTCTTCATGATTGTCAATTTGCAAAATCCGTTCTTTTTTTCATTTTTAATTTTGTTCATGTTAAATCTTTCGTAAAGAATTATCTTTTGTTATGTCTTCTCATTTCTCTCATATATTGTCTACGTTTCTTTTATTTATTTGTTCTTCTTTCATTACTATATTGTGTTTATTTTTTTTCTTTGTTTGTTACAGGTAATGCCCGCTGTGGTAATTCGCCAGAGAAAACCATTCAGAAGGAGGGATGGCGTGTTTATATATTTTGAGGACAATGCGGGGGTAATAGTGAATAATAAGGGTGAAATGAAAGGTTCCGCCATCACTGGTCCCGTAGCCAAGGAATGCGCTGATTTGTGGCCCCGTATTGCTTCCAATGCCAGTTCAATTGCATAATTTATGTTTTTTTAAATATGGATATACAAAATAAAATAAGAGAGTGACCACAAACAGAATTTTAATCAATTTGTTTCTTTTTATTTATTTATTTCTCCTTTATTAATTAGTGATTCTTTTGGATTTAGTTCAATTTCATTTCAAATGATTTTGAAAACAATTTAAAATACAAATACAATGTAAACAGTAAAGTAGTTTCATCCTTTGCAATGAATCAAGTTAAGTTAGATTTTAGTGTAGTGTTCTTAAGGCTTAGGCGGCTCTGTACGTGTGGTGGGTTTAGGTCTGGTAATTTCCAAAGATATTTTACCAGTTGCACCTTTAAATAAGGCATAGCAGACTTCAAATGTGCAACCTTCCAAAGAGTCGCCGTTGAATTTAGTGATAATAGTCACCGCGTTGTAATTTATTATCGATATCAGCATAACCAGCAGAGGTCTGAAGAAGAGAAACCAAAAAAGAAATCCCTTTATATGCTTTACTTCAAAGAAAAATGTTGCGTGAATTTACGATTTCAGAAATTGTGCATCCTTTTGCGTTTGGTGCCAAGGAGAGACCCAAATCTTTGCCTGGTTTCTTAGTAAATTCCACTTTAAATGTCTCCACTTCGGGCGGATCAGCTCGGAATACTTGTATGGTTACCATTTTCTCATACAGAGTGTAGAATAACTGATGAACCTTTAGCGTTGTCAAAGCTTCACATTGGACTTCTTTGCCATTGACTTGAATTATGTGATCGTAGATTTGAAGACGTTTATCCTCTGCAATAACTCCTTCCGGATAAATGTGGGTTATTACACAACCCGTCTAACAAATAATGTTGCATTAAATTAATCATGTTTTGAACTATGTATTAATATTAGTCGTTATTTTACCTTGACATAATTATTTTTGCCGCCCACAACAATTACACCAAGAGGTTTCTTATCGGTCTTTATTTCTATAATAATCTTACGGCCCGGCACCACTTCTACCGTAGCAGGATCTATTGGTTTTTCTGGTTCTTTTGGAGTTTCTTTTTTCTTTTCCTCCTCCTCTTTCTCTTTCTTTAGTTGTTCTTCCGCTTTTAAAGTCAATACAACCAAATTAACGATACCTTCAGCCCGTTTCAATAAAGCAACAGCCTATAGGAGAAACGAAAAAGACAACATATTTCGTTTGTTAGTTATCACAGCAAACATTTTGAAGAAACGTACCTCATCATAGTTGGATTCCAACGTTACATCCTTATTAACAGCCAAAAGCATGTCACCAACTTTTAAACCGGCCTTAAAAAATACGAGTTTTTTTGTTTTCAACAAATCGTTTCCCTTAGATGATCCAAGTAATAGCAACTTACCAACACTGCATTAGATTCTTCACGTAAATCTGATATGAAGATGCCATTGCCCACTTCAACATGTTTACCGTAAATAATCATGATGCCTAAGAAACCCTCCTTTTTCACTTGGACTGCACGAGCTTTGGGAAATTGTTCGAACAGGAATTTCGTCTAGAGATGGAGAAAAAAAAGTCAAAAAATCGGAATTAATAAATGCCATAGCGTGGTTATCTATCTATCGCTAATTATAGCCTACATCATCTATTTCAGGTGGAAATCGTTTAACAGGCTTAACGCTCATGCCCTCATCACTAGGTTTTCTGCGGGATGTTATCAAAACTAAACGCTCGCCATCGATATTTTTAAATATAACGGAGGCATTTAAATGGCAACGATTTTTTAACACATGGCCATTGACTTCGACAATTTCATCACCAGCTTTGATGTCAACTGATGCCAGAGGACCACTTGCGTTGACACCTGCCACAAAACAACCCATTTTCTGTCGATCCTGATGACCAGCCAATGCCAAACCCAGCGATGTGTTTGGCGGTCTTGTAATCTCAAGTTTACGCAAATCTCTCATTGTATTGTAACGCTTATTGATTTTAGCTAGATTTAGAAACAAGAGAATCCTAATTTTTTTTTCTGTTTAGCTTATATGCCTTTTTAACATACCCATTGTATAGCCAAATTCGTCTTCCTTTTCTTTATCACGATCTTTTTCCTGTTTGTTAAGCTTGCAATTACCGGCAGAGGCACGATCAATCTGAAAAGAAATGGAGTGAGTGCAATGGTGATTGTTTTCGTAAAGAAAATTTGAAAAATTCGTTTTCATACCTCTATGCCAGCTGCCGTTCGTATACGACCAGTCATATCACGTGTATCTTCTTCATCGTCATCGGCATAGTTTTGGCTGGGCTTGGAATTGATCGATGAAGTAAAATTGGAGTTCTTAAGCATGGCATTGACATTCGGAGGCTTACCACCAGTTGGGCCACCACCGCCGCCGCCCATTGGCGCTTGTTTAACAGAGGCTTAAAGAAATTTTTAAAATCTTTTATTTTATTTGCTTTGAAATTTACTTTGCTTACGTAGTACCTTGATTAAATTTGTTGCGATTTAATGTAAATCCATTCTCCTTAATTTCATTACCACCACCAACAACACCACCTCCTCCACCACCACCACCAACAATCTTATTGCTGTTGTCATCCTTGTTGTTGTTGTTGTTGTAAATAAAAAATTGTTTTGTTTAATTCTATTTTAATGTTATTTTAGTCTACGTCTAGTTACCTGTCCATAGGATTGTAGTTCTAAATCGATTCTGTTGCCGGCCTGCTTAATTAGATTAATAACTTCTGGTTCTGTGGCATTTCTAACATCGTTACCATTCAGTTTTAATAAGCGATCACCCACCTTGATTTTTCCACACAAATGTCCGGGACTATCGGGCACTATGCCCTTAATAAAAATTCCCTTTGAATTCGATCCATCTCTGGCCTATTTAATCCAAGAAAATCCAAGAAAATATTAACAAGTTTTCACAAATTCATTCCACTTCGTATAAAATATTACCTCTCCTCGTACTATACTGAGACCAAAAGATTTTTTCCCGGTTTTATCTAAAGTTACAGAAAGTACTTGACCTGCATAACTGAATTTGAAGAGGAACAATTAAGTTTTCGTAACTTTATTTATTAAATTTCACTTTTAATCGCTTGTAAAATGGATGTCATAGTCGAAGAATTATCGCATTTTGTTAGAGAAAAGCCGAAATGAATTAATTTGAATCAAAATGTCTGGCATCCATCATGGACATGCACAAGAAACTGCAATTTTTCTTAGGGCAACGTAGCGTGATCCAATAACGTTTATAAAATGCCAAATACAGATTACTACGAATTTCTTTTTCTTACATCTTAAAATTAAAGTGCAGTATACTTTACGAGGAAGTCGCCGTGGTCTAGTAGGTAGTGTGTTGGCTTATAAGACGTATAAGCCAGGGTTCGAGTCCCAGGCCAGACATCAAAACAAAATACGAAAAGTATTTTTCGGCGATTTCCTCTCAGTAGATTTCTGGCAAAAACTCTGAGAGTAAAAATAAAATTGCCATGAAAAGTTTCTCAAAAATCTGTCGTTCGGAGTCGACTTTAAATTGTAGGTCCCGCCAGTTAAGTATAAAATTAACACACACAACATAAGTGGTGTGAGAAACTAGGTCAATAATCCTGACTGATGGGTTCTAATGATCAATTATGTATGTATACTTTACGATTTGTTGGAAAGAAAATAAAATGACTATACGTCTATACATCTGGCAACTGAGCATTCGATTGATATGAGGATAAGCCGAAAACAGTATGGAACTACTGTCACAGCAAACTGAATCAGTGAGACGGATAAAATAGGGCCAATTTGCGTTACGTTCCAGGGCTTTGGAGAGCACAATGAGGTTGCAAATGGCGATAAGTATGGCGTTAACGCATCTCAGAAGTAAACATCTGAATGCGTATCAAGTACTAGGCAGCGCGTTACCCTTGCTCACTTGATGTGCAGCTCTAGTGCTGGCCAACCTCTTCCTCTTCCCTGGTTTTGATAGAACTTGGCCAGTGCAGAGACTGCGTTTACCAGTGGCATCACAACGGGCCCCCTATGCGTGCTTAAATGAGCTTTTTGATATGAGAGCTAACACTCTGACCTAAACCTAAACCCAAATACCCGTACTCACACCGATCAACATTCTGAAGTTTGTCAGGGAAATAGATTTGAGAGAGACATTATAGTCTAATAGATATCCCAACGGGTATGAGATATGCAGAATAATTAAATTTATACTTTGCGAGAATACGATATGACCAGTCTCAGGGTATACGCTTGTGAACCGACATTTGCGTAGAGTGATGAACAGTAACAAACACCTTTTGGCGGCCAAAAAAAAGAGGAAAAATTAAAATTTTGATGGTTTAACCCTACCTCCTGCACTATGTATACAATCCACAAGGTAGCAGAGATGTAGATGCAGTCAAAGTGAACATGGAGACTCTATATACACCGTGACGTGAATACAATGACTGATCCTGTGGTGGAAAGCTGTAAACTATCCTATTCATGATCGGTCCAAAAACTTGACTTTATTGCAGTGAAACAGCGCCATACATTCTATTGAAACATTTTCACGTCGATCAGAGAGATTGTGAGCAAATGACCATCTAAAGCATATTCTGCCATCAATCGTCCAATTCCTCAGCCATTTTTGGTATGCACTGCTTAACTTCTCCAGGGTAGAATGTTGAACGGATTTACCATTAGTAAGACTGGGGCTTTCAAAATGAAAGTATTGAAGTTAGGTTAGGGCCCGCTTTAAAGAGTATGGTCCCTCTTAAACTTTATACTAAATACACACTTAAATGCATTAAAACCAAGTAGTAAGTATTATTCAAGTAACAACGTATACTTTACAATGCATTCAAAATATTAAAACTCGCTCTAAAAACTATGAGCATTACTTCGAAAAGCAAAAAAAAAATATGAAAATATATTGGTTTATGCGTTTATCCAGCCATAATTGAAGTAAGACCTGGAACAAAATATTTTAAGGGCTTATCGCTTTATATGGCATCAATGATCAATTAACAATTGGAGTTTTATTTTCCGAATCCTAAACGATTCATGGCAGAGCGTCCATAAGAAGTTGCAAGCTAGAGGCGGAGGAATACGACACTGCCCAGAACTAACAGAACCTCTCTAAAAAAATTGAAGGATATTACTCTGTGTATTAAGAAGTTCCCAATTGTTTGCAACAGAGCCTTTCCTCCACGGAAACACGGAAGGAAAATGGATCTAATGAACTGCTTTAACCGGGAACCAATTGCGAGTGTGTCAATAACTTTTGAACGTATTTTCATACAAAAAAAAAAAAAAGATTTTATTTATCACAACAGTTTGCTTTGAGTTCTTTACAATTAATCCCAGTATAGCAGCTTGTCAATAGTCCAGGTTGAGTCAGTATTTGACTGCATTGAACCTTAATGCTTTGCTTTAATAGAACGTTAGAGGGAAGCTAATTGAGCAGAGTGAATAATGCATTGGTTGGAGTAGCAGAGAGGGCACTGGTGATCCGGACAGCTCAGTCGGATCAAACGTGTACACTAAAGACGAAATTTGATTCTCTTTGAATCACGCAGTATTTTGCTGTCAATGGCTGTTAAAAAATGACGCAGTTTGTTCAACTTCTGTTCTGCGGTCAACTGACAGATAACTGTATTCTTGACAAAATTTTTGACCTTCTCAATTTGACAAGAAGCTTAAAGTGCTAGTTGAGGATATTATTTATGGGCGTTAACGCAACATAATCTTAAATATCCTTAAAAGTTATCAATTTGCCACGTTGTTATATAATTTGTTAAAAAGTATTTGACCTTTTGCATAAACATTTAACGTTTTAAATAATTTTTATACTGTAATGGTTACTTACTTGTGGAATAATTTAATTATAATCCCATTTTTTTTAAAGATTTTTTTTTTTTGAGAATTTATGAGAAATTCTTGACAGCCATTTTACATGCTTTTTATACTTTTTTTTCTGTTTTTTTTTTAACTCACCACTCGATGCATTTAATTGCACCATTTTTTAACGGTTTTCATAAAATATTTTGACGAATTAAAATCTGTTTTTTGGTTTTTTTTTTTTTAATTTTAATTTCAATTTCTTAAGCTCATTGAATTCTATTTTTTTTTTTTTGCTTATTTTCTTTGGTTATGGTGTAGCCGATATGGTGCGACCGTGGTCAAGTACTGTTCGAAACTGAAATTGTAATTAAAGAAACTTAGTGAATCGCACAATCATTGACTAACTGACTTAGTGAGCATTTTCCTTTTGCACTAGTATCCGTTGGGTCTGCCGTTTATTGATTTTCGCTTTGGACATTTCGCAATCGACGGCAATTGTTTGTTCAAACACTGGGGGCAGAATTAAATTAATTTAGAAACACAAACAGAAACACGAAAATAAATCAAAATTCTTTTTGTTAAAATTCGAAATTCGAACTTCTGTAAGGCTAAAAAACAATTTAGACTGGGGTCTTGTTTGTTTAAGGAAATTGTTTAACGTTTTTTAACCCTCCACGCCCCACATTAAGGTTAAATTGTACACATTTATTGATATTTACGACTGATGATAATGATGATGATGACCACTGAACACTATCAGGCTAGTAGAGAATAGAATTAAAAAAAAAAAAACAAAAACAGTTCCATGTCAACTATACCTCGCGTAGAAACCTTAAAAGTGACTTTAGAACTTAAAATAGTAAAACATAGTAAAAAAAAAATGTATGCATATCTGTCTGTAAATGTTGTAAAATAAGAAAAATAAATACGAGTATTTTCTACATGTTTGTAACTCATTCGAATTGAATTGTATGGTATGTAAGAAGAGTTCGTTCATATACTTAGTATTTGATTTAAAATAAAAATTTTCTTTTTTTCCACATATGCTTATACATACATGCAGACTATACTAGGCAACTTGTGGCGTAATTTCAGATCTTTGCTCAAAGTATGGGAAATCCCCCCATAGAGAGTAATCGTTCCTTAAACTATGTATTCTAATGATGAATTAAAACCCAAAGTTGAAATCATTAAAATTTGTTTGCAAAAATTGTTTAATCGTACAACGCATTTGTATTGATCTTATGTATCTCGAAGATTGCAAATGAGATTGAAATCCCTTAAATCAGTAAATCTCTCAATTATTAAGATTTCCTAGCTTCGCGGAAGTAGGTATCATCTCCAGTGCAAGGTTCGATTAAAAAAACCAAACAAATTGTGTTTCAAAAGAGAATATTTTCGAATATTTGAATTTCTTTTTACGTTTTCATGTTATTTTATTTACAACAAAAAGACTACGTCATACCGCTTACTTACATATTCATGTACAACAATATTTATATGTACATATGGTATGTAATAGGTGAACAATTTTTCATTCTCTTTTCTTTGCACCTTGCGCCCATTCACTTTACATTTCCTTGTTTATTTAAATTGTTTTGAATTATTATTTTTGCCTATTATAAGCCTATTCTTGTGTATCTTTCTTATGCTTTCACTAATAAAATACATACATCGACTATAATAAGGCTTAACGGAATTTTAAGCCATAATTCTTCTTTTAACCCATGTAGTAGGGGCCAAGCATCCAATTCATATTGTTGTCCTTACAATTCGCTTTTATCTGTAAATCAAAATCGCTGGTTTTTAGCGATTTATTTATCATAAAATCACGGCAAATATCAGGTTTTTGAAAAGTCTCCATCTTTTGGGTCTCCGAATGTCTCCGAAAGCTGTGTTGCGATTCCAGAGCTAATACTTAATGGACAGAAGAGAGAAACTTCACGATTATTGTGTAGAGTTCGGCGAATCATAATTCAGGGCTCAGTTTTTTCTTGCCGGGACATTTATTACATGCTCTTTATCCTTACAGGGCATTGCCTACTAGGAAGGCACCCTGTCTTACTGTTTCTACAAAAGCTGCAAGCAGGAGGTGGACGAGGATATCGTCTTTCACAAAAGAAATTGAAGCGTACTCTGTACATAAAGAAGCCTAAATGGCTTGGATTCGATAATCTTGACTAATTTCGGGCAATGCAGCCTTTCTCTCATGAAACATGGCAACTAAGTTATATGTGGGAACCTCATGTGACCAGTATAATGACGCTATTTAAGGAAATCTTATTACAGGTAGCTTCCTTTGAGTCCTATAAACTTTATGTTTTCATAGAATAGGTGCATGTCCACAGTCCAGGTTGGGTCAGCTTTTTATTGCATTGAGTCTTACTGCTACCAACTCAGCTCTCTGCTTTAAAGGAAAATTAGAGGAGAATCAATTGAGTATAGCCTTGGTTGGAGTGGTACAGAGCACACTTGCAATCAGAATAGCTGACTGCCTGCAAACTTTGTCTATCAGTTGGCAGTGGCATTGATTCGTATACCATATAAAAAGTTTGGTTCCACCAAATCGATAGAGGTGATGTATTTGTTGTCAACGGCTGTTTGCTGACGCATTCTGTTCTGTTGGAAGGCAGTTGATAGAAGCTGTGTTGCCCTTAAGGGACTTATTTAAGTAAAATCGTATGTAAAAATTTCTTCAAATGTTTATTTAATTTTTTTTGTTTTTAAAAATTAACATCAAAATTAACGTGAACAATTTCAGAATCCGTTTTTTTTTTTAGTCACCGTAAATAAATATTTTTGGCCAATGTTTGCATGAGTGCTGGCTGCCATCAAAGGGGAAAATGCAAATACTTTCATAAGTTACAATTACAATTATTTGAAAGCAAATTTGTTATTGCCATTGTTGCTGCATACGATGGCATCCATTTTAAGCATTCGTAAGAGATCAAGAGAATTTATTTTCATTCGCCTTTTTTTTAGATTTTTTTCTTCTGTCGTTTTTTTTTTTGTTGTTGTTGTTATTTGACTCGGTATTATTGTTAAAATGTTGCTGTAAATTATACAAACTTTATTTAATGTTGGCATTCCGTAAGTACTTGTGTTTTTATTGCTGTAATATATTGTATGTTAGTGATACTAACTCACACACACATACATACATATATGCATACACTTTCTTTCTCATAAGGATACAAATAAATATTTGTACACAAATGCTGCAAAAAAAAAGAATCAACAAAAAATATACACACACATAACACACGCCCACTCTTAAACTTACATGTATTATATTAAATAAACATCTATGAATGCATATGTATGTATGTATGTGTATGTACGTAAGCATACATATGTGTTTACATTGTTTAATATCGAATATTGGACTCAATTGTGTTTCGTTCGTTCATTCATTCGTTTGTTCGCCTGTGTTCATTCTCTGGTTTTTCGTTTTTGTATACAAACAAATTGTGTGTCATTTTGAGAAAACTCAAATACGCAAAATACATACACACACCCACATACGCACACACAAAATGTTATTATTTTCTCTATTTACACAAATTGTGTTACGATTGTGTTGTTGTGCTGTTGTGCAATCGTGAGATGGTTGAGCACAAAAGGAAAGAGGGACAGGCAGGTCTTTTGAAGTGGGATACAAACACTCCACTATCGGATTATTAGCAATTTTAATACAAATAGTATCAACTACACTTCAATATTAAGTTGTGCTTGTTGTATAAACGCTCTTGGGTGTGTGTGTGAGAGAGAGTTTTTTTTTTGTTTTTGCTTTTCTGTTTCTGTATACCACTACTACTATGGCATCTATATAATGGCAGCAATGGGAGTTAAAAAAATTATTGCCACACTTACATACACAATTTGTCTCCCTATTTATGTGTTTTTATTAATGGTGGTTCAAATACAACAAAAACAAAAAAACAAAAGAAGAGAAAATGATTTTTATACTCAAATACTAAGGACTACTCGTACAACAAAAGTTAGATGAAATACAGTGTTGTCAACAATAGCATATTTTATTGTATCAGTATTTGTATCAAATTGAACGGAACTTTTCAACGAAAATTTATGATTTTTGTAACATCTTTGTGTATTAAATTTATACATACATTTCAGTCCTCAACCAGGATTACGACCTAGCTTCTGGCACTACTTATGTAAGTATGTTGTGTGCGTTAATTTTATACATGCATGACGGGACCTATAGTTTAAAGTCGACTCCGAACGACAGATTTTTTGAGAAGCTTTGCATGGCAATTTATTTTTAGACGAAGTCGCCGAAGAAATATTTCTTCAATTTTTGTTTTGATGTCTGGCCTGGGGTTTGAACTCGGGCCTTACGTGTAATAAGCCAACACACTACCTACTAGACTACGCCGACTTCAATACAGTAGAAGCTCACAAATTATAACCTCCAGTAATTAGAATCAGTGCTTGCAATACATTATACGCTCTAAAATTCGAATTTAAAATTTTAATTTCTGGGCGTTTTCTTTTTTTTTTTTTGCTATCTTAACACAAGAAATCCCTAAATTCATTTTTTTTCTGTAAAACTAAAAAGGGGAATCACCAAATTATTAACGTTTTTTTGTCGCATTTATGTATTTTGTGAAATTTAATAAACGTGCACAAAAAAAAAAGCGTCCAGAAATTAGAATAATTCAGAAATTAGAATTGAACCAAAAACAAAGCGGTTCCAATTTGTTAGCGACTACTGTATATACCAGGGACAGAAAATAACTGTTACTTTTGAAATTATGCACCCCTATCGCAAACAACTATTCCCATAAAAAAATTCCCAAAATTCGTCATTTCCTATTGTGAATCGTTCCCAAAAAATTTTTTTGGGAGTGAATTCACAAACATAAAAAAATTTGGCATCGCCAATGTTTATTCCCAAGAATTATTTTGTAGAATTAATTCCCAACACCTGCCAATGGGAACAAGAAGGGAACATGGAAGTTATAAACTGTTTTGATGTTGATTTTTTGTTTTATTTAAGGAACGCAAATGTAAATAAGGAGCAGATTAATTGTATGGTGGAAGCGATAGTAGCAATGAATTATAAAATATAAAAAGGGATTTATTAAACATTTATAAATCATATGCTTACAATCGCAACATTAAGACTGTTGTAACCTTTCCGGTTGTATATACTTCATCGGTTGGTTCTTTGACGATGCGAATCGTCGTATTTGTGTGCCGTCTATACAACCCACAACACCTAGAATTTTGTATTTTGTGTAAAACAATTCTACAATCTCTTTCTTTTCCTCAGAAGACGGCCACACAATCTACTGAGGACATACAACTCTTTCAAATGTTGTAAATTCTTCTAAAAGCACTTCGCTGAATGAAGACTGCACCAAACCGACATTAATTTGCCTACCTACTAACTTTTGGTAGCTACCTTCCTGTGGGGCAGGTTTTCCATCGACACATTCAGTAGGTATTTGTTGGCCCTGTAATATTCCTGAAATCTGTAAAGGATATAATATTTTAGTATGTATAATTCTTACTTCAGCTCAGAGAGCGATTGTGGATTCGATTCATTTCTAATAGCCCTTCTCTACTACTTTTCCATAGATTGTTCCTCCTCTTCCAGCACCAAAAAACGAAGATAAACGCTATTCATTTTTAAATATTTATATTTTTCTTTCATAAATTGTTAAGAGGTAATTCACAATAAAAAATTTTTGTCTTCACTAATTCACAATAAAAACTTTTACTTCCAATATATTCGCAATACCGATTTTTTGGGATGGGAATAAAAGTTTACTCCCAAATAATTTATTCCCATAATATTCACGATAGGGGTGATGATTAAAAAAAGCAACCGCAAGGAAATGTCGGAGAACAGAACCAAGTATAGCATTTTGATTGTCTTGGACCAAATTTATATAAAATGCGATGCTTTTTAAAAACCAGATTTTTATTTTTTAGAAAAAAAAGAAGTTATTTTTTACTTTTTATTTTTTTCAAGCAAAAATAAAAGTTAAAAAATAATTTTTATTTTCAGACTTTTACGATAAAAGTTATAACAATTACGGTACCTGCTATATACATATAAACGGTAAATAATATTCTTAGACACGCTTAACTGTGACTTTGTTGCCTTTTAAGGCATTAATTGTTTCCGGCTTGTTTAGGTATATGTGAGATACGTCTATAGAAGCATTCATGCTATAATTTTGTAAATTTACGCTTTTGAGGAAGTTAAAATTACAAATCGTTGCAGGATAGAAAGTGTATTTTCAATGTCAAATGACACCATGGATATTCCAAAGCCTAAATAGCGAAAATTTATTTGTTTTCACAAAGGAAATGGGCTCCGTCTTTTACTACGAGCACCATCAACCAATCGTGGGAATGTTATCGCTCGTATAGCGACGTTATTTTTAAATTCTCAATATACATCAGCTATGTGTTTCAAATATGTACTTGGAAAAGTTGTCAACACTGTTTTGTAAAACACCAAAAACTTAAAATCACTTCAGCCAACTAGCTGACTAACAAAAACAACTAAAAAGTAATAAAAAAAAAAAACATGACAACATAAAACTCTCACACCTACACTCGCTCTCACACCCACACCCACACCCACATACACTTACACAACTAAAACGATAGCGGAAAAACAAAAAGTGGAAAAGGGAAATGAAATGAAAAAATAATAATAAAACTTAAGCAATAAACATGCGTCATAACAACAATACAATTAAAATAAAATGCTTATGGTTGGGGTAGTATTGGTGAGTAGCGTTAAGCATGTGTTTGTGAGTAAGTGTGTAGTTGACAGAAACCATGTTGTTTGTTTATTTGCTCTCTTTCTCTCTCTCTCTCTCTAAGGGTGACACAATAAATATGAGATGGTGGCTGTTGAAACATCATGCTCATCCTTTTGCTGTTGTTGTCTGCATGTGTTAATGTATGAGTATTGGTTTGTTACTGTGTATAGGAAAAGGATTCTACCATAAAATGGGCGTTAACATCTAAAAACAGCAGCAGCAATAGCAGCATATAAATTTGGCAACGCCTTTTGCACGTTTTACCTGTTTGAATACAAAATTTTTGGCATTTTAATCGTTGCTGCTAACGCAGAGTTTGTTAGTTTTAAACTCTCCTTGCCTTTTTGTTTTCTCTCAATTCAGAATATTTGCTCTGCTCTGCTTTGCTCTATCTCTCTCTGTATCTCTCTTTCTCCCCTTTGCTTATGTATGTAATATTTTGTACGAGTGTAGCTGTTTGACTGGCTATGGCTGGCATTTGATGTTTAAACAATTTTGATTTTTCACTACTAGACTTGAATAAACGCTCTTCAGCCAAGCCAAAGTCATTTTTTCGTTTGTTTTACTTACAATAAAAACATGACTAATATTTCTCTACTACTTTTATACAAATTTTTGTTTTATTTTTTTTGTTTTCTTTTAATTTTATTGTTTTATTCTGTTCATGTGTGTGCGCGTATGTATGTATGTGAATAAGTGAGTGACTGTTGTTTTTATGTTTGTGTGTGAAAGAGAGAAACAGAAGCAAAGTATGGGAGTAAGTGTAATGTGTATGTGTGTGAGTGTGTGAGTTGGAGAGAGTGTGTGTTGATGCATTTGTTTGTGTGACTAAAAAGGAAATTGTTTTATTTGATGGGGTATTTTTCTATATTATTTTTATTTAACTTGAGAGTAAATTTTTAAAACCTTTAACAGTTTTGTGGTTTGAGACTTTTTTTTTCTCATTTTCATTTTAATTACACAATCATGTAATTAAAAACATTTTCTCACATACACTTACTCACACAAGCAGAGGCTGGGTGAATGGTAAACGATGTATAAGTGTATGAGAGAGAGAGAGAGAGAGAGAGAGCATAATATGTACGTATACAAACAAATACACATTTATTCGTTTTAATTAAGTATTTTTCTATTTGGAAATTTATTGTTTCCATGTTTTAATAAGAAAATTGTTTTTGACTCTTTTCTCCATCCTTTTCTTCTTTTCAATGCCAGACTTTCAGAGGTAAAGAATTCTTTTTTTTTCTTTTTTTAATTTATTATAAGCCCAGCTAGAGTGTAAAAGTATAAAAATTTTATAAAAATAAATATTTTTCTTTCTTTTTTATTTTATTTGACGAACGTAAAATGTTTCTTTAAACCTCTTTATCACGCGACCTTCTCAACTTGTCTAGTGTCCAGTTCCTTGCGTACGATAGCGAAATTGAAATCATAGGACGTATATAGCAAGCGAGACGTTACTCTTGACCTTAGTGATATTAAACGGGAGTCTATCTAGATAGGGCCAGTGATGCCAACTTAGCCCTTTTCGGGCTAGATTTAGCCCTTTTTGGAATGTCTTTAACGCGAAAAAAATTTTTTAGCCCTAAACTAAAAAACGCGCAATTTCAGCGCTTTTCAGTATTTTTGTTTAGCCCTTTTAGCCCGTTTTTCCTTTAACTCTGTATGGAAATATTATCTTACGTTTCTCTGGCAATGACGAATTGTAAACCAATGTGGCAGAACTTTTTTCTTATATTTCTTGTTTTCTTCTTCCTTATTTACATAGAATTACCAAAAGTACCGGGAAATACAAGCTTTGCTGAAAGTTTAAAATTGTGTTTACCTAATAATTAGGTGGAAAAGAAATGTCAGGCTGCGCTATCGTTATATACTGCAATTCATTCACCATTTGCTTCCACAGAACACTTGACAGAGCCAAGTCTCAATACCATATAAAAAGCGATTTAAGAATGAAGAAGAGGATGACCTAGAAGTACAAATCGTACTTAACAATGACCAACTTTGAAAGATTGTAATGTAAATTCTATTTGAAACTAATCTAGTGCCTTAATTCTATTGAAGATAAAATGATCTCAAAAGCAATAATATTTATTAACAAATTGTTTTCTTTAAAAATTGTGGTGGTTTTATCTGAAAAGACTTTTTTCATTTTAGCCCCCTTTATGCGCTTTTTTGAAAAAATGAAATTGTATTGTACTAAAAACGTAATTTTTTCCATTTAGCCCTTTTTAGCCCGTTTTTCATTTTTTTTCACGCGTTTGGTGTCCGAAGAGTTGGCATCACTGGATAGGGCTGACAGTAAATGAGAGCAAAACGAAGTATATAAAGTCGAAAAGTAGAGACTATACTTTCGTTGCTATAAATAAATTTATTAATCTTGGGTCCACCTCTATCAGCAAAAACGCTGCGTGCCAACAAGCTCATGCCGCTTTGGTCTTTCTGCTCGAAAATTTGATGGAATGGTCCTGTCACGTAGAGGTGATGTGAACTGACCACCTAGACCTCTTTAGATCTTTTCTCGTGGGGTTTATTAAGCCGTAGGAGTATGCTAATAACTCACAAATAACAGCGATCCTCATAGCGAACATATTTCAAATTATCTGTCAAATTAAGCTTGATTTATGCGCTAGAGTCATAGAAATTTAGAAATTTCGAATGCTCTTTGGCCAGAGAAGTCGTTGCAAGCATTTACACGGCATTATATTGCCACACATAATGGCATCAATAGGTTTATCAAACGAATATAAAATTGCGATTTTACACGTAAATTCTGAATACACAACTAGGAAATCAAAGCAATTTCTCATACAATCTCTGTTTACGTAAACAGTCGTTTATTTTTGCATTTGAAGACCTATTTATCGAGATATTCTTATATAAAATAAAATAAGATAGAGTGAATGAATGAGCGTGTGCAAATAAATAAATATTTATTGTTAGTCAATCTATTTTTGTAATGTATTTTCATAATTTCATCATTATTACTTTTAATCTATTTGTTTATGGATTAAACACTCTCGCATTTTCTGCGCTTGTAAACTGACAACAGCAACAACAACAACAAATAACAACAATAAGGGCAAAAGGACAACAACAGAACAACAGATTGTCATTTCTTCGGCTATAATCGCATTAAAAAAAAAAATAGAAAATAAAATAAAAAACAAACTGACATCTCTTTTGCATCTCACCACTACACATACACACACACATACATACATATACAATACATAAACGATTGAGAAGAAATTTAATTTAAACGATTTAAATGTCAGCATTAAAGGCAAAACATTAAAAGAAAAACAATTTTGTCCGTTTGTTTAGCCCAAAGCAATAATAAATAAACGATTTTGAAACGAGAAACAAAATAAAACAACAAACGAAACGACAGAAAATACAATAAAATTTGATGTAATGAAAATTAAAGGAGAAGAAAAATTATTTGTTTTTTAACAAAACTTCATCTCAACAAAGCAAACCAAGGGGAGTGTAAGTTATACGGCATAGACGTGTAAACAACCCTACCGTAATGGGTTTGTTTTAGGGATTATGATGGATGTTATAACAATGTTATGAAGAAGAAATTATAGCGTAACATTTGATCCCCTTCTCCTTCTTTATTGCAAATTCATTTTAGATTCTCAACAAATTTTTGTGTTCACAATACATGTGCCCAGCTAAGATCATGCTTAAGGTCTTGGCTTTCGATTCAGGATTCTTTTAAAAGAATGCTTTTACACCTTCCAGAGAATGACATCCAAGTATTCACTAATGAATCCAAAGCACTGATAAATTAAATTGAACCTGGAATGTTTTCAGATCAACTGATTATGCCTTTAACTACGCGAGTTACTGTAGCACTATTCGGGCTATTCGGGTCGTGAAAAACAAGTCAATACACACCATATTTTTGTCGAATATGAGCCAGCCTTCGGTAGTTCCATAAGGCATCATGATTTTGCCACGATTTCTGAGCTCGGTATTCCTGCTAAGTAGAATGACGTTGGGCAACTCCTGCAGCTCCTTTTAGATAAAAATGAAATTCTCTGATACCGCAGGAGATTTCAGACAAGGCGATCTCTCATCATGTGACTTCTTTCCTTCCTTTATCATGGAGAGTGTTCTGCAAAAGCCGGGAGTGTATAGTATTTTCTACAAAAGTGTCCAGTTGCTTGCGAACGCTGACGGCATTGATATCATAGGGCGTATCAAGCGAGATGTTACTGCTGTCTTTATAGCTATTGAACGGAAGTCTATCAAGGTCAGTTTGGCTGTAACTGAGGGTAGAACGAACTATATGTTATCGGCAATTGGAGACATGCGGCGGATCTCAGATAACTTTGGTGTCTAGAGATCAGGCGTACGACCACTATTAGATCGCCATTAGGTTCTTAATAGCTAATTAAATAGCACAGACCTCCCCCGTACAACGATACTTATACTCCACAAGTCGCTCATACTCTCCGTGTTTCTTTATTGCGTAGAAACATGGACACTATTAAGCAGTGATGCAGCAGCCTTGAGACTATTCGAGAGAAAAGTCCTGCTCTTGATCTTCGGTTCAATGCGAGTTGGCAATGTTTTCCGCATTCGAACCAACACTGAACTAAATGATCTACTCAACAACATAAACATTGTGTAGCGGTCACATCGTTCAGATAGAAGAGAATGTTGCGGCCGAGTATTTAATGCGGGGCTTAACGGAAGTCAGCGTAGAGAATAATCTTGTCTACGTTGGAATGAGGAAGTCCTATCATCGATTGGTAATGACCAATTGGTAAAGGCGCACAAGAAGCAGATGCGCCTGAAAGGGTGTATTAAAGAAAGCCGAAATCCGATCGATTTTTGGATTATTTGACTCCTAATGACCTCAATAGCAAAATTAAAAGTTAATGATTTTTTATGTCTCTTAAGAGAAGGTTATCCAATGCCATCATTAAGTATTTTTAAGGAAGAGAACTCTAAATATCCTATCAAAAAGATACGGTGATAAAAAGTGAAACTTAAATACTTCAAAAAAACAAAAAAAGCAAAATAAATAAAAAATATAAAAGATTGCGTAACTGAAAAGGCCACAACAACTTCAATTCAGTCATTGAAATTCGCAGCCACTTTCATACGTCGCGACTAGTCACAAGTTATTTATTCATTGTTTCGTAAAGAGATTGTACGACAAGCTAAAGGGGTTGTTTGACTGAATAGATGTCGCATCTTACTATCCAGATGATAATTGTGATGATGATGCTTCACATGTTATTTTCTTTCAAGTACTTGCAGGATACAAAACACTCGCTCTCATAGTGTTGCCTACATACATACAAACCTATGCAAAAGTTGCCAAAGACTAATGCAGATTTAAGGTAAATCCAGTATTCAAATAAACGCAACAAACAACGATTGACAGACTTAATATGAAAAGGGAACTGTGAGATGAAAAGCAAAGGAAAACATAGAAAACAAAAACAAAAACAAAAAGAACATATCATTTGTTCAACAAAACACACGTTTGTCACAACTAAATTGAGTTTTAATGTTGTCAATACAACCCTCTCCGGATTGTACTACAAAAGTATGGGTGATGGATGGATAGGCATTTGTGAAAGAGGAAAATAAATCCATTCAGCGTATAATTGACCGAAAATGTTTTTAACGCTTTTGTATTTTCCAAGTACATACAACAAATAAATAAATAAAGAGCGAAGGGCTCTCTTTAACAATTATTTTGAAACTATACAAGCTATGTGCCACATGCTACTTGCCACAAATTATAACAATTTGTTATGGGGGCGCCTTTATTTATTTACATTAAATGGAATTATCCACAGATTTACTGATTGAAAGTCGCAAATGCGTAAACTCTACACAAGGCAAATGTAAATAAAAATCTGAAATTGAAACTTTACTTGTGTAAACTCAACAGATCATACGAATTCCTTAGAGATTTCATCGAACGGGGTACAAAGTTTGTTTTCTTTTTGAAGAAACGCAAGAACTTTGAATACATTTTTTCAATAATAATTATAAGGTTTTTCGAAGTCATCTTTTTAGAATAATCGTTTTTAACTTTGTAAGAACGCCCTCATAGTATTCACTGAAGAATCCAGATTAGGCGACTAAGTCTGAACAACTACATCTTAGATTGTCCCCTTCAATACCTGATTACTGTACTACTATTGTAGTAAATACAGCCGAACCCGGTATCAGCATATAGTGTGTGATAAACGCATATTAATCCATAGTAAAGCAGCCATTAGATCCAAAGAAAACCTGCACAACACGTTTGTAATTGTCGGGTTTCCCTAGGGAAGATAGCGGCAGATTCGAGTGTTATCATGATATGAGTTTCTGCAAACGGATAAGTAACAACAAAGCCGATGTGCTTGGAAAAGCTGACACAATTGAAAATTCAGTTGAATTCGTACATAAGATTGACCAACCTCCGTGCTTCCTGGTCTCACAACAAACATCATTCATTTACAAAGGAAAAATGGGATAAAAAGCTTATTTGCAGAGAGACCAGGTAGAACTGGCTCGAAATTGATTTATGCAGAACTAAATTTACGTTAAAAATTAACAGATTCCAGCTTAGAAACCTCATAGAAGTTATAAAGCTCTAATGTTCCTAGTCACTACCACGAGCGTTAAAGAATAATAATGATATGTAAGGAAAGCTTTGCATAACAAATTTTATACTAGAGATGCCATCACGTACTACGTACGTAGGTCTTAAAGCTAGGAGAGTCGTCGATGATCTGCTGTGCAGTTCTTGATGTTTAACCCTTTGACGGACACCAAAATTTTAGAAGGCCTTCCCGTGGGACACCTATTGTATCTCCGTTATTTGTTAAGATACAATTTATGTCGTGTATACATGTCATGTCCCCCCCGAAACCCTTGTTATGACGTCTATAGACGTCAGTGTCCGTCAAAGGGTTAATTGTCCAGTTCTTAATAAATATAGATACTGTAAACTGTGAGTGAATTAGAGCGTTTGGTGTCATATGCAATCCAGTCATTACACGAACAAAATCGTTCGCCCGTTCGTTCCTATAGAAAATTCAGTGGCCTGTGAGTCACATTAACTTCATACCAACCGAGGGGTAGTAATGTCCCTGAAAATCCCTCCAACTATTAGGAAGACTTTTATGTTGGTGATTTCGATTAAGTAAACATCGAAGTTAAGTTCATGTTGTAGAAGGAGGTACTATAGCAGACCTACTGCCAGACATATTACGGATACCCTATATAAGTAGATAGGTTGATGGCAAAAAATATAATGGGTGGTTACTGTACTATGGCACCTTTACATGGCATTTATAATGATAACTAGATGATTCTTATTAATTTTTAAATGTTCTACAACTGGTCGTTCAGTTTTAAAAATGACCAGAACGAAATTGATATAAATGCTGCATGATTTTTGAGTGTCGTAAAAGGCTTTACCTCTGCAATATTTAATTTTATTTGTTTTTTCATCTCAAAAAGAAACTGAAATTGTTTAATTTTGGTTACCAAGCACTTGGTAAACATTTAATTTCAATAAAAAATAAATTGAAACGAGTAAAGAAACGGAAAATTTGAAAACAAGAATTTAATAATGTTTGTATACACGTGTCAACGCAAATGGTGTTGTAATTCACACTTAAAACTGCGTTAGACAAATACACATACACACACACACGCATGCATACATAGACTGCCAGGAAACCAATTATTATTACAAGTAACACTTCCGAAAGGAATTTTATTAAAAAAAAAATAAAAAACAACAACAACAACAAAATAAAATATGATACAACCAGTGTTTTAACACCATCAAAGTACAACAATCTTGCAATTACTCCCACACATTCTCTTACTCTTACTCTCTTGTAAACAATTGAGAAATCTGCGTAAAGGATGTTGTAAACAACTATGGCAGGCAAATGAAAAGAAAACAAACATGAGTGTTTGTAAACGTTGAAGGAAAAAACAAGAACGAAAACGAAAATGTAATCGAACACTGGCAATAACATGCAATACAACTACACTTTCTAACAGTTTCCCACTTACAAACACACACACATATACACTCATTGCATATGCACATGGATTGAAGTGTGTCTTCCACATATAATACCCTTTTAAAGGCTTGTGTTGCCATCTAAACTAAAGACGTGATCACACCAATTGTCGATTACAAGATAAAAACAATATTGGCAGTTGGTAAAGCGGTTCAATGTTTGTCTTTATCAAGTCAAATGGCAATTTAAGTTGTAGGCACGTGCCTCATCCTAGCAATAATACGAAAGAATTTTCGTTGGACTCTCCATGTATTTGAGTATGTTCCACACAGAGTGTGAACACGTGTTGGGAATTTTTATCAAAAAGAAAATAGTTTTTTTTTTTGGTATTTCGATTTGATGTTGTAATTAAATTCTGTTCTTACTAGCAACAGCAACTACAACATTAACAACATAAACATTTGAATAGAATAACATATATTATTTTATTTCAGTGAACGACCAGTTAACATTCTTTGAACATCATGTTAATAGATTATTTGATTTAGTGGTACCACTTAAAAATAAGATGATCAGTAGTCGCCAAAAGCCCTGGTTTTCCAACGAAATCAAAGAATCTATGCTTCAAAGAGATATTGCATATAAAAGATGGAAAAGATTTAAAACCACTGAGTTGCGTGAGGCCTATCGCACTTCCAAAAGAAAAGTTAATAAATTAATAAGAAGGGCAAAATCGGAATTTTATGTGGAAAATTTTCTTCTGCTCTTAGCTCCAGGAAAACATGGCAAACCATACGTGAAGTTGGTATTGGTAAAACCTCTACACATGAACCCTGTGTAATCGATGCTGACGTTATGCATGAACAATTTCTAAATATTCCAATAGTGGAGGCTGATCCGCATTATTACGATAATCACCCCAACAATATTTCTGAGGCAACTTTTTCTTTTCAGTCTGTGGATGATTGTGATGTGCTAGCTAGTTTGTTGTCGATTAAATCTAATTCTGTTGGTGCGGATAACATTAATCCAAAATTTCTTAAAGTCCTTCTCCCTCCATTGCTTCCTTTTATTACTCATATTTTTAATAGAATTCTTACGAGTAGTGAATTCCCTTCGAATTGGAAAATAGCTAGAATTGTACCTGTACCAATATCCAGTTCCGAGTATAGACCAATCGCCATTTTACCATTTCTCTCCAAGGTTTTCGAGAGAATTATGCATAAACAGATGACACGTTTTCTCGATCGGAACAATATGATAACACAAACTCAGTCCGGCTTTAGAAAAAATCATGGATGCATAACAGCGCTAGTTGATGTTGCTGAAAATATTCGAAGAGAAGTGGATGATGAATACTGCCTTTTTGGTCTTGCTGGACCACTCCAAGGCTTTTGATACCGTGGAACACAATATTCTATGCTTCAAATTACAAAACTTATTCAATTTTTCCTTTACTGCCACCCAGCTCTTGTCAACTTATCTCTGCAGAAGATACCAATACACTGAAGCACATGATGGAAAATCTAGAGCTCTTCCCGTGTCAAGAGGAGTTCCACAAGGTTCTATTGTCGGTCCTCTTTTATTTTCGATGTAATCCAACGACCTTCCAACTATATTAACGGATTGTAAGATAAGGATGTATGCAGACGATGTCCAACTTTATACTAGCTGCAATAATGCAACGATTACTCAATGTATAAGTTCATTGAATCAACAGATGCATCGTATTCAGACATGGGCTTCTGCTAATGGTTTGGCAATAAATCCGGCAACACTGTGAAAATACAATAAAATAGACATGAAAAGCTTCATAAAAATCGGCTTTGAACTATAGACCCCGCCGCTTATTGATAAAATTTAAACATACAACACAGTACACCACCTAAGAAGCTACGCGGTAATCCTAACTAAGGGATTGTAATAATCAATCAATTAAGAAAGCAAGTAAGTAAGTAAGACGAGGAATCTAAAAATCCGGTTTATATGGCACACTTTCACAAATCAAAAAGGATATTTTCGGCATTATTTACATTGCGAGGATGCACAGATCTAATCATATCCGTAAAGCTTCCAGTCTCTTAAAATTTCTTTATTGGTTTCTGACATTCATAATCGCTCGAAAAGAGAACAAATTTTAACTATTTTTTTGTTCATTCGTCGATTATTAAACGATCAATATTTTTAAATGCCAAATCTTTGAATAAATAAATAACACTTCAAATGAAAGATATTTAACAGCCTTGTTTGATAGTATTCGCTGACGAAAACATTTTTTTAAAATATTCCCCTTCCTGGCTATTCTGTTCAAAACTAATAATTGTAATTTCGAAATTATATTTTTAATATGATTGACATACATACTTACCTCTTCACTATTTGCGAAATACTTCAATTTATTTATTCAAGTACATATTATTTCATTTAAATGTGCCAACAATTTTATCAAATTATGCTGGTAAGCAGCACCCTTAAAATTTTATGATCTATAGTTGGAAAATCCCTTTAATAAGGATCGTTTAAATAAATTATATTCAGTTTTTCAATACTTACGCACAAAACCAACACTTTCGTTTTGGTTTGAAAGCAAAAGTAATAAAAATCTTATAATCCTTGAAAAATCTTTCTATGCTTAACCAAACCTATCAATAAGAGAAATAATAAAAAAAAAAAAACATTTTAAAGCAACAACAATAAAAAAAGGATTTAAAATATTTTCCAACATACGGACAAGTGACAATCATTATGTTTAATTGAATTCTGGTGCTGCATAATAAATCAACTCAATTCAATTCAATTCGACTCGATGCGGCGGCAGTACTTAAGCCCTCAATAACAAACAACCTGACGCATAGTCATCATCATCATCATCATCATCATCATCAGCAGCAACACAATCATCATTATGAGCAGCATCAAAAGCTGAACATCAACACGTCATTCCTTTATAATCCTTTAGAGCTTAACATTTCACAATGAATTTTTGAATTTTTGTTTTCTACACGTATGTACCGTTGTCAGTGTTCGTGTTCGTATTCGTATTCGTATTCGTAATAGTGTTGGCGAGTGTTCATCATGTCGTTTATTTAATTGTTTGTGTGGGTAATATTGTGGTTGTTCCTGTTCTTGTTATTGCTTGCTGATGGTATAAAAACGAAAATATTAAAACATCTACGTACGATACGTGAGCATAAACCCAAAGTATTCTTCTTGGAGGGGGGTTGGTATAAGGTAGAGAACACCAAGTAGGATATATGAATGAGCAAACAAATCAACAATAAAAACGAATTATGGTATGAATAATAATAACAAAAACAACAATAATATTAACAATAATAAAAACAACTGTCTATACTGTAGCAGCAGAAACAGCAGCAGCAGCAATCATAACGACAATAGTACAACAACAATAAAAGGATCTTCAGTGTTTCTATACTTAAAAGTCTTTAAGTAGAGAAATGAAAACAAAAATCCGCCCCTAATTTTCTGCTACAACCACCACCGCTACTACTGACGACTACTAACTAACAAGCAAAGGCTCAGCTCATCGTACAAATAAACACTTGTTCCAGCCACACAGTGCAAAAGTAAGCAGCATAACAATAAAAGAAAAATAAAAACAAAAAAACAAAAATACCAGAGAACTCTTCGAGGGGATTTTCTACAATAATTTGTTGTTGTTTTTTTTTCATTCGTTTTTCCTCCTTTTGTTTGGGCTTAATGTGGCAAATAACTTTTGCTCAATTTTTATTGCTTTCAAAACAAAAGAGGCTTAAACAAAACAAAACAAAATAAAAATTGACGTACGGACAGACGAAAGGATTCGTATTCGTATTAAAAAGGCAGTGGCAAACATAAATTGGTATTAAAGGTGGAACAAGTCAATATTATATTCACTCAACGCTCTAAACAAGTGCCTAACAAATGACTGAATTGTTGTGCACTCTTGCTGACAAAGTGTAAATAAAAATAAAGAATAAAAAAATGGGAACAATTGATTCCTGATATTAGTTATTATTGTGCCCATTTGATAAATGATGGGGATGATGGTTCCCTTTTTTCCTTTTCATTCATTTATTTGTTATCGATAAATTTTGTGTATTGTAAACAAATTTTTACCCAAACCATATGATAAAATTTTATAAATCCTGCTGCTTTGTGGTCATAATTATCCTTAAAATAATAAATCAAAATAAAACAGCAAACACCAGCAAAATATTTTCCAATAAAGACACAGTGGTGGTTAATAATATGAAAGAATATGTACATGTTCGGGAGCAAACAAATGAAAAGAATCCATGTTCAGGCCTTTTAAAAACAATTAACTGCAGTCTTTACTGACCATTCGTAATTGATTCTACTAGTTAAACAACAACCGCATAGCAGGGAATGACAGCTTTTTCCACTAAAGCTTGAGCAATCTGTTGTGATAACAACTGAAGCTATATTCCTGAATCTAAATGCTTTGATTACTTGGGTCTTGACAATCAGCATCAGGCCTTTGCAGTTTATAACGTAAATTTCTTAGAAACAAGCTGAAAACCTTAAAGCCTTAAGCCTTAAAGCTTAATGAATTTAATGAACGCTCTGCAACGTAATAACTAAAAACTATGTCAAGCTATCGATAGAAGGCGAGACAAATAAGATAAATCCGCTTCCTCAACTTATCACTACATTTATGACAGGTGACAGAGATCCATGAAAATACAGTGACAAATATTCCCTATGACCTACGCTGATGTGCGTTCACTTTAAGTGCCTGTAACTGCAACGCTTTCTCTCAGGCTATGAATTATTAGCGGCTTTTAGTTTGGTGTGAGTGTACTGCTACTATAGTATTTAGTGTAGCGACTTCAATCTGTAGCTGATGTCCCTCTAAGGACTCGTCCAATATTGTTTTGTTGATGTTAGTCCTATCGGCTTCACGAAAGCTCCTTTCCTCGCAAACTCAAATGTGTATTCATTACTATAAATTCCTGCATAAGCTGGATCTTACGAAAACAATAGATTTCATTGATGATAACCCTATTATCCTAGTATCAGCTATGAACTGTACACCAATCAACTGTTTGGCTTGGCGAACTTGGTATACACTTTAAAGTAACATAAAGGCAGAAGGTCTAAAAGGTATAGAAAACGGAACTACAAATGCATTCAAGAGTCAATTGCTTCTTATAAATTACCTCAAATTGCTGAACTATGCCAATAAAACTTCCTTCTTAAATGTCACAATACAAAAATGTTAAATCCTTAACGGACTATGCGGTCTTATGTTGGGTAAAATAATTAAATCCCTCACCATTAAGCACTACAAATTGTTAACGCTTATTATCCGCTGTTATGCTGGAACGTCAAATTTAATACACTCAAATAGATTCCAAATACCGAATACAAAAGAGCACAGCTTAATACACAACGACAGTATCATTACCACTCACAGTTTGAAATTAAAACGCAAACTTGTCGTCCCAGGGATGGAAAAGTTGGTACAATTGTACTTTTTTTAGCACTATTTGGAAGTCAAAAACACCATAGCACCTCAATGACGTATTTAGCATTATTGAAAAATGTTCTCTACTTTATTATATCACTCATATACTCTGTCTCATCAGTGTATAAGTTTTTTTTTTCGTTTCATTTGCATATGGCAACTCATTGCTAACTTGACATATTAACTCTTAATAAAAAAAAGAATATTATCCGTTTCACATTCATCTGCAAATGTAGAAAGGATATTTTCATATCAAAATTTAATAAAAATCAAAGGGACAAATACACTGTTTCCTTTGACTGTCTCTAATTTAATCCAAACAAGGGATTTATTGAAGTCATTTAATTAGTGTTGCTACAATTTTAAAATAACAAATAGTTTGCTGGTACAAAATTTATCATAAATAGTGATTTAAAATTTAGATCTCATAAACTTTTTTATTCCTTTATAGTTAAGTATTAAAGTAAGTTGTTAAGTTTATCTATTATAAAGTGCTTTTCATAATTATAGCACCACCAGCATTTCAATAATAACAAACAATGAATTGTCTTCAGGTCATATTCTCTGATGAAAAAAAGTGGAACTTAGATAGACCAGATGGCTATCCATACTACTGTCATGATCTTAGAAATTCAAATTTTATGGATACAGTCTCTTGTTGGGGGGTTATTTCTTTAAGAGGTTGCCTCGAATTTCAGTTTCCATCTACACGAATGTATAATACAGTGTACATTACTATTCTTAGCTGTAGTTTGCTGCCCTTCTTAAGAGAAAATAATGAAAAAATATATATTACATCAGGACAATGCCAGAATTCATGTCAGCAGACAGAGGATGGAATGGTTCCGTAAACAATCTATTGAGGTTTCATCTTGGCCAGCTTGCTGTCCTGATATGAATATTATTGAAAACGTTTTTCCACACGAATTCCCCATTCTTGTCCGAAGATTATATTCAAAATAACAGACAATTTACCAGTGCTGAAAATTTGAAATTAAAAATGATCGAAGAGTGGGTGAAAATAGACGGAGAAATATTAAATAATCTTTATAAGAATATCAAAGACTGAATATTTACTTTAATGAGGGGTATTTATTAAGTTTTAAGTATAAATATTTTTGGTAAATAAAGCTTCTTATTGAACAAAAATGAGACAAAGACTTAAAACCTTAATTTTTATACTGAAGTCAAAACTGTGCTAACAATTTGAAACATTTTCTGTACTTTTGTTCTTTTACATTAATACTACACACAATGAAATGAATTATCATTTAAATTTTTATTAATTTATAATAAAAAAATGTTTAAAAAAGAAAAAAGTGAATTTAGTACAATCGGTCTGAAAAAAGTACAATTTCTTGTGAACGTTAGTACAATTTGTTAAGACCAATTTCCCATCCCTGTGTCGTCCCATTGTTAATTTAAACATTTTTATTAAGAGAATACAAAAGAGAAAAGAAGAGAGAGAGAGAGAGAGAGAGAGAAATGAAAATTAAATTGCTTATACACCAACTTAAATCGAAACGAAAAAAAAAAAATAAAAATGAAAATTAAATAAAAAAGGCACATTGACATGAATAGACCGACATAGACAACCATATCCTTCTTATAAAAATCGAAAAAACAAAAAAAAAAATAACGGCAGGATACGAAAAATAATCCGTTCTTTGTCAGCAAATTTAGTGAAACACCAAAAATAATCAAAAACACTTATAAACACACACTTATGTATGTAATATGTGCACATGCACAAATTGCTATAATGCTAGGCTATAAATAGTCTACAAATACACACACACACACACACACGCTATAAGTGAGATATCAAAAAAAGTGAGAGCAAGATGTACATATTAAATCAAAACATATACTCACACTGGCACACAAGAAGACAATTTTGCACACTGAAAGAAGCATATGATGATGCACGCATTATTACTACAGTGCTGCTAGAGCAAAAAAAAATTTTTAAATTTCATAAAAGATGTGCTTACTTTTTGCCCAGTGTATGAGCATATAGTACATATGTATGTGTGGGTGTGTCCGTATACGTGAATACTATGGCAATAACAACCAAAGCATTTATGTACACATATTGTGAAATCGGCAAAAGACAAATAAAAATTTGACACTTGAATTATTAAAGCACTTCGATATCAATAACGGCATTGACACAAACAACAACAACAACAACAATCTTTGTCGCAATGACAAAAAAAAAAGAAGAAAAAAAGAGAAATGCTCTTAACACAAAACAATAAGAATACAAAACAACACATACTTACAAATGTATGTACAAGTATTTACTCTATACGTGTATGTGTATGTGTATGTGAATCAGGACTACATGCTTGATACTTAAACTACCACTCTAATTCAACTCTATTGTGTTGTAATAGAACACAATAATAAAAACAAAAACAATGGCTGTAACAACTACTACTAATACTATCACAAAAACTCAACGAATGATAAACTCATAGATTGACTAAATTTTATAAGCACCCAGCAAACATTTTTTTTAATTTTTACTTAGGTTAGAATTTGTTGTAACGATAGATAAATTAATAAGAAAACGTAATAAGGACAGACTACTGTTGATATACACAGTAGAAGAGATTGTTGGTATAACGTTGAAAAAAAAAATTACCAGTAAATGCATCCATACATCCGTGTATCTAGTAAAAGATATGAAAAGGGAAAGTGATATCTTAAGTGGCATTTGGAAATGTAGAAATGTATTATTGTCATGCGGTAATAAAGTAAAATTGATAATCGCACGAGGAAAAAAGTTTCGAAAGCGAAAATTATTGATATCAGACTCAGAGGGAAAAGAACAGTAACTTGGCAAAACATTATTAGCAAAACCCAGGAAAAAGTACAGTCAAAACAATTGAAAACGAAGAAGACTTTATAAAAACCTCTAAACTGCTCTGGAATGAGTAATTTCTTAAGTATAATGCCAACATATTGCCTTTTTCTCAATCGACTACTGACTAATAAAGGTATTACTTTTTACATGAGCATGAAAATCGACAAAAGTACGGTTTGCCTACATAAAATCAATAAAAACTATTCTCACAATTAAAAGGCACTACAACTGTTCACGCAGTGGTAATCGGTAATCTGGTCGCCCTAATTATGGTGGATATTAAGTTATACTGAAAGAATATCGTCATTCTCACTTACAGCATTCTTTGAAAAGATTAAGTGGGCTTCAGATCGAGCTGCTATTGCACTAATTGCGTAAATGTTTGTTGAAAGGCAATTAAAATTTTATTATTATTACTAGCAGATTGTACCCGGCGTTGCGCGGGTTATTTTTCGCCCCTTTCCCCATCTTTGGACCCATTTTGGTCCAACTTTAGAAACGGAATACCCCCAATAGCTATTTGGGAAACTAAACCAAGCTAAATCGTATAAAATTACCTATTATCATTTTTTCTCCTTTTGTCCTATTTTTTCTCTCCTTTCGGTCATAATTTTGAAAAAATTTGTAGCCTATAACCTGCACCGACAAAAGCTCGATCTATATCCCAAATTTCAAGAAAATCGGTCTAGATGTTCAGGCGTGATTGGCTAACAAACAAACAAAAAAACACTTCCAGGAAGATTTATAATATATATTAGGATTAGGATAACCTGCAATCAATTTGCCCGTTTTCAGCCCCTTTCCACTTTTTGGATCCCTTTTGGTTCTACTTTAGAAACGGAATACCTCTAAAAGCTATTTGGGAAACTTAACCAAGCTAAATCGTAAAAAAGCACCTATTACCATTTTTCCCCAATTGTCCGATTTTTTCTCCCCTTTTGGTCAACATTTTAAAAAGATTTATAGCCTATAACCTGCACCGACAAAAGCTCGATCTATATCCCAAATTTCAAGAAAATCGGTCCAAGCGTGATTGGCTAACGAAGAAACCAACAAACATTTGGAAAACTTAACCTAGCTAAATCGTAAAAAATTACCTATTACCATTTTTTCCCCATTTGCCACATTTTTTCTCCCCTTTTGGTCAAAATTTTAAAAACGTTTATAGCCTATAACCTCCACGGACAAAAGCCCGACCTATATCCCAAATTTCAAAAAAATCGGTCCAGGCGTTCAGGCGTGATTGGCTAACAAACAAACAAAAAAACAGACTTACAGACAGATTTATAATATATTAGGATTATTTTATTATTATTAATCTTCATCGACTTCATGAAAGCCTTCAATATACCCATCAGATGAATTAAGCAGCCATTTTGCTTTCTAGAACTTTAGTACAAATGTACTAGTACTTCTGACCAATTCACAACGAAAGTGCAACGCATATCCAAGACTTCTAAACATTGATGAGAAGGCGTACATACTGAATATGATAATGAAGGAAGTATCATTACATGATATATTTAAGGCGGTTTGAAGGATGAAAGGATTCTCTACAGAAAACCCACATTGGATATTAATTATTGAGCTCAATTTTAATTCTCTTTTTGTTAATTGTAAACTAACTTCCTTTCAACTATCAATACGTTACAAATTAGTAACGCGTGGCAGAGTATATGATAAATGTTAAGCCAGATGGATGTTGGCAGGGTATCAAGCAACCAAAAAATATTGCCATCAACATTGTTATCGTTATTGTTATTCTACTCTCATACATATCGCTCCCTTATTGCAACATAGTCATATCTCAAAAAAACTTGAACTTGGCAAAATGCGATTTAAGTTTTCAAGACATAAGTCCTATGATCTAATTGGCGCAAACACTTTTTGCTATAACTTCGGTTCAGCTTGGGATATAAAACTGATTTTTCTTTCAACATGTACAGAAGGTCTAAAAGAGCAGTTTTGCCTAAGTAACTACAAATTTTTAATTTCTTGAGATATGACAATGTTTCAATAAAGGAGCGATATGTGCATATATTAGATATTCTGAAATACCTCCTGCTGCTCTTTCTATACTCCTTATCATAAATATGTAAACATTGTAAATACACACACACATATACATTTGCATGTATGTTTGGGGCGTGTGTGTGTTTATAATAACAACAAAAGAAATCTCAACAACACAACACAATACACATACAATACGGTACAATTGAATAAGTAGTTGCAGTTGTTTATATCGAGAAATGAAGCAAAAACGAAAACAACAAAATGATTCTGTATTGAAGAAGGATAACAGGAAAAAAAAAATTCATTTAATGAGAGACAGGGTAATGTTTTGTATTCTATGCCAATAACAATTTTATTATTGTTGTTGTTGTTGGGTTTATTATATATTTCTAAATGAAAATGAATTGAATGTGAGAAAAACATCAATGCGACAAAATATCATTGGAAATCTCTATCATACATTCCCTAACTCATTTTCTCTCTCTCTCTCTCTCTCTCTTTTATCATATGCATTTATGGGTGTGTGTGTGTGACCATAAAAAATATTCATATTCTCTGTAACTGATTGATGAAGTTCTTGAATGATTGAAGAGTTCTTATAAGTCTGTTAGTCTTGACAAAAATTTGTTTTCGATTATTGAGTCACAATTATTTTATTGGCATAATAATCGTGTTCTTCGAAAGGATACTTAGGCTATCTTGTCAAAAAAAATATTAAAAAGAAAGAAAAATCGTAAGATAAAAAATATAATTTCATTAGGAAAAGTAAAGTCTAAACGAATTATAAAAAAATATCATGAAATAGATTAAGGTACAGGCAAACTAAGCAAGCATGTGTTAATTCTAAGTAATATTGATTATTACCTTAATGCGTAATCAACTTTACAGACGATTTTGAACTTCATAGACTTACAAAAACGTATGGAGGCATGTAGAGAAGAACACTTTCGCTGTCATTTGCTCAGCTTTTGCTAGTTTGAGATACGAATATTTAACAGGCGACGTCCAATCAAGCATTCCTCACCTTAGAGAAATAGTTTTAAAATAATAGATACAAATTGGCTTTGGATCACAACAAGCCGGCGCAATAGCTTGCTATTGCCATATTGCTGAAACAATATAGCCGAGTCATATCTGCAGGCAAAAATATGCATAAAACAATCACTTTTTTCATATGCAATGGCTTTTTCACAGTCACTTTTTCGGGGTTTCCTAGTTCCATTAGGCTAAAAAATTTGCTTGTTCTCCTTCAACGTTGTTTTTTATAGACAAGAACGGAAAGTATCGGGTAAACTCAGCACGTAATGAAAGCGTACCAGATGTATAAATACAAAAAACTCTGTCGCAAGAATATTACGCTCATTTTGAAAACACTAGATGACCCGCGCGAATATTTCGCACTGTTAGTTGTCATTTTTGTAACATAAAATGAAAACTTTAATAGAAATTTTATTAAAAGTATAAAAATATTAGAAATCATAATATATTATACATATTTACATACATACATATGTTTAAATACTTTTATAATACTTCTTTGAATACAATATTAGAGGTAATGACATGAGCATCGTTAACTTTTTGCCCGTACAAATCCTTAATACAAAATACAAAAATATCTTTAAACGTACGCACGTATAACTGCCCATGTGAAAAGATCGGTTCTGGTAAATATAATCCTACCTTTCGAAGGGTTTGACCATGTGCTCTGTTTATCGTCATAGCAAAAGCAACTTTCACAGGGAATTGTTTTCATGTCATTCGGAAAGGCACAGTTGGATCAGAAGGTGTAAGGCTGATTCGGGTTATGAGTACAGTCTTATCGGTATGAATAATTTTTGCCGATATGATATGGCCTCCCAAGTTTGTTACGATTAGCCTGGTACCATTTATTAACCCCTTAGCATTAAGATTTCTGATTAACATTATAATTGCATTTGTCTTTTCAAATGCACGTTATTTATATTCTTACGTTGCATGTTATTTTTATTCTTAATTTTCTTAAAACCTTTTTAACTGTTAAATATCAGCTGACACTATATATATGGATATATTAAAAGACACCGTATTACTACACTTCATAAAACAAACAATGCCATGACAATAACGCCATTACCAAAATGGCTTTTACAATTTTATACATTATGTGGGATAGCATTTCAATTAAGCGAGCGTTTTGTCGCACTTGATCTAACAACTTAATATGCATATTATATATAACTGACTTAGTTATAAATGGCATTATAGTAAACAGCGGTATTGCCAGAATGGATTTTTATTACTTACTATATTATGAAGAATTGCATTACTATTAAGCGACGCTGTATTAGCACACTTGAATAAAAACATACAAACATAATGACAACAGTATATCATGCAGTTCTATATCAAATATAATTTTTATCAATGAAAATATTAATTTTTCAATTTCTAATTATTTTTTGCCATTAGTGTTAGATATAAGCTTTAAAATGAGATATCGTTTATTAAATTTGATGCGGTGGTATGGGAGATATTTGCAACCGACAAAAAAAAGTGCTTTAGAAATATTATATATGATTCTCATCGGTATGGGCCACTAATGATATCGAGACACTACGACTACCTGGAGGAGTGGACCACTGGGGTCCAGAAATGTATGTATGAAACCAAAAACCAAATTAACAAAGAATTAATATGTGCTTCTCAGTGTATGATACTCAGTGCGTAGAGAATTTGAAAAACTTTTGTAATATTTTCATACTAGCTTTATGTTCATAAATCCATATCGTGTAATATGTAATGTACACGTAATGATGGCTTTCATCAGGTGATTTCTTCCGATTACTTGAGACTTTTTTTGCAATTTGCAAATTCATACTGAATTACAAAAGCATTTTCAATTAAATTTACAGTTTTTATAAATTCTTCGATTCAAAATGAAATTCTAATACCAAAAAATCTTTTTTATGCTAATATTGGTATTATTTTTCTTATGGAAAAATGGCAGAACACAGAACGTTAAATAACACAACCAGGATCGAATCAGAATTCACAATCACATCCACACATACTTAAACCCACTAACATTTCACACATGCAAATAGCATTACAAAATTTTAACTTTATTTGGCATACAAATGTATGGATGGATGTATGTATGGCTCTGTGTGTGTGTCTGGTTATATACTAACACACATATTTTTGTATAAATAAATGGTAGATTGAACTGAACTGAAAAGAAGAAGAAGAAGAAGAATAGAAAATAGAATAGTAAAGAATGAAAATAAACTTTTCTGGTTAAAAAAACATTCGCACATAAAAATGCAAACTTTTGCATTTTATTGTGTGTATAACTGAACTCAGTTAGTCAGTTCAGAAATTAACAACAACAACAACAACAAATGAAACACATAAAAAATAATTCTCTTATAGACACAGACGCATACATACATACGCATATGTATGTATGTATATGTATGTACATATGCCCACAACACTTATGCTCACTTACACGTACACACTTATCATGACAGCATCCACATAACTTGAGATTAAACAATATGTAAAGCATACTTCTAGAGGCATAAAATACGATATTATCATACAAAATGTCGATGTACAATTGCTGCTAAAATAATAGCACCATATGGTACTAAAACTTATTGTTGTGAAGATCTTTTTCTGAAAGTTTGAATACAGTTTGAATTTTTTTATTGCATGTTACATACATATTTTCGAGTTACATGAGCCAGGGGTTGAACCACAGTTACTCGCCTATTTAGCTAACACGCTAAATACTAGAGCACGGTAACTCAGGAGACACTTAATAATAAGATCACTTAATATCTTCTCTGTCATAGTGCAACACTTAGGAAAATGATTTTTTTTTAATAAAACCAACACTCAGGGGATGGCCCCTATTCATGCAGTGCATTGTGCAGGTTTAGGAAAATAGGTTATAGGAAGGAGGAAAGAGGGAGTAGTGTTTATGGACATTCGATTTAAACTCACTAATATCGTGATTGACGGGAAAAACTCTCGCAGGAAGATCATTCCACATGCGGGCAGTGCGGGCAAAAAATGAATTCTCCCTGTAATGCATTGTGCGGTTCACTGGACAATCAACCACAAAAGGATGTGCTCTGTGAGAAGCTCGAGTACCACGTAAAAATATGTGGTTATCGGGAACCAAGCCCCTTATCTCCCGCGAACACCTCCCATTATAGTATCGATAGAAAAATGAAACACATGCCACATTACGACGATGCTCCAACGAATCAATAGAGTTGGATACCCTACTGTCATTAATAAGCACCTTCGCCCTCTCCTGTACGCGGTCGAAAAGCTTCAAAATAGACTTTGGAGCACCGGCCCATACATGAGAGTTGTACTCCATCCGGGGTCGGATAAAGGTCCTGTAAATAGTAAGAAGGTCGGATGGAGTGAAGTATTTCCTGCACCGTTTTAAAAAACCAAGGTACTTGAATGCTTCCTTCGACACTCGAAAAATGTGATCGTTCCAACGAGCATCACAACTAATTCTCATGTCCAGAACATCAAGAGCATCCGCCTCCTCAATATTTACATTACCCATAGATACAGACAGATGACAGAACACCAGAGCCAGCATCACGCCGGTGTGTCAAAAAACACCATTGGGTCTTGCGCGCATTGAAATCGACCCTGTTCGCGCGGCCCCACTTAGAGATTGCCATCATTCATGTTCGGCCTCCTTGCCCCAATCTCCAAAAGGCTCGGCCTCCGATCAAATGAATATGAATGACAAATGTTGCCGTCATTCGCAAAAGAGTAAATAGGATTCGAAGTAATAGTAATGATTTGAATCCATAACTGCATAAAACTGTAAGAATGATTAAGAATTGCGAATTGCAGATATGGAGAGAAATAGAGACGATAGGATATTATTACGGGATCGTATAGTACAAAAGTTAGATAAACTTTAAAGCAGTTGCCAGTTTCTTGACGCACTAAATTTGGTGTTGAGGCAAGGGTATGCGCAATTGATCATCAATAATGATCGCAGGCTGCCTTGGGCTTCAAACTTGCCACTTTTCTACATGACTAATATTGGTATTATTTTTCTTATGGAAAAATGGCAGAACACAGAACGTTAAATAACACAACCAGGATCGAATCAGAATTCACAATCACATCCACACATACTTAAACCCACTAACATTTCACACATGCAAATAGCATTACAAAATTTTAACTTTATTTGGCATACAAATGTATGGATGGATGTATGTATGGCTCTGTGTGTATGTGTGTGTGTGTGGTTATATACTAACACACATATTTTTGTATAAATAAATGGTAGATTGAACTGAACTGAAAAGAAGAAGAAGAAGAAGAAGAATAGAAAATAGAATAGTAAAGAATGAAAATAAACTTTTCTGGTTAAAAAAACATTCGCACATAAAAATGCAAACTTTTGCATTTTATTGTGTGTATAACTGAACTCAGTTAGTCAGTTCAGAAATTAACAACAACAACAACAACAAATGAAACACATAAAAAATAATTCTCTTATAGACACAGACGCATACATACATGCATATGTATGTACCCAGTTGGCCAGATCGTTATTGACGACGTTTGCATCAATGAAGTCTGCAGGAATTTATCAAATTTGTCCTGTATAAAATTCAATTTAGGACAACTTTAATAACAAAGTCGTGCAATTTGTCGCGTTTTGAGCTTAATAGTAGACAGCATAATGATAAATTCTTGAATTTGTCTTGAATAAGATATTACTGAGGACAGGATGAGCGACAATTGCATGCAAATTGTCTTATTTCAGGTTATATTTACGACAAGGTGAGCGACAGTGTCATTAAGTTTTTGATTCATAGAAGATTTGTTGAGGACAACATAGCCAACAATTGTAAAAGTTTGTCGTGTTTCTATCCTCACTTAGAATTCCATGCTGTTGTCAACTTATTTTTTTAGTTTTTTTTATTAAAAAAAATAAGTAACTGTACTTTAACGCCTAAAAACAGAACAAATAATAAGAAGAGACTAAAAATCATTCATTCGTGTCTCTAAAGCGCCAGTGAACGGTTATATCAAAGTGTGTTTAGTGTTTTGTGGTAAAAAAATAAATAATACTAATTTCCTAATAATTATTCTTGACGTAAGTATACAATATATTTATATAAAAATATATACTACTTAATTGTAGAAATATGGCAAAGTCATAGCGTCGGGAAATATCCTGTAAAAATCTGGAATTTTAAACAGAGTTAAGAAGGGTACTGAATCGCAGAATGTTATCAATGAAAGTGAAAATCTTTCAACAATTCATGATGGTATTAATCAGTCTTCAGAACTTACTGTTGAAAATTCTAATTATGATGGCGTCAAGGGTAAAAAATCCCTAAAAAATATTGCAACATAATTAACGCAATTTATGGTAATTGATTTGTGAAATTTCTAATAGTATTCATTAATAACAATAATTTTATTACAGAATCAAGTAAATCAGAAGGCTACACCCATGATCGGTTCAAAATACTACAAATAGATCTAATTCTATAAAAAAAATTAAAATAATAAATAATAATTATTCTAAGTTGTCATAAAACCATGAATTTATTTCTATTTTTTTTTTATATTTATATTACTACGTATATATTTTAGCTTTTTTTACTAATTGATCTCTAATTTTTATAAAAATTTTTTAAAACCTTATGAATAGTTCAAATTAATTTTATTTTATTATATGTATAAATTTTTCTATTATTTATTATTTATACATAAATTATATTAATTTTTCTACACATATGTAAGTGTACGTACATAAATATGAATTTATATTGAAATCAATAAAAAATATATAAAACCCTTATATATTCAAATTTTTACAAAAAGAAATCATTTAGTGAGAAAGTGAGTATTTTGTCGCCCAATTTGTCGTCGACGATACTATGGTAGGATACTGTCGCTAAACTATCGTCAATGACAAGATTGAAAAAATTTCATTTATATATTCGTCGATGACAAGTTGAACCACATTGTTACTTATCTGATCGTCAACGACAATATGCATTGTAATGTCACTCATATTGTCGGACACGAAAAAAGTGCCCTTTGTTCGAAAAAGTCGTCAGTGATTTGCTCCGGCTGTCGCCAACAAATCATTTATGATTTAACATTGTCCTGTACGCAACATCGATGATGTCTTGAAGACTTGGCCAACTGGGTATGTACATATGCCCACAACACTTATGCTCACTTACACGTACACACTTATCATGACAGCATCCACATAACTTGAGATTAAACAATATGTAAAGCATACTTCTAGAGGCATAAAATACGATATTATCATACAAAATGTCGATGCACAATTGCTGCTAAAATAATAGCACCATTTGGTACTAAAACTTATTGTTGTGAAGATCATTTTCTGAAAGTTTGAATATAGTTTGAATTTTTTTTATTGCATGTTACACACTTATTTTCGAGTTACATGAGCCAGGGGTTGAACCACAGTTACTCGCCTATTTAGCTAACACGCTAGATACTAGACCATGGTAACTCAGGAGAAACTTAATAATAAGATCACTTAATATCTTCTCTGTCATTGTGCAATACTTAGGAACATGATTTGAATCCCTAACTGCATAAAACTGTAAGAATATGGAGAGAAATAGATACGACATGATATTATTACGGGATCGTATAGTACAAAAGTTAGATAAATTTTAAAGCAGTTTTCAGTTTCTTGACGCACTAAATTTGGTGTTGTGGCAAGGGTATGCGCAATTGATCATCAATAATGATCGCAGGCTGCCTTGGGCTTCAAACTTGCCACTTTTCTACTTGACTAAATGGATTTTAATAAAGAAAACACTGTAAATTGTCGAAATGTATTCAATTTACAAAACTGTAACTATTTATTTAACCTCTGCTATTTGTATAAGTGTATGGGTGTATGTGTTTTTGTGTTTAAGTTGGCATCAGTATGATGAGTTTATATATTTGTGTGACATAATAAAATATTATTATTAAAAGGCACATCAAAGTTATAAAGGTATATCTACACAACAAAACAACAAGAGAAAAGCAAAGGAAAGGAAAGCAAAGCAAGAAAAAAAAAACGAAAACAAACACTAACTTTCACACACTCACTCTACACATACACATACATACATACACACTCACACAAAACACAAAAATGAAAAATGGAAAACCCAAGTACAATAACATACAATTGTGGGGAGGGGGGGGGAGAAAAAAAATCAGTTAAAAGTACAATATGTATGTAGAAGCATGCAACAACAACAGCAACAGCAACAACTGCAGAAATAAGCTTAAGAGAGAATACCCCTCTATACATTCATTTATTCATCATCCACTCTTTCCATTAGCCCACTTGAAATATTATGTATAACGGGATGTATAAACAAAAAGAAAATTACGTACACGTACATACATACATACGTGTGAGTGTATAGGGACCACCAACTCTCCCTCATTGCAAGTGGGGAGAGAGATTAAGAGAACATAGAGAAAACAGAAAACCCCAATACACAGAATAACTGTGAATACACAATGAAAACCAGAAGTGAATCAAAATTTCAACACAAGCGATTTTCTACACACTTTCATTTATCTGTAGAACCTTCTTAGAAAGGACATCCAACATAACTCAATTCGCGTCGAGTGGAATGCAGAAGATTATCTGGCTTCACCATTGTACTGGAAGATCGGGACTATGTTAATGGAAATATCAATTACTAACTTCTTTTTTATTCTCCTTTATTGATAATATATTAAATATACATACATACATAATTGGCCATTACAACCCTTCAGTCAGGATTACAACCTAGCTTCTCCTACCACTTATGATGTGTGCGTTAATTTTATACATGAGTGGCGGGACCTACAAGTTTAAAGTCGACTCCGAACGACAGATTTTTAAGAAGCTTTTCAAGGCAATTTTTACTCTCAGAGTATTTGCCAGAAATCTGCTGAGAGGAAGTCGCCGAAGAAATATTTTTTCGTTTTGATGTCTGACCTTGGATACGAACCCGGGCCTTTTGTCTAATAAGCCAACACACTACCCACTAGACCACGGCGACTTCATATTAAATATAAAGATTTCAAATGATCTTTTCAGTTCAAGCAATTTCAGAAATAATACGATTTGACAGATGTCAAATATCTTTCATTTGAAGCACACACTCATACAGTGAAAGATTTCCTTCAGTCACACCACTTATGTTGTGTGTGTTAATTTTATACACGAGTGGCGTGTCCGAACGACAGATTTTATGAGAAACTTTTCATGATAATTTTACTTCTTTCACAGAGTTTTTGACAGAAATCTGCTAAAAGGAAATCGCCGAAGAAATAATTTTTGTATTTTGTTTTAATGTCTTGCCTGGGGCTCAAACCCTGGCTTTTTTTTATTGGCTCTAATAAGCCAACATACTACCTACTAAACTACGGCGATATTATGAATATGGGTCCATTAAAAACCCTAGACCGCACTACAATATTTAAAACTCACTGCAAAGGTACTGATTCTAACGTGGCTAGATTTCGAGCATTATTGGATGATTATGATCGGTCGTCATAATCGACCAAATGTACACGGAAGTGCCAATATTGTAAACAAATTTTATGACCCTAGAAGCGTTACGGTAGTGGTCAGGCTTGCGTAGCATTACAAAGTACGCATTGTTGAAAGTAAAGCTGCTACTGTGACGTTCTCAGCAATCTTGCAGCAGGTATTGTACATTTGCCTTTTACCTCCACCCATATAAAGTCCAATTCTCATAAGAAAACCAGCAGACCATTTAAAACGCCATGTCAAAGACCATGCCTATGTGGATAATCGTTGGAGCATTTGCAACCTAACATTCGTTAAGTCGCCGCCGAAATATCAACCGAAATGTAGAAAAAATTGACCGAAAATTATCACAAAATATTCGACAGCTTCAGTTAATCCAGACGCAATCATCAACGGCATTGTATTTCGTATGCAAATGGAAGCATGAAAATGGATTAGAAGTTTTAATAGCTTCATAGATGGTTTTCGTTTATAACCGAAAAATTAATAATGATTACTTTGGACTATGCTAAGTGGTCTATTAAAGTAATTTTAAATTTTAGAGCTGTAAACTGAAGAGAAAGTATGAGGTAGTCTGGAAACCTAAAACCTATCTGTCAAACATCTGCATATTTAAATGGGGAATAATCAAAGTATTTATAAATTGACTTGGAAATATTGTTCACAATAATTTCGCACTTTAATTTTTATCAAACGCTTAAATAAAAAGCGATAAACTATTGCTTCTCCTTAAAAATTTTGATTTATTCCATGGAGAATATTCCAATGCTTTATAACAGTTATAGTTCGATATGATTTCTTAAAAAAAAAAAATGTAAACGATTTGGTTTATTGGATCATAAGTTAGTTACACAATGCGCGTGTGTATGTAAGAAGGTATGTGTATCAAAATGAATTGAGATTACGCCATTTTATGTTGTTGTTTCAACAAAATGATACTTTTAGGAGGATGACTGCCTGCCATACGCTTTACATTTGAGCATAAACATTTAAACACACACACACACATACACTTACTTAATCCCGCACATAACTACACACAAAAGAGAGAGACATCCGCTTAATATTTTCTCGAACACATCCTTTGTTGTTTTTATTTGTGATACAAACAAACAACAATCTCAGTAACATTCATCCCCTTAGGAAATTAAGCACCCACTCTTTGCTCTTCCTACTCTACTCTTCAGCAAATAGACACAAACACCCTAAAAGTGTTTATGTATGTATGTGTAGCACTTGCATTTGCTCTCGCTCTCTCATTCTCGTAGCTCTCTAGCTTTATTTATTTGTGTATAGTAGAGTATATGAAATGAAATTTGCCATCTTTGTCATTGGCATCATTGTTAGCATCATCATCACCACCACTACCACCATGCTCATCACACATATACAGTGGCGAAAGGGAGTGTGTAAATGGAAAATAAAGACGCGAGCAGGGCAGTGGCCGCCGCATCACAGCTCAATGTTATTTTGGCATAAAACAACAACATAACAACGACAAATGCGATGAAAACGACAGCGGTTACGGATAAATAAATGTTTGAGTTGTGTAGAAAAACAATTTGTTTTTTTTGTTTTTGTTTTTGCCGTTCTTCCGTTGCTAACGAAAGGAACTCAGAAACTGAGACAGAAACTGACACACAGAGAGAGAGAAGAGAGAGTAAAAAATATTATAAAAGAGATTTTGCTAGCTTTGATGCTTTTTTTTTATCACATCAGTATCACAATCATAAATACATACACACACACACACACACGTATATATACAAGCGGTAACTTTTCTACGTACAATTGTTTGTTTACTTTGGGTGCAGCAGCAACCCAGCCAGCCAGCCAGCCAGTCAACCAGCCACTGAGGCAGGCAATCAACATACGTTTCACAAAGTGTATCTGTTCGATTCGATTAGTGAAACATTTGCCAAAAGAATTCCGTCATTTGCAGACAAAAAGGTCGTAACGCAGGACATGTCGTTTAGATATTTTGGCGCGTTCCGTTTAAATATTTAAAAAAAACACACAAATTTATTCAAATCCTTCTACACTTTTTGTCTTGTTTAAAACGAAACGGATTGTTAACGTTTATACTCAATTTTGTTTTTTAAATTTTAACTTTGATCTTAAAAACAAATTAAAATTGAATAAATAAAAGTGTTTGTTTTCTAAAAAGTAATAATCGCAAAAGAATTTAATAAAATTCAAGTGTTTTTAAAATAAAAATCATAAGAAATTTAATGAAAATGTTACAACAATAACGAAAAAAAAAAAATTAAATATTGAAAATAACAAAAAGTTCCTAAAATTTTAAATTTATAACAATTAAAAAACAAAAAAATAACAAGTGTGACTAAAACTTGTAAAAAAAAAAATTCAAAAATTTCTTCTCAACGGTTATGCATACTTCAACGGATTTGGCTGTTGTTAATGTTACGGGCTGTAACCCACATCTAACGAACAATAATGTTCCATTATCACCGCCGCCGCCACATTTAAAAAGACGCAACACATCCAGTTCATCCAATTCATCGGCGAATAATTCATCACAATCCCATCAACTGCAGCATCCAACAATTCAAGAGGAAATTGCGTCGGCAAATGAAGATGCGGATAAAAATAATTCACCGCTGGTGAAACCGCCCTATTCATATATTGCCCTCATTACAATGGCCATATTGCAATCACCACAAAAGAAATTAACACTAAGCGGAATATGTGATTTCATTATGTCACGGTAAGTACGCGAATTAACTTGAAAGAAAATGTATTCTGGAGGTTGGCCAACAACCTGATTTCAATTTGAAAACATACATATTTTCGCAAAAGTTGGAAAAGTTTTTTACAATAGCTCCTCGAACTTATAGCAATACCCGAAGGCTTTTAGTATAAAATATCCAACGGCTTCTGGAATGACTAGAGATTTACCATGAATTCTTTCAAATACAGTACCGTGCCCCAAAGGTAGGCGCAAAGAAAAGATAGGAGACTGGATACGACTTGTCAGAGAAGACGATGGAAAGTAAAGTTAAAGTTTTAGACTACAAACCCCAGAAAAAACCATGAGAGAGCAACAAAAATAATTTTTTTAATTTTTTTTAAGACTAACTCTTAGGGAACTAGAAAAATAGGTTATGAAAAGGATAAAAGAGGGAGCAGAGTGTTAGAAGTGAATCTCTTTGTATTATTAGTGTCAGGAAACACCTATGCAAAAAGACAGTTCCCCAGAGTTTCACTTCACCTTCCAGACAAACTCAGATAGTTGATATCAACAACAGGACACCAACAGCAAGTTCCTCGTCACTACACCCAACACATGGACACTGATAGTGTTATTTCTCCGCAACGACAAATCTATTATCTATTATCCTAGGACATGCTACACGCAGGTACACCAACCGCTTAGCTTAAAATATTTAATCAATGCTGAAGTGATGTTTTGAAACAGCATCCTTTTATGAAGGATAGCTGCTGACATTTAATCCAATTGTTAAAACCGCTGATACCTTACAAAAAGTTCCAAACCATAGGAAAATCGGACGTAGTTTTCATTATTAAAAATTCGAATATGTTTCCATGAACAACAGCATGCCCTAGAGTTGATATGGAATTGTTAAATTAATATCGTGATAATCCCAGATTTAACAATATTTAATACGAATTTATTAAACTCATGCATGCATATCATAAAAATACGCTATCGTCTATTGTACTCTGTTTTTTGATTCAAAATGATTTGCGAAATTTGTTTAGATTGAAAAAAAGGAAACCTACCAAGAGTCTCGAGTCACCTTGAAGGCTTGTTGTGTGCGCACCATTAACATTGGTATTCGTAATTCTTTAAAACCGTCATTTTTTAAATTTAATTGCAAAACAATGAAACTGCAATCAAATGTAACAGTAACCGTTATTCAAAAAATTAATTACTGATGCGGTTCTTTTTATTGCTATTTCAGAATTCTTGTATACCTGTGTAATCGATTATGAAGTGAAGAATTCGTTACAATTCGTTATATCTTCAGAAGTACCAAAATTTATGATTCTTTATACGTAAGCCAAGTAAATCTCGAAATAGGGTTCTGACAAGGATTTTTTTTCTTTTTATAACTAATCAGGCCAGATCAGGTAGTCAAATTTCAACAAGTCCTTGTATGTATCTACTCTATTTTTTTTTCTGGAAACGGACAAAAAAAAACTAAACAAAGTTTTCTGAATTATTTGTAAGAAAACAAGTGTTATCCATTATTCGGTTTGAGGTCGCCGTGGTCTAGGAGGTAGTGGTTGGCTTAATAGACGAAAGACCCGAGTTCGAATCCCAGGTCAGACATCGAAACGAAAAATTTGAAAATAATTTTTCGGTGACTTCCTCTCAGCAGATTTCTGGCAAAAACTCTGAGAGTAAAAAATTGCCATGGAATGCTTCTCAAAAAAAATGTGTCGTTCGGAGTCGACTTTAAACTGTAGGTCCCGCCATGTATAAAATTAACGCACACAACATAAGTGATGTGAGAAGCTAGGACGTAGTACAATGGGTCAATTCGACCACCGAGTACTGTACTTGTCAGAATTGACCTAACCTAACCTAACCTTCGGTTTCAAAAGAAAATATTAAATAAAACACACAACTACAACTACCGACTCTGGATTGGGTGCAGCATCTTGAGCGTTAGCAAATTATCCGCATAGTCGCAAAAAATGTCGTAGTGCCACGATAAAAAATTCAACGCCATCTAATCACATGATCCCGGTGAGCAATTGTTCCTACCAAAAACGTTAGACTACTATCTCTAGAAGCGTAGTGTGCAAGAAATGCAAAATCATATGATGCGTGAAAAGTAAAATGGAAATTATACTTATCTAAGACCACCTACAGAAGTCGCCGTGGTCTAGTGGGTAGTGTGTTGGCTTATTAGACGAAAGGCCCGGGTTCGTATCCCAGGTCGGACATCAAAACGAAAAAATATTTCTTCGGCGACTTCCTCTCAGCAGATTTCTGGCAAAGACTCTGAGAGTAAAAATTGCCATGAAAAGCTTCTCAAAAATCTGTCGTTCGGAGTCGACTTTAAACTGTAGGTTCCGCCACTCATGTATAAAATTAACGCACACAGCATAAGTGGTGTGAGAAGCTAGGTCGTAATCCTGACTGAAGGGTTTGTAATGGCCAATTATGTATGTATGTAAGACCACCTACAACATGTACATAGTAAATGCTACGATATTCCGAAGTCTCCTTGATAATACTAAGCTCCCTTGGAAATACTCCAATCCATTCTTTTTATTAAAAGCATCAATAATATAAGGCAACTGCAATAGTGCGACATACATTCATTTGTGGAATATTGTCCGCATAATTTTCTGAAGACCGCCGGTATTTATTTTAGGTTAATAGACAGAACCTCCTTGAAGAAGCAGAGCCTTGATACTATAATTAATATTCAACCTGGTGGTCAAACAGTTACTAGAGGAAACCAGCCTGATCAAAATGCAAATAAAACGGTCATGTACTAACCAAAAGCGGTGCACTATATAGTGACGGTGTATTCAATGTATATTTTTCAACGCTCTTTTCTTAGTCTGTACAGAAAAAAGGTTCCAAGTGTATTTTCCGAAGTCGTAACCAGAGTACAAACGAATATTTATTGCGTCACAGTTGATTTATTACAGTATTCCCTCGATTTACGTCGTCTCGATTTACTTCGCCTATGTCGTTTATAAACAAAATCAGATTAATTCCCTCTTTAAAATTTAATTATTTTAGATTTGTTTTTGTAATGCATCTGATAGTATGAGTTATTTTAAATTCGATTTACGTCGCCTTTTTCCGGAACATTCTACGACGTAAATCGAGGGAATACTGTAGTTGTCATTAACGTTACTAGCTGTATACCTATGTATGTGTTAAGTTGACTCGTTTAACGCTGGAACATATTGGAACGTATCCCCCGCGTTAAGTTATGTTTTCACAAGTTACATTTCTTTGGTAGATTACTTGCATTTTTAGTTCGATGACTGGCAATTTTTAGTGCGATTACTCGCACATTTTTAGAAGACGACTGGCAATTTTTTGGTCTTTAACTTGAAATTTTGGATCGATGACTTGCAATTTTTTGCGATAATTGCTTTCGAAAATGTTAATTTCACAAACACCGTTCATAATAGATATTGAATTAAAAAGAAAAATGTTTACAAAAAAAAACGTAATTTAAAATTCATTCTTTTAAATTTCAGGTTCGCCTATTACAAAGACAAATTTCCTGCATGGCAAAATTCTATACGCCATAATCTTAGCTTAAATGACTGTTTTATTAAAGTTCCACGAGAGCCTGGAAATCCTGGCAAGGGTAACTTTTGGACTCTTGATCCTTTAGCCGAAGACATGTTCGACAATGGCAGCTTTTTGCGGCGAAGAAAACGTTATAAAAGAGCGCCGGCAATACAACGATTTCCTTTCACCAGTATGTTTGGTACCCTGTCACCGTTCTGGATTCGCAAACCAGTGCCATTAGTACCGGTACACTTTAATGTGCCGAATTTTGCCAATAATCGTGACTGTTTCGATATGTTGCATGCGCCAGTAGCAGATGTCTTCGAGGCAACTGCTTTAAGAGGTGCTGAAAAGAAATTCAACTTTTTTGCCAACACCGATCTGTCACTGTACCCGAATAACGGCGATAAGTTTGATGCTTTTGCGCAGAATTTTGCCACAAATGCCGAAAGGGGAGTTGCAGGCGCCAATATGGGCGTAAATGAAACCAATGAATTGGATAAAATGAAACTTTACGCTTTTGGTTCGATGCCAACAAATACGGATGAAAACGGTTTTAACAATTTCCATCTGCGTCAGCACCAGCATCAGCAGCAGCAGGAGCCATATGAACGGACACAAAGTTCTCAAAATTCTGATGGTTCTGATGATGATCGCATCGATATTGAAAGTCCTGATGAGCAGGATTCTCACATTTCAGATTCTATAGAGAGCCTGAGTGCAGCACCTTTAGATGTCCAGGGCGAATCGGAGGATTTGAGTACTAAAATGTCCTTAAAGCAAAATCTAACAGATGCCTCTTCTTGCCTGCTACTCTTTAATAATTATAACCTATCCAGTTCATTGAATATCAAAGCCAATAACCGTCCAACGAAAAATGACAATGAGATCTCAAAAACACGCCTCCTAACGCCGCCACAAAATCTAAGTGAAGTGACCAGTTTCAAGGGCGCCACAACCACCACCAGCAGCACAACTACATTACTACCATTCGATTATGAGCATAGTCGATCGGCGAAACATAGCAATACAAGAGATTTTCGCATTGAAGCGTTAATCGGCAATAGTGCTACGGCATCCACACTGGAGACATCGACGTGTGATTGAATTTTTCGTGTAAATTTTCTTTGTAAATATTTAAGGATCATCATTGTAGGGTTAGAAATTCAAATAAAAAGGCCGTTACGAATGCAGACAAATTTCTTTTTCTTGATTTTATTTAAATTCAAAACAGAACAGACGACAGTTTTGCTTATGATACAATAAAACCTAGAAAAAACATCGCAAAAAATATATTCAAACTTTCGATTTCATTTTATAAAAGAAAAATTTACGCGATATTTTGGCTGAAATGTACTGCATCGTATATTTTCTTTTTCATTTCATTTTCTATGATTAATTTCCGTGAGATGGACGGCAGTGAAATTACCTCATTTTATTGTATTATGACTCCATTACTGAAGACCAAAATTACAATTAATTTTGTTTAAAAATCACATAAAATTTCTAAAAAAAAAGAATGCAACCGTTATTATTGTAAATGTTCTTTAATGAGAAAAACCAAAATGAAAACTTTTTAAAAATTAAAAATTTAATAATAAAATCATATTGAAAAAAAAAGAAAAACCAAAACAATAAAAAAAAATAAAAAAATCAAAAGAAAACAATGAATGATGGATGATTTTATTAATTAATGTAACACTGTTCATTTTATTTAGTGTGTCACTTTTAGTGTATAAGATAAGAGGGGCTCTTGTGTTATTTATTTAAATTACATTGAGAAGGAATAAAAATTAACTGTAAAATTAATTACAGACAAAATAATAAAATATTATTTTTAATTTATAATCATTTTTTGTAGTTGAATTCAAAATTTAAACTTCTAAAGTTGACATTAAACTCCAACTTTTCAGTAGGCAACTATCAGGACACTGGACTATATTATCGTGAAGAGGTGGCTTAGAACTGCAACAATCCGATCTATCGTAATCTCTTTCAACTTTACAGTATATCCCTATAATTTCTCCTCAAAACCTATTGCCCTGATAAGCTTCAAGATGCTGCTCAATATCAACAGTGGCAATTTCCTGCCCTGCATCTCATATCGACACCTCCATTCTATAACATTCTAAGTCGAAAAAGTGTGTTTTGAGTTATGAGCTCTCAAAGTATTCACGCGACATAGGACTGTATGTGAATTCTAAGTACATTTTTCCCTATAACTTCGGATCGGCGCATCTTAACCAAATTTTGACAGTATTTAAGTTAGAGAACGTAGAATTTAAAACTACAAGAACATTAAAAATGTTTTTAGTACACTTGGAACGTTATAGAGTAGAGGCGTCGATATGTTCTTAAGTGTTTCCATCTAAGGATATGTTCTCATGGTCATTTTCATAATCACATATCCTACAAGTTGGCTTCAAAACAACCCCATTCTGTTTAAGTACACTCTAATCCCACACTACCCTGCCTAAAGATACCTGGATAGTCTCATGCATAACTCAGAACTCATTTGATTGTAATTTTCCAACAAAAGTTTTGATTGCCTTAAATCCACTTGATTTGAGAAGAGTTCTTCCCTCACTTTATCTTCCCTTACGTTGAGCATATCTTTTCAAATTACTTACTTAACTTAATTGGCCATTACAACCCTTCAGTCAGGATTACGACCTAGCTTCTCACACCACTTATGTTGTGTGCGTTAATTTTATACCATGAGTGGCGGGACCTACAGTTTAAAGTCGACTCCGAACGGCAGATTTTTGAGAAGCTTTTCATGGCAATTTTTACTCTCAGAGTCTTTGCTAGAAATCTGCTGAGGGGAAGTCGCCGAAGAAATATTTTTTCGTTTTGATGTCTGACCTGGGATTCGAACCCGGGCCTTTTGTCTAATAAGCCAACACACTACCCACTAGACCACGGCGACTTCAAATCATCAAAATCATCATCATCTTTTCAAATATCCGTCTTTTTTCCACAGAAAGATCTCTAAGATGGTAAGAAAACAGAGCAATACGACATTCATATCATATATATAAAAAATCAGCAATTCCGCTACTCATAAGCACTCATGCAATTTTGAGTATGAGTGAATCAACAGAATTGAAATTCAACTATTCTGATTTATTCGTACTCGCTACAACATTGATTTATAAGTATATGTTACAATGAGTGTGAGTACAACGTTGACATCAAACTCACAACATTCGAAATATGTTTGATTCATACTTCTACTCATTCTGATTCATAAATTTAGAAAAATATTTATAATACTTATAAGTAATTCGAGTGGCTCGAATCATTCATAAAAATTTACAGCCTTTGTTGTTGTTGCATATACAAACAAAGAAGAAAGGAAAGCCAAAGACAATAAGCAAAGCATACACACAATCTTCTTGTGAGTATTGCAGTGCTCGTACGCGAATCATACCTATTTTGTGCTTAGCGTAAATGTTAAGTAGAGACGAGTCGAAGTCAATAACATCAAGCATATTGTTAAGTATGAGTACGATGAATACTTTCAACTTTGAGTATGAGTAGTATGAGTATCATATTAAAATAAATATGAATGCATATAAGTATCAGAAATTATAAGTATGATTTGAATCTACTCATTGCTTTGAATACTCGTTGCTGATCTCTGATATATATACATGTTCTAGGAAATTGTATTACGGAAACCCTGGCACTTTCCCCCTTATTGAAGTGCTTTTAAAGGTTTCAATCAATCCGATTGGGAAAAATAAACCTGGTTGTAGTCCGTACTGGGCATTGCATTATAAACAGCATTGGCTTTGGACATATGGCAAAAGGCTCCTGCAGCTGCTGCAGTGGCTGGTATGAGATGAAAACTGTTCTTCGCCTATTAGGTACAAGCTGCAGAAAAAAATTTCCGCATTAAAATCCTCAGCGACTCCATTTACAACAGTAGTAGTGTTAGTACAAATGGAGAAGTCGGAGTTGCTCTGATGCCGAGATACCATATACAATGTCGATCTCCATACGACGTATAAAGCCTATCATCTCAGATTAGAGTGGTATTGAAAAAGTCAAGTGACGTAGGTACAAACGATTGCATACCGAAATTGGCTATTCAACAGCAGGGCAAAAGAAATTCCTATGGAACTAACGTCCACTTGATCCGGATCCTGGTTTTGGATTGGATAAACACTGCAAAGCATAATGAGAGCAAGCAAATATTCTTAATACATATCGCTCCTTTATTGCAACATAGTCATATCTCAAAAAAACTTGAACTTGGCAAAATGCGATTTAAGTTTTTAAGACATAACTCCTATGATCTAATTACCGCAAACACTTTTTGCTATAACTTCGGTTCAGCTTGAGATATAAAACTGATTTTTTGCCAACATGTACAGAAGGTCTAAAAGAGCAGTTTGCCTAAGTAACTACAAATTTTTAATTTTCTGAGATATGACAATGTTGCAATAAAGGAGCGATATGTACGTGTATATTTGCAAAACCCAAATGTAGATCAGAGATATTTCAGGTCTGGGATGTCTGCATTTGATTGTTTGTTTCACATAATTAAAAAGTTTAATGGGCATATATAAGAATATTGCATTATTAGTTAAGAAATTTGCAAATCAAAACTTTTACTTTCGTCTTCTAAATAGTTACTCAAAAGCAAAGTCTATAAGCTTTTCGTGTATATTCAAATAGTGTATCATTTCAAGGAAATAATGGAGGAATATTGTAGAACTGAAGCTGCTATGGAGTCATCCTAATCTTAATGGATCTCAATTTAAAAAATCCGTCATTTAAAAATTTACTGATCGTTGTCTTTTAAAATTTTTAGCACCACTGCCATTGAAAGTAAAACTTGTCATCGAATCGAACACGTGTTGTTTTAGCGCATGCGCAATGCTTAATGTCAAATCCTTAGACAGGAAGCACTATAATTGCAGCTTTTATATTAGAAATCAAAGGAATTGAAGCTTTTAATTGAAATGAAACTTTTAGCAAAATATTTAAGCCTGCGCTTTTAGCCTGGATGCCACATTCCAAAACGGAAAGAGACAACTCAATTCCAATTACAACCAGGTGAAAGATGTCAACTCTATTTTAACAGTGAAACGCATTCCAAAACTTCGCACACACAAAAGCCTACGTATTTTTCCCCCCCTGGTATCACCAAACACACACACACACACACACACATACATTGAGAAGTCGATTTTTCGCATTTAGAGTTACAATTATAAAATTAAAACGAACGAATCCAATCGAATCGAATTGTACTCCAATTATTGTATCGAAAAGAAGAAAAAGCAAGAGTGCAAGAAAATAAAACTTAAAACTATAACCACCATACACCGGAAAACAGTTTGAAAAACTAACAAAAATTATTAAAAATCGAATGAAGAAGAAATCAAATGAAATGAATTGAAATGAATTCCGTAAGCTAGAGAAGTGTGATAAAAGTGTTGGTTGTTGGTTGGAAGAGCAATAAATACACAAGAATTCATAGTGAGAATATTAAAAATGCATAACAAAATTTAAGGCAAAATGAGTAAAAGACGGATTTGATTTTTTGGTGTGAAAATCATCAGCAATACCGTACCATACAGGCAGCAGCAGCAAGAAAAAAAAAATTAAGGAAAAATTAGGAAAAATCAAAAGGAAATCAAATGAAGAAAAAACAATAGGTACATAGCGGAATAATACATTAGGGAGAGAGAGAGAGAGAGTTAGAGCAGAGGACGAGAGGAGAAGTGTGGGCTCCATAAAGAAAACAAGAAAAAAAGAAACACACACAAGACCATACAGCGAAAGTAACTCTCGTCGTTGTTTTAAACCAAACTCCCCCAAACTCCAAACATCGACAGCAACAACAACAACAACAACAACATCATAATCATCATCATGGCCACTATTATTAATACCAACTGAAATAAACAACAACAACATTATTATTATTATTAATAATAATAATCATCAACAAAGTAATTATTGTTACTGTCACCAACATCAGCACCATTACCATCACCAGCACCATTGCCAACAGCATTTATATTTTTATTATTATTATTAAAGAGAAATTTTCCCAGTCAATTAAAAAGAAAACTTAAAGGAAACACAACAACAGAAGAAAGCAAGAAAAAGAAAAGAAAATGATTCAACGAAGTTTGCGTCCTTAGATTTTAGACAAAGATAATTAAACAAGAACAAAAAAAAATAAGTGATAAAGTGCATGTGCGAGTGCGAGTGCAAAAAAGTGCGAGTGTGCATGTGTGTGTGAATGTGAGCGAGAAGGAAAGGAAGAAAAAAGTGAAAAAGATTCGCAATGCAACGTTTATCTCCCGCTTCCAATACGGAAGCAGTCCTTTAGTCCATATTATTAAAAATTTATAACGAATCCACTACCAAAAAGCTAAGCAAAGCAAAAAAAAAAAATGCAAACAACCAACTAAATATCTTACCAACTTACGATAAACCTACCAACTTAACACCAACAAAGCAACAAATTTATAAATTAAAAAAAAAATTAAAAGAAAGTTTTCCAAAGAATAAAAACACGGCAGCATTTAAGAGCATTCCAAATAACCCAAAACGACAACAAAAGTATAGCAAGTGTATTGGCAAATTGAAAAAAAAAAAACAACCAAAAAGAAAGTTTTCACTTTGACTTGAGAGAACGAAGAGCAAAACTAATGAAATCACCATCATCAATACTTTTATATCCAATGGCGTTGAGACGTTTTATTGTCTGTATAACTCTACTCACCTGGCTGTCCCTCTTAACGCGTAAGTATCGCACACAAAAGGAGCACCCAGAAGCAATAGTAGTGGCAGCAGTTTAAAATTAATTCGTTTCTTCTTCTTTTTACATTTCTCTTCCAATCCAAACAACAGTTACACAGTCAGTGCGTATAACAAACCTTAAGGTGCCTCATATCTATACACTGGAACGTCATACGGAGCCAGAACCACTGGTGCTAGACTGTGAATATGAACTGGGGCCACGAGAGAAAGGTTTTGTTCTTAAATGGCTGTTTAATAATCATTCCATATATCAATGGATACCCTCGGTTAAGGGTTTTGCCATGGTAAGTTCATGAAAATCAAATCCATTAAATAATATGTGCACTGCATTTAGAATGTTTATAATAAAACAGAAAGAAAAGCAAATGTGATGGAAATATTATCCTATACCAACATAATATATAACATGGAAAGAAAAAAAAACACAAAGTACAAAATATATTATTTCTTGACAATATGAAACACACATTGTCGGTTTCGAATAGGGCAGCAACCAAGTCGTTAATGCTATCGTTCATTAACAGCCACTGTCTGCTTCATAAATTTGTCAACTTTGTTGATATTCGCCAGTTTATTATTCATCTTAAAATAATTTAAGAGCCTCCCTCTCCTCACATCCCTAAACAATTTTTTGTGTAGAAAGGATTTTTAGAGAACCATTTGAACTTCGACTAACGATTTTAACGACTTTATTAAACCACATTACTTACTTACTTACTTAATTGGCCATAACAACCCGATTAACGGATTTCGGCCTGCCGCAACACATCCTTCCAGGCGCCTCTGCTTCTTGCGCGCCTACGCCAATTGGTCACACCAATCGATGACAGGGCTTCTTCGATTTGGTCCTTCCAACGGATACAAGGTCGCCGACTTCCGCAGATCCCCGCATCAAACACTCGTCTCGCCGGAGCATCCTCCTCCATTCGAACGACATGGCCGAGCCAGCGCAGCCGCTGGATATTAATACGCTGTACAACGTCCATGTCGTTGAGGAGCTCATACAGCTCACTGTTAAATCGGATGCGAAAATCATCGCCAACTCGCACTGGATCGAAGATCTTACGTAGGACTTTTCTCTCGAATACTCTCAAGGCAGCTGCATCAGTTCTTAATAGGGTCCATGCCTCTGCGCCATAAAGAAGCACGGATAAGATGAGCGTCTTGTAGAGTATTAGTTTCGTCTTGCGAGAGAGGTCTCTGCTACTCAATTGCCTATTGAGCCCATAATAGCACCTGTTGGCAAGAGTAATCCTGCGCTTGATCTCCAGACTGACATCATTTTCGGTGGTAACGGCGGAGCCAAGGTAAATGAATTCCTTGACTGTATCAAAAGTATAGTTATCGGCCGTAATATGTGAATCAATACGCCGCACGGCTCTACTTGTCGATAACATATACTTCGTTTTGCCCTCATTTACTGCCAAACCCATCTTCTTAGACTCCAGTTCAATAGCACTAAAGGCAGCAGTGACATCTCGTTTGGTACGCCCTATGATGTCGATGTCGTCAGCGTACGCAAGCAACTGGACACTTTTTTGAAAAATAGTGCCATTACGATGCACTCCCGCCTTTCGCAGAACACTCTCCATGACGAAGTTGAAGAGGTCGCATGATAAGGGATCGCCTTGTCTGAAACCTCGCACGGTATCGAAAGGTTCGGAGAGGTCCATTCCTACCTTGACGGAGCTGCAGGAATTGCTCAACGTCATTCTGCATAGCCTTATCAGCTTAGCAGGTATACCGAGCTCAGACATTGCGGCAAAAACACGATCCCTTATGGGGCTATCGAAAGCAGCCTTATAATCGACAAAAAGATGGTGTGTGTCGACTTGATTTTCGTGGGTCTTTTCCAGGATTTGGCGTAGTGTGAAGATCTGGTAAACCACATTAATATTCATTTTTTCCCATATTCACTCTTTCTAGGGCATTATGAAATCGAAAATAAACACCGAAATATATTCCTTTGAAGGCAGTCCGGGTGTTCTTTCAATACGTAGGCCAGATTGGAATATGACCGGTGAATACACATGTTTTGTACAGACATTCGAGTCAACCGATAAACGAAGTAGTCGCCTACAAATAATTGGTAAGACATTTTCAAGGAAACCTTATCTATTCATGTACATTAAAATTGAATATTTTAGTTCCTGAATCGGATTTTCTACTTGAAACTAAAATGGATGGTGCTCGAGAAAATGTCGAAGTCATGTGTGCCGTACAAAATGTATTTCCACAGCCAGTGCTGTCAGTTATGTAAGTGAAATTCAATTAAAGATTTATAATCAACAAGATTTATAATAACAATTTATACAATACAAGAATATTATTATAAATTCCATTTTTAACTAACAACATTTCATATTTCATAATTAGCAGATTTGATACAAAAATTTTGGATTCCGTATTAACACAAATGGACCAAAATGCCAGTGGCCTGTATAGTATGACAGTTAGAACGCGTATACCTAGAGATAAATTGGAATCACCCACACCGATAACATGTGCATTTTACCTACTTGGTACGAATTATACTAAAAGACGGGAAACTATTTTCTATGGTAAGTAGAGGTAAGAGGCCAGTCAAACTTTCCTCAGTGAAAACATTTTTTAAATTATTATCGTTTAAGTTAATACGGGAGATAAATTGTATGAGCATTGAAAGCATGTTTATTCTTTTATCTGGTCACTTTAAATGAAATTAAATAAAGAATGCAAGTAAAATTAATTCCAGCCAACTATATAGTACGAATAAGTTAACAAGCGTGACTCTAAACGTATCACCTTTGACTGTAGAATCATTACCATTATCGTTTTTGTAAGGCTTTCTACCCTGGATGTTAAATACGATTTTCGTCCTTAGAACTTACAGGTGTTTGCTCTGGATTATAGTATGCGATACATCGATTGGGTGCACCGTGTATGTGTTTAATGGTGTTTGATTTTTCTGCAGATTTTGAAGATGCCAAATACTCATACATAATAACATCGATATATTCCATACTGACAGTCAGAAAGTTAGCCGATTCATACTCGATCTGGAAAACGAATGTTTGCGTAATCTGAGATTGCAAACTGATTTTCTTATAAGATATTGTGATGTAACTCCGCTGAATTTCTTTAGGGTATATGGAGAAGAGGAGAAGTTGAGATATTAGAGTACATCTACTGTGATTGTACAACCCTCGCTAGAAAAAGATTGAATGGCATGGTTAGGCAAGTCTTCGGTGGTTTGAACTCTTTGTTGGAAGCCAATGTTCAAAGGTTTATTGTGTAATTACGCGGGCTAAGCTTATCCTTTTTTTCAATTTTACCAATTTGCTATCTCTCTCTAGCTACATTTTCTAACTTATTCATCAAAATTAGCGTGAAAATATTGACCTCCATTTGAATATGTTGATCTTCTTGTGAATATATTGATCCCCTGTGTAAATATGTCCACATCCGTTTAAATACATTGATCTTCCTTATCACGTTACGAATATCTAATTGCGGAGAAGGCCGATAAAATTACGGAAATCGTCAAAGCCAACACAACAGTGCAAGTAAGCTCAGACTAGATTGTCCACAATAAAACTGAGTACAAAGACAAGATCAATGTAATGAAATTAGTAGTAGTAGTAGATTCATAACGGATGATAACTGGAGATGAATGGTAGCTTACTCATGATAAACTCCAAACTAAACGAACATGTTTGCAATATTTTAAGTTAAAACAAACGTTAGCCAAGACGATACGGTATTGATCGTTAGAAAGACGTTTAATTAGATTGACAGGGAATCGTTAACTGTGATGACTTACTGATCTCAAATAATCGCTTTGGCTTTGGCTAATAGGAAAGGAGTTGTATTTCATTAACGTCCAGAAGACTTATCATGAATTTGATCATGATGAATCCACGAGCCCTTTTGTATGGTAGGAATTTTCCATTTAATCGATGCGTATTTGATCTAATGAAGCCGCCGTAGTCTAATAGGTAGTCTGTTGGCTTATTAGATGAAAGGCCCGAGTTCAAATACCAAGTCAGACATCAAAATAAAAATATGAAGAATATTTCTTCGGCGACTTCCTCTCAGCAGATTTCTGGCAAAAACTCTAAGAGTATATAAAATGGCCATGAAAAAACTTCTCAAAAATCTGTCGTTCGAAGTCTACTATAAACTGTAGGTCTCGTCACTCAAAGTGGAAATGGTGTTGTTAAAATAATAAACAAAAGCTCCAAAAACAAAACAGCGCACTGTTCACGTGATCAATGAATGAGTAGAAAAATATACCAACAAGAATAAAGGATAAAAAGACGTAAATAACCAACAACAACATGAAGGGAACAAAGAAGTAAACAAGAAACAACAATGTGCAGTATAAAATAACGAACAGAGAAATAACCCAACAACAACTAATCTACCTGATCAAATGTAAACAAGAAACAACAAAAATAAGAATAGGTTGTTTACATTTTTAGAATATTCCCGAAGGACGTCATCATCCTTCAAGGGCATTCATCACACTAAAGATCCAGTGATATAAAAAGCAAGCCAAAGCGAGCAAAGATGATTCAGAGTTGGAGTTTGAATTGAATCGTGTAAGACGACGTCACGTTGGTTGAGAATTAAAATCTATCGTGGATTCAGAGTTCAGAGTTTGAGTTGAATCAGTCGTGTGTGCAGACGGCACGTTGTATTCGGAGTGTGAATTAAGCTAGTCGTGTATAACAACATTACGTTGGTTGAAGTGATAAATCTTTAGGTTGTGTGCAGACAAGTTGCGTCTGAAGGAAGCATTTGTTAGTGTAGTGCTTACAAAAAGGTTGTGAGCGGAGAATAACTAGCGAAAATTATCGTTGTATACGTAGAATAAACTGGAACAGTGGCACAAAAGTTGTGCAGATAATAAAGAATTCATCAAAACTAAACACATATTTATTTTTACTTTATTAGCAATCTACGAACTCATATTTTTAACGTTTTTAAAAGGTAAAAACGTAACAATATGTAAGTGGTGTGAGAAGAGAGGTGATAATATTATCTGAAGGGTTGTACTATAGTTTTAAATTTTTTCTGTTTACTACAACGTTTCAATTTGAATTTCTTTTTTAATTAATTGCGTACGATTTATAGGCTATTTAATGTAGTAGGAGGAACATCATTATCATTTATTTTTTGTTTATTCGCAAATGATAAAATAATTTTTATTTTCCATTACAGATAAAGCAACAAATATACAACGTAAATGGACAACTGTCGCTGTAGTCATGTCGATCGCATCTTTAGCTTTAAGCAGTTAGTTTCGATAATTATAGTCATTAAATATATTATAAATTATTATATTAAAGAAAAACAAAAAAACCAAAAAAGTATATTTGTGTTCGTATAGGATATTTCTATTTAGAATTTTAAATGAAAATGAAAATGAAAAGAAAAAAAAAATGAAACAAAAACAAAAACAAAACAAGAAAAACGTAAAATAAATTTTGCGGTATTTTTAACGAAAGTGCTTATTTTGTAAATGCATGTAAATGTAAGAAAAAAAAAAAATAATAAAAAACCAAAAAACTGAAAATTTAAAACAAAACTAAACTAAAAGGAAAAACCAAATAACTAAATGAACAAAAACAATAGAAAAACTCCTATAAAGAAGCATTTTATCTAGTGTAACATAAAGACGATTATTGCCAAGGTTTTTTTTTCTTTTACAACATATTCAACATGGATAAGGAGAATGGTGGGAGGGTGTTTTTATTTTTTTTATTAAATAACCTCAGGTTGCTAAACAACCTTTAAGACAGTGTAGTGTGTAGTGTGCCAGGCAGTAAAATATTTACACATACATACATACGCAAGCTTACACAAACAAATTTACAAATTCCTTTATATTCCTATGTATTAGTCTGCAACGTTTTATCGTTTACAATACTTTTAAGGTTTCATTACAAAATGAAAAGCCCAAAAGCCGTGTTGGATGAGTTTTCTTTTACTTTCTTTTGTATTGTTTTGAATATGTATTGTTTCTTCTTACAGACACACATACACACACACATACACACACACACATACACATACACAAAATACATTTTAAAATAACTCTGTTACACATATTTTGTGTTTTTTTCTTCTTTCTTTTGGTTTTTAATTTAAATTGTGTAATTAGAACCTTTGGGTTGGAGGTAACCTTTAATCGTTGTGCACCATAAATAAAAAAAGGGGTGACAAGAAGTAAATGAAGTGTCGTTATTTTAAATTGAGTTTTGTTTTTTTTTTTTCGTTTGCTATAGAACTTAATGCATAAAGAAACTTTATTTAAATGTTTCTTTTTAAATAAGTAGTAATTCTTGAAACAAAACACACACACACAAAAAAATGCAAATGAAAGAAAACAAAGAAAGTCATTTAAAATTAACCGACCACCCCTACCCCTACCCCTACCGTAGAAACGCAACAAGAAGGCTTCAAGAATATTTACGGTTCATATTTTTTCAGAGTATTTTTAATTAAAACTGTATTTTCGTTTAAAAATGTTGGCTTAAGTAGTTAATGATTAATGAAGGCTTTAAAAAAGTATAAGTCCTGCAATGGAGTTACAAAACCACACGTGTTAAAACTCTATTATTTAACAGAATTAAGAAATAATTTGGATTTATTGGAAAATATATCTAAGTACTGAATAGAATAGGTTTCCAACACGATTCCAACACACGTCTATCATAAAGTCTTAGTTAAAGCGCTCATAATAATAGGTTGGAGGGAGACTTTAATAATAAACCTAGTCTCTATGGCGTTATCGACATACGGTTAAGCCATCGAGTAGGTCAGTTTTGAACGAATGCCTGATACTAGCTAATATGTAGGCAATCTGTATAGTGAATGTATTCCCTCAATTTCATCCAATCCACTTCTTAGATGTGCAATATCTTTTGAAGCATTAAGATCTTATGCATCCAAAAGTTTAGCAACGAAGCAGAAAGTGTTCCATAGTTTCTATATATTACTTGCATACTCTGAATTCGCTGTTATTCCCTTCTGCAAAGGTAAATACCCAGCTTAGTTCATTGGTATTCAAACTTAACAAGCTTATGATCATCATCAATTGCTGATCGCACAAATAGTATAATAATTTGTACTTTTCCTTCAATTATTATTATTATTAATTTAAAGATAATTCACATATTTCTCTCTCATAGAAGGTGTCATTCGTATTAGCGTAGGAGATTTCTATTCAGGTGCAGTTTGCAACAAGGTGGATGTATAAAAACTCTCTCCTATTGATATGTGCAGCCCAACATTGCCCTTATGATACACAATTACTCTCCTATTGACCAAACTTGTTGCTGTTTACAATTGCTTTCTTCAGGTCAGAGGCCACTAAGTGAAGGTAGCGTCTTATTTACTTTAGTCAGAATTACGACCTAGTTTCTTACAACATCTATGTATGTTGTGGATATTTATTTTATCCATGTGGTGGGCCTTACAATTTAAAACCGACTTCGAACGACAAGATCTTGGGGAAACTTTTCATGGCGATTTTCATTTAATCTCAGAGCTTTTGCCTAAAGGTTGGTGAAGGAAAGGCGATGAACCACAGCCTCCCAGTATCTACTAGGCTACAGTGACATAATATATTCATAAAACTATTTTGTTTAATTTTTTTGAAACAAATTGTTAAGCTTCATGTTTTTCTAATATTCAGTACCAATCTGGCAACTCTTTTTTTTTTCTACCAAACAAACAAAAACGTTAAATTAACGGTTAATTAAAATACAACCCTATAGTATACTGGAAATGCATAACAGTTTCTATTTGGCAGTTCCAAAAAAATTCGCTTTCTATGATTTTCGCCTAAAAGTATGCAATGACAGTCACAGTTGTAGTAGCAAAAATACAATTTTCCCCCATATATCGAAAGGAGAGTAGCAAAATCGCAGCTCCAAGGTTTTTACAACCAACAGCAGCAGCGCCAGTAGCAGAATTAGCTATATTTCTTATTTCTTATATTATTTTTGCTGTTGTAGTGTCTTTCAATTCTCTGTGTGATGATTGTTAGTTAAACAAGATAGAAAAAAAAGGCCAGCGATTAAGTAACCAATCGAAAGCCAAACCAAACCAAACCAAAAATCAACTACTTAAACTTAAAAGCAATAAATCAAAATATTTAGTGCAAATTTAACTAACGATAACGATTTTTATAAAAAAAAAAAAAACAGAAAACATAAAATTTAAATAAAACTACAGATACCAAAATGAATTTCAACTCCGCGACTACATAATAATAAAGAAAAAAATATTAAAGGATTAAAAAGCAAAAAATAAATCAAGTTTTAAGGCAGAAAATTATAAAAAAAAAATTGTAATTTTTCACTAAACTAATTGATAAATCAATCAATCATAGCTAATATACATACTTCATCACTTGTACATACATACTTACATACATATGTACGTATGTATATGACAATATTAAACAAAATTACTATACATAAATAAATAAGTTTAAAAACAAATAAAAGACAAGAACGAATTAATTAAATAATTAACTCGAAAGTTATTTAAGTTCTCTTTGCGTGTGAGTGAGTGTGTTTGTGTGTGACAAAGTAGTGATAGAGGATCAACGTTAAGGTTACACCTAAAAAAAACGCTAAAGAAATGGCTTCCGGTGATGGTATTAGTGCTATAGATGCGGAGGTTTCATCCACATCGAATACAAAAGTGACCGAAGGTAAATAATAACTAAAACTGTAGCAGAAAAGTAAAGTAAAGAAAAAGTAAAACAAATCATTTTAATTTTCTTCGCCATTTTTCATGTTATAAAAGTCAGAAAAATCAATGAATTCGTTCAACTGACAGTAGCAGCTACCCATTGTCTTCTTATTGGAAAATGACTTTTACAGAATTCCTGTGGCAAAATTTGATGTTGGAAATGTGAAAAATAAAAAAGAGAGAGAGTGGCAAAGTGTGAATAGTTAGTGTCAGTGATAGACTCGCTCTCTCTCTCTGCTTTTTATCTCTCACTCTCTCGCTCTCTTTCTATTTCAAACAATTATATTCTCGGGAAAATTTGTTGTCATTGTTTATGTTTATGATAGTTTTTGTTGTATTTAATTTTGCATTTCGCGGTTTTGGTTGCTTCTTGAAATAACCGTAAAATTGATTTACATTTTTAATCATAATGAGTCATTAATTATTCCTATGGGATGTAGGGAAATATAATTTCAATTAATTTATTTATCAATTACAAAATAAACTTTAATTATATTTGAATTATTACCAATGGAGTACCCATAGCCTCTAGAAGGAATCGAGCCCACGAACCTCACGCTAATAGTTAAGCATACTACCCACTAGACTACCAGGGCACCCTACTTTAATATTTTATTTTTAAGTTTTCGTTCCTGCGGTGTGCTGTACAGGTAGATAGATAGAGTCTGTAACTTGTACAAACTTTCTTATCTACTTTCAGTCCACTCCTCTGAGTGAATTATGCCTTTTATAATGTCATCCCTCAAATATGAGGATATCATAAATCGTTTTGATATTTTTAACATTTCATCGCTTTCCACCTCGCCAGCATCGTGCAAATATGGATATAAGCTGTACATAACTTCGCTAACCTAGCACCTCTCCAGTATAGCAACTAATTTCTGATGTTACAATTTGTGACTCTAGTTGATCTGTTCCCCCATAGCGCCCCATATGCCTCAAGTGCTGCTCCTGTAGAGCTAGCATGTTATTCTTTAAATAGGGCATTAGCATTTCTTGCTTTTTTTTACTGCCTAAAGAATTTCCATCAAGTGCCATCTTGCTGAAACATTGTGTGTTCCTCTAAATACAAGACCTATCCTGTTCCCTTTTCGTTTTATTCACTGGTCAAAAATTCGCGTCTATTAAACAGAATGTCGGCGTTTAAAAAGAATTATTAAATTATTCTTAACATCTTTCGTAGTGATCGGTTTATAAATACATGTACTATGTAGCGTTTGCAAGTTGTAGGCGAAAATTTTGATGAGAAACTACAGAGTTTTTCACTTTCCACAGAAAGTAATCACCTTTTCTACAATCACAAGCTTTAGCATTATGGTCGATTTATTACTGCAGAATTAATTGCTAACGGTAATGTATTTTAGATCAGATCCCTAAACTGTAATTAGACTGTAGGATTCTAAAAAATCCGAAAATTTAGCACACATAAGATGATAATAATCCTAACTTTTCTTTTTCTTTGTTTACAGATGCATTGGATTCATCAATATCTGAGGTAAGTGATTAAAACTGAATTGAATCCGTACGCACTTAAGACCACAAATAAACACAATATGTTCTCTAATTGCAGAGTCAGAGTAAACAGCGTAGCAAAACGGATAAGGAACGAAAGATTGGTCATAGGCGAGTGGGAGAAGGAGGTGAGATTACTTATAAGAAAATCCAAACGTCACAAATTATGGGTTCTATACAATTGGGTATACAGCATACGGTAATTTTGAATCCTTCTTGAACATTTTCCATTGAATTGAAATGTGAAATTATTTGTTATTTTAGGTCGGTAGTTTAGCATCAAAACCAAAACGTGATTTACTTATGATGGACTTTTGGGAGATTGAAAGTATAACCTTTCCTCCTGAAGGTTCTAGCCTTACGCCTGCCCACCATTATAGTGAATTCAGATATAAAATATATGCGCCTATTGCATTTCGTTACTTTAGAGACTTGTTTGGCATACAGCCAGACGATTTTATGGTGAGTTAGTTACAAGGCACATACATACGTCGCCGACGTTTTATCTTTTAAAATGATTCGCCTTATTTTTAGATGTCGATGTGTTCATCGCCTTTAAGAGAATTATCGAATCCGGGTGCTTCCGGTTCTATATTTTATTTGACCCATGATGATGAGTTCATTATTAAAACTGTCCAGCACAAGGAGGGTGAATTTTTGCAAAAGTTATTACCAGGGTTAGTCCATTCATTAATAATGAATAATTAAACAAACATTAACTTTATTTCCATAACTATTTGCAGTTATTATATGAATTTAAATCAAAATCCTCGTACACTTTTACCGAAATTCTTTGGCTTGTATTGTTTGCAAACGAGCAATGGTAAGAATATACGTTTGGTTGTCATGAACAATTTGCTGCCTTCATATGTTAAAATGCATCTGAAATATGACCTCAAAGGTTCCACCTTTAAGCGTAAAGCAAATAAAGCGGAACGCTCCAAAAAATCACCCACATTTAAGGATTTAGACTTTATGGAACATCATCCAAACGGTATATTCCTCGAGGCTGAAACTTATTCGGCTTTAATCAAGACCATACAAAGAGACTGTACGGTCTTGGAGTCCTTTAAAATAATGGACTATTCTCTGCTGGTAGGTGTACACAATCTAGATTTGGCTACGAAAGAGAAACAAAAAGCACGCAAGCCGCGAAAAGCTTCACAATCCGACTACTCGGATAATGAAGAGGCTGCAAAAGTTAGTGAACCTCAGCCGTATGATAATCAAGATGAGGAAACGCAAAGCAATATTAATCGCAATAGGTATGCATAATGTTATTTAGAATATAAATTATAAAAATGATCATCGTAATCTTTTTTGATTTAGTTTGGCCTATAGGTCCAATCGTCAACGTTTAGTCGCTCATTCTACGGCCATGGAGAGTATACAAGCCGAAAGTGAACCCATCGATGATGAAGAAGATATGCCGTAAGTTTTCTTCTTTTTTTGTTTTTTTTTTATTGTTGTTGTTGTTGTTGTTCTTATTGGTAATAACTTTGGGAACTTTACTTTCCCCGTAGACCTGGCGGTATACCTGCTCGCAGTGAAAAAGGCGAAAGACTTTTACTATTCATAGGCATAATCGATATTTTACAATCGTATCGCTTAAAGAAGAAGCTAGAGCATACTTTTAAAAGTATTATTCACGATGGGGTAAGTAGTTGTATATTTAAGAAATAGAGCGCCTCCGTTAACATAAAATCTATGTATTGTGTGCAGGATACGGTATCTGTGTGTCGTCCATCATTCTATGCTCAAAGATTTCAAAATTTCATGGCCAAAACTGTCTTTCGTAAAATTCCATCTCGTAAGTTTCGATATTTCTACAGCAATACTGGGTTTGGCAATAGAACACTGTATACAATTTGAAAATATTGAATATTAAGGGCATTTTAGAATCGCAACAAACACTTATCAGGTATGTGTCTTCTCAGATGGAATGTAATTGAGTAACTTTAAGCTTACAATAGAATTCCTCAACAGCCTATTCACTATATTCGAAAATTGTATCCAGTGTTAACCAATTTTTGTTTTTTTTTTTTGTTTAATTGCCAAAAACCACTGAAGTGAAGTAAGTAAAGAATGAATCGCTAGAATATAATTGTTTGAATGGCATATCATGCTGCTAATAACGAAATTCATGAATTCGTCTTATACTTTTTTTTTCGTTTTCATTCGTATGCACAGTGGATCTCCCCGAGATCAAAGGAAATCATAGAAAATTTCGTACTTTGGTATCCAGTTATATAGGTAAATGAATAAAGAATGATGATGATGATGATGATAAATGAATGAATAAATGAATATGAATAAAGAATAACCACAAAGTTGAACAAGAGTAAACAAATAACAAATAAAAAAAAGAAAAACAAGAAAAAATAAGTTCCAAAAACGTTTTCACAATCATCTGTCCATATTGTTGAACCCAATTCATTGGAATTCGCATCGAATGAAGATTATGAAAACGATTTATGCGTATGTGCTGTTGTAATAAATAAATAAGAGAAAAAACAACACACTTTTAGTTCTTCACTTTGAAGATTTAAAAGATCAATTGAAATTATAAAGTCCATTTTGTAAATTTTACATATTTTACATTGTCATTAAAATACATTTGCAATGAAGTTTAATTTTTTTTTTAATTTATTTTGTAATTATTTGCTTGCTTTCTTAGTTTGTTCTTGAATGAATCACAAGTGAAAAAAAAAATGGTGAGGTTTTGGTCAGCCATGGTCGAATGGCCAAAATCTCTCACATTTTTTGAAATTGAAATTGAAATGAGAAAAAATTGTTGCACACACACCCACTAATATTGATTTAAATAAATAATTATAGCGCTTAAACATTCACCGTCGAAAAGAAAAAGCCTCTCGAAAGCAATACAACGTTCCATAGACAGTGAAAATGAGCAGAGAGGTACAGTATCTGATGGTGTTTGTCCGTTGGAGAAACTCTAATTAATAATACGTCCACTTTGTTGTCTCTATTTCTTTTTTTAGAAAATAGTCATACACTAGCCCATGCGGCGGCGTCTGCTGTGCATGCAAATAAAAAATCACATCCTTTGAATAAAGTCTTGACCGCCCATAATACGGCTGGCGATGAAAGAAGTTCTGGGCATGCAGCCAGTTCTAGTTCGGCTGCAGCGAAAAATGTCCAAGCACCACCGGTTAAACAACGTTCGACTGCTGCCCCTAGTAGCGGTTCGACACTAAAGGCCAAAGTTCCACCTCCAGTACCGCCAAGAGGATCACCACGTAAACGTGATAGTGATGCTTATCAGCAGCAGCAGCAACAGGAAGGCGGATCGTCAAGAGCGCTCTCCACCACTCCAGGTATACAAAAGAAATCGAAAAACATCCAAAGCTTAGTGAACAAGTTTTCCAAATCCCCGCACAAAGACACCTTAACAGTACCACACGACTCACCACTGCCTCGTTTCGGGGAGCAACGTTCGCCAAGCAATGTCCGTGATTGGCTAGAACTGCATGACTTATTTGAGGCATCTCCAGTGCCAGCACCAGCTACAGTATCTCCCCCATCCCCACCACCACTACACCGAACACAAGCACCACCTCAATCCCAAATAGAAGCCTTAAAGAGGACACGCAAAAATTCAGAGGTTTCATCTCAAGTATCCATCAATAAGCCTCAAATTGCGGCCATACAAAAGCTAAAAGTTCAACGTAAAGATTCTGTGATATCTATCACGTCTAGCAACTATTCGGCAGCGAGATCACGTGCTTCCCAATCGCGACCCTTGAATCATATCGATCTATTTCAGAGACAAAACAGTGGTCTTGTTTCACGTCGTTCTTCGGCCGCCTCCATTGTTTATAATTTTCCTCCCATACCTTCCGAACATAGTGAACGCAGTTCTGCACCGATAATCTCTAATCGAGAAGCTCGAGAACCACGTGCCAGTTAAAAAAAAGGAGAAACGCATGCAATATTTACGTTATGCCGACATGGCTTTAGCCGATGAGAATGATGATCAGTTTGAAGATAATCTTGTACAATCTATGCACGCCTTTGTGGAGGTTAAACGTGAATTGGAAAACACCAAACGTACACGCAAACAGCGAGTGATTCCTGCTCCAGAGGAGCCAGATCCCGAAACGGAATTAAAATTAAAACGTCGAAATCTTAAACCGGTTTCCGCAAACAGTGGTGATGGTGTCAACAAGACACGTGCACACAGAGTGCGAACAGCAAATAAGCCTGAACCTAAAATGAAATCGAAAAATGTACCTTCAACAATATCCGAAGGCTTTGCATCTAGTTACACACTCAATCCTCTATCCTCTAATAGTAGACGTAGTAGTTTTGTTGAATTTTAGTTAAAACAAGAAAAACAAAAACGCTTTACTTCTTACACCTGCACCGCAAACAGCCATCCTAATCATACATATAAACTACACCTATCCCTATTCTAAACATGTACCATATATTCCAAAAACATTCTTGATCATTAATTTGTTGTTAATCTGTTGAGACATTTGTTATATTGTTGTTGTTTTGTTGTTTGTATTATCGTATTACCTATCAGAGTTGAATCTAATTTCATGTATTTTCTCATTACTATTATCGCTAGGCACAACGCCATCCTGCAGTTCGACACCACCCCCTGCCTTTGATGATATTTCCGAGGACAATAGTTATAATAAACATAGTTCCTCAACGATTTCAAGGCGATCACATCAACAACAACACCATCAACAGCATCAGCATCATCATCAGCAGCAGCAACACCACCACCATCATCAACAAAAACAACAACAAAAACACAACCACCACCAACAACAAGAACAGCAGCAACAATCCCAACATCAGTCATATGACACATCAACATCGTCTTCGTATCATGACCACCGGAAAATGAATGTGGGTCCTGCATATCGTAGTTCATCGTCTTCACAAAAGGATGACATGGTCAGGTGAGTGTACCAAACCAGTCTTTCTAGTCATAGTTTCTAGTTTCACACTGTTGCGCGTATTTAAAATCGTGTATGTAAAGCAAAAAAAGAAAAATATTATGGTGCCAAAGAAGATAGTTTTAATTACAAAAGATTTCAAATGAATTGCAACGGAGACTACGCTTCTCTACTTTGAATCTCAAAAGATGCGACTTTGTCCATTCAATTGATTGTTTTTTTTTTTTTTTGGTGAGGTATTTACTTGGCACACGGAAATTGTCTTCCCCAAACACCATAATATTATATTCTTGCGGAACATACATACATACATAAACAGTGTATTCAGTAGGATTTTAGTTATTATTTTCAAGTTATATTGCACACGGTTTGCTACATCTGAAAGGCACCAAACGAAAAAAAAAAACCAAAAAACAATACCCAAACGAATTTAGGTCACATGACAGGATCTTGAAGATAACAAAAAAAGAAAGAGATACTGAAAACCAAAAAGAAATATTTGCAATCCCTCCTCATAAGACTCATCCGGTAGTTGAATTGATTTTATTTATATTTATATGATTTTAGTGTATCCGAAATACATTTAGACACCTATTTAGCCGTAGATACATCATCGAGTAGTCATTATGGTTCAAGAGGCGGCTTAGCCTGGACACCACCAGCATCTGGTGAAGGTTCAACACCTACATGGACCGAGGGTACACCGAGCTTTACCGACTCAAGTTCTAGTGGCGATTTCGGTGAGTAACAAAACAAAAATAACCTTCAAAACACCTTTACAAACAATCTCTTGCTACAATCTAATAAACAATTCTGCACTTCCACTAATCAAGAACACACGTTTCTAATCACTATGGTTGTTTAGATGATAATTCATTAATTTCAGAACATTTCTCTCCAATAAACTCATCGAAAATGGATCGCTACAAGCCAACAGTTGAAGATGCAATAAATTCGCTTTCAGCGGAAATCGTTAATGATCGCCATTGAAATTCTACACGTGTGATGACTACTTAAAATGATGAAATGAAATTGTAAAAAAAACACAACAATTTAGGAATGCAAATTCAAAAAAAATAACAAATTTAGATAAATTATTTAAAAGGAATTATTTTATGATTATAATTTTGAATACAACAAACAAACAAACAAACAAACAAACAGAGTACATACATACTTATGTACATACAAATATAATACAATAGTTTGAAGTTGGTGTTTTGCTTATTTTAATTATCAGCGAAATAACAACAAAAATACAAGAAAAAAACAAAAATAAAAATAATAAACAAAAACATACATGTTCACATTAAGAAAACAACATTGTTATACATACATACATACTAAAAGGTGATATCATTTAAACAATTTACATACATACATACATGTTCCCACAGTACGGGAATTGTAAAACGAGATGAATTATGTTAAATTAACATGGAAATTAATATGGAAAATGAATGTGAATGTACATACATACATACAGACAAACAACATACAAGACATTACTGACTGGATATTAGAAACCAGCAAACGGAAAAGGAAATTCTCGAAAAGATATTTATTCCAATACTTTTTTTTTTGTTATTATTTTTAAATTAAGCTGCAAAAGATTTAAAGTTCTATTACATAAATTTAATACGTTTTCTTGGTCATATTATTATGATTGAAATGAATGAAATGATTTCAATAATTTAGAAATCTTGTTTAAATGTATATTTATTGCAATACTAATTAATATATAATCTTACATTTATTTTTATATTTTTATTAAATAAATACAAAAAGATAACGAAAAATAAAACCCTTATATATGTAACTAACTAAACCTTTCTATTAAACTAATATTTCGAATTAATATTTATAAGCCACCTCCCTCCCTCTCTCCTTTGATTTTTTTCTTGCCATTTCATTACTGTTTATAAATTTCGTTCTTTAATTATTAAATGTTGTTTAATATTTTTAATTGAATTTAAAACAAAAGCAAATAAAGAAATTATTAAAACAAAATACAAAAACAACAACAAAAAAAAAAGAATAAAGATGAAGAAGAAATAATTAACTAAACATTTAAATATTTAATCATACTGTTTATGGACAAATAATGAATGAATTTCATAACCTTAAATGCATATACAAATTAAAAATTAATTAAATCTTGATGTTACAATAATTCAATTCCAATAATTATTATTATTATAATAATATTAACCATAACCATTATAGTATTTATCCATTATAAAGAAACAAAAATTCTAAAAGTTCTGTGTGTAGTAGCATTTCATCATACGCCATCATTATTTAAAGTGAAATTATATTCCTTTCTTAAAAAGAAAAACTTTCTGTGTAATGTCTTTTGAGATATGAAAAGAATTTTTTTAATTCGTTTCCATTATAAACCATCATTATCATTGATAAGTCATAAAAATATCGTACAATATGTGCCAACAAAATTAATTTAATGTTTGCACTTTCAATTTGAAAATTTGATATGAACTCATTACATATTTATTTATTTCCATTAAAAAATGCACACAGAACACTCTGCTGAAAATACTCATGAAATGTGTTTTTGAAAGTTTTTATTGTTTTAGTTCAATTATAACAAAGAATATCTAAACTATATTAAAAACAATGAAAATATTGTACAATAATTAAAATATTAATCCAAAAATGGTATATGATTGAATGTGATTTAATAATAAATAACCTAACCATAAAAATATCAAACAATTTAAGCAAAATAGAAATTCGAAACTGGAAACTTTAATTAAAGAGAACAAATTCTAACTTCCCATTTATATTTGTTGTGATGATTAATTGTATTAATAAATTGGTTCATAAAATATAGAAATTCAATTTTTGAACATTGATCTTAAACATTTATAAAGAAAAACTAAACAAAAAAGCAAAAAAAACATACATACATACTCTTTAATATCATAAATATACTCTTAGCTAAAATAAAAATTAATTATTTAAAAGCCATTAACAAATTTATAATTAAATATTTAACAATACAAGTCCGTGGCAAAAGAAGAAAATAAAATGAAAGAAAAAAATATGTGTATTGAGAAATATAAGAAAATTTAGTAAATAAATTGAATTGAACAAAAGAAAAACTGTTACATTATATAAATAAATATTATATTATTCTGAATTTAAAAAAAATATTATATATTAATATATTAATGAAATGCAAAATAAACAAACAAAAACATAATAATATTCCAAAAAAATAAAAATAAAACAAAATGAAATAAATCACTTTGAATTTGAATTATTTTCCAATTTAGACACCCTCTTTCAGCATAAAAAAAGAAAAACAAATAAAAATGCATTTGAATTCTGTTTGATTTAAAATCTGCTTTTTTTCATTTTTTTTTTATTATTATTATTATTTTCATTACGCTTATACAATATTTTTGACTATGGAATTAATTACCAAAAAGAAATTATAATAAAATGAAGTTCATGTTTCCTTATGATCCAGTTCAATACGTTGTTTTATTGTTTGTTTCCGTGTTTGGTTGTTTGTGTAATTTTTATAATTTAAAATAGAATAAGCACTAGCTTTGTATACATATACATATCTTGTCTATTATTATCATTATTTTTTTTTTTTTTTTTTGTTTGTCTGAGTTTAAGCATTGACAAAGTCATACTTCAATGTAAAGTTGTTTATTTTTTATAGCATTTATACCACTTGTTTGCCCATTTCATAAAGTTTAAGTAACGTAAAACTATAACGTCTTGTTTGATTATAAAATTAAATTAATTTTACTATTGTGTATCCTTCATAATGGCTTTAATGTCCTCGGCATCTAAGGTTTCGTACTTCAGAAGAGCTTCGGCTAAAGCTTTATGTTCTTTTGCGTGTTTTCGTAATATTGCCTTGGCCCGTTCATAGCTTTCATTGAAGAATGCGTTTAATTTCAGCGTCTACAGCTTCCACAGTGTTGGGTCCCAAAGCCTCATTCGGATATAGCCCTTTGGAGCTTTCAATGGTTCGTAGGCCCACTTTTTCCGACATGCCCCAGTCTTTAACCATATGTGTAGCTATAGATGTTGCTTGTTTTAAATCACTACTGGCACCTGAAGTTATTTTGTCCGCTCCAAATATTAACTCCTCAGCCGCTCGTCCTCCCATCATGGTATCCATCATAGCCAACAGTTGTTGTTTTGTCACATGATAACGTTCTTTCTCAGGTATATAAGCTGTGTGACCCAATGAAGGTCCTCTTGGCATAATGGTGACTTTATGCAGAGGATGGGATTCCTAATTTATTTGTATTTGTAGATATTTTTTTGTGTTAGATGTTTGTTGGTCTTTTTATTTTATTAGAACATGTTTACTAACCTTGGTATAATAGGCCACTATAGCATGACCACCTTCGTGATAAGCAGTTATAAGATTCGCTTCTTCGTCGGGCAAGCGTGCTTTACGTTCAGGTCCCATTAAAACTTTATCACGGGCAGTTTCTAAATGTTTCATTGTTACAGTCTCTGCGCCATCAATAGCCGCTCTGAGAGAAAATATTTCGGTTTTTTTTTGTTTAATTAATTACTTATGCAAAGGTTAACACACAACATAAACACTTTTCGATTATAAAAGCAATTAGAAACTTAAAAGCAAATAAACCTTAATAACAAAGCACATTTTTAAATTCCAAATTTAAATTTTAATTCAAAAGCCTATTTATTATTGTTCGAAACTTATAAGTGTTAATTAAGTAATAAAATATGCCCAAACTAAGGACCTTACGCAATAATTTCTAACATAGCATAATAACATAAAATATTAATTAAAAAAAGAGAAAGAAAACTTTTATAATTTGGAAAGAATTCAAAGCCTATTGGAATTCAAATCCTATTGGAGATCAAATCCTATTAGAATTCTTATAAACTTCTAAACTACTTATATGTCAAACAGAATTTTACCACTTACCTTAAAGCTGCTTGATTAATCATATTTTCTAAATCAGCACCCGTAAAACCAGATGTTCCTCTAGCTAACATATCTAAATCAATTTCATCATGTAAAATTTTTGAGAGATACAATGTAATGATCTCTTTCCGTCCTGAGAAATCGGGCGTACTTACAACAACCTTTATTAGAAGAATGACAAACTGTAGGAACTTGTCTTGAATGAAACCACAGAAAAAATAAACTAACCTCGACATCAAAACGACCCGGCCGTAAGAGAGCTTGATCTAAATCATCACGTCTATTGGTGGCACCCAGTACTATAACGCCAGCATTCTGATGAAAACCATCCATTTCGGATAGCAACTGATTTATAGTTTGATTGGCATAAGGATGTAAAACTGAGTTAGTACGTTTAGCGCCTACTGAATCAATTTCATCAATGAAAATGACACACGGAGCTCGCTGTTTGGCTGCCTCTAAAAATGTTTAAAATATAAAATTATGAATAGATGTTCAATATAAAAATATAAGAAATAATTAGAAACTTACTAAACAAATCACGTACACGTCTGGCACCCTGTCCAACCAAAACTTCATCAAATTCAGGACCGGCAGCATGGAAGAATGGTACATTAGCTTCTCCAGCTACAGCTCGAGCCAACAATGTTTTACCAGTACCAGGTGGCCCGACCAACAAAACACCTTTTGGTAATTTACCTCCCAAATTCGAAAACTTTTCGGGATTTTTAAGAAATTCAACAACTTCTTTCAATTCCTGTTTGGCTTCATCGCAACCCTTAACGTCTTCAAAAGTAACATGAATTTCCTCAGGATCTACTTCAACCTGATTGCCTAATTGTATACTTTAGTATAATGGAAAAGAATAAATGAATAAATTCCAATTTTTATTAATATGTACAATATTAATTTACCGGAACATGGAGCCATTGGAGGAAGAGAACAGACTGATGAAGATGCCAATGAATACGACAATTACTAACAATTGCTGAAAGACCTAAGTTTTTAAATAAATAATCCACTAATTTATTATTTAACGCAGAAGGGGCTAATAAAGCATACCTTCAGATATTTCATAGTTTTGCCAGACTTTGGATGATCTTCGGAATTAATAGCCGCCAAATAACCCTCAGCAAAAGCTATTTTTATATTCGATTCTTGACTTTTTTCTGTGCCACCTTCTGACGATTTCTGAATTAGTTTCTTTAAGGTTTCCGAACTATTTGACAATTCATTTTCCAACTTTTGTGGATTGCCACTAAAAGCTGTTCGCAGGCGAGATGCCACTGTAGGATTACGCTTCAACTCAGCAGCTATGGAACGATCTGTCTTAAAACTACGTACAAATTTTCTACGTCCAACCAAATACACATACAAAGTATGTCATTAAAATTGAGAATATAATTATAATTTTTAGATTGGATTTAGGAATTCATTGACTTTTGGATTTCTCTTTAAAGAGAGAAAGAATTGCGATGAATTTAAAAAGTTTAATTATTTAAAATTTTCCAAACCAAGTTAAATTTTGACAGAATTGGAATCCCCAGTCTAGAATTCGAAAATCGAAATTTACAAGTTTTATTTCTACTTACAATTGATGTTGAGGTATTAGAGTTTGCAATAATTTGGAATACTTTTGTGGAGGCATACTTTGAGCCAAAGCATTATTGAATGTTATTTCAATTAAATGACGCGACTTCTTCCCCTTGACGCGCCTCACTTCTATACCGTCCAACTGCTGCAAATGTAAGCCCAGCATAGTTTTGGCCTTGTTCAACATATGATTTAGCCTCTCCGATTCAAAGAAGTTAATGGCGGTTGCACTATGTTGATTGACCATGTGACGCAAGTTTTGCGGTATTCTAATCATATTCTGGGCCGATGCTGTCATTGCCGCTGACTTTGTAGACAAACTGTGTGCATCGCGTCTTTTGCCCGGTTGAGCTCTGCTGGTATTGTACGTTCTCCCTGTAACTGAACCACTTTGCACTTTATTTTTATTTGCTGTATAATATTGATGAGTAGGTTTACGGCCAAAGTTTCCCAAATACAAATAGGGCTATAAGATAAACCATCAATTAGTGATTTCCTCTATATCGAAATCAAAATAGATAGACTGATAGACTTACCAAAGAATGTGTATAAGCACAAAACATTTTCTGTTTTTCTTAACTAAATTTGTAAAATATTTAATTTAATTTTAGTTTTTTTTTCTACTAAATCTAGGAAATCCTTCAGAGCCAACAAAGATAATTTACGCGATGACAGCAAATATGTCATAACCGATTACTCGCGCCCAGCTGTCAAAAGAACATCTCTGTCTTGGCTCTTATCAAAAACTAACAGTGAACCAACACTGCTTCTTGATTTTTGGTCAATTTCAGCAAACTTTAAACGAAAAATATAAAAAATAAAAATTTATTTCCTTTTTAGTATGAGATTAGAAAAATATATTCACGAAAATTTAATTATTTCAAAAATGACATTAAAGTCATGGCATAAAATCAAAAAAAAATAAACATTTTTTCAGTGTAACAATTGCTTACAAACTTGGCAGCATTGTGTGAGATTTGTTTATATTTTGCATTTGCAGTATTGCTCTTCAGTCGGTTCAATTGTGAAAGAAATTGTGCTTATTAAATAGTTATAAAAATAATGACAATTTTATATAAAGTTCAAAATCCTGGAGGTAACAAAGATGGCCACCTATTGCTCAACTGTGTCTTGTGCACGATTTCGTGCAAAAATCTTGTCGCCTTTTGCGTACACCAGGGATTAGAAAGCACCATTTCTGTTTGTGACATAGTGACACCATGGCAAAGTTTTAAATTGAATATTTCTAAAAATATTGTGACTGTTTTAGAATGGAATCAAACAGGCGAGCTCTTATTGGTCGGCTATAATAATGGCTATTGTGAGATTTGGTCCACCAAGCAACATGCCATCAATAGTTGGATTATGCTGTACAAAGCCAATTTGCCCTGTGAAGAAATACTGAGCGGCAAATTCTTCCACAACGGCAAGAAAGTATATTTTAATACACACAAAAAAGATTTGCAAGCTTATTCGGATAAATTCGAAAGAATGGATTTTAGACCCACGCTAACTCACTTTGGGAATACAGCTGTAGAAGGAGTCTTTGTGATGACTGCCTCCGGATTGTTGGGAGCGTTTGTTATACCCAAACTACAGCCTTCAGTAGATAATCTGATTGCGGGCAATTATGTTGTCTCAGAGCTAAATGTGTACACCCACTCTATAGCGTTGTCGCGAAATTTTATTGCCCATTGCAATGTTAATTGGTGTCCCACTGGTTGTTTTAGTGTGGCCGTCAACAATTGGAACGAACCTTTAATAAACTGCTATAAGGTTAGCCTTGAAAGAGAGTCAGAGGATGGAGTATCCATAAAATGCAGTTCATTGGCGAGTATATTCCTAACAAAAAACGATGTAGACAGCAAACAGGTATCACACTTGCGTTGGCGTACTATAAATGGTGAAGAGATTTTGTTCGTCGTATACGACTGTTTAGAAGGCAGCTTCATTGAACAGTGGATACTAACTAAGAAACATCAGGCTGTCCACAAACTTTTACAGAAGAATAAAAGTGACTTTGTGCAATGGGAACAATGGGAGATATCTGCAAGTATATCGCTACCAGCGAGAGTCAATGATGTTTGCACGACCAAACTATCTTCGGAGGTTATGCTTATTTTACTTACTTTGCGTGACAACTCCGTACAAGTTTTGGAAATGGGTTTGAAAAAAATCGGCTCCACGGTATTTGAACGTATGGCTGAAGAGCAACAACGCTTATCGTGTAAACTTTTAACTGCGGACGTAACTTACTTAAACCAATTGCTGGTCGTGTTTGATAACTTTGGACAAATGTATGCCATGCAAGTACCCACTAATCATTATGATAAAAATTTTAAAATGAATCCTCTATCGCTGCCAGTAGCCTTATTAGAGTACAGCATTATTACTGGAATCGATGCAAGCGATATTATAATGTTAAACCTGCCTAACCTCGAGATGATGGCCGAGAAACTGACTGAGAACTTTACACGACAGCATAATTTCACAAGACAGTTCTATTATTCAAATTTTCTATCGTTAAAAAGTAATCTCTGTCGTATACAATCGAAACAACAGGATTTTGATAATCTTATTACTCTACACTCAATATCAATAGCATTTAAATCACTGTTACGTCCTTCCGATCTGAGTTCACAAGATAAAGGCCCCGCTGAAAATTTGTCAATGATACTCTCCGATCCTAATCCTCAATACAATGATGTGGACAAAGTTATATGTGTGGTAGATGCTAAGGACTTTACCGTTGAGCCGGCAACATTGCAAAGTCTACAGCAACTAATACAGTGGGTAGCCGATTTAGGCTTGAACATACTTAACAAATTGCCAGAAGAAATTATGAAAACTAAATTTAATAAAAAACATGGATATGACATTAGTCGTGATATGATAGCCATTGGCAGCATACGAGAATTACTGGTCATGATACGCATATGGGGCCTATTAAATACACAGTGTTTACCCATTTACACCAAGTCTGTAGAAAATTTTGATGTATTACCTGTACTCTTCAGACTTTTAACCCGGCTTTATCAGAATCCTAATGAACCCGATGATGGTCTGTTGGATGATTGCAGCATCCTGTCAACACAAGTCTTAATATCTAATCGCCAGTTGAATACTCCGACAACATTATTAAACAGTCATGCCACTGCTAAACTGTTTCCATTCGTTTTCCAAACATCTGTTGAACCTCTAGCTCTCCAGGATCTGCACTACGATGAAGTGGTATTTGCAAATAGCCTTCGGGACGATGTTAGCAACTTACATTTGGGGTCTAAAGTGAAATCCGTAAGAAAATGCGTACGTTGTGGCTTTATCAACAATATTAATAGAAACACCAAGACATCGGCTTTAAAAGCCTGGTACCAGAGATGGCAATATTGCCATTGTGGTGGTTTTTGGCTAACAACATAGATTTTTTAGTTTTAATTTTGACAATAAAGTTTTAGTTTTAGAAGAATGACAACGGAGGTCTGATAAACATATTTTGGATTAAAGAATAAGTGAATAACTATTAAATTGATGGCCTGAATATTGATTTACAATCCTTGTTTAGTTCAAATTAGTTTTTAATTAACACACGTTCGTTTCTCGGCCTATGCAGTTTATTTTGCGACGTTTCTGTCTCGTGGAAGATTCCTATCTTGTATAAGTCCCTATACGACTGTGGCGAACTCCTTACGTTAAATGGTAAATGGTGTTAATGGTCTTTTGTAAGGATTAATGCTGCACAGTAGCTTGGTTTATAGCATCTATCAGCCGAATATATTTGCTATCTCAAATACCTAGCTAGCCCCGCTTCCTCAAATGCGGATTCTTACCCAATTCTCGTTACCAGTCATGCTGCCCTACGAGGGATTGAGTTGGTTAGGAGTACATAAGAGTCCCTGGACAAGATCGGATCTGGAACGATATACATAGTTGACACTTTTGCTAAACTGGTATCCCGATCTCTCCAATCTACTAACTGTATGGATTATGGTTAGAGTTTGGTTGTGATTGGAGTTTGATTAGATAGAGGGATACGGTGTAGCCATGAGCATTAAGTCGCTTATTGACTGATGTTAGAATCGGCTTGTTGCTGGAGTCTGATAAGTCCTCCGTAATTGTAGTGGCAGTGTTTGACAGCATAGATTAGGGTTGGATCTTAGCAGGACTATTGTAGAAATGAGCAAGAGTTGACCACATTGGCGCATTTCCTCTGTAGCTGTCTAGCCGTTAGTAGAAGAAGAACGGGTGGGGGATTTTTCAAATTCTTCGGAGGATTTGTAATGGAAATGAAGTGACTAAAGAGTGTCAGTTCATGCCCGCAGTAACTGATCAGACTTCTGTTCGTATTACCTTTAGATGCTTTGTTGTTTATATTATGTCTCATTCAAAAAAGTATAAATCTACACATTTTTTTCTTAAAGTGTACAACACTGCCAAATACATACATACATCCATATGTATCTACAAAATACGCTTTTGTAGAAGCACTCTGTCAGACAGCTGATTGAGTCCAGCAAATTTGCTTTGCTCTTTAGCCGGTAATTGTTTTCTTATAAAATTTAATAGAAATTGTGTAATTTCTTTTAATCGAAATTCAAAGATGAATTCACCTGAACCTATGCAAAGACAACAGCATCCCTTGGTAAGCAACGTGATTCATAAAATCGAAAATAAATCATGATGACATTCCCTATTCATTCCCTTGCAGGCAAATTATCAATTTTCTTCCGAAGAATTGAGAGTATTTCGTGAATGTAATTCTGAATCGTTCTTCCAACGTTCTTTGCCTTTAGGTACAGCATTCGGTGTGGCGGCTTATTTTGGTGTCAAGCAAGGATATATTCCAGTAAGTTGGGAAAATAACTCTGAAATTGCCCTCTTTGTAATTCGTGACTGCTTATTTCATGATTTTATAGCCCAATATTAAGTACGGTGCAGTGCCGAAGGTAATTGTAGGCGTGGTTTTGGGATATTTTATAGGAAAATTTAGTTATCAACGGAAATGTGCCGAAAAGATAATGGCTTTGCCCGATTCCCGTTTAGGTGAAATTTTAAGGCAACGGAAGAACCAGGGTGGCTTGTCAGGCTATGCACCTGATCAAAACTTAAGCATGGGCATGGCTTTGGGTCCATTTACACCCAACGCCAATGATGTATACACTGATGAAGATATACAACCAAAGGATAAAGGCAATGCACTTAATTTGGATGTAGAATCTAGGCCTTCATTCGCCGGACTTGATGACATCTATCGTCCTAGTTTAGATAGTAAGTGATGGTTTATTTTTTAAAGGTATTTATGGTTTCTAGCTTTACTTGCAGGCACCACCACCCAACAAGTGGATGCCGATATACCATTGGAACCAGTAAAGCCGGGTACCTAACTATGAGGAATTGCGTAGACGTAACCGTGAGGAGTATATGAAGAAACAACAGAGTCCCTATTCTCAGCCTTTGCCGCCGGAGGCACCAGTAGTTTTAAGACAACATGAAAGACCTCAGGCGCCCAGTAGTGGTAGCGACGCATCTGCTAAGAAATTGCAAACAAACAAATATGGTGATGCCTGGGTCGAGTGAGTCTGTCACTCTAATAACTTTGCAAAAAAAAATATTTTCAAACTACTTTTGAAAAGCAATTTGTTTTAATTTTAAAATAATTTATATTTTGCTAACAAAAAATCAATATGTAAGTGCTTCACTGTTTTAATATAATTTATTGTAATAAAAAAGTTCTTAAAATGTTACTGGAAAAATGGAAGCACAGCTTCTTAACAGTGATGTGATGTTTAGGTGATGTCTTCAATTGATTAAAACTGGCTGGCTATCTATCAATTCAATTTGCCAACTTCATACAAATAAGCACCCAATAGTTTAGTCTGAAAAACAAACATTAAAACGTTATTCAATTTAAATATTAATAAAAGGAAAAATAAATACTTACGCCTTCCACGTAGTTGAAGATATCAATCTTTTCATTTTGAGAATGGGCACCATCGTCACATGCACCTACGGGTATTAGGATAACATTTTTACCAGTGGCCTCTTGCAAAGTTAAGGTAACCGGTATGGAACCACCTTCGCGTGTCATATCAGGCTCAACGTTAAAGACATACTTAATGGCCTTTTTGGCGGCTTCATAATGAGGATGATTAGGATCTTCGGTCCATGGCTTGCCAGCGCTTAACAATTTTACAACCAATTTATTGGGTGAACCACGCTCAGCCCATTTATCATTCAAATATTTAGTTACACATTCGGTAATGTGGTCTGGATCTTGATTAGGCACAATACGTATGGAGAACTTGCCAATAACCTTTGCAGGAATAACAGTCTTGGCACCAGGCTCTGAAAAGGCACCTTCAATACCGTGAATAGACAAAGATGGATAGCGCCATCTGTGCATTAGCAATTGGGTTTTGTTTTCTTTATGTGGCAGTTTTTTGGCGCCAATATCGCTCCTATAGGGTAGTAAATAATAAAAAAATACAATACAAGCTTTAATAAATGTGAAAGTGATATAAATTAGAATTGATAGAATTGCAACAGAACCTGTGTAGACTGTTTTGAATACGAATTTGTTGGTTCCTATGCAACATTATTATAAGTAATAAACTATAAATCAACAATGCAATGTTTTTATAATGTATATTTACTGGCATTCATAAATTTTCAAATTAAAACTATTTTCGGTGCCAAAATATAAACAAAACAAATTTTCTTTTCCAACAAGTTTGAAGCAGACCTTTCAATTGTAACAATTTCCTACAATAACTTCATACTGTCACTAAGAGTGCTGTTGACGCTATTTAATCTTAATCTTTTATAAAAAAAAAGGTTCTACACATGATATGACAAATAAAATGTTATCTTACTTGTAATCTTCAACCTCATAATCAATGGTTTCGTAAATTTTATGTTCATTGTGTAGTAACGGGGCAATCTACAATAAATAAATCATAATTAAATCGCATTTCATACTTAAAAAAAAAAAAAACAGAAGTAAAATTTATTAGCACAAGTTTACTTACGTCTCTCTCAATACCGGGCACTTGAATATTGGTGTCTTTATCCACTAAAGTGCTTAGCAACCAACACAAATCAGGCATGGCCTCATGCACAGTACCACCGAAAACGCCACTATGCAAATCTTTTTGGGCACATTCAACTTCAACGGTATAGTAGACTAAGCCACGTAAACCATAGGTCAGACAGGGACGTTTTTTGCCCAACCAATAATTATCCGAGATGCATACGTAATCAACATTGCTTAGGAAACTATCTTTAAGGCTCAGTAACAAATCATCTAAACCAAGACTGCCACTTTCCTCCATGCCTTCTAAAACAAATTTCAGATTTACTGGTATATCAATATTTAGCTTTTGATAAGCTTCGATAGCATGAATCCAACAAAGTACGGGACCCTTGTCGTCAGAAGCACCGCGTCCATAAAGCTTGCCATCTTTTTCGGTAAGGACAAATGGTTCAGTATCCCAGCCATCTTCTTTCAGAGCTGGTTGGACATCTAAGTGACCATAAACGACAACGGTCTTCTTTTTAGGATCCTATAAATAATAAAATCCCAAAAAATAATGCAAATAGAGTTAAATTTTTTATAAACAAATTGACTTACAGTTCCCAAAGTGCCTAACAGGACCTTGGGTAAAGGAATTTTTCCACCATTTGGCAAATCCTCTTCACCAATATCGATCAGTTTCGTTTCAGCACCCAAAGCTTTCAATTTATCTTCAGTCCATTTGACCATACGATCGACTTCACCACGTTTTTCTGGCCATGCCGAAACCGATTGTATGCCTACGGCTTCTTTTAGCGTATCGATGTATTTTTTCTGATTTTCACCAATAAGTCTAAAAGGAAAATTATCAAAACAAAAGTATTTCATGTAAAAGATAATCAATCTCAACATAAAGTTTTAAAGATGAAAAATGAAAACTGCTTGTGGAGCTGACAATTAATTATCAATTGTTGGTATACAAACCAAAAAAAAAATTGTTAAGTTGCAGATAACATTCCTTTTATCTACTGGAAAAATTTCTGTTTTATTCTCTACCATATAACTTTATATATAGAAGACTTTATAAAAAGAAAATAACATGACTAAATATTATTATCACTTTCATTATACATACAGAATAATAATAATAATTTTATAATAGCAGTTGTAACCATATCAGTATGTAGATTCATGCAAACAATATTCACACAATATTTATCAGTGAGAATTGTTATTTTGTTGCATTTTGTTTATAAATTGAAACAAATGCAAACTGGGTAGATGATAGTGGAGTGGAGTTGAGTTATAAAGTTGCTTGCATATTAAAAGATAAAATTATTTTCCTTCTTTTTTAGTATACATACTCCATATTTTTTTGTATTGAAATTAAGAACTGACAATCGAAATATTTGCTTAATGTAAATATCTTCTCTGTTCACTACTCCCAATAATAAAAATATCTTTTTCTTGTGGACTTTAAAGCTATTTTACATTACATTGTATAATGCACACTCGATTTTCGGTACTAACTTAATCCTTAACCTATCAAATTGTATTATTGCGATAGTTTTGATTTAGAAAATTTTATTGCAATAGGACATATATACATACATAATATATTTTGTAATTTTACTTTATTGCAATCGGTTTTTTTTTAGCTCAGTGTTTCAGAGTGCATAAATTACCTCCTGTTGCATTTTTAATTACAACACCTAAAACCCGCGTTTACATTCGTTTTTAAACAATGTAATTTGAATTAATTGGTGTTAAGTGTATGTCAATTGTATTCAATTGATTTGATTCGCCCTTTTATTAATTTCGCTGTCAATAGGAATAGTAAATTACAATTCAATATTATACAAAAAAAAGGTATTCCCTTTATGGATTGAATTTAAAAAATAATTTAATAAATTAATGTAAACATTTAGCCTAAATGGTAACAAAGACTCTAAACTATTTAATAAAATCTATTTTTATCAGAATAAAGCAAGGAAATCTACAATAATTCTTATTTGAAATCTATAAACATTTGACCAAGTTAAAGGCACTTGTCATTATTTGCTGTTATCATTTGAAATCATATTGCTAATAAATTCTGATAAATTTATAGCGATAAGAACTTCTTATTCATTATGGTCAGGTCATAAATCTTGGCAAGATATGTACAAAAGTACGTATTCTATAATATTTTGGGTTATATTTTTAAATTTACCAAAGGTATCTGCAACAAATGGAGTTGTTCTAAGCCCAGATAAATACAATACGAAAATACTTCCCAACAAAACGATACCAAAAATGATATTGAATATTGAGGCAATTTTTCCGTATTGTTGAAAATTCCTTCAAGAAAGCACAAACCAAACCTTAAAAGATGTAAAAAGAGGCTATCTTCTCCAAGTTCCTTCAGAAAGTTTCATCTACTGAAATACCTTCATCTATGTATGTCTGTATATGTTTTAAGTTAGAAGTTTTCTTAAGTCTTTTGTTTAACCGATTATGCAAGATTTTACTCTAGCTTTCTATGACAGGCCTAATGCATTTCAAATAAAGTTTCATGTCTAATAGGAGACTCCTGCAGAAGTTTTAATTGTAACTATTCTTTATTGTCCAAAAATAGTAAAGGGACTCTAGTTCATATTTCTTGTCCAATTTAAATTATTACATCAGCCATCAAATTAGAAAAGCGTCCCTGGGTCGCTTTCGAAAAAAACCGCAATTACAATGTCAATTCGACTTTTTTTTTATCACATTAAACCACTTCCTGGAGTTTACTTGTAATGTGGTTACAATACCAGTGGGCGTTATCTTTCTAAACCAAATGAAAAAATTATAATCCAACCACCAGAAAATTTATTAAAAAAGAAACCCCCCAGTATAATCGCTTTAAATTAATATTTTTTCCATAGCTCTTTTGATAAAAATAAAAAAAGAAACAAAGGAAAATTCCCCCATAAGAAAATGTCTTTACTTACTTGAATATCTGGTTAAGTTCACTGGGTAAATCAGCCATGCTTTGATAAAATTTTTTTTTACTTTAAAATTGGCAAAAAAAAAATAATAAATTTATTTTCTATATTTGTAAAATTATGCAGAAATCCAAACACATACACGTCAGTTGAATGCACAATAGAAATTGTTGATGAATTTAAATTAGAAAGAAAAATTAAAATACGATTTGCCGGTTTTACTTATTCAATTGGAACAAACGAACGAACAACTTTCCTCCAGTTTTTTTTACTTAATATTGTTGGGGGCAACAAAAACACCGTTTAAATAGTCGCTCAATCTACACACCGCAAGAAAAGATAACAAAATAATAACAACAATGTGTGCTCTTTGACTCAAAGCTTCATTTAGATAGTAGAGAAATTTAGGAGAAAAAGATATGTATATTATGCCTTTAAAGTAATTAAATTACAATTTTATATATAAACAAATTAATAATATGAATTAACAAAAATTTTCAATGAACTCTTATAATAAATGACACAGAATATACAATAAATGAGACACGAAATTACTCTCATTTATAGAATTAGGCAGTACTCCCTTCTCGTTTGAGTGTTTTACAAAAGTACTGCCAAGTCTGAAAACTATTTTATGAAACTAGTGGCAGCATTCAGTATTCTTGCTAATTTACTTTTAGCGCTTTTAATTGCAGACTGTGATTTAAAAATTTCTAAAAGGGCCTCACACTATCAATTTTCGCCAACCAACGTACATATAAACCATTGAAACGAAACTTGTTAACAATATTGCTCTCAATTGAGTGTTATAATGTTTGTTTAACAAAATAACTGATGTATGTATACTGTATATGTATACTTGTCAAATTCAAGAAATTTATCATTGTTTTGTTGAACAAATATTGAAACACCCATTGATGGCAAAATTGCTTTAAATTTTTGAGTTTATGACAACAAAGCAATAATTGATTTGAAACACACGGATTAGTATTGAAATATTGTTGTTTTGCAAACCTTATTAAAAAAATTTGTCATTTACGCGATTTATTATAATATCAACTTGACATGTACGCAAATTGACAACACCAACATTTTACATTACGTTGCCAATCGCTTGCCGACCTCTCATTTTATTTTTTGTTGTTGCTGTCTTCTTGACAGAGACTTTTTATTCCCTCATTCTTCGGGTGAAGTTTTTTACACAACGTTGCAATTGTTAGTGGAGGAGAGAATTTGTAATTCATTTTCTACAATATATCTGTATATTTCTTAATTATTTTTTTTAATATAAAAAAACGATTGTAAACTTAAATTAGGTAATTAATTGGCTAATGATATAAAATTACAATAAGTGAAATGTAATGGAAAAGAAATTAAAAAAGTGCATATTTTTTTTATTTCAATCAACAAAAACAAAAAAGCCTTGAGACTTTGAAAAAGAAAAACACCAACACACAAAATGTTACACAAATCAAATAAAAAAAAAATGCCGATCAACAGCAACGCCTCTTAAAAAATATTAAAATCTTATTAAAAAATTATTAAAATAAGAAAAAAGAAAAAGAATTAAATAAAAGGAAAAAAAATCGTACATTTATATGGAAATTAAGGTGTATGAACTAATTAACTTTTTTATTTGCTCATAAACTGGGAATGCTGCTGTTAATAAACAACAAATATAATTGAGGCATGATGATGATGATGATTGAAACATTTGGTTATTGAGCATTTCATTAAGAAATTGTATTTTTTTTATTTAATTTCATATACAGCTACAATAAGAATCACTAAACCGTAACTCTAACGTCATACCATTCTTTCATTTCATCTTTTTATTTTATTTTTTTTTTCTATTATAATTTTTCTCTGGTGTGTTTTTGTTTTCTTGGAGCTTCTTTGGCGTTAAAGAAAACTGAGCTTAAAAAAGTATTATATGAAAAACCATTATTATCTACATATGTTTTTTTTTATTATTATTTACCGTTGTTGTTGTTGTTGTTGTTGTTCTTACAGTGTTAGTATTGTTTTTATTTTCTTTCGAAGTATTTTTGTTTGGCAAATATCGTGTAATAATTCAAGCAAACCAAATAAACACCATACACTGCTACATACTACTCATTACACTACATTCTCTTAGTTAGTAAAGGCATGTACAAATGTTTGTCTGGTTAAATATTAGAATCAGTGTTGCCAGTGGTCTGCAAAGAAAAGATAAATATGTACGTACAAATAAGAAATTACCACAAATAGTGTTGAGTTGAACAAGTTGTTAGATTGCAATAAAAAATTACTGAAATTATAATAGTAAGGCTCCTACACATTACATCATCATCTGGTTTTACAACTGAACCGTATGTATATATAATTTTTGGGTTTTCTGCCCACTTTGTTATTTCAAAAATCAATTAAATTTAGAATTTGTAAACTGGATTAGTAGATGTATAGATTAAGATAACGGCAACACTGTTTTGTGGAGAAGTTTTGTGTTGATATTGTTATTTTTGCTATCGTCATATGTTTTTATTGTAATTTGTTAAGTTGTTGTGTTTCGGTCATTTTTTTTTTTTTTTATTACTTCGATTTTATTTTTACTTTTGTATTTTCCATGTTCTATTTTAATAAATCGCTCTATTCACTTTACAGTTATTTTCGTACTTCCATCATCAGACAAAACGGCAAAAATTCGTCCGTGACAAGAGACACAGCAACATCATCATCATCATCATCACCATCCTCATATGAAACACATACATTTACCATTGCTTACAAAAATAAATGAAAACAAAAGCAATCATCAAACAGCAGCAGGGAAAACTGACTAGCAAACGCATACACAATTACATATGCTTAAAGAATAACAATAAAATAATAAAATAAAATTAAAAAAAAAAAAATAAAAAAAACAAAAAGAAAATTGTATATGTACTGAAAAACAAAAACAAAAAAAGAGAGAAACAAACAACAAAACAGTGTAAAAAGGGAAGGGACAATAAATAGTATTCTATTGTCAGCCGGTCGTTCGGTAAATCCGTTCCGTATACATATCTGTGAAAGTTTAAATAATTTGTTACCTATTTCGGTTTTGTTATTAATTTTGTGCAAAGTAATATACAATATAAAATATTTTTGTTTTTGTTGCAAATATTGTTTAATACAATTGACATTAATTATTCTTATTATATATTTGCATAGTGTTAAATAATTGTCCATTTGTGGAAGAAGTTGTTGTGTTGTGTACATATGTATGTACATATTTCCTTAATCAGAGTGAGTGAGTGAGTGTCAACAGCCAACAGCCAACAACCAACGGCCAACAAGCAACAAACAACCAACAAATAAGTCAGCCCGTCAGTCATTAGCATTGCGAGACCAGACAAGATTTCAAAGAGGAGAATACTAACGAGGTTGTGTTTTGCTGCATGTGCAGTTGAATTTTTTTTTTCCATTGTTTGGCCATCCAATACATCCAATCAACCAACACTGTTTGCTTAAATGGTAAAGTTGCATTTTATTTTCCTTTTTTTCTTTTTAAATATTTTATATACCATATAATATTTTATATTTATTTATTTATTACATACATATGTATGTATGTACATACATATGTACGTTTTTACTGTATATGTATGTATTTCCATTTTGTAATTTATTTACTGTCCGTCTTATAGATTTATTTTGTGTTTATTGAACGCGTGTTTCTTTATTTGAGCGCATGCATGATCATTTACTTTAAAGTGCTTGTCACTGTGTCCTTTACAGTAGTCGTTTTGCCAAAAAAAAAATCTTTTTTTTTCTCTTAAATGACTTTCATTTGGTTTGGCACTAAAATCATCATCAACTTCACTTCATATGGAAACAAAAGTTTCCAAGTTGTATATCAAAATAAAACGAAAAAATCAGAATACATGGCATGTTCAATACGATATTTGTATAACTTTTCCCTTATTTTTCTTTCCATTTTATACTATTCTTTAATGCTTTAATTTATTTATTGTAATATATGTATGTATGTATGTATGTATCTTCTTATTTTCCTTTTTTTTACATACACAATAATGGGTATAAAAGTAGCGGTTTTATCAAAAGGATTAGGAGTTGTACTCATCGTAGCACTAGATTTAATAATTCATTATCATTCGTTATATTTGAAGTCTTGGCCATAACTATATTCACCTATCAGTTAACTTGCAACTTGATTAATTAAAGTACTATATGGAAGGTACATATGGATAAAAATCAGCCATACTTGTTTCAAACCTTGCAAGACAGTCGAAACTCTTCCTGCAATACGATGAAATCTTTCAGACGAACGTTCACCTGTAATCGTTCGTATTGCAGAAAGAGCTGATGAATAAAATGAAGTCTAAATAAAGGCTGATAGATAACAGGTCTTTTAAAAATCCATTGATTATCAGAAATGCAATAAATAATATTAATAATCCAAAATATAACAAGTTGTAGTAAAAAGAAATCCCTTATTTGTTAAATAGAGGGCTTTATTAGTTTCTAGGAGAATGGACAGTCGTTATGTAATTTCGATTTCAATTGTCCATAAGCTAAACTTTGTACAAAAACCCTTTCACAACATTGAAACAAGCTTGAATATAAAAATGTGTTTGATGTACATATTATGGGGGTCTTCACATGAGCGAATATGCCATCAAATTGGTAGGAGAAAATTTAATTTTGGTATTTTAATTATTTTGCCAATAGGAGTGCGGTTTGCTATAAGAGATTTACCTTTAACTAGCAGTTAGCAGTCAGTTATTAAGAGAAACAATAAGTAGTAGTGGCTTTAATTTCATGTCTAAACAATGGATTATTATTTATTACACCTTACATTAGAGTCACTATAAATATGTACATACGTGCACATAAATGGAATAACTTTAATCAGCAGCATTTTATGAATTTATTTAAATGCCAAATTTGGTATTTTGTTTGTATGCAATTTGTTTTTTAATTTTATTTGATTAAATTTTAAAGAGTTTAAAAACAAATACATTTCTGAGTACAATGCAAAGTTCATTGTGCTAAATCGTATTATCTCAGCTAAGGTTAGGAAACTCTCTTTATCTCCTAGCGTTTATATTCAATTGAGTTATTTTGTTTCGAGAATTTTTGAATTTATGTAGCGTTGGTAGGTTGGTAGGTAGGTAAGGTAGGTAAGGTAGGTTTATTATTGAAATGTGCTATAATTATGGCCACTAACAAAGCATGACATCTGTATTTAGGTTAGGTTAGTTTTTTTTTTTCTTTTGTAATTGTTGTATGTTCAGTTCTGCTTTAGTACTTTTGTTATGTACTGTTGTTTTTGCTTGTTTGTTTCATTTTTGTTGTTTTAATTCTTCTTCCTCAGTTGCTATTTATGTAAGTATATTCTTTTTATAGTTTTGAAACTCTGGCTTTCATAAACATGTGTACAACGAAATAGAATACATTCTGGTGCCAATTACTAAATCTTGTTGTTTTCGCCATACTTATTTTGCTATTGTTTTTGTCATTATTATATGAATGTATGTATGTATGTATTTAGTTGCTGTTTCTGCAATTGTCATCGTCCCCCTTTAGCTTTAAATAGTGCGGTAATGTTTTCCTTTTTGCTTATTTTAATTTAATATAATCATTCTTAAAACTTTTTTATGTACTTTTCTGCACGCATTTGTTTGCATGTAGCTACATAGCTAAGCGTTAGCGTTTGTCATTTTCGTTCTTTTGTTATTTTTGTTTTTGGTTTTAAGTCTATGAACAGAAAATAGCGCAGAAAGCGACACATACATTTACATACATATGTTTGTATGTATGTTCGACATGTACATGCATGTTGAATTTTCTATTTTCAATGGATCCCAGTGAGCCAAGAACAAGAACAAGAAGAGAAAATTAAAGTTAATCCCCATGACATGTGCAATAAAGCAATTCTAATTTTAATATTTGCTAGCACCACCATATCTAATTTGAAAACTTTTTTTGTTTTAGTTTAGATATTACAGGGGTCCGCAAGCATATCATAAAAATATTTAAAATTTGTAAAATAATTTATTGCTTTTGTCCCATTCTGGACGAATAAATACTTTTCAAGATATTAAACATCTTCCACGATGTTTTAAAGAATCAAACCTAAAAATTACGTTTTTCAAAAACTTTAATGACCTGTTTATACTGGGCTACTGGTTTACCTTTGCGCTCTCTCAAATGCAAGTGTGAAGTGATGATGATGTTGCAATTACTGCGGTAAGCGTTTGCCTTTGCAAGCATATATCATCATATACATATATTTCTGACATTTTAGAAACACCAAAATCTCAAAACCTTTCTTTTTTTATCACTTGCTCTTGCTAGGTGAACAAACTACTACTTGGTAGAGTTTCTATTGCTGTTCATGTTGCAATAAGTGTCTCGTTCTACTACCATATATATTGAGAATTTTCACCATTGGCCCCTGAGCTTTGTGGTGGGAATTACGTTCAGCTCTGGTATTCCCCTCTTTGAATCATTATTCACAATGATGCATTACACTTTCGCAGTAAAAAATTTAAACGAAAAATAATAGAATGCTATGTTTTTGTTAATATTTATCTAAAAATGAACATGATTACACTACACTTGTGTGTTGACCGACCCCTGTGTAGTTTAGATTTTCACATTACATTTGTATTTGCATAACTGTAAGTTATATTGTATATGCATGCTGACTTTCCTTTAATAATTTTTTAAAAAGGAATACTAAAAAGAAATTCTAAAATAAAAGAAATATTTGAAAATAATATTCTTTAGTAGCGCTACAATTTGAAAGCGTTTATTTTTAAAGTTTGCTATTTAAGGAATGCCAGTACTTTCTTTAATAATGCAATAATTAAGTGTAAGAAATATGATGAAATGTTTAAAAGCGGTTACAAGGCAATGACTTATGCAGATACTATAGATATTTCTGTCTTGTTATATGACTATGAAAGTTTACGGCCACTGTATTTCCAACTGCAGTATCCATATCCAGACAACATTATTCATTGTGGTAATTTGTTTTTTTAATACTTGCAATAAATAAAAATAAAATAATTTCATTTTAATGAATATTATACTTAAACAGCATTAAAATAAATTTTTGCTTTAAGTTGAATTTCTCTCACAACGGAAAGCCTTGTAAAAAAAATAATAAATTTTCGCCAATCCTGTTACGAATAACCTACATACATAAATAGAATGAATGGTAATAATAAATGATACAATTCCATTTTTCCCTAAGATTTTTAAACTCTTTCTCTCTGTCATTACCATTATAATTTGGATTTTATAAGCTTTTACTATACCATCTAGCTTAGATTTAAGCATTTCATATGGCTCTCGAAATAGACTGAAATATACTTGTTATCGTTTGTTATGCAAATTCTTCTTTTCCGGTCTCTTAAAACGTCATTGCTTTGAAAAATAATAATAAAAAAAAAACTCTTTAAAAAATAAACAATAGCAACAGATCGATCGAAACGAAACGAAAGGAAAGGAACGAAAATACAAAAATCAAAAATATCTTGTCGTTAATAAAAATATGCAAATATAAGTCAATAAATAATTAATAAAAATACAAATAATAAACAACTATAAAGAATACGGTAAGCAAGTGAATCATTCATTCTTTTGTTGTTGTTTATTTATTTATTTTTTTTTCTTTATAAAACAATAGTAACAAGGGCATAAAGATTTTATAAAGATTTTTTTTCTTTTTCTTTTTAATTTTTATTACTTTTGTATTGAACTGGTCTGGTTTCTTTTGCAAAAAGATTGTCATGATTAAAGATCAATTCATTTGAATGAAATAATGAATGCATACTTAAAAGCAGAGAGTGTTTTTTAAAAATATACAATTTATTTCTATACACGTACATATGTACATATGTATGTACATGATGACATTTAATATTTGAAAATAAAATTGAAATTAAAATGATTTACATTGTCATGTCACACAACAAGTGAAAGTCTATCATCATCAACACATCATAAAGGGGGTGGATGGATGGATTATTGCTTAGCAAATCATTTTTGCTTTTTCTTATGTGCTGTACAATGATTTCTTTCAGTTGTTCTTTGTTGTGCCTTCAGTTGAAAAACAAAATACTATCGTGCTACATACTTTTCTTGCACGTGATTCACATGCATTCCATGAACCTAATGTGTTGAAAGCTATAAATAAGCAAATAATTTTTATATTTTTTTCTCTTTTTTTTATACAAATTACATACATACTATTGTTGCATGTGAAATTAAATAAAGCTGGTCAAATAAGTAGAGAATTCATTCATTTAGAATCTGCATATTGTTTGTTTCGCTTCAACACTTAAGATGACTTAATTTCAACTGGTGATAACTAAAGCAAGCCTCTATTATTCATCTTTACTAACATCAATGAAAAAATGAAACAATTTAGTTTTAGGATCCATCAAGTTTCAGTTGGTTTTTCAAATGCAAAATTATTTTGAATAGAAGTTAAAGTAAATTTAATTTCGTAAATGGCCACCGCTTGGATTCTTTTGGGAAAATTCTTGTAATTGCTTTACTACCATGATTTAACTCCGTAATATATTTTTATTCCGTCCTTTATTTGCCCAATAGCCCAAGAAAAAAGTCCATACTCATTAAACCTGGCGGTATGCAAGTAAAACATTTACAATTAATTCATTCATTGGCTGAAAGGCATGTTGTCGCACTATATATTTTCATATCAGCAACGATTAGCCGCAAAAAATTGTGAACTGAGCGATATAAATATTCTCTTTATTTATGCTCTTCTATTGGCATAGGTTTGCCAATGCAAATATTCGACTGCAGTCGAACTTCTATAACTTGAAGCACAGCAACAGCATCTTGGAGAGAAATTCTATCAGGTTTTCCTTCTTTAACTTGAAGTTTTTTTTCTGGATTTCTGGTGATTCAATTTATAGAGGTTCGACTGTATTTAGATTGTTGTTGTTGGTGAAAGGTGATGTTGAAAGACATCTGACTTACAGTGTATCACTAAAGTGAGTATGCAGCGATATAAAAAATTGAAATGATTAAAATAAAGCTTAGAAATTGAAATAAAAACATAAAACTTTATTTTTTCATTTATTTTATATGAGATCTTAAGAAAAATAATAAAAAGTAAAAATATTTCTAATTCATTACTGGTTAATAACAACATAATAAATAAAATGTTTAGAATTCAGGTCACAGAAGTAAGTATGCAGTTCACAAAAATCTGCACTATGTTTCGATTTCTCAAGTCAGACTTATATTTAATATTTTGTTGGATAGCCCTTGGCCCTTTTGACTGATTTCAGTCTTGATGGCATAGATGCGATAAGATTTTGGGTAACGGAAGGTGGAATTTTATTCCACTCCTCAATTAGTGCAGCTTTTAGAGTATCTCTGCTTGTAATGATATGACTTCTGATGTTTTTTTTTCGAGATAATCCCACAGATGTTCTATTGGGTTAAGGTCAGGTGACTGGGGCGGAGTTTTTAATTGTTTTGGTGTGTTATACCAAAGCCATTCTCTAACAATATGGGCTGTATGTTTATGATCATTGTCCTGTTGGAATACAAATGATCCTGTTAGTCCCAATTTAGCTGCACTTTGATGTAAATTATTTTTTAAAATGTTCAAATAAACCATCTTATCCATTACTTCTTCGATAATCACAAGATTTCCAACACCTGATGCTGCAATACATCCCCATACCATAATAGATCCACCACCATGTTTTACTGTGGCAGCAATATTTTTTGGATCGAGCTCAGTGTTCACTTTTCTCCACACTTTTTGACTTCCATCTAAGCCTCAAAAATATTATACTTACTTTCATCGGAAAAAATAACTGATTTCTAGAAATTTTCATGTTTATTTTCATACTCCTCTACGAAGTCCAACTATTTTCTTCTATTGGTGCTGTTTACAAATGGCTTTTTGCGGATGTTACGGCCATGGTAACCAGCAGAATACAGCACCCGACGAATGGTTTGTGGGTTACATGTTTTTCCAGTCTCTTTTCTATTTCTGCCATTATTTTTCTCCTTGTTTGGACGCCCAGTTCGAGTCATGTTATTAGTATTTCCCTTCTTATTACATTTTTCTATAATTTTCTGTATTGTAGAACTGCTCATATTGACAAGTTTTGCAATTTCACGCTGACTTTTCTTCTCTTTTGTAATTTAACAATAACATCTTTTAAATCTTGTGAAAGTTCCTTTCCATGAGGGGCCATAATTAGAATTTAGAAAAATTTCCAATAAAATATCGAGTTCGGCACTGAATAAAGTTTATAAAAACAATTAGTCACTTTTTTCGCGATTAAAATGCGTTCGGCTTAAGTGGGAGTCAAAACTTTAATAAGTGCATACTTACTTTTGTGATGTGATTTTTTCTACATTTTAAGAAATCATAACGGGATATGATAACGGAATAATTTTTTTTGGATATGTTTATGTTTTTCTGTAAGTCAATACTACATATTATTATTATTGTAAAAAAACATTAATATTTTTGCATATATTTACTCAAAAATTTAAATGTTTAACTATTTTTATGGTGCATACTCACTTAAGTGATACACTGTATGTCTAGTCCCGAAAAATCCCCCATAAGTCTTAAGAGCCACATTCTTGCGACTTTAGTTGCTGATAGTTCAACGTTGTTTCTTGTCCCATAGAAACGCAACGGTCTTGTGAATGGTTTTTCTAACCCTGCCGATTTAACTTTATAATTCCAGCAACAGTTAGATTATTAATTATTATGAGATCACAAATATATCCACAATTTATTAGATATACATAGTTTTCAAATATCGATTAATCAATAGGGAAATTAAAGGGATTTTCAATTATTTCTACACTTTATACCTGACAGGAATAAAAATGTCCATATAAAAAAGAAACTTGTATCCTATAAACTCTGTATAATAGTTCAAAAAGTTATTATTAATTTGTACATTTAGCTGATAAAATCGAAAGGCATTAACTATGTAACTGAAGTGGTGTACAATGTATAATAAAATATTGCAAAATTTTTCTTGCGGTTTGCATGGAATTGCCGCATGAATGTTAGTCAGTCAGTTAATCAGTCAGTCGTTGCAAAATCTAAATTGAGCACATAAAATTATGGAGTATTTTAATACTTTAACCATGATAATATAATAAATAGATGCGTATCTTGGTTTTTCTTATGATGTTTTTGTTCTTCTTCTTTTTTTTTTTTTAATAAATTTTCTTTGCATGTTTATTATTTATAACAAAAAAAAAACCAGAGATTATGGTTTGCAAAATTATATTCTTAAAGCTTCCTAGTAATAGATGCAAATAAGTTTCATTATTTTATTAAATATTTATAAATATTTGCAGAAACTGTATTTACATCATGAATTAAATTAAAAACGTACGTTAAACGTTTTCCCTTTTTGAAAATACGATTTTCCTTAATATCTGTTTGCCTAATCGTTGAATTTTTTGTTATTTTGATTTGTATTTTTTTTTTCTTTCTTTATTATTTAGTTTTTTGAAGTTTTGTTAAAATTAGTTTGTATACTTTGATATTGTATATATTTTTTTTTTTTTGTTTGTAATTTTTCTCGTTGTATTGTAATTAAAATAACAATAAATAATAGTATTTTGTATAGAAGTTGTCTTTGTACCAACTGCTGTCCACTAAGTTATGTATTCAAACTAAACCACTACCTTGGAATCCAGCTTACAAACGGAAAATCTAAGAAATTTCCTTAAGAAGTCTTTTTTAATTGCTTGTTAATTATTTTTATGTTTTATTATTCTCCTTTTGAAAAACGTCTTTACAACTTAAAACAATAAAAAAAAAACCAAACCCAACACCAACAGTACTTGTTAACCTGGCCTATAAATAGAAACTAATTCAACGTGAGTTGTTAAAGAAAACCAAAAAAAAAAAAAAAACTTTAAAAGATATAAAACACATAAGGAAATATATACATATTCTCCCAAAACAAAAAAAAAAAGAGAGAGAAAGAGATTATCGACACTTAAAGAAATGGATCGAAGTATGGACTCAATTGGCAGCTGTTCCTTAGATGTTGATGCTGAATCTTCAGATATATCAGGTATAAATATTGAAAAATCAGAAAAATAAAAACAAGAAAACAACAAGAAAACCAACCAATACTAAGTGAATAAAATTAATATACAAACAAAAATAAGCAAGAAAAATTGAATGCAATAATACTGACTGCATATAGAGGTCGGTCACTTGCTTGCTACTTTGGTTAAAAAGTATTCTTATTCATTGTCAATATCAATTCATGTGAATTCTAATTGTTTCATGTGTATGATGTTTTTCTTTTTTCTTGTTTATTTGCAAAAAAACAAAAAAACACTTTAAAAAAAAAAATTCCCCTCTATCCCACCTCGTCTAAATTGGTTTTGTTGTACTCTTAGCTTTAATAGTGAAGCACTTACTTTACTTCTTCCTTCCCTTTTCTTTTTCTTTTTTTGTTTAATTATTAAGTTTATTATTTGTACTTAAAATAAGACATTTTTATGTTGTCGTTGACACTTTTACCATTCTATTCTATATTTTCTATTCAATTCTATGTCACACTATACAATTGTCTCTGTTATAATAATTTTAAGATTTATTTTCTGGGCTCTACTTATATCTGGTTTTACTAACATATTTTTTATATTTTTTTTTTTTATTTTATGGGGTCATGCTATAACATGTAGTACTACCACCAGGTTTTTATTTCCCACAAATATTATAAATTCACAAAAAAAAAAACACAATCATACACAACCTTTAGTTGCTTTCTCCAATAGCTGACACAGCAATATTGTAAAAGTTTTCTTGTTGTATGTTTGTATGTTTGTTTTCAAAGGGTCGAAGAAATATTCAAGGATAATATGGTGCCCCTTCTAGAAGAGCCATTACATTACACATATCCTTAAATGTTTGTTGACCTTTAACAACATTTTAAATATGTACTCCTCCTCTATGTATACTACTCTATTCAATTTTAGTTATAAAACGGTAAAAGGCCCTATACAAACATGTTTAGCGTTAGTTCTATTTCTATTATTCTATTATTATGTTTTATTTAAAGAAACACCATCAAATATTATAAGAAAATTAAAATAATATTCTATTTTAAATTGTGTTGATTTTAACAACAACAACAATCACAAATAGTCGAAATTTTAAATTCTATCACTGGCAACTGGCACTGGAGTTTTAAATGTACAAATCTAAACTCCATTTGAAATATTTAAAATTTCGATTTGTTTTTCATTAAAGGAATATTACAACATTACAACATTAAAAAGACTATATAGACAAGTATTATTATTAAATATGTATGTATTGATATCTCTTATCTAGATACAAGCGGAAGTTTAAATTTTCCAACGCCTATTTCAATTAAGGATATAACCCGTGAATTTACAAACAATATTCGCGAACGTTGTTCCTTACAGACTGTAAAGAATACTACGGCCTATGTTGATCCAGTGACAGGTCAAGTGTGCATAGCTTTGACTCAACCACCAACTACGAATATAGTGAATAACAACGTTTGTGGTATAGGCGATAGTCCCAATCAGAAGGCTTTGACAACGGCATCAACGACAACAACAACAACAAACAACGGCAACAACGTTGTTATCACCGCAAACACCCGAAGGTAGTTACGATAAGAAACCGAGTTATTTAAATTTAGCATGTTGTGTTAACGGTTATTCGAATATCACGACATACGATTCAAAAATACGACAAGACATTAATAAATCCCGAGAAGTATCACCGATTCGACCATCGTCGACCAGTTTACAATATTGCAAAAAGAATAATTCGCTAGCTCCACCCGTACTGTTGGCCATGCCAAACGTGAATCTAACATCGCCACAACAACAACAGCCCACACATCAAATGGCGACTACAAATGGTGTGTACGTAACAAGCGCTACAATAGGCAGCAGGTATTCCATAATCGAGAATAATAATCACAGCCAAAATGGTTTAGATATCCTCAATACTAGTAATGAAGGTGGTGGTGGCGGCACTACTAGTCGTCGAAGTTTTATACAACAGCGTGTAGAGCGTCTATATGGGCCTGGTGCTCTCGCTCAGGGTTTCTATAGCCCAAAAAAGATAAAAGACTCTTCATCGCGTTTTAATAAATCAGATGTAACAGAAAATGGTGGTGGTGCAGCCACCTCGGAATTGGCCCGTAAATTTCAAGAGTTATCACCCAGCAAAGACTACAACCAATTCCGTAAGAAATTATCGACCAATGGCCGGCCACCGATACCACCACCAGGAGGAAATACTAGCGACGCTAAAGAAGACACCACGAAATTAGACAATAATAATATTGATTTACCATGTCTAAGACACTTATCACAAGAATTTCGTGCACAATTGCCGGTGGTGTCACCCAAACGTAACTTTTCGAGAACATCCCCTGGCAGGGATATAATAGAACCGCAGACACATAAAACCGTTATAACTAATGGTACATCTCAAACAATGACGACCACACCTCCAACAACGATTGTTACAACACACATGTCTACCATCAATCCAACTGAACTCCAAACACTACAACAAAATTGTCAATCATCATCCAATTTAAATGCGACTCCTTCTATTACAACAGGTTCAGACGAAGTAGATCGTAAGGTTGTTGTGTCTATCGATAAACCGTTAGAAGAACTTGTACCCGCAACCGAAGAAACCAAAGTTGTGTTGCCTGTTATAAATCCTGCAGCTGGTGATACAATTCAATCGTACATTGAATGGCGCGACAGCAACGAAACCAATGGTTAAAGATGCGCATTTCTTCTTGAAACAATTGAAAGATGAACAAGCCCGTTTGCTGATAATGGCTGCTGAAGCTGAAAAATATTTAGATGCCTTGGCGGTAAGTTAACATGGGTTTTTTTTGTTTTTTTTTTATTCCTTAAACAATCATTTCGTAATGAAAATTTTATGTTTCCCGCTTTGCATAGAGTAATCCAGATATAACAGAGGATACTTTGGGTCTTTTACGTTCGGCTTCTGGTAAGGCACGTTTATTAGTGTCACAAAAAATGAAACAATTTGAAGGTACGTTCTGTTAAATTATTTTTAAAAGGATACGACTTTTAATTTCCTAAAATATTTTACGTATCTCTGAAAGGCTTGTGTCACAACAATTTAAACAGTTCACCGGAAGATAAATTTCCTACAACCGTTGATGATTTACAAGGATTCTGGGATATGGTTTACTTACAAGTCGATCATGTCGATTCTATATTTGCAGATATTGAAAATCTCAAGAAAAATGACTGGAAGGTAAATGAATACAAAATTACAAAAATCTCATATTTAAGCTAATAGTTTAATGGTTTTAATTGATTTGATTTATAATGCAAAGAAACCAGTGGAAATTAAGCCAGTTTCTAATTTAATAAAGACACCAAGAGGTTCGAAAACTCCATTAAGCAGTAAATCGAAACCAGGTACACCCATGACAAATGGTGGTGGTGGTGGTGCTACAGCTACACCATCGGCGGCTGCTTTAAAGCGTGAGGCTCAACGTAAAAAACTGCAAGAGATGAAACGCCGCAATCGTGAAGCTATGGCAGCGGCCAGTGGCAATACAAATTTAATAACAAATGAATCTTCAGCAATAGATATTGTAGGCGTAAATCCACCAACATCAACAGTAGCAACCACAGTTAATCAGGAAATTAGCTAACTTTCTCTTTTCGAACAAAAGCAAAATAAAATTTTAATTTAGAAAAAAAGCAACAAAAAAAAAACAAAAACAAAATTAAACGAATATGCGAAATTATATGGAATATATTGGAAAATTCTAAATGAAAATACTCTTTAAAATTAAATACGAAATTAATCTAACGATAACTACTACTACTACTACTACTAACTACTATTTAATATTACCACAACAACCACTACTACTATTACAACGGTTATTTATCTTAAATCGAACTATTTAAATTTATAAAACTTAATCAAAATCTGTGTCTATATTTTAGAAAGAAAGAAAGAAAGAAACTTGCTAGTCTAACTGTTAAAAATAAAAAATAAATTGCTTAAAAACTAATCATATCTTCGAATCGGTAATAGTGTTAAAAATACAATTTAAATTGCTGAAAATCATAATGAACACTAAGAGAGAATAGAGCACTAAGCAAAATTGAAAGTAAACATTTATAAATGAATAATAATTATCTACAAGAGCAGGTTCAAAACTAGAGTCGTGCTTTAAAAGCCAAAACACAGTAAAAATTAAAAAAAAAAAATAAAACCGAATCTTCAAGCGATTGAAATAGAGAAGAAAACAATTGCCGCAATTGTTTTATTATCATTCTCAAATGAAATCTGAAACGAATTTGAAATTGAGTAAATTAAATTTATAAACAATTTTACCTTAAAAGGAAATTTAAAAGTAAAATATTGTAATAAACGAACTTATATGAAAATGCCTTTTAATTAAAAATTTATTTAAATTAATGTCTCGTTTTTTTTTTATATATAAATATTGTAAAACAAACATAGCAAATACGAAAATTGTTTATACATGATACAAACAAAATGCAAAAGGAAAAAAAAACAAATTCAAGTACAAGTATTATGGAAGTATTGAGTTATTTTTTATTAACATTTTTTTATTTTTTTATTTTATTAAACTTCCCGCCTTTTTATAATTTATTTGATATAGATTTTATTTGAATAAAAACAAAGAAAAAGAAAGAAAGAAAAAACTCAACTCGATTCAGTTTTGATCTCTGTATCTCGTTTGAAAATAAAACAAAACAAAAAAAAACATTTTTAATTTTTATACATTACTTACTTTAATCAAATCAAAACTGTAATTGACTAAATTGTTTCTGTTCTTTTCGATTGATTATTAATTTTTATAGTTTTACAAACATTAACAATTAGTTTTACACTTACTCACATTTACGGGCTTCATTCATTTGAAAACAAAAGACATTTCTTTTAATTACTAATATTTGCAATTTTTTTTTTTATCCATTATGTTATCCTCGAGTTTTTATTTTTTTTTTAATATATACTAAGATTTGTAATAAACTTTTTTAATATTTAAATTTTCTTAAAGATTCACATTATTTTTCTTACATTTTTCTTAAAAGTTGTTTAAAGAAAAAAAAAAAAACAAAAAAAAAATTAAAAATTGTTGCATTTAATTGATGATTATTGTGTGTTTTTTAATTTAATTACAAAAAAAAAAGAAAAACATTTATTTTTATTACATACATATATTTGATTTTTTGCAATATAAAAGAAAAGAAAACAACAACAATAGCTTTAAGTTAAAATTTATTACAAATATTTAAAATTAAAGATTAAACGAAAGAATGACAAAAAAACAAAAACTAAAATTATTAGAAAAAATTAATTAAAAACTAAACAAATAAGTATAACCGTGAAACACAACAACAACAAAACAAACAAAAAAAAAAGCAAACTAATATTTAATAAAGTTATTTTTTATTCATTATCCGAAATAAAAACAAAAAACAAAAAAAACAAACCTTAAAAATTAAACAAGTTTTTCTATATTTATTTGAAGATAAAACATTGTATGTGTTTCTATCATATCGCTCCCTTATTGCAACATAGTCATATCTCAAAAAAACTTGAACTTGACAAAATGCGATTTATGTTTTCAAGACATACAGTTATGGACAAAAAAATAGGGTCAGTATAATTACATATAAAATTTTCTAAATTTAAAAAAGATGCTGATGTTATTAAGAATATATTTTTTTTTTAAAATGATCATGAGGATCTAAATTAGCATCTGGCAATGCTTTGCAAATGAAAGCAATATGATTAATCGTTTTACATTACAAATACCATTCGTTACTACAGACAAAAAATAGGGTCAGCTGTAAATTACAGTTATAAAAACTTAAAACCTTCAAAAATATAACGTTTTTTTGTATAATAGTGGTTTGTAAGCAGTAATATCAGAATTAAAAATATAATTAAAAAAATATATCTCTAAAAATATCCGTTGGAGTCAAAATATGGGTCGTGCAATGCATTGTACAAATGCTGAGCGTTCCATCATTCAAAATTAAAAAATAAGGGACAAAGTCAACGTCAAATTGCCAAAACTATCGGAAGATCACAGAACTTTGTGTTTAATGCTTTAAAAGGCAAAGAAAATCATTCAATTAGAGGCAGACCACGGAAGACTTCCGCAAAAGAAGATAATTATATCAAGCTGTTGTCCACTCGGGACCCTTTTAAATCTGCTGCTGCCATCAATACTGAGACAGGAGTTGAAGTTTCCACTAGAACTGTGAGAGGGAGGTTAGTAGAAAAAGATCTATTCGGCAGATCTTCTAGAAAAGTACCTATGTTGACAAAACGACATCGGCAAAATCGCATATTATTTGCAAAAACACATTTGAATTGTGGTGATTCCGTAGTCGTAAAAAAATGGAGAAACGTGTTATGGTCGGACGAAAGTAAGGTTAATTTAATTGGTAGTGATGGAAAAACGTGGGTAAGACGTCCCAAAAATAAAGAACTTTGTTCCCGTTATACAACAAAAACTTTTAAGCATGGAGGAGGTAGAATTATGGTTTGGGGATTTTCTCCTGGCATGGTGTGGGACCACTGTACTGGATTAAAGAAAACATGGACAAAAACTTATACTATCAGATATTAAACGAAGTGATGCTTCCATATGCCGAATGGGAAATGCCAGTGAAATGGATATTCCAGCAGGACAATGATCCGAAACACACTTCGTATCTTGTGAAAAAGTGGTTTCTGCATAACGGTGTGAACGTAATGCAATGGCCAGCACAATCTCCGGACCTTAATCCATTAGAAAATTAATGGAAAATCGTAAAACAAAAAATTGGACCAATAAAATCAAAAAATAAGGAGGAGTTGTGGGAGAAAATTAAAGACGCTTGGTATTCTATTCCAAATAAGATTTGTCAAGATTTGGTGGACACAATGCCAAAAAGAAGGTGCAAAGCTGTTCTTAGAAATAAAGGTTACAGTACAAAATATTAGCTTTAGAACCAGGATTTTAAATCTTGTTTAAGTTTTTTTAATCGTTTTCGTTAATGACCCTATATTTTTGTCGATTACAAATCAATGAAATTTCCAAAATTTTATTTTTTTTTTTTCATAAGTAAATTATTTTGAGTTTTTAATATAAATGGTAATAACATATAAACATAGCAATAATATGAAATAAATAAACATACAATTACATTTTAATTTTTTGTTTGTTTCCGCTTTATTCTTAATAACTTTGAGTGACCCTATTTATTTGTCCATAACTGTAAGTCCTATGATCTAACAGCCGCAAACACTTTTTGCTGTAACTTCGGTTCAGCTTGGGATATAAAACTGATTTTTTATCAACATATACAGAAGGTCTAAAAGAGCAGCTTTGCCTAAGTAACTACAAATTTTTAATTTTCTGAGATATGACTATGTTGCAATAAAGGAGCGATATGATACAAAAAGAATAACATTTTAAAGAAGGCTGATTGTCATGTGATCCTAAGGAAATAATGAAATAAACGTTGACCATCATCAGTATCAGGAATGCTAAGCGACCAATTAAAAAAATTCTTAATAATACAACGAATATAAATAGCAGCACGTTTCCAGCTGTAATGCGATATATTAAAAGCGACACTTGCTGTTTGAAAGCGAGTCATAATACGATGAGACAATTCTGATGGCTATGTTGATGGCTATGGTCAACAGGATGTTATACGCTATAATGTCTAGGCTTGTAACAAAAATAAACGTCAATTGTGGACGTTAATGGATCACTAAACTGTGACGTAGAATTATAGTCAAAAGAAATTAAATTTAAAAAACTGATTCAGTACCCCAACCAAAAATAAATAAAATCTCATATCCTACCTACAGCTGGAGGTAGTATTGGTAGCCCTAAACATCGCCTCACTTGTGTATTCAAATCCCTTCAATCAAATCAATTCAAATCCCAAAATTATATCATTATCGGCTGGTACAACCTTAATCAATAGTACGTCCTATTGTTTTACACCATATTACGTGTGTTTAATAGTGTCGGAAGAAAGCAAAGAGAGGGGGTTGTTGAAAGAGAAAACACTAATCAAATTTTATTGATTAGATTTCGTATTAGAAAGCCTTGCTAATCTAATCCAGAATCGGACTTAATTAAAAGTCTCTTATAATAGAAAAAAACTTTTTTATATGAGATTTTTCAAGATAAAGTTTTCTTATAAAAATTTAAAGCATGCTTTTAGGTGTCAAAATAAATAGTTCTTATATCGTGTATATTAATGATCATTATTTAAATTTTATTCGTGCTGCAGTTTATGTAAGAGGGAGATTTGAAAAAAAAAAATTTAATTCATCCTTTATTCGCATTAAAAATACTAAATTTAAGATAGAAATATTTTTTGGTTATAAAAAGTTATGAGAACTAAATAATTGAATCTCCATCTACATACATACATGCATAATTGGCCATTATAACCCTTCAGTCAGGATTACGACCTAGCTTCTCACACCACTTATGTTGTGTGCGTTAATTTTATACATGAGTGGCGGGACCTACAGTTTAAAGTCGACTCCGAACGACAGATTTTTGCTTTTCATGGCAATTTTTACTCTCAGAGTCTTTGCCAGAAATCTGCTGAGAGGAAGTCGCCGAAGAAATATTTTTCGTTTTGATGTCTGACCTGGGATTCGAACCCGGGCCTTTTGTCTAATAAGCCAACACACTACCCACTAGACCATCGATCTCCATCTACGCTTATAGATAATCGATAGTAATAAGGTGAGTTTTGGTTCTAAGCTCTTAGTCTGCCAACCGTTTTGGACTTATTAGGAGTAGAGATCGAACTATTATTTGCCTTGAAACCTTTGACCATCTACTGACTATGGCGAAACTAATTAATTAATTCTCTGCTGGGCAATCCCAGCGTAAGACTGGTAACTGAGTTTCTTATGGGATAATGCAGTGTCACGTTTTCTTTCTTTTCTGAAGTTGTGAAGTGAAGATATTGTAGATTGCTTCTTCTAATAGAAGAAAGATTTATGGTTTTGCCAGAGAATTCTTTGAAGTTTTTTAATCTGTGTTCAGGCTAGGGATGCCAAACGGGATTGATTTTTAAAAATCCCGGGGTTTCGGGATTTCCCGATGTGCATCTCTAGTTCAGGCCTTTAATGTATAAAGAAAAAAGAACTTCTATATTTTTTTTATATATATTTTATTTATTCATTTTTTTTTATCTGTAATTAGGCTTTATTTTTTATATCTTTTTCATTTTGTTTGTTTTGTTTTTTTAATATATAATTTATTTTTTATTATTTTTATTTTGTAATAATTTCTCAATTTGTAAGTTTCTTAGACTTTCTGTTTTAGGGTTTAAACTTGTTTTCTTCTTCGGTTGTATTTTTTTTTGTTAATTTTCTTTATTAATAATTTCTATAAATAATTTAATAATATTAAGTACAAATATTGTATTTGTTTAATTTATTTTTTTTTTATTTTTTTATTATAAACTGGTAATTATTATTTTTTTTCTCTGGGTGCTTAATTTTTTTTATTTTTATTTTTTTTTTTTTAACAAAAATCATCTTCAGCTAACTATTGTTATTGTTATAAACTTCTTAATTATTATTATTATTATTTATGTTAAAGGTGTTGTTGTTATTTATTATTTAATAAATACGGTTTTTTTTTTTTATTTATAATCTTCTAATTGTTTATTTAAATTATATTTTTTTTTATCGATTTTGTATTATACAAATAGATTTTGTTGTTGTTATTTAAGCCAATATTTATAAATAATAAATTATTAACAAGTTACAGTAAAATGATGGTTTTTCTTTATGCGTAATGGTGCTTAAAAAATAATTCAAATTTTAAATTGTACAATAGTTTTAGTTTAGATTTTGTATTAAAAAATAAAACTAAATTCCTTGCCTTTAAAAATAAACAAATCATGCTTAAATTATGGTACACATAAATTATTAAAGATTAATAATTAATAATAATAATTAGAATTAATTAATTAATTATAAATAGATTGTATTTTCTTTTTTTGTTTTTTTTTAATTTATTTATTTTTATTTTTTTTTTGGAGAGTGTTGTTATGAGAGTCAATAAGTAAATAACAATATGAGTAGCTTAAATTTATTTGAAATTAATTAATTTAATTTTTATTTTATTTTTTGTTTGTTTTATTTAATAATTTTAAAAATAAATAACTCTAAAGTACATTTTTAAATTCCTCTTATGTATGTATTTATATGTTAATTATTATTATTTTTTTGTTGTTGTTGTATTTTTTTTTTTTTTTAATATTTACAAAATATTTCCCTTCAGGATTATTTGCTTATCCAGCCTATTTGTAAGCCTTCTTTCTATTCTGTTCGGATAACTAAACTAAACAAGAGAGTGTTTTTAAAATCCTTTTCTTCTAGTGTTTTGGGAGTGAGAGTGTAAGTTTATTTAGGTTTTCTTTTTATTTATTTTTTTCCGTTTTTCCTTTTTTCCTTTTTCCGGGTTTTTTTTTAAATTTAATTTAATTTAATTACTTTTTTAGTATGGAACTTTGGAGTGCACTTTGACCCTGTTAAGGTTATTGTGCTTAATTTTTATTTTAAAATTTCTTTTATTTCATTAAAAAAGGAAAACAAAAAAAAAAGTATTTAAAATTAGATTTAATTTTGACTAGAACAAGAAAAAATTATAATTAATACACACACTATAATTTATATCTTTCGAATTAAGGCCTAAGGAAAGCTTAAAGTTAAAGGAAAACATTAAAAGGAGCCATTTGTTATATCTCTAGTATTAATTTTAGAACACATCGAAGTTATAATCGATAAACCGATACAACTTTCCATTGCCGAACTGATGAAATATGCCGGTAAAACAATGGCTATAAAGCCTAATGCTGTGAACAGTTATTATCGTGTAGAGAATAAATGAATGAATACATTCTTTTAAACTCCCTTCATTTGTTTCCTTCAACTCCAGTGTTGGTAATGATTTCCAAAAAAATTCCAATTCTTTTCAATACTTTACTCTTTTTGTTTTTTCTTTGACTCTCCAATCTGTATACCTACATACATACATATTCACATATGTAAGCATGTATGCGTATAGCACAGTGGTGTTGTATTTTATAAAATAAAGGAAAATAATCTTTGAATCTTTTGAAAAGTTTTCTAGAACCCTTCAATGTCCGCAAACAAAAGTGTATGAGTGTAATCTAATGAGTACTTGGTATGATCTTGAACAATTAGTTCAGTTACAACACGAATACCAATACGAATACGTACGAATGTAATCAAAAATACATACGAAGAATTGAGAGAGCGAAGAGAGGAGTTCAGTTTTTGTTTTTGTTTTTTTTTTTGTTGTATGCAACTGGTGTAATAATTTTTTTTACAGTTAGATTATGAGTCCCTGCCGTCGTTAATAGATTTTTATGTGTTGGTTGGTTAGAAAGTAGTGTGTTAGAGCGTGAGTGATCGATGCAATTGAAAACGAGTAAAAGGAGAATGGTTGTTACTATAATTCGCAATTGTTGTTGTTGTTGTGTGGCAAATTAATGTCACCGAAGAATAACTACTAATCCATATTATGGCTGGGTGGACTATTGGGACCGCCCATCATAAACGAAGTGGGACTATGAACGGATATACTGTCCAGATCTAAACTGCCATCACCTTTCTCCATTAGACCGGAGCCATCTTGTTTCATCATCATGCGGCGCCATTTAGCACGGGCATTTTGGAACCACACCTAGAAATTATGAAAACAATCAAAATATTCACCAGGCTTAGTGTGTGGATTATTGACAGGCCATTTACCTGTAATACTCTCTTTGGTAAGCCTGTCTTTTGTGATAACTGCTTTAGATCCTTGGCATCGGGATTATGGTTTATGGCAAAATACGATTTCATTGTACGCAATTGATGATGTTTAAACGATGTACGCATACGTTTTGTACGCGACGATGCACTCATATGTGAACCTCGGCCAAAGTCCAGATATTCAGTATTTAAATCTGTTGAGTGTTAGAGAGGGGGAGACAGTGTCAGTATTATTTATGATTTGTTCGAGTGTTAAGGTGGGGAACAGTACTTGCATTTCATACCTATGTTGGCAGTGAGGGCTTCGATTTCTTTGGGTTTACGTTTGCGTGGTCGACCCTTTTGCCGTGGCGGTTGTGGAAGACCGGTCATAACATGAGAGGCAGATGCAAATATACTACTAGGAACAATACGTGTTGGATCCGAATGTGGACTCGATGAATCATTCGGAGGTGAACCAAATTGACTTGAATACGGATATGTACTGGCGCCACCCACACCGGGCACAACGGCCGAGCCCAAACTGGTCGATGCTGTATCACCTTCACGGGCCATTGTGTAATGGGTTCTAAACAAATTGGAAAATGGAAAATTATTTGAATAAGTATAGTGAAGGTAAGGTGAACAGTTTTACCTGCAATAAATGAGCGCATCTATAATGCCATACTGATCACCTTTTGTTAAGGGCGATTGGCAAACGACACAACAGAAACAGGTCACATGGAATACTAGACTACGCGCTCTCATCACCAATTCGGTGGCACCGATTGAGGCTAAACAGCGGGAACATCTGCGTGTACCAAAAACACTGAAAATAAAAAAAAACAAAACGAGAAAATTCTTCAAAAAATCTTTGTATTTTTTTTTCGCTAGAGCTTAAATTGAATAGAAATACTTAAATAGAAAAAGAAATACAAACTTGTGGGACAGTGTTACTATTTAAATACAATTTAAATTTCATTAAGTTGGTCGAACAAAAGATTAAACAAGAGCGGCATGCAAGCAAACTGCCAGCATATCAATTAAATGTAATGATTTGAAATAAATCAATACAACACCAACACTATTACAATACATATATACATATGTACATATACATATATGCATATACGTGTATGTAAGTATACGAAGACAATTCGATAACAATAAACGTAAACTCAGGAGTAAAGGAATTTGTATCGGGATAAAACTGCCTACACAAAGCAAAGTCTGGATTATGGTGTCGCGACGTTGATCATCATTGTGATCATCATGCAACATTCATGCAACATTCGATGTTATTATTAAAAAAAAAAGAAAGAAAAAGGTAATTATTGTTATTTATTCAACTTCTTCTGCGTCTTCTTCATCATATTTTCTGTCTTTTGAATTTTGAACACAATCGGTAATTTTCGTTTCTCTGTCTCAAGCTGTAAGCTGTAGTTGGGTAGAGGTAGTGGTAGTGGGGAAATTATAAGTTTGCCATGCAATTTTCGATTTGAAATACATAATCAGGGCGGTAATTTGTCCCTTTTCTTAAGTTGCTACTGGTTATTTGTGATTGTGGTTGCTTGGTTGCTTGGTTGCCTGTTTGCTTGGTATTATTATGTTCAGACATTTTTTCTTTTAACAAAACGAAACAAAGGAATTAATAATAAAAAAAAAAAACAAAAATAAAATTATTAATGAAATCAAATCAAATCAATTCTCTTTGTACGTTATTCAGTTGAACAGACACAGTCTGTCTGTCTGTCTGTCTGTTGTCTTTAACTATATATTGTAGGAACTTTATAATTTCATCTAAAAGGAAATGATCCAACAATTTTATTTGTTTTATGACTTGACTTAACAATAATAACACTTCCATTCATTCATTCATTCATTCAAAACACCTTCAATAGCCCTTCTATTTTGCTGGTGATGCCAGTAGCCTTCAAAGAAAAGGTGTTAAGGTTAAAAGCGTTTGCAAAGAGTGATTAAAGAAGTTTGGTTGATCTCTAAAAGTTGTTTAAACTCAAAAGGTAACGCTTGCTTTGAGGCAATAAATAAAGGTTTATTTCTTAGTACACATACAAGGATGGTTCCAACTTCTGCAGTGTATTATTAGAAACTAGAATAAAATTTCAGGGACGGGAGAGAGAGCAAGAGCCATGAATTTATGAATATCTAAGTGGAATTTGTTAACATTTATGGGGACAGAAAGGATATACGCTTATGACCTTGAAATCCATCTAGATTATCGTGCCAAAAATAAAAAAATGCTTCAGATTTTTAATATTTAATGCCAAACTTCTGAGTTTACATACATAATACGGGGATATTTACATTTATAGGACATTCAAAATATATCTTTCAGGTTAGACATTACATACATAATCGGTCATTACAACCCTTGAGTCAGGATTATTGTTTCCTAATTCCTCACACCACTTATGTTGTGTGTGTTAAGTTTATAGATAAGTGGCGGGATTTACAGTTTAAAGTCGACTCCGAACGACAGATTTTTGAGAAACTTTACTTACTCTCAGAGTTTTTGCCAGAAATCTGCTGAGAAGAAATCGCCGAAGAAATACTTTTTGTGTTTTGTGTGTTTTCGAGCCCCAGCGCGAACCCTGGCTTTACGTCTAATAAGCCAATACACTACCTACTAGACTACGGCGATTAGACATTAATCATCTGTATTAACTCTTTGCGCCCTTCAACGATTTTGGCCGATGGTCCAAGGAAACTGAATAGAAATGTTTCTTGCTTAATTTCGCTGGCTACGCCAAAGTTCACTGTTCTGGAATAAGAAAGCCAGGTAACTTCTTTGGGTTTTGAAATCGGTGCCCCTTCATAAACAAATCCAGAATGGTATCCGATGTAAGATATAGTTGGGGAATGAAGTTTATTATATTGCAGTACATGCATTACATTTCCATCACCAGGGTCCCGTAGCATACAGACATTGTTGATAATGAAAGAGCTGCTGACCTTGCCACGAGGGTCTTGGTGGATGGATGCGGAATTTATCATCTTATAGCCTTTCCTTGTTAGGGTACAGAGCACATGGAGTTTCATCTTCTACTGTGTTATTCCAAAAGCTCTCTGGACTTTATTTGACAATGCGCACTGAAACTTTTGGAGATCTTCAGTCAATCTTTTTCCAATCTTATAACTGCTTGGATGGGTCATTACACAATACGTACACACACGTTTGCCAGCTGTAGGGATGCCCCTGAGGCAAGCCTGGAGGAGTACAAGCCTGGATCTTCGATTTTTTCCTTTTTTTTTTCTTTTTCAGTTTCAGAACTGTACTTTAATGCCAATTGCAGTTGATCTTAATCTTAATCTGCTAAAGAAATGTAGTCGACGTTCTATAACATTCTAAGTCGAAAAAGTGTGTTTTGAGTTATGAGCTCTCAAAGTTTTCACGCGACATACGACTATATGTGTATTCTAAGTAGATTTTTCCCTATAACTTTGGAACGGATCGGTGCTTGCTAACCAAATTTTGACAGTATTTAAGTTAGAGAACGTGGAATTTAAAAAAATGGATGGAGACGTCGATATATTGTATTGAAGTTATAGAGAGAAAATTGTGCCGAATGAGGCATTATAAGAACACAGAAATGTAATAGAACTTTAAGAAATCCTTGTATTTTATTTTTTTTTATTTTATTTATTTAAGAATTACAACACAATTACAAATTATATTATAATCTTATACGAGCTGAGTAACTTCGACCATATGCCCGGTGTAGTGTCAGAGACCAGAGCATCTGGTGGGAATCGAACCCACGACCCTCACGTTAATAGTCTAGCACACTACCCACTATGCTACCAGGGCGCTCAAATCCTTGTACTTAATCTGTACTCATTGGAAAGGACATCAGCTATCTTCTTTAAATGTTTTCATGTGAAAGAGTAACATTAATAGATCTTAGGAAGCCCTTCAGAATTCGTATTGCCTTACGTTGAGAACAGTTTGATTAATTTTAAATGTTTCACACGATATGTATTTATAATGCCATATTAAGGGTAAAAGTAGAAATGTTTACCATGTAGGCAATAAACACAACATGGTCAACCCACTCATGTTTGTTCTTAAATAGAAATTGCATTGCTTTAGTTTGTTCATTTTCCATAAACTTGGCCACCTTCAGTGAAACACTTGATGCTGTTGTTCCTCACCGTTAAAATAAGTTTTAAAAGATTTTTAGTTGTGATAACAAAATGATAAATAACCGATATTATATGGTCAGGTTTGGGATTTTTTTTTAGTTTTATTTTGTTGTTGTCTGTCCTTACATTTGTACTGGCATATAATTTTTGCACACACTCACTCATTCATTCGCTTGCTTAGTTGGTCTTAAACGTGCACCTAAGATACCATTCACTGAGGCCGGCCTGAGAAAATGTGAGGCCATAATGCATAAGCAACAGACACAGAAGATGAAAAAACAACAAGAACAACAGCATGTGAATGCCTACACTTTGACGATGACGATGACGATGTCGACAATTTATGTCACCTCCCAATGTGTTCATGTACTGCATAGTTGGCTGACTGGCTGGCTGGCTGGCTGCTGGTACAATGTTTTATGCGAAACGTGCAACTGAATCTGTATCTTGAGTGTTTTAAATTGAATATGAAATGTGTGTTGTGTGTGTGTGTGTGTGACTGTATTCTAACCAGATGTGGTCGACTACGATGACAATGATGCAGCAACAGCAAAAGCAACACCAACATTAGTAGCAGCAACAGGACAAGTGCTCAACAAAAAATTTAAACGCATCATGCGAAACATCTATCATATGCCATTGAGTTCGGTCGTGTATAACGATGAAGATGATGCTCTAGTATGAGGATGATAATGATAATTCGTTACAGTTTAGATTTCAGTTTATTGCTCCAACTGATGCTGTACTATCGATAAAATAAAAACAGAAACAGAAACAACAACAACAACAACAAACAAAAAAAGTAGGAAATCAAACCAAACCAAACGAAATGAAAAAAAAAACTAACAACTGCTGTAAATGAGTGGTAGTAAGTACATGTGTTTGTAGGCACCGAACATGTGTATGTAACCAGCCAACCAACCAACAATTTATCCATCCATCCATCCATCCACCCATTCATCCATATTTTAACTGCATACGAGGACAATTGCCATGTTTGCCTTACAGCTACTGTTGCAATTACGTGTGTGCGAGGAATTATTTCTATTAACAGGCCCTTAAAAGTATGAAATGTTTAAAGAAAATCTCAAAATGTGGCCAAAAGATGAATTAAAAGAAGTTTTTGATTTTCCGACTTGGAATCCAGGAAATCTGATAGATTGGTGATGCTGTGAATTGATAAAGTTGTCGATAATTTGCATTTTCACAGACATACAACACTTGACGGAGAAATTGAAAATTGAAATTGGTCCTCACAGTGATGTGAAGGGATGTTTACATGTGATCAAGAGGTCTACAGATCTATTTCTTTAAATAGTTTTAAAAATCCCTGGGAAATTTTGAAAATTACACTGAAGAAGGTGAAGATATTTCTGAATATTTTCCTTATAATCCTTGCATGTTTCAAGTTTTAAAAGATCTTTACAGCTTCAAACTTTATCATACAAGTATGACTGTATTGATAAAAGTATCCTTCATATGACTTTCATTACATTACTGATAACAATTGTATGCCGTTTCTCTTGTTCTGCTCGTGTTATGCTGTGATATGCAATAGCAACTCCAAAAATGCATGGCAGCATCATGTGTATGCCTGGTTGATTGGTTGCATATTTGGGTATGAGGATGAACAAAACATAAAAAACGATTGTAAAACATGAGGCCCATAATAATAGAACACACAAGAAAGAAACAAAAACAAAAACAAAAACTACAAAAAAAAAAATACTTGGGCTCCACCTCTTTTGGTTAAAAATGATATCCAAGTACGAGTAAGGATTTTTGGGGAGTATCATTACGTACAACATGTCGGCAATTGTTGCGGTTTAAGTCTGGGTTTCTGTACTCTGCACTGCCCTGTCTGTGTTCAATCTACGAGGAACATGTTGTGGTTTTGATGACTTGAAATGTAACCACTGGCAGCCAACAAGTTGTTTAATGGTTGAACTGTGGCAAACCATTCACTTTTTCACTCATTTTTTTATTTTGGAAGCAAGAAAATACAAGAACAACACCTTCAGCTTATGACGGAAACATTTATGAACAAAAGAAAACAAAAAAGTGACAAAGAATACAAAAACAAATTGAAATTGAACAAAATGAACATCATGAATATGAGTCATCTGGTCAGCGGGGAAAAATAGGTTAGGTTAGGTTAGGTCGTAGTGGTAGCTCTGATATTACAAAGCTCACTTGAGCACGCATGGCGGCCCGATGTGATGCCACGGGTGAAACGCAGTCCCTGTACACTAAGCAAGTTCCGCCAAATCAGGGAAAGGAAAAAGTTGATCAGCGCAAGGGCTGCACAGCAAAAGCACGACTACCCCACACTGGAAAACCAGCCAGAAAATTTGATGAACGAAGTTATATTCTTGACATCAATAGATGATAGCTCCTTTAAGCTAACAAGGAATGGGGAGCCAAATAACCTATATCTACACCTAGCAAGAGACGGGCACTGGCAAAGAAAGTGAATAACGCTCTCCTCTTCCTCAGTGGACCTGCATCCACGGCAGAAGTCGTTAAAAGGGAGCCTCATTCTCTCGGCGTGCCTACCCATGATACAATGACCCGTAAGCACGGCCGCTACAGTCAGGATGACATCACGACCGAGACTAAGTAATCGGTTGGTACGCCTTCCATCCATCCTGGGCCAGGTAAGTCTAGCGATGGAGCAGAACTCCTCATTGACCCAGGATAAGTTGGCGTCCCGAAGGAACCTCCGCGCAATGGAAAAATAGGAATTCATAGAGAAATTTTTGCTTCAATCGGCATCAATAGTATTAGTGGCATCCACTAAACCAAACCACAACATCAGTATCAACTAACATTGCCAACACTGTCATTTAAATAGTGTTGTTGCTAGTGTTGTTGCTATTGTAGTTAAAGCAAATTCATGCAGCAATCATAAATATAAAGAGGCAACAAAATGATGCCAGATTTTTTATTTCTTCTACTGCCAGCAATTCCAAAGTAAAAAAAAAAATGCAGAGAAGAAGGCTTTACGACTGAGGAAGGGAACTAAAGTGTGTCTATATACAAATATGTGGAAATATTGCGGTTTATTGTAACTGTGTTATGGTCTGGCTACCCTCCAAAGAAATTGTACTACAGCTGCATACACACACACATACGCACATAAAACACCCAGTCTATCTCAGACACTCACTCATATCATATCAGATTTCGAATGGTGCTCGAAAACGTAGTCATATATTAAGAGATGTCACTTTGACATTTCGCCTGCTCTGTTGCATGGCAATAATAATAATTAATTTTTTTCATTCTCTTTCACTGTATCTGGATGAAGTTTTAAGGGGATATTTGAGGAAAACCAAAAGCAAAGAAACAACAAAAAAAACCAACAACATGATCAGGCAATAAAAAGAAGAAAAAGGTGAGCAATAACAACAACAACACAATGTACTAGAAATTTAAGAGAAAAAGGGCGGGGAGGGGGGAAATTATATTCCTCTTCATAGTAATAAATTAATTACACTCACAGAAAATGTTTAGTTAAATGGGGAAAATTAACTTTTTGTGCTCTTTATAGAAGTCACCGTACTCTAGTAGATACTATTAGACGAGAGTGCCTTGGTTCAACCTCTGGTTGATTCTAGCAAAAACTATGAGAGTGAATAAAATTGCAAAGAATAAACAGAAGAAAAAGGTGAGGAACAACAACAACAATATACTAGAAATTTAAGAGAAAAAGGGGGGGAGGTTAAATAATATTTCCTCTTCATAGTAAATAAATGAATTACACTCACAGAAAATGTTTAGTTTAATGGGGAAAATTAATTAGGTAGTGTGTTGGTTTATTAGATGAGAGCTTTTGGTTCAACCCCTATTTGATTCTGGCAAAAACTCAGAGAGTGAATAAAATTGCAAAGTTTAAGCTACAGGTCTTACCACTCTTGGATAAAATGAATCCTTTTTAAAGGGTTATAATTACCCATTAAGTAAGTTGTTGACGGAATTCCTTACTGTACTATAGAGTCTACTACGTCTCGTTTGCCTGTCTCGGCAGACTATGTCTATAGCAGCACTATTTCTATTTTCAATTTGCCCATATTCGGCCCATAAATGATCGTTTAATGTGGTGTTTGGCAAATTTGGAATACAATCCCTACTTGAACTACCATTAGTTAAGTTGCGGCTGATTTTGGAATTTTGTATGGTTTTTAAAAGATTTTCTTCAAATGTTCTAAGCATACAATTGAAGAGAACGAAGTCTATGTTAGGCTAAGTACGACCAGCAAGATAGCCCCAATTTTATGGGGTAAAGGAAAATAATGAACTCTTTAGTCAAAAAGCATTTGTTAGCTTACTGCTGTTAAAATTTGAACAGGTAGTGTCATTTAATAGCAGATGATCTAGTGATTTGATCAGAAAATCAACAAATGACAAGAATTTTGACAAATCGCACCGTATGAACTCTTTATGTCATGTTGTTATGTTGAACATGTTGTTACGCAAAGTTTCAAAACCTGAATTATATCCATGTATGTTAAAAATGAAATTTGACTTCAGCGAACGTTATTATTGTATGTCGTTTAACAGTGTTTTTAGTGATAAAATGATCGTAGCTTGGATAATTTCATTCGCTCTTTGGCACCATATTGCATAACTAATTATTTTTTGAAAGTCCCATCTATATAGAGGGCCAAAGCTTCCTCAGGTGTATAAGGAGTAGGTGCTTTTGGTGCATTTACACTTTTAAGCATTTTTGAAGCTATTGTAGATTCTGAGAAACTTTTTTCATTTGAGTTTTAGTTGAGCAATCTGAAAATTTTTTATGTTTTCGATTATCAATGGCTGTTTCTGGAAAAATAATAACTCCATCTAACCATTCTTTATTACGATCCTCGAATTTTGACATGATCCTATGACAAGTTACCCACTTGCAACGTAATTTTAGAACAAAATTTTTCAATTGTTGACGAATTAGTTCACATTGCTCTTCGTTATACTTTGATGGATCAATAACATTAGAAAAAACATGATTTTCCACTGCCAAAATCTTTTTTGCTAGTACTGGTTCAGCGTGCCAAATTAAAAAAAGGGTGCGTTTCGACACTGACATTGTAACTTAAAAACGAAATAAATGAAAAAGTTGCAAAAAGTTGCAGATAATTTCTTAATTGGACATAGAAAACAGATCATAGAAACAAATAAACCAAATATTGGAGCGAAACAAATCGAATCTTTCCAACTTTTATTCCATTGAAGTTTAAGTTACACATAATAAAACACTATTTTATACAGGACATTTGTTTACTACAACTAAGGACTTAAACATATAAGCACAAATCACAAACATATTTTTTTATTTAATACATACCTAATAGTTTCAATTAAACCACTAATCCAAAAAAAAAAATTAAAATAAAGGTCTTGTGATGTAAACAAACTTTGGCTTTAAAAATACGTAAACAGTATTAATGCACATGCTAAAATATTTGTCAAGTTTGAAGGCTCACAGGTGGGCGAATATCGAGAGCAAAACAAAACAAAAAAAATCAAAAATCCGTTGGTTACTTAGTTTTCAAAAAAATAAAAAAATTATCACAATTGTAAAATTTAAAATTTCCTTAAAGCGACACCAGATTGGGCATTTCTCCCACTGTGCGTAGCTGCCATCAATGCTTATTTAACACAAACTCCATGATGCGGCATGTTGTAGAGCCTGTTGACAGAGACAGTGTTGCAGTTGAGTACGATTAAAAGACAAAGATTTCAAAAACCTGGGAATTTATGATCCATTCTCAAAACTCAAGTGGTTGAGGTGATTAGATACATTCTTGTCAACATTATTATTATTATTTTTTTGTGAGTGTATTTCTAGAGTAAATCACTGAATTTGTAAATTTTTTTTTAAGCAACAGAATTATAAATTTAAGGGGTGTTTAAAAACTGAATTCCAAAATAAAATGAATAAGAATAAGAAGAAGAATTATAGTATATTGCGTGTCATGTTTATATTTCACTTCATCTGTTTGACTATCCGTTTCGCAATTTATAACTTCAGTTTCTTCAGTTCCTTCTGTCTGTTGCCGAGTATGCGAGATTTTTTTTTTTCAAGAATATTTCGTGTTATTTATGACGGTTTTTTCTCTTCTTCTTCTTCTTGTTTTTATTTTTTTTTATTTTCATTTTCATTATGAAAGACGACAAGTGTTTCTTAATTTATTTTTATTTTTGTATGAATACGAGTGTGTTTTTTTTATTTAAATTTTTATGTTCAAGTACGAAATGACACACACACACAGACAGTACAGAGGATTGTTTTAAAATTTATTTTTTTTTTATGATAAAAACTGCCGGAGATTATAATAAAAGTAAAAGAAGAAGAAGAAAAACAAATAAAAATTCATCATAAAAATCAAGAGCATTTCATATGAAGAAGATTCATGCCAGAGAGTATGGTTTTTGGCTTAGAATTGTGTGTGTGCATGTGTGTGTATAGGTGTATGTGTGTGAATCACACTTTTCGCAGTCAGCCATTGAGCCAGTCATCCATCCATCCAGTCAGCCAAAGATTGCCATGACTGAGTGCATCATTGGCAGCCACTAACATTTATTCGTTGCATACGATGCTACAGAAACAACGTAATTTGCGACCAGATATGAAAGCCACTCTAATGCTGTTGCTGCTGTTGTCCTCGTAAATATTTTCTCGAGATTTATTTGTTTTGAATACTGAATATTGTGCATTGCTGCTGTTGTTGGTGTTGTTGTTGCTGCTGCTGCTGGTTGATAAATTTTTCATCTCTACGCTACGGTGAATCTTTTGAATGGAATGGTTTCGCTTAGTGCTGCTTCTTGTCTTTCGCTTTTGCTTTACGTTTGAGTGTTTTGTTTTTATTTTTCGTTTGCTGCTGAATGACTGACTGTCAACCATCCAGTCTTGCGATTCCAAGTGCATGGCGACGTTACATCCCAAATCATTTTTCAACACTGTAAAAATCTCCCCCCTTTATTTCGATCCAATTTGGTTTTTTTCCGAATCTTTTAGAAAATGCCATACGAGCGTATACAAAGGTATAGGGTAATCCTTGTATAGTTGTCATGTCTGTCGTCCTATCTGTCTATATACGTACATACATACGTGAAAAGAAAAGAAAATGCCATACATCGCTTGTTATGATAAATTCAAATGGAATTGCTTCTTTAGTTTCCTCATCATTTTCATTATTTCGGTTGCCACCAGCATTCGTTCGCTCGCTCACTCGTTCGTTTCCCAGTTTTACATGAATTTCATTGAAAAAATGTGTTGCAGCCACATACAAAACAAAAAAAAAATGAGACAAAAAAAAAACAGAAATTGAAACGCATCGACTACAAAAACAAAATGTAGTCATCATTCACAAAAATATAAAGAAAAAAAAAGCAGAAAAAAAGAATTTTTTTTAAATTTATGGGTGGAGAAAACATGTCAAATAATACGAGTAGCTGTGGCAAATGAAACTCGTATGTATTGAATTTCAAAAAGAAATTTTAAATCATAATTTATTAGCACAAGTTTCTTAAGAAAACTTTTTGTAACAGAAATTCCAAAAATATCCAAGAAATTTTATATTTTTTTTTTCAAAAATATTGGCTCCTTGGAATACATCATGTTTTTTAAGAAATAATTCACATGAAATGATGGTCAATATACATACATACACACATACATTCATACTTAATTGGCCATTACAACTCCTCAGTGAGAATTAACCTAACTTCTCTTACCACTCATGTTGTGTGGATTGTTAATTTTATAAGTGAGTGGTGGGACCTATAGATTAACGTCGACTCCGTACGATATATACGTATCTGCTGAGAGGTCGTTTTGATGCCTGACCTGCGATACGAACCCGGGCTTTACGTCTAATAAGCCAACACACTACCTACTAGACAATGGCGCCGTCATGGTCAATGGATGGTCACTATACCTCTACCCAAAAAAGTGCAATTATGGAAATTAAAAATATAGATTAGTGGGTTTCAAATGATCTTCAGAACAGAATATTTCTTTATTTGTGGTTGTATTTATTGCTCGCTTGTATGTTGGGCAAATTGGGTGACTCATTCGCTCAGATTTCTTATAGAGGTACATACATCAATTCCATAGAAGTTCTGTGTCATTTTTTTAAAGACGTATTGTGTTGAGGTAACAGCATTGATCAGTTGGCTTTGGTGCCAAGTTTTTAGAGCGAATATGTTCCTAATTCCTACAACGCATGCCGAATATCTATCAGACCGAATAGAAGCAAATTTATAAACCTTAGGAAAGGCAATATGAAGTTGCCGTAGTCTAGCGAGTAACGTATTGGCTTATTGGATGCGTGGCCGGGTCAGACATCTCAAACGAAACGAAATATTTCCTCGGAGACTTCCCTCCCAGTACTGTTCTAGAAAAATTTTGAGAGTAAAATAAAATTGCCACATGAAAAGTTTCTCAAAAATCTGTAGGTCCTATCGCTCGTGGATAAAGTTATCAAACACAACATGGGTGATGTGCGAAGTTAGATTGTATTGGCCAAGGTAATAAGTAAAAGCAATGCATAAAACCAAAGCAATTTGTTATCCCGAAAAAATATGCCAAGCGCTTTCAAAAAAAGGGGAAAAGCCTTTTTCACCTTTTAACATTTAAATGTTTTTTTTTTTTTCTATTTTTCAGTAAAATTATTAAATGAATGTAATAAAATCTAAAATATAAAAAATAATTGCAAAAAATAAAAAAAAACATTTTTAATAGCTGAATAAACAGCAACCTTGGCCTAGAGGCAACTTAATCAAGCGTAAAACCAATATTAAGAACATAAAAACAAAACAAATTCAATTCTTTTTATTGTTTTCGTAAATTAACACTTGTAATCGGATTGTAACAGACGGCGAATTAAAACAATAAAACACACACACACACACAGATTATGTCGATGTAGTTGAATAAGTTTTTATGTTCTTATGAAAAGCATATGCTTAGGCGTTATGACTATATTTGTGCAAGTATGCAACTGCTCTCAGCGTAAATGTGTGTGTGTTTGTGTGTGTGCGTATGAGAAACTGTGTTTGATTCGTTGTAATCTACTTAAACAACTTGAGCACAGCATGTTGTAATCACAACTAAACTATCGTTAAATAAAAAAAAATTGCATCGAATATTATTACAAAAACAAAACCGAGAATATCGACATGAAGGTTTTGTGTTGTTTTTTTTTTTCTTTATTTTATTTGTTCACATTTGATTTTATGGTTAAGCAATTGTAGCTTTTTTTTTCGTTTTTTTTTTATTGTCCACAATACACATACACACACACTTGCATGTACATGCATGTACATGCATAGAAAATCTGTTTTCAAACTTATACCCACAATAAAGGCTCTTCCCATGTATGAATTTGTTGTTTTTTACATTTGTTGTGTATACTTAACTCCACAGGATGTAAATCCTTTTTTTTCTTTCTCTCTAACGTCCATAAAACAACAACAACAACAATAGCATGTGTTGTTTGCATACATACATTATACAAACATATTTGTTTAACATAAACAATAGATTGTTTTACCATACACATACACACACACACTTACATACGCATAAACACTGAGTATTTGTTTTACTCTCTTTCAAATCTAAAAAACAAAAATTACATGATTTTTCATTGTATTTACATGTGCATGTATGTGGTACTCGTATATGTTGAGAATTATTCTCTGATACAATAGTTGTTGGCTTTTTCCTGCTGTTATGCGTTTTTATTCTCATGTTTACATTGGCAAAACTCTCTCAACACCCCACGAAAAAACACAACAGCAATAACAATAGGACTCTCTTCATATAAACAAAGCAAAACAAATACAAAATAAATGTTATTTTACCACTAAAAATAATACACGAATGCTTACGCATACACGTACACATATGTACATTAACATTGCATGGCATTGCACTTAAAAAAGAAACACTCGTACTCGTACACACACACACACACTCCTCGTTATCATACTTACGAGTGTATACGGAAACTTAACATAACAAACAAAAACAAATGATGATGAGAACATTAATACAAATGAGAAAACAAATAAAATAAAAAAAAACGCATACAGCGTTGCCCAAAAAAGGTAACAAAAAAAACAAAAAATGAATGAAAGTTTGTTCAACACAATACTCATAGAGACCGGGTATTTTTTTGTTTTCTAAGTTTTTTGTTTTTCTGTTATATTTTATGTTTGATTCTGTAGTGTTTTTGTAATGATGAACACAAGGTGGGTATGTAAGTATGCGCGTATTGAACGTTTAAAAAAAGTCCTTGTGCCGAAAATCGTTATTCACAAAAGCAAGCAGACGACCAGCGGGATGCAAAACCGTTGTCGCTACTGCTGCCTTTTAAGCAATAAAAGAAACTTTAAGACTGGCTGGCTGGCTGACTGACTGATTTCCTTCAAGCGCTTGCCGTTTGACTTGCCTTGCCTTGATTTACCTTTTTTACAATCTTTTGTTTTTGTACATATGCATGTGCATGTGCATGTGTTTGTTTTAAAATTTTTAATTCACACACTTAAGACATGCCTGTGAAATTCTCATATCGATTGCTAAACATACGATCAGTTTTAATAGCAATGCATACGCTCTCGTATTACCACATACGCCCTTTTTTCAATATTTTACACAGATTTTAAGGACAAAAGTACATTGGGAAGGAGGCATTTAAATGTACGGTTAAAGCACTTAAACACGTTTGCCTGTTCTCTTCTTTTTCTAAATAAAAATTTGAATTTTTTTTTCTTAAAAAAACCAAAAAAAATTACAAAATTTGTTGAGAAAGAAAATGTATTTTAGAAATGGTTACTGCCCTTTATGGGCTACTCCCCCCATAATGTCAACGGTGTTCCCTTTCTCAAAAGATTGAGAATTTTGGAAAGAAACGATAAAATTTTTACCAACAAAAGGAAAAATCAATTTAAATATGCGGTAGTTGGGTTATCCTTCAAAAAGTTTTGGTTCTTTTTAATTTTTTAAAGAAAGATCAATTGCTCCTGTTGGTTGTCAATAGAGACAAAGGCATAATGGAATTGCCTTTAAAATTACAAGATATCGGGTCCGCTATGTAACGTTTTTTTTTCTCAACTAGTGCTTATTTCGTGAATGGTAACATTCCGCTGAACGAATATGGTTGTGTAAACGTATTTTCGCTTCGCTAAGTGGGCTTGCGTTCGAATTACAGAAGATTCCGATTTTGTCAAAAAAAATCATCTTTTCAAATAAAGCTCATTTTGATCTTGGCGGGTATGTAAACAAGCAAAATTGGCGCATTTGGGTCACAGAAAACCCGCACGCATACATTGAAAAGCCATCGAACCCACAACGAGTCACTGTTTGGTGTGGATTTTGGTTCATAGGCATAATTGCGTGATTTTTCTTCGAAAGTGAGCAAGGAGTGACCGTTACAGTCAATGGCGATCGTTATCGGGCCATTGAAATTGAAGAGGAGGATATTGGCAACATTTGGTTTCAACAGGACGGCGCTATGTGCCACACAGCCGCAGCAACACTCGATGTTTTGGGCCCTGTTTTTGAAGATCGCATTATCAGCCGCAAAGCTGATATCGTTTGGCCAACTCGAACTATTATTTGTGGAGTGCCGTCAAAGATAAGTGTTACGCCGATAATCCACAGACAATTGACGCTTTAAAGGACAATATTCGTGAAGCCATTGGTGAAATACAGCTGCACACAATCGATAATGTGCTTAAAAATTGGACCGATCGTATAGGATACTGCATGGCTAGCCGAGGCAGCCATTTAAATGAAATAATTTTTCATTATTAACCGGAAGGATTGTACTTTTCAGTAAAAAAAAGAAATTTGCGAAAATTTTCAGTAGTTCTTTTTTAAAGGATTTTCAAAAACAAAAAAAAATTATTTGGCGAACCCTTTATTATTCAAACCATGCTTCAATTGAATGTAAAAATATATCACCTGCCCATTGATATAGAAACGGCTTGAAAGCAGCTTCTTTTTTTTTTGTAATTTATGTATTACTGAGTTGCAAGCATTCACAGAAGGTGTATGAAGTTTTCACACTTTCTAAAAATGAAAAATCTCATTGCAGTTGTTGTACTCAAGCTAACGAAAGCACTTGGTTGCAAGACTTTCAATTGTTTGAAAATAAATTTTGTTTTCTTTTCCTCAATGAAAATTTGTAAGGAAAACCTTTTTATATTTCATTATTTAAACAATTTTGTAATTCATTAAGAAAATTTATGTTACAATTCCCCTTTTTTCTTTCATTGCTTTCGAGAGTGCAGAGGATAAATTACAGTCAACTAACATAACATCGTAACGTATGAGCAGCATAAATAATAATAAAAAAAATAATAAGACCCTCGCATAGTAAACAAAAGAAAACCCAACTACAAAGCCATTAAACTTATGAAGCATTTTATTTTCATTTTTTTTTCTGTTTTTATCGTAGATTGTACATGGATTTCCAAAAAAAAAAGAACAAAAATTCACGTACCAATAATCAGGTGATAATAAAATAATTTTAAATGCCCAAATACCCTCTAGACGAGGGACGTTAAAATAACTTTTTCTTCTTCTTCTACTGAAAAGAAAAATTATCTCAAGAATAATAACAACTAAAGCGGTAAAAAAAAAACTCATAAAAAATGTGTATTAAAATATTCATAAAAATAACAGCAAAAACAACTTTAAAGCAAAAATATTGTACAAGAGTAGAGTAGAGGAGAGCAGAGAAACATTATTATGCCCCACAATAATAATAATAATAATCGTACTAATAAATGGAAAAAGATTTCTTTAGAAGCAGCCTTTGGAGCCGAAAAACGAAATGCCATAAACCCGCCAAATAACTCCAACACCAACATCAACACCAACACCACACAACCATTTGCTACTACTCGAGCTCCCTCTAATAACATTTCATTTCATTATCGTTTGCTTAAGAAGGCTTTTTTCCACTACTTTCGACCACTTTTATGGGCCCATTGTTAAGTTGTTTCCTCCGAAAATTGGAAAGTATGTACTACAATGGGCTACCAAACGCGATATGGGAATAAAAGCCAAAAAAAAAAAAGAAAAGAAAAGAAAAAAAATTATGAATTATATCCACACAACAAGACCAAATTGTAATAAAAAAAACGAAATGATGATTGAGTTTTACGGTAATTTAATGGCTTTTTTCAAACTCAACTTAAAAGAGCTTCAAGTGGTAAGAAAAAAAGGCCAACGATTATGAAGAAATACTCGCAATATCTTCTTTTATTTATTTTATTTTCTTTTCTTTTATTTCATATTAGTTTTAAGAACTCTACTTAAAGAAAGATTAATTTCTTATGCAATAACCCCGAAACGAGTGTAGAGAATATGGCTTTTACTCAGGCATTGAGAAATAAAATTATTCTCTGATCACACGAACAGTAAGTACGGCTGAAAAGTGATTTATCTCTGTCTCCCTCTCCCTGCAAAGCCTTTTCCACTCTGCCCTGTTCTCCAATTCGGGAGCAAAAGAACTCAATAAATGCCCTGACACAAGAAAAGCAACGTTCAAGCGCCAATATGTGCATTGTTGCAGTGGGCCAGGCACTATCCTTTTATTACCCAGAAAAATAAAACTTCACAGGTAACTCTTTCCTGATACGAATTTCTACAAAGATGCATTAGGTAGGTAGGTTGGAGTGGTAACTTTGATACCAAAAGCACATTTTAGCACAAAGCGGGCAGTTGTGACGCCACAGGTGAATACATTCTCTGTACTGGCCAAATTCCTCCAAACCAGAGAATAAGAAGAAGTTGATTAGTGCAAAAGTTGCACTAGAAAATCAGCGTGAAAGTTTGATAAACGAAGCTACATATATCCTTGATATCAATGGATGATAGTTCTGTCAAGCTGACAAGAATTGGAGAGTCAAATAACCTATTATCTACACCACGCAAGAGATGGATAACAGTCTCGTCTCCCTCAGCGGATCTGCAGCCACAGCAGAAGTCGTTAGATGGGAGCTGTGTTCTTTCCGCATGGTTTCCCATAACACAATGACCGAGGTAAGCCTGGCCACAGTGATTGTGATGATGCCAGTAACAAGTTCAAATAACTAGTTGGAGCCTCTTTTATGCATCGCGCAAGTGAGCAAGACTCCTCATTGACCCAGGGTAGGTTGAAGTCTCGAAAGGATTTCCGCGCGATGTCCAACTCGACCAAGGTTAAAGGCATAACCAAGTCGATTGAAGATAATTCCGGAAATAGTGCATCAGCCCTGGCGTGCATGTCGACTCTGCAGTTTCCCGGAATATTACTGTGCCCGGGAACGAAAAGCACCATGGGATTAGGTTCACGCGGACAGGTACCCATGTAAAACCCATAATCGTTCTGCCCGGGGACCCAGATAGGTATTATACTGAAGCGTCCAGAAATAATGTCGAGACAGCGGCGACATTCCCTGACGATCCTCTAGTTATTCACAACGTTCGACAGAGATCTTATGGCAGCCTGACTATTGGAAAAGATCAACCAAGATGCATTCATTTTAACGATTCATTCTCCTCATACAGTCTGATTCATGACTTGAATCACTTTTCACTGTAATTCCCAAACAGAGATTTAGATTGACTCAAATCCGTTTGAACGTATAATTGCAGTGTCGAGTAAGGGGCGATATTCTCTGACGATCCTTTAGTTATTCACAACGTTCGACAGAGATCTTATGGCAGCCTGACTATTGGAAAAGATCAACCAAGATGCATTCATTTTAACGATTCATTCTCCTCATACAGTCAGATTTATGGCTTGAATCAATTTTCACTGTAATTCCCAGACAGAGATTTAGATTGACTCAAATCCGTTTGGCTTGAGACAAGCCTTCGTCTCAGTTTCAGTGAAAGGTATTCTTCATTTCTATGATTGTTCGTCGTGTCCAAATTGATTTGTTGGAATACTTAGACTTTCGTATAAAAACTACCCGCGATTTTCCCTTGGGTTTCGAATATTTTGTCCTGCTGCTTTATCCATGCTTACATTGCATAGCTGTTATACTGTTATAATCTAGTTATACTGCGCTGAATAGCTTAGATTATGAATGAACGGAAGTAAAAAAGCTTGTGATGGTTCCGATTGTTGAATGAAAATTTTACTTCTGTAGGGACACACATATTGAACATAATCCCACAATAACTTCGTTGGATGTATAGAGAAAGATCTAAAAATCCTTATGGAATTGCAAAAACTTGTAAGGCTTTATTAAAAAATTTCCGTTTTTGATTATCCTTTAACTCCTTTCAGTTTAGTTTTTTATTCAATCATTGGATTTTTTTTTTCGCTAGACTTCAATTGGTTTTTTATTTTCTTTTGATTTCTTGTTGTTTTTCAAAATTTGAATACGTTTGTTTGCATGGCAATGCAGAAGACCTGTTCGAAAGGAATAGCAATTATTAGTTTTTTAATGGTCATCTTAAACCAACAATACTCGTGTAATATTATAATAATAAAGAAAAATTAAAAAATTATTATTTTTATTATGTTTTATTTACAAAATACATAATAAACCAAGAGAAAATTAAAATTTAATTTTTTAAAAATAATGACTATAATAAATGGATTACAAGCAGAAGTTTTTAACGAAAAAGAAAAAAAAAATGGAAAAAAAACATAAAAAATAGAAGGGGCCTCAAAAATATGTATTGGAAACTGCAAATAGGGAGAGTTTCTGTGAAGACGGAAAACTGTAATCAAATGAATAATGAAAGCGTTTTGGTTGTCACAGCATTTAATGATTTTTTACAGCACAAATGCATGCAAAAAAGAAACCCTACCGGAACAAATGTGTCATAAAATATGACATGATCTAAAGAGTACAGCAACAAAACACCAGGTTTCCAAATTTTATATGAATATTGTAATGACAATTTAGTAATTAGTAAACGGTATCTCGTGTTGTGCAATTTTAAGACACAAAAATGTGTTTTTCATCTTATAACCCTCGAAGGCATTAGAGTTTACGGTTTCAACATGTGACGAATAGTTACTAAACGGATGGCTTTAAACATGTCATAGTATTTGGTAGTATAAGTTCAGTCAGTCTTGTGTGAAGACGTAGTGCATTTGAAGAGAGTAATCGTGGTTTGAATATCTCCGTTACAAAGATCTATCGAACAATTGCCTAGTAAGAGTTCTTGTTCATACAAAGGATGTAAACAGAGGAATAACAAACAAAGCAATTGTTGGTGTTTACATCAAGTTGTGATGGTACACAGAATTGTGCGAATAATAAAGAATTTTAATTAAAATTAAACACAATTTTATTTTTATTTTATTTGCAATCTACGAATTCATATTTTAAAGGTAAAAACGTTTTTAAAAATAAAAACGTAACAACTATCAAATTATTTCTTCAAGTATCGAGCTATTAGGGAATATAAGATCTGGACCAGTGTAAATTGTTAAACTAGAACTTCACATCCAGAAATATGGTATTAAGAACCATTTTGGAATGTAAAAAAGGGCTGTTTATAATGGGTATATAGTAATCAAAAAGCAATCGGTAATAAGGAATTGATTCAGAGCCCATTACATACCATACAACCCTTTAATCAGGATTACGACTTAGCTTTGCTTGCCACCCATGTTGTGTGTTGTAATTTTATATATGAGTGGCGGTTGCGAACGATAGATTTTGTTTCAGAAGTTTTTTTAATTCTTAGAGTTTCTGCCAGAAGAATATTGCACGCCAAAGAAATATTATTTCCCGTTTCATTGTGTTCGATATATCTGGCAAGGGATTTGAATTGCGGCCTCATAAGCCAGCGCACTGCCATGCTCATTGTCAGTGCATTGAAACTGTGGCTAGGTCTAGGTTAGACATTTCGAACACTATGAAATATTTCAGGCTTCTGGCAAAAGCTTTGAGAGTAAAAAAATTTGCCCCAAAAAGTTTCTCAAAAACCTAACGTTCAGAGGTGTGGAGAAGGTATTATAGAGATATGTACACTAAAGGGTCCGCCAAATAACTTTTTTTTTTTGAAAATGGTTTAAAAAATAAAGACTGAAAATTTTCTCAAATTTCTTTTTTTATTTGAAAGTACAATCCATCCGGTTAATAATGGAAAATAATGTCATTCAAATGACTGCCTCGGCTAGCCATGCAGTAGCTTACACGGTCGGTTCAATTTTTAAGCACATTATCGATTGTGTGCAGCTGTATTTCACCAATTTCTTCACGAATATTATCCTTTAAAGCGTCAATCGTCTCTTGCTTGTCAGAGTAACACTTATATTTGACGGCACTCCACAAATAATAGTCCAAAGGTGTCAAATCGCATCTCCGACGTGGCCAAAAGACATCAGCTCTGCGACTGATAATGAGATCTTGAAAACAGGGCGCAAAGCATCGAGTGTAGCTTTGGCCGTGTGGCACGTAGCGCCGTCCTGTTGAAACCAAATGTTGCCAATATCCTCCTTTTCAATTTTTGTGAATAAAAATTCGTACAACATGCCTCCATAACGATCGCCATTGACTGTAACGGCCACTCCTTGCTCATTTTCGAAGAAAATTGGCCCAATTATGCCTCTGGACCAAAATCTGCGAGCGGGTTTTCTGTGCTCCAAATGCGATAATTTTGCTTGTTTACATACCCGCCAAGATCAAAATGAGCTTCATCCGAAAAGATGATTTTTTTTTGCCAAAATCGGCATCTTCTGTAAGTCGATCGCAAGCCCACTTAGCGAAACGAAAACGCGTATACACAACTGTATTCGTTCAGCGGTAGGGTAAAAATAATTATCTGTCAAATCTAAGTGTTACCATTCACGAAATAAGCATACATACATACATAATTGGCCATTACAACCCTTCAGTCAGGATTACGACCTAGCTTCTCACACCGCTTATGTTGTGTGCGTTAATTTTATACATGAGTGGCGGGACCTACAGTTTAAAGTCGACTCCGAACGACAGTTTTTTGAGAAGCTTTTCATGACAATTTTTACTCTCAGAGTCTTTGCCAGAAATCTGCTGAGAGGAAGTCGCCGAAGAAATATTTTTTCGTTTTGATGTCTGACCTGGGATACGAACCCGGGCCTTTTGTCTAATAAGCCAACACACTACCCACTAGACCACGGCGACTTCGATCACGAAATAAGCACTAGTTGAAGAAAAAATTGTTAGATGGCGAACCCGATATTTAGGTTTAAGGCAGTACAATAGAGCGTATAATTGCAGTTCTATGACACCTCTTGACGACAACAATTTAATTTTGTTTTTCCTTATTGAAGAATCCTTACAATTTGGCTTTGATTTATTCTCTCTTAAGCCAATAGTATTGATATGGAAAGATAATAAAATCCCTTAACGAAAAGTAGGGGAAAAAAATAAAAAATCGGCAACAATTTTGAATACAAAAAAGCAAGTCTTACGATCTATAAATTAAGTTGCCATGTTACAAACAAAAAAAATGCAAAACGAACATATGGAACGAAAGTTCCATATTGAAGGCTGCGTGTCTATATGCGAGGGACGACATTTAAAATTGTAGTCTACTAGCTATGTAGTAGGTGTCTGTTATGGAAGAGTACGTATGGTTGCGTATGTGTGTATGTGTTTTTGTGTGAATATGAAAGAGAGCATAAAGAGTCATTCATTCATGCTTGGCTTGAACAGCGCAATAAATGTCACAAGATTCATTTGGTAGGAAGTACAACAACGAGTGGTGGTGACGTGCATGACCTGTCGAATTTATGACTTTTTTTTTTTGTCTCTGGTGCCTTTTATTTTTGTTTGTTGCCTCTAAATTATGTTCCTTTTTTTATAGTTTTTTTTTGTTTCGTTATTGTTGTCGTTGTTTCTTTGGTTTAATTTAATATTTTCCATTATGTATGGTATAAAATTACAATTTTAATTATTTTCAATTTTTTTTTTTTCAATTGTTAAAATATAAATTATTTTATCTTCTTCTATTTTTCCTTTTCCTTTTTTTTGATTTTTTAATTTCATACCATCATTGACTGGGTTCTTCTACTTCTGCCTGTATTTGACTGTACATACGTATGCAATCATCTTTGGACACTTTACGATTGAGACATTAATGTTGAATTGTTTTTTTTTGTTGTTTTTTTTGTTGTTTTTGTATTTTTGCTCAATACCGGAGGCTTTTTCGTTTATATTTTTTAAAACGAATTTTCATTTTTACGCTTTAACAACCGTCCAAGATGGGCTAAGGCTTCCGTATATGGAATTGATGTTTCAAGTTGTTCTTCAAGGATTCTTAAGAAACTTCTTCTTCTATTTCACTGTCGTTGTCGTTTTTTTTTTTTACATATAATTCAAGTGCTGTTGTTGTTGTCTACAATATGATTTTATGACCGTCCATAATTCGTGTGCAGACAGCAGCCATAAAGCGTTAAAGCAGTAGTTGTTGTGGTAAATTTTTACATTTTCCTCCTATCAAAGCGTATAATTGTTGTGGCCTTTTAAAGCCATTGCAAATCGTGCAAATCATTAAAAAACTTTTCATTAAGCTTTGTTGTTAGGAAGGAGCTGTTATTAATAAAGCTGCTATACTTATATTTATAACCTTGACTGTGAATGTTTTTTTTTTTGTTTTTGTTTTTTTGTTTTTCATGATACTCAATTTAAATGGACAATCAGCTAGCCAGACCAAGGCTAAATAGTTTTTTTCCATCAATTCTTAGTTATTAAATTAGTTTTTCATAAGCAAATCTATTCTCCTCATACTCTCTGTATGCCTTTAATTTGTATAAGAAATGATGAATTCTTTTAATGTCATTAAAAACCTCTTTTTTTTTATTAATTTTTTAATAAAAATACAGTCAGTCCGGGTATACATAGTGGATACTTAAATAGGTCTTCAATTATTAATATGAATTAAGTGAATAAGTGGTACTTTTTGCAAATCAACAATTTGGTACTTTTTTTCATTTGTCTAAAAGTACTTTTTTCCAAATCTAAATCTAAATCCTTAAGTGGTACTAACTTGTTTCATACAAACAAAACCTTGTGTTTTATAACCATCGTTTGAAAAACACCATCGACTTTTTCCCCACACCAATAGTTAGTTGTTGTGCTAAAAGAACATTAAAGTTCATCTTAAAAAAAAACTAAAAAACTAAAGAAAACGTTTATTTTTCTTGTTCTTTTCTCGCATAAAACTTTTAAATCATGTTCATAAAAGATTTTTTTTTATGATGCTACTAAAATATGAAGAAGAAGAAGACGAAAAAGACTCTAAAATTAAGATACAATGCCGATAACTAAAAGGCAACAAAAACAAAAACAGCAACAACAACAATAATAGAATCTTATAATTATGGATCAGGTCATTTTATTTTTTCTGTTTCTGTTTTTGGTTTTCATTTCTTTATTGTTAGCAAATCGTTTTACAACTTCTAGAACTCTTTGGCAATACGATCGTTGTCGTTTAATAGCTTTTATCACTGTTATGTTCATACATTTTCAAGATCATTGCCATCGAATCTATTTTATCTAGACTGTGTTATTGAAAAGGTTATGGACGGTGCAAGATGATCGAATTTACTGCATTTCACACCAGGGAAGGATGGCGGAATTATTGAAATACTCCCACAAGGGAAGGATGGATCTACAGAGTCAGACTGTGATTACACAAACGGCAACATCATCAGGTGTATTTTCATCTAAACAAGTTGTTAATGGGACGCGAATTCTTCTTCATTAGCGCCAATCGCACTATGGAATGATGTCGGAACTATTGAATCATTTTCACAAAAAATTCCCAGATTCAGACTACGATTACTGGCAACACGGATGAATTTGCATCTAAACAAGTTGTTAATCGGACGCGGCTGCTTCTGGTCATTTCTTGACAGTGATGACGAAATATAAGGAAACCGCGAAATAGGTTTTCATAAATTGTCCGCAATGTGAGAACGAGCAAAACTCCCTGAAAATAGGAATTCAATTCCAAATAACACCCAACAATATTGCAGCCGATGTTCAGCAAAGAGTAACAGAAAGATCCAAGACTTGCTCCACCATACCTCAAAATAGTACTTACTTCCGATCCCGTGCCATATGTAGTTGTATGGAAAACTGATGGATGAATTGCTTAGTATATGCGAGCGTAACTTAACAGAGTCATACAAGCTCTAAACTCCAACAATCCTTTACGATTTGCTTCGTACAGGCTTCGTAAATGTTAGAATGTTCAATAATTAGTGGAATTACCTTTCAACGCAAGATTTTTGTCACTCACGCGTTACATACACATAATTGGCCATTACAACCCTTCAGTCAGGATTCCAACCTAGCTTCTCACACCACTTATGTTGTGTGCGTTAATTTTATACATGAGTGGCGGGACCTACAGTTTAAAGTCGACTCCGAACGACAGATTTTTGAGAAGCTTTTCATGGCAATTTTTACTCTCAGAGTCTTTGCCAGAAATCTGCTGAGAGGAAGTCGCCGAAGAAATATTTTTTCGTTTTGATGTCTGACCTGGGATTCGAACCCGGACCTTTTGTCTAATAAGCCAACACACTACCCACTAGACCACGCGTTACACTTGATAAAATTTTAAAGGATATGAGCAGACCACTGAATTTCATACAACACTCTTACATTTCGACACTTGAATATGGGTCTCTTGCAACAGGGATTTGTGTAGCTGATGAACTTATTAGAGTAGGCAATCTGCTCTGAATAGACAGTTTTTCAGGCCCAATATGTAGATGCTGTGATGAGAATAAGGGATAATCAGAACACATACTGGGACTCTGTGCAAAGCTAGTGCAACTGAGAAGGACACGCCTGGGTATCAGTTAGGAACGTATCCTCACTCGCACCGAAAAACATTCTCAACTTTGTTAAAGCAATTCGATCAGAGCGATATTCGGTATGAATTAAGGTGGCAGGACAACAAATCGTATGATCACAGTACTCTACTATGACTTGAAGTTATTTTAGTATTCTGGCAGTTACCAGGAGTACCTTTATATGTATACCATTTCTCCCCTATGATTCACATTAGACACACCTTTTGTGTCCCTCTTACGTCTATTAGGCAGCCAAATTAGGCAAAGATTTATTGGGCATTGAAATATGCTGGGCAAACTGAGCAAAGAGTAACAGAAATATTAAAGCAACACGCCCCAAAATAGTAGTTACTTCCGTTTCCGGGGTATGATTGTGTGGAAAAATGATGGATGAATCACTTAACAGAGTAATAGAAGTTCCAAACTCAAGACTCAGCCGGTGAAAACTATATAGAAAGCGTATTAATCAGTTGCTTAAATAAGATCGTAAGGACATCTCAGCCACGGGTCATTGTCTATAGAGTTGAGTGAGCGTGCGAATAGATATCGCTTACGTACAAACGACTCCTGTCGAAAGGAGGTTGAGGAGGAAGGGGTATTCCTAACATAATGTAAGCTTTGTAATGAGCAGTTCGAACACTAAACAACTATGTACGCATGCTGTTTATGCTTTACAATAAGCGAATGCATTTTCACAGAGGCAACCCTGCCATTCTAGAACTTGTTTGATTACACAAAGCAAAGAATAATAAAAAAGGAAACAAAGAATACAAAAGTTATTCTCTATCATACATACATACATAATTGGCCATTACAACCCTTCAGTCAGGATTACGACCTAGCTTCTCACACCACTTATGTTGTGTGCGTTAATTTTATACATGAGTGGCGGGACCTACAGTTGTAAAGTCGACTCCGAACGACAGATGTTTGAGAAGCTTTTCAAGGCAATTTTTACTCTCAGAGTCTTTGGCAGAAATCTTTGCTGAGAGGAAGTCGCCGAAGAAATATTTTTTCGTTTTGATGTCTGACCTGGGATTCGAACCCGGACCTTTTGTCTAATAAGCCAACACACTACCCACTAGACCACGCGTTACACTTGATAAAATTTTAAAGGAGATGAGCAAACCACTGATTTCATATAATCACTCTTCCATTCTGTCTGATGATTACCAGATTCTTGGTTGAGTCTTTTGGGGAAATTTTGTGACAGTCGAATATGGGTCTCTTGCCACAGGGATTTGTGTAGCTGCTGAACTAATAGACAGTTTTTCAGGCCCAATATGTAGATGCTGTGATGAGGATAAGGGATAATCAGAACACATACTGGGACTCTGTGCAAAACTAGTGCAACTGAGAAGGACACTTCTGGGTATTAGTTAGGAACGTATCCTCACTCGCACCGAAAAACATTCTCAACTTTGTTAAAGCAATTCGATCATGGCGATATTCAGTATGAATTAAAGTGGCAGGACAACAAATCGTATGATCACAGTACTCTACTATGACTTGAAGTTATTTTAGTATTCTGGCAGTTACCAGGAGTACCTGACATTTCTCCCCTATGATTCACATTAGACACACCTTTTGTGTCCCTCTTACGTCTATTAGGCAGCCAAATTAGGCAAAGATTTACTGGGCATTGAAATATGCTGGGCAAACTGAGCAAAGAGTAACAGAAATATCAAAGCAACATGCCCCAAAATAGTAGTTACTTCCGTTTCCGGGGTATGATTGTGTGGAAAAATGATGGATGAATTGCTATGTATACGTGAGCGTCACTATAGTTCCAAACTCAAGACTCAGCCGGTGAAAATTATATAGAAAGCGTATCAATCGGTTGCTTAAATAAGATCTCTGCCACGGGTCATTGTCTATACCTACAAATGACTCCTGTCGAAAGGAGGTTGGTGAGGAAGGAGCATTCCTAACATAATGTAAGCTTTGTAATGAGCAGTTCGAACACTAAACAACTATGTACGCATGCTGTTTATGCTTTACAATCGGTGCATTAACTAGTGCACTTTACACTACAAGCGAATACATTTTCACAGAGGCAACCCTGCCATTCTAGAACTTGTTTGATTACACAAAGCAAAGAATAATAAAAAAGGAAACAAAGAATACAAAATTTATTCTCTATCACTGTATCTATATTCACGGGTTATTGTGTATTGAGTTGAGTAAGCATGCGGATAAATATCGCTTAACTACAAATGACTCCTCTGGAAAGGAAGTTGAGAAGGAAGGGATATTCCAACATAATGTCCCGATTAGATATCGGATCGTTTATTCGAACGTCCCGGCCACTCTCTAACCCACCCTCACCCGACCGCGGGCTCGTCCCCATTACGTAGGGACACGTACACACTACAGTCCGGACTGTAGCGGGAAAGGGAAAAGTTATGGCAACGAGAACATAAAACAGCTACAGAACTTAATCACAAGCTGAATAAGGTAACAAAAAAAAAAAAAAACGGAACTATATAAGACAAGAACAAAAATACGTTTTTATACGATAATTTATAAATTAATGCCAGAATACAAGCTACGTTTTATATTACAAACACTACAATTAAAATCTATAAAATCATAATGCAAATTAAAATCATTACATAATCTACGAAAAGGAAAATTACATGCATAATTCGATCTATAGAAATCTAAAGAAAGAGAACGATAGTGCCGTGTAAATCTTGCAGGAATGTTGTATTTCAGGTTAGAAAGCAAAAACTCAGAATCGATATCACCTTTAACCAGATTAAAAATAAAACAAACACCTAAAACAGACCTTCTACGTTCCAAAGTTGGAAGTTTTACCAAAGCTAATCTATCCTCATACGGCGGAAGCCCATTGGTATAATCCCATCCTTAGCCACGTAAACAGAATAATAAAAACTGTCTATGCACAGACTCGATTGAATCACTATGACAACGATAGTATGGATTCCAAATAACAGACGCATACTCCAAAATATACCTAACAAGTGAAATGTACAGTAGTTTTGTTATATAAGGATCAATGAATTCCCTAGCCCATCTTTTCACAAAACCAAGAACAGCTCGAGCCTTGCCAATCATCAAACTAATATGATCAATAAAAGACAAATTTACTAAATTCATTAAGCGTCGCTTTAAAGGATTCATGCCTGCCTAGATACGAAGTCGAGATCCTAATTGTCAACAACAATTTTTAGCAAAGTCCAGCGCATGTAGCCAAGCGAGCTTTGATTTAACAAAGCTGCCACCTGTTTTTATTATATCGTAGGCTAATTGCTTAATTATTTTGTCTCAATTTTCGTGGCAATTTTGAAATTTTTAATAAAAAATGTTGCGAGACAAACTTCTTTAAAAGCAAATTTTATGTCTTTATTAAAATAAAGACAATAATTTGTCATTTTTCTTGCCTCTCCTTTATTCATGGCTTTGGAGTCATTACCAGTGTGTACAGAACAAGTGTCGGGAATGATATGACAGTTGAGGCGAAAATTACTACAAAAAAAAAAGAAGAGAAACACCGTATCTATGATGACAGCTGTCAGATATTTGCATCATTCGAAATTTATCAATACACACACATCATCTGTAGCGATAATAAGAATAGAAAGAAATACCAAAAGTTTCATTAGGATTTTCAATATTTTTTTTCAGTTTTCTTTTGTTTTTTCTTTTTTTTAAGAATTTTATTACAGCGGCGCGACTTAATCCATGTTTATACGTTTGCTTGCTTGTTTGTTGTGTTGTTGTTGAGTAGTTTTATGGCTTTAAAGCTCGTCGTCGTTGTTTTACGATCTTCGCTAGAATTATTATGTTTTTTTGTTGTTGTTGTTGTTGTTTGGTTTTAATCTTTAGCGGTCAAGTTAAATAAGAAAACTGAAGCTGATGTAATTTAGCTGCTGTTGCAAGATTTGCAAGTTGCAACAAGAGAAACAAAACCAAAAAAAGAAAAAACCCAAAATGAACAAAAAAAAAAAAAGGGAAAGGAATAAAGAAATTAAATTTATCTTTGGTATTGTATGTTCCTGTCTGTCTGTCTGTTGCTGTTGCTGTGTTTTCCACAGCTTTTAAGTTTTATTACCCTGCGTTGTGAGAGCATATATCAGCAACCAGGAGTTGCTTATCACATTCGCATACAATTCTGGATGCTGGATGTTGGAATGTTTGTTGCTGCCTGCCAGTGTCTTTATGACATTCAGGTTGTCTGGCTTTTGCTGTTTTAAGTGTCTCGCATAGGGAAATTAAAGGAAACCACAAGTGAGTGCTAAAATCGAGCAGGTACAATACACTAACACACCAATAGTCTACTCAAAATGATGATGACGACGGCATTGATGGCAACTGTGTAGATAGGGATGACAACACACTGATAATGTTGTTTTATTCAACAACAGTAAAGAGAACAACACTTGTTTTTCTTTTTTTCTTTGTTGCGTTGTTTAATGTTGTTAAGACAGCAACAGCAACAGCAACAGCACAATAACAATAATAATGTCATTGACTAGCTGACTGACAAGATTTGTTTTGAAACTTCAAAACAAGGCTACTTTGCAACAACATCCTCTCGCATACTCAAGAGTTTTGTTATCACTTGACACAACTTTTTTATTTGTACGGTGCTATCAGCACTTGACATCATCATCATCATCAGCATCAGCAACATCATCAACATTATCATTTATTGCATGCCTGTATTGTATTGCTCATATTCATTCAACATCAGACAATTTGAACAGCCAGCCACTTTGTAAAATACTATTTTGCTTTATTAATAAATAAATAAATAAACAACAACACTAACAACTGTAGAAACAAAAATTATTAAAATCTCACCATTAATATTTTCCCCCTGCATACATACGGTAACTTAACCTTAAACTCCTCATAAAAAAACCACCACCACCACCATTCACCATCACCACTAACTGTGAGTGACATCGAGATGTTATCATGCCATAAACAATAACAACAAACAGCTACAGCTACAGTAACAGCAACAGAGAACAACACAACTAAACAAGTGCAATTGATATGACAAAACACGAAATTTTGTTAAAAAAAACATGCAAAAATTGTTAACAACAACACAACACAACATAACATAAACATCGAAGACAAAATTTTATGTGTGTTGTAAACAGAATACACTTTACATAACACACACACACACACGCACACATCTTAACAAACAAATATTGATAAAGAATAGAGATTAAAGAGATACGAATTTATAAGCTTTCATTGAGAAGAACAAAATAAAACGAAACAAAATTTATGACTTTTGAACTATGGATTGCATTGCATTGCATCGATGAAGGAGTGTGTGAGTGTGAGTGTGTGTGCTGTTTTTGAGTCATTTTTATAAGCGAAACTAGGCGACTTTAATCGTTTGTGGTACAATTGCAACTAATTTTTTGATGTTATCGTACTGGCAACACCACCACCTTACTATCGGCAACTATAAAGCGTAGCATCTTTCTATTTATATGATGGCACTCTATGACCTATCGAATAGGTTCAAAACAAGCCTCGTGAACGACTACATACAAATCTACACAGATGGTTATGAGTAGAGGTATCTATTCTAACTCGGCAGGTGTAATTGATACGTCTAAAGGTAGTATTAGCCGAACGTTCTTGGAATGTACGTTTGTTTATACACACATACATACATAATTGGTCATTACAACCCTTCAGTCAGGATTATTGACCTAGTTTCTTACACCACTTATGTTGTGTGTGTTAATTTTATACGTAAGTGGGGGACCTACAGTTTAAAGTCGACTCCGAACGACAGATTTTTGAGAAACTTTTCATGGCAATTTTATTTACTCTCAGAGTTTTTGCCAGAAATCTGCTGAGAAGAAATTGCCAAAGAAATACTTTTTGTATTTTGTTTTAATGTCTGGCCTGGGGCTCAAACCCCGGCTTTTACGTCTAATAAGCCAATACACTACCTACTAGACTACTACTACGACTTCGTTTATAGCTTACGAAAATACAGTAGATGCTTATTGATATTCTAATGAATTTTGCAGGATCTGCAGAGACCCCCAGAGATAACCCCAGCTTTATGTTAAAGGGAGTACCTGCTTTTCTGCTATCCAAATAGTCCGACTGATATGGCTTCCTCAGAATCTCCGAAACACAATTGGAAGTCTGTGAATACACATTGGCGATACGTGGCTTTAGAGTGCCTATCATTAAGGTTACAGATAAATAAGTGGAGTATAGGGATAGAGTGCTATATACGAATAATGCTTTGAAATATAGGAAGCTGAAGTCGCCGTGGTCTGGTGGGTAGTGTGTTGGCTTATTAGACGACAAGCCCGGGTTCGTATCCCAGGTCAGACATCAAAACGAAAAATATTTCTTCGGCGACTTCCTCTCAGCAGATTTCTGGCAAAGACTCTGAGAGTAAAAATTGCCATGAAAAGCTTCTCAAAAATCTGTCGTTCGGAGTCGATTTTAAACTGTAGGTCCCGCCACTCTTGTATAAAATTAACGCACACAACATAAGTGGTGTGAGAAGCTAGGTCGTAATCCTGACTGAAGGTTTGTAATGGCCAATTATGTATGTAATATAGGAAGCTTTGTAATGAGCAGTTCGATGCTCTTTATAGTTTACGTTCGGTGCTTTAACTAGTACACTCTATACTACAAGCGAATGCATTTTCATAGAGGCAACCCTGCCATTCTAGAACTTGTTTGATTACACAAAGCAACGAATAATATAAAAAAGGAAACAAAGAATACAAAATTTATTAAAGAAAATCAGCATTTGTAGTCGATTTAATTCCAGAATTCCAGCTATCTTTAGAGTTGACAACAAATTTGCATTTGTCTGTCGTTTAGATTATCTGTTTGACACACATTTCCTAATTTTGCGATCGTTGTTGGCTGATTAAAATTTGTGCAATGATTGCATCATATTCTGATAAGATAACATATTTGACCAATACATGACGTTGATGCTAATGTTTATGTTGTTGTTGTTGTTGCTGTTGTTTTCAATTTTAATCATATTTCTTAATGAATTTTATTATGAGAATATTTGAATAATCCTTTAGGTATAAGGAAAATATATTATCTGGTAACTCTTAAACAAAATATTTTATGTTTTACTACTACTCATCTGGTGTTGTTGTTGTTGTTTTGTTGTCATTGTACACTTAATGTTAAATGTTCCCGTTCGCTGGTGATTTATAGTTGAAACGTCAGATATGACAATCTTTTATTTTTTGTTTTTTATGTTGTATGACAACATAAATATTATTTTTTATAACCGAACAACAACAGCAACAACAACAGAAAATACGAAAAGAATAAAATTAAAAAATAAAATAAAATACTCGCATTAAAATAACTTCATCAGCAACACTTGTATTTAGAAAACAGAATAACACCAACAATTATCTCTCTGTGTGTCTCTCTCACTCTCTCTTTCTCTCTTTTCCATGTTATGATACAGGGATGGAAAAGTTGGTACAATTGTACTTTTTTTTAACACTATTTGGAAGTCAAAAACACCATAGCACCTCCACGGCTTATTTAACACTATTGAAAAATGTTCTCTACTTTATTACATCACTCAAATATTCTGTCTCATCAGTGTATAAGATTTTTTGTTTTCGTTTCATTTGCATATGGCAACTCGTTGCTAACTTGACATATCAAGAGTTATAGAAGGGATATTATCAGTTCCACCACATTCATCTGCAAATGTAGAAAGAATATTTTCATACCAAAATTTAATAAAAATCAAACGGACAAATGGACTGTTTCCTTTGACTGCCTCTAATTTAATACAAACAAGGGATTAATTGAAGTCATTTCATTAGTGTTGCTACAATTATGAAATAACTAAAAGTTTACTGGTACAAAATTTATCACGAATAGTGATTTAAAATTTAGATCTCATAAACTTTTTTATTCCTTTATAGTTAAGTCTTAAAATAAATTGTTAAGTTTACCTATTATAAAGTGCTTTACATAATTATAGCACCACCAGCCAGTATTTCAATAATAACAAACAATGAATTGTCTTCAGGTTATATTCTCTGATGAAAAAATGTGGAACTTAGATAGACCATATGGCTATCGATACTACTGGCGTGACCTTAGAAATTAAAATTTTGGGGATATAGTCTATTGCTGGGGGGTTATTTCTTTAAGTGGTTGCCGCGAATTTCAGTTTCCATCTACGTATAATGTATAGTACAGAGTACATTACTGTTCTTAACTGTAGTTTGCTCCTCTTCTTGAGAGAAAATAATGAAAACTTATATTTTACAACAGGCCAATGCCAGAATTCATGTCAGCAGATAGAGGATGGAATGGTTCCGTAAACAATCTCTTGAGGTTTTATCGTGGTTTTCACAAACGAATTCCTCATTCTTGTCCGAAGATTATATTCAAAATAACAGACAATTTACCAGTGCTGAAAATTTGAAATTAAAAATGATCGAAGAGTGGGTGGTAATAATCGAGGAATGGGTTTAATAATCTTTATGAGAATATCAAGGACCGAATATTTACTTTAATAAGGAGGGTTTACTAAGTTTTAAGTATAAATACATACATACATAATTGGCCATTACAACCCTTCAGTCAGGATTACGACCTAGCTTCTCACACCACTTATGCTGTGTGCGTTAATTTTATACCATAAGTGGCGGGACCTACAGTTTAAAATCGACTCCGAACGACAGATTTTTGAGAAGCTTTTCATGGCAATTTTTACTCTCAGAGTCTTTGCCCCGAAATATTTTTTCGTTTTGATGTCTGACCTGGGATTCGAACCCGGGCCTTTTGTCTAATAAGCCAACACACTACGCACTAGACCACGGCGACTTCAAGTATAAGTAAGTATAAATATTTTTAGTAAATAAAGTTTCTTATTGAACAAACATGAGACTGGTGCTACAATTTTGCAAAGACTAATGAAGTCAAAACTGCGCTAACAATTTGAAAAATTTACTGTTATTTTTGTTCTTTTACATTAATACTACACACAATGAAATCAATTGTCATATTTTTATAAAATGTTTAAAAAAGAAAAAAGTAAATTTAGTACAATCGATCTGAAAAAAGTACAATTTTTTGTGAACGTTAGTACAATTTGTTAAAACCAATTTCCCATCCCTGTTATGATATGATAATCTCTTTTGAGGTAATGAGTTTTAGTTGGCTTTCTTTTATTTTCTTTTTTTTGATTCTATTTTTAGTCAAGCATAACGCACAAGCCATTGATAACGGTAAACTTTTATTTTCATTAGACGCCACTAATACATACAAAACAACAGATTTGAAGAGAAAATTAAATTGAGTTTGTTGTTGTTGTTGTTGCTGTTGCTGTGTTTAAAGGATGATTTAAGGTTGTGTTGTGTTCGTGTTGTTTTGAGCATGCAATGTAAAGTTTACTTAGCTCATGACGACGAGCATGATAATAATGATGATGATAATGATGAGCATGATAATGAGGATGATATTGTAGATGATAATCTAATGCGATTACAAATTCAATAAAACATTATTTAGTTGACATTTCTTGCTCTCTCTCTCTCTTTTATTTGATTTTTAAAATAAAATGGAATGATTTTTGTTTGTTGTTGTTGTTGTTTTTATTTATTGTTTTAAAATATATTTTATTTATGAATGTCAGCCTTGTCTACTGGTACATGTGTTTTTATTAATATTATTTGTTGCTCGTTGTTGTTAGTGTTTTTTTTGTGTGTGTGTAAATTTTCTTCCGATCGAATTTTTGTTTAGTTTCGTTACGTTCTGTTTTGTTGTGTTGTGTTGCTGTATGTATTCTAAATGAAATTTCAATTTTACTTATTGTTTGTTGTTGTTGCTGCTGTTGTTCTGGGTATTATTTATGAAGCCTTAACAAATTTTTGAAAATGTTGTTCGTCAGATGTGGCATTTTATAATTTATTGTATTGCATTTTATTATATCCTCCCACTTACTCGTTGAAACAAAAAAAAGAAAAAAAAAAAAAAATCATGTTCCAACATGCTGTCATACAATACCATGCACTGTATGTACATACATACATATGCACATATGTATGTAGATATTAAAACAAGATTTATACATTTTTATTCAAACATATGCATGCATGGATTTATGTATGTTTGTATGTATGTATGTTTGCATGTATATTTTGTCATTGTATGCATAATCAATAAGAATGAAATATTTAATAATTTTTTGTTGTTGTTGTTGTCTTGTTTACGAAATAAACTGTTATTTGAACGATACATTTTAATAAATAATCCGTAAACGTTTCGCTTGTATAGGGGGATCATATTTTAATGCCATTTTAATACACTGCCAGAAATATTAGGAGTAAAATTGTATTTCTTGTTTGTTTTTTTTTTTAATTTTTTGTATACATTTGCTAAAATGTCAACAATTTTTGAATGTTTTAAAACATTTAAATTTATTAGAATTTATATACAAATACGTACGTGCAATTATTTATAAAATATGAAATTTATTTCATAAAAATAAAAATCTCTCTTCATTAATTTTTAATGTCTTAAAATAAATTAAAAACATGTCTCAATTAGAAAGAAATTATTTAATTTAATTTTTTATTTCTTTTAAATAAAATAAAATAAAAAATAAATTAAATATCACAGAATTTATACTTCCATTAACGTTTTCCAACACTGTCTAAAATTTAGAACAAGTTAAGCAAAACCTTAAGGGATTTAAATATCTTTACAGATAGTCAATACATACATACATACATAATTGGCCATTACAACCCTTCAGTCAGGATTACGACCTAGCTTCTCACACCACTTATGTTGTGTGCGTTAATTTTATACCATGAGTGGCGGGACCTACAGTTTAAAGTCGACTCCGAACGACAGATTTTTGAGAACCTTTCATGGCAATTTTTACTCTCAGAGTCTTTGCCAGAAATCTGCTGAGAGGAAGTCGCCGAAGAAATATTTTTCGTTTTGATGTCTGACCTGTGATTCGAACCCGGGCCTTTCGTCTAATAAGCCAACACATTACCCACTAGACCACGGCGACTTCTAAGATAGTCAAACGATAATTAAAGCAATACTAACCATAAATTCGGGATCAAAGCCCTGCTTGGAATATAGAAAGGCAATTAACAATTATTTCAGGCAAGGAACGGTACACGTTGTATGGGTTCCTGGCCATCATTCAGTGATTCGAAATGAGGAAACGAATATTCTACCTACCGTAAGCTTGAATGACCCAATAACCTTCAGTGCATTGGAGACCAAGCGGAGAAAATGGGGAGGAAATGTCACATCGACTATTGTGGAAGGATTACATACAATGGGGTGCACAAATGAGTACATGTTTGTGCTCTGAGCAATTTTAATTGCATAAAAACAAAAGTGATATAGCAATTGAGTTTTGCACCATTCCAAAATTTTAGGGAATACGAGTATTTACATATAATATTTAGTCCAAGGAGCCTTGTTATATAAAACCTGATTTACGCGACTTGGCATGATCTCCACCAAATTCTCTATAAATTTGCTTGGATGGCACAATGGAATATTTGTCCATTTCTGATGTATCCTTTGCCAAAGCTCATCTAAGTTGGTTGGGGCTGATCGGTACTGTCCCAACTGCCTTTTCGCGATTGACCATAAATTCTTAATCGGATTGAGGTCGGGACTTTGCGCTAGCCACTGTACTAATTGAACATTTTGCTTACTAAGCCATTCTTTAACGATTTTGGAGGTGTGTTTGGGGTCACTATCCTGCTGGAAAAGTACGCTTCGGGCAGGATCGACGCTCTTGTCCACAAAATCGGGAAGGTGGGTCTGGAAAATTCTCATATAATCTTCTATTTTCATAATATTATTGAATCTTTGCAGTGATCCGAAGCAACTTGGTGTCTTTGAATTCTTCCCCATGGCGGCGCCAGCTATACTGCTTACCATCAGACTGAAAGCGATTAAATTCTGATTCGTCTGACCAGATTACCTGCTTCCAGTCCTCCACTGTCCAATTTCTGTTATCTCTGGCAAACTTTAATCGCGCTTTTACATTTTTAGCCGAAAATGCCGGTTTTTTACTTTTTGACTGCTCTCCACTGTAAATACTTTAGGGAGATATAAATGGGGAGGGTAACACGAGAGTTTTTAAACTTAATAAGGGCTACCTTATTACCACCCTTAGTCTTACAGGTTCAGGTGTACAACCATATTGGGAAGGAGAAAAATGATGAATGCAAAGCATTCCGTAGGCGATTATTCCTCTTCATATTCTTTTGTTAAACGTTTTATGTGTCTTTGCTAAGGTTCCCGCTCAACTGTGTTATTAAAAATCGTTTAACCCTCTGTATAGATAAACGAATTAAATCACAACAGCCTGCCGTGATCCCCTAATCTGTGACTATTTATTCAATGTGTGTGATAATATTCATTCCCTTTCGTTTTGTTATCGATAACATTCAAATCGTTAAAAATAAATGAGCGCTGGAAAATGTATTAAAAAAAAAAAACGCAGAAATAAAAATTATAAACGAGCCGATGTCGTTTATTTTCACCATATTGTCGTCGATGAAAAACTATAAACAAATTATCGCATACATTAAATGCTTAACCCTTTACAAAGCGAACGAAGGAAGCCAAACAACGCAGGCGATACTGTGTAAGCAATGCCAACCAATTCGTTGCGATGGGATTGCAAAGCGACGGGCCTTATTTGTCATACAAACATAGAACACAACAACAACAACAACAGCAATAAAAATAAAAAAAAATTATGTTCCCTTCTTTCTATTTCTGCTTCTGCTTCTGTGTTAAAGCTTAAATGCAAAACAATTTGAAGGTGAAAGGGAGTGAAAATGTCAAACAAAAAAGGAAATACTGAATAGAACAGGAGGAGAAGAAACAAATATTTTTGGTGAACATGAAACTGCAATTTGAAAAAAAATTTGTTTTAATTACTAACGATGAGGCAGCCTGTGGCCTAGGGAAAGAACAAAAACTGAAAGAAACACACAAAAAAAAAAAACAATCATCAGCGTAGAGTATGATTTAGAAGTGTTTTGATTTATTTGTTGTTGTTTTTTTTTTGTTTTTTGTAAAACCTTTGCTTGTCACGATATACTAACGCAACCAGCAATTGTAGCGTATTACTCGGCGTATAGATTACGGCAAGCGTATAGACACACTTGCAGCTGGCAGCCACACTCTCTCTAGAGTGCAGTAGTATGTTGCGGCAATACGTATGTACGTAAGTGGCAGCAACAATTGCCAGAAATAAAGAAGAAGGAAAGAATTGCAAGTGCTTTTAATGTCAACTAATGTTTCAGTCTAGTAGTTCCATATAACTGGAGAATCTTTTTCCATAGCCGGCTACAGTCAGGGAAATTTGTTAATCAACAACTAATGCGTGTGTTATGGTTGACTAAACTTTAAAAAAACGTATTGAAATACAATTCAAATAAATATTTCAATGAACTTTATGGAGAAAACAATAAAAAATGGTTTTAAATATCAACCTCTTCTCTAGAGAAGTGGTGTACACATTCTCTGGAGCTCTAAAGGCCGCTTTACTGGCATTGAAAATGGTTAGATCGCCCCAAATGTACTCTGATACCGTATCGCATAGCGGCCAACTTTACTGCCAGATAAAGAGTACAACGGTAATCGAGTAACGCAAGGGAGAATCTAAGATTTGTGGATTATAGATCAATCAGTGTTAATGAAGTGTTAAAATGTTGTATAAGGACTGCAAGATCTAGAACTTAGATGTGGTTGTTTAAAGAGTAGCCATTTGCTTGAGATTAAGACACAAATAAACTTCAGTGCCATCCAGGCAAATTTTTTCTATTGGCTCCTATAACCGGGACAACAAATGATATCCACGGTAACCATCGAACTGCAGAGCGTATGAATAATATGCCAGACACGGTACGACCGACCATCGAACTCTCCGACGAATTCTAGAATGTTGGAGTCCCTTTGGGAACCTACAGGTTCAAATTGACAAACGAGATGATGTTGACTCAGGCAAGATGTACGAGGTGCGTACTTAATTGGCCAGACAACGGAACGACTCGAACACTCCGACGAATTCTTATGTTGGAGTCTTGGGAACTACAGGCTATGATGACAATGAGATGACGGATAAGCAACTGCAGAGCGGATAAATTGGCCAGACACGGAACGACCATCGAACTCTCCGACGAATTCTAGAATGTTGGAGTCCTTAGGCATCTACAGGTTCATAATTGACAACGAGATGATGGACTAGGGCAACTGCAGAGCGGATGAATTGGCCAGACACGACACGACCATCGAACTCTGCTACGAATTCTAGGTTGGAGCCTTGACACGGTATGTGACAACGGGACTTGGGCAACTGCAGAGCGGATAAATTGGCCAGACACGGAACGACCATCGAACTCTCCGACGAATGCTTGAATGTTGGAGTCCCTTTGGGAACCTACAGGCTCATGATTGACAATGAGATGACGGACTAGGGCAACTGCAGAGCGGATAAATCGACCTCTCCGACGAATTCTTTAATGTTGGAGACCCTTTGGAAACCTACAGACTCAAGATTGATAAGAAGATGACGGATTCGTATAAGGTCAGAATGGCCGAGGTTAGGCCGAGAGGGCTCACTGCAAGGCTGCTTAAACTCCAAAGAAGCATGATAAATATGATTATCCGAGTCGTAAAGGGGCATTACATTGGCGCATTGGTCTGAGACACCCCACAAATGATTTCTGTAGAAGCTGCAGGGATGAGGAGGAAGAGGAGGCTGTTCTTCATCTATTGGGCATATGTCCGGCGCTATGTCAAAGGAGAAAGAGACATCTTGGTGCCTACTACATTAATGATTTAGATGATTTGTCGAACACTGACATCGGCAGTTTGAGTCTCTTCATTAGAGGGTCTAAGTGGTTCCAGAATTAGAGGATATTTGGCACGAACTGTGGTATCACAATGGACCCCATGGGGCCTAAGTCCATCCATCCGATTGCTTGGAGGGACGGCCACCTATACCTAACTACCTATAACCTCCTTAGCCAGGATTAGGACCTAGCTTCTCACATCATCCATGTTGTGTGTGTTCATTTTATTCATGGGCGATGGAAACCGAAAGTTTAAAGTCGAGTTATTGAGAAATTTGTCATTTGCCAGCGAATAATACGCCGATAGAAATATTTTTTTTCCTATTTCAGGATATGAACCACGATCTTATGTTTGGACTACGGCCACTTTAGCCATTCTGCCTTTAATTAAATGTAATACACTGTGCTTTACAAAAACAACACTGCCAGTGTTTTGGAAAAACTCATGAATTTTTCTTTTATTTTTTTTGTTTGTTGTTGATTTAGTGTTATTGTAGATGTAGTTGTTGTTGTTGTTGTTGCTGTTATTTTTTTATGTTTGAAGTTTACAGAGTAGAAAAAAAAAAAACAAAACAAAACAAAAGAGTTTTATGGCTGGATTTGTAGTATTTTGACCAGGTTTTATGGCCATAGAAAGATTCTCAGGCATTAAGCAACTATTCGGCGATTCTTAAACCTCTTGGCACATGTGATGCCACCGCAACGGATGCCTATTCTTCTTCTTCCTACAGCACGGTTCTTTTTTCAAGTCGGTTTGTTGTTGTTGTTTTTTTTTTACAAGCAATTTTCAGTTCAATTCAGTTTTTCCACACAGTTTTTGTTTGTTTTCTGACGTTTCGGTCTGCTTAACTTGCCGCCAAGAAGACAACAGCAACAGCAACAGCAAGAAAAACTGAAGAAAAACTCAAACGTTATTGAAAAAAAAAAAAAACAAAGAAAACTGACAAACATTTGGTGAGTAAAACCGACTGACTGACTGGCTGACTTTAAGCTTAACTTGGCTTTTAAACTGCGACTATGATTGCGACTACGACTACGACTACACATATTCCTACCGTCCTACCGTATCCATCTACTGTTTCTAGTGCTTCTATTATAAGATTTTTCTTCTTCTTCTTTTTTTCTTCTTTTTATTGGGGATTTGCAGCAACTGCATTAAATATTTTATTTGCGTGTTTAGAAATCATTTTATAGTCACTGTCTTAGCATGTCTTAGCATGTAGCCTTAAGGTTTTTATCAGCGATTCATCAGTTCAGTGTTATTGTTGTTGTTGTTTTTGTTGTTGCTTTTTGCTTTTTCAAGAACTGAAAGTATTCCAAACTCTATGGCCACAATGACGAGTGCAGTGCACATGGATTTTTTTTTTGTTTTTTCGTAAGTTTTGTTGGCTTTCTTGCTGGGGCTGGTGTAATGGAAGCACCTAAACATTATAAAAAAAACGCAACAACAACAACAATAACAAAAAAATGCATAATAAAAGCTTAACATTTTTTTACATTTCCAAGTTGATTTTGTTTTGTTGTTTCGTTTTTTGTTTTTTTTTTTTTTTTGCAAAATAAACACAAGATCCGTTTCAAACTGTTTTATAGTTTTTATAGCACAATTCTGAACAGACATGACTACCATTGGGAACAACAACAACAACCGAACAGTAACAACCGTAGAACACTTTATAGTAGTCGAAATCTGTCCGTCTGTCTGTACGTCAATGTCTATGCCTGGGTCTCTCTGTCGTTTGTGTTTTTGAGGACGGTCCCCATTGTTGTCATCATTGTCTTCATCATTTAGCCGACGCAGCGTCTCCAATGTCTTGGCATGGCAGGCTGATTTAAAATTTTTTGATTTTCAATTGCAACAGCATTGCATTTCACATTTCATGATATTGCATACAGACCGAGGGAGGGAGAGAGAGCGAGAGAGAGAAGAAGTAGAAGTTAGAAGGAGGCGAAGCAGCAACATAAGGAGTTTTGATTGCATTTAGAAGGTGTTTCTTGGAAACACTGTTATTGCATCACTACTCACTACTTGTAATTTTTATGTTTTTAATTCTTTTTTCTCTCTCTCTCTCTCTCTCTCTCTCTCTCTTTTAAATTGTGCTATTGTTGTGCACCCGTTGATTGTTACATATTTTTTCATAAATTTTTTTTGTTGGGTTTTATTATTAAAAATTTACAATTAAAGCTCACCTATAATAATCGCTTTTGCAGTAAATATTACCGTCGCGCGAATAACACGATGATTCCCGGTCGAGGGGTTGACGACATGCATAGCATTGCAGACAGCTGGCATGCCATCGTTTATCCACAGCAGAGAGGTAGAAACGATCCTGAAATTTTAGAAAAAAAAAACATGAAAATGAAATGAAACATAAGAATGCCATGCCATGCACCGTTATTTCATAAATACGAGTGTACGTTAGAAAATTCAAAGAAGAAATGAAAAGAAAATATTATGGGGGGGCAAAGTTTAATAATGAAATGAAAACCAAACAAGAAAAAAAATTTTTAAATTTCTTATAAATTGTGATTATTCATAGACACATCCAAACAAGCGTACATTTTTGGCCATTGCAACGCTTTAGACAGAATTAGATCCTAAGTTCTCACGCCTTACATGTTGGGTGTGTTAATCCCTGTCCAAGAGTGGCCCTCTTTCCCGCTAACCGGCTAAAACTAGTCATCGTGTATGGAACATCTGCTCAAAGGTACGAATTGAATATCACTCACACAAGAATCCTAAGGAAACGTTTTAAGAATACAGACACCGCACTATGATTTCTCGAGAGAGTTCAGAATATTAGTTTTGGGAAAGAGACAAATGGGGAAAATAATGTGACTCGCCTCATAAACAAATCCCTAAAAATCTTAAAGGATTTTTAGAAGCTATAAGGAGCGGTAAGTGGCGATATTTTTCATAGTCAGTCAGTATAGTTCAATATAGTCAAGGAATTTATTTATCTTGGCTGCGCCAATACAATCAAAAATGATGTCAGTCTGGAGATTAAGCGCAAGGTCACTCTTGCCAACAGGTGCTATTATGGTCTCAATAGGAAATTAAGTAGCAGGGACCTATCTCGTACGACAAATATTAAAAAATCTCATTCTCCGCATGCTTCTTTATGGTGCAGAGGCATGAATCGTATTAAGCACTAATGCAGCAGCCTCGAGAGTACATACATACATAATTGGCCATTACAACCCTGCAGTCAGGATTACGACCTAGCTTCTCACACCACTTATGTTGTGTGCGTTAATTTTATACATGAGTGGCGAGATCTACAGTTTAAAGTCGACTCCGAACGACAGTTTTTTGAGAAGCTTTTCATGGCAATTTTTACTCTCAGAGTCTTTGCCAGAAATCTGCCGAGAGGAAGTCGCCGAAGAAATATTTTTCGTTTTGATGTCTGACCTGGTATTCGAATCCGGGCCTTTTGTCTAATAAGCCAACACACTACCTACTAGACCACGGCCTCGAGAGTATTCAAGAGAAAAGTCCTATGCAAGATCTTCGGTAAAGCACGAGTTGGCAATGATTTCCGCATCCGATCCAATAGAGAGGTGTATGAGTTTCTCAACGACATAGACGATAAAATCCAACAGGTGCGCTGGCTCGGCCATGTCGTTCGAATTGATGTCTTACCATCGATTGGTGTGACTAACTGGCGAAGGCGCGCAAGAAGGAGAGGCGCCTGGAAGGTTGTGTTACGGCCGAAATCCGTTAATCAGGTTGTCAATAGCCTATTAAGTAATTAAGTAAGTTAGCATAGCTCATTCAATAAGGCTACCGAATCAATGCAGCGTCTTACATGCAGAATAGCCGGTCATACGGATAATTATATCCCCGGGGAAATTATTTCGAGCTGAATAACTTAGACGTTAAGACCACCAGAGTTTTTGATGGGAATCGAACCCGCGGCATTAAAGCTAATAGTCTAGCACACTACCCATTAGACTAGTAAGTCATCCTCCCCGGAGACATATTACCATGTATCGTTTTACTCAAAGCCTGTAAAGGCACTGGATTTTAACTGAACGAACTTTAGAAATGATAGGAGGTTTTATCAAGCAATCTTTAAGCTCATAGAGCTTACGTGATTGGATGACTACTTGTTAGTGTAAGTATTTGATGGACATAAGCTTGGATAAGTTGAATGTCTATTTTAGAAGCAATCTTTTAAATTTTATTCGAATTTTCTGGAGTCTAATTTCCAAGCCTAAGGCAATTGAAAAATTCTTTTTATTTTAGCATTCACATCCTGGATTTTATAGAATTTAATTCTTTTGCTATTGGGGAAGTGAGCGAACGAACCCTCCCTTAACATTTATATCATGCAGTAGCACTTAAAAAAAATTAAAATTCGAAATAAAAACTCAAAAGAAATTTTGATGAGTTCCTTACCTGTATTAAACGCCCACAACCCGCACAGGGTGGACTACAATTTGGTTTTGTTTCAGTCGCCGATTCCGGACTGCTGGGCGGTCCATACGGTTCTGTTTTGAATGAGATACCCGAATTCGTTTCATCATTATCACCGTCCGCACAATCCGTTTGATTCCGATTGATGGCATACTTAATGGAAGATTCATCAAATGTCGCCTGTTCAGCGGTCTCGTAGCTGAAATTACATGAACTTCAAATGAACGAATGTCTGAAATTCAAATTGATTGATCACCGCAAATGAAAAGCAAAGAAATTTACCTTCTGAATGCCACACTGTAGGCGGCAGCCGCTGCACTAAACGGTTTTGTACTGTGTTCACAGATGTCGGGACACGTTGAGCAGGATCGAAATATAAACTGTTGGCCATGATTACTACTGTGATTACTACTGCTATTTGCACCAGCGCCAGCACCTGCAGCACTGCCACAATGTGCGCTGCCTTGATGTGCTACAGGTGGTGTTGGACTTTTTTCCCTTGCACCTGGCCCAAGAAATCTTGCGCTCTGCTGCTGTTGTATTCGATTGTCGTTTAAAATGGATGCCAAAAAATAAAACCGGAATAACAATGAAAAAAAGAATTGGGAAGAAAGATTATTTAATTTCGTTTATAAAACGATCATTTTTTTAAAATACAAATTAAAGTTGCATTACGAAAATGAAATGGTTTTTGTGTGATAAATTCATGGAAGATTGAAACCTGTAGACAGACGTACATTTTACGATTTGAAATATTTTTTAAACAAATTTTTCCAATTAAAATGGAAATTTTTAGCTATGTAAAGTTAACTGTACAATGAGAATTTAAGACCGGCGGCTCCTATGCCAATTTACATTCAGTGAACGAAAAAACTGTCAACAACGGATTGTTTGTACCGAACATACATACATAATTGGTCATAACTACCATTTGGACAAGATTACGACCTAGCTTCTCACACCACTGATATTGTGTGTGCTAATTTTATACTTCCGTGGCGGGACCTACAGTTTAAAGTTGATTCCAAACGATAGATTTTTTTTGAGAAACTTTCCCTGGCAGGTTTTTTTACTCTCAGAGTTTTTGTCAGAAATTCGCTGAGAGAAAGTCGCCGAAGAAATATTTTTTAATCAAATTTTTCTTTGATGCCTGACTAGGGTTTTGAACCGAGGCCTCAGATCTAATCTGCCAACTAGACTATGGCGAATACGACGTACCGAACGATAGCAGGAAATATTAGGATTGGCAATAAAAGACATCAAACAATGTCTTGGCTAAGCGTCGTGAGCGTAAAGCTTGGATTTTAGTCAGTACTTGCACCGGAGTAGTATAAAAACTGGCCAAACGTAGTGTGCGTCATTACCAGAGCATGCGTATGGCTACTGCCCGTAAAAATAGAAGTCAGATTTGTACAGGACGGAATTAAAGTACAATAAATAATTAATATTTCTGTTGTAGATAGACGCGAGATCGGCGGGTTTCTGGAAAAAACTCCGCGGATAAAACAAAAATTGCCGTGAATAGTTTCTCAAAAATCTGTCGTTCGCAGTCGACTTTAAATTGTAAGTCCGGCCGCCAATCGTGAATAAAATTAACACACACTTGTCGCTATCCTAAGGCAGACAAAGACAAATGGCAACCCTGTCGTCCTAGAACTTACTTTAGTAGATTAATTACCTGCAAAATGTTCATAACAGAAGCGAACTTAAAAAATAACAGGAAGATGGGAAGGTGCTTTGTAAAGGCGGTATGTTCCATAAGGGAATTAAAAGGAATACAAAAAATAATGTTTTAGACTCATTATAGGCTATCAGAGAATTGGATTTTAATGTAATGAACTCCAGGACGGTATATGACTATCGCAGATGTCTTAACGAGCTGGCAAATTGATATGATGTTTGGTACCGGGACATAGGGGCATTCCAGGTAACTGCAAAGCTGATAAACTGGCCAGAAGAGGCATGACCATCGAACTCTCTAAAATTTAGAACAAGTTAAGCAAGACCTTTAGGGATTTAAATATCTTTACAGATAGTCAAACGATAATTAAAGCAATACTAATCAGAATTTCGTTATCAAGCCCTTCCTAGAATATAGAAAGGCAATTAACAATTATTCCAGGCAAGACACGGTACGTGTTATATGGGTTCCTAGCCATCATTGAGTGATTGGAAATGAGGAAACGAATATTCTACCTACCATAAGCTTGAATGACCCAATAACCTTCAGGGCATTGGAGACCAAGCGGAGAAAATGGGGAGGAAATGTCACATCAACCATTGTGGAAGGATTACATACAATGGGGTGCACAAATGAGTACATGTTTGTGCTCTGAGCACAAAAGTGATATAGCAATTGAATTTTGCGCCATTCTAAAATTTTAGAGAATACGAGTATTTTCATATAATATTTAGTCCAAAGACTCTTGTTACATAAAACCTGATTTACGCGATTTGGCATGATCTCTACCAAATTCTCTATAAATTTGCGTGGATGGCACAATGGAATATTTGTCCATTCCTGATGTATCCTTTGCCAAAGCTCATCTAAGTTGGTTGGGGCTGATCGGTACTGTCCCAACTGCCTTTTCGCGATTGACCACAAATTCTCAATCGGATTGAGGTCGGGACTTTGTGCTAGCCACTGTACTAATTGAACATTTTGCTTACTAAGTCATTCTTTAACGATTTTGGAGGTGTGTTTGGGGTCACTATCCTACTAGAAAGTACGTCTCGCGCACGATCGACGCGGGAAGGTCGACAAAATCGGGAAGGTGGGTCTGGAAAATTCTCATATAATCTTCTATTTTCATAATATTATTGAATCTTTGCAGTGATCCGAAGCAACTTGGTGTCTTTGAATTCTTCCCCATGGCGGCGCCAGCTATACTGCTTACCATCAGACTGAAAGCGATTAAATTCTGATTCGTCTGACCAGATCACCTGCTTCCAGTCCTCCACTGTCCAATTTCTGTTATCTCTGGCAAACTTTAATCGCGCTTTTACATTTTTAGCCAAAATTGCAAGTTTTTTACTTTTTGACTGCTCTCCACTGTAAATACTTTAGGGAGATATAAATGGGGAGGGAAATACGAGAGTTCTTAAACTAAATAAGGGCTACCTTATTACCCCCCTTAGTCTTACATGTACACCTGAACCATATTGGGAAGGAGAAAAATGATGAATGCAAAGCATTCCGTAGGCGATTATTCCTCTTCATATTCTTTTGTTAAACGTTTTATGTGTCTTTGCTAAGGTTCCCGCTCAACTGTGTTATTAAAAATCGTTTAACCCTCTGTATAGATAAACGAATTAAATCACAACAGCCTGCCATGATCCCCTAATCTGTGACTATTTATTCAATGTGTGTGATAATATGACAAATCGGATAAACTGGCCAGAAGAGGCATGACCATTGAACTCTCTGATGAATTCTCTACATTAGGGTTCCCTTTGGGTATTTGCATGCTTATAATTGAGGATGCAATCGTGAACCCTGTCAACAATAGATGGACAGCTTCGGATAGGGGCAGAACAAAGCAGACAGTCTGGCCAAAGATGGATAAGAAGCAAGCGGCGACTCTGCTTTAATTCCAAAGAAGTAGGCTCAGCATTATCGTGGTTATTACGAGGCCTTGTATTATAGGAACGCATGAGAGGCATTTTGGTCTTGGACACCTTGCAAATGATTTCTGCAGAAGCTGAGGAGGATGAGACTGTTCTTTACCTACTGTGTACATTCCCGACCCTGGGTTGGACGCGAGAGACGCTCCTGGGTGTCTACTACTTGGAGGATCTGGATGAACATGCATTGTCATGCAGGGATATTGGCTCCGAGTGATTCCTGGACTAGGGGATCACAATGGGCCCTGTGTCCGCTCATGACTCCATTGAGGGAATAGCCACTTCTACCGACCTAACTAAACTCATTATGCTATAGCTCAAGGTAACTGACAAAGCGAGTCCGTCGGTTAAAAAAAAATTCAAATTTTAAGAAATTTCAAACTAAACAGCACATGTCTTTAACATTACATACATAAATACGTTGATGTAAATTGAAAATGAAACAAAAAAAAAATTCTTCAAAATATTTGTGTGTACGTTTGTGTTTCCTTAAGGTTAATTAATTTGAAGTTAAACAGATTTGATATGTTTTTGGGGTTGACACTTTTCACCAGCCAGACACTTCTTTCATTTCATTTCATCTCATGACGATGATGTAAATGAAGAAAGAAGAAAAAAAAAGCGAAAAATCACAGAATCTTTTGCAAAATCAAAGGATATGGAATTTAGAAAACACCACGTAATGCAGATGCACTTTTGCATTTTGCCAATGTAAAATTGTAAAGAAATGAACTTAAATTTACATAGTAAATGGCATGGCAGGCAGGCAGGCAGACAGACAGACAGACGTATGTGTGTACGTTTTTAACTTGTAATTTGGGGAACTCATCTGCTGTCTCGTTTCTTGTTTTAATATTAAAACGAGCGAATAAAAAAAAAAAAAAATAAAATTAAAATTAAAAATAATTTTCATATTGAAATCCAAAAAACAGTCGCCGGTCGTCATTCGTGTAGATGTCAACGAACAAATACAGCAACTGTCTCATTAAAAACGATTTTTTTCTTTATTTTTTTACAAGACCCTCTGCTCCCTCTCAGCCTTTTTAGGTTTCTTTTTTTCTATAGTTTTTCTGTATTCAATTTTAATAAATTTAAAAAATTCTATTTAAAAAGAATTTGAATTAAAAAAAAAAAGTTTTCCAATGAAAAGGTACTTTTCTTAAGTACTTTTTATGTACTCAAGCAATTTCTATGTCAATTTTTTATTTCCACTGATGCAAATACCATACAGTTACAGAAGATTTACAATCTTTTTTTTTGTTTTGTAACTTTAAATCCTTAATTCGTTAATGAATTAGAAATTAAAATCCAATTTGAACCATTATATGTAAAGCAAAAGTATTTTTCGTTTTTGTTTTTGTTTTTTTGGTACTAAATTTTCCTGTGCACAATTTATTTTGATATGAGATTCGTTTCATTATGTATACAAATTATAAAGAACAAAAAGAACATTAACAAACATTATCTCATAAGCAATAATAAAGGATGCCCCATCTAGATTGCAGGTAGTATAAACAGGCAGAATAAGCAAAAAGTACTTTTTTTTTAAAATAGTACCCGACTGATTATTATACGAAGTCGCTGTAGTGTAGTAGGTAGTGTATTGGTTTATTAGATGTAAGGCCACACGGTTCATATCCCAACCCAGACATCAAAACGAAAATATTTTAAAAAATATTTCTTCGGCGGCTGCCGCTCAGTAGATTTCTGGCAAAAACTCTGCTAAAGAAACAAAACTGCCATGAAGAGTTTCTCAAAAAATTTGTCGTTCGGAGTCGACTTTAAACTGTAGCTCCCGCCACTCATGTATAAAATTAACAATGCACACTACATGAGCAGTGTGGGAAGCTAGGTCGTAACTCTGACTGAAGGGTTATAATGACCAATTATGTATGAATGTGGTTCCGTCATTCGATCGTTTTCAATCATGTTTTCATGATTGATGATTTTCAAATACAAAAACCCCAAGGACTTTAAATCACATGATCTTGATGGCCAATCGATCAATTTTGGGAGAACATACTTGGCCATCAACCCTTCCAGGATACAGACCTACTTTACTCACACACTATCGTGTCGTTATTTTATACATGAGGCGGGACACGTTAAGTCGACTCCGAAGTATTTTTGAGAAGCTTTTCATGCATTTTACTCAGAGTCTTGCCAGAATCGCGAGAGGACGTCGCCGAGAAATATTTTTTCGTTATGTCTTCGAGTCCCTGTTTCGAACCCGGCCTTAAGTCTATAGCCAAATAGATAACAGGACTGTTAATGCTTCAGTCCCTTGAATCAAGAACAAAAACCTAAACTTCTAATGGAATTTCCTTCAGTTGATAATAAAGTCGCCGTAGTCTAGTAGAAAGTGTGTTGGCCTATTAGACATAAGGCCACGGTTCAAACTCCAGGTCAGACATTAAAACGAAATTTGAAGAAATATTTTTCTGCGACTGATATTAGCTGCTTAGCCCTTACAGTAAACGGTTTACCATACAGAAGAAAAACACGTTAAATATTATCTTTAGTCTGGCAGCTCATGGGCAAACGTTAACACAACAATATGGTTGGGGAAGTTGCCTGTAGACTGGTCAGTAGTGTGTTGGTTTTTTAGACGTAAGGCCACTTCGGCGACTTCCTTTCAGCAGATTTTTGGCAAAAACTCTACTCCGCGAAAGAAATAAAATTGCCATGAAAAGTTTTTCAAAAAATCTGTCGTACAGTATTGACTTTCAACTGCAGGTACCGCCCGCCACTCATGTATAAAAATTAACGCTTACAAGATAAGTGGTGTGAGAAGCTACGTCATAATCCTGACAGAAGGGTTGTAATGCCCAATTATGTATGTATGTATAAACGTTTGATGGTTGAGATAATAAATCTGCTGTTAGATGCCTACAAATCGTACCCAATTGAATTGCGCGTAAGGTATTGCAATAAGAAGAAGTAGAAGCCGTGGGGAACTCCAAGAATACAAAGCGGAAGTCAATTTCAGGCGCCTGATTTTAACCGTGTCGAAAGCTTTACCTGCTAGTCACTTGTCGATTTATTCTGGCGGTAGTAAGCGACATCATCAAATACCAGGAATTGTAAAGGATTTGTCACTAAGATGTTCCTATAAAAGTATATTCCAATCAAAACTGAAATGATGGAACGATTTAATAGTACTTAGAAGGAATAGCAGCGGAAAATGTTAAGCGTGCAATAAAAAACGATTGGAATTAATCTGTTAACATACCAATCAGCTATGTTGGAGCCAACATCAAGAATACTTGCCAAAAATGTTTTCGGAAATGCGATAAGGTAGCCTGGAAAATGGTCAGACATCAAAACGAAAAATATTTCTTCGGCGACTTCCTCTCAGCAGATTTCTGGCAAAGACTCTGAGAGTAAAAATTGCCATGAAAAGCTTCTCAAAAAATCTGTCGTTCGGAGTCGACTTTAAACTGTAGGTCCCACCACTCACGGAGAAAATTAACGCACACAACATAAGTGGTGTGAGAAGCTAGGTCGTAATCCTGACTGAAGGGTTGTAATGGCCAATTATGTATGTATGTATACGACTATGTGTGTATTCTAAGTAGATTTTTCCCTAAAACTTCGGAACGGATCGGCGCATCTTAACCAAATTTTGACAATATTTAAGCTAGAGAACGTAGAATTTAAAAATGCAAGTACACTAAGAACGTTATAGAATGGAGGCGTCGAAATGTCAGCGAAAACTACGAAGCTCTGAACGAGTTATTCATTTTATGCAATCCCTGATTAAAACGGTCTGACTTAAAATAATCAAGCAAGAGATACTGAAGATTTTTAGAAAGCCAGTAACCCACAACGCAAGAAACCATTATCTTCCAAATTATAGAAAAATTATCAGAACTTCACTCAAACTATGTACTGCTAATAATTTCATTCTGCTAAATATTTATACTTAAAAGTACCAAAGAAAGTACTTTTACTTTATAAAAAAATGTGTAGAAAATGTTCTGTTACTTAAATTAAAGGCCATTTCAGCATATCGGACTGTAGGACAATGATGTTTTTTAATAGACTTTCATTAACAAAGAAGGCTCTTTTGCAGTTTTTTTATTAAAAAAAAGTACTTTTGTGCCATGCACAACATCCCTGTCAGCCCTGTTATCAGTTTAGAAAATTCTCTTGTGTAATGAAGCAGAAGTAGAATACATGATGCATTTCACATCATCTTCAACATCATCATCATCCTCATAACCAACAGTTTCATCATGAATTTCAACCGCATCATCGGTGCATTTTATACTGATAAAAAAAATGACAACAAAAACAACAACAACAACAACAAGAAAAAGTACACAACGTCCGTCCATTTCTATATTATTTCGGTGTGTCCGTTTGTCAATTCGATTTTGTTTTAGTCTAGGGTTATAAATGTTATCGTCCAACCATCGTCAGTCATGGCCCTATTTTGCCTCCACTGCATTTCTTCGTCTTCTTCTTCTTGTTTCGAAAAGGCCTTTGGAAATTGATAACTGATAACAGTTATCGCACTATTCAAAAAAAAAAAACAACAAAAATAAATTTGATTCGTAACAAAACCTAGGAGAATTAGAAAAATGTTGTGTACACGTTATTTATGACTGGTACTGGGACTGGGTATTGTGATCACAATGCAAACTACGAGGGTAGATTCAAAAGCAGTTTTCAAGGTTATAAATAAATATTTGAAATGTAAATGGATCCAGTTACGATGAGCTTGGATAAAATGGAAATAAAAATCGGCATTGTTTTCAGAAGCGAAAGTCTCTTCCCTAGTATAGTGTTGACGACGGTAATACTTTGGCTTCGTAGGTTTTGTTTTAAGATTTTAGTGTCGGAGCTGTATTAACTCTTCGGAAGACTACCTACATACATATGTAATTGGTCATTACAACCCTTTAGTTAAGATTACGACCTTGTTTCTCACACTACTTATGTTGCGTTTGTTAATTGTATCTGTGAGTGGTGGGACCTGAAGTCGCCGTGGTCTAGTGGGTAGTGTGTTGGCTTATTAGACGAAAGGCCCGGGTTCGTATCCCAGGTCAGACATCAAAACGAAAAATATTTCTTCGGCGACTTCCTCTCAGCAGATTTCTGGCAAAAACTCTGAGAGTAAAAATTGCCGTGAAAAGCTTCTCAAAAATCTGTCTTACGGAGTCGACTTTAAAGTATAGGTCCCGCCACTCATGTATAAAATTAACGCACACAACATAAGTGGTGTGAGACGCTAGGTCGTAATCCTGACTGAAGGGTTATAATGGCCAATTATGTATGTATGAGTGGTGGGACCTACAATTTAAAGTCGACGACAGATTTTGAACCGAATGCCCAGGTTTAATAAGCCCATACACTACCTACAAGACCGCGGCGACTTCAAAAATCTTCGGAAGGCTAATCGGTTAAAATAATGAAAAACCTCAAGATCGATCATCTTGCCCTGTTTCGATTGTATATGGAACTGAATTGCTTGGATTTCATGGATTGAACTTTCAGAAGTCGTAGGTGGTACGTGGTAGGTATTGCGTTGGCTTATTAGACGTGAAGTAGTGGTTTAAGCCTCAGGACATGCAACTTTACACGGACACTTCATCTTGATCCTTTCTTAAATAGAATAACATAAGAAGCGCTTCACAATATCATGCAATTTTTCTTTTTAAACTATTGTCGTCGAAGAAAACAATCCACAAAACCGCAAATTTTTTAAAATTCTTGGAAATGTTCTCTGTTATGGCTCTTTGTGGGCTTTCATTGCAACGATTGTGTTCTCGTAATGCATTTAAGCAAGTCCGCTTAAATATGTGCCGATTACTTCAAAAGTCAAAAGTAAACTCGTAGGCCCATGTCTCAGATGGAAAAATATACAAAAATGTTGCATGACAGAAGTCAACAAATATGCTGACAATAATTCACTCTATGCTATCAAGCACTATTCACATCTAGAACAGAATCCCAATGTGCCAGGGTTGCGTAGACTGTATGGACAACATATCGTTAGTTTGTTGTACACGTTCTGGTTACGAAAAAAAATAATCCTACATCGAGATAAAATAGATGACTCGAAAATGCTGGACTCCAAATTACTGGGACACAGTACAGAAGAGATACAGACAAAGGAGGCCTGTCCGTGAGTTTAATACAGGTCCCTAAGGTGAAAAATGGTGACTTTTGTCAATGGTTGTGGACTCCGTCGCACTGTACGCAATAGTACCAATGTGTACGTATGCAAAATTCCTTCGCATGAGCCAGATAATGCAGCTTGAATCTTAGGATCACATCGACGCCTCCATTCTATAACATTCAAAGTCGAAAAAATGTGTTTTGAGTTATGAGCTCTCAAAGTTTTCACTCGACATACGACTATTTGTGTATTCTAAGTAGATTTTTCCCTATAACTTCGGAACGGATGGGCACATCTTAACTAAATTTTGACAGTATTTAAGCTAGAGAACGTAGAATTTAAAAATGCAAGAACATTAAAAACATACTTAGAACGTTATGGAATGGAGGCATCGATATATAATAAGCCAACACAGACGGCGATTTGCTCTTGCCCCTCAGTAATAATATGATCTAGTAATCAAGAAGTCGCCGTGGTCTAGTGGGTAGTGTGTTGGCTTATTAGACAAAAGGCCCGGGTTCGAATCCCAGGTCAGACATCAAAACGAAAAATATTTCTTCGGCGACTTCCTCTTAGCAGATTTCTGGCAAAGACTCTGAGAGTAAAAATTGCCATGAAAAGCTTCTCAAAAATCTGTCGTTCGGTGTCGACTTTAAACTGTAGGTCCCGCCAGTCATGTAAAATTAACGCACACAACATAAGTGGTGTGAGAAGCTAGGTCGTAATCCTGACTGAAGGGTTGTAATGGCCAATTATATATGTAGTAATCAAGAACAGAAGAACAGCAACCAAAAAATAAAGTTCCAAACAAATTTTCTTGCAAAAATAGAAAAGAAATCATAAAATGGTCTGAGAGTTGAAGACATTTTCATGGGAAGCTAAGGATGTATGTAAGTGAGTGTAATAATAAGTTGATGAAAAGACTTACCCAATGCATCACAGGGCGCTCTTCGGTGCAGACGCCCATGTGCGTCTTTTGAGATATCACGAGGTTTGGTTCCAACGATGCTTATTTGGCAGTGCGGCGGCAGGATGTTGTATTTTATGCTGCTGACGTATTTTGAAAATTTTTTAATTTTTTTAAATCAAAAATTTGAAATTCGCTTTTACAATTACAATCACAATGACGACGACAACAACAATAATGTTTTCTAAGCTTTTTTGTTTTTTATTTGTTGGTGTTGGTGTTGTTGTCGTTCAAATTACAAAATAGTTTCGAGTATTTTTTAAAATTAGCACTGGAATAAGACAAAAAAACAAATAAAAATTTTAACTCAACAGAATTCTTTTTTTATTTAATTTTAATTTTTATGTAATTTTGTATTTTTTTTTTTGGTTTTTTTAATGGAAAGAATTTTTAAAACCTCTTCGAAACAAACGCAACTTAATCTGTGAAATCTTTTTTTGCGTTTTCGTTTTTTTTATTTATTTTTCTTAGATGAAATGAAACCGGAAGCTTTAATTTTTCAGGATATTTCCTATGTTATCGTAAGGAATTTTTAAATTTAAATTCTTTTTTTTTTATTTTATTTTCACCGAATTAACTTTGTTTGGTTGCCACTTATTTTGTTTTGTTATCGTGTTTTTTTAATTTTTTTTTTTAAGGACTTTATGTGTTCATTTATTTTGTTTAAAGCGCCAGCCGGTTATAACATAAATTCACATAAAAATTTTATTTGATAAAAAAAAATTAAAAAAATTTAAAAACATTTCAAATTCTATACAAAAAAAAAAAAAGGAAGGAAAACTGATACCAAAACGACCTTCCCAAAGAAAAATGAAAAAAAAAGAAGCCAAAGAAACCAATTCACAAGCATTTGATCTTAAACACTGATCAACAGCAGCAGCAGCAGCAGTTAAAACAAAAGGTATGGGGAGCTGATCTTAAGCCAGCCAGCCAGCCAGCCAACCGTTGCAGTGTAGTCGTTAACGTTGTTGTCATCGTCATCGTCTTTGGCATCATTATCGCCATCACCACCATCACCACCACCACCACCTTTTGCATCCAGTGTTCTTTAAGACATTCAGTGTCTGTCTGTCTGTCTGTCAGTGTTTTTTTTTTAATTTTCTTTCCTTTTTTTCTGTTTTGGGAAGTTCAAATGGTGACTGTTTTTTTTTCGTTTGCTTACAAACGGTGAGACTATGTGACTGACTGTCTGCTTAACTGCTGCCGTATCTTCCTAATGCAGTTGTTGTTTGTGGTACATGTAAAGTGTCCAAAATGTTGACAATTTTTAACTTAATTTATGACATTAATTTAGAGACACAAACCAACAAACAAACAAATAAAAAAAAAAATACCGAATTGAACGTTAAAAATAAGCAAAAGGTAGCAGGAGCCAATACTTATTCGTCGTTACTTATGAAAAAGTAGCTGCAAATGAACAAATTTAAAAAAAAAAAATACAACAACAACAACAACAAAAAAATTGAGTATCAAACATTGTTTTTGACCCTCCTCGTTAGAACATGCAATAAAAAGATGCAAAATGCTGATAAGAAATCTTTTGAAAATTTAGAAAAAAAGAAACAAAAATGAAGAAGAGAAAGAAAAAAACGTTCTACTACAACGATGGCTACAATATGAAAAGCATTTTAAGTTCAAACACTAAAGAAAATTTAATTAGAAGCAGTGAAATTCAATAGGAGACGAAGTTAATGCTTCGAAACGTTTGTAAGACGGGAATTATTCTAGTCAAATGGCAATAGAAGTTGCTTAAAAAAGTCCACACTGGAATCTGCCCCAAATTTTAGAGAACTTTTCATTATTCTCTCCTCTGTTACATAAATATTGCATCAAAATAATATCCTGCAGAACATAAATATACATACATAATTGGCCATTACAACCCTTCAGTCAGGATTACGACCTAGCTTCTCACACCACTTATTGTTGTGTGCGTTAATTTTATTCATGAGTGGCGGGACCTACAGTTTAAGTCGACTCCGAACGACAGATTTTTGAGAAGCTTTTCATGGCAATTTTTACACTCAAAGTCTTTTGCCAGAAATCTGCTGAGAGGAAGTCGCCGAAGAATATTTTTCGTTTGATGTCTGACCTGGGATACGAACCCGGGCCTTTCGTCTAATAAGCCAACACACTACCCACTAGACCACGGCGACTTCAGAACATAAATAAATCTGGTTTTTGTCCAGGATTCTATGTCACGTTAATATTTAGCGAGTACTACTCACCTCTTCATAGAAAAGGCATTCGACTTTGCGCAAAGAAACTTCTTTGCGAAATCCATGTAGGTAGGCTTGAGAAAACCTTGGAAATGTAATCAGGTTGATTAGAAATATTTCCGAAAATGCTGCAGCATACACGATTAATGCTCCTCCTAAAGGGTTAAGGCTAGTGTAGACTAGAGGAAATACAGAAAAAAGTAATCAAGCTGATCAGAAATATTTACGAGAATGCTAATTACGCAGCAAACAAGGGTAAGGCCCCTTCTAGAGGGTTAAGGTCCCTCCTAAAAGGTTAAAGTCCTAAATATACCAGAGGGTGGGTCACATAAATTAATATTAAAACTGGGGATCTAACATTCCCTTATAGGGAACCATACATATATACATAATTGGCCATTACAACCCTTCAGTCAGGATTACGACCTAGCTTCTCACACCACTTATGTTGTGTGCGTTAATTTTATACATGAGTGGCGGGACCTACAGTTTAAAGTCGACTTCGAACAACAGAGTTTTGAGAAGCTTTTCATGGCAATTTTTTACTCTCAGAGTCTTTGCCAGAAATCTGCTGAGAGGAAGCCGCCGTAGAAATATTTTTCGTTTTGATGTCTGACCTAGGATACGAACCCGGGCCTTTTGTCTAATAAGCCAACACACTACCCACTAGACCACGGCGACTTCTTATAGGAACCATTATAGGGAACCATTCCGACTCCAAAACAAATCGAATTAAATCTTAAACTGATCCCTAGTTTTGGAGAGTTCATTCAATAATGAGAAGTTAAACTTCCTCATAACAAAAGCCTGCCTGGACAGACGCATGAAATGAAAGATGGTCTCGTTCTTCTTTTTCAGTGGATCGATCCTGCAACTATGTATGTACATCTATCTGCCTTCCAATGAAGCAGTAGCTGAAGATAATCGTGATATTGCGGTTCCAGACTGACTAGTCGATACCGTACGAAAAATTATTTTTAAATTCAATTTAAATGAGACAGAAAGCATGCAACTTAAAACTCGAAACACCGCATTATCCTATGATCAATGGACGTCAATTAAAGATGCTAACGAATATCGATCTCTAAGTAGTAAAATAGGCATTGACAGTGGAATAAAATCGACGGCATGATGCTGATCTGTTGCTGCTTTTCAATCCACAATAAATAATAAAGGCTACACAATTAACGAGGACGATACATACCAGTAGCTAGGTGGCTAGGTTGGAATAGTAGCTTTAATACCAAAAGCTCACTTGAGCAGGTGTCATAGCTGTAGGCTGTTACCGCAGTGTTCAACAATAGATTTTGAAAAGATTGGAATGAATTCAAGTTTATTTATTAACGAGTAATGGCCCTCTTTCAGGGTCCACATTAAGAATTTCGAATTTCACACTCGTTTTAAGGGTATTGATGGGAAATTTTAATAACAAAGTAATTGCCGCAAATACCTATCTTCGACATATGATGGGCGAGTGAGTGTGGAATTGGTGGCATGTTGAAATAACGAAGAGGGGAGTACAATACACCCAACGACTCCAGGCTTTTAGATTACTTTTTATTATACTCTGCTGACCTCTCAAATATTGTGAGGCTTTTATTGCTACGAAAGTTTTACAGAAATTATATACAAACCTAAAGAAGTGAACCAAAACAAAGGAGTAAAGTAAATCGTTCGGAGTCGACTTTAAACTGTAAGTCCCACCACTCACGGAGAAAATTAACCCACAAAACATAAGTGGTGTGAGAAGCTAGGTCGTAATCCTAACTGAAGTGTTATAAAGACCAATTATGTATGTATGTATGTATGCATGTAATAGAAACTCTAATTCAATTGAAAATGTTGCAGTTGCAAAGGAATAAAATTTATTTACTAGGGTCCTCATCTGCATCATTTCATGGAAACTTTCATACAAATTTAGAATTTAAGCTTTAAAGGATTCAAAATTGAAGTTAAACTATCATAAGCAATGTTGTCAGTAGGAAAATTCCTAATCTGGTGATATCGTTCACTATTCTTTAAAAATTTAATCGAATATACGATGGATTTAATCGGATGGCGATAGTATCTGGTTTCAAAAGGCCGTTGGGGCCTATCATGCATACAAGCCTTTAGAAAATGTATCAGGTTATATAACGTTCGGTAAAATTCGTTGAATTTTTTTCGCCCAATTATAAATAATACACTCTTAGATTATCTAATCACTACACTAGGAAAACTATTATGTTTAATGCTGCTACTATTGCTACTATGCGAACCAGTAGGCTCATAATTCCGTCAATGACAGATGGGCGACTTTGGACACGGATAGAGCGGAGCGTAAAATCTGGCCAAGGTTGGATGAAGGGCGCTTAATGGGCCTGCTTAAACTACAAAGGAATGCGCTCAGTGTGATTGGATTATGGATACGCATTCATGGCGCATTGGTCTTGGATAGCCTGCTAATGATTTCTCCAGAAGCTGCAGGGATGAGGAAGACGAGGAGACTTCACTACGTTCACCTGCTGGGTACATGCCCGGCTCTTTGTCACAGGAGAAAGAAGTACTAAGGTGCTTACTATATGGATATTCTAAAGGAACAGGCAAGGTTTTATATTGGCAGTTTCAATAGCTACATCAGGCGCTCGAAGTGATTTTGAGACTAAAAGGTAGCGAAGAGCTGTGGCCTATGCGACCTAAGTGTGTCCAACTCTACCTAGCTACTAGGGATGCCAATCGGGAAATCCCGAATCCCGGGATTTTTAAAAACTTGTCCCGGGATTTTTCGGGATTTTCGGGATTGTGAATTCATTCGTATTTTGACTCTACAAAAGGACCTGAAAAAAAAATTCTATATCACTTGACTTCAATAATAGCTTCTCAGATGAAGAAAACCCCACTTCCATTGATAAAAAGTTATTTGATGCCATCGAAGAATGCAAAAACAACCCTATAAAACGAATTAATAGGGTAACTGATTTAGATACTCAACTGTCCAAAGAAATAGATTTATTTACATCAGGAGGTGGTAGAGGTGAATATTTACAAGCTGCATCCAGCTATCTTAGAACTATTTTACCAATGGGATTTACAAAATCCCGAATCCCGGGGTTTTAAAAAATCGATCCCGTTTGGCATCTCTACCTAGCTACCTAATACTGCCTTTAATTGAATTTCCCTGAATGTTTTGTTTGAAATGTTTGTGGATTTCATTGAATGCGTGTGTATTTTTCTGTTTTTTTTAATTTAAAACGGTCACTTCAATGTGAAGCCATAATAAAAACTACTGAATGATTAGTTGATACTGATAGTGAGTGGAAGATAATCAATCCAATTCCGAATTAACTTCCACTTTTAATTAAGCCATGTGACCACAACACCCACCCATTGAGAATACTATTAAATAGTGGCACTTAATGTGGCACAAAATATTAAAATTTAATTCTTGTTATTATTAGAAAACTATGTATCTGCGTTAATGATAAATTAAATCCTTACTAGCCAGTTAAACTTAGAATTTTTACAATAAAATTGCAAATAATTAAAAGACGCTTCATTGATGGTAAACTATTTTGTTTGTGTTTCTGGTTATTCCATCACTAAGCTTTAAAAGCTTAGAAATTTGATTATTTTTCTTTGAAATCTTAAGCGTCAGACTTAGTTAGGCAATGAGATAACCTTAAAGCGGCAGGTCATTCCTTTTGTTGTTTTTTTCTTATGCGAACATAAAGTCCCAGCCCAGCCCAGCATAATATTTTGGTTTAAGGTTAATCGCTCGTCATACAAATTGAAATCGAAAATATTTTGTTTTTTATTTTAGTTTTTCATTTTTATTTTATAAATTAAACAAGATTTTATTGAAAATCTTTTCAAAAAAAAAAACTTCTCTTCTTCATAAACTGCAGAAGAATTTTGATTTTGAAAGCGACGGAGTTTTTTTTCGCACTTCTTTTTCACCTGACCTATAATCAATTGATTCCGAAATTCGACAAAAAAAATTTAGTTTGTTGGGAAAATAATTACAGCCGCTGTAGTCTAATAGGTAGTGACATGAGCCAACGGTTCAAATCCCAGGTCGGGCGAAATATGAAAAAATATTTCTTTAGGCGTAGTCCTCTTCTAGGAAAAACTCAGGAAGTTAAATAAAATTGCCATGAAACGTTTTTCAAATAAAATCTGTCGTCCGAAGTCGACTTTAAACTGTATATCCCAGCCTTTCACAACATGGGTGATAATCCTGACTAAAGGGCTGTAATGGCCTATTCAACAAGTAAATGAGTGAGGAATTGGACAAAAAAATTTTAATTGATAAATAAAACAACATTTTTAGTTAAAATTTTATTATATACGAGGATCACAAGTAGTAATTGATTGTCATAGCATGGCGATGTGTATACTTGCAGGATCTATCCACTGAAAAAGAAGAAAGAGGCCATCTTTCACCTCATCCTCATATCAATTAATTATTTGAATGAACTCTCAATAATAAGGATTCAATTCAATAACAAAATTTTGATTTGATTTCGAATGGTTTCCTACAGGGAATGTAGTGCCTGTCGATTTGTTTTGTTACATGGTTTGATCATTGTGATGCATTAGTTATAAAGGCATGGTTGTCACCCATCACAAAGGATAGACATACTTTGGCCATATACGAGCCATTGTAATACCACCGTATTTCATTTCCTGACCATTTAGAGTCTCAAATCAAACCATTTAGACTTTCAATGTCTGTACTCAATAGATCATGTACCATTAGGGGCGTAATATAATTGCAAATGCATCCTTCTACTTCAACATAACACTGGCCTTGTACTCCATAGGTGAAGAACATTTTAGTGTTCTTCGTTTTCTTCAGTTTTAGCAGAAGTCATTGGCCATGTGGCCAAGACCAAACATACATAAATACATAATTGGCCATTACAACCCTTCAGTCAGGATTACGACCTAGCTTCTCACACCACTTATGTTGTGTGCGTTAGTTTTATACATGAGTGGCGGGACCTACAGTTTAAAGTCGACTCCGAACGACAAATTTTTGAGAAGCTTTTCATGGCAATTTTTTACTCTCAGAGTCTTTGCCAGAAATCTGCTGAGAGGAAGTCGCCGAAGAAATATTTTTCGTTTTGATGTCTGACCTGGGATACGAACCCGGGCCTTTCGTCTAATAAGCCAACACACTACCCACGAGACCCACTAGACCACGGCCAAGACCAAAACGCTTCATTAAATACGATAATGCAATGCAGGCACCACTAAAAATGTAAATACAGTCAAACCTCTATAATTTGAACTTCTATTACTTGAATTTTCTATAAGTTGAAGCACAGAGACAGCATCTTGGAGAGCAATTCTATCAGGTTTTGCTTCTTTAACTTAGAGTTCCTATAAGTTGAAGGAGTTTGCTGAATAATGGTGATTCAATTTATAGAAGTTGGACTGTAGTACGTATGGTCCTGACAGTGCTGCACCCAAGAATACATAATTTGAATGACAAGCCGTATATCTGACCGCCTAGAAAGTTTAATCACCTAAAATGTGAATAAAACAATTAAAAACGGTAGGCCCCTAAGGCCTGTTTCGATTGTCTAAAACCATTTGGAATCTTCAGAACTAAGCAACATACAAGAAGGAACTCATTTCTGAATTGCCAATTGGTGACTGAAAATGTAAACTAAGTCTCCGCAAACGAAAACAAAAGTGTGATTAAATTGCTATGAGATGGCCAAACGAGGATTGATAATCATAAAGAGATTTCTGTGTATTTAAGGGAATTATCAGAAAACCATACAATCCTGCAGTCAAATTCCTTAATTAGAATTACATGTCCATGTGGTACATACTCCATTATAAAAATGGTTAAAGAAACGGAGACAAGGCAGAAATGCTTAGTGGAAGCCATATGCTTTCAAGGGGAGTACCGGAAAAAAAAACGAAAAACCTATACTATTGACCTTTACAACCCTTCGGACAGCATTGCGTCCTTGTTTCCCTCAACGTCCATGCTGTGTGCGTTAATTTTTTTCTATGAATGAATGGGCGCCCGGTTTAACATATACTACCGGCGCCAACGGCTTATATTCCTTTGAGAATAACATTAGTCAGGTCATCACTGGCAACAGCTGGCAATATATGTCTCAATCGGATGCTCTGGACGCCGACGGTATTTGATTTCATTAGGACGGTGCTACGTACATACCTCACAGCTTATGCCCACATTGGATATTCCGCTTAAGCGTTTTGAGGGTATGATCATCTTATATGTAAACAGATTTGAGAAATTTTTTATTAGCAATTAACTATTCTCAGATATTTTGCCAAACGACTGGCAATATTTCTTTTTAATTTCTTCTTTTCAAGAAGTATGAAAAGATCAGATTTGAAATCCAAGCTGTCAGCTGGTAAACCAATATTTACGGCCCATTCTGTCAACAAATAGGACCTCGGTAAAAAACGATTGAGAATTGGGTGCCCTGGTAGTCTAGAGTGAGGTTCGTGGGTTCGATTCCCACCAGAGACTCTGGTCTGTGACACTACACCGTCGAAGTTCCTCAGCTCGTATATAATTAGAATAAAATTTGTAAACGTATTGTAATTAATAAATAAATGAACAAACGATTGGGAATTATAATCGAGAAACGACAGCATATGGTGATAGAGTTCTACATATAACTCGGTCTTGTAAGGCTCTTTAGGGAATTTTTTTTAATGGAAGCATTATGAAAAACGATCGTTTAAGAGACGGATTTAGTAGAAATGCCTTAAATGGCAAAGGGATATTAAACTCCACTAAATAAAGCTCGAGATGTTGGAGTTCAAATGGTAAATTGGCAATGAAAAGCAACATTATTAGAAAAAGCCAATTATGTGGAGCAGATGGAGGCCTATTGCGTTTGCCATCTCTGATGGACGGGACCAACTGCCGCGGGCTTGCTGTTCAGGTAAGTAAATATTCTAATCTCGTTAATCCTTATGTTTTTGTTTTCCAATCCTTGCTTAACATATTGACGGCCATTTTAGGCAAACTAGCTAAAAAAGAACAATTTGATTTTTTCACATTAGTGAGTACCAGATGACTTGTAGATTGGCTGCCTAAAAGGGAACGCAATCTACGAGGTTATCTCGTAGTCGGCAGTCAACGTGTTAATTCTATTTTAAAACCAAAAGTTTAATTTGAAAAGTAAAAATTTGATTTTATACACAAAGTTTAGTTGTTTTTAATATTCAATTATTGATTAATAGCGTCCATCTCTTTCGTTTGTTATTAACTAGGTATCTCCGAAACTTTTTCTTTAAAAAAAGGCCCGAAAAAAAGTTTTCAATTCCCATTTATTTGTTATTATTTATGCTCCATTTATTTTTCTGGTATTTTTTTACCTTCTTTTTAAACAAAATTTCAATTGAAATTGAATTTCGTTTTGAATTTTTATATCCGTAATGTTTTAATAGATAATGGCGACAGGATTGTGATTTAAAGCCTCGTATTTATGATTGGAAAATTAATCCTTTTTTCTCTTATTTTATTATAATTTTTCTTTTTATAGATATTCCTTTGCTTATATTTCCTTTATTTGATTATTTTTACTTTCACAAATTTAATCCATTTTATTTTATATTTCTTTGAATTTTTTTTTCACTTTTTTTGTTTTTAATTCTTTAAAAAATTTAAAAAATTTTTTTCTTTTCTTTTCTTCTTTAATTTTTTAACTTTTCCTTTATTTCACATTTATTTTATTAATTTTTTTTTTTAAATATTTTTTTTTTTTATTTAAACACTGTGTTTTGAAAATTTTTTACACCATTTCCATTTTACAATTTTAACGTTTTTGTTTTCCTTTGTGATTTACGCGTTTTATTATCCCGTTTGTGTTTTTGTTTTTTTTGTTTTTTTTTGTTCGTTTTTCCTGCGAGTGTATTTAAACACAAAAGTGTTGTCAATTAATACAGACGACGACAATTAGGAAAGTAAAAACAACAAGAAACACAATTACGGCTGCAAAACTATTGCCGGACAATATTAAGCCGTTTAAACAAAATTAAAGAGTGTGTGTGTGTGTGTGCCCGAGTGTGCGTGCGTATATATGAGCGTATTAAGCGAGTGTTAAAGTGCCCGCGGTTAAATTTTTGTGTTATGCCAAGTTTCGTGTACGAAATCTAATCCAATGTTCCGCTAAGCGATTTTAACACGTCTGACGCGTTACAGTAACGAACAACATACAGACTACCGACTGATTCGCTGCTGACGGTCGTCGGTCAAATACACAAAAAAAAAAAAAAACAACAACAACAAAAGAAAAACAAAAACAAAAAACCGAAACACCAAAACGAAGAAGAAAAAAATTTATAAAAATATGCGTGTGATAAGTGTTTCTTTTTTTGTTGTTGGTAATGTTGTTATTGTTGTTACTCTTCTTCTTACATTTTTTTTCCTATTTTTTTTTAGTTTCTTTACACCTCTAAACGCGTTTACTGTGATGATTACGTTGAGCCAAAAACAAAATAACAACAATGTAATGTGACAGCAAGCAATAACAACAACATTCAATATTCAATGTACACGAAATGCCGTTGAGTAAAAAGTAGAATCAACACAAAACAAACCGATCTCACATACAATAAAACAACAAAAACAAAATCAAATCAAAAACATTTTATTTATTTTGCTATTGTTGTTGTTGTTTTTTCTTTTTCCTTTTGTTGGTTGAGACATGCGCGCGCTTTATATTGAAAATAAAACGAAACAGAAAAAAAACAACGTAAACCGACTCACCTTTAGGCAAGTTTGATGGTGAATGAAAAATGCTTGACTGACAAGTTGCTGCCGCTGCTGCTAATTCTTATGTTGGAAGTGTTGAGAGTTGAAAATTCATTACAAAACAAAACAAAAACAAAAAAAACACCAACAAAACAAATATTTCTCCTCTCTTACTATTACGGTATATAGTTTGCTTTGTTGCACTCATTAATTTTACTCTAGATTTTCGATTCTCTACTACAAAAGAGAGAATTTTTCTGGGTTTAGCTAAGGCAAAGAAAGAAAGCAAGCTAGGCTGTGTTTGCAATGGCAGTAAGGCTATCTCTTTTACTCTTTAGGAATTGTTTTGTTTTTTCATTTCTCTAACTAAAAGAGAGAAAACAAGATTTGTCAACATATCTAGAGAGAGAGAGAGAGCGAAAAAACAATGAATAGCACAACTTAACAACAATAAATGTTAGGGCGTGGCTTAGGCTACCATTTAATTTATGGCCGTTCATTTTGTTGTTGGCTTTTGTATTGTTTGGTAGAGCGAGCTTAAAAACCCATTACTCAACCAACAATAAAGAGTACTCTTCTGCTACTGTAGATAAACGTTAACGTTGACGTTATCATTGCTGTAATGTGTGTCTAGTGTGTGTGTGTGTGTGTGTGTGTCTGGTTGGGTGCTCATTGATAGTGCGTTTCCATAGCTTGGCTGGGTGTTATTACGTGCGAGTGTGATTGCATGTGTGTGTGCATGTGTTGTAACTTCTTTTTAAGAAGAAGAAGAAGAAGAATTTTTTTAAGTAAATCAAATCTACAAATAATGTTACATTTTATATCTGCTCAGCTCAGCTCAGCTCTGCTCTCTTTACTTTTTCTTGTTTTTTTTTTTCGCTCTCTCCGAACGTTAGGATTTTATAAAAGAAAAACAAAATGGCAAATTCTTCTAACAAAAAACAAGAAGAAGAGACAAACAAAATATAGAGAGAGAATATGTTATCAGGAGTTAAATAATGTTTTTTATTTGGCTGAGTAGGTATTTACAGTGGCTGCTGCTGCCTGCGTTTTAACACTTGACGTTCTTGTTGCTGCTGTTCTGTTGTTTCGTATTTTTTTGTTTGTTTTTTAGGGAATTTCAACGTTAACGTTTTACTGCCACCGTTTCAAAGCTTCTGTTTCTGTGTAGATTTCCTTTGACGTTACTTTTTAGTTACGATAGTAAAAGTGCCTGGCATAGTTCTTTGTTGTTGTTGTTGTTGCTATTGCTGTTCTTGTATTTTTTTCTCTTCATACCAACTCTGCGTTTGTGGATGCCATCATTACATGAAGTTTGTTTGTTTGCGTTTTTTTCTGTATTTTCTTCGTCGTTTATCCATTTGACTCTCCGGTAAGATGATGATGCTGATGCTGATGATGACGGGCAAAATGTTGTTGTTTTTGATATCAAAAGAAATGCCGTTCTTGTGATGGCTGTGCCATTGTGCGAATTTCTGTATTTTTATTTCTCGTTTTTTTTTTTTACAAAGGTAAACAAAAAATAACAACAAAATAAACATTTTATGAAAAAATATTTACAAAAAAATAAAAACAAAAAAACAAAAATAAAGTTTTTCAGAAAAACGAAAGAGCAACATAAACAAGTAAAATAAATAGAAAAAAACAAAAACAAAAACAAACAAAAATCATTCAACAACAACAACAACAAATACAGACGCAGAGAATTATTTCAATTTTTCGTTTTTTTTGTTCACTCAATGTGGGGAGATTGTAATTTGTAGGAGCAAAAAGGAAAAACTATTTTCAATCATTTATAGAGCGGGTTACAAAGAATTCCGTAAGGGTGCTACCTATACAAAAAGCAAGCGAAGAATTTTTGTTATGAAATATTAAGTGATGTGCTGCTGTTCAATTCCCCAACAGAGTCTCCGTTCTGTTATATTACAGCGTTAATATAATTTGTAATTCAATTTTATTCTAATTTTCTCAAAATTTTCTCAAATATTTCTGTGTTTTCATTAAACAAATTTTTTTTCACGTTACATGACCATCTAATGCATAATGGCGATTCTAATGGGCCACTTTCGTTCTGGTCAGCCTGCCAAAGGACTTACATAACATTCCATGAAATAACTTCTGCAGGAGTTGTAGATCTTAAGGAGAAGGCAAAGACTGTCTTGCAAGTCATATGTCAGTGCTCTGCTGTTGTTATAGAGAATCGGAGGTTTTTGGCTTTTCTTTACTTAGCATATTTGATCGAGACTTCTAACAGAGATCAGCAATGAATTGTTTTTCGGTACTCATGAAATTTTTAATACAAGTGAGTCCAAAATATTAAAATTAAACTATGTACTCTGATATTCATACATGCTCACTATACTACGTTGATTTATAAGTACAGGTTGCATTAAGTATGACGCGTACAACATTGACATCAAACTCATGCCATTCGAAATATGTTTGATTCATTACTTTAGAATAATACTTCCTTACTTAACTTAATTGCTCATGAACAATCATCCGATTACCAGATTTCGGCCTGCCGCAACACATCCTTCCAGGCGCCTCTGTTTCTTGCGCGCCTACGCCAGTTGTTCACACCAATAAATGACAGGGCTTCCTCGATTTGGTTCTTCCAATGCAAACAAGGTCGTCTACATCGTCGACTTCCGCAGATTGCCGCATCAAATACCCGTCTCGCCGGAACATCATCCTGCATTCGAACGACATGGCTGGATATTAAGACGCTGTACAAAGTCTATATCGTTGAGGAGCTCATACAGCTCACTGTTGGATCGAATGCGGAAATCATCGCCAACTCGCACTGGATCGAAGATCTTGCGTAGGGCTTTTCTCAATGCCGCTGCATTTTGTGCTTTCAACGGATGCAAGGTCGTGCTCTTCTTCGATTTCCGCAGATCCCCGCATCAAATACCTGTCCCGTCAGAGCATCTTCCTTCATTCGAACAATATGTCCGAGCCAGTGCAGCCGCTGGATATTAATATGCTGTACAAAGTCTACGTCGTTGCGCACTGTCACTGTTGGATCGGACTTGCGTAGGACTTTTCCCTCGAATACTCTCAAGGCCGCTGCATCAGTGCTTAATAGGGCCAATGCTAGGCTGTGTTTTTAATGGCAGTAAGGCTATCTCTTTTACTCTTTAGGATTTGTTTTGTTTTTTCATTTCTCTAACTAAAAGAGAGAAAACAAGATTTGTCAACATATCTAGAGAGAGAGAGAGAGCGAAAAAACAATGAATAGCACAACTTAACAACAATAAATGTTAGGGCGTGGCTTAAACTACCATTTAATTTATGGCCGTTCATTTTGTTGTTGGCTTTTGTATTGTTTGGTAGAGCGAGCTTAAAAACCCATTACTCAACCAACAATAAAGAGTACTCTTCTGCTACTGTAGATAAACGTTAACGTTGACGTTTTCATTGCTGTAATGCTGTCTAGTGTGTGTGTGTGTATGTGTTTGGGTGCTCATTGATAGTGCGTTTCCATAGTTTGGCTGGGTGTTATTACGTGCGAGTGTGACTACATGTGTGTGTGCATGTGTTGTAACTTCTTTTTAAGAAGAAGAAGAAGAATTTTTTTAAGTAAATCAAACCTACAAATAATGTTACATTTTATATCTGCTCAGCTCTGCTCTGCTCTGCTCTCTTTACTTTTTTTTGTTTTTTTTTTCACTCTCTCCGAACGTTAGGATTTTATAAAAGAAAAACAAAATGGCAAATTCTTCTAACAAAAAACAAGAAGAAGAAGCAAACAAAATAGAGAGAGAGAGTGAATATGTTATCAGGAGTTAAATAATGTTTTTTGGCTGAGTAGGTATTTACAGTGGCTGCTGCCTGCGTTTTAACACTTGACGTTCTTGTTGCTGCTGTTCTGTTGTTTCTTTATTTTTGTTTTTTTTAGGGAATTTCAACGTTAACGTTTTACTGCCACCGTTTCAAAGCTTCTGTTTCTGTGTAGATTTCCTTTGACGTTACTTTTTAGTTACGATAGTAAAAGTGCCTGGCATAGTTCTTTGTTGTTGTTGTTGTTGCTATTGCTGTTCTTATATTTTTTTTTCTTCATACCAACTCTGCGTTTGTGGATGCCATCATTACATGAAGTTTGTTTGTTTGTTTGTTCTTTTTTCTGTATTTTCTTCTTCGTTTATCCATTTGACTCTCCGGTAAGATGATGATGCTGATGCTGATGATGACGGGCAAAATGTTGTTGTTTTTGATATCAAAAGAAATGCCGTTCTTGTGATGGCTGTGCCATTGTGCGAATTTCTGTATTTTTATTTCTCGTTTTTTTTTTTTACAAAGGTAAACAAAAAATAACAACAAAATAAACATTTTATGAAAAAATATTTACAAAAAAAAATAAAAACAAAAATAAAGTTTTTCAGAAAAACGAAAGAGCAACATAAACAAGTAAAATAAATAGAAAAAAAACAAAAACAAAAACAAACAAAAATCATTCAACAACAACAACAACAAATACAGACGCAGAGAATTATTTCAATTTTTCGTTTTTTGTTCACTCAATGCGGGGAGATTGTAATTTTTAGGAGCAAAAAGGAAAAACTATTTTCAATCATTTATAGAGCGGGTTACAAAGAATTCCGTAAGGGTGCTACAACAGGCAAGCGAAGAATTTTTTTTTATGAAATATTAGGTGATGTGCTGCACTAATAGCGTGAGAGTGGTAACATCAATTCCCCAACAGAGTCTCCATTCTGTTACATTACAGCGTTAATATAATTTGTAATTCAATTTTATTCTAATAAATACAATAAATTTTCTCAAATTTTTGTGTGTTTAATGAAAACAATTTTTTTTTTTCACGTTGCATGACCATCCAATGCATAATGGCGATTCTAATGGGCCACTTTCGTTTTCGTCAGCCTGCTAAAGGACTTACATAACATTCCATGAAATTACTTCTGCAGAAGTTGTAGGTCTTAAGGAGAAGGCAAAGACTGTCTTGCAAGGCATAGGCCAGTGCTCTGCTGTTGTTATAGAGAGGCGGAGGTTTTTGGCTTCTCTTTACTTTGATCGCATTTGATCGAGATCTCTAACAGAGATCAGCAATGAATCGTTTTATCGCTACTCATGAAATTTTTAATACAAGTGAGTCCAAAATACATACATACATAATTGGCCATTACAACCCTTCAGTCAGGATTACGACCTAGCTTCGCACACCACTTATGTTGTGTGCGTTAATTTTCTCCGTGAGTGGTGGGACCTACAGTTTAAAGTCGACTCCGAACGACAGATTTTTTGAGAAGCTTTTCATGGCAATTTTTACTTTCAGAGTCTTTGCCAGAAATCTGCTGAGAGGAAGTCGCCGAAGAAATATTTTTCGTTTTAATGTCTGACCTGGGATTCGAACCCGGGCCTTTTGTCTAATAAGCCAACACACTACCCACTAGACCACGGCGACTTCATTTTTAATTTTCATTTCATTTTTTTAATACAAGTGAGTCCAAAATATTAAAATTAAACTATGTACTCTGATATTCATACATACTCACTATATTACGTTGATTTATAAGTACAGATTGCATTGAGTATGACGCGTACAACATTGACATCAAACTTATACCATTCGAAATATGTTTGATTCATTACTTTAGAAAAATACTTACTTGCTTAACTTAATTGCTCATTAACAATCCGATTAATGGATTTCGGCCTGCCGCAACACATCCTTCCAGGCGCCTCTGTTTCTTGCGCGCCTACGCCAGTTGTTCACACCAATAAATGACAGGGCTTCCCTGATTTTGTCCTTACAACGGATGCAAGGTCGTCCTCTTCTTCGACTTCCGCAGATCTCCGCATCAAATACCCGACTCGTCAGAGGATCTTCCTAAATTCGAACAATATGTCCACGCCAGCGCAGCCGTTGGATATTAAGATGCTGTAAAAAGTCTATGTCGTTGCGGACTGTCACTGTTGCATCGGACTTGCGTAGGACTTTTCCCTCGAATACTCTCAAGGCCGCTGCATCAGTGCTTAATAGGGCCAATGCTTATGCGCCATAAAGAAGCAAATAAATATTAGTGTAATCGTTCGACAGAGGTCTCTGCTACTCAATTGCCTATTGAGGCCATAGTAAAAGCTGTTGGCAAGAGTGATTCTGCGCTTGATCTCCAGAAAAATACTTATAATGCTTGTAAATGATTCGAGTGAATCGATACATAAGCAAAAAAGATAGAGAGAGCAGTAAGCAGACCCAACGCAAAGTCTATGTCGTTGCGGACTGTCACTGTTGGATCGGACTTGCGTAGGACTTTTCCCTCGAATACCTTCAAGGCTGCAGCATCAGTACTTAATAGGGTCCATGCTTCTGCGCCGTAAAGAAGCACGGGTAGGATAAGCGTCTTGTAAAGTATTAGTTTAATCGCACGACAGAGGTCTCTGCTACTCAATTGCCTATTGAGGCCGTAGTAACAGCTGTTGGCAAGAGTGATCCTGGGAACGTTTCACAATATTAAAATAAATATGATACGCATTCATAAGTATTAGAAATTATGACTATGATTCGATTCTAATCATTTTTTTGAAGACTCATTGCTGTACTCGAACCTCTAATATAAGGATTGCTGCAATAGCAAGAATCATTTTGGGGTGAGATTAGTTTGCTCTAAGTAATATTGGATCTCTTCGGGTAAAATTGAAAAATCTAATTAACAATCGAGTATTAATCGAGTAGTAAATGGAATCCCGGCTAACAGTTTGGTAGATGAGTTTTATGGATATTTGGATTTGGCACAATCGAGAAAGAAAACGCAGCGCTGCAGGGAACTTACGAACATTTCAGGAGGACGATACATCGTATAGAGACGATTGAACAAACAAATTTGAAAAATCTAAGCATTCTATGCTTTATTTAAATTAAAAAATCCTAGAATTTTTAAAGCCAGATCATAAAAAATTTATAATTATGCTGTTTGGGGTACAGTCCCCATTAGGTTTTTAGTGTTTTTTGATTTTTAAACAAAAAGAACAGAAAATTGACTTTAAAAATGAAAGACTTAAGTCTACGAATTCATTTGAAATGTGGAAAGTTATTTATAGGGCCCGTAGGGTAACCAGCTTCTTCTTCTTCTTTTTGTTTTTTTTTTTAAATTCATTTGAAATGAAATCAGGATGTAAAACCTGTATTTGTAACAGCAAAGGCCGCAACAACATAAAACCCAATAACATTTTGCTGCTGCAACAATAACAATAAAAACAACAACGACAGCAACAACAGCAACAGCAATAGCAATAACACAAAAGGGAACTAAACAACTACAACGACAACGACATGCAACAGAACGAGGAAAAATATGGCAGGAAAAAAAAAAGGAAAAGGAAGAGCACAAGTAAGCAGGCAAAGCAACGGAAAAACGGAACGACAGCAGGACGACAAAAGAACCGACAGTTAGACAGACAGGCAGATAGACGGTCGTTTAGGCAAAGAAATAAAATTAAAATAAAATCAACCAGCATCACAAGTATTTGATGCAAAAAAACAAAAAATTGTATTTCAATTCCAATTGATTCTTCTTCTTCTTCTTTATTGAGTGCAGAAACTAGAGAAAAAAAAGTTTTTTTTAAATAAAAAAATTCGCAATAAAGTAGCAAAAGATGACAAACAAAACGAGGGGCAAAAAAACAACGTACGTATGTACGTATCGAATTCGCAATTGTCAGCATTAGGAATGGGAAAGACAACAACAACAATAAAGAAAGAAAAAGGGAGACGATAACGACAACGACAACGACAATAAGAACGTGCAACAACGAATTGAATTAAAGTGAAGTGAAATTGAATAAATTTCTGAAAAAAATTATACATCGGCACTGCAACAACAGCGACAGCAGCACTTATTCACTTACACACACGCTCACTCACTAACTCACTCACTCACTCTCACACTTGCTCACTTATTCACTTAGTGACTAAATTTTGGTTTAGACAGACGCTTAAACGTTTCAACAAACATTTTCCTTAAGCATGGATAAGAGTGTGTGTGTTTGATCCTCAAAAAAACAACAAAAAAAAATATGAAAACATCAGAAAAGAAAGAAAATTTTTTTCAGTTTTTCAATCGCAGTCAAATGCCTTGATTGTTACAAACGGTTGATTTGTTATGTAAAAACCAAACCAAACCAAACGAACATACACAAACACCCTTCCATACACATACTTACACTCACATACTCTGTTAAACAATCTTATGCCTAGCAGAGGAGGGGAAAGGAGGGGGGGGGATATATTGTATAAATTCATACATTAGCTAAGCAAGCAGCAGAAAAGAAAAACAAAATTTACGTTTAAATTTACACAAATTTTCCTTTTTTTTTTTGCATTTATTTTCAAATGAATATCAGTGATGATTTAAAGGGGAATCAATAACTAAAAAGAATGCGGCCATTACTAGCTGTTGCGTAGACGAAAATGATAGAAGAAATACAATTTAGTCTTCCGTTTATTTAACTTACGTACTTAATCGGTCATTAGAACCCTTAAGAAAGGATTAAATTCGTTCAGAGTTGAAGGAGGATCTGTAGGAACTGCTATTTACGGATAAAATTCAGAGGTCAGCAATTAATAGAATCGAATCATACTCATCAGGGATGGCAAATTGGTCTTAACAAATTGTACTAACGTTCACAAAAAATTGTACTTTTTCCAGATCGATTGTACTAAATTTACTTTTTTCTTTTTTAAACTTTTTTTTTATTATAAATTAATAAAAAATATAAATGACAATTCATTTCATAGTGTGTAGTATTAATGTAAAAGAATAAAAATAACAGTAAATTTTTCAAATTGTTAACACAGTTTTGACTTCAGTATAAAAATTAAGGTTTTTAGTCTTTGGAAAATTATAGCAAACCAAAATATTTATACTTAAAACTAAGTACACCCCCCTATTATTCGGTCTTTAATATTCTTATAAAGATTATTTAATACTAGACGACCCGTTCGAATATTTCGCACCGGTATTGACAGAATGGATTTTAATACATACTATATTATGTAGAACTGCATTACTATTAAGCGACCCTGTATAACCACACTTGAACAGAAACATATAATCATAATGAAAACAGTATCATCATGCAGTTCTATATAAAATATAATTTTTATCAATGAAAATATTAATTTTTCAATTTCTAATTATTTTTCACCATTAGTGTTAGATATAAGCTTTAAAATGAGATATCGTTCATTAAATTTGATGTGGTGGTATGGGAGATATTTACAACCGACAAAAAAAAGTGCTTTAGAAATAACATATGATGATTTCTCCGTCTATTTTCACTTACTCTTCGAGCATTTTTAATTTCAAATTTTCAGCACTGGTAAATTGTCAGTTATTTTGAATATAATCTTCGGACAAGAATGGGCAATTCGTTTGGGAAAACGTTTTCAATAGTATTCATATCAGGATAGCAAGCTGTTTGCTGACATGAATTCTGGCATTGTCCTGTTGTAAAATATATTTTTTTATTATTTTCTTTCAAGAAGAGGAGCAAAGTACTGCTAAGAACAGTCATGGGGTCGCCGTGGTCTAGTAGGTAGTGTGCTGGCTTATTAGACGTAAAAGCCAGGGTTCGAGTCCCAGCCCAGACATCAAAAATAAAAATAAACAAAAAGTATTTTTTCGGCGATTTCTTCTCTTTCTCTTCTTGTTTCTCAAAAATCTTTCGTTCGGAGTCGACTTTAAACTGTAGGTCCCGCCACTTCTGTATAAAATTAACACACACAACATAAGTGGTTGTGAGTAACTGCGGGCTTCCTTGGGACGTTTGCTGTAGACTGTCTAATGGTGAAGGTATAGCACTGACCATTTTACAGTCACCAGCAGCAACTCGTTTCCTTACCGTTCGCATCTTCCCTCTTTCTACCTTTCCTAAACCTGCACAATGCACTGCATGAGTAGGGGTCATCCCCTGAGTGCTGGTTTAATAAAAAAGAAAAAAAAAATGTACTCTGTTCTATACATTCGCGTAGATGGAAACCGAAATTTGAGGCAACCACTTAAAGAAATAACCCCGTAGCAATAGACTATATTCCCAAAATTTGAATTCCTAAGGTCACGACAGTAGTATCGATAGCCATCTGGTCTATCTAAGTTCCACTTTTTTTTTCATCATTGTTTGTTATTATTGAAATGCTGGTGGTGCTATAATTATGAAAAGCACTTTATAATAGGTAAACTTAACAAATAACTAATAAGTCAACATACGACCTACTAGACTACGCTAACTTCATGCAACGCATTCATACATTTTTTAATATCATGAAATTGTACTCACATTCAAAGTTTGAAGAACTTCGTCATATTCATACTTAACAACACGTATGATGTTGTTGACGTCGACTTTCCATAACTCAACATATATACGAAGCAAAAAATATGTACGATTCGCATACGAACACTAACGAAAATACTCACTTGAAGGTTGTGCGTTGGGTCTGCTCTCTCTCTCTCTCTTTTTTTTTTTTTTGCTTATGTATCGACTCACTCGAATCATTTATAAGCATTATAAGTATTTTTCTGGAGATCAAGCGCAGGATCAATAAAACTCATCTACCAAACTGTTAGCCGGGATTCCATTTACTACTCGATTAATACTCGATTGTTAATTAGATTTTTCGATTTTACCCGAAGAGATTCAATATTACTTAGAGCAAACTAATCTCACCCCAAAATGATTCTTGCTATTGCAGCAATCCTTATATTAGAGGTTCGAATTCAGCACTGAGTATTCAAAAAAATGATTAGAATCGAATCATATTCATAATTTCTAATACTTATACGCATTTATACTTATTCCCAGGATCACTCTTGCCAACAGCTGTTACTATGGCCTCAATAGGCAATTGAGTAGCAGAGATCTCTATCGAACGATTAAACTAATATTTTACAAGACGTTCATCCTACTCGTGCTTCTTTATGGCGCAGAAGCATGGAACCTATTAAGCACTGATGCTGCACCCTTGAAGGTATTCGAGGAAAAGTCCTACGCAAGTCCGATCCAGCAGTGACAGTCTGCAACGATATAGACTTTGTACAGCGTATTAATACCCAGCGGCTGCGCTGGCTCGGACATGTCGTTCGAATGCAGGATGATGCTCTGACGAGACGCGTATTTGATGCGGGGATCTGCGGAAATCGAAGAAAAGGATGACCTTGCATCCGTTGGAAGCACAAAATGCAGCGGCCTTGAGAAAAGTCCTACGCAAGATCTTCGATCCAGTGCGAGTTGGCGATGATTTCCGCATTCGATCCAACAGTGAGCTGTATGAGGATCTCAACGACATAGACTTTGTACAGCGTCTTAATATCCAACGGCTGCGCTGGCTCGCACATATTGTTCGAATGAAGGAAGATGCTCTGACGAGACGGGTATTTGATGCGGGGATCTGCGGAAGTCGACCATGTAGACGACTTTGTTTGCATTGGAAGAACCAAATCGAGGAAGCCCTGTCATCGGTTGGTGTGACCAACTGGCGTAGGCGCGCAAGAAGCAGAGGTGCCTGGAAGGATGTGTTGCGGCAGGCCGAAATCCGTTAATCCGGTTGTAAACGCCCAGTTAAGTAAGTAAGTAAGTATCTTCCTAAAATAATGAATCAAACGTTCATTCATAAATGAGTAGGCAGCTTATGAATCAAACATATTTCGAATGGTATGAGTTTGATGCCAACGTTGTACGCATCATACTCATTGTAACCTGTTCTTATAAATCAACGTAGTGTAGTGAATATGAATAGATCAGAGTACATAATTAAATTTCAATATTGTTGATTCACTCACTTGCATTTAAAATTGCATGAGTGCTTATATGAGTAGCGAAAGAACGATTCATTGTTGATGTCTGAATACAATTACCGCCAACAACATGGGTTGTGTGAGAGAAAAAAAAGTACTTTTGATTTTTCCTTTTCAAAAAGGACATTTTACAGGTACTTTTTCAAAAAGAGCATTATTTTGTCCTGGTACCTTTTAAATAAAAAGGTACTTGATGTAGAAAAAAGGCTAGGCTCTAGCTTAAGGACTTTGGGTACTTTTTTTTCGGTGTGCATCACAAAAAAAAAGAGAACCTAAAGTCCTTAGACTGTTTATATTGTCTTAGTTGAGATTGTTTGTTGTTGTTTACGGCCTGCTGTTGTTGTTATTTAATATTGCAACAGAAGTTGCCTGATGTTATTGTTGTTGTTGTTGTTTTCTATTCTTTGTGATGATTATTGTTGGTTGGTTGGTTAGTTGTTTGGTTGTTTAGCTGTTGTTGCCATACATTTTACGTTTGCATCATCAAATGTATTGGAATTGTTGCTGTTGTTGTTGTTGTTGTTGTTGTTGCTGTTGTTGCTGTCGTTATTTTAAACAATTCTTTTGTTGCATTATGTATGAATTTCTTTAATGATTCCGTTTAGGCTGGCTGCTGTTCCACCATCATTTTTCTACGTCTTCCATCGTTGTTGGACAGATCCTGCTGCTGCTGCTGCTGCTGACATTGTGTGGATCGTGATCGTGTTGGTTTTTTTATGTTCAATTCATGACAACAAAATTGGCAGTTTTCGAGTTTGAGGTAAAGCCTGATGCCAAACCAGCCATGCTGGCCAACAAGCCTTTCAGCAAAACATTTTAGCCTGACTTACCTGCTTGATGCCACATGTGTATGTAATGCCAGCCACACAATATTGCATTGAATAATGGAAAGAAAGAAGGAAAAAAAAACCATTCGACATACAATTTAAAAAAGAAATTTCTAAGAAAATCAAAAGAGTACCAAAAAAACAAAATATGCCCAAAACATTTTAAGCGCAAATAGAAGATGATCGTGATTTGTTGGAAATTCAAGTCAAAAAACCATCAGTTATCCCAGTAGAAGAAAACCCAGTAGAAAAAAACACACAGACACAGAAACGGTAAAGAAAAAAATGAAATTCGAATTCAAATTGAAATGCCATGCCAGCCATGCAGTTTGGTGAAGTGGAGGCCTATGTTGATTACATATGGGCATTAGCATTTCGTAATATTTCGCATTTCATCCCATCCATCTGCAGCCGCCTAATAATAATGGCCAACAGAAGTAGCAATTTTTCGATTACAAGATCTGTAAACCGAAATCTCTATTTATTGTTCATCCATTGGTTGGTTGGTTAGATGGATGCTGGATGCTGGATGCTTGGCTTAAACATGGCTATGGTGGCTGGTATAATTTAGCATTTGTTGTTGGTGTTAAAACGAAATTGTAATTTGAATTACAATTTTATTTAAATTTTACAAAACATTCTATCGATCGATCGTAGGTTTTTCTTTTCCTTTTTAAGACTGAACGGCATTCATTTGCTGTTTATGGTATGGTTTTCTATGCAAAAGAGTTTGGCATGACGTAAATAAGTACCAAACAATTGAAGAAAGTAGTACACAAAATGTATCTGGGAATTGTGTAAGAGTTTAGGATCAGTTTATTAATATTGCATAGAGCAAAACATGTATTAGAGGCTATAGAATTCCGAAATGATAAGTGGATTGTTCTGATAAGTTATTGCCATTTACAAGACAAAAACATTTTGAGATTCTTCAGGAAAACCTTGCCTATGTTGGTCGTGATAGTCTATTATAGTGATAATGTGTCACCGTAGTCTAGTAGGTAGTGTGTTGGCTTATTAGATAAAAGGCCCGAGTTCAAATCTCAGGTCAGACATCAAAACGAAAAATATTTCTTCGGCAACTACCTCACAGCAGATTTCTGGCAAGAACTCTGAGAGCAAATAAAATTCCCATGAAAAGCTTCTTTAAAACCTGTCATTCAGAGTCGACTTTAAACTGTAGGTCCCGCCGCTTATGTATAAAATTAACGCACACAACACAAGTGCCATGAGAAACTAGGTCGTAATCCTGACTAAAAGATTGTTATGGCAAATTATGTAAGTATGTGTGTTGGCATTTTAAATCAGATCCCAAGGTTTAATTCCAAGCTGAGATATTACGAACAAAGTGAAATATTTTGGCAGTGACTGCCTCTCAGCAGTCTTTAGGCAAAAACCATAAGAGTAAATAAAAAATTGTCGTGAAAATCTCCTCAAAATTCTGTCGTTCGGCCCTGCCATTCATGGATAAAATTAATACACATGCAATGTGGGTGGTGTGAGTAGCTAGATTATACTCCTGACTTAAGGGTTGCAATGACCAGAATCGCAATGAATCGATTTTTCGCTACTCATAAGCACTTTTGAAATTTTGAATACAATAACTGAGTCAACAATGTTGAAATTTAACTATGTATTCTGATTCATTCATACTCACTACACTACATTGTTGTATAAGAACAGGTTGCAATGAGTATGATGCGTACAACACATTGACATCAAACTCATACCATTCGAAATATGTTTGATTCATAAGCAACCTAATCGTTTAGATTCATTAAAAATTACAGTCTTACACAGACATAGTAGCAAGTAGAGCAACCACACAACCTTCTTGTGAGTATTTTATGGTGCCGTAGCCACGATCAAACTGAACTAATCAAATTTTGGATATGTGTTGGTAATATTTATTTTGCTTAGCACAGCAACACATCAAAATTGAACCTTTAAACTGCATATATTGTTGTTGTTGGTTTATGCAACGCAAGGAGCAAAAATCAAAAACTCTTCTCAGTCTGTACGTGTGAGTATCACAAAAATGGCAGGTTAATCAGTTCAGTTCAGGGATGGGAAATTGATCTTAACAAATTGTACTAACGTCCACAAGAAATTGTACTTTTTTCTGATCGATTGTACTAAATTCACTTTTTTCCTTTTTTTAAACTTTTTTCTATTATAAATTAATAAAAATATGAATGACAATTCATTTCATTGTGTTTAGAATTAATGCAAAAGAATAAAAATAACAGTAAATTTTTCAAATTGTTAGCTCAATTTTGACTTCAGTATAAAAATTAAGGTTTTTAGTCTTTGGAAAATTATAGCAAACCAAAAATATTTATACTTAAAACTAAGTACACCCCCCCCCCCCCCCCTCCTATTATTCGGTCTTTAATATTCTTATAAAGATTATTTAATACTAGACGACCCGTTCGAATATTTCGCACCGGTATTGACAGAATGGATTTTAATACATACTATATTATGTAGAATTACATTATTATTACGCGACCCTGTATTACCACACTTGAACAAAAACATATAATCACAATGACAACAGTATCATCATGCAGTTCTTTATAAAATATAATTTTTATCAATGAAAATATTAATTTTTCAATTTCTAATTATTTTTCACCATTAGTGTTAGATATAAGCTTTAAAATGAGATATCATTCATTAAATTTGATGCGGTGGTATGGGAGATATTTGCAACCGACAAAAAAAAGTGCTTTAGAAATAATATATGATGATTTCTCCGTCTATTTTCACTCACTCTTCGAACATTTTTAATTTCAAATTTTCAACACTGGTAAATTGTCTGTTATTTTGAATATAATCTTCGGACAAGAATGGGCAATTCGTTTGGGAAAACGTTTTCAATAATATTCATATCAAGATAGAAAGCTGGCCACGATAAAACCTCAATAGATTAGTTACGAAACCATTCCATCATCTATCTGCTGACATGAATTCTGGCATTGTCCTGTTGGAAAATATATTTTTCAATTATTTTCGCTCGAGAAGAGGAGCAAACTAAAGCTAAGAACAGTAAAGTACTCTGTACTATACATTCGCGTAGATGGAAACTGAAATTCAAGGCAACCACTTAAAGAAATAACCCCCCAGCAATAGACTATCTCCCCAAAATTTGAATTTCTAAGGTCACGCCAGTAGTATCGATAGCCATATGGTCTATCTAAGTTCCACATTTTTTCATCAGAGAATATAACCTGAAGACAATTCATTGTTTGTTATTATTGAAATACTGGCTGGTGGTGCTATAATTATGTAAAGCACTTTATAATAGGTAAACTTAACAATTTATTTTAAGACTTAACTATAAAGGAATAAAAAAGTTTATGAGATCTAAATTTTAAATCACTATTCGTGATAAATTTTGTACCAGTAAACTTTTTGTTATTTCAAAATTGTAGCAACACTAATGACTAAATGACTAAATCCCTTGTTTGGATTAAATTAGAGACAGTCCATTAATCCCTTGGATTTTTATTAAATTTTGGTATGAAAATATTCTTTCTACATTTGCAGATGAATGTGGTGGAACGGATAATATTAATTTTATAACGAGTTGCCATATGCAAATGAAACGAAAACAAAAAATCTTATACACTGATGAGACAGAATATTTGAATGATGTAATAAAGTAGAGAACATTTTTCAATAGTGTTAAATAAGCCGTGGAGGTGCTATGGTGTTTTTAACTTCCAAATAGTGTTAAAAAAAAGTACAATTGTACCAACTTTTCCATCCCTGGTTCAGTTTGATCGTGGCCATGCTACTTTAGTGTTCGTATGCGAATCATACTGATTTTGTCGAACGTCAATAACATCATACGTGTTGTTAAGTATGAATACAATGATGAGTACTTCAAACTTTGAATATGTGTACAGATTCGTTCCATGAAGTATAGATGCATGCATATTAGAAATTATGAGCATGATTAGATTCTATTTATCTTTTTAAATACTCCCTGCTGTAATCCCAACTTAAGAGTTGCAATGACCGATTGAGTAAGTAGCCTTGGCCGCTACCCCTTTTTTTTATTGTTTTAATGGAGGTCCTATCCTAAGCAAACTGAAAATGATTTGCTTTAAAATTATTTGCAATTCGTTTTTGCCCCTTTTCTTCGATAATAATTTCCAACAATTTAATTTAAAAATTTCCTTTTATTTTTTCAATTTTCCTTTTCAACTGTGCTTGAATTTAAAAGTGAATTCTTTCGTTTTTTTTTTTTGCTCCCTTGTTTCTCTATTTGTGTCTTTGAGTTGAAAATTGCGTTCAAGTTGTCTATGCCATTCCATTCAATTCAATTCATTTTGTTTCATCATCTGTATCTCGTCTTGTATTGGTTTTCCAGAAATTCTTTGTGTTTTTTCCTCTTCTTCGTCTTCTTCTTCTTCTAGGTTTTCATTTTAAATTAAGGACTTCTCTTCTTCTTTTTTTTCCTTTTTTTGCTTGCTTTTCTTTCTTTCGTTCTTTCTAACATCAGCAGCTTCTTTGTATGGATTTTTTTTATGATTTTGAGTGTATGTGTGTGTGTGTGTGTGTGTGTTTTTTTTTTCCAATTTTTTTCCTTGTTGTTGTTTGTTTGAAAGTCTAAACAATTTTCTGTCTATTTAACTTTTCACATTTTTTAATAGCAGAAATGCTTGTTTGCATATTCATACATACATACATACATACACTCTCTCTCTCTCTCTCTCTCACACATATACACATACACATACACATACATACATACATATGCAGATGCAAAGTCATTGTATTGTTGTTTTCTTACACAAATTTAAGTATCATTTATGGACAAGTATTAACGCAAATACACATTCATACACACACACACACACACACACACATATATGTACATGCATACACAAATCGACTGCGATTGCCAAACGGGACTACAATTGTAGGCTTTGCAGATGACATTGCCATAGTCTCGGTAGCTAAGACGGTACAGGATATAGAGGAGAAAACTAACACAGCGATTCGAAATGTTGGTGCATGGCTGGATGAGGCAGATTTGACACTCACTTGCTGTACATAAAACGGAAGCCGTTTTGATAAGCGGCCGGAAGATAAGTGGAGAAGATGAAAGTGACCGTTGGAGGCACAGAAATCGAATCAAAGAGGGCAATAAAATACCTGGGAGTGATTATTGACGACAGATTGAACTTCAAGGAGCACGTAAAATACATCGGCGAAAAGGCATCTGTAACGCAGGGAGCACTGGCGAGGATGATGCCAAATATTGGAGGACCAGGTCCATTCAAGAGGAGGATAATTTCAGAGGTAGTAACGTCGTTAATGCTATATGCTTGCCCCATATGGTCGGAGGCACTCTCCGTGGGGTCGACAAGGAGAACACTGTCCTCGGTGTATCGCCTAAGCGCGATTAGACGGATAAGTGGCTTTAGGACAGTGTCTTTGCCAATACCAATAGAAGTATTGGCGGATGAGATAATGCGGATATACTTCCGCCGTCTTGAGAATCCCGGACGGACAGCGGCTATAAAAGCGAAGGAAAGAATGACTTCCATGCACAAATGTCAGTCACGATGGGAGAGCAGTTTAAAGGGAAGATGGACATTTCAGCTTGTCCCTTCTATAACCCCTTGGATGGAGCACAAACATTGCGAGTTGAATTATTACGTGACCCAGTTCCTAACTGGTGATGGATGTTTTAGGAAGTACCTGCACAGATTTGGACATGATACTTCCCCTATATGCCCAAATTGTGTAGATGAAGAGGAAGATGCGGAGCATATTCTAACATGCTGCCCCAAGTTTAGATGGCCCGGAGAAAATAGATTAGGACCAAACCGGCTCATGGAGGAGCTGTTGAATTCTAGGACGCTATGGAGCCAATACAGCCAGAAAATGGCGGAAGTAATGATAGTACTCGGAAGATAGGAGGAATGAATGCGAAATTTGAGATAACGTGTTAAAGCTTTCGAGCTAACCAGCCCCCCGTGGGTGGGTTTTAGTACGTAGGCACCAAGGAAGATTTGCCACCTCCGGCTCAAGGCAAAAAAAAATACACAATACAATACATATGAGCGTGTATTTATGTGTACATCCCATATTAATAATTTTCTAAAGACTGTCCCAGGCATAGTTTTAACAAAGAAACTGTTCTCACAAATGCAAGATTTCCTTAAAATGTATGCCCAGCATAAAGAAGTTTACCTAACTTACATAATTTTCCAGTATCATCCCTTTTTTAGTAAGGACAACAACCTAGCCTCTCACACCACCCATGTTCTGTATGTGTTACTTTTATCTATGATTAGTGGGATCTACAATTTCAAGTCGATTCCGAACTACAGATTGAAATTCGCCATGGTCTAGTAGATAGTGTATTGGCTTATTAGACGTGACACCACGGTTCAAAACCCAGGTCAGACTCTAAAACGAAATATGAAAAAATATTTGTTCGGCGACTTCCGAAAATTGCTATGAAAAGTTTGTCAAAAATATGACGTTCGGAGTCGACTTAAAATTGTAGGGCCTGCCACTAATGTATAAAATTAACATACACAACATAAGTGGTGTGAGAAGCTATGTAGGTCGTACGTATGTACATATGTCCGAACAACAGAAGACTGATGTCGCCGGATCCTTTTCTTTACGTTGAGTTTTCTCCGCCCAGATTAAGCATCTATAGAGGAGGATCTTATCAGTAATTTAAGCCGGTCAGGCTGTTATTGGGTAGAGAGCGTTAGATGTTAAAGAGTTAGACGGAAATAGGTTAGAGGACGTGTACTTGCCTCAATTGACAAGTACACCGGAGGTCAAATGCACCCACTGTACCTTAAGCGAGTGTTTATTAACTAAGAATTTAAACTGAAAGCGGCAATCACTCACATGAGCCAGTCTTTTGGCAATAGGAATGTCAAATCGCTAGTAACTGAGCTGTGATTTGGGAGCTCGCTCGGAAGCACAGTCTTTATTTATTTCTTCTAAATAAGCACTAGCACGTACATTATACAACAACAGCAAGCAAATTGTGTATACAATTATTTACCCAGCAAACATTTTCAATCAAAAACAGTCAAGTTTTTAAGAGGCTAAAAGCCAAGAACTATGTATGTGGTAAGCGTAGGGAACGTATCTAACAACTGAAGGATTGGCTAGACTAAAGTTTGCTTTAAGCGAATGCAATATAATTCTGATATGTAGTATCATTGCTTGTAAGGAAAGAATTCCAGATGAAAGTTAGGTTAGATTAAATTGCCAGCCGCCTCAAAGGGCTTAGCTTGTTGGGGACTAACAGGATGCAGTTGTACAATAGATATTTATTTTATGTAAAAGGCCGTTGAATTTTATAGGATTGCGAGGCTCACTTGTTCTGATCATGACACCAAATGAACAAAACAGAGGGCAAGATCACCACAACAAAAGGGGATGTATCAGCTTGTCGACTGTACTTACTAGAGTGCAGCCCTTGCGCTGACCAACTTCTTCCTCTTTCCTGAGGAACTATAGGTGCTCAAGTGAGCTTTGTGATAGCAGAGCTACCACTCCGACCTAACTTAACTTAGCTTACTAGAACACCACTGTTCGATTGGAAAACATGGCCTACTAATGGGCTTTATTATTGCATTCGCGGCTATGATAACGTGAAAGAAGATGATACCAGTTGCTTAAGGCAGAATGGTTTGGCCTCTTACATACATACATACATAATTGGCCATTACAAACCTTCAGTCAGGATTACGACCTAGCTTCTGACACCACTTATGTTGTGAGCATTGTTAATTTTATACAGAAGTGGCGGGACCTACAGTTTAAAGTCGACTCCGAACGACAGATTTTTGAGAAGCTTTTCATGGCAATTTTTACTCTCAGAGTCTTTGCCAGAAATCTGCTGAGAGGAAGTCGCCGTAGAAATATTTTTCGTTTTGATGTCTGACCTGGGATTCGAACCCGGACCTTTTGTCTTATAAGCCAACACACTACCCACTAGACCACGGCGACTCTTACTTATAGAAAAACATATTCCCGGATTTATTTATCGCATCTAAAACATGCCTGCTGGGCATCCGAGAAACATGTTCGGATCACTAAGGGATAGAATAATGGAATGAATGAATATTACGCTGAAGTGGCGATCATGATTGAGATGGCGGAAGACAGGTAAGTGTAGCTAAGAATTGCTTGGTCAGTGGTATGTTGTGTTGGTTTTACCAAAAGCATTCTAGTTTCCTCGTTTTAATGCTGCTCACCTTAACACAATCTGTAGCATTACTGAGAGCATTGTTCCTTAGGAGTTCTTTCCCTTTGTGGAGATTTTAATTGGCAATCACTTTTTGAATAAAAACATTTATTTTGTGTGATGGAAGCTAGAAAATCTTCGGATTACTCTGTTGGATAGGTTGAATTGAAATTGTTCACTGGGTTTTTTCTGTTTATCGTATGCTTATGAACACAACAGCTTTAAAGCCGTAAATAAAAAAAAAACACAGACTCTTATACAAACACACATACACATACACACACACACACTATCTTTTATAAAGAATTGAAGCAAATGGAAGAATAAAAGTTTTCTACACAAACACACACACACAGACATTTACAATCATAATGTATAACATTTTGTTGTTGTAAAGTCCTTTTTGAAAAATGTTAAAGAAAATGAAAGAAAGAAAACAAAAAAAAAAAAAACACGAAAGAACTTACAACAGCAAAAACAAGAGAAAAAAAAACGTTTTACTAGTGACTACTTAACAAGTTAAATACACACACATATACATACACACGGGCCCAGAGAGATTCTTTCTTTTTATTTCTTTGTGTTGAGTTTAGTTCAGTTCAGTTATTGTTGTTGTTGTTGTTTTAATTTTTCTTTTTTTTCTCTCTCTTCATGTATTTGTTCTTGTTCTTGTTCTTGTACATTTGTTTGTTGTATTTGCTATTCAAAAAGTTGTGAGAAAAACAGACGAAAAGTGAAGAGATGTGTTGCGATGAGAAGGAAACAAAGATAAAAAAGACTGTGTTGGTGAGTGCCAGCCAGCAACAACAGCAGCAACAACAACATCAACATCAATTGCAACAAAAAGGTAAAGAAAGAAAAAAAAAAGGTTAGAGGTGGGTGAAGTACTGCAACTATAGGCAAAGAAAATATAAAAAAAAAACAAAAAAAAAAACAAAAACAAACAAACCAAAGTGATGATTCGAAATGATACAAGATTTTAAAGGCATGAACGTGTATCTCTCATACATCTTAGCATGTACAGTTTGTCAAAAAAATCTTTGCACAGACCAAAAAAATGTAAAATTTGATCTTAATTCAAGAATTCCAACAACAAAATCTTTAGATTTTTTTTTATTTTTGCAGTCATTCACCACACATTACAATAATAACAACAACAACAAAAGAAGTTTACCCAATCTAAGAAGTGTCAAAAAAATCTTTGCATATTGAATGAAGATAATAAAAAAAATTATAAAAATATGCCGTTATTTCCCAAAAATGTTGCACATTTGGGAGGGATGGGATGCATGCAAACAAGGTAAAGTTTCTGACTGTGGCCAACATGGCGACCACCAGGACGATCCTTGTCTTGCTGTATTCAAGTTGACACGCAGCCTCCTCGCGGCCCCTCCTGGATGGCATTCTAGTACCCGCTAGATGTTAACTAATGCGTGCAGCGAAGTCCAATCCCCTGGACGTTAAATTTGGGTTGTGCGTAGGGCTTGGAACCCACCACGTAAAAACTTTACTCCAATGAAAACTAATGTACATAATTCCAAAAAGATCCCCTTTAAAGTTGACGACCACGGCAAACGTTCAAAGGACAACGATTTAAGAATAGCCACTTGGAACGTCCGCACCCTTCACAGGGTGGGCGCTTCCGCCCAGCTGGCGGATGCCCTCAAGAAATGTAGGACTGACATCACTGCCATACAGGAAATGCGAGGGATAGGGCAAGGATGCAAAAGGCTAGCATCTTGCGATGTGTACTACAGCTGCCATGTTGATAAGCACGAATTTGGATGCGGATTTGTGGTTAATAAGAGACTTCGCCACCTTGTCTCTGGGTTCACACCTGTGAACGAAAGAATAGCCACAATCCGCATCAGGGCAAAATTCTACAACATCAGCCTGATTTGTGCTCACGCCCCGACGGAAGATAAGGACGATGTGGTTAAGGATGCCTTCTACGCTAAACTCGAGGACGTATATGATAAGTGCCCGGCCCATGACGCAAAAATTGTCCTCGGGGATTTTAATGCAAAGGTCGGGCGGGAAGGTATCTTTGGCCCCACTGTCGGACAGTTCAGCCTCCACGCGAACACTACCTCCAATGGTATGAGGCTGATCGATTTCGCCGCGGCGCGTAACATGGTAGTATGTAGCACCAGGTTTCAACATCTCGACATCCACAAGGCCACTTGGATGTCCCCCGATCGATCAACTTCCAACCAGATCGATCATATTGTGATTGACGGAAGGCATGTATCCAGTGTACTAGATGTGCGCACATTTAGAGGTCCGAACATTGACTCGGACCACTACCTTGTCGCAGCCAAGTTTCGATTGCGCATTAGCGCCTCGAGGATGGCGCGCTCTAGTACACTGCGGAAGCTGGATGTCAGGAAGCTGCGATCACAAGGGACAGTTGAGGCGTTCTCCGCTCAACTCTCTGATAAGCTCCGTCGATCCCCACCTAATCTCAACGACATTGGAGGACTGTGGGCCAACATCTCCCACTCCTTGCGCACTACTGCGGAAACAGTCCTTGGTTTCGAGCGCCCACCCCAACGAAATCAATGGTACGATGAGGAGTGTCGCGAGGCAACTGCAGCGAAAAACGCCGCATACAAGAAGACGTTGCAGTCTGCTGCTACGCGAGCCATTGTCGAGAACTACAGAGAGAAGAGAAGGGAAGAGAGACGCCTTTTCAGACGCAAGAAAAGGGAGCAGGAAAGGCGTGAGCGTGAGGAAGTCGAGATGCATAGACGTAGGAATGACGCTAGAAAATTTTATCAGAAGGTTAAGCGTCTAACCGAGGGTTATAGACCCGGAGCGTCTTCTTGCAAGGACGAGAACGGAAACCTGGTTACAGATCCGCAGGGGGTGCTGAGGTTGTGGAGGAAACACTTCTCTACTCTGCTACAAGGCGATGACGACACCAATACCGCCTCTAGAGATGATGTTCCGAACCCGATCAATGATGACGGCGTGGAGATTCCGCCGCCTAGCTATGAAGAGGTCAAGGTCGCGATTACGCGTCTTAAAAACAATAAAGCGGCAGGTCCTGATGGCCTCCCCGCTGAATTGTTTACGACCGGATGTAATGAGTTGGTAGGGCGCATGCACCAGCTCATCTACAAAATATGGCTAGAAGAAAGTATGCCCAACGATTGGAACCTCAGTGTCCTCTGTCCTGTCCTGAAAAAGGGAGACCCCACAATCTGCGCCAACTACAGGGGTATTAGCCTTCTCCCTATCGCATATAAGGTTCTTACAGGCGTATTGTGTGAACGACTGAAGCCACTCGTCAAAACACTGATTGGACCTTATCAGTGCGGCTTCAGACCTGGCAAATCCACCATAGACCAGATCTTCACACTGCGCCAAATCCTGGAAAAGGCCCACGAAAAACAAGTCGACACACACCATCTTTTTGTCGACTATAAGGCAGCCTTCGATAGCCCCATAAGGGATCGTGTTTATGCCGCAATGTCTGAGCTCGGTATACCTGCGAAGCTGATAAGGCTATGCAGAATGATGTTGAGCAATTCCTGCAGCTCCGTCAAGGTAGGAATGGACCTCTCCGAACCCTTTGATACCGTGCGAGGTTTCAGACAAGGCGACCCCTTATCATGCAACCTCTTCAACTTCGTCATGGAGAGTGTTCTGCGAAAGGCAGGAGTGCATCGCAATGGCACTATCTTTCAAAAAAGTGTCCAATTGCTTGCGTACGCTGACGACATCGACATTATAGGACGTACCAAGCGAGATGTTACTGCTGCCTTTAGCGCTATTGAACGGGAGTCTAAGAAGATGGGTCTGGCAGTAAATGAGGGCAAAACAAAGTATATGTTGTCGACAAGTAGAGACGTGCGGCGTATTGATTCTCAGATTACGGCCGATAACTATACTTTTGATACAGTCAAGGAATTTATTTATCTTGGCTCCGCCGTTACCACCAAAAATGATGTCAGTCTGGAGATCAAACGCAGGATTACTCTTGCCAACAGGTGCTACTATGGTCTCAATAGGCAATTGAGCAGCAGAGACCTCTCTCGTGCGACAAAATTAATACTCTACAAGACGTTCATCTTACCCGTGCTTCTTTATGGCGCAGAGGCATGGACCCTATTAAGAACTGATGCAGCAGCCTTGAGGGTATTCGAGAGGAAAGTCCTACGTAAGATCTTCGGTCCTGTGCGAGTTGGCGATGATTTCCGCATCCGATCTAACAGTGAGCTGTATGAGCTCCTCAACGACATAGATGTTGTGCAGCGTATTAATATCCAGCGGCTGCGCTGGCTCGGCCATGTCGTTCGAATGGAGGAGGATGCTCCGGCGAAACGGGTATTTGATGCGGGGATCTGCGGAAGTCGGCGAAGAGGACGACCTTGTATCCGTTGGAAGGATCAAGTCGAGGAAGCCCTGTCATCGATTGGTGTGACCAACTGGCGTAGGCGCGCAAGAAGCAGAGGCGCCTGGAAGGATGTGTTGCGGCAGGCCGAAATCCGTTAATCGGGTTGTTATGGCCAATTAAGTAAGTAAGTAAGTTGCACATTTTGGGTTTTTACAAATGAGATGGAATGTGAAAGGGGTAAATACCTTTTTAGTAATGAAAGGATCGATTTTTATGTAACAAGTGTCCTTATTTTTGAATATAAACAATGCCAGGAAACCAAGTTTCAAAAAATATTATACAATTGGGCTATTTCAACTACTACAAAGGCAAATCTGCCAAGGAAATCACCGTTATGTTCTCCCTAAACATCAGGACTGTATATAATTTTATATCCCGTGCTGAAAAAGAAGGAGGACTAGACTAGGGATCTAAAGACAGGCCAAAAAGGATGACGCAGTGAATTGAGAGAAAAATTATTAGAACCGTGTATGATAGACCGCAATCCAGTGCGAGATGATTAGCTCTTTAAGTGCAAAAAGACTTTGGGTTACGTGTTTTCCAAGAAATCATTGGAAATGTTCTTCAAAAACACAAATATTCTTCAAGAATGACTAGGAAAAAACTCTTGCTGTCAGCACAAAATGTTGAAAAGTAATTAATATTTGCCACCGAATACATTTCACTTCCTTTGGAGTACTGGGGCGATGTTATTTTCTCAAATGAGATGAAAATAATGCTTTATTATTATGACGGACAGCAAAGAGTTTGGCGTAAGCCTCTGAAAGCACTAGAAAATAAAAATCTTATTCCTACAGTAAAGTTTGGAAAACTGTCTGTAATGGTATCCGCTTATATATCCAGCAAGGGAGTTGGTGTAATCAGGATTTTGGATGAAATAATGACTAAGGAAGTACATCTTGATATGAACTGACCGCCAGCATTAAGAAATTTGGTTTTATTGGCCCGGTTAATCCGAATGAATTTAATCACAAGTACTATCAAGATAATGATCCTTAAAATAAATCGTATTTATGTAACTCCAGGTTCCTTTACAGCTGCACCAAAGTTATTGATACTCTTGCCCAAAGTCCTGATATTAACCCTATCGAAAATTTGTGGGTTCATCTAAAGAAAAAGGTAAGGAAAAGATCGCCCACAAATAAAAACGATTTGGTAAAGTTCATCAAAGAAGAGAGGAAAAAAATACCATTAGAATATGATATTCCGAAGATTATTCAATCCATGAGAAGGCGTCTGTAAGCTTTAATTGAAGTTCAAGGTGAACCCAAAAAAATATTAGCGCTATAAATTTAAAAAAATTGCTTAAGTCTTAATATTTTATCAAGCGTGCAAAAATTTTTTTGACAGCAGTAAAAATGGATTGTTTTTGTTTTTTACTATTTTACATTAGAATATTTTCATTATTATAAGAGTTTTTTTATTTGTTATATTAACAACACATACATACATACATACATAATTGGCCATTACAGCCCTTCAGTCAGGATTACGACCTAGCTTCGCACACCACTTATGTTGTGTGCGTTAATTTTATACATGAGTGGCGGGACCTACAGTTTAAAGTCGACTCCGAACGACAGATTTTTGAGAAGCTTTTCATGGCAATTTTTACTCTCAGAGTCTTTGCCAGAAATCTGCTGAGAAGAAATCGCCGAAAAAATATTTTTCGTTTTGATGTCTGACCTGGGATTCGAACCCGGGCCTTTTGTCTAATAAGCCAACACACTACCCACTAGACCACGGCGACTTATATTAACAACACATATGTTTATAAAATCCTGTTTAAAAAAATTTAAAATTTTAATTATTTATATTAGAAATCAATGAATTTTTCAAAGTTTTCTTAATTTTTCTCTATGTGCAAAGATTTTTTTGACACACTGTAAGTATGTTCATACAGACTGACGACTTGCTTACACACAAAAAAAAAGGAAAAAATCAAAATAAACATGATACCCTACATACATACATACCCTACATACATGGTGGAATATTTATGTATGTATGCGTGCGTACACATGCATATGCAGATAGAATGAATAGATAAATAACCAGGATGGATAGATGGATGGTTGGCTGAATGGTTGGATGGATGGTTGGATGGCTGACTGGTTCGTTGCTTCGTCTATGATTATTATGATGAGGATCCTGATGTGAGATGTGTGTTGCGTTGTGACGATGACGATGACGATACGATGGATGGATGATATTTGGAGTATGAAATAGTTTAACAACCGTATGAATTCAATTGAAAAAATAAATTTATGAAAAAGAAAATGAAACATTTAAACCCGAAGACGCAAACACATACATGCACAGAAACACACACACAAACGTATGTACACTTAGATAATCAACAACATAAAGGCATAAAAAAAAACCTAGAAAAAAAGCCATTTTTTAAGCACAGAATTTTAATACGAACACCACCACCAGCAGCAGCATATGGTAAATATTTTCTATAGAAAATCGCTTATATTGTAAGCTGCTAGCACTCTATGCAAAGTTGACATACTCTTCTAAAACAAACAAACAAACAAAAACAAAAAAGTTGTACTCTAGTCTTCGTATATACTAGAGTGGGTAATAGAAAATAGCTTACAGACTTGGTCTTAAAAATCCATTTAGTTAGGTTTACGATCTAGCTTCTCACACCACCCCTGTTGATGTGGTGATTTTAGTCATGGGTAGCGGGATCTACAGTTTACAATCGCCTCTGAAAGAAAGATTTTTACTCTCAGACTTTTTTGTTATGTTCGAGATGTTAAAGCTAGGGATTGATTCAGTGACTCTCGTCTAATAACATAACATAATTGGCCATTACAACCCTTCAGTGAGGATTACGACCTAGCTTCTCACACCACTTATGTTGTGTGTGTTAATTTTATACATGAGTGGCGGGACCTACAGTTTAAAGTCGACTCCGAACGACAGATTTTTGAGAAGCTTTTCATGGCAATTTTTTACTCTCAGAGTCTTTGCCAGAAATCTGCTGAGAGGAAGTCACCGAAGAAATATTTTTCGTTTTGATGTCTGACCTGGGATACGAACCCGGGCCTTTTGTCTAATAAGCCAACACACTACCCACTAGACCACGGCTACTTCATCTAATAAGCCAATGCACTATCTACCAGAGTTCGTAAACTTCTGTCACAGGCGGTTAGGCTTGGTAAATATGAAAGCAGTTGAGTTCTATTATGGAAATGCCAGGTGAAGCCAAGTATATCGATAACGATGCATCTATAGCTTTGGCGGCTGCATTGGTAGGCTCTTATGCATTCCTCTGATAGTTCAAATCTGGCGGTAAGTAATGAGCAGGTGATGCCCCTGTTTAAGGAGTATAATTTTGTTGGTGATAAATTCACCTCTGCAGAAAATTGTGAAAGTCGATTGTCTCAATTTTTGCTTATTCATTCAGACAAGGATTTCTATTAAGACAACATAATGACATTGCCTTTGAAACGAAATAATTTACTTTGGAACCACAAGTCTTAAATTCTATGCATAAAATAAGCGATTGCTTGATTGGTCCAAGAAATTCGTTTGTTTTTTATTGTACTTTTTTCCATTTTCCTCTTCTATTGTTTAAAAAATTTCATATTTTTCGTATTGTACTTAAAGCCTAAAGTGAAAACGTCGAAAAGTATGAAGTTGTAATACGCCAGAGAGGTTTTCCTTGTTCAAGACAGCTTTGCAGTTTGAATTGCAACCTAGCTTGACGTGGCGAAAGGTCGATAAATTCAAGTAGTTGTGGGTATATGGCCCGTACTTACTTACTTAATTGGAAGTTGCCGTGGTCTAGTAGGTAGTGTGTTGGCTTATTAGGCGAACGGCCCGGGTTCGTATTCCAGGTCAGATATCAAAACGAAAAAATATTTCTTCGGCGACTTCCTCTCAGCGGATTTCTGGCAAAGACTCTGAGAGTAAAAATTGCCATGAAAAGCTTCTCAAAAACCTGTCGTTCGAAGTCGACTTTAAACTGTAGGTCCCACCACTCACGGAGAAAATTAACGCACACAACATAAGTAGTGTGGGAAGCTAGGTCGTAATCCTGACTGAAGGGTTGTAAACGCCAATTATGTATGTAATCTTTCACTTAGGATTACAATCTAGTTTCTCATACTACTTATGTTGTGTGTGTTAATTTTATCTGTGGTTGTTGAGGTCCTGCTGTTAAAATTCGATTTCGAAAGATAGATTCTTGAGAAACTTTTCTTAGGAATTTTTTATTTACTTTCCGACATTTTGCCATAATCCTGTCGAAGGGAAGCCGTCAAAGAAATGTTTTTTCATATTTCTTTGCATTCGAGATTTCTGACCCGGCGTTTGTGAGCCAGGGGCTCTCCTCCTTTCCTAATCCAACACTACGGCGACTTCTCCTTTTGTCTGCTCTTTACTAATTTTCAGAAGGCTTATGGTCCTGCATACATACATACATACATAATTGGCCATTACAACCCTTCAGTCAGGATTACGACCTAGCTTCTCACACCACTTATGTTGTGTGCGTTAATTTTTTTTTTATACATGAGTGGCGGGACCTACAGTTTTAAGTCGACTCCGAAAGACAGATTTTTGAGAAGCTTTTCATGGCAATTTTATTTTTACTCTCAGAGTCTTTGCCAGAAATCTGCTGAGAGGAAGTCGCCGGGGAAATATTTTTCGTTTTGATGTCTGACCTGGGATACGAACCCGGGCCTTTCGTTTAATAAGCCAACACACTATCTACTAAACCACGCCGACTTCATACACATAATTGGTTATTACAGCACTTCAGTCAGGATTACGGCATAGCTTCTAACACAACTGCGTTAATTTTATAGAAGAGTGGCGGGACATACAGTTTAATGTCGAATCCGACCGACAGATTTCATGGCAATTTTATTTACTATCAGAGTTTTTGCCAGAAATCTCCTAAGAGGAAGTTGCAGAAGAAAAATTTTTTCATATTTTTTTGGCTTTGATATCTGACCTGTGGTTTGTATACGGGATTTCAGTCTAATAAGCCAACACACTACCTACTAGACTACGGCGACTTCTGGCTTATGGTTCTACCTTTACTAAATTGATTGGTTGGTTCACATGGTGTTCTAATTATTCTATGGTGTGTTTGAGGTCGCCGTGGTCTAGTGGGTAGTGTGCTGGCTTATTAGACTTAAAGCCAGGGTTTGAGTCCCCGGTCAGACATCAAAATAAAAAGATACAAAAAGTATTTTTTCGGCGATTTCTTCTCAGCAGATTTCTAGCAAAAACTCTGAGAGTAAAAATAAAATTGCCATGAAAAGTTTCTCAAAAATCTGTCGTTCGGAGTCGACTTTAAACTGTAGGTCCCGCCACTTTTGTATAAAATTAACACACACAACATAAGTAGTGTGAGAAACTAGGTTAATAATCCTGACTGAAGGGTTGTAATGACCAATTATGTATGTATGTATGTATGTGTTATCTGTGTGCCGAGCTGCATAAATCCACAGTCGATAATTATTCTAAAAACTATGCTGGAATTCTGAGCTATAAACTCTTCTTTTTAATACGAAATTTAAGCATTTCAGTTAAGTTAAGCTTGACAGCAAATTTAAGCTGATGTTGTGGACCATCATGCAGTGTATGAAATCAAATCACAATTGACCACAAACGAAGAACGACTTCCTTTATTCCTGAATTCTGTTTGAACAGAACTGCAACTGAGCCACACATTTCTTGTTGCTTTCCTTCCTCTTCTACTGCTTCATACCATTTGATAGTGTAGGGCCCTTTATTTTCTTTTTTTTTAATTTTTTTTAATACAATATGTTGTTGTTGTTGTTATTTTTTTACTGGCCAACTCTCTCTCTCTAAAAAAAAAAGAAAATCCATGTAAAGAAATAATGTGAACAAAATGTTTTCAATGTTTCGTTTTGTTTTTTCAATGTTTTTTTTTCCTTTTTTGATGGTGTTTCAAAAGCGACTACATGACTACGGGGTTCTCATAAAGTACTTGGCTTTGTGGATGCTTAAAATTGTTGTTTTATTCCTGCTGTTGTTGTTGTTTATTTTTTGGCAAAAACTCTTGTCGTTGTATGTTTTAGGCCGTATTCATGTAATTCTTTCTTATTTTTTTCTCCATTTCTTACGAAAGTTTTTTTTTTCATCTTCTTCTTCTTCATTGTTTCTTTTATCCAGTTGGTAGCGTTTTCGTATACAATTTTCTGTTTATTTTGGGGGAATCTTTTTTTTTTTTTTGATTTCGTTTATACAAGACGGTTAAAAAAGAAAGCCAAGCAGTAACAGAAACGCATATAACCACACCCAGTAGATTTCGGTTGAGTTTTTATAGAGAAAAACCCAAAAACCAAAGGAACAGAAATACTGGAAGAATAAATGTTGGCAGTTGCCACTAGATTTAGAGAATTCAAACGAAATTCTGGGCAATGTTGCACAGTGGCTTAGCTATTCTTTAACGAAAATGTGCGTCTTTCAAATCAAAGATCAGCAATGAATCGTTTTTTCCGTACTCCTAAGCACTCATGAAATTTTGAATATTAGTGAGTCAACAATATTGAAATTTAAGCTTTGTACTCTAATACTCATACATACTCACTACACTACGTTGTTGTATAAGTACAGGTTGCAATGAGTATGATGCGTACAACACATTGATATCAAACTCATACCATTCGAAATATGTTTGATTCATAAGCCAGCCTACTCATTTAAATTCATAACTTTGAGAAAAATACTCTTATAATGCTTACAAATGATACGAGTGACTCGGACCATTCATCAAAATTTACAAACTCCGTTGTTAGCCATTTACATCAAGAGAAAGAAGACCCACAAGCAAAAAAGATAGAGAGCAGCAAACGAATTAAATACACACCCATTCTAGTAAGTATTTTAGTTTCATACTTATTCGTGGGATTCGCGTATATGTTGAGTCATGTAGAGTCGATCTTAACAACATTATGCATAAATATGAAGGAGTTCTTCAAACTTTGAACATGAGTAGAGGTTCGTTCCATGATATTAAAATAAGTATGACTGTGTATAAGTATCAGAAATTATGAGTATGATTCAATTCTACAGATCATTTTGAATACTCATTATTGATCTTTGTTTCAAACTTTCTCAGAACGATAAAAGCTGCTTTATTGCAGAACTTTGTAATCGTTTTAGATTTTGTCATTTCGAAAAAATATTTTTTATTTGACATTACTTTCTCTTAATATGTATTGAGAAAGTCTCAGGTTAATCTATACTTAAACCCAGTAGGTGGGATTTGGTAGAATATGAAAAAACAGGTGAAGTTGCGATGTTCTTGATATGAATCGGATACGGTGTTTGCTAAACTGATTGATGTTTAGCTGGCCCTAAACTATAACGAAATTATTCACTCCATCATAACTTTTATTTACTTAATCAAAAATGTTTAGGGCCCACCATATTCATACATAATTGATTATTACAATCCTTTTAACAGGACTACGACCTAGTTTCTCACATCACTTTTGGTGCGGGTAGTAATTTTAATGTTTATGGACTGCAATAGGGCAGTTTTGTCACAGTTTTGACCTAGTTTCTCATCGCAGATCAGCAATGAATCATTTTTTTCGCTACTCATAAGTACTCATGAAATTTTGAGTTTGAATGAATCAACAGAATTGAAATTCAACTGCTCTGATTCATTCGTACTCAGTACAACATTGATTTATAAGTATAGGTTAAACTTACAACATTCGAAATATGTTTGATTCATTCACCTACTCATTCAGATTCATAAATTTAGAAAAATATTTCTATTAATAATAAATGATTCGAATCACTCGATCAGTCAGTTATAGCATTCATAATCAAAGTAGAAAGAAAAATACAAAGGCAACAAGCAAAGCAAACACACAACTATCTAGCGAGTATTGTGGTGTTCGTACGCGAGTCATATTTATTTTGTGCTTCGTGTATATGCTGAGTCAAGGAGAGTCGAAATCAACAACATCATGCGTATTGTTAAGTATGAGTATGACGAGTACTTCAAACTTTGAGTATGCGTAGTATGAGTATGATATTGAAATAAGTATGATTGCGTATAAGTATGTGAAATTATAAGTATGACTCGAATCTACTCATCGTTTTGAATACTTATTGCTGATCTCTGTTTCTCATTGGCACTTATTTTGTGTACGTTAATTTTTATACACGAGTGGCGGGACCTACAGTTTAAAGTCGACTACAAACGACAGATTTTTGAGAAACTTTTCATGGCAATTTTATTACTTTCGCAAAGTTTTTGCTAGAAATCTGTCGAGAGGAAGTTGCCGGAGAAATATTTTTTCATACATATTTCATTCAATTAGACATGTTCGATCTGTGGTTTGAAACGAGGCCTCACCTCTAAAAAGGCAACACACTACCTACTAAACTACAACGACTACACCGCCACTCTTGTATAAAATGGGTGATATGAGTAACTAGATTGTAGTCCTGAACTAAAGGGTTCGAATGAACCAAAAATAAACAAAAAGTCCAGCATTTAATGCCATAGAAATCAAAAAATATCATGAAAATGAAATCAATCGCAACATTTCTTAATCATTTATTGTTTAAAACTTTAAAAATCTGATGCCTGATTGAATAAATCAAAGTGGGTGTAAAAGAAAATGAATGGATTTCATGAAAACAAACCCACTGTTGCCAATGCAACGTTTAAATATTCTATAAAGGAGCTCCACTCAACACAAAACAAAACAAAAAAAAAAGAGGAAGAAGAAAAAACTACAACAACGCAGCTACCACCTTTTGTAACATTTTTAAAGAAACATATTTTTTGTCTACACACCACCTCTGCCCCCTTTTTCTTTTTATTTTATCCAACAGCAATAGCAACAGCAGCAACAACATAAAAAGAATTCAATGAACAACAATAACAACAAAAATAGTATAGAATCGGGTGATTTCTTTTTTTATTCTTCGGGTTTGTTTAGACAGACACCAATACACGATGGAGACGACAACGACAGAAACGACAACGACAACAACAACATCAACAACGATGATGATGGAGATGGGAGATGCTTTTTTTTTTCAAAAATTAAATTGAAAAGGATGTGAGTGAGGCTGGCTAACTGGCTGGCTGGCTGGCTGACTGGTAGTGATGGTGCTAAAGCTGTTCATGCCGATGTTGATGTTGATGATGATGATGATGTTGTAGTTGCTGCCTTTGTTTGTTGTTATTTTTGGTTGTTCTTGTTGGTTGGCTAAAATGCTAAAGGCAGTGGTGGCGGTGGTGGTGGCGGTGGTGGTGGTTGTGTTGGTGGTGATGCTAGTGCTGGTGGTTGATACAACTTAAGCCTTCACTTTGTCGTCGTCGTTGCTCTTGGTTCCTTTTGACACTTGTGTGTATGGCAAGGAAACAAAACATACAAAAACAAAATGAGAAGCAAAAAAAAAAAAACGAAGAAGAAGAAGAAAAAATATTCTGTTTATTCTTGTTCGTTTGCTTGTTTGTTTGTACTTGCTTGTCGATTTAGATAAATGTCCGTATATATAGTGCATTAGTATTAGGGGTGTATGATGTGTGTGCGTGTGTGTGTGTGTGTATTGTATTGTATTGTTGCCAATATATGTTGGCTGGATGGCTGGCTGACTGGCTGACTGGTTGCTCGGTTAGTTGGTTGGTTGGTTGCTTGTCAGTAAATGGTTGTAACAGTAAATGGTATCAGAGAGCATTATACCAAAAAGTAACTTCCATATTGTGCCACCAAAGTCTACTTGTACATACATACACACACACATACATATGTACAAAACACGCACATGCACATGAATAGCATACAAGTTGATATGGTGGTTTGGTAAAGTGGTTTGAGGAATTGATTGCTGGCGGTTGGTATTGTGTTCTCTGTTCAGTGGTATTCAGAAAACATTTTTAAGCCTCCTCTACAGTGGCAACGTGTTTCATATCATTTTCATTGCTTCAGCTTCAGCTTTAGCTTTAGTTTTAGCTTCTGCTGTTGTTGTTGCTGTTGTAGTTGCTTGCTGTTATTGCTTTAAAGGAAGGTATTGTTCAAAAGTCAGACAAAATAAATCGCAACAGAAAAAAAAGAAGAACGAAAAACTGAATTGAAAAATTTAAAGCCCCAGACTAAAAGAGACCCTAAAAATGGTTTCCATTCAGTGGGTTATTCAATTCAATTCAATTGAATTTGGTTCCCTTTAAATATGAGTGTGTGTGTGTGTGTGTGTGTTTGTTTTGTTAAGACAAAAATATGGTTGCAACCATCTACACCTACACACTCATATTTAAACAAAATTTACTGTGGCAGTCATATTGTATGTAAGTCTGTTTGTCTGTCTGTCTGTCCATCTCTTGTTCTCTTTTTACTTTCATACATCCATACATACGTACATATGATTGCAACATGCAAATATGGCAACAGCAAAAGCAAAAACAGATTTTCAAAATTTGATAAAACTCGAGCAGTTTTTCTTCTTCTTTATTTTTTCATTTTTCTCTTGTATTAGACAAGACCTTAAGACACACAAGAAACAAAAATTGGAAATAAAACTGAAAAATAAAACAATATTCGGTTGGAAATCTTTGCTTGAGTAGTTTAATAAAGAAAAACAAAGAAAAAAATACGAAAAATACGAAATAAAAAATAAATTTTCAAGAATTTTGATTTTTATGCGAATACAACAAGATTTCAAGGAAATTCGTTTGTTTTTTATTGGACTTTTTTCGTTTTCCTCTTCTATTGTTTAAAAGATTTCATATTTTTTGTATTTTATTTAAAGCCTTTAGTGGAAACATCTAAAAATATGAACTTGTAATACGCCAGAGAGGTTTTCCTGTTCAACAGAACTTTACAGTTTGAATTGCAATCTAACTTGACATGGCAAAAGGTCTATAAAATCAAATAGTTGTGGGTATTTGATACGTACTTACTTACTTAATTGATCATTACAATACTTCAGTAAGGAATATGACCCAGTTTCTCATAAAAACCCATGCTGTTTTGTATTTATTTCATCAATGAGTGGCGGGATCCTGCAGTTAAAAGTCTTTTTCGAATGACAGATCCTTGAGAAACTTTTCATGGCAATTTTATTTTTTTTTTTGCAGAGTTTTTGTCAGAAAACTGCTGAGAGGAAGTCGTCGAAGAAATATTTTTAATATCGACACCTCCGTTCTATAACATTCTAAGTCGAAAAAGTGTGTCTTGAGTTATGAGCTCTCAAAGTTTTCAGTCGACATACGACTATGTGTGTATTCTAAAGAGAGTTTTCCCTATAACTTCGGAACGGATGGGCGCATCTAACCTAATTTTGACAGTATTTAAGTTAAAGAACGTAGAATTTAAAAATGCAAGAACATTAAAATCGTTCTAAGTACACTTAGAACGTTATAGAATGGGGGTGTCGATATTTCGTTACGTTCGAGATTTCTGCTCTGTAGTTTTGTTAGTCAGGGCCTCACCTGAAATAATCCAGCACTATAAACTACGGCGATTATGCCTTTTGTCTCTTCTTGACTAATTCTTAGAAGGCTTTCTGGTCCTGCCTTTACTAAATTGAATGGTTTGTTCACGTGGTTGCTTAGCTGTTCTAATAAATTTCTCGTAATTTCATGAAATTGTGTCTTCTTATTATCCTATGGTGCGTCATCTGTGATGTGCTGCAACAATCAACTTCCGAAGATATAGTAATGGCGGATAATGAGACTCGAACGTAGGCATTGCGTAACTGTATGTTCCTTTTTCGCATTACCACAGCCTTCGATTCCATCAACAATACTTGAGTCGCTTAGGACACGCTAAAAATGGCTCAGAAAATCTAGTAAAAAATGGTGATAGGATATGTGACAAATCTGCTTACAACTCCAAAGAATCAGGCTCAGTTTGGTTGTTATCGGGGATATTCTGGACAGGCATGCAAGGCGTATTGGTCATGGGCACCTCGCTAATGATATTTGCGGTGGCTGCAGTGATTAAGAAGAGAAGGAAACTGTTCTTTAACTATTGAGTATAAGCCCGGCATTATATCGTAAGAGAATAAAAGTATCTTAATACCTGCTATGCAAACAATCTAGTGGAATTATCATTGCCAGCCTAAGTCGCCTCATCAGACGATCTGATTGGTTTTGGGGACTACAGAATAATGAAAAACTGTATTATCACATTGGGCCCTATGTGGCCCATGCGTTTTTATTCAACTGCCTTAGATGGACAGCCACTGGGCTAGCCAAATAGGCCTGCATTTCAAAAATTTCATTGTAATTATGCAGCACAGTAAAAGGGCTCCTTTTTTCTTTTTTGTTGAATTTCAAAGCCTTCAAATAAATTCCAGTTCTTTACGATCATTTATGATTAAGAACTTCCGTTGAACAAAACTTATATTGAAAAATAATCAGAAATGAAGGGAGGAGACCATGCTATAGAGTTTTCCATTTCAATGGTGAGCTCAGGTATAAAAATAAATTCGCCACCATTTTGTTTCATATTCTTGCATCAGTTTAACCATAAGCAAACGAATAAAATTGATTATGACAGTAGGAGTTGGTTTTGTTTTTGATTGTTTTTGGAGCATAAATCCTTGAATATAAAATCAAGAAATCATGAAACGCATACAAGAATACTCGTTTGCAACCAGGCAACCGAACAGGCAACTAACCAAGCAACCAACCAACCAACGAACATAACTATTCAGCCATCAGTTATCATCATCGATATGAAATTCATAAATTATGGTTAAAAATGAAATTACCATACAATAACAATAATAACAACAACAAAGGAAAAAAAAAACACGAATAAAAACGAAGGCAAAATATTCATGAATAAATTTCGTCTTCTTCGTTTTTTTGTTTTTGTTTGTTTGTTTTTGGAAGGAAAACAATGGAAGCAACTTCACATGGCCAGATAGTTACTCTTCTGCCATACACACACACTCAGGCACACACACACACACATTCAACCAGAAAATGTAGAGAAACAAAAAAAAAAAAAAGAAAGAAAGGAAGAGTGCTTGCTGGGAAGCCAGTGTTCGAAAATGACATTTTCATACAATAAAAAAAAAGATGAAGAAGAAGAAGAAAAAGAAACGCATAAACATTTATTATGATCACGAAGATGCGAAAAAAAATCGTTTGCAATTCGCAAGAAACAAAAAAAAAAAAAGATGAAACGAGGAACCATAACACAACAATGGACAAAAATAAAATAAAAAAAAAGAGAAAAAAAATTGCAACTAAAAATGGTCATCTGGAAAATGATATGGAATACCAATAAACCAAAGGAAAGAAAAAAGAAAAGAAAAGCCAAGACAGTCGATCAATGCGTAAAGCACGATGCTCTACATCTTAACGAACTCCATGAAATTCTGAGTTTCTTGTATAACAAAGAAGTCCCCGTGGTCTAGTGGGTAGTGTGTTGGCTTATTAGACAAGAGGCCCGGGTTCGAATCCCAGGTCAGATATCAGAACGAAAAATATTTCTTCGGCGACTTCCTCTCAGCAGATTTCTGGCATAGACTCTGAGAGTAAAAATTGCCATGAAAAGCTTCTCGAAAATCTGTCGTTCGGAGTCGGCTTTAAAAAACTGTAGGTCCCGCCACTCATGGTATAAAATTAACGCACACAACATAAGTGGTGCGAGAAGCTAGGTCGTAATGCTGACTGAAGGGTTGTAATGACCAATTATGTATGTATGTGTAACAAACGGGAAGCATTTGTGCAACATTCTTTTCCATTGTAAGTTGTATTTGTGCTCGAGCTGGTTTTACCATTTATTTCCAGCTTTACTTACTTAGTCAATTTGCTATTACAACTCTTCATTCAGAATTACGACCTTGTTTCTCACACCACTTATGTTGTGTTTGCCAACTTTATCCATGAGTGGCGTGATCCTATTGTTTAATGTCGACTCCGAAAGACAGATTTTTGAGAAACTTTTCATGGCAATTTTATTTGTACTCCCAGAGTTTTTGCCAGACTAGAGATAGATAGACAGAGACTGAGAGGAAGTAACCGAGATGTCTAACCATTTCTAAACTTTATAAATCTCTTTGAAACCCATATACTCTCACATGAAACCGTTTGATGTTATTGTAATATGTGAACATTAGAAGAATGATTGCTGACCTATTTGTCCAGCTTAAGTAGATAGTTAGAGGTGGGTGTCCATCCAACGGAATTGGATGCACACACTTAAGCCACGTAGGGCTCATTGTGTTACCACAGTTTTCCACTATCCCCCTAGTCTTGCAAACACTCGGAGCTCCTGATGAGGCAATTTAAACTTCCAGTGTCAATCCTTGCCAGTTCCACTAGATCATCCATAAAGTAAGTATCCAATTACTTCTTTCTCCTCTGACAAAGAGCCGGACATGTAGCCAGCAAGTGAACGACAGTCTTCTCTTTTTCCTCATCCCTGCAGATTCTGTAGAAATCATTAGCAGACTTTCCAAGACAAATGCGCCTTGCATGTATTCCCATAATGAAATCATACTGAGTACGCCCCTTTGGAGTTTAAGCAGACCCATTGTACGCCTTTTACCCAGACTTGGTCAGATCTTACGAGCCGTTCTAGCCGTTCTACCCAAGCCACCCATCTTTTGTTAAAGAATCGACGTTCGCATTCTCAATTATGAGTCTACAGTCGTGCCCCGCTTGGGCAGTTTATCAGTTGTCCAGCTTAAAACTGGAAAGAATTGAAACGACTAAGATTAACCATCGCCAGGTTAGGTGAGAAAACGGCTAATTTTACTTTAGTGATCGCAAAAGATTTTCTACTAGTGACTAGTATATTTAGTACACAAGATAATAATACTTGTGAAGAAGTCGCAATAACGGATAGGCTATTCTTGGAGACTAACTTTTTTGAGAGACTGGTTGAATGAAAGCCGGATATTCAAGACAAAAAGTTGCCTTCTCAATACCAATGACTTTTTAAAGGGTTTTAGTGAAAAAAATTGGAATATAAACTTAGGGTTACACACATGACTGGCCATTACAACCCTTCAGTCAGGATTACGACCTAGTTTCTCACACCACTTATGTTGTGTGCGTTAATTTTATACAAGAGTGGCGGGACCTACAGTTTAAAGTCGACTCCGAATGACAGATTTTTGAGAAGCTTTTCATGGCAATTTTTACTCTCAGAATCTTTGCCAGAAATCTGCTGAGAGGAAGTCGCCGAAGAAATATTTTTCGTTTTGATATCTGACCTGGGATACGAACCCGGGCCGTTCGTCTAATAAGCCAACACACTACCTACTAGACCATGGCGACTTCAATAAACTTAGGGGTTTCAATAATTATTATCGATGGGTAAAGAAATGCTACTCAAGTTGTTGCAAACATCACTATATATGTTGCATCGTAGTGTAGGGTACAATTCAAGCAAAGAAATTCATCTTATCCTGAACAGATACATGAGGCACGTACAAAAGGAGACAATCAATGTTACTTCAGGTACTTTTGTAGTCAAAAGCTTAGGGGAATAAGAGCCATCGTTTATTTATTCTTTTTTCTTTCTAAACGCAACTGAATTGGAAATTTGTTTGACAGAAAGTATGACTGCAAATAGACTTGAAAGTTCTTTCTATGCTTAGTGAGCGAGGTTTTAAAAAAGTTAGATTACAGTTGGGTGGCTATTTAAGCAGATATTGAGCTCATCATAATTTAAATTAAAAATTCCATGAAGTTTTGGTTTCTACAAAAACTTCCAACAAGATTTAAAAAGTTTCGTAGAATTAGTTTCAAGAGAAATTGTTTTACGAATCAAAGTGTTATGAATTACCAGTTCAATGTATTTCAGTTATATTTCTGAATGCGGTAAGAGAAGAAACGTACAGAATCTGCATAATCTATCCAGAGGAGTATTCTCATGTTCCAACGAACGTCTTATGTTGCTTTGCCGGTTGTTAGCTGCATTATATTGCCATTAGACAGGAGAAAAAACGTCTGTGCTGGTAGCGAACTGCGCACAGTCATCTCCTCACGAAGTGGATTTTTAATTTTAGGCCGTATGCCATTGCGGTTTCCTGCTTACCATTAAGCCGATCAGGATACAGTATAGACCGTATGTTTAAAATTTCATTAATAGGATGTATAAGCTACTATTTCATTCATGGAACTGCTCGATAATAATTCGGACACAATTTATTCAATCGACATAAAACCTTTCTGACAGGTATTCTGAACGTTTTTTTTTTTTTGCGAGTTTATTGACTGCATACAGCAGCAAGGTGATTGGAACAGCATTAGGTGTTGTGATAGTAAGCTGTTGCATGATATTCTGAGGTTTCCGGCATCCACTTCTTCTGATCAGAATACATTCCCATTGATTTTCAAACTGAAAATAAAACCACAATCCGGTCACTGTCACCAAATTGTCTTCTCTGTGAATTTTTCTTATCCATGCATTAAAGCAAAGCTAGGCTTCGTGGTTTTGAGGATGTTCTGCATAATTTCTTTGTTTAAGGATTTTCATGCCTTTTTATTCACCATGACCGGAACGATTATTTTATAATTTTACAATAAATTATCGTTTCTAACGTCGTCTTTTTATTTACTGGATGTATTCTATCGTTGGTTGATAGTGATTGCCAGCCAGTACGTTTGTTGGCATGATTTTATTTATTTTTTATTCAATAAAACGAAATATTTCAGCAGAATTCATTGGGGAGACATTATTTTGATTTCATTTCTAACTGTAAGTACATACGTAAGCAACTTAACTTTAAGGTCTTGGTGTACATGTACGACGACACATCATGATTTTCTCTTTTCTTCTCATTTCTGGAGTTTAAGTATCGAAAAACAAAAACAAAAAGCAAAAATTCGTAGAAAAATTTTATTTTATGAGTGCGTTCGTACAGCATCTTTGATTGCATTTCTGATTTACAGAGAGAGAGAGAAAGAGAAAAAATGGTTAAAAAATCACAAATTAGATCCCTTGGGATCAAATTATTGAATAAATAAAATAAAAAAACACACACACAACACAACACACCACATACACATACACTTACAAATACTTTCATTCAATTCACCACATAAGCACAATTGTACTAAGTAATCGTAATCGTAATCGCAACGTAACGCAATACAATGTAATGTAATGTACAACAACAACAATAACAACAACACAATACACTACAATATACAAATGCAAACGTACGTACGTACATATGTTCGCTATTAACACGTACATAAATCTGTAAATCAGTTTTCGGGTTAATAATGTTGACGAGTGTTGGTCGAATGGTTGGAATGGATGGATGGGATGGATGGGATGGGATGGAAGAGTGTAAGAGTGTCATCAACCCCAAGGAAATTTATGAGCGTATAACTGGTAATTTTTTTGCCATAAAAGTTAAGCACTTTCAACAATGCATACAAACGTACGTATGTACATTAGGGTGGTCCCAAAATAAAAGTTGCAAATATTCCCGACTAAAATGAAAGTTTGATTCATTTTCAGATTACGTTTCTCAAAATTTTTGTCCTGGCGGCAATATTTGATGAGCTGGATCAAAGGATAAAAAGTTCCTTTTCCTTTAAATGTAATGGACAAATTTTATAAGCTTTCCATTGATGTATAATTTCTTATACTTTTATTTCGTTATACAACGAATATTTCAATTTAAACCCAAACATTTGCGATACATCCCGCTATAATGTAATTTTCTTGTTATTCCGTAATATTCCGTTATTTTGATGCCCATTACATTTATGAATTGAGTTAACAGAGGTTGCCAGATAGAGAAGAAAGTAGGTTTAAAAAAATTTTAATAAAAACTGAACTAGATTGAATTTTGAAAAACGGAAGAAACCATTTTGGTTAAATTACATGGTCTTTATAATCAAGAAATTTCAATCAGTGTTGCCAACTTAGTGCTTTTCGCACTATTTATGGTGCTTTATGAAAAGTCTTACGCGTAAAATTTTTCATCTAGTGCCTTTTTACGGAGAGGCACTATTATGGTGCTTTTCAAATTTCATTACAGTGCTTTCAATGCTTTTTGGTTGATTTTTAATAGCCTTTAAATTGAAACTACAAAGGAAAATGTCCAAATTTTTTTAAGCGTAAAATTTACAACACAATATCAATTGAAAAGGCGGTTAAATGTATTTTGAATATGTGGCTGGAACTTAGAACACATTTTAATATTCTTAAGGACAGTGGGTATGTTTCACTTAAGGATATGTACAATAATAATAACAATTTTGTATATCTCACGTATTTAAGTTCCATTTTTGGAGAGGTTCAGAGGTTCAATTTAGCATTTGAAGCAAAAAATCCAGACCACGTTAATTTGTATAATGATTTGTATAGATTGTATATCTGACTAACAAATTGTTAATAAATTGTGAACATTTTTTATTATATAGAAGGTGATATAGACAGTAATTATTATGAATTTTGCCGCATTGATGATAGTTTTGAAAAGGCCTGCAATGAATGCCAAAAACAGAAACTGAAAAAAATATTATTAAACAAAAATGTGTTTAGTGTTTAGTGAAAACACCCTTTGTATGAAATTACAGCTAGACTTCCTAGCAATTTAAAAATTTTACAAAAAGTTACCTTATTCAGTGTCGAAAATACAATATTAAGTAATATAAATAATGATCAGTTAATTGAATTTATTAGCAACTTTATAAATGATGTAAATACATTATCAACAATAGAAACTTAATTTAATTGGGAAAACAAAACTAGAACAGATCTTTTTTGGATAGAGGTTAGTTAATTTAAAAACTCGTTAGGAGAAAAAACATTTTTAGTGTTAGCACAGTTTGTTCTTCGGATATTAAATTTTCCTTATTCTAACGCAGTGGTTGGGAGACATGGCTCATTAAACCCTGTTAATTCGATTTTACACATAAAATATGGACTACGTAGACTAAATTTTTGCTGTAATAATTATGCAATACCTTCCAGGGTCTGCAAAAATATTTATTCAAACAAAACTATTGTGGCCAAACGTGGTTGGGGAGGATGAAAATGCAGATGATATCAGGGAAATATTTGCCGAAAATTTAAGTAACCTTTTTAATAAGGAATTCTGTATAAGAGTCGTATACCCACATATTTAAAATTTTTTAAATTATAAATGAAAATTTTATAAACTATACAGAAATATTTATATGAATTGTTTTCTTTTGTTTTGTAACTATATTTTATTAGTTTAACCATAATATTAACTTATCAAATAAAGAATATTAAAAAATAAAAGTTTTATAAACGATTTTTCTTACTAAAAAACAGTAGTGCATTTTTACCTTTTTTTAGCTCAACAATTACGCGTTTTTACCCGTTTTTTAATTTTTTGTGCGCGTTTTGATATAGAATCGTTGGCTACACTGTTTTCAACAACTTAGTTAAGCAAATTCTATGAAAAAATTGAAAAAAAACAAAAATTTTGTCCGAAATTTTCAAAATGTTTGAATTTTTAAAATTTTTTTCAAACTTCTGATAACCTATTGAAAGCGCCTCTTAAAGACCTTTCATATGATACCAAATTTATAATTAGTTCCTTTGGAAGAAATATGAAAAAAATTCAAAAAACCTCAAAAAAGGACCTTTTTATCCTTTGATCCAGCTCATCAAATATTGACCCCAGGACAAAAATTTTGAGAAACGTAGTCTTAGAATGAATCAAACTTTCATTTTAGTCGGGAACATCTATACCTTATTTTTTCTCCATACAAACGGGGCCACCCTAATGTACATATGTATGTACGTATGCCCAGTGTTGTAAACGTACATAACATTTATCACAACATTATTGTTGGTGCTTACACAACAGCATTAGCCAGCAGCCAGCAACCAGTAGCCAGTATTGAGTAGCGTGTCTATTTTATTAGCTTTCGGTTTATATTGCTGCACAAAGGGATTAAAATGCCTAATGAACTAAACTTACAGTTGCTACTGAAGGGAAAAAGCTTTATTTGGAAATTTTATATTTTGAAACCTTAAGTTTTGCCCTGAGAAATTAATAAGACTATGGCATTATTATATAAAAATATCTGAAAATTGTAAATAAGGAACCAGATTCCTGAGAAGGTTATTTTCATAGACAAATGGGAAAATGTTTTCCCAGAATAATTAAAAAAAATACGATCCAATACTCAAACTATTTTCAGCTCAAGGGTCAGTGCCCTGCTTGTTTCAGAAAAAGATGAAGATTTTTGACCTCTCACTATGTGATATCTATGACCAATGTCCCCCAGGGGTAGATCATCTTCGTCTTTTAGCACACATAGCACACGAACATCAACAAAGATCGTTAAAAAAAGCATAAAAATGTATTCAATTACTTGTCAGCTTTCAATGAAGGCAGTTTCTTGTAGCTTCTTTTTGAAATTTTTTTGTATATCATTTATACTCCCAAAGAAAAATTGCAGTAGGATTCACTATTTTTTAATGAGATTCACTAATAACAATGAGAAATGATTTCCATTTTTGGAAGAATATTTGTCAAGTTAAATTCGCAGTCTTTAGGGATTTGGCGCTTTATATTTTGCATTTTCCACTACATAAACTCATTATTAAGTTACATTAGAAATATTACTAACAATTTTCCTCTGGGTGTATGTACATACGTCTTTCAACATTTATTTTTTCTTGACAAATTGGGGACTGTTTCCTTTAGGGAATGGTATCACAATGGAACTAAATGCTCGCCAAAGGGGAAACTCTTTCTTTAAAACCTAACCTAATCTTAACTCTTAAAGCTTAATGGTTCACTAAGCTCTCCTTTGTTCTTGTAATTATTTAAAGTACTCCGCCGAAGCGTAATGATTTAATGGCTCTGTCGTACTATCGTGAGCAAATTATCTTTTTGTTACAGGCCAGAAAGGGGCTGTCATCAAGTAGGTAGGTGAGTAGACATAAGGCCACGATTTAAACCCCAGGTCAGATATCGACGACTTCCTACTATTAGCCGATTTCTGGTAAAAACTCTGCGAAAGAAATAAAATTGCCAAGAAAAGTTTCTCAAATAATCTGTCGTACGGAATCGACTTTAAACTGTAAGTACCGCTACTCATTATGAAATTAACTATACCGTAATCCGGACTAAAGGGTTGTAATTACCAATTATGTATGTTTGCAAGGATATTGAGTTTAGAATGGTTAAAGCGTATACAACGAAAATTTCCACATCAAATCCATTGTCCTGTCATCTATCTTCTGCGGTTCTGTGAAGCTTTACGAATAGAAATTTAGGCCAAGTGGCCAAATGTCAGACGTGCAGACTACGTATATCATAGATGCAAAATAGAGTCAATTCATGACGTTATAAAGAGGGAAGGCATGGAAACGGATAGGACTGTGGAAATGACCACAAACAATTTTGCAACGCATTTTCAATTGGAATCCATAGGGCAGCAGAACAAAGGATCATTCAAAGACCACATAGAAAAAAGAGTATGTTGATTGATGTAGAGATCCTAATATATCCTAATCCTAATATATATTATAAATCCTTCTGTAAGTCTGTTTTTTTGTTTGTTTGTTTGTTAGCCAATCACGCCTGAACGCCTGGACCGATTTTCTTGAAATTTGGGATATAGATCGAACTTTTGTCGGTGCAGGTTATAGGCTATAAATCTTTTCTAAATTTTAATCAAAAGAGGAGAAAAAATGGGACAAATGGGGAAAAAATGGTAATAGGTAATTTTTTCCGATTTAGCCTGGTTAATTTTCCTAAATACATAGCTATTGGAGGTATTCCGTTTCTAAAGTTGAACCAAAAGTAGCCCAAAAAGTGGGAAAGGGGCCAGAAACGGGTAAATTGAGTCTATAGCCAATCTCGCCTGAATCGAATTTCTTGAAATTTTGAATATAGAAAGAGCTTTTGCCGTGCCATGTTATAGGCTATAAATCTTTTAAAAATTTTGACTAAAAGGGGGAAAAAAATGAGACAAAGGAAGACAAATTTTACGATTTAGCTTGGTTAAGTTTCCCAAATAGCTATTGGCGGTGTTCCGTTTATAAAGTTCGACCAAAATGGGTCCAAGAAGGGGGAAAGGGGCGAAAAAATAACCCGCGCAAAGCCGGGTACAATCTGCTAGTATATATTATAAAACTTTCTGCAAGTCTCTTTCTTTGTTTGTTTGTTGGTTTGTTTGTTAGCCAATCCCGCCTAAACTCCTGGACCGATTTTCTTGAAATTTGGGATATTGATCGAGCTTTTGTCGGTGCAGGATTTATAGCCTATATCTTTTAAAAATTTTGAACCGAAGGAAAAAAATGGGGCAAGGGAGAAAAAATGGGCAAAAATTAGTACTTTTTTCTGTATTTCATCTGTTTTAAAGGTATTTTGTTACGATTTAGCTTGGTTAAGTTTCTCAAATAGCTATTGGAGGTGTTCCGTTTATAAAGTTGGACCTAAGGGTGTCCAAAAAGGGGGAAAGGGGCAAAAAACGGGCAAATTGAATGCATTTATATTTAGGTATTCAAAAAAACTGGGTTGTTTGATAAACCGGTTTCCGAATAATTTAAAAACTAGCATTTTTATCGAAATCGGATATTTAGGTACAGTCTGCTAGTAAAGCTATATTTATCCTATGGAATTAACTCCTTAACTCTTTAGGATTTAACCAAAAATAACGGTGTATGCATGCATTATTAATCAATTACACAATATTTCCATGTAAACTAACCAAACTGCAAATAGCTGTAGTCCTCTCTCCCCTTTTTGTTTGTTTGTTTGTTTGTGTAATTTTATCAAACCAAAGTACCTTTTCATTTAATCCCAGATTAGTTTCCATTTTGCACGTATTTTCCCATCGTTTGTTTGTACTTTTACGCTTGACAGAGTCCAGTGTTTGGCTTGCATTTACACGGTCGTCAGTCATTAAGGGAGATGCTAATGCGATTGTGTGTGCGTTTGTTTTTATTTTGCAAAAGTGAGGTTAAATTTGATGCGTTTTTTTTCGGTTTGTTTTTCTAGTTGGTGGTTCCTGTTGCTAAACTGTTATAATTCTAACGGTAAATACTAAATACAAAGCATATTTGCTACAATTTGTAGCAAAAGTAATCCAATTCCAAGCAATCCCCCTCCCTTAATTTTTTTTTTTTGCTTTTTTTCGTTGGAAATCAGACCTACTTACACGGTAGACATTCATTTGTACGGATTTTACCACAAAATTTGTTTTTTTTTTTTATTGTTTCCTTGCCATTTCGGCACAATTCTATTCGGTTTAAATGATTTCGTTTTTTAAAAGCGAAAGGTAAAGTTATTCTTTGTAATAAAAACCCGAAAACAAAAAGAAAAATTTTATTAAGGGACGTGGTGTGGTGGCTTGACACGTGTACGCCTTTCAATTTGTTTACAAATCACTTAAAGATACTCGATCGCCCGAGCAGTGAGGAAGGAGAATGATGCACGGGTATTATTTTTATACGCTCGAGTAAATTTTTTTTTGTATTTTTGATACGCATTTGTTCGTTCATTTGTGTGGATTTCTTTCAATTTCATTGTTTTTTTTATTCTTTCTTTGCTTGACGATTATTTGCCTTAAATAATCGGCAAATACATGACGATAATGAATGACTGAGTGACTGACTGTATGAGTGAGTAAGTGAGTGAATGAATGGTTCACTCACACCAAATAAATGGTTTTTTAAGTGCGATATGCCATGTGATACGTCCAAGAGATGGTTTTTAAGTATGCTGTCTATGTGTGCGTGTGTGTGTGTGTGTGTGATTGGTACGTGTGTAATTTCAAAAGTACTTTTGCTCTCTTCCTGTATTTGTTTTTTTTTTATGCTTTTGTTGGTTTTCGGTTTTTTCCTTTCCAACAACAACAACAACATCAGTCGTAGTCGGGTGCGAAAATATTGTTGTTACACGAGAACACGAGAAGGTTTTTTTCGTTTTAAATTGTGCAATACGTTTCACTCCACCAATACTATTGTATTCAACACTGCATCGCTCCTTTCTTTCGTTTTTCTACGATCTTCTTACGTACGTATGTACGTACAAGAGCACAGCATGAGACCTTTTGGTCGCTTTGTACTATTAGGCAAATTGGTGTGCTTGTATGCGTGCGTTTTCCTCACTTTCCTATAACTTGGACTGCCTGTAAATTGGTAAATGATGACGAAGTGATACCCGTACTCGTTAAAAAATTGTTTCCTCTTTTTGCTGTATGTCCTCTGCAAGTGGGTATATTGCTGTGCATGGCTTAGAGGAAGTGAAGTGTTGCTTGCTATTGCTTGTAATAGAGAGGTGCAGTATGTGTGTAGTATTGTATGGGGAAAACCGCAATTTTGTGTGTTTAATGACCAGATAGTTTTCCAGTTTTTAAAATTATCATCGATTCATAGACTTCTGATGTGTTTTTTGGCTTAGATTCTTATTGTTAGTTGGGTTTCTTAGTCGTTCCTGTCATTTTTGAATAAATTTTGTGAATTCACGTGATTTATAATTTGAATTGGAATTGCCCAGTAAAAAGGAAATTTAGAAATACGCCGGACGCTAACAACGAGAATCATGAAAGGGTTAGGTATAGTAGCTCAAAATCAGCAAAGTTTCTTGACACTACTTTGTATTTATTGTTCACAGAGGACGTAGTTTCTAGGCAACGACAACTGACACATCTTATAACCAAAGGATCTGCTACAGGTGCTCAATATATTGCTATCCTAGACAAAACTTGAAACCAAATCAAAGCAGATAACAATAAAAGCTTAGGGAAAATGCGTTACAAGTCCGCTCGCCATCTAGTTACCTGATCGATCAGCCAGAGAAAGTGTTCGACTGGAGTTCAGATAATATTTACACAACTTTACGTTCCAGGAGCATAGAAATATTACCAAACACGCCAATAAAGAACAGCGCATGCTTGAAAACACCAAAGGAACGAAACTAAATATTCTTTCTACTTTCTTCTTCTTCTTACAATTACCATAAGGACATTCAAGGGTAAATCAAGAGCAAGAAATTTTCTACAAAACCCCTTTAAATCTTATCCAAACTAGATTTCCTGCATTCATGCTGCAATTTAAGAGAATTTCAATTTATTTCCAGACTCCATGCAGTTTAAGATTTCTTAAGGGTATCGATCACTATGTTGTCGTAAAAATATTTTGTAAAGCAGCTGTTTCGGTTGACAAAACTTTGACCGCATGCTGCGATTTCCTTTTCTTGCCTTTGTTTTAAATTTGTAATCATTTTGCAATAATGGATCAATAGAACTCGTTTTGTTTTTAAAACAAACAAGTTTTATTGAGAAAACTCATGGGAAATTTTCAAGTAGTTAATGACCTCCTTATTAACGGTTTAGGCATTGCCAATAGGAAATTTCTATTGCTTGTAAAATTATTAGATTTTATTGCCAGTTGCCTTTAAACATATATTTGAGGGAATTTGGAACGAGATATGATTTTCATATCATATAAGTTGCAGTAGTCTAGTGGGTACTGTGTTGGCTTAATTCCAAACCCCAAGTCAGACATCAAAACGAAAATATGAAAAAATAAGAGGAATTGCCATGAAAAGTTTCTCAAAAAAAAAAAAAAATCTGTTGTTCGGAATCGGCTTTAAACTGTAGGTGCCGCTACTCATGGACAAAAATTAACTTACTCAGCGTGGTTGATAGAAAAGCTAGGTCGTAATCCTGACTAAAAGGTTGTAATGACACATTATGTATGAGTACCAGTACACAATAATATTTCCGTTAATTACGGAGCGCTTTAAATGGCCACGCATGACACAACCATAGAACTCTGCGGCGATTTCTCGACTTTGTGAGTCCCCCTGAGGACAAATCGGTCATCGACTTTGACGGCTTCGCACACTGACACAGACAAATCGGTCACCGGCTTCGACGACTTCGCACACGGACAGAACGCCCTAGAAAGTCGAAAATTGGGTAGAGCGCTCACTCAAAAGGACCGCACTTTGCACTATTGTCATCGTAGACTAAGTGTATTGGTCTTGAAAAACTTGCTAATGATTTTTGCAGAACCTGCAGTGCTGTGGAAGAGGAGGAGACTGTTCTCCAACTACTTCTGGTGCCCGCATTATGTCAAAGGAAAGCATTTAAATTAGCAGCCTATGTTGTGTCATCAGAAGCTTCGAGTGGTGCCAGAACTAAGGGATAAGCGTCCATCCGACTTCCTTGGATGGACAGCTACCTATCTACCTTGCTAATTCGTACTTTGATAGATCACTGGGCCTTTAGATGGAATATTTAGAGGCCGAACTAAGTTCCTTAATTTATTAAAAATAATAGAAGCGTGCTTAAGCTCCAGTAAAACTTTTCCCCAAAAAATTTAACAAATTTATAAAAGCATGAAATTTTACCGAGCTGTCAGTAGGATTGACTGCAGGTGGGAGTCTTAGTCTGAATATTTTATATTTTAAAAGACAAAATAGAGAAATCAGACGAATTATCCGAAGTAGATAACATGCCACCATGTTTTTCAAGAAACTTTATATGCAGACGTCGGCCACAAATAGAACATGATAAAAATGTGTATAAACCAGAAGAAAATTGTTAGTAAAATTTTTAAGTGTAACCTAACAATGTGTTTGTATAGTGGAAAATGTAAAATATAAAGTGCCAAATCCCTAAAGACTACGTATTTAACTTGACAAATATTCTTGCAAAAATGGAGATAATTTCTCATTGTTATTAGTGAATCCTACTGCAATTTTTCTTTGGGTGTATAATTGATATACAAAATAATTTTAAAAAAACGGGACTAGAACCTTCTTCTCTGAAAGCTGACAAGCAATTGAATACATTTTTACACGCATATCACACTAACTTTGTTGATGTTTGTGTGCTATGTGTGCAAAAAGATGAAGATGACCTTCCCCTAAGAATATATATTATTTCAAAAGCACTTTTTTTGTCGGTTGTAAATATCTCCCATTCCACCACATCAAATTTAATGAATGATATCTCATTTTAAAGCTTATATCTAACACTAATGGCGAAAAATAATTAGAAATTTAAAAATTAATATTTTCATTGATAAAAATTATATTTTATATAGAACTGCATGATAATACTGTTTTTGTTCAAGTATAGTAATATTTGCTAAATAGTATTGCAGTTCTACATAATATTGTATGTATTAAAATCCATTCTGGCAATACCTCTATTTACTATAATTATTTTCATTTTATGTTACAAAAATGACAACTAACGGTGCGAAATATTCGCACGGGTCATCTAGTTTTATGAAATGGTAAAGACTTTACGGTTTTATTTTATGAATTTCCTGTAGGTCATCAAAAATATCACATTCAGAGTACTTAATGAGTTTATTAACGTACCCTAAATTATTTTAAAGATATTTTCAATGATTTTTATTTTTTTTTTTAAGTCACGTGTTAATTAAGGTTTACGCGATGATAGCAGTTAAGTAACCTGGCATCATGCCGGAGATCTAATAATTGAGATCATCTTAAGCGTTTAGGAAAAAATAGAGATTCTTATCGAACAAATGTTCCAAAACAATCTAACCGGAGAAAAGCTGGTTGAAGGTTACAAATTTACAAGCAAAGTGACTAGGCTGGTAAGTAAATAAATTCTTTGTTTTTTTTTGTTGTTCCTTGTTGGCTTGGCCTGCCTTGGCTTTGATGAAGTTGATGATGAATACATAGTTGGAATATGACATTTTATTTAATTTGAAATCATTATTTTCATCGCGCATTGTAATTGATAAGGATCTACCCTCTCTCTATACCTTTTTGGTGAAATGAATCGAATGGCTTACACACGTCAAATAAAGAGAGAGACAGAGAGGGATACAGAGACGTCAAAATTACAAAATAAATACAACAGCAGAGTACTTGTACAAATTGTACGTGTAACAACAACCGTTGTGTTGGCTTTTTTCCATTGTACTTGAAAAAAGAAAACACACACACACACACAGGCCCACACACAGAAATTCTTTTCTTTTTTTTTTTGAAGTATGAAGAAGGGGATCCTTTAAATATTGTACAGTAAACACCCTGTGTTGTAAAACTACATAGGCGGCTTGTATTCTGGTCTTGCTATTGCTTTTATAATACAAAAGAACAGAAAAGAAAAAGGAAAAAAAAATATAAACCAACAACAACAACAACAACAACAGGAGCAACAGCAAGCAGCAAGCAGCAGTGGTAATAATAATAACAACAACCATAAAAATAAAGTCCTTGTAACAGTGACACACGTTGTAAACAAAACCTGAACACTTGAGATAATCGCCTTAGGGTTGTTGCGTTGCTATTCTGTTTCTCTCTTTTCTTCTTCTACTTGGTTTTTGTTTCTTTTTTTTATTGTTGTTGTTGCTGGTCACATTAAAGTCATGCATGGTACACTCTTGTAAGTCTTTTACTAAATAGGCGTTTGGCAGGTTGAATGGTCGTTTTTGTTTTTGTGATGATTTTCAATGGTTGGCTTTCACTTTGTGTGTGTGTGTGGGTGTATGTCTTTTAAGGACCCCTTTTCCCTTGTTTTTGTTTTTGCCGTTTTTTATTATATCATTCGGTTGTTGATCGTGTGACAACTAAATAGTCCTGTTTAACGCTTATCAAACGTTGAAAATAAAATGAAATTGAGATATTATCGCTCGCTGGCAAATAGGCAAAAAAACTATTGTCGGCACATGTATCCGTTTATTTGTCATGACTTTGTCTCTTTTTTGTTTTTGTTCTCCCCCTTTAGTGTTACTGTCGTATGTGTGTGTGTGTGTGTGTATGTGTGTAGTAGTAGTTTATTGTTGAGTAAGCATTTGTGTCTTAATGTCGGTATTTTTATGTTTAGGCGGCAGGACAATTGACTGTTGCTACTGCTGTCAACACAAATAAACGTCATTTTTTTTTATTACAAGACTACCGACCGATAACAGTACAATAATTATGCCCTACATACAGGGATGGTGTAATGGTGCGGTGCCTTTGAAATGTTGGCCATAACAAGGGAAATAATAAAGGAAACCTTTACAGCATTTAATTTAATTTAATTCTGGAAGACAAATATTATTCCATTGCTGACATTTAAATTTCGTTGAAATGATTTTAGCATTGAATCGTACCAGTGTTGTACCCGCACTTTATTTTGCAATTTTTTCGCTACTTATAAGCAGCGTTACCGTTGAGCGACTAAAGTCGCAATTTGACACTTTTTCAGCGACCTCGCCACTTTTTGTGCCCCCTTACTAAAATGAACTAAATCTAACACTTTTCAAGATTTTTGACCCTTTTTTCCCCTTTTTTTAAAAAGCATTTTTTCTAGACTATAAACTAGACTATAGACTAGACTATAGACTAGACTACAGACTAGACTAGAGACTAGACTATAGACTAGACTAGAGACTAGACTATAGACTAAACTAGAGGTTACACTATAGACTAGAGGCTACACTATAGACTAAACTAGAGACTAGACTGTAGACTAGACTAGAGACTAGACTAGAGACTAGGCTGTAGACTAGACTAGAGACAAGACAGGAGACTAGACTGTAGACAAGACTAGAGACTAGACTGTAGACTAAACTAGAGACTAGACTAGAGACTAGACTATAGACTAGACTAGAGACTAGACTATAGACTAGACTAGAGACTAGACTAGAGACTAGACTATTGGCTAGACTAGAGACTAGACTAGAGACTAGACTATAGACTAGACTATAGACTAGACTAGAGACTAGACTATAGGCTAGACTAGAGACTAGACTATAGGCTAGACTAGAGACTAGACTATAGGCTAGACTAGAGACTAGACTAGAGACTAGACTAGAGACTAGACTAGAGACTAGACTAGAGACTAGACTAGAGACTAGACTAGAGACTAGACTAGAGACTAGACTGTAGACTAGACTAGAGGTTAGACTGTAGACTAGACTAGACTATAGACATTTTCTTTTCTTTTAAAAATGTTTCCCCTTTTTACTGCTAAAATACACTTTTTGTTCGACTTTTTTTTTTCAAAAATCCCCTTTTTGTGCGACTTCTTAAAAATTTCCAGCGGTAACGCTGCTTATAAGCACTCATTATGCTTTGAATATAAGTGAGTGAGTTAACAACATTAAAATTTAACTATGTACTCTGATTAATTCATACTCACTGCACTACACTAGATTGATTTATAAATACAGGTTGCAATGAGTATGATGCGTACAACACATTGTCGTCAAACTCATACCATTCGAAATATGTTTGACTCATAAGCCAGGCTACTCATTTAGATTCATAACTTGAGAAAAATACTCTGAGGGCCATTATCACAACTTGCCGTTAACTAAAGCTTGGATTTTAATGGCCAAAATAAATTCTTTTTCATTATTATGAGTACCCAAGAAGATAGAAGTGATCGTTAAGCTAAAGGGAGGATCATGCTGCCCGGAAACTTGTAAAGTTAAGTTTATGTTTGAACTTGCCATATTATATATTATTTTCAATATGGCAACTTCAAATTTAAACAAACTGATCATATACAACCAAAAAAAAAACGAACCCCTCGTTGCCAGTGCGTTAAAAAAAAACTTGTTTAATTGAGCAGTTTTATCAACATTGCTCCGGCACTGTCATATATTTGAAAAAAGGTTAACTTTAACGGAAATAATAACTTTACAGTTTCCTTTAACTAAAGGTAACTTTAACTAAACCCAAGTTTAACGGCAAGTTGTAATCATGGCCCTTATAATACTTAAAAAAGATTCGAGTGTCTCGACACATAAGCAAAAAAGACAGAGAGCAGCAAGCAGAGCAAACACACAACCTTTTAGCGAGTATTTTAGTTAGTGTTCGTACGCGATTCATACTTATTTTATGATTCGTGTATATGATGAGTTATGAAGTTTCAAACATCATACATGTTGTTAAGTATGATGAAAAGTATGATGAGTACACTTTAAACTTTGAATATGAGTAGAATGCATGCATTAAAGTATCAGAAATTATGAGTATGATTCGATTCTTCTCATCTTTTTGAATACTCATTGATGATCTTTGATCCATACTGTTCAGTTGAACTACAATAAGTACTTGGTTATCATTCCCCTGTAAATAATGTCGTTTAAGTTTTAAAAATATTACTTCAAATACCTACAGAAAACACTTTCTGCTAAAAACTTGCAAGTGATTTCAGTAGAATTGTCCACATTTTTGTCTTGAGTTTACACAATAACAACATGCTACTGGTACTCTACTATACATTACCAATGGAATACCATAAACTGGAACTGCTTGAAGGGTGTTTCAATATTCGAATTTTATTTTCCTCTTCAAAAATTGTTTGCTTTTGAAACTACCCCACTATTAAAGCCGTTTTTGTTTGACCGTCTCTCATCATAATAAACCCATCATTATTGTTGATCCTGTATTTGAAATCATTCACGTAAGCGTACGCGTACGAGTACTCGCATGAGAATTGAATATTTTCATAATCAAAACACACAGAGAGTGTTGCGAAGGTAAAAAATTGATTTTATTTCGTAGATATGCTCGGCATTATTTTCTATTGTAAACGTTGACATATTGTCGGCTAATCAGTTCCGCCACAAACTGATTTAAATGCAGCGTAACACATCCCTTTTACTACTTCCGCACCCCAAATATGCTTATGGTAAGACCATTATGTTTGCGAGTCCTTTTCATTTACGGCAACATGAATCCTTTACTACTCCCTTGATATTTAAACTCAGAGTGTGAGTGCTGTTGTTGTCTGGTAGTGTAAGAGTGTTTATGCCCCTTGTGTTCAAGCCTTAAATTTTGTCATGCCACCATGTAGGCAGGCAATGTAATGAAACGCTTGATATTTATTCTTTTATGCCAGATTTTATTTGATTTCTCAATTAGGGTGAGTAATTTAACCGATTTAACACAATCATCATCATCGTCGTCGTCATCACATTTCAACTGTCATAACTTGTGTGTTTCACGCTGGTCTTTTTAAATGGAATTTCATTTGTAACATTCGTTCGCTGCAAGTTCGTAATGAAAAGTTTTAATGTCTCGCACAACAAATATTGATTTAAAAGCAATGAACCCTAATAGGGTTTTACATAAAGGGGTGCCGTTAAAATAACAAAAATCTTTTTAAAATTTCAAAACAATTTCTTTTGATTTGTGACCAACACTCAGTAGGATGGCTCCTACTCGCATAGTGAATTGTGTTGGAATTGAAAAAATATTTTTGGGGTAAGTAGTGCTTATGGGAGATAGGTTTCAATCAGTTTATATGACAGAAAACCCTTTTGCAGAAAGAGAGAGTTGTGGCCATAATGGTTTGTTAGATGAGAGCCATGATTCCACTCCTGGTTCAGACATCTTGAACAAAAACAGCGACTTTCTCGCAACAGAATTCTGCTAACAACTCTGCGAAAGAAAAAAAATTGCCATGAAAAGTTTTTAAAAAAAAAAAAATCTGTCGTTCAGAGTTGTAGTTCCAACTACTCACGAATAAAATTAAAACACACAACAAACATAAGTGGTGTGTGAAGCTAGGTCGGAATGGCCAGCAATGTATGTGAGGTTTTACTGGCTAATGGATATGCATTCATTTACATTCTCCTCTTTCTCACCCCTTCTTCCGTTTGATTTTTTTCCAAAACGAACACAATGGGCCCCATAAACTCTGGGCGATAGTCCGCTCAAAGGATTTCGGATAGGACACACTTAGGCCATATGAGGCCCATTATAATATGGCCCTAACTGTTCTCCAACTACTGTCCAAATCGCAGTGGACAGTGCTGTTAATCATAAGTTTTTTCAAAGAAAATTTTTATCAATTTTTCCGATTGTAGGCCTATTTTTGAAGTCGCCGTGGTCTAGTGGGTAGTGTGTTGGCTTATTAGACGAAAGACCCGGGTTCGTATCCCAGGTCAGACATCAAAACAAAAAATATTTCTCCTTCGGCTTCCTCTCAGCAGATTTCTGGCAAAGACTCTGAGAGTAAAAATTGCCATGAAAAGCTTCTCAAAAATCTGTCGTTCGGAGTCGACTTTAAACTGTAGGTCCCGCCACTCATGTATAAAATTAACGCACACAACATAAGTGGTGTGGGAAGCTAGGTCGTAATGTATGTAGACCTATTTTTGACGACTGTTCGAGAACTTTTTTCTTAATTTCTGGATCGTAAGAATTTTTAGTTCATTTCCAAGAAGATTTTTCTGCAGATTCAATTAAAACTTTTTCATTCTGTCGATGTCAACAAACAGAATCCATACGAAACTAAACTAAACTAAACAGCTTAAGTAGCTTAAGCGTTATGAATGAAAATCTTCAACATCATCCTCATCGTCATCGTCATGATCGTGATCGTAATCGTTTCAACATTTAATTTTTTCCCTTTGCCGTTTTTTAATCTCTCAAAAATTGTTGTTGGGAATGATTTTCAATCAACGTTTTTATTGTTTTTTTCTTTCTTTCTTTCTTTCTTACAAGAAACAAAACAAACAAAAAACGCTGGCAATCGAGAGTCTTTAAGATGACAAACCGGAACGTCGGAAATATGGAATCAAAGTTGATTAAAGATTTTTTTTGTTTGTTGTTCTTGTTGTCTCAAATACAATTAGAATTGGTAACGATATCATCATCAACATCATCATCATCATCATCATCATCATTATCATGATCATGGTCATCATCATCAGATGATGAGGCTGAAATTATTGGCTGCTACACTTTGAATAGAAAACACTGAACCCACTGAACGAACACCTTAAATTGCTTGTCATCGTTTCACAATAGCAGCCTGGTCTGTCTGAGACATTAAGACATCAAATCTTTTTTGTCTTCTATTTCTTATAAGCGTTGAAAATTGATTCTGCTTATGCTGCTTCTTCATCATCTTCATCTCTTCTGCTGCTGCTACTGCTACTGCTTTCAATGCTTGATTGGCGGCTGGAAATGTGAAAGTTTATCGAAAACGTGAATGAATTTCTTTTTGGAAGTTTAAGTTCGTGTTTGTAAATAAATTCGTATGAGTGAACGTGTGTAATAAGATAAATAGGCCTCTAATTGATAAAATTAGTAGATGGTTTATTATTTTTAAAATAGGTACGCAATGATTTAACGCTCAATTGATAATTTTTTTAAATATTTTCATTCGTACATCCAAACATACATAGATAATGGGCCATTACAACCCTTTAGTCAGGATTATGGACTTGGTTACTCATACCACTTATGTTGTGTGTGTTAATTTTTATGCATGAGTGGCAGGACCTACAGTTTACAGTCGATTCCAAATGACAGATTTCTCGAGGATATTTTCCTGGTAATTTTATATTTTTCGCATTGTTTTTGCCAGAAATCTGCTGAAAGGAAGTCGCCAAAGAAATTTTTTTCTTATTTCATTTAATAAGCTAACATACTACCTGCAAGACTACAATCTTAAACATTAAAGGCAAGCGAGCAGAAGAGGAGTGTCAGAAGCTCAAAATGTGCACGGAGAGACAGTAAATATCGACGACGCCAAAAAGCGAACATGCAACAGTGGCAAGACATATGGAATACTGAGCCGACTGGTATTACCCGCTGAATGGGAGAGGAAATTTGTTGGGACTAAATACTATCTAAGACTACTGTTATCTACCTACATATTGGCCATTATAACCCTTCAAGATGTCAAGGATTACTGACCTATCACTTCTCACACCCACTTATGTTGTGTGCGTTAATTTTAACCATGAGTGGCGGCGGGACTTCACAGTTAAAGTCGACTATCCGAACGACAGAGTTTTGAGAAGCTTTTCATGGCAATTTTTACTCTCACAGTCTTTGCCAGAAATCGGCTGAGAGGAAGTCGGCCGAAGAAAATTTTTCGTTTTGATGTCTGACCTGAGATACGAACCCGGCACTTTAGTCTAATAAGCCAACACAAAAGCTACCCACTAAATACTTTCTGACACAACTGTTATCTGGACACGGTTATTATTGTAAATATCTGTTTAAAATGGGGGCAGATGGCACGACTAAATTGCTTTTATAACGATGCATGGATAGATGATGCGGAACACACGTTCTTTCACTGTGAGAGATGGAGATTGGAAAAAAGAAATCTTGAGGCTAAAATCGGTGGCTGTACTGTACTGGAAACTTCTGCGATGTGATTCTAAATAGCGAAGAAAATTGGTTGGAATAGCATAGCCTGCTACGCTGAAGTTTTACTGAAATCGAAGAAAATTGACTTGGATGAGAGAATTGGAATGGATGTTTAAACATCTTGTAGGTCGCCGTGGTCTAGTAGGTAGTGTGTTGGCTAGTTAGACGAAGGACCCGAGTTCGAATCCCAGGTCAGACATCAAAACGAAAATTTGAAAATAATTTTTCGGTGACTTCCTCTCAGCAAGTTTCTGGCAAAAACTCTGAGAGTAAAAAATTGTCATGGAATGCAACATCTTCTCGGATTTTGTTGCAAAAATCGGACGCGGATATGAATGTATAGGGCCCAAATGGCCAGACGGACTCCACTTCGAAGAGGGCAAAAGGAGTCCAAAAGAGGGAGAGATTTAGTGGGTGAGGACCCACACACAGGGGGGATAGTGACGACTACCCTTAACCATTGCTTATCTCTGTTACATACCTGCCATCCCAGAGATAAAATGAATATTTTTTTTTTATGAATTAAAAATGATGGCCTAAGTTTGTACGTTTATTTGTTTGTTTGTTTTTGTTTTACGCTTAAGAATTTAACACCTTTCGATATCGATTATGGCTGCGGCAACAATAAGAAGCGCTGCGAGTCTGATGAGTATGGAAGTCAATATGAAAAAGAGTAGAAAAAAACAAAGAAAAACAAACAATGACGGAAACGAACATGTGTTTTCAGTTTATTGTTGTCATTCCCTTATACCTGGCTTTGGCACTTTGTGAAGCTTTTTCTCCAAGACATACCAGAAATTAACAGAAATTGTTTCTTTTATTGGTTGGGCCGTTTATTATTATTTTCGATTTCTTTCTTTATTTTCTGTCTGTCTGTCCGTCTTATCTGTCTGTTTATTTATATCGCCACCATTTCATTTCATTTTATTTGTATCGATCCGTCCATCCATCTATTTACAATGAAATGGTATGGGATTGTAACCAACCGTTCATTCAAAAACTTATTTTCGTTTCTTTGGGAATTTTTTTTTTTCTGTCACATTAGAACGAACCATTATTGCAGGTACAAAACAGCAATAACAATGACTTTCAATAACAATTGCTTGAGAAAATAAAAACAAAAAAAAAAAAACAACAAAGAAGCGAATAGAATTGAAAAGTATTACGAGCCTGAAAGACAACAAACAGTAGCGTTTCGAATTGTAACAGAAATTAAATACAGAAGCCCGTCACTAAATCGAAACTGAAAACAGTAGCGCAAGCACAAGCACTTCCAGTAGCAGAAAGTAGCACAGCAAGTAGTTAAAATACAACAACAACAACAACAACAACAGCAGCAAACAAAAATAACCAACAACAATGATAATAATTTAGTGAGTGACAACACGTCATTGACACGTACTGTACAATATTCCAAGTCTATTGTAACAGGTTTTCTAAGACGGTGGACAATACAGCAGTACTACAGCAACAACAACAACAACAACGATTGCACCGACAACAACACAGACAAGGACTGTAAAAATTGCAAAATTTGTTACATGAATTGCAAGGCAATGGAGGGTTTCGTAAACACAACAGTTTTGTTTTAGAAAGTTTACAAGTCTAGCACTTAAAAGTTCCAGTTTCCCCCTTTTTTTACGCTGAGGAGGAGTAAATGTACCTAAACACACAAGAGGGGTAGTCGTCACTATCCCCTGTGTGTGGGGCTCTCACCCACTAAATCTCCCCCTCTTTTGGACTCCTTTTGCAACGTACGGAACTACTGTGGTATTACTTCGAAGTGGAGTGGAATTCGCGTCCGGATTGCGCAACAAAATCCATTCCAATTCTCTCATCCAAGTCAATTTTCTTAGATTTTAGTAAGACTTCAGCTTATCTGGCTTATAGTATTCCGATTCTCCTCGCTTTTCAGAATTACATCGCAGAAATTCTCGACAGTGCAAAAGCCGACTTTGGCCTCAAGATTCCTTCTTTCCAATCTCCATCTCTCACAGTGAAAGAACGTGTATTCCGCATCATCAATCGATGCATCGTCATAAAAGCAATTTAGTCGTGCCATCTGCCCCCATTTTAAACAGATATTTACAAAAATAACCGTGTCCAGATAGTATTAAGGCTCATCAGATTTCCTCCCCATCCAGTGGATAATATCCGGGAGAAGTTTCGCCGTCCATTTACCACTCGTCTCAGTGTTCCATTTCTCTAGTCAGTGTAGTATGGTTCGCTTTCTGATGTTATCGGCATTTACTGTCTCTTCGTGCACGTTTTTAGTCTCCCAAACTCTCTTCCGCTCGCTTGCCTGTAGACCTATAGGTATTACACCACTAATTACCAGTACTGCTGTCTTAGATGTAGTTCTATACGCCGATGCCACTCTCAGTGCAACAGTTCTTTATACAGTTCTTTATAAAATTTTCATCTTACAGTTGATCTTCAATGCCTCTGCCCAGTTTCCCTCTTGACTATACTTTGGACCGAACCAGTTGAATCTACGATTTTGATAAGCGTTTAGCAACGAAACCTTGGAACAATTTTTAACAATTTTATTTACTTAATTGGCAATTACAACTCTTTAGTCAGGATTACAACCTAGGTTCTCACACCGCTTATGCTGTCTGTGTTAATTTTACCCATGACTGGTGGAATCTACAGTTTAAAGCCGATTTGACAGATTTTTTTGAGAAACTTCTAACGGCAATTTTATTTACACTTCCACAGCTTTTGCCAGAAAACTGCAGAGAGGAATTCAAAGAAAGATTTCTTACCACTTTTAAAATAGAACATTCTGGTCTGAAGCCACCTGGGTTGCCAATATCTTCGGATTTTCATATGAGGCTTACACTGATGGCTGAAGAACAGTGACGACTTCTCCTTAGCGGAATAAAAATGCTAGCCTTAGTGGGAGCTCTTCCTTGCTTCCTTGTAGGGGGTCCGTAACCGTACCTAACCTAATCTAACCTTCTATTTTATTTAATTTCAAAATCTTTATTTATTTACATGAAAAAAATTAGTCCCATTTTAAATATTAAATAAATGTGATTAATTTTTTATTGTTTGTTGCTTTAAATCTTGTTACGCTGCCATAAAATCCATTCAAAGTTTTTGACTTTCATCTTTCAGTTAAAAAAAAACAAAAACGAAGTTTCAAATTACCAAACAAACAAACAAAAAAAACGAAATGTGAAGAACTTTTTCTTTTCATTTTTCTACGATAGAAATAAAGGAGAAGGTCCCCCCACCATCATATTCGCTAAATAAAGATGAAAGAATAGAGGAAAAAAAAAGAGAAATTAAAAAGCGGAGTATCAATTTATCTCATTCGACACACACAGAAACAAAAGAAAATAGAAAAAAAAATCTGAAATCTTTTCAAATTATATTGTTAAACAGTAGGAGGAGGAGGAGGGTGGAGTAAGTATTGAAATTTTATTGACTTTTTAACTACACACTGTTGTAATAAGGAGGAGTACATATCTACGTACGTACATGGTTGAATAGAATTTTTATTTAATTTTTGTTTTTTTTTTGTTTTTTATTTTATTTATTGGTGTTGGTGTTGTTGTTGTTGTTGTTATTGTTTAAACATCAACACAAAATGAATACCAAAATGTAAATACACTCATAGTGTTTAATAGACTCTCAGTGTATATACTTATGAGACTCAGTGTATGTGTGTTTGAGTTAATATTTAAAACTCTGTGTGTGTGTGTGTGTATGTATGTGTGTGCATTGAATAGATAACTATCGGTTGTTAGAAGAGGGAAGGTTGAAGTAAAATTTACCACTTAAAGTCTATAAAATGTATTTAAGACTCGCGTGTTAATTGTCACAACAAACAATAGCCATCGTCGATAATAATAATAATAATAAAAAAAACAACAACAACAATAACAAAACATCATCACTTTTCTACTGTAAATATGAATGTAAATATACATGCAAGCACATCGATATCTGGCCACAATTGGTGGTCGATACCTAGACAGCGTATATAAACATAACATACGTATGCGTGCGTATGCATTCAATACAATACACACACAAACAACTACATCCTACAGTGTGGTTTCAGTTTTTATTGGAAACTTACTATAGTAACAACAGTAACAGTAACAACAATAACAACAACAATAATAATACAAGTAATAAGAACAATAAATAAACAATAAAAATTATTTGTTGTTATTGTTGCCATTCATTCGTTCATTCATTCATCGGCATTCATCATATTCACCATATGGTTGGTTGGTGGTGGTATAAATCCTGCATTCCTTTGAATATTTGTGTGTGTGTGTGAGTGTTGGTGTGCGATTGTTTACGGGTATGCCAAGTTTTATTTACTTTTTAATTCTCAATTGTATGTGTCGGCGTTATTGTTTTTAATTTTTTTTTTGTTTTTTGTTGCTTTTCTTTATTGTACTCGCCCAGTTCTTTTGTATTCTTTTTGATTTTGATTTTATTTGCATTTGTTGCCGTATTTGCTTTCTTTATTCTCGTATTTATTTATTGATTTACGGGAATAAATAATTTTTTTTTACTTTTCCACCTCAATGCTTAACAAGTCATTCGTAAACGATTTTAATTTTGTGTTGATTTTTCTAATTAAACAATCCAAGGAAATGAATCTGTAATCCATGGAAGACAAGGGTATTGTTTAACCATAGAGAGGAAATATGAAGACCCATGGCTTCATACTGAATGCAGTGCAAGGTTAAGCTGAGGAAACTGCATCTTTTGCACAAACTTTCTTTTATACTCCCTCCACATTATTTCCATGAGGACTATCTAACCCTGAGGAATGTATAGGCTGCTACAGAATTGGCTTCTATAGGAATCATATGGAAGGGACTGAGTGAAAACTCAGGCCAAAAAGACCATTTATTTGCTTATGGTCCTAGACAAACCATTGAATTTGTAACAGCCCTCCACATAGAAGTGTATTGCGGGCATTCTTATTGAGAATATTGCTGACTCAGGCTTCACGGATGTTAGCTTAGTATGAAGGTAGGTTGGAGTGGTGGCTTTGATATCAAAAGCTCGCTTGAACAAGCATAGCAGCCCATTGTGACGGCACAGTTGAACACAATCTCTGTACTGACCCAATTCCTCCAAACCAGGGAAGAAGAAGAAGTTGGTTAGCGCAAGGGTTTGCATATTTAAAGCACGACCAACCCACACTGGGAAACCAGCTCGAAAGTTTGATAAACAAAGCTACGTATATCCTTGACATCAATGGATGATAGCTCCATCAAGCTAAGAAGGATTGGAGAGCCAAATAACCCAAAGCTGCAACTCGAAAGAGATGGACATTGACTAAGAAAGTGGATAAAAGTCTCCTCTTCCTCAGCGGATTCGATAGATGGGAGCTGCAATCTTTCCGCGCGGCTTCCCATAACACAATAGTCAGTAAGCATGGCCACTATGATCGAGGTAACGTTACGGCCAACTCCAACTGCGCCTTCTATCCATCGAGGGCCAAGTGAGCCTAGCGATGGAGCAGGACTCCTCATTGACCTAGGATACATTGGTGCCTTGAAAGAATTTTCGAGTGATTGCCAACATTATCGAGGTAAATGGCATCACCAAGCCGATTGGAGAGGATTCCGGAAGTAGTGCACCAGCCATGGCGAGCTTGTCGGTTCTGTAATTTTCCGGAATATAACTGTGCCCGAGTACCCAGATAAGTGTGACTCTTAAGCGCCTAGAAAAAAGGTCGAGACAGCGGCGACATTCCCCAACGATTCTGGAGTTATGCACAATGTTTGACAGAGATCTTATGACAGTCTGACTATCAGAGAAGATCAAGATGCTGGTGAAGATTAGATTAGTAGGTTGTATGGTTTCCTTGTAAATTGAGTAAGCACAGGTCCAGTGGATTTAAGGGAAAATTGCAAGAACCATTATGGCTTGCGATGGCGCAGAGTGATTGAAAGTGGAGAGTCCTCTCAATTCGTCAAATTTGTTAAAGAATCCGAAAAAAAAAAGATCAAAAATTTACAATTTCTACCATAATTTGCTTCAATTACTTGCAGGTTAAAGTCTCGCCAAAGGTAAAACCGTATGCAAGCATATGCAACCCCCCAAACCCAATACCAGTCTGATGCCGTGTTGATTGAACATAAAAATCTCTGCATGAGTTGAAACATGAATTCAATTTACTTTAAAGAAAGAAAAAAAAAAACGAATTTTAAGATTAAAATTTTTGTTGTTGTAGCTGAACCACTCGCTGCCAATAGGCTGGAAAGAAAAATTCAAGAAAAAGTAAAAATTCCCCCCCACCCCCTCCACAAAATGTTGTGACTTTGATTTCGACTTGTGAAATTGCGATTAGAGTGGCACAACAGAAGAGAGGCAGGCTGCTTGCTAAGCTTAAGAAAAATAGGTTGTTTCGGGTATGAGAGCCTTACACACATACACACACACTCGTACTCGTACTCGTTGTCGTACACCGTACAACGTTTATCAAGATGAAGATGTAATTGAAAGTTCAAGAAGCAGAACAAATTTCTGTGGTTGTTTGTACATTTTTTTTCTTCTTTTTCTTTCTTTCTTTCGCTTTCTGCATTTCAGTTTACAAGTGCCTTTTTCAACATTTTACACGCTGATTATCAAAACGTTGTTGTTAATGCTGTGCGATGCTGATGCTGATGACGATGATGATGACGATGAGGCATGCAAAACAGTCGAAACAATTTTTGAAGCACAGAGATACAGATTTAAAAATACTACACAGACATACGAGTACGAGTTGTTAACTCTTAAGGATAATCTCTCTAACCGGGTTAACAGGCTCAAATTTCACAACAAATACACACACACACACACAGACAGACAGGCCCATAATCCCACTTCATCTAAATGAACGAATGAGCAAATTTAGAGAAATAAAAATCCTCAAAACATACACACAAGCACACATTGGGAATTTGCTTGGCTACAAACAATTTTTCAAATACTTTTTGAAGCAAGTTTTTCTGTTTTTGCTTAATGACATGCATTCACGGTATTTGGATTTCATTTGCCGGATTTGCTGCCTTGGCTTCTGCGTTATTTTTTTTTTTTAATTTTTCGCTTCATTTTTACACTCTTTTAACTCTGTTTCTACTCTCATTCCTTGAAAACATAAACACACACACACACCGACACATGCCCACACACATACATATGCAGCTGGAAAAGCCTCTTAACATCTTAATTTTATTTGATTTTACACACAAAAATTACACACAAAAAGGGGGAGCAGAAGGGAGAGAGAGGAAGGGAGAATATAATGTAATCAACACCGATGCGGTAGTAATGCCTTACACTGGCACATGCACCAACCAACACACACACACAACCAACTCCACAACACATATCCACAGCATGTGAGTGTTTAATTAACATTAGGGTGGCACTAATTTATTGATTTCGCTGCATTTGACTACTAGACTATGGCCGTTTCGCTATTCACAGAACCGATTGCAGCATAATATGCAATTCCATGAGCTTATAACCCTATTTCTTATACCAAACGTCGAGAGGTTCTTCTCAGCATGATTATTCTAATGTTGTTTTGAACGCCCATTCTGTAGACTTCCTCAAGGATCAGTCTACCGATTTAGATTGACACACACGTACAAGCTTACGTTGAATCCGAGTAATTGTGGTTTACCACCGGAGGGCTGCCTGACCCACCCTCGCGGTGGAAATATAAGTTTACCATGATTATAGAATCGCCGTAGTCTGTGTTGGCTTATTGGACGTAAGGCTTGGGTTCAAACCCCAACTCAGACGTCAAAATGAAAATATGGAAAAATATTTCCTCGGCGTTTTCCAGATTTCTGGCAAAAACTCTGAGAGTATGAAAAGCTTCTCAAAAATCTATATTTCGGAGTCGACTTTAAACTGCAGGTCCCGCCACTCATGTATAAACAACATAAGTGGTGTGAAAAGCTAGGTCGTAATCTTGACTGAAGGGTTGTAATGGCCAATTATGTATGTATGTATGGTTATACAATTTATAAAGTTGAGTAGTTCCCTGACCCCCCAGCCACTTACAGACGATGATTTCAGCACCGTACTTGATTTAAATTAAAGTCAGGAAATGTCTACCTTTAAGGAAGAATAGAGGCTAAGCTAACAAAGAGTTCCCTAGAATTACACGCTGCACATGCTCTACGGCCAACAGCAGATGGACCTTATTATCATAACGGTAATCGTGTGACAATTACGCTGTAATACAGCAACAGTTAAGAATAATTGAGGGAAATGCTTTGTAACAGTAAATAGGCCTTCAAGGATCAAAATAAGCGGGTTTTTATATTTTACAGTTCGTTTTTAAACATGAATTAAGATTTCTTTTTAATTGAATATTATCGAAACCACCATCGTTATACTATGTTCAGACATGCACTTATATTGCGTAAATCGCAATAAACGGCATTATTGATCTCAATATTTCATATAAAATTTCAATTAATTATTGGTCAATAAATTCATAAATTGTTATAATATTGATTAAAACTTCAAATACAACACTGTTATTAGAACGTTCAGTGAGCATATCACATTTTTCCGAACACTTTCTATTGATATTTGACAATTCAAATGTAAACAACGACAGTGCCATAAGCAAAAGCTTTCTTTTCTGCAAGCTACCCAATATTATTACATTTTTTTTCTTCATCCTTCTGAGGAAATCCACTTTGGAGTCACAAGTAGTCCCTATTAACCGCAACATCTCGGCGTTTCAGTCAAACATTAGCAATACCTTTTTCAATGTTAAATTGTTTTCCATTTTTTCTAAAAAATATTTTTGGCACTAATTTTCGCGATTAAATTAAAAGCAATTTTGTTGAAGCAATCAGCTGTATTGTTTACCTGTTGTGTGAGGACTTTGGAAACAGATGTGTCAACCATAAAAAAAAAATTTATTTGATGAAGTTTTCTCAACAAATAAGCCACAATCAACGTACAAATCTTTTTCTAAGATTATGATTTTTGGGTGCCTTGCAGAGATCAGCAATAAATCGTTTTTTCGCTACTTATGCTTATGAACTTATGAAATTTTGAATATACGAGTAAGTGAGTGAATCAACAATATTGAAATGTACTCTGTACTATGTACTCTGATTCATTCACATTCACTACACTACGTTGATTTATAAGTCCAGGTTGCAATGAGTATGATGCGTACGTACAACGTTCACATCAAACTCATACCATTCGAAATAGTGTGTTTGATTCATAAGCCAGCCTGCTCATTTAAATTCATAACTTTTAGAAAAGTACTCTTATAATGCTTACAAATGATACGAGTGACTCGGACCATTCATTAAAATTTACAGCCTCCGTTGTTAGCCATTTACAGCAAGAGAAAGAAGACACACAAGCAAAAAAGACAGAGAGCAGCAAACGAAGTAAACACACACACACATTCTAGTAAGTATTTTAGTGTTGGTATGCGTCGCATACTTATTCGTGGGATTCGTGTATATGTTGAGTCATGTAGAGTCGATCTTAACAACATCATACGTGTTGTTATGCATAAATATGAAGGAGTTCCTCAAACTTTGAACATGAGTAGAGGTTCGTTCCATGATATTAAAATAAGTGTGACTGTGTGCGTATAAGTATCAGAAATTATGAGCATAATTCAATTCTATACATCATTTTGAATACTCATTACTGATCTTTGTTTCAAACCTTTTCAGAACGATATAAGCTGCTTTATTGCAAAATTGCCAACACACTTAGAGTGACCCACTCGAGTGACTCAAGAAGAAAAAAAACTCATAAGCGAAACAGACAGAGAGCAGCAAGCAGAGCAAACACACAGTCTTTTAGTAAGTATTTTAGTGTTCGAATACGAATCATACTGATTTTGTAACGCGTGATTATGTTAAGTTATGGAGAGTCGAAATCAAAGCCATCATACATGTTAAGTATGATGAGTACACTACAAACTGGGAACATAAGTAAAGGTTCGTTCCATTATATTAAAATATCGTTAAAGTATCAAAAATTATGAGTATGTTTCGATTCTATTCACCTTTTTGAAGACTCATTGCTGATTTCTGGTGCCTTCCAATAAGTACCGCCCTAATATTTCAATGTCCTTTACTGATAAATCATTTACAAATACAAGTCATAAGGTTTTTTTTTTCATTTTCGAACCATTTTTTTGTTGTTGTTGTTCAAGTCAAATGTCAAAACTTTCCCGTTCCTTAATTTACAAATCTATCAACCCAGTCCAACCAACTAAACAACCAACCAAAGAGCCATACAGCCAGTCCATCCATATAGGCTACCATTCAGTCAGTCAACCAAACGTGCCAAACATAATGTTGGTAAAGGTAAGAACAACAACAACAACAACAAAACAAATAAGAATCATGGAACGATGAGTCTTGTTACAGCTTCTGAAGTCAGAAGGCATCAGGCAGGCAGGCTATTGCCACGATTTAACAAGCCATGCAACAGAAGCTGACTGACTAAGGCATTGTGGTGGTGGTGGTGGTGTAGTGTGGAGTGGAGTGGGGGGCAGGATTTTCATGGCGTTCATTTGTTTTCTTTATAGAATGGAATGAGATTTGGGTTGCCATTGCAGCCGTTCTCTTTTTTTTTTTGTTGTTTTTTGTTGTTATTGTTGTATGTTGCACGTGCAACTCATTGTTGGCGTTTGTAAAAATCTTTATTTTAAGCACGTGCAAAAGCTTCATTTTCTCTTTTTGTTTTGTTTGTTTGTTGGTTTTTTTTTGTTGTTATTGTGTTGTGTTGTTTTGTTTTCTATTTTAATTCGCATAGAAATACAAAAAAAAAAACGAACAATAAGAAGGTAAAAGAATTGAAAAAAAACAGCCTCGAAATGAAACCAAAACCAGACCAAACTAAAACCAAGCAAACAAACATCATAATCATCATTATTATTGTCATCATTAAGTGATGCCCAAACCAAAGTTGCCTTCTGAAAAAAAAAAACATGGACCTGTGCACCATTCTGCTTGGCTTTTATAACCATGAGGCCGTAGTTTAAAATAAAACGGGGAAAAGTATTAAAGCAGTAGCTAAACTCCTTTATTTAAAAATCAATCCAATCCCATTGCAACAGCCATTCCAACCCTCAGCCTCATCCCTTTCAGCGTTATTTGAAAGCGTTTTCATGGATTTTGACATCGCAATGAAAAGCGTAAAGAAACACGTTCGAGTGTATCAATTTGTCAAAAAAAAACAAGAAAAAAACATGGAAAAAACGAACAGAAAAGCTGACAATGTTACTCAAAAGCTCAGCATGTGGCCTCCACCTTTTTCACCCTCGTGTAGGCTTAATATTCTGGTGGGCTGCCAACAACCCAAAATCAGCCAGCCAAACATATTGACAACGTCTCGATTATATTTTGGGTGTGAGCCACATGTAACACACTCATATGAGTTTCATGTCTCATGTCATGTTTCTTAACAACAACAACAACAACAGAAAACAGAATAAAAGACAGACAGAGGGAGATATTGTAAATGAATTCGTGTCATTTGATACTCTCTGGTAATAAAAATCTCTGTCTTGTCAGTGTGTGCCCGTGTGAGAACCAGCGAGCGAGCGAACGTACATACGAACGTTTGCAACACGATACAAATTTGTTACTGATGATGTTACGTCCTTAATTTGGTCTCAACCAACGGCTAAAATTGCCGTTTTGCCATTCCAAAGTATTCAAAAAACGATTACGAATGGAAGAATGGCAGAAATATGAGAAAGAATGGATTTACTACACATACCGTGTGTTAAAGCCGTTGCCAAAAGCAATAGTTTTCCCTGCTTCTTCTTTTTCGGCGTCTTCAATTTCTTTTTCTTTTATTTCAAGCCTTCAGTTACTCATGCAGATTGATTTAAAGGACGAATTTGAGATTTTTATTGAAGTTTTTTAAAATTTCATTTCCCATGTGCAACACAATTATTTCCATGCAACAGGCATTTGAAAGCTACTAAGCATGAGATAATGTTTAGCCTAGCTGCTGAAGAATATGTTTTTTATTATTTTCTTTAAAACTTGGAATCTCTGTAGTTAAATAACTGAATTTTAAATAGTTGCATTCCTTATATCGTAATACCGTATCCCGCAAGAACCTTTTGAATTCCTTTAAACATTTTGTACGTCTCAAGTTTACGTAGCCTGGATTCTTTTTCAAAAACTCATGAAAGGAAATATAGTCTCTTCCATCTTCTGTAATCCACATTATTTTGTTGTTAAGTTGTTAGACATATTGCGTTTTAAAAGGGCCTGTAAGAGTCGCCACAGTGTGATGGACGGATAAGAAACTAAGAAAACAATGCACTTTTCATCTGTATTAGTACACCAGAGCCCGGTGTAACGTTTTTGTTTTCAACTAGTGCTTATTTCGTGAATGGTAACACTTAGCTCATGTCTGATTTGACAGATAATTAGTTTTATCCTTCCGCTGAACGAATATGGTTGTGTATATGCGTTTTCGGTTCGCTAAGTGGGCCTGCGATCGACTTATAGAAGATGGCGATTTTGGCAACAAAAAAAAAACTTCTTTTCAGATTTTGCTCATTTTGATCTTGGCGGGTATGTAAACAAGCAAAATTGTCGCATTTGGGGCATAGAAAACCCGCACGCATACATTGAAAAGCCGACGCACCCAGAACGAGTCACTGTTTAGTGCGGATTTTGGTCCAGAAGCATAATTGGGCCAATTTTCTTCGAAAATGAGCAAGGAGTGGCCGTTACAGTCAATGGTGACCGTTATCGGGCCATGTTGAACGAATTTTTGTTCACAAAAATTGAAGAGGAGGATATTGGCAATATTTGGTTTCAACAGAAAGGCGCTACGTGCCACACAGCCGAAACTACGTTCGATGTTTTGCGCCCTGTTTTTGAAGATCGCATTATCAGCTGCAGAGCTGACGTTGGATTATTATTTGTGGGGTGCCGTCAAAGATAAGTGTTGCGCCGACAAGCCAGAGACAATAGACGCTTTAAAGGACAATACTCATGAAGCCATTGGTTAAACATAGCTGCATACAATCGATACATACATACATAATTGGCCATTACAACCCTTCAGTCAGGATTACGACCTAGCTTCTCACACCACTTATGTTGTGTGCGTTAATTTTATACATGAGTGGCGGGACCTACAGTTTAAAGTCGACTCCGAACGACAGATTTTTGAGAAGCTTTTCATGGCAATTTTTACTCTCAGAGTCTTTGCCAGAAATCTGCTGAGAGGAAGTCGCCGAATTTTGATGTCTGACCTGGGATTCGAACTCGGACCTTTTGTCTAATAAGCCAACACACTACCCACTAGACCACGGCGACTTCAATATACAATATACAAGCGATAATGTGCTTAAAAATTGGACCGACCGTGTAGGCTATTGCATAGCCAGCCGAAGCAGCCATTTGAATGAAATTATTTTCCTTTATTAACCGGAAGTATTGTACTTTCAAATAAAAAAAGAGATTTGAGAAAATATAAAGTAGTTTTGTTTTTAAAGCATTTTCAAAAAAAAAAAGAAGTTATTTGGCGGACCCTTTATAATACGTCCTGTTTAACTGAGGTAATCGAAAATCTATGTCTTACAAAATATGGGAGATTGTGAACTCTTTAACAACCTTGGACAGTTCATCAGCAATGCAATGTCCGACGATTTCTCAATATCACTGCACCCATACAAATCCGTGGCATTCCTGGCTGAGGACTAATGTCAAGAAGAAGTTTGGATGAACTGTTACATACATACATAATTGGCCATTACAACCCTTCAGTCAGGATTACGACCTAGCTTCGCACACCACTTATGTTGTGTGCGTTAATTTTATACATGAGTGATGGGACCTACAGTTTAAAGTCGACTCCGAACGACAGATTTTTGAGAAGCTTTTCATGGCAATTTTTACTCTCAGAGTCTTTGTCAGAAATCTTTGCTGAGAGGAAGTCGCCGAAGAAATATTTTTCGTTTTGATGTCTGACCTGGGATTCGAACCCGGGCCTTTTGTCTAATAAGCCAACACACTACTCACTAGACCACGGCGACTTTATAACACGTCCTGTTTAACAGAGGTAATCGAAAATCTATGTCTTACAAAGTATGGGAGATTGTGAACTCTTTACCAATCTTGGACAGTTCCTCAGCAATGCAATGTCCGACGATTTCTCAATATCACTGAACCCATACAAATCCGCGGCATCCATGGCTGAGGACTAACGTCAAGAAGAAGTTTGGATGAACTGTCATGCATTGATATTAGCAATCTGAGTCGTCTCATCGTAAGCTCCGAGTGGTTCCTAGACTAGGGGAGAATGCGAAACTGTGCTATCACAATGAGCCCTGTTTGCGGCCTAAGTGTGTTCGCTCATGACTCCATCGAGGGAAAAATCACTACTACCTACCTGCCTACTTAATATGAAGTACCATATCATTATCAATAATTGATAAATATTTGAATCTTCCTTTCGATATAATGTTTAAAGTGTTTGCCTACAGTCATATACAGAATTAATCACACACTAATTTAATTCACAAAAATCAAAGACCAGTAGTTACATTCCTTAGTGTTAATAACACTGATTAAATATTCAACAGGCATGATTAAAATTTTAAAAAAATTATTCTCCTCCTATGTGAACCCGTACGCGGCTTAAGTATTTTCTAAATTACTATGCAGTGGGGGTGTAATTTTAAAGAGAAATTAACTTTTAAACACACACACACACACACAATCTATTATTTACCACTTTTGCTCTTGGACTATACGGATACGAATTAAATATAAAATGACATGCGATTTATTTATGAATTTAAAATAACAACAACAACAACAAGAAAAAAGTAGTTTCGAAATAAAACCAGAAGCTGGCAACAATTGCGTGACTTGAAAAATTTCTTAAAAAGAAAACAAAAAAAAAAACAAAACGAAAGGATTTCTTAAGAGACCAACTGAAATTATAGTTGAGTTGAGGCTCTCCTACTCATTATTCTCATGTTCGTTCATTTGGCTATACGAATGGGTAAAAACGAATGCGGTTAATTCTTTAATCGGGGATATTCAAAATGTTAAAGCAGTAGTGGTAGTGGTAGACGAAGTGTTCGTGTTTCTGAGGTGTTTGATGATGATAATGATGGTGACGATGGTAATGTTGTTGCCTGCCGATGTTGATGATGTGAATAAACAATTCCGTGTATCATTGCCGAAGTGTGTGTGTGTGTGTGTGTGTGCTTTTATTGATAATGATGGTATCGTTGGCAAAGCAATAAATTTGATTTTAATCAATAACAAACAGATCTCTCTAGCATATCTTTTTAATACTTGTGTGGCTTTCCATAGCAAACAACACGGAATATTTTGTTTTTGCGTGTGTTTTTTTGTTGTTGATGTTGTGTTGTTGTATTAATATTTGCTGGCAACACAACACCATCTACGACTAACATTCTACTACATTACTATTCCTTTGACTATGTGGCTGGGAGGATATCGAACAGCAAAAAATCATTTGTTATTCCATGAAAAACCAATTAAGAGGTTATTTTCGTTTTGAAAATCAATATTTTTTTGCATTTCTGACTTTGTTTTAAGGGCAGACAGACACCGAGATAGACTACAAATCCATCCATGTTGTTGCAGAGCATACCAAACAATTATATTTTGTTGCCAAAAATTCAGTAGCATTCGTTAAAATTCCTTTATGAACTGAAGCTCTCATTCTTCATTCTCTGAACTCCCTCAATCACTCATTCGTTCATTCATTCATTCATTCATACATTCTGTGATTTTGTTGTTTATGAACGGAAGCGTTTAAATTGTTTCACTTCTAGTTTTCTTTGCTTCTTTTGCTCATAAAAATATTTGTCATACACTCGCCTAGTTCCCTAGCATTTGTTTTTTTTCTTTTTTTTTTTTAACATTTTGGGAAAAAATTAAAAAACTTTTTTAACAAAAGTTCCCATTCTCATGAGAATGTATTTTTGTTTGTTAATGTTGTTGTTGTTGTAGTTGTTTTTAATATCTTATGATCTTTTTGATTTGTTTTGTGAATACCGCTTCTAAATAGGCCATAACGAATGAATGCGGCTCTGTCTGTGGCTGTGTAGCAGAATTTGAATTTTATTTTGTGAATCCACATTTGATTTGATTTGTGATGATTTGTACTGCTGCTGCTGATGTATGTATTCCTTCGGTACATTTAATTGACGGCTATTTAAGGCCTCATATACGCTTTATTTCGTATCACTTAAAAGGAATATTTATTGACAACATTTTAAATGTTCGACAACGGCATGTGCTTGCAGTCCCAGTCAGTCAGTCAGTCAGCTAGTGAGTTAGTCAATTGATGCAAAACATTTGCGGTTTTATTTATATAAAGTCGCCCCAAGCTAAAATGTATTAAATTTAGTTGTAACGAGGATGGTTTGGTTAATTTTCAATTCATAAAAAATCTTAATTCAGATTTAAAAACGAACTTTAAAATACAAAAACTTTTTTATTTTGCTCCTTGAAGTTCTATTTACTGTTACAAAGCATTTCCTTCCATTCTTCTTAACTGTTGCTGTATTTCAGCGTACAGTAAGACCCCGCTTAATGCGGTGGTTACATTCCAATAACTTTTACGGCTAAATGAAACAGCATTAAAAGAGGCAACTTAATACGGACATATAAAATATAGTTGGAATCTTTATTCTGGACAAACTAACAAAAGATCGTTGGAAAAGATTCACCGTTTTTGGTTGGTGCATGACTGTTTCATTTAAGCACATATACAACAAGTATCAATACAATGTGCGATTCAGGGGAATCCCAATACTGCCGCGCAATACTGAAACAACATTAAGCGAAACAGCGTTAAGCGGGGCCTTACTGTAATTATCACACGATAATTGTTATGATAGCAGGCCCATTTGTTGCTGTCCGGCGTAGAAATAACATCCTATCGGAGCATGTGCCGCGTTTAGTAGTTGGGAACTCTTTGTTGGCTTAGCCCCTATTCTTACTTAAGAGTAGACGCATCCTGACTTTAATATAAATCAAGTACGATGCTGAAATCATCTTAAACGGTAGTTTGAAGAAGATTGCAGTCCTCAAATTTATAAATTCTGTTAGCATGGTAAATATTATTTCCACAGCAGGGTGGGTCAGAGAGTTCTCTGGTGGTAAACTAGAATTACTTGTATTCAACGAACGTGGAATGTCGCCGCTGTATCGACCTAGTCTCGGAGCGCTTCACCGGTGTCTCTCTGGTGTGGGTCCCCGGGCACAGTGATATTCCGGGAAACTGTAGGGCCGACGAGTTCGCCAGAGCTGGTGCGCTTCTTCCGGAATCCTCTTCTGTTGAGATGGGTATGCCACTTGCCTCGGTCAAGTTGACCATTGCGCGGAGGTTCCTTCGGGACGCCAACCTATCCTGGGTCAATGAGTAGTCCTGCCCCACCGCTAGACTTACCTGGCCCAGGATGGATGGAAGGCGTACCAACCGATTACTTGGTCTCGGTCGTGATGTCATCTCGACTGTAGTGGCCGTGCTTACGGGTCATTGCATCATGGGTAGGCACACCGAGAGAATGAGGCTCCCTTTTAACGACTTTTGCCGTGGATGCAGGTCCACTGAGGAAGAGGAAAGCGTTATTCACTTTCTTTGCCAGTGCCCGTCTCTTGCTAGGTGTAGATATAGGTTATTTGGCTCCCCATTCCTTGTTAGCTTAACGGAGCTATCATCTATTGATATCAAGGATATAGCTTCGTTCATCAAATTTTCTGTCTGGTTTTCCAGTACGGGGTAGTCGTGCTTTTGTTGTGCAGCCCTTGCGCTGATCAACTTCTTCCTTTCCCTGATTTGGCGGAGCTTGGTACAGGGACTGCGTTTCACCTGTGGCATCACAACGGGCCGCCATGCGTGCTCAAGTGAGCTTTGTGATATCAAAGCTACCATTACGACCTAACCTAACGAACGTTTGTGTGTGTGTGTCAACCTAAGTCAGTGGAGTGATCCTTTGGGGAAGTTTACAGAATGGGCATTCAAAACTACGTTAGAATAATCATGTTGGGAAGAACCTCTTAACTTTTGATAGAAAAAAACATGAAGAAAAAGCGCTTGGAATTCTGAATGGCTATCTAAGTAAATAATTCCAAATAATTCTGACTAATAACGAATACTGCACACACAAAGTAATCCCTTAAATTTAAATAAATTCTGATCAAAGGGACCAAAACAAAAAACAAAAAAAAATTTTCCAAAAGTTTTGCCTTAAAATATATCCCCCATAAGCACACACGCACACACACACACACGCACAATAATAACCATGACAATCATTATCCTTGTGTTCAAAAGTTTAAAAGTTGATACATTTCTTTATGCAAACATTTAACATGCGAAGGGGAAGGGGAAGGGCGAGGCAGACAGAGGAGCTACACATCAATAATGGACCCACACACACACACAATGGAATGAAAATATGAAAAGTGGTATGCTTTAGCAAGCGATTGATTTTAATCCTGATGAAATCCTGTTTTTCTGCATAATAAATATTATGGATGATGCAGCACATCCCTTTTGATTTATTATGGCAAAAAAAAAACAAATACAACAACAACAACAACAACACAATCTTTTACAAAGAGATCAACAGCAACACTAGATGAAGGAAGCGTAGAGAAAAGACTTCTTTTTTCTGTAAAGTGTACACAAATCTTTGATTTGTCAGTTTATAAAAACGAACACAATGTAACAACAACAACAACAACAACTACAACAAATATGATATGAAAAGAAAATAAACACAAAAAAAAAACTATAATATACGTAAAGAAGAAAAGCTGAAAAGCAAAAATAAAAACAGAGAAACAGAAAAAGAAAAGAAAAACTTACAATAAAATATAATTGGCATAATCCCATGAAATCTCTTTGTGTGTGTATGGGTGTATGTGTGTGCGTGTCTTTTTTTCTTCTTTTCTTTTCATTTCATTTCCAGTTCAATTTCAATTCTGTTGAGTATGATTTTGTTTTTGTTCTTAAATCCTGGTGATATTTTTGACATCACACAAACACACAACAGCAACAACAGGCACATACACAGACACACACACAGAAAACTGAAACCAAAAGTACCCACATGCACAACAAAAAAAAAAACACACACACACACATACACACACAAAAACAGTATCAACTTCAACCAAAAACAAAAAAAAACGAAAAACGAAAAAAACACATCGAGAAGGGGGTTCAAAAGGAGGCAAACAAAAACTTGTAACAACATTATCATCAGCATCCATAATGTTTTCGGTTCATAGCTACAGCCAACAGTAACAACAACAACAGCAACAAAACAAAATTTACCCGAATGGCACCCAAAAAAAAAAAAAACGAGGACATTGACGAAAACAACAGCAAGAACAACAGCAAAAACTATGGTCAAGTATGAAAACTTTTGATGGTCAAAAGCTTTCTTTTTTTCTTCTTTTTTTTGTTTTTTGAATAGATGACGTCTATGGCATCATCATTCAATGGACAGCAACAAAAAAAAAGGACGAAGGTTTTCTTTGTTGTTGTGTTTTAAATTTATAATTTTTATTTTTTCTTTGTTGCAATTCATATGGTTGGTTTAGTAAAATAGTTGGCAATACTTGCAAAAGTTTAAATGCGAACAATTTAAATTTAAAATTAAACCATTAGGGATCGTTAAGGTAATCTCTTAAATCTGGTGTGTCTTGCACCAAAGAAATTCTAATAAAAAACCAATTTTCCAAATTTTATTTGCTTTCTTTAGAGGATGTCCGATAGGAAGCGTACAATTGCTTGATGTTGAAATGAATTAAAAGGATAAGGATACTGCTTGACTATCTGTACGGATTTATGACTCTTGTTGATCCATCATTCCGCACTATAGCTTGAATCTTACTTACTTACTGACTTGGCCATTAACGAACTTGGATTAACGAATTTCGGCCTGCCTTAATACATCCTTCCAAGCGCCTCTGATTCTTGTGCGCCTCTGCCAGTTGATCACATTAATGGATGACAAAGCTTCCTCGATTTGTTCCTTGCAATGCAAACAAGATCGTCCTCTTCGCCGACTTCGGCAGACCCCTGCGTCAAATACTCGTCTCGCCAGAGCAAGCTCCACCATTCGAGCAACATGGCCAACCCAGCGCATCCGCTGCACAATGTATATGTTGTTGAAGAGCTCATACACTTCACTGTTGGATTGCATACGAAAATCATGGCTAACTTGCACTGGAGCAAAGATCTTGCATTGAACTTTTCTCTCGAATACTCCATGCCTCTGCGCCATAAAGAAGCACGGGTAGGATAAGCATAGAGGTCCCTGCTACTCAATTGCCTATTAAGACCGTATTAGCACCTGTTGGCAAGAGTGATCCAGCGCTTGATCCCCAGACTGACATCAGTTTTGATGGTAACAGCCAATCGGTTGAATGCAGAGCATTATTTACAATGCCTTTCTCTATATATGAAGTGCTTAACAAACCACTCATCCTTAAAGAAAATAGTACGTATACACATACATAATTGGTCATTACAAGCCTTCAGTCAGGATTATTGACCTAGTTTCTCACACCACTTATGTTGTGTGTGTTAATTTTATACGTAAGTAGGGTACTTACAGTTTAAAATCGACTCCGAATGACAAATTTTTGAGAAACTTTTCATGGCAATTTTATTTCTTTCGCAGAGTTTTCGTCAGAAGTCTGCTGAGAGGAAGTTGCCGAAGAAATAATTTTCATATTTTGTTTTAATGTATGGCCTGGGGCTCGAACCCTGGCTTAACGTCTAATAAGCCAACACACTACCTACTAGACTACGGCGACATCTGCGCTTTAAATTATTTGAATGGAGCATTTCCTCACTTTGTTAAGTGTTAAGAGGTTTAAATCGAAATTTTACTATGTAAACTTAGGTGGAACCAGCTCAATTTATGACATGGATGAGCTCTATTTAAGAAAATACGAAAAAAAGTTTTTGGTATTTTGAATAATTCTTTCCCTTTTTCTTCACTTTCTTTGACCCTTCGTGACACACACTTTTAGCTTTTCACATTAGTACCACACTGGGCCTGACCAGACCCCATATAAATGTTAGTGTATTTGCATAAGTTAACATTATTTTTTTATGTAGATAATTTTAAAAACGGTTTAAATTGCATCAAATTATAACTTAAAATTCAGGTGGTTCATTAATTTCATTTCTTATTTTAATTTTATAAAGTTTTTAATTCATAAAGAAATATAATTAGAGTACATTGAGTCAAAATTTGTCATGTTGTCAATCTAAACAACTAAAACACATATATTCTACTTTAGAATGTTGCTGACATATAGCATTTGAACATTTTGAACAGAAGAATCGAGTCTTTCAGCGAATTTTTTCACTTCCGGTTGCGAATTCTATACAAGATTTCTTTACCTCTAGGGTATAAGCACCTCTTTTGGCAGTTATTATTTTGTTTATATGAAATGAAAACAGAAATTCACAGAGTGGATGTAGTAGAACCAAAATGGAATAAATTCGTTTATATTATTCAACTTACTTTTATGGGTTTTCCAAGAACAGATTCTATAGCCGAACGAGTACTAAATTGACCAATAACATAAGTGTTACTCATTCGGTTTTCGATATTTGGGAAAGCTAAAGAATTAGACAACGTGTTCAAAAAATTGCGTATATATTGTGTAAATTTAGTTTTCCCCCGGTATGGAAACAATTGCTCGTCAGTGGTTATACTCTCATGCGGACTATAATTCTTCGCAAGATTTTCGTTGCGAAAATTCCATATATCTCGAATAGGCGCAGCTTTGTCTTCGAGTAATCGAAATGACCGTGTTCTTCCGTCGTCAAACCGAATGTATCTGGTCAGGGACATAAATCGATGAAGAGACATTGCGGCCCTGAATATGGGTAAATTGTCAGTAAGCCACAAAACCCGTGGATTTTGAATGTTATTAAGGGAAATTCCCATTGCTAAAAGAATGCCGATGAAAGCGTATAATTCATCTACTTTTAGATCCTTCCAAACTCTTGGTTTTTATTTACATTTGCAGTATTCCATTTATTGACTGCGTCTCTTCCATACCGATTTGTTTGTAATACAATGATGTCCGTAATATTAAAATTTTTTTTGAAAACTTCAAGTGGAGTAGAGGTTTGTTCTTTAGGTTCAGCTCTTAAACGCACCACATTATGTTGACGAGTACGGACACCACTGGTCGGCTGGTTTTTATTCCATATGGTATCATATTTTCCAATGAAATAATTATTATTCTCTTCACATATTTCAGAACCGCAGTCTTCCTCCCCTTCATCACTGTCGTTTTCTACATTTGGTTCAATTACCAAATTATTTCCAATGTCCGATGCGTCATCTTCGTATAGCAAGTAATCTTCATCGTTTTTGTCCAAAAATTGATCATCTTCTTCATACTGTCCGGCTTCCTCATTAGCTCTTTCACGTTCCTAGTCATTTGCCAAAGCCTCGGCAAATCTGGTGTACAAATCCGTATCGACGTTACTAGAACATCGCGTATTGAAAATAAATTCTAATTCATCATTAATTTTTTAAAAATTTCCTATTTTAACTCTTTTTTAGAAGAAAATTCTCATAAACACTTTGAAAGTTCGCGTCAAACTAAAACAAAACATTCAAAAACTGATTCGATTAAAAATTTATAACGTTTAAAAAGGCGGTCTGGCCAGACCCACTGTAGTGCTAATATGACATAGGTTTCAAAATATGCTTCTAACTCCTTTTTAAATCACTTTATTTGCTCCATTTTTTCACCACCAGAAAGCCAAGAAAATTTCAGAAGGGTACCTGAAAATTCAAATCTCTAGCCATATTGCAAACACGCTGAAAATGCAAAATAAATTGGAAAAGGTCTGGCCAGACCCATGACTGTGACGAATGGTTAAATGGGTTCGTGCTAATCGATCCAAGCTTACAGAAGTCTCACATTAAGACAGTGACTCCATTCCTTAAGTGATTAATTTGTGTGTACAAAGTGCTACAAATAGTTGGTCAGTTTTATGGTTAAGGACTATTCGTAAACGTGCATACAAACTCATTTGAAATCTGTATATGTGTGTGTGTATATTCAATCCAATGACAATGTGTGCATACAAATACAAATAAAGATACGAATAATACTACCAATGATATATGAATTAATACACCTACACTCGCACACACACACACACGCTGCCAACTACTGACATTAAAGCATCCGCAAACGTTTAAAAAAGGATACAAACAATCGGCCGGTCGGTGGGTCGTTGGGTCGGTCGGTCGGTGCCACAAGCACAATCACAATCACAATCCCAAGCATAAGTAAAACAGGGATATTATGATTCATACTGAATGGATAGTTTTGTGTGCAACGATAGCTTTGTTAGTTGCTGTTGTTGTATGTGCATATGTGTTGTTGTTGTTGTTGTGTGTCATCTAACCATCCATCAGCTCAACCAGTCAACCATCCATCCATCCCTACAACTAACGTCAAACATGAATACACAGAGGTTCAGCTTTATTGTACATTTTCTTCAATGCCCCAGTATTATTTGCCATGGCTTGCCAAATTAAACCGCATCCTATGTACAAAATATACATAAAAAAAAAACACACACACACACACATACACATACACATAAACAATCATATAAACACAAAAGCACACAAATCAAGCATTGCATGTGTAGTCCTCCTAGACAATGTCAATTAACAGTGGGAAACAAAATTAAACGGCTGCTAATAGCTTAAAAGAGTTTTATCTTCAAATCGTTAAGTGGGTATTCCTTCTCCAATCGATACTATGAGAGAATAAGATCACGATAATCGCCTTGATCTTAACGTAGAAGATTGTGAACTGCTGCCCATATTGCAGACATTTTTCCTATGGAAACAACGAAGCAATGAAACACTTTTTACGTCCTTGAGGTGCCAATATTTTTTAATTTTTGTTTTTCTTAATTCGTCTTATTAGAATTGATTATTTTCTTTTGTTTTTGTTTTAATTTGAATAAACAAATGAGATATGTAGAAATTTAAAACTTAAAAATAATTGGACAAAAAACTTAATGTAAATACACTCATTACAACTCTAATATAATAATACATAACATACATAATTGGCCATTACAACCCTTCAGTCAGGATTACGACCTAGCTTCTCACACCACTTATGTTGTGTGCGTTAATTTTATACATGAGTGGCGGGACCTACAGTTTAAAGTCGACTCCGAACGACAGATTTTTGAGAAACTTTTCATGGCAATTTTTATTCTCAGAGTCTTTGCCAGAAATCTGCTGAGAGGAAGTCGCCGAAGAATTATTTTTTCGTTTTTGATGTCTGACCTGGGATTCGAACACGGGCCTTTTGTCTAATAAGCCAACACACTACCCACTAGACCACGGCGACTTCAATATAATAATACATAATAAAAAAAAAATGTCACGATCATTGTCTTAGTCCAGTTTTAATCTTAATCCGGATTTAGAATCCTCTTAGTTCATACATAAGTTTTCTTACTCGTATGCTTTTCATTCTTGCTTGATCCAGCTTCTGAATTACTTGGACACTGGTCAACTGAATTAGGTTTCGATGAGCGTTTCTTTGACTTTCATTCACATTGGAAGAATCATTTTTAAGGTTTTTGGATTTATTATTCATAGCCGACTGTGTACAATTAGTTAACGCTACTCCTGAGACAACTTTGCCACCATTAGCAGTTTCACTGGATTCAGTATCGGATTTGGTTTTTTTATGTTCTGATTTGGGAACAGATGATCCCAACATTTAACGGAGGTTTGTGAGCCAATAGCGGTAGTATCTTTTGCATCAGAATGTTTACCTTTTTCTACCACTCCAGCAATCTGTTTTTCTGGCCTGTATTCCTGTTTTCCATCGTCTTCTCGTGAAGTCCTCCGTCTTATTGGGTAACGCGATCGGTTACTTGAAGCTGAACTTTGTAGGGAACAAGATGATCGTCTACACCGTGCACAATGTGGCTTTTCTTCGCTATCATCACATTTTCGCATTGCATATTTGGACGTTGAACTTGCTCCTTGTTTCTCTACAGATTTTGAACGTGACATACATGAAGTGTTTTTATCAAGCTGTTTATGTCGTGATCTAGCATTCTCCCGTTTAGGTGAGGATTGATTTGGATTTTTATCATCGACCACTCTATCATCACGCTTGCTGCACCGAGAGCATGAACAATGACTACATTTAGAACTATCGTTTCTTTCCTTTAGCCTTTGCATTACAAAAGGTGGTATACCGAATTCACTCTCTTGAGAGACTAATAAAAGTTGCCATAAGTCAGTCGTAAATTGCAGTATTTTGAACATATTTAGTAATTTAACTAATTTGACTTGAAAATCTTGTGGACAGACGTATTGTTCCTTTTTCAATACTTCCTCTAGAAAGTCTTTTATATTATAAATATCACTAAAATGTGACACTGTACTAGACTTAGCTCATTTCTGAGAAGCGGATTTCAAGAAGTTATCAAACGATACAGACTTCCCGTACAACCGGTCTATTTGATACCTTAAGTGTATATCGATAGGCATAAGATAACCAAGTATGCTCACCTTTAATTACACATCAAAGTCAGTTACTTTTATAGCATACTGTACTTAAAAATGTTTGTGCATTTGAACAATTTTCTGGTGCTTCGGTTGTGTATAAAACACTGGCTTAAAATGCATTCACTTCAGTATGTGTTTTGCCTGCCTGCCTGCTTGCTTTTCATTTATTTCATCGGGACAAGTCATGGTACGTATGTACGTACGTATGTATGCAATGCATGCATTCCAAATGAAAGATTCAAACATAAATTCATCCATTCGATTTGATTTCATTTGATTTGATTTAAACACATGAATTTAACCGTCTGTCTAACTAGGCAGTGATTATAGTCTGTCTGTCTGTCTGTATGAATTTATTTACGAATACTTTACGTACATACAGGATAATGATGACTCTGGCTGTTTAGCTGGCAATGCTGGCACGCTGATTATTTTTGTTGTTTAAAAAAAAAAAAAAAAGTTGCTCTTTAGCTGCCGACTGTCACGTTGAATTGACATGTTTTTGTTTGGTAAAAAGCAAAAATCTATTCAACTTCCGCTACTATGGCAATCTCTCTCCCCTTTCTCCTCTGTCTTTCTCTTTCCCTTTACAAACTATTGAAATGGTCCATAATACATACGTATGTACAATGCAATGCATGGCCAAAAGGTAAAAGATTTTAAATGTATCTGTCCGTAGAGCAGAAAAATGTTACAAATTATGATCCAAGGGATGATGGGTTTGTTTTTCTTTCCACCTTTGACCCTTTAATCATTGCTGTTGTTTTTGTTTCAATAATAAAATAGAATGATAAACAATATTAATCATACGATACATAATTATTTAGACAAACAATACATTTATTACATGCCTCAATAAATTCACACACTCACACACATACACAGAGACTACGTGGCAGGCATTTGGGTTGAAAAAAAAGAAGGCGATCATAAAATCAAACATTATGCCGCTTAATTTCTATGGATTTGTAACAACAACAACAACAACAACGAATCAACACAATTTTTTCAATAAAATATTCAAATAAACAATAAAACAACAACACAACAGAGTAACTGTGATATATTCGTACAACGTTAAACAAACGGAAATGGCAACCGTTAGCTAACAGGATCAGTTTGAAGGTTTAAAAGAAATCAAAGTATTTACATGAAATCGCCATAATCTGGTAGGTAATGTGTATGAAAAAAAATATATATTTGCGGCTACTTCCTCTCTGCAGATTACTGGCAAAAATTCTGCGAACAAAATAAAATTGCCATGAAAAATTTTCTCAACAATCTGTCGTTTGGAGTCGACGCCAAACTGTCCGCCACTCCCATATAAAATTTACGCACACAACATAAGTGGTGTGGGAAGCTAGGCTGTAATCCTGACTGAAGGGTTGTAATGTTATGTATGTAAAGTATTTACATGACCACTGCTGGCAACCAAGCTTAAGAGGAATGCATTTGTATTCTCATATTAAAAATTTCATGACTATAAATGAGTGGCGAAAAAAACAATTCATTTCTGATCTCTGATACCAATCCCACTTTCTAAAGACAGACACTTTCTAATTAAATTTTACATTCTTCTTCTTCACTTCCTTGAGATCTTCAAAATATTAGTATCTCGAGCTTACAAAAGCTGGTCAATAACTAAAAAAGTGTTCCATCGTTACAGGTTTTCATAGAACCTAGTATGTATAGCGATAAGATCACGATAAGTTGAACATATGCCTACTCTATAACGCGGATGACAGAATTAGGTATGCGTACCTATAAGTATCAGGAAATTAGGAATATGATTCGATTCTACCACTCCTCATCACCCTTAAGGGTGATGGCCAGGGCCGTCTTTAGGTATACCGGGGCCCCGGGGCACAAGCTTATTGAAGGCCTCTAAAACTTTAAAAATAAAACACATTCTGAGCTACCGTTTCTCAAAATTTTTGTCCTGGACTCGATATTTGGTGAGCTGGAACCAAGGATAATTATGATGCTTTTAGTTCGTTGACAATAGTTTTTAATACTTGTTGACCCATAATATTAATAAATTAATTACAAATGTCTGCAGATAAATATGATGTGCATCCTTTACCATCATTTCCGTAGTTTCGTATGTGATTTGCAAGAAAAGGATCAAATTAATTAATAAGTTCTAAGCATCCCAAATAATTTTCGTTATTTTTAGAAGCCAAATTTTCGTTATCATCCCGAAAAGGAAGACCTCTTGAAGCCAAAAATGTCACTACCTCTGCAATTCTTCTTGCAGTAATTAACGTGTGTATTGTGTTGAGACAGCAATTCCTTGTCAACTCGTCCAATAGTTTTTTTTCCTCCGACATAGTTCAACATTGATTGCCTGTGTTGTGAACTGTTTTTATGTTACTTATATGTTTCCAATCTTTATATCCAGTGGTTGAACCCAAACTGTTACCAGTACCAGTATTAAATAAACGGCAGCAAAAATAATATACCGATTTCTTCGCCAGTGAGTAAAGGAGCCACATTCATTCTATATACTCACCATTCGTCAATTTACGGGTGAACACATTTCTATTCAAGTATCTTGTTTTTGTTGTGCTACTTGCATCTGGAAATATCGTGGAAGTTTCGGAAAAATTGCAAGTTTTATTTTGGAAAAACTTTTGCTCTTTCCGTATCCAAATATCACGGATTTCTTCTGTTATTTCACTGTACGTGCCAGGATCAGGAGATACATACATACATACATAATTGGCCATTACAACCCTTCAGTCAGGATTACGACCTAGCTTCTCACACCACCTATGTTCTGTGCGTTAATTTTATACATGAGTGGCGGGACCTACAGTTTTAAAGTCGACTCCGAACGACAGATTTTTGAGAAGCTTTTCATGGCAATTTTTACTCTCAGAGTCTTTGCCAGAAATCTGCTGAGAGGAAGTCGCCGAAGAATTATTTTTTCGTTTTGATGTCTGACCTGGGATTCGAACCCGGGCCTTTTGTCTAATAAGCCAACACACTACGCACTAGACCACGGCGACTTCATACATGGATCAGGAGATTCATTTTCTATATTTGTAGTTATAAAATCACAGTAACTTCTTGATGGCTCAGCTTCAGAATATTCTATTCAGTATATTCTATTATTACTTGTTCACTGTTGAAATTGAGAAGTATTTTGATCTTGAGAAAAGTCGGTAATATTTGTTTCTTCGACCGTAAAAAATGATGTTAATTTAGAAAGCTTTTCTGCTACTTATTTTTGAGCTACAACTTTTTTCGTTTTTGGGAACCGCTTGAATATATTCGTTTCGACATTATTTTTTTTTTTTATTAAACCTGCACTCAAGGGATGACCCCTAACTCATGCAGTGCATTGTGCAGGTTAGAAAAGGTGGAAAGAGGAAAGATGCAAACGGTAAGGAAACGAGTTGCTGCTGGTGACTATAAAATAGCCAGTGCTATACCTTACCTTCACCATTAGGTAGTCTATAGCAATCGTCCCCAAGAAGTCCGCAGTTTCTCACACCACTTATGTTGGTGTGTTAATTTTATACAGAAGTGGCAGGACCTACAGTTTAAAGTCGACTCCGAACGACAGATCTTTGAGAAACTTCTCAAGAAGAGAAAGAGAAGAAATCGCCCAAAAATACTTTTTGTATTTTTTTTTTATTTTTTATGTCTGACCTGGGACTCGAACCCTGGCTTTACGTCTAATACGCCAGCGCACTAAGTGGGCTTCAAAAAGTTTAGAAATTAGAAAAGTAAATTATAAAAAATTTGCTGAAAAATTAAAAAATATAAATTTTGAAAGTCAATTGATTCTAACATCGGGCCCCTTTGAATCGGGGCTCTGGGCACGTGCTCCAAGTGCCCTTATGGTAAAGACGGCACTGGTGATGGCCTACAAAATGGCTTAGGTGTTTGTCAATAGCTATGGGACCCTTAGAAGGTTTCCTTTCCTTCCTATCTACCTACCTACGTACATACAATATTTCTATTTTTTTATTAAACATTTTATTCATTTTCATATTTCAATACACATTATGGTTAATAAAAAAAAAATGATTTCTATCGTATTGAATTGAAATTAAAAGAATTTTATTTTGTTGATAAACAATTGAAAAAAAAGTAGAAAAAATTCCCACATTTTTATTATTTAAATTGTGGGGCAATATGATATGCAGAGAATTAAAAAAAATTTTTGTAACAACAACAAATTAATAACAAAAGGAAACGTTTTATTGTATGACAACGAAATAAAAACTTGAATAAAGAAATAAAACCAGCCAGCCAAACGATACCATGAATAAATACAACAACAACAGATATCGATAATAAAAAATAAAATAAAATGAAATGAAATGAAATCGACAAAATAAATAAACAAAAAAAAAAACAGAATTTAAATGAAAATGCAACTGATACCACCTTTTAATTCAACCATTTAGTCGAGGCAAGGCTAGGACATGGCCAGACAATCGGCACACAATTCATACATAAAATAGATGAAAACGATTCGAGTATGTTTATGTGTGTGTGTGTGTGTGTGTGTGTGAATGAATGAACGAACTCAGCTGGCAAAAAAAGGATAATCCCAAGCAAAAACTATGAGAACGAAAAAAAAGTAAGAAAAACATATTGTTTGCTCACACACTTTGACAAGCCAACCAACCAACCCATCTATAAAAAGCCAGGATAAAATATGCCGCTTTAAAGGAGTTCCACAAACAATTCATGGCATCAGCCATGTACATACGGGAGGAATAAGAGATGCGTTGTGTTGTACGGTAAATACAATAAAACAACAACATTTCAGACAATAAAAAATCATATGAAAATACAAATAAAACGAATTAATAATGGATACAAAAACAACAACAACAAAAACGAAAGGAATTATTTGTAACTGCTGTTCGTTGCTACTCGGCTGTGCTACACTTGCCAACAGGACTATCATCACTATCACCACCACTACCACCACTACCCCTACCACTACTACAAGCAACACAACACAAGAATTAAACTTGACTCCTTGACAACTGAATAGTTGAAGCAGAAAAAAACATAACAAAACACTAAAGTTCCTTGAATGCCTGCCTGCCTTTCTATATTATTTGCATGAAGGATGATCAAAACAAAACAAAAAAAAAAAAGTAGCAGTAGGAGGAGGAGAAGGAAGGGGAAAAGAAAATTGATAAAACAGGTCGAGATTGCATTATTATTTGAACAAGGGATTATCGTTTATAGGCTGTCTGTCTGTTTGTCTGTCTGTTACGTTAGAATACATACGGCAAAGTTGAAAAGGGTTGAAGTAATTACTACCCTAAGCAGCAGGTTCACTTAAAGGTACAAAATCAGCCAGTGATTCTAAGATCGCCGTGGTCTAGTGGGTAGTGTGTTGGCTTATTAGACAAAAGGCCCGGGTTCGAATCCCAGGTCAGACATCAAAACAAAAAATATTTCTTCTCCGACTTCCTCTCAGTAGATTTCTGGCAAAGACTCTGAGAGTAAAAATTGCCATGAAAAGCTTTTCAAAAATCTGTCGTTCGGAGTCGACTGTAAACTGTAGGTCCCGCCACTCACGTATAAAATTTACGCGCACAACATGAGTGGTGTTGGAAGCTAGGCTGTAATTCTGACTGAAGGGTTGTAATGCTATGTATGTAAAGTATTTACATGACCACTGCGGGCACTCAAGCTTAATAGGAATGCATATGTATTCACATATTCAAAATTTCATGAGTATAAATGAGTGACGAAAAAAACAATTCATTGCTGATCTCTGATACCAATCCCGCTTTCTAAAGATAGACTCTATCTAATTAAAACTACATTCTTCTTCTTCACTTCCTTGAGATCCTCAAAAATATTAGTATCTCGAGCTTACAAAAGCTGGTCAATGACTAAAAAAGTGTTCCATCGTTACAGGTTTTCATTGAACCTAGTATATACAGTGATAAGATCAAGATAAGTTGAACATATGCCTACTCTATAACGCGGATGACAGAATTAGGTATGCGTACCTATAAGTATCAGGAAATTATGAGTATGATTCGATTCTACCACTCCTCATCACCCTCAAGAGTGATGGCCTACATAATGGCTTAGTTTCCTTTCCTTTTTATCTACCAACCTACTAGGGATGCCAATCGGGAAATCCCGAATCACGAAATCCCGGGGTCTTCGGGATTCACAAAATCCCGAATCCCTGGATTTTTAAAAACTTGGCCCGGGATTTTTCGGGATTTTCGGGATTGTGAATTCATAGGTATTTTGACTCTATTAAAGGTCCTGAAAAAAAATCTATATCACTTGACTTCGATAATAGCATCTGAGATGAGGAAAACCCTACTCCTATTGATAAAAAATTATTTGATGACGTCGAAGAATTTGATGACGTCGTATTAATAGAGTAACTGAATCAGATAATCAACTGTCCAAAGAAATAGATTTACTTCAGGAGGTGGTAGATGTGAATATTTATAAGCTGCATACAGCTATCTTGGAACTATTTTACCAGCAAATGTTGATTTCGAGAAGTGTTTGTTAACAGCAGCGTATGTTGACAAAAAATTCGTTCAATCCTATCAGATCACATGTAAGATGCTTTAACCCTTTTGTTGGAATTCAAATAATTTTCTTAAAACTTTTGTAACTTTTTGTCTTGTTGTTTAAATATTTTATTTTTAATGATATTTAATTCTGATATACATACATAATTGGAATACAAATGATTTTGTTATCGAAATATTTTTATTATTAAGAGAAAATCGCGATTTTTCCCGGGATTTTTCGAGATTTTTGGATCCCGAATTATCCTGAAATATCACGAGATCCCGGGATTTTTAAAAATCGATCCCGTTTGGCATCCCTATTACTTACGTACATACAATCTTTCTATTTTTTTATTAAACATTTTATTAATTTTCATATTTCAATACACATTATGGTTAATAAAAAAAACAAAAAATGTTTTCTATCGTATTGAATTGAAATTAAAAGAATTTTATTTTGTTGATAAACAATTGAAAAAAAAAATAGAAATAATTCCCACATTTTTATTATTTAAATTGTGGGCAATATGATATGCAGAGAATTAATAAAAAATTTTTGTAACAACAACAAATCAATAACAAAAGGAAACGTTTTATTGTATGACAACGAAATAAAAAGTTGAATAAAGAAATAAAACCAATCAACCAGCCAACCAGCCAACCAACCAGCCGATACCATGAATAAATACAACAACAACAGATATCGATAATAAAAAATAAAATAAAATAGAATAAAATGAAATCGACAAAATAAATAAACAAAAAAACAAGCAAGGAATTTAAATGAAAATGCAACTGATACCACCTTTTAATTCAACCATTTAGTCGAGGCGAGGATAGGACATGGCCAGACAATCGGCACACAATTCATACATAAAATAGATGAAAACAATTCGAGCGTGTTTATGTGTTTATGTGTGTGTGTATGAATGAATGAACGAACTCAGCTGGCAAAAAAAGGATAATCCCAAGCAAAAACTACAAGAAAAACAAAACAAAAAAAGTAAGAAAAACATATTGTTTGCTCATACACTTTGACAAGCCAACCAACCAAGCCATCTATAAAAAGCCATCATAAAATATGCCGCTTTAAAGGAGTTCCACAAACAATTCATGGCATCAGCCATGTACATACATGCAGTAGGAATAAGAGATGCTTGTGCTATGTTGTGTTGTGTTGTGTTGTACGGTAAATACAATAAAACAACAACATTTAAGACTATAAAAAATCATATGGAAATACGAAAACAAATAAAACGATTTAATAATGGATACAGAAAACAACAACAACAAAACCGAAAAGAATTATTTTGTAACTGCTGTTCGTTGCTACTCGGCTGTGCTACACTTGCCAACAGGACCTTCATCACTATCACCACCACTACCCCTACCACTACTACAACAAGCAACACAACACAACACAAGAATTAAACTTGACTCCTTGACAACTGAATAGTTGAAGCAGAAAAAAAAACAAAACAAAACACGAAAGTTCCTTGAATGCCTGCCTGCCTTTCTGTATTATTTGCATGAAGGATGATCAAAACAAAAAAAAAAAAGTAGCAGTAAGAGGAGGAGAAGGAAGAGGAAAAGAAAATTGATAAAACAGGTCGAGATTGCATTATTATTTGAACAAGGAATTATCGTTTATAGGCCGTCTGTCTGTCTGTCTGTTACGGCAAAGTTGAAAAGGGTTGAAGTAATTACTACCCTAAGCAGCAGGTTCACTTAAAGACATAAAATTAGCCAGTGATTCTAAGATCGCCGTGATCTAGTGGGTAGTGTGTTGGCTTATTAGACAAAAGGCGCGGGTTCGTATCCCAGGTCAGACATCAAAACGAAAAATATTTCTTCGGCGACTTCCTCTCAGCAAAGATTTCTGGCAAAGACTCTGAGAGTAAAAATTGCCATGAAAAGCTTCTCAAAAATCTGTCGTTCGAAGTCGACTTTAAACTGTAGGTCCCGCCACTCATGTATAAAATTAACGTACACAACATAAGTGGTGTGAGAAGCTAGGTCGGAATCCTGACTGAAGGGTTGTAATGGCCAATTATGTATGTTATGTATGATTCCAAGATCCAAGGCTATATTTGCTTAATCTAGGAAATGTGATTAACGACGTGGACGTTGTATAGCCTATGAATATCCAGCGGCCGCACTGGCTCGGCCATAACGTTCGAATGTAGGAGGATGCTCTGGCGAGCCGAGTATTTGATGTGGAGATTTGCAAATGTTGGGGAAAAAGACAACCTTATTTGCGTTGAAAGAACCAGATCGAGGAAGCCTTGCCATCTATTGGTGTAATTAACTGGCATAGACACGCAAGAAGGGGAGACACTTGAAAGGATGTGTTAAGGTAATCCGAAATCCCTTAATTGGGTTGTTAATTCCCAGTGAAGTTAGTAAGTAAGAAATGTGATCTGCCAAGCAGTTCTGCCTGTGTTATCATAAAGCTCAAGCTTCTCCTTATCAAGACAATTTCTGTGGATTTTTCATAAAATCCGTTCAATCATGCAATCATTTCCGAAGAACCCCTGCTAACTAGTATACCAAGAAGCAATTTCCTGCTGGTTTTTCTTTTTTTTTTTTTTTAATAAAAACCAACACTCAGGGGATGGCACCTATTCATGCAGTGCATTGTGCAGGTTTAGGAAAATAGGTTATAGGAAGGTGGAAAGAGGGAGTAGTGTTTTCGATCGTAATTCACGGGAAAAACCCTCGCAGGAAGATCATTCCACAAGCGTGCAGTGCGGGCAAAAAATGAATTCTCCCTGTAATGCATTGTGCGGTTCACTGGACAATCAACCACAAAAGGATGTGCTCTGTGAGAAGCTCGAGTACCACGTAAAAATCTATGATTATCGGGAACCAAGCCCCTTATCTCTCGAGAACACCTCTCATTATAGTCCCGATAGAACAATGAAACACACGCCACATTGCGACGATACTCCAACGAATCAATAGAGTTGGATACCCTACTGTCATTAATAAACACCTTCGCCCTCTTCTGTACGCAGTCGAGAAGCTTCAAAATAGACTTTTAAGCACCGGCCCACACATGAGAGTTGTACTCCATTCGGGGTCGGATAAAGGTCCTGTAAATAGTAAGAAGGTTTCAAAAAACCAAGGCACTTGAATGCTTCCTTCGACACTCGAAAAATGTGATCGTTCCAACGAGCATCATAACTAATTCTCATGCCCAGAACATCAAGAGCATCCGCCTCCTCAATATTTACATTACCCATAGATACAGATGACAGAACACCAGCGCCAGCATCACGCCGGTGTGTCAAAAAACAACATTGGGTCTTGCACGCATTGAAATCGACCCTGTTCGCGCGGCCCCACTCAGAGATTGCTATCAGGTCACCTGTGAGTGCGTCAATCATGTTTCATTCATTTTTCTCTTAAAATCCTTTGCACTTTATAAAGACTTGAAGATCCTATAGAAATTTCAACAACATCAGGATGAAACAGAATTCATTCGATGGCATTGAATTTTTTCTGCTCGATCCACTACTGTGTTACCATACGTAAACTCCTGAGAGTTCTGATGACTGAAAGCTATTAACATGAAGGTATTCAAAGTCTTAATCATCAAAATCTTTTTAACTGTGATCTCCAACTATACGTCTGTACGTAGCTTTATTGTCTCAGAAATCTACAGATCTCTACTTATCAATTTTCAAATCGTACGTAATAAAGGAAAGAGAATATTATCCCTGGACACAGGGACACATACAGATAGTCGTCCCTGGACATCAGGTATATTTACTCTTGAGAGATCAGCAATAAAACTTATATTCATGAAATTTTGAATACAAGTGTGTGAGTCAACAATATTTAAATTTAACTAAGTACTCTGATTCATTTATACTCACTACACTGCAAAGTTGATTTATAACTACAGTTCAAAATGCCTTCGCACTTGCAGTGATCGTCATCAGCTGCGTCGAGTGGTGCTTTCACTAAAACAATCCCTCCTCCTTCTGGGGATACTCCCTTTCCGGGACGGCTATCTGCATTACTTCGGGAAGGGCCCAGAACGACGTCCAGTTAAGGACCGTTGTCTACTCTCCCACGTCTGGGTACGCCATATTTGAAGCCAGCTTCATGCTATTGGCTCGTCTTCTCATGTTTCATTCCGTTGTATTGTATCAAGGTCGAACTTCTTTCTGCGGAGTACATATTCAACGTATCTTCTCACAGCGTTCCATTTCATCTCACTTTCGAGCATTGCGTTCACAATGGTGTCGGGTGTACAATGGTTCACCAATTTGATCCATCAACATGTTCTTCTCGTCTTGCCATTTAATGCAATAGGAAGAATGTATGTTTCAACGTCGTCACTCATTTCCTCGCAATAAATACAGCTAGGATCAGTCACCTTGCCCATACGGTATAGGTATTTTCGGAAATAACCATGACCAGAGAGAAACTGGGTCAGAAAATAGTTAGTTTCCCCAAAGGTTCTCTGTATCCATGCCTCTATAGATGGGATAAGTTTACAAGTCCATCTTCCGCGTGTTTCCTCGTTCCATCTGCTTTGCCATCGCCGTAGTGTTTGAGATCTGAATCTGCGCTACTAATGGGAAGATTTTCCCTCTTCATTCTCCAAGATTTTCTTCGCTGCAAATGCCTACAGGTCAATAGGTATCTCACCGGCGATCACTAGGACTGCGGCGCCCGATACCGTGCGGTAGGCCGAGGCAACTCTTAATGCCGCTGTTCGCTGCACCGCTGCTAATATTTTCCACTTAGATTTAATCTCCAGGGCATCTCCCCATATCTCGCTTCCGTATAGCAATATCGAGTTCGTCGCCGCCATAATCAATTTTCGTTTGGCCTGTGTTGGCCCGCCAATATTTGCCATCATCCTGCTTAGCATGCCCGTTAGTTTCGCTGCCTTGGTAGCTGCATGCTGTATTTGGGCCCAATAATTAAGTCTGCAGTCGAGCCTTATGCCCAAATATCTAACTGCCCTTTTTGTGGCCAGTGACACATCACCTATCTGCATATCAATTTCGAGTGGGATGTGAGCCATTGTCATCAATATGACCTCAGTCTTGTTCTTTGCGAGCTCTAGACCATGATCCTCAAGCCATATCTGAGTCCTTATCATGACTCGATTCAGTTTTCTCCTGGCATCCTCAAAAGACAAAGAGCAGCAAGTCAAGACAAACACTCAACCTTCTAGTGAGGTTTTTAGTGTCCGCACGCGATTCATACTTATTTTGTGATTCGTGTTGTTATGTTGAGTTATGGTTCGATGATATTAAAAGAAGTATGAATTCGTTTAAGTTGCAGAAATTATGAGTATGATTCGATTCCCCTCATCTTTTTGAATACTCATTGTTAGTCTCTGCTACTACCAATTAACCAGCATTCTGTAAATTCTTTTAAAACCAGTTGGCTTTAAGAAAAGTCTTCGTCTCCGTCACTTTTCAAACTGCCCCTAGATAAAATATCATCTGCCTGCTTATTACCATAAATTCCCAATTAACTCTGTAATCAAATGGTTACCGCCTGTGTTTTAACCGACGAATACTTAGGACTTGAAGGTCTTAATCTGTTTTGGAAATTCACTTTAAAAAAGATCAAAATCGTGTGATTATTTGCTCCATTTAATGAAATTCTTTTGGAATAGCAAATTGATTTATAACTGCTATGAAAACTACTTGCATGAACTGTTAAAACAAAAATACAAGAGAAGGAAAAAAAAAAGAAAATTCCCACACAAAAATTGATTTCAATTCCTTTTTTGGAAGCAACAATTCCAATGGAATTTACAGGCATGATTCCCATTTCTTTTGTAACAATATGAACGGCTTCTCACCCAATTTTCCTTTTATGTTGCACCCGTTAATTCTAAACTAACCAGCCAACCATTCATCCACATCCATCGTCCATCCATCCATCCATCCATCCATCCATCTAAGAAATCAATGACCTAAAGTTCAATTCGTAATGATTTTTCCCCCCCCCTCCTGGTAGCCTTGCTTGCTTACACTAACGTTGTGATAATAGAAGAAGAGAAAATTGTTTTGCAACATCTTGTTAAAGACGACACTTCAACGTGATATTTTTCGTATTCCAAGCACAATTAAATGTTGTTGCTGTTGTTGTTGTTGTTGTTGTTTCTGTTGTTAGTTGGTTGGTTGGTTGGCATTAATTTAAAACTGAATTATAAAAAATTAATTTCAAATACATTTTAAATATGAAAAGTATGCAACAGCAACAACAGCAACAGTAACAACAGCAACAGCAACAGTATTTGAAGCATTGGAGCACCAAACAACAATCAAGTGCAACACCAATGCCGCTACACAACACAACAACAGCGAGAGACCAAAAAATTAAAAAATCAAGAAACAAGATTCATTCGCGTTGAATGTTGCTTTTCCAAGCACTTTACGAAGAGCAGACAGAGGGGCAGATAAATAAATGCGAGAGATTTTTTTTAGTTTCCTTTTGTAACCACTTTGAAAATAAAACAACAACAACAACAACAACAAACAACAACAACATCGTCATACAGAGAAATAGAAAAAATAGAATTTTGATGCTATGAATTCCAAAAGAGTAGACACTTCTGATGCTGCTGGAAAGAAGAAAAAAAATCTCCTCCTGTTGTAACACGATAATAATTGCAGCAGAACAGAAACGATTTTATAGATACTCAGGCACAGAAAGATAGAAAGAAAGAAATTCTTCTTCAAATATTTTTTTTAAATTTTTTTTTTGTTACAAAACAGAACGAAACACGATTATTAGAGAATTGTTAAGACCCATACACACACACACACACACACACACACACATAGATACATATCTAGTCTGCGATTGCCAAACGGGACTACAATTGTAGGCTTTGCAGATGAGATTGCCATAGTCTCGGAATCTGCGGTCGGCATGCTTTAGGGCGAGAAGAAGGGCCCAGTGTACTAGAGGAAGAGCGACAGGGGAAGCCGAACGGGCTTCGTATGAGGATCTTAGGCATCAACTTAGAAGAGCCATTAAAAGGAACAAGAAACTATCCTTTCAGCGGATATGCCAAGAAGCTGACATAAATCCTTTTGGGACGGCTTACAGAGTCGTCTGCAAGAGAATCGGCGCTCAGCAACAGCCTAAACTAGGCTGTCCAGTTTTGCTACAGGGAATCATTAGTACATTATTCCCACGAGGCCAGCCCTACACTTTTATAAGTAGGGATACGGATGCCAATCATACCATCCCTGAGGTAACAAGAGAGGAGGCACTCGCAGCATGCAATGGAATAGGAGATAGAAAAACACCGGGGCCAGATGGAATCCCAAATAGGGCACTTAAGGCGGCTATCCGGTTCAGACCTGATATGTTCGCCAAGGTGTTCCACAAGTGCTTCGTCGAGGGTGTTTTTCCACGTAGATGGAAGAAGCAGAAATTGGTTCTCATTCCAAAACCTGGTAAACCACCAGGGCAACCATCGTCATATCGGCCCATCTGTCTACTTGACACAATGGGATAAATACTGGAGAGGATAATATACAACCGACTACTGAGGCGTGCCGAGGCAGGAGGAGCTCTCTCGGACCTGCAATACGGATTTAGAAAAGGATCAGAAGGGTAGTCGATATTGCAAGAGATGCAATAGAGGGCGAAAGATGGAGATTTGGCATCAAGGAATACTGCGCGGTTGTCACACTTGACGTTAAAAACGCGTTCAACTCAGCGAATTGGAGGCGGATTATGAGAGCCCTCTTTAACATGGGTACGCCGCCATACTAAATGGAGATTCTGAGCAATTACTTTCAGGACAGGAAGGTAATATATCTAACGGATGAAGGAGAGCAGGAATACGTAGTGACGGCGGGTGTCCCGCAGGGCTCTGTACTTGGCCCACTACTATGGAACATAATGTACAATGGAGTACTTCGACTGCGATTGCCAAACGGGACTACAATTGTAGGCTTTGCAGATGACATTGCCATAGTCTCGGTAGCTAAGACGGTACAGGATATAGAGGAGAAAACTAACACAGCGATTCGAAATGTTGGTGCATGGCTGGATGAGGCAGGTTTGACACTCACTTGCTGCACATAAAACGGAAGCCGTTTTGATAAGCGACCGGAAGATAAGTGGAGAAGATGAAAGTGACCGTTGGAGGCACAGAAATCGAATCAAAGAGGGCAATAAAATACCTGGGAGTGATTATTGACGACAGATTGAACTTCAAGGAGCACGTAAATTACATCGGTGAAAAGGCATCTGTAACGCAGGAAGCTGTGGCGAGGATGATGCCAAATATTGGAGGACCAGGTCCATTCAAGAGGAGGATAATTTCAGCGGTAGTAACGTCGATAATGCTATATGCTTGCCCCATATGGTCGGAGGCAGTCTCCGTGGGGTCGACAAGGAGAATACTGTCCTCGGTGTATCGTCTAAGTGCGATTAGTTGGCTTCAGGACAGTGTCTGATGAAGCGGTATTGGTATTGGCAAAGACAATACCAATAGACATATTGGCGGATGAGATGAGGCGGATATACTTCCGTCGTCTTGAGAGTCCAGGACGGACAGCGGCTATAAAAGCGGAGGAAAGAATGACTTCTATGCACAAATGGCAGTCACGATGGGAGAGCAGTTTAAAGGGAAGATGGACATTTCAGCTTGTCCCATCTATAATCCCTTGGATGGAGAATAAACACTGCGAGCTGAATTATTACGCGACACAGTTCCTAACTGGTCATGGATGTTTTAGGAAGTACCTGCACAGATTTGGACATGATACTTCCCCTATATGCCCCAAATTGTGTAGACGAAGAGGAAGATGCGAAGCATATTCTAACATGCTGCCCCAGGTTTAGATGGCCCGGAGAAAATAGATTAGGACCAAACCGGCTCATGGAGGAGCTGTTGAATTCTAGGACGCTATGGAGCCAATACAGCCAGAAAATGGCGGAAGTAATGATAGTACTCCGAAGGTTGGAGGAACGAAGACGAAATTTGAGATAACGTGTTAAAGCTTTCGAGTTAATCAGCCCCCCGCGAAGTAATACCTTACGGCAGTCCCGCGGGGGGGAGAAGTGGCTGAATGTGTGTAGGGGGTGGGTTTTAGTACGTAGGCACCAAGGATAGGTGAATCGTGCATGCTTTTGTCGGAACAAAAGTATCTTTAGAAGATTTACCACCTCCGGCTCAAGGCAAAAAAAAAAACATATCTAGTCGACAACCATCATCATCATCATCATCATCGTCAGCATCAACGACAACAACAACTATTGCCAACTACACTTGACAAATGTTCCTGTTGCAAGAGGAACGTTGTTGCAATCGAAGGTAGAACGGGAGAATGAAAAAGAAAAACGATCGAATTGAGAATGAAAATGTTGCAGGCAGACAGGCAGTAACAACGACAGTTCAAGTATTTCAAATACAAAATGATTTGATGGAATCGTTCGTTTCTACTGCCTTGTCATTCTCATTGACTGTCGCGAAAAAAAAAAATAGAAAATTTTCAAACCAAAAAAAAGAGAGAAAGAAAAGCAGCTGAAAGATGTTAAAAAGTTTAGCAAAAAATAATGAAAAAAAAACCAATTTTTGAAGAGCAACGACTACGAAATATGAAAATATATTCAAGCGACAGCCAAAGAAAATTGTTGGTAAAAACAAATTGCAACATTGTTGCAAAGGAAAGGTCTTAAAGCAAACCTTAGTTAGTAGGTATGACCAGTTACTAAACTAGGTAGGGAAATAAAAGACCGCTAATATTAAAAGTATTATGCTATTGGTGCCGTGGTTAAGTAGTGTGTGCTTAGTAGTAAAGCCAGGCTTGAGAGGCCATCAAAACAAAATATGAAAAGTTTTTTCGGGATTCTGCCGCAAAAGAAATAAAATTGCCATGAAATTTCTCATAAAATCTGTCGTTCGAGTCGACTTAAAAGTCCGTATCATGATAAATACGCACAAAATAATGGTGTGAGAAACTAGGTCAATGGACTGATGGGTTCTAATGACCAATATGTAGGTACCCTATGCTCTTACCAGTCGCAAAGTTTAATAAATGAAGCTACATATATCCTTGACATCAATGGATGATAGCCAAATAATCTATATCAGCCCCTCGCATGAGATGTTCACTAACAAAGAAACTAGATAACGGTCTCCTCTTCCTACCTTTTCTACCTACAACACAATGACACGTAAGCATGGCTACAGTGATTAAGATGATGCAACGACCAAGTCCGAGTAACTGGTTGGTGCGCTTTCTAACGATCGAGGGCCAAGTGAGCCTAGCGGTAAAGCACGACTTCTCATTGACCAAGGATAGGTTGGCGTTCCGAAAGAATTTTCGCGCAATAGCCAAATTGACCGAGGTAATTGGCATCCTCAAGTCGACTGAAGAGGATTCCGGAAGGAATATTGCAGTCTGGAATGTTAATATAACCAGGGACCCAGATTAGTGAGACACTGAAGTGCCTAGAAAGAAGGTTGAGACAACATTCCTGAAGCTATTCACAACGCTCGACAGAAATCTTATGGTGGCCTGACTATCAGAGAAGACCGAGGTGCGGAGATCCATTGGGCGGCCCAGTAAATGACATTTACCTCCGCCTGAAACACGCTACAATAATCCGGAAGTCGGAGGAAAATCTTCAGGTCCAGTTTCCCAGAGTAGACTCCACTAACAACCTGTATTCGGCATGGAGATAATTGATGTTCAATTGGGCCACAGGATCAACCTTTAAAATAGAGCAGTGACCAGAAGGGTAGATGCGCCAAAGAGATAGGACATTGAGTCTAGCCGCAGCAAACTTAGCTATCTGCTTAGCGAGAAGCACAATAGGTAGTCAGTTAAGCATTGCGACCTAAGGATTTGTGGGGGTGGTGCGTAGAGAACCAGTTATATAAATGATGCCAATACATTCAAAGGCTTAGGTTTCTTAAAATGGCGTATAATACATACTTCGCAAATATGGCATACAACACTCATGTAAGGGCTAATGCCTTGAAGTATATTTTGAAACAAAAGAATTATAAAGGACCCTCAAAAAGATCTAAAGTATCGCTGATAAACTTGTATAAACATAGGCATGGAAACATTGCTTTGATTTGATTGATTTATTTCTTTGAGTGTATTTTACATTTTATATACCGACAGGTACTTTTTAAAATACATTTACAACAACAACAGCAACAGGAACAGGAACAACAAGAATAAAAAATAACAATACAAGGCTTAAACAGTTTATAAATTAAATTTGTGAATAGACTTCTGAACGAACGGAATAAATTTCTTCTTCTACTTGCATAATATCAAGGGAAATACAATACTTATAACACACACACACAGACATGAATTCAATATTAAAATCAGGAATTTAGTATTGAATTCAAACAGAGAAATGTGTACTACATAGTAATGTGTATACAATTATTAAGAAAATATTTGAAAGCAGAGAATATAGAAGAAAAATATGCTAAGAGTTCTAAAGAGTAAAATTCAAGAAATATGATGAAAATATTTTCAATATTTATTTAAATTTTCTTCTTAATAGCAATAATTATCGATTACATTGTATCGATTATCGATTACATTGTATCGCTTATCGATTACATTGTATCGATTATCGATTACATTGTAATTCTAGCAATTTAAAATTTAAAAAAAAAACAAAAATTATTTTTCCCGTCGAATTCACTCTTTTAAGGATCTGTAAAGTTGCTTACTTATTGATTACTTTGTATCGATTACATTCTAATTTTAGCAATTTAAAGTTAAAATAAAACAGAAATTATTTTTCCCGTCGAATTCACTCTTTTAAGGATCTGTAAAGTTGCTTACTTATTGATTACTTTGTATCGATTATCGATTACATTGTAATTCTAGCAATTTAAAGTTAAAAAAACAGAAATTATTTTTCCCGTCGAATTCACTCTTTTAAGGATCTGTAAAGTTGCTTACTTATCGATTACTTTGTATCGATTGCATTCTAATTTTAGCAATATAAAGTAAAACAAAAACAGAAATTATTTTTCCCGTCGAATTCATTCTTTTAAGGATCTGTAAAGTTGCTTACTTGTCGATTACTTTGTATCGATTATCGATTACATTAAAATTCTAGCAATTTAAAGATTAAAAAAAAAACAAAAATTATTTTTCCCGTCGAATTCACTCTTTTAAGGATCTGTAAAGTTGCTTACTTATCGATTACTTTGTATCGATTATCGATTACATTGAAATTCTAGCAATTTAAAGTTAAAATAAAACAGAAATTATTTTTCCCGTCGAATTCATTCTTTTAAGGATCTGTAAAGTTGCTTTAATAAATATTGCCTGAATGAATAATTCTATGTCCTACTACGTCTGTGTGTGCATGTTACTAAAGATTTAAGCAAAAAAAAAATCGAGATTATCCTCTCTTGAGTATCAAAAAGTATGAAAAGTAGGGAAAAAAAAGAAAAAAATTTTGAAAAAATGGAAATGAAAACACAGAAAATCCTCAGCATCGCAAATATAAAAACAACAATTCCTATCCAAAAGTATGTGCACGCGTGCGGAACATTTTATTTCTTTTTGTAATTCCTTCAGATTTTCTTACTCTTCCACTGCTGCTCAGCACTTTAATGCTACCAATTCAAGTACTTTTGGATGTATGGATGTGTGTGTGTGTGTGTGCGTATGTGTATGTAAGTACGTACATATTGAATAACAATTTTTGTCGATTTCACCGTTGTTTTCTTCTCTCCTGTAAATCCCAAAAAAAAATGTTTTTTTTTTCTTTGGAATACAACAATAACAACAGCAGCGACAAGTAGAAGATTTTTAAGCAAAAGTTAAACAGAAAGCTACAACAAATACAACACAACACAACACAACATAACCTTTAAAAATAAAGAGGAAAGAAAAGAAAAAAAAATAAGAATTGAGAGAAAAAGTAACAACAAATGTAAATAATATTACAACAGCAACAATAGCAATAGCGAGAGAGAGCATTAACGACCAAAAATTGAAAAAGTTTGAGTACGAGTACGACTGTGTTTATAAAGTAGAAGAAACGGAATTCTAAAGATGGATGGATTTGTAAGTGTGTGTGTGTGTGTGTGTGTTTGTGTACTAAATAACATCAGCCTTAGTAGCAGCACCAACAGCAACAGTAATAACAATAACAACAACAACAACAACAACGCATATAACAGAGTCACCACGCCCTTTTGTACCATTGGTCCTTGAGGGTAGAAAAGAAACATCATAAGAATTACGTGTGAATAAATGATAGAGAACGAACGATAATACAAAAATAAAAATGAAAATAAAAAAACACACACAAAAAAAGAAAATGAGAAAAAGAAAATCAATCCAACACACTAACTTTCAGAGTGTAAAATATCACAAGAACGACAACAACAACAACGGCATTAACAGCGGCAAAAAGGAATCAAAAAAAATTTAAGAAGAAGAAGAACAAAACCAACGACAACAAAGTATTTCAATATAAGACACACACACATGCATGCCCCTACGTACACTTTAACAGCACACTTTCAAGTACAAAGGAAGCAGGGATGAGGAAAAGTAAAAGAAAAAATCTGAACTTAAAGCAAAAAACAAAAATAAACAAGAGAACATACATAAACAACAACGTAAAGCCAAAAAAAATTACTCAATAAAGACAAGGCAACAACAAAAATAAGAACAACTACATACCTATACACATACATGCATACACAAAATAAATCAAGTATCATAAAAAGATGGGTGGCAATAATCAAAGGAAAAATAACAACAAAAACAAATTACAAAATTAAAAACAAGAAATAATGAAATCTTTGTAAAATTGTAGAACTCTTTTAACAGCTACTGCTACTGCTGCTACTGTTGTTGTTGTTGTTGCTGCTATTGCTGTAAAACTATAACACTTCGTATGATGGTCGTTTTGTGCCGTTTGAAAACAAAAAGAAACGAAATAAAAGTATGTACTTGCAATTGTTGCTGTTGGTGTGCCTTTTTTGTTGTTGTTGTTGCTGATAATAAAGAAAATGATGACAGAGTGACGCGATGATTGAAAAGAAATTTCAATGGAAGACTTCGTTGTTTAATATCGTTTGTACTTCGTAGACGTAACACACATTCACTTGCATTCAAAATTTATTATTTTCGTTTTTAATTTACAAGTGTGCATGGGTGTGTGTGTACGTGTGTTTGTTTGTTTAGACTTTAAAGCATAGCCCTTTCTTTTCTTTGAAGTTCTTACAGTCTAGGCCATCTTATGTGCATCGATAATTTCGTACAAAAAACGAAAACGAAAAAACAAAAACAAAATCAAAGGAGTAGGTAAGTATAGTAGAGTGCTTGTCGTTACTGTTCAATAATTCGTGCCGGCTGCTCTCGTATTGTAGTTGCCAACTCATTTTCATTGCTTTAATATTTTCTTTAAAAATTGCAGTTTTTTTTTTCTTTTATTCTTCTTCTCTCTTTATTTATTTGCATTTTTTAAATATTAAATTTTGGCAACATTTCTTTGCTGCTTTTGTTATTGTTGTCAGCATATTAAAACGTTAAAATTATCAATTTTAAAGTGATTTAAACAGTCCGTCTGTAGGCAACTTTACACTTGAAATCATTTAAGATTAATTACCAACAAGATTTTTTTTATTATTTTTTTATCGCTTTTAATATCCATATTTGAAGTCTTTTTTTATTAATGAATTTATTAAATTGTTTATTTGCTTCTCTCTCTTTATAAAATCTTAAGTTAAACACCTTCTTTATGTACATAATTAAACAGACTGAAAATATTTCTGTTTTTTTCAAATTGTAACTAAAATGACGTCAAAAACAAATTAGATTTGGAGTTGGGTTCAAGATTTAAATTTTAATCAATACATAATACAATCCTTTAGTAAGGATTACGAACTAATTTATCACACCACTGATGCTGTGTAAGTAAATTTTATACACGAGTGGCAGAACCTACAGTTTGGAGTCGACTCCGAACGACAGATATCTTTTGATACATTTTTTCGCTGAGTTTCTGCGTGGGTAGTGTGTTGGCTTATTAGATGAAAGGCCCGGGTTCGAATCCCAGGACAGACATCACAACGAAAAATATTTCTTCGGCGACTTCCTCTCAGCAGATTTCTGGCAAAGACTCTGAGAGTAAAAATTGCCAGAAAAGCTTCTCAAAAATCTGTCGTTCGGAGTTGACTTTAAACTGTAGGTCCCGCCACTCATGTATAAAATTAACGCACACAACATAAATGGTGTGAGAAGCTAGATCGTAATCCTGACTGAAGGGTTGTAATTGCCAATTATGTATGTAATCTGCTGACAGGAAATCGCGGAAGGAATAACTTTTCATATTTTCGTTTTGATGTCTGACCTGGGGTTTGTACCGAGGCCACACTACCTACTAGACCACGGCGATTTCATTTTAAATTTAAAACGAAGATATTTAAATGTATTTCATATATAATCCTACAAATAATTATTGCAACGACTATTAGATCGTCTATGTGGTAGACACCTAAATGAAATTTCTTCTCCAGCATAGTTCCCAGCAATCCATGTTGAAATATGGACAAATGCGAAAAAAAATGTTCTTCAAGGTTAACGAATTTTTAAAATTTCTTTAGACAATGACGGCATTATGTTCCCAATGCCTTTAACCGCTACATTCACATAGAGAATGTATTTCTAGACATAAGGTAACCCTGTCATACTAGAATTTGCCAAAGTACGAAAAAAGAAGATGGAAATGCGTTGTAATAAACCTATATACATACATAATTGGCCATTACAACCCTTCAGTCAGGATTACGACCTAGCTTCTCACACCACTTATGGTGTGTGCGTTAATTTTATACATGAGTGGCGGGACCGACAATTTAAAGTCGACTCCGAACGACAGATTTTTGAGAAGCTTTTCATGGCAATTTTTACTCTCAGAGTCTTTGCCAGAAATCTGCTGAGAGGAAGTCGCCGAAGAAATATTTTCCGTTTTGATGTCTGACCTGGGATTCGAACCCGACCTTTTGTCTAATAATTAAAAATACATCTATGAAGTTTTCAATTACTTTTTCTTACTGCTTAAAGATTTTCATCGTATATTGATGGTAATTTGGTAAAGAATAATTTACTATAAATTGCTTTCCTAGCACCGAGAGTTCTTTTCTTATGCATATTGTCTAAGCAGGATGAGTAACAAGTCGCACATCAGACATTATAGAGCGGTTCGGCCGGTTCGGTCTCCAAACAATTACCGCATAAATATTACGGATTGTTTCTATCTCTAACGAGTTACTTGGGTTCTATTTGTGCGCCTATTTAGTGTATTTAATTAAGGCGTCCTGTACGCGGAAAACTTTCAAATCTGGCTACTTGCCGGTAGTACTTAAGATCCTTAAATGGCTCTCTGTTTCTTCATTTTTTTTTTGCGAGATATTTTGGGATAATAATAATCACGTCATAAAGGTTTCATCTTTACATTACATTTACTTTACATTACTTTACATAAATTGACATTAGTTGGCAACACTGGATTACATTCCATATTTACCTACAAATATTTCTATTGTAATTTGTTTTTGTTCTTATTTTCTGTTACATTACAAGCAAAATCGTTTGTAAATTCGATTTGTTCAGTGAATATTTAAATTTCCAACGATTGCGAGTTTTTTTTTTCAGCAAACTGGTCGGCTGGTTGTTGGTTGGCTGTTGTCGCATGGCCGATTGGTTGATTGCAGAACTGCGATAACCTTATCTGGTGTACAAAACTACATGAAACAAGTGACAACAGTGAAGTGTCACGAAAGCCATAGAATTTTATGGCTCAAAGGCACACAAATACATGGCAAACTAAGTGCAACAATAATAGCAAGAACAGCAAGAACACAGTGTAATTAATAAAAACTACCTACTCATTTATAAAGGGTGGCCTTATACGAGGCGTTTTTGAAATGTTACAAACAAAGAATCACATGCTATGGGCGGTGCACCCTTTAGAAACAAATCACCAAGAATACTTACTACCTTCCTTTATACGTTTTTTCCTTTGTTTTGTCTTTTATAAGAGAGGCATACCGCCATGAAATAAAATAAAACCGTCTAATGCTTAAAGACTGTGACGTCTTCCTTGTCTTTGCCAGCGGAAATGTTTTCATAATGCATTCCGCCACTGTTTTGGAGTCAATTTCCTAAAAGAAAGAAAAGGAGAAAAAAATTACGGAACTTTTTATCCAAATTAAATGACAACAACAACAACAACAAAGAGAGAGAGAGAGAGAGAGAGAGTCAAAGTAAACGAAACATTTATACGAATGAACAGCATCAATGAAGCAATTGAAGATGGAACGAACATGTGTTTGTAATTAAAGTTTTTAAACTGCAACAACAGCAAACAGATTTACATGAAAAAAAGCATGCTTATGTTCGTGTTTTTTATTTTCTTTGTCGTTTATTTTCGGCAAACAACTTTACGCAAAAGAGTAATTAAAGCAGCGAAAGAATAAAAGAGAGAGAGAGAGAGAGGGAGGAAAGAGCTCCATTTTCTTAGGTTTTTTGTTTTTTTTTTTTAGAATTTCTTAAATTTTACAAGAAAATATGGTTGCATGTGCATAAGTAACAAATTTGTACTCTCTAATCATGTGAAAATTTGTACACAAAGTTACAAAAGTTTGCGTACCCTGTGAAAAACCAAAAATTATAAAATTTGTAATTATTGTTCGATTGCATCGTTTTTAATAATAAAAAAACTTGAAATTTAAATTTTTAAATTTCTTAAATAACCATGAAATAACATAAATATTTCAATTGTTGCTTTTGTAAATTATACTGTGAGCGTCAAAATAAAGTGTACAAAATATTTTGTTATAATAAATCCTCTATGTTATGCATTGGATATAAAATTAAATTATAAATTTTTGTGTTTTTTGTCTTATTACATTGTTATTTACTTAATTCTAAAACAACCACAAAAATTTTTTTTGCAATAGCTTAAGTAATTAATCAAAAATAATATCTAGTCCATATTTTACGCGTCAAAATAAAGTGTACTGTAAAAAGTTCCGTTATATTTGGTTGTTTACGTCTTTTGTATTCTATTGAAATGTTGTTAACGTTGATTTTAATTAGTTGCAATCGGCAGAGTAAAAACTTTTTGTGAAAAGTAAATTTTTAAAAATGGGTAAACAAACTTCCAATGATGTTAGAGAACTTATATTAAAACTTCGCGATGAAGGTAAAACTTTTCGTGAAGTTGCCACTATTATCAATAGAAGTCATAATACTGTGAAAAAAATACTTGACAAATACAAAAAATTCGGAAAAATAGAAAATCTCCCAGGAGCAGGCCGACCAAAACGTTTGAATGAGGCTGAAGTAAGGTCTATAGTGCGTGATGTGAAGAAAAATCCATTTAAAAGTGCTGTTAAAATATCAGAGGAAGTTGCAGCAACAACAGGTACTAGCGTAAGTGCCAGTACAATACGACGAGCATTACATGCAAATGGGTTATATGGTCGATTCCCACGAAAAAAGCCGCTAATATCTACTGTTAATCAGAAAAAACGTTTCGATTATGCAAAAAAATACGAAACCAAAGACGTTTCTTTCTGGAATAATGTCCTTTTTAGCGACGAAAGTAAGTTCGAGGTATTCGGCCAGAAAAAACCCGTAAACGTATGGAGAACTAAAAATAATGAGTATGCCGAACAAAATTTAATATCCACGGTTAAGCACGGAGGGGGTTCGGTGATGGTGTGGGGATGTATGGCGGCAAGTGGAGTTGGAAGTTTGATTTTTATTGAAAGTGCTATGAATAAAACTGATTATCTGAATAATTTGAGAAACAATTTGCCAACCAGTGTAGAGAAATTGGGGTTGCAAGGCTCTTGGATTTTCCAGCAAGACAATAATCCCAAGCATACCGCAAATATAGTGAAAGAATGGCTACTCTACCGCACTCCTAAAGTACTGGATCATCCTCCCCAATCACCGGACTTAAATTAGCAATAAGGATATGCTAAAATCCGTTATAATGGAAGAGTGGCAGAAAATTTCATCTGATGTAACAAAAAAAACTTGTAGAATCAATGCCTCGAAGACTGAGTGCAGTTATTAAATCAAAAGGAAAAGCAACAAAATACTGAATCTCCTTTATTTTTATGGAAACAAAATGTTGTACACTTTTTTTTGACGCCAAAAAAATGGATTATATTTTATTTTTGTTTTATAAGTTTAGTCTAAGTAAAAAACTTTATTTTATTTTTTAGAACTAAGAAGAGAATATAACATTGAGTCATAAAAACTTAAAATAGTTAATATAGTCGTATATTTAAAGACTGAAATAAGAACTTTATTAAAACAAATGCTTTTGTACACTTTATTTTGACGCTCACAGTATAATTAAACTTATGTGTGTGTGTGTGTAAACTTTTGTAACTCAGTGTACTTTAGTATATGAACTTTTTTTCATATAGAATTGCATTTGGCAACACCAATACACTTCCGTTCTCTAACAAACAGCACTTGATCCACTCATTAAGCAATTTATATGTGTTTGTACCATATGCATATGCATGTACATATGTGTGTGTGTAAGTTTCATTATTTATTTGTATATGTATGTAGTTTATGCTGAGGTTGTTGTTGTTGTTATGGTTGTTTTACTACAATTAGTTGCAATTTCGGTTATCATTTAAAACACGTGCTGTGTTGACACTTGTAAATATTTAATTGACGGTTTCATTAATGTTCGTTTGCTGGTTCGTACGTACGTTCGTTCGTTCGTTTGTTCGTTCGTTCACTGCATTGCCACGCTATGCCACACATTGTTTCATTGTCGTTGCTTTTGGTTGTTGTTATTTTGTTTGTAATTTTTTGTTTTCTTTTTTTTCCAACACTTTTTTTTTTGAATTTGTTGTAGTTGTTGTCTTAAACGACGAAAAACCAAAAAGAGAGCGAGAGAGCGAGAGAAGGCTATAATAATCGCTTGTAAAGATGTAAGAAAGAGCAATTTATATTGGAGTTGTTTATCGGTGTTAAAACACTTACACAAACGTACATACATACGTACATAATAACTTTGCCGTTGTCCAATGTCTGGTGTTTCGTTTTTTTTTCATGTTTTTGCTTTCGGTAATTGATGTAATGTGTTATAACAACAATAATAACAACAACAGCAATAGCAATAGCAATAAGACTAATAAAGAAACAAACAAACACAAACAAACAAAAAAAAAGAAACTATTTTTGGTGTTAAATTTTTAAATTATTTATACGATGGCTGTTGTTGTTGTTGCTGTTGTTATTGTTATTGTAATTGCTTATCGTTGAGATGTTATGTTTCGTGTAAAAGCAAAAGAAATTATAAATACTCTAGGCAAAGAGAAAATAGACTGACTTATTACAGTTTACAGTTAGTTTTGTTTGTTTAAAGAATTGTTGTTGTTGTTTTTAAGGCTTTAATTTTCAATTTGTGCAGTGCAGTTCATTTGTCATTTTGTTTTTTTTCTGTAAAGTTTTGCTTGTTTAAGGCAATGCCGCTGTTTGGCAAAACAGTTTTTGGTGTTAAAATTTAATTATGTTTTCCAACTTACGCACACCATACCACACATGTTTGCCTTTAAGAGCGTATGTTTTTAAAAAGTGCCGAGCACAAACTCCTTAAGGAATGTTGTTGTTGTCAAATCAAAAAAGACTTAAGAAATGTCACTCTAAATAAAGATTGAGACAGACTCTCCATGTTTAGTTAAAAACGATCTTTAATTTGTCATTAATTTTGTTCATTAAAAATCAAAAAAAAACTAAAACCAAACCCAAAACGTAATGCAAAGATGGAAAAAAATGGATTTTTATGTCACTTAGCCACCCGTTGCATTATAATAGCTGTTTATTAGCTGTTTGTAATCAAATAAAGGCCTATTTAAAAACATTATATTCGTTATGTACCAGAGATCAGCAATGATACTCATACTCATAATTTCTGATACTTATTTTAATCTAAACGAACTTCTCTACTCAGATTCAAAGCTTGAAGTGTACTCATCATGGTTCTCATCATACTTAACATTACGTGTGATGTTGTTTGATTTCGACTCTCCATAACTCAACATACTTATGCACAAATCACAAAATAAGTATGTATGAGTCGCATACGAACACTGTGTTTGCTCCAGGGATGGAAAATTGGCACAATTGTACATTTTTTTAAGCACTATTTGGAAGTCAAAAACACAATAGCACCTCAATACTTATTTAGCATTATTGAAAAATGTTCTCTACTTTATTACATCACTCAAATATTCTGTCTCATCAGTGTATAAGATTTTTTGTTTTCGTTTCATTTGCATATAGAAACTCGTTGCTAACTTGACATATAAGAGTTATAGAAGGGATATTATCCGTTCCACCACATTCATCTGCAAACGTAGAAAGAATATTTTCATACCAAAATTTAATAAAAATCAAAGGGACAAATGGACTGTTTCCTTTGACTGTCACTAATTCAATCCAAACAAGGGATTTATTGAAGTCTCATTTAATTAGTGTTGCTACAATTTTGAAATAACAAATAGTTTACTGGTACAAAATTTATCACGACTAGTGATTTAAAATTTAGATCTCATAAACTTTTTTATTCCTTTATAGCTAAGTATTAAAGTAAGTTATTAAATTTACCTATTATAAAGTGCTTTTCATAATCATAGCACCACCAGCATTTCAAAAATAACAAGCAATGAATTGTCTTCAGTTCATATTCTCTGATGAAAAAAAGTGGACTAGCGATACTACTGTCGTGACCTTAGAAATTAAAATTTTGGGGAGATAGTCTATTGCTGGGGGGTTATTTCTTTAAGTGGTTGCCTCTAATTTCAGTTTCCATCTACGCGAATGTATAGTACAGAGTACATTACTGTTCGTAGCTGTAGTTTGCTCCTCTTCTTAAGAGAAAATAATGAAAACTTATATTTTACAACAGGACAATGCCAGAATTCATGTCAGCAGATAGAGGATGGAATGGTTCCGTAAACAATCTCTTGAGGTTTTATCGTGGCCCGCTTGCTCTCCTGATATATGAATACTATTGAAAACGGTTTTCCCAAACGAATTCCTCATTCTTGTCCGAAGATTATACTCAAAATAACAGACAATTTACCAGTGCTGAAAATTTGAAATTAAAAATGATCGAAGAGTGAGTGAAAATAGACGGAGAAATATTAAATAATCTTTATAAGAATATCAAGGACCGAATATTTACTTTTATAAGGGGGGTATACAAAGTTTTAAGTATAAATATTTTTGGTAAATAAAGTTTCTTATTGAACAAAAATGATGAAACTCGGGCTATAATTTTGCAAAGACTGAAAACCTTAATTTTTATATTGAAGGCAAAACTGCGCAATTTAAAAAGTTTACTGTTATTTTTATTCTTTTACATTAATACTAAAATACAGAAAGTAATTTAGTACAATCGGTCTGAAAAAAGTACAATTTTTTGTGAACGTTAGTACAATTTGTTAAGACCAATTTCCCATCCCTGGTTTGCTCTGCTTGCTGCTCTGTCGTTTTTGCTTTTGCTAAATTCTAATGCAACAACAACTAATACTCTAAATCAGTATCCCCCTCAGGTGAAGACCATCTTCGGCTTTTTACACACATGGGGCACGAATATCAACAATGTTCGTAGAAAAGAGCGTAAAACTGCATTCAGTTGCTTGCCAGCTTTGAAAGGAAAAGGTTTATGACGCTTTTTTCAGGTTTGAATTATACACCCAAAGAAATATTACAGTAGGATTCAATAATATTCAATGAGTTGCACTAATAACAATGAGAAATGATTTCGATTTTTGGAAGAATATTTGTCAAGTTAAATATGCAGTCTTTAGGGAGTTGGTGTTCTACCTTTTTTTGTGTACGTTTTATTAAATATTAGGTTACACTTGAAAATATTACTAACAATTTTCCTCTGGGTTAAACACATGCCTCTCACAAATACACTCACATTTTTAGTTATTTATGAATCTAAATGAGTAGATTTATGAATCAGTGAGTACGAATGATTCAGATTACATAGTTAAATTTTCATATTGTTGAGGCTCATTTATATTCAAAATTTCACGAGTGCTTATAAGTAGCTAAAAACGATTCGTTGCTGACCTTTGGTGAGTATGCTGTTCCGGTGCCCAAATATTTCTTCAACTTCAATGGCAAAGTTCAGTGGGGTACACTGAGATTTTTTGATACGGACAATTTTCGGCCTGTTTTACAAGACAGTTTCGTAATGTAGTTCAGCTTATTCTGAATTTTGGAACAACCATCTGTTTATAGGACCTTTCAATATTACCAGAATGTGGCAATTCTTTAAACTTAGGCTTCAGCGCCCGAGTTTTATAGCCAAAGATTGTTAGCTTACTTACTTACTTAATTGGCCATAACAACCCGATTAACGGATTTCGGCCTGCCGCAACACATCCTTCCAGGCGCTTCTGCTTCTTGCGCGCCTACGCCAATTGGTCACACCAATCGATGACAGGGCTTCCTCTATTTGGTCCTTCCAACGGATACAAGGTCGTCCTCTTCGCCGACTTCCGCAGATCCCCGCATCAAATACTCGTCTCGCCGGAGCATCCTCCTCCATTCGAACGACATGGCCGAGCCAGCGCAGTCGCTGGATATTAATACGCTGTACAACGTCCATGTCGTTGAGGAATCGGATGCGAAAATCATCGCCAACTCGCACTGGACCGAAGATCTTACGTAGGACTTTTCTCTCGAATACTCTCAAGGCAGCTGCATCAGTTCTTAATAGGGTCCATGCTTCTGCACCTTAAAGAAGCACGGGTATGATGAGCGTCTTGTAGAGTATTAGTTTCAATTGCCTATTGAAACCATAATAGCACCTATTGGCAAGAGTAATCCTGCGCTTGATCTCCAGACTGACATCATTTTCGGTGGTAACAGCGGAGCCAAGGTAAATGAATTCCTTGACTGTATCAAAAGTATAGTTATCGGCCGTAATTTGTGAATCAACACGCCGCACGGCTCTACTTGTCGATAACATATACTTCGTTTTGCCCTCATTTACTGCCAGACCCATCTTCTTAGACTCCCGTTCAATAGCATTAAAGGCAGCAGTGACATCTCGTTTGGTACGCCCTATGATGTCGATGTCGTCAGCGTACGCAAGCAACTGGACACTTTTGGATTGTTAGCTTGCTAGTTGTAAAATACCATCTACCATCTCTGTAATGAATTCTCATTTAGGACACACACTTTAGGACTTTTAATATTTTATGTTCCAGCCGTATTAAAACTGAAAGTGGCAACCAAAAATGTTTACCGGTTTCTGTTGAAGCATCAGCAAAAAATATGTAATTCTTCTTCTTCTTTATTTCTGATTAAAATTTTCTGCATTTTATTTGTATCGTTTCTTCTCCTTTTGATTTTATAAAAGAAAACAAAACAAAAAAGAAAATCAAAAAAAAATATGTTTTTGCCAGTGCCACAATTTTTTTTTCCCATTTGACCCTTTAGCATAAAATGTGGAAAACAAAACAGAAACAATCCTGACAAGCTAAAGGACAAACCCTGAACAGACAAGACACACACACAAAATCCAATGATATTTAAAGCCTTAAAATGCGTAGAAGATGAAGATGAGGAGGAATTTAGATGTTTTATTTGCAGCCACCACAGTCACATTTACTTTGTCTTTATAGGGGAAAAAAACAGTTAAACAAAGACTCTCTGTATTTTTTTCTTATTGTTTTTTGTTTTGTTTTTGATCAAACAACTTCAATTCCATAGAATTTTTGAACATTAAACAAATGCAACAGAATCCACCAAATCTAACCAACCAACCAACCAACCAAGTCAACATAAAAATGTTTTCAAATGAAATGAAAAAAATCTCCTAATTGGTCCAAAATTCCAATCTAACAAGCTGGCTGGCTAGCTGGCTGACTACTTGCGTTCGATTTTGTTTTGTTTCCTTCCAACATCGCTCCACCATCCAGCAATTTCCATTCAATACAATCAATTTTTTCTCTTCTTTGCTTTTATCGAATAATCGAATATAAAAGTGACTTTATTTTGATCGTTAGGGCAACCAAAAATATGTTCAAAATTATTCTTTCTTCCTCTTCTTCTTTTTAACAGATGCTGATCACTGTCAAATTGTCAAATACTGATTATTACCCAGGCCTTGGTAATCAACGTTAGTGCTTCGCATTTAAATATTGTGGCATACGCCACATAACCTTGGATCCCAGATTCCCTACTCAGCGGTTTCTACTGCCCAATAGCATGTGATCAACAGTAATAACACCGTTTCCCAATTTTCTTCACACTAGGTATCAACCGGAGGTTCTACTAAGGAAGCGATTTAATGTCCTGCTATTCATCCTTGCCACATCAAAATGATTGTCTGCACAGTAGAAGTCCAGTGTTTTAGTTTCTCTTTTTCTCTCGTTTACCGGGTTCAAACTTTTTCATTCTTGTACCAAAAACTACCGCTCATGTCCCCAGATATGGTCCTAATCCATCTGATCCATTCACTTTTATTCACAGTAAATTTTTTGGATGACTTGCATTGCCCACAGTAAAATTATCGATAACTTGTATATTTTACAGTAATCTTATCGATGACTTGCATATTTTACAATAAATTTGTCGATAACTTAAGTATTTTACAGTAAAATTACCGATGACTTGTATTTTCTGTAATAAATTTGTCGATGACTAGGACATTTTACAGTAATTTATCGATAACTTGCATATTTTACAATAAATTTGTCGATAACTTAAGTATTTTACAGTAAAATTACCGATGACTTGTATTTTCTGTAATAAATTTGTCGATGACTAGGACATTTTACAGTAATTTATCGATAACTTGCATATTTTACAATAAATTTGTCGATAACTTAAGTATTTTACAGTAAAATTACCGATGACTTGTATTTTCTGTAATAAATTTGTCGATGACTAGGACATTTTACGGTAATTTATCGATAACTTGCATATTTTACAATAAATTTGTCGATAACACGTATTTTACATATTTTATAGTAAAATTACCGATGACTTCTATCTTATTTAATAAATTTGTTGATGGATTGATTTTTTGTACGACCAAGACCAGTATGTCTCGCATATGTGCCCAGAATGTAATGTCCAGTAATGACTGTGACAACTAACTGTAAGCGCGCTCCTTTGGAGTGCATTATATTTGAAATCGCCTATACGGCAGTAAAGGAATCTATTACATTAATTGCTGAGATTGCAAGTCTTTAATGAGGGTTTTCAATTTAGAAAAGATTCCCAAAACCTGGATGTCTGCACCATTATCTGGTCAATTCTTCGTTGGCTCTGTAATATCCCTGAATGCCACTCACTAATGCTCCAATACTTTATGTGTTGGAAAATTCTACCACTGTCTGCCATTGATTGAGAGATAAAGACTATCACAGTGTAAATCCTATAGACGTTGGACTAGTATTAGCTGTCGAACTAAAGACTATCACAGTGTAAATCCTATAGACGTTGGACTAGCATTAGCTGTCGAGCCTTTACAGTTGAGGTCCAATGGGAAGAGGCTGGAGCTTTGTTTTTTGTATAAAATAATGAATTTATTTCTACCGTAGCTCTTTAAAACGGGATACGTACATTTTGAGTTAAATCATATTTTTTTGGTTGCCCTGTTGCGATCACTAGTTGCGTTATTTTATTTGTTGGGTGAAAAGAGAAGTGATTTTTTTGTATTGATTTTGGATGTTTTTGTTTGTTCGATTTTGTGTATGTGTGTGTTGTGTTTTTCAATAACATTTTTGGCCAGACATTTAACAACAATCCGGCGTATTTTAGCCACCACAGACTGGCAAAGCAAAAATGGAGAGAAATAACAAGCATTTGATGCTGCAATCCTAAACCAATCGAATTCGAAACGAAACGTGTAATCGTGTGACCAAAAATGAAAACTAAATTTACCAAAAAATTTAATTTTTTTTTTCTTTAAATTTAAACAAATCGATGAAAACACACACACACATACTCACTCACAGATCGAAGACACATAAAATAACATTTTGCGTTACTTTTTCTTCACTTCATTTTGTTTTATTACGTCGTTCGTTAATAATGGCCAACCAAAGAAAGAAATAAAAAAAAAAATCAAATTGAATTCAACAACATTTTTTAACCATTTTCCAACAAAAAGTCTTTTTTCATTTTTTGTTTAGGAAAAACGTTTGGAATTGTTATCGAGAGTCGGTCGTTTTATAAGGATTTAGCAAAACATGCATGTTTTAATGTTTCTTCCATTTTGTTTTTTTTTTTTTTTGTTAACCATTTTGTTTGTTCACATTTTTCATTTCATTTTTGTTGTTGTAATTTTTGAAATACATATTTTTGTTGTTGTTGTAGTATTTTTTTGCAATTAAACGAAACAAATAAAACAAAATTTACAAGAAATACTTTTTACGGATATTTTTCAACATATCTTGAGTGTGTTTTTTTTTTTCGCGATTAATTTTTTTTTTTAACAATTTTTTGTAAAATATTTGCCACCACATTTGAAGAGACTTGCTACATACAACGATCATCATAACAAAAAAAGCCTTTTAAAAAAACGAAACAAATAATGAACGAACAAAAAAGGAAAAAAGAAATTTTTTGTTTATTTTGTTTGTAAAACAACAACAATCAAAATTTTTGTGTCAATATTTTATAAATTATTGAAATTGAAATGAAAAACAAAAAGAAAACAAATAAAAACGATGAATGAAAATGAAAAAAATAATTAAAAAAACTTCCGGTTTCATTTGCAGTGAGTAGTGAGTGAGTGGTAGGTGGTACAATTAATAACAACAACAACACACACATAATAATTTTGTGGCACATGTTTAGTTACAAGTGCTTTTTAAAATTAGCAAATAACCGGGTACGTACGGTAAATAAAAACAATAAAGAAAAAACAACAACACTTTCTTTATTTATTTACGCACGTATTTGCTTAAATCTTTGCATCTTTGTCATTGTTATTGTTGTTGTTTTTTATGTTTAATTGCATGCAAATATTGCAATAAAATCAACCCCCTTCACTTTCTATTCAAAATATTTCTTTTCTTTAAATTTCTTCTTCTTTCTTACCCCGTTACGTTATTTTACTGCAACACAAACAACAACAGTCTGACTGATGACATGGATAAAAAAAAGCGTATCAATTTCATCTTTATTGCATATTTTTGGGGTTTAAAAAACAAAACAAAACAAAAAAAAAAACAAAAATTAAAAATGGCTGCCTTCAATATCCTTTCTTCGTTTGTTCGTTCCCCTTTACTACTTTACCTACCCCATTTGAGTGAGTGTGTGTGTGAGTCTGCCTGTTTGTGATTTTCACGTGCTGCCATCACAATGCAAAAAAACATATAAAGTTGCCAGATGGTTGGTTACCTATAAGAAAAACGCTTAAAAGCAGATTAACTTGCGTTTTTCTGTTATTTTTCCTTTCTGGCAACACTGGTGTTAGACAAAAATTCGTTTTGTTCGTTCACGTTCTTACTAAAATAATTCGCACATTCTTTTTTCGTTTCCGGTTCATATAAGTAGAAATTAAGCGCTGTTTGTTTTAATGGAAAAATTTATGCCGCGTGTGTGTGTGTGGTTGTTGTTCGTTTGGTTCAGTTGTTGTTGTTGTCTTGTGTGGATGGTGGGGGGGGGGGTCTGCTCTTCTTCGGTGGTGATGGATGGAGGGAGGAGGAAATTGTGGAAGAGAAGGGGGGATGGAGGAGAATGAGGAGAAAAGGGAAAGGAAGGTGAGTGAGGGGGGAGAAGGGGTGGTCGTGTTGTGGGCGTGCTACTTGGAGTTTGGGTACGACGAACGAGAGGGGAACAATAAAAAATAGAATTTTTTTTATTTTTTGTTGTGGTGAGTTTCTAGTGTGGTGAATTTTTGCAAAGTGTGGTGAATTTTACCAGGTGTGGTGAATAAAATCGAAACTCACCAAAGTGCCGTTATTCGAAATGGTACTGTATTACCATAAATCAATGTACTATATACAGTACATTTGTATGGTGCATGTCTAGAATAAGTAATTTTCACCTCTTTAGCAAAGGCATTCACCGACAGCTCTGGTTACAATTATTTACTGCATTACCAACAAAGTGTTTTGTGTTTGGATTAAGGATAGACACAGCAAATATATCTGTTTTTGTGCAGTTTGAGAGCCATAGCCTATTTTAATGTAAATGCAATTTGCTAACACTTAATTTTATATAGTTACTAGTTGACAACAGATGGCACTGTTCTAATTGAGGTTTAAATAACATATTATTTCACAATATAAATTTGTAAACGTTAAATACGACTGCTATAAATTTGTTCCCAAAGTTTAATTTAGTTTACGTGACTTAATTGCTATTCATCGAAAATGCACTGCCTTATCGTCTTACACGGAGTCATGGAGTTAGTCAGGATTACGACCTAGTTTCTCACACCACTTATGTTGTGTTTGTTAATTTTATTCATGGGTGGCGGGATCTACAAATTTGAGGACCTTTTCATGGTAATTTTATTTCTTTCGCAGAGTTTTTGCCATAAATCCGCTGAGAGAAATATTTCTTTATATTTCGTTTAGTTGGAGATGCCTGACCTGGGGTTTGCACCGAGGCCTCTCGTCTAATAAGCCAACACAATCTACTAGTAACTATGGCTTATCGCGTCCCAAGATAGTAAGTACTAAGCAATTAGAATTTCGAATGATTATTATGATGATCAAGCAAATTGTACTCAGTAGGATTATTATTGAGCAGAAGGAATTTGAAAACATCTCAGATGGAATTGGATTAGAATAGGGATGAACACGTGTAATTATAACTGGAGCAATGGGAATCTGTTCTACAGCGGGGCAGGAGTATTCACTTTTTCATCTTAGCTTTTAATGCACAGAATGGCTTGGCTTTTAATGATCAGGTTCTATTACCCAAAATATTCAATTCCTCATTTCCAACTACTCTATGATGACTAGGTAGTCATATAATGCCTAACGTACATACACCATGTCTGGAGCAATTGTTAATCGCCTTTTTCACCTCCAGGACGGTGTTTGGTTCAGTATTTCTGGATCATATTGCCATAATTGTCATTTGGCTATTGCTGAATGAAATTTAAAACCCTGTATGTTAAGTTTACGAAATGATTACTAACTAACTAACTAGCCCAGATATAATACATTCACTGAGGTCCCAGTTTTGATAAGATGAGAGCTCTGCATGTATGTTAAGTTTACAAAATGATTACCAAGCCCAGATCATAGGTGCATTTCCTGATTGTATCACCGCTTGAAACCCCGTATTATAAAAGGAATGTGTAGGTACCACCACAATTTGTCGTCCGTCCACTTATGACATCCGAAAATGGATAGATAGAAAATTAATCGGTCGTTTACAAATTTAATTAAACGCAGTAGTTTTTATTTTCTTTCAGTAACTTGTTTTTTTGTTTTTTCATTCATTATATAATTTTTTTTGTTTTTTGTTCTTTTTTTTTATTAATTTTTGTTAATTTTCTTTCAATATTGGTTTGTTGTTGTGTGTGTATATTTTTATAATAGAATATATAATAATATATCGATTCTTTTTGTTTTATTTTTATTTATTTGTTTTTGTTTTTTTTTGTTGTTGTTTGTATATTTATCAAAATAAATTTTGTATAAAAAATATTTAAAAATAGAAACAAAAATAAAAGAGATTAAAATATAATTACTATGTTCAGACAGGCACTTTTTTTATTGAGTTAATTAATAATCGTTTAATTGTGTGCAATATTTTATGTGTTCAGACACATTTCTTTTTTAAAGCTCGTAAACAAAACAGCTGATTATTTCAACAACAAACATTGTTTTTATTTTGATCGCGAAAATTAGTTCCAAAAAAGTTTGTGAAAGAATGGAAAACAACTCAACGTTGGAAAGGGTCTTACTAGTGTGTGTAACAGGAACGCCGAGCTGTTGCGGTTAGTAGGAATAACTTTTGATTCCAAAGTGGCTTTTCTCAGAAGGATAAGGAAGAAAAATTTGATAATTCTGAAAAGGTTACAGGAAAGAAAGCCCACCATTTTTTGTTTCATTTGTTTGTCATTATAGTTGGCAAATATCAATTGAAAGTGTCCGGATAATAGTAATATGCTCACTCAATATTATAACAATATGCGTATTTATTGAGTAATAATTAATTGAAATTCTATACAAAATATTGATCTCAATAATGGCGTTAATTGCGATTTACTTATTAAAAGTGCCTGTCTGAACATAGTATAAGAGATTGTATTAGAGATTTAAAATTAAAAATAAAAAATTGTTAATAATATTACACAATTTGATGTATACAAAATTGAAAATAAAAAACAGAAAATTTTAAAAACATTTTAAAAAATTAAAACGAATGTAGAGTAAATATGCTGCACTCGCTGTTATGTAAAAATATTTTATTTACCTCATTTCATATACAATACAATTTTATTTTAATAATTATTTCAATAATTAATAATAAATACATACACAGTTTTTATTAGTTTAGTTTTTAATTTAGTTTAGTTTTAGTACATCCTACACTTACTTAATCAATCAATACAATTTGAAATAAATTGGGTTTCTTAACGTAACAAACAATCAAACAAAAACGAAGAAACGAAATTTGTAACCTACAGAGTAGAGAGTCTACTATCACTATATACTATCAGTACAGAGTACAGTAAAACCCCGCTTAATGGGGGGCGGGATACGTTCCAATAAGTTCCAGAGCTAAACGAAACAACGTTAAACGAGGCAACTTAACACGAACATATAAAATACAGTTGGAGTCTTTATTTTAGGCAGACTAACAAAAGATCGTTGGAAAAGATACACAGTATATACACACTGTTGCTATATATAGTGGTTGGTGCATGGCCATTTCATTTGAACGCATATACAGCAAGTATCGTGTCACTACAGTGTGCGATTTACGGGAATCCCAATACTAACGCGTAATACTGAAACAGCATTAAGTGGGGTAGCGTTAAGCGGGGTCTTACTGTATATCATACTTTTACTTTACGTTACAATAAATATTTCATTTTTATTTTTATTTCTTTGTTTTTTTTTCACTATAATTATTTTAGTTTTGTTTGTTTGTTGTTGTTGTTGCCTGTTTATTTTATATTCATAATAATATTTATAAATTGTTGTTGTTTTTTTGTTATTTTGTAAAAACATTTTAAGAACTTTTATGACCATTAAACATGACAACTTTAACTATCAACTACAAGGACTTAGAAGTACTTTTTTTCTCACACTTTTTTCGTTTTCTTTTGCTTTTTTTATTTGTATTTTTTTTTCTTGTAAAAACTAATTTAATTACAAAATTATAATATTCATACTTAAGAAATAGAATTATACAAATAAAAAATTAAATTAAAAATTCATTGAAATTTAATAATAATTTAAAAAATTTATCACTTAAAATTCGATCGTTCACGATTTAAATGCAACTCAAAAATTTTTGCATGAGTTCGTATTTTCGTATTTATTTTGGTTTCTTTTTTTTATTTTATTTCTTATTAATAATATTGTAATTGCAAATTTTATAATTTAATTTAATTAGTTTTAGTTTTTCATAATTTTGTGTTTTAAGTTTTCTGTTTAAATATAGTAAAAGGGGAGATTCCATTGTTTAAGTGAAAGTTACAGAGATAGACGACAGTGACTGTGACAGTGACTGTGACTGTGAGAGTATGAAAAATGAAAATACTTATATTAACAGTGTTTATTCTATTTATTTTTTTGTTTATTTTATTTAATTTGGCATTTGTTTAATTAATAAAAATATATTTCCATATAAAACTAAACAAAATTTTTAAGCACTTGGCATTGGAAATTATAATTAAAAAAAAAAACGTAATTTTTAATCAAAATTTCATTAAAAATTTTCTAAAATTAAATGAAACGATATTACAGTTCATGTTTATACTACAAAATAATCAGTTCCTGATCCTCAAAATTAAAAAAAAAAAAAAAATCAACATCAATTTGCATTGCTTTAAAACCGATAAACTGCATCTAAACTTTATAAATTGTTGTGCATTCAAATGTAAAGTTTGGGAGCACTTAAAGAATAGTATTCCACCTGTTACTTAGTCTCTTTGACCGGGTGTCTGAATCACACATTGCACAAATGAGTCCCAGGGAATTGGAAAATAAAATAAACCCTGGCATTACCTAAATTGAATTGCAATTTCGAAAATTTGCGAGCCAAATGTCGTAAGTAAATTGTATAAACGTTCAAAATTGGTTGCTAAAGGCTATAATTATAAAAGTAGAGAGAGAAACTAGAAGGAATCCTCTCTTAGATTCAATTTACATATGCATTTATCAAGTCTTGAATTAAAATCAGACGTTGACACAAAGAGAACATAATAAAAAATGTGAGTATATTTGTGAGAAGTACAGTATCGGACAAAACATTTGCAACTAGCATAGCGATTTTATAACTAGTTTAAATAAAACACAAGGGGTAATCCAATTCAATTTTTTTTATTACTTAGAAAACAAAAGGAACCCCTCATATGCGATATTAAATAAAAATTATTTTAATTTCTTTTATAGATAGACATTTTTCAAAACTTAAAATAATCATATTCACTTCTTCAGTAAGACAAAACAATTGCAATTTAAAAATATTCCACGGTAAAATATTTGTTTACTTAATATTTCGTAGCGAAATCCTTACTATCTATTACGGCTTTGCATCTTCGTGGCATCGACTCTATTAAATGATTAATAGTAGCCTGTGGAATAGCATACCACGCATTTTTAATCCGATTAAAAAACTCGTCAGCATTTCGGACGTTATTGCGGATCTATCCGCTGTTTTACAATTGACCTGAGATTTTCTATTGGGTTCAGGTCGGGTGATTGAGATGGCCAGTCCATTACATTAATATTTTTTTCCCTAAACTAAGTTTTTGACTACCTTCGGGTCGTTGTCTTGTTGAAACGTCCATCGTAAAGGCATTTCTCACACAGCATATGGCAACATAACCTGCTCAAGGATGTTTTTGTAGGACCATTTATCCATTATTCCCTGAAAAGTATCCACACGCCATGACATGACCGCCTCCATGTTTGACGGTCTTTCCACAAAATTCTTTTTGTACTCGTTTTCCTTTTGGTCGTCTAACACGAGTTATGCCATCACAAGCGATAATGTTGAATTTTGATTCGTCACTGAAAAGAACGTTTTTCCATTGGTTTACTGTCCAGCTAATGTGTTCTTGAGCAAATTGTAATCGTTTCAATTGATTACGCTTAGATATGAGAGGCTTCTTAGCTGGCCGATAAGCTAACAAATCAGCGTCAATAAGACATCGAGAAACAGTTCTTGAGCTTACTGGAATATTTAATTCTTTAACCAATGTTGGAGCCGATTTAAAAGGAAACTTTTTAATCTCTCTTACAATTAATGCATCGGTCCTTTTGTCAGTTTTTCGAGGCCGACCGCCTTTGCTGATAACTTCCACAGACTTTGTTTTTTTAAAACGTGATAAAATTCGAGAAACTGATGATTTATGCACCTTATACTTAATGAATAATTCTTTTTGAGAAATTCCTTGATTGAAAAATCATCAACAATACGTTGTCGTAAATCTTTACCGAACTTATCTGGTGCCATCTTTATCGAAATTATGGCTAATAAATAAAACTTGTATTTTAAATAAAATATTTTTGCAAATGAAGTAAATTGAGATTTTAAATCAATTATCTACGAATTGAAATAAAACAAAACGAAAAATAACGGGTTTTTAAACATTGACAACAGAAACTGTAAGAGTTGCAATTGTTTTGTCGGATGAAAGTAATAGGTGGATTCACATACTATACTGCTAAAATAGCACTTAGCTAAAACTGAACCTAAAAAATGTATTAAGTTATTGCTGACATAATAAGAAACTTGAACTTACAAAACCAAGTTTAAATACCGGAAAGATTCTAAATTACGAATCAAATCTTGTATTATGAATGCTAGTTGCAAATATTTTGTCCGATACTGTATGTGTTAACCCAGAGGAAAATTGTTAGTAATTATTATTTCAAGCAGTTTTCGAACAAATATTGTGATTTTTGATGCCATTACATATTGCAGGTACCTGAAATTCAATATATTTAATGCAAAAAAAAAGAAATTCTAATTCCCAGTTTTTCTTCACATTTTAATTAAAATTTTCTTTGGGTGTATAATTGATATACAAAAAAAAATTTCAAAAAGTAGCGGCAAGAACCTGCTTCACTGAAAGCTGACAAGCAACTGAATGCCTTTTTAAAGCTCTTTTTAACGTACATTGTTGATGTCTGTGTCCTATGTGTACAAAAACCCAAAAATGATATTTTCCTGAGGGGCATTGTATTTTTCAAGTATAACCTAATATGCTAATGCTGTGGAAAATGTACAGCGCCAAATCCCTAAAGACTGTCTATTTAATTGGACAAATATTATTCCAAAAATTGAAATCATTTCTCATTGTAATTAGTGAATCCCATTAGAAAATATTTAATCCTCTGTAATTTTTCTTTGGGTGTATAATTGATACACAAAAAAAAATTTCAAAAAGAAGCGGCAAGAACCTGCTTCACGGAAAGCTGACAAGCAATTGAATGCCTTTTTGACGCTCTTTTTAACGTACATTGTTGATGTTCATGTCTATGTAAGTAAAAATGCGAAGATGTTCGACCTCCGGGGGTTCAAAGGCCAGCCGAAGAGGGAGCTTGAAATCAATAATTCTCAAAAAACAAGAAGATTCAAAAACTCTTTCATACATTTTGAAATAGTTTCTCCTTTTTGCAATGCAACTGCTTTCTTCTGTTTACCAAAAGCGTAGAAATTTAAGGTAACTAAGGGGAAAATTACTTAGCTTTAGATGCTCTATATTTAATACGTAATATTCGACTTTTTTCTATGAAAAAAATTTCGTTAAATTAGTTGCAAATATCCCCATACATGCACAGCATGGATTTTTGGGAACTGATTCTTTTGTAAACTGAAATTTTTCGATTGTTTTTCAAAATATTTTAATTTATTTTAATGATTTCAAATAGAAATGAAAGGAAAAATATTTTTTATTTTCATACTTAACATAATACATAACACTGAGCTTTCTTTTTTTGTTTATTTCCTGTAAATTTCGTGTTATTCATTCGAGATTTTCGACTTTCCGTTTAAGAGTATGTTTTACATTTGTTGAGTATATATTTTCCTTGTCTTTAATTTCTTAATAATTTTTTTTTTGTTTTTTTTTTGTGTTTTCTAAAACTATTCCTTTTTTTTTGTATATTAATTTTATAGAAATCACTAAGACTACTGAACATTATTATTTTTTTAATTTTTTCATTAAATAATTAATTAATTATACATGAGATTATTATATACACATTTTTTTATTTTTGTTTTGTTTGTTTTTATATATAAAAAAGAGAACATTTTTAATTTCGTCGTAAATGGCACAGGAGACATTAACATTATTTTGTTTAAATATTTCGTTTTATTTTTTGTGTTTTTATTTACTATTCGTTGATCTTTTGAAAAAAAGATTTTCCTTTTTTTTAATTTTAATTTCATACGACTTCTTAATAATTTAAGTGTTTTTTGTTTTGTTTTTTGCATATTAATTACCCCTAGAAAAAGTTTGTTACGGTTATTAAAATAAGAGCCTGGGATTACTAAAGATTGTTAAATAAATTTTATAAAAAACTAGCAAACTCGGCAAACTCCGTTTCGCCACCAAATGGGTTCGTTTTATGTAACATTTCGTTTGGTGATTAAAAGATGAAGAAAATTTTTTTTTTGTTTTATATATGAAAAGGAAAAATTTTATTTCATTTCACAACAGTAATGAATTCATTTCGATTATAAAAATGAAGTGTTATTTAGTTGAACTTCTCTAAGTAAATGAAAGTGAATCCCAAGTAAATACTGAATCGAAGCGTTATACGTGTCCGTAAATTATCCGTTTCATTGACGTGCTAAACCACATTTTTTTTGTCTGACGTTAACACAAACAAAGCGGATGGACTCGTGAACACGCAATGTTTAGCTGCCCATGTGAAAAACAATGATTTTCTAAATTTATCCTGCAAAAACTAAGCGATTGGCCTTGCGACCTGTTAATTATCATTGCGAACGCAAGGCGAACTGAAAATTGCAATCGTTTGGAATCAAACGGAAGATCAGTCAGAATCATTGGTCTTCGAGGAATACATACATTTTCACATGCTTACTTTCATAAGTCTTTTTGCCGAAAGTCGAGTACCGTTGCAAAGTCGCGGTGAATTCAAATTACGCAATATCATAATAACTGTACCAACTTTGAGTTGCAAGTTATGTGGTGGAAATACTGGTAACTCCAGAGAGTTCAAAAACTCCGTTGGAAAATTTACGACATCATCGGGATTTGTTATGGAGTCAACGGATTTGTATGTCACCAAATCGCGAGCAATTTTTGATTGAGTGGTGAAATTCAGTGCGTGTACATCATTATTCATTGCTCGTTGACTTAACCAAGCATAATTCTGATAATTCTCACTAATGTTTGGGAAAACATTTTCAATAAGAGCTAATTGAGAGTCTACAAATCGGCAAAAGTCGCATCAACTGGGACTTCTCCGTTTCCAACAGCTAACAATTGTTTGGAAAATTGTGCAGAACTTTGATCATTTTGAAGTTGAACTCTCATATTAGTGGTTAGTGATAATCTTTTTACGTTTTTCCATAAAGGTGATGCCTTCAGGCAAGCATTCAATTCATCTGCAGGCGTTCCACGGGGAATTACTGGCAACGTCTGCCTGAAATCGTCTGCCAACAATATCATCAAGCCGAAAATATTGGTTTGTAGTACATGCTATGCATCAGAGATGGCGCTGTATGTGAAAAAAGATTTTCCCGCTTTTCTGTTGAAATTTTTCCTGAAACCTCACAGAGCCCGAGACCTTTCCAACAAATGCAAAACCGTGGAAATCGGTTCGTGCGTTCTGGAGTTATAATGTCAGGAAGGAAAACCCGACTTATTTTTATATAGTAGAAGATTTAAAAACAAATTTAAAATATTCTAAACTGTACGTATGCAGTACAGAGATTTCTCCAAACTATATATTTGTCCATAAGAAATATTAAAAGAAAGTATTTGAATTTAAATTCAAAAAAAAAAATTCCAAATAAAATCCCAATGTTGATAACATTTTAAAACATTTGTAAGCTTTCTTCTCCGTTTGCTCTTTCTTTAATAACCTGGGGGCTAATTCTGGCAATCGTATACGATCGAATACTTACTCGTACGTTCGATTTTTTTTTAGTTTTGGGATTCTGTCAGTCGATATCGATGAATATGTGTCCACATTTCTAATGACAGCAGTCGATAGCGTGCAACTGTTCGAATGCAATCTTGCGAGTTTTTAATCGCAAGCAAAATACCTATCGAGTAAAGCTTTTTTTGTTAACAAAATATGAAAAAAAAAGAAAATTAAGTAAGAATTTTTTAAAAACTAAAGAAATTTACAAAAGTAAATGGTACCCAAAAATAGATTGTGGCAGACTTTATGGTTAAATATACGAATTTGGCAAAAAGTATATTGCCGAATACTGCACAAGAAAAAGCAAAGGCTAGCAACTTTGGGAGCTGCTTACTACCAAACTTAATGCTTCTAGGCCACCAATAAAGGATGCCAAACTATGCTGCTGGCATAGAAGTTGCTATTGAAGGTCTGAAGAACATTAAAACTTTTGGATCAGTTATCCAAATAAAGAAAAGGGGAAGATTGGGCAGAAGCAAAAGATTGTAGTGATAATATTTTGCAACTACATCATAAAGTAATACATCTTATAACGATTTGTTTATTTCTGCCTGTACACTGTTTGATAGTGAAGAAGTTCATAGCGAAAACATTTGTAATAAAATTTTAAAATTAAAAAAAGGACAGAAAATATAAATTCATTCAAAAATACGATACCTTTTTAATTAGCAAAAATTAGTTTTTCGTTCTCTGAATTGCTCACGACTTTACAAACACATGTTTTTGTTAACAAAAGTGTTCAGTGTTGGAAAACATTTCGCAACATAATATCGATTCGTTAACTATCGACTAACAGAATTAGAAATAAGCCCACTTTCGAAATTTCTATCAACTCGAAAACCATTTCGATCACGACTGCCCGAATTAGGCCCCTGGTTTTGTGTTATTAAATCTAACAATATAAAGATCATAATTTAATTTCGGTTTTTCCTCTTACATTTTACATTAAATAGTTTTCTTTTTTTGTTTTTTCTTTTTTGTTTTTCATTACATATATAGTACAATATAATTGTGTTTTTTGTTTGTTTTTGTTGGTTTTTCTATTCATACATTATAAAATAATAATAAAAAAAATTTTGTTCTCTTCAAGAAAAGGCATCTTAGTAAACAGTTTTTGTTTTTTTTTTTTGTTTTTTTTTGTTTTTGTTTCATATTTCTTCTTCTTCTTTCTAATATTTCCACTTAAGACTACTTTACTTACTTTTTAAATCCATAATGAGCCTATAGTTTCGGTTATAATATCCATCACATCTTGCCTTTCCATATCTTTTAGTATCATTAGCAGTTCGACTATCGTTTGGGAGGCATGGGTCCTTTGACTGGCCCGACACTCCCACAGATTGAGTATTTGTTCGGTTGGCGATGGTTTCGTTGCAAAATATGCAATGTAACGATCTGTATTGAGTTTTTTGGCCAACAAACGCCAGTCCCGTTCATCTTCACGCGGCGGATCCAAGGCGGCGCATATTCGCTTTTTGGTATCACGTGGCAGGTGTATTGTGTTTAACGGTAATGTGGCCTCATTCACATAATTCCCATGGGGATCAATGGTCACAGTACTCTGACGTTCGAGTGATGACTGGGCCGAGTGATTGGTGGGATGTGTTTGCTGCAAGGACAGCTGTTGTTGCTGTTGTTGCAATTGTCGACTTATGCTAAAGGAATGCACTTCAGAATATAAATGATGACTATCACTACATTGAGCAAAATCTACAGTTAAACTATTTGCCGAATACAATTGTTCATTGCGTTTAATAATGAATTCACAGTGCAACACGGAATTGTTCGACAATATATGATTATACGGTATAATCTGTTCATGCAATTCAATTTCATTCTCTGTATCCCACATATCCTCTTCCGAATTGCGCAAACGTATATTCATATTGCTGTTGTTGAGATAGAAGGCAAACGCTTCACTCTCACCCATAAAGGAACCACCAAGTTTCGATTCAATGCTCGAGCATATATCACGGCTATTGGGAAAATCCTTGACTATATAGATACGTAAACTGCAATTGGTGCTGGTGGGTGTAAATTGACTAAACGCTATCAGACGCATTTTCAAAGAGTTCTGTTGCACTGAACAGCCGGCAATTAATTTCGGCTCTGCTACGACCACAAAACGTCCCAATTGCTCAGTCATTATGTAGACATGTTGTGATTCTAATTGCACAAATACGGGCGTATTAATGGTCTCTTCGCCAATGGCAATAATTTTACGCCAATTGACATTCAGATCGTCATGATCATTGTCGGCATAATAAATGAAAACATTCCATAGATTTGTATCCAATAAACAGTGGGGTATTTTCAATATGACCGGCTTAAGGAATGTATAATTACGTGGGGCACAATGTACAATGGTGCTGCAAACAAGTAACGTTTCCGTATTCGGTATCGTTACCCGAGACGTTTCATCGCTGACCAGCATTAAGGAGACATGCTTGCGCATACTCTTGCCAATCGAGTGTTCGGGTATGTAAAGCATTATCTCACCCGCATACAGGTTCAAGGAGCCACCACTACAATTGAGTTGATCGTATGTGGAACACTTAGAGGCTGAAAGGCCACCAATTTTTGCAGTAACATCGTAGGTGGAGTTGGCTGTAAATCCACACAAAGAAAATTAAATTTTATAAACCAGAAGGGAAATATTAACACAATTTAATACTTACAGGTATCGGCTGTAGAGGTATCTGGTGTATCGGTTAGGTAGTCTACACTTAGATCATCTATAGGATTAACATAACTAAAGAGAAAGTCAAGAAAGGAAGTTAGATATTGAATTGAAAAAGTTCAGGGGGAAAATGTATATACTTTGCAGATAAGTTGGGTACATCGTAATGATGTTCCGATATTGAACAGCCGCCATGATGGCTGGGTGGTAAAAAGCGATGTCCCGGACTGGCATAATCATAATTATCATTGGCAGTTTCAATATGCATGCGCATATCCTTCTTACTAATATCGGGTAAATATTTAGGATCCATTACTATATTAAAGGAAAGCATAAATAAATTTTTTACTTCGTTGAGCAGGTGGTATCTAACGACACTTACCCGTTCTAGTCATATTATAGTGTTGATTGACGCGTATACCTTTGCGGGCACAACAAATCAATGCCGCTCCAAAGGCAAAAAACACAGCCGTGACAAAAGCCAAACCCAAATACAGTGTCCAATCGAAATCTGAAAAAAACATCACAAAGGCAAGCAATAAATACACAAGACCAGATAATAATTTTTAAGTCAATTGCTTAATTTAATTGCAATGACTTGATGACAGAGAGATACAGAGAGAGAGAGAGAGAGAGAGTGCGGGAGATTTTTATCACTAGTGTGACCCATTAAATGGCTTGTTAATGTCTTGACGAATTGCCCGAACAACGTTTTGCGAACAACATTTTTGATTCTGTTTTGCTGTTAATCAAACAAAATGATAAGAATCGCAAAGGGGAGAGGGGGAGAGGGATGGTTATATTTGTTTAAATTCTACCCTGTCATTACTACGCGGTAATTAATTTCCCCACAAAAATGTTGCAACATTAAAACCAGATGACATCCAGCGATGCCAAAGCCAAAGCAAAAGCGTAGGCAATAGAGTGCTTGCCTGCCACACATGACGTTGTTGCTGTCATCTTATTTCGCTTTTTCTGTTCGTTTTTTTCTTTCAAAATTACAATTGAAACCAAAAGGATGTTGCTTGTAGACACACACACACACATTGTATATACACACGAGTACAAAGCATGCATAGATGTGTCACAAACACAGAACAAAAGCAACAACAATGGACTTCATCATCATCATTATGGCAGAGAAAGAGAACGGGGAGTGAGAGTGAAAGAATGAACAGCAGCACTGTGCTGATGATAATCACAAGGCTGATGATGGGCACACATAGAGAGAGAGAAATTTGTTAAAAGTTGGTTGTGAGCAAGGAGCACAAACACACACACACACACATACAGTAAGTTACTTAGGCTGGCACAGGGATGGGAAATTGGTCTTAACAAATTGTACTAACGTTCACAAAAAATTGTACTTTTTTCAAACCGATTGTACTGAATTCACTTTTTTAAACTTTTTTATTATAAATTAATAAAAATATAAATGCCAATTCATTTCATTATGTGTAGTATTAATGTAAAAGAACAAAAATAACAGTAAATTTTTCAAATTGTTAGCTTCAGTATAAAAATTAAGGTTTTTAGTCTTTGCAAAATTATAGCACCAGTCTCATCATTTTTGTTCAATAAGAAGCTTTATTTACCAAAAATATTTATACTTAAAACTTAGTATACCCCCTTATTAAAGTAAATATTCGGTCCTTGATATTCTTATAAAGATTATTTAATATTTCTCCGTCTATTTTCACTCACTCTTCAATCATTTTTAATTTAAAATTTTCAGCACTGGTAAATTGTTTGTTATTTTGAATATAATCTTCGGACAAGAATGGGAAAACGTTTTCAATAATATTCATATCAGGACAGCAAACTAGCCACGATAAAACCTCAATAAATTGCTTACGGAACCATTTCATACTCTGTCTGCTGACATGAATTCTGGCATTGTCCTGTTGTAAAATATATTTTTTCATTATTTTCTCTTAAGAAGAGGAGCAAACTACAGCTAAGAACAGTAATGTACTATGTACTATACATTCGCGTATATGGAAACTAAAAGCCGCAGCAACCACTTAAAGAAATAACTCCCCAGCAATAGACTATCTCCCCAAAATTTTAATTTCTAAGGTCACGACAGTAGTATCGCTAGTCATCTGGTCTATCTAAGTTCCACTTTTTTTCATCAGAGAATATGAACTGAAGACAATTCATTGTTTGTTATTATTGAAATGCTAGGGGTGCTATAATTATGAAAAGCACTTTATAATAGGTAAACTTAATAACTTACTTTAATACTTAGCTATAAAGGAATAAAAAAGTTTATGAGATCTAAATTTTAAATCACTAGTCGTGATAAATTTTGTACCAGTAAACTATTTGTTATTTCAAAATTGTAGCAACACTAATTAAAAGACTTCAATTAATCCCTTGTTTGGATTAAATTAGAGGCAGTCAAAGGAAACAGTCCATTTGTCCGTTTGATTTTTTTAAATTTTGGTATGAAAATATCCTTTCTACATTTGCAGATGAATGTGGAACGGATAATATTCCCTTTATAACTCTTGATATGTCAAGTTAGCAAGGAGTTGCCATATGCAAATGAAACGAAAAAAAATCGTATACACTGATGAGACAGAATATTTGAGTGATGTAATAAAGTAGAGAACATTTTTCAATAGTGCTAAATAAGTCATTGAGGTGCTATGGTGTTTTTAACTTCCAAATAGTGCTAAAAAAAGTACAATTGTATCAACTTTTCCATCCCTGGGCTGGCATGCAGGCAGTCAGCCAAGTTTTCAATACAATGATTTACAATAGAATGTAATGGTCTGGCAACGTGTGTGCTTATGTATGGGTCTGTGTCTGTGTCTGGATGGCATGAGGCGAAGATGTCAAGGAATATAGAATAAAATATTGTAGATTTTCAATTTCAGAAACACAACAAACATTCATAATTCCCTTCCCACACTCTGACTCTCTCTCTCTCTCTCTCTCTTCGCTTTGTTGCCACATAAATAATATGCTGATGATGATGTGATGATGTAGTCAGTCAGTCTGCCATCCAGGCATTTAGTCAGTCATTCAGTAAAAAAATTATTTTTTGCCATATTTTTTGTCGCAACAACTATAACAACAAATACAAATACGAATACGAATACAAACGATACATACCATCCTTGCCTATTTGACAGTACTCGCCACGACATTCGGCTGTCTGTATATCTTTTCCACTACACTGAGCTTTAATGCCACCGGGTATGAGGAGGCCGGTGTTGCCAATGTTGCCACTAGTTAGGCTGCCAACAATACCGTTACTGGATAGACCGCCAACACTGATACCCAGGCCGGCATCGTCATCATCAACTAGAATGGAACTGCTGCTGCTACTTGTTGTCGTAAGACATTTCCGCCGTCTTATTTGTATGCATTCGGCTGAACAAGAGCTCCATTCACTCCAGGCCGACCAGCGTCCCGCTGTGAAAATGATAACAACAACAACAACAACAATTAATTTAAAAAAGCCAAGAAACAATAACAATTCAAACAAAATAAATAAAAAGAAAAACTGCTTAAGAAAGAATTTTAAATTGTTTTTCTGATTTTTCTTTCGATTTTTTTCGTTTTTGCAAACAATGAAGTCAACTAAAGACAAATCTTGGCTTAACAATAGAAAAAGCGTAAAAGGAGTATGAGAGATGAAAAGATAAAGGAATAGAAACCAAGAAATTAATATTTTAAGCTCAATGGTGGTTGTGGCATCTGCTCAGCAGAATACTGATGAAGACATGTTCGTTCTTAAAACTTAAAACTCCAATCATTTTTGCGACTAACTGTGCTGGCACTAATGCCACTTTTGCTGCTGCTGCTTCTTTTCTATTAACATACTCCCTTATTACCCCATCCCACCCCACTTTCCTTTTTGGTATTGTGATAATCACCACATTATTGTCATCATAATCATTGCTATTGTCATCGCCATCATCATCATCATTATCATCTGCAACATAATTGTGATTATGATTTGAAGCAGCATTAAATCAAAAAGACTCGACGACTCTTTCAAAGCTTTTCATTTAAGCACCAAAAAGGACTTGCACTCCAACTCCAACTCGAACTCATAACTCCCAGAAGTCCTTTCGCTACTTAAAGTTTTTCAATGATGTACCCAAACGACAACCGAGTGCATAGAACATAAATCCTTACGTGTACGTTTCCCTTTTTTTTTTTTGTTTTTGTTTGTTTATTTGCCTCATGCTTTTGCCGTTTTGTTGTTCGTTGTTGCTTGTTGGTTATTGTTTTTGTTTTTGTTGTCATATTTATTGTTTTATAGTTCATAAAACAATTTCGTGTACAATCACTGACTGAGATAAACACATCGAAAGTATGAAAACAAGGATGAGAGAGAGAAGAGAGGTGGGAGAAGCATAGAGAAATTAACATGTTTTAACAATAATTCCCTTAAACAGCTCAACTAAATACAACAGGCAACAGCAGGAGAATCTTAAAATCTTGCTTACAAGTGGTTTCTTAATGGCTTTTACCATTCCATTCTCCATTATTCGTTGCTTTTTTTCTTTTTGCTTTTTTTTTTGGAAGTAAACTTTTCCATCATAATGTACAAGACATTATAACAATACAAAAACAATAAAAACAATAACGACAACAACAAAAATAAAAACACCAACAAAAAAATTATAATTTATGCAATTATACAGTACAAGGTAAAAGTAAGACAACGACAGCTGTTGTTATAGACAACAAACAGATTTACGAAAACAAACTCAGAATTAATTAAGCGCAGCACAGAGTTAAATGGATGAATGGTAGGAAGGATAATGAGGAGAAACAAAACACACAAAACATTACGTTTTGTTAGCAGAAAAAAAAAGGATTAAGACTGGCAAAGCTAGTCAGGATTTACATTTTAAATATTTTATATTGACTTTGCTACTCTTAAATGTTGGAAATGTTGATAGTGGTAGAATCCTTATAAGGCCCGATCAAGGGCCACAAGATACCTGCAATAAGTGTGGTACGTTCATGTAGTTCAAAGGATGCTCCGGCGAGACGACAAAGAGGATGATCTTGTTTGCGGGTAATCACTGTCATTGATTTATCATTACAGTCCAGCTTGTATACGACCTTGAAGACGTTCAGGCATAATCCAACGGACGTAGCGTCATGCTACTGTTCGCTCGAGCAAGGATTGTGCCATAGGTCCGTACCTGCGGTTCCTTTCGTACTATGCAAGACCAACTGGCATAAGTGCGCAAGAAGTAGAGGCGCCTGTATTAAGACAGGCCGAAATCCGTTAATCGGATTGTTAATGGCCAATTAAGTAAGTGAGCCTAGTACGTGCTTTACCATGTTGTTACAGCAACTTGAAGTCGCCGTGGTCTAGTAGGTAGTGTGTTGGCTTATTAGACGAAAGGCCCGGGTTCGAAACCCAGGTCAGACATCAAAACGAAAAATATTTCTTCGGCGGCTTCCTCTCAGCAGATATATGGCAAAGACTCTGAGAGTAAATAAAATTGCCATGAAAAGCTTCTCAAAAATCTGTCGTTCGCAGTCGACTTTAAACTGTAGGTCCCGCCACTTATGTATAAAATTAACGCACACAACATAAGTGGTGTGAGAAGCTAGGTCGTAATCCTGACTGAAGGGTTGTAATGGCCAATTATGTATGTATGTACACAGCAACTGCTAAAAACTTTAATGACGTAAACCAAGTTGTGGGATGGGAACTCAACGAATCAGTATGAGAAAAAAGTTGCTACCCCGCCTCGGGCGTGTCCCCAAGTTTAAAGACGACTGCGAATGAAAAAATATTGGAGCACCTCCTATCCATGGCAATTTTATTTAGCTCACAGAGTTTTAACTAGAAGGCTGCTGCGAGCAATTCCGTCAAAGTATTGTTGCCAAATCAGTTCCATCATTTGCTTCGAAAGGTTTTGCATTTTTCCAATTTTATCTCTAGTGATTATCTAGTTATGTTCCACTACCACGGTTCGAAAGAGAATCCTCTGAACTGCCATTTGAATATAGTCTGTATGGTGTACTATTTCTTCTATGTTCCAAAATGGCCACTGATCTTCTAGAGAATTTTCATATATTTTTGGCCAAAAATCGATTTTTTTCAAAATTTCAAATCTCAACTCTCAAAATTATTTCAGCTATCTCACTACCACGGTTGGAAAGATCACTCTCTGGACTATCATTTGCATATCGTCTGTATGGTGTACTATTTCTTCTAAGACTATTGAACCATTTCTTCTAAAACCATTTGGACTAGAGTTTGTATTCCAGTAGGAAACTGACTGTTGGACTTTCCTCAGACGGTCAGACGCTTACTGTGCCACAGTTCCATATAAAATTGGTCTTAATGAACGTATCACCATCAGATGTATGTATATACGTCAAGATTATCAAATATAGAGTGATGATATTCTTTATGGACTCGACTAATCCTTTAAACCTTTAGTTTGGAATCGTTAAGTTTTGTTCATAATTCAAATCATACTATATGACCCGTGCGAATATTTCGCACCGTTAGTTGTCATTTTTGTAACATAAAATGAAAATAATTAATAGAAATTTTATTGAAAGTATAAAAATATTATATGAATCCGTATGAATCCTTAATACAAACAAAAATATCTTTAAACATACGCACTCGAGAAAGAAGCCGCGTATAACTTCCCATGTGAAAAGATCGGTTCTGGTAAATACAATCCTACCTTTTGAAGGGTTTGACCTTATGTTTTGTATATCGTCATAGCCAAAACCCCTTTCACAGGGAATTGTTTTCGTGTCATTCGGAATGGCACAGTTGGATCAGAAGGTGTAAGGTTGATTCGGGGTATGAGTACAGTTTTATCGGTATGAATAATTTTTGCTGATATGATGTGCTCTCCCAAGTTTGTTACGATTAGCTTGGTACCATTTATTAACCCGTATTACTACACTTCATAAAACAAACAATGCCATGACAATAACGACAATTAAGCGACCCTGTTTATCGCACTTGATCTAACAACTACTGCAATTTAAAGTGCATATTAAATATAACTGACTTAGTAATAAACGGCGATATTGCCAGAATGGATTTTAATACATACTATATTATGTAGAACTGCATTACTATTAAGCGACCCTGTATTACCACACTTGAACAAAAACATATAATCATAATAACAACAGTATTATCATGCAGTTCTTTATAAAATATAATTTTTATCAATGAAAATAATAATTTTTCAATTTCTAATTATTTTTCGCAATTAGTGTTAGATATAAGCTTTAAAATGAAATATCATTCATTAAATTTGATGCGGTGGTATGGGAGATATTTGCAACCGACAAAAAAAAAGTGCTTTAGAAATAATATATGATGATTGTCACTTGGCCACGTTCATAATGTTTAACTTGTTTCTCATCTGTTTCTCATATGTATGCATCAGAGTAGAATATTTCAATGTTGAAATGAAATAGAAATCCTTTACCTTTTCAATTCTTTTGAACACCCATATGAAACTGAATAAATTCCCAGAATATTCGTGGCATTGCTTAGTAATAAATTCATTAATTTAACAATAAATTGTCTTCTTCATTCTTTTTTTGGTTTATTTGGTAAACAAATCCCAAAAAACTTTCCCAGAAATCTAAATAACAAAAAAAAAAAAAAAGAAAACATCGTTTCTTTAATCGTTTTTATTAGAAATTAATTGTCGAATGAATCCTTAATAATGATGATGGCATGCATATCTTGTTGTATCTCCAACAGAATGTTTGTTTTTCTTGTATTTTTATTGGATTTATTTGCTTTTTATTGTTATTATTACCGTAGTTGTCTTATGTTATTATTAAACAGCAACGCAATAACGTTACTACAAACGTATCGCAGTCGTAACGTACCATACGTACGGAATTTGACATTAAAACCACCCCTACTTTACACAAGAACAACATGAGATGTGATGTGTTTTAGATAGAAAATATTTTCATATGTATGTGTGTGTGTGTGTTTGTGTGTACGTGATGTTTAACTACATCACGGATGGTTATTTCCACTTAAACATTCTCATGCAACTTTAGTTACACATGCGGGCTTTGATGATGTTTTTCTTTTCCGTTGTTTTTTTTTGGTTCTTTTTTTTTATTGAAAATACTGTTGCCTTTACAAGCATTCCAAATGTTTCCTTAAACCAAAAATTTATTCCATGAAAAATCTTTAGTTTGGTCCATTCATTGCTCTGCTGGTCTATTTATTTGACAATATAACTGCGGCAATGGTAACCCTTGTTGGTTGTTGGTTGTTTGGTGGCCGTATTGTTCATTTCGTTGGTTACGGTTTTAACGCTGCAGCGTTGGTCATCATTGGTATTGCCATTAATGGCGCAAAAGTGAATGAATGCAATGCATGAATGAATGAATGAATTTGATGGCCTCTCTGTGTATCTTGTTTTTGTTACTGTTGTTGTTGTTGTTGTTTTTTTAGTTTATTGCTGATGCTGTCTGTTTCTGCTGCCAATGTTTAGAAAAGATAAGAACCCTTAAAGGATTGAATTCTTAACATAACAGAACATTACTTAGGATTACGGCTTTTCGAGTTTGTTCACGTTATCGAGTACCCAAATTTAAAACATAAAATGACTCTATTTAATACGAAGTCGCCGTGGTCTAGTGGGTAGTGTGTTGGCTTATTAGACAAAAGGCCCGGGTTCGAATCCCAGGTCAGACATCAAAACGAAAAATATTTCTTCGGCGACTTCCTCTCAGCAGATTTCTGGCAAAGACTCTGAGAGTAAAAATTGCCATGAAAAGCTTCTCAAAAATCTGTCGTTCGGAGTCGACTGTAGGTCCCGCCACTCATGTATAAAATTAACGCACACAACATAAGTGGTGTGATAAGCTAGGTCGTAATCCTGACTGAAGGGTTTTAATGGCCAATTATGTATGTATGTTAATATGAAAAATGACATTTTAACAAGTAAAAGATCATCGGTGTCTCCTTTATCCGCAACAAAATTTTAAAATACTTTTCCAGCAATTGTTAAAAATTTGTTGAGAAATTCTACTCCATGCTGAGTCCAAAAGATTAATGGCATCTTATATAGTCAACATCTTAATAGAATTTAGAGATTATAGTTAAACAGCCACTAATGCCAGTTTAGTTATTTTAAAAAGATTCTAGTCCAAAGGCTGAATTAAAAATGTGACCCAGAGGGGGCAAAAACATAGCACAAACGAATCCGTCATCAGAAATCAATTGGGATTTAGCCGGATATGAAGGTGCATTGTTAACAGAAGAGCGTACTGAGTAACCTAAGGCCAAACATAGTTTATAACAAAGTTTTCAGTTTTAAATTTGTCCGTTGAAGTCTACCTTTAACAAAACATTGATGATGGCAGTCATAAAAAATTTTACATGTCATCCATGCAGACTTGAAGAATTTGTAATTCACTAGATAAGTAAAGTTTTTGAAACTTTGTGGACTTTTAAATTTCCCAATTACCCATAAATTAAGTTAAGCATTTGAACAGCCCATGAAAGTTAATCGTTAGTTTTCCATCTTGCAACCTGGAGCACTTTTATCCAGGGATGACAAGTATGTTTTTACAAGGCTAATCTTCACAAAGAGCAATTTCTTCTATTTTTATTTTAAACTTTTCCCTTTCCATACGTTAGTGCTGCGCAGAAAGCTGTTATCTGGAAATTTTGAGAAGGCGCACATCAAGTCTTTATTTAAATTTTTGAAGCCATCCGTCGCTGGTGTTAAAACCACGATCATTTTCTATAATTTCGTTGTGAATTTCTAAAGATTTCACAATTAAAAAATTAATTAAAAGAACCAAATTATAAAAAAGTGTTCACGTTTTAGAATATTCTGTGGAAAAATAAATTTGTTCACGTTTCTGAGGCCTTCACTCTTTCGAAAGTTCACGTTTTCGCGAGTTCACTGTTTTTAGGGCCTTTAAAACTTCAGTGATCTAACGATGGATTCGAGATACTTTACCCAAAAGACTGGTTAAAGCGGCGTCGGCGAGACAAATATTATTTAATTCTTCTTCTTATTAGATATCACCGACAAGGTCGCCGTGGTCTAGTAGGTAGTGTGTTGGTTTATTAGACGAAAAACCCGATTTCGACAACCCTTTAGTCAGGATTACGATCAAGCTTTTTACACCACTTATGTTGTGTTTGTTAACAGTCAAGTATAAAGAGTGGGTGGGTCCTACAGTTTATATTCGGTTCCTAACAACATATTTTCATGAAACTTTTGATGGCAATTTTTTTTACTCTCAGAGCTTTTGCCAGAAATTTGCTGAGAGGAAGTAGCCGAAGATTGTTTTCATATTTAGCTTTTGTTATGAAGTCGCCGTGGTCTAATAGGTAGTATGTTGGCTTATTAGACGAACGACTCGAGTTCGAATCCCAGGTCAGACATCAAAACGAAAATTTGGAAATAATTTTTCGGTGACTTCCTCTCAGCAGATTTCTGGCAAAAACTCTGAGAGTAAAAAATTGCCATGGAATGCTTCTCAAAAAAAATGTGTCGTTCGGAGTCGACTTTAAACTGTAGGTACATAAGTGGTGTGAGAAGCTAGGACGTAGTACAATGGGTCAATTCGACCACCGAGTACTGTACTTGTCAGAATTGACAAGTACACGTCGTCTAACCTAACCTAACCTAACCTAGATATCACCGATAAGGTTTGAACTCTCGATTCATCGTTCAATAAGGCAAGAGATTGGCCTGTAATGCATTCACATTGCAGTGGCCTATCGGACCACAAACGAGAGGTTCTCTGTGAGAAAAACGATTACTACGTAAGTGTAAATGATTTTCGGGAACGAGTCCTTTATGTAATAGGCTAGTAGCGAAAGAATGGTGAAATGCAAAACACGTTACGGCAATTGTTTACCCTACTATCGAACGTTAGGATTTAAATACACATTCTTAGAGAGAAAAAGAAATCAATTTCTCCTAAACGCGGTCTATTTAGGAAGCTTCATTTTAAAGTCTATTGCAGTTCATTACAAATCATATATATTATTTCTAAAGCACTTTTTTTTGTCGGTAGCAAATATCTCCCATACCACCGCATCAAATTTAATGAACGATATCTCATTTTAAAGCTTATATCTAACACTAATGGCGAAAAATAATTAGAAATTGAAAAATTAATATTTTCATTGATAAAAATTATATTTGATATAGAATTGCTTGATAATACTGTTGTTATTATGATTATATGTTTTTGTTCAAGTGTAGTAATACAGGGTCGCTTAATAGTAATGCAGTTCTACATAATATAGTATGTATTAAAATCCATTCTGGCAATACCGCTATTTACTATAATGACGTTTATTACTAAAAAAAGTGAAAGTTGCTTTTGCTATGACGATAAACAAAACACAAGGTCAAACCCTTGAAAAGGTAGGATTGTATTTACCAGAACCGGTCTTTTCACATGGGCAGTTATACGTAGTATTTTCTCGAGTGCGTAAGTTTAAAGATATTTTTGTTTGTATTAAGGATTCGTACAGGCAAAAAGTTAACGATGATCATGTTATTACCTCTAACATTGTATTCAAAGAAGTATTATAAAAGCATTTAAAAATATCTATATATGTATGTATGGAAATATGTAGGATGATATTATGATTTCTAATATTTTTATACTTTTAATAAAATTTCTATTAATTATTTTCATTTTATATTACAAAAATGACAACTAACGGTGCGAAATATTCGCACGGGTCATCTAGTAGAAATTTATAAGAAAATAAATTGTAATTGAGGGATATTTAAATAGCTCTTCTACGAACCATCATAGCATGTACCACACTTATAGGAAACTAAAGTTTAGTAGGCACGCAATACATTTGGTAAAAAGTTTTTTTTGTTTTTTTGTTTGTTCGCATAAATTTTGTCCAATAAATTAAAAAAGAAGATTAATTGTAATCAATTAAGAGAAATTCTTCTTCTTAGAAATGAATTCATTCCTTGTTTTTCTTTCTATTGAAAATATACTCCAGCGACTCCACCGCCTTCGCTACGTTACGTTTCGTTTCGTTTCGCTCTAACGATGTGATGTTATGTTTCGTTATGTTATGTGCGTTATGCGTGCACACAAACAAGTGTGTGTGTGTGCGAGTGATGTTTCCGTAGCATTCCTGTCGATAGTTGGTGGATACAAATCAAAGTGACGTCATTTACAGTGTTCAACTAAGAAAAACAAAAAACAATTCGTTTTTTGGTTCGACTGTTTTTGAATGATGATGAACTAAAATAAAGTGGTAACGATTGAAACTGGAGTACAAAACAGAAAAATGAAAGGAAAGAAAAAAAAATATGGGGGGGGGGGGGGGAAAATACACTGAAATTATAGTGCCGAACTTGTTTTCTTGTTCGTCTTTGTTTCATTGTTGTTATGAACTTTGAATTGGGGGAAGAAGAAGGATGGCTAGAGGAGGGAGGTTATAAGAAATCAACGATAGTACTGTGATGAAGAGTAAATGACAGTGTTTTTATATGGTAGAGTGGAAGTGGGGGGGTATACACTGTTTTATGTCTTTGAAATGAGCAATTTCTGTGATTTTTTTTCCACATCCTCTCCCCCACATTATAAGTGCGTTGCTATTATTGTTCTTGTTGCTGTTGTTGTTGTCGTTGTACATTTGTGATGTTTGATTTGGGTTTTAAAGGAAAAGCATTTGCTGCAAAGGGAGAGGGCTTTTATATTGCTGTCATAGCAGTAACAGAGCAAAGCAAAGCAGAATGACAAATGTAGGGAAGTTCATGATTCCGGGGCAAGAGTAACTGATGCAGGATTCTAAAGACAGCAGCAGGAAAAGGGATCCAAAAGAGTGGAGGGAAGGGGGTGTGTGTGTGTAGAAACAAAAACGGAAATACGCTACACAACTTAACAAATAGTTGTACGTACTATAACTTCCATAGTTGAAATCCATAAATTAGTTTATGGCGGCGAATCGTTATGGCAAAGAAAAAAAAGACCAAAGAAATGCTCGATTTGTTTTCTTTGTTTTGTTTGGCAGCATGACAGTCAAATAGACAGGCTGACAGACGGTCGGACAGATAAATAAAGTGAATCTGACTCAGTTTTCTGTTAACAACAACAACAGCTTTGTATGTAATAAAGAGAAGTGTCCGGGTGAGGAGAGTGGATGGGTAGGAATGCAAGAGGTTAGATTAAGAATAAGTGACTGTAGAGTATGAAATTGAATAAAAACCTAAGAATAGTTAGTTTTTATTCTCTACAATTCCGTTCTATTCTATTCTATTCTGTTCAAGATGATAAGATTGTTTTGTATTATTTTCGATCCTTTATTTGTATTTTCATTTTTCCTTTTTTCTTTTTCTTTTGAGGGTTTAAGGGCCACCATATACATACATATGCACTATAATAACAACGTCAAACAAACTATTCTTGTATCAATGAAATGAAGACGAATAAAAGAATAAATAGTTGATTGAATGAATGACTGACTGAATGAATGTCTGAATGGAATGAAATAAAATGTGTGTGTGTGTGTGTTTTACTAAGTTTTTATGCCAATATCCATCCACTGCTTAATAAAATAATTATTTGCTTATCAATTTAAAGCTTAACTGCGTTCTGCAAAATACTGATACGTTCTGCAAGAGGAATCATTTCAACTTTCCAATTCAATACGCAAACAATTCACATTTGATTTACAAAATTTTTACTATGTTTGTAGAGCATAAAACGATGATGATGATGATGATGACTAAGTAAAGTTTAATATTGTATTCTATTTTTATTTAATGGATATTTTATATTTTATTTATTCTAACTATGATGCTATTTTGTTTTCCCTTTCCCTTGGAATACTTAAGAAATGATGCAATCCCATTGCAGAAAATGAGGGTTGAATTTTCTTTTTTTTTTCCCAATTTTATTAACGTTTCTAAGAAAACGAAAAGCAAGATATACCCAGAATACTAGTAAAAGCTAGCAACGAAAGGAATATTAATGCCTTTGCTTAACTTAATAGATAAAAAATTAATGACACTTTAAAACATAAAAAGACAGAAAGTTTTTATATTTTTATGTCTCAAAATGTGTCTCGCAGCAATCTAAAGAGAAAGAGAGAAAGGGAGAGACTTTAAAGGCAACACTATAAATGGGGGTTTAACTTTACACAGAGATTTTCGTTGGAAGTACAATTCACACATAAAGGATGTGTGGCGATTGTTTTATCACATAGTAAAGCAGAATTTTTGCACAATTTTTCAAACATTTTCGACTTTAAGACAACGTTCACTTTATATGTTCATTTATTTTACGGCAAATTGAAAAAAATTAAATTTTAAAAAACCAAACGAAATTAAAGCCTTTATTTAATGCATCATTTTGTAGCCATTTTGATGACAAAATTTCGCATACTTGTGCTGAATTTTAAACCAAGTTAATTAAAATCCTTAAAGGACTAAACAGCTGATAATTATTTGGTGCCAAACGTTGACCCTAAACCTCTTATAAAACCTTCTAAAAACCTTTCAACTAAGTCCTGAGAGCATTAGGCCAATTAATCAATGCTGGATAGTAACAGCAACAGATTTCGCCGTAGTCTAGTAGATAAAATTCCGGCTTATTAGACGTAAGGCTAGGGTTCAAACCCCGGATCAAACATGAAAACGAAATATTGAAAAAATATTTCTTCAGCGGCTGCATCTTAGCAGATTTCTCTGAGAGTAAATAAAATTGAAGTCGCCGTAGTCTAGTAGGTAGTGTGTTGGCTTAATAGACGTAAAGCCAGAGTTCGAGCCTCAGTATTTCTTCGGTGATTTCCTCTCAGCAGATTACTGGCAAAAACTCTGCGAAAGAAATAAAATTGCCATAAAAAGTTTCTCAAGAAAATCTGTCGTTCGGAGACGACTTTAAACTATAGGTCCCGCCACTCACGAATAAAATTAACGCACACAACATAAGTGGTGTGAGAAGCTAGGTCGTAATCCTGATTATAATTGAAAATTTCTTAAATAAGTTATACAACATGTGTTTTGTAATAGAAGCAGCTCTCAGCTGACAGCAAAACTGCAATCATTAAAGCCTTAGAAGAAGGAAAATCCATGCGTGAAGTTGGACACCTCTTTGGTGTAAATCAATCAACCGTATGTCGGATTAAATCACGATTTTCCTTGAGAAATAGTGTGGAAAGGAAACCAGGTAGTGGTAATCCTCGAAAAACTACCGCTCGCCAAGACCGCCAGATGATTGCACTGGTTAAAAAAGATCCACGAAAGACCGCAGTGGACGTTGCTAATTTCGCAAATGGGAGTCTCTATAGGCGTTTACACTGTTCGCCGTAGGTTGAAAAAGGCTAATTTGCATGCGAGACGACCCGCAAAGAAACCTCTCATCAGTGCAATCAATAAAAAGAAGCGCCTGGAATTTGCAAAACGTTAAAAGGATTGGTCAAATGTACAATGGGCTAAAGTCTTGTGGAGCGATGAAAGCAAATTTAATTTGTTTGGCTCCGATGGGATAAATTTTGTTCGAAGACCGCCTGGACAAAGATATTCTCCAAGATATCAACTTCCAACCGTAAAACATGGCAGTGGATCAATAATGGTGTGGGGTAAGGAACGATATGTTTAAAAAAAATTATTGATTTTACGTCACGTATTTACAGGTGCGTTTTCCCGTGATGGGGTAGGTCCCTTAACTCAAATCGAAGGAAAAATGGTCGCCAAGAAGTGCTGTGAAATCCTTGGAGAACACATGCTTCCTCATCCGCGAGAAAAAATGCGTCCTGGTAGCATATTCGAACAGGATAACGATCCAAATCACTCAAGTCGCTTAGCTCGAAACTTTTTAAGCGACAATGATGTCAATGTTTTGGATTGGCCATCACAGTCTCCCGATCTAAACCCCATAGAAAATCTATGGGAGCTATTAGATCGGGAAGTTAAGAGGAAACATCCGGCAAATAAGAGGCAATTAGAAGAAATTTTGAAAAGTGAATGGGAGAAAATATCCATTAACACATTAATAGCTTTAGTTAGAATAGTTGCACGAAGTCATAAAAAATAAGGGCTACGCCACTAAATATTAATTTTAAGATTTTTTTGTAAGAATTACTATTTAATTTAAATAAACACATTAAAATTTATGCTGTTGCATTTTTATTGCTCCCATGAAATTCGCACTCTTTTTAATAAATGACAAAATAATCTATCATTAATTAAAAATATTTACATAATGTTATTGATAATAGGTATATATAACTGTAGGGATTAATAACCCAAAGAAATATTTTGAACTGGTCACCATTTTTTTAAAATTATCGCACTTAAAGATAATTTTACCCAACGTTGCATTTTTTGTGCTCGCTACTGTATGCTGTAGAGCAGTAACATTTAGTAAATAATTCCCAGATAATCTCATCAACCATATACGAAAACCGATATGACTCGAAGTTTCCGTTTCGTCTAAACGTTAACGTTAGAACCTAAATCTATAAAGCTGCAGTGTCAGAACTATGGATACAAGGTTTAGGTTAGAGGACATGTACTTGCCAATTGAGACAAGTACAGAAATCGGAAGTCTAGTTGATTCATTGTATAACGTACTAAAGGGGAGATGATAATAGGGGAGATAGTGGAAAACAAGAGGAAGTAGGAAAGGTAGAATAAGGAAACAGAGGAATTAAACAGACCAAGAGAGCGATGCACTTCTCAACCAGCTCAAACTAATAATGAATCTATGGATAGCCTTTATGTCGGTACTCGACGCAGAATTCAAACCCTCAAAGAAGCCACTGCCAAGAGTCTTCAACCTCAACCTACTAAGGGCTGGTCAGCTACAGAGGATGTGTTCGATAATCTCCAACCCTTGCAGTAGTCGGATAATTACAAACGAATTTTTTTTGTTACATTTCTTAAAACCATTTTCCCAAAGAAAGAAATCCAATAATTTTCTTATTTGAACTCTCTTGTTTGCAAAAAAAATTAAATTTTTCGAGTACTTACAACGCTTTATTGCAGGCACTTCAAAACCTTCGGTATTTACGATTTGCGTCTCATCTGGGCAAGGTAAACAATCGGCTGATTTTTGTATTTGTGGTCCAGAACATTCAGCACCACCATTCATGGGTATGGGATTATTGCACATGCGTGTACGTTTACGTCCTTGAGCCATTTTACCAGGACATTTACAATCACGCCACGAGGACCAGGAACTCCAACCGCCATTAACTAGAAATCAAATAAAAATAAAATGTTTTCAAAAAAAAAAAAACAAGCCATTAATAAAGCTTCCATTGAGGCTTACCATAGACTATAAGCACTGCCGAGTCAGAATTACGTTTACCGGCAATATTTTCAGCAACACATGTATAATTGGCCATGTCCTATAAGAAATGAATTTCAAAAACAAGAGAGGCATAAACATTAGTTGGAGAATATTTATTAGGATTGATTAGGGCTAAGCAAATAAGAAGTTTCTTACCTGTAAAGTCACCTGACGAAAGGTTAAAGTGCCTGTAGGTGAAACCGAAGGACCATGTTCATTACTTTCCGTTATGGGCACATTATTCTTATGCCAACTAACAGTGGGTTCGGGAAAACCATTCGGTGGCTCACAATACAATTCAGCACGAGTGCCCAGTTCCACTCTCAAAGAGGTTGGCGAGGTTACAAATTGTTTACGCATATCTGTTGTAACGAAAAGACAATTCGAAAAGACAATTCAAAATTAAAAATTATTTTGTAATTGTAAACCGAAATTAATATGAACGCAACACACGCGTCATTTCATAATTATAAAAGAGGGTTAAAAATGAAGAAAGAGAGAGAGAGGGAGACAGACAGAGAATGTGTACTCACATGCAATATTAACAGTGGCCGCTTGACTTTTAACAACACCCCTGGACGACCAGGCATGACATTCACATTTAAAGGGTCCTTTGCCGAAATACTCATCAACGAGATCACGATGTATGGTGGCGGTTACTTCCTCCAAATGCACCCCGGTGTGAGGATCCACGTGCTTGTCGTGTGTTGAGGGTGGGGGCTGTGAACTGCCACTACATTTAAAATGCAGCTGCGCATTATAAAAAAAAAAAATACAAAACAACAAATATTAAATGGATTTCCTGTTATAAACATAACAATAACAATAAAAACAACAAGAACAACAATAATAACATATAACAGTAAACATTATGGACACTTACCTGTAATGCATGAGCGGCTTTACACTTTAACACGGCCGGCCGATTCTTCACCACATAAACACTTTCTGGTTCAGTTAGAAAATAGGGCAGCGTAACACCGGTCTCTGAAGCACCCAATTTGCCAGTGACAAATTCATCCAAAGTACCAGCTGCTCCTATAATCACTGTCTTATTGACAGCACTGTTTTGAGCACCAGCAATTTCACTCGAATGACTTAGGCCCATAGAATCATCATGGAATGTTGCTGAGCCGGGCAATTTCGCTTGATTGAAGACATCTGTGTTGTCCGGATATGCACTATCCAATTCCTTTAGTTTAGGCCAATTGGAGTGTTTGTTGTTGTTGTTGCTGTTGCCATTGTTGCTATCGGATTTGGGTGTTATTTCGTCCATTTCATCGCTAAGGTCATCGAATTTGCCAAAGACATCTTCTTCGGAATCGTTCAACAGCAAAAGCGATGAATCTTTGGCTGAGGGCAGACCTGTCGTACATGTTCGGCATACAATTAAATACAAGAGGATAATATTGGCGATCGTGTAACTACTGCTGCTAATGCTGCTGTTGTTGCTGCTTCTGCTTCTATGGCTGCTACTGCTGCTGTTCGTTTTAAACATTTTTTTTTTGTCTGAAAGTACGAGGCAGGAAGTGTGTTTCTCTTCTTTTCTTTGAATATTTCGTAGTTTCGTTGTATGCTTATGGAGTGTGGTGTTGTTCCTATATTTGCGGTTCTTGTTGTTGTTGTTGTTCTTTTAGCAGTTTAGCTAGAATATTGAATTTCGTTGTCGATTTGTGTTCTGTTTGACGTCCTCTCCTTACTAATGTGGGAATCATTTGAGCATTTTTTTTCCACTTTTTTTTGCTTTTTTTTGTTGTTTTTGCTTTACAATATTCTGTTTGCTTGGCTTTTAAGTTTGTTTGTGTTTTTTTTGTTTTTAATGCGTTTTTTTTTTTTTTTTTCTCAATCGTGTATCTGAAATGAATAAATAATAATAATAAAAACGTTTAAAACATTTTGTAACTCATAAGACGCTCAGTAGTTGCAAAGGAAATTCAATCTCTTCTGGCATACAAATGAATGAACGAAGAAGGTTCTTTTGATAAAATGCAAATTCTTTAGAATCATCGGTTATCGATCAAAGTAGCAGATATTATCGATGATACTTTACGAAACTATTAATTAGCCGCAGCAGTAATGCTAAAACGTGGGCATTCAATTTGAATTTTATCGTTTAACAAAATCGTCTTGCCGCCTAAAATAAAATCAAATCAAATAAAATGGATTTTTAACGATGCTTAAACAAACCATAAGGAGGACACTTTATACAAAAAGTAATAAAAAGTTTACATTTCATTTCTTAACGAAACAACCAAACAAAATACAAAATCTTCTAAAATTACTGGCGAGTTATAAAATTAAAAATTTATTACCATCAAATTTGTTTGGGTCAAGCATACACATGCCATACTCACACAGAACACAGTAAATAAAATTTATTTATGACAACCAATATACAATTTCCACCTATTAAACAAATTTTATAGTCAGTCTCTCTCTCTATAAAAATAAAAAAAAAAAAATTAAAACCCTTTTAAACATAAAATTTCTGTTGTTTCAATTCGTTTCGGACAACAGCAAAACGAATGAAATGAAATTTTACTTGCAACAATGAAAAATTATTGTAAATTCCTTATAAAAGTCAAAGATTTAAAATATAAAGATCCAGCAGCTTAATCAGCTGAGCCATCAATAAAAACGGCAAGTTCTTCTCTCTGCAGTCTTCTGTTAAAAGCTGTGAAAGTGTAAATAAAATTGCCGTGAAAAATTTCCCAAAAATCGTTCGGGTTCGACTTTAAACTGTAGGTTTCCGTTACTCATGTATAAAATTAATACACACAACATAGGTTAGGTTAGGTTAGGTTAGAGGACGTGCACCTGTCGGTCAAGACAAGCACAGTACCCGGAGGTCGAAATTGACCCATTGTACATTGTCCTTAGGGGAGGAAGGAAATGGAGGATATAGGAATGTAGGGAAGGGGAGGGAGAATGGGAAACGGAGGAATGAAAAGAAACAGACACAAAACAATAGAGGTTGAGAGTGCGACTACACTTATGAAGCCCTAGCACCTTTCAACCAGCCCAAGCTGCTAATGAATCTGTGGAGAGCCTTAATGTCGGCTCTCGACACAGAACTCAAGTTCTCAAAGAAGGCCCTGCCAAGAGTCCTCAACCTCAACCTACCAAGGGCTGGGCAGTTGCAGAGGAGATGTTTGACAGTCTCCAACTCCTCCTCATCGCAACATACCCTGCAATAGTCCGGCGACCTAATCTCGCACTGCCCCGTGATAAAACCGACAACCAACCTTAAGCTGGCCTTAACCAAGCCCAGCAGCCACTCTGTCCTCTTGCTGTCCACAGCAGGCCATAGACGCCTAGAAACAGAACAACCCGATCCGTTCCCCATAACATAAGTAGTGTGAGAAGCAAAGTTGTAATCCTAACTAAAGGGAGAACGGATTAAAAACGTTGTTTTCTAATGTAACCAAAGATCAAGGAGTGAGGCCCCAATCATATACTTCCCGATTGGAGAATCAAAATTCACAAGTCAGACTTTAAATGTAATATGTTACTCCATACATAACATACCTAATTGGCCATTACAACCCTTCAGTCAAGATTACGACCTAGCTTCTCACACCACTTATGTTGTGTGCGTTAATTTTATACATGAGTGGCGGGACCTACAGTTTAAAGTCGACCTGCGAACGACAGATTTTTGAGAAGCTTTTCATGGCAAGTTTTTACTCTCAGAGTCTTTGCCAGAAATCTACTGAGAGGAAGTCGCCGAAGAAATATTTTTCAGTTTTGATGTCTGACCTGGGATTCGAACCCGGGCCTTTTGTCTAATAAGCCAACACACTACCCAGTAGACCACGGCGACTTCTTAAGCTACTTAGGTTTTCGTTACTCATGTATAAATTTAATACACACAACATATGTAGTGTGAGAAGCTAAGGTCGTAATCCTAACTAAAGGAAGAACGGATTTAAAAACGTTGTTTTCTAATGTAACCAAAGATCAAAGAGTGAGGCCCCAATCATATACTTCCCGATTGGGGAATCAAAATTCACAAGTCAGACTTTAAATGTAATACGTTACTCCAAGAATTGTTAAAAACGAAGTCAATTGCAACCTTAAAGACTCTTGTGGTTCAGTTAGAGTGGAGTTTTAGTTAGAATTACAAATTGCTGGTAAAGTTATATTGGATTCTGTAGGAAACCGAGTTTTACCAGACCCATAAGCCACAGGTTACAGCATAGAGAACGTGTTCAGCCTGGAGATCATGTCCGAATGATTGGTGTGCAGTTTCATTAGCCCTATCGTATATCTCATGTTTTGGAAGACGAGGAGGCGGTATGTTATCTCCTTCGCAACGGTACAGTGCTGATAAAGAGCACAGCCTTTCATATAAAATCTTTATTGTGTATTCTTTGCACGAAATCTCCGCCTTTTTATGTACTAATCTAAGTTTTCTACATTGAAAAACATGGATTTGCTTCTGTCAAAATGCGTAAATAAAGGCAAAACGTTTCTTATGTTGTTATGCTCCTTGTAGTTACCAGCAAACCTAGTATCAACCTAGAATCACTTTAGCAAACTGGGCCTAATGTGATTTGAATAGAAAATTGGGTAGTGCTCCTCTATAGCCCGTTAGTGTGAACGTTATGACGCAAAAATGCAGCCTCCCTAGCTACCTTCAATTTCTATTAATTTGAAGATTAATTTTGGTTGGTGCTATCTCTCAGGCTTTTTGCACATACAGCACACGAACACCAACAATGTTCGTTAAAAAGAGCTTAAAAATACATTCAGTTACTTGGGTTGTCGTCGCTTATTTTTGAATTTTTTTTTTTTGTATATCAATTATACACCCGAAGAAAAATTACAGTAGGATTAACTATTTTCTAATGGGATTCACTAATACATACATAATTGACCATTACAACCCTTCAGTCAGGATTACAACCTAGCTTCTCACACCACTTATGATGTGTGCGTTAATTTTATACATGAGTGGCGGGACCTACAGTTTAAAGTCGACTCCGAACGACAGGTTTTTGAGAAGCTTTTCATGGCAATTTTTTAATCTCAGAGTTTTTGCCAGAAATCTGCTGAGAGGGAGTCGCCGAGGAAATATTTTTCGTTTTTCTTGATGTCTGACCTGTGATTCGAACCCGGGCCTTTCGTCTAATAAGCCAACACACTGCCCACTAGACCACGGCGACTTCTAATAACAATTAAAAATAATCTCCATTTTTGGAATAATATTTGTCCAATTAAATACACAGTCTTTAGGGGTTTGGCGTTGTACATTTTCCACAACATTAGCATATTAGGTTATACTTGAAGATATGCCCCTCAGGGCAAGATCATTTTCGGGTTTTTGTACACATAGGACACAGACATCAACAATTTTTGTTAAAAAGAGAGTTAAAAATGAATTCACTTTCTTCTCAGCTTCTAAAGAAAAAGGTTCATGTCGTTTTTTCTCAGACTTCAATCATACACCCAAAGAAATATTACAGTAGAATTCGCTAATATCAATGAGAAATGATTTCGATTTTTGGAAGAATACTTGCCAAGTTAAATACTTTGTGTTTGGGGAGTTAGCCCAGTACAATTTTTCTATATTTTTCACCCACTTATACATATTATTGGTTTAATAAGTAGACTTGAAAATATTACTAACAATTTTCCTCGGGGTTAACTCACTCACATTTTTATCATTTTCTCTTTGTGCCGGGCGACGTCTGATTATAAGTCACATCGTGAGCAATGTTATCATGATTATTCGATTCTTTTAAACAAGAGAATAAAATGCTTGAAATGCCCTGTTGTTGAAGGACTTGAAATCGAATTGTATTTTATTTTTGAACCTAACAAATTAGTGAGACAGCAAAGGATACCAATTACTTGGCGAAATAATTTTTAAATTAAATTTAAAAACACCCGACATATCGATTACTGTTTCCAATTCTAATTTATTCTTTGCTTTCAAATGAATTTCCGGATAAGAATTTTTTTCTTTTCCAATTTTTTTTTTTGCCTTTTTTGAAGGGGATTAAAGATGATATTGGAAGCCTTGTAAGATAATGTTAGAATAATTCCACTTTTGCTTCGTCTTCTTCTTTACAAATAACAGCACATTTGAAAAGCTTAAAATGATACATCATAAGTAGACTTCCTCCTTGGGATACACTGCTGCCATAACACATACACATAGACTACAGGAAGTATCTTCTATTCACTGATAATTTACTTCTGCCCATATGTACATACATATGATGTCAGTGTATGTCTACGTTATGTATGTATGTATGTACGTATGTACATAACAAAAGCATACGTCTGTCTAACCAATATCTGTAATTATATCTTTGGCAATACCATGTTCAATACCATCAATATGACATAAACCTTCTCAAAAATATATGGACAGGGATTCTTAAGGTCAACACTCAATATAATCTCATATAGACAGCCAGATATGAGGAGCAGTGTGTATGCAAATTGTGTATTTGGGAATTGCTGTCTAAGCAAAGCGTATTAACTTTTCTTAAAGTGTTATTGCTACTTACTTACTTACTTACAATAAGTATTTGTTGTTGTTGTTGTTGTTGTTAGCATAATTCTATTGACAATTTGTTTGTTGCTTGATACGAATATGTAACCGTAGTTGGTTGCAACAACATGGTCAATGTCTTTATCGTCTTGGCCTCGTCGGTCTTTGTACTGCTGGACTGCTGTACTGTTGCTGCTGCACAGTATTAAACAAACCTGACCTTACCACCAGAGCAAGCACCACTAATCACATACACACACTCGTACCTCATAATCTTGCAACATGCAATACATACAAGGAAAACTAACAACAAAATAATGCAAAATGAATTACATTCATACATACATCTGTACATACATCTGTACATACATGAAAACATGCATTCTTATTGCCCCTGTCATCTGTGCATATGCATTCCAATACTGAAGTCTATGAATTTTTCATTTTTTTTTTTGGTGTTATGAAAACACATTGAATTTTATTTGCATAAATTTCGTAAGCAATTCGTTACTTTTTTCGTAGTTTTTTCGTGTTTTTTGTATGATTCAGAATAATTGCTGATGCCTACAGCTGTTAGCAGCTAATTAGTTACGCTGGCATAATGACTAGCGTAACGAAATTGAATTTAAATAATTTAAAAAACCAACTCGTTTAATGAATTCAAATGTATTTCGTAATAAATTTTATTTAAATTCACAGAGATCGGTAGCAAAATATCTATAAATTCAATGTGATCAGTACGAATCATCGCAGTTGTTGGAGATATGTTTCAAATGTTAAATAAAATAGATGGTATTTTAACCCTTAACGCTGTTTACAACACTAGTGCCTTTCCATTCCTGTAATGCAACTCAAAATATCTCAGAACAAGAAGAGAACACTTTAAGCAGGAGCAGTAATGATACATTAATTCAGGATTTGAGCACAGGATCACTCTTGCCAACAGGTCTTAATAGGCAATTGAGTAGCAGAGACTAGGGATGCCAAACGGGATCGATTTTTAAAAATTCGGGATTTTGTAAATACCGATCCCGAAATCCCGGGACATTTCGGGATAATTCGGGATCCTAAATCCCGAAAATTCAAGGGAAAAATCGCCTTTTCCTCTTAATAATAAAAATATTTTGATAACAATATCATTTGTATTCCAATTATGTATATCAGAATTATATATCGTTTAAAATAAAATATAAAAACAGAAAGACAAATGCATTAGTTTTAAGAAAATTATTTGGATTCAAAAAAAAAAGATTAAAGTATCTAACATGTAATCTGATAGGCTTGAACGAATTTTGTTGTTCACAAACTCTGCCGTTGAAAAACACTTCTCGCAATCAACATTTTTTGGTAAAATAGTTCTAAGGGAGCTGTATGCAGCTTATAAATATTCACCTCTACCTCCTCCCGATGTAAATAAATCTATTTCTTTGGACAGTTGAGTATCTAAATCAGTTACCCTATTAATTCGTTTTATAAAGCTTTTGCATTCTTCGATGGCATCAAATAACTTTTCATTAATGCAGGTGGGGTTTTCCTAATCTGGGAAGCTATTAACGAAAACAAGTGATATGGAATTTTTTTTTCAGGACCTTTTGTAGGGTCAAAATACATAGGAATTCACAATCCCGAAAATCCCGGGACAAGTTTTTAAAAATCCCGGGATTCAGGATTTTGTGAATCCCGAAAATCCCGGGATTTCGAAATTCGGGATTTCCCGATTGGCATCCCTAGCAGAGACCTATTACATACATACGTACATAATTGACCATTACAACCCTTCATTCAGGATTACGGCCTAGCTTCTAACACCACTCATGTTGTGTGCATTAATTTTTTATACATGAGTGGCGGGACTCTTTCTTTTTGCCAGAAATCTGCTGAGAGGAAGTCGCCGAAGAAATATTTTATTTTTTCATATTTCGTTTTGAAGGCAGAATTGGGATACGAACCCGGGCTTTACGTCTAATAATACCCACTAGACTAAGGCGATTTCAGCAGAGACCTATCTCGTACGGCAAAGCTAATACTCTAGAAGACGCTCATTCTCCCGGTGCTTCTTTATGGCGCAGAGGAATGGATACTATTAGACATTGAGGCAGCAGCCTTGAGAGTATTCGAGAGAAAAGTCCTACGCAAGATCTTCGGTCCAGTGCGAATTTGCGATTACTTCCGCAACTGACAGTGAGCTGTATGAGCTTCTCAACGACATAGACGTTGTGCAACGTATTACCATCAAGCGGCTGCTTTGGCACGGCCATGTCGTTCAAACGGAGGGGGATGTTCCGGTGAGACGGATATGTGAAGTGGGGATCAGCGGAAGTCGGCGAAGAGGACGCTCTTGTTTGCATTGGAAGGAACAAATCGAGGAAGCCTTGTCATCATTAAAGTGATCAACTGGCGTAGGCCCGGAAGAGGCAGAGGCATCTGGAAGTTTATACATACATACATAATTGGCCATCACAACCCTTCAGTCAGGATTACGACCTAGCTTCTCACACCACTTATGTTGTGTGCGTTAATTTTATACATGAGCGGCGGGACCTACAGTTTAAAATCGACTCCGAACGACAGATTTTTGAGAAGCTTTTCGTGGCAATTTTTACTCTCAGAGTCTTTGCCAGAAATCTGCTGAGAGGAAGTCGCCGAAGAAATATTTTTCGTTTTGATGTCTGACCTGGGATTCGAACCCGGGCCTTTCGTCTAATAAGCCAACACACCACCCACTAGACCAGGGCGACTTCTGGAAGTTTATGCCAGGCAGAAATCTGTTAATCGGGTTGTTAATGACCAATTAAGTAAGCAATTAATTAAGTGGCGTGGCCTCTCTGAAGCAATGAGGCACAGACTGAATAACAGGTCCGGTTTAACCGATCTTGACAACAACATTAAGAGCTCGGCATTATAATCATGCCATAAGAGCAATAACTAAACCAACCAAAAGGAATGAACCAAATGCTAGACATCTGCCAGAGACTCTCAAACGATTAACTTCCATTACAGAAGTCATTGGCAGGTAAATATAATCTTTCCACATGCTTACCCATAATGCAACGACCCATGAGAATAGTTATAGTGATAGAGACGGTCACATAGATGGTTTGATTCGTATTTAATAATGCACAATTAAAGGAATTGTTTAAAATTCTTGCGAATTAATAATGATTGTCGTCTTTGTTATTTGTTGTCTATGCCCTAACATTTAAATCAATTGTAATTAGTTGACAATGACTGTAATTTGTAAAATTATACACAAAGATGTATGTATGGATCCATACACCTATGGAGTTAGTAAATGATTATGTATTTATTATTATTATTATGTAAATAAGAATTTAATAAACACCTATTATTACAAGTAAAGTTGAAAAGAGAGAGAGAGAGAGAAAATAAAAGAGGCAACAACAATAAAATTTACGAAATTATTTCAAAGTCTTCTAACAAAATTATATTAACAGGCAATTACAATTACACTTGCACTTGCACTCGCACTTGCATTTACACTTACCATTACACAAGCAATTACACTCTTGCAGGCACACATCAACAATACACACACACACACACACGCTTACATATAGTTCTGTAATGGTGGATACTTAAAGAGTGGCATAAAGTCTAATTGCTGTATGGCAAGTAATGGACGTACATAGACAATGTAAATAATAAGCAAATAAGTTGCATAGTCGTCGGTTCATTGTCGTCGTCGTATGCATACGTTGTCCGGCATAATTCGTATTTTTCATTCGTATTTTTCTTTTTCTGTTTGTTTGTATGAAATTTATGGAAATGCATATGAAATGGACTTGGAATGGTTGGAGGACGTGTTTAATGGCCGCAACTATTTATTTAATAACGATTGGCAATACTCTTGTAATATTATTGCCTGTTTAGTGGGTAACGTATCGTATGGTATGGTATGGAGTGGTATGGTAATATTGCATGTACTAACAACAACAACGTATGTATGTACGAGTGTACATTACTGGCTATGACAATAAAATTATTTATTAAGAAATCTTTTCATTTTCATTTTCGTTTAATTTCTTTTAATTCATTTGATTGCATTTAATTCATATTCATAAACAATTTGATTGCCTGTATGGCTGTCTGTCTGTCCGCATTTGCCTGCCGTAGTAGAGTCGTCATGTTCAGGAAATGAACGCACAGATAACAATTTTTATGACTTTAACGTTTTTCGTGATTTTATTTTCACTTCTTCTTACGAGCTTACGTATCGTATTGAATTGAACCCGGTAAAGTGTGTAATTTAGTCAGTCCTTAGACTTAAAATGCTTTCTGACCAATTCATACCTCTCCGTCTCTCTCTCGCTGTCTCGTTTTCGCATGCCTTGTTTTATGCAAAATTTTATTTGAAATGAAATGAAAAAAAGACACAAAAAATTATCATTTATTATTCCATTTCCATTTGATTTGAAGTATTTATACGTTTTATGACATTATTTTTTATACTTTTTTCCCCGGTTTTTGCCTGTTGGTATTGACCATATTAGAATATGCCGCCAATAAAAAAAGAGTGGCCTTTCTAGCAAAAATTTTAACAAGAAAAAAATGGAAGAAATACAAAAATTATAGGCAAATCAGCAACAAAAAAAAATAAAAAAAACGTATTGATTACACCAGGCCTTAGCAGTAGTAGTGGTGTTAGTTAGGGAGTGGTGGTTTTATGCACCTTATAACTCCAGCACTTGGACATACTTTAGAGGCTTAGTATCGCACTTGTCAACAAGCACTTATAAATGTTATACGAGGGTTATTGCAAATTACTGTTAACCGTTTTAATATGTTTCAATCAATCTTTTTGTAGAAAAACAAAACTTCAATTTAATTGAATGCAAAAATTCTTACGAATCTTTAAAGATTTGTTACGAATCCTTGAAACTATTATTGAAACGGATGTTGACTAGAAATGTCAACGAACTTATACATACAAACATAATTGGCCATTACAACCCTTCAGTCAGGATTACGACCTAGCTTCTCACACCACCTATGTTGTGTGCGTTAATTTTATACATGAGTGGCGGGAACTACAGCTTAAACTCGACTTCGAACGACAGGTTTTTTGAGAAGCTTTTTACTCTCAGAGTCTTTGCCAGAAATCTACTGAGAGGAAGTCGCCGAAGAAATATTTTTCATTTTTTGATGTCTGACCTGGGATTCGAACCCGGGCCTTTTGTCTAATAAGCCAACACACTACCCACTAGACCACGGCGACTCATGTAAATAAAGAAACATTTTGAAATTAAATAAAATAGAAGGTTAGATTAGGTTAGGTACGGTTACGGACCCCCTACAAGGAAGCAAGGAAGAGCTACCACTAAGGCTAGTATTTTTATTCCGCTAAGGAGAAGTCGTCACTGTTCTTCAGCCATCAGTGTAAGCCTCATATGAAAACCCGAAGATATTGGCAAGCCAGGTGGCTTCAGACCAGAATGTTCTATTTTAAAAGTGGTAAGAAATCATTCGGTGAATTCCTCTCTGCAGTCTTCTGGCAAAAGCTGTGGAAGTGTAAATAAAATTGCCGTGAAAAGTTTCACAAAAAACTCTGTCAATTGGAATCGGCTTTAAACTGTAGATTCCACCAGTCATGGGTAAAATTAACATAGGCAGCATAAGCAGTGTGAGAGCCTAGGTTGTAATCCTGACTAAAGGGTTGTAATTGCCAATTAAGTAAATAAAATTGTTAAAAATTGTTTTTAAGTTTCGTTGCGAAACGCTTTTCAAAATGGTAGATTCAACTGGTTCGGTCCAAAGTATTGTCAAGAGGGGAAACTGGGCAGAGGCATTGAAGATTGACTGTAGGATGAAAATTATATTATCGGTACAAAGAACTGTTGCACTTAGAGTGGCATCAGCAGTACTGGTAATTAGTGGTGTAATAGCTTTCAGAGCTCTCAGAGTCTTTGCCAGAAATCTGCTGAGAGGCAGTCGCCGAAGAAATATTTTTTCGTTTTGATGTCTGACCTGGGATGCGAACCCGGGGCTTTTGTCTAATAAGCCAACACACTACCCACTAGACCACGGCGACTTCGAACTGATAACCGCTGAATAATTGCATGCACTTCATAGAGTTCAAGGAAGCATTTCACACGGTAATGCGGGCATCATCTCAACACCGTTTTCATGTTTTGAAGGTTTGGCTTACAGTTCAAACACTTACATAATCCGGATGATATCTGTCTCATCTCCCAAAACCTGAATGATATGCAAAATAAGACAGAGAGCGGTATCTAGGCTGGGGACGTCATGTAATAAGCCAACACACTACCTACTAGATTCCGGCGACAATGAATGTGAGAACTAGTTGTATGCTTCAAACTAAATTAGGACACAAGTATTCAGTCAAAATTTGGCCTTGAAAACATATGGGTAATATTACCTGTACTGTGGAATAAATCTACATACATATTCATTACAACCTCAGTCAGGATCTACTAGCTTCTCACACACTTATGTTTGTGCGTAATTTTATAACATGAGTGGGGGCCTACAGTCTATCGAATCCGAACGACGATTTTGACCCAATTTTACTCGCAGAGTCTTGCAGAAATCTGCTGAGAGGAATAAGAATATATTCGGCTTTGTCTAATAACAACCACTACCACTAGACCAACGAAAAAAAACCAACATGAAAAATAAACTTTAGAGAGAAATTTTTATTCCTCCGTATTTTTTGCAAGGATTCAATCGAATTTTATTGTGCCTAGAATTATGCTACAACTCTCGCATCAACCATTTAGCATAGACAAGCTGTCAAGACAGCCATTTATTTCAGAGGCAATGCCAACTTACTTACTACTCCAGGTATTTTTAAAACAACCAGTCAACCAGTCAACCAGCCAAATAGCAAGCCAGCCGGTCATGGATATTTGCCCATTTTACTATAAATTGATGATGAACATCATCATCATCATCCTTGAGCTAATAATGACGATGATATAGAGTGTGTTGATGATAGAATCAACGTCATGAACACAAAATAGTTGCGACTTCAAATGCTACCTACTGGCCAGCCAGCCAGCCAGCCAACTAAAAACATTTGCGTTCGTTAGTAGCAAAATGACACTGTTTTTAATCGTCAGTTTGTCTGTCATACATATTTTAAATATTCTTTATATTGTTGTTGTTGTTGTTGTTTGTGTGTTTTATTTATTTTAATGTGTTTAAATTTTTTTTTAAAGAATAAAAACTGATGACCAAATTAAGTATTCAAAACAGGTATCAAAAACCTATAAGTTCCACGAAACTCGACTGACTGGCCAATAGTATGGAATGGTGACAGCGTGTGTGTGTTCCAAAGTTCTTTGTTGTTTTGTGGTTTTCCTCTTTTGTTTTTCTTATCGAAAAACTAAGCCGGCACCTAATAAGAGAATTTAACAACAACAAAAAACATTTTCTTTCTAAAACAATGCCAGGAAAGGAAGAACCAGGAACTTGTAAAGTTTTGTAATACCCTATTGAAGTGTTTTTTTTTATGGTTTTTGAAGGCCTGCACACCACAAATGAAAGAAAAAAAAAGATAAAAAATTATTACAACAACAATAACAATGGAAAAAAAGCTTTTAAAATGCATAAAATTTCAACATTTTCAGAAATTATTAAGAAACTTACTTACTGAACAGAACAACAACAACAACACAAAGACTTTAACAACAACAACAACTGTTTTGAATATTTTTTTATTCGAAGAAGAAGAAAAAAAATCATTTTAAGGGCATTAAAAAAAAAAGCATTTTAAGACCCTACAATAACACCACGAATTACATGTATTTACAGCAACACTAACAATAGGAATTACAACAACACAACACAAAAGGCGGTATTTGTACTACAAAAAGAAGCAGAAAAAAAAAGCCATGAATTCAAAAACGAATGTATTTTAATGGGCGCATAATCAGACGCGTCTAATGACATTCAAAATTCCAAAAAAAAAAATTAAGAAGAAGAAAAAACCAAAAACAGCATTGAAATATTGTTTGGGTATGTTTTGTAAGCGTTTTTTCCTCTTCTTTTTGGGGGGATATTTTGAATAATTTAAAAATATTTTGAAATATTTCCACGGTTTTAAAAATTCTTTCTTTTTTTTTTTGGCATTTCACCCTTAAAGATTGATATCTTTAAGGCTGCCTGCCTGCCTGCTTGCCTGCCTGCGCTATACGTTAAAGGAATACAACAACAACCTAATGAATTAAAAGTGAAATAAGCATTATAAAGAAGAAGAAGAAAAGAAGTAAAAATATCCATAGTCTCTCACATCATATAATATCATTTAATATGATGATGTTCCATTAAGTTTTTTATTTTCTCTTCTCTCTAATAATGTTATGTAAAGTATGATCGTATTATGAATGTGTTAAAAGAACATTCCACAATTGAACTCAAGCAATCGAAAATGTTTTAAATACATGCTACACTGCGACTGACTAACTGGCTGACTAGCTGACTAACAGACAACACACAATGCCAACGACAACACACAGAAACAGTCACGGACACAGACATTTAGATAGACAGACAGACAGATTTTCACAATCAGGCAACAGTCAGACACACTTAATAGAATTCATACAGTTGCTGTAAGCTAATTAGTAAAAATGATTTTCTTAAAAAAAAATTGCTTTTTGCTGTCACAAGTTTAATTGGTAGTCGCTTTAAAAAGCATAGCTTACTTGGAGATATCCTGTCATTAAACATTGGCTAGGCGTGGCCTGTCCATAAGCTCTAAAGCTCAAGAATCCTTCTTCTCAGGTGTCATTGTTCTTCGCCATTACAGAAGTTGTGATGTATACTCAGTCTTCGTGTATCCCCAGATAGCAGTGTTCCTGCTAGGTTAGGCTAGGTCGGAGTGATGGCTCTGATATTACAAAGTTCACTTGAGCACACATAGCGGCACGTTGTGATACCACAGGTGAACGCAGTCCCTGTACTGGCCAAGTTCCACATAAAATCAGAGAAGAGGAAGAATTTGGTCAGCACAAGGGCTGCACTACAAAAGTACGACTACCCCGCACTGGAAAACCAGTCAGAAATATTTATGAACGAAGCTATATCCTTGATATCAGTAGATGATAGCTCCGTCTAGCTGGCAAGGAATGAGAAGCCACATAACCTATATCTCCACCTAACAAGAGACGGGCACTGACAAAGAAAGTGGCAGAAATCGTTAAAAGGGCGCCTTATTCTTTCCGCATGTCTTCCCATGACGCAACGACCTGTAAGCACAACCACTGTAGTCGAGATGATGTCACGACCAAGACCAAGTAATTGGTTGCTGCGCCTTCTATCCATCAAGGGCCAGGTGATTCTAGGGGTGGAGCAAGACTCCTCATTGACTCAGGATAGGTTGGCGTCCAGAAAAGAATTTCCGCGCAATGGTCAACATTACCGAGGCGAGTGGCATACTCAATTCAACAGAATAGGATTCCGAAAGGAGCACACCAGCTCTGGCGAGCTCGCTGGCCTGTTTCCTGGTAGGATTTAAGGCAAATTTTGTTCTGCATATAACCATAGCGTGGGATTTCCCTGGTCTGTATATAAGTGAGCTCATTATCTTATCTTACCTTACTTAATTGGCCATTACAAGCCTTTAGCCAGGAATAAAACCTGGCTTCACATGCCTACCCATGTTGTTTGTATAAATTTTATGCAAGAATGGCGGAACTTAGGGTTTAAAGTCGAGTCCAAACAACAAATTTTTTGCACTTTTAAGACTGTTGAGAGAAGGAAGTTACCAAAGAAATATTTTTTCAGATTCATATTAAAAATATCTAGGCTGGGGTTTGAATCAGAGATCAGCAATAGATGAGTAGAATCGAATCATACTCATAATTTCTGATACTCGTACGCATTCATACATTTTTTTAATATCATGGGACCTCTCTACTCATATTCAAAGTTTGAAGAACTCCGTTATATTCTTACTTAACAACACGTATGATGTTATTGATTTCGACTCAGCACATACACGAATCTCACGAATAAGTATGAATCGTGTACAAACACTAAAATACTCACTAGAAGGTTGTGTGTTTGCTCTCTCTCTTTTTTTATCAGAATCATGTTGTAAATGTAACAATAACTAGGACAGTAAATATTGATGACTGATTCTAGTCACTAGAGTCTCTTTATAAGTATTATAAGTATTTTCCTAAAGTTATGAATCTAAATGAGTATGAGTTATGAATCAAACATATTTCGAATGGCATGAGTTTGATGTCAACGTTATACGTTGCTTACTCATTGCAATCTGTACTTATAAATCAACGTTGCAGTGAGTATAAATGAATCAGAGGAGTTAAATTTCAATATTGTTGACTCAATCATTTATATGCCAGATTTCATGAGTGCTTATACATACATACATAACATAATTGGCCATTACAACCCTTCAGTCAGGATTACGACCTAGCTTCTCACACCACTTATGTTGTGTGCGTTAATTTTATACATAAGTGGCGGGACCTACAGTTTAAAGTCGACTTCGAACGACAGATTTTTGAGAAGCTTTTCATGGCAATTTTTACTCTCAGAGTCTTTGCCAGAAATCTGCTGAGAGGAAGTCGCCGAAGAAATATTTTTCGTTTTGATGTCTGACCTGGGATTCGAACCCGGGCCTTTCGTCTAATAAGCCAATACACTACCTACTACACCGCGGCGACTACATGAGTGCTTATGAGTAGCGAAAAAACGATTCTTTGCTGATCTTTGATGCTTATCATATACTTTTTCTATGATGCGTAGGTGCCCATAACTAATTAGTTAACAGCCACTGTAATTCCGCATAGTGTCTCCTTTGTTGCTTGTGTCATTGGTAATATCGTGTGACTTATAAAGACATTCATTCAGCACAACGCAATATATTTTCTGAAAAATTTATCGTCCATACATCTATCAAAGATACCATGAAACAAACAACAGCAACAACAACAACTAAAAGCAAAAAGTCAAGACTGGAAGAAACCAATTCTATCTTTGGTTTAAACACTTCAAGAAAAAATTAAAAAAAAAGCAAAAAAAAAACAAGCTGAGAGCTGATAAAATTGAAAAGAAGCGTAGCGAAATATCAAAAAAAAAAAGGAGAAAAAAAGGAAAGAATAGAACAAAAAAAAGCGTAAAACTTCATCATTCTTCAATAGTCTTTAACTTTACGATTTATTTTGTATTTTATTCTGCTTCGATTTGATTTTGTGTTTTGTTTTGTTGTTATTTTGGAGCATGTGTTCAAGTGTATGTTCTTAAAAGACAAGAGGAGGAACATCCAACCATCTTCTATCCAGTCATTCATCCATTCAGCCAAGAGACATACAAACATTCATTTAAACACACTTATGCACATGTCTATCAATATAATACAATACATATGTACATACAATACATACATATGTACATACAAACAAGTACAATTCAAATTTGAATCAGAATCTGAATCTGAATTTCAATTTCAATTGTATTCGTTGTTGTTGGGTTTCTTGTTTAATTTTTTATTTTTTTCTTGGTTTTTTTTGTTTTGTTTTGTTTTGTTCCCGTCCCCAGTAGTTGTAATATAACATCTGAGGACTATTTTTTTCTACAATATAATGCCCCTTTATTATGAATTTCATTCTTTTCTTAAATTCAAACACGCAATTAGTTGCAACAATTTATGTACACACAGATGATGCTGATGTCAATGGTGATGATGTCGATGGTGATGATGATGATAATGATGATGTTGATATTGATAAGGATAATGATGATAAGAACCAAAAATACACACACACACACACACACTTGTGATATATTCTATGATAATTGTCATAATGATGATGATTATGATGAAAAGTTTATTCTCTTTCTTTATGTTTGAAGACCCGTAACTTAAATCCTCTTACATTCCTGTTGCCATACATTATGCGAAATCAATTGAAGAAATTTCTTATTCAATAACTTTTTACTTTATTTAATACCCCTTTTACTTACTTATTTTAATAAATTCATTCAATTCTTCTTTTTGTGTTAAAGATAAGAACCCTCATTTTAAGAAAAAAAACTAAAATAAAATAATTTATTTAGTCTTCAGTTATCAGCTGTCATTGTCATTTAGATGTCATGTATTTGTCATATTTGTATGCGTTCAATAATTGAAACAACTGTGTGTTAATCTTTCAAAGAAAGAAACAAAAATATATTGAAAATACTTTGTTTTTTTCATCCATCATCCTATTTATTAAAAAATATAATTATAATCCCCCCTCCCATTAATTTTTAACACAAAAAAAAAAACAAAAACCTTGTCATCAACGACAAGTGACACGATTTTAATATTTTACGAGTTCCATTCTTCTAAAACAATTTTTAAAAACCATATTTTATAAATAAATTATATTTTTTAGTGTTTGTATTAAAATTCTTTGAAAATTAAATTGAATTTTTTTTTCACTTTTCTTTTGTTTTTGTAGAACAAAATCTGTGTTACATGTCACCTGTTTGTCATAAAAATGTGCTTAAAAACGTATTAATTTTTAACGCATGAATTAATGCTGTTGTTGTTGTTGTTGCTGTTGTTGTTGTTGTTTCTGTTGTTGTATATGTTGCAACATCATCTGATTATTTGAGTTTATTTATTACAATATTTTGCCATAAGTGACAAACATGTCAAATTTAATGTTTGTTTTATGACACTCATGTCATTGTCACTTTATTTATTTACGTTATATTAAATACACTTTTTTCTTCACAGAATTCAGATCATCATTTAGGTCAGACATCAGAACGAAAAATATTTCTTCGGCGACTTCCTCTCAGCAGATTTCTGGCAAAGACTCTGAGAGTAAAAATTGCCATGAAAAGCTTCTCAAAAATCTGTCGTTCGGAGTCGACTTTAAACTGTAGGTCCCGCCACTCATGTATAAAATTAACGCACACAACATAAGTGGTGTGAGAAGCTAGGTCGTAATCCTGACTGAAGGGTTGTAATGGCCAATTATGTATGTATGTATGAATTCACTAAAAGACTTGGAAATGAGGCCCTGGGCTTGATCAGTCTGGAGGGTACAGTGCTTTATAATTACTTTTTCAAACACCCACTCATTAAAGAGTCGTCAATGAAGATCGAGCGGAAGAAAATGCTTCTCTTAGAAGATCACTAATACATACATTGAAGGTACATCCATACTATGTATATACATTGATTCTAGTATTTTTATATCTTTCCATCTACCCGAGCACTACACAACGACCCTTACGTGTAAATTCAGTGGCAGAGATGTCCCTACAATCTAATTGAAATAATTGATTTGGTACGTTTTTTATCCAACACAGAACAGATATCGCTCCTTTATTGCAACATAGTCATATCTCAAAAAACTTGAACTTGGCAAAATGCGATTAAAGTTTTCAAAACATAAGTCCTATGGTCTAATTGCCGCAAACACTTTTTGCTATAACTTCGGTTCAGCTTGGGATATAAAATTGATTTTTTTTTTCAACATGTAGAGAAGGTCTAAAAGAGCAGTTTTGCTTAATTAACTACAAATTTTTAATTTTTTAAGATATGACTATGTTGCAATAAAGGAGCGATATGATCTGGCAATAAATTAAGATTTTTCCTTAACCCAGGATGTGAAAACGTTCAATAAATGTCTTTGCCTAATAGACACTCCAACAGAGGTGAGACACTCATTTAAGGATTGGCATTTGGCGGGAATATAATTCTGGTGCGTGTTCTTCAAATACGCAAGTAAAAGGTATATTCCTGTAACCTAGAATGCATACTACAGGGTTAGGCTAGAGAACGTGTACTTGTTAATTGAGACAAGTATAGTACTCGGAAGTCAAGTTGAGCCATTGTACAAAACGTCCTTAATATGAGAGGATTAATAGGGGGAAAGGAAAAAGTAGAGGAAGTAGGAAAGGGAGAATAGGAAGCGGAGGAATTACACAGACCAAGAAACACACAAGGGAAAGCGCGACTATACTAATGAAGCCCTAGCACTCATCAACAAGCCCAAGCGAATAATGAATCTATGGAGAATTCAAAACCTCAAAGAAGCCCCTGCCAAGGGTCTTCAACCTCAACCTACTAAGGGCAGGACAGTTACAGACGAGGTGTTCGATAGTCTCCAACGCTTCTGCAATGCAACATACCCTACAATAGTCCGGCGGGGATCTGTTCCAGATCCTTGTGAATGACCTAATCTCGCAGTGTCCTGTAATAAACCCAATAACTAACCTTAAACTGGCCTTATCCAAGCCCAGCAGTCAACCTGTTCTCACACTGTCTATGCCAGGCCAAAGACACCCAGAAACATAACAACCCGATCTATTCCCCCAATGCCTCTGCTCTTCCCAATTGACCCATCCATTGATGAGGCGGTAGAGGTGGCAGATTGGGGGATCAAAACCAACTATTAACTCGCCCTCAGGAAGGGAACATAACATAGCGAGAGCATCCGCCTTCTCATTACGGTCTATGCCGCTATGACCCGGAACCCAGCATAGACGGGTTCGGTCTGGACCACGCATATTACATTGACGTCGAAGATATTTTCTTTCATATTTCTCTTTGTTCAAAATAACTGAGTCGGGAATTGAACCGGGATTGAATTTCGTCTAATAAGCTAATATACCACCTACTAGATTACGGCAAATTCAGGCTCGTCATAAAGCTGACCTCTGGCTTTCAATGAGATCGTTTGATAGACTGTGATGTCTTAAACAAAAGGGCCTTATGAATATAATAGAACGCAGATATTATGTGACTGTGTATCCTACAGCCATTAAAGTTTAGATTACTTTTTATCTACACGGCAATAGAATGTCAAAGAGATTGAATTTTACGGGGGTCAGAGCAATGATTTATTCCAATTTCGGAATCGATTAATCTAAACTGATAGTTTTGTGGGAAATGTTCTGTAAATAAATCTCAAATGCACTTGTAAATATTTGTTTTGTTTTGGTTTTGTTTTTGAAAATTTGTTTGGAAAATTAATTGTAAACCATTCTGATCTTTGCCTTTAAATGAAACGATAAAGATAATCACGTTTTACGAGTAGTTTTCTGGTATTGAAAACTAAAAAATCTTTTTCTTTTGTTGGAAAACTACGCTGATGACTTGAGTTTTTTTTTTTTTTTTGTTAAAGCTTCCCTCGGTTCTTAAACAAATTGAATTGTTTAATAAAAATCATTAATTGTGTTCTTTTGAACTCTCTTCTAAAGCAATGAATACAATAAAATACGAATCTTTAAAATAAAAAAAGCAGCAAAAAAAGGGGATTAACGATTCTTCTATGTCGAATGTATTGTTTGTTGTTGGTAGAAAGAGTACAAATTATAGCAATTAATTTTAAACTTTACAACAACAACAACAAAAAACAAAAATACAACAACAATTAAAAGAAAAATAAAATAAAATAAACTAAAAATTAAGTCATACAATACAACGATTGACTGAGTGACTGAGTGAGTGGCTGACTGAATGAATGACTAAGTAACTGTCTGACTGGGTGGCTGGCTGACTGAATGACTACTTTAACCCACAAGAATTATAAGAAGAATAAGAACAAGAAACGATTGAGTGAAATATAACAAGAAAAATTAGGTCGTACTTATAATTTGTACGACTCGCATCAAATTCAATCCACACAGAACCACAATCAAACCATCTTCCATCCTCCAGCCATTCATTCAGCCACCCATCCATAGTTCAACCATCAGTAACTGCAGCTACTTGTTCGACAAGATTCTCTTTTTAATGAACAAAATGAATGAATGAATGAATAAAAAAAAAATGTGCATAAAAAATAAATAAAAATAATAAACGAATAAAACAACAACAACAACGTATGTATGACAGAAATCATATTTAACAACAATTACAATATGATTGAATACACGATACAATACACGATACAATACGATAAGATACGACTGTATTTGACTGACTATAATTAAATTAAAGAATCCAACAACTTTCTTTCAATTTGAATATGAAGTCGGTAGGTCCCTTCCCCCCTCCACTAACAATATTGTTTCGAATTTTGTGGCAATCAACCATTAATTGTAGACTTGCAAGTTGCAACATGTTGTACATGCATGCTCCTATACTTGTATTTAATTTCTCTTTCAATAATTAATTCATTAAAATTATGCCTTTTTGTTATTCGTTCATTCGTGTTTCTTTTTCCTTTTTTTTCATTTAGAATCTATCATTAAAATCTAGAAAAACCAAAAGAAATGAAATGAAATATGACATGTCCCTACAAAAACTTAAAAGAAAAAAACAATTTCTCTTCACAAAAAAGGGGGAGTTTTTCGACAATATTTATTAGAATTTACTTCGTTTACATATGGTCTGATATGTAAATGTGTATGTATTTTGTTTTTCTATGTTATCAATGTTCAATGGTGTTTACAGAGTCCTTCTAGTTTGAGTTTCCTTACACAGATCAGAGATGTAGAGCAATGAATCGTTTTTTCAATACTAATAAGTACTCATGAAATTTTGAATATACAAGTGAGTCTCAACAATATTGAAATTTAACTACGTACGGTGATTCATTTATACTCACTACACTCCGTGGATTTATAAGTACAGGTTGCAATAAGTATGCGTATAACGTTGACATCAAACTCATACCATTCAAAATATGTTTGATTTATAACTCATATTCATTTAGATTCATAACTTTAGGAAAATACTTATAATACTTATAAAGTCGCCGTGGTCTAGTGGATAGTGTGTAGGCTTATTAGACAAAAGGCCCGGGTTCGAATCCCAGGTCAGACATCAAAACGAAAAATATTTCTTCGGCGACTTCCTCTCAGCAGATTTCTGGCAAAGACTCTAAGAGTAAAAATTGCCATGAAAAGCTTCTCAAAAATCTGTCATTCGGAGTCGACTTTAAACTGTAGGTCCCGCCACTCATTTATAAAATTAACGCACACAACATAAGTGGTGTGAGAAGCTAGGTCGTAATCCTGACTGAAGGGTTGTAATGGCCAATTATGTATGTATGTACTTATAAAGTGACCCGAGTGACTCGAATCATTCATAAAAATTTACAATCTTAGTTATTGTTGCATTTACAACAAAAGAAAAAAGATATATAAACTAGCACACAACCTTCCTAGTGAGTATTTTAATGTTCGTATGCGATTCATACCGATTTTGTGATTAGTGTATACGCTGTGTTGTAGAGAGTCGAAATCAAGCGACATCATACGTGTTGTTAAGTACGAATTTGATGAGTACTTCTAACTTTGAATATGAGTAGAGAGGTTCCATGACATTAAAATAAGTATGAATGCGTAAAAGTATCAGAAATTATGAAAATGATTCGATTCTAATCATCTTTTTGCATATTCATTGCTGATTTCTGATACAGACTTTTCTTTTGCTTTTTCCGTTGCTAGCAAACTTGAACTTCAATCGAAAACCTTAAGAAATTCTTTAAACATTCGTATTTACTTACTTAGGCCTTATATATTAGCTTAACTGAAGTCTCTATAAGCTAGAAGGTAGAGTGTTAGCTATATAGACGCGAACCTGTGGTTTAAACCTTAGCTAAGACATCTCAATCTATGGACATCAGTGTTGATTTTAAACTGTAAGTCCTGCCACTCAAGTATAAAAATTAACGCTTACAACATAAATTGTGTGAGAAACTAGGTTGTAATCCTTACTAGGAAGTTGTAATGACCAATTAAGCAAGTAATTATTGACATTAATTTCGCCGTGGTGTACCAGTGTGTTTGCATATTGGAAGTAGGGCCCCGGTTCAACCTCCAGGTCAGACATCTTCAACAAAATGAAATATGAACACAAATATTTCTTCGGCGAATTCCTCTCAGCAGATTTCTGGCAAAAACTCTAAGACTAAATTTATAAATGCCATGAAAAGTTTCTTAAAAATTTGTCGTTTGGAGGTCCTGCCACAAAGATATAAAAATTAACGCTTTCAACATAAGTGGTGTGCGAAACTAGGTTGTAATCCTTACTAAAAATTGTAATGACCAACCAATGAAGTAAAAAAGCATGGATGCTATTCCATGGAAAAATTCAACTATTGCATTTAATCCCAAGTGACAATACCAATGACATCGCCGTGGTCAAGTGGGTAGTGTGTTGGCTTATTAGACAAAAGGCCCGGGTTCGTATCCCAGGTCAGACATCAAAACGAAAAAATATTTCTCTTCCTCTCAGCAGCAAAGACTCTGAGAGTAAAAATGAAAAGCTTCTCAAAAATCTGTCGTTCGGAGTCGACTTTAAACTGTAGGTCCCGCCACTCATGTATAAAATTAACGCACACAGCATAAGTGGTGTGAGAAGCTAGGTCGTAATCCTGACTGAAGGGTTGTAATGGCCAATTATGTATGTATGTATGTAAATCTGAAAAAACGTTCTAAAAATTAAGGAATGTTCAACAAAGTTTCTAGAGTCCAAAGGCCACAATTTTGAAGAACCAAATGCCTCTTTTTTTATAACAAAACCTAAGTTTAGAACTTATTGAAGGGCCCCATATTATATAATTGTATTGTAATGAGTAACTCAATGAACCCTAATGAACCACTGATGCAGCAGCCTTGAGAGTATTCGTCCTGCGTAGGATCTTCGATCCAGGGCGAGTTACCGATGATTTCCACATCCGACAGTGAGCTGTATGAGCTCTTTAATGATATAGACGTAATGCAGCGTATTAACATTCAGCGGCAATGTCGTAAGAATGGAGGAGAATGCTACGTTTAAACCGGAAGTCGGCAAAGACGGTGACCTTGTTTGCTTTGAAAGGACAAAATCGAGGAAGTCCTTTCATCAATTGGTGTGACCAACTGGAGTAGACGCGCAAGAAGTAGAGGAGAGCAATAATTTGCATTCAAACTTGTAAGATCCTGTATACTTTTTACATCTAAACGTTATCAGTTTATAAGGTTTATATTTTATTGTATATTTTTTATGGTTTTTTTTTTTTTGTTATATTTTATTGTTATAATTTATAAGTAAAAAATAATAAAAAAAAAGAAAAAAAGTTTACACCTCCTTGAGAATTGTGAGTTGTGGCTTTAAAATACGTTATTGTAGCGTGAGAATCCTTAAGGATGACTAGGTTAACAATATGTTGCCTGCCAGCAACAAACAATCAAGCAGGAGAGGATCTCCCACAGTTTAAGGCCATAAATTATTTGTCTTCACTTGTACGTAGTATATCAGTCTGTTGTTTTTCGTTTTTCGTTTTTGGGACTGCCTACAAATGTTTCATTTTATTTTATTTCATAAATTTTTTATTTCATTTTTCATTACATTTTTCATCTTTTTTTTTCGTTTTTGGGAGAACATATGTTTTCGTTTTCGGTTTTTTTTTGTGTATTGTTTGGCGTACTAATCGTAATCGCACAAACCCCCTCTCTTCATAGAATAGAATTTGAAACAATTTAAAGGCCCTCCTTACAATAGGAATAGAATAGAGAAGCACAATTAGAAAAAGAAACAAAAGCCGAAAAAGAATAAAACCATAATACACATAAAATGTTATTTAATTGGAATTATTAAGAATTTTAAACGTATCGTATTCGTATTTGTATTCGTATTTGAGGAATGCCTGTGTGACGAAAGGTTTTCTTCTATTCCAATTTTAAGTCCTTTTTTTCCTACAAATAAGGGATGAAATAAAGGCTCAAGTATCGTGTATGTTGTCAACGCAATTAAAGGCCTGTTAAAAACGTTCGAAAAAAAAATAGAAAACGTAAGAACTTATCAGGACATCAATTAAAATTACAAAAAAAAAACGGGAAAAAAATGTTTACAGATAAGCACTTTAGCGTAAGAGTCACTAGAAATTTAATTTTTTTTTCTTTTTCATTTTCATTGTCTTTTTCTTTATCATTCTTAAGTATTTGGGTTTACAAGTGCCGCCTCCGCCACCTAGATTAAGCCGACTTTCAGATTTCTATGCTCTTAAAGGCATTAACAAAAAATCCTTTTCATCCTTATGGTTTATTTTGCCTGAGATAAGGCGATTTAACGAATTTCAAGAAATTATTTTTATTTTTTCATTTGTTTTGTTTAATCGGATACAAATGGTAATAAATCATGGCGCACCTATATTTGTCAAACGTAATCTTAGTTTGATGGTACTGCGCGTTTCTCCCACTTTACGATCGGCTTAATTATCCTTCCGAGAGGACTATGTAGTGGATAAATGTGGGGGAAAAACTGAAAAAAACATCACAGCAGTCCTTGAGAGATTGCATGAGAATCCAATGCAAACATTTTACAACTTTGGGGTCGTGTCTTGGATCTACATTCTCACAAAATTTAACTAAGCCAGGAACTGTAGGTAAACGATTACATACAACGACGTGTGTATTGGCTAATGGCCTTCGGAACAGTTGGCAACAAAGTTTTCAAATTTCGGACGAACGGACTAATCCACAGAAGAACCAATTCCGAAAATATCAGACTATAAATGTGGATTTCGGACTGACGACGTCATTTGTGCATACTTCTTTGAAAACAATGTTGATCAGGCCATCACTGTTAACGGTGAGCACTATAGTTCGAGGATTACCAACTGCCGTGGTCTGAACTGGATAATCTGAACACTAATGGAATTTGGGTTTAAAAATGTCAAATCCAGGAGAAGATGCACGAAAAACAAGTCGACACACACCATCTTTTTGTCGATCATAAGGCATCGTGTTTTTGCCACAATGTCTGAGCTTTGTATACCTGCCAAGCTGATAAGGCTATGCTAAATGACGCTGAGTAGTCCCTGCAGTTTTGTCAAGCTAGAAATGGACCTCTCCGAACCTTTAAATACCGTGTGAGCTTGCAGGGAAACCGATACCTTATCATGCCCCCTTTTCAACTTCGTTATGGATAGTGTTCTGCAGAAGGCGGGAGTGCATCACAATGGCACTATATTTTAAAAAAGCATCCAGTTGCTTGCGTACGCTACCGACCTTAACATCATAGGGCATATCAAGCGCCAAGCTATTGAAAGGGAGTCTATTAAAATGGTTGTGGCAGTAAATGAGGGCAAAACAATGTATATGTTATCGGCAAGTATCATGCGGCGTATTGTATCTCAGATTACGGTCGATAACAATACAGTAAGACCCCGCTTAACGCTACCCTGTTTTAGTATTACGCGGTAGTATTAGGATTTCCCTAAATCACACACTGTATGTATATGCACTACATACCGACGGTAGTCTTTTGTTAGTCTGTCCAGAATAAAGATTCCAACTATGGCTTCCGTCGTCGCGTTAAGCTGCCTAGTTTAACGTTGTTTCGTTTAACGCTGGAACTTATTGGAACGTAACCCCCGCCTTAAGTGGGGTCTTACTGTACTTTCGATATAGTCAAGGATTTTATTTATCTTGGCTCTGCCGTTACCACCAAGATGTCATTCTGGAGATTAAACGCAGGAACACTTTTGCCAACAGTTGCTAATATGTTCTCAATAGTCAATTGAGTAGCAGGGACCTCTCGTGCCGTGCTTGTTTATGGCCCAGAGGTATGAACCCCAAAACTAAATTGTATAGTATCGAGGCCAATGAACACATACATAATTGGCCATTACAACCCTTCAGTCAGGATTACGACCTAGCTTCTCACACCACTTATGTTGTGTGTGTTAATTTTATAGATGAGTGGCGGGACCTACAGTTTAAAGTCGACTCCGAACGACAGATTTTTTGAGAAGCTTTTCATGGCAATTTTTACTCTCAGAGTCTTTGCCAGAAATCTGTTGAGAGGAAGTCGCCGAAGAAATATTTTTTCGTTTTGTTGTCTGACATGGGATACGAACCCGGGCCTTTTCTGTAATAAGCTAACACACTACCCACTAGACCACGGCGACTTCAATGAGGCCAATGAAAGAAAATGTAAATTTCTTTACAGACATAATTGGTTATTACAACCCTTTAGTTAGGATTATGGACCTGGTTTCTCACACCATTTATGTTGTGTGTGTTAATTTTTATACAAGAGACAGATTTTCTTGAAAAACTTTTCATGGCAATTTTATTTCTTTAGCAGAGAGAGTTTTTGCCAGAAGACTGCTAACAGGCAAGTCATCGAAGAAATATTTTTTTGTATTTTCTTTTTGATATCTAACCTGGGGTTTGAATAGACTCCGGCCCTAATCCCAAATCAACAAGTGAGAAAACTTCACAAAGCAAGCAAATAATTGGATTTAAGACTACGACATTAGCATTTATAAAGTTCTCGACGACGGATTATATAGGATTGAGGCCATTGAAATAAAATGTAAATTTTTTTTAAAAAAAATTTAAAAAGAACATTCTGAAAGCTCTGACTCCTAAGCTTTTGCCATACTATACTCACTTGTTCAATACTGTTCTGACTAAATCTAATTTTCCTGAACATTGGAAACTGGCAAAAATCATTCCCATTCCCAAAACGAACAACGAGTTCAGGCCAATTGCTTTTCTTCCTTCCTTTTTTTGTCCAAGGTAATGGAGAATGTAATGGCCAGACAGATCACTAATTACCTGGATCAGTCACAATTACTTTACTCTTAGTCAGTCGGGATTTATGAAAGGTAGAAGTTGTACTACAGCGCTAATAAATGTTGTAGAAGATTTTAGGTCGAAACTAGATGAAAATAGTGTAGCGTTTTTGGTTCTGCTTGATCACACTAAGGCTTTTGACACAGTCGATCACGAAGTTCTTTTGAAAAAGCTCCGGAAGCTGTTTTATTGCTCAAATTCTGCCTGTAATCTTATTTATTCTTATTTGCTGAATAGGTTTCAAAAAGTTCATCTTAATGGCAATATCTCAACTCCATTTAATATTAGTAGAGGTGTTCCCCAGGGGTCAATACTTGGGCCTCTGTTATTTTGTATGTATATAAATGATTTACCGGATGTCTTGATTCACTGTAATGTTCATATGTATGCTGATGATGTGCAGCTTTATACTAGTACTCCAAGGGAGAATATTGATTCTTGTTTGGACGATATTAATAATGATTTGGTAAGGACTTTGGACTTTGCATCAATCCCTCCAAGTCTAAATGTATTATACTTTCGAGAACCGATAGATCATTTGTCATGCCTGAATTATGCATCAGGGGAAATAAGATTGACTTTGTCAAATCTGCGAAAAATCTAGGTATTATGTTTAATGGCAGTTTATCGTGGTCTAACCATATTGGTGCCGTTGTAGGTAGAATTTATAGTATGCTTAGGAACTTGTGGACTGTTATTGATTCGACTCCTTTTGTCATTCGTATGCAACTTGCCAGAACGTACTTAATTCTGGTACTTTTGTATGGATGTGAAATTTTCGCAAACTGCGATTGTGATGATAAACGTAGACTTAACTTGGCATTTAATAACATTGCTAGATATGTCTTTCAGAAGGGGTGTCGTGATCACATTTCCCATTTGGCTTGCCGGATTCTTAAGGTAAAATTTGATAATCTCCTGAAAATTAGATGCCTTATTCGACTTCATAAGATAATTTACACGGTACGGCCGGAATATTTATTTTGTCGAATTAAATTTGCTAGATCCTACCGGGGTAGGAACATTATTCAGCAAAGGTATAGGACTCTTTTATCTCAGAGACAATTTCTTATACACACCACTAGTCTTTGGAATTCCCTACCAAATTACATCCAGAATCTAGGCAATGCAAACGCATTCATATCTTGTTGTGCTATGTAAATTATAATAAATAATTCTCTGCCATAAGCTATATTGAAATAAAAAAAAAAATTACAAATCGAAGAGAATATTGTTATGGAAACAAAACCATTATCATTTATGAAATACAAAAAATTTTATCGTCTTCTATTTTGCTTTTTTTGTTTAGTTAAAATGCAATTATTTGAACAAAAAATACAAAATTTCTATTAAAGAGGGGGGGGAGGGTAAGGGAATTATTGCTTAATTTCATTTCAAACATAAAAATGTTTTATGGCTGCATTTTATTTTTAGAAAAAAAATTTTTTTTAAAAAAAAAAAAAAGTTCACACGAAATACGAAAAAAAAAGAAGTTTTTGTGTGTTTGAAAACCAAATATTTTTGGGTTGCACTAATAATTTTTATGTACTTTTATTAATTTTGTGTTCTTTTGTTGTTGTTTTTGTTGTTGTTGCTTTTTTTTGGATATTTAAGTGCTATGCCGCCAAATAAAGTGAATAAAACAATAAAAAAATACCAAAAAAAAAACAAAAAATTGTTCAGTTCATAAAAATTTGAAATTTACCATAAAATTCGTTTTTTTTTATTTTATTTTATTTTTGTTTCTTTTTATTTTTTATTGTTATTATTTTATTATGCCAGCCAAAGCTAGTAAACGCCAGGGCATGTAAAGCTTATGAGTTTTGGAAAACCAAGACCTTAAAAATAATTTTATTATCGAAACATTTTTTTTCCCTCTTTTGTTTTTATAATAGCTTGGGCCTGGGGTGTTTCTTACAAAATTTTTAAACAAAATATTTCAATTTTATTACACACTGTAATTAAAAATTTCCATTCTTATAAGAATATTTGTTAAGAAGACAACAAAAGAAAAGATCAAGAATGAGAATGAGAATTTGAAATTTTGAAAATTTATTGCGATTTGCTTGCCACTTTTGCTCTCCTGACTTGATGAACTTTTCAAGATCGACAAAAATTATAGAATTACCGAAAATATTTTCAACAACAGCAACAACAACAACAAAAGCATTCAAAACAACAATAGAAAATAAATACAACAAAAATAAAAAAAAATGAAAACATTTCCTGGCCCCTTCATCACTTGAGATAAAAATAAAAAAAATAAAACATAAAAAATGAAATGAAAATTAGAAAATGCCATTAAATCAAGAGACCGACAACAACAACAAAAAGCAACAATAAAAAACCTCTTAAAAATTGTTGATGAATTTTTCTTTTCTTTTCTTTTCATTTTTTTTTTTTGGAAAATTTTTTCAAATTTACATTTTCGGAAAAACTCCACCTGTTTAAACACATAACAAATATTTATTTACTCTCTCTTCCTCTCTTCTCTCTCTCTCTCTCTCTCCCTCTTTCTCATTGTATTTTTTCTATCAACAAAAAAAAAATAGATTAAAGATAAAGAGAGTGTAGACCCATAGTGCGTGTTAAATATTATTTTTGTGACAAAGTAAACTTAAAGTCTTAATAACAGTGCTAATAAACAAAAAAAAAAGGTTTTATTGTTAGAACTCTTCATAAACTCGGCATTGAGGGAGAGGATAAGAGACAGAGAATAATATCTCGCATATGTTAGGTGTAGTAAAAAGAAATCCTATAGATATAGTTTTATGTAAATGAGATTAAGTCAAGCTACATCTAAAATATTGCGCTAGTCTTTCTTTATAAATGTATACATATCAGCAACCTCCAATAGTGATCCAATGCTTAATTCGAACCTAGTCAAAAGAAAACGACCAAAATATGCAAACCATTGATCAAAGGATGTAAAAAAATATTCATCATCGTCCAAAAAAAAAATGCAGGTCATCAACCAACAAAAGCAACTCATCGACGACAGAAATGCTAGACATCAAATAAAAGCTTGCAAGTCATCAACCAAAAAATTTAAGTCATCGACCACCAAATGCAAATCATTGGCTCAAAAAATGCAAATCTTGAACCAAAAACATGCAAGTCATGGATCAAAAGAGTGCAAGTCATCAACCCAAAAAATTTAAGTGATAGACCAAAAAAAAAAAACAAGTCATCTACCAAAAACCTGCAAGTCACCGACCAAAAAATGCAAGTTATCGACCAAAAAATGCAAGTTATCGACCAAAAATGCTAGCCATGGAGCCAAAAAATGCAAGTCATTATCGAAAAACATGCAAATCTTTAAATACAAATCATTTACGAAAGAAATACAACTATTTTGGAACCCTTAATTGGATATGGTTATCCAGTTTACAAGGTCTACTTTCTCCACAAGTCCATTTTGCCTGATTTATATAGCGCACTTTTAATTTTGCTGATTAATTAGTTTGGTCGCCTATATTTTCGGTTTCAAGTAACGCTTCACCATAAGGAAAACTGTCTTGCAATCCTTGATACGAGTATCTTAGCTATCCAGCTCACAGGATCTATTTCTCCCATAAGTTCATTTTTACTCGATTTTATATTCAACATTTTTTATTTTGCTAAAAAACGGTGGCTTCGTAGCCTATATCTCCGGTTCTAAGTAACGCCTGACCATAAGGAAATCTGTTTTGTTGTTCTCCTTTGTTTTTCTTTTAATTTTTCTTCATATTCCTACGACTAGGACTACGGTGACTGCAGTGCGATATGCGATAAACTGCAATTTCATAAAGGCATAACCATGCCTTCAATTTTATTCAATAATAATGGAAATCTTTTTACTTTACCTGATATTTGTTAAAGTTTATCATAAACACAGCACCGAAAGGAACAATCACAAGCAGAGATGATTGTGTGGCGTATACAGTGACGAACAGAAGTGAGTGCATGTTCACAATACTGAGTTCCGTCATCCACAAAAACAAAACCATACAAGCAAATACAAAAAAAAAATTAATTTTAATTCTTTATTTTATTCTTAACAAATTGCAGAAAAAAAAACAATAATTAATGAAATGAATTCAAAGAGTTTGAATGAAAAAACGAAAATAACCCACATAAACTCAATTTTGCACGTTTCAAGAAAATTCAAGAAAATTCAAGAAACTAGCCCAATTTCAATATTTGGTCCATAGACCCTTATTAGAAATAGCTTGATTTACGCGGTTTGAGATGCTTTCTACCAAATGATCAATAACATCTTTCAGAATTCGATTCCATTTCGCATTTATACGATCCCAAAGTTTGACCATGTTTGTTGGGGCTGTTTCGTACTGTCGGAGCCGGATTTTCACGAATTGAGGTTGGGACTTTGTGCGGCCATTCCAGCAATTGAAAATTTTGTTTCCCATCCCATATCTTTACAATTTTTGCTGTGTGCTTCGGATCACCATCCTGTTGGAAAATAATTTCTTATTCGGGATAAGCACATTTGTCCATAAAATTCGGAAGATGGGCTTGCAGAATCTTTAGATAGTCTTTTTTCACATGATACCATCTACTAAATGTAGAGGGCCAACATGCCACCATATTAAGCATCCGCAAACCAAAATATTTTCACCACTATGTTTAACAGTTTGCTTCACATGGTATCTTTGAACACGTTCCCTGGATCTGCGCTAGCAGTACTGCTTTCCATCTGATTGGAAACGTGTTATCTAGTCTGATGAGTCCAAATGTAACCACTTTCAGTAAGATGGAAAGCAGTACTGCTAGCGCAGATCCAGGGAACGTGTTCAAAGATACCATGTGAAGCAAACTGTTAAACATAGTGGTGAAAATATTTTGGTTCTTGAATTTTCTTGAAACGTGCAAAATTGAGTTTATGTGGGTTATTTTCGTTTTTTCATTCAAACTCTTTGAATTCATTTCATTAATTATTGTTTTTTTTTCTGCAATTTGTTAAGAATAAAATAAAGAATTAAAATAAATTTTTTTTTGTATTTGCTTGTATGGTTTTGTTTTTGTGGATGACGAAACTCAGTATTGTGAACATGCACTCATTTCTGTTCGCCACTGTATGTATGTACGTACGTATATAAAATATTTTATGATGATTTATCTGTTGGTTACATTAAAATCTTTCAAAATAAACAGATTTTATGTTTTTTTATAACCTTTAAAATCATATCAAAAAAAAAAAAAAAAAACAAGAGAGACTGAATTCCATAATGTCTGTAGCACCAACAACCAGTCCATTCTCCATCCTCACTCCCTCCTTCATTATACATCGTCTGTGGTGTTTATATCTTTTTGAATTTTAAGTGTTTATTTTAGTACTTTATGAACCTTTACGCCTTAAAATTAGGAAAACATAAGTCTCACTAATACGACTTATTTGTTGAAAATCATTTTTATTAAAAAGTTCTAAAAGAGAAGAAGAAAATTTTCTATTTTAACCCCCCTCCCCTTCTATAGCCCTCTTCCATGATTTTTTCATTAATTTTTTATTTTTTTCTTTCGTTTAACTGGGGAATCCCTATTAAAGTGTCTGTGTCTGGGTATGTGTATGTATGGGTTGCCATTATAAATGTCAATATAAATAATGCCACAGCATTTCATTTTATATTAAAATAGTTTCGTGTCAATGACAGACAGCTTTTCTTCAGAAATTTTCAATCTTTTTTTTTTGCTTTTGTTAAACAGAAAACATTGGAAAATTTTCAAAAAAAAAAGGAGAAAAAGGAGAAAACAAGGAATCAAATTTTCATTGTGGCATAAGTATGTACCGTACAGCAGCACAAAGAAGCAAAAAAAAAAAAGAAAAGAATTGAAATTAAATAATAAAATCAAATCAAATTTGTGCTCTCTTCCTCCTTCTCCACCTCTTCCAAGAACAAGAAAAAAAAATAGAATAAGAAGACCGTAAAATGAAACAAGAACAACAATAAGACCAACCGTGTTAACAATGGAAAATCATTTTGAAAAATACCAATCAAAATCACATTTTATTCTATAAACTACGAGGGTTGATGCTTTAAAAATGCTTTTCCTTATTTTTTTTTTTATCTACCGAATGTTGCCAAAAAGGTCCTTTTGCCACTCGAGAATTGTGCTGTAATCCGTGTATGATGATCTCATAGAAACTATCATATATATATTATTTCTAAAGCACTTTTTTTTGTCGGTTGCAAATATCTCCCATACCACCGCATCAAATTTAATGAATGATATCTCATTTTAAAGCTTATATCTAATACTAATGGCGAAAAATAATTAGAAATTGAAAAATTAATATTTTCATTGATAAAAATTATATTTTATAAAGAACTGCATGATAAAACTGTTGTCATTATGATTATATGTTTTTGTTCAAGTGTGGTAATACAGGGTCGCTTAATAGTAATGCAGTTCTACATAATATAGTATGTATTAAAATCCATTCTGGCAATACCGCTATTTACTATAATGCCGTTAATTACTAAATCAGTTATATATAATATGCATATTAAGTTGTAAAAAGATGTTTTGGCAATACTTTGCAGTAGTTGTTAGATCAAGTATGATAAACAGGGTCGCTTAATTGTAATGCTATTCCACATAATAATATATAAAGTTGTAAAAGGCATTTTGGTAATGTCGTTATTGTCATGGCATTGTTTGTTTTATGAAGTGTAGTAATACGGGTTAATAAATGGTACCAGGCTAATCGTAACAAACTTGGGAGAGCACATCATATCAGCAAAAATTATTCACACCGATAAAACTGTACTCATACCCCGTATCAACCTTACACCTTCTGATCCAACTGTGCCTTTCCGAATGACACGAAAACAATTCCCTGTGAAAGTTGCTTTTGCTATGACGATAAACAAAGCACAAGGTCAAACCCTTCAAAAGTTAGGATTGTATTTACCAGAACCGGTCTTTTCACATAGGCAGCTATGCGTGGCTTCTTTCTCGAGTGCGTACGTTTAAAGATATTTTAGTTTGTATTAAGGATTCTTATGGGCAAAAAGTTAACGATGATCATGTCATTACCTCTAACATTGTATTCAAAGAAGTATTATTAAGGGATTTAAACATATCGCACCTTTATTGCAACATAGTCAGATCACAAGAAATTAAAAATTTGTAGTTACTTAAGCAAAACTGCTCTTTTAGAAAAAAAATCAGTTTTATATCCCAAGCTGAACCGAAGTTATAGCAAAAAGTGTTTGCGGTAATTAGATCATAGGACTTATGTTTTGAAAACTTAAATCGCATTTTGCCAAGTTCAAGTTTTTTTTTGAGATATGACTATGTTGCAATAAAGGAGCGATATGTATGCATGTGTGTATGTAAATATGTATGATAATATTATGATTTCTAATATTTTTATACTTTTAATAAAATTTCTATTAATTATTTTCATTTTATGTTACAAAAATGACAACTAACGGTGTGAAATATTCGCACGGGTCATCTAGTTAACTTTTATTGGTAAAAAACAGGGAAAATCGATTTTCAGAGGAGAGTTATCCGGCAATAAAATAATTCACCATAGTCAGCAGCTGATGATAAACACCTGCAGTGGCTTTCGATACCCTTATGCATTACACTTTCATCTAGAATAGTGAAAGTGTCAGAAGTCAGAACAAAGTTCTCAAGGTACACTTCTGTATCCTTGTCAACTGTGCCCACCTACCACCTAAATTATGCACCCATAGCATGGACTTAACCCACTTAATGCTTAGTAGCTGGCATCTGAAAACGCCATACGAGATTTCAGAGAAGGAGCAGCTCTCACTCAGAAACCAGGCTCAGGAGTCGTGTTGAAAAAATAATTCGTGAATCATGCTTTCATCGCAATCTAGTGTAATACGGCTGAGGATTATGACACATACTCAATTAAAATTGTTTCTCATTAGAGAAGGCTTTACAAAATTTAAATTTAAATCCTTAAAGAAGATTTCGTACACTTTTTATGCGAAACTAGATTTTAAAATCCGGGGGTTGAAATTAAATTCCGACACAAAATTGTTATCTTTTTAAACTTCTAAACAAACAAACATTGTTTTTAATTGTATGTACAGTGTCTTTCAAATACGGGTTTCTTTTTCAATAGCATTTAATTTCCTTTACAAAATGCCACTCATGGATAAAAAATTCAACACACACACAACAGGGATGATGTAAAAAGGTACATAATTTTGGAATTTTAATTGAAGGATTGTAATGACCAGTCAAGTAAAATAGGATAGCCAAGACTCTACATCAGAGATCAGCAATGAAACATTTTTTCGAGGAAGTGGCCGAAAGATAGAGATGTCTAAGCTAAGGTTTAAATCACGGGTTTGTATCTAGAAAGCCACTACATTACCTTTTCTATTACAGTGACTTTAGTTCGAATCGTTTTTTCGCTACTACTCAGCACTCATGAAATTTTGAATATAAATGGGTCAACAATATTAAAATTTAACTATGCACTCTGATGCATACATACACTCACTATACTAAATTGATTTATAAGCGCAGATTGCAATGATTATGGCACAGTTGGTTGGACAACTTGATAAAGTTGTACAACAGAGATCAACAATGAATCGTTTTTCCGCTACTCATATGCACTCACGAAATTTTAAATATAAGTGAGCGAGTCAACAATATTGAAATTTAATTATGTACTCTGATACTCATTCATACTCACTACACTACAAGATTGATTTATAAGTACAGGTTGCAACGAGTATGATGCGCAGAACATTGACATTAAACTCATACCATTCGAAATATGTTTGATTCATAAGCGAGCCTACTCATTTAGATCCATAACTTTAGAAAGATACTTGCAGATATGTATCCATATATACGAGTACAAAAGAAAAAAGACAGAGAGCAGCAAGCAGAGCAAACACCCAACCTTCTAGTGAGTATTTTAGTGTTCGTATGAGATTCATACTTATTTTGTGATTCGTGTATATGTCGAGTGTACGTGTATACAACATCATACGTGTTGTTAAGTATGAATATGATGAACATGAGTAGAGTAGGTTCCATGATATTAAAAAAAAGTATGAATGCTTGTTAGTATCAGAAATTATGAGTATGATTCGATTCTAATCATCCTTTTTGAATATTCATTGCTGATTTCTGGTATGCACCAATACCAATATGTATTTATATTACAATTGCAAAAGAAACTTGAATTTAAAAGACCCTGTATAAAGTGTTATATATTTTGATTGGACCCTTTAGTTTGGTTAAATAAAAAATCCTTCATTGTTTACCTTTTTCTTTACGATAATTTACATTTCAAAACATTAACGAGATGGCAATTTAAATTAAAAATTTTTATGCCGCACATTTAAAGATCAGATTTGTTAAAGTAACGGCACTTTTCTGGCAGTAAATTTGAGGACTGCGCCAATAGATAAACTTCAGCAATTATGTTGTAATTAAACTTAATTTTTATACTCTCTTATGGCCACCCTTCTAGTAAAGCCTGCTACCACTCTTACTGCTACCGTATGAAAATAATTTCCATACAACCCTCGTTAAATTTTATGGGTTTTTATATGTTTTTCCACATGTTAAGCATACATACATGAACACATACATACTTAAATGTGCAGATGTACATATATTTACAAGCGGTTTTAATTCCCTTGAAAAAGAAAGAGACTCGAATACTCGAATAAAAAAAAAATATCCTCATAAGGGCTCCCCCGGCTTTTTGTTTTTTTTTTTTTTACCAAAAAAGAAAAAGTCGACATCAACCCTAATAGCCCCCACTACTGGCTTTAACTCTAACCCTGCCTTGTACTTCCAACACAGCCTCCTCTTCATTTAGCACTTTGACAAAAAACTTTTATTTTCAATTCTTTTCCTTTCTAGTTTTTTTTTTTTTGGGATTTTGATTTTGAAATGCCAATGTTTTTAAAATACAATGATGATGCTGATGATGATGATGATGATGATGAGAATTGTTTTTTGGTTTTTAAGAAATCTGTAATGAATGACTGAATGAATGAATAAATGTTCCTGTGAGTATCTGAATACATACGAGTACATATTTTATTTATTGAACAAAAGAATTGTAAAATTTCCTTCCTATATGTAGAGAGTAGTACACCAGACTCTCGCCAAAGTTGGGCATCTGCTTCTGCTTTAAAGATTCCTTCCATGTAAAGTATGTTCGTGTGAGAGTACAAGTATGTGGAGGGCTTAATGTCGAGTACTTCTTTTAGCATGAAGGATGGATGGATGGCTGGATGGAATGTAAAGTGAAGTGAAGTGATGGGATGTGTTGTGATGTGATGTGATTGAAATGGTCTCATGAAAACTCATAAAAATTTTTGAAAACACAAAAGACGTAAGGCGTCTTCTTTGCAACGTAACATTTAAATTTTAACAATTTTTTTTTTTGTTTCTCTCTCTCTCTCTCTCTGCTTCCTTTCCCTGCCTTTCGTTTTGTTAATAATTTTTGTAATACTTATGAGTGGTGCTACAAACAGCAACAACGACAACAATTTCTTTTAAACAATAGAATTTGAAAATCGTTAAAAAGTATGAATGGGAAGTAGTTTCATTTTTTTTTTTTGTTTTTTGTTTCTTGGTCTAAATAAATTTCAACCCTTAAAAAATTATGACATCAACATCATCGTCACCATTCACATCATCCATTCATTTTTCAGCGTCAATGCTTGCTTGTAATACCTTGTGCCACACAGAAGTTTGCTGCCGGGAAGCTGTTCTTCTGGCTTCTCCTGCTACTACCATTAACTAATGTTAGTAGGCATGGGTAATGTGAATGCGTGTGATTAATTTATACTCTCCTGTTCATTCAGTCATTTATTATTCAAAAATTCAAGAAACCTATGATTTTATGATATTGAAATAAATTCCCATGCTTATGCTAAATAATAAATAGTAAAGGGTCCACCAAATAACTTTTTTTTTTGAAAATGCTTTAAAAACAAAACTACTGAATATTTTCTCAAATTGCTTCCGGTTAATAAAGGAAAATAATTTCGTTCAAATGACTATCTCGGCTGGCCATGCAGTAGCCTGGTCCAATTTTTAAGCACATTATCACCAAGTGCTTCAAGAATATTGTCCTTTAAATCGTCAATTGCCTCTGGCTTGTCGGCGTAACACTTATCTTTGACGTTACCCCACAAATAATAGTCCAACGGTGTCAAATTACAGCTCCAAGGTGGCATCAGCTCTGCGGCATCAGCTCTGCGGCAACTAATTGGCCATTACAACCCTTCAGTCAGGATTACGACCTAGCTTCTCACACCACTTATGTTGTGTGGGTTAATTTTATACATGAGTGGCGGGACCTACAGTTTAAAGTCGACTTCGAACGACAGATTTTTGAGAAGCTTTTCATGGCAATTTTTACTCTCAGAGTCTTTGCCAGAAATCTGCTTAGAGGAAGTCGTCGAAGAAATATTTTTCGTTTTGATGTCTGACCTGCGGCTACTAATGCGATCTCCAAAAACAGGGCGCAAAATATCGAGTGTAGCTTCGGCTGTTGAAACCAAATATTGCCAATTTCGTCCTCTTCAATTTTTGTGAACAAAAATTCGTTCAACATGGCCTGATAACGATCGCCAATGACTGTTACGGCCAATCCTTGCTCATTTTCGAAGAAAAGTGGCCCAATTATGCCTTTGGACCAAAATCCGCACCAAACAGTGACTCTTTTTGGGAGCGTCGGCTTTTCAATGTATATGTGCGGGTTTTCTATGCCCCAAATGCGACAATTTTGCTTGTTTACATACCCGCCAAGATCAAAATGAGCTTCATCTGAAAAGATGATATTTTCGCCAAAGTCGAAATCTTCTGTAAGACGATCGCAGGCCCACTTAGCGAAGCGAAAACGCTTATACATACCGATATTCATTCAGCGGAAGGATAAAACTAATTATCTGTCAAATCAGACATGAGCTAAGTGTTACCATTCATGAAATAAGCACGAGTTGAAAAAAAACATTAGATGGCGGACCCGATATATGTATGTGTTAAAAGTTAAATGCAAATCAACCAACTCAACTCAATTCAACTAACTTTTCATTTCATTTCGTTAGCCTTTAAGGAAGATAGACGGGGGACATACCAACACACAACTGATACACAGACATGCTGGCAGTCAGTCTGTCAGTTAGTTTAGTTTAGTTGCTTGCTAAAGTATGGCACAAGCTCAGTTGTTCAACTGCTTGAAGCCAACCATCGTTTACTTCATTCAATCGCTCATTACTTTCATTACAACCATTTGGCCATCCAACCAGCCATCCATCCATCCATCCATCCATTCATTTATCCACTATTAGTGTTAATAATTTACCAGGCATTTTAACTACTCTTCTCCTATACAACACGAGACCCAAGAGCCAGTCATAAAATATTTTTTTTTCATTTACGTTACGTTACATTCTTCCTTTCCTTTCCGTTCCATTCCGTTCTTTTCTTATTTAATTTTTATCGAAAAAAAAGAACATGAGCCTACATTTATACACACACAGAACTCAAGTAAATAAATATGAAATGTTAAAAAAGTAATTATTAATAAATTGTTCATGACCAATTAAGATGATGTTTTTGTCCGACAGCCAGTCAGACAAACATACAGACACTGATCTGTATATCCCAAATACAACATAAACCGTATGTATGTTGTGCTGAATGTATGTCTGAATATCCAATGTGGAGGATTGTTTGTAACAAATAAAATTGTGTACAATTATTATTATTATTATGGAGGTACTATAACAACAACAACAACAACAATAAATATACGCACAATTGAATTAAAAACATCACATACAGTGGGTAACAAAAAAAAAATAATGCCACACAACCATTAATCAATAAAAACCCAAAAAAACCCAGAAGATCTTCTCTTTTTGTTACACGCATCTTCAGATTAAATTTCGTTTCGTTTTCTAGCCTTTTTGTTTTTGTTTCCTTTTCCTTTAAGATCTATACGTATAAAGGCATTATGTGGCATAATTATAGGGTTAAAGATTCTAAAGATGATGTTATATAATCCCAGTACCCTCTTCTCCTTCCCTTTACCATATGGAAATAGAAATATTCGTGAGAAAAAAAATTAAATCCCAAAAATTTCGTAGTCTTTTGTTATCCCTTAAAGTAAGAAAAAAAAAAGGAAATCATTTGAAATCATTACATGTGACCCAGGCTTTACATTTTTTTTTTTAGGTTCTCTAATATCCATTTGAGGCAAGCAGGTAATACAAATTTCGAAACAAATGATTGATTATCATGTTACATCAGAAGAGAGCAGAGAGCGGGAGAGCACTTGTAGTTTAAAACAATATTTAAAGTTCAAATTACAAAACAACTTAAAGAGGTTTCTAATTCTCTCTTAAAAAATGCTTAAGAGCTGCTCAAAAATTGAAACTGTTTCGTATTAAAACACTTCAGAAAGCCATTCATCTCTAGCACAAACTCGTATTTCATTTATTATGAGTATTCAAAAAGATAAGTAGAAGAATCGAATCATTTTCATAATTTCTGATACTTATACGCATTCACACTTCCGTTAATATCATGGAACCTCTCTACCACATATTCAAAGTTTGAAGTACTCATCATATTCATACTTAACAACACGTATGATGTTATTGGTTCCGACGCTCCATAACTCAACTTATAAACGAATCCCACGACTAAATATGAATCGCCTACGGGCACTAAAATTCTCACTAGAAGCAAGCTCTGCTTGCTGCTCTCTGTCTTTTTTCTTCTTTTGTAAATGCAACAACAACTAAGACCGACTCGTATCACTTATAATTATTATAAGAAGTATTTTTCTAAAGTTCTGAATCTAAATGAGTATGCTGACTTGTAAATCAAACATATTTCGAATGGTATGAGTTTGATGTCAATGTTCTGCGCATCATACTCATTGCAACCTGTACTTATAAATCAATCTTGTAGTGTAGTGAGTATGAATGAGTATCAGAGTACATAATTAAATTTCAATATTGTTGACTCACTCACTTATATTTAAAATTTCGTGAGTGCATATGAGTAGCGGAAAAACGATTCATTGTTGATCTCTGTTGTACAACTTTATCAAGTTGTCCAACCAACTGTAACGTCGGAGGACTGATTGGTCGTTGGTTGATTGAAGATCAAAAATTTTGGATTTTCATTCAACCGGCGACCAATATTACATCGACGCCTCCATTCTAAGTACACTTAGAACGTTTTTAATGTTCTTGCATTTTTAAATTTTAAGTTCTCTAACTTAAATGCTGTCAAAATTTGGTTAAGATGCGCCGATCCGTTCCGAACTTATAGGGAAAAATCTACTTTGAGAGCTCATAACTCAAAACACACTTTTTCCACTTAGAATGTTGTAGAACGGAGGCGTTGATATTAAAACTCTTCAAAGCTAAGCTTAACAATTTTGTTTCTTCGGTCATTTCGAATAGAAAAATTGTTAAATTTACCCAAATATTCGGATCATGCAGTCGCCATAGTCTAGTAGATAGTGTGTGGTTCAAAACCCAGGTCTTCGGCGACTTCCTCTCAGTAGAGTATAAATATTAATGCCGCTCAGAAGCAACTTTAAACTGTAGGTTCTGCCGCCATGTACAAAATTAACACCCATAACATAAGTGGTCTGAGAAGCTAGGACGTAATCATGATTGAAGAGTTGTAATGACGAATTATGTAAGTATTCAGGCCATGTTCAGATCTTTAAAGAAAGTTTCGTTAAAAACATGAAATAGCAAATATGCTGACTTACTTAACTGGTCGTTATAACCCTTATTCGGGATTACAACCTAGCTTTCGTACATCACCCATGTTAGGTGTTTTAATTTTATGAAAGAGTTTAAGAAGGATTTTCATGGCAATTTTATTTTATGGCAGACTTTTTGCTAGAAGACTGCTGAGAGAATTTCGTCGAAGGAAATATTTTTTTATATTCCATTTTGTTCGAGATGTCTGAGCTGGGGTTGGAAACCATGGACTCGTTTCAAATAAATGCCGTAAATTGTAGGTAAAAACTCTGATTTTCTGTTTCCTCTTAGTCGCATTTCTTTCGGTTTTTTTTGAGAACAAGGAATCTGACTGTTATGAGAAAAGTCTTTAAACGAAGGGAGGATGGTGTAAATATTATTAAAGGTTAGAAGCTATTAAAGGTTCTATTAGTCGTGACTTTACCATAACGCTGTAGTATGGTATGTATGTATGGCATTATGGTAAGTCACCTATAATCGAAAACAGTGATGTCCATAAAGTTGGCTAAAAGAGCTGATTTATATGGTTATGGTTAAGTCACGACTAATTGAACCTTAATGCTCTAGATATCAGAATCGAATATAAAATGAACTTAAACTATACAATTCCATATGCTGTGAAAACAAAAGTTTTCTTTTCTTTTTATGATGGCTTATGAGCAAAGAATTTCTTGATACAAGAATGTGTTAAAATATGTTAAAAAAAATAATACAATTGGAGTGTCAATTAAAAAAACTCTTCGTTAAAGATTTTAAAGCAATCTTATGATATGATAATGGCTGTGAATGCTATTGACTTTAAAAGATATTTTAAAAGCCAGTAGCCACTTTCAGTTCTAACAATAATAAGAATAAGAATGAAAATATTCTAATAAAATACCATTTGATTTAGTTTTTTCTTTCTTTTTCTTTCTTTTTGTATAAATTGTTGCTGTAAAATGATGTTTAAAATCCGATTAAGACTAGCTCAAGTAGGCTTGAAGGCCTTTCTTACAAACAGCTGAACCATACTTGATATGCTGTAAACAAACTCGAAAGAAAATTAATTCTCTAATACTATTGTGCGTACAGGATTACGATTTTCGTTGGTGTAAAGAAAATGTTGAATTTCTAAAAATATTTTTAAACAGACATTGAATTTTTCATTTTGCCTTCGAAATTCATATAATTTATGATCTACGTGTTCATTTTTAAGGGTTGTTATTAAAGTTCTCATGATCTTATACAATAAGAATGATATTTTCTTTCTTTGTTGTTGTTGTTGTCACATAAAAATATTTGAAATTTTATTTATTTAAAGAAGAAAAAAAGAATAAAAAAATCCTTAAATGATCTTGAATTGTAATATTTCATATGGACATGAGACAATTTATAATCCCCCCCCTTCTCTTCCCTTCATAATGCCACACAAAACTTTACTAATCATATTTTTCATTTTCTTTAACATTTTTTTTCCTTTTTGCTGCTTTTTACAAACAAATCTTTTCTAAATCCCCTCGATAATCCCTAGATTCTTTTCTTTTTTTTCTGTTTTTCTTGTTGTGCTTATTTTTAATATCTTTATATGCCAATGATGTTGTTGGCCCTTGTTGCTGTTGTTGGTATTGTAGGTTCTGTTCTCTTTTTTTATATGATAAATGACTTTAAAAATACTTTATGACAAAACATCTTTATGATTTGATTTGAGTTTTTTCTCTTTTTCACTTCTTTTTTTTTATCTCTCCCAGCTTTTGTTCTTACTTTTGACACTGAGTGTATAATAAAATAAAATTTAAGGAAAATAGGAAAACAAAAAAACCAAAAATACGTACCGTACCGTACGTATTTATATTTCATATCTCCGTGTTGCATGAATATTCTTGTACAATGTGTGGCACAATTGTCTTGTTCACATACCCCACCATATAAAGTCTGAACGTATAAAGTACGTATGTAAGTACCACATTCAACAAGATCACATCTTGTTGCTGCTGCTGCTACTGTAGATTTTTTTTGTTTTTTTTTTACTCATAATAAATTAAAGCGAATTTCATTGCAACAACTACAAGGTTTTGGAGAAAAAAAAAGTTTATGAAATTAAAAAAAAAACTACCCTGCTGTTCACTCTGCACTTTTTATACGGGAACAGATTCAATGAGCAAAAAACAGTAAAAAGGGCCAACGAGTAGTAAAACAAACAAAGAAACACAGCAATAAACGGGTATAAATTTAATTTTATTTATATACGGAGTAGCAACTAAAAAAAAAGATAAACTTTAAGTTGAAATCATAATTATTTGACAAAAGAAAAGCACAACAACACCAACAACAACAACAACAGAAACAGAAACAAAACTGTCATAAACTATAAAGTTAAACTATATTACAAGGAAATGCGTGGGTTCTATTTCATTTTTTATGAAATAAAAACAAACAAAACACACACACAATATTTCTTAAATAATAAATGCAATGGATTTCGAACTATTGGGTTATACTACACCTGGGATGGAAAAGTTGATACAATTGTACTTTTTTTAGCACTATAGCACCTCAATGACTTATTTAGCACTATTGAAAAATGTTCTCTACTTTATTACATACATACATACATAATTGGCCATTACAATCCTTCAGTCAGGATTACGACCTTGCTTCTCACACCACTTATGTTGTGTGCGTTAATTTTATACATGCGTGGCGGGCCCTACAGATTAAAGTCGACTCCGAACGACAAATTTTTGCGAAGCTTTTCGTGGCAATTTTTACTCTCAGAGTCTTTGCCAGAAATCTGCTGAGAGGAAGTCGCCGAAGAAATATTTTTCGTTTTAATGTCTGACCTGGGATTCGAACCCGGGCCTTTTGTCTAATAAGCCAACACACTACCCACTAGACCACGGCGACTTACATAATATAGTATGTATTAGATTCCATTCTGGCAATACCGCTATTTACTGTAATGCCGTTTATTACTAAATCAGTTATGTATAATATGCATATTAAGTTGTAAAAAGCTGTTTTGGCAATACTTTGCAGTAGTTGTTAGATCAAGTGCGATAAACAGGGTCGCTTAATTGTAATGCTATTCTACATAATAATATATAAAGTTGTAAAAGGCATTTTGGTAATGTCGTTATTGTCATGGCATTGTTTGTTTTATGAAGTGTAGTAATACGGTGTCTTTTAATATATGCATATATGTATATAGTGTCAGCTGATATTTAACAGTTAAAAAGATTTTAAGAAAAATAAGAATATAAATAACGTGCATTTTAAAACACAAATGCAAATGCAGTTAATCAGAAATCTTAATGCTAAACAAGGGTTAATAAATGGTACCAAGCTAATCGTAACAAACTTGGGAGCGCACATCATATCAGGAAAAATTATTATTCATACCGATAAAACTGTACTCATACCCCGTATCAATCTTACACCTTCTGATCCAACTGTGCCTTTCCGAATGACACGAAAACAATTCCCTGTGAAAGTTGCTTTTGCTATGACGATAAACAAAGCAGAAGCTGAAACCCTTCAAAAGGTAGAATTGTATTTACCAGAACCGGTCTTTTCACATGGACAGTTATACGTAGTATTTTCTCGAGTGCGTAGGTTTAAAGATATTTTTGTTTGTATTAAGGATCCGTACGGGCATTGTATTGAAAGATGTATTATAAAAGCATTTAAACATATGTATGTATGTAAATATGTATGTATGTAAACATGTATGATAATATTATGATTTCTACTATTTTTAGACTTTTAATAAAATTTCTATTAATTATTTACATTTTATGTTACAAAAATGACAACTAACGGTGCGAAATATTCGCACGGGTCATCTAGTAATGAAAAAATATATTTTACAACAGGACAATGCCAGAATTCATGTCAGCAGACAGAGTATGAAATGGTTCCGTAAGCAATTTATTGAGGTTTTATCGTGGCCAGCTTGCTCTCCTGATATGAATATTATTGAAAACGTTTTCCCAAACGAATTCCCCATTCTTGTCCGAAGGTTATATTCAAAATAACAGGCAATTTACCAGTGCTGAAAATTTTAAATTAAAAATGATCGAAGAGTGCGTGAAAATAGACGGAGAAATATTAAATAATCTTTATAAGAATATCAAAGACCGAATATTTACTTTAATAAGGGGGGTATACTAAGTTTTAAGTATAAATATTTTTGGTAAATAAAGCTTCTTATTGAACAAAAATGAGACTCGGGCTATAATTTTGCAAAATCAAAACTGCGCTAACAATTTGAAAAATTTACTATTATTTTTGTTCTTTTGCATTAATTTATAATAATATTTTTATTAATTTATAATAAAAAATAATTTAAAAAAGAAAAAAGTGAAATTTAGTACAATCGATTTGAAAAAAGTACAATTTTTTATGAACGTTAGTACAATTTGTTAAGACCAATTTCCCATCCCTGTACTACACATCATACTACAACAACAAATGTTATTGTGGTTATTTTACAGTTTGTTTGCTTCTACACAACAGGCATGTAAGAAAGACTCTGACAACAACAACAACAGTTTTCAGTTTTAAACTAAAACCAAGAGAATCAACATCAACAATCAAACTGTATACACGTAAGAAGTACTCGTACGTACATTTCACCATACTAGGGATCGTAAAAAAACCAATCGTACTAACGAATGTATACGAAACATAAGAAAGGAATAAATATGAATTGTTGTATTTAAACTTTAATAAATAATACTTAGTAATCCATGTACACACACACATACACACACGTATTTTAGCACACAAACATAAATGTAACTACCGTTAGTAAATGATACGTTAAATTAGAAAAGCAACCAACTCTCCAAGCTCTCTCTCCCTTTTTTAACAATAAAAACAAAAACAAACAACACATACAATGTCTCTTTGTAGACAATCAAAAAAAAAGACAATCGTTGTCCTCCCCCACCCCCCCTTCTTCGCCATTAATGCATGTTTGTTTGTTATTGTTATTACTATTGTTGTTGGTGTGGTGTTGTTTTCTATTTGTTTGTCTTTATGTTGCACAGTGTAAATAGTAAAGCATTTTGAAATTGTCTTCTTATACGATATGCCAACGAGTATGAGAAAAAAAAAGCATTACTTAAGGAAATCAAACTCCTTTTATTGTCATTTCCACTTACACACATACATACACACACTAACACATACATATTCGTTGAGTAGGAGAAAGGGGGTGGGGAGTGGGGAGGGAAGCAATTGAAAAGACTAAGAACATAAGCACTGGTTAAACCAACCTTTTTTCTTTTTCCTTTCTATAAAGGAGTACAACCCCCCCTAAAAAAAAGGGGGATAAATTGTTAAAGTTTGTTTTAAATTATTTAAATTTAAATTAAAAATTTAAAAGGACAAACCTTAACAAATAAATTACACTTTAAAGGATTATCTTACTGTACGTATACATGCATGCACACTGCATAAAATTAAATTGAAATGAGAATGTTAAGCTTTTTCTATTGTTTTTTTATTTTATTTTATTTAGATTTTGTTAAAAATACAAATATTTTAACCCATAAACTCAGTAAATAAGAAAAAATTCTTTAATTAAAGAATAAATAAATAAAGAATAATTTTATATTTAAATTTGTAAGCGTAATGATAAGGAGTTACTGAAGCAGCTTTGGCTGAAACACTGTCCTCGGTATGCATACATGGTTATAAACCGCCTCTTGTTCTCTTCTTGGCACGCTCATGCAATTATCCATGTTCAATTATCGTATCTTATCACAAAGAACTCTTAAAACTAATTCTCTTTAGAAAACTTATCGATAACACAAATTTTTTTGTAGAAAATACAACAACAACAAGTTTCTATACAAAATTTTGTAAAAAAAAATAATATTTTATAGAAAATATTTCGAAAAAAAATAATTTTCTATAGAAAATTTATCGATAATAATAATCTGCTATGAAAAACTTTTTGATAAAAATAATTTTTTTTATAAACTTATCTAGAATAATAAGTTTTTATAAAAAATTATCGATAATAATAACTTTCAATAGAAAATTTATCAATAATCGACAAAAGTTATCGATATTATTAAGTTTATGTAGAAAACTTTTCAAAATATTAAGTTTTAATAGAACACTTATCAATAATAATAGGTTTCTATATAAAATTAATCGATAAAAGTTATCGATATTAGTGAGTTTATGTAGAAAACTTTTCAATAATATTAAGTTTTAATAGAACACTTATCAATAATAATAGGTCTCCATATAAAACTAATCGATAATAATAACTGGCTATAGAAAATTTATCGATAATAATAATTTTCTATAAAAACTTTTCAAAATGATAACTTTTTTGAGACAATTTATCCATAATTATATACAAAATAACTAAGAAAATTTATCGCTAATATTTAGTATAGAAAACTTATCGATAATAATAAGTTTATATAGAAAACTAATCGATAATAATAAGCTTTTAAAAAAAGTTATCGATAACAATTGGTCTCTATATAAAACTAATCGATAACGATAACTTTCTATAGAAAATTTATTGATAATACTAATTGTCTGTAGAAAACATTTCGATATTAATAGCTTTCTATATGAAAAATTATCGATATCGATAATCAAACAATGATTGCCTTTAGAAAACATCTGTAAAAACTTTTCGATAATAATAACTTTTTATAAGAAAACTTATCGATAATAACAACTTAACTTTGAATAGAAAACTTATCAGTAATAATAAGTTTCTACGAAAACTTATCGATAGTAATCAAAAAATGATTTCTTTTAGAAAACAAATGAAACAATGATTTTCCGTAGAATGATTTTCAATTTCAATGACAATAGTTCTCTATAGAAAATTTATCGATAGCAATAATTCTCTATAGAAAATTTATCGATAACAATAATTCTTTATAGAAAATTTATCGAAAACAATAGTTCTTTATAGAAAATTTATCGATAACAATACTTCTCTATAGAAAATTTATCGATAACAATAATTCTCTATAGAAAATTTATCAATAACAATAATTCTATATAGAAAATTTATCGATAACAATAGTTCTCTATAGAAAATTTATTGATAACAATACTTCAATATAGAAAATTTATCGATAACAATAGTTGTCTATAGCAAATTTATCGATAACAATACTTCAATATAGAAAATTTATCGATAACAATAGTTCTTTATAGAAAATTATCGATAACAATAATTCTCTATAGAAAATTTATCGATAACAATAGTTCTCTATAGAAAATTTATCGATAACAATAATTCTCTATAGACAATTTATCAATAACCAATACTTCAATATAGAAATTTATTGGTAACAATAATTCTCTATAAAAAAGTTATTGAAAACAATGTTTCTTTATAGAAAATTTTCGATAACAATATTCTGTATAGAAAATTTATCGATGACAATAGTTCTCTATAGAAAATTTATCGATAACAATAATTCTCTATAGAAAATTTATCGATAACAATAATTCTCTATAGAAAATTTATCGAAAACAATAGTTCTTTATAGAAAATTTATCGATAACAATAGTTCTCTATAGAAAATTTATCGATTACAATATTTTTCAATAGAAAATTTATCAATAATAAATATTTTTCTATAGAAAATGTATCGATAACAAAAATTCTCTATAGAAAATTTATCAATATTTTAAAAACAATTATTTATCAATAAGTATAAATTGATTTCAGATAGTATTTTTAATATTTTGTAGAGCAGCGCACACGAAACAAGCAATAATCGATTGGAAGCTATGTCAGATAAAGTATTCCTTTTAGGAAATTTTCTTTCCTTTTACAGAAAATATATGATTTGTTTTAATTTTGTGTACATTACAATTAATTTTGAGTGATAATTACTCTAATAAAAACGTAAAATAGAACAAATGATGACACTCTCTTTTAAAAATTGTAATGGAAGTGATCATTAACGGCATGAAAGTAATTAAAAATGCGTGGGTTTTGAGCTTAATTCGTTACAAAAGACGGTGCAACAAGTAAAGAAAGAAACTTAAAATTTTTAAATTAATTATTTCCGATTACAAACTGACGACACACTAATTTAATTTGTAAGTGAACAGACATTAAGTATTTAAGAAAATTCCAACCATTTTTGGTAAGGCCAAGAAAAAAACAACAAAATTCTGTAAGTGACCGCATTTTTCTCTCCAAATAGTTTCAGATAGTGGATCACATTTACAAGAAAAAGAAAAAACAGATTTTTAGTTTCCAATGATTTTAAATTCTTGTCTTTGTCTTTTGTTTTCTTATCATCTTATCTACGATGATAATCGCTTTTGGTACTTCGCTTGAATATGATAATTTTTTTTTTCTTGAATTTCCTTCCATTCTTCATAATTACACGGCAGTTGTTTCTACTTTATTATTCATTACCTTGAGAAATAAAACAGAAAAAAAGAAAAAATGGGGAAAAGAAAACTCTGAAAAGATCACAATTCAAATTGAAACCGCCGGCCAGGTACAATTGAAAATTACGTTAAACCAGCTATTCATGATTAACATAAAACGATAAATAACCAGACACACACAGTTTTTAAGAACCCTTCTTTTGTTTATTGAAAAGAGAGTAACAAATAACCGAATAAGGGCCATATGTTTCCCCTTACGGAGTTTAAATTGAAAAAATGAATTCAATGTTGCAACATGTTACAAGCAAAACTTACGTGTGTTCCTTGTTATGATCCTTAAAGTAGTTTCCTTTGCTTTAAAAAGAAAAAAAAAGTTTTTTTTTTTGTTTTTGTTTCTTTACATTACGTTTCGTTTGATTTGGTTTCCTTTCGTAAGCAGAATAAGTGTTTTCGTCTGCTGGTAAAACAAAAAATGTCCTGCTGCAGCAACTCTTTTTTTTCTTCTTTCTTTCTTTAGTTTCCTTTCGTATGCTTTTTTCTTTTTTCTTTCTTTTTTAACAATGAAAACTATTGCTGCTGCTGGCTGGTATTGTAATAGAGAGGAAGGAGTATTATTCCCTATACAACACAGTGTAACGATACTTCAATTGTTTGTTGTCGTTGTTGCTGTTGTATTTTACAATATTTATTATATTTCTTATAGATTTTCATTTCATTTCATGCTTTTCTTTTCTTCTTCGTTTTCTTCTTTAAATTGTATTGCCAACTTCTTTTATTTTTGATTTCGTTTTTTTTGTGTATCGAATTACAAAAGTTGCACACTCAACGGCAACAATAATTTGCTCGGCTCGGCATTGCACTTCGATTCCGATTTTGTTGGAGTGGCGTTGACAAAAAGCAGAGAAACGCGATTAAAGCGACACCACGACAATGTCTTCTCTCTGTATAATATGAAACAGTGACAACAAGAACAGTTACAACAGCAACAACAACAAATACAAACAAATTTTAATAAAAGCGTTGACTTGAAATATTGAGGACGAAATTCATATCCACACAACAAAATTCGTAGACAAACCGCTTAAATACACACACACAAAATCAAAGAACACATACATACGATGCAAATTCGGTTGTACAGCTTTTGTCAAGTAAATAGATTTGTAATCCTTAATAGCCTTTGGAAAAATCAATAAAATTCGTTAATAAATTGTCAAATATTAATGGAAAAAATACTCTCCAGATGTTTTTAAACATAAGTCCAGGCTTAATATCTTTAGGAACCATCTTAAACCTATTCGATTTGCGGAAAAATTATGCAAGTCAATAGTAAAAATGCCTTCATGTACCACTGTCATTCATTATGTTCCTTAAGCAAACTCATACAAGGTTGCCCAGATACTTTCTCAACAAATCAACATTTGTTGCCTTGCCACCTTTTAAAGAAATCGTCAAAAGAAGCATAAATTCTTAAAAAAATATGCAGATATGCTCAGCATACCCTTAAAGGTAGATAGGCAGATCAAAATGACTGCTAATTTCACAGGCTAGCTATACTTAGGCAAGCAATGGCCAATTGTAATTTCACAGTTGTCTTCTTCCTCTAGGTTTGCTACCATTCAGAGTTTTTAGTGAAGACTTTTAAAGTTGCAGTGAGCTGTATGAGCTCCTCAACGACATGGACGTTGTGCAGCGTATTAATATCCAGCTGCTGCGCTGGCTCGGCCATGTCGTTCGAATGGAGTAGGATGCTCCAGCGAGACGAGTATTTGATACGGGGATCTGCGAAAGTCGGCGAAGAGGACGACCTTGTATCCGTTGGAAGGACCAAATCGTGGAAGCCCTGTCATCGATGGTGTGACCAATTGGCGTAGGCGCGCAAGAAGCAGAAGCGCCTGGAAGAATGTGTTGCGGCAGGCCGAAATCCGTTAATCGGGTTGTTATGGCCAATTAAGTAAGTAATTAAGTTTTAGAGTTACAGTAGCCATAACAATTTGCACAGTAAAATCCCAAAATGCTTTCTTCTCCTACTACACGTTATTTCCTACTACAAGTTATTGCGTTTTACACCTCTGAAAAACATACATTAGCTATGAACCGGAACCAATACAAAGTCCACTACAGTAAGACCCCGCTTAACGCTGTTTCAGTATTACACGGTTAGATTGGGATTCTCGGAAGGTTCTCAGTGGTCTAGTGGGTAGTGTGTGGCTTATTAGACGAAAGGCCCGGGTTCGAATCCCAGGTCAGACATCAAAACGAAAATATTTCTTCGGCGGCTTCCTCTCAGCAGATTTCTGGCAAAGACTCTGAGAGTAAAAATTGCCATGAAAAGCTTTTCAAAAATTTGTCGTCTCGGAGTCGACTTTAAACTGTAGGTCCCGCCACTTATGTGTAAAATTAAGCGCACACAACATAAGTGGTGTGAGAAGTTAGGACGTTGTACAATGGGTCAATTCGACCTCCGGGTACTGTACTTGTCATAATTGACAAGTACACGTTCTCTAACCTAACCTAAGACCCCACTTAACGCTGTTTTAGTATTGCACGGTAGTATTGGGATTCCCGTAAATCGCCTATTGTATTGATACTTGTTGTACATGTGTGTTTAAATAAAACGGCCATGCACCAACCAAAAGCGGTGCACTATATAGCGACGGTTTATTATGTCTGTCCAAAATAATTATTCCAACTGGATTTTCTAAAGTCGCAATGAATTTATATATGGAGGTACGTGTTAAGTTGCCTCGTTTAACGCTGTTTCGTTTAACATTGGATCTTATTGGGTCGTATCCTCCGCGTTAAGCGGGGTCTTACTGTACTGATTCCGACAACTATGCTAAACGTGTTCTTTTAGAACTTGAACAGACCATGCGCCTTAGTCAGACTTGTTGCGATACCTTGCCCGTGTTTAGCAATCTGAGGCTTGAAGATTCTCAATATGGTTTCCAAAGTCGAAAAAATGGGGATCGAACATTTCTTATACAAATTAAACCGTGATATTGCAACAATCTTCATGATGGAGAGTTCAGTCAAAAATAATCGAAAATGAAAAGTTAAGAAGCTCCGACTCTTCATGGCAAAAGCCATTCATTGATACATATGCTGAAAAAGCTACAGTGCCTGCAGATGTCATTTGAGGACAAGCCTTCCAATAGGACAGAACAACAATACAATAATTTTTCTTCTTATCCGTATGAGTCGAGCATAACCTAGCAATATTACACGATCTACACTGCCGCCAACGAAGTTGTAGCTCCCTGTAAAGTGAATGGAGAATACTAAGATCAACTAGAACAACCACAACACCACTATACATCTAAAACATTTATTTTACGACCCACTCTACAGCAAACGACGTTGAACCTCCCTGTAAAGTGTATTTAGAATACTAAGATCAACCGGAACAACCGCAAAACCATTGCCCCATAACATCTAAGAGATTATCAATATGAACTCAGGCCAGTTCATTAGGAGTACTTGATTAATTACAGGAATGCTTCCTCCATCGAAAGGGTTTTAATGTAATTTTCTTTCTAAATTTAATCAAACAATTCTAATTACCACACCACAGCTGTATTACTGTGTTTGAAACATTTTTGACGTCTTTAAGGAGTACAACGAAACCATCTGCAACACATTTAAATTCGTTAAAATAGAGGGAAGCAGTTCGTTTACATTCATGTTCATGTTCCTTATTCCTTTTCTATCTCTCTCCCTCTCCCTCTAACTTTCTGTTTCCCTATTTCACATTTTAAAGTCTACAGTTACAGTAACAACAATATGTTTTTAACAATACAATTCATATTAAAATATTTCTCTCTCTCTCTCTCTCTTTTACCGTATTAAATATATCCTCCTTACATACATAAATATGTGTGTACGTAGTCATGTATGTGTGTGTATGTGTGTGGAAGAGGGTATTTTTTATTATTGTTGTTGCCGTCTTGTACTCCTTGTCGATTTTTGTATTCGTATTTCATTTCTTATTATTCAACGATTCTTACAGGGACGAAAACAAAATAACAGAAACAACAAGAAGGCAATAATTTAGGGGGTTTTATGCTATAATATGTAGAAGAAACACACATACACATACACTTATTGGCAACAGCAACAACAATAGCAGTAGCAACAAAACAATACAAATGTATTTAAAATACAAAAAAAAGACCAAAAAAAATTCAATTTTCCGCTCTTTTTTATTTTGAAATTCACTGTCTTTAAGAGACGTGCTCTCACAAACACACACACACACACATACACATACGCTATTGGCTTGTACAAAAAATCAAGTTAATCGTTGGGTATCCTGTTGACTATGATTGTGATGTGATTGTTTTTTGTTTTTTTTTGTTTTGTTTATTATTATTGCTATTTTATATTTTGTTGTTGTTGTAGAGCATGATACATTCGTTTTATCTATTTTGTTTCTTTCATTTTTCTTTTTTTTGTTGTTTTATAAACGAATTTTGGAAATAAATTTTGATTTTTACTATTTTTTTGTTTTGTTTTGTTTTGATATTCCTTTCAAGATATTCTTATTATTTCTTCGTGTTATTTTTTCAGGATTTCATTTTTTTCCATTTTCCATATTTCACATACAAAACACGTACTCATACGCACACTGACACACACATACATACATAAAAAGCTATAAAAAAAAACAAGGATTCAATTGAATTTTAAATACTTCAGTTTGAAACACATACTTTTTTTATTGGTTGTTGTTGTTGTTGTCGTTCTTCTTATTGTTGTTGTTGTCGATATTATTTTGTTGTTAAACTATAAAATTTTTATTTTGTTTTTTATTTTATTAAAAACATATCAAATTACATTTTGGGGTTATTGTAACACACACTTATTTTGTCAATTTACCGTAAAGCGTACAACAAACAAAACGTAAAATTTCAAAAAATAAAAACCAAAACAAATCGAATCGAACCGAATCGTATTGAACCGAAAATAAAAGTAAATTTTTTGTTTCCTTTTTGTTTGAAACTTCTTCTTTTTCTGTTTCTAGTTCTTATTTTGAAACATAAATAAATAATAAAAACATTAATTGCGTACGCACGTCCGAACACGATGGCATATCAAAACAAACTGAATGCAAGCGCTTGACTATTTTATTCAAGTGAGTGAACAGTATTCGCATACTCACACACGATGATGGTGTTGTGTGATAGTCGACAACGATGACTGACAATGTCAAAAACTTCAATAAGGGAATCAATTTTATAAATGAGCACAATTCTTAAATACTTCTACTCTCTCTCTGTCTCTCTCTCTCATCGTCATCGTCATCATCATCAACATTAGTGTTGTCGTTGCTGCTCTCGTCTATTAATTTTGTTGCTGTTGTTGTCGTTGTTGTTGCCATTGTGTTTTATTTAATGTTACCACCAAAATAAGTACTTTGTTTATTAGTGTTGTTAATTTAGCGTGTTTAAGCAACACCTAAAAAGGCATTAATACCACATTCTCTAACGGATACAACAATATCGGATTATCCTTGCAGGAGTTTGATAACTAACGATAGGACGTCAATTTCGACCACCGAGTACTGTACTTGTCAGAATTGACAAGTACACGTCCTCTAACCTAACCTAACGGTTTTTTAAGGCTATCAAATATTAAATATCACCAATGTCCCTCAGGGGAACATTATCTTCGGCTTTTTACACATATAGAACACGAATATCAACAATGTCCTGTAAAAAGAACGTAAAAATGCATTCAGTTGCTTGCCAGCTTTGAAAAAGGCCTTTTTCAGGTTTGAATTATACACCCAAAGAAATCTTACAATAGGATTCGCTATATCAATGAAAAATAATCTCGATATTCGGAAGAATATTTGTCAATTACACAGTTTTTAGGGAGTTGGCGCTGTACATTTTTTCTATATGTTTTATAAAATAAATAGGTTTTATTAAATATTAGGTTACACTTGAAAATATTACTGACAATTTTCATCTGGGTTATACAAATGCTTCTTACAATAGCAATATCAAGTACCAATTATTTAGTGAAAGGCCTGCCAATTCGTATATAAATCACTAAGTAGCCGATAAACACTAAAAAATCTTTAAATTTAAAAACAAAAGTCGTGATTCAAGCGTAGCCGCTTTTCTAGTCAAACAAGTTAATTATAGAAATCGTATTCGCCCTATTTTGTGGAAGGAATTGATAAGAATATAAAAAAAAATTGAAAGAAGTTAAAGATTCGCTGTGAATAATTCACGGATTAAACGAAATTTTGTCATTTTTGTAACATAAAATGAAAATAATTAATAGAAATTTTATTAAAAGTATAAAAATATTAGAAATCATAATATATCATACATGTTTACATACATACATATGTTTAAATGCTTTTATAATACTTCTTTGAATACAATGCCCGTACGTATCCTTAATACAAACAAAAATATCTTTAAACCTACGAACTCGAGAAAATACTACGTATATCTGTCCATGTGAAAAGACCGGTTCTGGTGAATACAATCCAACCTTTTGAAGGATTTGACTTTGTGCTTTGTTTATCGTCATAGCAAAAGTAACTTTCACAGGCAAGTGTTTTCGTGTCATTCGGAAAGGCCCAGTTGGATCAGAAGGTGTAACGTTGATTCGGGGTATGAGTACAGTTTTATCGGTATGAATAATTTTTGCTGATATGATGGGCTGTCCCAAGTTTATTACGTTATTAGTGGTACCATTTATTAATCCGTATTACTACACTTCATAAAACAAACAATGCCATGACAATAACGACCTTACCAAAATGGCTTTTACAAATTTATATATTATTAATTATATATATATACCCTGTTTGACCCTGTTTATCGCACTTGATCTAACAACTACTGCTAAGTATATATAACTGACTTAGTAATAAACGGCATTATAGTAAATAGCGGTATTGCCAGAATGGCTTTTAATACACACTATATTATGTAGAACTGCATTACTATTAAACGACCCTGTATTACCACACTTGAACAAAAACATATAATCATAAAGACATCAGTATTATAATGCAGTTCTACATAAAATATAATTTTTTCAATGAAAATATTAAATTTTCAATTTCTAACTATTTTTTGCCATTAGTGTTAGATAAAAGCTTTAAAATGAGATATCATTCATTAAATTTGATGCGGTGGTATGGGAGATACTTGCAACCGACAAAAAAAAGTACTTTAGAAATAATATATATGATTGCGTTTTTAAATTTTAACGTTTTTTTCAATCTCAAAATATGTGCGTAACACTTATCGGTGTTGCTTTAAAACACAAACAACCATGCTTGTGTGTGGCTGTGATGTTTATGGGATTTCGTGTGTTTGTGGTGTGCGCTATGCTCAACACAGCACAGTATAACAGTGCAGTACTTTGCTTTGCTTTGCTTTACATTACTTTGCTTTGGTTTTACTCTGTTTGCATTTGTGTATGTGTATGTGTATGTGCAATGTTAAAGAAGTACAAACCACTTCTATGGGCACTCTGTGTTTTTATTCAGTTTTTTTTTTCTTTTTTTGTTCTTGTATTTCACAGCAGCAACAACAACAACAACGAGTACTTGTGTATGGCAATGACTCTCCTGGCGCCTCTTTACATTATTGTTATTATTGTTCGTTTAGTGTTACGTTCGATGTGTGTCGTGCCGTGCCATGATTGTCGTTGTTGTAGGTTGTGTATAATTTTTGGTATTTTTTTTCTTTTTCATTTTGTTTTCGTTCTTATTGTTTTTGTTTTTATTCGGTTTTTGTTTTCATTTATGTACTGAAGTTGGAAGGTTATGTCAGCTGTGTACTTACATATTTTGCTCTCGTCACATCCTGGCACTCTCACTCTCTTTACATGTCGCTTCTCGCTCTCTGTATAATGTGTATGTGTGTGTGTGTGTGTGTTATGCATGCAAGCATGGATGTTATTTTTTTAATTTTTTAAAGATTCGTGTTGAACAAATTGTTTGTTGCTGTTCTTGTTTTAGTGTGTCTTAAAGGAAGAATTAATTCATTAAGAATACAAAAGTTTTGACAAACGTCAGTCAGTCAGTCAGTTGATGTTTAAATCAAATTGAAAAAAGGACGTCTTACCTATAATGAAAGTAATTCTGGCAATGGCTCCATCATAATTCCGTATGAACGGTTAACGAAAAAACGGGTTATGATTTTGAAAAGAGAAAAAAAAGAAGAAGAATCACTTCTAAACAGAGTTGGCACTTGAGAACATCTTCAGTATTAACACAGAAATGGCAACAAGTAACAAACAGTTCGCAAAGAAAAACAAAAAAAAAAAAACGTTAAATCTGACAAGTGATTTTCAGTTTTTGTTTTTTCGTGACAACAAAAACAAAAGATTATTTGTAATGAAAGGAAAAGTAAAATTTTAAATTAAAATTATTAAACGTTACGTTTTCAATGAAAATTTTAATTGCTGCTGTTGTCCGATTCATTTAATTTGAATTATTACAAGCTGAGCATGTAAAATTGGTCTCTCCCACGATCCTCATGGTAATAGACCAATACATTACCAATTAGACTACTAGGACACTCTGTTATACTTCTGTTCAAAAGTTTCTAGCAGGCATACATAAGAATTTTTTATTCATTTCAGTAAACGAGCCCGTGTTCAGTTATTAAGAGTCCGTGTTCAGTTATTCAGCCTTAAAACAAAATTTGTAGCAAGAGCACCTATACAAGCCATATTACGAAATTCGAAAAGATCTAAATTGACGAGGTTAATTCTGAACATCGCGACATGTCAAAAACTGAAGATGTTAGAAAATTAAAGAAAATAGAAATAGTGGGTCTAGTGGGCTTCTTAGACAAAAGTCCCGGGTTCGAATCCCATGTCAGACATCAAAACGAAAAATATTTCTTCGGCGACTTCCTCTCAGCAAATTTCTGGCAAAGACTCTGAGAGTAAAAATTGCTAGGTCCCGCCACTCATGGTATAAAATTAACGCACACAACATAAGTGATGTGAGAAGCTATGTCGTTCCTGACTTAAGGGTTGTAATGGTTGTATGTCTGTAAAGAAAAATTGTCAAATGACTATCTAAAAAGTTATTATCGGCATTAATTTCTGGAAATAGATTTGTGTCTGGAAATTGATTTCAATTCGTCACAATTTAGTTTCAGACTGCTCTTCCGAACTGAATTCCAATAACAGATTAGAAGCGAAAGCGAATTTTATATGCTTTCAGAATGGAATTAGGGCAATCCAATCAAGTGCATAGACAGAGTCTACATGAATGAGGAATCCTGAATCATCTCTACAGTTTTCCAAATAGCTTAAGGGGCTTTTAGAGGGAAATACTAGCAGTTAAAGCGGCAGATAGCTTGGCTTGATAGCCAAGGAACCATTATTGTCTTCGGATGATACGAGAATTCAGACCCTTTTCTCCAATGAGACTTAAGTAGACCCCAGGCCTGATATTTTTAGTTTGGATAATTATAAATTCCTATTTAAATACATACTTTATATGTACATACAGTGCTGTTTAATAAAATAGATTCACCACGATATAACATCACAATCAAATCTATAATTGCAATTAATTAAAGAAGAGTGACTCTTGAAATTTTTGATATGTAACAGAATTATATTCATAAGATGTCAGCAGTAACCAAAGTGCAGTTATTTTCTTTACATATAATCGTTTGCTTAAGAGATTTGAATAAAGTAAACTTTTCGGAGAACAGGTGAATCTATTTTTTTGAACAGCACTGTACATATGTATTTGTGGTAATGTTTCCAAACAATTTAAATTGTCTCCATTGGAATTGTTTTTGTGTAAATTTACAATTTGATCGTATAAATATTTATTGAAAGGATAAGAATTACAAAATTTCCTTTTATTTTGTGTTTTTTCAAGTGGTTTAAGACCACTTAACGAAATACTTTGGCTACTTTGAATTTCATTTATTCATTCAGTCAATCCTTCATGCATTCATTGATACATTCAATGTAATAAACTCAAGTGGAAATGTAAAATAAACACATAAGAGTAGGTGAAACGAAAAAGATAGGAAATCAATTATACTTTAGCAAACTATTTAAAGAATAACAAACAATACTTCACATTCACAAACAATTAAGAAATGAAGAGAGAGTAAATTAAATAAAATTCACTTCCATTTCCTTCCTACTCTATGTATGTACTCTTTTTCTGTTTGTAAGTGTATTGGTGTTGTTTTAATTTTATTATCACTGGCATGTGATTTTTCCCAAATGTCCTTAAAAACGGATAAATTTTTAATCAATAATCACAAGAAAAACAAGAAATAAAAACTAATTACACATTCCCATGCATGCATGCATGCATGCTTGCTTACAAATGCATACACACATACATACATGGGAGAATTTAAAAACAGACAACTCTTAAAGAGAGAATTTCTCTTGTGCTTGTGTGTGTGTGTGTGCACATACATATTTGTTTGGTATAATTGCACATCCTTGTGTTTTTGTGTAGATTATCAATTAATAATTATTATGTTATTGTTGTTATTGTTATTGTCAATACTTACAGTAAATATTACTCTCTCTGTCTCTGTCTCTTGCTCACCATATGTAACCACCTTGTTACAGTTATTTGTGATTTTTATGGTTTATAACTGCTTCTGCTACTTTTACAGCCTCCTTCTTATGTTGATGTTTTTTTTTGCTTTGCTTTGCTTTGTTGACTCTCTTGCTATGTCACTGCTCTCTTAAGCATTTTATTAACTTTTGTTTTTGTTGTTGTTTTTTTTTTTGTTTTTGTATTTTTAATACAACACTAAAGCAAGCCTCTAGTGATTATTTATAACAGATACCGTTTTGTGTAACAACAACAACAAAATGTAAACCAAAATGATAATTGTGGGGGGAATACATATACGCATACACACACACACCTACACACCTACATGCCTATTGAGAACAAAACAAACATAAATAATAATTTTTTGTAACGGTGTTTGTTGTTTTTGTTATTATTGCAGAAAAATATTTTTGGAAATTGTGTTAAAGAACTGAAAATATTTTTAAATTGAGAAAAAAAAACAGAATTTCTTTTTATTTTTTGAAAATTGTTGTTGTTGTTGTTATTTTACACTTTGGTAAAGTATTTGGAAATTTAGAATTTTTTTTTTTTGATGTTTTCATTTCTAAGTTTTTAGATTGTAAAAATAAAAAAAAGTTTAAAAAAAATAAAAAAATTCTTATTTTTGTTGCATTTTCATACTTTCATTAAATTGTTACTAAACAAAAGCAATTGTTGTTGTTATTGTTCATGTCTTACTCATTTTTAAATGAATAATAAAATTTAATTAAATATTAGCAAAGCTTACAACAAAACAAACCAAAACAAATAAAATTTTGTATTAAAATTAACAATAAAAAGAACAAAATTACGGCTTAGCATCCCAGAGAAAAATGCGGAAGAGCTTTTAAACAAATAAACACACACACACACACAATAACAGCAGCAAATATGAATAGTAATAAAGCAGCAGCAACAATAACAACAACAACAAAAGATAACAGTAAATGATAGTGGCGCAAAGAAATGCACTAAAAAAATTCACCACCAACATTTTTAGCAACAAACAACACATAGGAATGTATGTACGTACAATATACAGACAGGAGTAGTTAAAGATTATTAATAAACAAACAAATGAGCACAAAAAGAAAGAAAAAACAAACAAACAAGAAACAAGTAAAACAAAAACAAACAAAATTTATGTTTTTGCTTGTTTTGTATGTGGCTGTGTGTGTGTGTGCATGCCAGAACAATTTCATTTCATTTCTATGTGTGTTGAGATGAGATGAGATGCAAAAGAGAGATAGATGAACAAAAAAATTTTGCTTTTATTAACGCAAAGAGGTAACAAAACGTATGAAGAGAGCAGCGGTTGGGATGGATATACAACATACACAAGCATTTTTAATGCTGTTTTCGTTTGTGTCTTGTAACTCTACTTGGCCATCAATTTTCCATTTTTTTTTCCTCTTTTTTCTCCTTTTTTTTGGATAAATTCCGGTGTATATTTTTTTTGCACTTTTTTTGGTAAAATTTTGGCACTCACTTTGCAAATTTTTCACATTTTTGCTTTTGATTATTTTCTTTTAGCAAATGGAATTATTATCAATATTAGCTATAAGCCTTTGTATTTTTCTTTAATAATAATTTCCGTTAACACTTTTTTTTATCTGCAATTAATTATTAAAATTTCATTTCTTTCCTTTTACAACTTTTTCCATTAGAATTGCAAAAAACAAAAAAAAAATTTACTTCCGTTTCATGGTTTTTTTCGCCAAAATGTAAAGCAGTTATCCCGTGAGTATATCAACTGAAATGATACAAAAACAAAACATTCAAGTTGACGTCTGATTAGAGAGCAAAAACTGTTTTCTTTTAAGCCTGTGGTCCCTTTTTTACGTAGCATAAAAAGGAATAAAAAATGAATGGCAATGCTTTTCATACTTAAAATGTAATTGTAAAAACAACTCTGCTGTTATAACAAAAACAATTCTTATTGGAATTAATGGTGGATTTATAAGCCAATGACTGTGGTAATTGAAGTGAATTTGCTTAGTCCAGACACAGTTAGTCCAGTTCATTACTACTACTACTACTTCCACTACTACTATAGAGTTTATTATAGCAGTTTTAAAGTAGCAGTACTGGTGGTGAATTTCTTGAAAATTAAACAAATTTACAGCACTCGGAAACTCAAGATATTTGAAATTCACTGCAATAAAAATTATAATATGCGCCCTGGAACACACGCATCGGGACAAATAGAAGAAGACTACACTGCGACACATCATACAAAACCAAAAATCACCACGATAAAACACACAAACACCACTTTTCAGATATAAACCGCAGTCACAAACCTAAATTTTTTCGTAAACACAATGAAAGCCGGACAGGAAAAATCTACTGCGAATGTTGCCAGATTGTTTTCATAGCTCTACCGCGATTTTGGAGTTGTAAACGCACAAAATTCAGGACAAACAGCAAAAGACTACACTGCGGCACACCATACAGAACTAAAACTCACCGGGATAGAGCACGCACACACTCCTTTACAGACATAAACATACTTCCTAAAGCATCCATGACCAGTTAGGAACTGGATCACGTAATAATTCAACTCGCAATGTTTGTTCTCCATCCAAATGATCGGAGTGTAGGGGGTGGGTTAGTACGTAGGCACCAGCGATGGTGAATCGTGCATGCTTTTGTAGGAACAAAGGTATCTTTGAAGATTTACTACCTCCTAAGGCACAAAAAAAAACGAGCAGACATAAACCACAGACACAAACCTGTTTTTTTTACACAAGGGCCTATACAAAGCGGACACGGATAAGCTACTGCGAGTGTTGCCAGATTGTTTTCCAAGTTCTATCCCGATTTCGAAGATCTAAACCCCCAAAATTCCTCAAAACCCTTGCGATATGTAAAAATCCCTACAAGAATAGAAATCAAATGATTGTGTTCTTATTAAATTTCTTTATAATTTTGTAATTAATTTTATAATGTAAAATGCATTAACAGTTAGATACAGCTACAGTTAGTTACAGTTAAAAACCTATCATCATGTTTCATTTTAAAATCACTTTTTTCTTCAGTTTAAATAAAAAAAAAAAAAATTATAAAAGAAAAGAGAATTCATCTAATTTTTATACATATCGCATAGGACCTTCTCCATGGGAGTGTTGCCAATGGTGCGCTGGAAGTAGACCAGTTCAATTTTATGCGAATTAATCATACGCAACAGTGGCAGCATTAATAACAAACGACCGAAACGTGCCACCTGGGCGGTAAATTGGGCTTTAGTGTGTTGGCACAACATTACCTGCAACAGACAAGAAGGTTTAAAGTTTCCTTGTCCTAAAAAATGTCTTTAAACTGTACTTACATGAGCTTGATCCTGTAGATTTTCGATTTGTGCTGGATCTTTAAGCCCCCTTGTTTCGGGCCTAAATAAAACAATTGCCTTGAGGCAGGCAAACTCAGCGGGATCTACTAGAACGGCTTTGTATTTGCAAAAGATTTCATACAGGGTCCGTACATCGGAGGCAATCTGAAAGGAAATTTAAAACTAAAGTTGAGCCCAAATTTGTAACGGTTTTGTTAGAAGAATTTTATCAAGGTGGTTGAACTAGTTTTAAATAAAAGTGGTCGATGCTACACTTCTATGGGTTGATGGCTCTACTTTTGCTACAAAGTTTAGTGTTGCCACTGCACTTTTTTGCGGATTTTTAAAAGAAAAATTAAATAAAACGTCTATGAAGTTATGATTTTGATTTACAGGGAAAATTCCACCACCCAGCAACCATAACAAAGCCCCTTTCAAGAGGAAACATTTTTACCCAACTTACCTCTTCTTTGGTCATACAATTGTTGCCATTATTATTGGCCGATTCATGATTATTACAGTGTTCGGCCACCGAAAACAAAGGGCAATTGGAGGGATCCAATGGTATGCACCATTGTATAGCATTCAATAGAAATAATTCCGACCAAGATTCCTCCAAGAGTATGACCTGTAATTAATAAAGCCCATTAAATGGTGTACCTTAGGCGTTTGGCATGCATCAAAGCAAACAACCTGATCACGAAACGAGAGACTGGCAAAACTGGGTAAATTTTTTGCCCACTTAACAGCCATAAATAGGAGACGGGCACTGGTCTCATAAACCGTTTCATGCTGATGCACATACAAATTGGGTGTCATAATTTGTGTGATGTCGAATTGCATTAGAGACTTTTCATTGCCATTAAAAGAGGGCTCCTCCTCATCTTCGTTGGTTACATCAATGGAATCGTCTGGTCCCCCAAAAAACAAAAAAAAGAAAAGAAAAATAGGAGAACATTTTTATTTTCAAATCAGATTTTAAATGCTTTTTTGCTTCTATCCTTACCATCATTATCATTATCCGGTATGGGACTGGCTGAGCTAATCGAAGAGACACTACCACTCACTGGCGGATTTTTGGCATTAACAGCAGCACCCCCTGAAAAAATGTTTTTGAACGCAATCATTTTGTAAATCTTTTAGAAAAATTTCTTTTTAATTTCCATTACCATTCTCGGGAGGCGGTGAACAGGGATCAATTGAATTGTTGCTCGATGAGTTGGATGACGAGGAGATTGTGCCACCGCTTGACAAGTCTGCATATCGTTTATCTTTAATGCTATTGTTGTTGTTATTATTATTGTTGCCATTGTAAATGCTGTTGTTGTTATTATTAAATAAAGGAAATGATCCTGCACCGCTATTGTTGTTGTTATTCGTATTCATATTTGCCGTTAATTGCATTGAAGTGGCGGCCAAATGATTATGATGTAATAGACGCCCCGTTGGCAAACCGGAAAGTGCTAAAAACCAACAAAAACAACAACAACAACAAAGAAAAATAAAATGAAATAATTGAAAATAGGTTGGTAATTACATAATTTACCCTCAAGACAAAAATAAACAATCAATGTTGTCAACTTAAATTTCTGGAATTTATTTTAACGTGACGCTTTTCATGAGAAGCCCTTAGGTTAGGTTAGGTTAGGTTAGAGGACGTGTACTTGTCAACTCTGACAAGTACAGTATTCGATGGTCGAAGTGACCCATTGTACTACGTCCTAGCTTCTCACACCACTTATGTTGTGTGCGTTAATTTTTATACATGAGTGGCGGGACCTACAGTTTAAAGTCGACTCCGAACGACACATTTTCGAGAAGGTTTCCATGGCAATTTTTACTCTCAGAGTTTGCCAGAAATCTGCTGAGAGGAAGTCACCGAAAAATTATTTTCAAATTTTCGTTTTGATGTCTGACCTGGGATTCGAACTCGGGTCTTTCGTCTAATAAGCCAACACACTACCTACTATACTACTCGGCGACCCTTAGATGCGCTTAACGCACGGAAATTGAAATCCTGGGTATTTCTGTTCGTGATAACATGTGTTATATGAAAAGGTATTCAAAGTGAATAATAAGGACTTGGTGGTGGGTGATACATCTTAAAATGTGAAAATTTGTAAATTTCGATACTTCTTGACCACTCACGGGAAAGGGCAAAATTGCTCATTATTGAGGGAAAGTGCTCCTTCAACTTTATTTTTTTCACAGGTTATGTGGGTCTGCATTCGCGGTAGAAGTCGTTAAATGGCAGCTGCATTCTTTCCGCATATCTACCCATTACACAATGACTTGAAAGCATGTCAACAGTGATTGAGATGATGCCACGACCAACTCCGAGTAGCTGGTTGGCGCGCCTTCTATCCATCAAGGGCCAAGTGAGTCTAGCTGTAGAACAGGACTCCTCATTGACCCAGGATATGTTGGCGTCACGAAAGCAAGTAGCATACCCAAGATGATTGCAGAGTATTCAGCAAGCTCGTCGGCCCTGCAGTTTCCCGGAATGTTACTCTGCCCAAGAACTCGGGCCAGTGAGGCACTGAAGCGCCCAAAAAGTAGGTCGAGACAGCGGCGACATTCCTTAACCATACATACATACATAATTGGCCATTACAACCCTTCAGTCAGGATTACGACCTAGCTTCTCACACCACTTATGTTGTGTGCGTTAATTTTATACATGAGTGGCAGGACCTACAGTTTAAAGTCGATTCCGAACGATAGATTTTTGAGAAGCTTTTAATGGCAATTTTTACTCTCAGAGTCTTTGCCAGAAATCTGCTGAGAGGAAGTCGCCGAAGAAAGATTTTTCGTTTTGATGTCTGACCTGGGATACGAAACCGGGCCTTTTGTCTAATAAGCCAACACACTACCCACTAGACCACGGCGACTTCAAACATTCCTTAACCATCATGGAGTTATTCACAACGCTCGACAGAGATTATTATGGCGGCCTGGCTGATCAGAGAAGACCGTGACGCGGGTGAGGGGAGTACCGTTGACGAGGATCCATTGGGCGGGCCCGGTAAATAATGATAACCTGCGGCAGTCGTTTAGTTTTCCAGAGTAGATATGTTTACGTAGTATGTCTCATATTTCTCGCATATCTCAGCCGTTCTAGGCTAGTGGCACGTATACAGTGCTATACATACAAAGAAAAATCGTTCTTCAGTCACACTATCCAGGTGGGGGAAATGCTCTTCTTGGTAGAAGTTTCCTCAGTCACTTCCTCCAGAACCTTCTATTTTCATAGATCAAATACATTGCACTATGTGAATAGGGGCCATCCCCTGGGTGTCAATTGTGTAAAAACAAAGAATATTGAAAACAGAAATGCAAAACAATTTTCTGGCTTTTAGTCGAGCGAAAGAAATCCTGAGTTTTTATTTATACAACGAAAGCATATAGCCATCGCCATAGTCTATTTAGTAGCCTTATTAGACATAAGGCCTCGGTACAAACCCCAGATCAGACACCTACAACTAAAAACGAAAGAAGAAAAAATATTTCTCTGCGAAAGAAATAAAATTGCCATGAAAAGCTTCTCAAAAATCTGTCGTTCGGTGCCGACTTTACATTGTGGGTACAGCCACTCAGGCGTAAAATTAACACACACAACATGAGTGGTGCGAGAAGCTAGGCCTTAATCCGGACTGAAGGGTTGTAATAGCCAATTACGTATGGATGTACAGTGACGAGCAGAAGTGAGTGCATGTTCACAATACTGAGTTTCGTCATCCACAAAAACAAAACCATACAAGCAAATACAAAAAAAGAAATTAATTTTAATTCTTTATTTTATTCTTAACAAATTGTAGAAAAAAAAACAATAATTAATGAAATAAATTCAATGAGTTTGAATGAAAAAACGAAAATAACCCACATAAACTCAATTTTGCACGTTTCAAGAAAATTCAAGAAACTGACCCAATTTCAATATTTTGTCCATAGACCATTATTAGAAATAGCATGATTTACGCGGTTTGAGATGCTTTCCACCAAATGGTCAATAACATCTTTCGGAATTCGATTCCATTTCGCATTTATACGTTCCCAAAGTTTGATCATGTTTGTTGGGGCTGTTTCGTACTGTCCGAGCCGGATTTTCACAAATGACCAAAAATTTTCAATTGGTTTGAGGTCGAGACTTTGTGTCGGCCATTCCATCAATTGAAAATTTTATTTCCCACCCCATATCTTTAGAATTTTGCTATGTGCTTCGTATCACTAAAATTTGAATTTGGGCTATTGAAATTGGGTTAGTTTCTTGAAATTTCTTGAAACGTGCAAAATTGAGTTTATGTGGGTTATTTTCCTTTTTTCATTCAAACTCATTGGAAGTCGCCGTGGTCTAGTGGGTAGTGTGTTGGCATATTAGACGAAAGACCCAGGTTCGAATCCCAGGTCAGACATCAAAACGAAAAATATTTCTTCGGCGACTTCCTCTCAGCAGATTTCTGGCAAAGACTATGAGAGTAAAAAATTGCCATGAAAAGCTTCTCAAAAATCTGTCGTTCGGAGTCGAATTTAAACTGTAGGTCCCGCCACTTCTGTATAAAATTAACGCACACAACATAAGTGGTGTGAAAAGCAAGGTCGTAATCCTGACTGAAAGGTTGTAATGGCCAATTATGTATGTATGTATGTTGTTAAGAATAAAATAAGGAATTAAATAAAATTTTTTTTTGTATTTGCTTGTATGGTTTTGTTTTTGTGGATGACGAAACTCAGTATTGTGAACATGCACTCACTTCTGCTCGTCACTGTACATATGTATGAAAAGCTACCCTACTACTGCACATGGTTCAATGGCCCATTCTAATCTATCCTATTCCATTAAGAATTTTGATTAAATTTAGAACTTTTAAATCTTTTAAATGATTTTGATAGTCTCGAAGTTGACAATTTTGTAAAAAAGCAAGGAAACTCATACTAAACTGTGTATTTGTGTGCTAAATTCATTTCTCCCTCTTCTCTCTTCTCTCTCTCTTAAACTAAAGTAAACAAACTACTTAAAATAAGTATTAAAACATGTGTAGTTAAATGTTTCAAATAAATCGAATCGCGCAATTCCTTTAATTTTGATGATTTTGATAGTCTCGAAGTTGACAACTTTGCAAATAAAAATGTAAATAAAAGCGTGTTAATGTGTATGTTTCTGTGCTAAATCCATCATCTTTCCTTTTCAAAAAAACCAAAAAAACTTTAAACATGAGTATTTAAACTGGCCAAGACAAAAGACAAATAAAACTTTAACTAGAAATGAAAACAAAAACAAAAAAAACAAAAAATAACACACCATAGAAGGACAATAAGAGAACACTTACATGGCGGCGGTAATAAAGCTGGTCCATAACATGGCGGTGACAATAAAACGGGTGGTCTGTGTGAATAGAAATGTGATGTCCTGAACGTTATTCGTTTTGTGAGAATATGCAGATGAGCTGGTGGCAACAGCACATGTCTGGGGAAATTCAAAAAAGATATGGAAAAACTTACCCAAAAACCCCCACAGCTACGGCGGCTTCACGTAAAGCTCGTCCATGTTCCATCTCCCGCAGTGTCTCCGGTCGAATAGTGGCCGTGTTACGTGGCTGACGTTCATTTTGTACGGCTGTAATTGAAAACAGAAATAATTGTAACAACATACATACGCATACATACAAACATACGCATACGCATACATACATGCGTGTACATGTACATGTAAGGACATAAGCATAGGCATGTGTGTGTTGTGTGTACACATTGGGGTTAACATCCCTTAGTTACTCACGAAATAAAATGAGCGAGAGATGTTGTGCGCTGCTGATGTTGTGTGCCTGTAATGTACTGGGGTTTGATGGCATTTCAGTTCATCGTTTGTGTCACGTAATCAATCTCAAGCAGTGATATAATCAAGGCAAAAGATTTTTTTTTTTTTTTTATTAAACTAACACACCTACAATATAAAAACATACACACTCGCATACACTCATTAACACCTCTCTCTCACACCCACCATGTGTATATGGGGCGTGTGTGAGAGTGAATCACTTGCTGTGTGTGAGAAGATTGTTGCAAGATTGTTGCTGCAAATTGCCGTTTTGCGGCTGCACGCATAATTGAAAATTGTTTCGGTCGAACTTTTAATTGATCTCTCACGTAATTAGGTTCGTTAAGAAATCTATTTGACGCAGAATTTTTATCATCAAGACGTTAAGGTCTAGGAAGGAAATTTTTTTTATTATCTTGCGCCTTCCTATGTAAAGATTTGTCTTCATTGCATGACCGATTCACCTTTGTTTTCTGTATTTGATTGCCTTCAAAATGAATTCCTTGTTGGTCAAATAGGTCTATTGATGAATAACTATTTGTACACGGACACTTGTTCATGGCGTAATGGGCAGCCATGTGGAGAGCTTTCGCTTTATAGGTTTTATAGAGGTTGAAGTCGAGATGATGGTCAGACTCGACGATTTCCAGCCAGTGCGAGTTGGCGTTGATTTCCCTACATGATCCGAACAGTGAGCTGTATGAGCACCACAACAACATGGACGTTGTGCAGCGTATTAACATCCAGCAGATACGCTGGCTTGGCCATGTTACTCGAATGCTGGAGCATGCCCTGGCGAGACGGGTATTTAATGCAGGTGTCTGCAGAAGGACAAAATCGAGGAATCCCTGCCATCTATTGGTGTGACCAACTGGCGCAGGCGTGCAAGAAGCAGAGGCGCCTGGAAGGATGTGTTAAGGTCGGCCGAAAACCGTTAACCGTGTTGTTAATGGCTAATTAAGTAAAGCAAGTAATTTATTCATGGTGAATATTTGATTCTATCGCTCTTATATCATACATACATTCTTCATTGGCCATTACAACCCTTCAATCAGGATTATGACCTAGCTTCTCACACCACTTATGTTGTGTGCGTTAAATTTTACACATAAGTGGCGGGACCTACAGCTTAAAGTCGACTCCGAACGACAGATTTTTGAGAGGCTTTTTCATGGCAATTTTATTTACTCTCAGAGTTTTTGCCAGAAATCTGCTGACAGGAAGTCATACATACACACATAACATAATTGGTCATTACAACCCTTCAGTCAGGATTGTTGACCTAGTTCCTCACACTACTTATGTTGTGTGTGTTAATTTTATCCATGAGTGGCGGGACCTACAGTTTAAAGTCGACTCCGAACGACAGATTTTTGAGAAACTTTTCATGGGAACTTTATTTACTCTCAGAGTTTTTTGCCAGAAATCTGCTGAGAAGAAATTGCCGAAAAAATACTTTTTGTATTTTATTTTGATGTCTGGCCTGGGATTCGAACCCTGGCTTTATGTCTAATAAGCCAGCACACTACCTACTAGACCACGGCCACTTCTATCGCTCTTATATCGCAATACATGTATCGATAGTTGCCTGTTGGATAAATAATGAATGTTCTTTTCCTCTTCGATGTCCCTACAATCAACTACATACATACATACTTTATTGGTCATTATAAGCCTTCAATCAGGATTATGGACCTAGTTTCTAACACTACTCGCTAGTGAGGTGTGTTAATTAAGTACATGAGCGGCGGAACCTATAGTTTAAAGTCATCTCCGACAGGCAGATTTTTTTAAAAACTTTTCGTGGCAATTTTATTTCTTTTTGCCAGAAATCTGGAAATTTTTAGAATCATATATATTATTTCTAAAGCACTTTTTTTGTCGGTTACAAATATCTCCCATACCACCACATCAAATTTAATGAACGTTATCTCATTTTAAAGCTTATATCTAACACTAATGGCGAAAAATAATTAGAAATTGAAAAATTAATATTTTCATTGATAAAAATTATATTTTATATAGAACTGCATAATAATACTGTTGTCATTATTTGTCAATTTGAAAAGACAAATGCAATTATAATGTTAATCAGAAATCTTAATGCTAAACAGGGGTTAATAAATGGTGTCAGGCTAATCCTAATAAACTTGGGAAAGCACATCATATCAACAAAAATTATTCAAACCGATAAAACTGTACTCATACCCCGAATCAAACTTACACCTTCTGATCCAACAGTGCCTTTCCGAATGACACGAAAACAATTCCCTGTGAAAGTTGCTTTTGCTGTGAAGATAAACAAAGCAGAAGGTAAACCCTTCAAAAGGTACGATTGTACCGGTCTTTTCACATGGGCAGTTATACGTGGGTTTTTTCTCGAGTGCGTACGTTTAAAGATACTTTTGTTTGTATTTAGGATTCGTACAGGCAAAAAATTAACGATGATCATGTCATTGCCTCTAACATTGTATTCAAAGAACTATTATAAAAGCATTTACACATATGTATGTAATTTTATAGTTTTAATATAATTTCTATTAATTATTTTCATTTTATGTTACAAAAATGACAACTCACGGTGCGAAATATTCGCACGGGTCATCTAGTCAGAAATTTAGTTTGGGATGTCTGACCTAAGGTTCGAACCAAGGCCTCATGTCTAATAAGCCAATACACTACCTACTAGACTACGGCTGCTTCCAACATACGTGACATAGAGAAACCACAATAGGCATTCCAGGTGTTGCCTATTAACGGATTCCTTCACCTGAAACTTGAAACTCCTACATTAGAAGAAGAGAAGAGAGAAGTTTTTGAAGGTTTCCAAATTGTTCAATTCGTTCAAAGTCTCTACCATAACTTCATATGCAAACGTTTAAACAAACAATATCAAAATCATATAGTCCCACCCTAACCACCCGCTTTTGCCTACTCTTGCCACGCTTTTCATCTTTCTAACGCTTGTCATATTTGCTGGTTGATTGAACAGAAACGTCTCAACCAAAAGGGATCCATCAAAAAATAGAAAACAAGGATATCGTTATCCTTTTTTGTTTGGTTAAATAATTTGCATGCTTGCTGTGCTAACTTATGCAACTTGAAAAACCTTTCTCTCTTTCTCTCTCTCTTACGAGCTCTGTTAAATTTCTTTTGCAGATAAAAAAAACGGAATATTTTACAAATGAATAAACAATATGCTTAAAAATAAACACAGTAAATAAACCAAAAAGGATAACAAGTCCTTAAAACAAACAAAATGTACACACACACACACACTCAAAAATAAAAACAAAAAAAGCAGTGTACACAGCAAGCATACAGCCTTGGTATGGATATTTACATAAATAAAGGGGTGAAGATGGAAGGAAGGAAGGAAGGACTTCTGTGGTTTCCATCATATTACACGCAATATTGAATAATTAAACACAAAAGAAATTTGAATGAATGAATGAATGAGTGAATGAATTGAGACAAAAAGCAAACGGGAATCTTTGTTTAACATTTGAAAGAGGCCTACACAGACAAGGCGGCCACGTGTCACTGTTTTTGGCTTAAAACGGGCAATAACAAACGCAATTAACAGCACCTTTGAAGAACTCTTTCACTCTCTCTCTTGCTCTACCTCTGTGTCAGGGACTGTAAGGCCAACATATGTTTGTTTGTGTCAATATTTACATTAAAATCATTGCCAGCAACATCATCATCAACATCATCATCATCATTATCATCATAAAACCTTGTCATAATTGTTTGCACTTCATTAACTCTTACCTTTTTCTGTGTGTGTGTGTGGGAGCAAGGAAGTGTTTTAAGATGGAAAACAAAAACAAAAAAGACTGTGTTCAAATATTCAAACAACAATATTCACTTACCATCTTTGTTCATTCCCATTTGAAGGCACTTTTTTAAACGGCACGCCTGACATTGATTACGATGGGCCTTGTCAACAATACAACGTCCAGTACCAGCTTGACATCTGTAATCAAATTTTCATACAAAAAACAACAAAATAAAAAAAAAGAAGGAAAATTATTTCTTCAATTTATTCAAAATCAATTACAATTATACACTCAAAAAAACAAATACACATACATACATACATACAGTGGTGGCCATGAGGTTAGCACACTAGCTACTTAATTTTTTTATTATCTCTTTTGCATGCGTCTTACATGTCCTTCTAAGATCACGTCCCAATTGGAAACGTGTTATCTAGTCTGATGATTCCAAATGTAACCACTTTCAGTAAGATGGAAAGCTGTACTGCTAGCACAGATCCAGGGAACGTGTTCAAAGATATCATGTGAAGCAAACTGTTAAACATGGCAACGAAAATATAATGGTTTGGGGATGCTTAACATGGTGGCATGTTGGCCCTCTACATTTAGTAGATGGTATCATGTGAAAAAAGACTATCTAAAGATTCTGCAAGCCCATCTTCCGAATTTTATGGACAAATTTGCTTATCCCGAATAAGAAATTATTTTCCAACAGGATGGTGATCCGAAGCACACAGCAAAAATTATAAAGATATGGGATGGGAAACAAAATTTTCAATTGATGGAATGGCCGACACAAAGTCTCGACCTCAAACCAATTGAAAATTTTTGGTCATTCGTGAAAATCCGGCTCGGACAGTACGAAACAGCCCCAACAAACATGATCAAACTTTGGGATCGCATAAATGCGATATGCAATCGAATTCCGAAAGATGTTATTGATCATTTGGTAGAAAGCATCTCAAACCGCGGAAATCAAACTATTTCTAATAAGGGTCTATGGACAAAATATTGAAATTGGGTTAGTTTCTTGAATTTTCTTGAAACGTGCAAAATTGAGTTTATGTGGGTTATTTTCGTTTTTTCATTCAAACTCATTGAATTCATTTCATTAATTATTGCCATTTGTTAAGAATAAAATAAAGAATTAAAATTAATTTTTTTTTTTTTTTTGTATTTGCTTGTATGGTTTTGTTTTTGTGGATGACGAAACTCAGTATTGTGAACATGCACTCACTTCTGCTTGTCACTGTATATTTTACGTTTTTCTATCCAGAATAGAATAACCTCTAAAAACACTGGACAGTCAGTATTTTAGCACAAAATAAAAAAGTTGTTTATTAATATTAAAAAACTTATTTCACTAAAAACTTCGTATTTAGTTGGATAGCCTTTATTTTTGATCACAGCTATGCCAGTCTACTTGGCATACTTTCTCCATTCCAAGCTCTTTCTACTTCTTTCTATAAATCACACAAATTTTTATGCTTTTCTCTCATTACATGCTGCTCCACATCATTCCAAAGGTTCTCAATAGGATTGAGATCCGGAGATTGGGCTGGCCATTTTAACACGTCGATATTGTTCGATTCCAAGCAACACCTCACTAAACGTGATCATTACATACATACATACATAATTGGCCATTACAATCCTTCAGTCAGGATTACGACCTAGCTTCTCACACCACTTATGTTGTGTGCGTTAATTTTATCCGTGAGTGGCGGGACCTACAGTTTTAAAGTTGACTCCGAACGACAGATTTTTGAGAACCTTTTCATGGCAATTTTTACTCTCAGAGTCTTTGCCAGAAATCTGCTGAGAGGAAGTCGCCGAGGAAATATTTTTCGTTTTGATGTCTGACCTGGGATTCGAACCCGGGCCTTTTGTCTAATAATCCAACACACTACCCACTAGATCACGGCGACCACGTGATCATTATCTTGCATAAATCGCCACCTAAGTGGCATGTTGTCCTCTGCATATGGTATCATTGTATTTTAAAGTATATTCTGGTATACATACTGGTCCATAAGAGTATCAATCTTTTTTAAAAGGACCAACACCATGCCCAGAAAATGCTGCCCTACACCATCCCCCATTACCCCCACCGTGTTTTATTGTTTTACTGGCATACTTTGGATTATGTTGCATGTTCGGAGGACGCCGATCCGTATCTACAAAATTTAGATTCATCACTCCAGGGGACATTTTTCCAAAAAAATGAACGGCTTTTCCAAATGCTTACGAGCGAAGCACAACCGAGCTTGTATGTTCTTTTTTGAAACTTGTGGGGCTTATGTTGAGAAATGCATCCACGTAAATTTTTTTCATTAAGTCTTCTTCTTATCGTTCTGCTGGACACGTTGATACCATATTTTCCTGAAATTTCTCTCTGGATTACGGTGGAGCTCTTAAAAGGATCTTCGACAGAGGCTCTGTATATTAAAGAGAGTCCTCTTTACGTGAAGTTTTTCTGGGCCGAGGAGACTTTGTAACATTTTTAAAGGTTTTATACTTTTGAATATGGCTTAGTGCATATAAACCGTCTTCCTGGAGCATTCCAAAGTAATAGCAATCTCCCTAATACTTCTTCCTCTCGAGTTCATTTGATGAATAATCTTTCGTTGTTCCTCTGTACACCACTTTTTTTCAGCCACATATCTAAATAATGTTTTTTTAATTCTATTTGTCTTTTTCCTTATTGATTAAATAATACCTAAACTTACCAATTAAAATTTATATCAACAGCTCTTTACAACTTAATATGCATATTATATACAACTGATTTAGTCATAAAAGGCATTATAGTAAATAGCGGTATTGCCAGAATGGATTTTAATACATAGTATATTATATAGAACTGCATTACTATTAACCCTTTCGCTACAAGTTTTTACTGGGTTGCTAAAAAAATCCAATTTTTTGGACTATGGCTATAATTGGCCCTAACAACAACAATCAATGCTCGATTTAAGAAAAAATCTATCCTAAATGTGTTTTTTGCACTGTATCCATATGGATACATATTTCAGTTATGGTAAAGAAAAATGCTAGTATATTATACTTTTTATATTTGAGATTTTATTAATTTCAGTTGTTTTAACACATAGAATACACTTTTTTACAACAAAAGCAAACACTGCAAATATTATAATAAACAAACTAAAAATTATAAACATAAAATTCATATAATTACAAAAAATAAAGACAAAAATAATATTTGTTTTACACAAAAATAATCAAAATGAAAAAATAAAATCTTACCAATAATTTATTCATTTGATTTATAATAAAACTCCTTGTAGCAATTTCTCGATTCATTAGGAATGCACAGGAAAACATTGCACTTTGAGTACTTGTAGCTAGTTTGACCCTTACATTCTCTGACTTTGCATCTTAATTTGTCTGTCGCATGTTCGGGCCAATGCTGATTTTTATCATATCGAACAGAAGTGTAGGGTGTAGTATTACGTTTCTAGTCAGAGGCTATTGGATTATTTGGAATGTCCTCATTTAGGAATGACGTTGGGCGTCCTCTTTTACGGGAACATGCCTGTTGCTTGCACCGAGCTAAAAGCCTATTCGCAATATATTACGAAAGATCAATAAGTCCATATACTTATTTTTCGAATTATTGATTGTGTGATCCATTCGGTACTGTGACCAAAAATCTTAAGAGTCCACTTCCCATATCTTATAGAAATTCTATATAAAGAAAGGAGGAAATCCATTTTATCTACTCCTCCCATATTGATTTATACTCTGATATAATGTTTGGTTGTGTTATTTTAAAGGTTTTCTTTTTTCTTTCAGAAGAAAATCGGGACACTTTATTTACGGGTTCATTGCCATGGATTGATGATAAGAGTTGCACAATTCCTCCATCAAGCCCTTTGAGAAGAAAAATATTGTCTGCTCTTTCTACACGGTAGTCAAAACTTCCACGATCTTCTTTTTTCAAATCTTTCTCAGATTTAAAATCAATTTTGCCAAATCTATTTCCTCTTATATATGTGTATATAATTTATAACCACAACTTGCGTTTGTATCCATATGGATGCATACAATGTTTAAAAAATCCAAACAGATTTATTTTTGTTTAAAACAAAAAACTATTAATGCAAAAAGTTAATATAAACATTTTTCTTCGTGTTGGATGTATTTTTTTTTTTAATTATGGTCACATATTTATGATAATTGCAAAATAAAAAAACCTTTTTTCCAAAAAAAAAAATTTATTAAAAAACGTTTTTTTTAAAATGCTATATTTTTCTCAATTTTATAAAAATTCAAAAAGTTTTTATTGAAAACGATTCATAAGACCTTAAAAAACAATAACAAGTCGATATCTAAATCAATTCTTTGACTTGGATATTGTCAGATGCCTCCAAAGTTGAATGTATCCATATGGATACAATATAGCGAAAGGGTTAAACGTCCCTGTATTACCACACTTGAACAAAAACATATGATCACAATGACAACAGTATTATTATGTAGTTCTGTATCAAATATAATTTTTATCAATGAAAATATTAATTTTTCATTTCTAATTATTTTTCGTCATTAGTGTTAGATATAAGCTTTAAAATGATATATCGTTCATTAAATTTGATGCGGTAGTATGGGAGATATTTGCAACCGACAAAAAAAAAATACTTTAAAATTAATATATATGATTATACTTGCATGTGCTAAAATTGTGTCCAGCTTCTTTTACATATTAATGCACTAATATTGCAAATTTGAAAGAGAATAGCGATAGAATGCAAAAAAAAAGAAAAGTAACGGGACTTATTGATCACACCATAAACAACATTAATTAACAAAAATTTTAGTTTTTAATTGCAATGAAATGAAATGAAATAATTTGCTTTAGAAAACTACAAGTATGATGTGTGCTAACCTCATGGCCACCACTGTACATCCAAACACATTCAATCATTTATTCAATCATTCATTCATCTGTTCATGCTTAGTTGTTCTATTTGCAACACACACACACACCACAATAATGGCAAGTGATTGGCAATGCGAATACGAAAATGAAATTCTTTATCACAACGTTCAGGACCCCACGTTACCACGACCAAAAAAAAAAAAAATTGCAACATTTGCGTTTTCAATGGATTCGTTAAAGCAGAACGTACTATTCACTTCAAGAGTTTTTCAAAGAAAAATTTGTAATTTTTTTTATTTTTTTTTATTTTGTTGCCACTTTCCAATTACCATCAGACAATAGGAATAGGAAGACAAAACAAAAAAAAATAATTCCACTTGAACAAGAATTAAAACTCATCACTTCAATTTGCAACTGCTTTTTGCTGCGCAGTGTATGTACGAGTATGTCTGTGAAGCATAAAATTTAGTTTTCTTCCCTCTCTTTCACCCGCCCTCTGTTTACTATTAATACTGCATTTACAAATTACCAAAGTACCAAAAATAAAAGGGGTTTTGGCCTTACCAAAAATAAGCAAAAAAAAAAAATTTTGTTTTTAAGCTGGTCACACCAACAATACATACGTAAATAGATTCTCATGTCAAGATAATGAAATTATTTCAAGCACAGAGATTATTTCATTAAGGCCGGTTAAGCTTTTATTGATTAATTTCCGATATGTTCAGATTTTAAATGAAACCACTCGAGTAACAACAATGCTTAGCACAATACAAACGCAATAAAGCACACTTTACTCCAGGGAGAGTATGAGGAAGGAATACATTCAACTAGATGACCCTTGCGAATATTTCGCACCATTAGTTGTCATTTTTGTAACATAAAATGAAAATAATTAATAGAAATTTTATTAAAAGTCTAAAAATATTAGAAATCATAATATTATCATACATATTTACATACACACATGCGTACATATCGCTCCTTTATTGCAACATAGTCATATCTACAAAAAACTTGAACTTGGCAAAATGCGATTTAGTAAGTCCTATGATCTAATTACCGCCAACACTTTTTGCTATAACTTCAGTTCAGCTTGGGATATAGAACTGATTTTTTTTTTTCAACATAATACAGAAGGTCTAAAAGAGCAGTTTTGCTTAAGTAACTACAAATTTTTAATTTCTTGTGATCTGACTATGTTGCAATAAAGGTGCGATATGTTTAAATGTTTTTATAATACTTCCTTGAATGCAATGTTAGAGGTAATGACATGACCATCGTTAATTTTTTGCCTGTAAGAATCCTTAATACAAACTAAAATATCTTTAAACGTACGCACTCGAGAAAGAAGCCACGCATAGCTGCCCATGTGAAAAGATCGGTTTTGATAAATACAACCCTACCTTTTGAAGGGTTTGACCTTGTGCTTTGTATATCGTCACAGCAAAAGCAACTTTCACAGGGAATTGTTTTCATGTCATTTGGAAAGGCACATTTAGTTCACAAGGTGTAAGGTTGATTCGGGGTATGGCTGCAGTTTTATCGGTATGAATAATTTTTGCTCTCCCAAGTTTGTCACGATTAGCCTGGTACCATTTATTAACCCGTATTACTACACTTCATAAAACAAACAATGCCATGACAATAACGACATTACCAAAATGGCTTTTACAATTTTATATATTATTATGTGGAATAGCATTACAATTAAGCGACCCTGTTTATTGCACTTGATCTAACAACTACTGCAAAGTATTGCCAAAACAGCTTTTTACAACTTAATATGCATATTATATATAACTGACTTAGTAATAAACGGCATTATAGTAAATAGCGGTATTGCCAGAATAGATTTTAATACATACTATATTATGTAGAACTGCATTACTATTAAGCGACCCTGTATAACCACACTTGAACAAAAACATATAATCATAATGACAACAGTTTTATCATGCAGTTCTTTATAAAATATAATTTTTATCAATGAAAATAATAATTTTTCAATTTCTAATTATTTTTCGCCATTAGTGTTAGATATAAGCTTTAAAATGAGATATCATTCATTAAATTTGATGCGGTGGTATGGGAGATATTTGCAACCGACAAAAAAAAGTACTTTAGAAGTAATATATGATGATATTTAGTTTTTTAAACTTTTCTACTTCTTACCCGTGCTTATTCTCAAGCCCTTTTGTTATGCATCATCCTCTTACAATCTCAAGACCCATTTGAATTACAAATACAAAGGCAATCGGTAAAATATTACTTCTTGCACTTAACCTACAGCTGCGATTAAAAACACTTCGTGGCCTTTCCTGACATTGAGGATGCTTTCTGCATTATTTGCCTTAATGCGATAGTCATCGCTCTGGACTGTCTTAATTATGTAGGCAGGTAGATAGAAGTAGCTGTCCTCTCGATGGGGTTATGAACGGACACACTTAGGCCAAACACAGGGCGCCCATTGTAATACCACAGTTTCACATTTTTCCCCTAGTCCAAGAACTACTCCAATATTCCGGATGAAGCGTTTCAGGCTTTCAATATCAATGGATGACAGTTCATTCTGATCCTTCACCTTTCTCCTTCGACCAAGTGCCGGGCAGGTCCACAGTAGGTGCAGAATGGTCTCATCTTCTTCCTCATCTCCACAGCTTCCGCAGAAATCATTTGCAAGGTGTCCTAGACCAATATGCCTCGCATGCGTTCCTATAATACTATACAATGCCTCGTAATAACCCCAATAACAGTGCTGACCCTACTTCATTAAAGCTGAAGCAGAGCTGCCACACGTCTTTTATCTAGCCTTGGCAAAATTTGCTGTTGATAAGGTCCACGATTGCATTGTCACTTATAAGCTTGCCCAAAGGGATCCCTAATAGCCAGAATTCATCAGAGAGTTCGATGGTCTCGCACCTTCTAGCCAGTTCATCCGCTCTGCAGTTACCGGGAATGTCTCGATGCCTCTGTGCCCTGCCTTAATTTCATTGAATCCTTTTTTAAATTCCAACTGCTTACCTCCATAGCACCGGACAGTAGTAAATAGGGGTACAACGTAAGGTGAATTACTAGCGGAATACTGTGAAAGTCTACAAAGACGATTCTAAACTAGGGAATAAAGTACCCTGTGGAATTTTTGTATTTCAGATTGATGTAATGTTTACAAATCAGGCTGCGGAAAAGATCCCCTATTACTAGGATTACTGACCTCACTGATAGCCCAGGCGGCAATCACATAATTTTTTTTTGACCAACCTTCAGGTGTAAAATGGTTGGCATTTGCAGATACTTTCTACTAAAGTAAATACAGCCGAAATTAGTCGAACATGCAGGGACAACAGGGACCCTGACATAATCATCCCCGCGGAACTCTTTTGGATATATACACCGACGGCTCTAAACTTGATAATGGGGCTGGTAGCGGTGCCTACCCCGGGAAACTAGACCTTACCATTTCTCTTCGACTGCCGGATTATTGTAGCGTGTTTCAGGTGGAAGTAGTGGCCATCTACCGGGCCGCTCAATAAATTCTCGTCAATGGTACTCCTTTCACCCTCATCTCAATCTTCTCTGATAGTCAGGGAGCCATAAGATCTCTGTCGAGCATTGTGAAGAACACAAGGTTCGTTAGGAAATATCTCCGCTGGCTCGACCTTCTTTCTAGGCGCTTTAGGGTCTCACTTATCTGGGTCCCTGGGCACAGTAGCATTCCGAGAAGCTGCCTGGCCGACAAGCTCATCAGGGCTGGTCCACTCCCTCCGGAATCCTCTTTAATCGTCTTGGGTATGCCATTTAACTCGGTCAAGTTGGAATACTTTCGGGACGACAACCTATCCTGGGTTAGTGAGGTATCCTGCTCAACTGCTAGACTCATTTGGCCCTTGATGAATAGAAGGCGCACAATGTAGTTACTCGGACACGGTCACAACATCACCTCAATCACAGTGGCCATACTTACAGGTTATGGGTGTTATGGGAAGACACGCGGAAAAAATGTAGCTCGTATTTAACGACTTCAGGAGTCTGTTATCCATTTTCTTTCTCAATGCCCATCTTTTACGAGATGCAAATATAGATTATCTGTCTCTCCAATCCTTGTCAGCTTGACGGGGTTATCATCTATTGATATCATCTATTGAAGTCGCCGTGGTCTAGTGGGTAGTGTGTTGGCTTATTAGACAAAAGGCCCGGGTTCGTATCCCAGGTCAGACATCAAAACGAAAAATATTTCTTCGGCGACTTCCTCTCAGCAGATTTCTGGCAAAGACTCTGAGAGTAAAAATTGCCATGAGAAGCTTCTCAAAAATCTGTCGTTCGGAGTCGACTTTAAACTGTAGGTCCCGCCACTCATGTATAAAATTAACGCACACAACATAAGTGGTGTGAGAAGCTAGGTCGTAATCCTGTCTGAAGGGTTGTAATGGCTAATTATGTATGTTATGTATGATGTCAAGGATATAGTTTCGTTTATCAAACTTTCTGCCTGGTTTTCAAGGGTACGGTAGCCGTGCTTTCTTCTTCTTTTCTGTACAGTACAAGGTCTGCGTCTCAACGGACTGCTATGCGTCCCTACCTCGCTTAACGTTCACTGAACGTACCACTTTTAATTGTAACCAGTTTTGTCCACTACTTTCGGGGTATTCAAGATTTTCTTTACTTGTGTTTTGGAAAAAGCATTCAACATTCCACTGCACTTTATAACCCGTAGTATGGGTTGCTAAAGCCATTTTCTGATCTTATACGCATGCCAATTGCCCATGATGGGACTAACAGTTTGTCGAAAAAATCTTTGCACATAGAGAAAAATTAAGAAAACTTAGAAAAATTCATTGATTTCTAATATAAATAATCAAAATTTTAAATTTTTTCAAACAGGATTTTATAAAGATATGTTTTGTTAATATAACAAATAAAAAATTTTTATAACAATGGCAATATTCTAATGTAAAATATTAAAAACACAAAAACAATTCAATTTTACTGCTGTCAAAAAAATGTTGCACACTTTATAAAATATTACGACTTATGCAATTTTTTTAAATTTATAGCGCTAATATTTTATGGGTTCAACTTGACCATCAATTACCGCTTGTCGACGCCTTCTCATGGATTGAATAGGCTTCGGAATGCCATATTCTAATGGTATTTTTTCCCACTCTTCTTTGATGAACTTTACCAAATTTTCGATAGGGTTAATATCAGGACTTTGGGCAAGAGTATCAATAACTTTGGTGCAGTTGTTAAGTAACCTGGAGTTACATAAATACGATTTATTTTAAGGATCATTATCTTGACAGTACTTGTGATTAAATTTATTCGGATTAGCCGGGTCAATAAAACCCAATTTCTTGAAGCTGGCGGTCAGTTCTTTTTATAAAATATCAAGATGTACTTTCTTATTCATAATTTCATCCAAACACCAACTCCCTTGCTGGATATATAGGCGGATACCATTACCGACAGTTTTCCAAACTTTACTGTAGGAATAAGATTTTTATTTTCTAGTGCTTTCAGAGGCTTACGCCAAACTCTTTGCGGTCCGTCATGATAATAAAGCATTATTTTCGTCTCATTTGAGAAAATAACATCGTCCCAGTACTCCGGAGGAAGTGAAATGTATTCTATGGCAAATCTTAATCTGTTTTCGACATTTTGTGCTGACAGCAAGAGTTCTTTCCTAGTCATTCTTGAAGATTATTTGTGTTTTTGAAGAACATTTCCAATGGTTTCTTGGGAAACACGTAACCCAAAGTCTTTTTGCACTTGAAGAGCTAATCATCTCGCACTGGATTGCAGGCTATCATACATGGTTCTAATAATTTTTCTCTCAACTCGCTGCGTCATCTTTTTTGGACTGTCTGTAGATCCCTTTAAGTCTAGTCCTCCTTCTTTTTCAGCACGGCATATAAAATTATATACAGTCCTGATGTTTAGGGAGAACATAACGGTGATTTCCTTGTCAGATTTGCCTTTGTAGTAGTTGAAATAGCCCAATTGTATAAAAATTTTTGAAACTCCATTTTCCTGACATTGTTTGTATTCAAAAATAAGGTCACTTGTTACATAAAAACGATTCCTTCGTTACTAAAACGTTATTTACACCTTTCACATTCCATCTCATTTGTAAAAAACCCAAAATGCGCAACATTTTTGGGAAATGACGGCATAATTTTATAATTTTTTAATATCTAAAGATTTTGTTGTTGAAATTCTTCAATGAAGATCAAATTTTACATTTTTTTGGTCTGTGCAAAGATTTTTTTGACAATCTGTATGTTTTTTATTTTTACATTTGCGGTAAATCAGTAAAGCAAAAAATTGATGTATTTTGTAAATTAATTTATAAAAATTACTAACCATTTAACTCTTCTAACGATGACAAATTAGGCATCGGAGGTCACATAAAATTTTCATGACCCTCAACCTAATCGTGCAGTTTATTATTCTTAATTTCATTCTTTTTTATTTTGTCTTTTATTTAATACGTATACAAAAATAGAAAAAATTATTATTGAAAGAAAGAAAATTATTAAAAAAAAGAAAGAATTTCATTTCCCCCGCTAACCTAAACCGTTCACATGGTTATCCTATGCGTGCAAGCAACAAAAAAAATGATTTTGTAATGTGCATGTGTATATGTGTTGTTTTTGTTGTACATTTTGCAAATCACAAATGTCAAAATGTTTTTATCATTATCCTTTCCCCCAGAGAGACTGACATTAAACTTAAGTGGTATACACTTGGCCAAATGTGACCGCATTAAATTTCGTAAATCACGTTACGGCAATAGCAACAGCAACAGCAACAGCAGCATCAACAAAAGCAGCAGAGGCCGCAATTGTGTCTATAGAGACTAACTGAATGAATATGAACAAACAGGGTGTAAAATACCCCCACCGCACGAAATACCAGTCAGTAATCCCAACAATACAACAAAAACAAAAACAAAATTGTATAGACTAGAAAGCAAGAACAACCAACACACACACATACACACACAAACATAATATGGTTTTGTCTAACGGTTTATCTATTTAGTACTTTTACCCACATATCGAGAGCAACAACAATGAGAAGAACAAGTTATTGAAAGAGAGCAAAAGCAAGAGTAGGAGCAGGAGAAAGAGAGAGAGAGTGATTATATGAATAAACTCCTTTGAAAAATATGCCACCAAAAAAAAAAAGCAAAAACAAAAACACCCACTCGTGCTCTATTTAATTGTATTATAAAAGCATGAGGGTGCATGTATGTATGTATGTGTGTGTACTTATATTCCCCATTCAAAGGAATTTTCCTTTGAAAGCCAGGGATGGCATGTTATGTTATGGCATGGCATAGCATGGCGTGGCATGGTATTGTATTGAAAATCATCATCCATCCTATACACACTGTGCGTGTGTGTGTGTGTGTGTGTAATAAAAATCGACAAAAATATTCCATAATTCTGAGTATGTGCGTGTTATTGCTGGGGATCCAATAGAAGCTTAAGCAGATTTACAATATCAATTTGTTGTTGTTGTCTTGATGTTGTTATTGCATTTGTTGTTGTATTGAAATCTAAAGGAAATTTTCATGTTTGGCGACAGAAATACGAAATCGATTTATATTTTGGCTTAAAACGAAAAATAAGTTTTAAATACTGACTGGCTGTCTGACAGTCGGTGTTGTTTCTTTAGGGTTTTATTTTTTCTGTTTTGATTTAATGACTTTTATTCATACAAAAATACATTTTTATTCAATTACATTCACCACATACAATACACACATACATACATACATACATACATAGAAATAAATAAGAATAACTGAAAATATAATAAATTTCATCGATATTTTCTTCTTCTTGTTATTCTTTAGGGATATCAATGAAAAAACAAAAAAAAAGCTTTTCTTCTAACGATAAATAATCGCAAATCGCAATTCCAACGAAAGAAATCATTTTCCTTTTTGTGATATTCAAATAGGCAGGCAGCCAAGTAATGCGATTAAAAAGTGGTGAAAAAAATTATGCCAAAGACAAACGTATTTAACGTCTTAGTAAACAACAATTATTCAAAGAATATCATCATATATATTATTTCTAAAGTACTTTTTTTTGTCGGTTGCAAATATCTCCCATACCACCACATCAAATTTAATGAACGATATCTCATTTTAAAGCTTATATCTAATACTAATGGCGAAAAATAATTAGAAATTAAAAAATTAATATTTTCATTGATAAAAATTATATTTTATAAAGAACTGCATGATAAAACTGTTGTCATTATGATTATATGTTTTTGTTCAAGTGTGTTAATACAGGGACGTTTAATAGTAATGCAGTTGTACATAATATAGTACTTATTAAAATCCATTCTGGCAATACCGCTATTTACTATAATGCCGTTTATTATAGTTATATATAGTTATATATAATATGCATATTAAGTTGTAAAAAGATGTTTTGGCAATACTTTGCAGTCGCAGGGTCGCTTAATTGTAATGCCATTCCACATTCCACAATATAAAGTTGTAAAAGTCATTTTGGTAATTTGGTTAAAAAGGTTTTAAGAAAAATAAGAATAAAAATAACTTGCAATATAAGATTATAAATAACGTGCATTTGAAAAGACAAATGCAATTATAATATTAATCAGAAATCTTAATGCTAAACACGGTACCTGGCTAATCGTAACAAAGTTGGGGGAGCACATCATATCAGCAAAAATTATTATTCATACCGATAAAACTGTACTCATACCTCGAATCAACCTTACACCTTCTGATCCAACTGTTCCTTTCCGAATGACACGAAAACAGTTCCCTGTGAAAGTTGCTTTTGCTATGACGATAAACAAAGCACAAGGTCAAACTCTTCGAAAGCTAGGATTGTATTTACCAGAACCGGTCTTTTCATAAATGGTACCTGGCTAATCGTAACAAAGTTGGGGGAGCACATCATATCAGCAAAAATTATTATTCATACCGATAAAACTGTACTCATACCTCGAATCAACCTTACACCTTCTGATCCAACTGTTCCTTTCCGAATGACACGAAAACAGTTCCCTGTGAAAGTTGCTTTTGCTATGACGATAAACAAAGCACAAGGCCAAACTCTTCGAAAGCTAGGATTGTATTTACCAGAACCGGTCTTTTCATATGGGCAGTTATACGCGGCTTCTTTCTCGAGTGCCTACCCTTTAAAGATATTTTAGTTTGTATTAAGGATTCTTACGGGCAAAAAGTTAACGATGATCATGTCATTACCTCTAACATTGTATTCAAAGAAATATTATTAAAGCATTTAAACATATCGCTCCTTTACTGCAACATAGTCAGATCACAAGAAATTAAAAATTTGTAGTTACTGAAGCAAAACTGCTCTTTTAGACCTTCTGTATATGTTGAAAAAAAATCAGTTTTATATCCCAAGCTGAAACGAAGTTATAGCAAAAAGTGTTTGCGGCAATTAAATCATGGGACTTATGTCTTGAAAACTTAAATCGCATTTTGCCAAGTTCAAGTTTTTTTGAGATATGACTATGTTGCAATAAAGGAGCGATATGTATGCATGTGTGTATGTAAATATGTATGATAATATTGTGATTTCTAATATTTTTAGACTTTTAATAAAATTTCTATTAATTATTTACATTTTATGTTACAAAAATGACAACTAACGGTGCGAAATATTCGCACGGGTCATCTAGTATTCTTAATTCGTCATATAAAATTCGACAATATTTTACCATTCTCTCCTTCTATAAACATTGCAGAACAAATGTTTGTGGTTCCGATAACCTAGCAGCCAGTTATCGGATTGTTTTTAAAGCGAAACTGTCAGCGCTAAAAGCAGTGGCGTACCTAGAGCTTTTGCCGCCCGGGGCGATCTCCGGTTTGTTGCCCTTTCTATTATAAGTAAATCAAATAATTTGACTGATTTGATCCTTGTTTGAAATCTCAGGAGTGCTGTCAAATATAATTCAAAAGTATTTAGCCTGCTTTATTTGTTTCTTCGATGGTGAATATACCATCCACGATCTTAAGAGCTTTTCGTCATTAGGCGAAATTTGAAAAAACGAGTCCTGACTCAGTTTTCCTGTTTTACCTTTGACTTTGATTGTATTATTAGGACGTTTTACTCCTTCGCTGAAGTCGGCGTCCAAATTTTGAATTACAAAGGGACCTTGATGTACCAGAAATACTCTTGTATTGTCGTCAATTTTGTTAGGCCATAATCCAATACCTTTAATTGATATAGACGGAATAATTTGTGCAGCAGATTCCTCATCAGAACTTGATAAACTTTCTACTTCTGCGCCAGTGTGTGAAACAGGTCTTTCCTCTTGAACAACATTGGAAAATGTTTTTTCGCCTTCGGGGGCTGCTTCATTGCCCGTATTTGAGGCAACAATACTTAAAGAACTAGAAGTTCACTTATGGGAGATATATTTGAGTAGTGCTTCAGTATTTTTAGTCTGTATTTCCTCCCTTCTCTTCCTTTTCATTCTAAATGACGCACCACTTTCGTTTACTCGTTTCATCCTAGGGATATATAATAAAAATATAACTTGTCTTTTGAAAAGATGGCAGAGCAGTACAATTGTCACATCATATGGATATTGGAGCATCATAATAATCCAGGAAACTACAAACCAGATAATTAACCAGACCCTATGTAGCCATCAAGCTTCAAGGCGAATTGTCCACAGTGAAAACTTCGTAAACCGCGAGAATAACTTAGAATAACATCAGATAGTCTAATAAAGACTGCATGAAAAGAGCACGGAAAACCTACTCAAATTCCAAGGAAGCAAACTTAGCGTAGTTGTTTGTTTTCATTATCGTCCAAGTACTTCAAGTCTTTTCCAATTTTCAAGGATCCCGAAAACTTCTGTCCAATACATGTCTTGCAATTTCGGTTGATAATGTTTTCAAGGCATAAACAGTCGATCATTTAAAGCACATGCTCTTTAGTAATCCAGTTTCAAAAATCGGGTTACATTACCAATTGTCCTCTCCGTGAGCGTTCATGAATTCCTAAATCATTCAAATGTCAATCTTCTCAAAAATGTGTTCCCCGATCATAAAAATATTGTCAAAAAATTGAATTGCTAATGAACTGTTCACAATCGACGAAATGTTCCGATTCTTCTTCTTCTTAATTGGCCATTAACAACCCGATTAACGGACACCTCTGCTTCTTGTGCGCCTGCAGGGCATCCTCGATTTGGCCCTTCCAACGCAAACAAGATCGTCCTCTTCGCCGACGCACAGTGGGGCATTTTGCCTGAAAACCTGACCAAAATTAATAGAAGTGTTTTATGAGTTAATGGCTAGAATTTTTTGATAGTGTTAGTGATAATTAGGCCCAAGGATGAACCCAAGTGATTTTAGTTCAAATCGGTCAGTGATTAGAACCAGGAGGTTGCTTGAATACAGCAAAATATTCCGATTGCCTGTGTAAAATAAGAAATTATACATTCGTATACACTGGGACGCGGAATCCCGCAAGCAATATCATTTGAATCTGCTGGACTCATATGAAGGAGGAAAGGACTGACTCATTTCTACTCTTAAATCAAAAGGCCAAAGCGATTGCTATGAGTCACAGTCCTTTTGGAAAATATGGCGATTGATATTCTGTCCAATGACATCTAAAGAAACTGTGGGTCTGAGGAGCGTCAGTGTACTGTTCTTGCCAGAAAGTAAGGAAGGATCTCGATCTTTAATTTTCAGATATAAGTTAACTGAACTCAGTTTGTTTGCCTCCAAGGTGTGTACGCCACCTAACCTTAAATTTTCTCCAAGTACGATTTAATACTGCATTTAAAAAGATTTTTAAAATGCCGCCGATTGCCGGAAAGAGCAAAGTTTCTTTGTTTATGAGATTGGATGAGCTTGTTAGCTCTCTCAAAATGCCGGAAGAGAAAAACTTTACATTTTTTTTTTAATTCCCAAGCAATATAACGTTAACGCGTGTAGTTAAAATTAAAATTCCATGCCAAAGTCTTCTTCCCAAACTTATTTAGCGATTCAAAGAGGAAGAGAGGAAGAGTGAGAGTCAGCAGGAAGGCGTGTGAGCAAGTGATTCATACGTTTTTAATTCCTAATCCAGCAACTTAACTGCAAAGTAAGCAGCTCATCTCATTTCGTCTCATCTCGTCTCGTCTTGCACTTTTTAACACATTATTTCTGATTCTAAATGGCAAACGTAAATGCCAGCATAAAAACAAGGCAATAAAAAAATTCACAAGAGAAGGGAGAAGAGGTAGCAGAAGTGATTTTTCAATGAAATCCTTAAATTTAATTTTCTTAAGTGTTTGTCGGAAACAAAAACAAAAACAAAAACAAGAAGAAAAAAATGAAAACTTTCGTAATAAATTCGTTTGCTTTGTGAATGTGTTGCCGTCAATTTGCATACACAAATACGAAATGTAATTGTATTTGAGTATGTATGTGTGCTGGTGTAGTATAGTGTGATGTGGTGTGGTGTGATGTGGTGTGGTGTACTAACCTGTAAATAAGTTTACGGCGAACACTGCGCTTAAAAAATCCTGAACAACCATTACAGGCGAGAATGCCGTAATGTTTACCCGAACTGGTGTCGCCACATACGACGCATATGAGGCCAAGATTTTGATTCTTTTGACGTGGCACTGTAAGGCAGGTTGGTTCATTATTATTATTATTGTTGTTGCTGTTGTTGTTGTTGTTGTTGCTGCTGCTGCTGTTGTTATTGGTACTATTGTGATTGTTATTGTTGCTGGTACTGTTGTTGTTATTGTTGTTGCCATTGCTACCATTTGATGATGTATCGTTGGCCTGTGACACAGCTGCTGCCGCTGCTGCTGCTGCTGCCGCAGCTGCATGATGATTCCAAGGCATCAAACGATTCTGGGGCGGTGTACAACATAATCTGCTTGGATTTGATAATTCTAAACATAAATGCCCGAAAAGAAAAAAAAAAATGAAAGGAAGAGGAAGAAAAAAAAAGAAAAATATGAGAAATTGTTATTGAAAATATTTTTAATGGTTTAAAAAAAACAACAACACACACACACAAACAAGAAAAAGAATTTTACTCGCGAACTTCAAATTGAAATCCCCGTATTTGTTGACACAAGGCTTCCTTCCACTTTTTTTTTATTTCTAATCTTAACTAATTTGAATTTTATTACAGAATCTCATTATTTTATTATGGTTATGGTTGTTGTTGTTGTTTTTATTGTTATTTGTTTTTATTTATAAAAAGCAAAAAAAAAGGGGCCTCTTTGAAAAAGATTGTACACGAAATAATTTTAACAGTTTTCATTTTTTTGTACGTTTTATGTGCGTTTTTCTAAACATAATTGGTCATTACAACCCTTCAGTCAGGATTATTAACCTAGTTTCTCACACTACTTATGTTGTGTGTGTTAATTTTATCCGTGAGTGGCGGGACCTACAGTTTAAAGTCGATTCCGAACGACAGATTGTTTTGAGAAACTTTTCATGGCAATTTTATTTACTCTCAGAGTTTTTGCCAGAAATCTGCTGAGAAGAAATCGCCGAAAAAATACTTTTTGTATTTTATTTTGATGTCTGACCTGGGGCTCGAACCCTGGCTTTACGTCTAATAAGCCAGCACACTACCTACTAGACCACGGCGACTTCAATTCAATTTTTCTAAATATTAAATTTAAAAACAAAGTCCAACGAAACCTATTTCATTTCTTTTTTTTTGTATTAAACCTTCACTCAGGGGATGATCCCTATTCATGTGTAGGTTTAGGAAAGGTGGAAAGAGGGAAGATGCGAACGGTAAGGAAACGAGTTGCTGCTGGTGACTACAAAATGGCCAGTGCTATACCTTCACCATTAGACAGCCTACAGCAATCGTCCCCAAGAAGCCCGCAGTTTCTCACACCACTTATGTTGTGTGTGTTAATTTTATACAAAAGTGGCAGGACCTACAGTTTAAAGTCGACTACGAACGACAGATTTTTGAGAAACAAGAAGAGAAAGAGAAGAAATCGCCGAAAAAATACTTTTTGTATTTTTTTTTATTTATGATGTCTGGCCTAGGGCTCGAACCCTGGCTTTACGTCTAATAAACCAGCACACTACCTACTAGACCACGGCGATATTTATTTTAATGTTACAATTAAGAAAATCACGATTGAATCTGGGAACAATATGCAATGCTACGTACGTATAGGATATAAAGGATTATCAATTCCATAAGTAAAGTTAAATAAAATCCACTTAAACCCATAGATTCCATGAAAGTTTTATTTTATTGTGAACCTTGGATCCCTGAACCTTGCCGTTATGCATGAAATAAAATGTTATTGAAATGAACACCTCTGGATTGGTTGCAGCACATGGTTTTCGATTACTTTTTCAAATATTTTGAACGGTACTCGGCGAATATTGGTTTACAAATGCTCAGGCGTAATGGAATTATCCGCATAAACACGTATTTGGAAGCAAACTCACTAAAAAAAATTCAAAAAGCGTTAAAACACACGAATTTCAAGTTCAGTTACTTTTTTGTATGTAGCGGCACTTCTCTACACTATTTCTGGGTGCTTTGAAGCTATGAAATGAGCCTCAAGGCTGAAGAAAATATTTTTCGAAAAGTCAGCATTGAAAGCTTGTTGCTCTCGCACCCAAACATCATATCTACGACGTCATGAATAGAAAACCGGCTTTAATTGTTACAATTCTATCCGATTTATCCGCTACACTTACGCTCACAGGACAGGAGAGATAAATTCGATAACTCATGTATTGCGATGATTTACAATCGTAACCACATCTGTTAGGTTAGGTTAGGTTAGAGGACGTGTACTTGTCAATCCTGACAAGTACAGTACTCGGTGGTCGAAATGACCCATTGTACTACATTCGAGCTTCTCACATCACTCAACCCCATCTGTACTGATTCCACTTTCTTTAATCTTGCCAATTACTTGCTTATAAGATTGATTATGACGACCATTATCCACACTCAATACCCAAAAAATAGCCACGTTTGGGTTACTAATTTTTTGTTGAAAGTTCCCTTTATCCGAATAAATTACATTTCAAATGTAAAGGCCAATCACAATCATTCCAATGCCGTCTTCATTTATAAAACATAAAAACCCAATCACGCTGTCTGACCAAAGGGTGCACGTACCAGAAAGTTATTCAATATGGATTCTATTCTATCACAGGAATCGCATGCGCACTTTTTTAATTTCAAAATTTTATTTATGCCTCTGAAGCAAAGATATTTTTGTATTGAAGATATTTTGCTGAGCGCAATTCTTGTATTATACCAGGTTTGAATGAAAGTTTTTTAAGCGCCCGTAATATTTTAACACAAATGGCCTCTGCAGCGAATCAGTCTTTCTAAACTTTTATTGGCCCATTGCAATGGGAAGAGATTTGAATCATGTATCAGATTTTGCAGGTGCAGTCTCAGAACGGTAGCCGCCATTTTGATCAAGCTCTGTTGGTTCAAGAAACTTCTTCTTAATTGGTTATTACAACCTAGCTTGTCACACCAACCATGTTGTGGGTGTTAATGTTGATCATGAGTCGGGGAATCTACAATTTCACATCGATATCGTGTTAATATGTGCTTTCTATAACGAGAGGCATGAATTATCAGAACACATCTTAAAATCTGTGAGCAGATTACGCATGTCAGCGGTATTATCCTTACGACACCCCACAACACCGTTAAGTTTATCAAGGTAATAGGATTATAGGGTTTGAGTTCAGATAATTGAAGAATCATTGTTAATTAAACATACACATACATAATTGGCCATTACAACCCTTCAGTCAGGATTACGACCTAGCTTCTCACACCACTTATTTTGTGTGCGTTAATTTTATGCATGAGTTGCGGGACCTACAGTTTAAAGTCGACTCCGAACGACAGATTTCTGAGAAGCTTTTCATGGCAATTTTTACTCTCAGAGTCTTTGCCAGAAATCTGCTGAGAGGAAGTCACCGAAGAAATATTTTTTCGTTTTGATGTCCGACCTGGGATTCGAACTCGGGCCTTTTGTCTAATAAGCCAACACACTACCCACTAGACCGCGGTGGCGGATATTCTAAATTCATGAAGGTAATCTTTTTTGTAAACTTCTTGGTGTTGTTTTGGACCCCAAAATTCTTTGGTATTTCTGTTAGGCTCTTTTCCATCTTATCATTTCACTTCTTGACCAACTTTTCAAGCGAAAGTGACAAAATACATTAAAATTTTCTTAGTGTTGTAAGAAAACGTAACGTCCAGAATAATTAAATTGTAAATATTTTGCTGTGGATAGACTTTAATTGCAAAACTATTGCAATGCGAGTAAACATAACGTCGGCCTTTTGAGTTTCATAGCTGGTTTTATGCTTATGACACACAAATCCGTGTTTAGCATAATTTCCACCACTGCGTTGACACGCACACACGCACTGGCAATACAATTTTTATTTTGAATTTATTTACACATTCAATTAGGGCCATCACATTACATTACAATCATTCATTCATTCATTCAGGCAGTCAGGCAGGCAGTTAGTCAGTTATGCAGTCATATTCATTCATTCATTCATTGATTTGAGTATTCAATCTGAAAACAAACAAAATTTTACTCGGGGGACTAGCAATTGTTTTCTCATTGCACACCCTAATTTGATTGTAAGCGGCACTCTTAAGTGTTGCAATAGATTACAAATTTTCTTTTCTTTCGTTAGTCACTGCTGGCTGGCTGGCTAGATGGCTGGCTGAATAGCGTTTTGTTGACTTCCACTTAACCCTTAAAAATAAAGGCAAACGCCAATCACTCAGTCAGTCAGTCCGTTACACAGTCATTCTGTCATTCAGTCATTTATGGTATCATTAGTTTCCCTATATTCTCATTCCATTCTTTGGCAAATAGTCCTCAGAGCGTATAGAATAGAAACTTATTTTATAGGCGATGATATAAAAACACCAACTGCGGTTGAAAGCCGCCGGGATTAACGTCATATGTTTGAATTTTCACAAGTTAATTTTGCTTCATTTCTGCCAACTGGCTTGCTTTTATGCTCTCTGTGTTGTCCTTTGTGTCTTTGTCTCTTTTTTTGTTTTTCATGCATTATCCCTTTTTCCCTTTCCTTTCACTTTCCTCTTTTCATTTTTTTGTTCATAAATTTTGCGATTGTATCCCTTGCTTGAGCAAGAGAGAGAAAGAGCGAGAGAACAAGTGTTAAAATAATTTGATTCTGCTCGTAAACCGATTTACAATTTGTTGCTGCCACTGCCATTGTTGTTGTAAGGTTCGTCCTTATGTTGTGATATGAATATTAAGGATGTTGATTGAGTCAAATTTAATTCAATTACATGACTAATGATATTATAATATAAACATTCTCTATTTATTTTTTTTTATGACTTTAAAAGCCTACAACACACACACACACATACACCCACATCTCTCTCTTTCTTTACAGAGAGCGAGAGAGAGAGAGAGAGAGAGAAAAAAAGCAAGTGATTTTAGCTAAACATGATGATGAAGTGCAAGGACTTGCGTTTTGAATATTAAACACGCTGTCTTGTAACCCTTTTCTATTCCTTTGGGATTTCCAAGTTTAATAGAGGACGTCTTTTAAATTGATTGTGATTTAATTGGAACTAAATTTACTACTTGATACACACACAAAAATAAAAAATTAAAAAGAAAATGAAATCTACTTGCCAACAATGAAGATATCATCATATATATTATTTCTAAAGTACTTTTTTTTGTCGGTTGCAAATATCTCCCATACCACCGCAAATATCTCCCATTCCTGATGTGGAAATTGATTTAAAAACAATCCTTTAAATTAATAAGAACTAGATGACCCGTGCGAATATTTCGCACCATTAGTTGTCATTTTTGTAGTATAAAATGTAAATAATTAATAGAAATTTTATTAAAAGTCTAAAAATATTAGAAATCATAATATTATCATACATATTTACATACACACATACATACATATCGCTCCTTTATTGCAACATAGTCATATCTCAAAAAAAACTTGAACTTGGCAAAATGCGATTTAAGTTTTCAAGACATAAATCCTATGATTTAATTGCCGCAAACACTTTTTGCTATAACTTCGGTTCAGCTGGGGATATAAAACTGATTTTTTTTATCAACATATACAGAAGGTCTAAAAGAGCAGTTTTGCTTAAGTAACTACAAATTTTTAATTTCTTGAGATCTGACTATGTTGCAATAAAGGAGCGATATGTTTAAAAGCTTTTATAATACTTCTTTGAATACAATGTTAGAGGTAATGACATGATCATCGTGAACTTTTTGCTCGTAAGAATCCTTAATACAAACTAAAATATCTTTAAACGTACGCACTCGAGAAAAAGCCACGCATAGCTGCCCATGTGAAAAGACCTGTTCTGATAAATATAATCCTACCTTTTGAAGGGGTTGACCTTGTGCTTTGTTTATCGTCATAGCAAAAGCAACTTTCACAGGGAATTGTTTTCGTGTCATTCGGAAAGCCACAGTTGGATCATAGGGTGTAAGGTTGATTCGGGGTATGAGTATAGTTTTATCGGTATGAATAATTTTTCCTGATATGATGTGCCCTGCCAAGTTTGTTACGATTAGCCTGGTACTATTTATTAACCCCTGTTTAGCATTAAGATTTCTGATTAACATTATAATTGTATTTGTCTTTTCAAATGCACGTTATTTATATTCTTATTTTTCTTAAAACCTTTTTAACTGTTAAATATCAGCTGACACTATATATATGCATATATTAAAAGACACCGTATTACTACACTTCATAAAACAAACAATGCCATGACAATAACGACATTACCAAAATGCCTTTTACAACTTTATATATTATTATGTGGAATAGCATTACAATTAAGCGACCCTGTTTATCGCACTTGATCTAACAACTACTGCAAAGTATTGCCAAAACAGCTTTTTACAACTTAATATGCATATTATATATAACTGACTTAGTAATAAACGGCATTATAGTAAATAGCGGTATTGCCAGAATGGATTTTAATACATACTATATTATGTAGAACTGCATTACTATTAAGCGACCCTGTATTACCACACTTGAACAAAAACATATAATCATAATGACAACAATATTGTCATGCAGTTCTATATAAAATATAATTTTTATCAATGAAAATATTAATTTTTCAATTTCTAATTATTTTTCGTCATTAGTGTTAGATATAAGCTTTAAAATGAGATATCATTCATTAAATTTGATGCGGTGGTATGGGAGATATTTGCAACCGACAAAAAAAAAGTGCTTTAGAAAAAATATATATATGATATCAAGAGAATTTCAATTGTAGTTGGAAATATACGATGATAATACCATTATCGTATCTAGTAGGTAGTGTGTTGGCCACGGTTTAAACCTTAAGTCAGCCATTTCCAACAAAAGCTAAATATGAAAACAATCTTCGGCGACTTCCTCTCAGCAAATTTCTGGCAAAAGCTCTAAGAGTAAAAAAATTGCCATCAAAAGTTTCATGAAAATATGTTGTTAGGAGTCGAATTTAAACTGTAGGGCCCACCCACTCTTTATACTTGACTGTTAACAAACACAACAAAAGTGGTGTAAGAAGCTAGATCGTAATCCTGACTAAAGGGTTGTAATTACCAATTATGTATGCATGTAATTCCACTACCAAAATTGAAGTCAGAAAATAAGTCAATTGCAATTCTTTAGTACTTATCGCTGGTCCTAGATAAATTCTTTATTTGAATCTGTCAACATTTATTATGAAGAACTGTAGTGACTGTAGTGTAAAATGCAATCAAAATTTCAGTAAAATCACAGCTGCATTACGGCATTGATTGATGTTTCGAAGAACTTACAACTCGAAATGGATGATGCAGCCTCCTTATTCGTTCCTCCGATGAAACTGTGAAATTTCTTTACATTTTTTTCAACCACAGTGAAAATGTCAACTTATAAGATAATTACGTGCTAAAGTCTATCTAGAATTTCGGGATTACTTTATGATTATAAACATTTGGTTGATTGTGGCTCAAATAATAAGTGAAAATCGTCATCAATTGCCCACCAAGATTATGTAATTTGACATTCTTGGAGCATTTGGAAACATTATAGCATTTGGAAAACCACATTCGCTAAGATATTGATCGAATTACAGAAGAAAAAGTGATAAAAAAAAATTAATTTTTGCAACCAATTCAGAGGCTTTAATTTAAATGATATTCCATTGTATTCCACTTACGATGGCAAGGTTCAAATGTGAAAGCAGTCAACGAAATAACATTTTCATCGAAATCATAGCTTTATACGTACATACACTGAGCGCCAAAAGTGTGTAAACACCACTGAAATAATTCATTGCCAGTTTAAATACTTCAACCATCTAATACTATGTTCAGACATGCACAAATATTGAGAAAATCGCAATAAACGGCATTATTGATCTCAATATTTCATATAAATTTCAATTAATTATTGGTCAATAAATTCATAATTGTTATAATATTGATTAAAACTTTAAATACAACACTGTCGTAAGTACGTTCTGTGAGCATATTACATTTTTCCGAACACTTTCTATTGATATTTGACAACTCAAATGTAAACAATGACAGTACTATAAGCAAAAGTTTTCTTTTCTGCTAGCTATCCAAGGTTAGGTTAGGTTAGAGGACGTGTACTTGTCAACTGTGACAAATACCCATTGTACAACGTCCTAGCTTCTCACACCGCTCGTGTTGTGTGCGTTAATTTTTATATATGAGTGGCGGGACCTACAGTTTAAAGTCGATTCCGAACGACAGATTTTTTTTTTTTTGCGAAACTTTTCATGACAATTTTTACTCTCAGAGTTTTTACCAGAAATCTATTGAGAAAAAGTCACCGTTCATATTTTCGTTTTGATGTCTGACCTGGGATTCGAACTCGGGCCTTTCGTCTAATAAGCCAACACACTACCTACTAGACCACAGCGACTTTTCTGCTAGCTGTCCAATATCATCACACTCTTATTTCACATTCTTCTGAGGAAAGCCACTTTGGATTCACAATTAGTCCCTATTCATCGCAACTGCTCGACGTTTCGGTTAATCTTTAGCAATACCTTCTGCAATGTAAAATTGTTTTCCCATTTTTTTCTAAAAAATATTTTTGGCACTAATTTTCACGATTAAATTAAAAGCAATTTTGTTGAAGCAATCAGCTGTTTTGCTGTCAAATAAATTTTTGTATATGTCTGAACGCTAAAAATATTGTTCTCAATAAACCGAATATTGATTTAATAAAACTGCATGTCTGAACATAGTATAACTTAATACGCTGCTAAAGGTTTCACACTGGTTAACAAAAATATTCAGCTATGTGTTGCTCTTCGCTTAGGACACGAAAAATTCAAAAGTTCAAAAGTATTGAAACTGCCTTGTACTGCGACCTGCTTCCTTTGAGTTTTAACCATTGAATCACCTGAAAGACACCGTTGTCCTCAATGAGAAAGCTTGTCTAGTAGGTAAGGAACTGAAATGGAAACTCCCATGAGTTTAGGTGAGAGGTTCGTTTGCTAGCAAGTGAGTATATAAAATTTATTGCTCTCTATTAAGGTACATATTTTGGCAGATAGGTTTGAATACATATGTACATACGTATATGTATGTAAATATATAGTCATAACGGCAAATACGTACATATGAATATCCTTAAATAAGAGAAGAAGAGAAGTAAAAAGCAAACCAGCGGGATTAGACGAGCACTTCTAAGCCGGCATTATAAATCTCAGGAAAGCCTAGATATTGGCTATCGAAAGAGAGTTAAAACACTCAAAGCACTGCTTTTCCAAGGTATTTTAAAATTTAAAAGAAAACTCAACGCTTTAGCTAATTTAAGAAGATCAATCCAAAAAATTCAGCCACAAAATATAAAAATTCCGCATTTCTGAGATTGTGAGTTGTTATTAAAAACCAAATTGTTGGGCAAATATATAAATTTTTAGCCTCATTTGAAATCATTAAATCTGTGAATCATCTTAACACTGTTACAAATTTTAGTCCTGTCAGTCCATAGCTGATAATATTGAAGTAGTGGATACCGTCAAAGACAGGGCATTATGGTACAATTTACCTCTGTCAACTTGTATGATTGAATAAATTTATTTTTATTTATTAATTACAATACATACATACTTCATTGGTCATTACAACCCTTCAATCAGGATTACGACCTAGCTTCTCACACCACTTATGTTGTGTGCGTTAATTTTATACATGAGTGGCGGGACCTACAGTTTAAAGTCGACTCCGAACGACAGATTTTTGAGAAGCTTTTCATGGCAATTTTTACTCTCATAGTCTTTGCCAGAAATCTGCTGAGAGGAAGTCGCCGAAGAAATATTTTTCGTTTTGGTGTCTGACCTGGGATTCGAACCCAGGCCTTTTGTCTAATAAGCCAGCACACTACCCACTAGACCACGGCGACTTACAATACAATTACAAATTATATTTAACGATGTGCTCGGTGTCTCTCTCACGCTAATAGTCTAGCACACTACCCACTAGACTACCCGGAAACTCTTGAATAAATTTAATCCTGTTGCTACCCATGCAGCTTTATTCATTAAAGTTTATTGTTTATATATCCTGTTATTATTTTTTTTTAATTCATCATATTTAACTGAGATTTTTCTTGTTGATTTTAGAACAAGCGACGGCATAAGATTTACCTTGAGTTATGGGACGTGGCAAAACTACAGATTCTTCTTTATTCATGTTTAGTTTTTTCTTTCTTTTTAATTTTTTTGTTTTCCTTCTATTTGTTTATATTTTTTGTTTCAATTTTCGTTTTTCTTTTAATTTTCTCAATTGATTTTCATTGATTTATGAGTAAAAATGCTTTTGCTTAGGATTTTCATTTGAATTTCGTTATCCTTTAACATTTTTGTACGTACGTACACAGTTTTAATTCACAACTTCATTTTTTTATGTTTTCAATTATTTTTTTTTTATTGGAATTGTTTTTCTTAAATTTTTTTTTTTTATTCTCAATTTTCACTTTTTTTTTATTTTTTTGTTGGAAAAAATATTTTATTTTTCACAAATTAACTTCTCGACAGCACACACAGCCTCATCTAGAGGATTAATGAGAGTGATTAATTGTCAGAGAGTGTGTATCACACAGTTGGTGTAGCGGGATTGAAGTTAACGTTATTGAGAGTCGTTTGTTGTGAGGCCAGTGAGTTGAGTTGAGTTGAGTTGTTGTCGTCGTTGAGGTCGTTCGGAGCCAAAGTGCAATTGTTAAATAAATAATTCCTTTGGATGTTTAATTTTTGAATTGTTTTTCCTTTTTTTTTTCTTTATTTTATTACTCACACACACACACACACGCAGTCACACAGACACAGACACAGACACGAGAGTAGCACGTATACAACGACACACAGATAGTGAGAGAATGAAAGATGGAAACGAACAAAACGTTGCGACAGGTTAAATGTGAATCCGCGATGTTAACGTTTCGATATACGATCTAAGATTTATCACAAATACATCATCATTACCATCATCATCACAATTCTCATCATTATCATCATTCCCAGCACTGCCATCAACAGTGCAGTCATCGTTATTGTGATATAAACACACTCACACATACACGCACAGGCAATAAAACATGACAGACAGATGTATGAGTGTATAGAGATTGTTATTGTGCTTTTTCATTGTTCACAACAACGAAGAACACACACACACACAACATGACCGAGAACGAGCAACGAGACCAACCAGACCAACCCTTAAAACAGATTTTTCTCATCTACAATCAATATATATGTGTGTGTGTGTGTGAACGAAGTATTTGCATAAGTATGTGTTTGTATTTTAACCTGCAATCAGGATTGAGCAAAGAGCAAATAAAAGCAAAAAAAAAAAAAAACAAAAACAAACACCAACAACACATACACATATAAACAGAGTAAAATGTTTGTTGCTATTGTTGTCATCATCATCGTAAGCATGCAGCATCAAAGATACTGATTCATATTTTATATACGTATGCATGTATGTATTTGAGTATATTTATGTATGTGTGTGTTTGTATGAAAGTAGAAGTCTACACCCAAAATTTACCACCTTACAAACAACCACCCACTCAATAAATATGTTACACATACACACACACACATGCACACAGTCTAAAAAGCATAACAAAACAAATACTTTTAAGCAGCATATCAGCTTCGTAAGTGAGTAAGTAAGTACAGAGGCTGTACAACAAAAACAAAATCATACCATTTCCCATCTCTGAAATTTAATGGGAGACTAAAGAGCAACACCCACTAACTCACACTCTGTCCTCCAAAATGGTATAAACTCAGGCGCTCACACACACACAGCCACACAGATTTATATAAAAATTATGATTTCTAACAGAGCTGGGGATGAATGAAAACATCTGAAATGTAAAAAAATATTATGAACTGAGGAAAGTTTACTACTCAAGAGGTAAAATTTATTTTATTTTATTTTTATATGCCTATGAAATATTCCTACAGGCAATAACATTACAAACTATGACATTAAATTTTATTTACAAAAACTAAGAATTTAAATACTTGCTTATATTATTCTTTAGGACATTAAAGAAAAATCAATCAGACTAGATGACCTGTGCGAATATTTTGCACCTTTAGTTATCAGTTTTGTAACATAAAAATAATTGCCAAAACAGTTTTTACAACTTAATATGCATATTATATATAACTGACTTAGTAATAAACTGCATTATAGTAAATAGCGGTATTGCCAGAATGGATTTTAATACATACTATATTATGTAGGAATGCATTACTATTAAGCGACCCTGTATTACCACACTTGAACAAAAACATATAATCATAATGACAACAGTATTATTATGCAGTTCTATATAAAATATAATTTTTATCAATGAAAATATTAATTTTTCAATTTCTAATTATTTTTCGCCATTAGTGTGAGATATAAGCTTTTAAATGAGATATCGTTCATTAAATTTGATGCGGTGGTATGGGAGATATTTGCAACCGACAAAAAAAGTGCTTTAGAAATAATATATATGATTATACAATTTATTAAGTTCGCTGCATATTCTCCTTATTGGATCAGCACCAGCATAGTTGGTTCTAAAAAATTGTATTGATAATGGGGTAAAATGACGTGACGGACGTTGAGGAACATTAAAAGTGATATCATGGATTAAAAAACTGGAGCCAATATCACCAGTGATTACATTGTATAAGAACGAGATATTTAACATAGTTCTGCGACTTTTAATTGTAGGAAGTTTGATTAAAGCTAGTCTGGCAGAATAAGATGGTAAGCTAGTGGGATTAAAATTCAGTCCTCGTAGACAAAATATCAGAAATTGCTTTTGGACAGATTCGATAACGTCGGAATATTTTTTATATAGAGGATCCAATATTATGGATCCATACTCTAGTATAGGCCTCACAAGAGATGTGTAGAGCGATTTAGCAACATAACGTTCATTAAATTCTTTTGCCCACCATTTTATAAAACGAAGTACGCTTCTTGCTTTATTCACTATCATAGCTATGTGCGGAATAAAATTTAGTTTGGGATCAAGTAAAATTCCTAGATCCAGGAAGTTATCTAAAAGCTCAAGATCGTATCCATCAAAAGCATATTTTGCAGGAATCGGATTCTTCCTTACAAATCTCATGTATTTACATTTTTTATTAAGTTTAATTTACACCATAACTGAAACGAATTTAGGTCCTTTTAAAGTAGTTTCTGATCGAAAATTCGGCGATAACTTAGGAAAATTTTTACGTCATCAGCGTACATTAGGATGTTGGAATAGTGAATCATATGAGGTAAGTCGTTAATAAACAATGAAAACAGAAGCGGTCCAACATGGCTACCCTGAGGAACACCAGAAAGGACATTAATACTTCTGGAGCAGCAGTTTTTAAAAAGTACGGTTTGTTTTCTGTTAGTTAAATATGAGTAAATCCATTTTAAGCTAAAATCGGTAAATCCCATTAAATGAAGTTTCCTCTTCAAAAGGACATGATTAACTTTATCAAAAGCCTTGCTGAAATCCGTGTAGATAACGTTTGTTTGTTGCTGATGAAAAAATCCACGATAAACAAGATGAAGCAGGTTTGTTGTAGTTGAACACTTCTTCCTGAAACCGTGCTGATAAGGTGATATCAAGTTAGAAACCTGATAACATAATCCATCAGTAATCATTTTTTCAAATAGTTTTGGAATTATACTCAGTTTTGCAATACCACGATAATTTGTAACTTCGGATTTGTTTTCTGACTTCAGCAAAGGAATAATGAATGAATCCTTCCAAACGTTAGGAAAATAACCACATTTAATCGATTTGTTGAATAAGTATGATAGTCGAACAGCTATGGCGTCGGCGCAATTAATTAAGATGTTACTAGGAATGTTATCAGGTCCAAAGTTATAGGAGAACTTTGGCTTTCTTAATTCCATAGAAATAGCAGGAACGTTGATTAAAGATATAGACACAGTGGAATTTGTATTTATTTTAAAGGGATAATATGAAATCAAATTTTAGATTTTAACAGGAAATCATAAATTCTCTGAAATAATTCGTATTTTTTTTTTAGCACTTCGAAACCTTGTATGCGCTCTCGTAGTTATGCGATGGCCCTCTCATTATTGGCCTGTCCGAGTTAAATTTTTTTTTTTGCTTGTCTAACTTAATTGTCCTCTGTATAGTTATCGATCATTGGGTCAAATTTTACCATTATAGATGATGAACACAGTTGTTCTAATAGTTGGAAATTGACTTAATAAAGCTGGATTGATACTTGCTGCTTACAAAACAGAAGACTTCTTGATAAGAAGACAAAAAATTGTAGAAAAGATGGCTGCTGGATATGCTGAACAAAAATCAAAGAAGTTTATAAACTCTTTGGGATTAGTTGTCGATAAACTTGAGCAACAACGCGAAATTCATCAGCGAATGGCATATGTACGACGAGGAGCAATGGCGATGATAGTTCAAAATATTCGTGTACCAAATTCCTTCAAGCGGCATATAATATCGAGGATCATAACGACGATCTGAAGTCGCCGTGGTCTAGTGGGTAGTGTGTTGGCTTATTAGACAAAAGGCCCGGGTTCGAATCCCAGGTTAGACATCAAAACGAAAAAATATTTCTTCGGCGACTTCCTCTCAGCAGATTTCTGGCAAAGACTCTGAGAGTAAAAATTACCATGAAAAGTTTCTCAAATATCTGTCGTTCGGAGTCGACTTTAAACTGTAGGTCCCGCCACTCATGTATAAAATTAACGCACACAACATAAGTGGTGTGAGAAGCTAGGTCGTAATCCTGACTGAAGGGTTGCAATGGCCAATTACGTATGTATGTATCATAACGACGAAAATGTTGTATGCTTGCCCAATATGATCCAAAGGACTCTCTATGAAGACGATAAGTATCAAAAGTGTCCTCAACGTGACGTCTAAAGCACGATTAAGCAGATAAATGGCTTCGGAACAATATGCGCTCTGGTATTTTGGGCTCAGTTAGTCAGTCTTATGTCAGTATGACTAAAAATGGATCAAATTCCTTCAAGAGGCATATAATATCGAGGATCGTAACTAATAATAATGTTGTATGCTTGCCCAATATGATCAAAATCACTCTCTATGAATACAAAAGTTGTCCTCAGCGCGACTCCTAAAACACGATTAAGCAGATAAATGGCTTCAGAAAAATATCTGATAAAGCGGCAGAGATATTGACCCAATGAAATATGGCAATGGGTGGTCACATGGTTGTGGCTATGAAAAGGAAAAAACGACGAATTTGCTTAAGCAAAAGGCAGTCCCTTTTAAAGGTACAGGAAAGTGATTATTTCACCTCATGTAAGCCAAATTTTGATTGGTCTTGATTAGATAATTGATCATTACAATCAGTTAGGATTATTGACCTAATTTCTCACACCACTTATGTTATACATAAGTGGCGGGACCTACATTTTAAAGTCGACTCCGAACGACAGATTTTTGAGAAACTTTTCATGGTTACTTTATTTCCTCTCAGAGTTTTTGCCAGAAATCTGCTGAAAGGAAATCGCTGAAGAAATATTTTTTTGAATTTTTGTATTTTTGTTTTGATGTCTGGGCTGGGGCTCGAATCCTTGCTTCACTTCTAATAAACCAACACACTACCTACTAGACTACTGTGACTTTAACTTGCTCTTGATTGCTGCAGAAAATAATTCGAGTAATTTGTATATACTAGATGCCCTGTATGAACAAATTCTCTTCAACTGCTTTAATTTTAATTGATTCCGAGAAATGGATTCCAGGCCAAGCTATCTTATGAAAGAGATCTTGAATTTTGAAATTCTATGGAACGAAAACCTTCAACGTATGACTGAAGCTATTCAGGAATTCCGTAGTTTGGAGATACAGGCACTGAATTTGATGTAAGAAAGCTTTAAGGCTAACGCGACAAAAGAGTGGATGAAGAATATTTTTAAGGTACAGAATGAAATAGAGCAAAAGATATCCCACTTTTCTTTAAACAGTTCATTAGAAGATTATGATTGCATTCTTTGCAGTGTCTGTCATAGATTCGAAATGTATAAGGAAATCTCTGGTATTTTTGCTTTGATTCGTCCTTCTTGATGTAGAGGATTGGGGTTTTTAGCATTTGCTACGACGACTGCTACTGCTACTGACTCCTTTTTTTTTTTTCTTTCTTTCTGATAAAAGCGAAGCCACAAAAAACACAGAGAACATTATAAGACGACAACAACAACAACAACAAACAGCAGCAATCTACTTTATTCACTCATACTTGTATGGATAATACATTGAGATACACACACACAGACTCGAGTTAACAATAAATAAATGGTTTTGCTTCTTTCTGCTGCTGGATGTAAAAAATCACAATAATGGCTGCTTCCTTAACTTCTCATACTCACTCGGCTCTGCTTTTGCGGTGCTCTTCACTACTTTTCCTCTACTTTTCGTCCTGCATTGTATTTGTATTGTATTGTTGTATTGTATTATCGTTATACATACATACATACACACGTTATTTATTAAGCTTATGCTTATTTCTTTCGATATCTATGCTCTCTTTCTCTCTCTCTCTCTCTAAGGGTGTGTGTCATTGTATGTATCGTACATATACATACACACTTGCAAGTGTAGAGACCATTGGATGACACAACCTACATTTCACAGTTAAAATGTTTTGATAGGGACTTCTTCTGTTTTCATTTTTTCATTCATATTTAAGGATCCCCATCATGACCGAGAGAGCTGATAATCGTGTGCTTTGACATTTTCCTTTTTGTTTCGTAATTGTTGTTCTGTGTTCTATTGTGTTGTTATTGATTACTTTATTGCTGTTCCCGCTCTCAACATCTACCTCCAATGCTTTTTCTATTGCCAGCTTTAGTTTTATTAAACATTGTTGTTCCTTTTTCCATTTCCCATTTCCCTTTTCTCTTTTTAATTCATTTTACTTTGTGAAATTGTATTTTAAATTGCATTAAAAAAATAAAACGAAAATCAGAAGCGAATACCCTACAAAGTAACAAAGCGACGTAGTTGATGTTGGTAACAGGGCTGCTATTGTCTCCGAAAGAATTTCCCTACTTTCGTTGGGTTCAGCCACAGGTCTATGGGTCGCAGGCTAGTTGGTCTAGCTTGACAACTAAAGAGATGCATCGTGTCGTGTGGTGCTTGATTGCATGAGGGGTAGCAATCCAAAGTCCCCGGGATGATTCTTGCTCTATAGCTGTCGAGAATGTTAGACCATCGTGGGCCAGGATGGTTTTGGTAATCCTTGGTCACTGTATTTCATTATCGGCAATTGGGGTGGACGCCACTTTACTACCCTGTTGCGGCTGAGTTCGTCCATAGCCGACATGACTGTCGTTTAATATAAGGAACGCTGTGCTTCCCTTATACTATGTTCAGACATGCACAAATATTGCGTAAATCGCAATAAACGGCATTATTGATCTCAATATTTGATATAAAATTTCAGTTAATTATTGGTCAATAAATTCATAAATTGTTATAATATTGATTAAAACTTCAAATACAACACTGTCATAAGTATGCTCAGTAACCATATTACATTTTTCCGAACACTTTCTACTGATATTTGACAACTCAAATGTAAACAACGACAGTGCCATAAGCAAAAGCTTTCTTTTCTGCAAGCTACCCAATATTATTACATTTTTATTTCTAATCCTTCTGAGGAAAGTCACTTTGGAGTCACAAATAGTCCCTATTAACCGCAACAGCTCGGCGTTTCGGTTAATCGTTAGCAATACCTTTTCCAATGTTAAATTGTTTTCCATTCTTTCTAATAAATATTTTTGGCACTAATTTTCGCGATTAAATTAAAAGCAATGTTGTTGAAGCAATCAGCTGTTTTGTATACCAGCTGTCAAATAAATTTTCGTATATTATATGTCTGAACGCTAAAAATATTGTTCTCAATAAACAGAATATTGATTTAATAAAAGTGCATGTCTGAACATAGTAGGTCCACTATTGTTGGTATGAGGTGGGTGATGTCCGTGTTATAGGTTCTGTAATCATATCTAATACCGCGAGGAGTAAGATTGTTCATAACAATGTAATGGTTAGGATGGGATGCCAAGTATGTAACAAGCTATGAGGTATTGTTTCGTCAGTAGCTCATTGTGTTACAAGGCGACGTAGTTGTTCTTGTTGGCAACCACTGGCAAAAGACTATGGCAGTCTACTGCCACTGTCCTTTTGACCATCAAACTTATACGTCTGGCACAAGTACAGATTGTAATCACTTGATCCCAGATCTGGAACATAATAAGAATGTCTTGAGACATAATAAGAATGAGTCTAGTAGGAGGTGAGTTGGCTCATTAAAACTGAGGCAGTATTTCAAATCCCAGCTCAGATATCTCGATCAAAAATGGTGACTTCCTCTCACTTAAGCTACTCATTTATAAAATTAACACACATTACATGAGTGGTGTTCAAAGCGGGGTGGATGATGTCATCTTATTCTAATGATCAGGCTGCCAGCTAAGCCATCAGAGTGACTACATAATGCATATCCCCGCTTAACATAAGTACAAATGATCGCTTTGAGCGGTGTCTATCAAGAGAACGGCAGCCGTAGTTGTCTTTCACAACTTTATGGGTGTCAAGAGCAATTTATGTCCGAGCTCCACAGTGTGTAGGTTTCTAATAAATAAGAACAATACTGGGTTCACTAAATTGAAACATCCAGAAGCTTTAGCTTTATCACACACACCCTCTAATCACCATGTGTTACCATATCACAGGAAAATAAACATAAAATAGGGCTCTTAGGTCCTCAATACGATGCTGCACCTGAACACATCCAACATGTTTAGACATGCTACAGTGGTGTGCAGGATAGTGGAACTGACATACGAATATTTAGGATATGTTCGCCAAGGATAATATATCTACCGGGAAAGTAATGATAGAAAACAAATGCCTTAGAATTTAAGAAATAAAAATTCTTCCAGAGTTAAAGTTCTTTATCATTAAAGACCAATTAAAGTAATTTCAAATATTTCATCTTTAAATTCCTTTCCGATGGTAAAAATGAATGGCTGTTGAAAATTAATTTCCCATGATTTTCTATTGAAAGTCGAACTTTAGTAGCAGCAGTTAACAACATACATTGTATACGTCATGCTAAGCCATGCCATTATTCTTTATTCATTACGTTTTTTTTTCTTTTTTGCCGTCTTCTTTAAGGCCTTTTTGAAATAAATTGTATCTGCAACTAATAAGTTAATGGATGGTTGGTTGGTTTATTTACTCCACAAAAGAATACAAGAATACGAGGATATGCAAATGCTTTAAAAGCAATTCATTTTTACTCCTTTTCTTCATTCAATGATGTCTATATGACAGTGTCTTAAAAGAGTTAAATGATAAAAGAAATTTAAACAATTAAATGGAAGAATTTTCTTTAAAGAATTTTTTATTGAATTCTATTTAATTTTGTTATTTTCAATTTTATTTCTAGGAAAAGTTTCGAATCAATTTTAAAATTTAATTGTCTAGGCAAACATACAAACAAACAAACAAACATTGAAGCAATTCTCTCTTTTTGGAACGTGTATGAATGTGCGTGTTTGTTTGAAAAATTCCACCACTTTCTGTTCTTCTTCCAAAGAATACAAAGAAAATGAATTTTTTGGTTTTCCTTTTCATGTATCTTTAGGCCACTGTGAGTAACCCAGTAAACAAAATAATTAAAAAATAAAAAGTGAAAACAATAATTGCAAGTAATCGATACATTCAATATAGAAAATGCAAGTGATTTATAAATTTATTAAAAAATGGAAGTCATCGATCATTTTTCTTAAACAATACAAGTCATAGATAAATTTCGTTAAAATTTGCTATAAAAATGCAAGTCATCGTTAAATTTACTATAGAATATGCATGACATCGATAAATTTATTTAAAAAATTCAAGTCTTCGATAAATTTACTGTAAAAAAAGCAGGTCATCGGTAAATTTATTAAAAAAAATGCAGTCATCGATAAATTTATTTAAAAAAATGCTAGTTATCGACAAATTTTCTTAAAAAATCCAAATCATAAATAAATTTCCTTAAAATTTGCTATAAAAATGCAAGTCATCGTTAAAATTTGCTATAGAAAATACATGTCATCGGTAAATTTATTTAAAAAATTCTAGTCTTCGATAAATTTACTGTAAAAAAAGCAGGTCATCGGTAAATTTATTAAAAAAATGAAAGTCATCGATAAATTTATTTAAAAAAATGCTAGTTATCGACAAATTTTCTTAAAAAATCCAAATCATAAATAAATTTCCTTAAAATTTGCTATAAAAATGCAAGTCATCGTTAAATTTACTATAGAATATGCATGACATGGATAAATTTATTTAAAAAATTCAAGTCTTCGATAAATTTACTGTAAAAAAAGCAGGTGATCGGTAAATTTATTAAAAAAATGCAAGTCATCGATAAATTTATTTAATAAAATGCTAGTTATCGACAAATTTTCTTAAAAAATCCAAGTCATAAATAATTTTTCTTAAAATTTGATATAAAAATGCAAGTCATCGTTAATTTGCTATAGAAAATACATGTCATCGGTAAATTTATTTAAAAAATTCTAGTCTTCGATAAATTTACTGTAAAAAAAAAGCAGGTCATCGGTAAATTTATTAAAAAAATGAAAGTCATCGATAAATTTATTTAAAAAAATGCAAGCTATCGACAAATTTTCTTAAAAAATCCAAATCATAAATAAATTTCCTTAAAATTTGCTATAAAAATGCAAGTCATCGTTAAATTTACTATAGAATATGCATGACATCGATTAATTTATTTAAAAAATTCAAGTCTTCGATAAATTTACTGTAAAAAAAGCAAGTCATCGATAAATTTATTAAAAAAATGCAAGTCATCGATAAATTTATTTAAAAAAATGCAAGCTATCGACAAATTTTCTTAAAAAATCCAAGTCATAGATAAATTTCGTTAAAATTTGCTATAAAAATGAAAGCCATCGATAAATTTACTATAGAAAATGCATGTCATCGGTAAATTTATTTAAAAAATTCAAGTCTTCGATAAATTTACTGTAAAAAAAGCAAGTCATCGATAAATTTACTTAGAAATTTACTTAGAAAGCAACTCATTGATAAATTTACTAAAAAAAAATTCAAGTTACCGATAAATTTACTTAAACAATGTAAGCCATCATAAATTTCCTTAAAAAAATGCAAGTCTTCCATAAATTTACTATACAAAATGCAAATTATCGATAAACATCTAAGACAACGTAAATCGAATAACGGCGCAAATCGAATATTAAAGGACCAATAAATTTGATGAGGTAAATCGAAAGATTACTGCACTCATAACAGCGCAATGGTTAAGAATTTTGACTTCGATAGTCGTAAAAATAGCTTTTGACCAACATCGAACTATGCTAATAGTGATGATGATAGGCTATAATTATCATCCGAATCAATAAAGAGCACATGTAACCATAGAAGCATTTTTTTCTCACATAACTTTGTACCTCTATAGGCCTATTGATTGATTATATAGAAAAAATGAGACAAAATAATTTTATTTTAGCAAATTTTCCGAAATTGAATGTAAATGCTTACTGGGGTATACTCATATAATGGTAGAGAGTATGTCTGAATGTTTATTTGTATTCCCATATAATATGATTTGCTGTATAGAATTGTATACGTAAGTAGTTGTTTGTCTATCCCTGTTATTCTTGTTTTTGGTGTTGTTGTTGTTGTTTAACTATTGTATGCCATTAAATCATATATTATCCCCCGATGCAAAAGTCAAGACAAGAATTTCTTTCATAACTAACCACGCCCCTTATATGATTTGTTTCCGTTTTTATTACTCTCATGGCTTTTTGTTCTTGTTGCTTTCAAAATGCAGGGTGGAGCAACTAGACTTACAACATATCAGAAACGAGAAGAAAGAGAATCCCTATGAAATCAAAAAGTAACCACTATGGCGTCGTCGTCGTTATCTGCCAACGTAACGTTGTTATTCTGTCTGTCCACACTTTATTTACTTTTCATAGCAGAACAGCAACCTTTGCTGCTATGCCTGTTATTTGATATTTGCTCTGCCTCTGTCTCTGCTCAATGCAAAAACATCGCTGTTACAGTCGCCGTTTATGTGTCTGTTGGTGTTTTGCTTTTGTTGTGTTATTTTTGTACTTCTGTTGGTGTTGTTGTTGTTGTAACCAAAGAACAGAATTCAAATAGTCGTGTTGTTGTACCATATGATGACGATAGTGATGATGACTTCAATTCCTCGCACCGTGTGTTAGAATGGGACAACAAATGCAACGAACACATGTGTGGCTGGGTATTAAGGCGAAGCCATAAATCAATGTTGCCAAGGCCATAGAATAATATGTTTAAGGCGGGAAATTCAAACAATATTTGTTAAAGGTTGTACGGGCATACATATGTACGTTTACGGTTACGTATGAGATATTATTCGCAGTGAAAAAGTCTAACTGAATGCTATCAGACGTGTCGGAAGTTGCGAAAAGCTATGGGCCGCTTAGCGTATTCCCAGTACAAAGTCCTACAATATTTGCGTGTTGCACAAATGCTTGATTTTCAATTTCAGTGGTAGCTCTGATGTCACAAATCTCATTTGAGCATGCATAGCGGTCCGTTGTGATGCCACTAGCCCAGTTCCACCAAAATCAGGGAAGCGCAAGAAGTTGGTCACCACAAGGGCTTCACAACAAAAGCACGACTACCCAGTACTGGAAAACCAGCCTTATTCGAAGAGGAAAAAATTTTCCTTATCGTTTGTTCTATTTATTTTCTATCTCTGGACAGAAATGACTGAAATCAAGCGCCCTGGTAGTCTAGTGGGTAGTGTGCTAGACTATTAGCGTGAGGGTCGTGGGTTCGATTCCCACCAGAGGCTCTGGTCTGTGACACTACACCGGGCATATGGTGGAAGTTACTCAGCTCGTACATGAATATAATATAATTTGTAATTGTATTCTAATTCTTAAAATAAATAAATAATGACTGAAATCATGGTAGTTTTGGGTATTTTTCTATTACCAGTCTTAGGATTTAAAACAATGGCAGATTTGTTCACTCTGTCGATTGCAATCTCTCTCTGGTGTATGTGAGAATGTTTGAAATCGCAATGGCTGAGAAGCATCCCATCCAACCATTCAGTTGTTTGTCTGTCGTTGATGGTGGTTGTTGATATTTGAACAAATGACTGTTCAAACCTCACCATACAATAGAGCCACCAAATTGCCAGCCAACAATATTTTTCTATCCTGGTTTGTTGTATTTCCTTCCTTTTTGGTGTGTTTTTTCTTCATTGTTGTTGTTATTGTATTCTGTACATTTTAATTTATTTTATGGCGCAATCAATGCCTTCTGCCTCCAATTGGATGGAGTTAAGACTGGAGAAAAATGAGAAGAAGAAGAAGAAAATAAAAAAAGAAACCAGGATGTAAAAAAACATTTGTTATCCTGCCTTTTGTTTTCTGTTATTTCCTCTTTGAAAATTGCAAATCAAAATTGAAAATTTAATTAATTTTTCTTGTTCTTTTTTTTTCTTTTGTAAATTTAATTTCATTTTACATTTGCATTCTATTGATTCACCCATCATCCTCCACCAATGATTTATGAATTCAAACCAGATTAAAGTCATAAAAACCCCCATGAAATTTAATTGTCGTTTCGTTTCGTTATTTTTTTTTTTTTGGAATAATTTTAGAATTGTTTCCAGGATATTGAAATAATTAATTTCAAAATGGATTGATGCCACATCCTTTTTAGATTCCAATCAATTGCATTGCAGGCCTATTAATCTTTTCTATAGAACCCTTTAGAAATCAGGGTATCGTGATTATTTAGGCGTGTGTGTTGGCTTATTAGACGAAAGGCCCGGGTTCGAATCCCAGGTCAGACATCAAAACGAAAAAATATTTCTTCGGCGACTTCCTCTCAGCAGATTTCTGGCAAAGACTCTGAGAGTAAAAATTGCCATGAAAAGCTTCTCAAAAATCTGTCGTTCGGGGTCGACTTTAAACAGTAGGTCCCGCCACTCATGTATAAAATTAACGCACACAACATAAGTGGTGTGAGAAGCTAGGTCGTAATCCTGACTGAAGGGTTGTAATGGCCAATTATGTATGTATGTATGTCTGTAAATACCAAAACTCAGTTCACACTTTCACAAAATCATTCATTAGTTTGCCTTGCATTTAACGCTTGTCCTACTTCCTTAAACGACCATTTTTGTTACAAACCGATTGGTTCACAGGCCGAGCACAGCGTTACCGTTGGAAATTTTTAAGAAGTCGCACAAAAAGGGGATGTTTGAAAAAAAAAGTCGCATAAAAAGTGAATTTTGTCAGTAAAAAGGAGAAACATTTTTAAACGAAAGAAAATGTCTATGGTTTAGTCTCTAGTCTAGTCAATAGTCTAGTCTGTAGTCTAGTTTATATTCTAGTCTGTAGTCTAGTTTATAGTCTAGTCTGTAGTCTAGTCTATAGTCTAGTCTATAGTCTAGTCTCTAGTCTAATCTATAGTCTAGTCTCTAGTCTAGTCTGTAGTCTAGTCTCTAGTCTAGTATGTAGTCTAGTCTATAGTCTAGTCTGTGCTCTAGTATATAGTCTAATCTGTAGTCTAGTATATAGTCTAATCTAGTCCATACTATAGTCTAGTCTATAGTCTAGTCTATAGTCTAGTCTCTAGTCTAATCTATAGCCTAGTCTCTAGTCTAGTATGTAGTCTAGTCTATAGTCTAGTATATAGTCTAATCTAGTCCATACTATAGTCTAGTCTATAGTCTAGTCTGTAGTCTAGTCTATAGTCTAGTCTGTAGTCTAATCTATAGTCTAGTCTGTAGTCTAGTATATAGTCTAATCTAGTCCATACTATAGTCTAGTCTATAGTCTAGTCTGTAGTCTAGTCTAGTCTATAGTCCAGTCTGTAGTCTAATCTATAGTCTAGTCTATAGTCTAATCTAGTCCATACTATAGTCTAGTATATAGTCTAATCTAGTCCATACTATAGTCTAGTCTCTAGTCCATACTATAGTCTAGTCTCTAGTCTAGTCTATATTCTAGTCTATAGTCTAGTCAATAGTCTAGTCAATAGTCTAGAAAAATACTTTTTTAAAAAAAGGGGGAAAAAGGTTCAAAAATCTTGAAAAGTGTCAGATTTAGTTAATTTTAGTAAGGGGGCACAAAAAGTGGCGAGGTCGCTGAAAAAGTGTCAAATTGCGACTTTAGTCGCTCAACGGTAACGCTGGCCGAGCATAGCTCGCGATTTCACTAGCTTCAATGTTATGCTCCTTTTTTCCAATTTCTTACAAAAACCTTCGAGAAGTTCTTCTCAACCTGATCTTTTCATCAGAACTTTGGACATCACCTTCTGGGTACTGCCCAGCTGTCATTTTCAAAAATTGTTCTTCCTGTGTTGTATCCTCTAATGCTCGTTCTAGATTATATATCCTCTGCTATATCAATGGTTCAAACGCTTAGGATATTCTACGCCGAAACAGATTGATTCGAAATTTCAGATGTATGCATCCCTATACAGGGCATAGTAACATATTTACCCTTCAAATTCACGTCTACCGATTGCGACGTTCACGTTCCCTACTTCAGTCTTCTATTACAGATCCGCTTTGATAATAGTTTCTGGCTAGAAATTTTAAAGGGTCATCTTAAATAACGGAGAAGCAATAAGATCTTGCCTGGTTTAGCGCCAGGAGTAAAAACCATTAGATGTGACATATAATCTGGTGTTGGACGCAGTAGAGATTGATGTCTTTAAGACATTATCGGAGCAATAGAGGCTTTAGACTATTTCAGCGTGTTTCTAAATTTGGATCACAATATCTGTGGATTATCTATATCTCACACAGAATCTGTCTTTTCAGGAATGTTTACGACAATACCCGCATCGATTAAAGCTTATGCTTTTAAACTGCCCAAGTGAAGTGAAATTGAAACAGAGAAACACGTAACTTTCCTGTGCGACAAATTCATAAAAGAACATGCTGCATTGGACGGGACTTGAATATATAATTACCAAGATCTACTAATAACATAACAAATGCAATGTCGCCTAGACTATTTGTTAGACGAGTTTTGTGCAGACTATAACAACGATATAGCCAGTTGGTCGTTTTAGGAAGTTTGCAACTACTGAACTGTAAAGAACATGAAGTTCAAGCATAGCACTCTGAACTGCCTCCTGGCGTAATCTGTGGTTCTGGAAGGACTTCACCGCCAGACATTGGCCAGTTGAAATGTTATACATTCATATACAACCTAACAAGTGGCTGTGGCAGAATCACCATTTTTGTGGTAGGTTTTGATAATTTTTATGCGTTGTGTGGTAGTTAAGCGATCCATTTTCGTCAATGTCAGACTTTCAACTGAAAAGAAAAAAATTGGCTTCACAATTTAGTTTGACAGATGTCGAATTCCAGTCCCATACGTTTTACTATTAAAACGTGAAGTTACTATTCCTGGTAGCGTCTTATGCAATAAAGACAAAATCGGTGATGTTGTGTAACTCATGGCTTCATCGTGTTCAGCCCACGTATGTACCTTTCATTCCTCAATGTTCAATTGCAGGCCATTCAAAATCGGCAGTCATAGCACTCTAAATGTATGTTAACGATTCATTTTTGAAAAGAGTGCCCTAATAGTCTAGTGAGTAATGTGCTAGACTATGTATTAGCGTAAGGGTCGTGTGTTAGATTCCCCCCAGAGTCTCTGGTCTGTGATACTACACCGAGCATTTGGTCTAACCTAACCTAACCTAACCTACCCAGCTCGTATATAATTAATAAATAAATAAATATTTTCGAAAAAAAAATATGATCCAGGACATTCCATTTGGGGGGCCATTTATTAGTTAAACTGTAATGAAATACCTGTAATATTTATGATAACCTGTAAATACCATTGTAATATGTATGGGAAAATAATTAAAAATATAAAAATATATTGAGAACTTTAAGTGTTCCTATTAATATTTTTGGACCTTTATTTTAATTTTTTAAGAATTGGCAAATGCTAGTGGAAATATTTTTATTTTAATGAGTTAACCTTTATGAACACAATTTAATTTAATGTAATTACATTGGCAATAATTTATGGAAAGATATTTAAAAATATAAGAATATATTGAAAACTTTAAGTGTTCTAGTTATTTTTTCCGCGCCTTTATTTACATTTTTAGTGAAATATTTTTATTTATTAGTTTTCATGTGTGAACCATAAATTAAATTTATTTTGTAATACGTTGCAAATTTATGGAAAGTTTAAAAAATAAGAATATATTGAAACTTTAATTGTTCTTCCTGTGTTGTATCCTCTAATGCTCGTTCTAGATTATATATCCTCTGCTATATCAATGGTTCAAACGCTTAGGATATTCTACGCCGATTGATTCGAAATTTCAGATGTATGCATCCCTATACAGGGCATAGTAACCTATTTACCCTCCAAATTCACGTCTACCGATTGCGACGTTCACGTTCCCTACTTCAGTCTTCTATTACAGATCCGCTTTGATAATAGTTTCTGGCTAGAAATTTTAAAGTGTCATCTTAAATAACGGAGAAGCAATAAGATCTTGCCTGGTTTAGCGCCAGGAGTAAAAACCATTAGATGTGACATATAATCTGGTGTTGGACGCAGTAGAGATTGATGTCTTTAAGACATTATCGGGGCAATAGAGGCTTTAGACTATTTCAGCGTGTTTCTAAATTTGGATCACAATATCTGTGGATTATCTATATCTCACACAGAATCTGTCTTTTCAGGGATGTTTACGACAATACCCGCATCGATTAAAGCTGGAAAATAGTCTTATGCTTTTAAACTGTCCAAGTGAAGTGAAATTGAAACAGAGAAACACGTAACTTTCCAGAGCGACAAATTCACAGAAGAACATGCTGCATTGGACGGGATTTGAATATATAATTACCAAGATCTACAAATAAAATGACAAATGCAATGTCGCCTAGACTATTTGTTAGACGAGTTTTGTGCAGACTATAACAGTAACATAGCCAGTTGGTCGTTTCAGGAAGTTTGCAACTACTGAACTGTAAAGAACATGAAGTTCACGCATAGCACTCTGAACTGCCTCCTGGCGTAATCTGTGGTTCTGGAAGGACTTCACCGCCAGACATTGGGTTGAAATGTTATACATTCATATACAACCTAACAAGTGGCTGTGGCAGAATCACCATTTTTGTGGTAGGTTTTGATAATTTTTATGCGTTGTGTGGTAGTTACGCGATCCATTTTCGTCAATGTCAGACTTTCAACTGAAAAGAAAAAAATTGGCTTCACAATTTAGTTTGACAGATGTCGAATTCCAGTCCCATACGTTTTACTATTAAAACGTGAAGTTACTATTCCTGGTAGCGTCTTATGCAATAAAGACAAAATCGGTGATGTTGTGTAACTCATGGCTTCATCGTGTTCAGCCCACGTACCTTTCATTCCTCAATGTTCAATTGCAGGCCATTCAAAATCGGCAGTCATAGCACTCTAAATGTATGTTAACGATTCATTTTTGAAAAGAGTGCCCTAATAGTCTAGTGAGTAATGTGCTAGACTATGTATTAGCGTAAGGGTCGTGTGTTAGATTCCCCCCAGAGTCTCTGGTCTGTGACACTACACCGAGCATTTGGTCTAAGTTACCCAGCTCGTATATAATTAATAAATAAATAAATATTTTCGAAAAAAAATATGATCCAAGGACATCCATTTTCCATTTTATTAGTTAACCTGTATGAATACCTGTAATATTTATGAATAACTGTAAATACATTGTAATATTTATGGGAAAATAATTAAAAATATAAGAATATATTGAGAACTTTAAGTGTTCCTATTATTTTTTCCGCGCCTTTATTTTACATTTTTTTAAGAATTTGGCAAAGCTAGTGAAATATTTTTATTTATTAGTTAACCTGTATGAATACCTTTAATTTAATGTAAATACATTGCAATATTTATGGAAAAATAATTAAAAATATAAGAATATATTGAAAACTTTAAGTGTTCCTATTATTTTTTCCGCGCCTTTATTTTACATTTTCTTAAGAATTTGGCAAAGCTAGTGAAATATTTTTATTTTATTAGTTAACCTGTATGAATACCTTTAATTTAATGTAAATACATTGCAATATTTATGGAAAAGTGTTCCTATTATTTTTTCCGCGCCTTTATTTTACATTTTTTTAAGAATTTGGCAAAGCTAGTGAAATATTTTATTTTATTAGTTAACCTTTAATTTAATGTAAATACATTGCAATATTTATGGAAAAATAATTAAAATATAAGAATATATTGAAAACTTTAAGTGTTCCTATTATTTTTTCCGCGCCTTTATTTTACATTTTTTTAAGAATTTGGCAAAGCTAGTGAAATATTTTTATTTTATTAGTTAACCTGTATGAATACCTTTAATTTAATGTAAATACATTGCAATATTTATGGAAAAATAATTAAAAATATAAGAATATATTGAAAACTTTAAGTGTTCCTATTATTTTTTCCGCGCCTTTATTTTACATTTTTTTAAGAATTTGGCAAAGCTAGTGAAATATTTTTATTTTATTAGTTAACCTGTATGAATACCTTTAATTTAATGTAAATACATTGCAATATTTATGGAAAAACATTTAAAATATAAGAATATATTGAAAACTTTAAGTGTTCCTATTATTTTTTCCGCGCCTTTATTTTACATTTTTTTAAGAATTTGGCAAAGCTAGTGAAATATTTTTATTTTATTAGTTAACCTGTATGAATACCTTTAATTTAATGTAAATACATTGCAATATTTATGGAAAAATAATTAAAATATAAGAATATATTGAAAACTTTAAGTGTTCCTATTATTTTTTCCGCGCCTTTATTTTACATTTTTTAAGAATTTGCCAAAGCTAGTGAAATATTTTTATTTTATTAGTTAACCTGTATGAATACCTTTAATTTAATGTAAATACATTGCAATATTTATGGAAAAATAATTAAAATATAAGAATATATTGAAAACTTTAAGTGTTCCTATTATTTTTTCCGCGCCTTTATTTTACATTTTTTTAAGAATTTGGCAAAGCTAGTGAAATATTTTTATTTTATTAGTTAACCTGTATGAATACCTTTAATTTAATGTAAATACATTGCAATATTTATGGAAAAATAATTAAAAATATAAGAATATATTGAAAACTTTAAGTGTTCCTATTATTTTTTCCGCGCCTTTATTTTACATTTTTTAAGAATTTGGCAAAGCTAGTGAAATATTTTTATTTTATTAGTTAACCTGTATGAATACCTTTAATTTAATGTAAATACATTGCAATATTTATGGAAAAATAATTAAAAATATAAGAATATATTGAAAACTTTAAGTGTTCCTATTATTTTTTCCGCGCCTTATTTTACATTTTTTTAAGAATTTGGCAAAGCTAGTGAAATATTTTTATTTTATTAGTTAACCTGTATGAATACCTTTAATTTAATGTAAATACATTGCAATATTTATGGAAAAATAATTAAAAATATAAGAATATATTGAAAACTTTAAGTGTTCCTATTATTTTTTCCGCGCCTTTATTTTACATTTTTTTAAGAATTTGGCAAAGCTAGTGAAATATTTTTATTTTATTAGTTAACCTGTATGAATACCTTTAATTTAATGTAAATACATTGCAATATTTATGGAAAAATAATTAAAAATATAAGAATATATTGAAAACTTTAAGTGTTCCTATTATTTTTTCCGCGCCTTTATTTTACATTTTTTTAAGAATTTGGCAAAGCTAGTGAAATATTTTTATTTTATTAGTTAACCTGTATGAATACCTTTAATTTAATGTAAATACATTGCAATATTTATGGAAAAATAATTAAAAATATAAGAATATATTGAAAACTTTAAGTGTTCCTATTATTTTTTCCGCGCCTTTATTTTACATTTTTTAAGAATTTGGCAAAGCTAGTGAAATATTTTTATTTTATTAGTTAACCTGTATGAATACCTTTAATTTAATGTAAATACATTGCAATATTTATGGAAAAATAATTAAAAATATAAGAATATATTGAAAACTTTAAGTGTTCCTATTATTTTTTCCGCGCCTTTATTTTACATTTTTTAAGAATTTGGCAAAGCTAGTGAAATATTTTTATTTTATTAGTTAACCTGTATGAATACCTTTAATTTAATGTAAATACATTGCAATATTTATGGAAAAATAATTAAAAATATAAGAATATATTGAAAACTTTAAGTGTTCCTATTATTTTTTCCGCGCCTTTATTTTACATTTTTTTAAGAATTTGGCAAAGCTAGTGAAATATTTTTATTTTATTAGTTAACCTGTATGAATACCTTTAATTTAATGTAAATACATTGCAATATTTATGGAAAAATAATTAAAAATATAAGAATATATTGAAAACTTTAAGTGTTCCTATTATTTTTTCCGCGCCTTTATTTTACATTTTTTAAGAATTTGGCAAAGCTAGTGAAATATTTTTATTTTATTAGTTAACCTGTATGAATACCTTTAATTTAATGTAAATACATTGCAATATTTATGGAAAAATAATTAAAAATATAAGAATATATTGAAAACTTTAAGTGTTCCTATTATTTTTTCCGCGCCTTTATTTTACATTTTTTTAAGAATTTGGCAAAGCTAGTGAAATATTTTTATTTTATTAGTTAACCTGTATGAATACCTTTAATTTAATGTAAATACATTGCAATATTTATGGAAAAATAATTAAAAATATAAGAATATATTGAAAACTTTAAGTGTTCCTATTATTTTTTCCGCGCCTTTATTTTACATTTTTTTAAGAATTTGGCAAAGCTAGTGAAATATTTTTATTTTATTAGTTAACCTGTATGAATACCTTTAATTTAATGTAAATACATTGCAATATTTATGGAAAAACATTTAAAAATATAAGAATATATTGAAAACTTTAAGTGTTCCTATTATTTTTTCCGCGCCTTTATTTTACATTTTTTTAAGAATTTGGCAAAGCTAGTGAAATATTTTTATTTTATTAGTTAACCTGTATGAATACCTTTAATTTAATGTAAATACATTGCAATATTTATGGAAAAATAATTAAAAATATAAGAATATATTGAAAACTTTAAGTGTTCCTATTATTTTTTCCGCGCCTTTATTTTACATTTTTTAAGAATTTGGCAAAGCTAGTGAAATATTTTTATTTTATTAGTTAACCTGTATGAATACCTTTAATTTAATGTAAATACATTGCAATATTTATGGAAAAATAATTAAAAATATAAGAATATATTGAAAACTTTAAGTGTTCCTATTATTTTTTCCGCGCCTTTATTTTACATTTTTTAAGAATTTGGCAAAGCTAGTGAAATATTTTTATTTTATTAGTTAACCTGTATGAATACCTTTAATTTAATGTAAATACATTGCAATATTTATGGAAAAATAATTAAAAATATAAGAATATATTGAAAACTTTAAGTGTTCCTATTATTTTTTCCGCGCCTTTATTTTACATTTTTTTAAGAATTTGGCAAAGCTAGTGAAATATTTTTATTTTATTAGTTAACCTGTATGAATACCTTTAATTTAATGTAAATACATTGCAATATTTATGGAAAAATAATTAAAAATATAAGAATATATTGAAAACTTTAAGTGTTCCTATTATTTTTTCCGCGCCTTTATTTTACATTTTTTAAGAATTTGGCAAAGCTAGTGAAATATTTTTATTTTATTAGTTAACCTGTATGAATACCTTTAATTTAATGTAAATACATTGCAATATTTATGGAAAAATAATTAAAATATAAGAATATATTGAAAACTTTAAGTGTTCCTATTATTTTTTCCGCGCCTTTATTTTACATTTTCTTAAGAATTTGGCAAAGCTAGTGAAATATTTTTATTTTATTAGTTAACCTGTATGAATACCTTTAATTTAATGTAAATACATTGCAATATTTATGGAAAAATAATTAAAATATAAGAATATATTGAAAACTTTAAGTGTTCCTATTATTTTTTCCGCGCCTTTATTTTACATTTTTTTAAGAATTTGGCAAAGCTAGTGAAATATTTTTATTTTATTAGTTAACCTGTATGAATACCTTTAATTTAATGTAAATACATTGCAATATTTATGGAAAAATAATTAAAAATATAAGAATATATTGAAAACTTTAAGTGTTTCTATTATTTCTGTATGAATACCTTTAATTTAATGTAAATACATTGCAATATTTATGGAAAAACATTTAAAAATATAAGAATATATTGAAAACTTTAAGTGTTCCTATTATTTTTTCCGCGCCTTTATTTTAAATTTTTTTAAGAATTTGGCAAAGCTAGTGAAATATTTTTATTTTATTAGTTAACCTGTATGAATACCTTTAATTTAATGTAAATACATTGCAATATTTATGGAAAAATAATTAAAAATATAAGAATATATTGAAAACTTTAAGTGTTCCTATTATTTTTTCCGCGCCTCTATTTTACATTTTTTTAAGAATTTGGCAAATTAAAAATATAAGAATATATTGAAAACTTTAAGTGTTCCTATTATTTTTTCCGCGCCTTTACTTTACATCTTTTTAAGAATTTGGCAAAGCTAGTGAAATATTTTTATTTTATTAGTTAACCTGTATGAATACCTTTAATTTAATGTAAATACATTGCAATATTTATGGAAAAATATTTAAAAATATAAGAATATATTGAAAACTTTAAGTGTTCCTATTATTTTTTCCGCGCCTTTATTTTACATTTTTTTAAGAATTTGCAAAGCTAGTGAAATATTTTTATTTTATTAGTTAACCTGTATGAATACCTTTAATTTAATGTAAATACATTGCAATATTTATGGAAAAATAATTAAAAATATAAGAATATATTGAAAACTTTAAGTGTTCCTATTATTTTTTCCGCGCCTTTATTTTACATTTTTTTAAGAATTTGGCAATGCTAGTGAAATATTTTTATTTTATTAGTTAACCTGTATGAATACCTTTAATTTAATGTAAATACATTGCAATATTTATGGAGAAATAATTAAAAATATAAGAATATATTGAAAACTTTAAGTGTTCCTATTATTTTTTCCGCGCCTTTATTTTACATTTTTTTAAGAATTTGGCAAAGCTAGTGAAATATTTTTATTTTATTAGTTAACCTGTATGAATACATTCTGAAAAATCTATCATACTGTGTAAATGACACTTCAACTGGAATTTATTACGATATTTTAAATGCTTTCATGTTTCCCTTAATAAAATTAATAAATAGAGAAAACTTGAGAAACATACATAATATTCGACGGAGCCACTGTTTGAATAAACTGGATTCTGTAATTAGCATAGACCCTTATACTCGTTACAAATATTACAACTGCCTGGTAAAGAACCATAATTTATGAAATCTTTAAGATATGAAAAGTGCCATTAGCATACTTACGGATTACATATTCGTTGAGAATAGACCCTGTGTACCTTGTTACAAAATTCTGGAAAATGTTACAATTTAATAAAAAATTACTAGATAGAGGGAAAAGAAAGATATTAATGTATCCAAAGAATGAATGTCTTTCTACAGACTTGAGAATGATAATACGTATGGCTTCGGGGTTAAATTTAAACTTCATTTGTGTTGGGCAACCTTATTGGTTAGCTGCTCAAATGGTTTGCATCTAGTGACATGAAAATGGAAATCATGGTGTTTTTTTTTTAATTTCAGCATATGGTTTCTTAGTGAATTATTATTTTCAATAGATTTCAAGGAATTCTTCCTCTAATGTGGTATGCAATGTTACCGAACTTCCAATACCACACCCCAATAGACTGTTGAGAATAAGAATTTCATTCGAAATGTTACCAAAGAAATGCAAGAGCACAGTGAAAGATGGAAAAACAAAATAATGTTTGAAGACATTTTGTAAATGAAATAGTTTGTTGGGTAGAATTAATTTATTGAAATTCGTTTTTAAAGTGTTTGTGTAATAAATATTACGTTTTATTTAATTGGAATGCACTCACTCATCATTTGTTAACAAGACTCTTTTCAGTGTGTTTTCAGTTTTAACTTAAGTTAACCAGAAATGCCAAGGCTATTGTCTTTATTTGATTTATTCAATAAATGCATTCAATTCAATTCATTCAATTTGCGAATAAATAGTTTTCTTATTTTCTTTTTTTTTTCTTTTTGTTTTTATTAGCTTAGCTAACCTAATAATATTTATATTTTAAAAATGAAATATCTTGATGGCAGAGCTACAAACAAACTAAAGTTAGGTAAGGTAAAAGTAAAATGGCATAGTCATCATGTCCATAACACCTAAATTCATTTGAGTTTCATAAATTAATTTGATAAAGTTTTAATCAATTGTTTTCTGTTGTTGTTGTTGTTGTTTTTTTCCTTTTCTTTTTGTTGTTTGTTTCAATTAATTATTTTATTTAATCAATGTGAATATTTTTATTTTTCTTTTTATTATTTTTTTGTTTTCATTCTTTTCTTGTTGATTCTTTATATTTGTTTGTTTTTTAATTTTAATTACATAAATTATTTAATTTGTTTTTCTTATTTGTTTTATTTATTTTTTTATTTTTCTCTCACTAATTTTTAATATTTATTTATTTATTTATTTATACGTGATCAATTAATTGATTTAAATTAAATTTGTTTTTCTTGTTTTTGTTTTCTTACTTTTTTTAAGGACTCGTTAAGAAGTCGTTATTAAAAAAATAAACTTATAGTTTACATCTAAACAAACAAAAAAAAAACTAAAAAAAATAAAAAATAAAATAATAATATTAATAATAATTGATAATAATAGATAATAATTAATAAAAATGTAAATAATAATTAATAATATTTACTATATTTATATAATATATATTTATTAATAATATATGCATATACTTTTAGTTTCGGTTTTAGGATTTATTTTACAATAAATCTTATCATGTTCTTCTTCTTCTTTTTTTTTTTTCAATTTAATTTTAATTTTATTTTTATTTTTTTTTTCTTTAAACATAAATGAGGGGAAGGAGACTGTTGTTTAACGTTAATTTTATTTTTTATTGTTTTTAATTTTTATTTTTTTTTTCAAACTATTATTTTGAATAAGTGGGGTATATTGTTTTGTATGTTCTTTTGATATTTTACAAGTATATCTTAAATGCTAAAAAAAAACATTTTATTTTGTGGTATTTGTTGTTTAGAATTCCTTTGTTTCATTTTCGTGTTTTTTTCTTCTCTTATTTCATTTGTTTTTTGTTGTTGTTTCTCTAAGTTGTAGTTGTATTGTATATAATTTCTAATTTCTTTTTATTTTTTGTTTTTTTTTTGTTTTAAATAATAAATTTTTAATAATTAGTGTTTGATTTTATTCCTTCTGTTTGTTTGTTTGTTTGTTTAATTTCTTGAAAAGAATTCCTTCATTTGTTTCAATTGAAATAAAATGTTCATGCAATATTTCATTATGGTTTTCTGTTGTTGTTGTTGCTGTTTATTTTATTATTTTCAGGGATTAATTATTATTAATTTTTGTTTCTATTAAAAAAAAAAAAAAAAAACTTATTCTCATAACTTATGATTGGAGGTAAGCCACGTAAGGCCTTCATATAAGCCATCACCAGTTGTTGCACAGGAAGGTTGCACATACCAGTTACGATCTCGTATTCTAGTTAAGCCTAATTTTTCTTGAATCTCATGAGGTTTCATTGCTGAAATAAATGAATATTAAAAACGTAAAGTTTATTAACAAATTTAAAATGGAAAACCTAATTTGAAATTATTATTTAATGATAAGATAGATTGCAATGCCAAAACAAATATGCACAAATGGAATTAAAAAAAAAAAAACCAATTTTCATTTACATTCTAAACATTAATGACAAGATAGATTTAATGCAAGCCAAATAGGCACAAATTTTCGCCTGACGCAAACTTGACACCGCTCACCAGCCACAGAAACCATAAATTAGTATAGAATACTAAACGAACACTATCCTATGATTGAGATAATGAGAGGCGACTATCTATACGAATACTATCTATCTATCTGACTTAACGGGTACCAGATAGACCTTTACTCGAAAACAACTGATGTGGCTCAATTTCTCCAGCTACCACCCTTTGACATCAACTGGCATACTAAATCTTGTTTTATTTCTTCAAAACATCATAGCTTGTACAACAAGAACAGCCAAATTGATGTTAAATAGCTTTCGCCTGACGAAAAACAATTCCAATACTATTAGAGCCGTAATTAGATTCTATCTGGCGGTCAAATCTTAACAAGAAATCAGGTAATAGCTGATGATTCTCTATTAAGCATACAAAGATACTCTTAGTCCTAGTTTTAAAACGATTAGATCCGACTTATAGCAATGTAACCACCACCACCCTGATTTATTTCACAATTTAGGTTGATTTTGTTGTAATGCAGGTAATTCAGTCTAAAAAGTCTTGTTTTCCCGTAATTCGTTATTCGCCCATACATATTTTTGTTCCTCACTTATGTACATAACAGCACAGTTCAATGATTTTTATTCTTTTATGTCAAGTTAGGCGAAAAACCTTCATCCGGAAACTAGTAGTGGGTCAAATGAAACATAGAGACAAAAAAAAAATATGCAATAGAAGTCTGATACGCCAGAGTAAAGACACTGAACATGCGCAATAACCTTGCGAAAGGAGTGCTCCAGTCCCACTTACTAGTCCTTGTCCTCAAGGAGCAATGCCTCATTAAAAAAAACCTATTAAGGTATAAACAGATTCTCCAACAAGCCTTAGGTCTGACATGGTCATAGACACCTAGACAATTTGCAATGTCCTTTGTTCCGCCATGAAACATGGCATATTTACTCTTTGCTAGTGTACATTTTTGAAGCCCTTGCAATCTCTAAGATATTAAAGACTGTTATTGTTATGTTATTGAATTGGTAAATCACAATCAGACAACTGAACTATTAGATAAATAATGGATTTCTTTGTTAAAACATCTGCGTTAAGAGAGTGTACTGCTTAAATTCATGTTTTAAAAGAATGAAAGAAAGCGGTTTTCAAATTAACACCTAGCCTAAGCAGTAAGATTATGATTAATTTGGTTTTTTGGCAATGATTCGCTTGTAGTTTACAACTAGAGGAATACTTACCATCTGGTAAGTCTTGTTTATTAGCAAATATTAATATAATGGCATCTCTCATTTCTCTATCATTTATAATTCGATGTAATTCTGTTCGGGCTTCGTCGATTCTGTCTCGATCCGCACAGTCCACTACAAATATTAAACCTTGTGTACCTATAGCAAGAAATAAAGAGAAACAAAATAATTAAGAATTAAGGGTTAATGAACTTTAACTTAATAATAGTTACCGGTGTAATAATGCCGCCATAGTGGTCTTATCTTATCTTGTCCACCCACATCCCAGACATTGAATTTGACATTTTTATAGGTAACTGTTTCTACATTAAAGCCCACCGTAGGTATTGTTGTTACCGATTGACCTAATTTTAATTTGTATAATATTGCTAAAAAGAATACATGGAAAAGGACACAGAAAAAAATGGGGAATTAATTAAAAACAAATGCATATTAAATAATAGTTATGTGTGGGTCCTTCTTACTTGTTTTGCCAGCTGCGTCTAGACCCAACATTAAAATACGCATTTCTTTGTTACCAAAAATTTTCGAAAGTAATTTGCCCATTTCGACAACAAAAATGCATCAATGGAGTTCAGGTAAAAAACTGAAATAAAACAAAAGGAAATTCAATAATTTGTTAATGTAAACAATAAAATATTTAATAAAAGAAATAATAAAAGTGTTTTCAAATAACTATGTAATATAAAATAATAACTATTTGGGCTAGGCTGAAAAGAAAATTTTAAAAAATTTTTCAAATATTTTTACCATTACGATTGGGTGAAATAAACATAGACATTTTTTAAGTATGGTATTTCGAAAGCAATTGAGAGTGACAGAAAATTCAGTTTATTTTTGTTTATTTTATAGGTGCTACCCTAGGACCAATGTCGACAGCTAGCTAATGGTTAAGCCCATTTCATTGGAATATTTTGTAACATTTATAAACAAAATTACTTGAATCGTATACACCATACATGGACTTTCAAGTTTGTGTTTCTTTTTCAACAGAAATCAACAAACATATTACAAAAAATATTTAAAAAAAAAACTATTCGAGTTTGGTTATTAACAAATGTTAAATTCTAATGGGTTTATAAGTAATTGTTAGTTGTTACTAACCTAAAAACAATATTGAAAACTGATTATTCATTATTAAATAATAAAACTATAATAAAATATTTTTGTTTCAAACAAAACAAAAGAAAGACGATAAACATTTGAACGTGAGAAGCATTAATGAAATAGAATATCTTTTCAGAGTGTAAATAAATCTGTATAGTAAATGAAATATTTCTATTATGTAGAATTATTTTAAATGAACAAAAAAAAAACAACACAACAAATGTAAATGATTATTATTTAATATTATATATATATGGCATTATGTACATATATATCTGATTAGAAGCACATACATATATACATATATATTTACGCCAGCATTTCATTTCATTTTATTTGTAAATGCTTGCAAATCGGCAATTTTAATTAGAAGGCCGTGTGTGCAATTGAGTTTGACACGGACGCTTAAAGGTTAACAGTGAGATTGTTATCAATGAAGTAACTTTGAATGTAATTAAAACAACATATACAGTGCACGCGCGCTAATGTGAACTAATTAAGACTTGTTCACATTTCCGAATACCGAAAATTTTAAAACAGAATTCTACCATCTTTTAAACAAAAATCATTATTTATGAATTTTTTCTGATTTAATCTTATAAATTAATCTTCACAGTATCTAAATAGCAAATGAAGAATAAATATGCAAGCAGATATACTAACACATACGTATATATGTACACCTTAAGCGGGGATTCCCTCAGCTAATAAACAACATAACATTTTAAACGTTTTAAATTAAAAGAAATTCAGTTCAAATTATAGGGCTTTTTACATTTTTTTTATCTTTTAGAGTAGTCGATGAAGCAAAAAACATGTTCACATTAAGCGGTGTTCACATTAGCGCGTCTGCACTGTATATACATAGAATTGGTTCAAGATCCATGTTTTCAATTGATGGCCTATAATACAGAAATAAAATGTTAGTTATTGAATATGTTTTTAAACGATATAAAAGCGGAGGAACAAAGGATTTCCATGCATAGATGGCAGTCACGATGGGAGACCAGTTTATTGAGAAGATGGATATTTCGCCTTGTCCCTGTTGAAACCATTTGGATGAAGAACAAACATAGCAAGCTGAACTACTACATGACCCAGTTCCTGCCTGGTATTGGGCGCTTCAGAAAGTAAGTGCACAGATTTGGTCATGACACTTCCTCTATAAGCCCAATCTGTGTAGATGAGGAAGAAGATTAGTAGCATATTCTAACATGGTGGCCCAGAGAGACGAGTTTAGGAGCAAAACGTCTAATGAAAGAGCTGTTGAATTGTAGAATTTATATGGTCAGAGAATGGCTGAAGTTATGCTAAAACTCCGAAGACTGGAGAAACGGAGGCGAAATTTGACTTCATGTGATAAAGTTTTCGTGCTAACCAGCCCTCCGCAAAGTAATACCTTACGGCAGTCCTCCGGGGGGAGAGTGGTTGTATGGATAGGGATTGGCTTTAGTACGTAGGCACCAGTAATGGTAAATCGTGCATGCAGTTATTGGAACAAAAGTATTTTTCGAGGCGAAATTTGACTTCATGTGATGAAAGTTTTCGTGCTAACCAGCCCTCCGCAAAGTAATACCTTACGGCAGTTCTCCGGGGGGAGAGTGGTTGTATGGATAGGGATTGGCTTTAGTACGTAGGCACCAGTGATGGTAAATCGTGCATGCTGTTGTTGGAACAAAAGTATCTTTCGAAGATTACCAACTCCGGCCCAAGACAAAAAAAAAAGCTTGTCAACTACAAATAAACGTTTCTAAGTTGCTTTCTGGTTTACTATCAGATTGCTATATTCATATATTCTTTACCAGATGGATGGTGGACAACATAAACAGACTCTACGCGTAAGGAAAACCTAGTAATTCTTTCCATAGGAAGTCGTTGTTCGTATGACTTCATACGGCTTAAGATTTATTGTAAATGAAGTCATTTGATTACAATATCATTGTGCTAAACATTCCAAAGGGGGGGGGGGGGAGGTGTTGGTGGTGTTTTGATGTAAACATTTTGTTAATATGAAATCGATTTTTACATAGAAGAAATTATTTTACACTAACTATACACTATATATGTATGTATGTATGTATGTAGGTATGTACATATATAAGGAAAGTACATATAATTGATACAATTTGTAGGTCATTGAATTGTTGGGAGCAGACACTAAAACAGAGCACTAGAAATGGATGACATTACCAAATAACATTCGCTTACTTACACACGCTCATTTCTTTCTATTTTAAATAAAAAAAAATAACAACAATTCATTGAGGAAAATGCAAAAATATACGAAAAAAAGGAAAGGAAAAATAAAATTGTTGATGATGTTGCTATTGCTGTTGCTGTTGTTTATCAACCAACCAACCAACCAACCGTAAACATAGCATTGTTTTATTATAGTTGTTGTTCATGTTGCTGTTGTTGTTGTTGTCTATTGAAAAATATGCAAAACATAATTAAATAATCAACTTTAGATGGCATATAACAAATAGAAGTTATAAAAGAAAATAAGAGAATTCCGTGTTAAGTGTAAGTGAAACTGACTGTGAGGGAGTGGAAGCGGGAGCAGAAATCAATGAGTAAATAAAAAACATACAACATGGGGCGTGATCATCATACGCACTATGGCCACACACACACAAATACACACATCATAGCAATAAACAAACTCAAATAGAAAACAACACAACGTAATCAACATCAATGACGATTTGTTTTTTCTTGGCAATAAACAACTCAAACAATAAAACAACAACAACAACAACACTTGCACTTCACAGAACAATGACAGGGAATAATAAATTAAGAATGAATGAAAATAAACATATTCTATGTAGTGATTCTTTTTTGTTTTTTTTTTTTTTTTTCTTCTCTTTTTAGAGAAATAAAATAAAATTCTGTTTTTGAATAAAAAAAAGTAATATTCAAAAGCAAAACGTCCGCTTGTCGTCGTCGTAGTCAGCGATTAAAAATTCGCTATCAGAAAACACTTTTCCGGCATTCTACTACTTGGTTGGGTTGACTGGTTAGCTGGTTGGTTGGTTGGTTGGTTGGTTGATTTTGTGACACAGACTTTTGTAACATTTTTCATTTTGTTATGCCTTATCAGTTATTCAAGATAATTAATATTTTATTCGCTTATTTTGGAATTTTTTATGTTTTTTTTCTGTTTTTTAATTGTTTTCTGGTTTTAGGCGTTATACTGTCCCAAAATATAAAAATGAAACACACTCTCAAACCGCAGTGATGGTGAATATACGCACGCACACATACACACACTCACTTGTTCACAGACACAACACTACAGCAAAACGAAAATCTAATAATTTTTGCCATTGTAAATTATAATAAATTATTCTCTTTTTTTTTTTTTTCTTCTTTTTTATAACTGCTGTATTATACAATAACTTCGTTTGTTAAGCTCATCAAAACAAATTAAGCTTTTGTAGGAGCTAAAGAATAAAGCCTAAAGAAAATTCCAATTCATTTATATTCCTCCTCGTCATAATCATCACCATCACCATCAACATCAACATCATATTGTAATGCAAACCTTGGCAAACACTTGGATTTTGGATTTACACGTCACACACACCGCCGCCGCCACCACAACAACAATTCGCCAGATATCTTCTGCGTTTCCTCACAGCCGCTGCCACACTTTTTTTTACTTGGAATTTACTGCAGTCATGCATAGGTTGCCTTTAACTATGTACTGCTCTTCCTTTTTTTTTTTTTTTTGTTTTTTCTTTTCAATTTTATTTTTATACAAAATGTGTGTGTTTTTCTCAAAAATTGTATTTTTCTTTTCTTATTTACTTTTATGAACACTTCTCCACGATTTGCCAAACGCTTCTGCACGTTTTACAAAGATTTTCTATTCTATATTGTATTACGTTACGTTTAGACGCGTTAATTTATTTTGGCAAACTTCATTTCATTAGGGAAATGGAAACACAAAAATCATAAAATTCGTATGAATGTTATAAAACAAAATTACTCATTTCAATCAGAACGAAGATGGATTTTTTTTCGAATCGAAGGCAGAGAGCAATAACAATGATGCTACAGAATGAACTTTCATAACCGTGTACTAAAAGTGCGTACACAGGGTGTCGTAATATGTCACTAAGTATTGGCAATGTTGCCACTGTGCATAGTAAAGATTTACTGAAAAGTGCAAAAATAATGACAGAGTTGATGTGTTTCAATAAATTCAATCATGCCTGCATGACAGTGATGCTTAAGTTTAAAGTACCTTTTGAACTTAATCTCGAAAAATCAAATATATTTGTATATAATTTAAATTTTTAAACAACAGCAGTGTTTTTAGGCAGATATATTTATTTTAAGGTCCAAGGCTCTTGAGGCCGTGCTGAACCAAATTTTTTAATGCGTATTCCCACTTGATTTCTGTTCGCTCGCAGTCTGTTTTATATTATAAGTAGTGCATGATTGTAAGGATTAGAAGAAGAGGAATTGGAAACGATAACGATGCATTTCCTCTGTTATTGCCCAGTGCCTTGTAAGATACAGTTAGATATACTGTGCAAGGATAAGTAAATATAGGTTAGAGGTCTATATACAGATTCTCCTTGGATTTATAACTAGAGTATATCCCGCGTAACTCCGAGAAACACAATTGATCCCATTACTTTATTAAAAAATTTACGGTTACTATGCAGATAATAAAAATTATTATAAACCTTATGAAGTATAACAATTAATGGCATACCATAAAACCACAGAAAAATTAATTACATTCTAATATTTAATAAACAATGATATGGATGTGGTTTTAAAAGAAAGAAACACACAATATTTAATATTTACTAAAATATTCTATACGAAAACCACATATCCCTTATCAAATTGATATTAACTTCTTGTAGGACATGAAAATTGTAGAGATTTTTTATTTTAAGTTTAAATTTTGAAGCATTACAACCGTTTTTTACTTTCGTTTAATTATTAAACTCAAACAATTTAATAGAAATACGTAATGTATTGAAAGATTCGTTGTAAACAAGAACTATTGCATTTAATCATGTAGAACAGTGTTTACCAACACTATCAGTCGTTTAATGACACTTCCAACACTGTTCTCCACCGCCCGTAATGCCAATCATATGTTTTTACACAATTCGGCGCGAAAAACCATAACAATACAAATACTGGCAACTCTATTTGCGATATTTTTTAGTAAATTGGCGCGCTTCAAGCAATTGTTGGTTGTATGTGAAAGAAAGAAAATACGTAGTAGAGGAACGAGAGAACATTTGTAAAAGTGAAAAGTGAAAAATTTATATTATTTTTTTGTTTTGTAAAACAAAAAGAAAAACACCTTAAAGTACAAAATTATAAACGAAAAGATAGTAAGAATACAATATGGAATCAGAGTTAAGTCAGGCCTATTATGGAGTATATTGTTCATCGAAAGAAATTCTCAAAAATAACCAGCGCCATTTGTACTGCAGTGTACGTAGTCAAATTTTTATAATTTTTTTCTTTTCCTCTTTTTATTTTTTGCGTTTTTTTTTTATTACTTTTGTTGAGTTCTACTTCTGTAACTAGGTTGCATAAAAAGCTTCCATTACAAGAATTGTAAGTTGTATTAATGATTCAATGGTTTTTTGTTTATATTTCATGTGGATTTAGATGTTGGATCTACTGACGAGCACCTGTAAGACAACAGGTTTGGTAGGCAGCAAAATAGTAAGCGATGAAATGATAGAATTCTGGCTTTCGGATATACTGCCACTGATGTTCGATACCGACCGTGCCATACAGTCAAAAGCAGTTGAGGCATTTGAGAAGGGCTTATCGTCGATGGATGTCCAAACCATACACAGTAGCAAGCAATGGAATGCCATCAAATCGGCCATGTCCACTCAGCACGCACCAAAAATACACAAGTTAAGAGAGGATCGTAATCATCATTGGCACAGGGTATGGGGTTTTATGATACGCATTTTAGATAAGGAACTCTTGAAAGGAGCCAGCACCATAAATTCGTTTTTGTCAATAGTAGAATTAGGATTTCGTAGTACAGACAACGAAATAAGGGCTGAATCATTTCTCTGTTGGCGTTTATTAATAGAAATCTTTGCAAAATACAATGAGCTGTCTTCGCCTAAGCGTTTGAAACTGATTTGTATACCACTCAAGAGCTCACAATCGAAATCCGCCAAAGCAGCAGAAATGAAATTGAGAGTATGGTGGTACTTACTGACCTGTTTTGGTGAGAAATTGAGTCAACATTTTGAGGCTGTAGTCGAGCCATTTTTGGTTTTTTGTTTTGGCAGTACAACTACCACGAAAACTGCAGTTTGTGCTGCTCGACAATATGAAATAGTTCGAGAGTTGGCAGTTCCCTGTTTGATCAAGTTATTGTCGAGCGAAAGAAACGAGTACTTGGATCGTATTCTAAGGGACAATAAATTGGAGCCATTGAGTGTGCCATCACCATTATTGGAAATAACATTTTTGGAAAAAAATTGGCAGCCATTGGTAAATGGTGCAATGGAAGCTATACGTTTAATTGTAAGTACACCCAAAACCAAAGGAATAACAAGAATTTCTTTTTCATAAAAATAATAAAATTTTATTATGTTTCAGGCATCGGATTCGTCGGAAAGCGAAGTAGTTGAACAGCATCTATTCCAAACACTCCTACGTCAACTGCTGCAAATCGCTTTGCGTAAAGACATTATAGATTTAACCTTACACGTATGCATGACTTTGGCTAAATTGCTGACGAATCATCCTCGTGTTGTTATTATAGCGATGAACACTTTGGCTTCTGAGGGCATACAACTCAAAAAATCTTCAGAAAATTCGGAATTGTTTCCCAAACTTTTGGAAGCATTTGCCCGTTTGTTTACTTTGGCACGTTCTATAGTACCGCCAGCTATTTTACAGCGTTGTGTTGATCAGGTTTTCTGTTTGGAAGTACACGAAACTGGTCGTCACAAATGGCGCCTGCTTGCTATTATGTTGGAGACAATCATTATTCTTAAAGACGATGAAGATTATGAGGCTTTTGAAACAAAATTGCTAATATGGCGTAAGGTATCGCAAGGCCTTTTGGCCCATCTAAGGGAAAATGCTTTGGATGTTAGAGTGAAAGACAATGCTTTACTAATGGAAAAATGGATATTGTGGCCGGTACAATTATGTGTTGGCTTTGCAGGTCGTAGATCTAACAACAGTTTTGATCAAGCTTTCTGTTCGCTGTGGCGTCAGTTTATAAACGCTGGACAAAATTCACCAGATAGACATGAATTTTTAAGTAAAGTTCACAAAATTCTAAAAGAACTTTTAAACGCCCGACATGAAGAATCAGCATTTGGTGAACTATTCGATGCATATGCAACAGCTGTTTTGAAGTTAGAATCCGACAAAGATCACAAACATCATAAGGAATTTTTCGAATTAATGCGAGAAATTTTAAAGCAACAGTTGCCCAAGAAACCATTTGAAGCCTGCCTAAACACTTTACGTAATGCCTTATTGAGTTTTAAAAACGCCGAAATTGCACGTACATTTGAAGATATTAAACAGGCCATTAGTGCAGTGGTGCAACTTAATGCTAAAGGTTCGATTTGCCCTGTAGAAAGCAAGTTTTTAGATGAATGGAAAAGAAATGTTATGGAAAAGTTGCGTACACATCCCAATAAAGAAATCGTACAACAATTCAGAGATCTATTAAAGGGAAACAATGACGTATTTGTGGTTATACCATCAGTTTGGAGCATGAATCCCGACAAATTGACCGAAAGACAAAAAGAAAAAATGGCCGAGAAATCTGATATACCAGCTCTCTATAATGATATGAGCCAGTCACAGGAAGCTTCATCACTTAAGCCTTGGACACCGAAAAAAATTATTATTGCTCAGAAAGATAAGTCAGAAATTGTTTTGGAAGGTCCCGAAGATCAAGAAGTCATAGAAGAATCGGATTCGCCTTTAGTGCCACAAGAAAAAGTGTCAGAAAAAGTTATGACGACTACACCAACAACTAAAAAAGTTCTTAGAAATCATACAAAGACACAAACTCCTATGAAAAAGGAAGCAGAAGAGGCTAACAAAAAACTGGAACAGTTAGAATCAGTACGCAATACACGCAATTCTAAGCGACGTTTATCGACTGGCGATGATGAGCCAAAAGACAAGACTTCAGTTACTGATGAGAGCGTTATAAAAAGGGTAAGACTGTTGTGAGATAGATCTGTTGTAAATATAATATTTTATTTACATTTTATAGCAAACACGTCGTTCTGGCTTACGTAATAAAAATGACAACAAAAAGATCGAAGAAACTCAAGAGGAAAAATCAAAAATTACTGCCATTGAAAAAATACACCAAACAACAGAAGGCTTATCACGTAAGTTTTTCTTAATGTTTTACAAATTTCATTTCAAATATGTACTGATAAGATATGCTGCACTCATGGCAATAACGTAACCAACTACATACATACATTATATTAAATTACTTGCTTTTTTTTTACTTGTATCACTGACACTGTAGATAATAAAGTAGCTACAAAAACTGCTGGTAGAGCTTTACCCATCAGTGAGGATGTGTTCGAGGATCATGATACTCCAATTATAGTTGTAGACAAAGAGAATATTTTAAATCAACAGGAGACTCAACTAAATACTATGAATGATGTGTTGCAACAACAGATTTCAACTGCTGGCACACCAGCAGCATTACCAACATCCTCCGTAGAAGTTATCACAGATGAAAAGCAAACTGCAGAAAACTTAATTGATAATGATTTAGCAAATAAAAAGACCAACACTAGTAATGTAAATGCTGACCTGTTGTCCACCGAACTTAATGATCTCAATAGTAAGAATAACACCATTAGCGAAATTATACAATCTAAAGAGGTATCGCCCAAAAAAACTGTACCTAAATTTACACCACTGGTAAGTTTAATGAAGAGTAAAATTATATCATCATGTCTTTTCTTATTCTTCTACTACTACAGACATTGTTTGTATGTATGTATGTTCGTATATGACTTATTTTATTTTTTAAATTAACTTTCAGTCTTCCCCACCTGATCGTAAACTAACAAATAATAGTACCAGTCCTACATTGAGGCCAAAGCCATCTTCTCATCTGACTGGTAGAGGAGCACAGCTAATAAATATGATACGTAATAAAAAGGTAGACATATCGGCACCGGCAACAGCCTTTTCGCCAGGACCATCATCGACGCCTTTGAGTCACCATCAGCGTAATCCAGCTGTAGAGCTAATGGAATTAACTGGTACTGACCATACATCTACTCCGATACAGCCTAAAGATTTTCTTGTATTCTCTAAACGTTTACCTTCTCCAACAGCCAGTCCATCGGCCAGTATATTAAAACGTAAATTAAGACACGACAGCATTGAGGACTTGTCCTTCGATTCGCCGGCATTTAAACGTAAGCGTGTTAGTTTTCACGATCCCCCCGTTTCAGTAACAAAAGAATATATAAGAGATAATGACGAAACAAAAACTAAGCCAAAAAGGTAAATTCTTTTTAATTTTTACTTGGAAAAATTTAAATATTCAATTCAATCGTGTCTTTGCCTATTCGTTTTTTAGATGCCTTATAATGGACAAAGTGTCAGAAGCGAAACATGCTCTAAGGAGAAGAAGTAAGTTGGATAGTCTTATTGAAATTGAAAAATATAACAATCCTACAGATTTAAATAATGATAAAAATCATATCATAAATTCAAAAGATGCCAATATAAACAACAGCACTACCACAACGGCAACTGTCATTTCTGCACCTAGTTCAACATTTTGCTCTGCCAGTAACAACAAAAGCACAGATTCACTTATGGATGACAGCGTAACTTCACTGAAATGGAGTGAAAGTCGTAACACAACTAACGATGGCCCCACGACATCGCATGCTAATGTAGCAGCATCATTGGCGTCGCATAATAATGACGTAATACAAGTATCCGATGAAGAACTTCCAACTGCACATGCCACTTGCAAGCATCCAGAGCCACCAGAAATGGATATAGAAATAGCAACGAAAATGGTATTGGAACAATGTCCGCTAGACATCATTCTTGAGAAATATTTTACCTCCGAAAACACACCCCAATTAAAATCCACCTATACGGTGGCAAAATTTTTATCGAATGCCATGGAAACAAACTCAAAGATAAAAGCAAATGTGTTGGAAACGTTATCGGAAAATCATTCAAAAGATTTCCTAGATCATGCTGTACAAGAGAATTTATCGTCAGTGGTGTGTGATCGTTTAAATTTAAATTCTGTTATTGATTACATATGTGCCAAATCAAAAATTAATGCCGGCTGTCGCAACAATCTATTGCAACAGATACCCGACATATTGAAACACATTAAAAATGAAGTCGAACGTTTTGATTTCATTCGAAATCTGGTTACTCAAAGTAATTTCACAGATGAACATATCCTAGATCTTATAACAATGCTAATGCAATTTCGTTTAAAAACAAAAGGCGAACAAGCAACCATGGTCTCAGAATCGGCTGCTGATTCTTCATCAAATTTATAAAGAAAACAAAAACAAAAAAAAAATTGGAATTCTACGTACAACAATAAAAAAAAACATATTTTTAAAATTACATATTATTTTATCATTATTATTCTTATTATTATTAATATACAAATTATTCTTTTTTTTTCTGCTTTTTTATGTTATTTTATAATAACAAAATCGTTTAATTTATTATTATGTATTTTATATAATACAACAACAAAATGTGTTTATAACACATAGAAAGTTTTATTTTTCCTTTACATATTTTTTTTTATTACAAATTGTTAATGCCCTATTTCTAGTAACACAAAATACAAACAACTATCATATATATACACACACACATACATACATACATATATTATATGTTAACACATACAAATGTTTCAACATTTTCTTTTTACTTTTATTTTATTCTATTTTATTTTTTTAATATTTACTTAACATGGGTTTTATTTTCGAATAAATTTTTAATTAAAATTATAATCACTGTGTAAAGTTTTCAATCAGAACATTATAATTTGATTTATAATAAGTACATGTAGACGGCAATTGTCGACGTGCTAGAGGGCAACTGTGTTACTTCTCCATTTGGAAAGGATAAGAGAAAGCGACCGTGTAGTATTTAAAGTAGGAGATAATCTATGTTCCACATAGATGAAATTTAAAATTATAGTGGGTGTTGACTCACTTATGGTGCTTAGTGTACATATTTCTATAAGTGCCATCAGATCACGTTAGGTGACTGTAAAGATAGGTTTTCTTCAGATTGAAGTAATAATGCTTAGCAATAAAGAATGGAATGGAATACGACATACTAGGGTTGGTCAGTTACAGAAGAGGGTCAATAGTCTCTAATTCCTCATCATCGCAATACATATACTATGCAATAGTCCGGCTAGGATCTATTCCAGATTCTTGTCTTGCTCACATAAGAAATCCAGTAGTCAGTTTAGCATTGGATTTCTAGAAAACCATAAACTACTATGTACATACATGTGTAACCCCACCATTCGTCTTCCCAACGTTTTTGCTGTTTCCTCCAGTTTAGTTTATAATTTTATACTATTTCTGTTTGCTATGCCCAGCTAGCATTTGGAAGATTGTTTTTAGATAAATCATATTGCTGCGTACTTTCAGTTACACGATTAAAAAAGGACTCAAACATGACTTCTGTCAATAAATAAAATGAGTTCGATTTAAAAAAATAATACAAAATTGTATAGCAATCGGAAATTAATTATCCAGATGTTTAAAATGGGACTATTACTTCCGTTATTTATTTATTTATTTAAGAATTACAATACAATTACAAATTATATTATAATCATATAAGAGCTGAGTAACTTCGACCATATGCCCGGTGTAGTGTCACAGACCAGAGCCTCTGGTGGGAATCGAATCCACGACCCTCACGCTAATAGTCTAGCACACTAACCACTAGACTACCAGGGCGCTCCGTTATTTATTATTATATTCTACTTATAATGAAGATTGAAAAACGCTTAATCATGAACAGATCATGCAGGTGTTTGAAAAGTGATTGTAATTACCCTATTTTATGATTATATTTTGCGCAGATAAATGAATAGTCGCCGTAGTCTAGTAAAGCCCGAGTTCAAATACCAGGTCAGACGTCAAAACGAAAATATTTCATAGGCGATTTCTTCTCAGTAGGTTTCTGAGAAAAAATCTGCAAAAGAAATAAAATTGCCATGAAAGGCTTCTCAAAAATCTAGTTCGTAGTCGACTTTAAACTGTAGCTCCCGTCGCTTATGTATAAAATTAACGCACACAACATAACAGCTGGGGTTGCCGTGGTCTAGTAGGTAGTGTGCTGGCTTATTAGACGTAAAAGCCAGGGTTCGAGTCCCAGGCCAGACATCAAAAAAAAATACAAAAAGTATTTTTTCGGCGATTTCTTCTCTTTCTCTTCTTGTTTCTCAAAATTCTGTCGTTCGGAGTCGACTTTAAACTGTAGGTCCTGCCACTTTTGTATAAAATTAACACACACAACATAAGTGGTTGTGAGAAACTGCGGGCTTCTTTGGGACGTTTGCTATAGACTGTCTAATGGTGAAGGTATAGCACTGGTCATTTTTTAGTCACCAGCAGCAACTCGTTTCCTTACCGTTCGCATCTTCCCTCTTTCTACCTTTCCTAAACTTGCACAATGCACTGCATGAGTAGGGGTCATCCCCTGAGTGCTGGTTTAAACAAAAAAAAAAAAAGTGGTGTGAGAAGCTAGGTCGTAATCCTGATTTCTTTTTTAAATAAATTATAACAGACTCGTATGCGATAAAAAGATAAACGAAGGTAAAGAAGACTAATAAATGATCAGAAAACGCTTCGAAAATGATTATAGAACTTCTAAAAAAAGAGAGGAAAATTACTCTAAAGTAATATAGAAAATGACTCATAAATGAGTTTTTAAGCAGAGTCGCGGATAATCACTTTTTTCTCCCGACAATAGTATCATTTATGATCAGAAAATGAGCGCAAATGGTAGCTTTTCAATCGCGCAGAAGATTCATAAAAAGAATTTGAATTTGATTAAAAATTTCCAAAACTGTTGGCTGGATAGCAATAAATAAATGAATTATTATGGGTTTTGAAAAAAAGGCCAAAACATATTTTTTTATTTTAAAATCGTCTGTAAAATTAAGATGTTTAAAACCCTCTTTATAACAAAAATACTAATTGGCCATGAAAAGTTTAAATAGTTTTTTTTTTTGACAAAAGATTAAAACATTTATAATAAATGGAAAATAAATATATCTATATATAGATACAAACATACATACATACGTTCATATATATAGAACATGTAAAAATAAACATACATACATACATACATATGGATGTATGTATGTATTAAATAATTACAGACTTAACTTGAATGTTTGTGGGTAAGGTGCCAGTGACGATTAACAAATATCTTTTAAAATTTTTCATTTATTTTTATATTTATTCGAAAGCAAAAAAAATTAACACATGTTTTCTAAAGAGAATACAAATTGTGTACTCCTTTAAAAAATCTAAAACCAAAAAAACTGAGCAAATCAAATCAAATACGATAATGACAATGAGGGTAATGATAATGATGTTAAATTAGATAAAAAATAAAAACAATGAGAATGAGAATGACAAATGAATTTTACGATAATGAAGATATAATTGATAATAATGATGTTTCATAGGTTCTAACGAATATCTACTGTATGGTGCTGTTGCCGCTCTTATCAAAAGCACAAGAGGAGGTAATAGTGGTTGTAGCAAAAATTCACAGTTGCAGTTGCACAATTCTCGCCAATTCAGTATGTTTAGGTGAATAACTCTTATAAACGAACTAAAACACACAAAAAAAAAAAACAAAGAAAAGGTGATTTAATTTGCTTAAAACTATTCAATAAATATAAACGATATAGAAATTAATTCAAATTTATCTAGCTTCTTAAGAGGTTATACACAAAGAAAAATATAAAATTTATTAAAATCAAATTAAGAAACTAAAGACAAAAAAAGAAGTTCCTTTATTTAAAAATAAAGGGAAAATCAATAATTCAAAAAAGATTTGTTATTAGACAGACACGGTAAGATTTAAAAGATCTTAGGAAAGTCTGAAATATTTTCTAATTGACAAATAAATTCAAAACGAAAAAAAGTGTTGTGCAATCATTACATGATTAAAATTGTAAAATAATCAAAAAAAAAAAAGCTGAACAAAAACAAAATTCTTAAATATATTTATATTTATAAAAATGTTTTTTTTAAATGTTTATCTTTTAAGTTATGTGTGAAAGTTTTTATTTATTCTAATTTTATTATTGGAGAACAAAAAAAAAATAGATAAAAAAGCGAAATACAATAACAACTGTGCGTTAAATATCGTACATTGGCATTTGGACACAGACAATTATAGTTTGGGGGCTAATGAGAGTGCCAACATTTGTATATGAGGTAGAATAGTGTTTCTAATGCTAAGTTTTCTAATTTTACTAGAAAAAAAAATACTATTTTTATACGCGGTGCTTTTCAAAACAACACTACTACAGGGTGTTCAATTTAATGGCACAAATAATTATAATATGAAAACGAGTCTTTTTGACTTTAAAATAAAGTGAGCGTTTTAAACATTTCAATTTAATAAAATTCTTTAAAGGAAAATATTAACAGCATTAATAATTAATAATTTTAAAAGATATTTTAAATCATAACAGTATTACGGATCCAGCTAGTTATGTTTGTATATAAATACACACAACTGTAGCAAATAACAATGGCCAGAAAAGCGAAAAATATTTGGCAAACGTTACAATAAAACAATTTCACTTCTTTTTTTTTTTTTTCTTTAATATACAGAATTTATATTGAAATCAATCAAGTTAAACAAAGGGTGTGAAAAATATGTGAATAGATGATATACAAAGATTTTCAAATAATTGCTTGCATTAAAAGGTTTAGGTACTTGGCCAAATGTAAATCGAAATAGAAAACTAAACATAAAGATCACAGATTAAATATTTTATAGCTGGCAAATATCTCTCTATATTTCGTATATGATAGAACCTATCATTATTAAATCAGAGTATACTCAATTAGACTGTACCTAACAAACGATATTACAGTAGTCACCCACAAATTAGAGCCGCTTTGTTTTTAAGGCAATTCTAATTTCTGGACTCTTTTTTTTTTTTGTACAAGCGTATCAAATTTCACAAATGAACTGGTCACAAAATACATAAAAACATCAAATACGGGAAAACATATTTGGTGTTTCCCCTTTTTAGTTTTACAGAATAAAAAAAAATGTGGGGATTTCTTGTGTTAAAAAAAAGACACACAGAAATTTGAATTTTAAATTCGAATTTTAGAGCGTATAATGTATTGCAAGCAGTGATTCTAATTTCTGGAATTTCTAATTACTAGAGGTTCTAATTTGTTCGCTTTTACTGTATCTCTTTACTTTTAAAATTATTTAAAAGTGATTTTAATTCTATCGGGTCCGCCATCTAACGTCTGATTTGACAGATAATTAGTTTTATCCTTCCTTTGAACGAATATTGACCAATCAATGCGTTTTCGCTTCGCTAAGTGGGCCTGCGATCGACTTACAGAAGATGCCAATTTTGGCAAAAAAAAAAATCATCTTTTCAGATGAAACTCATTTTGATCTTGGCAAGTATTCAAACAAGCAAAATTCTCGCATTTGGGGCACAGAAAACATTACATACATTAAAAAGCCGACGCATCCAAAACGAGTCACTGTTTGGTGCGGATTTTCACAAAAATCAAAAAGGAATCAAATCAAAAAGGAAAAAAATCAATATTTGTTTTCAACAGGACTGCACTACGTGCCTCATAGCCGAAACTACACTCGATGTTTTGGGCTCTGTTTTTGAAGATCGGATTATCAGCCGCAGAGCTAATGTCATTTGGCCACCACGAAGCTGCGATTTGACACCGTTGGACTATTATTTGTGGGGTGCCGTCAAAGATAAGTGTGAGGCCGACAAGCCAGAGACAATTGACGCTTTAAAGGACAATATTCGTGAAGCCATTGGTGGACCGATCGTGTAGGCTACTGCATGGCCAGCCGAGGCAGCAATTTGAATAAAATTATTTTTCATTATTAACCGGAAGGATTGTACTTTCAAATAAAAAAAGAAATTTGATAAAATATTCAATTGTTTTTTAAAGCATTTTAAAAAAAAAAAGTTTTTTGGCGGACCCTTTATTTCTTCTATTACAAATAACCAAATTCTACAATACATTTGTACATAACTTGTTGATTTTAAGGAACATTGGACTGTCACAAACGAATTCTTCTTTGTCATATTTTCCATTTCATTAATAATGTCTTGCCAGCTACTCCAGCAGATAACCGTATATGATGGCTCATGAAATTTTTTTTGCATCAAATACACCGTGTATCATACTTTCCATACATTCTCTGTTAACCTGCACTATTAAGTAGCTCTACAATATTATTTGCAATTGTTGCATCACAATATTGTAGTTTTCACTAGATAGCAGTCTCTCCATCACCTCCCCTCCCCCCTTCCCCACTGCTACAGAGCACAACTGTTAGAATTATTTCATTGCAAAAAAATAAAATAAAATAAAAAAGGTACTGAAAAATATATAAAAACAAAACAAAAACACCCCAACAATTTTGAGAGCAATATATGTATATATATAGAGAGAGATATAAGGAGAGAAAATTGAGTCGCTGTATCGTTAATAAACGTGCACAAAACATCTCTTTGTTTATTTTAGAAATGTTTAACAGTGTTGCCGGAATTAGTTTTTAAATTAACATGGGGCCAAGCTTTGTAAATTATCCAAAATTTGGAATATTATATAGAAAACGGATTTATAAGGTTTTTTCTTTTTCAAATTTGTAGGTTATCCATGTCTATAAATGGTATACATGGTGGCTTATGGAATGATGTAAATAAGTATAGCAGTAAAAATGGTTATTGTGGTCTATGTTATGCCCGATCAATTATTTTTAATCTAGTATATTGAAATTTGTATTGTTGGTCTACAAATATTGATTTCAAATGGTTTGTAACCGAAATTATATTCAAAATTTAAAGGAATTATTTTTATGAGAGCTTAGCTCTGTTATCTAGAACAAAAGGAATATGAAAAATATATTTCTTTCGGCTATGCAATGTTTCAGCAATCCGCTTGCAAACTCTGTTAGAGTAAATTTGATTTCAATGAAAAATCATCGTAAGTTTGTTATTCAGATTCGCAGTTAAACTGTAAAATTAATGCATATAACCTAAGTTACATAATAACTATACAGGTATTCCCCGACTTACGACCGAGATGGGTTCCTGGTCATCGATGGTAAGTCGATTAAGTTGGAAGTCGAATTTCATATAAAAAAAGAATTAACAAAAAAAAAAAAAAATTACATACTCTTCTATAAACTTTGAAGGTCAGGAGAAAAGAAACTACCCAAAATTCATAGAATTCAAACTTTATTTAAAACAATAATATATTTTTGGAATTCATATTTAATATTTTCTATGAAAAAAAATTGGAAAAAAATGGCCGTAAGTGCGAATAGTTGTAAGTCGAACGATCGTAAGTCGGGGACTACCTGTAATTAAATGATATTGTTACAGATAAGAGAATAATTTATTCCGTTTTATCGAATTACCTATTTTTAAAGCAGATTGTAGTATGATTATCTATTATTGAAGTATTAATGTAACGCTAACAAATTTTATAATGAAAATCTATCCTACGGATATCGAGCAATTACATAGAAACTGTTAGCTGTGAAAACAAGCAGTTTGTCTTGTCCCCTGGTTTTTTTTTTTTAGTATAATTGTACATGGAAACCGGCAACACTGATTTGTAGTAACACAAAACCAACAAAATATTTAGTGAGAACTTTGGTACGCATTCCAATTCTATGTATATTCAGTGTATAAATAAAATACAACGTTTAGAGAAGCTTTTTTTTTCCTTAAACTTCTTCTCATAGACAATTATTGTCTTAATGTGAAGGAATAATATACAGACAGACTAGACGGTGGTTATTAGTTTACAATTATTAATAAATAAATAAATAAAAAAAAGTGTAAAATAGCAAATAAGCAAAAATATTATTTTATTAATAATTTCTATGGTTTAACATTGTAAATAAGCCAAGTAAGTAAGTAAGTAAGTGGAGAGAATATATTCGTAAAAGAAAATCGAAATAGGCATTCCATATGCGTACATTTATGAGAATCTTGATTTATTATTTCATTATGATTATTGTATTAACTTAATTATTGTATTACTTGGTAATTATTTCGTTTGAGGTTTTTATGTGTATTTATAAACAGAAGATTCTATTAAAATCATTCGCTTAAAATTCAAAAGAATGACTCAACTTTATATTTATTCAATAGTGTTTTGTTTTATTATTGTTGCTGCTGTTGCTGTGGTTGTTGTTAAATTTGTTATTTTATCCATATTTTATTTTATTTTTTCCCTACTACCTATTTGCTAAACATAATGACCTAATGAATGTGTTATATATGTACATATGTATGTACACATTGTTTTAAGAGGGGGAATTGTTAAATTTGTATTAAATTTTTACGATTAATTTTTACATACATATCGTCGGTCTCATGTAGAAAGGCCCTAACTCACACTTTTTTCGAAGTTGAATTTTTTTTTTGTGATTCCAATACATTTAACACAAATACAAATACCTCCTCACTAAAATTCAATAAAAAAAAATATGCGAGTTAGGGCCTTTCTACATGAGACCAACGATATGCACATACTTAAACAATGCTGTAGTGTTTATTAAATTTATTTTTTAAATTTTGCAACAAATTACTCTCAAAATTAAATGGATTTTCCCATAAGAGCGAAACTAAAATACCAAATAGGTCATTATATATAGAACAGATATGCAAAAATTTAGGGAATACAAAAAAAGTCAAACGACTAAACTGTAAACTAAACCAAAATAACCGCAATAGAGATTTATTTTGGTTTTAAAAATTACCCATAGAGTATATTTTAACCGTGGGTTAATTGTGTAGAACTTAACGGAACGGAAGCCTCTAAAACAACCCAATTCCTTCAACAACCAAATAACATTTACAGGGGCTTGGTGGCTGCATTCTAATCTAAATAAAGTTATCGAACAAAGTGTGTGTTGCATATTTGATCTGGATGAGATCATTCCCGCTACGTATGCCACTAGATAACGCTTTTAATTTCTACTAAAACTAATGGCTTTATAAAGTTTTATTTCTAACATATAAAAAAGAAAAATAATGTTTATTATCATCATCATTATCTGTATTTTTTTTTTATTAATTTCAGTTTAAATAATGGCATCGACATTCTGTAAAATTGGCGTTACAACGCTAAGCGCTGCAATTGGTTCAGTTTTGGCAACATGGACAATGGATCGTATGAATTCTACACATACGGTATGGAATTCAAAATACCAATGAAAAGATTACAAATAATTATAATGTTTTCAGGTTAAAGCTGAAATGAAAAGGCCACCGAAACGTAAACGCACTTTAGTTTCACGTGCTGAGCAAATGAAATCTTTGGAAAGCGGTGAGGAATACGATGTACTTATTATTGGTGGCGGTGCGACCGGTGCTGGTTGTGCATTGGATGCCGTTACAAGAGGCTTAAAAACGGCCATGGTAGAGTTAGATGATTTTGCTAGCGGTACTTCATCCCGGTCAACTAAACTGATTCATGGTGGCGTACGCTATTTACAAAAGGCTATTTTAGGCGTAAGTAACAATTGTCGATTAATAGCAAACGTATTGTGGTAGTAAGTATTCTAATCAATTTATTTTATCGCTTATTGTAGTTAGATTATGAACAATATCGTATGGTTAAGGAAGCCTTACAAGAGAGAGCCTCAATGCTCGAATCCGCTCCTCATTTAGCTCATCCATTGCCTATTATGCTGCCAGTTTATCAGTAAAGTTTAATGCATTTGCTTCGCTATTCACTCAAAACTCTAAAAGTATACCCTCTCATGTCTTTCATTCTTTAGGTGGTGGCAAATACCATATTATTGGGTGGGCATTAAGTGTTACGATTTAGTTGCCGGCGACCGCAATGTCAAGAGTTCGTACTTGCTCTCAAAACAGGAAGCCTTGGAACTGTTTCCAATGTTGAAAAAAGACAAACTGTGTGGTGCTATTGTTTACTACGACGGTAAATGAATGCATTATTGTGAAGGAGTGGTAATACATTTGTTTTAAATTATGTTTCACCATCAGGTCAACAGGATGATGCCCGTATGTGCTTAGCTGTGGCTTTAACGGCTGCTCGCCATGGTGCTACTGTTTGCAATCATGTTGAAGTCAAGCAATTGTTGAAAAAAGATGATGGTACTGGCAAACAAGTTTTATGCGGTGCCAAAGTTAAGGATCATATATCCGGTAAAGAGTTTACCGTCAAAGCGAAATGTATAATCAATGCCACCGGTCCATTTACGGACTCTATACGTAAAATGGATGATCCCACCGTCAAGACCATTTGTTGTCCCAGCTCGGGCGTACATATTGTATTGCCCGGCTATTATAGTCCCGATCAGATGGGTCTTTTGGATCCCTCCACTTCGGATGGTCGTGTAATTTTCTTTTTGCCATGGCAACGACAAACAATTGCTGGCACCACAGATTTGCCATGTGAAATAACTCATAGTCCTACACCTACTGAGGATGAAATTCAATTCATTTTGAATGAAATTAAGAATTATCTTAATGCTGATGTTGAGGTAAGACGTGGCGATGTCTTGTCTGCTTGGAGTGGTATTCGTCCATTGGTATCTGATCCCAATAAAGAGGACACACAGTCGTTGGCCCGTAACCATATTGTTCACGTTAGTCCTTCTAATCTAATAACAATTGCTGGTGGTAAGTGGACCACTTATAGAGCCATGGCTGAACACACCGTTGATGCGGCTATTAAAGGTGAGTATGTGTGCATAATCAGAAAATAGTAGCTATTGCTACAATTGCATCAAATTCCTTTATTGATATCGATATTTATCGAAAGGCTTACTAACAAAGTATTTTATTTTGTATGCCTGCAGCATGCAACTTAAAACCAGAACGTCCTGAAGCAGTGACATCATTATTGAAGATTGAGGGTGGCCAAGGTTGGACTCCTACCATGTATATACGTTTGGTACAAGATTTCGGTTTAGAGTGCGAGGTCGCTCAACATTTGGCTAAATCCTATGGTGATCGCGCCTTTGCTGTCGCTAAAATGGCTTCTTTAACTGGTAAACGTTGGCCTATTATTGGCAATCGTATTCATCCGGAATTCCCCTACATTGATGCTGAAATTCGATATGGCGTTAGAGAATATGCATGCAATGCTGTAGATATGATTGCACGTCGCCTACGTTTATCCTTCCTTAATGTGCAAGCTGCCCACGAAGCCTTACCCGTTATCATAGATATTATGGGTGAAGAATTGAAATGGTCGAAAGATGAGAAAGAGGTATTTTCGTACATATGTGCATACCATATGGAAAGGACAATTAAAATATCCTTTATCGTTCTGTTTCATTTTCAGAAACAACTTAAAAATGCTACAGATTTCTTAGCTAATGAAATGGGTCATATGGTGAACCGTGCGTCTAAGGAAAGGATACCCATTAAATTATCGAAAGATGAAATTCAAACATACATTAAACGCTTCCAACTTATTGACAAAGACAAGAAGGGCTATGTCTCCATTAATGATATACGCAGAGCTCTTAAGGTATGTGCCACCATGCACTCCAAGTTATTAAGATTAAGAGTAAGATGACTCTGGTAAATATATTTCTTTACAGAGCTTCGGCGATGGTGATATATCGGGCGAACAACTTCACGAAATCTTGAGAGAAATCGATACAAATATGAATGGACAAGTTGAACTTGATGAATACTTACAAGTAAGATGATAGAAAATAAAAAATTTCCAAAAAAAAAATTAAATTAAATTCCACTACAGATGATGTCTGCCATTAAAACTGGTGATGTTGCTTACTCACGTTTCGCACGTATGGCCGAATTGGAAGAACAAAAACATGAAGCTGCTCAACTTAAACAAAAGATCAGTGTCGATCGCTCTGGTGGTGGTTTATAAATGCGCAATTTCAATATAATTATTTCCAAACACTTTCATAATTTGTAGTTAGATGATGAAACAATGTAACATTAACTTAATCAATATCAAAAGCAAATTTCAAATTTTTGTTCTTATATTTTTTAACTTAAATTTTCTCATTCATTATACCGCACCGTTAATGTTTCTCATCTTGAAAGGAGAAACAACAAATTCAACGAAAATTTAAGACAATTTTTTCAAGTTTATCAAAAAAGACGACAAAAAACTAATAACGAAATAATTTATTAATAAAAACAATAAAAGTAATCGGTATACTTTTCTTTTTCTTATTGTTTTATTACAAAAAAAAATATACATTTTCTGTCATTCTGTATTCATATTGTGTTTAGGAATTTTAATTCATTATCATTGGCATTTGACTTTAAGATTCCCATTAGCGACTTTTGGTTTGCCAATGCCAGTGGGATATTATATAACGACGGTGAGAATAAGCAATTTTATATTCATTAAGGCCTTCATTAGACTTTCTTTTACGCTGCCTGACCAATGTTTTCCAGGCGAAGGTAATGCTTGTTAGCTGATGCGATTTTCCTTGAAAATTTTTTGTTTTGCTGAGATAACCCGGATGCAATCAAGTCGGCAGGTATATCTCATAACATTAAAATCATTCAAAAGAAGAACTTATTTGGGTTAAAGGACATAGGGATATTGTCGGAAGTGGCATAGCTGATAAACCAGCCAGAGCTGTTAGAAAGTTAAAAATTTCCAAATTATTACAGGGCATACATATGTGGGTATTCTCCGGTCATTGTAGAAGGAGGCTCAGCTACGTTAGCAGTGTGAAGGCACATTCTGGATTACCGAGCTTTACTGCCCCACGGGAAGGCCTGTTGACAGAATAATGAATACATCGATATGTGTATCTGAGGCCTGAAATTTGCAATGAGAAAATGGACATTCTTTGTTTGAAACCTTTACAATAAAGAACGTCTAATTACGGAGATTTCTTTTAAAGTGAACATGATTTCCTATTGCAACTGTTTGAATATCGGTGGTATCATAATGAGATTAGCTTCTAGCCTAAATACTGGTTGCAGTGATTGTATATTAATATTTATATTATATTATAGGTACGCATAAAATTCGATTAAAGGAAAGTCGGCTTTCTAAACGCATGTTGCAAAGCATAATTTGAAAAATTTCGTACGCAATGTAAAGCATATATACAGAGAGCGTTAAAAGAAAGTGTACACTATGGATAAAATTCTAAGAATCACCAAACTCACCACTTTTACCACTTAAGGAGAGTACCCGCAAAAATTTAATAACATTTTGATATTTTTTGTAATTTTTATTGTTTCAATTTTAAAAACTGGCATCGTAACAATCTTAAAATACAAATATCGATAATTTAATAATGTATAGGTTTTTTATGTACACTTTCTTTTGACTCTAACTGTGTGTATGTTTATTAAAAGCAAACTTGTAATGCAGGAACTCATACATAAAACTGTTGGATTATTTTGACAACTGATAACACAAAGATGTTAAATATCTTCTGTAATAAACACTCAGCCACAAAAGTATACATACGGCTAACAAATTTCAGAAATTTTTTATCCAATCCGTTTTCGCTTAAAAACCTTTGTAAATGTCTGACAACTTACCTCAATTTTAAGACAGTCTTCTGCATTAAGACGCCTTTTGCACGTTGAAATTTGTTTCGAAACAAATTTCAACACTCTTGAGTTTGTTGGAGAGAGGGAAAAAACGAGCGGGGGTGATTTCAGAATTTCATATACTCAGAAATTTGCTTTGTTCTTTATTCGTATATACACAGAGTTGTATCTGATTTCACATTTTATTTTATTTTTCGTTTCGCATAGAGAAGTTAACATCTTGACTGCCACGACAACTTTCAGAAAACTGGCCAATAACGACAATTTGATTTTTCACATTATATTACTAAAAACTATTTTTAGATCGTAGTTATCATCAAAATGCAAAAATTATGTTTTTTGGGAGAAAAAGTGGGTAAGAGATGACTCGTAGTTAGTCAACGGTGTTAATATAAAGCTCCCTTATTTAAAATATCTTTAGTCTTTGTTTATTTTGTGTTTGAAATCAAAACATTGGCAAAAGAAAAATTTTAGCGCCAAACAATTAATTAAAAAAGGTGAAAAAATAAAAAATATTAAAAGGAATATAATTTAAATAAGGGAAATATATTAAAAAATAATAATACATATGTAAATATATAATATATTATAACATAATAACAAATATAATATTCATGTCTTGTGTTTGAACCTAAATCACAATGCCAAACAAAGTTACAACTGACAAAAACAGCAGAACGACGCGATAAAAGAAAACAAAATTTCTGAAATTAATTTTTACGTCCAAAAGCGAAAGAAATTTTAAGAGGAAATGCAAAAAAGTTTCTCACATTTGTTTCGAAACAAATTTCAACGTGCAAAAGGCGTCTTACGTCCAAAAGCGAAAGAAATTGTAAAAGAAAGTGCAAAAAAGTTTCTCACATTTGTTTCGAAACTAAGACGCCTTTTGCACGTTGAAATTTGTTTCGAAACAAATTTCAACACTCTTGAGTTTGTAGGAGAGAGGGGAAAAACGAGCGGGGGTGATTTTAGAATTTCATGTACTCAGAAATTTTCTTTGTTCTTTATTCGTGTATGCACAGAGTTGTATTTGATTTCACATTTTCTTTTATTTTTTGTTTCGCATAGAGAAATTAACATCTTGACTGCCGCGGCAACTTACAGAAAACTGGCCAATAACGACAATTTGATTTTTCACATTATATTACTAAAAACTATTTTCAGATCGTAGATATCATCAAAAGGCAAAAATTATGTTTTTTAGGAGAAAAAGTGGGTAAGAGATGGCTCGTAGTTAGTCAACGGTGTTAATATAAATAATATAATTTAAAATATCATTAGTTTTTGTTGATTTTGTGTTTGAAATCAAAACATTAGCAAAAGAAAAATTTTAGCGGCAAACAATTAATTAAAAAAGGTTGGAAAAATAAAAATAAAAAATATTAAAAAGAATATAATTAAAATAAGGTAAATATATTAAAAAATAATAACACATAAATGTATAATATATTATAATGTAATAACAAATATAATATTCATATAATGTTCATGTCTTGTGTTTGAACCTAAATCACAATGCCAAACAAAGTTGCAACTGACAAAAACAGCAGAACGACGCGATAAAAGAAAACAAAATTTCTGAAATAAATTTTTACGTCCAAAAGCGAAAGAAATTTTAAAAGAAAATGCAAAAAAGTTTCTCACATTTGTTTCGAAACAAATTTCAACGTGCAAAAGGCGTCTAATTTCAACGTGCAAAAGGCGTCTAGTTCAGAAATTTGTTAATCGTATGTATACTTTTGTAGGCCTGTGTACTTTAAGGAAGTCGGCCGAAGTTATCGTCATTCATAAAAAAGATTTCAAATCCTCATTAGACGAGAAAGACAGGAGGAAGGGTTAGGCACCTCTTTAAACGATATGCAAATAAATAGCAGAATAGAATATAAAATAAAATTAACATCAATATTAATCTAAAACTTGGCATAAACGATCGTAAACTAAACTCCACAAATATTCAAAAATATATATACATACAGTCCCGCACATAACTATTGACACAGCAAGTGGTTTTGGCTTTATTCCCGCTTTACACCCATTTTAAACTTTTAACTAGAAAACAAAATATCATCGGAATTACCTTATTCAATGTAGTAACTAGTGCAAGTCGATTTTTTTCATCATTTATTTATTTAATTCATTTATAATGTATTTCAAAGAAAAATTACACGATTTTATCGCACAAAAGTATTGGCACAAGTAATGAAATATATCTTATTAAACTATTTTTTTTTAATTTTTACCACATTTAATATTTTGTTGGCAATCCTTTTTGCTTAATAATTGCATTTAAACGTTTTGGCATAGAATGGACCAAATTTCTTGTGGTTTCCGCCCCAATTTTTAACCACTCTTCCTTCAACGCCTTTTGAAGCTCAGATTTATTTGAAATAGGCCGTTTTTTACCCGTCTATCCAGTTCCTCCCACAAATGCTCAATTGGATTGAGATCTGGAGACTGTGAGGGGTGCGGTAGGACATGTGCTACATTGTACATTAACCACATACGCACATCATGGGCTGAATGTTTAGGGTCATTGTCTTGTTGGAATGTAAATGATGTTGGCAAATTTAACTTTTCGGCGCTTTTTTAACGTTTTCTTTAAGAATATTTAAATAAACAGATTTGTCCATAATGCCGTCTATAAAAACTAGCTCACAGACACCCGCAGATGACATGCAGCCCCACACCATTACACCACCTCCACCGTATTTAACTGTGGGAGAAAGATTTTGTTTTTCATATGCCGTATTTGGTTTTCTCCACACGGTAATTCGACCATCAGAGCGAAAAATATTAAATTTACTCTCATCTGAGAAAAGCACTTGATCCCAAAAAGTAACTGGTTTGCTAATGAACTCTTTTGCATAATCTAAACGCTTACTTTGGTTACCTGAAGATATAAGTGGTTTACGTCTAGCAACTCGAGCATTATAACCAGCCTCGTGCAGCACTCTCCGAGCAGTCATGGGATGGATATTTTTATCAAATTCCTCTCGGACTTCAGCGGCAATTTTGGTCGAAGTTTTTCTTGGATTTTCTTTTATTTTTCGCACTACTTGCTTACTTTCGCGATCAGTTAAAGCTCTAGAACGGCCTGTTCGATTAGCACTTTTGAAACTTGACTCTCCCTTAAAACGGTTAATAATGCTTCTAATTGTGAAACGACTTCTATCCATTATTTCACCTATCTCAGCGTATGATTTGCCTTGATTATGCAGGTGCAATATTATTTTGCGCTCCGCTTCGGTGGTTTCTTTTCCTTTCGGACTCATTTTTGTGTTCACAAATTATTCTTCGAAATTTTTCTTTTTAAAAATGCACTTTAACTGATAAAACTGACAGATTATGATTTATGTTAAATAAAGAATGTTGTTCGATTTAAATTGCTTGCCAGATCTACGAAAATTCAACACTAAACAAATAGGCCGTCTGAGTGTGCCAATAGTTTTGTGCGTCGAATTCATGACTTTTTTATTAAAATGTGCTATTAAAAGAATGTTTAGTGAATATTTAGTAGAAAAAGCATTGACATTAGATAAATCATTTTAGAATGTATTCATTATCATCAATTTCTTTCCGATAATTTAGTAAAAATTAGTATAAAATTGTAGCAAAACCAAAATTGTTTGCTGTGCCAATAGTTATGTGCGCCACTGTATGTATCTACTCAAGGCTGTACTTATTTTTAGGTCTTAATGAAACAAACACAATTTTTTTAGTTTTTCCCATTTTATTTGATATTATTTTTAGATCTTTTTGGACGACCATAAAAGGTTTTGTATTGTAGAGAGAGGGAAATCCCCTTAATTTGATTAAAGAATTCAACTCCCATCAAAGCAATTTACTATTAAATAAAACACGAAAATGGGAAAGCCCCTCCTTTTAAAAAAAGAGTAACATTATTTACAATACCAATTGTTATCCATGAAATCTGATTATAAACCTAAACCACATATGTACATATGTATTTGACTTACATATACAGAGAGAGAAAAACAATAGAACATATTTTAAACTTCATGAACGCAATACATGATTATGCCATGGGTAATCTTTGTTCATATCTGTATATCATAGCAATTTAGTTTTCGTTGTAAAGTTAATTTTTAGAATTATAAAATATAATAAATATCGATAAGAATCCATTTTAAAAAAGGGAAGTTTTGAATAATCAAAACTTTGCATGAGTAGACTACAATATTTTGACTAATTCCGGAATAAACTCTGAATGGTGATTCTCTTCAATTTAGCCAACGATTTGAGCCAGAGAGAAAAAAAATCAAATCTTGTAAATGTATTTGTGAGAAGAAATACGTAAATATACAACAAATATACAAAATTATTAAAAAAAAAAAAACAAATAAATAAATTTAAGATACTCTATAATAGGAATTTCCAAAGTATGCGATATCGACCTCTTGGAGTCTTGTTAAATTTTGTTTTATATACACATATAGTTTCCCTAATTTTAAATTGTTATAAGCAGTAAAAAGCAGTATGTACTCTTGTTTTCATAATATCAAAATGGGAAAAATACAAATTTATAACAAAAATTCATTATCAACAAAAATTTTTTCAACTTTCAATAGAAGTGTAACAGTCCCACGTATGTATGTAGGAAATCGTCATTCATAAAAAAAAAAATTGTGTATGTGTACTCTCTTATTATAGCGTAGGGAGCTAGCTATATAAGAAAACATTAAAGAGTCTTTGCATTCAGTTGTTAAAAGTGCAGAGAACAAAGCGTAACGACAACGACACCTAACAAAATGACGTTAAAACCAAATCTGGAAGCCATTCTTATAGATATCAACAGATTTATAAATATTGACAATGATCGTCAAAAGTACACTGCACATATTGTAGCTGTAAAAAACCAGATATTTAAACTACTCAAGGAACATGAGGTGATGAATTACTTATTAAATGGTCATCAATTTGTAGGTAAGAAAATATCAATTAAAAATTTTCATTTGCATTCTTTATTATACATAGTATGTAGGTATGTATATATATGGAACAAAATAATCTTTTTTATACATAAACTGCTTTCCAGGCAGTTTTGGAGATAATCTGAAAGTATGTTTGCCGGATGAATACGATATGAGCTTCTTTATCAAGTTTCCCGAAACATCGTTAATAATTGTTAAAGAAGACCGCGAATTACCAGGTAACGTTCATTTGGATTTTACAAAAGTTATGGCAAAAATTAAGACCGAAAAGCAACATGAAAATTTACGAAAGCTACTTGAAAAGTGGCTGGATGAAAACAATTATTTAAAGGTGGAAAAATTCCAGTCTTTCATAAATTCCCGTTTTACGACTATTATGTTACAAATGCAAAATAGAATAAAAGTCGATGGTAAATTTGCAACATTACGCTACATACGGCAAGGGCCAGCACATACAATACATGTTACCGAATCGCTCAATGTCAAATATTCTGTGGATTTTGTTCCCAGTATATTGTTGAATCAAGGCCAAAGTATTGTACGTAACATTGTTGGTCAATGGGAAGCTGTACCAAAACCAAGTCCCATTTATAATCCTAATTATACCTCATTTCGATCATCGTATTTTCGGCAAGAACATGCCATTATTGCGAATAAACACAACCTGAAGAACGCGTTACGGATGGTGAAAAAGTTTCGCGACTCCCACGCCAATATGAACAAGATGAAAAGTTATTTTATTAAGACACATTTTCTGTGGAAAGCTAGCCAGGAAAATGATGCTTATTGGCGCAAAACATTGACTACAATTATAATCGATGTAATTTACTGACATTATTTAACTATTATTGTACATTGTTCTCATGGTTTGTCTTTTCTTTAAACTTTTATGTATGCAGCTGTTTAAAGCCATGGAAAAATCCCTAAGAGAAGAAAATCTTCCATTCTTTTGGGATAGACGGCTAAACATGTACGATCGCTATACGCCTAGGCTACTACGAGAAATGTTGGGCTGCGTTGAGGCTTCCCGAGAAACATTGGAAAAAGCTGCCCAAAACATGACTCTTCCACTGCAGGGTCGAGTTTATCGAGTGTTCCGTAAGTTGCTATTTATTGTCTAATTCTTGTATTCTTCTGAAATGAAGTGAAGACGTTAACACAAAATGGGGATATATTCAAAAATTTTATTTTGAGGACCTATGCTCTTTGTAGGAACGACGAAAACTTATATACATATAGTGAGAAGTTGTCTATGATGTAAAGGTGTTATCTAATAATTCTTTTTTTTTTTATTATGTTGATATCAAGTTTGCAGGGGGGATAGGTAGGAGACACCGTATCAATTAAGACTCAGACTATTGGTGGTTGTTTGTACGACAGACATGGATTCCGAACATACGAAGAAGAGTTTCTCATCAGATCTAACCTAAAATAACTTGCAAAAATTTACCTTTTCAGAGTCATGTCTCTTATCTTCTTATAAAAGCTGAAACACTACATGTTTTCCTTTTAATTTTTCTCCAATTCTATTGTGTCTCACGTATATAATTTATTTGTTTTTCTCTTTTTTTTTAGTAAATGCCCAGGAAAGAAATACTCTGGAATCGAAAGGCGCGTCTCTGCCTCCAACCAATAATGGTAAATCTTATGCTAAATGCCTTTACAACATCTTCTTTATATTGCTCTTGAATCGGTTTTTATTTTAGAAATTCAACCATCAGCTGTTCCAGACCAAACACCAGTGGACCAACGCGCCAATCAAAATTCCCAATGCACGGTTGCTTAAATATACAAATTGCACAAATTTATGTATACATATGATCGTTTTTCGTTGCTTGCAATGTGACAGAAATGGCGTGTATTTAATTCCACCGTTATACAAATTGCTAGCTGAACTATCCAAAAATAATTCCTTTTTATAGATAATTGTAAGTTTATATATTTGCTTAAATTTATTTTAATAAAATAAATAAGAATTATCTTTTATATTCTTCATACTTGCACTTTTTATTATAAACAGTTATTATTAATGCATATTTCAATCCAAAGAATGGTTGGCAACTAAAGAAAATTCCTTCCCGTTAATACTAAAAAAACAACCGTGCGCTATTAATGACATTTTCGAATGTTTTGACATTTCATGTTTTTGTTTTGCACTTTATTTTCATATATGTAATCAATTTTATTTGAAGAATTTTCACATATTTATTCTATTATCACTGTAATAATTTGCGTAATGATAATACCTTTGAGAAATTTAAAACTATTAAATGCTGTTTATAAAACTAATTTCAATCTGCAACAATATGCAGTGAAGGGATTAAAATCTTTGAGTAGCCAGCAGAGGAAATGTGATGGAGCCATTATCACTAGTTTTACGAACAAAATATGTCTGTCGGTAAATTGTTCCCAAGTACGGCGATACGCAAATTTTTCTCCCAAGCCAGCTGAAAGAGAAGATGATTTAAAGAAAAAACTTGATGATCAGCGCAATGATAATGATGATAACAAGGATATGCCGGATCATGGTCATGGGCGCACTTTACCGCGTTTAATGAATTTTCCCGAGATAATGTGGCCATCGATGTTGAATTCGATTAAGAATTGGATTATGGTCCAATTTATAATACGGCCTTATATGGATCGTGAATTTAATATTCGCGATTTTTGTTCGGGAGCTAAAAAGGCAATGCAGGTGAGGGAACTCCAAATTGTTTTTACAAGAATGCTGCTCTAAACTGGCAGTTTAGTATAAGCGCAATACAGAGATTTTGTATTTGTGATGTCCAATATGTAGTCTACCTAATACGCCAAGTTTACTTCACTTGGTTCAAGAAGTCGTTAAAGTATTTTTTTCTTTCTTCAAATGCAAATTAAACACAAATTTGTAATGAAACTTATCACGTAATACAATAATGATATCCGATAGATCTTTCCAGGATGTACATCTGTGGATTGTTTTAATTAAATTCTTAGTAGAATGCGAATATCCCATTCATGCCAATTTTCTTATGATCAAGATTACTACCCGTAATTTGTTTCAGAAATATTCCTTAAACAATTCGAACAAGAATGCACCACTGCACTAACTATTTTCTCAACGGTTGAAGAAATTCTATTTTATTTGTTTAATCCATTAATTTCAGGTGGTTTCCTCAAAACTGATGAATGGCGAGTTTACGGCATTAAATGACTTAGTGACGACTGAAGCTTTAACTGAACTTAAGCCTGTTATACAGAAACTATCGGTGTCACAAAGAAGACAACTGGAAGTTAAAGAGTCAGACATTTATCTCACATTCCCCTATCAAGTGGGCATAATGTTCGATGAAACAAACGAGAAAGTGCAAAAAAGATGGGTGGAAATTACAATGGTCTTCCATGTGCTTAGAGGACTGCAGGAGATGCGTGACTCAGGGGAGGAAATTCCTTGGAACATGGGCACATTGCCAGAATACCAAGATAAAGTTTTCGTTTGCAATTATCGTTTCATTAAAGAGTTCACCACTGGCCATGAATCTGACTGGACCATTAATATTGTTAATCATTTCAAACCCATCGATTTAATCAATGAATTAAAGAAAGAATAAGGCATAGAGTAAAGTTGTTTTTCGTTTCTCCTATATATGAATAAAGAAAATTTGTTTTTTAATAAAAGTTTTTTTAAACAATTTTTCTAAATAAATAAAACTTGTTTCGTTTTTTTCAACATTTTCTTAGTTTTTATTATAAAAACATATCATTTTTATCTACTACCAACATACCAGATGGATCTACCAAAAAAAAAGAAAACTACGCTCTTAAAACTTATTTCTTGCCAGTGGTGGCAGCTTGGGCAGCAATTTCATCTTCCTTAGCGTGCATACTGATGAGTTCTTGCTTCTTGTTGGCAATACGCTCTTCACGGCGTTTACGGGCTTCGCGAACCTTTTGTCTTCTGGCTTCAGCTTGGTCGGCCAACATCTTGCTACGTTGTTTCTCGGCCTTCTTCTTGTGAATGTATTCCATGAGGACACGCTTGTTCTTGAATACGTTACCTTTGCACTTCATGTACAAGTCATGGTACAAGTGACGATCAATTTTCTTGCTATCACGGTACTTTTTCAAGAGACGACGGAGTACACGTTGGCGTTGCATCCACAAGAATTTTGTGGGCATACGGGCATTGGCTGTACCCTTGCGTTTACCAAAGCCGCAATGACGGCCTTTGCGACGAGCTTCGGTGTTCTTGCGGACACGGTAGCGAGAGTGTACGACCACGGGTTTTTTGATGATCAAACCATCCTTAATCAATTTGCGGATGTTTTGGCCTATAAAGGAAAAGGAAAAAAAAAAAAATAAAACGTAATGATTTATTAAGATTTTTTCCTCAAGAAGAGCTAGTGTTTAGATTCAATATTAACTGGATTTGGATTATGTGGAGGGAAGTTGTTTGCCCAGAGATGCAACATCATACATAATTGATCATTACAATCCTTCAGTCAGGATTACGGCCTAGCTTCTCACGCCACTTACGTTGGGTGCGACCTACAGTTTAAAGTAGACTTTTTGAGAAGCTTTTCATGACAATTTTATTTGCTCTCAGAGTTTTTGCCAGAAATCTGCTGAGAGGAAGTCGCATTTTAACGTCTGACCTGGGATCCGAACTCAGGTCTTAAGTCTAATAAGACAACACACTACATACTAGACCACGGCGACTTCTACATCATGCAAAAAGCAAATCACTTGAAACTATCAATAAAATTTCTCCGTCCAAACTTTGATTTTGTCGGTATGGGCTAAGCCACTAAAACCAGTACATCGAATATATTTATCGGCATGGTATGGCAAATAGACAGTGAACGTAAAGGAAATGAGTGTCATAGCCATTGGAATACTTGCAACAGGTGTATAATCCAAAAGATTACAATTGCAATACCGACCACCAAGTTATCGGAACGTTGCGGAATTAATGGAACCCTTTCAAAAGGACGTCAACCGTCAATAGCGAACATTGGTTATGGTTTTCTTTAGCATATAAAATTAATTCCGGAATAGCAAGCATGATTTACGGTTTACTGCTGACAAATTGAATTTCACAATAACAATACTTCCACACTTTTCGTTTTCAATCACAGGCATTTTTTAACTCTAACCTTATTGATTGTATACATCTCTGGGTGTATAAACACATTTTTTTTTTGTCTTTTTTTCATTTCTATAATTAAATTCCACTCCTCGTTACTATATTTACAATAAATTTTAGAATTCTTATTGACACCATTTTATTGTAGTCACTCGGTTTCTTATACTTACGGGAGTTGGTGTTGGCAATTTCGTTAATTTCATTGGGATCCAACCAGACCTTCTTTTTGCCGCAGCGCATAACAGAGGCTGCCAGCCTCTTTTGAAGTTTCAAGGAACTGTAAAAAACACAGTTTTTTAATTAAAAATTCATTGTTTTTTCATTAAATCACAGTTTATTTATGTTTTCCCCGTTCATTTCGAACAATTGGAAGATGTTTTTAACGTTTTATTTCACAAAAATCACAAAAATTCGTACCTCATGGTGTCGACTTGTAATCGTCGCTTTTCAGAAAGACAGGAAAAATTGTTGAACGGAAACAGCAGCCATTTTCGAAAAAATTTTTAATCAATCTTCGAATTCGATATGTCATTATGACTGATTCAGTGTTGTATTTAAGCTGTTACAGTGTTGTATTTATTGGTTCATGCAACAATAATTTGTATCAATCGTTTGCAAACAGTTGAATTATTTTAATACACGAAATTTCCGATTTAATGGTAAAACATTAATTAAATTAAAATAAAAAAGATTTTAAAATATTCAAATATTAGAGAATATACATTAATTTAATCGATTTTAAAAATAGGCATAGTTTCACTGCAGTAGCAGATTGTGATCGCAATCCAATCAGTATGTATCGCATAATCTCAAACAATAAGAAGTTTCTTTGTCTTCATGGCAATGGATTGGACATATATATCACCAACGGTAATAGTCCCTATAAAGGCAAAAAGAAATTCCGAAGAGTTAAGACCAATTTCAACGCATGTACAAGCTGTATTTCGACACCATAGGGCCATAATCAACCATATAAACAGGTTATGTGTTATTGTAATACAATCTGAATAGTGCTTATCTTGAAAGCATTAGATCTACACATGGGAAATTGGTATACATGAAAGATTTGGGTATCTGAAATCTATTTATATACAAAATTTCCAATATTTGATTCGAATGTAAAATCTATTCCTCCGCAAGATTGCAAAACTTGGAGCGCTTCCAATTGAGATATGAGAAATTTGTAAACATTCGTGAGTCGATGTCTTCACAAGATTTACTTGTATCCTGGGCGAGCATTAAATAGGACACTAACAAGCCCTGTCCACTGAACCAAAGAGAGGAAAATGTGCGGGGAAGGCAAACTAAAGACAAAAAATTTCCATAGATTGGATTCTGCAGTGAAACTAAAAGGGGACGTCCAGCTCATACATTGGGAAAACAGATTGATAGAAACAGCACAGGCAAGAGTTTGGCGTGAAGTGAAGAAGTTAGCATAAAAAGGAAGCCCGTTGTGCGCCTATTGCACGCTTCTTATTCAATCGAATATACATATAATAAGAACAGAATCGTAGGTCGCCGTGGTCTAGTAGGTAGTGTGTTGGCTTATTAGACGTAAAGCCAGGGTTCGAGTCCCAGGCCAGACATCAAAACAAAATACAAAAAGTATTTTTTCGGCGATTTCCTCTCAGCAGATTTCTGGCAAAAACTCTGAGAGTAAATAAAATTGCCATGAAAAGTTTCTCATAAAATCTGTCGTTCGGAGTCGACTTTAAACTATAGGTCCCGCTAATCATGTATAATATTAATACACACAACATAAGTAGTGTGAGAAACTAGGTCAATAATCCTGACTGATGGGTTCTAATGACCAATTATGTATGTATGTAAGAACAGAATTGAAGAGCTCTTACCGTATAATTATTTTCGACAGTGTTTTAGAGTTCAGATGACCAATTGCATAAATTGTGTGATTAAGTTTTGGACTTTTAAACAAACAAACAAAAAAAAAAAACAAAAAAAAAAATACGTCGAAAAACTTAAATTTGAAGCATTAATTTATAACGGGTGATTTTTTAACAGCTATAGGAAAATTTTTCAAAAAAAAAGATGCTTCAACGTTGTCTTCCAATGCGAATTGTTGATTTTGGAGTGAAGATCAGCTAGAAGCATTGCAAAAGCTACCAATGCATCCAGAAAAAGTCACAGTTTGGTGCGGTTTATGGGCTGGTGGCATCATTGGACCGTACTTCTTCAAAGATGCTGCGAATCGTAACGTAACTTTGAATGGTGAGCGCTACCGTGAGATGATATCCAACTTTTTTTTTGCCCAAGATGCGAGACCTTGACTTGCATGACATGTGGTTTCAACAAGACGGTGCCGCATGCCACACAGCACGCGTAACAATGGACTTATTGAGAGAGGAGTTCGGTGAACATTTTATATCACGTTCAGGACCGTGGAACTATGTCTATACAGGCAAGCCTGCTTCAATTGACACATTGGAAGACAAAATTGAAGCATTTATTCGTGAGATACCGGCCGAAATGTTGGAAAGGGTATGCCAAAATTGGATTAAACGGATGGACCATTTGAGGCGCAGTCACGATCAACATTTGCATGAAATAATCTTAAAACATTAAATTATATGGGCCGTACTATCGATTCAAATAAAGATTTCATGAATTTTTCTGAATTTTATGTGTTTCTTTTTGAAAAAATTTCCTATAGGTCTTAAAAAATCACCCTTTAGTTGGAAAAAGAGGAAGAAGAAAGGTCAATTAATTTACGTAATTTATCGTTAATTTGTTTAATTTTATTAAGGTTGTGCTCTCTTTGGAAGATTAACGATTTAAAAATTACGATTCATTCATTTCGTAAATTATACAACAACTAACTATTTTTCATTTATAATTTTTAATTTCTTTTTTGTATATTTTCTTCCTTTTGGTTTTACAAGTTTTTTTTATTAAATATTTTTGTATACTTTTTTTATATTTTGTTTTTTCATCATTTCTTATGTATTTTTGTTTGATATTTATTGCGTCAAGCCAAATATAATTTTTTGTTTTCTGCATTGCATTTATTTTATTTCGTAGAAATTTATATTAATTTACGTTAATGTACTATTTTATTTAGTATTTTATTTGCCTGTTTTTTATTATTGTCGTATTACGTGTTAATCACTACTTTTTTTCTTGTCTTTTTGTATATTTTTAAACTCATTTAAATTTTATGATCATCGATTGCACTTGTAGTTCATTTCAATCCTGTCATCGTTAAAAGCATGAATAACCCCTACAGTACGTTGCAATTGTTGTAGTCAATGGTTATTAATATTATTGTCGTGAAGACTGGCATACGATCTATTGGACTCTGTGAAAACTTTATAGGGTATCCTTATAATGTGCCTTCCGGCATCTACATAAATAAATAATTGATTATTACAACCCTTCAGTCAGGATTATGGACCTAGCTTCTCACACCATTTACAATGTTGCGTGCTTTAATTTTTATACATGAGTGTCGGAATCTATGGTTTAAAGTCGACTCCGAACGACAGATTTTTTGGGAAACTTTTCATGGCAATTTTAATTTTAAATCATTCAGCACTGTAACTCGAAAATGGGAATATTTCTTCTTCTTTTTTTTTTGATCTGCTGTAGGGTGTTTTACAATCGGTTATTATATGATAAAATTGTATTATTAATTCGTTAATGTTTTTTATTTTTTTTTTATTTTATTGTATTTTTTTATTTTTTGTTTTTGCTGCGATTATTCATCATCCGATTCCGTGTGTGATGCTGATGTGAAAAGGTGTGAAATGTTTAGCCTATGGTTACAATGACGTTGTTAATGTTGTTGTTTTGTTTACATTTAAAATAAATTTAAAAAAAGTTTGTTTTTCTTTGTTGTTAATGTTGCTCTTTATTTCAGTTTTAATTTCGTAAAACTTTGAACTGAAAACATGTACGAACATTCCGAGAATTAAAGTTCAAGGAACCATTTTCAAAAGGCAATTAAAACTCTCATACACTTCATATCCATATTCATATTCAGATTCATATTCATATTCATATTCAAATTCAAATTCAGAAATGTAGAAAATTTAAATCCAATTTAATGCTTCTGTTACGGCACCTTTATAAGCCCTTGTGCTATACACATACATACATAATTGGCCATTATAACCCTTCAGTCAGGATTACGACCTAGCTTCTCACAGCACTTATGCTGTGTGCGTTAATTTTATACATGAGTGGCGGGACCTACAGTTTTAAAGTCGACTCCGAACGACAGATTTTTGAGAAGCTTTTCATGGCAATTTTTAATCTCAGAGTCTTTGCCAGAAATTTGCTGAGAGGAAGTCGCCGAAGAAATATTTTTCGTTTTGATGTCTGACCTGGGATACGAACCCGGGCCTTTTGTCTAATAAGCCAACACACTACCCACTAGACCACGGCGACTTCCGTGCTATACACATTTGTGCTATACACATTTTAAAATATAGAAAAACATTGAAATCGTATTGAATTTGAATTTTTAGCGACTTTTTAACACCCCTATGCATATGTGGACCATATTTGTCTGCTCTGGCATAAAATCTCTAAAATGTAAAGACAACTAGAAGATATAGAAATCGTACCGCTATAACTTGAATTTTAAAAGGCTAAAAGTAAACCGCAGAAGATCCTCGCCCTCATTGTCCGGCACTTGGGTATTTGTGACGTAGGGTTCTAGAGCACCCAGTTCTTAATGACGGAACGTGTCTAGTCAAACCTGATTTGGATAAAATTCACATCTTCAAAAAAGTAATGGCACTAACTAGCTTTCAATACTTTGTTACCAGCATACAGAATATTTTCTCAAATTTCCTTTTTTTATTTGAAAGTACAATCCTTCCGGTTAATAATGGAAAATAATTTCATTCAAATGGCTGCCTCGGCTGGCCATGCAGTAGCCCCATTTATTCATCACCCCATTTTGTGGAGTTTCCCTTTCTATATAGAGAGCTAATCTCTAACAGATATTACTTATATAATTGGTTTTTATAACCCTTCAGTCAGGATTACAACTCAGTTTCGGATACCACTCATATTGTATGTGTTCATTTTATTAAGTTTTTGTCGGTTCCAAACGACATGTTCCAGAATCACGGGCTATTATCTAATAAGTCAACAAACGCACTACCTACTTGAGATAATCGGGAATGCCAATTTATTTATTAGCCAATGAAAGCCATATTTAATTATATCTCATTTGTTTTCATTTCTCACACTATTTATGTAGTGTGCGTTAATTTTTATACATGAGTGGCGAGAGCTACAGTTTAAAGTCAAGCCTGAACGACAGATTTCTGAGACACTTTTCATGGCAATTTTATTTCTTTTGCAGAGTTTTTGCTCTAAATCTGCTGAAAGGAAGTCGCCGAAGAAATATTTTTTTTTATATTTCGTTTAATTGGAGTTGCCTGACGTGGGTTTTGAGCCGAGGACCTCGTGTCTAATAAGCCAACACACTACCTACTAGACCATGGCGACTACCGGTTGGTGACTAATACCCGAAACAAAATCAATTTTTAATCGGAATATTATGATCTTTAACAGAGAGTTTGCTCTTGTTGTACGGAACAGGCCAGAATTTTAATAATTTTAGTGACTTTGCACAGTTTTTTTTTTATAACTTAAAAAAAAAAAATCAAAAACAATTTCTTTATCAAAATTAATTCATTAAAGTCTAAGCAATTTGTTTGGATTTTAATTAATTTATGCTTATTTTTTTTTGAGATGTTCTATATAAACAAAAAAATAGAAAGAGAATTATTAGAAAATTATGTTTTGAGGACTGTTTTGCATAAATATTAACGATAAAAAATTATTCGCTTTTTTTGATTTTTATTTTTCAATGGAAATTTGCATTGGAAATGCTATACAAACAGACGTCAATGACACAATGTCTCAATAGATGATTTCTATTTGTATTGAATTTTTTGTTTTTTTTTTAATTTTATTTAGATAATTAATGTTAGTTTTCTGAATAAGTCATAATAATAATAATGAGTCAGCTAACTTAAGTATTGTTGATATATATTTCTTTTTAATTAAATTCCTTATTTTATTTTAGTTTTCTTGGTAAAAAATAAAACATTTTTCTATTTTTGGAAGAAAAAAATGTTCCTTTAAGAAAATGGATTTTTTATTTTTACTTTGCTTTTTGATTTTTTTTTTGTCTTCAATTAAATCTGCTTAAAGGTTTAATTTTGTTGTCACAGCTTAAACATGTTGCCCCTTTGGAGTTTCAAGGTTAATGGGTTTTTACCATCGTTTCACTTTTCAAGTGCAATAAATACGTAGAATGTAAGAGAAATATTGGCCGTTTAATGAATAATATTTAATATTTGCATATTAATTATTATTATTAAAAAAAAAAAAGTCTTTTTATTTTATTTACTTTAAATTTTTTTTTATCGAAATTATTGTTTTGTGAACAAGAAAGTTTTTTGTTTGCAAAATTTCAAAAAGAAAAAAAAATTTTTTGAAAACACTTCATTCAGTTGTCAACTGAAATGATTGTTTATCTTGATTTCTTTGTTTTTTTTTTATAATTTTTTAATTGATTTTAAATCAATTGCAGATTTAAAAATGCAGCCAATAAAGTTGAAAAAAACAAAAAACAAAAAAATAAAAATAAATTTTTAGAAAAGCAAACACGGTAGTTGTACTCGTATGCCCATCAGATCATGGCTAAGATTTTTACCTCGTCTTTTTCGGCGTTTCGATCGTGTCTTAACAAAAACCCCCCAACACAGTAAAAAAACCAAATGAACACGTTTCTTCGTAATCTATAAACAAATTAGTCGGCTGAATTTAAACTTTAGCTTTATAAGTGGCTCTTGTTGTTGTTGTTGTTATTTTTTTTTATACATAAGTTGGACAAGTGCCCCTCAACATTCGTTTCAAAAAGAAATAAAGAAAGAAATGAAATGAAATAAAAATTAAAAATCATGTCAATTGAAATCAAAATGAAGAAGAAAAAAATTTATTTTTTCAGTTCTTTTTTTTTACGAATTTAAAGCCGCACTTCTTTGACTGTAAAAAAAAAAACAAAATACAAGAAAAAATACTTTAAAAAATAAAATACAAACAACAAATAAATTTAATATGAAAACAACAATAACTATTGTGGAGTATACTTATGTGTTAACCGGTTTAAATAAGCTTTTCCTACAGATTACACCGAGAGAAATAACTTTACTGGCGTCCCTATTCTACACTAACAGTTTCGTACAAATCCTGTTGGCATATCAATAACAATCGGAATTCTGGTTAATTTTTTATTTCAGTTGGCTTTCTTTCAAAATACAACAAAAAAAAAAAATTGGAATAAAATCCAATATATTGCCCTCTCTTTAAACCAGCAACCAACTTTTGAAAGGACCTTAAAAATGTTACCAACAAGGAAACAAGCCTTCCTAGTCCGTAAAGTTTTTATACAATAAAGCCGAGAATGTAAATCACACGGTTAATAAGAAGCTTCGCGTAATACTATAACAACAAGTCACGCCCAATTACTTATAAAAATAATGGAACTCATTTAGTTCAACCGATTACAGTTTAATATCCGTTGGCTCTAACACTGAAGACACTTTTAAAGTAGCTATCGAAAAGTAGCTATCGATAAGTTATTAAGCGATATATATTTATCTTAAATTAAATTGAATTAATAAAAAATATGATTTCCGGCAAAGACTCTGAGAGTAAAAATTGCCATGAAAAGCTTCTCAAAAATCTGTCGTTCAGAGTCGACTTTAAACTGTAGGTCCCACCACTTATGAATAAAATTAACGCACACAACATAAGTGGTGTGAGAAGCTAGGTCGTAATCCTGACTGAAGGGTTGTAATGGCCAATTATGTATGTATGTATGTATGTATGTATGAATAATACGTTAGAAACTCTAGTTGTTTGACTGTTTTTAGTTTTTTCATTTGCATTGAATTTAAGACTGGACTAAGAAGGGTTCTTGCTTTACACGGCCTGAATTATTTAGATATTATGTTCTCATATATCACTGCGTAATGGATAGAAATCCGGAGGCTCGGCTGATGACTCCTTTAGGGGTTGTAGTTTGGTTGAGATTTTTGTACACTCTTTCTCGACAGTTTAGCGAATTTATCGTTTTATGACAGTGAAAATTGCGATTTACATTGCTGTGGCTGTATGATAACCAAATCTTTTGGGATGGTAATGAACTGAAAGGTATGAAATTTCAAGAAGACGCTGCCACGAGCCAAATAACTTGAATGTTGACAAAGTAATTTTAATATACGTGGTTGGACATTACAAGCCTTTAGTTAGGATTATGGAGCTAGTTTCTCGCACCATTTACGTTGAGTGTGTTAATTTTATACATAAGTGGCAGGGACTACAGTTTAAAGTCGACTCCGAATGCCAGATTTTGAGAAACTCTTCATGATAATTCTATTTCTTTCGCAAAGTTTTTGTTAGAAATCTGCTGAGAGGAAGTCGTCGTACAAATATTTTTCATAACCGAGGACTTACGTCTAATAGACCAACATATTAAATACTGGACTATGGCGCCTAATTACAACTACTCCAGACGCGATTGTATTTCTTATGCAATCATAAGTTCCAAGTATTGTCTAATATATAAAATTATCTTGTCACGGTGTTAGTGGTTAAACTCCTCTGAAATGGATCGACCGATTTTCATGAAATTTTGTGTGCATATCGGGAAGGACTGAGAATCGGACAACATCTATTTTTCATATCCTTAAATGTGAAGAGGGCGTGGCAAATCGTTAAAATTGAATATTTAAGTACATATTGATCGTAGGCGAATAAAATTTTGTAGTAAGTGGGTAAGTTCGTAGACTCGATATCGACAATCCCACCAAAAATTGGCATGAAAACCCGCTCCCTTGATATGATACCCATAACTCTTAAACTACTGAACCGATTTTAACCATTCTTTTTTTGTTCGAAAGCATACTAGGTTTAGATCGTTAGAAAAATTCGATATAGCAAAAAGGAGACGTGGCAAACCTTTAAAATTGAATATTTAAGGGACATAGTAATAGTAGATTATTGCAATTTGGTGGGTACGTTCGAAGAATCGATATCGACTAAATGAGAGAGATACCTATAAGTCGGCTAATTCGATGGTTTATATCTATATATGTACATATATGACATGTATGTCTGTCAGCTTTTGTTTTGGGGCGAGTACAACAACTTCAATCTCGTCATCGCTTTATGCAGCGTATTTGCAATAAATATATAATGTAACCTGTTCTGGGCATTAAAAAAATCAATTTCTTGGGTGGGACGAAGTTTGCCCGGCCAGCTAGTAATATAACAAAAGATTCATCGAACTCCAAGCTTTATACGTTCATTATTTAACTTTGCTTTTGGGAGCCTTGGAAACCTACGAATACTTATACTGGTTGTTTAAAGAAAAACTATGCCGATACTTTAGATAATGTTTGGTGTTATGAAAGTATCTATGTATGCATGTCGAGAATGTTTAAGGCCTTAAGAAAATTATAATGGCTTTAATTGTGCATCCAAATCTAGGGATTTAATAAAACATCCTTGAGTTTCAGACATTTAACTATTAACCTACTATCTTAAATAACTTTTATTATAAATAAGTTAAACTGAATAACTGTAATGAATAACAAACATTTAATTTAAAACCGAAAACTACAGGATATTGTAACTTTGGATTCTTATTAATTATAAAAAATTTTTTTAAATAAAATTTCTAAGAACACTATCTATCACTGCTGCTTTAAAGTATCCATTACCTTAAATTAAAAAGCATGTTGAATTTCCATTAAAGAAACATGCATAGGAGGAGCTTAATTCATTGTAAGTTGTTGGCAAGTGTTGTTGATTTTTTTTCAGTGTATTTATGGCAACTGAATTGGTATATAAAGTCTAAACGAAAATCAAATTGAGCACAATATTGTTTAAACCTTTAAACGTAACAGTTAACGAAAATATTTCATATTCTTTTTAAATTTAAACTTTAAGTAAGTGATTTAATAAGAAATAAAAACCAAAAAAACCAAAAAAAAAAAATTAGAAAAAAAAAATTGTGTTAATTTTTCTCCTAATAAGACTCCTAAAAAATCCAAAAAAAACTATTTTTTTTTTCAAAATTTAATTTCTTTAAATACAACAAAAAAATAAAAAGAGAAGCAAATGACCAAACACAACTAAAAAAAAGTGAAAAGTGTGAAAAAAAAAATTAAATTTCTGTTCATAAAGAATTCAAAATGTAATCGGCTTCAATCATGATTTGCAAAATGGTCAACAAGTGGAATTTTTTTTTCTATATTTTTTAAGGAACCCAGATTAAGAAATTTTAAATTTGTTTTTTGTTTTTTGGACTTGTTAAAATTCTGCTCTCAGCTTTTCTGAACGAATGTACTTCAATTATGTTGCCCATTTTTATTTGTTAAACATTTGATAAAAATGAATGTGACTTCTTTAGACGATTAAAGTTTTTTTTCAATCCTTCATTGGGTTGATTTCTTTATGAGTTTTTTTATAAAGTCAAACAGATTTAAATCTATTCCAGCCAGTTCCAATCTTTTGCTATAAACGAACATATTCCTTTGATCGATCTTTTAAATCCTCGTTTTTATTCTTTCTTTGAAGTTACTTTCTTTCTTGGACATTTTTATGTGGGTTTTCATTCTTCCTACAAGCAGATTATAATATTAGTGGAAGGTGTAGTAAAAAGGCAACCAGTATATATTTTTTTTCATATGCCATACAGGTTATGTGTATATACATGGTTGTATTCGTTAGTTTTTTAAACCAGATAAACCACTGTCCCTATTTGCAGAAAACATCTTTTCCGGCGCATTATTCATTTGCAAACTTATTTCTCAGGGACCTACGTGATTTAAGGCACTGTCTTGCCTATACCAAACGACACTCAGAAAAATTGGCTGACCATCTATCCTTACATGGCTAGCTTTGGCTTTAACTTAGCATGTTTGTTTTCATTTTAACGTTGCTATTAGTGACTCAATTTTTATCTCCTGTCTTTATTGGTTTTAAAATCCTTTAACGGTCCACATAACAATCAATAATGAATTATGATTGCTTTCGAACAATCATAGATTAATGCCGTCTTGAGTGTGGTGAAATTTGAGCGGAATGAACAAAACTATTCAGATTTTCAGTTCCCAGGCTGGAATGTTCGCTTCTAAAAAGCTTGAAAATTTGATCCTGAAGTTCTTTCAAGCAATACTAAGTCAAATAGTAACAAAATTGAAAAGAACTTTCTTTTTTAATAGCGAATTTTATATTTCTAATACTTAATAACACGATTTAATCGTTTTAAAGACTTTTGTTAAAACAAGTTTATGGATTTCGTTTTCTATACTTCATCGAAAAAAAAAAACATTTTTTAGGTCAAATTTCTTGTTTTCAATATTAAAATGTGTTGCGAATTAAAAAAAATTTGCATCTTTACCGGAAGAATTGATTTCTTCTTGACGATCTCTTAAATCTGCTATTTTTTGTTTGTCGTCTGCTTTATTTTTTTTTTATAAATTTATGATTGCAGTTTAAAAAAAATTCCGTTGCCCATATTAGCATTTGCGAATATATTAGTCGCTTATATTATGAAGACAAGTGTAGCTCTTGAACAGTTTCAAGAACTTTTAGTTTTTGTATAAAATTAATAAATAATCAGCGTTTTGTTTAATTTGCTATTAAAAAAAAAACTAACTTTAGTATTTTGCTATTTTAATTTTTAATTAAATATTTTCAAAAACACTCGAATTTAAATTATTTACTTTTTATATTTATTTTATTTCAATTGAAGAAAAGTTTTCATTATCACGTCCAGTCAGACTTATCGCCTTCTTCTGTTAAGTTCTCCATGACTTCGATTGTAAGCATTTTAATCTGGGACAGTTTTTCTTAGGGTGTTTTGCATATAATGTCACTTGCTTGGATTTTAGCGATAAGGCCTTACAATACATACATAATTGGCCATTACAACCCTTCAGTCAGGATTACGACCTAGCTTCTCACACCACTTATGCTGTGTGCGTTAATTTTTTATACATGAGTGGCGGGACCTACAGTTTAAAGTCGACTCTGAACGACAGATTTTTGAGAAGCTTTTCATGGCAATTTTTACTCTCGGAGTCTTTGCCAGAAATCTGCTGAGAGGAATTCGCCGAAGAAATATTTTTCGCTTTGATGTCTGACCTGGGATACGAACCCGGGCCTTTCGTCTAATAAGCCAACACACTACCTACTAGACCACGGCGACCACAAGGCTTTACAATTGCTATTCAAAATTCCGATGTTTGGTTCGGTGTAAATTTGTAAGGAATTCCTGATTATGTAAAGCTTTTGATTCTGTTTTTGAAGTCGTAGAATGTTTTCGAAATGATAGATCAGAGGTAATTGAAACTTTCCATGTCTTGAAGGCAACCGCTGTATAACACAAGTACTTGGACGGTATTAGTAATTATCGCCATTATTTTCCCACAATTGTAGAGATTACACGGTGGGACAGCGAAAATACAACCGAGTAACTACTTTACATAGTCCACGTTGTTCAGTCTGTTGAGCAGAACTCAAAAATTCCTTTTTTATATTTCTCCAACTATAACCCTCCAAACTTGTTTTATTTGAACAAAAACTGTTTTTTTTACTTTACGTACAAATTTGTCCCCGATTTCCAAAATTTAAATCTTATTGGAAAGGAGCGAGATGGATCTTTAAAACGGTATACAAATATCTATTATTCAACATAATATGCTATGAGATTTGATGAGGTAAACTTTAAAAATTCGAATCTTTTTCATATTTTTTCAAGTTTGCCCATTCATAGTAGCAAACTTTAATAAAAAAAATATGGGATAAGTGATAATATTCTTAAAGTCTGTTCTCTTGTAAAGAGATTAAGTCATCATTTGATCAAATCGGACAAAAATTACTGTAGTTATTCTGTAAAGAGTCTAACTGTTGAGTGATATTTTTTATATATGTATGTCATCTCATCAAATGAACTTTTAGTTCAAAAATTTTCAGAGATTTTTGATGGATCTTGATTGTTTATCAGAAAAAGTGTTAATTTCAAGTTTGCAACAGACTTTTGAGAAGCTTTTCCGGGGTAAAATAACTATATACGAGGCCTCGTAAAAGGCAATACAATCAAGTATGTGTTTCAATAATAGTTGTCTTTAGTACTCTCTATCTGTCTCTGTATAATAGCAATGTGAACACTATAAACACAGAAAGATAAGATTTTGTTTTAAACAATCTCAATGATTTTCTATTGGAAATGGTGTAATTAAGACTACTTGTTGCAATCACCGTTATAGTTTCTATAGAAAAATTTTAAAAAATCTATTTATTTTACCGTTATTTTAGTAAATTTGTAAACGTAATATCAGCCAGCATGTGTCATTTCATGGTGTTTTACCTTTTATGGCAGTTTGCCTTTGAAATCACAACAAAAAGGCTTCATTCAGTTCGATAACTTTGTTTGAGGAAAATTTATATGCATTGCAGGTTGTCTTTTTTGTTTTAAAAATTAATAAATATTTGCAACAACAAAAACAACAACAACACTAACAAATTCATAGACATATTCAATTGATTTCAAATGAAAAAGTACCTTGATTTGCTCCCAAAAACTAAGTGTCCCAAGTCCTAAGGAAATTGTTTTTGTTTTCTTATCGTTAAAGGTTATGTAATCGATTGCATGATATTACATGCTCTAGACAACAATTTCAAAAAAAATTAAAAAAAAACAAACGTTTTATTTAATAAAAGGAAATGTTAAACATAAACAAATACACATAAACACACACACACACACACACACATATGTACACATGCTTACATAAAATTTTTAAATAAAAACCTGTCACATGTTGTTGTTGTTAATTTTACTCTCAATATGGATTTCATAACAATTTTTTTTTTTTTTGGTTTTTACATACTCATATACACGTAAATACCACTTCAACAACAACAACAACAACAAGAGTGCAAATTCCTCTTTTTTTTGTTGTTTGTTTTTAAATTATCGTTTATCGCTTTTCAGCTGGTGAATTATTTTTTTTTTTTAATTTTTGTTGTCTTAATTCCAGATATCGTGCAGTAGTTGCTTTTACAAATATGAAGACCACTTTTGCCTGTTTATTGGTTGCCGTTTGTTTGGCTATGGTCGCCTCTCAAAAGACTTACACCAACAGATTCGATAACGTTAATGTTGACGATGTGTTGAACAATAATCGCATCTTAACAAATTACATCAAGTGTCTCATGGAAAAGGGACCCTGTACACCCGAAGGACGTGAATTGAAAAGTAAGTTTCCTTTAATGCATTAATTTGAATTTGAAATTGAATTTATGAATGCATTCTTTTACAGAACTCTTACCCGATGCTTTGCAAAGCGAATGCTCCAAGTGTACCGATGTCCAGAGAAAGAACTCCCAAAAGGTGATTAACTTTTTGCGTTCCAATAAGCCCGGTGAATGGAAATTGCTTTTGGATAAATACGATCCCAATGGCAGCTACAGAGCCAAATACGAAAAACAGGGTTAAACATTCCATTACAGTTTGATCAAAACCAAAACGAATTTTAATTTAAATTAAAATTTTTTTTTTTATTTTAATTTCTATTTTTTAAAATTGTCATTTGATTTTTTCATAAAATTTTTATTAAAAAAACAAAAAAAAACCAACAAATAAACATACCAACAAAATTTTTTTAAAAGTAATTTTTCTCCACCATTTTGGTTGAAAATTTTTTGTCATGAGAGTATACGCACTGCATTTTCTTAAAAAATAATAATAAGAAGCAGAAAAGAACAATAAAAGAAACTACATAAACTATTTAGATGGTACATACTAGTATATTTATAATAAAATTATTAATAAAATATTTATAAGAATTACAATTAAAATTAGAATTAAAATTAAATTAATGAATTTAACATAAACAGCTTACTTGCTACGTTTCGCACACTTTTGCAAAATATCGCCTAAAGTTAAATGATGAACTAACAAATAGATTTTAAGATAACAATATAAAGCTAAGATTATAAATAGGCCCATAAGAATGGGCTGTAGAACAGGTACTATTTTAACATTAAATTTAATTAAGAATTGTACTATTGCTGGCAGCTCATCCAAGTCCTGTGAAAGATATAAGAAATGTTGCAATTATTAGAAGGACATCATAAGGTACAGTTAATATATAGGAATTCTAGGGAATAGTTCCAGTTTTAAACAAAAGATGATATACATATGCACATATGTGTGTATGTATTTCAGTTGAGTTAGTAGAATTGAGCCTGTGGTTCAGAGCCCAGCTTAGTCATCTTAAACAAACAACGAAATATGAAAAAAATATATCTCTCGGGTCTTCCTCTCAGTAGTCTTCTGAGAGTAAATAAAACTGCCATGAAAAGTATCTCAAAAAACACACACAACATGGGTAGTGTGATAACCTAGGTCCTAATCCTTACTAAATTGTTATAATAAATTAACACGTTGACGCTGGCCCTGTAATTTATGCTTGTCGCCTACTGGCGATTGCACTTAGTGCTTTTCGTTCTATCGTTCTATAGACAATGCAATGGTATCGTGTCAAGTTTTCTGCGAATTCTTCGTGAATTCATCTCATCCTTACTAAAGGGTGATTTTTTAGCTATTATCTTTTTGGCAACACTGGTTTAAACAACTCAATGTCAAACATCTTCAGTTTGGTCTATAATTTAACCATGAATCGTCTTACAAACGAACAAGGCCTGTCAAATCATTGAATTTTATTATCAAAATACGTGCTCTGTTAAGAAAGTCCATCGCACACTTCTTCCATTTTATGATCATTTTAATGGACCCACTGAAGCCTCTATTCGGACTATTGTGACTAAATTTCGCACGAAATTTACATTGTTGGACATTAAACCTTCAACACGCTTACGTAGAGTGCGAACTGAAGAAAATATCGCAGCTGTATCGGCCAGTGTTAATGATGACCATCAATTATCGATTCGTCGCCGTTCGCAGCAATTGGGCCTCTGTTACTCAACAACGTAGAAAATTTTGCGGAAGGATTTAGGTGTGAAGCCTTTCAAAATACAGCTGGTGCAAAAATTGAAGCCGAACGACCTACCGTAACGTAGAATTTTTGGTGAATGGGCTCTTGGAAAGTAGGCCGAAGATCCACTTCTTTATCGAAAAATGGCGTAAAGCGACAAAGCCCATTTTTGGCTCAATGGATACGTAAATAAGCAGAATTGTCGATTTTGGAGTGAAGATCAGCCAGTAGCATTGCAAAAGTTATCAATGCATCCAGAAAAAGTTACAGTTTGGTGCGGTTTATCGGCTGGCGGCATCATTGGAACGTTCTTCTTCAAAGATGCTGCGAATCGTAACGTGAGTGCTATGGTGAGCGCTACCGTGAGATGATATCTAACTTTTTTTTGCCCAAAATGCAAGAGCTTGACTTGCATGACATGTGGTTTCAACAAGACGGTGCCACATGCCACACAGCACGCGTAACAATGGATTTATTGAGAGGCGATTTCGGTGAACATTTTATTTCACGTTCGGGACCGGTCAATTGGCCGCCTAGATCGTGCGATTTAACGGCTTTAGACTATTTTTTGTGGTGCTATGTTAAAGCTCATATTTATACAGACAAGTCCGCTTCAATTGACACATTGGAAGCATTTATTCGTGAGATACCGGTCGAAATGTTGAAAAGGGTATGCCAAAATTGGATTAAACGAATGGACCATTTGAGGCGCAGTCTCGATCAACATTTGCATGAAATAATCTTCAAACGTTAAATTATATGGACCGTACTATCGATTTAAATAAAGATTTCATGCATTTTTCTGAATTTGATGTGTTTTTTTTTTTGAAAAATTTCCATATAGCTCTTAAAAAATCACCCATTATTCTGAATTTTTATTTTGAAAATAAAACAGTACTCAATTATTTCGCTAATAATTACAATTGTTATTAAAAATAAATATTTTTAATAGAGCCTAACTCTCAAGTATTCGTTTTCGGCAGTAGAAATGTTAAAGATCTAAATATTTGATGTTACGTACCGTCTAATAGCATAATCAAATGTGTACCACCGGTTGCATATGTCACCTAATGTGGAAGTTTAGTGCGGCCCACTAATGGTACGTGCCGGCTTAGATATCTTAAGTAAATAAGCAAGTGACATATTTTGGATTTAGATTATGTGAGACGCTCTTAGAACCAGAGGCACTTCAAGTCTGTCATTCTTTATGAGTGTGGGACATGAAATGTGGTGTTGACTGGCTAAAAGACATTACAAGTCTACGAAGTATCCTGAGAATATTCTAGCTATTGGAGCGTAACTAAACAGAAACTAAGTCAAAAAAGAAGTGAGTGTAAATGGAAATGGATAGGCTTTAGTGTAGTGTTAACCGTAAGGAGTAGTCCTACAAATATTTAGAGAAGATCTGTAAAAGCGATAGCAGCAAAGATAGAAAGAAGCAGGTGTGAACATAATACCTGAGCACATCAATATCAACTATAAAGAGGCTTAGGAAGGGATTGGCACTTCTAAGTATATATAGCTATAGCTTGCAAAAAGCTTGTCCCTAACCTATCTTTGGAAAATGTCTTGTAAGAGATGAGGTAATCTAAACCAGAACATTATATTGCCGATACATACATATATTTACAAAAATTTGTTCATACTTACATATTCATACCAGAAGGAAGGTACAATCATGTTACTGAACTTCTGTAGATCCTTATTAAAACCAGTCATATTAGGCATTGGTATGTTGGACTGGAATCTATATCTTTCCTCTATGGGTATACCAGTTATGGGTTCTAAAATAGCATGAGCCTCATGTTCTTCTTTATTGGGATTTAGACCCTCATAGTGATTGGTATAATTATATTCGGTATTATAAAAATGAGGAGCCGAAAATGCTGAAGGTACATCATCTGGAAAACAAACAAAAAATTATTATTTTAAAATGAAAAATTCTCTAAAATTATATTAGAAGGCTAAAAGAAAATACTTACTAAACAAACACTTGGAGACATCGAAGAAACCTTGAGGCAATTTTATACCCATTGAATAATCCAAACAGCCGCTAGTCTCATTCGTATCACCAATGGTATAACGATACGATTTAAGACCCATAAACTCTACAATTTTATCGTATTTCAGTTTCAGAGTGCGACAACTTTCAATGGCCACAATATCGAAATCACGGCCTGGCTCAAGGAATGGCGGAAATAAGGAATTATCATAGGCATTATCAAACTTAATGGGACAGTATGCATTCGGATTCTCCGAGCGCTTTAACTGTGACGTTCTCTCTGCAAAATGGGTTTTATTATTCAAAGTGTTGACGCGAAAGAAATCCCTAACGCCATTATCCATGCCAATGCGTACATTATACTCTTCCTGCTTTTCGCGTAAAGCCTGGTTTCATAAAAAAAAATTTAGAAAATAATTAAAAAAAAGTAATTAATTTAAAAAAAACTAAAACAAAAATAATAAAAACAATAAAAAAATTGGGTAGACTATCGTTTGACGTCAAGCTAAGTGGTATGTTTTCTAAATTTCACTTGATAGAGTAATTAATGCGAAATTTATTATTCAGACGAGATAAGCTAATAAGATAATTAGAAAAGGTGATACATATTTCGAGATTTTTAAATAAAATACAATAAATAAACAATTAATATAAGCAATTTTATAAAAATAAAGAAATTAGTATGTCTGGAGCACAGACGATAAACATAGTTTATGGCGCATTGTTTTCTTAAGACTTATAATTTCAAGAAAATTTTAGATTTTTCGGAATCTAGTATAACTTCCAATGGGAAAGCAGAGAGTTTACTGGTCCTTCTATGCACTATAGTTTCTCTAATCGTATATTTTAAGACCGTCCTCAAGGATGAACTATCAAAATGCAGTGCCCTGTCAACTCTCACAGTCATAGACTTTGGCTGATAGTCCTGTTAGAAGACACTGCAACTTCTCCGGCAGTCTTATCGAGTGAGCTAAACAGTAAATACTATGAAGATAACAATTCTTATCGACTAAGTCCATCCAAAAGACGATTTAATTAATGTGATTTTAAAAAATTCTTCACTCATCTTTTGAATATAATTCCGTAAAAATGTTTCTTTAGAATTTTTAAATTTTAAATAAATAACTCTACAATTGTGCCGTTTAAACACTTTTAATCGCCACTGTAACCGCAATTAATCATTGTATCGACAAAATATTAAGAAACAAATTCGTTACAAGCGAAAAACAATGTTTTTTTGTTCTTCATATTCATTCTCATTGTCATTTTACAGATTTGTTTTGTGTGCATACATACTTACATTGTATAGCATTCCGCAATTGGCCTGTACATTTGGCAAGTAACTGGACAGTGTATTCAAGGCTGGCATTGTAAATTCCCACAAGAAGTAATAGATCGATTTGTTCAAAAACATCGATTCATGAATTGTAATCGCATTGAAGGCATGTCTCACCCAAAATACCCAGTCATGGAGTTTTGCAGCAGCGCCCAATAGAACCAAGTTGGGCAGAATGATTGTCTGATTGAGAATGTCTGGCGAACAACTTGATTCGGGATCAAAGGCGGCATAGTCGTAGCGTATCTTGCGATACGTTAACGTTTCATGCGTTTGATGTAAAACTTCATTGCGGCCCTTTAGTTTATACACAATCGGACCGACTTGTTGCAATTTTAAGCGGGTATCAGTGCCGTTAAGGAATTCTTCTGAATTGGTGACATTGAAGAGATAAAGATTCAAGCGTCCATATGGCGATGTAATCCAATTGGCCTGTGATGGCATGCCGCTACGGAAGCGTACATGCTCTTTAGCCAATTCCCATTGATAGTTGACATTGAGAGATATCAGAAATAAAAGGGCAGCCGTTGTACCCACAATGCTTAGCGTCACTAGTTTGCCTATAGTGTTGCACAGAGAAGAGAAAAAGAAATTTCAATTTAATTTCCAAAATTCTAACTTTCGTCTGCTATTAAACATAGAACAGTTATACGATAATATAGTTAGTGATAGTGATAGTGATAGAGAAAGGAAACTAACACATGTAGCATTTCCGTCCAGACATGTTGATCTCGTTTTGATTACAACCGCAAGATCACTTGATTTTTATTTTGTTTTTTGGTTTTTTTTTTTTGCAAATTTTTTATTATTTTTTTGTTTACGTATGCTTTTATTCTTAAATTTTTCTTCTGTTTTGAAAACTTTTTCTGTTTCAATAAATATTTTTAATAAATTTTTATAAATTTTAATATAAGCCGGCTTATTTGTAGCATTAAAGTAGCGTTCAGGCGCTTAGAGTCGGGAACGTTATTTGTTTTAGGACGCGTTAAACACAACTAAAGGTATTGGACTCAGTTAAAGAATAATTTTAATTCATATTTAATGTCCATATCTGTTGAGAATTGAATTAAAAAAAAAAATAATTTCATTTCATTTTTTCTTAACGGAAAAAAACAACAACAAACATAAGTTGTTCTCTTATCATCCGATGTTTAGGTCCCTTCTTTTAAGCAGCGTCAAATATACACTCGAAAAATGTATTGACAATTTTATTTTCGAAACGATTTAAAATGAAAAATGGAATGTAAGATGGGGTTATGTAAGGTTTACGCTAATATTAGTACCTTGAAGCCACCGCAGTATAGTAGCCTTTCTCTCAGCATCTTTCTTGGAAAAACTCTGTAAATAAAAGGTAGTGTAAGAAACGAGGTTGTAAACCTGACTAGAGAATTGGGAGGATCAATTACACCAGAAAAAAGGATGATGTGATCTTGACTGCAACTGCTTTGTTTTTATACGTCCAACAGCAGACTCTTGAAAGCGGAGATGAGCAAATGTGCTCAGTAATACTTGAAATGTTGACAGTGGCATACTGTGCCAGTACTCTGAATTGAAAAAATGTGCACAAGTAGTCCAAAATATTCACAGAAAATGAAAATGTTGAAAAAGTGAAGCAAATTGCCATGGAGAATCGTCTCATCACAATTAGAGAAGTTGCTGAGTATGTCGGCATATCGCTTGGCTTATGTCAATTGGCCATTTTCTGGGTTTCTGGGTTTTAAAGCACGTGTCACCGATCATGATCTCCACTTTGGTTGCTGAAAAATACTGAGCTATGGAAGAACTTTGCTTTATTGTCAAAATTTCCTATGGATGTATACAAGACTCGAAAGAGTCCTTCGCTTCCCTGAGTTACAGTGTTTTCATTGCCCGGGTTCACCCAAAAATTATAATAATAACTGCGTTCATAACTTCGTTTTCGTGATTATGTTTCCTTATACCCAAAATTGCATTATTTTCGAGAGTGTTTTTTTTTACTAACATTTTGCTGTGAGTTGGTAATGGCATGGCCGGTCGATCTCTACGATTCTCTGCAGTTCTAAATTGTCGTCTTATCACCCATTGAACCGCATTTCATTTCTTATCATTTCAGTTTAAACGAAATGAATACAACAACAACAACGACAACAACATCAGCAACATACAAAAAATTGTTTTAGACTTTCTTCAATTTGTTGTACAACAACAACATTAAACTATCGATGTATTGTATTGTATTTCATCATTATCATCTTTGTAGTTGTAGTTGTAATTGTAATTTTAGTATTGTACTGAAGGACTGATAGAATCTCTCAATGATGATGATGGTGACGATGACGACTTGTTGTTTCTATTGTTATTGTTGTTAAATGTTTTGCTTTACACTTGAAACAGAATTTTGAAAATATTTATGAACGAATAATACGCAAACTTAAGCGAGATTATGTTTTAAAATATGAATTATCAGTTACAACAACAACAACAACAAGAACAAGTGTAAAGAATAAAAATAAAATCAGCAACATTTGGATGACCGAAGTGTCTGGCACTCAAACATATCACGGCTTCATGCAAAAACAACAAGAAGAAAGGAAAAAAATTCAAAAAAAAAAGAAAAAATGGAATCAAATAAATAGCAAATCAGCTCAGACACAACAACAATAACAATTGTTATAATTATGCGTGAGTAAAATATAATCCAAAGTGGGTGTGTAATAAATCAAATGAAACTAATAGACAAAACGACATCCTAAATACCCTTCATAGGAGGGAACGTAAGCATTAGATTCCAAACTACAAGCGGTGTGAATGGTAATTGGAGTGTACCCAAAGCACATTCAGTTGTGTCGTTTTTCTTTCTATACGTGATAACAACTCTCTGATGGCTTTCGAACCCCTACACTCACCGCCTAGCACACTCTTTACTAGACAATCGGATCACTCATTTGACTTGATAGTCCAATTAAAACTGAAGATCGAATTAAAATCTCTTTAATATGGTTTAAGGAGTTTATTTTTAATTCTTTCAAATAGTAGGGCTTTGTTACAGTCACGCTTGATCAAGAAGAATTTTAGTTGTTATTATTGGGAAGTACAGATCATTAATTTTTAATTGTCAGTTTAATTGCATGTCTGGCACTTTTGATTTTTATATTGCAATAATTCTTAATCGATTAGATTAAGCCTATTTTCCTGGTTGTAAATAATTAGCAAATATGTACATACATATGTACATACGTGTATATATATGGTTATATTTATAAAGATTATCTTGTGGTCACTGGGGAAGTACAGATCGCTATTGTCAGTTTAGCATCAAGCCTGGAAAGCGAAAATTAAAACGCATTTTGCAGGATGTTTAACTAATTAGTTTGTCATTTATGGTTTAGAAAGATATTGAAGAAAATGATTTTTTTTAATATTAAACATTCTTTACATTCATTCGAATGTATACTGTCGGCAATTTAACTGAAGCAATATCCATAAAGTTACAAATTTGAGATACACTGGGCCCCAAAAAATTAGTAAACGCCACTGAAATAATTCATATTCTTAGGATAGCGAGAAAAGTAAATGAGAATAGTGGAATAAATATCCAAAAATAAAACATACATAATTGGCCATTACAACCCTTCAGTCAGGATTACGACCTAGCTTCTCACACCACTTATGTTGTGTGCGTTAATTTTATACATGAGTGGCGGGACCTACAGTTTAAAGTCGACTCCGAACGACAGATTTTTGAGAAGCTTTTCATGGCAATTTTTACTCTCAGAGTCTTCGGCAGAAATCTGCTGAGAGGAAGTCGACGAAGAAATATTTTTACCTGGGATTCGAACCCGGGCCTTTTGTCTAATAAGCCAACACACTACCCACTAGATCACGGCGACTTTAAAACGTTTATTTATTACTTAGAAAATGTTAGAACAAAAACAAAATTATTATATTATAGAAAATTTAAAATTATAGAGAGTTCTGACTCACTTACGACGCTAATTGTAGGTAATGAAAAATTGGCTTCCATTATGATCATGTCAGACCACACGTAATATCGTCGGTGACTTGCCTATAACTGCGACATCTTGCTTGTTAGATTCTTATTAACCCACTTAATGGCATGAACCGGGCATGAGAAAATGTTTGCTTGCCGAATAGCAAAAAATACTGATCACCTACAAGTATTCTTTTCAAATATTGTGTCAACAATATCTCAAGAAATTGAATCTGTAGATATGGGTTTAGATATCCCCCAGAGTTTACTCCAATAAACCAGAACTAATTGAAAATATGAAAGACAATATTCGGCTTAAAATTTTTTGTAATTCTTGGAAGTTTTGTTTTATCATCTGATATCGAAGTCGCCGCTGTCTAGTAGATAGTTTGTTGTTATTAGACGTAAGACGACGGTTTTAAACCTCACAAAAATATGAAAATATTTCTTTGGCGACTTCCTTTCAGCAGATTTCTGTCAAAAACTATGCGAAAGAAATAAAATTAGCATGAAAAGTTTCTCAAAAATCTGAATTTCGAAGTCGATTTTAAACTGTAGCAACCGTTACTTATGTATAACATTAAAGTTGGAGGTCCACGCCACGCGTTTTCGCGTCAAAGCGTTGCACGCATTTCATACCTTCTTCGCATTCTACGCTTCAAGTTACATGGAACGTTTTTTACGCGCCAATGTTTGTTTTGATCAGCTGTTAACAAAATAAAAACATTTGATTGAAAATACTCGAATAAAACATTTCGTACAAGAGCGGCAAATGAAATTGAAAATTTTAAAGAATTTATAGAATTAATTGAGTTTGTTAATATAATAGTTTGTGCCACAAGGGTGTACAATAGAAGAAACGACGATTTTGGGTGTGTCCTTTGTATGTGTCGGGATTTTTTGGCGCCACTTTCCTAAAGTTAAAACAAAATAAAACAAAACAACTTGTCAAAATCAGCTATTTGTACGCGCGCCGCTTTTTAAGCCTACAAAAGTAGAAAGTAGATCTACTTTTCGCGTCCTACGCTTTTGTGTGTGTAACTTGCACCTCATTAATTCTACTTTTTTGACAGCCACGTAGAATGCGATAACGCTTAACACACACAATATCGGGTGGTGTGAGAAGGTAGGTGGTAATCCTGATTGAATTATGTATGTACATAAGCGAGTATGATCCAATTTGTCTGTTAGTATAACGGAAGATCTGTTAAAAAATCAAATTTTTGTTGTTTTGTTTGTTTATAAATGTTATGCCCGGAAAAAGTATGCTTTTGCCAATAATTTTTTTGGTCACACCCTGTTTTTTTTTTACAGTAAAAATTTACTAAAGTTTTCGTTATCGTGTATTTATGTTCGTTTGAAAGCTAACGGTTTTTCCTTTATATTCATTTGAAATTCAAACTGCATTTGAAAACTTAATGTGGAAAAAGAAATGAATTTCAGTTTTTTGTTTTCTCTTTGTACATATTATTTTAAGCCAGATTTTTTTTATTTTTTGTATAAAATTTAATATTGTATTGTTGCCATTGTTGATGGCTTTGTTTTATATTTATTTTTATATTTTATTTACTTTAAAACACCAAGAGGTCCATTTAGACCATAAATAACTCAATTATGCAGTCAGATTAATGTATAATGAAGTGGGCATGAGAGTATGTAGCATTCTTTGAAAAAAGAAAATAAAAATCTTTTAATTTTTTTATTTTTTAATTTGTTTTGCTTGCTTGTACGTTTGCATTTGAATAAAAGCAATTAAAAAATTTAAATGATAATTAAATTAAATTGAAATTATTCCAGTCTAGACCTATAAAGAGATGATAATAATAGGCATATACGGTACAAGTACTTGCACTCAAATGACAACTGATCTTGAACGATTTCTTCTCGGAAAAAATAACATAACAAAATAGCTTTTTGATTAAAAAAAAATCTAGAAATCTTAAATAGTTGCAATAAAAACAAACAAACGAAAAAAGAAAAAAAAAAATCCAGACAAAGACCTAATCACCTTGAAATTTAATTTAAATTTTTTAAATAAAGCCCCTCTGCAAAATTTATGATTAATTAAAGTGCGATAAAGAAATCAAATGAGATTCATTTATAAATTAAACACCAAAAATAAAGAAATTGATAATAATATGTACTTACTTGCTGGCTTATGTTGCAGAAGAGTACGTTAAGGTTGCTATAACCTTCTCTCTCCCTACACAAGCTTAGCTTAAATAATGGCTTCAAAACAATGCAGCATTTCCTACTGTACTAAAAAGAAACAAAAAGAAAAACAAAAATTCACTTTAGTGATCCGATCTGATCTGATCTGATGTTTAGTGTACTATAAAGTGCTTATTTCGAAAGCAAAAAAAAAAAACAAGAAAAAAAATCAAGAAAACATGGCGCAATTATAATCGTTTTTTCCCCATTTTAATTACAAGATTTTTAATTAATTGTAGACAATATTAACATCAATTACAATTAAACGAACTTATTATTTATGTACAGGTTGCGATAGTTTTTTTTTTTGCTCAAATACAAATCGTTTTATTTAATCGTTAAATATTTAATCAACAGCGTTATCACTTAAATCTACTCTAGGAGCTATAGAAGAGTAAATATTGATAGGAAAAGCACTCAAACTAAACAATACTGCGTTGCACTTAATAGGTCAGGCGTTCTAAACAACATCAGTTTTATTTGACAGAAAAACTGATTAAAAATGTTTAATTATTAGGAATCAAATAAAGCAAAACAATCAATTGAAGCATCCAACAAATTTTTATTATTTTAAAAATGGGATCTTCAATGTCAATAAAGCCGGAATTATAATAGAAAAACTGAAAAACAAATAAAAAATTTCTAAACTAGAACAGTTTCGTTAGTCGATCAAATAAAGGTGACATGAAATACTTACTTTAAGTAAATGTTTGCATTGTATATACAGACATAAATATGCCAAGGTCGCAATACATTATTTTATTTCTAAAGTTTATTGAGCACAATAAAAATTATAGTAAAAACGAAACCCATTCTATTACGCTTACACCATACAGGTTAGCAGATTAAGTAAGGTACTGTGACTACATATAACAACACGTGATGTGTCCTCTAAGGCCTATCATGTTACCTCGTTTCATTAAATAAAAAGATAACAATGTACGCAATTTAAAAGAGTCCTCCATTCAAAACTACCCATACTAAGTCTGCAGGTAATGTCCCTTATCCTAAATTCAGAACAGGACCACAGTAATCCCGCATGCCCTCTCACGATTGTGAGATGGACTCTTTCTTCTCTACCCATTCGCAATTTCTACAGAAATTATGCGACAGTGCAACAGCTATGAAGAGCATGCCTCCATATTAAACAGTGTCTCGTGAGGATAATCACAGCATAATATGACCTGAGGGAACACAATTACTTGTATTCCTTCGAAATGTTTAAATATTGACGATTAATTATTTAGATGTAAGGATCACTGCCTACTAATTATGGTTTGATTACTGTTTCCGCCTGCCAAACAGAATTCGAACGTGACTGTTTTCTCGCAACGTTGTCGTATGAAAGTTTCCATTATCAGTTGATTCGATTTTGTAGCAATTTAATAGCGATATACATACCTACATATGAAAATTCCTTCCATGCGATCACGTTGGTGAAACTCTTATTTTATTAATTGAACATTTTTTCTCCTTAGGTGTTCAAATCTTTTACCATATTTTGTTAAAATCTATCAATCAGAATGTTGATCTGAATTCAGATTAGCTTTCCAAGCAAACTTCTTCGTCATGTCAATTTCACCGACTGAGGGCATCGTATTCCATGTAAACTCCAAAAAAAAACGAATATTTTTCCGGCATTATCTGTGCGCTTCAGTGATGTGTGCCCAATTCAGCTTCATTTTTATAATCTCTTCTTCAGGGCAGTGGGTATTTGTGTGAACCTTCTTATTTCTGGAAGTTCTACATAGGAAATCTAGTCCAGAATATTCTGTTTTTATTTACCGATTGATGACAACGTAAAGTTTGTTCGTTGCTTTCACTGATACTAGCCAAGTATCGCATCTGTTAGGGATTTCAGACTTAACATTATGTAAAGCCCTCTAAGGATCTTATGTAGAGCCCTTTAAATAAATTTTTTAAAGATATTTTCTTTTTTTGAATCTACAAAGTTAAAAATAACACACTTTGCTGGAACACTCTGTTTAGAAATTAAGAAAATCACAGATTTAAACGATTGATTTTTATCTTTTGCCTATTAAAATGACCGCCATACTTGGAAAATAATTTTCAATAGAAATTCTCAATAAAAATATAAAAATAGCAAAATAAATAGGAAAAATGAGTGTAATATCGATATTGTTATCGATATAGAATGTTTGTATGAACAGCCATGGCCATAATAATAATGACGATGAAGATGGCTAAAGGGGGGACTAGAGGATCACAATGTTTTTTAATATTCAAAGGGTGTTGAAAGTCATAAGCGAATATTTTATTGATGATGCCTTTCGCGTTTTAAGTCATATTATGATTACAAATTGCTAATTTGTTACTTTTATTGTTGTTGTTGTTGTTCTTTTTTTTATTGTATTGTCCATATACATATAGTACATACAATTAAATGTGAAAGAAGAAAAAAAACAGAAAATGATTTAATGCCATAAAGAAAAATATTCAATTCAAATATTGAATTTCTTTAAAAATTGAAAAAAAAAAAACAAATGCTATTGCAAATATACGGGTGGTATTATTCTTGGCTTTTTTATTCATTGCATTGTTATGCGAAAACAACAACAATAACAATAAAAAAAAAATAACTCAATGACTCAGTTTGTCATACAAAAACAAACACATTCAACATATTTTCCATTTAAAATAAATTTATTTATTTTTTTTATTTATTTTATTTGAAACTATTTAATACGAAACTAAGATAATAAAACAATAAAACGAAATTGTTGCAATCGATAGCAGGCAGGCAGGCAGGCAGGCAGGCAGTAGTAGTATTTCAATAAAAAGGAAACAAAAACACTAACAAACCTTAACTACATACTACTACTACTCATTCATACGCAACATACTACATACATATGACATACGTAGACGTTTTGAAAAACGTGTTTTCAAATGAACTTAGATAATCTCTAATCAAAGAGAGACAAAAACTAAAACAATCATCGATAGATAACCTCTTTACTTAATTATTTAAAACCTCCAAACTCCATTCTCTGTCTGCATGTTATGATGTTGTCGGCGTGTGTGTGTGTGTGTGTTAACGTTGTCGTTGTCGCTATTGTATGTTTATCAATGAATTACCAACAATGAGAGTGAATCGGTTTTTTATTTTATTATCGATTACATGTCTTTGCTTTGCGTAAATGCATTTACAAATACACGCGTGAGTGCATGTGTGCGTATGTGTGTTTTTGACAGGTTCTTATTGGTAATGCATTCAAGTAAACATGTTTTAATTATTTATACAGACTGATTAAAATAAAAAAAAACAATAACAATAACAAAAACTTTATATTTAAGAGAGAAAATAAAGTTTCTCAATTTCTATACATACGTTTACGCACATTCCAATCAATGTAGTGTTGCTCGCATATCCACAGTAATTTACTCCCCATAAAGAGAGAGCCAGTCAACAGCATATGATAGTCGTTGTATAATTATTTTAGCAGAGCTTTTAGAGTAACTGATATCATGGATATCATGTCACTCAGGGAAAAAATGTTCGTAAATAAGAAGCAGTTGAAAAAAACTTTCCATCACGTCAGGTTTTCGTTTTTGGCCATTTTTGAAAAATTATAGAGTTAAACACTGACGTGCTGGTACTATTGCTATTATCAGAAATTGGCAATTGATCTTTGCTTTTTATATTTGGGCCTAAAGTCAATGCCTAAAGTAAGGGGTGAGTTTATGTCAAGGGTTGCAAAAGAAAAAGAAACACATTACGGAGGTCCTTAAAAATTAATCAGATTTACTGGAAAACGTTAGGTTAGGCTAGGTTGTCACAGCTGACAAATACAGTACCCTGAGGTCGAATTGACCAATTGTTCAACGCCCTAGATTCTTATACCACTCGTGTTATATGCGTTAATTTTATACATGAGTGGCAGGACCCTACACTTTAATGACAGATTTTTTTTTTTTGAGAATCTTTCCATGTCAATTTTTACCTTCTGAGTTTTTGCCAGAAATCTGCGGAGAGGAAGTCGCCGAAGAAATATTTTCATATTTTCGTTTTGATGTCTGGCCTGGGATTCGAACTCGGGCCTTTCGTCTAATAAGCCAACACACTACGTTCTAGACCATGGCGACTTCAACTATTTGAAAATACTACTCAGGGGTTTTTCGGATCGTTGATTACAGATCTTCATTCAGATTTAAAAAATTCAAAATAGTGGATTCAATATGGTGATCAAGGTTTATTGAATTCGCCATTTTGGATTTTTTAAAACGTTATTTTTAGGGCTTTCAACCACCTTTTTCTCGAAAACCTAACGTGATGGAAAGTATTAGAACCCAGATTTGCGTTCAGCGCATAAAATGCCTTCGGAAACACATAGAGCCATCTTATTTGCAGAAAAAGTGCAGGGCTGTGTTATTGATCATTTAGACAGAATTACGACCTAGTTTCTCACACCACTTACGTTGTGTGCGTTAATGCGGAGCCTACAGTTTAAAGGCGACTCCGAACGACAGGTTTTTGAGAAATTTTTCATGGCAATTGTTTATTTACTCTCCGAATTTTTGCCAGAAATCTGCTGAGAGGAAGTTGCCGAAGAAATATTTTTTTTAGTTTCATTTTGATGTCTGGTCTTTAACCGAGGCCATACGTCTAATAAGCCAACACACTACCTACTAGACCACGGCGACCTTGTGTTTGCATAATGAAAATTTATCATAATTTATTATCAATTAAGGCGCCGACGTAAGACCATGGGTATATAAAGCTCTAATTCGGCATGATAATGCCAATAAAAAATCAAAAAATCGAATTGGAAAAGGCAAAACTTCCATAGCGAATCCATTTCCTAGGAAGTGGTGATGGTAGCAACAGGTCAGTAAGTTTTGTTAATGGAAATAGATATCTGCACACGGGATGAGAATTAAAGCAATGGAATTTTTTTTGCTCTACCATTAAGGTACATTGGCTAAGGTGGTAAAAAGCACACTACGCATGTAAAATTCTTCAGAGAGGAGATTCTGAGCGAACTCATTAAATTTTGGGAAGCAAAATGTACAGCCTATTGTTTTTTCTATTGGTTCACCTGTTACATTGGATCAATCATACGAAAGAAGGTGTTAATATCTACTGATTTCCTATTATCATAAAGCAGTTGACAAACTGAATTGCAACGTTTCATTTTATAATGAACATTTTTCGTTGAGCGTTTAACTTTGATTGTGTATGATGCATGCGTGTGTGCTTTGATTTCATTAGATCGCACTCTCTCTCGCTCTCAATTTCTCACTAAAATCTCAGATCGTAGTTATTTTTTGTTTTTTTTTTTATAAAAAAAGCTTTTCTTATGTTGTTAATGTAGTTGTTGTTGCTATTCTTGGCTCGCTTACAAACAGGCTGGCTGGCTGGTTGTTTGTTAATATGTTGGCTTGGCCCCATACACACTACCTGTTTAGTGGGTTTAAGCCAAGCTTAAACGCAACAAAACCAGCTATAAGCCAACAACATATTAACAGCAACGATATCTCAGTTTCGATAATAGCAACAGCAACAACAATAATAAGAAAAAAAAAAAGTAAAGCATTCAGCCAAACTTACGGGGCTAAAACAAACGACAATAACGCGACGAGACGAGACTTGGCTTGAAACAAAATTTCTTGTCTTCAGTTTTTCATAGACGTTGCTGGCGTGAATAACTGAAATTGAATTGAAAAATAAATTTGAAAACAAAAAAAATTAAAAATAAAACACAAAAAATTAAAACAAATTCACACTGAAGAGAAACGACGTATATAATATAAAATAATAACAACAACAACAACAACAATACCAAAGTGCGCTTAAAACGAAAAGAAAAAAAAAATCAAATAGAAAAACAACAAAAAGTAACATAAAATAGACTGAAGAGAGTGAAATTACGGGCTTAAAAAATTTTTTTTTTAAATTTTTTAATTCTTTTTTTCTTACAATATTCGAAAAGGAATTTGTTGTTGTGGTTTCAACAAAGAAAAATCCAAGAAAAGAAAATACATTTACACGTACATAGCAGAAAAAAAGTACAAAAAAATTAAGCAATATTAAGAATTGAGAATAAAAAAAAAGAAAATTTTAATACAAATACGACAACAACCACAACCACAACGAAAATAATTGAAAATCCAACATTTAATTTAATTAATTAAAAGTGTTTAGAAAAATTAAAAAAAAAAAAAAAAAAAAAAATTCAAATTCTAATTGAAAATTCTATTCGAATACCCTTCACTCCTCCCCCAACACTCGACAACGAATAGCTGAAATCAACCAAAAACAAAGTAAGAAAACAACGAGTAAAAGTAACAAAATTAAATAAATTTTCAAAGATTTTCCTTAAATAAGTTATCTTTTAAGAAGATAAAAAAAATGATCTGTTGTTGCAAGTTATTTGGTTGCAAGTAACGTATCGAATTGTCTGTACTTGTCTATGTACACTTTTGTAATCGTATGCACCTTAATGAGTCCGTTTGGCTGACAGTCTAATTGTCTAAATGGTTGAATGAATAATTTAAGTGAATAACGATTAACCACTTAGACAATATGGTTTTGATTATTGTAAAGATTGTTTCCTTTCCTTTACATTTTCTAGCAACAATTTCATTGACAGAACTTTTAAGGAATGCAATTTTATTTTCGTTTGATTTCTTTAAAGCAACAGGAGTAAATTTTCTATTGTAACAACAAGTGCACATTCAAATGCAATGGTCATTATAAGCCTTTAGTCAGGATTATTACCTAATTACTCACACAATATCCTGGTGGATGTGTTCACTTATTCCATGAGTGGCAAGACCTTCAGTTTAAAATCGTTTTTTTGAGAAACTTTTTGTGGCAGTTTTGTTTTATTCTCAAAGGTTTTGACAGAAGAAAAACTTTTTGCGTTTTTTCAAGTTTCTCAAAAAAAGTCTTTCGTTCAGAATCGACTTTAAACTGCAGGTCCCGCCACTCATGGATTAAATCAACACATGCAACAGGATATGGTGTGAGTAATTAGGTAATAATTCTGACTAAAGGATTGTAATGACCACTCATGCATAAAATTAACACGCCCAACATGAGTGTTATCCTGACTAAACGGTTGTAATGACCAATTAAGTTAGAAAGATATCTCAACTGGATTTAAATGCTCATGTATAAATGAGACTTTAATTTAAAAAAAACATGTTTTTCTAAGGAAATTAAACCGTTTTCAATAAACTGGAAAAAAAATGTAGCAAAAGGATATAAATATCGATTATTGAAAAAGAAATTGATACTCGTAATACCCTATACATGTTATTTAGCACACTAATTTTATTAGGAAATGCAATTTGCATTTTTTTTTTAAATTGAATAAAATTTAAAATTTTTCTTTTTAAATTTGAAGCACAGAATTTTTTACTGAGCAAAATTCACGTTTATGCACAGAAAATATTCCATAATACGATACTATATTGTACATATTTTATCGGTTTTTTTTTTGTTTCTTTTAAATATTAAAAATTCTTGTCAAATAATTAAAGTAACAAAAAAAAAATTATTTAAGTTTATACATTTAATTAAAAAAAATTCCATGATTGTTCATTATCTATTTCTTAAATTCATTCAATTTAAAGGAATAATTAACTTAAAAATTAAATTAAAAAAAAAATAATTTGTTTAATATTTTGAATTCTAAGTGTCATTGAATATGTACAAACATGTTTAGTTTTATTATTATTATTAAAAACAAAATTGTATATAGAAACGTTGTATTATCATTAATAATATAATTACCTTCAAAGGTCAATTGAAATTACTAACTTAAGGTTAACTGGGTTGCACTTCAATTGCTGGCAACATATTAAATGGGCTGGTGATTAAATTTATTACCCGGAATAAACTGGTTTTTATAAGGCTTAAAAGTATTATTGTTGTTTAAAAAATAATTAAAAAGGTTTGAGAGTTTTCCTAAACAGTTAATACCTTTAAGGGTCTGGCCCTTTTGCCGTGTATCACTCTACTCAATATCTATTCTGTTTTTGTTTTTGTTTTTGTTTGCCTGTGCAGTCAGTTTTCTTATCTTATTTTTCTTAATTTTTGTGTTTTTTTTTTTAGTTTTATGCTGCAGTTTGTCTTCTTTTCAGTGGATTTTACATTTCAAACGTTGATTGCAATAGTTTTGAATGTATTCTGTTATTTTCTTAATCTATTTTGTTTTAATATTTTTTTTCTCAAGTTTGTTTTTTCATTAAATTTCAATTTAATTAAGAAAAAAATAAACAAAAGTAGACAAAAATAAAGAAAGAAACCACAAAAATTAGACAAAAACTCAACAGCCATCAAAGAAAAATCCACACACACACTTATACAGCAAACAACAGGTATTTTATGTTTTTTTTTGATTTTATTTTAGGTCTTGCTTGATCGATGTTCAAATGTTTAAGTATGAGAGATTTTCATGAGTATAACCAAACATATACACACACACAGGCAGATAAGAAAATGAGTGGAAGTGCTAATAAATGTTTAGTTTAGCAATGCTGCTTGCTTGCTTGCTGCTTACTTGTAATTGCCATGCTTTCTATGTATGGGAGTAAAAATAAAAGTTTTTTTCTTCTTCTTGTATTTTCGCTCCTTTCTCCAAGACTCTTTCTCTTTCCAAATTACAGGCATTTAGTTTAGTGCTTAGTGTTGTTAAAGCTGTTGTAATTGTTGTTGTTGTTGCTGCTTAAACAGCCATTGAACATAATTATCAGTGTTAAAAAAAGAAATGAAGAGAAAACAATAATAAACACAACACAACACAACACTTTCATAAATATTGCATGAAAACAATAGCAGCAGCAACAGCAATAGCAATAGCATAGAAAAGGTGTGTTGTTTTTTGTTTTATTTTCAAAACAAAGGGTTTTAAGAGAGAAATTACAAAAGAAATGTTTAATAAAATGCAATCAACAACAATAACAACTATAAATGCATCTGTATAACAAAGTATGTAATGTTGTTGAGTGGTGTTGTGTTGTGTTTTCATTTTAACACTCTGTTTATACATAATTTTACAGTGACAAACATTTCAACACGCTGTTTAACATAATGTGAGTCAATGTGTTTCATACTGTTTATATACTATTTTCCCCATGGGGAGTAAAGGGGGTTAATAGTTAATTTATCTTCAAGTGTACGTTTTTGTTTATCAAAAATACCACACAATGTATTACAAAGTGTTTTTTTTTTTGTTGTTTTAGGAATGCATTCAAAACAGATTTTTAAATAGAAAAAAAAAAAAAAAAAATAAATAAAAAACAGAAAAAGTAAAAGAAATAAGAAAATAATGAAAGAAACATTTTATCATTGTTCTGAAATGTTTTCAGTTGCATTTTTAAAAAGTAAAATACCAGTAACAGCATTGACGTTAATGAGATATTTAAGATGTTTTACCGTTTTAGTCATGTCTGTCTGTTTTGTTATTTTTTTTTTTAAATATCAACATAAAAAGTTGTAGCTTTACAACATGGTTTCTTTATTATTTTCTTATTATTATTATTTTTTTTTGTTTTGTTTAATTTAATAAATAATAAATTTTAAAGGTTCCGCATTCCGTTATATCTTCTTTTGTTGTTGTTGTTGTGGCTATTATTGCAGTTTTTATCGTTATATTTGGTTACGCATCGTAATTACCACGCTATGGCTTACTGCCATAAATTTTTTGAGTGTATCGTACTTACATTTATTACCAGAGATTAATAATAAAATTATTAAAAACAAAAAAAAACCAACTGATTAAAGAAACGGAAACAGTTTTTTTTTTAAACTGCTATTCAATTTATTAATTAATTATTAATACATTTATTTTGTTGTTGTTGTTTTTTTTTCTTTTTTCAACTTCCGATGCTTGAAATTGATTTTTGAAATTTAGGAAAAAAATTTCCTTGTTTTTCTTTAAGGCTTTAACGGTTATAATATTGCCAGATAATGGGAAATTATACCAGTTTGAAGCTTTAATAGTTAATCACAACAACAAAAAGAAAAGAAAAAAAGGTTTAATAAAACTTTTACTAAAGGACTGGAGAAAAAAAATAAGTATGAACACCATTTTCATTAGCCATTCAGAAATTTGTACAGTAAGACCCCGCTTAACGCTGTTTCAACATTACGCGGTTGCAAATGAAACGGTCGTGCACTATATAGCGATGGTATATACTACGTATCTCTGTCCAGAAAAAACATTTCAACTGTAGTTTCCAAAGTCGCAATCACAGTACGAACGCATTTTTCCAATTGCTTCGTTTAATGCGGTTTCGTTTAGCACTGGAACGTAACCCTCACGTTAAGCGGAGTCTTACTGTAATTAATTATGAAATATGACTTTCATTGAGATTGAGAAACTGCCTCGCATTTAAGTCAAACATACACCATTTTGTTTGATATCACTTTAGCATTTTTAAGTTAGTTCCCTGTTGCCTGTGCCGAACAATTGTACTTGATTTTTCTTAATTTCTATTCATTCAAATCTTTCATTGGATAACGATATCAGGCGTAAAAGTAATCTCTATTCGGTACCGATTTGTATGTCCTAGTGTCCTCCTGATGAAATACATTTTCTCATCTATTGGTCGAAGTTAGGCGTTTAACAAATGTTTTAAACTACATACGCCGAAGCATCTCATTTTAGATGATGTGTACTGATCAGTTCCATTTCCAAACAGCTGATTGATCTATTTAGTTAATTGATCACTACAAACCATTAGTCAGGATTACAACCTAACTTTTCACACCACTCATGTTCTGGGTGTTACTTTTAATTCATGTGTGAGGGGACTTACAGTTTAAAGTCGCTTCTGAAAGAGAAATCTTTTTGAGCAGCATTTTATGGCAATTTTGTTATACTCCTAGAGTTTTTGCCAGAAGACTGCCGGAAGAGGAAGTCGCAGAAAGATATTTTTTAGGGTTTCGTTTTGTTTGAGGTGTCCGAGCCAGTGGCTCTCATCTCATAAGCCAACACACTATCTAATAGACTACCAACAGAATACCAATACTCTGCTGGATATCGATGATAATCTAAAGGATGCTGCAAAGTGGTCAGTGATCGGTGCAACACAAAAGCTCTATACATTGCATGCCATCTTAGTTACGTCTTATTTAGTTACTGTGAACACTGCACTAGCAGGACCTAAATTAATTATTCTTTTAAACGTTTTCCAAGCAAAATTTGTAATTCAATTAAAATCAGAACAACTGTATCAATTAGAATTCCGATAATCTATAATCACTTGTAAGCAATCAAATATTATGATTCATTACCACCATCCATTATTATTATTGTTACTCTTGTTATGTAATCAAATTTTATTCCCCACTGTCTCGTTTGAAAGTCGGCATTACCATTAAGGGATATTTGTTTGTATTTGTTTTTGTTTTTTTGTTTTTTTTTTAGTAGAATTCTATTAAAAATAATTTTTCCAGTTTAACTATGTTAATTAATTTCCCTTCATAATGCAATATTATTGATACGTTTTTTAATTATGCCAATAAATTATTCTCAAATTAATTCAATTATAATTAAAAATAATTAATTTCGCATTAGATTGATAGATAGAACGAACGGTGAAAGATGCAAAAAATAAAAATTACAATTCCCGTACAGTGGGCCACGGACAAAATGAAATATAAAACAAACAAAAAAAAAATATTTCTTCAAACGACTTCCTCTTCCAGCAAGCAGTCTTCTGGCAATCACTCTGAAAGCAAAATAAAATTGTTATGAAGATTGTTTTCAAAATCCTGTCTTTAAACTGTAGATTCTGTCACACATTTGGTCCCGCGTGCTAATTTTGTACATGAGTGGCGGGACCTACAGTTTAAAGTAGACTCCGAACGACAGATTTTTTTCGAAACTTTTCATGGCAAATTTATTTCGTTCTGTTGAAAGAAGAGGATGTGCACCGAAGAAATAATTTTTTTTTTCATATTTTCGTTTTGATGTGTGACCTGGCATTTGAACCGTGGTCTTATGTCTAATAAGCCAACACACTAATTACGAGACTACGGTGACTTCTAATCCTGATTGGAGGGCTGTATTGACCAATTAAGTACATAAATAAGTAAGTACCGGACGTAGAAAGTTCATTAGCGGAAGCGGTCATAAAACCAAATAAAATCACCAACATTTTAGGAAAACTTTAATTTCCATTTGAAGTCGAAAGTGATGATGGGTACAGATATTGACAAAAATAAAAAGAAAATAACTTTGAGAAATTAAACTATAAAAACTTGTCAATTTAGCGAATTCAGCAATAGATTAAAGGGTGAAAAAACAATGAAAAATTACTGACAAGATCAAGGTTCACTTAAATTTCTATTTCATTTAATTAAAAACATTTAAATGAAATCGAAAATAAAAATCTAAATATTAAGTTAAAATCTATGAAATTAATTAACATTTCTCTTTGAGTGTAATCAAAAGCATTATGCTTAAATGGAGTTTAAGTCTGTCGGTGAGAGAGCGAGTGAACTGACGACTACTACTACTGCTTGATCATGGTGATGAAATATTCAAATTTATAATTCACCTGATTCATGAGAAAACAACATAAACTAACGATTTATAAATAATTTTTATTATATTTTGTTTATTTAATTTTGCCTTTCACATTAAAATTATGCTGCTGTTTTGAATGAATAAATAATGATTGAATTGAATACTAGTATGAGATATTGTTGTTGGCTGGTATTGTTGTATGCATTATGCTGAAATTTTAAGTCAATTTTTTGAAGCCATTATTATGAATATTCGTATTCATTGGTAATCGGTTTTTTTTTTTTTCATTTCTTACCTTTATTTCTTCTATTTCTTCTTCTTGGTTTTCTGTTGATTACCTTGGAATTTAACTGCAGTCAGACGGTCGGTTGAGCAAACATTAAAATTTTACGAAAAAAAAAAAAAAATAGAAAAAATTGTTAAAAACAAAAATAAAATAATTTTTATTATTAACGAAGGAAAAAAAAAAAAAAAAAAAAATAATAATACAAAACCAAAAGCAAAAGCAACAAAACAAACACTTTCTTTAAGTTAAAAAATTTTTATTTACTTACAAATTACAGTGGGCCGGAAGCGAAGTTAACAAGACTTTATATTTAAACCAATTTTGTTTTTTTTTTTATAAAATTAAAACAAAAAGTTAATAAAAATATCAAAAAATTGTTTATAATTTTAAACAGCTAATGAGTTTTCAAAAGCTTTTAAAAATGGAAATAAAATTTGCTTTTTAATCATTCAAGTTTATATAAAAATTTCGTAGTAAAATTATAATTTTTATAACATTTTTGTTTTATTTTTTTTTTGCCAAAACATGACTCAATAACGTGGGCTGCATAACTTTCACTGAACATTTTTATGTTAAAACTTATTTACTGCATGAGAAAGTAAAACAAATATTTCAAACTCTTCTACTCCACTGTATATTGTGTAATTGGATTATGCTAGATTTGTAGAAAACAAATAAAATGTTTGTATACAATCCTTCAGCCAGAATTACGTTGCGTAAGTTACTTTTTGTCCAAGAGTGGCAGGACCTACGGTTTAAAGTCGACTCCGAACGACAGATTTTTTAAGAAACTTTTCATTTTATTTCCCGAACAAATACTTTCGTTTTGATGTCTAATCTGGGGTTTAATAAGTCAACACACTACCTACTTAACTACTGCGACTTGACAAAATGATTGTAAAGTGTCCGCCAAATAACTTTTTTTTTTGAAAATGCTTTAAAAAAAACTACTGAAAATTTTATCAAATTTCTTTTTTTATTTGAAACTTCAATCCTTCCGGTTAATAATGGAAAATAATTGCATTCAATAGCCGATCGTGTACAATTTTTAAGCCCATTATTGATTGTGTGCAGCTGTATTTCACCAATGGCTTCACGAATATTGTCCTTTAAAGCGTCAAATGTCTCTGGCTTGTTGGCGTAACACTTATCTTTGACGGCACCACACAAAAAATAGTCCAACGGTGTCAAATCACAGCTCCGAGGTGGCCAAATGACATCAGCTCTGCGGCTGATAATGCGGGCGCAAAACATCGAGTGTAGCTTTGGCTGTGTGGCACGTAGCGTCGTCTTGTTGAAACCAAATGTTACCAATATCCCCCCTTCAATTCTTGTGAACAAAAATTTGTTCAACTTGGTCCGATAACGATTGCCATTGACTGTAACGACCACTCCTTGCTCATTTTCGAAGAAAAATGGCCCAATTATGCCTTTGGACCAAAATCCGCACTAAACAGTGACTCGTTTTGGGTGCGTCGGCATTTCAATGTATGCGTGCGGGTTTTCTGTGCCGCAAATGCTACAATTTTGCTTGTTTACATACCCGCCAAGATCAAAATGAGCTTTATCTGAACAGATGATTTTTTTTGCCAAAAGCGGCATCTTCTGTAAGTCGATCGCTGGCCCGTTTAGCGAGCGAAAACGCATTGGGTGGTCATATTCGTTCAGCGGAAGGATAAAATTAATTATCTGTCTAATCAGACATGAGCTAAGTGTTACCATTCACGAAATGAAAAAAAAAAACGTTTGGTGGTGGACCCGATATATTTTTCTTACAAGAGATATCCATTCATAAATAACTACAAAGTGTACAAATAAATACGAGGGAAGTTTGAAAATTTCCAATAAAAAAAACAAATATTTTTAGCTTGAAATACGTCTTTTTTCTAATAGCTGTTAGCCTTCATTAAGCTACCATTCTGGAAAGTTTTCAAAATTACATCTAAGACTCGAATAACATCGTTATTTGATGAAAAAAGCTTTCCAAACAGATATTTTGATAGGAAAACAGATTGTGATCTCTAGTCTAAATTTTCTAAACGCCCCTCCTCAAGCGAATTGTTTTAAAATGGCGAATTCCAGAAATTTAATTTCGTTTTAATTCGTTTTAAAAATGGTTATTAAAAAGCATCCTAACATATTTTTAAATTAAGATTATTGTTGTTTTTTCTCTTATTTTTGTTTTAATTTAATAGATTTTTTTATTCATTTTAAATTATAAACAACAACAATCAATTAAAAAAAAAATCGTATAACAATTTATAATTTTAATTTTAAATGAAGATTTTTGAATGAACTTTAAACGAATGAAAGAAAGCTGGTTTTTAAAATTGCAAACAACTGGTTTTCTTGTGTAGAATTTATTTTCAGCGAAAACATCATAAATTTAATTATTTATTATTATTTGATTAAGATATTCTGCAGATATTCTTTTGTTTTTTTTTTTTTATTTAGAATTTAAAAACAGATACGCATTCAATATTTGCTAAGTCAAAAGATTTATATTTTGACACGTTTTGCAATAAGTTTTCTGGAATCAAAAGGTCTTTTAATATCTTAATAATCATAATAAAAATAAGAAATAAATAAAGGCCCACTTGTCCCACTGTACTTGAAATCTTTGTACTTAACAAACAGCCAAATATGTGTGTATGTCGTGTGCTATTTACTCAGTTAATTGTGAGTTAAACTGAACACAATGTATCTCAAAATTTTTAAAGCCAAAAAAATAAAAAAAAATTTTTATTTTTCAGTTAAAAAAAAAAAATTAAATAAAAATGCCTGTGAAGCGCTCATAACACTTCAAACAACGTGATTTGACTGTAAATTTTACACAAAAAACTACTCAAATAACGAAGAAGTGGAAGAGAAAAAATATAAAAAAAAATAAATCAAAACGAAACGAAACGAAATGTTTTAAACACAGATTTTTAAATATAAAAATATAACAACAATAACAACAACAATAATAACAACAAATATAAATGAAAAAGAATATAAAATATTTAACAAAAAAATACCAACTACAACAAAAACAACAAACAATATATGCAACTTTTACTAGTGTTTTCTTCTTATTTTTTTCTCTTCTTTTGTTGTTGTTGTAAATAAATGCGTTTTTTTTTTTGTAAATTAAAATATATACATTATTTAAATCCATTTTATAAATATTATAATAAATATTCAAAGTAAATTCGAACATTTGACAATTTATCGAAGAGGCTCTCTCTAACCCTGCATTTCACTCACTTTGCCTTTCCCATTAACTTTCTCTTGATTGCTTAAGAAACTTTATTTAAATCGATAAAATAATATTTGATGTTGAAGCACAGAAAACAACGTTAAACGACATGCGTTAAGCGTTCATGTCCATCAGTATTTTATTTTTGTATTGCATTGTATTGAAACGTAAGCTTAAACTGACGACAGCAATACCAAATTTATTCATTTGACCTCGGTCAAGGTGGCCAACTGAAAGATATTATTGTTAAACAAATAGTGTGTGTGGTTTTTTTTTTTTTTTTTGAGGTTTTAATTTAAAACAAAGCACACATATTGTATCTCTGCCTGACAGTTTCTCTAGCATCTGTTTATTAGATTTGTTTGTCGCATTACATATTTTGTTTGTACCCTACTATTATTCATGGCTTACACTTTCTCGCAGAGCACATCCTTTTGTGGTTGATTGTCCAGTGAACCGCACAATGCATTACAGGCAGGGTTACCGCTGGAAATTTTTAGAAGACGCACAAAAAAGGGATTTTTGAAAAAAAAAGTCGCACAAAAAAAATGGGACAACATTTTTAAAAGAAAATGCCTATAGTCTAGTCTCTAGTCTAGTCTATAGTCTAGTCTAGTCTCTAGTCTAGTGTCTAGTCTAGTCTCTAGTCTCTAGTCTAGTCTATAGTCTAGTCTAGTCTCTAGTCTAGTGTCTAGTCTAGTCTAGTCTCTAGTCTAGTGTCTAGTCTAGTTGAGTCTCTAGTCTAGTCTAGTCTCTAGTCTAGTCTATAGTCTAGTCTCTAGTCTAGTCTTAGTCTAGTCTCTAGTCTAGTCTCTAGTCTAGTCTCTAGTCTAGTCTCTAGTCTAGTCTATAGTCTAGTCCCTAGCTAGTCTCTAGTCTAGTCTCTAGTCTAGTCTAGAGTCTAGTCTCTTGTCTAGTCTATAGTCTAGTCCCTAGCTGGTCTCTAGTCTAGTCTCTAGTCTAGTCTATAGTCTAGTCTCTAGTCTAGTGTCTAGTCTAGTCGAGTCTCTAGTCTAGTCTAGTCTCTAGTCTAGTCTATAGTCTAGTCTCTAGTCTAGTCTATAGTCTAGTCTCTAGTCTAGTCTATAGTCTAGTCTATAGTCTAGTCTCTAGTCTAGTCTATAGTCTAGTCTCTAGTCTAGTCTATAGTCTAGTCTCTAGTCTAGTCTATAGTCTAGTCTCTAGTCTAGTCTATAGTCTAGTCTCTAGTCTAGTCTCTAGTCTAGTCTCTAGTCTAGTCTAGTCTATAGTCTAGCCTATAGTCTGGTATATAGTCTAGTCTATAGTCTAGTATATAGTCTAGTATAGTATAGTCTATAGTCTAGTGTATTGTCTAGTCCATAGTCTAGCCTCTAAAGTCTAAAAATACGTTTTAAAAAAGGGTCAAAAATCTTGAAAAGTGTCAGATTTAGTTCATTTTAGTAAGGGAGCACAAAAAGTGGCGAGGTCGCTGAAAAAGTGTCAAATTGCGACTTTAGTCGCTCAACGGTAACGCTGATTACAGGGAGAATTCATTTTTTGGCCGCATTGCTCGCTTGTGGAATGATCTTCCTGCGAAGGTTTTTCCCGTCAATTACGATATTGGTAAGTTTAAATCAAATGTCCACAAACATTACTCCCACTTTCCACCTTGCTATAACCTATTTTCCTAAACTTGCACAATGCACTGCATGAGTAGGGGCCATCCCCTAAGTGTTGGTTTTTATAAAAACAAAAAAAAAAATAATTTCCTGCACGCCTGCTGCATGTCTTGCCGAAAGATTGGAGCTCCTATCTAATAACTTTTGCTGTGGCTACAGATCCACTGAGAAAGAAGGGACTGTTATTCTTTTTCTTTGTCAATGCCCATCTCATGCGAGGTGGAGGTAAATGTTATTTGACTTGCCAATCCTTGTCCGCATAACGGAGCTATCAGCCATTGATGCCAGGGACATGGTTTCGTTTATAAAACTTTCGGGCTGGTTTTCAGCGTGAGGTAGTCATGCTTATAATGTACGGCCCTTGCGCTGACCAAGTTTCCTCTAATAAGGGTAGAAGAAGTGCATTCACAAGTTATGCGTGCTCAAGTGAGTTTTTGCGATCAAAGCTACCACTCCGACCTACCTACCTACCTGCATGACAAGTTGATATAGTTGGCCCATTTATGAGAAAGAAAAAGCGTCTCATATGGAAGACTATTCAGCTTCTGGTTAAGGCAATATCCACGCCTCCGTTCTATAACATTCTAAGGTCCATAACCCTAACTGAAGGGTATGTATTTTATTGTCACGCCATATTTATTCTAATGACACAAGACTTTGCTTGAATAGAGTTGCTCTAAAACCGATCTGATATAATATTTGTAAGTAATTGATTTGCTTCTTTTTTGTATATTTTCTTAGTTAAGAAAATTTAAAGTAATTTTTAAATTTTTTCCCTTTTGTTAGTTGCTATTTGCTGTTGTTGTTGTTGTTGTGTATTTATATTATTTTTTTGCATTTTTTTTTTGTTGTTTTTCAATTCAATAGCAATTTAAAACACGTATAGTGATTAACTTAGCTATTGCTAGCTATTGTTGTTGCTGGCATGTTGTTTTTTTTTTATAAATAATTTCTTACTATAATAGACCCTTTTTATTTGTTATTTATTAAGTCTATTTAGAAATAAAAAAAAAGAAACTTTTATTTTGCATTTTTTTTTTAAGCGCTTGTGTGTACTTTTAACCCCCATTAATTGCGAGTGCAAAAAAAGTGAAAAGATTGTTAAAATAAAATAAATAAAAAAATTTTTAGAATTATTTATCATTTAATTGTTGGTTTTTAAATACAAATATTAAAAAAAAAATGAAAAACAAAAACAAATTGAGATGGTTAAATAAAGATTAGTTTTTGGTTTTACTGGTGGCCTTTGACAATCCATAGTTTTGGTAACAATTCATAATTCAATGTTAAAAGAACTCTCCGAACCTTTACGTTGCTTAAAAGCCTTAAATTGTTATCCAAAAGAAAAACAAAAATTTAATTACGTTTGAAATAAAAACAAAAACAAAAAAAATGCGAGAAAATTATTAACGTCAAGGTCGCATGACTAAGGGGGAAACAATCAAAATACATTGACGACAGCCAAGTTTAATAGTTCAACTCAGCCATTATAGTCTAGAAACAACCAAAACAATCATAAAAAATGAATGAACAATGCATCATAAAAAAAAAATGTAATCAAAAGGGCCCATGGGTAACACAGTCATCAAAAGTCAATTGGAACAAAGACAATAGACTTGGAACGCAAAAAAACTCTATAAAAAATGACCAGGTTATGTAATGTTTTCTAATGCTTCTAATATTGCAGAGCATTACGATGGAACTGAAAAAATATATGCTGCTGAGGGGACTAATGCAGTAGAGAGATAGAGAGAGAGCGAGTCTGTTTCAAATGTAGAATACTGCAACTAAGCAATGTATTTTCCCATAAGGCCGTAAAAGAGAGAGAGAGAGCGAGTCTGTTTCAAATGTAGATGACATGAAACGATTTACAGGAACTAGAATTCACCGAATGTTTTACACCACCCATGTTGTGCGTGCTAATTGTATACATTGTATACATAAATGGTGGCCCCTACAGCTTAAGTTCGGCTTAATATATTTTTCAAGGACCTAAGCTAGAATTCACCGAATGTTCCACCCTACCCATGTTGTGCGTGCTAATTGTACACATAAGTTGTAGCCCCAGCTGCTTAAATTCGGCTTGATAAACTTTGCAAAGATGACTGTAGCGTGTTTCAGGCAGAGATCTTGCCAATCTTGAAGGCTATCGAGACTATAGCAGGTTGGCCCATTTCGGATTCGGAATTTTATATGATCTTCGTTGACAGTCGGGCTGCCCTAAGGGCCATTGCGTCGGTCTGTTGCAAATTACGACTCGTACGCTAGTGCAAGGAGCCGGTAAGGATCGAATCCGTCTATGCTGGGTTCCGGGTCATACGTTTTAAAAAAGGGGAAAAAAGGGTGAAAAATCTTGAAAAGTGTCAGATTTAGTTCATTTTAGTAAGGGAGCACAAAAAGTGGCGAGGTCGCTGAAAAAGTGTCAAATTGCGACTTTAGTCGCTCAACGGTAACGCTGATTACAGGGAGAATTCATTTTTTGCCCGCACTGCTCGCTTGTGGAATGATCTTCCTGCGAAGGTTTTTCCCGTCAATTACGATATTGGTAAGTTTAAATCGTATGTCCACAAACACTACTCCCTCTTTCCACCTTCCTATAACCTATTTTCCTAAACTAGCACAATGCACTGCATGAGTAGGGGCCTTCCCCTGAGTGTTGGTTTTTATAAAAACAAAAAAAAAAAGAATTTCCTCCACGCCTACTGCATGTCATGCGGAAAGATTGAAGCTCCTATCTAACGACTTTTGCTGTGGCTATAGATCTGCTGAGGAAGAAGAGACTGTTGTTCATTTTCTTTGTCAATGCCCGTCTCATGCGAGGTGGAGGTAAATCATATTTGACTTGCTAATCCTTGTCAGCATAACGGAGCTATCAGCCATTGATATCAGGGACATAGTTTCGTTTTGAAAAACTTTCGGGCTGGTTTTCTAGCTTGAGGTAGTCATGCTTATAATGTGCAGCCCTTGCGCTGACCAAGTTTCTTCTAATAAGGGAAGAAGATGAAGAAGTTCACTCACAAGTTATGCGTGCTCAAATGAGTTTTTGGGATCAAAGCTACCACTCCAACCTACCTACTAGGGATGCCAAACGGGATCGATTTTTAAAAATCCCGGGATTCGGGATTTTGTAAATCCCGATCCCGAAATTCCGGGATATTTCGGGATAATTCGGGATCCAAAAATCCCGAAAAATCACGGGAAAAATCGCGATTTTCTCTTAATAATAAAAATATTTCGTTTACAAAATCATTTGTATTCCAATTTTGTATGTATATCAGAATTATATACAAGACAAAAAGTAACAAAAAAGCGTAAATTAACAAAAATAAAAATTATTCATACATATGCAAATGCATAAGTTTTAAGAAAATTATTTGGATTCTAACAAAAAGATTGAAGCATCTAACATATCGCTCCTTTATTGCAACATAGTCATATCTCAAAAAAACTTGAACTTGGCAAAATGCGATTTAAGTTTTCAAGACATAAGTCCTATGATCTAATTGCCGCAAACACTTTTTGCTATAACTTCGGTTTAGCTTGGGATATAAAACTGATTTTTTTGTCAACATGTACAGAAGGTCTAAAAGAGCAGTTTTGCTTAAGTAACTACAAATTTTTAATTTTTTGAGATATGACTATGTTGCAATAAAGGAGCGATATGATCTGATAGGCTTGAACGAATTTTGTTGTCAACATACCCTGCCGTTGAAACACACTTCTAGCAATCAACTTCTCGCAACAATAGTTCCAAGATAGCTATATGCAGCTCGTAAATATTCACCTCTGCCACATCCTGATGAAAATAAATCTATTTCTTTGGACAGTTGAGTATCTAAATCAGTTACCCTATTAATTCGTTTTATAGGCCTTTTGCATTCTTCGATGCCATCAAATATATTTTTATCAATGGAAGTAAGGTTTTCCTTACCTGAGATGCTATTATCGAAGTCAATTGATATAGAATTTTTTTTCTGGAACTTTTGTAGGGTCAAAATACATATGAATTCACAAGCCCGAAAATCACGAAAAATCCTGGGACAAGTTTTTAAAGTTTTTTCGAGCTTCGGGATTTCCCGATTGGCATCCCTACTACCTACCTACCTGCATGTCAAGTTGATATAGTTGACCCATTTACGAGAAAGACAAAGCGTCGCAAATGGAAGACTATTCAATTTCTGGCTAAGGTAATATCCACGCCTACGTTCTATAACATTCTAAGGTCCTTAATCCTGACTGAAGGGTTGTAATGAGCAATTATTTGTGTATGTTTATGTATTTTATTGTCACGACATATTTATTCTAATGACACAAGACTTTGCTTGAATAGAGTAGCTCTAAAACCGATCTGATATAATATTTGTAAGTAATTGATTTGCTTCTTTTTTGTATATTTTCTTAGTTAAGAAAATTTAAAGTAATTTTTAAATTTTTTCCCTTTTGTTAGTTGCTATTTGCTGTTGTTGTTGTTGTTGTGTATTTATATTATTTTTTTGCATTTTTTTTTTGTTGTTTTTCAATTCAATAGCAATTTAAAACACGTATAGTGATTAACTTAGCTATTGCTAGCTATTGTTGTTGCTGGCATGTTGTTTTTTTTTTATAAATAATTTCTTACTATAATAGACCCTTTTTATTTGTTATTTATTAAGTCTATTTAGAAATAAAAAAAAAGAAACTTTTATTTTGCATTTTTTTTTTAAGCGCTTGTGTGTACTTTTAACCCCCATTAATTGCGAGTGCAAAAAAAGTGAAAAGATTGTTAAAATAAAATAAATAAAAAAATTTTTAGAATTATTTATCATTTAATTGTTGGTTTTTAAATACAAACATTAAAAAAAAAAAAACAAAATCAAAAACAAATTGAGATGGTTAAATAAAGATTAGTTTTTGGTTTTACTGGTGGCCTTTGACAATCCATAGTTTTGGTAACAATTCATAATTCAATGTTAAAAGAACTCTCCGAACCTTTACGTTGCTTAAAAGCCTTAAATTGTTATCCAAAAGAAAAACAAAAATTTAATTACCTTTGAAATAAAAACAAACAAAAAAAATGCGAGAAAATTATTAACGTCAAGGTCGCATGACTAAGGGGGAAACAATCAAAATTCATTGACGACAGCCAAGTTTAATAGTTCAACGCAGCCATTATAGTCTAGAAACAACCAAAACAATCATAAAAAATGAATGAACAATGCATCATAAAAAAAAAAAAATGTAATCAAAAGGGCCCATGGGTAACACAGTCATCAAAAGTCAATTGGAACAAAGACAATAGACTTGAAACGCAAAAAAACTCTATAAAAAATGACCAGGTTATGTAATGTTTTCTAATGCTTCTAATATTGCAGGGCATTACGATGGAACTGAAAAAATATATGCTACTGAGGGGAGTAATGCAGTAGAGAGAGAGTGAGAGTCTGTTTCAAATGTAGATGATGTGAAAAGATTTATAGGAAGAATACTGCAACTAAGTAATGTATTTTCCCATAAGGCCGTAAACTAGAATTCACCGAATGTTTTATACCACCCATGTTGTGCGTGCTAATTGTATACATAAGTTGTAGCCCCTGCTGCTTAAATTCGGTTTGATAAAGTTTTCAAGGATGACTGTAGCGTGTTCCAGGCAGAGATCTTACCAATCTTGAAGGCTATCGAGACTATAGCAGGTAGGCCCACTTCGGATTCGGAATTGTATATGATCTTCGTTGACAGCCAGGCTGTCAACCATTGGCCATTGCGTCGGTCTATTGCAAATTACGACTCGTACGCTAGTGCAAGGAGCCGTTAAGGATCGAATCCGTCTATGCTGGGTTCTGGCCCATAGTGGAACACTCGGTAATGAGACTGGGGATGATCTCGCTAGATTACGTTCACTGTCTGAGGGCCAGTCTGCCAACTCTACGGCCTCATCAATGGATGGGTCAAGGGAGAAGAGCAGAACCGTTGGGGAAATGTATCGGATGGTTATGTTTTCAGGTGTCTATGGCCTGTCATAAAAAGTGTGAGAACAGATTGGCTGCTGGGCTTGGATAAGGCCAGCTTTAGGTTATTTATTGGGTTTATTACGGGGCACTGCGAGATTAGATCGTTGGCAAGGATTTGGAACAGACCCCAAGCTGGACTATTGCAGGGTATGTTACGATGAGGAGGAGTTGGAGACGATCGAACACCTCCTCTGTAACTGTCAAGCTCTTAGTAAGTTCAAGTTGAAAACCCTTAGCAGGGGCTTCTTTAAAGGTTTACATTCTGTACCAAGAGCCGACATAAAGGCTCTTCTCATAGATTCATTATTAGTTTGAGCTGGTTGAGAAGTGCTTGGGCATCAAGTCACGCTCTCTTGTGTGTTTTGTTAGTCTATGTAATTCCTCTGCTTCCTTATTCTCCCCTATTATCCTCTCCTCTTTGGTAAGTTGTTCAAGGCGCCAACTGGCCCGCAGGTCACCAATGGGGGTCAATTGAGGCAAGTACACGTCCTCTAGCCTTAATCTAGGACCTAAACTTTTCATGACAATTTTATTTTACTCTCAGAGTTTTTGTCAGAAATCTGCTCAGTGAAAGTCGCTGAAGAAATTTTTTTTATTATAAGGGCTGGGATTTAGGTTTAGTAATTCGACACACACTTTTCATAAGATTTCTTTGTATTCGGGATATGATGGTCGGCCTTGGCAGTGCCTGTCTTATGCCATGGAAAGAAAGGTCTATTTATTCTTCTAATTAGCCTGTATGTTTAGGCATGTATGTCGTTAAACAAATTCGCTCCCAAAGCCAGCATAATCTTTGTTGATTTGAACAATTGAAGTCAAAGCTTTTGAAAAAACAAAACAAAAATAATTGTTTTAATGAGTATTGCGTGCGTATGACCCCCTTTAAAAATAATTAATAAATTTTATTTTCTTCTGTGTGTGTTTGTTGTTGTTGTTGTTGTTAAGTTATATAATTTCTAATGATATTTCTTTACATTTTTTATGTGTGCCAGTTGCGGATAAAATTTTCAATTTTTATGCAAACGAATTGCATAAATTTTGATTTAAAGTCTCTTAGTAACACGCATCTCATCTCTTGAAGAGCATTTGTTGTGTACTATTTAAGGAAATGTATGTAGATGAGAGCTGTTAAAAATTAAATACTTCGGCTATAACAGATTTGGAAGAGTTTGTAAAAAAGCAAAACAAAAAAAATTATAAAAAATTAGTAAAAATGTTGAAAAAAACCTGCTAAAAGGGTCGGCCGGCTGGCCATAAATAAATTCCATGAATTTTATTTATACACTCAGCTAGGCAATCAGTCATACATTCCGACATACTTTCAGTCATATGTATGCATGTACATTCATTCATTCATTCATTCATTAACATTGTTTTACTTACTTTTACTTGAGGCTATTAAATGGTCAACATTATGGGCTTTAACCTTGATAACATGACACAAATAATGTTTAAAAAAAAAAAGTGCAAAAACAAAAAAAAATTACGAAAAAAAAATCAACATGATTTACAACAACAACAGAAAAACTGAAAACCATTAAAAAATAAAAATTTGTTAAGTGATGATTTCGCTGTTTTATTTCATTTTTTGCCAAGCTCTCTGGCTGTCACTCTGTATGTCTGGCTTTGTTTAATAAAACCTTTTAAAACCTTTTTTATTTGCCTTCTTCTTCTGCATTGTTTTGGTCCATTATTTACAACAATTGCCAGCATCATTTGCTTCAATATTTACTTTTTTCTTCTTCTTTTTTTGGAAGTTGTATGAAAAAAATCTCTGAACTTGAAATATTTTTTAATTTTTATTTTTTATTTTTTTTTTAAATCAAACAACAAAAACAAAGACACTGAAGCATATAATTTTTTTAATTTTTTTTTTAATTCTAAATTGCAAAAATCTGGATTATTTTGTTTTTTTTTTTGGTCCAAAAACTGGTATTTTTTTTGAAGTTTTTTTTTTGCGTTGGAATTTTTCATCCAACCCGTGTTGCAATAATTATTTAGACATGAGAGAACAAGAAAATAATTAAATTGATGGCTAAATTGAAAATATAAATAAAAAAAATTAAAATTAAATCAATTAAAGAGTGAATGAAAGCAAAAAAATGGAAATAATTAGCATATAACCTTGTTTTCTTAAGGAAAGATAAAATAATTTTGGAAAATAAATATAAACTATCTGGTCCTGTACCTTTCGAAAATAAAAAACAAAATAATTTCATTACATAAAACACTTATGATACATGAACTATAAAATAAAATTACAATTTTGTCGTTCAAATTTCAATGTTTTAAATGCAACTCCATCCAATAAAATGGGCAAAACTTAAGCCAAAGAAGAAAAATAGGATGTGCCAAGCGAGGTGTTACTGCTGCCTTTAGTGCTATTGTCTACTAAGTCTACTAAGATGGGTCTGGCAGTAAATGAGGGCAAAACGAAGTATATGTTATCGACAAGTAGAGATGTGCGGCGTATTGGATCTCAGATTACGGCCGATAACTATACATACATACATACATAATTGGTCATTAAAACTCTTTAGTCAGGATTACGGTCTAGCTTCTCACACCATTTACAGTTTGTCAAAAAAAATCTTTGCACATAGAGAAAAATTAAGAAAACTTAGAAAAATTCGTTGATTTCTAATATAAATAATCAAAATTTTACATTTTTTCAAACAGGATTTTATAAACATATGTTTTGTTAATATAATAATTAAAAAAAATTTTATAACAATGACAATATTCTAATGTAAAATATTAAAAAAACAGACACAATTCAATTTTACTGCTGTCAAATAAATGTTTGCACACTTGATAAAATATTAAGACTTATGCAATTTTTTTAAATTTAAAGTGCTAATATTTTGTGAGTTTACCTTGAGCTTCAATTAAAGCTTGCAGACGCTTTCTCATGGATTGAATAATCTTCGGAATGTCTTATTGCACTGGTATTTTTTCCCACTCTTTTTTGATGAACTTTACCAAATCTTGTTTTTTTGTGGGCGATCTTTTCCCTACCTTTTTCTTTGGATGAACCCACAAATTTTCGATAGGGTTAATATTAGGCCTTTGGGCAAGAGTATCAATAACTTTGGTGCAGTTGTAAAGGAACCTGGAGTTACATAAATAAGATTTATTTTAAGGACCATTATCTTGATAGTTCTTGTGATTAAATTTATTCGGATTAACCGGGTCAATAAAACCAAATTTCCTGAAGCTGGCGGTCAGTTCATTTCATATAATATCAAGATGTACTTTCTTAGTCATTATTTCATCCAAACACCAACTCCCTTGCTGGATATATAGCCGAATACCATTACAGACAGTTTTCCAAACTTTACTGTAGGAATAAGATTTTTATTTTCTAGTGCTTTCAGAGCCTTACGCCGAACTCTTTGCGGTCCGTCATGATAATAAAGCATTATTTTCGTCTCATTTGAGAAAATAACATCGTTCCAGTACTCCGGAGGAAGTGGACTGTATTCGGTGGCAAATCTTAATTTCTTTTCGACATTTTGTACTGACAGCAAGAGTTTTTTCTTAATCATTCTTGAAGAATATTTGTGTTATTGAAGTACATTTCTGATGGTTTCTTGGAAAACACGTAACCCGAAGTCTTTTTCCACTTGAAAAGCTAATCCTCTAGTACTGGATTGCAGGCTGTGATAGTGGGTTCTAAAAATATTTCTCTCAACTCGTTGCGTCATCTTTTTTGGACTGTCTGTAGAAGCCTTTAAGTCAAGTCCTCCTTCTTTTTCAGCACGGGATATAAAATTATATACAGTCCTGATGTTTAGGGAGAACATAACGACGATTTCCTTGGCAGATTTGCCTTTGTAGTAGTTGAAATAGCCCAATTGTATAAAAATTTTTGAATCTCGATTCCCTGGCATTTTTTGTTTTCAAAAATAAGGACACCTGTTACATAAAAACGATTCCTTCGTTACTAAAACGTTGTTTACCCCTTTCACATTCCATCTCATTTGTGAAAAACCAAAATGCGCAAAATTTTTGGGAAGTAACGGCATATTTTTGTATTTTTTTATTATTATTATGCAAAATGCAAAGATTTTTTTGACACTTCTTAGATTGAGTAAACTTCTTTTATTGTTGTTATTATTGTATTGTGTGGTTACTATTAGGAAACTATTGGTGCCATATGGTCGTAGACAAGTACAGTTATAGAATGTGTGCAAAAATAAAAAAATGTAGAAAGATTTTGTTGTTGGAATTCTTGAATGAAGATCAAATTTTACATTTATTTGGTCTGTGCAAAGATTTTTTTGACAAACTGTATGTAGTGTACGTTAATTTTAAACATAATTGGCGGTACCTACAATTTAAAGTCGACTCTGAACGACAGATTTTTGTTTGAGAAGCTCTTCATGGCAATTTTATTAACTCTCAGAGTTTTCGCCAGAAACTCTAAGGACGTTGTACAATGGGTCAATTTCGAACTTGTCTTAACGGCCAAGTACACGTTTTTAACCTAACCTAACTTAACCTTTTGCCAAAATTCTGCAGAGAGGCAAGTCGCTAAAGATATATTTTTTTTTCATATTTCGTTTTGATATCTGATTTAGGATACGAACCCGGTCTTTTCGTCTAATAAGCCAACACAGTACCTACTAGACTACGGCGATTACGGCTGACAACTATACTTTCGATAAAGTCAACGAATTTATTTATCTTGGCTCTGCCGTTACCACCCAAAATGATGTCAGTCTGGAGATCAAGCGCAGGATCTCTCTTGCCACTAGTTGCTACTGTGGCCTCAATAGTCAATTGAGTAGCAGGGACCTCTCTCGTACGAAAAAACCAATACTGTACAAGACTCATATCCTCCCCATGCTTTTTTATGGTCCACAGGCGTGGGCTCTAATATTAATATCTAATAAATCTAAATCTAATATTATCCGTTTCAACAGAGAGCTATATGACGCTTCACAATGTCTATGTCGTTGAGGAAACATAGACATTGTGAAGCGGGGTTTTCGTTGGTTAAACCAAATCGAGAAAGACCTGCCAAGGACTGGTGTGGCCTACTACGGGCAATAAGCGGAGGCGCCTGAAAGGATGTGTTATCCCGCTAATCGGGTTGTTAGTGGCCAATTGAGTAAGTATATACATAATTGGCCATTACAACCCTTCAGTCAGGATTACGACCTAGCTTCTCACACCACTTATGTTGTGTGCGTTAATTTTATACGTGAGTGGCGGGACCTACAGTTTTAAGTCGACTCCGAACGACAGATTTTTGAGAAGCTTATCATGGCAATTTATACTCTCAGAGTCTTTGCCAGAAATCTGCTGAGAGGAAGTCGCCGAAGAAATATTTTTCATTTTTGATGTCTGACCTGGAATACGAACCCGGGCCTTTTGTCTAATAAGCCAACACACAACCCACTAGACCACGGCGACTACTGAGTAAGTAAAGTAAAGTAAAGTAAGAAGGGAATGATGAACCAGTAGACGTACATATTTGGAATCAACGGCTGTTATTGTATTCTAAACGAAAAGCTGATAACCCAGGATTGTGAGAGATATTGAAAGGATTCCCTGAATAGATTGTATGGTCCTCGTACTGTATTTCGTCTATTCTACTAAATAAGCATAGACTTGTTTGTATTCTACATATTTTGCTGCTGCAATTATAATTTCGAACAATTTGGTTTCAAATACAAATAAAAATCTCACGTAATGACTAATCTTCATGATTAAACGGCTTAAATCAAGAATTCTTTGTATTGTGTTATATGAGTGAATGGAATATTTTTTTTTTTTTTTATTTTAAATCTTTTACAAAATCTTGTAAGCTTAAATGATGAATTGTTTTTTTTTTCATTTTTTTATTTTATTGCGGAAGAGTTGAATTCGAAACTGAAGGTATTTTGTTTATTTTTATTTCTTTTTGTTGTTGTTGTTGTTGTTTTTTTTTTCATTTTTAATAATTTATGTTGTATATTACTGTTGATACCACCTTGAACTTTAAACACAACATTCGCATTGATGTGGAAACATTTTTTTTTTATCTCAATTAAAAAATAATAAAAAAAAAAACAAAATAAAATAAAAAGAACGACAACAGAAAGGGTTTTATTTTGCTTTGTTTAGCTTCTAAAGAAAGAATTTTTAAATCTTTCGACAGAAAAACGAAAAGAAAAAGAGAAAAAAAATTTTAAAACTAGTTTTACATAGTAAAACACAAAGAAGTGTAATTAATAATATTGAAGAGGAGATGCTTGAACAGATTCTAAAGAATGCTTTTATTAGAGATGCCAGATGAATTGGCAAACAAACCAAAATAATAGCTAGGAATACTAAGATACTTTTAGTCAAAAATGATTATAAAATTCAGAAGTAATTTCGCGAAAAAAACAAAAAACCTTTTCAAATGAAGCAAAGCTTAACAATTTGCCCTCAATATGCTTGAATGTTGTTGTTGTTGTTGCTAAATCACGTAATTCCATAGATAAGTAGCCGTTAATCAAGTAAACCGCAGCTAATTTTTTATTTCCGTTACAAAGCATATGATAAGCTTATGGGAAAAATTATCACACACAGTATATGCAAGTATCATAAGTATCACGGTATAAGTGGGACCTTAATCATCTTAATCATGGTGAATTTAAAGTAAAATTCACATGACCACACAAACCGATAGAGAGACAAACAGAGAGATAAGATGGATTCGTTAGCCTGTTCGTTAATATGTTTGCTGCTATTACATGGTGGCGATTTACAAGTTGGCCAACTTATTGTTGTTGTTTTTTTGCCAACTGATAAATAGTTTTTTTGTCTTATTTTTGGTTTTCTTAGTTTAAAGAAAACCAGAAATTGCAATAATTACCACAGCCAAGTTACATACTTACATACATACATACATACTTACTTACTTACTTGCACCATGTGATTTGTATCTATCCGGAGTCCAACTACTATACGTACGTGTGTATTTGTTTGTTTAGCACTGGCTCTGGCTCTGGCTCTGTCTTAATACTGGTATTTTAGTTGCATGGCATAAGTCAGTCGTGCGTGTTTCAGAATGTACCACAACAATATATTCACCATTTTAACCACACACACTCACACAACAGACATCATGCCACACCAACCACACCAACCCCACCATACTATTTAGACCTATAATTGGTCTTGGATATCATTCTCAATATTGTAACACACAGGCATACGTACATAACTGTCATATCTGAGTCATTTCACCTATGAAAAAACAATGAAAAGTTCAATGATCGTTATTACAAAAAATAAAAAAAAAGAACACAATTTGCTTTTGTTTGTTTTTATTCTTGTCCGGAAAATATTTAAATTTTATATTTTTTTTTCTTCTTCTTCTTGATAATGTGTTACGTGAGTAAAATTTTAAAAAAAATTTTTCATTTTCATAAACTCATTTCTAGACTCATTAAATCTGATTTAAATTTCAAAGATCATGCCTTCCTTCAAGTGCCTGAGGTGTGTAATGTTTTTTAATTCGTTATTAAGTTGTAGGAAGGGCAACAGTTTAAGCTGTGATAAATTGTTGAAATAAAAATCGATCATGTATGAATAAAAGACAAGCTTAAATGTGCACCCAAAAGTTGATTAAAATTAAAATTTTAAATGGAAATCCATTATATGTCCCTACATAATAACTTGAGTCCGAATTGTCATTCTCATAAGCTACTTTGGAAGCTAATTTTTTACCAACAAAATTATTTATTCTGATTTCAGTAAATCAGGCAACAGGTAGGATTGACTTACACGGTGCGCCAGTGAAAATACACTCCGAGTAGCTACATAGTCAGTCACGTTGTTCAGTTAGTTGAGTGGAACTCAAAAATTCCTTTTTTATATTCCTCGAATCCTCCAAACTTGTTTTATTTGACAAAAACTGTTTTTTTTTGTTTTACTTTACGCACAAATTTCTGGATTAATCAAACATTTCTGTTTTATATTTGCACGACTTCCAGAAGTCGTCTAATATTTGTTTATTTTGCAAATATTATCATTTCCCTTTTTGCGAAAACATTGGCCAACGTTTGGTGGTCGCTCAAACATTAAATTGACACATTTTCCCATAAACAATCAAGATCCATCAAAAATTCTGAAAATTTTTGAACTGAAAGTTCATTTGATGAGATGACATATATAATGACAATTTTTGTCCGATTTAATCAAACGAAATGACAATCTCTTCCCAAGATAATGCACTTTCAGAATGTCATCACTTTTTTCATACTCTTTAAGTAAAGTTTGCTACTATGAACGGACAACCTTAAAAAAATTAGAAAAAAATTTGTTTACCTTATCAAACTTCATAGCATATTAAGTCGAATAATGGATGTATGTACACCGTTTTAAAGGTTCATCTCTCCCCTTTCCAATAAGATCGATTTGGAAATCGGGTCAGGAATGTTTGTGTAATCCAGAAATTTGTTTGGAGGGTTCGAGAAATATAAAAAAAAAATATTTTTTAGATCTACTCAAAAAAAAACTCACTATGTCATTAGCCGGGTGTATTAAATTTTTTTTTTATTTTGTCGCAGAGAGCTATTATGTGTATATCGACAAGTATGGGTGTATGGGTCTTAATCAGTTGATTGAACATTTTCTGATTTTGTGCCAAAGCCTCCTCTCTTTGTCCTAGCTTTGGATGGATTCCATTCTATGGCATCTACATGTTCATTCCCAAGCTGTTTTTATTTCACATTGTCCGTGTTCTGCTTGAACTGGACTGAAGACTTTCTCAAGTCAAATCAAAGACATTGGATGGATTCCATTCTATGGCATCTACATGTTCATTCCCAAGCTGTTTTTATTTCACATTGTCCGTGTTCTGCTTGAACTGGCATTTATTCAGAAAATGCATAAAATTCTTTGAAGACTTTTTCAAGTCAAATCAAAGACAATCTTTGCTGTCCTCCAGCCTTTATAAAAACAACGTCCCTTAAAAGTAACCTAACCAACGTTAGGAAATTTTCCACATGGCGTCCCATTGAAGTTAAATTACACTTTTTAAAGGCCTTTTAGGTATGATTAGCTGGCTACCATGGCTTCATAGTCATAAGTACTTAATATTTTGCAATGGAATATAGTGTACCTCATTATAAATCTAGTTTTGATGTGTCTAGTGATATGGTGACACTTGACTTGACGCTTATAGTAGTTGCAGGTGGTCACGTAAAACATTCAGATGCTGACAAGAAAAAATACAACATGAACATAAGCTTGATTTATAATTCATTTTGAACTTGGCTTAGAAGAGAAAATAAAACAAAGAAATTTCAAATGAATTCTATTTTTAAAGAAATAAAGCCGCAGTGCAAAAACCTGAATAGCATTTAATTAAGCGGCATTAATGACCCGCTGTCTGGGCATAAACTGTGATAAAAAAAAAAAAAAAAAACGAAAACCACGCCACAGATCAACCATATCAGTGTGAATTAAAAGTTCAATGCACTGCCTAAATTCATTGGCAAGTGATTCATTGGCAGCATTTCCTTTTTATACATACATATGTACATATATAAAGAAATAAGTAAAGAAAAAAACATTGTTTGGATCATTTTATATTGTTTGATTGAAATTCATTTTATTTTTTTTTGCAATTTATGTTTCAACTTAAGCTTGTAACTTTTTGAATCTGAAATAAATATAAAAAAAAAGCTTTTGAATGTGAAATAACCCCCGCATATATAAATTATTGTGTGGTGACTTGTAAAAGCATGCCTCCAAGTGGTACGTTTTTGTTGCAAAAATAAAAATTTAAAAAAAAAAAACAAAATTACTTTGGTTGTTCATATAATTTCATTCGATATTATCGCAATACCAGAAATACCAGCATATTTTTTGCATTAAAAAAAAATCGTAAATTTTTGCTTTAATTCTCTTGATTTCTGGTGACACGTTTTACAAGATTTTTTTGAACTTTTTTTTAAATAAAAATTAAAAAACAAAACAAAAGATATCTTAATAAATTAATAACGCTTTCAAATAATAATAAATAAAATACTAAACAAATTTCTTTTTGTTTGTCTTGAATTTTTGTTGAAAATTTGCACAAAAAAAAAATAAAGACTGCGATCGTTACCATCGTTAATTATGGAATATAACCGGCATATACTATACTATACATCTGTAGATTGCCAATTTGCTTTGAATAATCATTTGAATGCATTGGTATATGTGTTTGTGTATGTGTTTGTGTATGTAAATGGATATAATCAAGTGTTGCCAAATAATTGAATAAATTTTGCTGGATCAAAAATTGATACAATTTCGATGTTTCGTTATGAATTTTGACCCATATTTTCAAATTTTAAACAAATTAAAAAAAAAAAAACAATTTTCGGTATCGATTTACAAAAGAAATAAAAGCAAAAAAAGAAAAAAACAAAGAAAAATAATATTAAAAATATTTTTAATATAGTTTTTAACGCTTCCAATAACACCTTTAGCATTGTCTCAAGCCTGATTTGTTCAAAGCATGTACGTATAGACAGACAGACGTTTATACAATTTAAACAAATTTCCACAATTTCATAAGTGAATTGAATTTTTATTTTTTTTAATATTCAAATGAATACAAAACATTTTATGATTTTATAAAATCAAAAGTCAAATGACAGCAACAGCAACAACAATAACAATAAATTCATTTCGATAAACATGCTTTTAAGTAATAAAACGTCGCCTAAAATTGTAATAATTTTTTAAGTTTGTTTTTTTTTTGTTTATTATTATAGAAATTGACCTCTAAATTGTTGGTTACAATTGAATAATAACGCAATAAACATTTTTAATTGTGTTAAAGGTTTACCAAATAACAACAACATAAATTACACAGCAACACCAATAAATAATAATAAAAAGAATTATTAATTAAATTTTTTATTTTAAATGTTAGTCAAGGAAACGCTATCGAGTTGAGTCAAGCCTATAAGAATCGAAAGCAATACAAAAAATTAAAAAAAAAAAAGAAAAACAAATAAACAATGACAGACTGTGTGAACTTTGCTTTTGTTAAGTGTTGCCAGGCTGCGGTAATTAAAATTAAAATTATTGTCTTAAATATTGTCTGTCTGTCTGTCTTGTGTTTTAGTATTTCATTGCTTTTACAACAGAAATAAAAAGTTTTGTATTCGAGAATCTCATTTTTTTTACTCAGTATTAGCTTTTCTTGTAAATCACATTCGTTCCTGATCGATTGCCCAGTGAAATGCACAATGCATTATAAAGAAAACTCTTTCTTTAGCAGCACTATACGTTTGTTAAGACATCAGGTCAGATATCAAAACGAAAAATATTTCTTCGGCGACTTCCTCTCAGCAGATTTCTGGCAAAGACTCTGAGAGTAAAAAATTGCCATGAAAAGGTTCTCAAAAATCTGTCGTTCGGAGTCGACTTTAAACTGTAGGTCCCGCCACTCATGTATAAAATTAACGCACACAGCATAAGTGGTGTGTGAAGCTAGGTCGTAATCCTGACTGAAGGGTTGTAATGGCCAATTATGTATGTATACGTTTGTTAAATGGATTTCTTGGAAAAGTTTTTCCTATAGCTATGCATAATGAATCAACCTAAACTCCAAAAAGGGGCGCTCAATGGAGTTGTCGGTGTCATTACAGGGCTTTTTATATTGTGTTTGGGTACGCATGTGAAGCGCCTTGGTCTTGGACACATTGTAAACAATTTCTGCAGAAGCTGCAGAGATGAGTAAGAAGAGGAGACTGTCCCTCACCTATTGAGTACATGCCCGGCTTTTTGCCAAAAGAGAAGATGGATGATTTAGAGGAATTGTCAAGAATTGACATTGGCAGCCTGAATCGCTTCATTAGGAGCACCGAGTGGTTTCGAAACTAGGGCATAGTGAATAACTATGTTAGCACAATGGGCCAAATGCGGCCTAAATGAGTCCATCTAAAATTTTTCTTGGATGGGCAGCCACCTCTACCTACCTATCTATCTTTTTTTATCGCTTAAAAAATTTTTCCAACTTAATAATCTTACTTAGAAAGAACTCTGATTAGAGTTTTGCATTCCGTTTAAAGGAGGTTTACCTAGAAATACTACATTCTTTCCCAGCATCGAACCTTACTTTCTGAATTCATCATTACAATACTTTAGAAAGGATTACGACCTAGTTTCTCACATCACCCATGTTAAGAGTCTTCATTTTATCCATGAGTGATGGAAACCCAGAGTTTAAAGTCAACTCCGAACAGCAGATTTTTGTGAAACATTTCCCGACAATTTTTTTTTTCACACCAGGTTTCAAGCCACAGGCTAGACATGAAAACAAAATACAAAAAGTATTTCTTCGGCGATTTCCTTTCAGCAGATTCCTGGCAAAAACTCTGAGAGTAAATAAACCTGCCATGAAAAGTTCCTCAACAATCATCTGTCGTTCGGAGTCGACTTTAAACTGTAGGTTCCGCAACTTATGTATAAAATTAACACACACATCATAAGTGGTGTGAGAAACTAGGTCAATAATCCTTACTGAAGGGTTGTAATGACTAATTATGTATGTATTTTGTTTTATACGAGATGACTGGACTGTGGTTGGAACCATGGCCTCATGCATGGCACAATGATGATGAGAAGTGGATCTTCTGCAACAACGTTAAGCGAAAATGGTAGTAACTGTGGCCAAGCTAGCGCTGATGGTCTTGAAAGTTATACTATGTTTACTATGAAATGTTTTCGTCTGCCCTATTCTGTCAACAAATAAAATGAATAATGAAATTTCCTTTTGTAACAATCCAGACAGAAGTCTAATTTTGGTCTACATGGTTAACTTTTAGTTGAATAAATATATTTGCCCACCAGGCCTAATTTATTGCCGTAAATGAAAATGTCTTGTGTTTTTCAAGACGCTCTCTAACCTTAACTAAATTTGTAAACACGATAGCTTTTATAAGCTAACGTTGTTAGTTTTTAAAACAAGTTATGCTTTATAAACATTATTTGCAATTAAAATTAACAATTTGAACACACTTTGACTTTAAATGCATAAATTAAAATAAAATGTTCATGAATTTCTCATTTTTATTTTCAAAAATATTCCATAAATTTTTCACATCAAACATATTCACAAAAATGTCCTTAAAAAGGAACAAAAAATATAGAAAATGAATTTAAACAAAAGGGCAACACTGCTTTCCATATTTGTAATTGAGTTTAAAAAATGAGCGTTTATGTGTGTGTGAGTGCAATTGGAGACTTTGCCTAGATTATTTGTAATTGTTGTTGTAATTGTTGCTGTAACAAGATTTATGAGTGTCATACTATTATTATTATTGTTGTTGTTGTTGTTGTAAATTCATATGGATATTACATTTGTTTATGTTTATAGTTGTTGTTGTTGTCGTTGATAAATTTCGTAAATATTCGTGCGAATGTCAAATTATTATAATTTTGTACAAGTATTAGTAAAGGAGAGAGAGAGAGAGAGAGAGAGAGAATGAGCACGTGAATGTGTGTGAAAATATGTGTAATTATACCGGTTTTAATACGTTTTGCTTTTGCCTTTTGTTATTTCTTTTAACACTAAACCAACCGCAAAGACAATATCAGTTAAAAGATTTGATTTTTTTTTGTAGATCATTTACAATTAATGATGATGTTGAAGAGTTTTTTTTTTTAAATTTTTAATGATTCCATGTGTTTGATGTTTAGGAGTTTTTTAAGTTTTTTTAAATTAATTTAAGAAAAATAAAAAGAGAGAGAAAAAAAATTATTAAAACTAAAGGGTCCGCCAAAGAACTTTTTTTTTTGAAAATGTTTAAAAAAAACTGCGGAATATTTTCTCAAATTACTTTTTTTATTTGAAAGTACAATCCTTTCGGTTAATAATGGAAAAAGTATAGAATTAGAATATAATTTGTAATTGTATTGTAATTAATAAATAAATAAATAAATAAATAATAAATTTCATTCAAATGGCTGCCTCGGCTGGCCATGCAGTAACCTATACATTCTGTCCAATTTGAAAGCATATTATCGATTGTGTGCTGCTGTATTTCACCAATGGCTCCACGAATATTGTCCTTTAAAGAGTCAATTGTCTCTGGCTTGTCGGTATAACACTTATCTTTGACGGCAGCCCACAAATAATAGTTCAACGGTGTCAAATCACAGCTCCGAGGTGGCCAAACGACATCAGCTCTGCGGCTGATAATGCGATCTTAAAAAACAGGGCGCAAAATATCGACTGTAGCTTTGGCTGTGTGGCATGTAGCGCCGTCCTGTTGTAAACAAATGTTGCCAATATCCTCCTCTTCAATTTTTATGAACAAAAATTCGTTCAATATGGCTCGATAACGATCGCTATTGGCTGTAACGGCCACTCCTTCCTCATTTTCGAAGTTAGATGGCCCAATTATGCCTCTGGACCAAAATCCGCACCAAACAGTGACTCGTTTTGGGTGAATCGGCTTTTCAATGTTTAAGTGCGGGTTTTCTGTGTCCCAAATGCGACAATTTTGCTTGTTTACATAACCTCCAAGATCAAAAGGAGCTTCATCTGAAAAAATGATTGTTTTTTGCCAAAATCGGCAACTTCTGTAAATCGATCTTAGGCCCACTTAGCGAAGCGAAAACGCGTATACGCAACCATATTCGTTCAGCGGAAGGATGAAACTAATTATGTGTCAAATCAGATTTGGGGTAAGTGTTACCATTCACGAAATAAGCACTAGTTGAAAAAAAAACGTTAGATGGCGGACCCGATACAATATTGAAATGATGAGGCTCGATTTGTTGTTGCTAATATTCTGCTTCTGTTTGTTGATTTTAGCAGCCGCTAAATTGACAACCTTCAGTTAATTTTTTGTGTTTGTATGTACATATGCGGGCATGTGTTTAATAGGAGTACAAAGTTTAAACTCCTGATAAATATTTGTTAATTGTTGTTGTTGTTGATTCTTAAGTGTAAAAGCAAATTTGTTAATGATTCTTAGAATTTCAATTATTTTTAAGGGGTTTGTTCAAAAAGATTCCGTAGACAAAGATTATGTTTAAAAAGGTTTTTATTTTAAAATTTTACATTCATTTAATTTATCAAATGAAACCATCTTTGATTTTTATTGCATTTTGAAATGGGATCTTAAACAAATGATCTTAAAGTAGAAAAAAAGACAAAAAAAAAAAAAAAAATGAAATAAATATGCAAGTATTCTTGGCCATTTTATATACCAAAAAAGCAAAAAAAAAATATTTGACAGTTCTGTGTTGCTTTGTCATGCCATAGAATATAATTTGATTTGAAAAAAAAAATCGAGAAATATAAACAAGGTTGTATTTGTTTCTTAATACAACTTTTTTGGTACTAAACATTGAATTTCAATATCATTTTAATTGCACTATAATTTGGCTTACAACAATGCAAAATGTTTATTTGTTAAGCTGTCAAATATTGTTTTGTATTGTTAATTGCAAATTAAACCAATTTATGTATCTTTGGCTGTCAAAATTAATTGACGTTTAATAGCCTCATTTATTAACTACAAATTGTTAATAAGCAATTCATTCAAAATAAAAATATTTATTAAATTGAATGAATATTCTTTATTTTTAATTATTAATTGTTATTAATTAAATAATTATTATTTTCTAATTTTTTCTTTTTTTTTTACGATTTATTTTCAGTTTAGTAACTGCATGAAATTACTATGAATGGTCAAAAGCACAAACTTTGCACAAAACTATCCAGCACATATTTGAGAAAATGGTGTAAGTATATACGTAACTCTATAATTTAACAACAAATTTCTATATTAAATGCTGTTATTAAATTTAATTTAAATAAAAAAAATAAAAAAATACATTTCTAACATTTCAATTAAATCAATCCTTTGCTCCTCAATGAATTGGCATATTTTTTTTCTAAATTACTTGGTTTTTGTAATTTCTTAATTACTAATTAATATTCATATTCATTTTGCTTAATTAAATATTAGCATTGATTTGTTTTCCTTCCATTAATTAAATAATAGAAATATTTGTTTGCAATTTATTTATTTTTTGTTTTTTTTTTTAATTCGATTTCTAATCAACCTTTAGTTTTTATAAAATTTTTTTTTTATTATTTTTGCAAAAATTTTTAATTTATTTTCTGTTTTATCAACAAATTGTTGACGTTAGCAACAAAAGTAACATCATTTAGATGTCATATTTAAACAATATTTTTGTAATTGGCTGTCCAATCGTTTGACAGCTAAATGAGTCTCCTTCAAGGGGAAGACTTTGAAAATAAAAATTTCCTTAAACAACTTAAATCGCTAGACAAAAAACAAGCAAAACTTTTTTTATATTTCATACGCTAACAGTTGTTTAGTGATGTCTGCTTAGCGAATAATGTTGCTTTCCGATTAACTGTAAGTGAATAATTAGAATTGCTTTCTAGTTTTACAAAATTATGCTTATGAACTGCAGTCTTGCAGAATATGTGAATAGCATTCACGATTCTCATACTGGGAAAACAAAACGTTTATCAGCAACTAGTATTCAAAATGAAGAGTAGATTCGAGTCATACTTATAATTTCTGATAATTATACGCATTCATACATACATACATAATTGGCCATTACAACCCTTCAGTCAGGATTACGACCTAGCTTCTCACACCACTTATGTTGTGTGCGTTAATTTTATACATGAGTGGCGGGACCTACAGTTTAAAGTCGATTCCGAACGACAGATTTTTGAGAAGCTTTTCATGGCAATTTTTTACTCTCAGAGTCTTTGCCAGAAATCTGCTGAGAGGAAGTCGCCGAAGAAATATTTTTCGTTTTGATGTCTGACCTGGGATTCGAACCCGGGTCTTTTGCCTAATAAGCCAACACACTACCCACTAGACCACGGCGACTACGCATTCATACTTATTTTAATATGATACTCATACACAAAGTTGGAAGTATTCGTCGTACTCATACTTAACAATACTCATGATGTTATTGACTTCGACTCGTCTCTACTTAACATTTACGCGAAGCACAAAATAAGTATGATTCGCGTACGAACACAACTATACTCACAAGAAGATTGTGTGTATGCTTTGCTTGTTGCAACAACAACAAAGTCTGTAAATTTTGATGAATGATTCGAATCACTAGTATCATTTATAAGTATTATAAGTATTTTTCTAAATTTATGAATCAGAATGAGTAGGCGTATGAATCGAACATATTTTTCGAATGTTGTGAGTTTGATGTCAGCGTTGTACGCATCATACTCATTGCAACCTGTACTTATAAATCAATGTTGTAGCGAGTACGAATGAATCAGAGTAGCTGAATTTCAATTCTGTTGATTCACTCATACTCAAAATTGCATGAGTACTTATGAGTAGCGGAAAAACGATTCATTGCTGTTCTCTGATTCGTACATGCTAGAAATCACCGCAGTCTAGAAGGTGTTGGCTGATTGATTGAAAGATCGTAGTTCAAATACCAGTCCACACAACTCAAACTAAACGAAATATTGAAAATGTTTCCTCGGAAACATGAAAAGTTTCTCAAAAAAATCTGTCGTCCGTTATCGACTTTAAACTATAGATTCCGCCACTTATGGACAATAATTTACTTACACAACATGGGTGGTGGGAGAAACTAGACTGAAATATTGTAATGATCAATTGTTGGGAGACGTAAATATACTGTAATTGACTTGGAGTTCAGTTAGTTTGTTTGGAAATTTATTTTAAATTGAAATTAAAGCTGATGCCAGAATATTATTCTCTTCACCAGGCCATTGGGAAGATCGAGCGTCTTGCGCTTCCTTAATTTCCTTAAGTATGGAAATTTATTTCATATAAGCCACAAGTGAATATAGTTGGGGTTTTTCCCCCACCATTAATATTTATTAAAAAACTTTAGATTTGTTTTTAAATCAATTCAATTTAATTTAATTCATTGCCTTTTACTAATGCTTCTAATACTAGTTACTGTCACTAATCGAAACGTAGAAACTTAATACTAGTTAATCTTGGAATAGTTTAAATTGTATACCGGATTAGTATTTAAAAATCTATAATTGCCTGGAGATAATAATAATAATAATAAAAATAAATCGCAGAAATTTGAATTATTCTAGAATAGAAAAAAATTATTTTTAAATGATGTTTCCAAGCAAAAGTGATTCAAACTTTTAGTTTTTAGATGAACTGCTTGAAATATTTTATTAAAAAAAAAAGAAAACATTCAATTAAAGCAACTAATTAAATATAATTTCAATTTAATTTGACTCATTTGCAATTACAATTGCATATTAAAACATAAATTCATAGAAATTCAATGACGTAGAATGAAAATCTAAAATTCCGGAGACTACACTTTTGAAATTCAAATTCTAAAGAAGGAACCTCTCTGTGCTGTTTAGTTATTTTAGTTTTCAATTGATTCGAATTTAGATTCTAATCCAAATCGGATTTCAAATCCAAATCCAAATGCATATGCATAATCAAATCCCCCCCAATAAGTTACACGCTTTTTACGATTAATTAAACATGATTTATATGCACAGCTCAACCACCAATGTACATACAATATCTTCTCTATAGAACAAAAAAAAAAAATTGTAAATAAAATTAAAAAAATAATTACATCGAATCGAATGAAATGAATTACAAAAAAATAAATAAAAAAATACCCCCGCATAAATTAAATTAAAAAAAAAAAATATTTTCACTCGCTTGCTTGCTCGTATACGGTAGAAAAATTATTGCACTTTGTATGATGGACTGACATAACCTGACAATTTAAGATCTTTACGCTTCTTCTGTGTTCTGCTATATAACATAGGCATATACATACACAGGCACACAGACACACATATACAAGATTAATAAATTGTTGTAATTATTAAATAATTTTATAATTGTAGCATATGTTTGCGAACAATGGACATTTTTATTGGGTTCAACGGTTATAGTCAATATAAATACAGTGCAAGATAAAAGTCAATTTACACACTCAAAAAAAACGGTTTTTTCCTTTGTTATAAAATAAATGTTGAACAGAAGACATACATGCATGCAGTCAATCGAATGAATAAAAAAAATTTGGTTTGATGGTGGTTCGTTTTGGCTGGATGGTTTAAGGAAAGAGATGGGAATTAAATGCTTTGATGTAGAGGTGTAACTCAAACAGCCATCAAAAGCTTTCTGGAATTTTGTCAAGGCGTAAACAATGTTTGCTCTCTCTCACCTTGACTCTTTTTACTACTTGGGAAACCTTAACCCGCATTGCCAAAGCGAAAGAAAGTTAAGAATGATTGGCCCGGCATATTCAAACGCCTTATGGCGCGTACTAGGCAATAGCAGAATAAAGTGGGGAGAAATATATGGACTAGAGATGCCAATCGGGAAATCCCGAAACCCAAAATCCCGGGATTTTCGGGATTCACAAGATTCCGAATCCCGGGATTTTTAAAAACTTGTCCCGGGATTTTTCGGGATTTTCGGGATTGTGAATTCATATGTATTTTGAACCTATAAAGGGTTCTGAAAAAAAAAATTGTATATCACTTGACTTCGATAATAGCATCTCAGATGAGGAATACCCTCCTTCCAGTGATAAAAATAATTTGATGGCATCGAAGAATGCAAAAGTCCTATAACACGAATTAAAAGGGTAACTGATTTACATACTCAACTGTCCAAAGAAAAAGATTTATTTACATCAGGAGGTGGTAGAGGTGAATACAGTTATCTTGGGACTATTTTACCAACAACAAATGTTGATTGCGTGAAGTGTTTTCCAACGGTAGGGTATGTTGACAACAAAATTCGTTTAAGCCTATCAGATCACATGTTAGACGCTTAAATCTTTTTGTTGGAATCCAAATAGTTTTCTTAAAACTAATGCATCTGCATACCTAGTATGAATAATTTTTATTTTTGTCAATTTACGCTTCTTTGTTAGGTTTTGTCTTGCTGTTTTAATATTTTATTTTTATTGATATATAATTCTGATATAATTGGAATGTAAATGATTTTGTTAACGAAATATTTTTATTATTATGAGAAAATCGAGATTTTTCCCGTGATTTTGCGGGATTTATGGATCCCGAATTATCCCGAAATATCCCGGGATTTCGGGGTCGGGATTTACAAAATCCCGAATCCCGGGATTTTTAAAAATCGATCCCGTTTGGCATCCCTAATATGGACGCATGGAAGTTGTAGTATAGTTCCAGGGCTTTTCCACGTCTTTTGATATTATTTTAGTGTCTTATAAGCTTTTAAATAATAACAAGCCAAGCAAATTACAAAAATAATCTACGAAGTTTTTAAGTTAAAAACTTTTATCCCTCTAACACCGTCTGAATCGTAATTTAAACGAACTTTTACACTGCGAGATACAGATTATTGAAGCTATTTATGCATGCATGATCAATATCCACATTTGCTAATATTTTCGATTGTCTTCGTTTTTATTTAATTTTTTTTTTATTTCAATATAAATTAAGAATAAGTATTATTATAACAGACAAAGTCCAATAACAAAATTATTTTACTATGGAAAATACAATCCGATAATCTTGCCCGTGTGTGTAGACTTTTTGAATTGACTGTTATTACTGCGTACCCATTAATCATGGATTTAATTATTGTATTAATTATTTAAGAGTAGCATTAATTTATACGTCCAACAGTAATAGCAATAGCAATAGCAAATGCATCAATTTGTTGTAATTTAATGCAATTTTATTTAATTTATTTCCTTTTCATACGTATTTTTTCTTTATGTTGTTCATCTTTTCTTCTTTTTTTTGTTTTTTTTCGCAATTCACTTCATCATTTCATTTACACAATAAGCTTAAGAAAAATAAGACAAAAAAAAAAAATGAAAATTTTTTTTAAAAATCCTTTGTTTACAATCTCCTTGCATACAGGGTTCACAATAGGAATTTCCGTATGCCTATTGGTCTTGGGTATACTGGTGGCTTGTCAGTTTTACGCCTTAATTAATTTCATCATAAATACTCAGGTGGCCTTAAAGCCGGGCGGACAAACGTACGGCTGGTGGTCAAAACCACCGGTAGAACCGAAAATTTCCGTTTACGTATATAATGTCACAAATGCCAATGAATTTTTAAGTAACGGCTCAAAGCCAATTGTCGATGAAGTGGGTCCCTATGTCTATACGTAAGTATTCTGTTATACTTCCCTCAATAATTATTGATAAATGAAAATTAATTCCTTTTAGTGAGTCATGGGAGAAAGTCAATATTGTACAAAATGAAAATGGCACATTGAGTTATAATCTCAAGAAAATTTATGTCTTCCGTGAAGAATTATCAGCTGGTTCCGATGATGATGTTGTTATTGTACCAAATATACCCATGTTAAGTGCCACATCACAAAGTAAACATGCATGCCAGGTAAAGGGCCCTTCAATTAACAATTTTTTTTCTTTTTCTGTTTTTTTTGTAATACTTATGATCGGTCGTTCTATGTATCTTTTTGTATTTTTCGATTTCAGATTTTTACGTTTGGCCATGGCCAGTATAATGGATATTTTAAAAATTAAACCTTTTGTTCAAGTCTCCGTGGGTCAATTGCTGTGGGGCTATGAGGATCCCCTATTGAAATTGGCCAAAGATGTTGTACCCAAGGAACAAAAGTTGCCATACGAAGAATTCGGTTTAATGTATGGCAAAAATGGTACATCAACGGTAAGTTTTTAGTTTCATAACACACAAATTACACCCGATTCCATTGTAGTTCTTTTGTGCAAAGAAAAAAATATTACACTGTTTCCAGCACAAGCGTAGACTCTCATATTGAGTGTATTCAAAAGATCTTTACACTCTTAATACCTCTTGAGAAATAGTTTCAAAGTGATTTCTTAACACCATGCGTAACACGATTAAAATGAATGCGTTTCATTCATTCATTAAAATATAAAAGATTTCAGATATACTCGTAACTCGTACCTAAGCATAAAAACATCATCATTTTGCAGGTGCTAAAAATTATTTTTCTTGATTTATTTAAAATATTTTTTGCAAAATATATTTCTCAACGTCTACGTCTGTGTATTTTAAAAATTTTTTTTTATTTTTTTTAAATAACAAAAGTATTGTTATTAAACAATGAACGTAAATATTTATTATTATCGTAGATTTATTTTTAAAGAAACAATTTTTTAGTGTAAGTGATGAAAAAGAACACATTTTAAGTGCTAATAAATGTAAATTATTTAAATAAATCGATAAAACTGCACAACGATAACAACAACAACGAACAACAAAGAATCGTTTTTTTTTTTTTGATAAAATTTTTAATTCACTTCCCTTTTGTTTGTTGAACAGGATCGCGTTACAATCTTTTCTGGCGTCGATGATATCACCAAATTCGGTATTATCGATAAATACAATGGCCGTTCCCATCTACCTCATTGGCTATCTGATGGCTGCAATGTACTGAATGGCACTGATGGCTCAATTTTCCCTCCCCACATAACAGAAGATCGCATTTTACACATTTACGACAAAGATTTGTGTCGCCTATTGCCGTTGGTCTTTGAAAAGGCCGTCGAAACAAAAGCTGGCGTCAAGGGTTATCGTTTCACGCCACCAACTAATGTGTTCGCCGATGTTGAAACGAATCCCGATAACATGTGCTTCTGTCCAGCTGGTCAGCCTTCTTGTGCACCCAACGGTCTCTTCAATGTATCGCTGTGTCAATATGGTAAGTGACTCGATGGTGATGGTGTTTTATGTCATGAATGATTTCCATTCATTTCTGTGTTTTTTTTTTAGATTCACCCATTATGTTGAGTTTCCCACACTTCTATTTGGCCGATGATAGTTTACGTACGGCCGTTGATGGCATTTCACCACCAGAAAAAGAGAAACATCAATTGTTTATTGACGTACAGCCGGTAAGTGTATTAATTTTGTATGAAATTCAAGGGCATGCCAGAAAATTCTTTTACAAAGGCTCAAAAAAAACATGACCTATTCAGAATCAAGCTGAAAACCAGCCTAAAAGTTCCATAAATCTAGTCAGCAGATACTGTGTCAAACATTGCCCTATCTTTGCTTTTTAGATAGCCTAACGCTCAGGTTTTGTGTTTCAATTTTATCCAAGAGTGGCGGGACCTACAGTTTAAAGTCGACACCTGATTTTTGGGAAATTTTTCATGGTAATTTTATTTTACTCTCAGAGTTCTTGCCAGAAGACTAACTGAATAGAAGACTGAAAAAATAATTTTTTTTATGTTTCACTTTATTCGAGCAGGGCCAATAAGCCAACCCATTATAAACTAGACTTCGACGACTGAAAAAATTTTTCAGACTGTTTTATTCTCCTGTTAGGAACCATACGTATTGTTACGTATCTACCTTTTAAAAACGTTTAAAATATGAGCTCCTAGATTGCAAATAAAATAGAAATAAATTTGGTGTTTAGTTTTAATTAAAATTCTTTATTATTCGCACAATTTTGTGTGCCACTGTTCACAACTTGATGTAGACGACAACAACTGCTTCGTTCGTTATTCTTTTCAAACAACGATTACTCACTTCAAACCCACCGCGTCTTTGCACAAGACTGACAGAACTTCATTAACTCATTCGCCTGTTTTGCCTTTCCTTTTATGTGGCAGAGAAAACAGTCTAAAAAATTGATCTTGAAGGCGAATGTTGATAACTTTGCCTTCTCGAAATCTTTATAAATGTAAATGTCATTGTTTACATTTATTCTTGTAGTATTGTTTGTGTATTTCTGTTTACTTATTTATTATTTTTTTTCTATGCTGGTGTTTGTTGTTCAGGTTTGTTTACAGCATTGTATGGTTTTTGTAGTTTTTGTTTATAATTTTAATGTTAAGCGATGTAGAAGGAAAACATGAGTATTTAGATTTTTTTATTTTCGTAACAGTATTGACTTACTCAAGGTCGCCGTAGTCTAGTAGGTAGTGTGTTGGCTTATTAGACGTAAAGCCAGGGTTCGAGTCCCAGGCCAGATATCAAAACAAAAAGTATTTCTTCGGCGATTTCCTTTCAGCAGATTTATGGCAAAAACTCTGAGAGTAAATAAAATTGCCATGAAAAGTTTCCCAAAAAAATCAGTCATTTGAAGCCGACTTTAAACTGTAGGTCCTACTATTTATGTATAAAATTAACACACACAACATTAGTGGTGTGAGAAACTAGGTCAATAATCCTGACTGAAGGGTTGTAATGGCCAATTATGTATGTATGTATTGACTTACTCGGACCAAGTTAGAAGAACAATCAACTTTATTTTCAAAGTAAGATTTAGATTTTGTCCCTTTTTTGTTGGTGAATAGGAATACTGAAGTTTTAAGTCATGTTCGAAAATATATTCTTTACTTAACTGTTATTTTTTTCTTACTAATTTGCTTTATACTTCCGTCTTTTCCAGGACATGGGCACCACACTGAGAGCAAGGGCACGAGTTCAAATCAATTTGGCTGTCAGTCAAGTATTCGACATTAAACAAGTGGCCAATTTCCCCGATATTATATTCCCCATATTGTGGTTTGAAGAAGGCATCGATAGTTTGCCCGATGAAATAACCGATCTGATGAATTTCGCCGCCACCGTACCACCAAAAATTCGTATAATACTGATCATAGTATTCTTTGCAATTGGCGCATTGCTCCTACTAATATCGGTTTTTTGTTTAATACGTAACTCGCATAGACAAAGTACATTGCATTTGGAGGGTTCCAATTATTTGGCAACCGCACAAATCGATATGCAAAAGAAAAAAGCAAAAGAACAAAAACAAAAATATTAGTTGAGTAGCAGCACATTCTTACATTCTTTCATTCTTTCTTTCGTACTTTCTTTGGTACTTTCTTTGGTACTTTCTTTGGTACTTTCTTTCAAACTAAACTAACTGTCTTATGTATAAATAAATAAGTTAGAACGATTAATTATTACTATACTATATACATATGTATGTATGTATATATGTACTATACATAATGTACTTAATATTTACAAAAAAAAAAACAAAACAAAACTTGTGTGTATAAACCAATCATAGAAATCATGAATTAAGAATTATTAGCTCAGATCAAACGAATTACTTACCATTTTTTGTAAGGGTTGTGGTATGTCGAAAAAAACAAACACGAAAAAACAAAAAATTTTGCTTACGAAAACAGATGCAATGCTGAAGTTTTTGGTATTTAAAAAGTACTTTTTAGTACTTTTTTTGTAACAAAAATCTTGTGTATTTCAGTTGCTTAATTTTTAAAATTCATTTTTACTACGTACGAATTTTCAAATATGGCTGGCATATGTTTTATGGTTTTACCGTTAAAAAAAAAAGAGTTTGTTAAGCAAAAAAGTACCTTTTCGAAGTACTTCTCCAAAACTCCCATTTTATACCGTTTAACATTGTATTTGTATAAAGAAATACCTAATGAATCCATGTTATCCACTCGAAAAAAAAAATTAAGATCGGCAAACAAAACAAAGGAAAATTTCCCTTGAAATATTTGAATTTCTCACTCGAATCACAATAGTTCACTGTGATCCTATCTAATGAACACAAAATCGAAGCTTGAAACTGAATTTGTATTCTTTTTATCAAAAAAAACCAAATCTTTTTTTTTTCTTAAATTATTTTTAAATAAAAACTTAAAAAAGAAATAATTTTTTTAAACGATATTGCATCACAAATATGTATGGACGTGTATTATTTGAAACCCTTGATCATTCTTAATTCGCTGTTGTTTTTTTATAATTTTTTTTTAAATATTTTTTAGATTTTTAAGTAGATCTAGTGAGAGTATATTGTACTATTTTTTTTTTTAAATAATATTTTATTATGTTTTTGGGTTAAAAATATTATTTTTTCTTTATTTTACAAATGTTTTGTAAAAGGAAAAAAAGGATAATAATTTTATTTTTTTAATGTTTTAAATTTAAATTTAAGGTTTAAGGTCAGAAGAGTCACAATTTATTTTATAAACATAAAATAATTACAAGTTTTTTTTATACAAAAATAAAGTCTCAACAACATTATACACAAAATAATAAAAAATAATCAAAATAAAGAAACAAAACTGAACAAATTTTTTAATTTTATTTTTTTTTTACATTATAATTTTAAGTTTAATTTTTTGTATAAAAAAAAAAATTTTAAATGAAATACAATGTGAAGTAATGTTGTAATAAAAAGCATAAAAAGAATGTTTACTTTTCTCTTAAGGGATCCGGAATTGAATTATCATCACTTTGGCTCAATAAAACGTATTTTAATGGGGCAATATTAAATGGCTGTCTTTCCCCGCAAAATGCTTAGCAATTTCGGTACCTTAAGTTTGTCCATTGCAGCTTGTTAATGAGTAAAATGATAAAAGCAATGTCTGTCAGAGTATCTAGAATTCGTAAGATAATGGATTTGATTCTAGTAAGTTCCAGCGCTAAAGGAAACAGCGTAAAGCGAGGCAACTTAACCCGTACGTATGTAAATACATTGCGACATCGTTAAATATAGTTGGAATAATTATTCTGGACAGACTAACGAAAGAGCGTTGAAAAAGATACACAGTACGCACCTTCGCTATATGGTTCACCGTTTTTGCCTGGTTCATAGCCGTTTTATCATTTGCATACATATACAACAACTATCAATACCTACATACATAATTGGCCATTACAGCCCTTTAGTCAGGATTACGACCTAGCTTCTCACACCACTTATGTTGTGTGCGTTAATTTTATACATGAGTGGCGGGACCTACAGTTTAAAGTCGATTCCGAACGACAGATTTTTGAAAAGCTTTTCATGGCAATTTTTACTCTTAGAGTTTTTGCCAGAAATCTGCTGAGAGGAAGTCGCCGAAGAAATATTTTACGTTTTGCTGTCAGACCTGGGATTCGAACCCGGGCCTTCCGTCTAATAAGCCAACACACTACCCACTAGACCACGGCAACAACTATCAATACAGTGTGTGATTTAGGAGAATCCCAATATTACCGCATAATACAGAAACTGCATTAAGCAGAGCAGCGTTAAGCGGGGACTTACTGTATTTTCATTAGGCATTAACTTGTGATCTTTCTTTTGCTTCCTCATGTTTGGTATTTGTTAAAATAATTGCATACTTTAAGGAGCAAACATTTTTATTGATCGTGTGATCGCAAGCAGATTTTTAAAAAATTTTTTTTTTTTTACAAAATTTGTTTTTAACGTTTTAATTTGTTAAATAGGCCTCCGATTTCTAAATTGATTATATGATATGTACGTATAGTGAGCGCCAAAAGAAAGTGTACAATATGGAAAAGAAAAGAAAGTGTACACTTGTAAGGAGAGTGTCCGAATAATTTTGACAATATTTCGAATTTCAATGTTTCAATTTTAAAATACAAATAACGATAATTTAATAATGTATAGTTTCTTTTATGTACACTTTCTTTTGACACTCACTGTATATAATACATTGAAAACATTTTTATTGCCATATACCATGACAGAAGAGGGTAAAAATCTTTCTATTTGCTGAACCTAAAAAATAGGCCTTCAATCACACTGGGTGTATAGGCCTTCTAGATAAAAAAATATTTTCGAATTTTTCATTGCATTGAAGCAGTTTAGGTGGCGAGATTGATAAAAAGGTTTTATTATTGCTCTGTTTCTCGTCCTTATCATGTTATCCTTTTATCATGGTTATCCATTTGTTTCGTGATAAGCAGCCTTTAATAACCGCGTAAATATAATTTGAAATAAAAGTGATGTATAGAGAAATTGCGAGGGGTTTGCCAAGATTAAAATGAACTTTGAAGAGATTGGAAGCATTGCAAAATAATTTGGTTTTTACAACGTAACGCTATCTCGAAAACGGTTGCCAGACTTACGGGTTATTCTGTTATGGAGAGAGGAGACCGTTATTCACTTTCTTCGTCAATACTTATCTCTTGCAAGGTGCTGATATAGATTATTTGGTTCTCCAATACTTGCCAACTTGACGTAGTAATCATCCATTGATGTCAAGGCTATAGTTTCGTTTATAAAACTTCCTGGCTGGTTTTCCAGCTTGGGGTAGTCGTGCTTAAAGTGTACAGCCCTTGCGCTGACTAACTTCCTCTTTTTCCTTGGTTTGGAAGATATTGGTCAGTACAGAGACTGCGTTCACCTGTGGCGTCACAACTTTTCAGTTTGGATTACGACCTAGCTTCTTACACCACTTATGTTGTGTGCGTTAATTTTATACTTGAGTGGTGGGACCTACAGTTTAAAGTCGACTCCGAAATACAGCTTTTTCTGAGGAACGTTTCATGGCAATTTTATTTCTTTCGAAGAGTTTTTGTCAGATATCTGCTGAGAGAGGAAGTCGCCGAAGAAATATTTTCATATATTCGTTTTGATGTCTGACCTAGGGTTTGAGCCGTGGCCTTACGTCTAATAAGACCATACACTACCTACTTTTGTTAAAGAAAGTGTAACAATTAAAATGAATTTATTCATTCCTTGGCATTCTCATCTATTGCGTTTATTTACGCCTTATTATGGCGTAATTTTGCATTTGCGTTTAAATCTTCCAACAACAAAATCGTACATATACTTACCCATTGCAATTGGAAAAAAATTTCTAATAATTTTTCATCTTATAAAAACAAAAAAAAATATTAAGAATCTCTGGCTTGTTGGTTGCATTTGAAAACAAATGAGGAAACGCCATTAGCATTGACCGCCATGTTAAAAGCGCATTTATTGTACAAAATACATACACAACCCCAACCTTGTTTTTGTAAAAATTGTCTCATTCCATGATCATTAACAAAAACTACAAATTGTTTATTATTTTTGTTGTTCTTTTTTTGTTTTTGTTGTTTTTTTTTTGTTTCGTAATTTCGTAAAATTTTTAATTTTTATAAATTTTTGTGTTTTTTTTTCATTTTTCTTTCATTTTTGAATTTCAATTCAAATTTACGTTTAAAATAGATTTTTATTGAATTGAATTGTTAGTGTTTGGTAGTGTTGTTGTTGTTTTTTCAGTTATTTTTATAAAAAAAAAAAATAATTTATGCGTACGTACACCTTAACGTGGGTGGTTTGGGGGGTTTTTTTCAGAGATGGGATGATGGTATGTATGGTTAGGGGTAGGAAAGGGTAATGGGTTTTAATCGTTTAATTAAAATTTTATTAAAGAAGACAACGCTATTGGCTACAAGGGGTGGTATAAGAAGAATATTTATTTAATAATAAAAATATGTTTGTTTTCATTTCTTTTCATTTTTCTTTTCTTTTTTTGATTCATTTTGTTTTTCTCTTTACGAATTGTATTTATATGTAAGTATGTATGTATATTAAATATATTTTTAATTAAAAAAAAAAAAAGAAATCTATTCAATAGTTTATATTTAAAAAAACTTTTTTAAAGCAATGAAGACATATTTTTCTTGGGCTAAAATAATTTTTTTTTCTTTACTTAATTGCAATTTCAATACACAGTTTCGTGCATTCATTCTTTCATTATGATTTAAAAATAAAATTGAATTTTTCTTTATATTTTTTGATTTTTTATTTTAAAATTATAATGTTTTAAATTTAAGCATATGTTTTGTAATTTAATTTTAATTTTAAATTTAAAATATATTTTTTTTTTATACGAATAAGCATAAGAATACGGATAATAATAATTAATTTTCTTAGATTAAGATTTTGTTTTTTTTTGTTTTTTTTAATTGTAAGGTATAAAATTAAAACTTAAAATATATTTTTAAATATTTTCTTTTTTCTTTTTAATTTAAATATATAGCATAATTTTATTGTATATATTTAAATATATGTATGTATGTATGTATTTATAGTTTTATTTTTTCATTTTATAGAAATATTTATTTTTTCTTTTTTTCTTTTGTCTTAAAAACTAAAGTTTTATATAAAAATATGCATATACAGTTACAGTTACAGATTATAATGAGTTTATGGTATTTGAAATAATTTCAAATCCTTTCAAAATTTATCTTAAAGCTAGTTTTTGTATATAAAAAAAAATATATATTTAAAAATACCTTTAAAAAATATTGTTTTGTTTAAAAACTATTTTATTATGTTTACTTTTATATTTATTTTTAGATAATCTTCACCGTTTTACACTTGTTTTTGTTTTTCTGTTTTTAATTTAATTTAATTTTTTTTATATATTCTTTCTACATTTTCTATCTTCTCTAAGAGTTTTATTTTCTTTTCAGTTTGGAATACTCTTTCGGTTTGAAAACTCTCTTTGGGCTTAAGTATTTAATTATGTATTATTGTTTGAAAGCTTTTCTTTTCTTTTTATTTTTATTTTTCATTTTATAAATTTAAAAAAAAAAAAAACGAAAATGAAAACTATTTAAATTAAAAATATTATTTACTGTTACAGAAACAAAAACAAAATTTCATATTCATATATAACAAAGTTTAATCACAGTTTAAATGGTAGTAATACAAGTAATACCATTTGAATTCAAATTGAATGAATTAGATCCATGGTACCTAATAAAAATTTAAAATTTTATGTTTTAAATCGGCCAAGCCGAAGTCGTTAAGACCCCGCCCCTTATTTTAAAACCTACATAAATCATAATCATTGCCTTGGTTTAACGTAATGGGGGCCACAATGCTTTACCACAGCTGTTTGAAATGAATTGAAATAACAAAAAACTAACTAAACTAAGTAGGCGTGGCAAAATGTTTTTTTTTTCCTATGAGAAATGAAATTGTAAGCAAATCAAAAGAAAATTGTAAACATTACCATATGCCTACTACTTTAAGGGGATTCGTATACTTCCAAAGGGTTTTTTTACATTTTTTTTTCTTCTTCTATATATCTTCACAATATCTCGTGACCATAATTTAAGGAATTAGGAGTTTCTGAAAGCAAAAAATCAAAATGGTTCCATATAAAATATGTTACAAATGCAACAAAATGGCGGCGTTTTGATTATTTTTCTGTTTTCGCCTATATTTTCTATCTTAAACCCAGCGTGTTTGAGGTATTGTTCCCAAAAAAAAAAGTGATTTCAAGAAAAAAAAAATGTTTAACCGTTTGACTGCTAAGGGATTCTTTAATTAATTATTATAATAAAAAAATCTACCAAATTCTAATAATCTATATATAAAGATAGACCCTATAAATGACGTCTTTTGATTTTATTTTAGTTTTTTGACTAATTTTTACACTGAAATTCGCAGCGCAAATGCGATTTTCGTAACAAATGAACGCAGCGCTTTTGCGCCGCGTAGCAGTCAAATGTTTAAGTTACACGAACCTGGTCTATTTTGCATTTTTTTCCTTCCTTTCGTATCGTTTAGGGCAAAAGAAGATGTTCTCCATAATTTTACAGCTCTAAACTAAAAAAAAAAACTTGAGTCACGAAGTATACGAACCCCTTAAATTAGTGTATCATTAGAAAACTATTCAAAGCCTTTTGATAATTAAAAAAACTAAAAAAAAAAAATAAAAAATAAATAGCAGCACCACGTAATGCTACGTGCCCTTTAGTAAAATATGGCAAAATGTTTGTACCTTTTCTTCCTTGTTTAAACTCGACTTGTTTTGTTAAAGCTTTTGTTGCCATGTATGTCTACGTATGCATATATTATTTTTCTCTTTTCTCTTTTTTCTTTAGCACCAAATATTATTTACACATGTCCTCCACATATACACAAACAGACAGACAAACAAACAAACAAACAAACATCATACACGTCCAGTCATTATTAATTGCTACAATAGGATGTGTTGTATGGGGCCGTAATCGTTCTCCTACGCGTACATTTAAAAAGTTTAATCACAGTTCAGTTCGGTTCGGTTCGGTTCGTTTCAGGTTTGGGTTCGTGTTAGGGTTCGTGTTCGTGTTCGTTTCATGTTATGAATTTGAAAATTCTCAATTCAATTTTCAAACTTTAAAGGCGGTGGCATTTTCTTTTTGTTTGTTTTTATTCTTCCTTGTTTTGTCCTCTCACTTTTTGTTTTTCATTTTTTCTGTTTAACCGTTTCGGTTAAATGGTTTCTATTTATGGCAGCTTTACAGTTAAAAACAAAAATTAACAAAATGAACGATCAACAAAAACAAAAACAAAATCTATCATTTGTGTGTTTGTGTGTATGTGTTAATGTGTTAATGTGTCGTCTGCCAAGTGTAAATACGGCCAAGACATTTTGCCTTAGAACTACTAAAGAAAAATGTTTTGTTTGTTTTCTTTTCTTTTGTTTTTCATTTTCATTATCATTATCAATACAAAACTTACTGTTTAAGTTGTAGTTGTAATGGTTGTTGTTGTTGTTGTTATTATTTTTAAATATTATTATATTGATAGTTAAACTCTAAATGGTTACTTAAGGATTGAGATGGTGGTAGATCATCGTTAGTAAAATCGAATAGAGAACGATTTGTTTCAAATGTCGAATAATTGAGATCACTTTGTATTGTATTAGCCGCAGTGATGATGGGTTCCAATGGTATTGTGTCACAATTATGATCGGTGGCACCGCCAAATGCCACCGAATGGCTGCAGAAACCCAAATTCGGTGAATGTGGCGACTGATGATGATGATGATGATGGTGATGGTGGTGGGACGAGTGCGGATTAATTATGCAACAATCGTCACCGCTTGTCACAATTGGTCCCATGGCGTTGTTTGAGGTGTTATTGGCAATATTATCGTCTAATTGGAATGTACTTGACTCATCTGCAGTTTTTACGCAACGCCCAATGCCATTGTGTATCGCAATGTTCATTGTAATCGTTTGCTGTGGTGGTGTTGAAAACATTTGTGTTGAGTCATTATCGCCTCCACCTCCACCACCACCACCACTGCCTCCTGTCATTTGTTGCTGTTGACTGTTGTGGTTGTGGCTATTGTTGTTGCCATTGCTGTTGTTGATACTAATGTTGCACGATGTATTATTGTTACAATTAGCACTTGTGCATGGTGAGAGTGCACTAAAACTCTCATGATAATGTTGGTCCGTTTGATGTTGATGTTGTTGTTGGCACGTATCATCATCCAAACGTAACGCCAATAATTCTGAAGACGACGATGTATTGGCAGTGTTGTTATGTAAATCGTCACTGTTGTTAAGAGTATTGCAATTGAAAATGGAAAACTTAAGATTTGAATAATTTTGGCTGGCTGGATGTAGATTTGCATCGTTGTTGACTATTGTGCCGCCATCATTGTCGTCTGCATCGAAAGAGCCATTTATGAGATCCTTAAGGTAACGTTGTTGCTGTTCATCTTGATGTCGCTGTTGTTGTTGGTGGTGGTGGTGTTGAGTGTTGGTTTGTAGGGCGGTATTGGTAGTGGTGGTATGAGTAGTGGTAGTATTATTGTTATTGGTATTATTATTATTACTGGTGGTATGCAAATCGGTGGCCGGATTTATTAAGGTTATCAAACCAATATCCGTTAAGCCATCACAGTCGGTTTCTTTTAATTCCATTGAATTATTGAAAAAGCTATCGGGATTCATTAATTTCAAAACATCATCCAACTTTTCATCCGGTTCCGTTTTAAATTGTAACGTATCAGCCGTTAAACTCGGAAGTCTTTGTTGTTGATTGTCATCCAAATTGGTATCGGGTAGCATCACATTCTGTTTGAGATCTTCGTTCAGATCATCTGAGGTGTAATAATTGCTTGTTGAGGTAATTGTATTGTAATCACTGCCGCTTACAGCGGCAATATCTGTGGCATTTAAATAACTGCTGCCTATATCAACCATATTGTGCTGTTGATGTTGTTGCTGCTGATGGTGTCTATCCATTAAGACATCATCATCCTCATAATCTGTACTAAGATTAAGAGATTTGGTACTATTGTGTCTTTGTTTCTTAAAAGGAGCCGTTGGGCCATTATTGGGATAATTTAAATTGGCGCTACTTGTGGAATTTCTTTTGGTTTTACGTGGTGCTTTCTTGCCAGCAGTGCCACCAGTCGTTGACGATGATGAGGAATTCAAATCGATATTGCTTTCATTTTGGCCATCAGCCGTAGAACCTTTGGCAGTAGTAGCGCCCGCCCCATTGCCACGTGACAATTTCTTTTGTGGTCGATATTTATAATTCGGATACTCGATCATATGAAGTTTACGCAACTTTTCCGCTTCGATTATGTACGGTTGTTTCTCTTCTTTGTCCAGCCGTTGCCATCTACGGCCCAATTCCTTTGAGATCTCGGCATTATGGAGATCGGGTGTTATTTCACAGATTCGTCTGCGTTCCATTTGACTCCATACCATAAATGCGTTCATGGGCCGTTTTATATGGCCGGGGCTATGTTTTTTCGTCTGAAAGCAGAAAGAAGAAAGAAAGAAAGGAGAAACATGAATGAAAATCGGGTATAAATTTCAGAACAGATAGATTGGATGGCATGCCTTGATTAAATAATCAATCGAAGGCACGATCACTTTAAGAAAATATTTGTGGTTGGTTGAAAGGATATAAAATGTGGATTTAAAATGTATGTTTTGTGTCAATATTTAGTGCGCTGGCCTGGCTTAATTAGTAAACTTTCTAATTAAAAAAAAAAAGAAACAATAAACAAAATTAAAGCAAAGAACAAAACAAACAAATACCTTTTAGAACCACTTGATCTATCTATCAGTCAATGGTTCCATTTAATTATTATCACACGTACAATCAAAAAAAATTAAATGGAAACGACACGAACCATATATTTCAACATTTTTTTCAAATTTCAAATGAAATTTCAATAAAAATATCACAAAAATAAAAAGAAACATTTTAAATTCGAGTGCAGTTTTTAGCAAATTATACCATTGAAGTAAGTAAGATGGCCAATACGTTACCCAAGTATACATATACACAGGTACACATGTACATATGTATGTATGTGTACATAGAAAATATTTAGAAATGTTTGTCTATGTATATACAAAAAATAATTTAAAAAAAAAAACAACAACAAATTTATTAAAAACAATAATAAACAAATAAAAATAATGCAAAAAAAAAGCAGCGCTTATGATAAGATTACTAAAACAAAAAAAATAAAATACACACGGGGTTCATTGACATTGAAAAAAATACTTCATTGTCAAATGCAGCCAGTGACCAGATACTTTCGCAAATTAATAAAAAAAAAAAAAATTATAATAATAACGAAACACAACAACAACAATATAAAGAAAAATGCAATAACAACAACACCAACTACAAATATGTACGTATATACAACATATGAAATCTTTATATACATACATACATACATACATATGTATGTTTGTATGTCAATCAATATGTACATATGTACATACGTATGTATGTACACACCCCAAGTGTAAATCAATTTTGTGTATAGAAATCCATAAAAATCCATAAAAAAAAAATTATTAAATATCGAGGAAAAAAGGCAAAAAAATAAAATTGATTTAAATATTGTTTATTAAAATCAACATCAGCGGCAACAACAACTACAACAACAACTGCAACACAAAAACACAAAAAAAAGATAAAAAAAAATCCATTAAAAAAGTTAAATATTTACAGTAGAAAACCATAATTAAGGTACTTCAGTATTGGACTGCAATATCAAAACAAGTATACGAGGGAGGGTCAAAAAATCATACTTTAAGCTTGATAATCATTGCTAGAGGGCTAGAATATGCGGTGTGGGCCAGAGATCAGCAATGAATCGTTTTTTCGCTACTCATAAGCACTCATGAGTATAAGTGAGTCAAAAGTATTGAAATTAAACCACTCTGTTGGATTCGTATTCACTACTACACTACGCTGATTTATAAGTACAGTTTGCAATCGAAATATGTTTGATTTATCAGCCTACCAATTTAGATTCATATAACTTTAGAAAAATACTTATAAATTTACAGTCTTACTTGTTGTTGCATTTACAAAAGCTGAAAAAAGAAAAGACAAAGATACCAAGCAATGCAAACACACAACCTTCTAGCGAGTATTGTGGTATTCGCACACGAATCATACTTATTTTATACTTCGTGTATACGTTGAAGTCGCCGTGGTCTAATGGGTATTAAGTTGGCTTATTAGACAAAAGGCCTGGGTTCGAATCTCAGGTCAGACATCAAAACGAAAAAAATATTTCTTCGGCGACTTCCTCTCAGCAGATTTCTGGCAAAGACTCTGAGAGTAAAAATTGATAAGAAAAGCTTTTCAAAAATCTGTCGTTCGGAGTCGACTTTAAACTGTAGGTCCCCCGCCACTCATGTATAAAATTAATGCACACAACATAAGTGGTGTGTGAAGCTAGGTCGTAATCCTGACTGAAGGGTTGTAATGGCCAATTATGTTATGTATGTATACGTTGAATCATGGAGAGTCGAAATCAACAACATCCTGCGTATTGTTAAGTATGAGTACGATAAGTATTTCAAACTTTGAATATGAGTAGTATGAGTATGATATTAAAATAAGTATGAATGCCGAATACATAAGTACCAGAAATTATAAGTATGACCCGAATCTACTTATCGTTTTGAATATTTATTGATGATCTCTGATTTCTTCTGATCTCTTTATACTTATTTTGTGCTTCGTGTATACATATGTTGAGTTATGGAGAGTCGCAATCAACAACATCATACGTGTTGTTAAGTATGAATATGATGAGTACTTCAAACATTGAATATGAGTAAAGGTTCCATGATAAAATAAGTATGAATGCGTATAAGTATTAGAAATTATGAGTATGATTCGATTCTATTTATTGAAAGAGTATAAACTGTTTTCTGGGACGTAAATGGCCTATTAATTTACTCTGAACTGTAGGCTGAATAAGTGTCTTTTGGTTTTAATCGACTCTAAAATGAACAGCATATAAAAAAATTGAAAAATTTTAAAGATATAGATTTTTTTGTTGGAATTTTCATTTTTTTTTCGTTGTGTTGTTGTTTTGATATTTCTTTTGACATGATTTATTTATTTCTTTCGATTCATTTGCCACGGAACGGCACATTTTTCTTCTGATTTTTTTTAATAGGTTTCAGGATATAAAAAGAAGAAGTATTAATGCGTATAAGTATCAGAAATTATGAGTATGATTTGATTCTACTCATCTTTTTAAATACTCATTGCTGATCTCAGGTGTGGACATAAAATATGTCACTTTACACAAGGCTATGGTTGGTAGATGCTATGGCAAATCTGCATTGACAGTTTACAAAACAACTGATGGCTTTACCATGTGGTGTATTCAAAAGTCCGCAAAACTTATTGAACGACCCTCGTAAATAAATCTATACACATTCATACATACAATCATATGTTTGTATATATATTTGTAGTGTGATCTTAATATTCCCCTTGTAATTGCAAGGCAAAAAAGCCAACAACAAACGAAAAATCAACACAATCTACGATTTTTTTGTTTTTGCATTGAAATTCTATTGGATTGTATGGATGGGATGAACTATTTAAACTTGGTAAGATTAATTTATGAATTTTACACCTTCGTTTAACCCACCTGTAACATCATCAAGAGTTTATGCATGGGTGTATGTATGTATGTGTGTGGTTGTTATGGAAGTAAAAAAAAAATCTTGGTTAATCAAATGCAAATTCTAAAGCAAATTATGCAGAACGAAAATGTTTTAATTAAATAAACGACGATAACGACAACGACGACATTAATAAACACTTTGACAAACAATAATAATCATACAGACATACATACTTACATACTTATGTATGTACATATGTAAATATATATGTAAATACGTATCTAGTTGTTAAATAACTATATGTAAATAACAGATGTACATACATATGTACGTATGTATAATACTATGTGTGGGTACAATAGTTATACGCGCGTATCTCATTACATTAGCTTGATACAGGGTATTAACAGAATACAATGAAACTCATAAACTTTAAACTGCATTTTGGTTTGATAAGAATTTTTAATCGTGTTTTTTTCTTTCTTTCTATCTTTCTATTTATTTAGTTGCTACTACACAAATTCCAAGAGATTTGAATAAATTTTCTAATACGGTACCCGGGCAAATTTCAAATTGGAAATTGAAATTTATTTTTTGAATTACAAAAACATTTCGAGGCCAAAGTCTACGAAGTGAGCAGAAATCTTAGACGCAACAGTGATACGTACATACTAGGGATGCCAAACGGGATCGATTTTTAAAAATCCCGGGATTCGGGATTTTGTAAATCCTGATCCCGAAATCCCGGGATATTTCGGGATATTTCGGGATAATTCGGGATCCAAAAATCCCGAAAAATCATGGGAAAAATCGCGATTTTCTCTTAATAAAAAAATATTTTGTTAAAAAAAATCATTTATATTCCAATTTTATCAGAATTATCATATATATTATTCCTAAAGCACTTTTTTTGTCGGTTGCAAATATCTCCCATACCACCTCATCAAATTTAATGAATGATATCTCATTTTAAAGCTTATATCTTATACTAATGGCGAAAAATAATTAGAAATTGAAAAATTAATATTTTCATTGATAAAAATTATATATTATATAGAACAGCATGATAATACTGTTGTCATTATGATTATATGTTTATGTTCAAGTGTGGTAATACACGATCGCTTAATAATAATGTAGTTGTACATAATATAGTATGTAATAAAATCCATTCTGGCAATTTACAATAATGCAGTTTATTAATAAGTCAGTTACATATAATATACATATTAAGTTGTAAAAAGCTGTTTTGGCAATACTTTGCAGTAGTTGTTAGGTCAAGTGCGATAATAATATCTAAAGTTCTAAAGGCCATTTTGGTAATGTCGTTGTTGTCATGGCATTGTTTGTTTTATGAAGTGTAGTAATACGGGTTAATAAATGGTACCAGGCTAATCGTAACAAACTTGGGAGACCACATCATATCAGCAAAAATTATTCATACCGATAAAACTGTACTCATACCCCGTATCAACCTTACACCTTCTGAACCAACTCTGCCTTTCCGAATGACACGAAAACAATTTCCTGTGCTTTTGCTATAACGATATGCAAGGCACAAGGTCAAATCCTTCAAAAGGTAGGATTGTATTTACCAGAACCGGTCTTTTCACATGGGCAGTAATACGTGGCTTTTTCTCGAGTGCGTACGTTTAAAGATATTTTTGTTTGTATTAAGGATTCGTATGGGCAAAAAGTTAACGATGATCATGTCATTACCTCTAACATTGTATTCAAAGAAGTATTATAAAAGCATATAAACATATGTATATATGTATGTAAATATGTATGCTGATATTATAATTTCTAATAATTTTAGACTTTTAATAAAATTTCTATTAATTATTTTCATTTTATGTTACAAAAATGACAACTAGAGGTGCGATATATTCGCACGGGTCGTCTAGTATACCATTAAAAATAAAATATAAAAAAGCATTACAAAAATAACAAAAAAGTAGTAAATGCAGTAGTTGTAAGAAAATTATTATCTAACATATCATCTGAAAGCTTGAAAGAATTTTGTTGTCAACATAACCTGCCGTTGAAAAACTCTTCTCGCAATCAACATTTGTTGGTAAAATAGTTCCAGGATAGCTGTATGCAGCTTGTAAATATTCACCTCTACCACCTCTTGATGTAAATAAATTTATTTCTTTGGACAGTTGAGTATCTAAATCAGTTTCTCTATTAATTCGTTTTATAGGGCTTTTGCATTTTTCGATGGCTTCAAATAACTTTTTATCAATGGAAGTAGGGTTTTCCTCATCTGAGATGCTATTATCGAACTCAAGTGATATAGAATTTTTTTCAGGACCTTTTTTAGGGTCAAAATACATATGAATTCACAATACCGAAAATCCCGAAAAGTCCCGGGACAAGTTTTCAAAAATCCTGGATTTGGTGAATCCCGAAATTCCCGGGATTTCGCGATTGGCATCCCTAGTACATACATACACATATAATTGGTCTTTACAACCCTTTAGTCAGGATTATAACCTAGTTTCTCACACCACCTCACACTTTCTTACTTCCGCCTGCTGTTATTGCAAGTCAATAATATTATTTTAATAAAATTGAATTTAAAACAGTTTAAATTAAGATAATTTTCATTTTATATAAACTTCAGAACTTTTATGCATTTCTAAAACGTTTTTTTCCTTCTTTTATTTGCGTTAATATTTGATTTACTTTCAACATTTCAAAGTCTAACAAACCCATGACTCATCATGGGGGGGGTGGGGGGTACATTATATGAAAATGTTAATAATTATTGATGTAAAGCTTCTAAGCAATTAGCACAGTAAAGAGGTACGCGTATAATATATTATTTTCAATAAAAATTTCAAAATTACAAATCAGAAAAGTGTGTGTCTTTTTAAAGTGGACCCCCTACTTAGAGAATGAATAAAAAAATAAAACAAAAAAAATTGTGAAATAATTTATGAAAATTTTATCAAAGACATCGCGTGTCTTGCTCGACTCCAACATGTCTATGATTTAAAGAAAAAAAAACCCTCCTCTTGAAAATTTTCTAAAAAGAAATTGTAAAATTTTTTAAAATTTAATTTACAAACACATACGCACGCAGAGAGATATAGAATTTTACAATGAATAGACAATTTGGCGATATTCTATTATTTTCTTCGTATTTTTGTTTGTTTTTTTGATTTTTAATTTGAGTGTCTTGTTTGATTTAAATTTTTTGCTTTTTTCTGCGAATGTAATTTGCTTTTTCACTGTATTTTCTCTATTTCTTATGTATTTCGTTGTTGTTTTTGTTTTTGTTGTTTATTTAATAATACATATATTTAAATGGTCATTATACTTTTAGTGGGTGGTTGACATGTTCCCTCGTTTATTAAAAAAAAAAAATAAAAAAAAAGAAAATCTACGTAAGAATGTGGACGTACATACGTATGTAGATACAAAAAACATTTCGTAAGAATATTAAAGCGTGTGTGAGTGTAGATTTTTAACAAATTGCACCTGTGAGGAAATTGCATGTAAAAGAAAATAAAACATTTATAATGACAGCTCACAGGCACAGCTAGCCAGCTAGCCAGTCCACCAACAATCCCCCGCACTGGATGACGGGCAAGCCAGACAGACAGACATTGTTGGCAGTCAATACGTTTATCATCATGTCCAGGAAAATGTAAAATACGAATATAAAATATTTTCCTTATGGACACATAAACACATGCCTGCATACATACATACACAAATACAAGTCTTAACATGGGGTATGGCTGGCTACATGTGGCATCGGGAAATTAATGCACTTCATGGATTCTACTCAATGTTTTCCATAAGCGCCAATAGAACACAATAAAAAAATAATTGAAAATGCTTTATTATTATTGTGTTATAAAATATAAAATATTTGTTTTTATACGTATGTATGTATGTAATGTCGTCTTGATATTTTTATTGTTTTTTTTTTTATAATAAAAATTTCCTTATTTTCGAGAAAAATCATTTGCAAACATGATTCATTTGATTCGTTTGATTTATTTTTTTTAATAATTTTTTATTTCATTTTTCATTTACATGGAATCCATTATAAATCACTTTTACATCGCACTGATCAAAATCGCATGTTGAAACACAAAAAAAAAAGAGGAAATTTCCCCGGAGACATTTTGTCACACCGTTGGTAGATACGTAGTATTGACATGATACACTCAGCAGCCATTCACTTTAATTGAAAAAAAATCTGTTTTTTTCTCGGATTTTTTATAATTTTTCTTTTATTTTTTTTTTAATTTTAATTTTAAATGACTTGGCAATTTTACTTTAAAAGAAAAAAGAAAATGCAATGAAATAATGGTTTTATTTTAAAATTTAATCAGGTCCCCACACATTAAAGGCAATTAAAATTAAAGGAAATTTATATTCAACATTAAAACACTTACAACGGAAAATGACAACACAAAACAAACTCAAAATAAAATAAAAAAAATTGGAAAAATTTACCGGAAAAATTACAAAAAAAAAATCTTTTTCTTAATATGGCAACTGAGAAATCGAATTAAACAAGAAACGTTGAAATTACAGGCATAAACGATCCATTTAGCAAGGATTTCAACCTAGTTTCTCCTACCACTCATGTTATGGGAATTAATTTTATTCATGAGAAGCTTTCTAAGATACTTTTCATGGCAATTTTTATAAAAAATTAGAAAAATTTACCGGAAAAATTACAAAAAAAAATCTTTTTCTTAATATGGCTTCTTGTTAGTCAACTGAGAAATCGAATTAAACAAGAAACGTTGAAATTACAGGCATAAACGATCCATTTAGCAAGGATTTCAACCTAGTTTCTCCTACCATTCATGTTATGGGAATTAATTTTATTCATGAGATGCTTTCTAAGACACTTTTCATAGCAATTTTAGAGAAGATTGCAGAAAAAGGAATATTTTTTTTTATATTTCGTTATGTTCGCGATGTCAGAGCCAGGGCTATCTACCTAGACTAGCACAATATGATAAAAATAATGTCGTTTACTTAGAAGTCGCCGTAGTCTAGTAGCTAGTGTGTTGGCTTATTAGACGTAAAGCCAGGGGGCTAATTCTGGCAATCGTATACGATCGAATACTTACTCGTACGTTCGATTTTTTTCAGTTTTGGGATTCTATCAGTCGATATCGATTAATATGTGTCGACGTTTCTAATGACAGTAGCCGATAGCGTGCAACTGTTCGAATGCAATCTTGTGAGTTTTTAATCGTAAGCAAAATACCTATCGAGTAAAGCTTTTTTTTGTTAACAAAATATGAAAAAAAGGAAAATGTAAGTAAGAATTTTTTAAAAACTAAAGAAAATAGTTAAAATTTTAGTATTTTAGGCTGAAATTAACAAAAGTAAATATACGAATTTGACAAAAAATATATTGCCGAATACAGCACAAGAAAAAGCAAAGGCAACCAACTGTGGGAGCTGCTAACTACCAAACTTAATGCTTCTAGACCACCAATAAAGGATGCAAAACTACGCTGCTGGCATAGAAGGTGCTATTGAAGTTCTGAAGAACATTAAAACTTTTGGTTCAGTTATGCAAATAAAGAAAAGGGGAAGATTCGGCAGAAGCAAAAAATTGTAGTGATAATATTTTGCAACTCCATCACAAAGTAATACATCTTGTAACGATTTGTTTATTTCTGCCTGTATACTATTTGATAATGAAGAAGTTCATAGCGAAAATATTTGTAATAAAACAAAAAATTTTAAAATTAAAGAAAGTGCAGAAAATATAAATTCATTCAAAAATACAATACCTTTTTAATTAGCAAAAAATAGTTTTTCGTTCTTTGATGTTTTTGTTTACAAAAGTGTTCAGTGTTGGAAAACATTTCACAACACTGGAAAAATAAGATCGCTTCGTTAACTATCGACAAACAGAATGAGACGTAAGCCCACTTTCGAAATTTCAATCAACTCGAAAGCCATTTCGATCACGACTGCTAGAATTAGGCCCCAGGGTTCGAGCCCCAGGCCAAACATCAAAACAAAAATCCAAAAAGTATTTCTTTAACGATTTCCTCTCAGCAGATTTCTGGCAAAAACTCTGAGAATAAATAAAATTGCCATGAAAAGTTTCTCAAAAAATCTGTCGTTCGGGGCCGACTTTACACTGTAGGTCCCGCCACTCATAAATAAAAAGTGATGTGAGTAGCTAGGTCGTAATTTTGACTGAATGTTGGTTGTAATGGCCAATTATGAATGTATGTACGACAGGCTTTAGCCAGGCTGCGAGGCTATCAGAAAAGATTGAGATGCGGGTAAAAAGAACTCCGTATGCAACGATCCATTATGCGCAATGGTAGATGGCCATTACCTCCGCCTGGAACACGCTGCAATAGTCTGGCAATCGAAGTGGAATGTTTAACTCCAATCTCCCAAAGTAGACTTACTCAGCACTACTTAACTTTGAGTACAAATCGTGTAGGCCCGTATTAAAATCGATAGGGAAAATCTTGTATAGATCACTGTACGACATACCCAGAATTGCAACCAACTGGAATCCTCGGAGCTGCCAACAAAGAGGACTTAAGAATTACACCTCGCGGAATTGGCTGGAGCCACTTGCAGTGCCCTATATGCAGTTTTACAGTTGCAAAGTGTTTGATAAAATCCCAAATCAATCAATATTTCACAAGAATTTAAATTTCAAAATAAATTCCAAATATTTTTGATACGATTTTAATGATTTTGATATTCAGGACTATAAGCAATTTTTAAGTTTTGTGGTATTTTGAGTCTTAGTTTTTTTTTTTAAGCAACAGTGAATCACAACATCATTTTGAAATTTAACGAAAACTGATTTAAATTCCATATTATTTGGAACGAAACCGCAGAGTATTTCATCATCATTATAAGCCTCTTTCGATATCTTTAAATTATACCGTTAATCCTGTTGTTTTTTTTTTTAAATATTTTTAACGAATTACACAAAATCTTGTTTCAAAAGAAAAACACAACAAGAACAACAACAACAACTACGAAAATATCGCATATAAAACAAACGGTATTTTATCGTTAAAACATAAATCTTGTGACTTTTGTTCCTGTTTTACAAAATAAAATACGAAAAAAAACAATTTAATAATCATAACGGTTCTGTTACAAAATTTTAAATTATTTTTTTATTGTTGTTCGAGTTTTTTTTTTTTTTGTTTTTTGCGGTTGTTGTTATCATGATCATAATGACAACAACAACAACAACAAGAGCAATATTAATTAAAATTTTAAAAACAGTTACGAAATTTTAAAATGAACTTCATTTCATTCCCTGAAATCAATCGAACGAAACCAACACATACATACACACACACACATACACACACACACACAAACAAACAAAAGTTAAATAAAACGAAATGAGATGTGTAAAGACTGTCATTACGAATTAAAAATACGGTATTTCAAGTCCTAGAGAAATAAATTTCAGCTCTGTGCAGGCCGCTGTAATACATAATTGGTCATTACAATCCTTTAGTCAAGATTACAACCTAGCATCTCACACCACTTATGTTAGGTGCGCTAATTTTATACATGAGTAGCGGGACTTACAGTTTAAACTTTTCATGGCAATTTTATTTCTTTCGCAGAGGTTTTGTCAGAAATCTGCTAATACGAAGTCGCCGAAGAAATATTTTAATTTTGATGTCCGACCTGGGATTTGAACTCGAGAAATAAGTCTTATAAGCCAACACACTACCTACTAGACCTCGTTGCGTTGCTATATTATAGGGTGATCCTGGTTTCAATGCACTGCAAAGTTTGTTTTTTTGAACGGACCCCGTGTGAAGAACATTATGAATGACAATTTCTGGTTTTTTTTCTTAATTTATTTTTAAAATACAATTAATTTTAAAAAACCAAAAACAAACGCGAACACAACAACAAATTAGCACACACAAAAAAAAAAGTAAAACACTCTTTAAGAAAATACGTTGAAAAGAGTACCAGTATTCGCAATAAAGGATCGTGCAAGTTCAGCTTTTTAAGATATTTTTATTCAGGCCTTTAGTCAGGCTTACATTCTCACATCACTCTCATGTTGGGTGTGTTAATTTGTATCCCACTGTTAAGAGTTGACTTCCAAACGACAGTTTTTTTTTTTTTTTGAGAAACATTTCATGGCAGTTTTATTTACTCTCTTTATTTTTCCTGACTTCGTTTCGTTCGAAATGTCTGTGCCAAGGGTTGAACATCGGGCTCTCATGTAATGAAACAACACATACATTGGTCATTACAACCCTTCAGTTAGGATTATTAACCTAGTTTCTCACACCACTTATGTTGTGTGCGTTAATTTTATTCATAAGTGGCGGGACATACAGTTTAAAGTCGACTCCGAACGACAGATTTTTTAAGAAACTTTTCATGGCAATTTTATTTAATAAAACAACACACTACCCCTTAAACTAAGGTGACTTTAATGGACTTATTAGTGCGTATTTAACGAGGTCATTCAAATACAAATATCGCTGCTATAAAAGCTTATAATACTTTAACCTTAGGCTCAAATAGTGTAACAGAGAAGAGTTTTTGGGGGGAGGAATTAGAAAAATGATCCTCACACTGGTGGAGTAGCACATTATACAATAGTCTACCAAGGCAACCTGATAGCTTGATTGAACATACAGGCTCATACCGTGACTAGAGGTCTATATAGGACAGAAAAAAGACGTTCAACTGAACTTCTAAACGATAAAGTTAGTCATCCGCCAGGGATGCTATTGAGCTTTCCTTGATAATGAACGTATTCAGACATTCTGGGTTGCAACCAAAAACGATAACAATTTATTAATTTCAATTAAAATAAAATTTCTTAGCTGAAGACCTATTCCCACGTGATTGACTAAAGAATATAATCACCAGAAATCATTGTTATTACAATAGAAGCTCACAATTTAGAACCTCCAGTAATTAGAAAATTTTTTGTATTTTAACACAAGAAATCTTCAAATTCTTTTCCTTTTGGGAAAACTGAAAAGGGGAATCATCAAATTATATACGTTTTTCCGTATTTGATTAGATTTAGAAATTAAAGTGGCCTCAAAAACAAAGCGGTTTTAATTTGTGAGCGACTACTGTATGTTAAATCGAATGGATTTTACTGCATCAGTTACAATTGAGACAATTTCAGATTTAACTTCACTCACACAAAAACTCAAAGCAATTGTAAATGAAAAATCAACATAAAATTCCCTCCCCCACCCCAAAACTAATGACGTATGTATGTATGTAAACCCATCAAGCGTTTGTTAAAAACCATGTTTAATGTCACTCATGAATTGAAAAAGAAACTTGGTTTTGAAAGACCCTATATATTAAAATTCATTCATTCACAGCTGTGCCTAACAAGTAGCATTCGGTGGCTAAGGGAAGTGTTTTGTTTTGGAAAGGGTGGGTGGGTGCAATTAAATTTTGTGTACGTTTTAAAGCCTGACTTGCGGTTTTTTTTTCAACTTTATGATGATGGCCTCCTCACAAATTTTATGTGTATGGTCGTTTGTTTTTGTTGCTTTTCTTTATAAAATTAAAATTTCATTGTAATTTTCCTGATAAAATTGTTGTTGTTTAATGCTGGTGTTGCATTTGTTTTTTTTTTTATTATTTTTTTTTTTTTATTAAATACGGTTTTAATGATGAATGTTAACAAATTTAATTGGTTTTAGGAAGTGATGTCATAATTTATAAAAAAGAAAAAAAATGAAACAAAAATTCAATTTAACACTTATACAAATGCATTAAATAAAATGAAATTCTCTCTCTCAATATCGCTCTCTCTCTCTCTCTCTTTTTCCTGCTCCCTTAAATAAAAATAATTTGTTTTGATTAAAAAAATAACACACACATACACTTACACATGAATTTCTTCTACATGCAAATTAATATGAGAATGCAAAAATGAATTAAATTAAATGGTGAAATACTTCTCACTAACACACACACATACATAGAAACGCATACAAACGCAATATAAACTGAAAAGTGTCATTAACCCCGAAATGTTTTAATGGCTGCCAGTATAAGTGTTTCGTCTGTGTTTGTGTGTGCATAAGAGAGTGAATCTATAGTGTTACTTTTAGAATTTTGATTGTTATTGATGTTGTTGTTGTTGTTGTGATAGCCTGATATACATATTATTGGTTTATTGTTGTTGTTGTTGTTAATATTAAATAATTTAAAACGAAATTTATTTCTTAAGACGTCAATAACTGAGAAAGAAACAAAAAAAAAAAAATAGCAAAACGCTTCCAGATATAGAGCGTAAGTGCAATAATAGGTAGGAACAATTTAATAACAATTTAAATAATCAAAAAACAACAACAACAACAATAACAAAAAAAAATATGTATATTCTACCTTTAAATATCAAGATAAATAAATAAAATACAACTAGAAACAAAATATACATACAACAACAACAACAAAAACAGACAACAAAATGCAAAAAAAAAATTATAAAATAATAAAAAGTCTCTCTCTCTCTCTTTTGGTATACATTGTATAAAAAAAAAAGTGGAAAGAAATATTATCAATAGCCTTGAAAAAGTTTAAATACCTTTAAAATGTTGTATACGAAATATAGCAAAAATAAAAAATAAATAAAAAATAAAAAAAAAATTAAAATAAAATAAAAATCGAAACAACAACATCAGCAAGAAAAAATATATAATACAAAAATAAATTTATAACCAACCATAGAGAAAAGAAAAGAAACAAAAAAAAAATTAAACTGAAACAACTAAATGACTTGACGACATTCATCTGAACATACATACATACATGTACATATGCACATACATATGATGATGGTAAGCAGGATGATGTTAAGCTGGCCCAACATCATGGGAGAGCAACCATACTATTTTCAAGAAAAATAACAACAAAACAAACAAACAAAAAAATAATAATAATAAAAGAATTAACCATCATCATATGTACAGCTGTTGTCAGCTAATTGGAAACGCTCTTCTTATGTTACTGTATAGATGAGAATTATTTAAAAAAAAATAAAATTTACCGTTAGTTTATCGTCTATAGACTTCATGTATGAGTACACGTAAATGCAAACGACGTCTATAATCGTCGAAAAAATTTAGAGTTATAAAACAAAAATATTGTTGTAATTCAGTTTGATTTCGATTTCTACCAATTCACTCAATAATATTCTAAAAGGAAAATATTATTCTTATATTTCTTCATATATTTTTAGATTCATGATTTTGTTGCTATAAGAATGCATGTAGATTTTAACGACGTGTATAGCCGTCAATACATTTTTCATTATGTTTAGCGTCTTTTCCAATCTGACTTAATTTGAATCAATGTAAGTGTTTGTTTTTGGTTTTATTGGGAATTTTATAACTGTAAAATTTTATTTTTTTTTTATCAATGATGTGTTCAGTTTTTACAAACTTTGCTTTAAATGCATTTTAAATTATATTGTGAAAGGTTTAATATTATATGAAAAATTTCTGTATATTTGTGTTTTGAAATATCGTTTTTTCAATATGATCTCCAGTGGGGGAAATCGGATTACAATTCCCATATGTCAGGAATAGATAGATGCGATCAGATGATTTCATATTATTCTTCATCAAGAAAGAGCAATCGTTGGTACCAAAAAAGTAATTTTCCATGTATTAGATCTATGTGTTTGGAATTCATATTACCTATATAAAAAATTCCACAAAAATGTAAAGTTCCTTGAATTTCGGGAGTCTCTTATTAGATCGCTAATAAGGTTACCCAATGATATTTCCAATGGCAACCAACTAATATCTAAAGTGACATATGGCAGACCACAAAAAACACATCTAACACATCTTTTGTAAGTTTACGTGAACAACATTATATTGAAAAGATTCCTACAGCGGAAAACTCTAAAAGAGATTGTTCATATCGTCGCACAAAACATCAATTTCGAAAAGAAACAAAATATAGATATAAAACGTGTCCTGAAAAGCCAGCTCTATGTCCCGAATGCTTTGAGCCGTACCACTTATTTTGTTGTTAGTACATACATATGCGATTTATATTCGATTTTTACTTTATTTAAGCTTTATAAAACAACATTTTAACAAAAAAAATTTTTTGTAAAAAATTAAATATTAATAGACCTATAAATGAATTTTTTTTTATTTTTGTGATGAATTTTGTGTAAAAATGGATTTAAGTTAATAAAAGTTAATATAAATCATGATTTTCGAAATTATTTCCAAGAAAATATCTTTCAGTATCCGGACGTCTAATGCCGTCATTTGCACATCCATGGAACTAATATTATGAAAAACAAATGACGGCTATATACGTCCACCTTTACTTTAAAAAATTTTATAGAAAAAACTATAATTTTAATATATAAGTATTCAATCTCCATCAAACTCGCCAAGATTTAAATAACTAAACAAAAAAAAAAAAAATGAAGTGTGTTTCTGAGTGCCTTCGTCAATTTCGTGGTGAGCGTCAACGTGTTAATTACTCTTTTATTTTTATAAAATGCAATGTATTTTGTTGTTATTAATTTCATATTCCCTTTTCAATATGCATTCCAGTTAATTTATTATAAAAAAAAAAAAAACAATCAAAAAAGCAAGACAAATAATTGGAAACGTTCGCTTTATATTAAAAATTTCTTTAATTAAAAGTGTTGTTAAAAAGAATTTTCGGTAAATAATATTTTTAATTTAATGTACGAGATATTTAATATCATTATTTTTAAGATTTAAAATGGGAGCAAGCAAAAGCTGTACTCCTGCTAAGCGTAGCTCCATTTACGAACTTCATAAAGCTGGAAAGTCATATAAAAAAATTGGAGAATAGCTTAAGTGTTCCAAAAATGGTTTTAAATTTTTAATGCTTTACAGCATATTAAGAAATATGACACAGTAGATAACGTTCCCCGTCGCAAAAGACTCTGGAAAACATCAGCTTACACCGACCGTATGATACAGAGAATCTCTAAAGCCGACCCAAAAAAATCATCAACTGACATCCAACGAGAAATTCAAGAAAAATTAAATGTGACATTATCTAAGCGAACTATCGCGCAACGTTTGGTGGAAGCCGGACTTCATGGAAGAGCAGCACGCAAGAAGCCTCTACTAACTAAAAGTCAAAGAATTGCAATTGGACGACAAATCAGTGGAAGTTTGTGCTTTGGAGCGATGAAACAAAGATTAATCGTATTGGTCCTGATGGTCGAAGGTATGTTAGAAGGCCCATTAATGAAGAATTCAACCCTCGCTATGTTTCAAGAGTAGTGAAACATGGTGGAGGGTCTATTATGGTATGGGGATGTTTCTACTGGAATGGCGTTGGCCCAATTCACAGAATTGATGGAATTTTAAATAAGGAAAAATACGTAGAAATACTAAATGATGTAATTCTGCCGTGGGCAAAGGAGAATTTGCCCGTTATATGCAGTGATGCCAACTCTTAGGGCACCAAACGCGTGAATAAAAATGAAAAACGGGCTAAAAAGGGCTAAATTGAAAAAATTACGTTTTTAGTACAAAACAATTTCGTTTTTTTCAAAAAAGCGCAAAAAGGGGGCTAAAATTAAAAAGTCTTTTCAGATAAAGAAACCACAATTTTTAAACAAAACAATTTATTAATAGATATTATTGCTCTTGAGATCATTTTATATTTAATATAATTAAGATACTAGATTAGTTTCAAATAGAATTTAAATTACAGTCTTTGAAAGTTGGTCATTGTTACATACGATTTGTACTTCTTGGTCATCCTCTTCTTCATTCATAAATCACTTCATATATGGTATTGAGACTTGTCTCTGTCAAGTGTTCTATGGAAGCAAATGATAAATGAATTGTAGTATATAACGATAGTGCAGCCTGACATTTCTTTTCCACCTAATTATTATGTAAACACAATTTTAAACTTTCAGCCAAGCTTGTGTTTCCCGGTACTTTTGGCAATTCTATGTAAATGTCAAAGAAGAGATCAAGATTAAGAAGAAAAAAATTCTGCCACATTGGCTTACAATTCGACATTGCCAGAGAAACATAAGAGAATATTGCCCTGCAGAGTTAAAGGAAAAACGGGCTAAAAGGGCTAAACAAAAATACTGAAAAGCGTTAAAATTGCGCGTTTTTTAGTTTAGGGCTAAAAATTTTTTTTCGCGTTAAAGATACTTCAAAAAGGGCTAAATCTAGCCCGAAAAGGGCTAAGTTGGCATCACTGGTTATATGGCAATTCCAACAAGATAATGACCCGAAGCACACGGCGAAGATTACCAAAAAATTTTTTTGCGGACAATTCTATCAATGTTCTGGAATGGCCATCGTCTAGTCCAGACTTGAACCCTATAGAACATTTGTGTGGTGACGTAAAAACTGCAGTAAGTCTTAAAAATATAACCAATATGGACACTCTTTTCGAGGCAGTGAAGGTGGCATGGGAGTCCATACCTGTGGAACAATGTCGACGTTTAATATTATCAATGTTAATAGCAAAAAGTGTTTGCAACAAAATATTGAGGAAAGGATTGGGCGATGACTTAATATAACAAAAAATTCTAACAGAAGTTTTATCGTTTCCAATTAGGTGTCGCTGTCGATTTGAAGAAATTTGATTGAAATGTTAAAAAATAATTAAACTTGTATGATCAGTTAAGTAATTTTTTTTTTATCGTTTTGTTAACTTTTTAATATATTAATGAAAAAATATAATACAAAACAAAACAAAAAACTTAACTAAATTTTTTTGATCATATATTGTATGGGTTGTAAAGCGTTTCCAATTAGTTGACCACAGCTGTATGTATGTATATACGTACATATGTATACATGAAGCTGAAGTACAGAGAGAGAGAGATAGGCAAAGAACCACAGAAACCCAGCTCTAGATTGACTCACCTAAAAAGCTTGTCTTGAAGCATTTCAGGCTGCTGATACATATAGAAACCAAAAGAATACAAAAGCACGTTTAAAATTGTTAACAAAACTATGGCTTTAAAGGATTTCGTCTTTTCTGAATTAATGATTCAAAAAAGAATGAAAAATTGAAACGGAAATATTAACATTCCTTGCACAACATTTTGTTTTTAAAGAAATTCATTCAATTTTTTAGTTTCAAATATGTATTAATTTAGAATTTTTAACAAGAAAAATAAAAAATAATACTCGAATGCTAGAAAAAAAAAAACAAAAATTACCAAGAAATAATTAAAAAAAAATAAAAGAAAAGAAACAATCTATGATGACTATAACAAATGCCACACCACATATATAAAATTCATTTTATTTTATTTCATTTTATTTTTAATAATTTATTCATATTTCTCTTGTCTTAGGCGTTAAAATTCAAATTGTCTTGCATTCAACAGAATTTAAAGCATAAAATTTGAAAAAACAAAAAAAAAATAAAGTTTAAATTATAATTGAAAACCTTTTTTGTTTTTTTTTGATTTCATTTGATGTAGAAAAACAAAACAAGAAACTTAACTTGAAAAATAAATCATTTATGGAATGCTTTATGGCTGCAGAAATATTCAATTTTAAAAATTCAAGGTCTCTCTTCCTCTCCATCTATGTATTTGGCTTATACTCGTTAAGAAATTCAATTAAAAATTTTATTTTTTAAAGTTTAGCACCCTAAAATCTATAATTTTCTAAAAGTTACGATTTTCCAAATAATTCTGAATTTTAATGAACAAGAGGCCAAAGGAATAAGCCATATCTACATGCAGTGCAGCTATAATAAACATGAGTCCACGAGACGAGTGGGGGATTTAGTGGGTGAGCGCCCCACATACGGAGGATGTGACGACTTCCTCTATGGTGCGATTAGGTCCATTTACACCTCCTCGGCGTTGAAAAAAAAAAAATAAAAGAAAAGAAAAGAAACAATCTATGATGACTACAATAAATGCCACACCACATACATAAAATTCATTTTATTTTATTTTATTTTATTTTTAATAATTTATTCATATTTCTCTTGTCTTAGGCGTTAAAATTCAAATTGTCTTGCATTCAACAGAATTTAAAGCATAAAATTTGAAAAAACAAAAAACAAAAACAAAAATAAAGTTTAAATTATAATTGAAAACCTTTTTTGTTTTTTTGATTTGATTTCATTTGATGTAGAAAAACAAAACAAGAAACTTAACTTGAAAAATAAATCATTTATGGAATGTTTTATGGCTGCAGAAATATTCTGTTTGAAAATTCAAGGTCTCTCTTCCTCTCCATCTATGTATTTGGCTTATACTCGTTAAGAAATTTAATTAAAAATTTTATTTTTTAAAGTTTAACACCCTAAAATCTATAATTTTCTAAAAGTTACGATTTTCCAAATAATTCTGAATTTTAATGTACAAGAGGAGGAGTTGTACGCCAAAGGAAAAAGGCACATCTATCACGGAGGATGTGGCGACTTCCTCAATGGTGCGATTAGGTCCATTTATCTCCTCCTCCTCGGCGTGAAAAAAAAAAAATAATGAACATGAGAAGATAAACAAATAGATTGAATTTGTTTTTAAAAAAGCCGTAAACCCGGCCCAGGAATCTAGAGAATTCTAGTTTTCCGTACGTCTACGTGTGTCTTTACGAACTATTACAGAAAGCTGCTCAGGAAAGGAATCTACTTTGGATTGGAAAAGAAATTGTGGCAGTAGAAACACCGCACAATGCAGTTGACAGTGCAGCTGAATTAAATATGAGACGAAGAACAAATATCATGAATTTGGTTTCAAAAATGACGTAACCCCGGCCCAGAAATGTAAAGAAGTCTTGTTTTCCGTATGTCAACGTGAGTCTTCACGAACTGTTACAGAAAGCTGCTCAGGAAAGGATTCTACTTAGAATTGAAGACGAAATTGTGAAAGTAGAAACACCGCACAATGCAGTTGACGGTGCAGATAATTTAAACATGAAAAGGCGAACAAATATCACGAATTTGGTTTCAAAAATGACATAACCCCGGCCCAGGAATATGCAGAATTCTAGTTTTCCGTATGTCAACGTGAGTCTTCACGAACTGTTACAGAAAGCTGCTCAGGAAAGGAGTCTACTTAGAATTGGAGAAGGAATTGTGCCAGCAGACACAATGCAGTTAATAATCATTACAAGTGAAGATCGCTTATAGTGTTCAAGAAGCTCAAAAAAATATTCCAAATTTATAAGGTAGGTCTGTACATTTTTGCATCTGTGATGGGTTGTACTTATGTCAAGTATTGTCAGGTTTTTTTTGGCACCTTCAAAGTACAGTTTGTGCCTTCCTATGGAAGCAAATGCCAGTTAAAATTGCATTGTATTCCCAGACATTAATAGGTTTGTACTCCAGTATTTATGTCATCTACAATTGCAAGTCTATCAATATGTTATGAAGGCATTTTGCGTTTTGGGTTCCAAAAATTTCCATCACAACAAGTTTTCGAGAAAAAGGGGCTTGAATACCCGTTTTTTAAAAATTGTGGATCTAAACACTGACGTGCAAGAACCATCGCTATTGTCAGAAATTGACAATTGATCTTTGCTCTTTAAAATGAATTCAAAGCCAAATTGTTTGCATGTATCCTTAGGTAGGGGGTGGGTTTATGTCAAGGGATGCAAGAGAAAAACAAACACATTACGGAGATCCTTAAAAATTAATCAGATTTACTTGAAAGTTATTACCCAGTGGTTTTTGGGCTCACTGATTACAGATCTTCATTCAGATTTTAAAAATGCAAAATAGCAGACCCAATAAGGCGGTCGTATTAAGTATGGCGTCAATCCTATTAATTTTTATAAACCTCGACTACCATATTGGATCCGCCATTTTGAATTTTTAAAATCTGAATGAAGATCTGTAATCAGTTTTGGAACCCAGATTCGGAAACACCTAGAGCCATCTTGTTTGCACCAAAAAAGTCCAAATTTGCAGAGCTGTGTTTTCAAACGATGTTGACTCTAGGGGACAAAACTATCGATACTGCCACTGTCAAATACTTGCATATTTTATTGTCCTGTGTAGAGAACAAAACCTTTTAAACCGAAACACAGTATAAAATATTAAGAACCATAGGGATTTAGCTATTGTATACAAAAATTGGTTACACATATCTGGAGATTAGCTAATGAAAACCTTTGGCCACAATCCTTTACTTTAAATCTGCCATGAGAATTTCAAGTTGTGAAATCAGAAACGAAATAATGAAATAAATTTATCGAAAGATGTATGCAGATATAAAAATTATTCAATTTTTATTCGTTTTCTATCAATACATTGTGGTTTCGTATAAAAATAGTAAGAACCACATACAAAACAACACAATTCATGGTATTTTCTTTAGAATCTGGCAATACATTAATAACTGATCGTTGCATAGGCAAACGAACGAACTGACAGACAAGAAATCGAACGGATAAATGCCTCAATATTTATAGACAGTTTGCTAATCATCATCATCATCATCATCGTTGAAATGGTAATGATAAATTGTTATATCCTCACGTACGACACAGGCACAGACACAAATAAAGACACATTTTTCCATGTGATTATAATTAAAAAGTATTTAAAATTTTCCAAAAATTCCTTTATTTGAAACTAGATTTAGAATGCAGGTACATAACACAGCATGCATATTACCAAAATTAAAAATAAACCAGCTGCAGCAGGTATGGATTAGAAAGCGTTTCCAAAAAGGATTTCCATTTTAGGCAGGCCAAAGTACCCATAGAGTATAGTAATTCTAAAAACAATTTGTTTCGAAAAACAAACCGAAAAAGTAAAGAAATACCGGCTTAAAATTTTACTACGAAAATAAGGAAAAGAACAATAAAAAAAAAAACAAAACAAAACAGAAAATAAAAGAATATCTAGGGAATTATGTATGCAAGTATCGATGTAGTATACGTTGTATTTTATTGCCATTGCTAGTCAGTTGTTGTAGCAGGTAACGGTAATCAAGGTTCAAGGGTTCATTGGCATTATACAGTCATTTAACCAAAAACAAGGCAACACAAATTCAGACAAGCAACAACAATACATAGCAAGCCAGTGAACTAAAGCAAAAACACCAAGAAAAAAATGAAAAAAATATACAAAACAGAGCGACAGATAGACAGACAGACAGCTACACTCACTGATGACTGGTTGATCAGCCTGCCATCATCCATCCATCCATCCATTTCATGGTGAACAAAAAAAAAAAATATTCAATCATCATCGTCATCATCAGAAGCAACACAATAACTGCAACAGCAACATGATTATCGTGTTTCCAAAATCATCCTTTAATCTGTTATAATATTTAAAACAACAACAACAACAATGTCAGTCATTCAGGCAGGTCGGTCCCATACGCATACAAATCAACACCACCACCACCACCACCACCACCAACACATTGAATGGAAATGGATGACGACTATTCGACACAGACACCGGCTCAATTACTTATACAGACACGCTTTACAGAGACGCCATCAACAACAATACAGACTTTGTCTGCGCTATTTAATGCCACCAAAATAACTGCTTAAACCGTCTCAAAAATTCAAAGACTAAACTACCAGTCTAGAGGGATACACACACACACCAACAACATACATACGAACGAACATACGGACATTCGTTTAGATTTACAGGATAAAAAGAGAAGAACAAGAGATACAGACACAGTTACAGATTCGTATGAGATACGCAGTTATTTTTATACAATACACATGTACATATGCAACTGTCGGCAACTGTCGATAACTGTAAAGGAATGACTTCTTAACAAAAAAAAAAAAGCCACACTCAACACTGAACTCTAAGAGTAAAAGTTCATGTGCTTAATATGTTTATATGCTGCTGGTGTATTAACCTTCAAAACAAATTAGCTGGTTAAACAATGGCAATGAACTTTTTCTTTAATTTTTAATTTTTACGCTACACTACATCAAATTGTATTTCTGCTAAGTAAAGGTTAAAAACTTAAAATAACAGCGTGACCTTGTCTGTGCTCTAACAAAGTTTTCAAATTAAAAAAATTAAAGCCAATAAATTGAATTGATTTTGATCTGTAGTTTCATTATTTTCATTTTGTGTAGAAGAAAAAAAAAAAATAAAATAACGTTCTACACGTTAAAGGGTTAAAATCAATATAAAAATTATCAAAAATTCTAAAATAAAGCCGAAACAAAACAAGTTTCAATTCTTGTATGGCACTGAAAACACAATTACAACCACAAAACCAGCCCTGACTATTACGACAGAGTAACGATGTCGTCGTACCCACACTTGAGGTGTGTAGAGTGGCGCATGATTAAATTTATCAAAGTAAAGAGGGATTTCAAAATAATAATAACAACAAAAACAATAATAACAACAACAACAACAATAGCAAATAAATGAAATTACGAAAAGAAGAAGAGGAAAGAAAAAAAAAACAAAAATAAACGATTCTACGGCCTTGCAAAGGGTCGTTAACTTTCATGTTAGCGAAACGGCATCTGTATTAAAAAATAACAACAACAACAGTAACAGCAGCAACAAAACAATGTAGCAAAAAAAAAATAATAATACGCAGCGTATAGAAAAAAACAGTACAAGTATCACAGAGCAAAGTAAAGCAGAACTTATGAAGCTGAAGACAGGAAAACACAGCAAAAGAGGAGTACTAGCACAGACACGAACACTACTACAAATGCAAGCACAAAACTTATGGCAGCTCCTGCATATGTAAGAAAGTGTAAAGAGAGAGTGATTTGTGTGTGTGTGTGTGTGTGAATTTCACAGGCTATAAAACTGTTTATTTACAATAATAAAAACCAAACTACACAATAGAGAAAAAAGAGAAAGAAAAAGTTATTTCTTTTCATATGGGCAAGTGCGAGTGCGAGTGTGTGTGTCTGTGCTAAATAGTCATGCATAAATATCGTCTATATTTGTTGTCTGTCTATCTGTCTGTCTGTGTATTTGTTATTTTTATAGTGCGTATTCGTACTCGTGTTCGTGTTGCATTTGTTGCTGCTCTCAACAGTCGTGGAGAACTAAATTAAGATGCTTTCATCGTTCATGTTCAATTTATTTTTTATTACGTTGTTTGTTTTCATTCATAATTTTTGCTTTTATTTTTTTCTGTATTTTTCTGTATTTTTATTTACGTTTTACTGATCCTTTAAGGCAAGAGCGGTGGGGCTGGACTCTGTTATACAATTTACGTGTTTTATTTTTGTTATTTTGTTGGCCGATTTTTATTTTTTTTTCTTCTTCTTCTGGGGTTAAAAGAATTTTAACCTTTTTCCGGATTTTGAACTTTCCGTTTTACTTTACTGATTTGATTGACTTACAGACGTATTTATAATTCTATTTTTTTTTTTGCGTCAATACTTAGAATATCAACAAAATTCCCACATAGTAGGTTGGTTCACATAGCGTAAAACGAATAACGAGAATAATTCAAAGTGTTGGCCCTTACTTACATACATAATTGGTCATTACAATCCTTTAGTCAGGATTATAACATAGCTTCTCACACCACTGATGTTGTGTAAGTTAATTTTTGTCTAAAATTTAAAGTCAGATTTTTTGAGAAACTTTTAACGGCAATTTTATTTCTTTCGCAGAGGAAGTTGCCGAAGAAATATTTTTTTTGTTGTTTGATCTGGGATTTGAACCATGGCCTTACTTCTAATAAGCCAACCTACTATCTAATGGGTCCGCTATTTAACGTTTTTTTTCAACTAGTGCTTATTTCATAAATGGTAACACTCAGATCAGGTTTGATTTGACGGATAAATAGTTTTATCCTTCCACTCAGCAAATATGGTTGTGTATATGCGTTTTCGCTGCGCTAAGTGGGTCTGCGATCGATTGCCGATTTGTCCATTTTGGCAAAAAAAAAATCATCTTTTCAGATGAAGCTCACTTTGATCTTGGCGGATATGTAAACAAGCAAATTTGTTGCATTTGGGGCACAGAAAACCCGCACTTATACGTTGAAAAGCCGATTCACCCAAAACGAGTCACTGTTTGGTGCGGATTTTGGTCCAGAGGCATAATTGGGCCATTTTTCTTCGAAAATGAGCAAGAAGTGGCCAGTCAATGACAATCGTTATCGGGCCACATTGAACGAATTTTTGTTCACAAAAATAGAAGAGAAGGATATTGGCAACATTTGGTTTCATTTGGTTTGGCGCTACGTGCCACACAGTCGAACCTGCACTTGATTTTTTGCGCCCTGTTTTTGAAGATCGTATTATCAGCCGCAGAGCTGATGTCGTTTGGCCACCTCGGAGCTATGATTTCACACCGTTGGGCTATTATTTGTAGGGTAACGTCAAAGAGAAGTGTTACGCCAACAAGCTAGAGACAATTGACGCTTTAAAGGAGAATATTCGTGAAGCCATGTGGTGAATTACAGCTGCACACAATCGATAATGTGTTCAAAAATTGGACTGCCCGTGTAGGCTAATGCATGATATGGAAATTATTTTCCATTATTAACCGGAAGGATTGTACATCCAAATAAAAAAGAAATTTAAGAAAATTTTCAGTAGTTCTTTTTTAAAGTATTTGCAAAAGAAAAGAAAAAAGTTATTTGTCGGCCCCTTTTTAAATGGCGGGGCCTACAGGATTTTTGAAAAAACTTTACTAGGCAATTTTAGTTCTTTCACAGGGTTTTTGCCAGAAATTTCTGCTGACAAAGGAAGTTGCCGAAGAAATATTTTTTTTTCATATTTTTGTTTTGTTATTTGACCTGGCATTTGAACCATGGCCTTATGTCTAATAAGCCAACGTACTACGGGAGTTTAAGATTTGTTTTAATATTGCGTTCGTGTATTTCAAAAGTGTGGGAACACAGCTATTGTAACACAAAATCAAAAAAAACATTTTTGTTGATATTTTTCAAAATTTCATTTGTTGTTATTGCTGTTGTTTTTGTTTTATTTTTTATTAAAATTTTTTTTTTTCATTTTTGGTAATTTTCGTATAATTTTGGCTAAAGGTTTTTGAACTGCCATATTTTTTTTCAGTTTTTTTGGTTTTTTTTCAAATTTTTAATAGAAGAGGATTGTGAAATGATTACTGCCGTTTGCTACATACGACCACGACCACCACCACTACCACTTGTCATTGGCATTGGCATTATCATTGGGACATGGCCGGCTGTTGGCTAATGTTTTTGTCAAGTTGTTTCTTTTTGTTTATTATTGTTTATGGTTTATAAAGTAAATTACCTAATTTTATTAATAATCAAAACAGAAACAGAAATTCCAAGCAATTCAGCAATTAAGCAACATGTGTCTGTCTGTCTGTCTGTCTGTCGGACGATAATTTTGTTACTGTTTTATACGTGTTTTTTGTTTTTTTAATTCTTTAGTTTCAATAAAATAAAATCGAGTGTTAATAAAAACTGCAATTATTTCTGTGTAAATATTGTTGTTGATATTTCTTCTTTTATTGCTGCTGTTGTTTGTTGCTGTTGTTTGTAAAATAATAAAAAAAAAACTGAGAAGATAAACAAAAAATTTCTTTTTACATTTTTTTTTTATTACACAAACAACAACAAGTCACTTGCTCACTTACATTTTCACGTTTTTTCAGTCATTCATTCATTCAATCGTTTGCTTGCTCTTTCGCTCGTTCACTCACTCTTTTTTTTGTTTTTTGGTTGGTTTTTTTTACTCACTCCAAGGTTCTGTAGAATTTGTGAACAGGCCAGGCCATTGACACTCACTCGGGCATTCTTATTCTGTGTGCGTGTGTGTGTGTGTGTGTGATTTTCGCATTTTTGCTAAACCTAGGACAACTTGAAATCGAAAATGATGATGATTTTTTTACACACAAAGGGAAACGAACATCATTATCATCATCACGAACATCATTACGACAATGGCAATGTCGTTGTCGATGTCGTTGTCGCTGTTGTTGTTGTTGTCAGTAATTATTTTTTGGGGGTGGGCTATACACATGTGTTTCGTATTGTTACTGTTGTCATTGTTATTGTTATTTTTGGCATGTTATTGTTACTTTTGTTTTGTTTTTATTTTTGTTTTATTTTCCTTTACAATATGATTTATTAGCCCCGTAATATTTAAGGCAGAACAACAACAACAACAAAAAATTATTAATAAAACGGAAAAAAGATCATTAACCTCAATTTAAGAGAGTTTTTAAACCAAGTTCAGTTCAACATCATCGTCATCATTATTATATGTATGTATGTGTGTATGTATGTCTGTACATATTTGAAATGAACTTTTGTATATTCTAGACGTTTACATTACTATACCGTGTATGTATGTCTGTATGTATGTATCATTCATTTTTAGGCAAAAATTTACTACCAAAATTTACTGTGTAGACATATGCGCAGACATTACACCCTGTCTGTCTGTATGGATGTATGAATGTATGGTTGTAAGCGTCTGTATTTACGTAGAAAAAAAAAACAACAAAAATTTGTTTTTTTTTTGAAGTTTTCTTGGAAATAAAAGTTAAAGTTTTATTGTGTGACATGAAATAATAATATTTTCTAGGGTCGTAACGTATAAAATGAAGTTCAATACTCTCTCTCGCGTTTGGAAAATTCGTTGAAAATGAACTTAAATAAACTTGAAAATAACGTATTTAAATTGAAAAGTTCAATATTCTTCTCTCATAAAAGTTAAAAGTTCATTAAAATGTATTCTTATTATTATTATTGTGATTACGGAGGGTATTTATAAAAAAAAAAAAGCAAAAAAACGGAAAACTATTTGCATAGTATGGTGTAATTATTGTATTGTTGTATTGTGTACAAATTTAATTATTTAAAATTGTTTAGTTTTCTTAACCGGTATCATTGTTAAATTCTCCTACCAATTGATGCTTAATCAGTCTTGATAAACAAATATACATACTGGGATAGGGATGCCAATCGGGAAATCCCGAAACACTCTAAATCCCGGGGATTTTCTGGATTTAACAAATCCCGAAATCCCGGGATTTTAAAAAACCTTGTCCCGGGATTTTTCGGGGAATTTTCGATTGTAAATTCATAGTATTTTTTCTTGACCCTCACAAAAAGATGCAAAAAAAAAGGTCCTAAATTACTTGACTCGTTAATTTATAGCATCCAGATGAGGACAACCTACTTCCATGGTGATAAAAACATTATTTGATGGCATCGAAGTGCAAAGCCCCTGTAAACGACGATAAATTAATAGGGTAACTGGTTCTAGATAACTCAACTTTCAAAGGAAAGAAATCAGGATGGTGGTCTAGAGGTGAATATTTACAAGTGACATACAAGATTCGTGCAAACTATTTTATCAACAATTGTTAATTACGAGAAGAGTTTTCAACGGCAGGCGTACGTTGACAATAAAATTCGTTCATTCAAAGCCTTCAGATCACATGTTAGATGCTTTAACTTTCTTTTTGTTGGAATCCAATAATTTTTAAAACTAATGCCATTTCATACGTAGTGTGAATAATTATTTTATTTTATTAAATTTCGTATTTTTGTAACATTTGTTTGCTGTTTTTTATATTTTATTTTTTGTAATGAAATATAATTCTGATATTTTAATTGGATATAAATGATTTTTTAACAAAAATTATTTTTTTTATTCTTTATTATTAAGAGAAAATCCCTGTTCGCAGTCGACTCTAAACTGTAGGACCCGCCGCTCATGTATAAAATTATTGCACACAACATAAGTGGTGCGAGAAGCTAGGTCGTAATCCTGACTGAAGGGTTGAAATGGCCAATTATGTATGTATGTAATCATAGATATTTTAATAATTAAAAAATCATAGGTATCGTCCGAAACTAAATTTGAAATACTTTTCCAGCAATTATTTGAAATTTGTTGCGAAATTCTATGCCATATTGAGTCCACAAGATTAATTGCATCTTTTATAGTTAACATCTTAAAATAATTTAGCAATTCTGTTTGTTTCCAGCCAGTAAACGCCATTCTGGTCCATGAACTGAATTAACGATATGGCGTAGGGTGGCAAAAACATTGCACAAATGAATCCGTTATCAGAAAACGATTGGGATTCATTCGGATGTCAAACTCAGTAACCTAAGGCCAAAAATTATAACAAAATTTTTAGTTTTAAATTTGCCAGTTGATGTCTACCTCTTTAACAAAACATTGATGAAACCAGTCATAAAAAATTTTACATGTCATCCATGCTGACTTGATGAATTTGTAATTCACTGGACAAGTAAAGTTTTTGAAACTTTGTGGATTTTTAGATTTCCCAATTACCAACAAATAACGCATTTGAACACCCCATTAAAGTTAATCGTTGTTTCTTTATCTTTGCGCCTGTAGCATTTTTCTCCAGTGATGACAAATATGTTTTATATGGCAACTGTTTCTAATATAAACCAGATTCATCAGCATTATAAGCCTGATCTTCAAAAAGAGAGATTTCTTCAATTTTTGCTTTTAATTTTTCCTTTTCAACATGTTGCGGCTGCACAGAAAGCTTATCTCCAGAAATTTTAAGAACGCTTACACCACTAGTCACTAGTGTTAAAACCACGATCATTTTCTTTAATTTAATTGAGAATTTCTAAAGATTTTACAATTTAAAAACAGATTAAAAAACAAAATATAGCTTTCAGAATTTGTTCACGTGGAAAAATAAATTTGTTAACGTTTCTAAGACGTTTACACTTGCGGGTGTTCACGTTTTTGCGAGTTCACTGTATATACTCTAACTTATAGTATAGAGCAGTTCAATCAAAACTTATTTAATTGGTCATTAAAAATCCTTTAGTTAGGATTTCAACCTAGGTTCTCATAATTACTAACGCAGACACGCTTTACAGAGCCGCCATCAACAACAAAACAGACTTTGTCTGCGCTATTTAATGCCATTAAAATAACTGCTTAAACCGTCTCAAAAATTCAAAGACTAAACTACTAGTCTAGAGGGGTAGACACCAACAACATACGGGCGTATGGACAATTGTGTGGATTTACAGGATAAAAAGAGAGAACGAGCGATTTTAATCTAGGTTTTGACACCTTCTATGTATATTGTGTATTGTGTGAGAATTTTACCTATAGGTTGTTCGCCTCTGTGCGTCAGATTTTGTATTTCACCAATTGCAATAGAGCAAAGTTTTTAATCAGAGTACTGCTGATCAATATGAAAAGTAAACGATACCGGAAATAAAAATGAACATTTTTTATTTCTTTCATTAAAAAATATCATCACTTCGATAACTAAAGGGAAGGAGGTGGATGCAGAATAGGCAGACAGACAGACATAGACAGACAGACATCCTTTAGAAAACTAAATGCATTTGCCTAGTTAAAGCGAAAGTTCTTTACGAAAGTATTTTACAATAATTGCTAACAGATGTCTGCGCAAATGATTTTAATCTCTACACATTCACTTGCACTACACTTAAGTGAATTTTATATTCTACACACAATATAATACAATAAATAATTTAATAAATAAAAAAAATAAATAAATTTCAAAATAATATTTAAAATACAATAACAAAAAAACAAAAAAATAATGTCTTCAAACGTATTTAAAATTGTAATAAAAAAAAAAATGTGAAATAATTTTTGCAAATACATTTCGAATGCTTAGGGGAAAAATTAAAATGCGAAATTAGAAAATTAGAAAATAAAAATGAAAACAAAAACAAAAACAAATGTAGACTTGGTTGCATTATAAATTAACATTTGAAATAATATTATTATTATTCGTTGTTATTTAAATCAATTAATCATACGTAGTATTTCTGTAAAATGTGTTATCAAACCAGGAAGTGATTTCTTTTCGTTTTTATTTCGTTTTTTTTTTTTTTGTTGCAAAACGATTATCAGCCTTACAAAGTATGCAGGCTGGCTGGCTGGCTGGGTGGCTGACTGACTGGCTGGCTTGGCAGTTAAGCAGGTTTGTCGCAAGTTATCATAGGCACAACAGACACCTATCATGCATATGCTGCTAATCATATGATCAAACCATAATCAGATGATCGATCAGCCATTATGAAATAATAATTAAAATTTAATTTTATCAATTTATTTCAACAATTAGAGGATAAGAATAGTTTTATTTACTTCCTGCTTCCTGTTGTATGTTAAACCTTCTTCTTCTTGTTGTTTCTTTAATTCCACAAACCCAACTCAACGTAGCTCAACTACTCTACTAATCAACAGAAGAATAACAAGCGTTAAAATATTATCGCCTATCGTTCGTATGTATCGTATTTAATTGCTTTGCTTGTTTATTTATCAAGTGTAATACGGAAAACCTCATGTTACCACAAAAATAATTTCTATTAAATTTTATAATTTTTGTTGCTGTTGTTGTTGTTGTTTTTTTCAGCATTTAGTTTAAATTACTGTTTAAAGGTCATTGTTTGATGGCCACATACACACAGACATACACCATCCAAATAGTAAACGCATTTGAGGGTTAAGACCTTCATTTATCCTCTAGATTTTGTTGTTTTTTTGTTGTTTTTTTGAAGCATAGATTTTCATTGAATGAATCATAATCTTGTTACTCTTCTTCTTGGTATTGTTGTTGTTCCATGAAGATTACAACAAACAATTACAGCGAATGTTATAAAAAAAAACAATCTTTGATTTGGAATAATTTTTTGAGCGTGTGTGTGTATGTGTGTGTGTATTTTTTAAAGACCAGACTTAATTCTTTTACACTTAAATGAACAACAACAAGAATATGGTTTTAATATGATTTTTTTTTTCCATGGAATTTATATAAAACGGCACCACCACCACACCACACTGGCATCCCCACAACTGCCACCATCACCATCACCACCGCCACACCATTACTACCGCCATCACCACCACCACCACCACCACCATCGCCATTAACGCCATTAACATTAACAGAACTTAAGTTCTTGCAGTGAATCATAAGCAGCGTCATAAACTTGTGTGTGTAAAGTAAACAGAAAAAAAACACACACACACACACATACACACATACAGCCACAAAAAGAATTTAAAATTCCAAAATTTATGCTTGTCATTATAGTTACCGCCATGACTGTAAAGGTTATTGAAAATTCACAGACATTGCCACAGACGCAGCCCTAGACAAGACAGGGTTCTTAATAGTTTTTTCGTCTATGCATGGCACACACACACACTAATAGAGTGTGTCTGTTTTCTCTCCCTCTCTCTCTCTCTGTGTCTCTCCCTTTGTATGTCATGCGCTCCCCTGTAATTCTTTATTTTTTTGTTGTTTTTTGTATTTTTTATTAGTTTTCTTACGATTTTCTACTTAATTTGCGTTCCAAACCAGAAGAAGTAACTGAAGAGGGCAAAAACAAAACAAAAATTCCAAAATAAAATGAAATTGAAAAGAGAAATAAGCAACAGTGGCGCAGGGCGAAGAAGAAGAAGAAAAAAAGCTTTAAAACAGAAGTTTTTATTCAGCAAAAACGAACCAAAAAAATAATAAAAACAAATAAAAATTTTAAAGCATGGTGAGTAAGTGTGGCATACAATGCAATTACACCAACAATGATTACCCAACAAACATTTAAAGTTTTAAACTCAAGCGTTTTAAAAATTTTGGAAAATTTAATTTTCCACATTATTTTCATTATTTCGAAGTCGCCGTGGTCTAGTGGGTAGTGTGTTGGCTTATTAGACAAAAGGCCCGGGTTCGAATCCCAGGTCAGACATCAAAACGAAAAATATTTCTTCGGCGACTTCCTCTCAGCAGATTTCTGGCAAAGACTCTGAGAGTAAAAATTGCCATGAAAAGCTTCTCAAAAATCTGTCGTTCGGAGTCGACTTTAAACTGTAGGTCCCGCCACTCATGTATAAAATTAACGCACACAACATAAGTGGTGTGAGAAGCTAGGTCGCAATCCTGACTGAAGGGTTGTAATGGCCAATGACGTACATTATTTCAATCGTACAATGGAAGATGCTGTACAGCTGTAAGCTTACTGCGTATTACAGGCGTATCTAGCTAGTCATTAAGGATTAATCGGTACTAACATACATACCAACCAATGTCCCTTAGGGGAAGATAATCTTGGGCTTTTCACATACATAGGGCATGAACATCAATGTTCGTTGAAAAGCTTTCAGCTTTCAGTGAAATTTTTTTGCATATCAATTATACAGCCAAAGAAAAATTACAGTAGGATTCACTATTTTCTAATGATATTCACTAATAACAATGAGAAATGATCTCAATTTTTAAAAGAACATTTGTCAAGTTAAATACGCAGTCTTTAAAGATTTGTCGCAGTAGATTTTTCATTTTCCTTTACATAAACATATTATTAGGTTACATTTACTTATAACTAACAATTTTCGAAGTCGCCGTGGTCTATTGGGTAGTGTGTTGGCTGGGTTCGAATCCCAGGTCAGACATCAAAACGAAAAAATATTTCTTCGGCGACTTCCTCTCAGCAGATTTCTGGCAAAGACTCTGAGAATAAAAATTGCCATGAAAAGCTTCTCAAAATCTGTCGTTCAGAGTCGACTTTAAACTGTAGGTCCCCGCCACTCATGTATAAAAAATTAACGCACACAACATAAGTGGTGTGAGAAGCTAGGTCGTAATCCTGACTGAAGGGTTGTAATGGCCAATTATGTATGTATGTAACAATTTTCCATTGGATTATACACATGCCTCACACAAATACAATCACATTTTTATCATGTTCTCGTTGTTAGTATTACGACCTAGCTTCTCACACCACTTATGTTGCATAAGTTAATTTTTATCCATAAGTGGCGCGGCACCTACTGTTTAAAATCGACTCTGAACGACAGGATTTTTTTTTTGAGAAACTTTACATGGCAATTTTATTTCTTTCGCATAGTTTTTAACAGAAATTTGCTAAGAGGAAGCTGCAAAAGAAATTTGCACTGACTAGGGGTTTGAACCGTGACCTTTACGTCTAATAAGCCAACACACTACCTACAAGATTACAGTGACTTCATTACTAAGGAATGTGTACATGGCTGCGAACGTGAAAGCAAACGTTCGAAAGGATTACAAAAAAGTCCTTGAATTTCGCTAGTAATTAGTTCTTTTCACCAAAAATTTCTTGGTTTTTTTATTTGAAGTAATAGAAAAAAAATTGAAGGATAATTATTTCAATTTAAAAAATCCAAGGGCTTCTTGAACGATCCTCGTATAAATAACTATTTCCATTAACCTTAAGCATTTAAAAACCTGAAATTTTCATTTTTGCTGAAACTATTGTATTTTAATGGCCATTTATAATGGCCAATTGTAGTGTTTTGGCCCAACACAGTTAGAAGAAGTCAACAGTTTGGTTGGCTTTAAACAAAACATTGAACTTAATTATCTCTCCGTTTTTTTTGTTTAAACTTGAAATAAAAACTGAAAATAATTTAATTTTGTTTGAAAATTGTAATTTTGTTAATAAAAACCAAACCAAAAAAAAAAAACAAAAAAACAGAAAGAATTAAAGCCAAGCCAACAAAGTTTATTGACAATTGACCACAAAACTAAACTTTTATGACCGTAAAACAGCCAAATGGACAGACAGACAGACAGACACTAGCAAAGTGCGTTGATTTGTTAGCGTCGTTCAGTACGAGCGAGTGTATTTTACAAGGTTCCATAATTTTAACTACAAAAATATATTCTACGCGCTCGTACAAGTGTTATGTACACACATGTGGGTTTGTATGTGAATATAGTTTAAAAAAAATAAAAAAATAAACAAAAATAAATAAATAACAGAACCGAACAGAACAGAAGGTGCATTAACATTTATTTAAATTTGCCTTGGAATTGATTTTCAATCATTCAACGAACAAACGAATGAACGTCATAAACGGTATGAATGAAGTGCGACGCGAGTTCAAAACAAAAGTTTACCCGAAAAGTTCATTCACTGTACAGGCCCTGTACAATCAGTCGCCTGTACACAGCCTGCTTACATACGGACTCAGAGCGTTAAGCAAAAAAATAAAAAAAAATTAAAAATAAACAAATAAACCCACAAACTAATGAGAGTACATATTATTCATATGTATGTATGTATGTATGTATGTAGTAAATCAAATTGTTATCATTATTGTTTACTGGGTAGCACTTGGCTGCAACAGCAGAGTCACCACCGACCGTATAATAGTTATATGTAGTGTCAGAGCGTAGAGTGTGTCTAAAGTGTTGGATTATTTCAGATTGTTTTTCTTGGAGTTTTTATTGTTTTTCATTTTCTAAAGTTATTAGATGGTGTGTCTCTGTTGTACTGTCCGTCTGTCTGCCTGCTTTCGTTTTTGTCTCTTTGCTTGTCTTTCTCTCTAGGCGACTGTATTGTTTAAATGCTTGGCATTACATTTGTATTTTTCGCTGAAAGAAATTATGCAACAGACGCCAGCACCAAAATTTTGAAACTTCAAAAAAATCTGACTCTCCTAGAATAGTTACTCTTTGTGAAATGAAAATTGTTGTTACTCAATTATGGTCTTCGTAATCCATTGAAAAGCATTTAAGACAATTAAGTAAAAGCACCGAGTTTAAATCCTAGCTCTGACTAATGCCAGCCATCTGTCAAAAGCTCTCTCCAAGTAATAAATCTGTCGTTGGAAGTTCATGTTAAACTTTAGCATTCGCCACTGATGGGAAAAACAAATTAACACACATCTTTTATAACATAATTGGTCATTACAATCCTTCAGTTAGGTTTACGACCTAGCTTTCTCACACCACTGATGTTGTGTAAGTTAATTTATGTCTATAAGTGGCGGAGCCTACAGTTTAAAGTCGACTCTGAACGACAGATTTTTTTTGAGAAACTTTTCATGGCAATTTTATTTCTTTGGCAGAGTTTTTGCCAGAAATCTGCTAAGAGAAAAAATCGCCGAAGAAATATTTTCAAATTTTCGTTTTAATGGCTGTCCTGGGATTGATTTGAACTCGGCTCTTACGTCTAATAAGCTAGGGCGACTTCACACACATACATATTCCATTTGCTTAAAATATCTGAACCAGAGAACATCAATAAGTATTCGAAACGATGAGTAAAATCGAATCATACTCATTAATTTCTGATACTTATACGCCTTCATACTTCTTCTTTTAATATCATGGAACCTCTCTACTCATATTCAAAGTTTGAAGTACTCATCATACACATACATGTTGTTGATGTGCGTGCCCTATGTGTGTAAAAAGCCGAAGATAATCTTCCCCTGAGGGACATTGGTTCTGCATATGCTTCTTACAAATACATTCACATTTTAATCATGTTCTCTTTGTGCCGACGTCTGATGATGTCGTTGATTTCGACTCGCCTCTACTTAACGGTTACACGAAGCACAAAATAAGTATGAAACGCAGACGAACACTAAATACTCACAAGAAGGTTGTGTGTTTGCTTTGCTTGCTGCGTTTGTGTTTTTCTTTTTTTCTTCTCTTGTAAATGCAACAACAACTAAGACTGTAAATTTTGATGAATGATACGAGTCCCTCAAATTATTCGTAAGTATTATAAGTACTTTCTTAAATTAATGAATGTGAATGTATGCGTTTGAATCAAACATATTTTGATATGTTGGTGTTGGGTTTGATGTCAACATTGTACGCATCATACTTATTGCAATCTGTACTTATAAATCAACGTGTTGTAGTGAGTACATGAGTACATATGAGTAGCGAAAAAACGTTTCATTGCTGATCTCTGATCTGAACCGAGAGTTGAATCGAAGTATATTGAGGCCAACACTCTACCTACACTGGACTACTACGGTGACTTGTAATGGTCACCCTGTAGGCTGTGGGGGAATTAACATTTTACGTTCAGTGTATTCAATTTTATTATCATATGCAAAGGAATTGTAAGTGTGGGTGTGGTGGGCGTGTGTGTATTAATGCCTTAAGATCTCTCTGTGTGTGTGTAAGGTGGAGGGGGGGAGGGGATAATAATAATATTTGTTGCAAATTAAAATTTATTCGTTTTTTTGTTTTTGTGCTTAATTTCTAAAAAAGAAAAAATTTAAAAGTTTTAATGGGTTGTTGTGGTACTCACTTGTGTTGCATCCGAATATGGGGTACTTGAGTTCAAATTAATCCGATCTGAGCCGAATACAACATTTTGTTGTTGTAGTTGTTGCTGTAGATGATGTTGCTGCTGCTGCTGTTGTTGTTGATAGTGTTCCATTTTATTTTTATTATTGTTGTTGTTATTATTTATTAAAATTTGTGCTGCTGTTACTGTTGCTGTTGCTGTTGATTTTAAAGATTGATTCTCTTGCTGCTGATGATACAATGAATTTTGATTAATTAATTGTATGTTATTTTTATTGTTATTGTTGTTGTTGTTATTGTTGTTATAATTTTTAAAATTAATAAAATTTAAATTATTTTCATAATTAATATTGATTGTATCATCAGTTAAAGATGCTGTTGTTGTTGTTGTTGTTGTACTTAAATTTGAGGTCCTAGTTAAACTTAAATTACTGTTGCTGTTACTATTACTATTACTATTGCTATTGCTGCTACTGCATATGTTGTTGCTTATTGTTGTTTTATTGTTTATGCTTATAAAGCCACTGTTGCTGTTGCTATTACTGTTATATGGTGTATTGTATTGTTGTTGTTGTTGTGTACGAGGTTTAGTTTTTATTTTTGCTGCTGCTGCTGTTGCTGCTTTTGTTGCTCTCGCATGAGTAATAGTTTTTGTCGTTGAAGATTTTTTCGATTTTTTAACAGCCAATGCTCTTACAGCTTTATTTGTTTTTGTTGTTTTTATTATATTTTCCTGATGCTGCTGTTGCTGTTGCTGTTGCTGTTGCTGTTTAGCAAATGTTATTATAAAATCGTTATCTTCCAAGTTCTCATATAATGTTGTTGTTTCTTGTTCGTGTAACAAATCAATTTCTCTTTCAGATTTTATTACAAGATCCTCTTCTATTTCTACTGGTTCTGTTTCTAATGTTATACGATTACTATTATTATTGGTGTTGTAATAATTATCAAATGCTTCTTCTTGTTGTTGTTGTTCCTGTTCTTGTTTAAGAAAATTAATGTGTTGCGTATTATTGTGCGAGTTGTCGTTATCGTTGTCCTCCTCGAAATCCTCTTTGTAATCTTCTTCGATTAATTCATCGATTAGCGATTGTTCTAAATCGCTAATTGTATACGGATTGATGGCAATTTCTTGTATGGCTGATGTTGCTGTTGTTGCTGTTGCTATTGTTGATATTGTTGTGGTTGCTGCTGCTGTTGGTATAACCACTAAATCATCATCTTGATCATCATTAAAATCATTGACATTAAACGATTCACAAATCATGTTCAATGAGTTTCAAACAAATTTTAATGCGTTCGGGGGTTTTTATTTTTTGTTTTTCGTTTTTGTTTTTTGATTGTTTAATTTAAAACAGTTATGAATTCTTTTTTTTTTTGTTAATATTTTCCAATAATTTGTATTAATTTAACTGCTAATGATAATCGCTTGTAACAACAGTAATAATGTTGAGGTTGGCGATTATGATTAATTTGTTTGCAAAGTTCAAAATTCATAATTTTCATAATCACACATCAATAGTTGGCAATACAAGATAAGACACGTTTAAATAGAGTGATTTTTTTTTTGTTTTTATTGTAACAAAATTATTGTTGATTTGGCAGAAAATTTTGTTAAAAATTGTTTACAATTTGAATAGCCAGCCACCACAAGCAGATATGGTTGTTAAATAAACAAAGTTTTTTAAAAATGACGAAATGACGGCAGAAATGGAGAAAAAAAATTAAAAAATAAAGTCTCCTTGGCAGTGTTGTTGGAATAAACTATTATAAGTTGAAGTTGTTGTTGTTGTTGTTGTTATACATATGTAAAATATGAGTAATTCATAAAGAAAAAAACAGAAAAAAACGAAAAAACTGACTGTTTGACTTGACTGAAAAGATTAGTCAGACCCAGAGGAGTTTATATTTTTTTTTTTTGCTTTTGTTTTTAGTTTTTTTACTCTTTTTTTTTTTGTTGTATATCGTGTATTGAATATATTTTTTTCCTGGTTTTGTGAATGCAGTTTAAAATTTTTTTTATAAATTTTTTTTTTGTTCCACAAGTAGTTGTTGGTAGGTTGGTTGTTGCTTAGTTGATATTATAAAAAAATAAAAAATATTACAATCAGCTGTACATATGTATCTGTATGTAACTATGTATGTACGTATTTTAATAAGTTTTTTTTTCCTTTTTTTCTGCTGTTGTAGTTGTTGTTGTTGTTGTTATTTTAGAGTTAAAGTTTATTTAGTTATTATTATTGTTGTTTTAAAATGAGGTAGTTTGTTTGCTTGTTGTTGTAATTGTTTTTCTTCTTTATTTTTTTTTAACGAATATTTTCTTGTTTAAAAATGTTTTTCAAATAGATTTGAAATTCAAAAATATTTTCAATTCTACTGGGGGGTTCTTATTAACACTGTTTATTACTACTCCTTCTATTTTATTTTTTTATTTTATTTTATTAGTATTATTTTGTCGTTTTTCTTTCTATATACTATTGTTGTTGTTGTTGTTATTATTGTTTTATTATGTATTTCTAAAGCTCCCCAAACGTCAACTGCACTTCAAAAAAAAAATAAAAAAAGTGAACACAGAACAACGTTTTCAAGGTGAATCTACAATAATGTTGTTGTTGTTGTTTTATTTTTTCTTTGCTTTTATTTTTGTTGTTGTTATTATTTATATGTATAAAAAAAAAATACATAGAAATCTATAATATATTATAGTTTTATATTCTTATATACATACGTACGTACGTACTATATATGTATCTATGTATGTATCTTGTTGTTATTGTTGTAATTTATGTGTATAGGAAATTAATTTTTTTTTTTTTTTTTTATTTCTCATAAAAACGTTTTTATTTACACACGATTTGTTGTTGTTGTTGTTTTTTTTTAATTTAAAATTTTTTTATTCTTGTTTTTTTTTTTTATAATAATAATTTCATTATATTTCTTTTATAAGTCTCACGTTCTGTTTTGTTATTAAATAAATTGTAGTTTTTTTTTTTTAAATTTTATTATAAAATTTGTAAATGTTTTGGAAATTGTAACGTTTTTCTTATTATTTTTTATTTTTTTAATCAATTTTTTATATTTATTTTCAAAGTTTTTTTGTTTTTTTAATAAATGAAACACGTTTTCAACGTTCTTAAGCAGCAGTTTGAATTGTAATTTGTTTCGTATTTAAAAAAGTTTCTTAAAAGAAAAGAAAAAATAAGGAAAAAGCTTTAAAAAAAATTCTTTTTTAACATCAATATTTATTAAGATTTCCGTTATACATATAAAATAAGTTAAAATTTCATATATAGCTGTGTGAAATATAATAGTAGCGCTGTATTGAAAATATTTTAGTAAAGTAAAAAAAAATTTATTTTTATTCAAGTTAAAAAAAGTTTGTTGTTACATTTTATTACCACCAGTCTAAACTAAACTTTTGAAAAATAAGAAAACTTCAATACAAATATTAATTTTCCAGAAAAAAAAAAAACGATACTAAATTGCTAAAAGCCCAAAATATTTGGTGTGCAAAAAAATAGTAGTAGCATTAGAAAACGTATCTGGAAAAAAAATGTTGTCACAATATATCTTAATATTTAGCTGAAAGGCCTTTATTGGCTATTACAGCTGCGCAACGCCGAGGCATTGAGTCAACTAAAGATCTGCACCTCTCGATAGGAATACTTTCCCAAGCTGACCTCACAGACGCCTACAACTGCTCTACATTTCCTGGCTTATCTTTAAAAACACCTAAAAACACCGTTTTTTACATCGCCCCAAAGATGTTCAATGTGATTTAGGTCTGAGGACTGACCCGGCCATTCTAATACTTTAATTTTATTTTGAGAAAATCAATTTTTTGCCATTTTACTGGTATGTTTGGGACCGTTGTCCTGTTGGAATACCCATTTAAGCGGCCTATTATATTCTGCTTAAGGTAGCATGACAGTTTTTAAAATTTCCACATACATTGAGGAGTCCATGTTACCTTTAATCCAAAATATGGGTCCTGTACCATTATAAGAAAAACAACCCCAAACGTTAATTTTAGCAACACCATCGGTCGTATTTCTTGTTCTTTGGTCTTCTTACAGATTTTCTGGTGCCAGGATTACCAAAAAGAACCACTTTGGATTCATCTCTCCACAGAATATTGCGCCATTTCAACTGAAGCCAATCAACGTGAAGTCTAGCAAATTTAAGTCGGTTATAGACATGTCTTGAATTTAGCAATGGTACTTTCCTTGAGCTTCTATCACATAAACTGCCTTTAATTAGATGTCGACGAATAGTTGAGGTATGAACATCAAGCTCTAAGTCCTGTTTTATCTTTGTTGAAGTAACAAATGGGTCTGATGATACAATGCGTTTCATTCTTCTTGAGTCGTTGGGAGAAATTTTTGCTTTGCGTCCGCGAGTTTCTGGCCTTTGTTCAAATATTCAATATTTTGAATAAATCTGTAAGATTTTCCTTCTGAGAGAAGTTTTTTTTTTATTATTTTTCTGGTGGCTGGAGAGCAGTGTTTTCCGCGATCCATTTTTTATTATATTTATTTATTTTTATTAATAATATTAATTAAAAAATTGAATGATAACACTATTTGTTAGAAGTCGCAGTGGTCTAGTGGGTAGAGTGTTGGCTTATTAGACGAAAGGCCCGGGTTCGAATCCCAGGTCAGACATCAAAACGAAAAAATATTTCCTCGGCGACTTCCTCTCAGCAGATTTCTAGGCAAAGACTCTGAGAAGTAAAAATTGCCATGAAAAGCTTCTCAAAAATCTGTCGTTCGGAGTCGACTTTAAACTGTAGGTCCCGCCACTCATGTACAAAATTAACGCACACAACATAAGTGGTGTGAGAAGCTAGGTCGTAATCCTGACTGAAGGGTTGTAATGGCCAATTATGTATGTAACACTATTTGTTTTAATTTATAGCCAAAAAGTTATTGCCTTATGGAAATTTTTTTAATTATTTAAGAATTTACACACGCTTGCTACTATTAATTTGCACAGAAAAAAACTGGCATGGTTTACAAAAATATTTCTGATCATTATGGTGAAGGTTTAGGGATGCTATATCCATAGGTAGTACTTGATTTCTTAACAGAACGACACTGCAGAAACGAAAAGTTAAATTTATGTTGTAGCGCTACTATTATATTTCACACAGCTGTATAAGTTCCCATTGCAAAATGGCTGAAATTGTTTTTTTTTTTTATTAATGATATTGGCTTCTATGTGTTTTTAGCCGTGTATTCAAAAATTTTGAATTGTTTTGTGAACAATAAGAAAAAACATTGGATTTCATTAGGTTGCAAACCTAACTATAAAGGATTGTAATGTCCAATTAAGTGAGTAAGTAAGTATCTTTAAAGAATACGTCCATATTGCCATGTTTAACAAGTAAGAAATTTAAAAAAGCCCCCCTAAAAGTTTTCTTTGCAGAATGCTAAAAATGATATGAAAAGAAAAAATTTAAAAAAAAAAATTTTTAAATTTCTTGGAATAAAATAAAATTCGTATTATCTTGATACCGGCCACCACCATGGCAATGGATTGATTTATACGTACAAAAGTTTAACCGCATTAGAATGCTTTTTTATTTTATTACGACTTTCAATATTTTATAAATTTTCCTGGCATTCCATAGAGGAAATAGAAATAGAGGTAATATTTTTCCAAAAAAAAAAGCGTTTAAATTATTCTTAGCGAGAGGGTTTGAGACGTTATTGGCTTCATTTAAATGAATTTTTTTTGCATTTTTCTTTTTTACTTATCTAAACGTGTAAAAAGAGAATTAGATGTAATTAGGTGTGTATACAGAGGATGTATGAAATAGAAATTACAATGAAGCAGATTAAATTTTTTTTTTTTTTTGAGTCCGTTAACAGTGTATGAGGATCATAAATAGTTTTATTATCCCTCCCGGTACGGTACAGTACGCTGTAGTAATTTATTTCCATGCATGAATATTTTTGAATAGTTTTCTTATGAATTTTTGTAATTTCCGAAGAACTAGAAATTTGTTTAAATTTATTGGGCTTCTCTCAAATATATACGTACATATGTATGTATGTACCTGGCATATTATGCTTCGCTAGAACATTCAAAAAATACAGTGAGCATCAAAAGAAAGTGTACATTATATACATTAATAAACTAGCGTTTTTATTTTAAAAATGATTTCATGGCCAGTTTTTAAAATTGAACAGTAGAAGCTTACAAATTAGAACCTCCAGTAATTAGAAATTACAGAAATTAGAATCAATGCTTGCAATACATTATATGCTCTGAAATTCGAATTTACAATTCTAATTCTGAGCTTATTTTTTTGCTATTTCAACACACGAAATCCTTAAATTCATTTTATTCTGTAAAGTTAAAAAGGGAAATCACCAAATTATATACGTTTTTTTGTATTTGATGTTTTTTTTTTGTTGCATTTATAAAACTTCATTCGAGTGTACAGAAAAAAAAACCTCCAGAAATTAGAATTGCCTTAAAAACAAAGCGGTTCTAATTTGTGAGCGACTACTGTATTGCCAATTTTTTTTTTTTCGGCCACTCTCCTTAAGTGTTAAATTTTAGTTTGATGATGATTGTTAGAATTTTATTCATGGTGTACACTTTCTTTTGACGCTCACTGTATGTATGTAATTTCCTTACCTGTGTTTATAACAGTTATGTATTCCAAAAATAGTACCTGGTTGATGCAGTTTATATTTTAATAAATTTTCTTTTAATAACTTCTTTGAAATTGTTTTGTTAAAAGGTTCCAAGAGTTTCTAATTAAATTTCGTTTTCTTGCAAATTGTAGAAACAAAAAAAAAATTTTATTTTTTGCTTATTTTAGTCCTTTTTGTGTGGTGGTGGTTTGTTTCACGTGAAGAATTATTTAATTTGTCATTTCGTTTATTATTTAATTTGTTTTTTTTTTAAATAGTTTTTTTGTTGTTGTTGTAGTTTTTTTTTTGTATAAAAAAATATATATTATTTAGTTAAAAAAGATTTTTTTGTTTAAAATTTTTTAAAATATTTTTTTTTAATTTACTTGAGGTAGTTTAATTTCATTTCATTTAATTCTTATATTTTATTATTTAATTTTTCTGTATTTTTTTTTTTTCTTAATTATTGTTGAATTTAGTAACACAGCATGTGTAGGTATTATAATGCTTTGCTTTTTAGTTGGTTTTTATTTTAATTTTCCTTTAGGTTGGCAGCTGATAATCTTTAATTTTATTTATTTTTTTTGTTGTTGTTGTTTTTCTTAAATTATTTATATTATATGATATATTCTATACACGTATATATGTATAGATGTGGGTTTTTTGTTTTTTTTTTTTATTTTAATGTAAATGTTTTTGCAGTGTTGGTTGTTGGTTGTTGTTGTTTTTAATTTTTTTTTCCTTTAAATTATATAAAATAAACAGTTTAAATTGTTTTTCATTTTACAACATTATTATTTTGTATATAATTTTAATAATTTTCTTCTTTTAATTGTAAATAAAATTTTTCTGTTTTTTTGTTTTTGTTTAATTAAAACGCAATTTGAAGGAAGAGAACATTTTTTTTTTGCTCGGTCTTTTTTAATGGCTGTTTGTACACACGTAAAGAGTTCCTTATTCTTCTTCTTTCGCTTCTTAATATGTTCACTTCTTTCGCTTTTCGTTTTTCCGTTTTTATTATTTTAATAATGTTGCTGTTGTTGTTGTTGTTGTTGTTGTCTTGTAAATGGAAAATAATCACATAAAAAGTGCATTTACAAAATATACACACACAAACGTCAAAAAGAAAACAAAACCAAAACAAAAATAAAAAATTAAAATAAACACATACACAGCACGAAATTGTATAAAAAAAAAAATCACAAAAAAATTCTTTGAATGTATTTGTATATAAAAACTATATTTCTTCTTCTTTTTCTTTTTTTACATATGCATGTATGTAGTTTGATTTGTTTGTATATTAGTTTAGTTTGCTTGTTGTCATAATTTCACAGCTGTTTCTTGTTTTTATTTAATGTACAGAATTTTTGTGTGTATTTTGTTGTTTTTATTTTTAATTTTATTTTCCTTTTTTTTTATTTCTTTATCATCGAAATTTAAAAAATATATACGTATTGTTTTTATTTATTTTATTACTTAATATTTGTATTTAATTTTATTAAATTTAAAATAATTTGTTTTAAAATTTTATTTTAATTTATTTTTTTTACAAGTTGAGAGTTGTTTGTATCTTGACTGTTTCAAAACTAATAAAATAGTGATCAGTTGTGTTGGCAGTTGACTGCAGTAGACCAGCAGATTCTTCATTTAAAGTCGCATACAATGCTAATAGAGCGTAAGAGTATTGGTATCACTGTATGAACACGAACAAAACAAAAAATGAGAGAGCCATTTAGTATATACACAAATAATATCTCTCCCTCCACACACATACACTCACACACATCCATTCATTTTATTATTATTGTTGTATGCATACATGGTTTTTGAGAAGTTTGTGGGCAGTGTTGCCAGCTTAGTGCTTTTCGCTTTATGAAACATCGTACGGGTAAATTTTTTCTTCTAGTGCCTTTTTACGGAGAGGCACTATTATGGTGCTTTTCAAATTTCATTACAGTGCTTTCAGTGCTTTTTGTTGATTTTTAATAGCCTTTATATTCAAACTACAAAGAAAAATGTCCAAATTTTTTTAAGCGTAAAATTTACAAAATGATATCAATTGAAAAGGCTATATAAAACACCTTTTTATATTCTTAAGGACAGTGGGTATGTTTCACTTAAGGATATATAATAATAATAATAACAATTTTGTATATCTCACGTATTTAAGTTCCATTTTGGGAGAGGTTCAGTTTGTATAATGATTTGTATAGATTGCTAAAAAATCTGGCTAACAATTTGATAATAAATTGTGAAAATTTTAATTATATAGAAGGTGATATAGATAGTAATTATAATGAAGTTTACTACAGTAGGTAGTGTGTTGGTTTATTAGACTGAAAGCCAGGGTTCGAGCCCCTGGCCAGACATCAAAATAAAATACAAAAAGTGTTTCTTCGGCGATTTCCTCTCAGTAGATTTCTGGCAAAAACTCTGAGAGTAAAAAAAAAATTGCCATGAAAAGTTTCTCAAAAAATCTGTCGTTCGGAGTCGACTTTAAACTGTAGGTCCCGCCACTTATGTATAAAATTAACACACTCAACATAAGTAGTGTGAGAAACTAGGTCAATAATCCTGACTGAAGGGTTGTAATGACCAATTATGTATGTATGGTTATAGTTTTGAAAAGGCGTGCAATGAATACCAAAAACAGAAACCGAAAAAAAATATTATTAAACAAAAATGTGTTCTTTTCACTAAATACCTTATTTATGAAATTAGAGCTAGACTTCCTAGCAGTTTAAAAATTTTACAAAAAGTTTCCTTATTCAGTGTCGAAAATATATTCAATAATATAAATAATGATAAGTTACTAGAAGCTTATAAATGATGTAAATACATTATCAACAATAGAAACTTGTTTAGAAAATTTAATTTTATTGGGAAAACAAAACTAGAACCGATCTTTTTGGATAGAGGTTAGTTAATTTAAAAACTCGTTAGGAGAAAAACCAATTTTAGTATTAGCACAGTTTGTTCTTCGAAATTTCCTTACTCTAACGCAGAGGATATAGCTCCATGAATTTATCAAAAAATAAAATTCAAAACTGACTATCATTAAACTCTGTTAATTCGATTTTATACATAAAATAGGGTCTACGCAGACTCAATTTTTGCTGTAATAATTATGCAATACCTTCCGAACTCTGCAAATATATTTATTCAAACAAAACTTATGTGGCCAAACGTGGTTGGGAAAAATGCAGATGATATCAGGGAAATATTTGCCGAAGATTTAAGAAACCTTTTTAATAAGGAATTTTGTATAAGGGCCGTATACCCACATACTTAAAATTTTTAAATTATAAATCTTAATTTTATAAACTATAATGAAATATTAACATGAATTGTTTTCTTTTTTGTTTTGTAACTATATTTTATTAGTTTAACCATAATATTTACTTATCAAATAAAGAATATTAAAAAATAAAAGTTTTATAAACGATTTTTCTTACTAAAAAAAACATTAGTGCATTTTTACCCTTTTTAAGCTCAAAAAATACGCGTTTTTATCCGTTTTTTAATTTTTTGTGCGCGTTTTTGATATACAATCGTTGGCAACACAAATTGTGGGCCTGTTTTCAACGTAAAGAAAACGCAAAAACAAAAACGTAAACAAAACAATAATAATACCCACAAACATTGTTTAAAATGCAACTGTAGTTGTGAGAAGTGTGTGTATACATATAGCACAGACGAAATATTGTTAGTAATGGCTGTTTCAAGTGTACATACCTGTTAACCTAATGATATGGTGAGACAGGGAAAATGTACTGGAGTAAATTATACATTCAAATGAAGAGAACACGAAAATACTTCTTATATTTTGGGTGTAATAAGTATATTGCATTTGTATGTATACAATGTTAGAGAAGAATCAAAATATGCATTTGTATACCAATACGCATGCATGTTTGTATATGTAATAGTTGAAGTAAACAAAATATTAGAATTAGAGAATCAACAATATTTCAATCTCATTTTGTTTTTATTCTGCAGAGAGGATATTAAATATTGTACGTGTGTGTGTGTGTGTAAATAAAATATTAAAAGAGAATAAACAATATTTCACTCTCTCTCTCTTTTGGTTTTTGTTTTTTTTTTGTGTATGGCAGAGAACATATTAAATTTTGTACGAGTATTTGTGTATTTTTTCAAATGAGCTCTCAATTTGCGTTTGTTTTTGTTCTTTTTATTTTTAATATCGCGCTACGTAAATACATACATATGTATGAATGCAGACAAAAACATCAACAACATCTCATGCACTGCATTATAAATAAACACACACTCAAAATAATTATACACTGCAGGTTAATTAATTAGCTCCACTAGAAAATTACTTTCAAAATGATGAATACTTTTACTTACGACAAATTTCAGTGGCAAAGTGTGTGTTAAATGCGTATAGTTGTTACAGGATCTTTGTTTGAGTAGCTTAACTCTCAGCTAATAGCTACCAGTTGCGTCTTAGAATTTCAGTAGGTCGGGTGGATTCTCCAGTTGTATTTTACAGCAAAAATCTTTTTAGGCAATTGCTGATGAGTTGTGTTTGTTGTTTTTTTTTTTTACAAAACCCTCTTGACCATAAATCCTAGCTGATTAATAGAAGAGCTAACGTCCTCTCTGAACATGTAACGAGTTTTTCCAATTAATTTACACTTCTTCTCAACAGAGATAACAATGACTAACTTTTCTTTGATGTTTATTGTCGGACTTTGTACTCCCCTGTAGTGGTTAGTGCTGTAATTATATCCCACACAGTGTAAGTGGAAGTGTAAATACTCACACTCTTACATGTGTTACATTTGCTTGCTTGCTTGCCATTCTTATTTCTCTAACTCTTCGTGTAAACACACACACACACATAATATCATCGTCATCATCATTCTGAGAAGTGATAACCAAAACAGAATCGATGAAAATTAAACACCCCATAGCGAATAATCAGCAAATGGGATTAAATAAATGCTTTAGTATTAGCAGAAGAAAAAGAAGAAGAAGAAGAATAAAGTACGCATGTACTTTTCAAAAGTGATTACACAGGGTTTCTTATGTATTGTATGCAGCTGATCTAGAACGATCTCTGTCTATACAAATGGGGGTATGGTTTTGGGGGAATATTGAGAACACAGTTGTAAACTGAACAAATAGAGTAGCATTACAGAAGAAGCAAAAAAATAAAAAAAATAAAAAATATTGCATTTTTTTCTTATTGAAAAATAATGAATAATAGCGGCAAGAGCTGCAATCACTTAAAAGGGGGGCGAATAAAAAAACCTTAAGACCGTCAAAGTGTCTGCCATGTTATCGCTTTAGAAAATCACATTTACTATCGCTGTATAAGAAAAAAACACAATTTTTTACAATAATTTCTTATCAAAAGTTTTAGTATTTAATAAAGAAGACTGACTATACCTATTAATTGTATTTCAGTAAGGAAGTATACAATACCAAATATATTGCAGGGGCGAAATATATTGAACTTGTTTGATTTGTTATAGAAGTGGTGTATATGTACAAATATATTCTACGAAGAAAAAAAAAAAATCAAGAACATTTAACATTTTCCAAGGTCATGCCAAATTTAGGAATTATAATGCACTCACCCGAATAGTATCTACATTCATAGGCTTGTATACATGCATACATATACTATATATGATTTGATTTCTTAGATAAATACCATTGACCCCAGTTAAATAAACACCTCATTACTATAATTATCACTGATATTTCGCTTTTTATTTTATACATGTCTGTACGTACATATGTACGTACATATAATATTGTATTTTGGAGCGCACACACCAATTCTAATAAAATTTTTGGTTAACACCACAAATTATTAAGAATTTCTAGGTGAAGAACAGCATGTGTACGTACGTACGTGGATACGTTATTATTTTCTTCGTGGTATATTTTTAGAAAGATAATAAAATTGCAATTTTTAAGCTATTCAACACGTCTAAACGAATGTAAGTACGTATATATGCATTAGAAAACAACTGTTCCAATTAGCAGTTCTTAAATGTTCTAGAAATCCAGATAATATACACTCGAGAAATACTTTTAAATGCATTTACTGCATAATACCAGGGCAGCTTATTTCTAAAAATTTTGAAAAACTTGCCAGGGAGTATGGTTTTGGGAGCATATGGACTTCCGATTCTGGTGCTATTTTCACGTCCGTTACGTTGTAATTCCGTTGTACTGTCAATTTTTGTGTTTTCATAGCTATTCTCAGGGCAATAAATTTGGCAGTGATTTGCAACCTATTTTACAAGGTACCTAGCTGAAGCTATCATATGAATTATGAATATGCTTAAATTGTACTCAATCTCAATCAGTAGTTTCTTATTGAATTCAGAAAGAAAACAACTGGAAATAAAACAATCCTGCTCTGTTGTAATCATTCTTTTGTATTTCATCATTATCTGTAATACTTAATCAATTTTATTAAGTTTTTCTAATGTTTTTTTCTTCTGAAATTTCTAATCACATATCATAAAACAACAACAATAAATGAAACATATGATGACAAATATTGTCGAAGGCCAATCGAATCTTAAAATGGATTTACCTTCTGAAATAATCTCTATTTGAGACAAAAGTAAACTGAAACTGATAAGAAAAAATAAAATAAAAAACTAAAAGAAAATAAAAATAACTGACCAAACCCCATTTATCATAGAAAGTCTGTCAATCACGTGAGTGATGATCTCATTATTGGTACGGCCAGTGCAAACAATATTGTATGAAAAACAAGACCTTGACAAAGACAATAAGGTGTTTAGCCTAGCCAGGCTATTTAGATAAGCAAGCGGAAATGCCTTGTAAAATGCTGCTCTCATTTCTAGTTTAAAAGCGTTTAAATTCGTTGTTATTTATAAATTTTTTTTGGCTATGTCCAGTTCAATAGTAACGAAAGTACAATCCTTGAGTCAGGCTTACGAAATAGCCGTCCATATCATGTTTGTTAAGTTTTATAAATGAGCGGCGAAACCTGCACAATTTTGAACAGTGCCCTTAGAGACAGACATTTTTGAGGAAATTTTCATGACAATTCTATTTCCCTGTCTTCTTGCACGTCTTCCCTCGCACAGCAAGTGACAGGCGGTCTATTTATTCTCCTATTTCAGAAATTGCAAGAGGGAATGCCTAGCCGTTGAAGCAAAAAATGTGCCGCGAGTACAAAGGCTTTTTTTTGTATCGTCCTCTCTAGGGTAAAATGCGGCAAAGTCGTCGAACAGGTCAGGTTCCCTATTCTACCCAGGTACCGTAAGCCAAAGACATGAATTTTTTAACTAATTTCTAGTCAAAACTTTGCTAAAGGGAAAAATCCCTCTATGTTCTCGATCGCAAATAATTCATATCTTAGGATAAGACGCCATTTCCCAAGGAAAGAGCAGGAGCTACACTCTATAATATAAAATTTTATGATTATATGAAAAGGTAAACTATTTAGTAGTAATTTTACAACAAGACACTTGGCCAAAGCACAGAAAAATAATTTCTTCATAACAGATAAGCTAGAACCTGCTTAACATAGTAATACCGTCAAACGGGGTATTAGTGTTTTAATTTGAAATTTCAAATACTTAAACTGCATACAATGGAATTTTGTGGTTTAACATAATTATTGTAATTGTTTAAATTAATTTAATTAACAAACCATAATTAATTTATTCTATTTACGCATTTTAAAACATGTTTTTAGTTCAAAATCGCCTACTCATGCCAAAAATAAAAAAACTTAATAAAAAAAATATATTGTTACACTGAGATCTTGTTTATGTTTTCATGAAGCAATAATAATAATACGATAAATAGGTGGGACCACCAGACTCATTATCATAACAAGTTATAGATTTCCATTTTTGTTTTTAAATTTAAAAAAAAAAATGCGTAAATATGCACGGCAATGTATGTATGTATGTACATATGACGAGAGAAAATCATTTTACGTCAACTAATATTTACGCGTCTAAAGGTGTATAAACCTTGTTTTTTTTTTTGTTTTATTTGTTGTGGGAAAGTGCGAATTGTTAATATTTATTTTGATGATGATATACATTTTAAATATTTTTATGCGAGTGTTTATGATAACACTAATCATTTATAAAGGTTGGCCTATTTTTTCTTTTTTTTTTTGCTTTTGTTGTTTTTTTTTTTTTTTTGAAATAGTGACTCTTGGACTCGTGTTGGTGGCGTAAGGCAGGGGCCGTAACATCCGTTTAACAGTTAAAAATAAATTAAAATGCGTTTTAATTTAATTGAACACACGCAAAAAAAAAAAAAGAAAAGAAATATTTATAAAATAATCTAATAAACAATAACAATTTCTTAAAATGACGAAAAAATTACGCTCTATTTATTAATTGCCCAGATGTCTGATTAATAGATTACTTTTCATAAATTTATTTTATTTCACTTCTTCTGCTTCTTCTTCTTCTTCATTTTGTCACTTTTGCCAACCACAACTAAAATATTTAGATTTCTTATCTATAAAATAGTTTTTTTTTTCTTTCTTTAATGAAAATATTAAAAAATAAACAAAAAAAAAATAAAAATAGAAATAGAAAACAACTGATTAAACTAAGAGTGTTGTTGATAAAAATTTATAAAAAAAAAACAATATGCCTGTGTAGGTCAGTAAGTATATTTTAGTTTTTTTTTATACAATATTTATATAAAAAAAAAAAAAAAAAAACATGGAAGAAGTAGAAACCAATGTTGGCATATCAAAGACGTCAGATTTCCAATTGGGTTCATCAACAATAAAATAATCGTTCATTGCGCTTTGTATACATACTAATATGAGTATTGCCAAAGCCATGTATTTTATGGAAAACTTATGTTTGCAAGGTTTTTTCTACAGCAGTAAAGTTATAAAATAGCAACTTTTTAAGTAATATTAAGAATTTTTTAAATTTAATAAATAATTAAAATAAAATAAAAAGTTTTAGAATTGAAATTTTTTTAAATTAAAAAATTTTAAAAAAAACCTGGAAATAAATTTCAACACTTTTGTATATGCTTACCCATGAACAATAATAATCATGTTTCGTTAAAACTTGCTGAAATGGCAACACTTAACCAACAACTACTGCCAATGCAAACATACAGCTGGCTTGATTGAGTTTGCTCTTTCCGTTTGTTTTCTTATATACAGCAACAACTGTTTATTCTATTGTTGTTGCTGCTGTGTTTTCTTAACTGCTGATTATTGTTTTGTATTTGAATGTGCTCAGCACTTAAATCAGCTGTTCTACAGTATATTAATCATATGGTCGATGTTGTTTTTGTTTTTGTTTTTTTTTCTTTGCTATCCCCAACTGTGTGCTTGCTTGCTTACTAATACCACTATAATTTAATGCCATTGTATGTATATGTACATAAAACGTAACGAAAACAAGAAACGCAAAAACACTTGATTATTATTTTTGTTTTTGTTTTTAGATTTTGGTTTTGTTATTCTCTATTCTGTTTTCTACAAAAAGTGCAAGTTTCTTAAAACACACACACAATAATGGGGGAGAGAGAGCATACATACATATATGTTAGCATGTAAATGCTATGTTTTGGGGTGATTTCAAACAGTTCGATGAGTTTGTATGTGTGTGTGTGTATGTGTGTTGCGATGGTTTTATAAAAAGACAAACCAACGAGAGCAAGTAAGAGTGGATTGTGGAAAGTAAACAAATGTATGACGAACCATTAAAAAAAAAAGTAAACAAATGTATGACGAAGCATTAAAATTAAAGTGGAATTTAGACGTTATAAATGCAATGCAGCAGCAGCAGCAGCAACAGCAACAACACTTCTATAATAAATAAATGAATATGCGATACAACACGATATCGAAATGCTAAAAATCAAAAATTAAAATAATTTCGCTTTTAGAATTCACAAAAAAATAAAAAAAAACCATCCACATACACATACACACGAGCCCATATAGAATCTTAAATATTATCGCGTATAATTTTAATGTCAAACAGCAAAAAAAGAAATAAGAAATCCTTCAAAAGTTATTTGAATTTTTTAATTTTTTATTTTGTTTTCTTCTTCTCTTAACAAAATGTTGTAATACTTAATGATCATGACAAAAGAATTATAAAATAAGAAAAAAACAAATTTGAAAAATCAACATTTTATTTCCGTCTATTTTTGATTTCATTTGCTTCTTCTTCTTCTTTTGTATTTAGCAAACGGGCAGAAAGATTTTTTCAAAATTATTTCTTAATTCCAAAAAAATTAGTAAAAAAAAAAATACACACACTCACACACACAGTATTTAAATATTTATGCATGCATGTGTGTTGTTGATGGTGCTGTTGTGGTTCAGTGCCGTAGTCTCTATCAGGGAGGGTATCAGCTGATAACGCCAATATAACCACACTTGTACACACTTTACGATTCCATATTTAAATGGGCAGAATTGTTTTTGTATGTGTTAATTTTGTTTTGAATTTGATTTGATTTGATATTTTGCTGTTGTTTTTGGTGTCAATGCCTTTAGAAATCAAATGTTTGTTTTAGAAATACTTTTTCCGTTTCGCTGAAAATTCAAAATTTCGAAAGGGGCAAGGAGGACATGAACGATAGGGAATTTGTTTTTAATTTTTTCGTATGTTTTTTCATTCTTTAAACATGGCTTTCATTCGTATTCAATGCCTAAAGCAAATAGAAAAGAATTAAAAAATCTCGATAATTTTGCAACTACTAGGCCTATTTATAATGGAGGATCATCCCATACATCTCGTTAGATGATGGAGATTTCTTTACTTAAGATTTCTTATTTTGTGTATCTGCTCTGTATAATATTTAAGGTGGTTTAAATACAGGCATTTTATCGATAAACTCGGTAATTAAATGTAAATCTCTTGAAGAAATTGTAAAAGTTGTAAAACAAACTTTGTTGGTACACAATTATTGGGCAAACCATTCGAACTGCCTTAAATGTTACGAGCCAGACAATATGCCAACCTTATTAAAAGGTTCTCTGATGGCTGTGGACACACTGGGATGTAGTATATACACTGGTGGCCAAAACTAAAGCAACTGAAATCAATCAATCACTTATTGCAATAAAACATTTGAATTTTTGAGTAAATCAGTAATTTTTTCTTCTTAGTGTGATATATATTATTACAATATATTACAATCTACATATTCCAAAAACAAAAAAAACTATTGATCTTCAATTAACTACGTGGAATTTTTTTCACTTTTCTCAAATTAAAGCATATTTTAAATGGTCAAAACTAAAGCAACTTTATTATAACATTAATGTTTACAAAAACAATTATTGTTTTTACCGTTATATTTTTCACGTTTTGTTTTATGGTCTTATTTTACATTTCAAAAAAACATTTTTTTAAAATTTACTACAACACCACGTGAAAAATTTTCGATTTCGAGTAATTTTATTAAAAATTATGGAAAATGGCTAGGAACAAGTAATCTATTTTTCTTAAAGAGTAAATTATAAGTGGCTTTCAAAATGGTTTGTCCTAAAAAGAAATTTCGGAAAAGTTTTCAATATGTAAATCAAAGATTTCTCGAATAATATGTCGATTTCGATCTACCGGATCAGTAGTAACAGTACATTCTGGAGGTAGACCGAGGAAAACTTCACATCGTACAGATAAAAAAATAATCCGAGAAATAAAAAAGAAGCCTTTTGTCACATCAACTGAGTTAGTGAGAGAATTATCTTTGGAAGTGAGCTCAAGAACTGTAAGAAGAAGAGCTGAAGAAGCAGGTTTAAGAAGCCATTAATTTCTCAAAAAAATCGCAGAGCCAGGTTAGCTTTTGCAAAGGCCCATATTGGTTGGAGTCCTGCTCAGTGGAGAAACCTATTGTTCTCAGATGAATCCAAATTCAACATAAAAGGCTCAGACATGAAGAACTTTACCGTAAGGAGACCAAAAAATTAACGTCTTAAACCGCAATATTGTAAAGGAACGGTTAAACAGGGTAGAGGCTCAATAATGGTCTGGGGTTGTTTTTCATACGATGGAGTTGGGCCAATTTACCAAATTACTGAGAAAATGGATCGATTTGTTTATAAAAATTTGTTGGAAAACGTAATGCTGCCATATGCAGAAGAAAATATGCCACTGATTTGGGTTTTCCAACATGACAATGACCCAAAACATGCTTCGAAATTTGTTAAGGAATGGTTGAGTCAATCAAAAGTAAATGTTCTCGGGTGGCCACTGGCCAGCTCAATCGCCAGGCCTTAACCCCATTGAAAACCTTTGGAGCATCGTTGACCGTAAAATAAAAAGAGATTTAGGGACAAATAAACACACCATTTTTAATCGTATCCAGAACGCATGGAACAGTATTTCTAAAGATCAAATTGAGAGGCTAATTGATTCAATGCCCCGTAGATATGCTGCCGTGATTAAAAATAAGGGTTACGCTATTGACTATTAATTATATTTTGTTACAGAAATACAAAAGTTGCTTTAGTTTTGTCCACTAGAATTTATGGTTATTTCGTTATTTTGAAAAAAAATAATCTTTTAAGCAAATGAATTATAATTTTTTTTTTTGCATTTACATTTAATATGAATAAAGTCTAAATATAACAACCAAAAAACATCCCGTTTTAACCTTTTTAGCAGAATATATTTTCTAAAACATCAAAGTGTAATGTCAGTTGCTTTAGTTTTGGCCACCAGTGTATATCGATAGTTTTGATATTAAAACACTGTCTCTTCTACGAACATCTTCGTTCAAAAATGGCGTAGATTTCTTAGGGAAATTTGGGATCATTTAAAGGTAGCTCTTATACGACTTCTAGGACATACTTATATGTACATATGTATGTACGCATTTAGATATCGTTGGAAATTGTATTGCTGTTGAAGAGGACAATGCCGGTACAGACAATTACCAACATTTTAAACGGGATGGGTATGGGTGCCAAGGCTCTATCCTTGCCATGAAGAGACGAAAGTTTGTGACTTCTCATTATGATTGTCATCGTGTCATTATTAGTTGAAAATTTATTCTGGAGCTACACAGGTTCACAAAAGTATACATACGATTAAAAAATCTCAGAATGCAAAAGACCATCTTAAAGTCGAGAAAAGTTGTCAGGCAATTATAAAGATTTTCAACGAAAATTGGATTTTTGTTAACCGTATGCATGCTTTTAGGGCTGAGTGTAGGACATGTTAGATTTCAGGGTTAGATATTAAATGGTGGCAATGGACAATGGACTTCTGAACACTATCTGGAACTCTAGAACTGTGTTCTCACTGCTTTTTTCAGCTACAATAGAAAATCCTAGTCTGAATATTTTTTTACGCATTTATAAGCTTTCAAGTCTTTTAGCATTTCAAAAAAGCATTTGTTCATTTTTTTTTATCAAAATTTTCATAAAATAGGTTCCTAGAGAGAGCGAGAGAGAGAGAGAGAGAGAAGACATTTAATCGACCAGATTTTGTCCTTGAAACTATTCCCAGCCGTTATGATTTATCAATTGTATGTACATACTTACAATGTATTTCGTTTTGTTTATAAAATTTAAATAGAAACTAAAAACCAACAACAACAAAAATCAACAATCATTTGAAATTTTAATTCTTTGCAAATAAAACTTTAATTGTTTTTCTCTGTTTCCCATTCTCTCTCTCTCTCTCGCTCTCTTTCTCTATCACTGTGATAAAAACCATGTAAAATTTCTTACCCTTTTTTCATCCCCTAGTTTTATACCGAAAGGAAAACGAACGCATATACACATACACACACAAAATCCATATCGAATTACACAGTAATTCTGGTTCCATTTATTTTTTTGCTTTACAGGCCCGACTACAATCGATGATGAATCAGCCAAACCAAGCAACCAATTATTAAAGTAAAGTTCCACTAGTTAAGCCAGTTGCTTATGCACGTATGTACATATGCATGCATGTACATACGTGTATGTATGCATGTAGTAGGTGTGCAATTAAATATGAATGTATGCATGCATGCATGCATGAATACAGGCATGTTCTTAAAGGGTTCCCTAAGAGACTAGAAAAAAAGTACTGTTTTTGGAGTAACATCGCCCACCCTCCCTCACTCTCTCTCTCTCTCTCTATCCCAACGAGTTCTGTCTCGTTTGTAATGTTTTGTTGGCGACATCTCCATCTCCATCTCCGCATGGATATTATTTTTGTTTTGAATTTAATTCCGTTGGTAAGTTTTGTTTTGGTTTGCTTCATTACGATTTGTCTTGTCTCGTTTTGTTTTGTTTTGTTTACACTGGCCATGTAAATATAAACAACTTTTTTCGTTTTTCGTTTTTTTTTATTATTGCAGTTTCTATTTCTTATACTTTTTTTTTTTTTTTTTTTTTTTTCGAACGTCCCCGGCCACACACTAACCCACCCTCACCCGACCGCGGAGGGCTCGTCCCCATTACGCAGGGACACGTACACACCACAGTCCGGACTGTAGCGGGAAAAGGAAAAGCTATGGCTACTAGAACATAAAAACAGCTACAGAACTTAATCACAAGCTGAACTAGGTAACAAAAAAAAAACAGAACTATCTAAGACTAGAACAAAAATACGTTTTTATACGATAATTTATAAATTACTGCGAGAATACAAGATACGTTTTATGTTACAAACACTACAATTAAAATCTATAGAATTATAATGCGAATTAAAATCATTACATAATCTCCGGAAAGGAAAATTACATGCATAATTCGATCTATAAACATTTAAGGAAAGAGGACGATAGTGCCGTGTAAATCTTGCAGGAATGCTGAAATTCAGGTTGGAAAGCAAAAACTCAGAGTCGATATCACCTTTAACCAAATTAAAAATAAAACAAACACCTAAAACAGACCTTCTACGTTCCAGAGTTGGAAGTTTTACCAAAGCTAATCTATCCTCATACGACGGAAGCCCATTGGTGTAATCCCATCCTAAGCCACGTAAACAGAATAATAAAAACTGTCTCTGCACAGACTCGATTGAATCACTATGACAACGATAGTATGGATTCCAAATAACAGACGCGTACTCCAAAATAGGCCTAACAAGTGAAATGTACAGTAGTTTTGTTATATAAGGATCAATGAATTCCCTAGCCCATCTTTTCACAAAACCAAGAACAGCTCGAGCCTTGCCAATCATCAAACTAATATGATCAATAAAAGACAATTTAATATCCAATAATACTCCTAAATCAAGATATGAAGGCACAGCTTCCAAAGGGCAAGAATTAATCATATAAGTGGACGAGATTACACCAAGGCGAGAGAAAACCATGCATTTACATTTTCTCAAATTAAGATCCATTAAATTTAGCCTGCACCAAGTAACAAACAAATCAATATTTCGCTGAAGAACAGCCTGGCCATGATCATCATCAAAAGTATAAAATAATTTAACGTCATCAGCATACATCAGAATATTACAATCAGAAAGAGCAGAAGGAAGATCATTCAGAAACAATAAAAACAGTAAAGGACCCAAATGGCTACCCTGCGGAACACCAGAAGTAACACATACAGTCTTAGACAATACATTCCTAAACAATACCCTCTGAGTCCTAAGGGAGAGGTAAGAGTCTAGCCAACGAAGAATAATATCAGGAATACCGATTAGTGAAAGTTTAAGAAGCAAAATACTATGATCAACCCTATCAATTATTATACTATTATTCATACACACGTATACTATGCATGTACTTACATACATACATACACATGTATGCATGCATATGTGTGTGTGTGTCTTTATCATATGTTTAAGTTGTATTTCAGGTTTTTTTGGTGTTTTTTTTGTTTCTTTTCTTCTTAAGATATCGTTGAAAATAGAAGAAATATAAAACAACAACAACAACAACAAAACATAAATCAGGTTCAAATGTTATCGGCTGTTTAGAATTGGGCTCTCTTGCTCTCGCACTCTTCCTCTCTATCTCTCTCACCATCACCATCGCTCTCTGTACTATCCATATGCATATGTATGTATGGATGTCGACAGAAATTTTAAGATATAAAATCACAGGCTCATACATACACTTACTGTAGTAATGGTTGTCTTCAATACAGGCCAATTGATTAGGAAACAACAAAACCAACAAAAACAACAACAACAACATCCACAATTTTGTATTCCACCATCATCGTCTTCATTACACACATCATATGGTCGCTTACGAACGAATAGAATTTTTTTTTATTTTGTTTTTCGTATGGATTTTCATACACACACACATACTCTCTCACATATACTCTCTAATACTGTGTTTATGTGTATGAGTATGCGTATTTCGATTCTCAATATTTGTCTGTCCAGTTAATTTTGTTGAATTTTTTTTTTCCGTATTCCTTTTCTTTACGATTTTAATGCCACAACACATGGAACGACAACAACAACAACTATAACAACCGTAGTAATAACAACAGTACCAAGGCACAGTGTGTCCAAAAAGTCTGTAATTCAAATTCAGCTCTTAAACTGAAATTAACCAAAAAATCAGGTTTCCAAAGTTTTTTAATGTTTACATGCGCACATTTATACATAATTTAGTCAAAATTACAACCTAGCTTCTCACACCAATTATGTCGTGTGCTTTGATTTTATACATGAGTAGCGGGGCTGATCTAACAGTAAACTGTATGAGCTCCTCAAGGACATAGACGTTGTGCAGCGTATTAATATCCAGCGGCTGCACTGGCTCGGTAATGTCGTTCGTATGGAGGAGGTTGCTCCGGCGAGACGGGAATTTGATAAGGGGATCTGCGGAAGTCGGCGAAGAGGACGGTCTTGTATCCGTTAGAAGCCTTGTCATCGACTGGTGTGACCAACCGGCGTAGACGCGCAAGAAAGAGAGTCGCCTGGAAGGATGTGTTGGGGCAGGTTGAAATCAGTTAAACGGGTTGTTATGGCCAATTAAGTAAGTAAGTAGCGGGACCAACAGTTTAATCGACTTTTCATGTCAATTTTATTTACGCTCTAAGTTATTGCCAGAAATCTGCTAAAAAGAGAAAGTCACCATATTTTCGGTTTGATGCCTGATCTGGGGTTTGAACCGTGGCTTAACGTCTAATATGCCAATATACTACCTACTAGACCACGGCGCGTTTGTTTAGGTGGAATTAGGCATTAAAAGTCGCCGTAGTCTATTAGGTAATGTGTTGGCTTATTAGACGTAAAGCCAGGGTTCGAGCTTCAGGCCAGATATCAAAAAAATACAGAAAGTATTTTTTCGACGGTTTCCTCCCAGCAGATTTCTGGCAAAAACTCTGAGAGATAAGAAATCTGACCTTAAAGAGCGTGTGTACGCGATTGGACGCTTAAAGGATAAACATTTGAGAACAAAATTTTGTTAGGTTAACAACAAAATACCGTCCGAAAAGTACCATAAAAGCGAGGACCTAACCATTACAATAATAATGAACAAACAATACATCCATCGAAATCATAGCTTTCAGAGTATTTTGCTTAATTTTATAGTTGAAATGGAAAAATGAAAAATTTCCTATTTATTTTAGTTTCCAGTCCACTGTGCATTGGGTTACTGTGAGTACATAATAGTAAGATTGTGTTGTTGCTCTTAAACCAAATGCAACAAAAAACAGGAGGAAGAGATAAAAATTCGTTCCAACCATTATGTCGTATGTCAGTCAGTCAGTCAGTCATTCAGCTAGCCAGTGGTGGGTATGTATGTACGATTGACACAATTATATGTATGCATGTATGAATGTATGTATGTATGTATGTATGTATGTATGTACAAATGTATGCTCTCGTGTGTATAGCACTGGCATTGTGTTAAGACTGTTGTTGTAATATTTCTTGTTGTATTTAATATTGTACATACACACACACACATACGTTGTTATGAAGTGTGGGTATAATTGTGTTGGGTTGGTTATATTGGATACAAAATTTCTCTACAATAAAAATTCAAATGTTTTGAATTGTCAGCTGGTTAAATTGTGTATTTATGTATGTATGTATGTATGTATGTATATATGTATGCATATGTGTAAGTACAATATGTTCGCATATTGTATAGAAAATATAAACATTTTAAAGAGAGAAAATTAAAAAAAAAAAACAAAAACAAAATACAAATGTTTACATACGAAGATATTGTGATCATATGGGGCCATATACTATATTGTATGTATATAGTACATTTTAGTTTGTTATTGTTGTTGTTATTAGTTTGGCCGTTTGGTCTCATTAACTTACACTTCGTATTTAATATGCACACAACGAATGCATGGATGGATGTATGGATCGATGGATGTATGGATGGTTGAATCGTTAAATGGATGGACAACAACGTATTGAAACCATGTTGTTGCTGGCGATCAGCTCTGTTATAAAGGTTCCCATTTTACAGCTGTTTTGTTAAAGAAGAAGACATGTTTAAAAGAAAAAGGTACTAAATTTTATTATTAAATCGACTGTTAAATCAGTTGTTTTAGGAAAACTTTTAGGCCCCTGATAATAATTTAGCAGGATTACATATAAACGGCTTTATTAAAATAAAGATTTTGAATAGCTTATACGTATACTTACTTACTTACTTAATTGTTCATTACATCCCTGTAGTCAGGATAACAAGATGGCTTCTTATGCTACCCGTATTGTGTAGGTTAATGTTTAACACAAGTGGTAGTGCGTACAGTTTAAAAACACATGATTGAGAAATTTATCACAGAGTTTTTGAATGAAATTTTATTTATCTTTACTGTTAGAGTCCCTTTTTTTTATTAAATTACAGTGAACTCACGGTAATGTGAACATCCAGTATTATGAACTATCCACTAATGTGAACACTAAGTTTTTTATATAGGCGCTTTAAATAGTGGCCAATTTTTTTTTTTAATATTTGGGCATTTCTTAATTTGTAAAGACATTTAGAGTCACCAAACTTCACTATAAGAACAGTCTTCTAGCAACAATTATTGCAAAAGAGGGGGATTACCTTGAATCGATGGTAAAAAATCACACTTAAAGAAGGAGTTTCTATTCTAAAGGCATCCAGGAACCGAGTTGGTAAAGAAACTTTATCTAACTGTTGAAAAAATATTTAAATGATGATGATCCTGAATATAATGTTCCTTTGAGCGTTTTAAAAGAAAGGTGGCAATCGGAAGTTAGATCTTTAGAAAATACTGCTGCAGATCTTCTACAGACATATTTACTTATTAGAGATTGGATGATTAATCCCTGTGAGGACGTCACGTCATTTGATGAAATGATTCGTAAGGAGTTTTACTAATGTATGTACATTAGCGCGACTCACCAAAAAAAGTGCTCGATGTACCCCTCTAGAAATGAACCTTGGACTTCTTTAAGACAACATTTCAAATATTTCGGCTCCATATTCGACCTCTTGTGAGCTGGACCACTTTGAAGAAGGGTCTATTTTTGAATATTTTGTTAATTTGTGGATCTGTTTCTTTACCAACATATACAATATCTATATCATAAGAAAGGTTTTTTAAGGCGCGTCCAACAATGTATACAATTTGTCCAAGGACGATCATCCATGTCGTTTTTTTAAGGATATTTTGCAAAAAAAAATGGTTTTTGAATTTTTTGTTAGGGGTTGTTTGTAATAATAATGTCAAATTAACATATTTTTATTTTTAGATGATTTAATTAAATACGGGTCTCAGGGGACAAGTTCGTGTTTTGTAGTGGTTGTAGTTTGTGGTTTTGTAAATATAAACAATAAAATGTTATAATTTTTTTTAATTTGGTAAACAAGTATGCTGCCAAAAAGTCATGGATCATTTCTTTTTTTCTTTATTTAGTCCTATTTAAATCCATACATGATCTAGAAACTAAATTCGCTACCAAATTAGAGTTACCACAAAATTGCATTTTTATATATTCCAGAGCATCTAAATTGCAAAAATCTAAATTATTTACATAAAAAGATGATGTACCTGGCAAAAGGAAAAATTTGATACCCAATTGACCTATCTACAACGAAGGGTTGCCACTGCATTGCATTTTTTTCAAAACGCGAACTTCAAAAAAAAACTGAGACCCGTATTTAATTAAATCATCTAAAAATAAAAATATGTTAATTTGACATTATTATTACAAAAAACCCCTAACAAAAAATTCAAAAATCATTTTTTTTTTGCAAAATATCCTTAAAAAAACGACATGGATGATCGTCCTTGGACAAATTGTATACATTGTTGGACGCGCCTTAAAAAACCTTTCTTATGATATAGGTATTGTATATGTTGGTAAAGAAACAGATAGTGAAGAGTTTTACTAAAGCTTTGCGCTTTCATTCCTTATATAAATGATTTTTAGAAAGAATAACTTAGTAATATACATAAAATGTGAACAAATTCGAAAATATGAATTACCCCAACATTAATTAATTGACATTATCGAGAGTTCACCGTTTAATCACTTCAAGAAATCATAAATCGAACACACAAAAAACTGACTAGTAGCTGTGTAATGAAAAATTTGACAAGTTTTAAGCTAAAGGACGTCTGTATGTATGTATACTTTTGTCACACACTAAGTGTATAAAGAAATTAGCAAAAGAAAATCTGAAAATTTATTTCAAATAACCAAAAATTTCATTAAAAAAAAAAGCAAAAAATGTTCTTATCACATCATAAAAACCAAAGAAAAAAGTACCATTTTTATCAGGCTCACACTAAATGTGCATTTGAATTTGATCGTCTCTGCTGATAATTGTGGTCGATTACGAATTGTCTGTCCTCATGCACTTAATTTTCGCAGAAGCACAAGAAGAACACGAAGAGGAAGAACAAGCAGAAGCGTGTGTTGAGTTGGTGAATAAATGAGACTCACTCTCAGCTAAATGTGCGATAATGTGTTGAGATGTGTTTTACATATACACGTCCATGTAGTATGTGTGCGTGTGTTTATGTACGTAAATGTAAAAGTGTTTTTAGCAGTTGGTGTAGTGTAGTGCAGTGCAGTGCATTTGCTGGTGAAATATTACAAAAAAAAAAAGTAGGGTAGGGTAGGATCTTGTAAATTTCAACGTCGTTTTATTTATTTTATTTCGAGTTTTTTTTTTATTTAATTTTGTTTTTGTTTACATACGTTACGTACATACTGTTAGCTGTAAATGTATGTGGATAAGAGTGTATGTACACTTAGAAAAATAATGACCTTCAATTAAAACGGTCTTTTAGTTAAGGTTAGGCAAACAAGAACCATTCTATGACAAATCGATTGTTTATCAATGGAGTTCGGTTTTTTCTTTCTATTTTTGTTGCTTTAATAGATAATGATTGATTTAAAAAGTTAAAAAGTTTATTGAGAAAATTATTGTATGCATTACACTGCACTACACTGCACTGCAAATAATTGTTGCCAATTGCTTATTTTTATTGAAGAAAAAAAAAGGAAAAAATAAACAATTAATTAATTACACACAGGTTTTATTACGGGTGCTAAATTTAGAATTGTTTTGTTGTACTTTATAAATTTATGCATTTATAAATTTCTTTAAATGCAATTAAAACAGCAAAACAAAAACAAAAAAACCAATAAAAACAGATTAGATAGACCATATTGAGGTGGTCTATTGACAAGAACGAACATTTCAAATTGATCTACCCAAAATTATTGAAATTAAAAGGTTTTTCTTCTCATAATATTTTTATTTTTTTACTTTTATTTCATTCATCAACTTTTTCCACCTTAACAGGTCAGTAATCTACAGCAGAGGTCACTAATGAATCGTTTTTCATAAGCTTTCATGAAATTTTTAATCCACAGTGGACAGCAAAAGTCTTAGTACTCCAATATATTTTGACAGAAAAAAGTCCCCTTAGGCTTAATACTCCTGCACAAAGTCCCAATATGACTTCAAGAGAATATTTAGGAGATCATTTGAAAGAACGGTTACATAATCGCTAAACCTCAAACAAAAGTCAACTAAAAAACTTGCTCATGGTGCCAGCAGAAAACACTAAACAAAACCTGTACATTCAGCGGACTGATTTTTAAGGGATATTCTACTGAATACAAGGGATAACATTTTCATATACAGTAAGACCCCGCTTAACGCTGTTGCTTTTTTGTTAGTCTGTCCAGAATAAATTTTCCAACTGTATTTTATATGTACGTGTTAAGTTGTCTCGTTTAACGCTGTTTCGTTTAGTAATGGAACTTCCTGGAACGTATCCTCCGAGTTAAGCGGGGTCTTACAGTATTAGGTCTTTCAATTTTAAATTTACTAAGGGTTCTCCCTTAAGGAAGTCGCCGTGGTCTAGTGGGTAGTGTGTTGGCTTATTAGACGAGAGGCCCGGGTTCGAATCCCAGGTCAGACATCAAAACGAAAAATATTTCTTCGGCGCCTTCCTCTCAGCAGATTTCTGGCAAAGACTCTGAGAGTAAAAATTGCCATGAAAAGCTTCTCAAAAATCTGTCGTTCGGAGTCGACTTTAAACTGTAGGTCCCGCCACACATAAAAAATTTTTGTTTGTTTTATAATAAAAAAAATAAAAAAAAACTTTAATTTTTTATACAAACTGTTGATAAAATCTATGAAATGTCAAATGCAAAGACTTTTGTTGTCCACTGTAAATGAGTCAACAATATGGAGATTTAAATACTCTGATGCATTACGTTGATTTGTAAGTACAGGTTGCAATGAGTATGATGCGTACTACGTTGACATCAAACCCAACACCAACATATCGAAATATGTTTGATTCATAAGACTACGCATTTGGATTAAATGATTCGAGTGACTAAGCAACAAGCAGAGCAAACACACAACCTTTTAGTAAGTATTTGAATATTCCAACGCGTTTCATACTTATTTTGTGCTTCATTATACGTGTTGTTAAGTATGAATATGATGAGTACTTCAAACTTTGAATATGAGTTAAGAGGTTCCATGATATTAAAAGAAGTATGAATGCGTATAAGTATCAGAAATTAATGAGTATGATTCGATTCTTCTACTCATCATTTTGAATACTCATTTATGATCTCTGGTCTACAATAAAAGGTTTAAGACTGGGTTATTGTGTTTTATATGATAGAAAGAAAGTTTATTAATAATTAGCAGATGTCGGCATAAAGAGAACATGATAAAAATGTGAGTGTATTTATGAGAGGTATTCCCCCTTTCTCCTACATACCCTCCTTTCATCCTTTGCCCTCCTTCTCTCCCTTGGGACGTTGTACAATGGGTCAGTTCGACCTCCGGGTACTGTACTTATCTTGTTTGAAAGGTACACGTCTTCTAACCTAACCTAACCTATGAGAGGCATATGTATAACCCAGAGGAAAATTGTTAGTAATATTTTCAAGTGTAACCGAATAATACGTATGTTTATGTAATGGAAAATGTAAAGCGCTAAATTCTCTAAAGACTATGTATTTAACTTGACAAATATTCCTCAAAAATTGAAATCATTTCTCATTGTAATTAGTAAATCCCATTAGAAAATAGTGAATATTACTGTAATTTTCCTTTGGTTGTATGATTGATATACAAAACAATTTCAAAAAGAAGTGACAAGAACCTGCTTACTGAAAGCTAACAAGCAACTGAATGCATATTACTTGGTCTTGGTCAAGACCTTTTGCCGTGGATGCAGGTCCACTGAGAAAGAGGAGACTGTTATTCATTTTCTTTGTCAGTGCCCGTCTCTTGCTAAGTGTAGATATAGGTTATTTGGCTCCCCATTCCTTGTTAGCTTAACAGAGCTATCATCTATTGACATCAAGGATATAGCTTCGTTCATCAAACTTTCTGGCTGGTTTTCCAGTGCGGGGTAGACGTGTTTTTGTTGTGCAGCTTCTACCTTTTCCCTGATTTTGGTGGAACTTGGTTAGTATAGGGACTGCGTTCACCCGTAGCATTACAACGGGCCTCTATGCGTGCTCAAGTGAGCTTTGTGATATCAAAACTACCAGTCCGACCTAACCTAAACTAACTGAATGCATTTATACGATCTTTTTAACGAACTTTGTTGATGTTCGAGCCGTATGTGTGTAAAAAGCCGAAGATGATCTTCCCTCTGATAATTAGCACCAAGTTTCTGGCACCGTCCTTGGTGAGTGTGTTTGAATTATTCAAAAGAGGCGGCAGGACCATCACTGGAGTTGAAAGACAACTCCGAACGCTAGTTTTTCTGAGAAACTTTTCATGGAAATTTGATTTACTCGCCGATTTTCAAATTTAAATCAATTCGTCAAGGTTCAATTTGTTATTGTATGCCATAGATGACCCAAATACATATGTACATACATATGTATAGCTTGTATGTATGTATGTTTGTAAATAACGATTTCATTGTGATGTTTTTACGAGTTTTAAATTTCGAAATTTTTTATTTTATTTGTTTCTGACAGTGTAACATTATTCTTCTCGATTGTATATGTAAATTTGGTTCGTACCCTAATTGTCGATGCTTCTGTACATTTGTTTGTAAGTATGTACGTATGTATGTGTGTATGGCAAAATATAATATTTTCATTTTTATTACAACAATTATATTCATATGTACGTACATATGTCCATATGTATGGTATACATACGAATGAATGTATGTCTGTATGTACATGCATATGTAGATTACAAATGTACATTTAAGTGTACATAGTATATCGCACATGTACGATTATGTATAGAACTAAGTAAATATGTATGTTTGTAATCAATTTATGTACATAAACAACAACAACAACAACATCAGCAGCAACAGCAAATGTGTGATATGAATACGGTTGTAAAGTAAAAATAAAAAACAACAACAACAACAAAAATTATAATAATAAATTAATAATTCTTGTTTTTTGTTGTTGTAAAGTTTATTTTAATTTTTAAAACCAGCAAAAAAAACAAGAAAAAGAAAAATTTACAATTTGATTTGATTTTGTTTTCCTTATTGTACGTATGCATGTATGTATGTATGTCATGTATGTATGTATGTCATGTATTTCAAGTAGTATTTGTTCTCATTTCAATATTACACTTCTTTTTTCAATTTTTTTTTTTTATATTTTGGGTTTATTTTTTCTCTCTTGCCAAAACCCAAATGAGAACAAATGAACCAAAAAAAAATCGAAAAAAAACTAACAAACAAACAACACAGTTTATATGTTTGTATGTATGTATGTATGTACATCTGTATGTAAATATGTATGCCGATAATAAAAATGTAAGCAAATAACCTCTGTTATGAGACATTCTCGTAATTTTTATTGCTTTGGGTGTCCTATTAAAAAAAAAAACAAAAAAAAAAAAATCAAAAGGAAAATGTGCCGTTCCATGGCAAATGAATCGAAAGAAATAAATAAATCATGTCAAAAGAAATATTAAAACAACAACAAAACGAAAAAAAAATGAAATGAAAATTCCAACAAAAAATTTGTGTTTCTTTAGAATTTGTCATTTTTTGTCTTTATTTGCTGTTCATTTTAGAGCCGATTAAAACCAGAAGACACTTTTATTCAGCCTACAGTTCAGAGTAAATTAAGAGGACATTTATATACAAGAAAACAGCTCGTACTCATTCAAAAAGATGAATAGAATCGAATCATACACATTATTTCTAATACTTATACGCATTCATACTTATTTTTGAATATCATGGAACCTATCTACTCATATTCAGAGATCAGCAATGCAACGTTTTTTCGCTACTCATGAAATTTTAAATACAAATGAGTCAAAAATATTGAGATTTAACTATGTACTCTGATTCATTCGTACTCGCTACAACATTGATTTGATTGCAATGAGTATGATGAGTACAACGTTGACATCAAAATCACAAAATTCGAAATATGTTTGATTCATAAGCCTACTCATTTAGATTCATATAACTTTATGTATGACTCGAAGCTACTCATCGTTTTGAATACTCATTGCTGATACTCGATCATATTCATACTTCGACTCCCCATAACTCAATAATATACATGAAACGCATACGCACACTAAAATACTTCCCTAGAAGATTTTGTGTTTGCTCTGTTTGCTGCTTTCTCACTCGAATCATTTATGAGTATTATAAGTATTTTTCTAAAGTTTTATTAATCTAAATGCATAGCCTTATGAATCAAACTTATTTCGCATGGTATGGGTCAACATTGTACGCATCATACTCATTGCAACCTGTACTTATAAATCAACGTTGTAGTGAGTAACAAAGGAATCGTTTTTATGTAACAAGTGTCCTTATTTTTGAATACAAAAAATGCCAGGGAAACGAGTTTCAAAAATTTTTATACAATTGGGCTATTTCAACTACTACAAAGGCAAATCTGCCAAGGAAATCGTCGTTATGTTCTCCCTAAACATCAGGACTGCATATAATTTTATATCCCGTGCTGAAAAAGAAGGAGGACTAGACTTAAAGGGATCTACAGACAGGCCAAAAAAGATGACGCAACGAGTTGAGAGAAAAATTATTAGACCACAATCTAGTGCGAGCTGATTAGCTCTTCAAGTTTAAAAAGACTTTGGGTTACGTGTTTTCCAAGAAACCATTGGAAATGTTCTCGAAAAAACAAATATTCTTCAAGAATGACTAGGAAAAAACTCTTGCTGTCAGCACAAAATGTCGAAAAGAAATTAAGATTTGCCACCGAATACATTTCACTTCCTCCGGAGTACTGGGACGATGTTATTTTCTCAAATGAGACGAAAATAATGCTTTATTATCATGACGGACCGCAAAGAGTTTGGCGTAAGCCTCTGAAAGCACTAGAAAATAAAAATCTTATTCCCTCAGTAAAGTTTGGAAAACTGTCTGTAATGGTATTCGGCTGTATATCCAGCAAGGGAGTTGGTGTAATCAGGATTTTGGATGAAATAATGACTAAGGAAGTACATCTTGATATTTTAAAAAATTAACTGACCGCCAGCTTCAGGAAATTTGGTTTTATTGACCCGGTTAATCCGAATAAATTTAATTGCAAGTACTATCAGGATAATCAAATCAAGATAATGATCCTTAACATAAATCTTATTTATGTAACTGCAGGTTACTTTACAACTGCACCAAAGTTATTGATACTCCTACCCAAAGTCCTGATATTAATCTCATTAAAAATTTGTGGGTTCATGTAAAGAAAAAGGTCGGAAAAAGATCGCCCACAAATAAAAACGCATTGATAAAGTTCCTCAAAGAAGATTGAGCTAAAAATACCATTAGAATATGACATTCCGAAACTTATTCAATACATGAGAAGGCGTCGGCAAGCGGTAATTAATGCTCAAGGTGGACCCACAAAATATTAGCACTATAAATTTAAAAAAAAAATTGCAAAAGTCTTAATATTTAATCAAGTGTGCAAACATTTTTTTGACAGCAGTAAAATTTAATTGTTTTTATTTTTTGATATTTTCCATTAGAATATTGTAATTGTTATAATTTTTTTTTTAATTATTATATTAAGAAAACATATGCTTATAAAATCCTATTCGAAAAAATTCAAAATTTTGATTATTTATATTAGAAATCAATGAATTTTTCAAAGTTTTCTTCATTTTTCTCTATGTGCAAAGATTTTTTTGACAAACTGTACATACATATCTTTATAGGGTATCCTTAAAATGTCTATCCGATTTCTGTTGCTATCGCAAACTCCAATTTCTTATTCAGTGGCTGTAAGGAGATAATTCTCTGCTTTGTATGGAATGTATTTGATGAGGTTCAGGTTTTAATTCGAGTTCAGGTTTATTTACTTTCCTACTTATTTGATCATTACAAACATTTAATTAGGATTATGACCTAACTCGATGACCCGTGCGAATATTTCGCACCATTAGTTGTCATTTTTGTAACATAAAATGAAAATAATTAATAGAAATTTTATTAAAAGTATAAAAATATTAGAAATCATAATAATACATACGTACATACATATGTTTAAATGCTTTTATAATACTTCTTTGAATACAATGTTAGAGGTAATGACATGATCATCGTTAACTTTTTGCCCGTACGAATCCTTAATACAAACAAAAATATCTTTAAACGTACGCACTCGAGAAAAAGCCGCGTATAACTGCCCATGTGAAAAGACCGGTTCTGATAAATACAATCTTACCTTTTGAAGGGTTTGAGCTTGTGTTTTGTTTATCGTCATAGCAAAAGCAACTTTCACAGGGAATTGTTTTCGTGTCATTCGGAAACGCACAGTTGGATCAGAAGGTGTAAGGTTGATTCGAGGTATGAGTACAGTTTTATCGGTATGAATAATTTTTGCTGATATGATGTGGTCTCCCAAATTTGTTACGATTAGCCTGGTACCATTTATTGACCCATATTACTACACTTCATAAAACAAACAATGCCAACTTTATATATTATTATGTGGAATAGCATTACAATTAAGCGATCCTGTTTATCGCACTTGATCTAACAACTACTGCAAAGTATTGCCAAAATAGCTTTTCACAACTTAATATGCATATTATATATAACTGACTTAGTAATTAAACGGCATTATAGTAAATAGCGGTATTGCCAGAATGGATTTTAATACATACTATATTATGTAGAACTGCATTACTATTAAGCGACCCTGTATTACCACACTTAAAGAAAATATATAATCATATTATCATGTAGTTCTATATAAAATATAATTTTTATCAATGAAAATATTACTTTTGCAATTTCTAATTATTTTTTGCCATTAGTGTTAGATAACAGCTTTAAAATGAGATATCATTCATTAAATTTGATGCGGTAGTATGGGAGATATTTGCAACCGACAAAAAAAAGTGCTTTAGAAATAATATATATGATGATTTTTCATACCACTTGTGGTGTGTGCGTTAATTTTATACCATGAATGAGCAACTTTTCATGACAATTTTATTTACCTTAAAAAATTATTTTTTTTTTTTAACGATAATTTGCTAACATTTCATCCATCACTTTACATGCGTCGTACATTTGTAAGAATGACTAAGATTAAGAAGACCAATCAACACTGTTCCAAGATGAAGATGAAGATGATGACGGTCGCCAAATTGTATTTCGAAGAAGAAAAAACGCACACCAAATAAACGAACAACAACAACAACAAAATATTAATACTGTAAAGTTTCATGCTCCCACACGATACGAAACGTACAAACACACCGACACACACATACGCATACGCATAAACAGTGATTACAGTTATACTACTTGGAATTAACCAACACAACTTGAACAGTGTGTGTCACATGCTGTGGGCATGAACTTTTTTTTTTTTTTTTGAATATACAAACGCAAGGGCAAAGTTCAACTAACAGCATTGATAGGACATTGCTATTGCCATTAGCTAAAGCCATTACATGCGTGTGGGTACGTGAAACAGAGACACCAACCACGAGAGTGCGTATGTCTGCAATAAAATCTGCCTGATTTTTTTTGGGTTTTGTTTGTGTAGGAGTCAGGAGCAACCCTGTAGTAAATAAAGTAGTCGGTTGATAAAAACGCAAATTATAAATTAACTATTTTGCAATTGGCTACAAATTGGTTGAAATGTCATGCAGATATCAACCAAACATATTGAATAGAAACAAAAGTAAGAATGAAAAAAGCAAAATAAGAAAATGAAAGAAAACAATAATAAAACAAAGGAAGCATGTCGGTAAATCAAATGTCAATCACAGCAAATACGGTTTTTATGTGGTGCTCAATTTGGGGAAAACCCAAGTAAATATTGCAAATTTATAATAAAATCTATAAAAGTGATATTGAAGTGATAGTGAAATAAAATAGTTCATTAAAAATCCAAATTAAACAATGTGTATACAATACCAAATCTATAGTTGTACTAGCAATTATGAAGCGCATTTATCTGAGCACTGCTGGTAAGTATCCTTGTACAATCGTAAAAATATGCCTTATTATTTATGTTGTATTTTAACAGATAAAGGTACAGAAGATGATGATGCCAATGTTCCCCAATTTAAATTATCAGAAATAATGGGTAAAATGAAAATATGTTTCGTCTAACAAAATATCACGATTTTCTGATAAATATTTATATTTCAAGGCGAAATTAAGGAGCTCAAACAGAGCTCAAAATGAGATTATAATGGCAGCATTGCCTACCCAAAAAGTAGTGACCGAAAGCCTTGTTCGCAGGAAAAACGCAATGCGGCAATTAAGACTACTTTTGCAATAAACACCCTCGAGAAGCTGGAAGCGCTCAATGATAACATAATCGATGAAAATCAGCAAATTTACGTGAGTTTTTATTCTTCTCTACTTTTATCATTTTCCAACTTTTTGTGGCTGTTTTCAGACCAATGCCATGAAATTATCACTGAAAGGGAAATTCCAAAAACTTTAACGACAATTTTATCTCTGCAATTGAATCTTGCATAAATATTGATGGCACTCACGGCAAAAAGAGCTTGAAGGATTACAAAAAAGTTTTTGATGCATTGATGGATGCACTTCGGCCTCTCTGTGATGACCCAGACAGAGAATTACGCAACGCCTTAGACGTTATTAAAAAATGGCGTTTTCATCAGGTTTGTGTTGGAAAATAACTTAATAATATTACTTAATAATACAAACTTTCGAATGTATTTCTTTCATTTAACTTGTTTTTATACAACTTTTATTTTAAGTCCTGAAATGTACAGGAATTTTGTTTTAATTTAATTATTTATTTTTTTTTTGTATTATAATAATTATTTCTATATATAAATATATGTATATAATATAATATAAATAAAACTGTTTAAAATTGAATTTAAAAAAAGTGGTTTTTAAATAATTTAGTGTAAACTAATATTTAATTAACTATATTCCATTTAACTACAAATTGGTTGAAAAATAAGTAATTTGTAGTCAGTTTAAAAGTCATACAGAGATGACCAATTGACTACCGCCTAGGACATGCCTATGTTAAAATAATGAGTCGGCGACAAGGAAAAAAGTCACTCAATCAACTAGTTGTGCTTATTAAAAAACCAGTTTCAAGTTACTTTAAAATTAGTTTGATTTCCTACAGGGAAGTGTGTTACTGGTCCATGTTGTCATACTCTTCAGTTTTTTGCGTTTTTTATTCTTTTTTTACTGCCTTATTACACATTTTCCCATAGCATTTCTCTTCTCTGCTGTTTTATTTTATTTTTTTTTTTTTTATTTCATTTAACTAGAGGTCTAAGCACTCTATCAATGCGTCTCTTTGCGGTGAATTTTGCCTCAAGTGAATGGACTTGTTGTGGTGAAATAAACAATTTTTTTTTTCGCCCAGATATAGAATATTTTTATCTGCAGTTGTGTGGAAATAAAAAAACACTTTTTTTGTTTTATTTTTTATCAAAATTTCTGTTTCAAACCAATATTAGAAGGTCATGCATGCTTGAATAAAATTTTTAGAAATTCCTCAAACAAAATTCGATCATCATTTAGTAACACTCCGGCGATTTAATTAAATATTTCGAATTCAAACAACTGTTTGTACATAAGAATTAAAGAATGTATTGCAAAATCTATTTTTTTTAGTTAGGCTGCTATTATTTTCACCACCACTAAACAAGCAGAAACATACTTATAGGTCAATGTCACTTTTTCCCCAAAAAAAAAAGAAAAAAAAAAGGAAAAACAACATTACTTAACGCAACAATAATAAAGACATCTAAATCTAAACTGACTAAAAAACTCAAAGGATACATTTGTATAGGCGAATAAACTCAAAAGTTAAAGGACCTGAAAGTTCAACACAAAATTTTATTCAAAGTCATTGGCTTCTTAGATGAAATCCTTATTTTTTGGCTTCAGCATTTTATTTGTTACACCACATTCCATACAAAAGGCAATGAATTGATTGACAGCCATTTTCCTGAAATATTTAAAGAATCGAACGTTGTATTCAAATCTGGCTAGAAGGAATAAGGTGTAGTAAAAAAAAATCAATTGTATTAACAATAAATCTCTTTAACAAGCTGTAGCTTGCGTTGGGGTAAGTGAATCAATATACAGTAGCGAGCACAAAAAATGCAACGTAAAATTATCTTTAAGTGTGATAATTTTAACAAAATGGTGACCAGTTCAAAATATTTCTTTGGGTTATTAATCCCTACATTTATTAAAAAGAGTGCGAATTTCATGGGAGCAATAAAAATGCAACAGCATAAATTTTAATGTGTTTATTTAAATTAAATAGTAATTTTTACAAAAAAAATCTTAAAATTAATATTTAGTGGCGTAGCCCTTATTTTTTATGACTTCTTGCAACCTAGAAGGCATAGAGTCGACTAAAGCTATTAATGTGTTAATGGATATTTTCTCCCATTCACTTTTCAAAGGAAGCTTGTGTTCTCCAAGGATTTCACAGTACTTCTTGGCGTCCATTTTTCCTCCGATTTGAGTTAAGGGACCTACCCCATCACGGGAAAACGCACCTGTAAATACGTGACGTAAAATCAATAATTTTTTTTAAACATATCGTTCCTTACCCCACACCTTTATTGATCCACCGCCATGTTTTACGGTTGGAAGTTGATATCTTGGAGAATATCTCTGTCCAGGCGGTCTTCGAACAAAATTTATCCCATCGGAGCCAAACAAATTAAATTTGCTTTCATCCCTCCACAAGACTTTAGCCCATTGTTCATTTGACCAATCCTTGTAACGTTTTGCAAATTCCAGGCGCTTCTTTTTATTGATTGCACTGATGAGAGATTTCTTTGCGGAACGTCTCGCATGCAAATTAGCCTCTTTCAACCTACGGCGAACAGTGTGAACGCCTATAGAGACTCCCATTTGCTCATTTGCGAAATTAGCAACGTCCACTGCGGTCTTTCGTGGATCTTTTTTAACCAGTGCCATCATCTGGCGGTTTTGGCGAGAGGTAGTTTTTAGAGGATTACCACTATCTGGTTTCCTTTCCACACTATTTCTCAAGGAAAATCGAGATTTAATCCGACATACGGTTGATTGATTTACACCAAAGAAGTGTCCAACTTCACGCATAGATTTTCCTTCTTCTAAGGCTTTAATGATTGCAGTTTTGCTGTCAGCTGAGAGCTGAGAGCTGCTTCTATTACAAAACACATGTTGTATAACTTATTTAAGAAATTTTCAATTATAATTTAATAAATAACTTACTTTAACTATTTTTTTATTATGTTGCATTTTTTTTGCTCGCTAAAAATTTGCACTTTTTTCACTAATTCAAAAATATTTAACTTTTTAAAGCAGAATTTGGAATAAACTGTGGTTACTTTGAAAACTTATAATTGAAAGAATTGACAGCAAAAGAAAATAGATAAATTATTTACCGTTATTTTGAAACAGATCTTATTAAAGATCATATGGCATAGAGTTGCATTTTTTGTGCTCGCTACTGTATGCTTGAATCCTTGATCCAATGTAGCTCGACCACATGGCATAAATGGATGGCATCTCTGAGAAAATGCAGTCGAACTTCTATAAATTTAATCATCATTGTCCAGAAAAAAAAACTTCAACTTCAAATTTCTCTCCAAGGTGCTGTGCTTCAACTTATAGAAAATTCAAGTAATATCGGGTCCGCCATCTAACATTTTTTTTTCAACTAGTGCTTATTTCGTGAATGGTAATACTTAACTTAACGAATATGGTTAAGTAAACACTTGAACAACACTGGGAAATATTGCGACATTATTTTGAAAATCATGGTAATGTTGCAGAATGTGTGCGAAAATTGTGTACGGATTTTGGAAAAAAGATCATATACAAGCAAGGAAGATAGAAAAAAGGAAGTAAGAAAGAGACCAAAAGAGAAAAAGATTTATTCAAAAATCCGGCTACTACTCGAGACAAAACTCTTAAGGTTATAACTACTAGCAGAGGTTAACTCACCAAGACCATTGAGTCAGGATATAGACTCAACAGACTCTAGGTACCAACACTAGTATAAGCCCTGCAGGAAAAAAGGATGGCAGTAATTATTCTCAAACCCCAACACTTCGTTAATGAACCTATAAAGATCCTTATAGACTTCCTCACCCGTTTAAGGACCAATTCTAGGCCTGTAAAATTCGATATCTAACCCTTAGCTCATGTCTGATTTGACAGATAATTTGTTTAATCCTTCCGCTGAACGAATATGGTTCGGGTTTCCCTTCCCTAAGTACGCGTTTTCGCTTCGCTAAGCGGGCCTGCGATTGACTTACAGAAGATGCCGATTTTGGCAAAAAATCATCTTTTCAGATGAAGCTCATTTTGATCTTGGCGGGTATGTAAACATGCAAAATTGTCGCACTTGGGCACGCACCCAAAACGAGTCACTGTTTGGTGCGGAATTTGGTCCAGAGGCATAATTGGGCCATTTTTCTTCGAAAATGAGGAAGAAGTGGCCGTTACAGTTAATGGCAATCGTTATCGGGCCGTGTTGAACGAATTTTTGTTCACAAAAATTTAAGAGGAGAATATTGGCAACATTTAGTTTCAACAGGACGGCGCTACGTGCCACACAGCCGAAGCTACACTCGATGTTTTGCGCCCTGTTTTTGAAGATTGCATTATCAGCCGCAGAGCTGATGTCGTTTGGCCACCTCGGGGCTGCGATTTGACACCGTTGGACTATTATTTGTAGGGTAACGTCAAAGAGAAGTGTTACATCGACAAGCCAGAGACAATTGATGCTTTAATGGACAATATTCGAGAAACCATTGGTGAAACATAGCTGCACACAATCGATAATGTGTTTAAAAATTGGACCGAGGCAGAAGCTATGTCGTAATATCCAGACGGGATGGTTGTAATGATCAATTGTATATGCACTTATGTATTATAAGTCGGTGTAGTCTAGTAGGTAGTGTATTGGCTTATTAGACGTAAGACCCAATTTCAAATCCCAGGTTGGACATCAAAACGAAAATATGGATATATTTCGCCTTGCTCTCTCAGCAAATTTCTGGCAAAAACTCTGCGAAAGAAATAAAATTGCCATGTAAAGTTTCTCAAAAAAAAATCTGTAATTCGGTGTCGACTTTAAACTTTAGGTCCCGCCACTCATTTATAAAAATTAACGCACACGACATATGTAAGTGGTGTGAGAAGCTAGGTCGTAATATCCTAACAGGAGAGTTGTAATGATCAATTATGTATGTATGTTTGTGTTACGTGAGATTGGTATTCTTCTGAAGAGATGTAAACCGATGATCTTAGGCCAACTTTACTCGTTTGCAAAGATACGATGATTTAAGAATAAATCCTGATATTCTCGACTTCCGGACTATATCGGGTTATTACCCTATAACCCAAGAGTTTTGCTATGAATTCATAAAATTCATAAATCCCTTTCAACTACTTCTAAGATTGATTCAAAATCTATTGATTTTTAGCACTTCAGATTCGTACACAAATTGTTTTGTTGTCATTGCAACCGGTAGGTGGTAGTAATACGTTGATGATGAATCATTAAATTCTGGGTCTTAATAGACAATTTTTCATTTCGATAAACAGAAAATGCTGAATTTAATTTTTACGATATTGTCATTTATTATTACTTGAATATTGTTGACTGTCTGCCCTGCTTGAATTACATGCTTTAAGCGCCTGATAATGAAAAGGAATCTACGACTTGGCTACGTGATCATAGACTCTAGAGGGTCTAGACTCTAGAGTTGGAAAAAAAAGAAAAGAAACGAAAACTTAATATTTGAAAAACAACAAAAAAAGAAACGCAATATAAAATGATAAATGTTTAGATCGATTACGTATTTTTATTTATTTGTTTACGTTTTTTTTTATTTTTTTTTTTTGTTATTATTTAAACAGAGCATTTGGTTACCAAAGAAAAACAACGAAATCATACCATTTGTTACGGACTTAAGCACGTATTAAAATAAACACGTGTGACCCACTGATATTGTATGAATACATCGTATACATACATCTCCATACATACATACGTATGTACATTCATACATACGTACATACATATACGAATACATGTGTTTTTTGTTGTTTTTTTTTATATTTTATAATGACTAAACTGCATCGCGATACATGAATACATATGTACATACATGTACCCATTGGGTACACACATGGGGTGTAGCAGAGGTATGAACGCATCTAAATCAGCCGATAACGCCAAATGGTAGTGAGTGAATTGTTGCTAAACACAGTCACTAATGAGCAGACGGATAATAAAAAAACAAAAAAATAAAAAAAGAAATAATAAAACGCACTACTACCAGGAGCAATCAAAGACGATTTTAGTAATACCCTAGGTTAATAAACGCCGTAGTCTAGTAGGTAGTGTGCTGGCTTAGTAGATGTAAGGAGCGAGTTCAAATACCAGGTTAGACATCAAAACGAAAATATGAAAATATTTCTTCAGGCGACTTCCTCTCTCAACAGATTTCTGGTAAAAACTCTGAGAGTAAATTCTCAAAAATCTATCGTTCGACTTTAAACTGTAGGCCCCGCCACTCATGGACTTTAAAATTAAAGCCCATAACATAAGTAGTGTGAGCAGCTAATACTATGTTCAGACTTGATGTACTTTTATTAAATCAATATTCGTTTTATTGAGAACAATATTTTTAGTGTTCAGACATATAATATGCGTACATTTATTCGACAGCTGGTAAACAAAACCGCTGATTGCTTCAACAACATTGTTTTTAATTTAATCGCGAAAATTAGTGCTAAAAGTTTTTTAGCAAAAATGGAAAACAATTTAACATTGGAAAAGGTATTGTTAATGATTAACCGAAACGCCGAGCTGGTGCGGTTAATAGATATACATATTTGTGACTCCAAAGTGACTTCCCTCAGAAGGCTGAGAAAGAAATATTTTATAATATTGGGCACAGAATATACACAAAAGGGAAAACTTTGACGTTTGACAACCTCACTTAGCATAATTTTACATAATTTTTTAGAGGGAGACAAAAAAATGTATTATACTTTTGCAAAGCAAATGTGTTAGAAGCAACAGATATACAGAGTGAAAACGTGTTCTGTGATATTGGGTAGCTTGGAGAAAAGAAAGCTTTTCGTTCCGAAACGCCGAGATGTGCGGTTAATAGGGTCTCCTTGTGACTCCAAAGTGCTTCCTCAGAAGGCTGAGAAAGAGATATTTTAAATATTGGGCCCAGAATAAACAAAGGGAAAAACTTTGACGTTTGGAAACCTACTTAGAATAATTTTACATAATTTTTTAGAGGGAGACAAAAAATGTATTATACTTTTTGCAAAGCAAATGTGTTAGAAGCAACAGATATACAGAGTGAAAACGTGTTCTGTGATATTGGGTAGCTTGGAGAAAAGAAAGCTTTTCGTTGTCGTTGTTTACATTTGAATTGTCAAATATCAATAGAAAGTGTTCGGAAAACTGTAATATGCTCACTGAACGTACTTATGACAGTGTTGTATTTAAAGTTTTAATCAATTTTATAACAATTTATGAATTTATTGATCAATAATTAATTGAAATTTTATATGAAATATTGAGATCAATAATGCCGTTTATTGCGATTTTTGCAATAAAGGTGTATGTCTGAATCCAGTATAAGTCGTAATCCTGACTGAAGGGTTGTAATGACCAATTATGTACAGTCGAACTTCTATAATTTGAATTGCAATTACTTGAATATTCTATAAGTTGAAGCATAGCAACAGCATTTTGGAGGAAAATTCTCTCAGGTTTTTAACTGGAAGTTTCTATAAGTTGAAGTTTTTTTCTGGATAATGGTGATTCAATTTATAGAAGCTCGACTGTATGCTGTTAATATACAAAGTATACACACAAACAATATATTCAAGGGCCTACATGCGACATTAATTTTGTATATGAAATGAATAAATCAAGAGAACGAAGGAACCTCCTGCTTACAGTACCTAGCGTAGCGTACAACTGTTAATCACCGATAACTATGGTTGTATTGTAAAGTACGTTTTGCTAAAAAAAAATAAAAATAGAAATAAAAACAGTGAAACTGATTAGACTCTCTAATTTGCCCATAATTACTCACGTTTATAAATAAAACGTTGCTATCAATTTGTTTAATTTTTGTTTTAAAACGACATAAAATTAATTTTTCATTACATTTTACTACGGATGTTAAATTTTTGTTAATAATATTCATAATATTGTGTATATGCGGACGTATACGAACTTATTACATATTAATGAGGCTGAGAATTCGTTACAATGACTCCTGCAGAAACATCTTTACATATTCTGTAACCTTACCCGATTCTAAGCGTCCTAGAATTTGTTGACAAAACGTCTGCAGCGAAAGATGATTTGAATAAAATCCACACTTTCTCTTGGAAAATATCAACCAAGAGTTATTGTGCATTTAATATGTAGGATTTTGAAGCATTTAGCATGTAGGATGTAGGAAAACAAGAGGGCCTCCTGCACCGGACAGCTATTGTCGCATTGTAGATTCTCTTTATTATTTATAACCCTAGGTCTTCAAAGAACCGAACATGCTACTCCAATGCTACTGCCAGCAAGTTCATAATACACATACATACATAATTGGCCATTGCAACCCTTCAGTCAGGATTACGACCTAGCTTCTCACACCACTTATGTTGTGTGCGTTAATTTTATACATGAGCGGCGGGACCTACAGTTTAAAGTCGACTCCGAACAACAGATTTTTGAGAAGCTTCACATGGCAATTTTTACTCCCAGAGTCTTTGCTAGAAATCTGCTGAGAGGAAGTCGCCGAAGAAATATTTTTCGTTTTGATGTCTGACCTGGGATTCGAACCCGGGCCTTTTGTCTAATAAGCCAACACACTACCCACTAGACCACGGCGACTTTTTGTATTAGTTCATAATACACATACATGCATAATTGAATCTCTTTTATTCCCCCTGATAATTATATCTGGCATAACAAATGCTCTCTTTGTTCTGGAGAGCAATAAAGATTTAGATTTGAAGCGATTTATACAAAGTCCATTGGCCCTAGAGCAGTTGTAAATCATAGTTGATCGAGCATATACACGGATTGATGTTCTATAAAGTTGAATGCCATCGGTGTACATGTGTACGCTACAATTACCCAAGACAGAACAAAAGAGGTCCTAATATTGAACCCTAAGGAATGTTACTCCTTCCAACATTTAGCAATTTCGAGATGTTAACGTTTAGGTGAATTTGTTGTGATCAGTTCATAGGATAAGAACGTATAAGACGATCAGCAGAATTAGAAAAATGAAAGAGGTTCTCTTACCATTCTTTAATAATATTTTGTGATCAGCCATATCAAAAGCCTTGGTTTGGTCCAAAAGAACTACGTAGTTTCAACCCAAAAAAAACTTCAAAAAATTTATTATTATTATTGCAGCATTATTTTGAAACTATGTACGCCAATTGACTTGAAATCCTATAAAAAGAAAAAATTAAAAAGCATTTGGAACGAATTACTTGCACACAATGTAAGCATTTTAGCATTTAATTATGTAAAGCGGGCATATAGAAATCGTAACCTAAAAATAAACACTGGCTGACTGATTGACTGACTGACTGACTTACTTACTGGTAATTTCGGATAATAAAAATCTATGATGTACATTAATATACATACATAAGTATGTACATACCGTCGTACATCATCATCTTACATATTATTAAACAAGTATTCCTCAAATCATAAGTACGTACGTACGTATTGTACATGGAAAAATACAAAATTCATAAGTAGACGAAAACGAAGAGACTGAAATACTTGTTATAAAACGATAATTTAGAAGAAATTCATACAAAACATACAGAAAACCAAAAAAAATGTGTGTGTTACCCACAGCAAATGTTCGTGATTTTTTATTAAAATCACTTGGATTCATTAAAAGCATTAAAAGTGCAATAGATCCACGTACTCTGGTCACAATAAAATTGCTCCCATAAATTCTCATGTGCAATTAAAATACATACTGGCACGGTCTCTGGTCCCCCCCTCCCTACCACTGTTAACGTGCAATACAATTTAAAAAATAATAAAAAAATTAAAATGAAACTTTAAAAGTAAAATTTAAATTAAAATAAAATTAATTGTTATTATAAAAAAAAAAAGTCAAACGAAAATAATTGTTGTTTTTTTTTTACCTGCTAATAATATTTGTAATGTGTGCAAGGGAGGGGGGGGGGTATCTAAAATCATTTATTTTCAATTCAATTTTTTCTTTTTTTTTTTCTTCTTTTAAATATGACAAGTGCCATATACAAGCACCAGCTGGTACATACAAATGACACACGTTTTATAATTTTTCGTTTCAATACCCAGTAAACATTTTTGTATTTCCAATAGTTTATTTCCACTCATGTATAGAATTAACGCACACAACATAAGTGTTGTGAGAGACTAGGTCAATAATCCAGACTGAAGGGTTGTAATGACCAATTATGTATGTATGTATTTAATGAAGGACTCTATAATACGACTTATATAATGAATTTATATTTATTCTATAGTATCCATGATCGTCAGATCATTGAGAAAGTACTTTCTAATTCGTCGACATAGTATTGGACTTGTAGCAAATATATGTAGAACACTTTTCTTCTCTTCTTTAGCCCTTGCAGAAATCACTTTTCATATGGCCAAGACCAATGCGTACTTCAGCCACAGTACCAGAGATCAGAAATGAATCGTTTTTTCACTACTCATAAGCACTCATGAAATTTTGGATATAAGCTAATCTCCACAATATTGAAATTCAACTACTCTGATCCATTCATACTCATTACACTACGTTGGTTTATAAGTACAGGTTGCAATGAGTATGATGCGTACAACGTTGACATCAAACTCATACTATTCGAAATATGTTTGATTCATAAGCCGACTTATTTAAATTCAGATTCGAGTGACTCGAAACATTCATCAAAATGCACAGTCTTAGTTGTTGTTGCAGACAGAGCAGCAATCAGAACCAACAAGCAACATTCTAAAACAAAAACTAACAGATATTCATGTTATATATCGTCGGTCACTTGTAGAAAGGCCCTAACTCACTCTATTTTTAAAGTTGATTTTTTTTGTGATTCCAATACACAAAAATTTATTTAAAAAAAAATATGCAAGTTAGGGCCTTTCTACATGAGATCAACGATATGTACATATGTAGTTATAAACCATCAAATTAGCGCCATTATAGGTATCTCTTAAAGGGGGAAGATTATCACGCCCATTTTTCGTTAATTTTCCGATATTGACTCTACGAACTTTCGCACCAAATTGCATTCGTCTATGATCAATATGTTCCTAAATATTAAATTTTAAAGGTTTGCCACGCTCTTTTAACATTTAGGGATATGAAAAATAGATATTCAACCCGATATGCACACAAAATTTCATGAAAACCACTAACACCGTGACAGGAGAATTTTATAAATTAGAGATTGTAATTCTTGTATATATTGAGTTAGGAAGAGTCGAAATCAACAACATGAGAACATAGAAAAGTCACCGAAGAGTCAGATGTTCTGTCATAACACGGCATTCCTCTCTGCCATACGCTAAGAAACTAGCGGCAGCCATAGACCGTCTTAAGCCGGAGGTCCACACCATGCGTTCTACGCGTTTTCGCATTATACGCGGCTGTCAAAAAAGTAGAATAAATGTATTTATTTGATGCAAGTTACACGCACAAAAGCGTAGGATGCCATGACGCATAGAACGCGTAAAGTAAATCTACTTTCTACTTTCGTAAGCATCACAAGCGGCGCGCGTACAAAACAGCTGACTTTGACAAGTTGTTTTGTTTTAATTTATTTAAATTTTTCAAAGAACAATGGAGGAAAAATTAATCGAAGCTGTGAAAAAACATGAAGTCCTATATAAAAAAGTTCGCTTGTTTATAGGAATAAATTTAAAAGAGCAGCTGCTTGGAAGTCCATTGCCGAGGAGGTATTGAGGAGGGTATTTCGTATTGCTTTTTTTTAGAAAACGTTTGCCAATCTCGTTGGAAATCTTTAAGGGACCGATTCTTAAAAAATGAGTGGAGAGCAAACATGCCTCTGGTAGTGCTGCAGAATTCCATGAAAACTAGTGGGCATATCAGCAAAATCGTCGTTTGTTCTTTTGGAGCTTGTTGTACACACTTGTGGCACAAAATATTATATTCACAAACTCAATGAATTCTACATATAAATTCTTTAAAAATTTCAATTTCATTTGCCATTTTTTACACGAAATGTTTTATTCAAATATTTTCAATCAAATGTGTTTATTTTGTTAACAGCTGATCAAAAAAAATAAACATTGGCGCGTAAAAAGCGTTGCATGTAACTTGAAGCGTAGAACGCAAAGAACGTATGAAACGCACGCAATGCTTTGACGCCAAAACGCGTGGTGTGGACCTCCAGCTTTAGAGATCAACACGTCTGAAGTAAGAAAAAAAGAGTCCAAAGCAAAATACTATCGACTGATAGAAGATATTGTACTGAAGCATAGAAGCCCAGGAAACATGTCCCTTAATGATTCATAAAATATTTTGCTGGGTTATGTAGCTTAATATTTTTTTTTGTTTTTGTTATTGTATTATAATCACTGTAATTATTAGTATTTGTATTCGCATTCTACATTTTGAAATGGGTTGCAGTTTTTTTTCATATTTATAACACTCGTAAATCATTATCAATCAAAATACGTACTCATAATTGCATTAGATTTGCATTAAAATAAATTTAAAAAATTATATTTCAAATTAATTTATTAAATATTTGATTTTTTTTTTAAGAAATTAACTAAAATTCCGTGGTACTTAGCAAGTAGTTTATTGTCAAGCTATGGGTTTCTTATCAGTTTAAAAAAGTAACCTTTAATATGATTATTTGAACATAATCTAAAATGATTGCTTAAACTCAAGTTACTTTTCGTCACTCCATCAATTTTGTTGAGATTTCACAGAAAGAATATTAGGAAACATGTTCAATCATCCCTTTAATATGTCAAAGTGATCGTAGAACAAGGAAAATGGATTCAAAATATAATCTTCCTAACGCAAAATAATACGATCTAGAAGAGATAATAATACTATGTTCAGACAGGCATTGTTATTGAGTTAATATTCGTTTATTAGTAAACAATATTCTATGTGTTCAGACACAATATAAGCAATTTTATTTTTGACAGCTGGTAAACAAAACAGCTGATTGTTTCAACAATATTGTTTTTATTTTCGTCACGAAAATTAGTTCCAAAAAAGGTTTTTAAAAAAAATGGAAAACAACTCAACGTTGGAAAAGGTCTCACTAGTGTGTACCAGGCATGATGAACAGCTGCCATTAGTAGGAGTAACTTTTGATTCCAAACTGGCTTCTCTCATAAGGATGAGGAAGAAAAATTTGGTAATTCTGAAAAGTTTGCAAAAAAGAAAGCCCGCCATTGTTGACATTTGAGTTGTCAAATATTAATTGAAAGTGTTCGGAAAATTTTAATATCCTCATTGAACGTACTTATGACAGTACTGTATTTTCAATTTTTCTCAATATTTGCGTAGTTATTGAGCAATAATTATTATTATTGCTCATTTATAGCAATTTATATTATGTTCAGACATGCACTTTTATTAAATCAATATTCGGTTTATTGAGAACAATATTTTTAGCGTTCAGACATATAATATACGAAAATTTATTTGACAGCTGATAAACAATACAGCTGATTGCTTCGACAACATTGCTTTTAATTTAATCACGAAAATTGGTGCCAAAAATTTTTTTTTGGAAAAAATGGAAAACAATTTAACTTTGGAAAAGGTATTTGCCAATGATTAACCGAAACGCCGAGCTGTTGCGGTTAATAGGGTCTAATTGTGACTCCAAAGTGGCTTTCCTCAGAAGGATGAGAAATAAAAATTTGATAATATTTGGATAGCTAGCAGAAAAGAAAGCTTTTGCTTATGGCACTGTCGTTGTTTACATTTGAGTTGTCAAATATCAATAGAAAGTGTTCGGAAAAATGTAATATGCTCACTGAACATACTTATGACAGTGTTGTATTTGAACTTTTAATCAATATTATAAAAATTTATGAATTTATTGACCAATAATTAATTGAAATTTTATAAGAAATATTGAGATCAATAATGCCGTTTATTGCGATTTTCTCAATATAAGTATATGTCTGAACATAGTATTACGCAATAAAAGTGCCCGTCTGAACATAGGAATACTTATTTTATTTTAAAATTGAAATTGAATTGTTCATTTATAAATCCATTCAAATGACGGAATATATTGTAAAGAAACTGGATAATATGTATTTTAAAGTAAATTGATTTATTTTTTTGTTTAATTAAATGTTTCTTTAAATCATTTCTGGTTGTTAATTAATCATTTATGCACACACACACACACACACGATTATATGCGAAAATCTTAAACAACTTTCTGGATTTAAAAATGCGAATAAATTCCTCGACATTAGAATTAATTTGAAAAGTTGATATGAAAACATAAACTTGTTTCATTACAGCATTACAGAACAAGTTGAATAAAATTTCAAATCAATTTATGTGTGTGTGTTTATATACGATTAATAAATACATAACTCTTTAAGGAAAAGTATTAAAAAATGCACTGAAATAAAAAAATAAGACTTCATTTAGTATTTGCCATGCAAAACAAAATTTACATTTGAGGATTTCGAAATTTATTTGTCTTGTTTAGGCAAGAAGTTTTCAAACTAAGACCTCAGATATAAAGTTTGTTTTGTTTTTTTTTAGTGTAAGAACCTTTTTTCCAATCACTGTATTTTTTGTATTTATTTAATACAATATAATTTCATTATATTACATATTATTTCTTTAAATAATTGTAAATATGTTCATGCTTAATTACAAACATGTGTTTGGAAAAGTTTTTAGCATTAAAAAAAACGTTCCTTCTTACAACCACAGGGGTCGGCGCTCAAAATATTAATGATAAAAATAAATATCAAATTATAAACTGCTTATAGGGCTGAACCGAACATAACTTTATGATTGACGAAAATAAATTGAAACCATGGCGTGTGCGTGTATGAATTTTTATCAATGAGCGGCGGGAGCTACAAGTTTAACGTCAACTCCGAACTAGCTAATTTATTTACTCTTAGGATTTTTGTCAGAAGAATGTTGAGAGATATCTGAGCTGGGGTTTAAACCAAGGCCAAGCATCAGAGATCATCAATGAATCGTTTTTTCGCGACTCATAGGCACTCATGAGATTTTGTATATAATTGAGCCAACAATATTGAAATTTAACTATGTACTCTGATGCATTTATACTCACTATAAGTACAGGTTACAATGAGTATGATGCGTACAACGTTGGCATCAAACTCATACCATTCGAATTATGTTTGATTCGTAAGCCTACTCATTTAGATTCATATAACTTTAGAAAATACTTATAAATGATTCGAGTGGTTCGAATCATTCATAAAAATGTACAGCCTTAGTTGTTGTTGCATTTGTAAAGAAGAAAAAAGACAGAGCAGCAATCAGAGCCAACAAGCAACGTTCTAAAACAAAAACTAACAGATATTCATGTTATATATCGTCGGTCACATGTAGAAAGGCCCTAACTCACACTTTTTTAAATGTACAGCCTTAGTTGTTGTTGCACTTACAATGAAAGAAAAAAGACAGAGAGCAGCAAGCAGAGCAAAACTTTCTAGTGTGTATTTTAGTGTTAGCACCTGAATCATACTTATTTTGTATTTCTTGTAAATGTTGAGTTATGAAGTATAATATCATATTTATCGTCAAGTATGAATATGATCGAGTACTTCAAACTTTGAATGTGAATAGCGGTTCCACGATATTAAAATAAGTACATACAGTAGTCGCTTACAAAAATGAAACCGATTTGTTTTTGAGACAATTCTAATTTCTGAATTATTCTAATTTCTGAACGTTTTTTTTTATACACGCGTATCAAATTTCGCGAATAAATTAGCCATAAAATACATAAATGCGACAAACATACATACATAATTGGCCATTACAACCCTTACGTCAGGATTACGACCTAGCTGTGTGCGTTAATTTTATACATGAGTGGCGGGACCTACAGTTTAAAGTCGACTCCGAACGACAGATTTTTGAGAAGCTTTTCATGGCAATTTTTACTCTCAGAGTCTTTGCCAGAAATCTGCTGAGAGGAAGTCGCCGAAGAAATATTTTTTCGTTTTGATGTCTGACCTGGGATTCGAACCCGGGTCTTTTGTCTAATAAGCCAACACACTACCCATTAGACCACGGCGACAAAACAAACATCAAATACGAAAAAGCGTATGTAATTTGGTGATTCCCTTTTTTAATTTTACAAAATAAAAATAATTTGGGAATTTCTTGTGTTAAAATAGCAAAAAAAACGCACAGAAATTAAATTCGAATTTTCGAGGGTATAATGTATTGCAAGCACTGATCCTAATTTCTGGAATTTCTAATTACTGGAGGTTCTAATTACTTGAGCTTCTACTGTATATGAATGCATGTAAGTGTCAGAAATTATGAAAATGATTAAATTCTACTCACCGTTTTGAATACTCATTGCTGATCTCTGCCGCGCATTATCTTCTAGACTGTGGCGATTTAATTGTTATCCATAATTAATATATTCAGAGGTGGGAGGCTTCTTGGGCGTAATTTTTTTTTCCATTTGGAAAACTTTAAACTGAATTTAAGTACATTTTGATAAACTTTTTTCTACAGCCTTAAAGATTCTTGTTTATTACAGCAACCAACACAAAATTGTTAATAGTTTAAGCGGTGATCCCTGTAATGTTAATGGAAAATTTCTAACTGTAATATGTTCTCATATAGATATGTATGTATGTAGTATGCATGTATTTCAATTGATAAATGTCCGTCTGTCTGTCTGTTTGTCATATATGTAAGTATGTATGTATGTTCATAAGTATATAGGAATGTATGCATTTATTTATTTATTTATTTATACGCTGCTAATTTGGGAAAGAATTTTGCGTAGCGGTTTTTATATTTTGTCGCATTTAATTAAATGCTGGTGTAATTTGTTAAATGAAAAGCATATTGTCGCCTCATGAGCCGTCGTCATTGTTGAATTGACCATATTTAGTTAAGACAAGTAAATGATTAGTGATCATCATGATCATGATGATGATGATGATGATGATTAACATCCTGTCAGCTTATATGCACAATTCTAATGCATTTTAAAATAAATGTCTAGCTAAACACCTTAAAAAACATATTATACATGCAGTACATATGTATGCATGTATTTTGTTATAATACGTTGAGTTATGTATTTAATAAATATAATATGTACATACACTAAGCGCCATAAGTAAGTCAACACACACTATAATTTTAAATTTTCTATTATAAAACATACAGTTTGTCAAAAAAATCTTTGCACAGACCAAAAAAATGTAAAATTTGATCTTCATTCAAGAATTCCAACAACAAAATCTTTCTATATTTTTTTATTTTTGCACACATTCTATAACTGGACTTGTCTACGACTATATGGCACCAATAGTTTCCTAATAGTAATACACATTACAATAATAACAACAACAAAAGAAGTTTACTCAATATAAGAAGTGTCAAAAAATATGAAATGAAAAATATTGAATGAAAATAATAAAAAAATTACAAAAATATGCCGTTATTTCCCAAAAATGTTGCACATTTTGGGTTTTTTACAAATGAGATGGAATGTGAAAAGGATAAATAACATTTTAGTAACGAAGGAATCGTTTTTATGTAACAGGTGTCCTTATTTTTGAATACAAAAAATGCCAGGGAAACGAGTTTCAAAAATTTGTATACAATTGGGCTATTTCAACTACTACAAAGGCAAATCTGCCCAGGAAATCGTCGTTATGTTCTCCCTAAACATCAGGACTGTATATAATTTTATATCCCGTGCTGAAAAAGAGGGAAGACTAGATTTAAAGGGATTTACAGACAGGTCAAAAAAAATGACGCAGCGAGTTGAGAGAAAAATTATTAGAACCGTGTATGATAGACCGCAATCCAGTGCGAGATGATTAGCTCTTCAAGTTTAAAAAGACTTTGGGTTACGTGTTTTCCAAGAAACCATCAGAAATGTTCTTAAAAAACACAAATATTCTTCAAGAATGACTAGGAAAAAACTCCTGCTGCCAGCACAAAATGACGAAAAGAAATTAAGATTTGCCACCGAATACATTTCACTTCCTTCGGAGTACTGGGACGATGTTATTTTCTCAAATGAGACGAAAATAATGCTTTATTATCATGACGGACCACAAAGAGTTTGGCGTAAGCCTCTGAAAGCACTAGAAAATAAAAATCTTATTCCTACAGTAAAGTTTGGAAAACTGTCGGTAATGGTATTCGGCTATATATCCAGCAAGGGATTTGGTGTTTGGATGAAATAATGACTAAGAAAGTACATCTTGATATTTTATAAAATGAACTGACCGCCAGCTTCAAGAAATTTGATTTTATTGACCCGGTTAATCCGAATAAATTTAATCACAAGTACTATCAAGATAATGATCCTTAAAATAAATCTTATTTATGTAACTCCAGGTTACTTTACAAATGCACCAAAGTTCTTGATACTCTTGCCCAAAGTCCTGATATTAACCCTATCGAAAATTTGTGGGTTCATCTAAAGAAAAAGGTCGGAAAAAGATTGCTCACAAATAAAAACGATTTGGTAAAGTTCATCAAAGGAGAGTGGGAAAAAATACCATTAGAATATGACATTCCGAAGCTTATTCAATCCATGAGAAGGCGTCTGCAAGCGGTAATTAATGCTCAAGGAGAACCCACAAAATATTAGCACTATAAATTTAAAAAAATTCCATAAGTCTTAATATTTAATCAAGTGTGCAAACATTTTTTTTAACAGCAGTAACATTGAATTGGTTTTGTTTTTTAATATTTTACATTAGAATATTGTCAACAAAACATATGTTTATAAAATCCTGTTTGAAAAAATTTAAAATTTTGATTATTTATATTAGAAATCAATGAATTTTTCTAAGTTTTCTTAATTTTTCTCTATGTGCAAAGATTTTTTTGACAAACTGTATACTTCAAGCAAAACAAGAATTTTGTTTTTATAATTTTGTTCGATTATTCTCATTTACTTTTCTCGCTATAATAAGAAAATGAATTATTCTAGTGGTGTTTACCTACTTTTAACGCTCAGTGTACATACATATCTTAATAAATAAGCATATATTTTCACTATTATGTATCAATGGCCAGTCGTAACTGTCTGTGTCATATCAGTTCATGCCATAATAGTAAAACATTGAAAACATTTTCATTTTTTGTTTTTGTTTTTGTTTCGTTTTTTTTTTTTTGTATTTTTTCTAATGACATTCAGTATTATTTTTATTACATGTTTACAGTTACAGTATACAGTTACAATAACACTTATTTTAGTTAATTAGTAATAGTAGTAGAATTTTGTTTTTGTTTGTTTTTTGTTGTAGAAGAATTTATCAGTTACAGTTGCAGAGAGATTTACATACTTTTCCAATTTTTTTTTTTATTTATTTTTGATTTTATTTTGGAATGTTTGTGTGTTTTTTTTTTACAGTTACTTACAGTTACAATTTTACTATTATCATCATTATCGTGTGTCATGTTAATGGCATATTCATAATGATATACATACACAATACATACATAATATGGTGATAATATATATTTTTTTTTATTATTATTTTATTATTTTAATATTTTTTTATATAATATTTGTCATGTAATTTTGATAATTTTGTTTAATGTTTTTTTTTTGTTTCTTTTTTTTCTTACTTATGAATTAAATTCTTTTTTATTTTTAGGTTTTCTTTTTCATCTAAATTCTAATAAAAATGCCATGGTCAAGATATTTATAAATTAACAAATATTGTACATACATACATACATCATTATTATCCATCCATCCATCTATCCATCCATCCATTCATTTTAATAGTTTATTTGCCCGCTTAACGCTTAAAACTTTTTCTTTTGTCATGTTGATTGGTTTTTTTATTATTATTTTTTTTTTTTAAATCTTGATGATTCTTCTTTTTTTTTGTTTTTGTTTTAGTTTTAGTTTTTGTTGCACTTGTCCCTAATGTTGTGATGTTTATAACAATTGTTGATTTTGTAAAAATAAAAATAAATAAAGCTTTGTTTTTTGTGTCTTCTTCTTCTTTTCTGTTTTTAGAGATTAAATCTGTAAATTTTTCGTATTTTTGTCTTGTTTTTCGAACATTTTACAAAGTGCTCGCCTCGATATGTGGTATATTGTTGAGACCAACGTCTGGATTGCTCCAATAAAACGACGGTGGTCCTTGACTAAAGCAATATTTCATTTTCAGCGGTTCATCATTCTCCACATAGTACATTAAATAGAAATTACACATTTCGTCTTTATTAGTAGCCCTAAAGAAAACGAAAACAAAAAAACAACATAAATCATGTAAAATCAAATGAATACTGTGGTATATTTATGTACATATGTATGTACATACAGTAGCGAGCACAAAAAATGCAACTCTATGCCATATGATCTTTAATAAGATCTGTTTCAAAATAACGGTAACTAATTTATCTATTTTCTTTTGCTGTTAATTCTTTCAATTATAAGTTTTCAAAGTAACCATAGTTTATTCCAAATTCTGCTTTAAAAAGTTAAATATTTTTGAATTAGTGAAAAAAGTGCAAATTTTTAGCGAGCAAAAAAAATGTAACATAATAAGAAAAATAGTTAAAGTAAGTTATTTATTTAATTATAATTGAAAATTTCTTAAATAAGTTATACAACATGTGTTTTGTAATAGAAGCAGCTCTCAGCTGACAGCAAAACTGCAATCATTAAAGCCTTAAAAGAAGGAAAATCCATGCGTGAAGTTGGACACCTCTTTGGTGTAAAGCAGTTAACCGTATGTCGGATTAAATCTCGATTTTCCTTGAGAAATAGTGTGGAAAGGAAACCAGGTAGTGGTAATCCTCGAAAAACTACCTCTCGCCAAGACCGCCAAATGATTGCACTGGTTAAAAAAGATCCACAAAAGACCGCAGTGGACGTTGCTAATTTCGCAAATGGGAGTCTCTATAGGCGTTCACACTGTTCGCCGTAGGTTGAAAGAGGCTAATTTGCATGCGGGACGACCCGCAAAGAAATCTCTCATCAGTGCAATCAATAAAAAGAAGCGCCTGGAATTTGCAAAACGTTACAAGGATTGGTCAAATGAACAATGGGCTAAAGTCTTGTAGAGCGATGAAAGCAAATTTAATTTGTTTGGCTCCGATGGGATAAATTTTGTTCGAAGACTGCCTGGACAGAGATATTCTCCAATATATCAACTTCCAACCGTAAAACATGGCGGTGGATCAATAATGGTGTGGGGTAAGGAACGATATGTTTAAAAAAAAATTATTGATTTTACGTCACGTATTTACAGGTGCGTTTTCTCGTGATGGGGTAGGTCCCTTAACTCAAATGGAAAACTCAAGGAAAAATGGACGCCAGGAAGTACTGCGAAATCCTTGGAGAACACATGCTTCCTCATCTGCGGGAAAAAATACCTCCTGGTAGCATATTCCAACAGGATAACGATCCAAAGCACTCAAGTCGCTTAGCTCGAAACTTTTTAAGCGACAATGATGTCAATGTTTTGGATTAGCCATCACAGTCTCCCGATTTAAACCCCATAGAAAATCTATGGAAGCTATTAGATCGGGAAGTTAAATGGAAACATCCTTCAAATAAGAGACTATTAGAAGAAATTTTGAAAAGTGAATGGGAGAAAATATCCATTAACACATTAATAGCTTTAGTCGACTCTATGCCTTCTAGGTTGCAAGAACTCATAAAAAATAAGGGCTACGCCACTAAATATTAATTTTAAGATTTTTTTTTGTAAGAATTACTATTTAATTTAAATAAACACATTAAAATTTATGCTGTTGCTGTAAATGACAAAATAATATATTCATTAATTAAAAATATTTACATAATGTTATTGATAATAGGTATCTATAACTGTAGGGATTAATAACCCAAAGAAATATTTTGAACTGGTCACCATTTTTTTAAAATTATCGCACTTGAAGATAGTTTTGCCCAACGTTGCATTTTTTGTGTTCGCTACTGTATATACTTGGAATGAAATAAAAATGATGAATTAAAAACAATTGATCTGTTTCTACATAAAATCTAAAGCTTTATGTAGGATGGTAAGAATAATAAAAAAAAATGTGCTCTAATTTGTTCGATAAGTTCTTCTCATTTCGAAGAGAATGGAATAGAAAATGTTCATAGAAAATAATAGTTAATGCGCCAGTTGCTCACACGTAACGTAACGTAACCTAACGTAACGTATCGTAACTTAACGTATCGTAGCGACCGCTCCCTTTTTAGCATATGGACAGCAATGTAAACGCTTACCGAAATGTTCTCTCTCGTTAGCAAAACGGAACGGAGATCATCTCTCATGTTCAAATGTCATGTAAAAACGTGGGAGAATTCTATTTTATACAGATCGTTCCATTTTGATAACGAGAGAAAACGTTTCGGTAATCCTTTACATTGTTCTCCATATGCTAAAAAGAGAACGTTTGCTACAGTACGTTACGTTACGTGCGGGTAACTGGAGCATTAGTGTCATATATTGAGAGCTTTATGTCACACACTATCCGTTTGCAAAGCCTGGGTTTATATTGGCTACTTCTTGTTTCAGATTATTGAACGGTTGAGAGTATAACGCAGAATTAAAATGATTGCCGTAGTCTGGTAAGTAGTGTCTTGGCTTATTAGACGAGAGACTGTGGTTCAAACCGCAGGCTAGACATCTCGATAGAATTGAAACACGAAAAAAAAAACAAATTTCTTCGACGACTTCCTCTCAGCAGTCTTCTGACAACAACGTAAAAGAGTAAATGAAATTGTCATTCAGAGTCTCCAGTTATGGATAAAATTAACACATACAACATGGCTGGTGCGAGAAACTAGGTCGTAACCGTGACTTGTAATATAATGGGTTGTAATGACGAATTAGGTAAATAATCCTAATCAAGAGTTTTCCGATAGAGAACCATAGTTGTTGATGTACCTTTTACATCGTCTTACTACAATCGTAGTTTATAGCAGAAAGTGAAATAGTGCCGGACTGCCAAGCAACAGTCCTATCTTGACAGTAAACACTAAAGAAGAAGTGTTTGTTTGAATAAATAGAGTCGATATAGCCTTACATGTGCATGAGATTGCTGGAAAATTTTTTATATGCGTACCCAACGCTTGAACGCAATTTATTATGACTGTTGCTGCAGTTGTGCATATGAAAATGAAAAGTAGAGTACAGAAAATTTTTTATGGCAATATTCTTCTCTCGGTAGAAGACGGCTTCCGAAAATAAAATTTTGTTGTTTCTAAGATCATGTTGGTATCCTGGAATGATTTATTTTAAGCGCCATAAACACCCCAATTTGGTTACAGAATGGAGGCTGTGTGAAAGCATGAACTCGTTGACATCACAATAGATTTGTGGTGCAAACTACGTAAATTTATGACGGTTGCCTAGTATAAAGAGATATTTTATTTGATTTATTTTTTTTTTTTGTGCTAACTCCGAGAAACATATAGAACTTATTGCTGTGTCCAGTCTTAAACAACTGATTTCAAGCCATTTTTCTTTTTTTTTTGCAATTTTTAAAATTTAATCAATATTTTTCGTCATAAGCACGTAATGCAATGCAGCTCGTATACGAGATACTACGTTTTGAGAAAAGATCCTACGCATTGTATGTGAAAAGGTAAGTTAGATTTCCTCAGAAAAATCGTAAGCGAATAAAACAAAAGGGGATTTAAAATAATTTCCTACTCACCCAGTTTCTGTAACACGATTACGATGACTTTCCATTGTACAACGTGCCGCTATTATATCACCTTTCACTATAGGCTCAGAATTTTCCACCGGATAAAACATTTGTGGTGTCAATGGATCACGTTTCCCCAGCAAAGTCCAATGATGTAAGCCATGATCGTCCGGTCGCACTCTATAGCCTGACACTACTTTACCCAAACTATGAGTATGTGTACGATATGCAATAGGATGTATAGTCTTGTTTTCATTAATCTCACAGGAAGTTTCCATATGTTCCACTGACATGGGTGGTATAATGCCAGCGGTACCCATTAACAGAACACCAGCTAACTTGTCCATGCTAAAATTTCAAACCAATCTCTTTGAAAAATAATACGAATAAAAGAATCATTTAAAGTCTAACTTACGGTTTTTCCGTATAACGAATAAATACACCAGAATCATCAGTGCTGCCATCTATATAGAATAGGAATAGTGTTGGTTAGAAACAAATTGAAAGGATTACGTAATTGAAGGAACAAATTTCTTTACCTTTAAACTTTTTAATGCTGGCATAATGTACTTGCAATACGATATATTTAATGGGAGAATTATGGCCAACTTTGAAGCCCACACCTTCTGGCAGCTCCAGTTTTGGTGCATCTCTTGCCCAAGCATATAAAATCTAAAACAATGCAAACATAGAAGTAACAATTAGCTGGTAAATCGAAATACAATTTTTGAATTAAAATTCTTACTTGCGAATGGGATTGAAGACCACAGGGACTTGGTTTTTCTTCTTTTGTTGATTTTGCCATTTCCCCGCAATCCCTGCAATAAAATAAAAGCAGGTTTTTAAAATATTAAAAAAAAACCGATTTATAAGAGACCAGATACAAGAAACAATTTTTTTGTTCGTTATATTGATAGAGTAAAAACACGCATCGGGTCACCCAAATAGTGGTTTCAAAACCAAGCCTCCAGCTGTTAAGTAGTTTACATCTTATTTCATGAAAAGTTACTATTTACGATTATGGATCGGAACGCTTAAAAATAGGCCAAATTTCTTACAAAAGTAGTGACTCAAACGAAGCCCGTTTTTAAATATTATGGTCGTTACAAAGTTAAACTACTTTGCGAGGAATCGGCTAGAGAATTAAGTATTTGAAGAGACTGAAGGCACTAAAGATATGGTTAAGCCTGTGCATCATCCCCATGCATGCACTGCTGAAAATATGGTTTCTGTTAGAAAAGATAAGGAGTATAAACTGTTTTACACCTTATTATGGCGATTTTGCATTGCCACTCAACAATTAAAACCGACTGACCTTTCCAAATTAGACTTTGAATGCAAACTTTTCGAAGAAGATTTTTTTTCACGCTAATAACTAACATTTTCGCAATTTGAGTTTGTAGACCCTAGGATAGATTGTTGAAAAGATTCACATTATACCCCGTAGGTAACAGTGGTCTGTATTTTTTCGAAGTTGACTGGCAAAAGCCTTGCCAATTGATCAGAGCGATACGGCCTTAAGATAATAGAATTTTTTTGCATGCAATTGAAAATTATAAACTTGTTGTTTGTGGGGCCACGTTAAAGATCATGTTCCCTAACGTTGGAGCATTTAAGAATAAAAATCTGTCAAGTTATACTGCCCGAAATGTATGAAAAAGTAGACGAAAACTATCACAAAATTAACAACGACTGTAACTTATGCTTTATGTACGTGTTTATTTAATTTTACTTTTGAAAATAGGTAAATAAATATGCCTTTATATGGCAATAAATAATAAATTTAGCATTGAATCCCATAAAATGTAGATGGCATTTATTTAAGACGTTGGCTGCCGCGACAATTGTCAGAAAACTGGCCAAAAAACGACAATTTGATTTTTTCACATTAGTGAGTACGAGAAAACTCGTAGTTTGGTACCCTAGAAGGGAACGAAGTCTACGAGTTGTCTCGTAGTCGGCAGTCAACGTGTTACACTTTACTGTGTTCGGCAAAACAAACTCATTTGGAAACATTTCATGAAAATTAATGTAAAGAATAGGTTTTTCTATCGAAGGTTTAGGCTTTTTGGCACTATTCCTTTAGTTTGGATAGTGTCCACACTTGACTGGCATATCCTAAATCCTAAGTGTGCCTTTTCTTTCCAAAACCAATGCTTATAAACAACAAAATATCTACACATACAATATGTTCATATATTGTGAATAAAATTAATAAAAATAAGAAGAAAAAAATACAAACTATACACTTAAACTCTAAATAATGCCAATCATGTTAATTAGTGTTGACATAGAGATTAAAAAAAAAAACATTTGCCTACAAACTAATCATATTGTTTTGTGTTATCTAGATAGATACAAGCAAGATTATTACTTACCATACAGTTTTCCTTGAACCAGGTTCTCCACAACCATACAAAAGCATATGATGAGCTGTATTCATGGTTGCATTAGGTTCATATCCAACTAAAACATGAATAAGAAGGGAAACACAGCAAAAAATTAAACAAATGAAAGATAAGATTTGTAATCAATTTTATAAACATTATTAAGTGTTATCAGTGCTTACCAATATAATAGCTTTTCGTTGAATCCACCTTTATCGGTGTACAAAGGTACAATTCAGGCTAAAGGAAAAAGGTGTCGTATTATTACTATTATTATTTTAAATATTTTAAATTTCTTTTCTTTCATTTAAAGATTTAAATTGTAAAAAACAAAACAATTAAAAATTTAAAACAGAAGAAAACAGATAATGAACAATTCTTTTTTTTTTATAAAATATTTTAAACATAAGATAACAGAATTGGGGAGCCTAATACTGTTTATAAATATGACTGACTGGCTGGAGGGATAGAAATTTATCTAGGGTTGCTATGATAACTAAGCATTCGGTCATTCGGTTTTTTCTTTTCTAATTTTCTACTGCAATTGAAGTCGCCGTAATTTAGTAGGTAGTGTGTTAGCTTATTAGCCATAAACCCCCCAGCCTAGACATCTCGAACAAAACCTAATAAAAAATATAGGGTCAGCCATCTAACGTTTTTTTTTCTGATTTGACAGATATTTAGTTTTATTCTTCCGCTGAACGAATATGGTTGTGTTTACGCGTTTTCGCTTCGCTAATTGGGCCTGCGATCGACTTACAGAAGATGCCGATTTTGGCAAAAAAAAAATTATTTTTTCAGATGAAGCTCATTTTGATCTTGCCGGGTATGTAAACAAGCAAAATTGTCGCATTTGATTCACAGAAAACTCGCACGCATACATTGAAAAGCCGACGCACCCAAAACGAGTCACTGTTTGGTGCGGATTTTGGTCCAAAGGCATAATTGGGCCATATTGAACGAATTTTTGTTTACAAAAATTGAAGAGGAGGGTATTGGCAACATTTGGTTTCAACAGGATGGCGCTACGTCCCACTCAGCCGAAGCTACACTCGATGTTTTGCGGCCTTTTTTTGAAGATCGCAGTATCAGCAGCAGAGCTGATGTCGTTCGGCCACCCCGGAGCTGCGATTTGACACCGTTGGACTATTATTTGTGGGGTGCCGTCAAAGATAACTGTTACGCCGATAAGCCAGAGACAATTGACGCTTTAAAGGGCAATATTCGTGAAGCTATTGGTGAAATACAGCTGCACACAATCGATAACATACATAACATAATTGGCCATTACAACCCTTCAGTCAGGATTACGACCTAGCTTCTCACACCACTTATGTTGTGTGCGTTAATTTTTTATACATGAGTGGCGGGACCTACAGTTTTAAAGTCGACTCCAAACGACAGATTTTTGAGAACCTTTTCATGGAAATTTTTACTCTCAGAGTCTTTGCCAGAAATCTGATGAGAGGAAGTCGCCGAAGAAATATTTTTTCGTTTTGATGTCTGACCTGGGATACGAACCCGGGCCTTTTGTCTAATAAGCCAACACACTACCCACTAGACCACGGCGACTTCAATCGATAATGTGCTTAAAAATTGGATTGATCGTGTACACTACAGCATGGCCAGCCGAGGCAGCCATTTGAATGAAATTATTTTCCATTATTAACCGGAAGGATTGTAGTTTCAAATTAAAAAAGAAATTTGAGAAAATATTCAGAAGTTTCTTTTTAAAGCATTTAAAAAAAAAGACACCGTTTTACTATTATTTGTGGGGTGCCGTCAAAGATAACCGTTACGCCAGTGACAATAGACGCTTTAAAGGGCAATATTCGTGAAGCCATTGGTGAAATACAGCTGCACACAATCGATAATGTGCTTAAAAATTGGATCGATCGTGTACGCTACAGCATGGCCAGCCGAGGCAGCCATTTGAATGAAATTATTTTCCATTATTAACAGAAATTTGAGAAAATATTCAGAAGTTTCTTTTTAAAGTATTTAAAAAAAAAAAATTATTTGGCGGACCCTTTATATTTCTTTCACTCAGCAGCTTTCTGGCAAAAACTCCCAGCGTAAATAAAATTGCTATGAAATGTTTTACAAAAATCTATCTTTCATAGTTGACTTTCAATTGTGGAACACGCCACGTATGGACATAATTAACACATTTGATCGTAATCCTGAGGTTTAAGTAAGTAATCTGTAAAACTTAAAATTTCTTATATATGCCAGCGTAAAATATTGAAATGGAATCTTATCGTGAAGAAGCTGGTCACGTTAAGTACTATCTTCTGTATGGATGAGTGTGTTGTAGCGGTTTTTCTAAAACATCTTGAAAAAAATCCCCTTAAAAATATATGTACAGACGGACGTGTATGAAATGTTATCATTTATTGCAATTTATTGTTTATAAAAAATTCAATACAAATCATGAAAAAATATTCCTAATAACAGCGCAAAAGTGTTAATAATTATTCAGAACGCAATAGGACAATAACGCTTAGGTGAGGCGGCGACAATATTTGAGTGTACAAAAATGGAATTCTTTTATAAATTAATTTGCAAGAAAGCAAAATAATTGAAAATTAAACACAGATGTTTGGAAAATTCAACGAAACCGAAGAACAACTGTCTGCCACCTGTTAATAAAGTTTTTAGTGTTGACGTAGAAAGTCTAATAATATTCCCCCACTCTTACGGCCCACTTAAAAGTGCCCACACATAAATACACTTACGCATACAGACACACAATAACCGCAAACACGTTTACATGCCTTACAAAATTTCCTTTTCTACCATGTAACTGTTGTAAGAAATTGAGAGAGAGAGAGCCTACATACGCTTCCCTATGTGCGAGTGTGTGTGTGTGTGTGTGTTTGTGTAAAGGAATTTCTTATTGGGATTACTTACCGTTTTGGGGCTCACATTTGGCATCAGGAAAGGAAATCGCCCAATTTCATGATTCCGTTCAGCCTCCAGTTGCATGTTATAGATGCTGTTGTATTCATCGTTGTTATCGCCAATGATTCCATATGTTAATTTCAGCCAAACGATAAGTACAAATGTTAACACTTGTAGCCTCTCTATAGCCATCCCTGAGTAGAAGACGTTCATGATTTTCTATTTCTATTGATTAAAACACCTTTTTTAACTCACTTCACTTAATTGTTTATTATACGTTGCTTGTTTTGAATATTTACTTACTTGAATAGTAGAATTAATAATTAAAAAAAAATAAACGGAAATATTTTTTTTTTTGTTTTTTGCACAATTCCAAAGAGTTACGCTTTTGTTTTATTTTCTTTTCTAATTGTTGTTGTTGTTAAAAAAATTTACATGTACACTCTAAAATAAAAAATGTATTTATTGTTCTTGTTGTGTGTGCGCTAAAAATGATAATGATGATGCCAACATCATTCGAAACACAACGAAATGAAATGAAATCTTTATGCCGAGAGAACAAAATGAGATATGAAACACTGTTGTTGTGTTGTTTTGTTTGTACTCTCTCACAGCCCTCTCATAATGTTTTGCAGAAATCCATAAGAGACGAAAGCAACAAACAAAATCAATATCTGTGACGTATGGTGGTTGGTTGGTGTGGATGTCAGAAGTCATTTAATCATTTACAGCTGTTACTCTACTGTTGTGTTGTTGTTTGTTTTAACTAACGGGTAAGTTAATTTCCATATTTGTTTATTTATCCGTTTCCGTTTAAGAATTGAAATTAATAAAATTTCATTTAAATAAACATCGTTTAGAGCAATATTCTTATCTAATGCTCTTGATTAAATAAATTATTTAAACTTTTTTTGTTTTTGGTTTTAATTATTTATGTATGTATGTATGTATGTATTTATTAAATAAATATACAACTTTGTTTTTATATAAATTTAAATTGAATTTTCTATAATTACTTAAAAAAGCCATTTGCAACCAATTTAATATTTTAAATATTTCCATTTAATTAATATCTCCTATACATTTTTATTTTTTATTTTTATATTTTTTGTTTTGTTATTAATTTTTATAAATAAGTCGTTTCGTTGTATGAGTTGTTTTTCAATTTTTTTTTTTAATAAAATGTTCGTTAATAATTTTACAATGAGATGTTCTTGAAAGAGATGTTCCTGTTGTGGGATTTTTTTTTTTTATTTTTAAAAGATGAATTTGTTGGTATTCGTTTGATGTACTAATTGTGTAATGCATTTGTGGTCTAATAGGTGGTAAACAGTTCCTCTTGTATGCTGTTCGATCTTAAAAGCTGCGATGGAGTTGGACCACCTTCATAGGATATTTTTGGAGCTGCTTTGGAAGACTTTTGATTGTGATATTCATCGGAGAATTCCTATAAAACAAAACACACAATAATTCACTCTTTAAATAAATCATTATTTTCCCATGCTTATGCTTACCTTTAGACGATTGCCTAAGAAGTGAGCACGTTCACGTTTCTTAACCATATAATCGGAGGCCATAAGCCATCTGTGCTCTTGACAGTCCTCGGTGTACGGACGTTTCCTATTTTTATCAAATAAAGAAAATATTCATGACCATAGAAATAATAATAAGAAATATCTTATCGTGTTATAGGAATAGGAAAACTTACGTGGGATGACGTTTGAACAAGAACATTATAAATCTTGTAGCTTCTGGTGTTACTTCACCGAAGAGATTCTCAAATCTGTAGCGCACGAAAGCAATGTTCTGTTTAGTTTCGAATTCATCGTTTCCACGGAAAGGACTTGTACCAGACAACAGTAAATATGTTAAAACGCCCACCGACCATATATCCGATTGTGGAAATACTGGCTCCTCCAATACCATTTCAGGCGATTGGAAGTCCAACATGCCGCAGGGCCTAACTTGCACACCCAGTTTATTGACTTTCTTGGCACAACCGAAATCAATCAATTTTATTTGTATCGAACGTACCGAGGCCATGACTACATTGTCGGGCTGAATGTTCAAATGGCAAAAGCCGCGCCAATGCAAATATTGCAAAGCATCCAATAGTTGAACAATTACGGTGGCCACCATTTGTTCAGAGTATTGATGACGGCTGCTAAAGTAGGTCAAAACATCGGCACCCTGTAATTTCTCCATTATGAAGATGGCTATGGGAACATTGAGTGGTTTATAGGCGGCAAACAATGCTGGAATACGTTCATGTCTTAAGGTCTTGAAATTATCGAATTCAGCTACAATATCCTCTTCGTTTTCATCACTGACTTCAAAGATTTTGGCAACTACAACAGCATCAGATGATTTTTGTATGCCCTTGACAATGGTGCAGAATTCACCGCGTGCAATTTCCGAAATGAAACTGTATTTCTCATTGACAGAATGGTCTGTAACCCAATTGGGTGGTTCACGTTCACAATGGTAATCAGTGTGTACGCGTTCCTCTTCGGGCAAGACAACATGACCATTTTCGGTAAGCTGTTGCAAATGTTTCATGGCCTTGGTGATGTGTATTTTAGGAGCATCCATATTAGTTGTGCCTCCTGTAATGGGTATGCCCATATCGCTCCAGCCAATACGATTTCTGGATGCCAACCTGAATTGATATTGTGTGTTGGGTTGTAGATCATGAACCAAGAAGAATTCGTGATCAATATTATCGGCAATATTGATCCAGGCATCGCCATCCAAACGTTTATATTCCAAACTGTAACACATAACGGAAGTGTGACCATCATCACGAGGTTGTTTCCAACGCAAAAGAATTTCAGTGCCACTAGCAGCAGAAATTTCGGGAGAATCCGGAGCATCGGGTAATGTGGCAATAACAACGCGACATCTGGCCACAGTTTGACCCACCTTGTTACGAGCTACGGCCTTGTAAACACCCACGTCAAATTGCATAGCAGGCTCGAAACGTAAAATCGAACGGCCATCTTCATCAGTGTGGAATTTAATGCGACTACTTTCCAGTAATACCATATCATTCTTAAACCATTGCACACAAGGCTTGGGATCACCAACAGCAAAGCAGTGAACATGGGCTGGCTGGCCTTCAGTAATAGCTAAAGCTTGAGGTTTCTCTCTAAAGAAGGGTGGATAGCCTTCGCGTCTGCTCTCAATCAAGGCTTCAGCTTCGGTATATTCATCCAAACGTGGACCCAGTTCAGTGCGCAATCTACGTATGGTATACGAATCTTGGGCAGTGTACATGCTTATACGACTGCGCGTACGTTCATCGTCAATTTCTTCATCCATAATGTCGGTGAAACGACGACGTTCACGAATAATAGGCAACGACCAATCTAAGCTTTCGTTCATTGCAAAAGAGGGAGATCTTCTATGAGCCACCTTCATGTATTCACGCAAGCGAACAGGGAAATTGACATCACGTAACTGCAACAAGTAGGTATCAGGTCCATATTGATAACTGAAAAGAACAGAGTTGTCCTTAAGCGATTTAAAAATGATAAGAAGCTTCAATAAATACTTACTGGCTCTCTGACTGTATAAGACCCAATTCGTAGTCGGGATGTAAGTATTTCGAGAAGGTTTCAACCCTCTTACTACGTATTCTGGGCTCAGGCAGAGGCTCTGGTGTAGCTTCGGGAGTATAAACCAAACCAGGTGGATAAACCATCTTAGAAGGATGTGACCAGCAACCACTCAAACGTCTGCGTCTAAAGTAGTGTTTGCATGATGCATTGGCATACCAATCCCTGAAGTCATTGTAGTAGTTTCTCAATCGATCTGTGCTAATACGATATTCATCTTCGGACACATGTCTGTCCAACATGAAGAACCAAGGATGTCTGAGAGCAGTCTTAACGTCCATACGCTCTTCAGGACTATAGACCAATAAACGCTTAATGAAATCACGGCCCTCATCGGTGATGTGAGTCCAAATTGAGTCGCTAAAGTCCCAATGACCCTCCTTAATTCTTTGCAAAGTTTCGCGATCATTAGCACCACGGAATGGATTGTGACCGGAGAGTAGAACGTAAGTGATAACACCAACACTCCACATATCGTGAGCAAAGCCAACACCCTCTTTGTTAACAACTTCAGGAGAGACATATTCGGGCATACCGTAATCCAGAGTAGTCAAGCCATGTACATGAATGCGGCGAGTCAAACCGAAATCAGCAATTTTCAAGTAATTGCCTCCCACCACAGAAATCAAAAGGTCTTTAATCTGAAAGTTAGGACGGAAGAAATTATGTTTTGTTGTTCTATTTCGAAATAAAATCATCTTAAGCTTACCGTTAAACCCATATGACCCAAACCGGTGTCATGCATATGTTCCAAGCCCCACAGGACTTGTCTTACGTAGAAGGCAATGTCACGTTCTCTGAAATAGTCGCGTCTCAGCAAATTGTCTCTCACCAATTCACCACCGCCAGCCAATTCCATTATGAGAGTGACATTACGATCAGGTTTCATAGGCATCGTGCAAGCGTATCAGATTCCTGTGATTCAGCATATTCATCATTTCCAATTCGTTAAGCATGAACGGTCTAATCTCTGGCTTGCCGTGCATAATCTTGCCAGCATAACTGTCGCCAGGTGGCACGTTCTACGGCATGATAAGTAATACCCTGAGTACCACGACCCAATTCATCGCCGAAATCGTATTTGTCTTCATAGCGATTTGGCTTCGTACGAACATAGGGATGTCTGCCATAAGTATGGAATATGTATTGATCTTCACTGTCTTCAATATGAACCATTACCGAGGAGCTTACGGATCCGGCCACATTCCTAGCACTAATAGAATATAGACCAGCATCTTTGATGATGGTATCACTTAGTGACAATATATAAATGTTGGGCTCAATGTGACGCATTTTAATGCGTGTAGTATCAGCCAAAGGTTGCCAATCCTTGTACCAGCGGATTTCAGGTGCTGGTACACCGACAACATGCGCCTCAATGCGACCATTCTTGCGGGCCATAATAAAGGTTTCCTCTGGACGTTTAGTAAAGCGAGGATATTCAGCAATTTCTAAACGAACACGTTGTCTAGCTTCGCCGTGTTCATTTGTGGCTACAGCTTCATACCAACCAACATCACGATCCAACATGCTACACCCCAAACATATAAAATTCATTAGAAACTTTATACGATTCAAGGAAAACTTTCAAGGGAAACTTACTTGTTAATGAATAAAGTGGCTTGGCCGTTACGGGTGTAACTGAAATCGAATCTGCCGCCTGGTTCAATTAGCATATCGTCAAAGTAATAGGTCATCTTGGGCTTAGGATAACCATAGACAAACCACATAAGTTCGTTATTGTGGCCCTTGACACCATAACTGACTTCCTTTTCACGACGTAAGAATCTGTGCGAAAATATAAATAAGTAAAGTTCAATGGATTGGATTCCTCATTTGGAATTGCAATGGAATGAAATACTTACTGAGGAGCTTGAGCCATGCCGTCATGGGGAGGACATTCAATATCAAAGTCTTTGGGGAAGTATGGTGATGTTTCTGGTCTAAAGTCTACACCAGGAGCCAAATAAGTGTAAGTCTTTGGTGGCTCACCAACCAATTTCGAACTGAAATAAAAGCAAAATTATTCTTGTCTTAGTTTCGATTTAAACTTTAGCTGATACGAGTACTTACCGATAAGTTTGTATGTATGGACTGGGATCACTGACGCCAAACTTGTTGTCTACACGTACTCTAAATCTGTAGTCCCTGAAAGGTTCCAAATCCTTGATATTGCAGGAGCAGTTACGTATACCAGTGCGAACAGTACGCCATTCACCATCGGGCAAGTCCATCATTTCTACTTGATAGGTAACTGGATATCTGGGCATAGATGGAACTGAAGGTTTCCAACCCAACTGCAAGTTGCGGTCGGTCATCTTTACTATATAAGGAGCTTCGGGAAGGGGATTTGGAGCACCAGAGTGCTTGTATTTCTTAAAGTCGCTGTACTGATCTCCCAAGGGCGCCTGAGAGCTACTGTCGAATGCTGAAAAACAGTGAAAAGTGTAAAGATAACATATTATAGACCTTAGATTAACAATGACAAGCTTACTATCGAACAAAAGTTCAGCTTCGCACTGTTCATCGCCATGAGGATTAAAGACACGGCAGCTATAACGACCTACATCGGTTTCATCGACATCCTTAATGGACAAACGCATTAAGCCATTGGCTTCATATTCCATATGAATCTTATCGGTGGGGAAAAGTTTCTGGCCATTCTTAAACCACTCAACTTCAGGCTTGGGATAGCCAGTAGCCATTGCAGTAAATTTAGCAGCCATACCAGCATAAATATCGCAGTCACCAATCTTCTTGAGGAACACTGGAGGCTCGGAACGTACATGTTTTTTGCTATAAAAACAAATCAAATTAAATGCGTTTCATTAAGTCTAGGATCTTGCCATGTGGAACTTACATTTCATTAACAACATCCAAACGGCCTTGTGTAATATCTTTGCCTTCTCTGTTGGTAGCAATACACTTGTAAGTACCCTTGTCACGATCTCCACAATCGCGTACGGTCAAGGTGTGATGATCACCATCGTTCTTCATGTAGTATTTGTCACCATCCTCGATGGGCTTGTCATTAAAGAACCATTGCAACTCTGGATAAGGAACACCGGAAACAGAAACGGAAATCTTGGCATCGCCACCATAAACTTGTTGTTGATCGGTTATCTTTTGAGTAAAAGTGGGCTTTTTGTAGATTTTACTGACAGTTAGCACTGCATTGCGAGGTATCTTCACCCAAAGGATTGGCCAACAAACACGAATACACACCCGAATCCGAAGTCTCAGCTGGACTGATAATCAAGCCCACATGTTTGCCATCACAAGTCATTAAAATGCGTTCATCAGCGGTAAGTGGTACACCATCCTTACTCCAAATGGTCTCTGGCATGGGATTACCCACAAAGGGTGCTGATAACTTCAATTCTTGACCTTCATCGGCACTAACATCACGTAACGAGGAAACAAAACTGGGAGCCTCTTCGGCCGCATTTTCATCGGTTACGGGTGCCACATACAATTTGGCTTTGGATGCTGCCGTACCCTTATCATTGGAGGCGATAACTTCATACAAACCAGAGTCAGCGGGTGTAGGCTTTTCGATAATCATACTGTAGGTATGATCCGGATTTTGAATCAAAGCGCAGTGTTTGTTTTGAGGCAATAGCTCCTGGCCATTGTGGAACCATTTTACTTGTGGTGTTGGATTGCCTACAACCTTAACATCCATTTTAACGGGGAAACCTTCAATACTCTTGGCATCTTTAAGTTCGGCTACAAATTCAGGCTTGGTTTCCTTAGGCACAACTTGTATTTTGGCCACACCCTTCACTTCTCCACCAGGATTACTGATGATACACTTGTAAATACCGGCATCATGAGGAGTACAGCAATCAATACTGGACATAGGAAGGAATTTTATGAAATTTGTGGACAAATATGAAGACAAGTGGACAAAGATAACATGAAATACTTACACTATGCCAATTTGGCCATTGGGATTATTGATAAAGTTAATGGCTTCGCTGGGTCTTAAAAGCACTTCATCCTTAAACCATTTGATTTCGGGTGCTGGGAAGCCATTCACGACAGGCCTCGAGTTTCAAAGGTTCGCCAACTGTAATCTTTTGATCGCCAATAGGCTTGACAAATGTCGGTTCCAAAGGTTTCGCTGAAAAATCACTTCTATTTAGTTTATATTCCTGTGAATACATTTCGCGGAACACTTACGATTAACGGCTACCGCACATAAAGCCACCTTCTTGCCATGTTCATTGGTTACAGCCAATTTGTAGGCACCAGAATCATTGGGTACACACTCTTCAATTTCCAATTTAATAAGACCCTGGGGTGTAGTAGTGATTTTAATGCTGAAAGAGAGAGAGAGAGAGAAGATTTCCACAATATAACTTTAAAAATCGAACCCGAATAACTTACTGTTCACTGGGTTTAACTTCTTCATTGTCCTTATACCATTGGACTACAGGCAAGGGGCTGGCATCAACCACACATTGTAAAGTAAGGGGTTTACCTTCGATAACCTCTAGAGTGGGTTCCAAGTTCTTGACAAAGGTTGGCGCTAAGGCCATCATGGTAAGCTTGAAAGGACCTTCCGTTCTGCCCACATCATTGATAGCGACAGCGGCATATTTGTTAATATCACTCAAACGGAAGTGCAATACTTCAAATTCACTGGCGATTTGATCGTTGGCCACCACGTTGTGAGAGATGCGATACAATAGCTCACCGGTAGCCTTGTCAGTGGCAGTGACATCAATGGGTTTGCCATCCTTTTGCCACTCCACCTTGGGCAAAGGTATACCATGAACCAAAACCTTGGTTAAGGCTGAATGATAATCGTGGATTACTTGATCTTCTGGAGCATTTATGAAAGTGGGCTTCTCAACTGATTAAAAAGATTTTAAACCCTAGTATTAGTTTTGAATGCCTTTAAATATTGTATTCATCATACAGAAGCTTACCATGGACATTGAGTTTAAAGTCTTGAACTGTGGTGCCTTCATTGTTGACAGCGGTCAAAGTGTAAGTGCCACCATCAGCCGCAGCAACAGTTTGGAATACCAGCCTATATTTGTCGGCCTCTACATCAGCAATGACTTCACAATTTTCATTATTGCACAAGTTTTCATTGCCACGGCTCCAAGTAACCTTTGGCTTGGGATTAGCTTGCACCACCACATCGAAACAAACCGTTTGTCCAGGCATACAACCCTGATCTTTAAGGCCAATAATGTCTGGCTTGGACAAAACATCGGCAAAGCAACTGGTGCTGTGTTGGCCAAATTTATTTTCAAGTTGCAGCTCATAACGACCATTATCAGCATGGACAGCTAAAACAACACAAACACACATGCTTACATAAAAAAAAACAGGCTTGGAAGTTGTGATCATGTACACTTACTTGCATCAATGTTTAGGGTACAGGTATATTCCACCAAACCATGTTCCAATTCCTTTTTAACCACACTCAATTTGACATGATCATTGCTTTGTATGGGCTTACCATCCTTAAGCCAAACCATTTTGGGTTCTGGATCTGCGGTAAATACGATGGGCAAATTCAAAGGCTTACCCTTGTAAGTGCTGATATCGGAAAGGCCCTTTTTGATAATGGGTTTGCGGTATTCAGCAATGCCCGACAATGATAGTACACCCTGGTGGGTCTGTTCGCCCACTTTATTCTTGATAACCACCTTGTAATTGCCGGCATCTTCCAATTTCAAATATTTCTTTTCCAAACGATATTTTTGCTACAAAAGAAAATAAAAATTCAACACTTTAAACCTCTCGAAGGCTGCGAATAACAATAAAGTAACACTTACGCCCTCTACAATAATAGCGGTGTTCTCATCGGGCTTAATCTCTTTACCATCTTTATACCAAATTGCTTCGGGCTTTGGTATACCATGGGCAATAACCTCATATTTCAAAGGCACCGATTCAAAACTGTGCTTCTCAAAGATATCCACATGATCGATTTCGGGCTTGGCTATACACACACACACACACACAAATACATATTAATTCTATGACTGTTAAAGAGGAAAGAGAATTATTTTGTTAACTTACTTAGAATATTAACCTGGCACTTGGATACCGTCTCGCCCACTAGATTTTTAGCTCTCACTTCATAGGTACCGGTATCGTCCTGGGGCTTGCACAAATTCAAGGTCATGCTATATTCCTCATAGCGTTTCGAATCGTGATGGATTTTCAAACGAGCATCAGCCTTACATTCTTGACCATTTTTAAACCATTTGACGGTGGCTTCCGGTTCTGAATAAATTTCAGTTTCCAAAGTCAGTGTTTTGCCCTCCTCTATTTCAATATCCTTCAATTGTTTCTTGATCTTGGGTTTGCCTAATTCAAAAAAAAAAATAAAAATCCAGAAATATTAGAAGACCTGCTATAAATAGATTCCTTTTAACTTCAGATTCATGCTAAACTAATCGCATATCAAAGTTTTGGGAATGCTACTCGATTTTGGTTTCAATTCTTTTTAGCCGCCCGTGTTACTACTAAGAGCAGTGCTTTAATTGGAAGCTAATATTTTCTAAATTATTTCGCTAAGCCACAGGATATCGTATATACAATAAACTAGAGCCACATAGCAAGTTTTTAGGTTATAAAACATATAACAATTGACTAACAAACCTTGACTGTATTAAATAAAAAAAATTTGATTTCCATTTCATTTCCCTTTCCCACCCTCTGTCCGGAATTAAACTCCACTATACGAAATAAATACGATACTTACATTGTACGGTAACAATACATTCGTTTTGTATTCTGCCGTAATCATTCATAATTACAGCGCTGTAGGTGCCTTGCAAAGCAGTGGTAACTTCCTTCATGATCAGCTTGTACTCTTGACCCTCTTCCTGGCGTCTAAACTCATTGCGTTTCTCATCGATTTCGATGCCATCAATATACCATTTGATAGTTGGCTTAGGATAGGCATCGACCTTAATATTAAGCATGACATCTGTATCGCCTTCGGTGACGGTGATATTTTTCAAACCGCTGGTCATCTCTGGAGTACACTTGATGAGGAGATTGGTCTTGCTAGTAGCCGAGCCATGTTCGTTTTCAGCCTTAACCGAATATTCCCCAGCATCGACACGGGTAACACCATTTATTCTTAAAGTATACGCATTACCATCACAGGATACCGAGTATTTGCTATTCTTGAGATTAATTTCTTTACCATCCTGGTACCAGGTCAACTTGGCCTCAGGATATGCATCAATTCTGCAGGTCATTAGTACAGTTTCCTTTTCACCGTGCACATATTCCTCTTCGAGTTGTTTGACAAAAACTGGTTTCGAGTGCACCGTTATGGTCCAGTACTCTGAGGTCTGGCTCAAGTCGTTGGTGGCCCTTAGGGAGAAATTTCCAGATTGTGAGAGTTTTATTTCGACAATTTCGATGGTAATCTTTTCGGTGCTCTTGCCAATTGCCAGTTCAGAAATTTTGATATTCTTCTCACAAGTAATATCTTTGCCGTTGTTGGTCAAATTCAAAATTGGTTTGGGGTAGCCTTCAACCTCGACCTCAATCCTAACGGTCTCACTTACATGGCAAGTGATGTCCTTGACCTTTTTGATTTTAGGTGGAGCCTTAACCACCAAACTAATTTCGTTAGTGTCTTCGCCCAATTCATTCATGGCGTGTATTGTATAAATACCAGCATCATCGGTGGTGGCATTCTTGATCAGCAAAGATATTGACTCGTCGTCTTCGTATAAGAATTTGTGTCTCTCATCCACCTGGATAATTTCACCCTCGTGTTTGACCTGAACAGCTGGCTTGGGGAAACCTTTACATTGCAATTCCAAAATCGCTGTACCACCAACATGGGTATTGGCTTCGCGATGTTCGATAACCAGTGTGGGTTTTTCTGGTTCTCTATTTAAAGTTTGTATGGCGCCCTGTACAGAGAGTTCGGCACTGCAAGAAATGTTTCCGGTGGTAGTTTGTGCTACACAGGTATAAATACCCGCATCTTCAGGTTTGACATGTTGGAATACCAAAGCCAGTGAGTCTTCATCTTCACCAAACAATACCTTAAAACGTTCCTCAGGATCAAAGGGAGCGCCATTGCGTTTCCATTGGAAGACGGGTTTCTCACCGGGAGGTAAAATCTGACCCGCCAATGAGCCGAAGGGGTTCTTATCTTCTGCGGTAGTAACAGTGGCCTCACAGAAAGCTTCACCAAATTTATTAGAAGCTTTACACTGATATGTACCAGCATCCTCTTTTATAACCTCATTTATGACCAATTCATAATAACCCAAATAGTCTTTTTCACGTACAATGTGACGTCTTGGATCTGAATCGGAAATTTCTTGATTATCCTTAAAGCTAAAGACGGAGAGAAACAAACATTTACGAGGAGAACTTTTTAGAGATTTGAGGTCAACTTACAATTCCACTTTAGGTTTAGGATCACCCATGATCTTTATTAGGAAACGGAACATGGTATTCTCCAACATTTCGGCATCCTTAAGGCTGACCAAGAAAATGGGAGCCACATTTGTTTTGCTTTCATCATGTTCGGCAGCTGCTTACGAAATACTATTAGGAAGTTCTCATGCAATTAAGGGTTGCCGTAATACTTACCTTGACCTACTGCCAATTGGGCTGTACAAGTGGTAACCTCGGCTCCTGTTGTTGCTTTAGCAGTGTAGGCGCCGGTATCGCGTTCACTGCAATTCTTAATGTCCAAGCGATAAGAGTTCATCGCAGCTTCAGTTTGGATAATGCGATCAGCTAATGCGTCATCCAATGGCTTATTGTCTTTTAACCAGATTACTTTACCGGGTTTCTCTTTATATTGGATCTCAAAGTGAGCAGGTTCACCAGCTAGAAAAATTTTTACCCAAAACAAAAAAAGAGTTCATATGTTATTAACGGTACGGTACCCCAATAAATAACGTTTACATACGATTCATATACACACGACATAGAAAGTGAGAGAATGAGAACTTTTTTTTTTATTTTTCATAAAACTTACGTTGAACCTGCGCACATCTAAGCATTTTTTTAACGATAGGCTTGTCTATCGATTTAGGTGCACGGCCCTCCATTTGGGATGTGGTAGAGCGTGCTCCAAGTGTTCTAACGGATGCTATTGATTGACGGGAATAAGGACGATCGTCTAATTGGCTGTCAGGACGTAGTAGTGTACTAGTGCTGCCAACTAAAACATTTCTTGGTGGTTTAAGTGCGTCTACATCAGCAATACTATCGTACGAAGTGCCTCGCGAGAAATCTCTTGCTCTACTGCCTAATAAATTTCTCGCAAAAGCATTTCGCGTACATAAATTTATTAAGTTTTTGGTTTTTTTGATTTTTCGCAATTCAGCAGCACAATTCAGCAACAGCAAATGGCAGCAGATTGATTATTTTCATTCAAAACACATGCCATGATAAAGTAACGCATTTTTTTTAAATTTTTTTGGTATGTGTATTTAATATATTTTTTTTTTTTCAGTGTACATGATAATATTATTGTGATGAAGGTGGTGGCAGTTGCGGTGACAAGATTTAGCATTGCCAGATAGAGAGAGAGAGAGGGGAGTATATTTTTTTTTGTGCGGGATTTTATAAAGAGGGGAAAGAGAATAAGAAAGAAAAGCTTATGATTAGATGTTGTTTTAAAAAATAATAATTTTGATAAAAAAAAAAACATTAAATTTTACAATTTCAACTACAATTTTGACAAAATTTTGAAACAAACATACACGTGTACGCAAAAAAAAACGTTTACTACAGACTTATTAGCCAAAACACAACAAAACTACAAAGGATACAAAACAGACAGACAGACATAGAATGATAGACAGAGAGAGATAGAGAGAGAGAGAGAGATAAAAGGAATTGAAATATGATAGACAATAACTACAGGAATATATATGTATGTATGCATGTAGAGGGAAACGAGTAACTAACTACATGACATAAGCATGAACAAGCAAACAATGAAACGAACGATTTCTACACAACTACAGACTACCGACTACAAGCTACAAACTGGTAAAGGTTTCTACACAGAATAGGCTCTCAAAACACTTTCAATCCAAAACATTTTCCGTTGGCAGCAATAACAGAGAGAGAGAGGGAGAGACACACACAAATGGGGGGGAGTACACATTGAAATCTTTCCGTCTTACTTTCACGGTGTCTCCTTGAAGTCACAGACAGATGATCTTCGGTACGCGCTACACTATGTTCTCTTATTTCCGATTGCAGTTCTCCATAATATGACTCAGAGTAGTCGTCTTCAACATCACTTGCTCTCGATGGTTCTTCGACAATTTCATAAATCGGCCGCTTTTGCTTGATGGGCGGTGTGAATATGTGCAAAAAGTCACGGGCAGTAGCTTTTTTCACCGTATCCACAGCGTATTTAGTGGAATCTTTCGATTTCAATACTGTGGACTTGATGCTTTTGATCTTTCGCTTAGCCGTGCGCAAAGAAGTATCAAAGCTATCGGTCTCATAAATACCCTCCAAGAAGTTTTGCGATTTCAATTCCAAAGCATCATTGAGCACCACAACGCGTGGTATTAAAGTAATGGGAGGGGGAGGAGGAGGTGGGGGAGCTTTAACAATTAGTATCTCAATCGATGTTTCATATGAAATGCGTGGCAGTGGCTGAAAGAAGCCGGGCATGCGTACAGAGTGAGGCGGCATAGGTGGCTGGGGAGGTTCATCGGAACCATCACCAGCAGCACCGCCACGACCCATTTGTATATTGTAAAGGCGACTGTTCCATTGCGCAAGCGAAGCACTGTCAGATATGTTATATACATTTTGTTGGCCACCAGAACCACTGGGGTTTTGATCACCGCCAGCTGCTTGTCTTATGGACTCTTGGTAGCCGACAATGTCTTTAAGCTCTATGGGTTTGTGTATTCTTGGTATAATATCTTGTGTAACTGTAATCTGTGGAACTGGCAAAGGTTCAGGCGTAAAAGCAGGGGAAGCTTTTGTGGGAGTGGCAATCTTACCAAGATCTTCGTTGATTTCCTCAACTGGATGCGAGAGTGGAAAAGTCTCAGTCGAAGTTTCTGTAGTTATGGTAGCAGTTTTCACAACTTCCTCTCTCTGTTCGTGTTGTATCTCCTGCTTGAGTATCTTTGTGTCTGTCGCTGTTGATTTGATAGCTTCTGGAGGGGTCTTTTTAGGTGGAGAATCTCTCTTAGGCTTAGGAGACTCCTTTTTCGGTTCTGGCTCTCTAGTAAGCTTAGGTGATTCTCTCTTAGGTTCTGGCTCTTTAGCGATTTTAGGAGACTCTCTTTTAGGTTCGGGTGGTTGTTGTACAGGTTTAGGTGATTCACGCTTTGGTTCAGGTTCTTTTGTAGCTTTTGGTAAGTCTGTTTGTGGTTCAGGTACCTTAGCAGGCTTCGGTGATTCTTTACCTGGCTTAGCAGATTCTTTACCAGCCTTAGGAGATTCTCTTTTCGGTTCAGGCTCTTTAGTAAGCTTAGGTGATTCTCTTGCCGCTTTAGGACTTTCTATTTTTGGTTGAGGATCTTGCTCAGTAGCAACAGTTGTTGCCGTTGCCGTTGCCTTATTTTGTACAGTTTCTCTGTTTGCTGCAACTTCAGTTCTAGTTTCCTGTGAACACGTCACATTAGAGGAGCGTTGCTCTTCAACAATATTATCGTTTCGAACGACAATACGCTCCTTCTCTTCTAACGATTGCGTTTGTGTGGATACTTTTTGCTCTAGACCAGCTGTACGCTGAGCTACACTGGATATAGTTTCGGTTCTCTGTTGTATTTCAGAATGTTGACTTGTTTCTGTTGCAGAAACTGATGTCTTCTGTACCGTTTGATAACTTTGCAATTTCGTTTTATTGTAACGTTCTATTGATTCCTGTTCCAAACGTAACAGTTCCTGATATTCGGTCTGGTAACGTTCCTTTTCCTCTTTGGTCAGGAAATAGTCTTTGGCTACATCGGAGGCCTTTACACTGGTATCGGGATTATAGGCCTCGGCCTTGTTCGGCAAATTTAAAGTAGTCTCCTGTAGGATTTGTGTCGAATCTATACGCAAATCATCGGCCTTATGTTCCTGTAGAGTGACTTCTTTATCTATGTGGGCACAAATCTCGTCGTACCACTTCTTCAATAAATCTTTATTATCGTTGTGCGGCTTTAGGCAAATGGGCAAATGTTGAGCATCCTTTGCATTCGGCTTGGCCGTAAACTTAATTTGACCGTTTGTGCTGTCTTCTTCGACCACACAGTCTGGCGTTTTGATGATTTCTTGCAGTACAAATATGGAACGCTTATCGCTTATCTTGCGTACCTTACAGATGAGTACACGCGACTTGAAGAGGAACAAGTAACGTTCATGCGGTTTGCCCTCCTTATCGATTACCGTCCACCATTCGTGCAACAGCAATCGTCCAATCTTACTGATATTGCCGCGGTAACCTTCAATGCTATTCAAGAATGTATTGTCATACGCTCGGCTAGGGACACTAAGCATTAACTCTAAAGCCTTTTGGATGTCTTTGATATTTTCTTTTAAGCTCAGTGAGAATTTAAGCAAATCCTGTGAAATAAAACAAATTTTTTTTTTTTGTTCGTTTCTTGACGGTAGTTTTCGTTTTTGGTTTGGTTTGATTTTTTTTACAGTTTTAAGGTGTACAAAATATTAGATTTTTGATAGAAGCCATCATATATTACGGATGGTTGATTGGTTGGTTGGTTGTTTGAGTGAATGTCGGCTATTGTGTAGATGATGTTCTCTTGCGATACGCTACAGAAGATGAAAATTGTGTTGTTGTTGGTCTACAAATTGTAAGCCTTTGTTAAAGTTTGTGTGTGTATTTTACTTATGTCGTTCAGTGTAAATTTTTTTTTATTTTAACGATTAAAATTCAAAAAGGGAACTTTTTTTTTGGGAAGGGGAATTGATCAAAAACCAAAATTCATATTCAAATTAAATTAAATTAAAGAAAGAAAAAAAGGGGAAAGAAAAATAAAACAAAAACCTAAAAATGTACGAGTTTAGTTGGTTTTCAAGTGTGTGTTTAAGCCTTAAGCATTTTAACTACATATTTAGTTGTTTGGAGGATTGGGATTGGGTGAGCATAAGTTTTTCGTATTTTTCGTTTTTCTTTTTGTTTTTGTGTTTTTTCTTGTGCTCTAAATTCGTAGGAGGAATAAAAAGGATTTATTTTCTAGAATATTTCGTTAAAATTTGTTGTTTTGTATGGAAATTACAAAAAAAAAATTATTTTGTACTTTGAATGTATGATTATTTAAATATTGTACAAAGTATGTTTGTTGTTGTTGTTTTTTATTATTAAGAATTAATTATAATTAAAATGGCCATCAAAGTGTTATAAAATACTTGGAAGCATAATTAACTAAAAGAAGTGAAATTATTTTATTGTTGTTTCATACAAAAACATTTCAAGTTTGAGTTTCTTTTTTAGCAGTGGCGAGAGATGCTAACAAGAAGTTGTAATTCTATGGTGGAATAGGTTACAACGGGACCTCATAGGATCCAAGTAAGCTATCACCAAGAACAGTTATCTTCAGAAACTTCTAGGTAATTCTTAATTAACACGGTGACTGCCTCGGCAATTTTCAGAAAACGGTTTTTCACATCAGTAAGTACGAGTCAGTCAAGTCGCCGTGGTCTAGTGGGTAGTGTGTTGGCTTATTAGACAAAAGGCCCGGGTTCGAATCCCAGGTCAGACATCAAAACGAAAAAAATATTTCTTCGGCGACTTCCTCTCAGCAGATTTCTGGCAAAGACTCTGAGAGTAAAAATTGCCATGAAAAGTTTCTCAAAAATCTGTTGTTCGGAGTCGACTTTAAACTGTAGGTCCCCCCGCCACTCATGTATAAAATTAACGCACACAACATAAGTGGTGTGAGAAGCTAGGTCGTAATCCTGACTGAAGGGTTGTAATGGCCAATTATGTATGTTATGTAAGTACGAGATAAGCTCGTAGTTTGGCACCCTAGAAGGGAACGCAAACTATGAATTATCTCGTAGTTGACAGTCAACGTGTTAATGTGGCGACTCAGGTATAATATATCAACGGATCCAAGCTGAAAAATGGTAAAACAAGTGTCCAAATCAATTTCAATACCTGACAATATTGCAGGCTATAATATGTACATGTGAACACAGCCGAAGAAGAATTTAGCATTCTGCTTGAACACACATTCCAATAGCCTTCAATGCCGCTCGGGCATCTCAAAATAGTATGTCAATGCCTGGTCTTCTCTATTGGGAAAGGAACTACAACGCTGTTTCGAGACGTGAAAAAATGTATTGTAAATTTGCCTATAATTGGCTTTGTGCCATTCTGTGGATTTATAAAAAAGTAAAACATATAAATACTATAGCTGGGAGAGTGAATTTCCTAGTAGGTATAAGGCCAGCATTAAGTTGTAATCTCCAACAAGATAATTTGGGTTAAGCTAGTTTCGTTAAATAGGACAGAATTATTACGCATTCCTGTGGGATACTTTATGGGTCCAGAGGTATCACTTGAGCAAAATTGATCTCACTTCGCGATTGCATTGACCTTTACAGGTAGAAGTTGCATAACTTGGTTATTGTCGTGCCCCAACTAGAGCTTAAATTCCTTACCACCTTAGATTCACTCCACGAATACAATCATTTATGCAAAAATAAAAGAAACTTGAACTTGGAAAATAGGAATTTTAGTTTTTTAACATGATTGGAATGGACAACACAGTTTATGAATGCAACGTTTCAGTATTTTTTTTTTTTTGGTTAATGATGGGCCATTTTTCTAAGCCTAAAAAGAGCCGCGTCTTCTTAGGGACTTATATAAATACGGTAGCTGCTCACAAATTAGAACCGCTTTGTTTTTGAGGCAATTCTAAATTCTGGACGTTTTTTTTTTTTTGTACACTCGTATCAAATTTCACATTTAAACTAGCCACAAAATACATAAATGAGACACAAAAACATCAAATACGGCAAAACGTATAGAATTTGGTGATTCCCCTTTTTAGTTTTCGAGAATAAAAAGAATTTAGGGATTTCTTGTGTAAAAATAGCAAAAAAAAGCACAGAAATTAGAATTTTAAATTCGAATTTTAGAACGTATAAGCACTGATTCTAATTTTTGGAGTTTCTAATTACTGGAGGTTCTAATTTGTCAGCTTCTACTGTATGTATGTTTTCCAAATAATTAAACTGCAAATGAGTTTAAGAATTTACTGCATTACATGTAAAGTAAAGCGAACGGGACAGTATTTCAAGGGGCAATATTTGTATTTTGTAATCACTTTGATGGCCTACTTTTTATGATATTTCTACGGCAATAATATTATTTCTTACATGATAATTTTATGTGTCAGTCAATAATTTTTAAATTTCATTTTGAATACAAACCTTTAACAGAAGTTGATAATCGTTAATTCGTTGTATGGGTAACTTAAGATGTTCACTTAAAGTCTTTTCGTCGTTAAATCTATTCGAAATTTCCTGAAAACAAAGAAATAAATTTTAATTACAAAAAACCAAAAAAAAAAACAAACCCAATTAATTGTTAATAATTCTGTAGAGAAAATATAATATTCGATATTATATTTGATTTGTAATAAATGAGCCATAGACTGAGTGACGTATGCCATCTAGTTCTTTCCAACAATACAACCCACCCATCATCCAATTCACATTTAATGACAAGCGGCAAATTTATTTATAATTTTTAAAATTAAATATTATTTATAAAAACACCCACTAATTGCAAAAAATAAAATCAAAAGAATTTCCTTTTTTCCCTTATTCTTCTTCCCAAAACATTCATTAGATTTCTATCCACAAAAAAATAAAATAATTTTAAAGAAAGATAGAAAAATATATAAACGCCCATGTAAAATTCGATTTAAAAATAGCCTTAATGAATAGTGAAGTGAATCAATTATTTGTTTATTTTAGATTATTTGCAGTAATATCTCAGTGAATTCTATATCAAAATATTGTTGCGAAATATGAAATGAAAGAAAGCAAACTTATTTTCATTCGGATTATATACTGCATACCCGAGAATATTCAAAATATTTTAAAAGTATGAAGAAATTTATGCAGGAAATTGAACAAAATTAATTACTCAGACTCATACGTTGACTATATATTATATACATGCTATATATTATAAATACATCTATATATGTATGTACGTACGTACGTATGTACTCAATAGGTAATATATAAATATGTACTGTATTTGATAATTGAATATTGCGGTAGGTCTTGTAATATTTTGTAATAATTTTAATAAAAAAAAAAATTTTTTTGGCAAAGAAAACAAATTGCAATTTTTGTGTTAAAACACTTGCAGAAAAGCTTGAATATAACAAAATCAATTTCATTCAGTTCAGGACAAGCAACTCAAGCTAAAATCGTTAGGTACATATTACTTTTTAATAGATGTTTAAATTATCAAAAAAAAAAAAAATTAATAATAATTCTAGGTTCAAGACCATATCATAAAAATTAAAGACTACGTATGTATTAACGAATGCATATAGAACGTTTACAAAAAAATGTATGAAAAGCTTTTATGCTTTCTTAAATGTTTAAATTTCTTTTTGACAAATTTAATTATTTTGTTTTTTTAATATTAAAAATCAACAAAACTCATTAAACGACTGTCTGTGAATTTTATTCATGTTGAAAAAAACAAATTGCCCCAAATTTTCTCAAACAACACCCTGACATACATACATACATGCAGTATATTATTATTGTATTTTCTTTTTTGTTTTACTTAAACATTAGGTGTAGTAAAAATTTTAGGTATAGTAGAAAGAAAAATCATACACTTCAGATCGAATTTGTAATGTTTTCTTCATTAACTTGCTTCCGTTGCGAATTTTACAAGCTTCTATAGGGAAGGATGATATAATGCTAGACTATTAGTATGTGGATCGTGGATTCAATGCTCACCAGAGGCTCTGGTCTGTTACACTACACCGAGCATAAGGCCTCCGCTCCGAATAATTAGATTACAATTAGTAATTGTATGAAGTAGCCGTAGTCTAGTAGGCAGTGTGTTCGTTTGTTGGACGAAAGGCCCGAGTTCTGGATACTAATTGCTGTGTGTTAATCATCCGATGATATACACCATTTCCATTATGGAAAATTAATTATATAATTATTACTAATTATTAATTACATCAAGATGCTGGAACTTTTACGATTTTACTATTAGTTTGTGAAAATAATAAGCGTAAATGCTCCTTTTCTAAAACGATACACTTGAGCGATAAACTGAGAATGAAGTCGCCGTAGTCTAGTAGGTAGTGTGTTGACTTATTAGACGTAAAACCCTAGTCCAGACATGAAAACAAAATACAAAAAGTATTTCTTCGACGATTTCCTCTCAGCAGATTTCTGGCAAATACTCTGAGAGTAAAAATTGCCATGAAAGACGTCTCAAAAATCTGTCGTTCGCAGTCGACTTTAAACACTAGGTCCCGGCACTAATGTATAAAATTAACGCACACAACACGAATGGTGTGAGAAACTAGGACATTGTACCAATGGGTCAATTCGACCTGCGGGTACTACACTTGTCACAGTTGAGAAGTACACGTCCTCTAACGTAACATAACCTATCAACTAAAACTCGGACAAGGCTCTTGTGAAAGTCTCCCTGGCGGTTTGATTTCAAACCCGAGTAATCGATGTTTAATTGCGATGCTAAACCATCATGACTTTTGAATTTTAAAAATAAGAAACTTCACTCCTTCGAATGATCCATATAGAATAGCTATACAAATATTAACTACCCCATCTATTGAAAAGACTTAGGGATTAGGAGCAAAATTTCTCATAACTCAACATACATATAGCAATGTTCACTATTGGCCCAAAAGGGCGTACCATTGGAAGATCTTTAACAGTGGAGCAATTACCAACTGAAATCAATAACGTAAGCAAACTAGAAACTTAAACAGAGCAAACAATATAAATAGAACATGGAGGAGCTGCTTTCCGAAAGCTCTATGCCCTTTAAAACAGCGTACTATTTGTGCTATCTTAGTCGCCTAAACTAGGCTTAGTTTGCATTACCAGTAAATGAGAAATGCGTTTGTTGTGCTTAACGCGATGACTGCCACGTCACCCATATTCGGATCGGACCCCGTCAGCCGATGTTGCAGATTTGACTACTTGCATACAGCGGTAGGCGTGGAGTTTTAACCGTAATCGCGTGTTCCAGTCATGGTATTAACACCGACTTAATAACTAACTCAGTCCCGAAATGTTTTCATGTACTTTTTCTAATTCTAGAAACGTATTTTAGAGGCGCATTCTAAAAGCTGAAAACAAAATTTGTTTAATGTGTAACACTTGGGCTATCAAAATAGGGCTTACAAAATTTAACAATATTTTCTACAAATTATGAATAAATTGCAACTCTCACTTAAGCTGAGCTTTGCAGCATAACACTTTGTTCAGATAGGCACCTTTATTGAGTTAATATTCGTTTATTGCTGTACAATATCTTATGTGTTCTTATACGCAATTTTATTGATAGCTAGTAAACAAAACAGCTGATTGCTTCAACAATATTGTTTTAATTTTGAGTGCAAAAATTAGTTCCAAATAAGTTTGTGAAAAAATGGAAAACAACTCAACGTGGGTAAGGTCTTAATAGGAACGCCGAGCTGTTGCGGTTAGTAAGTAAAACTTTTGATTCCAAACTGGCTTCTCTCAGAAGTATGAGGTTGAAAAATTTGGTAATTCTGAAAAGTTTACAGAAAAGAATGTCCGCCATTTTTTGTTTTATTCGTATGTCATTGTTGACATTTGGGTTAGCAAATATCAATTGAAAATGTTCGGAAAATAGTAATATGCTCACTGAACATAGTTATCACAGTGCTGTATTTAGAATTTTTCTCAATATTATAAAAATTTGCGTATTTATTGAGCAATAACTAATTGAAATTTTATATGAAATATTAATCTCGATAATGGCATTTATTGCGATTTACGCAATAAAAGTACCTGTCTGAACATAGTATAATATTGGCAATAGTTCTTGTAAAGCAATCTATTCAAAACTCTTGTGTATTTATTTCTAAAAAAAAAGGTTTTCTTGTGAGTTTACTTTACTTAACTTTATTATTTATTATTCTAATAAATTAATACATAATAAAAAAAAAAAAATGTTGTATTTGGAGCATATGAAATGATGGTTGACGTCAATTAAATTGTATATGGATTGGCTACAACTGCAATATTCTTTTTATTTCATTAAAAATCACATAAAAATTTGTCATTTTATGAAATGTGTTGAACACTTGTGTCTGAATTTATTTTATTTTATTTGACAATGTTTTTTTCCTTTTTAATTTTTAAATTTTGAAATACATAAAGCCTGGAATGCAATTTTTATTCGTTTCTATTGATCCATTGACATTAAATACAATATTTTTCACATAAAATTCACAAGAATTTTTTTTGTTTAATTTTTTTTCAAATGATAAATATATGCCAGTCGGTTATTAGATAATAAATTTGAAAATATATATAAAAAAAAACAAAAAAATATTTCTAAAAATATTAAGACAAACAAACAACAAATTAACAATAAAACAAAACAAAAATAAAATATTAAAATGAATTCTTTTAAAATGTGTTTTTTTTTTCTTATTTTTGATTCAAAATGATTTTGTTTTCATGTTTCAAATTAATGGCTCAGTTAACCGTTACCATATAAACAGTGTTGCCAGATAAATATGATAAGAATTCTTATTAAAATATTTACAAATTATTTCATTTAAAAAGTTAAATTGTATTTAAAAAAAAAAAGCAAAAAAAAATACTGTTTTTAATTGAAAATTTGAAAATATTTTTGGCAATTATTTACGAAATAATAAAATTCTTGAAAGGCAATAAACTATAGCGAAAACAAATAAAAAAAATATTTAAATAAATTAAACATAAGCCAATTGCAATCCCGAAAACATATTCATGAAATTTATTTAATTTATTATTTTAATTTTTAGGTGGCGTTTTTTAATTTATTACTAATTTTTTTTTGTCTCTGTTGTTGTTGTTGTCATAGTTGTTTAATTTTAATTATTATTAATTGCACTTTTCAACAGAGATGTAGTGAAAACTATATGATTTCCTTGTGGGTGAAAGATGTGTGCTATTTCGTTGAATTTTAAATTTCTATTCTCTCTTAATATCGGTATTAGGTTGCCACAAGTCTTATCTATGCTATATACTGTCAACAACAGTCAGCTATCTGTCCAAAAAGTAAAGGAATTGTGTTTTTAGACTACAATGTGTTCTCTAAACTTTCGTGCTTGGACTCTAAAGCTTGAATTTACCGAATACTTAAGGAACGTACGTCCTTTTTAGCATATGAAAAACATTGTTTCGGTAATCCGTGAATGCTCGGCGAAATTTTAGTATATATTTTCTCAATTTTCGTTACTTTAACAAACACCCTCCCATTATTCTTTGCCTTATACTATGTTCACGTTTGCACCTTTATTGTGTAAATCGCAATTAACGTCAATATTGATCTCAATATTTCATATAAAATCTCAATTAAATATTGCTAATTGTTATAATATTCAATAAAACTTTAAATATTATTTGTATATTATTTGAGAGAGCCAGTCCATTTTGGTAATGGTTTCCTGCTTAATTAATTCACTAATAGGAATCTAGATAAATATACTAGATAATATACTAAAGATAGGCGGAACACAAAGTTCTAGATACAAATTTATGTTTATAATAGATCTCTGATTCTAAAACTCAAAAAAAAAAACTGTCGAGTGACTCTATACTGAGTCACAGGTTGTTTTAAATCTAATATTCAGATTATAGTTTCTATTTTGAAAGATCGTATGATACAAGCCATTGAAATAAATCTTAATTTATATGTAGTACGACGATTGGTTTCCAATTATATACCATTTTATATGACTTTCATAGAATAAATCTTTATGAAATGTTTGTGTATTTGGACAATTTACGACCCTGCTAAATATTTGTGTATAAAAAAAAACATAGAAATTATATTTTGAATGATATGGCATCTATGTACATATGTTTGGTTGATACTTGGCCTAGAATAATCATTTTGAAATATTGTGGGCGTTTGAAGAATACAAAACTGGCAAATAAAATCAGACAATTTTTTTAATTTTTTTAATTTTTTTCATTTTTGAAGCATACATATGCATATGAAATAAATTTTTAAAAAAAATAATCATATACTAGTACACATATGTATGTACGTATAAATATTTAGTTCGACAGTAAATCGGACCAAAAAAACATCAGAAATTTAAAGAAAAATAGCCGCAGCTATATAGATTCCATAAGAAAAGATGAATAAAAAAATTTAACGAAGTAAGTCCAGCGAAAAAAGCTTTTGCTTTTTTCCACAATTTTTTAACACTTTTTTTTTTATCACTTTTGAAAATTTTTAATTTATTTTTTATTCACTTTTTCTTTTTTATTATTTTTTTTTTTTTATTTAAATAAAGAGTCCATTATTAATAATTTTGAGTCCATTATTTATAATTTTTTTATAATTTAATTTAATTTTATTATCATGATTTTATTTTATTGTTTAAAAAGGGGCTTGATTATGATATTAAATATTTTATTTAAATATAATTATTTTTTTTAATATTAAAAATAATTGTATGCATGTATATACTATATATGTATATATATATGTATGTGTATATGTATATAGAGATATGAAGTTGGCAAAAATATTAAAATATAGTTTAAATAACGTGTTTTTGCACTCACTTTCTTTTTTATTTTTTTTAATTATTTATATTATATATGTATGTAATCTATATTTATATATTTACAATAATCAGATTTTATTTTTTAATTTTTTTTTTTTAAATCTCAAATACTATCTTGTTATTGCTATTTGATCTTTTTAATTTTTTTGCAATTGAAATTTATATAATTTAAAATTTTTATAGATTTTTTTTTTTTATTTTTTTTAAACACTCACAAGTACTAAAACGCTTATGGATACAACGTACGGGGTTTTTTTTCTATATATCTTGGAATATTATATATGTATGTATGTATATAACCGTATATATAAATTTTGTCTAAGAATATATATATATATATATGTATATATATATATTTTAATATACTTCTTTTTGTTGGCTATTAAAAGAAGAGTAGAAGAAATTTTCTAACCAACACGTTTTTATCCAAAGTAGACGGGGTGTTTTAGCGCGACACGTACACTCGAACGTCTAAAGAGTGACTAAAATGCTTAACTAGAACTTTGAAAAAAAGCTTCGAAAACCGATTTTCCCATACATTTTCATATTTTCATTCTTATTTTTCAGTATTTTCATTTTGTTGGTTTTATTTTTTGATTTTTTTTTTTTTTGTTGAATTTTCATTTTGTTGGAAATCTAAATATAAATATTATGTGTCTTTGGCTCTATTTTCACATGAAAATTTATTAAAAAAAAAGAAAAATCAACCGCATAACGAAGAAACAATTTTTAATTTTTCTTTTCTCTCAATTAAATTTTTTTTTTAAATAATGTTTTTATAATAATAAAAAAAAACAACTTTTTTTTCTATTTTGTAATTGCCACAGAAATACGAAAGAGAAAAATTGCATTAAAATTAGCCAAAGGGTTTTTGAACTTGTCTATTCATTAACAAAAGCTTTTATTATAATTAATTTAATTAAATTGTTTGCTATAACAGTGAACAATTTAATTGAATACCATATTGTAATAAAATTGTAGCAGCAACAAGTGTGTTTTCAAATTTCATAATACTTATCCTGTGTCGTAAAAGTGATGCACAATATTGTATTAAGAAAAAATATCTTGGACACATACTAACGAATACAAGGATTGTCTGTCAGTAAGGTTTTATTGTATGCTTGGGGAGATTAATCTATTAAGGACCTACTTAACAAAAACCGCTTCCTCTGAATAAAACAATTTTCCACAAGACTCAAATTTATAGATCGTTTATGGAATGCAATGCGAAGTGGTCTTTATTTGCTATATAACGGGTGATTTTTTAGCTATTATTTTTTGACAACACTGGTTTAAACAGCTGACGCACGTTTCTTATTTTGTTTTACTGTCAAACATCTTCAGTTTGGTCTACAATTTAACCAGGAATCGTCTTACAAATGACCAACGCTTGCAAATCATTGAATTTTATTATCAAAATGCGTGCTCTGTTAAGAAAGTTCATCGCACGCTTCTTCCATTTTATGGTCAGTTTAATCAACCCACTGAAACGGCTATTCGGGCTATTGTGACTAAATTTCACACCAAATTTTTGCAAAAAAAATTGCAAAAGCTACCAATGCATCCATAAAAAGTCACAGTTTGGTGCGGTTTATGGGCTGGTGGCATCATTGGACCGTACTTCTTCAAAAATGCTGCGAATCGTAACGTAACTGTGAATGGTGAGCGCTACCGTGAGATGATGTCCAACTTTTTTTTGCCCAAAATGTAAGAGCTTGCATGGCATGTGGTTTCAACAAGATGGTGCCACATGCCCCACAGCAGGCGTAACAATGGACTTATTGAAAGGCGAGTTCAATGATGGCCGCCTAAACCATGCGATTTAACGCCTTTAGACTAGTTTTTGTGGGGCAATGTTAAAGCCTATGTCTATACAGACAAGCCCGCTACAATTGACGCATTGGAAGACAACATTGAAGCATTTATTCATGAGATACCCGCCAAAATGTTGGAAAGAGTATGCCAAAATTGGACTAAGTGGATGGACCATTTGAGGCGCAGCCGCCGTCAACATTTGCATGAAATAATCTTCAAACATTAAATTATATGGACCGTACTATCGATTCAAATAAAGATTTCATGCATTTTTCTGAATTTTATGTGTTTTTTTTTTTTGAAAAATTTTCCTCTAGCTCTTAAAAAATCACCCATTAGTATAGGATTCAGAGAACACGCTTGTTTCACCATTAAGAGTCCATGCTCGTGCTATCACCTAATCGATTAGCCCGACTAAATGTCTTAAGGAAGACCTAACCAACCCATTTCCTTTGAAGTCTAAAAGTTTTCACTTTTCGAAAATCCTCAGAACAATATTGATTGGACAAACATGACGAAAAACCAATTGCCGTCACAACTAAAAGAAATACAAATTTTCTGTTTTTTTTTTTTTGTAAAGTTAAGGATTCTGTTTCGATGACGTTGGTGATTTCGAAAAATTGGGTCATGCTAGTCAATATAAATTACGTTGATCGCCACAAACATAAAAATATTTGAAATTATTGAAAATTATTAAATAAAATCAAAATAAAGTAAAGAAATTAATAAAAATTATGAAATATTTGCTCAAATGAAATGAAAAGCTCTGAAGATCACAATACATACGTATGTAAATATGTATGTATGCATGTATTATGAGCGGAAATAAAAGCTTTTCTTTTCAAATATTTATAAATAAAAAAACACACGCACTAATACTTATACAATTAGGCTATTTAAGAAAAACATTAAAAAAAACAAGCGGCACAATTTATTATTTTATAAAAACAAAAAACAAAAAAAACAGAAAAAGATTGTTTTATAAAAAAACAAGTCTAATAAACGGGCACTGGAATACAAATTACCAAAAAAAAAAAAAAACATGCGACCTTAACCGCCATGATCTGGCGTCGACAAACATTGACTATAAAAATTAAAAATTTTTTTTAATTAATTTTTATTTTTTTAATAATTTTGTTTATTTTACAAACATCAGCACTTAATAAAAAAAAAAAAAATTAATAAATCCACATCATAAAAAATAATTAAAAAAAAATTCAAAGAAAATATTTCTTTTGGCCGTCATTAATGGCAAGAGGCCCACTTGTTCGTTGAAATATCATTTGAAATTGAAAGAAGTTTTCTTTTTTTTTATGGACCTATTTCAAGGTCATTTATTTTCAACTCATTATCCAATAACACAAATATTTTTCATTTGTTTTAATTTTTTTATTATTTTTGTATTCAGGTGAGAAATGAAATTGAAATAAAAAAATAGATTGGGGTCAGCACAACCGCTGCTGTAAATTGAACTTGAACTTGTTATCGAAAACAAAAACAACAACCAAAAATACTCATTTTCGAAAAAAACAAAAAAAAACACTCAAAAATAGAATGAAAATTATGATCAGTCCGTACAGTATTCATCTATGTTAGGCAAAATAAAAGTGAGCGAGAGAGATCTGATCATCACAAACTCAGGTGGTTGAGTATATGAAGAAAAATTTTCAAACAGAAAAACAAATTTTGTTTTAAAATTTCGCATAAAATGTGACAAATTTTGTTCTTTTCTTAAAAACAAAAACAAAAAAAAAATGCATTTGAACGTGCACAATTGCGATCATTCTCTTTTCGAATATTTTTCTTTTCGTTTTATTTTGACTGGAAAGAAATATACGAAATTTTCTTAAAATAATTTTTATTTTCTTTTCTTTAATTTAAAAAAAAAAATTCGTTATTTATTTTTGAGATTGAATAAGAGTTTATGCAGTTTATTGATTGTGCTTTTGACCTGGTACTACTGTTTGAGCAAGGGCCACATTTTATCATAAGGACAAAACTCGCCTGAACTCTACGAACTTGAATGCAAGTTTCTTAAGCATTTTCCATATACTCCAAGCTTGGTACTTAATGATTACTCCAGTCAAAAATGAATAATAATTGTGATAAACGTGTGATGTAAAATATGATATCTTCGATTAATAGTAAGAGTAAGGAATCAGGCTTTAATCATGAAACCACTGACGTAATATTAATTCTGTTTCACCATTTTGTTGATACTACACCAAACTGCTAAAAAATGAAGGTCCTGATACGAAAATTGTATTTTCATTAAACTAACAGCCTCTGAGATTATTTCTTCTGTGACTCTAATTGTCGGACAATGTACAGAACAAACCGCTAACAAAACTGCAATCAGAAAAGCATTCAGTAATTCTGTATATACAATACTTCGACCAGACAGATGATCTATGTCTCCTATGTACTCTTAAAGGCCGATGAAATCTCAACAAGAGTTGGAATTAAAATTAACACAAAGAGAACAAAAATGATGCTCATCAATGCATCCACTACACTGCCTTTCGAACAGTCAATAACTCAACTACTCTACTTCATTTTGAAGCTATTTCTAATAACTTTACAACATGACTTCAAGATATGATTGCAAACTTACCTGAAAGAATGTAAAGGCTTCTTTGTTCGATGCTAAATATTCTTGGGCTAACGGTTCGGTTTTACAATATTTAACGTGCATATCAAAATCTCTTTCCAAACGCAAAAAAGTTTTGACCACCATATTCGGTTTATCCGCATAGTATTTGACGCCATCGATGAAGACCCTATTTTATGAGTTATAAAATTCATTAAAATTGCCTAAATATGTACGTATGTATGTATGTAATTATTACTTACATATTATGAAATTCAGCAATTTGTTGAAAATTACCAAAAATAATATCTTTACTATCGCGTACATGGCGTGGTGCCGTTGCCGCATCGACTGCCTTAATATAACGATCGACAACATTTTGTAAATCGCGATTAAATTCTTCCTCAGTTTCTATAAGTTCACGTATAACGGCTCTAAATTTTGTAAAATAAAAATTAAAATAATAAATTATTCTCCGTCTTGGTTTTTTTTTTGGTATTTTAAAAAAATTATTACTTTTTTTGAAAATCAGCACTTTCTTTTTCGTTGCCATTTACCATGGCTGCCAGACCGGCGTCTAAAATATTTTTCGGCACCCAACCTTCTTTGGCATTGTCGCCAAATACGCGAACCAACCATTTGACTGTTGCATCAGCATCTGCTACATTTCTAAAAAGAAAACAACATAAGATGTTATAAATTATCAGTGATAGCCTTTCATTTTCTAATACTAAAGAAATCGGTAAGAAGATAGATAGATTTGATAATCTACAACTGAAAAAATAATAAGACCTGTGATGAAAGCAGACCAGTCAGCTAATCGTGAACTGATACTGTAACCAAAAACTGTAGGTTGGACTACAGATTACGACACAAGCATAATTTCCCGCTAGGTGACGTGGTTTATCATTCGAAGTCGCCTTTGCCTAGTAGGTAGTGTGTTGACTTATTAGACGTAAGGCCCGAATTCAAATCGCAGGTCAGACATCAAAACGAAAATATGAAAATATTTCTTCCGCGACTTCGTCTCTCGGCAGATTTCTAGCAAAAACTCTGTGAAAGAAATGAAAGGCCATGAAAGGCTTCTCTCGTTCGTGGTCGACTTTAAACTGAAGATCCCGCCACACATGTATAAAATGAACGCACACAATATAAGTAGTGTGAGAAGCTAGGTCGTAATCATGACTGAAGGGTTGTAATAATCAATCATGTATGTATGTATCTTGTTAAATCTTTGGCTATCTTTGGTCAATGGGAGAGGAATTATGTTCCATTAATGATTCTGATTTTAGAATAATTCTGATTTATAAACATATTTTTATGACTACCAATTAATGGTTGGAGATATGGTCGACTTCAGTCTCTGTTATTAGGTCCAAAGATATCCACAAAGTTTTATGACAGATTTTGCGTAGATATGTATATCGTACCATTGACCACGAGATTATTGTTGCTACAAATTTATGGTGAGTAACATCGAATGTTCTGTTGAATGCATCCACTTGGTCGTTATAGTCCTTAATCATAATTATACCTGCTTGTTGATTTAATGACACAACACTATATACGTATGTATGTTGGTGGATGTAGTGTGTTTTATTTCCCGAGAATTCAGAAATTTCTGATACTTCTCACCAATGAACAGAAATAACACTTCTAACCATCTATGTTCAGACATGCACTTATGCATATTGAGTAAATCGTAATAAACGACATTATTGAGCTCAATATTTCATATAAAATGTCAATTAATTATTGTTAACTGTTATTATTCCTATCACCACAATATTGAACTGCAGCTGATCAGCTTATAACGAGCATCCGTGAATAGCAGTACAACAATTTCACATTCTCCTTATTGATTGATTGACTTACAGAATATGTAATACATTTTATAGAAAATTAACTTATTTTCTGAAATTTCCATTGCAAGCCACTACTTAAATTAAATTGAAAAAATACTTACTTTAAGTTGCCATTAGTTTCGCTGGTCCTCAATACTTCAACAATGTCACCGCGTGCTAAGGTAACAGAATCCGAGGTTTCCGCTTTAAAATCTTGATTTACAACTAAAATATCAAATGCCTGTCAAATAAATTTATGATAATTATTAAATATTTCTTCAAGTGTATGAATAATAAATAAACATTAAAAAAAAAATATTTCAAAATATTTTCAAATTCACTTTTTCTTTCAAACGTCATTTAGCAACGCATTCAAATTAATTCACTCAAATCCTTTGATATTCACTTTTAATTCATTCACGTTCAATTAAAATATTTCGTAAAAAAATTATTTCGGTTTAATGTCTTGACTAAGAAAAATACGCACGCACTCATATACAAACGCACAACATATATGTACATAAATATGTAACGGTTAATTTAATATTTAATAAATCTCTCATAATTGCTGAAGGTTAAATTTCGTTTGAAATTTTCAAAATCTTTTCAAATAAAAAATAAACAAAAATTACTTTCGCCCTCTCTCTCTCTCTCTCTCTCACACACTTTCTTGTTTGTTTTTTTTTTTATTCTTAATGTAAGATAACAGCGAGAGAGAAAAGAGAAAAATATTATGAGAGCGTAAGCGTAAATGAAAGTGTAAAACTGTCAAATCATCTGTCAACGTTTTCGTTGATGTGATAATTAAAAATTACTAAAAATGCTAAACAGCATTAAAAATTGCATTTACAACTAATACAGAGACAATTGAAAAAAAATAAATACATACATTGTGTATACATATATGAGTACATATGTATGTATATATGCATTATAAACTATGTACATATGTACGTATGTATGTTTGTATGTGTATATATAAATGATGTTTCGTATTATTTCACGAATCACTTAATTTTTGTTTTTATATTAATTTAATGCACTTTATTCTGTTTTTTTTTTATTTTTTATTTTATTTTTTCTGCTTTTCATTCATTCCCCACCCCTTCCTACACGAGAAGGCATAAGAAATTCCTTAAATTAGAATTTTTTTATTTTTTTCCTTTGGCTCACTGTGTCATTGGTTCATAAAGTAAAATTAACGTTAAATTTAAATTTCATCAAATTTGATTTAAAAATACATTTTTGAATTCAAATTGTAAATTTAATGCAAAATTAAAATACACTGAAAAAAGTGTATTTTTTTAAAACTTTGGAAAATTTAAAGACCGAAATAATATAAACTTTTTGAATAAAAGCAAATTGTTGTGAAGAAAATAATAAAATTAAATATTATATTGAATATTATTTATAAATTTAAAAAAAAAAGAATTCCTTACTATACTATACAACGGATATACGAAGTATTGTAAATAATTTAATGATTTATTAAAAAATAAATAAAATCTTAGAATATATATTAAAAATATACTTTTTAGCTTTCCATAAAAAAAGTAACTTAAAAAACGACTTTACAACCGATTTCATTTTTTATAATTAAGAAGGAAAAATTTAATTCAAATTTTAGCGTTTAATGTTTGCCAGAACACCTATTTGGCGATTTCGAATCGCATAAAAATTTTTTTAGCGTATTGCATTCGCCAGAACTTCCACTTGGCATTTTGAAAACGAAAACGCAAAATTTAGGCGATTTACGTTTTTCAGAACATGCCCGAATCGGACATTATAACTTCAGCTTGAATAAGAAAACTAGGCCACATGTTACAAATTTCCTTCGATAAAAAAAACACAGGCCTTGCTACTCAGATAATGCACAATTGTAATCTTTGATTTGTGGATTCCGCGCCAGTAATTTTAATGTCAAAATTCGAAAATGTCTACGGAATATCGAAATCGTTAGAACCGCACAGTCATATAAGTCCAGTTTTGATTATCCGAGACATTGTGTAGGATGCAAACAGATGCCAATATTGACAACTTAACAAGTTGTCCGGACCTCCTGAATTAGACCGTAAAATTGTATTTAAACTTTGACTATTCTGTCAGAAATTCAATCGTCTAAAGGGAGTTGCCGATAGCAACTGCCCAACTACGACAAATAGAAATAGGAATTGTTAGTTAATTAATGCTACAAGCAATGTTGTGCTTTAGTGACCTGACAGATTTTAAAAAGGCCTAAATGAAGTTGATTAAGATTTTCCTTCCTGTTTTTATATCTTAAACAATTGCATTAAATTTTTGAATTCTTTTCTTACAAATTAGATTAGATATTTAGCAAAAAAAAGTTTCCGTTTATTCTATCAATCATTCAAACGGAAATTAGCATTTTAAAATGTTCACGGTAATTTAAGGAAACCGACTGAATTTTTTTCACAACAAATTCCATATCTTGACGTTATTTAATTAAAATTAATTTTTAAATATTTTTCAAAATATGTAATCTGATTTCTTTAGGTGGACAGCCACCTCTAACTATCTGTGCATGTATATTGAAATAATATTTAAAGTATTCCACGTCAATTCATTAACGCTATGTTGAATTTTAAAACGATTATCAATTTTAGATCAAACAGTTGTATTTCTATTTTAAATAAAAAAAATATAAATTTTTATTGTTATCATATCGACGCCTCCGTTCTATAGCATTCTAAGTCGAAAAAGTGTGTTTTGAGTTATGAGCACTCAAAGCTTTCACGCGCCCTATGAGTGTATGTGTATTCTAAGATGATTATTCCCTATAACTTCGGAACGGATGGGCGCATCTTAACCAAATTTTTGCAGTATTTAAGTTAGAGAACGTAGAATTTAAAAATGCAAGAGCATTAAAAACATTCTAAGTACATTTAGAACGTTATAGAACGGAGGCGCCGATATATAGATATATTATATACGATATTATAAATAATATAAATTAATAATAAATTAGAGAGCAATAAAAATAATAAAACCAAGGATTCAGGAGATCCTTATTCAAGAGATCCTTTATTCTTTAAATAATTTTTATTTATTAGGCTTAAAATCATTCTCAAAAAATTTTATAATTTTAACACATATTTTGCTAATCCATTGTGTATTATATATAGTTAGGAGATTTTTTTTTATCATAATTGTTACAAAATTATTTAATATTAATTTTTTTTTATTAAATTGTATCCTCTACAGAACAATTTGTATATAAAATTTTAATTTTTTTTATTTTTTTTTTTCAACGTATTTCAAATATTTCCTTTTTACTTAATTCATTTATTTCAGTGTATTTAGTTTCATTTAAATAAAATTTTTAAAATAATTTATAATTTCACATTAAATTTCTATGTTGTACAACACATGTTTATGTCTTTCTTGTCGTATGAATAATTTTTTAAATCAAAAAAAAAAAAAATATTTATTTTATTTTTATTATTTTTTTGAACATTTTTGTCTATTTTATCACCTTTTCTTTGCCATATTTTATTTAAATCAGTTTTATTAAAATTGAAAATAAATAAAATAAAATAACAAAAATTATTTTATAAATTTAAAACTATTTTTTTTTTCTTTTTTATTCTTATTTTTTATTTTTTTATTTATTTTTTTTTTAATTTATTATTTTTTTTTTAATTTTTTTTATTTTGAAAATATTTATTTTTTTAGTTTATTATTTAAACTTTTATTTTGTTTTTAATAAAACTCACCGTTTCCATATTATTTTTAAATATTTAATTGATTTTTTTTTTATTTGTTTTATTCGTTTGCCTTTTTACTACTGCTTTCAATTGATTTATTTTTACATTTTAAGTTGATTTTAATTTTTTCAGTAATTCACTAAAAATTCAAAAAAAAAATACAAAATTATGTTATCAAATCAAAATTTTATACCCGGAAATAAATTCACTTGTTTATGCTAAAAAATATTTCTTAAATCTTCTTATTTTTTTTTAATTTTTGTTTTTTTTTATGAAAATTTTATAAATTTTTCATTTAGTAACTTCGAGCAATTATGTAACTTTTAGCAATTTCTTTATACAAAAAAAAAAATCGAAAAATTAGTATAGAACTAATGAATTTTCCGTTAATTAATTCCAACAAGGTAAAATCTTTTGATTTCTAATTAAAAAGAAAATTCATATTTTCCGTTTGTTTGTTGTCACAATGATTTTCTTTTTGGTTTTTATTTTTTTTTTGATTTTGGTTCTTTAACATGCCCAATATGAATATGAATTAAAAATCTTTTTTGTATGATTTTTTCTTTTTCTTCTTTTTTTTTATTCTGTGATCTGTTCATGTGTGGCAGAGTAGAACAGATTTAAATTTTCTTCTTTTTTTTTTTGTATTTATTTATTTAAATGTAAAACAACAACCCGATCAAAACGTACTAATGGATATCAACCTCAACCGATGCAAACGAAATCTACTTCGATGTTTAAATGTGAAGAAAATTAATTGTGTGCCAGTCGATCACTTATACTTCGTTCGATTCACTGATTGATATTTTATCACAATTGTTGTACAAAAAAAATATACGAAAAAAACAAAAACAAAATACGAATAAATATAATTTTTTTTTTTATTTTATTTTTATTTTCGAAATTTTCAGAAATAAAAACCGTCAATTGTTGGCCACACTAAATCAGCCAACGAACAAACGGACGACATGTACGAGACACAATCCGTGTTACAATAAACAACAATAATGCCTGTTGAGTAAAGTCGGTCGATTTTTACGAAATTTTCATCTTCTTCTCGTTATTGTTGCTATTGTTGTTGTTGTTGTTATTTTTACATTTGTTTTTGTTCATACATTAAGTTATTTATAGCATTTCAAAAAAAACTATCTATACATATACATATGTATGTACGAGTATTGTAGTTCTTTTTCAATATTTTCTTTTTTGTTTTTTTTTTTCAGAAAATTTCAAAATTTTGTTGGTAATGCATACATACATGTGCGAATCTATTTAAAATTTATTTCATTTTTCTTTTTCGGCAATCAGCCCTTTGAAACTGTAAAATGCAATTCTTAGGAGACTTTTTCCACTCAAACTACAATAGTTCAGTCCAATTGGAGCAGACAAAGAGTCCTGCCAAAGTTCCTTTTTCCCTTAAAAACAATTTAGGATCACAAGGTTTTCGTAATAATCTGTAGTTAAGACACTGCAGTATTGACTAATATTCATATTTGACAACTCTGGAGTAGAACTGTCTCGGCAAAATATACTCTGAAATTCGGAAAACCTGATTCCGATTATAATGTCTTGTAAATCATTCAAAGTCGCCGTAGTCTAGCAAGTAGTTTGTTGGCTTAATAGACGTAAAGCCAGGGTTCGAGCCCCAGGCCAGACAGCAAAATAAAATATAAAAAGTTTTTTTTTCGGTGATTTCCCCTCAGCAGATTTCTTGCAAAAACTCTGAGAGTAAATTAAATTGCCATGAAAAGTTTCTCAAAACTCTGTCGTTCGGAGTCGACTTTAAACTGTAGATCCCGCCACTTATGTATAAAATAAACACACACAACATAAGTGGTGAGAGAAACTAGGTCAATAACCCTGACTACTGTATTGCGTGATCAAAAATCCCTTCCACTTTTCACTAATAATACACATTGCAGAAGTCGAAGATATACTCTCTGAAAACCTTTTTTCTGGATGAGAATCTGCTCTATAAGATAGTGTACATGATAAGGGCTTTTCTTTACCACTTTTTCCATTTACACAAAATCCAAATTATCGGTCACTGGAGGAAGCAACTAATTTTTTAATTGATTTTTCAAGCACCAGCAGATAGACTATTTCCGACAAGTCCTTTTTATCTTACAATTAACTTTTAGAACGACTTAATGAAAGAAATTATTCCTTTATAGCTCTGATACAGTGTGAATTGTATATAGATTTTGTTTTGTCATTTACTCAATTACAAAATACATTTTTTATATCATCCTACATACAATATGTTCAGCTATTCGTCATTTTTATAATGTATTCTTCATCGTAAGTGGACAGGGTTTGTACTTGGCCATAATTGGCCATTAAAACCCTTCAGTCAGGATTACGGCCTAGCTTCTTACACCAGTCATGTTGTGTGTGTTAATTTTAAACATGAGTTGGGGGTTCTACAGTTTAAAGTCGACTTCGAACGATAGATTTTTTATATTTTGTGAAACTTTTCATGGCAATTTTATGTCTTTTGCAGAGTTTTAGCCAGAAATCTTCTGAGAGGAAGAAATATTTTTTTTTTCATATTTTCATTTTTATGTCTAACCTGGGGTTTGAACCAGGGCCTTACGTTTACCTACTAGCCTGCGGCGACTGAAAACATATTCAAAATCTTAATTTACTTGATCATTTATATGGAGGTTCTGTATTTTGTCTAAAATCATTTTCAAATGGAAAAAAATGCTTGTAGTGTATAAAATATTCGATGCATAAGAACCTTTTCGAAATTTTATAAAAACAAATCTTTTATTTATTTTTTTATATCTTTAGGTGTTGTTATGTTTCCCTTAGTTTATTCCTAACAAGTATGTCTATAATGATATTTGAAAACTTTTTCGAATACTATCCCTAAGAAATCATAACACAAGCCTTAAGATTCATACGTCCAACCAGCAAACCAGCCAACCAGCCAACCAACCAATCCATCCAAATGTGATGTCCTATCATTATTTTATGTACATGCATGTGTGTATATATGTACAAATGTATAGGGTATTTGAGTTTGAGTTTGTTTTTTTACAGAAACAGTTTTGTCTTTTCTTGTTTTTTTTTTTTTAATAAATTCAATTCCATTCGAAAATCCTATGAAGGACTAAGTATAATATTATGTTTATACCGCCCAGACTAAACCGTGAACCCTCCGATAACTTTCAGGAGAGGAAACTGTCGTGAATAGATAACACCTTGAAGGCAGCAAGTGAAAGGAAATTGTGGGACACGATGCATAAATGGATCTCCTCAGGCATATCGGGTGCATTTAGGGAAAACTTCTCTGGCATCAGTGGGAACGATTCCGAAACAACTTACGGTAGAGCTAATGATTAAGGTACTGCTGGTAAAGTTTTCATGGACTATATAGTCAGTGTATGTGACTTTGACAAGCCCTTGATTGTTTTACCAGACAAAGAGTAACGACGTGGTGCAGTTAGTTTACTTAGCACTCATTACGAGTGGTTCGTTAATAAAGGCTAACACTGGTGAGGGTGTAACTTGTTCCAGGACAAAATTTATAAGACCACCAAGGCAAAGATACATACCCTTCAGTCTGGATTATTGACCTAGTTTCTCACACCACTTATGTTGTGTGTGTTAATTTTATATTTAAGTGGCGGGAACTACAGTTTAAAATCGACTCCGAACGACAGATTTTTTTTTGAGAAACTTTTCATGGCAGTTTTTTTTTACTCTCAGAAGAAGAAATACTTTTTGTATTTTGTTTTGATGTCCGGCCTGGAGCTCGAACACTGGTTTTACGTCTAATAAGCCAACACACTACCTACTGGACAACGGCGACAAAAGATAGCAGTCGGAAAACGGATTACACCAGTGAATACGCTGGCCACTAAGCATTATGTTAGCTCGAGATTGGTTTCACGAGGTCCGTGAACATGTACAAAGTAGTACAATGTTAGGTCCCGGAGCAGCGTGATGTGTGGGGCAATGATTCTGACGATACGGCGTTAAGAGATCGATCAAATGATGAGACTGGCTTCAGACTCTTCAAGCTACTCTGGCTCAGATTTAGCGTTTTATAAAGAAATAAATATAAGAAGGGAATTCCCTTGATAGAGACATTTAGCCTTAAGTGTAAGGACTAGAATGAAGACTCAAGATTCCTTGTACATATTTGCTAAGATTTCTTACAATGAGAGTTTCATCTCTGACATTAGTGGCTTAAAGATGACTGTGTTTGTCTTATTGAATCGATTTCATAGTAATTGGACCTTTCCTTAATCATCCAGCTGCTAAATTAAATGTATGGATTTGGGTCTAAAGCCCTCTATTACAGAGATAATGTGTGTTTAATTTACATTTGAAAAAGAATCACAAACTCGTAACACTCTATATAATGATATATAAATTGTTTTCATTATATGTATGTATGTATGTTTGTTTTGCTGTACAATTGCAAAAATGTATGTCATTTTACATCTTTGTAGAAAATTTCAAAACAACAACATGTTTAGAAAATGTCAAATTAAAAATTTTAAATCTTTTAATAAATTTGTTTTTTTTTTTTTTGATAATGTTTTTTTTAATGTGGCTCGCTCTTAAGCATATATGTATGTATATACAAATTATATTTATATATACTTTTAGTATTTATTAGTATTTATTTTTATTACCAATGAATGCCCTTGTATTTTAGCGGAAGTCTTTTTTGGCGGTTTAAAAATTTTGTTGATTTGAAATTTAAAATTGACTTTTTCTGTGTTTTTGTTGTCGCTGCCATGGAAATATCTTTTAAAGATACATAGTGAAACAAATTGTTGCCAAAATATAAATTTTAAAATATGACGATAATGACTACGAATGAGGTATGAAAATTCGTTAGCGTTAGCGGTGAAAACGAAAAAACAAGAAAAACATAAAAAAGACGAAATGTAAACAAAAATATTTTTCAATTTAGTCACACTGCCAAACACAAAAAAACAAAAATTTCAAATACACCTGTGAGAATGTTATTGCAACAAGAATAATAACAACAACCACTAAATAAAAATCACTTAATCACAATATCATAACGTTAACGTTAACGCCCCAAGATGAATAGACCTATAAATACCTAGACGAAAAGCAGAAAGTGATCACATTATGGCAAACAAATCACTTTTCGAATACATTTAATGTACATAGTATTTCAACCAAATAAAGCATTTTCTTTTTATAGCTGTCAACAGCTCTAATAAGATGTCAAAAATCCAACACGTGGGAAATTATTATATAGGCATTTGGCCGCTAATTTAAATATATAATATTTCGGTTTTATATTATTTTTAAATTGCATTAATAAAAACGAAATTCGTCTTAGCCTATAAGGATTCAACATATTTAATATGTAAATAATACAGAAATTCTGAAGGATTAACGTCAAAATCTATTAATTCTGTTAGAAATCTGTTACAAATCAAAAAATGTTATCACACTTAGATTTTGATAATATGTAGTTCAGTTTTATTAATATCATAATAACAAGTGGTATGTATGTAGCTTTCATATATTAATCCTTTTGCTTTTCTGTTCTTTTGTTTGTTTTTTTCTTTTTTATCAATATTCAGTTTTCATAAAACACACATAAACATATACATAATTATCCTTATGAAAGAGAATTTAAAATTACATTATATTTATTATATACTGGGTTTTCGTTTTGTTTACTTATTTGCTTGTTTTTTTTTATTATTATTTCATATTTTATTAAATGCACTAATAATATGTATCTTTTGGAATACAAATATATTTGAAATATTTGCATTTTGATTTGTATTCAGTTTTCATTTTTCCCTCTTTATAAAATACAATAAAATACGTACACATGTACTATGTATGTATGTATGTATATTGGAAATATAATTTCCTTTTATTTTTTGTTTTTATCTTTTCAATTTGCTTCCTCTTAATTAATTTAATATTATATTTCTTTTAAAATATTGTTTGTTGTTGTGATTTTTGTTTCACTTCATAAATTTACAATTCAGTTTACACTACAGGCTGGTTGTATTTTTTTTTTGGGTTTCTTTTACCTGTTTAGCTGTTGATGTTTACTTTCTTATTATATTACTTTTTCTCCCTATAGTTGTTTAAAAAAAAATCCAAATTAAAATAAAATCTATTTACTTAACAATTTTGAACGGGAAATAAAGAAAAATAATAACAATAACTGATATACGTTTTACTTCTTCTCCATTTAATCGCTGGCAGTCATCATTTAATTTAAAGATATACAAACAATAATTGTAATGAAAATCAAGCATTAAATAAATAATTTACTTAAGAAAAGCCCTAATCAAGATTGCAATCTTTGTTTACGTTGACGCACAAATATTTGATCAATATTGGCAAAGACATCACTTGATTTTCTAGCAGCATCAACACTGAAATGTAAACCTCTCAAGGCGTAATAATCAACCAAAGGTTTGGTTTGTTTATGATACGATTCCAAACGTTTCTTTAAAGCTTCAGCATTGTCATCACTGCGTCTAATCAAAGGTTCACCGGTTACCTATTATGCAAATAATCGAATAAAACGGTAAAAAAGTTTCTCCTGGATAAATAATGTAACAACAAAAACTTACATCATCCTTCATTGATACTTTGGGTGGTGCAAATTCCTCATGATAGGAACGACCACTGCTAGGATGAATTAAACGTCCAGTGATACGTCTCACCAATAAACTATCATCAATAGCAAATTCAATAACTGCATCCAATTCCGATTTTCTTTTGGCCAATAATTCATCCAACTAAAAAATATTTAAATTTGATTTCATTATTCCTTTCTTACTTTAATCAATAATTAGCAGAAGGTTCATGGAATGTACATACTCGTTTCTATAAGCATTTACATTATTTTCGAATGCTATAAATTCGAGCATATGTATGATGGAGGTTCGATTTGATTTAATATATCATTGACTTACCTTCTCAGCTTGTACAACAGTACGTGGAAAGCCATCCAATAAAAAGCCATTCTTACAATCAGGCTTATCCAAATTCTTATCAATCATATTGACAACCAATTCATCCGATACTAATTTGCCTTCATCCATGACTTTCTTTAGTTTGGCTCCCAACTCCGAACCAGAGCTAATTTCAGCACGTAACATATCACCAGTGGATAAATGGCAAACGCAATATTTCTCCTTCAGCAAAGGAGCCTAAAAAGAAAACACAAATTTTTTAGTTTTATTTACAAATTCAAATAATAATGATCCTATAATAAATAAAGATATTTTTTTCAGTATTTATGTAAATATGCAAACTAAGGGCTAATCTTTGACCTTTGGTATGTGGGTTCTAGAAAGAAGCATTCATTTTTATTATTATTTGCAAACATAATCAAATACGAGTATTATCTTCTGATATGGCTAAGAATAGAAATTGCAATAAATTTTAAATTATCTTAAACTAAAGCAAGATTGATGGATTAAATAAAAATTAAAAACGTATGTATGTACGTGACTATCAAAACGAATTATACATGGCAAGCTCTTTAAAAATGCATACTCTATCGATAACTCATTAAAGATAATATTTTTTATATGTCCAAGAAAAGTTACCTCTTCACTAGTGTTCATAACAATGATAATAGATCATTGTTTATTAGAGTATAGTAGTGATAACCGAGAGGGGTCTTCTCTATAATCATATTTAAAACATTGATATTGTTTTGCCTTGAACGGGCCTACAGAGTTTTTGTTTCAGTAAATACATTCATAGGAATGGTAAAACTAATTAAGCTATCAAAAGAATATTACAGATGTACTTTGTAAGGGTTACTATTTTTATAAAAGTATGTGATACACATAACGTCGCCGTGGTCTAGTAGGTAGTGTCTTGGCTTATTAGACGAATCCCAGGTCAGACATCAAAACGAAAAATATTTCTTCGGCGACTTCCTCTCAGCAGATTTCTGGCAAAGACTCTGAGAGTAAAAATTGCCATGAAAAGCTTCTCAAAAATCTGTCGTTCGGAGTCGACTTTAAACTGTAGGTCCCGCCACTCATGTATAAAATTAACGCACACAACATTAGTGGTGTGAGAAGCTTGGTCGTAATCCTGACTGAAGGGTTGTAATGGCCAATTATGTATGTATGTATGTGATACACATACAAACAATTAAAAAAGAAAAACCAATTTATCGACGGTTGCTTTGGGTGCCCAGAGTATTACATAGTGGGTAGTGTACTGTTACTGTCCGGGTTGAGTATTCGTTTCCGACAGGAGAATCTGCACCGTGAGGTTAAGTTATTCTGTTCGTTATATATATATATAATATAATTTGTAATCTATACATAATTAAAGACATACACACCAAATTATGATTTTATAATTAAAAAATAATTTCATTAAAAGTGATTAAATTTTCGGCTGATTGCATAGCGAATGAATTAAAAAGTGAATAAATAAGACACTTTAGAAACAACAAATTTTAAAAAAACAATAACAATTTGATAAGAATACTACCTATATTGAAAATTAAAAATGAAAGGTAAATAACAACTTTTTATCAACAATTTTAAACTTTTCCAAGTATGTATGTAGATTAAAGAAAATTTCAAGGCTAAACAGAGGTATCATCATTTATGGCCACCAGACCACATCTATATTATGTTTATTGCCAAGTGTTTAGCCTTTTGAACACAATACAACATTAAGACAAACATCATTCCACTGTTATTTTGCATAACATCGTGCTGATGTTATTCAATATAGTGGCAGTGGCTGCTACCAAATCAATTTTATTTTACATGAGAATAAATGGGGAAAAACATGTTTGTTATGGAAAAATCTTAAAATAGTATTTTGTCATGTCACAAAAAAAAAGCGGCAAAATGTTTTTTACGACCTTGATCTGACCGACCGTAAAGGAAAAAAAAAACATAAGAGTTCGTAACACATTTGAGGTGCTGCGTACACATATGAACGAACCACTTGTGAATTTAGAGACAAACTTTTTTGGGATAGTGATACACAATAATAATCACTGTATTGTGTACAAAGTTCATGTTTTCATTATTGCCCAGCATTGTGATTGCTGGTTGTGGTATTCAATCAAATTTCCATTGCTAGTTGCCACTATTCCATAAATTTCAATCAACTTTTGTTATGTAATTCCTTTTAATTTTTCACTTTTTTTTCTTTTATTTTGTGTGTGTCTTCCGTTTTAATGGCCTGATAATTGTTCCACATGACGTCTGCATATGTATTTAGCGGTCTGCTTTACTCACTACTGTCTCTTTGGGTCCATGAGTGCATTTAGAAAATGTGATTTTTCTTTTGTTTATTATGATGGAAAACTTTTATATTTTCAGCCAACTACTACTTACTTGAGTTCCTTTGCCGGAACCGGGTGGCCCCAATAGGATGGCATTAATGCCAATTTCTGGTTCATAACGTGACTGTGGAACTGGTTGTACAGCGTTTGGTGCCATTTTCTTTTTCTCAAACTGTTACAAATAAAATCTGCTGGTGTATGTTTTAGCTCTCCCTTATATCGTCGGTTCGCCAAGAAGCGTGAAGAGTTTCAAGAAAACTGAACCCACAGCACAAATTTGTCAAAAAAAAAAAAACAAGAAAAACAAAAACACGCACTTTGCTCACCACTAGAGCCACTCTAAGCAAAGCGGAATGAAACGGTATTTTACTGTGACGTGGTGTGTGAATGTTTCATTATTGTGATAACAGCAACATTGTTACTTGATATTTGTTGTATTTTTCTTAAAGGGGAATGTTTTGGAACTGGAAAACAAACAAAAAATAGAAAACAAATTCTATATTAAATACAACCGTGTTTAATTAAATTGTTATTAAATTTTGTATTTTTAAATTCGATTTTACTTATGACAGTTTTTGTAAAAACATGGGTGTGTGTGTGTGTGTGCCTGAATACGTATGTAATAAAAATTGTTGTTGGCATTATGCATAAGCTATGGTTTGATTGGTGTCGCCCTGGTCTAGTGGTAGTGTGTTGGCTTATTAGACAAAAGGCCCGGGTTCGAATCCCAGGTTCAAACATCAAACGAAAAATATTTCTTCGGCCACTTCCTCTCATCAGATTTTCTGGCAAAGATTCCTGAGAGTAAAAATTGCCATGAAAAGCTTCTCAAAATCTGTCGTTTGGAGTGACTTTAAACTGTAGGTCCCGCCACTCATGTATAAAATTAACGCACACAACATAAGTGGTGTGAGAAGCGAGGTCGTAATCCTGACTGAAGGGTTGTAATGGCCAATTATGTTACGTATGTATGTATGGTTTGATTAAAGACAGATTTAATTAAAAGTACCTTTTCATACGTTTTATTGCGAAAAATCGAGGAGGCGTGGCAGCCTTATTTCATTAAATATAGGGAGTACCAGTTTTCTGTTAGAAACTCGCTGCCAGTAAATCCGTTACAAAAGAAGCAAGCAATAGTTTATCTTCAATTAAACAATCGTACACTGCTCTTCGAAGTACATATTAGCCAATTTACAAATCTTTCAAGGATTTCCTATTTTCCATTATTTGTTAGAAATACTACAATCAGATCGAACCTTAGATTTTGATCGATCCGTATAGACCTTTGTTTAGCCGATCCGTATTATAGCGGCAACGGATCAATATGAACCTGGATGGTAATCTAATGGATCTAATGGAGATTGAATTGTGACGGAGAATACAGAGTTCTACTTTCCTTATTGATTTTAATTTATTCTTTAAAATTAATTTTAAATTTAAAATATTTTCCCTTTGCCTTCAATATCCATATACCCCTCTATATACAAATTACATACAAATTGGCCATCACAACCCTTCAGTCAGGATTACGACCTAGCTTCTCTGTCGTTCGGAGTCGACTTTAAACTGTAGGTCCCGCCACTCATGTATAAAATTAACGCACACAACCATAAGTGGTGTGAGAAGCTAGGTCGTAATATACAAATTAGATTATCGAAAAACTAAATTTAAATATCAATTACACAGACTTTAAACCAGAAGTCCGATTATACTTTTCCTTTTGGTGATCTGGTTTTTTTCTGGTATTCGACCTCAGTTTTCAGGTTGATATCTGCGGCGTCTTAATATTCAGAATCTTTTTTAGATTTTTATAATTGAACTGCTTTTTAAACACAAATTTTAGAGGCTAGGCTATACATAGAATTTAAACATATTTAAAAACGATATTTTACGATATCTACAGATTTCAGACATGCATAAAATGTCTTTGCAATAACGTTTTATTTAATGTGCAATTTGTATTAAAAAAAAAGAACTCGTCAATATACGAGTACATTATACATCATATACAGATAAAGAGGTATCATTTAATTTTATTAAATTTATAAACAAATTTTTGTTGAATTAAAAAATAAAAATTCTTTAAAACATACACAATTTCGTTTTATTATTTTTAACAAAAATAAAAAAAAATTAAAAAAAACTTTTGTTTCACATTTTAATTTTTTAATTGAGTTTAAAAACATTGCAATAAAATATGATCAACTTTTTAGCGACCAATTATAAATTTTGTTTTGTTTACAAAACGTATTTTAATAGTGATTTAAAACTGAATTTAAAATTTTCAAATATTATTTTCCTTTAAATTGCTACACTGTTTATAATAAAATTATTAAATTTTTTTTTTTTTTGGTTTTGGTTTTTCTTTTTTATTAAACTTTTTTAATCACATACTACACACTAACAGGGCGCAAAGTAGTCGTTGTCTGGAAAGGAGATGAGAAGAGTAAAACAACATAGGCAATTAGAAAATTATGATCAGAGTATGGTATAAATAGAAGCAATAACATACCGTTTTGGTTTCAGTTAATTTCATTTTTTCAATTGGTGTTTCCTCTTCAATATTGTGCTGTAAGGCTTCGATATAAGAATTTTGACATTCTTTACAAATGCTTTTAAAGGATAATTCCATCTTTTGATTGGCCATGGACAACATGGAAATCTAAACAAACATAAGAAATAAACAATACAGAATTTAAGTTCAGCTTATAAGTGTAACCACAACTTACATCTTTTTCTATTCTTGGTATATCATTACCAAGATTAATGACTTTTTGTTTATATTCTGGCCAAGAGTTCTCTAAAGATGTTACATGTGATGTAATATTGGCACTGCGATCGAATAGTTCATCCAATTTTGTCTACATTTTTGTATAATAAGAAAAAATTAATGAAAACCTATGGCTAGATAAGTTAACGATATTTACCTTATGTTTGACTAACTCTTCTTGCATTATAGTTGACTTTTGAGTCAATGTATCATTGATAAAACTGGTATTGGACTCCAGTTTATCAATTTTTGCTTGTAGATCGCTTCTTATTGATTTTAGTTCCTCCGTATAGTTGACAGGCAAAGCCATGTTCTTTAAGCCATCACTGAAGTTAGACTGAAATAGATGCAAGTAAGAAAATGTGTTTTAAAATGTATGCTATTGAGGTCAAGGTCATATAAGTTTAAGGTAATTTCATTTACCTTTAAATTTTCAAAAACATGCTGCAAATCAGTTTGTTTTTCGTTAACTGAATTATAATGTTCTTTCATACTTTCCACATCAGTGGCTATAGCTTCGATTTTAGCACCAAAATCAGCCACTATTTTCTCTTCCTTTTCATAGCTCTTTTGAGCCTCCTGTGATGAGCGATACTCGCTAAAGTTTTTCCATAGTTCTTGCAAAGACTGTTGCAATTCGCTGATTTTTAAAGACATGGATGTTTGATTTTTCATCAAACTCTTTGAAGTTTCATGCCATGCTTGCAGGGTATCGGGCAAAATTTGGCTAGCGGCGGAAACTAAAAACAAACCAAACATGCTTTTATGTTTTCATAAAGATTTCATAAATAAAAATCATTTGTTTACCTTGTTCAACTTTCTGTCGATATTCGTATATCTGTTGTTGTAAATTGAAATTTAACCAGTAGGTGAAACCCACAAATATGGACAAGGTAATTACAAATAATAAAATTCCATACAAACGGAACAACATTTGCTTATTGTGGCCACAATGATGAGGTGAATGTTTAATTTTTGGTTGCTGGAAAAAATAAAAGTGGGTTTTCATCATACATCAGATATTCTAAAATCTAATACAAAATTAAATAAAGCCTTACCCAATTGTAATCCTCTTGATCATCTGTTGAGGCATTATTTAAAAGTTTATCTTGTGAATAGACAGCACCACGATTATTGTTACAACGTCTTAAGGCTCCGCTACCAACACAGCCACCGCTAACACCGCTGTTGCCACTACTTTTACTATGACTTTGTGATAAAAGAGCATCCAAATCTCGACGCTTTCTCATCTTTTTAATGCCATAACGTAGTGGCACTGTTACATGATGACTAGAATCCATTCTATACTAATTTTTTGTGTTTTTTTTTATATTTTATTTTATGGTTATTATTATTAATTTAATTTTAAAAATTTAACAACAATTTAACATTGAAATATTTCTCTATGTGATATACTAAACTAGCATTTAATCCTTTTACTGCTATTATGCTTTTATTCCTTTTTGTGAGTTTTTTTTTTTTCTTTTCTCCTTGCTTTGTCTTGCCTACTTCTTTACACTTTACAATGAATTACTGATGTAAAGTTATTTATATTGAAAACATTATTATTGATTTCTTTCATTTAGGTGGTGGTGGTGGTGTAGCAAACAAATGCTTTTAATATTGTTATAACGCTTTTTGCTATTTTGCTTATAAAAAAACGTCTGTCCGTCCGTCGGTTTGTCTACAAACAATAGAATACTTGACTAAACTAAACTAAACTTGAATCGCCTCGCTTTTGGCTCAACCCTTATTAATTGATGTCTCTCTTTCGTTCGACATTTCAGCTTTCGCCATTTCTTTCCATGCATTCGAAGATTATGCGCATTCGAATGGTTTTTTTTTTTTATTTATTTTCATTGTATCTCTCTGTCTGTCTACGTCTAGGTGTCACTCACTAATTTCCCATTCATCTGTTCACGTACTCATTGAAATATGTGCATATTTTCCTGATTTTCATATTCGTTTTGTGTGTTACATTATTATTATACGACGACTGACTTGACTTTTGTAAATTTCCCACTCTATATTTGTGGCTGTGCATGGAACGTACGTACGTACGTACGTACATGCATATGTACATTCATTGTGTCAAATTTGCCATTGAATTGAATAATAATAGTTCCACGACAGCAACAATAACAAAAAAAATTACAAATTTTTTTTTTTTTTTAATTTGATAACAAAACAAGACTAACCTTAAAGCAGTAAAAATACAAGAAACATGTCATTACAATGGATTCATACGTTTTAATTCCATTACAAAATATGTATCCATGTATGTAGAATGAAAAGGTAATGAGATAAAAGTGGCAATTATTGATAATAAAAATTAATACTTTGTTTTTAATAATAATTTCCTCCAGATAGATTAGAATGAGCCATTTAAATGATATAATCCAAAGAGAGTAGTTTTGTTATTCAGATGATACTATGTATGTATGTATGTATGTATATCTATCAGGTTTTTAAATATTTTTTAATATATTAGCTTTAAAAAAGCAAGAGTTGAATTTAAATATTTGATTCAGCTTATAATAAAGTCATACTATAATGATAGCGATAATTTCACCAAGAGGGTTTGTCCGACACAATGTTCGAAAATTTGTATATCATTCGTTAATTGTACACTGCCTAGTACATATAACACACCTTTTATATTTATATCAACTCCAAAATAACATGAAAGCGCCAAATTTTATAAGGAATACTAAATAAATTAACAACTTTCTTTTTGCCTTGATTGTAAGGCGACTGAAGATGGACTAGGCTGGATGCATAATCGCAACCTTTTCTTGGTTAGGTAACAAAAATATATTTTTACTTTTGTCAAAAAACAAAGAAGTCATCAAACAGTGAGTATATAATGTAAAAAATATCACAGCTGATATTTTATTGCTACTAATAGATACATAGCTACATACCTACCTACATACATACTTTAAGTACATATTCGCAACTCTGACTTCTAAAGCCAAACAAATATTGTTTTACCTGCATGATCAGTCACATGATTCTTGCTGCATTTTATATTTTCTCTATGCAATACACAGTTTTTAAAAGATTTTATAAACAATTCTTGTTTTAAAATAAGATCTACATTTGAAATCTTTTAAATTTTAAGCCCTTAGAAATACAAATGCCAAGCTTAACTTAATAATAATAAATATGTATACAGGTAATGTTTCTAAAAATTAAGAATTAAAAAACTTCATTAATATTTAATCTACCATTAAAGATAGTTTGGACATGTACTTTGAAGAACCTATCACGCATAATAACAATTTGCTAACCAGGAACACATTGGAAGGTATTTAAATTTAAAGCATTCTTAGCTTATATGTATATCCTTCAGGACACACCCGAATGCCTATACTTCTAGCTGAAAACAGGATGGCAAATGAAGAAGATGATGATATTATTTACAAAACCATAAATAGAAATACTATTTTAAGTGAATTGCAATTGCTGAAGAAACAATTTCAACAAAGCTCAAAAGAAAATAAGAAAATTTTTAACGATTTTACACAAGAAATCCAAACTCTTAAGAACGAACTATACGAATTCAGTGATAATAGGAATAAAACATTAAAATTTACATTGCCCCCACTGCCATTCACTTCACAGCTCGAATATATGGAATATGAGAAGAAGTTAAGCAAAGATCATAATAAGAAAATGAATTTGGTAAGTTGATTACTACAGCCTTTAACAACAAACATTATTTGGTATTATTAATTTTTAATTTCTTATTTTAGAGATATTTTATTAAGACTCTACTGGCAAATGATTATCGTGCCTTTGTTAAGAAGGCTATTAAAATATTTATACCAGACGAATTGGCCATACACTTTAGTTGGCGTGGTACGAATAGTAAACCAAGTGTACAAACTTTTACATTGATTAGCATTATTAAAGGTATGCTATTAACAAAGATTTCAACTCTTTTTAATACATCATTATGATTAACTTTTATAACAACAACAGATACTACACTTTCAAAATTTATGGAGTGCTCGGAAAAGCAAATTAATAGGATCATACAACAACATTTTCTTCATGCTAATGACAGGCTTAAAAAGAAACTGAAAAAGTCTACATTTTAGGTGAAGTTTTACATAAATAGTTATCGATAACTGTTACATTATCTCATTTTAAAGCAACATTTTATTCCATAAAACAAAACAATTGAAAGAAAAAAAACTGATAAAAATATTCAGCAATGGGTATATATATATATGGAGGCAATGATTAATGATTACTTTCTAAATAACCATCCATAACCGTAATCGTTTGTTATTGAATTGCGTAATGGAAAATCGAATAGAAAACATAAGTCAACATGTACTGCAGATAATTTGTTTGAGATCCATTAGATTAGCAAATAAAATATTTCGAAAAGTTATAAATTTGTTATGCTAAAACTTCTTCTGATGATCAATTCATTTTGATTTACATACGATATTATAATTTTAATGTTTAATCTATTATGTTGTTATTGTATTTAGTTATCAATATCAAATACTAATTTGAAGGTATTAGTATTTGCTTGATATTGTAGAGAAATTTGTGTGACAAAATCGAAATCGAAATTAATTTAATAAAATTAAATTATTCTTAATTCTCTGTTTAAGCTAACGCATATTTACCTTGGATTACATAGTGACTGTGGCAGGGAACCAAAGACCAAAAATTTTGATACTAACATTGGGAATATTCTTTTTTTAACTCTTTTAACTTTTGTACACTCTAATGGTTTATAAACTACTATTTGTTTTATGCTTCTTATGATAATATTTGCTTCGTTCGATTAAGAACACGTTTTACTTCTTTCACATTATCATATGTGGGGGTCACTTAGAAGAGTTTTTATAGCTAAAAATTTTTTTCTAAAAATTATGCTTTATAAACTTTATATGCCTTATAAACTTTATTTATATGCTTTATAAACTCAAAACCTGATTATTAAAAAAACTAATGCAACATATTTGTATATGAATTTATTAATTTTCAAATGCAAGTATTAATTTCATAAAGAAAAAAAAAACACTTTTTTTAATTTATCAATATTAGAAGATTAAAATTGAATTTTTTCTTTAAAATTTTAGAAAAATTTCTTTGCTTTGCAGAACAAACCATTGTTGATTTCTTTATATATAGTATAAAAGAATATATTCTCTTTGTAAACACTTTATTCTTTCGTTTTGCGGTCTTAGTTCTTTATCACGTTATTATTAATAAGTAATTTATTTATAATGATAACAATAGTTGATTTCATTCTCACTTACCCCAACCCATTTGAGACTCGCATACATACATTGGCAGGCACAAATCGTAATAACAGTGTTTATCGAATATATTGAGTGGGAAACAATTGTTTACAGTTGCCAGCAGAGTGTTAGTTTATTCTTGTATTTTTTTTTTTCACATTTCATAAATGTGTCAATTCATTGGATTTATTACTTAATTTGTTTTTCATCTAATCAAATTGAATTTCATTAACAATACATTGATGATTTCTTTAATTTGAAAATGGAGAAATCATTTTGCTAATTGATAAACACCACCAGAATATATTAATTTGTGATCGCGTACTTTACGCTGTAGAAAATCTTTTAAGTCATCTTGTGAGAATTCAATGCCTAAACCGTTCGAGGCAAATAGTTTTAACATTTGATGTATGCGCTCTATGGGTAGTGAATCCAAATTGGTTAGCATACCAACAATATAAGACCAAAATACCTAACAAATCATAGCAAAATAACAATGTTAAGTTTGGTTTTTGATTTAATTTAAAACATAAAATCTTACTTGTAATTCTTCTTCTCGTTGATCGCTAGCACTTGCCATAGCGGATTCATTATCTTCATCTTCGGCAATAATTTCATTTATTGGCAATTTCTCTAGCTGGGACTTAGGTAAATCATCTTCTATAAGTTTAAAAATACCCGGCTGAGATTCAACTAAAATGCCATGAGATTGCCAAAATGCCATTCGCCTTCGTAATACAGAAGGTGGAATTTTAACCAGCGAACTTAAATCATCCAATGACCATTCAGCTGCAAATAAAGACTTTAAAACAAAATTCAACTAAAACACTCTTTCTTACATTTGTTTTGAAAATGATATATAATAACCGCTTGGGTAGGAGCTACTGTCATGTCTAATACTCTGTCGCCCAATTCAATGGAAATGTTAACTTTTCCAGTAACTGTACGCCAATTTAACGTACGATTTCCCTTATATTCCTCATAGGATTTTGTATACTTTTGAAATTCATTAGCAATCTCCTCTGGTAGCTCTACACTTTCTTTGTTGAAAGACGGCCAAAATTGGGCCGATATTATCAAAGACGATATATCAAATTGTTTATCTGAAAATATATAAAACATTAATTATTGTTTATCAATAAGTTAAGTAAGCTTTCGAACACTTACTTTCCACATATTTATAATCACTATGAATGGTAGCGTTAATACGTTTCGAATCGGCAATATCCTTAAGCATAACCTCACAATTGTGCAATAAACTTTCGCCAAATCTCAGTTTCAATAATTCAAGATTTCTTATTTCTTTCTCTGGATTAAATTCCAATTGCGTTAGCAAACGATCTGCTAACAAATTGCGATATTCACTCATAAATAATTCTTTGCTGCCATAAATATCCACAACCATTGATATAATATCAGCAGAACGTGATGTTTTTGCAGATCGCATTTGTAGATGAGATGAATCTAAGCCGAAAGGATCAGGTTGCCAGTTCTCCCAATTGCTAAGTTCATCGTTTATATTACCACCAGCAGCTTCTTTGACGGCATCACCTTTTGCCAATTCCTCTGATAAATCCGTAGGACCTTCTTCAGTAAGACTAGTCACTACACATCTTACGGTATCCGTACGTTTTCTTAGGTATTCTTTTATAGGCGCTGTAACGGTCTCCAATATCACACCGCTATTATCTAAATATCTTATGGCTTTTATAGCAGCCACATAACCCGTTAAGATATCCATAGTATTTACACCGGGATGTAAAATACGGGCCTCCAATGAAGTCTTCAAAGTATTAATGATTTGGCGACGTAAATTTATCTTTTCCATACAAATTTTAAGATCCTCAATGGCGGGTATGGAATCGGGAAAATCTTAATTAAAATGAAAATGTTTAGTAAAATCGTTTGAATACTTTAACAAGCATTACTTACCTATAATAATGCTAAAAAATTGATCTATAACACTAAGAGCAAAATTCTCATAGACATAAAATGTTAATTTAACTTTTAAGCTTTGTATAACATCGGAGTGCTTCGAATCCAACTCGACATCTGTATCCATTTCGTTATCATCGTTTGAATTCGCATGAAATATTTGCATTAACCATTTAATTACAATCTCATCTAACCACTAGAAGATTTTAACAAGAAATTACAATAATTTAGTGAGTCAATATAAAATTAAATAAAATGGCTTGGCTTACCGTTAATAGATTTTTCAAATGTGATCTATCGAATACACCTACGGCAACTATTCTTTATGTGTTCTTTAATGCGTATCTGTACTAAAAACGTCATCGATTGACCAGCAAGACGATCTAATAATTCTAAATCCAACAGTTTTTCATTCACTTCATTTATAGTTTGCAGTAGGGTCAGACACTGACATTTTTCCATTTCTTGATTACATCCCTTACAGGACATACCACTTTCATCTAAATCTTCAGCAGTATCTAATAAAAAAAAATTGAAATTCCTTTTTAAAAAATAATAAATATTTACACGATAAACTTACCTTGGCTACCACTAGTACTTTGATGCAAATTAAAAAATACTCTAAAGGATACACTATAAAACGAAAACACCACATCATTAAAGTGTGTAGGCAGCTGAGATAACAGAGCGGCACGTAAAAGTTCGTTTAATTTCTTCAAAGACTTTATGTTATCCAGTTTCCTAATGGCATCCAAACGTTCCAAGCTAGTTTTAATAAACTGATAATAAGCATCCAAACTTTTTACGGCATTTACAAAATTCGTAAATAACTTATACTGAAGTATGATATCCTCTGACGATTCTCCATCGCGACAAAAGTTTACAATTGGTTGACTTGAATTCATGCATGACCAAAATTTAACTGCAACCTTATTGCGTACAAAGGTGCCAATTTCCATCCATAGAATATCGTAAACATAGTCTAAAGTTGATTCATCTTCACCAGCCAAATCGGGAGAATCCAGCTAGAGAAAGCATTCAAATTAATCGAATACATCACTTTAATATTGATAATATTCAAATACTAACACATTCTTTGAGAATTGGGCAGGTTTCACTAAAATCTGACCACACCATTTCCATTTTCCTGGAAATTGAAATGTTTTTATACAAGTTTTGCCGGGCAGCTGGTAAAAAGTAAACAAATTTTGCAAAAACAAAAAATAAATGTTCCAGTGACAAATATAAATAAAACAGCATGATTCATAAGTCAATTAGTGTAGGTATAACACAGAACAGGGTGCTACATGTTTGTTTTAAGTAAGTTTTCGTAACAAAACGTTCACGTGTATTCCAGATATTTTTTTTTCGTTTTAAATAAATGCGTAGATTTTATGAAGTTATAAAATTCTAATAATTTTTTAATATGTTTAGATATTTAAGTTCACCTTTGCCCTTATAAGGTACTGGTGCCCATATAAAAGGTTGTTTTGTAACCTATTGCCTATTCTTAACGTACAGTAGTTGTTAAGGTTTAAAAAGATCTAATAACTTTTAAATGTATTTTCATAAAAACTAAATATTGCAACTTAGTTTTCACGTACATATTTATTATATCATATTATTATATTTGTTATATTTTCTATAAGTAATGCTTAAAACTAATTGAATAAAATGAAAATTCTGTTTAAAGTTGTAAATTCTTAAAATGATATTGTAGTAAATTTCGAAGTGTTTTTTGTATATACAGTTTAACCAACCAATTGTAGACCAAATAAGCGTTTAGTAAAACATTAAATATAAAAAGAATTTTTTGTATGAAAAAACGAAATTAAAAAAAAAAAATACTATTAAAAATAATGTTTATTCCCCATTTTGCAATATCTTCGCTTTCTGCGTTTCTTTTTTTGGTGTGGTTTTTTGGGCTCATTCTTAGAGGTATCTTTGCATCCCATAGAGTTTTCTGTTGGATATTCTGTTTTAGCAACTGTTTTTTCTGCTAGATTGTCTGTTTGTTGATGTTGAGCATTATCGTCGTCGTTGTCATAAAGATTGACAAATCGTTTTTCATAAATTTTTTGACGATGCTCTCTTTCCAGTATTGGATTTAACATAAAGGCCGCTCGTTGTATTCTCAATTTGAAGCGTTCACGATCACGTGCATACATTTCCCATTCACCTTTGCGTGCAGCGCGATAGGCATAGCTCCAAGTATGCATAACATGTACTGTGGGTTTGGTATTAAAACGTACCTGTTGATTAGAAACATTAAAAATTAATATAAAATGACCTTGACATAACATTCGCATTATGCATTAAAAACAAATTTCAATACAAGTATAAAGTAAGAATACAAATACAAAATTATATGTTAACCGAATATTGATAATTACCTTTTTCTTTTTATCACAGTTCAATTTTGGTGCAGGTTCAATAGGGCACTCATATGAGAAATCAACAACATCATTATCATCGTCATCATCAAAGAAATGTCCATCATCTTCATCCTCATCATCTGGGTAATCGTCTTCATCCTCCTCCTCATCATCATCATCATCATCATCGTTGTCTATGTCTTCGCCCAACAGAAGATTATCATCGTCTTTGTAGGCAAATTCAATTAAACTATCATCGTCGTGGTCATTATCCGCGGCTTTGAAGAATTCTGCCGTGGCAAGAATATTATCCCACAACTCAGAGATGTGATGATGTATGGAACCATTAATGGTGGTGCACATCCTGTATACCTTAGCATCTGCTGAGGGTGGAGGCACTGATAAATTTGCCCAGCAAGAAGAGTTCAAATCTATTTCATTATGAAATATACTACTATTCGGACAATTCCCAGTCGTTGGCTTTCCTGTTGCAGATTTGTATTCGCCTGCGGACGCTGTACTCCCCAAATCAACGGCTATCGTGCAGAATGATGGCTTCGAATATATGATACTATTGACTACTACAGCCTCCATAGGAGGTGTTCCCATCGTTTTGGCATTTGCAGTTGCAGCCGCAACTGCTGCCTTGCTTAAGTCTGCCGCCAATGTAGTCATTTTGGAATTTTTACTCTCTAAAAGCGTGTAATTTTTGGCTATTAATGTATTGGAATCTAATGTCGGCGAAATGTTTCTAGTGTTATTACTGTTGACTCTGTTTAGGTGGCAGGTATTGAGCTGTCTTTGTTTTGTTTGCTGTTGCGGTGTGATCTTGTAACTGGAAATCATATGGCCAATTGTGAATTATGCCAAGTTATTAATCGTGCGTTGTTTCTAGTAGTTTGCAAACGTTGTCTTCTTAAATCAATCGATTGCAGAAAAGGTGTAAAACGTACTCTATAGAAATGACCTTGTTGACCTTTGGGATATTTAAAGTAAGAAATTGAGCGGGTTGAATCGTTTCTAACGTTGGGAGGATGTGAAAAGTCTTTGACGTCGTCTTCAACAATAACTTTTAATTGTTTTAGTGGCAAATGCTTGGAATCTTCAAAAACTTGCAAGGATTCGTTATCATATTGAATTGTTCTCTTCTCTTGTAACACTTTTACAGCTATTTTAATTGTTTCTGTAGTTGTTGCGTTTGTAGCAGTTTTATTATTGTTAAAATTATTAACGTTTCTTTGAATAGTCCCACATACTGACAGCGGGCTGTAATGGCAGCTTAATTGCTCCATGTTGTTTATTCCGATTGCATTGTATTGTTCATCGTAAGTTTTTGCAGCAAATAACATTGGTTTTTTAAAGAAACGGTTTAAAGGAGTCTCGTTCGTGCCTTTCAACCTCTACAATCTACGTAAAATAAATCCTCTCGTCTATGGAAAATTTGATGATGAAAGCAACAATTGAGTGATTGCAATATACTATATACACTTAATTTTTTTTTGTTTCAGATTTTCCTTATGTGTCGTCTTTGTTATCAAAAAAGAAAAAAAAAATACAAAATACAGAATAAATAAAATAAAAACAAAGTCAATTTTATATATAATTTATGAAATACAAAAATTCTCTCTTGTCTCTCTCTCTTTACCCCCTTGGTGAACAAATGCTGATTGACTCGAGTTGAGTTGAGTTCAATACAGTTTTTGTTATTGTTACGTATGGTGTTGATGATTATTTTTAATACCACAAAACACTTACAGATTTTGCACTAGTGTTGGTCTTCCTTGTGACTGTGTAGATATATATATATGTATATGTTAATATTTTAATGCCTGTGTATGCGTAGGGTAATTTTTTCACTTGTATTTTTCTACTTTTTCTTTTCAACTGGTTTTCACGTATCTGGTTGCCTGTTTAATGTCGACGTGATCTTTGTAGGTAATTTTTTTTTCTTACACTTTATTTTGCAAGTAACGTTTATTATTTATTTCTCAAGGACACTTGATAATGTAAGATAAAGAAAGATTCATTTACTAATTATTTTCATAACAATCTTTTTATTACACTCATTTGTTTAACGTTTATATGCTTTAAAAATGTTCACTCTTTGATTTTTTTTAATATTCTTTCTGCGAATTTTTAGAATTGATGATTAATAGAGCTCAAAAATTATATTCTCTTATATACGTACTTCGATGTTCAACTTTTTTTAATACAATAAAAAATTTTGTCATGAGTGCTGCATAAATAATCAGTAGTTGTCCACAAGGAGCAGAGTTGCATTCAGGTATTTTACGAATATCTAGAAGAACAATAACAAAAATAGGAAATTCTACGAATGTAAACAAATAAAACAAGGTGATTCAAAATGTATTTTAATTGCAAAATATTAATAACAATGTGTTTTATATCTAATTAAATAGTATTTGAAACTAAGAGAAACCTTATTTACTACCAACAGATTAAAAAAGATGCATCATAATATTTTTTTATGCATCATATTATATTTAGGAAATTACATTATATTGACGAAAAATTATTTCTGTCCTGCACCCTGTTTGTAATTTTATTTGAACAGGGCGTTTCAAATAACTAATAAAATAACAGGCAATAAATACGACACAGAGTGCATCATGGCGTCGATGCTAGCGGAAATTAAAGTTTGCGCCAATTTGGTTGGAACAATGCAAGCGTTTATAGACAACAGGTAATAAAGAAGTGAGTTTTTATTTGTTTTTACAAAACAAAGAAATATTTAACATAATGTAAGTATATGTATATAGTCGGGTAGTAAATCTTCTCAATATATTCGTTTTTCACTCAAATGATAAAATTTCAGGAAAAACAAAAAGATGCAGCAGATGTTTTTGTAGCCTTGCAGCAGGTAATTATTTACATATGCTATTTACTTAAGTATGTATGTATGTATGTGTGTGGAGAAGACGATAGTAGTACATATTTATAAAGAGTTTAGGTGTGTATAAATATTCAAAAGTGAGTGCATTTTAAATAGTCACCTTAGAATTTTGAATAGTTTTTCTTTGAACCCGTAAATTTTTGTAGAACGTAAATGTAGGATATTAAATATGAATTATGTTTGCATTTCATTAATGAACATACATACATACATATTATGTATATAATCTCAAATGAAATCCATGAAAATTGAGGTTTTGTATACAAGGAAAACCAACTGTTATATCTCTCTACTATTATTGAACCCTAATCTCCCAAGAGATCGGTTGTTAGAGACAAAAAATATGTTTTTTAACTTAATTTGTTTTCGAAGTTTAACAACGCATTAATAATACAGAAGATACTATTACACTTCTCAACAGGACTTAAACTATGCAATAAAAACAATGTGAAACAGTTTATTTTATCAATTTATTTTAACAAAAAAGGTTCAAAGTCTTATGTTTACGAATTTTAAACAAAACTTTAAAATTGCGTTTCTTTGATAATGTTACAAAATATCATCAGGGCCATGCCAACATCCGTCCTTAAGGGGGTTTAAGTTGTACAACAACAATATTTTTTAAATTATTAAGTTTTTAGAAAAAGAAATATATATAATGACATATGTACATGTAACGGTAAATGAAATTATAATCGAATAAAATTAGGATTTGTTTTTTAAAATCTAACCATCGTGCAACAAAAATTATTAAGGAGACGCAGTAAAAATTGATAAAAAAGGTGGTTTAACAGTCCCTTATCTTTTATTTCTATATCATGTACAATATTTAAATTTTACTAATTCATGGGAATTTTTATATTTAAAGAATTTATTCGAAATAATTTCTTATCAACAGAATGTTGAATCTGAAATTTTCTTTGGAAAATTATTAATTTTATTAAAAAAAAAAATCCCCCATCTTTCCTACATCGACAGGACTAATGAGTAGAGTAAAGTAATGATTAAAGTAAAGTACTAAGAATGCCTTTTTGTGATGATGACGTTGAAATATTTTTTTGTAAAGTATATGATGAAGGGTATAAAAGTGATTTTACGAATACACGTAAAAACATGGGGTTTACGATTTGTTATCAGTTTAAATAATTTTGTACATATATTTAATATTTTTTTGCGCAAATTAATAATATTATTCTATTTGATAAGTAAAGTACGAGTTCATCTGAGGCTATCATCAACTCTATGTGCGCGTATGCAAGTTTTTTTTTTTTTTCAAAAGTGTATTCCAAGTAAATATAAATGAACGATTAAATATTATTGTTCTTAATAATTTTATGAAATAATTTACTACTTCTTTATTTATGTATTAAAATTATATTAAACCCTGTTTAAACCAAATCTAGAATTTATTTATTCAAGGCAAAAAAACAAAAAAATATTGTGTAAATTTTTTAAATTTAATTCGTTATTATTAAATGTAAAAAAAAAATATATAAAAAGGGTTGACTGATAAGAGAAAAAAAAACGAATCTTTCATCTTTTGAATTAGCAAAACACAATAACAAAACTAATAACAACTAGAAAAGTTCAATAACTTGACTGATATAATTAACAATATCACTCAACAACAATGCCAATGGTGGTCACTATATAAAATATTATTAGAATTACCAAAAATATCAAAAGATATGTATAAATAATCTATTAGGCGTTTCAACGATAAGAGAAGAACAATACGAAATACACTACCATCACGATGTTGTAAAAGTCGAATAATACTGAAACCCAAATCCTTAATACAAAAGCAGACATTAATCTAGAATTGTATACAATACACTTGAGTTTCATTCTCTTTTTTTGTTTTATTTTTTATGTATTGTAGGTCCCCCAAAGAAATAGAAATCATCGGTAATAATAAGTAACAACAAAAGCAATGCTAAAAACGATTAAAAATGAAACAATTAAAAAAGAAGTATCACCACCAACAGAATTAACAAAAACAAACAATTGACATTAAAGTAATGAACTGTGGTAAAATATACTCTCATACATATTGTATCTATTTTCCTACACGGAGAATAATTATGCTTCTGACATGCACCTTCTATGCCACACTCTGAAAGACATAAAATTCTTACTTACTGAGATAGGAATTGGAAAGAAAGTTTTTTTTTATGAAGTTATGAGTTTTTGTAAAATATTTTGACTAATTAAAAAAAACAATCAATCAATCAATCAATCAAATCTTAAAGAATCTTTTCTGTAGGGAACTCGGTCTTGAACTCCACTTCAGGTTGAATGATGACTGCAGAGTTTTACTGAAGGCTATTGAGGCCATAGCTGGTGGCCCATCTTCGGATTCGGAATCTTACATGATCTTCGTCAAGGCAGTCAGGCTGTTCTTAGGGCCATTGCGTCGGTCTAGTGCAAATCACGTTGAGGACTTTTGGACCAGACCGTATCCATCTATGCTGGGTTCCGGGTCTTAGCGGAATACTGGGCAATGAGACGGCGGATGCCCTCGCTATGTTAGGTTCGCTTTTAGGGGGCGATTTAATAGTTGGTGCTGACCCCCCAGTCTGTCACCTCTTTGGCCCCTTCGATGGATGCGTCAGGGAGGAAGAGCAGAGGCGTCGGGGGAAAGATTCGGGTTGTTCTGTTTCTAGACGTGGCCTACTGTGGACAGTAAGAGAACCGATTGGCTGTTGGGATTGGTTAAGGCCAGCTTAAGGTTGGTTGTCGGTTTTATCTCGGGGCACTGGCAGATTAGGTCGGTGACGGACTATTGCAAGGTATGTTGCGATGAGGAGAAATTAGAGACTATCGAACACCTGCTTTATAATTGCCCAGCCCTTGGTAGGTTGAGGTAGGGCCTTCTTTGAGAACTTGAGTTTTGTATTGAGAGCCGGAATCAACATCGATTCCTCTCTGAGCATACAATAGAAAGTATGAATGCTCATTCTAAATTAAATCGATGTATAAAACTAATAAAAATTGAAACAAAACAATTGAAATACTTGCTGCCATCAATATATTGAATGGGGCGTTATAAAGATAACAGGAAATTTTGCAGATGATAAAGTTAAAACAAAGAAAATTATTTTCTCTTACAAACAAAACAAAACAAAACAACAATATCATCACCACTTACACTCTTTCTCTATACGATTTTCTTTTCTACGATATTTGTGTAAAATAAAGTAATTTCTTTATGATCGTTTTTCTTTTTTTTGTTTTTGTTTTTTTCTTTCTTTCTTACATTTTTTGTATATAGAGTCCAGATTCTGTTGCTTTAATTATGATAATTTTGTTTAGTGTAGATAAGGCTTTTGTTGTTTGTTGGAAAGAAAAAAGAAGGCATCGCATCACAGTGATTTCTGAAACAAAATAATATTAAATATTACACATAGTATGTACATACATATATTATTTTGTTTTCGTTTAATTTTATATTTTTATTTTCAAGTACTATAAACATATACATTCTCACTGTTATATGCGTCGAATTCTAGTTGGTAGAAGAATATTTTTCTCTTCATATTGGGATTTCAATATTAAAATCCATACCATCGTTTACATTTGTTTTGTTTTTACTTTCCATACACCCGTACGAGTATAATATTTAATATTTTATTAAATATGCTACTTATTTATTTATAAATGTTTTAATATTGTTATTATTATTGTGATTATTGTGATCTTTAGAATTATTATTGTATATACATATATGTACATACATATATTTATTATTAAAAAAAAATGTTTCTTTTTAATCTTTTACCCATTGCCTAGTAGAGCCGATATGGTAAAAATTATTAAATGACTGACAAGTCAGTTGCCGTTACCTTATCGCCGAGTTCGTACCTCGCAAAAATAATTAAAATGTTCTAAAAGGAATATTTTAAAAAAAATAATAAATGAAATTAATATAAAAATAGGAAAAAAACGTGCTAACATTTCCAATAAAATAATTATAAAAATTAAAGAATAGAAGTTAACAAAGAAAAAAGTTTTTAAATTAAATTACAACTTAAATCAGCATCTAGCAATTTGAAAAATGTATGTAAAAAAATAATTAAAAAGGAAACAAAATCTAAATATTTTTCTAAATAAAATGTTTCCATTAAAAAAATCTCTTATCATTAAGGGAAAATATATATAAAAATAAAAAAAATATTTAAAATTTGTGTGTAACAAAATATTGGGAAATTGTTTCAAAGTTTAGAATAATTAAAAAACGAAATCGAAAACAATTGTTAATGTTATCAGTAGTGTGTGCCAAGAATATTTTTATAATAAATTAAACGACATGTTTTAATAAAAATTCTGCTTAGCTTTTAAAGTATAATTACAAAATCTATGCTAAGTACTTATACTTCAACTCAAAAAAAAAAAAACAATACAATATGTAAATACATATTTTGTATATAAAAAACCTATAAAAACGTATAAAAATAATAAAAAAAAAAAATAAATATATATACTTACGTGTATAAAATTATAAACTTTTAAGTTATTATATTTTAAACAGTCCTAAAGTTAAAAATAAAAACAAATAATAATAAAAAAAGTTATTAAAATAATTTTATGTACAATAAACAAATTTAATTAAACTAAATTGAAATACAAAAAAAAGAACAAAAAAAATTATAATAAAAAATAACGAAAAATTTAAACAAATTATATAAAATAACTATAAATGAAAAAAAAAACTTAAACAATATTGTTATTTTGTGATATTTTCAACTAAGAAGTGATTCTTATCATACTTTTTAAAATATTTCCAAAAAAAAAAAAAATTGTAAAAGAAATCAAATAGAAAATGAAATTGCTATAAGAAAAAGTAAATTTCAAGAATTAATTGAAATTATAATTTTTAATTTACATAACTATATAATGAAAATTCTTTCTCTTAATTCATATGATATCAAACAATAATTAATTTACAACTATTTGTATCAGAGATCAGCAATGAATTGCTTTTCCGATACTCATAAGTACTCTTGCAATTTTGAGTATGATTGAATCAACAGAATTGAAATTCAACTACTCTGATTCATTCGTATTCGCAACAATATTGATTTATAAGTACATATAAGTAGCAATGAGTATGAGTACAACGTTGACATCAAACCCACAACATTCGAAATATGTTTGATTCATGCGCCTACTCATTCTGATTCATAAATTTAGAAAAATTCGAATGATTCGAATCATTCATCAAAATTTACAGCCTTTGCTATTGTTGCATATACAAACAAAGAAGAAAGGAAAGACAAAGATAGCAAACAAAGCATACACACAATCTTCTTGTGAGTATTGCAGTGCTCGTAAGCGAATCATACTTGTTTTGTGTTTTGTATTTTGTAGAGACGAGTCGAAGTCAATAACATCATGCGTATTGTTAAGTATGAATACGACGAGTACTTCCAACTTTGAGTATGAGTAGTATTAGTATCATATTAAAATAAGTATGAATGCGTATAAGTATCAGAAATTATAAGTATGACTCGAATCTACTCATCGTTTTGAATACTCGTTGTTGATCTCTGTTTTGTATTAATAAAAATATAGAAAGGAGTTTTCATTTGCCTACCATCTGGTTATATAGTATCAAAATCATTGCCATATCCTATTGTGAATCCTCTTTCATTTCGAAATACAAATTTCGAATAGAAATTTATCAAGTTTGTTGTGAATCCTCTTTCATTTCGGATTGTTACTATGACTAGGAATAAAGTTGCAAAACTAGTACTTAAAATAGTTGTACAAGACACTTTACTTTGATCGTTATTCACAATGTTCGAAATACAAATTTCGAATAGAAATTTATCAAGATTGTTGTGAATCCTCTTTCATTTCGGATTGTTACTATGACTAGGAATAAAGTTGCAAAACTATTGCTTAAAATAGTTTACTTTGATCGTTATGCACATTATAGAAATTTATCTAGTTTGCTGGTCCATATATAGGAGAATTATTGGTTCTAAACAGGACCTTACTACCAAAATGACACACTACAAAAGCGTAATTAGCCCTCTAGGTTAAATTCAATACTCATTTATTCGCTTTATTTTGCTTTCTTTTTGTATTTTAATTAATTCAGGGAATTCAAAAAATTATTTTTATTATATTTGCAACATATAAAACACGATTTGATCAAAAAAAAACTTATTTTTTTAAATATCCTTTATTTTAAAACAAATCAAACCCAGAAAAAATTTTTTAAATCAAAAAAATTTTGGGCACTAGAGGGTTCTAACGTATGCTTCATTGGATATGAGATGGATGAGAAATATAACATTAAAATACTTCAGAAGTTTCAAAGGATGTGTCTTATGGTGTAGTGTCTTAAGGCTGTGCGTGGTTGCATCAACCAAAACCAAAAATCGTGTTAGCAGAGTATAATTATGACACTGAATGGATTCTAGTTTGACTCGTATGCCTAACAGGATGCCTAACATATCAATAGCAACTTGGTGAAACGGATCCATGGAACTTGTTGCTGCAATAGAACAGCACTGGGCCTATATATAGAAAAACCAGAAACTAAACTTTGCCTCCGGCTACCAGTCATAATATGCTCTTTCGGGCTGCTTAGACCGGGTGCAATTTGGTAAACTTCACTAGGTTAGGTTAGGTCGTAGTGGTAGCTCTGATATCACAAAGCTCACTTGAGCATGCATGGCGGCCCGTTGTAATGCCACGGGTGAAACGCAGTCCCTGTACTAACCAAGTTCCGCCAAATCAGGGAAAGGAAGAAGTTGATCAGCGCAAGGGCTGCAGGGATTTAAATATCTATACTTACTTACTATCCAAAAAAAATATCCAAACTTACGAAATACTTTTATTTTTTACACCGATTAGTTCTTCTTAAATTCTTCTCTCGTAAAATTGAATTCATTTTGGTAAATAGAATAATTTCTAAACCTCATTATCTCTGACATTCATACACTTTTATGTATTTAAAAACTTTACACAATATGTTTGACGAAATAATTGTATTTTTCTATTGATTACCATCCAATAGAGTTGGACTCTCTGTTATCTCAACAAAAAAAATTTTTTTTTTTGAATTGCATTTAAAATTTTATTTCAAGTGTTTGGCTAATGACTGATAAATAATGTTTTTGGTCTAGGTCAAGAAGCGTTAAATATTTTAATCAACGCACATGATTGAAAACATAACATAGAGAGCCTAATATATGTAAATATGTACATCTGTATGGACATCGATACACGTAATGATTACAATTTCATTGAATTCAGTTCAATAAAGTTTTCCTTTTGAAACAACCAACAACAGAGTATTTAAATCTTCTTCTTCTTCTCCTTCTTGTTTTTGCGATTGATGTTATTGTTCTTCATTCAAGTAATCTTTGGACTCTTGCATTATCTCTATATACTAGACATGTTGTGAACGTATTAGTTAATAAACAATATCAAATGGCGGTTATTTTATTTAGATTTGTTCATTCAATTCAATTGTAGGGGACATATATAGTATGGATGTACATACATATGTACATATGTATATAAGAATGAAAGAAGAAATAAAAAAAAACATGCAGTTTTAGTTGTCAATAATATTTTATTTTCATATACTAGAATTGCAATATTCAAATAATAAGAATAATAATCTGAAAGAAATAAAATAAAACAAAATAAACACACATGCATGCTATAGCACATGCTATAGTTTATGCGATTATTTTGCAATGGAAACTTCCATTTGTATTTAGAAAAATAGAATAAGAACCAGCTTAAAAGAATGGGAAACTGAGTGCTTTAAAAGATGGAATAATCAATCAATCAATTAGTATAAAACATGATACAGATAATCTACATATGTATGTATATACATAGTATGTATGTTTAGTTCAAACAGTAGTACTACTAACTGTTACTTATTGTAAATTTATGAATAATTATTTAATCTCCTAAAGTAAAACACTTTCTAGTTGTTGATTTGGTGATAATGGGAAAATAAAATGATGGATTTTTTTTCTATAACTCATGAACTTTTGACCCCTTTGGTCTAGACAAATTAAATTTCAATTCTGTTAAATAAACCCGCATTAAGCTACAATTTCTATGAAATTTTTATTTCATTATAATGCTTGCATCTTTTCACTTCTGAATTGGTTGTGGTTAACTTTCGACCATTGTTCCACACATTTATTTCCTGCGATGTAAAAAGCGTTTAACTATTACTCCAGACCTCGAAATAAACCCGTTATATGGATACCTATTCAATAAGGAGGGATCGCAAGTGAGGAAACGAGTATTCTGGCTAAGTGTGCTCAATGAATTTCAGTGCTTTAACGGCAAAAGAGAGACTGTGAGTGGAAACCTTACATTGATTATTGTGGAACAAGGACGCAATATGAAGAACTACAAAGATAAGAGAATAAAGCCGGCTTTAGTGGTCTAATGTACGTATTTACTGGACACTTCGCCTTACATGAACGCCACCGCCGTATTGGCAATGGTGGGAAATGATAAATGCAGGCCATGTAATGAAATTTTCCTAACTAAACCTACTGTTTTGTCGCCGTAGTCTAGCAGGTAGTCTGTTGGCTTATTACACTGAAGGTTCAAATCCCAAATCTGACTTAAAAACGAAAATATGAAAATATTTCTTCGGTGACTTTCTCTCAGCAGATTTCTGGCAAAAACTCTGCGAAAAGCTTCTCAAAAACCTGTCGTTAAGAGCCGACTCTAAACAATAGGTCCCGCCACTCATATATAAAATTAACCCACACAACATAAGTGGTGTGAGAAGCTAGGTCGTAATCTTGGCTAAATTATGTACATATGTATGTATGCCTACTGTTTTCCCATTTGTCATAGCCTATGTACTTTTTTTTTTTAAAGAAACCATTTAGAACGAATTAAAGTTTATTAATTTTTAAAATTTTATGGAATATACTGCCTTCTAAGCCTTTAGCTTTCCACAATTTTATTAATTTGAATTTCTTTTTATTTTAATGGAATTAATTTGGAAATGTTAATGGATCTTAACGGATGATAAGTTTTTATTTAACTAAGCAAAATTTACAATAGAGGTGACTTTCTACACCATTCATCAGGCAATACAAAGAAATGTCATTGAACTGAGACGTTTTTCTTCTTTTTTGTTTCTATTCTAAGTCAACATTATCTTTTAGAACATTTATTTATTTTTTCGTTTTTTTCTTTCATTGCTTGTGTCTCCTTATCAATAATATACATCCATTGAAAATCATTAGCAACAATCTTTGGCTTGGTATTATCAGTTTAACATACATACACGCACACACAAACACATACTCTTACTTACAAATTAAAATTGACATTAAAATGGCATAGACATGACGTGGATCTGATGATGGATGGATGATGATTTCTTATTACTTCCGCATGGTTTTGTTAAACTTTTACTTCCTCTTGGTATACACATACGCACACGCACGCACACACACTTCTTTAGTTAAAAGCGAAAAGTGCAATTAATTGATTTTTTTTTTTTTTTACCAAAATTCTAGAGAAATTATTGAGAAACTGAAATTTGTGATAATTCTGCCTCAAATATGGCTTTAAAGCAGCATGAACAAGAGTTAGCCTGTGATAAAAACGAATCTAATGTGCCAACAAAAACAACAACAACAACAGCAGCAATATTAACATCTACAGAGACAGATAATGAACACAACAACAAAGATAACTGCCTAGAACAACAGCAACAATACGATGAGCAGCAATATTACAATAATGAAAAACATAACGGCAAAATAAAACCAGAACATTGTAATGGCGAAAGTACTGCAAATGCTGTTATTAAATACAATCGCAGTGAGAGTAAAAAAACACAAGCAAGTCTCTTTGAATTGGTTTATGAGATAATCGGCGAGAAAGAACAGCGTACAAAAGAAATGGGTACATTGATACGTAAGTACATGTGCTAGGAAAAATAATAACAATAACAATAACAATAACAACAATAATAACAACAATAAGAACGTGATAAATTATTTATGCCAAAACAAAATATGATATTGATAATGTGGGTGTGTGTGTGCATACACCACACATGTTTTCATCCCCACATTTGATGAACTTTTTTTTTTCGTGTATTGTTTTACTACTAAAAATAAAAGTTCATTAAATAAATTTAGAAATAGCCAAAATGAAAAAAAAACAAAAAACATTACAGTGTAGATGAAAACATTTTGAATAAAAAAAGAAAAACGTATGCATATTTATTAAATCAAAATTATAAATTATACAACGTACACAATGTAATAAAAAAAAAGAAATCAGTTTTATGGATACTGCCTTCAAGTTATCACACTCACATATCTATCGTAATACAATAGCATTTTAAATTTTCAAATAAACTCTCTTTGTGATTCAGATCGCCACAAAGGTGCATTAATGGGATTTTTAATTATTTACTTTATAAAATTTTTATTACATTTTTATATAAATTGTCTTTGTTTTATGCAATAAATTAAGTCAATAGCTTCGTTTGCACAAAGTCATTGCCATTTCTTAAAGCATTAAGGTTTTATGATGTTTGGTTAACACCAACACTATGTATCGGATCCGCCATCTAACGTTTTTTTTTTTCAACTAGTGCTTATTTCGTGAATGGCAACACTTAGCATGAGTCTAATTTGACAGTTAATTAGTTTTATCCTTCCGCTGAACAAATATGTTTGTGTATACGCGTTTTCGCTTCGCTAAGTGGGCCTGCGATCGACTTACAGAAGATGCCGACTTTGGCAAAAAAAAAATCAGATGACGCTCATTTTGTTCTTGGCGGGTATGTAAACAATAAAAATTGGCGCATTTGGGGCACAGAAAACCCGTACGTATACATTTAAAAGCCGACGCACCCAAAACGAGTCAATGTTTGATGCGGATAACAACCAACATCATTCAATAACACAATGCATCAATTTATAGGTGGCTGGAATGAATGTGTAATATATCGGGTCCGCCATCTAACGTTTTTTTTTCAACTACTGCTTATTTCTTGAACGGTAACACTTAACTTATGTCTGATTCGACAGATAATTAGTTTTATCCTTCCGCTGAACGAATATCCATCCATCCAATCCGTTTTCGCTTCGCTAAGTGGGCTTGCGATCGACTTACAGAAGATGCCGATTTTGGCAAAAAAAAAAGTCATCTTTTCAGTTGAAGCTCATTTTGATCTTGGCGGGTATGTAAACAAGAAAAATTGTCGCATTTGGGACACAGAAAACCCGCACGCATACATTGAAAAGCCGACGCAAACGAGTCAATGTTTGGTGCGGATTTTGGTCCAGATGCATAATTGGGCAATGGCAATCGTAATCGGGCCGTGTTGAACGAATTTTTGTTAACAAAAATTTGAAGAGGAGGATATTGGCAACATTTGGTTTCAACAGGACGGCGCTACGTGCCACACAGCCGAAGCTACACTCGATGTTTTGCACCCTGTTTTTGAAGATCGCATTATCAGCTGCAGAGCTGATGTCGTTTGGACTCCGCGGAGCTGCGGTTTGACACCGTTGGACTATTATCTGTGGGGTGTAGTGTTACGTCGACAAGCCAGAGACAATTGATGCTTTAAAGGACAATACTCGTGAATCCATTGCTGAAATACAGCTCCGCACAATCGATAATGTGCTTAAAAATTGTGCCGATCGTGTAGGCTACTGCATGGCTAGCCGAGGCAGCCATTTGAATGGAAGTATTTTCCATTATTAACCGGAAAAATTGTACTTTCAAATAAAAAAAGAAATTTTAGAAAAATTCATTATTTTTTTAAAGCATTTTCAAAAAAAAAAAAAGTTATTTGGCGGACCCTTTATTGAATTAACCTGCAAAGTACTTATTCTTCTTTAGTGAGTTATGGGCTTTAATCTGAATTAGGAGCGCCTCCATATTGGTTCTGCCCTTTTCTCCAATTTTCCACACCAAATTTCGTCAGATTGTCTTCAAATTGATGTTTGCATTGGACCCGCGTAAGATAATTTCGCCGGAGCATTTTTAATCATTCGCTCGACATGCCTAAGCTAACGTAAACCAATTTATGAATGAATGAACGATAAGTGATAAATAGGCCTTTAAGTAATAAAAAATAATTAAAATTATTATTGTTATTGTTATATTTATTATTCTTACTATTATTTTTCGCAAAGATACTTTATATTTAATTAAGAAATATTGTAATTCAATTGAATTTACAGTACTGGGTGTGGTGTGCCTATTGTTTATAATGAGTTTAACTGGATTTTTTGTCATGTGGTTTACAGAGTATTACAACAATGCAATGTTAGAGGTAATAAATATATTATCTAATCACTATAATAATAATAATATTAACGATCGTATTTTCATTTTAGAATCTTATATTAGCAAATAATTCCGAAACAGCTAAGGCGTGGATGAATCCTAATCCCAAATATGATACCCTATTAAAAGTGCACATATTCAATTACACAAATATACAAGATTATTTAGAGTACAAGGCTGATAAGATAAAATTGGTTGATATTGGTCCATTGACTTATAAGGAGCACACGACCAAAGTGGATGTCGTTTTCAATGATAATTACACCGTAACATTCCGTGTAAGTATTGTATTATATGTAAATAGGCCTCTTAAATTTATGATTTATTAAATCCCTTTTGTTTTTAGGATCACAGAAGTTATGAATTTTTACCGGATAAGTCGTCTCATCTGGAAAATATTAATGTTGTAGTGCCGAATGTACCTTTTTTGGCAGCATCTTTAACCATTGATGGCATTAAAAGTTTTCTCTCACGCACTTTAACTTTTAATGCCGTCAAACAAACCGGCGAACAACCTTTTAAAAAACTCGTTGCCAAAGATTTCCTATGGGGTTATACGGATAAAATATTGTCTTTAAAGAATTTATTCTCCAGTGGTGGCAATTCCAAATTTGGTTTATTAATGAATGTAAGTAAACCTTTCGATTTCTACAACAAACGTATTTAATTATTAATTTTTTATTAGCGTAATGGCACTAGCGTGGATTCGTTGCAAATCAATACCGGGGAAGATGACATACGTAAGTTTAGCATAATCACACAATTCAATGGCAAACCCTCTTTGGGTTTTTGGACGGACGATGAGTGCAATCGTGTGGACGGTTCGGATCCTTCAATGTTTCCACCGCATATGGTAGAGACACGTGAACCTTTAAACGTATTCTTGCAGGTATTGTGCCGCAAAATACCTTTACAGTTCGAAAAAGAGGTGACCATTTTCAATAACATTGATGCTTTGCGTTATCGCACGCCGCTTAATGTGTTTGCCAATCCCGAAGAGAATCCCAATAATGAGTGCTACTGCCGTAATACACAAACCTGCTTGCCTAGCGGTGTTATTAATGCAACCCGCTGTTATGATAATGCCCCCATCTATCCCTCATTTCCACATTTCTTTTCGGGTGATCCCATTATCTATAAAGATTTTGAGGGCATAGAACCAGATCAGGAATTGCATCAGACGTATGCGGATATACATCCAAGATTTGGTTTTCCTATAAGCGGTGCATCACGCATACAAATTAATCTGGGCTTACACAAGGGCCAATTAGTAAAAGGTAAGTCAATATTAAAAAGTTTATTTTATTTTGTTTGAATTTTTCTTTTTTCGTTTCTCTAAGTGTTAAATTCATTAAAAATAAAAAAAAAAACAAACGAAATCTTTTAACTGATCTAAATTATTTGAAGGCTGTGTCTCGTTTGTCATACTCGTAGTACCTGATTAATTTTCTAAATATTGATTTTGCATTTCAAATTATTTATGAATGAGTTTAGCACACACAACAAGTGTAAATAGTTTATTTGCATTTTGTTTTCTTTTATTTTATTCTCTAAATACGGCAGCGTGTAAGCCCTTAAGCGAATTTCGAAAACATAGACAGACCTTCTAAGGGGAATTATATGTATATGGCATGTTTTTTTTTTTAATTTACATAATTATTTAAACTAAAAATAGTATAGTTTATGGAGATATATACATATGTATGTATTAGGGATGCCAATCGGGAAATCCCGAATCTCGAAATCCCGGGATTTTCGGGATTCACAAAATCCCGAATCCCGGGATTTTTAAAAGCTTGTCCCGGGATTTTTCGGGATTTTCGGGATTGTGAATTCATATGTATTTTGACCCTACAAAAGGTCTTGAAAAAAAATTATATATCACTTGACTTCAGTATTAGCTTCTCAGATAAGGAAAACCCCACTTCCATTGATAAAAAGTTATTTGATGCCATCGAAGAAGGTAAAAGGTCTATAGAAGGAATTAAAAGGTTAACTGATTTAGATACTCAACTGTATTGATCTCAATATTTCATATAAAATTTCAATTAATTATTGGTTAATAAGTTCATAAATTGTTATAATATTGATTAAAACTTCAAATACAACACTTTCATAAGTACGTTCAGTGAGCATATTACATTTTTTCGAACACTTTCCATTTGATGTCATAAGCCAAAACCTTCTTTTGTGCTAACTATCCAATATTATAAAGTTTTATTTCTCATCCTTCTGAGGAAAGACACTTTAGAGTCACAAGTAGTCCCTATTAACCGCAACAGCTCGGCGTTTCGGTTAATCTTTTCCAATGATAAATTGTTTTCCATTTTTTCTAAAAAATATTTAGGCACTAATTTTCGCGATTAAATTAAAAGCAATTTTGTTGAAGCAATCAGCTGTTTGTTTACCAGCTGTCAACCAAATTTTCGTATATGATATGTCTGAACGCTAAAAATATTGTTCTCAATAAACCGAATATTGATTTAATAAAAGTGCATGTCTGAACATAGCATTACATGCAATTACACTGCATTTATACGATCTGTTGATTGTTGTTGTTTAAGTCGCCGTAGTCTAGTACGTAGTGTGTTGCCTTATTAGACGTAAAGCCAGGCTTCGAGACCCAGGCCAAACATCAAAACAAAGTACAAAAAGTATTTCTTCGGCGAATTCCTCTCAGCAGATTTCTGGAAAAAACTCTGAGAATAAATAAAATTAATTAACACACACACACAACATAAGTGGTGTGAGTAACTGAAGGGTTGTAATGACCAATTATGTATGTATGTGTGTAAACGGAATCAATGAAAATGGGGTACCTTTATCTCGAGATGTAAGCCTTTTTCAATTCAGAATGTATTACAAATAAATAAATTATTAGCGAAGCTATAAAAAGAAAGAATCCTTTTTTAAGTCGCGGTGGTTTAGTAGGTTAAAACCTTAGGTCAGATATCAAAACGAAATATGAAAAAATATTTCTTCAACGACTTACTCTCAGCAGATTTCTGGCAAAAATTCTAAGATTAAATAAAATTGGCATGAAAAGTTTCCTAAAAAATCTGTCGTTCGGAGTCAACTTTAAACTGTAGGTCCCGCCACTTACGTATAAAATTAATACACACAACACAAGTGGTGTGAGAAACTAGGTTAATAATCCTGACTGAAGGATTGTAATGTTCAATTATGTCTGTGATTGTTGTTGTTGGTTAAATAGTAATATTTCCAATGATCTCATAGGTGATGTTCACATCACACCACCACGGACGTTTTCTATTGTATGCTATGTTCAAAGCCGACCTAGTCAGTCAAGTTCTTCGTCAGTTAATATCCTCAAGTAACTGTGGATAGTTAGGATCCACATGAAAGCAGGAGAATGGGAGTAACTTTCTTCATATTGTCCCTTATAGTTATGTAATATGCTTCACAATTTATCAATCATGCTTAAGTAAATACTTCCTATATTTTTCATACAACTTTCGGTTCTTTGGGTATAAGTAACGGGTGACCGGTCCGGTTAATTGGCCGCCTAGATCGTGCGATTTAGTGCCTTTAGACTATTATTTTTGGGGCTATGTTAAAGCTCATGCCTATACAGATAAGTCCACTTCAATTGATGCATTGGAAGACAACATTGAAGCATTTAATCGTAAGATACCGGCCGAAATGTTGGAAAGACTATGCCAAAATTGGACTATCGATTCAAATAAAGATTTCTTGAATTTTTCTGAATTTTATGTTTTTTTTTTTGAAAAATTTTCTTATAGCTTTTAAAAAATCACCCTTTCGTTCTACAGTTTTTAGAAAAATTGAAAAGACTATTAAATGGATAGTGGGTTCTGTACATACAGTGGCTCACAGCTTGTTTGCAATAGTCAGTTCAGATTGATTTGTATCTCTTAAAAAAGATAATCATAAAAGATAAATTAGACTACTGTCTGTTTATGGAAATCAAGTTCATTTCGTACGAATTTGATTTTTTTTTTTGTTTGTATTTGCTTTGGTTTTTTATACAAACAAACTACTTTTTTGTGATTTTTTTTTTTTTTCGTAGTAAATTATGTTTGTGATTTATCAAATTCAAAATTAAACATAATATTTGCATAAATAATCTTAACTTACTTAACTACTGTCTGTTTATGGAAATCAAGTTCATTTCATACGAATTTGATTTTTTTTTTATTTTTTTCGTAGTAAATTATGTTTGTGATTTATCAAATTCAAAATGAAACATAATATTTGCATAAATAATCTTAACTTACTTAACTACTGTCTGTTTATGGAAATCAAGTTCATTTCGTACGAATTTGATTTTTTTTTTTTTTCGTAGTAAATTATGTTTGTGATTTATCAAATTCAAAATGAAACATAATATTTGCATAAATAATCTTAACTTACTTAACTACTGTCTGTTTATGGAAATCAAGTTCATTTCATACGAATTTGATTTTTTTTTTTTTTCGTAGTAAATTATGTTTGTGATTTATCAAATTCAAAATGAAACATAATATTTGCATAAATAATCTTAACTTACTTAACTACTGTCTGTTTATGGAAATCAAGTTCATTTCATACGAATTTGATTTTTTTTTTATTTGTATTTGCTTTGGTTTTTTATACAAACAAACTACTTTTTTGTGATTTTTTTTTTTTTTTTTTTTTTTTTTTTTCGTAGTAAATTATGTTTGTGATTTATCAAATTCAAAATGAAACATAATATTTGCATAAATAATCTTAACTTACTTAACTACTGTCTGTTTATGGAAATCAAGTTCATTTCATACGAATTTGATTTTTTTTTTATTTGTATTTGCTTTGGTTTTTTATACAAACAAACTACTTTTTTGTGATTTTTTTTTTTTTTCGTAGTAAATTATGTTTGTGATTTATCAAATTCAAAATGAAACATAATATTTGCATAAATAATCTTAACTTACTTAACTACTGTCTGTTTATGGAAATCAAGTTCATTTCGTACGAATTTGATTTTTTTTTTTTTTTTTTTTTTTTCGTAGTAAATTATGTTTGTGATTTATCAAATTCAAAATGAAACATAATATTTGCATAAATAATCTTAACTTACTTAACTACTGTCTGTTTATGGAAATCAAGTTCATTTCATACGAATTTGATTTTTTATTTTTTTCGTAGTAAATTATGTTTGTGATTTATCAAATTCAAAATGAAACATAATATTTGCATAAATAATCTTAACTTACTTAACTACTGTCTGTTTATGGAAATCAAGTTCATTTCATACGAATTTGATTTTTTTTTTTTTTCGTAGTAAATTATGTTTGTGATTTATCAAATTCAAAATTAAACATAATATTTGCATAAATAATCTTAACTTACTTAACTACTGTCTGTTTATGGAAATCAAGTTCATTTCATACGAATTTGATTTTTTTTTTTTTTCGTAGTAAATTATGTTTGTGATTTATCAAATTCAAAATTAAACATAATATTTGCATAAATAATCTTAACTTACTTAACTACTGTCTGTTTATGGAAATCAAGTTCATTTCATACGAATTTGATTTTTTTTTTTATTTGTATTTGCTTTGGTTTTTTATACAAACAAACTACTTTTTTGTGATTTTTTTTTTTTATTAACTCTAGACGCATTTGTATGTATATTTATAAGCAACAATATTAATTTATATTTTGTTTGTATATTTCCACTAAAAGAAAAAAACATTTTTTTAAATGTTAATTTTTATTGCTTTTAATGTTCAGTGATCTGAATAGTTGATCAATCTTTAAGCAGAGAAAGAAAAAAATAAAAAATAATAGTCTAATCTGCATACAAGATTATTTATTTAATGTTTAATCGTTTAATAAAAAAAAAAACTTACTTGTGCTTAATTTTATTAATTTTTGTATTTTAATTTTACTCGTTTTTGTTTCAAATGGAACATGATATTGATTTTGTGATAAATTAATTTGTATTTCTAATTTGTTTTTATTTTTTTAAATTTTTTTTATTACAGATAAACTAAAACGTCTTGATCATGGCATGATTTTACCTTTAATATGGATTGAAATCACTTCAGGCGATTTTACCGATGAGGTTATAGACACTCTGTATGCGAGTACGTTTGGTCTTAATCTAATACAGTACTCCCTTAAATATGGCACACTGTTAATGTGTCTGGTTACGTTTGGCTTGATTGTGGCCGGTTTTTATTATTTAGCCCGTAAACGTGAGGAGTATCTGATGCAAGATGAGAAAGTCTTAAGTGCTGAGTTGCGTGCATTACACAGTATACACATGTCAACGGCCAGTTTGTCACAAATGCAATCGTGATTTGACAAAAAAAAAACCCACAAAAAAAATAACTAGAAACACAAAGAAAGACACAACAAATATTTTACAAACAATACAATTTAAAACATTCAACATAAAAAAAACCAAAAACAAACAAACAAAAACAAAAATGCCATACAAATTTTAGCAAATAATTAAGAAAAACCAAAAACAAAAGCAAATAAATAATAGGAATTTCAAATATGTACATATAATTGTATATATGTATGTACATACATATGTAATTTTACATACAATTAAGTTGGCTTTTCTGGTAAAAAAAAAAATAATAAAAAGATTCTCGTAATATTTGCATTATCAAAACTCTGTTAAGTTTTACTTTAATAAAGCCATTCTAATATATTTGTATGTAGTACATACATACACGATATATCGACGTCTCCATTCTATAACGTTATAAGTGTGCTATGTTCTCTAACTTAAATATTGTCAAAATTTGATTAAAATGCACCCATCCATTCCGAAGTTATAGGGGAAAAACGTACTCAAAACACACTTTTTCGACTTTGAATGTTATAGAACGGAGGCGTCGATATGTACTATAAGAATATCAATGTAGTTTTTAATTTAGACTTTAAGTAGAAAGAATATTGAATCTGCATTGTCATGCTGATTAGATTACTATTATTATTACATATTTTTGTTGTAATAAGATAGATTTGTTTTTCCAATCATTTCTACTTACAAATATTATTTTGAACATTCTCGTTTATAGATATGTAGGTACCTATATATTTTTTGATACTAATTTTGTATATGAAATGTTAAGAAAAATTAATGCCATTTTATTTTTTTTATACATACTTATACAATAAATAAAAATAAAATATTTAAAAAAAAAAACAATGTATACAATTTATTATAATTACTAGAGTATTTCTGGAAATAAGTTTTGAAATAATTTAAATTTTGATAACTCTACAGGCATAATACATACATAATTGGTCAATACAACCCTTCAGTCAGGATTATTGATCTAGTTTCTGACACTACTTATGTTGTGTGTGTTAATTTTATAGATGAGTGGCGGGACCTACAGTTTAAAGTCGATTCCGAACGATAGATTTTTGAGAAATTTTTCATGGCAATTTTATTTACTCTCAGAGTTTTTGCCAGAAATCTGCTGAGAGGAAATCACCGAATAAATATTTTTTGTATTTTGTTTTGATGTCTGGCCTGGGACTCGAACCCTGACTTTACGTCTAATAAACCAGCACACCACCTACTAGACCACGGCGAGTTCAGGATTGTTTACTATCGATACAAAGGGTCTCAGAATAGTCATTATATATTTAGGTTAGGTCGTAATGGTAGCTCTGATATCACAAAGTCCGTTGTGACATTATATATTTAGCAAAAAGGAAAATCAATTGTTTTAAAAACGTAATGTGTAGTGACAGAGAATAATCCATTATTTTTTCAAAACTTGATTTTTTATCTAGTATGGTATGATAGGCATATTGGAAAACTTGGGCCTGTTCGTAAATGCATTACTGCGCTGCATAATATGACACTGCTAATCACATATTGCTGATGCTTCTTTTTGCTGATTTATTTGTTAGCATTTACGAACGAACAAATACTGCAGAAATGGAAAAATGCTTAATAAATTTAATTTTTGAATTGGACGATAAAACAAATGACAAAATGTCGTTAAATGCACAAAAAAGAAGACATTTAAGGAAGAAAAATAGAAACTTTCTATTAAAACTTTCATTCTCTCTCTCTCTCTCTCTCTCTCTCTCTCTCTCTCTCTCACTAATTCAATGCATCAGCCATTTTTATGATTAGTGTTTTATGTTTATTTGCGCATAATATGATTTAATGTTACATTTACGAACATTTGACAGCTGCAATGCTGCCAATGTTTGCATTTACGAACATAATCCGTATAATATGCAGCGCAGTAATGCATTTACGAACAGGCCCCTTTTCTTACCTAAAAATCAATTTTGCACTGGTTGTCGATCGGTTAAGAAAGAATTCTCCACTTTATTTACTAACCTCATCTCTAGATCGACTAATAGATTTATCTTATTTGACAGACTTTATGCGTTAGTCGATTCGTCAGAAATATCGCTTAAAAAAAGAACTGTCATCGGATTACACCATGATTTCTGATGAGGCCGTATATACATAAAAATCAATCCAGTTACAACTCTTACACTTAACCTATAGCAATATTAAGAGAAACAGTAGTTGAATCAAGATAAACCAAGTCCAGCAAAGATTTTCTGGCAGCTATATGTACGTCAACGCCATACCACAAAGTTCTGGAACCTGAGCTATGACGAAATCTTAGGTATAGAAATGCCAGAGGACACATACCTCGTGGGATACGCGGATGATATAGTGTCAGTCATTTCAGCGCGCGACATTGAGGATGCCAGGAGAAAACTGAATCGAGTCATGATAAGGACTCAGATATGGCTTGAGGATCATGGTCTAGAGCTCGCAAAGAACAAGACTGAGGTCATATTGATGACAATGGCTCGCATCCCACTCGAGATTGGTATGCAGATAGGTGATGTATCACTGGTCACAAAAAGGGCAGTTAGATATCTGGGCATAAGACTCGACTGCAGACTTAATTATTGGGCCCAAATACAGCATGCAGCTACCAAGGCAGCAAAACTAACGGGCATGCTAAGCAGGATAATGGCAAATATTGGCGGACCAACACAAGCCAAACGAAAATTGATTATGGCGGCGACGAACTCGATATTGCTGTACGGAAGCGAGATATGGGGAGATGCGCTGGAGATTAAATCTAAGCGAAAAATATTAGCAGCGGTGCAGCGAACAGCGGCATTAAGAGTTGCCTCGGCCTACCGCACAGTATCGGGCGCCGCAGTCCTAGTGATCGCCGGTGAGATACCTATTGACCTGCAGGCATTTGAGCGAAGAAAATCTTGGAGAATGAAGAGGGAAAATCTTCCCATTAGTAGCGTAGATCTCAGATCTCAAACACTACGGCGATGGCAAAGTAGATGGAACGAGGAAACATGCGGAAGATGGACCTATAAACTTATCCCATCTATAGAGGCATGGATACGGAGAACCTTTGGGGAAACTAACTATTTTCTGACCCAGTTTCTCTCTGGTCATGGTTATTTCCGAAAATACCTGTACCGTATGGGCAAGGTGACTAATCCTAGCTGTATTTATTGCGAGGAAATGATTGACGACGTTGAACATACATTCTTCCATTGCATTAAATGGCAAGACGAGAAGAACATGTTGATGGAACAAATTGGTGAATTTACACCCGACACCATTGTGAACGCAATGCTCGAAAGTGAGATAAAATGGAACGCTGTGAGAAGATACGTTGAATATGTACTCCGCAGAAAGAAGTTCGACCTTGATGCAATACAACGGAATGATACATGAGAAGACGAGCCAATAGCATGAAGCTGGCTTCAAATATGGCGTACCCAGACGTGGGAGAGTAGAAAACGGTCCTTAACTGGACGCCGTTCTGGGCCCTTCCCGAAGTAATGCAGATAGCCGTCCCGGGAAGGGAGTATCCCCAGAAGGAGGAGGGATTGTTTTAGTGGAAGCACCACTCGACGCAGCTGATGACGATCACTGTAAGTGCGAAGGCATTTTGAACCCTACCTCACACGCCAAAAAAAAAAAAAAAAAAAAAAAAAATACCACAAAGTTCAATAAGGCTTAGTCCACTGGCATTTATTCGCCGATACTAGTCATATTTTTGCCAACAACACGTTTTCGTGTTGTTAAGTATGAATATGATGAGTACAGTCGAACTTCAATAATTTGAACTTCTATTACTTGAAGTCTCTATAAATTGAAACACATCTCGTGGCAACAGCATCTAGATCATTTGTAAATTTACTTCCCGAAGTTGAAGTTTTTTTCTGGATAATGGTGATTCAATTTATAGAAGTTCGACTGTATTTCAAACTTTGAATGTGAGTAGAGATTTCATGATATTATAATAAGTATGAATGCGTATGGAAGTCGCCGTAGTCTAGTAGTTAGTGTGTTGGCGTATTAGACGTAAAGCCAGGGTTCGAGCCCCAGGCCAGATTTCCTCTCAGCAGATTTCTGGCAAAAACTCTGAGAGTAAATAAAATCTGTCATGAAAAGTTTCTCAAAAAAATCTGTCATTCGGAGTCGACTTTAAACTATAGGTCCAGCCACTTATGTATAAAATTAACACACACAACAAAAGTGGTGTGAGAAACTAGGTCAATAATCTTGACTGAAGGGTTGTAATGACCAATTCCGTATGTATGAATGCGTATGAGTATCAAAAATTATGAGATTGATTCGATTCTACTCATCTTTTTGAATACCCATTGCTGATCTCTGGTATGGGTATCCGCTTTACTGGTGGTTATTTTTGACAGGCTCTCATAAAATGCCAAAGTAAACCATGTTCCAATTAGTAATCTATTATTTTTTCGACTTTATCCTCTGATTGTTTGATAATTGATTTCACACGTATTCGGCTCTATAAGAAGTGCTGCGTTTTCTGTCGCTTATTGAAATGTTTCTCATTCCTTAGAGAATTAGTTGACTGTGAATAATTAATTAAATAAAAAAAGAAGCGTTTTATTTATATTTTGAAAGTTTTGTTGTTTTTTTTCATAACAGCCAATGACTTTTTATTTTTCTTTCTTTTTTTTTCAAATTAAAAAAAAAAAACAAAATAACTACAAACTAAAATGTGCATCCTTTTGGTATTTTACAGAAAAATTTTTTTAGTTTTTTTTTTTCAGAAATGATTCAATATAATGCATAACTACGAATAAGGATTAATACAAAAACAATTTACAAATACAATAGGTATACAAGTAAGTACAAAAATATATACAAAATTCCATATGAAAGCCTTTCTACAATTTATAATACGTGTTCATATCAATCGTATGCAACTGCAAAGTTGATAACTGGCCATACAGGCAACCAGCGTCCAAGGAGGTTAGGCTGATTGCCAGTAAGTATTGAGTATTGAGGTTTTTGGAAATGGCTTTCAATGAATTTTCATCACAATAATTGTAGGTTGATTGTATGGTTAGACGATTTAGATTTTGATGCCACGAGCATTGGCTTCATCCTTGTATTTGTTGTAGTAGATGTTTTCGGGATCGTATTTCTGTTGCAATTCCTTCCATTCCTCGGGTTTTTTCTCAATGATGAAACGGATAACTTTGTCGGAATTTTCCTTTTGTTTCTCGCTGCACTTATTGCATTCGGTTTGGAGGGCATCGGGCAAAGTCTTTTTCAATTCACGACCGTCAGGAGTACATTTGCCTTTATCCATTAAACACTTGTAGTAGTTGTCGAATAAGCGATCTGATTTCAAAATTTCATCGATATCGATGTTATCGAATTTGGTGGTGTATTTATCATCGGCACTAACGGCAGCGATGGCCATGAAGGCGACAATAACAATGGCGAGTTTCATTTTCAGTTTTTTTTTTCTACAACAAAAGCAAACACTATTATTATTACAAAAATTACAAAGAAATTAAAAAAAACAAAAATCAATTCAATATTGCAAAATCATTGCATTACAACGTCAATAATAAATTGAAAAACAATAAAAAAAAAATAAAAAATAAAATAAAATTAAGAAAACTAGTTATTATTTGCTACACCACTAGACATTATCAATGTTTCGTAAAACACATTTAAATTTCTTTACAATTTTCAATATTTTTTTATTATTATTTTTAAATATTTTTTCAAAACGCATCTTAAATTTTTTTTTTAGTTTTTTCTTTATTTTTTTTTAAAAATTTTTTTATTTTATTATAAAGGGATTATTAAATACACGATTTATTTTTGATTTAATTTATTTTTTTTTATATTCTTTTATTGAATTGAACAGACACTTACGAAGTTTGTTTGAAACCAAGACAAGTTGTGTTCAGTTGAAAGCTGTAGACAAACGACTAACTTCCAAAGTGAATCCACTAAACTATTTATATTATTGAGCTGAGCCGGTTATGGCCTCATGTTTTAACCAAAATTACATATTAACGTACATACTATACTCAGCACAGCTCACTGCAACCACACTCCGTTAAGTTTAGCTTAACGCCATAGCTCAGCTTAATTTTGCTCGGCTCTGCTCTGCTCTGCTCATTTTGATTTTTTGTATTTGTAAAGATGTGAGCATTTGTCTGTTTTTGTTTTATTTTTTTTCTGTTGCTTTTTAACTTGAAGTACTCGTAAAACGTTATTGACGTGTATTGGATACACATAACGAATACAACAATAACAAAAGCAACAACAATTCAAAGTACAACGTTACGTAGTTTGTGTGATTTTTTTTTACCGATTTTTCTGTATTTCGATCAATTCAAACAAAATGTGATCTCTGCGACCCAATGTTGGTACAAATCTACACACATACTATATGTATGTATGTATGTACGTGCATCAGTGTAAAAAAAAACTATGTGTATTTACCAATAACATCTACAAGGTTTGATAAGTCCATGAACCCGTATTAATTTCATATAAAATCGAATAAAAACGCTTGAAATAACCGCAATCGAACGATTAAAAAGTTTTACCCTTTAGAGTAGCCTTTGATAATCCGTTTGCTGGGCACCGGTTTTTCAGAGAAAAAAAAGGGTGAAGGGGTTAAAAGGGCGTTGTGTTTGAGGTGGCTTGGATGCGAAACTAAAATGGTGGACTAAAGTGAGATATGAGAATACTTTACTTCCTTAAAGTATATATGATAACTTTCTTAGTCTCTAAGAACATAGCCATGCCATGTGACAGCCAGGTCGCTAACCAAAAGCTCGGCTCGTATAAGGTTAAATCGAGAATAGTATGAAATTGTCTGGGAAGATAAAATAGGGTTCTTCTTTTTCGTTTTTTTTTTATCGAACGTTCCCGGCCTCATACTAACCCATCCCATTGCGTAGGGACACACGTTTACAATACAGTCCGGACTGTAGCGGGTAAGGGAAAAGTAATGGCAACGAGAACTTAATCACAAACTGAATAAAGTAACAATAAACCGGAACTACCTAAGACAAGAACGAGAATACATTTTCATATAATAATTTAGAAATTAATCCCAGCATATAAGCTAAGCTCTAAGTTAAAATCATTACATAATCTACGAAAACAAAATTACATCCATAGTTCGTTTTATAAAAATCTAAAGAAAGAAAAGAATACTGGAATACTGAAATTCAGGTTACAAAACAAAACTCCGAATCAATATCCTCTTCACATACATACATAATTGGCCATTACAACCCTTCAGTCAGGATTACGACCTTGTTTCTCACACCACTTATGTTGTGTGCGTTAATTTTATACCTTATTGGCGGGACCTACAGTTTAAAGTCGACTCCGAACGACAGATTTTTGAGAAGATTTTCATGGCAAATTTTTTTTTTTACTCTCAGAGTCTTTGCCAGAAATCTGCTGAGAGGAAGTCGCCGAAGAAATATTTTTTCGTTTTGATGTCTGACCTGAGATTCGAACCCCGGTCTTTTGTCTAATAAGCCAATATCCTCTTCAACCAGATTAAAAACAAAACAAACCCCTAAAACAGCCCTTCCACGTTCTAAAGTTGGAAGTTTTATTATCAAACCTAATCTAGCCTCATATGACGGAAACCCATTGGCATAATCCTATCCTAAGCCACGTAAGCAGTATAATAAAAACTGCCTCTGCACAGACTCTATTGAATTACTATGACAACGATAGTATGGATTCCAAATAATAGACGCATACTCCAAAATAGGTCTAACAAGTGAAATGTATAGCAGTCTTGTCACATAAGGATCAATGAATTCCCAAGCCCATCTTTTCACAAAACCAAGAACAGCCCGAGCCTTGCCAATCATCATACTAATATGATCAATAAAAGACAATTTCATATCCAATAATACTCCCAAATTCCAGGACATTTAAGAATTCACAGCCAAGAGAAGACAGATGAGATTGCAAGACTGGCAACTTCTGCATAGCTGAGAAGTGCCAACACCTTTCCATGGGATGGGAAGAGAAATGTTTTTTAGGCTATATGCGATAAAATTTAAAATGGAGAAAGGCTGGTCTCTTCTTAAATAAGTAAAAGAATTTGTTATATAATGAATGAATGGTGAGGTAGTCCGATAAACCTGTTAATTAATTAAAAAGTGAAATTATTTTAATATGTATTCACATTTGAAAGACCTGTTTTTTGTCTCTTTTTATTATTATTATTATTTTCATTTTCGGTGCCAGGGACTTTGCAATGCATTATACAAAAATACTGCATAAGACTATAAACAGTTTGCTTGATCGGTTTGTCAGAGCTGCTAAATGACTAACTCTAACCATTTAACAAAGTGACTTACTTACTTACTTACGTAGTTAATAAATAAACAACAACGGACGGACACATTGAAAACAGTGTGACTTTTTTCGAATTAAAATTCGAATTTGAGTTCAATAATAATAAACAAATTATTATTAATTTTTAAAGTTTTCGATACACTCAATTAAAGAATAAAATTAAAACTTTTTAAAAGAAATTCAATAAAAAAATAAACAAAGAAAAATAATAATACAACAATTATACGAAAAAAACAAAAAAACTAAAATTATTGCAAAATCCTAAACATATTAAAAATTTGATTTGATTTGATCTTTTTTTTTATTTCGTTTTGTTTTGTTTGTTTTGTAGTTGTTTAATAAATTATTTGTTTAAAAACACATTTGAGGTGAAGGATTTGTAAACAAGACAAAAATTACATAAATATACGAAAATACATACATACATACAAACAATATATTGATAAAATGAGGGTATTACAAACATTTTATAAACAAATATACTCGTACATACATACATACATACGTACGTACATATATACGTAAATAATGTATAAATAAGTTTTTTTTCTGGGTTTTTATTGAAATCAAGCCAATAATAATATTTCATTTTAAATTTATTAAACTACTTCTCTTAATTTTTCCTTTTTTTTTTTTGTTTCTCGGTCAAAAAACTGTTTGTCCCAAAAGCCTCCAGCTGTTCTCCAGCTCTTTGTTAAATTTTAAAATACTTTTGGTGGCAATTATTACTCCCAACGTTCTTGCCGTTGAAGAAATAATTTTTTTTTAAATTTTCATATTTTTTGTCAATTCATCTAAGCTACAATATGATTGTGAAGTCTAATCCAAATATATATTATAAATCTGTCTGTAAGTCTGTTGTTTGTTAGCCAATCACGTCTGAACGCCTGGACCGATTTTTTTGAAATTTGGGGTATAGATCAGACGTTTGTCGGTGCAGGTTATAGGCTATAAAACTTTTTAAAATTTTGACCAAAAAGGGAGAAAAAATGGTAATAGGTGCTTTTTTACGATTTAGCTTGGTTAAGTTTCCGTTTCTAAAGTAGAACCAAAAGGGATCCAAAAAGGGGGAAAGGGGCTGAAAACAGGCAAATTGAGTGCAGGTTATCCTAATCCTAATATATAATATAAATCTTCCTGTAAGTATGTTTTTTGTTTGTTTGTTAGCCAATCACGTCTGAACATCTAGACCATTTTCCTGAAAATGGGAGAAAAAATGGGCAAAAATTAATACTTTAATGTATAAATGATGTAATGTATGTGTTTTAAAGGTATTTTTTTACGATTTAGCTTGGTTAAGTTTCCCAAATAGCTATTGGAGGTGTTCTGTTGAAAAAGTTGGACCAAAAGGGGTCGAAAAAGGGGAAAAGGGGCGAAAAAACGGGCAAATTGCATGCATTTATATTTAGGATTAGAGTATTCAAAAAACTGAGTCCTTTGATAAACCGGTTTCCGAATAATTTGAAAAATTACATTTTTTAAGAAGCCGGTTTCGAAACTAGATTTTTATTTATTGTTATTTTTATAACCCGCGCAACGCCGGGTACTATCTGCTAGTAACCTATAATGTATGTATAGGATAATTAGGCCTCTATAACTATTAACGAATACTCTCCAACGCTTTTATCAGGTTCAGGATCTAGCTTCTCCGGCCATCCATATTGTGTGTGTTAATTTTTATCCACAAGTGTCGTGAATCTACAAATCACGGAAATATATTTTTTTATTCAGACTAAAACTGAATGAAATAACAATTATTACCACTACACCTAATACGGTAAAAAAAAAACACTTTCATTGTTTCTATCCTTCGCACTATGTGTACTGGCTTCTCTGGCTCATTCCCATTCGACTACAACTATAAAAATAGTTTGTTTTTACCAGGACTTAAACTTATCTAAACGGAATCAATAAGTCACTGTAGTCTAGTTGGTAGTGTGTAGATTTATTAGACGTGAGGCCAGGGTTCAAATTTCAGTTCAGACTTTTCCACCAAATGAAATGAAATTCTTGGCAGATTTCTGGCAAAAACTCTGAGAGTAAATAAAATTGCTATGCCCAAAAATCTGTCGTTCGGAGTCGACTTTGAACCGTAGGTCCCGCCACTTAAGTATAAAATTAACACACACACAACATAAGTGTTGTGAGAAACTAGGTCGTGATCCTAACTGAAGACCAATTATGTATGTATGTAAACGGAATCAATGAAAATAGGGTACCTATATCTCGAGAAGTAAGCCTTTATCAATTCAAAATGTATCACAAATAAATAAATTATTAGCGAAACTATTAAATGAAGTCGCCGTGGTCTAGTAGGTAGTGTGTTGGCTTATTAGACGTAAAGCCAGGGTTCGAGTCCCAGGTCAGACATCAAAACAAAATACAAAAAGTATTTTTTCGGTGATTTCCTCTCAGCAGATTTCTGGCAAAAACTCTGAGAGTAAATAAAATTGCCCTGAAAAGTTTCTCATAAAATCTGTCGTTCGGAGTCGACTTTAAACTGTAGGTCCCGCTACTCATGTATAAAATTAACACACACAACATAAGTGGTGTGAGAAACTAGGTCGTAATCCTGACTGAAGAGTTGTAATGGCCAATTATGTATGTGTATGTATGTAAACGGAAACAATGAAAATAGGGTACCTATATCTCAATTCAAAATGTATCACAAATAAATAAATTATTAGCGAAACTATAAAATGAAAGAATCCTTTTTTAAGTCGCCGTAGTTTAGTAGGTAGTGTGTTGGTTTATTAGACTAAAGGCCCGAGTTCAAACTTCAGGTCGGACATCAAAACGAAATATGAAAAAATATTTCTTCGGCGACTTACTCTCAGCAGATTTCTGGCAAAAACTCTACCAAAAGAAATGAAATTGCCATGAAAAGTTTCTTAAAAAATCTGTCGATCGGAGGCAACTTTAAACTGTATGTCCCGCCAAACATGTAATCCTGACTGAAGGATTGTAATGGCCAATTATATTACGTATGTATACTTTTACACAGACAGCACTTCAAAAGTCATCATTTATTATAAACAGAATGGATTTTTTCCCTCAATTAATAAAAATACATAAGTACATACATATGTATGTATTCATCTAATTACAATCTAATTTCTAATGTTGCCCTTTTCATTATTCTTAATTAATTTGCGTTAGAAACAATTAATGAATAATAATAATAAAATAAATAATTCATAATAGTTTTGAAAGTGTTATTTATGAGATTTGATGAGATTTACATTGAATGGAAGAATGATAATGACAATGGCGGTTACGCTTACGGTTGCGGTTGCGGTTATGGAGACTTTTATGATCATGTTGATCATGATCATGTGTATGATGATAGTCATTCATAATTGTAATTAATGTTAATACTGTTGCCAAGTTTTGTAATTTTAATTAAATATTTATGATTTAATTAAGCATTTCATTTATTATAAATCATACAATTTCAGATCACAAAAAAAAAAAAATGAAGAAGAAAAAGGAAAAAGTTTTAGAATTTATTTTCAATTTTTATTTTTTATATTTTTTGTTTTAATCATTTTTATAATTAAAACTATAAACGTACGTCAAGGTATAATTATTTATTATTAGAGTATTATTTATTAGTAATTATTTGTTAATGATTTTAATAATATTGCTTTAGTACTTTTTAATTTATTTTCAACATTTTCCACTTTAATAATATATTTTATTGCTTTTGCTTTTGTTATTGTTATTATTATTCAATTTAATTTTATTTTTCTTTTTATTTTTATTTAAAATACAACCTTAACTAATTTTTAAATGAACAATTTCCAATTAAATCTTAGCTGATTAAAGTTATTTATTTTTACGAAATTTAACTTTGGACTTTTGTACGAAAAACTAAAAAAAAAGAATTAATAAATTAAAATTGTTTTAAACACATACATACATACATACATACAAACAAACATATAAGGAAATTATAAATGCCAACGTATAAATTTAATAGACTGGCATCGATTTATGCATAAAAATATAACAGATTTGTTTGTTTCTTTAATTGGATCTAATATTGGAATATTTATTTCTAAGAAATACTTATTTACATACATACATACATATACTATTCATATTATTTAAATAAATATTCCATTAGAAGTTGAAAATTCTATGGAAATAAACTTCATTGATAATATTGATTTCAGTGACATGCGGATGCGGATTAACATAGTCATCGTAATACTAACAACAGAACCCTTAAGACGATAACATTATAATAAAAATATTTTTGATTTGAGGCTTGAATTACATTAATATACGTAAGTAAAAGAGTATACATAAAGGGTCCGCCAAATAACTTTTTTTTTGAAAATGCTTTAAAAACAAACTATTGAATATTTGCCTCGGCTGGTCATGCAGTAGCCTACACGATCTATCCAATTTTTAAGCACATTATCGATTGTGTACAGCTATATATCACCAATGGCTTCACGAAGATTGTCCTTTAAAGCGTCAATTGTCTCTGGCTTGTCGGCGTAACACTTATCTTTGACGACACCTCACAAATAATAATCCAACGGTATCAAATCGCAGCTCCGAGCTCAAAAACAGGGCGCAAAATATCGAGTGTAGCTTCGGCTGTGTGGAACGCAGCGCCGTCCTGTTGTTTCTAATATTCTCCTCTTCAGTTTTTGTGAACAAAAATTCGTTCAACATGGCCTGATGCAAACAATCGACAATGTGTTTAAAAATGGGACCGATCGTGTAGGCTACTGCTTGGCCTGCCGAGGCAGCCATTTGATTGAAATTATTTTCCATCATTAACCGGAAGGATTGTACTTTCAAATAAAAAAAGAAATTTGAGAAAATATTCAGTAGTTTGTTTTTAAAACATTTTCAAAAAAAAAAGTTATTTGGCGGACCCTTTAAATATAGATTGGATTGGAAAGTTCAGTTATAAAACAAGGACGCTCGTACTTTTTGGTTTAAACGATACTATTAACACTGCTAATTAAGCAAATGTTGGCTTATGAAATGTGCTTCAAAGCTAAATAACAAGTTCAGATTAATTATTGTCAACAGACTGCTCCTTAAAGCATATGGATTTCTTAGATTAAGCGGAAAACTAGTCTAAAAGTTTAATGTGTCTAGCAATTGATAAGATGTTGAAGTCGCCGTGGTCTAGTAGGTAGTGTGTTGGCTTATTAGACGAAAGGCCCGGGTTCGAATCCCAGGTCAGACATCAAAACGAAAAATATTTCTTCGGCGACTTCCTCTCAGCAGATTTCTGGCAAAGACTCTGAGAGTAAAAATTGCCATGAAAAGCTTCTCAAAAATCTGTCGTTCGGAGTCGACTTTAAACTGTAGGTCCCGCCACTCATGTATAAAATTAACGCACACAACATAAGTGGTGTGAGAAGCTAGGTCGTAACCCTGACTGAAGGGTTGTAAAGGCCAATTATGTATATGTATGTAATTGATAAGATGTCAGGAAACGTTAGCTTTATTACACTAGGTAGAAAGGTTAAGCTAAATGAGAGGCATAGGAAGTAGGTTATATTCTCTTCTACCACAGTAGATTTAAAGCCTTTATAGAAGCCATTAGCTAGTAAGTATTAACCTGAGAGAATAGATACAGAATAAATACAATTCAGTCTAATATTTTTCAATATTCTAATATTAAAGGTTCCATTAACTTGCATTTTTAATTTTGTTATTATAATTTTTTATTTGCAATTAATTTAAGAAAGTGGATAACGGTTTAAACCAGCTTAAAATATATTTTTTTTTATTATTTCAAAAATAAATTAGTTTAAGCAGTATATGAATGTCATAATAAAAAAACATTATTTAAAAATAATAATAATAATAAAATGTATGATTAATTTAAGCCATAGTTGTATTTAGTTTCATACATTATTATTCCCATGCCTGCAAGATAAATTATACTCTCTCAAATGTTCTGAATGTTCATTACAAAAGTGTTACCCTAATATACATACATACATATGTACGTATGTCCATTTGCCGTAATATAAGTGCTAATAACAATAACAATAACAGTAATAGAAATAATGTCTAAAATTACAGGTCGTTAATGATTTGTTTTCTTCGCAACTTTGCTTTTTTTTATTTTCTCTTCTCAAAATATACAAACGTTTCACAAATACGAACAAATGCAAATAAAAATTTGTTATTCTACTTAAAGAGCAAAAAAAAAATGTAGTTTTGGTACTTTTTTTTTATTATTAAACAATAACAATAACAACCAACATCATTCAATAACACAATGCATCAATTTATAGGTGGCTGGAATGAATGTATAATATATCGGGTCTGTCATCTAACGTTTTTCTTTTTCAACTAATGCTTATTTCTTGAACGGTAACACTTAGCTCATGTCTGAGTTAGTTTATCCAGCCGCTGAACGAATATCCATCCATCTAATCCGTTTTCGCTTCGCTAAGTGGGCCTGCGATCGACATACAGAAGATGCCGATTTTGACAAAAAAAAAAACCATCTTTTTAGATCAAGGTCATTTTGATCTTGGCGGGTATGTAAACAAGAAAAATTGTCACATATGGAGCACAGACAATGAAAAGCCGACACACCCAAAACGAGTCACTGTTTGGTGCGGATTTTAGTCCAGAATCATTATTGGGCCATTTTTCTTCAAAAATGAGCAAGGAGTGGACGTTTCAGTCAATGGCGATCTTTATCGGGCCATTTTGAACGAATTTTTGTTCACAAAAATTGAAGAGGAGGATATTGGCAACATTTGGTTTCCACAGGACGGCGCTACGTGCAACACTGCCGAAGCTACACTCGATGTTTTGCACCCTGTTTTTGAAGATTGCATTATCAGCCGCAGAGCTGATGTCGTTTGGCCACCTCGGAGCTGCGATTTGACTCCGTTGGACTATTATTTGTGGGGTGCCCTCAAAGATAAGTGTAACGCCGACAAGCCAGAGACAATTAACGCTTAAAAGTACAATATTCGTAAAGCCATGTGGTGAAATACAGCTGCACACAATCGATAATGTGCTTAAAAATTGGATAAATCGTATAGGCTACTACATGGCCAGCCGAGCCAGCCATTTGAATGAAATTATTTTCCATTATTAACCGGAAGGATTGTACTTTCAAATAAAAAAAGGAAATTTGAGAAAATATTCAGTAGTTTTTTTTAAGCATTTTCAAAAAAGAAAAGTTATTTGGCGGACCCTTTAGTATAACTGATTTGTTGAATAGATCAGATTCATTGTATGAGTACGTGGGTATGTGTAAACATATTTAATGTATAGAGGATAAATACCGCGTTTAGAGAATAGTTTTCAATAGAAAATCAATACAAATTGAATTTATTATTGTTTTATTTATTGACTTTAACAATAATACGTTAAACAACAAATATAATTGAGAAAAAGTGTTATTTTCCATTAATATTTAAATGTTTAAGCAAATATTTCTTTCATTTACACTGTACATCATAAGCGATTGATTACAAGCAATAAATGAACAAATGAATGAATGCATGAATGAATGAATGGAAACTTATTGAAATTCTACGTAAAAAAAAAAACATTGTGAAAAAAAGTTTTTTATTTTGTATACAAAATTGTTTTCTTTCAACGCCAGCAACAACAACAAATAAAACTTTAACAGACAATTAAGGATTTACTAAGAAAAACTAACAATCAAGTGCAATTATAATTACAATTATTCAATAAATAATTTTTTTTTTTAACATTTTAATTGTTTGTTATTCATTATACAAGATAATCTTCCTATATTTCATTAAATAAGTTTTAAAGGCTTTAAAATGAATGGCAAGACAATTACTTAATTTTATAAACAAATCCTTCTAGCAAGGTCAAGACCAACTAAGGGTAGATAGAGGTAAGCCCTATGTATAGCAAGCCAAAATAAGTAATTGCTAGTGCAACAATCCTCCGCGTTTAACAGTCTAAGATGGAGCGATGTATTAAACGCTTTAGAATACAATTTCTCGGTACCAAACTACATTCTGGCCATGATAAGTAGTTATTTGAGTAACAGACAGCTGTTGTATAACACAAGCTCGGGACCAAGGGTGAAACATATAACATCAGGAGCGGCACAGGGATCTATCCTTGGCCCTGACCTATGGAACGTCAACTACGATGGAATTCTAAGAGAGGATATGCCAGATGGAACTTTTTTGGTTGGATACGCAGATGATATTGCTGCCGTCATCACGGCCAGGTATACGGAAGAGGCGCAGAGAAAACTGAGACGTGTCATGCTAAGGACGGAAAGATGGTTGGAATCCCACGGCCTAGACCTGGCCAAGCACAAAACAGAATTACTGCTGATCACTAGTCGCCGTATCCCCTTACAGGTGGACATGAGTATTGGAAGTGAGGTAATTAGGACCAAGAGCTCGGTAAGATACCTGGGAATAAGGCTGGACCCCAGGCTAAAATTTTCATACCAGATTCAGTACTCGGCTGACAAAGCCCGGAAGATCGTCGGGCAGCTCAGCAGATTAATGGCGAATATTGGAGGCCCGCTACCGGCGAGACGGACATTTTGATCTTGGCGGGTATGTAAACAAGAAAAATTGTCACATATGGAGCACAGACAATGAAAAGCCGACACACCCAAAACGAGTCACTGTTTGGTGCGGATTTTAGTCCAGAATCATTATTGGGCCATTTTTCTTCAAAAATGAGCAAGGAGTGGACGTTTCAGTCAATGGCGATCTTTATCGGGCCATTTTGAACGAATTTTTGTTCACAAAAATTGAAGAGGACGATATTGGCAACATTTGGTTTCCACAGGACGGCGCTACGTGCAACACTGCCGAAGCTACACTCGATGTTTTGCACCCTGTTTTTGAAGATTGCATTATCAGCCGCAGAGCTGATGTCGTTTGGCCACCTCGGAGCTGCGATTTGACTCCGTTGGACTATTATTTGTGGGGTGCCCTCAAAGATAAGTGTAACGCCGACAAGCCAGAGACAATTAACGCTTAAAAGTACAATATTCGTAAAGCCATGTGGTGAAATACAGCTGCACACAATCGATAATGTGCTTAAAAATTGGATAAATCGTATAGGCTACTACATGGCCAGCCGAGCCAGCCATTTGAATGAAATTATTTTCCATTATTAACCAGAAGGATTGTACTTTCAAATAAAAAACAAAATTTAAGAAAATATTCAGTAGTTTTTTTTAAAACATTTTCAAAAAAGAAAAGTTATTTGGCGCACCCTTTAGTGTAACTGATTTGTTGAATAGATCAGATTCATTGTACGAGTACGTGGGTATGTGTAAACATATTTAATGTATAGAGGATAAATACCGCGTTTAGAGAATAGTTTTCAATAGAAAATCAATACAAATTGAATTTATTATTGTTTTATTTATTGACTTTAACAATAATACGTTAAACAACAAATATAATTGAGAAAAAGTGTTATTTTCCATTAATATTTAAATGTTTAAGCAAATATTTCTTTCATTTACACTGTACATCATAAGCGATTGATTACAAGCAATAAATGAACAAATGAATGAATGCATGATTAAAGTCTTTAAAATAAAAAATGTTCAAGACCATTAACTATATTTTATAATTAATCCTAATAGTCAGGTTCAAAATACTAAGTTAATAGAGGTTAAGCAAAACAATGTTAGCAGCCAAATAGTAATTTAACTATTTGCAGCAACAATCCTTATTTCGAAGAGAGTCTTTAATCAGGCACTGACACAAATGATGAAGATAGTTTTTATCCTCCTCCACAGACCCATAGCTTCCACAGAAGTCAGAATTGAGCGGAACTCCAAGTTTGATTCTTTTAATAGCGCAGTGATTTAAGAAAACCGCAATTTTGAGAAGGATGACCATGCAATTCGTATCGACATCAGGCCAGCAGTGCCTAATTATATTACACTTATGCTCCTACTGTCAACGAAGTTGAGCTTTATTATAAAACCATGCATACATACATAATAGGTCATTACAACCCTTCAGTCAGAATTATTGACCTAGTTTCCCACACCACTTATGTTGTGTGCGTTCATTTTATACCATAAGTGGTGGGACCTACAAGTTAAAGTCGACTCCGAACGATAGATGTTTGAGAAGTTTTTCATGGCAATTATATTTCTTTCCCAGAAATCTGCTGAGAGAAAATCGCCGAAGAAATATTTTCGTTTTAATGCCTTAAGTCTAATAAGCCAATATACTACCTACTAGACTACGACGACTCCTATAAAACCACCGAAGAGTACTCAGTTCCTGACGATATTATTATATCCTAAAACCGACATAAGAGTAACCTTTGAATCATCCGAAATTTAGCCACTAGTTAGAATTTAACTGCATTGATCACCACGGAAAGAACATTTTCTTATTCTTGTAATAGGAGGTCGTTGTGTATTGCTCACAGACAATATGATTATTATTAAAAACAGCGAGAGGTGTACCATAAAAACTTCGTTCATAACAGCGCTACAACTAAGCTCTTTCGTTACTTATTTTTATTTTGCAATTCAAAATAATAAAAAAAAAACAATAATTTATTATAATATATATACTATGAAATAATTATAAAACAAAAGACCAATAATAAGAATAAAATAAATTTTAAAAAGGTTTATTAACTGACCCTAATAAGCGACGAAGCATTTCATTCATTTTGTTTTGAAAATAAAATTAAAAAAAAAACAAAAATAAATGGAAATTTTTTTTATTCTTCAAAACTTCCAAGTAAAACTGGTGGTATTGAACTCGTATTTATAAAAAAAATCAAAAATAAACCCTGAAAATTTCCTCCAGTACAATACAATTGTAAACGTGTGAATGTGTATGTAAGTAAAAATGAGTTCTAGAATCTAGATTCTCGATGACCAGAGATATCCGAAATGAATAACAGTTATGACGTCAAGTCTTGAATTTAACTGTGTTGTTGTATTGTTAATTAACAAAATATTTTTTAAACCTTTAGTACTTTATAAACAATTAAATTAAAATTCGAGCAATAATCATAAATAAAATAAATAAAAAAAAAGAAATGAAATAATCAAATGCAATAAATAAATGAATGAATTAAATAACAATTCCTTGTTATTGTACAAGTAAATTAATTACCGGCTACTACTGCCGGGCGAACAATTATTAAAGTTTGTATGTGATATAATCGTAACGCCTCAATTATTTACTCAATAAAGGTTAAAATAAAACTAATTACATTACTAATTACGTTACAAAAACAAAAAAACAATAAAAAATTTATAAAATTAACATTTTAACTAACTACCGCAAATTTAAGAAAATTATTTTTACTTTGTAGGATTTAATAGAATAATTATTAACAAACATGTGCAATAAACTTTCTTAGGTACATACAAAATAATGGGTGATTTTTTAAGAGCTATAGGAAGATTTTTCAAATGCAGAAAAATACATGAAATCTTTATTTGAATCGATAGTACGGTCTATATAATTTAATGTTTGAAGAGAGCGCCCTGGTAGTCTAGTGGGTAGTGTGCTAGACTATTAGCGTGAGGGTCGTGGGTTCGATTCCCATCAGAGGCTCTGGTCTATGACACTACACCGGGCATATGGTCGAAGTTACTCAGCTCGTATATGATTATAATATAATTTGTAATTGTATTGTAATAATTAAATAAATAAAAAAAATAAATAATGTTTGAAGATTATTTCATACAAATGTTGACCGCGACTGCGCCTCAAATGGTCCATCCGCTTAGTCCAATTTTGGCATACTCTTTCCAACATTTCGGACGGTTTCTCACGAATAAATGCTTTAATGTTATTTTCCAACGCGTCAATTGAAGCGGACTTGCCTATATAAACATGAGAATTAACATAGTCCCACGAAAAATAGTCTAAAGGAGTTAATTCACACGATCTACGCGGCCAATCGACCGGTCCCGAACGTGAAACTAAAATGGTCGCCGAACTCGCCTCTCAACTAGTGCATTGTTACGCGTGCTATGTGGCATATGACATCGTCTTGTTGAAACCACATGTCATGCAAGTCAAGCTCTTGCATTTTGGCCATAAAAAATTCGATATCATCCGACGGTAGCGCTTAACATTCACAGTTACGTTACGAATTCGCAGCAATCTTTGAAGAAGTGCAGTCCAAATGATGCCACCAGCCCATAAACCGCACCAAACTGTGATTTTTTCTGGATGCCTTGGTAGCTTTTGCAATGCTTCTGGCTGACATTCACTCCAAAATCAACAATTCTGCTTATTTTCGTATCCATTGAGCCAAAAATGAGCTTCGTCCCTGAACACAATTTTTCGATTAAGAAGTGGATCTTCGGTCAACTTTCCAAAAATTCTGCGTTGCTCTAGGTCGTTCGGCTTCAATTCTTGCACCAGCTAAATTTTGAAAGGCTTCACACCTAAATCCTTTCGCAAAATTTTCCACGTTGTTGAGTAACAGAGGCCCAGTTGCTGCGAACGTAAAGGAATCGATATTTTCTTCAGTTCGCACTCTACGTAAGCGTGTTGGTGGTTTAGTCACAGGGGGCCGATTAAACTGACCATAAAATGGAAGAAGCGCGCGATGAACTTTCTTAACAGAGCACGCATTTTGATAATAAAATTCAATGATTTGCAAGCGTTGTTCGTTTGTAAGACGATTCATGGTTAAATTATAGACCAAACTGAAGATGTTTGACAGTGAAAGAAAACATGAAACGTGTGTGAGGTGTTTAAACCTGTGTTGCCAAAAAGATAATAGCTAAAAAATCACCCGTTATATACCAAGTGGCCAAGAGATTAACCCCAAGAAAGTTAAGGTTAAGTGTTTATATCCTATATAGGATTATGATTATAGGATTTTTAACTGAAATTTTTAATCCAACATTTGTAAGACAGTGTAACCTCTAAATGACTCATGATTTTACTCAAAATAATAGTTTTTTTTCGTTTTTAATTTATCAGAAAACAAATTAAAATAAAATACAATAAACACGTAGATTTTTTTTTATAAAATGTTTTCGAAAAATGCGGAAATAAATGTTTTTTGTTTTTTGTTTTTGTTTTTAATTTAAATTTCCTTAAACACTATAATCTAGGAATACATATATTCAAAAATCTTTAATGTGTAGTTGAAGCTGATGACCTCAGCTGATATTTGGTCCGGATAATGATGGTCAGGGATGTTTGGTACTGGTGCTGGTGATGTCACAAATGCTCTCATTTTGGTACTTAACATAAATAAAGTATAGATACATACATAAAGGATATGTGTGATGCGCATGCATAATTTCGTTGTTGTGTTGCTTTTTAATATTTTTTCTTAAAGTTCCAATTTTTGTCTTTCTCATTTAACTTCTAAACTCGCAGGCCATAGAATCGTTGATATTTATAACAACCAGCAGCAGGCTATTGATTACGTGTGTCATAAGTCGTAGACAATTAAATTGAAAATAAAATTGTATTGAAACTGATTAGATATTCCATAAACGTTACTAAATAAGTAAAACTGAAAACGAAATTAATGTTTTATGTTCTCAAAACTTTTACAAAATTTTAATTAAAACGAACGAAACAAACAACATTTTACAATAATTGAGAAAGAAAAAAAGAGTATTTAAAAAAGCAACAAAACAAAGAGACTTTGTTTGCCAGACAGTGTTTAAATTTTAAAAGGAAATAGTTTTTTGGAAGGCAAAGGCAATAAACCAATAAAAAGAAAGGATAATGAAGCCAATTATGTCACGTTTTGTAATGTCCTTTATGGTATTCCTATTATTCGCTGTGGTTGTTGTGAATTGTGATGAAAAGAATATTAATAAGTTATTAAATAATCAAGTGATTGTTAGTCGTCAAATAATGTGCGTGCTCGAGAAAAGTCCTTGTGATCATTTAGGACGTCAACTTAAAGGTACAAACAATAAATAAGTAAAAATAAAACTATTCATATATAATATATGTAAATATGAATACATATGTATGTATATACATATGTGCTCATAACCCAGTTTTCTTTTTTGTTTTTGTATTTTGCAAAATCTTCTTCTAAAGGTCATGCAAATTTTAATCATTCATCATTGATTGCATTAATCAATTAATATATGTATGTATGTACATGCATACATACATACATATGTACATACATAATGATATTCAATATAATAACTAATGATTTTAAACACTTTAATCAGGACAAGTTTTTCATTTTTTTTTCTTCTTTTCTTTTCTTATTAATTTAATTTTGTTTTGTTTTATTTTTCTTGTTATAAATGCTTATTGAAATGGAAATATTTCAAGTTTTTGCAAAAGCATATGACAACTGCAACGAAAATTAAAATTTCCACTAAAATGCATTGGAAATTTTATGGTTTTTATATCCAAGACTAGTAGCAGCTTTTGTTGTTGTTATTGTTTTTATTTAAATGGAATATATACGTATGTAGTTGGATACATAAATTATTGCCATGACGTTCAAAATTTATACATTCATTCATGCACTATGAATTTGCCAATAAAATTTAAACCAAAAAAAAAAAAACAAAATAACTTCAATAAACAAGGAAATTAACCCTTTAAGGATGATGATTTTATTTAAATAAATGCAAAACCAGATATTTGAAATAATGAATTCTTTTTAGAAAAATGGTTTCTTCTTTTATGATTATTATACCAACTCTGTTGGTATAATCTTACAAATCATACACATACATAACATAATTGGCCATTACAACCAGTCAGTCAGGATTACGACCTAGCTTCTCACACCACTTGTGTTGTGTGCGTTAATTTTATACAGGATTGGCGGGACCTACAGTTAAAAGTCGACTCCGAACGACTAGATTTTTGAGAAGCTTTTCATGGTAATTTTTACTCTCAGAGTCTTTGCCAGAAATCTGCTGAGTGGAAGTCGCCGAAGAAATATTTTTCGTTTTGATGTCTGACCTGGTATTCGAACCCGGGCCTTTTGTCTAATAAGCCAACACACTACCCACTAGACCACGGCGACTTCTACAAATCAAACAAATCTTACAAATCATCAGGATAATGACCTATGTTATGTGTATTAATTTTATACAGAACTGTTGAGACCTACACTTGAACGTCAACTTGAAACGTAAGATTTGAGAAGCTTTTTTACTTACTCTTAGAGCTATTGTTAGAAGACTTGTGAAGATGCGTTCTGTGAAAGAAAAAGATATCACGGTTAAGGTTTCATTGTCGGGCTCTCGTCTAGTCCTACTAGACTACAACTGTAACTACAACACGTTCAGTATTATTGATTAGCTGTCTTCCAATTTGTAATAGGAGCAATTGTAGCACGTTAAATGCCTATAGATTGTTAACGAGAAGACCTCTTTAGTAAAGTAAAGTAGTAAAGTAAATAATATTGCCATGGAAAGTTTCTCAAATCTACTTTAAACTGTAGGTCCCGCCATTCAGTTATAAAATTAATAGATATAATATCAGTGGTTTGAGAAGATAGGTCATAATCCTGACTAAAGTTTCGTAATGTTCAATTATATATGTATGAGATTACCTAACTCAGAGCTATTCGAGTAAACTTCGAAAATGTTCAAATACCAAGAGAAAAAAATGCGAAAATTATGGTCTAAATTTTCATATGGAAATGCTGACTGGTTTTAAACAAGGACAATAACGTCCAAAGCAGACGTGATCGGGTGACAGTAAGCCAGCGTAAGCTTTGGCCAAGATAGGAACATGATATATTAGCAAGGAATCGTACACTACAAGCTAAAGTCTTGCAACCAGACTTTAAAATACAAACTGTACTGTGAGCAAGTGAGTCATCTAAAGAAAGCACTCACTCATTCGCATAATTTTACGTCTTTAAATACAATTTCATTATGTGGAGGCTACATCAAACAAAAAAGCATTAATCTTGTCGTTTTTGAAGACATATCGGTCTATATCCTCTTCAAGCTACAAAATACGAAACAGTTTCCTTTCCAAACTAAGGGAGAAAGAAAGCACTTATCAAATACTGTTGAGCTTGTTAATTCACACAATATCGCTATTAAAATGTGTTGGAAATTAAGTTTATGGGTTAAAACTTTTGACGTCATTTAGAAGAGAAGTTGCATGTTTAAAATTATAATGAAAAAGCTTTGAAAACTTCACGCTAACCAGTCAGATAGACAGACAAAACACATTGATCGTTAATACTAAGTACGAGTAGTAGCAAGGGTCTATTTTACACATGACTAAGTTTGCCAGTCATTTTCACAGTTTTTTTTTTGTCTCTGCGTTTTTGTCTTACATACATATACATACAGTGGGTGACAAAACAATTAAAACTTTTTCAAAATTGCACTAAAAATTAAAAATATTCTTAAGAAATTCGCAAAATATTTATGCAGTTTATTAATAAAAAACGATTTCAATGCTAAATTTCAGCAAAAAAAGAATAATATGTGATAAATATGATCTTAACAAATCAGAACTTTCAAAAATGATTAAAAGAATTTTTGAGTCAAGAACTGTAAACGCTCTTCATTTTGGAGGAAGGCTTGAACGCTTCAATAATAAAGCTTTTTTATATTTTTATGCATACTAATGAACTGCATAAATATTTTTCCAATTTTTTTTTCTTACCAATTTCCAATTTTGTCTGATTAGAAAACATAAATAAATTTTTGAAAAAGTTTCCATTGTTTTGTCACCCAGTGTATGTATATATGTACATACATACATACATAGATTGTATAGACACAATTGAAAATAGAATAATACTTGTATGTAAAATGTTAACTTTTTTCAATTCCTTAATAATAAATTAATATTCCTTAATTAATAAAATTTAAATAATTAAAAAGCCTTTATCTATAAAATCTATAAAATTAGGTGTAAAGTTTTCAATTATAATTTCAATCTAAAAATTAACATCGCATTAAAATTTTAAATTTAATTACTTACAGCTGCTCTGCCGGAAGTAATTGTACGTAATTGCCGTAATTGTTCACCTCAGCAGGCACAAAATGCCCAGAAATTAACAACATTCCTACAAACGAAATATCCTGATGTTTGGGCCATGCTTTTAAGGAAATATAAGACATAAATTCGAATACGCTAAACTATGGAGAAAAATAATACAAATTAAAAATAAAAAACAAAGTCGATAAAATTAAAATATATTTTTAAAAAACATACATTTTAATCCAGAATTTATGCAAGAACAATATAAAAAAAAATAGCAGAAAATATATCGTCAATGTAAACCAAAAAACAAAAAAAAAAAAAACACACAGGCCGTTTAAAAGTTCCTAAAACATATAATTTAATTATTGAATTTGTTTAATTTTTAACAAATTTTCATCACAAATTTATAAATAACATAAGCATGGATCGGTGTTTTAATTTCATTGATAAAGAATTCCTTTAAATTTCTTAAAGTTAAAAGAAAAAAAGAATTATTGTTTTACTTTGACGATATGTATGTATGGACGTTCAATCATTGATTGCTCATTTAACTGTATCTATGTATGTATATGTGTACGTAGTATTTAACAAACACTTCCTCTACTACCTAGCCACAAAAAGGAGTTTTATTCTGTGTGTGTGTATTTGTGATTTTTTTTCTCTCATTAGAATTTAGCTGCAACAACAAGAAGAATAAATTTTAATTATTAATTATTGTAATTGCTTTAATTTTAAAGACTTTTAAAATGCATACTATAATAATAAAACATTAAAAAAAGCGAAATAAAAAAACTATATAATGAAGGAAATATAAATTAAATACGTGTATCTGTTGTGTACATGTTGTATACGTATGTATATGTATGTATATAAAACAATAATATTATATTGTTATTATTTATTTATTAATTCATTACGACCCATTGACTATAAAACAAAAACATTGACAGTGAACTCTAAGTAAACATTGCGAATTTTAAATAATTATACAGCAACAAACAAACAAACAAACAACTGCTGGTCACACTTGAACAACAATTCATTATAGGTACTACCACCCCTAACTGTTCGATTTATGTATGTATACAAATGAAAATTAAGCTCCACTCTTGTTTAAGAAGAATTTATTATGGCGTGCGTGTGTGTGTGCGTGTGTGCGTATTGTTTTCTTCTTCTGATTTGCATAAAAATTGGATGTGCGTCGTCGGGTGAGAAGAGCGGAGGTTATTGTCTGTGCTGGTTGGTTATGGTTTTTATTGTTGAGTGTCCGTGGTGGTGAGGTGGTGTATTGGTTGTTATCTGTGGTAGATGTTTTTGTTCTTGTGTGTGAGGTGATGATGGGTTCCATCGTGAGTGTGTTGTTGGAATTCGATCGGATTTAGCGGACGGGACCAGAGATCTCAAATTATTTACTTTTTGTTGGATGTTTTGCTAACGTGGTGAATTTTTGGGAAGTGTGGAAAAAGTTCCCACTGTGGTGAGTTTTTGCAAACTGTGGTGAGTTTCCAGTGTACTGAGTTTTTGTAAAGTGTTGTCAAGCTATCCGGTGTGGTGAATAAAATCGAAATTCACCAAAGTGCCGTAATTCGAAATTGGTACCGTATTACCATAAATCCTTACCACAATTGATTGGTGTGTGTCAAGGATAAGTAATTTCCACTACCAAAAAACATAAACTGTATATGTGTGTGTCTGTACAATCGCTGTAAAACAATCCGTTCTTATTGATTTTAATGGAGTCCGATTCCATAGCATTCCAGTTTCAAAAACAATGTTGCTAATTTTGTATTTAGGCCAATTAGTTGTGTTTTTTCGTTTGGTTTAGTTGAAGGAGAGTGAAAAATATAAGAAGAACCGAAGAGGAAAAGTTGCTTTTTACATCAGAGTGGAAAAAATGTAACATGGCCGAAATGTCTCCGGGTGATAAATTGATTAGTGGCGCTACACGCAAACTGGGCCATCTTAAGATGGCCAAAGTTATGTTTTTAATCATATCGGCCATCGTTTGTATAATCATCTTTTACGCCAATACCAATGTAATTGGTAGACGGTCACTATTTGCTTTGTTTCTCAGCAGTCGTAATGCCGCGGCCACATCTGTGGCGGATAGTACTTATAGCAATGGTATTGGTGCAGAATCCTTAATGGGTTCGGAAAAGGAAACAATACTGCCGCAAGACCGTCAACCTTTTCAACAACATAACGAACATAAACAGCTGAAAATGGATTTGGAGGATTCACTCACTTACAGATCCCAAGATATGGCCTCAACAACCACCCGTAGAAGATCACGTAAATCGTTAATTATCAAAACACTGCTAGTAAAACCCCCCTCAACGAGAAATGCCTCCGTGCAAATATTCAACTTAAGCTCAACAGTATTAGGCTCTGGAATTGGTACTTCCAGCACCACCTCCAGCTCAGATTACAATATCTTTGTCATCTACACCAAGGAGAACTATCAACTACATGTCAAATTTGAGTTGTTCATTAAAAGCCTATTGAAATTTGCCAATTCGGGGGTGCTGCTGCATTTACATGTACTCACCGATGAAACGAGTGGCCATTCAGTAGATCAAATTTTAGAAGCTGAAGTACGTCGTTATAGACGTTCTATCATCTATAGCCTTTATAATATGCGTTTGTGTGCCGAGGAAGTAGTGGACATTGTCAATACAATGACTCCCTACTTTAGTTCAACGCCCAAATCATATTACAGCGATTCGTTATTCTTCCTTTCGTTGGGTCTGCATCGCATAGCCGACGAGAGTATGGAACGTGCAATATTATTAGATTGTGACATAGTCTTCCGTACCGATGTCCGTCTTTTATTTAATGAATTCGATCGTTTTTCCCCAGATCACCTGTACGGTTTGGCGCCGGAATTGACTCCTGTTTATCGTCACATACTCTATAGATATCGAGCCAATTATCCAAATACTGATTTTGGCAGTCCTTTCTATATGTCGCCAAGTGAAATACATAACATGGTTTCGGACGAGTCGCAACATTCACCACACAAGTTAAGAAAATCCGATAGACATAGCCTAAGGCATGGCTATCCAGGTCTCAATTCGGGTGTGGTCTTATTGCATTTGAAACGTATACGTAAATCACCAATTTACCATCAGCAGCTGCATGATACAGAAGTAAGAAGGCTTACCACGAAATATATGTTCAAGGGACACTTGGGCGATCAAGACTTTTTCACTTTACTGGGCTATGAGTTTCCCAATCTCATCTATCGTCTCGACTGTGTTTGGAACCGTCAATTGTGTACGTGGTGGAAGGATCACGGCTACAGTGATGTCTTTGATAAGTATTTCACTTGCAAGGGTCGCATTAAGATGTACCACGGCAATTGTAATGCACGCGTGCCCGAATAATTGATTGGTAGCTAATATGTTTACAAACCATATATCGAAACCTAAAAACTGACAGTGTAAGAACAAACATTTTAAAATCTGAACGGAGGAATGAATGAAGATTTAGGAAGAAATATTCCTGTTTGTTTTATACGCTGTTCAGAATTTAGAATAACGATTTATTGAAAACATGTGTTCATTTACTCACTCGCTCACGAATCCACACCGATTTTATTTTGTATTTTTTTTTTAATAATCTCATCATCATCGTTACCACATCTCCTCTGAAGACAATGATTGTATCAACAATAAATTAGCCTTTAGCCCGTAGTTAGGTGTTATGATATATTACTTAAAAAAATAACAACAACAAAAGACAAAACTTCGAATATTTACTTATTAAAACGTAAAGTAAAAGAAAACGCGAAATTTAAAAGAACGAACATTAGTAATTAGTTTTAATTTGTGATATTGCTCGTATATTATATACCACTACATATATTTGAAATATACAATAATAAGAACAAAATTAAGAAAATAAAACAATACATACTCGAAGAATATATTAAAAAAAAAAAAAAGAAAATCTATTTCTTATTCATAAAATAACTCTTTAAAATTATGCTCGAAATTTAAGTAGATTATTATTAAACATGTAACAATTATTATTATTATTATAAATACATATTATGTAAATTAGAGTACATGCAATATTATGTACAACAATAAAAATTATATTAAATAAAACGATATTTAAAAGAAAAATCTAAAAAGATAATTGTCGTATTATGTTTTATTACAACTGAGAGTTTGCTGAGTTCTTGAATGACATTCGAAATTGAGAACTTAAGAAATGTTTTTAAAAAAAGATTTACTTTGGCCCAGAAAACATTATGGTTTATTTCAAAAATCAACAAAAGTTACGTTACGCAGGTAGTTTGTTTCCAATAGGAAACACAGGCGTAACATCTATTACGTTGAAGATTCAATTATTGCATTTTATGCAAAGACAGAAAGAACTAAATCGAAGAAAATTGCCTAAGCAACTTTAAAACTATTAATTAATCTAGAGTATTTTTAAATTTATTTTATGTTTTTAAAAGTATGTATTTTATTTTTTATTATTTAGTATGTATTTTCTTTTTCTTTTCAAAATATAAATCGAATTAAAGCAATTAATTATTTAATAAATGTACTAAAAATTATTGATGATTGTTTCAACAATTAGCAAAAAGAATTAATTTATACGTTATTGCCTTTTATTAAAATAAAAATAACTTATTGAAAACATTATCCTTTTTTTTTTAAATGTATATTTTTTTCTTTTTAAATTTTGTTATATAAATTAAAGAACGTTTATAAACATATAGTGGCTAGAGAAAATCGTCATTAAAATAATTAAACTAATAAACAAATGATAATAATTCTATTTTAATTTGCAATAATCTAAAAAAAAAAAAATCTTTAAAAATCAAATTCATTGTTATAGTGGTTCTAGAGGATGCTCATTCTGTTATTCGCATTTTATTGCTTACTAACGTTAATGCATTTTGTTTACTAATCTTTAATTTATTTTTAATTGTATTATTATAAAATAGTAACATCTTAATTCTATTAAAAAAAAATAATAATAAATATGAATTGTATATATATTTATATATAATAATTATATATGCATATGTAACATATGTATATATTTTGTGTAGTGTAAATATATATATACGCATGTATATAGCTTGTGAATAAAAGACAGAGAAAGAATTAAAGAAGGAGAAAAGAAAACTCAAAATCGTATTATTTGTATACATATATATATATCTATATATTTTTTGTTTTGTTTTTTTTTTTGTTTATTTAAAAATTATAATTTAATTGATTTTTTTTTTTTTTGTCTTGTCTAAGTTTTGTTTTATTTCTTCTTTACTACGACTCATAGTTATTGAATAGTTTTTATTTTTAAATAAGAAGCTTTAAACACTACATACAAACACAAGTAAATTTACAGATTAAAAACAACTTCATTAAAATAATTTTAATAAATTAAAAATAAAAAAAATTATTATTTTTAAATTTTTACTAAAAGACGAATACGTAGTTGTCTTGTGGACATTATTCGTCGCCATCATCTCAGGAGTTAAGAGAGTTTAAATTAGATATTATAAATTGAAATCAATAATGATCTTAAAACTTATAAAAAGAGTTTTTTAATATTTCTTTTCCTTTTACTTTTAATTTTTTTTTTAGTTTAATTAATTTCTTTTTTTATAACACTTTATAAATACATTAGAATGACGAATTTCCTAAATGGTTTAAATTAGTTTCTCATTTCTTTTTTTTTAAACACATCATTCATGTCAACAGTTTATTTTTTTGCATTTAATTTTTAATTCTGGTTTTTAAGTATCAACTAAACTAATGTTAGTAATTTGAAATGTGGTTTATTTTTAATTTAAATATTTTCTAACAAAATTCAATTTTAATATATATTCCTTTGTTTTGTTTTCTTTGTTAGTTTGTTTTTGTTATCAAATAAGATTTAAATTCATATTCAAATGTAAGAATTTATGTTTTGTTTGTTTTTGTTTTCAGAACTAAAACTATTTATATGAATATAACATATGCGTGTATATATGATGAATTGAGTAATTAGTTGTTATAGTTGTAATATGTATAGGAAAACAATAAATGAAAATATGTACGATGATTTTTTTATATGGTGATGTATGATTAATGAAGAATTTAATTTATTTATTATCAATTGCAGAAATGTGATCTGGTGGATCACTCCTTAAAAATCTTTGCCACATGCGCAAGAATAACTTTTCCAAACCTTTGGCATATTGTGAACAGTCAAACAGAGGGCTGTCAGCGCGTGCTTTCCATACTTTGGCACGTAACGTTTTTAGATATTCACGATCTGTACCCAATCGAATTGAAATTTCTTGATATTCTTGCCGGGTACTGGCTATCAACTCGGGACATCCCAATGTAGCTAGTTGTGAAGCTGCCACTCTGTAATAGAAATGTCATAACAATTAGTTATTAAATTCATTCAATTCAATTTCAATTAGCTAATAATTTAATCTATATACCGTGATGCTAGCGTTTCGCCGGGTAGTGTAACAACTGGTGTGCCAGTCCATAAAACATCCATTGATGTTGTGTGTCCATTACATAAGGGAGTATCAAGGCACACATCAGCCAATTGACCACGGCGTACATGTTCTTCTTTACAGGCAACATTTGAAAATATAACGCGTTCAGGTGCAACACCTACAGCATAGTCAAAAAGAAAACAATCGTTTAAATTACGAAACACATTTATTCGTAAGCACAATACATACCCATTTCTTCTACGGATTTCTTGATATTTTGCTCTCCCACTGCTGGGAATCTCAATAGCCATAAGACTGAGTTGGGAACTGCCTTCAAAATGTTCATCCATGTTTGCAGTGTTAGTGGATCAATTTTATACAATTGATTGAAATTACAATATACTATAGCATCATCTGGTAAATGATATTGTCGTCTGGTGGTGATAACAATATTTTGTGGCACTTCCTCCCCAGTAGCTGCCTTGTTGTTTGTCTGAGTTGTAGCCAAACCGTTTTGTAGCACGACGCCATTGAGAGATGTCTGTACTTGTCCCGTAGCAATCATTGACACTATTTGTGTTGTATTAGGAAGTTCGGCCACTTTATGTGTAATTTCAACTTGTTTGTTTGCATTAATTACTTCTCGTATCTCCTTAACACCTGTGTTTTCGACTAGTGGCGATAAATCTGTGGCATTTATTACTGCCACATTGTCCGATACGGTTGATTGTGTTTTATCAGCAACCAAAATGCGTTCCTTTAGATGAGGGAACATTTGCTTGTGGTCTCCTATGAAGTAAGTGTACGGCATGTATGCCAATTTCTCACTATACTGATGGGCCAACTCCATAGGACTCGTTACAGAATCTGTTATAATATAATCCATAAATGAAGCACCACTAGTACCAGGATAACCTAACCACATGACCTGTATAGGAGCCGGTCGCAAGGCAAAGATCTCATTGCGTGCTCCCTTTGTGTAGCCGTTCATGTTAACCAATATGTGTATGCCATCGTTATAGATGCGATCAGCAGCTTTGCCATTGCAGGGTATCGTTGACAAGTCAATAAAGTGTTCTGCCTCTTGAGAGATCTTGTAGCGGAACGTAGTGCCAGTCGTCTGGGCTAAGAGAATAACAGAAAATTTCTACCACACTGCGATCGTGAAGACCCGGTATTGACTGCATTAGATGTGAGGTGGGATGGTTGCCAAAATCGGAGCTAACGTAACCAATACGTATGCGTTCTGCATTTGGTATTTCTCGAGTAAACTTGTACGGAGGCTTATGAAGGACAAGAATTTTTTCTATACACAAATTAGCATGTCGTGCTGCAATTGCTTTGCGGAATTCATGCGACAACGGATACAACATCGAATGATGGGGGTGTACAGATGGTAAACGATTCTTTTCCAGCTGTTCGGCAACAATGCTGACCAATTTTTTCATACGGGCCTCATAATCTGTCCAGTCGCAAACGATTTGCAAGCAATGAGCCAAATTGCAATATGCATCCGGAAAATCTGGTTTCAATTTCAATGCAGTGCGATACGATTGTATGGCTTCGGGAATGTTACCAGAATCCTTATGAATGCTTGCCAAATTACTATGAGCATCAGCAAATGCTGGATTTATTTGAATCGCTCGCGAATAACATTGCAAAGCTCCCGCAACATCTTGCAACTCTTTCAGAGTGTTGCCCATATTCGAATATGCGTCCGCAAATGTTGGATTAATCCGAATAGCTTCCTTGTAGTGCATAAGAGCCTCTTTAAGTTTTCCTTGCTGTTGTAAAACCGATGCCAAATTTGAATGAGCTGCTGCAAAGTCGGGAAATACCTCCAAAGCCTTCAAATATAAACGTGTGGCTTCTTCGATAAAGCCTTGTTCGCGTTTAATGTTGGCCAAATTGTTTAGTGAATCAGCGTGATTTGGACATAAACGTAAAGCGGTATTATAACATTCCTCGGCCTCTTTCACCTGTAGATTTGTATGAACTAAATAAACATTTTCCAATCGTGATATCAAAATATTAATAGATACCTGGCCCTTTTCTTTCAAAGCATTAGCCAAGTTACAATATGCATCTGGGAAATTCGGTTGTAATTCAATAGCCCTTCGATAGGTGTCAATAGCCAAGTCAATTAGACCTTGTTCGTAGTAAACACAGGCCAAATTTCCATGTACGACAGCATTATTGGGTGATAGATTCAAAGCTCTCAAATATGCTGCCACAGCTCTGCAATGAAAATATTTTGGAAATAATTTAATGTAATTAACGATTGTTTTCAAGCTGAGTTTTATGGAATGTACCTGTCAAATATTCTGGCTTCTTTTAAAACATTGCCTAAATTGATATAAGCGTCTAGAAAATTGGGATCCAAAGTAACAGCTTTCTCAAAGTGATGTATAGCCAACCAAATTTCACCCTGGGCATTAAATACACAGCCCAAGTTACTCCATGCTACAGCAAAACTGGGACATGTTTCAATAGCTTTCAAATAGCATGCCTAATAGAAATTTAGAAAGCAAATTAATTGAATATATTCGCATAGTATAATATGGGTAGAGTTTATAGGAAACTTACCTTAGCTTCCTCCAAACGACCCAATGCCTTTAAAAGATTACCCAAATCACTGCGCACACAATACAAATCCTTAAAAGGTTCAATAGTTAAAATAAATAATTTGTATTAAGAGCAAAAAGAGAAAATATTATCACTTAAAACTTACGGGATTGTATTGTAAAGCTGTTATATATGCTTGTACAGCAGCTTCCATTTCTCTAGCAGCTACTAAAGCTGCGGCCAAATTAATATAGCCATCTATAAAATCGGGCTTCAATCGCACAGCGCGTCGATAATTCTCTAAAGCTTCTTGTAATTGTCCACGTTCTTTAAAAACATTACCCAAGTTACTATGAATAAAAAGTACGAATTATTATACATATGTATGTACATATTAGATATAGGACTCACCTGTATGCTTCGGCCAAGAGGGGATTTTGTTTTATAGCCAGCGTTGAAAACTGTGCTGATTTCTCTAAGCGTCGACATTGAAAATGTATTGATGATAATAGCAATAGCACTCCTGTGTTTGTGCTATCTTGTCGCCATAATTGCATACAATGCTTTTCAGCATTTTCATAATCAACTGCTTGATATTCACGATGGGCCAACTCTAGGAGACCTGACAACAGATAAGAAAAATAACGATTTGAAAAAGTTCCAATAACTCACAATTAGAACTATAATTGAAATTAGAATTTTACTCATTTCGAAAAATTGGTTGAATTAGGTTAGATTGAATTGATAGCCACTTGGGTCCTACAAGACCCTTTATAAATACCAAAATATAAACAGTTTTGTTTTTTTTAGGAAATTCTTATTATAAATTCTTAAAAACAAACGAAAGTAGTATAATTTTGTAGGTTAAGGATTAGTTTTATAGAATATTTAAATAAGAGAACAGCAAATTGACATTACATTCATTATTACAAGGTTCTTTTGCAATCATTTCAAGGGTAAATTTCTACATAAAAATTTTTTTACAATAGACGGGAAGGCGACGTCAAAGAGGGCAAAAGTCCAATACACAAACTCGCACATCCATCCATCCATTCATTCGCTCCTCCATACACTCTTCGTTCGCACGCATATATAGCTACTAGGATGTGTATGCATTGGTGATGATGACGACGATGACGGCGATGGCTATATACACAAATACGATCTTTATACCATCCAATGAAATCCAATGAAATCAACAACAATAACAAATACCAATACAAGAGACAAAAGACAGAAGACAAAGTAGAAAAGCAAAGTGTACTAAACAATATACGTACATACGTGTAGTAGTAGTATGTAGAATAGAATGAACCAAAATGTAAAGTAGAAACGAAATTAACTAAAATGAAACGCAACTCAAACCAATGAACATTTATTAGCAAGTCATCATGCCATTCCTCAAACACATCAAGCACATGGCACAGGCAATGCGAGTGAGGTAGAGCAGGTACAATTAATGGGAATTGAAATAAATTTCATATTTTATAACAACTTTTTTTATAGAATCGTTTGAAATTGTGTATGCCAGAAGAAAACGAACATTTTATAATGAACATATATATATAGGTGGTACACATTATTAAATCTATAGTTTATTTTTTTTTTTAATGTAAATACACACACATTCATACATTCATATGTAAATACATATAAATTCTACATTAGGGAAATGTGCTGTGCACTTTTATTCATATTGCACTTGTTTACAGTCCATGTGTTTGTATTGAATTGTTGAATTGAACGATTAACTTGAACGTGTTTGTTCATATGTCTATACATCTGTTTCTATGTATTGGTATTGCTGTTCTTTTCAAAACATCTTTTATTGTATGGCTAGCATTTGACTGTGCATACGACGTTAAGTCAGTTGGCTTTCGTTAGTTATTTAGACAACCGAACAAGCAGCCAACCAACCAACCAGACTGTCAGTCACACTCATCATATGTTATTTGAAGATTTTGATGCTTTTTTTCTGCACCTCTTATGCCCCACACCGCTCTAAACGGTTTGAAACTTTTTTGAGAAGCCTGTCACGAGCAGTGGGTGGAGGGTGTTGAAGGCATATAAAGCTTACAAACTTCGAATAACCACAAACACAAAATATGTGATGTATGTTTCTGTTATAGAATGTTGTTTTTATTGTATTGCGCACTCAGTTCATAAAATGATTAAAATAATGAAAAATATATAAAAATTCAGAAAAATGTATTAGAAAAACTAAAGAAACGTAACAAATAAACGGTAGCATTGCAAGCAGAGCGCATAGGCCATTATATCGGAAATTTTTTGTAAAACATACATATACAAACATAACCAAGTACTCTCGTCTATATACGCATACACGTTGTTGTTCTGTCATGCCAACTTTATTTAAAGACGGTAAGCATAGAAAGGGGATGTTGTGGAATATATCTTTGCTTAAAATAGGATAACTTATTATTAGTCATGGTAAACAAATTTTAAAGATTTTTATGAAACATTAAAAGCAAAAAAACACTAACACTATGAAAAACATTTTAATTTCTTTTAATAGATATAGATCCGTATTCAAGCACTGCATGAGTAGGAGACCACCAAATAGACTATTGGTCTATTGCTTGTTAAAACCAAAGGCTTTTCCCTTGATATTGCTTTCGGTTAGTATATATTTCAGACGGCTATTTATAAATAGTACTCCTTTGCGTATAACTTCCAACGCTCATAACTTTATATTTATTGCTCTGATAATTCATTTTAGCAATTTAATCAGAAAAACGCAAGGGCTTAAGCCATTAAAACTAAGATGTTGAATAAAAATTAAATAAATTCGCAGTTATAGATTTCGATATCTGATTTTTGATAACGTAATATTTAGATACTTTACTTTTCATATCAACCCACAAATGTTCTATTGGAGTCTGAGCGTTAGGGAGGCTGAGACAAAACTCCACCACTTGCTTATGCAGTATGGGTAAGTTTACATTTGTTTTAAGGTTTCTTCCGCTTTCCTCCACACGGATCACAACTACCTAACATGTTATATTAAACAACAAATTATAATATATATTAACTACCATACCATACCATACCATAGAAGTATATCGGATGGTCGAAAATCCGTTAACCTCAATTTCAAAACTTTGTTAAAATCGTACGTACGCATTACACATATATATGTACACATATATATATATATATCTAAAACATATACATTCGGATAATTGGCAACTCTGTGTTCAGTGTTTCGTAGGTAAACACATATTAACATACTGATGTATTAGTGAAAATACAAATACTCTCAGGCATACACCACCACTTTAATCAAGCGCGTAATCATTTGCAATACATAGAAAACGAAATATAGTCTTCAATACTAGAAAGGAAGGAGACAGGTAACCCTAGCGCATTACTTTTCTGTCATGTCACACAAAAATAAAAATCACCACCACCAAAAGAATCAAACAAACGAACAAGATTTTTATGAAAATTTTCCATTGGCATCATCCAAATGTATTAAGAAGAAACAAAACAATAAACAAACTAACGGACAAATATGTAAATACAATAATAACATACATACATACATGCAAACATTGTATGCATATCAAAGAAATTACTTATTAGAACACTTACCAACAGATGATAAATTTTGGGTGTCATTGATCTTGCCCACTGTATTGCCTTGATTTTGTACCAATTGTGTCTGCTGCTGTTGTTGCTGGTGCGGCAATATTAATTGTTGTTGTGTTTGTTGTGTTACAGCCTGCTGTTGCAGTTGCTGCGTACTTTGATTTGGCGACTGTTGTTGATTCTGCATTTTCTTAATTCTGCAATTAGAAATACATTCTTCATTCGCTTGCACCTTTTTTTCTTTCTATACGAGCAGTAATAATAAAAATAATAACAATGATAATAATGAAACACAAAGTAAAATAAATTTCTTTCTTAGCGTCGTCTTATTAAAAACAATACCTACATAAATAATTGCAATAATCATCACCACTACTATTACATATCTTATATTTTTCCCTTTGTGTATGAACGTATATGTACACATATATTATATTTATTTTCTATGTACATACATAACAAGTAAAATACAAAAATCAAATATGGCAAAAATAAAATAAATAAATAAAAATTATACCAAGTTGTCTTCGTCTCCACCACTTAATATTGTGTGTAAGAGACAGACAATCACACAGTCAATCTATACTAACAAAAAAATATATATATATATATATATAAAATAAGCGATAAATACACAACACCAACAACAGAGAGGAAAAAAAATTGATTTAATTACACAAATCGTAATCTCCACACAAAACAGCTATAGCCGAACGAAGAAGAAAGGCGACGTTTTTTTTTTTATAAAAATAAACTTTTATTGAATTTTTCTTCTCGCTATGATGATTTTGTTGTAATTCTTTTCGACTGCTTTTATGCTGAATATCCTTGTCAAATACCGTTTATTTAATTTTCTTTTTGTTTACGTTGTGAAGCTTGAAAATTGACATATTATTAAATAACGTTTGTAATAGCTGTATCACCTTTTTCCACTTTTTTTTTTTCTTCTCACTTCACTATGCACAGAATTAAAAATATTCCATTATCTGATTTATTGACCAACCACACTTGTGTCGGCGTTGCCAGACGAACTAGAACTGACGATTGCAAGATGGAATGACTTTGACAGCAATGATGACCATGTAGCGGAAATGAGTTTACTTACAATAAAATAAGAAACATTGGCACGTGCCATAGCCATGAAATAACTCAACTCGATTGTACAAGTTACAATCAGTTCGGAACTGATTTTGAATGTTGATGTCACTATAAAAAATTGAAATACGTAAAGAAAAAAAAGACCGAAATGATTAAATAAAGTTGGTTAAAAATTAAAAAGTATGAAAAGAACAGTCAACATGTTTATTAAACTAATTCCAACATCATGAGTCCACATTATAGTTGATACCCTGTTACGTTCCATTCCGATTGTTCCAATCGTCAATTTTCTTTACAATATAAAACATTTCGCAAAAGCGCATTTCTATTAAAACATAAACAATTAACATAGCTTACGTTTTGACTGTAAAAATTTTATTAGAAATAAATTTAAAGCTAATTTAAAACCTGGGAGCTATTTAGAAATATGGAAACAGAACTGCCCCACACTCGTATACGAACTATAATGAAGAGTTCACTGGATACAGGGAATATTACTAACGAAGTTCTATATTTAATGACCAAATCTACAGTGAGTACCGGTAATTTTAATCTGAACATAAATTGAATTCTTATTTCTATTTTTAGGAAATGTTTATTAAACATTTTAGTAGAGAATCCTACAATAATGCAAATAAACCAAACACTTTAAAGTATGAACATTTGGCGGAACTTGTACAAAATAAAGACAATTTAGAATTTTTGTTACAAATAGTTCCTCAAAAGATTAAAGTAAAGGATTTCAAAGCGCTGATAGAACAAGAGGACGATTCCAGTGATTCAGCTTCAGAAAGCGATTAAGTTTGTAAAATAGAAAGCCAATATACGGTAATAAAATCCAAATTATTAACATTTAATAAAAGTGAATTTAAATTAAAAACATTTTGTTTTCGCTTTTACGTTTGGAATATTCGATAGTGTGTTTTTTTTAGGATATATTGTAATTAATATGTTGTATGTATTTAATAGTATATATCGTTATTTCTTTTTATCTCGCAACAGCGTCTACTTTTTGTATCATTTCGATTTTTCCTATTTTTGCTGAATTTTACTGGTTTATTGATATGTGCCAAATTTAGAAACTGTCTTAAGGTAAGCTTCATGTAATTTCTGCACAAATTCATCGTCGTTTTGTATTAAATAGTTAAACGCCTGCACAAACTGGTATTTGTCTAAAGGCTCTTGTTGCTTGGGTGTAATTGAAGAGAGTTTCAACGGTTCCACCGAAGAGGCCGCGGCTGGCTTATCGAACATTGTAGGTGGCATAAGTGCCGGCTTGTTTACCACCTCACCACCACCGCCTGTAGTAGGGCACGACTGAACTCGTTTGTGACAAACTCTGCTGTAAATTTAAGTTGGAAAATATTTTACTAAGCGAAATTTGCTCTCCCGGTAGTTGGCTACTTGTGCACGTTGCCGCTGTTAAAGCTTTTGCGAATCCAAAATCTGGTCCTCGGGATATAATGGGCTTTATGTCTAAATACCACTACCTGGCCTTGGTGCTGGTTCCAGTAAAGAACAAGACAAACGATTTGTTATATTCTCTGTTGTCTGATTGTTAAACAATGCATTGTTGCCATCATCGGTTGTGATAATGCCACCACTATTATTCAGTGACTGTAGGGAATTGGGTGCTATATCACGTTGTTGCTTCTCCAACTGTTCCACCGACAATGTATTGGGTAATATACGTGTTGTGAAATTGGATACCTCCGCCGTAGGTTTTGCCGACTTCAAAGAATTTTAAAACATTTCCCGAAGCTATATTCTGTGTTGGTGTATGCTGGGTAATCATCTGACCACTGTTGATATTGTTTGGAGTTGCGGAATTGTTACTATTGTGCTGCTGTTTATTCTGAGTACTGTTGTTAAATTCTTGCTGAGCATTTGACAACATTTTAAAAATGTTTACATTATTGTTCTCTTTTGCGTCATTTACTTGTGTAGAATTATCTGCAGTGGTGCCCGATTCACCGCTGCTACTGGCTGTCTGTACCAGTTGACTAACCAGTTTACTTATGCGATCACATTCTAAACTGTTATAAAACCAAAAACCTCTAATACGTGATCTTTCATTGCGATATAATAAAAACGGTGCCTGAGCTTGCAACTCCAGCTGACTGGTAACTGGCTCGACGAACGAGGTCGTGTTTAGGCGATTATTTATGAAAATACTGTGAAACTGGTTGAGCATTGCGACTGTATATAAAGAAGGCTCCTTCAACATCGGTTTTCTCCCACTCGTTCTGCTCCGAGTTGAATATGTAGAATGCCACATGTGATGATGTATCCACTATGTCCTTGGCATAGGGATCTACTTTCTTTATGGCCGCTAAATTCATGCGTGTCTTACTTGTATCTGCCATTATTTTATAGTCCTGCACAAAATCTGATTGTAGATACTCTTTTATAACGAATTGAGACTATTTAAAAACTTCAAATTTCCTTAAAAAAGCTTGAAGTTGAAAATTTTTTTCTTCCTTCTGACTTTTTAATAGTTTTAGCAACGTTGCAAAATTACAAAACACTAGTTGTAAACTGTATGAAAAACAGACATGTTATATTAACAGGGTAACTACGAAATTAATTTAATAATAATTGTATTATATGTACTATTGCATTTCAGTACAAACAATTATATTATCATGATTTACTTTAAATAATAGAGAAATTATAATATTTATTTATATTATAATATTTTATAATAAATTTTAGATTAATAACAGTTTGCTCTTTTAATCCCAGAGTTATATTGCGAAATGATTTTTCTTAAAATATTTTGAATAGCCTACATAAGCAATATAAATAATAAAATTTATTTTTATTTATTTAAAGAATTGATTCCTATAAATATTTTTAACTTTATGTTTAGTAGTAAATATTATAATTAAAAAATATATTTTTCCCAAAACAGCCTCAATCTCTCGTTTATCCCTTGCTATTCTGTTATTGTTACCTGTACACATGCAATGATAAATTCTGTTCTATTCCGGTCCGTTTACCTTCAAGTATTTTATTGTTTACATCGTATTTCCCCAAAGTGCATCGCAAAATATTCGTAGAATTTCATGAAGCATTGAATTTTAATTTCTTTATTCATTTTATGTTTTGATCAATTAATTTAAAGTAATGGATCGTAATAAACAATCTTCATCATCGCAAAGAGCTCCTAAGAAAGTATCTTCACATGCTGGGAGTGAATTTTTCGCATTGGGTTCTAAAGGCTACAGGGATGATGCAAAGGCAAAAATTGTTCCCATTAGTAAGACGTCCAGTGGATCGTCGGTTGAACGCAAAAGAGATGCCTCAGGCCCTACAACATCAATGATGGCTGCTAAAAAAGCAAAATTGTCAACAACGGTCAGAGTAGCAGGTGATGTAGCCATAACAGCGCCGTCCAGTGAACTGTGGGAACAGATGGCAACTGATTGCGATTCATTGGACATAGTAGAGACCGTAAGAGCAGCAGCCGAACAACACGATACCGAAACATTAGTAAGAGTTATATGTGGCTGCATTAAAAATTTAATATCATCATACGCAAAATCAAAGCCAGATACTGTGGCTATGTTGGGTATATTGTATTTAGCAAAGTTGCATCCCGATTATTTTGCAAATGACATTATAACCTCTGGCTTACTGCATATACTTAGAAGGGATTTTAATATAAAAATCAGGCAAACTTCTTACTCCCACGTCTTGGCATGTAATCTTCTGGCAAGAGCTTACAGTGATAAAGCAACAGTGGCCGGAGATTTTTATGCGCATTTATATAGAAGATGCTATAAATGATCGGTTTTGGTCAGACAATAGTCCTGTGTGCACCCTTCATAGAGAATATAGCTGCGGCATTTAAAACACGTACACCGCAATTGAATTTCATGCAACCAGAAGTCGGGAGCAACTAGTGGTGCCGGCACACCAACTACTACAACTCCCACACAGTCTGCTCCACAAACGTTGGCGCCGATAAATATCGATGACGATTCCTGTGATAATTCTGAGGCTAGTGGATCGGCCAAACCCTCAGATTTTAAGCAGGGCTGTGAGACATATTGCGAAGTTAAAGATCGTTACATGGATTGTGAACGTATTGTAGAGAAATATGTTACAGACGCCATTAAGGAGCAATTGAATAAACGCCAGCAACAAGAGTGCTACACTCGTAACTTTTTAAAGTTTCTTTGTAAGACTTCTGGTCTGGTAGAAGTACGTCATATGTGCATATCACGTTTGGAACTGTGGATACATAATGGTAAACTGGTAAAATTTGCTCAAGAGCTATTGTCGTATATTTGCTTTAATGTAAGAGCCTAAGTATTTTAAAGACCACGAGGTTCTAGCAATTTTAGTGAAGATGAGACTAAAAGCCAAGCCTTTGATAAATTTCTATATGTCATGTATAAAGGAAATGATACGTTTGGAGCCCGGTATATTGAATGTCATCTTGAAACTTGTGGTACAAAATGAATTGTCGAATACTAGGAATCCCAATAATATGGGCATGTTAGGTAAGTACGAAATTTTAAAGTTAAACGCATATTTTGACGCATTACTACTCTTTACTTTGTCCTCTAACAGCTACTATGTTTCAAGCTGCTCCTGATGATTCAGCTAAACATCTTGCTGAAATCTATAAGGAATTTCTTCTGCAACGTGACGACTGTTTACGCACTCTTCGAGTCTTTCTGCGTGAATTAGTGCGTATGCTGCGCAATGATATTAATTTGGTCGGTGTTTTGCAAAGTTTTTCTTAATGGCCGACCCGAATTAAATAAACAAATCGAAAGCTCAGAGTTTCGTGAGCGTATATTCCATTCTATGGTCGATATAACATGTCTAAGCATGTTGTTGTCAGTTTCACCTCAAGTCCGGGAAGCTAGCATATCACTAAGAGTAACTAAAGACAATGCGGCTAATAATGCAGTCCTTTTAAAGTTTTACAACCAAATGTGTCAAATTCAACTAGATTGTGTATCATGGATGTACGAAATTGTGCCTGGGCTTTTCAAACTTCAAGCAGGTGAATTTTACCAGGGTTTACATAAAATATTATTGTTGGAAAATGCAGAGCAGTATTCACGTTATGATCAGTGGCCCTCGGAACCCGAGAGAACTACTTTGTTACGTTTAGTCTCGGAAACTCCTATTCATGAGGATACTCTTTTGCGTATCATATTGATAGGAATAACTAAAGAAATACCTTTCACTATTCCCGATACATTTGACATAATAATTTCTTTAATAAAAAGAGCTTCAACAATGCGCATTACCAACTGTCCAGTTGTACAGGCGAATAAATTCGATATCATTGATTTCCTATTTAGTATGGCCGAATATCACCATCCAGAGAACATAAATTTACCTGTGGACTATGAACCACCCAAATTGGCCATCACTGTATTGTATTGGAAAGCTTGGCTGATTATGTTAATGATTGCCGCTCATAATCCTTCAACATTTGGAGCATTTTGTTGGGACCATTATGCCACAATGAAAATGTTAATGGAAATGTGCATAACGAATCAATTGAACGAAACACCCATAAGTAAGGAAGAATTGCAAGTAAGTATGAAGTAGAAATTTCATATGAGAATATGGAGTAGTAAATACATTTTTTTATTTCAGGTTTGTGCTATAGAACGTAATTACATTGTAGAATTTGAAACATATTTAGCTGCTCAAACATCTCAAGCCGTGATTACCGAAGAGAACGCCATTCTAACTTCTCAATTAATGCTAATGGATCCCATGGGACCCGTGCGACGAGTTCCTAGTGGTGTTTTAGAACAACTGCGCACTTTAAATAAATCTTTAAAAATTGGACACTTGTTGTGTCGCAGTCGTAAGCCAGATCTTTTGCTTGACATCATTCAGAGGCAAGGAACGACACAATCGATGCCTTGGCTATCTGATTTAGTACAGAATAGCGATGGTGATTTCAATCATTTGCCTGTTCAATGTCTTTGCGAGTTCTTACTTTTCAATGCAAACATTATTAATGAGGAAAATAGTCGCGATGCCGAACTGGTCAATTTCTTACGCAATGTTATCATTGATCCTTCATATGATAAAAATTCAGTTTGCGAGATTTTGGACTATATATTTAGACGTCTGTGTTCTACAGTTAAACAAACACGCTTATCGGCCTTACGAGGCTTGAAGATTATATTCAAATGTTCTGACTTAAGCCCCAATGAGTGGCTTTTAAGCGCCATACCTCAAATACCTCATTTTAATGACGTACGTATTTTCCTAATACCCCAACTAAGATCTGCTTGCCAAGTTGAAAATTCACCCGATTTGGTTATGGCTTACATACAATTTATAGCGGCGAATACTTTGGAGGACTCGGTAACTGATATGTTAGATCATGTTATTGATATGGCCCAACTGATAGTGGAACGTAGTACAATGTTCCAACACATTATACCATTGCCAGAAGGATCACCGCCCACTATAGCTAACGAGGAGTTGGCCAAAATAGATGAAGAGAACCGTTTGCAGACCTTAAAATGTTTGTTTGTAATGTTTAATAATTATATTATTAAACTGGGTGACCACCATGAAACCTACCAATGGACGGATTATCCCGATTTATTAATGGTTCAGTTTAATGATGGCGTTCAGCTACCTTTGCACTTGAATATAATACATGCATTCATTATATTGCTTACTCACTCAAGTAATCAAATGCCAGAATCTATACCAATATTGGATTATTGGTTTCCTTTGGGTGGCAATGTGCCTACAGCTTATTTACCCAGTATGCCGCATGATTCAGTGCAATTGCTACCTGACTGGCTAAAACTCAAAATGATACGTTCTTCTGTAGATCGCTTAATCGAAGCGGCGATTCGGGAATTAACTCCCGATCAAATTGTATTATTTGTACAAAACTTTGGCACTCCTATAAACTCCATGTCAAAACTATTGGCTTTATTGGATCATGCTGTCATCGAGCAATTTGACACTGTTAAAAACGCCATCTTAAATAAGGCATATTTGGCCCAATTAATAGAAATTCAACAGGTAAGAGGAGCTAAAAACGGACACTTTACAGTACAAGCTTTGGGCTTGTATTCTCATTCTCAAACTGTAGCTGACAATCCCAAGATTAAAAACGATGTGTTGGAATGTATAGAATTAGAGGAATTAACGCCAGCACCCCCAATTTTGCCGGCAACATCCAAATCAGTTGCAGTTACAACACCAGCTAAAGAAGCTGAAGAAATCATATACAAAGTCTTGAAATGTCCCAGTACCAATCCGTCAAATGAGCAAGATTTTAGGATTTTACTACATCAACTTTTAAATAAGGATGCTTCTCAGTTGCATCAATGCTTTTTGAAAACTCTAAATCATGGAAACATGGAAAATTTGCTGGTTAATATATTGGAACCAAAACAAATAATATCATTAACGCGAGCAATTATCAAGATAAACCCACAGGCCATAAATGAGAATTCCAAATTCTTTAAATATTGTCTGCTTAATAATCACAAAGATACAGATTCCCCATTATATACAGCAAGTCTGCAGAATTTGTCTAGAAGTTATCAACAGCATTTGGTTAAGCCTAAAATCCAAAATAAACCGTCTAGTTTGACACTGCAACAAATGTTAAGTCAGTTCAGAAATCGGATGAAAAATTCTGCTACTGACACGCATACATTGTACAGTGACGGCATGTTGGTCGATTTACTCTCAGACTATGATCCAGAACTCTCCTGTACGTATAATAAACAGGATTTACCATTTTTGTTCTCGAAATCGTCGGGAGACTTTCGATTTTATTTATTGTCATGGATATGTCACGAAACTAATTGGGATACTATCATATCTACATTGGAATACCTTTTGCAATGTCGTGATCAAGATTTGGACTATTCATCTGTTTTAAATTTTGTACAAGCAGTAATTAATAATCCGAAACTGTGGCAAGGCAGAGACCGTTGTGTGTTGAAAGCAGACCCTACAGAAAATATGTTTTCACTTACCGACAGTGAATTAAAAATGTTTACGGAGTTCATATTGAAAGAGGGAGAATGTGAACTGAAAAACTCAGCGTCTCAGTATGCTTTCTTACTGTGCTGCCGCATCAATCTATTGTTCCGGGTGTGCAACAAAACTACATCGAATCTAATAAAGATTATAGAATATGTTTTCGACTGCGATTGTTCGCAAAAATTACGGGCAATGGTTTTGAGGCAAATGTATTTAATGTATCCTTCAATTAAATTTATTCGCAGCCATCAACTGGAATCGTATACGGATAAATTGCAAAATTTAAATGGTTGCCAAGCAGATAAAGTTTCTAACAATTTAATAACTTGTCTGGGTAACTTATTTACCAAAAAAGACTTTGAAACGTTTTCCAGCGATACTGAATTGTTAATACGCAAGATGGCCGCTTCACATCCAGCTTTATTTTTACGACAAATGGGCGTTTTATCTTCTCTGATACAAGGACGGGGGCAATTGAGTTTACGCGTTATTAGAGATGAATACCATATGCATCGCTTTATACAGATTTTAAGGACTTTGGAACTTTTACAGCCTTTATGCTTTGATGACATTTACAAGGAGGAATTCCAATCGGCCTTGCAGTGTTACTTTACATTCTTTAAACAATACAGCAACGTTAAAGAATCATATCATATTCTGATAAAACTAATCGAACTATTACAAGCCTACATCAATTCCAATCCTTCGTCTGCTTTAGTATTTATAGAACAATATGTTGATGTTCTCATGGATTTGGCAAACCGATACAATTCACTACAATCTCTACATCAATTGGTGCAGGGCATCACATTGTTGCAGCAAAAATCATCGACAACATCGGTTAAAAACGTCGACAATAAGCAAGATTTCGATTTTGAGGATACTTTTGGACAAGACAATCGCAATGCCCAAATGCCAACATCCATGGAAACGGATTGCTCGGACTCTTTGTCAAATTACCAATTATCCAATTTAGACATTAACAGCCGTGGAGCTGTTACTTTTGCAATATCTGGTTCATTGAATAAATCATTTTCCATTTCACCACATTTTGCGAACCTTATCAAAATTGTCAAGCACTCCAGTGCTGAGGATACTATTTTGGGACCCCTACAGGAAATTGAAAGTTTCACTTCTAAACGATTTAATTTTCTAAGTGAACTATTTGATAGACTATTGGAGTTGATATTCTCGCCGAGTGCTCAAATAAGATCGAATGCATTTATTTTATTAATACGACATTTAAAACATAATCCCGGCCGTTCGGATGTCAATAGATGCGCTCTTAACGCATATATACAATGTCTGCGAGATGATAATCCATCAGTGGCTGCTACTGCAATTGATAATTTGTCCGAAATGACTTTATTGCTGCAAGAACATGCAATCGAAATACTTGCTGTGTCTTTTTCATTGGGTATTAAATCTCGTTTGAATACAAATTCGCAAATAAAACGAGTACTGCAGACGATTATGTTACAACATGGATATTAAAGGAACTGCAGGATAACCTGATATTGTGCAAACGACAACATGACGGGCATGTTTGTTTTCTTCTTATTGTTTGTTTTACTCTATAACTTTGTAAACTAATAAACAGACCAACCTTAAGTATGACTATTTTAAAAATTGTAGAGTATTAAAGTAATTTTTTTTTTTATTATTATTATTATTATTTATTGCCCACACTTTTTTCACTTTTACTTGCAATAGAAGATGATGATGTTGTATTCGAACTACTACTGCTGCTGGGTGTTGAATTTTGTGCTGGCTCACCCATATCCAAATGTTTAAGTAAACGATATAATGCCACTGCTTCTTTAATACGATTGAACACTACACAAAATGTTTCAATTTCAATGAATAGTTCCTAAATATAATGGTAAAAAATAGATTAGTATTTTGGCGCTGATTGTTTTAATAGGATGACTATTACCTTTACATTAATGATCTTATTTCTTATTAGAGATTGCAAGAAAACACACACCAAACGTACCAGACGCGATTGCATGTATTTATCCTTAACATTTTCACAAGACGAAATGCAATTACTAATATATAAATGAATGAATTCAGTGGGTAAATTTACAGAAGTCGTTAATCTGAAATGATTTGAGAAATTATTTAAATTTTATAGTTTTAAACAATAGTAGGTAGCTATATTAGAAAATATCAATGAAATAGCCGTCTTTACTTAAATATTTGTTTTTTGTTATTTCAAAACTGGTTTTACATTTACGAACGCTTGAACTCGATGATTGCTGATTTCCTTAATGCTCATGGCAAGGAATGAATTGTTGGGAAATGTTCAGAAGCCTTGATCGTTTCAATTTAGTATTAAGCAGTGACTATTTATTATATACAATTGTAAAGCTTATACACGACTTAAAAAGTGAGCTATTATATACGATAGAAAAGTGCCTTTACCTGTTGACCACTTCCATGGAGTGCAACGTTATGTCCATATTGACCAGTACATGAAAATACTCAGTTATCTCTGGAGAGTCCATAAGTTTAACTAAAATTTCAAAGGAAACCATAGGATTGTTTTCAACCAAACGCGGTAACTGTTAGAAATATTCACAAAATTTTCAAATGCTGTTGTATGCTTAGGCGGCAACATTTTCTCACATACACCTTCTATGATGGAATATCATGCTTACCTTATCAGGCGTTAAACGTATTTGATGAACGAAAAATGGATTCTTTACCAATTCGTTTAGTAACAATTTCTGATCTTGTAGATTTAAGGGCTGGCTAAATGCCAATTCCATAAGTTCTCTCGTATTGGTGCTGATGTGGTTACTTTTGTCATATTCCACTTTCTGATTAAACGATTCCGTGAAATCAAACCATATCAATTCTGATTCAAAATCCAGTAATGGTGGAGCAATTGAAAAGAATTCGGATACGGGAAACTTAGTTCGAAGCCATCTCTATTTACATTTATTTTCTAACATAACTTCTCTACAAATTCTAACAAAAAATCACACAAAATCTACTAAAATTTGAGTTTATTGACAGTTGCCTAAAAATAATAACACAGCTGTTCTCTTAACACAAGGTGTTTCAAAATTATATTATCTTAATCGAAATATAGTTGCCAGATCAGACAAATAACAAATGCAGCGTTTATTTTATTTAGGTTAGGTCGGAGTGGTCAGTCAGGCTGCCCTTAGGGCCATTGCGTCGGTCTAGGTGCAAATCACGGCTCGTTCGCGAGTGCAAAGAGTCGTTGAGGAGTTTTGGACCGGACCGTATCCGTCTATGCTGGGTTCCGGGTCACAGTGGAATACTGGGCAATGAGACGGCGGATGCCTTCGCTAGGTTAGGTTCGGTTTCAGGTGGTGATTTGACGGTTGGTCCTGACCCCCCGGTCTGTCACCTCTATGGCCTCATCGATGGATCAGGAAGAGAAGAGCAGAGACGTTGGGGGAACGGATCGGATTGTTCTGTTTCTAGGCGTCTATGGCCTGCTGTGGACAGCAAGAGGACAGAGTGGCTGCTGGGCTTGGTTAAAGCCAGCTTAAGGTTGGTTGTCGGTTTTATCACGGGGCACTGCGAGATTAGGTCGCTGACGGGGATCTGGAACAGATCCCAGCCGGACTATTGCAGGGTATGTTGCGATGAGGAGGAGTTGGAGTTGGTAGGTTGAGGGTGAGGACCCTTGGCAGGGCCTTCTTTGAGAACTTGAGTTCTGTGTCGAGAGCCGACATCAAGGCTCTCCACAGATTCATTAGCAGCTTGGGCTGGTTGAGAGGTGCTAGGGCTTCATAAGTGTAGTCGCACTCTCAACCTCTTTTGTTTTGTGTCTGTTGTTTTTCATTCCTCTGTTTCCCATTCTCCCTCCCCTTCCCTACTTTCCTATATCCTCCTTTTCCTTCCTCCCCTAAAGACAATGTGCAATGGGTCAATTTCGACCTCCGGGTACTGTGCTTGTCTTGACCGACAGGTGCACGTCCTCTAACCTAACCTAGGTCGGAGTGGTAGCTCTGATATCGGCCCGTTGTAATGCCACGGGTGAACGCAGTCCCTGTACTAACCAAGTTCCACCAAAACAGGGAAAAGGAAAAAGTTGAACAGCGCAAGGGCTGCACAACAAAAGCACGACTACCCCGCGCTCGAAAACCAGTCAGAAAGTTTAATGAACGAAGTTAGATCCTTGATATCAATAGATGATAGCTCCGTTAAGCTAACAAGGAATAGGAAGCCAAAAAACCTATATCTACACCTAGCAAGAGACGGGCACTGGCAAAGAAAATGAATAACAGTCTCCTCTTTCTCAGTGGACCTGCATCCACAGCAGAAGTCGTTAAAAGGGAGCCTCATTCTTTCCGCGTGTCTACCCATGACGCAATGACCTGTAAGCACGGCCACTGTAGTCGAGATAACATCAACAATTCGCCTCAACAAAACCAGTCACTTCATGAAGAGCGCTCTCAACAGACTTACCCTTAATGTAAGTATGTTGCGACCCACTCAACAAAAACCGGTCAAAGTAATCGGTTGGTACGCCTTCTATCCATCTAGGGCTAGGTGAGTCTAGCGGTGGAGCAGGACTCCTCATTGACCCATGATAGGTTAGCGTCCCGAAAGAACCTTCGCGCAATTATCAACTTGACCGAGGCAATTCAACACAAGAGGATTCCGGAAGGAGCGCACCGGCCCTAGAGTTCCCGAAATTTCACTGTGCCCGGGGACCCACACCAGAGAGACACTGGTGAAGCGCCCCGAAAGAAGGTCGAGACAGCGGCGACATTCCCTAACGATCCTAGAGTTAATCACGAAACCCGATAGAGATCTTATCGTGGCCTGACTATCAGAAAAGATCAAGACGAGACTGAAAAGAGCATCGTTGACGAGGATCCATTGAGCGGCCCGGTAAATTGCCATTACCACCGCATGATGTTTTCTTCTCCTTTATGTATTCCATCTGGAAACATAAAGCATCAATAAGATTTTTCTAGTGGAAAGAAAGAACTAGAAAGAAAGCCTAAAACAATGTACTGATTGTGTGTACACGTGTAAGTATACGAGTTAACAATGGTCCTGCCGGTGAAGCCACTCAATGTGTTGTCCTTCAAGCAATTCTTAATGGCACATCGCAATCCCTGACAATAGTATCCTGTAGGGCAACATGCTGGCCTGTCACTTTTGTAGATATATTAGAACCTAACTACTCGACATTCAAAACGGAAATAGCCAGCGTCGTAAAAACACCACACCAGTTTGCTATGGTCTGAGAACTGGAATCTGTGGGCTTATAATTGAAAATGCACTCAAGGGCACATTGAGGACGTTATGTATGTTCGGAATTAACAGTTAAAAATGCCGTATTTTTTATTTTATTTTACTAAATTTGTTTTTTTTTATTATTATTTATTTATTTATTTATTTACTATAACATTTTCATTTATTATCTTTTTACATAAAATTAAGTTAAAATAGTTTTAATTGCATTTTTCTTTTCATTTGTTTTGTTGGGTTTTTTTCATCATTATTATTATTATTATTAATTTTTAATTTCTTTTTGTTTTTTATTATTATTATTATTATTTCATTTTAATACCTAAAATTACTACTTGAATATTAATTGATTCAAAAAGTTGCCTAAGTTTCAAATATTACAAAATTGTTGTTATCATCTTTTTTGTTATTTTGTGGTTTTTTTTTTACTTTTGTCATTGGGGTGGTGTTTTTAAATTTTTTCGGTTTTGTTTTGTTTGGTTTTGTTTTTTACTTCTTAAGAGTAAATAGTTATCACTTCACGCCCACCTCCTCTTACCATAAGCACCTTTTCCAGTCCTTCTGTGAGAACTTCCAAAAATTCCATATCTTCAAAGGAAAGAAAAATTTGAATATTTTGAATTGATGCTAATGTTTAGAAAACATAAGAATTTTGTTTTACTTACAATTGCTTTCACGAGCTGGATTAATATCCTTGGGTGGACCAGGTAAATTCATAATAACCAATTGGGCATCTTGTGATTTATTTACAATAACTTCGTTAAGTTTAACAGCCGTGTGCATACGACGTACGTTCATTTCATTTCTAAAACGGGCAACATTATATATCATAACGTACATATAAATAAGAAATTATAAAATTTATGAAAGCATATTTATAGGCTTTTAATCCTAGTCTAAACGTCAACGGCAATAAGGTTTCAAAAATTTAAATTTTACTTTCGTTAGGCAGCTGATTTGACGAAATATATCATTTAAGTCTCGTACTTACGGTTTCTTCTCAACATATTCATCATTGCTGCCGTCGCCATCGTCATCGTCATCATCATTGGCCTTTTCCCTATTATCACCATTGGCTTCATAGGCTTTGCTGGTATCGTCATCTTTCGACTCCTATAAACATTTAGCCCAGATCACAACAATCAATCATTCAAACAATATTACAGAGCAATGGTAGCAAAAAGAAAAAGGTAGGAAAAAAAAGAAACAAGAACAGAAAACGAGAAAGAGAAATAATGGATGGTTTCGATAGGTTAGTAATGGCAAGGAAAATTTTCTTTTGTTAATTTTTGAGTAGAACTGACATTTTCGTGTTTTTCTTCTACTGTGGGATCTGCAAATCGGACTTTGGATGATGTTTTCATACTTTCATGATGATGATCAATTATTGTTTGTACCTATAAAATTAAACAAAAATCATAATAATAAACTGTCGTTTAACAAAATTATCTTAATTGAAATTAGAATTAATAATATACATTTAAAAAAAAAACAAAATCGTAATAAATTAAATTAAAAATTTGTTTAAATAACTAAAAATTTAAAACGAATTGTTTGATCATAAGTATATAACCATCACCAATAAAGCTATGGATATTGAACTAAAAATACAATAGAATACATAAATTTACAAACATTTAAGAGTTTAGATACACGATTTAATTTGCTTAACTTAAGCTTAGGCTAACACATATAAAATTTCACGATGGTACCAGTTTAGCTAATTTGATTTGTGGCCGGCCTTGCGGCTCAACTCATCAAATTAGTTATAATGGCTATACTATACTTATAAGGCTAACAACACTAACATTAATTTAAGATTTCTAAATGCAAAGAAAACTTAAAATTTCATGCTTTTCTTCTTTTATATAATTTGTTTGAAATAAAAAAAGAAAAACAAAACAAAAAAATATAAGAAAAATAATTTGAAAACAATAAAAGTGCTTCAAATTAACCGTTAGACATACAGGATGTGATAATTTTAAAAAATTTGCGTAACTCTTACCATTACTTTGTTTACTTTTGTTTCTTTCAAACCATGTAACCCCTCATGTTTGCCTTAGTTTAAGCCAATTAAAGATTGTTTTGCAGTTCGTTTTTTCTTTTCTTTTTAAATTCGAAAGAAAGTTGGCGGAATTTGCAAAAGGAAAGGAATTTGCAATTGAAATTTTTAGTAAGAATTTGGGTTAGGTAAGATAGGATAAATATGGGAAAGGGTAGCATACCTAGTTGCCCCACTAGAATTATGTGTGAATTGAAAGCCAACAGTTAATAATGAAAGTTACTAGGCTGCTTAGAAATAAAGCTCAATCATTGCAACTTCTCTAAAAGTTATAGTAGTCCCAGTTACTGTCCAGTATTATTTTTTTTATCAACTGGATTTATTATAAATTTTGTTCGCATATATGTATAGTGAAAAAATTTTAAAATTTTTTTGTACATCAATTATACACCCAAAAAAAAATTGCAACAGGATGCCTATTTTCTAATGAAATTCACTAATAACAATAAGGAATGATCTCCATTTTTGGAAGAATATTTGTCAAGTTAAATACACAGGCTTTTAGGATTTGGCACTGTACAATTTCCATTTCCACTACATAAGCATATTAATATGTTACACTTGAAAATGTTACTAACATTTTTCCTCTGGGTTATACATATGCTGCTCACAAAACACTCACATTTTTATCATGTTCTCTTTGTGCTGACGTCTGATTATAGGATATCAGAAGTCGCTTTCGATGCTCGCGGTTTACAAGTGCAGGAGAAAGTTATACAAATATTCGTTGATAGTTGGAAATCAGGCGACAAAGTCGAACATGGAATTCTTTCAGAACAACTGAATCGAATAGATTGTCTCTTGCATGTCCTGTTTACTGTAGTAATTGCATCTATTCGGCCTTTAGGTCTATAGAGAATGTATACACCACATTTGAGATTGTAGAAGAATGCCCCTTGCTTTTAAATTGTGTGTATATATAACGGGTGATTTTTTAGCTATTATCTTTTTTGTCAACACTGGTTTAAATAACTCAAGCACGTTTCATGTTTTGTGTGACGGTCAAACATCTCCAGTTTGGTCTATAATTAAACCATGAATGTGTTACAAACGAACAACACTTGCAAATGATTGAATTTTATTATCAAAACGCGTGCTCTGGTAAGAAAGTTCATCGCGCGCTTTTTCCATTTTATGGTCAGCTCATTTTTGGCTTAATGGAAACGTAAATAAGCAGAGGCGCAGTCGCGGTCAATATGTGCATGAAATAATCTGCAAACATTAAATTATGTGGAGACCGTACTATCGATTCAGATAAAGATTTCTGAATTTTTCTAAATTTTATGTGTTTTTTTTTTGAAATTTTTTCCTATAGCTCCTAAAAAATCACCCTATATAATGCAATCGGTCTGAATAGGCAAGATATTTTATAAAATAATGCTTTGGAATGACATTAGGAATTTGCATTAGGTGGGGCTCATAAATACTGTATGATGCAGGAGACTTTAACGAACTCCAATGCTATTCTTATTATTCAGCTATTAAAGGTAATATGATACAAATATTTCAAATAAAAATTATCACACCCTATATAATTTACAGTGGTACGAAATGAAAAAGCTTCATTTAGAAATAACACAGACAGAGTGAGAGAGAGAGAGAGAGAGAAAAAGAAATGAAATGGTAAACAGAAGTGCATGATTTGCTATGCAGCGAAAAATCTTTATAGTGGAGCGAAATAACATTTTGGGGTAATGAATAATGGAAAATGACATTTGGTTAAACCAGTATTTTGTATGGATCAGCATTTATTTTAAATGTTTTGATGATACTTGATGAATTTTCACTGTCAACTTATGAGAATATAATGAAAGAGAGAAAAAAAAGAGAGAGAGAGAGAGAATATGATGAAATACATACATTCTTTAAAACGATGAACAATAAACGATTACATACATTAATGAACATCTTAATACACATTTGTGTGAAAGTGAAATGAATGTTATTTACGAGCATGTATGCATATGGACATAAATGGCCAAGAGAAAGGATGAATAACTGAATGAATGAATGAATGAATAAGCTAAGAAGAAGAAAGTGAATCATGATTCATGTTCTATGAATACATAAACGACGAGTGCAAGTACAGTAGATACATATGTATATTAACATTTAAAACAATAGTTTATAACAATAGAACATTAGAACAATAACAAAATATCTTTGTATAAAGTACATAATAAATATTTATGTAGAATGTATGCATGATTCTTATTATTTTTATTCGTTTTTTTTTGCTTTTTTTGTTTTGTTTTAAAGATGAATGCAGTTATTGATAGAAAAGACAGATAAGGATAAAATATATTAAGTTTTCTTTTTTTTTGTTTTTGTTTTTGTTGTTTTTTGTTGTTGTTCTTATTATTATTTTTACCAAAGGCATTTTGTCCTCCCCAGTTGTTGATTTCTTGTCCACTAAATTCTGTATTTATATTCATTATTTTTTTGCATTTTGTAACGATTTTGAAATTGATTTTACAAAAAAAAAATAGGAGTAGTTGTAGTTGTATTAAAATATTTATATATATATAAACAAATATACATACAGTTATAGTAAATAATTAAAATATATTAATAATAATATATGTTTTAAATAAATGACCACAATAATAACACTTTGCGACAAAATAAAAAAAAAAATTAAATACACCCGGCTAATGACATAGTGTAGGTTGTGAGTTTTGTTGAGTAGATCCCAAAAATACCTTTTTTTATATTTCTCGAACCCTCCAAACCTTTTTTATTTGACGAAAACTGTTTTTTGGACTTCACGCAGAAATTTCTGGATTACACAAATATTTCTGACCTGATATCCAATATTTAAATCTTGAGTATAAACTACAGCAATTTTTGTCCAATTTGATCAAATGATAACTCAATATCTTCACAAGAGAACAGACTTTAAGAATATTATCACTAATCCTATTTTTTTTTTATTAAAGTTTACTCCTATGAATGGACAAACTTGAAAAAATATGAAAAAAAATTCGAATTTTCTAAGTTTACCTCATCTAATCTCATAACATATTAAGTCGAACAATAGATATAGAATAGATATATGTATACTGTTTTAAAGACCCATATCTCCCCTTTCCAACAAGATTTGGAAATTTTGGAAATCGGGTCAGAAATGTTTAAGTAATCCAGAATTTTGTGCGTAAATTCGAAAAAAACTGCTTTTGTCAAATAAAAAACGCTTGGAGGGTTCGAGAAATATAAAAAAGGTATTTTTGAGTTCTACTCAACTAACTGAACAATGTGGACTACGTAGTTACTCGGGTGTATTTTCACTGTCGCACCGTGTAATTAAATATATAAAATAAACGAAACAAAATAAAACATAACATAACATAACAGAACAGAACATAACAAAACCGTACAAACTATATTGAATAACAGATCACTTGACATGATCACCACAAATCAATAATCCATAATCCAAAAAAGAAAAGTAATTTGATACAAAATAAATATTAAAAAATCAGAAATTGTAATTGAATTTGAATAAAACATGATCTCTGTCTTCATTTGTATTGAATTATCCTCCATTTGGGCTACAGTGAAGATTCTCAATTTGCAGTTGCGCCATGTGCGGTGTTGTTTCAAAAGGAATGGCAACAACATCAAAAGACCACCATCGTGCACGATCCACCAGATGTCAATGTTACCGCCAATCTTAAAATCAGGCTGAGTTACAACAATAATCCGATGTCTACAGCTAATAAAACGTTACTTACCTTGTGATTGGATTCCGGGAAAAAGTTAATACCTTTGGGTACTAATAATGCCATATGGCAGGCAGCGACTGTGCGTACAGTTTGTATAAATATTTTCCAACTCTGTTTACCCTCCTGACGCCAACTGTAGGGCCAGCCAACGATCACAGTATTTGGTTTCATGCCACCCAAACCAATTGTTTGTATACTAAACAGAAACAATGTTCAGCAACGATTATAAAGAGATTCATTCTTCATACTTACACTGAACTTAGACCTTCACCAATTTCTTTAGCCACCATAACATCACAAAAACCTTTAACCTTTTCATCGTCCATATACTTGCGTAGAGCCTGTTTAGCTTCGATGGCACGATTACCTATTTTCGTATGATCACCCTGTATGACAGAGACACAGATGGTCAAGCCCTTACCGGCTTTAAGTTGGGTGGCAAATGCGAATATTTTACGATATTTTGGCATACAATTGTCATTCAATTTAGAAAGTACCAAAATCTGAGGACGCCAGTTTTTGGTATGAGGTTGACCTTCTTCCAAACGTAACAACGAGTATCTGGCAGCAGTAAGAGCCATACCACGTATACCATCACCCCATTCCTTTTCGGCTCTTAATTATGAAAGTATTTGTGTTTTTTTTTTTTTTTTCTTTTAATAATTGAAACAAATCAATATTTTGTGTGAAACTTACCCACGATATTCAATATATTTGTAGATGACAACGGCCATACCCATGGCAATTAAGGCAAAGTACCAAGATGTCATAAACATTACAGATATACATAGGGTAAGGCCTATTAAAGACAATGACCAATGATAGAATTTAAAGCGGGGTCTCCAATTCGGTGTTCTCAATAGAGTCTGAACGGCACAGGCCAAATTAACAAAACCGTAACACATTAAGAAAAACATGGACAATAGTGGAGCCAATAAATCAACATTTCCTGGGAAATAACAAAAATGAATTCAAGGTTTACATCTCTTACACTTTCGATAAAGTTTCCTAAATCCTCTTACCCAATAATATACCACATTGACAGATAAGTATGGTTAAGAGTAAGGCTCTGGTGGGTTCACCACGTTTTGATGATTTGGCAAATGGTGCTAAGAATGGTATAATCTCATCGCGAGCTATGGCCTGTAAGAGCCTAGGTGCACCAGTTAAACTCTGTAGACCGGCACCGAGTGTCGATAAGAATGAACCGATCAAAATAACCCATTGATTGGGCCAGGCCATATTGGCAACCACTAGTTTTCCACCAATTGATTGACCAAATCTAAAAAATTCATGGTTGTTAATAATAAATATTTCGAAAGCAATAAATTATTAAAACTGGTTAATACTTTTACTATGTTTACACGCTTTCAAGGTTGTAAATTAAGAAGAGTTAAATTAATAAAAAATATAACTAACACATGATAATTGCAATTAATTAACGAAATAAAAAAAAAATAAAATAAAACATAGTTTATAACAATATCTTGTGATTTATAAATAATCATAATTATTTCTAAATATAGATTCATATGTACAGTATTGGTCAAAACTAAAGCACTCCCTCAGTACATTTTTTTTTAAATGTTAATTTTTTTTAAGAAAACAAACTTCTTTTTTTATTTCTTTATATCCTTATTATTGAAAAACACAAACTTAAGGAATTCAGAATTTAATAAAAAAAAGTTTAAATTCAAACAACATTTTAAGACGGAAATATTAGCGGACAAAACTAAAGCACCCCCAAATTAAGATGCACAAAAAACTATTGAAATCAATATTTCGTTGCGAATCCTTTATTCTGGATGACACACGCACGTCTTTTAGGCATAGGGGATATTAAGTTCTTAATTATTTCTAGAGATATTGCTTTCCAGTCTATTTGTATGGCTTTAAATAAATCTTCTTTGATTTTGCAATTTTCTCGGTTGAGTTTTAAGCTAATGATTGCATTGGAGTGTTGGCTTATCAGGGCATCAATTTAGTGCAAAATATTCGATCGACATATCAATTATTTCTAAGCTAATTTAAAAGTGTTTACAGACTGATCGTACATTACCTACTCATTCTGGAGGAAGGTCACGTGAAACTTCGCAACATGAAGACTCCCTAATTAAAAGGACAATCCAAAATGATTAGATTTAAAAACTAGCGAAAGAACGATACCCAGTAAAGCGGTAGAGGCCGTATTACACAGTCGACAACCAGCAATATTTAGGATTCAACCATTGTTCGTTTGGCCTGCGTCTGGATACCTTATGCCATATGAATCCTTTAAATTAAACTTAGATTCGTTAGAAAACAGCACATTCATCCATTTTTGGACACTCCAGTTGATTCAGAAATTTTAATAGTTTTAGGTTAGGTTAGGTCGTAGTGGTAGCTCTGATATCACAAAGCTCACTTGAGCACGCATGGCGGCCCGTTGTGATGCCACAGGTGAAACGCAGTCCCTGTACTAACCAAGTTCCGCCAAATCAGGGAAAGGAAGAAGTTGATCAGCGCAAGGGCTGCACAACAAAAGCACGACTACCCCGTACTGGAAAACCAGCCAGAAAATTTGATGAACGAAGCTATATCCTTGATATCAATAGATGATAGCACCGTTAAGCTAACAAGGAATGGGGAGCCAAATAACCTATATCTACACCTAGCAGTGGACCTGCATCCACGACAGAAGTCGTTAAAAGGGAGCCTCATTCTCTCGGCGTGCCTACCCATGATGTAAGCACGGCCACTACAGTCGAGATGACATCACGACCGAGACCAAGTAATCGGTTGGTACGCCTTCCATCCATCCTGGGCCAGATAAGTCTAGCGGTGGAGCAGGACTCCTCATTGACCCAAGATAAGGTTGGCGTCCCGAAGGAACCTCCGAGGCAAGTGGCATACCATCTCAACAGAAGAGGATTCCGGAAGAAGCGCTCCAGCTCTGGTGAGCCTGTCGTCCCTACAGTTTCCCGGAATATTACTGTGACCGGGGACCCACACCAGAGAGACACCGGTGAAGCGCCCCGAGACTAGGTCGAGACAGCGGCTTAAAAAAATTATCATTTAAAAAAAAAGATGTATTGAGGAGCTGCTTTAGTTTTGGCCAATACTATATGTATGTACATGTATACGTATTATGTTTAACAATTTATTAATTCCTGTTAATTAATATCACATTACAAAGATTCACATTTTTTTTATATTATACGTTTTGATTTGATTTCGACTTACTTGTCTCTAAGCAATAGATTGTCTACGGTTCCGGCAAATAACAATACACACGATAGATAAACAGTACTTGTGGTTAGAATGGCGCAAATCGTGCCAATAGGTATGCTCTTTTGGGCATCAGCCAAATCACCTGATCTATTTGAACCGGCCATAATACCTGCGAGGTGAAAGAAACAAAGAAAGAAACAATAAAAAAAAAAACAATAAAAACAAAAACAATACACCAAACAATAGAATTTATTTAATTAATTAGAGTTGATTAGAGAGATAATAATGAAAGTCTGTAATTAAATCAATGCTCCCACCACAATAAACTGACACAAATAGAGATACCGAATAGTATACAAGATAAGTTACGTGAAAAAACAATTAAAAAATCAAAAAAAAAAAAATACAAACCAGTAACGGAAGGGAAAAAGATGCCAATAAGTAGGGTAAATGATGTGGTTATATCAGCCATGACTTGATTGTATGTTGAGGGTGCTTTATTGATAATATCCTCTTTATCTTTGCCGTATGCAATAAATTGTCCCAACTAGAAAAAAAAAAAACGGAAAAATGGAAAAACGAAAACAAGCATATACACATAGTATGTATAATAGCAGAATTTATTAATTTACCTCCAAAAATGAAGGCATCAAATTCTCATAGAACACACCGCTGGCCAAACCTCTAATACCCTTAACAGTTGTTACATTATGAGCTGTGGGATAAGTTTTTCAAAAAAAAAAGAAAAAAAAAAATTAAGTTTGGATATTTCTCTTTTCAGTAAATAAAATTCTCATTACACATATAGTAGGGATCACAGACACCATCTGGACAAAATAGATCTGAAAGGAATGTATCATCTTTTGTACAATTCTCGATGGGTATATCCTTTAACAAACGCTTGCCAAGAACGCACATGCTACAATTAAATAAAAATCATTTATAAGTATACCCATTTACATTTACATTTAGCACGTGCTTTTATGCATACGATCTTCACTATTTGTTACTTGAGCACTTTTCCATACTTACTAAAGCTTTTCATTGCCATTAATATTATCAAATATACCAACATAGACGGCTATTATTGAGAATATAACACAGGCCAAGGCAACGGCAGCAAACTTATTTACGAATTTCACACCCAGGAAGACAATTAAACCTAATTTTGAAAGATAAAGATGCAACAGCAAGTTAATTAATAATTTCCCTATTACTACGACAACCACTTACCCATGAACACCAGTAGACAAGTGCCATATACTCTGAAATTATTGTACATAGCCTCGGCATCCTTAGTAAAATCGCCAAATATTGAAGCCCAAGGTGCCATATACGTCTATTTGTAATTAAAATATTTAATAAATGTAATACTCACAAGTCATCCTTAAAACTACTAACTTACCAAAACAATTTCAACCGCACCCACAATGTACATGGCTGCAGCTAAGGTGGTACCCGTATAAAATAGCATACCTACAGCACCACCAAATTCAGGCCCAAGCGATCTATAGATTGATAATAGTTGATGATAAATAATAACGTATAGGTAATAGGTAAGAGTGATTTTACCTTGATATCATGAAATAACTGCCTCCCGCCGGCACCACTCCGTTTGTGGCAATAGCCGACATTGAAATCGCCGTTAACATAGTCTGAAATAAGATTTTATAGCTCCATTTATCATAATTTTTTCATGGAGTCAGAAAAACAAAAGATTTGCCAAGATGTTGATTTTTTAGGAAATTAATAAACGATGTCGGATTTTATTTAAGGAGACGGAGGGCCATGTTTTTCTATTACTGCTAGGCAGGATCTTAAGTATCGTGTTAACCATTTACAAATTTCAAAATCACTGACCTGGCAGGGTTATCTATCTAATTTGGTTAGTGAAAGAGTTGATATTTATAAATTTGGATTAATTAGCAACCGGAAAACCCGTGTGAATAGTTAAAACGGACTACAAAACTCTCAATATATGTGAATGAGACCTCTTTTCAATCTAATAAGCAAGGAATTCGCAAGATTATAAAGAAATTTGAAAAGAAATGAAATTCAGAGAAATTTTCAGTCAATTCGGAAAGCTATTATGCCCTTATGATAGTCGCCGTGGTCTAGTAGGTAGTGTGCTGGCTTATTAGACGAAAGGTCCCGGGTTCGTATCCCAGGTCAGACATCAAAACGAAAAAAATATTTCTTCGGCGACTTCCTCTCAGCAGATTTCTGGCAAAGACTCTGAGAGTAAAAAAAATTGACATGAAAAGCTTCTCAAAAATCTGTCGTTCGGATTCGACTTTAAACTGTAGGTCCCGCCACTCATGTATAAAATTAACGCACACAACATAAGTGGTGTGAGAAGCTAGGTCGTAATCCTGACTGAAGGCTTGTAATGGCCAATTATGTATGTTATGTATGTATACCCTTATGATAACTAACTTTTTTGGTTTTTCTACAATGGACAGACTATGGTTTCAAAAAGATGGTGCCATGCGGCATACAACACAATTGAATTTAGTTTTATTGCATGCATGGTTTCCAGAAAGACTCACTAATGGCCATCAAGATTGTGAAAATGAAGCCGTTAGTCGTTTTTGTATGGTTACGTCTAGGACAATAGTTATGCGAATAGTCTTGCTGTAACGTTGAAATATCTTGAAACCAACATTGCTCGAAATGTGTGGAAAAATACAGTGGAACTTCTATAATTTGAACTTCTATTTCTTGAATTTTCTACAAGTTGAAGAACAGCGACAGCATCTTGGAGAGAAATTCTATTAGGTTTTGCTTCTTTAACTTGAAGGTTTTTTCTGTACAATGATGATTCAATTTATAGAAGTTTGACTGTAGATCGTAGTTTACCTTATAAGGATAGAATGCTACAAGCAATCCAAAGATGGTCATTGGTATTGTGTAATGGCTTTGCTTTTGAAAGTGAAATATTCGTAACCCTTTATATTTAAATTTCACAATTTGTTTCTCATTAAATATTTTGCCTTCGTTTCACTAAAAACAGCGTTGACTGGGATTCTTAATTTTATTCACAGTCTTTTTTTTTGTTTTGTTTTCTTGTAAGCATTTTTGTTATTTTCAAGGAGATATAAAGGATAAAAGGATAATTTAAAACCTTTTAAAATGCCACACATTTTTTGTTTTGTTTTTGCATAATTTAACATCATCAATCTCAGTTTCATTCAAAATAAAACAAAAAAAAAGGAAAAGAAAACCTTTTAAAACAACTCCATTGTAAGTAACGCCTGGTCAATCTTCATTTAAATCTGGCAAATCTCTTCTTTTTCTAACTCAAATTCCATTAACAGCTACAACAACAACAAAATAATTCTTTAGAAGGAGAAAAAGGAAAAAAAAAGCATATTTTTAATTAAATCCTGATGTTTTTTCTTCTTCTTGTTGTTGTTGTTGTAAAAGTTGTTGTAATTATTTAATTTTGCTTTGTTTTTGCCGTTTGTCACAATAATTACCACACAACAACATGTCAGAACAATCAGAAAACCACAAATAGCACCAGCAGTACCAACAACCCAAGTTAAACGAATGAACAGAATCACACCGAAAATATTCTGAATACATGGCAAGAAGACACCAATCAGTGTACCTGGAATAATAAAAAAAAAATAATACAAAAGGAGGAGTTTAGGCCATTTCTTGAAATCTTGAAATCTCTTTTGAAAGTTAGCCAAAAAAAAAAAACAAAACAAAAAAAGAAAATTTGACAGAAATTTCTTGGCAAAAAGAAAACTTACCCATACGCGCCGAAGGCGCTGGCGCTTTAGCATCTGGATCAGTTGCTGCGGGTATAGTATTTTCATAATTGGCAAGTGATGATATAAATTGCGATATATGCGGCCTTGTTTCCACCTCTTCATCGTATAAATATAAACCGGGTTCAATATTTGATTTTTCGTTGTTTCCTTCGACAGTTTGACCGTCACATTTTTCTGTAAAATTTTCAAATTGAAATTCAAGTTAGCAAACAAACAAAAAAAAAAAAAAAAAGATAGAACAACAACAATAATGTATACAAAAGGGAAACACCTTTAAAACACGAAATAACATCCACCCATGGAGACTGCACGTTTAAGAGACTATTTTAAATTGATTGATGCGTTTACAATCACATTCACTTGTCTTAACTTAAACTGGCTCTATTATACTCGTGTAGCTAGTTTAAGTGCAAATAGCCCCATCAACGAACAGAAACCATTAGTGGTGTGGATACATCAGAGGGTTTGCTTGTTAATTGCCTTCAGAACAATTAGAATCAAGAATTGGAATCGCTGTTAATCGCAGGGAATTCTTTTTTCTTCAAATGTTTAAAATGAGATTGTCAAAACGTTCATGCACTATTTGTTGGTAATTAAAAATGATAGATTTCATGATGCCAATATATGTACTCGCACAAGTTTATCGGAAATTAATTTATTCTAATTATGTTGTAGCTATATGACGTTCTTATTACTATTATTTATTATCTTTAAAAGTAAATTCCTTAAATTAGGTTAGCAAGGTAGAAGAAACATTTCATTTATTTTCATAAAAGTGAACGAAAGCCAAACACAAAGTCAGTAAAAATAACTCTTGTTAGGAATATACAAAAAAGGTCATATACAAGCAAGGAAGATAGGAAAAAGGAAGTAAGAAAGAGACCAAAAGAGAAAAAGATTTATTCAAAAAATCCGGCTACTACTCGAGACAAAACCAAGGCCATTGAGTCAGGATATAGACTCAACAGATTCTAGGTACCAACACTAGCATAAGCCCTGCAGAAAAAAAGGATGACAGTAATTACTCTCAAACCCCAACACTTCGTTAATGAACCTATAAAGATCCTTATAGACTTCCTCACCCGTTTTAGGACTAATTCTAGGCCTATAAAATTCGATATCTAACTCTAAATTTATATTCATTTCTTTTACAAAAGTATCGGGTCCGCCATCTAACGTTTTTTTTCTAGTGCTTCTATCACTTAGCTCATGTCTGATTTGACAGATAATTAGTTTTATCCTTCCGCTGAACGAATATGGTTCGCGTTTCCTTTCCCTAAGTACGCGTTTTCCCTTCCCTAAGTGGGCCAGCGATCGACTTACAGAAGATGCCGATTTTAGAATAAAAATCATCTTTTCAGATGAAGCTTCTTTTGATCTTGGCGGGTATGTAAACAAGCAAAATTGTCGCATTTGGGGCACAGAAAACCCGCACACATACATTGAAAAACCGACGCACCCAAAACGAGTCACTGTTTGGTGCGGATTTTGGCCCAGAGTGGCCATTACAGTCAATGGCGATCGTTATCGGACCATGTTGAACGAATTTTTGTTCACAAAAATTGAAGAGGAGGATATTGGCAACATTTGGTTTCAACAGGACGGCGCTATGTGCCACACAGCCGAAGCTACACTCGATGTTTTGCGCCCTGTTTTTGAAGATCGCATTATCAGCCGCAGAGCTGATGTCGTTTGGCCTCCGCGGAGCTGCGTTTTGACACCGTTGGACTATTATTTGTGGGGTGCCGTCAAAGATAAGTGTTACGCCGACAAGCCAAGACAATTGACGCTTTAAAAGACAATATTCGTGAAGCCATTGGTGAAATACAGCTGCACACAATCGATAATGTGCTTAAGAATTGGACTGATCGTGTAGGCCACTGCATGCCCAGCCGAGGTAGCCATTTGAATGAAATTATTTTCCATTATTAACCGGAAGGATTGTACTTTTAAATAAAAAAAAATTGAGAAAATATTCAGTAGTTTTTTTAAAGCATTTAAAAAAAAAAGTTATTTGGCGGACGCTTTATATTGAATTCTTCTGGGACCTTGAAGTCAAAAGTTGCCATATCCACATCAAATGCTTGTTTTATTAAGTGCATAAGTATGAAGACGAACCTACGCTAATGAATTAAATTAAATTTAATTAAATTGTTGTTGTTATAATGTATTTATCAGGTTATTTTATCTAAATGGTATTTTCTCAATTTTGCATATTCCGAATCGTATCCTTTGTTGAAAATTATCAATAAGAAATTATCATAAACGACTCCACGGTAGGCTAAAAAAGATTATGGTCAAATAAAAGAGGTTTTGTTGCCTCTGTTTGTATTAAACACTCTCTCCCAAACGAGACTTTTAGCAATTTTGATTATGTGATTGAAGTTGCCGTGGTCTAGTAGGTAGTGTGTTGGCTTATTAGACGTAAACTCAGGGTTCGAGTCCCAGGCCAGACATCAAAACAAAATACAAATAGTATTTCTTCGGCGATATCCTCTCAGCAGATTTTTGGCAAAAACTGTAGGTCCCGCTACTCATGTATAAAATTAACGCAAACAACATAAGTGGTGTGAGAAACTATGTCAATAATCCTGACTGATGGGTTCTAATGACCAATTATGTATGTATGTATGATTATGTGAACACGACAATCAGTTATAAATGGCTAGCTTTATCAGTAGTAGAGTAATTCTATGCCACCAGGATAACACCAAGTCCCATAATAGTTAGTAATTAATAGTGAACCTATGAATATTAGCTTCGAATGTTTAAAAAGATTTTCTTAAGATTTTCTTGTTGCACAAAACAGTATTTACTGAAGCAAATAGACGCCGTAGCAACGGTCTCTCAGCAATCTTCTGCAAAAAACTTCGAGTGTAAATGAAATTGTTACAAAAAGTTTCCCAAATCTGTCTTTCGAAGTCCAAGTGAAACTTCCATCATGCTTGCATAAAATTAACGCTCACAGGCATAGCTGGCAGATAAATAAAGCATCAAATCTTCAAATATTAGAAAAAAATCGTCAAAATCGTTAAAGACATTCATGGAAATCGTAAAAATAATCGTCACAAAATCGGCATGAAAATTCAGTGTGATGTTCGCTAGAACCGAGACATTTTTCAATGCTTTAGCTTCTTAAGAGAGTACAAGAAATACTTCATTTCATCTGATACTTCTTGACCGCATACAAGAGATGCTGAAGTTGCCCGTTGATGACTGTAGGGTATCGATCTCCATTGATTCATTGAAGCATCGTTGCAATATGAATTGTGTTTCATTGTTCTATCGCTATTATAATGCATTTTGCACGAGTGAAATAAGGGATTTGTTCCCGAGAATCATATACTTCTACGTAACACTGTGGTCGATTACCCAGTGGATCGCACACTGCATTATAGACAAAGTCGGACTATTCGTATGTGGAACTCCCGTCGTGCAGAGGAAAGAATTTTTTGGCTTTTAGGGGACAAAAAGCTACAGAAAAATCATCACTTAAATTTGCAACAGTAATAACTGCAAAGTAATTACAAAACTTAAAGGGGCTTTTAATGTACTAAAGTAAAGAAAATGATGTAAATTTTTAATTTCTAAAAATCGTCAAAATAAGGGTTTAAATCGTCAAATCTGGCAGCTATGCTTACAGGGGGGTGGTGTGAAAAGCTAGATTGTAATCCTGACTAAAGTGTTGTAATAGCCATTTAAATGAATTAGATTTTGCAAAAGTTTTTTCGTTTTTATAAAATTAACAAAAAAAGAAAACAAAAATGAATTGCGTAAATATTACTTCTTAGATAAACGGTTGCTTACTAAGCCAATTTTTCATAATTTTGGGCAAAATGTCAGAATTGTTGGCCTTAAAACTTTTTATGCTTAATTCCATTTCCATTTCCATTGTGGCTACCCCAAATGAAATGTTCAACTAGTTTTGATATTTCAATTTACCAAATTTAGAAAAAAAAAAAAAATGAATAGCAAAAGAAAGCGAAAAAAGTGTACGGATTTGCAGCAGGTATTATTTAGATGTGGGGTATCATCATTTTCATTATTTAATTATAAGCCAAGAGAATTAAAATGTTACCAGTGAAAAGCCAACAAATCAAGATGATATACTACTGAACACGAACAACATCAACAACAAAAGCTCCATAAACAGAAACAGAAACAGCATCAACTAAAAAAATCGTTATTTTTTTTTGTTCTTATCATATAAAACAGTCATAAATCATCATAAGAAAAACCTTAAAAAAAAAAATGGAAAACTTTAGCGTTTTCAACAGCACCAGAATGTGGAAAAATGAAAATTTTTTGTATTAAAAAAAAAAAATCAGGAAAAAGAAAAACTGAAAAAAATTATAGTGAGTGGTTTAGCATCATGTATATTAAATGAAATTATATATGTATGTATGGATGTGTGTATGTATGGATGTACATATGTGGGTGTATGTGTGTATATTAGTATGTTCATATGAATTTGTAAGCCCCTATAAAAAGGTATTCATGTATAATATAATTTTTATATGAATGTATTCATGTGTATGTGTATGTATATGTAGACCAACATCGAAAAGTCGAAAGAGCAAGAATTTTTTATTTTTTTGATTCAAACAGACCTGTGACCTGTAATATTAACAAATAACCCAACAATTGTATTTAATGGTATATGTATGCATGTATGTATGTATGTATATAAAACTGTGTAAAGGTTGTATAGTAGTAGGAAGGTACAAAAATTCAACGTTTTATTCGTAAAAAAAATAAAAAATTGCATGTGTGTGTATCAGAGATCAGCAATGAATCGTTTTTTCGCTACTCATAAGTACTCATGCAATTTTGAGTATGAGTGAATCAACAGAATCGAAAATCAACTACGCTGATTCATTCGTACTCGCTACAACATTGATTTATAAGTATGGATTACAATGTACAACGTTGACATCAAACTCACACCATTCGAAATATGTTTGATTCAAACATCTACTCATTCTGATTCATAAATTTAGAAAAATACTTATAATACTTATAAGTGATTCGAATGATTCGAATCATTCAACAAATTTTACAGCCTTTGTTGTTGTTGTTACATATACAAACAAAGAAGAAAGGAAAGACAAAGACAAGAAGCAAAGCATACACAATCAAAATTCGTACGCGAATCATACTTATTTTGTGCTTCGTGTATAAGTACGACGAGTACTTCAAACTTCGAGTATGAGTATTATGAGTATCATATTAAAATAAGTATAAGTAAGTGCGTGGTCGCCGTGGTCTAGTGGGTTGTGTGTTGGCTTATTAGACAAAAGGCCCGGGTTCGAATCCCAGGTCAGACATCAAAACGAAAAATATTTCTTCGGCGACTTCCGCTCTCAGCAGATTTCTGGCAAAGACTCTGTGAGTAAAAATTGCCATGAAAAGCTTCTCAAAAATCTGTCGTTCGGAGTCGACTTTAAAACTGTAGGGCTCGCCACTCATGTATAAAATTAACGCACACAACATAAGTGGTGTGAGAAGCTAGGTCGTAATCCTAACTGAAGGGTTGTAATGGCCAATAATGTATGTATGAATGCGTATAAGTATCAGAAAATATAAGTATGACTCGAATCTACTCATCATTTTGAATACTCGTTGCTGATCTCTGGTGAATATGGTTGTGTGGGTATGCATGTTTGTATGTGTATGTTTTTGTGTTGATACAAAATTATGTGAAAAAATGAAAAAAAAACCAAATACAACATGCATAAGTTTTACCTGTTTATTCTTGCTCTTTTATTTGTGCCCACCTATATAGTTAAACCTCAACGTTTAACCCCCACCCCTTAGGGATCTTTATGCTTTACATGGATTTGGGCATATTGTGTTGGAGATTTTACCCAATTCTATGAATATGAATAAATAAATGACTTTGCAACAAAAAAAAAAGAAATAATTTAAAAAAAACAACAACAAAATCAACCATAAAAAATTGTAAACAAATATACATATTTGTATAAGTATATATGTAACTATGTATGTATGTATATGTATGTATGTGTGTGTTTGTTTAGTTTAATACACTCATAAATAAATAGAATATAAATAATAAAAATAAAAATGAAATTGTTTTTGTATCTTGTTTTCAATCTTAAAAAAGAAAAACAGTAAAAATCTTATAAAAAAAATCCTATTTTTTTACATTTTAATGGTGTATCTGTATTTGTAGGTGAATTGTACAGATACACACACACACACCCTTACATACATATAAATACATAAATATTCATATAATGTACTGCATACCTAAACTTTATTTTATACTGCTTTAACACCCATCCCAATATGTACAATTTTTTTTTTGCTCTCTTCTGTATCTTTTAACTTTATTTTTTTTGTTTTTTTTTTCTTAAATCTTTTTTGCTTTGTGTTAAATTTTTGATGCCATAAAATAATGAAAAAAAGCAACAAAAAAGTGAAGAAAAAAAAAATGGAAAACAAAAATGTGTTCAGTTAAATCGTTGTTACACTAAAACAACTACAGCAACTATATATTTTTAAACCTAGGTCACAAACAGTGTATGTACACACACATACATACATATATATAGACAATTATTTGTATGTGTGTATGTATGCGTATACAAGTATCGGATCTTATAAAATTTTTTTGTTTTGTTTTTGGTATTAAACGACGACGACGACGACGGCTATGATGAGGTTCCTGATGAGGCTGCTGAATTACTGTTAAATTACACCATTTCCAAATATATACCAAAAATGATTTCATTGTAGTATTTCTTACGCATACACACACAAGTACATAAGTAGATGTAAAATACATGTGTCACAATCAAAATTTTTTGGCATTCACCTAAAGGTGACTGTAGAAAAGCTATCAGACACATAAAACCTAAAAAGTGAGTGTGACTCAGAAAAGTATGTGATCCAGAAATTTGATGCGCTCTATGATTTGGATTTGTCATTGGGCCATAGTTTTTGTAAAAATAAGATAACCATTATCGATAATTCAAAGTGCTTTGCTTACTTATTTATAAAATTGGCTACTACAATGTTTTAAGGTTCAATTAGTCGTGACTTAACCATAACCATATAAATCAGCTGTTTTAACCAACTTTATGGACATCACTGTTTTCGATTATAGGCGACTTACCATAATGCCATAGTCATAACGATAACCATATGTACCAATTTAATTTTGGTTTTTTACCATAACCATAAACAGCTTTTTGCTGAATTTACTTACATGTATACACATTTTTTTTGTTTACTTTTGTATTTTTGAAAAATACATATGTGCAATTAACGTAAACAGCTTTTTATGGCCATGGCAGCACTGATTGCTGCTAATAGTAAATTTATGGTTATGGATTATGTTACGACTACAGCGTTATGGTAAAGTCACGACTAATTGAACCTTTAGTTAGTATTACCTAGCTAACTAGCTTACCACCTACCAATAACAGTGTGTATGTTAATTTTATCCATGAGTAGTGGTACCTATAGTATAACATCGACTTCGAAAGGCAGAATTAAAAGGCTTTTCGTGGTCATTTTTATTTACTCTTAACATTTTAGCCAAAAGATTAGTGAGAGGAAGTCGCTGAAATATATATTTCATCTTATTCGAGATGACCGAACATTTTAAATAAAACAACACACTTCCTACTAGACTAGGATCACTTCATATAGATAGTATTGTGCAATAAATTCTTCTTGTTTCTTTTTTTTAATTTTTTATTTACTCTCAGAGTTTTTGCCAGAAATCTGCTACTTTTTGTATTTTGTTTTAACGTCTGGCCTAGGGCGCAAACACTGGCTTTACGTCTAATAAGCCAACACACTACCTGCTAGACTACGGCGACTTCATCTCAGTTTATCGCTCAAGTGTATCGTTTTAGAAAGAGAGCGTTTACTACTAGTAAAATCGTTAAAGTTCCAGCATCTTGATGTAATTAATAATTAGTAATAATTAGTCGCCGTGGTCTAGTGGGTAGTATGTGGCCCGGGTTCGAATCCCAGGTCAGACATCAAAACGAAAAATATTTCTTCGGCGACTTCCTCTCAACAGATTTCTGGCAAAGACTATGAGAGTAAAAAGTTGCCATGAAAAGCTTCTCAAAAATCTGTCGTTCGGAGTCGACTTTAAACTGTAGGTCCCGCCACTCATGTATAAAAAATTAACGCACACAGCATAAGTGGTGTAAGAAGCTAGGTCGTAATCCTGACTGAAGGGTTGTAATGGCCAATTATGTATGTTATGTATGTAATAATTATATAATTAATTTTCCATAATGGAAATGGTGTATATCATCGAATGATTAACACACAGCAATGAGTATCCTCCAGTTCTATATAAGAGAAAACATTTTTTTTCCATTATTTCCTTTTTTCCTTTCTTGCCTCCGTCTTTACCTTCCCTTCCTTTAATTTTTATTATAGTTGTAGTTGCTGTTGTTGTTTTATTTTAGTTTTTTTTATTTCGTTCGTCTCATTATTGTAAGAAGATTATAATAGGTTGTATGAAAATCTTGCACAGTATAACGATATGGCAGAAAACACAACAGCAAATACAATGGAATGGAAAGCCTACAATTCTTCTCCCTGTAAGTTTTTCAATAACGTTTTACTTTTTTCTTTTAAATTCATTGATTTTTTTTTTTCTTATGTTTTTAAGTCAACAACGTTTTTATCCTCGCAAAAGTTGTAAATAAAACACTTGAAAACTTTATTTTCGATCTATAAGAGAGCAAATGGCTGCAGGTTGTCAATAGGGATGGGCAATTATTGTTGTTTGTTCGTTTGTTTGCCTGGGATATTTAGTTTAGTTTTGGGTGTTGGTTTACATTTTCATTTTCGTTTTTTTTTTTTATTGTTGTTGTTGGTCTAATTCTAATACCAGAAGGCAGAAAGAAGCAAAGGCAGTGGCAGCATTTGTGAAGCTGATTATAAAAGTTTTATCACCTTCAGTGCGATAAGCCAAAAGGTAAATGTTTTTCTCTTCCTCCCTCTCTCTCTCTCTCTCTCTCTCACCCTTTTCGCTGTTTACTTATAATAAGTATTAATAAATAAATATAAAAAGAAACTTTTTAATAAGGTTTTAATGGAAATCGACCATAATAATGCAATTGTAATTGGGCGATTAAATTCTAAACATGATTATCGAAATATTTATTACGATAATCGATAGATTCTCGAATTTATGCTTGTAGTATGTCGCCGTCTCTTCAGTTAAGAGGTAATTTATTAACAATTTCATAGAAAAACATTAATAACTACTTAAGTGTTACAATTTATGAACTTGTCGTTGCGATTAGATGGTATTTACAAAGATTTTGACTGGAGATTATTTCGTTATTTACAGTATGTCGCAACGTTTTTTAATGATATTTTTTAAAAATATGGAATAAACACTTGAAAGTTAATTTATTTTGTTTGCATCAACTGCTATACTATAGATACGTATTCGTTAAAGCTTTAAGGGAATACAATATTCCTTAAAATCAAGTCCTGAATGTGCTCTTTGACTAAATATAATCCTTGATTTATATGAATAAATAATAATAAAAATAAAAGAATTCGATACTGTTTGTTATACAGACATAAAGAAATTTTTTTTAATTTTAATTAAAAAATTACAATTTTAAGAAAAAATTTACTTTTGTTCGTTATAATCACATTTAATACGAATACTCGTAATAGCATCGCTGAAGAAATATTTTTCCATATTACGTTTTGTTCGGCTGTAGTTTAAACCGCGGTCTCACGTCTAATCTTTTAGGCTAAGGCTACTTTATCGATTTCAATTAGTATCGATTAAAACTAATATTGGTCAACAAAATTATTTGCCGTGTACCGAATCCAGTATGCAAGTAGTAGGTACATATGGAAGAGCATTACAATGATTCGATTGTTCAGCATTAATTTTTCATATCTAGGGGATTTAATCTCATTGATCAATAAATCCTTGATTATTTGAATTTGCCGATTCTCAACGAAAAGGACAACACAGTGAGCAAGCGGTGTTACCCAAGGGCAGGTAAGTTCACTGTTTTTGAATTTCATGATTCTTAACTGCGAAGACAATAGAGAGTACAAATTGCAAAATTTAGTGTGCATTTGACTGTTACTGATAACCGGTTGCCGAGTTATTTAAGGGGAAAAATGGGAAAAGAGTGAATTCCATGTAAAAAACTAAAACGTCCGAGTACTGTACTTGTCTTAACTTACAAGTACCCGTCCTCTAACCTTAGCTGTCCTTCAGATTTTGGCACATTGGAAAGACTATTTGACTCCAACGATAAAATCTTTTCACAAACAAATCCATTTCCAAACTAGAGAAACGTGCGATTTCAAAGAAACTACAATTGAAAAACTAATGAAATCAAAATTGACAGAAATTTTTACATTCTCCAGTCTTAAGTTTTCGTTTTTATTTAAGGAAATTTTTAAAATATAGTACAAGCATATTTTCTCTATGTTAATGTATATTTTTGACGAGCATTTTAACAGTATTGCATCAAGCTGTTGCAAAAAAAAAACTTTCCATTATCACAAACTTGAGCATTCAGCTATAAACCACAAAAAAAAGTAAGAAAAATGTATACCCTTTATCCTCTTTCAATAATCCATCTGGGATTACTTTCATTTATCGAGTATTATCTCCCTACCACCTACCAGAGGTGAGATTACATCAAAAACGGAGATCATCGGAATATCAGACAACGTCAACTTTCATGAGTGGTGCTCAATTAGTAAAGCACCTATTCGAATTTCGCCTGCTATCGCTACCGAATGAGAAAGACTGTTTCGCTATTACACTTTCCAGCTAAATAACAAAAATTTTTGATATTCATCTGGTCAAGACCAATTTTACCGTATTATACGAGATGGATGGTTCGCCATTAGATAGGGTTTGCAGGAGAAGTTCGATCACTACTACACTGTAACAATACAGTGAACTTGCGATAACGTGAACTAATTTTTACCAAGGCAGTTTACATTTTCGAGTTTGTTCACGTTATCGAGTACCCAAATTTAAAACAAAAAATTACCCTATTTATTATGAAAAATGATACGTATTTTAATAAGTAAAAAATCACCGGTGTCGTCTTTATCCCAAAACTAAATTTAAAATACTTTTTCAGCAATTGTTTAAAATTTGTTGCGAAATTCTGATCCACGCTAAGGCCTAATGGTCCAATTCTGTTTATTTTTCAGACACTAATGCCAAGAGATTGTTTCTAGAATACAGTTTTGGTATTTTAAAATTTCATCAGAAATTAATTGAGATTTAAGGGCGTTTACCGGTAGTTTCTTTTTAGTCAAGAACTCAGTAAGATAAAACCAAAAATTAATAGGAGTTTTTCAGTTTTAAATTTGTCAGTTGAAGTCTACCTCTTTAACGAAACATTAATGAAACCAGTCATAAAAAATTTTATGAGATTTTCGAGAATTTGTAATTCACTGGACAAGTAAAGTTTTTGATACTTTGTGGGTTTTTAGTTTTTCCAATTACTAGTAAGTAAATTAAGTTTGTGAGCCCTCAAAGCATTTGAACAGCCCATGAAAGTTAATCATTGTTTCTCCATCTTTTAACTTTTCCTTAAATGGGTCAACCAGTTGCAGCTGCGCAGAAAGCTTGATTTCCCAATTTAAAAACAGATTAAAGAACAAAAATTAAAAAAAAGTGTTCACGTTTTGGAGCTTTCAGATTTTGTTTACGTGTTTACTCTGTGAAAAAAAATAAATTTGTTCACGTTTCTGAAACGTTCACACTTTCGAGTGTTCACGTTTTCGCGAGCACCTATTATCATAAATAGTACAATCATCTGCTTAGGTTAGGTTAGAGGACGTATACTTGTCAACTGTGACAAGTACAGTACCCGGAGGTCGAATTGACATATTGTAGCCGTTAAGTTTTTCCCATGGCAAGTTTTACTCTCAGAATTTTTGCCAGAAATTTGCTGAGAGGAAATATTTTCATATTTTCGTTTTTTTATTTGTCTGAACTGGGATTCGAACTCGGGTCTAGTAGGTAGACCACGGCGACTTCATCTGGTTAGTTAACTTCGATTCGGGATTTTGTAAATCCCGATCCCGAAATCCCGGGATATTTCGGGATCCAAAAATCCCGAAAAATCACGGGTAAAATTGCGATTTTCTCTTAATAATAAAAATATTTCGTTAACAAAATCATTTACATTCCAATCATATCAGAATTATATCACATTAAAAATAAAATATTAAAACAGCAAAACAAAAAGTAACAAAAAAGCATAAATTAACAAAAATAAAAATTGTTAATACATATGCAAATGCATCAGTTTTAAGAAAATTATTTGGATTCCAACAATTAAAGATTAAAGCATCTAACATGTGATCTGATAGGCTTGAACGAATTTTGTTGTCAACATACGCTGCCGTTGAAAAACACTTCTCGCAATCAACATTTGTTGGTAAAATAGTTCCTAGATAGCTGTATGCAGCTTGTAAATATTCACCTCTACCTCCTCCCGACGTAAATAAATCTATTTCTTTGGACAGTTGAGTATCTAAATCAGTTACCCTTTTAATTCCTTCTATAGACCTTTTGCCTTCTTCGATGGCATCAAATAACTTTTTATCAATGGAAGTGTGGTTTTCCTCATCTGAGAAGCTATTATCGAAGTCAAATGATATAGAATTTTTTTTCAGGACCTTTTGTAGGGTCAAAATACATATGAATTCACAATCCCGAAAATCCCGAAAAATCCCGGAACAAGTTTTTTTAAATCCCGGGATTCGGGATTTTGTGAATCCCGAAAATCCCGGGATTTCGAGATTCGGGATTTCCCGATTGGCATCCCTAGTATACATGCATGTATGTATGTATAGTATGTATGTATGTCGTGTAAATAACATTTAAGAATGATGTTTTATTCATATTAAAAAACAAAAAGAAAGTATATTTTAGAAATTGTAATTCACTGTAATGTTTTAGTGTTTTACAACACTGTGCGATTTATCTGTGGCTTGTTATGCACATACATACATTAGAACATCCATTCAAGTTTTGATATACACACATACATACATACATTTTCATACAGCATAAAACTTTTCAAAAACTCTGAGTGTGTATAAGGTATGTTAAAGCAATGGTTAAGCAATTGTTTCACTATTTCGTATACGAGTAAAGATCTGTAGTATGTTTGTGTGTTGGCCTGTATAAAAGTAGACTTGTATATGTGGGTGTATATGTGTGTATGTATGTTTGCTTTAATAGATACAATTATTTATCATAAATCTTGTGTCACAAGTATGCTGTACATTATCGAATTTATCACTTATTCTTATCGCTAATATCATATCGACAGTGTATGGTTGTATGGGTGTATGGGTGTTGTGTGTTGTTTGTTTTTAATAAATTTTGTTCTCTTTCTGAATATGCATGAGTTGCTTTCTTTTCTTTTTGCTTTTGCTTTTATTGTAATAAGTTTTTTTTTTTTGTTTCTCTCAATGTAATTTATTGCTTCTTTGTACCTACAAGAGGCTTCTTGGTTAATGCTGCTAAATGCTAAGAGAATGAGATGGAGACCAACATTATGTACATAGAATGTACGTACATCTGTACATCATCTGTACGTATGTATGTATGTTTTATAATGAATGGTTAAGCATGAATTAATTTGAATTGATTTTTATTTTAATTTTTGTTTTTATAATTCTTTGTTGCTGTTTGTTGTTTATACAAAAATTTGTTTGTCTGGTGTTTTTTAATGCAAAAACAAAACAAAAAACAAAAAAATAAAAATAAGGGGAGAGTGTAAAAAGCGTAGAACGCTAAGTATTATTAGTAGTAGTAGTAGTCGTTGTGTGTGTGTATAAATATTAATACATATACAATATAAGTACGTGTGTGTGTGTGTGTGTGTGTGTGTATTAGTGTAAGAGAGTTTATGTGTGGCTGCAAAATAATGTAGGTTAAAATGCCAGTGGTGATTTTTTTGTTTTCATTTTTTTTTTCGCATTTCAATTCACTGATTTTATTTTATTTTTTCATTTCATTTCTCTTAATGTGTGCGTAAGTTTTAGTGTTTGTGTTACGTACATGTACATGTACATGTACATGTATGTATGTATATGGTTGTATGTGTGTCTCCTTTTTGTATGCAATGAATGTTTCTTTTGATTGCATTTCATGATACATTCCATTAGTGGTTTTGTGGTGTTTTGGTAATGGCAGTAGGGGGAGATTCTATGAAACTTACCACTTTGATTGGTTTCTAAATTATCATTTTCATTTTCGGTGACTTTGTTTTCCATATCGGAAGCCTCTTCCCCTATATTATTGTCTGTCATTTTGGCTGCCAGACGTTCTGTTGCTCTGTCGCTCTGTCGTTCGTTTGCACGCGCTTTCGCCTTAATTAATGACCGACCGAAATTTAATGATTTTAAATAAAACTTTTTAATTCCTAAATCACTTAAAGGTCCTTCAATTTCTCTTTCTTTTGCACGATATTCTTTTCTTTTCTTTTTTATTTTATGTTTTTTTTTTGTTTGTTTTTCTTTAAACACACGTTTCTTTTTTTTTTTAATCCTTAGGTTTTTTTTTACTTTTATTTTCCATTTAAAAACTAAAACTCACAATCTTTCCTATGCTTTGTAAGATAGGTAGATAGATGGTAGATAGAGAGTAAAATGAAAAAAATAAAAAAAAGAATTCGCTTAATTTTTCTATTTCTAAAGGAAAGAGTTTCTATGGTTGTATGTATGTATGGATGTACATATGTATGTATGTATGTATGCATATGGGTATGTGAGAGTATATTTTATTTTTGTCTTGCCTTGTTTAGAAACTGTGTTGTGGTTTCTTCTTACCCTTTGAAGTCTGCATTTTTTTGCTTTTCTTCATTCAAAGCGTGAAAATAACAAACGCTTTAGAAATATTTCTTTTTTTTGTTATTTTGTTTTTGTTTTGCTTCTTTTTATATTTAAAAATAATTTTCTTTTAAGATCTAATTTGATGATTTCGATATTTTTTAATAATTTTTTTTTTGTATTTTTTTAATTCTGTTGGTAAATTTCGTTTTCTTTTGTTTTTTTTGTTTGTTTTTAAGACCAACCGACAATATACAACAACTCAGTAATAACAAATTGCTTATGTAATTTTTAAGTATTTTAATAATTTATTTTTAAACATAAATAAATGCAAGTTTTTTTCAAAATCATTTTCTGTTTCATGTACGTGTGTGTTTGTGTGTATTTATAAAATTAGAAAAAAAATATAATTTTTTTTTATAAAATCAAAAAGGAATACGCTTTTAAAACTAATAATTTTTGTGCCTGTTTATATGTATATTTTCTTTTTTTTTATTTTTTTAATTAAAATTTTATCATTTTCATTAATTCTTATTTTCTATATAAAATTAAGTTTTCTTTTAAGTTTCTCTAATTTTTTTTTTGCTTTGGCTAGCTTTGCGGGTAGCTAAAGGATAAAAATTGGCGTTCAAGTTCTTTTTTTTTTCTTTTTTGATAAAATTTATTTTTTTTTTTTTGGTAATTTTTCCTTTTTATAGAGATAAAACTTTATGCTGCTACTTCGTGAAAAATCCAACTAAACTGAACTGAATTTGATTTTTCATCAGAAAGTGAAAAGTGTATATGATGCTGCTGCTGGAAAAACTTATTGAGAAGGTCCATGTCTCAATAAGGACCTGCGTATTGAGGGCCATTAAGAAAATATAGAGCGTAAATTATACGGCAGGCAGCAGGCAAGCAGCAGCAGCATCTCATAAACATCCTTGACAAAATTGTGCCTGTGTACTACGAGAGTGTGTGTGTGTGTGTATATGTGTGTATGGCAAAAAGCTTTCGAGCCTTATTTAGCAAACAGAGTTGTCAGGATACCTACAAAATTGTACAATACTTTCCCTCCAACTACATTCTACATCTGGATAAAGAAAAGTAAAGAATCGTGAAAACATTTTTATTACATTTTTGTATCATTGAAACGATCTTTATTTGCCTTTATCGAGTATAATGTCTTTCTCTAACCAATTTTAAGGTGTAGGGTGTCAGCAAGGACAGTTCACTACCCAGCATGTGAGAAGGTCATGTTCTCATTGCCCCTATTATACCAAGACCTGTTGGTGCACCGTAATATTGGTAACACTTTGCATGCCGAGCCTGTGCTGTGGCGACAGAATGCTTATTGAAGCAATCTTGGAGTATTGTGTTAAAGAGGCTCATTAATAAGGGTGTGATTAGTTAACAATAAAAAAAATACTACTTTAATCCATCCATGTATTGTTAATTATTTAAAAAAGCATGGCAACTCTATAGCTCAATACACAAATAATTTCATTTCGCGATTAAAGCTTTTGTTCTTTAGTTTATTTTGCTGTTTTGTTTTTTTTTTGCTTCTTTTCTGGTATTAACCAAAAAATCTAGGGTTTTTTGTTGCACGTTCGTTAAAAGCTTTTCAATATTTTGGTACACGAAAAGAAAAGCTTAACCACTCCTTGGTGTGAAATTATGTAAGTTACAATATTTAATGTTGACCAACAATACCTCCCCTCGCTGTCTTTCTCTTACTCTTTTTCTCCTCATCTCATTTCATCTCCTCGGTCTGGAGCATCCCTAGATTTTTGAGCTCAAAACAAAAAAAAAATAAAATGAGATGCTCAAAAAGCGGGCACAATGAGAATGAGAACGAGAACGAGAAAGAACGTGAACGATATTTTACACAATAAAGTGGAATTAAAGTGTTTCTGTGTTTGTTTGTGTAAGGCAGTCAAGTCAGTCTGTCAGCCAGTCAGTCAGTCAGCCAGCAAACCGTTCAACCATCTGCTAAAAACCTTTAGAAAGCAGCAGCAACAACTAAAGCGACAATATGATTATCCTAAAAGAAAAGTGAGTTGGCCTAGTCAGTCAAGCATTTAGCCAGTGAGCCAGCCAACCAGGCAGTCAACAATAATTTCTTTCGCCCAGCAAAAGCAATAGAGCCAGTTCAGTGAGCACACACAGCCAAAATGAAAACGAAAACAAGTTGTGAGTTTTTGTTTTTTTTTATGATAAACAGAAGAAAAGCAAAAAAAAAACAGCAGCAGAAACAAAAAAGAAATCAAGAAAAGAAAAAAAGCCGAGCAGTAGGTCAGTAACACATACGCAATTTGGTATCTCTCGCAAAAATATGTACAATTTTAACACACACACATACATACACAGTCTACATATATACTGTATACCATTATATGGATGTATGTATGCATGTAGATAAATGTGTGAGTAAACGCGTGTATATAGGTTATGTAAGCAACAACAACAACAACAACAATATAAATGAAAATGAAATAAAATAAAACACGATGGAAAAACATTTACAGTTATATACATACACTCACACACACATACAAACAATTGTATGTTTGCACATACAAATATAATACACAGACAGGCTGGCATAGAAAATACACCGATACACACACACAAACACACACAGGAATATACACAATAAATTAATATCACAAATAACTGAATGTGTGTGTGTGTGTGTATGTACATGTACACCCCATTATTATAGTATTGTGTAAAGAAAAATACTTTTTTAATACATAGACAACAGAACGTTTGTTAAACAACACAAGAAAAAAACAAAAAATCCAACGTAATCCAACTAGATTGTTTGCGTGTGTGTGACCGATTTTAAATTGGCCATAAAAATTTAAGTGATCGCAGGTGCTGACAAAACGACAAATTATCGTTTTATTTAACAACCCCCCTTCCCCCCAATACTTTTTGCACGTTTTTTTTTTTATGTTTTTTCTAAATAGTTTGATTACCGTAAATCCAAACAAAAAATTGAGATTAAAATTGTATTTCTTTAAACAAATTTTATACATTAAAATTCGGTTTTTTTTTGTTTGTTTGCAAAAATATGTATTTACGCATGTATTGCAACTTACCGTTATCGCTTAAGTCATTTAATAATTTTCCCGTGCATGACTCCTCTAGAAGATAATCTGGAGCTGCTTCATTCTCTTCAGTCTTTGTTACTTTAAATCTATCCGGCATTGTAATGTGTTAATGGTTGTAACCTCCTCTCCAATATCTCTAAAATTTAGAAAAGAAAAAGAACACAATAAAAAAAGGTTTTAAAAATATTTTCATTCCCTTTCATCAGGGCTTTATATTTCCTTAGTCTAAAATCAAAGCGATAAAAAAATATAATCACATTGGTTTTTATTCCTGTAAGACATGGAACGTTACCAACAAAGATTTGCAAGCTCTTCAAGACAATCTATAGTAGATTCACTGGCCGAAAACGTTTACGGACAAGTCTCTATGATCTAGAAAATCCGAGGCTGCAGGTAATTATGATGCTTTATGATAATATCATGCCCACAGTACTCAACTGGGAGTCATAGAAGAGAAAGCCAATATATACAGTGGGGAGCACAAATGAGTACATGTTTATACTTTGGACGCTTTTTATAGTTTTTTGTCATTTATTTAGCATTTAGTGATTAACAAAATAAAATAAAATTTAAAATTGAAAGCATTAGAATAAAATAAACAAACAAAAAACAACTTGCATGTACTCAATTTTGCACTTCTGCTTCTACTTCAAAAACTATCGTTATTTTTTCATGTTTTTGCACTACTTTGACTTTTTTTTAAGAAAATATTACTTAAATAGTAATTACTTAATCTCGTTGTTCGAATATATTTTGCAATTTATAGAACAAATATCAATTTCTATTAAAAAATTAAGAAACTCTCGAAATCAATTGAAGATAGTATTGTAGCTTTGACTGGAAATGGCTATTCTACCAGAGAAATTTCAAAAAAAAACTTTGAGTTAGTCAGTCGGTAGTCATCAGAGTCCAAAATCGTCATTCTGTTGTTCTCAAACCTCAAGTCAGAGGTCGTAAAAATCTACTAACTAATGCGGATGCTCGTCTAATGGCAACAAAAATAAAAAGGGATAAATTTTTAACACCGAAAGGGGCTTCTTTGGCAATCGGGACAACCGTTAGCCGATGGACGACAAGTAGAGCAGCTAAAGATATTGGCTATACCTCAGCAGTTAAAAAAGAAAAAACCTGCAATTTCGGCTTCAATATAAAAGCGCGATTAAAGTTTGCCAGAGAACTCAGAAATTGAACAGTGGGTGACTAGAAACATGTGATTTGGTCAGACGAATCAGAATTCAACCGCTTTCAGTCTGATTGAAAGCGATATTGCTGGCGCCGCCATGGGGAAAGAATTCAAAGACACTACGTTAAGGAAATGCTGAAATACGGTGGAGGATACGTCATTGTAAGGGGATACTTTGCCACCATGTTGTCTAGGACCACTGCAAAGAATCACTAATATGAAAAAAGAAGATTATTTGAGAATTTTGCAGTCCCGTCTTTTCAATTTTGTTGACAAGATTACCTATCCTGCGCAAGAAGTACTTATCCAGCAGGATAGCGACCCCAAACACACTACCAAAATCAGTAAAGAATGGCTTAGTGAGCAAAATTTTCAATTAGTGCAGTGGTCAGCACAAAGTTCCGCCCTCATTCCGATGGAGCATTTGTAGTCAAATGTGAAGAGACAGTTAGGGCAGTACCGATCAGCCCAATCCAATTTAGATGTGCTTTGGCAATGTATTCATCAGTAATGAACAAATATTCCTAAAGAAATTATATAGACTTTGGTGGAGAGCATGCCAAGTCACGTAAATGAGGTATTAGTTTTTAATTTTATATTATTTTGTTAAGTACTAAATACTAAATAAAAAACGAACGAAATTTCTTGATTTTCTTTATCACTTTCATATTTATCCAATTAAAATTGCTCAAAGTACAAACATGTACTCATTTGTGCACTCCACTGTATGTAAAGGCGGTTGCTGGATGCTAGGCATCTGCCAAAACTCTGCTATGGAGTAGGTAGGAGTGGATGCTTGGAAGGCATGTTTGCTTAACGAAAAAAAAAAACTAAAGAGAGGCAAAGACTCTACATAAACTATAAGGGGTTTGAGGCAATGGAAACTTTTGATGATGAAAGTAGAAGATTCGAGTCACACATCAGGCTATCCAGGAATAACTTAAGGTTGTTAATCGGCACTGTAGGCTGAGAAAATATTTATACAGGCTGGGGGTTCTCGCAAGCTTAACATGTAAATTCAGAAACAATGAACCCTTGGAACCCAAAAGGAAACACTTGGATGCATAATAAGATGCAATGTAAGAAATTGTCAACGTTGACACCGAGCAGCATCAAAAAGTTTGTGAAATTTTGGATTTGTTTTCCTACATACATACATAATTGGCCATTACAACCCTTCAGTCAGGATTACGACCTAGCTTCTCACACCACTTATGTTGTATGTGTTAATTTTATACATGAGTGGTGGGACCTACAGTTTAAAGTCGACTCCGAACGACAGATTTTTGATAAGCTTTTCATGGCAATTTTTACTCTCAGAGTCAGAAATCTGCTGAGAGGAAGTCGCCGAAGAAATATTTTTCGTTTTGATGTCTGACCTGGGATACGAACCCGGGCCTTTCGTCTAATAAGCCAACACACTACCTACTAGACCACGGCAACTTCCTACCTTGTGCTTAATGTCATAATGAAAAATGATTTTCGTTTTTTAAAATCTTTAATTTTAAATTTTTGCACCGTTTGAACCAAATACTTAGATGTTATATAAGAAAAAAAATATCAAACATTTTTATGGCGGCTATCTGTGTATGCATAAATCAAAGCAAATTGTAAATAAAATTTGCCAAATCATAAATTTAAAGCAGCATTAAACCACTTAATTTGCCATAGATGTGTATGCATAAACAATTGAACAGTGTTTTTAATATTTATAGCACTACAACCACTATTATGAGCTACTTTTTCATATTAAATTTTATATGGTCAGTGTAGCCAATAACTATTTTATACGATTTTTTTTTTCATTTTTTTTTTGTTTTTACTAAATCGAATTCTTCAACAAAAATAACAAAAAATAAGAAATAAAAATAGAAACAGAAACAGACATCAGACATCAGAATCAGTGATTTTTCTAACGAAATAAAAAATTTTATTTTATTGCTCTCCATTTCCACTTACGATTATATAGTGAATACATTAAAGATCAATTCGGCCTTGTAACAGCACTATTTGACAATTCATTGCTTTGATCATTAAAATTTCATTTCATTTTGGCGAATCAAATTAAAGTGAAACATTCAAAATGGAAAAATAAAACAAGCGGCAAAGGAAAAAGAAAAATGAAAATGAAAATACAAGACAAACATTTGATATTTTTATAGAGAAGCTAAATAAAAATTAAATAGTTTACGTACATACAGTGACTGACAAAACAATGGAAACAATTTATGTGTTCTAATCGGACAAAATTGGAAATTGGTAAGAAAAAAAATTTGGAAAAATATTTTTGCAGTTCATTAATATGCATAAAAATATAAAAAAGCTATATTATTGAAATGTTGAAACCTTCCACCAAAATAAAGAACGTTTACAGTTCTAGACTGAAAAAATTTTTTTAATAATTTTTGAAAGTTCTGATTTGTTAAGTCCATATTTATTACATATTGTTTCTTTTTTTTCAGATATTCACCATTGAAATCGTTTTTTTATTAATAAAGAGCACAAATGTTTTACGAATTTCAACCACTGTATACATACATACATAATTGGTCATTACAACCATTCAGTTTTGATGTTTGTCCTGGGGCTCGAACCCTGGCTTTACGTCTAATAAGCCAACACATTATCTACTAGACTACGGCGACTTCCAAGCACTGTATATACATTTATTTAAAAGGAAAAATATAAAGAATATTTTATAAACATGCATGCTTACATACAGAGATCAACAATGAATCGTTTTTCCGCTACTCATAAGTACTCATGCAATTTTGAGTATGATTGAATCAACAGAATTGAAATTCAACTACTCTGATTCATTCGTACATTCGTACTTACTACAACATTGATTTATAAGTACAGGTTACAATGAGTATGATGCGTACAACGATGACATCAAACTCACAACATTCGAAATATTCATTCTGATTCACAAATTTAGAAAAATACTTATGATACTCGAGTGTTTCAAATCATTTGTCAAAATTTACAGCCTTAGTTGTTGTTGTTGCATATACAAACAAAGAAGAAAGGAAAGACAAAGGCATCAAGCAAAGCATACACACAATCTTCTTGTGAGTATTGCAGTGATCGTACGCGAATCATACTTATTTTGTGTTTCGTGTAAATTTTAAGTAGAGACGAGTCGAAATCAATAACCTCATGCGTATTGTTAAGTATAAGTACGGCGAGTACTACCAACTTTGAGTATGAGTAGTATGAGTATCATATTAAAATAAGTATGAATGCGTATAAGTATCAGAAATTATATGTAAGTATGATGAAGTCGCCGTGGTCTAGTGGGTAGTGTATTGGCTTATTAGACAAAAGACCCGGGTTCGAATCCCAGGTCAGACATCAAAACGAAAAATATTTCTACGGCGACTTCCTTTCAGCAGATTTCTGGCAAAGACTCTGAGAGTAAAAATTGCCATGAGAAGCTTCTCAAAAATCTGTCGTTCGGAGTTGACTTTAAACTGTAGGTCCCGCCGCTTATGTATAAAATTAACACACACAACATAAGTGGTGTGAGAAGCTAGGTCGTAATCCTGACTGAAGGGTTGTAATGGCCAATTATGTTATGTATTATGTATATGTAAGTATGACTCGAATCTACTCATCGTTTTGAATACGTTGCTATTTTAAGGTTTTTTTTGTTGCAAAGGAAAGTGAGGAAAAAAAAGGCTGCAAATCTTAGTAATTAAAGTGAAAAAAAATTATTTTTCCAATTTAAATACAGAGCCTAGATACCTATGTATGTACATAATTTTCTGATAGATTCACAAAAAAAAACCGCTCCCTATAAAATTAGCTTTAATCGAAATATTTTTATTTGCTGTTAATGATTAGTTTTCTTAATTTTCTTTCAAAAATCGTTTAGAGACAGAGAGAGATAGTCAATAACGTCTTGTTTAGTTAGAATAAATGTCATAAATCGTCTGATAGTTACACATTGTGGCGGGTTGAATAAATAAATAATAAAAACTTTTTCATTAATAAAAGAAAACACACACACACACATCCAGTTGTCATAAACATATATACATATCTGACTAACTTATATATAACTTATCACAGTTGGAACCTTTATTCTAGACAGACTAACAAAAGAGCGTTGAAAAAATACATAGTATACTCCGTCGCTATATAGTGTACCGCTTTAGGTTGGTGGATGGCCGTTTCATTTGCACACATATACAACAAGTATCAATACAGAGTGCGATTTAGGGAAATCGCAATACTACCGCGTTATACTGAAACAGCGTTAAGTGGGGTAGCGTTAAGCGGGGTCTTACTGTAGATTTATTCATACATAAAATACATAATTGGTCATTACAACCCTTCAGTCAGGATTATTGACCTAGTTTCTCACACCACTTATGTTGTGTGTGTTAATGTTATGCATAAGTGGCGTTACCTACAGTTTAAAGTCGACTCCGAGCGACAGATTTTTGAGAAACTTTTCATGGCAATTTTATTTACTCTCAGAGTTGTTGCCAGAAATCTGCTGAGAGGAAATCGCCGAAGAAATACTTTTTGTATTTTGTTTTGATGTCTGGCCTGGGGCTCGAACCCAGGGTTTACGTATAATAAGCCAACACACTACCTACTAGACTACGGCGTCTTCGCATTATTCGCATTATTCCAATGTAAAGCATAGTGTCAAATCTATTCCAGTCGGTTTTATTTTATTTTAGGATTTTCTCATCATTGTTGTTCGAGTTGTCTTCTCTACGCAAGGGTGGATCCTCCTCTTCTCGCGCTCACCTAAGGACTTTGTGTGATAGGTCTTAGGCTGTTGTGCTTAGAATCATCTTCTCAGGTGGTCTTAATTTGTGACTATTACGTTTGATCAAAAAACTGGCATGTTTGCTAGATATATTGACCGCTTTCCATATTTTATATGTATTAAAAAAACCAAAAGATGCGGTTCAACCGGTTGAATCTTCCCTGAACTTGAAGATACTATCGAGGTAAGATAATGTGGCAATATATTCAAGTATGACAACATCTTCAGCAGAGCTTGAGGGCTGACAGCCTTAGCCATACTAATTAAGGAAACCATAAAAACGAAAAAGAGATTCAAAAACATTAACTGAGTGGCATTTTCTGCCGGCTAGCTTTATAGATTAAAAATCTATATTTCTTTATTGCATTGAGCTGATGATAGACTGGATGTAATCTAGAGTTAACTGAAACTGAGTTTTCTAAAACTTCTTACAATTTGAAAAGTAATAAATTTCCCCTTATAATACGGAAGGGCATATAACGATATATTCAAATACTTTTTAATTATTAAATTTCCTTTCATAAAATGTACGATTTCTTAACACAGTGGCAACACTTGGTCCCCGTTGAGACAAATGTCTGCACAAATTGTGTTCTATTATATTAATATAGGCTTATGTATACATCTGAATGTATGATTGCGAATGTATGTGTTCGTAATAGTTCCAAAAGAAGCAGTAGAATTGGGGCATAGTTGTTAGGATTTAGAAATTTGAAAACTTTTCTTGATTTCACGTAAAACGGCAAAGAAAATCTCAATTTATGAAATCAATTTTTTTTTTATTTGTTTGTATTTTACAAATCACCTATTATTGCCAATATTACATATTAAAAGTTTTTCATGAAAAAATTTCATTACGAACTTCCAGGAATTCCGAAACGGCAATTCTTGTACATTAGAACCCTGTATGTTGGGCATGTAATTGACATGTTCATGAGTATTAATTTTACTTATAATACTACAAATCATATTTTGTATACGATATTAATAAGAAACGTTATACACACAGTACTGCATATGAACGATTATACAGTGCGAAACAAAAGTTTACTAATACATACAATGTATCACATAATTGCAAATGTACAAAACCTGTAGGCAATTCTATAATAATTAAAACTTATCGTACGATAGGGTCAATCCCAAATTGTCAAGACTCCATTTCTTAAAAATTATGCCCCATTATTTTGTGAAAACAAAAGACTTGCTGCAGCCATCCCTAATAAAACCTAATTAGTGGTACATATATCCCAAATAATTTTGGAACTTGAGAAATTGACTTCGAAAAATTCAATGTGATGACAACGTCTGGGTAGGATGATTGGTACTCTGGAAAAATGGGACTTGCCGCAGGTATCCCACTATATGTCCATGATATCAAGGTTTCCAAAACAGGATTCCTTACGGTCGGGCGTTAAATTGGACCAGAGAAATAGACAACGAAACTAATTGTTTTCTTCAAATGAACAAAAGAAAGTGCTTTGAATAAATGGGGCTAAATCGAATAAAAAATGGACTTGTGGGAGAAATAGGTTATGCCTGGGACTTAGTGGGCTGAATAGCCATGGTATCAAGCAGGTTTCCTTTCGGTCTGGCGTTAATTGGGACCACAGATATAGAAGACGAAGCTAACTTCTCTACTTGGTCTATACACAAATTTTAATAATTCTCATTGAGTTGATACATATGTATGTAGTTATATTTTATAAACTTAAATAAATGTCGTATTTTTGGCTAGTTGCATTTCTTTGGTAGATGACTTGCATGTTTTTGGTTGTTTTGGTGAATGTCTTGCATTTTTTTGGGGCGATGAATTGCATGTTTTGGCCTAGATGACTTGAATTTTTTGGATTATGACTTGCATTTTGTTGGATAGTGAATTGCATATTTTTTGGGCGATGATATTCATTGTTTAGCTCAATGATTTGCATTTTTCGGTCGATAACTTGTAGTTTTTTGAACGATGACTTGCATTTTTTGGATGGTGAATTGCATTTTTGTTTGGGACAATGATTCTCATTTTTTCACTCGATGACTTGCATTTTTCGGACGATGTATTGTATTTTTTAAGCGATGATTTGCATTTTTCGGTAGGTAAGTTACCGACGGTATCTTGCATTTTTGTTTTTATTTTTGAAGATAACTTGCATTTTTTCGTTGATGACTTGAATATTTTTCCCGATGAATTGTTTTTTTTTTTGGGTCCATGACATGAAAGAGAAACCTATGGCGAACGATAGACCATTACAGCGATACAACAAAGACTCCAAGCTATAGAGGCAGACGTCCAGTTCTCACGTGTAAACAGATGCGGAAATGGTTGCAATGAGCAAAAAGTAGAATGAAGTGAAGGCATTAGCATAAAACCGCAATAAATGCGACTCTAAGGTATTTAAAGTTTAAAAATCGTTTACTTTTGTTTCAACATGTACATTGTTTTGTTATCTTTAAAAAGCCTTATTAGTTCTTCTGATCTGCATGTACATACTGTAATCAGATTTTTGTCTTGCACTGTATTATTCTTTGTGTAAACTAACAAACAGCTTTATGTGTGTGAGTATACATAGTTGATTTTATTATTCTCGTTTATTTTTCGTTATTTTGTTATTTTTCTTCTTTTACAACCACATGTAAATACTCACGCGCAATGTAAGCATACATACATATACACATATACATATATGTATGTATGTATATGTATAGATATGTTAATGTATATAACCATAAAGATGTTGTGCATGCATACATTTTGTAAGTGTTTTGTTATTTGTCCTTTGTCATGTTGTGTACATGTGTATGTACATATGTATGTATAGTATAAGCTTTAGTTGTTATTTGTATTTAAGCATATGTAAGTGTGCATGTGCATGTGAGTGAGTGTTTTATTATTATTAAGAAAAAGACATGAATATGAATAACAACGAAGACATGAATTGTATTTGTGCTTGTGTTTGTTAGTCTCCTTAATACTTGAGTCAACAGACGATAAAGAGTGGATGTGTGCTGTGCTATTTGATTTGTAAAGCATAGAAAAGAAACCAAGAAACCAACAAAAAAAAAAAAACAACAACAACAACCAAGAAAGTCTAACAATAAACTTCTTTCAAGTGTTAAACCCTTTCAATGGCGAACGTTTATAAAATATTTATTAATGTCACCCTATACTAGAATTAGAAACAACAAGAACATGAAGAGACAGACACAGAGAACACAGAGAGAGAGAGAGAAAGAGACATACAGACAAATTAAAATGTAACGAGAGGAAAATAAATATTTTGACATAGCGATTAGATGAAAATTTTAAATTCAAGTTTAAGGATTATTTCAAGGTGTACATACATACATACGTACATATGTAGCATCAATTATAAATTAATTTTACCGCTACCATTGTTTATATTGACACTTCAGATGTCAAGTAATTTTTTTGATAGATGATTTTTATCGTAAGTTATGGAATGGACTACAACAAGAATAAAAACGAAATAAAAAATTAAAAATCATTTGTACATAAATTATGATAAGAAAATATTATTTACTTTTGATTTAAATAATTTTTTTTTTTTTTATTTTATTTTTCTCTTTTGTTACCACATTATAATGTTGTCATGTTTTAAAAAGAAACCTACAACATGTCACATTTATTTTTTTATTTTTTTTTTGTTTGTTTGTTTGCATATCTATTGCAATATGTATGTATGTACATACATATATGTTATCTTTAAGAAGACATATGATTAACGGCATTAAATATTTAACAATGTCGCTGATAATTTTTAAATAAAAAATAAACAAACTGAAGTGTAAATAATTAATTTTTCTGCAACCACACTGTGTTATTAATTAAAAGAAATAAAAAGAAACTCAACACGTGTTTTTTCTTCAGCGTTTTTGTATGAATAAACTCTTAGAAAAAATAAAATTCTCTCTTCGGACAAACAAATCGCTGTTAAATAATTATCATTATCATTTCCAATCATTTAACAGCGATCTGTTATGCCTGTAAAAGCAAAGAGTTTTAAGAAAACTTATCACATGCTTACGCTGGAGCTTCAGTTTAAACTTTTGCTGACAATTGTTGTTGATGTGTTTCTCATACGCAGAAAATATTTAGTAACACTTAAATTTTACGATTTAAATATTAGGTTAGGTTAGGTTAGAGGACGTGTACTTGTCAATTCTGACAAGTACAGTACTCGGTGGTCGAATTGACCTATTGTACTACGTCCTAGCTTCTCACACCACTTATGTTGTGTGCGTTAATTTTATACATGAGTGGCGGGACCTCCGGTTTACAGTCGACTCCGAACGACACATTTTTTGAGAAGCATTCCATGTCAATTTTTTACTCTCAGAGATTTTTGCCAGAAATCTGCTGAAGAGGAAGTCACCGAAAAATTATTTTTCTAATTTTCGTTTTGATGTCTGACCTGGGATTCGAACTCGGGTCTTTCGTCTAATAAGCCAACACCCTACCCACTAGACCACGGCTCACACACAGAAAATATTTAGTAACACTTAAATTTTACGGTTTAAATATTAAATTTACTTTAAAATCTTATAAAATTGTCCAGAAATAATCCAAATAATCAGTTTCTTGTCCTTTCTTATTACTATTTACATTTCTTCTGTAAGGAAATTTCATTTATGAAGTGATAAACCTGCAGTTGCACGTTCTGCAGAATGATCGAGTTCTTATCTTATCTAAAAGTGCCTTTCTGAACATAGTATTACTCTCAGCATTTCTGGGAGTACATAATTGCCATGAAAAAGTTTCACAAATCTATTGCCGTAAAACTCTAGATCACGCCACTCATGAATAACATTAACAAACACGTTGTGGGTGGTGTGAGAAGCAAGGCCATACATAATTCTGATTAAAGTAAATAAGTAATCAAGTACTGAAGAAAATTTCTAATTTCAGGGTAAAAAGAAATGAAAGCAATAAAAAAAAAAGAAATCCATAAAAAGCATTGAATTTAAATTTTATAAAATTACGATAAAATAATAACGAATGTCCATTGATTTTATATTGCAAACGTTTTAACCTTACCAAAAATAAAATCAATTTTGGTCAATAACTGGAAAAAAACCCATTTCAATTCGATATACTCCATTAATAGGAATTCTAACCAATTTCGAAAAAGTTTTTGGCACAAATTTCATTAAACACTTGAGCAATTTTCTATAAATTGTTCGGTTTTTCTAAGTAAAAGCAAAAAAAAAACAAAAAACAAAAAATAAAAGAGCGCATCATTAATTTTATTAGATTCTATCACACCATCACCCTCACTCTCACTCCCTCTCTCTCTCTTTCTATCACTATTTAAATTTTTTTTTTAACAATGAAAGTAAAAAGTTTCTGTGTGAGTGTAGTATAGCAACGAATTCTTATTCAAAATTTGTCAATTTTAATGTTTTTATTTTGGTTTTTCACGTTTTCTTTTTTTTTTTATTTCTTTATTATTTGTTTTTGGTTTTTGAAATAAACAAACGAAAAATTTATTGTTATTGCTTTTATATTTCTGTTTTTGTTTTTGTTTTTGTGTCCCTCTTTCCAGACATTTTCACAAACACACAAACAGTATTAAGTCTATAATGGTATTTTGCATTCATTACGTACGTATTTTATTTGAATAAACAACAACTAACAACAACAACAACAAAAAAGATCACTGAACTCTCATTTTATTTTTTTGTATATGTATGTATGTATGTAATATTTTTTTATATTTTCATTTATTGTCGATATTATTTGCTATTGATGCTATTAACGTCAAGAAAAGCCCCATAATTGTTGATATTTTTATCAAAAGGACTTATTTTATCAGACAAGACTTGAACGTTTACTTATGGCTCCCCAAGGATTCTGTTGACATGCAAAAGCACACATATAAAGAAAAAAAACAAGGATGAGAGAGAGGGACAGAAAGCGAAAAAGAGCGTAAGGCAGAAAAATGTTTGTGGCTACATTTATTGCACGTAAAGAGCGTATAGGGACAACAACAACAAGCAGCATCAACATTGTAACGGGTATTATTGGAATATCAAAAATTAATGTTACATTGTGTACTGGACAATTTGTTGACACACACATACATACATAAGTAAGTAGTAAGAGAGTGTGTCTATGTTTATCGTTATTGTCATTGTCATTCGACTAAAACCAAAAATCAACAGCAAGCCTGTACATGCACAAAGCCAAACGTAGTGTTTAATGATATCGATACAAATTGTTTATATCTTTAAATATTATTTGTATTTCTTTTTTTTGTTTGTTTTTTGTTTGTTGTTATTGTTTTTATTTTATTATTAATATTTTTATTTATTATGAAACATTCATACAAACAAACACAATTTTATTGCTGCTAATGGGTTATTCGGTTTGCCTTTAACTGATAAGAACACACTATAACTGGCCTGTAGTAACGCGAGGTATTCGTTACACACACATACTCACACTATTTTACGAATGTATGTATGAACATTTGTGTTCGCGTGTTGAACGTGTGTATGAATAAATATTCATGAATGTGTATGTGTATGTCTACAAAATAATCGCGGTTCCATTTAAAATATGGTTAGTTTCAACACAATTACAGAATAATGAAGAATGAACAATTCAATCTTTTTAAAAACGGTTTCATTTCATTTAAGATGTCATTGTTTACATGCTTATTATTCAACAAAAAAAAAAAAATTGTTATTAAACCGTCGTATTATTATAAACATTTTCCCTTCAAGTTCGTGTTTAATTTTTCTTTGCACAGATTTTTCTTTTGTTTCTTTTTTCCTCTACAGGTGTCAGGTGGAAAGTATACAATTTACTAAAATAAGTTAAAAAAAAAATACAACGATTTAAAAAATCTGTAAAATCGTTCCCAAATAATAAACAAAATCGTCTAGTTCTCCAGAATTAAATAAAAACGAATCTTAATGGCTTCAAAAGACAAACTTCTGAAGAGCAGACCTCTACAATTACAGAAATAAACGATTTATTATGTAAACTTTTCAAAAAAAAAAAGAATGAAAATGAATGAATTAAAAATACAAACAGGAGAATAATATAATATTTTATACATTTTGCATTTTAAAATCTATTTATTTGTTACCTTTTAATTATAATTTCTAAAAGAAATACGCACATTCTCTATTTACTATTTATAAATTAGTTGATAAAGATTTTTAAAGAAATTTTGAACAATTCACGTGTTTTACGTGTTACGTAATACAAAAAAAATGTTGGTTATGTTCACAAGGTTGCTTAGATAAAAAAAAAACGTAAAATAAGATAAATTTTAACTCACTCAGTTAAAGAATTAAAAATAAGTTCAAAGTAAATTTAATTAATTACTTTATAGATATAAAGATAAAAGATCAAGGTATGTATATATTCTGACAAGGACATGCAGCTGTTTTAGAACAAAATATTCCTTTTTCTTTTGTGAATCTAAGTCAAAGACCACGTCTGCGAGTATAATTTCCAAATGTTGAACCATTTAAAATTCAACATTTAAGTTATCAACAAAATATCGCACGAAAATTACTAAAAAGTAGTCATAAACAAATTCAAAAGGATCAACCGCGAGAATACAACCACGGACGGCCAACTACATGTCATTATATTTTGCAAAATAATAACTAGAGAATAATTTCTCTAATCTGTCGTACCGAATCGACTTTAAACAATAGAAGTCCCGCCTCTCATGGAGAACACATGAATATCCCCAGAAGATACGATGTAATCCTGACTAAAGCGACGTAATGGCCCCTTAAGTAAGTGAGTTAATAATGACAAGGCCCAAGAATTTTTATTTTATTTTTATAATGAGCCCGTATTTCTATTTAAATTATACAAAATATTTTTATTACTTTTAATTCCGTTAAAAAACAAAAAACTGCGCAAAAAGAAGAAAAGTAATGCCATGTGAAGATCGATTATGTCATAAGTCAGTCACATCATTGTTATGAAAGAAGTTACGTAAATAATTTTACGAATCACATGGTTTTACGTTACGTAATGAAATAACATATAACATCTTCAAAAAACTAGATTAAATATTAAAATTATACAGATTTTTTGCTCTTTTTCCTTATTTAATCTTAAATAACGACTAGAAGCTAAAGATCATCAAAAAAAAAATTTACAAAAATCACTATCAAACTAGTGGGGGATCCCTAAAAAACAAGATTTTGCAAAGCTAGGAATAATTTTTGTCGCTGCTAAAGCTGGAATAAGAAAGTTATATGACAACGCAGCATATTCCTATCAAATGTTTAACTGATATTATAAAATTTATAAGGGAAAACACTGAAAGCGATTGAAATTTGCTAAGTGAATGGTATTATCAGCAACTGTACCAATGTACAACAAATTTTTTGGCTAAGAATTTGGATCTTATATCTTATGAGATTATTTTATTGCTAGGAGGAGAATACAGATAAGCAAACAACGTTGTCAACTCTTTAATTTCATTGAGGAACAATCACAGAATTTTGACGAAACGCTTAGAAACAAATTTCCATTCGTAGGTTACAATTTGGCGCGCACTTCGGTCTAGTGAAGTCATTAAGAAATTTTGCTTTTACGTGCTTTTTAAAAGTCTGGACAACGGCGGAGAAATAATGAGTGGCAGAACCTAGCGTTTAATATCATCTGCAAACTACAGATTTTATAATATTTTAATGGCAATAATTTACTCTCACAGCTTTTATCAAAAGACAAGCATAGAAAGTGTTATTTCTTATACACATTTTTTCTTTTCATGTCCTCAAAACTTTGTTTTGAACTTAGAATTTGTGTCCAGTGAGCTAATACTCTAGTCTACCCTGGCATTTATAGTTCGTGAACTGTGTGTAGGCACACCCCAGGATATAACGCCATACAAAAATGATACTAACTTGAAAGAATTGTTGTGGCAAAATTTACTTTTTCTTTAAAATTCGTTAAAACCTCGACTGTCTGTTATTTTAATTAATTTGGTTTTTTCTAAAATTAATTTCATTTAGAAAGAAATAACAGAGTAGGAAAAATAATTTTTAAATTCCATTTCCGTCCATATTTTGTGTGAACAGTGTGCATGGTTCACTTTTATTCGTATGTGTGTGTATGCGTGTTCTTTTTTAATTTTTTTTTTATACTCTCGGACGTACGTAGTTTTTCGTTTAAGAATTTCTCTTTTTTTTTATGCAATTATTTCGTGTTGGTGCCTTATGTTCTGAATTTTTTTTATTTCTTTTTTTATTTTTATTTTTATTTTTTTGATTAATATCAATTAATGGAAATTGTTTTTTCTTTCATAGTTTATATTTATTTTTTTTTTCATATATTTTCTGAAACAACTGCACTAAATTTGATTTTGTGTTCCTTTTGCTGCAAACTATACGATGAAGAGTAGCTTTAAATGTTGAATTACCAACTAACGTTTGAAAAATGTCACTTTTTTTGTATTACAAGTAGTAGGAAAAAGTGTTTTTAAGATTAATTAAGGTTTTCAATTAAATTTAATTATTTAAATAATAATTTTATTTGTTTATTAACAACCTAGTGACTTACTTGTTACAACCAGGCGTACAGAAAAGCAAATCAAAGCCAATGACAATAATTTTCAAATTGTCTGTTCAATGCAATTCAAGGAACAAATAAATTGATTGCCTTGTTAATTTGGATTTAAGTTTTAATTTTTTTTTTTTTTTGATTTCCTTTTTAAGACGCGTTATAGTTTCCTGGTTTTTTTTTTGTTTGTTTTTTGTGTGTCCACTTGCCAAGTGTTGGCTACGTTTTAGACAATTTGATTTCGGCACTTTTCCTTTTAACACTCTACGTTTTTATTTTGTATTTTTTGTATTTTTTGGTATTTCACTTGAATAAAATAAATTGTATATACAATATGAACGTTTTTTTTATTTTTATTCAAGTTGTTGTTATTGTTTCAGCTACATTGAGATGTATTTTTTTAAGTTTAACTTTTTTTGAATTCAATTTTTTTTTTTTTTTTTTTGTAAAATTGTTTAAATAAAAGGCAACTTTTCAAACGAACGTCTATGCGAAAACTAATGTGTTTGAAAAGCGCATGAGTAATACGAATGAATTTTCTACTGTATACATTGAAGACAATCAGTATTGATGACGTTATTTAGCATTTAGATTTAGGTCTAAATGGTTAGCCAAATAAAATATTTTATTACTACAATAATTACAACAAATATCAAAAGAAAACTGAATAAAATAAAATATTGTATACGTACATATATATTTATATGTAACACAACAACAACAACAAATTGAATAAAACAAACAAAAATTAAAAAAAAAATAAGAAAAAAATTAATTTTTTTTTTCATATAAAGATGACAAAAGAAATTCTTCACTCACACCCAGAGTATACCACAAAAAGGAGAGAGAGAGCAGTAGTTACCAGCATTATCATTAAATGGAATTAAACGATGCCATAGATATGGAAACAAACAACAGTCAGACTGCGAGTTTTTCCAACATCTTCAAAGCGGCGAGAGAAATTCTACTGTCTAGGAATACATGGTAGCTACACACTGATCAGTGGCATTAAGAATAAATGAGCTGCCGACATTTGTATACAAAATAAATGAAAACACATCCATTCCAACAGTGAAAAAAAAAAATAAAATAAAATTTAAAATGAAAAAACAACAGCAAAATTTAAAAAAATAAAGAAAACAAAAATTTTTTAATGACCATGAAATTTTTAACAAAATCACAAAATAAACGAATTTTTCTGCTAAAATCCATTGACCAAAAAAAAAATTAAACTTTCTATATATAAATAGACATATTTGTTGTCACATATATGTACATACGTACATACATACATACATACATACTCGCTATTTGTATACGAGATGTGTATGAAAATGATGTTTAAAATTATGGAATAAGAAACGGACAGAACATGTTCATGCATACGATGACAATGCCTACAGAAAATTCCAAGAATATTTATTTGTACTCGTAAATGGCGTATTATAAGACGTATTTAAGCGGCAAAAAATAAATAAAAACAAAACTTATTATAATTTATTTTTAAAGAAATTATAACACAGAATCTTTCGGTTTCAAATTTCTTTTTGTAATGCACTTTGCAAAATCATACATTTTAAATAGAAAAAAATTTAAAAAAAAAACTTAAGAGACCTCAAACAATTCATTCAGAAAAAATCGTCTAATCGGATAGCATAGATTAGGTTAGGTTGAATTGAGAGGCGCGTCAAAGGGCAAAAGAACGTTGTAACAATTACAAAGTTTTCGTAGTCTAGTAGGTAGTAAAAGGTGATTTTTTAATAGCTATAGGAACATTTTTCAAAAAAATGCATGAAATCTTTATTTGAATCGATAGTACGGTCCATATAATTTAATGTTTGAAGATTATTTCATGGAAATGTTGAGTGCGACTGCGCCTCGAATGGTCCATCCGTTTAGTCCAATTTTGGCATACTTTTTCCAACATTTCGGCCGGTATCTCACGAGTAAATGCTTCAATATTATCTTCCAATGCATCAATTGAATGCAAGGCTTGTCTGTATAGACATGAGTACTTATACATAGTACCCCACGAAAAATAGTCTAAAGGCGTTAAATCGCATGATCTAGACGGCCAATTGACCGAAAAATGAATTAAAATGTTTAGCGAACTCGCCTCTCAATAAGTCCATTGTTACGTGTGCTGTGTGGCATGTGGCACCGTCTTGTTGAAACCACATGTCATGCAAGTCTTTTGAAAGACTTTACACCTAAATCCTTCTACAAAATTTTGCACGTTGTTGAGTAAGCCCAATTGCTGCGAACGGCGACGTAATTGATAATTGATAGTCATCATTAACATTGGCCGAAAAAGCTGCGATATTTTCTTCAGTTCGCACTCTACGTAAGCGTGTTGGTGGTTTAATGTCCAACAATGTAAATTTGGTACGAAATTTAGTCACAATGGGTCGAAGCGCGCGATGAACTTTCTTAACAGAGCACGCATTTTGATAATAAAATTCAATCATTCAAGTGTTGTAGACATTCATGGTTAAATTATAGACCAAACTGAAGATGTTTGACCGTCAAACAAAACACGAAACGTGCTTGAGCTATTTAAACCAGTGTTGCCAAAAAGATAGTTGCTAAAAAATCACCCGTTATATATACACACAATTTAAAAGCAAGCGGCATTCTTCTACAATCTCAAATGTGGTGTATACATTCTCTACAGACCTAAAGGCTGCATAAATGCAATTACTACAGTAAACAGGACATGCAAGAGACAATCTATTCGATTCAGTTGTTCTGAAAGAATTCCATGTTCGACTTTGCCGACTGATTTCGAAAAATCAACGAATATTTGTATAACTTTCTCTTGCACTTGTAAACCATTATCATAAAAAGCTCTAGACAGTATCTTCATTGTAACGCGAGCATCGAAAGCGACTTCTGATATCCTATAATCAGACGTCAGCACAAAGAGAACATGATAAAAATGAGAGTGTTTTGTGAGCAGCATATGTATAACCCAGAGGAAAAATGTTAGTAACATTTTCAAGTGTAACATATTAATATGCTTATGTAGTGGAAATGGAAATTGTACAGTGCCAAATCCCAAAAGACTGTGTATTTAACTTGGCAAATATTCTTCCAAAAATGGAGATCATTCCTTATTGTTATTAGTGATTTTCATTAGAAAATAGTGCATCCTGTTGCAATTTTTCTTTGGGTGTATAATTGATGTACAAAAAAATTTTAAAAAGAAGAAATTTTAAAGAGAACTTGCTTCACTGAGAGCTAATGATCGTGCCCTATGTGTGTAAGAAGCCGAAAATGATCTTCACCTGGTGACGACGTCTGCCTATACCAAAGATTTTGACCCGACCATGCTCTCATTGCCACTTATGTAACCCTTTAGGGTTTGGCATATAAGCTGAATAACAAAATCCCAATAAGAAAAATTCAAAATAGATGTGATACATACATACTTAGCTGTCCTTCACAGTTTTTTTTTTTTATTAAACTGACTTCGTTTTGCATTAAAAGTCAGATACTTGGTGTTGGCAAAATATTTATTACACTTTTATGCTTTTAAAAGCTTAAAACCATTTTATTTAACGCTAATTTTCATTGTTTATTGCAGTCACTATGCCACAGTGTACTATAAACGTTCGGTAATAACCGCAAGGAAAAATAGAATGTTTTGTAATTCATATGAAAATCATGATTATAGTTGGACTAACCTCACACACAAACTAAATGCCATTATGATTCACTCAACAAGTTTTATAAGTTATTTTAAACGATTGTGGTTTCGCAACCGCCTGTTTTAACACAAACATATACGAATGTGAAAAAATATGTCTTTCGGTGACTTCCTCTTAGCAGTCTGTGGTAAAAATTTTAAGAGTAAATAAAATTGCCAAGATTCTCAAAAATCTGTTGTCCGAATTTCACATTAAACTTTAGATAGATAGAATTAAGCGTGCCGGAAACAATTCAGGTATTGAAAGAAAATTTCCTCTGAATTGCTTTAATTGTTAAGTGAGCAAGTAAAATTAGTTCTAAGATATGTTCAATCGCTGACAAAGACATGGAATCAATAAATTTTGATTGTCCGCCACAGTTTATGAAGCAGATGCCATATATTTATCAGAAGATACGTGCATATGTAATGATTCCAATCTTCCAAATATCTTTATTAACTGTCAATCCTCCGCTAAATATCACTACTTTTGTATTCAGTTTTAACTATTTTTAAGCATTCTTTGGATAACCACTAAATATATAACCTGATATAGTGTCCCCATGGTCTAGTAGGTAGTGTGCTGGCTTATTACACGTACAAGCCAGGGTTCGAGACCCAGGCTAGACATCAAAACAAAATACAAAAGTATTTCTTCGGCGATTTCTTCTCAGTAGATTTAAGGCAAAAACAGTGAGAGTAAATAAAATTGCCATGAAAAGTCTCTCAAAAATCTGTCGTTCGGAGTCGACTTTAAACTGTAGGTCCCGCCACTTATGTATACAATTAACACACACAACATAAGTAGTGTGAGAAACTAGGTCAATAATCCTGACTAACATATGTATGTACATACCAGAGATCAGCAATGAATCGTTTTTCCGCTAGTCATAAGTACTCATGCAATTTTGTGTATGAGTGAATCAACACTGATTCATTCGTACTCGCTACAACATTGATTTATAAGTATAGGTTACAATGAGTATGAGTACAACGTTGACATCAAACTCACAACATTCGAAATATTCATTCTAATTCATAAATTTAGAAAAATACTTATAATACTTATAAGTGATTCGAGTGATTTCGATTCATTCATCAAAATTTACAGCCTTTGTTGTTGTTGCGTATACAAATAAAGAAGAAAGGAAAGACAAAGACAACAAGCAAAGCATACAAACATTCTTCTTGTGAATATTGCAGTGCTCGTACGCGAATTATACTTATTTTGTGCTTCGTGTATAAGTACGACGAGTACTTCCAACTTTGAATATTAGTAGTATGAGTATCATATTAAAATAAGTATGAATGCGTATAAGTATCCGAAGTTATAAGTATGACTCAAATCTACACATCGTTTTGAATACTCGTTGCTGATCGCTGGTACATACATACATGTACACTGGCGAACAACAGTGTAGGAATGGAAACAAAATTGTTATGTAACACACCACAGAATATTTAATAAAAATGTGAAACAAATTTAACGGAAAGTGATAAATCAAGCAGAGAAAAAATCCCCTACTATTAACCATGCACTGTTCAAAATGAATCAAATAAAGAAATGGAATGGAGCTCATGTAATGGAAGAATTTAAGTGCAAACAGCGTTAAGCTTCACACACTCTTGCACGTCACTGTGTGTACATAGAGAATAATAACTGTGTTCCTCAATGCAATTAGCACTGATAAATACTTATGCACTGTCATGGGTGTAGCGAAGCACGCCGAGTTTTGGCTAGCAATTCATAACAAAAAATTTAAATTTAAAAAAAACAGCTTGTACTCCCTGTTTTGAGTTTTAACTATTCTAATATGTTATAAATAAAATTAAATATTGTAAATGTGCATACATGGTTAAATAGGCGTAAATACAAAGTAATAAAATAGAGTTTAACAATGAAATTTCTATACCAATCTTACCTTAATATTATACAGTTTTTGTTTTTTAAATTAATTTGTTTATTAATTTTTCTTTAAAGAAAAAATCGTTTTGGGTAATTGTGCCCAATAATTTATATGTACGCATGTATTTTCCACTATGTTTAGTATAATTTAATTTATTTTAATTAATTTATCATAATTTATTTAAATTTTTATTTTGCATATTCATTGCTGGCAATTAACACATATCGACCGACACACAAAAAACACAACTCCAAATTTATGTGGATCTTCTTAATATTTCAATAGAATCGAATTTATAATTTCTTTTTGTTAATAATGCACTACTACACTTATATGTATGTGTATGAATAATAAATATTTTCTTTTATTTTTTAATTCTGTTTTGCTAAATTAATAAATTAATTACAATATAAATTAAATACTTTCCGGCAAAACAAAAAAACACAACCACTCTAATTAAACACTATTTCGTTACACTTTATTTGCTTTTTCTTGATTTTTCCTTTTTCTTTTTTTTTTTGTTTTTTCTTTTTTTTTTTTGCTTTTTCTCTTCATCAGCCGGCGAACGCACAATGAAAAAACAAAATCGCACACAATTTATACAACACTACAGTACACGTACACTACATGCATACTCATCTACTCTACTATGTGTGTATGAGAGTAAATAGTACATATTTTTGGACACAAAAGGAGAGCCATTAAGAAAGCAACAATTTCGCAATTTCACAGTCCATAGTAAATTTTATCAATCGAATTGAATTTATTTATTATTCATAAAATCATTTAATAACCCAAACTGTTTACATTCATTGTGTAGTTTTTTTTTGTTTTTCAATAATTATTTTTCAAATTAAAATGAGGCAACACAATAATTTAAAAGAATTTCTTGATAATTTCATATGTTCCTTGTGTACTCTTATTATTATTTTATTATTATTACTGCTACTGTTGTTATAGCTATTGTTGTAGTTGTTTTTTTGTCTGTTTGTTTTTCTTTTATTATTAAGGGTGTCTGTCTCTTTTGAGCGCGGTTTCGTTTGTTTTGCTTGTCTGCTCTAATTGTGTATCTTCAATTAAATTGTTGCACAGAGTTGATTCATTAAAATTAATAAAAATGTTGATACAACAACTTTAAATTTCTTGATGATGAACACAAAAATAGAATATGAATCAAAAGTCACTGAAGAATAAGAACCAATAACAAAAAAAAAAAAACTACAACAACACAACTAAATTATTAATTACTGTGTGTTTATGTGGTTTAAACGATACACTCTTTATTTTGTTTTACAGTCGCTTACTGGCTGGCTCGTTCTTTATCTAAAGCCACAACAACAACAACAATAATAATAATAACAATAACGCTGAAAACAAAGATGACGGCTACTACGACGACAATAATGACTTACGACGTCGACGGTGGCACTGTTGTGTTTTTGTTTTTTTTTCGTTTATTTATTTAGTATTGTTTGTTTGATTTTGGAATTTCTGAATTCTGCACATGGTACCTACGTATGGAGAAGTGTCGAATAGCAACCAGCCAACAGTCTAGACAAGAGAGCAACAATTACAGAGAGCACTCCAGTCCCCAATGTATCCAATTAAACAGTGATTCTCAATTTGTTTCGCTAACACACTTTGTTCGAATTACATTTGCATTCTCTTAAAACACACACAGATTAATTACTTGTTCTTTTTATTTTTATTGTTCGAAAACATTTTCGCGCTCACATTATTTTTCCAGAAGTTTTTCCTACTCGCACAACGCGTCCGTCAAGAATCCCTCTCTAAGAGAACTAAAAAAATAAATTCTAAACAAAACAGCTATTCCCTATGTACATACATACATACATACATATTCACTTTGTTTTTGTATTAGCAATAAGGGTATTTTTTTTTTCGCCTGTGCATTTTTGTTCTCTTTATGAGCACTGAGTGTGCTTTATTGTTGTTGCTTTAATTCAAATTTGCTTTATTTTGGGAGAAGAAGATAGTTCAAAAACAAAAAAAAAACAAAAGCAAAGAAACAAGAATACCATATGGGCATATATGTACGAACAAAAACAAAAACAAAAATACACATGTTAAATGCCTGTTGGAAGTGTGTTTGTTTGTTTGTTTGTTTCAAATTCAAGGTAAAGGAAAAAGGGCATAACAAATGTTTTGTGAGTAAATTGTGTATGTTTTGAATTGATCAATATGAGAGCGTGTAATTACAGGCAATTGCTAATGTATGTAATCGTTATTATTTTATTAGTTGTTGTTATTGTCTTACAATTGTAATCGTTCTTTTTTTTTAATTTAAAAATAACCAAGACCTTACAAGGTTAGCCGTTGATTTTTTTATTTCAATTTTAATTTTATTATTGGTTGATTTACTTCTTACCGTATGTATGTACATTTTTACATGCATACATCAATAAATTTTATAATACACTCACAAAATTAAATTAATAACTAGAAATAACTGCTGCATTAAGGCAACATGGAAAAAGTATTATGTACTGCATTGCTATGTATACAGCTTAACATCTAATATAAAAAATTCTCGTGTCACGGTGTTAGTGGTTAAACTCCTCCGAAATGGATCGACCGATTTTCATGAAATTTTGTTTGCATATCGGGTAGGTCTGAGGGCGTGGAAAATCGTTAAGATTGAATATTTGAATATTTAGGTACATATTGATCATAGATTGGTGGGTAAGTTCGTAGAGTCGACATCGACAATCCCACTAAAAATGGGCCTGACAACTCATCCACTTCAAGTGATACCTATAACTCTTAAACTACTGAACCGCTTTTAACCATTTATTTGCTCGAAAGCTTTTCAGGTTTAGATGGTTTAAAAAAAAATCGATATAGCAAAAAGTAGGCGTGGCAAACCTTTAAAATTGAATATTTAGGAACATAGTAATCGTAGACGACTGCATTTTGGTGGGTAAGTTTGTAGAATCGATATCGACAAACTAACCAAAAATGGGCGAGGCAATCCGCCCCCTTTAAGAGATACCTATAAGATACTACACATGTTAGTTAGTTAGTTTTTGTTTTAGAGGGATTACAACAACTACAACATCGTCAGGGCTATATGCAGCGTATTACAATAAATATATAATGTGACCTGTTTTGGACAATAAAAAAAAATCCATTTTGGGCGGTACGAAGTTCATCGGAACAGCTAGCCATTATATAAAAACCGATATCTTTTGATGTATAATACTTTAACAATATACATATAAAACACACACAATACATACATATAAAAAAAATTGTTAAGCTTATTTAACGAAAACCAAATTTTTAGGAACCTCTGCTTATTAAGTCTCATTAAATTTACAGATGTTTTGATGAGAAAATAATTAGTGAAACGTAACTGTATATTGTTTTTACAGACCAAGAATAAATTTAAGTTTTTCAATCCATAAAAAATTGCCATAATATCCCTTCGAGAGAAGCAAAGCTTATGAAAAAAATGTTTGTATTTTAATTTAAAGTTTGTAGTGGAAAAATGTATACATACTCTCTACAAAAACGTCAATAAAAAAAATAAAATTCGTTTTTTAAAGACCCTATATAAGTATATCGAAAAATTTCTAGTGTAAATGAATTTAAAATTAGAATTTTAAACTTCAGAAAGGGATTAATATTGCATTTAAAAAAGAGTTACTACAAGTACAGTATAGATTCTGTTCGATTAGTGTTACATTCAACTACTCTGATTCATTCGTACTCGCTACAACATTGATTTATAAGTATATGTAGCAATGAGTATGAGTACAACGTTGACGTCAAACTCACAATATTCAAAATATGTTTGATTCATGCGCCTAACTCATTCTGATTCATAAAGTTTGCAAAATATTCTGATTCGAATCAGAAATTATAAGTATGACTTAAATCTCCTAATCGTTTTGAATACTCGTTGCTGATCTCTGATCCTGCCCGAAGGGTTGTAATAACTGGATTAGGAATGCAATATGCGAAATAGGTCAAGCTAATGTGGAACTTACACTTCTCTAAAGTAAATACTTAAAGAACCAAAGGGAGATATGCGATGTATAACATCCGACGAAGTGTGTAGTGATAGAAGAATAGGTTATCTAATGATAACCTACAATCGTTTTACAATCGTAAAACAAATTGTGAAATTTCTCAATACATGTCCAGGAGATGAGAAAAGAAAAGGCAGAACATATGCGAACATCAGATATCCAATTCTATTCAAAGTAAATACATACATAAGGCGGATGGAGGTGTAGAACTAACGATGGGGACTATCTGGCACAGCTAATGAACTGTACTCCTAAGTAAAGTGTAGTCCATAGAAAAAAAGTGTAGCACAGTATAGTACAATATAGAATAGTATATATACATATATAGAATAGAATATAGAATAGTATGCTATAGTTCTTTAAATTCTTACGTTATACAACGGAATATTATTGTTTTTCTCAATTCATAACTTTTCATATTTTTATTGTAACAATTACCTGTATTTTTGAAGAAACTGTTTATAATTGTATTTAATTTTATTCGTACCTATTTTTATTATTAGTCAGAAAGAAATTTGAATACTAGTGTGTATGGTATAGGAAATATAGTATGCTACAGGACAGTATGCTACAGGATAGTATGCTACAGGATAGTATAGTAGCGGTATAGTATAGTATACTATAGTATAGTAGTAGTATAGTATATTAAAGTATAGCAGTAGTATAGTATATTATAGTATAATAGTAGTATAGTACATTATAGTATAGTAGCATACCAGTAGTATAATATAGCGTAGTATAGTAGTAGTATAGTATAATAATAGTATAGTATAATAGTATATAGTATAGTATATTATAATATAGTAGTAGTATAGTATACTACAGATTGCAATAGTAAAGTATATAAAACCTATGAACTCCAACCTATAATTCACCAAATATTTTTGCTTAGAATAGAATAAAGTGTGTACAAATTAATTTCTTTGGGTGTTTCATAAATAAATTATTTTTATTATCGATTGCTCGTTTCGGTTAAAATCAACAAGTATTGATTTTATATACCACATACTTACACATGCTACATACAAGAAAAAAAAATTATAAAATTGTTTAAACTAAAATCAAAAAATTTAAGTTTGTACATATGTATGCGTGCATAAAACAAAGTTATTAAAGACCACTTTTTTCGCTCATAAAAATTGCATTTAATACAAGGTTTCTAATTAACTTACCAACGTTTATTGATTTTAGTATTTGATTAACTTTGAAATTGAAACAAATGGAAATAATAAATTGTGTTTATGCTTTTAATTTAAAAGTTTTTTTGTTTTTATTTTATAAATTTATTAAATTTTTTTTTTTTATATATTGTTTATAGCAAATTATGAGTATTTGTTTTTTAATATCAAATTTTAAGAAACTCTAAAATTCTTGAAATGCTTTTAATAAAATTTTTGTTATTATAATTAATCTAATCAAATAAAATGAGAAGAATTTAACATACTAAAACTGTTTTTGGTTTTTTGTTTTGTTTCATTTTCACTATTGTCTCTTCAATATTGTAATATTAAACCAATTATAAATTGCTTTTGAATTTTAAATATGCTTTTTTGTCATTCTAATTGAGCCTTTTTTTTAATTTCAACATGGTTATGCTATTTTACTTTTTTAATATTTTTTTTTTCCTTAAAGATCCTTTTAATATTACAGATTTATTGCTTAATGCTTGAATTCAAAAATAATCTAAAAATAAATTTTGAAAAAGAAAAATTGTCAATAAATGTTAATTGTTAGTGGAAAAATGTGTAGAGGAAACTACGTATTTACATACGTACCACTTTTGTTAGCTGCTGCATATTTATAATTGTTACTGTCTTTGCCCACATAAAAATTAACATCGGGTGTATCTTTCTGTCCATTATCACGCATATACGACTTATTGGCAGTCTTAAATTGAAGACCGACACTGTGAAAAAACAATATTAAACACACGGAAACCAAATCGAATTAATTTTTTCATCATCATTTTCATTTCATTCATTTTCACATATAAATTTCAATTTGCGACTTTCTTGCAAATAATTGTACACATGTACATATGTAGGTATGTATGTATATAAGTATGGTATGTATGTATATATTTTTAATTTTGCTTACATGCACTCGCATTCTCCAGATACTTACATTCTTATTGAATTCATATCACTTGTACTGCGTTCTTTATCCATCGATTTAACTCGTAAATATTTATGTTTCACATCAACACCAGATGTGAATTCCTTTAAATGAAAGAAAGAAAAAAAGAGCAAACACACACACATAGTAATTAAAATGAAAAAATATTAAAATTATTAATAGTTTAAATAATTGTGAATGTACATGTAAATAAGTATGTATGGAATATACGCACACAGATGTTTAAATATTGTTCTCAATTAATCGAATATTGACTCAATTAAATTGCATACGTGAACATAGTATTAAGGTTCTCATAACTGTTAACTAAAATCACGTAACAACGCGCACTTATAAACGGTATTAAAAATGAATCTAGTTTTATGATAACAGGGACTTTATTATTTTCTACTTACATCTCTCATGATATATGTGATCTCCAGATTATTAACAAAACTATCGAAAAACTCTGGATACAAATGCAGCACATCCAAAAGATCATCTCGATGAATTTTGTGCAAATCACAGTAGGTCAAGGCACGTACATTTGCATTTGATTTGCCAATGTTGGGATAGATACAAGGATTCTCGCCAAATATATCATCTTTACCTAGAGAATGCAAATATAAATTAATTAAGTTTCATATCGTATGTACTTTAGTACATATTTTTTTTATGTTTATTTAAAGACATATGTATGTATGTACTTAAATACAATATTTGTTTAAAAATTTTAAATTCGCTTTAAATTTCAAAGACACTCAATTAACATGTTGCAGACAATTATTAAGTACTGCAAACGTAATTGATTTAAAAATTTGTAATCAAGTTAATTACTTTGCCCGTAAAATTGTCACAATCTTTTAGTTTCGTTAAATATTTAAAAGAATATTAACAAATATCAAACGAAACTTACCCAATATAACAATTGTTGTATTGTCTCGCTGAATCTCTATGGATCCACGGGCTATAAAAAACAATGAGGTCAATACATCACCCTTATGCACTAGAACATCACCAGGTGGAGCATGTGTGGTTTTAAATTTTAACGATAATGCTCTAGAATTCAAATAGAAACAGACACGTACTTACATATAAATAATTGTTTCTAATAAATTTGTTTCGCTGATACACACCTTAAACAGCCTGGACTGGCGCCAGAGAAAGCTGGACAATTCTGTAATAGTTTACGATTTAAATGAAGGCAAATATCGGCTTGTAGGCATTCGGGAAAACCCTTTAGAACAGAATTCATATCAATGCCATTGGTGTAGGTCCATGCATGCTGGAAGTACTCCTCTAAGCGTTGTCTTAAAGGATTGGGTATCTGAATATGATTGTGGCATTTTTTAAATAAAATTTTTTTTTATTAAAATGAATAAATTCATGGCAAAAAAAAAAAAAAAATTCAAAGTATAAACATACGTAAGCAATAGATTTGGAAATGTAACCGAGCGTGTGTCGTCGTCACATAACCAATTCTACTGCTATTTCTGTAACAGTCAAATATGGCTATAACGATTTCTAAACAATTTTGTGTTTGATTTGTTTTTTTTTGTTTTTTTCTTTTTTAGCACAATACCGTTATAGCCAGAAAAATAAAAGAAAATTTTGATTTTTTTGTTAATATTGTTTTGTTGTTGTTAAAGTAATAAAGTAAATTTGTTTTAATTTGTTAGTTTCAATGAAAAATACCTGATGAAATCTTATAAATTCTCGCACCCTTAACATTTGTGTATGATAGCGGGCTGTACCCGAATACAATCGTTGGATAATGGCCGAAACATTACCGAAAATACTAGCATACATTAAGGCTGAAATTAGTATATTCAATAAAGGCTGATATTGATTTGTATACGGTTACAAAAGCTACTATAATAAGTCAACTTACATCCCACCAACATAACACATATTGTAAAAATTTTCTCTGCATCTGTATTTGGAGCCACATTACCGAATCCCACCGAAGTCAAAGAGGTAAACGTATTCCCCAATGTATGTAACCAGCCTATATTTTTTGACATTGTAAGTTCAGCATTGCCAATGGCATACCTATAAAAAGGTGGAAAATATTACAGCAACGATACGTGCAACTCAACTCAATACCATTGACCGGTATACATAAAATCTTAATAGAATTGTTTATTTATAGAATATGTAGTATGTACTATACGATTACGAATACGAATTTTGAAATTGAAACAAAAGATTTGAAAATTTCGAATTGCAACAAATTAAATCATCATTATCATCTTCATCATCACCATAATCATCATCATTATTTAGTAATTCACAAAAGCATTATTTTCAAAGTATTAACAGCGCAAACAAATTCAGTTAAACAACGTAAAAAAATATTTTTTTTTAATTTTTGTATTCAAAAAATTACATACAATATGTATAAACGTTTATTCGCTAAAGCTGGTCCATATTTTTATTATTTTTTTATTTTTTTTGTAAAATTTGTTATATTTTTTTTAGCGGCTCCAAATATTTTCTTTAAAAAAAAAACCATTCATTCACATACAATTCCATTTAGATTTTTTTCCTTTCGTATTGTTTTGCATTTGGAAAAAAATCTAAATTCTTGATTATGGAATAAATTATTGGGAAAATATTCACCATATATGTGCTCCAAATTTGAACAATTTGAGAGTTAAAGAAATCATACAAATATTCCAGTATATTTACAATATTATACAATATTTAACAGCAAAAGCAAAATTAATCAATTAATTAATTAATTAATAAGAACATTTAAATTCAAATACAAAATGAATTCAATGCAAATATAATGCAAAATGATAATAAAAAAAGGTTGTTTGATAAATTATTTCTCTATTTCATTAAACCATGTATGTAAAGGAATTACAATAAAACAGTTTTCAATACTCACCCCATTTATAAGAACTTCAAAAGTGGCCAATAAATTGTAAACTTTCCTACAGACCGCCAATGCTATGGCATTTACAGAAAAGGCCTTCCAAAATAGATTTTCTTTTTCAATATAGTTTTAAAGAATAGAATACGGGTAGGGACGTAGACTTTGTTAAATCGAAGTTTACTTGAGCACACATAAAATCGGACATATAGTGGACAATACTATCTTCTTGGTCAACCCACCTAAAACCTCTACAGAAAGTCATGCGTAGAGTCTATCACCCATTATGCAAAGGCCAGTGATACATAATAGATAAAATGACAGAAATGCCCCACTGACCCACGGTCCACTTAGATGCCACTGGATAGGTACAAGAAAAATATTGAAATAAAGTAAAATTTATTAATTGAATGGCGGTGGTAATTGCTATTGGACCTAATTACAACCACTGCATGGTATCTTTTATCGTAAGAATATGACTCATAACTTACCAGTTGTAAGTTGTAGTTTGAATCTGAGATAAAGGGCTATCCATTTCGTGTTTTCAAAAGTATGGGATTGGAATTCGACATCTGTCAAACTAAGTTGTGAAACCAATTTTTTTCTTTTCTTTTCAGTTGAAAGTCTGACATTGACGAAAATGGATCGCTTAACTATCACAAAACGCATAAAAATTATCAAAACCTACTACATAAATAGTGATTCGGCCACAGCCACGTATCGTGCTTTAAGAGGAGATTATGGTTTACATAATCGTCCACATTTACACTCGGTGGGTATGTTAATAAACAAAATTGTCGTATTTGGGGTTCTGAGAATCCTCAAGTAATTGAAGAGAGATCATTACATCCAGAAAAAGTCACTGTTTGGTGCACTCTTTGGTCCGAAGGTGTGATTGAGAAACGACGATGGAAAGATTGTCACCGTCAATTCGGAGGTTATAGTCATATGATAACCGATTTTTTTGCCTGCTATTGAAGAATACGGCTTGGAGAATATGTAGTTTCAATAATACGGTCCCATATGCCACACAACTCGAGCGGATATGGCTTTATCGCAAGAGACATTTCCTGGCCGCGTAATTTCTCGTTGTGGCCATATCAGCTGGTCACCAAGATCATGCGATTTGACACAATTCGACTTTTTTTGTTGGGGCTACGCGAAAGACCGTATGTTTCCAGATAAACCTTCAACTCTTGAGCACTTAAAAACCAACATTTGTCAAGTTATGGCTGAGATACCGCCCAATATGTGTGAAAAAGTGGTCGAAAATTACCTCAAAAGAATCAATGCTTGCAAAACTTCGCCTGGAGGTCATTTAAATGATGTAGTGTTTCACACATAATGTCAACGTTCAAACTTTACAATGAAAAAGAAATATCATGAAAAAAATATTTTATTTGTGTTTTATTTACGTTTACTTTTGAAACCACGAAATGGATAACCCAATATAAACTTAATTGTTTACGTCAGCTAGATTGAACAAAATGCTGTCTCTAACTGCAGGAGAATAATACCACAGGACATATTTTATGCCAATACATAGCAATAAAGAGTACCAGTTTGATTTTTTGAAATCAGTGGTTTACTGAACTTTCTTTGCAGAGCGTAGACGTTAATGTTCAATGAAATGGCATCGGTGATCAAGCGTAATAATAACACAAGTTTTAGTTTGTACAAGAAACGAAAATATTTGGCCGTCAGCAATATGGATAATTGATTATTTCGTAAAAGAAAGAACTTCCTTTGATATCAATCGTTGCCACCAGACATTGTCGTCAGGGAAGTGTTTATCAATAATTTTCTGATGCACTATTGATTTTAGAGTAGATCAAAATGCGACATGAAGATTGATTGGACAAAAGTCTATGCCATAATAGATAGTGGACAGTGGGTAGTCATGAATATTAGTTTCCTAGGCCTCCAAAAGAAACTGTGAATAACTTAACTTACATTAAAGAAGGGTTTTCAGTTCTTTACTGTGGCATGTTTTAAAGCTCATCTTGCTTTGCCTTGTTGCGGGAAATTTCTGCAAAGATTGGAGAAATATAAAATATCTTTAAAAATTAAATATGTACATACATATGTATACTATTTATATTCTATAAAGAAATGTACATCTTATGCTATGAACTTTCTAGAAAATTATTTTGGGTACGTACCTTTTTTATTTATCAGATTTTAATTGCAGAGACATATCCTAGTGCGTTTTATTTTACTTTTTTTTTAAGTTCATATCAAAAAGAATTTATCTAAGCAGTCTTTCAATAAATCGTTAAGCTTACGGTACAAAGAGGACCTCAAATCTTCTGATTGCCTCATGATTACTCAGATTATAGGTAATGTGGTTAAGAATTGGTACAAAGAGATTTTTCTTTTAACGTCCTTTTAAGATTGTAACCTTCTAGACTATAACCTTTTAAACTGTTTTCTTATAACTTTTAGTGACGTTGCTCTCCTGGAATTCAAATATAATCTGATCTTGTTTAAAAAATTCATAAATTTATCAAACAACCTTAGTTCGTGCATTTATTGCTTTTTATGTATAAAGATAATCACATCTGTTCGGCAAGATGTACGGTTTTTGTATTTTTTTTTATTTTTTTTTTGTATCTTTATAGATAAAAACGCAGATGAATTTTCTATGAAATTTTAATTTGTTTAGTTTTATTTCTTTTGCTTTTATTTTTACAAAGGGAAACTACTAATCATACTAGGCGAATAGTTACTTTGGATGGATAAATGGTTATACATTCTAGTTACAAGATGGATAATCAAGCATGCCAATGGAAATTCGTAAGCGCTATAATTTGTATGCATATTCATTATGATGCAAGACAATTTTCTAAGGAACACGTTTAAAGTACGATAACATTACGAATTACTCTGTGTAGGAAAAAATTCTAAATTTATTTATAAATAGAACATCTTACGGAAAATTAAAAATTATTGTCATAAATTTATGAGTTTTTTTTTAATTTTAAATTGATTTCTTTGGTTTAAAAGTCAACGATTTAGAGAACAAAATGTAGGTACCAGATCAACCTAACCTGAATATAATTTATGGTTTGGCTTCAATAACACTTACATATCGCTCCTTTATTGCAACATAGTCATATCTCAAAAAATTAAAAATTTGTAGTTACTTAAGCAAAACTGCTCTTTTAGACCTTCTGTTCATGTAGAAAAAAATCAGTTTTATATCCCAAGCTGAACCGAAGTTATAGCAAAAAGTGTTTGCGGCAATTAGATCATGGGACTTATGTCTTGAAAACTTTAATCGCATTTTGCCAAGTTCGAGTTTTTTTGAGATATGACTATGTTGCAATAAAGGAGCGATATGTACATATGTATGTACATAATTGGTCATTACAACCCTTCAGTCAGGATTACGACTTAACTTCTCACACCACTTATGTTGTTTGTGTGTGTTAATTTTGTAAATGAGTGGCGGGATCTTAAGTTTAAAGTCGACTCCGAACGACAAATTTTTTGAGAAACTTTTCATGGCAATTTTATTTCTTTCGCAGGGTTTTTACCAGAAATCGCCGAATAAATATGTTTGATGTCTGACCTGGGGTTTGAATCGTGGTCTTTACGTTTAATAAGCCAACAGCCTAACAACTACAGTATGGAGACTTCGTTCTATAATAGCAAATCACTAATATTTTTTATTTCCACGTTGTCCTTTTTTCTAAATTGAAAATTTAGATAAAATCAATCAAACTTATCCATCTTCAATGACATTTGCGAAAATGGTACAAAACCAACAAAGGTCAGGGGAGCTTAAAACTTCTAGAATTGAAGTTAAAGGAACATTTTTGTTTACATGTACATATGTAATAGGTGAGAAGACTTGTGTCAGGAAGCAATTATAGAATTTTGAATTAATTTTATTAAATTAATTTAGGCTGTTGCATAAATTGTTTTTTTTAGCCAAATTTTCACTTAACAACAAATATTTTTCGTAAGATGTTCTAAAGTATTTTACCTCGGTTAACAAAAAAAGAAAAAAAGGAAAAGTATACAACCACATTACCATATACAAGCCAACCAATGGGCAATTAGAACAAAAGTAGCCATCAGTAATACCAAAACAGCAGCACCATATTCCGAATAGCGATCAATTTTACGGGCAACTCTTACCAGACGTAACAGACGAGCCGTTTTCAATAGGCCAATCAACGTTGTTGTCTATGAAATAAAATCAAATATTAACGATTAGATACGTATGTAAGCTTACAAAGGAAAACAAACAACAAAATTAAAAATTTACTTAATTTGTTTAAAAATAATTCAAAACCTAATCTATTATATATGTTTGAACAAAAACAAAAAATATTTGAGATTAAAATTATAATTACTAATAATAATGTAAGTATGTATGTAGTACGTACTATACAATATATTTAATGTAATTAAAGCTCATTTCAGCATTCATGTATGTTATTATTTTAGTTTTTTTTTTGGTTTTTGGTTTTTCTTTTTTTGGTTTACTTTTTTTTCCAGTAACATTCTATATATACTAAATACTATGTATGTAGAGTTTATATAACTTTAAAATAATAAAAAAAAATATTATATTTTTAATTTTGTTACCTAGAGTTGTTTAAAAAATAAATTTGTATTCAATTTGAAACATTTTTATTATAAAAACAAAAAAAAAAACTATAATTTTTGAAAACAAAAAATATAAACAAAAATTATTTTTAAGAATTTTTTTTTATTATTTCTAAAAAGTGTGTATAAAAGAACAGAAAATATTTAAAAAGCATCTAAACACTTTAGTAAAGTCAAACTAAAACAAAAAAAAAAAATATTCAAAGAAAAATACGAAATTTAATTTAATTTTTGGTTAATTTTTAGATTTTTCATTATGATTTAATTAAAATAATTAACTAAATACACATACACAAAAACAAAATAAAAAACAAAATAAAAAAAAAATTTAAGAAAATTAAAAACGACACTAAATCTTTTCATGACACAGACACAAGTCGTTCAAAATGAGACATTCTTTGAATTTGTTTATTATTTTTTGTTGTTTTTTATAATTTTTTTCTTTTTTTGTTTTTGTTTTAATTATTCCTTGTTAATTTGTTGTTTAATAGATTATAAGCAATTTTATAAGATTTTTGGAAATTTTCCTTTTCGTTTTTATTTAAAAAAAAAATTAACAAAAGGAGTCAATTGTTGTTTTTGATTGTTCTGTTCTAAAAATTGATTTGTTTTTTTTTTTAATTTCAAAAATAGTTATACGAACCGAAAAGCCAATGTAAGAACATTTTTAAAAGTCCTTATTAATGTGAAGACCTGCAAAATGTTAAAGAATTCATAAAAAACGCCCATGTCTTCTTCAAAATTTTTTGTAATTTTTTTTATTTTTTTGATTTCTATTTTTTATTTTTTCTTTTTAACTATCCACAGCTATCCAATCGTTAATAAATGTTTATATTCTGTTCTATTTGTTTGGTAATTTAGGATTTATATGGAAGAAATATGAAAATTTTGTTTATTAAATTAAAGAACTTTGATTACTTTTTTTTTTTTTTTTTGAAATTATATTCTTAATCGTTAACTACAGAAACCCAAGAGAAGTTTTTATTCCTTAATAGGAAACTATACATACATACATATGTATGTAGTCGTATATTACAGATATGAACAAAAATGTAAAACATTTAAAATTTATAAATTATTTTTTGTTTTATATTTTTTCATTTTTAAATAGATAACGTGCATCATCTTTTAAAATAAATTTCCCCACATGCGTATAGGCACCTGTTAGAGAATACCTATGTAGTAGAGTAAAGAAATTACTTTTTATTGAATTCAACAGTCATTAGACACAATAATACACAGAACATGCTTTAAGTAAAGTTTGGTCGGTGAAATTAAAAGTTTTATGGAAACACACAAAAACGTGCCTTAATTTAACATTTATTAAATATGTATGTTGTATACAGAATCTTTCAAAGTTTGAGTTTATTTTTATTTCTATATTTGCAGACCATCACATAGAAAATTGTTTCAATTAGACACGTAGCAAACCGTAGAAAATTTGATTAAAAGCCACAAACGAATTTATGGAGATATGGTAACCTTAGTTCTCAACTAAGCCTGTAATAAGATTGGAACTAAAGTCGTACAGTTCGGTATGTGAACAACTAAAATTATCGTGTTATTGTATGGAACACATTTTGCCCAGCTCGTATAATTAGGTTCCTTTTCTATAACTACAATTATAACGAAATATTTGTAATAATTTCACCAAAAGTATCATTTATCATTTGTATGTATTAATAATAGAATTAGTTTCTATTACATGCATCTATGATACATAATTGGTCATTACAACCCTTCAGTCAGGATTATTGACCTAGTTTCTCACACCACTTATGTTGTGTGCGTTAATTTTATACATGAGTAGCGGGATCTACAGTTTAAAGTCGACTTCGAACGACAGATTTTATGAGAAACTTTTCATGGCAATTTTATTTACTATCAGAGTTTTTGCCGGAAATCTGCTGAGAGGAAATCGCCGTAGAAAACTTTTTGTATTTTGTTTTGATGTCTGGTCTGGGGCTTGAACCATGCCACTACCTTGAACCACACTACCTACTAGACTACGGCGACTTCAATGTTTAATATATGAAATAAAAACTCGAATTTAAATTATATTAGAAATACAATGGCACGCAGAATAATTCCTACGTGAGAACGTGATTAGAAAATTTTTCTCTATTTTTGTAATATGAAAAAAAGGGAATAAATTTATACATTTATGATACGATTTTGTTACTCGAACTCATCTAGTTTTAAGTAAAATAATATTTTCAAAACAGTCTACAAAAAAAAATTTAAACGAATTTGTTTTCAAGGTTTAGACATACGGGATGAGCTGTTAACCATTGTATGTAATAAGTTTCACAATTTCGTTTGGAAAGGTATAGTGTTTACACCGTTATAATATGTATAATTATTAATCTTTTAAACCCTTTTTTTTAGATTAGACGTAAAGCCATAACATAACAAAAATATTTTAATTGGCATTGTATATCAACTCGTCTAAACGTTTAGATAGTAAATGCCCTGTTCCTGTAAAGCAAACTTTCTATTTGTATGAATAAACAATCAATTTTTTTTTGGCGTTTTCCATGCAAACAGATGTTCGTCTGAAACCGTTCGTCTTACAGAAACAGATCCATAATTTGTTTCATTTTAAGTCTTTTAAAAAAATTGTTAATTTTTGCGCCACCTTGTACCATATTAGAATCGAAAGTTATTGATTTAATTAAATATAAATACGTTATTAGACATTAACACAACATCACATCGAAAGCAAGAAATAAAATAATCGAGGCAAATAAAAACATATATTAACTCTAACCAATATACTCTACATATGTAAGTATATATGTATGTATGCATGTATGTATATATAAAAATCTTAAAAAATTAAATCTTGTTATTAGCACACAATAAAATTTTAGAAAATAGATCTAAAAAAAAATCGTTTATTTGGAAGAAAAATTAATATACAACCTAATTTCACTTGTCCTGTGGAAGAGAGTCAATTACTGTCAATGACTGAAGGGTTGTAATGGCCAATTATGTATGTATGTATGTATGTAATTACTGGACGCATTTCAGAAACTATGGCTTATCCGGAAAAAGAAGAGAAAAAAACGGTACTACACGAAACTGTGTCAAGTATATGTCACAGACGAATCTGTCAAATATTATCAGCTCTTTCAGGTTTTGAAAATAGAAAACAGAAAGCAATCAGTTTGATGGGCAGAATACTCTGGTATGGAAATAACCTGAGCTTCTTTGGATCTTGACAGTTATGCAGTAATTACTGAACTCTGGGTAATAGGACATATTTCTCATTGGCAATTTGTATGAGAAAAACGAAGTAGAAGCGATACAACACTTTTTGTGGGAATGCACGGATTTGTGCAAATTACATTAAGTCACCAAAGTGTAGGTAGTTTTCGGAAACGTGACTGTCTCGCAAATGTGTCACCGTTGAAATCGATAAGATTCGTTAGGAGCCCTGATTGTTGCTCAAAATTATTACATGAAATGTACATGGAACTGAATGAAGGAAGTAAATTTTTTAGGGCGTGAAAATCAATTATGTGTTAGGTCTGGCAAGTGAAAAACCGTTCTGGTCGTTAAATTAATTTGAATTTAAAGTTTGAATCCAGTGTTATATTTTTTTTTTAGCAGCATTATTTATGGCAGCATATGTTATTAGTAAACAAAATACAAAAGGACATATAGACCCCACTGTTCTATAACATTCAAAGGATCATTATTACAACTTCCCGTTAAAGTTGGTGTTAGTTAAAGGTACCTTTAGCTAAAGTGAACGGAAAAGTTACCTTTAACTTATTTTCGTTATTACAACTTACAGATAAAACAAAATTTAACTTTTTCAAAAATATGCCAGTGCCGGAGCAAAGTCGATAAAATTGCTCAATTAAACAAGTTTTTTTTTAACGCAGTGACAACAGGGGACTTCGTTTTTTGTTGTATATGATCATTTTGTTTAAATTTGAAAGTTCCATATCAGAAAAAAAGTATACGATATGGCAAGTTCAAACATAAAGTGACCTTTAAATGTTAAAGGTAGGATGATCTTCCCTTTAGCTTAACGATCACTTCTATCTTATTGGTTACTCGTAATAATGAAAAATAATTTATCTCTCCGTTAAAATCCTTCCTTTAGTTAACGGCAAGTTGTGATAATGACCCTAAGTCGAAAAAATGTGTTTTGAGTTATGAGCTGTCAAAGTTTTCACTTGCCATAACTTCAGTATTTAAGTTAGAGAACGTAGAATTTAAAAACATAGAGAACATATAGAATGGAACCGCAACAGATTGAAATCCACAAGGTAGCCGTTTATACATACTTGAAGACGATAGATAGATTGATAAAGATGTTGCCAAGATGATATATAATTTAATTTTCCCTTTCACTATATAAAAATTTGTATTCAAAATAAGTAAATATAATCGTAAAATCTATATTAGAGAGTTCATATTAATTAATAAAGTTAATAATAGAATAGAATAGAATAAAATAGAATAGAATAGAATAAAAAAAACAATTTATAATAAATTTACTAAAAGACAAGCCATTCAAAAGAAATATTTGGAAAGAGTTACAAAAAGAACTTAAAAAATATGCAGAAATATTCTTAAGAAAATAACAGAAATTATCTAAAAATGAAATTACTTAAGAAAAACAAAAGGAAAAATTATAAAAAAATTAATTAATTTTCTATTTTTTTTTTATGTTCTTTTGTCCATATCTGCATGTTTTTTTGTTTGGTTTTGGTTTTATAATTAAAAAATCTAGAATTTAGAATTAGTTGTAGTTGTAGTTGTAGTATTAGAATTGATTGGTAAGCATTGAGTGTATTTCATGAAATTAAAAGAAAATTGAAACGTATTTTTATTGTTTTTGTATTATAATACAAGTGCCAGAAAATTTAAGTACAAAAAAAAGGGGGACTCGTTTTATTTCTTTGCGATTTTAATGTTTTCTGTTTTGAATTTTTTTTTTTTGTTTTGTTTTTTAGCTTAGGTGCATTAGTTAGTATTGTTGTAGGCAAAAAAAAATTATTTTATTTGTTATAGTTGTTGTAAATGTATGTAATATTTACATAGAATACAAATATAAATCTGATCAAATTTACTTTTTCTCTAATACTTACAAGTCTTAATTAATTATTGGATTTATTTTTTATTTTATTTTGATTTTGTTTTTGTTTCAATTATTTTTTTTTATATTTAATTTAATAGAACTTTAATAGGATTTTCAAATAGATAATGTTTAGAATAACAACTACCGCCTATAAAACCCTTAATAAAAAAAATTTCAATATTTTTTTCTGTTAGTATTCACATTATTTAGTATTTTTTGTTTTTATAAATCATAGTATTTTTTCATTTTTTATTTTTGTTTTAATCTTATTATTGTATTACGATATTATTAGAGATAGAGATTCTTGCAAAGTAGTAGTAAAAATTATTGAAAATTTTAAAAGAAAAAAAAAACAAAATAAATTGTGTATGTAGTGGAATATTAAAGTTTTGTTTTAATATAATTTTTTTTTTATATTATTTTTTGTTTTTATATTTTTTTTTTTTTTTTTGTTTTGTTTAGTTTAAGAAAAAGAAAGAGTAGAAACTGGCTTTTAATACCTCTTCATTATCCAAGCCAAGCTGTAAAATATTGTTGTTAAAATTAAATTCTGAATTATAAAAATTGTTGTTGTATTTTTTTTTTTTATATTAAAATTAATTAACTTTTTAAGTTTATTTAAGAAAAACAAAAACAAAAAAAAAACAAATACATATATATATATATAAAAAGAGAAGAAGAAATTTGTTATGAGCTTAAATGAATTTTTGAGAGGAGGAGATGGATGTAGCTGAAAGGTGGACAAACAAAAGGAATGCACAATGGGAAATTTTTTGAAAATCAAATAAATTGTAACTCAAACAAAGAAAAAAAAAAACAATAAAACTGTTTAATGAAAAAAAATTATTTTGTCAATTTATGCTTAAAAAAAATAAAAAGAAAACTGAAATTTGAGTTCAGAATTAGTTTCCCTTAAATAAAAGAGAGCATAATGAAAATGTTATGTTTTAAAGTAAGGTAAGGCAAATTTTGTTTCGATCTTTTTTAAAAGTGTTTTTAACAAAAATTGTATTAAATTCTTTTTTTTTTTTTGTTTAATTTAGGAACATAATAAATTTTACAAAACTAGTTTTTTATTTAATTTTTTTTTCTTATTTTTTTTTTTTTTTTTGAGAAAAGTGATTTCTACCAACAAAAATAAATTTTTGTTTTTAGGAAAATATAACTATTAAAGTGTGTCTAATATATATTTATATATTTAGAGTAAAAACGAGTAAAATCGGAAATATACTACCAGGCCTAACGTAAATATGTATTTATAATATTTTATTTATTACATACGAAAAACCATGAAAAACAAACATGCAAGAGACCATTATTTTGTTTAATTAATGCCTGTAAAATAATTAATGATTTTAAATTCTTTATTTTTTGTTTTTTTTTTTGTATTTTTTTATATAAAACCAATAATAATTTATTATAATTTTATGTCATATTTTATATATGTATGTACTATATATGTATGTCAAGTCATACAGTATTTTCTATCCAGTATTTTTCTTACAATATTAAAACTCCTCTTGGTCAGAACTTAAATAAATTTGTACAGTCTTCCTTTATTTACATTTTCTAAACTAAACTATTTTATTTATACTCTCGCATATTTTTACTTCGTTCTAAGACCAACACCCACCCACTAGGTGTCTCATACCCATGCAGTTCAGTAAGGAGACGCAAGTTCTAGAAAGAGCATTTTAAGAGTTTTATAATAACAGACCAGAAACAAGCCTTACACTTGCAGATTAACGCACAACTCGATCGACTGTCGGTTCATCTATAGAGGCCATTCGTTACTGGTTAAATAGCTAGTTAAGAGCATAAAGCGATCATGATATTTGATAAGCTGTTTTACCCACACCTGATTTTCAGCAACCTTTTTATTGAACAATCTATCTTGTATTGCAATTTCTGTGTATGAAATGGATAGGGGGATATGGAAAGGTATGCTGATAAGCTCTCTTAAATTCCGTGGTTTACTAGGTTAATCTGATTGCACCTATACTGTACTGTTTTTCAATCGGTTCTATATAATCAGGAAGGCAATGGATCTGATGTAAGATGTTATTTAAATGCAATGAAAATAATAAGGGCTATCCATTTCGTGGTTTCAAAAGTATGGGACTGGAATTCGACATCTGTCAAACTAAGCTGTGAATCCTATTTGTTTTTCTTTTCAGTATAAAGTCTGACATTGACGAAAATGGATCGCTTAACTATCACAAAAAAAGTTATCAAACCTACTACAAAAAATGGTGATACTGCCACAGCTATTTTATCGTCCACATTTCAGACTCGGCAGTTTTGTTAATAAACAAAATAGTCGTATTTGGGATTCTTAGAATCCTCAAGTAATTGACGAGAAGCCATTACATGCAAAAAAAATCACTGTTTGCTACGCTCTTTACACCGAAGGTGTGACACAATCACTTCTTCGAAAACAACGATGAAAAGACTGTCACCGTCAATTCGAAGCGTTATGGTCATATGATAACCGACTTTTTTTGCCTGCTATTGAAGAATACGACTTGGAGAATATGTGGTTTCAACAAGACGCTGCCACATGCCACACAACTCGGCCGAATATAGCTTTATTGCAAGAGACATTTCCTGGCCGCGTAATTTCTCGTCGTTACAATATCAACTGGCCACCAAGATCATGCGATTTGTCACAATTAGACTTTTTTTGTGGGGCTACGCAAAAGATCATGTTTATGCAGATAAACTTTCAACTCTTGAGCACTTAAAAGCCAACATTAGTCAAGTTATAGCTGAGATACCGCCCAATATGTGTAAAAAAGTGGTCGAAAATTACCTTAAAAGAATCAATGCTTGCAAAACTTCGCGTGGAGGTCATTTAAATGATGTAGTGTTTCACACATAATGTCAACGTTCAAACTTTACAATAAAAAAGAAATATCATGAAAAAAATATTTTATTTGTGTTTTATTTACGTTTACTTTTGAAACCACGAAATGGATAACCCAATGTGAACTTAATTGTTTACGTCAGCTAGATTGAACAAAATGCTGTCTCTATCTGCAGGAGAATAATACCACAGGACATATTTTATGCAAATACATAGCAATAAAGAGTACCAGTTTGATTTTTTTAAATCGGTGGTTCCCTGAACTTTCTTTGCAGAGCGTAGACGTTAATGTTCAATGAAATGGCATCGGTGATCAAGCGTAATAATAACACAAGTTTTAGTTCGTACAAGAAACGAAAATATTTGGCCGTCAGCAATATGGATAATTGATTATTTCGTAAAAGAAAGAACTTCCTTTGATATCAACCGATGGCGCCAGACATTGTCGTCAGGGAAATGTTTATTAATAATTTTCTGAGGAACTGTTGATTTTAGAGTAGATCAAAATGCCACATGAAGTTTGATTGGACAAAAGTCTATGCCATAATAGATAGTGGGTAGTAATGAATATTAGTTTCCTAGGCTTTCAACAGAAACTGTGAATAACTTAACTTATATAATTGGCAGTGACTACTGCCATACACTTCCAACTGCATTCTGGCATATTGTTTAAAGTGCACAGTTAAAGAACTTTTCGATATTGACAGTTTTATTGTCTTGTATTTGACAGAAAACTCATAGTCAGCAATTGTTAATTAATGAACGAAAATATTGAAAAATATTTACGATTACAAACGCATCAAACGCAATACAAAGTTGTTTTCGTATACCATTATAGGTTGGATAGAAAATATTGTAAAATTTATTCTCGGTTCTTTTAGAATTTTGTACTGGAAACTAAACAATAACGTCTTTTTTTATTTTATTTTAATTTTTTTTTCTTTTATTTTAGTTGAAAAATTATATTAAACCAACTATTGTAAAACAAAATTAAATTTATAATTATAAAAAAAAAAAAAATCAAAGTTTTACTACTGAACGGAAAAGTAAAACGAACTATAAACGAAAAAGTAACAACAAACACACATAAAAATGAAATTTTCACGTTTACCCTTGGCTTTAAACACATTATTTTTTCTATGTAAGTGTATTTTTATAATTTATTTTTATTAAGTTTAAAGAAAGAGATTGAAGGAAATTTGTTTTATTCATAATTTTTTTTTTTTTTTAATTTTTATTAAATTTTATTTCATTAATGCCAGCTACCTACTACTTTATCAATCGATGTAAGGCCATGTTTATTATTTTTTATTTTTAATTTTTTTAATTTTGATTTTGATTTCAGATTAAAACTGACCAAAGAAAAACAGAACAGAAACATAGGAAGGGAGAAGGTGGATTAAAAATTAAGCTAAAAAATTTGAATACGCTGAGAAAAAGTAGACACGTTTTACAATAGTAAGGCTCAATATGAAAAATATGAAAATAATACAATTGTTTATTGTTTAATTATTTAATTTTTCATAAAACATATCTTTCTTGTTTTCTTTTTTCGTTTTTTTTTTATGTTTTTTATGCTTTTTTTTATATTTTTTTTGTTCTTTATAATTTATAATTTGATTTGTTTTTGTTTTAATAACGTTTGTCATGAAAAGGCTTAAAAGTCGTTTAAAGCCAATAAAAGAAAATCAAAATAAGAAAATAAATCAACTTACGTAGGCTTGACAGTGTCCGATTTTCCTTGTTTTTTTTTTAATCATTTTTTTTATTTCAAATCTCAAAAATTATAAATCTTGCAATAATCGGACCAAGTATAATTTAAATAAAAACTAAAAATTAAGTTGTAATAGCAATAAAATTATCTACAGTGGGTGATCATACATATTCCAATGACAGTGGACAGGAAGAAGAGTGGTAGACAAATATTTTTTTTTTTTTTTTGTTTATTCAGAATCTTTTTTAAGCACGCAATTCATTTGAGTTTATATTGCTAGAAGTGGTTGCTAGGTAAAGGTTTCTTATTTCTACCTTAAGTAAAAATAGATACGATTGAAATAATTTTACATTGGCACAATGTGCACACGATTTAGAGTAAAAGCAATTAATAATAATAATGACATGAAGTATGTCCTGTAAGGACAGAATATTCAAAGGCAAACATTGAAATACAATCTGTTGTTAGGAAATTTCAAAAAGCCTACCTATTGTTGTGATAAAATGTCATGAAATGTATAAGCATGAGTTCGAAGGCCACTCATCGGTTAAAAAATTTGTTATTTGCCACTTATTTATTGTAGAGCCTCTAGTACATGCATACTTCTCTATATATACGTAAATTATGTAAATAAATATGATAAGTTTCCATACACAATGTGGTGCTTAATTTATTTAGAATATCATATTTTGTCCTAATTATAGAGAATTGTTTTCGAATATTCAAATAATAGAAGAAAAATATCATCATAAAGAAAACAAATTATGTATTGCAATTATGTACGGATTGTTTATATTATTTCTGGTAAATTAATATAAATATTTTGTTTATTAAGAAAATAACTTTCATCTTAAACTACAAAGGAAAAATATTGGCATTAATTTACTAAACTTGGTGCTCTAACTATGTATGTATGTATGTTTGTATATATGAATTCAATCTACTATTCGGTGAGATGTACATATGCATGAATTTATGAATTTTTCTAATTACACAATATTTATGATCACACACTGTAATATTATTAAAAATCTTCTAATTAATGTTTTTATTACAGTATTTCTAAATGTTTAGATATATATATTCACAAAGCTTTTATTTATAAAAATAAGAAATAAAACAATAAAACTTGACTAATGATGAACTAGGAAATCATAAACGAAATAATATTATAAATTAAAAAATAAATAAATAAATATTTTATTAATATGTATTTCAAATACAATAAACAACAAAATACAATTTATAATACGAATAATAATTAAATTCTTCTTTTTTTTTTGCATTATTTTTTAATTCAATTTTAATTTTAATTTTTAATTTAATAACAATTAAAATTATAATTAAAAATAAAATAAAATAAAATAAAAATGAAATTTTTAGACTAAAGTTAAAAATGAAACGCATTTCAGACTTACCTCGTCCGTATCACTGCCTACTAAAAGTAAATCAAATGGTATTGCTGCGACCAAATCGATTAAAAACCAACCACTTAAATAGTGGACTGCTATACGGCCCGGATGCGAGACGACTTCATCTTGCCCATTAACAAAAGTGGTACGGAAATTTATTACTATATCAACAATAAATGTGACATCAACTACAAAAATGGAAAGGTAATTTTAATGGGAATCAATTAGCCAGGAAAACTTTTAAGCGTTTTAGTATTTTTTTTTTTTTTTGTTTTTTACAATAATTTCATCGTTTGACTTTTGTTATTTGTTTTATTGATCGGGTGTATGCAGTGATATATCACAACATTTACAATTGCATACTTGAATAACAGAACTAAATACACTTGTTTTTTGCTGCACAAAATTATTACCCATTAGGATTGAACATCATATCCTTTTTAAAAGTCAAGGGGACCACTTAAAACTTTGAATTGTTTGTAAATAATACTTATTGTACTCTTTAAACATACTCAAAAATACATATTTTAATATGAAATGAATTTAAAAAAGAAAAAATAAAAAACAATCACACCTTTATGTATAGAAGAAGGTAGGATAAAAATCCATCCCATAAAACATAGCGTAAAACCTGAACCTGAAAGTATATTCTCGCTATTCCCTACCGTTCAGTTCTATCGCAACTGTTTTCGCTGTAAGGCCGTACGATTATTTTTTGTAATAGAAGGAAGTCGCCATAGTCTAGTAGGTAGTGTGTTGGTATATAAGTCTAGTGAGATTGTGGTTCAAATCCCAGTCCAGACATCACGAACATAGCGAAATATAAAAAAATATTTCTTTCAGCTATTAGTTTACACGGAGAGTAAATAAATGAAAAGTTTCTCAAAGAACTATAGTCCACAGCGGACTTTAAACTGTACCGCTCTCTGTTCATGGCTAAAATTGATACAACATGGGTGGCGTTAGAAGCTAAATCGTAATCCTGACTAAAAGTATTAAAGACCAATTAAGTAAGTTCCTATTTGATATTATTAACATGTAACAAGTACGTATGTATGCGTACGTATACATGTAATAATGATATTTTCGTGAAATTCAAATTGAACAGAATGAAAATTAAAGTACGAAATAAAATTTAAAAACAAAAAAAATAATAAATAAAGCAATAATTACAGTTTAATGAGTCTACAGCCGAAACTGATAAATTGATGTACATACAGAGTGCGTCAAAAGAAACTGTACAATATGGATAAAATCTAACAATCGACAAACTGAACTTTTACCACTTGTAAGGAGAGTGCCCGAAAAAATTTGACAATTTTAAAATACAAATAACGATCATTTAATAATGTATAGTTTTTTTATGTACACTTTCTTTTGACGCTCACAGTATGTACGTATGTCTAAGGTAATTATACGCTCTATAAAACTGTTATATATGCTAAAATAGAATAAGGAAACAAGAATAAAAATTAGAAATGATTTCAAGGCAATGTCTTCAAAAAGCAAAATGAACTATAAGACTTATAAGATAGTTTTCAAAAACTCTGAATATCTGTTATTTTCTTTGAATGAAGCAAATTTCTTATCCGTAAAGCAAATTCTATTTTTTTTTTGTTTTGATAAGCATATAAGCCTTTATGTAGTACGCATACGCAATGAATGTGCAAGCGTTACTTAAAAATTAACCGTGCATCTATTAAGTGCATTCAAAATTATCTTAATATCACATGATGGTAGCCACTTGCTTAATTTTAAATGGTCCAATAACTTTGCGGACAAAATGTTCACTCTTAATTTGTAAAATAGTTTTCGTTTGTTTGTTTGTTTTTCGTTTTTTTTTATAATTTTAAAGTTTAAATTTAGTGTAATTTTGTGTAGTTTCTATTTCGTTTAAAAATATATAGATAGAGATAGAGAGATAAAGAAAGAGATAGATAGAAAGAAATAGATAGAGAGCAATAAGTTCAGCATTGGTGTTTTATATACCAGGTTTATTTGTTACGATTTATTTTTATAAGCAATAGTAGTAGTAGTAGTAGTTTTTTTTTTTTTGGTTCTCAGTAGGCGATATTCTAACATTCTTTCTTACCTCGACGTACAGCTTTTGTATAATGAGCGCATTCAAGCCGCCTTAATTGTCAAAAGAAATTACCACTTGCAAAATTACACCAGTAATGTCAATTTGCGTAGTGTACCTTGGTGTGTCTGAGTGAGTGTCTGAGTGATCTCGAATAGCTTTATGAGAGTTAAGTTTGGTAGGCTGTGTACATGTGTCTGTGTGGTTTGTATTTTTGCGTGTAATTTATGGCATTTTATTTTGACAATCAATAACGTGATTATTTTAAAAACAATATTTTGAAATACATAGGTATCAGAGACCCCATAAAGTATATAATATATATGGATTTTAAGGATCAGAAGAATAAGCAAAATTTTCATTTTTTACATGTACATATGTATGTACCTTTTATATGTATATGTATGTAAATATGTATGTATATATGTATGTATATACATATTATGTATACAATTATGTGAATTTAAGTTATTATTATAACTTATGATTACAAAATTAGTCTAAAATTGTGTATATTTTGATGGAAGAGAGAATTTCGAATGGCGCATTCGCTTGTTCGTGAAACCACATCAATTCACAAAAATAGACTAACTCGCTCATTCATTATTCTCAATACGAAGTCCACCACGGGAAAGTGATCATTTGACCTGAATTTCTTTGTTTTTTTTTTTCTCTTTTTTTTTTTTCTTTGTTAGGGTGTTTGTTGAGCCAATAGAATTTTGAAGATTTTACCAAAAATTTTGAGAGTTATCGATAATTCATTGCATTCATAGAAACATTTGTTTGCTTATCTTTGGTTTTTGTTCTTTATTTGCAGCATTCTCCAAATCCTTATCCAAAACATTTCAATTTAGTCCTTTTTTTTTTCTCAATTAAGAAATTTTATATAGAATAGAAATTTTGAAATTCTTTTTGCCAAGTATATAGCCGAGTATCGTAAGCGCGTCCATGCTCTAAGGATTTTCTCACATAATCTTTTTGATTTTTCTTCAATTTTGGAGCTTTTTTTTTGCGTACATAAATTTTGTTAAGTCCTCTCTACTCAAAGGAGAATACCATGAAATTGTATTTTTGAATTGATATCATTGAGTACGATTTAAGAAGTTTCTTTTGTTTTTGTTTCTTTCTTTTTGATAAGCTCAAATTATGGCTGGTTTTTGAAATCTTCTTGGAGTTGAGACTTTTTAACAAAGCTGTGCTTTCAATTATAACATCCAATTTGTCATTTAAATTCAAGTGAGAAAATCTTTTTCTATAATTTTCATAATGAGTGTTTTACATTTTTTTCATTTTTTTTTTTCATTTTTTGTTCAAAATGTGCATACTTTTGTCAATCTATGGCTATTCCCGATGATGATTCCAATTTATTTTTATTATTTTTTTTGTTTTGTTTTGTTTAATTTGTATTATTTTTTAAAATTTAATTTGAATTTCTTTGCATTTTGTTCCAATTACCTATAAGATCCACAATAACTACAGGATCACTGTTAATATACTTATTGGTACGTCTCTGATAATCTTGTTCACCCAATAAAAATGCAGCTACGTATGGTGTACATATAGCCGTATACATAACCAAAATCAAAATGATCCAATCCCAGACAGCCTTGAATGGGGAATAATGTAATATAGTCCAACGGTGAGTTTTCGCAATCATATTCTTTTGTTCTGGCAAAACATTAGCACCCAACGATAATACCTGTAAAGAAATACATAAAAAAGTAACGAATATTACAAAATCTAGTTTAACCAAAACGGAAAAAAAAAACAAAACAAAACATGCAATACCGAAATACTCTTAACCACTATTTTCAAAAATTGCCGAAGAGAAAAAACAAACAAACAAAGTTAGTATATCGAATAGTATTGAACGTTTTCGACTTTTTTCACTTAAATTATCGGACCCAGTCTGTATGAGTACGGCCTTGTGGCGTTGTTTCTCGCATTTATCACATGATATGCCGCCACCAATTCCAACGACATGCGTTTCTGCAGCGGGTTTTATCGGTTTCATAGTACAGTTTTCCTTTGGTGGTAAGTGTGAGTGTATATGCGTTGCTAGTTGTTGGGATTGTGAGTGCATTTGATGTTGTTGCTGCTGTAGCTGTTGTTGGTCTAGTTCATGTTGTTGCCTATTCAATTGCAGTTTGCGTTTATGCTGTATAGCCTCGTAAGTATTTGAGCCATATTTTTTACCCTGTTTAAGGTTCTCATGCAAACAATTTTTAATATTTTCCAAACAATTCTGTGATATGTCCTTCTTAGCGCACTTTCTATACATGAACTCGTCCTCATCGTCTTCGATATTTGAACGCACTATCTTATGGTACATGCGAAAATTGTTGGGTGTCTTTTGAAAATTATTACGTAAGAAATATTTGCCATTCTCATCTTTATACGACAATAGATTAGAATTCATAAGAATATCGGAGACGAAAATGCTTTTTTTATTCATTTTGTTGGCGGTACACATTAAAGAGAAGAGTTCCCGTTCCACGAATTTTTGCAGTTTTGTAGAGGTTAATATCTGATGAGCAAATTTCTTTTTACGTGTCTCTAATAGGGGTGTCTGTTTGTTCTTGGATACGTAAATTTCACATTGACGTAGAATTTCGTCCAATTTACGTATCTCATTAAGTTCTATGCAGGATTTTTGTGACATAATGTTGTTCTGCCAGTCTGTAATGCATCTGAAACATATTTGAATTTTTTTTACTATTATTAATTAGTGTATATGGCGATAGTTTTCATTTTCATTTCATAAAAGTGTTTATTTATTTGGTTGTGTATTGGATGAAGGTTAAAAAATCTGATAGATAAAGTGTACTTTTAAATTTAAGCCAAAAAATGCAAAATTTATATGAAGCAGTAAAAATATTGTATTCATTTTTCATGCACAATTGCAGCATGGAAAGTATTTAAAAATTTTTGAAAATTTTTTTTTAAATTCCACAATGCGTTAATCAAAAAAATAATAATTAAAATTATTATGAAACATATGAAGTAAAATACAGGAAGTAACTATTACATCAGCCCAAAAGTATGCCAAATTTTTTCACTTCTTTTTTATCACAATTAATTGGTATTCGTTTTGAATTTTATTTAATATCACTTCAATAACACTTACTTAAACGTCTTCAACAATATTTTAATTTAACATTCTACTATATTCATAATTTTTTCTTTTAATTTTTTATACTTTAATTTTTACTTTTATACACAGTGTTCTTACTAATGAAAAAATTCTTTGTGAACTATAGAGCTGCCAGCTTTCGGAATGTTTTAAACACAATGAAAATCAATAATAATCTATTGTGATTGGCAAAATTAAGTCAAATATATGCATCAGGGATGCAAAGAGTACCTTTTTCCATCTATTGGTACTTTTATAAAAATATATTTATTGACACTTTATACTGTATAGTATGGAATAGAAAAACTAACTTACTTTTTCATTCATTTCATATATAATAGTAACCAGACATATCGGTGAATGCCGCCACTAACAGATGTGAAAATTACTTATTCTAGACATGCACCGTCCAAATAACGATATACAGTACATGGATTTATGATAATACTGGTATCATTTCAGATAACGGCATTTTGGTTAGTTTCGATTTTATTCACCACACCAGATAAATTCATCACATTTTGTAAAAACTCACTATAACTACAAAACCACACTTCAAAAAATAAAATTAATTTTTTTTAGCTCTTTTGCCGTCCTTTCTCCAAACCAGCAGCAAGCAAATCCATCCATCTTCACCGCAACCACATCCACACACACAATAAACGCCATTATGTTTTTGTTTTGTCTCAATCTGGGGTTGAACCGTGGCCTTTGGGGACGAGCGAACCAATAACACACTAACAAAACTACTTTTACTAAATTTACTAACTACCACTAACTTATCACTGTCTCGTTTTATCTGACCTGTAGCTGAAGCGTGGCCTTTGAGCGTTTGATCATGCAACTAACAACCTTTTAGGCAGATAGACCACATTATACATTAAGCATACGGGGCTTGATTTTTACTTAATAAACCAGGAACAGGAAAAAGAATGTGCGAATTATTATCATTCATTCACATCTTAAACCTACTACTTAAATAAAAATGACAAAAGAGTTTAAGAGATAATTCAGATTTCACATTTCTTTTGGTAACAATTTTTTTTTTTTTTTTCATATAATACATTTTATTATTCAATATCCATTTTAGATACATTGCCGCTCGTTTGAACCTTCTGTCGAGCATTTAATTCTGTTGTACTGCCGGTTTCACAGATCTCGCGTCTATATGAAATGTCATCACCAGACAGTGTTGTTGTGGATCCCAAGTTTTGTGACGAAACAGTTTTATAAACACTTAATGCTTGAGTAACTAAAGAAGAAATATCGCCAGCATTTGAAGGAAGTATAAGAGTGTTGTTTGTTTTCGCTAAATGCTTAAAAGCGGAAATGTATTGTTCAGCTAAAGTCAGAGAAGCAGCGTTTTTACCGTTCTATAAATAAATAAAAATTAAATATTAATTAAATATTTTGAGAAATAACGCTTGAAACATACCAAGTCTTCTAAAGATTTTGCTAGAGTCGCTAAACCACGAGCTCTGGCATCGGCTACAGCCAACATTGCAGCTGCTTCACCACTAGCTTTATTAATTTGTTCTTGACGATCGGCCTCTGAAATGTATTTATATTTAAAATCTTGGTCTTACATTTTTAAGGAAAATTTCAATATTTTACCTGAAGCTAAGATCCTTGATTTACGTTTACCCTCTGCTATATTGATATCTGCTTCTCTTTGTCCTTCAGATTCCAAAATAGCAGCACGTTTTCTTCTTTCCGCTTCGACCTGCATTTGCATAGCTTCATGAACTCTAGAGGGTAACTGGTAAGACAATTTCATTTATATTATATACTGCTTTTGTATTACAATTGTATTGTTAATATTTACTCTTATATCACGAATTTCATAACGCAAACAAGCTATACCCCAGGCTTCACTAGCTTTATTGATTGAGTCGACAATGCTTACATTAAGAGACTCTCTTTCACGAAAAACTTTATCCAAAGACATTTTACCCAATTCGGAACGCATTGTTGTTTGTGCCAACTGAGTTATTGCAAATTCCGGATCTTCAACACCGTAGGAAGCTAAAATATTATGATTAATTTAATTATTTAAACATAATTCACATGTAGAGGTTAAGTTCAATGAACAAAATGGGATATTCTTGTAATTGTGATTAAATTAGTTGCATAGCTTATGATTTAGAACGTAAAATGAATATATTAAAAGTCAGTTATTAAGATAGCTACTGACTTATTAAAAATGATATAAACAGATACTCACCACGATATGGATCTATTATACGCAAATATAAAACACCATCTATACTTAAAGTAACATTGTCCGATGTAATGGCACTCTGCTTAGGGACATCGATAGCAATTTCCTTAAGACTTTGAACATATTTAATTTTATCCATAATGGGTAAAAGGATATTTAGACCCGGTTCCAATATTCTATGAAATCGGCCCATGCGTTCAACAATCCATGCCTTAAAAACAACAACAAAGCAAAGCCATTAAATGCAAATATTACATCAGTTATCTAATGAACTTCTTAGGCGACACATTTAGGAAGTAATTCCGAAAGTACAGTGTCAACTCTCTTAAAGGCAGATTGCCTAAGAGACTTACCTCTTGTTGTGGCACAAACATAATGACGGTATTCATTGGAGTTGATGTTTTGGTCCTACATTGATTGATAAGAGCATTGTGCCGGCAAGTACTCAATATTTGCTAAAGTGAAAATCGTAACACATTTTATTTTTTATCCAAAACAACCTGATTCTTGTTCCAAATACTTACTCTGGATAACAATCTACCGGAATTAGCATAAGATGATAACATTTTGGAAACGAAACTTAAATTTTAAGTAGTTTAACCTTTGCCAAAAATATTGAAGTCCTCTTTTTGTTCAACACTTCAAATCACTATGGAATGATAGCACACAATAATTACATATTGTTGCCACACTAATTATATGGATTAACAAAAACAACAAAAACATCTTATTAAACTTTATTATCAAAAAGAAAAGCATTCTCCCATCATTATATTATTACCTAATTAAATGCGTTTGCTTTTTTGTAGATATTTCGAATTGAAATTTTGAGAAGAAGGCAAAAGTACTCTTGTTTATATGTTTCAACTTTCAACGACTATCAGTTACCTGCTAGTGAAACACAGCTCTGTGTGAATGAATGTTGCATCACTAGTTTGGGTATTTAACAAATCAATAATGACAATTGGTGGTATCTCAACTGAAAACAATCAAATTCTCCCAAAAAAGAAATAGAAATAATGGATTTTATCGATGATTTTATACAAGAATATAAAAACAATCCCTGTCTATGGAAAGCAGACTCGGCAAATTATAAAAATCGTACAAAACGCCAAGAAGCTTACATGAAATTAATAGATGTAGCCGCAAAACATGGCGAGCATTATAATGTTGAAAGAACTAAGCAGAAAATAAATAATTTGCGATGTGCTTTCCGCCACCAGCTCAAGAAGTACAATGAACTCAAAACTAAGGGTGAAAAGGAGGAGCCTTATTGTCCGAAACGCAAGTACTTTGAATCATTGATGTTTCTAAAAGATGAAGAGACTCGAGACAAGAGGATTTTGAACAATAGCATTAAGTCTGAAAACAGTCCTAATGAAATAACAATAACAAGCATAATGAGAAGTGGCAATGTCAAGAACGACCGACGTCTTCTAAGCACAGAAACGGAGTGTGCCACAATGGAGGTAGTAGATGGTGATAAACAGGCAACAATAAATGGAGTAGTAGAAGACGCCTTGCAAGTACCCAACAATTTGTTTTCAGACATTTGCAAAGAAATCCATAAGGAGAATAATGGCACAGAAGTGGACGACGATATGAATGGCGAGGAGACCACCAATACTGTTAATATATCAGTTATTACGGACAAGGGCATAACGCTGAGTCAAGACATTGAGGAAATTGCTATCACACCAATTCGAAAAGATCAAGTATATATCGTAGATACATCTGCAGCTAACAACACCCTCCCCACTATTTCCACATCGGCAGCAACACCTACCAGCAGCACAGCGCCTTATATAAAGCAGCCTACATCTAACAGTAAGCGGAAACGTTCATCTTCATTTTCATCGCAGCACTCCAATGAAACGGATACCACACCACCAATCAAAACAATAAAAAGCGATATCACATTGGATATAGAAAATTTATTGTCACTAGCTTGCAAAAATTTCCAAAAAAATTCTTCGGATCATTACACCAATTTTGGGGAGATAGTAGCACATAAACTACGCACGATGGATTCCAAACAAGCCCTTTATGCAGAGAAAATAATCTCGGATATCTTGTATCAAGGTCAAATGAAGTATTTATCTACTGTATCAATAGAACTATATTCACAAACTGACCGAAACCAACATGAACATAAATAGAGCAAGATCATAAATATTGAAGATCCAAACATTGTCCAATCCCGGCGATATTGTGTTAAGCAAATGGATAAATGAATGATTTTAATATAATTTTTTTTTGTAATCTAAAAAATTAAGATTAAGTAACATATTTTTAATGAAGTCGAAACAAAAATCAACATTTTTTTGCAATAATAAAATTTATTATTACAGTAATAATACTTCCTTACTTTACAAGGGACTTAAATAATATCAAACATTTGTTTCGAGGCCCATGTCCATAAATGCATTAAAGTAACTAATCTTAGCGTTTCATAACTTTCCTGAGCGTTTTTTAAAACAAGTCCCTTGTGTTTTCAGTGTTCCCTTTGTCGCAAATATAAAACAAACATTTTGTTTTCCCAAAATTATTCAAAAAAAATATATATGTATACTATATATAAAATTTTTTTTTTTTAAATATACGTATGAAAATATATGTATATTATATATTGAAATGTCTAATCTTTCTATTGCTATTAGTATTTCTTTGCTGTCCTAGCAAATGAGTTAAAGCATAATGATGGAGTCAAAAATATTTCTAGTAAACATATTTTTAATAATTATAATTTTATATACCAATAAAACAATACTTTTATTTTAAAAATTTAAATTAAAATATGTTCAATAAATATAACAAGATAAACGCTATCGAATATTTATTATAACTTGAGAATCTTCTTAGGACTTGACTGATAAATCATTAAAATTTGAAAGTATGTACATATATACGATAAAACGTTCGTCCGAACTTAAAAGAATTTCATCTCAGCACCATTTTACCCAAAATTAAGTTCAAATACATTATACGTTGCGATTCGTATAAAATTTAATCTTATTAACATCTTGATTTTTGGAAAGTACGAGTGAATTTTTGTAGACTATTTTGAATAGAGTCGAACATAATAATAACATATGCAACACAAAAATATTGCCATCAAACAGAACATTCTGCAAAAATAGTTTAATTGTTCAACATCGTTTTGTTGATAAATAATTGACTTCCACAAAAAGCATATACTATATAGACAATTTCTTTCATCACGACCCATTTTTCGTTTTAAATTAAAATTACTAAAAGCTTCACGAATTCGTGATAATTTAAATTACTTAACTAATTATATTAACAAAGAAGGATTTTTGCCTATAAAATAAACCCAGATTGGGCACATTCATTTATTTATACGTATTGTTGAATATTCCGTTAAGCAAAGTAAAAATTCAATGAACTGTTGGAATATGATGTTTTTTGGTAAGCTCTAATTATTACAATTCTTAAAAAATCTTTTAAATAATCATATTTGAAATATGTATATCGTATATTTTTTCAGTGATTGCCACTATATTCTCATTTATTTTGTTGCCTTTAGCATCTTCTTTTGATCGCAGAACCCTTCTGTCTGATGGCAAATAATCGCATTGTTAAAAAATAACGAAGTTTAATGATATTTTTTTTTTCAAAATAAAGATGATTTTATTTTTTTAATTTATATATTTTCTTTTTAATTATTTAGTTCATAATTAAAAAAAAAAAGTGGTAAGAACACAAATTAGTGAATTTGTTCTTGAGTTAAAAAAACTAAATTTTCAAATAGAAATCATATTTCCATATTTCCCTTCAAATGAGCTTCGTTTTGTGATTGTTTATAAGATGTTGGACTTGCAACAACTACTTTATTTTATTTATTTGCTTATTGGTTTGGACACTCATTAGGTGTTTGCTTCTTTTTAAAGCTTTTATGTACTGCTTCGTCACCCGATTCGTCGCCTTCCTCCTCCTCTTCACCCTCAAAGGAATCATCATCTTCATCTTCGTCATCGATAACAATACCTGTATAATACAAAACGGCTTTAGGAATGATTCTTGCACGCAAGAAATGACCAATTTCAAAATCTGTGGCCAAGATCTGAAAATAAGATAGCAGCAATGTAATAATTAGTATCTGCTTAAATTCTCATATAATCGTTGAAAATGCTTACGCCTTGAGAGTCTTCATCGATTTCCTCCTTATCCTCTGGTACTTCAGGAGGATTAAAGAAGTTGAAGAATGAATCGTTAGGCACATGCTTAACAATAGTTCTAACAGCACCACGTTCCTTATGTTTTTGCTTTTTCCTAATAGTCTTTACAGTCAAATTCATTTTCTTTTCCCAGTTGATATTGCAACCCTTGCATTTATAAATCTCTGGTCCTTCAAATCCAAAAGGATTGTCTTCATCAACGGTTGATTTGAGGAAGTATTGCTTGGTAAGCACTTCATTGGAGAAATATTCGTTTTTATCAAAATGAAATTCCAATGTATACGAATGCTGAAATAATAATAGCTAAATAAAATAAAATACTTCTAGCAAGCAATATGAGGCAAAACTAACCTCATCGTCGTATTTAATAGTAATATCGGTAAGTTTTTGTAAAACGGGTTCGTCATGAGGTTGCACCATTTCAGACAATATTTCCGTATTGCGGAAGATAGTTAACCAGAAGTTTGGTATACCGTTTGCGTTTTCTGGAATCTTGTACTTTGTCAACAGCATACTGAAATCGGCTATATCTTCACTGTTTTCATCATCTGGCTCCGGCTTCCATTTGGGTTCCTCCTTCTCAGGATCTACTTCGCCAGTAACAATGGCCCTACGCTTTTCGAAAAGAGGTTGATACTTTTCTTGGTATATCTTTTCTAGTTTATAAACCTCATCGAAAAATTCGGCCTCAAGCTTTAAGTGTTCTAATTGAAGATTTTTCAAAGCGACTATACGATTCTGCAAAGGTGCTGGCAAACTTTTAACCATTTCTTGAAGAAATTGACGACGCAAGATGGCATTCATATATGCAGGTCTAATGAATAAAATAAAATAAAAAACAAAAACGGTTTTATAAAAACTAAAAATTATGCACACGTCTTAATTGTAAAACCGAAAACAACGTTTAAATTTGTTTAAAAATCAACAAGTAAATACATATTAACATATAGGAAATACTATGCGCACCATATTACATCGAAAGTGTAATCTAACGTTTGACTTCAATGTATTGGGAAAGCAAAAGCTAAGTTTACAAAATAAAATTATTAAATTCCTTATAAAGAACGAAAGTATTTGTATGGTGTACACACACTTGTATCCTAGGTCAGGTGAGGTCAAAAGCCACAGGTGAACGCAGTCCCTGTACTGACCAAGTTTTATAAACTAGGGAAGAAGAAGTTGGAGAGACACACATTTATCAAAACACATTTATCAAAATGATTTCAACAGACTTTTTAGTTCAAAAAATTTCTAGTTACACGTAAATTGTTATAACTTTATAACACAAAAAAAAAAAGAAAGAATTATAAAATGGTAAACAATTTCAAAATTCATAGTGTGTTAGGGCTATGCTCAGTGCTCAGTCATAGTTAAAAAATATTTCAACATTCCAAAAATACAAAATTAATATGGAAAATGTGTATAATTTTGAACACACATGTGAAGTAATTAAGTAAGAAAGAAACAAAGAAATATGCAAACTATTGTTAGTTAAGGCATAAAGTATTGTTGTATTTGGGTGTATGACGTATGTACATCAAAAGTATGTATATAGAGACATTCTTTCTATACATATATAGATACTTTTAGATGATCTTTGATGTCAGATATTTAATTTTCTATTTCCATTAGTTTTTATGCAGAATGAAACGTGTTTTCAAAATTCTTTAGTAATCACTTTTTTTTTCTTTTTTCTTAAATAACTAATCTTAAGGGCCAAATGAATGATTTTTTATGTATCGATTGAAGATGCATCATACAAACTGATGTTAGTGAGAGAAACCGGTTTGAAAAATGCCGGTGAACATATAGTCAGTCAATGTATATGTTGATCAGTTGTAGTAGTTTGCTTAATAATAGATAGGGTACCAATATCATCTGTACTTACACCATCTGGTTAGTTGAAAATCCTTTCTCCTCATCCTCGTTCATGGACTCGGCGGTATCATCAGTATCGCGAGGGGCATCCATATTTCCGATTTAAATCACTATTAATTGCAAAGGTTTGAAATGAAAATTAAAAAATTTATTATTAATGTTTTTTCCAATACATTACTATATTATAGTAAATAATAAAGAATGTTAAGGGCATAAAGGGAAAAATATGAACAGCACAAGAATAATCATATTCTAAACTGCGTAGTTTTGACAGAAAGCAAACACCAACAAAAAAAACATAAAATAATATAATCAAGCAAGCATACAGACGAATCGACGTATGGACTGGATGGACGGACAAAAAGACATGACAGACATTTCTGTCGAAAAGCGAAAGCATGGTGGCTGCTCTGCTACTTTGCATTGTTTCTCAAATTAATACACACTTCTTTCTGTACATTTATAAGCAATTAGATATAGAAATAAATTTATAGCAAGTTTATATATACACACATATGTACATATTTAACAGCATGAAAGTTTCAACAATTGTAAAAAAGAAAAATGTTAAATAAATTTCACAAGAACCACATTCTTTACTTTTCATAAGCTTACCGACGAATTTATGAAATAAAAAGAAAAAAAAACTGTATTGAATTCAGATAATATACATTTTTCCATTATAGACAATTTTATCCTTTTCCACACTCAAAACGAAATAATAAAAAAAAAAACACGTGTGCGAACGAAATTTGCTTCATAAATGGATTTCATTTAAATGCACTTTTTTCGCTACTAATAAATTTGTTGTAGTTTTTCTTAACGAATATTGAGCCGAACTTACCAATAAAGTTATAAAAAATAATTTTAATTTATTTATTTGTTGAAACGTTTCCCTCAACAAATTATCCTACGACTTTACAGAGATACACCCGCAAAGTAAAAGAGAGCTCTTACAGAGTTGACTGATGTTTTAGAGATGTGCAAAAATGCAATTCTTTTTCTTTCACAAACACAAACGATAATTGTACAATGAAACAATAGTATGCGTGTTTAATGAATGTATTTTCGGAATAGAATATAATACAAATTGTTGTAATTTTTTTTTTTTAAGAGAACAAAGAATATAGAATTTTTCAATATGAGTTTGAAGTAAAATACTTTTCCTTTCAGAGTCGTATAAATTTAGTAGATATCGATTTTATCGCTATCGAATTTTATGCTTACTAGACAAAGCTTTGCCTTAATTGCAGGAGGTTGCCACATTTAATAACAAGTAATATTGGAACGGTTAAATTTAAGTAGAATACGTCTAGGCTATTTTCTTCCTAAACCATTATTTCTTATGTAAATTTAGCCAGGAATATCATATAAAACGATTACATTTCTTTAAATAAATTTAAATTTAAGGTTCTTTTACATGCAAGTCGAAGCCAATCAATGAAACGTGTATATTTTTAACATTTGACTTTATATTTGGAATGAAGTTATTAGATTGCATTGCTATTAATTACATCAAATATAATATAATAACCGGCATTAAAACAATTAAGCTAGGAAAAAATTTACAATAAATTAACAAAGACCGCCTTCTTCTTCATCGTCATCATTTTGAGCGCCACTACCACCTGCAACATTATCCCCACCAGCAGCCTCTGAATTTGATACCTACAAGATAAAAATGTATATATTACTTTTATTCATGAGTTGGCGTGTTTATATGCACAACATACGTCCATATTAGGTGATGTATAGGAAGCTGCAGCGTTTTTAATAACTCCAGTTTTTGAAGATGATAATATGCCTTGTGGCAAAGGTATTCGTTTTGCTAATATTGCATACTCCACATCCATATGCTTTATGAATGGAGAGTTCAAAGCCATTTGAGCGGTTTCAGGATCTTCGTCATCATACGCTTGCAGCAACATTTCTAATGTTTGAACTTCTTGAGGATCACAACAGTTTCCCCACTCTTTGAATGCCTTTTCAGCAGCCACTTGATCACCTCTTGCCAATTGCACCATTACTAAAACCACGGCCAGACGACCAATATGACCATACGATTCAGTTTGCTGATTTATACCAATTTCACGTCTCAATGCATCTGCAGCCTGATCATACCTATATATTGGAGCACAATAATTGAAGAAATCAACATAATATATTTGTTTCTTTTATAAAACGTATAGGAAAAAATTAAGAACTATCCATTACATTTGCAATTTGACCAAAATACGTGAAACTTTGGAAGCATATTCTGCTGCTGAGCGTGTGGAATCCTCTATCTTTATTTGAAAGTTTTTTTTTTAATTTTTTGGTGACAGTAACAAAAAAAGTTTCAATTATCAACCACAATTTTTAAAATGTTATAGGTATATTTGCAAAGAAAGAATACTTACCATGCTTATTTCTAGAGCTCGTTGATAGAAACGTAATGCAATTTCAGGATGTTTATGTTCCACAACCTTTGAGGCCTTATCCAAAGCTGATGCCGCCGATTCAGGCGAGCCATGTTGCTGATATAAATGACTTGCACGACCAGCGAACTCCTCAACTTCTAACAAATTATTTGTTTCTTTGCATATTAAAATCACCTATAAAGAACAACTTTAAATTATTTGCCGTATAATAGTGTTAATAATAATTTACTTGTTCATAGCATTTAGCAGCATGAAACCAAGAACTGTTATGTTTGTGACATTCTGCCGCTTTCATGAGACATTCTTTGCTTTGGTCATAAGATTTTCCTATTCGGAATGCAGTAGCTATTGATAATAGATTTTCGAAACATTAAATATTGTAAAAAAAGGAAAGCTCTAAGCGTACCTGCTTTAGTATAACAATCTGCAGCTATGTCGTAATCTGGACGCCATTTAAGTAGTCCTGTTTTCATGCTGTAAAAATAGAAATACGCTTTTAATACAATCTCGTCGAAACAAAATGATAAATTCTTAAGAGCTTTTCATATTGGAGTATTAAAAAAACAAATTTAATTTGGGTTCTCTTCACCTTTTCTGAATCTAGTTAATCTATGATTTAAAATAAATAAAATAGCTAGAACAATAGCTATCGCATGCAAATATAGTACATATAGGTTGGAATACAATAAATTAAAATTTTTGTTCTGTAATTGTTGTATTCAATGACTTAATAGTCCTTTATCTCCCTATTTTCTTATCAGAAATTTTTCCTTTCATTTGAATTCTGCATAAATCCATTCAAGGTCACATTACTAATACAGAAGTTGATTCATGTTTAATATTAAAAGAAGTATATTTTGAATGTGTTATATATTATAAACTTTTAATATATACAATAAATATTATATTTGAAACTATTATAAATACACATATACAAATGTATAAAGTAGGAATCTAAACTAAAATTTCCAAGGAAATATAGTTAGTGTTGTAGTATAGAGTGGGTGGTTAAAATTTTCATTATTAAAGAAATTTCTACTGATACAGGAAATTTAATGAAAATAAGTTAACAGTAACACTATATTTACCTTTTTTCAGCTTGCCGTATTAATTCGTTGCCTTCTTCGATTTTGGAAGTATTCATTTTTACAATTTTCTTTATTGCAACCAAAAAAAATCAATAAACAACAGCATTGGCTAAGTTAACAAATAAAATTGAATATACAATACACTGTGGAATGAAACATTACCTATTTCTTCTTCTTTTATTTCTTATTCGACATAAAACGATAGCACATTAACCATCGATTTCTAGTGGTGAGACAATGGTAAATTTACTACTATCGCTTATATGGATATTGATAATAAACGAAATAAAAACTGTGGCATATTTTCAAAGAATATCGAAACAAACTTTAATATTTAGCATTAAATGTATTTACATACATATGTTCATAATGTAACAATAAGAAAAATATTTATGTTAATAAAATTGTTGCCAACTCTCTTCAGTTTTACTCATCTCTAAGTTATCGATACCTTGTTTTGACATTACTTTGAAATGCTATTATCGTTGTTTGCTCTACTTTGACAATCTTTCTTTTCCCTCTTTTGTCTCATACGAGCAAGACGAAATGGTACGTGTTTTCTTTTAAATCCAAGTTTATCTATGGAATCCTTAAATATAAAAATAGTATGTTAATGTGTCTTACTAAATAAATATTTCTTTATTTTAGGCGGCCCACAAAACCTTCAGAATCAAGCAAAAGCTTGCCAAGAAATTGAAACAAAATCGTTCTGTACCTCAATGGATCCGTTTGCGTACAGGCAACACCATTAGGTGAGTGATAAATGAACGCTTCTGAGTTTTTTAATTTAAACTGACATTAATTATTTGTGCATTTTTAGATACAACGCCAAGAGACGTCACTGGAGACGCACCAAGTTGAAGTTGTAAATCTTGTACTGCTCTGGAGAAAATTCCCATAAGAAGGGAAAGAACTCCTATTGTGGTGTTTACATCTTTAATTTTGTAGTGTTGTTTTCTGCTATTTGGGTTAAAATAAGTATGTTTAAATACACAATAGTATCTTGATAATAAAAAGTGCTTTTTGTTTAAGCAGAATTCTATAAAATGTTTTTTTAGTCAATTATATGTGAGAGATCTTTGTTGTCTTCGCCTTTGAAGAAATGTTCTGGGATTAAACTATTCCGTGGACGTCCATTTTCAAATAATATAATCGATAAGCATTTTTCATTAATCACAAGGAATTACTAGCTTAATTAAAGTGAAAATGTGAAATTTGCAGTGGGTGCCTGCCTACATGTCGAGTAAATTCCATTGTAATGCCCCCGGGCATTAAACATCAAGGGAACATATAGATTGAAGTAATACGTTTAACTTTAAAAGGACCACCTTTCGTATGTAGGTTTAGAACGATCTTAACTGAGAATAGCTATTGGTTAGCATTATAAAGAACATTTGTATCAAAAGCTATTGACAAGAGGACAAATAGTTTATTTCTTGGCAGGGATATGTATATAGATGGACCTAAGATTACAAAATTTTACAAGAAGTTTTAGCGAATAAAGATACCATTAGCATAGGTATTCAATTTTATGAACACACACATTTTGTTTCCACCAGAAAATAAAATTAAAAAAAAAACCTTTTTTTATTTTAAAACTAATTTAGTTTTTATTTATTTACGATTATTAATTCTGTTTCCATTTTACTTTTGTTTACATTAATACAATATATTATTAAAGTATGAGTTTTAAAGGGAATTGGGTTACATTTGATTGAGGATTGGCTTTGTATATAAGTATGTGTGTGTGCTTGTTGATCTTATGTTTAATTGCTTTGTCAAAATACAATTTTTACTTAACGTAACTACGCTAAAAAATAGTGTTGCTTTTTTATTTACTTTAATAAAAAAAAAATACACTATCAGAATATATTTATAAATTTTACTGTGATACTATTGGACTCTTCTTGTCAATGTCAGCCATATTTGCATTATTCTGTACAGACCCGCTGCCGGGACTAGCTGGTATTGCACCTGATCTATCGATATTCCAGGGATTTGCACCAGATATTGGTGAATCTGAATGACCAAAGCCAGTATGGTTTTCATGATCCATAGCATTGGTACCGTCGTATTGGGTATTTTCTAAACGTGTTATTAAGCGTTCATCTTCTTCGCCGAACTCACCGCCCATTAAGGTGGGCTCTCCAACAACCATTACATCTTGTGACGACAGTGAGAAATTTGGACCGGACGGGGAGCGCTTTTGATTACTCACTGGCGGCGTGTTTGCGTTTGCGCCCCCGCCCGAGTTTGACCCTTTTCTTTTGCGCCTTTTGTTCGCCGGCCTCTGGGGGTCTTTTTTCCCCGGGGGGGCGACCATTCTTTGCCACTTCTGAAAAAGGGTCGTCTTTAAACAATCACGAGGACTTAACGCATACGCTTTATGCCGTGACATTAGCTCTTGCATTGGCTCCAATATTACACACAGACGTAAATAGTTCAGTGTAGAGTTGGTGATACCAGCTCTAGTAATATTTTTGGTAATTTGTTCCAAGATCATTGGATCTGATGGTAGTGATGTACCAATTACTGACCGTGGTATAAGTTCTCGGTGGCCCTTGATTGTCATGTGCCATGATTTGATGCGCATGTAATCATCATACATGAATTCTAAAATTAATCGAGCATCAGCACATACTTTTGTGAAGAATGGCTTGCCGTGTTGTGTGATTACAGTACATTGATCACAGTCCAATGTAATAGAGGTATTATGAAAGGATTCCTTAGCATGTTTTAACTGGAAATATAAATCGGAAACTCCTCCTTCGTAAATACTGCGGAAGAAGCGTGGAATCAATGTTCGTCCAATTGTGTAGCGTTTCGGCCCATCTTCCAAACAGAAAAGTACAGTTAGTTTGGCATCATCTTCAAAGAATTCTGTTGTAAAGGAATCCCACCAGCAATTGTCACTTTCTTCAGTACGTTGCTGTAAGCGTTTATTCATTTCGAACACACGATGTTCTGTATGACTGAAGTAAGAATTGTGACGTCTATATCCAGGATCTATACGCTCCATTTGTGGACCACCCATCATAGGATGACCCCCACCGTGACCAAATGATGATGTAGGTGGCATTGAATTAAATTGGCCGCCTACATTAAAAACGGCTTGACCGGGAAAGTGCCCTCCTTGGCCGCTATTAAATGGAGTTCCTGAACTGGCCGGACGGCTAAACTGACCCATTCCAGAAGAGGGCGATCCAAAGGGCCCACCAACTGGTCCATTAAAGTTGCCCGAATTTGCTGGCTGAGGATAAGGTCCTGACATATTTTGTTGGGCAACAGGTCCTGGGGTCGATGAACCCGAAGGTGCCGGTGACGATGTATATTGTGGTGTATTCGATCCTGTTGGATTGGAGTTCGGAAACACCAACGGTTGATTGCCAGCAGGTGAATTCTGTCCAGCCTGTGAGTAGGGTGTGTTTGAACCACCATACGGCATATTACCTTGGGCAAATCCACCTTGATTAGAAGCATCTGGATTTAAAGCAGGATTATTATTACCCCCACCCATCATTGAGGCATTCTCGGGAACATTTACGTTTTTCCAACTGGCATCATCCATGACTGTTTGTGAATTTATATTTGTGTTTGCGTTAATACCTCTACGATTCATAACTAACAAAAGTTCATTTCAAACCTATAATGATAAAAGCACAATCGTAAAATCATATTAGAAAATATAGCAACTGTGAAATAAATTGCATTTTTGTTTTGTTTTTCATTTGATAATTTAAAATATTCAATATCCAACGTATGTATGTATGTTGTGTTGTATATCTATTTATGAATTAATGTTGACAATTATGCCTCTCGTATCATTCAATTCTTTTTTATTTACTCCGTTCTTATACATGGTATACACATACATCAATACTTATGTTTTTCAAATCTAATTAATGCAATGTAAGACACATATCAGTTGTTTTTTTATTCAAATTATTAAAAAATAATTATAAAAGCACCTTTTTCGTTCACTTCAATAAAATATATTTTGCTCGTTTATTAACAAATAACAGCAAGAAAAAATTGCAAACACCACAAAATGAAAAATTTTCAGACAATTTTCTTTTGATAATGAAGCTTAAAAGAAACGCAGCGAAACTAAACACAGGGTAATCAAAACAATGGATTTGTTTTAATTTTGGAAGCGATTCAGCAACAGAAGCTATAAACAGCAAAGTATTTAAGTTGCTCAAATTTTAAATGAAAAAATTTGATATAAGAATTAATATATGTGCACACAATTAAATATCATAGTAAAATTATAGGATTTATAATACGTAATTATAATCATTTTCTAGACACCCTGTTGTCTCCATATGCAAGTGTTGTCAGTTCTTAATGTTTAGCGAATTTAGAGTGAACTAGAGGTTTTACAATTTTTACTATATGCGAAGATTTATTTACCTTACATAAATACAAATAGCTAATAGATAATAATTGTTATAAAAAAGAAATTTATCCAATAGTTCTATTCGACCTTTTTGATTATAATTAAATAAAAAGATTCATCGAGCTTGATATCGAAATATTGGAAGTAAATAAATAACATATGGAAAAATTGACCTCAAGCTCGATGAATCTTTTTATTTAATTATAATCAAAAAGGTCGAATAGAACTATTGGATAAATTTCTTTTTTATAACATTTAATATTGTGAGGATGTGTAGACGTCTAATATAATTGTTACTTATTCCTTGAGAATGATATCCGTAGGATATCGAAATATTGGAAGTAAATAAATAACATATGGAAAAATTGACCTCAAGCTCGATGAATCTTTTTATTTAATTATAAAAAAGAAATTTTATTTTCGAAGTTTATTTTTATTTCATTCTATTTTGGTTAGACTTGGCAACAATGACGTTATTTTTACATATCATATGTTGTTATTTTCTTATTCTTCTTAAATTTGTATTTACGTAAATATAGTGCAATGAATTCTCTGTCACGTTTCGTAAGTATTTTTTTTTATTGCTTTTAAATTAAATAATTAAATTAAAATTATAAAGTTATATTCCATTTAATTACTTTAGTTTCGTTTGCGCTCATTATGTTCAAGTGCGGGAAAAAATGCCGAACAAACAATACACAATGTGTTGATCAGCCGGTTTCCCCAGGTGCGTATCTCAGTATTTATGCATAACAAAGTGGTATTAGTGTACATTACAGTTATATTTCAATTTTTAAATAGGCAACAATCAAGGTAACCGACGTATCTGGCGGATGTGGAGCAATGTTTGAAGTTCACGTTGAAGCAAATGAATTTAAGGGTTTGAACACATTAAAACAACATAAACTGGTAACGAACACATTGAAGGAACAAATAAAAGAGATGCATGGAGTTCGTATACATACATCCATACCCAATAATAGTTGAATTTCGATGAATTTTTGATAATAAATTTCATTTATTTTGCTAACATTTTGTAAAACCCCCATATTACAGAAGAAGCTTAGAACATGGATGCTTATAAAAATTTAATTACTAAGCCATTAATAAATATCGTTGAAAACTTGAAACCTCACACTGCTGCAAAAGTTAAAATTTTTATCTTAACGGAATTTCAATAAAAGAAATGATTCTTATTGATATATTCTTCAAAAATGTAAGTGAAACATATTTTTTATAAAAATTGTGCAAAAATTTTAATAAACGTAATGGATCTATCTGCTAATTCAAATTTCACAAAATTCAATTCCTATATAATTAATATTGACAGTATTGATAGTATATTAAGTTTGGGTATAAAACTGATTGCTTATAAAAACAATCGTTGTCTTAACTAAAACGGCAAATAAACAACTGAGACAAGTGTTTATAAAAGATATTGCTGGTACTATTTTTGCGCCAACTGCTCTATGTACAGGGAGCCTCAAAAGAAATTGTACATAAAAAACTATACATTATTAAATTATCGTTATTTGTATTTTAAAATTGTTACATTGGCAGTTTTTAAAATTGAAACATATAAAAAAATTAGAAATTCGAAAAATTTTTTCGTACACTCTCCTTACAAGTGGTAAAAGTAGAGTTTGTTGATTGTTAGAATTTTATCCATATTGTACACTTTCTTTTGACGCTCACTGTACGTTTAATACCAAAATTGAAATCAAATATATATGTAGATTGGAAAGATTGTATAAGAAACGAAAATAAAAAATGTTTTTATTTTGTATGAATTTATGTACTTGTTAACTTATAAAAATATTTAAAAATACATGATTTGTAATTTTTGTAGTATTTGACTAAATCCTTCATTTGGAATGTGATCATATTTTTGCAATCTGACTTTTCTTAAAATATATTTCAATTGGCAGCGGGGGCACACTGGCCCCTGTTGAAGTAACTGATTTAAACGATCCTCTTATATTGGACTCATCATTGTTTATATTATTTAGAGTTTTTATAGAAGATTTAAACTCACTTTGTGGAAGAGGCCTTGATCGTGACTTACTATTGGCAATTCTCATAATAGATCTCATCGTTGTGGTTGTAGACGTAGATGAATATCGTTGAGGAGCTACTGTTGAAGACGTGGTAGAAGAAAGGCTTGATGTTGAACGTGCCACTAACGGTTTATGTGTTGTCGACGTTGAGGACAGTCTACGTCGACTTTTATGTTCGCCTCTTCTCGTAGTTGCTGTTGTTGAAGGAACTTCTTTCTCAGTTTTAGTGTTATGAGCTCTTTTTGTGCCTCTCCTGGATGATTGCTTTCTTGACGGAATATTTGCTAAAGTCGTTGATTCCACTGCTAATCGAATAACGGGTTTCTTTCTTGTATTTGTAGGCTGTGTTGTCGATGTTTGTTTTCGTCCTGTAGATTTTCTCGATCTAGTACTATCTGTTGTTGTAGTAGTCCTGAGTGATATCTTTCTGGTTGTTGGCTCCTCAGTGGTAGATGTGGTAGAGTATATTCTAGGTGCAGCTCTCTTTGTATAATTTTCAATTGTAGTCGCCGGTGTAGTTGTTGTGGTGGTAGTACTAGTTGTAGTTGAAGTTGTTGTACTTGTTGTTGTAAATAGGTGTTTGAATTGTTTTAATTTCTTGACTTTATATTGCCTCTGATATTTTGGTACTTTTTTTAAAGTGGGCGTAACTTTGGTCGTTGTTGTGGATGTTAAAGTTTTATACGGTTTTTTCAGGCCTCTTTGTTTTGGATATTTATATGCTGTGGGTGTTTTTAATGTTAATAAAGATTTTAACTTGATTCTGTTTGTTTTTCTTTCCGTTGTAGTAGTTATGGGAATTACAGTCGATGTTTGAATTTGTAATGGGTATATATCTGTAGTTGTTCCGGTTTTAAGATTTATTTTTTCTTCAGCACTTCTCCAAATTAATTCTGTAGTTACAGTTGGTGTTGGTTTTAATTTGTATGAGGCTGAAGAATGGGGAATTCTGTGCGTTGTAACTGAAATGTTACTTTTGAAAATATCATAAGGTTTATATGTGGTAATAGGTGGTGCAGTGTATGTTGTGGGGCTTATGGCTTGAAATAAATCAAAATTGTGTTCTTTTATTTTCGGCCTAACTTGATAGGGTTCTGTGAAGAATGAGTTATCATCGATTGATTTATATGATTGATCTATTATATGATTTGGTTGAGCATACTTTGGTTCACTCCTAAATTCGGGTTTTTGGTATACAGATTTTTGGGGATTACCAAAGAATGAATAATCATAGTGATGAGATTCAGATGTTGCATAATCTTCGTCATCCAAATCATCGAAAAAACTTTTGTATTTGGGTTTTTTGGTTGTAGTTGTGGTGGTGGTGGTGGTAGTCGTAAAGGGGGTTGTTGTTTGTCTTTGATGGCTGTAATGGTGTCTTCTAGCATGTCTATATGCTTGATATGGATCATTGAAAACTTGCATTTCTGGAGCTCGGGTTACAGCATCTTCTATAGTAAAAAAACTATGCAGTTTCATGCTATCATACGCCGCTGTGGTTGTGTACTGCTGTTGTTGTTGTTTTCGTCTTATGTCGTCATATCTTATTAAGGATTGGCGAGTCTGATATGGTTGGGATGAATCTGATCGTATATCTTCGTAATTCTTGGATTTATATTGATCTCTATAATTTAAATAGGCATGATTTTCTGTATTTGTTACGCTTGCTACTGGTGCATAATTGATTTCTACGGGCTCATTTGGTGTAGGCAAAAATATTGGCTTTTCGGTAGTAAAAACAGTGAAGCTGTCCAGAATACTTCTTGCAGTTGTAGTCGAAGGTCTTTCAGTTGTTGTAGAAGTTGTTGTTGAAGTTGTTGTTGTAGACGTTGATGTTGTTGATGTAGTGGGCGGTGTTGTCGTTTGGGTAGAAACAATTTGATATTGTGTAGGATTTTTATAGTTCGTTATGCGATTATTGCAATAATAGTACATAACATCGCTGCCTGAATTATTAGAATCGTCTTTGTTTTTACGACCACATGGAGTGATTCCTATAGCTTTCATATTTATATCATTCGATTCGTTACGATTGTTGTTATAAGCGTTATAGTTTAAGATATTCGCGTAATCCATAGTTGGTTTGTTCATATTCAATGAGTATGTGTCTAACGGATATACCATTTGGTGATGTTGTTGTTGTTGTTGTTGTAGTTTGTGTTGTGTATTAATGTTATTAAAGCTTTCGAAATTTTGGCGTGCAAAATTATTTAAATACTGTTGATGGAGAAATTTATTATTCGTTCTATAATTTCGAAATGTGGTTGTTGGGTGGGCATAGGTAGGCGGTGTAGGTAAATAAGGTTTTGGCATTATAGCATTAACTATGGTAATATGATGCAAATTGCCAGGCTTTCTATTACATTAAAAAAAACGAAAACATAAAAAAATATTTTTGTTTTATTATTATATACATAGGTATATATAATATTAATAAATAATAATGAAAATTCATCTCTTAACCAAACACAAGTTAATGCACTGTCACTAGACGTACCTTTTCTCATTTATATCTTGTAGAGGTTGATATACGGGATAATTAACTTTGGTTGGCATTGTAAACATGTAATTCTGTAAAACAGGAGTTATAGCTGCTGGCGATGCTATGCCATAACGATTGAAGTTGTGAGGTATTATGGGAGCTTTGGCATTTGACCGTAGTTGAGACGGATTAATTGCTGGTTTCCACATAAAATAACGAGATTGAGCTAAAAGATCTTGACGCTTACCGAAACGCCACTGCTACAATATATAGACATAGAATTAATATTATAATGTTTGCTAAAGCCAGCTAATATTAAAAATTTTCACATACGTTATTATCAAATCTTTTAGGATAGCGTAGATTTTGTATACCATTTACGAGTAGAATACCATGATACACTAAAAATAATAAAATTCAAGTAATTTGTTAATAAATGATGATTTTTAAAACTTATTTTCATTTTAGAACGATGGCCATAAATCGTATCAATTATTAAGCTTAGAACACAATGAAAATTGGCTAAAACAACTTAGTTCTTTTATTTTAAAAACCTGCATCGATATTACAATAGTTTTTTTTTATATTTTTGCAATAATAATTTTTTGGTTTAAAATCTATGTAATTCTAACGATTATAAAAGAATGGAAAGTCAGCATTGAGAGTCATAAGTATGTAATGCATTGGATTTATAGGAAATCATCTACCAACTATTTTTTTACTCTCACAATTTTAATTTGAGATGTCATCTGCCAACATCTGGACTGTCTGCAAGAAACAATTTAGTTTTGAAGCTTCGGTAGCTTGATTAGTAGGTACTTGTATAATCATCTTGTAGTTTAGACATAGTACAGTAAGTAATGACAATCCGTTGTTCTTATTTTTTTTAGAAACTATGCTCTCATCGTTGATGAAGTTATAGTTTTAGCGCACGAAGCGGTGTATTTTTGATCAGAATGAGACCAGACTAAATAATGCCGTTAATATCATGCAAAAGTTTTTTTTTTCCAGATAGAAACATATACGATTGAATTGTAATAAAAAAACACAACTTTGAAAAATTAATTAAAAAACACATTTCTAAAACGTTCATTCGTTCTTTTGTTCAACGATTAGATAGCGCCTAATTCTGCCATTATTTATATAAAACTGATAATGATAAATAAAAAAACTGTAGTGATTTATAGTCCTTGTTTTAAAAGGATTTGGTTTGTAAGATTTTACCACAAAAATATAATAACAGTTTTAATGTTAAGGCACTCATCTTTAGGCGATAAAACTTTCTTCGCAAGATGAATTTCAATTATTGACTTTGTTTCACTTTATTTGAACGTTATTTTCGATTTTTAATTGAGGAGCTCTTAGTTAAAACTGATTGAAGAATAAATTCGTACTATGGAAATACCAGCAAATCACGATAAGCTCTTCTGAAGCATAACGGCATGATTTTTCTCCGCAAACCAAAAAGAAAAAAAGATGTTTTGTTTTCTTTCGTTTTTCAAAATTGCTTTCTTGTTGTTATTGTTCTCTTTTTTTTTAACATTTTTCTTTAAAAAAAGAAAATATAGATTTTTAAAAACAGCAACAATAATAACTATAAAAATTGCCTTTGTACGTGGTAACAATTTTATATTTTTTGGCCGCCTAAAAATCATGGTTAATGGCAAATATAACATTTGAAATAAAAGTGAGAGTATGTTTCAGACACATCCATATCCATATCATATCTAAGATGTGTGATGATGTGCACAATAGACTTTATTTGAACAAAAAATAAAATTGTTCGCATATTTTCATTTAGTGTTAGTATAGTATATGTATGTATATTTTTAATATTACAAGTAAAAATAAATTGTAACGATATGATATGAAAAAAATAACAAAAAAAAAGTATATAATATTATTGTTGAAATATTAAAACGTAAAATCCTTCATTTTTCAGAATGCAGGCCTCTTAGTCATCATACTAGAAAGAAATGTTACTTGTTTCCATTAAAATACTGTATAAAAATCAAGGACATTAAATTACTAATTCGCAATTAGTGTATACGAATAAAACAATATAAAAAATAATACACCCCCTAAACTACAGAATATGTAAAATAAAAATTCAGCCTACATCATTGGGCCCTGTGTCACGTTAAAAAAGAAATATCCTGGCAACGCAAAAATTTTTATATTGCAAAACCATGACAACCAATATCATAATTTTGCACCCTCATCATGCAATGCAAAGTAGCACAATAATATTCATACAATTTTTGTTTCTTTTTTTTTACAAAATTTTAGCCTAAATTCCCTTAGTTATTCATTAAGTGTAAAAATGTTAACAGCCAAGTCAAGACTTCCTCTCGAAAACATTGTAAATGTGAAATTGATATTTTTAATTGTTCACTTGATCGGTCAACAGAAAACATCAATATATGCATTGGAGGCACCGACAGTACATTTGCCCAACCAGGGAGTTATGGTGGGCATGTATATGAAAATGTTTCGCACCCAAAATATAAAAGCCTATTTGGGTATACAATATGCCAAAGCTCCAAGATTTGCGCCACCCGAAATCAGAGTGAACAAGTGGAATATGATTTATAATGCTACATCCTATGGACCTAAATGCTGGGGGAAGAACATTGGTGAGACAAATAAGCAGACAATGCAAATACAAGAGCTACTAATGACATCAAATTCCATGGGTGGTACTTTTCGAGAAGGATACGATGAGGAATGTTTGTATTTAAATATATTTATACCAGATGGTGAGTAAAACTTAAAATTCAATTTTAAACTCCACTTTCATATATTTTGAACAAAATATTTGAATATTTTGCTTTTCTGATTTGTTTCGATTGAAAAAAAAAAAAAAATAATAAGAAAAAGGAATATTTAACATTTTTCAATATCGACTACTTTTTTTTTATCAGTTTACAAGTTTCGTATAATAAATAAATTTAATTATTGAAATTATTTACCGTTTAGTAAAAAAAAAAAATATTTTTATTATGCTAAATCGAATCTAAAATGTTCTTTATTTTAAGGTTCCCCTGGTCTGACTGGTTATGCTGTTATGGTTTGGTTTCATGGTGGGGATTTTTCTTCGGGTAGTCCTACCGATATTGATCCCTTTCAAATGGTTTTCAAACAAAAGGTCATAGTGGTAACCGTAGCATATCGATTAAATATATTGGGATTTTTCACCACAGGAGATGCCGAAGCGCCTGGTAATTTTGGTTTAATGGATCAATCGGCTGCATTGCTTTGGATACGCAAAAATATTGCTCATTTCGGTGGTGATTCAAAGCAAATAACTATAATAGGCCATTCTACGGGTGCCATCAGTGCCGGTTTACACTTGACATCGGGAGATTGGTCGCGAAATGCTTTTCATAAAGTGATTATGATGTCTGGAAATCCTCTTACTGAAGATACTGTACGAACATTTGACCACTTTAGTCCTTTCCTTGATTCTGTGGCTCATGTTTTTGCATGCAATCGCAAACCTACCTCAATGTTGATACAGTGCTTAAAAAGACTCGATGCTAAAATTTTAATGGACAATGTACCTGAACTTGAATGGGGTCCAGTGATAGATAAGGGATTTAGTAACACGTCTAAAGGTTTCATAGAAGATTTACCATCAGTGCTTTTAAAAAGCGGTAGTTATAATAAAGTTCCTGTTATGATCGGCATTACAGACATGGAAGACGTTTTACAGATTTTAGACGATGAAGAAAAAGATGGAGCCCTAATGACAAGTGATGATTTTGAAAATTTTGCTGCCAAAGTAGCTATGGAGGACATACAGAAAACAAATCAAAGTGATTTATGTGAATCAGACTATCCCATAATTTTGGATTCCATAAATCTTATGTATAAAAACGAAGATAATGTAAATCAAGAAACAGTTCTGAACAATTTCATAAGCTTCCATACCGATAGAATGCATCTGGCGCCTTTATTTTTGTTAGCTAATCTTCTTAGCGCCGACGAAGAGATTTACGTCTATTATTTTAATATCCGTCCACTTACAGAGTTTTACATACTTCCATCTTGGATTAGTGTTCCCAAATATTTCGATCAAATATTTATATGGGGAGTGCCGTATATGAATAACAATATGTTTATTAATCGTTGGAATGCGACTGATAAAAAAATATCAGAAATTGTAATGACACTATGGGCTAACTTTGCAAAATCTTCCAATCCAACATCATTCAATATTTACATAAATTGGAATTCATACAATGTAAATAATCAAACATATCTACAAATTAATGAAGACTTTAATGTGAAAGCAGTCGCCGAAAATCATAAAATTAATTTTTGGAATGAGTATTATCCCAAATTAATCGATTTCGCAATAGAATGTTGTTCTTCCAGAAATACAGGCATATCATTGGTTTCATCTTCCAAAGGTTTCAATATTGCAACAATGATATATGCATTAGTAAAAATGTTGGTGTTTATTTTATCAAAGTATACATAAAGAAATTTGTTAAAACATATTTAATTAAAAGAAGTTTACATTTAACAATAAATTATATACACATAAACATAAATAAAATCTTGTTCATGTTCATTTTTATTATCAATATTTTTAAGATCTAACGATTTGGCAAAATCATAGAGAGAACAGCAAAAAAAAAATAATATAAATACATGTAAACACATGAACCACCTTATTACAAATGGAGTGATAATGAATACTTGTAACGTTTAAGTGTTAAGAAAACTTTTCATTTTTGGAACTACCCTGTCTTTTCATTGACAACAACTCAGTGAAACATATACCAATTAACATTTCGTTATAAATGCACTTGTTAGGAATATTTCTAAAGTGATTTGTTGAAATTGACCGTGAAAAACTTTAAAAATTACAAAAAGAAAAAAAAAACATATTTTTTAAAATATTTGTGCCGCATATATTGAAAAAATATATATTTTACCGTCTTTTTCAAAGAAAGATAGTTATTGTGAAAGTTTGACAACCGAAGAACAGGCACCAAAAAAAAAGCGCGTTTTACTCTCTTATTTATACAACACATTACAATTTTATTAAAATACCTACTCGGTTTAATAATTTTGAAAATTTTTATTTTTTACCCTAAATTGAAAATGTTATGAATTTTAAAGCATTTAATGTGATATGGATTTAGAGATTGGATTAGATATAGATCTTGATGAGTATGAATTGACCAACTTCAGTAACCAGCAGTCATCGGGTTTGTAGAATCTTGTATTGTTTTGTTATTCCTTCTTTGTTATTATCATTTTTCATTTTTAATATACCTATAATTATTTTTACACAATTGCAATTTCAATTTCATATCACCCATCAATCATATAATCTCATGCATCTCTGTTGCACCCATCTGTCTATATAGCACCAACATCTGAGTTAGGAGATGCTGGGTCACCATCATCATCTCTCCTAAACGAAGATCTAACACAAACAAATAATATAAATATCATACTCAAACAGTGCAATACAAACAATACTAATAGCAATAGTGACAGCTCTACGAATATTCAAACAAGCAACAACTTTCTTGAAAACAATTCGTTTACTTCATTATTGGGAAATGACAGCGTTTTGGCCATAGCCGATGGTAAGCCTTCAGTTAATTCGAAGAGAGGTCCCGGACGACCACGCAAGGAGAATCCATTGCTGTCATTTAGAGCCCCAAACAAACAGCAATTGTCTCAAACAAAAAAGAAATTTGTTAAAGATCCTCTTGCACAGTCGTCATCCTACTCAAATTCTGTGTTCTTTGAGGGCTCTGCAATGGGTTCTGCTGAAGAAACATCAACTTCAAATAGCAAGACATCGTCGGCTTCAACAGTCCATAATGAGGAATTGCCTTATTTTACTGAAAAGTATCCGGGAAAAACATGTTGTCTATGTAACTTATGCGAACGCAGTTCATTAGGTCAAGGGGACATGCTCAAAATCACCGTCAACAATGAGTCGGTAAAAGCAGCCTTTGCTGTAACAACGGACGCCTTAAAAGGTTCTGTGGAAGATAACTCAGAGACTGGAGTTGAGAGCAGTTCTCGCAAAAAGAACTTGACATCACGATCAAAAGTAATCGTAAACACTGAATGCGTAAATGAATTGGAATATGTCGGTCATGACGAAGTGCCTTCCTTGGACAGTTTAGTTTTTGAAGGTTGCTTTGTCTATATTCATAGCATGTGTGCTATGTGGAGTTTGCAAATGAAACGTATTGAAGAGGATTTTGTGCCGAATTTTGAGGAAATGGTAGCCAAAAGTGTCACACGCAAATGTTCATCTTGCCAGCGCTATGGTGCCAGTATTAATTGTCGCATGAGTTGCCAGAAAAACTATCACTTACCGTGTGCGGCAGCAGATGGTTGTTTTCTTATAATTGAATCTTTTCAAGCCTTTTGTGTTGAACACGTTAGTCAAGTTCCCTATATAGGTAATTCAATGTATATTCAAACCTAAAATAATAATTTATAAATAAATATTTCTATTAATTCCAAGCTGTGGATACAAATATTGAGTGTCGTCAATGCTGTACTCTAGGTGATATTTCAAAACTTTTGATGTGTTGTAGCTGCGGAGCACATTATCACACCAATTGTATTGGTTTGGCAAATTTTCGAGGTAAACTACTACCATATCACATTGATAAGTATTTTATTCATTAATGTTTTTGTCTAGATTCTAGATCCGGCTGGAATTGTCCACAATGTTGTAAATGTCAAATTTGTCGTCAAAGTGAAAATAATGAAAATCGTTCTGTTAAATGCGAACAGTGTCAAAAGGTTTATCACACAACTTGTTTGAGGCCTATTATATCTTCAGTACCAAAATACGGTTGGAAATGTAATGTATGTGGAAAATATTACGTCTTTTTGGTCGAAAATAAAATTCTAACAATTTCAATTTATAATGAGCAGCGTTGCCGAGTTTGTAGTGATTGCGGTGCAAGGACCCCTGGCGCTGGCGCTTCTTCTCGTTGGCATTGCCATTATACGATATGTGATTCTTGTTATCAGCAACGGAACAAAGGATTCTCATGTCCAATATGTCACAAAGCTTATCGGGCCGCTTCCCACAAGGAAATGGTCAAATGCAGCAAATGCAATAAGTAAACAAAAATATAAAATATTTCGTTTTAGTATGTATGTACACAATCCAAATGTGCTTATTTTTATTACAGATTCGTACACAGTAGCTGTGACGATGAAGCAGATTTAACAGCGTATCACTTGAAGAAAGAAACCAATCCTGATTATGATTATGTTTGCCAACCTTGTAAGTCTGGCAAAAATCTTCTGGCTTTTGCATCTACTGATTCCTTAGCAGCCGACATCGGATGGTTTTCCTCGTGATTTAGAGGCCGAATTTTATGACAAAGACAGTGGTACTGACTTTACAAATATGGTTGATCCTCTAAAAATTTCAAGGAAACGTATTGGTCTTAAGGAACTAAGCCGAGGCGGTAAAATGGGTAAACTATTTACGGGCAAGGGAATACTCAATAGTCAGTTTAATCGTAAGCGTAGTGTTCGTGGTAAGGGAAGGCAGTTATTAATGTTAAATTCATCGTCAACTGCATCCACGAACAGTGATTTGAACAGTTCACAGTGTTCGGAGGACGACATGTCTTTGGAAAAGAAATTAGTTTTATGTTCAGCTAAAGATAAATTTATTCTCATGCAAGATATTTGTGTAATGTGTGGAGCTTTAGGTACGGATCAAGAGGCATGCTTAATTGGATGCGTACAATGTGGCCAATGTTACCACCCGCACTGCGCTAATGTAACTCTTTCAAAAACCATGCTGCCAAAAAGGCTGGCGTTGTTTAGATTGTACGGTTTGTGAAGGATGTGGTCAGAAGAATGATGAAGCCCGGTTAATTTTATGTGACGAATGTGATATTTCTTATCACATTTACTGCATGAGTCCACCCTTGGATGCAGTCCCAAATGGAAATTGGAAATGTAAATGGTGTGCAATTTGCCAAAAATGTGGCCGAAATTCACCAGGTAAAAATTCTTCATGGTTTAATGGTTTCTTAGAATGTGGACCGTGCGCAAGTCAAGTCGCTTGCTATGTTTGTCATCAACAATATAGTGAAAGTGAACTTATAATACAATGCAGCAGTTGTGAGCGTTGGTCACACTGCTTGTGTGATAACATAAAAAATGAAGAGGAAGCAAAAGTTTTTACTGAAGTCGATTACCATTGCAAAATGTGCCGCAAGGATGTAGCAACTTCAAAAGCGCCAACTACAAAAATTGCTCCAGTTGAAAAGTCCACACAAAAGGAAGCTGGAAATGTTAAGCAATCACCTAATGAGCCTTCAACTCAAGACAATAATAATACAAGTGCCTCAACCTCAACTACAAACACCACTGCAAATGAACCTTTTGAATCCACCGATAATGCTTTCTGGATAGATGGTGTCTGTGTAAGTGAACAAGGTTTTAATATGATACGCTCTTTGACTACTGAAATAAAAAGAAAACGAAAATTGCGCGTTGACGCTTTACAAAAAGATACTGGCGTCACTGATTCAGCTAGTGGTGGAAACTCAACTCCAACGCCTGGAGACGGTGGAAATGATGGTAACACTACACCTGTCGAAAAGGTACCTGCATATAAGGACGGTATGGTTTGGATGGGCGAAGATGGTAGCCAACCAGAGGGATTTTCAATATCCACAAATGAAGAGGGGTTAAATATTTTACGTAAAAAACGCCAACGTAATTTACAAAAACTAGGTATTGGTGGCTTTAACGTACGAATGCGGGGTACACGGAAGGAAAACGAAGAACTCTACATGGGAACTCTGGAAAATCCTTCTTTGACAGATGAAAAGAAAAAGAAAATCATTAAGAAAAAAATGAAATCAAAGTTATGCGAATCCTATCCATCATATTTACAAGAGGCATTTTTTGGTAAATCGCTCTTAGATAATAAAGAAACGCATATTTCTTTTGAAGAGTCTGACGACTCTGATAATGGGCCTTGTTTTAATAACGTTAACTTTAAAACAGAATCAAAGGATAGTAATGCTACTCAAAATCAGTCTCAATCAAACACTTTACAATCACAATTAACTGAAACTAAACCGCAAACAACAGTACAGCCAACGCAACAAAAGATTGTAGCGGATATGCCTAAACCATTGGCGACTACAATTTCTGGATCGTCAACAGTTGAAAGTGATCAAACTGAGCTACATCCGAATGTGCAAAGAAATGCCTTAGTACCTTCAGCTAAATTAGAGGAAACCTTAAAAAATATAAAAACAGAAGAAATTTTAGGAAATGTAAGTGAAATTAACAAAAAAAAAAATGAATTGGTTTAACTTTCTATCCTTTTTTAGATCACATCTGATTTTATGGCAAATACAAACAATAACATGGGATTAAATAATATTAAAATGGAAATCAGGTAAATGTTTTGTTTATGATTAATATTGAATGTAAAATGAAAAATCCCCTCTTTTCAGTAATCAATACAATGTTCCACTGATGCAAAATAATAATATGAATATGCAACATATGCAGCAAACAAATGTTCAACCCGCGCAACAAAGTTTTATGCAAACCAATATGGGTATAAGTCATCCGCAGCAAGTGCAACAACAACAGCAACAAGTTGTTCAACATCCTCAACAGCAAATGCAGCAACAGCTACAACAACAACAGCAGCAATTACAACAACAGCAGATTCAGCAACAGCAGCAACAAATACAACAGCAGCGTATGCAATACCAACAAACCCCGTATAATTCTATGAATATTCAAAATAAACACCCTTCTCATTATTTAACACAAAAATCGGAGGATCCTATGCTAAGTCAAATTAAAGTGGAAAGAGATGTCATGCTAGCACAAGCAACAACATCAAATATGTCAAGTGAATCGCAGGAAATGACACCACAACTCGACGAACCCATTAAAGAAACGGCTGTAGCTGGAACACAGAAAACCGCTGAAAAAATGCGTAAAGACGAAGGTTAGTCTTCTCTATACACGTATATCTACGCTAATACAATAAAATTTAATGTTATCGTTTTATTACAGAACTAGGTCCAATGGCAACAATATCTGCTGTGTTATACGCTAATACCATACATCCAGAACTTAAAGATCTTTATCCCAATTGGAATGAACGATGCAAACAAATTCTTAAAAAATGGCGTTCTCTGTCAACGGAAAGTAAAGCTCCCTTTTTACAATCCGCAAAAGATAACCGTTCCGTTTTAAGATTGCGAAGATCACAGCAGGTATGTGCATTTCAACTACTAAATTCAAAAAATACCTCCTCTAATAGTGTTTGTGGTCCATATAGGAACCAGAAAAAATGTACTTTCAACAAAAAACCCTTAAAGAACAAGAACAGGAAAGAGTTTGGAAACAACATCAGGCGAAAAACAAGGAGACTTATAGTAATAAATTCAATAAAAATGGTAATTCGCATAGATTACTAATAACATTTACTATATATTTATTTCAATATTTAACTATAGCTTTTGTTGGAGACTTTTCACGTTCTGAACCCTCCACGCCAGTGACCAATAACGCTAGCAAGCCTCAACAGCCCTTATTCGACATGAATCTTTTCAATGATAATAATCCTCAAAATAAATTACAAACAAACATTTTAGGCTCCAATAATGACAATTCGATCAATTCCATGATTTCAAATCAATTGAATTGTGAACCCAATAAGCCTCTATCTCAACTGGATCAACAGCAAAACAGCTTCATGTCCACATTAAATCAAACTATGCAGCAAACCCAAACGTCTATGGATAGTATTTCTAAAGAATTTGATTCTAACAAATCCGATCCAGCATTACAACTCTCCGAACGTAACGATATATTCCTTACCGATAAAAATTGGCCGGGTGTTTCTAAACTTACTGATTCCAAGGATCCCATTGCAAGTGGTGTGGAGAAATTAGAAGCCGATGAAAATGCCGGTCTAGGTGATATTCTAGGTGGTTTTGCCGATGGCGATGATGACGATATACTAGAGTCTTTAACTGCTGACGATTTCAATATATTGGAATACGGTGACCCAGAATTAGATGAGTTCAACGGTAGTCAAAATCTTCTAAATAAATTAGATTTAGATGAAAATCAAAAAACAATTTAATATTAAGGAATATTACATGAAATCTTTAAGATTAAGTTTAAAAGTAAAAAAATTATTTACACACTATATAACTAATTAAAAGAATAAATAAACTTAATATCAGAACCTTTGATTTGAACAAAACTGAGGGCGATTGGGGAACTAACCAAAACCATAAGAGATATTTCAAATATTTTTGTTGTAATTATAAACTTTAGTATGAGAAATGATATTCAATATGTCCGTTGACGTTACGTTGTCTTGACAGCGCATTTCTTTGCGAAGTAGGATATATCCGTACTTATTTTTCTAACCATATGGCATCACTTTTATAGAAAAAAAACATCTGTGAAGTATATTTTAAAAACTGGTAACCCTTTATTTGCACATTTTTATTGTTGTTGTTGCCTAAAATATAAAAGTTGAAAAATTATCCAACAAATTTTATCATTAAATATTAATTTTAATTGAGATTGTCTCTTAATCACACACAAATACGAACTATATGTATTCGAATACAGTGGCATTTCGGCAATCTTCAGTCAGAATAAAAGACTACTGGAGTCGTTTTGAGCAGTTAAGATGTGTAAAAAGATTTTCATCGGTTTTAGCCCAACAACAGCACCCTATAACGTCTAGTCAACAAGAATTCCGGCCGGTGTTAAAAACTAACTCTATGAATAATAGTAAAAATCTAACAGATGTACTGCAAGCAAAAACAATTCGAACATATAGCTCGGAAAAGGACAGCAATAGCACACGGCCTAGGCCTCCAACGATCAGCGATTTGGAACATGCTTTTAGTGTCCTTAGCGATACACTGCCAAAACTATTTATACAGCCGTTAGATTATTCTATTTACAGTCCAAATTTGGAATTTCTAAATAATATAACGGGTAAACATACTATTGGCTTGTACCACTATGTTAAACAGATTGCAGTTTTACGCACAGTGGGACATTTAAAATACGCTTATGTAAAATTTGAAATCTTAAAGATTACCAAACATCCGGAGGATTTCACAATTAAAATAAGATGGCGTGTTCGAGGCATTTCGGGATTAAAAGTAATGCTAAACTTTTGGAAAGTACAAATTATGGGACTTGAAAGGCGTGTTTGATAGTCAAGAGTCATGGTATGATGGCTTTACAATCTGCTATCTAGGTGACAATGGTCTTATATATAAAGTTGTAGTCGATAAAGTTATGCCCGATGAAAATCGGCAAATTGTCGATAGTAGTGCCATAGTTGAACCTGGTACAATGGCAGTATCATCAAAAATAGGCTGTTCTTCAACAGACAATAGCACTGCAAATGGAATAAAGTAATGAAAAAAAAAATCAGTCGATTACATTTGAAATGTAGTTTTACAGAAGTATCCACTATTTACCTTTATAAATATTTAATTAAACTGCTGTGCTAATAGATTGGTTTTTTGTTTTTTATTTATTAAAAATTGTTTTATTTTTTTTTTTTATATTTTTTGTTCAATATTCATCAATGGCGAGATGATAATAATTTAAATACAATACATACAACAAACTTAATAAAATTTATTAATTTACTTTTTTCGATTAGATTTCATTAAAATGTACGTACGTATATATATGTATGTAGATGTATAGTAATCTAGTAAAAAAAAAATTTAACAAAACAAATTCCATCAGCCTATCCTGGTATTTTCGTCTAGCCTAACTTACATCTACTCAAAGGGCATTTCAGAGAATCAAATATTCTGTTTTAAAAAATATTTTATTAGGCAACAGGCCTCTAATTGGAATATAAGAAAAATAAGACTTAGTTAAAATGATAGTCTTTCACTATCCGCTATTTTATTCTTGCATTGTTCTATTTTAAATAAATTCCAGTCGTACATTTATTTTGACAAGATTTTATTAATATACCCTCGGAATTTAGCGGAACGATTGAAACGAAACAGATGTTGTTGCTAAATGTCATATTTTTAACTTTACACTTCAACCCACTAACAACTATAGCTGTCAGTGAATCTACCTCCTGAGAAAAATGAATTTATTAAAGAAAATTTGGTAGTCAAAAGGATATTTATAAATTAAAGTTATACACATAAAGTAAAGAAATTTTCACAGTTTAAAAATTTTATTAAGTTTACAAGAATAAATTTCTCTTCATGCCAATAAGGAAAAGTGAAGGTTAAACAAGAAACGAAAGAACCTCTTGCGAAAGAAAGCCAGTTTGACATTTAGTCAACAACACAAGCCAATATTTTTACAACAGTACGTGAGAAGATTCTTTTTCTTTTTTAGTGTTTTTTTTTAAAAACATTTTTTATTATTTTATGGTAAGAAGAAACTTTCATTTGAATGTTATATGCTGCGGCATTAAAGTTATGAAATTGAAGATTGTTAATAACAAATTTTATATTTTATGGATGGCATGAATAAATTTCAAGTTGATTGGAAAATGTTTATACATACCCCTATGCCTTCAGGTTCTGTTATTGTGGTTAATATTGAGAATTTTTGTTTTGCAGGTTTATGATAAAAATAATTCAATGAATGATTCGTACTTTGACAACCTCAGTGACGTGGAATTACGTCAGGAACTACAGAAATATGGCTTTCCTGTAATGCCAGTCACAGAGACAACACGTAATTTGTTGATTAAAAAACTCAAAAGCCATGTTTTAAATGAATCTGCTGTTCCAAAGAAGTCAGTGACAAACAGGCGCAGTGTACAATCCACAGCGAATGCCGCAAAGAGACAAACCATATCGCCGGGAAGGCGAACAAACGCATCTCCGTCGAGGCGACAAACGGGTGCTAGCGTACTTACCGCAAATACCTATACAAAATCCAACAGTAACGGACAAGATTATTCAACGTCTCCAGTCTCTAGCAACACCAACAGAGACTATTATCTGTCAAATGATGGTCGATCATACTTGAACAGGGATTATGATAATTATACAAATAGTCGCCCAACAGCATCACGATTGTCACTAGGTGGTGTTGATATTAGTTACAACACATCGTCTTCTAACTCGAAATATTCTAATAATTTAACGTCTAAAAACTTCACCGAAAATTTATGTTCCACCTCCCATTTTGTCAAATGACCTTCAGTTCAGTCCACGTTCAGAATCGCATCGTTTTTCCCGCGACATTGACAGATCGCCTTTAAGAAATGGTAAAGAGACACCTGGAGTAGTAAGTCGTCTTCTTAAATTAAGAGACATAACAATTGGTAGATCGACCATAAATTCATTATCTACGACACCGTGTCCGGCATCTACATACAGAAATTTCTCCATATCTGATTCGGATTCGGATAGTGGCAGTCCCACACGCTATTCTTTGTACAACAGGAAACCAAATCGTTCATTAGCTGATAATATATGGACTCGTTTTAATATAAAAAGCAAATTTAAGCAATCTTCAGTGCCATATATGCTTATTAGTTGCTTGGGATTATTCTTTTTAATCTTGGCGGTATTGTATATGACGAAACCGCCCGACATGCCCAGCACTATGCTTGAGAAGAGCACAACGTTCACTTTATGCGAAGAATTGATTCACACAGCAGCACTGGCCAAACCATCCATTAACTGTATTGATAATGAGCTTTTGGCACCTTCTCTTGCCCTCAACAAGGAACTTATTCAATTACTACAAATAAATATAGAAACGCACTATTGCCGCGATCGTTCAGTTAGTCCCGAAGTGACGGGCACTGAGTTTATGAAATACTTGTATAAAAAACGAACAACTGACGCACATAAATTACTTAAAAGTTTCCACGCAGCCCTATATCTAATCGATCATAATCCTCAATGGAAAATTCAAATACTCAATAGAAAAGAAGGCGGCCAACAACTTGCCGATATATATAAACAGGATATACATTTTGGCTTGGTAAAACCCTACCTGCCGTTAAAGTGTTTATTATTGAATAAGATGCAACGTTTCTTTCTAATTATTGGTACCGTATTCTTAATAGCGCTTCTAATGGCTATTGTTTTTGTCTTATGGCGCTTCTGGACCCAACGGAAACAAATGCGTTTAAAAATGGTGGAAAATTTCACAAAAGAAATTATAAAAGAATTAATATATCGGGCATCGCTTAGGGATGACTCACAAGGTGAAGTTATCGTTAACCACATGAGGGATAAATTAATACCTTTAAACAGACGAAAATCGTTGCTGGGTGCTTGGAATGAAGCACTTCAGAAACTGGAGGCCAGCGATAGTCGAATACAATTTGGTTGTATTCTTCAAAATGGTGAAGAATGCCGTACACATGTAACTCCTTTTTTTCTTATTGAAAATAGTGAAATAACTTGAAATTTCATATCTTAATTTGTAAAAACAAACACAAAACAATATATAATTAATAATAATCGTTAAATACAATTTTTTTAAATAAAATGTAAAATTGAAAATATCTTTCTTTTATTTTATTTGTAACATTTTAATTACAAAAAAAGAGATGGAAAATTGTTTGAAGTTAAGAACTTTATTGGTAATCTAAAAAATTATTAGAAAAGAAGGACCATTTTGATATTTCTTTAATTCCGACTTAATTAACGTTCTGCTACTGTAATACGGTCTTTTTTTCGACTTTCCGATTGAGTATTCACTTGGAAATGTAATACCAAGCATTCCAGACTAGGTATTTTAAAGGCAAAAAGATAAAATCTAATAGGATTTTGTGAATTTAGAATTAAGCTTTGAAAATTTTTCCTTTCCAATTTTCGAAAATTTAGTGCATCTCATAAGGCATACAATAATATAAATACGAATCTTATAAGCCCCTTTCAAACATTATTTTACAAACTGAAGGCTGCATGAATTATATTCAAAATTTGTCCTACTTTGTTGCTTTAAATTAAAACAAAAATAGTTTTTTTTTTCCATCTTATAAAACCGATAAACTTTTAATAAAGTCCATTTTCCTTTTTATAAATTTTATAAAACTAAAACTGATGTATCAACATTTATTCAGATGGAACTTCCAAAGAACCATCATTGATATCATCAATGATATCATGGGCAGGACGACCATCTACGGTGCAGCCTACGCTCTGGGCAGTACCCAAGATTTCTTTGCAGGTACCAGCCAATGTGCGAGCCATGGATCTGGGTCTCATGGTGCGGGCAATTGAAAGCACATCATCGAAAGAAATGTTTCCAGAGTGTTTAACTAAAGTAAAAAGAAAAATAAAATCAATACCAATCGAATAACTATGCAACCAATTAATGGAAAATATACTCACTGTTCTTTTGCTTCTTTCTATCGCGTGGAGGTTCTTTCAAAGCCTTAATGATCAAGGAGGCAGCTGAGGGTACAACGGAGATGGTAGCCTGTCTGTTTTGGATGGTCAAGCAGACGGTGATTTTCAAACCTTTCCAGTCTGAGGTAGCCTTGGCAATGTCATCACCAACCTTTTTGGGAGACTATAATCAAAACAATAGAAAAATACGTACAAACGTAAATAAATATTTTGTCCATAATTCGTTTTAATGTTGAAAACACTCACCAAACCCAATGGACCAATCTTAGGGGCCAAAGAAGAAGTGGCACCAACTTCACCGCCGACACAGCGCAAGTATACTGCAAATTAAACATATACACACACACATAACGAATAGATTAATGATTTTTCTACGAAAAATTAACACAAAGTTTTCACTTTAATTACCTAATTTAACTTCAGTGGGATCAAACTTGGGCGGCATTGTGTTAACCTAAAATTTTAATAACTTAAATTAAATAAAATTCAATAAAAAATTTACAGCATGTGCACAAATACTACACACCTCCTGAAAACCCGAAAACAAAAAGACTTGAACGAGTGTCACTTTCAAGCATTTCCGTTTCAAGCATTATTCGTTTCATTTTTGACACTTGGATTGTCAATATTATATTTGTCAAGCATCTTTTATACAGAGTTGTATTGGCACAATGCAAAACGACGATTACCAGATTTTATATTAAAATATTTACAATAAAATTTATAAAAAATATTTTTTGTGCAATACTTCATTCAACTTCTTTTTTTTTAGTAGATTTTTTATGACAAGAAGTAGTAAATTTTGTTTTTATTATGAAAACAATATTTTTTATTATACATACATACATACATACATAATTGGCCATTACAACCCTTCAGTCAGGATTACGACCTAGCTTCTCACACCAGTTATGTTGTGTGCGTTAATTTTATACATAAGTGGCGGGACCTACAGTTTAAAGTCGACTCCGAACGACAGATTTTTGAGAAGCTTTTCATGGCAATTTTTTCTCTCAGAGTCTTTGCCAGAAATCTGCTGAAAGGAAGTCGCCGAAGAAATATTTTTCGTTTTGATATCTGACCTGGGATTCGAACCCGGGCCTTTTGTCTAATAAGCCAACACACTACCCACTAGACCACGGCGACTTTTTTATTATACGCATACGGTTTATAGCCCATGTGATCAGTTTTTAAAATGGTTTATAATTTCGTAAATAGGCCCCCATTGACAAAAACAAGTACGTATTTTTTGTTAATAAAATACATTCTCCTTACAATGGCAAATGAAATAAAAACAAAAAAATTCTATACGTTTTTCCTTAAGATTCGTTCGTATATAGTACATGTATTTATTTTAAAAATTTTAAACCATTAGAAATTACATTAGTTTCATAGCACCTTTTTTAAAATAATTATTATTTTTTTTTTTCATTACATTAACATTTAGCAACTGGTAGAAGAGATTCTTTTTTTTTTTTTTTTTTGTTTCTATTTAGATTTTGGCCATAACATCCAAAGACTTATTTAAATAGATAGGCAAAGGCTTTTGTGATATAGTTATGTGTAGTTATAGTTATAAATGTTTTCGTATAGTTTTTGTATTTCGTTATCTTTGTATGAGTGTAAATTCAGTTAAGTAACATTTAAATGCCATTCATTATATAATTATATCAAATAATAAAAGATAAAAATATAAACATAGACTGTATGCACGATTTTTGTATATATATAGGTGAAGTTGTGCGTAAATGTTCGTTTACGACACACGCAAAAACACACTGATTGGCTAAGTTAAAAGCTTTAGAAATTTAGCTAGGATTTTTTAGAAACCACAACAACCAGATCAATTAACCAATAATAGGATTGTCTTAAGTCACCTTCACAGAGATACGGAGCTTTGGTCCAGGATTCTATTTGAAAGCCTATATTTTCCAATACTCTAAAAAATATAGCCGCTTCCGATTCAAAGGAATATTGTTTAGCTTTTTCCGGCCAATGTGCCATTAGAGGTCGTATAGGCAAATGCGAAGAGTTGCATTCAACATAATGCATATAAGGTAATACTAAAGCTATTATAGCGCGACCATTGGGTGCCAAAATTTGATGTATATCTTCCAAAAGTTGTATCGGATCAATGCAACGATCCAGCACATTTAAACACGATACAAGCTGAACGTTATTAACTTCATCGAGACGTTCTAAAACTTGGAAATTACGCTTTTTTAAGCGTTCACGCATAGTCCAGCTGGCTTCTGTCGCAAAGGGATCTATTATAACGTCCGTATTCGTCATTTTAAGCGCTTTGAGTAACACAGCCGATATTTCCCCATCACCAGCGCCTATATCGACGAAACGTATCTGTGTAAATGTATGTATGGATGTATGTATATTAAAATTAGTAAAAATTAATTCATTTATGCAAATCTGTACGCATGCTTCTTACTCTTTCATGCCTACGGCTATCAAAACCTCCTTCTTTTAACAATAGGGCAAATTGCTGTTCCGATAAAATAAACATGGAACCTCTTTTCAAAAATCCATTGATATCCGTTTGTGTCATAAACAGTTGCAGTGCTATGCGTGCAAAGGCATGCCATAAATGCAACCATATGTTTGTGGAACTGTCTTTCGCCTTCTCCAACCATTGTAGTGTTATATCGTCGGGTTCATGCAACGGAACAAATGAACAATGATAGGCAAACGGATGATCGGTATTAATGCTATACCACTGCATAAAATAAACAAAAATTAATATCATCAACAAGCTAATAATGTCCCCTCCCTCCCTTCTCACAGTCTTACCAGCCGTGTATCGTATTTGTCCAAATAAAAATCATTATGGAATTTAGTATAAATAGCTCTGGCAAGGGTACCCCTTGGTGGATGGATATTCATTTTTAGTATTGTTTACTTTATCAAACTAATTGTTAAATTTTAATAAATTTATAAACAACAACAAAATCTGTCCAAAATATTGATTTTTAATAAACAATTTTAAGCCCCAAAAAACACGACTTAAAATGTTTCAAGTTTTATAAAGAATTTTAATCATTAAGAAAATTTATTTTCAACTAAAGTCACTCCTTCGTTTCACTTTGATAAAAGTTTAGTAATTTTTTTTATTATTTTCTAAAGTTTCTGCAAAATAATTTGTGCCTGTTGTTTGTTCTACTACTGACACCACCACCACCACCACCACCCATATTTATCACATAGAACAGATGACAAAACACTGTCAGTTTTTCAATAATAATTACGTATATAGGGATACCAAGTTTTGTCATTAATAAATAACGGATTAATCAAGATTTTAAAATAAATACCCAAAAATATTAACAACTCAGACGGAGTAAAGCTATGAACATGCGATTTATGTATTAAATTATAAATTTTATGTGAATCCATTAAAATTTACTACTCCTAGTTGACCTAGCATTACATCTATCAGAAAATTACTTTTTTTCTTATTCAACAACAATATTAATTGTCTAGATGCTAATTATGTGTCCAAATATAACATATCAACCTATTCTTATGTTTTACCTGTTAATATATCAACGGAAATTTAATAAATTTTATTTCAATTTATTTTTATTACGATACCCGGTACAAACTAAACTTAAAATATTAAAAAAGAAATACAAAATTATGAGGGAATATATCATTTGTGACTACGATGATTTGATAGAAAAGCTAAATGACCTTTAGGACATTTGTTAGCATAATGGCCCTTATTGCCACACTTATAACAAGTGATCTCATCTAATGGCTTCGATACTTTAGGATATGGTGCCTGTGGTGGCCCATTAGTGGTAGTGGCATTTGTGTTTGGTGTATTTTCGGAGTTGTCATTATCATTTCCTGCTTCGTTGTTTTGATTCTCTTGAGTATCTTTATGCTGATTATTGGGCTGACCTGTATTATTTGGTCCACTGTAATTTTGGTAACGTGCATTGGCCGCAGGCTTATTCGGCACTTGTTCGGCATTACTTTCAGGATTCTTTTTGCAAACAGAAGCTTTATGTCCAAATTCTCCACAAAAATGACACGTGGGTATTTTCTTTTGAAACGTTTCCTTACTGAGATCAGCGCTGGGCGGCAACTCAAATCTAGGATGCATATGCTTACAGTTCCATCCATTGGGGCAAAAGCCCGCCAAGTAATTCATACATAACACTCTTCTCACGTGTCGATGTCTACAGTGTGGCCCATGGCGACAGAAACCTCGATCATACCATGGACAATCTTTAATTTTACTCTCCGGATCAATATGCAGAAAGGGACACTCTTTATTATGACAAGCATTGAAACGGGAATAGAAATAACACTCCGGCATCTTTTTCATATCGAATTCGTGCAAAAATTCACATTGATCGCCTTTTTTGCACAGGCCTCGCAACCAATGTTTACAAACAATTGTCCGATCACCCCGTATATGACGAAAAGGACACATGACACCTTTACTGCACTCCACACCATTTTTAGAATTAAGAAACTGACAAACGGCTGCCACCGATTCTAAAAATGCATAATTTATTAAAGATACCACCTATTCATTCATACATCATTCATCATTTAAGCCTAATACTCACTGTCCATGCCAAAGAATGGCAAAGAAATGGCACCGACCTGCTCGGTGAGATCTTTTTCCACTTTAAAGAAGACATGATTTACATTCGCTAATATCATATCCATATTGTAAAGAAAAAAATTATTTCCGATTTATCTAAACACTTTTTAAAGCAATTTTATTTATTCAATTATTAAATATAACTTTTAAAATATAATATAAACACAAAATAAAAAACACAATAATCAGCCGGTGTCAAAATTTCACAATATGACAGCAAACAATAAAGTGTCAAATGCGTATGTCAGTGATGGTACATACTATTTTAAAGTGGATACTAATTGGTGACCAAAGTTTAAAAATTCTTAGAGTTAAAAATTTTGTGAAAACATATTCATTTATTTAAAAACCAAAAACGTTTTTAAAAAAAAATTCAAACAATTAATATAGCAAACTTTTATTATCTATGTGGGGGTATTCGAATTGAAACAAATTGCGAACTTATAATAAAATCAATTTTTATTTTATAAACGTCATTTGCAGAGAAACCATAGAGGCCTGGTCCCATATGCGTATATACAGAACTAGATTTGCGTTAAATCTGACTAGACTTCATTTTAGAAAGCTCACAACAAGTGTAACGGGGCTCCGACCTCTGGGTGCACATACCCGGGTATTGGGAATACCTCATAACAACTGTTATGTTGAAGCTATATCCTGTCATTGTCCGATGCTTGGCTACTTAAGAAGAATTTTTAGTCTCCGACAATTCATTCACAGAACATGTTATAAAACTCTAGGGATCGCTGAAAGATGCTAACCAAGAGTTGTAATTGTATGACGGTATATGTAATATCGGTGTATCCTCATAAAACCCATGTACATCCACAATTCCTTTTCTTACGTTCATCAAGTTGTTGGTGTATAGTTAGCAATTGAAACAATATTACATATATATATGGTGTTTTTATAGAAAATATGGTTTTCTTTATTTAAGCTGTCCTCGTATTTTAATTGATTTCATTATTATTATTATTGTTTTTAAAAGAAAAATATGGTAATTTGTTTTACAATTTGATTGAATCGGATAATTTTCTTTTGCTTGCAAAAAAAAAAAAAATAATAAACATAATTAAATCTATGATAAATGGAAATACTTTTACTTTTTAGATTTTTTTTTTTTAATAAACATAAAAAAATGTTGAAATAATAGTTATATGCGCGCATTGCTTCTTAATTTAATTATATATATCTTCGATGATATAATAAAAAATAAATTAATTTAATTTATACCATTCCAAATTATCTGGCTTATTCGAAGGCGAATTGAGCACATCGTTTAACATGCAAATGTTATCATTTAGCTGTAAAGTTGTGTCCAAATTATCTATAATGCTGCCGTTTTCTGCAATTATTGTTAAATTTTTAATTTTTATCACATGTTGAAAGGTGCTTAAGGAATAAGTTTTATTACCACTTATACAGTCCATGCTAGTATCCATATGGGTTATAAAATCTGGATTGACTGCAAATGAATTTGATGATAAGCTTAAGCCACTGTCACTCGATTCCTGTCGAGCGTGGTTATCACCAGAAAGAAATGGATCCATGTGTAGGCTAACATTGTGTTTGTTTAGAGACTTCTAAAAGCGAAAGTGTGAGTTTTTTTCAACAATTAAAATTATAGCTGAATTTTAAAAATACTTACTTGTCCTGCTTTTTGCTTAAATATATCTGTATCTTTATCGATTTCAGTTGCATTTACCCAACTCATTTCAGTTTTTGCTTTTATTTCTTTTTGAAATAAAAGTGCTAAAAATATAAAGAAATCGGTGATAATAATATTATTTAAAGGGGACTGAATGTATTAAATGTTGTTATTGTGATATGCTTACGAATTCGTGGATCATTCCATGACGTTGTACGATCAATATGGTTTATAAAATAGACTTCACCAGTTTCTGTTAGGGCTTGTTCCCATCCCTCTGGCAATGGACCCAATTCGCCGTTTAATACACCAGTAGCTGTCGTTGTTTTATTGGTTAATCTTCCGCTTGCTATTTATTTATCACAAAAATTAAAAACACAAAAAATATATTAATTACATTAAATCTATTCTAAAATCTATTTTTATCCAACTTACCAGTAGCATTTAATGCTTGCTGTTGTTTATATTGTATTCTAGGATCTTCCCATTGTGTAGTTTTTGTAGTGTGACTAAAATATAGAAAAGTTTTTAATGGAACCATGTGATTTAATGTATTTAATATACATATGAGTTAAATAAAATAAATTAAAGTATATATATATACTCGTATATTTAGGTAATCGATTGCAACCAAACAATTTTATTAATTAGTTATATAAGAAAGCTTTAAGGCTAAAACGGACTCGTTTGAGGTACATACAATAACGTTAGCTTCGGACGTAAAAGATAATTTAAATCAGATAAAGGTTGTATCCCAACTAAAAATTTGTTTTTATATGCAATTTCTAAATTTTTATTTAGGTTTCAACTTCCGTGTATAGTTAGATTAACAAAAATCGATTATAAAAATCGTTTTACGTAGAAGATTAACGGGTTTGCGAAACATTGCATCTACGAATGCAAGAAAACTGAATTTTTTTTATTTTTATTTTAAGTTAATATATAATAAAAAAAGAAACAATTTTCGGCATCTTCTTGCATAATGTACTCCTTAAACAAATACGGAAAGGATAAAGAGAAGGAGTTTTCTTTTCCACACGTTAATTATTTGTCAACTGTTCTTAGGATAAACTGACTAAGAAGTCATCAGTAAATGATAAATAAATCCTAAAAATCTCTAATATCTATGATGAAAAGTTGAAAATGACTAAAGTTACTTTACAGATAAACTACTTCCGGTATATAAACTGCATATCTATCTATATACTGATATATTATTGTATAGATGTATACTACTATTACTAAGGTATGTCCATAATGCATATACTACATATGAACGTATGCATGTATGTTTGTTTGGCAAAGCAATTTGATAAGATATGTATATACGATATATTAAAAAAAAAACAAAAACAACAACAACAACAAAATATCTAGCAACAGTTACTATTAAAAACCAATGATAAAAACGAAAGAAGAAATAGTACATAAGGAGGAAATAAAAATGGAATAAGAAACAAAAAACAAAACAAACAAAAAAAAAAAAAAACCAGAGTACATAATAATTTAAAAGAAGTCATCAACATTATTTACCTCTTTTAAATACACATTGGACAAATGATTAGTCTTGTATATTCAAGTATGTATTGCATGTATAGAGATAATAGAGATTCAGCAGCATGGGGGAAAAATGGATGAAACATTTAGCATTTTGTTAGCAATAAAAACTTTTAATACTTTTTTGATTAGTTTAAGGTGTTAGAATAATCTGGTGTGGAGTAATAGCAGTGGCACAGAGATACTTACTTTAAATAATAAATCTGTCCATCATTAGTCTTGGCTTGATCCCAGCCGGGCGGAAGAGGACCTAATTCATTTTGCAACTGAATGGGACTAATAACATCATACGAACGCTGTTTCATGTGATATGGGCCGCCGCCTGCACTACCACCCCCTCCGCCCAATGCCAATATGTTGTTATTTATCCCGGCAGCGGCGGCTGCTGCAGCAGCGGCAGCGGCTGCATTGTAACTTAACAATGTACCGGGAAAACCTGGACCAGAATTACCACTGCCACCACCACCGTTAGCAACTTCGCTGCCACTTTGTTGCTGCTGCAGAAAGGAGGCTGTTGTTTCATCGCCAATATTGCCACCGTGTATATTATATGATTGTTGTAGTGAAGCAGGACTACTATGGGCACGAGAGTGACAGATTTGTAAACGTGGTTGGTCAGCCTGGGCGGCAGCGGCTGCTGTTGGCGGTGGAGGTTGTTGAGCATTAATTGTTCGTTGGGGGCTGCTGTTGTTGTGCTGACGCCTGCGCTGCAGCAGCAGTCTGTAAGTCTGATAGCGACGTTGCTACAGACGTCTGATTTATATTTGGCTGTGAACCACAATCATACGCCGAGTCCACACTATTAGCTCTAGAATGTGATACTGTCGGTGATTTTGGACTGGCAGCTGGTGGCGTAAAAAAAGAATTGGGCAACTTCCTCATACGGAAGGGGCACTTGTAGCGGACGCTTTGACTCACTCGGATTCAGGACACACTCGAACAGAATTTGTAAATTTTCATCCGAATTTTGGTAATTGCGAACAACCAAATTATTCGACGATTTTGACGCCGCAGCTGACGACGTCGAGTCATCCGTCTTAATGCTGCATTTGCTCGCGTCGTCACTCGCGCTGGACTTACTCAACGACATTCTTGTGTGTATTTATACAAGAAGAAAAAAACAGGTCGAAGTATCGTAAATGAACAAAAAAAAAAAAAAAAAAAATTGTGTATATACTCTTCGTGTTAATTACGTCAAAATGATGGCTGGAACATCATTTCCAATTGTGTAAAAATCGTTCAACGATATTTTCATACACTTTACAAATTCACAACGCAACAAAAATGTAACGATTATTAAAATAATCTTCTTTTTTTACACACAATATTTCTTCTTTTAATTAAATAGGAAATGAAAAACAACAAGAAAATCCATCCAACCAACAAACGAACGAACAAATAAAATTCTCACAACAAGTTTATATTTGGATTTCTTCTTTTGACTACTACACCATCGTCATTATACACTTCACACAACCAACAAGTTCACTGTATTGGTATTTTTATTAGTTTTAGAGCTGCCAAGTCCAGTAACACACTAATACAATTGGGGGGGCTCCACATCATTATACTTTGGTTAACAATACATTTTTAAAGGATATTTAACTTTGTTAACAGCAAATTCACAATTATTTTTTGAATGTGTGTGTAATACTTTATAGATATACGTTATTGTTTGTTTTACCGCACAGATATTTTTATTGTAATATGTCCATGTTTTATTGACGTTTAATAAAATTCTGCGTCGTGGATATTGTGGGTGTTGTTACGTTGTATCAAACACTTGTTATACTGTACTGGCAACTCTGAGAACCTGTTGAACTAGTTGGCTGGGTTCTTTTATTAGCATTGTTGTTGTTCTTTAATGCTACCAGATTGCTGAATCATTATGACAACAGGTTCTTTGTTAACAAGTTATTTGCAATTTTCACTATATGATAAATTATTAAATAACAATTTAAAATAAAAATCAAATATTAACTATAAATTTTATCATGTTCGTAAACATAAGAAATATTATAGTGGAAACTTCAGAACATTTCCATATGTCAAAGATTCACTTATAGATGGCTCTGCTAGTCAAATGTCATTGGTTGTAATATATAATTTTTTATTGTTCTCAAGAAATCAGTTTTTTTTTATATGAGAATTATATATATTGATAATTACTTTTTGTAAATTGAAAACAAAAATTTATATTTTAGTTCATATTATGTGGCATCTCCATTTTCTTCAATTATGATTGTGATTAAACGCCATTTTCTTTTCTGCTGCCACAAAACGAGCGACGACTACTTTGGCGTGACAGCAGCTGTCATCATTGAAACTTGATTTTTTTTCATACGACAATTTTGAAGTTTGTGTAGAAAGTCAAAATAAAATTTTGAAGTTTATTAAGAAACTAACAAAAAAAAATTGACAATACGTCTGTCAAAATATTGGCGCAAACTACTTGGCCAAATTATTAACACAAAAAATATAAACAAAAAATTATTGTTACTCGAAAGAAAAAAAAAACCAAATTAACAAAGTAGGCCAGGAGTCAAAGTGAAAATTAAAAAAAATAATACTGACAATCGATACAGCGCAAAGCAAATCACAGCAGGCGCGGAGAAGTAGGCGTCGTAAAAAGACAGACACTAAAGAATAATAAAAAAAAAAAATTAAACATTCGTTGAACAAAATACACAAGATTTTCAACGTTTGCAAAAAGAATTTACGCAAATCAACAACAAATGGAGAACAATTTCTGCTGTTTCAGTTTATTAGGAGCAACCGTTGAAACATTATAATTCCTGTTTAATAAAATAAAAACAATTTAATTGTTGTACTTCTATTATACCAGAGTATCACTAGACACAAATATCCCGTCAATTTCTGCTGCGTTTGCGAGCAAAAACAAAAGATACAAATAAAAGTGTTGTTCTCTTAATGTTCACGTTGTCTTGCAGAATTTGGCCAGGAGTAAAATCAATATTGAAAGTGTGAAATAATGTTGTCGCCCGATACTATGCATCACCAGGAAGAGGTCAACTCTGTCCTGGATAGGCAGATACGCCAGGATATTCAAGATATGGCCCAAGAGGCCCAAATTCAAGCACAAATTATAGCACACGAAGGTAGGTTTGTTTGTTTTGTTTTATTTGACTTATTGTGTGTGTTTTGTATTCTGCAAAAATGACTTTTCTCCAAGCTGTCGCAGTGACGGACGGCAGCGTCCGTCATTTGCCTGCCATATTTTCAATTTCTTCCCAACTACAGCCGTCATACGTCAAATTACGTAATTTGACATCTACATATTTACACCATTATTATGTGACAACATTTAGGAATTGTTCTATAAAAACATATACACATATTTATCTTTGTGTTTGTGTGTATATATGTGTGTGTATGTATTGGTCAATGTTTTGCCAGTAGTCTAGTGAAAGATGTCATTTGTGCAGTTCAAACAATTTAAGATGAAAGTAAAAAAGAAATGCTTTGATTCAAATGTAAAAATTATTTGTTAACTTTAGCCCGCGATCGTTTTCAATCCACCTCTAGCGTCGATGAAGAGCAGCAGCATGATGATATTGAGCATGATGGTGGTGTCACAGTACTGGGTGTGGTGGAGGAAGACGAACATCATGAAACCATAGTAGAGGAAGATATTTCGGAACAAGAAATGTCCGATATGCACGATGTAAAGGATTTTAAGGACATAACAATGGATTCACAGGATGGTGGTATACCTAGGAAAAGAAGAGGTAATCTGCCGAAACATTCTGTGAAAATACTCAAACGCTGGCTGTACGAACATCGTTATAATGCCTATCCCAGCGATGCAGAGAAATTTACTCTGTCACAAGAAGCGAATTTAACTGTGTTACAGGTGAGTTAAGGTCAAAAACGAGTCGCTAATGGTATTTTATTTTAATTTTTGTTTTGTCTACAGGTTTGCAATTGGTTCATTAACGCCCGTCGACGTATATTGCCTGAAATGATACGACGAGAAGGTCAAGATCCACTGCATTTTACAATATCGCGTAGGGGTAAGAAACTAAATTCCTCAATGAATTCGACGGGCAGTTTGAATAATTCAGGTACTGCACCAAATCCTATTACTGGTAGTCCGGCATCTGAAGTGGTAAGTAAACAAAGTTCTGCCAGTGAAACTAATTACCATTCATTCGCTTGTCGATTAATTTGTGATTCTGATTTAAATTTTAATCTTGCATATTCTGAACTGGAATCAATTCGTTTTTCTTACAGATAGTGGGAGCTACCGAAGAAGTTGAAGGAGAAGAAGTACATGATGGTGTTGCTAACGTGCTTACGGCCCTGGGACATTTTGTGCAAACACCAAGTGGGCAAATGGTTAAGGTAGAGCCAGATATTGAATATGATGATAGCGTCATCTACAGGTAATTTCTTCATATTTATTCTTAGCTTATTAGTTGATAATTTCGCCGCTATTTGACCATTTTCCGAACCAATATTAACCGTATTTAACTTCTGCATTGTAAACGTTTAAGATGGCAGCATGCAATAGCTTCTAATCCCCATGGTTTTCAAAACTTACACCCTCAAATACAAGCAAAAATTTTAGCAAAAATACAAGCAGCAAAACAACGCCAAGTCGCTGCAGAGTCTGTGGCTAAACAACAGTTTCCCCAGAGTTATGCGAACTCATCTGTTATAAGCAATTCAAGCAATCAGATGCTTTCTTGTAGCAATAACGATAGTAGTCCCATTAATTCGCAATATCCAGAAAATTCAAATTATTTCTATTCCCATACCCTTAATCAAATATTTCATATACAAAATAATAATATGTCTAATAAGAATCTTTTTAATGCTATGAGGTGTGTGTGTGTGTCAAAGGAACTCCTTTCGATTGATTTTAATTGTTTATTTGTAATTATTAATCGGAAATATTTTCTTGCGTACCTAGATCTGAAGATGACAGTGTTAATGAATATGATACCTGTGAGGCTCAAAGCGAAGAGGAGAGTGGTAAATTTGAAAATTCCGATGCATGGCAATCCGTAATGAAGTAAGTATTTTTAAAACCATCTTCCAAAATAAACGTTGTATTGTTTACAATAATTCCAAAACATTTTTTACTTCTTTTTAAAATTCCTTTTTTTTTTCTTTTTGGTTTCTTTTTCGTTTTTAACAAAACTATATGTATTACAAACAACATTACACAATTGGTATATGCTTATATTATGTATTTTAAATTCTACCTTTCATTTAAATATGCATAACAAACAAAACAAAACAAAAAAACAAAAAACACTTTTTTATGAACACTACCAAAATACAACATAAAAATAAAAAAAAAAAAAAACATCAAAATTTTCCGTTATACACAATTATTTTTACGGGACTGTTTTCAGTACCGAGGAAGTGACGACTACTAGTCCTACGACTACAAATAATACATATTGGACATCAGCGCCTCATCCTCATCTATCACATCTGCCTCAACAGCTTTCAAACGATACGACTTTAACTACTCAAGCTGCTGGTTGGTTAATTGAGATTTACCTTTAAGGAGTTATCGTTACGATTATTTTCTGTTTTGTTTTCAATATTATTGTAGGTAATGCTGGTATATCAGCAGTCACTCATCCATCTGCCAACATTGTTTTGCCCACTGGAGAGGTGGTAAACGAGACGGCATGTGTGGGAGCAGAAGCTACTGTTGTTACCTCGCTTACACCTGGTGCGGGACATTTAATTGCTGGCAAAAATAGCAACAACAACAATAGTCTACTTAGCAACAGCAATACCCTGTCGAATAGCATTATTAATAACAATAATACAATTACCTCCAGCGTACAAATTATACCGCCTAGCACACATGTTGTAAAAGGTATAAAACATTGCTTTCTTAACCTTTTTATTTTGAACAGTCTGGCTTCATTTTAGATATCGGAAAAGAAAAATTCAAATGTTTGTATCTCTTGGTGGAAACTGCAATGGCAGTGCGTCAGCGAGAAAAAGATCAGGACGAAGATATTCACGTGTTGGGCAATTGAGTGATATTTTGAAATCTGTGTTGTTTGCAATCAATAATCCATCGTCATCATCATTATCCATTAAATGTATCGGCATCAAAATGCTTTTTGGATTATTTTTATAATTCTTCCTGTATAATTTGTGTATAAAATAATGATTTAATCTTATTCATTATTCGTATTAATTTGAATTTTCATTTCTAATCTAGTACATAATCTTATTTTCAACAAAGATTCTATCTACAAGTTTTCTATTTTATCTTTTTCCTTTTAATTTAATATAAGATTTGTTTTTATGAAGATTTTAAGATCTCGTTAGTCTTCAGTTTGCTTCCAATAAATGTGAAATCTATAACAGTTTCAACTACTACTTTATTTTATTTAAAATTCTTTATCTTCCAATCGTTCATAACAAAACAAACAAAAAAGAGTTTAGCCGAGTTTACATAAAAAAAAAACAAAATTATTGATATATTTTCCAAATGTTAAATATTTAAAGATAATAAATAATACAGCAGTGTGTATAATATTATAATTAAATAATAGTAATCATTTAAAATTATAATTAATTTATTAATTAATGTATTTAAAAAGAATTTAGGCAAGTATTTTTGTATATAAATAAAGAGAAAAAAAAAACAAACGCAGCCAAAATAAAACATTTGTAGTTCGAAAATTATTTCATCTCGTAATTTAGAATTTCAATCAGTGACTCTATTCACACGAGAACAATTGTTTTGGCGTAAAACGATAGTTTATAGACAAGAGGGGCGAAGAGAATGGTTTTTCGGTGGCGTTAAGTTTCCACCAGCTAAAACCCAGCATAAAACTAAACAAACACATTTTTAAAACATTAAATATGTACATACGTATACATTTCATGCCAAACTAATACTCAAACCGTGTGATTTAAAAAGAGCAAAAAATTGTTCTCGTGTGAATAAGCCAGAGGAATACATACATACATACATAATTGGCCATTACAACCCTTCAGTCAGGATTACGACCTAGCTTCTCACACCACTTATGTTGTGTGCGTTAATTTTATACATGAGTGGCGGGACCTACAGTTTAAAGTCGACTCCGAACGACAGATTTTTGAGAAGCTTTTCATGGCAATTTATACTCTCAGAGTCTTTGTCAGAAATCTGCTGAGAGGAAGTCGCTGAAGAAATAATTTTTCGTTTTGATGTCTGACCTGGGATTCGAAGCCGGGACTTTTGTCTAATAAGCCAACACACTACCCACTAGACCACGGCGACTTCTTCGATATATATAAAAACATTAAAAAAAATTTTAAATAATAAATTATAAAATTGTTCCCTGTTTATTCCTAAGAGAATATTCTATATTCCCCACAAATGTCGTAGTATTAGAGCATTGGCAACTCTATTATATTGTTTAGAAAAAAAGTTACAAGTTGCACGTGTATTTAGCTGCAGCAGTTTATTTTGCGAATTTTGTTGGATTTTTATTTTGGATCACAATAAAATGGATAATGACGACTTGGATATGGAAGTTGTGGCGCCAGAGGACGCCGAAAGCGATATGGAAGCAAATGAGAGTGAGGGCGAAGAGGATTCAAATGTGAAAAAAGAAGTTTATCTACCCGGAAAGCCTTTGGAAGCTGACGAAGAACTGATATGTGATGAATCTGCTTATGTTATGTTGCATCAAGCGTCAACGGGTGCTCCATGTCTTAGTTTCGATATTATTGAAGATGAATTGGGAGAGAATAGAGAAAAATATCCATTGACCGCATACATGGTGGCTGGTACACAGGCGGCACGAACCCATGTCAATAATTTAATCGTTATGAAAATGAGCAACTTGCACAAGACCCAAGAGGAGGAAGATAATAAGGATGAAGATGACGATGATGAAGAGTTGGAGGATGATCAGGACGATGTCGATGGTGATGAATTGAAGAAACCACAAATGACTTGTGCTTTAATTAAACACCAGGGCTGTGTTAATAGAGTACGTTCGAAGCGTATTGGTAATACAGTATTTGCCGCCTCATGGAGTGAATTGGGTCACGTTAACATTTGGAATTTATCACGACAATTGCAAGCCATTGAAGATACGCAATTGCTGCGTACTTACGAACGGGAGGTGGCTAGTGAAGCAGTTAAACCGGTGTTCAGATTTAGTGGTCATCAACAAGAGGGATTTGCCATCGATTGGAGTCCGTGTGCCGATGGCGTTTTAGCAACAGGAGATTGCAAGTAAGTTCCATTTTTTTCTTTACGGTTAAGCGATTAAACAAGATGTTTGGGAACTAGTCCCTGTAATTACAAGTTTTAAGTGAACAAATTGAATTGAAATTATATTACTTCACTGGCTCTGCATTGTTGGGTAGTATTTAATGAAGGGTCTTTGTCATCTTTAAAAAATCTTTAATTATCATAAGTTTGACCTTAAATAATATGGCTTTTTTATTTCTACTTCTAGACGTGATATCCATATTTGGTCGCCTTTGGAAGATGGTACATGGAAAGTTGATCAGCGTCCTTTGGTCGGTCATACTGCTTCAGTTGAAGATTTACAATGGAGTCCCAATGAACGTAGTGTCATTGCCTCATGCTCTGTCGACAAATCAATTAGAATTTGGGATGTCAGAGCACCACCCCAAAAGGCCTGTATGTTGACTTGTGAAGATACCCACCAAAGTGATGTAAACGTAATATCCTGGAATCGCACGGAACCATTTATTGCCAGTGGCGGAGATGATGGTTTCTTACACATCTGGGATTTGAGACAATTCCAGAGTAAAAAACCTATAGCAACATTTAAGCATCATACAGATCATATAACAACAGTTGAATGGAATCCAAAAGATGCTACAGTTTTGGCCTCAGGTGGTGATGACGATCAAATTGCTTTATGGGATTTAGCCGTTGAAAAGGATGTTGATCAAGAAGCTCAAGAAATGGATACACAGAATACTGATGAAGTACAAAAACTACCACCACAATTATTGTTTATACATCAAGGACAAAAGGAAATTAAGGAATTACACTGGCATCCTCAATTGTCTGGTGTTATTTTATCAACAGCTCATAGTGGTTTTAATATATTCCGTACCATAAGCGTTTAAAACTATTACTATGACTGGGTTAAATATTATTCATTAAAAGTCTGTATGTGTAATTTTGTAAATACTGTGTATGTGTGTGTTTTATTTTCGTTTTAAATAATGAAGACCAAAATTCTTAAGAAGAGATATCCTCATTATGTGGGGTTTCATTTGCCTCTTCCTCGTCGTCATCGTTTATAAGCATCGCTGTATTGATGAGATGTCGCATTGTTGGACGGCCATGAGGACAATTCTAAAATCAAAATAAAATGTAATCGTCAATATATGGAGTTTAAAATAAATACATATTCCTGTTGCGAACACTATTCTTATTTGTCTTATCAATTATTTAAATATAATCTCTCTTAAATAAACAAATCCCTCTCCCTTGTAACGTAAGATGCACTAAGTAGGCCTGTAAGGTGTTTTGCTTTGCTTATGTAAATAATCACCTCAACTCTGCACTTTTATGTGTGTGCCTAAGATATCATTTATTATCAGGCTAATCATTATATTTAATAGTTTTTCATTTTATATGTACATATAACGCTGTAAATGAGCAAATCGCTGGTAGTGTTTAACAACATTTAGTGCATAATTGTAAATTCAGTAGACTGCAGGTTTTACAATCGACCCTATAGCAGTTCATATTAAATTACACACAATGACTGAACAGAACGAATTACAAATTCTTAACAAATCGGATGTTTCTAACACAGGACACTCCTCTGATAAAAGTCAACAGGCTATACCAACAATAGCTGCGGTAATTTTTCATTTAGGTTAGAGGATGTGTACTTGACAAATAACACAAGTACACTATCCGGAGGTCAAATTGACCAATTGTATTTAATAGTTTATTATTATCCTAATATTTTGTTTTAAACGGTCTTTATTAGTTACTTGAACATAAATTTGAATGTATTTTATTGTGAATATTGAATGATTTCAATACTATCGGATATTTTGTTATAGACAAAGATTAAGGTTGGCAACGTATTCTGTATTGAATATTTAAAGAGAACATTCTAAGGTTTTTCTTAATTTTTAAAGAGGAAAAAGTATGTAAAATTCGTTAAAATAATCTTCTCATTGCAATACAATTAAAAAGACTGTCGTCTACAAAGGTACTTGCCAATTGGCAATGCCATTACTGCACATGAGCGTAAACTACAGTAAAAACATTGTATTTTAAGTGTTTGATGGTAGAGAATACATCCCACCTGTGAAGAAAAAAATTGTAAAAACTAAAGTAGGAAAATGTTACATATTCTCTTTCATAGGGTCAGTGGACCAAATTGTTGGTATTCGCAGGATATGCATTCTACTTTGGGAACGGCTGTACCAGCAGGATATTGTATAGGTGTTGTGAATAGTCCCAGCTGTGGTCAGTAAAAGAAGAAATGTGTTTTGTAATGCTTTCGATTACGCTTTCTGTTATTTCAGTTCATGCGCCAATGGTGTAATGCAACATTAATACAACGATATGATGCCTATTTGTCTGAAGCATCTATCGAACTGTTATGGTCGGCAATAGTGTCAATATTTTTAATTGGCGGCGCCATAGGATCATTGACTGGAGCGGGCTTGGCTAATAAATTTGGCAGGTAAATTATGAGTTTTTTTTTTTAATTAAACCACCGAATACACAGAATTCTTGTTTTCTCTTTATAGGAAAGGATGTGTTTTCATCTGTGCTGGTCTATTCTTTGTAGGAGCTTTATGCTTTTTCTTTTGTCGTATGCTAAGTTCTGTGGAGCTTTTACTTTTGGGCCGTTTCTTGGTAGGCATTGCATCGGGTTTAACTACGGGCTGTCTACCCATGTATCTTAGTGAAATAGCCTCTTTGGCCTTACGCGGCACATTGGGTGTATTTTGTGCAGTGGGCTTTTGTGCTGGAGTCGTTTTTGGTCAAATATTTAGCTTACGTTCGGTATTTGGCACAGAGTCTTATTGGCATTTAGCTTTAAGTTTCTATGTTGTACTAGTGATTTTATGTTTTGCACCCTTTTTCATCTATCCCGAAAGCCCAAAATGGCTGTACATTGTCAAGGAGGACAAAGCGGAAGCTCAGTCACAGCTAATACGTCTAAGGGGCAATGACAAGGACAGTATAAATCAGGAGCTAGAGCATATGGAAGCTGAATTAAATTTAATGGATCAAGCTACCGGCTTTATCGAAGTCCTAAAGGATTCAAAATTATTAATGCCTCTTATTATTGTATGCGTGTTTCAAGGAGGTCAACAACTGTCGGGCATTAATGCGGTAATTAAAAAATTTAAGCGAAAAAAAAAAAACTTTGCTAAAGAACAATTTTCCTTCATTTTAGATATTTTATTACTCCGTTTCAATATTTCGCAGAGCTGGCATGACGCCACAAGCTGCCGAATGGGCTAACTTAGGTGCTGGCTCTATTAATTTAGCCACATCACTGTTGGGTCCATTTCTCATGGCTAAAATTAATCGTCGGCCCTTGATGTTATTGTCCACTTTGATGTGTGCATTTTTTCTTTTCAGTTTCGCTTTGATGCTTAAATTCATAGTAAGATTGTGTTTTTTTTTTGGGGTTGCTACTATTCTAATTAAAACGCTTAAATTATTTATAGGATAGTGTCAGTTGGTTTGCTCAGGGCTGTATTGCCTGTATATTTTTGTACATTTTCTTCTTCCAGTTTGGCATTGGGCCTATACCTTATTTTATTGGTTCAGGTTGGTATTTTATAATCACGTATATGATTTAATTTCTAATTTTTAAACAAATTCTAGAACTTTTTGAAGTATCACCAAGACCGGTAGCAATGTCAATGGGCAGTTTATCTTCGTGGAGCTGTAACTTTATAATTGGCATGACATTTCCTAGCTTGCAAAATGTCTGGGGTTCATTTGTATTTCTACCATTCTCTTTTACCTGTTTAATAATGTTTCTATTAACGAAATTTTATCTGCCAGAAACTCGGGGACGTAACCCTTCTGAAGTGGGACCACTAATTTCTAAAGGCTTTAAATCTAAAGTTATGTAAATTTGTATAAAAGTTTTAATAAAAAGAAAAACAAAGAATCTTGGCCATTGTGTTGTGGTGGTCAAGGGAATTATTGAAAACGTATTAGTATTATGTATAATAATAGAATAAGAGACTTACCCAAGGCTGTTCAATTTCTCCCATATGTCTGACTAATGTTTCCATTGTTGATTTCTTAAGAGCTTTACCAATCATAACGGATTTCCGACAGGCTCTAGAGGCAAACATGGCTCTTATGCGTGATGGGCGGCACATTGTGCCTTCAGGAGCATCTTGTAGCATAAAAATCAATTCATCAATATCTTCTTTGCCAAATTCCCAATTTTTACTAAAGGGTTTACCCAGTAAACGTACTTTTTTCGTTGGGGGTGCTGGTGGAAATATTTAAAAGTTATTTTATTTTGCTTAAGGTCTTAGAAAGAACTATTTACCATTGTTATCAATTTCGAATTTGAAGCCATTCTTTTCAAATATTGCTAAATGATCGATTAAAATTAGTTCATTCACTGCGGTCAAGTTGAGAGGTTGAGCAACAGCCAACGGTTGATGTTGCAGTTGTACGGTATTTTGTAAAGTTTCAAAATTATATTTTTCATCGGTAGCATGCTGATCGACTATAAACAGATCTGTGTCAAGCTTTGCTATAATAAATCCCAAATTAAATTGTCCCAATATTTCCATTTTGGCAAAACAGTCTTTTGTGATTTCTTTTTGTAGTTCAGCTTCCGCATTTTTATTTTGGCTTGGGCTTATTTCGCTTTTGAAACGTAAACGCTCCAGTTTGGCCTTGCTTAACTGTGTCTTCTCTATATTTTCTTCTGCTTTGAGATTTAACGTTAACTCTGCCAATGTCACATGTAATTCATTACAAGTATAATTGATATACTCATCGCCAGAGTCAGCTTCATCAAGTTCAAAATTTTGTTGGGAATTGGGTGATTGGGTATAACTAAAGTCAGCTTCTGGCAATGTTTTGTTCCTTACGATTTCTGTAAATGAATTTTTCGGTTTTAATGTTGTAACATTTTTACAGTCAATACGTTCTACATATTCGCTTGAGTTCTTGGACATTAACTCATCATACTCTTTGGATTCTTTTAATATATTTTTTATGTCTACTTTACTTATATTAAGGCTGTTGTTCTTTTCATTATTTAAGGTATTTGTATTCGACAGAGATTCCTTTGTTTGTGTTTGTGTTTCTGCTTCAGATTCAGAATCGGATTCTGATTTATAATTTGCATAACAATTGTTCGAATTGTTTAGTGGTTCTTCTCTGCTAAGAAATTCTTCTATTTTTTGTAATTTTAATGTTCTTGCTGTAATTTCATCGGTACATTTTCTTTTATTTAGCTTAAGCTTTGGCGCTGGTCCTAAAGTATCGCCGGTTTTTTTCCATTGTGACAAAACTGCTCCAAATGTTTGGCTATTTGTAATGGGTACATCATCCTCAAATTCTTCTTCCTTTATCTTTAATTTATTTGTTCCCAGTGATTGCTCAGCACCGAACATGCTTAATATGGTGGTGTTTTGCATTTTAAATGTTGAGGGTATATTACCGAATGTACTCGTTAAAGCCTTTTTTATAAGAGCCAAGAGAATTTTCTCATTATTAAGCAAAAGCTGTCGTTTATCTGGTGTTAAATTAACATCCACTGATTGACGATCTGTGATGATATTGAGGTAAACAAAAGGATATTGATTGACATTGTAGCGATGATAACAATCGTTGATCACTTTAGAAATCTATAGCAAGGAAAGAGAAGTGCTAAAATGTTCATTTAGTTCAGAAAATGCTTAACAAGAATGTGCTTACATTTTTCGGATCACAGGGTCTGGAGTTTACATAGTAGTATTGCCTATCCTTTGAGGAGCGTCCACTACCGTGTGTACAACTGGATATAAAGCCTTCCAATTTGAAGTCTGTTTCATACAATTGTACGATCTGGTCTTTGGTTAAACGTAAACTGTCACCCAAATCAGCCTGAAGCTCTTCCATTAATGTTTCGACAGGAATATCTGCACCCTCACTGTCCTTTAAAGGTGATTTGATTTCTAAAACGTCATTTACCTGGCGATTACCAAATACAGCCGAAATATTCTCCAGTATATTAAGAGAACCATGTGTTTGCACAATGATAGATTTGGCTCCCTTCGCTGTTTGATTACTGCATATAATTCGTACTCCTCGAGAGACTAAACAGTAGGCTTGTAAAATTTGACACATTTTTGTAAACTCCTTTTTGATGTTACGCACAAAGTCCCTTCTTCGCACAGGTAATGTTTCAAAGAGATTTGTTAGTGTTACAGTGGTGCCAATGCTACGGGCACAAGGTTGTCTCTTTTGTATTTTGCCCTCATGATCCAGTTCAATTTTAACAGCAATGTCAGTGGACTTGTGGCGTGTTGTTATGGTCATGCTGGTCAATGCACACAGTGAACTTAAAGCCTCACCGCGAAAACCAAATGTTGCTACTGACTGCAAGTCAATAAATTCCCTTAATTTTGATGTATGATATTTGGCGGCTTAAATTTGTATTTGTGAAAATGAATATCAAATGGAAACTACATATATAATGGCGGTAAGACTAAAACTCACTCATGCCCTCAAGATTGCTTTCTTCTACGCCACTGCCATTATCGCTTACTTCTACGGCTTCCAGGCCTTGATCACGTAGCTTCACTTCCACTAAAGTGGCGCCTGCATCAATAGCGTTTTCCACCAATTCCTTGACCGCCACTGCCAAGCTAAGGACGACCTTTTAAGTAACGAAAACAGAATTATACTTGCATTTAAAAACTATCCTATGTATAGCATACCTGGCCCGAACATATTTTGTGAACAGTCTCCTTATTAATGGCTTTAATCGATTTCGATTCCTCTTTGGTTGCCTCTGGCATTAAAATTTCATCGTCTGCCATTGTTTATAAATTATTTTGTTTACAAACTATTGGCGCTTTGACATTAAATGCTTAGAGATGGTATATTTCTGATAAATTCTTTCAAATGTAGCCTTAATGTGTCATCATTCTGTTCCATTGTAAAGCAGTTCATTTAAGAAGAAGAAGAAGAGGAAATGAAATATAAACGCAAAACAGTTAACAATTTAACTTATTTGTTAAATATTTAAGAAAAACTATGTTCTTTTCTTTAAAGTGTATAAAATATTGAAAATATATAGATGTGTGCGTGTGTGTGTGTGTGTGTGAGTGGTATTATATTAAAAAAATAAAAGTGAAAAATAATTTTATCGAAGTGATAAGAAAAATATGGCGGAAGAAGCGTTCAAAGAGCGGTGAGATTTTTGTTTTGTCTTGTATGAAACTAATTTATCATTATTATGCTTCTTTTAACTTAATTAAACTGAATTGTATATCAAATAGATGAAAATTACTTATACCACGCATACGCTAGTGTCCTTGAACAGTTACATTAAGAAAATGGTTTGTAGGGAAGCTACTTAGCTTGCTCGCCGAGGCTCAAATAATGGACATTCTTGCTAAACCCAAATCGAAGTAATAGGAACCAATGTAAGCCTGAGCTGATTGAATAATTAACATGTCCGAAGATTGTAAATAAAGTAGGAAATAGTTTCCTGTATTGCAACATGATTACAACTTCTTCAGAAGCCTTATGTGGTATACCCTTTATGTCATATGACTCTCTTTTAAGCAATGGCTAAAGGGCTAGGTCGACAGAGCGAGCCATTAGGAGTTTTCTTTATTATTGGCGTTTGCAGCATATCTTTTGTGATCATATAGGTAAAGCATCTAAGCTGCACCTTCAGTCTAATCTCATATTTAAACAGAAACTAGATTCCTTTAATTCTTGTATTTCCACATCGACGCCTCCTTTCTATAGCGTTCTAAGTATACTTAGAACATTTTTAATGTTCTTGCATTTTTAAATTCTACGTTCTCTAACTTAAATATTGTCAAAATTTCGTTAAGATGCGCTCATCCATTCCAAAGTTATAGGGAAAAATCTATTTAGAATACACACATAGTCTTATGGCGCGTGAAAACTTTGAGAGCTCATAACTCAAAACACACTTTTTCGACTTAGAATGTTATAGAACGGAGGCGTCGATATATCCACTTAAATGACGAATTTTGTAACAACTTGTTTGGAAAAACATTTCAGAACGACACATCTCCTGCTTGCTGCCAATCGTAGATTAGATTGTATTAGAAATGAGCATTGATGGAAGTACTTGGACATCAATATGGAACCCTGATGGCTCCTTAGTCAATTTAGAGCTTTAAAAACAGCAAACACTTTGGCTTGAAAGACTTTGCTGTCTAGAGAGTATTTTCTTGTCCATGCCCCATACCCCTATTTGATTGGACGAATTGTATAGTAGTAGTTTGAAGTCGCCGTGGTCTAGTGGGTAGTATGTTGGCTTATTAGACGAAAGGCCCGGGTTCGAATCCCAGGTGAGACATCAAAACGCAAAATATTTCTTCGGCGACTTCATCTCAGCAGATTTCTGGCAAAGACTCTGAGAGTAAAAATTGCCATGAAAAGCTTCTCAAAAATCTATCGTTCGGAGTGGACTTTAAACTGTAGGTCCCGCCACTCATGTATAAAATTAACGCACACACCATAAGTAGTGTGAGAAGTTAGGTCGTAATCCTGACCGAAGGGTTGTAATGGCCAATTATGTATGTATGTATGTAATTGTATAGTACGGTAGTGGGTTATTATTATGAATTTTTCGTTTTCTCACTTATGGATTCTGGTATTTCTCGATCAATATGACCTTTCAAGGTCTTATATAGCTTGTTCACTGTCTCAAAAATATCAAACGCTTTGGAGCACGTCCTCTTGTCTAAGCTTCTATTATAAAAGTCATCTTGAGGCTAAATTATTGCCATATTTGTGCCGTCTAATTACATGGTTCAACAGTGCGGGATTATTATAGAATCTCCGTCTGCTGGTTTATAGATTCCGTTATTCTTTGAACAGGATAAGACTTCTAATGTTTTATGTTAAAGAACCCTAATAACAATACCGCAATTCGAGATAGGTCACCTTATTGGTTTAATAGGCAATTATTATGCATCTGAATGGAAAACCTGGTGAAAGGCAGTAACCTAGGTAGGTACTAGAGGTGTGCACAAGACATATAAAATTGCACACTATTGCATTTTTCTCAAGACCGAATATTATTTATTTATTTATTTTAAGAATTACAATACAATTACAAATTATATTATATTCATGTACGAGCTGAGTAACTTCGGAGAGTAAGATCGGAGGCTCTGGTGGGAATCGAACCCACGACCCTCACGCTAATAGTCTAGCACACTACCCACTAGACTACCAGGCCGCTCAAGGCCGAATATTGATTGTAGCTGCAAATATAAATAAGTGTGAAGCAAAAATAGAGTACAAAAAAACAACTGCACTCGTAAACCTATTGTACAACAGTATGAAAGAGAGTTGTGTGAAGAGTGCAACAAAAATATTGTACTCTTCATAGAGTCACAACATGCATTTCTTTTTTTGCTTTTGGCAACAGAACATCTTCGTCGACGCCAGCATTGCCAGTAACTTTTTTAAACTTTTTATTTCTGGGGAAAAACCTTTTTTAACAGTACTACTTTTTTACAACACTGATATTCCTATGGCAATACTGAAAATGTAGCTTCAGTAGTAAAATATGCTCTTACAACACAAAGCATAGTTCCGTTACTTCACAGGAAACGAGTGCTGTTGTATACATTAAATAAATGAGAAATACACATTTCAGTACGCTCGTAAAATCAAGAGCACCAGAAAAGAGTACACTAGAGTATTGCATTCGGTGAAGGGTAAGCTAGCAGAATGTCTTGTGCACACCTCTAGTAGGTACTTTCGATGGGCTATGGCAAATTTATATGAAAAGAATTTTTAAAGACTTTAAATGAATCTTTTAATTTTCATCTTTGGATGACACAAACAACTGTATTATGGGTTTACATGTGTATGTATTTGTTTAACCAAAGACAGCCAGTGCACTCAACAAACTGTTGACTTGCAAATTACTTGAGGTTATTGCCACAATGCCATCAACTATGCAGCAAATCCTATTCTATGTAAAGCTCCACTGTTGGGTGTAGTGGTAGTTCACATTTTATGTTGTCTTGTCACAAAATGGAGTTTCAGGTAAACCGACTACCAATGCAGGTTTCAAATTTGGAAGAAAAGATTTAAAATGTAATTTAATATTATTGGGAGTAGAATACATACCTTATGATAATTTTTAAAAATTTGTTCATAATTTTTTTCATATTAAAAGATGAAAAGAGCAGTTTTTGCCCCAAAAGTTCCGACTCTGTGCAAAAGTTGTTTACGGCCACAAACAGTGTAAATGTGCGTATGCTTTGCAGTTTTTTTTTTAGTGAAAAAGAAAGACAATAAAAAATGCATGCAAAGTCATTGGGGCCATGTCTGTAAACCGCTAAGAGCTTCTCTAAAACGTAATAAAATCATGGCAATTTGATGTGTATGGCAGATGAAAAAGGATTTTTTAGGAAATAGTTAATCACTTGAGATTTATGGGTTAAGTTTAATGCTGTCAATGACAAACCATTATAAGAGTCTGTATATCTTTATATAATTATGACACTTTCAATTTTTATTGATTTCTAAAACAAATAGAAAAATAAGGATGTTTTTGCAATAACTTTGTAAAGTTTATTCTTTCTTAATTTCCTTGTAAAATGAGCTTATTCCTACATATTTCTTGCTTCAGTGCTTTTATCTAATATCGTTTAAGACAAAAAAAAAGAAACGAAATCTTGTCTTGTTTAATAAAATCGATTGAATTTAATTTGATTTCATTTATTATTCCATTAAAGTGTTAGATTTATTGGTGTTGTTAGTGTTGTGCGTGTCACTTAATTGAAATGAAATTGTGTTTGAATCAGATACGAATGAAAATTTCCAATACAATGCCAATAAATTTACACTCAAGTACATATATGTACATAAAATAATGTAGTTAAATACTAACATATAATGATTGTGTCATTTTAAATCGATTTTTGATTTGTCATACACAGCAATGAACACTTAAAAGCAATCAAAATTTATTCCAATTACCAATATACGAGGTGTGTTTAAGTAAAGTGAAGTGGTTTTTGGTACTTACAGTTTATTTTTGATTTGTTTAGCACACTGAATAGGAAAATAAGGTGCTTTTAAAGTATGTATGTGTCTAGTGAGTGCTTTCTGCTCATTTTTTTTAATGTGCTTTTAGTCTGAGTTGCCATAGTCTAGTAGGTAGTGTGTTGCTATTTAGACTTAAAGCCTGGGTTCGTATCCCAGGTCAGGCATATAAACGACATATGAAAAAAAATATTTCTTTGGCGATTTCTTCTCAGCAGATTTCTGGGCAAAAAACGTTGAGAGTATATAAAGCTGCAAATGACAAAAGTTTCTCAAAAAAATCTGCCGTTCGGAATCGACGTATAAAATTAACGCAACCAACTTTAGTGGTGTGAGAAACTAGGCCGTAATCCTGACTAAAGGTTTGTAATGGCCAATTATGTATGTATGTATGTTCTTTTAGTCTAGTCTAGGGTAGTATCCTCAGGCTAGTATACTAGGATACTATACGTCACGACAAAATCCTTTAGACCATTAGTCTTACGTTGAGAAAACTGACTGCTACTGCATACTAGGATACACGCTTATAGGGCAGATAGATTTAAAGAGGTTTGCTCTGTAGACTTAGTGCAATGAATGTGAAGACAGCAGCCATATGTGCATTTCTTGACATTGAGGGCGCACAAATTGGTCATTAAAGAGAAGGGGTATAGACTAGTAAGGACGCCAAACGGGATCGGTTTTTAAAAATCCCGGGATTCGGATTTTGTAAATCCCGATCCCGAAAATCCCGGGATAATTCGGGATCTAAAATCCCGAAAAATCATAGGCTAAATCGCGATTTTCTCATTAATAATAAAAATATTTCGTTAACAAAATCATGTGTATTCCAATTATGTAGTTATATCAGGATTATATATATAATGGATCCATTACAACGTTTCAGTCAGGATTATTGGACCGAGTTTTCTCACCACTATTTATGTTGTCTGTATTAATTTGTATACATAAATAGTGGGACCTACAGTTTAAAAGTCGACTCCGAACGACAGATGTATGAGTAACTTTCATGGCAAATATCAGAATTATATGTCATTAAAAATAAAATTTAAAACCAGCAAGACAAAAAGTAACAAAAAAAGCGTATAAATTAACAAAATAAAAATTATCAACACAAATGCAAGATGCATTAGTTTTAAGAAAATTATTTGGATTCCAACAAAAGATTTAAGGCATCTAACATGTGATCCTGGATAGGCTTGAACGATTTATTTGTAAACATACGCTGCCGTTGTAAAACCACTTCTCGCAAGGAACATTTGTTGGTAAATAGTTCCAAGAACAGCTATCAGCTTGTAAATATTCACCTCATACCTCCCTAATCTAAATAATCTATTTCTTTGGACAGTTGAGTATCTCAAATCAGTTACCGTTTACTTCGTTTTTTATAGGGGTTTATATAATTTTATGCATTCTTCGATGCCATCAAACCATTTTTTATCCATGGGAGTAGGGTGTTCCTCATCTGAGATTGGTATTATCGAAGTCAAGGTGATATAGAACTTTTTTCAGGACTTTCTGTAGGGTCAAATACATATGGTTTTCATATGAATTCACAATCCCGAAAATCCCGAAAAATCCCGGGATAATTTTTTAAAAATCCCGGGATTCGGGATTGTGTGAATCCCGAAAATCCCGGGATTTCGAGTTTCGGGATTTACCGATTGGCATCCCTAGTATAGACCTATAATATCCAGGTGAACGGCAGATGTCCCATACACTCGATTGTCTCAAACCCATTTGGATTCGTATCTCTCCATCTTACCTTCGCCGAGTATACTTATCTTCCCATTTTACAGAAAAATTCTTATCCTATCAGCGGTGTTCTCCCTTATGCTTGTTCATTGTCTTAATTACTCACATGAACGGGTATCGAGCTCGCCCAGACAGTGTCGTACTTAAGTTAAACTCATACGAGTCGAGTGTTTGGATGTCAGATAGTACATATTACTACGTTCCGTCCTTTGTACATTCTATTCTAGTGGAATTGAGCACGCCGTTCGTAGTGTATACCCCTACTTGGAAGACAACCACCGAATTTCTTGTCGTTAGCCATTCCTAGCAACAGTTTTTGTATGCGATAAAGTTCTCTATGCCACATTCACTTATTTTCCTTCTATTGAAAAAGGTTTATTAAATGTCATTACCCTCCAAAAATAACGAATTTTCGTTGAAAATATTTTAATTTTAAATTTCCATAGTATTCCATACGTTCTGTGTGGTTTGCTTGGTTGTTTCTTGCGTTGTATCACCATAGATGAGTATCATAAGCTCTAGCTCAACATATCTAATTAATGAGATTGTTGTTAATTGTAGTCATGTTAAGAGATTTAAATGTAAGACAAGTACTCATTAATATTCATGAACTTCAAAATTTAACATTTTAATAAAATTTTGTACGAAAAACATACCCAAAAGCACAAAAAGAAAAAGAGAAATAAAATTCAATTCCCATAATAAAGTTTTTTTCAAACATGGCAGCAGAATATGATGCAATTAAAAAAGTTTAAAGCAAATGTCTCTGCACAAAAACTTGAGCTCATGTTTATGTACAGACACAGTAATATGTATTTAGTAACTCACACACATACTTCTACACATTCATACTTAGGAAATTATAGACCGACCTGCATTAAAATGTTATTTTGAAAATATTCTCACACACACACATTAAAATATACGTACAATACATGGCTGTGTTGTGTTGTGTTGCTTTGTGTGCATGTGTGTGTCGCTATGTTTAACTGGTTTTAATGACAGTTTATATGTGTGCTGTGCCTGCCTGTGATTCTCACACAAACTCAAACAAATACTTGTAAAATAAAGTGCCCCTATTTAACATACACACACGCAGTAGTGATGATGATGATGGTATCAACAAAACCAGACTGTTTTTAAACATTTATAATGACTTTATAACTGCAGCAACAGCAACAGCAGCAGCAGCCATATTTTGTGTAGAGGAAGTTAAGAAGAAAATACACGTCAAATTAAATCGGAAACGGATGCTTTAAAAGCAAAACTTATCACACACTTGCACAACATCACATGTTTGAATGTTTAAAGTTTGATAATTTGTTTTTACTTTCAGTATTTTGGATTTTTTTCTTATTTTTTTTTTATTGTTTTTTAATTCATTTGATTGTGTAAGTGTACATGTATGTAGTATATGTATCAGCCAGAAGATTAATTTCAACAAAACCTTTCTCTAAAATACATGTATTGTTGTTGTTGTTGTGGCTGTTATAATGTGAAAAAGGGAAAATCATTTGTAAACTTATGTTCATGTTTAAAAATATTTTATTTTCTTATCAATACATGTACAGAGAGAGATAGATGTCTTGTATTGATTAATAAATATTTGTGCAATATTGTTTGCCAATATACTATGTATGTATTCCAATTATGTTTGTATATCAGAATTATATACATACATATACATATATAATTGGTCATTAAAACCCTTCAGTCAGGATTATTGACCTAGTTTCTCACACTACTTATGTTGTGTGTGTTAATTTTTGTATATAAGTGGTGGGACCTACAGTTTGAAGTCGACTCCGAACGACAGGTTTTTGAGAAACTTTTCATGGCAAATATCAGAATTATATGTCATTAAAAATAAAATTTTAAAACAGCAAGACAAAAAGTAAAAAAAAAACGTAAATTAATAAAAATAAAAATTATTCTTACATATGCAAATGCAGTAGTTTTAAGAAAATTATTTGGATTCCAACGAAAAGATTAAAGCATCTAGCATGCGATCTGATAGGCTTGAACGAATTTTGTCGTCAACATACGCTTTCGTTGAAAAACACTTCTCGCAATCAACATTTGTTGGTAAAATAGTTCCAAGATAGCTGTATGGAGCTTGTAAATATTCACCTCTACTACCTCCTGATCTAAATAAATCTATTTGTTTGGACAGTTGAGTATCTAAATCAGTTACGCTATTAATTCGTTTTATAGAGCTTTTGCATTCTTCGATGGCATCAAATAACTTTTTATCAATGGAAGTGGGGTTTTCCTCATCTGAGAATCTACTATCGAAGTCAAGTGATATAGAATTTTTTTTTTCAGGACCAAAATACATATGAAATCACAATCCCGAAAATCCCGAAAATCCCGGGACAAGTTTTTAAAAATCCCGGGATTCGGGATTGTGTGAATCCCGGAAATCCCGGGATTTCGAATTTCGGGATTTCCCGATTGGCATCCCTAGTATGTATGTAAGTATGTATGTACGTCTATGGATTGTATATTTATTACACTACTATTAAACAACAATAACAACAACAACAACAATATACAATTTGTAAATATTTTATTGAAAACTGTCAGCATCGTATCATTAATCAAAATGTTGTATTGAATAACGTACGTACATATTTATTCAGGGTTACATACTTGGCAAATGCCGGGAAATATATTAGAATGCAACCTATTCTTGGTGTTTAAATTATTCTTAAATAGTTTAAGTTTATTTGAAATGATTGCATCATTAAAGGTTTTCTGCTATTTTTATGCAGAAGTTGTGGCTGCTGTGCTTGTGATCTAGACAGTGTTCGTTTGTTTTTTTTAGGTGGTGGAGGTGGAAATTTTGCAGGGATCCATGTTGTCATAGGGTTATTCGTATACCTACCGAACGAAGTAGCACCGAACTGGTTTACTTAATTGCAGTCTTCCTGATTGTGATGCTCCTAGTTCCTTTCGTATAACCTTCCTGATATCTATAAACCCTTTGGAAAGGTGTGTCCTAACTACATCTCAAACCTTGTTTGCGCCTCATCTAATATGTGACATACGAAAATTAATTGTTTACGTATTCTTCCTGGTCTGGGTAGGCTATATACCTAAGCGATTCATCGTATTTGAATGTATAAGTCATCACGTTCCTTTAGCCATCATGTTTAATTAAAAACTGTGTCTGGTGATAGGCGATTTTACCATATTTACGGTTTAGTCATCTTTTGATTTATATTAATTTCAACAGTAGGTGCCGTAGTCTAGTAGGTAGTTAGGTTAGGTTAGGTTAGGTTAGGTTAGATGACGTGTACTTGTCAATTCTGACAAGTACAGTACTCGGTGATCGAATTGACCCATTGTTCTACGTCCTAGCTTCTCACACCACTTATGCTGTGTGCATTAATTTTATACATGAGTGGCGGGACCTACAGTTTAAAGTCGACTCCGAACGACACATTTTTTGAGAAGCATTCCATGGCAATTTTTTACTCTCAGAGTTTTTGCCAGAAATCTGCTGAGAAGAAGTCACCGAAAAATTATCTTCAAATTTTCGTTTTGATGTCTGACCTGGGATTCGAATTCGGGCCTTTCGTCTAATAAGCCAACACACTACCTACTAGACCACGGCGACCTCCGGTAGTTAGGAAAATATGAAAATATTTATTCAGGCGAGTTCCTTTCAACAGCTTTCTGGCAAAAACTCTGAGGGTAAATAAAATTGCCAGGAAAAGCTTCTCAAAAATCTGTTGTTCGGAGGCGACTTTAAATTGTAGGTGCCGCCACTCATGTATAAAATTAATGCACACAACATAGGGTAGTGTGAGAAGCTATGTCGTAATCCTGACTGAAGGGTTGTAATGACCAATTATGTATGCATGTATGTATGCTCTCCAGTATAGTAGGCTAAAACGTCACCTACTAGACTTTGCTTTGTATCAGATTCACTGTATAAAGTGTTATCAGCTAAAGAGCTGATTGATTAGATTGAACAGTTGCGTGCATGATCTCTCTGAATGGCATCATTGAAACCAGATTTATACTAAACCAGATCATGCTACCTTTGGTTTGCATAGCATTATTGATTTAATCTATTCCATGATACCCGTAACATCTTAAAGTTTTAAAGTTCTACACAATTTTCCCTTTTTCTTGGTAGGTTTTTACGATTGACAGTTTTGAAATAAAATAAACTAAAGACATGGAATTTTATCCTTTGTTTTATAAAGGGATGTTGGTGGTTTAGCTTCTAAAGAATTTCACGCCTTAATGACAAATGACAACATCAACATTTTACGAAATTAACGTAACGTGACAAATAGACTTGAGTTTTTCAACTTTTGCCAGTTACTAAACACAAGTCAAAGTCAAGCAAGCAAAACATCAAAGTTTTAAAGGGTTTTGTTGTCTTATTGATTTATAAATTTAAACCTTTTTTTTTTTTTTTTGCTTTTTTTCGGTTTTAAACAGGCAGAGGGAAGCAAAAATTGATTTGGTTGATTGACTTGCACTCTAAATGTTAAATTAAACATTCAAGTCGCTTTTGTTTTGATGATTTCAAGCGAAAAGGTTTCTTTCTTTTCTCGCTTATTTGTCTACCGAAAAGAAAAATTAAATTCCCAAATGCGAAATGTGGTGTTTAGAATTTACAGTCGAACTTCTATAAATTGAATCACCATTATCCAGAAAAAAAACTTTAACTTATAGAAACTTCAAGTTAAAGAAGTAAAACTTGCTAGAATTTCTCTTCAAGATGCTGTTGCTGTTCTTCAACTTGTAGAAAATTCAAGTAATAGAGTTCAAATTATAGAAGTTCTACAGTAATTCAAAATCCTTAGTTTTCTATGTGAATTTCTGAGTGTGGCAAATAAATTGTGATTAAATTTTTTTAATTTAAATCTACCTTAAGGCGATAAATTAACCAAATTAATACATTTTTTAACAATTTCAACTTGTAAACTGTTTTTAAAGTCATTTACTCATATATGAAGTATTTTTTCCTTTCCTGTTTATGCTCTCCCTGTTATATTTTGCCAGGCAAACCAGATTATATTTTTCCTTCTTCTTTAGTTTTGTCTTTACACCCTGTATTTATAATTAATGATTAAAGCATACATGTGTGTAAGCGTATACACTTCATTTAGATGGGAAATATGTTAACAAGAACAGAGAGAGAGAGAGCGGAAGAGAATTTCAGATTATAACGTTGAGTATGTGTGTATAAGTAGTAAATTAAAGGAGATGCATTTACTGTTGTAAGTTTATGCAATTTTTGTCTGTGTGTAGCTGTAGACTGTGAATTTACACTTGAAAAAATAATTTACAAAAGCATTCAGAGATATTCATATGAAAAAGTAAGGAAAGGCCTTTAGGGAATTCTTTTTTTCTCCTGTTAATTTATTGTATTGACTGTATTCGTTGAAGAAATGAATATGATGTCGCCGTAAAATTTATGGTAAAAAGTTTTATAGGAAAATGCCTAAAAACATTTGATTTTTCTAAGTGTATTACACAACATTCATAAACTTAGAAATATTGTTGAATTCATAATATATCCTGCTTCCTTACTTTCTTATACACTTACATATTCACACAAACAAATCCTTAAAGTATTTATACTTTAGAAAAACTTTAAACTCAACATTTTGTCTGTCCTTATTGAAGGCGAAATGCATTTTGGCACTCTCTAAAGAAAGTTTCTTATTAAATTTTCATTAACACCTCCATTTCCTTTGTAAAGGTTAAAGGTAAACGTTATCTATCTTATACTCTGTACAAGTTTAAACACATAAACATAGCTTTTATGAATGCAACGTGTTATATGTAAGCGGGAAAAAATGTAATCTAAACGAGTTAGTGTCAGAGTAAGTAATCGTTTTGTGTATGGAAATGTGCATGAAATGAATGTAAATATATAAACCTAGTAATACAGCGGCACAAGGGATTACAACAGCTTCGTTTTATTACAGATCATATAAAAGTGTCAGAAAGAAAGACATGAACGGTTTAACGTTTTCTTCTGAGTAATATAGGAAATTTCTTAAAAGCTTACCAAAAAAGAAACTTTAGTCAGACAGGCGATATTCTTGAGAGTGGCTGATACCTACTCTGAACTCTGGTTATACTCAAAAAGGCAATCCTCTGTATCTTATTCATTCTTCAGTAAAAGCTTTTCATCCAATGAATGACTTTAGCCCATGGGGTTTTTGTCAGTCATTTTTCAGGACCCATAGAGGCCAGCCATTATTCAATTTTTAGTCGCCTGACTCGCGTACTGATCTCCAACGTAATAAGATTGTAAAATAAGGCATATTTTCCTTTTACTGGTATGTCATTTATACCTGACACTTGCTGTAACAATTCTGTTAAGGAATTTTTGTGTTTTCCTTTGTTACAGACAATCATTCTATCTTTATAACGCTATCTAGTGTATAATTTACCAAGTGATTGACCGTTCTACTCTCATACAAATGTTTTATTCATAATCTAAGGAATATATGTACATACATGTATGTATACGTATGTATGTATGGTTCTATACATTTTCAAACGAGTCCTTATTTACATGCATGCCTGATGCATATTTTAACAGCTCACTATGAGAATAGATTTACATATGCATACAGTATACGTTAAAAGTATGACCTGATAGCAGCTCAATTTTATATGCCAGCCATGCAAAAGACTTTTATGATGTTTCTTTTTACCTTGTTTCATTTGTAAAAAATGGATAAGCGTTGTAAAAGCCTTAGTGTGTTTCAGTGTATTGTATTGTAGTTTTAATACCTTTTGATTGGATTTTGTAATCTTTCCCAAAAAAAGAAAAAAAAAAACAAACAGAAACGAATTCATTGCTATAAAACAGTCCAATGTAACCCTGTAAACAATTTTGTTGTTGTTGTAGTTCTTTGATTTCCTTGCCTTATTCTGCAGAATTTTAATTCACTGGGTTTTTTGTTACAACATCCATATTTTATTTCCTTATTTACATATCCACACATACATGTAAACAATACTATACTACTCCAGGGATGGGAAATTGGTCTTAACAAATTGTACTAACATTCACAAAAAATTGTACTTTTTTCAGACCGATTGTACTAAATTCACTATTTTAAACTTTTTTTCGTTATGAATTAATAAAAATATAAATGAGAATTCATTTCATTGTGTGTAGTATTAATGTAAAAATACAGAAATAACAGTAAATTTTTAAAATTTTAGCGCAGTTTTGACTTCAGTATAAAAATTAAGGTTTTTAATGTTTGCAAAATTATAGCACCAGTCTCATTTTTATTTAATATGAATCTTCATTTACCAAAAATATTTATACTTAAAACTTAGTAAACCTCCTTATTAAAGTAAATAATCGTTCTTAGATTATTTAATATTTTTCCGTCTATTTTCACCCACTCTTCGATTATTTTTAATTTCAAATTTTCAGCACTGGTAAATTGTCTGTTATTTTGAATATAATCTTCGGACAAGAATGGGGAATTCGTTTGGGAAAACGTTTTCAATAATATTCATATCAGGAGAGCAAACTGGCCGCGATAGAACTTCAATAGATTGTTTACGGAACCATTCCATCCTCTATATGCTGACCTGAATTCTGGCATTGTCCTGTTGTAAAATATATTTTTTTTATTATTTTCTCTCAAGAAAGGCAGCAAACTACAGCTAAGAACAGTAATGTACTCTGTACTACTCATTCGCGTAGATGGAAACTGAAATTCGAGGCAACCACTTAAAGAAATAACCCCCAGCAATAAACTATCTCCCCAAAATTTGAATTTCTAAGGTCACGACAGTAGTACCGAAAGCCATCTGGTCTATCTAAGTTCCACTTTTTTTCATCAGAGAATATGACCTGAAGACAATTCTTTGTTTTTTATTATTGAAATGCTGGTGGTGTTATAATTATGAAAAGCACTTTATAATAGGTAAACTTAACAACTTACTTTAATACTTAACTATAAAGGAATAAAAAAGTTTATGAGATCTAAATTTTAAATCAAAATTGTAGCAACACTAATTAAATGACTTCAATAAATCCCTTGTTTGGATTAAATTAGAGACAGTCAAAGGGAACAGTCCATTTGTCCCTTTGTTTTTATTAAATTTTGGTATGAAAATATCCTTCCTACATTTGCAGATGAATTTGGAACGGATAATATTCCATATATGAAATGAAAAAAAAAAGTATACACTGATGAGACAGAATATTTGAGGGATGTAATAAAGTAGAGAACATTTTTCAATAGTGCTAAATAAGTCATTGAGGTGCTATGGTGTTTTTGACTTCCAAATAGTGCTAATAAAAGTACAATTGTATCAACTTTTCCATCCCTGTACTACTCACTTATACATTCTTTCGTACTCTCAGGTATTCATTTATTATACTTTTCTCTCTGTCACACACCAACACAAGAACACATCTCGGCAGACACTCATTCAATGTCTTGTGTTGTTTAAAATTATTTTAAAGTCATTTTGTTATTGTTTTTGTTTTAATGTTATCGTTTGTTATCGTTTGTTGTTTTCGTTCGGTGTTTCAATTTCATTGCAATGCAAATGAATTTTGTGGCGTATTGTTAAAACAATATTTACCTATGAATGTATAACAATATTCAATAAGTACCGTTACTTTTTGAGAGTGAAAGACACGAGAGATATCTAGAATCAAATAGATAGAGACTGCAATTCACTAAAGTTTGTAAAAAAGGAAAGTTTACGAAAAGTTTACTTTTAAAAGTTTCTTGGTTTAAAGGAAGAAATGGGTTGAGTTTACAGAATTTCTTTCATTCTTTCAGTTTGTTTTTGCTCATGGCAATGAAAAATACTCAAAAGAACAGAAAAATAAAATTCGTCAAAGTAAAGTTTCTTTGAAAAAAATATTCTATGAAAATTAGTTTAAAATAAAGCTGCCGGTTCTGAAAAATGTCTAACGATTATTAACAAGCCAATCTTTGATTACATACATACATACTGGACCATGTACACCCTTCAGTCGATAGACTAGCTTTCCACCACTTATGTTGTGGCGAATTTTATCAAGAGTGGCGGGACCTACAGTAAAATGAACGAAATCTGAACTTTTCATGATTTTTACCCTTTTTGTCTCTGAGGAAAAAGTATTTTTCTTTTATTTACATAATAAGGCCGCAAATTTTTGACAGCCAAATCCAACAGGCAAATTTGAATAATATTTTGAGTCGCACTAATTACGCACTGCTATTTTTGAAAAGCCCCCAAAACCAAATATCCCAGAACCGACTAAAATTAGATAGACTAAGACTGTTATATACTATAATAACAAAATATTTATATGTCTACAACAGCATTTGCAATGGCCTACTGATAGGATAAACTGTCCGACATTTGAAATTGGTGAAGCTTACTAGGATCCTCAACAAATCATCCCTACCTAGTTTTTTAAAGATCCATTACTTTCCTGTAGCAAATTGAGTCTGGGCAACAATATCTGGGAAATTCTGCAGTTTCATCTATAAGGCCATGAACCATTCTCTCCTGTTCTAATCATCTGATCGATTGGCTCAAAGAAATGTCTATTACAGCATCATGACCCTACATTTTTAGCAGCTTGGCTAATATTCTCAACCTTATTGAAGAATATAAAAATGATTTGTAAATATTTTATGCCAAGTTTGCCAGAGAAACATGAAAAACAAAATATATTACGCTCGAACAACCTGTCAGAGTCTCAAACTTTAATTAAATTGTTTTCATCTAAATAAACATGGCGCAAAACATGTATGAATAGTATGTACATGTGTGTGTATCCATGTCGTAGAAGTTTTCTTTTTTAGATGCCTCTTCCTAAATGTCAAATTAAATACTCGCTTGCTAGACACATAAAGACTTGAGGAAGAAAATGTAAACTAACAGAGACGAAATGAATACAGAAATTTAGTTTAGTTTTTAGGGTGTTTTAAATTCGTTACTTAACGGTTTGCATGGCTATATATAGGGCCTATTAATTTGTATTTGTTTGTGTTGTTAACTTTATTATGCCACACATGTTATCTGTCTTTAGGCTTTAAGAATAATTATCTTCATATGGTTTTATTAAAACAAAATCAAATAAAACATAACGAAAGGCCAAATAAAATTAAAATAATAAATTCAGAATAACGGTATTTTATATATATATGTATGTGTGTGTGTGTGTTTGCTTATCAACTACAGAAATGATGTTACTTTTCTACAGTATTTCAGGCACACAGGCATCAAGTTATTCATACAACAACCGCACGTGTTGTTTACTTTGTTTTTACAAAAATGTATCCGACATTGTTGATTTATAGTGGCAGCCAAGAGTAGATGTTTAAATAATGTTTTCTTTTTTAGAATATAAATGGTAACCTTTATAATTAAAAAAAACTCATTGTTTGATTAAGTTTCTTGGTTTAGGACTTAAATTACATTTCAATTCAAAATTTGTAAATATTTTGTTCCCTTTAAAGTAGTCTCTCTTCCTTTTCCAATACTCAAAACCATTCTTTATCACCTGCTTCATACCAAAATGCCATTCTTTCATGGTTCTTTCAATATATCATTTCTATTGGTTCCGAAGTAGATCTATTACAACTAACTTTCATGCTTGATCGACGCTCCTAATCAAACGGAATCCTGACCCAACTGCCGTTGGCAGATATTTGCTACAGTGACATCATTAAATGTGAGAATAGAACTGAACTGAAGTCGCCATGGTCTAGTGGGTAGTGTGTTGGCTTATTAGACAAAAGGCCCCGGTTCGAATCCCAGGTCAGACATCAAAACGAAAAAAATATTTCTTCGGCGACTTCCTCTCAGCAGATTTCTGGCAAAGACGCTGAGAGTAAAAATTGCCATGAAAAGCTTCTCAAAAATCTGTCGTTCGGAGTCGACTTAAAACTGTAGGTCCCGCCACTCATGTATAAAATTAATGCACACAACATAAGTAGTGTGAGAAGCTAGTGCGTAATCCTGACTGGAGGATTGTAATGGCCAATTATGTATTATGTATATAGAACTGAACTGAGTGCTTATGTTATAGAACCAATATCTGGATTATGCTTTCATATGTCTAACCGTGTAATAGAGGCTTTCAGACGGAGTTACATATGTACGTATGTGCGATTAGGTAATATTGAAGCTGGGACAGTGCAAATTCAAAGTTTTTGCCAGAAGACTGCTGACCGTAAGTCGCCGAATGAAATATTTACGAGATTAAGGCGACTAAGGGACTCTATTGAGTTTGAATAAGAGTGAAGAATAAAATATTGTTACTGGGTACTCAACTTTACAGATCTGTGTGATCCGCATAAGTCCTGCGAATAGCAGCGAATGTAGAGCATGGTGGTACACTTTCTATATTATCGCCCATTTTTTTTGGAAACATTATTTATCTAAGAAAAGTGAGTTGGAAGAAATTAAGCAAATACATGTACGACATAGATTTCATTTTCATTTAATGGAGACCGATCGAGGTGCCTGGCAGTAAGGCACGAAACTGTCCGTTTGAATGATGATTTCTCTTTTCAAAGTTCTCTTCAGATTTATAAACAGGGAAACGTCTTGAAAACAAAAAGTTACCGTACCACACGTTGTATAAAAAGCAAAATTTTTGAATTTTAGAAATTATTTCTTCGCCGTTTTTGTTTCTAGAATGATAGAAAATCAAATGGACTTGGAGGGCGGTTTAAATGTGATTAAATATTCCACAAACTGAATATGAAAATTTTATTTTATTTTTATCTAACAATTACAAAAATAAAAACAAAGTGCATTGAAGGAGGAATAAATAAAAGTGGGAATGGAAGAAAAAGTAAAAGAAAACAAATATTAAATAAACTTTTGCTAATAGAAGAAGATAGAGAAACATTTTCTGTTTGCTTTTTTTTGTGCTTATTGCCCAGTTTGTTGCTTATTGTGGTCGTTTCGAACATGGCTTCTTTTACAAAAAGTTATAAAAAACACAACAACAACATTAATTAAAAGCAATAATAATAATAATAAAACAACAACAATAACAAATCATCGTAGTCATAGTATGCAAAATAGCAAGAGGACAGAGAAAGTTTTTAAAAGAATTTTTGGTTGATGAAGTCTTCTTGTCTTGTTGGCATTGGTTTATTGGCACGTAAAGCACAATGGGTCTGATGGTAACAAAAAAGAAAAAATTAAAATCTTTACATATACAGAAGTTATATTGCAAGGGAAAAGACCTACTGAGACTTGGTGTTGCTCTATCTTTTTTGCTTATTTGGCTGCCACAACAAGTGTTAATCCAGTGCCATTGTGCAATATCATTTGTGCTAAAATGCTTTTATAGTCATAAAAATGCCAAAAGTCAATTACATTTAAAAAGATGCTGAAAAGAAAACCAAAAATATTTTCATAATAGAGAGAGAGAGAGAGAGGGAGAGAGAGATAGATAGAAGGAGATGGAAAGAGGACAGAGGGAAAGAATTTAAATCAAATCATAAATTACCAACATTAGTTTAATATTTAAACAAATTTCAAAATACTAAATAATACGCAAATGATTGTATGAAAATGGTTAAAGTGGATTTATTTGTAACGTCTTCACAGCATCTAAGGATTCCGAAATGAAGGCAATACATTTTACAAGACACTACAACTGAGAAGAGGCTAATAAAGGATGAACTCAATTAAGATCCTTTAATTATTTTGAAAAATAAAAAAGTACTGGCATTTTATTTTTCTTTATTGTTCTGTTTAAGAATTCCAGAAGAAGACAGATCGTGCTCTAAAGTCCCTGGGGATATACACCAATGACTGGAAGCCATATGCCAAAACAAAGGATCTCTAGGTGGAATTTAAGTGGATTAAATGGATCCTTAATACCAGAGTATTCCCCAAGTGTATACTTTTCCATTTAAATAGCCCCACTGATTTGAAGCCCCTTTCGAACGTCATATAATGTTAGAACTTTGAAGTTTTCCCACAAATATTGCCGCTATGTGAATCGCTTAGAGTGTCTCTTTTGCCAAGTTTAGGCTTGGATAGAGGAGCTGCTTAACCTTTGGGTTGTGCTGGCCGAATCTTAACTTATTTTCTGACTGAACATTTACTATGTCGTCTTAGCCCTTACGGAATACTGCCTAATAGGCAGTTATACTCGTTAGCTAGGCGTTCTCTCGTGCGGTGTTAGTAACATTTACTAATCGGAAACGAAAACAGAGATGGACTGAGATGGGATTGCAAGATATTAACTGGTTATAACGGTGTTTGACGATACCTTATGCAGTATCTGTAGCAGTTGCAAATTGGAGGAGGAGTTAGAAGCGGTCTGTGATGTAACTGTCTGAAGTTGCATTGCAGGACATTGGTTGGTTTGAGCCAAACAAGTCTTCTTAATCGTATTGCTGTAATCGAATAGAAAATAATAAATTATGATAGCACAATGAGTCTTATTAATTGACCCAAGTAGCAGTCTCTCGTAGTTACTTGTCGTGACGTCAGATAAACTAACCTTACATAACCAACATGTATTGGGTTGCATTTACATTAAGGATGTGCCATGATGTAGTGGTTCAAGGGGTTAAAGGCCATAAAAGTATCAGACTTCATTAAAATGTGAATAAACATTTAAAATAAGAGATCATTTAAATTAAGAGATTTTCCATAAAATTTTTCATTTTCCTGGGAACCTTCATTTGCAAATTTGTTTTCATTTATAAAATTCAAAATTGCATTACAACAACAATAATAAAAAGTACAAATTGTTGCCATATTTTAGATATTTTAAATAGAAAACTTGTCCTTAAAGAAGAACATACTCATACTTTATAAACCTTGTTTCCCTCTATCTTAACATTTTTGTGTGTAATTATTTTGGTTTTTTTTTTGTATAATTTTTGAAAAGAAAATAAAAAAATCAAGAAAAAACTTTCCTTTTAAGTACAAAACAAAAAAAGAAATAATAAAACGAAAAAGCAACAGAAAGAGAAAGAAAAATGTGTCTGTGATTGTTTAATGACTTAAATTTTACTTTAGTCGTGACCTAATTGAAGGCAACATACAGGAAGGCGGCGGGCTTTGGATTGGGTAACAAAATATGTTAAAAAAATGAATGAAAAGTGAGTGGAAACTTAAGTTTTCTTTTTTTTTGTTTTTTGTTAAGAAGATAATAAAGTTTTGTTTTTTACTATCGATAAAAACGAAAACCGCTTAATAAAAGATTTTCAACGGAATTGGCAAATTTCCGTTTTTCATTAAAGTGAAGTGCTATCGTCTGGAAAGCTTTCGAATAAATACTTGTAGGATATTTAAAATTAATTTAAAAACAAAAGAATTAAAGGAAACATAATTAAATCCAATTTGAATTTCGATTTGAATTCACTCAGAAATTTAGTTTTTTTAAACTTTTGAATTCATTTTAAAATTTTTAAAATAATTTCAAAATTTTGTAACATTCTTCGCTTTAAAGTATCTTTACAGTAATCCTAAGTTCGTTACTACCGTTAATGTCTCATATACAGCGTTACCGCTGGAAATTTTTTAGAAGTCGCACAAAAAGTGTATTTTGGCAGTAAAAAGGGGAAACATTTTTAAAAGAAAATGTCTATAGTCTAGTCTAGTGTACAATCTAGTCTCTAGTCTAGTCTACAGTCTAGTCTCTAGTCTATTCTACAGTCTAGTCTCTAATCTAGTCTATAGTGTAGCCTCTAGTCTAGTTTATAGCGTAGCCTCTAGTCTAGTGTATAGTCTAGTGTATAGTCTAGTCTCTAGTCTAGTCTATAGTCTAGCCTGTAGTCTAGTCTATAGTCTAGTCTATAGTCTAGTCTCTAGTCTAGTCTCTAGTCTAGTCTCTAGTCTAGTCTATAGTCTAGCTTATAGTCTAGTATATCGTCTAGTCTCTAGTCTAGTCTCTAGTCTAGTCTCTAGTCTAGTCTAGTCTTATAGTCTAGTATATAGTCTAGTCTGTAGTCTAGTCTTTAGTCTAGTCTGTAGTCTAGTCTATAGTCTAGTATATAATCTAGCATATAGTCTGGTCTATAGTCTAGTCTGTAGTCTAGTCTATAGTCTAGTCTATAGTCTAGTCTCTAGTCTAGTCTGTAGTCTAGTCTATAGTCTAGTCTATAGTCTAGTCTCTAGTCTAGTCTCTAGTCTAGTCTCTAGTCTAGTCTATAGTCTAGCTTATAGTCTAGTATATAGTCTAGTCTGTAGTCTAGTCTGTAGTCTAGTCTGTAGTCTAGTCTGTAGTCTAGTCTGTAGTCTAGTCTGTAGTCTAGTCTATAGTCTAGTATATAATCTAGCATATATTCTGGTCTATAGTCTAGTCTGTAGTCTAGTTTATAGTCTAGTCTATAGTCTAGAAAAAATGCTTTTTAAAAAAAGGGGAAAAAAGGGTCAAAAATCTTGACAAGTGTCAGATTTAGTTCATTTTAGTAAGGGGACATAAAAAGTGGCGAGGTCGCTGAAAAAGTGTCAAATTGCGACTTTAGTCGCTCAACGGTAACGCTGCTCATATACTGTACGTGACAAATCATTGGTTTCAATCATTAAATATATACTCTAAGGATGATTGGCCATTACAACTCTTTAGTTAGGAATACAACCTACTTTCTCACACCACCTAACATATTCTGTGTGTTAATTTTTATCCTTAAATGGCTGCTAAGAGATTTGTGGTACTTAATTAGGTTGGGTGACGAACCTCTCCTTGAAAGATAATGTCCAACTTAGATCAGTCTTTAGGCGCACTGTTTTCTGAATGATCGTACTTGGCGGAAATGGTTAAAGATTTTTTTCGTACACTTTGCGAGATCCAATAACACTTTTACAACGAAGACTGATATACAACTGCTCTTATATCACGATATGTGATTACCCTTCGTAATCGTGCGCCCCTTGCTTATTTTGACGCTTTCGTCTGTCCCTGTGCGCAGATAGGCATGCGATCGTTGACAGTTTTGAAACGATTGCTGCTGGTTCTTCTGCTCTGCTTTGCCGATCGTGTTGCTGCTGCTGCTGTTCGTATGCTGGTCCAAATTGCCCCCTCTCCCTTGCTGTTATATCCTCGTCATCCCCGTCATTGCCGCCTTGCCGTCACCGCCGCTGCCAAGCCTGCTGCGTTGTTGTGTGTTTTCTTGTCTCGTTTGTTTTGTCCACTCTTGGTGCCACACCATGTGGCCAAAGCTTCGTACGTGAGGGCGCTATTCGATGTCAGTACTGAAAGTGTCGTTCTTTATATTGATGTATGTTTATTGTGTTGCTGTGGGTCACCAGTCCTGAACTGTTTGGAGTTCAACTGGTAGTAATCGATTTGATTACGAGGTCTGACCAGAGAGTTAATTCTGGTACCACGGGCAGCATCGTGGTGGCTGTGGTTTGGCATTTTTCAACCGGGTGCCGTGACCCAAAGATCGGAAGGATCCTTACCAAGGGGGAAATCATGTCCAAATACATGGCTTCGAATTGGTACTCAGGTGTAACAGTCTGTTACATTTGTAAAACACATCGGCGTTGCTTTTATATCAATTTACTCTTTAACACATGCTTCCGTTTTCAATTAATTAAAGGGGATCTTATCATTACTTTTCAAAGTTTTAATTTTAAAATACACCGGAGAGGCGAGGTACGATATTTTAAAGTTTTGTTCTTCCCTTTCTTTGCATTTATATTTTAAGGAAATAACAACTTAAGTTCCTGACTGTATTTAAAGAACAGAAAAGTAGAGAGAAGAGGCAAATCAAAATAAATGAGCATAAAAAAAACAAATACAGCAGTTGCGTTGCGTTGATATTAAAATATAAACACTTGAGCACGTTTGAATGAGTCTGAATATAAGAGATGTTGAAATGGAAAAGTTTATTTCTCTGTTTGTTTATTTTTCTTTCTTTTTTTTATTGCAGTAAATGAGAGTAAAGAGAGAGAGAGAGAGTGAGAAAAAAGAGTGATTAAATATTAAATTTACGTTACGTTTTTTAATGAATTAATTTCTTTCTATAGTAAGGAGTGAGAAGGAATTAATTTGGGGGTATGGCGGTCGCATCAAAAAGTAGAATACTCTGATATTTAAAGTTAAAAGCTGCCAGAACGAAATGTAAAATAAATTTTAGAGGCCAAAAGAAAGATGGAGAAGTTTACAAAAGTGTTTCTTTAAAATTAAATTCGGTTTAAAGCTGGAGGTTCACACCACGCATTCTACGCGTTTTCGCATTCTAAGCGGTTGTCAAAAAAGTAGAATTAATATATTTATTTGGTGCAAGTTACACGCACAAAAGCGTAGGATGCCTTGACGCATAGAACGCGAAAAGTAGATCTATTTTCTACTTTTGTAAACATCACAAGCGGCGCGCGTACCAAACAGCTGATTTTGACAAGTTGTTTTGTCTTAGTTTGTTTTAACTTTAGGAAAGTTTCGGCAAAAAACCGGACACATCTTGTTCTAAGTACAAAGGACACACCCAAAATCGTTTTCTGTTCTTTTGGAACTTATTGTGCACACTTGTGACACAAAATATTATACTCATAAACTCAATTAAATTTAATTAAAATTAATTCATTTTTTATGTTGTTAACAGCTAATCAAAACAAACATTGGCGCGTAAAAAGCGTTGCATGTAACTTAAGGCGTAGAATGCGAAGAAGGTATGAAATGCTCGCAACGCTTTGACTCGAAAACGCGTGGTGTGGACCTATAGCTTAATGGACGAAGAGACGCTGTTGCGTATTCTATGTTGCAAATTCAAGGGGAAATAATTAGCAAAACAATACCGCATTCCTAAAATTGAAGACACAATATTCTATTTTTGCATTCCCCTTTGGTATCTGAGTATTATTAGATTCTCGTTTATATTCCGTTTGAACGTGGTCTTGATAGGAGATTTTATTCCAGAATTTCAAACATGAAAGCTTATCTTAAGATTCTAAACTATAAAATAAGATAAACTGTGCTTAGGATAACTCTCTACCTAATTGACTACTGTAGTGTGTTCTAGGTCAGTATTAATGACCTTTGATCATGCTTCGAAACTGATTCTAAGCAAGGTATCAGTGATTTCTACCATAACTATCTTGTATAACAGCTAAACAGGAATTAAATTCTACGCATGTTTGGTATTTTTAAGGCAAAACTATGTTTATAAGGAATTAAAACCAATTTTTCGCAGACAGAACAGTTACATGTGAATGTTGAGTTGCAGATTGCTGTCTTGAAGTTGTAGAGAACTGAAAATTATTATTTAAAGTACAAATATTGTGTGTTCAACCGTAAAATTTTTGCAATTTATAAAAGAGAAAACACAATTCACAAGTTTTTTTTTTTTTTGTAGAATACAAGAAATTGTTAACATTTCTTAGGGTTTTCCTTTGCCTACACTCGGTCACTTATCTTTAAACACCATGAGACAAACACAATTCAATTCAATTATTAAAAAGCAATCAATTTGAGTTTTTTCTTTGAATTTTTCTTTTCTTCAAATACCACAATGGCAACTGGGGCAGAACACTAAAAGTAAAAATCAACAACAATTACAGATCAAAAACAAATAAAAGTAAACACAAACATACAAAGTCATATAGTTTGCTAATACCCTAACAATTCTATACGCTCGGGACTATGACGCGACCATTGAAAAAAACTGGGGAAAAGTTAATTTCATTTAACGAATAAAAAAAAAAAAAGAATTTAATTTACTGACATTCCCTTTTCTTTTTGCTCTAAAAAATGGGGCAGTAAAAAGAGGGGAAACTTTAAAATATTTTTCTTTTATAATAAATTTCAGGCATGATTTAATAGCCACAAAAAAACACTCAAAATACTTTTCAATAGACACACAATAAGGAATTTATTTACTTCCCTAGACTTTTTCCTTTGTTTCTGTCATACCTGAGGTCCTATTTAAACACATAAATACGGAAGGAAAAAACCACTTAAAAAGCATTTTCTAACACTATAAAACAAAATGACTGGAGGGGGAACAGAGAGAGAGAGAGAGAGAGAATAAAACAAACACAAATGTCCTGTAAATAACAACAACAAGGTGACAAGAACAATAACAACATTGACTATATTATCAACATTAATGGTGTCTACAAAAGTAACAACTATTTTAAGCATACAAATACAACAACAACACCAACAAATACAAGAATATAAAAAATAAAAACTTAGGAATTTTGTATTTGTCACGCAAATACAATCAAAGAAATATAGAAAAAGAGAGAGAGAGAGACAGAGAGAAAAAAAATGCAAAGAACGCACAAAACGAAAAAACTTGCTTAAAGTAAAGTTTCAAATAAACCAACAACATTAACACAATACATGTTGAAAATAAAGATCAACAAAGAAATGTAATTGTATATGTATGTCACAGACCTGCGCCGAGCAAATTTGTCGGCGGCGGCGGCTATAATTAAAAAGTTTCGGCGGCGGCTTTAAGTCGGCTATCAGCCGAAATAATGTAAAGTTTCGGCGGCTCCTTTATGTCTGCTGTGATTCAAAATGACATAAGCAAAATGGCCCTGGTACCCCTTTAACAAAGGGCGTTAGATCTCTGCAGCACATTTGCTCAAGCAGACGTGCGTTAGTAAATTTTTCGGAATCTGCATTTTCAGAACTGCCTGACAATATGGATTTTGTTTTGGCATTCGAATTTTACAAATTTTTTAATTTTACGTCAATACCATGAGCACGTAAATGGTTACAGAGGTTTGATGTCGACGTAGAAACTCCAAACCTGAAATTTATTCGCGTTTTATAATACTTACAAAACAATTATCAGAAATAAATATTCAAAATAAAATTTCCCAAAAATTTTGGCCAAAAGCTTAATTGAAGTTGGAGTTTCAATTATTGTTTTGGGAAAATATCCTTTTAATTATCTTTAAATTTAATTCCTGGATATAAATAATATATTTATGTACCTAGCTCTTCAAACCCATGGGGGACTCATCAAAGCAAACTTTACACATATGATACTTTTTTAGCACAGGGTTTATTTCCAATAACCATTTAACCAAAATGGTGCCAAACTATGGACCCTGCTGAAGATTTTTTTGTTTGAAAGGATTTGGGTTGTTTCTTTAATTTTTGTTTTAGTGGCTAGTTTTTTTTCGTATTCGTTTATGTCATTGTCAATACCATTAAAAATAGCAAGGTCGTCATCGGAATCAGATGAATTTAACTCATTTAAATTATTATTTAAATTTTGAAAGAAATTTGTAATTTTTTGGTTCTACATTATAATTTTTTGTCTTTTAAAAAATTTAACGTAAGTTAAAACTATTACCACATTCATCCAAAAACAAGAAAGGGTGTTCAAAATCACCATATCAATAATTAAAAATTTTTCTATTAACATATCACAAAATGAACAAAAAACTTCTCTAAAAAACTTCTCTTCTGTGTTTAAGTCAAGTGAAATAATAATATATAAGTATCATATTTTATATATTATTAAAATTCATTGTATTAAAAACATATTTTTATATATTTTAGTTTTCTTACATACATAAAACGGCGGCTGAATTTAAGCCGACTTAAGCCGAATAAATTTTCGGCGGCGGCGGCTTTTAAATTTTGTCGGCGGCTCGGCTTAGCCGGCTGTCAGCCGATCGGCAGCAGGTCTCTGATGTATGTACGTAACGTAAGGGCCATTATTACAACTCCCCATTAAAGTTGGCGTTAGTTAAAGATACCTTTAGCTAAAGTGAACGGCAAAGTTACCTTTAACTTATTTTGGTTATTACAACTTTCCGATAAAACAAAATTAACTTTTTCAAAAATATGGCAGTGCCGAAGCAAAGTCGATAAAACTGCTTAATTAAACGAGTTTTTTCACACGCGGTGGCAACAACGGTCTACGTTTTTTTGTTGTTGTATATACTCATTTTGTTTAAATTTGAAATTGTCATATCGAAAATAGTATATGATATGGCAAGTTCAAACATGAAGTGACCTTTAAATGTTAAAGGTAGGATGATCCTCCCCTTTAGCTTAACGATCACTTTTATCTTATTGGGTACTCGTAATAAAAAAAAACAATTTATCTCTCCGTTAAAATCCTCCCTTTAGTTAACGGCAAGTTGTAATAATGGCCCTAAGTGTGTTAATGTTTTGTTGTTGGTATTCTATTATCAGGAATATTTCAATAGAAATCCATTAAATTAAATTTAAAACTAATTTTTTTCTCCTTTGCAAATTTATTATGCATTCGTACACTATTTTACAGCCAAAGGAGGAGGTGGAGAGTGGGTGTGAATTCCATGAATTCATGGAATGAATTCTTAATAAAGAGTATCCGAAGAAAAAAGTAACCATAATAGAACTTTTGTGTTCCAGGAATTCGACTGCTGGGGTCTTTAAGCCGTCAATTAATAAGTGGAAATGCAAATATAAACTTAAAAAGTAAACATTTTAAATTAAAAAATGGAATACCTACAAATGGTTTATTAATTGATCATTACAACACTTTAGTCAGGTTTATAACCTAGCTTCTCACACCACTTTTGTTGTGCGGATTAATTTTATCCATTAGTGGCGGAACCTACAATGTAACGCCGACTTCAAAGATTTCCATTTATCGCAATGTACGTACTGCCGAATATGTCTCTGTTTCATAATACTGTCATAATTATCTTCAACTAGTAGTAATCGATTTGATTACGAGGTCTGACTGGAGACTTAATTGTGCTACAGTGGGAGTCAGGAGCCCCTGGAACCTCGGTTCCAGCCTGGCTGTTGGTGCGGCCTCTTTTGGAGCATCGCGGTAGCTATGGTTTGAACCCAAATCGCGGGAAGAGTTTAGTTAGACTCGGTGTGGAGTTGCATTCTCAAACGGGTGCCATGACCCAAAGATCGGAATTAGTTTTAGATAGGCTCCGCTCCTAATCGAGGGGAAAGTCATGTCCAAATACATGGCTTCGAATTGGTACTCAGGTGTAGCTGTCTGTTACATCTAAGGGCGTTGGTAGATGCATTATATTTCAACCCGTGCGAAGAGCACCATTGGATTAGTTCCAAGCGGACAGGTACCCATGTAAAACCTATCGCCGTTGTCATTATTATCTAGTGACCTCCATCGGATTCTTGTCAATATCCTTGTCAGTGTCCATAAGTCATGCGGTTAGTCAGGCATGTGCATTTATTGCAGTATAAACACTGTCGAATATGTCTTTGCTTTCTAATACCGTCATAATTATGTAGTGACCACTATCGAATCCTTGTCACTATCTTTGTCATTGTCCAGAAGTAATAACTCATGTTAGCTGCTGAACTTGTATAGTAAAAGTGGAGCAGAGAGATAATAAATTGTTGTCAGACCCGACATTTTCGTTGTCTTGTCTAGAGATTTCTACCAACTAAGGCTACAATAGGCCAAGACATATTTGACCACAGCTGTTTAGGCCGAGAATATATATGTCATTTTCTGTTTGAGCTCACACTTCTATCAAAATTATGGAAGTCTTCTTCATTGTAGTAAGTATTACAGTTTTCCAGGACAGTTAGTATCCAAACTGTGTAATATAGCAATGGCCGAAAGACTTCAAATATTTGCTCGAAATTATTAGACAACGCATCGCCGATGCATTACAACCCAGTTCGTTTGTGACAATTTATCACGGAAGGTTGAAAGGGCTCCATTTATGAGATGCCTTTTCCTATTTTCTTAACGATGAGAGAGCTGAATTTCTTGCACTGCCTAGTTTACCATAGAGCCCTGTTGAACTAGATTAAATTGTCTAAGAAGGCAGCCGTTGTATACTTCCTGTTTGCGAATATAACGTGTTTTCAACGGGCTTTGTTTTGTTGAGATTGAAACAAAGCTTAGAGTTACTGACAATTAAGAGAGCATTGGTGTTCTTTTTGCTTTTGATTATTAAATTGGTTAGTCTCTGGTCGTTGTACAAAGGGACACAACTTTATTTAAAGGCTCTGTTAGACTGATCTGTATGATAAGATGACAGATTGCCGACCTGTTTTAAATTGCATGACCATCTATTGCATTATTGCGGTTTTCATTGGGCAGGGACATAATAGAAAGCATGACGATAGATTTGGCATTCCCTGAGTGACTTCTACAGAAGCTGTTTATTTGAGGAGGAGTCTATCTTTCAGTGCTCGGATCCAGCTAAGAAGAGTTGGAGGTTCCTCTTGATCTCTTCTGTTCTGCGCTCTATGAAACTCATTAAATAGTGTTTACCGTATTGGAGTTGGCATGATTTGTGGTATCACAATGGAATCATCTAACCTATGCTTAATTAACTTAAACTTTATGTTTTTTTTTTTTAATTTTCAGTGTTTTTATTCCTCCTTTAAAAACTAAAAATCTTCCACAAAAAAATTCCGGCCAAATTCATTTTTAAAACCTCAACAAAAATTTGTTTGTCAGCATTTTCCTTTTCGATTTTCCATTTTATTTTTCAATTATTTTGTGTTTAACAGAAAAAAGGTCTCTCAGTAAATAATACATTGAATGAATGCTGGCTGACTGAATGACAAAAATAACTCAGTGGCTGGCTGACTAACTGCCACTCGTAACTGACTTGCCTGAGTGGCACATTAAAATGTAAAATTTGTTGTAATGAAATGTGAAGTTGTTTTCTTTATAATTTTGCCACACTTTCTACTACACGTTGCCATACATTTCTGGTGTAAAAAATTTGAGGTAAGGGTCTGGTATGTATAGTGGCTGAGGGTAAAGCAGAATAAAGAATGGCAGGTTGTCAACAATTTAACGCCTAATTGAAATTGACATTTTCTGAAAACTATGGTTAATGATCCTGGGGAGAGTGTAATGCCTGGAGGGGGGAGACGTCATGTGTAGCATACTTCGAAAAAAAACAATTTTTTTCATTCTTTTACATTCATAAGAATTTAAGAATTTAAAAGGCCTTACAAAATTGAAAAAGACAACAAAAACAAAAATCCTTGATGAAAAGGGGATAAATCCGTTTATTTAAAAGTCATTTTCATTGTGGTTTTTCTTTATAAACACTTGTGATGGATTTTAAAAATCAAAAATTTTGCCAAAGCAAAACAAAACACAAAAAGAGAGAAAAGTTGTTAAAAATTATCAACTTTTTTAAAACTATTCAGACTCATTGAATATGTATATGATACACTGTTATAAAGTTTATTTGTTTAAAACCATAATATTTGAAATCTCTTTCGTTTGGCCACAAATGTAAATATTTATTTGCCTCAAGAGTACCTTTTTTTTGCTATCCCTTTTCGGAGTATTTTATTTTTTTTGTGGCATTTCTCTAAGCATAAATTGTGGCAAAGAGAAAAAATTATATTTTATGGTTTAAAAATTAAAAACTATTTAAACTGAAATATAAATATTCATTAAAAACTTTTCTTTTTTTGTTTTTGTTTGCACAACAAAATTAAAATATATCTTCTGACATGATTATTTACTCATGGAAGGACAGCTTGTGAGGAAAGTAGTTGAAAAAAGTTTTTCAATGGAAATTATTCGAGCTTAAAATACTCTAATGAAACTAGCTGTTAAATAAGATTAAATTAGAAATTAAATGATTACAATAAAAAGTTTTAATTTTAAATATGCTTGAAAAGGGTTTAATTATCTCCTTTTTGTCGGAATATTTGGAATGTTTGGAACATAGGGCTGCCATAAGATACATTTGTTTTGCTTCAGTTTTTCTAGTCAAATTCTATGAAAACTGAAATTCATACATTCTTTGAAAATTCTTCGGATTTTATTCCGAAACATGACTGAATTGCTTCTTATTATCTCATTAACATGCATATGGGCATGCAAAAAATGTTAGTTCGTGTGAACTACAAACTAGTCGTCACCTTTAGAGCATAATATCTTGTCAGAATTTCTTTTAAAATCCTTACAAGTTTTTTATTTGGACTCAGAAGCCATGCTATTCTGAAGCGAATTAGTCTGCGTGACAAAAGCCTGAAGATTCCGCAATCTTCCCTATTTCGTTTGGAAACATTTATTTGCCGTTCGGCAAATCGGTCGATTAATTCTTAGAAATAATCCATTGGAGGTCTATCCAGCTAGCTTTACGAACTTTGTCGAGCCTTCTGTCGCATATACGATCCCATTTCCGTTAACATATTTAAAACCCGCCCAGTAGCAAGATGCAATCAGGTTCCAACTAACATATGGCAGTGTCGTCAGGGTAGACTATTGGCTGTTACAGACCTACATACAGTCAGGATTACGACCTCTATGGTTATTTAACGTATTATAAAAGGAAATAATGTCTGAGGATTGCTCCTAACGTTTCCTTTGTCTGACAATTTCACAAATTATTTCATTATGCTACGCTTAATGTTTATGTGTTTTCTTTTAGGTTTGTTTAAGTTCTTCTTTTGTGTACTAATTTATTCGTTTAACCCCTTTAAAGTAAATGGAATACGTTGTGTCACCGCTTATTGTCATACTTTTCATTTTTTTTTATTGGAACGATTGGTCCTTGGTGTCGACGTCATAAGTATTTCGTCATCAATTATAATCAGCTTGAGCAAATGGCAGTTATTATTGACGTCATTGAACATTGACAGGATTCGTATGCGATGGTAGTTTTATAATCTGTAATTGAATTGATTTGCAACAGAATTTCCTGGCACAGGTATTTTACCCAAGACATGTGGAAGGAAAGGTTGCTTGAAAGATGCCAAACGTAATGATAAGAAGACTACGAAGTCATTTAAGGAAGGATACGATAATTTCTTTAGCACTTTATGAACCACACCTCGTTGTATACGTGTTATTTTTATATTTTCTTTACATCCTTTACATCTGTTAAGTTTTAAAAATAAAAGATTTATGAATGGGATTTTCTTTTTTCTTCTTCTTAAACCTGGTGATACTTTAAATCATAGGAAAACATCTCAAGTGCAGTCACCCACAAACGACATCTCGGCATCCTTATTAAATATAAAAAGATTGTGAATAAGGAAAATAAAAAAGAAAAGCAAAAAAAGGAATGAAAGAAATATGACAATATTTTTAAAGCAGAATATATTCATAAGGAGGAAACATAAAGAGAAGGAACGTTACAAATAAGAAAATAATTCAAGCATAAATTACTTAAGCTGAATGAAATTTAAATAAATTCCTTCAAATATACAAGACTTTGTAACAAAAGAGAATGTAAATCCTTTAATATTCAATATAAATTTGTAAGAGACCATGTTTTACACTATGTACGCACCTGTTTTTTGTACATTCTTTTACATTCAATAGACACAATATACAGAGGCAATACAGTACGTAACCGAAAGGAAAAATTTTGAAAATTTTATTGTAAAATGCTTAGGAGATAGAGAGAGAGAGAAATAGAGAAAATTACACTTTTGACAATACAACTATTCCTACATATGGTGGTAATAACATATGTTTCCCAACTTTGTTATTGTTTTACATTTTAAATTGAAGGTCACTGTCATTGTCACTGCCTCTGTTTTACATTTCTTTCTTATTTCCCTCTGTTTACTATTCTCTCCAACCAAAGTTAAATGCTTGATATATTGGGTTTTATTTAATAAAATAAAGTGCTTTTGTTTTTGCATGTAAACGTGCATAACATATCTGTTCTCTTTTCTGTTATGTTTTGTAATTTAAAAGAGAGAGAGAGAGAGATTTAACATGATAAATGTCTGTGTCATATGAAGTTTAGAAATGAAATTGTCAAAATATTCTCGGAGAAAAAAATATCACAAACATTTACTCACTTATCCAGTTACGTGCACTTACACTCATACGCACTGGTGAACATCCAAAACATATGCACTCACACGTGTTAAAACAGATTGAAAGGCAAATATGACAGTTACAGTAGGTAAGATCGACTTAATAATGCCTTAATATACAGATTTTATCTGCCTAACAATATTGGCTTTTCAATTTAGTAGCTGCAATGGACGGTGCCTTACCATAGATACCATCCATCCGAAATGTGTGAAAAAGAGTTTGAAAAATACCTTAAAATGGTCGACTGTTGCAACTAATGCAGGTGTACTCATTTCGTGATGAAGCATTTCGCACATAAAGGTAAGGTCCAAGCATTTGATCTGAACTCTTTACAATTTTTTTATTTTATTTTTTACGCTGAGGAGGGGTAAATGTATCAAAGTGCACCATAAAGGAAGTCGCCACATCCACCGTGTGGGGGCCTTCACCTACTAAATCCCCCCCTCGTCTCGTGGACACTCCGGAACTACGGTGGTATTACTTCGGAGTAGAGTCCTTTTGGTCTTTTGGCCCCTGCGTGTTCATATCCGCGCCCGGATTGCGTATCGACAGTTGAGGAGACTTCTAAGTGTCTCCATTATTCCTTGCGTCCAGGTTCCTATTTGAAATGTTGCTTGACATGTGTGCCAGTGTCATCTATGCCGGCGTGCCTACATGTTCTTCAGCCTCAAGGTCTCTCTTCTTCAGTCTTAGAATGCACTCGATACGTAATTCGCCACTGAGGCTCAATTCTTTCTCCTCGCAATCATAACCCCGACAATGTTAGCGGCCATGATCGTTCCAATCATTGACGTCAGTACAGAGCAATAGCTCTGCCAGCGTTCACATTCGAAAACAGTGTGCTCTGCATCATCAATTACTTCCCCTTCCTCGTAAACACAGTAAGGGTAGGCTGTCTTTACAATGTATTCTACATAATAGTGGGCATCCTTTTCTATTTCAGTTGTTGAAGTCTGCTTTACGCCTACACCAGAGCAACGTTAATAGCATGCATCGTTGACTAATTGCTGCCGTGCACTCTACTACTGCTCCTAGTTAGTATATAATTTGTCCTAAGACATCCTTCCTATCTCTTTGATTGTGTTCAAAGCTGTTTCGTAGTCCCCAAATCGAAGTTTATTTATTTCGTTGTGGCTGCATCTATTAGGCCGAAATCCGGCTAGCTTCCTACGTAGTTGTTTGTCAAAGTAGTTTAGAATGCGATTTAGCACTAATTTGTTAAAGATTTTACACACTAGAAGAGTTAAAAGCTACCCTCCACTCTTTCCTCGTTTCACTCGTTTAGATTTTATTCGCGTGCCTGCTTATGATGGTGTAGGGTATAATAAATTGTAACAATTTTATTAAAAAACATTGAAAAAGAAAATCACAGATTCCAGGAAATTCTCTTCTTGTGTCTTTTTTCTTTGAAACAAAAAGACAAATTGCAACAGCAATTGAACAATAACAACAAACATTAAAAATCATTATTATGAAATAACTCAATTCAATTGAATTGAATTGTTTATCGTAAATATTTGGTTTTATTTTCTCTCATTCCTGTAATCCATATTTGTATTGTGTTGCTAATTTAGCGATTTTTCTTTAAAACTACATATAATGATATTCATTTTTTTTTGTTTTTAATTTGAATTTGAAAATTTATTTTTTAAATTTACAAAAAATTTTCATCGTCTTGTTCAAATTTATTTTGCCTTCTTTACCAAATTGAAATATTTGCTGCTACTTTATCCTCTGCCTGGTAACATTTCGACTGTCAAATTGAATTTTCTTTCCTTCTTTCCATACCAATGTGTATGTAGTACAATATTTATTAAAGGTGGGTAGGCACAAAATAACGTCTTTATGTGCTATTGAAACCATCATAGTCAATAAAAAGTGTGTAAAAGAACAATAAAAGCACAAAAAAAGTTTGCGTGACCTGGCCATGAAATTGTGGAATACATAAATAAATAAATAAAAAGAAGAAGAAGAAAGAATATAATCTTCATGTATAAGGTCAGCTTCCATTTGGTTTTTTGTTTTTGTTTTTGTTGTGTTTTGTTTGATATGCAGACTCATCCGTCATGTGGCTATTGAATCGTAAACAAAACCAAATTGAACAGGATACAGACGCAGATTAAATGAATTTGGCAAACGCAAACTCAAATTCCGTGCATACAAATAGAGGATAAGAGAGGTAACATAATCTACTACCACTCAGACACATAAACAGATAAATTCGAACAGTGAATACCCTATTCATGAATTTTGGTTAGGGCCTATTTCTAATTCGGCCGCATTTATAAAAAAATGTTTTAGAAAATTGAAAAACACCTTTCCTTTTTTAGAAAGAATTGAAGTTTAAAAAAGTACCTTTTAAGATTTTACTTCGAAAAAGTACCTTTTAGTATAAAAGTACTTTTAAAAGGTAATATTTTAGAAAAAGTACCTTTTAGTAAAAAAATACGGCCAATTCACAGAAAAAATGTAAAAAATGTTCTTTTTGGCATAAAATACTTCAAAATTTACCTTTAATTTTACTTTTACCTTAATTTTTTGGGAAAAGTACTAATTTATTAAATGTATTCTTATATGTGACAATATTTTGTAAGCAACTTAAAACTTTTTGTAAAGACCAATTTAAAGGGAAATTTGAAAAACATTTAACTGGGGAGAAAATAAAAATAACTTATGACTACTGATGGCCTTCATGTGACTAGGAAAAGTGGTCAAGGAAAGTTGACTTTTATTATGCAAGTAACAGATTATCACAATACCCACAAGCAAATATGGATTGAACTTCAATTGGCCAAATAGTTCTGCTACTAAATTTCAATTGTTTTTCCAATAATCCCCTTAGAGAGTCTCCTTAGCCTTGACACAAGGATAAAAGCATAATAGAAAGTGATACATATTGAGAAAAAAGTAAAACTGAATGAACAAACCTCCTCCCTGCTGCAGCCAACACAACTACCCCATATATTGTTTATAGACAGTAACAGCTGGCAACCCTACCATACTAGAACCTGCTACAGTAGGCCAATATTCTTCTTATATGCAAAATATTGGCTAATAAAAGGCAAATGAATACATAACAGCAAGTACGGTGAGGACGCAACAGCCCAGCTTGCGCCTACAACAGCTTACATTGCCTACAATATCATAAATTAATGACCAGTCAGCAAGTGTAGATCATATCAATCTGAAACAGTCAACGCAACTTAGTGCAGTGATAATCAAATGCACAGTCTGGTATCTCTCTTTTCTTTTATGTCATAATTCAGCAACAAAGTAAGAATAGTAGTAAAATGTAAAATCTGAAGGTAAATGATCCACTGGATTATTGTGTGACCCATTATATACCCAAAGAAAAAGTTACTCACACTAGATGACTGTCACTGTCATCAGATGAGTGTCACTATCATCAGATGACTGTCACTGTCATCAGATGAGTGTCACTATCATCAGATGACTGTCACTGTCATCAGATGAGTGTCACTATCATCAGATGATTGTAACTGTCATCAGATGAGTGTCACTGTCATCAGATGACTGTCACTGTCATCAGATGATTGTCACTGTCATCAGATGACTGTCACTGTCATCAGATGGCTGTCACTGTCATCTGATGACTGTCACTGTCATCAAATGACTGTCACTGTCATCAAATGACTGTCACTGTCATCAAATGACTGTCACTGTCATCTGATGACTGTCACTGTCATCAAATGACTGTCACTGTCATCAAATGACTGTCACTGTCATCAGATGAGTGTCACTGTCATCAGATGATTGTAACTGTCATCAGATGATTGTAACTGTCATCAGATGACTGTGTATTTCGATTCAAAACCAATTCTGTTTAAATTTTTATTGCTATGTGAACACTTTCGCATTTGAACGCTTCAAATTTCTTTACTTGTTTTCTTTCGTAAATACTCATTGCATATCTACCTACACATTTAAACTCTTTAAACAATTTACCTTTAATTTTACTTTTACCTTAATTTTTTGGGAAAAGTACTAATTTATTAAATGTATTCTTATATGTGACAATATTTTGTAAGCAACTTAAAACACCTACTTAGGAAGGTAGGGTAAACAATTTTTTTTTTTGATACGAAAGGACGAAAAAAAGGAGAATAAAACAGTACTTGAAAAAAAAACATAAAAATACCAACTAAACCGTAATACTCAGTTTACAAAACAAATATTTATTTTGTATTTGAAATTTGTGTTTAAATCCTACTCTCTCTCTGTAAAACAAGTCTGTTGATGGCCTATTGTCTTCATATTTTCAGAGATTTTTTTTTTGATAAAAAACACCAAGGAAAGAAGGAGAACGAAGAGGTAGAAATAGGACTAGAAATCAAAGTGAATTTAAATATCTTAATATGGTTGTTTAAATTTTCAAATGAAATTTTGTTTAGTTTGGCATTTATTTGATGTTTTTAGAATGAGTTCTTTCTCTATACCTGGTACTGGTTGGTACCTTAAAAACGAAATCATAAAATTTTAAATTAAAATGGAAAATTTAAATGGAAAATTAAATTAATGAAAACAGTTTTAAAACATGAATTCAAAAAATTATTATTGGATAGTGATTGGAATTGATTTTTTTCTAATGCCTAATCTAAGGAGGTTAATGGCTTTATAAACCATGTTTTTTTTAATAACGCACGTATTCCATGTTTTTGCTGATTGTTATTAATGGTTAATGTTCAAAATATTATGATTTAAATACATCATCCTTCTAAAATGTAAGCCAGACAAATTTAAATTGATCGTTGTCCTATTAATCTTAATAAATTCTCTCCTGGTAAGCAAAAATATCCAATTTTTTAAAGTACACTTCTAGGCACACAACATGCATTTGTATGTACGTGAATGTATTAAATATAAAATGTTGAATAATTTTCTTTTTTATTTAAATTGAGTAGAAAAAGTAATTTATTATTCGATTATTGTAGACATTATCAACCACATCAACATGTCTAACATTATCATTTTAAATTATGTTTGAGCCTATCAGTCTTGGCAATTGATTTGGCTTGGAATTTTTTAAATTTAAATTTTTTTAAAATAATATTTTATCAAGATGATGCCTCGCGACTGAGGTTTGTAGGAGGAAGGAAACATTGTTATACTCAATGAATGGGAAGATAAAGAAAGACAAAGACTCTACCACTAAGGGCCATTATTAAAACTTGCCGTTAACTAAAGGGAGGATTTTAACGGAGAGATAAATTGTTTTTCATTATTACGAGTACCCAATGAGATAGAAGTGATCGTTAAGCTAAAGGGAAGATCATCCTACATTTAACATTTAAAGGTCACTTTATGTTTGAACTTGCCATATCCGCTGTTGCCACTGCCTTAAAAAAAGCTTGTTTTATTGAGCAGTTTTATCGACTTTGCTCCGGCGCTGCCATATTTTTGAAAAAATTAAATTTGTTTTATCTGTAAGTTGTAATAACGAAAATAAGTTAAAGGTAACTTTGCCGTTCACTTTAGCTAAAGGTACCTTTAACTAACGCCAACTTTAACGGGGAGTTGTAATAATGGCCCTAAGTAGGTTTGAGGCAATGAAAAGAGAATATCTGACTCATGCATCGGATTATCCAGGAATAACTTGATGGCTGGGAAATGGTATTTCAGATAGGGAATGTTTTCCAACCCAATATGGTGATTATATGATGACGAGTATGAATCAATAGAAGACTTTGTTGGAACCTATAAATCATTGACGTATCCCCGAGGGAAACAACTCAGTGCTTAGCAGGGAATTGACCTTTACGTGGATGCAAGATTGACAACAACAACAATGATTAAATGAACCGATTGTTCGGAGCCTGTATCTTCCTAATTCCTTTTGTTGGTGAATAACTTCACTTAATAAATAATAGCTTTTTACAAACTAAATGTTTTTAGAAATAGAGACACTAAAACTATGCAAACTTTGGATTTTTTTTTATTACACCCTGTACTCGCTTCAAAATTACTTCAATTTGTTTCCCCTTTAAAAATTTCATAGCAATTGTAGTTGCCATCTGTTACTACGTTGACAGGGTAACGTATAACTTAAGTAATCTAGTCTTGTCATCACTCTTTGACATTTGCTTTAACAAACAAGAACAATGTAATGTTTATGTTATCTTGGGATTGTAATTTTCTAAAATGAAATTATTTAAAAGAAATTTTACGTTAATTTTAAATTGAAAATACATGTGAATTGTATGTTTATTATCTTGCGGTAAAAAATTTCTAACAAGCCTTGCCACCTCTTTTAAATTTCATCTCTTCTCTCGCTCTCTCTCTCTGAATTTTATGATTGCGTCACAATTGAAATGTTTATTTTTACAGTTACTTAATACTGTTACCAAACTGTGAAAGATATTTTTAATGAATTCCTTGGTATATTTGCCTATTAGGGGTGGTCAAAAACTGATAAACAAAATACAATGTCATCTAAAATACCTAGTAAGCCAACATAAACTACCTTTTGGATTACGGTATTATTAGGATAGGAAACTCCATTAGAAACCGAATACAGTTGTCAAAAAGTGTTGGGAAAAATTCGGTCTCTCAACTAAGATTATTCAATGGATGTATACAGCAGTGATTAGACCTATCCTAACCTGTGGCAAGACAACTAACTTTAATATAATACGGCGCATACAAAAACAACTTCATGTGTAATGTAATTCTGTATTACCCTAATGTTTCCACATTCATCTATAATTTAAGCCACATCCATTTAACTGTGTATGGTACATGCCAGACTGCCTGCCTGGTTTGTCTGTAATAAAATAAAGTGAAATATATACAATGAATATAAAAATACATACATTCATACGTACATACATATATACATACATATTTACGAATTTATATACATATTAAATACCATAGAACATGTACAGTGTACAGTAGAATTTTAAATATTTACCTTGTGGATCTGTATATTGATTTTCAAAGTCCTTTGATATTTACATTTCAAATTAAATAAAATTTCTATGTATTTGACAGTAATTCATTAGAGACACATACACACACACATATGTATTGGAACGTAAGTACATGCATAACCCAGTGAATATAATATGAGAAATTTCTAAAGGATGTGAAATTTTTAAATTAATAAGTGTTATCTGGCCGTTCAGCTAAAGCTTTAAGTAACATCTAGAAACACGTACATAACATACATACACATACATAATTGGTCATTACAACCCTTCTGTCAGAATTTCGACCTAGCTTCTCACACTACTTATGTTGTGTGCGTTAATTTTATACATAAGTGGCGGGACCTACAGTTTAAAGTCGACTCCGAACGACAGATTTTTTGAAAAGCTTTTCATGGCAACTTTTTATTTACTCTCACAGTTCAGTCCACAAATCTGGTGAGTGGCAGTCGCCGAAGAAATATATTTTATTTTTTATATTTCGTTTTGATGTCTGACCTGGAATACGAACCCGGGCTTTTCGTCTAATAAGCCAACACAGTGTACTGGACTACGGTGACTACACATTTGGAAACACTGTTTTGTTAAAAATTCACATCACTTGGGTATGGTTGTATAGAGGAAGAAGTTCTGAAATTTTCTGCTGAAAAATATTGCAAACAAAACAGGAACCAAATTATGTATAAAAACAATGGAGTATAAGTCTTTAAAGCTCTTAAAAGCACTGGCTAGGCACTATGTTAACTTGCGGTTGTTTGCAGTCTGATGGAAGACTTTCACCAGGCTTCTGCATAGAAAGAATTGTAAAGTGCAAGCAATCAGAAGACTGCCGTTAAACTGGCAAGAGAATGCATGGTAAAAAACGTATTTCTGAGATTAGGCCTATTCTATTTTGCCTCTCACTGTACTCTATGAATACCATTTAAAAAATGTGCATTCCTGTGTTCAACTACAACACAACCATTTTGCCGAACATAAGAGAGTAAATAGGGAGGAATTTTCGGCATGATTCGTTTAATGTTTGTCTTCAAAATTGTAAGAAATTTTGAATAATTCTTTTCAAAATGATATTCTATGATGGAACAACAACAACAACAGCAGGCATAAAAACAGCAAAAGAATCTATTTCATAGCACTTGAGGAGGCATGTTAAAAAGACTTCATCTTTAATTTTTCAATTAATCAAGAATGACAAAAAAAGAAGAAACTTTAGAGAGAAAGTTTTTCTTTTTTTTTTTAATAAAACTATTCTATTACATAACGTCTTTACGCTACGAAATATTGCAGGAAAGTTTTATTTAAATTTCATTTTAAAGCCTGTTGTCATAAATTTAATTTTCATTTAATCCCTCAATTTCTTATACAAAACACGGTCTCAGTTAATTAGCTTTTCCTTGAATTTATGACAATTAAATAAATTACGCCGACGTACATATGTTTATATGTACATACATACATACTAAAGGTCGTTCATGTCTTTATAAAAATTGGAAAAGAGATGGGGGTCGGGGGGTGGATTAATTATGAATTAATGTTCCAGCGGCAAACATTGAGGACAATGCGAAGCAAAGTAAAGAAAAGTAAAGAGAAATGAAGCCAGACTAACTTTATTGTTATGTTACCAATGACAACCGAAATAACGAAATTTAATTATTTTAATTGTAACAACAACAACAACTATTACTTACTAAAAATTCAAAACAGTCAAAAAAAGTAAAAAAAAAATAATAATTTTGTAAAGAGCAATTTAAAGGGAAATTTGAAAATCAAAAACCATTTAACGGGGGAGAAAAGAAAAATGATGGCCTTCATGTGACTAGGAAAAGTGGTCAAGGAAAGTTGACTTTTATTATGCAAATAAAAGATTATCACAGTAACCCACAAGCAAATATGGATTGAACTTCAATTGGCCAAATAGTTCTGCTACTAAATTTCAATTGTTTTTCTTATAATCCTATTAGAGAGGCTCCTTAGCCTTGATACAAGGATAAAAGCATAATAAAAAGTGATACATATTGAGAAAAAAAAGTAAAACTGAATAAACAAACCTCCTCCCTACTGCAGCCAACACAACTACCCCATATATTGTTTATGGACAGTAACAGCTGGCAACCCTTCTATACTAGAACCTGCTACAGTAGGCCAATATTCTTCTTATATGGAAAATATTGGCTAATAAAAGGCAAATGAATACAAAACAGTAAGTACGGTGAGGAGGCAACAGCCCAGCTTGCGCCTATAACAGCTTACATTGCCTACAATATCATAAATTAATGGCTAGTCAGCATGTGTAGATCATATCAATCTAGAACAGTCAACGCAACTTAGCGCAGTGATAATCAAATGCACAGTCTATATCTCTCTTTCCTTTGATGTCATAATTCAGCAACAAAGTAAGGATAGTAGTAAAATGTAAAATCTGAAGGTAAATGATCCATTGGATTATTATGTGACCCATTATATACCCGGAGAAAAAGTTACTCACACTAGCGGCCCATTTTCGGTACTATCGATAAAGTAAACATCACGTTACTTTCAATCCTGTCATCAGATGACTGTCACTGTCACTGTCATCAAATGACTGTCACTGTCATCAGATGAGTGTCGCTATCATCAGATGACTGTTACTGTCATCAGATGACTGTCACTGTCATCAGATGAGTGTTACTGTCATCAGATGAGTGTCACTGTCATCAGATGACTGTCACTGTCATCAGATGAGTGTCACTGTCATCAGATGAGTGTCACTGTCATCAGATGAGTGTCACTGTCATCAGATGATTGTAACTGTCATCAGATGATTGTAACTGTCATCAGATGAGTATAACTGTCATCAGATGATTGTAACTGTTTTCAGATGATTGTAACTGTCATCAGATGATTGTAACTGTCATCAGATGACTGTGTATTTCGATTCAAAACCAATTCTGTTTAAATTTTTATTGCTATGTGAACACTTTTGCATTTGAACGCTTCAAATTTCTTTACTTGTTTTCTTTCGTGAATACTCATTGCATATCTAACTACACATTTAAACTCTTTAAAAAAACGTTAAACCTTAAAGACCATAATATGCAGTCGGCTATAGCTACAGCGAAATTATTTAAAAGCCATTAAAAAGGAAATAAAAATAATAAAATCAACCAGCCAACAAGTAAAGTAAGTGGTGGTGGCATTTTCGGATGGTGTGTGGGTTGTATTGCTAGAGAATTTCCAGAAAATTAATTTTACTGCCGTTTATTTTAACACCAACTTTTAAAAGTTTTTGCTTTTTTTTTTCTTTGTTGCTTTCTCTGTTTAAAATAAAGTGTGGAATACTTAATAAAGAAGCAAAAATAAAAATAATTAATTTATTATTTAAAAACAATTTCGTAGTAATTATGGTGGTTTTTAAAATTATTTTTTATTAAACATGATGCATAAATAATGGTTGCAAAATACAAGCAAAAAATTAATTGAAAATTTCCGAATAAACTTAATTTTTTTAAAAAATGTTTGATAATAAAAAGAATTGTAGTAGGACAAGTGACGTCATTCATATAAAATATGTTTTAAGTTGGCCGCGGTAACGCGATGTTGTTATCGTATTAAATAATTTAAAAAAGGATTATCTTGAGACAAAGATGATGTGTTTCTCAAATTTGCTGTGCCTTTTAGTTTTGGGTTCACCCTCGTTTTTGCATTAGTTGAATCCAACAAATCTTTAATTGACTTTTAGACCTCAATTGAAATTTATTTTTGGTTCTTTTTTTCTAGCTTTACAAAAATTGCTTCTGTTCTGCTAATAGTCAAGGTTACTGATGTAAAATACTGACTGAAACTAATCCTTAACCAATTTTGCATTCAAAGAATTAAAAAACAAAAACAAAAACAGAAGCTGAATATAAACCAAAATCGATTACTATAAACTATCGCCTAAGCTGGGCTGCTGGCAATCGTGCATTTAAACTATAATGGCCAGCAGTGGCCTTTGCGGTCAGCGTAAGCTATACAACAAACCTTTGAATGGAATTTTATTTTTTGATTCTAAACAATATTGGGTTTTTTCTTTTTCTTATTTTTTTTTTTTATCAATTTCTGTTCGTAAACACGTTTGTTTATGAAAGTAAAACGTTTGCACAGGCACAGAACGTTTTAAAAATTCATTGTTATGCCGTTACGTCTACCATATTTGTAATACGAACAAGCAAACAAACAAACAAACAAATATCCGTTATTTTTACTGCAATATTTAAAAGGCAATATGACATGAAAATGTCATGACATTTTTTTTTATGGTTTTCCATTATTTTTTTCTCCCCCCCGTTTCCCTTTTGCAATGCAATGTGGCTTACAGTGTAAATGTGTACGCATTCTAACGTTGTATTAAATCGCATGTACGTACATGTGTTAATATGCGTCTCATGCATATTAAAAATCGCAAAAGCAAAAGCTTTCATAAAATAAAATACAGAAATAAAATAAAAACTTGAAAGTGAAACATAGAATTTTACTTATAAAGAATGGTAAAGAGAATATCTTTTAAATGACTTTTTCCTTTTAAAACATTAAAATGTAGTTGGGTTTTATGACACTTAATAGAGGGACATCTTACCGATAACTGGTGTTATGCAGTAAATGTTGTAAATGAAAATGCTGTGAATATTTAAGGAAACACAGTTGTGCTTAATTGAAGCAATAAAAAAAGAAATGAATTCTATTCGGATCATCATACGTGAGTTCTTGCTCAAGTTCTCTGTTTCAAGTGTAAGCCTGTTTCCAGTTGACAGCCAATCAACTTATTTACGCAACGATTTTATAAGTGAATTTTCCTTCCTTGTATTTCTAAACGGATTATTTATCCTCATCAAGCACTTTTATTTTGTCTGTTGTATTACTTGGATGTTGATATTTCATTCGCAAGGGGATTTATAGTGGCCTTACTAATACTTACTCGTTCTTACTCTTCTTAGAAGACATTGCATTGATCCGGTAATCTTTACGCCTGTTTGATATCCAAATCCTCGATAAGCACCCCTTAATCCTAGTTGTAGATTTCTAAAAAGAAGATATGCTCCTGGTCCTATTCGGATAGTTACAGGCGACTATATAATCATCATTGGATAATAGGGACGAACGATGTATAATAGGTCCAAACAAGTAGCTTTTTATGCTTGAAGTAAAGTGTATGAATTGCCTGTTGCTGTGGAAGAAGCCTATTTAATATGGCGTAAAGTGCTTTGGAGGGCATTGTACTTAGTGGAGTAGAATTAAATGTGGTCGGTTGTCTTCTTATTAATTCCAAGGTCCTGCAGGTCTATTTACAATCTACAGTTAAGAATTAATTTCAAAAGAGGATCTCATAGCTATCTTTAAATAAAGGGTCCGTCAAATAAATTTTTTTTAAATGCTTTAAAAAAAAACTACTGCAAATTTTCTCAAATTCCTTTTTTTATTTAAAAGTGCAAATAATTTCATTCAAATGGCTGCCTCGTCTGGCCACCCAATAGCCTACACGATCGGTCCAATTTTTAAGCACATTATCGATTGTGTGCAGCTGTATTTCACCAATGGCTTCACGAATATTGTCCTTTAAAGCGTCAATTGTCTCTGGCTTGACGACGTAACACTTATCTTTGACGGCAAATAATTGTCCAACGGTGGTCCAAACGACATTAGCTTTGGGGCTGATAATGCGAACTTCAAAAACAAGGCGCAAAACATCGTCTGTGTGGCACGCAAAACCGTCCTGTTGAAACCAAATGTTGTCAATATCCTCCTCTTCAATTTTTGTGAATGAAAATTTGTTCAACATGGCCCGAAAACAGACTCGTTTTGGGTGGGTCGGCTTTTCAATGTTTACGTCCGGGTTTTCTGTGCCGCAAATGCTACAATTTTCCTTGTTTACATACCCGCTAGTCGCCGTGGTCTAGTAGGTAGTGTGCTGGCTTATTAGACGTTAAAGCCAGGGTTCGAGTCCCAGGCCAGACATCAAAATAAAATATAAAAAGTATTTTTTCGGCGATTTCTTCTCAGCAGATTTCTGGCAAAAACTCTGCGAAAGAAATAAAATTGCCATGAAAAGTTTCGGAAAAAAAAATCTGTCGTTCGGAGTCGACTTTAAACTGTAGGTCCCGCCATTTATGTATAAAAATTAACACAAACAACATAAGTGGTGTGGGAAACTAGGTCAACAATCCAGACTGAAGGGTTGTAATAACCAATTATATATGTATGTATGTAAAATCATCAGAAAAGCACACTGACAATGCTTAAAAACCCTCAATTATTATCCTAGGCTATTAAAATTTAAAAATAACAACACAAATAACAATTGTTGTAGAAAATTAAAAATTAAAATGCAAATATTTTGTGTAATTAAAGTATTTTGAAATAAAATTTGTTTATGGCTGATGAATTTTAATAGATTTTTTCATATTTATTTTCAAAATAAAAAAAGCCAATAAAACAACGTAAATCAAATTATCTCACTCGCCTTTTTAGGTAAAAGAGAGTAAGAGAGTTAAGTGCTATTGCAGTACACTAGGTCGTATACTTAATAGAGCGTGAATTGTTTGTTTTTCGTTTTATTACTCATACGCACTGGTGTCGAATGTATTCGTTGCAATTGTATACAGAAGAGTACTTACAGTGTTATTTTTATTAATTTTTTTTTTATATTTTTTTTATTTCGGAAACTTTAATTTGTTTACGGTTGTTTTGTTACTGTTGTTGTTTTTAAAACATAAAAAATCTGTGAAAATTTAACAGCGGATTGTGTAAATCACTTTCATGGAATGTTAAATGAATGTTGACTGACAAATTCAATTGTTTGCATCATTAATTTCAATGAATTTTAACTACAGATTTACTAACATTTCAAAATACAGTAGAACTTCTATAAATTGAATCACCATTATCCAGAAAAAAACTTCAACTTGTAGAAACTTCAAGTCAAAGAAGCAAAACGTGATAGAATTTCGCTGCAAGATCCTGTTGCTGTGCTTCAACTTATAGAAAATTCAAGAAATAGAAGTTCAAATTATAGAAGTTCAACTGTAGTTTAAATTTTAAATAAAATTGTTAAAGAGTCCCTAACAAATAACAAATAAGAAAATAATAAAAAGTATTAAAATCGATAGAAGAAACTTTAAAATGCTTTTCAAAGGCAACTTTTTGATTAGTTTTAATTTTTTAGGCTTCATATTGCAGCAGAAACATTATCTAATTTTCTCGATTTCTTTTCGTATGGCTTCTTAACTCAAATGAATAAAATTATTGAAGTTTTGTTTGATTCTTTTTAATTTTAATTCATGATTTAAAACACTTCTACAGCATTTGTTTTGCTTTAAGGATAATTAAATACAAACTACAGAATGCTTTAAATAAATTGTCCCATGCCTTATTTCCAATCATCTTGCCTTTAAAGCATTTTCATTCATGTGTTAATTTAATTTTAGTTTTTTGTTGTTCTAATTTTTTTTGCTTTTTAATAAAGAAATTCCTGTTGTGTTACAATTCAATTAATTTTGACTTTATGGGGCGGACATTGTTTTTCCCATACCTTTATAGGTTGGGACAAAATATTTGAAAGAACTTTTATGTCTGGCCAAATAGACTTTATTATTGAAATGAAAGACGCAATTGTACACAAAAATTTACACTCATTATAGTAATAAAGATGGAATGTTTTTGTTTTTGATAAAACATTCACTAGATATTTGAAGTTGTAGTTCTTTTACAAAAATTCCTAAGATATTTGGAATTTTTAATTTAAAAATCTTTCCTTAAAAACCTTAACATTAAGCAAAATTTTTCTAAGCACTCAGGATTACATTTGTGATCTATTCGAGATTGTAAAAGTTATAAAATCCATATCTATGTAGAGAACTGTCTCTGGAGAGAATCTCTTCAAGGCTGCTCCTAGAAATCATACAGTGACCTGTACACAGAAAGTGAACACTTGCACTGTTTTTGTCGATGACTTGCATTTTTTCGTCAATGACTCGAACTTTTTATTAATTTTTTGTTTTTTTTTGGTCAATGACTTGCATGTTTTGGTCGATGATTTAAATTTTTTGCTAAATACTTTCATTTAAAATTTTTGGTCAATGACTTGCATTTATTAGTCGATGACTAATATTTTTATGTGTGAGTATTTGTATTTTTTGGTCATTAAATTGCATTTTTTGATCGATGATGATGTGTGAGGACTACTGGTCGATAACTTGCTTCTTTGGTATATAACTTTAAATTTTGGTCGATGACTTGCATTTTTTAGGTCAATGACTTGCATTTTTTGGTTGATGATTTACATTTTTTGCTGAATACTTTTATTTAAAATTTTTTGGTCAATAACTTGCATTTATTAATCGTTGACTTACATTTTTATGTGTGAGTATTTGTATTTTTTTGGTTATTAAATTGCATTTTTTGATCGATGATGATGTATAAGGACTACTGGTCGATAACTTGCTTCTTTGGTATATAACTTTCAATTTTGGTCAATGACTTGCATTTTTTAGGTCGATAACTTGCATTTTTTGGTTGATGATTTACATTTTTTACTGAATACTTTTATTTTAAATTTTTTGGTCAATAACTTGCATTTATTAATCGTTGACTTACATTTTTATGTGCCAGGATTTGTATTTTTTGGGCATTAAATTGCATTTTTTGGTCATTGACTTATATTTGATGTGCGAAAACTTCCATTTTTTGTTCGATAACTTGCTTTTTTGGTCTATGACTTGCATTTTTTGGATCGATAACTTGCATTTTTGTGTTCGATGATTTGAATTTTTGGTCGATGATTAGTATCTTCTGTCAATAACTTGAAAATAATTACCTCCGTCGTCTCAATCTTCGATTCCAGGTAAAGTTCGACTGTTTCGGAAACCTTCATACTATGACTAACCAGGATCATTGGTCTGAAGTTTAGATGGCTTTCCTTTAGTGGTATAGAGCACCTTATAATCGGTTATGATCAACTGTATTTCATTGGATAATTTATAAGCAAATAAACCAATTCGTAAATTAAAAATTCCAAATCAACAGGTGGTGATTTCAGTTATTTTATAACACGATAAGCAGTTCAATTAATTTGTAAAAGACAAAATGGAAGAATTTTTTTTGATTATTTTTCATCTTTTCCTTAGTGGAGGTTGACTTTGTTTATAAAATTTATTTTAAAATTCTTCAGAAAAGAAATTATTGCCATACGTTTTCCGTTTTTTTTCCTAGTTGTGATATTAAAATTCATGGGATTACAAAAATAAATATTAAAAGAGAATGCAAAAAAAAAAAAAATGGAAGAGAAAATAAATAATTTTTGTTTTAAAAATATCTTTTCCTATTAAAATTGTAATTTTTCATTTCCAATTGCAGGCTTAAGAAAAATATCATAAAACAGAAACAGTGCAAATAATCGTTAGATAGGAGGTAGGTGTGTGGGTGGGTATTATAAACATGAATTATGCCATTTTAAACTTGAGTGGCTATAATAAATGTTTCGTCTCTATTAAAATGACAACAATGAATAATATTCATCGACATTATCGTCAGCATCATCATCATCATCGTCATCATAATTATTATGATAACAACAGTAACGATGGTGAGTGATATGAATTTCAATGAGGAAGGAAGGCGTAGTGGTCGGCAGTAGAAGATGAAAGAAATTTTAAAAATAAAATTAATTTAAACACAGAAAATTCTTTAACTTGGTTTGTTACCAGAGACAAAAGCAATTAATTTAATTAATTTTATGGCCTAAAGAAGCCACATAAAATATTAGAAAGAATTCCTTGGGAACCCAGATTTATTTAATGCCTTATGAACATTTTTGCTCTTTACAGTGACTTAAGATGTAAGAGTTTGTTTATACCATTCTATTGTATGTGCGCCGGCATGATTATGCTGTATAAAATATTAAAATTCAATTTAAAAATAGTTTCCTGACCACTTATGGTACATTAAATGCCTTTCTCATGTACACGATAATTAAATCCATTATTTAGTTACTGTATAATTCATTATTGGCTTATATGATAAACATATCAGGGTATGTATAGTGCTGCTTATGGTTTATCACCTCATCATATATGCCTTCATTCACAGCTTGTTTAAGGGAGGCAAAAATCACAATGTCATGTTCGTATTACGAACCATGACTGAGGGTCACTGTCACAATTCATAAACTAGCCTGGACTACAATAACTTATACAGTTGTGCTGCTGATAATCACACATAACTTTGGTTATTAAAAAGTTTTTCATTTTTATTGTATCATCAGTTATTATATGGCATTGGGAAACTAAGTTTTCCAAAATTACCAACAGAATGCAAAACAATTGGAATTTTTAATTAAATATGAGGAATTTTTGTGTGAAAACTGTCGAAAAAAGAAGAGAAATTAAATAAGTTTTGTTCAGCAGATTGATTCTTTTGCTGGGAGGTATTTTTTTATTTAAAAGCCTTCGGGTTTTATTAAAAAACTCGCGAGTTTTATGTTTTATACTCGCGAGTTTTTATATAAAACTCCACAGTTGCGAGTTTTATTTTAAACTTCCAACAGTTAAATCTCTCGAGTAATATTTAAAATTTTCAGTCCTTATTAAAAAACCCAGTGGATGAAAATAAAACTGGCGAGTATGAAAATATAACTCGAGAGTTATATGTGTAATCACTAGACAGTAGGTTCTCACAAGACACCCTCTCAGATGATTTTACACTGTCATAGATCTCTCGCAGCATATCGCATCAGAGCTACACTTCTGGATACTATAGAGTAGATGAATTGCCCAATCAAGGCAATATATTAACGAATCCTATTGAGAATCTGCATGCTTAGAATTGACAATGCAGCCTGGGCAGATCAATGTTAAATTATTTGTGGATGGAAAGTTTGCTTAAACTCCACCGGCATATTATCAGCTACGTTGTTGAAATCATTACGGAACTTCGCTCATTGAGCACTCATGCTAGACGTATGGAACGAAATCCTACTGCAAAATTGCATATTCGAGGAAGAATATTAAAGTATTCTTCTCCTACTGTGTACATTAGATCGTAAAAGAAGGTAGCACTTGGGCTTCAACGATGCAGTTGGAGCCAGTGACTTTAAACAACAACTCTGTGGTTTTATTCTGAGTTCCAGGAAGAGAAGGCAGATTCATTGGTTTATCTTAAAGGACTACACTGGCTTAAACTTTTATATACTAAAATTTGTTTTTAAGTTGAAGAAATGATGAAGCTTGTTATAGAAAAATTATGTATTTTTTAATGCGAGAATTTTATTTGTGGTATTGGACTTAAATGAAGCGTTTTCATTTTTATTTATTTATTTCGTTCTAAAAACGTTTTCTATTATAATTAGAGACCAAATATTATGACGTGAGCTATTTAAACACCATTAAAGTAATTATAAGCGAAATATTTTGAATTAAAAAATTATTTTTTCATAAAATTCTTGGAAATCCTGTATAATAAAACCCAGAAATTTCCCGCATATGTTTGAATTAAGAAAAAAAATAATAATAAAACGAAAAATAATTCTCATTAAAAATACATTTGAAATGTTTTAAACATATTATCCAACATGTATTCAAAACTATTTAATTTGGAATTAAATATTTACGTAGAAAAATAGAAAAAAATACAAAAAAAAATCGTTTTTTTTTTGTATTTTTTAAATTCCATATTTTATGTCATTGATCCAAACGAAATTTCATATTTAACCACATCAATACATTGTGGACATTGTGTGTGGGCGGTGTTTGGCTGGCCGGGTAAGAAAAAAATAATTAAATAAATTGGCCATTGGACTGGCTGACACAAATGCCAATAAACGCATGTTTAAATATGTGAAAAAAGTTTTAATTTTTTTTTTTTTATCAAATTATCAAATATTTTTTATAATTTAGCAGCCACATTTGAAATATTTATTGGATTATTTTCTCTTAGTTTCTCATGGGACTTTACATTTTTCTATTATCAATGAATTGAATCGAATTTTAAAGAGTTTTTTCATAATTGAATGGTGTTTTTTGTAGATTAGGTTAAATTGGTAATCACTTTATAAAGCATTGCTTGCTTGGATCCGATAAGGTATCACTTATTCTGTCATGTAATTACACCTCCTGGTTGCCATGTTGAAGTCACAATAGTCTAATAGGTAGTGTGTTAACTGAATGGACGAGAATCCGTGGAACAAACTCCAGACATCTCGAACAAAACGAAATACCAAGCACCGGACAATGACTGAAACAATAATTATAACTTCGAAAGGTGCCTGTCATTTTTTTCAAGTGTTTGCTTTTTAGCTCGCGAGTTTAATTTTTTAGCTCGTGAGTTTTATTATCTAGCTCACGAGTTATATTATTTACCTCGTGAGTTTAATATATTCAACAAAATTTTATGGCATCCAAACTTTTGTAAACCGTTCTATGTTCTTTTTAAATCAATTCATCAATTAGTATTCTTTAACTTGAGAGTTTAGACTGTAAGCTTTTAGTTTTTTATGTTAGAATTTAAGGCTAGTAAGTGTTTTTTACTAGGCTGACGACAATTTAATTACAAAATTATTAAAAGACTAGCTGACCCGGCGAACTTCGTCCCGTCCAAAATTGATTTTTTTATTACCCAAAATAGGTCACATTATATACATACATACATAATTGGCCATTACAACCCTTCAGTCAGGATTACGACCTAGCTTCTCACACTTATGTTGTGTGCGTTAATTTTATACATGAGTGGCGGGACCTACAGTTTAAAGTCGACTCCGAACGACAGATTTTTGAGAAGCTTTTCATGGCAATTTTTACTCTCAGAGTCTTTGCCAGAAATCTGCTGAGAGGAAGTCGCCGCAGAAATATTTTTCGTTTTGATGTCTGACCTGGGATTCGAACCCGGGCCTTTTGTCTAATAAGCCAACACACTACCCACTAGACCACGGCGACTTCAACACATTATATATTTATTGTAATACGCTGCATAAAGCGCTGACGAAGTTGTAGCTTTTGTACTCGCTCCAAAACAAAAACTAACAGACATACATGTTATATACATATGTAGATACATATGTATGTATTTATAAACCATCGAATTAGTCGACTTATAGGGAAAGGATTGCCACGCCCATTTTTGGTGAGTTTGTATCGATTCTACGAACTTACCCACCAAATTGCATTTAAATTCTAAAGGTTTGCCACGCCTACTTTTTGCTATTTCGAATTTTTTTATACCATCTAAACCTAATAAGCTTTCGAACAAAAAAAGAATGATTAAAATATCATTTGAAAGGGGAGGGTTGTCACGCCCATTTTTGGTGGAATTGTCGGAGGAGTTTAACCACTAACTATTTTTTAGAATGTTGTATAATCTGGTTTTAAAATCGTTAAAGTTTCTTAGGTCGCCGTGGTCTAGTGGGTAGTGTGTTGGCTTATTAGACGAAAGGCCCGGGTCGAATCCCAGGTCAGACATCAAAAACGAAAAATATTTCTTCGGCGACTTCCTCTCAATAGATTTCTGTCAAAGACTCTGAGAGTAAAAATTGCCATGAAAAGCTTCTCAAAAACTGTCGTTCGGAGTCGACTTTAAACTGTAGGTCTCGCCACTCATGTATAAAATTAACGCACACAACATAAGTGGTGTGAGAAGCTAGGTCGTAATCCTGACTGAAGGGTTGTAATGGCCAATTATGTATGTATGTAAAGTTTCTTAGGCTTTTATAAGCATAACACTTTATTCTATACATTATACAGTATATCTTACACCGAGAGTTTTGATACTGCTTATGCTTATGAAGTCGCCGTGGTCTAGTAGGTAGTGTGTTGGCTTATTAGATGCAAAAGGCAGGGTTCGAGTCCCAGGCCAGACATCAAAATAAAATATAAAAAGTATTTTTTCGGCGACTGCCTCTCAGCAGATTTCTGGCAAAATCTCTGAGAGTAAATATAATTGCCATGAAAAGTTTCCCAAAAATCTGTCATTCGGAGTCGACTTTAAACTGTATGTCCCGCCAATTAAGTATAAAATTAAGACATACAACATAAGTAGTGTGAGAAAATAGGTCAATAATCCTGACTGAAGGGTTGTAATTACCAATTATGTACGTATGTATGCATTTCCATATTCCGATTATGTTTTTATTACATTTTCCGAACCCTGGTAATATTACGCTGAAACTGAATTGAATGCGCCGCACGCATTATAATGTTTATTGCTGCATATCTCCGCATTTAAGTTTTTAACAGCATAACTAAATAAATAAATGATTGAATGCATGCACAACTGAAGGCATGAATAATTACAATCAATTTTTAATGTTCAGTTTTATCGCTTATTTTTAAAGTTTGCCTGCCTTCCCTAGCGTTCATATTGATTTTTCTGTCCAATGTGTGATGTGGTGTGACTTTGGCATTTTATTATAGGCATTTATGATGGCATTAAATGGATATAAATTTATGATTAATAATGTTTTTGTGTTGAAAATCAACAAATTATTCAGTCATTTATTTATTTAGTTTTTAGTTTTTTTTTAGTTTTTGTTTTCTGTTCTCTAAATAAAAATAAATGGCATGTGCGTTAATGTGTAGGCCATAATTAAAATTGAAAAAGAAAAAAATACATAAAACGTGGCATACATGAAATAATAGCTTACTGTACTTAATAAATTTTTTAAACTAAAATTAAATCTTAAAATTCTTCTGTTCATATACTTTTGTTACTGACTGTTCTAAGCTGTTTAGCATGTAATGTCATTGTTAATTTTAATATTTTATTTCTTTTGTTTTACAGAGCCATGTCATCAATAGTTCCACATTAATTTCTATAATAACAATCGATTACAACCTATGTTATCGGTTTAAAAAGTGGTGAGTATTCTTACTATTTTTATAAGAAACGAATGAAATATTCAAACGTGTTTGTTTTGTACAAGAAAGTGTAGAATTAATGACAATCATTATAATTATTATTATGGGGGGGGGGTCTCTCTCTAATGTGTTTAATGATGTAAATTACTAGCCATTAAATATTTACACACACACATACACATATGCATACACACACACACACGTACTTATTTACTTTGCAACAAATAATAGTTATTTTTGCCTTATTTACTCTAATGGGTTACACTGTATAACTGTATAACGGTGTATCACCATACTTCCTTGTTTAATTCCTCTCCTAAAATGTGAGAGAATGTAAGTGAGTGAGGGAGTGAGTTGAGTATTTTCCCCAAATGGGAATGTGATATTAAGTCTGCATGTTTAATGGTTTAATGGTTAATAAAAATTGTTGTTGTTGTTATTGTTATTGCTATTTTGTATAGCTTCTGTGTTGTTTTTTGTTATTGTTTATACAAAACATCATTAATTAAGTTTACAAGGTTTAATATTGTTAACAATTGTTGTTGTTATTGTTGTTGTTGTGGTCTTTACCATACATTTTTATAAAAGTTTCCATTAATATAAATGCAATTATAAATGGAGGAAAAAATATGTAACCTTATATCTGCATGGTGAATACAGATTAGTAGACTGATTTGTTAATTTAATGTTTAAATTTAATTTGCACATTAAGAAATTCGCAAAGAGTGTAACAATGTACAGGGGGGAGGGGAGAATTAGTTAGGTTTACCCATATAAGAAATGTATCAACAGAGTCTTGACCTGCAAAAACTGTAGGTGTAACCAATAAATTGATAAAATTAACATTCTGACAATTGTTATAACCAATTAACCTAGTACATAGGTTAGGTTAGGTTAGGTCGTAGTGGTAGCTCTGATATCACAAAGCTCACTTGAGCACGCATGGCGGCCCGTTGTGATGCCACGGGTGAAACGCAGTCCCTGTACTAACCAAGTTCCGCCAAATCAGGGAAAGGAAGAAGTTGATCAGCGCAAGGGCTGCACAACAAAAGCACGACTACCCCGTACTGGAAAACCAGCCAGAAAATTTGATGAACGAAGCCTATATCCTTGATATCAATAGATGATAGCTCCGTTAAGCTAACAAGGAATGGGGAGCCAAATAACCTATATCTAGACCTAGCAAAGAAAATGAATAACGCTCTCCTCTTCCTCAGTGGACCTGCATCCATGGCAGAAGTCGTTAAAAGGGAGCCTCATTCTCTCGGCGTGCCTACCCATGATGCAATGACCCGTAAGCACGGCCACTACAGTCGAGATGACATCACGACCGAGACCAAGTAATCGGTTGGTACGCCTTCCATCCATCCTGGGCCAGGTAAGTCTAGCGGTGGAGCAGGACTTCTCTTTGACCCAGGATAGGTTGGCGTCCCGAAGGAACCTCCGAACCTAGTACATGCCATTAGATATTTTTATTCCATTTTACTAGCTTCCTAATTGGTTTGAGTTTCTTTTTATTTTGTTGCCTGGTTTCTTTGATCTTTTCTAATTAAGCAGAAGCAAGTTCTAGAGTGATAGAGTTGCCATCTATCGTTGCCTGTACAAATGTATTGCTTGCGTTTTTTATTGTGTGTGGTAGGGAGAAAACTTGTTTATTGAATTCCAGTTTAACGTTGTGTTTACTGATAACTTCACTTAAATTTCCCCACAAAATTTTGGTCGTGCATTGAAGCGGCCATTACCAGAAGGATATTGCCTTTGTTTGTATTACCAATTACGCGTTCCAGAACATTGTATAAAATCTGATTGATGGACACATTGAAAAGGATTAACGGAGCGTAACAAATTTTACTTTGCTTGATGGAGATTGCTCTCTTAAGTTGATAAGTGCTATATTTATTAAATTCACGACATAGTTAAGCGAACCTTAAAGGCCTGTAAAGAGGCCACATGTTGCAGGTGAAAATTTGTGCATTTCCTTGTTTAATAAACTCAAGGAATATTAAAAGGATATAAAAATGTTATGAGGTAAGCCTCCATCAATGGAAGAACAAAAAAGATTTATTCATTACTAGCAAACCCGGCGAACTCCGTTTCGCCATCAGATGGGTTCATTTTATGTAACATTTCGTTTGGTGATTAAAAGATGAATTTGATGATTTTTTTTTTGTTTTATATATGAAAAGGAAAAATTTTATTTCATTTCACAACAGTAATGAATTCATTTCGATTACAAAAATGAAGTGTTATTTAGTTGAACTTCTCTAAGTAAATGAAAGTGAATCCAAAGTAAATATTGAATCGAAGCGTTATACGTGTTCGGAAATTATCCGTTTCATTGAAGTGCTCTTTGGTAGACCACATTTTTCGTTTTTTGGTCTGACGTTAACACAAACAAAGCACATGGTTTCCCAAGTCGTGAACACGCAACGTATAACAGCCCATGTGAAAAACAATGATTTTCTAAATTTATCTCGCAAACACTAAGCGATTGGCCTTGCGACTTATTCATTGTCATTGCGCACGCAAGGCGAACTGGAAATTGTAATCGTTTGAAATCAAACGGAAGATCAGTGGGAATCATTGATATTCGCGGAATACATGTTTTTTCACCTGCGTACATTCCGTTAATAATGGTTGCCTCTATCAAATTCGGCATAAGTCTTCTTACCAAAAGTCGAGTACCGTTGCAAAATCACGGTGGATTCAAATTACGCAATATCATAATAACTGTACCAACTTTGAGTTGCAAGTTATGTGGGGGAAATCCTGGTAACTCCAGAGAGTTCAAAAAGTTTACTACATCATCGGGATTTGTTATGGAATCAACGGATTTGTGTGTCACCAAATCGCCAGCAATTTTTGATTGAATGGTGAAATTCAGTGCGTGTACATCATTATTCTTTTCGGCAAGAATTGCTCGTTGACTTAACCAAGCATAATTCTGATAATTCTCACTAATGTTTGGGAAAATATTTTCAATAATAGCTAATTGAGAGTCTACAAATCGGCAAAAGTCGCTGGTAAGAGTAATTAATCCAGATATTGCATCAACTGGGACTTTTCCGTTTCCAACAGCTAACAATTGTTTGGAAAATTGTGCAGCACTTTGATCATTTTGAAGTTGAACTCTCATATTAGCGGTTAGCGATAGTGTTTTTACGTTATTCCATAAAGGTGATGTCTTCATGCAAGCATTCAATTCATCTGCAGGCGTTCCATGGGGAATTACTGGCAACGTCTGCCTGAAATCGCCTGCCAACAATATCATCAAGCCGCCAAAGATGTTGTTATTTCGCTGAAGATCCTTCAGTGTGAAGTTAAGTGCTTCAAGTGATTTCTTATGTGTGTATCACGCGCCGGCGCCATCTACTTAAAATATTGGTTTGTAGTACATGCTATGTATTAGAGATGGCGCTGTATGTGAAAAAAGATTTTCCCGCCTTTCTGTTGAAATGTTTCCTGAATTTTCTTTGCTATAAACCTCACAGAGCCCGAGACCTTTCCAACGAATGCAAAACCGTGGAAATCGGTTCGTGCGTAATGGAGTTATAACGTCAGCAAAGAAAACCCCACTTATTTTTATTATTCATTAAGATTATTAATTTAATAATTTATTTATATGGCCATAAATATACAAGCAAAAAAAAGAAGGAAAAAATGTCCTTCCTATAGTACTGCACTCCTACTCCTATACACATGATACCCATTTAGTTTACTTTTCAAAATATGCACTTGAGACAATTTTTCTTTCCGTTTCTCAATATGAAAAATTTATGAAATACAAATGAAAGCAAATACTTAAAGGACGATTTCTTTTCTGTTTTCATAATGGAAAAAGTAAAAATATTTCATTTGAAAAATTATTTTTTGTTTGGTTTTTCATTTTGATGTCTTTCTTTTCGCAAGTGGTCGGGATATTTTTGGTCAGGATGAGATTTGTTGGACAATTTAAAATGTTGAAACCGAAAATAATTCAAATGTTCAAGTAATTCAAATAATAAATTTATATTTCAATAAGAAGGAAGAAATGTAAACTTAAAAATTGCTAAAGTCCAACAGTAAACAAAAAGGTGACCAGGTGGATTAATTTTTTTCGGGTTCTATTTGAATCTATAAAAGTGATACAAACAAATTGAATGAAGGTAAGCATTATGTCGTAGCTTGGTAGGTAATGTTTTGCCTTATTAAACGAAAGGCCCGAGATTAAACCCCAGGCCAGACAGATCATAAGGAAAATATTTCTTCGGCGACTTCCTCTCAGCAGATTTCTGGCAAAACCTCTGAGAGTAAATAAAATTGCCATGAAAAGCTTCTCAAAAATCTGTCGTTCGGAGTCGACTTTAAACTGTAAGTCCCGCCACTTATGTATAAAATTAACACATACAGCATAGGTGGTGCCAGAATCTAGGTCATAATCCTGACTGAAGTGTTGTAATGATCAATTATGTATGTATGAGCATTAGCTTGCTAAAATTTTGGGTATAGTTCGTCAGGATATCTGTCTGAGCTCGGTATACCTGCGAAGCTGATAAGGCCTGCAGCTCCGTCAAGATAAGAATGGAGCTCTCCGAACCCTTTGATACCGTACGAGGTTTCAGACAAGGCGATCTCTTATCATGCGACCTCTTCAACTTCGTCATGGAGAGTGTTCTGCGAAAGGCAGGAGTGCATCGCAATGGCACTATCTTTCAGAAAAGTGTCCAATTGCTTGCGTACGCTGGCGACATCGACATCATAAGGCGTACCAAACGAGATGTCACTGCTACCTTTAGTGCTATTGAACGGGAGTCTAAGAAGATGGGTTTGGCAGTAAATGAGGGCAAAACGAAGTATATGTTATCGACAAGTAGAGCCGTGCGGCGTATTGATTCACATATTACGGCTCCGCCGTTACCACCGAAAATGATGTCAGTCTGGAGATCAAGCGCAGGATTACTCTTGCCAACAGGTGCTATTATGGTCTCAATAGGTAATTGAGTAGCCGAGACCTCTCTCGCAAGACGAAACTAACACTCTACAAGACGCTCATCCTACATCTGCTTCTCTATGGCGCAGAAGCATGGACCCTATTAAGAACTGATGGAGCTGCCATGAGAGTATTCGAGAGAAAAGTCCTGTGTAAGATCTTCGGTCCAGTGAGAGTTGGCGATGATTTTCGCATCCGATTTAACAGTGAGCTGTATGAGCTCCTCAACGACATGGACGTTGTACAGCGTATTAATATCCAGCGGCTGCGCTGGCTCGGCCATGTCGTTCGAATGGAGGAGGATGCTCCGGCGAGACGAGTATTTGATGCGGGGATCTGCGGAAGTTGGCGAAGAGGACGACCTTGTATCCGTTGGAAGGACCAAATCGAGGAAGCCCTGTCATCGATTGGTGTGACCAATTGGCGTAGGCGCGCAAGAAGCAGAAGAGCCTGGAAGGATGTGTTGCGGCAGGCCGAAATCCGTTAATCGGGTTGTTATGGCCAATTAAGTAAGTAAGTAAGTAAGTCGTCAGGATATCGCTATTGATTATACAATACCATGAAACCACTTTTGTTTAGAATGAAAATATCGTACAGATTCCTTTGTTATAAGGGTTTTAGCCATCGCCTTAGTATTCATTAACAGTAGTAGTAGTAGTAGATGCCAGAGGATCTTTGTGTCTGCAGCTTAGGAGGCATTCGTTGGTTAAGAAAAGTCTTGCTATTGTTAATAAATATCGGTTGTAAAAACCTATTTTCCTTCAACATTTTCTTACAAATATCGAGAGCTATAGAGGCCGTTTTCATGCCGTTGAGCATGTTTGGCTTTCAGGTTAGTTTTAAGGTCTTGTAGCCTACAATACCAAGTAATTTTAATTTTCAAATTAAATCTAATAAATCTAGATTCCACTGTAGTTCACATATTACTTTGTCTGTATCGATTGTTATCGATATCATATCAAAAAGAAAAGAAAAATTAGTAGCAAATCTATGAAATTCCAGTCATTGTATTTCTATTGTACTTCATGGTATTTGTATTGGAGTAGAGTATACAATTTGTATTCATGATAAATTTTATTAAATAAGACAGACACTAATAAATATAATTGTGTGCGTAAGTCTGTCTCTTTCTCTCTCTTCTCCTTTCTTACTCATTGGCATATTTTTTATGGTATGTTGCTGGCTTTATTAAAACTCTCTGCCTTAATAAGTACCTAAGCAAGTATGCATGTGTGAGTGTGTGTGTGTGTATGTGTGTAGATGTGCTTAAGTAAATAAAACACTCCTTTATTTTATGCATACATATGTATGCATGTATGTATGTATGAATAAGTAATTGTAAATGTTTTTTTTTGTATTGTTAAGTATACTTAAAATATGAACACACACACACATTCATTACACACAAGCACATCAAAAATTATTATGATTATTCCGAAAAAATATGAGAGAGAGAGAGAGAGAGAAGAAGAGAAAAAGACACAATAAAATAATGATAAAATATGATAATATATGTTACCTGATATCATCTCCTTCAATTTAATGCTTTCTTTCCTGTTTATCATTCTTTCTTTTTTCTATTTCCTTCCTTTCATGGAAACTACCTTTACCACTACCCTTACACTTGCCGAAATTTGTTTTCTTTTTATTTTCCTACAGGCATGTGTAATTTTTCCACTTGCCCTGTGTACGTACAGTGACGAGCAGAAGTGAGTGCATGTTCACAATACTGAGTTTCGTCATCCACAAAAACAAAACCCTACAAGCAAATACAAAAAAAAATTAATTTTAAATCTTTATTTTATTCTTAACAAATAGCAGTAAAAACAGAAGTTAATGAAATAAATTCAATGAGTTTGAATGAAAAAACGAAAACAACTCACATAAATACCACATGATACCATCTACTAAATACAGAGGGCCAACATGTCACCATGTTAAGCATCCACATCTAATTATATTTTCGCTGCCATGTTTAACAGTTTGCTTCACATAGAATCCTTGAACACGTTCCCCGGGTCTTTGATAATAGTACTGCTTTCCATCTGATTGGAAACGTGTTATCTAGTCGGAAGAGTCCAAATGTAACCACTTTCAGTAAGATGGAAAGCAGTAGTGCTAGCGCAGATCCAGGGAACGTGATCAAAGGTACCATGTGAAGCAAACTGTTAAACATAGCAGTGAAAATGTAATGGTTTGGGGATGCTTTATAATGTGGCATGTTGGCCCTCTATATTTGGTAGATGGTATCATGCGAAAAAAGACTATCTAAAGATTCCGCAAACCCATCTTCCGAGTTTTATGGACACATGTGCTTATCCCGAATAAGAAATTATTTTCCAACAGGATAGTGATCCGAAGCACACAGCAAAAATTGTATAGATGTGGGGTGGGAAACAAAATTTTCAATTGATGGAATGGCCGACACAAAGTCTCGACCTCAATCCGATTGAAAATTTTTGGCCATTTGTGAAAATCCGGCTCGGACACGTACGAAACAGCCCCAACAAACATAGTTAAACTTTGGGATCGCATAAATGCGACATGGCATCGAATTCCGAAAGATTTTATTGATCATTTGGTAGAAAGCATCTCAAACCGCGTAAATCAAGCTATTTCTAATAAGGGTCTATGGACCAAATATTGAAATTGGGCTAGTTTCTTGAATTTTCTTGAAACGTGCAAAATTGAGTTTATGTGGGTTGTTTTCGTTTTTTCATTTAAACTCATTGAATTCATTTCATTAATTTCTGTTTTTAATGCTATTTGTTAAGAATAAAATAAAGAATTAAAATTAGTTTTTTTTTTGTATTTGCTTATATGGTTTTGTTTTTGTGGATGACGAAACTCAGTATTGTGAACATGCACTCACTTCTGCTCGTCACTGTATGTACATATACTAGAGCATATTTAATGTTGTTTTAATGCTTTACACTCAGCATATAGCTTTTCATAATTACTGCTTGGAAATGAAAGCTAAAAGGGGGGCATAAGTAGAAGAAAAGGAAAGTTAAACATGAACCTGTAAACCTTATGTTGCTATTATTCCAGGAAAGAACAAATATAAGCCTTTTTTATGATTATACAACTCTCAACTGATTGCCTGCCATCCTGCCCGGCTGTCTGTCAATTTCTATGCCTGAATACCTGTCTGAATGCCTTGCTTGGGACATGAAAAATTGTCATTAAAACAAAAAATACAAAAAGACGAACGAAAGAGAACAAAAAAAACAAAAAAAATAATCAGGCCATTAAAGTGTTGTTTAGAGTTGGGCTCATTATATTCCAATTTCGTTTTAATTTCGTTTCATTTTTCGTTTTTAAATCTTTTAATTTCAATTTTAACACGATATGACGACGACGACTCCTTTTTAATTACCAAAGGAAACGAGACAAAGGCAATCATGGTAATGTTTAGTTGGGTGAGGACGAAGGACACAATTACAACCGGGGTAATTAAATCAAGGAATTTAAAGCCATATAAAGTAATTTTTATTGAATTTTTTTTAGCTATTTAAGGCTTACCATGTACAATGCTGGGCTTCTATTGTATTTTACTTATGATTTAAGATTTCAAATTGTGTTTGTCATCGTTACATCCATCGTACATACATGTGTGTAATTAATATTAAATATTATTGTCTCTTATATGAAATAAAATTTTAAAATTCTCTTATTTTATAAGTGCTACATGGACAATAATGACTGTGCAACAAATAGATCTTATTTTGATATTTTACTCTGTAATGAAGAAATAAACGAGAGGTGTCGTAAACACAATACGTAACAAATAGATAATAAGCATCTGAGTACAACAAACATACAATTTATCTCCTTCGGACTTTGTCATTAGGTTCATTTTCAGGGACTTGTTTCGTATATGAAACTGCTTTGGAACTCGGATTTACTGAACAGAATGAAAATAGCTTCTATGGGCTCTCTATGCTTGCAATAAAGTATTGGAGAGATATTAGAGTCTGGGATATAGAATGACTAAGTGAATCAATAGATACAACTTCCTGGTGTGATTAGAATTAATTGTTATAACAAACAATTTTAACTTTATATCACGGAGCTTTATTATCCTCTTCCACTTTGGTAAGATGGGAATCCTTTGCCAGAACAAGTAATATTAACCTGATAAACAGCTACAGCTACACTACGTTTCTTTTCATTAGGCATATACTAGTCAGCAGTTGGCCGCTAACAACTCGACAATAGTGCAGATTAAATTGGGAACCCTCACGAATATAAATCTCATGACAACATATTATAACTCCTAATTCTGGATACAGAAAAAATTCGAAAATAGTGTGACGGACTTTCGCTAATGCCATCATACAAATCTGCACGGATGGTTTGAAATTGGAAAGAGAAGAGGATGCAACCCATTCGATAAGGTTACCGGTTTATTAAATTGTTGGCGGTATGGGCTGCAGTGATGATTATTAAGAATGAAAACATCTTCGGAAAAGATTTTACTGCACTTTCCGATAGCCAAGCGACAGTTAATCACCTCTTAAGGCAGTTTACGAGCGCCATTCCCAATGTGATGGCGTACCGGAAAATATTGGAATTCGGGAATTGATACAGCCATCGAATCGGAGTCATTACTGGACATAGTGTTTTGGATACAACACGCACTGGCCTTAGTCATATTGTTAAGGGCTTTTGCAAGAGTTTTAGAGACGACAAAGAAGAGAAAGGCGAGAAGGAATTATCTGGATTTTGATTAGAGTTGTTCGACAGATCTTGAAGGAGAAAAAAACTGTGTCCGTAGAATAACACCGTACGCAACGTCTGCTTACGGTTGTACTTTATTTGACTTGGAAAACGACTCCAATTCTATAAAGTTAAAGGCGAGTGTAAAAAGTATTTTACTAAAGTGTGTACAAATACCATGGCAAACTTAATATTCTTTCTTTACCTATGGCAGCATAGACCATCAACTGTGGTTTCCACAAATTGTTACTATAACGCAGGCGCTTTAGAAAACCGTCCACATTTGTTTTGTTTTGATTTGTGGTTGTAAGTGTGTGTGTGTGTGTGTGATTGTGTTTGAGTGTGTTTGCATGTCACTTAGTGTGTGTCAGTAGGTTAGAACTCTGTTTTGTTTTACGTAGTAAATATAGAACAACCGGATAAAAAAGAAACACACACACTCGCACTCACACACATGTGGACTGTTGCAGTAAAGTAAAGAACAAGAGTAGGGCCAAGACCGAACGAACAACAACAGCTATAGTGTGTGATAAACAAAAACAACCACTTGCTTGATTCAGTTTTTCAGCTGATGGATGATACGTAAACGAAACAAAAATAAACAAAAACAAACTGCTGGAACTGCTAGAAAACAAAAAAAAAAACACTTTACAAACACATACGCATAGGAAGACCCCTTGTTATGTTATGCTATTCAATACAAACAGTCAGTAGACATTTAGCCTTAGAACGGAACGGTTTATTTTCATATAGAGACCGCCAAATATTATTTTGAAACGGCTAAAGAACCAGAAATAAAAAACAAACAAATAAACAAAGAAAGGAAGAATACAACATTAAAACATTTAACGAAAGACAAACACAAATAAAAACGATTTTTCTTTTTGTTTTTATTTTTGGTTTCCTTTTCTAAATACATTTTCTTTTCATTTTTATTTCTTCGTTACCAATTACAACTACAATAACACAAACAAAACAAAGTAAACAACATATAATGTAACTAACACGACTACTACCACTACTACTACTACAACTACAACCATTAGCACGACGACTATAACTCGTGAATAAGAAACGCATTCTCCATATAACTTAAACTAATACTTATGCAAAGAAATAATAAAAATAAAACACAAAATCTACGCTTCAACTTTATTTACACTGAACGAAAAAGAAGGGCCCAATTTAAGGAAAAATAAAAATTTAAATAAAATACATAATAAATTATAATAAATAAATACATATTAATTAATTAATATACATACATATAATAATAATTTAAAACTATACAAAAAAAAAAAAAAAGATTTGAATTGGATTTGCTGAAAACAGTACAAAGAAAAAAAAAACCCAAAAAAAAAAAAAATTGAAATAAAATTTGTATTTAAAGAAAATTTAATCTGCAACAACAACAACTATATATCGTAAAACATAAATGTGTAGAAGTATACGTAAAACATGTTTCAAAATAAAACCATAAAAGTAATGCTAACGGTAATCGCAAAGCTTTAACAATCGTAACATTTATGCTCCACCAAAATGGAGTTCTATGGGAATTTTTCACTTACACATACATACATACCTAATCACATAGAATTTTATACAATATTTATATAGACATTTACGAGTACAAACACACATGTACAGTAGAGAGCAAAATAAAGGCAAAAAAAAAAGAAAATTAAGAAAAAATATAAAACAAAATTGGCTTTGCGTGCTATTGGTGCATAGAAAACAGGATTGTTATTATAAATTCCTAAACAAATTTCGAGGAGGATATTTATTTATTTATTTAAGAATTACAATACAATTACAAATTATATTATAATCATGTACGAGCTGAGTAACTTCGACCATATGCCCGGTGTAGTGTCACAGACCAGAGCCTCTGGTGGGAATCGAACCCACGACCCTCAAGCTAATAGTCTAGCACACTACCCACTAGACTACCAGGGCGCTCGAGGAGTATAATATTAGCCTACACTATAGAGACTTTACATGGAGCCATTAAATTTAAATTATTTTGACATGTTATTGGCTATGATCGTCCTAATCCAAGGAGTATTATGTTGTTAACTTATTAGACAATGGCTCGGGAGTTTAAACCTCGGTTCCTTTCTTTTCAAAAAATATTTCTCTTAGCAACTTCTTTCCAAAAGTCTTCTGATAATAGCTCTCACAGTAACCTAATTGCCATGACAATGCTTCTCCAATCTGTAGTTGGATGGTTATCGCTGCTACAAGCTATCAAATATTTGGTTTGAATAGGATCATACATCATTGGTCATTACAACCCTTCAGTCAGGATTACTGACTTAGTTTCTCATGCCACTTATGTTGTGTGTGCTAATTTTATACATACGTGGCGGGAGTGTTAAAGTCGACTCCAAACGACAGATTTTTTTTGTGCAACTTTTCATGGCAGATTTTTTTTACTCCCTCTCTCAGAGTTTTTGCCAGAAATCTGCTGAAAAGAAATCACCGATGAAGTACTTTTTGTATTTTGTTTGGATGTCTGGCCTGGGGCTCGAACCCTGCATTACGTCTAATAAGCCAACACACTACCTATTAGACTACAGCGTCTTGAGTCGCCGTGGTCTAGTGGGTAGTGTGTTGGCTTATTAGACGAAAGGCCCGGGTTCGAATCCCAGGTCAGACATAAAAACGAAAAATATTTCTTCGGCGACTTCCTCTCAGCAGATTTCTGGCAAAGACTCTGAGAGTAAAAATTGCCATGAAAAGCTTCTCAAAAATCTGTCGTTCGGAGTCGACTTTAAACTGTAGGTCCCGCCACTCATGTATAAAATTAACGCACACAACATAAGTGGTGTGAGAAGCTAGGTCGTAATCCTGACTGAAGGGTTGTAATGGCCAATTATATATGTATGTATGTACAGCGACTTGATTGAATAGAATCATTTTAGCTAATACAAACAAGCAGTCAATTCATTCTCAAACTCCACACAAGGTGAACTTGCATCAAGGTTCTCAAATTTATAAAATTAGAGGTCTCAATCGCCTGATCTCTGTTGCAACCCAGAGGAAATAAAATTTACGGGGAGCATTACACAGCCACTTGTTAAGAAAGATTAGTATTGAATTATCAAAAAGTTTCTCACCGGTATATACAATTTAGTGCCCACAGAAAGCGGCAAGTAGATCTACTATCTTTCGACCATCTGTAGACGAACCGTTTGTTTTGTTGAGAATAAGAACAAAAGGACATGATTAATGAAATGCAAGCAAAGCAAAGAAATAATATGAAGCTGGGGGTATACTCTGTTATTTAAAGGAATGAAAGAGAGTTAATTTACATAAATTTGAAGGCTCTAGTCCTTTATGCACGACAATAAACTAATGATCTCTTTATGCATGTTAATTTGCGTATTAAATTATTGAAAATAAACGTTTAACCGACTTTATCATCATCCAAATTATAGCCGAAATTATTGGCTTATTGTATTGGCAGTTGAAAATATTTTTGTTAACCTTTTGTCCGTTATCTGCATAATTTCATTTAAATGGATTCAAAATTTACTTTGGTAAAGTGCTGTGATATTTTAAAAGAAAATTATTTTCTCTTCAATTCTTTTTTTTTTGATAACCTTAAGCCACAGATTTCTTTGTTTTTTGCCCAGTACAAATACTTCAATTCAAGTTTAAAACCGTGTGACCTTAGTAGAGAAATATTCATTCGAATGCCTTTATTTTTTTTTTGCTTTCTACTGTAAATAGTCAACTACAATCACTGCATTTCATGTTCGTCAATGTTTCTATTTCAATAATACTGTGTAAACAAACAATATAAAAAGCTCTTTGTGTGCGTGTGTGTGTGTCTGTATGTGTTAGTGAGCAAGTGAGTTTTCAAGGTGCTGCTAGCTGGCTGGCTAGCTGGTAGCTTTCCAAAAGGTTAAAGTAACACAATAATTTAATGCATTAACAGAAGTTTTGTGGAAAAAAAGTAAAATAAAATTCAAATGTAAGAGAAAGAGAGAGGGAATGAATAGAGGGAAGTAAACAAGTGAGAAGAAGAAGAATAAAAGAAATTTAAAACAAAATATTCATTACGTACCACGAATGAAATTTCATTGCATGAACGTATGAACGTAAGGATAACAAGCATAAGCACAGCAGTTTTTAATTAAAAAATAATTTTAAATAGTTTAACACACACACCACTACAATATATTTGTGCGTGTGTGTGTGTGTGTACGTGTTTAAAGTTCTCAATGGAATTCAAATAACATTACTGCTGAAGGATTTATAAAAACAAAGAAACAAACGGAATTATAAAGTAAGTGTGAATTATATTGCATGGAATATATGAAGTATTTTTAATATTTTTAGAAAATTAAAACAATTTTTTTTTTATTTACATTCCGAACCTGAAGAGTTACTTATTTTTAAAATTTTATAGATATTTTCTCCTGAAGTGTAATGAGTAAGACTATCGTAAATATTTCAAAACATTTATTTTTAAATTGGAAAACTATTTGTGGCCGTATTCAATGGCTGTTAGGCCCAATCTATGTTTGGGATACAGGTTGGACAAAATTTGATTGCAGTAGTATTCCGCTTTCAAAAAGTCACGGCCTTACGAAACGTATTCTTACATTTACAAATATCTTGGACTAATAATTTTTAATATAGGTTCTTATGGCATTGAAAATATCATAAGAATTTTGAAGCAAACTTCAGAATATTTATCGTTAAAAAAAAAAAAATTGAATTGACAATGAAAGTAAAAGCAAAATTCCGAATGAAGTCATAAAAAGTGGTAAATGTTTCCCCACAAACCTATGCCCTTTAATGGAGACGCATTGAATAATTTTGAAACCATTTGGTTATAAAATTTGTCCCCGTTCTAACAGATAAGCTTTATTTTCTTATGTTAAATACTGTACATACTAGGGATGCCAAACGGGACGGATTTTTAAAAATCCCGGGATTCGGGATTTTGTAATCCCGATCCCGAAATCCCGGGATATTTCGGGACCCAAAAATCCCGAAAAATCTCGGTAAAAATCGCGATTTTCTCTTAATAATAAAATAAAAAAATATATTTTGTTAACAAAATCCTATATATTCCAATTATATTAGAATTATGTCATTAAAAATAAAAAACCAAGACAAAAAATAACAAAAAAGCGTAAATTAACAAAAATAAAAATTATTCATACATAAGTAAATGCATTAGTTTTAGGAAAATTATTTGGATTCCAACAAAAAGATTAATGCATCTAACTTGTAATCTGATAGGCTTAAACGAGTTTTGTTGCCGTTGGAAAACATTTCTCCCAATCAACATTTGTTGGTAAATATAATTCCAAGATAGCTATATGCAGCTTGTAAATATTCACCTCTACCACCCCCTGATGTAATTTGGACAGTTGAATATCTAAATCAAATTCGTTTTATAGGGCTTTTGAATTCTTCGATGGCATCAAATTACTTCTTATCAATGGAAATAGGATTTTCGTCATTTGAGATGCTATTATTGAAGTCGAGTGATATAGAAATTTTTTTCAGGACCTTTTGTAGGGTCAAAATACATATGAATTTACAATCCGGGAAATCCCGGGACAAGTTTTTAGAAATCCCGGGATTAGGGATTTGTGAATCCCGAAAATCCCGGGATTTTTGGATTCAAAATTTCCCGATTGGCATCCCTAGTACATACATCGATACATAATTGGTCTTTACAACCTTTCATTCAGGATTACGACCTAGCTTCTCACATCATTAATGTCGTGAGTATTAATTTTATATAAGCCTGGCGATTTTTGAAACACATTTCATGACAATTTTACTTTACTCTCAGAATTTTTGCCAGAAATCTGCTGAGAGGAAGTAATTTCGTTTTGTTTGAGTTATATGACCTGGGATTTGAAACGAGGCCTCACGCCTTATAAGCCAATACACTCCCTACTACACTAGGGCGAATTCTCTGCTATGTTAAGCTAATGCAATAATATTGGGCCTTTGTACATTCCGAGCCAATTTTAAAGATATTTTCCGAGAAGTTTGAAGATTATAGCACAAGAAATAATTCGGATACAAGCTTCACTCTGTTTTTGTTTTCTCTCATTATTTTTCCAATTTATTGGATTATATTGTATTCGTATTTATGTATGTATGTGTATAACAGTGTGTGTGTGTGTATGATTATGTTTGTGTTTGTTTATGCATTTATTTTGGTAAAAATATTGCCTTGTTTTTCCATTTTGCCATTATTAACCTGCAGTATTACCAGCTTATTTGGTATTCAAATAAACCTGATTAATTTTGCCTGTTTTTTTTTGTTATTGTTATTGGTGTTGTTGTTGTTGTTTTGTGCACAATAATAACCAAATTTGTTCGATACGTTTTTAGGTCAATATTAAGGCAAAAAACCAAAAAAAAAAATATAGGAATTAATGTCAACAAAGAATACAATTTTCATAGAAAAAAGAAAGTAAAATTAGAGAATAAATTTGATTTTTTATTGACAGGTTTTTTTTGATATTTTTTAAGAGTTTCTTTATTAGCCGATTACAAATATTGGCAATAAATACTGGTGGGGACAGTACACTATACTACCGAAGTCTATAAAGCGTTGACATGGCTTTAATATTCATAAGTTGACTTAAGTTTGAATATTATTTTTGCGTTGATCTAGAGTTTTTTCCTTTCGTTTTAGGCCTCTTACAATGTATTAAATTTAGATCATATTACTTGGGGATCATATTATTTTCTGAACATCACTTTGATGGAATATTGTAACACCAATAAGGCCATGATCTCCTTGATCTTATGTATTCCATAAGGTTTTGTCAAAAATTTATAGCAACAAAGTCTCTCTCTCTCTCTCTCTTTAAGTCCATTAAAGATTCATCTTTAAAAGCCACAACAAAATTCGTTATAACCTGTTATGCATTACATCCGCTTTCCACTTTTTATTTTTGTTCCACAGTGTTTATATGAAATTCATTAACAATTGATGAATAAATAATAAAAATATCGGTTACTTTATGAATATATGAATGAAATGAATGTAATCAGTTAAAAAAGTGGCCGGAAAATGTGACAAAATAACCAGAAAATAAGAAATGCAAACAGCACAAGGCATCATGAATGCATAAAAATTGTATACGAAATCCAAACGAAATTTAAACCAAAAAGAAAAATTCTGCAACAAATATTTGATTTTTCTCGCATTATTTGTATGTGTGGCATGCAATTCCATGTCATTTTTATTTATTTTTTTTAAAGCAAAAATTTAAAATGAAAATTTTAAAATTGTTTGGAATATGAAATTAATCTTGAATGTAATTTGCATGCCATACTTTTGTTTTGCGTGATGTTTTTGCTTTTTATGCTTCAAGAGAGTGTAACGATGAAAACAATATACGGAAATTAATTTATTTTTTAAATGCATTTCTTTTGTTAAGAAAAAAAAAATCGAAAATTTTAGTCGAAAAATATTAAGGGAATGTGATTTGAGTGAGCATTAGTCTGTCTTTCCATTTTGATTTCGTTTTTAATTACATTTTTCGTCTTTTTCTTTTCTCAGAGAAAATTGTTATTGACGAAATATTTAATCAGTCTAACGAAACTTAATCAAAGTTATAGAATTTTGTTCTCATGTTTAATTGTTTTATTCTTATTTTTCACGGATTCACGGCAAGGATATGAATTCTATTTATTTTATTGGTAATTGGTCATTACAAGCCTTCAGTCAGGATTACGACCTAGCTTCTCCACATTACTTATGTATATTGTGTGTGTTAATTTTGTAAATGAGTGGCGGGACCTACAGTTTGTAGTAGACGCTTGATGACAGGTTTTTTAATTTCAAATCTCTTCATGGAAATTCTATTTACTCTCAGAGTTTTTGCCAAAAATCTGCTGAGAGGAAGTTGTGGAAGAAATTTTTTCCCATATTTTTGCTTTCATGTCTGATGTGGCACATTCCGACATATTACCTACTAGACTACGGCGACTTCTATAACATACTGTATTATCACATAATTTGCTCTATGTAAAGTACTTTCGATTAGGCTTAAAGATGACAAGTTGTAGACAACTTATTAGGGTCATCTGAAACAAATAAGAAATCGCATGGATAACTAGACAAGCCGTAGACAACTAAAAAGTAGCATACAATCAGCAGATATTTGTCTAATGTGATCATCGAAAAGGGAGACCCCATGAAAAAGGGAGACCCCACAATATGCGCCAACTACAGGGGTATAAGCCTTCTCCCTATCGCGTATTGTGTGAACGACTGAAGCCACTCGTCAAAACACTGATTGGACCTTATCAGTGCGGCTTCAGACCTGGCAAGTCCACCATCGTCCACCATCGGAAAAGGCCCACGAAAAACAAGTCGACACACACCATCTTTTTGTCGACTATAAGGCAGCCTTAGATAGCCCCATAAGGGATCGTGTTTATGCCGCAATGTCTGGGCTCGGTATACTTGCGAAGCTGATAAGGCTATGCAGAATGACGTTGAGCAATTCCTGCAGCTCCGTCAAGGTAGGAATGGACCTCTCCGAACCTTTTGATACCGTGCGAGGTTTCAGACAAGGCGACCCCTTATCATGCGACCTCTTCAACTTCGTCATGGAGAGTGTTCTGCGAAAGGCAGGAGTGCATCGCAATGGCACTATCTTTCAGAAAAGTGTCCAATTGCTTGCGTACGCTGGCGACATCGACATCATAGGGCGTACCAAGCGAGATGTGACTGCTGCCTTTAGCGCTATTGAACGGGAGTCTAAGAAGTTGGGTCTGGCAGTAAATGAGGGCAAAACAAAGTATATGTTGTCGACAAGTAGAGACGTGCGGCGTATTGATTCTCAGATTACGGCCGATAACTATACTTTTAATACAGTCAAGGAATTTATTTATCTTGGCTCCGCCGTTACCACCAAAAATGATGTCAGTCTGGAGATTAAACGCAGGATTACTCTTGCCAACAGGTGCTACTATGGTCTCAATAGGCAATTGAGTAGCAGAGACCTCTCTCGTGCGACAAAACTAATACTCTACAAGACGCTCATCTTACCCGTGCTTCTTTATGGCGCAGAGGCATGGACCCTATTAAGAACTGATGCAGCAGCCTTGAGGGTATTCGAGAGGAAAGTCCTACGTAAGATCTTCGGTCCTGTGCGAGTTGGCGATGATTTCCGCATCCGATCTAACAGTGAGCTGTATGAGCTCCTCAACGACATAGACGTTGTGCAGCGTATTAATATCCAGCGGCTGCGCTGGCTCGGCCATGTCGTTCGAATGGAGGAGGATGCTCCGGCGAAACGGGTATTTGATGCGGGGATCTGCGGAAGTCGGCGTAGAGGACGACCTTGGAAGGACCAAGTCGAGGAAGCCCTGTCATCGATTGGTGTGACCAACTGTCGTAGGCGCGCAAGAAGCAGAGGCGCCTGGAAGGATGTATTGCGGCAGGCCGAAATCCGTTAATCGGGTTGTTATGGCCAATTAAGTAAGTAAGTAAGTAAGATCATCGAAAAGGTGATTGACCAGACATTATTTCCCATTTTTTCGATGTTAAATTAAAAGTAATGCTACAGGTAGCCTGTTCAGCTAGGCCGTAATGCTCGACAAATGTAGCATGTTGGTAGGGTTAGATAAAAAAGAAAAAATCACAAAAATCCAAAACAAATTCTTTCATTTAAAAACTCAACAACTTATTGACTCGTTCCCTTTCGTATATATCTTTACAATAAAAATTATTCAATCAATATTCGTTTTGTGTTTGCTTGAATATCTATTACTTCAGTTCATTTTTAATCAACTTATTGTACAACTAAAATAATAAAATTGATTCGAATAGATAACAACAAAGAAATCTTTCCAATCCATACCTTATCTCTATAATAGATTTACATATACAACCGTATAGATCTTATATATACAATCGAATGCTTGTTTGTTTGTTTATTTGAAAACTCTAGTTATTTATGGCCTGCTTAGCGATAATCAAAAAATTTTATAGACTTACTGCCTAAGAAGAAGGTGGACGTCTATATGAAGAGGAAAAATTTTCTTTTCTCCTTGAGTTGCATAGTTATTCACCGCAGTATTGTGGTTCTCACAATCGTTTCCACATTGACTGCCATGACGGTAGAATCCACATTTTCTCGCATAACTTTTGTAGGAGTGAGGTCCGAGAAGAAAAGGGGATTATCGTTTACCTCATGTATAGATGCCCAAATCTTGTTATGAGATGGTGGAAGGCCTTGATTCCTTATAGTGCATATTTAACTTACGGCACAAAGCTAAGATTTATTTAATTGTCGAGAGAGTTTACTATAGCAACTGTTTGGTTACTGGGTTGAATATTAGCTTGTGCCAGCTTAGCTAACCTTAAATTTAAAACTTTAGTTTTATTTAATTTAAAATGTAATAGAATGGTTGCAGTCGTAAGGCCACGGTTCAAATCCCAGTTCAGACATCTCTAACAAAACGAAATATGAACAAATATTTCTTCGGCGACTTTCTTTATGGAAAAAACTCTGAGAAAAATCTGTCGTTCAGAGACGACTTTAAACTGTAGGTTCCGCCATTTATGTAGAAAATTAACAAACACAACGTAAGTGATATAAGAAGCAAGGCTGTAATCCTGGCTAAAGGGTTGTAGTGACCAATTATGTATGTAATGGCGTGTTAGCGTGAAGCATAGCGGGCTTAATTTAATTTTTTTCATAAAAAAAGAAAAGAAAAATAATCTGATAAAGAGATTATTTATCACTATTAGACACATTGACAATTCGAATAAATTATTAATGAAATCATGAATAAACAGACAATGACACTGGCTCTCGGTCCCATAGATACATATATTCTGATATACAAATTAGCTTTTAATCTATAAAAAGATAAAAAAGATAAAAAATAAAAAAAAAAATAGAATAAAAATCAAGAAAAAATAAATTTCTATTTGTTTATTTAACACAAATTTTCATAAAAAACATAAAATTATTAGACAACCTAAAATGCCAGCAGCCGAAAATAAAATAATAAAAATAAAAACTTTTTTGCAAAGTGTTCGATTAAAAAACACAAAAAAAACAAAAACAAAAACAATTTGTTCCCAAGCGATATGATATTTTTCGTTTTTTCTTTTGAAATGTTTGGCATTTTCGTCATCATAAAGTGACACATCGTTGGTATAAAAATTGAAAATGAAACAACAACAGCAACAAGAAACAAACAAATCATCGCCAGAATTGAAAAAATATATCTGCGTTCGTTCGCAGATTAAAATTAAAAAAAAAAAAAATTGAAAAAAATTTCTGTGACAAGAATTATTTCAGCTGCTTGGCAAAGATCAAGCACGCGTTCAATGTTTCTTAAAAGTAGAAGAAAATTTATTTCAAATTGAATAACAAAAGGATAAAAATAAAAACGATTGCAGATAAAAATCTCCTAGAGACCTATTAAAATTTTGTAGAATCGTGGGTGCTGTTTGAATTCTTTTTCTTCTTTTGGAGATTTAATAAAAATCCGCTTTCACTATTTGCAGAAATTTGTCCTAAATGCTTAATAACCATCAATACCAATAGATCGTGAGAGTATATGGTTTTTTGGGTTATTTTTCGTAATAATAACCTCAAGTCTCCGTAGTCTAGTAGTCAGACATCAAAACGAAAACATGAAAAAATATTTCTTCAGCAAGTGCTTCTCAGCAGATTTCTGGCAAAAGCTCCAAGAGTAAAATAAAATTGACTTGAAAAGTTACTCAAGAATGTGTTGTTCCGATTCGATTTTTAATGTTAGGACCCGCCACCAGAGACCTGCACCGATCGGCTGACAGCCGGCTAAGCCGAGCCGCCGACAAAATTTAAAAGCCGCCGCCGCCGAAAATTTATTCGGCTTAAGTCGGCTTAACGGAGAACCAAAAAATTACAAATTTCTTTCAAAATTTAAATAATAATTTAAATGAGCTAAATTCATCTGATTCCGATGACGACCTTGCTATTTTTAATGGTATTGACAATGACATAAACGAATACGAAAAAAAACTAGCCACTAAAACAAAAATTAAAGAAACAACCCAAATCCTTTTAAACAAAAAAATCTGCAGCTGGGTCCATAGTTTGGCACCATTTTGGTTAAATGGTTATTGGAAATAAACCTGTGCTAAAAAAGTATCATATGTGTAAAGTTTGCTTTGATGAGTCCCCTATGGGTTTGAAGGGGTAGGTACATACATATATTATTTCTATCCAGGAATTAAATTTAAAGGTAATTAAAAGGATATTTTCCCAAAACAATAATTGAAACTCCAATTTCAATTAGCTTTTAGCCAAATTTTTTAGAAAATTTTATTTTGAATATTTATTTCTGATAATTGTTTTGTAAGTACATATTATAAAATGCGAAATAATTTCAGGTTTGGAGTTTCTACGTCGATATCAAACCTCTGTAACCATTTACGTGCTCATGGTATTGAAGTAAAAACAAAAGAATTTGTAAAATTCGAATGCCAAAACAAAATCCATATTGTCAGGAAGTTCTAAAAATGCAGATTTCAAAAATTTTCTAACGCACGTCTGCTTGTGCAAATGTGCTGCATAGATCTAACATAGTGGAGCAACCAGGGCCATTTTATTTATGTCATTTCGGATCACAGCAGATATAAAGGCGCCGCCGAAACTTTACCATATTTCGGCTGACAGCCGACTTAAAGCCGCCGCCGAAACTTTTCAATTTTAGCCGCCGCCGCCGACAAATTTTCTCGGCGCAGGTCTCTGCCCGCCACTAATGTATTAGTAATAGCAGTAAAAGCAGTAGTACCTGTAGTAGTAGCAGTAGTGGTAGCAGTAGTAGTAGTAGCAGTAGTAGTAGCAGTAGTGGTAGTAGTAGTACTAGTAAAATAGTAGTAGTAACAGTAGTAGTAGCAGTAGTAGAAGTAGTAGTAGTAACAGCAGTATTAGTAGTAGGAGTAGCAGTAGTAGTAGCAGCAGTGGCAGCAGCAGCAATAGTAGCATCTGCATTAGTAGCAGCAGCAGTGGTAGCACCAGCATTAGTACTGTAGTAGGAGCAGTAGTAATACCAGTAGTCGTATAGTACTAGTAGCAGTAGTAGTAGTAAATTATTACACCCAACATCAGTGGTATGAGAAGCTAGTTCGCAATCCTGACCGAAGGATTGTAATGATCTATTATGTATGTACGAAACCTCAAGCAGACCACGAACTTCTATTCTAAAGCGATATCCATTTTTTTGATTTCAAGGATGAAGTTATGTTTTAAACAAAACTTTTTTTTTCCTTTAAAAAGGATTTTGTTCTTATGAATGCAAAATAAATGATCCGTTTGGTTGCAGAATTTTGAATTTGTTTTCAAGCACTTTTTCGTGGATGTTATTTTGTTAAACTTTCATGAACAATTTTTAATTACGCTCTTCAGCGTAACTAAATCGGCCACAAATGCCAATAAGGCATCAATTATTCCAATACATTATGCATTGAGTAGGGTGTAGGGATTGTAATTGTGTGTGTGTGTGTTTTTTTTTTGCTTTCATTAATTTTCAATAAAATCCATTAAACCACTGAAGTGAAATTTAATATTTTTGTTTCCATTTTTCCATAAGCCGAGCAAATTCAAAGCAATTCGTTTAAAAAACCAAACAAAATAAATGCCAAACCATTTAAAAAATTAATGAGAAAGAGAGCGAATCTCTATAAAATTTAAAGCAGGATTAAGAAATAAAAATAATCGGGACTAAAAACAAATTTTATTGTGAAAATAAAACCCAAAAAAAAAGAAGGAAAACAAAAAATTAATTGGAAATCACTTGTAAGTGTTTAATGTTTTGCGCGTGCCTATAATTGATGTTTAACAATGGCAACAATAACAACAAAAATATTGTAACATAAACAATAACAATAACAACAATTATAATTATTTTTATTAAAATTTATTTAGAAAATGTAAATCATTGTTAAACAAATAAAACGGAAAACAATTTTAAATTAATTCCACACCCACAATTACTATGGCAATAGCCAGGCATTCAAAACGAAATCTTATAACTTCGAAAGGCAAAAAAAAAATTCAAAATTTTCTCTTTCTATTATGATTTCTGTAGGATTTTTAATTTTTCTTGGAATTGTTTTCCGTTAAAAGAAGTACAAATTAAGTGGGATAATAGCGTAGGAATTTTGAACAGAAATAAAAAAAAAAATAGATTTAAAAAGGTTGCTTAAATAAAACTCACTGCAAAATATGTCATGGAATTTCAGTTGCCATAGTCTAGTAGATAGTGTGCTGGCTTATTAAACGTGAGGCCACGGTTCACCCAGGTCAGCTCATCTCCGACAAAATGACATTATAAACTGTATGGTATGTGGATTCGGTGTTAGAAGCCATATAATAATACCGATAATGTCTTTAATACACAAGAGGTTTTACGTGTTAGGTTAGGTTAGGTTAGAGGACGTGCACCTGTCGGTCAAGACAAGCACAGTACCCGGAGGTCGAAATTGACCCATTGTACATTGCCCTTAGGGGAGGAAGGAAAAGGAGGATATAGGAAAGTAGGGAAGGGGAGGGAGAATGGGAAACGGAGGAATGAAAAAACAAGAGACACAAAACAACAGAGGTTGAGAGTGCGACTACACTTATGAAGCCCTAGCACCTCTCAACCAGCCCACACAGAACTCAAGTTCTCAAAGAAGGCCCTGCCAAGGGTCCTCAACCTCAACCTACCAAGGGCTGGGCAGTTGCAGAGGAGATGTTCGACAGTCTCCAACTCCTCCTCATCGCAACATACCCTGCAATAGTCCGGCTGGGATCTGTTCCAGATCCCCGTCAGCGACCTAATCTCGCAGTGCCCCGTGATAAAACCGACAACCAACCTTAAGCTGGCCTTAACCAAGCCCAGCAGCCACTCTGTCCTCTTGCTATCCACAGCAGGCCATAGACGCCTAGAAACAGAACAACGCGATCCGTTCCCCCAACGTCTCTGTTCTTCCCTCCTGACCCATCCATCGATGAGGCCATAGAGGTGACAGACCGGAGGGTCAGGACCAACCGTCAAATCGCCACCTGAAAGCGAACCTAACCTAGCAAAGGCATCCGCCGTCTCATTGCCCAGTATTCCGCTGTGACCCGGAACCCAGCATAGACGGATACGGTCCGGTCTAAAACTCTTCAACGCGAACGAGCCGTGATTTGCACCAGACCAACGCAATGGCCCTAAGGGCAGCCTGAATCCGAAGATGGGCCACCAGCTCTGGCCTCAATAGCCTTCAGTATTGCGAAAATCTCCGCCTGAAAAACGCTGCAGTCATCATTCAACCTGAAGTGGAGTTCAAAACCGAGTTCCTTACAGAAAACCCCAGCACCTGTACATCCACCTAACTTAGACCCATCTGTGAAGATGGATATACCACTCTGCCTCTGGAGTACCCCACCACTCCATTGTGCCCTATCCGGTATGAGTATACTCAAACCAGGTAGGAACATAGCCTCAGGCACAATATAATCAGTGGCTTTTTCCGAAAGTCCGTACCTTCCGTCAGGAAAGACGGTATTCAGAACTCTGGAGTGACCTATCGAGCGCTGTTTCCAACAACCCTATTCCCTCAGGCGTATGGCACTACGCGCTGCACACCGCTTGACATATAAGTCAAGCGGGGTCAGACAGAGCATAGTATTAAGAGCAGCCTGAGGGCAACTTTTCCTCACTCCAGTGATACTCAAAGAGGCAATCCGCTGAACCTTATCCAAGATTTTCCGTTGAAAACTCTTATCTAAGGCACACCAACAGCCATAAGTAATAACCGGTCTAACAATCGCCAGATATATCCAGCGAATGGCTCTCGGAGGAAGACCCCAGTTCCTACACTGGTAGAAAGCATTTAGTCCCTTACTTCATTCTTTCCTCGGTGTTTCGTTTCCAGTTCAGCTTACTATCCAGGATAACACACAAGTACTTGACCTCAGAAGACAACGGAAGCTCCCTACCAGTTAATCTTGGCAACCTGATGGTTTCAATCTTGTACCTACGCGAGAACAAAACGAGGTCCGTCTTATTTGGATTTATCCCCAGACCACACTTTGTCGCCCAAGAGGATAAAATTCTAAGAGCAGACTCCATCAGTTCCCCCAGCGTTGGCAAAAATTTACCACCCACAAGAATAGCCACATCGTCGGCATATGCCACAACCCTAAAGCCCCTACTTTCGAGGAGCCTCAGACCAACATTTTACGTGTTAATGCCATCAATTGATCACAAAGACCATGCATGTTGACGCCCTTAAACTTTCTTTTTGGCGGACTATATCAAAGCGCTTATGCTCGAGCATATGATAGTCAACTTTCGCTTAGTTATCGCTGAGACGCCGTCCGAAATGTAGGAAAACTGGACGAATAGAAAAGGAAAAGACAGACCTACAAAAGACTAGAGAGAGAGAGAGAGAGAGAGAGAGAGAGAGAGAGAGAGAGAGAGAAAGTTTTTCTTCGAAATCATAGCTTTCTGTGTGTTTTATTTGCCTTTGGAATCTCAAATTAATAGCCACAACTGTTTAGAAGAATAGGAAAATAAGAAATTTTTGTGAAAAGAAATGTGCAATGTGCAAAATATAAAAATCAACCCTCGTATTATTATTTTCAATGTAAAACACTTTCATTAATTAGCATTGTTATCACTGTCAATGATCTATTTTTGTATGTAAAGTGTTGATTAATTTACATGACACACTTTTACACGCTCTGGGTGTATAATGCAGTGAATAAAATCCAAAAATAATGGAAAAAAAATTAAAATCATCACCACATACAGCAGTTTTTTTTTCAACCCGATACACCCACCTTCATTATCAATAATTATAATCTAAAAACTTTTTTATAAGTTTTCACGAAAACATTTCTCTTAAACACGTAGATTCACATTAAATTCGAGAAACCTTAAATGAATGGGGAAAAGTTTATTACTTTGATACTTTGGTAGCCCTAACAGTCAGTCCTAGTCAGTTACATTAACTGACTGACATTGGTGGTGTTAACTAATCAACAAAGTATTTATATTCCTTGTATGTGTTCTCATATCTAATCAAACAATCAAACAAAGTGAGAGAGAGAGAGAAATACAAAACGAAAGGAAACAGAAAAGAAATCGTGTTAGAAAAGTAATTTGTTTAATTATTTCCATTACATTAATCTTCACATTTCCATTAGTTTTGTTAATTTTTCACCTTTTGACCTCTTCCCCTTTAACCTACATCCCATCATAATTTAAATGTTGTGACCTAAAATGACCAGAAAGTTATATCACAACACGTAAAATGATCAGCAACAAAGTATTGGAAATTTTTGTAAAATAAACTAAGAAAATTACCGACGTGCCAGAAATATTTCTTTTTAATACCTGCTAGGGTGAGCGTGATATCAAGAATATTTGTGGAGGTATTTTGTGTTTTTAACGGCTTAAGTCATCTATTCTAGATGTTGTTATGATTAGGAGCATTGTAAATAGTACCTTTTGTAAATTTGGAAGATAATTGCTTAAACAATTTGTAAAGTAAGACTACTGCGTTTTAATTCGAAAGAGCATCAAATTCCCGAAAGTAAAACGTAGCGTGAAGTCTCCGCAGTCTACCAAGTAGTGTACTGGCTTATTTGACGGGAGCATGGGGTTTAAACCCCTGCTCAGATATATCGAACAAATACGAAGAAATATTTCTATTCTCTCAGTAGTCTTTCGGTAAATGCCCTGGAAGTAAATAACATTACCGTTTAAAGTCCCTCAAAAATCTGACGTTCGGAGTCGGCTTTAAACTGTATGTTCCGCCACTCATGGATAAAATTAACACACACAACATAAGTGGTGTGAGAAGCTAGGTTGTAATCCTGACTAAAGCGTTCCCATAACCAATTATGTGCCCTTACCTTTCTTTTGTAAACAGAGCAGATAGACGAAATCCATCACATTATTGGCCAACGAGAAAACTGACTGAAAACTGTCTCCTAAAATCTCGCTTGGGCAGAACTAAAGGGTCCGCCAAATAACTTTTTTTTTGTTTTGAAAATGCTTTAAAAAAAACTGCGGAATATTTTCTCAAATTTCTTTTTTTTTTGTTTGAAAGTACAATCCTTCCGGTTAATAATGGAAAATAATTTCATTCAAATGGCTGCCTCACGATCAGTCCAATTTTTAAGCACATTTTCGATTGTGTGCAGCTGTATTTCACCAATGGCTTCACGAATATTGTCCTTTAAAGCGTCAATTGTCTCTGGCTTATCGGCGTAATACTTATCTTTGACGGCACCCCACAAATAATAGTCCAACGGTGTCAAATCGCAGCTCCGAGGTGGCCAAACGACATTAGCTCTGCGACTGATAATGCGATCTTTAAAAACAGGGGCAAAACATCGGGTGAAGCTTGGGCTGTGTGGCACGTAGCGCCATCTTGCTGAAACCATATGTTGCCAATATCCTCTTCTTCAATTTTTGTGAACAAAAATTCGTTCAACATGGCCCAATAACAACCGTCATTGACTGTAACCGCCACTCCTTGCTCATTTTCGAAGAAAAATGGCCCAATTATGCCTCTGGATCAAAATCCGCACCAAACAGTGCTTCGTTTTGGTTGCGTCGGCTTTTCAATGTAGCTTCGGCTTTTTTTGGTTGCGGGTTTTCTGTGCCCCAAGTGCGACAATTTTGCTTGTTTACATACCCGCCACGATCAAAATGAGCTTCAACTGAAAAGATGACTTTCTTTTTTACCAAAATCGGCATCTTCTGTAAGTCGATCGCAGGCCCACTTAGCGAAGCGAATACGCGTATACACAACCATATTCGTTCAGCGGAAGGATAAAACTAATTATCTGTCAAATCGGACATGAGCTAAGTGTTACCATTCACGAAATAAGCAGTAGTTGAAAAAAATTCGTTAGATTGCGGACCCGATAGTAAACTCTTTGTAAACAATGATTGGACCAAATATGGAGACTATGACAGTTGCAGCGGGGTTCGGTACTACAGTAATATACTCGGAACTTAAGGGGTAACCCTTGAGTTTATTCCAAATAGAACTTTATGCCTTCAAAAGATCAACTAATTAAACTTTAGCAGAGGATATTACTTGTCAGTTAGGCAGCCATTCAAGAACTCGGCTCTTATAAACTCAAGAATAGTATGGGGTGTCTGAAGCTATACGTAAATACATAACTGGTCATTACAACCCTTCAGCCAGGATTACGACCTAGCTTCTCAAACCACTAAAGTTGTAAGCGTTAATTTTATACATGAGCATCGACTCCGAACGACAGTCTTTTGAGGAACTTTTCATGGGAATTTTATTCCTTTCGCAGAGTTTTTGCCAAAAATCTGCTAAAAGGAAGTCACCGAAGAAATATTTTCATATTTTCGTTTTGATGTCTGCCCTAGGGTTTGAACTCGGACCTTACGTCTAATAAGCCAACACACTACCTACTAGACTACGGCGACTTCTGAAGCTATATTGTACCTTAAGTTTGATTTTGTAGCAGAACAAACAAAAATTTTGTTTTCTTTAAAGTTCTTATGAAAAAAAGAAACCAAAAACAAAAACCGAATAACATAAATAAGCCCAGTTCCTTATGTAAATTCCTAAGCAAATCTTTATTCACTTCCTATTCTTAATTGTTTAAGTTGTTGGCACAAATCAAATTTGAATATATTTTAAGAGATTATAAAATCCATGCCATGCCATCAATTGGTTGCTTAACAATCCTAAGACACTTTTATGGCTATGAACTCTTGGCTAAACAGAAAATAAAGAAGAAGAAAAACCAGAAAAGAAAAAAAATAAAAATTAAATTGTTTAACGGACATTAATTCAATGATTCCCGAGATACTGAATTCTTTTGTGTCTGCTACTCTCAGCACCACCAATGGCCTCAGTACGCAATATGCTAATGAGATATCAGACAGAGAGAGGGAATAAAAACCACGAACAGATTCATTCAATTTTTGTTGTTGTGTACAGGGTCCACAACGACACCCGTGAAAATTTATGGTTTTCCCATGAACAGAACGAGCGAACGGCAAACGCATCAGAAGCATTTTTAAACGTTTATTAAGCATTTAAGAACATGACAATGACAATGACAACAACAGAAAAAGGAAAAAAAAAGAAAGATGAAAACAAAAAAAAAATAAAATTTTACGCAAAACAAATTACAGACAGACATGGTTGTTGTTTTTGTTGTTTGTTGCACACTTGTGGGCCGCCATAAATTTGCCTTAAAACAAGCATTAATGGTTAGTAACACATGTAGTAGTTGTTGTTGTAGTGAAGGAATAATAGGCAATAAAACCCGCCCAAAATGAGTTTTTAATTTCCGAGTATTTAATAAGGTTTTACGTTACAATAGACAAGCGATGGTGAACATATGTTTAAAAGAATACATTCATCGTTCAGATTTATTTCTGGGAACAACAAAGTGGAATCTTTCAATTTTGAAATCTTATAATGGCAACACTTTGAACTAGATAATAAAAATAGTTTGAGACCCTAAAGGGTGATGCATCAAAAGGTTTAAAAATCGAGGGAACTTTACAAGCATTGAATTCAGTGTCGAGAGCCGACATCAAGGTTCTCCACAGATTCATTAGTGGCTGAGGCTGGTTGAGAGGTGCTAGGGCTTCATCGGTGTAGTTGCGCTCTCCCACCCTTTTTGTTGTGTCTGGTCTGTGTGATTCCTCCGCTTCCCACTTCCCCTCTTTTTCCTACATACTCTCCTTTCATCCTGTCCCCTCCTTCTTTAGGACGCTGTACAATGGGTCAGTTCGAACTCCGGGTACTGTACTTGTCTTGTTTGACAGGTACACGTCCTCTGACCTAACCTAACCTTACAAGCATTACGGGGTGATTACGGTAATCGATAATCAGCCTACTGTGCAAGGAGTTCTAAAGAAATTTGAGGAGTGTCACAACTGTGGTCTCGCCTATGCATCTTTGCAGTGCAGGCACTACCGAAAATGTATCTTTTGTTACCAAAAGTATAGTAAATAATCTTAATTTATCGATTCCATGTGGTTCAAAATAGTTGGGCTTACCTGACGGTCCATTACGATTTGTTTTTCATGTTAGATTTGCATCTCTATCCATATGAATTCATTTCATGCAAGACTGAAGGCCGGCTGTTGATTGGATCACGGAACAACTGGCTTTTAATGCTAATGTTTCGAAAAATTTTTCTGCAGTAATGAAGCCCATTTCTTAACGGCGGTGGTGTATCTGGAAAAACCATCCGATTGGTACGCATTACAGTCTGGAGATGATATTGGAATATATTTTTGCGAAAAAGGATACGACCAATTTTAGCTTTATTGCATGAGAAATTTCCATAGAGAGAATTTCACGTTTTGTCAACATTTAACACCGATAAACATTTGAAGTCGCCGTGGTCTAGTGGGTAGTGTGTTGGCTTATTAGACAAAAGGCCCGGGTTCGAATCCCAGGTCGGACATCAAAACGAAAAAATATTTCTTCGGCGACTTCCTCTCAGCAGATGTCTGGCAAAGACTCTGAGAGTAAAAATTGCCATGAAAAGCTTCTCATAAATCTGTCGTTCGGAGTCGACTTTAAACTGTAGGTCCCGCCACTCATGTATAAAATTAACGTACACAACATAAGTGGTGTGAGAAGCTAGGTCGTAATCCTAACTGAAGGGTTGTAATGGCCAATTATGTATGTATGTATGTAAACATTTGGTATAGGGCGCATGATCCTCTAACTTTGTAGCATTTTCAGAACAAAATTTCTCAAATTATAGTTCAGATACCTACCAAGTACTTTAAACATCTGAAAAATAGTTTATTTTGCTTTAAAGAATTCATTCCTTTAAACTTCTTTATTCTTTACACCATTGCTTATTAAACAATCAACATAGCATTACAAGCTTAAATCTGTTGTTTCGATTATCGTTATTATCATAATTTTTAAGGCTCTTTGGGTATATTTTTTAAACAGAATTTATTTTGGCCTAATTTTTTTTGTTGTATTTCGAACGCATAATTTTTAAATAAAATTTGTGATAGAAATTTATTTTGAAACAAAATAAAACAAAAAAAAACGATAGAAAAAATGGATGGACTGTTTGGAATCATAAATTTTAGAGAAATTGTTTTGTCGTCTGCTTTTGAATTATTAAAGTCACATGCCTCTAAATATCTATGTATTGTTGTTGTTCGTGTGTGTGTGTGTGTGGCTAATTTCTAGATAAACTCATGTATGTGATGGCATATTTTGAAACACTCGAAAATATAATGTTGGTAAAATGTTGAAAAATAAAATTCGCGCAAATTGAGCTGTTTTCGTCTTCTCAGTACGGTCTGGTCTTAGTACAGTCGTCAAAATATGCGAAACACAAGTTCTAAAACCTTAGTAAAGGCCCCACGGCATTATGTGTTGTATGCACAAAAATTTTTCGAGTGTATAGAATAGAAAATCCACAACTCGACGTTTAAGTACAATCTGACAACAGCATCAGTAAATAAGTGCGTACGAACGTGTTTGTAATTCTCGAATACTCTGTGAGAAATATCTCTGAGAGCCAAGAGGAAAAAAAATACAAAAAAAAGTGTATAATATTTGAAGTAGCGGTGGTCATTTACTTTGCGGATACGCTGCTGCATGTATGTTGATGACATGTTTGTTGGCGGCTGTCAAGTCAGGCTATGTTTCCGAAATGATGTGACCGCCTGTCAGGCTAACTTCTGTGCCTGTGTAAATGTTTTGAAAATGCTAAAATGCTAAACTCACGCTGAGAGGCTGTATTATGTGCTCTTTAAAGAGATACAATCGTTATTTATTCTGTCTTTAAAAACAATTGACTTACAGTGTATAATTTAATAGAAAGAAAACGTTTGAAACAATAGAAAACAGAAGTCATGTCCTTTGCATTCTATTTCCCTTAAATCTTGTTGGAATTTTTATATCTTTATTAAATTGTTTTTATTGACCATTAAGTTTATTTTAAGCATCATTATTATCTTCATTAGCTATTGCCACTGCTGCTACTGTTGCTACTAAATGATAAAGAAATCATTTGTGGAAATTATTACTCATAGCCTAAATGTGATTGCCGCTATAATGGGTTTAAAGTGTGAAAATGGTTCATGATTTCCTGTGGCGTTAGTTCTCTCATGCCGTCTGTACTATTAATTATGGCCGTTTAGTTTCGTTTCTGTTTATTTTTTTTTGTTCACATTTCCATTTTAAAATCATTTTTGTTTTTATTTTTATCTTCACCATCGGACCCATTTCACATCACTGACATAATGAGATGCGTAAACAAAATTTTAAATTGCCTGTCTGTGAAGAGGGTGAGAGAGAGAGATAAAGTGACAAAGAGGGTTGGGATGCGAAAGGAAATCATATTTCTATTGAAATTAATTGTGGCCATTTAAGTGAGTTAAAACTGAAAGTGATACGAAAAATCATTGAATTTGAAACTGAGATATTCAATTTAAAAGTTCAACATGAAGTAGTTTATGATGTGATCCAATTAGTATGGAAAATTTTAATATTTTATTGCCTTGTGGCGTATTTTAAACTGAAAAGTATGTTTGTAGATTGCCATTAAAAGATGTTTTAAATTCTCTTTTGAAAGATGCTTCAGATATTATATGGACAGTTAAGGATTTTATAAAGACAAGCGTTAAAGAAAGTAAAGGCACCTAATTGGTTTACAACCCTTCGGCCAGAATTACTACCTAGCTTCTCACACTACTTATGCTGCGCGTAATAATTTACTATTGCTACTACTATAGCTACTACTGCCACTACTACAAATACTACTGCTACTATTACTACTACAGCTATTACTGCTACTACTACTACTAATTCTAATGGTAATATTGCTGCCACTACTACTGCTAATACTATTGAACTACTGCTACTGCCTCTACTACAAATACTACTGCTACTACTACTACTATTGCTACTACTACTGCTAATTCTAATGCTAATACTGCTGCCACTACTACTGCTAGTACTGTAGGACTACTGCTATGCCACTACTACAAATACTACAGCTACTTCTACTACTACAGCTACTACTGCTACTACTACTACTAATTCTAATGGTAATATTACTGCCACTACTACTGCTAATACTATTGAACTATTGCTACTGCCTCTACTACAAATACTACTGCTACTACTACTACTATTGCTACTACTACTGCTAATTCTAATGATAATACTGCTGCCACTACTACTGCTAGTACTGTTGGACTACTGGTACTGCCACTACTACAAATACTACAGCTACTACTGCTACTACAGCTAGTATTGCTACTACTACTACTAATTCTAATGGTAATATTACTGCCACTACTACTGCTAATACTATTGAACTATTGCTACTGCCTCTACTACAAATACTACTGCTACTACTACTACTATTGCTACTACTACTGCTAATTCTAATGATAATACTGCTGCCACTACTACTGCTAGTACTGTTGGACTACTGGTACTGCCACTACTACAAATACTACAGCTACTACTGCTACTACTACTGCTAATATTGCTACTAATACTGCTTCCACAGAAGTTAGCTTCCACTGTCACTACTACAAATACAATTGCTACTACTACTGCTAATACTACTACTACTATTGCTGCCACTACTACTGCTAGCACTATAGGGCAAGTGCTTCTACTACTACTACAGCTATTCCTACAGCTACTACTACTACTACTACAGCTACTACTACAGATACTACTGGTGAAAAATATAGTTTAAAATCGTATCCGAACAACGAATGTTTGGTTTTGTTAGGTTAGGTTAGGTTAGAGGACGTGTACTTGTCAATTCTGACAAGTACAGTACTCGATGGTCGAATTAACCCATTGTACTACGTCCTAGCTTCTCACACCACTTATGTTGTGTGCGTTAATTTTATACATGATTGGCGGGACCTACAGTTTAACGTCGACTCCGAACGATACATTTTTTGAGAAGCATTCCATGGCAATTTTTTACTCTCAGAGTTTTTGCCAGAAATCTACTGAGAGGAAGTCACCGAAAAATTATTTTCAAATTTTCGTTTTGATGTCTGACCTGGGGTTCGAACTCGGGTCTTTCGTCTAATAAGCCAACACACTACCTACTAGACCACGGCGACCTCACAGATTCTTGGTAACTTTTCAACATTATTTTATCAGAGCTTTTTTCAGAAATCTACTGAGAGGCAGTCGTCGAAGAAGTGTCCTCTTCATATTTCGTTTTGTTGGAGATATCTGTCCAAAGATTTGAAACCTGGCCTCACGTGGCCGCAATACCTACTAAACTACGGCGACTTTATCTCACATGCTTTACTTATTGAGAACGAATTTTGTATTCAAATTTTAACGCAAATCTGAAGATGATTATTAGCAGCCCACTTTATTGGTTTAATTTTTTTTTTGCTTTTTGTTTTAATGTTTGTGTAGCTTGTTTTTGTGGTTTTAAGTTTAAAAAGTAATAAAAAAAAAATTGCCCGTAATTTGAGACGATAATTAAATAATTAAAATTTGTTTTGGAAAATTCAAAGGAGAAGAGAGAAAAAAAGGAAAATTTGGATTTTTAATACAATTTCAATATTAATTACAAGCAATTCCTGTTTTATCTTAAAAAAAAAATAATAAGAAAGGACTTCCTTCAATTATAAAGCAGCGTTGGAAAGGCTTAAATACTGATGGTTTTCTATTCTATTTTAAATGAAAACATTTTTGCTAAACCCAGGGGTTTTCCTTTTCAAAGAAAACAATTTTTTTTAAAAAATTTTCTTTTGTTTCCTTTTCTTTTCTCTTTTTTTTTAAAAAGTTTCTTAAACAACTTCTTAATGTTTCTATGGCAGTTTTGTTTTTAACGGAGAAAATCGAATCATGCTCTAGACTCCTGTGCGTATGTAGATGTAGATAACAGGTTTTGTTTAACAGTGTGTGTGTGTGTGTGTATGCGTCAATATCTGTTTTATTATGTTTCCAATTCCACTCTATCTTGTTCCGTTTCTTCTTCTGTTTCTAATATAGTACATGTGTGCGTATGTATGGGTGTTTTAAAATATTTTATACGCTTTTAACGGCTGGGAAACTTGTCAGAATAAATTGAGATGGGTTTCCCTTTTTTTTTGTTACCTTTTATTTCTTTTTAATTCTTTTTTTCTTTCTTTTTTAAATTTGATATTCTTTTATGGCTTTTTTATGTTTCTCTTCCTTTTTTTTTTCTTATTCTTTCCGGTTCTAATTGGTGGCATTAATTCAGGCATCAAGTGATAAAATGACTATCATACGCAACGAATGCAATAAAACGAATGTTTAAAGTTGTTGAAAGGCATGACAATAACAGGGATGCAGTAAGGGGGGGGGTGTAGGTCAGGTGTAGAGAGATAACTTTTAGAGAAATTAAAGTTCAGAACTACAAACTATTGGGTATGGTTTTCAGAACAAATGTTAAAGAAATGTTAAAGAAATTAAGGCTTTCAATGCAAAATTTAATACATTGAAGAAGAGAAAAGAAAGACGAAAAGGAATTTTTGAATAAAGTAACGATTTTCATATTATTGCCATAGGAAGGCAAGTCCACAGAATTGGATACATTATAGGTTTTCACAAAATTTTCCTTTAGTTAGATAAGACAGCAAACCCTTTTTGAAACGCAAGAAAGGTTTAGAGATCCAATCCAGTCATAATTCTGATTCGACAAGAAATCTTGTTATAAAATTCTAATCCTTATTTTGACAAAATCACAGACAATGGAAAATGAAAAATCAAGAACGTCTGCCTTGAGTTATTTCATTTCTCTTTCTCAGATCCAAAGTCCTTGCACATGGAACTCGATGGATTTTCAAGTCTATGGCTTCTAATACAGCAGTAGCTTGTAAGAACCGTCATCGTGATTAACCAATCAATCAGACAATCAGTCCACTTCTTATTAATATCAATTTAACAGAATCTAGCAATATTGCTCATATCAACGATCAATGAAGTTGAATTCCTTGAATTCCTCTCTCTAAAATGTCTCGAAAATACAGAATTTTACTCAGGAAATCGGACTACCAATGCCCTGTAAAATGCCAGTCATTTGGAACTCCGTATCCGCCTTTACCAAATTCATAAGCATATCAGAGTTTCAAGCTCCGATATTAATGAGCGAGGACGTATGCACTAGTGACATTGTGCAAAAAGCGTAAATTAGCCGAACGTTCACGAAATGCAATGGAATACACGTTCGTTTATAGTATTCCAAAATAATGCAAATGCTTATCGAAATTATATTCCGTTTGACTAATAATTCTCTTAACGTTTCACATGCTATAAATGCATGTAACTTTCGTTAACGTTTTGATAATTCTAGTTGGAAGAGAAGTTTGCGTTTTGATATGATTTTCGTTTTGTTTTAAGCTTATCGCCTCTAAAATGGAGAATCGAAGTCTTTTACCATAACGATCAAAATATTTACTAAAGACCTTAAAGGCAACGATATTCATTTGAACCATTATTTTTGTTGCTCACTGTTTGTGTAAGTGTTGCCATGGAGTTTGTAGCAATTGTTCATAAGAGGGCAACTATAAAATCTCTCTCTCCTTCTGTTTTTCACTTCTAAACTGACACTTTATTTGAGTGTTTAATTAAATCATTTTGTAAAACTAATTTTTCGTATAGAAAACATAATAAAATTGTGATGTTTTAAGTGATTTGCAATATTAATTAAATTGTAAATAATAAAGAGAATAAAGAATATGAAATCTAGATAGCGAGAAAGAGAGAGAGAGACAATACTTTTAATTATGATAGAAACTTAAAGGAATTTATTTAATTGAACTGTTTTAATAGGGAATTTAAATTATTAATTATTTACTAATGAAAATCTATAAACAATATCTTTCCTTCGCACTCTCTTACACAAACACATACACTCTTAATCGCTTGATTTTACAACTACATAGTAATGGGTGATTTTTTAAGAGCTATAGGAAAATTTTTCAAAAAAATTCATAAAATTCGGAAGAATGCATGAAATCTTTATTTGAATCGATATTACGGTCCATATAATTTGATGTTTGTAGGTTATTTCATGCAAATGTTGATCTCAAATGGTCCATTCGCTTAGTCCAACTTTGGCATACTCTTTCCAACATTTCGGCAGGTGAAGCGGGCTTGTCTGTATAGGCATGAGCTTTAACAAAAGTTGGATATCATCTCACAGTAGCGCTCACCATTCACAGGTAGGTAGGTAGGTTAGAGGACGTGCACCTGTCGGTCAAGACAAGTACAGTACCCGGAGGTTGAAATTGACCCATTGTACATTGTCCTTAGGGGAGGAAGGAAATGGAAGATATAGGAATGTAGGGAAGGGGAGGGAGAATGGGAAACGGAAGAATAATACATAAAGAAACAGATACAAAACAAAAGAGGGTGAGAGTGCGACTACACTTACGAAGCCCTAGCACCTTTCAACCAGCCCAAGCTGCTAATGAATCTGTGGAGAGCCTTGATGTCGGCTCTCGACACAGAACTCAAGTTCTCAAAGAAGGCCCTGCCAAGGGTCCTCAACCTCAACCTACCAAGGGCAGGGCAGTTGCAGAGGAGATGTTCGACAGTCTCCAACTCCTCCTCATCGCAACATACCCTGCAATAGTCCGGCCGGGATCTGTTCCTTAAGCTGGCCTTAACCAAGCCCAGCAGCCACTCTGTCCTCTTGCTGTCCACAGCAGGCCATAGACGCCGAGAAACAGAACAACCCGATCCGTTCCCCCAACGTCTCTGCTCTTCCCTCCTGACCCATCCATCGATGAGGCCATAGAGGTGACAGACTGGGAGGTCAGGACCAATCGTCAAATCGCCACCTGAAAGCAAAACCATTCACAGTTACGTTACGATTCGCAGCATCTATGAAGAAGTACAGTCCAATGATGCCACCAACCCATAAACCGCACCACTCGGTGACATTTTCTAGATGCATTGGCAGCAATGAGCTTCGACGTTGAACATAATTTTTCGATAAAAAAAGGAAATTTGGTCAACTTTCCAAGAAAAATTCTGTGTTGCGGTAGGCCGTTTGGCTTCAATTCTTGCACCAGCTGTGTTTGAATTAGGTGTGAAATCCTTCCGAAAATTTTCCACGTTGTTGTGTAACAGAGGCCCAATTGCTGCGAACATTGACGAATCGATAATTGATGGTCGTCATTAACACTGACCGATACAACTGCGATATATTCTTCAGTTCGTAAGCATGTTGGTGGTTTAATGTCCAACAATGTAAATTTGGTGCGAAATTTAGTCACAATAACCCGAATAGCCGCTTCAGTGGGTCGCTCATACCGACCATAAAATGGAAGAAGTGCGCGATGAATTTTCTTAACAGATTACGCATTTTAATAATAAAATTCAATGGTTTGAAAGCGTTGTTCGTCTGTAAGACGATTTATTGTTTAAGGCAGTGTTGCCACAAAAGATAATAGCTAAAAAATCACCCGTTATAAACAATCACTTATAATTGCCAACCAAACCAACATGTACACAGTCAATCTAGTCAATTATTATGGTTTTTTAATTGAACTCTCAGTTATTAGAATGAAAATGAAGTGAATGAAGAGGAGTTTGAGGAGAGTAAAGAGTAAAGATAATGGCTAAATAATAAAGTACTTAAATTACCTACACATATGTGTGTATGTACTTGTACTACTAATCAGTTTATTAATAACCATTACTCGGTATAATGTGTACGTACATGAGTATGTTGTTGTTTTGTGTTGAAATGTGTTGAAAAAGGGTTCGTTGGATAACGGCATACAAGAGAAATTGAAGTGAGAGTAACTGATTTATAATACAACTCATATGTGTGTGTGTATATGTGTGAATAATATAGGTTTATTAATGGTGTATTTTGTGCGTGGGTGTGCGTACGTGTAACTGCTTATGTGTATGTTGTTATTGCAACGTTCATTACAATTTATCTTTATAAAAAACAAGAAAAAAATAAAATTTATTTGTAATAAAATTGTTATTTATTTCGTTTTTATTCAACAATAAAATGTAAGGCATTATAAGCGAAAGAGAGTGTGAGAGACAGAGTGAGGAAGATTCAATGATTTTGCATTTGTTTTATTTTACTTGCCTTTGTTTGTTTAATAATTAATTCATGGGAAATTATTTTACAACAAACAAATGTTTCCCTTCTCACAGCCTAAAAAATATTACCCAAATCAAGTACACAAAAAACAAAACAAAACAAAAAAAAAAAATGATGAAATGAATCAGTACTTTTATTAGCCTACTACAACACAGAAATAAACCCCTTTTTATGATAACAACAACAACAAAAACTGATAATTTTCAAAAAATTGAAAAGAAAAACAACAAGAAAGGAAAAGAAATTTTTTTTCGGGGTTTCTGGTTGCCTAACGACTAAAGAATGGAAAATAACGAAAATATACTCGTATTGTAAAACTTCGTTTGTATGTTTGCTTGGAAAGGGGTATACAATTATTGATTTCAGAAACAAACACACCAGAAAGCTATGGTTTTGGAATGGAATACGATACCTATGGATTAATTGCAGCTGTTCCTGATCCTTTTCAGGTAGTTTCTATCCATTTTTATGTACATTTTGAATGATATCTCGGCGATAACTTAGCAAAATTTGGCTTTTAAATAATCAAACATGCAGGAAATGTCGCTATAAGAACAGTCTTTGACGTAGAACCATAAAAAAAATCAAATTCCATGATCCTGGAAGCCAATTAACATCGCTTTTTGGAAACTTCTCATGTAATAAAGCCAGTATCGATCGTAGTTTGTAGCAACAGTTTCTTGAAACTGAATACCTCCCAATTTTTTCCAAGTTTCGGATGGTTTTCAAATGTTTCAATGACGGTTGATTATCCGCCTAGATACGATTTCCAAAGTAGGCACACAAATAAAAGACTAACAGCATAAAATCGCATGAATTTGAAGTTCAATTGATGCCAACAGAACATAAAAATACGCCTTAATAAGCCGTAAGATGAATAAAAATGCTCTGAACGTCGTTGAATCGATAAATTCGAATTATCCACTACACTTTCTGTATAGACAGGCCAATACATAACTCTAAAGCTTGTAGTCTCTTCAATGCTCTTTTATGATAACCATAATCACCACCTCATCACCACTTTCGTCATCAGTTTTAATGATTTTCCTGCATGCTTCAGTTGTTAAATGATCTGGAGATTGACAGTTGACAGCCTTGTCAAATTGGTAATCTGAAAATGACCGCTAAATGTCTAACCCTATATTAGATGATTGACAGATTTAAGAATTTTCCATTTTCCACGAGTGCCAAATGTTGACAAAGGACTCTCTATGTTTGTTTCGCTTTTAAGGGTGAAGTGGCCAATGTTTTGTTCTCCTTTTTTGGTTTTTTTTATATTCTTGCCTTTCCTTTTGTTTTTCTTATTCTTTTCTAATCAATACAGGATGGAAAATTATACATTGAAATTCTTTTTTGTTTTCGATTTCGATTTCTTTTTCTATTTTTTTTTTGTATAAATTATGAGGATGATTTTTATTTCTTTATTTCTCAAGTTTAATGTTTCGTATTGCATTTAATCTTTAGAAATTCAAAGGAAAAATACATTCCCAAAAAATTTTTGATGCTTTTATCGGATTTTAAAGAAAAAAAGGAAATATTTGTTGTGCTAGAGAGTAGTGGTCATTATTTAATTTAAAATCAATGGACCAGCAGAAGAGGTCATTATTTAAATTGTAGTTTTTCTTTTATTTGTTGTTGTTGTTTTTGCTGTAATATTGATTGAATAAGATTTGGTCAATCAGAGTAAATGAACAAAAATTTCTTTCTTTATTATCGTGCCTTAATTTAGTCTCTTTAAAGTTGTGAAACCTTTTTCAAGTTATTTATCTTGCGGCACTTCTTAGGGGAAAGAAATATTTTTTTTTTATTTTTTGTTTGGAATATACATAACGTTGCCACAAAGCAGCTCCTACATGTTGTTTCAATTTTTCGTTACTTTATTTCAATTTTAATTGGAATCTTAATCATGCTCTTAGAATTGTGGAAGTAATTCTTATTTGCTGTCATTACATGTAACCGAAACAAGCAGTTATGAATACAGCGGCCATGCCAAAACTTTGGACACTCTTGACTTGTTTTACAAAGGTCTACGGAATTTAAATTTGTGTCTTTGAGACTGTCATACAGAGACCAAAACCAAATGATAATATTATGGCTCTAGTTTTGGCACAGTTCTAACTGGATCATCAAAGATGTTTTCATAACATTTTTGGTGTTTGGGAAGCTACAGCTTGCTTTGACCATTTTTGTCGTGCCTGCAACTATCTGAAGATTATTCTCAGCGACGAAACTCAATTTTTGCTTAACTGCTACGTTAGCAACAGAATTATCGAATTTGGTGTGCAAATAAGCCAGACGAAGTCTAAAAACCGCCAATAGAGCTTGAAAGATACACTGTTTCGTAAGGTTTATGGGCCAATGGCATCATTTAAGGGTATTTCTTTAAGATGAGAAATCGTGAAATAGAGCAAAAAGCCGTGGATGATTGTTAACTTCTTTCTTGGTTGATAAGTGAGTTCAACAAGTGGACTGTCGTGTAGAGCTACAAAACTGAAGGACATCACAACGTTCTTGGTGTTAAATTTTGTTTAGAAGTCCCTATTGATCAGGGGTTGTTTGTAAAATTTAAAAATTTTTATAATAAATAGGCTTCTATTGAAAGAATCATAAAATTTTATTTTTATATTAAACTAGATGGCTTCGTTTTATGTAACATTTCGTTTGGTGATTAAAAGATGAATTTAATGATTTTTTTTTGTTTTATATATGAAAAGGAAAAATTTTATTTCATTTCACAATAGTAATGAATTCATTTCGATTACAAAAATGAAGTATTATTTAGTTGAACTTCTCTAAGTAAATGAAAGTGAATCCAAACTAAATACTGAATCGAAGCGTTATACGTGTCCGCAAATTATCCCTTTTCATTGAAGTGCTCTTTGGTAAACCACATTTTTTGTTTTATGGTCTAACGTTAACATAAACAAAGCGGATGGTTTCCTAACACTAAGCGATTAGCCTTGCGACTTGTTAATTGTCATTGCGAACGCTAGGCGAACTGGAAATTGCAATCGTTTGAAATCAAACGGAAGATCAGTCGGAATCATTTGTATTCGAGGAATACATACATTTTCACCTGCGTACTTTCCGTTAATAATGGTTGCCTCAATCAAATTCGGCATACCGAAATACCGTTTTACCGAAAGTCGAGTACCGTTGCAAAGTCACGGTGGATTCAAATTATGCAATATCATAATAACTGTACTAACTTTGAGTTGCAAGTTATGTGGGGGAAATCCTGGTAACTCCAGAGAGTTCAAAAACTCCGTTGGATAATTTACTACATCATCGGGATTTGTTATGGAATCAACGGATTTGTATATCATCAAATCGCCAGCAATTTTTGATTCAATGGTGAAATTCAGTGCGTGTACATCATTATTCTTTTCGGCAAGAATTGCTCGTTGACTTAACCAACCATAATTCTGATAATTCTCACAAATGTTTGGGAAAACATTTTCAATAAGAGCTAATTGAGAGTCTACAAATCGGCAAAAGTCGTTTGTAAGAGTAATTAATCCAGATGTAGCATCAACTGCGACTTTTCCGTTTCCAACAGCTAGCAATTGTTTGGAAATTTGTGCAGCACTGATAATTTTGAAGTTGAACCCTCATATTAGTGGTTAGCGATAATGTTTTCACTTTATTCCATAAATGTAATGCCTTCAGGCAAGCATTCAATTAATCTGCAGGCATTCCATGGGGAATTACTGGGAACGTCTGCCTGAAATCGCCTGCCACAATATCATCAAGCCGCCAAAGATGTTGTTATTTCGCCGAAGATCCTTCAGTGTGAAGTCAAGTCCTTCAAGTGATTTCTTATGTGCCATTGTGCACTCATCCCAAACAATGAGCTTGCATTGCATCAACAATTTTCCCATTGCACTGGATTGGGAAAAACTGCATGTTGGAGTATCAAATGTATTTAAATTGAGTGGCAACTTAAGCGCAGAATGTGCAGTACGACCGCCATCTAGAAGAGTCGCCGCAATTCCAGATGATGCTAACGCCAAAGATATGTTACATCTTGATCGAATAGTGGTCAAAATCAATGAAATGACAAATGTTTTTCCTGTTCCTCCAGGTGCGTCTGGGAAGAATAGACCACAACTATTATTGTCCACCGCTTGCATTAATGTTTCGTATACTTTTTTTTGCTGTTCATTCAGCAACGGCACATTATTTCAAAGGAATTCCTGCAATGTATCAACATTGTTGATTTAGTTGTGAAAAAAGACTTTCCCGCTTTTCTGTTAAACTTTTTCCTGGATTTTCTTTGCTATATCCAACGAATGCAAAACCGTAGAAATCGGTTCGTGCGTTCTGGAGTTATAACGTCAAGAAGGAAAACCCGACTTATTTTTATTATATTAAATATCATTCCCATTGATATAAAACTTACTGTTCATTCACTGTATTTATTTTTAATTATTATTTTATTACTCTTTTATTGAAAGGAATTTCTTCAGAAATTGCTTTATTGTTTAACTTGGTAACAAATTATCAAAGTAATTATAATAAGAAAATAGAAATTTTGTTTAATTTAATTATTTTCGAATCATAAACCATCATCAATGATTGTTTATCTATCATTAACACAGATTTTATGTGCGCCATTTATAATATTTTAAAATAATTGAGAAATAATTAAAGAAAACAAAACAAAATTTTCAAATGAAAATAATTTCTTAAGACAACAAAAGAAAATATGACTAGAAATGGAAGTGATTAGAAACAGAATTAAATTGTTTAATCAAATGTGTACCTGACATTCGACATTCAAAATATTTCCAAAACAACTGGGTGCGTATGATTAATATTTAACACAAGCAATGTATTAAACAACAACACTCATACGCCATGGGTGAGCAAATCAAAATTATGCAAGAAGTGCAAAATAGCAGTAGCAGCCTAAATACATGCTACAAAAAAGAAAAATTATTAAATTTCTAGCTTAAGGATATTATCATGGGCTTTGAATGTTAATTGGAAATGAAATTTTTAAATGGAAAAATTAAAATTTAAAGAAAGACTAGGCCACACATACATACATATTTCTGTGAAATAAATGTGGCTCCTTTTAATATTTTTGAATTTTTTTGCTTAAAATTTAATTAAACTCTTCAATATTTTATTTTATTTTATTTTCTTTTTTTCGTTTACTTAACAGTATCTATAAAGAGACTTATTTGCCAAAAGCAGTTACCTGTTATTGCAATATGTTTTAGTATACATACGTACCCTACCAAATGAAAACAATTTATTGTGAAACACCAGCACTTTCCTAAGCAGTCCATAAATCTTGTGCGTTCATTTTCATTTTCATTACCAAAAACCAATATTTATACGCCATAAAGAAAATAAATCGAAAGCAATTGATGCTGTTGTTGCTGCTGCTTTTGCAACCATAGTTGAATATGTTTCTTTTTTGTTTTTGGTGCTGCATGGTTTAATTATTTTATTTTGTATTGAAAATAAATATTCTTTCATTATTTAATATTTATTTTATTTCTTTTACATTTAAATTACAATTTTATTAAGTAAATAAATGTGGAACATACAACTGCAATCAATTCTTCTTTCTTTCTAAGTTTTGTCGATAGTATTTTGCCTGACTACACTTCTGGTCTTTCTGGTTTCATGAAAATTATTTATTTTAAGCAATAATAAGCAATAAGCCGTAGTCTAGTGGGTAGTGTGTTGGCTTATTATCCCAGGTCAGACATCAAAACGGAAAAATATTTCTTCGTCGACTTCCTCTCAGCAGATTTCTGGCAAAGACTATGAGAGAAAAAAATTGCCATGAAAAGCTTCAGAAAAATCTGTCGTTCGGAGTCGACTTTAAACTGTAGGTCCCGCCACTCATGTATAAAATTAACGCACACAACATAAGTGGTGTGAGAAGCTAGGTCGTAATCCTGACTGAAGGGTTGTAATGGCCAATTATGTATGTAAGCAATAAACTTGGCCATCTAAACAAACTTTTTGCTTTACTTTTTCCTAAAATTTCCCATTTGGTTTTGACTCGATGAGTTTATTGAAATCTTCGGTTGATCAGGCAGCCTTAACCGGAAGGATTGTACTTTTAAATAAAAAAAGAAATTTGAGAAAATATTCAGTAATTTCTTTTAAAGCATTTAAAAAAAAAAAGTTATTTGGCGGACCCTTTACATATTTTTACATATAATGACACAGTTTTCATGTAAAGGTCGCAAGCTTTCCCAAACCATTACGTGACAACCATCATGCTTAACAGTGCATTGAATGTTGAGGCAATCAAAACTTTTGTTGGGAAATTAATAAGAGGAGACTTGAGTCATGTATAAAATTATCCAGAAGAACTAGAGCCTGCTAACCGGTTCCATTTGATTGTTTTAAGCCTTTACGTAGGGACATGTGCTTTTCCTTTTGATATACATTTGAGAAAGGGCACGTAATGTGGATAAATCTAGTAAAATCTTATTGTAGAAGATCCTGATACTACCCATTTGGTAATGTCATGAGTATGAGTGAAGATGCTCCAGGGAAAATATCTTTCGAAAATGTATCCACGAGAAAATGGGGACGATCTCACAAAACTTGTGTAAAATTAGAGCAAGAGCGACTACGATCCAGAGATTTGGCATTCTATGCTACTTCAGGCTAAATGCTATAAGCTTAGGGTATAGCTAAGATAAGTTTTTGTCGATATATAGGTGGAAAAAATACTCTTCTAACTGATATTTCAGTTTCATTGAAAAAAATTACCAACAATTTTAGGTTCTTATGTTTCTCACAACAGTCTTACAAATGTTTGCTGGGTTATAAACACAAATATTCATACAATTTATTACTCTCGCTACCCCTCTCTTGCTCTTTCTCATGGTGTTTCCAACTATTTTTTGTTTTCTCTTCAAAAGTGTCTGTTTCAATATGGTTTTGATGCCATTGTTGTGGGAGGAGGAATATCTTTCACACACACACTTACTTACACTTGCAGCAAATAACTGGAATAATCGGGTTTGCTGTTATTCTCTCAAAAATTTCCAGTGTAAACTGACTGACCCAAATATTTTGATGCTGAATTGAATAATTTATACGGAGGAATAAAAATTGATTTCTTATTTTTTATTTAAAATTGAAAAATAAAAACAAAAAGAAAGAAAGGAAAAGAAATTTGAAAAGCATCACTTTAACTTTATCGAAATAAATGAAATTTAATATGCTCAATAAGTGTATTTATTTGCATTGCACAAGAACCTTTTGATTTCAGAAAAGAATTTTTTTAAAAACTTTTTAATTTCATTCTCTTTTTTCTTTTGTTACGAACATTTTAAAATTTTAAAATTATTCTTTTGGCAAAAAAAAATATGAATGAAAACACAATGGATACTTGTGGACTCACTCACTCACTCACTTATTCGTATTATAAACACTTTTAGAGAGATTTTTAAGTTTTTTTCCTTTCTTTTTTTTTTTTGCTTTAAGTACAGTTTTTGCTTGAAAATGATTGTGAAGGTTTTACGGTCATCAGACTAAAAGAGACATTTTGCTTCTTGCACGTATGTATGTATGTATGTATGTATGTATGTATGTTTCATTGAGTGTATGTTTGTATGAATTGTTGTTTAATAAACGTTTCCAAGTCATTGTACCATAAATGTCAAGTATAAATAATTCAATAGCAATAAAAAAAGAGAAAGAAAATTATAAATAAACAAACAAAACTAAACTGAATGTGAATATAAATTGAATGTGGGTATGGTCGTGGGTATGTTACGAAGGTAAATAAAAATAAAATTGACAATTGCATAAAGAAATAGCAGCAGCAGTATGAATAAAGATACTTCAACTTAGAAATTTATATAAGAAAAGCCAAGTTAAGTTGATTTCAAGACGCATATACTATACAGTAGGCGCTCCTATAGCAAGGAAATGAAGGTTCTTCCAAGCAGGAGGCTATGCTCAATTCAACTGCGACAGGTAGTCTGAGAGTCACATCGACATCCAATCGTTTGGCTCATTTCAGATAAACTCCAGACAGATTAGTATGAGACTGGGCAAACTCAAAGAGCTAGAGCGAGGAAATAGGAAATTAACTTCTACTAGAAGGCAGAAACATGGCACATCAGTAGCAGCTGATAAGTTAAAGCTTTTCGAGGGAGAGGGAAGAGATGTTGGAAATAATCCACTCGATGAGAAGAGGCCGCAACTCTTCTTAAATCAAATATATTCGAAATAATCTTAACTATTGTTGGGTAGTTAGATTAGAATGAGAGGAGATTTAAGCTATCCATAGTAGCCACAAAGAACCTTGTTGAGGATTTACATTTCGTAGTTAAAGTCGCCGTAGTCTAGTAGGTAGTGTGTAAAGCCAAGGTTCGAGCCCCAGGCCAGATATCAAAACAAAAATATGAAAATATTTCGTCGGCGATTTTCTCTCCGCAGATTTCTGTTAAAAACTCTGAGAGTAAATAAACCTGCCGTGAAAAGTTTCTCACAAAAATCTATCATTCGGAGTCGACTTTAAACTGTAGGTCCCGCCACTCACGTGTAAAATAAAATTAACACACACACACAACATAAGTGGTGTGAGAAACTAGATCAATAATCCGGACTGAAGGGTTGTAATGAACTAAATCAGCACCGAGTATATTTGGGTGCTTATCAAGTACTTTACATAAGGTTATCTTTACTTGGGGAAGTCGCCGTGGTCTAGTGAGTAGTGTGTTGGCTTATTAGACAAAAGGCCCGGGTTCGAATGCCAGGTTAGACATCAAAACGAAAAATATTTCTTCGGCGACTTCCTCTCAGTAGATTTCTGGCAAAGACTCTGAGAGTAAAAATTGCCATGAAAAGCTTCTCAAAAAATCTGTCGTTCGGAGTCGACTTTAAACTGTAGGTCCCGCCACTCATTTATAAAATTAACGCACACAACATAAGTGGTGTGAGAAGCTAGGTCGTAATCCTGACTGAAGGGTTGTAATGGCCAATTATGTATGTATGTAATTGTCCAATCTAAGCTATTTAAACTACAGCGATAGGCGGTATCCTTTGGCAACTAAAGGAAAACTGTCTGGTTAATCAATCCTGCCTGAGGCCCTTTTGGTTTTCCTTAGTGACACAAACTTTGCAACATAAATCGGATCACATTAAACTGTAATTGCAGCTAAATTTGCATTAAAATTAACACACTACGTGGCTGGCTTACATGTTTCATAAGGGCTTACTGTGCCACCACAAAGTTGTCTTAAATTTTTATGCCTGAATTTGATTATTCAAACAGCAACGTTTAACTGAAGTGTAGGACAACGTGAGAGGAATGGCTTTCTTTTTATTACACTAAACCCTGCCTGCAGTCAAATCATAAGCATTTGAAATACGTAATAAAGCAACAAAAACAACAACAAAGTCAGGCTGTTAATAACTTTTTCATGCTCTTCATACATTCATTTTCACTTATGATTTATTTATTTGGTTTGGATTCTCTTTCTCTTCCTCTTTCTCTTTCTATCCCTCTATCGTTAGGTTATAAAGAATTTTGTCAGCGGCAGTAAAACGAGCCTCTTAATAATAAATGAAGATGGAGAAGAGCTTAGCCAGCCAGCCAACATTACTTTGAACTTTTCCTGCTTCATTATATGTAGCCGGGCTCATTTTGTGGAGCGTTACATTTTATGGCAATAAAAATTATTTCGCAGCCACAGCTAAATATGTTTGTACACGTACACTGTACCACCTGGTTTTAAAGCATAACACCATGTTAACTGGCAACAGGAGGGCTTTTTAGCCATTTCCTTCAAATGCCAAAGCAAACACTAACTTCGTATCACTCGACAAAGCTAATCAGTTTGCTTTTGATGGCATATGTCTGCGCGTACAACTCATTAAGAGATTCATTATGATGGTGGTTTGGTAGTTGGGGGAGAGGGGGGCGGCTGTTCGCTGTGGCAGAGTTGTAAAAAGAATTTTTATTTGCATTTCTGTAGTAAATAACGGTAGCGGTATAAGTAACAGTTTATTAAACAACAACAGACAGCAACAGCATTGTAAAGGTACCCTATTTTTTTGCTCTGGCTTTTCTTTCTGTTAAAACTGCTCCCCGAGGGCCCGTATTGTTTTTGTTTTGTTTTATTTAATACGACAACAGGATGGCAAAAAGCAAAAGCAAAGAAACAATTTTCTTGCACATGCCTACACTGTTGCTGTTGTTGTTGTTGGCGTATCTGAAAGCTTGATTGAATTATTATTTCATTCAGCCACAAACAAATATCCTTTGGCCATGAATAATTCTCTTAAAAGTTTATTAATTTTTTTTTTTTGTGTTTGCTTGCTAAGCACTACGGTTTTTGGCTTTTGTTTCGCTTCTTTGGCGACTTTGGTTTTTTAAAGAATTTTTTTTTTTGGGGGGAAATTTATTCCCGGTTTTAATTCACTTGCGAAACGTTTAACTCGTATACGTGGCAGGTTCGAGGGCATAGAATGTTTTTGGCGGCTAAAAATAATTAAAAAAGAAAAATGCCAAACCAAAGGCAAATTATTGTTCAAGCTGACTTGCTTACTTAATTGGTCATTACAATCCTTTACTCAGGGTTACAACCTAGCTTCTCGTACTACTCTTGTTAAGTGCGTTAATTTTATCCATAAGTAGCGCGTCTTGCAGTTTAATTTCGTTTCCGTATGAAAGTTTTTTGAGAAATTTTCATATTAATTTGATTCATTCGCACATATTTTGCCAGAATATTGCAGAGACAAGGCCAACGAAGAAATATTTGATATGATGCCCAAGCCCAATTAATTTCTTCTTTCAATTTCTTTATAATCTCAAGAACAAAATTTTAAAATTACTTAAACACAAATTTTCTATGAAATAATGTCGACTTGGATATAGAAATTAATTAATTGGATATACAGTGGGTGACAAAACAATGGAAACTTTTTCAAAAATTTATTTATGTGTTCTAATCAGACAAAATTGGAAATTGGAAAGCAAAAATTGGAAATTGCAGTTCATTAGTATGCATAAAAATATAAAAAAAACTTTACATATCATTGAAGTGTTGGAGCCTTCTCCAAAATGATAAGTTTTTACACTTCTTGACTCAAAAATGTTCTAATAATTTTGAAAGTTCTGAAGTCCATATTTATCACATTTGTTTCTTTTTTGCTGAAATACAAATATTTCGCGAATTTCTTAAGAATATTTTTAATTTTTAATGCAATTTTGAAGAAGTTTTCATTGTTTTATCATCCACTGTATGTACACCCATCCGTAGCATGGCTCTAAGCAAGGCTCATTTTCAATTTGTCATATCAAAAACACAAGAAGACTTATTTAAACTAATTGCCTAATAAAACCGTAGAGTAAATTGCTTAAATGCATATCAGTTAAACACATTTTATTTACAGTGTACGACAATATAAATTAGTAACAAAAAAAAAAAATTGTTTTTGTGTGGTAATGTTGCGTGAATTCTGTTGCTAAAACAGGCGTAACATTATTTCCCTTTAGAATACAAGTTTTTTCTTTTTTTTATTCAGCCTGCTGTTGTTTTTGTTGTTGCCATTGTTTATAACCACGACATCATTAACAATTTTTATTATAAATGCTGGTGAAATTTGGTTACAAAACAAAAAAAAAACTCCACATAGTCTATTAAATACAAGAACAATAGAGGAAAACCAGCAAAAGACAGCAGCTTAAAACATCATAAATATTGTTAAAGACCTTCAAAGCCATAAGGACCTTTTTTTTCCTTGTGTGGGAAAACCTTTACAACACACTGTTCTGTTTAAAAGCAAGAAGAGAAAAAGAAGAGAGGAGTTTAAAATTGATTCATTAACTGGAAGTAGTGTTGGCATTTTAGTTTATTATGCATATGTTCCTGTTGTTGTTGCTGTGTTTTTTTTTATTAAATTCCATTATAAAGTGAGTGTATGTGGGAGGCGAAAATTGTTACTCTTTTCGTTACACGTTATTTATTATTGTTGTTGCTGGGTTATTTCCTTTGTTTTGCTTTATTAACAATAACACACACACACACATACATATGCACACACAGTAAAGTAAACTGCCAGAGACAGGCAAGCATCAACCCAATGCACGCATACATACAAGTAAACGATGGAAAAAAAACATTCTGTTTGCATTTACATGTTACCACGTTTCTTATGTTTTAAAAACTCTTGTTTTCGTGTGCTGTCCCACGAAGCACTTCGTAAACACAAACCAAACTGTGGCTTGTGTGTCCGTTGTGAATGTATGCAGTATATTCGTGTATTCAACGTTTTTTTATAACAAAAATTTTTTTCTGGGTTACTCCTGCTGTTGGTTGACTAATTGTAGGTTTTTTCTTTTGTTGTTAAAATATAACGGAAACTAACGGTAAATTGTCAGTTTCCTTGTGTTCTTTTTTTTTTTGTTATATAAACTGTGTTGTTATTATTTCTCATGCTAATGTTGCTTTATTTTATAGAATATGCTGGCTTTACGTTTATGAAAACAGATTCTCTCTTTCTCTTTTCTCTTGATTTTATTTATGAAACACCGGCTATACGGTAAGCCAACTAAATTGTGATTTATATTCACATATTAATACACTCAACAAAATAGTTGACATTGGTTTTAATAATTAAGAATTTTAGTAAAAATTCTTGTTAATTTTTTATGTGCTTTTTTAAAAGTGTATACGTATGCATGTATGTACGTATATTCAGTCTGGCTTTGATGTTGGTCTTGGTTTTGCTTTGTTATTTTTGCGTTTCTTAAAAGGGCAAAAAGTTTGTACACAATATAATGTAAATTTTTTCTTCTAGTGCCTTTTTACGGAGAGGCACTATTATGGTGCTTTTCAAATTTCATTACAGTGCTTTCAGTGCTTTTTGTTGATTTTTAATAGCCTTTATATTCAAACTACAAAGAAAAATGTTCAAATTTTTTTAAGTGTAAAATTTACAACACGATGTCAATTGAAAAGGCGGTTAAATGTATTTTGAATATGTGGCTGGAACTTAAAACACATTTTAATATTCTTAAGGACAGTGGGTATGTTTCACTTAAGGATATGTAATAATAATAATAACAATTTTGTATATCTCACGTTTAAGTTCCATTTTGGGAGAGGTTCAATTTGTATATATTGCTAAAAAATCTGGCTAACAAATTGATAATAAATAGTGAAAATTTTAGGTATATACAAGGTGATATAGATAGTAATTATAATGAATTTTGCTACAGTAGGTAGTGTGTTGGTTTATTAGACCGAAAGCCAGGGTTCGAGCCCCTGGCCAGACATCAAAATAAAATACAAAAAGTATTTCTTCGGCGATTTCCTCTCAGCAGATTTGTGGCAAAAACTCTGAGAGTAAAAAAAATTGCCATGAAAAGTTTCTCAAAAAATCTGTCGTTCAGATTCGACTTTAAACTGTAGGTCCCGCCACTTATGTATAAAATTAACACACACAACATAAGTGGTGTGAGAAATTAGGTTAATAATCCTGACAGAAGGGTTGTAATGACGAATTATGCATGTATGGTTATAGTTTCGAAAAGGACTGAAGAACAGAAACCGAAAAAAATATTATTAAACAAAAATGTGTTCTTTTCACTAAACACCTTATTTATGAAATTAGAGCTAGACTTCCTAGCAATTTAAAAACTTTACAAAAAGTTTCCTTATTCAGTGTCGAAAATATATTAAATAATATAAATAATGATCAGTTACTAGAATTTATAAGCATCTTTATAAATGATGTAAATACATTATCAACAATAGAAACTTGTTTAGAAAATTTAATTTAATTGGGAAAACAAAACTAGAACCGATCTTTTTTGGATAGAGATTAGTTAATTTAAAAACTCGTTAGGAGAAAAAACATTTTTAGTATTAACACAGTTTATTCTTCGAAATTTCCTTGCTCTAACGCAGAGGTTGAGAGATATAGCTCCATGAATTTATCAAAAACTAAAATTCGAAACTATCATTAATCTCTGTTAATTCGATTTTATACATAAAATATGGTCTACGCAGACTCAATTTTCGCTGAAATAATTATGCAATACCTTCCGAACTCTGCAAATATATTTATTCAAACAAAACTATTGTGGCCAAACGTGGTTGGAGCAGATGAAAATGCAGATGATATCAAGGAAATATTTGCCGAAGATTTAAGGAACCTTTTTAATAAGGAATTTTGTACAAGGGCCGTATACCCACATACTTAAAATTTTTAAATTATAAATGTTAATTTTATAAACTTTACTGAAATATTAACATGAATTGTTTTCTTTTTTGTTTTGTAACTAAATTTTATTAGTTTAACCATAATATTCACTTATCAAATATAAAATATTAAAAAATAAAAGTTTCATAAACGATTTTTCTTAATAAAAAACGGTTTGCATTTTTACCCTTTTTAAGCTCAAAAAATACGAGTTTTTACCCGTTTTTTAATTTTTTGTGCGCGTTTTGATATACAATCGCTGGCAACACTGACTGGAAGCATGAGAGAAAGGAACTCTTGAATCTTGTTTTCATACTTTTTTCTCTTTCCCTCACTCTCATTCTCTCTCACTCTTTGTTTGGCCTTTATTTTAGTTTATTATGCATATGTTGCTGTTGTTGTTGCTGTGTTTTTTTTATTAAATTCCATTATAAAGTGAGTGTATGTGGGAGGCGAAAACAATGATCGCCTTAAAATTGTTACTCTTTTCGTTACACGTTATTTATTATTGTTGTTGCTGGGTTATTTCCTTTGTTTTGCTTTATTAACAATAACACACACTCACACATACAGTAAAGTAAACTGCCAGAGACAGGCAAGCATCAACCCAATGCACGCATACATACAAGTAAACGATGGAAAAACATTCTGTTTGCATTTACATGTTACCACGTTTCTTATGTTTTAAAAACTCTTGTTTTCGTGTGCTGTCCCACGAAGCGCTTCGTAAACACAAACATACTAACACAACCAAACTGTGGCTTGTGTGTCCGTTGTGAATGTATGCAATATATTCGTGTATTCAACGTTTTTTTATAACAAAAATTTTTTTCTGGGTTACTCCTGCTGTTGGTTGACTAATTGTAGGTTTTTTTTTGTTGTTGTTAAAATATAACGGAAACTAACGGTAAATTGTCAGTTTCCTTGTGTTCTTTTTTTTTTTGTTGTTATATAAACTGTGTTGTTATTATTTCTCATGCTAATGTTGCTTTATTATATAGAATATGCTGGCTTTACGTTTATGAAAACAGATTCTCTGTTTCTCATTTCTCTTGAGTTTATTTATGAAACACCGGCTATACGGTAAGCCAACTAAATTGTGATTTATATTCACATATTAATACACTCAACAAAATAGTTGACATTGGTTTTAATAATTAAGAATTTTAGTAAAAATTCTTGTTAATTTTTTATGTGCGTTTTTAAAAGTGTATACGTATGCATGTATGTACGTATATTCAGTCTGGCTTTGATGTTGGTCTTGGTTTTGCTGTGTTATTTTTGCGTTTATTAAAAGGGCAAAAAGTTTGTACACAATATAATGTAAATGTACACTTACTTATATACACAAACACACTTAAACATTTCCATTAATGCAGTCATTTATTCATTTTAATCGTTATAAATGCTGCCACAACACAAACAAGATTAATTTCTCAACTCCTTCTTCTTGTTTTCATTTTCACTTTCATTTAATGGGGTGTTGCATTGGTTTTTGTAGGCTTTACTGTATAATTTTGTAAACATTTTTTCTCATTTTTGTAGGTGTATTATGTTGTAAATGAGTTGTTGATTTTGTTGTATTTTCTTTTTCTTTTTCTACTCCTTTTTTTTAATTTAACATGACAGTAACTAATGGACATTTATTGATAATAAATTGAGGCAAGGATTTTCAAGTTTTAATTTTTTTTTACGAATTTAATATGATATCGAGCAAATTTGAGGGGTTTTAATTAAAAGAAATGTTAAATTTTAACAAGAAAACTTGTAAAAAATATGAATTTGAATAGAAAAAAAGCCTAGAAAAATTTTAAAATAAAGCAGAAATGCTATGTCACAGGAGTTTGTTCCTTAAATAAGTGAAAACCAAAAAATTTTTCTCTTTAGTATGTAGATCTCAGTTTTCTGTTTTGCTATAGGCCAATACATCAATGGTTATTACATGGCGCCTAATTAGAGCTAGAAGGTGTATGTAAATAAACCTCCTTTCCTGGGCCCAGAGCTTCAGAAGCGCATTGATCTATGCATACAATCATGTATACTCTTGGTGACACTCAAGTTTATTTTCCCATTGTCTTTTTTTAGATCTTAATTATAAAATATATCCAAACTAAGCGCTTGAATTACGATCCTATGCTTTCACCGACATACTCTCAGCAGTCTACTGGCAAAAACTCTCAAAAAATCGGTCTTTCGGCGTCGACTCTACAATCTGTAATTCTATGGTGGTTTGCATATCTTTGGTTAAATTTTTATAATTATAGAAATTGCCACCACCCACTGCTCTTGTAATTTCTATTCAAAACCATTCTTTGTCAATTTCTACTGAATTTTGCAATTAGTGAACCACAGTCATAATGGTTTTAGTAAAGTAAAGTTTATTTTCTTTTTGATAGAATTTTGCGGCTTATTTTTACTTAAAAACTTATCCATTTGCTCTTATTAGATGTTTTCACACAATTGTTGCTGAAATAAATTCAATTAACTGCTCGTCTTTAACATTTTTTCCCGGTTTTTTTATTTTGCTGCAAACTTTTCTAGAATTTTGAAACCCTTTTGTTGAGTCGTTTTAAATTCTAAACAACTTTCTTAACACTGATTAAATCTTTTATATGTTATCTAGGTGTTGGTGTTGTTGTTGTTGTTGTTGTTGTTATTTACCTAAAAACTAAAAAAGTTTTTGGTTCACCCTCGTCATTCTTGGTTATGAGGTCGGTAAGAAAGAAAATTTTCAGGCATTATTTTGCCTTCTTTATAATGATGAATGAGTTGTTTGGAAATAAATTTTTCTTGCTGCTATTGTTGTTGGTTTTGTTGTTTTTCTAATTTCCATTTTTAACAGCAGCAGCCATCAGTGTGTGTACGGTCTGGTCTGTCAACGGTTTAAAAAAGTTAATCGAGTTGATTTAAGTGCGAAAATATGTTTCATGTTGTTATGACAAGAATAATAACAACAACAACAACAGCAACATCCATCAATTTCAAGAGAATTTAACCGCAACAACTGCAATTAAAGTGGCTTCCGAAACATCGTCAGTCGCTGTTTAGTCAGTCATTTATTGTTGACTTTCTAGTTGTAGTTGTATGTCCGCTTATACAATATTTAAGTTTGTCACACAGTACGTGCATATAGTACGTAGTAATTAATGTTGAATTAGTTTCAAAACTATAACCACAAGACAACACAACACCACTACAGGTGAAATGCGACAAGTCAATGACAAGTTTATAAACGACAAAACAATTCTTAGCGAAGAAAACGGAATTAGTTTGTAATTATAGTTTTGTCATCCCACTCCCCAAAAACTTTTTGGGTTTGCTTTTAGGGTTTTTTTATATAAAATTTTCGAATTTTTTCGAAAAACAATAAACAAACGAAGGAAATTCAGTTTGTTTTTCCTCTTAAGGTTTTCCATTCTTTTTGTCATGCATTTAATGTGTGGCCCAGATTAGATTTTTAAATGTGTATGTGTATGTATGTGATATTGACATTGATACTCATTTCTGTTGCTCTTGATAAACTTTCATGATCATGTTCATGTTCATTATCACAACACAAAAAAATACAGAATCAAAAACAAAGTCCACAGACACCCGAATGCAGATTGACTCATGTTTACGTTACTCAACGATGACTGCTATACAACAAGATGAAGAAGAAGAAAATAAAGATGATGAACAACAACAGCAACTGTCTTGTAAATCAACAAACCATGAAGGTTTCCGTTCTCTATCTCTCAGCTCTCTCTCTCTCTCTCTCTGTCTCACCTGCTTTCTGTTATTCTCTGTTACAATGTTCTTTTGTTTTAACAGCTCTTGTGGTTGTATGCGATAACATGTTACATTGATAAAGAAAAGTGCGAAACATAATGCACATACACTCACCAACATATTGCTTGAGTTGATGATGTGTACGTATGTGTAATATTAATTGTGTTTTAATACAATACATATGTACATACATACGGTACATCATTACTCAATACAAATTTACAAATGCATTCTCTTCCTTGTACGTATGAGAGTAAAAATATGCACAGCAAAGCGCATCAATTAAATGTATATTGAGTTTAGAGTGTGAAAGAGAAATTTAAAATTTCTACACTGAAAGAAATAAAAGCGATAAGCAATAGATCTTGTCCAAACAGATCTTACAATGGTGGTAATGTAGTTGTTATATGTTTACACATATGGACGTAAGTAGCCTGATTCAGTTGTCAATACTGTTCTGATTCTTACTTTTGCCTGAATAGGCTAGACTATCATCATATATATTATTTCTAAAGTACTTTTTTTTGTCTGTTGCAAATATCTCCCATACCACCGCATCAAATTTAAGGATTGAGATCTCATTTTAAAGCTTATATCTAACACTAATGGCAAAAAATAATTAGAAATTGAATTAATATTTTCATTGATAAAAATTATATTTTATATAGAACTGCATGATAATACTGCTGTCATTATAATTACATAATATAGTATGTAATAAAATACATTCTGGCAATACCGCTATTTACTATAATGCCGTTTATTACTAAGTCAATTTATATAATATGCATATTAAGTTGTAAAAAGCTGTTTTGGAAATATTTTGCAGTAGTTGTTAGATCAAGTGCGATAAACAGGATCGCTTAATTGTAATGCTATTCCACATAAAGTCGTAATAACTATTTTGGTAATGTCGTTATTGTCATGGCATTGTTTGTTTTATAAAGTGTAGTAATACGGTGTCTTTTACTATATGCATATATATAGTGTCAGCTGATATTTAACAGTTAAAAAGGTTTGAAAAAAAAAATAAGAACAAAAATAACGTACAACGTAAGAATATAAATAACATGCATTTGAAGAGGCCAATGCAATTATAATGTTAATCAGAAATCTTAATGCTAAACAAGGGTTAGTAAATGGTATCAGACTAATTTTAATAAGCTTGGGAGAGCATATTATATCAGCAAAAATTATTCATACCGATAAAAATGTACTCATACCCCGAATCAACCTTCTGATCCAACCGTGCCTTTCCGAATGACACGAAAACAATTCCCTGTGAAAGTTGCTTTTGCTATGACGATAGACAAGGCACAAGGTCAAACCTTTCAAAAGGTAGAATTGTATTTACCAGAACCGCTCTTTTCACATGGGCAGTTATACGTGGTTTTTTCTCGAGTGCGTACGTTTAAAGATATTTTTGTTTGTATTAAGGATTCGTACGGGCAAAAAATTAACAATGATCATGTCATTACCTCTAATATTGTATTCAAAGAAGTATTATAAAGCATTTAAACATGATGTATGTATGTATGTATGATAATATTATGATTTCTAATATTTTAATACTTTTAATAAAATTCCTATTAATTATTTTCATTTTATGTTATAAAAATGACAACTAACGGTGCGAAATATTCGCACGGGTCATCTAGTATTTAATATTCTGAATGTAGAGCTTCTAAACTATCTACATTCGGTTTTCTTTTCGTCCTTCTAGTTCTAGATTGCATCTTCCTGAAAAACGGGTGCAGATCTGTCTTCCTTGAAAGGTACTTTTATAATGTAGGTGCTAATGGACCTCAGAGTACGTACTTCCTAAGCTGTTCGACACTACATGATCATCATGCACAATTCCTGTAGGAGGCTACTTTTAGCAATGCCACTGTATTTGAGTTCAACTGATATCTTGAGCCTGAGCGACACATTCAGGGTTGGCAGGTTTGAGGAGTGGAGTTTATGAATACAAGCAATAAGATAGTGTTTGTACTCTGTTTAGAATGGTAATGCTTGACACCCTTTAAAGTTGTTCCCATAGATTCCGAATACTTCTGCTCTTGTCGAGAAATTTGTTTTGGATTCGCCTATGTAGTCTCCATATTGCCTTACATACATACATATATATAATTGGCCATTACAACCCTTCAGTCAGGATTACGACCGAGCTTCTCACACCACTTATGTTTGATTATCTCGACATTCAATGCACTGTTAAGCATGATGGTTGTCACGTAATGGTTTGGGAAAGCCTATACATGAAAACTGTGTCATTATATGTAAAAATATATAAAGGGTCCGCCAAATAACTTTTTTTTTTGAAAAAGCTTTAAAAGAAATTACAGAATATTTTCTCAAATTTCTTTTTTTATTTAAAAGTACAATCCTTCCGATTAAGGCTGCCTGATCAACCGAAGATTTCAATAAACTCATCGAGTCAAAACCAAATGGGAAATTTTAGGAAGAAAGTAAAGCAAAAAGTTTGTTTAGATGGCCAAGTTTATTGCTTACATACATAATAGGCCATTACAATCCTTCAGACAGAATTACGTCCCAGCTTCTCACGTCACTCTTATGTTGTGTGCGTTAATTTTATACATGAGTGGCGGGACCTACAGTTTAAAGTCGACTCCGAACGACAGATTTTTGTGAAGCTTTTCATGGCAATTTTTTACTCTCATAGTCTTTGCCAGAAATTTGCTGAGAGGAAGTCGCCGAAGAAATATTTTTTCGTTTTGATGTCTGACCTGGAATACGAACCCGGGCCTTTCGTCTAATAAGCCAACACACTACCCACTAGACCACGGCGACTTCATATTGCCTTACACTTATTGTTTTAATTTGTAGTGTTTTTTTTTGTTAAATCTTTTTTAAATTATTTTTTAATGTTTTAATAATTTTTTTTAATAATTTTTCTTTTCTTTAAATTTACAGATTAAAAAAAAAAGAAATAAAAACAACAACAAAAACAAATAAATATTTAAAATGAATAATTTTAAAATGAAAACATAAATCGTAAATTTACAATAACAACTGACATCATTTAAGAGCATCAATAAATAGCAGGCAGCCATTAAAATGAAATAAAAAAAACAAAATGAAAAACAAATGATTTTCACACTCAATCAAGAGATAAACATTTAATGCAGCAATATTTACACACTGGCACACATATACATACATACGTACACTTTAAATGTGTCAACGTATTTAGACGTCATCATTTGATTATTTGAAGAAGAAAATAAAGTGAAACGTCAAAAGCTAATCGAACAAAAAGAAAAGAAAAGCAACAACGTCATTATAAATTTTATCACAACAACAATAACAAATAACAGATCATTAGAGAAATAATCACAAAATATTGAGCAAGGTTAGCTTGTGTATGGATGATGCTGCTGCTGCTCCTGTTCTCTTTTCACAACTCGTGTGAATGTTTAAACAGTGAGAGAGAGAGAGAGAGGGAGAGATCAATTGTGAAAAATTAGAAAAGAGAGCAAATATAAAACACCGTTAAATTAATTGAGATAAAAAGCAAAATGAGGTGTAAAAATCAAAGCAAAACACTTTTTTTTCTCAAAGATAAAAGAATTCCTTGGTTTTTTGGTGTTTTCTTTTTTGGGTGAAATGAGATAAAATAAAAATAGAAAGAAAACAGAAACAAAAGCAAAAAAAATTATAAAAATATGCTGCAAAATTTATAAAATTTTAAAGAAAACCGAAAAAAAAAAATATTCACACAAATGGTGACAAAAAAAATAGAAATTTAAAGTAAAAAAAAAAAAGAAAAAGAATAAGAAATGAAAGCGGAAGATTTTTTCTTTCTTGCAAAAGAGAATTTGTTTTAGATTTTCGGGGTATTTTGAAATTGCCAGTTAAAATCGTTGGGTCCAACATCAAACAAGGCGCGTTAAAACGAATTTGTTTTTTGTGAAAAATTTATTAAAAATAAAAAATAAATCGCGTTACAAATTTAGTTTTATTTAAAATTATAAAATAAAAAAAAATAAAAAGTGAGTCCTAAAAAGAATTTTAAAAAAATGAAGCCAAAAAGCAAATCCGTAACGAACGCAGGCAATTGAATGAAAAAATTTTAACGAATTTAAATAAAAAATTAAAATAATTTGTAATACAAATTAAAAATAAAAAAAAGAAGAAAAGAATTTATAAAATAATTTAAAATAAAGTGTGAAAAAAAGCTGAAAAGTGTTTTTAAACAAAATGAAATAAAAAAAAAATCCTCTCCTAATCTATATATTTTGCTACAAATGAAAAATTTAACATAACATAATAGAAGAAGAAAAAAAAGTATATTTTTTTATAAAAATAAATTCTTGCTAAAGATAGTATTTTATAATAACAACAACAATATTTACTACAACAAAACCAAACAAGAAATCATAAATTTTATGCTTAAAAGAAATGCAATCTCTTTTTAAATTCTCAAATTATTTACTTTACAACGCCTGCAAAGGATTAAATTTGGATTTTTTTATTTGCTGCTGTCATTAGCGTTGCTGCTGCTGCTGTCATTGTCAATTGTTTTTGTTGTTGCTACAACAATCAACATTTAATTTATATAAATAACAAGGTAATTTTTATTGTGTTACTAAAAATAATTCATTCTAAAATTAATAAATTTTTTAATTGGTTTTTGCGTGTAAACGTACAGAGAACATTTGTGAGATTTTCTTCTTATTAAATAATCCCGAAAACAGGCAGCATAAATTGATTGTGTTGATACCCTATAAACATACGGTTTTTCGTACGACACCAGTAATGGTGATAGAGCCCATTGACATTATTGTTTTCAATTTCGAAAGTTAAAAGGTTTTATTGAATATCAATTGTAGAGGATAGATACCCGTAGACAATGTATGTATGTGCCATTCATTGCTCCAAGTTTTCGAATCATCAGAAGCATCTTATGAAGCACCCTATATCTTATTTCGACATATTAGTGAGAATATCTGCATATTACAAGCCTATGAGTGTCCTAAAACCAACGGGTGTTATAGATGGAGAACGTTCTTTGCTCTCCCTTCCATTTACTCTTTGGAGAATACAAATCAGTCCCGGAGTATCTGAAGAATACTTTTTTTATAGTTGAGTGACCTTTACTCCATGTTAATGTTACTCAATTATCAAGCCTAAGCTTGCTTGTTAACAATAAGATTCCGAATGTAAAGAACTCAACAGAAAGCAGAATAGTTGTGCTAAAACTGTCCAATTCATTTGCTTTACAATTTCCTAGAACAGCAAGAAATCTTGGAATATACGCTTATGTACTTAACTTTTGCAGAAGCTGTAACGAGCACTAAATATTTTTTCCATCATTGAACGCTAGAGTGAAAACATCATCCTAAGTTAAGGGTTTAACTTTTGTCCACGTATGGTTTCCGGTCATAATACTTGTTGTTGTGGCTTGTTTCCAAGTTCTTCTTGATTAGTCAGGAAGACGGTTGCTATGCTTTGGTATACAATGTTGCTATTTATTCACCCAATAACAGAGTAATATTGAAATTAAAGACAGATCACGATGGACAACGAACGTGAAAATATTAGAGGAGAAAAATTTCATTAAATTTTAGAACAATTCAAAACAAGAAAACAACATTTAAAATCTCATGAAGCAATTCTTTATAAGAGTCAACATTTGAGTGGAGGTAGTTCAAATTATTGAAATTGAAAAAAGGAACTCAAACTTCAAAGACTCTATATCTTACATACATACATAACATAATTGGTCATTACAACCCTTCAGTCAGGATTACGACCTAGCTTCTCACACCACTTATGTTGTGTGGGTTAATTTTTATACATGAGTGGCGGGACCTACAGTTTAAAGTCGACTCCGAACGACAGATTTTTGAGAAGCTTTTAATGGCAATTTTTTACTCTCAGAGTCTTTGCCAGAAATCTGCTGAGAGGAAGTCGCCGAAGAAATATTTTTCGTTTTGGTGTCTGACCTGGGATTCGAACCCGGGTCTTTCGTCTAATAAGCCAACACACTACCCACTAGACCACGGCGACTTCTATATCTTATTGCGTTCAAAAAGGCATGCAAATATTGTTTGCTTAGTGTAGTGGTCCATATGAGCGGTCATGATCGTTCCATAGCCTTCTCTACTTTGTTTGTTTGTCGCAAATAATTTTTTTTTTGGTTTCTTTTGCCTTAAAATTGAAACGAATCTGAGAACGTGTGACGTCAATATCGAAATGTTTGAATTGTTTTTGTCAATGTGTTTGGTCTCGCTATTTTCGTTGACAGCTCATTTGTATGCATTGGAAATACAAGCAGGAGATGATGGTGACGGTTCACTAGGGATTATATGGCTCTGTGTATGTGTTAATTAGAGTTCATTTAACTTATCGTTTGACAACAACAGCTGAGAGCAGTATAATGGCAATAGCCAGCATTCAAATGCAAAAAGGCTAACGGACAGAAAGATAGACAGACAGACTTTGAAATACTTTTTCTTGTTTTGCTTTTCAATGGATATTATTGACAGCTAAAACGTTGAGATGATACTTGTCAGCTCTTACGGAATTTTTGTTTCTACGGTTCGTTTACTTTTCCTTGATTTTCTTTTTTTTTGTGTGGTTTATTTATCGTAGACTTGTCATCGCCTTTTCTTCTTTTGCCATAAAAAATACGCACCTTTTCGTATCACTTTTGGGCGCATTAGAGGCAAGCGTTTGTTATTCATTAAAATTCTTTTTCATCTTGTTTTTGTATTTTTTTTTTGTTTTTTGTTTTCAATTATTGTGTCATTTTGAATTCTTTTTCATTTCTAATCAGTTGTTTATGAATTATTTTTAGAAGAAATATGAAAAAGAATATTAGAAATCAGCGTAAAATTTTTGAATGCAAATGCATGGACGACGGTGTTGACTTTAAATTTTTTTTTAAAAATTATTTATGAATTCTTAATTATTTTCAATTGTTGTTGTAATTTTGTGTTTCTTTAAATCCATTAATTTTCTCAGTTGCCTACTGTCCAATTAAAACAAATCTCTAAGCTGCATTACATTACAGCTCCATTCCTTTCTTACTTTCCAAGCAATAATGTTGGCCCAGCTTAATTTAAACAGCTACTCTAATATGATAATTTGGCAGCGAAATATTGTCTTCTATTCCCTTAAGGAATTTACTTCCTATCTCATTTTCCCTTTGATTTTAAAAAATCATCCAATATTTGCAAATATTTATGCCTTGAAACATAATCATGTTATAAAGCCAAGCATCATGAACTCATGCATGTGATGCCAAGTACCATGTGTGTGTCGTATATGTCGTATATGCTGCAGGCAAGTATTTTGGTTTTGTATCCTTTTTACCCATACGAGTACAAATCTCTTGAATATCAACAAGTCAATAGGAAATATTCTTTATTGACTTATTTAAACAGTTATTTTCTGTTTGTCTTTTAGCCAAGTATTCGTATTTGATTATCCTTTCAAGTGGCCAAATCAAATTGTTTTTATTTTTTCTTCTAAATTCTGTTTATAGCATCGCAAAGTCATTTTATTTCAGTTTTTATCGTTGTTGTTGTTGTTCATAGAGATTTATTTAAGCTTTGCCACTTGCTTAGAGGCATTCAAGTTTTAAAATGTTTATTTTGTTTTGTTTTATTTTTAAAGGAAAATAATTTTGAATTTTTTAAACCCAAGGTTAAATCGGAGTCGCCGTAGTCTAGTAGGTGGTAGTACCTTGCCTTAGTAGACGTTAGGCCACGGTCAGACATCAAAACGAAAGTATGAAAATAGTTCTTCAAAGATTTCTGGCAAAAACTCAGAGGGTAAATAAAATGATCATGAAATGTTTCTCAAAAATCTGTCGTTCGGAGTTGACTTTAAACTGTAGGCCCCGCCACTCATGTCTAAAATTAACACACTTAGCATAAGAGGTGTGAGAAGCTAGGTCATAATCCAGACTAATTAATCTAGACAGATTACATTTGAAGTCGCCGTGGTCTAGTGGGTAGTGTGTTGGCTCATTAGACGAAAGGCCCGGGTTCGAATCCCAGGTCAGACATCAAAACGAAAAATATTTCTTCGGCGACTTCCTCTCAGCAGATTTCTGGCAAAGACTATGAGAGGTAAAAACTTGCCATGAAAAGCTTCTCAAAAATCTGTCGTTCGGAGTCGACTTTAAACTGTAGGTCCCGCTACTCATGTATAAAATTAACGACACAACATAAGCGGTGTGAGAAGCTAGGTCGTAATCCTGACTGAAGGGTTGTAATGGGCAATTATGTGTTATGTATGTACATTTGATCTTTCTTCTAACTTCTGATTTTCTTTAAGTGGATTAGGTTAGGCTAGTCCAAGTTAAATGGTAGCCCAGTTAAAAAACGTAGAGTACTTGGTTTCTATAAGATCCTGCTGTATTTCCAATAGTGCCTGCTGTATCATTAACGACTAAGTATAGAATGTCCTAACGGTCTTGATCGTTTATGATTGTGTAAAATATTCTGTCAGTAAGCTTTGGGTGCCCACTTCACAAGTTCCTAAATACTGGGCAATGGCAGGGAAGATACTTTGTGGGGAGTTCACAAAATCGACTTTAAATTGTAGGTTCCGCCATTCTTGGATACAAATTAACACACACAATGTAAGTGATATAAGAAGCTAGGTTGTAGTCTTGACTAAAGGGCTGTACTAACCAATTAAGGAAGCAAGTAAGTTTTATCATAAGCAGGATAGGGATGTTGGATCCCATCTAGCCTAAATACAAGTTTTTTTTTCCTATTTTCGAATTTTGTTTCGGGATTTTTTTGATTACGACAAAGCATTAGTTGTTTCAACGTCATTACGAATTGAAAATAATAATAAAATAACATTTTAATCTTATGAACAACAAACTACAACATAAGGAAGCATTGCAACAAGAACAATAACAACAAGAACAACACGTTTAATTGAAAATAATTTGTCATCAAAATTTATGACTAAGTGAACCATTTGTGACAACCAAGAAAAATTACGAAAACATTTTTGATATAAAAGAGGAGGGGTGGCGTACCAAAAAGATCATCTCTGTGCCACAACAAATTGTAGCCACATGTAGTATAAACAGTACAAAACAACTGCAAAGGAATGAAATGAAAATGTGGCAGCAAATAAAAATAATTACAGTCCTGTGCAACAACAGAAATATTGCTGCCGTAATTTTGATATTGAAAATAACACTACAGAAATAAGAAAATGAATTAAGGAAGGAACTACTTGAGACTAGTACCAGAATGTAAACTGTGAGGTCCAAAAGATCCGTTCTTTTCATATTATTTCGATGCTTTAGACGACTGACGTAAGAAAATACAACAAATTTGTGCAAAATTTCAGTTTATTGCTCAACATAATAGCGTTTTTTCCCCAGAGTCCTTAGAATCATTCAATAGGTTCTCTATTTGTAGAATGAGCTCGCCCTGTAGCTTCTTAAAATCTCTTTCAATTACAAGTTCTACCTATTCAAAGATGCCTAATCTACTGCCAAAGTGCAATATTTTTTCGGCGATCTTTATTTGGAGAACAAGATTTGTCGTGAATTAATTCGAGCTTCAAGTTTTCTTCATCACAATAGTGAGTTGTCTTGATGAAACGACGAACTTTTGCACTGAAGCTATCATTTTTATTTTAATTCTATCGCTTAAACGACACAGTGTTCGTAATTTTTTTGGAAGCTTAGGGCTTTCAAAATATATTGGCTTTTTCCGTCCGTAATGGAGACCATTCTGCTTGACGGTGACCATGAGCACCGTCCGTACACACAAATACCACTGCCACAGCAAATAGATAAAGTGCATAAGCAGTTAACTGATTTGATCTCGAGTGCCCTTTGTTCTTCTATAACTAATGCAATATTTGATAAACTTATTTGGCTCCTCTCTGATCTTC